>OY757010.1:51134959-56699959 GCA_963580285.1 Lucinisca nassula
TACATATGTTTGTGTGTCTTAGTTTATGCCTTATTATAATTATGCCCACTGTAACAGAATTAATTCTTTGTGGGTTTAAGATAGATGTAACAACCAAGATGTTTATGATATAAAGGTAACTTAATCTATAATATGGGCCTTATACATCAGTGAGACTGAGTAAAAGTCAAAGATACAGTCTGGATAGAACTAAGCAGACTTTGGCCTCTCTTTTTTGACATGGATGCAGCTATTA
This sequence comes from Lucinisca nassula, assembly GCA_963580285.1. Lineage (NCBI taxonomy): Eukaryota > Metazoa > Mollusca > Bivalvia > Lucinida > Lucinidae > Lucinisca > Lucinisca nassula. Next base: position 51,135,195 of record OY757010.1, read on the forward strand.
GAGATCATCAGTGTTTCTTATGTTAATTTTGTCATCCCATGCAATACTGTTGAAAACCACTGTGTCGAAAGGAAATCATAGCTACAGATATTGATTTCTTTGTCAAATTATGACTACATCATGAACAAAGACTAACTGCATGGATTCAAGAAGTCTTGTGTATACTCTACATCTTGCCCTTCAAGATTTCATCCTGAAGAGTTCAACTGGTTCAACTGATGTACAAGTATATTGACCACCCTGGATCTATGAAGACATTTATATCGATCAGGTAAACAAACATGTCTTGCCTTTCTGTACAGTTCTTTTTTTCTAAATATCACTAATGATTATCTGGTACACAGGTGAGCGATATAGGGTCATCATGGCCCTCTTGTTTCAAAATCGTGTCATAAAATCATGGTGAAAAATCTATCTAATAAGCGCACCCTTGATACGAAAACAACAGCTTCCAAGATGATGCATACTGATAGTTAATGGGACGGAAAAAGATACTTAAGCATTGCCTTCACTGTTGGAAGAAATAATGGTAAGTTTTTATAGATTTTATAGAAATCATTAAAAATCTTCTTCTCTGAAACCGCAAGGCCCAGGTCTTTGATATTTGGTATGAAGCTTCATCTAGTGGACCCCTACCAAGATTGTTCAAATTATAGTGCTGGAGCTAAAAATGCCCCCGCACTGGTGCCCTTTGGTTTTACCTGGGCTTATATAGGGAAAATCTTTAAAAATCTTCTTCTCTGAGACCACAAGGCCCAGGTCTTTGATATTTGGTATGAAGCTTCATCCAGTGGGCCCCTACCAAGATTGTTCAAATTATAGTGCTGGGGCCAAAAATGCCCCCACCAGGGGCCTCTTTTGTTTTACATGGGCTTATATAGGGAAAATCTTTAAAAATCTTCTTCTCTGAAACTGCAAGGCTCAGGTCTTTGCTATTTGGTATGAAACTTCATCTAGTGGACCCCTACCAAGATTGTTCAAATTATAGTGCTAGGGCCAAAAATGCCCCCGCCCCAGGGCCCTTAGGTTTTACATAGGCTTATGTAGGGAAAATCTTTAAAAATCTTCTTTTCTCAAACTGCAAGGCCCAGGTCTTTGATATTTGATATGAAGCTTCATCTTGTGGACCTCTACCAAGATTGTTCAAATTATAGCCCTGGGGCCAAAAGTGCCCCCGCTCCGGGGCCCTTTGGTTTTACATAGACTTATATAGGGAAAATCTTGAAAAATCTTCTACTCTGAAACCACAAGGCTTAGGTCTTTGATATTTGTTATGAAGCTTCAGCTAATGGACCTCTACCAAGATTGTTCAAATTATAGCCCTGGGGCCAAAAATGCCCCCGCTCTGGGGCCCTTTGGTTTTACATAGACTTATTTAGGGAAAATCTTGTTTTACATAGACTTTATGCAGGATAAACCTTTAAAATCTTCTTCTCTGAAACCAGAAAGCCCAGGTCTTTCATATTGGATATGAAGCTTCATCTTGTGGACCTCTACCAAGATTGTTCAAATTATAGCCCTGGGGCCAAAATTGACCCTGCCTGGGGCCCACTTATTATATAATGGATCAGGTGAGCGAACCAGGGCCCTCTGGGCCCTCTTGTTGTTGTTTTTTTGCCCCCTGGCTAGTGGGCCTGGTGGTTAAGTGCGCTGTCTGTCTGGTTTAACCATTTAGCTGCTAACTCAAATTGAGATTTGACATAATACATTGTTATATTGAATATTCGATTTTCTTTTCAGATGGGCGCTTTCCAAGGAAAAAGTCCAAAAGGACTATTCCTGAGCAGAAAAAAATACCGGACATGCAACAAAAAATATATATATTCCTGTGCTAGATAATCGGGCACCTCTTTACTTTTTATTCCCTAAATTATTATAGTTATTCATGAATCATTCGACTAAGTATCATCCCTATATTTTGAGTATTGTATCCGATAGAGGCTTTTGTCTGTCTGTCTGTCCATCCATCTGTACGTTTGTTCGTTCGTTCATCCGTCTTCCAATGGACCCATCCATCCAAATACCCACTTACTTAACCCTCTCTGTAGTGTACCCATCCATCCAACCAACATCCATCCATCCATTGATCCGTTCTAAATTGGAAGGGGGCGAAGCAACTAGGTGGGCGAAATGACTCAGGGGGCGAAAAGTCCAGGCTTTGTGGACGAAACAGCTATGTGTGCAAAATGGGGCGAAACGACCAGGGAGAAACGACTGATGGGGCCGTCTTGTTGGCATAGTATCTTGTTACCCCACTAACCAGAGGTAAAGAAACCAGTTGGATAAACTGGGTGGGACCATAAAAAGACATCGAATCAGGCCCTAGTCATCTGATGGATGTTTGATCTTCATTTTTAGGGCAATATCTCCATGTCGAGTGAACTAGCTCCTTGTTGAGAAGACTAGCTCGGACAGTAATTTCGTCATAAGTCGCAAGTTACGTAATCACGGCCAAAATAGTTTGCTTATTTCAAACATTCCATGTTTCATTTCACTAGGGATGTTTCTTCTGGGGTTGTGAAGGGCCTACTTTTGACGGAAAATGAAAAATTGTCGGCCAAAATCTCTGTGTTGACATAAATTGACAATTGTTCAGGTCCGTGATAAAATGTTTACTTTCATTCATACTCCAGCGCTGCAAATTTCCATGGCAAATTCTAGCCGGGTACAAAGTTAAATCATTTCTATGTGGCACTGCATTGCCGGATTTTTTTATAAATAGCTTTGTGATAAAACTCTTCGACACCTACCTTTGTTTACAAGTTGCCTGGTGATGGAGCTAGCTCGAGAGTTCCCGGATGTGTCGAGGGAACAAATTTCCATTGACTCATTTTTGAGCTAGTTCCCCTGATTACCACCCGTGTCATAAACAATTATTAAATTATCTTAACATCATACCTGCCAACACTCCTGATTTTGGAGTGACTCTCATAATTTATTGCATGTCTCACTCCCCCACGATTGTTTTTTGAAAATGGCCCTAATCTCACGAATTTAACAGATCTAACGCCCAGATACAAAGCCGACTATACCGGATATTAACCTATGTAAACTGGTTATTATCAGCTAATCTGGAGCCGGGATACGGCATTATTGGAAAATCACCTCAGGGTGTAATTGCGCTATTATTAGGCAGGTAAATGTGTACCTCACCACTTTACGCTATGCATTTTAATGAAGAAAAGCCAAAAGCTCTAAATTGACCAAGCTCTTAAACACAGTTTGTCCGGAAAAGAATACAAAATAAATGCAACAAAATATAAAAATGAGTGGGAGATCGCATTTCCCTGGTTGACTAAAAGTGAAAAGGGTGTCTATTTCGCATATTGTAAGGTCTGTCAAAGACATTTTAGCATGTCACATGCTAGAAGAAACGATGTATTAACATAAACAAAAGCCCATTTTAGCTGAATAGAATCTTCCCCATTAAAAAGGCTGGAGTCCATTCTGATATTAAGGGGTGTTGGGTTGAGCTATTTAAAGGAATTTATTTAGAAAATGTATATTCCCATTGGTCAGCTGACACCTGTCGAATTGACAAGTGCCAGCACATTGGAGGCCCTGGGAAGAGCAGTTCATAAACTAATCCCATTTAACGAGATGGGGGTAGCCCCTATGTGCTTTTAGCGCCCGGTTACCTTACAAAATCTATCAAGTCAAATGGCTGAACCTTTAGCAAACCATGAAGGCCCTGACCAGATGCTCAGAAGTGTCTTTTTAAGATATTATTTCAGAGAATTAATAATCTAGTTTTTTAGCTCACCAGAGCCAAAGGCTCCGGGGGAGCTTAAAGGATAGGCAGTTGTCCGTCGTCGTCGTCGTCTGGCGTTAACATTTTCAAACGACATCTCCTCTGAAGCCACTTGGCCGATTCAGCCCAAATTTCATCTGTAGCATCCTTAGGCAGGGGGATTGAAAGTTTGTGTTTTTAATGAAAATCGGCTCATTAGTTTGGTTGCTATGGCAACTTAGAGTGCCCATAGACTTATAATGGGGAAAATAGAAAAATGGCATTTACTGCCAAGCCTCTGCAGATATTTTGACAAAACTTTCAAAGACATGTTCCATAGGCGATCTACTATCTGCCGTATGATTTTAGGCCTTCTGCTCATTTTCGTTGGTTGCCATGGAAACCAAAATAAAAAAAAATAGACAAAAAATACTTAAAAAATCATCTCCTCAGAAACCATATGCTCTAGGAGGCTGAGACTATATGAAAATATTCACCATATTTGCCTTTACAGGTTTTGTGTTTTTTATGAAATTTGGCCTTTTAGTTTTGTTGCTATGGCAACTTAGAGTTTCCATTGACTTATAATGGGGAAAACTGAAAAATGGCATTTACTGCCAAGTCATTGCAGATATTTTGACAAAACTTACATAAACATGTTCCTTGAGTAAACTTCTCTCAGCCATTTGCTTTTATGTCAACCTGGGGGCCCCTAGGTTGTGCCGGGGCCATGCCCCGCCCCCTCCACTTCATAAAATGCCTTATATCTCAGAAACCTTACAGATCCCAACCCCTAAACCATATATATTCTTGTTCCTTATGATAAGATGCATTAAGTGACACCAACCTGGGGGTCCCCCAGGATGTGCCGGGGACATGCCCTGCCCCCTCTATTTCATAAAATGCCATTTATCTCAGAAACCATTCAGATCCCCACCCCTAAACTATATATATTCTTGTTCCTTATGCTAAGATGCATTAAGTGACACCAACCTTGGGGTCCCCCCGGGATGTGCCGGGGACATACCCCACCCCCTCCACTTCATAAAATGCCATTTATCTCAGAAACCATTGAGATCCCCACACCTAAACCATATATATTCTTGTTCCTCATGATAAGACACATTCAGTGATTCCAACCTTGGGGTCTCTCTGGGGTGCCCTGGGGCCATGCCCCGCCCTTCCACTTCATAAATGCCATTATCTCAGAAACCATTCAGATCCCCACCCCTAAACTATAAATATTCTTGTTTCTTATGATAAGACGCATTCAGTGACACCAATCTGAGGGTCCCCTAGGATGTGGCGGGGCTTATGCCCCACCCCCTCCACTTCGTAAAAGACTGAATATCTCAGAAACCGTTCAGATCCCCACCCCTGAACCATTTAAATTCTTGTTCCTTATGATAAGACGCATTCAGTGATACCAACCTTAGGATCTCCCTGGCTGCACGGGGACTATGCCCGACCCCTCCACTTCATAAAAGGCCCAATATCTCAGAAACCGTTCAGATCCCCACCCCTAAACCATATAAATTCTTGTTCCTTATGTTAAGATGCATTCAGTGATATCAATCTAAGGATCTCCCAGGCCGCACCAGGGCTATGCCCCAGTTCAGATCCCCACCCCTGAACCATTTAAATTCTTGTTCCTTATGATAAGACGCATTCAGTGATACCAACCTTAGGATCTCCCTGGCTGCACGGGGACTATGCCCGACCCCTCCACTTCATAAAAGGCCCAATATCTCAGAAACCGTTCAGATCCCCACCCCTAAACCATATAAATTCTTGTTCCTTATGTTAAGATGCATTCAGTGATATCAATCTAAGGATCTCCCAGGCCGCACCAGGGCTATGCCCCAACCTTCCACTTCATAAAAGGTGATATATCTCGGAAAACCTTCAGATCCCCACCCCAAAACCATGTATATTCTTGTTTCTTATGAAAAGACGCATTCAGTGACACCAATCTGGGGGACCCCTTGGATGTGCCAGGGCTATGCCCCACCCCCTGCACTTAGTAAAAGCTCAATATCTCAGAAACCGTTCAGATCCCCACCCCTAAAGCATATAAATTCTTGTTCCTTATCATAAGACGAATTCAGTGATACCAATCTAAGGGTCTCCCGGGCCGCACGTGGGCTGTGCCCCACAACTTCACTTCATAAAAGGTGATATGTCTCGGAAACCATTCAGATCCCCATCCCAGAGCCATATATATTCTTGTTTCTTATGATAACTTAAGACGCATTCATTAAAACCAACCTGGGGGTCCTCTGGGATGTGCCCGGGCCATGCCCAACCCCCTCCACTTCGTAAAAGGCTCAATATCTCAGAAACCATTCAGAACCCCCACCCCTAAACCATATATATTCTTGTTCCTTATGATGAGACACATTCAGTGATACCAACCTAGGGGTCTCTGGGGGTGTGCTGGGGCTATGCCCCACCCTTCCACTTCATAAAATGCCATATATCTCAGAAACTGTTCAGATCCCCACCCCTAAAATATGTATATTTGTGTTCCCTATAATAAGACTCATTCACTCACATCAATGCGCGGTCTCTATGTGCTAGGGCAACATGCTGATGCCATGGCCCACGCCACTACTTCATAAAAGGCCATATATCTCAGACACCATTAAGATCCCCACCTCATAATCATATATATTCTTGTTTCTTATGATTAGACACATTCAGTCACACAAACGTGGTGGTCCACAGGGGCCATTCCTCTCCTCATCATTATACCCCCGGCATATGAAGTATGCAATGGGGGTATATAGTTTTTGTCTTTTCCGTCTGTCTGTCTGTGTGTCCGTAAACAATTATTTTGTGTCAAAGATATCTCAGGAACTGCTTCACATAGAAACTTGAAATTTTGCACACATGATCAGTATGACTACATGTATTGTGGGAAAGAAAATAAGGGCCAAGGGGTCAGGCCTTTTAGAGTTATTTCCCTTTGTAGTTCTTGCTCTTTAATAGTGAATATTTTTATTTTGTGTCAAAGATTTCTCAATAACTACTGTACATAGAAACTTGAAATTTTGCAAACATGATCAGTATGACTAGTTGTATTGTGGGAAAGAAAATAAGGGCCAAGGGGTCAGGCCTTTTGGAGTTATTTCCCTTTGTAGTTCTTGTTTCAGCTGAGGTGATGGCACTGGCCGGGGGTATACGTGCCCCACTGGGCACTTTTGTCTAGTTTCATAAGAGGGCCTCATATCTTGGAAACTGCTCATATCCCCACCCCTAAACAATATATTTTCTTGGTCCTTATTATCAGACACATTCAGCGACAACAATCTTGGCTTTATGGGGTCTGCCAGGGCCATGCTCTAACCCCTTAGCAGCTTAAAAGGCCTTATATCTCAGGAACAGTACACATCCCAACCCCTAAACCATATATATTCATGTGCCTTATGATAAGATGGATTCAGTGATACCATTCAGGGCTCTGTTGGGTCCATGTCTCATCCTTCCTCCTCATAAAAGGCCTAATATTTCAGATACAGAGTCCACATGGGTGCTCATTTTGAAATGGGGGTTTGTTTGGGAGACTTTTTAATCAATAAATTAAAACCTGAAACCATACATGGCTGCCAGTGGGCAGTGTCTGCCTGAGTTCTGGTGAGCATTGTGGCCCATGGGCCTCTTGTTTATATAGAGGATCTTACATGAGTGTTCATGTATTATTGAATTTATTAAACGAGTTGAGGAAAAGGGATAAAATGTGAGGCTTTGCCGAGCATTTTATCCCTTTTTCTCAATGAGTTTAATAAATTCAGCATTTTATCCCTTTTTCTGAACGAGTTTAATAAATTCAATAATACATGAGCACGAATGCAAGATTCTATTTATCATATGACATTTTATTCACGATTGTTTACAAAAATGACAAATTATTCCGTCATTAGTAAATGTGTCGTCGTTAAGAACGTCGTACATGTAACGTTACAGGACGTATGTAGCTAATTTGCATATTTAATCCACTAGTGAATTATCGAAAATATTACATGGCGTTATTACACTCTTGAACCAGACGTCATATGATATAAAGGGTTATTTGTATCATGCCAATATGGAAAATTTCTTATCTTTTTTAGAAAAAAAAATCTCACTTTTTTAATTTTTCCCGAAAATTCCCTGTGAGCCGAAATGCAGAAAAGAAGGTGAAAAATAGGCCTGCGCGCGCAGTCTTTCTCTTTGGATTTTCCCAATGTTGGCAGGTATGCTTAACATGTATAAGGCAAGAATTAATGCATAGAGGCTGTTGACTGAAATTCATTTTAAATTGGAGTGCAGATAGCCAGACAAGACTGCTGTGCGATAAAATTAAGACTGATGCATCACTGAAACTCATGCAAGTGGAAAGAGTTGAAGAAAAACAATTTTCATATGATGTCGTTGATAAGCAGTGGATAACCTGTAATATAAATCGTATGACCACACATGTAATAATACTTTGGCGGGGATTAAGTAATGTCATGACGACGTCCATGTCAACCATGTACTTTTTGTGGAAAACATTGTCAAATTTAAAGCGATAAAATCATATTTAAAGTGGTCATATAATAAACAGAATCTTACACTCGTGGTCATTTCATATGAAATTCGCCAAAGGCTCGTTTCATAAATTTCGTATGAAATGACTACTGATGTAAGATTCTCTATTTATTTGTATGTTATCACAAAAAGTCCCACAAAATTGGAAGCAACGTCTCCAAAATGACCTATATAGTGTTGATGGGGACCTTAAACATCAAATCAAATAAAACAGTATTCCTTTATGGAAAAAAATCTACGATTGAAAATATTATATTACAACTTGCACCATAATAATTTGTTCATGATAAGCATTGCGATAACACACCCGTGCGACATAGTGCATAGTTCCCATCTCCAAAATGTCTATTTTTCTGATGAAAATCCCTGATATTTTTCTTATAAAGACTGCAAATATAGGTCGTGGGTGCTCGTTAGAACCACCTCATTGAGGCGGTTCTAACGAGTACCCACAACCTATGTCTTGGAGTAAAAATAAGAAAAATAATGTATACCCCCATTTTCTCTATATAAAGTGGGGTATAGGGGGGTCTTCATTTCACGGACTAGTTCACATGATGAGGGTAAAGCAAAGGCATATTTAGGAATAACTTTTTGATCTTATGTAACATTAACCATTTTGAACCAAAAGGAATCTTCCTCTTCAGGAGTCCATTTCGAAATATAGGGGTGACAGGTTGTGTTATTTTTAAAATTTATTAAAAAAATAACTGAATTTTCTGCAAATAGTGTAGTCCCTGACAGGACGCCACATTCTGCCGCATCTGATCAGGGCCTGCACTGTTTGCCAGGGTACCCCTTTCGGGGATTCTGGTACAGAATGGATTAAGGTCCAATGAATATTTTGTGTAGTCGCAAGAATCGTTTCAAAGACAATTTTAATGAGTATACACAGCATACATTTTCAAGAAAAATCTCAGGGATTCAAGAATGAGTTCACATAAGACATATATGTGTGTTCAAGTCCATGAAGTCTCACTGTGTGTAAGTTTTGGGACAGACAGGCCTAAGCAAACAGTGCAGACCCTGATCAGACTTGAAGGAGCAGTCTGATCATCGTCTTCACTGTTTGCCATTCTGTTCCACCTTTTGGAGTCCATGCTGGAACATGAAACAAATTTGTTTAAATTTTAGGAGAGTTATATTTCGAACAATTTGACATGAGACTGACCTTTATGCAAGGAATAAATTAATCAGTGTTATAACCTAATATGTCAGCTTTCATAAACTTCTCGTGAATTTTCAGCATCTCGTGAATAGCGACCCATTTACCGACCTCTATGTATTGTTTAACAATATCGCCATCTTTGGAAAACGACTAAGATAAATATATGCATTCAGTCGGGTGTGAAATTATGTTAATAGAGTTCACCAGTCTCAGGTCAATTTGTTCGAACGATACAGCATATTTTCAAGGTGTCCAAATTTCATCACGAAAACACGCCTATATAGTTTTGACCCCCCTTGAACCCCACTTTTGTATAGTAAAACTGGGGTTTCCCGGGGTATACCTTATTTTTCTTATTTCTGCTCTAAAATATAGATTGTGGGTACTCATTAGCCTCGATGAGGCGGTTCTAACGAGTGCCCACAATCTATATTTTGTGCAGAAATAAGAAAAATATCACAATTTTTCATCATAAAATTTTCATTTTTACGGCGATAAAGGTGGCAATGTATTTGAATAGGCATGTTTGCGTAATGTTAGGATTTATATGGTATGTTTTCTCTGATTAAGGTATATTCTGGGCAAAAACGATGAAGAAATTATTGAATCTCAGGTCACAACAAGGGACAAGGTGCACAAGTTGATAGACATTTTGTTGAAGAAACTTCCTCAAGGCTTTGATGAACTTGTGAAATCGTTAATAGAGGGAAGAACACAGACCTACATTGCAAAAATGTTGAACGAAGAATTTGAAACAAAAAGAAGGAACTGCTATTGTAAGCTCAACAATAATTTGATTGTCCATTATAAATGGTCATTTTTCTATATAATCTATGCATTTACTTAATGGGTGTAAAATAATAACCAGTGAGTTTTTAGTGTTTGATATCTGTTTATTTTGGAGTTTGGTCCTCTATGGCTCAGTGGTTAAGAGTGCTGTTTCTTGCACACCAGATGATAAGGAAATCTGTGGTTTTAGCCTGGTATAGAAATTCTGTTCTTACCCTGGTGTTCTGGCTCAGACAAACTCCATAAGTATAGTGGGCTAATAATAAAACGTTAAAAAGTAAAATGAAAATTTTTGGTGGTGTTATGCAAGAAAAAGTCTAATATGTGTTCTGTTGTAGATGGGCATTTCCAACCCTTGGGATGACTGTGCTGATCAGAAACTCGGCATAGCCTCGGCTCCACTCAGCACGGTCATCTGGAAGGTTGAAAATGCCCATCTACAACAGAACCCCAAATAAGATTCTTATACTCTTACACATATTGTCTCTGATTGCTGTGGCTTCAAGCCCTGCTTAAGGTCATATGTGAGACTCAAAGTTCTGCAATAATAGGTCATGTTGTTTTTCTCTGAGTACCCAAGTTTTTGCCCAGCTCTCATTAACAATCACCTCAATTTGTGAAATAATCTTGGAAGGGCTGTAAAACCCAAATTATTCTACGGTCAATCTCTCCCTTCCACTGATTCGAGAAGGGCAGTTGTCAGATTCTGGCGAAAAATGTGCACCGTTCTGGTTAACTGCTTACGTATAAGCCTGCCCAGGAAAAGTGTGGATAGGTAAACTGACCGGCTCAAAAATGACCTAAATAGTGTTGACTGGGCCGTTAAACTCCAATACAAACAAACAAACAAAAACACAAATTAAAACATTTGTTGTGGTTCTTGATGGAAGTTAATCTTTAGCATGCTGAGATTTATTCAATTGTACTCGTTCTGTAGAAGGGGTACCCTTATTTCGGCAGCCATAATTTCCTTAAACCTGAACCGATTCCGCTCATACTTTGACAAACTGTAGACAAGACATCTTCCTCCATCTCTACTGGAAGTATAATGGTTCACATGACTTTCGAATATGGCAATCACGTGATCTGACCTGTAACCGTTTAAGACACTTAAAAAAAAAGACCTACTCAGTGTGTGCTTTGTAGGATAAAAACCATAGCTTGTGAAGCTACCTATATTATGGCTACATATTTATCACCAGTAGTTGTTTAAATGGATTTGGTCTAGTATGCACAAAACTGTGATAAAACAGGTAAGGGGGACCTATTGAAAACTGGTATCTGAAAGATCATCAATTTGGTTGTAAAATCCTACAGCCGGTAATGTGGGTAAAACCTGTGCCCTTGTAAGAAAGGCCCATCCCTCCTGTGAAGGACAACCTCATCCGATGGAGTGTACTTGCTTTCTTATGAGCTAATAAATTGCTCAAGGTGGACTACCCCCTTGGGCGAATAAATTCGCCTACAGCACGCTGAAGGTTAAAATCCTCCGGTCTGCATTGGTTGTTAATATCAGCCTCATGCCACAATGAACATCAACCCTTTTTGTCAGGAATGGACATTTCCGCTTACATATAGCAACAGTCCATTTTAGATAATTTAAGGGTGACAGGTTGACTTGATTATTCAAATTGCTTTAAAACAGTGAAGGCCCTGATCAGATGCCACAGACCTGGGCCTGGGCTGTTAACCAGTGACCTATTTTGGGGTTTCCAGAATACCGTAGTGATCCTACGAATTGGGACAGACAGGCCTAAGCAAACAGTGCAGACCCAGATCAGACTGCTCCTGAAGGAGTAGTCTGATCAGGGCAAACAGTGCAGACCCAGATCAGACTGCTCCTGAAGGAGTAGTCTGATCAGGGTCTACACTGTTTGTCATTCCAACCACACATTTTGGTCTCCTTGTTGGATCATAAAACAAATTGGTTGAAATTTTAGGAGAATTACAGCAAGTCCTCAAGGTGTCTGAATTTTTAGGATTTTTACAGTAAAATATATTAAACAGCACAATTTAACCTATGGTTGAATATTCTTTTATCATTTTTTTTGTTTCAGCTGCAAGAAACCATGTCAGCAAAACCCATTCTGCTCCAGGAATACTATATCAGACTCAGAGCTCAATCTCTGATCTTGGTGTTGATACAGATAAACTCCCAAAGCCTCAACTCCCAAAGAAGATTGGAAAAGATATTGACAAGAACAATGACTCTAAGAGAAATGCTGAGAAAAATATTATTCTTGAACTAGAGCCTGAAGAAAAATATGATTCTTAACCCTTTGACTGCTAGTCACGACTCTCACACAGCATTTTCAAATAAAGCTTGAGCTAATATGTGAATTGTCCATCCCACAAATGATTCACATACAATGTTAAGCCTTATTTCCTATGAAAAATATTTAAAAAAAATAGGGGCCAGTTGTTCAAAACTTACAAATGTCGTTAGTTTAACACATCATCAAATCTTTTATCATTTAATACAGCATAAACATTTATATTTTTGAGGAAAAAATGTGAGTAGCCTTTGCAAATGCAAAAGGTACTCACATTTTTCATTCAAAAATACCTGTGTATGCAATATTGTACTTTCCAAAACAGTTACCACTTTGTCCACTGACTAGCGAGCCTGTTAAGCTAACAATGGCTTGAACAACTGGGCCCGAACAACTGGGCCGAGATTGTAAGCTACTCCAGGATTTTATTTAGTGGTTGAAGGGTTAACATGAATGGATGAAGGGGTATACACAAAGTTTTGCTTAAGTTTCATTGGCAATTTACATGCCTTCAGGAGAGGCAACTAATTCAAAATATTATTGTCTCCCATGTCAGTAGGGGTCTACTCTTAGAACAAAGAGGGGCAAATGTGTGTGTGAATTCGGGTTTAACGTCTCTTTCAACAATTTTTCAGTCATATCACGACGGTGTCTGGTTGCGAAAATGTGGAAGCTTGCATTTAAGTTACCATCCCCAGATACAAGTTTGTACCAAGTATCATTAATGAAGCTCTTATAGTTCTTGAGAAATAAACTTGAACCTTTGGGTGAGCGCTAGGATGGTCGCAAATGTTGAAGCCTTGACAAACGGACGAACAAACGGACGGAAAACCGGGCGCCTATACCGCACCATGCTAAAGCAGGCGCGACAAAAAGCACTGGTTGAATACAATGCGCCATCTTTAATGTTGACGACACAGCATGTTAAGTGACATCACTAAACAACACTGTAGTGTCAACACAATATGGTGGACCTCTGCAACCGAAGTGACTGCAGTATTAATATCCACGCTCAAAAATGTAAGGTATGCAAGAATAAAAATCCTAAATGGGTGAGGGGTGGATAGAAAAATCTGTCCCTCGGGATCACTGTCCGGCATCACTCCGCAAGCCTCATGATGTCGGACAGTGACCCTTGGGATGGATTTTTCCATCCACTCCTCACACCCATATAAGGGGCTTATATGCTCCTTAGGGGGGAAAATTCTTAAGTTTAACCGCATTTCACAAGTTGTACTAGGTTTTTTCCCCTGGAACCCTCATGCTAATATGTTTTGTGTTATTTTTTCATTGATATTGAATATGAGGATGGGACCTGGGTTTTAAGGCTCAAGTCTGGAGAATCCAGGAATCAAAACCTACCACACCCAGTTTATATGGTAGGTAGTTTAACCATTACACCATGTAGGGTAGGCTGAAAAGTTCTGAGCCTAACCAAGATCCAATGGTTTGTCCATGCTGAAAGTGCCTTATTTTTCAACATAGTCTCCTTTCCTGTGCACACACTTCCTCCAGCGATGCTGGAGTCCTTGGATCCCAGTGGTATAGGAGGTCTCATCTTGGTCCCTGAAAAACTCCTCCACAGCAGCTATCACCTCCTCGTCTGACCGATAATGCTCCCCAGCCAAGTGCTTTTTCATGTTTGGAAACAGGAAATAATCTGATGGAGCTAGATCAGTTGAATACGGAGGGTGATCGACAAGTGTGAAGCCACAGTCATACACAGCAGCCATTGCGACAACCGATTTATGAGCAGGAACAAGACCCCTTTTGTCAATTTTCCGGGTTGTTTAGCCTTAATTGCTTTTCGCAATTGTTTTAGCAGATCTGCATAATACTCCCCATTAATTATTCTGCCATTTTGAAGGTAATCTATGAATATTATACCCTTGGCATCCCATCACCTTCCCTGCAGAGGAGACGACCTATGCCTTCTTTGGAGGGGGTAAGCCAGGGTGCTTCCATTACATGGATTGTCTTTTGGTCTCTGGCTCAAAGTGATGAACCCAACACTCATCCTGAGTAACAAAACGGTCAAGAAAACCATCTTGGTCTGCTTCAAAAATAGCCAAGTTGGCTTGTGACAGGTTCAGTCTGGTCAACGTTTGGTCGGGAGTCAAAAGCCGTGGCACCCATCTGGCGGAAACCTTCGACATTCCTAATTCACTGTGTACCTAGAATGTTCTCTACTCGTTCACGGGAGATGCCAACAGTGTTAGCTAACTGATTCACAGTTAAACGCCTGTCATCCATCACGGCCCTGTGCACTTGGCTGATGGTTTCCTCAGATGTTGCCGTTGGGGGTCGTCCACACCGGTCATCATCTTCAAGGCTGTCCTCGCCCATCTTAAAATTTGCTGCCCACCTTTTCAATGTTGCATACGAAGGAGCATCATCCCCTAATGTAGCAACCATATCGGCATGAATGTCCTTAGGAGCTAACCCCTTTTTATGGAGGTACTTGATGACACCATGATGCCAGATTTTGTCCATTTTCTCAAAAATGTGCTAGTATCAATTTTCAAAGTCTAGAACTTCTACGTTATTGCAGGTAAACTTGAACTCATTTGAGTTGAATCAAGTAATAAAGGTTTGGATTTAATGAATATAAAATTTCATGTCTGTTCGATGCCTGCTTCTTGGTCAGGCTCAGAACTTTTCAGCCTACCCTCGTAGGCTTCACAAGTTTTCTCATTTATGCTGGGATGTATGTAATCAGTCGCCTAATTTCAGAGGCTTTGAGAATTACTCAGAACAACTCAGCCACTCTATCTGGCTGTCAAAGTTTATCCTCGACATTTTATTTTACAGACAATGGCTGAGTGCACTAAAAACAATTCCAACGAAGAAGTGTTACATCTTTATTCTATTTACATACAAAATAATGCATAATATAATTTACATGTACCAGAATCAACGTGTGAAGAAACATCAGACACACACACATGTATAGAAATAGTGACACAGAACACATAATCAGATCCATCAACCCTTTTTGTACCAAATGGAATCTTCCTCCTTATATATAGCAGGAGTCCATTTCAAAATTTAGGGGTGTCAGGTTGTGTTTTCTTCAAAATCTATTTGAAAACTGGCTGAACTTTTTGCAAACAGTGTAGGCCCTGATCAGACGCCACAGAATGCGGCGTCTGATCTGGGCCTGCACTGTTTGCCAATGTATCCCTTTAGGGGTATCTGGTACTGAATGGGTTAAAGTACAAGGCGTAATCCATAAAACTGCAAATACACGGAAATCTGTGACAACTTAAATAGAACTGTAATTTTCCTAAAACTTGCAGACAACTACTGCTATCTTTAATAAGTAGTTTCAATACCCTGGCAAATAATGAAGACCCTGATCCAGTCGGAGCTAGTTCTTCACAATTTGTCCAGGAATTACTGTCCTCCCATTATTCAGAGCACCTGGTGAGCATGTTGTGACAGTTAAATAGAGGACCTTTCACGAGTGTTCATGTATTATCAAATTTATTAAGCAAATGGAGAAAAAGGGATAAAATACGAGGCTTTGCCAACATTTTATCCCTTTTCCTCAACAAATTTTAAAAAAGATTTGATTTATCATATGGCATTTAAAATGCATTTTATTCACGATTTTTTAACAGGAATATCAATATTCCATCATCAGTAAACTCAACGTCATTAAGGACGTCTTACATGTAACATGGGGCGTAACTAATTTGCATATTTATTCCACCAGTGGATTACCGAATTTATTAGATGGCGTTATTACATTCTGAGACCTGACGTCATATGATAAATTAAGTTTCCTGCACTTTGTTAAGTATATTTTTTCCATTGCACATGGTATGGTATATAAGAGATTATGAACAGATTCGAAATAAGCAAACCAGCTGATGCTACCATAGTATCCTAAGGGTGAAAAGTCATGTGTATTTTCAAGGGAGACCACTTTGACATGAAGTATCTGAATGGGGAATGCCAGTGAGTTAACTCGCACTGTGTATTGTTTGTGGGCGCCACTGGAAACAATGGTCCCTGATCATCATCACCTATGGTGTTTTTTTTTTCCAGTGCGACTTCCGTTAATGGGTATTTACCTTTATTATCAAAATTATTTGCAACTTTACTTGTTTATTGAATTTTCACATAAAATACATGTATTTGTAAATGAATAAGTTAACAAACTATTTTATTTCTGCCAAGCGACATAACTTGATTTTACAATGGGTTAAAAGACTGGAGATTTAAAGAAATAAAATAAAAGGTAGATTAACGATACAAGTCTAAGTTACTTGGCAATGAAGGACCACTATATCTGTATGGATTACAAAGGGAAGATAACTGACTCTGCATCAAATTAACAGGTTTGTGTATTAAATTCCTAAGGCCTACTTTGTATAATCTGCTATACATGACATTCCTTATTTCTGTTCCAAGACATAGGTTGTGTCTACTCAATACAGCCGTCTCAATGAGGCAGTTCTAATGAGCACCAACAACGAATGTTTGGAATATAAATAAGGAAATCATAAATTTTCATCAGAAAAATTACTGTTTTGGAGATATGAAAGAACCCAGCAAGCACACATCACTACGAGAAGGTCAAATCAACGTCACATCTACGTTGACGTTGCACCAACGTAGATGTGATGTTGCATAAACATCATGACCTTGCACCAATGTTGATGTGACGTTGCATAAACGTCATGACGTTGCACCAACATTGATGTGACATCACAATTATGTCATGCGCCTGCTGGGAATGAACACTGTCACTCAGATGCTATCTTAATGGAACCCCACTGTAGTAGCCAGGGAAATGAATTTCCACTTTGAGTGGAATAGGTTTACACTTATGCTCCTCAAGAAGGTAGGTCAAATGCTAGGGAAGTTTTCTGCTTGAGCGGTCTCCCTTTGGAAAGGGAAGCAAAATTTCAATCCACAGTTCAGTGAGGCTGAAAACCAAATTAAAAAGACAATGCAAGTTACCTATGCATTTGTGTGTTCGGACGGTTATACACATTTACAGGACTACAAAATAGTAAAATAAAGAACATAAAACAGGCACTTTCTAGAAAACTGAAAAAGTTATTTTATCTTTCAAGTACCACACAATGGATAGTTTCCAAAATACATGTATATACCAAACTTTTCTGCAAACCTTCACAGACTTACTTGGATGCTAGAAAATGCAAACATAGGAAGTGAAAGTGACAACAAAGAGACTGACATACAAATTGCATTATTCTGTTGTTCTTTTTCTTTTTCAGATTTTTCTACCACTTTTCAAAGGGAGACAACTTTTGGGAATTCCTGTTCACTTTTCTATTAACTCTGTCACATGGAAAAAGGGGCATACTCTTAAAGGAAAGAATTTGCTCCTTCAGGACCAAATTCTTTCCTTTACGAGTTGACACCTATTGACATGGGAGAAAAAATACTTTTGAAGGAGTTGCCTCCCCTATTCTAACTAAGTTGTGTAGAGACTGATCTGTTCTGCCCCCGCCCATCGGGGCTTGGAGAAATAGGTTGGGCTGCACGATGCTTCCACGCAGAGCTAATACCGACCGCACATGAGTACTGGTAATCCACTTAGGAGGTCTAGGCCTACCAAGGAAAATTGCTGCGAGTCAGCCTGTCCATGCTTATAAACCCTATTGATTTCATTGGGCTGCAGGGATTGAGATGTCATTTCATCTCAATGTCGGGTAAAAGTCCCACGAAATTGGAAGCAATGTCTCCAAAATGACCTATTCAGTGGTGACGGGGACGTTAAACCTCAAATAAATCAATCAAAGATACTGATCTGAGGCTTCACTGAGTGCATAAACTGGAAGACTGTTTTTACCTGTTGCAGCCCAGAACAGAAACCTGTGGCAGATTTCGCAATAATAATAATAATAATCGACTTTATTTATAATGGGTAACACATTTAGTACTTGTACTAATCTTCCATGTGGCCCTCTTTCTTGCTCTTCATGTGTAGAAACCAGTACTAAGCAATGTGGATAAAGCCTCTTGCTCAAGGAAACAACACTTGGCACTTGTGGGGATCGAACCGGCTATACCTCTTGATCTCAAATCTGATGCTTTACCACTGCACCACAGCGCTCCACATACATCATGGATACAGTTAAGGTGGGTATTTTGTGAAAATTGAAGGATAATTTTTCTTATTTCTCCATATAACCCAATGCTGTGGGTATTCATTAGAACCGCCTCACTGAGGCAACTTTAATCACTGCCCACATGGGGTTTAACGGAGAATTGACAAAAAATATCCTTATCACAAAATAACCACCTTGTATGTTTCTATGCATACATGTACACAAGCAGCTGCACAAACACACAACAACTACAATATAGTTCTAGGCACTTTGCATCACTATAGGAATGAATTTCATTTTTGCAGATTTTGTCCATGTGTAAACTACAGCGACCGCTCACAAACTGCATGAAGGTCATGCTAAGTTTGTGAGTGATTCGCCGCAGTTTACACATCGATAAAATCCACAAAAATGATAATTCATTCCTTATAATTCCAATTTTCTCATCCTAATGTTAAAATTATCACCAAAATTTTAGGAATTCTTTCAAAAGCGTAAGAATGAACTTACCATCGACTACAGCGGAATAATTATTCCATAAGCAGCTGCCATCTACGAAAGAAACCCAAGTGAAAAAGGCCAAGTCTTTGAATTCAGTTTATTTGTCTTCTAGCATTCACCTTTTGCAATAGTTCTCAATCTTCTAACTGAATGCTATTGTTGTCGCTTCATATGCGCGGATTCTAAATGTGCTCTTTGACGTCATGTTATATTACTACCTGTCGCTGTGTGAAATGGTTATGAGATTCTTGCTCATGGAATTTATCGAAGTATTAAACTTTTATCTTAACCAATCAAATTGCTCCCGATTTCGCAGCCTCAACCCTCATCCTGCTGAACATGACAACCACTACCTTTACAAACAGTGTAGATCCAGATCAGATGGCTTCTGAAGAAGCCATCTGATCAGGATCTACATTGTTTGTAATGCAATTTGTAAATTGAACAAATACATTACATCAAGTAATTTGATTGGTGAATAGTCTGAAATGGGTGTAGCTAAAGAATTTTATTCAGAGAATAAGCCTTAAACAGTCATTTTAAACAAAATATAGGAGGAAAAATCAAAATCTAAAAAGCCTGAAATCAAGAAAAAATCAAGCTCTAAAAGCCTGAAATCCTGCATATGCCTGAAAAATATGAGGCCTGAATATAATGATAGACTGGAATTGGAATTATTTACATGTAAAAAACATCTTTTAACCCTTATCCTGCTAACTCATTCAGCCCTAACTTTGCAAAACTTTGCAGACTGTTTATCGTCCAGTTTGTAAACTTTAGGGAATAGATAGAGGATCTTACATGAGTGTTCATGTAATATTGAATTTATTAAATGAGTTGAGGAAAAGGGATAAAATGTGAGGCTTTGCCGAGCATTTTATCTCTTTTTCCTCAATGAGCTTAATAAATTCAATAATACATGAGCACGAACGCAAGATTCTATTTATCATATGACATTTAAAACACAATTTATTCACAATTTTTGTACAAAAATGTCAATATTCTGCCATTAGTAAACGCAGCGTTGTTAAGGACGTCGTATGTGTAACGTTAATGGACATATCTAACTAATTTGCATATTTAATCCACTAGTGGATTTACCGAATTTATTACATGACGTTATTACATTCTCAGATGCGACGTCATGTGATAAATAATTATATCAAGTAATTTTACCAGTTGATAGTCAGAAATGGGTGTGGCAAAATCAATTTATTCAGCAGGACAAGGGTTAAAGAAAATTCCATTCGAACAGAAATAGTCACTTGTCTCTACATATCCCTACTTGACTAATAGGAATCTACAACTATATCAAAAGTATACTAAAGTAAAATTCCGCTATTAAGACCACCTGAAATTAACACTCATTCTGCTATAAAAAGCTTATTCAGAAGGGTGCAGTTTTCTTCGAATTTCCTGCACACAATGTCCTCTGGTCAGGGACCACCTTTGGGACTGTTCAAAAGTGTCTTAAAGTCCACTTTTGAACAGTCCCCAAGGTGGTCTTAATATAGAAATTTAACTGTATATACAGCTCCACTGACCAGCAGAATGAGACAGCATAGGTATTTCTCTAACACTGAAAATGCCATTTTTGTAACCTTGGCTCAGGGGAGTTGGCGGAGTCTGTGCTATAAATAAAATGTATGTGCCACATGGTACCAAAAGATTTCTGCCCTCTAAACTGAGCAACAATTC
The DNA here is from genome assembly GCA_963580285.1 of Lucinisca nassula. Taxonomy (NCBI): domain Eukaryota; kingdom Metazoa; phylum Mollusca; class Bivalvia; order Lucinida; family Lucinidae; genus Lucinisca; species Lucinisca nassula. The sequence continues at coordinate 51,156,015 of OY757010.1, forward strand.
CTTAACTCTTTCTTTAAAGGTTTTCTTCAGTCAGTGAAATATTCTTATTCAATTGGTTAAATAACTTATACAATAAGTCCAGATTGGTAAAATTTCAACATTCAGTTTCATTAAGATGTTTTCAAAGCTCCAATTTCTTTTGTATTATGAAAATATTGCTGTCAGAGCATTTCAGATCTTGATTTAGTGTTTAGCAACGACAATTTCAATGTAATAAATACTTTGCTAAAGGCTTAGCCTAGGCTCCGAGCGACGAGGGCTTCCCTCGGGTTGGAAATGCACAAATCGAATCCATAGTCATGAAACGGTCTTGCAATCTAATACTCCATTTGTTTCTTGAAGTAATGATTTGGAAAAAGACTTTTTATAACCTATCATACTCCTAACTGGGATTCTTTATGACAAATTCATTACAAAGGCACAATAATAGGGAACAAATATTGCCGGAATAACGCGGGTCCTATGTAGCTCAAAAATGGTTACTTATCTGATAAAAATTTGTGGTATCATGTTTATTTATAATCGAAAAATAGGCTATAGGTGCTGGTTACTGTCCCTTAATGTCATGATGCTGTCCCTGTTTTCTACTGAAATTCTTCAGCACTAAAATCCGATTTAACCCTTTTTGTACCAAATGGAATCGTCCTCCTTATATATGACAGGAGTCCATTTGGGAATTTAGGGGCGACAGGTTGTGGTATCCTTAAAATTTCTTCAGGAAATAGCTGAACTTTTTGCAAATAGTGCAGGACCTGATTAGACGCCGCTCTCTACCGCATCTGATCTGGGCCTGCACTGTTTGCCAGGGTACCCGTTTATGGGTTTCCGGTACAAATTGGGTTAAAATCATTTTATGATAAACAGAATCTTACACTCATGATCATATTGTATGAAATTTTATTTGAAAAGCTCACTTGTGTAAGAGCCTCTTTATCATACCTATTTATTAGGGAAAATATATCTATGTGAGCTAATGCTATCTCATGCCTCAGAAAATGGCACATTTCGGACGAAAATTTGTGATACTTTTCTTTCCAAAAATAAGATCTACTGTAAGAGGGACACAATCTGTTTTTGATCAAAACTAAGAATATTTTGTTTAGTATTCAGCCATTTTTTTTAAAGAAAAGTGCCTTATTAATTTGCATGGGCCTTGCAAATCCCATTTTTCTATAGAAAAAGTGGGGTATACCAGGGTTTTCAAAATAGGGACTTTGTTAACATGTCATGGAAAGAAATTGTACAAACGGTAACAGTAGAATTATACTGGGTTTCAGCAAAAATAACAATCCTGGGAGACCAACAAAAACCAGAGTATCCACAAGAAACTAATTTTTTGTTTTCTGTGGAAACTACAGAAATTCCAAATATCCTCTTGCTACACAGGGAAGAGACTACAGTAAAATTGCTATAATAAGACCACCTTTAGGACTGTTCAAAAGTGGTCTTTAAGACCACTTTTGAACAGCCCCAAAGGTGGTCTCTTTCCAGAAGATACTGAGTGAAGAAAACACACAGAAAGAATGACTTAAACCTTTTAAATATGCTTTCTAAAGAATCAGTAATTTCACTGTACTTGGGGATTGGTAAGAATTAATGCATACACTTCCAAGTGAGAGCTTTCTTTATTTTAAATAAAGATACATGTTGTGGGTACTAGTTAGAATCATCTCATGGACGTGGTTCTAACAAGTACCCACAACAGGTTTCGAACAAGACATAAAAAATATCCCTAAATAATCCATTTTACCCCTCATCTGGAGCTATGCTCTGGGGTCACAGTCTTTCCTTTAGCCCCAATTCTACGGGATGTTAATGCTAGGAAAAGAACTTTCTTTGAAAATCTCTCAGGTGGATTGTTTCAGCTAATCTGATTTTACACATGCTACTTTGTTTCTCTTGAAAAACATTATGATAACACACCCGTGAGACATAGTGCATTATTTCATATCTCCAAAATGGTTACTTTTCTGATGAAAATTTGTAATATTTCCCTTATTTATACTCCAAACATAGGTTGTGGGTGCTTGTTAGAAACGCCTCATTGAGGCGGTTCTAATGAGTACCCTCAACCTATGCCTTGTAGCAAAAATAAGAAAAATAGGTTGTGGGTGCTCGTTAGAACCCCCTCATTGAGGTGGTTCTAAAGAGTACCCACAACCTATGTCTTGTAGCAAAAATAAGAAAAATAATGTATACCCCCGTAAACCTGATTTCTCTATATGAACTGGGCTTTAGTGGGGTGTTCATTTGGCGGACTTGTTCACGTGATGAAAAAATCAAAATCTGACATGAGGTTATTGTTTTAATACAGATTCATACTACATCATAGGTGGTAATGTACATAAATGAATCATGCTACTGGCTCTGTTCAAGATTAATGTGGAACTTTTCAATCACAAAAAGCTCCAAAATTGTAGACAACTGGTTAACAAGCGAAAAAAAGAAAGCAAAAATATTTTCCAAATCCAAGATTTTGTCTACAGAATTTGTGTTGCAGTCAAAGACAATGAATACCGTACTAATCCTAAGTATTGGGACATACAGGCCTAAGCACACAGTGAAGACCCAGATCAGACTGCTCCTAAAGGAGCAGTCTGATCAGGGTCTACACTGTTTGCCATTCTGTCTGCACCTTTTGAACTCCTTGCTGGATCGTGAAACAAATTTGTTAAAATTTTAGGAGAATTACACAGGAACGGGCAAGTTGGATATTTGGTAATAACTATAGGACAATTCTTGTCAATTTTGACCCCTTGAATCCCACTTTTATACAGTAAAACTGGGGTTTACAGGGGTAAACCTTATTTATCTTATTTCTGCTCTAAAATATAGATTGTGGGTACTTGTTAGAACCGCCTCAATGAGGCGGTTCTAACGAGTATCCACAATCTATATTTTGAACAGAAATAAGAAAAATATAAAAAAATTTCATCTTAAAATTGTCTGTTTTTTTGGCGGTAAAATTTACAATATATTTGTACGGGCGTGTTTTCGTAATGTGAATACCCTTAACATAGGTAAATATGCAGAAGTAAGAAAATTAATCCTTCAATTATCACCAATTATCACCTTATCTGTTGCAATGGATGAGAGGGTTAACTGTACCAACAACTCTAATTATGGACATTACCACCCATGCTTTATCACAATTTTTTAAGTTATATAACCGTCTCTGTTATCATGATTCTCTGGTTGCTCTCTGTGAGACAGATGCTTGTACAGTTGACTTTTCCCGTAAACTTTGTGATTCTCGCTTTAAAACATTTAATAAAGTCTGTGAACTCTCCAAGATCTGAAAAAGAAAAAAAAACAGGTTCAATGCCTAAAGCACTAAGAACAAGAGCATCGGTGAAACCGAGGGATGCTTCCCGAAGATGCGCAGTAGTAGGAGGATTTCTTTAGTGAAATGATCCATTACACTTTGAAGTTTGATAAGATTTGTTTGAAGACAGAGGTTATGGGTACTCGTTACGACCGTCTGAAAGAGGAGATTCTAATGAGTACCCTCAGCTGATGTTTTGAGTACAAATAAAGAAACTGGGTAGTGATTTTCAACAAAGAATGCAAAAAAAAGGAGAAATGTAATGCCCCTTCCCTGCAAGGACCTGTAAATTTTAAACCATAAGGCTAAGAAACTCAGTTTTGTGTTCCCTAGTAAGTGATGGAAAATGTCACAAGGAATACACATGTGAAACATGAAAGCCCTATTACCCATGGTTATGAAATAACAGGAGATTTTTTTTGGAAAAGGGAAGATAATTAGTGAAAATAAGCAATATAGTTATGGTCCTTTGTCAGAATGTTGGTTTTTGTGATGTAAGTATGTGTGTGAAATTTCATGAGAGTAGGACAAATACTTTTAAAATTTTGACTAGGGTTTAAGTTGTTTGGGTATGTCCTGACAAACACACACCCAAAAGCAATTTTTCAGGATGTAGGTCTTGTGATGGTAATTATGTGTGTGATGTTTCATGAGAGGAGACAAAATACTTTTGAAGTTATCACCGAGGTTAAGGTTTTATGTTTAGGTGTGACAAACACACGAGTTATTCTCCTTTGTCAGAATGTAGGTCTTGTGATGGTAAATATGTGTGTGAAGTTTCATAAGAGGAGGGCCAATTCTTTTGAAGTTATGATCAAGGTTAAGTTTTTTGGTAAGGTGTGACAAACACGCGTTCCATGGCGTCTGATCTGGGCCTGCACTGTTTGCCAAATGGGTTTAACCAAAAGTCTAAGAATTCCCTAGTTAGTGATTTTCAACAAAGACTGCAAAAATAAGGAGAAATATAAGGCCCCTTCCGTGCAAGGACATGTAAATCTTAAACCATAAGACAAAGAAACGCACTTTTGTGTTCCCTAGTAAGTGATTTTCAATGAAGAATGCCACAAGGAATACATATGTGAAACATGAAAGCCCTATTACCCATGGTTATGAAACAACAGGAGATATTTTTTTGAAAAAAAAGGGAGATAATTCAGTGAAAATAAGCAACATAATTATGGCCCTTTGTCAGAATGTAGGTTTTGTGATGGTAAGAATGTGTGTGAAGTTTCATGAGAGCAGGATAAATACTTTTAAAATTTTGACCGAGTTTAAGTTGTTTGGTTATGGCCTGACAAACACACACCGAAAAGCAATATAGTTATGGCCCTTTGTCAGAATGTAGGTCTTGTGATAGTAAGTAAGTGTGTGTAGTTTCATGAGAGAAGGGCAAATATTTTTGAAGTTATGACCAAGGTTAAGTTTTTTGGTTAAGACGTGACAAACACAGGGACAAAATCAATATGGTTTGTCAGAATGTAGGTCTTGTGATTGTTAGTATGAGTGTGAAGTTTCATGGGAGTAGGGATAATACTTTTGAAGTTATAACCGGTTAAATGTTTTTGGTTTAGATTTGAAACTGACTGACAAGGAGATTACCGGTACTAAAGGGCACCCAAAATACTGTGTTTGGCCCTATTTAAGAAGGGAAGTAACTCCGTAAATACTGTTGGCAGGGTTATGCTTCTTGCATTCTGCGATTTCTCTCATAGCCCCCTATCAGTGTATAAAGTTTCACTAAATTACCTCTAAAACTTTTAGAGATATGCTCCGGACAAGTGTAATATAGCAAAAACTAAAAAGGGAAATAACTCTGTAATTACTTGTGACAGAATTACAGTTCTTGCACTCTGCACTTCCTCTGATGGCCATCTATCAATGTACCAAGTTTCACTTAAATCCCTTCTTTACTTTCAGAGATATGCTCCGGACAATCTTTTCATTGAAATAGTTAAGAAGGGAAGTAACTCCATAAATATTGGTGACAGGGTTATGGTTCTTGTATTCTACGATTCCCCTCATCGCCCTCTATTAGTATATCAAGTTTTAATTCAATACCTTTAATACTTTTAAAGATATAGAGTGTGACGGACGGACGGACAGGTTTTATCACTTTTGGACCGAGCTTTTATATGCGTTCAAAAAACCAGACTTGCTTCCATTGGATATATATCCCATGTTTTATTTCAATGTGAGAAAATGATAGGTATAAGGGACTAAAATGATGCATGTTTTATAGATATATCTGCAAGCTCAAAGAAAGTTTTGCTGATTTTATATGGTAACCCCTCTTTTAAAATGTTGGTTTGCATTTACTCCGTTCTAGTAGGTAAACAAACATGGTTGACTGTAACTTGAAAAGGCGCAGGTCAGCATAAAAATATACATGTATCACTGACCTCCATTCCCGATACTGGGATCAGAAATATGGGGTAAACTAGAAATGTTTTAGTTTATACTAATTTATTTTAGTTCGATTGCAATGAAAGCTTCAAGCTTATTGAATCGCTCTCGAGTACTCATTACGGATGTTTTCATGCGCGCGCGAGAAATGTTTTGCAGAGGAAAACCATCATGTGAACAAGTTCTGTGGCGTCTGATCTGGGCCTGCACTGTTTGCCAAGGTAACCCTTTAGGAGTTTCCCGCATACAATGGGCTAATGCCAGAAAAACTACCAGTGAACAATGGCTTGACACAATCATGTTAAAACTTCCTACCTTCATGTAAGCATTTTCTGTTTCAGCAATTGTTTTGTCAAACTCATTTCTCGAGGCCATCTTCTTACTGAGACTTTCGTTAACCTTGGCAAGCCTTTCTGTCAGTATTCTAATATCATTCTGCAGCTTTTGTTTTTCCTCTTCCTCTTGCATTATCTGTTTATGAAGCTCATCTCGCTTACCACATAGGTCATTTATACCTGAAATATAATGAAATCAGTGGAATATGTATGAGCCAGTGCACTTTGTTTTCCAGTTTTGCAACTTGGTATATATGTGTTGTTGTTGGTATTATGGACACAGGTGATTGGTATTGGTGAAAATATTTAACACAGATTATAAGTTTTCTTTGTGTTGTGACCTAGAATACGTGGGATTCTCTCGTGTAGGCGAATGTCCAGCCTTAGCTACATCGGATAAATTTTGACCAATTCTGAACATTCTGTGTGCCGTTGCTCAATATCGTGAAGACAAGAGATTAGAGAAAAAGTTGGCAAATGATAAACTCAGAACAAAATTTTAAAACTTGAGATGAGAAATTATCAAGTACATGTATGCATATCAAGATTCGTGAAAACATCTCAAATGGTATCAGAGTTCTGGAGCGGACATGAAACTATGATAGAAATGGCTATGTTCAATGTTCAAAGGGCAATAACTCCAAAAGTAGGAAAACTAAAGAAAGTGCCCAGGGGGTCACGTATACCCCCGGCCAGTGCCATCCCCTTTTAGTGGAAAAGACAATTTGTCTGTAGCATTGAACCTTTCCATATTAACTTTCCATTCAGTCCACTGAGAATAACTAGGTATTGCATTTCAACAACAAGGAGTACAATGAAAACAGTTAACACAAAACTTGGACATAATCAAAATGCCTAAGTCTTAATTATTGACCCCTAGCCTCACCCAGGGGCTTAGATATTCCATATGAAAGCTAATACTACAGCTATATTCTGTACCAAATATGAAGAGAATCTAACATGAGGTTACAGAGATATGAGCAATCAAAAAGGTTTAACACAAAACTTTGACATAAAAGTTGACAAACTGACGGACAGCCCACCCAGGGGCTTAGATATTCCATATGAAAGGTAATGCAATAGAGATATCCTTTACCAAATATGAAGAGAATCTAACATGTGGTTACAGAGATATGAGCAATCAAAAAGTTTTAACACCAAACATCAAGTCAAAGTTGACAAACGGGCGGACAGCTCACCCAGGGGCTTAGATATTCTATATGAAAGGTAATGCTATAGAGATATTAAGAGAATCTAACGTGGTTACAGAGATATGAGCAATCAAAAAAGGTTTAACCCAAAACATTGACGCAAATGTTGAACGGATGGACAGCTCACCCAGGGGCTTGACCCGCGATGCTTATATATTCCAAATGAAAGGTAATGCTATAAAGATATCCTGTAGCAAATATGAAGAGAATCCAACATGTGGCGACAGAGATATGAGCAATCAAAAAGGTTTAACACAAAACTTTGACGTAAAAGTTGACAAACGGAGGGACAGCCCAACCAGGGGTTTAGATATTCCATATCAAAGTTAATGCTATAGAGATATGCTTTACCGAGTATGAAGAGAATCTAACATGTGGTTACAGAGGTATGAGCTGTCAAAAAGGTTTAACGCAAAACTTTGACGTAAAGGTTTATGAACGGCGGGACAGCTGGAAGTACGAACGAACTAACGAACCAACGGATGGAAAGACGAAAACTATATACCCCCTGACATACTTCGTATGCCGGGTGTATAATAAAAGAGGAGGGAACAAGGTTACTGAATCAGACTCTGAAAGGACAGAGGAACTAGTTGGTCTATCCAATGCTGCATTTAACAAAACTGAGTTCAATGAGGTTCCATTGACTGGAAGATTGACCCCATTCATGGATAATACTGTTAGTGATTAAGTTACTTAAAACAGGGCCTGACAAATCCACTGCCCGGCTGCCTGGGACAAGTCTAAATTTTGGCTGGGCAAGTGATTTTTTATTTCACTTGCCAGAAAAATGCACAGAGCATACATGTATAAGGAATATGGAAATTCTAAGCTATTTTCAAGATGCTGTGGAATGCTGGGCAAGTGGTTGAAAGTTTGAACTGTCAGGCCCTGCTTAAAGGCTTGAATCATCTAAAGCTTTAGGACCCAATGAGCTTCATCCTGGTGTCCTGAAGGAACTAGCCACTTTTAGCACATATGTTCCAACAGTCTCTTGATATGGGTAAAATCAACAAAGAATGGCTCCAATGAACATTTGCCCACTCTTCAAAAAAGGAGATAGAGCATCACCCTGTGTCCCGGACTTGTATTCTATGCAAAATGCTTGAACATATAGGCTGCTCCAACATCATGGCCCACTTGATGAACACAGACAGACAATGTGCATTTACGAAAAGGCACAGTTGTGAAACTCAGCTGAGCATGGTTATTAATGATTGGGTAAAAATCTTGGTCAAAGGGAGACAGGTGGACACATTTATTCTGGATTTGGAGAAGGCTTTCGACACCCCATCTCATGAGCAACTTAAATCCAAATTATTTGGTTATGGAATTGTGAGGAAGACTGTCAAATGGATAGATTCCTTTCTTTGTTGCAGAAAACGGTGTGTTGTTGTTAATGGTGAATCTTCAGAGAAGGCTCCAGTTTTGTCTGGGGTCCCACAAGGGACTGTTCTTGGTCCACTGATATTCTTCCAGTGTATTAAGGATATTGCAACAAATCAGGAATAAGACTGTCCGCAGACGACTGTTTGCTACTGGGAAATTAGAGGTACAGAGGACTCACTCTAACTTCAGAATGAATCAATGATATACACAGATTAGATTGTTAGCCATGAAAATGGTGCATGTTAAATGCAATATTTTGCAGGTAACAAGGAAGAAAACCAATAAAATTGAGGCTTTTTACACTTTATTTTGATCATTTTGACAGACGAAGGTGCTGAGGATTGTGTAGCTAAGTACCGGTAACCTCTTTGATGAGAGCTAGGGACTAACTTCAAATACCACAGGTAATGGTGTATGAATGTCATTTGGCGTGTCACTAGTAACAATTCTGATTCTGATAGCAGGTACTACATGTATTATATACATAAATATATTATCTACTTGTGTGACAAGAGTTATTACTTGTTTGTTACAAACCGCCAGAGTTAGAGTTACACAACAAAATTCACGGTTGGTCATAAATTTCCGATGATACCTTTATGTATTTTATAATAGGATATCTTTCCTCTCAAAAACCTTGAAACTGGCCCCTTTGCACAAGACTGTCTCTAGAGTTGTAGTTGAAGGGTGACCCAAGCAGTGACAAAGCCTTCCTCTGGGCTGCCAGACAACTCATCGACAGACAACTCGAAGCCCCAGCTAAACAAGAGGTCCATGATGGACAGGATTCGCTCACCCCAGTTATGATATACTAACATTCTTGTTTACAGGTTTTTCTATATTTAGCTATGAAAGCCAATTTGTACAGAGATACAGTACCACTGAAGCACTTTTGGTAGAGGGGTCATTCAATGAACTTTTCTGTTGAAGTTGTTTTAAAACTGAGACATTGGAGATGTTCTTTAATGATTTTTCTGTCTTTACCTCTGCAGTCATATGGACATTTTGTTCAGCAGAGCAAATCCATTTCAACAATTTAAGCAATCATCAGTACATGATTGATTGTTTTGAGTATAATGACATGTCAACCATTGTGGGGCATTTTGTGTTGTCTCCCAGTGAAAGTGAGTGATGGTGGAGAAAGACAAAACAATGGAAGTGTTAAAACAGAAGAAACAACAACAATCCCCCTCTACCCTTACCTGCTGCAAGGACAGCGGCCTTGCCCTACTGTAAGCCAATATCAGTTGGATGCACAAGTGAAGCAAAATACACATCACCATTGCCTCTACCAACCACCCCTCAATCATCAATAAAGTAATACAACTATGAGATGGGGTGTTTCAATGGAACAGACCTAAGATGAGCCATACCGTTTAATCAGTTTTTTTGTACAAAAATAAGAGAAGCGTTTCTGTGAATTGGGTTTGAAATTGCGCCATTGACTCTATTTTTGGTTCTGCTGACCAAAATCAGTGGAACACAACCATTTTAGCAGTTTTGGTAGTGGGATACCCAAGGAGCCTTCCTGTGAAATTATTTTGAAATCCGACCATTAGCCTAGCAGATGGGGTTTGAAGTTTTTTTTTATTTTTAGCTCTGACGGTCAGTTTGTTCAGCTGTGTGGAACCATTTTAGCAATTCTGGTAGAGGGTCACCCAAGGAACATTCCTGTGAAATTATGTTTTCTATATTTAGCTATGAAAGCCAATTTGTACAGAGGAGCAGTACCACTTAAGCACTTTTGGTAGAGGGGTCATTCAATGAACTTTTCTGTTGAAGTTGTTTTAAAACTGAGACATTGGAGATGTTCTTTAATGATTTTTCTGTCTTTACCTCTGCAGTCATATGGACATTTTGTTCAGCAGAGCAAATCCATTTCAGCAATTTAAGCAATCATTAGTACATGATTGATTGTTTTGAGTATAATGACATGTCAACCATTGTAGGGCATTTTGTGTCGTCTCCCAGTGAAAGTGAGTGATGGTGGAGAAAGACAAAACAATGGAAGTGTTAAAACAGAAGAAACAACAACAATCCCCCTCTACCCTTACCTGCTGCAAGGACAGCGGCCTTGCCCTACTGTAAGCCAATATCAGTTGGATGCACAAGTGAAGCAAAATACACATCACCATTGCCTCTACCAACCACCCCTCAATCATCAATAAAGTAATACAACTATGAGATGGGGTGTTTCAATGGAACAGACCTAAGATGAGCCATACCGTTTAATCAGTTTTTTTGTACAAAAATAAGAGAAGCGTTTCTGTGAATTGGGTTTGAAATTGCGCCATTGACTCTATTTTTGGTTCTGCTGACCAAAATCAGTGGAACACAACCATTTTAGCAGTTTTGGTAGTGGGATACCCAAGGAGCCTTCCTGTGAAATTATTTTGAAATCCGACCATTAGCCTAGCAGATGGTGTTTGAAGTTTTTTTTTATTTTTAGCTCTGACGGTCAGTTTGTTCAGCTGTGTGGAACCATTTTAGCAATTCTGGTAGAGGGTCACCCAAGGAACATTCCTGTGAAATTATGTTTTCTATATTTAGCTATGAAAGCCAATTTGTACAGGAGCCGTACCACTTAAGCACTTTTGGTAGAGGGGTCATTCAATGAACTTTTCTGTTGAAGTTGTTTTAAAACTGAGACATTGGAGATGTTCTTTAATGATTTTTCTGTCTTTACCTCTGCAGTCATATGGACATTTTGTTCAGCAGAGCAAATCCATTTCAGCAATTTAAGCAATCATTAGTACATGATTGATTGTTTTGAGTATAATGACATGTCAACCATTGTAGGGCATTTTGTGTCGTCTCCCAGTGAAAGTGAGTGATGGTGGAGAAAGACAAAACAATGGAAGTGTTAAAACAGAAGAAACAACAACAATCCCCCTCTACCCTTACCTGCTGCAAGGACAGCGGCCTTGCCCTACTGTAAGCCAATATCAGTTGGATGCACAAGTGAAGCAAAATACACATCACCATTGCCTCTACCAACCACCCCTCAATCATCAATAAAGTAATACAACTATGAGATGGGGTGTTTCAATGGAACAGACCTAAGATGAGCCATACCGTTTAATCAGTTTTTTTGTACAAAAATAAGAGAAGCGTTTCTGTGAATTGGGTTTGAAATTGTGCCATTGACTCTATTTATGGTTTTGCTGACCAAAATCAGTGGAACACAACCATTTTAGCAGTTTTGGTAGTGGGATACCCAAGGAGCCTTCCTGTGAAATTATTTTGAAATCCGACCATTAGCCTAGCAGATGGTGTTTGAAGTTTTTTATTTTTAGCTCTGACGGTCAGTTTGTTCAGACGCGTGGAACCATTTTAGCAATTCTGGTAGAGGGTCACCCAAGGAACATTCCTGTGAAATTATATTGAAATCAGACCATTAGCATACGAAAAGTTGTCGAGTAAAGGCTTTTCTATTTTTTAGCTCTGGTGGCCATTTTATTCAGTGGAGCAGAACCATTTAAGCAAATCTGGTAGCGGATCACCCAAGAACCATTCCTGTGAAATTATTTTGAAATCGGACCATTAGCCTAGGAGGAGACGTCGATTAAATGCTTTTCTATTTTTAGTTCTGGTGGCCATCTTGTTCAGTGGAACGACACCATTTTAGCAATACTGGAAGAGGGTCATCCAAGGAACATTCCTGTGAAATCATTTTGAAATGGGACCATTAGCTTAGTAGAAGACGTTGTATAAGTTTTTTTCTATTTTTAGCTTTGGCAGCCATTTTGTTCTGCAGAGCAGGCATTTTAGCAATTTTGGTAGAGGGTCACCTAATAAAAATTCCCGTGAAATTATTTTGAAATTGGACCATTAGCCTAGGAGGAGATGTCCTTTAAAGGTTTTTCAATTTTTAGCTCTGGCGGCAATTTTGTTCAGTGGAATGGAACTATTTTAGCAATTTTGGTCATCCAAGGAACATTCCTGTGAAATTATTTTCAAATCGGACCATTAGCCTAGGAGATGTTGTTTAAATGTTGTTGTTTTTCTATTTTTAGCTCTGGTGGCCATTTTGTTCAGTGGAGCAGAACCATTTTAGCAATTTTGGTAAAATAAAGTAATTAATATTCCCATGAAATTATTTTGAAATTGGACCATTAGCCCAGGAGATGTCATTTAAAGGTTTTTCTAGTTTTAGCTCTGGCGGCCATTTTGTTCACCACAGCAGAACTATTTCAGCAATTTTGCTAGAGGGTCATCCGACAACATTCCTGTGAAATTATTTTGAAATCGAACCATCAGCCTAGGAGATGTTGTTTAAAGGTTTTTCTATATTTAGCTCTGGTGGCCATTTTGTTCAGCGGAGCAGAACCATTTCAGCAACCTGGTAGAGGGACACTCAAGGAATATTCCTGTGAAATTATTTTAAAATTGGCACTTTGGTTGCAGAGGAGATGCCAGGTGAAGAAATTGTTGACAGATAGATGGACGGACGCCAGACAAAAAGCGATCACAATAGCTCACCTTGAGCACTTCGTGCTCAGATTCATGAGCTAAAAATAAAAACTCACTGACAACCCAACTGATGGACAACCATAACTTACCAACACAACAACTCACCCTTTCCCACTCAGATATGCCTTTTTATGTTTCCTTTGAGTCCCAGAACAGTAGAACCACCTAAAATCTGCATTTCCCACCCCTGGACACCCATGTTTGCGTTAGGATAAGTTGTCCTAAAAAAGGCATGTTTTTTTCGCCACATGAAATATACCTATGGTGGATTTGAAGGGGGACAATAGCCCCTCTCACGGCCAAAAAAAAAACAACTGGAGATATGGCCCGCTGGCCGCTGAAATGAAATCTGAGGGTGTCTGGGGTCAAAAATGCCTCAAAACTGACTCTGGCACAACATGCTTTTCTTCAAGCCCCGATTGCCAGTGCCAAACCCCAGATTGTTACCTTGGCAGCAGTGTGAAGATTCAGTCAAAAATACAGACATGTCAAGTCTCCCGAAAATCCCGGAGCTATTCTCCCGCACTGGGTAGTTGATGAAGCTCAGGTCTTCCTCGGTGAACCAGCCAACCAACGAACTGTGGTCGCTTGTAGGTAAAGACTGGCGGCGGATGTGTCGATTTGGATGCAGTCTTGGGAGGTGGCTTGGTGACTGTCGGAGACTGCCGACGAGGCAATTTCCTTGGTGGTTGCTGCGTTGGAGATCTGGTGATGGTTGGAGATGGTGGGATCTTGATAGTCACAGACTTTGGCAGTGCTGTTTCTTTGAGTGGTCTCTCTGTCGCTGTAGGCTGCTGCTTTACTGTCTTCTTTGGTCTGGCTGGAGCTGGATTGCTCAGATTCCAATGAAGAGTGACAGTGATACTGGTACTGAAGGCCTGTGGTCACTTCAGGCACCCTAAGTTGGCACGACTTCCAAGAATTGGCTCTGGGAGGTGATACTCTTTCACAGAGACAGACATGCTGAGAAACGATGTTGACAGTTCGATAGCTGAACAGGGAAATAATGTGATCTTACCAAAATTACGTACAACTTAAAATACATAGCATACCCCACCTTCTATATCAACATAATTATTTGCATGAGTTTATAGGCAGCGAAAAAATGCCTTATAGATATACAACAACAACAACATAATTAAGGGGATGCCAATGTACAAAAAGTGGGTGGGGTAATGGTGTGGTGTTCAAAATTTGTTTAATTGAATTTTGCAAAACTGTCAAGTTTTTTGAAAAGTTACTTGGCCTATAATTTATTTCAACTTATTCACATGTTCTATTAGAATTTTTTCAGAAATTCAGGAATTATTGAGAAAAACATACCTCTCTTTATGTGCTTCAATCCATTTGCGTTCAAACACAATCTCCTTGGTAATACAGCCAAATAAAATTGCATAAATAGGTTCACAGGTTATTCTACTACAATGTGTGAGAATGTCATTGCTCAAAAATATTCCACAGTAGAGTATACAGCAAATTTGTGCCCATACTGTCTATCAAAATAATACAATTATCAGACATATTTGTTGCTAAAAAGTAGTCTAGAAAAAAGGTATGGTGGACAATAACTGCGGCAGCTACTACAACTGAATCATTCGAAGATTTAGTTGTCTCCCTTGTTTTCATGTCACTGTTTTGTTTGATTTGAATTTTAATGTCCCCATCAACACTATATAGGTCATTTTGGAGAAGTTGCTTCCAATTTTGTGTGACTTTTACCCGACATTGAGATTAAATGACACCTGAAGCCCTGTCGCCCAAAGAAACCTTTATAGATAAGAGTAGGTACCTATCTGGAGCTGTTGGAGGATGTAGGAGAACCAGGTCCCATCCCTTTCAGTATCACCGTCCTAATGCTTACATGGATTGTTTTAAGAGACAATTGCAACTTGGAATGGCCTTACAATCGAAGCTGTCTATTTTGAGACAGTTGATGGGTTTCAGGCCAAAATTTAATTTCATAGGGTTGGGCAGGGGATAGGTATGGATTCCTTCCCCTGATGACTTCTTGTAAATAGTTTTAATCTGCTGATGGCAGTGTCACAAAGCTCTTTTTTGGGGATGGGGATTGAAAACTTTTTGTGCCACACCCCAAACCTGTTATCATGGTCAGAATCGACCGAAAACAGTATTGGGAGAGAAAAAACAAAACAAAAAGGGTTTATAAATAAGCATGGAGGGTCCGACTTGCACGGCTTTTCCTGGGCAGGCTTAGATTCTCTATAAAACCGGTTTACCAGTCCTTGTGTGCTTTCGGAATCAGCTGTGCGTGGAATCATCATGCAGCCTTTTTATTTTTTCAAGCCCAGACGGGGGAGGGGGGGGGGATGATTACTGTGTAGGCTTTCATCCTGCAAACCTGGTGTGCATGTAATGTACACCTGCGAGTAATGGGGGGGGGGGATGATTACTGTGTAGGCTTTCATCCTGCAAACCTGGTGTGCATGTAATGTACACCTGCGAGTAATGGTCAGATGTGACCGATCGCAGTTCAAGTAGAAAGAAAGGATACACATTCAAAGGAGCCAAATTATTTTTGTCTCCCTTATCAATAAGTGTTTAAATTGAAAAGGAACAATTTTGGTCCTGTGGAGCAAATTCTTTCCTTAGAGAACTATGTATCTTTTTCAGGGCCACATATTTTAATTATAACAACATTGACAGTATGCCACAAAATAATTGCAGAGAGCGCATAACTGCCGTCTTCTATTGACCACCATACATGTTTACATTTGGTCTCGAGGTGTAGGTTTACTATCAATAACGTAAATTAGACTAGCTGTTGAAATTCAAATAAGTGGTGTTTTTTCGACAATCGAACTCTTGAACCTATTCATTCTTACAGCAAAATACATAATCTAAGTCTCTCTATAAATGCTTACCTTGATTCACATGTCTACAGTGCAAAATTTGTGAAATTTGTTAACACGTTTTTTTTTTTCAAAGGCTTGTCAATGAAACCGGAAACACCTAAGGACTTCCATATCTGGTGACACGAACGCAAAAATATAGTCCCAAAATATTCAAATTTTTGAAGAATTACCATTTATTCAAGAACAATTTTAAGCTATTTAAGCACAAAAGTCATTTAGATTTATGAAACAACAAAAACTTTGAGGACATATCGGAATTTTTTCGATGTTTTGTCCTAGTTCCGCTTGAGGCGTAGTAATATTTATGTGATAAAGCCATGACTTCCTCATGCTCAACAACAAATGTTTCCAATCAGCTGTTATGACTAAAAAATGACTATAAAATTGACCTGTTGGATGATTAATCGTAAGTTTATAAAATACTTAAACTTGCACAAAACGATGCAGAAAGGGTTCCTGTTTCACGGCGCATAGTTGTCATGTTACATCGTCGAGCCGATTTGGCGATATGCGTTTCCAAATAAGTGTTGATATTTTGTTTACAAATCCCATGAATGAAAAATGGCGACCAAAGAACTTATGAAAAATATCTCGTGGTGGCACAAATGTTTCTTAGACAGGAGACAATTTTGGTTAGTAATACTCTAAGACATTGTAGTTCACCCTTCCAAGAACAGTACACTGTACATTTTAGGTCCTGAAAAATTAGGTAAATATGACTTTGAGCGCAAATGCTGTCACCCTCATTTTTTGCATCGGCTGTGTAAACCTACAAGCAGTTTGATAATTGCTTATTAGATAATGGGTAAAAGTTTAATTTGTAGGTCCAATGTGGTCCCCTGCCTTATAAGAAGGTGAATCACACCAAATAAGGTCTTAAAACAAACTTCAATATCTCATCTCTAATTTCACAAAGAAAAATGATAGCCTAGGCAGAAGGATGGTTGGCTAGGATCGGATGAACTGAGGTAGGGTATGGAAATTTTTCCGCTTCTGCTTCGCCATTTTGCTTTCTAGTGCAAGGGGGTAGCAACTGTTTTTCTCTTATTTGCATGACTTGGCAACTATATTTCATTGTGATTTCCATTTTATCTTTAACCAAATACTTAACTAGAGATACTGTTCATCTGATGATGACGGTAAATTCTTTAAAATGTCTACATTTTACAATCTAAAGCAAAATTTAGCTCTCTGGGCGTTACGAACATGCAAGCGTCCACTAACTTGGATCAAAGAGACAACGTGACCATTCATTCATAAATTTTTGAAGGGTGCTGTAAGCACTCTAAAGCAAAACAAGATTTTTAGCTTCCACCAATGGGATTTCTGGATTCATTTTAGAGGGATGCGCAGTTATATCCTAATTAACATACAGAATAATTTGGCCCTAATCATTATCAAAATTAGATTCATTCCGTGTATGTTGCGTGTCTAATAATAATAGGGATCAACTTAAGTTTTTTTAATGGGTGACCAAATTATTAAGACCACAATCCTTCAGCCCAGGCTTTTTTCTTCTCCATGAATTTATCATTTTCCTAAATATTGTGGTCTCGTCCCAGCCCAGGCTTTTTGTATGTTATTTAGGGTGAGACCACATTTTCTGTTCTATATAGGGAGTGGGACCACATTTTTTAGATTTGCCATGAATTTATCATTTTCCTAAATAATGTGGTCTCATCCCTATAAAGAGATGAGACCACATTTCTTCAGCCCAGGATTTTAGTATGTGATTTAAGGTGAGACCACATTTTCTTCTCTATATAGAAGTGAGGCCACATTTTTTAGATTTTCCATGAATTTATCATTTTCCTTAATAATGTGGTCCCATCCCTATATAGAGATGAGACCACATTCCTTCAGCCCAGACTTTTAGTATGTTATTTCAGGTGAGACCAGATTTTCTTCTCTATATAGGAGTGAGACCACATTTTTTAGATTTGCCATGAATTTATCATTTTCCTTAATAATGTGGTCTCATCCCTATATAGAGATGAGACCAGTCTTCCAGCCAGCTGGTATTCTGTCATTCTTTCAGCCTGGGCTAAATTTGATATTTTTGCATTTGAGGCCGCATTTTTGTCACTTTATAGACATAGGTCCATTACAGAGCATTAACGGAATAAATCGCATGTACTAATATATTTTTACACACTCCAAACAGTATCCAAATACCCCCAATGGAGCCTCTTTTTTGTTGTTGTCTTCCTCGTGATTTACCATTGGTTATTTATTAAAATAAAGATGTAAGATGCAACTAAAGAATAACTCCTAAGTTAATGTTTGAAAAATAATAAAATACAAAATATTAAACAGAAAAATGAACGTTTGTGGAATTTCTTGGCTGAATATAGTTTTAGCATGCGGCATGCAAATGAGTAAGTTACTGTAAGCATTCTCAAAATGATACACCGCCGTCCTTCTTACAATCGACCAAAAACCAGTCCATCCTGACAATCCTGTTGAGGTAAAAAAATCTGTATTCATCGGACGCTAATAACAATTTACTGTAATACGTGGCGGAAATAATTTGGATGCTCTTATCTCGCGCATTCAGAAGATTTTACAGTCTTCTCTAGAATAGAACGAAGAACAAAAAACATCGTTTTACGTAGTTACGTCCCTTAAATTTCGCGCCATTATCAGAGGTCGCTTTAATTTTGTCACGTCATTCCACGTCATTGAGTCGCTTTATGTAAACAAGTCACCAAGTGCGTGAAAATGGCTGTCGTTCTAATGAAGTCTGGAAATCACAGTTTTATGATATGAGTTTGCAATGTATGTTGGTAAGAAAGCAATTTTATGACATTCAAATGATTACTGCTCATAACTGAAGCCGGGTTTTCACTCTCCGTATCTGTGGCACAGTGAACGAAGTCAAAAACTGCTAAAATATATCGCGATCCAGATAGATCAAAATGTGACTGACCCTAGTGGTATTTGAGTTGCCCTGGTGCAAAAAGTACATGGTTTAGAAAAGGATAATAGGTCTCATTGTGGAGATAAGATGCCCATGTTTATTTTGATACCAATTTTATCTACTTTGGACCACTATAAAGGTACGAAGACCACATTGGACCTACAAATTAAACTTATGCCAGATAATGTTATGTTTGAAGACGTGTTACTTTCCAGTATATTCAAACTTTTTCTCCGACTCCGTGTTTTGGCTAAAAAGAAAAGTCATTTTGAGGGGTACCCCACCCACTTTTTGTACTTCGGTAAACCCTTAACACATTTTACAAATTTACAATTTCATTAACACAAGGTTGGTCACTTACATTTGACCAATTCATTGTTGTAACTTTGCAATGCTGCTCCTTGCTGAGACATAATGAATGCAACTTCCACAGGCAATATTTATTTTATTCAAACTTGTCGAATACTGAAATATGTTTGTTAGGAATATCGCCTGTGAAATACGTCATTCGTTTTTGTGCAGATTTTGTTTCTAGGCATTGCACATTTACTTCCCCTGAATTTGTAGTTGTATTTGCCGGAACTGCGCGGAACGGGCAGTGGGGTCCCTAGACATTTCGGCCCATAACAAAATCGGCCCATGACAAAATCGGCCCATAACAAAATTGGCTCATACAAAATCGGCCCATAGCAATTTCGATCTAACAATTTTAATGTTGGTATAATTATTATGTTTGCATATAATTGATTTGCTTGCACGGCCAATTAAATCAGTAGCATGTAAGTCGAAAATGGGATAAAACGAAAAATATGTTCATTTTGAGAAGTTAATATTCTTTCCTCTAATGATAAAAAAAATCACATCGTGTTAACAAGTCCGAGAAAATAATACTGCCCTTAACCCCACTTTATATAAGGAATTTGGGGTTTTAAGGGGTATATGTTATTATGCTTATTTCTGATCCAAGACATATGTTGTGGGTACTCGATACAACCGCCCCCCGCATGTTCGGAGTATAAATACAACAAATATCACTTTTTGTGTAGGAAAAGTAGTCATTTTGGATAAATGAAAGAATGCACTATGTCACACGGGTGTGTTTTCGTTATGGATATATAAGAAAGAAAATGTACATATCAGGAGGGACTCTAGTCAAAACCACCCTTTGGCATACAGACTCATCACGAGCCCTACAACCTACTACAGATTTTCATTCTTTCCCAAAACCAGTTTTCATTGGAATCTCGGACACATCAATACCTGTATTGATGGGTCCGAGTTGGAATGCTCTACCCCGCCAAATAGTCTTGCTCCCCACCTTGGTACAGTTTAGTACTGCTGTGTGCCGGGTGTGGCATGTGTCCCTGAAGTCAATGGCCTCTGTTTTTTACTTTTAACTATACTAACACTCGCTTAGCACTGTACAAACTCATTTCACCTGCTATACTTATTTTTTATTTCAACTACCCCACTTGAGTACTTGGTATACTGGAACCCCTTCTGATTCTGAAAGTCCTCCTGAGAGGTTAAGAAGTATCGGCAGATAGATAGATAGAAAATGCAATGAATTTTCTGAAAATGCTTAAGGGTATATGATGTTTAATTGTTTTCACTGCAGGCAATGGTTAGAAAACTGACATCAGGCGTTGTTCACAGTCACATTGGGCTTATGAAACTGTTAAGAGTTTCGTTGTGTATTGCATTTCTTATTTCTGCTTTTCAACATTTACGTAGTGAAATATGCTATGAATAAGAGGCGCATTGATTAGTTTTCAGCAGAAAATCTTCAATTTTATTACAGGAATCACGCATAGGTTTTCGTGCATTAACATTTGCTGGGTCCCGAGGAAGCGTTTGGACATTAGGCCGATTGAAACACAAAGTAAATGAGTAAGCAAGGGCCCAGCAATTTCTACAATTCGCCCAGCATAGGCAGACCGGCTTGCTCAGCCGCACAGTATGGTCATGATCGCTGGAGGCGTGAGGAAGCTTTGGCTACTTTACGAGCCCAGCATACACAGCTCGACTTGCTCAGCCGCACAGTATGGTCATGATCGCTGGAGGCGTGAGGAAGCTTTGGCTACTTCACGAGCCCAGCATACACAGCTCTACTTGCTAAGCTGCACAGTATGGTCATGATCGCTGGAGGCATGAGGTAGTTTTGGCTATTTTATGCTTCATAGTTACACACAAATCAGACTGCGCGGATGCACAGACTGATATGAGTCTTTCGTTGGCCCCCCGACGCTAGGCCCACACATAGATGTTAATGCGCCCCTGTCCAATAACATTCATAAAACGAAACCGAAAGCAAGAAACAAAGACAGAATTAAAGACACGCATTAGGAGACATAGGCTTATGGATGATTGGCACGTGCCCCAATAATGACTGAGGTTTGAGTAAAGTGATAATTGTTCTGTTTGTTGCTTTAAGGCACGTGTCGATAAAGGCAACAACCTCAAGTTATTATTAATCATTTTGCATACCGACATGTGCCAACAATATAAACAACCAGAACTACTATTTCCAAGTTCATAAATATACTTTTTTTTACTAAATAAACACACCCTCTTATATAATATTTTTATTTCTTATCTTCCATAACAAAGTTTGCATTGCGAGATGACTCACATCTGAGGGAGGTAATTATTGAAAATAACGATACAAATGCCGAGCGGTGAAAAGCGGTAAAAATAAATTGTATATATATGTATTTTATCATAAATTAACTATATCTTTCATTTTTTTTATTTTTGGCTGATAATTGACCCCTATAACAGCCTTTTAATCATTTATGGGACGAAATTGCTATGGGCGGATTTTGTTATGGGCCGATTTTGTTATGGGCCGAAATGACCCGGAACCGGCAGTGGCTATCAGAATCCAAACTCCCCAGAAGTTGTGACCCCATCGGTCTTCATCTTTCTGATAAATGAATGTCTAACCAGTATATAAAAATTCTGATTCTGACTTTATCACAAAAATTGGCTCCCCAGAGACAGATACAAACAACTTTAGAAGGAAGTCCAGTTCCATGTCAGACGAGCAAACAAGTCCCGTGAGTAACGACAGCAGAGAAAACTCAAAGAAGTTCTGGTCGTTTGTAAAGAGCAAGGGTCAAGAAGTCACTGGCATGGAACCACTGGAGAACAAGCACGGCTTCCTCCAGAGTGACAAAAAAGCCAGAGCCAACATTCTTAATGAGCAGTTTCAGTCTGCTTTTACTCAGGAGGATCTCACTAACATACCAGACAAAGGCACCAGTTCAGCACCTAGCATGTCTGAGACCAAAGTCAACTGGAAAGGAGCCCATAAGCTCTTGAAAAATCTCAAGACCAACTAGGTCACAGGACCAGACTCGATTCCAGCCTTCATCCTAAAAGCAACAGCAGATGAACTAGCTCTAGCCCTGGCCGTTTTATTCGAACTGTAACTGGATCAAGGTGAAGTACCATCTGATTGAGAGAAGTACTTGTAGTTCCTATCTTCAATCTTCAAAAAAGGCGACAAACACCAAGCATCCAACTACAGATCGGTTTCACTCACCTCAATCACCTGTAAACTGCCTATACACATTATCTCAAGCAGTGTTATGCAGCATGTCGACCAGCATACTGTCTTACCAACACGGTTTCAGGAAGACGCGCTCTTGTGAAACACAGGTCCTGTCAATTGTACAAGAGATAGCCTCATCGACACCGAAGGGCAAGCAAGTGGATATTATCTTACTTGACTTCGCCAAGGCTTTTGATAAAGTGCCACACTCAAGACTTCTTTACAAGTTGGAGTACTATGGAATGAGAGGAAATGGCCGGAAATGGATTGAGTCATTTCTAAGCCACAGAAGCCAACAAGTCACCCTGGATGGGGTTACGTCTGATACAGTCGAATTCATTGCAAGTCATATTTGGCCATTACCTCAGTTGAGTGGGTGGCTAAATTTAGAATTTGGCACAAAAAAAATAACTCTGGATGAGTCCTTAAAACTATTTACAATCCAAACACAGAGGTATCCTAAAACGCATACCTCTGAGTCTCAATCTTATACTGTGCGGGCTTTGAACTCCTCTGCGGTCTTGGCATTCACCGCAAAAGATGGAAGACTATTCAACCGAGGAATAGTTCTAGGGAAGAAAGAGTTTTTCAGGGCATCACTATAGGACTTGTACCTACGATACTGTGAGTTATTTGCTCTTGATGCCCTTGTCCGGGTTGACACTGTTGCAGGGGTCAAGTATCTTTCCTTGTTAATTGATACTGTACCAGAATGTATCTTGTAGAAGAAGGTTAAGGAGGACTGCTCACGACGGGTCTCCAGGGATGGCCACTCTAGCTCATCAAGCATGTACCCGACGCTACTTCTATTTCGCCATCGTCTGCAGGTCCATCGAGCAGCTGTCCTCTACACCTTCTCCACCTGCGGAATCTAAGTTTTAACATATGGATGCCAGATGGGGGATGCATATTCAAGCTGAGGGCGAACCAATGTTTTATATGCAACATCCTTTGTCTGCCGAGGTGCAAAAGCCAACTTACGTCTAAGGAATCCTAAGGTCATAGTTGCTTTAGATGCTATTTAAGAGATATGTTGACCCCAATCGAGATCGTCAGTGATGGTGATACCAAGATATTTGGCGGAATGAACTTGCTCCAAAGTTTGCTGGTGTAATGTGTAATCATACTTAATTTGCTTGTCCTGAAGGTGTCGTGACACCCTCATTGAATGGCATTTGGCTACATTGAATTTCATTTGCCAATCTGCTTCCCGCTGTGCAAGTCGATCCAGGTCATCTTGTAAAATGCGACAGTCAGAAGGAGAATATATGTTCCTATACAGGACACAATGTTCAGCAAACAAACGAACAGATGACCTGATATTATCAGGGAGATCATTGATGAATACCAAAAAGAGGACCGGTCCAAGGACCGAACCTTGTGGGACACCAGATAGAACAGGGACTAGATCAGTCGCTTGACCATCAAGTATACATTGTTGAGAGCGCCCGGAGAGCCATGCGCTAATCCAATTATGTGTGGATCCTCTTATCCCCTAGTAGTCCAATTTGTACAATAGCCTTCTTTGAGGTACCTTGTCAAAGGCCTTGGCGAAATCCATGATGATCAAGTCAGTCTGTTTGTGGCCACGATTTATGGCCCCATCCAGATTACTCACAATGTCATGGAAGAATTGAACTAGTTGAGTTTCGCAAGACCTTTGACTTCGGAAACCATGTTGACAGTCAGCAAGAATGCTATCAAAGGCTAAGTGCTTGTTAATGCTGCTGACTAATATATGCTCCAGGGTTTGCAACAGATGCATGTTAGCGACACTGGTCTATAATTTGCTGCATCGTATTTTTCGCTGATGATAGCATGCTGTTCAAGGTAATTGACAATGACACTGACAGAGAGCTAATCCAAAGGGACCTATCACCATTGGAACTCTGAGAAGCTTGGCAGATGAGTTTCAACCCAACAAAGTGTGTTGTCATGAGGATCTCTTCCAAGAAAAAGAAAGCTCGTCAGACAACCTATCAACTTGATGGACACACCCTGGAAGTGGTAGATGCAAATAAATACCTTGGAGCGACACTAACAGAAGACTTGTCAGTGGAAAAATTTTTCCACGATGTAAATTCTACAGCTATGTTTAAAATTATTAAACGACATGAAACTGAATTAAAATGGATTAAATTATTTCCATCGGGCTTTAGTGATAAAATTTATCATGAGGGTAATATATCTAAACTGCCCGACTTTGATATTTTCTCACTTCTGGACTGTCGAAAGTGTAAAACTAGATCGCACGGCATCAGAAAAAATGGCAATTATAAACGTAAATTACGTTCTTTTAAAAGAAGCAATACCAGGCTGAAGTGACGTCATGGACGCCACTCAATGCTTGAATTTCTAAGTTCATTACCCATTTCTGTATTACATATTCTTGACTTCGAGGCTAATATATTCTACGTACCTTTCCTTTGAAAACCAATCTGAAATCATTGAAGCCTTTGGCTCGACTTCTAGATATTTGGATGACTTGTTAAATATTGACAATACCTATTTCGATGGTTTGATCAGTCAAATTTACCCCTCCCCCCACCCACGAAATCGAACTTCAGTTAAATAAAGCTAATTCTTCTGATACCGAGGCCCAGTTTTTGGATTTACAACTATCTATTGTAGATGGGTTCGTTTCTTGCAAAATTTATGATAAACGCGATGATTTTGATTTTCAGATCGTTAGTTTTCCTTTCTTGGATGGTGATGTTCCTCGTGGGGCATCCTATGGCGTTTATATTTCGCAATTGATTCGATTTGCCAGAGTGTCTAATCATGTAACTGACTTCAACACTCGTAATACAATTTTAACTGCTAAAGTTCTTAATCAGGGTTATCGGTATCATAAACTATGCAAAGCCTTTTTCAAAATTTTATAGACGTCATTCCAATTTAATTTCAAAATTCGATGTTGGACTTAAATCTCTTCTGCAACAAGGTCTACCGGAACCCGAATTTTATGGTGACTTAGTATATAAATTCAGAAAAAATATTCAAATGCAATGACTTCAGCGCCCAATTTCGTAAAATCATTCTTCGACAATTAAAAAAATATCGGTACAACATAAATGTTATACGACAGACCGCATGCATGGTACTTTAGCCAATCACGGTTGACAACTTTGCTTCCCTCTTTAATTGCACGCCGTTGGGTCGGGCCTCAGATTCTATGACGGTCCCAGCGTAAAGGCTTACTGAGAATTAGAGATAATTTAATTTTATGTAATGTTGGTTAGTGCCTGATGCTCTGTCTCTGACCGGGCCCATCAGAGTCTAACTGTTGGTCTTCTTTTGCTCCAGCATTTCAGTGGTTTCTTGATGTCGAGTCCTCACCGTTGTTTCATCTCTGTGGTTGTTTGATTTTTGTGTTCACGGAGATGTTGCACAGATGAGTTAGGAGAACATCATGCGGACTGGCTAAATCGCGACGGAAGTAAGGGCGAGGATTGTGGCCCGCCTCCCCAACCACTCCCAGTGAAATTCTTCTGTCGCGGTTTATTTTTGTTATGGTTTGTCTTTGATTGTGTGTATCGCTTATATTATTTTGTTTTGGGCATTTTGCGGGAAAGTAATTGTCCTTTGGTCTTTCTGTAATTGATGTTTCCATTGTGGTCTAGTTGTTTCATGTTTCTGTTTCTTTCTCTTTGATGTCTCTGATGGGAGTTGTGGGTTCCTGATCATTGCCTTCTCTTCTATTTTATTGTCATGCAGAATACCATTAGCAAGGCCATTAGAATAATTGGATTCCTGCGCAGAAACCTGAGGGACTGCGCACGACCTGTCAAGGACCTGACCTACAAGACGATGGTACGTCCTATATAAGAGTACTCGTCATCGGTCTGGGATCCTCATCAGCAAGCCAGCATCAAGTCTCTGGAGCCAGTCCGAATAAAAGCGGCACGCAACAACTTCTCACTAAGAGCCCCAGGATGTGTCACTAAGATGCTTGTTACAGAGAAGACACGACAGGCTTAGCATGCTTTACAGAATAGAGCACAGTCTTGGAGATATACCTGCTGACATATACCTGAGCCGAACGTTAACCGCAACAGAGGACCAGTGAAGTTTTTCCAGGAGAGAATCACCAACTCTACCTACTCCAATTCCTTTTTCCCCGATGACAGCCAGGGACGGGATCAGACTCCCGTTCAGAGTAGTGTCTGCAGCCACCCTGGAAGACTTCAGGTTACTCCTACGGTAGTAACCAGCCCCAACACTTACACAGAAGACATCGCTGAACATAATTTTAATCTGGTTTTAATTTTACCAACTTGTAAATAGATCCTGGGGCACACTACCTTGCCCCGCAGAGTCAATTACGTTCTACGAAGATCCCGACTCTATTCGTTGAATCTGAATCGTTACTGGTGACACGTCAAATGACATTATCTATCTATCTATCTATCTATCTATCTATCTATCTATCTATCTATCTATCTATCTATCTATCTATCTATCTATCTATCTATCTATCTATCTATCTATCGGCTGAAACTGTCGCAGGGGTCAAGTTTTATGTCTTTATTAACAGACACTGTACCAGAGTGTATCTTATAGAAGGTTAAAGAAGACTGCTCGCAATGGGCCTCTAGGGACGGCTATTCTAGTTCGTTAAGCATGTCTCCGACGCTACTTCTATTTCACCCATCATAAATCACTGGAAATCATCAAATCGCAAGTCAGTATATTAAAGTAAAGGTCTCCCTGTTTCCCGTGGTCTTAATTCTTTTATTCACTCTTTGGAAAACAACTAATAGAATGCATCCAGATGATGGAAATCAGGAGTGCAGGATCACACATAAGGAAAGCTGTAATAGAGTTTCCCAGTACTTGGCAATTACGAGGAAGCTTTGGAACAGAAGTATTCGGAGGGCTTACAAAACTTCAAGTCCTCAGGCGGTACAAATTTGTTTACACTTATAATCTTGGCCGGAGACATTGAATATATACTGAACCGAAAAAGAAACGCAACTCCAAATATAAATGCGAGTATTTGCAGAAATAATCATGTTTGCAGAAAATCGATTTAATGCCGAAATAATATAATCATTCCTACCATAGAGAGTTCAATTTCCAGTGAGAATGTTTGGAACACAAATCCGTTTTGTCATAGAGGTAGTCATTTCACAAGTTCGAAACAGAAGCAGTTAATAGCGAGTATGTCCTCCGTTTACATTCAGTCCTGCACGCACACGCCTGGTCATGGACATGATTAAACGATTGATCTCTGCCTGGGGAATAGCATTCCACTCCTGTATGAGCGCGAGACGCAAGGCTTGACGCGTTGTTGGCGACTGGGGGAAGGGGGGCGGTTACGTACGCGCCTGTCGAAGACGTCCCACAAATGTTCTATAGGAGAGAGATCTCGACTCTACGAAGGCAAGAGCATCACGTCAACGTTGTTTAGCTGAAGAAACGCCATGTTGAGCCTTGCTACATGCGCCCGAGCGTTATCCTGTCTTAACATAACGTTAAGCTGTCGTACATATGGAACGACTACCGGTCTTAAAACGACGTCAACGTAACGCTGAGCCCTCAAAGATCATCAGTGATTACCAGGGGCGTTCTATGACCATAAGATATGCCAGCCCACACCATCAACCCACCGCCTCCAAATCGATCACGTTCAACCAAACAAGTGTCACGATAACGCTCTCCGTCACGCCTATACACACGTTGACGGCCTTCAGCTCTGTACAACAAGTACCTGGACTCGTCAGAAAACATTACGTTACGCCACTGACGAAGGGGAAACAGGTTTGGCCTATGTTGTGTGAGCCATGCCATTCTAACCTGACGTCGTCGTGGTATTAATTGCATACCAATGTACAGACGACGAGGACGTAAGCCAAACTCTCGAAGGCGATTCCTGACAGTATCCGCACTTTTTCGATTGTTGTGCGTTCCTGGTGTTACCCGAGACGTCTCGACGCTTCTACGGAACCGATTAGGAAGGTGGGTTAGACGGATGTATCGGTGCTGTCGACGTGTCGTGACGCGTGGACGTCCACTTCTGGACCTGTCATTTGTCGTTCCCGTTTGACGTAGACGCTGGTACAAGCGAGTTATCGTCGATTTATATGTCACTAAATTTGGTATAGTTACACCTTAATTGGAAGATCCTGGCGATGACAGCCTGAGACGTCCCACGTAGAAGCATTTGGACCGCTACATAACGTTGCGTCAAACGTACCATATTCCGTAGAGAAATTTTACCGGACTTATGAAACCTAAACTCCAGGTAACACAATATGCCAATACGATGAGGTTACTGTATACATTTAATGTAATGAACGAGGAAATGTTGAAAACAACGAATTGTCAAGTGGAGCGTTAAACTGTACAGATATCACCCAAATGTTTTCTGCATAAGAAAGTTTAATCAAAGCACTGAGAGTACTGGTGGGTCGATGGCCTCTGAGTGTAGGTTGGGAAAATAGTCCTGAGCTGAGAATCGAACTGTCCGTTTAACTTTAAGCAAGTACAGTAGAGCTGATCAGACATCGCGTTATCTGGCGTCTGATTATGTAGATTATGTTTGCCAATGCCCAAGTGTACGAGCACAGTTCACCCGCCCCCACCCATCGGGGCTTGAATAAATAGATGGCTGCAAGATGCTTCCACGCAGAGCTGAAAGTCCAGTAACATTGGAAGTTACACCTCCAAATGACATATACAGTGTTGACGGGGACGTTAAATATTAAATCAAACAAACGAGCACAGTCCAGAATTTTCTTCTTACGCTGCGCTCTGACGTCTTAGGGTAGTACTTGGATTTTGTTCAACAGAGTAGGGAGGGTGCAAACGCAGCCCCCTCCCATCTTTTGGAAATTATTTCAGATTCATAGTTTTTCACCCTCTGCAAAATACCTGAATTTCGCATCCTCATCCCGCCCCTTTTCAGAGTCTGCATACGGCCCTGAATCATGTTCAAAACTTTTGTTGCATACATATGGCGAACAGTGTCGACCTGACCAGAAGCAATGTACTCTATATCCGATCTTGGTCTACGCTGTATGTCTAATAACGGTACCAGCTACTCATTTTTGCACTTAAACATTTCAGGGTTCCAAAATTAAGTTCTTCGCAGGAGTGCGAAAAGTCTATTTTTACTCGACTTGGCATACATTTGTGTAACAGTTTTATAAATAGAATGTTCCGAAAGACGTCACGTGACATCTTGGCCTGGCTTAAGATATTGTTTTTCTTTCATTACGTGAGCAACATGGCATTCTTATACTATTTCTTTTAACCCTCAAATGCCACTATTTAAGCAAACAGTGAAATTCTTGTGCAACCTGCTGATCAGACGCCACATTCCGCGGCATCTGATCTGGGTATTATCCAGCACACGATTCCTGTCAAGACTCTATAGATAACTCTTGTTGCATCGATAAAAATAGCGCAACATTTCAAGTTCTATTAATAAAACATAATATTGGTTTTCCCAAATCAGTGATGGTCACGTGGACAACTGCATGAATTCCGTTTGGCCATTTAAACCGATCGACCCAAAAAGTATGAAAGTAAATCGCAAAATGATTTTTCAGTCAACTTGATGGTTGCATGAAAATCTTTTGGGTTAAAAAGTTGTTTTTCTTTTTTTTCGGTTCAGTATATCAATTCCGGCCCAAGGTTTCGCTGCGAACTCTGCAAAAATATTGCAAAGGTTCCAAGAAATGGATATAATGTGAGGAATGCAACAGACGTTTTCACTCCTCATGTTCTGACTTGGATAACGGTCGACGGTTAGAAATTGAATCTGGAGTTGGAACTTGGTATTGGGAGGACTGCAAAGCTGACAGTGTTCTTTGCAGTGGTGCTGTCTTTAACGTCCACACGGCAGTTCAATGTGATCAGTGTGGAATGTGGATACACACGGAATGTTCTTTCTTTTCAGATGCTGAGTATGGCACTTTGGTAAATAAGTTCTGAATAATTAGATTTTTGGAAGCAAAGAATACACCAAATAAACCAAACTAGCAGGCTCGGTTTTATTCTTTGAGGGTCACTGATGAAGCCTAATTGGCCGAAACTAGCTAGTCTGACCCAGAAAACATGTACACTCAATATTATCCAATCCTGTGGTATATTCCTTGCTTCCAAAGGATAATCCTTGCTTCCAAAGGATAACCCTTTCTAGAACATATTTATTGAGTCTGTTCATGACCATTACTGCAATGTGCAACCCCTGCTATGCCCTCTAGCACCGGCTTAAGCAGAATCCTAATTTCAAAATGATTCTAAATGAACTCAATGATCCCAAAGGGCCAGAAATATAATCTGCACTATAAAGTGCCAATGGATTTGCCAATGTGAGATGTGCAGCTTTTCAGGCTCCTTCTTCAACGGACATATAGAACTGAGCAAGCCAAACAAATCTCAACCTCTGTCAAATGATAAGAGAGATAAATCGTCGACAACTAACGAAATAAGCCAAATTTTGTAAAAGGTTTGAAACTTTGCAGTATAAACAGAAAAACATCTTGAACCTTTAGCTTTCATTGATACTCATCACTCCCATATTGTGGCCATTCAGGAAACAACGATTGACAATTCAATTACCACAATTAAGCTTTTCTCTGAAACTTGTCCGTACAGATGCCATCTATAGATGGCAGTGGGGTGATATTGCTCATTTACCGGCACATCCATATAATGGCCAATAGCATGTTCCTAGCTTTAGTCTTGAAGCCGCCTTGCTATAACGATCATATCGATTTTGCCTGCCCTTCCCGAATCCACATTGATTTTCTGGTAGCAGCCATGACTGTTCAAAGTGTTCATTCAATTTGTTTAATAGGATTCTTCCACAGTTATTTTTCGGTAATCATCTGTCAAAATTGCTCGAATTGTTCCAATCTGTTGAACAAGATGGTCGCAAGAACTTAAAAAAGAAACACTTTTTAAAAGACTTCTTTCTCTAAAAGGAAACACTTTCATAAGAATTTTCCAAGGGTGACCCTCTAACAAAGTTGCCCATAACAATTTTGCTCCTATGGACATGATGGCCATGAGAGCTAAAATATAAAAACCTTCTACTCCTAAACAGCTGGACTGATTTACTCGAAGAAATAATTTCACAGAAATACTCCTTGGGTCACCGTCATTTAAAATTGCTCAAATCCCCCACTCCACCTCATATTACCTAACATTTCACTTGAACAATATGGATGAGGTGAGCGACCCATGGCCACCGTGCCCTCTTGTTTGTACCGGCCTTGTAGCAATAACATTTAGGTCTACGCCCTCGCCCATTGGGACTTGGAGAAATAGATTGGGCTGCATGGTGCTTCCGCGCAGAGCTTAAACCGACGAAATTTGAGTACTGACAAAACGCTTAGAAGGTCTGAGCCTGCACAGAAAAAGGTGATGCGAGTCAAACCGCTCCTTAAACCCTAGTGGTTTCATTGGGAGGTAGGGCTTGAGATGTCATTTCAACTCTATGTGGGGTAAAAGTCCCACAAAATGGCGAGCAACGTCTCCAAAATGACAAATAGTGCTGGCGGAGACGTGAGACCTCAACACAAAGAAACATTTGATCTTTTAGGGACGCGGATATAGTAGGACAAGAGCTCCGCAAGCGGGGCATTATACGCCCATGGCAATTTGTAAGATGGAGCATATATATAGTGGCTGTTGTACAAGTTTGGGTTTGTAGAATATAACCAAGGGACAACATGTGCTACACATATTCTTACCTTGCACTATTAAAAATCCTCAATGGCCTAAACTACCTGTCTCCAACAATTTTTCATGGTCCATTGAAGTTTGTCTAGTTTTTTTTCAACCCAATAAATATACTTTCAGGGGAGGTAATTGCTTCAAAAGCATCATAAATGTTAAAAGTTTTTTTCAATTACAGAATTGCTGTCTACCTGCTACGGAAGCCCATCGGGCCTTGAAGAAATAGATAGGGCTGCATCATAAGAACCAAAATATGGACTGCTCCACATCATAGTCTACTTAAATAATATCACTCTCCCCATAAACCTGGCGTCGTGGGTTTGATCCCAGGCTTTTCTGACTAGACTTAAACTGAGGTCTCATCTCAGTCTGACCTTAACTGCTGGATGTAAAACTCAAACTCACACACCACCTATATATCAAGTTTCGGTCCAGGTCACAGATGTAAAATGAAGGGGTTTATCCGGTAACGAAATGTTTAGAAAAATCTATAAAAATGCATTAATCGGCTAATATTTGGTGGACCATAACCTCAAAATAATATGGACATAACTCTGGCAATGAGTGGTTGACTGTAACCTTGAAATACTCATAATATGCGCTGCTCCACATCATAGTCTAACTAATGTCAAGTTTCAGCTTCATCAGATGTAAAATGTAGGAGTTATCCAGAAATGAAATGTTTAGAAAAATCTATAAAAATGCATAAATCGGCTAATATTTGGTGGACCATAACCTCAAAATAATATGGACATAACTCTGGCAATAAGTGGTGGACTGTAACCTTGAAATACTCATAATATGCGCTGCTCCACATCATAGTCTAACTAATGTCAAGTTTCAGCTTCATCAGATATGAAATGTAGGAGTTATCCAGAAATGAAAAGTTTAGAAAAATCTATAAAAATGCATAAATCTGCTAATATTTGGTGGATCATAACCTCAAAATAATATGGACATAACTCTGGCAATAAGTGGTGGACTGTAACCTTGAAATACTCATAATATGCGCTGCTCCACATCATAGTCTAACGAATGTCAAGTTCAGATTCATCAAATGTAAAATGTAGGAGTTATCCAGAAATGAAATGTTTAGAAAAATCTGTGAAAGGTGCATAACTCTGGTAATATTTGGCGGACCGTAACCTCAAAATAATACGGGCCTCCGTGGCCTAGTGGCTAAGAGCGCTGTCTCTTAATCATTAGGTTTCTCACCGCTGTGGTTCGAGCCTCGCTCGGGTCACATGTGGGACGCCAAGTTCTGCAATGGAAGGTCAGGTGGTTTTTCTCCGGGTACTACGGTTTTCGCCCACCTCTGATTAACGATCGGCTCGATATGAGTGAAATAATCTTGAAAGGGCCGTAAAACCAAAAAAAAAAAAAAAAAAACAATATGTGCTGTCCCACATCATGGTCTTACAGTATGTAAAGTTTTTCGCTTTATCTGGTGTAAAATGTAGGAGGAGTTATCCGGAAATAAAATGTTCACAGAATTTTTCAAAGGGGCATAACTCTATTATTCATTGGTGGACCGTAATCTCGAAACAATATGCGCTGCCCCACATCATGATCTTACTATATATGAAGTTTCAGCTTCATCGGATGTAAAATGTAGGAGGAGTTATCCGGAAACCAAAAGTTTACAAAAAATGAAATTTGGCGTAACTCTATTATTATTTGGTGGACCGTGACCACGAAACAACGAAACAATATGCATTGCCCCACATCATTGTCTAACTATGTGTGAAGTTTCAGCTTGATCGGATGTAAACTGTAGGAGGAGTTATCCGGAAACGAAAAGTTTACAGGAATTTTCTAAGGGGCATAACACTTTAATATGCGCTGCCTTACACCATGGTCTAACTTTATGAAGTTTCAGCTTGATCGGATGTGAAATGTAGGAGGGGTTATCCGGAAACGAAAAGTTTACAAAAGTTTTCAAAGGGGCATAACCAACATCATGGTCAACCTATGTACGAAGTTTCAGCTTGATCGGAGGTAAACTGTAGGAGGAGTTATCCGGAAACGAAAAGTTTACAGACGTACGGACGGACGCCAGGGGTTATAACATAATACGTCCCGTTTTTCAAACGGGCGTATAAAATTACATGTTTGATTCACCAGACACGTTGCCATGCAGCTCCTTCCGCCGACTGCAACTAAGCTGTGGAATTCAATTCCATAGCATTTTAGAGAAAAATTCGAGCATGGAGTGGAGAGAGCTGTTCACGTTTATTTTGTGCTGAGGTTTTGTTTCTGTTGTTTTTCAGTGTTGTTTTTGTGTGTGTGGTTCTGTGTAGTTCATTTTCAGTTCTGGTTGTCTTGTTTTGTGGTTTTACGTCCCCGATAACACTATTTAGTTTATTTTAGAGACGTTGCTTTCGATATTGTGAGAATTTTACCCCAGGTTACTCAACATGGAGATGAAATGCCATCTCAAGCCCTACCGCACAAAGTAAACCGCTAGGATTTATGAGCAGAGGCGTTCCAACCCGCTTCTTTTTACCTGGGTAGGCTTAGACCTAAGCAGTTGACAACACAAATATGTGGTCAGTTTCAGCTCTAGGAGGAAGCACCGTGCAGTCCAATCTATTCCGCCAAGCCCCAATGGGCGGGGGCAAAACAAATTTCAATTGTTTTAACAGCATTGTCATCAATATTCCTGTTGTGAAAGCATTACTTTAAATCAAAGGTGCCTGTTATATTTACATGTATCATGGTCGATTATAAACTGCCTGTACTATCAGATGAACACCAGTTAGGCCAGATAACTGTAAAAAGCAGAACATATGGTTGCGATCGGAAGGCGAGGGCTCGCCTACAGTTGTATGGGTTATCTGACATACATGCAACTACACGTTCCTGTGATACTATGCAGATCGGCAAGCTAATGTTAATTTACTATGAATAAAATTTCCGTTTGTTTATATATAACATCGAGACCTGAATATCAGTTTGCAGAGACAACTATAGGGGCACTTCCAGAATACAACAAAAGTGTTTGAATAAGCTCGTTAAACAGACACTCGGCAAAATGAAGGAAGTAGTTTTGACAGCTTAGAACGTTTAAGACTCTGAGCAGACCGTGCGACCACGCTGGTTATAAAACTGGTGCTGACCGCAGATACAAGTCAAAAAGACGTTATGGGAAACGATGATGATGGTGAGTCCAATCTGTGAAAAATCAAAGGACTATAATAAACCAGGGCCCAGTTGTTCAAAGCATCGTTAGCTTAACGAGCTCGTTAGTGGTCATATTGTTAACTCTTCTAGCAAGTTTAATATATGAATTTTTGGTATTTTTGCTGAAAAAATGTGAGCAGCTTTTGCGTATGCAAAAGCTGCTCACATTTTTTCAGCAAAAATAGTAGCACATTTGGCATAATAAATGATTAAAGTTTTAACGATACGTTAACTAACGACATCGTTAGTTTTGAACAACTGGCCCCAGGAATTTAAACAACACAAAGGCAACAAGCACAAAACATTGTAAGATATATGAACATTTTATATTCAACTCTATTTTAATGAATGTAACCTTTTGTATAACAGAAAACACGTGTATGTTGGAATGTCACATTGAGAGATGTCAAAAGTATATACAGAATACTCCCCTTTACAGACTTGGACAGATCCATTGACAAATTAAGGGGTGGAAGACTTGTAAGTTTCACAAAAATTGTCTTACTTCCGTCCTTTAACCAAACAGTGTAGACCTTGATCAGGATCTACACTTTGCAAATGTCCCATTTGGCGAATTCTGGGCATATATGGGTTAATTCAGCACATAATAGCAACATGAACAACGGTGGTCGACTTCACCTCGAACGTCAAATGGGCCCCGTCAAGCGATTTTGGTACTTATCGCCTATGCGAGCAGCGAAGGTTCAGGCGAGCCTGCGCATCCGCGCAGTCTCGCCAGAACCTTCGCTGCTCGCTCATACAAGCAATGAATCAAGAGGAACCTTCAGACAGAAAGCCATATCCCTGGCCCCTCTGAATGGCTGGGCATGCGCAGTTAAAATTTGTCATGACAGAATGCTCGAAGACACAAATTCGCTTGGCGGGGCTCAAATAACAACGACAGTAACAGTTGAACTAAGACTGCTGGTACTATTGGCAGGTCATATGATCAGTATCTGCGCATGTTAATGAAGCCAATGATACCGTGCCTTGAGGAACGGTAAATCCGGTTTTCCACGCAGGCACATTCACGAGTACTCTTTAAAATGGAGGTTTTGATTGGCTGTTTATGGATTTTCCTAACTTTGACCCTTGCCATAGGAAAATGGAATAGCAACCAAAGTAGCCAAAGGTAGCCATTGGCTCCAGGTGAAGTCGGCAAATGTTGTTTACCACTCAGCAGACGACACGTTACTCTTTTTTCCTTTTCTTATTTTCCCCAGAAAACAGGATTTGACATCTCAGGCAAATTGTCTCCATAGGAGACGAACAGTTTGCGCGAAATGCCAAATCATGTTTTCTAGGAAAAATAAGAAAAATATTTCAAAATATCGTCTGTTGAAAAAACAGCACGCAGGGCGTTAACTTGTCATTTCATCAGAAGTTCTGTCCACTTTATCAAAAGCAGATCTATCAGATGCGAAAGACACTGATGATGTCACCGTGTGGCAGCTTGTTGACGCGGTGTTCTCGGGCGACAGAGGTCGGCGATCTTTTGATGTGTCTAGGATAGGTAATACGGGGTACCGTAGCA
This sequence comes from Lucinisca nassula, assembly GCA_963580285.1. Lineage (NCBI taxonomy): Eukaryota > Metazoa > Mollusca > Bivalvia > Lucinida > Lucinidae > Lucinisca > Lucinisca nassula. The sequence continues at coordinate 51,192,910 of OY757010.1, forward strand.
TCATTGACCTTGAAATTTGAATGAAATCCAGTCTTTGCTGTCTCCTCCATTTGGCGCGTCTGTTTGAAAACCATACCTGTTTTAAAAGAAGTCAAAACATAGCTAACGTTTGGTGATGACGATACCTACATTGCTATTTTAGTCTCATGCACAAATATAGAGAGAGTGGCAGTGCACAAATGGCAGGTTAGTGTAGGCTAAATAGTGAATGATTTTTTTAGCCAAGCATTTTCGTTAATACAGTTATTTGTTGAATTTTGTCAATCTCTGCAGCGGACGGTTTGTCGAAGTATTTTATTTTTCCTTTCCATACTAACTACAGCTACACAGACAATGCTTTAAATGAGAGACATAATGTGACATATCGATAATTAAACTCTAGACACTTAGTTTAGTGGTTTTCTTTTGGATGATGTTTGTCAACCGATTTTGGTCGATGTTTGTCAATTGACCCAAGTTATACCACCGCAGAAATACTGCTCATGTACACGTGACTAACATAAACCAATCAATTTCTTATTAGAATAAACAGAGCACAATGAAATTAAGGTCCCACAAGTAACGGAGAGAGTTACGTGTACTCATCACGAAAACACACCTATATAAGTCTGACCCCCACCTCTGAACCCCCACTTTTATATAGTAAAACTGGGGTTTACAGGAGTAAACCTTATTTTTCTTATTTCGTTTCTAAAATATAGATTGTGGGTACCCGTTAGAACCGCCTCAATTTATTTGTATAGGCGTATTTTCGTTATTTATCATATGACGTCGCGCCTGAGAGTGTAATAACGCCATATATTACATGCATAACAGAGAAATACCATGATTTCTATCAGACAAAAACATGGTATTTTCCTTTTAGCTAAGGAGAAATATTTCCTCTTAGCTGGGGAAATAAATCTTTCTGGCTGGAACTACTTTTGACACAAGAAACAAGGTACTGCTTTTGCAATGAAATCGCTATATTCAAACGCGGGAAAGTTCAGACACGTCGACGTTAATCATGACGTCATCTCAATGGCGTCTGAGAAGATATCAACAAACGTTCAGAATGCGTGACGTTCGAGTAGGATGCAAGGTTGGAATACAGATTATCTGGACATAACTACAGAATGAGAGGTACGTTTGGTGACCGTTCTCTCGCATCTTTAATTGTTTTATCATTATAATACTTTATTTCTTCCATCTTCATGCATTACAATAGGAACCGCTTTCAAGATGGCGTCTATACAGTTTTTGTTTCAGTCAGCTTATGTGTCACTGCGCCCACTACCTTTTGCAAAGACTGTATGTTAACAGTGAACTGTAAACAGAATTAGATGCAAAATGATCCATCAGCTCTATCAAATGCATGTAATATATAGTTTATTGATTCAGCCGATTCTAAATATGGGATTTATAAACCTCGGGAGGTTGAACATCCTATAAAGAAACTCGTGCGCAAGCGCACTCGTTTCTTTATCGGATCTTCAACCTCTCTCGGTATATAAATCCCATATTTAGAATCGGCTGAGTAATAAACTCTATGTAATATTTTCGATAATCCACTAGTGGATTAAATATGTAAATTAGCTAGATACGTCCCGTAACGTTACATGTACGACGTCCTTAACGACGTTGCGTTTACTAATGGCGGAATATTGACATTTTTGTAAACAATCGTGAATAAAATACGTTTTAAATGTCATATGATAAATAGAATCTTGCATTCGTGCTCATGTATTATTGAATTTATTAAACTCGTTGAGGAAAAGGGATAAAATGCTCGGCAAAGCCTCGCATTTTATCCCTTTTCCTCAACTCGTTTTATAAATTCAATAATACATGAGCACTCATGGAAGATCCTCTATGTATAGGCGTATTTTCGTTATGTGATCAACAGATTCTTCCACATGACAGTTTTTGGAATGGTTCCGTTGCAACAGATGAAGTGCCACGTTTATATGAGCCCCGCCAAGCGAATTTGTGTCTTCGAGCATTCCGTCATGACAAATTTTAACTGCGCATGCCCAGCCATTCAGAGGGGCCAGGGATATGGCTTTCTGTCTGAAGGTTCCTCTTGATTCACTGCTTGTATGAGCGAGCAGCGAAGGTTCTGGCGAGACTGCGCGGATGCGCAGGCTCGCCTGAACCTTCGCTGCTCGCATATGCGATAAGTACTAAAATCGCTTGACGGGGCCCATATTATTTGTTGTGGTGTTTACTACTATTTCGTACTTGAAGCAAATTATGAAATTATGGGAGATGACACTTATAAGCTCTTTAGCTTACAGTCAGATCCTATTTACCATGTCTAATGTGTGATTGTAATTTGATATCTGCTTCGAATAAATATTGTTTAAACCAAATTATGAAAACCCTGATCAGACACCGCGTCCTTTGACGTCTTATCACGATCTTCACTGTTTGCCAATGTCCGATCGTTTTGTTTGATTTGAGGTTTAACGTCCCCGTCAACACTGTAAAGGTCATTTTGAAGACGTTGCTTCCAATTTTGTGGGACTTTTACCCGACATTGAGATGAAATGACATCTCAAGCCCTGTCGCCCAATGAAACCAATAGGGTTTATAAGCATGGACGGTCCGACTCGTGCGCACCGCTTTGCCTGGGCAGGCTTAGATCCTCTAAGCGGTTTACCAGTACTCGTGTGCGGGTTGGATTCAGCTCTGCGTGGAAGCATCATGCAGCCCATATATTTCTTCAAGCCCCGATGGGCGGGGGCCATACCAATGTCCGAATTTGGGACACTAGGCATATATGGATTAATGAGCAGCGCCATGATAAAAAAAAAAACAAAAACAACAAAAAGTGTAATTCTATACTGAACTATAGCTAAGTTTGCTTCTTTCACAAAAGCTAGAGACTAACTTCCCTTTTCACCGGTCATGGTGAATGAATGTCATTTGATGTGTCACCAGTAACGATACAGATTCAGTCGAGGTCCAAGTTCAGGATAATATTTTTTTCCAGTCTACGACAATCGACACAAAACTTCTGTCAGTGCTTTGATTTTTTCTGATAAAAAATGTGAGCTTATTCTCATGTCAGTTAATCATATAAACAGTAACTGTTAACCTCAATCTGTTTTGCAGCAAAAAGCAGGAAGCTATAGTATACACTTGAAATATTTTTCTCTCTCTTTTTAAAATGTGGTTTACAAGGGTTTTTGTTAAGGAGATAGTATCCAATACCTGTACTCTTGCCTCAGACAGGTTTGTCTGTGATGCTAAGTTTTCCCGGGTGTTCACGCCTGGGTAATGGGTGTGTTCGAACTCCTGCTCTAGTATATCAAGCTGCTCCTGTGTAAATGTGGTTCGGTTTCGTCTTAGTTTTGGTAAGGACAGATCATCTGGATTTGGTGACGAGAACCTTTCATGCACTGCTAAAATGAGAAAAAAGCAAGGATCAATTTTAACAAAGGGCTTAACTGATGACTTTTATAACGGCCTTCAAATGGGTATTTCTTTCTTCTTCTTTCCTCAATCATTTTTTAACCAAGAAATCAAGTACACACAGCAGGTGTTACATTTTAGCAGTGATTCTCCATAAAGTGTCAGTGTTTATATTCACTGTTTGAGATAATACCAGAAGCAAGGTAAAATCGGTCATTCTACTGGTATGCAGTACTGGTTTGCATGGCCCAATCTAGTGATACTCGTGGACATTTACAGGCCAGGTCTTTCACTCGATGGAGAATTTTCTAATGTATCATGCTTATATTTCATGATTTCAAGAAGCGGTTCCTTATACTGAATTGTACATCACCTTACTACAGTATTAAGCACCTCCATACTTTTCGCAGTCTCCAATTCAATGTAAAGTTGTAGATACTGACCCTTCGCCCCGCCTCCATTGCAACCCTCAAGTCTAAGACGTGCAAGCAGAACCTCTTTGGTCTTTAACATTTGTTTTGTATCTTTGTAATCTATTTTCAATGGTTTTAGAGAAAGTTGATATTCCCCTCCCCCTACCCTCCTCACCATAGATATCCTATCGTCTTTCAGATGTAACAATGATAAAAGTCACGAGTAAAACAACAAACAGGCAAGTGTTTTAAGTTTCTAACATCCTTAAAGAACATCGAGTTATCAGTCTCAGGACATCTGAATGAAACACTATTCTTGAAGTTGACAGGTGCTATAACCTATGTAATGGAGACATTTTAAGTCAGAAAGTGGCATTATCGATATAAAATGCATAACAGGGTGATGGTAGTAAAGTATCAGGATATTATTTCAAGTTCAAATTGATCCACCAAAAATAACAGGAGTTATGAATCAAAATGGGGCAATTTTTAAATTTGTAAATGCACAACAGAGTAACGCCACTTGTTCTTAGAATTTTTTTTTGTAAAGTAGTTGACCAGGGGCCAGTTGTTCAAAACTAACGACGTCGTTAGTTAACGTATCGTTAAAACTTTGATCGTTAAATATGGCAAATATGCTAAACTTTTTGCCGAAAAAATGTGAGCAGCTTTTGCAAATGCAAAAGCTGCTCACATTTTTCAGCAAAAATAACAGAATTTTAGATATTGTACTTGCCAAAACAGTTAACAATATGACCGCTAACGAGCTTGTTATGCTAACGATGCTTTGAACAACTGGCCCCAGTACTTTAAGTTGGAAGTCAATCCTGCAATAAAATCAGAAATTATTAATAAAATGTACATAAATGGGACACGTTATAAGTCAGGAAAGGGAATTCATGCAAAACGCAGAACACAGTGGTGGTACTTTTCTACATGTTCTCTGTAAGGTAACAGGCTTGTATTTCAAATCAATCCCCAAAGATAACAAAAGTTATGAATCAAAATGCACCTGAAAAGAACAATTTCTAAGCCAGAAAGGACAATAATTCATACAGTTTGCTAGAATTATCTAAGTTTTCTCAATATTGTGTCTTGTTTCAATGTGTAATTAAAAAGATAAACGATCAGGAACTGATACAATCAGATTCCAAATTCTTCCCACAATATCACTGGGGAAAGAAGTCGAAACATGGAGTGACGACAGTAAACAAAACGTACCACAGGTGAACCGAGTCAGCAGCTCTTTCCCAAAAAGGTGGTGACTCAGAATATGCAAAATAGAAGTGACGGCAATGACCATGATCGATACAATTAACCCACAGCTCCTGACGAAAATAATGGGGTAATAATTGGATCACCAACATGACAAGCATTAAACTGGAAGGACAAATGTAACTAAAAATGAACAACCAAAAAGGGCGAAGAATCAGAATGATCAACGTATATAATTAGGACAGGAATCAGAACCATCATCATAAAACATGAAGGAACCAGAGCAAAAGCACCGACTTGGAACGGTCAGTAAAAATTAATGGTGGGTTTAAGTTAACCTTACGGGATCCCAACCCCAAGCTCACTTTCACTGTGGTTCTAACTCATCAGTGAATCAACTCAGTAAACAAAGAAATCACAATTAAAGCCAAGTTGACACAGTAAGTATTCAAAACTGCAAAGAAATTCATCAAAGACAACCAAAGTCATAAGCAATAGTCAAATGGGACGCAACGCACCAAAGTGAATCCAGTATAGCCTCCTTTTGGTGGGGACATAATCAGATATATACATACATGTGTAAACATGGAATGCTTTGATGAAAAATGTCTTAGCTAGTCAAAAGTTTTGCCAATTCCGAGGTACAAATGAAGGTGACCAGAAAGTGCCATAATCACAAAACAGCTTACCAGCGACACAACATAGAATTTGGTTTAATATAAGTCTGATATGTGGTTCTGTTGCAGATGGTGATTCCAACCCGATGGAATACCGTGCAGAGCGTAGCTGAGGCTATGCCGAGGTTCCGCTCAGCACGGTCATCCCGAGGGTTGGAAACGCCCATCTACAACAGAACCCCGTATTGGATTGTTTTTCATACACAATGCCACCAGAAAGTTTCATTTTACTTTACGAGGACTGTTCAAATATGAATGCAACTAAGCACATAAAAATGATTCCGTGATAGATTTCGATGAAAATTTTATTTTGTCCCCTCAAAGTATTCCCCTTTAACAGATATACAAACTTTCAGTCTACTGATCCAATCATTGAATGCATTTTGGTAGTCTTTTCGAGGTATACTATGAAGACACTGGACTATTGCAGAACCGAGGTGTTTGCGCTGTACAAATTTTCGACCAGAAAGGTATTTTTTCAGCCGCCGGAACAAAAAAAGTCACACGGGGCAAGGTCAGGGGAATACGGGGGGTGAGGGAGTTCAACAACCTTTTCCTGCTTCAGATAGTCTTGCACAATGAACGCCTTGTGCGATGACACATTGTCATGTAGCAATCTGACATTGGCCAAACCAGTTGCGGGTCTTCGTTCTTTGAAATATTTCTTCAATTTTCGAAGAACTTTATTCTTGTAAAACTTCGCATTTACAGATTTGTCTTTAGGCACAGCAACCTGAATAGCAGGGCCCTGATTTGAAAAAGAATATGGCATACATTACCTTCTGACGCTCATGGTCCGCTTTGCAATGCATGGTCTTTTGCAATACTTTGTTGCCCATATTTTGTTCTGAATTTTTCGTTTTGGCTCAAAAAAGTGAACCCATGTCTCGTCACCTGTGACGACATTAGCGAAAGACCGTGCATTGTAATTTGGAAACTTTTTAAGCAACTTCTTGGCGCACTGAACGCGTGTCTTTTTCTGCTCATCTGTCAACAGATGGGGAAGCCATCTAGCACAGATCTTTCTCATTTTCAAATCCGTTTCAGAATTGTATGAGCTGCTCCTAATGAGATGCCAACCATACTAGCTATTTGCCTAGTGGTGTATCGTGGATCGGTAACAACTATTTCTTTCACTCTAGCAACCATCGTGGCAGATGTTGCTTTTTTCGGCCGACGATCATGTGGTGCATCTTCTGTTGAGCCTAGCCCACAGCTGAATTTCTTACACCAACGAAAAACTGTCGGAAAAGACATTTCATTATGCTCATAAACCGAACATATTTCATCAAAAATGTCTTTGCACCGTATACCAAGAATACAACGATTCTTAATATAGGACCGTATTTCAACGGCGTACTCTGACCTTCTTCCAACCATGTTTTGTATTAGTATACAAGAGTAGACAGTGTTTATCGAACGATATACATGGCTAAATTGCACGGATTTTAACAGGTTTGGTATCAATGTATAGGTAAAATGTTTTTCTACGCTGTGATATTTATTTCCAGGTGATTTTCGCATTAGTGCATGAGAAAACGTTCTACTTGCATTCATATTTGAACAGTCCTCGTATTTAAGGTTTTATTTTTCGCGCATTATACCAATATAGTTTGCTTGGGTAAGAACACCAGGGTAAGAACAAAAATTTTATCCCAGGCTCAAAGCACGGGTTTCCTTACCTTGTGTGCAAGAAAATATTTTATAGTTCTTTGATTCCACTGAGGAAATTTGAAAATATTTTAGGGTCACTGATGATGCCTAATTGGCCGAAATTAGCTAGTCTGGCACAGATAAAAACTTCAGTTCTGCGTTGTAGCCCTTGCTTCCAAAGGATTATGCCTTTTATAGAACATTAACCCTTTTTGTACCAAATGGAATCTTCCTCCTTATATATACATATCGCAGGAGTCCATTTCGAAACATATGGGTGTCAGATTGTGTTTTCTTCAAAACTTGTTTGGAAAATGGCTTAATGCAAAAAAGCTACACGCAATCAGAGTGGACCCGTATCAGACTGCTTTGGGGCCACACAATTGGCCTGTAGCTTTTTGCAAACAGTGTAGGACCTGATCAGACACCGCGTTCTGCGGCGTCTGATCTGGGCCTGCACTGTTTGCAAGGGTACCCGTTTTGGGGTTTCTGGTACTAAATGGGTTAAAGAACAAATACGAAGGATAACAAAGCAATCAGACGAGATTATTCCCATGCAGTAATGGAAATACAAATAACCACAGACATTGTATCAAATAAACGAGGGTCATTCAATATTTAACTGGTCTAACCCAGTTACTGACCGGTGGTATGTGCACGCTTTTCACATATAATACATCAATGCCTTATACATGGTTACACAAAATTTTATCGGTCAGTCTGGTATTTGTAGTCCGTTCAATGTAAAATAGCCTGGCAGGGATCAGTGTTGCCGACTTTTCGACACAATTTGAGTACAGAGCAATGATTAGATGCCTCTTTTTTATTTTTGAAACAAACAAAAAAAAAAAAAAAAAAAACGACGAACCAGACAATTAATGAGGAATGGTGTGAAGTTTACGGAAAGACTTTTCCCTCATATTCAACTGTTAGATTTTAAACGTGGTCAGGTAACGTTGGAAGACGAGCACTATAGTGGAAGACCTGTGAACGCTACTGATGATGTCATCAGTGAAAATCTAAGGGGACTAGTAAAGCAGGACAGGCAAGTTAAAGTTTCAGAAATGGCTAAAAGATTGTAGATTTCTGAGGGTAGCGTTTTTGCCATTTAACATGAATGGTTTGGGCATGAGGTAGCTTTCGGCGCCAAAATGCTATAATTCAGAACAATGAGCTGTCAGAGTGTCCATATCTGAGTCACTTTTGAAAAGATACAATTCTGATCCGGAAGACTTTTTGAAAAAAAAAAATACCGGGGACGAAACTTGGATCTATCACTATGATCCTGAGACTGAACTGCAGAGAAAAAGATGGACTGGTCAAGGTTCACCGCGTCCAAAGAAATTCTAGACTAAGTCACTAAGCCTTCAGTTGGCAAGGTCATGGCAATTGTGTTTTGGGATAGCAAGGGGGCTCTGTTGGTGGTCTATTTACCTCATTGCCAGACTATTAATGGGGACTATTATGCTAATATTTTGGACCAATAACGTGTAGCTATAGTACAGAAAAGACGTACAAAAATTACAAAAGGAGTGTTGTTACAGCATGACAATGCTAGAGTTCATACTTGCAAAGTTTCTGTGGACACAATGAATCGAAACGGTTTCAAACCCTTACCCACCCAGTCTATTCCCCTCATATGGCACCCAGTGATTACTTTTTGTTTCCGAACTTGAAGAAAGACTTCGTGGCTGTCACTGCCTGTCAGATGGAAAGCTTAAGGCAGCGGTTGCAGGTGGACTGACTCTACAGACCCTCATTTCTACAACCTTGGAACATCGATGGAGGAAGTGCTTATTGCTGCGGGGTGACTATGTGGAAAAAGAAGTCAAGCGTGAGTCTAAGTAGGTAAGGCCAGATACTTATATTGACTGACCCTCGTACAATATCATGAAACAAATATCTGTAGCCGCATGAACAGGCTACATAAAATGAATAACACGAGGACCGCCGCCTTCAACCCTGTCAAATGACATGTGATTTATAATCATTCTCTTTATTTCCCGAAGATTTATAGAGGGATCTTTTACGAGTGTTGTGTATTATTGAATTTATTAAACGGGTTGGGAAAAAGGGGCTAAAATGCAAGGCTTTGCCAAGCATTTATGCCTTTTCTGCAACGAGTTTAATAAATCCAATAATACATGGGCACGAATGCAAGATTTTATTTATCATATGCCATTAAAAACGCATTTTATTCAATTTGATTTGTTGTAACGTCAGTGAGCGTTTTAACTAATTTGCATATTAAATCCACCAGTATTATTATGCTCTCAGATGCACGTCATTGTGATAAATAGAGTTTTCCCCTCCAATGTGACTATCATACTGTGTAATAGTACTACTGTAGAGTAGTACTATTCTTGTCTCCACAATTGCTACAGTTTGAAGATGGACTTTTGGTGTGTTCAAAACACTTCACCGTCATGTGCATTGACCTTATATAAGCCTTTGAAATCTCGAAAGCGTCGTTGTTGGTGTGCTTAATGTTTGCCAACATATGTAGTTTACATGAAATCATGTCTCTGAGAAAACAATGACAGGAACATTCAAGTTAACAGATCTTCATTCTATCAAAACCAGATCAGCCCAGTTTGCCTCCTTTGCAAACAGGAGGATGAAAATTGGAACATTTTGTGCCGAAGACCTGTATTAACGGATATCCAGCGAATATGTAATGCCAGACTTCCAAAACCCAACCATACTGCTACAGTTCATTCTAAACTGTATCACAGCGCCAGCAGTCCTGAAGCTTACTGATTAAGACATCACAAGAATAGAAAGACAAATGAGACGGCTGTGTCACCCGTTACACATTGAAATAATTGAGCCAGCGCATGACAAAACCTACAATAAGACGTGCGCCCAACGAAGATTCAGATCTTCGTTATGCGCTCTCAGGATAGCTTAGGATGTCTCTGGATGCGCACGCTGATCTGAGTCTTCGCTGGGCGCACATGTCTTATTGTAAGTTTTGTCATGCGCTGGCTCAATTATTATATCCATACTGTCGCAACAAGGCAAAACGGACCGAAGCACGAACCAATAGGGGAGATGTACAAACTTTTCTTAAGACTTGAATAGACCGTCTTTAAACGATGTATACCAAGAAGATTACTCCGGCATTTGCAGAAGTTATTGCTATCAGATACCAGAATGGCAACAGACCCCTGCACGTGCCAATATCAGATTCGAACCTAGGCCAAATTGTGGACAAAAAGGGATGCACCTCTATGCTGTCATTATAGATGAATTCAGATCTTGATGTTCTAATGTAAAATAGTAAAATATACATTTTGTCCGGAAGTAGGCCATGTTCATAACAAGTTAAATCAAGAATTTCGCTATGCAAAAGGGGAAAAAAAAGAACAGTCCAAACAGAAAAAACAAACTGATTAAAATTGGTTGATATTTCTATCATTCAAACAAGAATATACGAACTACAAACATAAACTGAAATGATTAAAGCATTAATACCAGATACAGGTGATTCGCTTCTGGAACATTTCTCTGACTCTTTTGCTGTTGGCAAATCAGGAAGCTTGATGCTGTACATGAAGTCACGTGGATGGGTGAAATCACGTGGGTGCTGCAACCGCCAGTATTGAGGATGCAGCTGCAACATAGAGCGAGAGGCTATCTTGGTATACTCGACAGCGGCTCTCTCCGCGGCACGATTTCTCAGTATTCTGTTAATAGAACTCACACTAGGGACGCTACCGGTGGAACAGACACCTGGAAAGAGAAACACATTTAGAAAATATACCTACGGAATATCCCAATCTACTTTTCAAGACGCTATGGCATTTAACGGGTGAAACAACATTTTTCTGAACTTGCTCCAAACAAAGAATCTGAATGCTAGTTAAAACTGCCTCACAGAGGCCACGCGAACTAATACTAGTTAAAAAAAAAAACAAACAAAAAAACATTCATTGATTTTGCATTGCTCAGATCCCCGCATGTTTGTGTCTGTTATCACTTTTGTCCCACTTCTTAGGAAAATCCACTTGTCAAAACAATGTGCATGATCCAATAGAAAAAAAAGAACCTTCACAATGGTGTTTATTTTGAGCAAGGCGTAGTACTTTCCGGCGACATGACATGGGGTTATGAAGCTTAGGGAGGAAATACACTCAACTTTTCAGTCATTTATTTAGCATCGGTTATTTCATGTAAAGTCGATATTTTAACATTATCGTATAGGTGGGTTGGGACAAGTAATATTCAAAGTAACACTTTTAGATTGATTGGTTGATTTGAGGTTCAACGTCCCCGTCAACACGGTATATGTAATTTTGGAGACGTTGCTTCCAAATTTTTTGGGTTTCTTTTTTTACCCGGCATTGAGACGAAATGACATATCAAGCCCTATCGCCCAATGAATCCAATAGGGTTTATAAGCTAGGTTTCAAAAAAAAAAAAAAAAAAAAAACATTCATTGATTTTGCATTGCTCAGATCCCCGCATGTTTGTGTCTGTTATCACTTTTGTCCCACTTCTTAGGAAAATCCACTTGCCAAAACAATGTGCATGATCCAATAGAAAAAAAAAGAACCTTCACAATGGTGTTTATTTTGAGCAAGGCGTAGTACTTTCCGGCAACATGACATGGGGTTATGAAGCGTAGGGAGGAAATACACTCAACTTTTCAGTCATTTATTTAGCATCGGTTATTTCATGTAAAGTCGATATTTTAACATTATCGTATAGGTGGGTTGGGACAAGTAATATTCAAAGTAACACTTTTAGATTGATTGGTTGATTTGAGGTTCAACGTCCCCGTCAACACGGTATATGTAATTTTGGAGACGTTGCTTCCAAATTTTTTGGGTTTCTTTTTTTACCCGGCATTGAGACGAAATGACATATCAAGCCCTATCGCCCAATGAATCCAATAGGGTTTATAAGCTAGGTTTCAAAAAAAAAAAAAAAAAAAAAACATTCATTGATTTTGCATTGCTCAGATCCCCGCATGTTTGTGTCTGTTATCACTTTTGTCCCACTTCTTAGGAAAATCCACTTGCCAAAACAATGTGCATGATCCAATAGAAAAAAAAAGAACCTTCACAATGGTGTTTATTTTGAGCAAGGCGTAGTACTTTCCGGCAACATGACATGGGGTTATGAAGCGTAGGGAGGAAATACACTCAACTTTTCAGTCATTTATTTAGCATCGGTTATTTCATGTAAAGTCGATATTTTAACATTATCGTATAGGTGGGTTGGGACAAGTAATATTCAAAGTAACACTTTTAGATTGATTGGTTGATTTGAGGTTCAACGTCCCCGTCAACACGGTATATGTAATTTTGGAGACGTTGCTTCCAAATTTTTTGGGTTTCTTTTTTTACCCGGCATTGAGACGAAATGACATATCAAGCCCTATCACCCAATGAATCCAATAGGGTTTATAAGCATGGACGGTCCGACTCGCACCGCTTTGCCTGGGCAGGGTTTGATTTTCTGAGCGGTTCACCATTACTCGTTTGCGTTCGGTTTCAGCTCTGCGTGGAAGCATCGTACAGCCTATCTATTTCTTCAAGACAAGATGGGCAGGGGCCAGCACTTTTTGAGAGTTTGCAATCTTTATAACCACCGAGATCATACACACAAATATATATTTATCTTTTTAATATGTTCCATTTCTTTTTCTTTTTACATCAATATTGCCAATTTCTTACTGCATAAACATTAAAGTTCAACAAACCTTCAGAAAGCAATTTATCTCGAATTTCCCAAGCAAAAATAGTAGGATTGTCTCGCTTGTACATTTCAATTTTCTCCACGACACTAGGGGTCGCCACCTTTGGTTTGCTTCCGCCAATGGAACTACGTCGCAGCTGCATGACTGGATCGAAGTACCGACCTATAGATGAAACAATCAAAGCACTGAGAGCACTGGTGGGTCGATTGTTTCCAAGTGTAAACTGGGTCAATGGGCCTGAACAGGTACTTGGATTGTTTCGTTGTGGCCCTTAAATTCCTGTACTGTTACTAAACCGTGTAGACCATGATCAGACGCTGCGTTTTTCGGCATCTGATCCTTGTACTGAAAGCAAACAGTGTCGACCCCGATCAGACGCCGCGTTCTGTGGCGTGTGATTTGGGTCTACACAGTTTGCCAACCCCAACCCATTATTCCAGCCCAGATTCTACAGATAACCCTTTTACGCAACATGCTGACCTCACTGCGATAAAATTCTATAAAAAAGTAACACGGATTTCCTACAAATCACTGATATGCACGTGGACTCAAGCACTAATAGAGGTTTTGTCCTTATAACTTTGGGTCGATTGATAAACAATCGACCCAAAAAGTGACATTTGAAATTACGAGATCCTGAAATTGCAGTCATGAGATCTTTTCGTAGAAATTACAGGATTTTGCTTTTACACTTCCGGAACTTAAGGATCTTGCTTGCTTGAAACACGCATGGCAAATTCACTTGAGAAACATAAAATGAAACTTGTGAGGCGAGTTAAACCATATATGACACCTAATAAGTTTGTAGTGGTCCATTTCCAACTATAGGTCCGGTTAGTTTTGTTTGTGGTAAGTTTTACAAAAATGTATGTACTATAAGCAAACAGTGTAGACACAGATTAGACATCGCGTCCTCCGGGTCTACACTGTCAATGTCCCAAAAATGGGACGCACGCAGTGATGGGTATAAAACACTGATGTCACAACAAAAAACAAAGAATAGCGCGGTCATTAATAACCATAAATCGCCCAAATCAGTTATAGTCACGTGGACAGCAGACGTAAAGCTACTACGCTTAGTAACCTTGGGTCGACTGTATGGCTGAGATGATACCGACTATCCCAGATGATATATGGTCGTGTCATGCAAAATGTGTTTTGGGACATTGAATCGATAATCGAATCAATGAGTCAGAATACAACTTTTCTTCTCTGCGTGAAGAAACCACCCACAAGCCGTACATCGAGACCTCCGGCCCGAGTACGCCGATGTGAAGGCTGGTGTGAGTTTTCCACTGAGCGCGCATGTATGAAGACACACTTTCGCTTGACGCGGTGCAACATGTCATTTTAATGGCACAATGGAATAGTATACGAGGTCCATCAATTCTTCAGTTTTTCAACCCTAGCAAACAGTGTAGCTACAGACAAGACGAGTCAAAATTAGATAGGTTAATCAGCTATATACAAGAATGGACGTGGCTATAAATTCAACAAGTGCTGTCATCAGACAGCGTATCTCGACTGGAAAAGTGTCTTTGAGAGCATGAGTATAGGTGGGGAAAAATCTTTGGACATTCTCTATCATCATGCCAAATATGAACTAAAGCTATCATATGGTTTTGAAAATATAATGTCTTAATAAAACTTTAACATTAAAACGTTTCTAAGTCTGTCACGTTGACCTTGAGGCCATGGACATGGGCGGGGAAATTGCTGGATAAAACTTTGGTCCTCTATTTATCATCATACCAAATATGAACCCAATCCATCATGTGGTTAGGATAACGAGCTCTTAAAAGCTGTAAAAAAATCTAAATCCCTGACCTTGGCCGTGAGGTCGGGTATTGCTGAACAAATCTTTAGAGCAAAATCTGCCATTATACCAAACATGAATTAAATCTAGTATGGTTTAGAAAATATCAACTGTGAAAAAAAATCTAAGTCTTTGACCTTAACCTTGAGGTCAAGTGTATGGGCAGGGGTATTGCTGAATAAAACGTTGGACCTTTATTTTTTATCATACCAAATATGAACCGAATCCACCATACGGTTTGGAAATTATGACCTCTTAAAAACCTGTGCACCATGGATTCCAATGCCGACTGATTCCGAGACCGACACAAAGGCCGACGCCGGGGATAGTGCAATAGCTCTTCCTGGACTTTCTCCAGGAGAGCTAAAATGGAAGAGCCCAATCAGAGACTGAGTAAAGCAATGAGGCAAACTGTTGTCCGTATGTTGTTGCCGATGCTGATCGAACCGGCTTCCAAGCAGACAAAGTGCAGGCAACGTCGTATCAACGTCGATGCAACGTCACAATGGCGTTGTTTCGACGTTGCTTAATATATGCCCAGCCAGTGGGTTTGCTGCAATGTTTTTTCTTCTCTTGTTTTTTTAGACCCTTTCAAGATTATTTCACTTATAAGAGCCGATCATTAATCGTAGGTGGGCGAAAACCGGAGTACCCAGAAAAAAGCATCTGGCTTTCCGTTTGTTGCAATGTTACAAAGCTTACAAACCTAACATTCTGTCAGCGATGCTTGCCGGCGCCATCGGTAACTGAGGAAGATAGTATGGTGTTGCTGGGTAGGTTGTTAGCTGCGGTGACGTCAGAGGAAGCCTCGGCACTGGGTTACAACATAGTGACGGTATGTGACGGAAGTCGGCGCCACTTGTCATGCTGTCAAGGAAACAAATTAAAAAGGTTGTATTCGTAAATCAAACAGAGATTTATAAATAAGTGATACTTCTTCTGTAAAAAAGAGAAATAAAAAGAGGATCTTACACAAGTGCTCATGTTTAATGAGTTGAGGAAAAGGGATAAAATGCGAGGCTTTGTCGAGCATTTATCCCTTTCCTCAACGAGTTTAATATATTCAATTGTACATGGACATGAATGCAAGATTCTATTAAAACGCATTTTAGTCAAGCTTTTTTAACAGAAATGTGAATACTGTGCCAATAGCGACGTCACTATTATTGACTAAAATGCGTTTTGAATATACCCAATTTCATACAGAGAAAAGGGAGGATTACAAGGGTGTACAATATTTCCCATATTCTTGCCCAAAAACATTAATTGTTGGTACTCGTTTGAATACCCTCAATGAGACGGTTCTAACGAGCACCAATAATCTATGTTTGAAGCAGAAATAAGAAAAATATCAATTTTAGAATAATAAAATGCTGTTTTACAGCCAGGAATATCGTATTTACCCTATATATTCGGGCAGATATGCATAAACAGTGTAAGCCCAGATGGGTCGCCACAGAACGCGGCGTCTCATCGGGTTCTACACTGTTAGTCACTTATTCCTAACACTGTTAGTCACCTATTCAGCTGTCTTAAGGAAGAAAATCCCAACTGACCAAAATAATGTTTTTTCATCATTTTATTGCAAGAAACAATATTTCAGATATTATTAATGCATTTTAGACTAAAATTCAGTATGTTCCCAGATTTCAGTTAATCATAACATCGAGTAGCAAATATAATTTATTCAAATTTTAGAACAAGTATGGTAAGGAGTCGAGGTGTCCAAATATTAAGTGTAAGTTTTGTTTGTTTGATTGTGCTTTAACGTCCCCGTCAACACTATTGAGGTCATTTTGGAGACGTTATTTCCAGTTTGTTTTACTTTTACCCGACATTGAGATGAAATGGCATCTCAAGCCCTACCACCCAAAGAAACCGCTATGGTTTAATGCAGTCCGACTCGCTCCACTTTTCGAGGGCAGGCTTATACATTATGTCGGTTTCAGCTCTGCGCTGGAAGCACCATTCAGCCCAATATATTTCTTCATGCCCCGATGGGCAGGGGTGCTTGTAAAGTACTTTCTAGCAAGAATCGTTATAATGGGCACAGTGAACACAGAAAATAATTTTAAATATTTCATGGCAACAGAATTCCATTCACCAATTCCATCATTAGGACCACCCGATAATAAGACCAATTTCTGGAGGTCTAGAATGTGGAATTTCCATCACGAAAACACGCCTATATAATTCTGACCCCTAGAATCCCACTTTTATATAATAAAACTGGGGTTTACAGGGGTAAACCATATTGTTCTTATTTCTGTTCTTAAGTATAGATTGTGGGTAATCGTTAGAACCGCCTCGATGAGTTTACCACAACCTATATTTTGAGTAGAAATAAGAAAATATCACAAATTTTCATCTTAGATTTTTTTTTTTTTTTCGGCGGTAAAATTTCCAATGTATTTGTAAAGGCGTGTTTTCGTAATGACTGTACATGCCTAGTAAAAATAATAATTATAATAATAATAATAATTTTCATATAAAATGTAGGGTTTACAAGGGTTTACATACACGTTGACGTGATGTGAAACAACACGATTTAGTAATTTTGACACTTACGGTGGTGCCATTACATTTAAAGTGACATGTGGATTTTCATAGCAGACGGCACATTATTTTCTCTTAAATACTTCTCTTTTTTTCTTCTTCTCCTTCAAATACAGTAAAATAAGACCACCTAAAATTCAGACTAAATCTGCTTTTAAAAGCTTAATGAGAAAGTTTCGGTTATTCTTTCTTTTTTTTTTCTTTCCTACACTTAGTGTCTCTGATTGAAAGACCACCTTTGGGACTGTTCATCACAATAACAAGTCCGTGAAACGAAGACCCCCCTAAACCCCACTTTATATAGAGAAAAGTGGGGTTTACGGGGATATACAGTAACTGCCTTATTTGTGCTCAAAAACATAGATTGTGGGTACTCGTTAGAACCGCCTCAATGAGGCGGTTCTAACGAGCACCCACAATCTATGTTGAAAGCAGAAATAATAAAGATGTTATCATTTTTACCTACTATTTATCATTTTCTGACACCATGTTGGACGCCATTATTTCTTACGGACATGTTTTCTTAATGTCAAAAGTCCGGGTCTTAAGGACCACTTTTGAACAATCCCAAAGGTGATCTTAATGTCCAGAATTGAAATACATGTAAATAAATAAATAAATACCTTAAAGGCTTTGAGGTTCAAACTTTTCTCGCCTCTTCACTTCTTAATCCGAACACTGGCAGTCGCTGCTGATTCTGACGGTTCACAAACGTAACGCCAAATAAAATAATTAAACTCGAACGTCTAATTTATACAATTAACATTTTTATCATGATGTGATCTAACGGTTTTTTGTTACTTTGTCGGCACCTTGAAGGTAGACAATACCCGAGTATTTACCGTTCTAGTAGCCCCAAGATTCTGGTCCAGAGGCGGGTCCAGTAGAATATTAGTATTATTGATTAACATTAATTACATCAAAGTTCCGCCTACCTTTATAACGGAACTTTTTATCAGAATTTGTTGCAGGATCTGGCTGATTACCAAATGAGGCGATATCATTTACAAATCCGCTAATTTTATGCTTGATCAATAATCGAAAATCATTTTAGAAACGCACATAACGGCGCGTTAGTCCGAGTTATTTGTATATTTCCCATAAAAATCAAAACCACTTTATTTAATATGTTGAATATTTCAATGTGCTACACTCCTCCCCGATTTTCAGCCATTTGCGTTGCATGATTTCATTTTTTTCCATGGATTCAGAAGTAGACTGGATTTGAGGTTTAATTTCCCCGTCAACACTGTAAAGGTCATTTTGGAGACGTCGCTTCCAATTTTGTGGGACATTTACCTGACATTGAGATGAAATGACATCTCAAGCCATGTCACCCAATGAAACCAATAGGGTTTATAAGCATGGACCGCTTTGCCTGGGCAGGCTTAGATCCTCTAAGCGGTTAACCAGTACTCGTGTGCGGGTAGGTTTCAGCTCTGCGTGGAAGCATCATGCAGTCCATCTATTTCTTCAAGCCCCGATGGGCGGGGGCCGTCAGAAGTAGACTAAAAACAGTATAGTTCCTGATCAGCTAGCTTCCGAGAAGCCTGCTGAACAGGATCTGTACTGTTTTCAAATAACAAAAAAAAAAAAAAAAAATAGATATGTCCAGGTTCATCATGGTGCATGCGGGTTAATGTAAAAGTTGCGTTTATGAGGTATGAGGGGTTGGGACTGAGGGTACAGCGTTTCACGGCTCGATTTATAATCCATGAATGTGCCGCGTCAATTGAAATTGTGTTTCAGTCAAAATGAAAATTAGTCTGCTTCCCAACTTATGTGCATCCACCACTGTATTTGGGTCAACAGATATCCAAATACCGCACAAGGAATACCCTGAAATATTTACATTTCCAGTGTAAATAAGAAGTGAATTTTATTTTTCTGCTGTTGGGCTCCATTTACTTTGCTGGCGACCCGCTGTCGTTCATACTTTCATGAAAAGCAGAAAAATTAAGTTTATTTTTTTAATATTTACATTCTTTGTCCCTCATCACTGGGCGAAAAACTGTTTATAGGGCAAAGTTTTAAGCTGAAAAACATTTGCACGCTGTTTTTCTACAAAGAGCGGAACAGCGTTGACGTCGCCAACGCCCGTAGAGAACCATGGCTTAAACTTACGTCACTTGACGTCACTGAAAATCATGTGACTCGATGCGTTCATGCAAGTATGAACTACAATGTTTTCTATAGGTTTACATTAGACTTAACACTGGAAATGTAAATATAGTCTATTGTAAACCTGTAGAAAACAGTGTACATTTAGTTCATACTTCCATGAACGCATCGAGTCACATATTTTTTTTTCAGTGACGTCAGTCTTAACCATGGTTCTCTACGGTGTAGGCGACGTCAACGCCGTTCCATTCCATGTAGAAAAACAGCGTGTAAATGTATTCAGTTTTAAAACTTTGCCCTTTAAGAATTTTTTCGCCCAGTGATGAGGGGCAAAGAATGTAAATATAAAAAATAAACTTAATTTTTCTGCTTTTCATGAAAGTATGAACGACAGCGGGTCGCAAGCAAAGTTACATGAACCCGGTCCATTAACTTTGCACGCGACCCGCTGCTTTCATACTTTCATGAACAGCAGAACAATAAAATGCATTTCTTAAAAATACGCTTGACTAATAATGTTTGAAGAAACCTTTTGTCTTGATGTGATTCATATGACAAAGAATCTTGCCCGGGTCAGGTCCATTTAATCTGAGTCTACACTGTTTGACATCGTCCCATTTATGGAATGCTAAATATGGGTTAACCCACGAACATGTACACACAGTCACACAGACTTAAGATTCTGTACTGTGCGCTAACTAGATACCCATTTTACCCAAACCTTTTATTATTCGTATGGACAGTTCAACCGGGATCGAGCCAAACACAGTGAAGTATTGTTCGTTTGTTTGTTTTGAGTTTACGGCTCAGAAAACACTATTTAGGTTATATCGAGGAGGTCAGTTTACATTACCACACTTCCTATGCAGGCCTGTACATAGGGGGTTGGCCAGTACAGGGCACATTCTTTCACCAGAATTCTTAAGAGAATGACCGTAGATAATAATAATAATAATAATAATAATAAAGACTTTATTTACAGTGGGTGACACAATTAGCTACAAGCTACTCTTCCTTGAGGCCCACTTAACAAACTATATACACAACAACAAACATAATAAATATACAAAATACACCATACCATCACGAAAACACCCCTCTTCAAACATGTTGAAAAATCTCTACCATAAAAAATGAACATTTTCATATAAAAAAATTCTGACATGTTTGCATGTTCGCTCACAAAAAACAGAGCGCAGGAACCCGTAAGAACCGTCTCGGCGAGAAGGCTTCTTACGAACACCAACAATCCCTGCTCCCCAGGTGTACCCCAGCAAACACAGGCTTTACCATATAAATATAAGAAGTGGGTTTAAGGGGTCAAATATATAAAGACGTGTTTCCGTGATGCACTGATCAGCATGCTACCATAGCCATACGTGGAATAGTCTATCTGTGTAGATCTGGTTGCCACAACTCTTTCCTTTTTTAAGAAATAAAAAAGGAAGTCTACAGGACTAATCAGGTTTAAGAAAAACTAAATATAAAGAACTCAGTTTCGTGACCCGCCCTTACCGAAAAAACGAAATGCAAGAACGAGCCCCGCTTTCTGAGCAGCATGTACAACATTTTAACGCAGAAATCAAGCAACAAATAAATACTTTTCCACACAGAGCTTTCTGAGCAGCATGCACAAAATTTTACACTCAGAAGTCAAGCATAAAATAAATACTTTTCCACATGGAGACACTCACGCAGGCTATGGATTAGAAAAACATCTCGCCACACACACACACGCACACACACACACAAAAAAAAAACAAAAAAAAACAAGAACTTCACTTATTTTTCATCCATTTGATGCATCGGTTATGAAAAGTTGACACATTATTTGACAGTTTTATATATTCTGGTAAGATATTCCAAATTAATGTTCCGGAGTAAGATATGCTAAATTTGAATAATTCTTTGTTTGGTTTCGGAATAACAAAATTGTTATTCGAAGATGACCTTAAAATACGAGTTTCATTATCGACGACCGTTGGTTCGAACTTATCACAAATGTTTGAAGGTGCTTCCTTCATAAAAACTTTATACATAAATTTAGCCTTCCTTAAGAATATCCGTTCATAAATTGTTAAAATTTTGATAGAATTAAAACTACTAACCATATCATCTATTTCATAGTTGAGAATAATTCTGCAGGCCCTTTTCTGGAGTCTGTAAATTTTTGAAAGATTTCTTTGCGAAGTATTGCCCCATATAATATTACAAAAGTCTAGATGAGGCTGTATATACGCTTTGTAGAATTTGACCCTGTTTTCAATAGCTAGATATTCCTTAATTTTAGAGAGTAGCCACAAGTAAGAAGACACTTTTTTGGTTACGAAATTTATATGGTATGACCATGTTAGGTTATTATCTACATAAACACCAAGTACCTTATCATAAGAAATCATCTGAAGAGTCACATCTTTATATTTCAAGTGCAATGTATCATTATCTAATTTACTTCGTTTTTGTGAGGTTGTTATGAGCATAACTTTGGTTTTAGAAGAATTTATCAACATACCGTTGTGTTTGCACCAGACATCTAAATTTAAAAGTGCCTTTTGAAGATTTGTTTGTACAGCCTCTTTTGAAATGTTAATATCAAATAACGTCGTGTCGTCAGCATACATGTCTGTTGTAACATTATTTGTATATAGAGGAAGGTCATTAATAAACATTAAAAACAAAAGTGGACCAAGTATTGAGCCTTGCGGCACGCCATGTAAGATAGATCTATGATCCGATAAAACATTGTTAACTGATACTCGTTGTGTGCGATTCATTAAATATGACGAAAACCAGTTTAAGGCTTTTTCACTAAGGTTATATAATTTTAGCTTCTGTAGAAGAATAGTATGATCTACAAGATCGAAAGCCTTTTTGAAATCGACCAAAACTACACCGACCAATTTGCTATTATCCATTGACTGAAGCCACCTGTCAATCATGTTTGCCAGAGCCGTTTCACAAGAGTGGGCGGATCTAAAGCCAGACTGGGTTGGGTGAAGAAGGTTATGCTCATTAAGATAATTCATTAATGACATATGAACGTGCCTTTCAAGAAGTTTAGATAAAACAGGAAGAATAGATATTGGTCTATAATTATTTACGTCATCGCATGGTCCATTTTTGTGCAGGGGTGAAACTTTAGCATCTTTCCATTTGTCGGGAAATAATGATTTTTGAATGCTGCAGTTGCAAATAAAAGTAAGAGATTCTGCAATTTCCGAAGCTGCGATTTTCAAAAGACGGGGCCCAATATTATCAGTTCCCGTTGCCTTTGTTGTATCTAGCGATTTAAGAAACTTTTTAACATTATTTACTTCTAAGCATGGAATATTAAAATCAACATTATTTTGAATTTTGCTCCTACAAAATGCCTGTAGTTTTTCGTGATTTGAAGGAAGTATAGGCTCTTTAATACTTTCGGCTACTTGTACAAAAAATTTATTAAAAGCATTTGAAACCTCTTCCGAATTTTCTGATAAAACATCGTTAATTTTTATTTGTAAATTAGATTTTGTGTTACATTTTTTACTGGCACCGACTTCTTTAAATAATTTCCAGATGCTATTGGGATTATTATTTTCCTCAAGAAACGCTTCATAGCGAGACTTTTTTGATTTACGTATCAAAGATGTCACTTTGTTTCGCCAAACTTTAAATTGGCCTTCCTCACCAATAGCCTTAAATCTGTCCCTTGTCTTAATTGCATCGATTATTTCAGGAGACAGCCACTGTGGCTGCGTTTTATGCTTTACACGGTGTTTTTTAATAGGAATATGTTGGTCTACTATGTCTATAAATAAATAATTCCATGCATCTAATGCGTCATTAGGGTCATCAAAAATTTTGATAGTGTCCCATGGAGCGTTTCGGAGGTCTTCGATAAAATTGTTTTCATTAAATGTTTTGAAAGACCGATAAGAAATTGTATAGTGTAGTGATTTAGGGACATGTGTAGATATCACGCAAACATGCCTATATACATTTGACCCCCTGAAACCCCACTTTTATATAGTAAAACTGGGTTTTCCAGGGGTATACATTATTTTTCTTATTTCTGCTCAAAAACCTAGCTTGTGGGTTCTCGTTAGAACCGCCTCGCCGAGGCGGTTCTTACGAGTATCCATAATCTATGTTTTGAGCAGAAATAAGAAGAATACCACAAATTTTCATCTGAATTGGTGGTAAAATTTACAATGTATTTGTATATGCGTGTTTTCGAAATGAAAAAATCTCGACGATCGAATCCGCGACCTGATTATCACAAGTCAGTTGCGCATCAGACTGAGCTACCGAGACCGACAGGACATGAATAATTACGCATACACACAACATACAGATGTTTACATTTACGTGTAAAGTGACATGTGCGGCCGGCGAAGACTCGGATCACATGTGCACCTACGCTGCGGCAGTGCCTGGCCCCGAGGTTATAAAACTTATTTCATGCTCGACTTAGCTTGGCATGAAATTTATACTGCTCAAAAATATTAAAATACAAACGAGAGAGGCCATTTTCCCGCTAATATCAGCACAGAATGTTATTTGTCCTGCTCATAAAATTTAAAATGCCAAAGGACAAATTTCATGCTCAAGTGAGCTGAGCATGAAAAAAGTACTATAACCTCGGTGCCAGGTCAGTTTCTCGCAAGTTGCAAAAGTCAACTATGGGGCCTGAGGCATCTACAAAGAGACCGCGCATAGGCTGATTCAATCTTCGCTAACCACACATGTCAATATGTACCTTCTCATTTTTCCCATCGCCACTCAACAAACGCATGAGGCTGAGAAAATACGAGTAGGCATACGTCCAAACATGACGATGTGAGGGTTTTCCGAGATTCTTCACAGTTAGATGAGTGTCCGACTGGTGATCAGGCGGTCGCGGGTTCAATCCCAATCGAATGGCATTATTCTTTCGTGGAGATTGATTACAAAAATTTTTAACGGCCATTCTCTCCCATCCGCTGATTCAAGAAGGACATCTGTAAGTTTCTGGCGAAAGAATGTGCACTGTACTGGCTATGTATAGGCCTGTCCAGGAATTTAAGTGTGGTTAGGTAAACTGACCGGCTAGATATGACCTAATTAATGTTGACTGAGCCATAAAACTCCAAATAAAATGAAATTTGGAGTAACGACTACAATTAAAACATATTTTTTTCTACGATAAAAACATAAGAAAAATCTGTTGTGAGTTCTTATTAGTTTGTTTTGTTTGATTTGAGGTTTAACGTCTCCTTCAGCACTGAAAAGGTCATTTTGGAGACGTTGCTTACAATTTTGTGGGACTTTTACCCTGTCGTCCAATGAAACCAATAGGGTTTATAAGCGTGGACGGGTCGACTCGCACCGTTTTTTTTTGCCTGGGCAAGCTTAGATCCTCTAAGCAGTTTACCAGTACTCGTGTGCGGTCGGTTTCAGCTCTGCGTGGAAGCATCATGCAGCCCATCTATTTCTTATTAGAATGAGGCGATTCTAATAAGTACCCACAACATACATTTCTGAAAAGATCAAGGAGCATTATCTCTTTATTATCCTCATTTCTGCTATGTAATTTTTCAGAAGGCTTAGTACATCAAATATCCATGCCCAGCCAATCGGAATCGTGTTTTTGATAACACCTGGCTCTTTTAGGCAAAAATCACAGGTACACCAATATGTACAGAGATTTAATCAGCAGATAAAACTGAAATCGGAAAGTTATTAATCAAAGCTTCATTAGGACTGCTTCGTGCCCTTTTCACACTTTTCATATCTGTTGTATTTATATAACCGTAATAATTTATAATGAAAATAAGCAGACTATTAAGACCGAGTGGCCATGTTAATTGTTTTTGATAAAGTCCAAGACTTTTTTTTTTTTTTTTTTTTGCTTTTGTTTTGTTATCCCAGCAACAAACGCACTAAATGGAATCCGTCGCATCAGTTTGTTTTATTGATATTTACTCCCTGAGCAATAGGCCTAGGGATTATCAGGACAGTAAAAATAAATAATTATGCAACCCTAACAACAGACCATCCTCCCGGCCGCCACCATCACTCACGTCTTCAGCAGAAAAAAACCTATGTTTCCTCAATTCTCGTTTCCTAAAAATTATATGTATGTCACAGGGATGGAAAAAGAATATGGCTCGACCGGGACTCGAACCCAGGGCCTTTCGCCTACCGTGCGAACACTCTACCGACTGAGCTACCGAGCGACACGGTCGACCTGCTACATTTTCCCCCTGATTAATTAGATTCGTCCCGAATCTCTCCTCATGAGATCCGTCCCGAATCT
Organism: Lucinisca nassula; assembly: GCA_963580285.1. NCBI lineage: Eukaryota > Metazoa > Mollusca > Bivalvia > Lucinida > Lucinidae > Lucinisca > Lucinisca nassula. The sequence continues at coordinate 51,218,744 of OY757010.1, forward strand.
CTAAGTCCTATCCAGTCCGGCTGCGAGACTTATTTTCATACTCTTTCATGCCCTCAGACGCGGTGCTGGACCCCCACACTGGCCACCAAATGTCACAGGTTTGGAAAAAGAACATAGCTCGACCGGGACTCGAATCCAGGGCCTTTCGCATACCGTGCGAACACTCTACCGACTGAGCTACCGAGCGACACGGTCGACCTGCTACATTTTCCCCCTGCTTAATTAGATTCGTCTCGAATCTCTCCTCATGAGATCCGTCCCGAATCTCTAAGTCCTATCCAGTCCGGCTGCGATACTTATTTTCATACTCTTTCATGCCCTCAGACGCGGTGCTGGACCCCCACACTGGCCACCAAATGTCACAGGGTTGGAAAAAGAACATGGCTCGACCGGGACTCGAACCCAGGGCCTTTCGCATACCGTGCGAACACTCTACCGACTGAGCTACCGAGCGACACGGTCGACCTGCTACACGTATAAGCACAAGTTTTGCCTTACACAGGTTAACAAGTCCGTTTAACCCTTTTTGTACCAAATGGACTCTTCCTCCTTATATATAGCAGGAGTCCATTTCAAAATTTAGGGGTGACAGATTGGGTTTTCTTCAAAACTGATTAAGAAAATGGCCACTTTTTGCAAACAGTGTAGGCTCTGATGCGTCTGATCTGGGCCTGCACTGTTTGCCAGGGTACCCGTTTTGGGGTTTCTGGTACTAAATGGGTTAATGAACAACGGAGTAACCCCAACTTTACGTAGAGAAAATTGGGGTCTACCTGGGGTAAATATTATTTTTTCTTCTGTTCCTCCAAGATATAGGCGATGAAAAGTTGTGATTTTTTTCTCATTTCTACTCAAAAACATAGTGCATGTAGTTGGTGTTCATTAGAGCCGCCTTACTCAAAACATAAGTTGTTGGTGCATGTTAGAACCGCCTTATTTAGATGATCCTAACCAGCACCAAGTCTTTGTTTTGAATAGAAATAAGAAAAACATCACATATTTTCATCAGATTGGTGATCTGAAAGAATGCACTATGTCGCACGTATGTGAGAACAAAACAGCGGGTATCTGAAATACTGTTTTATACGGTGCTTAATCCATATATGACATGAATATCCCACCTAATAAGGTTGGAGTGGTCCATTTCAAATTATAGTGGTACCAGGAGTGTTATGTTATTGGCAGAGGACCAATGGTCCTGAGCCGCTCACCGGAGTGCTGCTAGTTTATGGAACCATTTGATCTCTGAGAAGAAGAATTTTAAAGGGTTTTACCATGATATTCATCTTGGTCATGACCAGCGACCTGATAATGGGTCCATTGGTTCCGGAAAAGAAGATTTCTGAAGGCTTTTTACCTGGTATGGACTTATTGGTCATGTGACAAAACCCATGTTAATAAGTTTTCATTTGTTTGTTCCTGAAAGCTCTCATATGCAATTTGGTTACACATGGCCAAGTAGATCCTGTGGAAATAAGTTTTATTTCCATATCTGCATGACCTTAGGCCAAGATCAAGGAATAACATTGACCTTGAATATTCATGTAGTTTAGTCATTTTGCTAACTGCATCTACCAATTTTCAGATCACAGGTTGCAATAGTTTCTGAAAAATACATGGTATTGACTCTTTCCCAAGACCAAATTTGACCTTGGTCATTATTTGAATAAACTATGGCTGGCTTGAGTCCGCAATGCTATACATACCAACTTTCATGATAATCGGCCTATTTGGGTCAGGAGAAGATTTCTGAAGGGGTTTTACCTTATTTGAGCATGACCACCATATTAGTCATGTGACAAAACTCATATTGATTGTTTTTTGGTTGTATTGAGGTTCAACGTCCCCGTCAACACAATATAGGTCATTTTGGAGACGCTGTTTCCATTTTTGTGGGACATTACCCGACACTGAGATTACTTTCATTTCCTCGTTCCTAAAAGCTTTTATATGAAATTTGTTTAAAAATGGCCCGGTCGTTTCTGAGAAAAATAAGTTTTAATATTCATATTTGAATGACCTTTGGCCAAGATCAAAGAATGACCTTGACCTTTAATACCCATGAACTTTTATCCACTTAACTAGCCACCTTTATCTACCAATTTGCAGATCACATGCTGCAATAGTTTCCGTAAAATACATGGCTTTGCCTTTTCCCATACAAAAGTCTGAAAGCAGAAGGCCCAGGTGTTTGATATTCGGTATGAAGTTGTATCCAATGGACCACTACCAAGATTGGTCAAATTATAGTCATTGGGCCAAAAACAACACGGTCCGGTGCCCACCGGTTTTATATAGTCTTATATAGGGAAACCCTTTAAAAAACTTCTCGTCTGAAACCAGAATGCCCAGATGTTTGATATTTGGTATGAAGCTTCATCTAGTAGACCTCTATCAAGATTATTCAAACAATAGCCCTTGGGTCGAAAATGGCCCCGCCCCGAGGCCCACCGGTTTATCTTAGACTTACACAAGGAAACCCTATTTAAAAATCTTCTGGTCTGAAACTAGAAAGTCCAGGTCTTTGATGTTTGGTATGAAGCTTCATCTAGTGGACCTCTACCAAGATTGTTCAAATTATAGCCCTTGGGCCAAAAATGGCCCGCCTAGGGGCCGACCGATTTTACACAAACTTATATAGCAAAAACCTTTAAAAATCTTCTTGTCTGAAACCAGAAGGCCCAGGTCTTTGATATTTGGTATGAAGCTCCATCTTATGGACTTCTACCAAAAATGTTCAAATTATAGCCTTGGGACAAACCCGCCCTGGGGCCCACCTGTTGTGCATAGACTTACATAAGGAAAACCTTTAAAATTGTCTATTCTAAATCTAAGAGGCCCAGACCTTTGATATTTGGTATGAAGCTTCATCTTGGCGACCTCTCCCAAGAGTGTTTAAATTATAGCCTTGTGGCTAAAATGGTCCCGCCGCAGGGCCCACCGGTTTAACAGACTTATATAGGAAACCCTTTAAAAATCTTCTCGTCTGAAATCAGAAGACCCAGGTCTTTGATATTTGAAGCTTCATCTGGTGGACCTCTACAAAGATTGTTAAAATTATCGCCCTGGGGCAAAAAATGGCCCCGCCCCGGGGCCCACTAGTTTTACATGGACTTAAGTTTGGAAAACCTTTAAAAATCTTCTTGTCTGAAACCACAAGGCTAAGGACTTGCATGAAATTTCATGTAGGGGACCTCTACCAAGACTGTTCAAGTTGTAGCCTTGGGGCCAAAAATGGCCACACCCCGGGGCCCACTGGTTTTACATAGACTTATACAGGGAAAATCTTTAAAAAAATCTTCTTGTCGGAAACCAGAAGGCCCAAGTCTTCCAATATTTGGAATGAAGCTTCATCTAGTTGCTGCTCCTCCAATACCTTTGGGCCAGTTTGAGTCAAACTTCGTAGGAATGTTGCTTAGGTGACCCGCTGCCAAAGTGGCTAAATAGTTCCACTCTGATGGGCAAAATGGTTGCCAAAGCGTATAACAGGAAGTGCAACAGATATGCTTCACGAAATAAGATGGCTGTCAGTTATCCATATGACTTTCAGAAGCTATGTGACATCTTGAAATCAGTTGTGCGATTCAGGGCAATATTGGCCCTCTTGTTTCCCTCAGAGGCGGAGTGGAGGTCATATCTTAGGGGTTAGACAGTTACTCGGGAATTTGACAAAGCTAATAGATTCTTCGACAAGGCCTTTGATATACTAATTGTAGCCATAACCTCTTAAAAGAAAAGATGTACGAAAATTTAACGCATTTTATAGAGGGAACCCAAACCCGGACACTAGCGAACAGTGAAGGCCCATATTAGACACCGCGTTCTGCCTTGATTTTTACTATGCCTTAGATGATAAAATGCTTGCTTTCTTCGCTGTAAAACGGTTATTCTCCGACGAATATCTGTGATATTTTTGTTGAACTCATATATTGTAGATGATCGTTAGAACTGAGCGGATCTAACGAGTACCCTCAATGTATGTTTTGAACAAGAAAAGTGATACATGCATATAGAAGTAACTGATCTGTGTTCGTTTTCATTAATTGCCCTAATACATTCTGCAGTGAATTGTTTTCAAATTAATTAAAAACAAGTCGCATTTGTAGACCAATAATTTATACCAATGGTCTGAGATCAAACTGCAGGATGATATTGCACGACCCACAGAAAAAGCGACCGACTGAAGTCGGTTGATTTCTAAGAGTGCCCTAAAATCACCATGTTATTCTGTCATTCTGTCAGTCTGTCTGTCCGTCCGTAACCCGTTTGTGAAAATTGGTGATAGTGACTTTACCGCTTGGAATATTTAAATAATTTTTAGCATACTGATAGATATCAATGAGATCTAACCAATGAACTTGCGAAATATTACATTCCGTTTAGTATAGCCTCGCCGAGGCGAAAAATGTGAAAATTTTCGAACTGCTTCTCCTCGGAAACCGTTGGGCCGATTGAAGTTAAATTTCATATGGAGCCTCTATGGGATGGGGGAAACCAGAATTTGCTCATGGGGTCCAGATCACATGACCAAAATGGCCGCCAAGCCATATATGGTCTGTCTGTCTGTCCGTCCGTAACCCGTTTGTGAAAATTGGTGATAGTGTATTAACCAATTGGAATATTTAAACAATTTTTGGCATATTGATAGATATCAATAAGATCTAACCAATGAACTTGCGAAATATTACATTCCATTTAGTATAGCCTCGCCGAGGCGAAAAATGTGAAAATTTTCTAACTGCTTCTCCTCGGAAACCGTTGGTCGGATTGAAGTCAAATTTCATATGGAGCCTCTATGGGATGGGGGGGAACCAAAATTTGCTCATGGGGTCCAGGTCACATGACCAAAATGGCCGCCAAGCCATATATGGTCTGTCTGTCTGTACGTCCATAACCAGTTTGTGAAAATTGGTGATAGTGACTTAACCGCTTGGAATATTTTAACAATTTTTGGCATACTGATAGATATCAATGAGCTGTAACCAATGAACTTGCATAATATTACATTCCATTTAGTATAGCCTCGCCGAGGCGAAAAATGTGAACATTTTGGAACTGCTTCTCCTCGGAAACCGTTGGGCCGATTGAAGTCAAATTTCATATGGAGCCTCTATGGGATGGGGGAAACCAAAATTTCCTCATCGGGTCCAGGTCACATGACCAAAATGGCCGCCAAGCCATATATGGTAAAAACCCTTCAAAAATAGTCTTCTCCAGAACCACTGGGCAGATTTCCACGAAACTTGATAAATAGCATCTGGGACGTAGGCTATCATAAATTGCTAAAATGGTGACCCTGGGTTGACCTTGACCTTCTTTGTGCCTAGGTCAAACTTTGACACATATGCTTTTGTATTTGAAAAGTGAGAATGCATTTTATCCTGCAAACGATTCAAAATACAGTACTAAAGTATAAGATATATTTTTGCTCCTTACGATAAGGCGCATTTATTGGGGGAACCGTTTTAGGTCCAGGTCACATGACCAAAATGGCCGCCATACCCATATATGGTAACACTCATAAAGCTAAAAGCATCCGGCGGGTCGTGCACTTCAGCTGAAGCACTGGTTAACGGACAGCGTCTCATCAAACATTGGATAATAAAACCATTTATTTGTACGCATCCAGGGACAAACATAAAAGTGCACAATGTTTAAAATACAAAATGATTTAGTTTAAATTCATAGGTTTGTCAACAAATACGACATGTACAGGTCTCTTAATATTATTTTACTTTTTCTTCTCTCTCTCTTTTCCAGTCTTACGTTTTACTTTGGCTTGAAGCTGCTATTATAGAGGGAGCAAAGATGTATAAGTCAACAAACAGCCGCTTATGATACTTCAACACTCGGTGATTCGTTGAAGTTTCAAATGGGCGTAACTAAAAAAAGTTTAGAGAAGCCGCCCATTGCATTTTACAAAGAGCATAATAATATTTTTGTGACAAAAACGGAGTGACAGAAACGGACATGAACGTAAATCTGAAATGCATGTATAATATGTATAATTTTACCATGCTCACGGGGGCATAATTTGAAAAATGCAAGACGCGGACTATCTATATATCATGGTTTGAGCGTGTTGTAAATGTTCAAGACACAGACTTATGGTCCTTGCACTCATGGTTCTTGTGTCATCATGGTTAATCTTTGAAGATATAGTAAAACTCATATATTAAGACCACCTTTTGGGCAGTTCAAAAGTGGTCTTTAAGACCACTTTTGAACAGTCCCAAAGATGGTCCCTGACCAAAGGACATTATGTGCAGAATTCATGAAGAATAACTGCACCATTCTAAATGAGATTTTTAAATCAGAATTTGTCTCAATTTTAGGTGGTCTTATTCGTGGAATTTCACAGTATTGTACTTACAGAGAGAAGACCGCTGAGTGGACACCTGAATGTCCAAAGGAACATATATAAGAAGATGAGCAGTTACGATCATGCACTCCTTCATATCACAGCTCCAGGGTTCGGAATTAACTTTTAAAGTACAAGTACTTGCTGCCAGCCAAGAAAGTAGGCAGCCAGTTAACAATCGAAAGCAGCAAGTTTGTTGACGAATAAAACTTGTACCTAGCTTACCATTAGAGAGCTCTACTGTTAAAAGAAACGATTTGCTCATGAAGGACATTTTTCTTTTAAAAGTAAGACCTGTTTTTAGAGGGTCTCAGCTGAAGACATGCTTGTAAATGGTAACTCTTCTAACATTTTAACAAGAGGACAGCAAACGGTGCCATGCTCGTCTGTTATTCCTTGTCACAAATCAGACAAATCAGTCAAATTGCGTGATAGAGTTATGGAACTTCGTCAAAATATACCGTATTCACCCTAATTACCACACCGTGCGCTTAGTTTTTCAAAATTGTGTCAAAAATTGTTGTGAAAAAGTGTTTCAGAAAAAAAAATCGGAAAATTGATGATAATTCAGCCATAATCAACAATATAGTTATGGCCCTTTGTCAGATTGTAACTCTTGTGATGGTGAGTATGTGAAGGCAGGCCAAATATTTTTGGAAGTATGGCCAAGGTTAAGGTTTAAATTTTTGTAAAATAGGGCAAAGTTCAAAGGTCAAGGTCACAGGTCAAAATGGTTTGTATCAGTGAAAAGGTCTTGTACCAAGGAACATCCATGTGAAGTTTGAAAGTTCTGTTACAAATAGCCACAGCTCCCGCCCATAGGGGCTTGAAGAAATATATGGGCTGCATGATGCTTCCACGCAGAGCTGAATCCGGCCCGCACACTAGTACTGGTAAACCGCTTAGAGGATCTAAGCCTGTCCAGGAACCGCGGTGCGAGGCGGACCGTCCATGCTAATAAACCCTATTGGTTTATTGGACGACAGGGCTTGAGATGTCATTTCATCTCAGTGTCGGGTAAAAGTCCCACAAAATTGGAAGCAACGTCTCCAAAATGACCTTTACAGTGTTGACGGGGACGTTAAACCTCAAATCAAACAAACAAACTGTTACAAATAGTATTGGAACGGGAGTATGAATTGTGTATAAAATCAGGTCAAAGTCCAAAGGTTAAGGTCACATGTCAAAAAGGTTGGTATCAATGAAAAGGTCTTGTCCCCAGGAACAGCCATAAACATTTTTACACTATTGGAATGAGTGTAAAAAAATGTGCTTCAGAAAAAAAATCGGAAAAGGAGAGATAATTCAGTCATAATCAAAATATAGTTTTGGCTCTTGGTGTAGGTCTTGTCATGGTGAGTATTTGTGAAGTTTCATGAGGCTAGGTCTGATACTTTTTAAGTTATAGCAAAGGTTAAGTTTTTTTTTGGAACAACTACAACTACGACGCCAACGCAGACGCTGGAGTGATGTCAATAGCTCGAACATTTTCTTCTAAAAACAGACGAGCTAAAAATGACAGGTGTATATCCATTCACTTGAAAATACTTTTTCCTGTATCGGTAGCAACATTTTAGTGGGTGCAGCAGCAAATTTGCAGCTTGCAACTGGTAACCCATATATGCCTAGTGGCCCTTTTTGGGACATTGGCAAACAATGCAGACCCAGATCAGACCTGAGTGTACACTTTATCTTGCAGTACATACATTTTTGCAAAACTTGCCGCTAACATAACAAACCTGTGGCACCCATCTGAAATGGACCACTCTAAACTTATTAGATGGGAGATTCCATTGTCATGGGCTAATTTCGAACACAAAACAGCTCAAAACAAGAAACTTCTGGGATGACAATATTTGATTTTTTTTCTGAACATAGATTGTGGGTACGTTGAGGCGGTTCAAACGTGTACTCACAATCTATGTTTTCAGGAAAAATTAGCAAAACTATTTATAACCCCATAAACTCTAGTTTTCTCTACATAACGTGAATCATGTAACCCCCACCCCCTCCCACACAAAAATATATAATTGTTGAGCCTGTAGAAAAATATCAAGTACGAGCTATTCAGACCCAGTCAGTGACCATGTTTGTGCTGGTGCATGGGCGTTTATAAGGTAAGGGCACTTTTTCCACGTGTCGCCCGGTCAATATGAAACGACACATACAAAAGGATGCTTAGAAATTTCAAGAAACTCTTTAGGTATAAAATTTTAATTAACAAATCTTTCTATCTCTCTGAGATTCCTTATAGTATGTTGTTCGTCTACTGCATCGGGGATCGTCCGACCCTCTCTTAACAGCAGTAAAGCATTCATTTTCGCATTTATAGCTCCTTGATAATCGTTTGTCACATTATCTCCAACATGCAGAGCGTCCTGAGGTTCTGTTTTAGCCTTTTGTAAAGCGTAATCAAATATTGCAGGGTTAGGTTTAGCTTCACCAAATGTTACAGAATCTATGATGAAATCAAAATAATGCGCTAGTGAGAGTTCATGCAGAATCTTTTCCAGTCTGTTGTCAAAATTAGAAACAACGCCTAAGCTTAGTCCCATTCCTTTAAGAGACTCTAATGCGCTGACAGTACCAGGTATTACCTCCCAGCCTTTAGACGATGCAAAATGTATGTACAAATGATTTGAAATTTGTGTTAATGACGGGCTATCATATCCAGCATCCTTGAAACATTCAGTGACTAGACTGGTCCACCATTTGAAGGGTGTACTGCCGGATTTCACACCAAAATTAGGGCTTTGCAACATTTTCAACTTAAATTGTTTCTTGAAAGCAACGTCAATTTTCGCTGGCTCCACAGCTGCTCCGTACTGTGCGGCGACATGAGCGTAATTCTGACCCACGCTGCCTAGAACTCGGATCATGGTGTTCGTCACGTCGAATGTGACAAGGCGAATCGGGGACATCTGAAATGAGACCATAACCTTGTCAGTATAAATAAATCATGAAAGCACCAAACAAAATTATGAACAAACAATTCTTAGCAAAGTCATGCGTTGCATCGACGTTGATACGGCGTTGCACACACGTTGTGTGCCAGCTGGGTAGAGCTCGACATTTTACGTGAATCATCCTTAAGACCAAGTCGGCATACATTACGAAAACACGCCTATACAAATACATTGCCATTTTTTTTTTGGCCAAAAATTAGAAATTTTAAGATGAAAAATTGTGCTATTTTTCTTATTTCTGCTTAAAACATGGAGAGGCGGTTCTATCGAGTACCCACAATCTATGTTTTTGAGCAGAAATAAGAAAAATAATGTATACCCCAGTTTTACTATATAAAAGTGGGGTTCAAAGGGGGTCAAAATTATATAGGCGTGTTTTCGTGATGTATGCTTGGCATCTTATGTGACGAAGCCTTATTTTCCAATGCGTGATTTATTGCTTTAGACTGTATTGCGTTAGACTTCATCCTTTCGAAGTATGAAATGTAACGTAATGGATCGCAGATGTGATTTCTTAAATATATGAACTTAACTAAATATATAGAAAAATGAGAATAATTGCAAATATTGTCTGCTATAGTCGTGATTGATGCTCTGTCAACGGTTAAATAAAGATCCTAAATATTTACATTCTCAGTGCGCTATAAACTATTAGGACGCAATGTTGTTCATTCCTCAATGAATACATTGACTCACGCGACGTCACATTATCACTAATTGACGTCAAAATAAACCATGGTTCGCTTCAATATTATTGGATGACGTCAACGAAGCTCTTCCGCTGTTCATCGGACAGCTGCGCCCAATTGTGTGTGTGTGTGTGTGTGTGTGTGTGTGTGTGTGTGTGTGTGCCTTTTTTGTTTTTGTTTGCTCCAGTTTTAGCCCTCAACCCAGATGTTTTCGTCACATAGGGCCTAATGGACGGAAAAAATAATGAAAATAAAAGTAATACAGTTAATTTCTTTGAATTATAAATAGCACCGGGTCAAGAGCATGGGAAGTTTTCCCCAGCAGGCACATGACGTAACTGTGACGTCACCTCAGCGTCGGTACAATGTCATCACGTTTTGGCAACGTCAAATCTACATCGGTGCAACGTTGCACCGACGTTGATTTGACGTTGCCTTAGCGACGTGTGCCTGCTAGGGATCATACTTCAATGAACGTCTAAAAGATTAAATTCCTTTCTTAAGTAAAACATCACATCACGTTAAGATGTTCGCAGGCCTCCTAGTGGCCCACTTTGAAAATATAGGTTATTATATAGGCTCTTCTTACTCAAAATATAGGTTATTTACAGGTTTTCCAATAAAAATACAGGTTAAAAAAGAGTCTTCCAAACTTACATAAAGATTTAAAACTGAAGAAAAAAATATTTAATGAATTTTTGTGCCACAATTACTCAGATAAAGTTGATCTAAATTTTACAAAGTCCGAGCGAGCGAGGAAAAAAAAACAAAATTCTTGACACTTTTCATCACTTTTTATGGGACTAAAAAGAAAAAATAGTAGTGCATTTTGAAGAAAAGTTAGGGTTGAGTCGCAAGAAGGTTCAAAAAGTGAAAAATATAGGTTTTTCTCATGAAACAGGCTTTTTATAGGTTTTATGAACAAAATAACGGTTTTATAGGGTTGGCACAAAATCATAGGTTATTATAGGTTTTACATGTATAGGTTTTGCTAGGAGGCCTGTGTTCGGGAAGCCTTTGTTTACCCCATTTTGTATAGAAAAAAATGGGGTTTACAATGGAATACATATTTTTTCTTATTTCCGCTGTGGTCGCCTGAACGAGGCGGTTCTAATAAGCACCCACAGCCTTTGGAGTGTTTATAAGAAAAATCCAAATTGTCCTCAGAAAAATATCAGTTATCCCTATTAAACGTAGTATATAGTGACATAATTCCGATTGAATTTCGCGCGTTAAATAATTTAGATGCAAGGGAAGCAACCAAAGCTGTCGGCTGAGAAAAAGAAACATTCATTTTCACGTTTTCGTCTAGCATCCAAGAATAAGCATTAAACTGAATGGCAATGCATATGTTATTTACTACAATTACACATTTTGAATTTTCGCTTAAACAAAAGCTAAAATATTGAAAAAAAGACCTTTTCATTCAAGTCCTGTCACGCTCGATAGCTTCTACTGTCCCGCACCGAACCGATGCACTGTCAATTTTGATATGGTGCGCAGTCAACTAAGAGTAACGAAAACTAAAAGTCCTTGTTGGTTCATCTCTTTTTCTCTCAGTTAATGAATTTGACCACCGGATTATGGACTCGAAACCTTCAATGTTGCAATTCTGGAGTCTGTTAGTCGTTCTGGTGCCAGGTCTGTTGTCCGGTGTAGGTCAAAAATTTTATAGGGTGCACCTTGCGTTCCTGCTTTCACCTGGAGGTCAACAGACATTAAGCAAAACTACTTCTTGGTGAATGCTGCATAAGGATGGGCAAGCATCTATCCAGGCGAGGTCTGTTGACCGGGTAGTAATTCCCTTAGTACTTCTAGCAAAACGTGAGATTCACGGTTTGTAAAGTGTCGAGTATCGAGTCAAAAATGTCGAGTATCGAGTTGAAATTGTCGAGTATCGAGTTAAAAATGTCGAGTATCGAGTTGAAATTGTCGAGTATCGAGTCAAAAAAGTCGAGTATCGAATTGAAATAGTCGAATATCGAGTCAAAATTGTTGAGTATCGAGTTAAAAATGTCGAGTATCGAGTCAAAAATGTCGAGTGTCGAGTCGAAAATGTCGAGTATCGAGTCAAAAATGTCGAGTATCGAGTTGAAATTGTCGAGTATCGAGTTAAAATTGTCGAATATCGAGTAAAGTTGGTCAAAATCTCAGGCTTCTAGATAAAATTTTAAGTTATATACACTTGTACAAGTCTCCTATACTCAGTACTTTTATTATCTTTTTCTTCTGTTTCTCTTTTTCCCTCTTAGTTCTTTTTTATGTTTTTTTGGGGGGCTTGGTTTAGGCGTATTCCGCTTCTATTAAAGAGGTACCAAATATGAGACTGAGCATCAGTCTAAAGCAAATTGAACCACATGAATATTCCCAAGAAAATATAGGTATGGATGTTGATAATTAATTAGTTTGTACCAAATGGAATCTTCCTCCTTTTATATAGGGTGACTCCATTTCAAAATTAGAGGTGTCAGGTTTTGTTTTCTTCAAAATTTATTTGGAAATTGGCTGAACGTTTTACAAACATTGTAGGCCTTGATCAGATGCAGCGTTCTGCGGCATCTGATCTGGGCCTGCACTGTTTGCCAACTACCTGTTTTGGGGTTTCAGTACAAAATGGGTTAAATCACCAAAAGCTACAGACTGACCCCAGCTATCTAAATATTAAGCTAAGTTATTTCAGAGAAATATCCATTAATCTGACTTTTATTGTCTGTTAAGGGGTTTATTTATGTTGTTCTCCTGGTCAGGTTGTAACTGATGTCAATGGCATTAATTTTGCAGAGTTTCACGTATAGGTTAGAGTTCATTAAGAGATTTCTTCACAAGTAAGAATCTGCGGAGCGGAGCGTAGCAGATTCTTACTGTGAAGAAATCCCTTAATGGGCTCTAACTGGCTTAGACTGCTGTCAATTTTCTTGAATAATGTCCATTGATAATCTCTTGACACCACATTAATTAATTTTGACAGAACTTTATTGTTTTAGACTTGTAACTTCCATTCATTCACTTACTTGCTATTCACTGAGAAGTTACCATCAGAGTGTGACCTTTTTCAATTTTAACTTTAAGAAAAATGTCAGATGTTATGGAGGATTGGGGAGACTTTCAGTTGGATGTTGAAATACCATCAGCAACACAATTATTTTGCATACCAACACAAAGTTTAATTAGTGATGTTAACAGGGTGAAGAGTGACAAAACTAAGAATCAGCGGTTTGCTGGCCCAGTTTCGGATGAAACATTAAAAGACAAGTGCCGTGACAGCATCCCCAAGAAAACAAGAGAAAATACAAAATGGGCTTTGTCTGTGTGGAATGACTGGGTTTCATTTAGAGAACTTAAAGTTGAAACACTACTAGAGCAGTATAATTTACCAAGGGATTTAAGTACTGTTCCATACTCTGAACTTGATTTTTGGCTGTCTAAATTTGTGGTGGAATGTCGCAGAAAAGATGGAAAGCCATATCCACCGAATACCTTGACACAAATAGTGGCAGGAATTCAGAGGCATCTGCGGGATGAACTTGGACTTAATGATGTCAATTTGTTTACCAAATCAATGGATAATCAATAGATAATTCAATGGACATTAAAATCAGCATGCTTCATTTTCCTTGACAGGTACCTGGGGTGAAGCTTTATTGCTTTTCAGTCACTCAGAAGCATTTGGGCTGATTTATGTGTTAAGAATTCTTCTTAATGGCTAAGAATCTTTCTTAATCATTAAGAAGGCCTCTTCACAACATAGTGAGCACCAGAAATGACTTCTGATTGGCTGAAAAAGAAGAAACGTCACAAACCGCAGTCTAAGGTTTGTAAAGTGTCGAGTATCGAGTCAAAAATGTCAAGTATCGAGTTGAAATTGTCGAGTATCGAGTCATAATTGTCGAGTATCGAGTTTAAAAAGTCGAGTATCGAGTTAAAATTGTCGAGTATCGAGTCAAAAAAGTCGAGTATCGAGTCAAAGTTGCCGAGTATCGAGTTAAAAGGTTTAACGAAAAAAAAAAACTAGTCTTAAGTCCCCATTCAGGACCATTTTCCTAACTTTCACTCAAAGACAATCGACCCACCCGCGCTATCAGCACTTTCATTTTTTTATTGAACTTTGACACATCAAAGGTAAAACGTATATTATAGCTGTACATTTGCATACATTATATAAAATGAAAACTGACCATAATAAAATGGCCCCCGCCCATCGGGGCTTGAAGAAATAGAAAGGCTGCATGATACTTCCACGCAGAGCTGAAACCAACCCGCACGCGAGGACTGGTAAACCGCTTAGAGGATCTAAGCCTGCCCAGGCAAAGCAGTGCGAGTCGGCCCGTCCATGCTTATAAACACTATTGGTTTCATTGGACGGCAGGACTTGAGATGCCATTTCATCTCAATGTCGGGTAAAAGTCCCACAAAATTGGAAGCAACATCTCCAAAATGACCTATACAGTGTTGATGGGGACGTTAAACCTCAAATCAAACAAACAAAACCATAATAAAAACTTTTTCTGAATCCATTTTATTAACCTCAGTAGCACTTCCAATATGAGAAATCTTCTCTCAACTGATCCTCTGGTCATCTTGTGGTTCCAGCACTCCATTTGGGCTATCAGAAACTCATCATTGTTTTGGTGTAAAAGCTATTAATTATCCAGTAAATGGGCTGCATTTGTTAGGACAGTATGTATAATGTCCATTAATATCAGCTTTGGCATCCAGTGTTTGTTTTAGTTTACTTTAATAGGTTCATTTTGATGCTAGGCACATCAGTTGGGAATTACAAGATTTAATGTTTCAAGACAAAATATTGTTTATCTGTAAGGGGAAAATTGTTGCTTTGCACATTTTGTACCAAAAGGAATCTTCCACCATATACAGAATAAGTCCATTTCAAAATTTAGGGGTGTCATGTTGTGTTTTCTTCAAAAACTACCTGAAAATTTGCTGGAAATTTTGCAAATCATTACGAAAACACGCCTATACAAATACATTATAATTCTTACCACCAAAAAATGATAATTTTCAGATGAAAAATTTCGATATTTTTCTTATTTCTGCTGAAAACATATATTGGGGATACTCGTTAGAACCGCCCCGACGAGACGGTTCTAACGAGTACCCACAATCTATGTTTTTGAGCAGAAATAAGAAAAAAATAATTTATACCCCTGCAAACCCCAGTTTTACTATATAAAACTGGGGTTTAAGGGGGTCAAATTTATAAAGGTGTGTTTTCGTGATGAGTGAAGGTCGTTCTGCGTCTTCTGATCTGGGCCTGCACTGTTTGCTTACTAATTACTTCCTGTACAAATAGGTTAAAATGAACAATAAAAAAGAGGAAAAATAAAAATGTCAGTGTAGATGTGTTGCATACTAAATTTATAAATATTTGGTATATTAGGGATAGACCACTTTAGGACCACTGTTGCCCTAGATCAGCAAAATTAGCTTGTTAAAATGATGACATATTTTAGGATAAAACAAACACAAGTCATTAATTTTGAGTCATTGCTTGTTCAAATAAGACGACTCACATACCTGCAACGTCATGCTGTAGAATTATGTTAATGTTAACTCGATACTCGACAATTTTAACTCGATACTCGACATTTTTGACTCGATACTCGACAATTTCAACTCGATACTCGACAATTTTGACTCTCGATAACCGACTTTTTTAACTCGATACTCGACAATTTTGACTCGATACTCGACTTTTTTGACTCGATACTCGACAATTTTGACTCGATACTCGACTTTTTGAACTCGATACTTGACAATTTTGACTCGATACTCGACTTTTTGGACTTGATACTCGACAATTTTGACTCGATACTCGACTTTTTTTAACTCGATACTCGACAATTTTGACTCGATACTCGACTTTTTTGACTCGATACTCGACAATTTCAAATCGATACTCGACTTTTTTAACTCGATACTCGACAATTTTGACTCGATACTCGACAATTTTGACTCGATACTCGACAATTTTGACTCGATACTTGATACTCGACAAAAAGAAACCCTCTCAAAGAGTATATTAAAGTTATGGTGACATGTAGCTGCCATCGAGATGCGAGATATTAAGTATACTTATTATACAGATAAAACATCAAAAGTACAATAATTATTAAGTCTACATAATTTTCTTGTTCATTGAGATATTTTAAGCCTACATGAAATATGTTCTGTTATATTTAATCGACATAAAATATGTCGTCTTATATTTCTGTCCGACGCATTTTTATCTAAATTTTTGCTAAAAATGAGCGAGATAGTGCTTTAATATGACATACACAAACTTAAAAAAATAGCTTATAAGGCGCCTTGCGGAACAGGCAAGTCGACTTATTTTAAAAACGAAACTTTATTTATATATCTTTTTAGTTCACTACAAAGTCGTCTCAGTGCTTTAAACTGACATGACAAAAAACCATGTAGCATTTAAGGAGTATAAAAGCCGGTATAAGGTCGCCGTTAAATTAGAGAATGTAACAGAATAGAATAGATTATATATACCCAAAGTATGGGCTATAGGCAAATCTTCAGAATAACAGAATACGTTCAGAAATGGAGACCTTATGAGTTTATTATACTACGTTCTTGATGCACCCAACGAAAGTATATAGACTCTGAAGCCACAGCTCCACTTTCACGTCTTGAGCGTTAGCTTTTATTTAGGAAATAGATTCGTGCTGGTAGTGACTAGTTGCTTAATATATCACTGGCAGGAAGTCACTCGTAAAAGTGAAAAGAACACGACGCACGCGAGCGATCTATGCACTTACGACTGACCCACAGACAGCACGCTTTTTCTAAAAGTTTTTATTGTATGTAATACAAGTTCATATTATGTTGTGACATTTTCGAAAGTTAAGTATATGAATGGGTCCCTTTTTTCAGAGTACAAGTATATGAATGGGGTCTGTTTTCAAAATCCTGTCCGCTCACCCATACCAAATGGTCCTTAGTTCCCCCACCCCCACACGAGGCTTCAACTCAGGGTTTGTATCTGGCATATTAAAACACGCTCGTTTTCCATAAGAAAACTAGACGTGTAGCGGTCATAGATATTCGGGATTTATATAGATGTCAACTTAAAAATAAGTACACATAAAAAACCTAAGTCGACTTACCCTATCATGATGTCATTACAAAGCAATAATCACAAAAATTACGAGTTTATGCCGACATAGTAAGTAACACTTCGTTGTAAAAATATCAATGAACTGGGTGTCATTGTAAAGCAGTTTCTGGGCTAGTTAATGAAAATCGGGATATTTTTTATCATAACGATAAACAAACCAAATATGTCGCCTTACACTAGTATGTAAACATAAAATACATCGACTTAGTAAGTAGGATCTCGCATCTCGATGGCAGCTACATGCCACCATATAAAGTGAATTAAGTGCTAGAACATATCAATGGCCATATTCGACTGGGAAGTTTCGTGAAATTTCCGTGAAATTCCACGCAGGAGTGTGGTGCCTTTCTTGTAATAGCCGATCACATGGTCTAATCAAATATGGGTTATTTTTCAAATACATAAGCGATCGTGGAGCACGATTCTATTCGAAGGAAAAATCGAACCTTTCGTGCACCACGGTCGCTTATGAGCTATACATAAATAA
This sequence comes from Lucinisca nassula, assembly GCA_963580285.1. Lineage (NCBI taxonomy): Eukaryota > Metazoa > Mollusca > Bivalvia > Lucinida > Lucinidae > Lucinisca > Lucinisca nassula. The sequence continues at coordinate 51,236,394 of OY757010.1, forward strand.
AATATTTGATTGGACCATGTGACCAGCTATTACATCTAGGCACCAAACTCCTACGTGGAATTTCACGGAAATTTCACGAAACCTACCAGTCGAATACCGTCAATATCTTTACAGCTTACAGCTTTACATGAGTTGGAAACACAGATATATTAATCTCTATTTCAACAAAAAAAGGCTTCCCCATAATTTTATTCAGAACCGGGAGGAAAGATCCTCGCGCTTACTTCCGTCACGATTTAGACTAATAATTTGTTCAGTTCGCATAAAGGCCTCCTAACTCATCAGTGCAACATTATGGGGCGCCGTTTTACTATTCAATCCGTATTTATAGATGTCCATAATTATTTATGGATATCCATAATTCGAATTATGGATATCAATTATTGTTTATGATAATTTTTCATGGATATCCATAATTCGAATTATGGATATCCATAATTCGAATTATGGATATCCATAAATCCAACTGAGTTAATGATATCCATAAATCGAAATATGGATATCCATTATTCGATTGATTGATATCCATAAATCGAATTATGGATATCCATTATTCGGCTGATTTATGGATATCCATAAATCAAATTATGGATATCCATAAATCGAATTATGGATATCCATAAATCTATTAATGGATATCATTAATTTAGATCGAAATATGGATATCCATAAATCGAATTATGGATATCCTTCGTTCGAATTATGGATATCCATTATTCGGCTGATTTATGGATATCCATAAATCGAATTATTGATATCCATAATTCTCCTCTGCAAATTTACCAAATGAAAAATGACTGCTCCCTTTGCAAAAAAAAGGACTATTCGCATCAGGTTTCCGATTAAGGTGTGTAATAAAAGCCGGGAAGGAGGTGGGGGTAATGTAGGGTAGGCTTAGTGGTGGCCTATGGTGGAGGATAGATATGTTTTGTTTGATTTGAGGTTTAACGTCCCCATTTTGGAGACGTTGCTTCCAATTCTGTTGTACATAAAGCCTTCATTGAGATGAAATGACATCTCAATCCCGTTGGCCTCGGTAGCTCAGTCGGATGCGCGTCTGACTTGTGATCAAGAGACGCGGGTTCGATACCTGCAACATTCTTTCGTGGAAATCGATCATGAAATCTTTTCTACGACCATTCTCTCCCTTCCGCTGATTGAAGAAGGGCAGATGTCAGTTTCTGGCAAAAGAATGTGCACTGGTTAACTGCTTATGTAAAAGCCTGCCCAGGAAAAGTACGGATAGGTAAACTGGCCGGTTCAAAAATGACATAAATTAGTGTTGAATGGGTCGTTAAACTCAAATACAAACAAACAAACATCTCAATCCCTGTCGCCCATTGACTCGCACGACTTTGTTTGGACAGGCTAAGACCTTCTAAACGGTTTACCAGTACTCTCAGCTCATGCAACCAAATCTATTTCTCCAAGCCCCAATGGGCGGGGACCAGGAGATATAACTGAATCTGCCTGGTACTCCATACATCCCGAGTAGAGTATTATATGGATATATGTTAATACATTATATAACGACCATGTGCATTTTTCTCCAGAAAGCATGCACGGATTGCCTGTTTGGATCATTATAATCTTACGTCCGACTCTCAGTGTCCTTAGGTGCGCAGTCCTCATAGAGGCGATTCCAGAGGGACAGGATGAGTTGGCCGAATTTCCAGATCTTGCGGCTTGTTCCAATATTTAACTGCACACATGGCGGGCGTGCAGCGTATGGCGTCCGCTGCTTTGGAAGCCTTACGGGCCGAAAAGGCTGCATGGCAGAGAGGTCCCTTTTAACTGGCCATCATCTTCCAGCGATGATGAAGACGATTTTTACATTAAACAATCACGTGTCTTAGGGAGAAGTTATTAAATCAAAAGCTTCGGCGGTGATTTATAGATATCCATAATTCGAATTATGGATATCCATAAATCAGAGGAATAATGGATATCTATAAATCGAATTATGGATATCCATAAATCGAATTATGGATATCCATAAAATCGATCTGAATTAATGATATCCATTAATCGAATTATGGATATCCATAATTCGATTTATGGATATCCATAATTCGAATTATGGATATCCATTATTCAGCTGGTTTATGGATATCTATAAATACGGATTAAATAGTAAAACGGCGCCCCATACAACATCTCCGAGAACACAAAAATAAAACAATCATAGAGATAAAACAACCCGATGCTGTTCATACTTCAATGAACGTTAAATAAATTACTTCCCAGTAGGCACATGACGTAATTGTAACGTCACATCAACGTCAGTGCAACGTCATGACGTTTATGCAACATCTAAGTCGGTGCAACGTCGTGACGTTACGTTGCACCGACGTTGATTTGACGTTGCCCTAGTGACGTATGCCTGCTGGGAATTTCATTTCTTAAATGTTTTAGGTGTTTATCTTTGATGTTATGTCAGTGTGTAAGAAGGCTACTATGGCCAAATACGCACATACTGTTGTCGCCATCAAATTATACGCGCATGTACATGTATTTTGTATCCCAGAAGACTCAAAAGCCTTTTTGGAATTTTGAATTAAACTTCTTCTTCTTCTTCTTCTTCTTCTTCTTCTTAATTCTAATGAAGGCAATCTATGTTGTTTTTTTTATCAGTAAGTGGTGCCTTTCGAAACAAAGACTGACCTAAACATAATCAAAGAGCTGACTGCGCTAGTGGACCGATTCTCTCTGAGTGTATGTAGTTAAAATTGTTCTGAACATGAAGAGTGACATTTAACTCGTAACCTCCTGTAATCTAAACAAACAGTATTGGCCCTATGCGTCCGATCTAGGTCTACACTGTTTGACAATGAACCCAGGCATATATGGGTTAAGAAATTTCGTGACAGAGTATAGTGCCAAGAATAGCGCGGCTATAAAAAAACATTTCCTGAAGTTCGTGCAAACGCTCTTTACGCGGTTTATTGGTCACGTGGACAATTGCGATATAGCTGTGCTGCATTATTAGCTTTGAGTCGATTGTTTATTAATAGACCCAAAATAAATAAATAAATGACCCTTGACGCTGTAGATGGTTTAAAGGTGCACAATTCATTCTTATATACATGCGTACGTAAGTGCGTGCGTTCGTTCGGCCATCCATCCATCCGCCCGTCCGGCCGTCCGTCCATCCATACGTACGCATGCACGTGAGTCCCCCCGTCAATCCATCAATCCACCCGTCCGTCCGTCCGTCCGTCCAACCAACCAGCCACCCATCCACCCATACATACATACATACATACATACATACATACAGACAGACAGACAGACAGACAGACAGACAGACACACACACACACACATACATACATACATACATACATACATACATACATACATACATACATACATACATACATACATACATACATACATACGTGGAGCGCTGTGGTACCCTGGTAAAGTGTCGGACTCGAGATCATGAGGTACAGGGTTTGATCCCCACTAACATCAAGTGTTGTTTCCTTGAGCAAGAGACTTTATCCACATTGCTTAGTACTCCAGAAAAAAAGAGGGCCATATTGAAGATAAGTACTAGTTTTCTAAATGTGTAACCGACTTTAAATAAAGTCGATTATTATAACGAGGGCGAGTCAATAAAATAAAAAAACCTAACTTATTTCTGGATGAGATCGATCTCTTCTTTTTCGATGCAATTGTCCACTAGAATGATACACTTGGACCAACGCTGTTCAAGTGTCATCAGCCCAGAACTGAAGAAGCCAAGGTCCTTGTCTCCGACCCACCCCTCAACTGCCGCCACGACTTCTTCGTTGGACCGGAAATGACGTTCTTCAAGTTTGGGAATAGGAGCCATTACGATAACACACCCGTGCGACATAATGCATTTTCCACATCTCCAAAAATGGCTACTTTTCTGATGAAAATCCTTTATACTTTTGTTTTAAATGTTCAACACATAGGTTGTGGATGCTCGTCAGAATCGCCTCAGTGAGGTGGTTCTAACGAGTACCCACAACCTATGGTTTGGAGTAGAAATATGAAAAATAATGTAAACCCCCATAAACTCAAGTTTCTGTATACAAAGTGGGGTTGGGGGGGGGGGGGGGGGGTCTTCATTTCACGGACTTGTTCACGTGATGTGAGTCCGGAGAATAGGCGGTGTGCGGTATAACTCGTAGCTCGTACCCATTCCGCTCAGCAGCATCCATTGCAGTTGCAACTCTTGCATTGTCCTGTTGGAGCAGAATCCCTTTGGGGAGAATACTTCGGCGTTTTTCACGGATCGCGGTTCTCAGTGGGTCAAGCAAATTTGCATAATACGCACCTGTTATTGTAATTTTCTTTGCTGGAAAGTTCAATATAATAACGCCTTGAGCATTCCAAAATACAGTTGCCATCACCTTGCCAGTAAAGAGTTGCGGTTTTAACTGTTTTGGTCACGGAGACCCCCGGCCCTACCCACTGGCGACTAAGATTAATTCCCTGGCTCATAATAATGGACCCATGTCTCATCTACAGTCACCAGAAGTGAAAGAAATCATCTTCATTGACCTAAACCACTTCATTGAATCAACAATACGCTGCATACTGATGATCTGGTTGCCATTTGCTCTTCGCTAAGGGATTTTGGGACCCAACCGGCTGTTAGCTTGCGCATACCCAAGCAATCATGTAAAATTATTCAAACACTACCATGTGAAATGTGTAATATATTCACAATTTCTTCAACGTTAATTCGCCTATCAGTGTACACCAGATTCCGTACTTTGTTACACATTTCTTCATCGGTGGCATTTGATGGGCGTCTAGGCCTGGTTTCGTCTTCTAAAGACGTTCTACCGCGTTTCAATTCCCCTACCCAGAATTAAACTTGTGCACGCGATGGTGCAGAAGACCCATAAACATTGGTCAAATCGCAATGTATAGTCCGTCGAGGAATAGTTGACAGTGACGTCACGACTTGTTTTTGTTCTGAACAATGCAAAGCTTATGGGGCTAACGGTAAAATAGCTCAAATAGTCAGTTACGTCACTGCCAGCTATTGGTTGGCGAACTATATTTCCTGACCTGTTTTCCCTTTCATATAAAAATACCTAAGTACAGCACGGAAAGCTTGCTTTTGCATCGATAGTCATGTTTGACGTTCAATATCTTATGAGCGAATGACACGATAAAGGTGAAATTTTGCCCTCATGCCTAAAACATGTATTGAACCAAGGCATGAAAATCTTGGTTGTCTCGGTCAATTGGAAATGGGATAGGCTGGTTACTTATTGACTTGTCCTCATATTATTTTTATTATTATTATACATACATTGCATGTATGGAGACAGGCAGGCATTAACGTAAGCAAGGTAACGTAAAGTAACGTAACGTAACGTATCATATCATAACATAAAATACGCTAACAAAATTTATTTTTGGTCCCACCCACCGGGGCTTAAAGAAATAAATTGGGCTGTAGGATGCTTCCATACAGAGCTGAAACTGTCTGCACAAGACTACTGGTAAATCCCTTAGAAGAATTAAGAAAAATAAAAAAACAAGATTGACAGTGTACCCTCCAAAATACCCAGTATATCGTAAGACCCCAACCTCCACCAAATTTTGGCATACCCCAAAAAATATTTTTCAAATTATACATTATACTGGCTTGCCTTCTGTAAAGAAAACAAAATGTGTTTTAACTAATGATTTACTTTGTAACAAAAGAGCTTTAGACAGTTTCTAATAGAATAGCTTTGTAATTACTATAAAGCCACTGCCCGCCCATCGGGGCTTGGAGAAATATATAGGCTGCATGATGCTTCCACGCAGAGCTGAAACCGACTGCACACGAGTACTGGTAAACCGCTTAGAGGATCTAAGCCTGCCAAGGCAATGCGGTGCGAGTTGGCCCGTCCGTGCTTATAAACCCTATTGGTTTCATTTGGCGACAGGGCTTGAGATGTCATTTCATCTCAATGTCGGGTAAAAGTCCCACAAAATTGGAAGAAATGTCTCCAAAATGACATTTACAGTGTTGACGGGGACGTTAAACCTCAAATCAATCAAACAAACAAAAAGCCACTGAATTGTTGTGCAGCAAAGAAAATAAAAACACAGTTAAAACTGTTTCTAATATATGAGTAATATAATGATGAGCCAACAATACGCATTTCAAAGAAATACCAAAGATATTCAGGTTTAGATGTGACCCCGCTCCCCCGACCCCCCCCCCCCTCCCACTAAAACTTAAAATTTTTGAACCCCCCAAAAAAGTCGGCAAAGTTCAGAGTCCCCCCCCCCCCCCCCCCCCCCCCCTCTGGGAGGCAAGGTGATATGCGTCGGACTGTCTTATGCTTGGTTTCATTGGGCGGCTGGACTTGTGATGCCATTTCATCTCATTTTCGGGTAAGTAAATGTCCCACAAAATTGGAAGTCATGTCTTCAAAATTACATAAAAAGTGTTAACGGGGCGTTAAATCTCAATTCAAACAAACAGAACAAGATTTCTTTTCGGATCACTCCGCCTAATCAGTGCGGTGCGCCGGCCTCGGTAGCTCAGTCGGATGCGCGTCTGACTGGTGATCAGAAGGACGCGGGTTCGATACCTGCCGGGCTCAGCAACATTCTTTCGTGGAGACTGATCATTAAATCTTTTCTACGGTCATTCTTTCCCTTCCGCTGATTCAAGAAGGGCATTTATTTGTCAGTTTCTGGCGAAAGAATGTGCACTGTACTGGTTACGGTCAGTGAAAGGTTTTTACTGGTCGGACTGAAAAGGAGGAAAGACAGTAGGCCCATCCTTTTATACAAAGGTCTAAAGGGTGCTGCCAGCATTCCAACAGATGATATTGCCCCGCCCCCCCCCCCCCCCCCCCCAGCTAGGCACTGTAGAAATCACCATTCATTAGAGTTTCAGACCCTTACTGCAAGAACGGATATTTATAAAGAATCGTTCTTCCCCCGAACCATTAGAGATTGGAATGCCCTTACCGATTCGATTATTTCGACAGCTGAAGGTGCTGATGACTGTGTAACTAAGTTAACCTCTTTGGTTAGAGCTAGGGACTAACTTCCCATATCACAGGTCCTGGTGTATGAATGTCATTTGACGTGTCACCAGTAACCATTCCGATTCAGTGATCAAAGTATTTGCTGTTCGCATCAGAGTTACACTGGCGGATCTGGTTAAGCGCTTATGTATAAGCCTGCCCAGGAAAACTGTGAATAGGTAAACTGACCGGCTGAAAAATGACCTAAAATAGTGTTGACTGGGCCGTTAAACCCCCCCACTAAAGCTTTAGGACCTGATGAGCTTCATCCTAGAGTCCTGAAGGAACTAGCATTAGAGTTAGGTCCCGTTTTTGCTCACCTGTTTCAACAGTCTCTTGATACGGGTGAAATCCCCAAAGAATGGCTTCTGGCGAATATTTGTCCACTCTTCAAAAAAAGAGATAGGGCTCTTGCCCGTAATTATCGCCCTGTGTCTCTGACTTGTGTTCTGTGTAAATTGCTTGAACATATAGTCTGCTCAAACATCATGGCCCATTTGGATGAGCATAAACTTCCGTCAGACAGACAGCATGCATTTAGAAAAAGGCATAGTTGTGAAACGCAGATGAGCACAGTTATTATATAATGACTGGGCAAAAATCTTGGACAAAGAGGGACAGTAAGACACATTTATTCTCGACGTCGAGAAAGCTTTTGACACCCCATCGCATGAACTACTTAAATCTAAGTTATTTGGTTATGGAATTGGGGGAAATACTCTCAAATGGATAGATTCTTTCCTTCGTTATAGAAAACAGCGCGTTGTTGTCAATGGTGAATCTTCAGAGTGGGCACCAGTTTTGTCTGGAGTCCCACAAGGGGCCGTTCTTGGTCCGCTGTTATTCTCCCTATACATCAATGATATTTCCACTTCCACTGACTCAGGAATAAGACTGTTCGCAGATGACTGTGTTTGCTACCGGGAAATTAGAGATACAGAGGACTCGCTGAAACTTCAGAATGATATAGATAGATTAGGATGTTGGGCACGAAAATGGGGCATGAGATTTCAGCCCGTTAAATTCAATATTATGCAGATAACTAGGAAGAGAACAAATAAAACTCAGGCTTCTTACACCTTACAAGAAACTGTCCTGGAGAACGTGGGTTCCATTAAATACCTTGGGGTGACACTCACACACGATTTGAGATGGAATACACATATTAGCAACATACGTACAAAGGCAAATAGAACCATCATGAAAACACGCCTATATAATTTTGACCCCCCTTGAACCCCACTTTTATATAGTAAAACTGGGGTTTACAGGGGTAAACCTTATTTTTCTTATTTCTGCTCCAAAATACAGATTGTGGGTACTCATTAGAACCGCCTCATGGAGGCGGTTCTAACGGGTACCCACAATCTATATTTTGAGATAAATTAGAAAAAAAAATCACAATTTTTCATCTTAAAATTAAGTTTTTCGGCGGCAAAGTTTACAATGCATTTGTATAGGCGTGTTTTCGCAATGGCTTGGTTTCCTGAGGCGAAATCTTCATCGGTGTCCTCAGGATGTAAAACAGGCAGCATATAAAGGACTTGTTCGCCCTATCTTGGAATATGGTAGTTGTATCTGGGACCCCAGCGGAGTGGTCCTTGATGAACAGATTGAAAAAGTTCAGAATAGAGCGGCTTGATTTGTAACAAGCAATTACTGCTTTGAAACTGGGAGCATGACCTATAGGAAAATTAAGATGGGAGTCTCTCAAAAAAAAAAAAAAAAAAAAAAAGGAGAAAAGACAGTATGCTTATATTTTTATACAAAGGTTTAAAGGGTGCTGCCAGCATCCCAACAGATGACCTTGGTCCCCCAGCTAGGCACTGTAGAAATCATCAAGATATCCCGCCCCTTAATAAAAGAGGAGGAAACGGGGTTGCTGAATCAGACTCTGAAAGGGCAGAGGAACTAGTTGGTCAATTCAATGATGCGTTTAATAAAACTGGGTTCACGGAGGTTCCATTGACTGGAAGATCGGCCCCATTCATGAATAATATTGTTGTGACAGCTGCAGGAGTGATCAAGTTACTTCAAGGCTTAAACCCAAGTAAGGCCTTAATTAGGACCTGATGAGCTTCATCCTAGAGTCCCGAAGGAACTATAGCAAATGAGTTGGGTCCAGTTTTTGCACACTTGTTTCAACAGTCTCTTGATACGGGTGTAACCCACAAAGAATGGCTCTTAGCAAACATCTGTCCACTCTTCAAAAAAGGAGATAGGGCTCTTGTCCGTAATTACACCTGTGGACACAAAAGCGTTCAAACTTTGATGAGCTTCATTTCATTCTGACTTGAAACATCATTCAATATATCCTAACATCCTATCAGTCAGCTGCTAGACAGAAATAAATTCAAAACACAAGGTTGTGTACATTTCATTGTTGATTCCTGCACTGTCCAATCAAAATACATCTCAGATGTCACTCACAAAGTGTTTTCCAAAATGAGACCAATCAATTGCTTGATCTAGTTTTAGGATTCCTTGATGAGTGACATTTGCTTGTCAAACTAACTTGATGCAAAGAGATTCATTGAAAACTATTTCATAGGAGTTTGAACGCTTTTGTGTCCACAGGTGTATCGCCCTGTGTCTCTGACTTGTGTTCTGTGTAAATTGCTGGAACATATAGTCTGCTCAAACGTCATGGCCCACTTGGACGAACATAAACTTTTGTCAGACAGACAACATGCATGAAAAGGCACAGTTGTGAAACTCAGCTAAGCACAGTTATTAATGGCTGAGCAAAAATCTTGGATAAAGGGGGGGGGGGGGGGGAAAGTGGACACATTTATTCTAGACTTCGAGAAGGCTTTTGACACCCCTCTCCATGAACTACTTAAATCTAGTTATTTGGTTATGGGATTGGGGGAAAGACCCTCAAATGGATAGAGTCCTTTCTTTGCTACAGAAAACAGCGGGTTGTTGTTAATGTTGAATCTTCAGAGTGGGATCCAGTTCTGTCTGGAGTCCCGCAAGGGACCGTTCTTGGTCTCCCTGTACATCAATGATATTTCCACTGACATTGACTCAGAAATAAGATTGTTCGCAGATGACTGTGTTTGTTACCGGGAAATTAGAGATTCAGATGACTCATTGAAACTTCAGGCTGACATAGATAGATTAGGATGTTGAGCCCGAAAATGGGGCATGAGATTTCAGCCAGTTAAATGCAATATTATGAGATACTAGGAAGTGATCTAATAAAGTTGAGGCTTCTTACACCTTAGAGGGAACGGTCCTCGAGAATGTGGACTCCATTAAATACCTTGGAGTGACAATCTCACACAACTTGAGATGGAATACTCATATTAGCAACATGTGTACTAAGGTAAATAGAACGCTTGGTTTCCTGAGTCGAAATCTTCATCAGTGCCCCCAGGATGTAAAAGAGGCAGCATATAAAGGTCTTGTACGCCCAATCTTGGAATAAGGTAGTTGTATCTGGGATCCCAGTGGAGTGGTCCTTAACGAAGAAATTGAGAAAGTTCAGAATAGAGCTGCTAGATTTGTAAAAGGCAATTACTGCTTTGAAACTGGGAGCATGACTGGAATAATTAGAAAATTAAAATGGGAGTCTCTCAAGAAAAGGAGAAAAGACAGTAGGCTAGTCCTTTTATACAAAGGTCGAAAGGGTGCTGCCACCATTCCAACAGATGACATTGTTCCCCCAGCCAGACACTGTAGAAATCACCATTCATTGGCATTTCAGACCTTTACTGCAAGAACTGACATTTACTACCAATTTCAATATCCATTAGACTTTCAGTCAAATGCAGCAGATCAAAGGGGTACATACTGATGTAATTTCAGAGGTCAGTGCACTAGAAAGGTACATCAAACTTCACCAATTTCTTTGTACTCTAGACTTGTCACAGATGACTGACATGTGATAGACTATCTCTTATTGGACAGTTGCTAGTTACTGAAATGTGGAAATTGTATCTGATTGGATACCTGCACACTTGTTGTGTCATACTTAGTCAAATACTTTTCAATCCTTGTCAGTTTGTGACATCATAATCTTAAGTTCAAAGGATGCAGCAACAGCTTTGAAATTGGTTGGGGTTTGACAGGTATTGAGTAGCATGTCTACTCCAAAGTCTAATGAATATTGAAATCAGTAGTATAAAGAGTCGTTCTTCCCCAGAACTATTAGAGATTGGAATGCCTTTCCCGTTTCGATTATTTCGACAGCTGAATGTGCTGATGATTGTGTAGCTAAATTTACCTCTTTGGTTAGAGCTATCTATCTATCTATCTATCTATCTATCTATCTATCTATCTATCTATCTATCTATCTATCTATCTATCTATCTATCTATCTATCTATCTATCTATCTATCTATCTACCTACCTACCTACCTATCTATCTATCTATCTATCTATCTATCTATCTATCTATCTATCTATCTATCTATCTATCTATCTATCTATCTATCTATCTATCTATCTTCTCATACTGAGTCGGTCATATTTGGCCATTACCTCAGTTGGGTGGGTGGCTAAATTTAGAATTTAGCACAAAAAAAAATCATCTCTGGATGAGTCCTTAAAACTATTTACAATCCAAACACAGAGGTATCCTTAAACGCATTCCTCTGAGTCTCAATCTTATACTGTGCGGGCTTTGAACTCCTCTGCAGTCTTAACGAAGGCCAAGACAAGCCTCCTACGCTATACTGGTTACCAAAACTTCATAAAAGACCTTACAAAGCACGGTTTATTGCAAATTCTAGCTCTTGCACTACCACTGAACTTTCTAAATTATTAACTTCCTGTCTTACTGCTATTAAAACGCGTGTAATTAAATATTGTGATAAAGTCTTTGAAAGATCAGGAAGAAATCTGTTTTTGGTCTTTAAAAAATTCGAATGAGGTTTTAAATAAATTGAAATCCAGACATTTTCGTGCTTCTAGTCTGTCTACTTACGATTTTTCCACTCTTTACACTACACTTCCTCATAATCTTATAAAAGAAAAGCTTAATGATTTAATTGAATGGGCTTTTCACAGAGAAGATTCTCTCTATCTTGCATGTAATGTCAGAAATGCATTTTTCACTTCTAAAGAGCATAAGAATTATACACTTTGGTCATGTCAGAAAGTGTGTGATGCCCTCACCTTTCTACTTGACAATATTTATATTAGATTCGGTTCTAAGTTATTTAGACAAATTGTGGGAATTCCGATGGGTACTAATTGCGCACCTCTTGTGGCGGATCTGTTCTTGTATTGTTATGAAAGAGACTTCATTTTGTCGCTTCCCATTGATAACCAATCTGAAATTATTGAAGCTTTTAGCTCCACTTCTAGATATTTAGATGATTTATTAAATATTGATAATACCTATTTTGATGGTTTGATCAGTCAGATTTACCCCCTAGAACTTCAGTTAAATAAAGCAAATTTTTCTGATACCGAGGCCCCGTTTTTGGATTAACATCTATCTATTGTAGATGGATTTGTTTCGTGCAAAATTTATGATAAACGCGATGACTTTGATTTTGAGATTGTAAATTTTCCTTTTTTGGATGGTGATGTTCCTCGTGCGCCATCATATGGCGTTTATATTTCGCAATTAACTCGATTTGCTAGAGTGTGTAGTCATGTAACTGACTTCAACACTCGTAATAAGTTATTAACGGCTAAACTTCTTAATCAGGGTTATCGGTACCATAAACTACGCAAAGCCTTTTCAAAATTTTATAGACGCCATTCTGATTTAATTTCAAAATTCAATATTGGACTTAAATCTCTTCTGCAACAAGGTCTATCGGAACCCGAATTTTATGGTGACTTAGTATATAAATTCAGAAAAATATATAACCGCAATGACTTCAGCACCCAATTTCGTAAAATCATTCTTCGATATAAAAAGATTGGGTACAACATGGATATTATACGACAGACTGCATGCATGGTAGTTAACCCAATCACGGTTGGCAACTTTGCTTCCCTCTTTAATTGCACGCCGGCGGGTCAGGCCTCAGATTCTATGACGGCTCCAACGTAAAGGCTTATTGAGAATTAGAGAGATCTAATTCAAGATAATGTTGGTTGGTGCCTGATGCTCTGTCTCTGGTCGGGCCCATCGGAGTCTAAGTGTTGGTTTTCTTTTGCTCCAGCATTTCAGTGGTTTCTTGCTGTCGAGTCCTCACCGTTGTCTCACCTCCGTGGTTCTTTGATTTTTGTGTTCACGGAGATGTTGCACTGATGAGTTACGAGGCCTTCATGCGGACTGAACAAATTATTTGTCTAAATCGCGACGGAAGTAAGGGCGAGGATTGTGGCTACGTAAAATCGATTTAAGCCCCCCCCCCCCCTACCCACCCCCAGTGGAAATCTTCCACTGACCGTTCCAAGGCGGCTCTTCTGTGGCGATTTATTTATGTTGTTGTTTGTTACTTACTTGTAACAATATTGCTTATCAGCATCTCAGCCTTTAACCTATGACGTATATTTACATATTCATGAGTTAACCTGCATGCTTGACTAGCGCGCAATGCTTATATGATTTCAGACAGTTCTTTGTTAGGCTTTGAATAGAATAGATGTATATACAGCACACTTGTGTTGAATTCTTTACTGAATTTGTTTTACGTCTAGGACATACAATTGCCCACATATAAATAATAACAGAAACAAAACATGGTGTCAAGAAGTGAAATTTAAAATTCCAGACTGTTAAAAGGAATAAAATAAAATAAAGTGAAAATGGAACTGTCAGGAATTACACCACCAGCAATGGCATGGGACTCTTCAAATTTACCAGAGCAATGGGAGAAATTTATGAGACATGCGGAATTAATGTTTTCAGGACCTTTGAAAGCAAAAACAGAGGAAGAAAAGGTATCGGAGTCTAACTGTTGGTTTTCTTTTGCTCCAGCATTTCAGTGGTTTCTTGCTGTCGAGTCCTCACCGTTGTCTCACCTCTGTGGTTCTTTGATTTCTGTGTTCACGGAGATGTTGCACTGATGAGTTAGGAGGCCTTCATGCGGACTGAACAAATTATTTGTCTAAATCGCGACGGAAGTAAGGGCGAGGATTGTGGCCACGTAAAATCGATTTAAGCCCCCCAGTGGAAATCTTCCACTGACCGTTCCAAGGCGGCTCTTCCGTGGCGATTTATTTATGTTGTTGTTTGTTACTTACTGTGTGTATCACTTGTGTCTTTTAATTTTGGATGGCCATATGGCCATTTTGTGGGAAAGTAACTGTCCATATGGCCTTCCTTTGTTTAGGTTTCCATTATGGTCTGGTCGCTTAATGTTTGTATTTCTTTCCCTTTGATGTCTTTTATGGATGGAGTAAGTTAATTGTATCAATTCCTGATCTTTGTTTTACTTCTACTTTACTTATCATACTTGTTATTGTGGGTAGGAGATAAGGGTCGTGACATTAGACATACGTGGAATGACATTCCTGCCGGCGATGAAAGAAAACTCAAAACTTTCTATGAGCGGTTTAAGAAACATGTACGACCTACCTTAAACCCCATATTTGCAAGATATCAATTTAACAATGAGGTGCAGGGGAATGACACAATAGATTCCTTTGTGACGAGGCTAAGACTGAGGGCTCAAGATTGCGACTTTGGTGACCCTGATGAAATGATCAGAGATCGTATTGTGTTTGGGACAAACTCGCCAAAGATCCGTGAAAAATTGATAAATGTTGGGAAAGACCTTACATTACCACAAGCTATTCAAATTAGCCAGAACTACGAATATGCTCAGTTACAAATGAAACAAATGGCTGCAAATCAAACCAATGAAGTTCACGTGGTACGGAAGAAATTCAGCGGACGCTCTAGACGAACCGGGACGACGAACGGCAATAAACCAAACGGGGCTACGGGGTACACACCGCCAACGGGACCACAACCAGGACGACAAACGGGGTTCAAACCCAAACCAGGACAAGCTAACAAGTGCAGAAACTGTGGCTACGATATGCATAAACCGAACGAACAGTGTCCGGCAAAGGGACAATCTTGCAGAAAATGTGGAAAAATGAATCATTTTCAGCGTGTTTGTAGATCCAAAACTGTGCATGAAGTGAAAAATGAACAATATGAAGAGGATGATTCACATTTATCGGATTTTTATGTTGATACGGTAAATAGATCTTTTTCTCATTACGATCAAGCTTTTGCCACATTGCATGTAGGTCCAAAGAAAACCCCCATTAACTTTAAAATCGACACAGGTTCCCAGGTCAATATTCTCCCCATGAACAAATTTCATGAGCTAAACATAAAGCACGCACTGGCACCCCCTGACAGTCAGTTATCGTCCTACACAGGTGATCCATTAAATGTGAAAGGCACCTTGCGTCTGACATGCAACCACAAAGATAAACACATGGAAATATTATTTTACATTGTTGAGACAAGCAAAACACCCCTTTTGAGCCTGAAAACGTCTATTGACTTTAATCTGATTCAGCTAATTTACTCTGTTGACAACCCTGAATGTCAAACTGCCAACACGCATGATGCATGCACAAAAGAACAAATCTTGCAAGAGTTCCCAGACCTTTTCAAAGGCATAGGCTTGTTATCTGGTGATGTCAAATTACATTTAAAACCTGATGCAATTCCAGTGGTTAACCCGCCTCGACGTATTCCTGTTGCGTTACGCGATCGTTTCAAAGCCGAACTTTCGCGAATGGAGAAGCAAAATATCATAGCTCCCGTGCATTCTCCAACCGACTGGGTAAATTCTTTCGTCATAGTCGAAAAGCCCAAGACTCAAAGCCTGCGAATTTGCCTTGACCCGAAAGCACTAAATGATGCGATCCGCCGACCGCATTATCCGATGCGTACTTTTGACGAGGTAGTCTCACAGCTATCGGAAGCTGCCTACTTTTCTGTCCTTGACGCGACTTCGGGTTATTGGTGCCTTCGACTTGAAAATAGCTCTTCATACCTGACTACATTCAATACACCATTTGGGCGTTACCGCTACTTGCGCACCCCATTCGGTTTGAACTGCTCTCAAGATTATTTCCAACGCAAAATGGATGAGACATTTGAGGGTATGTCAGGTGTTACTGGAATCGTTGACGACATTTTAATATATGGCAAGACAAAGGCCGAACATGACAGAAATTTGCGAAATGCATTAAAGCGCGCACGTGAACGTGGATTGAAATTTAACCCAGACAAGTGCAAAATAGGCCTCACCGAGGTTCGCTACTTTGGTCACATTTTGACAAGTAAAGGCTTGAAAATTGACGACCAAAAGCTGTCTGCCATTCGACAAATGGAGGCACCCAAAGACAAAGCAGAGCTCGAAACAATATTGGGAATGTTAACGTACCTGACACGCTTTGCACCTAACCTTGCTACACTGACAGCACCGCTTAGAGACTTACAGAAAGCAGAATTCGTTTGGGATGCTTGTCATGATAGAGCTTTCCAAAGAATTAAGGATGTACTGACAAACAGTCCTGTATTAGCATATTTTAACCCTGACATTGACGTAACACTCCAGGTTGACGCGTCCAAATATGGAATAGGAGCTACGTTATTGCAGGAAGGTAGACCTATATCATATGCGTCGAAAACGCTTACACAGACCGAGATAGGCTAAGCGCAGATAGAGATAGAAATGCTTGCCATTTTATTTGGTTGTAAGAAGTATCACCAGTATATTTACGGTAGGCATGTTATTGTTGAATCGGATGCGAAACCGATATCTTCAATAGCAAAGAAACCTCTAAGCGCCGCCCCTTTGCGGTTACAGCGAATCCTGTTGCAACTTCAAAGATATGATCTGGAAATACGCCACGTCAGTGGGCGTGATTTACCTGTGGCCGACACGCTTTCCCGCAAATTTATGCCAGATACGTATCCTGAGCTATCTGAGGGATTAGATTTGCATGTTCACACAGTTATATCAACAATACCAGTTTCTGATCGTAAATTAGATCAAGTACGACAGGCCGCACGCAGCGATACTCAAATGCAAACATTAAAACAGACGATTTTAGATGGTTGGCTGGAGACAAGAAAAATGTGCCCGACACCTGTCATTGAGTTTTGGAATCACAGAGATGAGTTGTCTGTTGCCGACGACACCATCTTTAGGGGACAGAAAATAGTGATTCCGGCTGCACTCAGACAAGATATGGTAGAAGCCGTGCATGGTTCGCACATGGGTGTCGAAAAATGTCTGCAGCGTGCAAAAGACATTATGTTTTGGCCGCGCATGACTTCTGACATTACAGACTTTGTTTTGAGCTGTAACATATGTTTACAGTACCGACAGTCAAACACAAAGGAACCTTTAGTTTCCCATGAAATACCTCATCTACCTTGGCAGGTTGCTGGGACAGACGTGTTCACGTTTGACAACAAGGATTATTTGGTTACTGTAGATCACTTTAGTCATTTCTTTGAGGTAGACTTGCTACCAAAGACAACGAGTACTACAATCATACGGAAGCTTAAGGCTATTTTCGCTAGACACGGCGTAATTGACAAGCTCGTATGCGATAATGCTAGTTACTTCTGCTCAGGTGAGATGATTGAATTTGCAAAAATGTGGAATTTTGAAATTGTCCACAGTAGTCCTCGCTATCCGAGAAGCAATGGTATGAGTGAAAAATATGTGTCAATTGTGAAAAGGATCTTCCAGAAAGCCAAGGACAGCAAGCGCGATCCTTACTTGGCTATCTTGGAATATCGCACAACGCCACTTGAATTTTGTCATCTGTCACCTTCGCAGTTGTGCATGTCTCGACGTTTGAAAACGACACTTCCGTGCACTAATGAGCAGTTAAAGCCGCAACAAATCAGTTTGGACGATGCGCGACAAAATATGTCTGAAAACCGTCAAAACCAGAAAAGGTTTCATGACAGGTCTGCAAAACCTTTACCAAAATTGCAGAAAGGCGACAAAGTACGTGTGCAATTATTTGACAAACTTTGGAAACCTGCTGTAATCACAAACGTGCATGACGATCGTTCGTATATGTTGCAAACGAATGATGGAGCTACATACCGTAGAAATCGGAAGTTTATTCACAAATCAAAAGATCAAACGCGCGAAGATACAGAATATTTGGCCATTCAAAATTCTCACGCACAGGAAAATTCGGAAACATCAGACATACCTATGCGTGAAACAGAACCTCAAAAACCATGGGATTACACACAATTTCGTAAACAAAACACTGACAACATGAATTTCCCAGATATCAAATCACCAACAAAACCTCTATCTGAACCATACATCACAAGATCAGGACGTAAAGTCACACCTAACAAATACTTGAACGACCCCATGTTGCAAAAGTAATTGGTAATAATGAGAAAAACAGATTATATGATGTGGATTTACTTCACACATGACTTGTATATAAACATTGCTGACATTGATTGGTTATGTTATGTTTTCAAGTGAAACAGATACATACAAGTGTTACACCTGCTTATAAACAAAAACATTCACCTTTATCAATAACTGTGCTGCGTTGGAACAAATGTGCTTTACGCAATTATTGGACAGGACTCTTTATAGGGAACATAAAAGCTTATCAGAAAACATAGACAGGTTAATTAAAACAAAGGGGATGTAACAATATTGCTTATCAGCATCTCAGCCTTTAACCTATGACGTATATTTACATATTCATGAGTTAACCTGCATGCTTGACTAGCGCGCAATGCTTATATGATTTCAAACAGTTCTTTGTTAGGCTTTGAATAGAATAGATGTATATACAGGAGCACACTTGTGTTGAATTCTTTACTGAATTTGTTTTACGTCTAGGACATACAATTGCCCACATATAAATAATAACAGAAACAAAACATTACTGTGTGTATCACTTGTGTCTTTTAATTTTGGATGGCCATATGGCCATTTTGTGGGAAAGTAACTGTCCTTATGGCCTTCCTTTGTTTAGGTTTCCATTATGGTCTGGTCGCTTAATGTTTGTATTTCTTTCCCTTTGGTGTCTTTTATTGGTGGAGTAAGTTAATTGTATCTATTCCTGATCTTTGTTTTACATCTACTTGGCATTCACCGCAGAAGATGGAAGACTATTCCACTGAGGAATAGTTCTAGGGAAGAAAGAGTTTTTCAGGGCATCACTATAGGACTGGTACCTACGATACTGTGAGTTATTTGCTCTTGATGCCCTTGTCCGGGTTGACACTGTTGCAGGGGTCAAATACCTATCCATGTTAATTGATACTGTACCAGAATGTATCTTGTAGAAGAAGGTTAAGGAGGACTGCTCACGACGGGTCTCCAGGGATGGCCACTCTAGCTCATCAAGCATGTCACCGACGCTACTTCTATTTCGCCATCGCCTGCAGGTCCATCGAGCAGCTGTCCTCTGCACCTTCTCCACCTGCTGAATCTGAGTTTTAACATATGGATGCCAAATGGGTGATGCATATTCAAGCCGAGGGCGAACCAATGTTTTATATGCAACATCCTTTGTCTGCCGAGGTGCAAAAGCCAAATTACGTCTAAGGAATCCTAAGGTCCTAGTTGCTTTAGATGTTATTTCAGAGATATGTTGACCCCAATCGAGATCGTCAGTGATGGTGATACCAAGATATTTGGCGGAATGACCTTGCTCCAAAGTTTGCTGGTGTAGTGTGTAATCATGCTTAATTTGCTTGTCCTGAAGGTGTCGCGACACCCTCATTGAATGGCATTTGGCTACATTGAACTTCATCTGCCAATCTGCTTCCCATTGTGCAAGTCGATCCAGGTCATCTTGTAAAATGCGACAGTCAGAAAAAGAATATATGTCCCTATACAGGACACAATCATCAGCAAACAAACGGACAGATGACCTGATGTTATCAGGGAGATCATTGATGAATATCAAAAAGAGGACCGGTCCAAGGACCGAACCTTGTGGGACACCAGATAAAACTGGTACTGGATCAGACGCTTGGCCGTCAAGTACAACTTGTTGAGAGCGCCCGGAGAGCCATGAGCTATCTATCTATCTATCTCTATATAATCCTCAACCCTCTTCCGAGTGTTATTAGGATGTCTGCGCATGGTGTGTTAGTAAGAGAAGTAAAAGTGTGATAGTGCAGAGTTAAAAGAATAAAAGAAAGGTGAGCATAGATGAAAGATTTTGGGTGTTAGTAAGGAGAGTTTAAAAGCAGGATAAAAACAGTATTACCTTAAGGGAGCCTGTGGTTTATCGAACTGACCCTTAACTTGAAAGAGTCAAGATCAGAAACCAGGACGAGATCAGCTGGTAGCCTGTTCCAAAGAACAACCGACATAGGGAAAAATGAATAATAATAATACGAGACAGAGGTGTGTATCTGCCTGTAAGCCAGAGAGTGGTGACGCGTGTTTGTCGTTAGGCGTTCGAACTGTGACGGAACTGGTATAGCGACCAAACCGTAAACGATTTTATAAAACATTGTAAGGCGCGTATCATAGCGTCTAAGCTCAAGTGACCGCCATCCAAGCTCACCCATCATGTCTGTAACACTGCTATAGGGGGAGAAATCATTTGTGACCCAACGGGCTGCCCTACGCTGCAACATTTCAATCTTGTTAATATTTTCTTTTGTATAGGGGCTCCAAACGGTCGAGGCATATTCTACCTGTGGCCTAACCAAGGTGTTATATGCCAACGTTTTTATTTCCTGACTTTTTGTTTTAACATTTCTTTTGACGAAGCCGAGGGTCCTGTTTGCACTGGCTGTAATATGTGATATGTGTGAATTCCAGCTAAGGTCTTTGCTGATGGTCACCCCAAGGTACTTGGCTGAGTCCACACTTTCCAGTTCCTGACCATGCATGAAGTATTGGGTCTTAATTGGTGTTTTAGATCTAGAGACAATTATGTGTGGATCCTCTTATCCCATAGTATTCCAATAGCCTTCTGTGAGGTACCTTGTCAAAGGCCTTGGCGAAATCCATGATGATCAAGTCAGTCTGTTTGTGGTCACGATTTATGGCCCCATCCAGATTGCTCACAATGTCATGGAAGAATTGAACTAGTTGAGTTTCGCAAGACCTTTGACTTCGGAAACCATGTTGACAGTCAGCAAGAATGCTCTCAAAGGCTAAGTGCTTGTTAATGCTGCTGACTGGAGCGTGATAGCTCAGTGGTTAGTGCACTTGCCTCTGATGCTAGAGGTCCCGGGTTCGATCCCCGGCAGCGGCGATAAAATTTCGGTGTCTGAACACGCTCCATTGGCATCATTTGCAGGGATGAATGCCATAAAGTGCACCGTCCTTCGGATCGGGACGTTAACTGGAGGCCCCCTGTGCAGGGAGAACCATCCCCTGTGCAGGTTAAAGATCCCTACCGTAATTACATGATTACTGTGTAGGCTTTCATCCTGCAAAACCTGGAGTGTATGTAATATACATCTGCGGTAATGGTCAAATGTGACCGACGCAGTATCAGAAGATAGATAGATAGATAGATAGATAGATAGATAGATAGATAGATAGATAGATAGATAGATAGATAGATAGATAGACTAATATATGCTCCAGGGTTTTGCAACAGAGCTAGGGACTAACTTCCCACACCACAGGTCCTGGTGCATGAATGTCATTTGACGTGTCACCAGTTAAATTCTGATTCTGATCATTCATTGGCGTTTCATACCCTTGCTGCAAGAACTGACATTTATAAAGAATCATTCTCTCCCCCCCCCCCCCGAACCATTAGAAATTGGAATGCCCTTCCCGATTCGATTATTTCAATGGCTACTGAGGATCGTGTAGCTAAGTTTACCTCTTTGGTTGAGAGCTAGGGACTAACTTCCCATCACAGGTCCTGGTGTATGGATGTCATTGATACAAATCAGTGCGGTGCGGTCAGATATAATCGCAGGTGCTTGTAGTTCCGCAGCAAACCAATAATTGGAAAGAAAATGGCGCCGAACGATTGACAACTTTTGTGGGATGGCCTGTCAAAGTTTTTTGTTGTTTACTACATTAACAATGGACTAAGTTAAAAAAAAATTGCAGATGTAAGTAAATGATTGATTTCTTTTTAGAACACATACGTTACTTTTCGCCAGAATTTGTCGCGCATAGTGTGAATAATCGCGATTTCAGGTTGGCGTTCTTGGCAACGGCAACCAATCTTTGTTGAAGTAATTTCTAAGCTAACGAATGGCTTAGTTTCCCAGTTAAAATCAGTTTGCTTTCATTCACACCTTAAGCAGATTTAATGTAATGCATATTATACCTCACTTAGTTTTACAAGCACTACTGTAGTTTCCGTAAAATAAAGTCACAAGTATCAACTTCTTAAAAATAAAGTAGTTTAGGTCGTAGTAACAAAGCGTTAATCCAAAATCGTTAATCCATAGACTTTCTTTTTTCTTTCTATATATACTGCCATACGCCCTCGCGGACATTCTAGGCAGGTGTATATTACATACACTCCAGTTTTGCAGGATGAAAGCCTACACAGTAATCATGTAATTATGGTAGGGTTCTTTAACCTGCACAGGGGATGGTTCTCCCTGCACAGGGGGCCTCCAGTTAACGTCCCGATCCGAAGGAAGGTGCACTTAATGACATTCATCCCTGCAAATGATGCCAGTGGAGCGTGTTCGGACACTGAAATTTTATCGCCGCTGCCGGGGATCGAACCCGGGACCTCTAGCATCAGAGGCAAGTGCACTAACCACTGAGCTATCACGCTCCACAAAATGTCTAATGGCAAATATCAATGTTCAGATCAACAGACATGGACTCCAGAAGAGTGTAATCAGGCTGTATCTCTCATTACATATGGAAAATATGCTTTTTTTTTTTTTTTAAATTTAGCTTAGAAAAAAAAAAAAAAAAAGAGAAGAGGACACTGGATGAGTCCTGGTACTGGTATTATTAGAACCATTGAGTCCCATGACTCGTCTTCTGCATCTCTCTTCTTATCTACCACATGGTGTCATGTGTTATCAATAGTCTAAGGAATTGAATTGAATATCGCTAACAACATATGCAGGACTCACATGACTCTGGTACCAATCTCCCATTCCAACCCAGCCCATACCCCAAAATGCCTAATATTCAAGTTTCAACCCAAGGCATTGAAAAACTTCTTAAAGGCTTACATCCTCACAAGGCCGCTGGGCCTGATAAACTTAAACCCATAGTCCTGCAGACCCTTCACAAAGAACTTGCCCCCATCCTCCAGCTTATTTATCAAAGATCCCTCGATACAGGAAAGCTCCCCTCCATCTGGAAAGAAGCAAACGTCTCACCCATATTTAAGAAAGGCGACAAATCTGACCCTGCCAATTACCGCCCTATATCCTTAACCTGTGTCATCTGCAAAGTGCTTGAGCATGTTGTGGCCTCCAGCATCTCCAGACATTTCACTGACCAAAATATTCTCTTTGAACTACAACATGGGTTCCGGGAAAAGAGATCCTGCGAGACACAACTCATTATGCTTGTTGACGAACTTGCTAAAAATATGCAGTCTGGAAAGCAAACTGACCTCATCCTTTTAGATTTTAGCAAAGCTTTTGATAAGGTAGCACATGAAAAATTACTCCAAAAACTTCATTTCTATGGTATAAGAGGGAACACTTTAAACTGGATAAAAGATTTTCTAGACAACAGGTCACAATCAGTTATTTTAAACGGCTCTAACTCTGACAGCATCCCAGTTCCCTCAGGTGTCCCGCAGGGCTCGGTTCTCGGTCCCATGTTGTTTTTAGCCTACATAAATGATCTTCCGGATCAGGTAAGATCCAGAGTAAGGCTATTCGCAGACGACACAGCCATGTACCTTGCCCTCGATGCTGAGACATACTCGGAGATCCTCCAGAAAGACCTTGAGAACCTTGAAAAATGGGAAAAGCTCTGGGATATGAGCTTTAATCCCTCAAAGTGTCAGGTCATTCATGTGACCCGAAGTAAATCTCCCTTCCAAACTGAATACCGTCTTCATGGCTGTGTACTTGAAACTGTATCATCCGCCAAATACTTAGGGGTCACCATTTCGGAAGACCTCAGATGGACAGATCATGTAAATAACATTAGTAAAAAGGCAAATCAGACTCTAGGCTTCCTAAAACGTAATATTCGGGTCAACAATAAGGACCTGAAGGCCACAGCATACAAAACGCTTGTCCGCCCACAGTTAGAGTATGCTTCTACTGTGTGGTCCCCTTATACGGCTTCAGATACCTACAAATTGGAATCAGTGCAGCGAAGGGCTGCTAGATGGGTAAACAGAGATTACCGATATACATCTAGCGCCACGAAAATGCTCCAGGATCTCAAATGGCGCACCCTCGACCAACGACGCATAGACAGTCGGTTGGTCCTCCTTTATAAGGTCACATTTGACCTTGTTGCGATACCTGCTGCTGACTACCTGATCCGGAATACCCGTACCTCCTCAAAAAACCATCCTCTAGCATACCGACAGATCATGACTCTAAAAGACTACTACAGGTTCACATTCTTCCCCCGCACTATCATCCACTGGAATGCCCTACCCCATCACATACCGGTCCTCCCTACCCTGGCACAGTTTAGTACAGCTGTCTGCCAGGTAGTCCACTTATCACCTTAAACACCAGAAGCTGTTTTTATCTTTTAACTATACTAACATTCTCTTTTCGCACTGCACAAACTCATCTCACCCACTTTTCTGTCCCCTTTTATTCAACTAACCCCCTTTAGCACTTGGTATACCGGAATACCCATCTGAAGTCCTCTTCGGAGGTTAAGGTGTTATGGAAGATAGATAGATATGCTAAAATATTAATGCTGCATTTTTTTTTCAAAGGAAAAAAGTTCTATAATCCCGGAGCCAGGCTGCCTGGATCACACTGCGCATCCGTACAGCCAGATCGTATGCACTGGTTAAACGGAGCTGCGAGCACCAAAGAGATCAAAGCTAAAGCAATTTTAATATCCAAATCGGTCCCGGCCAACCGATGACATCATCAGTAACATGGTGAACATACCTTACGATAGCCATATTCAACTGTTAGGTTTCGTGAAATTTCCGTGTACTTCCTCCTAGGAGTGTAAAACTGTGTGGTGTCTGTCTTGTAATAGCCGGTCACATGGTCAAATCAAATATTTTATTTGTTTCAAGCTCTTAAGTGATCGTGATGCACAGGAGGTTTGACTTTTCCATCCAATAGAATCATGCTTCATGATCTCTTATGTACTTAAAAAATAACTGATTAACTCATATTTGATTGAAGTGGCATGTGATTGCAATTTAGGCTATTACAAGAAAGACACAACACTCCTACGTGAGATTTCACCGAAATTCACAGAAATTTTACGAAACTTACCAGTTAAATATGGCTATCATATCAACATCCCCGACATTCTAACATCTACCAACTTATCCAATTTCTCATCATTGATTCCAGGGGTGTAAAATTCCACTCGCCCGCTCGCATTTGCGAGTAAGTTTTAAGGCAGGGCGAGTAAGATTTTCAAAACCGACTTTACTTTTTCTTCATTTTTAGCACCTAAATGAAAAGTTTAGACAATAAGGGCGAGTAAGTTTGAGGGAAATTTTACACCTCTGGATTCATTCTTGTTTAACAATTTTCCAAAAAAGATTTGGTTATGATTATTTTGGGTGGTTCGGGATAGCCATATTAGACTGGTAAGATTTGTAAAATTTCTGTGAAATTCCATGTAGGAGTGTGGTATCTTCTTGTAATAGTTGGTCACATGGTCCAGTCAGATCTTTTATTTGTTTCAAGCTCGTAATCAATCCTAATGCACGGAAACTTCAGCGTTTCCATCGAATAGAATCGCGCTTCATGATTGCTTATGAATTTGAAAAATAACTTGTAGTTGATTGGACCATCTGACCGGCTGTGACAAGAAGATAACACACTCCTATACGAAATTTCACGGACATTTCACAAAACTTACCAGCCGAATAATGCTCTTGTTTGCCTTTTGTTATTTCATGCTTCATTCTTGCGTTCTTTCAATTGTTTGTTAGCTCCACTGGCCGAAGGCCAGCGGGGCTATTGTCATGGCCCTGTGTTCGTCGTACGTCCGTGCGTTAACTTTTTCTTTAAACATCTTCTCCTCCTAAACTACTGGGCCAATTGTAACCAAACTTCACAGGAATGTTCCGTACATAGTCCTCTTCTAAATTCCTTCAAAGAATTTTTTTACACCCAGAACTCTGGTTGCCATGGCAACAAAACAACACAAAATATTAAAAATCTTTAAAAATCTTCTCCTCCAAAACCACCTGTTGGATTTCACACCCAGAACTCTGGTTGCCATGGCAACAAAACCAAAAAAAATAAAAATCTTTAAAAATCTTCTCCTCCAAAACCACCTGTTGGATTTCATTTTTATTTTGCATGACTGTTCCTTGGGTTGACCTCTTTCAGATTCCTTGAAGAAATTTTGATCCGACAAAAAACATGGCCGCCATGGGCGGGGCTTATTTTCCCTATTTAACATATAGTGTAATGCTAAAACATCTCCTCCTCCTAAACTATTGGGCCCATTGTAACCAAACTTCACAGGAATGTTCCTTACTTAGTCCTCTTCTAAATTCCTTCATAGAATTTTTTTACACCCAGAACTCTGGTTGCCATGGCAACAAAACAACACAAAATATTAAAAATCTTTAAAAATCTTCTCCTCCAAAACCACCTGTTGGATTTCATTTTTATTTTGCATGAATGTTCCTTGGCTGGACCCCTTTCAGATTCCTTGAAGAAATTTTGATCCGACAAAAAACATGGCCGCCATGGGCGGGGCTTATTTTCCCTATTTAACATATAGTGTAATGCTAAAACATCTTGTCCTCCTAAAGTACTGGGCCAATTGTAACCAAACTTCACAGGAATGTTCCTTACTTAGTCCTCTTCTAAATTCCTTCAAAGAATTTTGTTACACCCAGAACTCTGGTTGCCATGGCAACAAAACCACACAAAAAATTAAAAATCTTTAAACATCTTCTCCTCCAAAAACACCTGTTGGATTTCATTATCCCTTCGCACAACATAGTTGTGAGGGGGGATATAGCATTTGTCCCGTATGTACGTACGTAAGTACGTACTTTTGTCATCGCTCTAGCGCCACGTACGTACGTACTTTTGTCATCTCTCTAGCGCCACGTACGTACGTACATACGTACATACTTTTGTCATCGCTCTAGCGCCTACATTCCATGACCGGTTTTAATATAACTTCACACAAACGTTCCTTACGACAATATCTGGAGCAAGATCGACTTTCAAGGTCATGACCTCAAGGTCAAGGTCACTCTGGCTATTTTTTGAAAAACTTTGTCATGGCTCTAGCACCTACATTTCTTTACTGATTTCAATATAACTTCAAACAAATGATCTTATAAAAATATCTCGAGCGAGTGGGACTTTCAAGGTCATGACCTCAAGGTCAAGGTCACTGTGGCTATTTTTAGAAAAACATTGTCATCGCTCTAGCGTTTACATTTCTTCACCAATTTCAATATAACTTCACGCAAATGATCCTTATAAAAATATCTTGAGCGAGTTCACTTTCAAGGTCATGGCTTCAAGGTCAAGGTCACAGTGGCTATTTTTAGAAAAACTTTGTCATCGCTCTAGCTCCTACATTTCTTCACTGATTTCAATATAACTTCACACAAATGTTCCTTATAAAAATATCTCCAGCGAGTTCGACTTTCAAGGTCATGACCTCAAGGTCAGGGTCACTGTGGCTATTTTTAGAAAAAACTTTGTCATTGCTCTATCGCCTATATTTCTTCACTGATTTCAATATAACTTCACACAAATGTTCCTTATGACAATATCTCAAGCGGGTTCGACTATCAATGTCAAGGCCTCAAGGTCAAGGTCACTGTGGCTATTTTTTAGAAAAACTTTGTCATCGCTCTAGCGTTTACATTTCTTCACCAATTTCAATATAACTTCATACAAATGTTCCTTATGACAATATCTCTAGCGAGTTCCACTTTCAAGGTCAAGGTCACTGTGTCTATTTTTAGAAAAACTTCGTCATCCCTCTAGCGCTTACATTTCTTCATCGATTTCAATTTAACTTCACACAAATGTTCCTTATGACAATATCTCGCCATTTCGACTTTCAAGGTCAAGGTCACTATGGCTATTTTTAGAAAACTTTGTTATCGCTCTAGCGCCTACATTTCTTCACTGATTTCAATATAACTTCACACAAATGTTGCTTATGACAATACCTCGAACGAGTTCGACTTTCAAGGTCAAGGTCACTGTGGCTATTTTTAGAAAAACTTTGTCATTGCTCTAGCGCTTACATTTTTTTCACCAATTTCAATATTACTTCACACAAATGTTCCTTATAACAATATCTCTAGTGAGTTCCTTTTTCAAGGTCAAGGTCACTGTGGCTATTTTTAGAAAAACTTTGTCATGGCTCTAGCGCTTACATTTCTTCATCCATTTCAATATACCTTCACACAAATGTTCCTTATGACAATACCTCGAGCGAGTTTGACTTTCAAGGTCGAGGTCACTGTGGCTATTTTTAGAAAAACTTTGTCATTGCTCTAGTGACTACATTTTTTCACAAATTTTAATATAACTTCACACAAATGTTCCTTATGACAATATCTCGAGCTATTTAGACTTTCAAGGTCAAGGTCACTGTGGCTATTTTTAGAAAAGCTTTGTCATCGCTCTAGCGCCTAGATTTAATGATGGATTGTAATAGAACTTCACACAAATGTTTCTTATGATAATATCTCGACTTACTTCGACTTTCAAGGTCATGACCTCAAAGTCAAGGTCACTGTGGCTATCTTTAGAAAAACTTTGTCATCGCTCTACCGCCTACATTTATTAACAGATTTTAATATAACTTCACACAAAAGATGCTTATGATAATATCTTGAGCAAGATCTACTTTCGTGGTCATGGCCTCAAGTCAAGGTCACTATGGCTATTTTTAGAGAAACGTCATCACTCTAGAATGTACATTTATTGGAGGATTTTTAAACAAACTTTACACAAATGTTGAATATGATAATATCTCAAGCAAGTTGGACTTTTGCCATTTCAGTGTTTTCCACACACGAAGTTGTCTAGTGCGAGGGGATTTGTATCGCATGCGATGCCTTGTTTTTATTTTGCATGAATGTTCCTTTGGTGGACCTCTTTTAGATTCCTTGAAGAAATTTTGATCCGACAAAAAACATGGCCACCATGGGCGGGGCTTATTTTCACTATTTAACATATAACGTAATGCTAAAAAATCATTTTCTGCAAAAGTACTTGTGGGATTTCATTGTAATTTGCATGAATTGTCCTTGGGTGGACTGTTGTCAGATTCCTTGAAAAAAATTTGATCTTACAAAAAAACATGGCCGCCATGGGCGAGGCTTATTTTCACTATATAACATATAGTGTAAGGCTAAAATATTTTCTGCAAAAGCTCTTGTTTTATTTCATAGTTATTTGGCATGCATGTCCTTGGGTGGACCTCTGTCAGATTCCTTGAAGAAATTTTGATCCGACATAAAACATGGCTGCAGTGGGCGGGGTTTATTTTCACTATATAACATGTAGTGTAATGTTAAAAAAGTCTTCTCTTCTTCAAAAGTTCTTGTTTATTTATTTATTTATTTAAAAGTACCTTCCTGTATCTGAATTAATCTCCTCCAATTTTGCTGACTGTCACATATCTATAGAGGTCCACCTACAAATTGTCATTCTAAAATTCAAAACATCAGAAATTTCACATGCCCATCACACTGGTGATAGAACTGATGTTTTCAACACAAACTCAATTTATACGACTTGATGTTTCAAAATAAATTCAAAATACTGAGGGAGATTGATTTATTAAACCTAATTATACTACAGTGTCAACAGTTCTCCAGATCCCTGAGGGTTAAAATGGCTTAGTTGAAAAGGGAGGCATACCGAATCTGACGGAGGAAAGGAAAAAATAAATAAATAAAGAAATAAAAACATAAATCTGTTCATTTTTTAGCTCCACTGGCCAAAGACCGGTGGGTCTTATGTTATATGTTATGGCCCTGTGTCTGTTGTGCGTCGGTGCAGTTGGGCATCCGTGCGTTAACTTTTTTCTTTAAACATTTCCTCCTTAACTACTTGGTCGATTGTAACCAAACTTCACAGGAATGTTTCTCACATAGTCCTCTTCTGAATTCCTTCAAAGAATTTTGTTACATGTAGAACAAAATGACATCGAAAGCAAAAAAAAAATATTTAAAAATCTTCTCCCCTAAAACCGCTCAATGGATTTTATTCTTATTTTGCATGAATGTTCCTTGGGTGGACCTCTGTCAGATTCCTTGAAGAAATTCGGATCAGGCAAAAAACATGGCCACCGTGGCCATGCCTCACATGACTGCCATGGCCATGCCCCTTGGCTCATTAGCTTTCAAAGACTTATATGGGGAAAAGTTTTAAAAACCTTCTCCTCCAAAACCGCTCAACTTTAATGGATTTCATTCTTACTTTGCATGAATGTTCCTTGGGTGGACCTCTGTCAGATTCCTTGAAGCAATTTTGATCAGACAAAAAACATGGCCGCCATGGACACACCCATTGGCTAATTAGCTTCCATAGACTCATAAAGGGATCTTTTTTTTTTTTAATCTTCTCCTCCAAAACAGCTAAATGGATTTCGTTCTTAATTTTCATGAATGTTCCTTGTGTCTACCATTGTCAGATTCATTGAAGAAATTTTGATCAGACAAAAAACATGGCCGCCATGGCCACCACCTTTGGCTCATTAGCTTCCATAGACCAATAAACGGAAAAACTTCTTCTCTGAAACCATAAAGCCTAAAGCTAAGACATTTACAGTAAAACCTGTCTTAGTGGCCACCTCAATTAAGCAAGCAACCTGTCTTAAGCAAGCAGGCATTCAGTTCCCAAGAAAGGCAGATGTGTTAAATTTCACCTGTATTAAGCAAGAACCTGTCTTAAGCAAGCATATTTTGACTATCCCTTAGGCACTTGCTTAATACAGGTTGAACTGTAGTATGTAGCAAAGTTATGTGGTCACCTACTAAGTCCTGCGAACTATGACTCTTGAGTCCAAATTGGCAACGCCCCGGTGCTTAGTAGTACCATAGACTAATAATGACAAAATCTTGAAACTTTTCTCCTCTGAAACCATAAGGCCAAGAGCTAAGTATGTAGCAACTTGAAGTATTCATCTGCATAAATCCTGGCAACTATGCCCCTGGGGTCCAAATTGGCCACACCCTGAGGCCCATTAGCTCCCATGTACTTATACTGGGAAAAACTGACAAAAATCTTCTCTGAAACCATCAGTGCCCAGAGCTTAGATATTAAGTATGCAGCAACGTCAAGTGGTCACTCAAATAAATCCTGCCAACAATGCCCCTGAGGTAAAAAATTGGTCACGCCCAGAGGCATATTAGTTCCCATAGACTTATAATACAGGGATCATCCTAGGCCCAGGAAGCAGGGAGAAGTGACTTCTCACTCCAGCACTAACAGGGGGAAATGAGGGACAAGAGGGCGAAGTAGGGCTCGAGAAAAATGACTAAAGTATGGAAATTGTCAAGCCGAATTTTCGGTAATTTCCGTAAATACCGTTGTTTATTTGCAATTTAGAAATACAGTGTGCGGGTGTGATATCGTTGCGAATTACATACCAATGTTGCAGTTGCAATTGCTGAATGATTATGCATATCGGTATCTCGATTATAGCAGCAAATAATCAGACATCAGATACTTCATCTACTTTCATTTTCGCAATGTCCCACTCACTTAGTCACTGAAGGGCACTAAAGGGAAACAACCGATTTAATCTCACCTCGAGGTTATGAGTCATGTTGTGCAGTCGGGTCCGTGCGACCGTGATATGCCGGCAAGTTGCTGCAGGTGCAATGGGGCTGTTTTTTTTTTTTCTTTTCATCTATCATACCATATATTCCCTTTTTTCTAGTTCCCATCTTTCGTTTTACACACTTTCTGTCTGTTTGATCATTTTGAGTCAGCGCCTGATCACGGATGGAAATCCTGTTAACCCATTTAGAGACGGGCCTCCGTGGCCTAGTGGATAAGAGCGCTGACTCTTAGTCATTAGGTCTCTCACCGCCGTAGGTTCGAGCCTCGCTCGGGCCACGTGTGAGACGCCAAGTTCTGCAACGGAAGGTCAGGTGGTTTTTCTCCGGGCACTCCGGTTTTCGCCCACCTCTGATTAACGATCGGCTCGATATGAGTGAAATAATCTTGAAAGGGCCGTAAAACCCAAACCAAAAAAAAAAAAAAAACCCATTTAGTACCAGAAACCCCAAAACGGGTACCCTGGCAAACAGTGCAGGCCCAGATCAGACGCTGCAGAATGCGGTGGCTGATCAGGGCCTCCACTGTTTGCTAACTTATTTTCCAAATAAATTTTCATGAAAACATAACCTGACACCCATAAATTTCGAATTGAACTCCTGCAATATATAAGGATAAAGATTCCATTTGGTACAAAAAGGGTTAAAGTCGCATCTCTATCTATCTTATATTGAAATGTAAAATGAGACGCACGTTTTTCATGCGTCAATCATATTGCCAAGATCAACAAGACCGATCGTCTCATGCTGCGCGGACAAGTCTGATTACTCAAAGTCTAAGTGGCCATGAAATAAGATCAAAGATGCCGATCTGGACTAACCCAATTCACCTATTTACATAATTAACTTATCTGACAACTTGTGCTCAGCGCTGCAGGTGGTCAGTTTCTGACTCGAGCAATTAACACTTGGAGTTGGATTATTAATTATCGGATTATCAATAGGTGTTTTTGTTATCAACTTTGTGCCTTTATCGATGGATATTACTTCTCATTTGAAAAGCAGATCCTGGAGATGAAGAAAAAAATTAAAAAAGTCGAGAAAAAAAACCGGGCGAAGTCAACTTCTCTTTTCCAGGCTGGTTAGGCGAAGTTCTTGAACTTCGGGCGAAGAAGTCGCCCGAATCGCCCCCTCGGCTGATCCCTGATAATAGGAAAAACTTAAAAAAAGTCTTCTTCTCTGAAACCATAAGGCCCAGAGCTTTAGATATTTAGAACGGAGCATTGCCAAATGGTCACTCACATAAATCCTGCCAACCATGGCTCTGGGGTCCAAAAAATATAGAATGGACATTCATTGGGTGGATCACTTGTTTCTTTTTTACCCATTGCATGCGGGAAAACCCTAAATGGGTACCTTGGCAAACAGTGCTGGCCCAGATCAGACCCCACAGAACACCATGTCTGATCAGGGCCTGCACTATTTGCTAACAGAATTTTCCATCAAAAATAGAAAAAAATAGGCCTGACACCCCTTATATGACAAATGAACTGGTCCAACATATAGCAATAGAAGAGTCCATTAGTATACCATTGGTTAATGTAATAAATATGACAATTGTCTGAAGTTAGCCGGTGGAGCGACAGGCCCTCTTGGGCCTCTTGTTTCTTTGTTGTTTAGTTAAACATTTTTTAAATGAACAGAAATTCATACTACGTTTTTGATTTTCTTTGATTCTTGTTCTCTAGTGCAGTATTCCCCTGTGCATAATTTGCATACATGGCATTTAAGATTTAAAATTCATATTCGGCAGAATAAACTATGTCTGGATGCATAAAAATGTCCAAATCATTTCTGCGGGATATAAACATTTTTTTTTTTTTGCAGGAGGACACCTCATTTCTTTCCTTTAATGTCTGCTATTGACAGAAGAAGAGTCCTCTTAAACATCAACCAGAAATTTTTTGCACCTTTTGAAGCAGTAGTGACACATGCTGGCTTCACATGCTAGTGCCGCCGGCTTGGCAGTTGATAATAAATAGTGATGTGTTACGCATTAATTATCACTTTTCTTATCACTGGCTTACAGACCGCTTGTGCAGGGCCTGACAAATCCATTGCTTAGCTGCCCGGGACAAGTCCAAATTTTAGTTTGGCAGGTGGTTTTTAGCTCACCTGAGCACCAAGGGGTCATTTAGAAACTTATGGGGTCCTTGAATCATACTACATGTATATAAAGTTGGCAGATTTATCTAAAGGTTTTGGCTGCATGATAAAAATGGACACAAAACAAGTTAGACATCACAGACAGAATCTATTTTGTCTATCCATCTTCTTGTATTGCGTTGGTCGCTTTTGCCCATTACCTCAGTAAACCAGTACAAAGCAATTTGTATAAAGTGTCTTGCTCAAGGACTAAATGCATGTTTTATTTAGAATAAATGTCATTAAATTTATTTCTGGAAGACAAGAATTATTATAAAAAGTGTCCGCCTTAGTATTTTGCGGTATTTCAGTCTGGTATTTAGCGTCAGTCGCACATCGCACACGAAAATGTCGTAAGCCGCCTGGCGCACACTAGTAGAATGAACATGGTCGCATTCCCGGTAAACAAAACATCCATTTGGGTTTAATAAATAAGAATTATTACTGATTAAACAGATAAAACAAAATATTTTTCTGAGTTATTTTTATTGGGCAACATGCGGTTTGTGATTAACTGAATGATACACACTAGAGAGTCGAAAAATCGTGAGAAAGTTGCAAAAATGAACTCTAGAAGAAATAGTCACTAAATTCTACAGTTGCGCCCCACAGGCCCATTGAATGATCTCTAGTGCACTCCTCATGAAAAAAGGGGGCCTAGGGTCAATGGCGCAGCCTAGATCGAACACTGGAATGTTCGTCGTGCGTCGTCAACATTTTGCTTTAAATGCGAACTCCTAAACCCGTGGGCCAATTTGATTCAAACTTGCCTAGGTGGCTCCCAACCAAAATAGCTAAAATCGTTCCGCTCTGATGAACAAGATGGCTGCCAGAACTAAAAAATAGAAAATCTTTGAACGGCAACTCCTTTTGTTCACTTGGGCCAATTTCATTCAAACCTCATAGAAATGTTGCTTAGGTGACTTTCAACCAAAATAGCTAAAACGTTTCCGCTCCGATGAGCAAAATGACTGTCAGAGCTAAAAATAGAAAAAAAAACCCCGTAAATTTGCCTCAAACGCGCACTCCTAAACCATTGGGCCAATTTGATTCAAACTTCACAGGAATGTTGCCTAGGTGACTCCAGACCAAAATAGCTCAAATCTTTCAGCTCTGACAAACAAGATGACCACCAGAGCTAAAATTTAGAAAACATCTTCAAACGACAACTCCTCCTGTACTCTTTGGCCAATTTCATTCAAACTTGATAGGAATTTTCCTTAGATGACACTCTACCAAAATATATAAAACAGTTCGCCTCTGATGAACAAAATGGCCACCAGCGATAAAAATAGAAAACATCATAAATTTGCCTCAAATGCGAACACCTCCTAAACCTTTGGGCCAATTTGATTTAAACTTCAGAGGGACTCCCTACAAAATAGCTTAACTTGTCTGCTCTGATGAACAAGATGGCCACCAGAGCTAAAAATAGAAAAAAATCTTCAAACAATAACTCCTCCTATACCCTTGGCCCAATTTCATTCAAACTTCATAGGAATGATGCTTAGGTTACCCTCTACCATAATACATGTAGCGAAAAGGATCCTCTCCGATGAAAAAATGGCCACCAGAGCTAAAATAGAAAAACATCTTAAATTTGCTTCAAACGCGCACTCCTCCTAAAGCCGTGGGCCAATATGATCCAAACTTCACAGGAATGTTGCCTAGGTGACTCCCTACCAAAATAGCTAAAATCACTCCGCTCTGACAAACAAGATGGTCGCAAGAGCTAAATCAAAGCAGTACTGGTGGGTCGATCGTCTCTGAGTGTAGGTTGGGAAAATAGTCCTGAGCTGAGAATCGAACTATTCGTTTAACTTTAAGCAAGCACAGTAGAGCTGATCAGACATCGTGTTATGTGGCGTCTGATTATGTAGATTCTGTTTGCCAATGCCCAATTGTACGAGCACAGTCCACCCGTCCCCGCCAATCGGGGCTTGAATAAATAGATGGGCTGCAAGATGCTTCCACGCAGAGCTGAAAGTCCCGTAGCATTGGAAGTAACGTCCCCAAATGACCTATTCAGTGTTGACGGGGATGTTAAACCTTAAATCAAACAAACGAGCACAGTCCATAATTTTCTTCTTACGCTGCACTCTGACGTCTTAGGGTAGTACTTGGATTTTGTTCAACAGAGCGGGGAGGGTGTAAATGCAGCCCCCTCCCATCTTTTGGAAATTATTTCAGATTCATACAGTTTTTCGCCCTCTGCAAATTACCTGAAATTTGCATCCTCAACCGGCCCCTTTTCAGAGTCTGCGTACGACCCTGAATCATGTTCAAAACTGTTGTTGCATACATATGGCGAACAGTGCCGACCTGATCAGAAGCAATGTACTCTACATGTATATCCGATCTTGGTCTAAGCTGTATGTCTAATAATGGTACCAGCTACTCAATTTTGCACTTAAACATTTCAGGGTACTAAAATTAAGATCTTAGCAGGAGTGTGAAAAGTCTATTTTTACTCGACTTGGCATACATTTGTGTAACAGTTTTATAAATAGAATGTTCCAAAAGGCGTCATGTGACATCGTGGCCTGGATTCAGATATTGTTCCTGGCATTCTTATACTATTTCGTTTAACCCTCAAATGGCACTATTTAAGCAAACAGTGAAGTTCCTGTGCAACCTGCTGATTAGCCACCACATTCCGCGGCTTTTGATCTGGGCATTATCCAGCACACAATTCCTGTCAAGACTCTATAGATAGCTCTTGTTGCATTGATAAAAATAGCTCAATGTTTCAAGTTCTATTAATAAAACATAATATTGGTTTTCCCAAATCAGTGATGGTCACGTGGACAACTGCATGAATTCCGTTTGGCCATTTAGTAAATTAGGGTCGATCATAAACTGATCAACCCAAAAATAGAAAAAATCTTGAAACGACAACTCTCGTCGTACCCTTGGCTGAATTTCATTCAAAATGCGTAGGAATAATGCTTAGATGACCTACCTAAACAGCTAAAACTACTTTGCTTGGATGAACAAAATGGCTGCCAGAGCTAAAAATTGAAAACATCGTAAATTTGCTTCAACACAAACCCTTGGGCCAATTGGATTCAAACTTCGCAGGAATGTTGCCTTGGTGACTCACTTCCAAAATAGCTAAAATCATTTTGCTCTAACAAGATGGCCACCAGAGATAAAAATAGAAAAAATCTTCAAACGAAAACTCCTCCTGTACCCTTGGACCAATTTCATTCAAACTTCGTAGGATTATAGATGACCCTCTACCAAAATAGCTTAAACGATCCCACTCTGGTAAACAAAATGGCCACCAGAGCTAAAAATGAAAAAACATTGTAAATTTGCTTCATACGCGAACTAAATCCTTGGGCCAATTTAATTCAGACTGCGCAGGAATGTTGCCTAGGTGACTCCCTTCCAAAATAGCTAAAATCACTCCGCACTGATGAACAAGACGGCCACCAGAGCCAAAAATAGAATGTACTAGAGAGAGTGACACACATATGAGCGAATCTGTGCCCTCTTGTTTATTGCACTTGCCAAGAAAAATGTAGAGAATATATATATACAAGGAATATTGTAATTCCAAGCCATTTATCAAGATGCTGTGGACTGCGGGCAAGTTGGTTGAATCTATGATTTGTCAGCCTCCGGCCCTGTTGTGGATTCGCGTAATCAAAATTTCGAAGTGAATTAACTTCAAAGTGTTAATGGCTTCAGTGAAGGAATTTTATCAACGTACTCTACACCGACATTGGGTGGCAAGTGAGCAGCCTAATGCATAACAAAAAAAAAAAAATGTTCCATTTAAGATGCTGCTTCTGGATAAACATCGTGTACCAGTTACCTGTAGGCAACCGCCAAATCACAATTTGGCTGTAATTTTATTCAATGTGTGGCAGACCTTGTATTCATGTGTTTACTTCCACTGACACGAGAGATTATTGGATTATAATGAGGACAGTAAACATTTTGACACTTGGCTGGGTACTTGTATGTGTCATCAACGCGCAGGTTGTATTCAGTTTTCACAATAAAGAATAGAAATAAATTGGGAATTATCTGAAAAATGTGGTATAGAAAACTATCGATAGCTCAAAACACTATCGGTGATAGTCATTATGTCCCTCTTTTTTTTCGTGTTTGGTCAATATCTTTCTTATTTTTAGATGGATTTTGAAATACCTTGGCAGAAATGTTAATCACTATGAGACAATGTGTTGCGCGCATGATCCAGTTTGGTATCTCAACTAGGTGAAAATCAGACAGCGAAATTTGAAATATGAACTTTTTAAAGTTACTTTGCAGAAATGTTCATCTTCATTAGATGATGAGGTGCACAGAAGACCCAGGTCAATACCTCCAATGTCAAGGTCATACTTAGAGTTCAAAAAAAGGGGGGAGACATCTGTGTTTTTGTAGAAAAACAAATTCTAGTTGATGTTTGACTTTAGCATCGATGCAGTACTATCGCCCCAGTGCCTATCGCAATAAATTGATGGTTTGATGCATCGTTATATTCATAGAATTCAGTCAGGTGATAACCTTTCTGGTCTGCAGTACTAGAATGTTGTTATCCCCACGCTTTTAAAAATGCGTATGGGGATTTTTAGAATGCCTCCTTCCATCCGTCTGTCCGTCACGCTATCTCCTCCTTAACCAATGTCTGGAATGCAACCAAAGTTGGTACATACATGTAGCGTCCTCACATGATGAGGACGTACTAGAGCAGCTTTAAATTTTGGTGAGCCTGGGCCTTGCCCCACCCCCCTCCACTTTAGAAAAAGCCTGATATCTGATAAACTGTTCCCACCCCTAAGCCATAATAATATTCTTGTTCCTTATGATAAGACACATTTAGAGATGCCAACTAGGGTGACACCTGGGTTGGCCATGCCCCACTCCTCCACTTCATAACGGGACATAAATTTCAGAAACCATTCTGATCCCTACCCCTGAGCCATATATATTCTTGTCCTTTATGATAAGACACTTTCAGTGACACCAACCTGGAGGTCCCCCGGGGTGTGCCAGGGCCATGCCCCACCGCCTCCATTTTATTAAAGGCCTTATATCTTAGAAACCGTCCAGATCCCCACCCCTAAACCATATTTATAGCCCCGCTTTGAAAAAATGGGGGCTACATGTATATTGGATTTGCCTTGTCCTTCTGTGATTCTGTAAATCCGTTATTTATGATAACCCCAAAACTGTTTGAGGTATTTTCATGAAACTTCACACAAATGTAAATCACTATGAGATGATGTGCAGAGCGCATGAACCATAAATCTGGATTGCCTACTTTTGGAGTTATTGTCCTTTGAACATTGAAAAATGACAACAGTAATTCCATTATTCATGATAACTCAAAAACCGTTGAGGAATTTTCATGAAACTTCACACAAGTGTAAAGCACTTTGAGATGATGTGCAGAGGACATAAACCTTAACTCTGGATTGCCTACTTTTGGAGTTATTGTCCTTTAAACATTGAAAAATTGCAATTTTTACATTGTCCGCTCCATAACTCAAAAAACGTTCGAGTTATTTTCATGAAACTTCACACAAATGTAAAGCACTATAAGACAATGTGCAGAGCTTATGAACCATAACTCTGGATGCCTACTTTTGGAGTTATTGCCCTTTGAACATTGAAAAATGGCACTTGGAATAAACTCAATACAGTAATAATTTGTGTCGGTTCCATAAATTTCAATCCTTTTTACCACCTTAAATTTGAGGCTGAAAACTGAAAACATTTTTTTCTTGTATTTTTCTTTTCTGATAGTGGTAGCAGCACTATAGGGGGGCTATAGTCCGATCCTCTGACAGTTCTGGTTTTGCTTCAATCTTCATGAAACTTTACCAGAATGTTTGTCTTGATGATATCAAGGTCAATTGCGAATACGGGTCATGTCAGGTAAAAAGCTAGGTCACTAAGTCATATATCTTTAAAACCCTTTTCACCTTCTAGAGGCCACAGTTTTGCTTCAATTTTCATGAACTTAAGCAGAATGTTTGCCCTGATGATATCTGGTTCAAGTTCAGATATGGGTCATATCGGATCAAAAACTAGGTAACTAGGTCAAATTGCTTTAAAACCTTGTTTACCCTCTAGAGGCAATAATTTTGCTTCAGTCTTTTGAAACTTTACCAGAATGTTTGCTTTGAAAGTATCTGGGAAGAATTTGAATATGGATCATGACATGTCAAAAACTAGGTCACTACAGTAGGTCAAATTGCAATGAAACCTTGTTCATCCTCTAGAGGCCATAATTTTGCTTCAATCCTCATGAAACTACTTTACCAGAATGCCTGCCTTTATGATATGTGGGTCAAGTTTGAATACGGTATATGTCATGTCGGGTCGAAAACTAGGGAACATAGGTGAATTTTCTTTAAAACCTTGTTCACCCTAAAGAGGCCATAATTTTGCTTCAATCTCCATGACACTTTACCGGAATGTTTGTCTAAATAATATTGGGGACTGGTTTGAATATGGGTCATGTTGGATCAAAAGTAGGTCACAAGATCAAATTGCAGTAAGACCTTGTTCACCCTCTAGTTTTACTTAGACTTGTATTGGGAAAACATTTAATACGCTTGTTGTCTGAAACCAGAAGACCCAGGCCTAGCTTTGTCTAGTGGACCGCTGCCATTATTGTTCAGCTTACAGCCCTGGGACCAAAAATGGCACCGTGCAGGGACCTAGACTTATAATACCTTTAAAAATCTTCTTGACTGAAACAAGAAAGTCTAGGCCTTTGATATTTGGTTCACAGCTTCAACTAGTGGACCCGTGCCAAGACTGTTCAAATTATAGCCCTGCATCCAAAAATGGCCCCCTGATTCTTTGGTACACAGCTTTGTCTAGTTACATTCATTTCTGTGTCCTATGGCATATAGGTAGGAAGCCGGGCTGCTTAGCGTAGTAACTGTTGGAAACACATCTGACTGAGAAGCTAGAGGTTGCGGGTTTTAGACCCAATCTGACTGCATACATGTACTTCCATGTAAATTAATCATGGAATATTTTCTACCATCATTCTCCCCCTTCTGCTGTTTCAAGAAGGGCAGTTGTCAGATACTGGCGAAAGTATGTGTACTTATTACTGGTTAACCACTTAGGTCTATGCCTGCTCAGGATTATTGTGGTCAGGTTATCTGACCTCAACTGACATAATCCTAATTGGTTGAAAGGCCCAAAATCTGCCAAGCACCAACACATTCCTTACAAGGCCTGTACAACACAATTCTTAAACTTTCAGTAGGTCATTCCAAAACATTTATTTTCAACAGATTTTATATGAAGAGAAATCATAGTCCTATAGAATGTACTAGAGACAGTGATACTCAGAGGAGCAAATTAAGGCCTACTGGGCCCTCTTGTTAACATAAAGAATCCAGACTTTATAATGACAGTAAAGAAAGTGCCAAAAATATCATGATTACGAAAATTTTGCAATTTTTGCATTTTGCATGTGCAAACAAACTCATGCTTTGGTGACAACTTTACAATACCATATTTATCAGTTGAAAACGTCAGTCATTGTTAGCTCACCTGTCACGTAGTGACAAGGTGAGCTTTTGGGATCACTTTTTGTCCGTCGTGCGTCCGTGCGTGCGTCCGTAAACTTTTCTTCAAACGACATCTCCTTCTAAACCACTGATCGGATTTTGACCAGACTTCACAGGAATGATCCTTAG
This sequence comes from Lucinisca nassula, assembly GCA_963580285.1. Lineage (NCBI taxonomy): Eukaryota > Metazoa > Mollusca > Bivalvia > Lucinida > Lucinidae > Lucinisca > Lucinisca nassula. The sequence continues at coordinate 51,278,061 of OY757010.1, forward strand.
GTGGTCCCCTTTCAAAGTTGTTCAAATGGTTCCGGTCCGTTGCACATATAGGTCACAGGAGCCAAAAATATATTTTTTTCATCGAAAACTTAAAAAATCTTCTTCTCTGAAACCGCAAGGCCCAGGTCTTTGATATTTGGTATGAAGCTTCATCTAGTGGACCCCTACCAAGATTGTTCAAATTATAGTGCTGGGGCCAAAAATGCCCCCGCACGGGGGCCCTTTGATTTTACATAGGCTTATATAGGGAAAATCTTGAAAAATCTTCTTCTCTGAAACCACAAGGCCCAGGTCTTTGATATTCAGTATGAAGCTTCATCTAGTGGACCCCTACCAAGATTGTTCAAATTATAGTGCTGGGGCCAAAAATGCCCCCGCACAGGGGCCCTTTGGTTTTACATGGGCTTATATAGGGAAAATCTTTAAAAATCTTCTTCTCTGAAACTGCAAGGCCCAGGTTTTTGATATTTGGTATGAAGCTTCATCTAGTGGACCCCTACCAAGATTGTTCAAATTATAGTGCTGGGGCCAAAAATGCCCCCGCCCCGGGGCCCTTTGGTTTTACATGGGCTTATATAGGGAAAATCTTTAAAAATCTTCTTCTCTGAAACTGCAAGGCCTAGGTCTTTGATATTTGGTATGAAGCTTTATCTAGTGGACCCCTACCAAGATTGTTCAAATTATAGTGCTGGAGCTAAAAATGCCCCCGCACGGGGGCCCTTTGGTTTTAAATGGGCTTATATAGGGAAAATCTTGAAAAATCTTCTTCTCTGAAACCGCAAGGCCCAGGTCTTTGATATTTGGTATGAAGCTTCATCTAGTGGACCCCTACCAAGATTGTTCAAATTATAGTGCTGGGGCCAAAAATGCCCCCGCACCAGGGCCCTTTTGTTTTACATAGGCTTATATAGGGAAAATCTTTAAAAATTTTCTTCTCTGAAACCGCAAGGCCCAGGTCTTTGATATTTGGTATGAAGCTTCATCTAGTGGACCCCTACCAAGATTGTTCAAATTATAGTGCTGGAGCTAAAAATGCCCCTTTGGTTTTACATGGGCTTATATAGGGAAAATCTTCTTCTCTGTAACCGCAAGGCCCAGGTCTTTGATATTTCGTATGAAGCTTCATCTAGTGGACCCCTACCAAGATTGTTCAAATTATAGTGCTAGGGCCAAAAATGCCCCCGCACCAGGGCCCTTTTGTTTTACATAGGCTTATATAGGGAAAATCTTGAAAAATCTTCTTCTCTGAAACTGCAAGGCCTAGGTCTTTGATATTTGGTATGAAGCTTCATATTGTGGACCTCTACCAAGATTGTTCAAATTATAGCCCTGGGGCCAAAAATGCCCCCGCTCCGGAGCCCTTTGGTTTTACATAGACTTATATAGGGAAAATCTTGAAAAATCTTCTTCTCTGAAACCACAAGGCTTAGGTCTTCGATATTTGTTATGAAGCTTCATCTTGTGGACCTCTATAAAGATTGTTCAAATTATAGCCCTGAGACCAAAAATGCCCCTGCCATGTGGCCCTTTGGTTTTACATAGACTTATATAGGGTAAACCTTTAAAATCTTCTTCTCTGAAACCAGAAAGCCCAGGTCTTTCATATTCGATATGAAGCTTCATCTTGTGGACCTCTACCAAGATTGTTCAAATTATAGCCCTGGGGCCAAAATTGACCCTGCCCGGGGCCCACTTGTTATACATTGGATCAGGTGAGCGAACCAGGGCCCTCTGGGCCCTCTTGTTACCTTAAACTAAAGAAATCAAGGTTCTAAAAGTGATGCATTTTCATTGAATGTGTTTGAAGCAGAAAATCTGGAAAATATCGTAAATTATCTTCAGTACACCCATGAAAAAAGCAATTTAGTTGTGTTTTCCTAAATGAACTCTGGCCATTGACTTCACTGTGCATTTTTTGCCACTGCCATTCAAAGACATTGCAAGCAGTTTATTTCTCAAGTATTTCTACATGTATTAGAACTTGATTAATGTACTTGGTACAAGCTAATATCTAGGGATGGCAAGTTTAATGCAAGCATCCTAATGTGACATTGACCTACATTTCACGGTTCACTGTCTGACTTTGTGAAAATTTGCGACCAGCCTAGAAATCACCCAAATGGTTGTTTATTTCTCAAGAACTAATGCTACTTGGTGCAAACTTGTATCTAGGGATGACAAGTTCAGTGCAAGCATCCATATTTGACCATGACCTACATTTCTTGGTTCACTGCATTTGTGAAATTGGTGAACACCCTAGCATTTACCCAAATGGTCTCCAGTTCATTTTACAAGACCTATAAGAGCTCCAGGAATCGTATAAGAGCTTCATTAAAGATACTTGGTACCCGACAGTAGGGAGGTTAAGGTAGTGATTTTCATTTCTAGTCTTTGACCAGAGGACACTGTATACAGAAAACACAGAGAACGAATAACTGCAAACTACTAAATAAGCTTTTTAAAGCAGAATTAGTCTAATTTAGGTGGTCTTATGTATCCATTTTGCTCCCCTTAATATCTTTGATATTTCATGTGATCATCTGGGCTTGATGAAATATATGGACTGCATGATGCTTCACGCAGAGCTGAATCCGGCCCGCACACTAGTACTGGTAAACCGTTTAGAGGATCTAAGCCTGCCCAGGAACCGTGGTGGGAGTCGGACCGTCCATGCTAATAAACCCTCTTGGTTTAATTGGGTGACAGGGCTTGAGATGTCATTTCATCTCAATGTCAGGTAAAAGTCCCACAAAATTGGAAGCAACGTCTCCAAAATGACCTTTACAGTGTTGGCAGGGACGTTAAACCTCAAATCAAACAAATTTGATCATCTGCCTAGCAGTAGCAGATGAATCAATGTAATATCAATAAAATAAGAAAAAAAAATTTAGAAAGTGTCGTCTGCTATATGTGCTTTATTGTGCTTAGCAGACAGATCCAGACTGAAAGGTGTGTGACAGTGACAAAGTTTTTGCATTAACCCATTGTATGCTAGTGGACTCTTCCATTGCTGTATGTTGGACAAATCCATTTGTCATATAAGGGGTGCCAGGCCTATTTTTTCATTTTTATTCTGTTTTTGACGGAAAACACTGTTAGCAAATAGTGCAGGCCCTGATCAGACGCCGCGTTCTGCGGCGTCTGATCTGGTCCTGCACTGATTGCCAAGGTACCCCTTTAGGGGTTTCCTGCATACAATGGGTTAAGAAATATTTTTGCATTCTTATTTTTTTTCACAGATCACAGTGTTGATCTATTGAAATAGACTGCTCTAAATTAAAGATTGGTACAAGCAAATCTATTAAATACATAGTCGTTTTTTATGCAAACATTGTAGACTCTGATCAGGCCAGCCTCGGTAGCTCAGTCAGATGCGCGTCTGACTGGAGATCAGGACGTGGGTTTGATGCCTGCTGGGGCCGGCAGCATACTTTTGTGACGATTGATCATGAAATCTTTTCTCCTTCCACGGATTCAAGAAGGGCAGTTGTCAGTTTCTGGTGAAAGAATGTGCACTGTACTGGTTAACCGCTTACCGTGTAAGCCTGCCCAGGAAAAGTGTGGATAGGTAAACTGACCGGCTAAAAAATGACCTAAAACATTGTTAACTGGGCCATTAAACTCCAATACAAACAAAACAAACACAAATTTGAGCAGATGCCAATCATGACACCCTCTGCAGCATCCGATCAGGATCTACACTATTTGTCAATGATTCTAGCATGAACTATTAGGGACACCAGTAAATTGGTAAATACTGATGACAAAGAAATATTGTATGATTTTCAATATCAATCAGTCTATCACCGCTATAAATTTTTGTGAAACGTAAATAGGTAAGACATACTGGAAAGGTGCCATTTTTAAAGTGATTTGTCGTGGGCATCTTAAATATTTTCAGTTTGGAGTTAAACTAACCCAGGAATGTAAATCTTTTAATACAGCCAAGTATGGTCACTCTGGTTTAATGTTAGATTAATGGTAGAATATGCAGATTAATGGTAGAATTTGCTTAACTTGCCTGTTTTTAGCTCACCTGTCACAAAGTGACAAGGTGAGCTTTTGTGATCACTTTTTGTCCGTCGTCCGTCGTGCGTGCGTGTGTGCGTGCGTGTGTGCGTAAACTTTTTCTTTAAACAACATCTCCTCCTAAACCACTGATCGGATTTTGACCAAACTTCACAGGAATGATCCTTAGGTGGTCCCCTTTCAAGTTGTTCAAATGGTTCCGGTCCGTTGCACATATAGGTCACAGGAGCCAAAAATAGATTTTTTTCACCGAAAACTTAAAAAAAATCTTCTTCTTTGAAACCGCAAGGCCCAGGTCTTTGATATTTGGTATGAAGCTTTATCTAGTGGACCCCTACCAAGATTGTTCAAATTATAGTGCTGGGGCCAAAAATGCCCCCGCCCTGGGGTCCTTTGGTTTTACATGGGCTTATATAGGGAAAATCTTTAAAAATCTTCTTCTCTGAAACCGCTAGGCCCAGGTCTTTGATATTTGGTGTGAAGCTTCATCTAGTGAACCTCTACCAGGATTGCTCATATTATAGTGCTTGGGCCAAAAATGCCCCCGCCCCGGGGCCCTTTGATTTTACATGGGCTTATATAAGGAAAATCTTTAAAAATCTTCTTCTCTGAAACCGCAAGGCCCAGGTCTTTAATATTTGGTATGAAGCTTTATCTAGTGGACCCCTACCAAGATTGTTCAAATTATAGTGCTGGGGCCAAAAATGCCCCCACCCCAAGGCCCTTTGGTTTTACATGGGCTTATATAGGAAAAATCTTTAAAAATCTTTTTCTGAAACCGCAAGGCCCAGGTCTTTGCTATTTGGTATGAAGCTTCATCTAGTGGACCCCTACCAAGATTGTTCAAATTATAGTGCTTGGGCCAAAAATGCCCCTGCCCCGTGGCCCTTTGGTTTTACATAGACTTATATAGGGAAAATCTTGAAAAATTCTTCTTCTCTGAAACCACAAGGCCTAGGTCTTTGATATTAGGTTTGAAGCTTCAGCTAGTGGACCTCTACCAAGATTGTTCTAATTATTGCCCTGAGACCAAAAATGCCCCCACCTTGTGGCCCTTTGCATTTACATAGACTTATATATAGGGAAAGTCTTTAAAAATCTTCTGTATGAAACCACAAGACCTAGGTCTTTGATATTTGGTGTGAAATTTCATCTAGTGGGCCTCTATCAAGATTATTCAAATTATAGCCCTGGGGCCAAGAATGCCCCCGCCCCGAGACCCTTTGGATTTACATAGACTTATATAGGGAAATCTTTAAAAATCTTCTTCTCTGAAACTGCAAGGCCCTTGTCTTTGATATTTGGTATGGCGCTTCATCTAATGGACCTCTACCAAGATTGTTCAAATTATAGACCTCGGGCCACAAATGCCCCCGCTCTGGGGCCCTTTGGTTTTACATAGACTTATATAGAGATACTCTTTGAAAATCTTCTTCTCTGAAATAGCAAGGCCCAGGTCTTTGATATTTGGTGTCTAGTGGACCTCCGTCAAGATTGTTTAAATTATAGCCCTGAGTCCAAAATGCCCCCGCCCTGGGGCCATTTGGTTTTACATAGGCTTATGTAGGGAATATCTTAAAAAAAAAAATCTTCTTCTTTGAAACCGTAAGGCCCAGGTCTTTGATATTTGGTGCATCTAGTGGACCTTTGCCCAGATTGTTCAAATTATAGCCTTTGTTGATATTTGGTTTGAAGCTTCACCTTTTTGGACCTCCCTCAACATTATGCACATTATAACCCTGGGGACAATAATGGCCCTCCCCGGGGCCCACTTGTGACTCTATGGATCAGGTGAGCGATCCAGGGCCATCATGGCCCTCTTGTTAGTGTTAACATATCACTCCCTTTTAATCCATGAGCCATGTCACAAGAAAACCAGCTCTGCCATTTGTGAACAAATGAATAGATCAGACTGTGCAGATGGCAGTCTGACATGCACCAATGTGGCTGCTGCTGGGATATTACAGTAATGATCCTTAAAGTATTGGGACATATTGGCCTAGAAGCAAACAGTGCAGACACAGATCAGACTGCTCCTGAAGGAGCAGTCTGATCAGGGTCTACACTGTTTGCCATTCCATCTGCACCTTTTGGACTCCTTGCTGGATCACGAAACAAATTTGTTAAAATTTTAGGAGAATTGCTTGCAGTCCTCAAGGTCTCCAAATTTTTTAGGATTTTACAGTACAATATACAATATCGCTTGTTTCTATATGAAATGTCGGGATTCTTGCTAAGTTGCACAGGTCAGTTTGTGTCTTAACCCTTATCTTGCTGAATATTCATTTAAGCCACACCCATTTCTGTCTATCAACCAATCAAATAACTTGATATAATTTGTTCTTACAAATTCATAAACTGAATGTCAAACAGTGTAGATCCTGATCAGATGGCTTCTTCAGAAGCCATCTGATCTAGATCTACACTGTTTGCAAAGATAGGGGTTGTCGTGAACAGCAAGATAAGGATTAACTGGTCACAAACCCGGAAGAAAGATTTTCTCTTGATGGGACTCATTTGTTGAAGGAGTGAACATCATTACCGAAACATGCCTATACAAATACATTGTAAATTTTATCGGCTAAAAAACAAAGATTTTAGATGAAAGAATGTGATCGAGGCGGTTCTAATGAGTACCCACAATCTATATTTTGGAGCAGAAATAAGATAAATAAGGTTTACTGCCAGCAAACCCCAGTTTTACTATATACAAGTGGGGTTCAAGGGGATCAGGATTATTTTGGCGTGTTTTCGTGATGTTCTGACCATTTCGTTACCATTCATATCCATGTCAGATCAGGTGCAGTCTGTTGTTGGTCGATACTGTTTAACTTGAAGTGCTAGGTAAAATTCTAGGGGCAGACAAGTCTAATTTTGAAACCCTGCACACGATAGTACATGTAGTTGGGTGTTTTTTTTTTGTTTTTTTTTTTGGTTTTGGTTTTGGTTTTATGGCCCTTTCAAGATTATTTCACTCATCGAGCCGATCGTTAATTAGAGGTGGGCGAAAACCAGAGTAGCCAGAGAAAAACCACCTGACCTTCCATTGCAGAACTTGGCGTCTCACATGTGACCAGAACGAGGCTTGAACCACAGCGGTGAGAGACCTAATGATCAAGAGTCAGCGCTCTTAACCACTAGGCCACGGAGGCCCAATTGGGTGTTACATTATACTCACTGAGTCCCTTTGTCAGTCCAGCCATATATACACATGTATTTATCCATCTGTCCATTCCACCATTAAATTTTAGTGGATACCAGAATGTAAAATTAATCAGATTCTCCATCCCTCTGGAAGATTTTTTACATGGCATTCACGCTTAGTTTCTGATTGAAAACTTGAGTATTTATTCACAGACTGCATACCCATTTGGATTGGGGATATGTGTGGTTTGGGGCAAGTTATGGTCCTTTTCAGTTGCTGATAAAAATTTTTGACCTGTCATTTCATTACTACATGTATATGGAATATATGCAGAAGCCTCCATGGTGTAGTGGTTATGCTACTCGCCTTGTAAACCAGGGGTCGCAGGATTGATCCTGGGCTTCTCCAGACTCTCGGATGAGTCTTTAAACTGAGGTCCCGTCTCCATATGACCTTCGCTGTTGGTGGGACGTAAAATACAAATATGGAATATATGATTCAAACTTATAGACAGCTTACAGTGGCATATTGTGACCAAGTGCACTACTTTGACCCTTCCAGCTCTTGAGTTATCTCCCCTTGATAAATCTGAAAACTGAACTTTGCTATATGGAATTTCCTGGTAAAAAGTATACATATGTATAGTAGTCGCAGATAACATTGACTAGGCGGAGCTATTCAGGTGTTGTCAATATATGTCAAATTCGCTGAGTCCAACAGAAGATTCCGTAGAGTGCCTTTCGCACCGGTAGAGTGCCTTTCGCACGCTTTGAGCAAGCCGTCGAAATAGTCATATACGCCACAGCTATGCTTGTGTTACAGTTGAATTCACACAATCGGTTGACTTGGTTTACCTTTTTGTTAATGGAACATTCCTAAGGCAGGTACAAACGATAGCTCCGCCTAGTCAAGCTTACCTGCGACTACTATATATGTATAGAACATTGAAGGAAGGATATCATGGTCAAGGATAATTTCTCTGGCCATTCTGGTTCTTGAGTTATCTGCCCTTGATATGATGTGAAAAATGTTTTTTGGCCAGTGGCACATTTACTGTATGGAATAGGGTGATGATACTTCAGATACATGTACATCAGTCACTACAGTCAAACTTCAATGGCTCGAACACATTGCGACCATGAAAATCTGTTCGAGACAGGGGGCAGTTCGAGCCAATGATGGTTACTGCCAGGAGGCATAACGAGATACTTTTAGACACCTTTTTGGCGTACTATAATGAAAATGTAAGCTGTGTGTACTCATTAGAATCGCCTCATCGAGGCGAAGAATCGCCTCATCGAGGCGATTCTAATGAGTACACACAGCATACATTTGCAAGATAAAAGACTAAAATCTCCTTAATTATCCCCCACTGTTTCTTATTTAGAGGATTTCGCTAGGGGTTCAAGAATGGGTTGGACACATCCATGGTAAACGAGCCATCGGTGTTCGAGCCATCAAAGTTCTACTGTATTTAGGTTGTGTATTGTGGCTAAGGACTTATGCTCTTGCCATTCCCTTTCTGAGTATCTCGGAACTTCTCCATTTCAGTTCTTGAGTTATCTGCTCTTGATGTATCTGAAAAATAGTATTTTGCTGGTAACAGTAGTTAAGTTTCTATACCAAATGGAATTTGAATATCCAGAAATATAGAAGGCTGATGTCATAGATTGTATAAAGGCTTATAAGTTTTGACTGGCCCATTTCTAAAATATTATTGGCCTGCAATGGCAAGGTGTCATGCATTGATTTTATTGCTTTTATTTTAACTCTTATCCTGCTGTTCACGACAACCCTTGTCTGTGGAAACAGTGTAGATCCAGATCAGATGGCTTCTGAAGAAGCCATCTGATCAGGATCTACACTGTTTGGCATTTAGTTTATGAATTTGTAGCAATAAACCAGTGCTTCAGCTGAAGTGCACGACCCGCCGGATGCTTTTAGCTTCATGAGTGTTACCATATATGGGTATGGCGGCCATTTTGGTCATGTGACACTGACCTAAAACGGTTCCCCAATAAATGCGCCTTATCGTAAGGAGCAAAAATATATCTTATACTTTAGTACTGTATTCTGAATCGTTTGCAGGATAAAATGCATTCTCACTTTTCCAATACAAAAGCATATGTGTCAAAGTTTGACCTAGGCACAAAGAAGGTCAAGGTCAACTGGGGGTCACCATTTTAGCAATTTATGATGGGCCTACGTCCCAGATGCTATTTATCAAGTTTCGTGGAAATCTGCCCAGTGGTACTGGAGAAGACTATTTTTGGCGGCCATTTTGGTCATGTGACCTGGATCCCATGAACGAATTTTGGTTCCCCCCATCCCATAGAGGCTCCATATGAAATTTGACTTCAATCGGCCCAACGGTTTCCGAGGAGAAGCAGTTCGAAAATTTTCACATTTTTCGCCTCGGCGAGGCTATACTAAATGCCATGTAATATTATGCAAGTTCATTGGTTAGATTTCATTGATATCTATCAGTATGCCAAAAATTGTTTAAATATTGCAAGCGGTTAAGTCACTATCACCAATTTTCACAAACGGGTTACGGACGGACAGACAGTCTGACAGACTGACAGAATGACCGAATGACAGAATGACACGGTGATTTTAGGGCACTCTTAGAAAATCAACCGACTTCAGTCGGTCGCTTTTTCTGCGGGTCGTGCAATTACATCAAGTAATTTGATTAGCTGATAGACAGAAATGGGTGTGGCTTAAATGAATATTCAGCAGGGGAAGGGTTAACTATTTTTCAGAGATGGGTCACATGAAAATCATGGTACATGTATGCACTTTCAGGGTTAAACTACAATGGTTATTATTAGTTGAAGTGTCCAAACTTTTGTAGTAATAAAAGTAACTGCATTAACTCATTTATATGCCTTGCCTGAAACTCCTAAACAGTGCAGACCCAGACCTGACACCTGATTGGTGTCCGTGCTATTCACTTTTAAGTGCATAATGATTTCTTTAAACCAACAAATTGGTTGACCTGAAATTGGAAATGGACTTGTCCAGAGTGAAAGATTCTGTTTGTCAAACAGTCAACCCTCTTTATACCGACATTCGTTATAACGACAAAACTTTTTATAACGGTAATTTGAATGGAATGACTACTTAGCTAAAGTCTTCTGTTCCGATTGGTGTGGGCTTCCCTCGGGTTGGAAATGCACAAATCTAGTCCATAGTCATAAAAGAGTCTTGTAATCTGATACTCTAAGAAACAAATACATGTATTATAGATATTTGTTAGGCGATTCTAACAAATGCCTATATATAACATTTGTTTCTTGGAGTAATGATGGGGAAAAAGTCTTCTATTACCTATCATACTCCTCACTGGGATTCTTTATAACGGCAAATTCTTTATAACGGCACAATAATAGGGAACAAATACTGTCATTGTAACGAGGGTCTTATGTATATGGGTAAACTATCACTATGACAAGGGTGATTACTGAGGATAATTTCAGGATAAAATCTCTTACTTCTCTGTAAAAAATATGTTGTTGGTTCTTGTTAGAATCGCCTCATTGAGGCGATTCTAACAAGTACCCACAACATATGTTTCTAATAAGAAATAAGGAAATTATCCCTTAAACAGCTTTGTTATGTATCCTTATCTGAAGCTTCATGTGTCATGGTTTGTGTTTTTCAGACTGCCCCCTGTAACTAAGGGCACCCATTATGAAGAAGTCAACACCCCGGTTGGGTCAGTCCAACCTCCCTGTACCAAAGGCTTCAAAAGGCTCACCGGGCAATGCCAAATCATCCCTGGGTAGGGGCAGTAACATTGCCAGGTCTGCAGAGGACATACCTCGCCGAGTACAGCTGAGTTTGTCCGGTGGCCCCTCTCCGAGAAGAGCTATGTCCCCTGGTGGGGTACAGAGAAGTTCACTGGTCACTAGAGGATCGCCAGGTAAGTGTTTATTGCAAAGCAGTTGCATGCTTAGCTCCAGATAAGGAGGTGAGACATACCGTTTTTCCCCTGCACGTCTGACACAAAATCGTGTCAGCTTTATAACATGAAAACCCTTCAAATTATCTTCATGAAACGTCATATAATTATCAATCAACATTAGACGACGTGCAAAGCGCAAGAATCATAACTCTCCAATTTATACTTTTTGAGTGATCTCCCTTGGAATTTTGTGACAGGTCGCAAAAATCGTGTATGTATGGGCAAATCGTGTCGTGTCAATAACTTTCTTATTTTTAGATGGATTTTGAAATTACTTGGCAGAAATGTTAACCACCATGAGACAACAACTCCAATTTGATTCAAACTTAATAGGAATGTTGCCTAGGTGACTCCCTACCAAAATAGATAAAATCGTTCTGCTTCGACAAACAAGATAGCCACCAGAGCTAAAAATAGAAAAAAATCTTTAATCGACAACTCCTCCTGTACCCTTGAGCCATATTCATTCAAACTTCATAGGAATGTTGCTTAGGCGACCCTCTACCAAAATAGATAAAACAGTTCTGCTCTGATGAGCAAAATGGCCACCATAGCTAAAAATAGCAAACATTGTAAATTTTCTTCAAACGCCAACTCCTCTTTAACCCTTGGGTCAGTGTTACATAGGTGACTCCCTACCAAAATAGCTAAAATCGTTCTGCTCTGATGAACAAGATGGCTGCCAGAGCTAAAAATAGAAAAAATCCTCAAACAACCCTTGGGCCAATTTCAATCAAACTTCATAGGAATGTTGCTTTGATGACCCTCTACCAAAATAGCCAAAACGATCCCGCTCTACTGAGCAAAATGGCTGCCGTAGCTAAAAATAGAAAAAACATCGTAAATTTGCACCAAACGCGAATTCCTCCAAAACCCTTCGGCCAATTTGATTCAGACTTCACAGGAAAAGTGCCTAGGTGACTCCCTACAAAAATAGCTGGCTGCCAGAGCTAAAAATAGAAAAAATCTCCAAACAACTACTCCTCCTGTACCCTTGGACCAATTTCATTCAAACTTCATAGGAATGTTTCTCAGATGACCCTCTACCAAAACAGCTAAAACGATCCCGCTCCGGTGAACAGAATGGCCGCAAGAGCTAAAAATAGAAAAACATCGTAAATTTGCTTCAAACTTCTCCTTAACCCTAGGGACAATTTGATTCATACTTCACAGGAAAGTTGCCAAGGTGACTCCCTACAAAAATAGCTAAAATGATTCCGCTCTGATTAACAAGATGGCCACCAGAGATAAAAATAAAAAAAATCTTCAAATGACAACTCCTCATGTACCCTTGGGCCAATTTCAGTCAAACTTCGTAGGAATGTTGCTTTAACAGAAAACCATTGTCAATTTGCTTCAAACGCAAACTCCTCCTAAACCCTTGGGTCAGTTTGATTCAAACTTCACAGAAATGTTGCTTAGGTGACACCATACCAAAATAGCTAAGATTGGTCTGCTCTGACGAATAAGATGGCCACCAGAGCTAAAAATAGAATGTTCTAGAGATAGTGACATTCAGGTGAACGAATCAGGGCCCTCTGGGCCCTCTTGTTTTTATGTCCAGTCAATACCTTTTTATGCCTTTTTATATATAGTTTTTTGGTTTTCAGTATGTGCGTACATGTGTACATCTGTCTGTATGTGTGTGTGTACGTACGTGATCCTGTAACCTCAGGTTAAGGTTTTTGTAACAGGTAGAGCCTGAACGTTTAGAACTCATAGTTTCCTAACCGTTTGATGGAACTGTTTCATATTTGGTATGATGATAGGTATAGGTCCAAAGTTTTATTAAGCGATTCCCACACCCATGCCTGTGAGCTCAAGATCAAGGTCACAGACTTAGAAATTTTCAATGTTAAAGACTCAGGTTAAGGTTTTTGTAACAGGTAGACCCTGAACATTTTAGAACTCATATTTTCCAAACCATTTGATGGAATTGGTTCATATTTGGTATGATTATAGATATAGGTCCAAAGTTTTATTCAGCGATACCCCCACCCATACCCATGACCTCAAGGTCAAGGTCATGTACTTAGAAATTTTCATTGTTAAAGACTCAGGTTAAGGTTTTTGTAACAGGTAGAACCTGAACTTTTATGATGGCTTTGATTCATATTTGGTATGATGATAGATATAGGTACAATGTTTTATTCAGCAATACCCCCACCCATGCCTATGACCTCCAGGTCAAGGTCACAGACTTAGACAATTTAAATGTTAAAGATTTTAAAAGAGCTCAAATTTTCTAAACCATATTATGGACTTGACTTATATTTGCTCTGATGATACATACAGGTCCAAATGTTTATTTGGCAATACCCCCACTCATGCCTATGACTTCAAGGTCAAGATCACAGACTTAGAACTTTTTAATTAGATATTTTAAGAGTTGATATTTTCCAAATCGTACGATGGATTGAGTTTATATTTGGTATGATGTTAGATACCTGTCCATTTTATTCAGCGATACCCCCACCCATGCCGATGAGCTCAAGGTCACAGACTTAGAAATTTTTTAATTAGGTTTTTTAAGAGTTTATATTTTCCAAATAAGGTCAAGGTCACAGACAAAGAATTTTTTTATTTAAAGTTTATTAAGAACTTATACTCACCAAACCATATGGATTTGCTTCATATTTGGTATGATGATAGTTACAGGTCCAAAGTTGAATATAACCCCACCCCTCACCTCAAGGTCAGGTCACAGACTTAGTCTTATGATGCTTTTAAAGTTTTAGGGCTCATGTATTCCAAACCATATAGATTGCCTTAATATTTGGAATGATGATAGATACAGGTCCCAAGTTTCATTCAGCCATACCACCGACTCGAGGTCAAGGTCACACACTTAGAAAATTTTGAATGGTAAAGTTTCTTAGAGCTCATATTTTCCAAACTATTTAATTAATTTGGTTCAAATTGGGTATGATAATAGTTGTGTCCAAAGGTTTAATCAGCAATATCCCCATCTATGGGTAGGACACTCTGCAGTAGAGCTATGCTGTCCAATGGCAGTTGTTGTTGTAACATGGATTTTCGGGGTGGGGGGGGGGGGGGGGCTGGGCGGGGGCATCTGTGTCGTCTGGACACATTTCTAGTTTATTTCTGGATGGACTTTTTAAAGTAACCTTGCAGAAATGTTCACCTTCATTAGATGATGTGTCGTGTACAAGACCAAGGTCTGTACCTCCAATGTCAAGGTCATACTTAGCAGTCAAAGGTAAAAAAGGGACCCTTTTTTCATGTACGGTCAATAACTATCTTATTTTTTGATTGATTATGAAAATACTTGGCAGAAATGTTAACCATCATTAGATAATGTGTTGCGCCCAAGATCCAAGGGACCTCAAAGGTCAAGGTCATACTTAGAGGTTGAAGGTAAAAAAAGGGCTTTTTTCGTGTACGGTCAATACCTTTCTTATTTCTTGATGGACTTTTTAAAGTTACTTTGCAGAAATGTTCACCTTCATTAGATGATGTGTTGCACACAAGACCCAGTTCAATACCTCCAATGTCAAGGTAATACTTAGAGGTCAAAAAATGTGTGTGTGTGTGTGGGGGGGGGGGGGGACATCTGTGTTTTTGCAAAAAAACAAATTCTAGTTTTTCTTATTTTTCCATGGAACAGTGACGCTATGGGTACTTGAGTAGTTGTAAGAACTGCTTCTTCCAGACATTGCTAATAAGTACCCACAATCTAACACAACATCTTTATAACTCTTGTTGTTAGTGTCCAAAACAGAAACTTTGTCAGTGAAACAATCATGTTATATCCAAACAAAAATGTACAGATTATTTAGAAAGAGGTTTAGGTGATATGTTTTTTACAAGAAATAAGGAAAATTATCCCTTAATTATTCTCCTTATTTGAGCCCGGCCAAGCGAATTTGTGTCTTCGAGCATTCCGTCATGACAAATTTTAACTGCGCATGCCCAGCCATTCAGAGGGGCCAGGGATATGGCTTTCTGTCTGAAGGTTCCTCTTTATTCACTGCTTGTATGAGTGAGCAGCGAAGGTTCTGGCGAGACTGCGCGGATGCGCAGGCTTGCCTGAACCTTCGCTGCTCGCATAGGCGATAAGTACCAAAATCGCTTGACGGGGCCCATTTACAGTAGTAGGCATCTACAACTGCCGGTTCGTTTTGTGCATATGGAACTCATTGTCTGAGCTAGATAGACAGACATCACCTTTATGTAAGTCTATGAAATGAATATCCTTGTAAACCATAACCCCACTTCTTAAAGAGAAAACTGGGGTTTAAAGGGGAAGTCATTATTAGGGCCCCGCACTGAAAGTGTGGTCGCCCTATAGTAATCACTCTGTCCGTCCGTCTGTCTGTCTGTCTGTCCGTCTGTCCATCCACAAATTTCTGATAGCGCTGCCGGGGCCCTAGTCAGTTTCACTGACAGCTCTAGTTTTTAGCTCACCTGACCGAAGGTCATGGTGAGCTTTTGTGACAGTAAGATGTCCGGCGTCGTCGTGCGTCGTGCGTCGTCCGTCGTGCGTCGTCCGTGCGTAAACTTTTTCTTGTGAACACACTAGAGGCCACAGTTTTGGTCCAATTATCATCAAACTTGCTCAGAATGATAATCATGACAATATCTCGGTCAAGTTCGAATTTGGGTCATGTCGGGTAAAAAAGTAGGTCAGTAGGTCAAATCATAGAAAAACCTTGTGAACACTCGAGAGGCCACAATTTTGGTCCAATCATCATCAAACTTGCTCAGAATGATCATTGTGACAATATTTTAGTGAAGTTTGAATATGGATCATGTCGGCTTAAAAAGTAGGTCAGCGGGTCAAATCATAGAAAAACCTTGTGAACACCCTAGAGGCCACAATTTTGGTCCAATCATAATCAAACTTGCTCAGAATGATCATCATGACAATATCTTGGTCAAGTTCGAATATGGGTCATTTCCGGTCAAAAAGTAGGTCAGTAGGTCAAATCATAGAAAAACCTTGTGAACACTCTGAAGGCCACTGTTTTGGTCCAATTATCATGAAACTTGCTCAGAATGACCATTGTGACAATATTTCAGTCCAGTTCGAATATGGGTCATATCGGGTTAAAAAGTAGGTCAGCGGGTCAAATCATATAAAAACCTTGTGAACACCCTAGGGGCCACAATTTTGGTCCAATCATAATCAAACTTGCTCAGAATGATCATCATGACAATATCTCGGTCAAGTTTGAATATGGGTCATGTCCGGTTGAAAAGTAGGTCAGTAGGTCAAATCATAGAAAAACCTTGTGAATACTCAGGAGGCCACAAGTTTGGTTAAATCATTAATCTTGCTCAGAATGGTCATTGTGACAATATCTTGGCTAAGTTTGAATAAAGGTCTTTTCGGGTCAAAAAGTAGGTCAGTAGGTCAAATTAAAGAAAAAACTTGTGAACACTCTAGTTTTACATAGACTTATATAGGGAAAATCTTTAAAAATCCTTTTCTCTGAAACCACAAGGCCTAGGTCTTTTATATTTGGTATGAAGCTTCATCTAAAAGACCCCTAACAAGATTATTCAAATGATAGTGCTGAGGCCAAAAATGTCCCCGCCCCCGGGCCCTTTGGTTTTACATAGGCTTATATAGGGAAAATCTTTAAAAATCTTCTGCTCTGAAGCTGCAAGGCCCAGGACTTTGATATTTGGTATTAAGCTTTATCTAGTGGACCCCTACCAAGATTGTTCAAATTATAGTGCTGGGGCAAAAAATGCCCCCGTTCCGGGGCCCTTTGGTTTTACATGGCCTTATATAGGGAAAATCTTTAAAAATCTTCTTCTCTGAAACCGCAAGGTCCAGGACTTTGATATTTAGAATGAAGCTTCATCCATTGGACCTCTACCAAGATTGTTCAAATTATCGCCCTTGGGCCAAAAATGCCCCCGCTCAGGGGCCCTTTGTTTTTACATAGACTTATATAGGGAAAATCTTTAAAAATCCTTTTCTCTGAAACCACAAGGCCTAGGTCTTTTATATTTGGTATGAAGCTTCATCTAAAAGACCCCTAACAAGATTATTCAAATGATAGTGCTGAGGCCAAAAATGTCCCCACCCCCGGGCCCTTTGGTTTTACATAGGCTTATATAGGGAAAATCTTAAAAAATCTTCTGCTCTGAAACTGCAAGGCCCAGGACTTTGATATTTGGTATTAAGCTTTATCTAGTGGACCCCTACTAAGATTGTTCAAATTATAGTGCTGGGGCAAAAAAAGCCTCCACCTGGGGCCCTTTGGTTTTACATAGGCTTATATAGGGAAAATCTTTAAAAATCTTCTTCTCTGAAACCGCAAGGCCCAGGACTTTGATATTTTGTATGAAGCTTCATCTAGTGGACCCCTACCAAGATTGTTCAAATTATAGCCCTTGGGCCAAAAATCCCCCTGCTCAGGGGCCCTTTGGTTTTACATAGACTTATATAGGGAAAATCTTTAAAAATCTTCTTCTCTGAAACCGCAAGGTCCAGGACTTTGATATTTAGAATGAAGCTTCATCCAATGGACCTCTACCAAGATTGTTCAAACTATCGCCCTTGGGCCAAAAATGCCCCCGCTCAGGGGCCCTTTGTTTTTACATAGACTTATATAGGGAAAATCTTTAAAAATCCTTTTCTCTGAAACCACAAGGCCTAGGTCTTTTATATTTGGTATGAAGCTTCATCTAAAAGACCCCTAACAAGATTATTCAAATGATAGTGCTGAGGCCAAAAATGTCCCCGCCGCCGGGCCCTTTGGTTTTACATAGGCTTATATAGGGAAAATCTTTAAAAATCTTCTGCTCTGAAACTGCAAGGCCCAGGACTTTGATATTTGGAATTAAGCTTTATCTAGTGGACCCCTACCAAGATTGTTCAAATTATAGTGCTGGGGCAAAAAAAGCCTCCGACTGGGACCCTTTGGTTTTACATGGCCTTATATAGGGAAAATCTTTAAAAATCTTCTTCTCTGAAACCGCAAGGCCCAGGACTTTGATATTTTGTATGAAGCTTCATCTAGTGGACCCCTACCAAGATTGTTCAAATTATAGCCCTTGGGCCAAAAATGCCCCCGCTCAGGGGCCCTTTGGTTTTACATAGACTAATATAGGGAAAATCTTTAAAAATCTTCTTCTCTGAAACCACAAGGCCTAGGTCTTTTATATTTGGTATGAAGCTTCTTCTAAAGGACCCCTACCAAGATGATTCAAATTATAGTGCTGGGGCCAAAAGTGGCCCCGTCCCGGGGCCCTTTGGTTTTACATAGACTTATATAGGGATAATCTTTAAAAATCTTCTCTGAAACCACAAGGCCCAGGACTTTGAAATTTGGTATGAAGTTGCATCTAATGGACCTCTACCAAGATTGTTAAAATTATAGCCCTGGGGCCAAAAATGCCCCCACTCTGGGGCCCTATGGTTTTACATAGACTTACATGGGGAAAATCTTCAAAAATCTTCTTCTCTGAAACCACAAGGCCTGGGTCTTTGATATTTGGTATGAAGCTGCATCTAGTGGACCTCTATCAAAATTATTCAAATTATAGCCCTGGTACCAAAAATGTCCCCGCTCCGGGGCCCTTTGGTTTTGCATAGACTTATATAGGGAAATCTTTAAAAATCTTCTCTGAAACTGCAAGGCCAAGGCCTTTGATATTTAGTATGGAGCTTTATCTAGTGGACCTCTACCAAGATTGTTCAAATTATAGCCCTGGGGCCACAAATGCCCCCACCCCGGGCCGGGGCCCTTTGTTTTTACATAGATTTATATAGCCCTGGGGCCATTTGGTTTTGCATAGGCTTATGTAGGGAATATCTTTAAAAAAAATCTTCTTCTCTGAAACTGCAAGGCCCAGGTCTTTGAAATTTGATGTGTAGCTTTATCTAGTGGACCTTTGCCAAGATTGTTCTAATTATAGCCTTTGTTGATGTTTGGTATGAAGCTTCACCTTTAAGACCTCCCTCAACATTATGCACATTAAAACCCTGGGGCCAATAATGGCCCTCTCTGGGGCCCACTTGTTACACTATGGATCAGGTGAGCGATCCAGGGCCATCATGGCCCTCTTGTTTTTTATTTCTGCTAAAAGACACGGTAGATATTGGGAACCCATAGGCTCAAAGACACACATGTAGATTGTAGGTACTTGTTAGAACCAACCTAATGAGGCTCATGTATAGGGCTGTTACCTCTGACTGTTTTTCTAGATTCTAGCTGGTTCTACAAACACCAACAATCTATGTATGGAGTATCGATTAGAAAAAGTATCACAGATTCTCATAAGAAATGTCACTTTTGGAAACATAAAGAAGAATGCCCTGCCATCCTTGTGAGTACCTGACAGGGTGAATATGTTGGCCTCTGGTACCCACAACATACATTTTAATGAAGAAACTAGAGTAAGTTGATGGCGCCAGCACTTTGAAAATGATGTCACAATAAAAGACCCAAATTTTTTACTTCTGGGGAACCCCAGACATTACCCCCATGCAAATCATTTGTACCACTGTATTCCAATCTTCATTACTTTTTGATGTGATAGGACATGCAATGTTTGTACAGAAATGGATTTATGACCACATGGGCAGTGTCAGGTTCTCACCTCCATGAGGATCATATCCAGATTCCGAATATGTTCCTCTAGTCTTTATCCATAGGTCTATATTTTGTGACAGTTTCAAAAGTGAAGCTCAGAAAGTCTAAGAGTTGTGTGACATTAAAAAAAGGACCCAAAATCCTGTCAGGGAAGGAGCAGTCTGATAAGGGTCAACTGTACTGTTTGCCATTCCATTTGCACCTTTTGGCCTCTTTGCAGGATCGTGTTACAAAACTGTTAAAATTTTAGGAGAATTACAGCAAGTCTTAAAGGATTCAGAATGTTTATAGTATTTTCTTTTTCAGCTACAGTTCAGAATGGTCAGGCAGGAGTACGCTACATCACAGAAGACTTGATACGTAAGATTACCAAGGAAGACAACTTAGAGATGGTCACCACTTTGAACTTGACACTCTCTAAAGAAGGAGGGAAGAAAATAAAGGTAGGATGACATTTTCTAACCATCCAGTCAAGAGCAGGGTTATAGCAAGTTCTTTTTACATGAATGCTTCTAGAAGCTCTGTTGTATATTGTAAACATCTCCAAAAGTTGCATTTTTCCTGGTTAACCCTTGTCCTGCTGAATATTTAAATATGCCATAACCACTACCGATTATCAACCAATCAGATTATTTGATGCAAATTATTGTGACAAATTCATCAACTGAATGACAAACAATGAAGATCCTGATCAGATGGCTTCTTCAGAAGCCATCTGATCTGGATCTTCATTGTTTGAAAGATAAGAGATATCCGGGTTCAGCAGGACAAGGGTTAAAATGTGATATTTTATTTCTTCTTCAAACATAGATGGTGGAATGTTCATTGGAACTGCCTGGTACCAACAATCCATGGTTCTGAGCAGAATTAAGGGGAAACTGTATATCTCTATATACCCCACTTTTCACTATAAAATGTAGGACTTTTGAGGAGGGTATTGATGTGAACAAACCTTTTCCCTGTCTTCATAACTCTCATGCTGGCGATAATTTACTGGCTACCAAAACATCCCTACAGCAAATTTGATCAGCAAAAGTATCATTTGCATTAAGTTCGGTCATAACATCTCCGCTTGGTGTTACAGATTTGTTCAGTTAACACCAGGGAGGAGTTGCATAAGGGGAAAGCTACAGAGCACTTTGTATCACTTCGCTATGCAAAGGTGCATTTCCAAAATGCGCTTCGTAGTGCTTCGTAGCGCTTTGTAACAGTGTTTGGAGCTGCCTTGTTCTAGGATGCATAGCAACCAGGCGAAACAAAATGGCGGCATCCGACGTCGCGACATATTGAGTGTCCGTTTGAAGCCATTTATTTATTAGCTCGGCTGTTTTTGAATAAAACGACGAGGTATTGTCATAGCTCTGGCATCATCTGCATCGTCGTGGTGCAAAAACTTGGACATTATGTAATATCTCTGTCATTACTGAACATATTTACTTGAAACTCAGACCAGTTGTTCATTATGAAAAGGGGAACTCATACCAATAGGTCAGGTAAGCCTCAAAATATTTTTGGCACAGTTATGCCCCTTTTTCGACTTAGAATTTTTGTTTTCTAAAAGAAACTGCAGCCAAGCGTTGGCACCCGCATGCGGTGCTGTTGTTTTTTCTCTATTTGAAAGCAGTACATTGTGCAGAAATGACAACAGAAAACAAAGCAATCACTGAAGCAAGCATTCTTTTCTGAGAAGTTTTCCGGTTTTAAAATTGTCTATTTTGGCAGACATTTTAGAAAGGGCCTCCATCAAGCGCTCACCTTATGCAACTCTCCCCACATCTTTGTTTTGCTGGACTCACCGAAACATGAAATATTTCTATACTCATATAATTAAACTATAGCACAAGTTAGCGGGGTTGAGAGCATATCTGTGTTCTGGGTTTGCGACCAGGTAAGACCACAAACTGGCCTGCTTAGCTACACAGACTAGCAAGAGTCTTGAAAGTTCAGAAATGGAAACTTCAAGTATTACACCATGGATGCAGAGAACACAAAGCTACTGAACAGTCTGAAGGATAGCTTTCGTCAATTCTCCATAAAAACCTATGTTGTGGGTTTTGTTTGTTTGATTTGAGGTTTAACATCCCCATCAACACTTTAAAGGTCATTTTGGAGACGTTGCTTCCAATTTTGTGGGACTTTTACTCGACATTGAGATGTAATGACATCTCAAGCCCTGTCGCCCAATGAAACCAATAGGGTTTATAAGCATGGATGGTCCAACTCATGCGCACCACTTTGCCTGAGCAAGCTTAGATCCTCTAAGCGGTTTACCAGTACTTGTGTGCGGGTCAGATTCAGCTCTGCTTGGAAGCATCATGCAGCCTATATATTTCTTCAAGCCCCGATGGGCTGGGGCCCTATATGTTGCTGGTATTCATTAGAACCGCCTCGACGAGGCGGTTCTAATGAATACCCACAACATAGGTTTATATGGAGAAATAAGGAAAACTATCCTTCAATTATCACAAAATACACATCTTATCTGTTGCTACCCAGATGTGCAGGCTGATCTGTAGTTGTGTTGCTCGCAAAAGGCAAAAATAGGTTTTCCCATCACATGGCTCCAATGTTATCAGGGTGTATTTTTACACCCAGATTAGAAAGGCAGATATAATGGGGCATTTCTATACAAATCAAAATCAATTTCTATAAAAATTTCTAAAGAGCTTTTGCTTCATGTTTATTTATTTTACTGCTTCATTTTAAACCCATTATTTAAGAAAATTCGTCAGATTTTAAACTGCTTTACTAAGACCTGAGTTCAGATTAATATAGAATTATAGACATAATTTTCATAAACAAACAAGATATGAAAATGATGTTTATTGAGGAAGATTTTAAATCTATTAGTCAATGTCAAAGCTCCTTGAAAGTATACAAAACTTTATTTTATAATCTGTTTGCTGTGCATATGCAGGTGCCACACTAAAATAAAATAAGTAATTTAAATACTTCAGCCAAAAAGAAAAAAAACAGAGTAAAGTTGGATTCTTTTTTTTATTAACCCTTAAGGATAGCAAATGTCATTTTTTTTTTTTTTTTTTTAATTTTTCAGAGAAAATAAGGCTTGACACTTATAAAATGTCAAGCCTTATATTTTCTCAGAAAAATAAAGAAAAAAGCATCATGTTATCTGCTTTACAGTTTCAGGTTAACCCTGAAGACCTGGGTTGATCCAGAAGAGATGCTTGTCTCTTTGGGGTCAACACTATTTGCCAGCCAGTTAATGAGTAATGATTAAAAGCACCTCGGCCCCCGCCAATCGGGGCTTGAAGAAATAAATGGACTGCATGATGCTTCCACACAGAGCTGAAATCCGACAGCACACAAGTACTGGTAAACAGTTTAGAGGATCTAAGCCTGCCCAGGCAAAGTGGTGCGGTTCAGACCATCTTGCTTATAAACCCTATTGGTATCATTGGGCGACAGAGCTTGACATGTCGTTTCATCTCAATGTCGGGTAAAAATCCCACAAAATTGGAAGCAAAGTCACCAAAATGACTTGTACAGTGTTGATGGGGATGTTAAACTCAAATCAATCAAACAAACAAAAGTCATTGTACATACTATAATATTCATCTTCTCAAACAGTAAGCCTTAGGAACAAATTTGATGATGAAAACTTTATTGGTAATTATCAAATCTGTTTGAAATAAAATAAGGCAATAAAATTCTCAATGTATTGAAAATCTAATCAATACTAGTTTTTACTTGCACATATTTGGCCAGTAGCTAAAATTCAATGTACAGTCTGAGCTAAATAATATTGCGCATTCATTTACAGTTAATCGGGTTTTATCAGTAGATATCAAAGCCACTACAATACTTCAGTATTGAAAATTTTGTACTCGATTTAACTTTGTAGATTTAAATGTTTCAAAACATTACACAGGGCTTTAATGTCAAGTATGTGTTAAGAACATAACCTTTCACTTAGACAGCATATAAAATACTATGATAGTGCTACAAAGAATTATGCAATCAATTTATAACTTCAATTCTTGTACACCAGATAAGTAAATCCTGGACTTAACTCTGGGATAATTTTTATCCTACCCAGGTTATCCTACCCACGGATAAGATAAAAATCAAGAATTTGCATGTGTTTAATGTGCACCTCACATAGGCTGTCCACTGTGTCAATGCTAGTGTGGACCCTAATGTTGAAGTCAGTTTCTCAAGTGCCATAAGAGCTACATTGATGATACAAACTTGGTACACAGTTGCATCTAGGGATGCCTACCTGAATGCAAGCTTCCACTGTTTAGCAATGATCTGTATTTTATGCTACGATGACTTTTTTCCAAATGTTGTATTTAGGTTTAATTGAGTCAGATTGGCATTCCCACCCCTGGTTTGACATAGCCTTTGGCAAAATTCTGGTGTATATTTAGCATGAGAAAGGTTCTATCCATACATGTCCTAGTGTTTCCCGCAGACTGAAATTAGGGCAGGATGCTACTCCAAAAAAGGGCATTTTCGCAACACGGCACTGCATGTCATACGGCATACTTGCACAGGCTCTTACCAACGAGGGCAAGACAGGGGTCTTGCACCCCTTTTAGGGAATGGTGCCTTTAGAATCGGGAAAATTATGGACATTTCGACTGAAATTGGGAAAAATGTACTGCAAACACGGTGAGGTTTTATTTATGGCATTGTTATTTAAAGACAAACGTTGCTAAAAGCAGGCCTATTCCAGACAGCAGACTGTGGAATAAACAACAGGGATAAACTATAACTTGTCCAAGGGCCAAGTGGGCCCCAAACTCTCAGATGTTTGGGATCCAGATCAAAATTTAAGGACCAATAAATGTTTGGGTAAGATAATTATACTTGATAGACACTCCCTGACGATGACTGAAGTAAGAATTTTATCCAAAATCAAACCTGTTAACATTTTTTGTTTATTTAAACTCGGTTAGTTCTGCTATGAAAACAATGCATGTGGTAACTACATGTATGAAAATCATTCTTCAAGTACCTGGGCCTCCTTACATTCATTATGAAAAAAATTAGAATACTGTTGATGGCGCGCCATCGCAAATCCCCACGCTTTCTACAGAGGGGCCAAGTACCGAAAACCCCTCACCCTGGGCCCTAATTTGACCCAGGGTCAAATTATTACCTGTATTATATTCTACTAATCATGCCCTTCAATTTGATATGCCACATGACTATGTTCCAAAAAACTTAAATTTTGACCCTTTGGCCCCTCCCCCAGGGCCCCAATCTGACCCCATGGTCAAAATTTTACTTGTATTCTACTAATCACCCCCTTCATTTTGATATTCCATATGGCTATATTTGGTGAATTTTGACCCCCTGAACCCCCGCCCCCCCCCCCCCCCCCCAATAAAACAGGAATCATACTATACACTTGACTGAACAAAACACAGGTATTTATTGCGACTGTCACTTGTCTCGGGAATGCAAAGATTATCTCAATAATAATAGGATAATTGCAGAGTGCATTTAATTGACGTAAAGGGGCAATGCAGGGCGCAAAGAGGGGCAAAAATTACAATTTTAGGACAGGATGGTGGGAATTTAGGGCATCGGGGTGCCATGCCAAGCTGTTCCGCTTTAGGGCAATCACTATGTGAAAATTAATGTAGGATAATCACAAAAAAAGAGTTTTTTTTTTCAGCAAAGAAATGATATTTTATACAAATGATTGATACAAATGAAGCAAAAGCATTGCTAATAAAAATTTGTGAGACTGGCGTAAATGTACTCACATTCAATGAGAATCATGCTCTTCATCCAAACATTCTGCAATTTACCGGCTAAACTATGAAATAAATCACAAAACCAAACATACAATGTTAAAACTCAAATAATTCCAGTGGTTCATTCTTATTAAACTTTTCTGAAGCCCAGACTAACATAAAAAAAAATCATAAATTTATGTTATGTTCTGCCAGGTTTAGTCTGCACAATTGCAGAATAAAAGAGTTGTTGTTATGGTGAAACTTCGGTTTGAACTTCAGATTCATGGCAATATAAGAGTTGTTGTTACCATAATGGTAAAACTTTTGGATGGACTCCCTTTTTGTCTGGTGTCCCACAAGGGACTTTTTTGGTACGTTGTTGTTCTCTTTGTACATAAGAAAAGTAATAGAAAACTTGGCTACTTGAAGCAAAATCCTTATCCGATGAGTGCGTTCAGGAGGTAAAAGTGGCAGGATATAAAGGACTTGTTTGCCCAATCTAGGTATATGGTAGTTTTGTCTGGGACCCTGACACCCAGGGAGTGGTTCTTCTGGAAGAAATTGAAAAAAAATCGGAATAGGACCACAAGATTGCTGCTTTGAAACTGGAAGTATGACGAATAATAAAAAATTTAAGAACCTTGGTGCATGTTGTAGCAAATTAAAAAGTGTCAAGATGTCATTTGAACACAAATATTCTCAATGTTTGTTTCATGGAGTATTAAATTAACTGTGATGGTCTTTAATGTCTAATCTCGATCTTACGATTTGTTGAATTAAAGTTGCAGTTAAAATCAGTTTTAATGTTGTATAGAATGTCGGTATAAAGAGGACTGAATGTACATCATTTTTAACTCATGTGTTTTTCGAAGGAAAACTTTTGAGCTATTGTCATTACTCCAGCATCTGCATTGTCAATGTCATTGTCATAGTTGTCATTAAAAAAACAACAACAAAAAACCCCACTTCAAAAGTATTTGACCTAGCCTCATGAAACTTCATACACATACATGTACTTATCATCACAAGAGCCACATTCTGACCAAGGATCATAACTGTATTGTTGATTTGGCTGAATTATCTTCCCATTTCTAATTTTTTCTGAAACACATTTTTTCCTCTCATTTCAGTACTATTTATAATAGAGCCTTCAAACTTCACATGGATGCTCTGTGGTTCCATTGATACCAGACTTTTTGACCTGTGACCTTGACCTTTGAACTTCGAACTATTTTTGAAAATTGAACCAAATATTTAACCTTGACTATATTTCCAAAAATATTTGGCCTACCTATATAAAACTTCACACACATACTCACCATCATAAGAGCTACTTTCTTTCAAAGTTTCTATCATATTCTAGTTCTGTCATACAATTTAACTGAATTATCATCCATTTTCTCTCTGTTTTTTTTTTTTTTTTTTTAAATACAAAACAACAAAAAAACAAAACAACATAAAACATTCTTGTCACGTCCCTCATTTTAATACCAATATCAATACAGCTTCAAACTTGACATGTATGTTCCTGGGGACCAGACCCTTCCATTGATACCAAGTTTTTTGGCCTGTGACCTTGAACTTTGACCTTTTTTTCTAAAATGTAACCAAATCTTTAACCTTGGCCATATTTCCACAACTATTTGCCTTAGCCTTATGAAACTTGGTACAGATCTGTATGATCATAAGACCAAGTTACATAATTTATCATGCAATTGATTTATTTATCTCCCTCTGTGGCTTAAGAAAAAACAACCATTTCAAGAAAACATTTCGGTCTCTCATTTTAATACCACCAAAAATACAGCTTTCAGAATTCACATATGTGTTCCTTGGGAGCAAGACCTTTCCATTGATATCAAACCTTTTGACCTGTGACCTTGACCTTTGAACTTTGACCTATTTTTAAAAAATTCAACTAAAATCTTAACCGAGCATGTCAACTGCTTGCGTTGCTGTTCTTTGATATTTTTGTATGCTCAATGAAAATTAGGTGTGGATTGAGTGAAAGACAATGTGCAGAAATGAAATTTACTGTCTTATGCAGCCAAAATGTTGACCTCAATTAAACCCTATATTGACCAATCAAGACGTTTGTTTATCTCTGAGGTTTAATGATGTCACATGATCAGCTGTCCTTTGTTGGTGTATAAAGACTGTTTGTCTGAAATGTGGTCAACCTAAGGAAAGTCAGCTGCAAATGTAATATCAGAAAGTAATACATGTACTCTAAATCAAGAAAACCATAAAGCAAAACTTTGTCAGAACCATTTCTGTGTATGGTATATAGCTTGATCAGTAGTCTACCTTTAGCCCTTATCCTGTTGAACACGACAACCACTACATTTGCAAACAGTGTAGATCCAGAAGAGATGGCTTCGGAACTGATCAGGATCTACACTGTTTGTCATTCTGTTTGTGAATTGAACAAATACATTATATTTAGTAACTTGATTGGTTGATAGTCTGACAGTAATGGGCAACAGGTATGGCTTAAATAATTTATTCAGCAGGATAAGTGTTGAGATTATCAAAATATGGTTCAGCTTGCTAGTTTTGAAGAAGTGAGACATCCAAATGTAGTCTTTATAGAAGTGCATCTGTGTTCTTTTGATCATAATTATTAATCCTTAAGATGCCATAAAAAACTGCATCTGCAAATGTCGTCGTCTTATGTCGTCTGCTGAATCTTCTTTCAGACTTTTTAAAAACATTTTTGCATACAGGCAAACATTGTGGGCCCAGATCAGACTGCTCCTAGAAATCTGGGTCCACACTGTTTGCAAAAATGACTTTTAAAGTAAATGGCAGACGACAAAGCAGACGACAATAATTGTGATTGGCATTTTATGGGTTTACTTTTTCTTTTTTTCATTACAGTACATAGAGAACCTGGATCGTATGAAGAGATTGCAAGTACTGAACCTAAGTAATAATATTATTGAGAAAATAGAGAAACTAGACAAACTTCTAAAACTGAAGGAGCTAAACTTGTCTATGAACTGTATAACAAAGATAGAGGGACTAGAAAATTTAACAAATCTACAGGTGTTGAATCTGACTGGAAACTTAATAGAACATATACCGATCTGGATAGGAAAGAGACTGAAGTCCCTTAGAGCTTTTCATATAGGAAGAAATAAGCTGGAGTCGGTAAGTTTATGGTTGATGGTTTCAGTAGTACAGCGGTAACCTTGATTTTGGGTCAGTGGGGATTGGGTGAAGGAGTAGTTTGTTGAGAGTTTCTACTGCTTGCTAAGCTGTCAGCATGTTTTGGCCTATCAGAAGTATTATTTGCTGTATTTTAAGACAAATACTTTAATTTACTCATTACTATGTTGCATTATGTGCTAGTGTCTAAAGTCATTACTGTATCTTTTGTACGGCCTCCGCCCATCAGGGCTTGAAGAAATAGATGGGCTGCATGAAGCTTCCAGGCAGAGCTGAAACTGACCGCACACGTACTGGTGAATGGATTAGAGGATCTAAGCCTGCCCAGGCAAAGCAGTGCGAGTTGGACTGTCCATGCTTATAAACCCTATTGGTTTCATTGAGCGACTGGGCTTGAGATGTCATTTCAGCTCAATGTTGGGTAAAAGTCCAACAAAATTGAAAGCAACATTACCAAAATGACCTATACAGTGTTGAGGGGGACGTTAAACCTCAAACAAACAAATGTATCTTTTTGTATGTCAGAGAAATATACAATGAAACGTCAATGGCTCGAACTCCGATGGCTCATTCATTATGAAAACACCCTATACAAATACATTGCAACCTTTATCACCGAAAAAATGAAAAAATATTTAAGAAGAAAATTGTGATATTTTTCTTATTTCTGCTCAAAATATAGATTGTGGTACTCGTTAGAACCGCCTCAGTCTATATTTTAGAGCAGAAATAAGAAAAATAAGGTTCACCCCTGCAAACCCCAGTTTTACTGTTTAAAGTGGGGTTCAAGGGGGTCAAAATGGCGTGTTTTCGTAATGTACCATGGCTGTTTGGAACTTGTTCTTAGATAGTGATAATGCCGTTCGATGATTTTTGAATTGATATAAATCGCCGCCCACAAACCGACGCTACCATTTTTCTGCACGCGATCGGTAAATGACGTCATCCGACGCCAGCACCCCAACACGTGTTTAATGTCATTGTGTGTATCTCGTTCATAAAAAAAACGTTAGGAACCGGTAAAAAATATTTTCTCGATAGCTAAAAGGTTGTGAATAGAGGTGGATAGAAAACCAGCGCTTTGCACAGCTCCCGAATTATCCCCAGAAGCTCCGTGTCAATAACCAACAACAGCGTTCGACTTTTCTCGCCCAGCGTCTGCTATTTGGCGCCAAAACATAACCATTCATGAGATCGTAGATTAGTCCATTTTTTGTAATGCAAACTTCTACCGTTAGATGTAGCTAATTGTCTGAGGAGCGATTAAATCATTTTCACATTGATTGCGGATTAAATTTTATGATTGGAAGATAAACGCAAATACGAGACATAACTTGACCATATTTTCACACCTTATCGACACGCACCGCAGGGTGGCAATTATATGACAGGGATTAACAATAGTGTCATACTTGAACCGTAATAAATACACAGATGGTTTGTCTGCATTAATTATTGCGATTTACTTATTGGTCTAGTTTTACCGGATTTAAGGACCCAGAAAGACTGACAGTTGTAGACGATTTTTATTATTGCACTTGCCCGGCGCGATTTCGGTCTTGTCTCGGGCAGCCGGGAAATGGATTTGTCAGCCCTGTCGTCTATTAAATAGAAGTCTTAGCCAGCAAATCATGTACCGGGCCAACTTCGGGCCGACAGCGATACGACCTATCGGCCCGACGTTTCCCCCTTTTCCAGACGCTTAATAGACCTACCGATTCAGATTCAGTAAGAGTTGTCTCTCTTTGTAACTCTCACAAACGAAGACATTATGTCAACAGATATAAACAAAGCCATGTGAGGGGTAAGTAGAGGGGTTTTCTGACGAAAAAAGGCCGATTTCTCACATCTAAACGGTATCTAGCGGTAGCGGAAAGTCCCCGACAGATACGGCAAAAATTTGACCCATCTTATAAAAGAGTATAAGCAAAATCCCACTTTAGAAGAACTGAAAAAGGGGTCCCGTCTTATAGCCGAATCGCCTTATAGCCGAATTTTTACGGTAATCCTAACGTGATTGCTATTTTGCCTCTTGACATTGTGCTATGATTAACCCTCAGTGTCTCGAATTAAAAATGTACCTCTGTCACAAAAAAATTGCCATGGTCCCCAAGGTGTTTGAGCCATTGATGTTTGACTGTACTAGTTTGAACACACATCATGTGACCATAGCTTCAAGAATGCATGTTCCTTAACATTGTCACTCTGTTAGTATGACCTGAATAATGACAGCCAAAATTATGAAACATTTTAATTTTATTAGTTTGAATCCTGCTCAGGTGGGATAAATTTATTTTATCCCTGTTTTGTTTGATTTGAGGTTTAACGTCCTCGTCAACACTGTATAGGTCATTTTGGAGATGTTGCTGCCAATATTGTGGGATTTTATCCCTGTAACCTATGGACTGGCATGTATTTTACCGAGAGTGACACAAACTTCAAAAACACTTTTGAGTCCTGAATAATTGTACTGTCTCAGAGAATGATGGCTACAGTTTGCAGGTTAGTATCTATACAGCACTATTGTTGGGGTCCAAAGTATAAACTGTGTTAGTGTTAGAATGGGAACACCTAGCAGATTTACCCACCATTTTTGAAAGGGAGACAACTTTCAGGACTCTCTAAGCCTTATCTTACTGAAAAAGGGGTCAACCCTTTAAGGAATGAATTTGCTCTTAAGGAGCAAATTCTTTTCTTTAAGAGTTGACCCCTATTGAGATGGAAGACAAAAATATTTTTGCAGGATTTGTCTCCCCTGAAGGTGTTCCCATTCCCCTTAAGCCAAACAAAATGTTTTGATTGTATAGAAAAATGACGGTTTAGGATTATTTCTGTGCAATCCATACATTTTATGGATTCAATCTTTAAACTGTTGTAGATCCGAAATCATATTATAATACTTAAACCATGTTATATCTAAAACCATGTTATTATGAACTTTGTTCTTAAGTGGTTGGAAAATTTTACCCTAATGTTAAATACTCTTAATGAGTAAACAACTATATGCATTAAGGGGAATGGGAACACCTTCTGGGGAGGCAACTCCTGCAAAGTATTTTTGTCTCCCATGTCAATAAGGGTCAACTCTTAAAGGAAAGAATTTGCTTGCTCCTGAGGAGCAAATTCTTTCCTTTAAGAGTAGAACCCTTTTTTGAGTGGGACAGGGCTTATAAAAAGGGAACAGGAAGTTCCGAAAGTTGTCTCCCTATGAAAAAAGGCAGACAAATTTGTCAGGTGTTTCCATTCCCCTTTAAGTTTACATGTTTAGGAAAACAAATTGTGAACATTAACACACTTGCACAAAAAATGTGCACACACACACTGCAAAAATTGAAAAAGTTTATACATTTATGTTGTACTTCCAGTCTGACAAATAGTGTTTACATTTTAAGAACATTCAGTATATTTTTGCCATTTCTTTCTAGCTGAGTGAATTAGCCAAGTTAAAGCCACTACCAGATCTGACACAGTTGACTGTTGCAGAGAACCCGCTTTCAGACCTGAGTCACTCTAGACTCTATCTGGTATTTCACTTGCGAACACTCGAGGTGATAGATGGACAACAGGTCCAGAACAAAGAGAGAGAACATGCTAAGAACAGATTTGAACAAGGTAATGTGATATACTAAGGTTCATGGAAAAGGGCATCATCCCTGAAAATAAACAAGGATGAAGAAAATGCAAAGAAAAAATACTGTTCAAATGATTTGCAGTTAATGTTGTAAGTTTTTAGCTCACCTGGGCCGAAGGCTCCAGGGGAGCTTATAGTATAGTGGGTCCTCCGTCCTCCGTCGTCCGTCCGTCGTCCGTCCGTCCACACTTTTGACCAGCTATATCTCTGTATCCTGCAGGCTGATCTCAATCATTTCTCACCTGTAGCATGCCTCTGGTGGGGCATTGATGACATAAACTTTTTTTTTGAAATCGCTCTAAAACTTTGGTTCCTATGGCAACCACAAGGTCCCATAGACTTACTATGGGAAGGCCCCCGCCCATCGGGGCTTGAAGAAATAGATGAGCTGCACGATGCTTCCATGCAGAGCTAAATCCGGCCGCACATGAGTACTGGTAAACCGCTTAGAAGATCTAAGCCTGCCCAGGCAAAGCGGTGCAAGTCGGACCGTCCATGCTTATAAACCCTATTTGTTTCATTGGGCGACAGGGCTTGAGATGTCATTTCATCTCAATGTCGGGTAAAAGTCCCACAAAATTGGAAGCAACGTCTTCAAAATGACCTTTACAGTGTTGACGGGGACGTTAAACCTCAAATCAAACAAACAAACAAAACTTACTATGGGAAAATGCTTGTCATCACTGTAGCGCCTTCAGTTTTGATCGGATCTTTCTGAAACTTATATGTGAGGTGACTGGGGATAAAAACTCGGATGAGTTTGAAAACCGGCCAAGTCGGCCCATTTATCATAGAGTTACGTCCCTTTGATTGCTGAAAATGCCCATTTTCGACCTTGTCATCACCGTAGCCCCTTCAGTTTTGATCGGATCTTTCTGAAACTTATATGTAATGTGACTGGGGATAAAACCTCGGATGAGTTCGAAAACCGGCCAAGTCCGCCTATTTATCATAGAGTTACGTCCCTTTGATTGCTGAAAATGCTGATTTTTGACCTTGTCATCACCGTAGCCCCTTCAGTTTTGATCGGATCTTTCTGAAACTTATATGTAAGGTGGCTGTGGATAAAATCTCGGATGAGTTCGAAAACCAACCAAGTCGGCCCTTTTATCGTAGAGTAACATCCCTTTGATTGCTGAAAATGCTGATTTTTGACCTTGTCATCACTGTAGCCCTTTCAGTTTTGATCGAATCTTTCTGAAACTTACATGTAAAGTGGCTGGGGATAAAATCTTGGATGTGTTCGAAAACCAGCCAAGTTGGTCCATTTATCACAGAGTAACATCCCTTTGATTGCTGAAAATGCCGATTTTTGACCTTGTCATCACCGTAGCCATTTCAGTTTTGATCGGATCTTTCTGAAACTTATATGCAAGGTGGCTGTGGATTAAGCCTCAGTTGAGTTCGCATACCGGCATAGGTGGCCTATTTATCATAGAGTTAGGTCCCTTTGATTGCTGAAAATGTTGATTTTTGACCTTGTCCACACTGTAGCCCCTTCAGTTTTGATCGGATCTTTCTGAAACTTATATGTAAGGTGGCTGGGGATAAACCCTCGGATGAGTTCGAAAACCGGCCAAGTTGCCCCATTAACTATATAGTTATGTCCCTTTGATGGCTGAAAATGTCGATTTTTTACCTTGTCATCACCGTAGCCCCTTCAGTTTTGATCGAATCTTTCTGAAACCTATATGTAAGGTGACTGGAGATAAAACCTAGGATGAGTTTGAATACCGGCCAAGTTGGCCCATTTATCATTGATTTACGTCCCGTTGATTGCTGAAAATGCCGATTTTTGACCTTGTCATCACCATAGCCCCTTCAGTTTTGATCGGATCTTTCTGAAACTTATATGTAAGGTGGCTGGGGATAAAATCTTGGATGAGTTCAAAAACAGGCCAAGTCAGCCCATTTATCGTAGAGTTCTGTCCCTTTGATGGCTGAAAATGTTGATTTTTGACCTTGTCATTACTGTAGCCCCTTCAGTTTTGATCGGATTTTTCTGAAACTTATATGTAAGGTGGCTGGGGATGAAACCTCGGATGAGTTCGAAAACTGGCCAAGTCGGCTCATTTATTTTAGAGTAACATCCCTTTGATTGCTAAAAATGCCAAATTTTGACCTTGTTTTTGAACTTATCACCATAGCCCCATCAGTTTATATTGGATCTTCTTAGCAAGTCAGGAATAAAAGCTTGAATGAGTTTGAAAACTGGTGAGGTCAGCCTATTTATCACTGAGTTACGTTCTACTTGATTTGCAGAAATTGCTTACCCTTTTGCACCCCAGGGGCATGATTGGCAGGAATTATGTAGGTGACCACTTGCCCTTGCTATGTGCTAAATATCAAATCTCTGGGCGCTGTGGTTTCAGAGAAGAAGATTTTTTAAGCTTTTTGTCGCGCCTGCTATTAGCATGGCGCAATATAGGCGCCCGGTTTTCCGTCCGTTCGTTCGTCTGTTCGTCAAGGCTTCAACATTTGCGACCACCCTAGCGTTCACCCTAATGGTCAAGTTTGTTTCTCAAGAACTATAAGAGCTTCATTAATGATACTTGGTACAAACTTGTGTCTGGGGATGACAACTTACATGCAAGCATCCATATTTCACCTTGACCTACATTTCATGGTTCACTGACTTTGTAAAATATTGCGACCACCCTAGCGTTCACCCTAATGGTCAAGTTTATTTCTCAAGAACCATAAGAGCTTCATTAATGATACTTGGTACAAACTTACATCTCGGGATGGCAACTTAAATGCAAGCATCCATATTTGACCTTGACCTACATTTCATGGTTCACTGACTTTGTAAAATATTGCCACCACCCTAGCATTCACCCTAATGGTTAAGTTCATTTCTCAAGAATTATTTGAACTTCATTAATGATACTTAGTACAAGCCTTTTATGCAAGCATCTATGTTTGATCTTGGCCTAGATGTCATGGTTCGGTGACTTTGCGCCCCCACAGGCGCGACATAGCCTTCGGCGGAATTCTTGTTTAGCATTATGAGTCTATGGGAGCAAAGGGGCCCCGGCGCGTGTCATCACCATGTCCTTCCATTAATCCTTCAGTAAAGGTTGTCACTTCCTGAAACTTTGAATCTGTTAGCTCAGGTGAGCGATACAGGACCAGCTTGGTCCTCTTGTTTTTTCAATGCATCAGAACATATACACACATACAGTAGAACTTCAGTGGCTTGAAATCTGATTGTTTGTTTACCATGGATGAGACTGACTTGCTCTTGAGTCCGCAGGAAGTTCCTCCAAATATGAAATATGAATAATTTAGGAAGATTTTCTTCTTTTATATTGCAAATGTATGCTGTGTTTACTCATTAGAATCACCCGTGATAAGGCGATTGGAGTGAGTACCCACAACATACATTTATAATAAAGAAAACGGAACAGATATCCCAAATCTATTGCCATTATGCCTCCTGGTATTGTGCTAATATTAACCATCCATGGCCTGAACTGCCCCTATCTCAAACAATGTTCTATGTTCCCAGAGGGGTCGAGCCATCGAAATTAGACTTCATATCACACTTTCCATTAGTTTTATTGAGCAAGAGCCTCTGCATCAGTTTCAGAACCCTTTTGCCATGTGTCACTGTTGTCATTATTTCTTCCTAATCTCTCTGATGAAAGTGGGGTTGGGGGCAGCTTCAATGATTCAGTGGTTTGATGTGCTGTTTCTAGATCACTCACATTCAATTCAATGTGTCCACATGAAATAAACCATTTGTTCATGCTGCAGGCATGTTTTTTCCTTTGGCTGCACAGTTTGGCCCTCTTCTACTTGCAAACTATGGCACAGCTATTGAAGAGTCAGTTTTCTTTGTTCCCAGACGTTATAAATACAGGCACTGGAAAAAAGAAAAAAAAATGGGATAAAAGCAATAGCGGGATGTGAAAAACAAAGAGCAATCTGACACAACTAGAATACCATTGACAAAGCAGAAAGGACTATGAACATCTACCTGTATAGCTATGAGATAGGCAAAATTTCCTTAAGAGTAATGCATAATTTCAGATGAAGTTGAAAGGTTGGAGAAAGAGCTTGAGGCAGGGGAGCAGAAAATGCGCCGACTGGAAGAAGAACACAATAGGTCACAGCAAGAAAGACATCATCTTAGTGCTACAGAGGATGACTTGCGTAAAAGGGAGAAAAATTACAGTCAGCGGGTACAGGAGCTGGAGAGAGAACTGGAAACTAAGAGTGAAATTGTAAGTTATAATAAGTGAGTTAAAGGGAATGAATACACTTTTAGGGAAGACAATTCTTTCAACAATATTTTTGTCTGCTTTATCAGTATGGGTCTTCTCTTAAGGGGTGTGGCACAGTTTTCCTCCATTTTTCAAAGGGAGACAACTTTCAGAACTTCCTGTTCACTTTCGATAGGCTCAGTCCCAC
Organism: Lucinisca nassula; assembly: GCA_963580285.1. Taxonomy (NCBI): domain Eukaryota; kingdom Metazoa; phylum Mollusca; class Bivalvia; order Lucinida; family Lucinidae; genus Lucinisca; species Lucinisca nassula. The sequence continues at coordinate 51,314,710 of OY757010.1, forward strand.
TGAAAAAGGAGTCTACTCTTAAAGGAAAGAATTTGCTCCGCAGGAGCAAATTCTTTCCTTTAAGTGTTGACCCCTATTGACATGGGAGACAAAAACATTTTCGCAGGAGTTGCGTCCCCTGAAGGTATACCCATTCACCTTAAGGGGAAAGATTTTGTTCATGAAGATCAAAAAGTAGACCTATTTCAAAGATAGTCAAATTATGGAACCCCAGAAAGTTGTCTCCCATGTGAAAATGATGGAAAATATGTTAGGTGTTTCCATTCACCTTAAGGGGGTTTCGATGCACTAAAATAAGTTAATGATACATTTGGTACAGTACCATATTTACCTTTAACCCTTATCCTGCTGAATTAATTAATTCAGCCACACCCATTCTGACTTTCAATGATCAAATAACTTGATATAATGTATACCCTCAATATTACGAACTGAATCAATCAGTTTGCCAATCTGATCTGGCTCTACACTGTTTACAAAGGTAGGGGTTGTCCTGTTCAGCGGGATGAGAGTTAAAATTTGGATGTCATAAGGTGCTTGTAGAATGGCAAAATAGGTAGGTACTGCAAGAGCTTTTTGATCTGGATCATTGCACTAACACTTCGGTTAATTATGATTAAAATAAATATGGCGTCCAGCCTGAGTAGAAAATGTCCTTAGCATGTCTGACATAAACACATACAAGTCAATTCAGTGACCAGAGGCGAGTTGTTCAAAACTAACAATGTCTTTAGTTAACAAATTGTTAAAACTTTGATCATTTAATATGGCAAATATACTAATATTTTTGCAGAAAAAATGTGAGCAGCTTTTGCAATTGCAAAAGCTGCTCACATTTTTTCAGCAAAAATTAGAAAATTTTGGATATTGTACTTGCTAGAACAGTTAGCAGTTTGATCACTTAACAAGCTAGTGTAGCTAAAGAGTCTTTGAACAACTGGATCCAGATCTCTTCTTTGTCTGAAGTGTCATATATTTTCATAAATTGAGTCAGCTCATGAGAGCAAAGTACTTACTGAATGGGCAACCAGAAAAAGCTCATTTAATAGCTTCAAGCAAGAGGTCATACATCTAGCTCTATTAGTTGGCTGCTTATGCAAATTTTGAAGAATTTAAATCAGAGAATACTAATGAGCCTTTTCTCATGTGTCACCTTAATAGCAATTGATCGTGCCCACGTCATAAAACAGGAAAACTGTTACAGCAAGTGCCACCACGTGATGATTTTCAGTTTGAGTGAGTGTGTTTGAGTTTTACGTCCCAGTCATACGGAGATGGGACCACGGTTATAAGACTCATCCGAAAGTCTGGAGAAGCCCGGGATCAAACCCACAATCCCTGGTTTATGAGGCGAGTGGCTTATCCACTACACCACTGATATTTTTTGGACAAACATTGTATTTACTAAAACATTTTCTACAAATCAAACAGTACAGGCCCAGATCAGATGCCACAGGGCCCAAATATGGAGATAATAAACATGTTTTATTAGGATTTCGTGCTATACTCACTAGACTGGCACAAGATGGTTTGTCTGAAATTAACCCTTCTCTTGCTGAATATTCATTTAAGCCACACCCATTTCTGTCTATCAACCAATCAAATTACTTGATGCAATTTATTCCTACAAATTCACAAATTGAATGCCAAACAGTGTAGATCCTGATCAGGTGGCTTCTTCAGAAGCCACCTGATCTGGATCTACACTGTTTGCAAATATAGGGGTTGTTGTGAACAGCAAGATAAGGGTTAATGATGCCCCTGAGTGCTAAGAATAGCCCAGCTATAAATAGTTCTAACCGGCAAGAATATCGATCCCTATTTAAGCCTTATCTTGCTGTATAGACTGATTTAGCCACCCCCATTTCTGACCAACAACCAATCAAATTACTTAATATTATGTATTTGTTCAGTTCACAAACTGTGTCTGATCTGGATTTACACTGTTTGCAAATGTAGGGGTTGTCCTGTTCAGCAGGGCAAGGGTTACATTTGTTTAATATGCAAACAGCAAAAGCTGTAGAAATTTTATATAATTATGTAGTATAGCCTGAAACTTCTTGTTTGCATTAGTACAAAGGACCAAGTATCTGATCTGTGGACGGGCCTCCTTGGCCTAATGGATAAGAGCGCAGAGTCTTAGTCATTAGGTCTCTCACCGCCGTGGGTTGGAGCCTCGCTCGGGTCAACGTGTGAGACGCCAAGTTCTGCAACGGAAGGCCAGGTGGTTTTTCTCTGGGTACTCCGGTTTTCGCCCACCTATGATTAACGATCAGCTCGATATGAGTGAAATAATCTTGAAAAGGCCGTAAAACCCAAACCAAAAAAAAAAAAAAAATCAGATCTGTGACTACTGCAAAATCAGGAAATTAAATGATATGTAAATTTATCATTTGGCACCACATCTGAGAAGCAATGTATTAAATTTGGTAATCTACTAGTGGATTAAATATGCAAATTAGATACCCCCGTTATGTTACACGTATGATGTCCACTAGTGGTGGAATATTGACATCTTTGTACAGAAATCGTGAATTAAATGCATTTTAAATGTCATATGATAATAGAATCTTGCATTCGTGCTCATGTATTATTGAAATTATTAAACTCATTGAGGAAAAGGTATAAAATGCTTGCCAAAGCCTCACATTTTATCCCTTTTCCTCAGCTTGTGTAATAAATTCAATAATACATGAACACTCATGTAAGATTCTCTATTAACTCAAGAGCATATTTTAAGCGGGAAAAGTTTTATTTAGACTTAAAAATAGAACTATTTAAGGATATAAATATGTCTTTAAATGCTATGATATTAAGTAGTATATGATATTTAATCCTAAATTCAAAGACTGACATTGAAATTATCTCATTTTTATCAGATTCTACAGAAGTAATAGAAGTATTTAAATGAAGGTTTTGATAACCTTTCTAAATCTAAATCAAGCCAATTTGTGTGAAATGGTACTTTTTTCATAGGCAATCAGCAATGGTCAAGATGAGGCTGCACATAGCGCAGGCTTTCCTGACCTCTACTGTTTGTACAGATATAATTTTGACCCAGTCTACAGCTTGAGACAAAGAGCATATTGACATTCATCTTTAAAGTTCATCTTTAAATTGCACTGCACAAAGGTCCTTTTTGCTAAAAGTTGGTTGGCTAAGTTTGTTACTTGATAAGTCTGTAAACTTATAGTATCCAATTGAATTTTTATCCATTTTGCTTTAAGAAAGTTATGCTTTATTCAAGGGTCAAATATTAAAAATAATAAACACCAAGTATATGTACTATGCTTTGTGGAATGGAAATAGCAATAAAAATACATTGCTTTAGCATGTAAGTGTATTTTGTTCTGGTTTTATATGACTATATACAAAGTTTTATAAACTTCTTTGAGTCTAAAGCAGGTTAGTTGGGTTTCATTATGTGTCTTCGGTTTATGAGTATGTAATGAAGAACGTTGTATCATCATATGATTTAACCCTTATCTTGCTGAATATTCATTTAAGGCACACCCATTTCTGTCTATCAACCAATCAAATTACTTGATGTAATTTATTGCTACAAATTCATAAACTGAATGCCAAACAGTGTAGATCCTGATCAGATGGCTTCTTCAGAAGCCATCTGATCTGGATCTACACTGTGTGCAAAGATAGGGGTTGACGTGAACAGCAAGATAAGGGTTAAGTAGAGGTAAAACATCATTACAAAGAATCACATGATCACATGTTATATGCATGTATCACTTACTTACATTGCAAAGCATTTTGACACAGTCTTAGACAGAATAACATTTTTTTTGTGGAAGATTATGTCTGTTTCTTGTCTGGAAATGCCACTGAAAGACTGGTGATATAATCAACAAACGTTCACACTTGCTCATTCGTTGTAGCTCACATGAGTTCTGAGATCATGGCCATTTTATATGAAATTATGGAAAATCACCCTGGCTTGTTTTGTAAATGTCATTTAAGGGGAACAGGAACACCTTCAGGGAGGCAACAACTGCAAAAGTATTTTTGTTTCCCATGTCAATAGGGGTCGACTCTGAAAGGAAAGAATTTGCTCCTGAGGAGCAAATTCTTTCCTTTTAGAGTAGACCCCTTTTTCAGTGGGACAGGGCTTGTAGAAAAGCAAACAGGGAGTCTCAAAAGTTGTTTCCCTTTGAAAAATGGCAGAAAAAACAGCCAGATATTCCCATTCCCCTTAATATGAAATCACAACATATGTTACTATATTTACCCTTAATAATCGGACACCTCAACTCCTTAACATGCTTAACTTTCTTTGAACGGGCCTTCGTGGCCTAGTGGTTAAGAGCGCTGACTCTTGATCATTAGGTCTCTCACCGCTGTGGTTGGAGCCTCGCTTGGGTCACATGTGAGACGCCAAGTTCTGCAACGGAAGGTCAGGTGGTTTTTCTCTGGGTACTCCGGTTTTCGCCCACCTCTGATTAACGATCGGCTCGATATGAGTGAAATAATCTTGAAAGGGCCGTAAAACCAAAACCAAAAAAAAAAAAAAACATTCTTTGAATATGTCAATAGGGGAGACAGATTGTTGGTTTTGCATTTACAAGTTTCTTTTTGCAATTTGTGAATGTAAAACCATTTGTTTCCCTACACACACCCCAATTTTCCATACTGCTAACCCCATTCTTATGCACTGATGCCTTTGTTTTTTAGTTGTACAAAAAGGCAAGTGCTTTCAGTGGTATAAAACTGAACATCACCCAACAAAAAAGCAGCGTTACATAATGACTGTGGCTTTCGGACAGTACAAAAATATTCCTATTTTAAGACTGCCTTGGGACTGTTCAAATGTGGTCTTTAAGACCACTTTTGAACAGTCCTAAAGGTGGTCTTCAGTAGAGAACAATGGGAGTAGAAAACACAATTAAATACATGTATGAGTTTAAAGAAGAATTAGTCTTAATTTTAACTGATCTTAATAGCAGAATATCACTGTATAATGTAAAATACACTATCCTAGATAATTATACAATCTCGTAGAATGCAGTTGCATTAGAATCTCTGTTGTAATATCTTTATTTTGATATTTGCATGAGATCACTTTATATAGAGGATCTTACACCCGTGGTCATTTCATATGAAATTTTGTGGAAAGAGCCTCTGGCAAGTTTCATATATTTCACTTGAAGTAACCACAAGTGTAATATAATGATTTTATTATGGCCCATTCGAAGAATGGTGGAAAGGGCATATAGTGTTGCCCCTGTCTGTCCGTCCGTCCGTCTGTGCGTCCGAAACTTAAACGCAGTCAATAACTTTCTTATTTCTGGATGGATTTTGAAATTACTTTATAGAAATGTTAACCATCATGAGATGATGTGTCACATGCAAAACCCAGGTCTGTACCTCCAAAGTCAAGGTCATTCTTAGAGGTCAAAGGTAAATAAAAGGGTCCGAAACTTAAACGCAGTCAGTAACTTTCTTATTTCTGGATGTATTTTGAAATTACTATGTAGAAATGTTAACCATCATGAGACGATGTGTCACGTGCAAAACCCAGGTCCGTACCTCCAAGGTCAAGGTCATACCTAGAGGTCAAAGGTAAAAAAAGGGTCCGAAACTTAAACACAGTCAATAAGTTTCTTATCGCTGGATGGATTTTGAAATAATTTGGCAGAAATGTTGGCCATCATGAGACAATCTGCCTCACACAAAACCAAGGTCCTTACCTCCAAGGTCAAGGTCATAGTTAGAGGTCAAATGTGAAAAAGGGTCCAAAATTTTCTATAGATGAATACGAACATAGACATATTTTCCGAATGCGGCATCTGTGTCCTATGGACGCATTTCTAGTTGATGAAGAATCTGAGTAGAATACATAGGGTTGCTAAGGACAGTATCATGATATTTACTTGCCAGTAACCATGTGTTATTACACACATGACATTAGCCACCAAATAGCAATGACGTTATATGATAACATTATTTCTGTGACTGTAGTTGAAGAAGAAGACTTCTGAGCTGAACAAAGCCTGTGAGAAACATTATGCCTTAGAACAAGAACTAGCTTTCTACAAAATAGACTCCAAGTTTGACAGTCTAGGATTGGGACCACAGCCATCTCACGATGAGGTAGGTTTGTCATTTTATCATTATCAGCTTGTAGTTTTGTACATCTGAACCCTTATCCTGATGAATACATTTATTTAGCCACACCCATTTCTGACTTTCAACCAACCAAATTACTTGATACAATGTATTGATTGAATTCACAACCTATTGGACAGTGTAGATCCTGATCAGATGGCCATCTGATCGCAGTCTACACTGTTGCATAAAGAAGCCATCTGATCTGGTTCTACACTGTTTGCAAAGGTACAGGATGTCGTGTTCAGCAGGTTAAGGGTTAATCGTACATATAGGCCAGTGCATGGCAAAACCTATAGCAAAACTCAGATCAGCCTGCACATTGACACTGGTCAGTCTTTGCTCATCATGTGAACTGTCTTTAGTATCTGGGCTATTAACCCTTCTCTTGCTGAATTTTCAATTTAGCCACACCCATTTCTGACACTGAACCAATCAGATTACTTGATGTAATTTATTCTTACAAATCCATAAATTGAATGTCAAACAGTGTAGATCCTGATCAGATGGCTTCTTCAGAAGCCATCTGATCGGGATCTACACTGTTTCCAAAGATAGGGGTTGTCATGAACAGCAAGATAAGGGTTAAAAGTGCAACAAAAGTGGCTAGAAGGAAGGATGCACATGCTGATCTGAGCCTTCTCTGGTCCCAAAGATCTTACTGTAGGCTTTTCTCTTGCAGATTCAGACAATCATTGACTATAGTTGATTTTAACATAGAACAGTTTGATTGGTGGATAAATCACAGCACTGAGAGCTTGTCCTTATCCAAGATAAAGGATTGTTGGGATGGCAGTGATTCGGAACACTTTTGGGTGATATGTGTACTGTTTGCAGCATTACGAAAACACGCCTATTCAAATATACTGTAAATATTACCACCAAAAAATGAATTTTTTCAGATAAAAGAATCCTGATATTTTGCATGTTTCTACTCAAAACTGATTTGGGTATTTGTTAGAACCACCCTACAGAGGCGGTTCCAACGAGTACCCAATCTGTGTTTTTGAGGAGAAATTAGAAAAATTATGTATAGCCATGTTAACCCCAGTTTAATATAAAAAAGTGGGGTTTAAGGGGTTCAAAATTGTTTATGCGTGTTTACATGATGGACTGATGTGTTGACAGGATTGTAACTTAATAGCTGATTGAAACCCTGTGGTTCTGTTTGTTGTAAGTTACTAAAATATTTTCATTGTTTATCAGGGTGATGATACAGGTTTAATTGGAGAAAGCCCTTACATTGGTCGTGCCAGGTACAAGGCTAATAGATTTGCCCAGGACGGTGACATTCTGGCAGCGACCCCTGGCCAGGTCCAGATTCAGTCTGTCCCACAGCCAGCCAGAGCTGATGTCAAGATGGAGATTACGCATAAACTAGATCATGAGATTGCTGAGAAGCAACAGAAGGTGGCAAAAGGTAAGAGTATTCATATCAAGGGAAATAACTTGAGTCAGCCCATTTGAAGAGGTATAAAAACCATGTGTGGCCATTCTTAAGGCCTGGGCTCAGTTGAAAAAATTGTTAGCTTAACCCTTCTCTTGCTGAATATTCATTTAAGCCACACCCATTTCTGTCTATCAACCAATCAAATTACTTGATGCAATTTATTGCTAAAAATTCATAAACCGAATGTCAAACAGTGTAGATCCTGATCAGATGGCTTCTTCAGAAGCCATCTGATCTGGATCTACACTGTTTCCAAAGATAGGGGTTGTCGTGAACAGCAAGATAAGGGTTAACCCATTGCATCCAGGAAACCTCTTAAGGGGTATCTTGGCAAACAGTGCAGGCCCAGATCAGATGTCCCAGAAAGCGGCATCTGATCAGAGCCTGCACTGTTTGCTAAAAGATTTTTCCATCAAAAATAGAATGAAAATGAAAAAATAGGCCTGACACCCCTTATATGTCAAATGGACTTGTCCAACATATAGCAATGGAAGAGTCCATTAGTATACAATGGGTTAACAAGCTTGTAAATGATCAAGATGTTAACTGCTTTAGCGAGCACAATATCAGACATTCTGGGGCCAGTTGTTCAAAGCATTGTTAGCTTAACAAGCTCGTTAGTGGTTTGTTTGAATTGAGGTTTAATGTCCTCGTCAACATTATTTAGGTCATTTTGAGATGTTGCTTCCAGTTTTGTGGGACTTTTACCGGACATTGAGATAAAATGACATCTCAAGCCCTGTTGCCCAATGAAACCAATAGGGTTTATAAGCATGGGCAGGCTTAGATCCTGTAAGCAGTTGATCAGTATTTTTGTGCGGTTGGTTTCAGCTCTGCTCGGAAGCATCATGCAGCCCATCTATTTCTCCAAGACCCGATGGGTGGGCGCTGAGCTCGTCAGTAGTAATAAAATTGTTAACTGTTCTAACCAGTACAATATCTAATATAGTGTTATTTTTGCTGAAAAAATATGAGTAGCTTTTGCATCTGCAAAAGTTGCTCACATTTTTCAGCAAAAATATTAGCATATTTGCCATATTAAATGATCAATTTTTTACGAAATATTAACTAATGATGTTGTTAGTTTTGAGCAACTGGTCCCTGGTATTTGTGCTGGAAAAATTTGAATAGTATTTTCAACAGCTACTCACATTTTTTTCAGTAAAAATATTATAAAATGTTTGCCATACAAGAATGATTCAAGTTCTAATGATAAAAAGACAGTTCCCCATGTTAAGACACCGTCAATTTTGACTGCTAATTCTGCACAACCAAACAATAACATCCAGTCAAGATACAATACTTTGCATTCGGCCCCCGCCCATTGGGGCTTGAAGAAATGAATGGGCTGCATGATGCTTCCACGCAGAGCTGAAACCGACTGCACACGAGTACTAGTAATCCGCTTAGAGAATCTAAGCCTGCCCAGGAAAAATGGTGCGAGTCAGACCGTCCATGCTTCTAAACCCTATGGTTTCATTGGGCGACAGGGCTTGAGATGTCATTTCATCTCAATGTCGGGTAAAGTCCCACAAAATTGGAAGCAATGTCTCCAAAATGACCTATACAGTGTTGACAGGGATGTTAAACCTCAAATCAAACAAAAACAAACAAAACAATACTTTGCAAAAGATTATACTTGTTTGATCATGTGTTGCTTAAAAGGTGATGGTCCAGTTGGTTGAAATAAACAGCTGTCAGTAAGGTTTTTCAAAATTAAAATAAGGGCCCTTGGCGCTAACTATTTTAAAGGTAAAAATAGAAAAATAGATTTCATTCACCCAGTTTACAGTCCAAGTCATCCAAAATATAACCAGTACAATATATCTAATATAGTGTTATTTTTGCTGAAAAAATATGAGTAGCTTTTGCATCTGCAAAAGCTGCTCACATTTTTCAGCAAAAATATTAGCATATATGCCATATTAAATGATCCAATTTGTTACGAACTGGCCCCTGGTATTTGTGGTGGAAAAATTTGAATAGTATTTTCAACAGCTACTCACATTTTTTATGCCCCCGCATCATATGATGCCGGGGGCATATAGTTTTTGGGTTTTCCGTACGTGCGTACGTGCGTACATGTGTACGTCCGTCTGTACGTGTGTGTGTACGTACGTACGTACGTACGTGATCCTGTAACCTCAGGTTAAAGTTTTTGTAACAGGTAGAGCCAGAACTTTTAGAACTCATATTTTCCTAACCATTTGATGGAACTGGTTCATCTTTGGTATGATGATAGATATAGGTCCAAAGTTTTATTAAGCAATACCCCCACCCATGCCTGTGACCTCAAGGTCAAGGTCACAGACTTAGAAATTTTCAATGTTAAAGACTCAGGTTAAGGTTTTTGTAACAGGTAGACTTGAACATTTTAGAACTCATATTTTCCAAACCATTTAATGGAATTGGTTCATATTTGGTATGATTATAGATATAGGTCCACAGTTTTATTCAGCGATACCCCCACCCATGCCCATGGCCTCAAGGTCAAGGTCATGGACTTAGAAATTTTCCATGTTAAAGACTCCAGTTAAGGTATTTGTACCTGGTAGAACCTGAACTTTTATGATGGCTTTGGTTCATATGATGATAGATATAGGTACAATGTTTTATTCAGCAATACCCCAACCCATGCCTATGACCTCAAGGTCAAGGTCACAGACTTAGACAATTTTAATGTGAAAGATTTTAAAGAGCTCAAATTTTCCAAACTATATTATGGATTTGGCTTATGTATGATATGATGATACAGGTCCAAATGTTTATTTGGCAATACCCCCACTCATGCCTATGGCTTCAAGGTCAAGGTCACAGACTTAGAAATTTTTAATTAGATATTTTAAGAGTTGATATTTTCCAAATTGTGTGATGGATTGAGTTGATATTTGGTATGATGTTAGATACCAGTCCATTTTATTCAGCGATACCCCCACCCATGCCCATGAGCTCAAGGTCAAGGTCACAGACTTAAAAATTTTTAATTATCCCCTCGCACAACATAGTTCTGACGTCTATATTTCTTCACTGATTTCAATATAACTTCACACAATTGTTCCTTATGACAATATCTAGAGCGAGTTCGTCTTTCAAGGTCATGACCTCAAGATCAATGTCACTATGGCTATTTTTAGAAAAACTTTGTCATCGCTCTAGCCCCCACATTTCTACACCAATTTCAATATAACTTCACACAAATTTTCCTTATAAAATAGCTAGAGCAATGTCATCTTTCCAGGTCAAGGTCGCTGTGGCTATTTTTAGAAAACCTTTGTCATCGCTCTAGCGCATACATTTCTTCACTGATTTCAATATAACTTCACACAAATGTTCCTTATGACAATGTCTCGAGCCATTTTGACTTTCAAGGTCAAGGTCACTGGCTATTTTTAGAAAAACTTTGTCATCGCTCTAGCGCCTACATTTCTTCACTGGTTTCAAAATAACTTCACACAAATGTTCCTTATGACAATACCTCGAACGAGTTTGACTTTCAAGGTCAAGGTCACTGTGGCTATTTTTAGGAAAACTTTGTCATTGATCTAGCGCTTACATTTTTTCACCAATTTCAATATTACTTCACACAAATGTTCCTTATGACAATATCTCTAGCAAGTTCTACTTTCAAGGTCAAGGTCACTGTGGCTATTTTTAGAAAAAGTTTGTCATCGCTCTAGCACTTACATTTCTTCACTGATTTCAATATAACTTCACACAAATGTTCCTTATGACAATACCTCGGGCGAGTTTGACTTTCAAGGTCAAGGTCACTTTGGCTATTTTTAGAAAAACTTTGTCATTGCTCTAGCGCTTACATTTTTTCACCAATTTCAATGTAACTTCTCACAAATGTTCCTGATGACAAGGTCACACACTTAGAAAATTTTGTTGCAACATGGATTTTCGGGGTGAGGCGGGCCCTTGGCGGGGGCATCTGTGTCGTCTGGACACATTTCTAGTTTCAGTAAAAATATTATAAAATATTTACCATATGAATGATTCAAGTTCTAATGATAAAAAGACAGTTCCCCATGTTAAGACGCCATCAATTTTAACTGCTAATTCTGCACAACCAAACAATAACATCCAGTCAAGATACAATACTTTGCAAAAGATTATACTTGTTTGATCATGTTTTGCTTATAAGCTGATGGTCCAGTTGGTTGAAATAAACAGCTGTCAGTAAGGTTTTTCAAAATTAAAATAAGGGCCTGTGGTGCTAACTAAGGTAAAAACAGAAAAATAGATTTCATTCACCCAGTTTATAGTCCAAGTCATCCAAAATAATATGAGCCCCGCCAAGCGAATTTGAGCATTCCGTCATGACAAATTTTAACTGCGCATGCCCAGCCATTCAGAGGGGCCAGGGATATGGCTTTCTGTCTTTCTGTCTGAAGGTTCCTCTTGATTCACTGCTTGTATGAGCGAGCAGCGAAGGTTCTGGCGAGACTGCGCTGATGCGCAGGCTCGCCTGAACCTTCGCTGCTTGCATAGGCGATAAGTACCAAAATTGCTTGACTGGGCCCATATATGAATCTTTGTTCGGTACCTGTCAAAGGAAAATGAAAACATTTTATCTGGTTCATTTAATTTTGAAATGATCCCAATGCCCAGACTTGGCAGATGTGCAGAATTAGCCTACAAGACTGTTCCCACAACACATACACATATTTTCATGAAGAGGCCGGCCCCAATAGCTCAGTTGGTAGAGTGTCCGCTCCGGGGAACGGGAGGTCACGGGTTTGATCCCGGGCCGCGACATACCAAAGTCATTAAAAATGGTACTAGCTGCTCCTCGCTTGGCACTCAGATTTACGGGTAGAGCTAGGACTGGTCGACCCAGTGTCAGGATAATGTGACTGGGTGTGGTATCATGTAATGTGTCTGGGACATGATACTTCAGTGAGGTAGCACTATAAAAGTGAGCATTGAGCTCCCTGTTGCAACCAGACACCGTCGTGATATGACTGAAAAATTGTTGAAAGCGAAATTACACCCGAATTCACACACACACTCATTTTCATGAAGAAACAAGTTTTTTTTTCTTATTTCTCTTGAAAAACCTGTATGGTGGGTGCGTGTCAGAATTGCCTCATTAAGGCAATTCTGACAAGTACCCACTTGGCCCCTGCTCTTCAGGGCTTGGCGAAATAGATTGGGCTGCATGATGCTTCGACAAAGAGCTGAAACTGACTGCCCTTGAGTACTGGTAAACCACTTAGAGGATCTCAGCAAGCTCAGTGAAAGTGGTGTGAGTCGAACCACACCTACAAAACACCCTTTTTGTTTGTTTGGATGGTAGAGCTTGAGATGTCATTTCATCTCAATGTCGAGTAAAGGTCCCACAAATTTGGGAGCAGCATCTCCAAAATGACCTAAATATTGTTGAAGGGAAACCTTGGTTCAAACAAACATGTACCCACAAGTTTTTATGGAGAAATTATTTTCCTTGTTCTCTTTAGAAGTTTATGTTGTGGGTAGATGTTTGAATCACCTTATCTGGACTTATGAACAGTTAATAGTTTTAGCTTTGAGTTTTTCATTTGTGTGGTAATACAGTTTTATCCCACTACCTGCACCCAGGTTCCATGTATTAAATGGTAAATAAATCAGCAGGTGACATGGCACACCATTCGAAGAATCGTGGGAAGGGCAAATAGTGTCCCCTGTACATCCCTTAATCCATCTCTGTCTGCATCCTTGTCCGAGATGGTATTAGCCATTTTTGTTAAGTTTTGTTAACCCTTTTTGTTTTACCAGAACCCCAAAAGGGTAATTGGCAAACAGTGCAGGCCCAAATCAGTTGCCGCAGATTTTCCAAATCAATTTTAACCCTTATCTTGCTGAATATTCATCTGAGCCACACCCATTTAATTATATCAACCAATCAAATTACTTGATGTAATTTCTTAGGGCCCCGCACTGAAAGTGTGGGTGCCCTATAGTAATCACTCTGTCTGTCTGTCTGTCCGTCCGTCTGTCCGTCCACAAATTTCTGATAGCGCTGCCGGGGCCCTAGTCAGTTTCACTGACAGCTCTAGTTGCTACAAATTCATAAAGTGAATGCCAAACAGTGTAGATCTGGATCTACACTGTTTGCAAAGATAGGGGTTGTCGTGAACAGCAAGATAAGGGTTAAAGATAACATAAACCTGCCACCTTCAAATTTCGAAATGGACTCCTGCCATATATAAGGAGGAAGATACCATTTGGTACAAAAAGGGTTAATTGCACTACCAGGTGGGGGCACCCTTGTCCTTTGTTGCCTATCTATCATTGGTAAGGCTGACACGATTAATCGTATAATCTATTAATCGATCGATTAATTCCGCAAAAATGATTATCATTGATGATTTGCTTTTAATCGATTACTTGATAGGTACAATTTACTCCCCAAAAGTTATGCCTAAAATAGCTGGATGAGTGGCAAACAGTGCAGACCCTGATGAGACGCCGCATTTTGCGGCGTCTCATCGGGGTCTACACTGTTTGCTCAGGCCTGTCTGTTCAAATATACCGGTACATATGGTAAACTGCAACATATAGTAAGAGTCATGCTCAGATAGAAAGCCAGACAGGTAAAATTAAGACAAAAACCTGAGCGATTACTAATTGATTATCGATCGCAATGACAGGACTGATAATCGATTATCTATTCAGCTCCGATTAGCCAGCCCTAATCATTGGAAGATATTTGTTTTACCTGCAGCTGACGATACTGTGAGACAAGGTAATGGTTTAAAATCTTGTAAAAAGATGGCATTTTGCAACATTATGTCAATCTGTTTGGTGTTCTTCTTCTAAATTAGTACATTTAGCAAATAACCATTCTTTAGTCAGTAACATTTCTGGCATAAAAGCCACTTTGTTATTTAATTCTTGTTTACACACTCCACAGCTCTAGATAAGGAGATGTAATAATGATAATTAAGGGATAAATAGAGGATATTTACTTTGCTGAGGTGGATAACAAAAATATTTTATTGAGTGTGTTGAAAACATCCAAATTTTCATGAGTGCGAAACACGAGTGAAAATTCTGATGTTTTCAACACACGAGATGAAATACTTTTGGTATCCGCCGAAAAAAAAAAAATTCTTTTTATTTTATAATTTATAAGGGCACTTACGGTATTTGATCGATCGTATTGTACGTCCAAAACGATTTTGACCTGGCTATGATGTTACAACTGTCAGTTTCAAAACATAAACATATCACCATTTTTAATACAGCATTTTTACAGTTCAGTGAGTGCTTTTCAAGGTATTTTACAGGATTATTTTATCGATAACATATGACTTTTTGCGTGAAAATGTAGTCCGGGCTGCTACTATAAAAATAACAAGGTCATGTTATTTTTCACACTGAAAATATCATAAATTTTCACAGTGTGAAAATATCATTTATATTTGATTAAGATATGCATTGATTTCACTGCAAAGTACAAAATAAATTTCCTTACTTCTTGTCAGATGTACTGTAAATATCCTGAAAATTCAGACACCTTGGGGATTTGCTGTAATTCTCCTAAATTTTTAACAAATTTGTTTCATGATCCAGCAAGGAGTCCAAAAGGTACAGACAGAATGGCAAACAGTGTAGACCCTGATCAGACTGCTCCTTCAGGAGCAGTCTGATCTGGGTCTGCACTGTTTGCTTAGTCCTATCTGTCCCAATACTTAGGATCATTACAGTAGGTACTGTATGTACTTGTTCGAATCAGTTCACTGAGTATCTACAACATAAGTTTTTATGAAGAAATATGAAAATTATCCTTTAATTATCCCTCAATTATCCCTCAGTTATCCATGTTACACCGCCTTATCTGGAGTTTTGACTTTCCAACTTCTGTTATTGCAACCCGTTTTAACCAAAGCATGAATTTTTGCACAACATATAAAAGCTAATCTTTATGAGGCCCCACACAAAAAATTCAAACAATTTTAAAATGCTTGCTGAAAACAGTTAAGTTATTCAGTAGTAGCATTTCTGCTGATAAAGCCACATTAAACACCTGTCATATTTTGATATTGTATTGCAGCCACTGATATTGATATTGCATTGCAGCCACTGATTTTGATATTGTATTGCAGCCACTGATTTTGATATTGTATTGCAGCCACTGATTTTGATATTGTATTGCAGCCACTGGTTTTGAAATTGTATTGCAGCCACTGATTTTGATATTGTTTTGTAGCCACTGATTTTGAGATTGTTTTGCAGCCACTGAATTTGATTTTTGTATTACAGCCTCTGATTTGGTGACACAGTGTAAGCATTGCTACACTTTAGAATTTTGTTTATTTATTATAGGCAAAAAATAATATTTATGATTGTTACTTAATCAAGCCAGATAGTATTTTATGTAGTCTACAGTTTCTAAGTTATCATGTTTGTAAGTTGCAGCTTTTCATATCAGAGCATATTTATATATTTACATGAACCCGGTTATATGCAAACAAAAATGTATAGATGCTATAGAAAAGTGACCATTTATACATTTTTGTGATCCATCTTTAACCCATTTAGTACCAGAAACCCCAAAATGGGTACCCTGGCAAACAATGCAGACCCAGATCAGACGCTGCAGAATGCGGCGTCTGATCAGGGCCTCCATTGTTTGCTGAAAGTTGGGTCATTTTCCAAATAAATTTTGATGTAAACACAACCTGTCCATTTTCTGAATAAAATTTGAAGAAAACCCAAGCTGACACCCCTAAATTTTGAAATGAACTCCTGCTATATATAAGGAGAAAGATTCCATTTGGTACAAAAAGGAGGAAGATTCCATTTGGTACAAACTGGGTTAATTTATGTTACGTCCAGCAGTGTTAGAAAGAAGTTTATTTGTACGCCTCTGATTTGTATGGCACCATTGTTGAACATAATGAAATTTTTAACCATTGAAGAATAAAGAAAGAAAATAATTTATAAATACCATGTTGCTACATTTTGTGTTACATGTGCTAGATTGATAGTTTTGTTGCTACATAGGTCACTCGTCATCATTTTAATGATTGTCTTACACCATTACCATCATCTTTGATCTGTATTTTTACCTCCTTTAATATTTTAGCTGAAATGCACCCAAGAATAGGAAGAAATATTCTTGCACACCAGATAAGGAAATCCATAGCTATAGCTTGGGATAGAAATTCTGTTCTAACCCTGGTGTTCTTACCCAAAATCGAATATTCTCGCGTGTTTGAAAAATGCACTGGTTGAATACGACCTCATATGGGCCATCGTTAAAGGTGCATTGTTGAGCTATCTGGAAAAAATTCTTCCAAAAATAAAATACATATAGCCGGTATTTTTCTTTAAAACAATACAAATGAATGCATTTTATGCAAAAATGCAAACAATTATGATGACAGGTAAACAAGTTTGAGAGGAATTCCCTAACTAGGTTTCGAACACTAGTTAGATCTATATTTAGTTCATGACAAAAATAAAATCCCCATATATGACGTTATGCGACGTTCATTTTTGGCCTTGTTTGCTTAGGCCATGAATGA
This sequence comes from Lucinisca nassula, assembly GCA_963580285.1. Classification (NCBI taxonomy): domain Eukaryota; kingdom Metazoa; phylum Mollusca; class Bivalvia; order Lucinida; family Lucinidae; genus Lucinisca; species Lucinisca nassula. The sequence goes on from OY757010.1 coordinate 51,331,798, forward strand.
ATTGGAAAAACATATGACGCTGAATAGCAAGCCATAAGTAACGACACTCAGAGACGATACTGTCTCCATGTATGTGTAAAGCAACAGATTTATTTTTAGAACAGAAATTCCGAACACATTTTCAGAGCGAAGGGTAAACACGAATGAAAACGACCATTTTCACAAAGTTCTGAAGCTGTATTTGGCTCCAAAAGTGTACACATGACAAAGGAGTATGCATTGAAGATAAAAACCAGAAAAAAAAATTTGAGACCCGGTAGCTCAATAATGCACCTTAAAGGTTGACGTCACAGCATGTTACCTGACGTCACTAAACATTCCTGTAGTGTCATCACAGGGAGGAAGATCATTGGTTTTACGGTTGCAAACGTTTCATGGACTCGCTGACATGTGCATCAAGTGCATTGGAAAGAGAATAACAGTTTTGAAAATTGTCATTTGGGAATGTACATCATCGGTTTTGTGCTGCAAACATTTCACTGACTCACTGACCTGTCACCATAAAATGAAGTTTATGATCATAAAACTGCTGATGTTCAGATTTGTTCCCTATTATTGTGCCGTTATAAAGAATTTGCTGTTATAAAGAATCCCAGTTAGGATTATGATAGGTAATAAAAGGCCTTTTCCCCATTATGACTCCAAGAAACAAATGTTATAGATATTTGTCTAACAAATATCTGTAACATTTGTTTCTTGGAGTATTATATTACAAGACCCTTTCATGACTATGGACTCGATTTGTGCATTTCCAACCCGTGGGGAACCCATGCCACTCAGAACCGAGGCTAGGGCTTTAGCTAAGTAGTCATTCCATTCAAATTGCCGTTATAACGAGTTTTGCCGTTCCAACGAATGCCAATATAAATAGGGTTGATTGTACCTTCCAAAATGAAAATTCGCAATATTTATCTCCTAATTATAATCTTGGCTGTCAAAGACTATTTATGCTTAGCTATGCAGTCTGGTCTATTTTAGGCACCTGCTCTCAGAATGCAGTGTATAGTTTTGTACGTTCTCCGAATAGTTCTAAGTTATATGTCATGTGAATGTTTGTGGGGAAGTTGTTGACTGCAACATACATTGCTACTTTATTTTCCCATGCATTTTTTAAAAAAAAAAAAGAGATATACATACAACCATCAATCATCAAGTTTTTTTGTTTGTTTGATTTGACGTTTAACGTCCCCATCAACACTATACAGGTCATTTTGGAGATGTCACTTCCAATTTTGTGGGACTTTTACGCGACATTAAGATGTAATGACATCTTAAGCCCTGCCGCCCAATGAAACCAATAGGGTTTATAAGCATGGACGGTCCAACTCACACTGCTTTGCCTGGGCAGGCTAAGATCCTCTAAGCGGTTTACCAGTACTCGTATGCAGTCAGATTCAGCTCTGCGTTGAAGCATCATGCAGCCCCTCTATTTCTTCAAGCCCCAATGGGCAGGTGCCATCAATCATCAAGTAAAATGTTGCTGAAATGATCAGAATATCACAAATTTAGACCTGTTAACAGTTTGAATGCTTACAATTAACAAAACCATACCTTCTTAGCTTACGTAATCATTATCACTTAATCTAGGTCATCTCTGTGGACCTAGTAATTCAGGGCCAGTTGTTCAAAGCATCATTAGGTTAACGAGCTCTTAAGTAAACAATGTTAACTGTTTTAGCAAATATAGCATCTAATACTCTGGTATTTTTGCTGGAAATATGTTTGTAGCTACTCACATTTTTTCCAGCAACAGGCCTCCCTAGCAAAACCTATAAAACCTATAATAACCTATAAATTTGTGGCAAACCTATAAAACCTTTATTTTGTTCATAAAACCTATAAAAAGTTTGTATTTTCATGGAAGAACCTGTATTTTTCACTTTTTGAACTTTCTTGCGACTCAACCCTAACTTTTCTTCAAAATGCACTACTATTTTTTACTTTTTAGTCCCATAAAAAGTGATGAAAACTGTCAAGAAATAGTAATTTTTTTCTTGCTCGCTTCGCTCACTCAAACTTTGTAAAATTCAGATCAACTTTATCTGAGTAACTGTGGCACAAAAATTCATCAAATATTTTTTCTTCAGTCACATTTAAATCTTTATATAAGTTTGGAAGACTCTTTTTTTTTTAACCTGTATTTTTATTGAAAAACCTGTAAATAACCTATATTTTGAGTAAGAAGAACCTATATAAAAACCTATATTTTTAAAGTGGGCCACTAGGAGGCCTGCAGCAAAAATATTGGCATATTAGGCATTAAAACAATATAAGCTTTAATGATACATGTACATTACTACATTAACTAATGACTTTATTAGGTATAAGCAACTGGCCCCACAACAATATTTTCCTACGTTAGTATTGTTGATATTTTTATAACTAATATGCACAACTTCTGGGCCCTGTTGTTCAATGAATCATTAGCTTAACAAGCTTGTTAGTGGTCAAACTGTTCTAGTAAGTTCAGTATCTAATATAGTGTTATTTTTGCTGAAAAATAAGAGCAGCCTTTGCATTGCAAAAGCTGCTCTTATTTTTTCTGCAAAAATGATCAAAATTTTAACGATAGTTTACTAACGACATTGTTTTGAACAACTGGCCCCTGATCTTCTTTTAACCCTTCAAATACCAATCAGAACAATTGTCGTCTGCTTTGTTGTCTGCTGGTTACTTTAACCCTTCTCTTGCTGAATATTCAGTTTAGCCACACACATTTCTGACTTTGAACCAATCAGATTACTTTATGCAATTTATTGCTACAAATTCATAAAGTGAATGCCAAACAGTGTAGATCCTGATCAGATGGCTTCTTCAGAAGCCATCTGATCTGGATCTACACTGTTTCCAAAGATAGGGGTTGTCGTGAACAGCAGTATAAGAGTTAAATAACATTGTTGCAAACAGCATAGACCCAAATCAGATTGCTTCGCTAGGAGCAATCTGATTAGGATCCACTCAGTCAGCTTAACATTGTTGCAAACAGCATAGACCCAAATCAGGATGCTCTTCTAGGAGCAGTCTGATTAGGATCCACACCGTCGGCTTTAGAGGAACAGACTGATCAGGGCCCATACTGTTTGCCTGTATGTAAAAATATGCTTGGAAGGTTTGCAAGATGGCAGTAGATGCCATAAACAGACAACATTTTCAGATGCAGTTTTTCTTGGCTTCATAACCCTTGTCCTGCTGAGCCCGGATATGTCTTATTTTCCAAACAATGAAGATCCAGATCAGATGGCTTCTGACGAAGCCATCTGATCAGGATCTACATTGTTTGCCATTCAGATTCTGAATTTGTTGCAATATTTTGCATCAAATAATCTGATTGGTTGATAACCGGTAGTGGGTGTGGCATATATGAATATTCAGCAGGACCAGGGTTAAGGGTTAAGATGCTTGAATACACCTGGAAGGGAAATAACTAGCATTTTGCCTCCTCTGTCACTTGGGGTTCAATATAGGTTTGGTTTGGTTTGAATTGAGATTTAACATCCCTGTCAACACAGTCACTATTTAGGTCATTTTGGAGACATTGCTTCCAATTTTGTGGGACTTTTACCTGACATTGAGATGTAATGCCATCTCAAGCCCTGCAGCCCAATGAATCCAGAAGGCTTATATGCATTGGACAGTCTTGACTCACACCCATTTCCTGGGCAGGCTTAGTCCTTCTAAGCGGTTTACCAGTACTCTTGTGTGATCAGTTTCAGCTCTGCGTGGAATCACCATGCAGCCCATCTATTTCTCCGAGCCCCGATGGGCGGGGGCAAGTTCAAGATGGGAAGGGACTTCTTATTTCAGAGAGTAAATTCTTCCATCTAAGACTAGTTATCAATTTTGTTTTAAATGGAAGCAATTTCAAGTCTTTAAAATTCATCATGTTAACAGGTCCATGTAATGAATACCCCTCTAAACCCCAATTTATATAGAGAAAAGTGGGGTTTTGTGGGGTACACATTATTTTCCTTATTTCTGCTTCAAGACATAGATTGTGGGTACTTGTTAGAACTGCCTCAATGAGACGGTTCTAACATGCACCCTCAACCTATGTTTGGAGTAAAAAGAAGAAAAATAGCACAAATTTTCCTCAGAAAAATGTCCATTTTTGAGATATGAAAAGATGCACTATGCCTCTCGGATGTGTTATCGTAATGTAATAAGGCAGAATGGTGGCTAAATCTTCAAGGTGTATTTGTTGACACTTTTACTTCATCTAATATCACAGTTAAGCTTGCAGCAGCATCACTTTAAAAAAACATTGTATCTACAGCTTTAGTTCTTTGTTAGTTTCACCACATTGCACTTAACATTTGTCTTACTGAACTAGTTGATGCCCCACCTTTGCAAACAGTCTATATCTAGATTAAATGGCTTCAATCTGATCTGGATATTTGTCTTTCAGTTGGTGAATTTATAAGAATAAATTATGTCTAGTTGTTTGATTTGTTGATATCAAAAATGGGTGTGGCAAAATCAATGTATTCAGCATAAGGCTAAACATGCTAATTTTTGTACTTCCAAAAACATTTTTTCTCCAGTGTTTACTGGGGTTAACTTTTAAAAGAAACCATCTGCTCAGATTGTTTGCTTTTGAGGGGAATGAATACACCTTCAGGGGAAGGAAATCCTGCAAAAGTATTTTTGTCTCCCATGTCAATAGGGCTCAACTCTTAAAAGAAAGAATTTGCCCCTGAAGAGCAAATTCTTTTCTTTAAGAGTAGAACCCTTTTCCAGTGGGACAGGGCTTATAGAAAAGCAAACAGGTAGTCCCGAAAATTGTCTCCCTTTGAAAAATGGCGGAAAAATCTGCCAGGTGTTCCCATTCCCCTTAAGGGTAGACTCTTTTTCAGTAGTGCTGAGTTTACATGAAAGCAAACAGGAAGTCCCAAAAGTTGTCTCCCTTAAGGAAACTGGCAGAAAATATGTCAGTTGTATCTGTTCTCCTCCACAGACGCAGAAAAGTAGGATTCATGAACAGAAAAATTGCATTCATATGCCACAATATGCCAGTATTGATTTAATCTTTACCACACTCTAGGCTCATTCAGCAGAAGACAAATTGGTGATATTTTTCTTATTTTTCCGACACAACAGGACTTGACATCTCTTGCAAAATGTCTCCAAAGAAGACAATTTGCATGAGATGTCATCCTGTATTCGGGGAAAATAAGGAAAATATTTCAAAATTAGTCTGCTGCTAAAAAATAACCAGCATGCAGAGCATTAATATCAGGAGCTGTAGCATCAGTTTGGATAATTTAGAATTCTGTGCAAGCTTTACAAGCACTTCCATAGCACATCAGGCCAAACAGCTTGTTTCATTTCAGAAAGATTCTGCACTCAAATGTAGCACATGTACACTGTACTTTGTGACTAGATTTATATGGATAAGATGTTGTTCTTTTTAGGTCTGACATAATGGATATGTGTCTTTGTGTTTTCTTTATCTCTTAACCCTTGTCCTGCTGAATATTCATATATGCCACACCCACTACCGATTATCAACCAATCAGATTACTTGATGCAAATTGTTGCAACAAATTCACAATCTGAATGGCAAACAATGTAGATCCTGATCAGATGGCTTCTTCAGAAGCCATCTGATCTGGATCTTCATTGGTTGAAAGATAAGGCATATCCGGACTCAGCAGGACAAGGGTTAAAAGATCAATCACAAGGAGTAGACATCATTTCAAAGTTTTCTTTTTATTTTTCAGAGAAAATAAGGCTTGGTATAACGTGGATTTTCACCAGCAGGTGATTCACAGTAATATCAAGCCTTATTTTCTCAGAAAAAAGGGGGAAACAAAAGATTGTCACCTACTCAAGATTTGTCCTTGACACTGTAAGAGTTAATTGTTTTGTGTATGTGTGTGTGTGTTTTTTGTTGTTGTTTTTTTTTACCATCAGCTAGTCAATTAATTTGCATATTGCTATTTAGACCATGTTATATGTCACTGCCCTAAATTAGTTTGATTTTGTTATTGCTATAGTTTCTTAAAGATTAAACCACTGTGTTGTTCCCCAGATCCATCTTTGGTCATTTCGCAAATATCGTTTGAGTTGACTGTTTGATTTTGCTAGTATCATCCTGGTCAACAACACAGGTAGATAGTGAGATATACAATGTCATATAGTCTGTTTGCTCATAACATTAAAATATTTTATCTTGTCTGTAGGATAGTGCAAGAAGAGTTACACTTCAGTCTCTTTCACGTTATTATAATGCAGTTTGGGGTATAACACAATTTAGAAATGGATCCCAAAAATGTATAGGTTGTATAAATGGTCATTTTTTGTATACAATCAATACATTTTTTTTGGCATAATGTATATAGCATGGGTTCTGCTTTTGACTGCAACAAAAATGTTATAAAGAAGTCGTGGTGTGCCTTTATTATTCGTACCTAAGTCTCATGTGACAGTGGCATTTTCACGTCCTGAAAGTCATTTTCGAGTATTATTCGAGTTCACTGTTGCTTTTGCTAGTAGCTACATGGTAAACAACATAGGTACATAGTGAAATATACAATGTCTTTGTGCACATATAGTGACTTCTTGAAATCAAAATATTGTATATTGTCTATAGCGAAGAACAGTATCAGTGTTGTAGTTGCCAGCCACATACTGGTGCATGTTACCAGGCTTATGTGGACTGAACAGGTTTGTCTAAATTGCGACAGAAGTAAGGGTGAGGATTGTTGCCACGTAAAATCCATTTTCACTGACCTTTCCAAGGCCGTTCTTCTATCGCAGTTTATTTTTGTTATGGTTTGTCTTTGAGTGTGTATATCGCTTATATTATTTTGTTTTGGATAGCCAATTGGCTGTTTTGTGGGAAAGTAACTGTTCTTTTGGATTTCCGCATTTGATGTTTCCGTTAGGGTATAGTTGTTTCATGTTTGTGTTTCTTTCCCTTTGGTGTCTCGGATGGGAGCTGTGGGTTAATTGCATCGATTCCTGATCATTGCCTTCTCTTCTATTTTATTTTCCACACTTTCTGCAAGGCCGGCAACTTTTATGACTTCCTGTTGGCTTTCCTGTAATTTAAGCCCCTCTGTAAAAGGGGTCTACTCTTAACGCTTATACTACTCTTTACAGCAACCCCTACCTGTGCAAACAGTGTACATCCAGTTCATATGTCTTCTAAAGATCATGATCTACACTGTCAATCATTTTTTGAATTTGAATCAAAACATATCATGTAACCTGCTTGGCCGAAAGTCAGAAATGGGCGTGGCTAGTTCAAATGTTCAGCAGGATAAGGTTTAAGGATTAACCCTTCTCTTGCTGAATATTCAGTTTAGCCACACCCATTTCTGAATTTGAACCAATCATATTACTTGATGTAATTTATTCCTACAAATTCATAAACTGAATGTCAAACAGTGTAGATCCTGATCAGATGGCTTCTTCAGAAGCCATCTGATCTGGATCTTTACTGTTTGCAAAGATAGGGGTTATCGTAAGGGTTAAATTCTTTCCTTTAAGTGAGACACCTATTGATAGGGAATATAAAATGGTTTGAAAGAGTTGCATCCCCTTTTGGTATAGTCGAAAAGATGGCTTTCATCCACTCATGATTTATTGATGGTATTGTAAGTACAGAAGACACTCATTAGAATGCGAGTATTTGTTCCTTAACATTTTGCTATTACAAAGAACACCACTACATGGAATCCCTTTAAGGAGTTGAATAAGATCGGTAATTTGAGGGTCCTTTTCTTAACTCTTCTCTTGCTGAATATTCACATTAGATGCACCCATTTCTGACTTTGAACCAATTAGATTACTTGATGTAATTTATTCCTACAAATTCATAAACTTAATGTCAAACACTGTAGATCCTGATCAGATGGCTTCTTCAGAAGCCATCTGATCTGGATCTACACTGTTTGCAAAGAAAAGGGTTGTCATGAACAGCAGGATAAGAGTTAATTTCTCTAAGAAACATGTTGTGGGAATAGGTTAGAATCGCCGTGCTGAGTGCCCATAAGATTTGTTTCTAGGAGCATTAAATACGATAATCTTGAATACCTCCATCTATCCATCTAGTCTAGCTGTTCCATTGAAACTAAATGTTAAAATGAGTTTGTCATTACATCAAATGTCTGTTTTAAGAGGACCCAGTTGACTGTATACTGTATTTATCTAAATATTCGGACATCTCAACTCCTCACCATGCTTGTTCTAAAATTTGAACGTGTATAACTTACTGCCTGATTTTGTGTCTAAGAACAGGGGTATGAGCGGCAAACTGTGTAGACACCGATGAGACGCCGCATTTTGCGGCGTCTCATCTGGGTCTACACTGTTTGCTCAGGCCTGTCTGTCCAAATACATATGGTAAATACGGTAATCAACTTAGTAGTCAGAAGTCATGTCACATTAGTATAACGAGTATTAATATGTTTAATGAAGAAAATCAGATAAATAAGAAACAATATAATTAACCCATTTTGTACCAGAAACCCCAAAATGGGTAGTTGGGAAACATTGCAGGCCCAGATCAGATGCCGCAGAATGCGGCATCTGATCAGGGCCTACACTGTTTGCAAAAAGTTATCCCATTTTCACAAAAAAAATCCAGAAAACACAACCTGACATCCCTAAATTTTGAAATGAACTCCTGCTATTTATAAGGTGGAAGATTCCATTTGTTACAAAAAGGGTTAATGCTTTAAAGTACATAATGTATTATGAATTATATAATTTAGTGGTTTAGCTGGTGAAGTTTTGTTGTTCAGCCATTGGAGTACGATTCTTAGTAATAGCACTTCAACATGAAGATATAGTTTAACATACTTTCACTGTTGGGGCACCTGAACAACATACTTCAGTAATCTTATATATTGCTCAAGTTCATTTGAATGAAGTAACAGTAACAGGCTGGCAGCAGTTCAAACCTTAATGAGACTGCTTCTTTCAGAGGAGTCTGATCAGGATTTAAATTGTGTCTAAGACACTTTCTGTCTCAATATTCAGGATTATTTACTCTTGGGGCACTAGTCACACTGGTCACAACAGTAGCAGATAGAATTTTCAAATTTTTCTTTTCTGGTTTATCAGAGAAAATTCATTTGAATTGTCTAACAGACAAATCAAAAGAAATATCAAGCCTGCTTTTCTCTGAAAAAGGCGAAAAAGAAAAAACAACAACAACAACAACAAAAAAACAAGACTGCACTGTACTGGTGAACTGCTTATTTAAGCCTGCCTAGGAAAAGTGAAGTTAAACTGACCAGCTAGATGTGACCTAAACAATGTTGATTGGGCCATAAAATTCCAAACAAACAAATCATGTGTGTAATTTACAGCTGAGGACAGGCTGAAGAAGCTCTCTGATGATTTACGACACACCGAGGAGAAACTGTTGAGAGCCACGAAAGATCTGAAGAACATCGGAGACTCAGCCGTACAGGAGAAGGAAGATAGGAAACTGCAGATAAGACAGAAACTTGCTCGCAAGATGCAGACAGTGAGTTATCTTGTTTCAAGCATTTTTAATACATAGCAGTATTCACTATAACATGGTTATGCGGTTTGGGATGTAATACAGTACAAAGATCTATTCCAAATACTGTAAAAATCCTAAAAATACTGACACCTTGAGGACTTGCTGTAATTCTCCTAAAATTTTAACAAATCTGTTCCATGCTACAGCAAGGAGTCCAAAAGGTGCAGATGGAATGGCAGTGTAGACCCTGATCAGACTGATCAGACTGCTCCTTCAGGAGCAGTCTGATCTGGGTCTGCACTGTTAGCATAGGCCTGTCCCTCCCAATACTTAGGAACATTATAATAAGTATAGATTATACAGAAAAATGACCATTTATGGTACTTATTCAATACAATCTACACATTTTTGTTTGGATAAAACATGGTATTTTTTAGTTTCTGCCTTTGGGCCCCAACAGTAGTGTTATAAAGGGGTTGTGTGGTAAGTTATGGAACAGTATTAAGGTAAAAACTCAATTATGCAATGTGCAATTACAAAATGAATTGTTGAAACCGCACTTTGCATTATGAACCTTTTCATATCTTACTACTTTATTCGAATATGCAACATGCACATTCTAATTTGAGACCTTTGTATTTAAATGTGGCATTTGGACGTCCTATTTTGCAATATTCAGTTTCGTTTCTGCTGTGGTTAGACGGGGTACCAGTCATTGAGGTGACGGCGGTAATGTCCGTGGATTCGCCGTATTTTTTTCCGATGACAAGCGTCCGTTGGAGAAGATCGCATTTGCTTTTCCAGGGGCCAAATTCAAGCCAGCAGCGATAAATTTTATCCAGCTATATAATGATTCGGATATTTACAATAATGTGTACGTTTGCATCTTTAAAATAAATTTTACAGCGGGGTTCCTTATTTATATATTTATGAGAAACAGGATTTTTATTTAAAAGTTAATACTTGTTTGACGAAGGGGAAAATACCTTATCGTTGAATATTTACTAAAATAAATTACCATGAGGGATTAGTTTGTGCCGAATCCATGGATTTGAAATGAGCATAGATTGTTAAAATTGATTAATTCATACAATTTTCATAAATCTGATCCTTCTGAGTTGTTACTTATAAAGATATTAGTTACTAATTGCAACCTCACTCAAAACTCAAATGTTTGGATATTATAGAAGTATGTATACGTCCGCTCAGGGAATAATCATGGATGGTCTCCCTGTTTGCGGGCATGGACTCGCTCCCTGGGACCTTACCAGCTGACCATACGGGGAAACTGGTAAACAACAACCAGTGCCTCCATTCCCATTGTTACCAATATGAACAGTACTAACTCATTCTCAGCCCAGACCCACAACCATAGAATCGCACCTGTGGTCACAATGACAGCTGTCGTATTCATATGTCTGTCTGTCGTCATAAGTTAGACTTGGACATGATGGCTTTCATCCAACAGAATCACAACGCAAAAATATTAGCTGGTCGTCTGTCAGTTTGTCCGTCCATCTGTCTTCAGCCAGCAAAACCTTGCTGAGCTAGTGTCGCGACGGTCTTAACCAGCCTAGTACATATTTCTTCAAGTTCTACATGTAACGATTTGGCAAATGGAGTGGCTGAATCCAAACCATTTTGTACTTACATGTATTTCCATGTATTAGGTCTATGCCAAAGTTTTTTTTCTTCTTGTTTTATTACAGTTAGACCGCGTACAGCGTACCCAGTTTTACCTGGCAGAACTTAACGACATTATTTATTTATTTATTCACTTATTATCAAAGTGTACAGAATCTAGAAAAAAAAAAAATGTTTTTGATGCATTAGATTTGTACATTTTACCGCCGAAAATACAACAACTAAAGTTGTAAGATGAAAAGTCGTGATGATATTTTTCTGACTGATGCTTAAAATATACCTCTTCGATGTGGTTCTAACGAGTACCCACAATCTATATTTTGGAGTAGAAATGAGAAAAATAATGTTTACTCCTGTAAACCCCATTTAGATTGGATTGGTGATACCCCAGTTTATTTCTAACAGTCTTATGACGTAACTAGGAAAGCCCTACAGATAAGACTGCTCTCCACATATTTACGAAGTGAAAATTCGTTCGGAATAAACAAGAATATGCCGCGCCCTTGATGTCTAGTTATAAAGCGTTTCCAGATATCTATTTATAAAGCGTTTCCAAGAAGTCAAGCCATGATAAAAAGGTTACCTATACTTTCATTTTCGTCCGTTTGACGTAACCTCATAATTAACCCATAGGTGCCCGGCAAAAAATATTCCACCTTTATAAGTCTGGAGTGGTCAATTTCTAAGCATAGGGGATGTCATATTTTGTTGTAAGTTTTACAAAAATGCATGTACTTTGAGCAAACAGTTTAGACCTTGATCAGATGCGGCGTCTGATCTGGGTCTGCACTATTTGCCAATGTCTCAAAAGATGGAGGCAAATATGGGTTAATTTCAATATTCGAAGGTCATTGTAAAAAGCAGGAATACTTGATTCCAGTTTTCCATTGCCGTATTCGACGTTATAAGCGTTTGTTGTGACTACTCGGAACTAACCCTATGGTCTTCTCCATTGGAATCATTATAAAACATCTATGTGCTAAAATCTCATGAACTAGCATTTTCAGTTCATTACGAAAACACGCCTCTTCAAATGTATACAGAATTTTGCCAACCAAATGAAAATTGTCCGATAAAAAAAATCAGATTTTTTCAGATTTCTGCTCTAAACATAGATTGTGGGTACTGGTAAAAACTGCCTTGATGACGCGGTTCTTACGACTACCCACTGTCTAGGAGTCAAAATTAGGCAGGCGTGTTTCGTGATGTGAAAATTTTTTTTTTTTCTAGTCTAAATATAGATTGTCGGTGCTCGGTGTTCTGAACCCCCTAAAACCCAACTTTCTCAATATAAAGTTGGGTTTATAGGGTTGTTCAGTACATATGGGGTAGCCTCAATGTGCTTCTAGTGCCCGGTTACCTTAAAAACAAGATCATCGTTGTTCAGTACACGGACTTGTTGATGTAATGCTTTTCTTTTCTTAAGGATTTGTAAAAAAAAAAAAAAATAAATGTATATAGATTACAAAAGTTAATCTTGTCACTTGACTTCTCTCGTAGTCTCAAACTTTTCATGGCCACTCAGAATTTTCAGGACGAGTTTACAAAGGGAGTTTGACAGGTGAAATCAGTAAAAATAAGTTTGCAGAGTCCAGTTTCAGGCAGATAGTCTAACGTGCACTGTGTAAAACAATTTTTCCGAAGTAAATCAATCAAGTGTGCTTGTTGTAGGGTGGTCTCTATGAAAGTGATATGTCATTTTTTCTTCATTTATGTAGGAACATTATTAACCGCTCCTTTATAAGCGTTGGGTGAAGAGAACGACAGTTTTAAACCATTGCAGAACTTGTCACGATCGTGCCTCGAACTCAGGCAGAAAGAGACCTCATATCCTACCAACATGGTCAATTTTACAAAACATGTTCATCTCTCAAATCAAATTGCGTGTCAAACGAGTAATTTAAAAGCTTAACATAGTTCAGTCTTTTCTGACAAATTTTCCACCAGCATAACTTGAAACTTGTGCGAGTGAACAGCTCGCCACATTCAGCCTTCGCTCTTCATAAATGCCAGTTTTTAGCTCACCTGAGCCGAAGGTATTAGTATACCACGAGCCGGCGTCTGTCGTCCGTCGTTGTTGTCCGTCGTCGTCCTCCGTCGTCCACACTTTCAAAGAAGTATATCTCCGGAACCAGTGGGCCAATCTTGATCAAATTTCATGTGAAGCATTATCAGGTAGGGGGAAAGGCTGCATACTGTTTTCTGGCAGATCGGATTGGAAATCTGGTTGCCATGGCAACAAATAGCTCCCATAGACTTAACATAGGAAAAAGTTTGTCATCACTCTAGCTCCGTCAATTTTTTTCTGATCGTCTTCATTCTTGCAGATAACAAGGACAGGCATGAAATCTCGATCAAGTTCGATTTTAGGCTGAATCTGATTATTCACTCAGGAGTTACGTGCCCTTGAGCGTTCTTAACATAGGAAAAAGCTTGTCATCACTCTAGCTCCGTCAATTTTTTTCTGATCGACTTCATTCTTGCAGATAACGAGAACAGGCATGAAATCTCGATCAAGTACGATTTTGGGCTGAATCGGATTATTCACTCAGGAGTTACGTGCCCTTGAGCGTTGAAAAAATTGCCTATTGACTTAACATGGGGAGAATGTTGTCATCACCGTAGCTGCTTCAATTATTTTCAGATTGGCTTTATTCTTGCAGATAACCAGCACAGCCATGAAATCTCGGTCAAGTTCGATAACTGGCAGAATCGGATCATTCACTTAGGAGTTACCTGCCCTTGTGTGTTTTTGCATTAGGGTTAATGGGAATTTCAAAAATGTATATCTTAAAGACTACTTGGCCAACTTTGATCAAATTTCATGTGTCGCATTATTGGGCAAGTGGAAAGGCTTCATTAGGTTTTCAGGCAGATCTGAGTGGAACTCTGGTTGCCATGGCAACATCTAGCTCCCATAGACTTCACATAGGAAAAAGCTTGTCATCACTCTAGCTCCGTCAATTTTTTTCTGATCGACTTCATTCTTGCAGATAACCAGTACAGGCATAAAATCTCGGTCAAGTTCGATTTTGGGCCGAATCGGATTATTTGCCTTGGAGTTACCTGCCCTTGAGCATAAAAAAATACGTTGTGACCACGATAGCAACTTTATTTTTATTCAGATCAGCTTCAAACTTGTCGACTTCATTCTTGCAGATAATAAGGACAGGCATCAAACCTCGGTTATGTTCGATTTTGGGCAGAATCGGAATATTGACCTCAGAGTTACGTGACCTTGAGCGACAAAAAATTTGCCCATAGACTTAACATAGGGAAAATGTTGTGACTACGATAGCGACTTGAATTTTTTTCAGATCAGCTTCAAACTGGCAGGTAACGAGGACAGACATAAAATCACAGTTAAGTTCGATTTTGGGCCGAATCGGATTATTTGCCTTGGAGTTACCTGCCCTTGAGCATGAAAAAATACGTTGTGACCACGATAGCAACTTTATTTTTATTCAGATCAGCTTCAAACTTGCAGGTAACGAGGACAGGCATAAAATCCCAGTTAAGTTCGATTTTGGGCCGAATCGGAATATTGACCTCGGAGTTACGTGACCTTGAGCGACAAAAAATTTGCCCATAGACTTAACATAGGGAAAATGTTGAGACTACGATAGCCACTTGAATTTTTTTCAGATCAGCTTCAAACTTGCAGGTAACGAGGACAGACATAAAATCTCGGTTAAGTTCGATTTTGGGCCGAATCGGATTATTTGCCTTGGAGTTACCTGCCCTTGAGCATAAAAAAATACGTTGTGACCACGATAGCAACTTTATTTTTATTCAGATCAGCTTCAAACTTGCAGGTAACGTGGACAGGCATAAAATTTCAGTTAAGTTCGAATCGGAATATTGACCTCGGAGTTACATGACCTTGAGCGACAAAAAAATTTGCCCATAGACTTAACATAGGGAAAATGTTGTGACTACGATAGCGACTTGAATTTTTTTCAGATCAGCTTCAAACTTGCAGGTAACGAGGACAGACATAAAATCTCGGTTAAGATCGATTTTGGGCCGAATCGGATTATTTGCCTTGGAGTTACCTGCCCTTGAGCATAAAAAAATACGTTGTGACCACGATAGCAACTTTATTTTTATTCATATCAGCTTCAAACTTGCAGTTAAAGAGGACAGGCATAAAATCTCGGTTAAGTTCAATTTTGGGCCGAATCAGAATATTGACCTCGGAGTTACGTGACCTTGAGCGACAAAAATTTGCCCATAGACTTAATTAGGGAAAATGTTGCGACTACGATAGCGACTTGAATTTTTTTCAGATCAGCTTCAAACTTGCAGGTAACGAGGACAGACATAAAATCTCGGTTAAGTTCGATTTTGGGCCGAATCAGAATATTTGCCTTGGAGTTACCTGCCCTTGAGCATAAAAAAATACGTTGTGACCACGATAGCAACTTTATTTTTATTCATATCAGCTTCAAACTTGCAGGTAACGAGGACAGGCTTAAAATCTCGGTTAAGTTCGACTTTGGGCCGAATCGGAATATTGACCTCGGAGTTACGTGACCTTGAGAGACAAAAAAATTTGCACATAGACTTAACGTAGGGAAAATGTTGTGACAGAAATAGCGACTTGAATTTTTAGCTCACCTGAGCCAAAGGCTCCAGTGAGCTGATAGTATACCAAGGCTCCGGAGTCCGTCGTCTGTCGTCCGTCCATCCGTCATCCACACTTTCAATGAAGCATATCTCAGAAGGCAGTCGACCAATCTTGTTTAAATTTTATGTGTAGCACCATTGGGCAAGGGGAAAGGCTGCATTAGGTTTTGGAGCTAGTCTGGTTCATTTGTTCCTTCATTCTTCTTTCTCTCCATATAGAGATAATAGACCAATGTTAAATTTTTAATCAAAGATTTCTCAGGAACTATAAAAGCTAGAAGCATCAAATTTGGTATTCAATAGAATAATGATGACTTATTTTGTGTAAGAGACATTGGGCTTTCTCAGTTTATTTGTTCATCTGTTCTTTCATTCTTCTTTCTCTCCATTTTGACCAATGTTAAATTTTCGTCAAAGATTTCTCAGGAACTATAGAAGCTAGAAGTCTCAAACTTGGAATGCAATGCAATAATGATGACTTACATCCTGTAAGGGTCAATGGGCTGGATTCTATTAGCAGATTTAGTAGTCAAGTCTGTGAATTGTTAAAACTTAAGTTCCTCAGGTGAGCGGTTTAGGCTCATTGAGCCTCTTGTTTAACCATTACAGTTAGATGCGCATCGACGTTGCAGTTTCGCTCCTCGCCGGGTCCGTGAAACTGTTTCTACGTACATTGTCCTCCTTTCAATGGTTTAACATGGACAGCTAACACTGAAACAATTTTCGTAAAAGTATTACCAGGAAAATCGTGCTTATTTAGAGCGACCACGTCGATGCAACGTCAAGACGTGGGTCTTTTTCACAAAGGCGACCAGCACTGATTCAGGCGAGCCTTCGAGTATGCACAGCCTTACCAGAGCCTTTGCTGCTCTCGGATATGAAGAAAAGAAAATGCGTTTTAGTTGGCTGCGCACATGCATTTGACAAAATATATGCTTATAAGGGAGGTAATACAGGGTAAATGATTAACTTTTCAAGCCCCAAAAGCTGGGAAATCGAGTGAAAAAGAATGTGAAATATATATATATATATATTTTTTTTTTTTACCAGTTGATAACTTTACTTGCAAATAAAGTTGTACAACAGCACAAATGATTGCTTGCAGGTAAACTTCAACCAAATGCGGTCGCCGATGCTTACGCCGACGACGGACGTTGGGGGTATGGCAATAGCTCCCCATTACTTTCGCGGTCGAGCAAAAATGGCGGATTTTTAACTTTACAAACTGGGGAAACCTTCCTTTTAAAAGGAAACTTTTACTCTATAAAAGTGGGGATCAAGTGTGTGTGTGTTTTGGGGGGGGGGAGGGGGTCAGAATTATAAAGATGTGTTTAATGGTGGGATGCGCTTGGTATGTGAGTGCGCTTTTAGTTTTACGTCTCACCAACCAACAGCTAAGGTCGTACGGAGATGGGACCTGGGTTTAAAGACTCATCCGAAATTCTGGAGAAGCCCGGGGTCGATCCTGCGATCCCTGGTTAATGAGGCGAGTAGCATAAACACAACACCACAGAGGCTTCCAGCGCTTGATATGTTACATTGTAGCAGGTGCGGGTTTTCCACCTGCACTCCGGTATGAAAGAATTTGCTTCACGTTGTGTTTTGTCAAAAAAGTGGAAACCTTTGCGTTTTGTCACTTGAAGCCAAAAATCTAGTATAAAAAGTCAGATAGTTTTCTATTTTCTTATAAATTAATGAATGCATTTAACACAAACAGTTACGAACATCTATATAAACATGTGACAAAATAAACAGGGAATCAGACCCCGGCCTTCGGGGCTTGAAGAAATAGATGGGCTGCATGAACTGAAACCGACCCGCACACCAGTACTGGTAAACCGCTTAGAGGATCTAAGTCTACCGAGCAAAAGCGGTGCTTACAAACCCTATCGGTTTCATTGGGCGACAGGGCTTTGATATGCAATTTCATCTCAGTGTCGGGTAAAAGCCCATCAAAAGTGGAAGCAACGTCTCCAAAATGACCTATATTGTGTTGACGGTGACGTTGAAACATCAAATCAAACAACAGAACCAAAATGCCTTGTTTTAGAAATTCCGTTGGATATGCCCTAAATCAGAAATAAATGTTAGAGGGAACGTAAGTCGTAGTTCATCTGAAAGCATTTTCACGAAAGAGTGTTGTAACTATGTTTGCTTTCAAGTGATCATAAAGGACCAATCTCACAAAGGTCTACACGATTTGGACAGGAGCCTTTCTGTGCCATACAAAATTAGTATAAGTATTTACAACAAATTTATATTTTAGAGGTGCAATGGCCTGAACACATTTGCGATATATTTAGATAAAACTTGGACACAAAACAAACCAAGCAAAGCTGATTCCTGGTCTGACATATAAAATGAAAATTATGTGTATATGATTTTATCGGGAAGGGTGTAGTGTCCCCAAATCGTCCGTTTTATGCCAAAAATATAGTTCTCTCATTTCTTTCACTCCTCCGTGTCACCAATACGCTTGCAGATTTTTTTGGGTATCTGCCGAATGCAGGCGGACGTTTACGGGAACGGTACGAAAGAACGATCACAGCGCCACTGAACGAGAATAATGGGAACTAGAAGAAGCAGAAGCGGAATTTCAAGTTGCAAAATAGGACGAGAAACAGAAAGAAAACTACACAAATTCCAAAAGCAGACTACAAAAATGAATATCATAATGCAGTGTTGCACAATTGTAACTGAATATAGCATAACAGAATATCAAAATTGCATATTGCAATCTCAATGTTGCATAATTGAGTTTTTACCTAAATACTGTTCCATAGTAAGTACAGAAAAAGTTTGATAAGTCAAACTCCCATGATTCAAACTACTTGATTATTCAAAGTAATTTTAAAGTCTCAATTACATCAAAAGCTTCAACCCTCAGTAATACAAAGTCTTGATAATTCAAACAAAATCCTCCTGTCCCTGAAACTTTGAATTATTGAGGTTTAACTGTATCAGAAAAATTGTCACATATAAAATATAGAAGTTATTAGTTGTCAAACTACTTGATTATTCAAAGTGATTATGCAGTAATATCAAAAGTGTTTTTTTTTTACCCTCAATAACTCAGAATTGAGAATTCAAACAAAATCTACCACTTCCTTGAACTTTGAATCATGTAAAATACACAGATCATCTCCTATGAAATTTGTTTTATGAGTTTCATACAAACGGTGACATGAAAACCTCTTGTTGGCAATATCAAACAGCAAAGACTTAAATCCTAAAAATTCAGACACCTTGAGGACTTGCTGTAATTCTCCTAAAATTTTAACATTTGTTTCATGATCCTGCAAGGAGTCCAAAAAGTGCAATTGGAATTGCAAACAGTGTAGACCCTGATCAGACTGCTCCTTCAGGACTGTTTGCTTAGTCCTATTTGTCACAATACTTAGGATCATTATGGTAGTTTAAAAAAATAAAATTGTCCTCTGCTCTAAAAATTTACATGGCACTTTAAGGCTTGAAAGTTGGAGGATACTGAACTTTGCAGCAGATATGCATGTCCCTGTATTGTACCTAATGCCATGAATGTTTTCTTATTCAGGTAAATGAAATGCGTGACAGTGCCACTCAGATAGAAGACCAGATAGACAAGACTCGTAATTCTCTACATCAGAATAAGATGGACTTAACTAGGTTGAAAGGACAGTTGAACAGGGTAGACAGTAAAGATCCAAGCTATGTAAGTTGTTACGATTTTCAGTAGTTTCACAATGCTGCTGTTGCTCACAATCTTACTTTGTACTTTACCTTCAATAAAATACATGTGCTCTTAAGCATGTAACAAAAACATTCACTCATCTCAATCCTTTAACCTTGAAGGTCTCCAGCAAATGTATCAGACTCTTTACTTTAACCCTTTAACCCTTATCCTGCTGAATGAATTAAGCCATGCCCATTGCTGACTATCAGCCAATAAGATTACTTGATATAATCTATTTGTTCTGTTCACAAACAGAATTACAAACTAATCTATTTGTTCTGTTCCCAAACAGAATTACAAACAGTGTAGATCCTGATCAGATGGCTCCTACTTCAGAAGCCATCTGATCTGGTTCTACACTGTTTGCAAAGACAAACAGTGTAGATCCAGATCAGATGGCTTCCTGATCTGGATCTACACTGTTTGCAAAGGTAGAGTTTGTCTTGTTCAGCGGGATAAGGGTTAAAAAACATGTCTTCCATAGTTAGAAGATTCTCAGTTGACAAGAAAACAAGCTGGAAGTCATGTAAGTTGTCTCCCTTGCCAGAATGGGTAAAAAATATGTGGGGTCACAGGTGCTTGTCCCTACAGAATGTAATTTACCCCCTTATATATAGCAGGTGTCCATTTTGATATTCAGGGTTGTCAGTGTGGGTATTTTTCAGAAATTTATACTGAAAATGGTTGAACTTGTTGCAAATAGTGAAGGCTCTGATCAGATGCCCCATTCTGTGGCATCTGATCAGGGCCTGCACTGTTTGCCAATGATCCATATTGGGGTTTCCAGTACAAAATGGGTTTAACATATTGAAAATATAAATAAATAAAAAAGACTCAGAACCAGTTATGAAAAGGCTTATTGTCACTTTTGATTTTGAAAATTTTGAATTAATTACAGACATACTTTCAGGCTCCTGTTGTCACACTTACATGTAACAGTGACATGTTTTGTTTTTCTTTGATCAGCGTTCTATGTATGCTGAGATGGTGGACAAGGAACAGCAGATTAACGAGAGTAACCAGATGTATGGGCAGTTGCAGGATCAGCTTGAACTCATGTTAGATACCGTAGCCAGAGAAACCAATGATATCAAACAATTAGAACAACAACTTAATGAAGGTAGGAGTCATTTCTGATCAAATTCCACATTTTTAGTTTTGTATGAAATGGACAATCGAAAATAGTGTAGTCCCAGGTCAGAATTCAAAATATGGTTTCTGATCAGTTCCTGCATTGTGTACATAAAATGCAAAATTTTCTGGTAAAAATAAATAAAATAAAAAAAAGTTCCTTACATCTGACAGTGGTGCCAAGATGTGTGTTTCCCTGCTAAGCATTGCCTTTACGAAGTAGCCCCACCCCATTCCTGTCTATTTTGTTGACTTGCCATCTCTTCTGTCTTCCTTGCTTTGTTCAGTGTCACCTGCTGAATTGTCTTTGCCATTACAGTGATTTTTTTACAAATTTTCAACTATGCGTCCTGGGACTCGCTCAACCAAAAAACTGTGCGTCCCGAATCTGCAAGTATGAGTCCCAATATTTGGAGGGAAAAAAAAGGAAGTACACAAAAGATCAGTTCAGTATAAAATGTCATTATTCATAGTTAAAAATAATGCGGTCTAGTATCTATTATTTGCAATGAACAGAATCAATCATCAACTTATGTTGTTTACTAGCCCAAAGAAATCCTGCTAAAATGTACGTTTTTTTAGTCTATTTTCCGTTATGTTTTCTACTTTCGTTTTCGATATATGCGCACCGCAACATTATCGACAAACATGTCCTCCCCTGATTGGGATACCAGCTATCTAGGTTCAGGGGCTGACAAATCCGTTGCCCGGCCGCCCGGTACAAGCCCAAAATCGCGCCGGGCAGGTGCACTTTGACCTTAGGACGCCCGGTCGGGCAAGTGCAAAAAAAATCGTCTACAGCTGTCAGTCTTTTTGAGATTTTAAAATACAGTAAAACTAGAGTAAGTAAATCACAATAAACCGACAAACCGTCTGTATATTTATAACAGTTCAATTATGACACTATTGTTAATCCCTGTCATATAATTGCCAAGTAAACATGATTGCCCTGCGGTGCGTGTCTTTCATTTCTGGCGATAAGCCAACTTGAACGAGGTGTGAAAATATGGTCAAGTTATATCTCTAATTTGCGTTTATTCTCCAGTCATAAAATTTAATCCACAATCAATGTGAAAATGATTTACTCGCACCTCAGACAATTAGCTACATCTAACGGTAGATGCATTATAACGGTAGATGCATTATAAAAACAGATCGTGAATGGTTATGTTTTGGCGCCAAATAGCAGACACTCGGCTTGGCGGGAAAAGTCTAACGCTGTTGTTGGAGCTGTTGGGGATAATTCGGGGGCTGTGCAAAGCGCTGTTTTCTATCCACCTCCATTCACAACCGTTTAGCTATCGATAAAATATTTTTTACCGGTTCCAAACAATTTTTTAAGAACGGGATACAGCCCATTAAAATAAAACAATGGCATTAAACACGTGCGGGGTTGATGGCATCAGATGACGTCATTTGACACATTTACCGATCACATGCAGAAAAATGGTAGAGTTGGTTTGTGGGCGGCGATTTGGATTGCGGAAAACTTTGATGTTCGCATTGAACTTGCTTGTGTGAAAGTTTGGGCTCATTTTGGATGGAGGGGATTCTCGTCTTGTGGTTGGATCATTAAATTGTACCTGTATCGATTTTTCGGTGACTCGTTGGGCAGTTGAAGGTTCGGTAAAAGTGCGGTATTTTATCACTTCCGCCGATATTTACAGCAGTGAAAACGAAAGTTGGATTTTTCGCCCATGAAATATTTGCGTCCGACGGACGCACATATTTTATGATCGTGCGTCCTCAGTCCTATTTGTGCGTCCTGGACGCAGGACGCAGGGGTAAAAAAATCACTGCCATTACAAAGGCTGTTGAAATGTGGCCACACCACCTAAAAGTGCTTCTTTTTTATGTTCCTCAGATTTTTATGCTCTCATCCTGGGTCCAGTTTAAAGTAAGCATGGTAAAAGAGTCATTCATTGCTAACGGTTTGTTTAGTTAATAGGCTAGTAAAACTTCTATCCTTTTGCAAAACAGATACAAAAGTAGTTTTGCTGAAAAAAATGTGAATACCAGTAGCTTTTGCATTGCAAAAGCTGCTTAATATGTTCTTGCAGCAAAAATGCAAGTGTATTTGATTGTGTACTTGCTGGAACATTTAACATTACATGACAAACATAATGGTGCTTTGAACAACTTGGTCTTGAAATCTATCAATTAAGATTCCATTGTACATTTACAGACCAGATCGAGACAAACGAGTCTCTCCGTGAGGAGCTAGATGACATCGTTGGAGGTTTACAGACCTACCTGGCCAGTGTACAGAGTAAAGCACAGAAGAAAGAGAAAGAGTTTGATCAAATTCTGAAGCAGAATGAGAGTATGCAGGATAGGATCAGAGGACTCGAGTCTGAGCTGGGTGTACTGGACTCAGAAGCCAGGAACTATAGTGCTATGGAAAAGGTTAGATTTGGGGAAAGTATGAAAAAAATAAACAAACAGCATAAAATAGAAATTAACCCCTGAAGTGTGAATTGCAACTATAACTTAAGACGTTTTCAAATATGGTTTTGTTATTTTTCAAAGGTAACTTAGGGTTGAGATGGCTGTTTTCATTTCTTTTTCCTGATTACCAGCTTCTATTTGACATTTCATGTGATCCATCAGCTAGGCAAACCTGATTTTCTGAGAAAAATAACAAAAAATCATTTAACCCTTTTTGTATCAACTGGATTCTTCCTCCTAAAATATAGCAGGAGTCTATTTCGAAATTTAGGGGTGTCAGGTTGTGTTTTCATCAAAATGTATTTGGAAAATGGCTGAACTGTTAGCAAACTGTGGAGGCCCTGATCAGACGCCGTGTTCTGCGGCATCTGATCTGGGCCTGCACTGTTTGCCTGGGTACCCGTTTTGGGGTTTCTGGTCCTAAATGGGTTAAATGTATGATGTCTTCTGTTATTGAGCAAGGTGCTTTAAAGTTTAAGCAGCTTTAAAGTCTAATCAGAATTGATACATACAACGTGTTGTTTTTTTTTTTTCACCTTTCTTGTTACCCTTATAGGGTGCAGAAACAATGAAGGCTTTGTTGAGATGCATGTACTGTCTCTTCAGTTCTGTTTCACTTCAGCCAGTACACTACATAACCTACAGAAAAACTTTTGCAAGCATCAAAAACAGATCAGCCTGCCCATACATGCAGTGTGATCACATGAGCCGTCAATATTCTCTGGTCTGTCCAAAGATCTGCAAGAAAATACTGTGGCCTGACTGGCTTGATGCACAGACTAATCTCAAGTGGTTACACAGGTCTTACTGTGGTTTTGTTGTGCATTGGCTTATTTTATTTTTAGCTTACCTCAGCAAGAAAGTGCTCAAGGTGATCTAATGTGATCACCTGTGTCTGTCAACCTGAGCAGTCTACTCCTTCAGGAACAATCTGATCTTGGTCTCCACTGTAATCTTTACGGTAATATATCGGTCAAGTTAGAATGTGGGTCAAATACTAGGTCAGATTTTGTTAAAACCTTGTGTGCACCCTAGACTCCACAAGTTTGCTTCAGTCTTCACAAAATGTTGCCTGAATGCCTGACTTAATGTAAAGTTCAAATATCGGTTATGCTGGATCAAAAACTAGGTAACCTTGTCAAATTTCTTTAAAACCTTGTTCACTCACTAGAGGCAGTTTTGCTTCAAAATTCATGAAACTATACAAGAATTTTTGCCTTGATGATATCTTGATTGAATTCGAATATGAGGTATATCGGATCGAAAACTAGGTAACAAGGTCAAATTTCTTTAAAATCTTGCTCAACCCCGAGAGGCCACAGTTTTGCTTCAATCTTCATGAAACATTGCCTGAATGTTTGACTTGATATCTCAGTCAAAATCAAATATTGGTCATTTTGGATAAAAAAAACACAAGGTTAAATTTCTTTAAAACCTTGTTCATTGTATAAAGAGGTTCATGTGTACATGCAAATTAAGGTCACGATGTTGAACTTAACCATTATCCCACTGCATAAATAAGTTAGCCACACTTATTTATGACTTCAAACCAATCAGATTACTTGATGTAATTTAGTGCTACAAAATCACAAACTGAATGTCAAATAGTATAGATCAAGATCTGATGGCTTCAGAAGAAGCCATCTGATCTGGATCTACACTGTTTGCAAAGGTTGGGTTTGTCGTGAATAGCGGGATAAGGGTTAAACTTATATACAGTCGAACTTCGATGGCTCGAACTCGCCGGGACCGCCGTAAAAAGTTCGAGCCATCGGTAGTTCGAGCCATTGGAGTCCAACTCGGCAAGATCCATCTTTGTGTACTATGATTTTTTATCATAGCTGCGGCGATTTTGGTGACTTCCGGTACATTTATCGGTCATAATTTAAGCCACGTAGTATACCTTCCGCACTTTCACGTAGGTTACCTTTCTTATGATACTGCTTGACTTGACCGATAAAACTGGAATTTTTAAAAAGGTAATTAGTGCGAGCCATCGGTGGGATTTTACATAGAAAATGCACTCTAGGGACCAGGCTTAGAGTTCGAGGGTTGGAGCCATCGTGGTTCGAGCCAAGGGTGGTATGTTTAGTTAAAATGAATAGGGATTTTGCCGGGACTGAAAAGTCAGTTCGACCCAAACGTGGTGTTCGAGCCTACCGAGTTCGACCCATCGAAGTTCGACTGTATTTTGAAGCCAGATGGAGCACAGAGGCAAGATGAGCTATCCTTTAACAGCAATTTACCTGGCCATGCTATATTTTTTGGTTTGAATGAGAACTACATTTTTGGAATCTGTCTCTTAAATGTTGCTTGTCTGAACCCTGCTGTAATATTTTATCAAGGAGTTTGGCTCTTTCAGAAAATACATGAGCTAGAGAGAACGGTTCAGGATCAAGAGGATGTTAACCGCAGTCTACAGGAACAGGTTCACCGTAGTCAGAGGATGGACGCTCAGAACCAGGATGTAATGGAGACCAAACAGCTAGAGGTAGCCTCCTTCAAGAAAGCTCTTAATGATGCAAAGGTATGGAAACCTACATAGACCATCTGTAGATTAGGTTAAGTACACCATAGCCTCTTTATAACACTAGTCATGGGGTCCAAAACAGAAACCGTGTTAGTTAAACAACCGTGTTATATCCAAACAAAAATGTATAGATTGTATAGAAAAATGACCATAAATGGTCATTTTTCTATATAATCTATACATTTTTGGATAAAAATGTATAGATTATATAGAAAATTACCATTTATGGTCATTTAAATGGTCATTTTTCTATATAATCTTTACATTTTTGGATCCATCTTGAAACCGTGTTATATCCAAAACCATGTTGTAATGAACCGTGTTATTAGGAGGTTGTGGTGTATATTGATGTCTTTTATGACTCAAGAAATGACAATTCAGAAGAAAGTTTACCATACTTTCCGTATCTGACTGAAATTGTGCATTGTGATGCTCATTCAAACTAACTCATTGATGTGGTTTTAACCCTTTTTGTACCAAATGGAATCTTCCTCCTTAAATATGGCAGGAGTCCATTTCAAAATTTAGGGGTGTCCGGTTGTATTTTCTTCATATTTTATTAGGAAAATGGCTGAAATTTTTGTTTGCAAACAGTGTAGGCCCTTAATAAGACGCCGCATTCTGCGGCATCTGATCTGGGCCTGCACTGTTTGCCAGGGTATCCGTTTTGGGGTTTCTGGTACAAAATGGATTAATGAGTATTCTAAATCTGTGTTATGAACCAGAATAAGAATACATGTATGTATATTCCTATAAGTCCCACTTTTCTCAGTGGAGTTTACTCAACTCTTTATTATTTTACTGGTTAAGGTGGTGAGATTAACCAGAGACTGTGGATTCTATTGTGAAAATTGCATTAAAAACTAAAGAATAATTGCAAAGATCAGACTCCAAAACTGCAGCTCATACATGCGTATACAAACCTTTTCTTTGCCATGGCATGGTTTAAATTTAAATTCATTCTAATATTGTCACCTTCATTCTCTTATACTTTCTCTAACGTGTTTTCACTTGATTTGTTTAGATTTAAATTTGCTTTATGTTAGTAATATTTTGTGGCTGTCAAGTATATTTTATGGATATTGTTTGTAAATTGTTATTCTATGTTCTTGTTTTACATTTTGTGTTGTTTTTGTTGTTGTCTGTATGTTTATGTTTAGCACATTGTTTGTTCACATAGAACACAGATTTCATCACAAAAACTGAGGCTTCAGCTCAGCATGCAAGCTCACGCTCTGACCCCAGGGCTGTTGGGTTCCAGCCCGTGGACAAGGTACAGTTGTAGCACCATAGAATAGTTTCTATCTACCATACTTACAGCCTATAAATATGATTAAAAAAAATATATAATGTGAAAAAAGGTACTAATCTCCTGGGCAAACAGTGAAGATTTAGAAGACTGCACATCTACGCAGTCTTGCCTTGAACCTGCTCTGTTTGCAATGAGCCCCAGCGCATGGCAGTATGTGCAGTGAAATTCCACTATTAAGACCACCTAAAATTAAGAATTCGGCTATAAAAAGCTTATTATAGAGGGTACAGCTAATTTTTCTTTGCATTTTCTTGCCTACAATAGTCTCTGGTCAGGGAACACCTTTGGGGCTGTTCAAAAGTGGTCTTAAAGACCACTTTTGAACAGTCCCAAAGGTGGTCTTAATTTAGGAATTTTACTGTACTTGCTCTATGGAGAACCTTCTTTCACAATGCAACTGAAAAAGAGTGTATCAAATAATCTATGCAAGAAACTAAATAAAATTCTCAGCACTTTTAAGAGCAAAGATTATGCATGTATTCACTATATTATTATACATTTTTACATTTTTATCTAGGATGAGGTAAGGGCTAAGTTTAATTTTATTCAGGTACCATTTATTTAATTAAAGGTAGTGTAGTAAAGTTTTAAAATTTTGGTTTGGGTTCTTAATGGATGGGCCATGTTTTAAATTACACAATTTAACAGTAGCAAATTCACCAGCATTTAAAGACTACTTATTACAACTCTTGTCTTCAGTCTGTATTTAGAGAAATTTCATGGTTTGATTCTCATGACTGTTTGAACTCTAGTACAATAATCTTTGATTCAGACTGTTCTATAATAATATTTCTGTTAATAATGTCTTTAATAGCTTAACCACCAACAGACACATGCAACATAAACTGTTTTTATTTTTCTAGAACAGCGATGCCTTCCTACGCAGTCTAGAGTCTCAAATTATAAATCCAAAACCTACTGGTTCGGAGAAGGTATTATAACTTACTCAGAAATCCTAAAAATAAGCACTTAACTGCATGAAAGAAATGCTTTTTATGTGACTAAACTATGTTGTAGTTTAAGAAAAAAAATAGAGAGAGATTCTTACTGCCACAGTTGCAAAAGAACACTTTTTAGTTGAGACGTTAAGACAGAGGGAGCAACAGATATACAACCAAACCTCTTTATAACACTATACAGAGAAATGCCGCAATTTAGACCACCTAAAATTAAGAATAATTCTGCATTAAAAAGCTTACTTTGTAGGCTGCAGTTATTCTTTCTTTGTGTCTTCTGCATACAGTATCCTCTGGTCAGAGACCACTTTTGGAACAGTTCCAAAAGTGGTCTTTATATAGAAATTTTACTGTAGTTGGGGTCCAAAACAGAAACCATTTTAGTTAAAACACCATGTTATATCCAAACAAAAATGTATAGATTATATAGAAATATGACCATTTATGGTTATTTTTTATATGATCTATACATTTTGGGATCCATCATTAAACTGTGTTTTATCCAAAGCTGTTATAATAAACAATGTTATAAAGAGGTTGATGTGTACTTTGATACTTTTATTATCTTCAGTCACACCCATCACAGGACACTGTCTACATTTGAGTTTCTATGCTATTTTATTAAAAAAATATTCAATTTACTCATATTATCAAGTCTTCTTTTTCACATCTTTTTTTGTTATTTTCACTTCAATACAATTCTTTGCACTTCTGTATCTGTTGATTTAGAGTAAGTGAAAGTAGGATTTATTTCATCCCTTTGTTATATTTTCTATATTTTCTGTTCTTGACTTCTTCATAACTCCAGAAAGAAGAGTAAAGGAGAATAACGGGCCTCTGTTGCCTAGAGGGATAAGAGCGCTGACTTACCGTAATTCCCTGTGTATACCACGCACTCATCTATAACACGCACCTCAATTCTGAGTCCAAGATATGTGAAAAAAAAATATTCCAGTCTAAAACATGCACATGCTTTTCCCCAGTATCACAGAATGCTTTTCTCAGACGCCATTTTGATTGAAAATGAAAGTACACGAATTTTGATTGGCTACTATCAAAATAGCCTGACTGGTTATAGGTATATTTCCTAGTAGTTATAGAATAGAATAGTGGTTAGTTTCTCTCTTGCAGCATAGGCAGTTCTCCGTTTACCCATAACGGTGGTGTGTGACAAGGTGACATTTTAAGGGTGCGGTTATTAATTTGTTATGAAAGATGACAATGCGTTTTCCCAGTTTTCTTTCACAAGGAAAGATAGAAACAGGTTTCTTTCCAAAGGTAAAATTGTGACAACATGCCTCCAAGGCAGGTGCTCCATAGCGTTATTGACAGAAATTTCTACAGGTAGATTGAGTATTTTGACACCTCTGGTTATTCACACGTTCTCAGTGACGGTTCTCTATGCTAATCCCATAATTAACACCTTCTCAGCGTGAGTCAAACATCTCACTCAATTAAAGAAGCCCATTTTGCATTTACTGTTAATAAAACGGTGATTCATGCCTGACTTCAAGGAACCCGATTTCCTGTGCAATTTGAAACTTTGTTGACATGCATTAACTATCATAATTAATCAGAGTTCCCACTCACGCAAAATCTTACGTGAATCACGCAAAGAAAATAAAAATCACGTACGATTTTTTTCCGTTGGGCGAGATTGACTGGGGCGAACCGGCCGATTTTTTTTCGAGCGTCCGAAATTGACGGGGCCGATTCGCCCAAAATAGATTTGGGACAAGCCGCAGACTTGAATCCGTCGCATAGTAGAGCTTCCGCGCATCAGAAATTTACTGGGGCGAACCGGCCGATTTTTTTTCGAGCGTCCGAAATTGACGGGGGCGAATCGGCCGATTCGCTGAAATAGATCTTTGACAACCCGCAGACTTGAATCCGGCGCATAGAACTTCCGCGCATCCAAAATTGACTGGGGCGAATCGGCACGCAATCGGTAAATGATGTCATCGGACCCCAGCAACCCCACACGTGTCTATTGTTTTATCTTAATGGGGCGTATCTCTTTCATAAATAATTGTTTGGAAACGGTAAAAAAATCTCGATAGCAAAACGGTAGTGGAAAACAGTGCTTTCTGTAAGCTCCGTGTCAATAACCAACACCAGCATACAGATGTGTTAACACAATTTAAAGCGTTCAACTTTTCTCGCCAAGCGTCTGCTATTTGGCGCCAAAACATAATCATTCACGAGATAGTAGAATAGTCGTGGCAACTCGTCTTAGGAGCAATTTAAATAATTTTCACATTGATTGCGGATTAAATTTTATGATCGGGGAATAAACGCAAATTAGAGACATAACTTGACCATATTTTCACACCTTATCGACATGCACCGCAGGGTGGCAATTATATGACAGGGATTAACAATAGTGTCATAATTGAACTGTTATAAATCATCAAACAGAGTAAATCCAAATCAGATGTCTGCGGCGTCTTTCTGAGGTATCTGATCTGGGACTGCACTGTTTGCCGATGTCCCAAAAAGGGATGAAAGGTTGATGTCTGAGATAGGAATATTGATTGCATTTTTAATGGTATGAAAGATTCAATGAATTAATATGTCAAACGAACTTTATGAGGGTCTCAAAGTGTCACATTGTATTTGTAATGTGTTTTCGTGACCTGCCGACTTTTCGAGAAAAACAATGTCATTTTTCTATGCCATTGTATTACACGCAGGGGATTTTTTTCACTGTTTTCTGCGTGAAAAAAGTGCGTGGTATACACAGGGAATTACGGTACTCATTAAGTCTCTCACCACTGTGGGTTTGAGCCTGGCTCAGGTCATATATGAGACGCCAAGTTCTGCAACGGATGGTCAGGTGGTTGTTCGCCAGGTTACTTGTTTTTGCCCATCTCTGATATGAGTGAAATAATCTTGAAAGGGCTGTAAAACCAAATAAAAAATACAAAGGAGAAAAATGAGGATAATTATAGGGATGATTGTTCATATTTTCCCCACAAAAATTTTGTTGCGGTTAAACATCAGAATTGTTTCTAAAAGGCTCTTCTAACAATTACCCACAACATATGAACTAGGTCACAAGAAAATTTGTCTCTGGGTTTGGCTGCTGGGTAAGACAAACTGCATAGATGTACCTTTGTTGTTCACAAATTGCCAAAAATAATGAAAAATAATTCATTATCATCCTTGTTTCTCCTCCTTTAATATATGGAGCTATGTGTTTTGTTGTAAGGGAAATGGGAACACCTTCAGGGGAGGCAATGCCTGCAAAAGTATTTTTGTCTCTCATGTCCATAGGGGTCAACTCTTAAAGGAAAGAATTTGCTCCTGAGGAGCAAATTCTTTCTTAAGAGTAGACACCTTTTTTCAGTGGGACAAGGCTTACAGAAAAACATACCGGAAGTCTTGAAAGTTGTCTCCCTTTGAAAAATGGCACAAAAATTTGCGAGGTGTTCCCATTCCTGTTAATTTTTATTTTTTTACCTGTAGAATAATAAAGATGAGGGCATCATATCCCTCTCAAAGGCTTTGAAAGCTATAAAGGGTGAAAAAGAAAACTCACCAACAGAGTTTGACGGTGATTTACCAAAACTGCCCAGACCTAAGGTAGCATATAATTAACAAATGAACAAGATGCTGAAATTAATCTTTGATAAATATAAATAAATGCATAAACTATATACAGTATAATCTGCGCCCAGAACTAAAAACTTGCTATAACTGCCATGGATATTGGGACTGAAATGCTGGGGTGGGACAGGGTGATGAACTTTTCTCTCAACATCTGTCACCTCGGCGCATTCATACCATGTTCTGGTTGCAAATAAAAAAACATGTTGTTGCTATAGACTGTTACTTGTTTTTCCTGTAACTGTTATGCATTTCACCAACCTCTGATCAAAATATATTATATTAACCCTTGTCCTGCTGAAAAAATTGATTTTGCCACATCCTTACTAGCAACCAAATAAATTACTTGATATAATGTATTCATTCAAATTTGCAAACTGAAGCCGTACAATCTGGATCAACACTGTTTGCAAAGGCAGGGCTTACCATGGTTCACTAGGACAAGAGTTAAGT
Source organism: Lucinisca nassula (assembly GCA_963580285.1). Taxonomy (NCBI): domain Eukaryota; kingdom Metazoa; phylum Mollusca; class Bivalvia; order Lucinida; family Lucinidae; genus Lucinisca; species Lucinisca nassula. The sequence goes on from OY757010.1 coordinate 51,363,682, forward strand.
GAAATACACCAGAACCTCTTTATAACTATTAATGGGGCCCAAAGCAAAAACCATGTTAGTTAAACAACCATGTTATAGCAAAAAAAAATGTATAGATTATATAGAAAAATGGCCATTTATGGTCATTTTTCTATATAATCCATACATTTTGGGGATCCATCTTCCAACCGTATTATATCCAAAATTGTGTTATAAAGAACCATGTTATAATGAAGTTGTTGTCGTGTACATGTATTCCTGAAAGGCAGTAAAACCCAGATTTAAAAAAAATAGTGATGCCAGAGCAAACACAGAGCAGATCCTGGTACGACAGGCAGTCTGATCAGGATCTATCATGCCATCAATATGTTTAGACAATCGCTGGATAGGCAAGGGTTCGTGAAGTGTTAGTATCTTTATAATAATTGGTTTAAATGTCCCAATATCCATGTTTTTTATGGTCTGTAGATAAATACCAAGTAACAGCGAGTTTAACACTTTTCTCAAAATTTTAATTTAATCTTGTAATCATTCTACCACTGTTTCATTGTGGTCATAGTTGAGGTCAAGGTCAAGGTTCAGGTTATAATTGGTATTTATCATTGGGCAGCACCCCCATTTGTCCTAGGTACCAATACTTAAAATACATCAGACAGTCTGTCTGAATTTATAGTAGGTAGTTGTGTTTTTTGTTTGTTTGTTTCATTTTACTTTTTTATCTTTTTTTTGATAATTACAATATCCTGATTCTCCTGGCTATACATTTTAGAGGTGCTAAAATATTATAGCATAAAAATCAGTATATGAGCTTGTGTCCAGCCAAACTGACATGAGGGCATTTGTCACATACAAAGAATCAGATCAGTTTGTGACTCTAGGCAGCATTATTATGTGCGAGCTGATCGGAGTCTTTGCTGGTCATAGGTGTCTTCATCTAGGCTCATAATGTACCCCAGTACATATGGGACTGATTTCGTTCCTTGAACCTTGTCCGGCAGAATAAATCACTTTTTTTCCACAACCATTTCTGACTGTCAGCCAATCAAATGTATTTATTCAAATTTGCAAAATGAAGGACAAACAGTGTAGATCCAGATCAGATGGCTTCTGAAGAAGCCATCTGATCTGGATCTACACTGTTTTCTAAGGTAAGGATTGTTGTGTTCAGAAGGGTTAAATATTATTTGAGCTGCAACACGAGAAAACTTGTCTCCCTTTTTAGACACAATTGAGCCTGATCAGCTACACAAACTAGCAAGAGTATGGAAATTTATATATAGAAACTAGAGGTATTGTACTAGCCCAGCATCAATTTCAAAGCTGCTGTATACTATACAAGCAGCATATCATTACGATAACACACCCGTGCGACATAATGCTTTTTTCACATCTCCAAATTGGCTACTTTTCTGAGGAAAATCTGCGATATTTTTCTTATTTATACTGCAAACATGGGTTGTGTGTGCTGGTTGAGGCGGTTCTAACGAGTACCCACAACCTATGTCTTGGAGCAGAAACAAGAAAAATAATGTATACCCCAAAAAACCCAGTTTTCTCTATATAAAGCGGGGTTTAGGGGGTGTTCATTTCACGGACTAGTTCACCTGATGTCAGATACCATAGATACATTGGCAAGATTGTTGTTTGCAAATGGTAAAAACAGGATAACTAATGAAGTGGCTCATTTAACAAAATAAATAAAACTGTTCCCTGTACTCTACATAAATTTATGACACTTTTACTTCTTCAAAGATATTTGCTTCTTACCATGTGAAATAATAACTTCATATATTAAAATTAAAATCTTAGCATCATAAAAATGTAACCTGCTGTACTTACATTCATAAAATTTTGGCTTAGATTATAGAATAGAAAACTAACTACTTTTCACTCCTTATAGGCCTACATATTTCTTCTAACTTATTACAAATCTGACAGTGAATCTGACAGTGCTCCAGATAAAACATCCTCATAAGAAACAGTCGTGAGTACTTGTTAGATGTATTGGAGTTTAACGGCCCAGTCAACACTATTTTAGGTCATTTTTGAGCCGGTCAGTTTACCTATCCACACTTTTCCTGGGCAAGCTTACAGTGCACAATCTTTCACCAGAAACTGACAACTGCCCTTCTTGAGTCAGCGGAAGGGAGAGAATGACCGTAGAAAAGGTTTCATTATCAATCTCCACAAAAGAATGTTGCCGACCCCGGCAGGTATTGAACCTGCGTCCTCCTGATCATCAGTCAGTCACGCATCTGCCTCAGCTACTGAGGCTGGCGAGTACTTGTTAGAATCATCCTGTCAAGGTGATATTAACAAGTACCCACAGCATACGTTTTAACCATTTTTAATGACAGATTCATTCTGTCATTTCTAGCTATCCTGCGTGTTGTAAAGTCCTGTCAAGGTGATATTAACAAGTACCCACAGCATACGTTTTAACCATTTTTAATGACAGATTCATTCTGTCATTTCTAGCTATCCTGCGTGTTGTAAAGTAGTTCCGGCTTTCTGACGACTTTCTTCCGTCTTTGACCGCCAAAGAAATATGAGTCCGCACAAAAATGTAGTCCGGTTTGGCGCAGTTATCAAAATTGTACATCCTATAATCGCAATACAACCTTTTGAAGCAGACGACTTGACGATTTTATCTTACCTTTCAGAGAATAGATTCAGCATTTCATATGAATCAGCTGCATCATGGGAGACTGTATACCCAGATCAATGCAGCACTTGCTCAGACGTCTTCTCAGGTTTTACACTGTTTTCTAACAGTGCTGTCAATATTTAATTCTTAAACCAGCCCCAGAATATTAATGGGTTTTCCGACATTCGAGGCCAAGTCTAGGTCAGTTGCAACAAGGTGTATATCAGATTTTGTGAGAAAGGCTGTCCCTTTCAACCCTGGAATATGGTACAGATACCTATGCAAACAGTGTAGGTCCTGTGATATAATTCTAGGTGCCATATTCAGCAGAATGGACGAGTCCAACTTCAGTGATGGAAGAGTGCACTCCAGAAACTTAAGGCAGTGAACAAATCAAAGCACTGACAACACTCATGCCGATTGTCTCTAAATGCAGGCTTGTCATGAACGAGAACTTGGACTGATCCGTTTAAACTTAATGGATGTTAGCAACTGATGCAAAAAATGTAGAACAAGATCAGCACCGTGTTCTGTGGCGTTTGATCTTTATTCAAGTGCAGATTTTACAGATAACACTTACATGTACCCAAGACTGACAAACGACCCGGCTATTTTTGGGTTGATTGTTTGGCATCCGACCCGAAGTTACTACTAAAAAAAAAAAACATTTCAGAGCTAAGGTCTACGTGACTATCATTGACTTCTCAGAATAACCTTTTTCTTGCAGAAAATAGCCTCAGTGAGATCAGGGTATTCCATAAGACTGAAGAGGGTCATCCTGGAATCATAGGGTGAGCTTGGCAAACAGTGTAGACCAAGTTTGGATGCTGCAGAACGCGCTTCTTATCAAAATCTTTACTAATTGTTTGGAATTTCAGAGTTAAATTAAACAGTTTAATCTCAGCCCAGGACTTTTACCCCAACCTACATCCCACCAACACTTTTGGTGCTTTGATTTTGAAACCAAACGATTGCATGATTACAACACGCTTAGGTACCATGCCCTTAAGCTAAAAAGGTTAAATCAATCAACCGTGACGTATGGTTACCACTCTGGCCACGATCCTGTGTTTTGTTTTGTTTGATTTGAGGTTTAACGTCCCCGACAACACTGTATAGGTCACTTTGGAGACGTTGCTTCCAATTTTGTGTGACTTTTACCCGACACTGAGATGAAATGACATCTCAAGCCCTGCCGCCCAATGAAACCAATAGGGTTTATATGCATGGACGCTCCGACTCGCACCTCTTTGCCTGGGCAGGCTTAGATCCTCCAAGCAGATTACCACTACTTGTGTGCGGGTCGGTTTCAGCTCTGCGTGGAAGCATCATGCAGCCCATCTATTTCTTTAAGCCCCGATGGGTGGGGGCCAACGATCCTGTGTACCACCTTTACACCAGTACTGATAGAAACCACATGTTCAGGATCAAAGTTTTGATGTGTGATGTAAGGTCGTGCCTAGAAAAGATGAAATTGTTTTTTGTTCTCAAAAAGCATCAAGTGAGAACGTATTGCAACATTTTTCATTAAACCCTGGACAGTTAGTGAGTAGGTGAGTGTTTGAGGTTTACGTCCCACCAACAGCTAAGGTCATACGGAGACAATACCTCGGTTTAAAGACACATCCTGAAGTCTGGAGAAGTCCGGGATCGATCCTGTGATCCCTGGTTTACAAGGCGAGTAGCATAACCACTACACCACGGAGGCTTCTAATGGACAGTAAGAAGCTGGTCGGAAAGCGGATGGCGTTGACTCTGATTTTGGGTGCCACATGTGTGTGATCTATTTGTCTGTTGGAGCGACATCTTACTATCAACAGAAAACGCTAGTGGACGTCGACGTAGCGGAAGACCGACGTCAGTACGTCAAGATCGATTCAACCGACAGACACATATGCGAAGCAGATTTCCGCGGGCATCTGCTACACTGTACCTGTAGATAAACAAAGGGTTTCAACTACCGACTAATAAGCACTGACACTGTTCGTCGCCCTTATGCGATGCACTTTTGAGAGCTAGACGTCCCTGTCGTGACCAAAATTAAGACGTCGACACAGTACGGAACACTTACGCTGGTGCATGAAATACGTACATGTATATTGGCGTCTAAGCGACTCGCGTGATATCCATTTCAGTGACACATCGCACTTCAGCGTGAATCACGCCGATTGTCGTCTCGGGATGTTTTGACATATAGGTGTAAGGTATGCCGGGGTGACGCGTGCTTATTAGAGCATGACATATCGTATGGAATATGCGAAATGGTATGTCGAGCTATTGCATGTAGCTAGCGACATTAAGAACATTCAAGATCATTGCTGAGACGTTAACTGAACAGCGAGACGTTACATCAATCAAGTGCGTCGGCCTCACGTGGTTCCATTTATTTGTTTACACTCAGAATCAGGGATATCTAATCCAGCAGGTTTATAGTGCTGTTCTTACTCAAAAATGTCTTCAAGCCAATGGAATTCATGTACTGGACTGACCAGCCTTTCTCCTCCGATCTCTTTGTGAAAAATAGAGTATCTTTTGCGGGGAGGTATCCACAACCGACCAGACAAAAATGTTACTAATTGACAGTAGCATTGTTAAAACTTGAATTTTAATGTTTGGTTTTGAAAACGTAAATAGTTTCTTTCCAAAATTTGAAACATCGAATGGCATTTCATGATACCACCGGTGTATAGACATCTGCAAACATATCATACAATGGAATTTGCAGAACTACTTTTCTAAATTTTAAGGTCTTTTTAGAAAGGTTGTCTGTAAGTTTTCTTAGTGTTTTGATTTTCTCATAGAATCTGTCATTTCAGTGCCTTTGGCGCTTTGATTATACCAAATGGAATCTTCCTCCTTATATTAAGCAGGAGTCCATTTCAAAATTTAAGGGTGTAAGGTTGTGTTTTGTTCAAAATTTATTTGGAAAATGGCTGAACATTTTGCAGAACAGCATAGGCCCATTTTGGAGTTTCCAGTACCAAATGGGTTAATGAAGAAATACAAAATATTTGGATAACATAAGGACACTTTTTTGGCATAGTTCAATCTTTCATGAATTACATAATCTACACTTTTCTTATAATAGACATTTCTTATTTTTGCAGTAACATAAATTGTAGATGCTCATGTAAAGAAGCTCAATGAGACCATTCTAACATGTTCTATGCATAAAATGGGGCATTTAGTGAGGTGTTGCTTTTGCTTGTTGAAATGGTATAACAGCCATTCCAGATAATGTTTCCTTTTCTGGCTCTAAAATCTGAACTGGTCAATTGAAAGATTTTGATTGTTTTTATTTGTCCCAAACACATGATGTAGGTGCATCATTGTGGCTGTTCTAACAAGGGCCTCAAATATCTTTTTGAGTAGAAATGAGAAAAAAAATATGTTCTCACTTGTAAACCCCCCTTTTTCCTGTATAAAAAGGAGTTTAAAAGGGTATTTATTTTATGGAAAAGTTAACTCTTGTCCTGCTGAGCCCGGATTTGTCTTATCTTTCAAACAATGTAGATCCAGATCAGATGGCTGCTGAAGCCATCTGATCAGGATCCACATTGTTTGTCTTCGGATTGTGAATTTGTTACAATAATTTGAATCGAGTAATCTGATTGGTTGATAATCAGTAGTGGCAGATTAAAATATTCAGCAGGACAAGAGTTAATATGAAAATTATCCTGGAATTACTTTTGTTAACCATCATTATCTGGAGCACTGACTAAATAAGATTTTTTTTTTTAATTTAATATCATTTGATGGAAGATAAAGAACCAATTTATACAAATTTTCAACATATATGAGAGTAGATAATAAATATATAAATACTTATACTGTTTGTAAGTTTATGGGTTTCTTCACAGGAGTTGTTAAATTTACCCTTATTTTTTTACAAAATGTTTTATAGAAAGAATTCAATAAACTCATTATAGTCTTTTATTCACTTTTTAAAATAATCTCAATATGAGAACAGAAATTAAAAGATAGAGCTAAGTTAGTTAAATATGATGATATACCCCTAAACGTAAATGAATTAATGCAAAATATAGAAATCGAAGAATTTTTCTGCAGTAGACTTTGAGTTTGATATTTAAGGGGGAATGGATACACGACATTTGCATGTCACTTTCAAATATTTCTGTCATATTTTTCATAGAAAATAAGACTTGACTTAACATGTGAATTGTCTGCTAGGCAGACGATTCACATGTAATAGATGGGAGTTAATTATTTCCTTTTACAGAAAACTTCTTTTCGGAAGGTTTCAGTTTATATTGAAAGCAGACAAGAAGTTCAGTGTATGCAAAGCAGCAAATGTGTCGGTGATATCCATTTCATTAAATATTTTAACTGTGTCAGAAAATAACCATGCATGCATTTCTTATTGCAATTCATCATGTTTATCATCATATGTGTTTGTGTGTCTGTCTGTAGCCACTAAACTCGTCTCCAAAGGATAAGGACTCAGATATCACCTCTCTAGCTCAGGCCCTCAGAGAGGTTGAGAAAAAGGCAAAGGTAAGCCAAATGAGAAATGACTATGTACATAATCATTAATGTTTGTTGCACTACTTGTGTTTATTGTGAACTTGATATTATTTGTCAGAAATTGAGAACTTTTTGCATATTTTGTCACATATGAGAAAGTGATCGACAGGCTGCCTGTTTTGGGGTTTCCCTTCTGAAATGGGTTAACCCAAGTATCTTGCTGTTCATGACAACCCCTATCGTTGCAAACAGTGTAGATCCAGATCAGATGGCTTCTGAAGAAGCCATCTGATCAGGATCTACACTGTTTGGCATTCAGTTTATGAATTTGTAGCAATAAATTACATCAAGTAATTTGATTGGTTGATAGACAGAAATGGGCGTGGCTTAAATGAATATTCAGCAAGATAAGGGTTAAGATATCCTAGTTTTTAGATAAAAAATGAACAATAGTTTTTGAGGAACAGCTGAGCTGATATCACTCAATATCAGCACGCTCATATGATATTGCAAGGTTTTTGGATGCCTTCGAATTTTACCGTTAGGGAACGTTGCATCTGATGGCATCTTAGGCCAAAGAACTCATAAGTAATATCTGTTATGCATGTTATAGCATGCACTGATAAAATGCCTATTTTGAGGCTGAAGTTACTGTTAATGACACAGAATTATTACACTGTAGATCCAATATGCCTCGGTGTTTGGGGTCCAAGTTCCGCTAGCGTGATATATCCAGGTTGCAATATAAGTCGCGGTTGTTTGCCAAGATGCCAATACAAGTCCCGGTGATAGTTTGGTGAGATACTGCTTATCAGTCCACACTATTGGCTGTCAGTTATGATGTCAGCCATATTTCACCATTAAAGTAGGTTCAGAATTACTCAATGACAGAACAAACAAGGGGACTATGTCTGCCAATTAACTTGCATTCGAGAACAGCTGAAAAATTGCGTTTGAAAACATGTGATCGCTAAAATGACAAAACAGGATGCCATTTTGGATGTGCTGGTTCCCAGCATTGGTTGCCTGTAACAGCGAAGGCCAAGGGGTGCAACTCCCATAAGCTCTAAGCACAAAGGCAATTTGAGTTGTTTCCCTTCGCTTGCCAGAGGTCGGAATCGTTAAAAGTAGCGGTTGGAAAAAATTATTTACCGTCTGCCGCCGGCCCAAAAACTATACAACAACAAAATTATCGTTTTATTGTCTTTTGATTTCTTTCATTTTATTTTCACATGGAAGGCATGATAGATCACAATTAGGATGCTCTGCATGAGAGTGCACGGACATAGTTGTCTGATTGAGCATTGAGTAGATTACTCAGTTATGACACTGATTATGACAAGTGTTGGGATTAAGATTAATTGTTTGCCAATACCTGTTCTAACTGATGCTAATTGGATTAGTTGGTCATAATGTGTGAACTGAAGTGATTTCATATCTGAATATGTGAGAAAAATCAATACCGAAATTACAGTCAGTTATATTTTTTTCTTCCAACTGTGAAAATGTCAGCTTTGTTTAGTGTGGCATCTTAGCAGACAACAACCGCGACTTATATCTGTGTCTCGGCAAACTACCACCGTGATTATTTCGGTGTCTCGGCAAACTACCACCGTGACTCATATACCTATCTGGACATTTTTTTTTGTTGTTGTTGTTTTATTTTTGCTCTTGGTAAAGTTGGGGTCCATGGAAAATTCGTGATATACTTGATTTTACAAAATAATGGACCGTGAAGTAGTGGATCTACAGTGTAATATAATAAAAGGGTTAATGCACTGATATTGGGGAATATTGTCCTTCGATGCCCCAACTGTGGACAATATTTCAATAACTATATGTTGATATTTTCAGGGTAAAGTATAAATTGACCCCTTAACCAACAATCATAGCTGTTGCAGATATAATTTTCAATTTTTCTTTTCTTATTTTTCATAGACAATCTGGCCTTAAGTTTCATGTGAATCTTTTGTGAACAGACTCTTCACATAAAATGTCAAGTCTGATTATCTTTGAAGAACAAGAAAAAACAAAATCGAATGCCATGTGCCTGACAATGTTGCTCAGTATTTTAAGGAAATACTTCTGGTGCATGTGGTTATACTTGTTTTGTTGTTTCTTTTGTATATGCACATAAAACTCTTTATAACACTGTTCATTACAACATGACTTTGGATATACAACATGATTGAAAGTGTGTACCGTAAAAATCCTAAAAGTTCGGATAACTTGTTATAAATCTCCATAATTTTCAACAAAGTTTTTTCATGATCCAGCAAGGAGTCCAAAAGGTGGAGACGGAATGACAAACAGTGTAGACCCTGATCAGACTGCTCCTTCATGAGCAGTCTGATCTGGGTCTGCACTGTTTGCTCGGGCCTATCTGTCCCAATACTTAGGAACATTACTTTAGATATTATAGAAAAATGACTGCAATCTACGCATTTTTGTTTGGATATAACGCAAGTTATTTAACTATCATGGTTTAGTCAGTAGTGTTATAAAGAAGTTGGGGCTCATTTCGAACATGGTACATGTATATTTTTGTTCAGTTTTAATAGCAGCAATTTGGCCACTTCTTTTTGTACATGTTTGTGTGTACCTACTTATATTTAAATGTACAGTGGTCACTTAGATGTTCTGGATTGTTGTCATGTTTTCAGGGTCATCATTAATTATACACCTTTTGTTTTAGTTTTTTTTTCTTTTAACCCAATTTATCCTAAAAGAATTCTTCCACTTTATATGTTAACCCTTATCCTGCTGAATAAGTTAATTTAGTCACACTCATTGCTTACTATCAGCTAGTCAAATTACTTGATATAATGCATTCGTTCAAATCACAAACTGCATGACAAACAGTGTAGATTCTGATCAGATAGCTTCTTAGCCATCTGATCTGTATCTACACTGTTTGTAAAGGTAGAGGTTGTCATGTTCAGCAGGATAAGGGTTCAAAAACTCCATTTTCAGTTTTTATGTGTGTCAGATTGAATTATTCACAGGAATTTATTTTAGAAAATGGCTTTTTGTTTGGCAAACAGTCAAGACCTTGATCAGATGCTGCATTCTGTGGCATCTCATCTAGGCCCGCATTGTCAGTGCCCTTTCGAGGGGTTTCACATCTAAAATGGGTTAAAAAAACGGGACATAGATTCACATAAGTCTCCGACTTTCTTCTTTTGATGATTTCGTGTTTAACAACGCATCAACAGACTTTCTTCTGAATACCTTTTGTAAGATTTCAATCATTTTTGTTTTCTACATGTAGAATACGAGTAAAATATGTTTAAACTAAAATGGGTTAAAATCCAAACATTATTGTGCTTCACTTTTTAGCTCACCTGTCACGTAGTGACAAGGTGAGCTTTTGGGATCACTTTTTGTCCGTCGTCCGTCGTGCGTGCAAGTGTGCGTGCGTGCATGTGTGCTTAAACTTTTTCTACAAATGACATCTCCTCCTAAACCACTGATCGGATTTTGACCAAACTTCACAGGAATGATCCTTAGGTGGTCCCCTTTCAAAGTTGTTCAAATGGTTCCGGTCCATTGCACATCTAGGTCACAGGAGCTAAAAATAGATTTTTTAAATGAAAACTTTAAAAATCTTCTTCTCTGAAACCGAAAGGCCCAGGTCTTCGATATTTGGTATGAAGCTTCATCTAGTGGACCTCTACCAAGATTGTTCAAATTATAGCCCTGGGGGCCAAAATGCTCCTCGCCTGGGGCCTTTGCTTTTACATAGGCTTATACAGGGAAAATCTTTAAAAATCTTCTTCTCTGAAACCACAAGGCCCAGATCTTTGATATTTGGTGTGAAGCTTCATCTAGTGGACCTCTACCAAGATTGTTCAAATTATAGCCCTGGGGGCCAAAATGCCCCCGCCCCGGGGGCCTTTGCTTTTACATACTACAGGGAAAATCTTTAAAAATCTTCTTCTCTGAAACCGCAAGGCCCAGATCTTTGATATTTGGTGTGAAGCTTCATCTAGTGGACCTCTACCAAGATTGTTCAAATTATAGCCCTTGGGGGCAAAATGCCCCCGCCCCGGGGGCCTTTGGTTTTACATAGGCTTATATAGGGAAAATCATTAAAAAATCTTCTTCTCTGAAACCACAAGGCCCGGGTCTTTAATATTTGGTGTGAAGCTTTACCTGGTGGACCTCTACTAAGATTGTTCAAATTATAGCCTTGGGGCCAAAAATGCCCCCGCCCCGGGGGCCCTTGGTTTTACATAGGCTTATACAGGGAAAATCTTTAAAAATCTTCTCCTGAAACCGCAAGGCCCAGATCTTTGATATTTGGTTTGAAGCTTCATCTAGTGGACCTCTTTTGAGATTGTACAAATTATAGCCCTGGGGCCAAAAATGCCCCCACCCCCCGACCGTTTTTCATAGGCTTATATAGGGAAATCCTTTAAAAATCTTCTTGTCTGAAACCACAAGGCCCTGGTCTTTGATATTTGGTATGAAGCTTCACCTAGTTCGACCTCTACTAAGATTGTTCAAATTATAGCCCTGGGGGCAAAAATGCCCCGCTCAGGGGGCCTTTGGTTTTACCTAAGCTTATGTAGGGGAAATCTTTAAAACTTTTCTTCTCTGAAACCGCAAGGCCCAGGTCATTGATATTTGGTGTGAAGCTTAATCTAATGGACCTCTACCAAGCTTGTTCAAATTATAGCCCTGGGGCCAAAAATGACCCCGCCCCAGGGGCCTTTGGTTTTACATAGGCTTATAAAGGGAAAATCTTTAAAAAATCTTCTTCTCAGAAACTGCAAGGCCAAGGTCTTAGATATTTGGTGTGAAGCTTCATCTATTGGACCTCTATTAAGATTGTTCAAATTATAGCCCTAGAACCAAAAATGGCCCCACCCCGGGACCCTTTGGTTTTTCATAGGCTTAATTTGGGAAAACATTTAAAATTCTTCTTCTCTAATACCACAAGGCCCTGGTCTATGCTATTTAATATGAAGCTTCACCTAGTGGACCTCTACCAAGATTGTTCAATTTATAGCCCTGGGGCCAAAAATGCCCCCACCCCTGGGATGGAAAATCTTTAAAAATCTTCTCTGAATCCGCAAGGCCCAGATCTTTGATATTTGGTGTGAAGCTTTATCTAGTGGACCTCTTTGAAGATTGTTCAAATTATAGCTCTGGGGCCAAAAATGCCCCCACCCTGGGACCCTTTGGTTTTTCATAGGCTTATAGAGAGAAAACTTTTAGAAATCTTCTTGAAGGCCCAGGTCTTTGATATTTGGTATTAAGCTTCATCTAGTGGACCATTACCAAGTTTGTTCAAATTATAGCCCTTGGGCCTAGAATGTACTAGAGATACTAATTCTCAGGTGAGCGATTCAGGGCCCTCTGGGCCCTCTTGTTCTACTTATGGACAGAATGATGTAGCTGGGGACACCAGAAGACAGTCATATTACTGCCTACCACAAATTTATATTCTTATACACCACAGCCTCATCATTACACGGTTCGTTATAACACCGTTTGGCTATAACATGGTTTCAAGATGGATCCCAAAAATGTGTAGATTACATAAAAAAATGACCATAACCCAAAAATGTGTAGATTATATAGAAAAATGGTCATTTTATAGAAAAATGACCATAAATGGTCATTTTTCTATATAATCTACACATTTTTGTTTGGATATAACACAGTTGTTTAAGAAACAAGGTTTCTGCTTTGGACCCCATCAATAGTGTTATAATGAGGTTGTGATGTACATGTTAATAACAAGAACTCAGGGTGTTAATCTTTTGATTCAATTTTAACAGGATATAGAAAAAGAACTTTTGTCAGGAACGCCAGCCAAAGTGAAATAGTACAGTATAGCTCCAATATATCGCGGTAGTTGGAGTCCATAGCCGGAAAACCGTGGTGTGGTCGGAGCGCGATATAAGTCACGGTAGTTTGCCGAGATGCCAGTACAAATCGCGGTGATAGTTTGGTGAGATACCATTTATCAGTCCACACTAATGGCTGTCAGTAATGCTATCGGCCGTATTTCACCATTAAAGTAGGTTCAGAATTACTCAGTGACAGAACAAACATAGAGGACTATGTCTACCAATTAACTTACATTCGAGAACAGCTGAAAATCTGCGTCTGAAAACATGTGATTGCTAAAATGTCAAAACATGATGCCATTTTGGATGTGCGGGTTCCCCTGGTTGTCTGTAACGGTGACGGCCAAGGGGTGCAACTACCATAAGTGCAAAGCGCTAAAGCAATTTGAGTTGTTTCCCTTAGCTTGCCAGAGGTCAGAATCATTAAAAGTAGCGGTTGGAAAAAAATTATTTACCGTCTACCACAGGCCGAAAAACTATACAACAACAAAACTATCATCTTATTGTGTTTTGATTTCTTTCATTTTATTTTCACGTGGAAGGCATGATAGATAACGATTAGGATGCTCTGCATGGGGGCGCACGGACATCGTTGTCTGATTGAGCATTGAGTGGATTACTCAGTTATGACAAGTTTGGGGATTAAGATTAATTTTTTGCCAATACCTGTTCTAACTGACGCTAATTGGATTATTTGGTTATAATGTGTGAACTGACAATTGGCACCTGGTTTAAAATAAATTTTAACAACTTAAAACTCTATTTTTTTTTTTAATTCTGAATTTTTAAGGAAAAAAAAAACAGGATCCACGGCGCAACAGCGATAGATTGGACATCTTGAAATATCGGAATGTGATATATTGGAGCTATACTGTATTTAGAAATGATTTCATTATGTTGTCATATAGATAAAACGACATCCTTATTTTTGCAGATTTGCAGAAAGTAAAATTTCTTGACTGTTTGATAGGGAGTCTAACCTTTATTAAGCAGTCTTGACTGTTTGATAGGGAGTCTAACCTTTATTAAGCAGTCTTGACTGTTTGATAGGGAGTCTAACCTGTATTAAGCAGTCTTGACTGTTTGATAGGGAGTCTAACCTGTATTAAGCAGTCTTGACTGTTTGATAGGGAGTCTAACCTGTATTAAGCAGTCTTGACTGTTTGATAAGGAGTCTACTCTGTATTAAGCAGTCTTGACTGTTTGATAAGGAGTCTACTCTGTATTAAGCAAGCACCTAAATGATAATCAAAATGAGCTTGCATATCCAGATGTTTGCTTAATACAGGTGAGTTTTAATGCAATTACCTTTTTGGGGGAACTGAATGGTGGCTTGCTTAATGCTGTGCATGATTGGTATTTCTTTCAGCAGATGACATTTCAAAATATTTTCGATTTTTTTTCCCAGAAAACAGGACTTGACATTTCATGCAAGTTGTCTGTCTTCATAGGAGACAGCTTGCATGAAATGTCAAGTCCTGTTGTCAGGGAAAAAATAGAAAAATGTCAACATTTTTACAGCTGCTGAATTAGATCAGAGGGTGGTTAAGGTTAAAAGAGGCTGCTTGCAGAGTACAGGTGGCCACTGTGACAGGTTGTACTGTGTATCACTATGGAAACAGACACTCAGTAAAAACAGGAAAGAAATGTAAAGATAGTAAAACATGGCATATGGTTTGGTAAAATATTGATTGACAGAGCTAGAATACATAAAACATTGCAGGAGAGGACAGCAAGACAGAAGGCACAGAGAAGAATATAAAGTTTTAAATAATTTGAAATAAAATTAATGCAGATTTTTATCAGATTTGGGGCATATATTTCAGACTGAGAAGCAGACCTTGGAGAAACAGTTGCAGACAGAGAGGCAGAAAGCAGTGGAAGGAGAGAAGAAGGCTAAGGAAGCACAGAAGAAAGAGGATGAAATAAGGAAACTGGCACAACAACTAGAGTCAGTGAAGGTATGTGTGATGGGTTAACTAAAAGATTTAGCCCTTCTAGCACTACAGAAAATTCTAGTACAGATGGCAGTCTATGTTTTTTTTTTTTGCTTTTAATTTTCAGAGAAAAATGGTAGACCTTCCATGTGAATCATCTACCCAGCAGATGGATCACAGACGGTTCTCATCCAATTTCAAGCCATATTTTCTCTGAAAAAGATACAGTCGATGCTCGGTATCTCGAACCTCACGGGACCGGATAAAAAGGTTTGAGTTATCCGTAGTACGAGATAACCAAAGTGTGACGTCACATGCATGTCAGAGCTTATTATTTGGCGTGATATGCTTGGTATTCTTGGTTATTCTGGAGTAATAGCACTTACATGCACATCTTATTGAGTTTTTAAAATTTGTTTATGAAAGTAATGGAGCTTGTCGAAGTATAGCGATTATAAAAGATTTGTCATGTGTTTTGTTGTCTTTTTAAATTCATCCAAATAAGCTAAAAATAGATATGTAATTAAATGGACTGGTTCCTCGCTTGTGAATGCAATGCTTATCACTACATGCTATACATCATACCGTAGTTCCTCGTACTGATTTAAACAGTTTAGGTCCTGCCGAGAAAGCTGGTCATGAGCCGTCTTTTTAGGATCTACACTGTTTGTATGTGCATCAGGACAAGGGACAGTACTCAATTTTGACGCTAATGACAAGTACGTAAAACAACCAATTAAAGAGCCTTGTCACACCTAACCATACAAGATACAATCAGAGCCGCCTTTTATCACGGAAATCTTGGAAATCATTGAAATGAGACGGTTTTAAGATCAAAGGTTGAACTGTTTGGTAAAGGTCATTCTTTAACTGAAAGATCGGCGACATCGTTTTTGTTTTCCTTCTTTATGTCATGAATTTCAGTTCGAGATATGCAGTAGTAAAAACAGTGAAAAATATATTCAGGGACTGAAAATGATGGGTGAGATAGCCGAAGTGTCAACTTAAAAGTAGATCGACACATGCGAAGTTGAAATACAATAAATATATAGGGGAAATATACAGGACTTAGAAATCAGTTCGACATAAGTGATAGGATCGAGATAGGCGAGTTGGAGATAACGAGAGTCAACTTACTTTGAAAGTACTACAGTCGAACTTCAATGGATCGAACAACTTTGGGACCTCGAAAATCTGTTTGAGACAGGGGTAGTTCAAGCCACTGAGATTACTGTCAGGAGGCATAACGAGATACTTTTAGTCATCTTTTCGGGGTTCTATAATGAAAATGTATGTTCAGGGATCAGCCGAGGGGGCGATTCGGGCGACTTCTTCGCCCGAAGTTCAAGAACTTCGCCTAACCAGCCTGGAAAAGAGAAGTTGACTTCGCCCTGTTTTTTTCGACTTTTTTTTTCTTTGCCTCCAGGATCGGCTTTTCAAATGCGAAGTGATATCCATCGATAAAGACACAAAGTTGATAACAAAAACACCTATTGATAATCCGATAATTAATAATCCAACTGCATGTGTTAATTGCTCGAGTCAGAAACTGACCACCTGTAGCGTTGAGCACAAGTTGTCAGATCAGTTAATTATGTAAAAAGGTGAATCGGGTTAGTCCAGATCGGCATCTTTGATCTTATTTCATGGCCACTTAGACTTTGAGTAATAAGACTTGTCTGCGCAGCATGAGACGATCGGTCTTTTTGATCTTGGCAATATGATTGATGCATGAAAAACTTGCGTCTCATTTTACATATCAATATAAGATAGATAGAGGTGCGACTTTAACCCTTTTTTACCGAATGGAATCTTCCTCCTTATATATAGTTCAATTCAAAATTTATGGGTGTCAGGTTATGTTTTAATGAAAATTTATTTGGAAAATAAATAAATAACTGAACTTTTAGCAAACAGTGGAGGCCCTGATCAGACACCGCGTTCTGCGGCGTCTGATCTGGGCCTGCACTGTTTGCCAGGGTACCCGTGTTGGGGTTTCTGGTACTAAATGGGTTAACAGGATTACCTAAACAAATAAAAACCGTGATGTCGAGTCCCGATCAGGTGCTAAGATGGGAACTAGAAAAAAAGGAATATAGGATATGATAGATGAAAAGAACATATAAAAAACTGCCCCATTGCACCTGCAGCAACTTGCCGGCATATCACGGTCGCACAGATTGAAACTCCCGCCCAACTGCACAACTTGACTCATAACCTCGAGATGAGATTAAATCGGTTGTTTCCCTTTAGCGCCGTTCAGTGACTGAGTGAGCGGGACATCAAGAAAATGAAAGTAGATAAGTATCTGATGTCTTATTATTGCTGCTATCATCGAGATACCGATGTGCACAATCATTCAGCAAGTGCAACAGCAACATTGGTATGTAATTTGCAACAATATCACACCCGCACACTGTATTTCTAAATTGCAAATAAACAACGATATTTACGGAAATTACCGAAAATTCAGCTCAACAATTTCCGTAATCTAGTTGTTTTTCTCGGGCCCTACTTCTCCCTCTTGTCCCTCATTTCGCCTGTCAGTGCTGGAAGGAGAAGTCACTTCTCCCTGCTTCCTGGGCCTAGGATGATCCCTGGTATGTTGTGTGTACTCATTAGAATCCTCTCATCGAGGCGATTCTAATGAGTACACACAGCATACATTTGCAAGATAAAAGACTAAAATTCTTAATTATCCTACACTATATCTTATGTAGAGGATTTCGCTAGGGGCTCAAGAATGGGTTCGCAGGCTGTCAAGTGTTCCTATTTTTCCTATTTTTTCCTATATTTTCAAGTTTCCTATTTTTTTCCTATATTTCAACCCCATTTCCTATATTTTTTACCTAATTCCTATATTTTTTAAAATTCTGCATGATTAAGTTTTTCTTGGAAACAGAAAAGAGCACTTTTAGATGTAAGGAAGTTCTTCAATACTGGAACCTGTTTTCTTATTTTCCATTTGATAATGAACATCTGAAAGATTTGGCTGTTTACATCCTGAACATAGACATAAGCCCAGTAGCAGTTCAGCAATAGAAAGGATAGCAAGAAGGTTACCTTTTGCAGAAAATGTGGCATTGCTTACTGATGAGTGGAAGGTATACTAGGGGGAGGAAACTGATGAGAAACTTTGGAAAATAGAGAAAGATGATGAAGTTGAGTTGAGAATGATTGATCATTACTAGAGAGACATTCTGAAATTGAAAACTGGTTGTGGCAAAGATAAGTAACATAGACTTGGAAAAGTAGTACAAGGTGTGCCGGTATTGCCACATAGTAATGCTGCTATTAGATAATAAGAAAGTGTTGGGAAAAGATAGGGTAAAACTGTCATCAGAATCAGTTATAGGGAACAGGCTTTCCAAACAGGCTGTGAAAATCCATGATCCTAAATATATTCAGCCAGAATGTGTATCTCTTACCAAGGACCTAATAAGTTATGTCAAAGTTAGTCATAGAGTTTTCAATGAGAGGAAGACAAGGAGAAGCAAAATAGAGAAAAGGAGGAGAAGAATAGAGAGCAAAAGAAAGAAGAGCATGCACAGGTTGAAAAACAAAAACGTGAACCAACAAAAGAAAAAGTCTTTGAATGAAACAATGAAAAAGTTGATGTTAAAGAAAAGAACTCTAAAGAAGAACTTCATGCTGCTAAAAAACTGCTTAAAGAAGGAAATGAAAAACTGGATGGAGCATTAACATGATAAAAAAGAGAATTTTTTCTAGTGCATCAGTGATTCAGTCATTGATTGACACTGCTCAGAAAAAGATTAAAGAATCAACAGAGTGTCTAGACAGAGTAAGAGAAGAACAGAAATCAGTGGAAAGTAGGAAAAGGAAGAACCTGGAGAAAATTGCTCATGGGTATTCAAATAAATAAGTTCTTTTGGAAGCAAGGAATACACCACATAAAGCTAAGAAATGAGGTGAACTTAGCCAAAAAAAAATTCTGGAGATAGTGACTTGAATGCCAGGTTATTATTTTTTCTCAGTTTTGATAGTGTAATAATATGGTCACATATCATTTTTAAAGCAAATGCTTAAGAGAATTCATAGTACAAGAAGTACACTGTCTAAGCTTGATAAGTCATATTTTCAACTTCAGAATATGATTAAGAGAATTCATAGTACAAGTAGAACAACGGCTAAACTAGGCACAATTATTTGTCAGTTTCTTAAAGTTCTATTACTTTCCATGTTGATACCTTCCTATGACCATGTCAAGATA
Organism: Lucinisca nassula; assembly: GCA_963580285.1. NCBI lineage: Eukaryota > Metazoa > Mollusca > Bivalvia > Lucinida > Lucinidae > Lucinisca > Lucinisca nassula. Next base: position 51,382,822 of record OY757010.1, read on the forward strand.
CCCATGGTAAATGCACAAAGACAGTTATGTATAACTTGATGGTTTCTTTAAAACTTCACTTTTTTTTTAGGATGTTACATGAACTACTCATTAAACAGAGTAACCTAGTCTGTAACTCATGTATCTTGTATTTATTGCAACACAACATATCTTGAATTGGTCTAACACATATGATGTCATGTTGACTGAAAGCAAAAAGATGATTATGAATTAATTTTTATTGCCACTAATATAGAACCTTTGATGACATTTAAGATTGTGATTGAGAGCTGGCTGAAAGGGGAGGTGGAGGTCAGGGCCATATCAAACTATTAAAATTTCAGAGTGGCTAACAGAAGTTTGAATTCTTTTACCACAACTTTGTGTTGTTTTTTGTCTTCATTAAACCGTCTGTTTAAATTTAGCATAACTGCATTTTTGTTAATTTTTTATGATAATAAGGCCTTTTTTGTTGCTAATCCTTGATAATTATCCTATAAATTTCCTATTTTTTTTTCCTATATTTTTCCCATACATTTCCTATATTTTTAAGACCAGAATATATATTTTGCACCAAAATACACTTGACAGCCTGGGTTCGACACATCCATGGTAAACGAACCATCAGTGTTCGAGCCATCGAAGTTCTACTGTATCTGCATGTCATTTGGAACATAGCACTTGAAGGGTTAAGACAAGCATCAGTAACTGATGGAGAGTGGAACTCTTGAAATGTGAACAAGCTGACATTGTCTGTCTGATTTGCTGACATAAAAACAAAATGTATAGATGTAATTATGATGTTACCTATTAAGACTACCCATTCATTTAGCAAGAGATAAGGCGGTTATTTGGTGATAACTGACAGATAATTATCCTTATTTCTTCCTATAAACCTGTGTCATGGGTTTTCATTTGAACCACCACCCCAAGGCCGGTCAAGTGAATACCCACAACACTGGTTTTAAAAGAGAATTGACCAAAATCATCCTCCACCTCCTGCCTATCGGGGCTAGAAGAAATAGATTGGGCTGCATGATGCTTCCAGGCAGAGCTGAAACCAACAGCACACGAGTACTGGTAAAATGCTTAGGTCTAAGCCTGCCCAGGCAAAGTGGTGTGAGCCAGCCCGTCCGTGCACATAAACCCTGTTGGTTTCATTGGGTGGCAGGGATTGAGATGTCATTTCATCTCAGTGTCTGGTAAAAATCCCATAAAGTTGGTAGCAATGTCTCCAAAATGACCTAAATAGTGTTGACGGGGACGTTAAACCTCAAACAAACAAACAAAATCATCCTTTAATTATCACCAAATAGCTACCTTATTTGTTTCTATGACAGTCATCTTGTTTTCCTACTATTTTCAGGCTCAGAATGTGAATCTGCGAGACAGGATGGACCAGGATACTGGTCGGTTACAGAAAAGCTTACTTGAATCCACTCCAAATACTGATCTCCGGCGGAGGTTGAAGGATCTCTCAACGAGCCTCAAGCAGGGCAAAGTAAGTAGAGGGGTGAATTTTAAATGCATATAAGCATGCATAAGGTAGGCAATAGATTTTACCTTTAAATCCCTACACAAATATTGTTCTCCAGTTTGATAAATAAGCTGTGACTCCATGATAAATATGGCCTGAGTATGGATTAGCATAAAATATAAATCATAAAGTGCTTAATTATAAATGGCATTTGTTAACAAGAACCACCTGCCAGTACATACAGAATAACAGGCTTAATATTTCGTGATGTATTCCTCACAAACTATCTTGCACAGGACTACACCACATTGTTTAACGTTTTGATATTGGTTTAAAATTACACATAAACAGAAGTTTATTACTCAGCCCATTTTAAATATGGAATTTATAAACCAAGGGATGTTGAGTATCTGATAAAGGAACGAGTGCGTTTGCGCACAAGTTTATCGGATGTTCCACCTCCCAAGGTTGATAAATCCCATATTTTAGGGGCTGATTCAATAAACTGTATATTACATGCATTTTGATAGAGCCGATAGATCATTTTGCATGTAATTCGTAGTACAGTTCACTCTTAACATAAAGTCCTTGAAACGGTAGTGGGCACAGTGACACAAAGCTGACTGAAATAAAAAAAAAAAAAGAGTACATTCACCAAACTTATGCCTCATTCAGTGTAATCTTTATTTCAACACTGCCACCGAGTCAAACATCATACATTTCTGAACATTGTTTACATCTTCTGAGACACCGTTGACATGACGTCAAGAGCAATGAGTTGACGGGAATTAAATTTTGCTGTGTCAAAATATAACAATTGCATTGGAAAAGTAGGACAGGCTATAGGGAAATATTTCCTAGAGAAAATAAATCTTCCTAGGCCAGAGGTGATTATCATTTTTCGTTCATTTAGAAATCATGGATAACTGCATTATGCATGTAATATACCTCTTTATAACACTGCATTATTACATGGTTTTGAATAAAAACAAGGTGATGGATCCCAAACAGTGTTGAAAAATACATAGATTATAATGAAAAAGACTATCACTGGTCATTTTTCAATGTAATTTATATATTTTTGTTCGGATAAAACGCAGTTGTTTAACTGTCGGTGTTTCTGTTTTGGATTCCAACAGTAGTGTTTTAAAGAGGTGGTGGTAAATTCAGCAGTAAGAAAAGAAAGCCTACCTGTCAAAAGCAAAGAAATCTGTGATTTTGACACAAAATATAATATACTGTTTCTATCTTACAGGTATCAATAGAACCAGACAATGATAAAGATTACCTTGGTCACACTTTTAAAGATCTCCAGAGTTTTGTTTCTGACAAAATGAACAAGAGTTTCAAGGATGTTGAGCAGACAAAATCCAAGCTTGACAAGTCTGATCATGAGAATCAGTCTCTGAGAGAGAGACTGAAAGACGCAGAAGCAAAACTTGCAAAAAGAGATGAGAAAGTGAAGAGGGATAAAGCAAAGGTATGTGAAGAAAAAGAGTTAGGACTAAGGCTGAGACGATTAATCGTATAATCGATCGATAAATCCCACAAAAATGATTTAATATCATTTCTGATTTGCTTTTAAGCGATTACTTGATAGGTACAATTTACCACCCAAAGTTATGCCTAAAAAAGCTGAATGAGTTGCAAACAGTGCAGACCCTGATGAGACGCCGCATTATGCGGCGTCTCATCTGAGTCTACACTGTTTGCTCAGACCTGTCTGTTCAAATATACATATGGTAAAGTGCAACATATGGTAAGAGTCCTGTTCAGACAGAAAGCCAGAAAGGTAAAATTATGACAGGAACCTTAACGATTACTAATCGATTATCGATCGCAATGGTAGGACTGATAATCGATTATCTCTTCAGCTCCGATTAGCCGCCCTAGTTAGGACCCAGTTGTTCAAAGCATCGTTAGTTAAACCCTTGTGGTACCGAATAGAATCTCCCTCCTTGTATAGAGCAGGAGTCCATTTCGAAATTTAGGGGTGACAGGCTGTGTTTTCTTCAAAATTTATTCCGAAAATGGCTGAACTTATTGCAAACAGTGTAGGTCCTGATCAGATGCCGCATTCTGCGGCATCTGATCTGGGCCTGCACTGTTTGCCAATTACCCGTTTTGAGATTTCCAGTATAAAATGGGTTAATGACCTTGTCAGTGGTCAAAATGTTAATTGGCCTGGTAAATATAGAAAAAAATAATCTTGTATTTTTTTTTCTGGAAAAATAGTAATTGTTTTCAGCAAAAAATATTAGCAAATATACATGTACTATGTTAAATGATCGAAGTTTTGAGGATTCATTAACAAGAGACATTGTTGGTTTTAAAACAATGAGCCCAGATGTTCAACACTAGGATCCAGTCATATCATATCTATAACCAGTAAATGTTTGACATCTTTAGTATAAAAACTAGCCTAGATTTTGAAAAAAAGTGGAATTAATGCACTACAGATTTCATAAACCATTTTGGCTGCTGGTCTGTGTGAACGAAGTTAGGAACCCGCTCACTGATTCATTTGACAAATTGCTGCCTATCAAAATACACCACAATCTCTTTGTAACACTATTTTTGGGGTCCATAGCAGCAACCCTGTTAGTTATACTGTATTATATCCACAAAAATGTAAAGCTTATATAGAAAAATAACCCTATATGATCTTAACATTTTTAGGATCCTTCTTCAGACTATGTTATATTCAAAAACCATGTAATAAAGAGGTTAAAAAATATGAGAGTACCGGTAGATTGGAAAACAATGCAATCCTAAGTAAGTTAAGGCTACAATTAAAACAATTTAAAACTTTTGTTTTCCAAAAAATGTTCCTTGTTCCAGGTATTGTATAGAAAAGATAGTTATTTATTTCACAAAATTTTTGTATCAGTCGTGCACTGTAACCAAATAAAAAATTGAACATTTGGGCACCCAGGAAATAGCGCTAATACTTTTTCATTCTGATCTCTGAATAGCTGGATTCTGTAAGTATAAATCACCAGATATACACCCTTTAAATTTGGATGGCAAAATCATAGCATGTTGATGGGAAAAACTCAGTCAACTCGGTAAATTTCCTTACTTTTCACATCTAGCCTTATTTGTTTATATGGGCATTTCATTTGAAAAGCCTACCGTAATCATACTATTTTTGCACAGTTTACTTAGACCTGTCTGTCCCAATACTTAGGATCTAAGTATTGGGACAGACAGGCCTAAGCAAACAATGCAGACCTAGATCAGACTGCTCCTGAAGGAGCAGTCTGATCAGGGTCTACACCGTTTGCCATTCCATCTCCACTAGTTGGACTCCTTGCTTGATTGCAAAACAAACTTGTTAAAATTGTAGAAGAATTACAGCAAGTCCTCAAGGTGTCTGAACTTTTAGAATTTTTACTGGAAATCATAGAATGCTAAGGGTCCATTTCTCATGTGTTGGCTATTTTCTACAAGTCCAGATTTTTGGGGTGTTCATAGCTTAATAAGAGTTATGTCCCCCCACCGGAGGGGAGGGGGACATATTGTTTTTTGGTGCGGATCCCGTTCACGTCTGCGGCGTAGCCTGTTTGAAGCAATATATCTCCTGAACCTATGGATGGATTTTGACCAAACTTGCATAGACACATCACTAGCATGGGGGAAAACAGTCATAAGGTCATGATGACCTTGACCTCATTTTCAAGGTCACAGCGACCCCAAAACAGACATTTTTGGGCCCAAAATGGCTTGTATGCACTCTATCTCATTAAGGTATTGATTGATTTTAGTCAAACTTGGTACAATATATCATTACAACAGACCACAGATTTGATTAGACTTTGGTGACCTTAACCTCTGAATTTGGCCTCATTTTCAAGGTCAAGGTGACCCCAAAACAGTCATTTTTGGGCCAAAAAATCTCATTATGGAATTGATTGATTTTAGTCAAACTTGGTACAACATACTGCAGATTTGATTAGACTTTGATGACCTTGACCTCACTTTCAAGGTCACAGCGACCCAAAAACATTTATTTTTGGCCCAAAAATGGCTTGTCTGCACTCTATCTCAGGAATTGATTGATTTTAGTCAACTTGGTACAATATATCATTACAACAAACCGCAAGTTTGATTAGATTTTGGTGACCTTGACCTCATTTTCAAAGTCACAGCGACCCAAAAACAGTCATTTTTGGGCCAAAAATGGCCTGTCTGCACTCTATCTCATTAAGGAATTGATTGATTTTAGTCAAACTTGGTACAATATATCATTACAACATACCGCAGATTTGATTAGATTTTGGTGACCTTGACCTTTTTTCAAGATCACAGGCTCCCCAAAAAAGTCAATTTTGGGCCAAAAATGGCTTGTCTGCACTCTATCTTATTAACGAATTAATTGATTTTCGTCAAACTTGGTACAATATATCATTTCAACAAACCACAGATATGATTAGATTTTGGTGACCTTGACCTTTTTTCAAGGTCACAGTGCCCCCAAAACAGTCAGTTTAGGGCCAAGGCCACAAATGGCTTGTTTGCAGCCTACATTTTGGTGACTTTAACCTAGTTATTAAAGTCAAATGGGTGTTTAAGATATTTTTATGGTGGGGGTCATTGTTTTCCTCTGAAAACATTTCTAGTTCAGTTTAGCACACCACTGTCATGAAGGACACCAAATGGTGCAGCAGCTTACACAAATTCTACTTACATGAATTCCTCTTGCTATCATGAAAATACACTCATACTATCAATCACCTCATCATTTTGTTGGTTTCTTTTTGTTTGCACTATGCCAGCACTTGAATTTTAACCCATAAGACACCGAAAAAAAACTACATCTGAAAATGTCGTCTGCTTATGTCGTCTGCTGAATTTTTTGCAAATGTTTTAAAAAGTCTTTTTGCTTACAGGCAAACAGTGTGGACCCAAATCAGACTGCTCCTAGAGGAGCAGTCTGATTTGGGTTCACACTGTTTGCAAAAATGACGTTTAAAGTAACCAGCAGACGACAAAGCAGATGACAATCGTTGTGATTGGCATTTTATAGGTTAAGTGTAGCTTTGTACTTTTAGTATTGTTGTCTCCTTTGGGGTGGCATCATCATCAGTATCTTCATAAGCATCATACTCACTGTAAAGGTTAACATCCAAGTTTTTGCCGGAAAGTTCATATCGCAACCAATCTGATTGAAATCCAATCTCGCTGCGGCTAGGCGTACATACATGTAGTTCAGCTTGGATCAAGTTTTAATTAGATTGTATCAATACAACCACTGGTCTTTCCCATATTGAAAAGCCACCCCCAACAAGGTTCAGGATATTTTGTGGGGCGTAGGAGTCAAGAATAAAATCACACTCTCTTTAGAGTTACATTAAAGTTTTTTAAAAATAATCATAATTATGCAACCACTGGCCAAAGACCTTTTCTATTTGGAATAGCAATGCAGTGACTGACTGGGACTTTCCTTGTTCATTTTGGGAAAAGTTCCTCTTGTAGGAGCTGTTTGAAAACTTCTGAATGTCAGTATGAAAACATAGACAGGGAAAAGTTCCTCTTGTAGGAGCTGTTTGAAAACTTCTGAATGTCAGTATGAAAACATAGACAAGGCTGGCCCCCGCCCATAGGGGCTTGAAGATATATATTGGCTGCATGATGCTTCCACGCAGAGCTGAATCTGGCCCGCACACTAGTACTGGTAAACCGCGTAGAGGATCTTAGCCTGTCCAGGAACCGCGGTGTGAGGCAGACCGTCCATGCTAATAAACCCTATTGGTTTCATTGGGTGACAGGGCTTGAGATGTCATTTCATCTCAATGTCGGGTAAAAGTCCCACAAAATTAGAAGCAACGTCTCCAAAATGACCTTTACAGTGTTGACGGGGACGTTAAACCTCAAATCAAACAAACATAGACAAGGCACAAAACATGTGAGCTACACTGTTCTGCTACAGCTCTTGTAACACCCTTCATGAACAAAATTAATAACCTTTATTGCAGTTGCCTCCTTTACATTCTTCCTCTTCAGGCTAATGGATAAAGCTGACAATTTGTTTTTAATTTTTAGCTCTACAGAGCCAAGCTTATAGGATAAGATGTGGTTCATTGTTATCAGCAACGGCAGCGTATGCATCATCACATGGCCTCTGAAGCCACTTGCACAAATGGCTCTGACTTCTCGTATTTAAAGTTTATATTTTTATGAAAATCAGCTTTCAGCTTTGTTTACTATGGCGAGTTAAAGTTTTTCTGTGGTAATTTAAAGTTTTCACAGACTTATAATGGGAAAATAGAAAAAAAGACAATTATTACTTTTAAAGCCATTGCAGATATTTTATTTTGACAAAACATTTACAGAAGTGTTCTTTGAGTGGTCCTGTACCTGGCTGATCTTCCTGGTGCTTATTTGTGTTTGTTGCCATATCAACCTAATGCTAAAAACAAAACAACAAATAAAAATGGAATATCAGAATGAGACTACTTTACAGAAATATTCCATGCAATAGCCTCCACAATTTTTATGTTTCTCATTGCTATTATATTCAACAACTTTGGTTTGAATGGCAACAGAAAGTTGCCATGGACTTGTATTGTGAAAATGAAAAAAATAGCATTTACTGTTAAGCCATTATTAACAAAAATTTTACAGAGATGTTTCAGTAAACAAAAAGTATGCCATAGCTGGACTATGTTGGGCGTATTTGCCATTTCTAAAATTCATACATTGGTTTATGTATAGGTCTTACAGGTGTAATGTTTACAGACTAGCTAGGACCTCATAGAGATTTTTTGTCAATTTCAGCTTCCTTTTGTCTTCATGTAAAACGAATCACTCATGTAGAACAAATTCTTTTTTCGCTTAGCGTAGAAAATTTATTGACAAAGGAAACAGAAAGGTATTTTAAATACACCACAACATCTTAATAAGATTGTTCATAATATCGCAGTTTTCAGTATAACAAGGTTTCAAGATGTATCCCAAAATATGTATAGATCGTATAGAGAAATGACCATAAAACATTGTACAAGTGGGTAAGTGGCCTAGTGGGCAAGAGTGCTTAGTCTGAATCATTAGGTCTCTCACCGCTGAGGGTCGAGTGTTGCTCAAGTCACTTTGAGATGCCCTGTGATGCAACAGAATGTTAGGTGTTTTTTCTCTGGGTACTCCAGTTTTTGTCCATCTCTGATTATTGGCTCTAAATAAGTGGAATAATCTTGAAAGGGCTGTAAAAACCAAAAAATGCATTCCCAACGGTGGTATTATTAAGAGGTTGTTGTGAAGTTTCTTCTCATGAAGATATGCCTGTTGTTCTCAAGGGGAATGGGAACACCTTCAGGGGAGGCAACTCCTGCAAAAGTATTTTTGTCTCCCATGTCAATAGGGGTCAACTCTTAAAGGAAAGAATTTGCTCCTCAGGAGCAAATTCTTTCCTTTAAGAGTAGACCCCTTTTTCAGTGGGACTGAGCCTATAGAAAAGCGAACAGAAAGTCCCAAAAGTTGTCTCCCTTTGAAAAATGGCAGAAAAATGTGCTAGGTGTTCCCATTCCCCTAGCTTTCTTTTTGTTATATCTTAGGCCAAAGAAGACAAACAAGCAGATGATGAAGAGATAAAGAGGTTGAGTGGTGAAGTACAAAGATTGAAGAATGCACTCAAAGAAGCACAAAACAGAGCTAGACAGGTACACCAGAAAAAGTGTAAAAATTAATTAGGGCCCCGCACTGAAAGTGTGGGTGCCCTATAGTAATCACTCTGTCCGTCCGTCTGTCCGTCCACAAATTTCTGATAGCGCTGCCGGGGCCCTAGTCAGTTTCACTGACAGCTCTAGTTCTGACCTGAATTCGTAAAACATTAGTACTGACCTGAATTCATTGCATGGTGCTATTGCTTCATTGGCACTTGGCCAATAGTAACTATAGAGATAACACTATTCATTATAACTTGGATTTGGATATAGCATAAGATGGAACCAAAAATGCGTAGATTACATAGAAAAATCACCACAAATGATCATTTTTCTATATAATCTATATATTTTTGTTTGGATATAACACAGTTGTTTAACTAACCCAAACAATAGTGTTATAAAAAGGTTGTGGTGTATTTATATATTTTTTCTTTGTGTGTGCAGGCATTATAACTATAGGTGATTGCTGGCCTGAGTAGCTCAATCGTATACGCATCTGACTGGCGATCAGGAGGATGCGGGTTCGATTCCTGCCTGGGTCAGCAACATTCTTTTTTGTGAAAATTGATCATGAAATCTTTTCTACATTCATTCTCTCCCTTCAGTTGATTCAAGAAGGGCAGTTGTCAGTTTCTGGCGAAAGAATGTGCACTGTACTGGTTGACCGCTAACGTATAAGCTTGCCCATAACAAGTGTGGATAGGTAAACTGACCGGCTCAAAAATGATCTAAAATAGTGTTGACTGGGCCGTTAAACTCCAATACAAATAAATAAAAAAATTCCAGATACTCTAATGTCACCTAACCCAGTGTAAACTTTGAAAGAACTAGAATACCAAAATTAAGAAAAGAAGGGAAAAAATAATATTGAACTTCTTTACAGGGTAAAGGTTCAACAAAGATTGTCCATGCTCCAGATTCAGGCTCTGAGTTCAGTCGTCGTAGTTCTCTAAACGTCGAGGAGAAATTCCTGTTTGATGAGCTTCAGAATGAACTGATGACCTTGAAAAGATCAATGAGGTCAAAGGAGGAAGACGCTTCCAAAAAGGTAGGTGCTCTAGCCCACAAAGCTCGAGATATGGGTCTTGTTAGAATATCCTCACCAAGGCAGCATTGATCATGAGGACAGATTGTTTGTCAAATTTAGTAAAAATGAATTGCTAAATTGATATATTGAATTTAACAGTTTGATATACCTAAAACCTTTAATAATAGTTTAATTATAACACAGATTTGGATATAACACCTTTTAAAGACTGATCCCAAAAATGTAAAGATTATATAGACTGTATGATTAAATTGTTGATATAACATGGTTGTTAAACTAGTATGGGTTGTGCTTAGGACCACATCAATAGTATTATATACTTGTAAAGATGTGAGTTGAATTAACAAAGTAAAGTTTGTGAGTTTTGAATGTGACTTAGCATAGCCAAAGAGCAACTCAATATTGGATAGAATTGTATAGACATATATTTATATTTGAGAGTATGATGGTTTAGATGGAGCTGGAAGTAAGCGCGAGGATTGTGGCCGCGTAAAATCGAGTTAAGCCCCCCCAGTGGAATTTGTTTTCGCTGTCCATTCCATGGCGGTTCTTCTGTTGCGGTTTATTTTTGTTATGGTTTGTCTTTGGGTGTTTGTGTTGCTTGTGTTATTTTATTTTGGATAGCCTATTGGCCATTTTGTGGGAAAGTAACTGTCCTTTTGGCTTTCCCCTGTTGGTGTTTCCATTAGGGTCTGTTGTTTCATGTTTGTGTATCATTCCCTTTGGTGTCTCTGATAGGAGCTGTGGGTTGATTGTATCAATTCCTGATCATTGCCTCCACTTCTATTTTTCATAGTGTTCTGTTTGGACAAATAATTGACTTTTCTGAAGATCTCTTACTTTGTCACAAGTGTACACAAAACAAATTATTTACATTGTTTCTCCAGCACAGCTGTACCCATAAACAGATTAGTTGTGTTTCTGGGATTTGCCTAAGGTTGCTTGGGATTGGTATAGCAGTAACCTAAATTCATCTTGTCTTAGTTTGCTAGGACTCCACATTGTGTGCACCCACATTTCCAGGGTACTTACAGGCCTCCATGGCTTATAGTGGTTACAACCACTGACTCTTAAACATGAGGTTTTTAGCTCCACTGGCCGAAGGCCAGCGGGGCTATTGTCATGGCCCTGTGTCCGTCGTGCGTCCGTGCGTTAACTTTTTCTTTAAACATCTCCTAAACTACTGGGCCAATTGTAACCAAACTTCACAGGAATGTTCCTTACATAGTCCTCTTCTAAATTCCTTCAAAGAATTTTGTTACACCCAGAACTCTGGTTGCCATGGCAACAAAACCAAAAAAAAATAAAAATCTTTAAAAATCTTCTCCTCCAAAACCACCTGTTGGATTTCATTTTTATTTTGCATGACTGTTCCTTGGGTTGACCTCTTTCACATTCCTTGAAGAAATTTTGATCCGACAAAAAACATGGCCGCCATGGGCGGGGCTTATTTTCCCTATTTAACATATAGTGTAATGCTAAAACATCTCCTCCTAAACTATTGGGCCCATTGTAACCAAACTTCACAGGAATGTTCCTTACTTAGTCCTCTTCTAAATTCCTTCATAGAATTTTGTTACACCCAGAACTCTGGTTGCCATGGCAACAAAACAACACAAAATATTAAAAATCTTTAAAAATCTTCTCCTCCAAAACCACCTGTTGGATTTCATTTTTATTTTGCATGAATGTTCCTTGGGTGGACCCCTTTCAGATTCCTTGAAGAAATTTTGATCCGACAAAAAACATGGCCGCCATGGGCGGGGCTTATTTTCCCTATTTAACATATAGTGTAATGCTAAAACATCTTCTCCTCCTAAACTACTGGGCCAATTGTAACCAAACTTCACAGGAATGTTCCTTACTTAGTCCTCTTCTAAATTTTTTTCAAAGAATTTTGTTACACCCAGAACTCTGGTTGCCATGGCAACAAAACCACACAAAAAATTAAAAATCTTTAAACATCTTCTCCTCCAAACCCACCTGTTGGATTTCATTATCCCCTCGCACAACATAGTTGTGAGGGGGGATATAGCATTTGTCCCGTACGTACGTACGTAAGTACGTACTTTTGTCATCGCTCTAGCGCCACGTACGTACATACTTTTGTCATCGCTCTAGCGCAACGTACGTGCGTACGTACTTTTGTCATCGCTCTAGCGCCTACATTTCTTGACCGATTTTAATATAACTTCACACAAACGTTCCTTACCACAATATCTGGAGCAAGATCGACTTTCAAGGTCATGACCTCAAGGTCAAGGTCACTCTGGCTATTTTTTGAAAAACTTTGTCATGGCTCTAGTGCCTACATTTCTCCCCCAATTTCAATATAACTTCAAACAAATGATCCTTATAAAAATATCTCACGCGAGTTGGACTTTCAAGGTCATGACCTCAAGGTCAAGGTCACTGTGGCTATTTTTAGAAAAACATTGTCATCGCTCTAGCGCTTACATTTCTTCACCAATTTCAATATAACTTCACACAAATGATCCTTATAAAAATATCTTGAGCGAGTTCCACTTTCAAGGTCATGGCTTCAAGGTCAAGGTCACAGTGGCTATTTTTAGAAAAACTTTGTCATCGCTCTAGCTCCTACATTTCTTCACTGATTTCAATATAACTTCAAAAAAATGTTCCTTATGACAATATCTTGAGCGAGTTGGACTGTGAAGGTCATGACCTCAAGGTCAAGGTCACTGTGGCTATTTTTAGAAAAACATTTTCATCGCCCTAGCGCCTACATTTCTTCACCAATTTCAATATAACTTCACACAAATGTTCCTTATAAAAATATATCCAGCGAGTTCGACTTTCCAACTCATGGCCTCAAGGTCAGGGTCACTGTGGCTATTTTTAGAAAAAACTTTGTCATTGCTCTATCGCCTATATTTCTTCACTGATTTCAATATAACTTCACACAAATTAATGTTCCTAATGACAATATCTCAAGCGGGTTCGACTATCAATGTCAAGGCCTCAAGGTCAAGGTCACTGTGGCTATTTTTTAGAAAAACTTTGTCATCGCTCTAGCATTTACATTTCTTCACCAATTTCAATATAACTTCATACAAATGTTCCTTATGACAATATCTCTAGCGAGTTCCACTTTCAAGGTCAAGGTCACTGTGTCTATTTTAAGAAAAACTTCGTCATCCCTCTAGCGTTCCTTCATCGATTTCAATATAACTTCACACAAATGTTCCTTATGACAATATCTCACCATTTCGACTTTCAAGGTCAAGGTCACTAGGGCTATTTTTAGAAAACTTTGTTATCGCTCTAGCGCCTACATTTCTTCACTGATTTCAATATAACTTCACACAAATGTTGCTTATGACAATACCTCGAACGAGTTTGACTTTCAAGGTCAAGGTCACTGTGGCTATTTTTAGAAAAACTTTGTCATTGCTCTAGCGCTTACATTTTTTTCACCAATTTCAATATTACTTCACACAAATGTTCCTTATAACAATATCTCTAGTGAGTTCCACTGTCAAGGTCAAGGTCACTGTGGCTATTTTTAGAAAAACTTTGTCATGGCTCTAGCGCTTACATTTCTTCATCCATTTCAATATAACTTCACACAAATGTTCCTTATGACAATACCTCGAGCGAGTTTGACTTTCAAGGTCAAGGTCACTGTGGCTATTTTTAGAAAAACTTTGTCATTGCTCTAGTGACTACATTTTTTCACAAATTTCAATATAACTTCACACAAATGTTCCTTATGACAATATCTCGAGCTATTTAGACTTTCAAGGTCAAGGTCACTGTGGCTTATTTTAGAAAAACTTTGTCATGGCTCTAGCGCCTACATTTAATGATGGATTGTAATAGAACTTCACACAAATGTTTCTTATGATAATATCTCGACTTACTTCGACTTTCAAGGACATGACCTCAAAGTCAAGGTCACTGTGGCTATCTTTAGAAAAACTTTGTCATCGCTCTACCGCCTACATTTATTAACAGATTTTAATATAACTTCACACAAAAGATGCTTATGATAATATCTTGAGCAAGATCTACTTTCATGGTCATGGCCTCAAGTCACGGTCACTATGGCTATTTTTAGAGAAAAGTCATCACTCTAGAATGTACATTTATTGGAGGATTTTTAAACAAACTTTACACAAATGTTGCATATGATAATATCTCAAGCAAGTTGGACTTTTGCCATTTCAGTGTTTTCCACACACGAAGTTGTCTAGTGCGAGGGGATTTGTATCGCATGCAATGCCTTGTTTTTATTTTCCATGAATGTTCCTTGGGTGGACCTCTTTTAGATTCCTTGAAGAAATTTTGATCCGACAAAAAACATGACTGCCATGGGCTGGGCTTATTTTCACTATTTAACATATAACGTAATGCTAAAAAATCATTTTCTGCAAAAGTACTTGTGGGATTTCATTGTAATTTGCATGAATTGTCCTTGGGTGGACTGTTGTCAGATTCCTTGAAAAAAATTTGATCTTACAAAAAAACATGGCCGCCATGGGCGAGGCTTATTTTCACTATATAACATATAGTGTAATGCTGAAAATATTTTCTGCAAAAGTTCTTGTTTTATTTCATAGTTATTTGGCATGCATGCATGTTCCTTGGGTGGACCTCTGTCAGATTCCTTGAAGAAATTTTGATCCGACAAAAAATATGGCTGCAGTGGGCAGGGTTTATTTTCACTATATAACATGTAGTGTAATGTTAAAAAAGTCTTCTCTTCTTCAAAAGTTCTTGTTTATTTATTTATTTATTTATTTATTTATTTATTTATTTAAAAGTACCTTCCTGTATCTGAATTAATCTCCTCCAATTTTGCTGACTATCACATATCTATAGAAGTCCACCTACAAATTGTCATTCTAAAATTCAAAACATCAGAAATTTCACATGCCCATCACACTGGTGATAGAACTGATGTTTTCAACACAAACTCTATTTATACGACTTGATGTTTCAAAATAAATTCAAAATACTGAGCGAGATTGATTTATTAGACCTAATTATACTACAGTGTCAACAGTTCTCCAGATCCCTGAGGGTTAAAATGGCTTAGTTGAAAAGGGAGGCATACCGAATCCGACGGAGGAAAGGAAACAATAAATAAATAAAGAAATAAAAACATAAATCTGTTCATTTTTTAGCTCCACTGGCCAAAGACCGGCGGGTCTTATGTTATATGTTATGGTCCTGTGTCGGTTGTGCGTCTGTGCGGTTGTGCATCCATGCGTTAACTTTTTTCTTTAAACATTTCCTCCTTAACTACTTGGACGATTGTAACCAAACTTCACAGGAATATTTCTCACATAGTCCTCTTCTGAATTCCTTCAAAGAATTTTGTTACATGCAGAACAAAATGGTATCGAAACCAAAAAAAAATATTTAAAAATTTTCTCCTCCAAAACCGCTCAATGGATTTTATTCTTAGTTTGCATGAATGTTCCTTGGGTGGACCCGAAATTCGGATCAGACAAAAAACATGGCCACCATGGCCATGCCCCACATGACTGCCATGGCCATGCCCCTTGGCTCATTAGCTTTCAAAGACTTATATGGGGGAAAGTTTTAAAAACCTTCTCCTCCAAAACTGCTCAACTTAATGGATTTCATTCTTACTTTGCATGAATGTTCCTTGGGTGGACCTCTGTCAGATTCCTTGAAGCAATTTTGATCAGACAAAAAACATGGCTGCCATGGACACGCCCATTGGCTAATTAGCTTCCATAGACTCATAAAGGGATCTTTTTTTTTTTTAATCTTCTCCTCCAAAACCGCTAAATGGATTTCGTTCTTAATTTTCATGAATGTTCCTTGTGTCTACCATTGTCAGATTCATTGAAGAAATTTTGATCAGACAAAAAACATGGCCGCCATGGCCACCACCTTTGGCCCATTAGCTTCCATAGACCAATAAATGGAAAAACTTCTTCTCTGAAACCATAAAGCCTAAAGCTAAGACATTTACAGTAAAACCTGTCTTTAGTGGCCATCTCTATTAAGCAAGCAACCTGTCTTAAGCAAGCAGGCATTCAGTTCCCAAGAAAGGCAGATGTGTTAAATTTCACCTGTATAAAGCAAGAACCTGTCTTAAGCAAGCATATTTTGACTATCCCTTAGGCACTTGCTTAATACAGGTTGAACTGTAGTATGTAGCAAAGTTATGTGGTCACCTACTAAGTCCTGCGAACTATGACTCTTGAGCAGGGCTCTAGAAGTCCGATTTTTCACCGGTCCAGACCGTTTTTTGAAAATGAAAACCGATTTTGCTGAAAAATTTTGCTGAAAAATCGGTCCGAAAAAAAAACCCCAATAAGCTAAAATCGAGTGAAAAAACAGAGAAATTATACCTGGTTAGGTGTCAAACTGTTTATTGTGCCAGTAATATAATCCAATTATCTCTCTCGGGGATGAATTTGAGTTTGACAGTAAACACGTTTTTCGAGATCTCGCCAGGTATCGCAGACTCTCGCGGGATTAAGGCTAATGACAGTTAGTCAGCCAAAACGTGATTAAGCGGTGCGTGATTGTGATATCAAAGAAGCCTTGATCGTGTTTGATCTAATGGCAATCAAACATAATTTGTTTATTTCAGGCTTGTGTAATCGTAAAATATGTATTTATATTCTTTGAAACTTGGTTCGGCCATGTAAGATTTTCAATGACTCTCGTTCGGCCATGTATTGGTTCGAGAGTAAAGAAATGTTTTTTCGATTTTTAAACCCGTTCAAAAGGTTTTTTTTAGAAATACGCTGTATTAAAATAAATGACATAAAACAGGTGTATGTGTGTTACGTCCTTGACTGCATTAATGTGTATTGTGTAAACGGAAACCGTATGACGTCATTTTCCGACCACGTGGCTGCAATATTGGTCGCCATTTGTAAACAAAGCAATTTGGGCAAAATAAAATGCGTGAAATAAGAGAAATATTTTAAAGGTTTTAAAAAGGGAAAAAAATATAGTGACCATCGAACTGGTCTCTGACTGCCCCATGTAGGTTGTTTCCCTTTAGTAGTCTTCAGGTTCGGAGTGACCCGGATGTTGGGAAAATGAAAGTAGATGAAATCTGGCGTAGAAAATGAAAGTAGATGAAATATTAACGATGTGAGCAATAATTGCTGTTTATAATCGAGATACTGGTGCTCATATCCGTTTACAAGTGTAAGAGGAACATCGGTATGTCATTCTTTGCGCTAATAACACATTTTGAAATCGCCAATGGCGTTTAGGGAAATTACCGAAACCGATCGGCAATTTCCATAATTTTTGGTCACCTTCTGGACCGATTGGGATTTCAAAATTTCTAGAGCCCTGCTCTTGAGTCCAAATTGGCAACGCCCCGGTGCTTAGTAGCTCCCATACACTAATAATGACAAAATCTTGAAACTTTTCTCCTCTGAAACCATAAGGCCAAGAGCTTAGTATGTAGCAACTTTAAGTATTCAACTGCATAAATCCTGCCAACTATGCCCCTGGGGTCCAAATTGGCCACACCCTGAGGCCCATAAGCTCCCATAGACTTATACTGGGAAAAACTGACAAAAATCTTCTCTGAAACCATCAGTGCCCAGAGCTTAGATATTAAGTATGCAGCAGCAACGTCAAGTGGTCACTCAAATAAATCCTGCCAACAATGCCCCTGGGGTAAAACATTGGTCACGCCCAGAGGCATATTAGTTCCCATAGACTTATAATAGGAAAAACTTAAAAAAAGTCTTCTTCTCTGAAACCATAAGGCCCAGAGCTTTAGATATTTAGAACGGAGCAATGCCAAATGGTCACTCACATAAATCCTGCCAACCATGGCTCTGGTGTCCAAAAAATATAGAATGGACATTCCTTGGGTGGATCACTTGTTTCTTTTTAACCTATTGCATGCGGGAAAACCCTAAATGGGTACCTTGGCAAACAGTGCTGGCCCAGATCATACCCCACAGAATACCATGTCTGATCAGGGCCTGCACTGTTTGCTAACAGAACTTTCCATCAAAAATAGAAAAAATAGGCCTGACACCCCTTATATGACAAATGGACTGGTCCAACATATAGCAATAGAAGAGTCCACTAGTATACAATTGGTTAATGTAATAAATATGACAATTGTCTGAAGTTAGCCGGTGGAGCGACAGGCCCTCTTGGGCCTCTTGTTTTCATAATTTTTTAAAACATTAACATTGGCCATAACTTTCGATTGGTAAGTGATAGGGCTTTCATATTTCATATGTGCATTCATTGTCACAAGACCTTTCTAGTGGTACCATAATTTTTGAGCTTGTGACCTAGACTGTGATGTTTGACCTACTTTTTAAAAACTTTAACATTGGCCATAACTTTCGATTGGTAAGTGGTAGGGCTTTCATATTTCACATGTGCACTCCTTGTCACAAGACCTTTCTAGTGGTACCATAATTTTTGTCCATCCAGACACCCACCCCCCACCCCCCTCTCAAGGTCAAGGTCACTGTGGCTATTTTTAGAAAAACTTTGTCATCGCTCTAGCGCCAACATTTCTTTACTGATTTCAATATCACTTCACACAAATGTTCCTTATGACAATATCTCGAGCGAGTTCGACTTTCAAGGTCATGACCTCAAGGTCAAGGTCACTGTGGCTATTTTTAGAAAAACTTTGTCATCGCTCTAGTGCCTACATTTCTTGGCCATACCTTTTGATTGCTTAGTGATACTGCTTTCATATTTAGCATGCGCTGTCCGGGGGCATCAGTGTTTCACAAACACATCTTGTTATACCATGGTTTTTCTACGAGGGAGACCATTTTTATGAGTTCTGTTTGCTGTTCTAGAGACTGATGTTTTCTGAAAAAGTGTCTCCCTTTGAGAAAAGCATCTATTCTTAAAGGAAAGAATTTGCCTCTTAGGAGCAAATTCTTTCCTTTTCATAACGGAAAGAATCGGCTCCAATTTTTTCCTTTAAGAAAAAGAAAGAATCTGCTCCTAAAGAGCAATTTTTCTTCCTTTAAAAGTAGACCCCTATTGATAAGGGAGTCAATCTAGGTATGAAAAGGTTGTTTGTTTGATTTGATTTCCCATCAACACTATACAGGTCATTTTGGAGACGTTGCTTCCAATTTTGTGGGACTTTTACCCGACATTGTGATGAAATGACAGCTCAAGCCCTGTCACCCAATGAAACCAATAGAGTTTATAAACATGGATGGTCCGACTCGCATGGCTTTCCCTGGGCTAGCTTAGATCCTCTAAGTGGGTAACCAGTACTCATGTGTGGTCGGATTCAGCTCTGCGTGGAAGCATCATGCAGTCCATTTATTTCTTGAAGCCCTGATGGGCGGGGGCCAAAATCAAAAGGTTGAATGATGTGTGATCATGTTTCAAATTCATGGTTCTGTCGGTGCACTGTGAATCATGTATGGTGATGGACAGTCGGGTATTCAGTATTTGATATATATTTTTGGTGACTTCCTGTTTCCTTTCCTGTAAACAGAGATCCGCTGAAAATAGATGTCTATTCTTAGTTGAAAGGATTCTCCTATGAGGGGCACACTTTTTCACCTAAGAATAGACAGACTTGTTTTGACATTTATAATGTCAAAATATTTGTAGCAGAGTTCATTTCCTTGATAGTGTAGATTTTCTGTAATGGAATTCTGGGTTCATTTGTTCAAAAGTAATAACCTTGTTAGTTAACATACTGTTAAAACTTTGATCACAATATATGGCAAATATGCTTATATTTTTGCTGAAAAAATGTGAGTAGCTTTTGCAAAATGCAAAAGCTTCTCTCATTTTTTTATCAAAAATTTCAATATATTAAGTATTGTACTTACTACAGTATAGCTCCAATATATCGCGGTAGTCGGGGTCCATAGCCCGAAAACCGCGATGTGGTCGGAGCGCGATATAAGTCGCGGTAGTTTGCCGAGATGCCACTACAAGTCGCGGTGATAGTTTGGTGAGAACCGTTTATCAATCCACACTAATGGCTGTCAGTAATGCTATCGGCCGTATTTCACCATTAAAGTAGGTTCAGAATTACTCAGTGACAGAACAAACAAAGGGGACTATGTCTACCAATTAACTTACATTCGAGAACAGCTGAAAATCTGCGTCTGAAAACATGTGATTGCTAAAATGTCAAAACAGGATGCCATTTTGGATTTGGGGGTTCCCCTGGTTGTCTTTAACGGGTGACGGCCAAGGGGCGCAACTACCATAAGCGCTATGCGCTAAAGCAATTCTAGTTGTTTCCCTTGGCTTGCCAGATCTCAGAATCATTAAAAGTAGCTGTTGGAAAAAAATTATTTAACGTCTTCCACGGGCCGAAAAACTATACAACAACAAAACTATCATTTTATTGTGTTTTGATTTTGGGCAAGTGTAAAAAAAATCGTCTACAACTGTCAGTCTTTTTGAGTCCTTAAATACGGTAAAACTAGACCAGTAAGTAAATCGCAATAATTGCTGCACTGTCAATTGAGAGACAAACCATCTGTGTATTTATTACGGTTCAGGTATGACACTATTGTTAATCCCTGTCATATAATTGCCACCCTGCGGTGTGTGTGGATAAGATGTGAAAATATGGTCAAGTTATGTCTCTAATTGGCGTTTATCTTCCAATCATAAAATTTAATCCACAATCGATGTGAAAATGATTTAATCGCTCCTCAGACAATTAGCTACATCTAACGGTAGATGTTTGCATCATAAAAATGGACTTTTCTGCGATCTCGTGAATGGTTATGTTTTGGCGCCAAATAGCAGACGCTGGGCGGGAAAAGTCAAACGCTGTTGGCGCCTGGTTTAACCTGGTTTTAAATAAATTTTAACAACTTAAAACTCAATTTTTTTTAATTATGAATTTTTAAGGGGAAAAAAAAAAACGGGATCCACGGCGCGACCGCGATAGATTGGTTATCGCGAAATATCAGAACGCGATATATTGGAGCTATACTGTAGAATAGTCTACATTTTTACCACTAATGAACTCGTTAAGCCAACAATGCTTTGAACAACTGCGCCCTGATGTTCAGAATGAACCAGGGCATGACAAAACCAACATTAAGACATTTGTGATCAGCAAAGACTGAGAGTAGCCTTTGCAGAGGTGCAGGCTGATCTATAGCTTTGCTGGTTGCATAAGTTTTATAGTAGGTTTTGTCATGCTGTTGCTCATTTACATTGGGTAAGAGTGATGTTATGAGGTAATATTATCATGCATTCATTTTAATAGTATTTTCCAAAATACAAATCTTCTAGCACTTTACCATATTTTCATTTTCTCTTTTATATTCACATGCCTATGTAAAATGCTTATTCAGCAAACATTGTAGCTTAGGCAAATAAATATAACTACACATACACACCAACCTCTTCATAAAACTGTTGATTATTTCACAGTTTTGGATATTACATGGTTTAATGATGGATCCCAAAGTTTTTAGATTATATAGAAAAATGACCAAAAATGGTCTATACATTTTTGTTTGGATATAACTGTTGAAACTAATGTTGTTTGGATATAACTGTTGTAACTAACACAGAACCTCAAAAATAGACCTATAAATTTAAGAGGTTTTGGTTTGTTAGTTTAACACCTGTGTTATTTTCTTGGTCTTGAGTTTAGTTACCCATATTGAGATCATGCTGGGCTGGTCAGTTTACCAAACCACACTTTTCCTGGGCAGACCTATACAAAAGCGGTTAACCAGTACAATGCACATTTCTTCACCAGAAATTGACAACTGCTCTTCTTGGATCAGGGGAAGGAAGAGAATGACTGTAGAAAAACTTTCTTGATCAATCTCCACGAATGAACATTGCCAACCAAGCAGGCATTGACCCCGCAACCGGGTGGCTGGGTGAGGCAAAGGTGTTGTGTATCTTGCTTCATTGAGGGGTCCAAGTGATGTTGGCTTACAGTTGGGTAAGGCTTGCTGTCCATACAGCAGGTAAGGGTAGAGGGGGAATCTTATTTCTTTGGTTTCTACACTTTCTTTAACTTTTGTACTCCCCTGTTCCACACTTTCATCTCCTGTACTGTCTCTTCTATCTTGTTTTCTCCATTTCTCTGGAAGATGATACAAAATGACTCACAAGGTTTGCCTTTTTGTTAAACCCCAACTCAGCCAATAATTCCACAACCTCCTGCTAAACAGTTAGATGTGCATGGGACTGAGCTACAGAGACTGGCAGTTGATGTTATGGTGTACTGTAATGATTCTAAGTATTGGGACAGATAGGCCTAAGCAAACTGTGCAGACCCAGATCAGACGGATCAGGGTTTACACAGTCTGCCATTCTGTCTGCACCTTTTGGACTCCTTGCTGGATCCTGAAACAATAGGAGAATTATAGCAAGTACACACATCATGCATTTATATTATAGAACACCAAGGTGTTCCAATTTTTAGAATTTTTACGGTGTATAAATCCACAATGTACAGTCGAACTTCAATGGCTCGAACAAATTTGGGACTACGAAGCACTGTTCGAGACAGGGGTAGTTCGAGCAATTGGGGATACTGCCAGGAAGCATAAAGGAGATATTTTTTGGACTTCTTTCGGTGTTCTATAATATAAATGCATGATGTGTGTACTCATTAGAATCACCTCGTTGAGGTGATTCTAATGAGTACACACAGCATATATTTGCAAGATAAAAGACAAAAAAATCCTAAATTTCCCCCCTTCCTATTTCTTATGTAGAGAAATTCCCTAGGGACTGAAGAAGGGGTTCGACTTAGCCATGGTAAACGAGCCATCGGTGTTCGAGCCATCGAAGTCTACTGTATATGAAACTTCATCACTTTATGATGGCTTGTTTCAGTTGTTGGATGCTGAAGCAGAGGCAGCCATGTTGGAACAGACACTGCAGGATCAAGAAGAGGGGTACCAGTCTGAACTGGCTAAATTGAAAGAACACATGGAGATGCAGAAAGTAAGGGAATTAGTTCATACAGTTGATGACATCATCGTCTTAGCTTATGACTTTTCACTATTTAAGGGTTGACTACGATATAATTTGTGTTTTTAATACACCACAACCTCGTTATAACACTGTTCATTATAACATGGTTTGGAGATAATACGGTTTCAAGATGGATCCCAAAAATGTATAGATTATATAGAAAAATGACCATAAATTGTAATTTTTCTATATAATCTATATATTTTTGTTTGGATATAACACGGTTGTTTAACTAACACATTTTTTGTTTTGGACCCCATTAACAGTGTTAGAAAGAGGTTGTGGTGTAATAACCATGCAGACCCTGATCGAATGTCACTTTGAGTCGTATCTGATCAAGGTCTACACTGTTCAAGAAAATTCATCTAATGGGATACTGGTAAGACGGGCTAGTGGATAAGAGCGCTGACTCTTAATCATTAAGTCTCTCATTGCTTTAGTTCGAGATTGTGAGATGCCAAAATCTGCAATGGAAGGTCAGGTGTTTTTTCACAGGGTACTCTGGTTTTTGCCCACCTCTGATTTAGGATTGGCTTGATATAAGTGAAATAATCTTGAAAGGGCCTTAAAACCAAAACCAAAACAATAGAAAAAAATGGGATACTGGACATTGAAAGGTTAAGTCCATTCTGTTCTAGGGGTGCCAGGAAGCTGGTATTCTCTTATTAACGCTTTTAGTGCAAACAGTAAATCTCTGATCAGATGGCACTTTATGTACACTTTGTGAGAATCCGTGTAATGGGATACTGTATATCAACAGGGTACACATAGCACCAGATAAAGCATTTTTTTTTTGTTGTTTTTTTTTTTTCATCCAAAAAGTACTGATATTTTTCTTATTTCTGCACAAAAACATATGCTGGGAGTACTCATTAGAAGTGCCCTGCCAAGGCACTTCTAATGAGTACCCAGACACTTCTAATGAGTACCCACAACATACATATGCTGTGGGTACTCATTAGAAGTGCCTTGCCAAGAGTACCCAGGCACTTCTAATGAGTACCCACAACATACATATGCTGTGGGTACTCATTAGAAATGCCTTGCCAAGGCACTTCTAATGAGTACCCACAACATACGTTTTTGTGCAGAAATAAGAAAGATGGTATGTGGATACCCGCTCTTATCTGGGACTATCGTACATCATTTCTGTTCTAGGAGCGTCAAGAAGCTCGTATGCAGGTTATAGCATCTGATTTGGACCAGGCACAGCATGTAGCAGATTTCCTACAGAGAATGCTTGATGACAGAGAGAACCAGCTTCATAATGAACTCTACCAGACAGACATGAACAATCAGATGATAAGTATGTACAGTTAGAACTTCGATGGCTCGATTACCGATGGCTTGTTAACCATGGCTGAGTCGAGTGAGTGAGTGTTTGAGTTTAACGTCTCACCAACAGCTAAGGTCATACGGAGACGGGACCTCGGTTTAAAGACTCATCCGAAAGTCTGGAGAAGCCGTGTATGGATCCTGCGATCCCTGGTTTCCAAGGCGATAGCATAACCACTACACCACGGAGGCTTCTAAATGGCTGAGTCGAACCTGTTCTTGGCTCGAACACCGATGGCTTGTTAACCATGGCTGAGTCGAACCTGTTCTTAAGTCCGTAGGGAGTTTGTCTTCATAAGAAACAGTAAGGGAAAATTTAGGATATTTTCCTCTTTTATCTTACTAATGCATGCTGTGTGTACTCATTAGAATTGCCTCAGTGAGGTAATTCTAATGAGTACACACAGAATACATTTATATCATAGAACACCAAAAAGATGTCCCAAAGTTACGCCTGTGTGCCTCCAGGCAGTAACCTTCAGTAGCTCAAACTACCCCTATTTCGAACAGATTTTCTTGATCCAAAAGGTGTTCAAGCCATCGACGTTTGACTGTATATGATATTTTCATGTAAACTGGGTACAACAAAAATTCATGCAAGCCAATTGAAAATTCACTTTTTGATTCTGTATTTCCATTTTATCATAAGACTAACATAGCTTGGAGAAATAGCATGGTGCTTCCACACAAATCTGAAACTGACTGCACATGAGTACTGGTAAACCACTTGGAAGGACTAAGCCTGCCCGGCAAAGTGGTGAGAGTCCATGCTTGTAAAACCTAAAAAAATTGGTTTCATTGACTGGCAGTGCTTGAGATATCATTTCATAAAAGTCCCACAAAATTGGAAGCAACATCTCCAAAATGACCTAAATAGTGTTGACAGGGATATTAAACCTCAATTCAAACAAAACAAAGGAGACTAGGCCCCTGTCACACTATGCCGCGTTTCCACTGCGACGGTACGGCGTTGTTTAATTTTCCAGAACGCCGCGAGATCGCAAGAAATATGGGATATTTTTCGTGAACATGGACCTGTCATGGGGTCCCTACAGAGACCAAGACGTTGCTACGGAGCTTACATGGCCATCTATAGCGATCCTGCGGCGGTCTCGATGGCGATTGTATGCGCTCTAACGGCGCTTCCTGTGCACTTTTAAGGCACTCACAATGCGTGCACTGCGCTTTTATGGCGCTCACAATGTTTGCTTTGCGCTTTTACAACACTCACATATTGAAGACGTTCTCAAAGTGTAAACAGACATCTTCATCAGTCAAACAGTTTTGTTTGATTTGAGGTTTAACTTCCCATCAACACATTATAGGACCTTTTGGATACGTTGCTTCTAATTTTGTGGGACTTCTAACCGACATTGAAATGAAATGAAATCTCAATCCCTGTCACCCAATGAAACCAAAAGGGTTAATAAACATGGATGGTCCGACTCGCGCCCCTTTGCCTGGGCAAGCTTAGATCCCCTAAGCTTTACAGTACTCCTGTGCCGTTGGAAGCAAGTCCACCGCAATCACCGCAAGCAGGAGCAAGTCCACCGCCATTACCTTACCCGGGATGAGTCACCTCAGAAGTAGGTTTTTCGGGACAGCACACAATCATACTCTACTCTAGCCACTGTTTATACGAGCGGGCGTCCCCCGCCCATCGGGACTGGAAGAAATAGATTGGCTGCTTGATGCTTCCACGCAGAGCTGCAACCGACGTCATACGAGTACTTGTAAATCGCTTAGAGGATCTAAGCCTGCCCAGGCAAAGCGGTGCGAGACGGACCGTCCATGCTTATACTTGTAAACGCTATTGGTTTCATTGGACGACAGGGCTTGAGATGTCAATTCATCTCAATGTCGGGTAAAAGTCCCACAAAATTGGAAGCAACGTCTCCAAAATGACCGATACAGTGTTGACTGGGACGTTAAACATCAAATCAATCAATCAGTTAATCAATTATACAAGTGGAGCTTATATGGCGTTGTAGGAGACTTCTGTGCGCCCCTGCCGAGCTCCTGTAGCGTTGTAGGAGACCTTACTGCGCTGCTATGGCAACCTACGGCGACCTCACTGCGCTCTGATCAGAATGCCGAGCAACGGCGTTTGTTTTGAGCATGCTCAAAATGCGCGCCGTCGCTTGGCGTTCTATGCGATCCCAACGCGCCTACTGGCGATGTCACTGCATTGCTACGGCGATGTTTGCGATCGTACTGCGCGCACCTTGGCGTTCTGCATTTTTCTTGGACGCCGTGAGAACGCAGCCCTTGTGTGACAGGTTTTTAACATAGTAAGCATAGCTTCATGTCATGCCTCTGACTTTTAATATCATGCACAAACCATTATCATGCCATCTGTGATCACATTCAAGGTCATTTTATACGAAATTTATGAAACTCGCCAAAGCTTGCAAATTTCATATGAAATGATTAATTGATTGAATGATTTGAGGTTTAACACTATCAACACAATTTATGTCATTTTGGAGACATTGCTTCCAGTTTTGTGGGACTTTTACCAAACACTAAGATGAAATGACATTTCAAGCCCTGCCACACAATGAAACCAATAGGGTTTATATGGATGGACTGTCCGTCTCGCACATATTTGCCTGGGCAGCCTTAGACCTTCTAAGCAGTACTCATGTGCAGTCGGTTTCAGCTCTGCGTGGAAGCATCATGCAACCCAATCTATTTCTCCAAGCCCCGGTGGAATTTATTTTATGATCAGTGTATATTGCCATCTGACTCATACAAAAAGATGGCTTTTGTGCCACTTGTTTTTTCAGTCAAACTAAAGTTACTAAAGGAATCTGAGATTACATTGCAAATGTCCATGTGACTGTGGATGACCAATAGAATTAAACCTGGCAAAGGTATTTGTATGGGATCCAGGCAACAGAAATGCTATTTTTGAAGTCCTGTGCAAGGAGGGTTATCTGTAAAACCTGGACTGGGCTCATGTTCCGGGTTTGTCTTGAATGATAAAAAAAAGGTTTATATATGATGTGTTTTATGGTAAATCTGTATATGCCTAGGGTCTAAAAAGGAAGATTGGCAAGCAGTGTAGATAGTGATCAGATATCACAGAACATGGTAACTGAACAGGGCCTACATTGTTTGCTTGACTTTTACCACTCTCTGCGCTAATTCAGCAGACAATAAATTTTTGATATTTTTCTTCTTTTCCCCAGAAAACAGGACTTGACATCTCATGCAAATTGTCGTCATAGGAGACAATTTGCATGTTTGTTTGTATGTTTGATTTGTGGGTTAACATCCTCGTCAACAGTGTATATGTCATTTTGGAGACGTTGCTTCCAATTTTGTGGGACTTTTATCCAACATGAGATGAAATGACATCTCAAGCCCTGTTGCCCACTGAAACCAATAGGGTTTATAAGCATGGATGATCCGACTCGCACCCCTTTGCCTAGACAGGCTTAGATCCTCTGAGCGGTTTACCAATACTCCTGTGCGGTCAAGTTGAGCTCTGCGTGGAAGCATCGTGCAGCCCATCTATTTCTTCCAGCCCTGATGGGCTGGGGCCGGACAATTTGCATGAGATGTCAAATCTTGTTTTCTGGGAAAAATAAAAACATAATCTCAAAAAGTCATCTGTTGAAAAAAATACCCAGCATGCAGAGTGTTAAAGTACAGGAATTTTAGGGTCACATGAAATAGCTTTTCGTCCCAATTCAGGACTATTTTTGCAGTCTTCACTCAGAGGCAGTTGACCCACCATTGCTGTCAGTGCTTTGATTTGGTTATGCACCCCAACCTCTTTATAACACTATTGTTGGCGTCCAAAGCAGAAACCATGTTAGTTAAACAACCCTGTTATATCCAAACAAAAATGTGTAGATTATATAATCTATATATTTTTGGGATCCATCTTGAAACCGTGTAATATCTAAAACCGTGTTTGTTATAATAAAGTTGTGGTGTGGTTGTTAGAAAGATTTGTTTGGCAGAAAAAAAGAGAATGTATTACAAAAGGTTTACACCTTTTTCAGCAACACAAGAGGACGAGCTTGCTAAGTTATATGAGATTCTAGAGACACAGAGAGATGAGCTTGGAAGACTTAATGAAATGTTAGATGGTCTCTCCATGCCAGGAGGAGTATCCCTTGGTAAGATTAGATGCAAGCTATGGTCTGAAGGACGGTTTATTGTACCCCCACAAATGAAATTTGGGGGGGGGTATATAGGAGTGAGCTTGTCAGTCGGTCGGCCGTCAGGCGGTCTGTTGACTTGGTTTCCAGACGATAACTCAAAAAGCCCTTCACCGATTTTTAGCCCACCGTCACGTAGTGACGAGGTGAGCTTTTGGGATCACTTTTTGTCCATCGTCCGTCCGTCCGTCCGTCCGTCCGTCCGTAAACAATTTCTTCAAACGACATCTCCTCCTAAACCACTGAGCGGATTTTGACCAAACTTCACAGGAATGATCCTTAGGTGGTCCCCTTTCAAAGTTGTTCAAATGGTTCCGGTCCGTTGCACATATAGGACACAGGAGCCAAAAATCAATTTTTTTCACTGAAAACTTAAAAAATCTTCTTCTCTGAAACTGCAAGGCCCAGGACTTTGATATTTGTTATGAAGCTTCATCTAGTGGACCCCTACCAAGATTGTTCAAATTATAGTTCTGGGGCCAAAAATGCCCCCAACCCGGGGCCCTTTGGTTTTACATGGGCTTATATAGGGAAAATCTTTAAAAATCTTCTTCTCTGAAACTGAAAGGCCCAGGTCTTTGATATTTGGTATGAAAATTCATCTGGTGGACCCCTACCAAGATTGTTCAAATTATTGTGCTGGGTCCAAAGATGCCCCCGCTCCGGGGTCCTTTGGTTTTACATGGGCTTATATAGGCAAAATCTTTAAAAATCTTCTTCTCTGAAACCGCAAGGCCCAGGGCTTTGATATTTGGTATGAAGCTTCATCTAGTGGACCCCTACCAAGATTGTTCAAATTATAGTGCTGGGGCCAAAAATGCCCCCGCCCCGGGGCCCTTTGGTTTTACATGGGCTTATATAGGGAAAATCTTTAAAAATCTTCTTCTCTGAAACTTCAAGGCCCAGGTCTTTGATATTTGGTATGAAACTTCATCTAGTGGACCCCTACCAAGATTGTTCAAATTATTGTGCTGGGGCAAAAGATGCCCCCGCCCCGGGGCCCTTTGGTTTTACATGGGCTTATATAGGCAAAATCTTTAAAAATCTTCTTCTCTGAAACCACAAGGCCCAGGTCTTTGATATTTGGTATAGAGCTTCATCTAGTGGACCCCTACCAAGATTGTTCCAATTATATTGCTGGGGCCAAAAATGCCCCCGCCCCGGGGCCCTTTAGTTTTACATGGGCTAATATAGGGAAAATCTTTAAAAATCTTCTTCTCTGAAACTGCAAGGCCCAGGTCTTTGATATTTGGTATGAAACTTCATCTAGTAGACCCCTACCAAGATTGTTCAAATTATTGTGCTGGGGCCAAAGATGCCCCCGCCCCGGGGCCCTTTGGTTTTACATGGGCTTATATAGGCAAAATCTTTAAAAATCTTCTTCTCTGAAACCACAAGGCCCAGGTCTTTGATATTTGGTATAGAGCTTCATCTAGTGGACCCCTACCAAGATTGTTCCAATTATAGTGCTGGGGCCAAAAATGCCCCCGCCCCGAGGCCCTTTAGTTTTACATGGGCTTATATAGGGAAAATCTTTAAAAATCTTCTTTTCTGAAACTGCAATGCCCAGGTCTTTGATATTTGGTATGAAGCTTCATCTCGTGGACCTCTATCAAGATTGTTCAAATTATAGCCCTGGGGCCAAAAATGCCCCCGCTCCGGGGCCCTTTGGTTTTTCATAGACTTGGCAATATCTTTAAAAATCTTCTACTCTGAAACCACAAGGCCTAGGTCTTTGACATTTGGTATGCAGCTTCAGCTAGTGGACCTCTACCAAGATTGTTTAAATTATAGCCCTTGGGCCACAAATGCCCCCGCCCCAGGGCCCTTTGGTTTAACATAGACTTATAATAGAGATAATCTTTGAAAATCTTCTTCTCTTAAACAACAAGGCCCAGGTCTTTGATATTTGGTGTGAAGCTTCATCTAGTGGACCTCTATCAAGATTGTTTAAATTATAGCCCTGAGGCCAAAAATGCCCCTGCCCTGGGGCCATTTGGTTTCACATAGGCTTATGTAAGGAATATCTTTAAAAAAATCTTGTTCTCTGAAACCACAAGGCCCAGGTCTTTGATATTTGTTGTGTAGCTTCATCTAGTGGACCTTTGCCAAGATTGTTCAAATAATAGCCTTTGTTGATATTTGGTATGAAGCTTCACCTTTTTAGACCACCCTCAACATTATGCACATTATATCCCTGAGGTCAATAATGGCCCTCCCCGGGGCCCACTTGTTACTCTATGGATCAGGTGAGCGATCCAGGGCCATCATGGTCCTCTTGTTATAATTTTTGGTACTCTGATGTAACATCATAAAATACAGGTCAAGTTCGATTTCCACTACAATTCGTCTATTTTCGACATAGTTATGGCCCCTTTCAAGTGAAAAAATTGCAAAATGCCGCTGTTGTACTATCAAGGCAGTTTTTGTGGGGGTATTCATCACCTTTAGTGATAGCTCTAGTTGCAGGCAATTATGACAGGCCACCCTTTCTGTATAGAGAAAAAATGTGTCTTTATAATACAGGACATGCACACATTAAAAAATGGAAGAGTCCCTTTCAAAATCTCATAGGATAAAAACAGAAATGATTCCAGATCAGAGTGGTTCCCCTTTGAGATTTATAAATTCACCATATTTTATATACAGACGATCTTACATGAGTTGTTGTTTCATAAGAAATTTACTACAGATTTCAGTATTCATTAGACAATATGATATGAAACTCACGGACTGTCCAACCATTTTCAATAGTGTTGCTGCATACTTTGATCACCAAACTTCAGATTAAGACACCTCAAACTGTCAAGGTTTTTAAAGCATTAAGGCAATTATGACACAAGGGTGTAAGTGTTAAATCAGATACATTGCCCTTGAAGTCATTAGCTCATTTGCAATAAGAGATATGTCTATCACACGGCAATCATCAGAACTGCCCTTGTGACAAGTCTGCAGTACAATGAAATTGGTCAGAGTTTGATGTATCTTCCTGGTGCACTGAGCTCTGAAATTACGTCAGAATGTACTACTTTGATCTGCTACATTTGAATATGAAAGTATAATGGATAATGAAATGGATGGTCCGAGGGTTGTTCAATATTTTTAACTGGCCTCACCCAGTTACTGACCCGTGGCAAGTTCATGGTTTTCACATATTATACCTTATAATACGTCAATGCCTTATACAGTAGAACTTCGAAGGCTCGAACACCGATGGCGCTTTTACCATGGATGTGTCGAACCCATTCTTGAGCCCCTAGCGAAATCCTCTACATAGGAAATAGTGGGGGATAATTAAGGATATTTTAGTCTTTCATCTTGCAAATGTATGCTGTGTGTACTCATTAGAATCGCCTCGATGAGGCGATTCTAATGAGTACACACAGCATACATTTTCATTACAGAACACCGAAAAGATGTCTAAAAGTATCTCTTTATGCCTCCTGACAGTAAACTCAGTGGCTCGAACTACTCTGGTCTCGAACAGATTTTCGTGGTCCCAAAGGTGTTCCAGCCATTGAAGTTCGACTGTACATGGTTACGCAATATATTTTGGTCAGTCTAGTATTTGTAGTCCGTGCGAGGTAAAATAACATGGCAGGGATAGATATCTGTTTTTGAAAAAGAAGGCAAACCAGGAAATATTTGAGGAATTGTGTGTGAAGCTTACAGAAAGACTTCTCCTTATGCTGATTTTAAACGTGGTCAGGTAACGTTGGAAGGCGAGCACCATAGAGGAAAACCTATGAACACTACTGATGAAGTCACTAGTGAAAATCTAAGGGAACTAGTAAAGCAGGACATGTCAATGAGAGTTTCAGAAATGGCTAGAAGATTGGAGATTTCTGAGGGTAGTGTTTTTACCATTCTACATGAACGTCTGTGTATGAATAAGCTTTCCGCGCCTTGGGTGCCAAAATGCCTTAGTATAGAACAATGAGCTGTCCTAGTGTCCATTCTTGAGTCTTCACTTTTGGAAAGACATGATTCTGATCCTGAAGACTTTCTTGAAAGAATTGTTACCGGGGTTGAAACTTGGATCCATCACTGTGATCCGGAGACTAAACAGAAAAGTAAAGAGTGGACTGGTCATGGTTAACCGCATCCAAAGAAATTCAAGACTCAACCTTCATTTGGCAAGGTCATGGAAACTGTGTTTTGGGATGCCAAGAGAGTTCTGTTGGTTCTGTCCACCTTATTCTCCTGATCTGGCACCCGGTGATTATTTTTTGTTTCCGAACTTGAAGAAAGAATTGCGTGGATGTCACTTCCAGTCAGATGAAGAGCTTATGGTACTGTTGGAGGTTGGATCGACTCTAAAGACCCTGAATTCTACAGAAATGGACTTAAAGCCTTGGAACATCAATGGAGGAAGTACTTATTGCTGCAGGGTGACTATTTGGAAAAAAGAAGAAGTCAAGCTTGAATCTACGTATGTAAGGCCAGATATTTATTGAACGACCCTTGTACAAAATGAGTTTTATAAAGTTCATATGAAATGATAACAAGTGAAAGATTCTGTTTATCATATAACGATTTAGCATCTGATTTTATTGTTGAAGAAGTTAAAAAGAATTTACATAGAAAACATAGGGTTGTCAAGGATGACATCATAACGTTATTCACCAGTTGCTACATGCTGTTACACAGAAGCCTCCGTGGTCGAGTGGTTACGCTACTCGCCTTGTAAACCAGGGATCGCAGGTTCGATCCCGGGCTTCTCCAGACTTTCGGATGAGTCTTTAAACTGAGGTCCCGTCTCCGTATGACCTTAGCTGTTGGTGGGACGTAAAACTGAAACACTCACTCACTCACTCACATGCTGTTACATGTGTGGTCATGTCATTTTTATGACATGTCAATATCTACAAAATAAAAGTCACATCATATGATAATTTTTTAATTGGCAGGTACTTCCGGAGCTGATGATGAGCTATGGAAACTGAGACAGGATGTAAACGCCCTGAAAGAAACACTGGCAATGCAGTCAGCTTATGTTCAGACAATGCCACCAATGGCTACCTCTGCTGGAGTACAGGCCAGTACAGGAACTGGAACACAGTATATTGTGAGTACTGGCACGCACAAGGCTTTCAATTTTCAAAAAAAAAAAGATATCAGTGCTAGTGATCAGGAGGTTATGGGTTCAATATCTGCCAGGTCGGCATTATTCTTTTGTGGAGATTGATCATGAAATCTTTTCTATGCTCATTCTTTCCCTTCTGCTGATTCAAGAAGGGCAGTTGTCAGTTTCTTGAAAACGAATTTTTTTGCAAACGAATTTACACTATACCGGTTAACTGCTTATGTATAAGCCTGCCCAGGAAAGGTGTGGTTAGGTAAACTGACCAGCTCAATATAACCTAAATAGTGTTGCCTGGCCTGTTAAACTCAAAATAAACAAACAATTTAGGCAATTGCTGGGCCATTAAACTCCAAACAAACAAAACAAAACCATACCAAAAAAAGTATAGATACAGATGAGATGGACTGTGTCACTTGCAACCAAGAGCTTTCTGGTTTGATCCTCAGATCCTTGTGATAAATATTCTATGGTCACTTCCTTCTTTCTGCTTTCTTTGTAAGCACATTTGTCAGTTACTGGCAAAGGGTACACCACAACCTCTGTACAACACTTATGGGATAATTGTATTCAAAATAGTCATTTGGGGAGGTAAATCAGCGGTTTTACAGTCAGAAATTTCGTGTTGCAGTAAAATGGAATTTGTGACTGTTAAATTGATGATTTACCTCCCCAAATGACAATTTTTCAATACAGTTATCCCCATTCTAATGCACTAATTCATTTGTTATGTTAAAAAATTGTACTAATTTGCACAAGGCAGCAAGCACTGTGAGCTGCGTAAAACCAATGCCAGCCAATGAAAAGCGATATTATGTGATGATGCCGGATTTCTGACATTATTGTAGAATATACTGTCGCAAATTTTTAGCTCGCCTATCACGTAGTGACGAGGTGAGCTTTTGGGATCACTTTTTGTCCGTCGTGCGTCCGTGCGTAAACTTTTTCTTCAAACGATATCTCCTCCTAAACCACTGATCGGATTGTGACCAAGCATCACAGGAATGATCCTTCCATGGTCCCATTTCAAAGTTGTTCAAATGGTTCCGGTCCGTTGCACATCTAGGTCACAGGAGCTAAAAATAATTTTTTTTTTATATAGGGAAAATCTTTAAAAATCTTCTTCTCTGAAACCACAAGGCCCAGGTCTTTGATATTTGGTGTGAAGCTTCATCTAGTGGACCTCTATCAAGATTGTTCAAATTATAGCCCTAGGGCCAAAAATGCCCCCGCCCCGGGGTCCTTTGGTTTTACATAGACTTACATAGGGAAAATCTTTAAAAAGGCCCAGTTCTTTGTTATTTGGTATGAAGCTTCATCTAGTGGACCTCTATCAAGATTGTTCAAATTATAGGCCTAATGTGATAAATGCCCCCGCCCCGGGGCCCTTTGGTTTTTTTATAGGCTTATATAGGGAAAATATTTAAAAATCTTTTTCTCTGAAACCACAAGGCCCAGGTCTTTGACATTTGGTAAGAAGCTTCATCTAGTAGACCTCTACCAAGATTGTTCAAATTATAGCCCTGGGGCCAAAAATGCCCCCGCCCCGGGGTCCTTTGGTTTTACATAGACTTACATATGGAAAATCTTTAAAAAGGCCCAGTTCTTTTATATTTGGTATGAAGCTTCATCTAGTGGACCTCTATCAAGATTGTTCAAATTATAGGCCTAATGTGATAAATGCCCCCGCCCCGGGGGCCTTTGGTTTTACATAGGCTTATATAGGGAAAATCTTTAAAAATCTTCATCTCTGAAAGCGCACGGCCCAGGTCTTTGATATTTGGTATGAAGCTTCATCAAGTGGACTTCTACCAAGATTGTTCAAATTATAGCCCTGGGGCCAAAAATGCCCCTGCCCCGGGGCCTTTGGTTCTTCATAGGCTTATATAGGGAAAATCTTTAAAAATCTCCTTCTCAGAAACCACAAGGCCCAGGTCTTTGATATTTGGTAGTAAGCTTCATCTAGTGAACCTCTATCAAGATTGTACAAATTATAACCCTAGGGCCAGAAATGTCCCCGCCCCGGGGCCCTTTGTTTTTTATAGGCACATATAGGGAAAAATACTTAGAAATCTTCTTCTCTGAAACCACAAGGCCCAGGTCTTTGATATTTGGTATGAAGCTACACCTAGTGGACCTCTACCAAGATTGTTCAAATTATAGCCCTGGGGCAAAAAATGCCCCCGCCCCAGGGCCCTTTGGTTTTACATAGGCTTATATAGGGAAAATCTTTAAAAATCTTCTCTGAAACCGCAAGGCCCAGATCTTTGATATTTGGTGTGAAGCTTCATCTAGTGGACCTCTATCAAAATTGTTCAAATTATAGCCCTAGGAAATAGAAGTCAAGGCAATGAAAACATTTGAAAATTTTCTTGTCTGAAAGCAGAAGGCCAAGGTCTTTGATATTTGATATGAAGCTTTGTCTTGTGTCAACCAAGATTGTTCAAATTATAGCCCTTGGGTCAAAAATGGCCCGCCCCTGGGGACTCCAAGATTTATATAGACTTATATAAGGAAAACCTTTAAAAATCTTTAAAAAGTCTGAAACCAGAAGGCTCCGATCTTTGATATTTGGTATGAAGCTTCACTTTGTAGACCACTACCAAGATAATTCAAATTATAGCCTGGGGTCAATAATGGCTCTCCCAGGGGCCCACTTGTTACCCTATGGATCAGGTGAGCAATCCAGGGCCATCATGGCCCTCTTGTTGATGTTATCCAATCAGACATTGGGTTACATACACAAGTGCATTAAAATGTTTATTATAGCACCAGTTTGGATATATAAATCATGGTTTCAAGCTGGATCCCAAAATGCATAGATTATATAGAATAATGACCATATGAGGTCATTTTTGTCACGCCTGCTTTTAGCATGGCGCGATATAGGTGTCCAGTTTTGCCTTCCGTTCTTCCGTTTGTCAAGGCGTCAACATTTGCAACCACCCTTGCGTTCACCCAAACGTTTAAGTGTATTTCTCAAGAACTATAAGAGCTTCATTAATGATACTTGGTATAAACTCGTACCTGGGGATGGTTACTTAAATGCAAGCATCCATATTTGACCTTGACCTACCATAAAAATTCGGCTATAAGACGGGACCCCTTTTTCAGTTTTTCTAATGTGGGATTTTGCTTATACTCTTTTATAAGACGGGTCAATTTTTTCCATATCTGTCGGGGCCTATCTGCTACAGCAAGATGCCATTTAGATGTGAAAAATCGGCCTTTTTTCGTCAGAAAACCCCTCTAATTACCCCTAACAGGGCTTGTTTGGCCGCTTGTTTATGTTCTGTTGACATTCTGTGTCTTCGTTTGTAAGAGTTACAAAGAGAGACAACTCTTATTGAATCTGAATAGGTGCGTCTATTAAGTGTTGGGAAGGGGGAAATTCATTTCCATCCACAAAATTTAGAAATATTTGTTGCAGCTTTTTAGCTCACCTGTCACGTAGTGACAAGGTGAGCTTTTGGGATCACTTTTTGTCCGTCGTGCGTCCGTCCGTGCGTGCGAGCGTCCGTGCGTCCGTAAACTTTTCTTCAAACGACATCTCCTCCTAAACCACTGATCGGATTTTGACCAAACTTCACAGGAATGATCCTTAGGTGGTCCCCTTTCAAAGTTGTTCAAATGGTTCCGGTCCATTGCTTATATAGGTCACAGGAGCCAAAAATAGATTTTTTTCACCGAAAACTTAAAAAATCTTCTTCTCTGAAACCGCAAGGCCCAGGTCTTTGATATTTGGTATGAAGCTTCATCTAGTGGACCCCTACCAAGATTGATCAAATTATAGTGCTGGGGCCAAAAATGCCCCCGCACGGGGGCCCTTTGGTTTTGCATGGGCTTATATAGGGAAAATCTTTAAAAATCTTCTTCTCTAAAACCGCTAGGCCCAGATCTTTGATATTTGGTATGAAGCTTCATCTAGTGGACCCCTACCAAGATTGTTCAAATTATAATGCTGGAGCTAAAAATGCCCCCACATGGGGGCCCTTGGGTTTTACATGGGCTTATATAGGGAAAATCTTGAAAAATCTTCTTCTCTGAAACCGCAAGGCCCAGGTTTTTGATATTTGGTATGAAGCTTTATCTAGTGGACCCCTACCAAGATTGTTCAAATTATAGTGATGGAGCTAAAAATGCCCCCGCATGGGGGCCCTTTGGTTTTACATGGGCTTATATAGGGAAAATCTTTAAAAATCTTCTTCTCTGAAACCGCAAGGCCCAGGTCTTTGATATTTGGTATGAAGCTTCATCTAGTAGACCCCTACCAAGATTGTTCAAATTATAGTGCAGGAGCTAAAAATGCCCCCTGCACAGGGGCCCTTTGGTTTTACATGGGCTTATATAGGGAAAATCTTGAAAAATCTTCTTTTCTGAAACCGCAAGGCCCAGGTCTTTGATATTTGGTATGAAGCTTCATCTAGTAGACCCCTACCAAGATTGTTCAAATTATAGTGCTGGGGCCAAAAATGCCCCCGCACCAGGGCCCTTTTGTTTTACATAGGCTTATATAGGGAAAATCTTGAAAAATCTTCTTCTCTGAAACTGCAATGCCCAGGTCTTTGATATTTGGTATGAAGCTTCATCTTGTGGACCTCTACCAAGATTGTTCAAATTATAGGCCTGAGACCAAAAATGCCCCCGACATGTGGCCCTTTGGTTTTACATAGACTTATATAGGGAAAATCTTTAAAAATCATCTTCTCTGAAACACAAGGCTTAGGTCTTTGATATTTGTTATGAAGCTTCAGCTAGTGGACCTCTACCAAGATTGTTCAAATTATAGCCCTGGGGCCAAAAATGCCCCCGCTCCGGGGCCCTTTGGTTTTACATAGACTTATATAGGGAAAATCTTGTTTTACATAGACTTCTAT
The DNA here is from genome assembly GCA_963580285.1 of Lucinisca nassula. Classification (NCBI taxonomy): domain Eukaryota; kingdom Metazoa; phylum Mollusca; class Bivalvia; order Lucinida; family Lucinidae; genus Lucinisca; species Lucinisca nassula. Next base: position 51,421,414 of record OY757010.1, read on the forward strand.
ATGCAGGGTAAACCTTTAAAATCTTCTTTTCTGAAACCAGAAAGCCCAGGTCTTTCATATTAGATATGAAGCTTCATCTTGTGGACCTCTACCAAGATTGTTCAAATTTTAGCCCTGTGGCCAAAATTGACCCTGCCCGGGGCCCACTTGTTATGCTTTGGATCAGGTGAGCGAACCAGGGCCCAGAGGGGCCCTCTTGTTTATAAGTAACTGAACGTTTTTTTTTATCGGGGAACACAACACCTAGCTATTCAGTTTCAGAATCAACGCCCCAGCTAGTACAAAATAGCGGCAAACGTCGGGCCGATACGTCGTATTGCTGTCGGCCCGGTACATGCTTTGCTGGCTTAGGCTACACAGACTTCTATTTAATAGACGACAGGGGCTGACAAATCCATTTCCCGGCCGTCCGGGACAAGTCCGAAATCACGCCGAGCAGGTGCACTTTGACCTTATGACGCTCGGTCGGGACAAGTGCAAAAAAAAAAAAAACGTCTACAACTGCCAGTCTATTTGAGTCCTTAAATACGGTAAAACTAAACCAGTAAGTAAATCGCTGTCAATTCAGAGACAAACCATCTGTGTATTTGATACGGTTCAAGTATGACACTATTGTTAATCCCTGTCGCATAATTGCCACCCTGCGGTCATTTTTTTGGGCTCATTTTGGAGGGAAAAATCCTCGTCTTATAGCCGAATTTTTACGGTATATTTCATGGTTCACTGACTTTGTAAAATATTACGACCACCCTAGCGTTCACACTAATGGTCAAGTTTATGTCTCAAGAACTATAAGAGCTTCATTAATAATTTTTGGTACAAACTTGAATCTGGGGATGGCAACTTAAATGCAAGCATCCATATTTGACCTTGACCTAAATTTCATGGTTCACTGACTTTGTAAAATATTGCGACCACCCTAGCGTTCACCCTAATGGTCAAGTTAATTTCTCAAGAACTATAAGAGCTTCATTAATGATACTTGGTACAAACTTGTATCTCGGGATTGCAACTTAAATGCAAGCATCCATATTTGACCTTGACCTACATTTCATAGTTCACTGACTTTGTAAAATATTGCGACCACCCTAGGGTTCACCCAAATGGTCAAGGTAATTTCTCAAGAACTATTAAGAGCTTCATTAATGATACTTGGTACAAACTTGTATCTGGAGATGTAAACTTAAATGCTAGCATCCATATTTGACATTGACCTACATTTTACCACTGACTTTGTAAAATATAGCAACTACTCTAGCGTTCACCTTAATGGTTAAGTTCATTTCTCAAGAATTATAAGAGCTTCATTAATGATAATTAGTACAAGCCTGCATTTAAGAATGGCAACTTGTATGCAAGCATTTATGTTTGACCTTGGCCTAGATGTCATGGTTCCGTGACTTTGCGCCCCTAAAGGCGCGACATAGCCTTCGGCAGAATTCTTGTTGATATAATCTGTACACTTTTGTTGGATTTAGCATGGTAGTTTACCTGACAGAGTTTCAGCTTTGGACCCCAATAACAGTAAGACATTGCTCCAGAGTGCACCCTGTTCTGTACGGTAAGAAGGATATGTTATGAAGAGGTTGTGGTCTACTGGTAGGCCACTTTATAAGTCAGTTTCTGCCAAGGAGAAATGTGGCTTGGTTATCTTACCATTCTGACATGACTGTAATTGTTTACAAGAAAATAAATCAACAAAAATATGTCTTGCTAAGTGGTACATTTAACATGCTGCAGCATCTGATCAGGGTCAACACTGTTCACCAATGTCCTGGCTGATGAGCCCAGTCCAAATTTTACAGATAACCCCATTTAGACAGCACCGATGTGACAGCAATAAAAATAGTGTGGCTATAAATAACTGTTACCTTGATTTCATAATGTGCAGGGTGTTTAACTTTCTTGGCCAAGTGGACAGTCACACAGAAACCTGTAGGTCACTTGATAACCAATTAATCCAAAAGCTGCAGTGTACATGTAATTTATACCTCAGTTTAACACACTTTTAACTGTATGGGATGGGTTTTAACTGGACATAAGTGGCATGGGTTTTAACAGATGCATAACACTTTTTTCTGCAGGACCAGGGTCAGGCTGCTGGCCCCACCCACAGGCCAACACTGAGCCAGTATCGAGAAGTTCCCATGAACCTTATACCACCACTAGTGCAAAGGTCATCTATGGTAAGTTTTATCCTGATTTCTTCTCAAATGAACTGCAGTAATGATCCTAAGTATTGGGACAGATAGGCCTAAGCAAACAGCGCAGACCCAGATCAGACCGCTCCTAAAGGAGCGGTCTGATCAGGGTCTACACTGCTTGCCATTCCGTCTGGACGTTTTGGACTCCTTGTGAAACAAATTTGCATAAATTTTAGGAGAATTACAGCAAGTCCTCAATGTGTCCAAATTTTTAGGATTTTTAGGGTACACAAAAGGGTCAGGACTAGGCCTCAGATAAAGGAGAGTAACAAGAATAATCACAGAATAATTTTCTTATTTCTGTTTAGAAACCTATGTTGCTGGAACACCACAACCTCTTTATAACACTATTAATGGGGTCCAAAACAGAAACTGTATTAGTTAAACAACCGTTTTATATCCAACCAAAAAAATATATAGATTATATAGAAAAATGACCATTTATGGTATCTATACATTTTTGGGATCCATCTTGGAACCTTGTTATATCCAAAACTGTGTTATAACAAACCGTGTTATAATGAGGTTGTGGTGTACTTGTTAGAACTGCTTCATCAGCTTACCTGTGGGGCCGAAAGCTCATTGGAGTGCTTATAGTATGGCAAGGCTCTGTTGTCTGACTGTCTGTCTGTCTGTTGTCTGTCATTTGTACAAATGTCCACAACATTGGTTTGTTGAAACATTGTACATGTATATAATATTCTTGTTTATCTCCATTAACCTGTTTGGCACCAAATGGAATCTTCCTCCTTATATACAGTAGAAGTCCATTTATAAATTTAGGGGTGACAGGTTGTGGTATCTTCAAAATTGGTTTGGAAAATGTGAAGGCCTTGATGAGACGCCGCGTTCTGCGGCGTCTCATCTGGGCCTGCACTGTTTGCCAAAATACCCCTTTTGGGGTTTGCAGTACAAAATGGGCTAATCCATCTAATCTTGACCAAAGGATTTGTTTCAATAGTATTGTCGTTATAACGAGTTTTATCGTTATAACGGATGTCGGTATAAAGATGGTTCACTGTTTATCCAAAATTGTTTAATAATAAACTTTGTTGCAATTTAAGGTATTAATATGTACATTGGTGATCAGGAGGACAAGGGTTCGATACCTGCCGGGGTCGGCAACATTCTTTCGTGGAGATTGATCATGAAATCTTTTCTATGGTCATTCTCTCCCTTCCACTGATTCAAGAAGGGTAGTTGTCAGTTTCTGGCAAAAGAATGTGCACTGTATTGGTTAACCCCTTACGTATAAGCTTGCCCAGGAAAAGTGTGGATAGGTAAACTGACCGGCTCAAAAATGACCTAAAATAGTGTTGACTGGGCCGTTAAACTCCAATACAAAACAAAAAAAAATCAATGTGTACATTATATACTGCAGTGTAAAATGTCTTTCTTTTCACAGGGAACCTCGTATGCTCCACCTGGTGTGTATTCCACACCTGGTGCTGGTCCTGGGAATTACCCAAGTCCTAGGGCTGGGATGCCTGCTGGTATGCCAGGTGGGGTCGGTGCAGGTGCTGGAGGCGGAGGAGGAGGTGGTAGCCCAGATCCCAACTCTACAGGTGGTGCTGACCAGCGAGAAGTTAAAACACCACCTGGTGGTAGACCATCTGGTGGCCGCTCTAGACCAAGTCAATCTCCATTGAAGAGACATAAAGACAGAGGTAATAATTTGCAGTCAGGAACTGGGCCATGTCAAGTAAAGACGTGCTTTTGGGCATGTTCAGCAAAGCATCAAGTAAACATGCATACCCACTCAAAACACATCCTTTCCTCTGTCTGCACAAAGATGCTTGGCATCTATAATAATATACAAAATCAGTGATCACATCTTAACCCATAAGACACCGAGAAAAACTACAGCTGAAAATGACATTTATGTCGTCTGCTGAATCTTCTTGCAAGCTTTTTAGAAAACATTTTTTTCATACAGGCAAACAGTGTGGACCCAGATCAGACTTCCTACAGCAGCAGTCTGATCTGGGTCCAAAACTGTCCACAGTGTTTGCAACAATGACTTTTAAAATAACCGGCAAATGACAAAGCAGACGACAATTGTGGCAATTGGTGTCTTATGGGTTAATAAGTCTTTACTACAATAAATACAGTAGTAAATCCAGCTTTAGTTAAGGTAAATTGGAGTTTACGATGGTGTAATTTTTGCTCAAAAGGCGAGATTGTGGGTACTTGTTAGAACCACCTCATTCAGGCATTCTAATGAGCACCAACAACATATTTTTGAAGCAGAATTAAGAGAAATATCATAATTTTTTCTCTGAAAATGTCATTTTCTGGTACAGAGTTTAACCCTATACCACCGAACATGACAACCCCTATCTTTGCAAACTGTAGATCCAGATCAGATGGCTTCTTTAGAAGCCATCTGATCAGGACCTACACTGTTTGTCATTCAGTTTGCAAATTTGAATGAATGCCATATATCAAGTTTTGATTGGTTGATATTCAGACATGGGTGTGGCTAAATGAATTTATTCAGCAGGATAAGTGTTAAGAATACTTTGTCACATGGATGTGTTAAGCTAACTAGGGTGCAGATGCACAGGCTGATCAGATTCTTTGCCGAGTATGCATGTCCAAAGGCACATTTTGCTTTCTATGGCTCAGTTAGCCCATTGTATTCTGGTAGACTCTTCCACAGCTATATGTTGGACAAGTCCATTTGTCATATAAGGGGTGTCAGGCCTATTTTTTCGTTTTTATTCTATTTTTGACGGAAAATTCTGTTAGCAAATAGTGCAGGCCCTGATCAGACGCCGTGTTCTGCGGCGTCTGATCTGGGCCTGCACTGTTTGCCAAGTTACCCCTTTTGGGGTTTCCCCACATGCAGTGGGTTAATTTTCTTAATTTAAAGCGACTTATTTTAATTTTGAGAGTCATTCAGATTTAGCTTGATTTTTATATGAAATCAGTTCAATAGTATAAAAATTATTGAGAATTGCTTAATTTTTCTTCGAGTAGCACAGTTTGGTGGAGTGCGACAGAGTTTAATAGAACTGCACTGTTGTGTGTTGAAAGTTTTTTAATAGCCGAAGCAGCCATAGAATTTTCTTTTTTTTCTGCACATGGTTGTGGTATATTGCATTTTATTCGCATCCTACTTGTGGACCCTTCATCCCTTCATCAGAAATGGGTTTTTACCTTACCGAATTTAAGTACACCACCACCTAGTTATAACACTTTTGTTGAGGTCCAGAGCAGAAGCAGTGTTAATTAGTGTTAACACACTTATATAATTTTGACCTCCTTGAACCACACGTTTATAGTAAAAGGGGTATATATTTTAAGATAGTTTGACCCAAAGGAGATGTATTTGCACCCATCTCACCCCATGTGTATGAACCTATGTTATAACAACAGTTTTTCAATTCATTTTCATCATAAAATGGCTGTAGGTCCTGACAAGACAGTTTAGTGTACACTGGATTGTCTATATACCCCTAAACCTCTTTATAACACTGTTCATTGGCCCCCGCCCATCGGGGCTTGAAGAAATAGATTGGGCTGCATGATGCTTCCACGCAAAGCTGAAACTGACCGCACATGAGAAGGTTCTAAACCTGTCCAGGCAAAGTGGTGCGAGTCAAACTGTCCATGCATATAAGCCCTGTTGGTCTCATTGGGTGGCAGGGCTTGAGATGTCATTTCATCTCAATGTTGGTTAAAAGTCCCACAAAATTGGAAGCAATGTCTCCAAAAATAACCTTTATAGTGTTAGAAGCCTCTGTGGTGTAGTGGTCATGCTACTCGCCTTGTAAAACAGGGGTCGCAGGATCGATACCAGGCTTCTCCAGACTTTTGGATGAGTCATTAAACCGAGGTCCCGTCTCCGTATGACCTTAGCTGTTGGTGGGATGTAAAACTCAAACACTCACCTACATAGTGTTGTCGGGGACGTTAACAATTATAATTTTGAGCTCCTGCCCATCCGGGCTTGGAGCTATAGATTGGACTGCATGGTGCTTCCACTCAGAGCTGAAACTGACCACACATGAGTACTGGGAAACCGCTTAGAAGGACTAAGCCTGCACAGGCAAAGTGGTGTGAGCCTTTTGGTTTCATTGGACTCTTCAGTTGCTATGTGTTTGACTAGTTCATTTGTCATATAAGGGATGTCAGGCCTATTTTTTGTTTTTTATTCTATTTTAGATTGTAGCAAATAGTGCAGGCCCTGATCTGATGCCACATTCTGTGGTGTCTGAGCTGGGCCTGCACTGTTTGCCCAGGTACCCCTTTAGGGGTTTCCCACATTCAATGGGTAAAGTGATCTTTGCCATGATCTGCGGCGTCTGATCCAGTTTGCCAAGGTACCCCTTTAGGGGTTTCCCGCATACAATGGGTAAAGTGATCTTTGGGTTTGGATGGGTTATTGCACATAGTACTACAGTCATTGCATGTGTGTGACGAAATGTTTAAACATCTTTGTTTTAACATTTAAAACAGAAAGCAGTCGCAGTAGTAGATGACTTTCAGTTATTTTTATTTTTTGCAGAGAAAATCAGACTTGACATGTCATGTGCTGAGCATAATTATTATGTCAGTTGTGTCTTTTGAATGAAATGTCGAGCCTTATTTTCTTTTGAAAATAATAAAAGATATTTGAAAATGTCTGATACACTTGTGTTTGGTCTTGAATGGTTAAGAAAATTAATTCTTGATTTTGATATGAAACAAAAATTTAACCGTTACCCCGCTGAATAAATTAATTTAGCCACACCCATTGCTAACTATCAGCCAGTCAAATTGCTTGATTTAATATATTTGTTCAGTGCACAAGCTGCAAGACAAACAATGTAGATCCTGATCAGATGGCTTCTTCAGAAGCCATCTGATCTGGATCTACACTGTTTGCAAAGGTAGGGCTTATGTTCAGCGGGATAAAGGTGAAACTTTTAATTCCAATTAAAATATGTGAAAAATTGACACAAAACTCAAAGCATGCATTGATTTGTGTGTATTGTTTTGCTGTGTTTTGGTTTGAGGTTACATAACTTGTTTCCAACTTACACAGGTGCTGATGCAGATGGGATGGACAATATAAGTGAGCCGGGCAGAAGTGGACGCAGCGGGCGGAGCGGCAGATCAAGAGAGGAGAGGGGCCGAAGGAAAGAGAGAGGTCGTGATAAAGAGGAGAGACAAACAGCTTTTGAACCTGTTCATAGGCCTCAGGCATTCCGCCCTCAGATGTCAGCAGGACCTATGAATGTACACTCTGTCCCGATGGGGGCCCCTGTTGCTAGTTACGGTGCTCAGCCAGGGGCTGTTGGACACCCAGGATCCTATGTGACTCCTGCTGGTGGACAAATGGTAGGCCCTGGAATGACCATGGGACCAGCTGGTCAGTCACAAGGCCATGTATTAGGACCATCAGGTGTAATACCCTCTCAACAACCTTATGTGGCTCCCACTGGGGCACCAGGTATAGGCGGTGTCCAGGTGCCCCAAGTAGTACCATCAAACATACTTAAAACATCAGGAATTTCACCAACTAGGCCTTCACATACAGGAGGTACTCAATCAGCAGGACATATTGCTCAGTCTGGTATTAGCCAGCAACCATTGGCAGGACCACCAGGCACAGTTCCTCATGGCTACATGATACCACCAGGGTATACAATACCCCACCCACCAGGTTCACATCAAACAGCATCACAGACACCAGGCTATGGGGCCACTCAAACTCCTGGCTATGGTTCAGTACAGACTGCAGCTCCAGGGACATCACATGGATATGGTTCTCTACCCTCCCAGACTCCAGGACATGGGGCTACTCAGACACCCGGGCATGGTGCTACTCAGTCATCAGGATTTGTCAGTATGACACCAGGTCACCCTGCACAGCCTTCTGTTGCTATGGGACCAGGTGGAGGTCCTGTACAGACCCAGAACTTCACTGCCTCAGCTCAACCAGTGGCTTACAACTCGGATCGTGTCTTTATACCAGCTTATCCTACTTCACCAACCAGACCTCCGGCTAGGGTATATTACTCTGGACAAGGTGGAGGTGGTGGGCCACCCCCACCCCCTCCTCCACCCCCACCACCATCTGCCTATGCTCAGGGACCACCATCACCAGGACATAATGTTAAGTTCCTACCTGTTGCCCCACTTGCTGAGGGAACACCTATCGCTGGTCACACATTACCAAGAACCAACCAGAATATCCCAGTGCCAAGTCCAATACGTGAGTAGATTTTACATTCACTTGAAGAATTATACTATGGTTTGTTTTCAGATGAAAACTTTCTCTGTATTCACAGGCCTCATATTTTTCAGGCATTTGCAGGATTTTAGGCTTTAAGAGCTTGATTTTTAGCTCACCTGTCACGTAGTGACAAGGTGAGCTTTTGGGATCACTTTTTGTCCGTCGTGCGTGCGTGCGTCCGTAAACTTTTTCTTCAAACAACATCTCCTCCTAAACCACTGATCAGATTTTGACCAAACTTCACAGGAATGATCCTTAGGTGGTCCCCTTTCAAAGTTGTTCAAATGGTTCCGGTCCGTTGCACATATAGGTCACAGGAGCCAAAAATAGATTTTTTTCATCGAAAACTTAAAAAATCTTCTTCTCTGAAACTGCAAGGCCCAGGACATTGATATTTGGTATGAAGCTTTATCTAGTGGACCCCTACCAAGATTGTTCAAATTATTGTGCTGGGGCCGAAAATGCCCCGGCACCGGGACCCTTTGGTTTTACATGGGCTTACATAGGGAAAATCTTTAAAAATCTTCTTCTCTGAAACTGCAAGGCCCAGGTCTTTGATATTGGGTATGAAGCCTCATCTAGTGGACCCCTACCAAGATTGTTCAAATTATAGTGCTGGAGCTAAAAATGCCCCTGCACCGGGGCTCTTTGGTTTTACATGGGCTTATATTGGGAAAATCTTTAAAAAATCTTCTTCTCTGAAACCACAAAGCCCAGGTCTTTGATATTTGGTATGAAGCTTCATCTAGTTGACCCCTACCAAGATTGTTCAAATTATTGTGCTGGGGCCAAAAATGCCCCCGCCCGGGGGCCCTTTTGTTTTACATGGGCTTATGTAGGGAAAATCTTTAAAAATCTTTTTTCTCTGAAACTGTAAGGCCCAGGTCTTTGCTATTTGGTATGAAACTTCATCTAGTGGACCCCTACCAAGATTGTTCAAATTATAGTGCTTGGGCCAAAAATGCCCCTGCCCCAGGGCCCTTTGGTTTTACATAGGCTTATATAGGGAAAATCTTTAAAAATCTTCTTTTCTGAAACTGCAAGGCCCAGGTCTTTGATATTTGATATGAAGCTTCATCTTGTGGACCTCTACCAAGATTGTTCAAATTATAGCCCTGGGGCCAAAAATGCCCCCGCTCCGGGGCCCTTTGGTTTTACATAAGACTTGTATAGGGAAAATCTTGAAAAATCTTCTTCTCTGAAACCACAAGGCTTAGGTCTTTGATATTTGATATGAAGCTTCATCTTGTGGACCTCTACCAAGATTGTTCAAATTATAGCCCTGGGGCCAAAAATGCCCCCGCTCCGGGGCCCTTTGGTTTTACATAAGACTTGTATAGGGAAAATCTTGAAAAATCTTCTTCTCTGAAACCACAAGGCTTAGGTCTTTGATATTTGTTATGAAGCTTCAGCTAGTGGACCTCTACCAAGATTGTTCAAATTATAGCCCTGGGACCAAAAATGCCCTCGCTCCGGGGCCCTTTGGTTTAACATAGACTTATTTAGGGAAAATCTTGTTTAACATAGACTTCTTTATGCAGGGTAAACCTTTAAATCTTCTTCTCAAAAATGCCCCCGCCATGTGGCCCTTTGGTTTACATAGACTTATATAGGGAAAATCTTTAAAAATCTTCTTCTCTGAAACCACAAGTCTTAGGTCTTTGATATTTGTTATGAAGCTTTAGCTAATGGACCTCTACCAAGATTGTTCAAATTATAGCCCTGGGGGCCAAAAATGCCCTCGCTCCGGGGCCCTTTGGTTTAACATAGACTTATTTAGGGAAAATCTTGTTTAACATAGACTTCTTTATGCAGGGTAAACCTTTAAAATCTTCTTCTCTGAAACCATAAGGCCCAGGTCTTTTATATTCGATATGAAGCTTCATCTTGTGGACCTCTACCAAGATTGTTCAAATTATAGCCCTGGGGCCAAAATTGACCCTGCCCAGAGCCCACTTATTATACATTGGATCAGGTGAGCGAACCAGGGCCCTCTGGGCCCTCTTGTTTTCTTGATTTCGGGCTTTTAGATTTTGATAGTCGCTCCTATATTCTGTTTAAAATGACTGTTTAACCTTTAATGTTTTTATCCACACCCATTTCTGACTGTCAGCCAATCAAATTACTTGATATAATGTATTCATTCAGTTCACAAACTGCATTACAAACAGTGTAGATCCTGATCAGATGGCTTCTTCAGAAGCCATCTGATCTGGATCTACACTGTTTGCAAAGGTAGGGGTTGTCGTGTTCAGCAGGATAAGGGTTAAGACTGTAAAATCCAGACTTTCAGGCATGGAAAAGCTTGGTCAGTATGAGGCCTGATTCATCATGATAAACATCCCTACTTGCATTAGTACCTTCTCACTACACTGAAACTTCAATGGCTCGAACACTGATGGCTCACTTACCATGGTTGATTCAAACCCATTCTTAAGGGGAATGGGAATACCTTCAGGGGAGGCAACTCCTGCAAAAGTATTTTTGTCTCCTATGTCAATAGGGGCAAACTCTTAAAGGAAAGAATTTGCTGCTCAGGAGCAAATTCTTTCCTTTAGGAGTAGACCCCTTTTTCAGTGGGACAGGGCTTATAGAAAAGTGAACAGGAAGTATCGAAAGTTGTCTCCCTTTGAAAAATGGCGGAAAAATCTGCCATTTGTTTCTGTTCCTCTTAAATCCCCATAGATCCGGTTAAGAAGTATTTAAGTAGAATTTAGGAGTTTTTCTTTATGAAAATGTATGTTGTCTCTGCCAGAATGATCTTAAGTATTGGGACAGACAGGCCTAAGCAAACAGTGCAGACCCAGATCAGACTGCTCCTGTAAGAGCTGTCTGATCATGGTCTACACTGTTTGCCATTCTGACTGCACATTTTAGACTGCTTGCTGGATTGTGAACAAATTTGGTAAAAAGTAAGAAAATTACAGCGAGTCCTCCAAAAGTCCGTATTTTTATGACTTCTACGGCGCTCTTTAGAATGCTTCGATCAGGTGGTTCTAATGAGTACACACAGCCTACTTTTATTTCATAGAAGCATTATACCTTCCCACATGGCATAATGAATAGTCCTTAGAGGCTTGAACAACCCATCTCAAATTAATTTTCACATGATCCCAAAGGTGTTTGTGACATTGAAGAAGTTTCACTATGTTTCTGAAATTCAAATCTCGAAAAATGGGGAAAAAAGTGATAAGATCATATTTTATTAAATCTCTGGCTATTTTTGTGACTTGAAAGTTAAGGTGTCAAGTTGAATTACCGTAATGATTGTAAGTATTGGGACAGACTGGTCTAAGCAAACAGTGCAGACCCAGATCAGACTGCCCCTGAAGGAGCAGTCTGATCAGAGTCTACACAGTGCAGACCCAGATCAGACTGCCCCTGAAGGAGCAGTCTGATCAGGGTCTACACTGTTTGCCATTCTGTCTGCACTTTTTGGACTCCTTGCTGGATTATGAAACAAAGTTGTTAAAATTTTAGGAGAATTACAGCAAGTCCCCAAAGTGTTCCAATTTTTAGGGTTTTTACGGTATACTAAGAAATTAATTTAGAAAATGGTTCATCTTTTTGCAGACAATGCAGGTCCTGATCAGACACCGCATTCAGCAACATTTGCCTGTGTCTAAAATGGTTTAATATTTTATGACATGAAAGTCTTTTAAAAAATTATGGAATACTCAAGCCAAGCCCTAATAACCATTCTTTTCTGTAGTCATTTGTATCTCCAAATTTTGAAAAGCCTTTTGCGAGTTTCATAAATTCCAGATGAATTGACCATGAGTGTGAGATATAGAAAATCTTACATGAGTGGTCATTTCATATGATACTTATGAAACGAGCCTTTGGCGAGTTTCATGAATATCATATTCCAGATGAATTGACCAAGAGTGCGAGATACAGAGAAACTTACATGAGTGGTCATTTCATATGACATTTATGAAACAAGCCTTTGGCGAGTTTCATAAATTTCATATGAAATGACCATGAGTGTAAGATTCTGTTTATCATATGACAACTTTTGAATGGATTTTATCACCTTTAAACTGGACAATTTTTCCACAAAAAATGTGGAATGGTTGACATGGATGTCGTCAGGACGTTACTTAATCCCATATTTTTAAATGTGTGGAGATACGATTCTTATTACACCACGTTTTCCACCGCATATCATCAACGTCATAAAATAAGTTTTGAATTTTCACCCTATAAAGTTGGCAGATGCTTATTCAGAAATATTATAGATGACAACTTTTCATAATGTTGCTACGAGATATTACTTTCTCTATTTCTGCAGCAAACATAGATTGTGGATGCTTGTTAGAACCACCTCATTGATGTGGTGCTATTAAACAAGTATCCACAATCTACCTTAAAAATCCTAAACAATTTGACATTTTAAGGACTTGGATTGATTCTCCCAACATTTTGACAAATTTGTTTCATGATCCAGCAAGGAGTCCAAAAGGTGCAGACAGAATCATGATCCAGCAAGGAGTCCAAAAGGTGCAGACAGAATGGCAGTGTAGTCCCTGATCAGACTGCTAATTCAGGAACAGTCTGATCTGGGTCTCCACTGTTTGCGTTTGTCCGATCATTACAGTATGTCTGAAAGCAGAAATAAAGAAAATAATATATACCCCTGTAATCCCAACTTCTCTCTATTAAAAGTGGTGTTTACAATGGTGATTATTGCTTGCTAGTGACTGGTCAACATGCTTTTTTTCAGTATTTTTTACAAGGGACGCAATTATCATGGCTTCATGCTTGCCTTTCTGTAAACTGAATGCCTCTAAAAAGAACAAGAAATTGTTCATAGAGCAATTAAATTCCTTTTAGATGTCATGAAAAACTGGATTGTATGCACCGTAGCTTTTGGCGACTTTAACCTAGTTTTCATGGTCAAATTTATGGTGGGTGACATATCATTTCTAGTTCTCCATATTTCTTGTCAGAAATATACATGTATGTCGTTGGTACTTGTTAGAATCAGCTCATTGAGGCAATTCTTACAAGTACAGTGAAATTCCACTATTAAGACCGCCTAAAATTAAGACAAATTCTGCTTTAAAAAGCCGTAGGTTGCAGTTATTCTTTCTTTGTGTTGTCTGCATACAGTGTCCTCTGGTCAAATATCACCTTTGGGAGTATTCAAAAGTTGTCTTAAGACCACTTTTGAACAGTCCCAAAGGTGGTCTTATAGAAATTTTACTGTAGCCATCACATAGGTTTAATGGAACAGATAAGAAAAACCATCCCCAAGTTGTCTTCAAAAAGGAACTCATTTTTGATTTTTATTTGCCTTCACTGCAGCTGGTGTTGTGCAGTGTGGCGGCCGTAAAATGTCTCCCAGTACATCAACCATAGTGCAGTTTATATTTTACTTTTGGTCCTTTGAGATCAGCGTGAATATTCTGAGAAATCGCAAATAAATTATTGGTTTAGACTCATATTCTAGACAGATTTTTAATTATTTGGACCCCATTTTGATTTATATTAGTCTTTGAATCGACTGCCTATTCGAAATTCGCAAAATTGCAGTATATTTTTGCCTCTGGCTTTCTTTGCCGGATCATTACAGGGTCACTGATGAGGCTTTATTAGCCGAAACTACGAAGTATGACCCATCTTCTTTCTTATGAATGTTTTCATTGCTTTTAAAGGAACTCATTTTTGATTTTTATTCAGTTCTCCTTATCTGAAGCTTTGGCAGTTTCTTGCAAATTCTAGTTTTCTCAATACACCACAACCTCTTTGTAACACCATTAATGGGGTCCAAACCAGAAACTGTGTTAGTTTAACCCATTTTGTACCGGAAACCCCAAAACAGGGACCCTGGCAAACAGTGCAGGCCCAGATCAGAATGTGGCATCTGATCAGGGCCTACGCTGTTTGCAAAGAGTTCCACCATTTTCCAAATAAAATTTAAAGAAAACACTACCTGACACCACTAAATTTTGAATTGGACAGCTTCTATATATAGGGAGGAAGATTCCATTTGGTACCAAAAGGGTTAACAACCAATTTTATATCCAAACAAAAATGTATAGATTACAAAGAAAAATGACCATTTATGGTCATTTTTCTATGCAATGTATACATTTTTGGATCCATCGTGAAACCATGTTATATCCAAAACCGTGTTATAAAGAACCATGCTATAATGAGGTTGTGGTATATCGAGTTAGAGTTGAAGATGTTCAGGCCATGGTGTTCAACATGGAAGCATCATGCAGCCCATCTATTTCTTCAAGCCCTGATGGGCAGGGACCGCCATTGTCATAGACCTTCCTGACACACATACATTTACATTTGTAGAAGCCTCTGTGGTGTATTGGTGAAGTTACTCCCCTTATAAATCAGGGGTCATGAGTTTGATTCCAGGTTTCTCCAGACCTAAACCAATGTTCCTGTCTCCATATGACCTTAGTAATTGGTAGAACGTAAAACTCATACACATACATATAGTAAATACATGGTTAGTGTCTTTAATGCCTTAGCACCCAAAGACCCATAATGGAAAAAAAGCTTCAAAAATCTTCTTCTCTGAAACCACAGGGCCCAGAGGTTAGATATTTAGCATGTAGCAACGGCCAGTGGTCACCTACATAATTCCTGCCAATCAAGCCCCTGGGTTCCAAATGGGCGACGCCCCGGGGCCCCTTCGCTCCCATAGACTCATAATGGAACAAAAAGCTTCAAAAATCTTCTCCTCGGAAATCACAGGGCCCAGAGCTTAGATATTTAGCATGTAGCAATGGCAAGATGTCACCTACATAATTCCTGCCAATCAAGCCCCTGGGTTCCAAATGGGCGACGCCCCGGGGCCCCTTCGCTCCCATAGACTCATAATGGAACAAAAAGCTTCAAAAATCTTCTCCTCGGAAATCACAGGGCCCAGAGCTTAGATATTTAGCATGTAGCAATGGCAAGTTGTCACCTACATAATTCCTGCCAATCATGCCCCTGGGGTCCAAACGGGCCACCCCCGGGCCCTTTAGCTCATATAGATTCATAATGCAAAAAAGCTTCAAAAATCTTCTTCTCTGAAACCACAGGGCCCAGAGCTGAGGTATTTGGCATGTAGCAACAGCAACGGCAAGTGGTCACCTACATAAATCCTGCCAATCATGCCCCTAGGGTCCAAATGGGCCATGCCCCGGGGCCCCTTTGTTCACATAGACTAATAATTGAAAAAAAAAAAAAGCTTCATAAATCTTCTTCTCTGAAACCACAGGACCCAGAGTTTAGATATTTAGCATGTACCAACGGCAAGTGGTCACCTACATAATTCCTGCCAATCATGACCCTAGGGTCCAAAAAAGCTTAAAAAATCTTCTTCTCTGAAACCACAGCACCCAGAGCTAAGATATTTAGCATGTAGCAACGGCAAGTGGTCACCTACATAATTCCTGCCAGTCATGCCCCTGGGGTCCAAAAGGGCCACACCCCGGGGCCCCTTAGCTCCTATAGGCTCATAATGGAAAAAAAAAATAAAACTTCAAAAATCTTCTTCTCTGAAACCACAGGGCCCAGAGCTGAGATATTTGGCATGTAGCAACGGCAAGTGGTCACCAACATAAATCCTACCAATCATGCCCGTGGGGTCCAAATGGGCCACGCCCCGGGGCCCCTTAGCTCCCATAGACTCATAATGGAACAAAAAGCTTCAAAAATCTTCTCCTCGGAAATCACAGGGCCCAGAGCTTAGATATTTAGCATGTAGCAATGGCAAGTTGTCACCTACATAATTCCTGCCAATCATGCCCCTGGGGTCCAAACGGGCCACCCCCGGGCCCTTTAGCTCATATAGATTCATAATGCAAAAAAGCTTCAAAAATCTTCTTCTCTGAAACCACAGGGCCCAGAGCTGAGGTATTTGGCATGTAGCAACAGCAACGGCAAGTGGTCACCTACATAAATCCTGCCAATCATGCCCCTAGGGTCCAAATGGGCCATGCCCCGGGGCCCCTTTGTTCACATAGACTAATAATTGAAAAAAAAAAAAAGCTTCATAAATCTTCTTCTCTGAAACCACAGGACCCAGAGTTTAGATATTTAGCATGTACCAACGGCAAGTGGTCACCTACATAATTCCTGCCAATCATGACCCTAGGGTCCAAAAAAGCTTAAAAAATCTTCTTCTCTGAAACCACAGCACCCAGAGCTAAGATATTTAGCATGTAGCAACGGCAAGTGGTCACCTACATAATTCCTGCCAGTCATGCCCCTGGGGTCCAAAAGGGCCACACCCCGGGGCCCCTTAGCTCCTATAGGCTCATAATGGAAAAAAAAATAAAACTTCAAAAATCTTCTTCTCTGAAACCACAGGGCCCAGAGCTGAGATATTTGGCATGTAGCAACGGCAAGTGGTCACCAACATAAATCCTACCAATCATGCCCGTGGGGTCCAAATGGGCCACGCCCCGGGGCCCCTTAGCTCCCATAGACTCATAATGGAAAAAAGCTTCAAAATTCTTCTTCTCTGAAACCACAGGGCCCAGAGCTTAGATATTTACCATGTAGCAATGACAAGTGGTCACCTACATAAATCCTGCCAATCATGCCCCTGGGGTCCAAATGGGCCACACCCTGGGACCCCCTTAGCTCCCATAGACTCATAATGGAAAAAAAAACTTCAAAAATCTTCTTCTCTGAAACCACAGGGCCCAGAGCTTAGATATTTAGCATGTAGCAACGGCAAGTGGTCACCTACATATTTCCTGCTAATCATGCCCCTGGGGTCCAAATGGGCCATGCCCGGGGCCCCTTAGCTCCCATAGACTCATAATGGAAAAAAGCTTCAAAAATCTTCTTCTCAGAAACTGTGAAGCACAGAACTTAGATATTAAGTATCTAGCAACATAAAATAGCCAACTACATAAATCCTGTTAACCCTGCCCCTGGGGTCAAAATTGGCCACGCCCGAGCTCATCACCTCCAATAGACTTATAATGGAAAAAAACTTAAAAAATCTTCTTCTATGAAACCATAAGGCCCAGAGCTTAGATTTTTAGTATGTAGCAATGTCAAGTGGCCACCTACATAAATCCTGCCAGTTATGCCCCTGGGATCCAAATTGGCCCCACCCAGGGTTCTTTAGCTTCCATAGACTTACAATTGGAGAAACTTCAAAAATCTTCTTCTCTGAAACCACAGGCCCTTATAATGAAAAAAAAAAAAGAAAGAAAAAACAACAACTTAAAATGGGGAAAAAATCTTCAAAAACCTTCTTCTCTGAAACCATAAGTCCCAGAGCTTAGGTATTTAGCATGTAGCAATGTGAGTGGTCGCCTACATGAATCCTGCCAATCATGCCCCTGGGGTCCAAATCCTGTGGCCCCTTAACTCCAACAAACTTATAATGGAAAAAGCTTCAAACATCTTCTTTGAAATCATGAAGTACAGACCTTAGATATTTAGTATATAGCAACACAAAATGGTCGCCTACATACACCTGCCAACCGTGCCCTTTGGCTCATTAGCTTCTATAGACTTATATTGGAAAAAACTTTAAAAAATCTTTTTCTCCAAAACCATAAGGCACAGATTTTGTTTGATTTGAGGTTTTACATCCCCGACAACACTGTATAGGTCATTTTGGAGATGTCTCTTCCAATTTTGTGGGACTTTTACCAGACATTGAGATGAAATTACATCTCAAGCCCTGTTGCCCAATGAAACCAGTAGGGTTTATAAGCATGGACACCGCTTTGCCTGAGCTTAGATATTTAGTATGTAGCAATGTCAAGTGGTCTCCTACACTAATGATTTTCTGGTACACAGGTGAGCGATATAGGGCCATTGGGCCCTCTTGTTCTTTTTTTTTGTGTGTGTTCTTTTTTCTTTTTTCTTTTTCTTTCTTTTCATTTTGGCAATGAATTTATTTATTTTTTTTTTATTTTTTTTAATTTTCCTCATTTTTGGTTTTTCATTCCTTTTTTTTCCCTTTTTTTTTCACCCTTTTCTTCTTTTTGTTATACCCCATCACACGATAGTGCTGGGAGATTACAATATACCCTCCGGTGTCTGTCCGTCCGTCCGTCCCCACCATTTCCGACCAATAACTGGATTAATTTGTGCTATGAATCTGAGGGGCGTGAGTTCAAACCCCCGTGGAGGAATGGAATTTTCTTCTTTTTTTTCTTTTTTTCTCGTTTTTTCTTTTCTTTTTTTTCCGTTTATTTTTCTTTTCTTTCTTTTTGCAATGAATTTTTTTTTTTTTTTTTTCGTTTTTTTTTTCTCATTTTATGTTTTTCATTCCTTTTTTTTACCTTTTTTTTTTTCCTTTTCTTCTTTTTGTTATACCCCATTACACGATAGTGCTGGGATATTATAATATACCCTCCGGTGTCTGTCCGTCCGTCCATCCGTCTGTCCGTCCGCCCATCCCCACCATTTCCGACCGATAACTTGATTAATTTTTCACATTTTTTTTTCAAATTGTGCCTACATGTTTATATCGGGAATGACTTTTTTTTCTTTTCTTCTTTTTGTTATACCCCATCACACGATAGTGCTGGGGTATTATAATATACCCTCCGGTGTCTGTCCGTTCGTCCGTCCATCCACACCATTTCCGACCGATAACTTGATTAATTTCTCACAATTTTTTTTTGGAGTTTGCGATCAATAACTTAAGAATATTTTCATCTATTTTCTTCAAATTTTAAAACACTAAAGGACACATATTATTGCCAAGGACAGTCACTCTGCTTTTCTGGTTATTGTATTATCTGCCCTTTTGATATACATGTATGTAGTTCCTTTACTATATTGAATGCCTTAGTGAAGTTTTACAGATAACTATAACACTTAAAAGTACCACTATTATGGGCAAGGCTATAACCATATTATCTTGCAGTGGTGGGGTATCATGCAGTGTTAGCGTGCTTTTATTGGTTTTTGAATTATCTGCCCTTGACTTAGTTCCATATAGTAAACCATGTCCGGGCCATATCTCCTAAACCGTATGGAATATATTCATAAAACTTCACAGGTGCATTCATCACACTGAGATGATGTGTCATGAACAAGGAAGACAACCCTTGCATTTTTGGTTTTTGAATTATCTGCCCTTGATTTAGTTCCATATAGTAAACCGTTTCATGAATGGTATTTGGCGGGGGCATCCGTGTCCTATGGACACTTTTTCTAGTTAAAATGTGTTGTCCATTAGTGACCAACCTCTTTAAATGTGGTTAAGTGTGGGACTTTAAAAGCCATCTTTCACATAAAGTTAAATATTTAATTGTCTGTTAAGATAAAATCTCTAGTTTCACTGAAATTTTAAATTTCGTATAATTATAGTATACAAGGTTTATGATTCTATGATTTAATGCTGTTTAATCCATAAAATGCCAATCACGACTATTGTCGTCTGCTTTGCCGTCTGCCGGTTACCTTAAAAGTAATTTTTGCAAACGATGTGGACCCAGATCAGACTGCTCCTGTAGGAGCAGTCTGATCTGGACCCACACTGTTTGCCTGTATGCAAAAATATTTTTAAAAAGTTTGCAAAAAAAAATTCAGCAGACGATATTTTCAGATGTAGTTTTTCTCGGTGTCGTAAGGGTGAAAGTGCTGGAGAACATCAATATTGTGAAAAGGTTTAAAGTGTAAATAATTTTTGTTTGGTTTTAAGTTTTATAAACCTATTGATGGTGCTATTAGTTTTCTGCCCCATAAATTTTTTGTTTGATTTACCTGAACAAATTATTATACTTGAACCTGTTTGGGCATGAGTGGGGTCTCATGACATGTTAAGCGGTGGAGCTTATTGACTTTTTATCTGGTGCATAGTTTATCTTTTCATTAATTTGAATTGTATGGTATGTGTGTGAAAAGATAGCTGGGCATTTACGATAATCATTCAATAGCAACTGTAGAAATTTACTATTCTAGAGTGTACACTTGTATACCATACTGTTCCAATTTATGGTGAATAAGTATATCTCTAATGGACTTTATTCTTGTATAAAATGAGTTGTTACCCTTCATTTAGTTGGTGGCTACTCTTAATCCTTAACCCGTTTTGTACCCGAAACCCCGCAACAGGTACCCTGGCAAACAGTGCAGGTCCAGATCAGACACCGCAGAATGCGATGTCTGATCAGGGCCTACACTGTTTGCCAAAAAAATCCAGCCATTTTCCAAATGAATTTTGAAGAAAACACAACCTGACACCCCCAAATTTTTAAATGGACTTCTGCTATATATAAGGAGGAAGATTCCATTTGGTACAAAAAGGGTTAAGAGGCTAATCATAGCAATTATTGTCTGATTACTTTAAAAGTCTTTGTTGCAAACAGTGTGGACCCAGATCAGACTGCTCCAAGAGCAGTCTGATCAGGATGCATGCTTGCTGCCTGTATGCAAAAATATGTTTACAAAATATGTTTGAAAAGTTTGCAAACAACATTTTTAAATACAGTTTTTTTCTTGGCATCTTAAGGGTTAAAGTAAAGAAGTTAAAGAATTTGCTCACAGACGAAGAAAATTCTTTACTTTGCGGGCAGTTCTTTTACTGAATTGTAGCCCTAATTTTTGAACAGAACCCTGATAACTAGAAAAAGCCACTTCATGCTACACAAAATTGTCCTTTGAAAATGGCAGCTGATTTATTGAGCTGTATCTGTTCACCTTAAGAAATAAGAAGAAATATCACCGATAGAAGAGATATGTAAAAGAATGGATGAATAACTGACTGAGGTAACAGGCCAGGACTTGGATTAAAATACTGTGTTAAATGATTAGTTTAGAGATTTGAATTTAATCTCCTGTAGTACATGCTGACTTAGTAAATATACTGGACATACTGTGATGGATTAGTTTGTATTTCATGTTATAGATAATATTGTAGAAGCTGGACAATGAAAAAGGGAATAAGTGTTGAAATATATTTGAATTTTAAAGTCATTGTAAATGAGAAAAGTCTTTTACACTAAAATTATTCAAAATGTGAATCAAATTTGTGAAGGTGTTATTAAATAATGTGGATATCTTAAAACTACACAAAAACAACATAAATTTACACTTTTATTGGATAGTGAAATGATTTTGCTTGTGACCCTGGATAATGTTATAGTAGAAAATGCAACACTGGTAGTAAGATCCTCAAGTGTACAGGAGAAATGCTGGTCACTGGACTGATATAACTGGCCTTCCAAACCCAGACATTTGTTTTGATGATCTCCAGACTAGTTTAGTAAATAAGGTAACTGTCAGACATTGAATGAGCTGGTTGCATAAATACTGATATGTATAACTGAATGCAGCCATGCTGGTAGGGTGGTAGAATGTTATTAATCATTGCTAGATCCTCACTTTCACCAGACGTGTCCAATGTCTCTGCACCTGTTACACATTGAGAAATTGTCATTAGAGAAAGGCAGTACATGTAATAGTTTTTAGCTCACCTGTCACGTAGTGACAAGGTGAGCTTTTGTGATCACATTTTGTCCGTTGTCCGTTGTCCGTGCATCCGTAAACAATTTCTTGTCCGCACGATAGCATCTTCATTTATGATGTGAGTTTAACCAGACTTGCACACAACTTGTACCACCATGAGATCTAGTTCCTTTCTTGAACCAGACAGATCCCATCATGTGTTACGGAGTTATGGCCCCTGAAAGGGCAAAAATTGCCTATTTTGGTCTTTTCCCCACAATAGCATCTTCATTTATGATTTGATTTTAACCAGACTTGCACACAACTTGTACCACCATGAGATCTGGGTTCCTTTCTTGAACCAGCCATATCCCATCATGTGTTACGGAGTTACGGCCCCTGAAAGGGCAAAAATTGCCTATTTTGGTCTTTTCCCCACAATAGCATCTTCATTTGTGATTTGATTTTAACCAGACTTGCACACAACTTGTACCACCATGAGATCTGGGTTCCTTTCTTGAACCAGCCATATCCCATCATGTGTTATGGAGTTACGGCCCCTGAAAGGGCAAAAATTGCCTATTTTGGACTTGTCTGCATGATAGCTGTTTCATTTATGATTTGATTTTAACTAAACTTGCACACATTTTGTACCACCACAAAATTTCTCGGTCAAGTTCGAATATGGGTCATGTTGGGTCAAAAAATAGGTCAGTATGTCAAATCAGAAAAAAAACCTTGTGAAGACACTAGAGGCCACAGTTTTGGTCCGATCATCATCAAACTAGCCCAGAATGATCAGCTTGACCATATCTCAGTCAAGTTCGAATATGGGTGTTGTGGGGTCAAAAAGTAGGTTAGTAGGTCAAATCATAGAAAAACCTTCTGAACACACTAGAGGCCACAATTTATGTCCAATCATCATCAAACTTGCTCAGAATGATCATCTTGATTATATCTTGGTCACCTTTGAATATGGGTCAGGTCGGTTTAAAAAGTAGGTCAGTAGGTCAAATCATAGAAAAAACCTTGTGAACACACAAGAGGCTACAGTTTTGGTCCAATCATCATCAAACTTGCCAAGAATGATCATCTTGACAATATCTGAGTCAAGTTCGAATATTGGTCATGTCGGTTCAAAAAGTAGGTCAGTAGTTCAAATCAGAGAAAAACCTTGTGAAACACTGGAGGCCACCGTTCTGGTCCGATCATCATCAAACTTGCTCAGAATGATCATCTTGATAATACCTTGGTCACGTTCGAATATGGGTCATGGCAGGTCAAAAAGTAGGTCAGTAGGTCAAAACAGAGAAAAACCTTGTGAACACACTAGAGGCCACATTTTTGGTCCAATCATCATCAAACTTTCTCAGAATGATAGTCTTGACAATATCTCGGTGAAGTTCAAATATGGGTCTTTTCAGGTCAAAAAGAAGGTCAGTAGGTCAGATCATAGAAAAACCTTGTGAAAACACTAGAGGCCACAGATTAGAACCGATCATCATGAAACATGCCCAGAATGATCATCTTGACAATATCTGAGTCATGTTCGAATATGGGTCATGTTGGTCTAAAAAGTAGGTCAGTAGATAAAATCATAGAAAAACCCTCTGAACACACTAGAGGCCACAGTTTTGGTCTGATCATCATCAAACTTGCTAAAAATGATCATTTGACAATATCTCAGTTAAATTCGAATATGGGTCATATTTGGCCAGTAAGTAGGTCAGTAGGTCAGATTGTTGAAAAACCACACTAGAGTCCCCAGGTTTGGTCGGATCATCATCAAACTTGCTCAGAATGATCATCTTAACAATACCGGGGTCAAGTTTGAATATGGGTCATGTCGGGTCAAAAAGTAGGTCAGCAGGTCAAATCATAGAAAAGAGGCCACAGTTTTAGTCAAATATAAAACTTGCTCAGAATGATCATCTGGACAATATCTCAGTTAAGTTCGAATATGGGTCATGTCAAATCAAAAAGTAGATCAGTAGGTTATTTTGTCATAACTTTTGAACTGTTTGAGATAGAGCCTTCATATTTGGCATGTAGGTTCCTTGTGACAAGGGCTTCCCACTCGTAGAAAGATTTGACCTGTGACATTGACCTGTGACCTACTTTATCATAACTTTTGAACCATATGAGATAGAGCCTTTATATTTGGCATGTATGTTCCTTCTGACAAGGTTTTCTCAACCATTCAAAACTTTTGAGCCATGACCTTGACCTTTGACCTACTTTGTCATAACTTTTGGAGCATTTAAGATACAGCCTTCATATTTGGCATATAAGTTCCTTCATAGGAGTGAGTGTTTGAGTTGAAGTCTCACCAACAGCTAAGGTCATACAGTGATGGGACCTCTGTTTAAAGACCAATCTGAAAGTCTGGAGACGCCTGGGATCGATCCTGCTACCTCTGGTTTACAAGGCAAGTAGCATGACCACTTCACAATGAAGGCTTCTAAACTTCAGTGGAATGTTGTGTAGATGACCCTCTAGGAAAATTGCATAACAATTAACAAATGGTCACAAGAGCTAAAAATAGAAAAAACATTGTAAATTTGCTTCAAATGCGAACTCCTTCTAAACCTTTGGGCCAGTTGGATTTAAAACTTCACAGGAATATTGCCTAGGTGACTCCCTACCAAAATAGTTAAAACTCATTCCACTCCAATGAACAAGATGGCTGCCAGAGCTAAAAATAAAAAAAAAATCTTCAAACGACAATTCCTTCTGTACCCTTGGGCCAATTTCATTCAAACTTCGAAGTAATGTTGCTTAGATGATCCTCTACCAAAAAGGCTAAAACAATCCCACTCTGATGAAAAAATGGCCACCAGAGCTAAAAATAGAAAAATATTGTAAATCTGATTCAAACGTTAATCCCTCCTAAGCCCTAAGGCCAATTTGATTCAAACTTCACAGGAATGTTGCCCAGGTTACTCCCTACCAAATAAGCTAAAATCACTCTGCTGATGAACAAGATGGCCACCATTGTTAAAAATAGAATATACTCGAGACAGTGACACACAGGTGAGCGAACCAGGGCCCTGTGGGCCTTCTTGTCTTCTTTATCCACCACTGTGTATTGGTAACTCATTTCGATGTGCTGAAATTATGGGGTGCCATTTTACTATTTAATACATTCGAGATATCTATAATGTTATTATAAATATCTATAAATCAAATTATCGATATCTATTATTAACATTATTGATATCTAAAATTATCAGTATTTTTGATATCGTAAAATGTAATGAGTGATATGTAATATATATTTCTTGATATCTATTAACTTCTTTTATGATATCCATTATTCCTTTGCATATATTGATATCTAAAGCTGAAATTGTAGATACCATTTAAAAGGCTGAATTATTGATATCACAATTTACAATAATGGATATCAGAAAATATATTATGGCTGTCAATAAATGTAATTATTGATATCCTAAAATGTTCTTCAATATTTGATATCTATATATCGATTAATAGATGTCTATTATTGGAATTATAGATATTCCTTAACATATTATAGATTTCATAAAAAAACAATAGATATCTAACATTATTTATAGATATCTAATAATATTTATTGATATCCTATATTTTATTGTAGATATCATTAATTTTATTTAAAGATATCTTGAAATTTGATTAAATAGTAAAACGGCTCCTCATATGAAATGACGTTAACACTTTGTTGACAATCTTACAGGTACTGTCCCAACCACTGATAGTTCTCCGAGACGAGGTGTATTGAAGAACATGGCTCAGACAGGCAATGATGACACATACCTGTTCTGTAACGTACCAGAACATCATGACCTTGTAAGTGACCTTGATTTCTTACAAGCAAAAGCTTTTACAAAAATACTTACCTCACTCACATCTCTCTGATGTTAGTGTGTATGACTTTCTTCTGGCAAGGTACTTAACACTTTTAAACCTGCACACTGATACACATACACTGCATCTGAACAAAACAGTGTAGATCCAGATGAGATGGCTCATAAAGAGCCATCTCATCAGGATCTACATTGTTTGCCAATAGTAGGTCAGTCAGATGCGCGTCGTACTTATGATCAGGAGGATGCAGGTTCGATACCTGCCAGGGTCGACAACATTCTTTTGTGTACATTATTCATGAAATCTTTTCTACTGGCATTCTCTCCCTTCTGCTGATTCAAGAAGGGCAGTTGGCAGTTTCTGGCAAAAGAATGTGCACTGTACTGGTTAACCGCTTATGTATAAGCCTGCCCAGGAAAAGTGTGGATAGGTAAACTAGCTGGCTCAAAAATTGACCTAAATAGTGTTGACTGGGCCATTAAACTCCAATACAAACAAGCAAGAAGACATAGCCCCAAAAAATCAAGTAAGTATTATTTTCAAGTGCTATGTGGTGTCATCTAACTGAAATATGATAAGCAGCTCAGGTATTATTGACTTTGCCATCTTGTATGGCTTAAATATGTACAAAAATGTCAATAAATTACATATATTTCATACATGTTGAGAATGTTAGATCCATAAACTTTTAATTTATCTTAAATTTTACAACAATATGTGCTAAGGGTAGATTATAATGTATCCTTTATCATTCAAAAGGATCAATAAAAGTGGTTAAAAGCATAATTTGTAGACTGTGATTATTTGACCCATTTACATGTAGTACCAGAAACCCCAAAATGGGTACCCTGGCAGACTGTGCAGACCCAGATCAGACGCCACAGAATGCGGCATCTGATCAGGACCTCCACTGTTTGCTAAAGGTTCAGTCATTTTTATGCCCCCAACTTCGAAGAAGTTGTGGGGGCATATTGGTTTTGCCCTGTTCGTCCGTCCGTCCTTCCGTCCTTACGTCCGTCCCACTTTTTACTGCATAGCATAACTTTAGAACCATGGGTGCTAGGTTTTTGAAATTTCATATATGGATTCCTCATGAAAAAATAATTGACCCGTGTTTTTTTTCTCGTCAGGATTATGCCCCTTTTTTGAGTTATGCCCCTTTGCAAAAAATACTATGAAATCTTGTAAGCAAGATATCTCAAAAACTGTTTGAGCTATTGCCCTGAAACTTTACATGCTGGTTGGGGATGATGAGTAGATGAACTGATTAACTTTTGAAAAAATCCGAAATTTTTTTCTTGAGTTATGGCCCTTTGAAATTTTTCGCGTTTTAAGTTTGTAAGCAAGATATCTAAAAAAACTATTTGAGGTTTTTCCCCGAAACTTCACAGACTTGTCGGGGATGATGAGTAGATGAACTGATCAACTTTTGAAAAAAATCCGATTTTTTTTTCTTGAGTTATGGCCCTTAGATTTTTTTCGTCTTTTCAGCTTGTAAGCAAGATATCTCAATAATTGTTTGAGCGATTGCCCTGCAACTTTACAAGCTGGTTTGGGATGATGTGTAGATGAACTGATTAACTGTTGAAAAAAAATCCTATATTTTTTTCTTCAGTTATGGCCCTTTGAAATTTTTCGCGTTTTAAGTTTGTAAGCAAGATATCTCAAAAACTATATGAGGTTTTTCCCCAAAACTTCACAGACTGGTTGGGTATGATGAGTAGATGAACTGATTAACTTTTGAAAAAAATCCAATTTTTTTTTCTTGAGTTATGGCCCTTTGATTTTTTTCGTGTTTTCAGCTTGTAAGCAAGATATCTCAAAAATTGTTTGAGCTATTGCCCTGAAACTTTACAGGCTGGTTGGGGATGATGAGTAGATGAACTGATTAACTTTTGAAAAAAATCCGAAATTTTTTTCTTGAGTTATGGCCCTTTGAAATTTTTCGCGTTTTGGCATATTGGTTTTGCCCTGTTCGTCCGTCCGTCCTTCCGTCCTTACGTCCGTCCCACTTTTTACTGCATAGCATAACTTTAGAACCATGGGTGCTAGGTTTTTGAAATTTCATATATGGATTCCTCATGAAAAAATAATTGACCCGTGTTTTTTTTCTCGTCAGGATTATGCCCCTTTTTTGAGTTATGCCCCTTTGCAAAAAATACTATGAAATCTTGTAAGCAAGATATCTCAAAAACTGTTTGAGCTATTGCCCTGAAACTTTACATGCTGGTTGGGGATGATGAGTAGATGAACTGATTAACTTTTGAAAAAAATCCGAAATTTTTTTCTTGAGTTATGGCCCTTTGAAATTTTTCGCGTTTTAAGTTTGTAAGCAAGATATCTAAAAAAACTATTTGAGGTTTTTCCCCGAAACTTCACAGACTTGTCGGGGATGATGAGTAGATGAACTGATCAACTTTTGAAAAAAATCCGATTTTTTTTTCTTGAGTTATGGCCCTTATATTTTTTTCGTGTTTTCAGCTTGTAAGCAAGATATCTCAATAATTGTTTGAGCGATTGCCCTGCAACTTTACAAGCTGGTTTGGGATGATGTGTAGATGAACTGATTAACTGTTGAAAAAAAATCCTATATTTTTTTCTTGAGTTATGGCCCTTTGAAATTTTTCGCGTTTTAAGTTTGTAAGCAAGATATCTCAAAAACTATATGAGGTTTTTCCCAAAAACTTCACAGACTGGTTGGGTATGATGAGTAGATGAACTGATTAACTTTTGAAAAAAATCCAATTTTTTTTTCTTGAGTTATGGCCCTTTGATTTTTTTCGTGTTTTCAGCTTGTAAGCAAGATATCTCAAAAATTGTTTGAGCTATTGCCCTGAAACTTTACAGGCTGGTTGGGGATGATGAGTAGATGAACTGATTAACTTTTGAAAAAAATCCGAAATTTTTTTCTTGAGTTATGGCCCTTTGAAATTTTTCGCGTTTTAAGTTTGTAAGCAAGATATCTAAAAAACTATTTTAGGTTTTTCCCCGAAACTTCACAGACTGGTCAGGGATGATGAGTAGATGATTAACTACAGCTTTTCTTGTGTAATTTCAGCATTACAGCCACATAAAAACAAGATATCTCAATTACTGTTAGGGACAAGCAGTGTTAGGGTCAAGCAGTTGGGGGCATTGTGTTTCATAAACACTGGCTCTAGTTCCAAATCAATTTTGAAGAAAACACAAACTGACACCCCTAAATTTTGAAATGGACTCCTGCAATATATAAGGAGAAAAATTCCATTTGGTACAAAAAGGGTTAATGGAAACATGCACTCGAGGTTACTCTCAAACCATTTTATCTTCCTTCAAATAGGGTGCCAAAAGCTGTTAAAGGAGAAGATTGGACCCCACCTATCATATGGCTTTTTATCATATGACATCGCGTCTGAGAGTGTAATAACGCCATGCAATAAATTTGATAATCCACTAGTGGATTAAATATGCAAATTAGTTAGATACGCCCCATAACTTTACATGTACGACGTCCTTAACGATGTCGCGTTAACTAATGGCGGAATATTGACATTTGTGTTAAACAATCGTGAATAAAATGCATGTAAAATGTCGTATGATAAATAGAACCTTGCATTCGTGCTCATGTGTTATTGAATTTATTAAACTCGTTGAAGAAAAGGAATAAAATGCTCGGCGAAGCCATACATTTTATCCCTTTTTCTCAACTCATTTAATAAATTAAATAATACATGAACACTCATGTAAGATCCTCTATATCTAAGACACCACCAAATGCCTTGCAGTATGTAGTGCAATTACCAACAGGCTTTACACAATGGGATATTACTAACTACCCATGCTTTACACGGTGATCTCACATAATGGGGCTAAAACTACACACTGGCCTTCACAGTAGGTTAGCAACTACCCACTGGCCTTACACAGTGTGTCTGCGACTACCTGTTGGTCTTACACAGTGGTGCAGCTGCAACTATCCGCTGATCTTACTAGTCGAGCAGCCATACTCTGTGGGAAAGGCACCAACTGCAACTACCCACTTACCTTACACAGTTGGGCACCAGCAGCAGTTGGACAGGCACTATCTGCAACTACCCACTGACCTTACACTGTTGGGCAGGCACCAACTACAACTACCTACTGACATTACATAGTCGAGCAGCTATACTCAGTGGGGTAGTCACCAGATGCAACTTCCCACTGGCCATACACAAAGGGGCAGGCGCCAGCTGCAACTACCCACTGGCCTTATAAAGGCAAGCAGCCGTACTCTGTGGGGTGACAACTTCCCACTGGCCATACTCAAAGGGGCAGGCGCCAGCTGCAACTACCCACTGGCCTTATAAAGTCAAGCAGCCGTACTCTGTGGGGTGACAACTTCCCACTGGCCAAACTCAAAGGGGCAGGCGCCAGCTGCAACTACCCACTGGCCTTATAAAGTCAAGCAGCCGTACTCTGTGGGGTGACAACTTCCCACTGGCCAAACTCAAAGGGGCAGGCGCCAGCTGCAACTACCCACTGGCCTTATAAAGTCAAGCAGCTGTACTCTGTGGGGTGACAACTTCCCACTGGCTATACACAAAGGGGCAGGCGCCAGCTGCAACTACCCAATGACCTTACACTGTTGGGCAGGCACCAACTACAACTACCTACTGACATTACATAGTCGAGCAGCTATACTCAGTGGGGTAGTCACCAGATGCAACTTCCCACTGGCCATACACAAAGGGGCAGGCGCCAGCTGCAACTACCCACTGGCCTTATAAAGTCAAGCAGCCGTACTCTGTGGGGTGACAACTTCCCACTGGCTATACACAAAGGGGCAGGCGCCAGCTGCAACTACCCACTGACCTTACACTGTTGGGCAGGCACCAACTACAACTACCTACTGACATTACATAGTCGAGCAGCTATACTCAGTGGGGGAGTCACCAGATGCAACTTCCCACTGGCCATACACAAAGGGGCAGGCGCCAGCTGCAACTACCCACTGGCCTTATAAAGTCAAGCAGCCGTACTCTGTGGGGTGACAACTTCCCACTGGCCATACTCAAAGGGGCAGGCGCCAGCTGCAACTACCCACTGGCCTTATAAAGTCAAGCAGCTGTACTCTGTGGGGTGACAACTTCCCACTGGCTATACACAAAGGGGCAGGCGCCAGCTGCAACTACCCACTGACCTTACACTGTTGGGCAGGCACCAACTACAACTACCTACTGACATTACATAGTCGAGCAGCTATACTCAGTGGGGTAGTCACCAGATGCAACTTCCCACTGGCCATACACAAAGGGGCAGGCGCCAGCTGCAACTACCCACTGGCCTTATAAAGTCAAGCAGCTGTACTCTGTGGGGTGACAACTTCCCACTGGCTATACACAAAGGGGCAGGCGCCAGCTGCAACTACCCACTGACCTTACACTGTTGGGCAGGCACCAACTACAACTACCTACTGACATTACATAGTCGAGCAGCTATACTCAGTGGGGTAGTCACCAGATGCAACTTCCCACGGGCCATACATAAAGGGGCAGGCGCCAGCTGCAACTACCCACTGGCCTTACATAATGGAGCTACACATACCCACTGGCCTTACAATTAATTGTTGGCATTTTAAAATGTATAAGCAGGTCAAATAACAGTCTGTGCTGAACTGAGCAGGAAGATTGCCTCTTTCTTTTGTATTTTAATATTTATATGCATAATTTGTCCTGCTCATATGTGTACTTTTTAACATTAATGAGCAGGACAAATAACATTCTGTACTGATCTGGGTAGGAAAATAGCCTCATTCTTTTGTATTTTAATTTTTAGGAGTATTATAAATTTCATGCTCAGCTGAGTTGAGCATAAAAAAAGTTTTATAACCGCGGGGGCCAGAAGTTGTTCCACTATTTCAAGTGTGTCTATAGCTTTAACTACATTTCATAATCATTCATGCACAAGTCTTGTTATCCTGAAATATAAAAAATGTAATTTAAGCTGTAATCCATTCATATGTTTAAAAAAAAAAAACATTATATAGATGCCGTTATCTAAAGTATAATTAATGTGTTCCACTTATCGCCATTGATCAAGTTCACAATTGGGGTTCACAATTATTCTGTCAATGTCACATTATTATGTCAATGATTTAATGATTTTTGTTGTATTGTTGGTGTCAGCATAAACATGTAGCCACATTAGGGGCAAACGGTTCTTAACATTTTGGGAAACAAACACCAATGATGAAAGCTTGAATCGGCATAAGCAGCCATAGACTTGTAACTCTTTTCCTGCTGCATATTTATATATGCTACACCCACTACTGATTATCAACCAATCAGATTACTTGATGCAAATTCTTGCAATAAATTCATGAACTGAATGACAAACAATGAAGATCCTGATCAGATGGCTTTTTCAGAAGCCATCTGATCAGGAGCTTCATTGTTTGAAAGATAAGACATATCCGGGCTCAGCAGGACAAGGGTTAAGATGAAATAAAAATGCAGTGTTTTTGTTAGAATTGCCTGCTATGCCCACAACATAAAGTTTTAACCCTTGTCCTGCTGAATATTCATATATGCCACACCCACTACTGATTATCAACCAATCAGATAACTTGATGCAAATCATGATGCAACCAATTCATAAACTGAATGGCAAACAATGAAGATCCTGATCAGATGGCTTCTTCATTGTTTGAAAGGCAAGACATATCCGGAATCAGCAGGACAAGGGTTAACCCATACGGTGCCAGTCACAGCAATTGTTGTCTGCTTTGTTGTCTGCTGGTAGCATTAAAAGTATTTTTTTGCAAACAGTATGGACCCAGATTGAGCAGTCTGATCAGGGTCCACACTGTCTGCCTACTGGCAAAAATATGTTTGAAAAGTTTGCAAGAAAACACAGCAGATGACATAAATAGACATTATTTTCAGAAGCAGATTTTCATGGCATCTTGAGGGTGAATCATAGCTCCAGATAAAGAGGGCTCTGAGGATAATATGAGGGACATTTTTGCTTATTTCTCCAATGGTACTTGTTATGATAGCCTCAATCAGCAGATTCTAAGAAGTACTCACAACATTGGTTTCTAGGGAAAAAATTAATCTTGTTACTCTCCTTATCCAGGGCTCTGACATGAGCTAGATCATAAGAAAACCTTTCTGTCACGCCTGCTTTAAGCCGTTCATCCATTCGTTCATCAACATTTGCGACAACCCTAACTTTCACCCTAATGTAAGAGTCCATTTCCAGAGAACTATAAGAGCTTCATTAAGGATACTTGGTACAAGCTTGCATATAGGAATAGCAACTTCAATGCAAGCATCGGTATCTCATACTGACCTACATTTCTTGGTTCACTGACTTTGTGAATTATTGCGACCACCCTATCTTTCACCCTAATGTAAGAGTCCATTTCTCAAGAACTATAAGAGCTTCATTATTGTTACTTGGTACAAGCTTGCATCTAGGAACAGCAACTTCAATGCGAGCATCCATATCTGACCTTGACCTACATTTCCTGGTTTCACTGACTTTGTGAATTGTTGCGACCACCCTAACTTTCCCCCTAATGTAAGAGTCCATTTCTAAAGATCTATAAGAGTTTTATTAATGTTACTTGGTACAAGCTTGCATCTAGGAATAGCAACTTCAATGCAAGCATGCATATCTGACCTTGACATACATTTCATGGTTCACTGACATTGTGAATTATTGCGTCCACCCTAACTTTCACCCTATTTCTCAAGAACTATAAGAGCTTCATTAATGATACTTGGTACAAGCTTGCATCTAGGAATAGCAACTTCTATACAAGCATCCATATCTGACCTTGACCTACATTTCATGGTTCACTGACTTCATTAATTATTGCGACCACCCTAACTTTCACCCTAATGCAGGAGTCGATTTCTCAAGAACTATAAGTGCTCCATTAATGATACTTGGTACAAGCATGCATCTAGGAGTGGCAATTTTTTATGGTGACATCTGTGTTTGACTTTGACCTAGATTTCCTGGTTCAGTGACTTTGCACCCCGTCAGGGACGTCATAGCCTTTGGCGGAATTCTTGTTTTTTTGGTTCTAACAAACATCAAAGGTACGGGCCTCCGTGGCCTAGTGGATAAGAGCGCTGACTCTTAATCATTAGGTCTCTCACCGCTGTGGGTTCGAGCCTCGCTCGGGTCATGTGTGAGACAACGGATGGTCAGGTGGTTTTTCTCCGGGTACTCCGGTTTTCGCCCACCTCTGATTAACGATTGTCTCGATATGTGTGAAATATGGAGAAACAAGTTAGTTCATCAGAAGTTTGTTCATACATGCACTGCATGTAGCTTCTCTTCATTCCCATTTCATCACAGTCCAGACAGAAGCACAGACTAATTTACCCTCATTTGCTGTACTTAACATAAAAACAAGGTCCAGCGCCACCTTTGGACACTTATCCAAAAACAGCTTTAAGCAGTTTAATTTAGAGTTCACTACGGTCCAAGAAATAGCATGTGTTTAATTTGGAGTCAAGAAAAAAAGCATTCATCTGTGCTCTATTAGACCATGCATGATAAATACGCTGAATACAATAAGCATTCTTACCCATGTACCATCCAGGTGCTGCTCAGATCATCCATTTTCTGTTGCGGTTATGACCACTAAAAGACAGAAGTAAGGGTGATGATTGCAGCTGTAAAATCAATTGAAGCCCCCTAGTGGATTTCGTTTAACTGACCGTTCCACAAGGCCGTTCGTCTGTTGCGCTTTATTTATGTTATAGTTTGTCTTTGAGTGTGTGTATCGCTTTTATTATTTTGTTTTGGATATCCAATTGACCATTTTGTTGGAAAGGAACTGTCCTTTTGGCTTTCCGCTGTTGATGTTTCCATTAATGTCTGGTTATTTCATGTTTTTGCTTCTTTCCCTTTGGTATCTCTGATGGGAGCTGTGGGTTAATTGTATCCTGATCCTTGTTCCTGATCATTGCCTTCACTTCTATTTTGTTCAGCTAATAATGCTTTAACCCATTTAGTACCGGAAACCCCAAAACGGGTGCTTGGCAAACAGTGCAGGCCCAGATCAGACGCCACAGAACGCGGTGTCTGATCAGGGCATCCACTGCTTGCTAAAAGTTCAGTCATTTTCCAAACAAATATTGAAGAAAACACAACCTGACACCCCTAAATTTTGAAATGGACTCCTTCTATATATAAGGAGGAAGATTTCATTTGGTTCAAAAAGGGTTAAACAATTGGGTCCTGGTGTTAAGCTAATTTCTTTGACCAATCTAGCAATATGTTATGCCAGGCAATTGTTCATTAAAGGCACTAAATAGGTTTGCTCGTAACATGTCTCTGTCAAAGGTTGTTACACTGTGAACAGACAGATCACACAGATTATAGCTCCATGGATCTGGTGTTATTAAAGTAATTCATTGTGACATGACAGTACATATTTAGTATACGATGGATTATAATGTGTAATGTTGTGAAAAAAAGCAGACAAATAAACATACAAAAATGGGAAGAGATCTGAATCGATTGCAAGTTCAAATATTGTTTAAGGTATGTGGAGTGTGTGGTTAAAAGAAGATCATGAAAAAATTTCATGTGCTAAAGATTATCACATTATTCAAACAAATTTATACAAAAAAAAATGTGACACTGACAAATAGTTTTCTGTGGCATATGATAAGGCATTACGAAAACTCACATATACAACTACATTGTAAACTTTACCGCCGAAAAAATGAAAATTTTAAGATGAAATTTGTGATATTTTTCTTAGTATTGATCAAAATTGAGAAACTGTTTAACTGCAAGAAGTGTGGAAAATCTTTCACTACAATTAGCAACCTAGGAAGACTTAATATCTCTTTTCACAAGCCGGAAACTAGAAGATACCAAGCTGTGTCCATACGTGGAAGACAAAAATACTTCTGCAGGAGTTTCCTTCCCTGAAGTTGTTCCCATTCCACTTAAATGGGTGTCAGACAACATTCATAACTGAATGGCAAATATTGTAGATTTGGATGAGCCAGCTCATTATGAGACATCTCAACTGGATCTACACTGTTTGCAGAGGTATCTGTATCAGTCTACAGCATTGAAAGGGTTAACCCTTGTTCTGCTGAGCCCGGATATTCATTGCCTTTCAAACAATGTAGATCCAGATCAGATGGCTTCATCAGGATCTACATTGTTTGTCATTCAAATTGTGAATTTGTTGCAATAATTTGCATCAAGTAATCTGATTGGTTGCTAATCAGTAGTGGGTGCGGCATATTTAAATATTCAGCAGAACAAGGGTTAAGTTGTGTCCAGACTGGGCCGGGACCAAGTTGGTCCCCAGTATAACTTGGTCTCCAGTATGGACACAGCTTGATATGGATCAACTTGCACCCCTGCCCCCTTTCCCCACCTCCCGATCTGTATGAAAGCAAAGTGATTGGGATCAGCTTGGTCCATAGTGTACTGCAATTTGATCTGTTGACATTACGCAAACAGGCCTATACAAATACATTACCATCTTTATCGCCGAAAAAATGAAAATTTTATGATGAAATATTGTGATATTTTTCTTATTTCTGCTCAAAATATAGATTGTGGGCACTCGTTAGAACCGCCTCATCGAGGCGGTTCTAACAATATCCACAATCTATATTTTAGAGCAGAAATAAGAAAAATAAGGTATGCCCCCGGAAACCCCAGTTTTACTATATAAAAGTGGGGTTCAAGGGGGTCAAAATTATATAGGTGTGTTTTCGTGATGATCTGGATCAGCTTTATTTGGATAAAGACTATAGTGTGAGCACAGCCTGATTCAGTGTCAGATTTTGATACAGTATCTACAAATTTTGTGTCGCATGTTTTATGGCATACCCAGTGCTGTGTTTTATCCAAGCATTCGTAATTTCAGGAGGACTACATAGCAGAGCTGCAAGCCAAACTGAAGCAGCTGAAACAAAGGATCTCTCAGGAGAAAGAGTTACAGGCCTTAGCTAATGAGAAAGAGGATTATAATCTAATTAGAAGGTTGCAGGGAGAACTGGCAGTAAGTTCTAGTTGACAATTGTGTTGTCGGTCATTTTACGTGTTTTCGTTTAGAATTTGAACACCTCAACTCTTTACTGTACTACTTGTTCTAAAATTTGAAAAAGTACAATTTACTACCTGATGTTAAGTCTGAAAATAGCCAGATTTGTGGCAAACTGTGTAGACCATCATGAGATACTGCTTGCTTCAGTGTCTCATCAGGTCGTACAGTGTTTGCTCAGGCCTGTCTGAAAACATATGGTTAACCCATTTTGTACCGGAAACCCCAAAACGGGTACCAGGGCAAACAGTGCAGGCCCAGATCTGACGCTGCAGAATGTGGCATCTGATCAGGGCCTCCACTCTTTCCTAAAAGTTTGGTCATTTTCCAAATCAGTTTTGAAGAAAACACAACCTGACACCCCTAAATTTTGAAATGGACTCCTGCTATATATAAGGAGGAAGATTCCATTTGGTACAAAAAGGGTTAAAGTACTAATTATGGCATTTTCAAATGATTCACAGACTATTCACATAAAATGTCAAGCTTGTTTTCTTTGTATGATTTGAGGTAAAAATGGCACCTGCTCTAGAATGTTCTGCAGTACCATAAAAATCCTAAATATTAGGACACCTTGGGGTCTTGCTGTAATTCTCCTGAAATTTTTACATTTTTTTTTCATGATCCAGCAAGAAATGCAAAGGTGTAGATGGAATGGCAAACAATGTGGATCCTGATCAGACTGCTCCTGACTGATCAGACTGCTCCTTCAAGAGCAGTCTGATCTGGGTCTGCAGTGTTCGCTTAGGCCTTACTGTCCCAATACTTAGGATCGTAATGGTACTTGGTGGATTGCTTCTTCAGGGGAGCTAACTCTTAG
Source organism: Lucinisca nassula (assembly GCA_963580285.1). Classification (NCBI taxonomy): domain Eukaryota; kingdom Metazoa; phylum Mollusca; class Bivalvia; order Lucinida; family Lucinidae; genus Lucinisca; species Lucinisca nassula. The sequence goes on from OY757010.1 coordinate 51,458,955, forward strand.
AATATTTATATTTTCTTTGTCAACAGGGATCTATTCTTGGAGGAAAGAATTTGCTGAATCAAGTGTTGTTGGCAACAGCTTCAAGTCAGTTTCTGACCAAAATTGGGACTATGTGCAAAATTTCAGCATAATATTAGTAGTGTATATAGATAACTGTCTTATTTGGGGTGAATTTTGCAAGACAGTAAGCAGAGACAATTTTATTTAGTATGCCCAATACATATTGAAGGGCCTATCTGCCCACTTTTGCCATCAGGCTTTTGAACTCGTACTTGTTCCACCTGATATGTACATGTGTAAGGTTTTTATGAGGTGCAAAGCAGAAATCATGTAAGTAACACAATTGGTTATATATTTATATACCAATAAAAGCATAGATTATATAGAATAATGACCAGTTATGGTCATTTTTCTATATAATCTATACATTTATAGGATTCATCTTTTAACTGTTTTATATCCAAAACCTTGTCATAATGAACAGTTTTATTAAGAGATAGCTGTGTAACCTTGTTATAAAACGGGGGGGGAAATTATATTTAACAGGAGCGTAGAGATGAGTTGGAAGGCCTTGACCTTGCCATTGAGAGGCAACAGAAGCATTTAAAGAACATGAAAGCTGAGGAGAAACAACTTCAATATGAGAGGGAGGCAGCTAGAGAAGAACTCTCTTTTATGAAGGACCAGAATACTCGGAGAAAAAGGTATTATAATTTAAAGTGCCATAATTATCAAATATATTCAGATGTTATCCTGAAAATGCTGTTCCTAAGGGAATTGGTACACCTTGGCCCAATTTGTTTGAATTGAGGTTTAACTTCTCTGTCAACACTAATTTGGTTATTTTGGGGACATTGCTTCCAATTTTGTGGGACTTTTACTTACAAGCCATTGAGATGAAATGACATCTCAAGCCCTACCACCCAATGAAACCAATAGGGCGCGTATGCACTGAAAGGTCCAAATCACACCACTTTGCCTGGGCAAGCTTAGTCTTTCTAAGCGGTTTACCGGTACTTATGTGCAGCCAGTTTCGGCTCTACCTGGAAGCCCCATGCAGCTCAATCTATTTCTCCAAGCCCTGATGGGCAGGGGCCAGGCCCAGTTGTTCAAAGCATTAGTACCTTAATAAGCTCATACATTGTCCACATTTCAACTTTCTTAACAAGTGCAATATCTAGAACTTTTGCTGGAAAAATGTGAGTAGCATTTGCCGGCTTTTGCAACTGCAAAGGCTACTCACATTTTTACAGCTGATCCAAAGCTTTAACCCTTATCTTGCTGTTCACGATATCTCCTAAGATTCTTTGGAAACAGTGTAGATCCAGATCAGATAGCTTCTGAAGAGCCATCTGATCAGGATCTACACTGTTTGACATTCAATTTATGAATTTGTAGGAATAAATTACATCAAGTAATCTGATTGGTTCAAAGTCAGAATTGGGTGTGGCTAAACTGAATATTCAGCAAGAGAAGGGTTAATATTATATTAACTAACAACATTGTTAGAACAACTGGGCCCAGACATTAGCATAATGATTCTTAGAATTGGGACGGATATGCCCAAGCAAACAGTGCAGACCCAGATCAGACTGCTCCTGAAGGAGCAGTCTGATCAGGGTCTAAACTGTTTGCCATTCAGTCCGCACCTTTTGGACACCTTGCGGGATCTTGAAACAAATTTGTTAACATTTTAGGAGAATTACAGCAAATCATCAAGCTGTCTGAATTTTTAGGATTTTATGGCACCTGCCATTTTACAAGGGAGACATTATTCAGGGTGTCCTATTTGCTTTCCAAAAAACTGTATCCCTCTGAAAAAGGGGTCTACTCTTAAAAGAAAGGGGAGGCAACTCAGAGCTTCCTCTTACTCTTAACAGAAAGAACTCAGGGGCATCCTGTTGGCTTTCCAGTAAACTGTCCCTCTGAAAAAAGGTGCCCACTCATAGAAGAAAGGGGAGACATTTATCTGGACTTTCTGTTGACCTTCCAGTAAGCTGTGCTTCTCTGAAAAATGGTCTACTCTGAAAAGAAAGGGGAGGCAACTATCTGGGCTTCTTGTTGACTTTCCTGTGAACTGTGTCCCTCTGAAAAAGGCGTCTTCTTTCAAAAGAAAGGTGAGACAACTATTAGGGCTTCTTGTTGGCTTTTCAATGAACTGTGGCCCTCTGGAAAAGGGGTCTATTCTTCAGAGAAAGAATTTGCTCCTTAGGAGTATGCCTGAAGAGTATTTTCACTGCCTGTAATACCCCTATCACACAGTCACAAGTTTTTCTACGACATGAGCCCAGTTATTTTGAGTTATAGCTTGGGGTATGTCATACCTGTTAGTGTGAGTTGTTGCTCTCTTCTTTTGGCCTATGAGTCTCTCACACCATATCCACAACATGATCGGAAAAACTGTGATATATTTCTTTAATACATGCAGCTAGTAATCTCGCCGTAACTCGTACAAACTGGTACTAAGATGTAAATATGTCATGTCTTCTTATAGGATTTTTTTAGCCACCTTGTGATATCTCGGCATTATATCATTCTTCGTTGTAGCATCTCATGACTAACTCCTAGTAACTTGCGGTATTGCGTAGTTGCTAACAGCAGACTAATCTCATATAAGATCCTATGACATTACTACGAGATTTACACAAAATGCTACAAATTAGTTACAAGATCATTACGAGTAAGCTCTGCCCACTTTAGACTAGTTGTCACGAGAATTTTAAACCATTTAAAGTTCTCGTAGGCTCTTCCTGACAAGTTACAAAGTTAAGGCAAGATGCGTATGACAACCGCCTGCATATGGTGACATCACTATGACATGCAAAGAGTTGATAACTCGGGACCACTCATAGCCAAACTCATGACTGTGTGATGGGGGTATAAATCTCTGTATTTCATTGTTATCCTATTGCATGCAGGAAACCCCTAAAGGGGTACCTTGGCAAACAGTGTAGGCCCAGATCAGATGCCGCAAAATGCGGTGTCTGATCAGGGCCTGCACTATTTGCTAACAGAATTTTCTGTGAAAAATAGAATAAAAACGAAAAAAATAGGCCTGACACCCCTTCTATGACAAATGGACATGTCCAACATATAGCAATGGAAGGGTCCACTAGCATACAATGGGTTAAACATACCCAAAAAGCTGCTCTTTGTCTTCAATGGCTGAAAAAAACCACTAAGCATATCGAAAGCATGCCTATACAAATGCAGTGTAAACTTCACCGCCGAAAAAACAAAATTTGAAGTTTAAAAATTATTATATTTTTCTTATTTCTGGTCATTTCTTATTTCTGCTCAAAATATCGATTGTGGGTACTCGTTAGAACTGCCTCTATTCGCCTCATAGAGCTGGTTTTAACGAGTACCCACAATCTATATTTTAGAGCAGAAATAAGAAAAATAAGGTTTGCCCCTATAAACCCCAGTTTTACTATATAAAAGTTGGGTTAAAAGTGGGGTTTAAGGGGGTCAAAATCATAAAGGTGTGTTTTCGTGATGGGTTGCATTCAAACTGGAGACTAGATCTGAATCAACTTAATCTGGATCCACATTGATCTGGATTAAACTGTGTTTACACTTATGTGGACCAAGTTGACCAAGATCAAGTTTGTCATAGTATGAGTTTAATTTGATCTGGATGAACTTGACGTGAATCAACTGGTGAATGAATCAATTTGGTTGGGATTTATCCAGATCAACTTTCTCCAAATTAATCTTAACCCTTGTTCTGCTGAGCCCTGATACGCCTTTTCTTTGAAACAATGTAGATCCAGATCAGATGGCTTCTGAAGAAGCCATCTGATCAGGATCTACATTGTTTGTCATTCAGATTGTGAATTTGTTGTAATAATTTGCTACAGGCAATCTGATTGGTTGATAATGGTTAGTGGGTGTGGCATATATGAATATTCAGCAGGACAAGGGTTAATCAATGTGACCAAAGATAGGGTATCTGGTGAAAACACACATATGGTTATCATGTTTATTTTGCAGGAAAGTGCGAGTTTACTCTGATGAGGAAGACAGTTTTGATGAAAGAATGGAGAACAGCAGGAAAAAAATGTTAAAAGATGAAATCAGATGTCTGGAACTTACTCTAGCTAAGAGGAAAGCTCAGTTAAGAGAAGCTGATAGACTTCTAAAGGAATGTAATACAGATCTGAAATGTGCCAGGGATGAGGTGAGTGAAGTGAAAGAAAACTCTTAGCTCTTGCACTCCTGAGTTTCTGAAGTGGACTCTTCCATCTTTAGGACCCCCACCCATTGGGGCTTGGAGAAATAGATTGGGCTGCATGATGATTCCACGCAGAGCTGAAACTGATCCCACATGAGTACTGGTAAATGGCTTAGAGGGTCTAATCCTGCTCAAGCAAAGTGATGTGAGTTGTACCATCCCTACATAAAAGCCCTTCTGGTTTGTTTGGGCAGAAGGGTTTGATATGTGATTTCGTCTCGATGTCTGGTAAAAGTTCCACAAAATTGGAAGCAACCGATATGCACTGTTTGCTAAGGCCGGTCTGTCCCAACACTTTGGATCATTACAGTATATAATTTTAACCCCCTTATGCCGCACTTTATGTAGTGAAACTTGGGTTTACAGACGTATAAGTTATTTTTAGCTCGTCTGTTTTTTGAAAAAAAACTTTCGAGCTATTGTCATCACTCCGGCGTCTTCGTTGTCGTCTGGCGTCGTCCTTAACCGAAAACCTTAACCTTGACCATATTTCCAAAAGTATTTGGCCTACCTTCATGAAACTTCATACACATACTCACCATCACAAGAGCTACATTCCCTACAAGTTTTATAACTCCATCTTGCAATTTGATTGCTCTTGTTTGACTTAGAACTTTGGTTTTCTAAAAGAAACTGCAGACGAGCGTTGGCACCCGCATGCGGTGCTCTTGTTCTTATTTCTTCTCACAAACAATATATTTAAATACAGTCGAACTTCGATAGCTTCAACGCCTCTGGGACCATGAAAATTTATTCGACACAGCGGTAGTTCGAGCCACTGAGGGTTACTGCCAAGAGGCATAACAAGATACTTTTGAACATCTTTTCGATGTTCTGTAATGAAAATGTACATGTATGCTGTGTGTACTCATTAGAATCGCCTCACTGAGGCGATTCTAATGAGAACACACGTAAACACAGCATACATTTGCAGGATAAAAGACAAAAATCTTCTTAATAATCCCCCACTATTGCTTATGAAGAGGATTTCCCTAGGGGCTCAAGAGCGAGTTCGACTCAGCCATAGTAAACGAGCCATCGGTGTTCTAGCCATCGAAGTTCTACTGTAGGTGTGTTTCCATGGTCTCAAAGGTAATGAGCCATTAAAATTCAATGGTATATGGATGATGTTGCTTGGCTTTTGTAAATGTGTTTTATGGATTATATGAATATAAACTAATTTGCAAAATTAAAAAAATAAAAGTCATTCCAGGAATATTTTTTTTTTTGCATTTCAGGCTAGAGAAACAGTACGAGAATATGATAAAGCAACACACGGTTTAGAAGGAACATTAAAAGAGACCTCTGAGTTAGAAAAACGTGCTAATCTTGCAGGACTAGAATTAGTGAAAGCTATGGAAAAACTCAGTGCTATTAGAAATGAAACAAAAGACCATGAATCGAAAAGGAGTAAGCAGGAAAAGCTACTCAAAGACATACAGCATGTGAGTCAATTTTAACACTTCTGACCCTCTTTAACCCTTTTCTTGTTGTTCAGGACAACCCCTATCTTTGCAAACAGTGTAGATCCAGATCAGATGGCTTCTGAAGAAGCCATCTGATCAGGATCTACACTGTTTGGCATTCAGTTTATGAATTTGTAGCAATAAATTACATCATGTATTTTGATTGGTTGATAGACAGAAATGGGTGTGGCTTAAATGAATGTTCAGCAAGACAAGGGTTAAAAAACTATTGTTAGGACCAAAGCAGAAACTGTATTAGTTAAACAACTGAAATTGACAGGCCTCCTTGGCCTAGTGGATTTGAGTGCTTACACTTAATCATTAGGTCTCTTACCTCAGTAGGTTCAAACCTGGCTCGGGTCAAATGTGAGACGCCAAGTTCTGCAATGGATGGTCAGGTGGTTTTTCTCTGGGTACTCTGGTATTCGCCTACCTCTGATAACGATCGGCTTGATTATTAAAGGGCTGAAAAACTAAAACTAAGAAAAAAAATGTTAAGATTATATAAAGGCAAGACCATTGATGGCTGTGGGATATGAAATATTCTGGCAATCCTACATATTTATCGCATTTATGTAGATAATTTGTAAACAAGATTGACATTGAAGAGGATATTCTTCAAAATACTGTTTCAAATATTGACATGGGCTTTTGCATGTTCAAATACTTTAACCCTTATTCTGCAAACCCCACCTTTGCAAACAGTGTAGATCCAGATCAGATGGCTTCTGAAGAAACCATCTGATCAGGATCTACACTGTTTGTCATGCAGTTTGTGAAATGAACAAATATATCAAGTAATTTGATTGGTTGATAATCAGCAATGGGAGTGGCTTAATTAATTTAGGCATCAGGATAAGGGTTAAGCACTCGATGCTAATTATGGTTGGTGATCATAATCTATGCTAATTATGGTTGGTGATCATAATCTATGCTAATTATGGTTGGTGATCATAATCTATGCTAATTATGGTTGGTGATCATAATCTATGCTAATTATGGTTGGTGATCATAATCTATGCTAATTATGGTTGGTGATCATAATCTATGCTAATTATGGTTGGTGATCAAAATCTATGCTAATTGTGGTTGGTGATCATAATCTATGCTAATTGTGGTTGGTGATCATAATCTATGCTAATTGTGGTTGGTGATCATAATCTAGAATTGTGGTTGGTGATCAAAATCTATGCTAATTGTGGTTGGTGATCATAATCTAGAATTGTGAAGTGAATCAGAACAAAAGTCAGTTAAAAGAGTAACATATATGGAACATATTGCCCGCACAATGGAAATAACATCAATAACTAACTTTCAGGAATGAGTGAACTTAGTACAGGTGTACTCATTCCTCTTATGCATCTTGCTCCTCATAATCCTTTTGTTGGGAGTTTGAAGTCGCTCTCATGAGTACCGTAAATTCCTAAAAATTCTGACACATTGAAGACTTGCTGTAATTCTCCTAAAATTTTAAAAAAATTGTTTCACGATCAAGCAAGGAGTCCAAAAGGTGCAGACGGAATGGCAAACAGTGTACACCCTGATCAGACTGCTCCTTCAGGAACAAGATCAGGAGCTGTCTGATCCGGGTCTTCACTGTTTGCTAAGGGCTGTCTGTCCCGATACTTAGGAACGTTATGGTTTTTGTTTGATTTGCGGTTTAACGTCCCCGTCAACACTGTAAATGTCATTTTGGAGACATTGCTTCCAATTTTGTGGGACTTTTACCCAACATTGAGATGAAATGACATCTCAAGCCCTGTCGCCCAATGAAACCAATAGGGTTTATAAGCATGGACGGTCCGACACTCGCACCACTTTGCCTGGGCAGGCTTAGATCCTCTAAGTGGTTTACCAGTACTCGTGTGCGGGTCAGATTCAGCTCTGCATGGTAGCATCATGCAGCCCATCTATTTCTTCAAGCCCCGACGGGTGGGGGCCGAGGAACATTACGGTAATTCTTGTCAGCTTGGCATAACTACTTCAGAACCTCTCTATTACATTGTTGTTGGGGTCCAAAGCAGAAACCATGTTAGTTAAATAATTGTTATTTTGAAACAAAAATGTTTGGATATTATAGAACAATTACCATATGTGGTCATGTTCTAAGTAATCTACACCTTGTTCGATCCATCTTAAAACCATGTTATATCCGAACGTATGTTATAATAAAGCATATTTTTAAAAAGTTTATGTGTCCATTTTGTTAATGATGACATATTCTTTGATTTCAGTTAATATCAAAACGAGATTCAGAGTTCAAAGATGTAGAAGGAAGGTTCAGATCTACACAACAAAAGTAAGTTTTGTCTTTGCCGTATTTACACTGAACATTCTAAATAATTATATAGAAAGGGTCCTAAGGATAATTGTTGTCATTGCTCACACAAAGACTCATCCTGTCTAACAGTCTACAATTCTTTATCCTTTACCTGTAACTTTAACTCTATTTGTAACTCTATCTATCTGCCTATCTAAAACCCATCCATCCGTCACATTTGACCATTACTGGCAGGAGTACATTGCATACTGTAAACTCCAGATTTGCAGGATGAAAGCCTACACAGTTATCGTTTAATTAATTACAGTAGGGATCTTTAACCTGTGCCGAGGATGATTCTCCCTGCTCAAGGGCCCTCCAGTTAAAGTGGTGCACTTTGTGACATTCATCCCTGCCAATGATGCCAGTGGAGCATGTTTGGACACCAACTGCCGGGGATAGAACCGGGGGGCCTCTAGTCAAGTACACAAACCATTGAGTAAACAGCAAAAGCCAGGATAACATATTATATTTCAAAATAAAATAAGAAAATAATCCCAAATATATTAAGGGGAATAGGCACACCTGACAGATTTTTTGGCCATTTTTCAAAGGGAGACAACTTTTGGAATTTCCTGTTCACTTTTCTATAAGCTTCTCCCATTGAAAAAGTGGTCTACTCTTAAAGGAAAGAATTTGCTCCTCAGGAGCAAATTGTTTCCTTTAAGAGTTGACCCCTATTGACATGGGAAACAAAAATACTTTGGCTGCTTGCCTCCCCTGAATTGTATCCATTCCCCTTAAACCATTTAGTACCAGAAATCCCAAAACGGGTACCCTGGCAAACAGTGCAGGCCCAGATCAGACGCCGCAGAACGCGGCCTCTGATCAGGGCCTCCACTGTTTGCTAAAAGTTCAGTCATTTTCCAAATAAATGTTGATGAAAACACAACCTGACGTCCCTAAATTTTGAAATGGACTCCTGCTATATATAAGGAGGAAGATTCCATTTGGTACAAAAAGGGTTAATATTTGCAGCTATGGGAATTTTTTTCTAGGGGCTCAATATGAGTTCGAAACAGCTGTGGTAAACGAGCCATTGGTGATTGCGTCATCAAAGTTTCATTGTGTGTGTATTTTCCTGTGTCTTACAATTTCAGTTTAAGTCGGCTACAGAATGAGTTAGCCGTGACATCACAGAAAGAAAGAGAAATGTCATCAACATTAAGAGACAGTGAAGATGTTTTAGCAAAGCGCCGGGCAGAAATATCTCGCATGAGAGATCAGGTAGGTTTATGATTTTATTCCTTGTACATTGTTGTTCATACACTGTTGTAATTAACATTTGCATGTCATTGCCATCATCAGCAAATGACAGATTTCTGTTGTTTTATCCAGCAAATGATTCACTTGTACCATATTTACTCTCAACCTGTTCTAAAATTTGAACAAGTTCAGTCTGCTACCCAATTTTGTATCAAAAGATAGCAGGATTAGTGCCAAACTGTGTAAACCATGATGAGACACCACAGAATGTGTTGTCCCATCATGGTTTACACTATTTGCTCAGGCCTGTCAGTGTGAATATGTGTAGTAAATAGGGTTATATTAAACCTTAGTTTGCTTAAAAAAAAAAAAAAAATACTTTTAATAGCATGCTTAGTGCTATTGCTAATCTTGCTTCATGCTCGAAAGGTCGTAATGTCATCTGCTGATTCAGAAAGTTAAAAAGGGAGTGACAAAAAGCTCTACATAAGCCAAAAAAGCTTTCTTGGTCGTGCAATACCAACTTCAGTATTGAAAATTTAATGAGTGTTAGACCAGATCAGACTTGCTCCTTATCTGACTGACATTGTCAATCATGTAAACAAATAAATGGATGAGTGTGATGTTACTGAAATGCATTAGGGCAATTCCAGAATTAGTCAGGGGGGGTGGGTGGGAGGCACTTTTTTAAAAACCCCACCACCCGTAAAATATAATTTTCCCTGACCCCCAGTACCCATGAATTTAAAAAAAATGAGAACCCCGCCACCCCCTATTTAAGAATAAATTCAATACCCCATCCACAGTCCATAAAAAAATTTTTTTACCCCCACCAACCGTAAAAAAAAATGTATGTATAAAATTAACCCCCCCCCCCCCCACCCACAAAAAAAAATCAATGAATAAATAGAGAAATGTTAAAATGGTTAAAGGCCGGAGTAATTTGACTGTACTCAACAGCTGTATACTTTGTTTCCTTTTTAGAACATGTCATAGAAGAATATATAGGTTTTTCAAGCCTATAGTCACATCTGAATTAGTATAAAGAAGAGGGATGCTGCTCAGGGGTCCCTTCAAGAATGAGAAATATCTGCATGTCAGAAGAAATGAACTGTCCAGTTTCCTGACCAGTTGATTCTGGAGACTTACATCAAAGGGATAAATCGGGCTAGAAGGCAGACATTTTGCAAGAACCTCTGTCTAGTTCTGTACTGCATATGTGCAAATAGTGAAGGCTCTGGTGATACTGTACAAATGCACAAGCTCACAAGAGCCTTGGCTGGTGATATATGTGTTTAGTACCATTACTCATAGGAATGTCCATCAAGGTTTTTGTGTTTGGGTTGTATGTTTCAACAACTCTTAAGATCATATGTAGACTCATCCAAAAGTCTGGTAAGTTCAGTAATTGAACGGACAACTCTTGGAGCGTGATAGCTCAGTGGTTAGTGCACTTGCCTCTGACGCTAGAGGTCCCGAGTTCGAACCCCGGCAGGGGTGTGAAAAATTTCGGTGTCCGAACACGCTCCATTGGCATCATTTGCAGGGATGAATGTCATAAAGTGCACCGTCCTTCGGATCGGGACGTTAACTGGAGGCCCCCTGTGCAGGGAGAACCATCCCCTGTGCAGGTTAAAGAACCCTACCGTAATTACATGATTACTGTGTAGGCTTTCAGCCTGCAAAACTGGAGTGTATGTAATGTACACCGTCTGTGTCCCCTCCTGGGGTTAAGGCGAAACCGGAAGAAGAAGTACTTTATGAAGCGAGTACTCAACCACTACAACACATCATGGTTGTTGAAATCAGAGGGCCACATGAAGGATTAGTTTTTAATTTAATAGTGAAATTAAAAACAATTTAGACATCTGAAAATATGCTATGCTATTCTAAACTTTTTAAAAAATAGATTTGTACCTGGCAGTGTTGTTGCTAGTGTTTTTGTTAGTCACTTAAGGTGACATGGAACATAATCGAGATACCGGTGCAATTTGGTGCATTCTGGTGCATTCTAAGACCCTTTTTAGCCTTTATATTTGTGACATTTTTGGGGGCATTTTTTTTTTTAAATTGAGAAGATTGTTGTGAAGTTTTTTTATTCCATTACAAGCTTCTGAGATGTTCCTTGAATACTTCCATGTAAATGACAAACACATCTCTGCCTTTAAATGCATGGGTGAAAGTTGCCAGAAATCCAAATACTGACAAATTGGCTGGGGGTCAAGGGGGCTGCCTAGGCCCCCTTGTGAGTCCAGGGCAATGCTCTGGTGGGAGCCCAGGGGGCAAAGCCCCCGGAAGCTCCTTGATTTTAGCAATTCAGAACCCCCTAAAACCCCTAAAAATTGACAAATTTTTTCTGCATGAAAAAACTAAGTCCACACCTAAAAAAAAATTGAGCAGGGGTTCCCCCCACTAGGCACTGGCCAGCTTTGTTCACCCCCCGCCCATAATAATCCCGGCCTTCAAAAGAGTTGGGCAAAGACAGAGTGAGGAAGAAGTGGGTGGGGTGTCTGAAATGCAAAGTAAACAAAGTTTCCAGAACACCTTCTTCAATTGATTGAACTTTTTGAAAATTGATAAATGTAATTAAATGCCACATACCTTAAACGCCCCTTTTTGTGCCTCCAATCCAACTAATTTATCATAAATATAACAATGATGGCTGATTTTTCCACTCGTTTTCCTAGCGTGTTCACAATAAATGCCTGTCCTTTACTGTCTATCTATCCATCTATCTTCTAATACTGAGTCGGTCATACTTAGCCATTACCGTATTCGGGCGTGTATTACCCGCAGTTTTTTTCCCTCAAATTACAGGCCCAAGTTCAGGGTGCGGGTAATCCGCCCGAATTATTTTTGGGCCATTTTATTTTTACTTTTGTCAGCTGAAAAAACGATGCATCTCGTGTTATGCTCTATCCTTTTACGATTCCCGACATAAAAAACTCAATTTTACTTTCACATGAGTAATATAACAATCTCCATTACTAGCAAGCCCGATTTTGTGAGTATTATTCCTGAAACTCTGATTTTAAACGAAATAAACAAGCAAGTTCAATGCGAACATCAAAGTTTTCCGGCATCAAAACCGCCGCCCACAAACCACCGCTACAGGTTTTTTTCTGCACGCGATCGGTAAATGACGTCATCGGACCCCAGCAACCCCACACGTGTCTATTGTTTTATCTTAATGGGGCGTATCTCTCTCATAAAACTGTTTGGAAACGGTAAAAAAATTCTCGATAGCAAAACGGTTGTGGAAAACAGCGTTTTCCGTCAGCTCCGTGTCAATACCAACAACAGCATACAAATGTGTTAACACAAATTAAAGCATTCAACTTTTCTCGCCAAGCGTCTGCTATTTGGCGCCAAAACATAACCATTTGCGAGATCGTAGAATAGTCGTAGCAACTCGTCTTAGGAGCAATTAAATACTTTTCACATTGATTGCGGATTAAATTTTATGATTGGGGAATAAACGCAAATTAGAGAATAACTTGACCATATTTTCAAACCTTATCGACACGCACCGCAGGGTGGCAATTATATGACAGGGATTAACAATAGTGTCATAATTGAACCGTTATAAATCATCAAACAGTGTAAATCCAAATCAGATGTCTGCGGCGTCTTTCTGAGGTGTCTGATCTCGGACTGCACTGTTTGCCATGTCCCAAAAAAGAGACGTTTGCGGCGCCTTTCTGAGGTGTCTGATCTGGGACCGCACTGTTTGCCGATGTCCCAAAAAAAACGGTCGCGGGCATATGTGGGTTAATAAAAAAAAATTACAATGGTGAACAGGTAAAGTTTTTTCAACATTTTAATGCAAAATACATGCTTTCTGGTGATACTCGCATGCACGTGCATTTTCCCGCCCTTTGAAGACGATCGCGCGTTCCGTTGTGTGTTACAAAAACTGGCCAAATTCTTACTTTTTCACACTCACGCATCCACCAAAATTTCAGCAAATGTTCCATGCGGGTAATACAACAGAATAACAGGTTTCCCCCAGATTTTGGCAAAAAGGGGGGTGCGGGTAGTACGCAAATGCGGGTAATACACACCCGAATACGGTACCTCAGAAACATACTTGGTCATTACCTGGGAGTCTTTTTTCGGAAAATCGTCACCCCCCCCCCCCCCCCAATTAATTAATTACCGTTAGAGTAGTTTTCTACCCATAATGATTTAATTGTGGGTTTGACAATGACCCCCACCAGGCATGGAATTCAATTTTCTCTGGACCCCCCACCCGTGAAATACAATATTCACCCAACCCCACCACCCGTACAAAAACATATCGGGTGCCGCCCGCCCTCCCCCAATGGCTAATTCTGGAACCGCCCTTACATTATATGATATAGTTCCAGATAAGGAGGTGTTACAAGGATAATTAAAGAATAATTTTCCTAATTTCTTGTTGGAAACATATGTTTTGGTACTTGGATGACATATGGTGTGGGTAGTTGCTAGAATCGACTTGGTGATTCTGTTAGGTGATTCTGGCAAGTCCCTGTAACATATATTTCCATCATCCCCTCATTGAGGCGATTCTAACAAGTACCCAAAACAAATGTTTCCAACAAGGAATGAGGAAAATGATGCCATAACCCATAAAATACCAATCACGACAATTGTCATCTTCTTTGACGTCTGCTGGTTACTTTTAAAAGTCATTTTTGCAAACAGTATGGAACCAGATCAGACTGCTCCTTAGGATCAGTCTGATCTGGGTCCAAGCTGTTTGCCTATATGCAAAAGTATTTTCAAAAAGTTTGCCAAAAAATTCAGCAGACGGCATAAGCAGACGACATTTGCAGATGTAGCTTTTCTCGATGCCTAAAGGGTTAATTGTCTTTGATACGCCTTCTTATCTGAGAAAGCTTGTTAATTTGGCACACATGGAAAAGTTTAAGTATTTTGGCTTATCTAGGCCTTCAAAAAAGAAACTCTGGCAATGTTAAAGTGATTTTACACAAGCCTGTTTAAATTATATATCAAGTAAAAAGTAGGCAAAAATAAAGACACACTATTTGGTTCTTAAGGGGAATAGGAACCACTGACAGATTTTTCTGCCATTTTTCAACGGAAGACAACTTTTGGGACTTCCTGTTCTCTTTTCTATAAGCCCTGTCCCATTGAAAAAGGGGCCTACTCTTAAAGGAAAGAATTTGCTCCTTAGGGGAAAATTCTTCCCTTTAAGAGTTGACCCCTATTGACATGGGAGACAAAATACTTGTGCGGAAGTTGTCTCCCCTGAAGGTGTTCCAATTCCCCTTAAGTTCAAAATAGACTTAAAAACAACAAGAAAAGATAACTTTGCTAGAGGTCCTGAAATCAAATGTAATATGTTAATAATTGTTATAAACGGAACTTGATGATTTTTTCATAATTTCTGTGTTTTCTGTTCTAATAGTTTTATACTAAACTTTCATCTTTTCTTACATCTTATCATATGATACACATGTTTGGTACAATACTGCTGAAGGATAACTATATTAACCCTTATCTTGCTGTTCACAACAACCCCTATCTTTGCAAACAGTGTAGATCCAGATCAGATGGCTTCTGAACATCTGATCAGGATCTACACAGTTTGACATTCAGTTTATGAATTTTTAGCAATAAATTACATACCTGCCAACTTTCACCCATTAGGAGTGAGTTTCACGATTTTTCCATGCATTTTGACCTCACGATCGTGTTGCCAAAATAAGGCAAAAATCACGATTTTTCCACCTCCTCACGCTTGGTATTTTTATCAGCCATATTGTTTGTGGATAGTCATTAGAAATATCTTGGATTTCTTCACTATCTATTTTAGAGATGGAAAAACCCTGAGTATATTTTTAGCTGTATTGACTATTTTTAACCCAATGATAGATTAACCAGTACCAACAAACAAATGCAAGTTGCCAACAGTTCATGAACAGGGATGCCCTTTGCTTATCTGTTCATGTAAGTATGTTTGAACAATTATTTAATCTCTCCCAGATGTAATGAAAGTAAATATTTACCTATGAATGAGCAATGTCACGTATTTTCGTGACTACGAAAATCGTAGTTTTTATCTCTCAAACTAAGAATTGTATTGTTATTTGGTAATGAGTGTTCTAACACTTCAGAAACAATTGTTTTGCAAAATAAAGGCTGTTATAGTCAGACATTAAGCACTCCTTGCAACTGCATGAAAACTGTTTCTGAGTAAAAGAACCTAATTTCAGACAGATCATATATTCAGACAATCTTTATTGCAAATACTGTTAATTATTGAAGCTTAAGTATTATACCAGTGATTTATTGGATAATACATAAAATATTAACATGCAATTTTTCTAATTGTACTTGTGGACTGGAGTGTGTCTACTAGTTTGAAAAAAAATCTCCCCCATGGAAATTTTGGGGAAAATATTCACCCGCTTTATTCCATTGAAAAATGCCGTGACACGCAGAATCTCCCCCATGAAAAATTTGAAAAGTTGGCAGGTATGAAATTACATCAAGTAATTTGATTGGTTGGTAGACAGAAATGGGTGTGGCTTGAATGAATATTCAGCAAGAGAAGGGTTAAGTATCAGTTGGTGGAAAGTTCTCTGCCTCTTTTCATAGACATACATGTTGCAGAGATCAAAATTTTAGTCACCATTTTTTGAATTATTTTCATGCTTCATTTTGATTGTTAACTTTCTGTTAGTAAATCGTAGTACTTCTTCCGTTAATCATGGCCCAACCTGCTGCTGCTTGAGAACTGGCATGAATAAAATTATCAAATATTTAAATTTTAAGTAAAAGGTTGAATGATCTTTTTTTAGTTGCTTTTAACATAGACTAGAATTTATTCTTGCTAACTTATGTATTAATGTTAATCATATGGTTGTCATCAAAGCTTACATGGTGTGAACATGTTCAAAATGTGATGAATAAGGATCCTTCATTATACAGAATGTTAACATGTCTCTGCAATGAATAGCCTTTTAAACCCCATATTAAATAGTGAAAGGTGGGGTTTACTAGGGTATAATTATTTTCCTTACATTATGATAACAAAACCATGTGACATAGTACATTCTTTTATTTCTCTTAACTGGCTTCTTTTCCAATGAAAATTTGTGATATTTTTCTGATTTATACTCCAAACATAGGTTGTGGATGCTCGTGGGTGCTCCTTAAACCGCCCCACTGAGGCAGCTCTAACGAGTACCCACAACCTGTGTCATGAAGCAGAAATAAGCGGAATAATTTATTCACCCATGTAACCCCCAGTTTTCTCTCTATAAAGTGGGGTTTAGAGGGGTGTGCATTACACATATTTGTTAACATGATGTTGATTATTGGTTCTAGAAAATCTGTGTAAAATGCCAGTTTTGTAGATATGAAAGAAGCCATTGTAGTACATTGGTGTGTAATCATAATAAACACTAGAATGTGTTGAAAAAAAAGGAATGTTTTGGGGATATCAAGATGATTTTTTTTTTCCAAAAGTTATTTAAAATGTTTGCCTTGTCAGTAAGCTTTGAAACAAACCAGGCCAGAGCATCATACAAATTTCAGTCTGAAATATCAAGTCTAAACATTTAGTATCAAATCTTAGAGTATAAGTTAAATAACAGTTTTATGCAATATTGTATTTTCCAGTTAAGCAAGATACATGCTCCCCGGCGTCGTAAACCTCGCTCTGAAACGTATTATGCTCGGTAGCTCCATCTTCACTTTACAAACTATTTATAAACTGTGGAATTTGCTGCTGAAATATCAGTTTAATTTGGGTGACAGTAAAGAAGGGCACTTGAAGTTACACACTGTTTACCTGTTCATCAGTGCAGTCTAATCAGAATGTTTTGTACTGTGTTTATATCAAGACTCAGTGGGTCTAGGTGTTATTGAAACAATTGTTGTTGGGCAGATGTCATTCTCTTGTGGCTTGAATAACCTGTCTCAAACAAACTTTCATGGTCTGAAGGGGAATGGAACACCTGTCCGATTTTTCCGCCATTTTTCAAAGGGAGACAATTTTTGGGACTTCCTGTTCCCTTTTCTTTAAGCCCTGTGCAGTGAAAAAGGGGTCTACTCTTAAAAGAAAGCAAATTCTTTCCTTTAAGAGTTGACTCCTATTGACATGGGAGACAAAAATACTTTTGAAGGAGTTTCCTCCCCTAAAGGTGTACCCGTTTCCCTTAAAGTTGTTTGAGCCATTGAAATTTGACAATATTGTTTAATGTTTATTAGCCATACAAATTTCATGCTCAAGTCAGATGAGCATGAAAAGTGTTTTAAAACAGTGGTGGTAATAAAATATTGCATGAAGTTAAGATGCTTTATCAGACTTTAGTTAAAGCTGGAACAATGTTCTGTTCACCTCTTTGTTGGATGAAAAATATCAATCTTGCAATTTTTCTGCATGGAATTTATCAGGATTCTTCTACTGGTGTTACTTCAGTAGAAAAGAAGTGAAAAATGGATGACATTCTTGATAATAATCTAACAAGAAGGAAAAGCTCAGGGGCTGAAATGTTACTGTATAAAGTGACACATTATAAAAAAAAGATGAGATGAAAATGGAACTACATACTGTTGTTTTGTGGAATTTGATACATATTCTCTGAAGTACATGCATGCATGTGACTAGTGATAAACAAACTGTTAGTTTGAAAAGTGAAGATAGATACTAACACAAGTGAGGCTGTGTTTTGGTGGCTAATTTAACAACCTTAACCCTTCAACTACTAATCACGACCAGCAGACCACATTTTTAAAGTTGTTTTTTTTCCTATTTTCTCTGTGCAAATCAAACCTTGACATTACATGTGAATTGTCATGTAATTTCAAGGTTAACCCTTATCTTGCTGAATATTCATTTAAGCCACACCCATATCTGTCTATCAACCAATCAAATTACTTGATGTAATTTATTGCTACAAATTCATAAACTGAATGCCAAACAGTGTAGATCCTGATCAGATGGCTTCTTCAGAAGCCATCTGATCTGGATCTACACAGTTTTCAAAGATAGGGGTTGTCGTGAACAGCAAGATAAGGGTTAATTTACTGTGAAAAATGTTCTTAGAATTTTGATTTTATGTAGCAGTTGAAGGATTAATTTGTAGTTTGACAATGCATTAAAAAGTGGGTTGCATTTTGTCTTCATCATTATTAACCCTTTACCACTCAGATACGTGTTTTTACGAGTCTGCACCCCCCCCCCCCCATTTTAAGCCCCAAAAGCACCTAAAATCTGCATTTCTAGCCCTGGATAGTTATGTTTGCTTAAGGATTTGTTGGGCAAAAAAGTGACCAGTTTTTTCGCGCGCCTCCCCACTAAAAATATTCTGGGGGGGTTTGAAGGGGGGCAACGCCCCCCTCACATCCCGAAAAATTTTGGGTGTATGGCCCAACCGGCAGCTAAAATTTATATCTGAGGGTGTCTGGGGTCAAAAATGCCTGAAAGTTGATGCTGATAAAACATGCTGCAAACAGTGAAAATGGCCAGTGCTAAACACCTTAATTGTTGCCTTGACAGCTGTGTGAAGACTAAAATGTGGTCAAAAATTCATGTAAAAACACACTTTTTGCCAACTTTGAGATGCCCCCTCTTTACCATGACAACAATGATCCAGTCCTGAAAGGTTGCATTTGAAAGGCTAATGCCCAATGAACATTCATACCGAGTTTGGTGTAAAACAGACCATCCATTATGAAACAATGGCTAGTTGAAGTTGCTGTCAGGTGCAACACTGTGAAAATCAGCGAAATTCACAAAATCCCTGAGTGGTAAAGGGTTAATGAAGAAAATCCCAACTGACCAAAATAATGTTTTTTCATCATTTTATTGCAAGAAACAATATTTCAGATATAATTAATGCATTTTAGGCTAAAATTCAGTATGTGCCCAGATTTCAGTTAACCCTTTACCACTCAGATACGTGTTTTTACGAGTCTGCACCCCCCCCCCCCCATTTTAAGCCCCAAAAGCACCTAAAATCTGCATTTCTAGCCCTGGATAGTTATGTTTGCTTAAGGATTTGTTGGGCAAAAAAGTGACCAGTTTTTTCGCGCGCCTCCCCACTAAAAATATTCTGGGGGGGTTTGAAGGGGGGCAACGCCCCCCTCACATCCCGAAAAATTTTGGGTGTATGGCCCAACCGGCAGCTAAAATTTATATCTGAGGGTGTCTGGGGTCAAAAATGCCTGAAAGTTGATGCTGATAAAACATGCTGCAAACAGTGAAAATGGCCAGTGCCAAACACCTTAATTGTTGCCTTGACAGCTGTGTGAAGACTAAAATGTGGTCAAAAATTCATGTAAAAACACACTTTTTGCCAACTTTGAGATGCCCCCTCTTTACCATGACAACAATGATCCAGTCCTGAAAGGTTGCATTTGAAAGGCTAATGCCCAATGAACATTCATACCGAGTTTGGTGTAAAACAGACCATCCATTATGAAACAATGGCTAGTTGAAGTTGCTGTCAGGTGCAACACTGTGAAAATCAGCGAAATTCACAAAATCCCTGAGTGGTAAAGGGTTAATGAAGAAAATCCCAACTGACCAAAATAATGTTTTTTCATCATTTTATTGCAAGAAACAATATTTCAGATATAATTAATGCATTTTAGGCTAAAATTCAGTATGTGCCCAGATTTCAGTTAACCCTTTACCACTCAGATACGTGTTTTTACGAGTCTGCACCCCCCCCCCCCCATTTTAAGCCCCAAAAGCACCTAAAATCTGCATTTCTAGCCCTGGATAGTTATGTTTGCTTAAGGATTTGTTGGGCAAAAAAGTGACCATTTTTTTCGCGCGCCTCCCCACTAAAAATATTCTGGGGGGGTTTGAAGGGGGGCAACGCCCCCCTCACATCCCGAAAAATTTTGGGTGTATGGCCCAACCGGCAGCTAAAATTTATATCTGAGGGTGTCTGGGGTCAAAAATGCCTGAAAGTTGATGCTGATAAAACATGCTGCAAACAGTGAAAATGGCCAGTGCCAAACACCTTAATTGTTGCCTTGACAGCTGTGTGAAGACTAAAATGTGGTCAAAAATTCATGTAAAAACACACTTTTTGCCAACTTTGAGATGCCCCCTCTTTACCATGACAACAATGATCCAGTCCTGAAAGGTTGCATTTGAAAGGCTAATGCCCAATGAACATTCATACCGAGTTTGGTGTAAAACAGACCATCCATTATGAAACAATGGCTAGTTGAAGTTGCTGTCAGGTGCAACACTGTGAAAATCAGCGAAATTCACAAAATCCCTGAGTGGTAAAGGGTTAATGAAGAAAATCCCAACTGACCAAAATAATGTTTTTTCATCATTTTATTGCAAGAAACAATATTTCAGATATAATTAATGCATTTTAGGCTAAAATTCAGTATGTGCCCAGATTTCAGTTAACCCTTTACCACTCAGATACGTGTTTTTACGAGTCTGCACCCCCCCCCCCCCCCATTTTAAGCCCCAAAAGCACCTAAAATCTGCATTTCTAGCCCTGGATAGTTATGTTTGCTTAAGGATTTGTTGGGCAAAAAAGTGACCAGTTTTTTCGCGCGCCTCCCCACTAAAAATATTCTGGGGGGGTTTGAAGGGGGGCAACGCCCCCCTCACATCCCGAAAAATTTTGGGTGTATGGCCCAACCGGCAGCTAAAATTTATATCTGAGGGTGTCTGGGGTCAAAAATGCCTGAAAGTTGATGCTGATAAAACATGCTGCAAACAGTGAAAATGGCCAGTGCTAAACACCTTAATTGTTGCCTTGACAGCTGTGTGAAGACTAAAATGTGGTCAAAAATTCATGTAAAAACACACTTTTTGCCAACTTTGAGATGCCCCCTCTTTACCATGACAACAATGATCCAGTCCTGAAAGGTTGCATTTGAAAGGCTAATGCCCAATGAACATTCATACCGAGTTTGGTGTAAAACAGACCATCCATTATGAAACAATGGCTAGTTGAAGTTGCTGTCAGGTGCAACACTGTGAAAATCAGCGAAATTCACAAAATCCCTGAGTGGTAAAGGGTTAATACTGCACACTTGTCAGAAGAAAAAAAATGTTTAGAGAGGAAAAAGTGAAAACAAATATCATGAAAAAAATGGTTTGTAGCCAGATAAGATACAAACACGACTGCTCAACTACACAGTTGAGAAAGATTCTTTAAATATTAAGATATAAAAAAGATGTATTTTACTATCCATGGAGCAAACACAAAGGTGTTGATTGGACTGCATGGATGCAAATGCTGATCTGCACCATTATTGTGTGCAAATGACAAAAACAGGTTTTCTCATGACCTTGTTCAAATGTGACAGTGTCAGTTTACTGACATGGTCCAGATGAAAATCTAAAAACAAAACTTCATTATAGAGTATTGTTTGTTTTATTTGAGGTTTAATGTCCCCGTCAACAGTGTATAGGTCATTTTGGAGATGTTGCTTCCAATTTTGTGGAACTTTACCCGACATTGAGATAAAATGACTTCTCAAGCCCTGCCGCCCAATGAAACCAATAGGGTTTATATGCACTGACAGTCCAACTCCCACCACTTTTCCTGGGCATGCTTAGAACCTCAAAGCGGTTTACCAGTATTCACATGCAGTTGGTTTCAGCTCTGCATGGAAGCATCATGCAGCCCATCTATTTGTTCAAGCCCAGATGGGCGAGTGCAGTTCATTATAGAGTAAAGCCGGCATAAGACATATGGTAGCTCCAGTTAAGGATTACCATAATGATCCTAGATATTGGGAGAGATAGGTCTAAGCAAACAGTGCAGACCCAGATCAGACTGCTCCTGAAGGAGCAGTCTGATCAGGGTCTACACTGTTTGCTATTCCATATGCACCTTTTTCACTCCTTGCTAGATCATGAAACAAATTTGTTAAAATTTTAGGAGAATTACAGTAAGTCAGGAAGGTGCCCCAATGTTTAGGATTTTTACAGTAACCCATTTTAGACTGAATGGAATCTTCCTCACTATGTATAGCAGGAGTCCATTTCAAAATTGAGGGGTGTTAGGTTGAGCTAGTTTCAGAAATCCAATAAGAAAATGGTGGAGCATTTGCAAACAGTTGAGGTTCTGATCAGACGCCACATTCTGCAAGGTCTGATCTGGGCCTGCACTGTTTGCCAGGGTGATCATTCAGGGGTTTCCTGCCTGAGTTGGGTTAGCAAGGATAGCTACCATACTAATCATAATAATGGCACAGTGTGCTTAAACATTCCATGCTAATCATAAAAACCGGCCCCCGCCCATAGGGGCTTGAAGAAATAGGTGGGCTGCATGATGCTTCCATGCAGAGCTGAAACCGACCCGCACACAAGTACTGGTAAACCGTTTAGAGAATCTAAGCCTGCCCATGCAAAGCGGTGCGAGTCGGTCGGACTCGCTTCGCTTTGCCTGGGCAGGCTTAGATCCTCTAAACCCTATCGGTTTCATTGGATGGCAGGGCTCAAGATGTCATATCGGGTAAAAGTCCCACAAAATTGGAAGCAGCGTCTCCAAAATGACCTTTACGGTGTTGACGGGGACGTTAAACCTCAAATCAAACAAATAAAACAAACTAATCATAAAAACAAGCCCCGGAAAGCTCTTCTATTAACTACACAGTCAGGCAAAACCATATCCTCCTTACAAGAATTTTGGACAATTTTGGTTCAAAGTTGGCATAAGGAGCATTTTTAATTATAACGGAAAAAGATGAAATAACTAGCTATTTTGGATGTGTTTGGTTCAAAGTTGGCATAAAGAGTGTTTGAGGGGCAAACACACATGCATATCAGGTCATGCTTCCTCAGAATATCTGCATTCAATGATTACTTAAATTTGCAGGCAAGGCTACTAAAAATGCACTAACTTTATTGATTTCTGCATGAGCTTTGGCCCATTTTCTAACAGGAGCTAGTTGTTCAAAACTAAAAATGTCATTTACTTAACATTTCATTAAAACTTTGGCCATTTACCCTTATCCCTCTGAACATGACAACCTCTACCTTTG
This sequence comes from Lucinisca nassula, assembly GCA_963580285.1. Lineage (NCBI taxonomy): Eukaryota > Metazoa > Mollusca > Bivalvia > Lucinida > Lucinidae > Lucinisca > Lucinisca nassula. The sequence goes on from OY757010.1 coordinate 51,482,176, forward strand.
CAAAAAGTGTAGATCCATATCAGATGGCTTCTGATGAGGCCATCTGGTGAGTATTTACACTGTTTGTCATGTAGATTGTGAATTGGACGATAAAAATTTTGTGAAGCAGTTTGATTTGTATGGGTAGCTTTTCTTAATGCAAAAGCTACTCAAATTTTTCCAGCAACAATATTATTTTAGATATTTTTCCTTGCCAGAATAATTTCAATTTTGACCACTAACAAGTTTGTTAAGATAATGAGGCTTTGAACAACTGGACCCAGGTGTGTTGTTGGTACTATGTACTAAAACATGGTGATTTTCTTACTTTCAATGGTAGCCGCACGGTATTGTAGGGTCTCACTTGAATTAAGGGTAACTAGTTGGATTTTGTGATATTCTTGCCAAACTCTTTTTGAGAAAAAAGTTCTGTTTTGCATGAGGTGGTGGTTTGAGAGAATAATAAAAAAGTAATGCAACACATTGTTTCCAAAAGCAGTATCTTTTGGATTCATAATTTTGTGTTAGTCATGAGGTTTTTGAAGCACTGTCTGTTTTCGAGTTTGAACACTGTATTGGGATGAAATAATTTTATCCTGTTTCTTGAAAGATGTTTTAGCTTTAGCTACTATTTTTCCCAAAGATTTGGTCTAGCAAAGAATTTCATAGTGTCATATTTTGCTTGTAACCATTCTGTGATAAATACTGTATCTGTGATACTTTTTTATCATATGATGTCAAGTCTGATACTCATTAGGTTTGTTGCAGCTCATTATATTGTGTTAATGTCTGTATATACACTGCCGTGCCATTATCATGTGGACGCTTATAACAGAGGTTGGTCTGTGGCTCCCATTTTTTTTTGCATGTTTTTCTCCCAGTTTTATTAATTCTGCCCTATTTCCATGGAACACGGCAGTCAAAACATTGTCAGCCAAGACAATATTATCAGTAACTCACTGATTTACTCAATCTGTTTCACACAAGTTGTCAACAGTATTAGTCTTTATGCCATTTCAGAACCCTTTATGTCATATTTTTCACAAACCATAAGGTAAAATTAGTGATTACTTTTATAGCGTTGAATTCCAACAGCCTGATTCACCACATATACATATGATCCCATGGGTAGATAATTCTCGAAAATTTAATGTAGTCAATCTGTTTTACACAAGTTGTCAACAGTATCAGTCTTTATGCCATTTCAGAACACTTAGCATATGTCATATTTTCACAAACCATTTTGTAAAAGTAGTGATTATTTTTATAGGGTTGAATTCCAACAGCATGGGTCACCACATCTACATATGACCCTATGGAAGATAATTCTCCAAAATTTAACGGATATTAACATAAACAACATGCAATATAACTTATAAAATCATGCAACATGTAACATCTCATAATAACTGGAAAAAACGGCAATCATGCATGCAATATAGTGGGTGTGGGTTGTCGAGATCAGTAGGGCTTGGACCAAGATGTACACAGTCAGCGTTCATGGATCCTGACGACCAAGTTGTAACGGCGCGGCAGTGTAATATACATGTAGGGACATACATACCCTGCCATTCAGTATTGTAACTGCATTAACAGAGTAATTTATGTATGCTGGATATTGCATCCTTGTTTACCAATTGATTACTAATTTGTTGGACATAATATTTACAGTTGTATGTTCTGACAAAATAAAGGTTTTGATTCTCTAAATATTCTCCTTCTTTTCTTACAACCCCATAAATTTTATTGTGACTCCCTGGCTAATTTAGATTTTGATATGTTTGTCAGTCATGTTAGTGACATTCAGTATTCAGTGAAATAAATTGCATCACCTTGTGGTCATCCAGTCTGGTGAATATTTTAGCATACAAATGAGTGCTAAGTATGCAAAATACAATAAATTAATCTCTATCTGGAAAAACATATTACAGTGTCTACTTCTATTTGCTTCACAAATTGTGTGTGTACCTACATAATTGAAGTGAAGGCAATGATCAGGAATCAATACAATTGACCCACAGCTCCCATCAGAGACTCCAAAGGGAAAGAAACACAAACATGAAATAACTAGACCATTATGGAAACATCAATAGCAGAAAGCCAAAATGACAGTTACTTTCCCGCAATATGGCCAATTGGCTTTCCAAAACAAAAAATATAAGCGATACACTCACTCAAAGACAAACCATAACACAAATAAACCACGACAGCAGAACAGCCTTGAAACGGTAAGTGAAACAAATTCCACTTGGGGTGTTGGGGTGGTGGAGGGGGGGGGGGGGGGGGCCTTAAATCATTTTTACACGGCCGCAATCCTTGCCCTTACTTCTGTCGTGATTTAGACAAACAATTTGTTCAGTCGGCATGTTTGCATGCATGCCTCTGTGTGTGTGTGTTCCAAATAACATGTATGAGTTTTTGATGCAGTGCCTTTGTCTTTGACACAAATTAAGACTGTGTATGTATGTATGTATTTATGTATGGATGGATGCAACATCTTTCCACAAAGGATACAAGCAGTAGCAGGAAGGAATTTAGTATTACAAAGAATAAGGTAAATCAGTGCACCTTATAAGGTACGGTTGGCATGGGTATTATTGCATGTGTGTGTGTGTTCCAAATAACATGTATGAGTTTTTGATGCAGTGCCTTTGTCTTTGACACAAATTAAGACTGTGTATGTATGTATGTATTTATGTATGGATGGATGTAACATCTTTCCACGAAGGATACAAGCAGCAGCAGGAAGGAATTTAGTATTACAAAGAATAAGGTAAATCAGTGCACCTTATAAGGTTGGGTTGGCATGGGTATTATTGCATGGACATGTTCACGTATTGGTGGGCTGAGCATGCACTTTCTACTTTTTGGATTATTGGTAACAGAGAAAAAGGTGCATTTGGGAATGACAGCAGTTCTCTAGCAGTGTTTGTGTTGCAGTGCCAATAAAAATGTATGTCTTGTTTCACATGTAACCACAAGATTAGTGTGCCTTTATAGATTATGAGTTCTCTGTGAGCAATGGTCATAATGTACAGTTTAACACAGATTGCTTGGATACATGCATGGGTTTTGGTTTCATAAGAGTGCTTTGTTACCCCTGTAATTGCATCATGAAAACATGCTATACAAATACATTGTAAATTTTACCTCCGAAAAACCGAAAGCTTTTAAGATGAAATTGTGATATTTTTTCTTATATCTGCTCAAAATAAAGATTGTGGGTACATGTTAGAACCTAACAAGTACCTGCAATTTATATTTTGGAGCAGAAATAAGAAAAATAAGGTTTACCCCTGTAAACCTAAGTTTTATACATAAAAGTGGGGCTCAATGGGGTTGAAATTATACAGGTGTGTTTTCATGTAACAAGAATAACAAGAGTAACAAGGACTATGTTGGGAACACCTGGCAGATTTTTCCGCCATTTTTCAAACCGAGACAACTTTCGGGACTTCCTGTTCGCTTTTCTACAAGCCCACTGGAAAAGGGGTTTACTCTTAAAGGAAAGAATTAAGAGTTGACCCCTATTGACATGGGAGACAAAAATACTTTTGCACGGGTTGCCTCCACTGAAGGTGTTCCCATTCCCCTTAAACTGAGGATTTTTGAAATTTGTTACAACTTGTCCTGCTGAACCAGACTACGCAAGCTATTGCAAACACTATAGAAGAATTAACCCTTATCTTGCTGAATATTCATTTAAGCCACTCCTATTTCTGTCTATCAACCAATCAGATTACTTGATTTAATTTATTGCTACAAATTCCTAAACTTTATGCCAAACAGTTTAGATCCTGATCAGATGGCTTCTTCAGAAGCCATCTGATCTGGATTTACACTGTTTTCAAAGATAGGGGTTGTCATGAACAGCAAGATAAGGGTTAAGCCATCTGATATTCAGTTCGTGAATTTGTAGGAATAGATTTCATCAAGCAATCTGATTGGTCGAAAGTCAGAAATGGGTCAATCTGATTGGTTGAAAGTCAGAAATGGGTTTGGCTAAATTAGTTTATTCAGCAGGACAGGAGTTATTAAATGAGGGTAATGGAAACACCTTTAGAGGAAATATATCTTTTCAAAATTATCCAGTGATTGTTGTCAGTATGGGTCTGCTCTAAAAAGAAAAAAAAAAAAAAAGAATTCTATGCAGGAACGTGTCCTTTTAATGTAGACTTGCTTTTTACTAATGATCCTAAGTAGTGCAACAGGCAGGCCTAAGCAAACAGTGTAGACCCAGATCATGGTCTGCACCATTTGGCATTCTGTTTAGACTTCTTGCTAGATCGCAAAACAAACCCATTAAAATTTTAGGAGACTTACAGCAAGTTCTATGGTAGTTTGAGCTTGGTGTACATGGAAGCAAAGAGGAAGCAAAGCAAATTAAGATTTCAAAGGTGTATCCATTTATCTTATGTATGTGATAATGTTTTGATAGGTTGTCGGTTAAATGTTCTTTTGCAGTTTGCGTGCATAATTGTTTGAGAAAGTCTGGTTGTTCTATATGTGATCTTTTGTTTAAGAAATAGATCACATCTAATTGTGATTTGTTGAGTAATAAATCACAGTTTGGAGGCCAGTTGTAAAGTAGATCAAATCACATGCGTGTAGCCACGTGATTTGTCTACTCACAACTGACTGACAAATTGTGATTTATTACTCAACAAATCACAAACTAGAGCTTATCTATTTCGATTCTAACAGACTGAAAATCGGCAAAAATGTTGGTGTTTCTTTCAAATTCTCACAACTTTTCGCTATTGTTAGAAGAAATCCCGCTAAAATTTTCAACTGAAACACATGCATTTATAGCCTTTTCTAACGCTTTCGATGCGAGAATATGACGTTACACCGTCTTATAACGTCAAGGAAATTGACTAGTAACATCATAGATTGGTAGTTTTTAATGATGTCACTCATCATGCTCTTCCTTGCTGTGATTTGTTGTAGAATAAAACACAGTTAATTTCCATTGCCAATATAGAATTAAAAATACTATTTTAAATAAACAGCATTAATATTGTCTACCAGTAAATGACAGCAATATTTGATTGCAAAAGTCAAGCAGTTTTTAGTGCCACATTTTGCTGTATTATGAAAAACGTTAGAACAACCAGGCTCTAATTACATTGTTTAATGGGTTTTTGAAAGAAATGTTTCTAATCACTTATTTGTTCATCTTTGTATTACTCATCAGTATCAGAAAAAGGTAAGGTTTATTGTTAGTGAAATGCTTTATGTCCCCACCTATAATACAGCTGTATGTGGGGTCACATTTATAGCATTTACCATACCATCCAAGTTCATATGTTCATGTAAATCACCAGTTCTTCACAACTACTCATTACGAAAACACGCCTATACGAAAAAATGAACATTTTAAGATGTAAAAATTGTGATAGTTTTCTTATTTCTGCTCAAAATATAGATTGTGGGTACTCATTAGAACCACCTCATCAAGGCAGTTCTAACGTTCTAACGACTGCCCACAATCTAAATCTTAGAGAAGAAATAAGAAAAATAAGGTTTACCCCTGTAAACCCCAGTTTTACTATATAATAGTGGGGTTCATGGGGGTCAAAATTTTATAGACGTGTTTTTGTGATGATATGCAATGAAAAAAAAAAAATAGAACAATCAAACACCAGCCAATGGAAATTGGTGCTTAGATTTTCATTTTATGTAGCATTATACATGTCAGTCCTGAATTTATATATAATTGCACTTTTTTTTCCCCAAATGTAATCAGCAAGGATATAAAGAATGGGAGAGAAACTTGTCCAATCATTTCCAGTGTTAACATTTCAAGGAAACAGGAAGAAAACCATATATTTTTTAAACGGTTTGCAACCAATCCAGATGGTACAGATTATATACCATTCTGTTGTTCTATCAAAAAGATAAAAGAGAACCAGTATATCCCTTGGGATGCCAAGAAAAAACTGCATCTGAAAATGTTGTCTGTGTTGTCTGCTGCATCTTTTTGTTAAATTTTCAAGCATTTTTTTGCATACAGGTAAACAGTGTGGACCTTGATCAGACTAATCCTCATCTCAGACAAAAAAAAACAAAAAATTGACGCCTTTTGTGTGGTTGGCATCTTAAGGGATATTATTTTATTTCCCAGCGTCATTTGTAGACCTCGGCAGAATTTTGCTTTACTTTAATTTACCTCTGTCACAAAATTAACTGTTTTATTTTAATTTGCTGTGGTTTATATGACTTGCGCTTTGATTTTGTGCTTTGACATTGACAAAAAAATGTTGATTTGTTTCAATTAAAGCTTTGCATGTTATATTTACTCACCCAAGTACCTGTACAAACCTGTAGTAGTCTGTCACTGTTTTTGTCCAATAGGCTTTCAGCATTGTATGTTCTAAATAATAGCATAGCTGACTCATACTGTTTGCTCCTGAGTCTGTCAGAATCAGTAGTTTGCTGCTGTCCGCATATTCTTTATGCAAACATGCTCTTAAAAATACTTTCTCATTAACCCATTCAATACCGGAAAGAAATAGATGGGCTGCATGATGCTTCCACGCAGAGCTAAAACCAACCTGCACACAAGTACTGATGAACCACTTATAGAATCTGAGCCTGCCCAGGCAAAGCGGTGTGAGTCGGTCCGTCCATGCTTATAAACCCTATTGGTTTCATTGGGCGACAGAGCTTGAGATGTCATTTCATCTCAATGCCGGGTAAAAATCCCACAAAATTGGAAGCGATGTCTCCAAAATGACCTATACAGTGTTGACTGGGATGTTAAACCTGAAATCAAACAAACAAACAAATCCGGAAACCCCTAAATTGGTACCTTGGCAAACAGTGCTGGCCAAGATCAGACGCCACATTCTGCGGCGTCTGATCAGGGCCTCCACTGTTTGCTAAAAGTTCAGTCATTTTCAAGGAGGAAGGTTCTATTAGGTACTAAAAGGGTTAATGAGTAAGAAAATAATTGGTACCCTCTCTATATATGGAGATTGTTTGGGTATGCAGTAAAATCACCTTGCTAATGTCATCTGATCATCTTTTGTTTTTAAACCATTCTTTTTCTTGTAAAAATATGTTTAATTATTGGTTTACTGAAAAAAATTCTTACAACGAAACTTCTGTCATCATCACTTGCAGGTTTTGTTTGTTGAATTAGCCCATTTTGTACCAAATGGAAGCTTCTCTCTATATATCCCTATATATAGCAGGAGTCCATTTCAAAATTCAGGAGTGTCAGATTGTGTTTCCTTCAACATTTATTTGGAAAATGGCCGCTCTTTTTGCAAACAGTCCGCGCCCTGAATCTGATAGGAGGCCGCATTCTGCTGCTTCTGATCTGAGCCTTTACTGTTTGCCGATTACCCCATTCTGGGTTTTCCGGTACAAAATTGGTTAGCTGCATAAAGGCATAATCAGATGAAGGTTTTGATTACTCGGTATACATCTTGATTTTTCATTATGATAACACTAGCATGTGACATGGTGGATTCCTTAATACCTCCAAAAATGTCATACACCACAACCCCTTTATAACACTATTAATGGGGTCCAAAGCAGAGACCATGTTACAGGGCCTGACAAATCCAAAAAATTTCCACTTGCATTCACTTCTATTTATTTCCCTGTGCTCGGTAATACGGTAGAAATTATACTGTTGTTGTCACAGTCAATAATGGTACTTTTTCAAGTTAATTGACATAATACCTTTACCGATTGGCAATTTAAGATACAGTTATATAAACTCATTTAGCTTGACACGCATGATGAACAAGAGCTGCAGCCGATATAGATCTACTCAAAAGATCAGAAGTGTCAGGGCAGCGAGATAAAAGATTAAAAGAATGCAATTTATTTAGCTTGAACCACAAGACGAGGACCCTCCTCGATCCAAAACGAACTCAAACTTTCACACCCGCCCTACAAGCAAGTTCAATGCGATCATTATTTCCGCCATCCAAATCGTCGTCCTTAAACCACCACTCCCATTTTTTTGCACACGATCGGTAAATGACGTCATCCGATCCCAGCAACCCTACACGTGTTTAACGTCATTGTTTTATTTTAATGGGGCGTATCTCTTTCATTAAAAAATGTTTGGAACCGGTAAAAAAATATTTTCTCGCTAGCTAAACGGTTGTGGATAGAGGCGCGACCAATCCGCGGTTACCAACATTAAAAAATTCGACTTTTCCCCGCCAGCGTTTGCTATTTGGCGCCAAAACATAACCATTCACGAGATGGTAGAATAGTCCGTTTTTACTACCGTAAGATGTAGCAAATCGTCTTAGGAGCTATTAAATCATTTTCACATTGATTGTGGATTAAATTTTATGGCAGGGATAAACGCAAATTAGAGACATAACTTAATCTTATTTTCACACCTTGTCACGCTTATCGATAGCGCTGGTGGTACACACTACACCATAAATGAAAGACACGCACCGCCGGGCAATCGTGCTTAATTGGTAAATATATGACAGGGATTAACAATAGTGTCATAATTGAACCGTTATAAAAACATAGATGGTTTTGTCTCTAAATTGCCGACAAAGCGGATATTATTTTGATTTACTTACGGGTCTAGTTTTAACGTATTTAAGGACTCAAAAGACTGACAGTTGTAGACGATTTTTTTCGCACTTGCCCGACCAGGCGTCGAAAGGTCAAACTGCACCTGCCTGGTGCGATTTCGGACTTGTCCCGGGCGGCCGGGCAATGGATTTGTCAGCCCCTGCATGTTATATCCAAACAAAAATGTATAGATTATATAGAAAAATGACCATAAATGGCCATTTTTCTATATAATCTATACATTTTTGGGATCCATCTTGAAACCATTTTATATCCAAAACCGTGTTATAATGAACCGTGTTATAATAAGGTTGTGGTGTATTTGGAATGAAAATATATTTGATATTTTCTTATTTCTGCAGCAAATATAGATTGTATGCAAGAATGTTTCACAATGAACAATACTTGCATTAACCCATATCCTGCTAAACAGGACAACCCTTTGCAAACAATGTAGATCCAGAGCTTCTGAAGGACCCATCTGATCAGGATCTACACTGTCCTGCAGTTTTTTGATTGAACAATTACATTATATCAACTAATTAGATGGGTTGGTAGTCAGAATGGGTGTGCCTTGCAGGATAATAATTAATGAGAGATCACCTTTAAATAATAAAAAAAAAAACATTTTCTTTCCATATAATAGAACTTGCTCTTAATGGAAAGAATTTCCCCATTATCAGGAGCAATAAGGTTTGACTACAGCTGGAATCATTTTGATGTTGCTTCAGAAAACAAACTTTTCATCTTAGCTCTTTTTGCATCAATCATGCACGTAGCAGATGACATTTTCAGATATTTTTTTATTCTATATTCAAATGTTTCATTATTTTCCACTGTTTAGGTTCGGCATTTCGTGTGGATCATCTGCTTGGAAGGTGATTCACATTAAATGTCAAGCCTATTGATTCTGTGAAAAATAAAGAAAAAATAAGCATGACATCTATAGTATGCAGTTTTGTTCGATACTTTACTTGCACCAAGAAAATACTGGATCTGAAAATGTTGTCTGTTTATGCCGTTTGCTGCATCATCTTTCAAACTTTTCAAACCTATTTTTGCATACAAGCTAACAGTATGGGCCCTGATCAGACTGCTCCTAGAGGACAAAAGCAGACAAGAATTGTCGTGATTGGCATTTAATGGGTTAAAGTAACCAGCAGACAACAAAACAGACAACCGTTGTTTGATATTGGCATCTTACAGATTAACCCATTGTAGGTCACTGGGAAACCCCTAAAGGGCTACCTTGGCAAACAGTGCAGACCCAGATCAAACGCTGCAGAACATGGTGTTTGATCAGGGCCTCCACTATTTACTATTTGCTAACAGAATTCTCCGTCAAAAATGGAACAAAAACGAAAAAATTAGCCTGGCACCCCTTATATGGCAAATGGACTTGTCCAACATATAGCAGTGGAAGAGTCCACTAGCATACAGTGGGTTAAAATTCTTTTACGATAAATTGCAGATTGAACAACAGAAACACGAACTCGAGAAGGTGGATCACATGATGGGCAAGAAACGGACAGAGTTACAGTTCCTGCAGGAGAATGTTGAGAGAAAACAAGCAGAAATAAACCAGCTAATACGAGACACAGAGGCAGAACTCTCTAGCAACAAAAGAGAAATGAAAGTAATTCAGTTTATTGAGTCTTATTTAGCCAGTGTTTAATCCTTGTCCTGCTAAAAACAACAACTCCTATCTTTGCCAACTTAGAAGATCCTGATCAGATGGCTTCGATCAGAATCTGCATTGTTTGTCATTCAATTTGTGAATGAGTATGAAGCAAATTCATCGTAGCAAGTGATTTGATTGGCTGTTAGTCAGAAATGATTGTTGCAAAATGAATTTATTCAGCAGGTTAAATAGTTTTTCAGTGTATGCATCAGAAACATTTGCACTAGTATTCTTGACATGAATCAAAGCGCTGATAGCACTGATAGGTCATTTTTCTTTTAGTGTTGGTTAAAAATTTTGTCCTTAACTTGCACTTTCCATATTTACCCTAAGAATTCGAAAACCTCAGATCCTAAAATTTGAACAAATACAATTTATTATCCAATGGTGTGTGTAAAAGATAGCTAGATGAGTGGTAAACAGTGTAAAACCTGATGAGACACTGCAGTATCTCATTTGGGTTTACACTGTTTGCTCAGGCCTATTTGTCCAACAACATAAGAAAAATACAGTAGATTGTTTCAACTAACTGGTTCAGTATTGAATAATGTTAGCAATGACCGTGTCATAGGAGTCTACATGTACATTCCCTAGTTATGGTTAACCCTCACCATGATATGCTATACTCCTCCCCACTTTTCGGCCATTTGTATTGCATGTTTTCAATTTTTACCATGGACTCGGAAGCAGAATGGAAAACAGTATAGATCCTGATCAGCTGGCTTCTGAGAAGTCAGCTGATCTGGATCTATACTGTTTTCAAAAAAGATATATTCGGGTTCAGAATGGTGAGGGTAAAGCCCAGTATCTTGTTTAGACAGAACACAAGCAAGTAAGCTGGACTATTCTATGCTAGCTTTTGTTCTATAATTCTTTTTATAATATATACCTGGTAAGCATTTAAACGTACTACAGTATAGAAATAGAAGCCCCCGTGGTGTAGCGGTTACGCTACTTGCCTTGTAAACCAGGGGTCGCAGGAATCAATCCTGGGCTTCTCCAGACTTTCGAATGAGTCTTAAAACCGAGGTCACTGTATGACCTTAGCTGTTGGTGGGATGTAAAACTCAAACACTCACTCACAGTATAGAAATAATTTTCAACTTTATAGCTTGTAATACAGCAGTCTACATATTTTTCTAAAAAAGTAATGAATAAGAAGTTATATTTACATGCCTTTGTAATCTTCATTCTCAGGAGCAGAGAGACCTTCTACGTAACCTTGAGATTCAGAAGAATGACCTCAACAATGCTCTAAAAAACAAGCGGGCAGAACTACAGAAGATCAGAGATGACACTGAAGCTGAAGATGAAGTATTACAGGTAGTCTAAAACTAACAGAATAATATTTCTTTGCAATATTATGTAATCTTGCATTGATCAAGAAATGTAATGCTTTTCAAATGGAACTTGATGCTAATTATGTAGCAAGAATTAGATGAAATGTCAAAGCACTGAGGGCACGGGTAAGTTGATTGTCTCTGTGTGTAGACTGGGAAAAAGGTCCTGGACTGCAACTTAAACTGTGATGTTTAACCTTTAAATTCCAGCCTGGGGCCAGTTGTTCAAAACTACATGTAACGACGTTGTTGAGAGTTGTTGGCATTTTAAAATTTATAAGCAAGACAAACAACATTCTTTGCTGATCTGGGCAGACAAATTGCCTCATTTGTTTGTATTTTGATAATGATGAGCACTTCATATTTCATATTCAAGTGTGTTGAGCATGGAAAAAGTTTTATAACATTGAACCTCGGAGCCTGACTATTGGAAGAAACTCCAGGTCAGAGGGATTCCAAATAGAGCAAAGTGAAGGTTGCACATCCTTGAGTTCTAGCTGTGCACTATGTAGATGCCTGTTTACCCATGGCTTCTCCATATAGACAGAGAAGGCTGTATTTTGATTGGGTTGGCTGATTTTTGTCTTCACTGAGCATACATGCTGAAAGACCCCTTTTTTCTTGGGGCTGCCCATTTAAGAGGAATGGATAATGGATACACCTCAAAGATTTTTTCACCATTTTTCAAAGGGAGACAACTTTTGAGACTTCCTGTTCACTTTTCTATAGGCTTCGTTTCTACTCTTAAAGGAAAGAATTTTCCTTCATTGCCATGGGAGACAAAAATACTTTTGCAGGATTTGCCTCCCCCTGAAAGTGTATCCATTCCCCTTAATATGTGTTGAGGTAATGATGTTTGAGCAAGTGGTTCCTGTTGCAAAACATGGAAATCCAGTTAGGAGTAATCTTGTGGATTTGCAGATTTGTCAATGAGTGTTCACGTAGGAGATAGTGAAGAATTATTGCGAAAATACACGTAATTATTGTTGTTATCATTTATTGTAGAAACTAACCAGCACGGTGAACAAGCACAAGTCAGAGCTGAAGCATACATTTGAGATGCAGCGACTGGAGCAGACAGAGTTAGACAGTCTGAAGTCACAGCATGCTCAGAAACTGGCTGAACTGGAGAAGACACAGAGAGCACTTCTTGATGTAAGATTGGGCTTCTTGTACTACAGTAAAATTACGCTATTAAGACCACATAAAATTAAGACTAATTCTGCGTTAAAAAGCTTATTTTGAAGGGTGTACTTAATCTTTCTTTGTGTTTTCTGCCCACACTATCCTCTGGTCAGGGACCACCTTTGGGACTGTTCAAAAGCGGTCCTAAAGACCACTTTTGAACAGTCCCAAAGGTGGTCTTAATAGATGAATTTTATTGTATTTACCGTATGTATTTGGATATCTCAGCTCCTTACCAGACCTGTTCTAAAATTTGAACAAGTACAATTTACTACCAGATGTTGTGTCTTATTATAGCTGGATGAGTGGTACAATATACCGTATTCAGACGTGTATTACCCGCAGTTTTTATCCCTCAAATTACAGGCCCAAGTTCAGGGTGCGGGTAATCCGCCCGAATTATTTTTGGACCATTTTATTTTGTACTTTTGTCAGCTGAAAATACGATGCATCTCATGTTATGCTCTATCCTTTTACGATTCCCGACATAAACAACGTTTAATTGTCCACTCAGTTTTACTTACACATGAGTAATATAACAATCTCCATTACTAGCAAGCCCGATTTTATAAGTATTATTCCTAAAACTCTGATTTTAAACGAAATAGACATGCAAGTTCAATGCGAACACCAAAGTTTTCAGGCATCCAAACCGCCGCCCATAAACCACCGCTACAGTTTTTTTTTCTGCATGCGATTTGTAAATGATGTCATCGGACCCCAGCAACCCCACACTTGTCTATTGTTTTATCTTAGTGGGGCGTATCTCTTTCATAAAAAAATGTTTGGAAGGGGTAAAAAAATTCTCGATAGCAAAACGGTTGTGGAAAACAGCGCTTACCGTAAGCTCCGTGTCAATAACCAACAACAGCATACAGATGTGTTAACACAAATTAAAGCGTTCAACTTTTCTCGCCAAGCGTCTCCTATTTTGCGCCAAAACATAACAATTCACGAGATAGTAGAATAGTCGTAGCAACTCATCTTAGGAGCAATTAAATAATTTTCACATTGATTGCGGATTAAATTTTATGATTGGGGAATAAACGCAAATTAGAGACATAACTTGACCATATTTTCACACCTTATCGACACACACCACAGGGGGCAATTATATGACAGGGATTAACAATAGTGTCATAATTGAACCGTTATAAATCATCAAACAGTGTAAATCCAAATCAGACGTCTGCGGCTTCTTACTGAGGTGTCTGATCTGGGACTGCACTGTTTGCCGATGTCCCCAAAAAAGAGCCGCAGGCATATGTGGGTTAATAAATAAATAACAATGGTGAACAGGTAAAGTTTTTTCAACATTTTAATGTAAAATACATGCTTTCTGGTGATACTCGCACGCAAGTGCATTTTCCCGCCTTTTGAAGACGATCGCGCGTTCTGTTGTGTGTTTCAAAAACTGGCCAAATTCTTACTTTTTCTCACTTACGCATCCACCAAAATTTCAGCAAATGTTCCATGCGGGCAATACAACAGAATAACAGTTTTCCCCCAGATTTTGGCAGAAAAAAGGGGGTGCGGATAGTACTCAAATGCGGGTAATACACCTGAATCCGGTAACCTGATGAGACACCACATTTTGCAGTGTCTCATCATGGTTTACACTGTTTGCTCTGGCCTGTCTGTCCATATACATGCACTAAATTTGGTAATAGTTTTAAAAATAGATTGTTAATAAGAAATCCTTTATTATTATTCTTTCTTACCCTTATCTTGAGCTATGCCACATGACAGCTTGTATTTAATGCAGTAATTTTTCTTTTTATACACATATACCATGGTTGGATACAACAGTTTAATATGCTGAAATTTGTATCAACTGATTTAATGGAGAATCACTCTCAAAAATATTTTTGTCTTTCTTTGCCTGTCCTTCTACAGTAGACAAAATGTAGTGTGTGTGTGTGATAGGGTGTGGACTAGGATGAATCAAAAGCGAACAGTAAACGGAAGTCAACTGGTGTGTGAAAATGTCAAATTCTGTCAGCAGGGATCAAAATTTTCTTTCAGACAAACTTGTCCTGCAGGGCAAATGCTCCCAAAAATTCACTCACCCTTACAAAAAAATTAACTTGCCCTGCTTCTCTGGAGTGAAAATGGAAAAAAAAAAACTTAAAATAAATCATTTTTTATTGATACAGAAAATTAGGAAAACATGAAAAATGAAAATAGCTAAAGACAATAATAAAAGATAAGATATTACAAGACCGGACAGACAATGTGCCACCTCCATACACAAACACTTTTTGCAGTCAAATTTTTTACTTTCACTTTCATTTTCACTCAGTTTCAGTACTTTAGTGACACTTGTTCAGTTTAGTGATTCTGAATTTCTGATACTTAAAGGAAAAGACAGATCTGGAACAGTTGAGTTCTGACACCAACAAGAAGACAGCAGAGTTGGAAAGATTAAGAGCATGTATAGATCGTGATCGCCAAGATACGGAAAGATTGGCTATGGAGAAACAGTCATATGAGGACAGGATAGGAACAATGATGAGAGAGAAAGAAATGCTTGAAGATACTTTCAAAACATTAGATACTAAAGTGGCACAAATGAAAAGGTACAGTTTCAACCCTCGCCATGCTGAACTGTAATATATCCTTTTTATCCCCCGACCGAATAGGTTCGGGGGATATAGCGATCAGCCTGGCGTCCGTCCGTCTGTCCGTCCGTCCGCACCAACGAAACGACATTTAGGGGGCAAAAAATTTGGACATTTTGACACTTAAGTATATATTCGTAGGTCCAAATGGGGTTTATTCCCTTATTTGGGTACTTAAGTGGCAAAAATTCGCTCTTAGGTGGCTTGCCGCTTAAGAGAATTTGCCGCTTAAGTAGTCAATATGCCGACGCCTAGCCACTTAAGTATCCGTTCGTGAGAACATCCGTCCGTCCGTCCGTCCGTCCGTAGACGCAACCTTGTGATGGCCCTAACTCCTATACCCTTTTAGATTCATTGATGGTTCATGGCACAATTGTTCACAAGGCTGAGACGGCGTGTCATGCGCAAGAACCAGAACTCTGGATTGCATACTTTTTGAGTTATCTCCCCTTTTAATAAAATAGAATGACTACTTTGTGGTGGCCATAACTCCAATATCCTTTGAGGTATATTGATGGTACCTGGCACAGTTGTTCACAAGGCTGAGACGGCGTGTCATGCACAAGAACCACAACTCTGGTTGTCATGGTTTTTGAGTTATCTCCCCTTCCAATAAAATTGAGTGACTACCTTGTGATGGCCATAACTCCAATACCCTTTAAGATATATTGATGATACCTGACACAGTTGTTCACAAGGCCGAGACCATGTGTCATGCACAAGAACCACAACTCTTGGTGTCATGGTTTTTGAGTTATCTCCCCTGACAATATAACCTTGTGATGGCCATAACTCCAAAACCTTACAGATCCCCACCTCTAAACCATATATATTATTGTTCCTTATGATAAGACACATTCATTGACACCAACCTGGGGGCCCTCTGGATGTGCTGGGGCCTTGCCCCACCCCCTCCACTTCATAAAAGCCCAATATCTTGGAAACCGTACAGATCCCCACCCCTAAACCATATATATTCTTGTTCCTTATGATAAGACGCATTCAGTTACACTAACCTGGAGGCCCTGGGATGCGCCGGGGCCATGCCCCACCCCCTCCACAACATAAAAGGCCCTATATCTCAGAAACCCTTTAGACCCCCACCCCTAAACCATATACATTTTTGTTCTTTATGATAAGATGCATTCATTGACACCAACCTATGGGCCCCCGGGATGCGCCAGGGCCTTGTCCCACCCCCTCCACTTCATAAAAGGCCCAATATCTCGGAAACCTTACAGATCCCCATCCCTATTATTGTTCCTTAGGACAAGACACATTCAATGACACCAACCTGGAGGCCCCCTGAGATGGGTCAGGGCCTTGCCCCACCCCCTCCACTTCATAAAAGGCCATATATCTGAGAAACCATTCAGATCCCCAACTCAAAACCATATATATTCTTGTTTCTTATGATAAGACGCATTCAGTGATACCAACCTAGGGGTCCCCCGGGATGCGCCATTGCTCCACACCTCCACTTCATAAAAGGCAATATATCTCGGCAACTTTTCAGATCCCCACCCAAAAACCATATATATTCTTGTTTCTTATGATAAGATGCATTCAGTTACACCAACCTGGGGGTCCTCTGGGATGTGCCCGGGCCATGTCCTACCCCCTCCACTCCATAAAAGGCCCCAAATTCTCAGAAACCGTTCAGATCCCCACCCCTTATCCATATATATTCTTGTTCTTTATGATAAGACGCATTCAATGAGTCCAACCTAGGGGTCTTCAGGGGTGTGCTGGGGCCATGCCCCACCCTGCCACTTCATAAAAGGCAATAAATCTCAGAAACCTATCAGATTCCCACCCCTAAACCATATATACATTCTTGTTTTTTATGATAAAACGCATTCAGAGACACCAACCCGGGGGTCTCTTGGGATGTGCCCGGGCCATTCCCCATCCCCTCCACTTCATAAAAGGCCCAATATCTCAGAAACCGTTAAGATCCCCGCCCCCACCCATAAACCATATATTTTCTTGTTCCTTATGATAAGATGCATTCAATGATATCAAATTGGGCTCTGTTTGATCATCTCCCACCCCTCCACTTCATAAAACGCCTAATATTTCAGATACTGAGTCCTAATGAAATGTGGGTTCATTTGGGAGACTTTATAATCAATAAATTAAAACCATACATGGCTACCAGTGGGCAGTGCCCGCCTGAGCTCTGGTGAGCATCGTGGCCCATGGGCTTCTTGTTTGGTTATCTCCCCTGACACTATAATCTTGTGATGGCAATCACTGCAATACTTTTGTGATATATTGCTGGAAATTCTGGTGCACTTTCTGTTGGTGAACAATCTTCTGAAGGCCATATTGGCTGTTGGTCGGGGGATTTGCCATCTCTTCCGATGGCTATTTTTTGAAAACAGTATAGAACCAGATCAGCTGGCTTCTCATGAGAAGTCAGGTGATCATGATCTATACTGTTTTCCATTATGCTTCTGAATCCATGGTAAAACTGAAATCATGCAACACAAATGGCTGAAAATCTTGGAGGAGTGTAGCTTATTGAAATATTTAGCATGGTGAGGGTTAACCCATAAAATGCCAATCACGACCATTGTCGTCTGCTTTGCCGTTTGCTGGTTACTTTTAAAAGTCATTGTTGCAAACAGTGTGGACCCAATCGGAGCAGTCTGATCTGAGCCCACACTTTGCATGTGTGAAAAATTATTTTTAAAAAGTTTGCCAAAAAAAAAATTAGCAGACGACATAAGCAGATGGCATTTTCAGATGTAGTTTTTCTTAATAAACGTCATAATCATATCCCAGTAATGAACACCTCAGAAAGAAGAAAGACTGCAAATAATGAAAAGTGGGGTTTACAGACCTGAATATCATTCTCTTACTCTAAACACAGATAAACAAATATAGATCCCTTAAGACACCGAGAAAAGCTACATCTGAAAATGTTGTTTGCTTATGTCGTCTGTGGAATTTTTTTGCAAACTTTTTAAAAATATTTTGCATACAGACAAACAGTGTGGGCCCAGATCAGACTGTATCTACAGGAGCTGATCTGGGTCACCACTGTTTGAAAAAAAAAAGAAGACTTTTAAGGTAACCTGCAGATGGCAAAGCAGATGACAATTGTTGTGATTGGCATTTTATTGGTTAATGAGGCAGTTCTATAATTAGTTCAGTGAAACATCAATGACTAAAAAAACTGATTGGCTGGCCTCGGTAGCTCAGTCGGATGCACGCTCTGACTGGTGAACAAGAGGATGTGGATTTGATACCTGCCGAGGTCGGCAACATTCTTTCATGGAGATTGATCATTAATCTTTACTACGGTCATTTTCTCCCTTCTGCTGATTGAAAAAGGGCAGTTGTCAGTTTCTGGCAAAAGAATGTGCACTGTTCTGGTTAATCGCTTAAGTATATGCCAGTCCGAGACGATTCTAACAAATGTCGATAACATTTCTTTCTTGAAGTAATGATGTGGAAAAGACCTTTTTAAATTTATAACCTATCATACTCCTAACTCGGATTCTTTATAACGGCAAATTCATTATAACGGCACAATGGTAGGGAACAAATACTGTTGTTATAACGAGGGTCCTCTGTACTGGTAAACCACTTACGTATAAGCCTGCCCAGGAAAAGGAAAAGACTTCCCTTAAAACCCAGTGGTTTCTTTGGGTGGTAGGGCTTGAGATGTCATTTTATCTCAGTTTTGTAAAAAAGTCCCACAAAAGAAGAAGGAAGCCCTACCACCCAAAAGGTAGGGGAAAAGCAGAAGGAACGTCTCCAAAATGACCGATATAGTGATGTTGGGGATGTAAAACCACTACACAAACAAACTATAATCTTTTTCTCACCATGGCTTGCAAAAAGATAAAAATTCTTGAACTTCACGTGAAACAAAACATTCTCTTCTATCACAGAGATCATTCTACTATGGAAGAAAAAATAGATAGTACAAAGCGTCGTCTCGAGACTCTAGACATGGAGTTAAAACGGCGGGAAAGAGATATGGAGGATGCTAATAAGTCAAAAGCAGATTTACAGAATCAAATCCAGTCACTCAAGTCTACAGTCAAAGGTCAGTATATACTATTATTAACTTACAGTTCATTCTTAAAGGAAGTGTGTTGCTTTCATCCACTAATACAGGAATGGGAAGTACAGTAAAATTCCTATATTAATTTTTGCAAACTCTTCCTATATTAAGACCACATTTGGGACTGTTCAAAAATGGTCTTAAAGACCACTTTTGAACAGTCCCAAAGGTGGGCTCTGACTAGAGGATACTGCATACAGAAAACACAAAGAAAGAATAACTGCAACCTACTAAATAAGCTTTTAAAGGAGAATTAGTATTAATTTAAGGTGGTCTTAATAGCGGAATTTCACTGTAATAAATTTCCGAAAGAGAAACAAAATTGTCTGCCTTTGCATTGGGACGACATGGATATTCAGAATTGCTAAAACCGTTCAGTTCCAATATCCAAGTTGGCCACCATGGCGGCCAACTTGAATTTCTTTAACGGACATCTCCGATACCGAAAAATGGGTTGAGTTGAAACTTGATGAGAGCCATCAGGGCCACATGGTGATTTACTAAATTCATTCCATTCCAATATCCAAGGTGGCTGCCATGGCGACTAGCTTGAAATTCTTCAAACAACATCTCCCGAAGGGAAAGTTGGTCAAGCTGAAACTTGATTGGAGGCATTGGAGCGATATAGAGAATCTGAATTTCTAAAATTATTCCGTTCCCTTATCCAAGATAGCCCCCACCTAACAGGGCTTGAAGAAATAGATGGGCTGCATGATGCTTCCACGCAGAGCTGAAACAGACCGCGCATGAGTACTGGTAAACCGCTTAGAGAATCTAAGCCTGCACAGGCAATGCAGAGCGAGTTGGCCTGTCCATGCTTATAAACCCTATTGGTTTCATTTGGCGGCAGGGCTTGAGATATCATTTCATCTCAGTGTCGGTTAAAAGTCCCACAAAATTGGAAGCAACGTCTCCAAAATGACCTTTACAGTGTTGACGGGGATGTTAAACTTAAAATCAAACATTGTCCAAGATGGCTGGTATGGTGACCATCTTGAAAATTTGAAACCACATCAAGTCGAATTGAGCTGTAACTGGGTGTGAGGCACTGAGATGACATGGAGATTCGAACTTGTTAGAACCATTCTGTTCTGATATCCAAGATGGTCGCCCGGGTGGCCATCTTGAAAATCTTCAAACTAAATCTGCTCCAGAATGAATAGTTTTATTGAAATTTCATTGGAGGCATGGAGATTCAGAATTGCTTAAATTGATGCATTCAGATATCCAAGATGGCAGCCATCTTGAAATTCTTCAAAACACATGTTTAGTAATCGCAGATAATATTCTGGTTGGGGAGGTGGGGGTGTAGTTCAGGTGTTGTCAATATATGTCAAATATGCCAAATCCACAAGAAGATTAGGTAGAGTGCCTTTTGCATGCTTTTTGCAAACTGCCATATACACCATAGCTTTGTGTTGCAGCTGAATTCACGTAATTAGGTGACTTGAATTACATTTTTGTTAAAGGAGTATTTCAAAGGCAGGTGCAGACAATAGCTCAAGCCTGCCAAACTATACACCCTCACTCTGCACAAATCCTCATCTCCTCCTGAATCCTAAATCAGATTGAGTTTTTCAGTAATTTAATCAGAGGCATCAAGGCAACATACAGATTCAGAATTGTTGGGATCTGAAAGAAAAGTTTGCAACCAAGGCACAGTGTAACATATCATGCTCAGCCTTATCCAGATGAATGATTTCTGGCTCACTTTGGCTTCTAGTTAAGAAAAAGATCAGCTCTAGCTATGATTTGTTGAGTAATTAATCGCAGTTTGGAGGTCAGTTGTAAAGTAGACAAATCACGAGCGCGTGATTTGTCTACTTACAACTGACCGACAAACTGTGATTTATTACTCAACAAGTCACAAACTAGAGCTGATCCATTTTGATTCTAACAGGCTGAAAATCGGCAATAATGCTGTTGTTTCCTTCAAAATCTCACAACTTTTCGCCATTGTTAGAAGAAATCTCGCTAAAATTATTGACTGAAACACATGCATTTATATCCTTTTCTAACGTTTTTGATGCGAGAATATGACGCTAAACCATCTAACATCAAGGAAATCAACTAGTGACGTCATAAATTGGCAGTTTTTAATGACATCACTCGTCACGCTCTTCCTTGCTGTGATTTGTTGTAGAATAAAACACAGTTATTTTCCATTGCCTATATAGGTGCGCTGTGTTAGAATTTACAATAATAAATGAATAGGAAGAACAAAGGCTGAGCTTGCTGAGCTCAAGTGCATAAAAATATTTTTCAGAGGGTAAAAGTGAATTGAAAATCTTGAAAGAGCATGTCAAAGACAGTGAGAGCAAAATAAATCATCTTGAACAAGAGCTACGAGATACTAGACAGCAAAGAGATGAGG
Organism: Lucinisca nassula; assembly: GCA_963580285.1. Taxonomy (NCBI): domain Eukaryota; kingdom Metazoa; phylum Mollusca; class Bivalvia; order Lucinida; family Lucinidae; genus Lucinisca; species Lucinisca nassula. The sequence goes on from OY757010.1 coordinate 51,503,999, forward strand.
CTAAGCTAGAGATGGAGAGACTTAACGAGGGTATCCGACAGTCTAGGGTAACTCATGAAGATTGTTTACGACAGCAACGGCAAAGAGAAGAGGAATTACAAGACTTGATAAGAACCATGGATGAGAGAGAGATTGAATATCAAGAAACTAGAAAGGTAATGTTCCTCTGCAGGTACTCTAGATACCACTAATTCCTTCCTAAAGGCTTTTCCTTGTTTGGAAATACATAGAAAAGTATCCATTTTGAGTTAAATTATTATGGTTCATTTGAATTTAGGCTGTAATTTAGGTTCATCTCAATTAAGGCTGTATTCAGACAGACCTGTACCCAGTTGTTCAAATGATCATTAACTTAATGCCTTACCATGCTGGGTATTTTTAGCAGCAGATCACATTTTGAAATATTTTCCTGATTTTCCAAGAAAACAGGATTTGACATCTCATGCATCCTGTGGAGACAATTTGCATGAGATGTTAAGTCCTGTTTCCTGGGAAAATAAGAAAATTATTAGCATGTAGAATACCTAATACAGTGTTGTTTTTGTCGTTTGTCGTTTGTTTTGTGTTGTTTTTTTTTCTGAAAAAAAAGAGAAATTTTGTGAATTCAACAGGTACATTTGTCAGCAAAAATATTGGCATATTTGCTATAATCAATGATCAAAGTTTTCATGATTTGTTAACTTATTGAACAACTGGGCCCTGGTCAAGATCAAGTTCAGTAGAATCATATTGATTCAGATCCAGTTGTATTCACACAAGGGACCAAATTGATATGGTTCAAATTGTGTTTACACTAGGATCCAAGATGATCTAAATCTCTATTTTCTTACCCATGAGAATTTTTGTCTAGTTTTTGGAATCATTACAAAAACACGCCTATTGAAATATATAAAAAATTTATCACCAAAAAATAAAATTTTTCAGATTAAAGATTATGATATTTCTCATATTTCTGCTCAAAAACATAGATTGGGGGTTCTCATGAAAGGCAGTTCTAGAGAGTACCCATGGTCTATGTTTTTGTGCAGAAATAAGAAAAAATAATGAAAATGCCCATAAACCCCAGTTTTATTGTATAAAATTGGGGCTTTACGGAGGTCAACTAACCTTTTTTAGCTCGTCTGTTTTTTGAAAAAAAACTTTCGAGCTATTGTCATCACTCCGGCGTCTGCGTTGTCGTTGTCGTCGTCTGGCGTCGTCGTTCCAAAAAAACTTAACCTTGGCTATAACTTAAAAAGTATTAGACCTAGCCTCATGAAACTTCATACACACACTCATCATCACAAGAGCTACATTTTGACCAAGGACCATAACAACATTGTTGATTTTGGCTGAATTATCTCCCCTTTTCCAATTTTTTTCTGAAACACATTTTTTGCTCTCATTTTAATACTATTCACAACAGAGCCTTCAAACTTCACATTAATGTTCCTTGGGACAAGACCTTTTCAGTGATACCACACTTTTTGATCTGTGACCTTGACCTTTGAACTTTGACCTATTTTTCGAAAATTTAACCGAAAACCTTAACCTTGACCATATTTCCAAAAGTATTTGGCCTACCTTCATGAAACTTCATACACATACTCACCATCACAAGAGCTACATTCCCTACAAGTTTTATAACTCCATCTTGCAATTTGATTGAATTATCTCCCCTTTTCTCTCCGTTTTTTTATGTCTCCCCCGAAAAATTTTTTTTCGGAGAGACATATTGTTTTTCCCCCGGGCGTCTGTCTGTCTGTCCGTCTGTCTGTCTGTCTGTCCGTCTGTCTGTCTGTCACACATTCGTGTCCGCTCTGTAACTTGAAAACCGTTAGAGCTATCTTCACGAAACTTCGTATAAATATTAATCAGCATTAGACGACGTGCAGTGCGCAAGAACCATAACTCTCGCATTTATACTTTTTGAATTATCTCCCTTGGAAGTTTGTTGGTATGTATATATGTATGGGCAAATCCTGTCCGGTCAATAACTTTCTTATTTTTTGATGGATTTTAAAATTACTTGGCAGAAATATTAACAACCATAAGACAATGTGTGGTGCGCATGAGGCAGGTCGGTACCTCAAAGGTCAAGGTCATACTTAGAGGTCAAAGGTCAAAAAAAGGGGCCTTTTTTCGTATTTGGTCAATAACTTTCTTATTTTGAGATGGATTTTAAAATTACTTGGCATAATTATTAACAACCATAAGACAATGTGTGGTGCGCATGAGGCAGGTCGGTTTCTCAAAGGTCAAGGTCATACTTAGAGGTCAAAGGTAAAAAAGGGGCCTTTTTTTCATATTTGGTCAATAACTTTCTAATTTTGAGATGGATTTTAAAATTACTTGGCATAATTATTAACAATCATGAGACGATGTGTGGTGCACATGAGGCAGGTCGGTACCTCAAAGGTCAAGGTCATACTTAGAGGTCAAAGGTCAAAAAGTGGGCCTTTTTTTCGTATTTGGTCAATAACTTTCTTATTTTGAGATGGATTTTGAAATCACATGGCAGAAATGTGAACCAATATAAGGCGATGTGTTGCGCACACCAGGTTGGTACCTCAAAGGTCAAGGTCATACTTAGAGGTCAAAGGTAAAAAAGGGGCCTTTTTTGGGGTTTTGTCAATAACTTGCCTATTTTTAAATAGAATTTAAAGTTACTTGGCAAACATGTTAACTATCATGGGACGATGTGTTGCATGCATGATTCAGTTTGGTACCTAAAATGTCAAGGTCATACATAGAGGTCAAAGGTAAAAAAGGGGCCTTTTTTCGTGTTTGGTCAATAACTTTCTTATTTTTAGATGGATTTTGAAATTGCTAGGCAGAAATGTTAACCACCATGAGATGATGTGTTGCACACATGACCCAGTTTAATACCTGAAAGGTCAAGGTCATACATAGAGGTTAAAGGTAAAAAAAGGGCCTTTTTTGTGTTCTGTCAATAACTTTCTTATTATGCCCCCAACTTTGAAAAAGTTGGAGGGGCATATTGGTTCTGGTCCGTTCGTCCGTCAGTTACGCTTTTGATACATAGCATAACTAAAGAACCGTGTATGCTAGGGTTTTGAAATTTCATATATGGATTCCTCATGGAAAATTAGTTTACGCATAATTTTTTTCTCGTCCGGATTATGCCCCCTTCAAGAGTTATTGCCCTTTGAATTTTTTTTTTTAATAAAATCTTGTCAGCAAGATATCTCAAAAACTATTGGAGCTAGAGCCTTGAAAGTTGGTGAATATATTGATGGTGATGAGTAGATGAACTGATTAACTTTTGACAAAATTCCGAAAAATACTTTGTGAGTTATGGCCCTTTGTCATTTTGGTAATTTGTGCCCATTGTAATGTATGCTAAAAGTGATGCATAGCATAACTTTAGAACCGTGTATGCTAGGGTTTTGAAATTTCATATATGGATTCCTCATGGAAAAGAAGCTGACGTGTATTTTTTTTCTCGTCCGGAATATGCCCCTTTCAAGAGTTATTGCCCTTTGAAATTTTTTAAATAAAATCTTGTCAGCAAGATATCTCAAAAACTATTGGAGCTACAGCCTTGAAAATTGGTGAATAGATTGATGGTGATGAGTAGATGAACTGATTAACTTATGACAAAAGTCCGAAAAATACTTAGTGAGTTATGGCCCTTTGTCATTTTGGTAATTTGTGCCCATTGTAATGTATGCTAAAAGTGATGCATAGCATAACTTAAGAACCGTGTATGCTATAGATTTGAAATTTGATATATGCATTTCTGATGGAAAATAAGCTGACGCGTATTTTTTTTCTCGTCTGGATTATGCCCCTTTCAAGAGTTATTGCCCTTTGAATTTTTTTTAATAAAATCTTGTCAGCAAGATGTCTCAAAAACTGTTGGAGCTAGAGGCTTGCAAATTGGTGAATATATTGGTGGTGATGAGTAGATGAACTGATTAACTTTTGACAAAATTCAGAAAAATTCTTTGTGAGTTATGGCCCTTTGTCATTTTGGTAATTTGTGCCCATTGTAATATATGCTAAAAGTGATGCATAGCATAACTTTAGAACCGTGTATGCTAGGGTTTTGAAATTTCATATATGGACTCCTCATGAAAAATTAGCTGACGTGTATTTTTTTCTCGTCTGGATTATGCCCCTTTCAAGAGTTATTGCCCTTTGAATTTTTTTTAATAAAATCTTGTCAGCAAAATATCTCAAACACTATTGGAGATAGACCCTTGAAAGTTGTTGAGTATATTGGTGGTGATGAGTATATGAACTGATTAACTTTTGACAAAATTCTGAAAAATACTTTGAGAGTTATGGCCCTTTGTCATTTTGGTAATTTGTGCCCATTGTAATGAATGCTAAAAGTGATGCATAGCAGAACTTTAGAACTGTGTATGCTATGGTTTTGAAATTTCATATATGCATTCCTAATGGAAAATAAGCTGAGGCGTATTTTTTTTCTCATCCGGATTATGCCCCTTTCAAGAGTTATTGCCCTTTGAATATTTTTTAATAAAATCTTGTCAATCTTGTCAGCAAGATATCTCAAAAACTATTGGAGCTAGAGGCTTGAAAGTTGGACCATGAGTCATGTGCAAGACCTAGGTCCATACCTCCAATGTCAAGGTCATACCTAGAGGTCAAAGGTAAAAAAAAGGACAGTCAATAACTTCCTTATTCTTTGATGGATTATGAAATTACTTGGCAGAAATGTTAATCATCATGAGACGATATGTTGTACCGCAAAGGTCAAGGCCATACGTAGAGGTCAAAGGTAAAAAAGTGCTTTTTTTGTTTACGGCCAATAACTTTTTTATTTTTCTATGAACATTTTTAAAGTTACTATGCAGAAATGTTCATCTTCATTATATGATGTGTTGCACACAAGACCCAGCTCAATACCTCCAATGTCAAGGTTATACTTAGCAGTCAAAAACGGGGGAGACATCTGTGTTTTTGTAGAAAAACAAATTCTAGTTTTTAAATTGTTTTTGTCTCTTATTTCAATACTATTCACAACAGAGCCTTCCAACTTCACATGAATGTTCCTTGGGACAAGACCTTTTCAGTCATACCACGCTTTTTGACCTGTGACCTTGACCTTTGAACTTTGACCTATTTTTCCAAAAATTAACCAAAAAACTTAAACTTTGACCATATGGCTCAGCCTCATGGAACTTCTCGTCTGTTTTTTGAAAAAAAACTTTCTAGCTATTGTCATCACTCCGGCGTCTGCGTTGTCGTTGTCGTCGTCTGGCGTCGTCGTTCCAAAAAAACTTAACCTTGGCTATAACTTAAAAAGTATTAGACCTAGCCTCATGAAACTTCATACACACACTCATCATCACAAGAGCTACATTTTGACCAAGGACCATAACAACATTGTTGATTTTGGCTGAATTATCTCCCCTTTTCCAATTTTTTTCTGAAACACATTTTTTGCCCTCATTTTAATACTATTCACAACAGAGCCTTCAAACTTCACATGAATGTTCCTTGGGACAAGACCTTTTCAGTGATACCACACTTTTTGATCTGTGACCTTGACCTTTGAACTTTGACCTATTTTTTGAAAATTTAACTGAAAACCTTAACCTTGACCATATTTCCAAAAGTATTTGGCCTACCTTCATGAAACTTCATACACATACTCACCATCACAAGAGCTACATTCCCTACAAGTTTTATAACTCCATCTTGCAATTTGATTGAATTATCTCCCCTTTTCTCTCCGTTTTTTTTAAATTGTTTTTGTCTCTTCTTTCAATACTATTCACAACAGAGCCTTCCAACTTCCCATGAATGTTCCTTGGGACAAGACCTTTTCAGTCATACCACGCTTTTTGACCTGTGACCTTGACCTTTGAACTTTGACCTATTTTTCGAAAAATTAACCAAAAAACTTAAACTTTGACCATATGGCTGAGCCTCATGGAACTTGACACATCTGTATTATCAAAAAGGCTATATTTTGTATAAGTTCATTAACTCTATGATGCAATTTCACTGATTTGTCTATGTGACATGGAAAAACAGACGAGCATGGCGCCGCTTGCGGTGCTCTTGTTTTCATTATCTGCTGGTTCCTAGTCTGAAGATAATAAGTGTTGGAAAAACAGGTAACCAGACCCCCCTAAACTTTCAAGGTCAGAGGGGTCTGGTTGCCTGTTTTTCCAATTTTGACAATATGCAAGCTTGGAGCCAGTAAATAATGCAAATATCGTGAATAGGCATGTTTTTCTGATGGCAGGAAATTTCTGTCTCACCTATGGGCTTATAGACAGTTCCCACACTTTTAAGAAGTTCCTAGTGTGAATTCAGTCCTGGTATATGTATTCTAACATGCTTAAATAGCAGTATAACCATGATATAACTACCTTGAATGTTGGGACACCTTATGCAGTTTTTGTTCTTACACCATAATCTCTTTATACACCACAACCTCATTGTAACATGGTTTTGGATATAACACAGTTTCAAGGTGGATCCCAAAAATGTATAGATTATATAGAAAAATGACCATTTTAAAAAATGTATAGATTATATAGAAAAATGACCATAAATGGTCATTTTTCTATATAATCTATACATTTTTGTTTGGACTATAACACAGTCTCTGCTTTGGACCCCATTAATAGTGTTTTAATGAGGTTGTGGTATGATACTATTATTTGGGTCTAGAGCAGAAACCATGTTACAGGAGATTAGAATCATTTCATGTATCATAACCAACAGAAACCATGTTAATTTACCATACTATACCAAAACAAAAATGTACAGATTATATACAAAAATGGCCATTTATTTTCTATATTATCTATATACACAATAAAATTCCGCTATTTAGACCACCTAAAATTAAGACTAATTCTGCTATAAAAAGCTTATTTTTAATGGTGCACTTAATTTTCTTCGTGTTTCTGCCCACAGTGTCCTCTGGTCAAGGACCACCTTTGGGACTATTCAAAAGTGGTCTTTAAGACCAAAGACCACTTTTGAACAGTCCCAAAGGTGGTCTTAATATAGGAATTTTACTGTATTTTTGGAATCTGTCTTTAAACCATGTTATATTTAAAGCCATGTTATAATGAACAGTATTATAAAGGGGCTTACATGTATCATGAACATTTACTTGGTAAAGATTCATTTCCTAAAGATCTTTTGTCCCAATATTTAATGATGTGGTATGAACAAAAAAAAAAGCCATGATCTATTTGAAAACAGTATTTTGCATAGGCCATTCTTAGGCAAGTTGTTTATCAGTTGACCGGAAGTTTTATATACAACAACACTTGTACTGCTGATGTCCATGTGACTACTACGAAACTGCATGCATGTTAAAAATAAACAGAGGCTAATGAAAATGAAGAACCTGAAGTACCAGAAAGTGTTTTTATCAGTTATTAATTGCATTGTAACACCTTGACCTGATATAGATATGCTATCTCAGGACAAGTGAGCTTTATCAGATCAATGTGACATTGCACTTTTATGAATGAACTGGACTGCTGTAAAACTTGGCAAAAAAATGTTGTTATTACTGGGAATGAAGGAAAAATTATATGAAAAAATATCATAGGAAAAATTACGGTCTGACCGATTATTGCATGCCAGAATACTGGGACACACTGAGGAGAATTGATAACTGATCATAAATTGCATATTTCAAGAGTGTACAAGGGGATAAACTGATAAATAGAATACCAGCTTTGTTTCATTTGATGTCAAATTTATCAGGCTTGGTTCAAGAATGCTTGTAGAATCGCTCAGCAAGCCTCGAGATTCTACAAGCATTTTTGAAGCCTTACCTGATAAACTTGATATCAAAAGACATGAACCTGGTATTCTCTATTTATCCTACAGTCCCAGACTTGTGACATTGGCAAACAGTGTAGACATAGGTCAGCAGCATCTGATCTGGGTCTACACTGTTCTCTTAAAGTACAGGGGCCAGTTGTTCAAAATTAACCACATCATTAGTTAACTTATCGTAAAACCGTTGGTCATTTATTATGGCAAAAATGCTAATATTTTTTCTGAAAAAATGTGAGCAGCTTTTGCAAATCACTTTTTTCAGCAAAAATACCAAAATTTTAGATATTGAACTTGCTAGAACAGTTAACAATATGACCACTAACGAGCTCATTAAGCTAACAAGGCTTTGAACAACTGGGCCCAGTTGTTCAAAACAAATGATGTCGTTAGTTAACATATCGTTAAAACTTTGATCATTTATTATGGCAAATATGCTAATATTTTTGCTGAAAAAATGTGAGCAGCTTTTGCATTTGCAAAAGCTGCTCACATTTATTCAGCAAAAATACCAAAATTTACGACATTGTACTTCCTAGAAGAGTTAACAATTTGACCAATAACGAGCTCGTTAAGCTAACAATGCTTTGAACAACTGGCCCCAGGATTTTAAGGATATAAGTCCCGGTTCAGGACCATTTTCCAACCTACACTCAGACCCACCGGTGCTGTCAGTGCTTTATATAAGCTTTGAATAGCAAAATATATCCATAGCAGTAGCTAAGCCAACAACATTAGTATAATATGGACATTGAAGGTTCATGTAGTATCATTAAAGCCTTGCTTTTTGCATATATGATAACTGAGCCTGAAGGAAGCTTTTGGCAGCAGTATAGAATCTAGCCCAGCTTGAGAAAGGGTCAGCGACAGCAGTGATGATTGCATTATGATAACACATCCATGTGATATAGTGCTTTTTTTCAAACCTCAAAAAAGGTAATTTTTCTGATGAAAATTTGTGATCTTTTTCTTAGTTATACTCCAAATATAGGTTTTGAGTGTTCGTTAGAACCGCCTCATTGAGGCGGTTCTGACGAGTACCCACAACCTATTTCTTGGAGCAGAAATAAGGAAAATTATGTTTATCCCCATAAACCCCAGTCTTCTCTATATAAAGTGTGGTTTAGGGAGGGTCTTTATTTCACAGACTTGTTCACGTGATGGTGAGAAGTTAATGTTTTTCACAGCCGTAGTGTTCGATAAGGGGGAATAATCAGGATATTCAAAGGACAATTTTCCTTATCCCTTATCCTGCTGATCACAACAACCCCTACTTTTGCAAACAGTGTAGATCCAGACCAGCTGGCTTCTGAAGAAGCCATCTGATCAGGATCTTAACTGTTTGACATTCAGTTTGTAAATTTGCAAGAAAAAATTACATTGAGTAATATGATTGGTTCAAAGTTAGAAATGGGTGTGGCTTAATTAAATATTCAGCAGGATAAGGGTTAATTCTTCATTAAACCCTATGTTGAGGGGATCTTGTTAGAATCGCCACAACGAGGCGATTCTAACAAGTACCCACAATACAGCTAGGTTAAGGAAAATAATGCCTGAATTATCTGCTTTACTCCAGCTTTTCTTGAGCAACCTTGTTGCGGCTCAGTTTGTTTGTATGGGCTTTGACCAGCAAGCTTATCCATAGCCATAAATATTCTTGCAGGCTTTAAATAAAGTAAGGAAAGAAGTAGAAAAAGAGGAATCAAAGTTGTCAAAGGTATGTATAATACTGGTGTGAAACAAGAAGTTTGAAAGATAGGTAAAATACAGTTAAAGCTTAGGACAGAAAGAGCTTTTTTGTACACAAACTCATTTGAGCCCAGTTGTCAAAAAAAGCTTACATAGTTGTTGGTTAACATTGCATTAAAACTTCAATCTTTGAGTTTGGAAAAAATCATGTTGTTATTGAAAAAAGCTTTCTCAGATTTTTTTTCCAGCCAAAATACCACTATATCTGCTATTATGAGAATTTTATAAACACAGAAACTACTTTTGTATTAGCACATTGATTTCAGTAGCCATTTACATTGAAAAATGTACATTGCCACCCCAGCCTACTACATCACAAAGTCACTGTGATTTTTGGCTGTTTCCCTTGCTGAAAAAATGTTGGCCATGCACCACTAAAATTCGTGTATATCAGTGTCTGCACAATATTCAAAGCAGTTGTGGATAGCCAAGATGGAAAAAGCATGTTTCTACTAAGGATGAATATTTTGAGGGAGTTGGGGAAAAATGTGCTCAAATACAGGTTTTTCTATATTTTATAAGGACTATCTCAAAATTTCCTTAATTCCTTTCCAGACTACATAATATTTAAACCACTAACAAGGTCATTAAGATAAGAATGTTTTGAACAACTGGCCTTTTTAATATCGACCTCAAATGTAAAGGAAATGTTTCAGTCAAATATTTAGATCTGTTTGTTCTGCTTTTCAAATTTTTCCATCAATGATTTTTACTTCAGTGGTGTAAATTATTATTTTCATTACTTTTTTTTTACATACAAAATGTTGTAGAATTGCTGAAATCCAGAGAGAAAAATAATTATTTCTTAAGGGGAATGGGAACACCTTCAGGGGAGGCAACTCCTGCAAACGTATTTTAGTCTCCCATGTCAATAGGGGTCAACTCTTAAAGGAAAGAATTTGCTCCTTAGGAGTAAATTCTTTCCTTTAAAAATAGACCCCTTTTTCCGTGGGACACGGCTTATAGAAAGGCGAACAGGAAGTCCCGAAAGTTGTCTCCCTTCGAAAAATGGCGGAAAAATCAGCCAGGTGTTCCAATTCCCTTAAGCTATTAGAACAGAGCTATTTATTAATGAGGTGTTGGTTTTAGGAGAATAGATACACCATCAGGGAAGACAACTCTTTTAGAAATATTCTGAATATTCTTTTGGATGTCATATTGTCGGTGGTCTTCCCTTAAAAGGAAGACTTTGCTCCTCCTGAGGAGCAAAACTTTTAAGAGTAGACCCCATCATTCAGAAGAGTAATATTACAGGAAAAAACTAGCAAGTCATGGAAGTTCTGGTAGTCATCCTCAGGGGCTAAGTTGGGTTCACACCTGACTTGTGATAAGGTCACGGGTTCAATCCCTGCCAATTCCGGCAAAATTCTATGATTCTTTCATGGAGGTTGATTCTAAAATATTTTCTACAATCATTTTCTCACTTCCACTGAATCCAGAAGGAAAGCTGGCAGTTTCTGGTTGAAGAATATGCACTGTATTGGTAAACTGTTATGTGTCAACCTTCCCAGGAAAAGTGAGGTTAGGTAAACTGACTGGCTTTATGTGACCTTTATATTGTTGACAGGGCCATTAAATTTCAACCAAGACCATGAAAGCCTTTTGGGCCATTAAGCTTCAAATGAAACTGTAAAAGCTTGTAAAAATGGCAGAAAATTTGTCTGGTGTATCAATTCTTCGTGGTTTCTGTTTACTCCATATTGACTGTCTATGGTGGGTTTACACTTTACTTCTGTTTTCTTCCCAACTCTTCCTTCTTATCTCTCTAAGCATTATGATTACATGCCTATACAGCATTAACCCTTGTCCTGCTGAGCCCGGACATGCCTTATTTTCCAAACAATGAAGATCCAGATCAGATGGCTTCTGACGAAGCCATCTGATCAGGATCTACATTGTTTGCCATTCAGATTGTGAATTTGTTGCAATAATTTACATCAAGTAATCTGATTGGTTGATAATCGGTAGTGGGTGTGGCATATATGAATATTCAGCAGGACAAGGGTTAATCTTGTACTGAGATTAAGATTAATTTTGTACTGAGAAACTACAGCCATAAATATAGGAGTCCAGGATGTCGGGTCAAGGTATTTTTATGCCCCCGGAATCTAAGAGATTCGGGGGCATATAGTTTTTGGTCTGTCCGTCTGTTTGTCCGTTTGTCTGTTTGTCCGTCTGCAAAAACTTTAACATTGGGCATAACTTTTGAATGGTAATAGATAGAGCATTCATATTTCACATGTGTATACCTTATCACAAGACCTTTCCAGTGGTACCATAATTTTTGATCTCGTGACCTTGAACTTGACCTTTGACCTATTTTTTTCAAAATTTTTAAAAACATTAACATTGGCGCTGTCCGGGGGCATCAGTGTTTCACAAACACATCTTGTTTAAAAAATCATGTAAATTAAAAAAGGAAAAGGATCAGGAACTGATACAATCAGATCCCAAAATTCTTCCCACAATTGCACCGAGGAAAGAAGTTGAAACATGGAGCGACGACAGTAAACAAAACAGACAACAGGTACACTGAGTCAGCAGCTCTTTCCCAAACAGGTGGTGACTCAGAATATCCAAACCTTACTAGAAAGGAGCAATATACATAATGGGGGAAAGAATCAGAATCACCAACATGACAAACATTAAACTGGAAGGACAAACATCACGTGAACAAGTCCGTGAAATGAAGACCCCCCTAAACCCCACTTTATACAGAGAAAACTGGGGTTTACGGGGGTATTCATTATTTTTATTATTTCTGCTCCAAGACATAGGTTGTGGGTACTCGTTAGAACCGCCTCAATGAGGCGGTTCTAACGAGCACACACAACCTATGTTATGAGCATTTATAAGAAAAATATCAAGGATTCTCATCAGAAAAGTATCCATTTTGGAGATGTGAAAAATGCACTATATCGTACGCGTGAGTTATCGTAATGGTAACTAAAAATGAACAACCAAAAAGAGGGAAGAATCAGAATAATCAGCATAACAGCGTATATGATCAGGGAAAGAATCAGAACCACCAACACAAAACAAGAAAGAACCACAGCAAAAGCACCGACATGGAACGGTCAGTAAAAATTACTGGTTGGTTAAGTTAACTTTACGGGATCCCAACCTTCACCGTCACTTTCACTGTGGTTCAAACAAATATTTGTTTGGATCACGTGAAGGTTTTCTAACTCATCATTGAATCAACTTGGTAAACAAAGAATTCACAATTAAAGCCAAGTTGACACAAGGATGAGGACTCGACAGTAAAACTCGCTGAGCCATCCGGTGCTGTACACAATGCCACAGGAACACTGGAGCAAAAGAAAACCAGCAGTTGAACCCATTTGGACCAAGCAACAGACATAACAGTTCCTTCTGATCATGGAGTCTGAACCCCAATCACACAGATGAAATCGCAGCAATCTCCATCTGATTACAGCTTTTCTTAGATGATTAGATTTCTTAGAAACCTTTTTGAGAAGTTGGCAGAGCTTGCCCTTTCCAACTTTCTCGCTGGATATGTTGATTAAAAATAAAAAATAAAGAAGTAATAGCCGAAAAGCACAGCAAAAAAGATAAAAATTCGACTTTAGAATCATCTCTTTGACAGGTACCATACCAACAGCGTATGTTTTCATGAAGAAATAAGAATGATTTTCCTGAAATTATCCACATTATGCATCCTTATCTTGGGCTAAGAGTGGAAGCATTGTATCGAGTTAGCAATACAGTTAACAACCATTGCATGAAATAAAATCTTATAACAGTGGCAATCTAATATTCACCCAATATCAGCCTAGCATGCCTTAAAAGGAACATTAGCAAACAATGTACACCAAGATCAGCTACCACAGAATGAATTTGTATAAAATAAACAGGTTTTTGATTGCCATAGGTAGGCCTTAAAGGAAAAAACAAGGTATTTCCCAAAAGTGACATAGACAGTGTATTAATGAATTAAATTTTTAATTTTTGGCATGCTACTGTGTGAAAACTTGTAACATAAGTAACACTTAAACTGCAACTAAAATCGTAGTCGTTATGTTAAATTATTTTACCTACAAAGATAAGGCTTGACATTTCATGTGAATTGTCTGCCTAGTAGACAGTTTGTATGTTATGTCAAGCCTTATTTTCTATGAAAAAAAAAAAAGATTTACCCTGGGATGGATATTCTTTTCTTGTACACCAAACAAGGAAATCCGTGATTTTACCCTGGGATAGAAATTTATTTTCTGACCCTGGTGTTCCGACCCCAAATCGAATATAATCGCCTGTTTGATAAATGCACTGGTTTATTACAACCTCATGCGCGGCGGCGTCATGCGTGACATCACTAAACATTCCTGTTGTGTCATCACAAAATGGCGGACGTCGGTAACCGAAGTGACAGCAGCATTAAACATTCGCAATAGAAATGGAAGGTATGCAAGAAAAAGAATCCAATATGGGTGTGAGGGGTGGATAGAAAAATCCGTCCCTCGGGATCACTGTCCGCCATCACAAGCCTCGGGACGGATTTTTCAATCCACCCCTCACACCCATATAAGATTCTTATATTCCTAAACAGGTATCCTACCCAGGGCTAAGATAAATATTGAAACTTCTCATGTTTGATTGTGCACTGATTGTATAGGGCATCGTATATGCTGTTGTTAAGGCTGACATCGCTAAACATAATGACATCACTGTAATGTCATCACAACATGGCAGACGTCAGCAATCAAATTATTTGCATTATTCAAAGCCCACACTCAGAAGTGAAAGGTTTGTAAGAAGAAGAATATGTCATGGTTGTGACGGTTTGGTAGAAAATTTTGTTTCTGGTATCACAGTCCTGCATCATGAGACAAGCCTTGTGATGCAAGACAGTGACCATTGGCACAGAGCTTTCTATCCATCCCTCACACTCATGTTAGATTCTTACATTCCATGCCTGTAAAACTGAGGCAGAGATTTGCAAAGTTTTCCTGTGACTTTCAGTTGGTCAGTACAGCCAATATTGAGTTAGAACATATTCGCACAGATCTTAATTCAAAACAGAATGAACTGACTCAGGCCACTTCAGATATCTACAACCTAAAGGTATGTGTGTGAGTGCCTTTATACACATGTAGTTTGCAAATATGTAGACGCACATATATATGTAGTGCTGCACATGTGTGATTTAAATAAGGTATTGTTTCAGTATATTCACAGAAAATGAGGCAGAGGCATATTTGTTTTGGTAGATTAACATTGATTTTGGCATCATGGTTTGTCCATGATATCTCCTGGAAGTGGTTGAGGGAGTTTCATTAAAAGTTACAGGGTTTTATTGTTGATTAGAATTTGTTTACCTTGAACTGTTAATCAAGATCAGCACTAAAAAAAACTTGCTTCTTTGGTGTTAGGCTTCCATTTTCTTCAAAAATAGTTCTTTCTTCAAAAATAGTTCTTGTTTAATGGTGTTTTTTTTTTAACAAAGTTGGTTTAATACTGCATCTTTTTTGACAGCTTACATACAGTAAAACTTTGATGGCTCGAACACCGATGGCTCGTTCCCATGGCTGGGTCGAACTCGTACTTGAGCCCCTAGGGAAATCCTCAAGATAAGAAATGGTTGGGGATGATTAAGGAGATTTTAGTCTTTTATCTGGCAAATGTGTACTGTGTGTACTCATTAGAATCGCCTCGGTGAGGCGATTCTAATGAGTACACACAGCAAACATTTTCATTATCTAACATCCAAAGATGTTCAAAACTATATCCTTATGCCTCTTGGCAGTGACCTTCAGAGGCTCCAACTACCGCTGTCTCGAATAAAATTTCATGGTCCCAAAGGGGTTCGAGCCATCGAAGTTCGACTGTACCTTCGAACATGTAACCTGTGCTCTTATTTGATTTAGGTATACAGTAAAAGTCCTAAAAATTCAGACACAGAATGTCCTTAAGGACTTGCTGTAATTCTTCCAAAATTTTAACAAATTTTGTTTCATGATCCAGCAAGGAATCCAAAAGGTGCGGATGGAAATTTGCAACCAGTGTAGACCTGATCAGACTTCTCCTTCTGGGGCAGATCTGGGTTTGCACAGGCCTATTTGTCCCAATACAGGATCATTACGGTTGTTCATGATTTTTGTTTTTTGTTTGTTTGAATTGAGGTTTAACGCCCCCGTCAACACTGTAAAGGTCATATTGGAGACGTTGCTTCCAATTTTGTGGGACTTTTACCCGACATTGAGATGGAATGACATCTCAAGCCCTGTCGCCCAATGAAACCAATAGGGTTTATTAGCATGGACGGTCCGCCTCACACCGCGGTTCCTGGACAGGCTTAGATCCTCTTAGCTGTTTACCAGTACTAGTGTGCAGGCCGGATTCAGCTCTGCGTGGAAGCATCATGCAGCCCATATATTTCTTCAAGCCCCTATGGGCGGGGGCTTAAGGTTCTTCATGATGACATTATACACTGTGACTGGTCATGGGCCGCAATGTTAAATCCTTGCTTGAATTTAAAGCATTTGAAATTGAGCAGACGACGATTTAATTTTTAGATGAGCTAGATGGACCCTCCATGCATATAAAACCTATTAGTTTCTTTGGGTGGCAGGGCTTGATGTCATTTCATCTCAATGTCGGGTAAAAGTCCCACAAAATTGGAAGCAGCATCTCCAAAAATGACCTTTATAGTCTTGAGGGGGGTGTAAAACCTCACATCAAACAAACAGATCATTAAGCCTGAACACAACACTACTAAACTACGGTAGGTAAGTGTATATGTTACAGTGTGAAACTTTGGTAGGATTTCTTTACACAAAGGCCATAGTTTAAGAGAATTTGAAGGAAACAACAGTGTTGTCATTGACATATAGTATTAGCAGGTATTAAAAGTTTATCAGTCAGCAGAAAAATTGCTCCAACTACAGGCTCAGGACTCTTATCTTCCTTGCAACTGTCCTCCAAACTGTGATTTGTTACTCAGCAAATCACTGCTCAGCAAATCACTGCTAGAGCTAATTTGTTACTATGAAAAGAAAAATTATCTGAAATTGTTGCCAGGGGCCAGTTGTTTAAAGCATCAGTAGCTTAATGAGCTCATTAGTGGTCAAATTGTTAACTGTTCTAGTAAGTACAATATCTAATACAGTGGTATTTTTGTGTTATTTTTGCTGAAAAAAAATGTGAGCAGCTTTTGCATTTGCAAAAGCTGCTCACATTTTTTCAGTAAAAATATTAGCATATTTGGCATATTAAATGGTCAGTTTTAACGATATGTTAACTAACTATGTCGTTAGTATTAACAAATGGCCCCAGATGTTTGCTATTGTTGTCTTTGATTGTATGTGTTTTTAAGCTTCTTTTACTTAGTTTTGCTTTGGTGCTGGTGATTTTTATTGCTTACTTTTTTAATTTGTCACACTCACTCTTTTCTCACTAATTTTAGTAGTAATATTTTAACAAAAATCCCTGCATTGATTTTTAGAGGTTTGCCAATTAATTGATTGACTTGATGAGTAGTTCAATACTGATGCTTTTCTCAATACTGATGCTTTTCCCCACCCACTTTATCTGCCCACTCCTGTTATAAAGATTCCTCAGCACATTTTGGCACCTATACACTACGCCATGTATGTTTGAAAATGTTTGTTACTTGTCTCATGTTGCCACCATGTGTGGCCTGAGTGAAAATAAAGTTATGTTGAGTTGAGTTGAGTTGAGTAGTGATTTCAGGTAAATGAGAGAATAATGATGATGATTTTGCACTGTTTTCTCTGTATACATGTACCAGACAATCTTGTATAATACTTCTGTTCGTAACGAGCTTGTACAATACTTTTGTTTCATTATGAAGAAAATTTGTGGTAACATAAAATGTTTAGATTGTGTTGAAAAATGTTTTGTAGGCAAGCTTCTAAACATATACATGTATCTAGTAATTAGCTCACCTGAGCCGAAGGCTCATGTGAGGTATTAGTATACCACGAGCCGTCGTCCGTCGTCGTCGTCGTCGTCCGTCGTCCACACTTTCAAAGAAGTATATCTCCGGAACCAGTGGGCCAATCTTGATCAAATTTCATGTGAAGCATTATCAGGTAGGGGGAAAGGCTGCATACTGCAGATCGGATTGGAACTCTGGTTGCCACGGCAATAATAGCTCCCATAGACTTAACATAGGAAAAAGTTTGTCATCACTCTAGCTCCGTCAATTTTTTTCTGATCAACTTCATGCTTGCAGATAACGAGAACAAGCATGAAATCTCGATCAAGTTCGATTTTGGGCTGAATCGGATTATTCACTCAGGAGTTACGTGCCCTTGAGCGTTAGGAAAAAGCTTGTCATCACTCTAGCTCCGTCAATTTTTTTCTGATCGACTTCATTCTTGCAGATAACGAGGACAGGCATGAAATCTCGATCAAGTTCGATTTTGGGCTGAATCGGATTATTCACTCAGGAGTTACGTGCCCTTGAGCGTTGAAAAAATTGCCTATTGACTTAACATGGGGAGAATGTTGTCATCACCGTAGCTGCTTCAATTATTTTCAGATTGGCTTTATTCTTGCAGATAACCAGCACAGCCATGAAATCTCGGTCAAGTTCGATAACTGGCAGAAGCGGATCATTCACTCAGGAGTTACCTGCCCTTGTGTGTTTTTGCATTAGGGTTAATGGGAATTTCAAAAATGTATATCTTAAAGACTACTTGGCCAACTATGATCAAATTTCATGTGTCGCATTATTGGGCAAGTGGAAAGGCTTCATTAGGTTTTCAGGCAGATCTGAGTGGAACTCTGGTTGCCATGGCAACATCTAGCTCCCATAGACTTCACATAGGAAAAAGCTTGTCATCACTCTAGCTCCGTCAATTTTTTTCTGATCGACTTCATTCTTGCAGATAACCAGTACAGGCATAAAATCTCGGTCAAGTTCGATTTTGGGCCGAATCGGATTATTTGCCTTGGAGTTACCTGCCCTTGAGCATAAAAAAATACGTTGTGACCACGATAGCAACTTTATTTTTATTCAGATCAGCTTCAAACTTGCAGGTAACGTGGACAGGCATAAAATCTCAGTTAAGTTCGAATCGGAATATAGACCTCGGAGTTACATGACCTTGAGCGACAAAAAATTTGCCCATAGACTTTACATAGGGAAAATGTTGTGACTACGATAGCGACTTGAATTTTTTTCAGATCAGCTTCAAACTTGCAGGTAACGAGGACAGACATAAAATCTCGGTTAAGTTCGATTTTGGGCCGAATCGGATTATTTGCCTTGGAGTTACCTGCCCTTGAGCATAAAAAAATACGTTGTGACCATGATAGCAACTTTATTTTTATTCATATCAGCTTCAAACTTGCAGGTAACGAGGACAGGCATAAAATCTCGGTTAAGTTCAATTTTGGGCCGAATCGGAATATTGACCTCGGAGTTACGTGACCTTGAGCGACAAAAAATTTGCCCATAGACTTAATTAGGGAAAATGTTGCGACTACGATAGCGACTTGAATTTTTTTCAGACCAGCTTCAAACTTGCAGGTAACGAGGACAGACATAAAACAGGGATCAGCCGAGGGGGCGATTCGGGCGACTTCTTCGCCCGAAGTTCAAGAACTTCGCCTAACCAGCCGGGAAAAGAGAAGTTGACTTCGCCCTGTTTTTTCCCGACTTTTTTTTTTTTTCATCTCCAGGATCTGCTTTTCAAATGCGAAGTAATATCCATCGATTAAGGCACAAAGTTGATAACAAAAACACCTATTTATAATCCGATAATTAATAATCCAACTCCCAAGTGTTAATTGCTCGAGTCAGAAACTGACCACCTGTAGCGTTGAGCACAAGTTGTCAGATCAGTTAATTATGTAAATAGGTGAATTGGGTTAGTCCAGATCGGCATCTTTGATCTTATTTCATGGCCACTTAGACTTTTGAGTAATCAGATTTGTCCGCACAGCATGAGATGATCGGTCTTTTTGATCTTGGCAATATGATTGACGCATGAAAAACGTGCGTCTCATTTTACATATCAATATAAGATAGATAGAGATGCGACTTAAAACCCTTTTTGTACCAAATGGAATCTTTTTCCTTATATATTGCAGGAGTTCAATTCAAAATTTATGGGCGTCAGGTTATGTTTTCATGAAAATTTATTTGGAAAATAAGTTAATAACTGAACTTTTAGCAAACAGTGGAGGCCCTGATCAGACACCGCATTCTGCAGCGTCTGATCTGGGCCTGCACTGTTTGCCAGGGTACCCATTTTGGGGTTTCTGGTACTAAATGGGTTAACAGGATTACCAACCGTGATCAGGCGCTGACTCAAAATGATCAAACAGACAGAAAATGTGTAAAACGAAAGATGGGAACTAGAAAAAAGGGAATATAGGGTATGATAGATGAAAAGAACAAAAAAAAACAAAAAAAAACAGCCCCATTGCACCTGCAGCAACTTGCCGGCATATCAGGGTCGCACAGACCCGACTGCACAACATGACTCTTAACCTCGAGGTGAGATTAAATTGGTTGTTTCCCTTTAGTGCCCTTCAGTGACTAAGTGAGTGGGACAATGAGAAAATGAAAGTAGATGAAGTATCTGATGTCTGATTATTTGCTGCTATAATCGAGATACCGATGTGCATAATCACTCAGCAAGTGCAACTGCAACATTGGTATGTAATTCGCAACAATATCACACCCGCACACTGTATTTCTAAATTGCAAATAAACAACGGTTTTTACGGAAATTACCGAAAATTCGGCTCGACAATTCCCATACTTTAGTCATTTTTCTCGAGCCCTATTTCGCCCTCTAGTCCCTCATTTCGCCCTGTCAGTGCTGGAGGGAGAAGTCACTTCTCCCTGCTTCCTGGGCCTAGGATGATCCCTGATAAAATCTCGGTCAAGTTCGATTTTGGGCCGAATCGGAATATTTGCCTTGGAGTTACCTGCCCTTGAGCATAAAAAAATACGTTGTGACCAGGATAGCAACTTTATTATCCCCTCGCAACAACGTTGCGAATGGGGATATAGCATCGGTGCCGTGCGTCCGTGTGTTAGTGTGTCTGTGTGTGTGTGTGTGTGTGTGTGTGTCTGTCCGGAACCTTGTGAGCAGGATAGAAGGCACAGTATTCATCGTAGAAACATCAAACCTTCCACAAATGTTCACCATGTACAGAGGATGAACCCTATTGAATTTCAAGGTCAGGGGTCAAAGGTCAAGGTCACAATGGACTCGACCTTGAAAACCTTGTGAGCAGGATAGACGACACAGTATTCATCGTAGAAGCATCAAACCTTCCACAAATGTTCACCATGTACAGAGGATGAACCCTATTGAATTTCAAGGTCAGGGGTCAAAGGTCAAGGTCACAATGGACTCGACCTTGAAAACCTTGTGAGCAGGATAGAAGACACAGTATTCACCGTAGAAGCATCAAACCTTCCACAAATATTCACCATGTACAGAGGATGAACCCTATTGAATTTCAAGGTCAGGGGTCAAAGGTCAAGGTCACAATGGACTCGACCTTGAAAACCTTGTGAGCAGGATAGACGACACAGTATTCATCGTAGAAGCATCAAACCTTCCACAAATGTTCACCATGTACAGAGGATGAACCCTATTGAATTTCAAGGTCAGGGGTCAAAGGTCAAGTCACAATGGACTCGACCTTGAAAACCTTGTGAGCAGGATAGACGACACAGTATTCATCGTAGAAGCATCAAACCTTCCACAAATGTTCACCATGTACAGAGGATGAACTCTATTGAATTTCAAGGTCAGGGGTCAAAGGTCAAGGTCACAATGGACTTGACCTTGAAAACCTTGTGAGCAGGATAGACGACACAGTATTCATTGTAGAAGCATCAAACCTTCCACAAATGTTCACCATGTACAGAGGATGAACCCTATTGAATTTCAAGGTCAGGGGTCAAAGGTCAAGGTCACAATGGTCTAACATATTCAGATTGGATTTTCATGTTAATGAATGGTATGCAGTTGCGAGGGGATGCTACGCTTGCGTTGCCTTGTTTTTATTCATATCAGCTTCAAACTTGCAGGTAACGAGGACAGGCATAAAATCTCGGTTAAGTTCGATTTTGGGCCGAATCGGAATATTGACATGGAGTTACGTGACCTTGAGAGACAAAAAAATTTGCCCATAGACTTAATGTAGGGAAAATGTTGTGACAGAAATAGCGACTTGAATTTTTAGCTCACCTGAGCCAAAGGCTCCAGTGAGCTGATAGTATACCAAGGCTCCGGAGTCCGTCGTCTGTTGTCCGTCCATCCGTCGTCCACACTTTCAATGAAGCATATCTCAGAAGGCAGTCGACCAATCTTGTTTAAATTTTATGTGTAGCATCATTGGGCAAGGGGAAAGGCTGCATTAGGTTTTGGAGCTAGTCTGGTTCATTTGTTCCTTCATTCTTCTTTCTCTCCATATAGAGATAATAGACCAATGTTAAATTTTTAATCAAAGATTTCTCAGGAACTATAAAAGCTAGAAGCATCAAATTTGGTATTCAATAGAATAATGATGACTTATTTTGTGTAAGAGACATTGGGCTTTCTCAGCTTATTTGTTCATCTGTTCTTTCATTCTTCTTTCTCTCCATTTTGACCAATGTTAAATTTTCGTCAAAGATTTCTCAGGAACTATAGAAGCTAGAAGTCTCAAACTTGGAATGCAATGCAATAATGATGACTTATATCCTGTAAGGGTCAATGGGCTGGATTCTATTAGCAGATTTAGTAGTCAAGTCTGTGAATTGTTAAAACTTAAGTTCCTCAGGTGAGCGGTTTAGGCTCATTGAGCCTCTTGTTTCAGTGAGTGATCAGATGATCCAGTGCAAATGACTGTTGTATAAGAGTGTTCAGATTACCATATCTTCTGTAGAAACTGGAACATTGTCACAAAATATAATCATCACGTTGACAAGTCCGTGAAATGAACACCCCATTAAACCCCACTTTTTAGAGAGAGAACTGGGGTATACGGGGGTATACATGATATTTCTAATTTCTGCCCCATAGGTCAGGTTTTGGATACTCATTAGAACCACCTCAATGAGGCAGTTCTAGCGAGCACCCAAAACCTATGTTTGCAATAAAAATGTGAAAAATATCATGATTATTCATCAGAAAAGTAGCCATTTTGGAGATGCGAAAAAATGCAATATGTCGCACGGATGTGTTACTGTAATGGAAGACTAATTATCCTAAAATTTAAGCATTTGACAGTATGTTAATGTTCTGATGGGATAGTAGTTAGTGTTGATCTAGGTCAGACACTCTTTCAACAGCATGCTGATCCAGATCTACATTGTTTACTAAGTTTAGCTGTCTCAGTAGTTTCTTTCAGTAATGACTGCTTGATAGTTGAATGAATGATTGATAGAGACGAAAGTAAAAAAATAAATAAGCAGATGAATTTAAAAAAAACTAATTGACAGCTGAACAAAATAAAAGACAACTCATCACGAAAACACACCAGTATAATTCTGACCCTCTTGAACCCCACTTTATATTGTAAAACCGGGGTTTACAGGGGTAAACCTTATTTTTATTATTTCTATTCTAAAATATAGATTATGGGTACTTGTTAAAACCGCCTCAATAATATCATCTAACGTGTACCCACAATCATTTTGAGCAGAAATAAGAAAAATATAATTTTTCATCTGAAAATTGTCTTTTTATCAGCAGTTAAATTTGCAATGTATTTGTATAGGAGTGTTTTCGTAATGTCATTGTATACATAGTTTTACTTATACTTTACTTTTTAAAGTGGAATAGCTACATCTCTACAATACCATAACACACTCATGTGAAATAATGCATTTTTTCACATCTCCAAACTTGAAAATCTGTGATATTTTTCTTATTTATACTGCAAACATTGGTTGAGTATGCTCATTAGAACTGCCTCATTGAGGCATTTATAAAGAGTACCAACACACTATATCTTGTAACTTAATGTTTACCCCCATAAACAACAGTTTTCTCTATCTGAAGTGGTGTTTAGTGGGTGTTCATTTCACGAACTTGCTCATGTGATGGAGGAGGTTACCCTTTTAAAATTATTCTGTTTCCCTTATTACATGGGGTCTGCTCTTAATGAAAAGAATGTTCTCCAGTAATTTCTTTTCTTTAACCCATTTTGTACTGGAAACCCCAAAACGGGTATACTAGCAAACAGTGCAGGCCCAGATCATTTTGCGGCGTCTGATCAGGGCCTACACAGTTTGCAAAATAATCAGCCAATTTCCAAATAGTTTTTGAAGAAACTACAACCGGACACCCTGAATTTTGAAATGGACTCCTGCTGTATATAAGGAGGAAGATTTCATTTGGTTCAAAAAGGGTTAATAGTGGAATTGTTGTTTGAAGAAACTTGCTTTATTGGAAGGTAAACAGAATGTCATGAAACTTGTCTTTCTTGCAAAAACAGCAGAAAATGTGTCAGGTTTATCTGAAACTCTAGATACTTTAAAAACATTTTATCTCTCAACAGAAAGAAGCTGAGAAGCTGGAGTTAGATGAAGCAAGACTTACAGAACTGGAAAAACAGATTAGAGACTGCAGTAAGTTTTTGTTTGTTTGTTTGATTTGAGGTTTAATGTCCCCATCAACATTGTAAAGGTCATTTTGGAGGTGTTTCTTCCAATTTTGTGGGACTTTTACCTGACATTGAGATGAAATGACATCCCAAGCCCTGCCACCCAATGAAACTAATAGGGTTCAGTGAATAATTCTGTAGCTGCCACTGTAGTAAAATAGAATGTAGTTTGTAATGGCACCTCCCCCACCCCCTCTCTCCACCATGTAGTGGGTGTGGTGAGTGTGTTTGTGGAAGGGGATGCATACAGTTTTACTCGGGTCTATATATATATATCTGTAATTTTGGACTAACATAATTTAAAGCACACTGTATAGTACTGCTGGTGTGTCACAAAGAAAGAAAATATCTGCCAAAGTAGGTGGATGCAGATAAGGCTTTTTCAGGTTTCAGCAGCAGTTTTGTGAAAAATTGGCTAAGACTAATGTTTTGCTATGGATTTTGGTTTTAAAGAGTAACAACTGTCTGGAACAAAATCTGTTGAATAATATTAAAATTAACACAGCTACTGTTATTTTTTTTTTAAAAGTAGATACAGTGAAATTCTGCTATTAAGACCACCTAAAATTAAGACAAATTCTGCTCTAAAAATCTTATTAGTAGGTTGCATTTATTCTGACTTTGTGTTTTCTGCATACAGTGTCCTATGGTCAGAGACCACCTTTGGAACTGTTCAAAAGTGGTCTTAAAGACCACTTTTGAACAGTCCCAAAGGTGGTCTTAATATAGGAATTTCAGTGTATTACTTTAGACTAAAATATTTGAACATCTTATCCAGTTACTGCAGCTATCCTAAAATTTGAACAGTTTGGTTTTATTATCCAGTGGCTTTTTTTTTTCTTTTTCTGAAAAAGCAAGCAGTCTTTTTCTGTAAAAGCAAGCGGTTTGGACTGTTAAGGAGCACTTTGATATATTTCTTCACTGTTTGCTCACACATGTCTGATTCAAAGAAAGTATTATAGAATATTTGGATTATAGTATGAATTTTGTCATTAATGATACCTTTTGGAGGTCAGGTGGACAAGCTGATAATTATGTACCATCTTTGCTTTATAGATCAGGAAGTTCAGAATAGAAATGAAGAGAAAAATGAATTAGCTAAGGCATTGACAAGGTCATATGAAGAACTACAGAAAGTACGCACAGAATCAGCTCAGGTTTGTACATATCATCTAAATGATTCTTGGAATTTACTGTTTAACCCTTTTTGTACCAAATGGAATCCATTATGAAAACACGCCTGTACAAAAACAGATATTTTTTTTTCGCCGAAAAAATGAAGACTTTATGATGAAAAATTGTGATATTTTTCTTATTTCTGGTCAAAATATAGATTGTGGGTATACCTTAGAACCGCCTCATCGAGGCCGTTCTAACAAGTACCCACAATCTGTATTTTAGAGCAGTTATTTCTGGTCAAAATATAGATTATGGGTACACGTTAGAACCGCCTCATCGAGGCAGTTCTTACAAGTACCCACAATCTGTATTTTAGAGCAGAAATAAGGAAAATAAGGTTTATCCCTGATTACTCCAGTTTTACTATATAAAAGTGGGGTTCAAGGGAGTCAAAATTATAAGAATGTGTTTTCGTGAGGTTCCTCCTTATATATAGCAAGAGTTCATTATAAAATTTAGGGGTGTCAGGTTGTGTTTTCTTCAGAATTTATTTGGGAAATGGCTTAACTTTTTGCAAACAGTGTAGGTCCTGATCAGACGCCACATTCTGTGCTGTCTGATCTGGCCTGCACTCTTTGCTAAGGTACCGTAAAAATTCGGCTATAAGACGAGGATTTTTCCCTCCAAAATAAGCCCCAAAAAATGACCCCGTCTTATAGCCGAGGTCATGGACTACAGGCTTTTTTCCACCAATGTCCGGCGAAGACCAGACATATGGAAAACGTCGATCGGTGATTTTTTAATTGATATTGATCGCCACTCACAAACCACCACTAGCATTTTTCTGCACGTGATCGGTAAATGACGTCATCCGACACCAGTACCCCCACATGTGTTCAATGTCATTGTCTGTATCTCTTTCATAAAAAAAAATGTTTGGAACCGTTAAAAAATATTTTCTGGATAGCTAAACGGTTGTGAATAGAGGTGGATAGAAAACCAGCGCTTTGCACAGCTCCCGAATTATCCCCAGAAGCTCCGTGTCAATAAACAACAATAGCGTTCGACTTTTCCCGCCAAAACATAACCATTCACGAGATCGTAGAAAAGTCCGTTTTTATATAATTATGCAAACATCTACCGTTAGATGTAGCTAATTGTCTGAGGAGCGATTAAATCATTTTCACATTGATTGTGGATTAAATTTTATGACTGGAGGATAAACGCAAATTAGAGACATAACCTTGACCATTTTTTCACACCTTATCGACACGCACCGCAGGGTGGCAATTATATGACAGGGATTAACAATAGTGTCATACTTGAACCGTAATAAATACACAGCTGGTTTGTCTCTGAATTGACAGTGCAGCAATTACATGTATTGCGATTTTCTTACTTGTCTAGTTTTACCGTAAAGACTGACAGTTGTAGACGATTTTTTTTTGCACTTGTCCGACCGGGCGTCATAAAAGTGCACCTGCCCGGCGCGATTTCGGATTTACTTTACTTAGGGGAAGGCACTGGCAGTTCAGCATGACTCACATTTCACTGAATCTGCTGCGTTTTGCAGCCCAGAAGCACTCAAACTTTACATCCTGTTGTGGGGCAATGCTAACGCGCCTAACCGTAGCGGACGTAAAATGCTTAAACTTTACAATACAATACAATGCGATTTCGGTCTTGTCCCGGGCGGCCGGGAAATGGATTTGTCAGCCCCTGTGGTCTATTAAATAGAAGTCTGTCTAGCCTTAGCCAGCAAAGCATGTGCCGGGCCGACAGCGATACGACGTATCGACCCGACGTTTGCCTGCTATTTTGGGAAAGCTGGGGCGTTGGTTCTGAATCTGAATAGCTAGGTGTTGTGTTCCCCGATAAAAAAAAGTTCAATTACTTATAGTCCGATTTCTCACATCTAAACAGCATCTGGCAGTAGCAGATAGGCCCCGACAGATATGGCAAAAATTTGACCCGTCTTATAAAAGAGTATAAGCAAAATCCCACCTTAGAAAAACTGAAAAAGGGGTCCCGTCTTATAGCCGAATCGCCTTATAGCCCAATTTTTACGGTACCCCTTCAGGGGTTTCTGGTACTGAATGGGTTAATATATTTTAACTGAAACAGATATGCTGTTTAGTGAGCTTTTACATTAATTCAGATGGAATTAATTCTTGATCAATTAAATTTGTATGTGCTGTATTATTATGTACAGACATCATTAAGCTTACCATATTTTTTCAGCATAACCCATTGTATGCGGGAAACCCTTAAAGGGGTACCTTGGCAAACAGTGCAGGCCCAGATCAGATGCTGCAGAACACGGTGTCTGATCAGGGCCTACACTGTTTGCTAACAGATTTTTCTGTCAAAAACAGATTAAAAAAAAAAAAAAAAAAAAGCCCTGATACCTCTTATATGACAAATGGACTTGTCCAACATATAGCAGTGGAAGAGTCCACTAGCATACAATGGGTTAAAGCAGTATATTTTTGCCAAATCAAATGATCAGAAGTTTTAACAGTACTTTAACAGAAACATTGTTAGATTTTAATTGTTGTCCCTTGAGTTAACTATATTGCAGGACAGGTTAATGGTGTATGAAAGCCAATACAAAATTAATAAAACCTAATAGATACATGAACATACATGTATATACATGCAATATGTACACCACAACCTCTTTATAATACTATTGTTCAGGTCCAAAGCAGAAACCGTGTTAGTTAAACTTAAGCTTCACAAGAGTCCGTGCAAGCAGAGATATATCGCGGGTTCAGCTAAGTGCTCAACCAAGCCTCTTTCACAGATCCTAACACGAATCCTTACTGCAGTTAAAGATGGCCTTCAGAAATATTGTGACACTGCATATGCCAGGAGTGGTGTGAATCAGATGTGGATCTTGAAAAACTCCAAAGAGCTTATAGAACATCTTCAGTCACAGTCTTTTCTCTCAGTAAACAGCATAAAATCTTTCAATTTCTCAACACTCTAGACAACTATTCCTCATGATAAATTGAAATCTAAACTCAAGGAAATCATAAATCAATGTTTTTTCCACAAGAATGGTAACCGTCGCTACCAGTATGTTGTCCTTGGCTACAAAGACACATACTTTGTTTGAAATCACTCTGATGCACCAAAAGTACACTGATGCAGATGTCATAAAGATGCTGGAATATCTAATTGACAATATTTTCATGGACTATTGGAGGTCAGTGGCCTATTATTTCAGCAAACAATTGGCATACCAATGGGTAGTAATTGTGCACCGTTGCTTGCCGACTTGTTCTTGTACTTGTATGAGGCGGAGTTTGTGCAAGGTCTCCTCAAAGCAGGCAAGAAACGCCTTGCACAATAATTCAATTTCACCTACAGATATATAGATGATTTATTGTCTCTGAAAAATGCTAAATTTGCAGAGTACTTGGAATTCATCTATCCACGTGAACTTGAAATTAAGGAAACAACAGAGACCTCAACCTCCTCATACAAAAAGTAAGTTAACAGTTTTAACCCGTCATAACTTTTTTAATTTTAAAGCTATTTTGATGAACAATATTCCAAATTAACGCACATATCCTAAAGTTTTTATACGACATAATTAAAACGCGCCAAAATAATTGACGTTGTCGCAAAATGACGTCATTTAAAATCTTGTTTTTTCCAAGATGGCGCGTTTGACGTTAGCCCAGCGTATTTTCATTGTAAAGAACTTTTACGAAACTAAAAGCGCTACAGATGTTCAAAGAAAATTTAAATATTCATTTAATGGTGATACTGTAAGTCGACTAAATATCTACAAGACTATCAGAAAATTTGAAGAAACGGGATCGGTGAAAGACGCGCAAAAGTCGGGACGGCCGAAGACCAGTAGAAGTGATGAAAATGTGAGCACGCTTCAAGAACTTATGCAAGACAGTCCTGAAAACTCAATTCGGCGTACATCCTCGGAGACAGGTATCCCCAAATCATCCGTTCATAACATAATAAGAAAAGATTTAGAACTTTATCCATATAAAATACAAATTATGCAGAGCTTAAATATAACGGATCAAGTGGAAAGGCTTTCATTTTGTAACTGGGCATCAGACGTTATTGACACTTACGCCGATGCTTTTAATGATGTGTGGTTTAGCGATGAGTCACATTTCCTTTTATCAGGACATGTTTGCAAACAGAACATGAGATTTTGGGCAAATGAACAGCCCCACCAAATAGCAGAAAGGCCACTCCATAGCGATAAAATTACAGTTTGGTGTGCTATGTCATCCAGGGGAATCATTGGACCGTATGTGTTTAGCGATACTGTTAATTCAGACCGCTACATGTCGCTATTAAACAACAAGTTTTTACCGGAATTGCGGAAACGATCAACTGACATTAACAGTGAATGGTTTATGCAAGATGGAGCAACACCACATACGGCTAACAAAGTGTTAGATATGTTACATGACACATTTGATGAGCGGGTAATTTCCAGACGATATCCCGAAGTGAAACAATGCGGCGTAACTTGGCCTGCGCACAGTCCAGACCTGAACCCCTGTGATTTCTTTCTTTGGGGTTATCTTAAATCGGTTGTTTACAAGCCCAGACCCACAGATACTGCTATGTTATTAAAACAAATACGCAGGGAAGTCAAGAAGATAAGTGTTGGCACTTGTGCTAGAGTAATTGAAAATTTCAAGCAGCGAGTACGGGAAGGAAAACGTTGAAAGGGGCGGCATCTGGAAAACGTCATAAATTACTAAATTGACGTCACTGGACAAATTTGGTATTTTTTGTTTATTGTTTGTTATTTTTTTATGCTTTAATGGATTTGTATGAAATTTTATAAGAAAAAAATTAAGGATATATGCTATGTCTGTGAGAAATTTTATACCGCTTTCACAACGTTATGATGTATTAAAATCTCGTCAAAACTGTTAACTTACTTTTT
Source organism: Lucinisca nassula (assembly GCA_963580285.1). NCBI lineage: Eukaryota > Metazoa > Mollusca > Bivalvia > Lucinida > Lucinidae > Lucinisca > Lucinisca nassula. The sequence continues at coordinate 51,534,201 of OY757010.1, forward strand.
GGACACCCTGTACTTGGATTGTTATCTCTATATTGACAACAGGAAGCTTACTACTAGGCTGTACGATAAACGAGATGACTTTAATTTTTCCATTCTTAACTTTCCCTTCCTGAGCAGTAATATCCCGTCTGCACCAGCAAATGGAGTTTACGTTTTACAGTTAATCCGTTATGTTAGAGCCTGTTCCAAGTATCAGGACTTTATGGAATGTGGGAAGGTGCTCACTACCAGGTTGTTATACCAGGGGTATCAAAAAACCAAACTGGCATCAACACTAAAGAAGTTCTTTGGGAGGCACCATGATCTTGTTGATCCGTACATTGTGGCCATTTCCAGAATTATTTCTGATATATTTGCCAATGGAAAGCCATAGGAAGACTTCCAAAATCTCAGACATGCCCTTCTCGGCATTTACTTCTTTTCTTCATTCGGGTCGATGGGCATGGTGGGCGAAGCTTGCTTACCAAGTAATGCTTACTATCCACGGACGCCTGATTACACTCTTCTGGAGTCCATGTCTGTTGATCTGAATATTGTTATTTGCCATTTTGTCTATGGATTAATGATTTTGGATTAACGCTTTGGTACTACGACCTAAACTACTTTTAAACAACCGTGTTATATCCAAACAAAAATGGAAGATTATATAGAAAAATGACCATAAATGGTGATTTTTCTATATAATCTTCACATTTTTGGGATCAATCTTGAAACCGTGTTATATTCAAAACCGTGTTTTAACAAACCGTTTTATAATGAAGTTGTGGTGTACATGTATGTCAGTACAGTTTTAAAACTTTCCTTCAGGAACAAGAGAAGTATGTAATAGAGAAATCACAGCTGGAGAATTCATTGAAAGACATGCAGGAACAGCTTGAACATGCAAAGAAGGTACTTGCTTCGAAAAGTGAAATTTTAAATGATTTCTATACACACTAGCTACTGGAGTTCATAATAAAAGTTATAAAGCAAAAAGCTAGATTGAGGAATAATTTTATTTGTTTGAAACATTTATTATGGGTACTTGTTGGAATTGCATTGTCTTGTTAATTCCAGCTTAGGTAATTTAATTGATTCCGGATCATTGCCTTCCCTTCTACTTCATTAGAATTTCTTGTCTTGGCAATTTATACAACTGCCCGCAATATACTTGTATGTTGTAATGGAGAATAAGAAAAAAAAAACATCCATTGCAGCAGTGCTTGGCCTGATTTAAAATTAAAGCCATATTCACTGTGCATCAGCAGTCGTTGCATATGCCCACAAGACAACTTTAAATGTGTATTCTGCTGTCTAAAATACATGTATTGGGTTGTGTCCTTTAATCATTTGATTGGTCCATCTGAAATCTAACTACCCTATCAAAACCTGCGTATATAACAAGAAATGACCAGGTTATAATGCAGTCCTGAATTAACTTGGGCTGTACAATTGTCTCTAAACCATTCTCGTTTTTCCTCCTTATTTGGAAGCATGTTTATTACTTAAAAACTAGGGACTCCTCATTTGCTTGTAAATGAGTTGTACCTAGAGAAAAGTTTTTTTTAGCTCACCAGAGCCGAAGGCTCCCGGGGAGCTTATAGGGTAGGCAGTTGTCCGTCGTCTTCTGTCGTCGTCTAGTGTCCGTCAACACTTTTCAAACATCTCCTCTAAGGCCACCAGGCTGATTTTATCTGTTGCATATTTAGGTTGGGGGGTTGAAAGTTTGTGTTTTTCATGAAATTCGACTCATTAGTTTGGTTGCTATGGCAACTTGGGAGTTCTGGGAAATTGAAAAATGACATATACTGCCAAGCCTGGGCCGATATTTTGACAAAATTTTCATAGAAATGTTTCTAAAGCAATCTACTATTTGCCATATGTTTTTAGGCATGCTGCTCATTTCTGTTGGTTGCCATGGAAACCAAAATGCATAAAAAATAGGAAAAAAAAAAATACTTAAAAAACATCTCCTCAGAAACCATATGCTCTATGAGGCCGAGACTTTATGAAACAATTCACCATATTTGCCTCAACAGGTTTTGTGTGTTTTTTTTTTTTTTGTTTTTTTGAAATTTGGCTCTTTAGTTTTGTTGCTATGGCAGCTTAGAGTTTCCATTGAAGTATAATGGGGAAAACTGAAAAATGACATTTACTGTCAAGCCTTTGCAGATATTTTGACAAAACTTTCATAGAAGTATTTGTTAAGTAATCATCTATCTGCCATATGATTTTAGGCCAACTGCTCACTTTTATTGGTTGCCTTGGAAACCAATATGCCTCCCAAAATAATAAAAAAAAAACACTTAAAAATTATCTTCTCAGAAACCATATGCTCTATGAGGCAGAGACTTTATGGAAATAGTCACCATATTTGCCTAAACAGGTTTTGTGTTTTGTATGAAATTTGGCTCTTTAAAAGAGTTTGGTTACTATGGCAAGTTTAGCATTTTCAAAGACCTATAATGTAATTGGAAAAATGGTATTTACCCCTTTCAAGACATTTTTACAAACTTTCAAAGAGATGTGCCTTAAACAATATTCTATCTGCCATATGATTTTTGGCCTATTGGTTGCCACAGATGCGCAGTTATCAATTGTTGTCTGTTGTCTTGCAACAAAACATTCAGTCAACATTAGACCTGAAGCCACTAGGCTGATTGGGTCCAAATTTTATCTGTAGCGTTCTTGGGTGCAGGGCTTCCATGGTTAAATAAATCACATGGTTTCAGTGGGCAGGGCCCTTGAACTCCGGTGAGCATAGTGGCCCATGGGCCTCTTGTTTTTGAGCATATTTGCCCAGCAAAAGCTCATATCAGCCTACACATCCATACAGTCTGATTAGAGTCTTATCTCAGATACATGGATGGCCATTGATTAAAAGCTTTTTCATGTAGACAATGAATTTTGTATTCTAAGTTTGTTTATAGCCTGATTTAAGACTTGCCTGAGTACACATGAACTAAGACCCCTTTTGAAATAGCCTTCAGCGGGGTTTATTTCAGCCATGTCATGAAAAAACCTGTTTTCATACATGCGAAAAACAAAGATGCAGATCAGGGCCCAGTGTTCAAAGCATCATTAGCTTAACGAAATCATTAGTGGTCAAATTGTTAAATGTTTTAGCAATTACAACATCCAGTATTCTGTAATATTTGCTGGAAAATTGTGAGGCCTCAGATTCTATGATGGTTCCAGGGTATTACAATTTAATTTTATGTAATGTTGGTTGGTACCTGATGCTCTGTCTCTGGTTGGGCCCATCAGAGTCTAACTGTTGGTTTTCTTTTGCTCCAGCATTTCAGTGTTTTCTTGCTGCTGAGTCCTCACTGTTGTTTCATCTCTGTGGTTGTTTGATTCTTCTGTTTTCGGAGATGTTGCACTGATGAGTTAGGAAGTCTTCATGAGGACTGAACAAATCATTTGTCTAAATCGCAGCGGAAGTAAGGGCAGGGATAAATAGTTTTTCACTGACCATTCCAAAGCAGTTCTTCTGTCGTGGTTTGTTTTTGTTATAGTTTGTCTTTGAATGTGTGTATCGCTTACATCTTTTTGTTTTGGATAGCCAATTGGCCATTTTGTGGGAAAGTAACTGTCCTTTTGGCTGTTGGTGTTTCTATTAGGGTCTAGTTACTTCATGTTTGTGTTTCTTTCCCTTTGGTATCTCTTATGGGATGTGTGGGTTAATTGTATTGATTCCAGATCATTGCCTTCACTTCTGTTTTGCATTTTTTTCAGCAAAAGTTTTAGCATGTTTGCCAAATTTAATGATTGAAGTTTTAATTATATGTTAACTAACAAGGTCTTTAGTTTTGAACAACTGGCCCCAGCAGTCTGACCAGGTTCACTGCCTGGGTAGTACAGTACCTTGAGGTCCTGTATCTAAAATTTCAAGACACTCGCTAGTATTTGTAGCTAAAAACAGTGGTTTGTGTCTTGCCTTGTTGCAATCCCTGAACTCATTTTACAAGCATGTTCATGAAATGTATTCTGTAAAAATCTTAAAGTTTAGATACCTTTAGGACTTGCTGTAATTCTCCTAAATTTTAACATTTGTTTCATGAGCCAGCAAGGAGTCCAAAAAGTTGCAGACGGAATGGCTGCAGTCTGATCTGGGTCAGCACCGTTAGCTTAGGCCTATCTTCCCCAATACCCAGGATCATTATGGTAAATTGACAAGGATTATCATACTTGTTTATTTTGAAAACCGTTACGCAGACACATCTATACAAATACATTGCCACCTTTATCGCCGAAAAAATGAAAATTTTAAGATGAAAAATTATGATATTTTTCTTATTTCTGCTCAAAATATAGATTGTGGGCACTCGTTAGAACCACCTCATCGAGGCAGTTCTAACGTGTACCCACAATCTATATGTTAGAGCAGAATTAAAAAAAAATAAGGTATACCCCCGGAAACCCCAGTTTTACTATATGAAAGTGGGGTTAAGGGGGGTCAAAATTATATAGGCGTGTTTTCGTGATGAGACACAAATTTGTAAAATAGCATGTATCTCATTTTTCTAGGAGATGCAGCATTTACAAAAGAGGTCAAGTTCCCAAGTGTCAGAGTTACAAGCTTTAGCCGAGGAACAGTTTAACAGAGCTAATAAACTCACTGACGAGCTCTCACGACTCAAAACCAAGAAACAGGTCAGTGCATTGTTACAACCACGAAGCAGATTTAGCAGACAATATTTCAAAATTTTCTTCTTATTATTTGGCCAAAATAAGACTTGACATTATCTGTGAATCATGATTGGCAGACAGTCACAGGAAATGTCAAGCCTTATTTTCTCTGAAAAAAGGACTACTGTTAGTACAAGCAAGTACCTGTATTTACCTGACATATTCAGACAGACATGGCTGAGCAAACAGTGTAGACTCAGATGAGACGCCGCAGGGCACGGTGTCTCATCAGGGTCTACACTGTTTGCTACTCATCCAGTTATCTTTAGGCTCAACATGGGGTAGTAAATTGTACTTGTTCAAATTTTAGAACAAGTATGGTAAGCAGTTTAGGTGTTCAAATACTGGCTCCCGAATAGTTAGGGTAAACACGGTATACTACTACTATAAGCATAGCCCAAAATAAGGCGCTTTTTTTTTTTTTTTTTTTTTTTTCAATCCAAAAAGTACTGATATTTTTCTTATTTCTGCACAAAAACATATGTTGTTGGTATTCATTAGAAGCACCTCACTGAGGCACTTCTAATTACGTCTATATGCAGAAATAAGAAAAATAATATGTGGATACCCCCTCTTATCTGGGCCTATGTAATAAATAATAAGGTAAGGGAAGGAATGGAGTTTGAGTCAGCACTTGACAACCTACAATAAGACCTATGGGACCAGGGAAGACTCAGATCATTCTTTTGGACTTGGGGATGTGCAGGCTGATCTGAGTCATTGTAGGTTGCATAACCTTATTGAAGGTTTTGCCCATGCTTCGGCTTGTTTAAAACAACAGTAGCTCTGCATGAGATATGTAAGGTGTGTTTTGCATGAACGATGCATTACCTATGCAAGCAAGAATTCAACAATACATGCTTTTTGCACAGTCTTGTCTGGGTCTTTGCTGATGGCAACCATAGTGAATGTGAGAAGGTCTAAAGCTCTGGTACACTTAATTGACCTGGGCCTGGTTGTTCAAAGCATTGTTAGCTTAACAAGCTCGTTAGTTGTCTGATTGTTAACTGTTCGAGTAAGTACAATATTTAATAGTGGTATTTTTGCTGAAGAAATGTGATGCAAAAGCTGCTCACATTTTTCAGCAAAAATATTAGCATATTTGCCATATTAAATTGTCAAAGTTTTAGCAATATGTTAACTAACGACATCATTAGTTTTGAACAACTGGCCCCTGGTGCGTACATTTTAGAAGGCATTTAAGGATTCTTAATGTGTGCTATGAGTCAAGTCTTGAGTTTTATGAGTAGCCATAACAATTTACCCTTAGATCACAAATCATGACCACCAGATGGCAATTTCAGAGCATTTTCCCTTTACTTTTCAGAGAAAATAAGCCCTGCAGATGATTTACATGAAATGAAAAGCCTTATATTCTCTGAAAAATAAAAAAAAAAGATTGTTTTTTTTTTTTAATTTATTTTTTTGGTGCTTTAAGGGAAAGAAGTTATTGGTGCTTTAAGGGTAAAAAGTTATCTAAATATTTCCCAAGGAATTGATCATCAGAAGACAGAGCTTGTATAATCTGTTAGTTTTTGTTTGTATCAGCTTAATACAAGATTTTGCTGAATTTTGCTGCAGATCTAGGCATTAGTGTTATAAAAAGTTTTATTTCCTCCTTTTTGCCTGTAGGTCTATGAGCTACATATTGGTCATGTGCAAAGAGTCCTTTACCTATGTGTCATCAGTTCATTTTCAAATAGTATGCACAGCCACTTGTTGCGGGTGTCTGTCACTTTTTGTCAGAAATTACCTGTTGACTTGTGTATGAATACTGTTAAGTCTTCTGTGAGACTGGACATCTCGCTGCATCCTTTCCTTTACGTAAACACTGAAGATCCTTTGTTTACAGCACTGGTCTAACATTTAGAACATTTGCAAGAAAACCTGTTTACAAGGTCCTGTTCAACTCCTTTTGTACTAAATGGAATCTTTTCCCCTATATATGGCAGGAGTCCATTGCAAAATTTAGGGGTGTCTGGTCCAGTTATTTTTATAAATTTATTTAGAAAATGGCTGAATTTTTTGCAGAGGATGAAGAGCCTGATCGGACACCTCATTCTGCTATGTCAGATCTGGCCCTGGTCCTGTTTTGTTGGGTTTCCTGTTTAAAAGCAGTTGTTATTGTAGTGACATCAGTGTTTTAGGGTGGAAAGCTTGGGGCCAGTTAGAATCCACATGTGGACAGCCATGGCTCTACGAGGGTAGGCTGAAAAGTTCTGAGCCTGACCAAGAAGCAGGTATCGAACAGCCATGAAATTTTGTATTCATTAAATCCAAACCTTTATTACTTGATTCGACTCAAATGAGTTCAAGTTTACCTGCAATAACGTAGACATTCTAGACTTTGATAATGGATACTAGCACGTTTTTGAGAAAATGGGCAAAATCTGGCATTGTGGTGTCATCAAGTACCTCCATAAAAAGGGGTTAGCTCCTAAGGACATTCATGCCGATATGGTTGCTACATTAGGGGATGATGCTCCTTCGTATGCAACCCTGAAAAGGTGGGCAGCAAATTTTAAGATGGGCAAGGACAGCCTTGAAGATGATGATCAGTGTGGACGACCCACAACGGCAACAACTGAGGAAACCATCAGCCAAGTGCACAGGGCCGTGATGGATGACAGGCGTTTAACTGTGAATCAGTTAGCTAACACTGTTGGTATCTCCCGTGAACGAGTAGAGAACATTCTACACAGTGAATTAGGAATGTCGAAGGTTTCCGCCAGATGGGTGCCACGGCTTTTGACGCCTGACCAGACTGAACCTGTCACAAGCCAACTTGGCTATTTTTGAAGCAGACCAAGATGGTTTTCTTGACCGTTTTGTCACTCAGGATGAGTGTTGGGTTCATCACTTTGAGCCAGAGACCAAAAGACAATCCATGCAATGGAAGCACCCTGGCTCACCCCCTCCAAAGAAGGCAAAGGTTGTCTCCTCTGCAGGGAAGGTGATGGCATCAGTGTTCTGGGATGCCAAGGGCATAATATTCATAGATTACCTTCAAAAGGGCAGAACAATTAATGGGGAGAATTATGCAGATCTGCTAAAACAATTGCGAACGGCAATTAAGGCTAAACGACCAGGAAAATTGACAAAGGGGTCTTGTTCCATCAGGACCATGTGCCTGCTCATAAATCGGTTGTCGTAATGGCTGCTGTGCATGACTGTGGCTTCACACTTGTCGATCACCCTCCGTATTCACCTGATCTAGCTCCATCAGATTATTTCCTGTTTCAAAACATGAAAAAGCACTTGGCTGGGCAGCATTATCGGTCAGAGGAGGAGGTGATAGCTGCTGTGGAGGAGTTTTTCAGGGACCAAGATGAGACCTTCTATACCACTGGGATCCAAGGAATCCAGCATCGCTGGAGGAAGTGAGTGGACAGGAAGGGAGACTATGTTGAAAAATAAGGCACTTTCAGCATGGACAAACCATTGGATCTTGGTCAGGCTCAGAACTTTTCAGCCTACCCTCGTAAAATGCCTGTTAGGAAAAACAGTCTTATCTAAAACTTCACTAACTGCATAAAAGTTAGGCATTCAAACAGGCCTTCTTGCAAAAGGTTTCATTTACCTTACTGTTTTACATTCTGTCAACAACTGCATGCTTAGATAGAAATTCTTTGGAACATTGCTGAGTACTGTTGTTTTAGGCTAAACAGTTAGGACGAGCTAGTGTAGAATTATTATCATCTCCAAGGGTCAGTTCATGTTTGTGCATGGGAATGTGCTCTTAGTTACTAAGACCAAACAGCAGTTTGCAAATATTAGGCCTCTTATTTATCATAACTGTCAAATTAAGTTTTCTTCCTGGAAGTCCCTGTATTTATAAAAGCTATAAAAACAAATGAAAAGTATAAAGGCAAAGCCACTGTAGGGTTTTTAAGAAATGAAATTTATTTTTCTGCAGTTCATGGAAGTATGAACGCAGTGAGTCGCGTGCAAAGTAAATGAACCCCAAAGGGGTTCATGTAAACTTTGCTAGCGACCCACTGTCGTTCATACTTTCATGAAAAGCAGAAAAATTAAGTTTATTTTTTATATTTATATTATATGCCCCCCATCACTGGGCGAAAAAAACTTTTAAAGCTGAAAAACATTTACACGCTGTTTTTCTACAAAGAGCGGAAGAGCGTTGACGTCATCAACCCCCGTAGAGAACAATGGTTAAGAATGACGTCACTTAACGTCACCGAGAATCATGTGATTCGATGCATTCATGGAAGTATGAACGCAATTGTTTTCTATAGGTTTACATTAGACTTTACACTGGATATGTAAATATAAGTTACTGATCTATAGGCTGATGCTACAATATTTGAATTGATTTGTGTTGATATGTTAGTAATAAATCAAAAACTTATATTTGTATTGATTTGTTGGTAATTAATCAAAAATTTCAAAATGTATACCGGTACTATAAAACATTCGAGAGAGGGCAACAACAGTTCTAGTGAAAAGGGATGTGTAAAATTCAGATAGAGGCCTACACTTTGCAAAACTAGTGGACAGTGAAAAACAATAGAACATACAAAGACAAAAAGAAACGGTGATTTGGTTTTGAAGAATGTAGCTTAATAATGTTAGATCATAACAGATGAAATGTGAACCAAAGTTAATGACTTAAAGTAGACTAATATTGCTTGATAAGCATGCATGGATTTAGAAGCTGTAATATCAAAGACCTAACATCAATCTGTTTCAAGTAAAGTATTTCATATTTAGTTAAGTGTCATCAATTATAATCATTGCATAATTATTCATGGGTGTGGTCTTAACAGGTTATAATACCCATTTTGCTTATTTCATTTCTCATCATCAGCTGATCATATAATCTTAATTTGTGTTACACATTTCTCATCAATGTCACAAGGAGTTGGGCTGGTGTAGGTTTATAATTTATAGGGAAAATGCCAAACTTTGTCTTTTTGTCAATGCCTGTTCCACAGAGTTTCTTCTGATATGAAAGAGAACGTTTCTGATAATAACTTTAATTTTTCTAAAGTAATAATTGTTCAGAAACAATCTTCCATTTAAGTTGTTCAAACAACTAGATCAAGAACAGTTACAGTATTGAAGCCCAGTTTTTCAAAACTATGTTCGCTTAATGAGCTCATTAGTGTTTAACCATTATTATTCACGACAACCCCTATCTTTGGAAACAGTATAGATCCAGAAGAAGCCATCTGATCAGAATCTACACTGTTTTCCATGCAGTTTGTGACTTGAACAAATGTATATTGTCACGTAATTTGATTGTTTGATAATCGGCAATGGGAGTGGTTTATTAAGTTATTTATGCAGGGGGATAAGGGTTAAAACCAGTGCTTCAGCTGAAGTGCACAACCCGCCGGATGCTTTTAGCTTTATGAGTGTTACCATATATAGGTATGGCGGCCATTTTGGTCATGTGACCTGGACCTAAAACAGTTCCCCCAATAAATGTGCCTTATCGTAAGGAGCAAAAATATATCTTATACTTTAGTACTGTATTCTGAATCGTTTGCAGGATAAAATGCATTCTCACATTTTCCAATAAAAAAACATATGTGTCAAAGTTTGACCTAGGCACAAAGAAGGTCAAGGTCAACCCAGGGTCACCATTTTAGCAATTTATGATGGGCCTACGTTCCAGATGCCATTTATCAAGTTTCGTGGAAATCTGCCCAGTGGTTCTGGAGAAGACTATTTTTGAAGGGTTTTTACTATATATGGCTCGGGGGCCATTTTGGTGATGTGACCTGGACCCCATGAGCAAATTTTGGTTTTACCAATCCCATAGAGGCTCCATATGAAATTTGACTTCAATCGGCCCAACGGTTTCCGAGGAGAAGCAGTTTGAAAATTTTCACATTTTTCGCCTCGGCAAGGCTATACTAAATGGAATGTAATATTTCGCAAGTTCATTGGTTAGATCTCAATGATATCTATCAGTATGCCAAAATTGTTTAAATATTCCAAGCGGTTAAGTCACTATCACCAATTTTCACAAACGGGTTACGGATTTTTCGCCTCGGCGAGGCTATACTAAATGGAATGTAATTTTTCGCAAGTTCATTGGTTAGGTCCCATTGATATCTATCAGTATGCCAAAAATTGTTTAAATATTCCAAGCAGTTAAGTCACTATCACCAATTTTCACAAACGGGTTACGGACGGACAGACAGACAGACCATATATGGCTTGGCGGCCATTTTGGTCATGTGACCTGGACCCCATGAGCGAATTTTGGTTTCCCCAATCCCATAGAGGCCCCATATGAAATTTGATTTCAATCGGCCCAACGGTTACCGAGGAGAAGCAGTTCGAAAATTTTACATTTTTCGCCTCGGCGAGGCTATACTAAATGGAATGTAATATTTCGCAAGTTCCTTGGTTAGATCTCATTGATATCTATCAGTATGCCAAAAATTGTTTACATATTCCGAGCGGTTAAGTCACTATCACCAATTTTCACAAACAGGTTACGGGCGGACAGACAGACCATATATGGCTTGGCGGCCATTTTGGTCATGTGACCTGGACCCCATGAGCAAAGTTTGGTTTTACCAATCCCATAGAGGCTCCATTTGAAATTTGACTTCAATCGGCCCAACGGTTTCCGAGAAGAAGCAGTTCGAAAATTTTCACCTTTTTCAACTCGGCAAGGCTATACTAAATGGAATGTAATATTTCGCAAGTTCATTGGTTAGATCTCATTTATATCTATCAGTATGCCAAAAATTGTTTAAATATTCCAAGTGGTTAAGTCACTATCACCAATTTTCACAAACGGGTTACGGATTTTTTGCCTTGGATAGGCTATACTAAATGGAATGTAATATTTCGCAAGTTCATTGGTTAGATCTTATTGATATCTATCAGTATGCCAAAAATTGTTTAAATATTCCAAGCCGTTAAGTCACTTTCACCAATTTTCACGAACGGGTTACGGACGGACAGACAGACAGACCATATATGGCTTGGCGGCCATTTTGGTCATGTGACCTGGACCCCATGAGCAAATTTTGGTTTCCCCCATCCCATAGAGGCTCCATATGAAATTTGACTTCAATTGGCCCAACAGTTTCCGTGGAGAAGCAGTTCGAAAATTTTCACATTTTTCGCCTCGGCGAGGCTATACTAAATGGAATGTAATATTTCGCAAGTTCATTGGTTAGATCTCATTGATATCTATCAGTATGCCAAAAATTGTTTAAATATTCCAAGCAGTTAAGTCACTATCACCAATTTTCACAAACGGGTTATGGACGGACAGACAGACTGACAGAATGACCGAATGACAGAATGACACGGTGATTTTAGGGCACTCTTAAAAAATCAACTGACTTCAGTCGGTCGCTTTTTCTGCGGGTCGTGCAATACTACCTGTGGTAGTAGGTACAATACTGAACACAGTGGTTTTTAGCTGTAAAAGATATTAGTGGGGCTTGGAGAAATAGATGGGGCTGCACGGTGCTTCCACACAGAGCTGAAACCACCCAATCTTGAGTACTGGTAAACAGCTTAGGTCAAAGTGATGAAAGTCGGAACGCTCCTTAAACCCCAGTAGTTTCCTTTGGGGGCAGGGGCTTGAGATGTCGTTTCATCTCAACATCGTGTAAAAGCCCCACAAAATTGGAAACAATGTCTTCAAAATGACATAAATAGTGTCGCAACCAGACACCGTCGTGATATGACTGAAAAATTGTTGAAAGCGACGTTAAACCCGAATTCACACACACACACACACATAAATAGTGTTGACGTAAAAGTTCAACTCGAACAAACATAAGATATACGTATATTTGCCATATCAAATGATTGAAGTTTTAATATGTTAAATAATGACATTGTTAGCATTGAAAAAAGTATTCAATTAAGAACAGTTATAGCAGTTACATTTACATCAGTGTCAACATCACACAGTTCAGTTTCAGTAATATTTTCATAGTCCAGGGCTTCATTATCTTTAAAAAGTGCATGCAAAGCTAGACCCTTTTGGGACAGATAAAGTGCAGTCAGAATGGCAAACAGTGTAGACCCTGATCTGACTGCTCCTTCTGGAACAGTCTGATCTGGGTCTGCACTGTTTGCTTTGACTTGTCTGTCCCAATACTTAGGAACATTATGGTAATTTCTTTTGGCTTTGGTTTGCTTTTTGAGAAATACAGTAATCCCCTTTATACAAACATTCAATGTTATGATAAAGCTCACTATTATGAGATTATCAATGAACAAGTCCTTAGCTTAAGATGAGATGAATTAATGGAGTTGTTCATAATATTTTGTTTGATACTTCCAGAAACAAAGTTGTGGGTATTTGTTAAAATCGCCTTGGAGAGGTGGTTCTGACTTATGTCCACTACATTTATTTCTTTGAGTTATCAAGGGAAAATGTCCTTTATTATCTATTGTAATGTCCTTTATTACCTAATACTATAATGTTATTAATCAAGTAATTTCGTATTGGCCCAGGTAAAGGTCCGAGGTCTGCTGCATTTGGCCTCGGGCCAATGCAGCTGACCGAGGACCTGTAACTGGGTCAATGCGAAATTACTTGATCAATGACAATTTTATTAATTGACACAATTAAAAAATCATGATTATTGATTTTTGACCTCACTTGACCTCAGTTAATATTGGTTGACCTGGTGTTAATACGGATGACCTCTGATCAATACAGGATAGTCAATTAATAATACCATATATTTGGGTTATTTATTACAGCAAATTTACCAACATGCAAAAATATCAGGGAACATAATTATATTGCTGTTGTAGCGAGGGTTTGTGTATTTAATAAATGGTATTGCTACTGAATGCTATCGCTATGGTGTGTTCATTTTCCTGTTTCATGTATTTTCTGTATAAAACTTGTGCTATGGGTTTTCAGTATCCAGCAGAGACCCATCTTGATGTGACTAATAGCATAAGTACAGACCTACATCTTGAACGCCCCTTAGAAGATACAAAAGAAAACAAACCACCATCATCAGAGGTGCACATGTAGTTTTATAGACATAGTAGTTTCAGTCTCTTAATTGTAGTAAAACTCTTGTGAAGTAACTTTCTTTCTTTCTGTTACTGAATTGTGTGAACAGCTGTTAACCCTTACTCTGCTGTTCACGACAAGTTCCATACCTGTGATACCTCCCTCATCAGGAGGGAAACTGCCCCATTTTGGTGCTAATTTTTGCCCAATTTATGCTAAATTTTAGTAAAATTTTGGAGTCTCCCTCATTTGAACTGAGAATTTCCCTATATATTCTTTACATCTCCCTCATCACAATTGCGAATCTCCCTCATAGAAAATTATCACAGGTATGAACAACCCCTACCTTTGCAAACACTGTAGATCCAGATCAGATGGCTTCTGAATCAGGATCTACACTGTTTGTTGTTTAGTTTGTGAATTTGTAGGAATAAATTACATCACGTAATCTGATTAGTTCTAAGTCAGAAATGGGTGTGGCTAAATTTATTATTCAGCGGGATAAGGGTTAAAAGGGTGTCTTGACCTGCTATTGACCTCTTTATAAGAAGAGCTTCAGATACCAAAGTCATAGTTTATAGACCACCTTTATACTGAATTGTTTCAGTGGAACTGCCACCAAGAGGGGGGAACCAGCCTACAATCTTTGTAGCAAAAATAAGTTTTACAAAGATACACCTGGAAAAAGTCATTCCTAGAGCTGTGTAAGAAATAGCTCAGTGGGATACATGTCTGCAGTGGCAGGTTTGATCCTCAGGTCTGACAATATTCTTGACAGGGTGAGTCTAAGGATTGTGCATGAAATTCCTTCTTCTGATTCAAGAAGAGCACATGTAACAGTTTATAAACCACTTTTATACTGAATTGTTTCTTTGCAACTGCCAACAAGAAGGGTACCCAGCCCAAAATCTTTAAAGCAAAAATAAGCTTTACAAAGATTCACCTGGAAAAAGTCATTCCTAGAGCTGTGTAAGAAACAGCTCAGTGGGATGCATGTCTGTAGTGGCAGGTTTGATCCTCAGGTCTGACAATATTCATGGTGAGTCTAGGGATTGTGCATGAAATACTTTCTGCAGTCATTCTCTCCCTTCTTCTGATTCAAGAAGAGCACGTGTCTGTTACTAGAACACTGTTCACACAATTTATTATCTCATGTTTAACTTGATGATAAAACCAGATTAGGAAATGGAAAATATAAACGATACTTACAAATTTATGCAGAAACCACTTTATAACACTTCATTTAAAATGGTTTTGGATATAACAGATTTTAAAGATGGATCCAAACATGTATAGATTTTATAGAAAAAAGAGTATACATAAACTCTCATTTTACTTGATAATCTGTGCATTTGTGTTTGGTTTTAAAAGTTTTTATTCAATTTAGTTTCTACAATGGACCCTAGCAGTAGCATTTTAAAGAGGTTGTGGTGTATCATCTGATAGACATTTTACATTACGAAAACACACCTATACAAATACATTGCCAATTTTTTGGCCAAAAATTAGAAGTTTTAAGATGAAAAATTGTGATATTTTTCTTATTTCTGCTCAAAACATAGATTGTGGGGACTCGATAGAACCGCCTCGACAAGGCGGTTCTATCAAGTACCCACAATCTATGTTTTTGAGCAGAAATAAGAAAAATAATTAATACCCCCTTAAACCCAAGTTTTACTATATAAAAGTGGGGTTCAAGGGGGTCAAATTTATATAGGCGTGTTTTCGTGATGCATGCTGCTGTCTTAGATGTAGTATGGTTAGGTTCTCATTCTTCTAACCTCATGTCATTTTCACTTAACTTGTGTCATTTTCATACATATCAAGTGCCAATCAAAATTGCTGATCTGTAAGAATGCATGTTTTTCATTTACTTAAGGCTTGTCTTTCATTTATCAAGATATTGTTCAAAACTTGCATGCTGTAAGATTTCATTTGGTTTGCTGGAATCTATAACAATTATGTCATCTAGAGAACTTACCACTTTTGCAGCCTATAGAATAAGGTTAATGTTAACAGTTTTAATTTTTAAATGTGTAAGGAGTGTTGAACTTTCATCTTGATACTTATTGAAAAACCAATTTCCCTTTTTCAGCAGTCAAAACGTGACAAAGGACAGGATCCAAAAACCCAAGAAAGCCCAGCCAAAACCCCAAGAGCATTAGATCCAGGGTTTAGACATTATTTAGATGTAATATCTGCACCTCATCCTGATGCTGGCTCAGAGATTACACCTAGGACAGAGAAGGCTGAATTTGATCTTGGGTTTTTGGACATTTTGACAGTAGACAGCGGTGATAGTTTGGACCAGTCACTCAGTGGGCCAGTGAGTCTCTGACAGTTATTTCCCTTTGTTTGAAGTGATGGAATGGTTCACTAACAAATCATGCATTTGATCAATATTTCAAAGTCTTTGTCTTCCTGTAATACATGTATATTTGTTTCCATTGAAATGGTTGCCAATGCAGTTGTTTCCTGTATTGTGTCTTGGTGAAGAGAATTTCATGAGGGTGTACCATGTACTTTACTGACATGGTGAAACTGTCAAATGTTACGTTTTCTAGCTTAAAATATGGTATTTTGAATGTCAGTTTCTGTGTAAGGCTGTTTGTGTTTTAAAACGTCTTTTGTTTGGATTGCTCATTTGATCTTTTTCAAACTTGCTATAACTACTGTATCAATGTGTATTTCGTTTTTATCTTATGTCAAGAAATTATTTAGAACATTTTTCCTCTGCAGTTTTATTCACTCTTTCATTCACTTGTGATCCTTTATTTGAAAGCTTTTTTTTTCATGTATAAAGACTTGGAAATGTCTGTTGCTTACTTCAAATCTGATGACTGGGCCTAAACAGTTGTATACTTTAACATGTTGAAAACACCATTTTGGCTACTTCTTAGCATGGATAATGATAGTTCTCATATTAGATTTTCTTAAAAGAACATCATTCATTTATAAAATAAATGAACTGTGTTCTAAGACATTACTTACTTGCTACTTACTTATGTCGGTGTGTGATTTCTTTGAGAATTGACACCATAATACACCTCAACCTTGTTATAACACGGAACTCCGGGTCCAACCAACGGACCGTGTTAGTTAACCGAATCGTGTTATAAACGCCGACCGTATTTGTCACAGATCAGCCATTGACACAATGGTGATCAATAGTTTCCCAAACAAGATGATGTGCGGTCCGGTTAATGACCGTATTTCCAGACTAAAATGTGTTTAGAACTAATCAATGGCAGTAAATACCATGGCCCATCAAGTCAAACAAGTCACTTTAATCGAAACCAGCTGATAAACCATGTTTTATATCCAGAAATCGTCCGATCTGACAGCAAGTATGACGCCATTTTGATAGCTGGTTCCCGGCTAACTTTGTTGTAACTGAGCGTCCTGAACCGTACCGAACTACAGTACCCTTAATACATTTCAATAGTGAAATTACCGGTTAGGGTTCGGAACCTGACAATGATCAATGCTTACAAGAAATTTGAATTACTTCCCTTAAAATGTCTTACCCTTAATATTTTAGCCATTTGTAATGATTTTAATGGCGCACATGGCCTTTGAATGATTTTCTTACCGCGAAAATCGATCTTGAATATGTTTTATCATTTGCTTTTAAGATGGAATAAATTTAACTTTTTTATGCCCCCGCATCATATGATGCCGGGGGCATATAGTTTTTCCGTACGTGCGTACATGTGTACGTCCATCTGTATGTGTGTGTGTACGTACGTACGTACGTGATCCTGTAACCTCAGGTTAAAGTTTTTGTAACAGGTAGAGCCTGAACTTTTAGAACTCATATTTTCCTAACCATTTGATTGAACTGGTTCATATTTGGTATGATGATAGATATAGGTCCAAAGTTTTATTAAGCAATACCCGCACCCATGCCTGTGACCTCAAGGTCAAGGTCACAGACTTAGAAATTTTCAGTGTTAAAGACTCAGGTTAAGGTTTTTGTAACAGGTAGACTTGAACATTTTAGAACTTAAATTTTCCAAACCATTGATGGAATAGGTTCATATTTTGTATGATTATAGATATAGGTCCAAAGTTTTATTCAGCGATACCCCCACCCATGCCCATGGCCTCAAGGTCAAGGTCATGGACTTAGAAATTTTCCATGTTAAAGACTCCAGTTAAGGTATTTGTACCTGGTAGAACCTGAACTTTTATGATGGCTTTGGTTCATATGATGATAGATATAGGTACAATGTTTTATTCAGCAATACCCATACCCATGCCTATGACCTCAAGGTCAAGGTCACAGACTTAGACAGTTTTAATGTGAAAGATTTTAAAGAGCTCAAATTTTCCAAACTATATTATGGATTTGGCTTATATATGCTATGATGATAGATACAGGTCCAAATGTTTATTTGGCAATACCTCCACTCATGCCTATGGCTTCAAGGTCAAGGTCACAGACTTAGAAATTTTTAATTAGATATTTTAAGAGTTGATATATTCCAAATTGTGCGATGGATTGAGTTGATATTTGGTATGATGTTAGATACCTGTCCTTTTTATTCAGCGATACCCCCACCCATGCCCATGAGCTCAAGGTCAAGGTCACAGACTTTTACAAATTTTTAATTATTCCCTCGCACAACATAGCTCTAGCGTCTATATTTCTTCACTGATTTCAATATAACTTCACACAAATGTTCCTTATGACAATATCTCGAGCGAGTTTGACTTTCAAGGTCAAGGTCACTGTGGCTATTTTTAGAAAAACTTTGTCATCGCTCTAGCGACTACATTTCTTCACTGATTTCAATATAACTTCACACAAATGTTCCTTATGACAATACCTCGAGGGAGGTCGACTTTCAAGGTCAAGGTCACTGTGGCTATTTTTAGAAAAACTTTGTCATTGCTCTAGAGCTTACATTTTTTCACCAATGTCAATATAACTTCTCACAAATGTTCCTGATGACAAGGTCACACACTTAGAAAATTTTGTTGCAACATGGATTTTCGGGATGAGGCGGGGCCCTTGGCGGGGGCATCTGTGTCGTCTGGACACATTTCTGGTTTTACATGTGGCTCTAGAAAATGAGTTTTATTGCAGTTGACCGATCACATCGTCTGCATCCATGTTTAAAATTTCTGCTGAGCAGTGATCCTTAACAGATAAATATTTTTTCGGTTGTGTAACTGAATTCCTCACTAAGCCAACACTTGATTGTTCCCATGGCAGTTCATGTTTATCATGCATGTCAAGCTAAACAAGTTTATATACTGTATATTCATCTCTGCTGGAGGCCTGCAATAAATATCAAAAAGTACCGTTATAAACCGTGTTAGCTACCGTGTTAGCTACCCTATTACCGCAGTCAAAAGTGAGAGGAAAATAAAGTTGTTGTGCTTAAAACCTGATACAATCCTTGGATAATATTTATAAATGTTGGTTGGGGAAAATTTGGGGTCCAAACCAAAACCGTGTAATATCCGAATTCGTGCTGTAACGAATCGTGCTATAACGAGGTCCGGGTGTACTTCCAAGTTTATAGCTTATGCATAGCTTTAATGTGTAGATCTTTCCAGTTAAGCATCATTTCACAGTAAGTTCATTTCCATACATTTATTGTAAGCTTTTCAGGGGATCTTACCAGTACACAACCTCATATAAATTTCTGAAATGTCATTGTCATTTGAATCTTGCCATTTATCACCAGAGCACATTCACTGACATCCACTTGCCTACCAGAGTTACATCATCCCAAGCTTGTTTAGCACAGGATTTGACCACATGCTCATATACACTGTTTACCTTCTTCATAGTTTGACTTTAGTTTTAACCCTTCTCTTGCTGAATATTCAGTTTAGCCACACCCATTTCTGGCTTTGAACCAATCAGATTACTTGATGTAATTTATTCCTACAAAAACATAAACTGAATGTCAGACAGTGTAGATCCTGATCAGATGGCTTCTTTAGAAGCCATCTGATCTGGATCTACACTGTTTCCAAAGATAGGGGTTGTCGTGAACAGCAAGTTAAGAGTTAACTTCAGTTTCATTCTTCGCCAGAGACTAATATTTAGTCCCTTTTCAATAAAAAAGGTACATTGGACCATTCCTTCCTGTAGCTAATGGTGAGATTTATAATTGAGCATGGCATATTGTAATGTTGGTCTAGCTTCTCAGCCTGACTTCACTTAATGAAATATTATCCAAAGAGCATGGTGCTCGTGAGATACAGTATTTTTCAGTATCGATAGAATCCTTTCATATTTCGTTAACCTAAGGAAGGAGCACTTATATTTCTAGATTACTTGTTTAATTTTCAAGACAGAAATGCTTTTGTTCTGTGTAGTACGTTATGTATTAGTGCATGTAATAGTTGGATGTCATTGTTATGCTTCCTAGACAGAATTTACATTACGAAAACATGCCTATACAAACACATTGACAATTTTGCCGCCGAAAAAACTAAGTTTTTAGATGAAAAATTGTGATATTTTTCTTATTTCTGCTCAAAATATAGATTGTGAATACTCGTTAGAACCGCCTCCATGAGGCGGTATGGAGGCGGTTCTAACGAGTACCCACAATCTATATTTTAGAGCAGAAATAAGAAAAATAACGTTTACCCCTCTAAACCCCAGTTTTACTATATAAAAGTTGGGTTGGATGGGGTCAAGATTATATAGGCGTGTTTTCGTGATGATCTACATTTATATATATGTACACAATCTCTTTATACATTGTAATACTGTTTAGTATAACACACTTTGATTAAATTGTTTTGGATACCATGGTTTTTAAAGATAGATTCCAAAAATGTATAGATTATGTAGAAAAAATGGCCATGGTTATTTTTCTATATAATCTATACACTTTTGTTTGGCTATAACATGGCTGTTCAATTCACCATCCCAACAATGGTGTTATAAAGAGGTTGTGGTGTAGCTGATGGTGGTGGTGCTTTATTGTTGACTGATGAATGTTTGTTGTTGAATGACTCATTTGCATGAATTTTTCATAATATTTGGGCCCCGTCAAGCGATTTTGGTACTTATCGCCTATGCGAGCAGCGAAGGTTCAGGTGAGCCTGCGCATCCGCGCAGTCTCGCCAGAACCTTTGCTGCCCGCTCATACAAGCAGTGAATCAAGAGGAACCTTCAGACAGAAAGCCATATCCCTGGCCCCTGTGAATGGCTGGGCATGCACAGTTAAAATTTGTCATGAGGGAATGCTCCAAGACACCAATTCGCTTGGCGGGGCTCATTTATTCTGTTGATTAAATGAACTTTTGGACCTAGTTGTTCAAAGCATTGTAAGTTTAATGAACTTAGTTCCATTTCAAATTTTTGCTGAAAAAAAAAAATTGAGTAGCTTTTGGAAAGTTTTGTAGAAATTTTGCTATTAACCATATTTGCATTATTGCTGGCTCCCAGCTTGCCCATTGTCAATATTCGAAAAACAGGTAACCAGACCCCCCTGACCTTTCAAGATCAGGGGGGTCTGGTTACCTGTTTTTCCAACTCTGATAACCTTCAGACTAGGAACCAGCAGATAATGCAAAGAAGGTGAATACTGAATGTTTGAAGTTTAAATATAGCGTTGACTACCATAATAATCCTAGATATTGGAACAGATAGGCCTAAGCAAACAGGGCAGACCTAGATCTGACTGCTTCCAGTCTGATCAGGATCTACACTGTTTACCATTCCATCAGAACCTTTGAGACTCTTTGCTGGAGCAGGGAACAAATTTGTTAAAATTTTTGGTGAATTACAGCAAGTTCTCAAGATGTCCGAACTTTTTTGGGTTTTACGGTAACAACTTCATTAGTTTTGAACAACAGGGCCCTGACAGTCATCGTATAATCAGTTAGTCTTTCATCCTTATCCTGCTGAATACATTAATTTTGTCACACCCATATCTGAATATCAACCAGTCAAAATACTTGATAGAATATTTCATTCAAATTTGCAAAGGAATTGGCAAACAGTGTAGTTTCTGATCAGATGGCTTCTGCAAAGGTAGGGGTTGTTGTGTTCAGTGGAATAAGGGTTAATAACTGAAACATGCATGTATGGATGTATTGGGTATTCATGGCAATCATCTTGCTGGGATAGGTGGGATGAAATATGATATGGAATAATTTCGAGACTTTTCATATTTTCAATTTTCTTCAAGGACATTGCTTTATTCATTTCTTCTATAGTAGACACAGTAATGAAATTAATTTTGCTATCTTGTGAGAGAGAATTGTCACACTGGATCATGGCCTAGGTACTCTGGTAGCAAAAGATCATTTCTAGGTAACTGCATTAAATTGAAAAGAAAGGAGTTGTTTTAACACAAAGTATTTTGCCCAGAATTCCATTATTTTGAACTTCACATCATCAAGATGTTCATCGTCCTGTTGTTACAGTCTTTAGTTTGTGTTGTCTAGCAGAATATTTTCTGAATCATTCAGTTTAGCCAGAATAATATTTTCTTGCACACCAGATAAGGAAATCCATAGTTTTAGCCTGGGATAGGAATTCTGATCTTACCCTGGTGTTCTTCCCCAGGCAAACTACATAAGTACAGTAGGCGGACCGTCCATGCTAATGAACCCTATTGGTTTCATTGGGCGACAGGGCTTGAGAAGTCATTTCATCTCAATGTCGGGTAAAAGTCCCACAAAATTGGAAGCAACGTCTCCAAAATGACCTTTACAGTGTTGACGGGGACGTTAAACATCAAATCAAACAAACAAACATAAGTACAGTGCGCGAAAAATAAAACATTAAATAAAGTAAAATGAAAATTTTCGGAGGTGTCGTGCAAGAAAAAGAATATAAAATGGTGTTCTATTGTAGATGGGCGTTTCCAACCCTCGGGATGACTGAGCTGAGCAGGACCTCTGTGTAGCCTCGGTTCCACTCATATGGGGTCATCCCTCAAGTGTGGAAATGCCCATCTACAAACGAACCCCACATTAGATTTTTGTAATACTGAGCATGCAGCTTGTGTGTTCAGTATCTCAAAGTTAGTACTCTGTTATTTTACAGTTAACAGAGAGACAGATGGAGAGTAACAAAGAAAATCTCGGGAAACCGGATCAGCAGAAAGCCACTGCCTTAAAAGAAAAACTTGCCAGGGAACAGGATCTACTCAGGGTAAATATCATCTAAGCACTATGACAAGTCTGTTTAGCGTAAAAATTCCTAACAAGAGGGCCAAATGGCCCTATATTGCTCACCTGTGTATAGGGCTAAACGTGTAAACGGGAGCGTTTCGTGTCTGTGTAGAAAACGTTTACAAAATCGACTGACCGTTTACACAAAACATGTGACTTACATGTGATCAAAGTAAATGACATCATTAAAATATTACCTCATAACCACGTCACTTCCTTTCTTTCTCCAATATGGCTGAAAAAAACCTCAGATCGCCAGTTTGGCAGTATTTTACGCTTGTTGACAATGTCGACGGCAAGAAGAAGGCCAAGTGTAATCTGTGCAAAACAGAACTTTCATACACGGGAGGCAGCACTGGAACAATGTCCAACCATTTAAAACACGTCCATAAATCCTTGAAGCCAGAATCAACTACAGAAAAAAAAATTGTGCAACCTCCAATCACTGCCTTTCGATCTCCCGTAGTATCACAGATGAGCAAAGTTAAATGGCAGAAGTGTACCGCAAAACTTGCGGAAATGTGCGCTCGTGACCTGCGACCTCTAAATATTGTAGAAGGGGGTGGATTCAAAGATTTCTGTAAAGAGCTAAACCCCTCTTATGAAGTGCCATGCAGGACCACGGTAGCAAAATATGTGTCACTGTCCTATGATCTTATGAAATCAGAACTGGTTAAAATCATGTCCTCTCAACCTGGAATTTCTCTCACAACTGACCACTGGACAAGTCTGGCTACAGAAGGTTATATAACTGTCACCGGGCACTTTATAGATGAAAACTTGAATTTCAATAATTGTGTGCTTGCCCCTCGTAAAACCACTGAAAAGCACACTGGTGAAAATATTTGTGCCGACTTGAAGAGTGTATGTCAAGAGTTTGCAATCAAAGATCAGAATATTACATCTTTAGTTTCTGACAATGCCTCTAACATTGTATCCTGTGCTTCTCTACTTCCCGACAATATATCTCACGTGAGATGCTTCGGTCACACGTTACAGTTGTCTATCAGAGGTTCTTTTGATAAGTCACCTATGATAACTCGCACCATTGGTGCGGCTAAACACCTTGTTAACCACTTCAAGCGATCAGTGAATGTAAACAATGAACTTGTAAAGAGGCAAAAGCAAATGGGCATAGCCCAAAATGCATTGATCATTGACTGTCCAACCAGATGGAATTCGACTTATGACATGTTTGAACGTCTTCTTGAACAACGCCTTGCCATTTATGCTGTATTACACGATCAAACTATCACCAAGCCTTCTGAGGCACGAGTCCTAGACATGGCAGATGAGCAGTGGTCATTTATTGAGGCCATAGTTCCTGTGCTAAAGCCTCTATACATGGCCACAAGGCTCATGTGCTCTGAAGAGTACCCGACCCTCAGCGGTGTGAATCCAATTCTCTTTAGTCTCATCAATCACCATCTTGCTCATAAAGAGACTGACAGTCCAGCCATTGCAGCCTTGAAAACTCACATTGCGGACGATCTCAAGCGCAGGTATAACTTGAGTGATTCTTCTGTTCTCTGTAATAGTTTGGCCATGGTGTGCACTTTTCTAGACCCTCGATACAAATCCCTTCCTTTCCTTTCTGGAGAACAGCGCACTGCTGTACATGACAAAGTACTTTCTTTGCTGACTGCAGATGACCCTAACACAGATACGACTGACAGTGACTCTCAGACCGACGATGCTGAAGGTGCTACTGGGGGGAAAGCAGAAGAGGGATTTTCATGCAAGCGGGGAAAGCTCACTCAAGAGGACGTGTCATTTCTGCTGGGGGGCTACTTTGAAACAAATGACTGTGAAATAATCAAACCCTCCACTGGTGCCGAAGAGCTACACTTATACTCAAAGGAAAAGCCTCTGACGACCAAAACTAACCCTTTTCAATGGTGGAAGGTCAACAGTGAATCATATCCCAAGCTGTCCTCACTTGCTCGACGTGTACTGAGTTCTCCCGCAACTTCAGTCCCTGCTGAGCGTGTCTTTTCTACAGCTGGTGGTACAGTTACCAAGCTTCGTGCATCTCTAGATCCTGATTTTGTGGACAAACTCGTTTTCTTGAATAAGAGGTTTAAAACATTAACAGTTTGTGCATCTGCTGAAGAAAATGCAGGCCTAGTTGGGATAAAGTTTGAGTCCACAGACATCCCTGTAAAACTTGAACCAAATATCCAACCGGCCCCTCCAGCAATGCCCCCTCCAGCAATGCCCCCTCTTCCTTCATTGCCCGATTTGTCATGAGAAAAAGTTTATTCTTGAGAAGTTGAGAGAATTGGATGGTGGCAAAGCGCTATGAGTGACATCATACAAAAAACGTCCTTAGCATGATCACATTTATTAATAACATATTTTAAGCTTTACATGCGCCCAGGACCTTTCGTGTGTGACGTGACTCAAATATTCGTCACTGTTTGGTGGCAACAGGTTCATACTTTTATTTGTTTTTGCTAATGAATTCATTGCCTTTTAAGATAATTTTCGCGCTTTGAAATTTACAGAAGAAAACAGAATGATGAAGAATTTATACTTGCATAACATGCCGTAATGATTCCTTTTTCTTTTTTGTTTGTTTTCCTCTTGTGTCAAATAAATACTGCCTCACAATTCAGGAGGCATATTAAAAAGCATTATTTTGATGGAGTATTCAATCCTTGCTTTGTTCTTTCCCATTATTTAAGGAGCGCACTATGATTCGGTCTGCTCATGCAGTCACGATAACGGATATCTGTGAAACACCCCCTCAATATTTGCTCCAATCAGAAGTCAATGTCGCACATACACATTACAGCGGCATCTTCAAAGTAATTGCCAATTACACGGAGTTTTTCCATATGTTTTCTGTGTCGAAGATAAACAAATGGAATATTCTTGAAGAGTTTATGGCTAAATCATTCCGAGTCACAAACGATTGGCATCTGCTACAGAATTATGCCGGATTTTGAAGGAATTTATCATTAACAGGTAATTACCCATTGTTTACACACAGATTCACCCTTATTGACTCGAGTCTGAAAATGTTTCGTGTACACGGAATCGTTTCGTGTAGGACCTTCCGTGTAAACGTTTACAGATTTTTGTAAACGTGACAGCCCTACCTGTGTACCAGAAAATCATTAATGATGCTTTAAGAATGCCCATCAGGGCTTGAAGAAATAGACTGGGCTACATGGTGCTTCTATGCAGAGCTGGAATGGACCACACGAGTACTGGTAAACAGGTTCTAAGCCTGCCGAGGAAAAGTGGTGCCAGTTGGACTGTCCATGCATATTGACACTATTGGTTTCATTGGGTGGAAAGGGCTTAAGATATAATTTCATCTCAATGTCGGGCAAAAGTCCCACAAAACTAGAAGCAACGTCTCCAAAATGACCCACACTGTGCTGACAGGGATGTTAAACCTCAAATCAATAAACAAGGGCAGGTAACTCCAAAGTTGTTTGTCTCATGCAGCCGAAATTCGAACTCTATGTAGACTGTATGTCCCTCCTGGTTATCTGCAAGTTAGATGAAGATCAGATCAGAAATGGCAGAGAAAAGTTGGTAACATTGTTTTTCAATTGTAAGTCTATGAGAAAATTGTTCACACTCTAAGGGCTATAACTGCAAAACCGAATGTCAGATTCAAGCAAAATTCAAACTCATCTGAGGTTTTATGCTTATTCTCGTTTACTGAAAGTTTCAAAAAAGATCAGATTAGAAACGGCTGAGAAAAGGTGGAGACACTATTTTTCACTAATATTTATGCTCAAGGGCAGGTAATTCGAAAGCCTTTCGTCTCATGCAGCCCAAATTCGAACTAAACATAGACTGTAAGCTCCTTCTGGTTATCTGGAAGTTTGATGAAAGTCAGGTTAGAAAAAGCCAAGCAAAGTTGGAGGCATCGTTTTCCCATTGTAAGTCTATGGGAAAATTTTTCTCCCTCAAAGGGGTGCAACTGGAAATCAGGTGATTAGATTCAAGCCAAAATCAAACTCATTAGAGATATTATGCTTATCCTCGTTTACCAAAAGTAACAAAAAGATCAGATCAAAAACGGTTGCAGAAAGCTGGATACACCATTTTTCGCTAATATTTATGCTCAAGGGCAGGTAAAAGTCTTTTGACCTGCATGGCCCAAATTCAAACTCAACATAGACTGGATACCCCTCCTAGTTTGATGAAGATCTGATTTGAAATAGTCGAGAAAAGCTGGAGACGTCGTTTTCCTATTGTAAGTCTATGGGAAAATCTTTCACACTCAAGGAGATGTAACTGGAAAACCACTGGTCAGGTTCAAGTCAGCTTCGAACTTGCTCGCGATTTTTATGCTTGTCCTCTTTAGCAAAAGTTACAAAATGATTCAATCAAAAACGACTGAGAAAAGCTGGAGACACCATTTTTAGCTCACCTGAGCCGAAGGCTCATGTGAGGTATTAGTATACCACGAGCCGTCGTCCGTCGTCGTCGTCCGTCGTCCACACTTTCAAAGAAGTATATCTCCGGAACCAGTGGGCCAATCTTGATCAAATTTCATGTGAAGCATTATCAGGTAGGGGGAAAGGCTGCATACTGTTTTCGGGCAGATCGGATTGGAACTCTGGTTGCCATGGCAACAAATACCTCCCATAGACTTAACATAGGAAAAAGTTTGTCATCACTCTAGCTCCGTCAATTTTTTTCTGATTGTCTTCATTCTTGCAGATAACGAGGACCGGCATGAAATCTCGATCAAGTTCGATTTTGGGCTGAATCGGATTATTCACCCAGGAGTTACGTGCCCTTGAGCTTTCTTAACATAGGAAAAAGCTTGTCATCACTCTAGCTCCGTCAATTTTTTTCTGATTGACTTCATTCTTGCAGATAACGAGGACAGGCGTGAAATCTCGATCAAGTTCGATTTTGGGCTGAATCGGATTATTCACTCAGGAGTTACGTGCCCTTGAGCGTTGAAAAAATTGCCTATTGACTTAACATGGGGAGAATGTTGTCATCACTGTAGCTGCTTCAATTATTTTCAGATTGGCTTTATTCTTGCAGATAACCAGCACAGCCATGAAATCTCGGTCAAGTTCGATAACTGGCAGAATCGGATCATTCACTTAGGAGTTACCTGCCCTTGTGTGTTTTTGCATTAGGGTTAATGGGAATTTCAAAAATGTATATCTTAAAGACTACTTGGCCAACTTTGATCAAATTTCATGTGTCGCATTATTGGGCAAGTGGAAAGGCTTCATTAGGTTTTCAGGCAGATCTGAGTGGAACTCTGGTTGCCATGGCAACATCTAGCTCCCATAGACTTCACATAGGAAAAAGCTTGTCATCACTCTAGCTCCGTCAATTTTTTTCTGATCGACTTCATTCTTGCAGATAACCAGTACAGGCATAAAATCTCGGTCAAGTTCGATTTTGGGCCGAATCGGATTATTTGCCTTGGAGTTACCTGCCCTTGAGCATAAAAAAATACGTTGTGACCACGATAGCAACTTTATTTTTATTCAGATCAGCTTCAAACTTGCAGGTAACGTGGACAGGCATAAAATCTCAGTTAAGTTCGAATCGGAATATTGACCTCGGAGTTACATGACCTTGAGCGACAAAAAATTTGCCCATAGACTTTACATAGGGAAAATGTTGTGACTACGATAGCGACTTGAATTTTTTTCAGATCAGCTTCAAACTTGCAGGTAACGAGGACAGACATAAAATCTCGGTTAAGTTCGATTTTGGGCCGAATCGGATTATTTGCCTTGGAGTTACCTGCCCTTGAGCATAAAAAAATACGTTGTGACCACGATAGCAACTTTATTTTTATTCATATCAGCTTCAAACTTGCAGGTAACGAGGACAGGCATAAAATCTCGGTTAAAGTAGAAGTAAAACAAAGATCAGGAATTGATACAATTAACTTACTCCATCCATAAAAGACACCAAAGGGAAAGAAATACAAACATTAAGCGACCAGACCATAATGGAAACCTAAACAAAGGAAGGCCATATGGACAGTTACTTTCCCACAATATGGCCATACGGCCATCCAAAATTAAAAGACACAAGTGATACACACAGCAAGTAACAAACAACAACATAAATAAATCGCCACAGAAGAGCCGCCTTGGAACGGTCAGTGGAAGATTTCCACTGGGGGGCTTAAATCGATTTTACGTGGCCACAATCCTCGCCCTTACTTCCGTCGCGATTTAGACAAATAATTTGTTCAGTCCGCATGAAGGCCTCCTAACTCATCAGTGCAACATCTCCGTGAACACAGAAATCAAAGAACCACAGAGGTGAGACAACGGTGAGGACTCGACAGCAAGAAACCACTGAAATGCTGGAGCAAAAGAAAACCAACAGTTAGACTCCGATGAGCCCGACCAGAGACAGAGCATCAGGCACCAACCAACATTATCTCTTTAATTTTCAATAAGCCTTTACGTTGGAGCCGTCATAGAATCTGAGGCCTGACCCACCGGCGTGCAATTAAAGAGGGAAGCAAAGTTGCCAACCGTGATTGGGTTAACTACCATGCATGCAGTCTGTCGTATAATATCCATGTTGTACCCAATCTTTTTATATCGAAGAATGATTTTACGAAATTGGGTGCTGAAGTCATTGCGGTTATATATTTTTCTGAATTTATATACTAAGTCACCATAAAATTCGGGTTCCGATAGACCTTGTTGCAGAAGAGATTTAAGTCCAATATTGAATTTTTAAATTAAATCAGAATGGCGTCTATAAAATTTTGAAAAGGCTTTGCGTAGTTTATGGTACCGATAACCCTGATTAAGGAGTTTAGCCGTTAATAATTTATTACGAGTGTTGAAGTCAGTTACATGACTACACACTCTAGCAAATCGAATTAATTGCGAAATATAAACGCCATAGGATGGCGCACGAGGAACATCACCATCCAAAAAAGGAAAATTTACAATCTCAAAATCAAAGTCATCGCGTTTATCATAAATTTTGCACGAAACAAATCCATCTACAATAGATAGATGTAAATCCAAAAACGGGGCCTCGGTATCAGAAGAATTTGCTTTATTTAACTGAAGTTCTAGGGGGTAAATCTGACTGATCAAACCATCAAAATAGGTATTATCAATATTTAATAAATCATCTAAATATCTAGAAGTAGAGCTAAAAGCTTCAATAATTTCAGACTGGTTATCAATGGAAAGCGACAAAATGAAGTCTCTTTCATAACAATACAAGAACAGATCAGCCACAAGAGGTGCGCAATTAGTACCCATCGGAATACCCACAATTTGTCTAAATAACTTAGTACCGAATCTAATATAAATATTGTCAAGTAGAAAGGTGAGGGCATCACACACTTTCTGACATGACCAAAGTGTATAATTCTTATGCTCTTTAGAAGTGAAAAATGCATTTCTGACATTACATGCAAGATAGAGAGAATCTTCTCTGTGAAAAGCCCATTCAATTAAATCATTAAGCTTTTCTTTTATAAGATTATGAGGAAGTGTAGTGTAAAGAGTGGAAAAATCGTAGGTAGACAGACTAGAAGCACGAAACTGTCTAGATTTCAATTTATTTAAAACCTCATTCGAATTTTTTATAGACCAAAACAGATTTCTTCCTGATCTTTCAAAGACTTTATCACAATATTTAATTACATGCGTTTTAATAGCAGTAAGACAGGAAGTTAATAATTTAGAAAGTTCAGTGGTAGTGCAAGAACTAGAATTTGCAATAAACCGTGCTTTGTAAGGTTTTTTATGAAGTTTTGGTAACCAGTATAGCGTAGGAAGCTTGTCTTGGCCTTCGTTAACACACACAGCAAACTTGGTGGCTGAAAGACAAACATGTTTATCTACTATAGCTCTCTCTTCAGCCAAAGGCTGAAGTTCATAGGCCTTAGTACCACCAAGCTCCTGCTTAAGCGTGTTAACATAGTGGAGCCGTCACACAACGACGACGTTGTTAGCGGCCTTGTCTGCAGGGGCCAAAACAAACTTCTTATG
The DNA here is from genome assembly GCA_963580285.1 of Lucinisca nassula. Lineage (NCBI taxonomy): Eukaryota > Metazoa > Mollusca > Bivalvia > Lucinida > Lucinidae > Lucinisca > Lucinisca nassula. The sequence continues at coordinate 51,564,990 of OY757010.1, forward strand.
AAATTCTTGAATACCTAGTTTAAGATGACGTAAAGACGTCTTGGGCTTAGGAGGTAATAAGTTAGTATTTTGAGAATAGAAAGAAATGCGTTTATTCACTAGTCTTAAAATGCTAAGTTTCCAGTCCTTTAGGGCTTTACACTCAACATACTCTCGCTTACACCATCGATTACCGAATTCATTCAAGGAAGCAGCGATTTCATCTCTACATTTACTGAAATCAATTTTAGAAGGAAACCGATATTTCGGTCCTTTAGAAATTATATTCCTTATCCTAGAATCAGGAATAATTTTCAAATTGCCAGTAATTACATGACCAGCAGCAGGATAGCAATACTTTGAGTTTTTACAATCACATGAATCAGGAGTATTAGTATCAATATCAAGATCTGAAACAAGTTTATTGAAATTAAAAATGATAGATCTAACAGGTTTGTTATATTTATAGCAAATTATAGGTGTTTCAGTATTTTGAAAATAAGCAGGAATGGAAGAAAGCACCGATCTCTCACGGAAGATACTGGGCAAATCTATAAAATCCATACCCTTATTAATTAAGTTCAATTTTGGGCCAAATCTGAATATTGACCTTGGAGTTACGTGACCTTGAGCGACAAAAAATTTGCCCATAGACTTAATTAGGGAAAATGTTGCGACTACGATAGCGACTTGAATTTTTTTCAGATCAGCTTCAAACTTGCAGGTAACGAGGACAGACATAAAATCTCGGTTAAGTTCGATTTTGGGCCGAATCGGAATATTTGCCTTGGAGTTACCTGCCCTTGAGCATAAAAAAATAAGTTGTGACCACGATAGCAACTTTATTTTTATTCATATCAGCTTCAAACTTGCAGGTAACGAGGACAGGCATAAAATCTCGGTTAAGTTTGATTTTGGGCCGAATCGGAATATTGACCTCGGAGTTACGTGACCTTGAGAGACAAAAAAATTTGCCCATAGACTTAACGTAGGGAAAATGTTGTGACAGAAATAGCGACTTGAATTTTTAGCTCACCTGAGCCAAAGGCTCCAGTGAGCTGATAGTATACCAAGGCTCCGGAGTCCGTCGTCTGTCGTCCGTCCATCCGTCGTCCACACTTTCAATGAAGCATATCTCAGAAGGCAGTCGACCAATCTTGTTTAAATTTTATGTGTAGCACCATTGGGCAAGGGGAAAGGCTGCATTAGGTTTTGGAGCTAGTCTGGTTCATTTGTTCCTTCATTCTTCTTTCTCTCCATATAGAGATAATAGACCAATGTTAAATTTTTAATCAAAGATTTCTCAGGAACTATAAAAGCTAGAAGCATCAAATTTGGTATTCAATAGAATAATGATGACTTATTTTGTGTAAGAGACATTGGGCTTTCTCAGCTTATTTGTTCATCTGTTCTTTCATTCTTCTTTCTCTCCATTTTGACCAATGTTAAATTTTCGTCAAAGATTTCTCAGGAACTATAGAAGCTAGAAGTCTCAAACTTGGAATGCAATGCAATAATGATGACTTATATCCTGTAAGGGTCAATGGGCTGGATTCTATTAGCAGATTTAGTAGTCAAGTCTGTGAATTGTTAAAACTTAAGTTCCTCAGGTGAGCGGTTTAGGCTCATTGAGCCTCTTGTTCACTTACATTTATGCTCAAGGTGTTTGTCCCATGCAGCCCAAATTTGAACTCAACATAGACTGTAAGCCCCTCCTGGTTATCTGCTAGTTTGATGAAGATCGGATGAGAAAAAGTGAGGACGTCTTTTTCTCCATAATAAGTCTATGGGAAAATTTTTTCGCACTCAAGAGGATGAAACAGAAAAAAAACGCTTGTCAGATTCAATCCAAATTCAAACTCGTCCAAGATTTTATGCTTGTTCTCGTTTATGAAAAGATACAAAAAGATCAGATCATAAACGGCTGGGAAAAGCTGGATACACCATTTTTCACTTATATTTATACTCAAGGGCAAGTAACTCCAAAGCTGTTTGTCCCATGCATCCCGAATATGAACTCGACATAGACTGTAAGCCCCTCCTGGTTATCTGCAAGTTTGATGAAGATCGGATCAGAAATGGGTGAGAAAAAGTGGAGACGTTGTTTTCCCCATTATAAGTCTATGGGAAAATTTCTCACGCTCAAGGGGATGTAACTGGAAAACCGCTGGTCAGATTCAAACCAAATTTGAACTCGTCCGAGATTTTATGCTTGTCCTCGTTTATGAAAAGTTACAAAGATCAGATCATAAACAGCTGAGAAAAGCTGGAGACACCATTTTTCACTTATATTTATGCTCAAGGGCAGGTAACTCCAAAGCTGTTTGTCGCGTGCAGCCCAAATTCAAACTTGACGTAGACTCTAAACTCTTCCTGGTTATCTGCAAGTTTGATGAAGATCGGATCCGAAATGGCTTAGAGAAAGTGGAGATGTCGTTTTCCCCATTGTAAGTCTATGGAACCTTTTTGTTTCCATGGCAACCACAGTTCTGATCAAAACTGGTCCAAAACCTAATGCAGTCAATCCCCCAACCCAGTGATGCTGCACATCAAATTTGTTTGGGATTGGCCAGCTAGTCAGTTAGATATTTAAGTCAAAGGTGTGGATGGCGGACGGACGTCAGATCCTTCCTATACTTTAAGCTTACCTTGTGAGCCTTCGGCTCAGGTGAGCTAAAAAGATAAGATCATAAACGGCTGAGAAAAGCTGGAGACACCATTTGTCACTTATATTTATGTTCAAGGGCAGGTAACTCCAAAGCTGTTTGTCCCGTGCAGCCCAAATTCGAACTCGACATAGACTGTAAGCCCCTCCTGGTTATCTGCAAGTTTGATGAAGATCGGATCAGAAATGGCTGAGAAAAAGTGGAGACGTTGTTTTCCCCATTATTAATCTATGGAAAATTTTTCACGCTCAAGGGGATGTAACTGGAAAACTGCTGGTCAGATTCAAACCAAATTCGAACTCGTCCGAGATTTTATGCTTGTCCTTGTTTATGAAAAGTTACAAAAAGATCAGACCATAAACGGCTGAGAAAAGCTGGAGACACCATTTTTCACTTATATTTATGCTCAAGGGCAGGTATCGCCCTTGCAGCCTCAATTCAAACTTGACGTAGACTGTAAGCCCCTCCTGGTTATCTGCAATTTTGTATGAAGATCGGATTAGAAATGGGTGAGAAAAAATGGTGACGTCGTTTTCCCCATTATAAGTCTATGGGAAAAATTTTCATGCTCAAGGGGATGTAACTGGAAAACCGCTGGTCAGATTCTAACCAAATTCGAACTCGCCCAAGAGTTTATATGCTTGTCCTCGTTACTGAAAAGTTACAAAAAGATCAGATCATAAACGGCTGAGAAAAGCTGGAGACATCATTGTCAGTTATATTCATGCTCAAGGGCAGGTAAATCCAAAAGCTGTTTGTCCTGTGCAGCCCAAATTTGAAATCGACATAGGCTGTAAGCCCCTCCTGGTTATCTGCAAGTTTGATGAAGATCGGATCAGAAATGGCCGAGAAAAAGTGGAGACCCATTTCCCCATTATAAGTCTATGGAACCTTTTTGTTTCCATGGCAACCGGAATTCAATCTGATCAGCATAAAAACCTTATGGAGCCTTTTCCCCTACCTGATGATGCTTCTCATGAAATTTGATCAAGATTGGCCATGGGGTATTAGAGATATACTTCTTTGAAATTGTTTACGGACGCACACACGCACAACGGACAACTGACAAAATGTGATCACAAAAGCTCACCTTGTCACTACCTGACAGGTGAGCTAAAAAATTAGGACACTTTGAGGACTTGCTGTGATTCTCCAAAAATTATAACAAATCTTGGTCATAATCTGGCAAGGAGTCCAAAAGGCATACATGTGATATCTCCCGATTTCGTCGGGATATCCCGATTTCGAACCCCATCTCCCGGTCTCCCGTCCGACGGCCCTAATCTCCCGACACGACAATTTTCCTATAGTAGTTTTCCGCCGACCGACCAATTTAGTGTTAACCACTGTAAAATACCTATGCCGTTAACCGTCAGTGTATTTACGCTAGGCGGTATGCAGGTAAATTGCAATACACACCTGCACAAGTATAATATCGCAATATGATAAGAACGTACCGGTAAATACAATTATTAAAATGCAACCCGCAAACAATGTGATAAAAAGCGAGAAATTCAATATGGAAGAAATGTGATGTTTGCATACATTTATTACTGATCACCGATTTGCTCAAGTTGCCAACGCTATTAAACCGTTTACACCCGAGGCGGGCCCTATTGATAAGCCGACAATTAATAATGTGACAAGGTGTGAAAACTAGTCAATCAAGATATACCAGTTATAGCTTATTTAATCCCTTTGTAATTGACACGTGTAGATGCTAAATATTATTCCCGCCAAAACAGAGCAAAGCAGACGCTGTTTTTTTTTCTACGCGTCTGTAAACCGTTATTCTTTTATTAATCATAGAACTGGGTAATTACTTAGTGACATTTTCTATTTAAACCTGAGAAAACTATTTTTGCCGTTTTTAACGGGAGAAAGAAATATACCCCACGTGACACCAATGAAAATTTGTGCATGCTTTTTGGCCTTTGACAGGTGAACGCGCTAAATATTTTTCCCGCCAAAACAGAGCAGAGCAGACGCTGGTATTTTCTAAGCATCTGTATGTAGTTTTTCATTTATTAATAAACATAGAACCGGAGTTTTGCAGGGTGAAATTTTCTATTCAAACCTGTTTCATTTTTAGCTTGCGAAAAAAAATATTTTTGCCATGTTTTTAATGGATCTTTTATGAAAAAAATATGCCCCCAAGTTAAATCAATAAAAATCATGCATGCTTATTAGTTCCGACTAAGTTCCGAGGCACGTTTTGGGGATGATAAGAGAAGGGGTGTAAGAGTATGAGTAATTTTTTGCTATGCGGGTATTCTGAACGTTGTTTTTTTCTGCCAGGTGCTAGGTGGGTATTTAACACCGATCTATTGGTCAGTGCTTGTTCTTTGATCGTTCTTCCGAGAAATTGTCTCTATTAAAATACAAAATGGAAGTTTGTCGTCTGCTGCTTTCTTTTTCCAAGCTTTTATAACATATTTTTGCAGAAAGGCAAACAGTGTGGACCGTAATCAGAATGCTCTGCAGTCTGATCTGGGCCCACACTGTTTTCAAAAAAGATTTTTAATGCAGATGACAAAGCAGACAACAATTGTCGTGTTGGCATGTTATGGGTGAAAAAGTGCTTCAGAGGTAAATTTTAACCAAAAATAACGTCACTTTTTACCGCGGAAAAATCTCCCGATTTGGGACCCCAATCTCCCTATCTGAAAATCAAAATCTCCCTATTTGGGTCCAAGAAAATATCACATGTATGCCAAAAGGTGCAAACGGAATGGCAAACAGTGTAGACCCTGATCAGAGCAGTCTGATCTGGGTCTGCACTGTTTGCTTTGGCCTATATGTCCCAATACTAAGGTTCATTATGGTAATCCAGGAAGTGATTCCGGATCAGGCTAAATTACAATACTTAATTTAGCCAGATTCCGGATCTGGCTAAACTCTGTGTAGTTCAAATAAGAATTCCTATTTGGCTAGGCAGATACAGGATCTGGCTAGCAGCTGACCAGGCCAAATAGGAGTCTTGCTTTAAGGGCAACAGATCTTCATAAATATTGATTAAATGGTCCTACGCTCTACCTCCTTATCCACCCGGCTGTGCACTATTTGCAGTGTCTGTTGGTATTGAGTGATGACAAAACTCCATTTTAAGTTTTGCCTTAAATGCATTAAAAACACTAAATATTCAACAGTTTTCATTTATGGTCTATTCATCCAACCTGCACTTTACCTGATTTTCACGAAGCACTGTTTATAGCATGTACCATAAGATACTGGATAGATGATTCACATGAAATGTCAAGGCTTATTTTGTCTATAAAACAAACTTAGACTGTTGTCTACTCTGGAATTTTGCTTTGAAAACAGGTCAGTGGCAATTAGTGCCGGCTCAGATCAGACATTGCAGAAAGGTCAGCCATTTTCAAACAAAAAAAACTATAGTTAACTTGACACCCCTGAATTTGGAAATGGACTCCTGCTATATATAAGGAAGATTCCATTTGGTGCAAATGGGTTTACCCTAATCCTGCTGAACACAACAATCCCTATCTTTGCAAACAGTGTAGATCCAGATCAGATTGCTTCTGAAGAAGAAGCCATTGCTTCTGAAAAAGAAGCCATTTGATCAGGATTTACACCATTTGTCATTCAGTTTTGGAATTCAAATGAATAGAATATATCAAGTAATTTGATTGATTAAAAGTCAGAAATGGGTGTGGCAAAATGAATTATTCAGCAGATAAGGGTTAATAGTTAATTATCATGTTTTTCTTCAGTTACAACTACAACAACAAATGCAGAGACATGCAGATGCCATGGAGGAAGCCAGGCTACAGTCAGAAGGAACCATTGAAAATTTACGAAAGAAACTCAACACATTACAAGAGGTAAAACAATTCATAGTTGAAACCGGTGCCCCTATTCCGTACTTTTAGTGGGCCTCAGTGACCTAGTGGTTAAGAAGATCACTTTCATTGAGTCCGTTGTTGCTGCATGTGAAATTGAGCTCTATTGGGGCCACGTGTGAGGCATCAAGTTTTGCATTGGAAGTCAGGTGGTTTTTTCTCTGGATACTCTGTTTTCATGCACCACAGATTAAGAATCAGCTTACATAAAATAATTGAAATAATTTTGAAAGGGCCATAAAACACAATTTCAAAAAGAAAATCTTATAGGCTGGCTGCAGAGCTGTGTGGTGGGAAGGTGATTGGCATTGAATTGATTATACTTGTGAGATCTTCAAAGGTTGGGTGGTTTTCTATGGGTATTTGTTTTTCACCCACTACTGATTAAAGATCAGCTTAATATAAGTGAAATAAACTTGAAATGGCCATAAAGCATAAACCAAAGAAAAAAAAAATTAGGCTGCTTGAGGAGTTGTGTGGTAGGGGGGGCAGGACTGGCATCAAATTGATTATACTTGTCAGATCTTCAGTGAAAGTTTCTAAAATTTTTCAGTTTGTGTTCGCATAGAGGTCTCCTTACTGAAGTAGTGAAATCTCACAGAAAAATGTAGCCAGTTGTACAAAACTAAAAAATATTGTTAGTTTACACACATAAAACTTTGATCATGCAAAAGCTGCCCATAGGGGCTTGAAGGAATATATGGGCTGCATGATGCTTCCACGCAGAGCTGAATCTGGCTCGCACACTAGTACTGGTAAACCGCTTAGGGGATCTAAGCCTGTCCAGGAACCGCGGTGCGAGGCGGACCGTCCATGCTAATAAACCCTATTGGTTTCATTGGGCGACAGGGCTTGAGATGTCATTTCATCTCAATGTCGGGTAAAAGTCCCACAAAATTGGAAGCAACGTCTCCAAAATGACCTTTACAGTGTTGACGGGGACGTTAAACCACAAATCAACCAAATCATGCAAAAGCTACTCACACTTTTGCAGCAAAAATGGTCTTACATTGGTGTGCTATCCTAAATGGCTGCATTGTAAAAATCCTAAATATTTGGATGCATTTAGGGCTGGCTGTAATCTCCTAAAGTTTCAACAAATTTGATTCATGATCCAGCAAGAAGTCCAAAAGGTGCAGACAGACTGGCAACAGTGTAGACCCTGATCAGACTGCTCCTTCAGAAGCAGTCTGATCTGGGTCTGCACTGTTTGCTTAGGCCTATCTCTCCCAATACTTATGATCATTACGGTAATTGTTATTTCAGGTGCTAGTAACAACGAGTGATATTACCAGTCCTACACTTCGGCGAACCCGTTCAAGGTCTGCAGGATTGATTCCTTCACCTGTAAGTGATCTTAATTCATCATAGACGTACAATAGAATTGTTGAACAATACAACAATGAAGCCACTGTATCTTAACCCTTGTCCTGCTGAGCCCGGATATGCCTTATCTTTCAAACAATGTAGATCCAGATCAGATGGCTTCTGAAGAAGCCATCTGATCAGGATCTACATTGTCATTCAGATTGTGAATTTGTTGCAGTAATTTGAATCAAGTAATCTGAATGGTTGATTCAGCAGGACGAGGGTTAATACTTGTATTTCTAGGCAATGAAATAAATTAAAAAAAATAGTGTATGCTATATATACTTTCAACCTCACAGACTAAACATTATGTGTTATAACAAGATCTGTAAAAATTGATAGTCTAGTCTTATAGAAGAAGGAAAGAAACTTATACAAACTGGCATCCATTGCACAAAATAGTAAGATACTTGAAATTTTAGATATAGAATCTAGAGGTATTATACTATCCATTACGATGACACATAAGTGTCAGAAAATGGGTCTCCTCATCTCTCTAAAACGAGCATTTTTTCATATGAAAATATTTGATACTTTTCTTTTTTCTAGTCCAAACATAGATTGTGGATGCTCATTAGAACTGCCTCAGTGACGCAGTTCTTATGAGTACCCACAATTTATGTAGATTGTGGGTGCTCATTAGAACCGCCTCACTGAGGCAGTTCTAACAAGTATCCACAATTTACATTTCTGAACATAAGGAAAATAATGAGTACCCTTGTAAACCTCACTTTTCTCTATATAAAGTGGGATTTTATGGGGTGTTCATTAATATACAGACTTGTTAACCAGAGGCAAAGCAGTGAAGACTAAGGTGTTGATTGGACAATGTGTATGTGCAGGCTGATCAGCACCTTTGTTGTTCACAAAACAAGATTTCTCATGATATGGCTCAAATGACAGTTCAGTAACAGGCATATTTAACCCTTATCCCACTGAATAATTAATTTAGCCACACCCATTTCAGCCTTTAGCCAATCAGATTACTGGATTTAATTTATTGCTATAAATTTACAAACTATATGTCAAACAGTGTAGATCCTGATCAGATGGCTTCTTCAGAAGCCATCTGATCTGGAACTACATTGTTTGCAAAAGTAGGGGTTGTCGTGATCAGCAGGATAAGGGTTAAAAATTTTGTCCTCAGAAACAATAAAAGGGTTCAGTTTGCAACACATATTCCTTCTCTATACATACGCCTATGTGTCTCAGAGACAGCGTGACCTTGAAAATCTTTCTGTCATTCAAATGATATTTTTCTGCCTGAAACATAGATTCAAAATGCAGCTATAATAGGTCCCCGCAGCCTATGTTTTGGTCAAAAATAAGGAGAAATAATGTTCACTTAAATAAATCCTCCTTTCTCCTTCATAATACAGTTGGGGTTTCTTAGGATGGTCATTATAAATATTTGTGAACATGAAAAGAAAAATGGCTGGTTGGCACCACTTTTGACAGGTACAATCATATTCTGTTTATTTTTTTATCTTTATTTTTTTGTGCCTAAGTACAATGAAATTTCTGTGTTAAGACCACCTTTGGAACTAGACCACCTTTGAAACTGTTCAAAAGTGGTCTAAAAAGACCACTTTTGAACAGTCCCAAAGACGCTCTCTTTCTAGAAGACACTGGGTGTAGAAAAGACAAAGGAAGAATAACTGAAACCTACTAAATATGCTTTTAAAATCAGAATTAATCCTAATTTCAGCTGGTCTTAATAGCAGTTTTGCTATACATGTATTTGGTCAGTTAAAGACATCTTATTTTTGCAATAATTACTGTTCTGTATCAGTTTGTGATGCCCACTTGCAAAAGGTGTGTTTACTTGTTTTTCACAGTGTTGTGAACTAGACAATCCTCAAGCATTGCAAACATTAAACAAATGATTTACCTCCACAATGGACAATGTTCATTGCAGTTATACCCATTCTTATGCACTTACTTGCTTTGTTTGAGTGGTCAGCTGCGTTAAGCCAAAAAAGCGATGTTACATGCTAATCCTGGTTTCCTACAGTGTGTTGCAGATTATGCCGTTACAAATTTTGGACATAATCCATTTGTTAGCTTAAGGTACAGAAGTTTTCTTTAAAAATAAAATTGGAGTGACAAGGATTTAAAGACCAGTCAAGGGACAGTTACTTATCAATATGTCTAAACCAATAAGTTGGCAATCACAGCAGTTGTTGTCTGCTTTTTCGTCTGCTGGTAAATTTTGAAAATCATTTTTGTAAACAGTGTGTCTAGGAGCAGTCTGATCAGGGTCCACACTGTTTGGGAGCAGTCTGATCAGGGTTCACACTGTTTGCCTGTATGCAACATAAGTTTGAAAATTCTGCAAGAAGATGCAGCAGACGACATAATCAGACGACATTTTTAGATGCCGTTTTTCTTGGCATCTTAAAGGTTAACAGGAAGGGATATACTGTCATGGAAGGCAGTTAGGTCTCCTTTTTTGTTGGGGTTTACACATAGAGAAGAAAATCCTTCCCTGAAAGAATAAGTAGAAGTAAAACAAAGATCAGGAATTGATACAATTAACTTACTCCACCCATAAAAGACACCAAAGGGAAAGAAATACAAACATTAAGCGACCAGACCATAATGGAAACCTAAACAAAGGAAGGCCATAAGGACAGTTACTTTCCCACAAAATGGCCATATGGCCATCCAAAATAAAAGACACAAGCGATACACACAGTAAGTAACAAACAACAACATAAATAAATCGCCACAGAAGAGCCGCCTTGGAACGGTCAGTGGAAGATTTCCACTGGGGGGCTTAAATCGATTTTACGTGGCCACAATCCTCGCCCTTACTTCCGTCGCGATTTAGACAAATAATTTGTTCAGTCCGCATGAAGGCCTCCTAACTCATCAGTGCAACATCTCCGTGAACACATAAATCAAAGAACCACAGAGGTGAGACAACGGTGAGGACTCGACAGCAAGAAACCACTGAAATGCTGGAGCAAAAGAAAACCAACAGTTAGACTCTGATGAGCCCGACCAGAGACAGAGCATCAGGCACCAACCAACATTATCTCTCTAATTCTCAATAAGCCTTTACGTTGGAGCCGTCATAGAATCTGAGGCCTGACCCACCGGCTTGCAATTAAAGAGGGAAGCAAAGTTGCCAACCGTGATTGGGTTAACTACCATGCATGCAGTCTGTCGTATAATATCCATGTTGTACCCAATCTTTTGATATCGAAGAATGATTTTACGAAATTGGGTGCTGAAGTCATTGCGGTTATATATTTTTCTGAATTTATATTCTAAGTCACCATAAAATTCGGGTTCCGATAGACCTTGTTGCAGAAGAGATTTAAGTCCAATATTGAATTTTGAAATTAAATCAGAATGGCTTCTATAAAATTTTGAAAAGGCTTTGCGTAGTTTATGGTACCGATAACCCTGATTAAGGAGTTTAGCCGTTAATAATTTAGTACGAGTGTTGAAGTCAGTTACATGACTACACACTCTAGCAAATTGAATTAATTGCGAAATATAAACGCCATAGGATGGCGCACGAGGAACATCACCATCCAAAAAAGGAAAATTTACAATCTCAAAATCAAAGTCATCGTGTTTATCATAAATTTTGCACGAAACAAATCCATCTGCAATAGATAGATGTAAATCCAAGAACGGGGCCTCGGTATCAGAAGAATTTGCTTTATTTAACTGAAGTTCTAGGGGGTAAATCTGACTGATCAAACCATCAAAATAGGTATTATCAATATTTAAAAAATCATCTTAATATCTAGAAGTAGAGCCAAAAGCTTCAATAATTTCAGATTGGTTATCAATGGAAAGCGACAAAATGAAGTCTCTTTCATAACAATACAAGAACAGATCAGCCACAAGAGGTGCGCAATTAGTACCCATCGGAATACCCACAATTTGTCTAAATAACTTAGTACCGAATCTAATATAAATATTGTCAAGTAGAAAGGTGAGGGCATCACACACTTTCTGACATGACCAAAGTGTATAATTCTTATGCTCTTTAGAAGCCCCTTTTCAGAAATGTTGAAAGAAATTGTCTCCCTTTCAAGGCTGAAACCATGTCAGGTGTATCCCTTCTCTGAATAGAAAAAAAAACAACAGTTTTCAAGTATACTTTAACCATCACAATTACAGGGGAGAGCTGGTAGAGCAAGATCACCAAGTCCTGGATTAAGTCGTCATAGTTACCTAGCACAAAGACCAAGGTCAAGGTCACGGTCAACAGACAGAATTTATCTTTTACCAGAGAGAGATTGTAAGTAATTGATAATCTTACACATTCTAATATTTTGTTTTAGTGTGTAAAGTGGGCTCAATGTTATAACTCACTTGATTATGGAATTTGAAATTTGTAATCTTGATAGAGCACAAAACAGAAACAAATGAGGCAGAGGCAATGTTCTTACTCAGAACAGCAGCCAATGCCATTTGTCCTGGTCAAAAATGTTAAAATGCCAACAGATTTTGGCATTTTAAAATTTATGTCCAGGACCAGTTAAATACTGAAGCGAGTTGAGCATGTAAAAAGATAGATAACCTTGGGGCCTGTTCTCAAATGCTAACCTTAAGTAACTGAGGAAATGCCTGAGGAAATATGTAAAGTGGATCAGATTAGACTATAGTGTAGTCCAATAACGATAAGCACTGTTATACTCCGATTTTATGGGACTTTTACCCGACATTGAGATGAAATGACATCTCAAGCCCTGCCGCCCAATGAAACCAATAGGGTTTATAAGCATGGACGGGCCGACTAGCACCGCTTTGCCTGGGCAGGCTTAGATCCTCTCAGCGGTTTACCAGTACTCGTGTGGGTCAGTTTCAGCTCTGCGTGGGAGCATCATGCAGCCCATATATTTTTTCAAGCCCCGATGTTCAAGGGCCGCATTAGATTTTGGTGACCTTGACCTTATTTTCAAGGGCACATGCCAAAAAATCTTCTCTGAAAACGCAAGGCCCATGTCTTGTGGACCGTTTCAAAGATTATTCAACTTATAGCCCTGCCAAAAAAGGCCCTGCCCAGGGGCCAACAGGTTCTACTTAGACTTATGAAGGGAAAACCTTTAAAAATCTTCTTGTCTGAATGACAAGACCCAGGTCTTTGATATTTGGTATGAAACTTCATCAAGTGGACCTCTACAAAGATTTTAAAATTTAAGACTTTGGAACAAATGTGACCGTGCTGATGGGTTCAACTCCTGGATCTATGAAGATACTTATATCAGTCAGGTTAACGATCATGTCTTGCCTTCATTCACAGTTTCTTTTTTTTTCTAAACATTGCTTATGATTTTCTGGTCCACATCTTGGCCCTCTTGTTATTTTTCATAACCTTAAACCACCAATCATGACATTTGCATACGTCATTTTGAAGTATACATTTCCTTTTTTCAGAGAAAATAAGGCACAGTGTCATATTCAAAACAAATAACATAAGCTCTGTAATGCTTTTATTGCAACAAACAAAGTATCCTTTAACAAATACTTACCTGCCTTCATTCATCTAACTAGGACTATCCCTGATAACGCGAGCATCAGCCAAGGGAGTGCCTGGTACCATTTTTCACACCTTTGGTATGGTGGGGCCAGGGATCGAACCCGCAACCTCCCATTCCCAAAGAGGATGCTCTACTACTGAGCTATCAGGGCTGGTAAAAGCTATCTCACTGTATGCCATTCCAAGGGTAAATGTTTTGAATGAATTTGCAAACATTTATTGTTTTCTGTTTTCAGTTTTGACAGTATGACATTAACCACTCTAAAAGAATTCCGTCCAGCTACCTACACAAGTGCCAAGAAGATACCATATCTCTTATATGTATATAATATACATTCCTTAGTTTATCATATCTTTTCTGTGTAAAATTTATTTTTTGATATGTGATATTAGTGTATTTATTTTCCCATTGTGATATAACTTCTTTTATATGGATATCCTAAAAGGAGTCCATCTTTTCTATGAAAAGTATGTAAGTTACCTGCACATACCGGTAGATACAAATCCAGGTGGGATCTGGAAGGGTGTGCTTGATTTAGCTGTTCTAGTTTTCCTGAATGTTGCACTGTCATTTGACTCATCTGTTTTTAAATCAAGTGCAATGCATTGTTCACATGATGAACAAATGTGTTGTCTGTTTTGAATCAAGCACAGAAAATATACAGCTTTCCTACATATGGCGCTTTGTATATTTTCTTTCCATATATTTGCTTATTTTATTAGCTACCCGACTAGATGAGCCATCATAATTAAATTGCATCCAAAAAAAAAAAATGAAATAAAAAGGAACATTGCAGTGAATCCAGTATGGTGCAGAACTGTGTTTAAGAATTTAAAGCATTCAATTAGTGAATGTATTTCAGTGCAGTCTGTAACCTGTTTGAATCTAATTCATTTTATGATCTGAAACATTTTCAACATTTATCTATGCTTCACAATTCTGGTAGGAAGCTATAAATGAAAAATGCTTTAAAAATATTGCACCCGTACCATGTGACAACCACTTGATTGAAGGGAACAATTATCAGTACACATGGAATGGTGAATCAAGTACACCCGAAGTATTCACTTCAGTTCCCACCTTTGGGTTCCCACAGGGTCTACTCAGAATGGAAAGAATTCTAGCTAGGTCAGTAGGACTAGTGGGTTTGGTGTCTTAAGCAGGTCAATTTCTACAACTAGACTGATTCCAGATTACAGTAGGTTACCCAGAAATGGGCAAAATCTGAGCTAATATAACCCAACAGGCAAACATATTTCTGAAACTTACCTTTGAGTCGAAGTTACTTCCTGGGAAGTGTGTGTGTGTGAATTCGGGTTTAACGTCGCTTTCAACAATTTTTCAGTCATATCACGACGGTGTCTGGTTGCGACAGGGAGCTAAATGCTCACTTTTATAGTGCTGCCTCACTGAAGTATCATGTCCCAGATACATTACATGATACCACACCCAGTCACATTATCCTGACACTGGGTTGACCAGTCCTAGCTCTACCCTGTAAATCAGAGTGCCAAGCAAGGAGCAGCTAGTACCATTCTTAACGACTTTGGTATGTCACGGCCCGGGATTGAACCCGTGACCTCCCGTTCCCCGGAGCGGACACTCTACCAACTGAGCTATCAGGGCCGGTTACTTCCTGGGAAGACTGTGATCACATTACATAAAAATAAGGCTATAATTAATGAGCTTTTTCTGATGAAACTTCCCAATTTCTTCCTTATTTCTGCTCTCAAAATAGATTGTAGATATTCATGGTAGATGCCTCGTAGAGGCAGTTCTAATGAGTACAGACAATGTGTTTCGAGCAAAAATATGGAATGTTATGTATACCCTTATAAGTCTCAGCCCCATTTTCTCAATAAAGTTGGATTTGAAGGGGCAATAATTACAAACTTAATAACATGATGGACACCAGTTGTAGATTTGTCTGGGTATTTTCTCCAGGTCAGTTATTTATTTATAAGTTTGCTTTGTTACATGTTCTAGAGGTTGTTTTTAGATATATTTATTTTTTAAAACAGCTGATTTCTTGATATGCCCTGTTCAGATCTGTCCAAATGATCCTGTAATAGATTATTGATACAGATTCACTTTTTAGCGACATCATCAGGCAACCTTTCTTTACAATTTGCAAACAACAGGTACAACAGATTAGCTGCACAGTCTGATCTTCTACTTTGAGTTTGCTGCTTGGATAAAACAATGCCTCTAGTTTCTATATTTAACCCTTATCTTGCTGTTCACGACAACCCCTATATTTGCAAACAGTGTAGATCCAGATCAGGTGGCTTCTGAAGAAGCCACCTGATCAGGATCTACACTGTTTGGCATTCAGTTTATAGATTTGTAGGAATAAATTGCATCAAGTAATTTGATTGGTTGATAGACAGAAATGGGTGTGGCTCAATTGAATATTCAGCAAGATAAGGGTTAAAATATCAAGACTCTTGCTAGTCTGTGCAGCTGAGAAGGTAGGCTTGTTTCTTACCTGGTCAAAATGCCTGGGCCCAAGGTTATAAATAAATTTTTACATGCTCAACTCACTTGGACATGAAATTTGCCCTGCTGAAATTTTAAAATGCCATTTTACATGCTCAACTCTCTTGAGCTGTGTCATATTTTTGAACTGTAGGAGGGAGATTTTCCACTGTGATCAGGGAGATGTAAAGAATATATAGGGAAATTCTTAGTTCAAATGAGGGAGACTCCAAAATTTTACTAAAATTTAGCATAAATTGGGCAAAAATTAGCATCAAAATGAGAGTCTCCCTCCTGATGAGGGAGGTATCACAGGTATGTGAGCATGTAATCTGTCCTGCTAACAAATTTATTGTTGGCATTTTAAAATTTATGAGCAGGACAAATAACATTCTCTGCTAAGAAAGGAAAGTAGCCCAGTTTATTTGTATTTTAATTTCTATGAGCATTGCAAAGTTCATGCTGAGTTGAGTTGAGCATGAAAAAAGTTTTATAACCTCAGGGCCTGAACATTGGTTTTCTGATGATGGGGCATGTTTGTTAGTCATTTGAATGTTACATTCAGTGTTGTCAAGAAGTTTATGAGTCTCATAGGCTGTTTGTGTTGTAAATTACATTTACTATATGTTATTAACTTACATTTACTACATGTTAATGTATAAATTTACAAAATTACATGTCTGTGATATCTGTAAAAAATTACCATATTTAGGGTATTTATTATGTTGGCTATATTTATAGTAGACTATTTCTGCTAAATTGTGTAGCTAAAATGGTCAGTCAGTACAAAATGTATTTTGTATGTGTATTTTGAGGGTGAAAGGGTTGGGAGATGAGGTGAACAGATACCCCGTCATAATTTTAACTTTTATAATTTTGCAAGGCAGACAACCTTGATGAGTTCTGTGATTTCCTGTAATCAGAATCCCCTCTGAAGTATCAGGAGCAAATTCTTTACTTTAACCCTTAAAATGCCAATCACAACAAGTGTTGTCTGCTTTGTCATCTTCCGGTTACATTAAAAGTCATTGTTGCAAACAGTGTTGACCCATAACAGACTGCGGAACAGTATGATCTAAGTCCACACTGTGAGTCTATATGCAAAAATATTTTTAGCTAGACTTGTTTTCAGAGAAACAGATGTCCCCCACCACATACCCCTTTCAAAACAAGCTTAATTTAACAGCACCACTGTGACCTTGAAAATAAGGTCAAGGTCACAAAAACATAATCAGTTCTTCATCCTGACCAAATGTTATATTGGTTAAAATCCACCCAGTAGTTCATGAGATATACTGCACACAACCTAAATTTGGCCTAAATTTGACCTATTTAGCATGACTGTGACCTTGAAAATAAGGTCAATATCACCAAAACCTAATCAGTTCTTCGTCCCATATTATATCCATGCATATTTGAATAAAATCCACCCAGAAGTTCATGAGATATCTTGCACAAGAAAGTGTAATGCTGATGCATATACTAACGGGATCCACACCAAAAAACAATATGTCCCCCTCGCCTTTGGTGGGGGGACATATAAAGTTTGAAAGAAGATTCAGCAGACAACATGAACAGATAACATTTTCAGATGCAGTTTTGGGGTATGAAAAAAAGTCCGTTCTTGGTATTTTAATATTAATGGATGAACAGGACACACATTAAATCGTCCTCATTTAAGTTGACCCTTAGAAGTCCCATGTAAATTTTTTGAGCATCTGGCAATTTTATTTTTATTTATTTTTTTTTTTATTATGCCCCCGCATCATATGATGCCGGGGGCATATAGTTTTTCGGTTTTCCGTACGTGCGTACATGTGTATGTCCGTCTGTACGTGTGTGTGTACGTACATACGTACGT
This sequence comes from Lucinisca nassula, assembly GCA_963580285.1. Taxonomy (NCBI): domain Eukaryota; kingdom Metazoa; phylum Mollusca; class Bivalvia; order Lucinida; family Lucinidae; genus Lucinisca; species Lucinisca nassula. The sequence goes on from OY757010.1 coordinate 51,582,712, forward strand.
GATCCTGTAACCTCAGGTTAAAGTTTTTGTAAGAGGTAGAGCCTGAACTTTTAGAACTCATATTTTCCTAACCATTTGATGGAACTGGTTCATCTTTGGTATGATGATAGATATAGGTCCAAAGTTTTATTAAGCAATACCCCCACCCATGCCTGTGACCTCAAGGTCAAGGTCACAGACTTAGAAATTTTCAATGTTAAAGACTCAGGTTAAGGTTTTTGTAACAGGTAAGACTTGAATATTTTAGAACTCATATTTTCCAAACCATTTGATGGAATTGGTTCATATTTGGTATGATTATAGATATAGGACCAAAGTTTTATTCAGCGATACCCCCACCCATGCCCATGGCCTCAAGGTCAAGGTCATGGACTTAGAAATTTCCCATGTTAAAGACTCCAGTTAAGGTATTCGTACCTGGTAGAACCTGAACTTTTATGATGGCTTTGGTTCATATGATGATAGATATAGGTACAATGTTTTATTCAGCAATACCCCCACCCATGCCTATAACCTCAAGGTCAAGGTCACAGACTTAGACAATTTTAATGTGAAAGATTTTAAATATCTCACATTTTCCAAACTATATTATGGATTTGGCTTATGTATGCTATGATGATAGATACAGGTCCAAATGTTTATTTGGCAATACCCCCACTCATGCCTATGGCTTCAAGGTCAAGGTCACTGACTTAGAAATTTTTAATTAGATATTTTAAGAGTTGATATTTTCCAAATCGTGCGATGGATTGAGTTGATATATGATATGATGTTAGATACCTGTCCATTTTATTCAGCGATACCCCCACCCATGCCCATGAGCTCAAGGTCAAGGTCACAGACTTAAAATTTTTTAATTATCCCCGCGCACAACATAGCTCTAGCGTCTATATTTCTTCACTGATTTCAATATTACTTCACACAAATGTTCCTTATGACAATACCTCGAATGAGTTTGACTTTCAAGGTCAAGGTCACTGGCTATTTTTAGAAAAACTTTGTCATCGCTCTAGCGCCTGCATTTCTTCACTGGTTTCAAAATAACTTCACACAAATGTTCCTTATGACAATTCCTCGAACGAGTTTGACTTTCAAGGTCAAGGTCACTGTGGCTATTTTTAGAAAAACTTTGTCATGGCTCTAGCGCTTACATTTTTTCACCAGTTTCAATATTACTTCACACAACTGTTCCTTATGACAATATCTGTAGCAAGTTCCACTTTCAAGGTCAAGGTCACTGTGGCTATTTTTATAAAAACTTTGTCATCGCTCTAGTGACTACATTTCTTCACTGATATCAATATAACTTCACACAAATGTTCCTTATGACAATACCTCGAGCGAGTTCGACTTTCAAGGTCAAGGTCACTGTGGCTATTTGTAGAAAAACTTTGTCATTACTCTAGCGCTTACATTTTTTCACCAATTTCAGTATAACTTCTCACAAATGTTCCTGATGACAAGGTCACACACTTAGAAAATTTTGTTGCAACATGGATTTTCAGGGTGAGGCGGGGCCCTTGGCGGGGACATCTGTGTCGTCTGGACACATTTTATAGTTTGAATAATTTTTCAAGGAAAATTAATCTTCACACTAGAGCGAGCAGTCGATGGCAAGCCATTGCAAATCCCCACGCTTTCTCCCCCTGTGGGCGGAGTAAATTTTAATATTGCTCTCGCACGCTCACATCATGTAAGGAAGCAATGTACCAAATTGGGTTTCATTCTGAATAGTGGTTAAGGAGGAGATAGATTGACGGATGGACGGAGTCATTCACAATATACCCAATGCTTTCTTTAAAAGCTTGGGGATAATTACACGTGAATCATCTGCCCAGCAGACAATGGGCAGAAAATTCACATGCAAAGTACAGCCTTATTTTCTCTGAAAACAAAAAATAGGAAAATAATCTGCAAATGTCCTTGGACCAGTTGTAATAATGCCATCTTTAGTTTAGTTAACATATTAAAACTTTGATCATTTAATATGGCAAATATGCTAATATTTTTGCTGAAAAAATGTGAGCAGCTTTTGCAAATGCAAAAGCTGCTCACATTTTTTCAGTAAAAACACTAGAGTTATACATTGTACTTGCTAGAACAGTCAACAATTTTACCACTGACGAGCTTGTTAAGCTAACGATGTTTTGAACAACTGGATCCTGATTGTCCATTTAAGGGGTAAGCATAAAAAAGTATAACCTCAGGACCAGGCTCTGGCATCACTGTCAGACTGCCATGTATGTATTCTATAGGTATTGAGTATTCTGCTCAGGTGCAGTCTGGGCTCGAGGTTAGAAAACTTTTTCCATACTTGACTGAGGTACCTGATCCTGCTGAATAAATTATTTTAACCACACCCATTTCAGACTATCCACTAATCAAATTACTTGATATAATGCACTTGTTCAAATCACAAACTACATGACAGTGTAGATCCTGATCAGAAGGCTCATTTGATCTGGATCTACGTTGCAAACAGTGTAGATCCAGATGAGATGGCTTCTGAAGAAGCCATCTGATCAGGATCTACACTGTCATTCATTTTATGAATTTGACTGAATAAATTACATGACATGATTTGGTTGGTTGAAATGTAAATGGATGTGGCTGAATTGATGCAGCGGAATAAGGTTTAAGAAATTTGTTTTGCTTGTGAATTTTTAAGAAACAATCATTTTAATACTCATATCAGAATATATTGGCCTGCTCGAGTTAGTTGAGCATGAAGAACTTTTATATACTCAGGTCTGGGCTTAATGAAGATTTTTATATGGTCAGGTCTGGGCCTGATACTATGTATTTGATCACCCCTGCCCATCGGGGCTTGTATAAATAGATTGGGCTGCATGATGCTTCCACGCAGAGCTGAAACTGACCACACATGAGTACTGGTAAACCACTTAGAAGGACCAAGCCTGCTCAGGCAAAGTTGTATGAGTCAGACCGTCCAGTGCATATAAGCCTTTTGGTTTCATTGGGTGGCAGGGCTTGAGATGTCACTTCATTTCAATATGGGGTAAAAGTCCCAAAATTGGAAGCAACGTCTCCAATTTACACTTAACCCTGTTTACAGAAATGGGAATGCCTAAATCAAAAATGTTAGTCCCTACAGACTTGGACAAACTGTGTATCTCCAAGTAGGTTTCGCCAGGGTCTATACTTTTGCCACTTCTAATAATTTTGACGGAAGCTCCAAATTTTCAAGAATAAGGGTGCCTAAATTGAAAAATGGAAGAGACTACTTCATAAAGTCAGTGTTGAATCAACCAATCAAATTACTTGATTTAATATAATTGTTCAATTCATGAGCTGCATGACAAACAGTGTAGGTCCTGATCAGAAGCAATCTGATCAGGATCTACACTGTTGAAGAAGCCATCTGATCAGGATCTACACTGTTTGGAAAGGTAGATGTTGGTCGTGTACACCAGAATAAGTGTTATAGAGTCTATTTGTGTTTTGAATGCATGTTAGTGTTACAATAAATAATTATTAAAACACATTTACACAATAAATAAAACAACAAAATCTGATTTGGGTTATATTTTATTTCCTTTTCCTTGCTTTGTCATCTCCAGCGAATCACAAACTGCATGAAGCCTGAAAGGGCAAATTCATCTCTTTATGAATAAAACTTTCATTCAGAGGGACACAGCATACAGGAAAGCAAACACAAAAATTATCTCCCTTGTAAGTACAGTCAAACTTCAATGGCTCGAACTCCTTTGGGACCTGAAAAATTTGTTTAAGACAGGGCGGGGGCTGCTTCCAGGATATAAAATGAGGATAATTTTGGGACTTCTTTCCTTCAAGACAGGAGTAGTTCGAGCCACTGAGAGCTACTTCCAGGATGTAAAACAGGAATACATGTAATTTTGGGACTGCTTTTCATTGTTCTACAATGTAAATGTATGCTGTGTGTACTCATTAGAATCACCTCAATGAGGCGATTCTAATGAGTACACACAGCATAGCTTTTCAAGATAAAAGACGAAAATATCCTTAATGTTCCCTCTATTTCTTATGTAGAGAAATTCCCATGGGACTAAAGAACGGATTGAAGCCATCGGTGTTCGAGCCATCAAAGTTCTACCCTAATGCTCAATCAGAGGTGCAATCACGAACAATAAGGTTAAAGGCCTTAAGTGAAGTGTATTATATTTCATTGGTGGGGTAGGGAATCTCTCAGTGGTACTTTTTCTCTTCTAAACAAGTGGTCTACAGAGGAGCAAATCTCCTCATAGAGAATATCCCTTTTCTGGTAGGACTTGGAATACAGGAATGAACAGGGAAAACAGTTGTCTTTTTCATAAAACTGGAATAAATGTCGCCTAGGTTTATACATTCACCTTCACCCTTTAATCCCAATGGTTCTAAAGTGGACTCTTCCATCTTTTATTCATCCCTAAGATTATAAAAGTGGACCCTTCCCCTCCCTCCCCATCAGGGCCTTGAAGACATAGATCGGCTGCATGATGCTTCCAGGCAGAGCTGAAACCCACCGCACATGAGTACTGGTAAACCACTTAGAGGATCTATTAGCCTGCCCAAACAAAGCGTTGCGAGTCGGACTGTCCATCCTAATAAACCCTATTGGTTTTATGGAGTGACAGGGCTTGAGATGTCATTTCATCACAATGTCGGATAAAAGTCCCACAAAATTGGAAGCAATGTCTCCAAAATGACCTATACAGTGTTGACTGGGATGTTAAACAAATCAGACAAACAAATCTATCTTTTATTTCGGACGTGTCTATTCTATTAAAATAAGGGGCTCACTCAAAAGTCATTAACAGGATTGCAAGCAGTGAAGATCCAGATGATATGGCTCATCTGGATCTGCACTGCTTGGCAGTGATTGCACGTGTTTCATTCTACTGGGTTGAAAGGATTAACATGTATTGATATTTCATTTATATATGATCAACAAATAACCATGGCAACCAGGATGCAGAGTAAGAGGCATCCTGGTAAGGATGTGCAGCCATGGGGGCATGCCATGCTTGGGGCAACACCCTACTGGAGGTATCTACTGTTGTCTGTGAAGATTTACTTATCCTAGGACCAGCCTGAACCGTAACAGTCCTTACTCCATTCTGTCCTGGTAGGTGTTTTGCCATAAGCTCTTGCAGAATCTCACTGACTGGTCGGGAATGGTCTAGTTTGGTTAGTTCTAATCTAGGTACTCCACTGGAGGTTTGTGATGATTCCCCAGTCAATGTCACAGGAACAGTCCCAACGTTAGTGATAGTTCTCACAGAACTTCCAGCTGGTACATGTTTTGTCATTAACTGCTGCAGGATCTCACTGACTGGCAGGGGGCGCTGTAGTTTTGTAGGTTCTAAACCAGGCACCAGTTGTCTCCAGTTGCGAGCATTTGAAGTCTGAAGCAGGGAAACAAGAATCGGTGAAAAATTGTTTAATCCTTATCTTGCTGTTCACGACAACCCCTATCTTTGCAAACAGTGTAGATCCAGATCAGATAGCTTCTGAAGAAGCCATCTGATCAGGATCTACACTGTTTGGTATTCAGTTTATGAATCTGTAGCAATAAATTACATCATGTAATTTGATTGGTTGATAGTCAGAAATGGGTGTGGCTTAAATGAATAGTCAGCAAGATAAGCATTACGCAAACACGCCTATACAAATACATTGCCACCTTTATCGCCGAAAAAATGAAAAATTTAAGATGAAAAATTGTGATATTTTTCTTATTTCTGCTCCAAATATAGATTGTGGGCACTCGTTAGAACCGCCTCATCGAGGTGGTTCTTACGAGTACCCACAATCTATATTTTAGAGCAGAAACAAGAAAAATAAGGTATACTCGGGAAACCCCAGTTTTACTATATAAAAGTGGGGTTCAAGGGGGTCAAAATTATACAGGCGTGTTTTCGTGATGGTTAACTTGGTACTTTTGGATTCATGTGAAACATTTTCATTGATTAAGAATTTGGGTAACATCTATACTCTCTACAGTAAGAGGAAATGGACTAAAAACAAGAAATGTTTGGTTGTTACCTCAAGACACTGCTATCCTAAACCTTGTCATGCGGAACATGACAACCCATGCCTTTGCAAACATTCACTTTTACAGTGTATAGTGCGAACAATTTGACCTGAGACTGACCTTTATGCAAGGAATAAATTAGTCAATGCTATCGCCTAATATGTCGGCTTTCGTAAACTTCTCATGAACTTTCAGCATCACATGAATAGCGGCCCATTTACCGACCTCTCTGTATTGTATAACAGTATCGCCATCTTCGGAAAACGGCGAAGATAAATATATGCATTCAGTCGGGTATGAAATGTTAATAGAGTTCACCAGTATCAGGTCAATTTGTTTGAACTATACCCTACCTTGAGATGAGACCTTGCTGTAATTCTCCTAAAATTTTAATACATCTGTTTCACAATCCAAGAAGGGCAGAGGGAATGGCAAACAGTTTAGATCCTGATTGGGTCTGCACTGTTTGCTGTAAGTAGTTTCCATATTGAAAGGATTCAGTGACAGTAGAACCAACTCTGTGACTTTAAAACTTGCTTCGTTCTAAACCATATGATAAACATGATATTAAGTGTGTGTCCATTTTGAAATATAGGGATATCGGGTTGAGTTATGTTTTAGAAATTTATTGAGAAAATGGCTGCATTTTTCACAAACAATGAAGGCCCAAAACAAACGCTGCATTCTGCAGTGTCTGATCTGGGCCTGCAGGGTTTGCTCATGGCCCATTTTTGTTGCGCCTGCTATTAGCATGGCGCGATATAGGCGCCCGGTTTTCTGTCCCTTTGTTTGTCCGTTCGTCAAGGCGTCAACATTTGCGACCACCCTAGCGTTCACCCTAATGGTCAAGTTTATTTATCAAGAACTATAGGTTCACTGACTTTGTAAAATATTGCGACCACCCTAACGTTCACCCTAATGGTCAAGTTTATTTCTCAAGAACTATAAGAGCTTCATTAATGATATGTGGTACAAACTTGTATCTGTGGATGGCAATTTCAATGCAAGACCACTTTTGAACAGTCCCAAAGGTGGTCTTAATATAGGAATTTTACTGTACTGATCTGTATAATATGTATAACTTGTAATCAATAAATAAAGATATCAACAATTTGTTTTTTGTTTTGTATTGGAGTTTAACGGCCCAGTCAACACTATTTAGTGTTCACTATTTAGACATTTTCGTGCTTCTAGTCTGTCTACTTACGATTTTTCCACTCTTTACACTACACTTCCTCATAATCTTATAAAAGAAAAGCTTAATGATTTAATTGAATGGGCTTTTCACAGAGAAGATTCTCTCTATCTTGCATGTAATGTCAGAAATGCATTTTTCACTTCTAAAGAGCATAAGAATTATACACTTTGGTCATGTCAGAAAATGTGTGATGCCCTCACCTTTCTACTTGACAATATTTATATTAGATTCGGTACTAAGTTATTTAGACAAATTGTGGGTATTCCGATGGGTACTAATTGCGCACCTCTTGTGGCTGATCTGTTCTTGTATTGTTATGAAAGAGACTTCATTTTGTCGCTTTCCATTGATAACCAATCTGAAATTATTGAAGCTTTTAGCTCCACTTCTAGATATTTAGATGATTTATTATGTCTCCCCCGAAAAAAATTTTTTCGGAGAGACATATTGTTTTTCCCCCGGGCGTCTGTCTGTCTGTCCGTCTGTCCGTCTGTCCGTCTGTCTGTCTGTCCGTCTGTCTGTCTGTCCGTCTGTCTGTCACACATTCGTGTCCGCTCTATAACTTGAAAACCGTTGGAGCTATCGTCACGAAACTTAGTATAAATATAAATCAGCATTAGACGACGTGCAGTGCGCAAGAACTATAACTCTCGCATTTATACTTTTTGAATTATCTCCCTTGGAAGTTTGTTGGTATGTATATATGTATGGGCAAATCGTGTCCGGTCAATAACTTTCTTATTTTCAGATGGATTTTAAAATTACTTGGCAGAAATATTAACAACCATAAGACGATGTGTTGTGCGCATGAATCGGGTCGGTACCTCAAAGGTCAAGGTCATACTTAGAGGTCAAAGGTCAAAAAAGGGGCCTTTTTTTCGTATTTTGTCAATAACTTTCTTATTTTGAGATGAATTTTAAAATTACTTGGCAGAAATATTAACCATCATGAGACGATGTGTGGTGTGCATCAGCAGGTCAGTACCGCCAAGGTCAAGGTCATACTTAGAGGTCAAAGGTAAAAAAAGGGGCCTTTTTTTCATGTTTTGTCAATAACTTTCTTATTTTGAGATGGATTTTAAAATTACTTGGCAGAAATATTAACAACCATGAGACGATGTGTGGTGTGCATCAGGCAGGTCAGTACCTCGAAGGTGAAGGTCATACTTAGAGGTCAAAGGTCAAAAAAGGGGCCTTTTTTTCGTGTTTTGTCAATAACTTTCTTATTTTGAGATGGATTGTGAAATCACTTGGCAGAAATGTTAACCAATATAAGACGATGTGTTACGTGCATGACCCAGGTTGGTACCTCAAAGGTCAAGGTCATACTTAGAGGTCAAAGGTAAAAAAGGGGCCTTTTTTCCAGTTTTGTCAATAACTTGCTTATTTTTAGATAGAATTTGAAGTTACTTGGCAAAAATGTTAACTATCATGAGACGATGTGTTGCATGCATGATTTAGTTTGATACCTCAAGTGTCAAGGTCATACATAGAGGTCAAAAGTCAAAAAAGGGGCCTTTTTTTCGTGTTTGGTCAATAACTTTCTTATTTTTAGATGGATTTTGAAATTGCTTGGCAGAAATGTTAAACACCATGAGATGATGTGTTGCACGCATGACCCAGTTTGGTACCTGAAAGGTCAAGGTCATACATAGAGGTTAAAGGTCAAAAAAGGGGCCTTTTTTTGTGTTCTGTCAATAACTTTCTTATTTTTAGATGGATTTTGAAATTACTTGGCAGAAATGTTAACCACCATAAGACGATGTGTTGCGTGCATGACCCAAGTTGGTACCTCAAATGTCAAGGTCCTACTATGAGGTAAAAGAACAAAAAGGGGCCTTTTTATGCCTCCAACTTTGAAAAAGTTGGAGGGGCATATTGGTTCTGGTTCGTTTGTCCGTTCGTCTGTCCGTTACGCTTTTGATGCATAGCATAACTAAAGAACCGTGTATGCTAGGGTTTTGAAATTTCATATATGGATTCCTTATGGAAAATTAGCTGACGCGTATTTTTTTTTCTTGTCCGGATTATGCCCCCTTCAAGAGTAATTGCCCTTTGAATTTTTTTTAATAAAATCTTGTCAGCAAGATATCTCAAAAACTTTTGGAGCTAGAGCCTTGAAAATTGGTGAATATATTGGTGGTGATGAGTAGATGAACTGTTTAACTTTCGACAAAATTCCGCAAAATACTTTGTGAGTTATGGCCCTTTGTCATTTTGGTAATTTGTGCCCATTGTAATGTATGCTAAAAGTGATGCATAGCATAACTTTAGAACCGTGTATGCTAGGGTTTTGAAATTTCATATATGGATTCCTCATGGAAAATTAGCTGACTCGTATTTTTTTTCTCGTCCGGATTATGCCCCTTTCAAGAGTTATTGCCCTTTGAAATTTTTTCAATAAAATCTTGTCAGCAAAATTTCTCAAACACTATTGGAGCTAGAGCCTTGAAAGTTGTTGAGTATATTGATGGTGATGAGTATATGAACTGATTAACTTTTGACAAAATTCCGAAAAATACTTTGAGTTATGGCCCTTTGTCATTTTGGTAATTTGTGCCCATTGTAATGAATGCTAAAAGGGATGCATAGCATAACTTTAGAACTGTGTATGGTATGGTTTTGAAATTTCATATATGCATTCCTAATGGAAAATAAGCTGACGCATATTTTTTTTCTCATCCGGATTATGCCCCTTTCAAGAGTCATTGCCCTTTGAAATTTTTTGAACATTTTTAAAGTAAATTTGCAGAAATGTTTATCTTCATTAGATGATGTGTTGCACACAAGACCCGGCTCAATACCTCCAATGTCAAGGTTATACTTAGAGGTCAAAAACGGGGGAGACATCAGTGTTTTTGTAGAAAAACAAATTCTAGTTAAATATTGATAATACCTATTTTGATGGTTTGATCAGTCAGATTTACCCCCTAGAACTTCAGTTAAATAAAGCAAATTCTTCTGATACCGAGGTCCCGTTTTTGGATTTACATCTATCTATTGTAGATGGATTTGTTTCGTGCAAAATTTATGATAAACGCGATGACTTTGATTTTGAGATTGTAAATTTTCCTTTTTTGGATGGTGATGTTCCTCGTGCGCCATCCTATGGCGTTTATATTTCGCAATTAATTCGATTTGCTAGAGTGTGTAGTCATGTAACTGACTTCAACACTCGTAATAAATTATTAACGGCTAAACTCCTTAATCAGGGTTATCGGTACCATAAACTACGCAAAGCCTTTTCAAAATTTTATAGACGCCATTCTGATTTAATTTCAAAATTCAATATTGGACTTAAATCTCTTCTGCAACAAGGTCTATCGGAACCCGAATTTTATGGTGACTTAGTATATAAATTCAGAAAAATATATAACCGCAATGACTTCAGCACCCAATTTCGTAAAATCATTCTTCGATATAAAAAGATTGGGTACAACATGGATATTATACGACAGACTGCATGCATGGTAGTTAACCCAATCACGGTTGGCAACTTTGCTTCCCTCTTTAATTGCACGCCGGTGGGTCAGGCCTCAGATTCTATGACGGCTCCAACGTAAAGGCTTATTGAGAATTAGAGAGATCTAATTCAAGGTAATGTTGGTTGGTGCCTGATGCTCTGTCTCTGGTCGAGCCCATCGGAGTCTAACTGTTGGTTTTCTTTTGCTCCAGCATTTCAGTGGTTTCTTGCTGTCGAGTCCTCAGCGTTGTCTCACCTCTGTGGTTCTTTGATTTTTGTGTTCACGGAGATGTTTCACTGATGAGTTAGGAGGCCTTCATGCGGACTGAACAAATTATTTGTCTTAATCGCGATAGAAGTAAGGGCGAGGATTGTGGCCACGTAAAATCGATTTAAGCCCCCCAGTGGAAATCTTCCACTGACCGTTCCAAGGCGGCTCTTCTGTGGCGATTTATTTATGTTGTTGTTTGTTACTTAGTGTGTGTATCACTTGTGTCTTTTAATTTTGGATGGCCATATGGCCATTTTGTGGGAAAGTGACTGTCCTTATGGCCTTCCTTTGTTTAGGTTTCCATTATGGTCTGGTCGCTTAATGTTTGTATTTCTTTCCCTTTGGTGTCTTTTATGGGTAGAGTAAGTTAATTGTATCAATTCCTGATCTTTGTTTTACTTCTACTTAGGTCATTTTTGAGCCGGTCAGTTTACCTATCAACACTTTCCTGGGCAGGCTTATACGTAAGCGGTTAACCAGTACAGTGCACATTCTTTCGCCAGAAACTGACAACTGCCCTTCTTGAATCAGCGGAAGGGAGAGAATGACCGTAGAAAAGATTTCATGATCAATCTCCACGAAAGAATGTTGCCGCCCCCGGCGGGAGTCGAACCCGCGTCCTCCTGATCACCAGTCAGACGCGCATCCGACTGAGCCACTGAGGCCGGCTTAAAGATATCAACAAAAAAAAAAAAAAAAAGAATTTCACGAATTCCGATTAAGAATCATCCATGTGATATTATCTAATGCCTTTTTTATAGCTAAAAAGTTTATTTTGCTGATGAAAATCTCTGGGGCCAGTTGTTCAAAACTAATGACGTTGTTAGTTAACGTATTGTTAAAATTTTGATCATTTATTATGGCTAATATGCTAATATTGTTGCCGAAAAAACATTTTTTTCAGCAAAATACCAAAATTTTACACATTAAACTTGCTAGAAGAGTTAACAATATGACCACTAACGAGCTCGTTAAGCTAACGATGCTTTGAACAACTGGCCCCAGGTCTTGTTTCTGCTACAAACCTATATTCTGAGTTAACACAGGCATGCAGTTCTGACAAGTAATACAATTTGTGTTGTGTGAAAAAATAATGCATCATGTCTGTATAATGTACAACCATGCAAACCCCACTTTATATGGATGGGTATACATTAATTTTAGCTCCCTTACTAAAGCAAGGGGGGGCGATTGCCATATCCCCAGCATCCAGCATCAGTGTCTGTCTTAATATAAAATTCTGCCTGCAAGCTCTTATTTGTAATATTTACAATAACACGCCCATGTGACAGTGCATTTGTTCACAGGGTAGGCAACATTCTTTCGTGGAGATTGATCGTGAAATCTTTTGCGCTGATTCAAGAAGGGTAGTTGTCAGTTTCTGGGCAAAGAATGTGCACTGTACTGGTTCACATCTCCAAAATGGTTACTTTTCTAGTGAAAATCTGTGATATTTTTCTTATTAGGTTGTCTGTGCGTGTTAGCGGTTCTGCCTATGTTTTAGAGGAAAAATAAGAAAAATAATGTATACCACCATAAAGTTATTAAACCCTAGTTTTTTTCTATATAAAGCGGGGTTTAGCGGGTTTTTCCTTTCACAGACTTGTTCATGTTTTGTTTATTTGATTTAAGGTTTAACGTCCCCGTCAACACTCTAAAGGTCATTTTGGAGACGTTGCTTCCAATTTTGTGGGACTTTTACCTGACATTGAGATGAAATGACATCTCAAGCCCTGCCGCCCAATGCAACCAATAAGGTTTATAAGCATTGACGGTCCAACTCGCACTGCTATGCCGGGGCAGTCTTAGATCCTCAAAGCGATTTACCAGTACTCGTGTGCGGGTCGGTTTCAGCTCTGCGTGGAAGTATCATGCAGCCCATCTATTTCTTCAAGCCCCGATGGGCATGGGGTGGACTTGTTCATGTGATGTCATTACTTAACAACAGGAAAAAGACAACATTTTACATATCCTTTCATACTCCATTTCACAACTTTTTTGGCTTAAATTTGACGTCTTTTAGTACATGTAGTTAATAATTTCATCTGGTTAAAGATAATGTGTTGGACTCTGAACCATATCGTAGAGAGTTCAATTCACAGCTGAGGAAAAAAAATCTTGATGAAAACACAAAAGTTGTTTGTCCTGCAACTTTTTAGATTTTTTTATTTTTGTGAAAAACAGGAAAAATAAGTTTTCATTTTCCAAAATATGTGGGCTTGAAAACAAGATATCTTGTTCAGTGGTTCTTGGGGCTACTTTCTGGTTCTCTATTAACCCTTCTTGTACCAAATGGAATCTTCCTCCTTATGTATAGCAGGAGTCCATTTCAAAATAAAGGGGTGTCAGATTGTGTTTTCTTCAAAATTTATTTGGAAGATGGCTTATCTTTTCGCAAACATTGGAGTCTCTAATCAGATGCCGCGTTCTGCGGCGTCTGATCTGGGCCTTCACTATTTGCCAGGGTACCCATTTTAGGGTTTCTGGTACAAAATGTGTTAAATGCTGCAGTGTGTTTTGCTCTTTTACAATATAAAATGTCATTTTGGGGGCAAAAACTGCAAAATTGAAATTTTATTTTTAATGACCTGCTTAATTTCATCCAACTTGGGTCCCCATAGGCGAGCTGTGTTGTCTTCTGACAACTTATTCTTATTTCTGCTCCAATACACAGGTTGGTGCACATTAACCTCAAACAACCTTTTTTTGAGTATAAAAATTTATAAGAATAATATCACAAATTTTCATCAGAAAATTCATGATTTTAGATATCACGAAAACCCACTTATATAATTTTGACCCCCTTGAACCCCACTTTTATATAGTAAAACTGGGGTTTACAGGGGTAAACCTTATTTTTCTTATTTCTGTTCTAAAATATAGATTGTGGGTACTGGTTAGAACCGCCTCAATGAGCCGGTTCTAACGAGTACCCACAATCTATATTATGAGCAGGAATAAGAAAAATATCACATTTTTTCATCTTAAAATCTTCATTTTTGGTGGTAAAATTTGTAATGCATTTGCATAGGCGTCTTTTCGTAATGGATATGAATGGATGCACTTTGACACACAGATGTGTTATCGTAATGGTATAATCTTGTTAACTCCAATTTCCCACTATACATCGCAGCTGCCATATTTTGTTTGTTTGAATTGGAGTTCAATGGTCCAGTCAACACTATTTTAGGTCATTTTTGAGCTGGACAGTTTTACTGTTTACTTATCCACATTTCCTAGGCAGGCTTATACATAAGAGGTTAACCAGTACAGTGCACATTCTTTCCCCAGAAAATCACTACTACCCTTCTTGAATCAGCGAAAGGGAGAGAATGACCGTAGAAAAGATTTCATGATCAATCTCCACGAAAGAATGATGCCTACCCTGATCACCAGTCAGACGCACATCTGACTGAGCTACCGAGGCCGGCTACCATATTTACTCTAAATATTTGGACACCTCAACTCCTTACCATACTTGCTCTAAAATTTGAATAAAAACAATTTACTACCCGATGTTTTTTTCCTGAAGAATGCTGGGATGTGTTGCAAACAGTGTAGACTAGACCCTGATGAGAAGGTGCATTCTGCGGCATCTCATCTGGGTCTGCACTGTTTCCTCAGACCTCTGTGTCCGAATACATACGGTTAATACCGTAATAAGAATGTTCATTGCACGGACTTGTAAATTTGATATGTTGCAGAGACATACCTGCAGTAATTTAGTGATATCAAAATTTGGCAAAAGTACAGCTTTTCCACCAGCATCTATTTTGTCTGTTTTGGCTTCTTTTGAAGCCCTGTTGATGCCTACAAAATTGTCTGGGTGGGGCTTGAAAGCCATTTTAATGAAGTTGATGGGTTTCCCGGTAAAGCAGTCAAGAGAATTATTATTCTTTTTGACATGAAATTCCTGGCAGCCATCTTGCAGATGTGTGCAGCCATCCGGTAGACCAAGAGTACCTGCATGACTTCCAAACCTGAAATGACATGAAACAAGCTTTTCATTGTACTGCAGATTCTTACTGGTGGCATGTTTGGCATGCCAGAATCACACAGGACAATGCGTATTAGATCGATGCTCTATGTAAACTCATTGCTAAACTAGGCTATATACACATGTACAGTGAAATTCCGCTATTAACCCTGATCTTGCTGAATATTCATTTAAGCCACACCCATTTCTGTCTGTCAACCAATCAGATTACTTGATGTAATTTATTGCTACAAATTCTTAAACTATAGGCCAAACAGTGTAGATTCTGATCAGATGGCTCTGATCTGGATCTACACTGTTTGCAAAGATAGGGGTTGTCGTGAACAGCAAGATAAGGGTTAAGACCACCTGAAATCAAGACTAATTCTGTTTTAAAAAGCTTATTTAGAATGGTGCAGTTATACTTTCTTCGAATTTCCTGCACACACTGTCCTCTGGTCAGGGACCACCTTTGGGACTGTTCAAAAGTGGTCTTAAAGACCACTTTTGAACAGCCCCAATGGTGGTCTTAATATAGGAATTTTACTGTACATTGTAGAATCTCAATGTAAGACAATGCAGAAGCCAGAACCATTGAAAGCTATTTCTTACAATGTCTTCAACAATTCCTCCACTGAATAAAGATGATACTGTCTATACTAAAGACGAAGACAAGGCAAACCTATGAACGATTTCTTTTTCCAACAAACTATACTAAACGATGCAAATGCCTCCTTACCCTCTGGTGTTCCTCAAGCCCAGAATCATTTAAACTTAGTCTCTACAAGTCTTTGCAACAAGGTAAAGCAGCAGGTCCAGACTCAATTAATATTCGTATACTTAAGAAACTTGCCATTCCTCTATCCATCCCACTAAGTGATCTTTTTAACTTCTCTCTTAGCAAGGATAAAGTCACCTAGCTGTGGGAAGAAGCTTATGTGACTCATGTCTTTAAAAAGGACGACCCTTCAATTATATCGAATTATAGACTGATTTCTCTCTTAAGCACTATATGCAATTAAAGTCCTAGAAAAATTGTCAAGAAGCACCTTTTTAACTTTATTCGTGATCACGGCATAGATAAATCCCTCCAGTCAGGATTTTTTCCTGGAGATTCTACTGTCAATCAACTTGTCCACATTTACAACACATTTTGTGAAGCTTTAGATGAACTTGTAAAGAAGTGCGTGTTGTATTTTGGGATGTAAGTAAAGCCTTCAGCAAAGTATGGCATAAAGGTCTTTTATACAAACTTCAGCATTTCTGTTTAGCTCTTGCAATGGTTTACAGATTACTTACATAATAGAAAACAGATAGTAGTACTACCTGGGGGTGTCTCGTCATGGTCTATTATCAAGGCAGGAGTTCCTCAAGGTTCTATCTTAGGTCCTCTCCTGTTCTTGATCTACATAAATGGCATCGTTTTTGATATACGTTTTTCCATCTGACTTTTTGCAGATGCAACTAGGCTGTACCTAATTGCAGAGGACCCAACGCAAGCAGCAGCCAAGCATAATTCCGATCTGGCGAAGATCCAATTATTGGCTGACAAATGGCTTGATTTCTTCAACCCCGCCAAATCTGTGTCAAGATCTGGTAAAACCAAACCCTATCACCCCCTATCTCCATAAATCAGCAGTATGTTAACGAAGTATGTTCTCATAAACATCTAGGCTTTATATTTTCGACGGAATGCACTGGGCATGATCATTTAGAATCTATCAGGACGAAAGCATGGTTTCGGGTTAATATATTGCGCAAGCTCAAATTAACACTCGATAGAAAATCTTTACAAACACAATATACACATCTTTTATTAGACCACTTCTCGAATATGCTGACGTTGTCAGGGGCAATTGTACCCGAAATAAGGCAAATGAATTAGAAAAAAAAATCAAAACGAGGCCGCAAGACTCGTCACTGGAGCAACAAAACTAATATCTATACATTCTCTCCTCTGATCTTGGCTGGGAATACCTCGAAGCCCGAAGACAAAAACACAAACTTGTGCTCTATTGCAAAAAGCAAAATTTTCTTGCACCCGAATTTTGTCATTGGTACCACCTATATACGGTAGGTAGGATAACAGCTTGTCAGTTACAAAATACAGTAGAATTCCTATATTAAGACCAGCAAGCAACTTTTATTCGAACGACCATGTTTCTGAGGTCTCTGTGGCGCGGTGACATCAGAAACGTTGCACTCTTTGACATCACGTTATGCTACGTATGCGTGCCAAGGCACTGAATGCCGTTTAACACGCCACACTGTTGGTAAATTTTGCTAAAGCATTACAAAACCCCTAAAGCTCACCCTTATAAAATTGTCTAAGAGTCACCGATTATATTTTATTATTAACATTTTGAAAGCCAACGTCATTTTCTATAAAGTGCCAAACGTGCAACGTTAAACTGCGTCTTGAATATCAGTCTTAGCGACGTCAATGAAACCAAACTGAACGCGAAGTTCAATTTTTTCTCCGTGGGGCCTTTCAAAAGGTTTCCGGCGATTTGCATAGATATCTTAACTTCTATTATGGATTATCTTGTAACGAACAGGCAGAGCAGTGCTTTTTACACCCGTCTTACCTCACTTCACTGAGTGCAAATACAGTTATCGAAGACTGCATCTTTGGATTTTCAACTCACATGGGCCGAAGGCTCCAGGGCAGCTTATAATATAGTGGGTCGTACGTCCGTCAGTCCACACCTTTGACAAGTTATATCTTATTATATCTCTGCAATCTACAGTCTGATCTCAACAATTTCTCATCTGTATTTTGCCTCTGGTGGGGCATTGATGGCATTTTTTTTTCGAAATTGAATGAAAACTTTGTTGTTATGGTAACCACAAGGTCTCATAGACTTACAATTGGAAAATGCTTGTCATCACCTGCAGTTTGATCGGGTCTTCCTGAAACTTATGTGTAAGGTGGCTGGCGATAAACACTAGGATACGTTCGAAAACTGGCTTAGTCGACCCTTTAAATTCCCTTGATTGCTGAAAATGCCATCTTGTTACCACCCTAGCTCCTTCAGTTTTGATCGGATCTTCCTGAAACTTAGATAATAGTAAGTCAGGGTTAAAAGCTCGGATGAGTTTGAAAACTAGCGATTTCGGTCGATTACTCACGGTGTTATGTCCCGTACTTTGCTGAAAATGCTTATTTTTTACCTTGTCATCACCGTAGCCCCTTCAGTTTTGATCGGATCTTCTTGATACTTACATGTAAGTAAGTAAGACAGACAGACAGACAAAGACACTGCTAACTATGTATTTACTATATAACTCTAATCACTCTCACCGTAAAGCTCGCACAGACTTACCCGCAACAGCTGAGTCCCCCTAATGAACACGAGCACTCTACGCAGTCTAGTGTGTATATCTGGGAGCCTGGGATCAGACGTAAAACAGCCCCTCCACTTGGCGACTGGTACTCGCAGAACTGGCGTATTCGTTTGGAGACCCCTGACACAAAGAAAATGGTGACAATATTACCCTAAAACACCAAGAAAAACTATATCTGAAAAAAAGTCTGTTTATGTCACTGCATCTTTTTGCAAACTTTATAAACAAGAGGATAATGGTGGCACCTGAGTCCAAGATGTTTCATAGCTTATGGAAAAGAAGGAGTCACTGGTTTAAGGACATGTAGACTAAGAATTTTTGTTTCTATTTTCAGCTTTGGAGGTCATCTTTTTTATTGGAGAAGACCATTTCAGCAGCATTGGAGAAACATTTATGTGAAATTATTTTGAAACATGGCATTTGGCCCAGGAGATATCGTTTATGAATCTTGCTTTTTTAAGCTGTGTTGGCCATTGTTTAGCTGAAGGGAACCATTTTAGCAATTTTGGATAGATGTCTTCAAGAGAAAGTTTAACTTTCTGGTAAAGTTTCACGAAGATTGAAGCAAATCGTTGGCCTCTCATGAGAGAGGGTGAACAAGGTATTAAAGAAATTTGACTTAGTGACCTAGTTTTTTATTATGTATATCCTATATTGAAACTTGATAGAAATAGCATCAAGACAAACATTCTGGCAAAGTTTCATGGAGACTTAGCAAACTGTGACTGAACAATGTTCTAAATAATTTGACCTAGTTATTCTGGACTTCGAGAAGGCTTTTGACACCCCTCCTCATGAACTACTTAAATCTAAGTTATTTGGTTATGGAATTGGGGGAAAGACCCTCAAATGGATAGATTCCTTTCTTTGCTACAGAAAACAGCGGGCTGTTGTTAATGGTGAATCTTTGGGTGGGCTCCAGTTTTGTCTGGAGTCCCGCAAGGGACCGTTCTTGGTCCACGTTTGTTCTCCTTGTACATCAATGATATTTCCACTGACATTGACTCAGAAATAAGACTGTTCGCAGATGACTTTGTTTGTTACCGGGAAATTAGAGATACAGATGACTCATTGAAACTTCAGGCTGACAGATAGATTAGGATTTTAGGCACGTAAATGGGGCATGAGATTTCAGCCAGTTAAATGCAATATTATGCAGATAACTAGGAAGAGATCTAATAAAGTTGAGGCTTCTTACACCTTAGAGGGAACGGTCCTCGAGAATGTGGACTCCATGGAGTGACAATCTCACACAACTTGAGATGGAATACTCATATTAGCAACATGTGTACTAAGGCAAATAGAACGCTTGGTTTCCTGAGGCGAAATCTTCATCAGTGCCCTTAGGATG
The DNA here is from genome assembly GCA_963580285.1 of Lucinisca nassula. Lineage (NCBI taxonomy): Eukaryota > Metazoa > Mollusca > Bivalvia > Lucinida > Lucinidae > Lucinisca > Lucinisca nassula. The sequence goes on from OY757010.1 coordinate 51,602,335, forward strand.
TAAAAGAGGCAGCATATAAAGGTCTTGTTCGCCCAATCTTGGAATATGGTAGTTGTATCTGGGACCCCAGTGGAGTGGTCCTTAACGATGAAATTGAGAAAGTTCAGAATAGAGCTGCTAGATATGTAACAGGCAATTACTGCTTTGAAACTGGGAGCATGACTGGAATACTTGGAAAATTAAAATGGGAGTCTCTCAAGAAAAGGAGAAAAGACAGTAGGCTAATCCTTTTATACAAAGGTCTAAAGGGTGCTGCCAGCATTCCAACAGATGACCTTGTTCCCCCAGCTAGACACTCTAGAAATCACCATTCGTTGGCGTTTCAGACCCTTAGCGCAAGAACTGACATTTATAAAGAGTCGTTCTTCCCCAGAACCATTAGAGATTGGAATGCCCTTCCCGATTCGATTATTTCGACAGCTGAAGGTGCTGATGATTGTGTAGCTAAATTTACCTCTTTGGTTAGAGCTAGGGACAAATTTCCCCCATCACAGGTCCTGGTGTATGAATGTCATTTGACGTGTCACCAGTAACAATTCTGATTCTGATTCTGACCTAGTGACCTATATTTTCAATTGACATAACCCATATTCCAACTTGACCAAGAAATCATCAAGACAAACATTCCTGGAAAGTGTCATGAAGATTTAAACAAAACAGTGGTCTCTACAGGGTTAGCAAGGTTTTAAAATAATTTTGATCAGATATGACCCATATTCAAATCCATCGAAGATAGCATATAGTTATCTATTCTGGGAAAGTTTTATGAAGATTTAAGCAAAACTGTGGCCTGAAGAGGGTGAACAAGGTTCTAAAGAAATTCGACCAAGTGACCTAGTTTTTTTATCCAACATGAGTGATACTCAAATATTACCAAGATATAATGAAGTCAAACATTCTGATAAATTTCACGAGGATTAAAGCAAAACTGTTGCATATGGTGGTCGAACATGGTTTTAAAGCAATTTCACCTAGTGTTTGACCCAGTATGACCCATATTTAAACATGGTCATAATATTCTCATGCCAAACATTCTGGCAAAGTTTTATGAAGTTTACAGCAAAACTCTGGCCTCTAGAGGGTAAACCAGGTATTTGACCAAGTGGTGCAATTTTTGATCTGTCCTGACACATATACAAACTCGACTAAGATATCTTTAAGACAAACATTCTGGAATAGTATAATGAAGATTAAAACAAAACTGTGGTCTATAGAGGGTGTACAAGGTATTAAAGCAATTTGTCATTGTGATATAGCGTTTGATCTGACATGGCCCATATTTCAACTTGACCCAAACAACCTGGTAGAGTTTCATGAAGACTGAAACAAGGCTGTGTCTAGAGAGTGAACGAGGTTTTGAAGCAATGTGACCTAGTTTTGATCTGACACGACCCACATTCAACTTGACCAAAATATCACCAAGACAAACATTCTAGTATAGTATCATGTCAATGGCTCGACACCTTGGGACCTCGAAAATCTGTTCGAGACAGGGGTAGTTCGAGCCACTGAGGGTTACTGTCAGGAGGCATAACGAGATACTTTTTACACATCTTTTCGGCGTTCTATAATGAAAATGTATGCTGTGTATACTCATTAGAATCGCCTCGATCATTAGAATCGCCTCATCGAGGCGATTCTAATGAGTACACACAGCATACATTTGCAAGATAAAATACTAAAATCTCCTTAATTATCCCCCACTATTTCTTATGTAGAGGATTTCGCAAGGGGCTCAAGTACGGGTGCGACACATCCATGGTAAACGAGCCATCGGTGTTCGAGCCATCGGAGTTCTACTGTATAGTGTCATGAAGACTGAAGCAAACTTGTGACCTCAGAGGCTGAGCAAGGTTTTAACCCTTAAGATGCCGAGCAAAACTGCATCTGAAAAGGTCGTCTGTCTATGTCGTCTGCTGAATCTTCTCGCAAACGTTTTAAAAATATATTTGCCTACAGGCAAACAGTGCGGACCCAGATTAGTCTTTTGCTAGAACAGATTTCCTAGACCAAAAGTGTTCAAATCATCAAGCTTGACAGGATGTGATGACATTTTATGGGTTAAAGCAATTGACCTAGTGACCTTTTGACTCGGCATGATCCACACTCACGACTGACCAAGATATAATCAAGACAGGCATTCTGATATAGTTTCATAAACATTGATGCAAAACTGTGTCCTCTTCAGGGTGAACAAGGTTTTAAAGGAATTTGACCTAGTGACCTAGTTTTTGAATTTGAGCAAGATTCCACCAAGACAAACATTCTGGTATAGTTTCATGAATATTGCAGCAAAACTGTTACCTCTAGAGGGTAAAAAAGATTTTATAGTTATTTCACCTAGTGACCTAGTTTAGACCCAACATGATCCATGTTCGAGCCTGACTGAGTTATCACCAAGTCAAACACTCTGCAAAAGTTTCATGAAATCTGAAGCAAACCCGTGGCCTCTGGAGCGTTGACAAGATAAATGTTAGTGATGTATGACGAACGACGATGACGAGGTACGTATGGTAGACACTGGGTGATCATCATACTCACCTGCCCAGGTGAGCTAAAATCCATCCACTGGCTTAGGCAGAGAAGTTGTTTGAACTTTAAAACTTGAGGACTTACGGTGATGACAATGTCCAAAGTAGGCACTTTCAGCAAAGAAGGGAATATAAATCTATTAGAAATACATCACGTAAACAAGTCCGTGAAATGAAGACCCCACTAAACCCCACTTTATATAGAGAAACTGGGGTTTACGGAGGTATACATAATTTTTTTCTTATTTCTGCTCCAAGACATAGGTTGTGGGTACTCGTTAGAACCGCCTCAATGCCTCAATGAGGCGGTTCTAACGAACACCCATAACCTATGTTTTGAGCATTTATAAGAAAACTATCACGGATTTTGGTCAGGAAAGTAGCCAATTTGGAGATGTGAAAAATGCACTATGTTGCGCGGGTGTGTTATCGTAACGTAGGCCGACATCGCCGGTTTTAGAACTCATCCGAGTATTTATCCCTGGCTTACAGGAAGATTCGATCAAAGCTGAACAGACTAGGATGATGGCAATGTCTAAATAGGCATTTTCAGCAATCAAGGGGGCGTTACACTATGATAAATAATCATACCTTGCCAGTTTTCGAACGCATCCAATCTTTTACCCCAAGCCTACTTATATGTAAGATTCATAAAGATCCGATCAAAACTTAAGGTGCTACGGGGGTGACAAGGTCAAAAATAAGCATTTTCAGCAATTAAGGGACACGTAAAGCTATGATAAATATTCTGACCAAGCCAGTTTTCTAACTCGCCAGTGTTTTTATCCCTGACTCTAATATGTAAGTATTAGGAAAATCCGATCAAAACTAAAGGGGCTACGGTGGTTACAATGTTAAAAATAGGCGTTTTCAGCAATCAAGGGGTCATAACTATTTTATATATAGGCCGGCCTTGCCAGTTTTCAGACTCACCCAAGCCTTTATCCAATGCGTACTTATATATACAGTAAAATTCCTATATTAAGACCACCTTTGGGACTGTTCAAAAGTGGTCTTAAAGACCACTTTTGAACAGCCGCAAAGGTGGTCTCTGACCAGAAGACACTGTTTTTAGAAAACACAAAGAAAGAATAACTGCAACCTACTAAATAAGCGTTTTATAGCACAATAAGTCTTAATTTTAGGTGGTCTTAATAGCGAAATTTTACTGTAGTTTCAGAAAGATTCGATTAAAAAAAAACTGTGAAACATATGCTCCCAGAACTTGTCACTTATCCTTCTTGTATGCGCTTCAACAAGTCCATCACGTGAACATGTCCGTGAAATGAACACCCCCTTACACCCCATTATATATAGAGAAAACTGAGGTTTACGGGGGTAATCATTAGTTTTCTTATTTTTACTCCAAGACATAGGTTGTGGGTACTCGTTAGAACCGCCTCATTGAGGCGGTTCTAACGAGCACCCTCAACCTATGTTTTGAACATTTATAACAAAAATATCAAGGATTTTCATCAGAAAAGTAGCCATTTTGGAGATGTGAAAAATGCACTATGTTGCACGGGTGAGTTATCGTGATGCGACCATAGCGACCAGCGCAGAGTAACTATGGCTCGCGGAAAGTTGATGACATTGCTCCAAATTAAAACCCCTTTCAAGTCCATAACTAACAACTCCGAAAAATCCACTTCGCTAAAAAGACAAGGGAATAAATATGATTTTCCTTATTCCTGGTATTAAACATTGATTGTGTTTACTTGCTAGAAGAGCCAATCGGACATGGTTCAAGAAAGAGTAAGAGGCAATAGAGCAGACCATTGGTCCTTTCAGACCTGGTTCCTGAAAGACGTAGCAAGAAGCGGTAAGGGGAATAGAATAGACTGTTCGTCCTTTTCAGATCTGGTTTCTTAAAGACGTAGCAAGAAACGGTAAGGGGAATAGAACAGACTGTTCGTCCTTTTCAGACCTGGTTCCTGAAAGACGTAGCAAGAAACGGTAAGGGGAATAGAACAGACTGTTCGTCTTTTTCAGATCTGGTTTCTTAAAGACGTAGCAAGAAGCGGTAAGGGGAATAGAATAGACTGTTCGTCCTTTTCAGACCTGGTTCCTGAAAGACGTAGCAAGAAACGGTAAGGGGAATAGAATAGACTGTTCGTCCTTTTCAGACCTGGTTCCTGAAAGACGTAGCAAGAAACGGTAAGGGGAATAGAATAGACTGTTCGTCCTTTTCAGACCTGGTTCCTGAAAGACGTAGCAAGAAACGGTAAGGGGAATAGAACAGACTGTTCGTCTTTTTCAGATCTGGTTTCTTAAAGACGTAGCAAGAAGCGGTAAGGGGAATAGAATAGACTGTTCGTCCTTTTCAGACCTGGTTCCTGAAAGACGTAGCAAGAAACGGTAAGGGGAATAGAATAGACTGTTCGTCCTTTTCAGACCTGGTTCCTGAAAGACGTAGCAAGAAACGGTAAGGGGAATAGAACAGACTGTTCGTCCTTTTCAGACCTGGTTCCTGAAAGACGTAGCAAGAAACGGTAAGGGGAATAGAATAGACTGTTCGTCCTTTTCAGACCTGGTTCCTGAAAGACGTAGCAAGAAACGGTAAGGGGAATAGAACAGACTGTTCGTCCTTTTCAGACCTGGTTCCTGAAAGACGTAGCAAGAAACGGTAAGGGGAATAGAACAGACTGTTCGTCTTTTTCAGATCTGGTTTCTTAAAGACGTAGCAAGAAGCGGTAAGGGGAATAGAATAGACTGTTCGTCCTTTTCAGACCTGGTTCCTGAAAGACGTAGCAAGAAGCGGTAAGGGGAATAGAATAGACTGTTCGTCCTTTTCAGATCTGGTTCCTGAAAGACGTAGCAAGAAACGGTAAGGGGAATAGAATAGACTGTTCGTCCTTTTCAGACCTGGTTCCTGAAAGACGTAGCAAGAAACGGTAAGGGGAATAGAACAGACTGTTCGTCCTTTTCAGACCTGGTTTCTTAAAGACGTAGCAAGAAACGGTAAGGGGAATAGAATAGACTGTTCGTCCTTTTCAGACCTGGTTCCTGAAAGACGTAGCAAGAAACGGTAAGGGGAATAGAACAGACTGTTCGTCCTTTTCAGATCTGGTTTCTTAAAGACGTAGCAAGAAACGGAAAGAGCGATACAGCAGACCGTTGGTCCTTTAAGACCTGGTTTCTAAAAGACCTAGCTAGGCGATAGAGCGGACTGTCGGTCCTTTTCAGTTTGTTTGATTTGAAGTTTAATGTCCCCGTCAGCACTATTTAGGTTATTTTGGAGACGTTGCTTCCAATTTTGTGGGACTTTTACCCGACATAGAGATGAAATGACATCTTAATCTCTGTCACTCAATGAAACCAAAAGGGTTTATATGCATGCACGGTCCGACTCACACCACTTTGCCTGGGCAGTCTTAGACCTTCTAAGCTGTTTACCAGTACCCGAGTGCAGTCGGTTTCAGCTCTGCGTCGAAGCAGTGCATACGTGTGTAGTTTGATTTGAGGTTTAACGTCCCCGTCAACACTGTAAAAGTCATTTTCGAGGCGTCGCTTCAACTTTTTGGGGACTTTTACCCGACATTGAGATGAAATGACATCTGAAACCCAGCCGCCCAATGAAACCAATAGTGTTTATAAGCACCGCTTTACCTGGGCAGTCTTAGATCCTCTAAGCGGTTTACCAGTCGGTTTCAGCTCTGCGTGGAAGCATCATGCAGCCAATCTATTTCTTCAAGCCCCGATGGGCGGGGGCTGTCAGCGCATGCGTAAACGCACATACGTACAAGTATAGGAACACAATGCACTTAAAACGCACCTTTTCGAATTTATGTGCTGTGGGTTTACTGCCCAGTAAACAGCTAAGGTCAGGTCCGGACTTGGACAGTCACCTTCACTGTTCCTGGACAAGCTTACCAGTGCTGTGTGTGATCGCCCCCTGGACAGTAAATGACAAAAGCCGGTGAGTTAGTATTTTGTGATAATTGAAGGATAGTTTTCCTTATTTCTCCATAAAGACCTATTTTGTGGGTATTCAGTAGAACCGCCTCGTCGAGGCGATTCTAATGAATACCCACAACATAGGTCTTTATGGAGACTTGACAAAAACTATCCTTATACCAAACTTATCTGTTACTATGTGTAGAGGCGAACTTGAGGTAGATTCATGCTTTTGTTTGTTTGTTTGATTTGAGGTTTAACGTCCCCGTCAACACTGTAAAGGCAATAAATCATGCGCCCAGCCTTCTTTGTTGGCTTCGCATGCGCGTTTACAGACTCTAAATAGGAAGAATGTTTAGAACTCTTTTCTCATGTGCCAGCTGAAATAAATCAAAGCACTGGCAGCACTGGTTGGTCGATTGTCTCTGAGTGTAGGCTCGAAAACTGGTCCTCAGTGTGATTTCATTTAACCATTAAATTCCTGTACTGTAAGCAGTGTAGACAGTGTGATCTGGGTGCATACTACAAATGATTCCTGTCCATATTCTATAAATACCCTCTTCATTACGCACCACTCTGACCTCACATCTATAACCCGTTACCTGGATTTCGCCACGTGGACAGTAACTGTGGGTCGACTGATAAATAATCGACCCAATAAAAGTAAAACATATTTTTATACCTGTTATTTCGCTTAATAAAGGCCCTGCCATGCACCATCCCTGAACAGAATAATAATTTAAAACTGATACAGTTACACTTAAAATTAGCGACAGCCACAACATAGCCAAATTTCTGAATTATTATAACAATGATAATCGATGATGAACCATATAAAAGTTAAACATAGGTTTTTTCTTTATTCCAGATGACAAGCTGTTGTTTTAGATATTTTCTACGGAACACGGGAAGGAACATGCTGGTTTAATTTTTAAATTTGTCTGCACACGATAAGATCTTGTGTACACACTATATTATCTTGTTCGAACAACATACTATCTTGTGCACGCAAGATAATAAATTGTTCGCACAACATAATATCTTGTGCGAACAACATATCATGTTTGCTTAACATATCATCTTGTTCGTACAGCATCTTATCTTGTTCGCACCAAATTTTATCTTGTTCGCACAACATATTATCTTGTTCGAACAACATATTATCTTGTTCGCACAACATAGTATTCTGTTTGCACAACATAATATCTTGTTCGCACATTATACCATTTTCTTTTAAGAGACAAGATAAATGTTGTGCGAACAAGATAGTATGTTGGTTAAACAAGATGATTTGTTGTTTGTTTGTTTGATTTGAGGTTTAACGTCCCCGTCAACACTGTAAAGGTCATTTTGGAGACGTTGCTTCCAATTTTGTGGGACTTTTACCCGACATTGAGATGAAATGACATCTCAAGCCCTGTCGCCCAATGAAACTAATAGCGTTTATTAGCATGGACGGTCCGCCTCGCACCGCGGTTCCTGGGCAGGCTCAGATCCTCTAAGCGGTTTACCAGTACTAGTGTGTGGGCCGGATTCAGCTCTGCGTGGAAGCATCATGCAGCCCATATATTTCTTCAAGCCCCTATGGGCGGGGGCCGAGATAATATGTTGTGTTAACAAGATATTTTCTTGTGTGGACAAGCCAATAAGTTGTGCAAACAAGCTATTATCTCGTGTGGACAAGACAATAAGTTGTGCGAACAAGATATTATCTTGGGCACATAAGATGTTATGTTGTTCGCACAAGACAATATCTTGTGCAAACAATATAATATGTTGTGCAAACAAGACAATATGTTGCGCGAACAATATATTATGTTGTGCAAACAAGATATTATATTGTGCGGAGTGCGAACACAATATTACCTTGTGTGCATAAGACAAAATCGCACAAAATAAAATCCTGTTAAATCTTGATAAAATCGCACAAAATAAATTTGTTCGCACAAAAGAAAATCTTGTGCGCATTATTAAAAAAATAAACCAGCGAGTCCGTTCTCTGCAAGGTAAAAGAATGAAACGAAATTAACAATCAGGTAAATATATAACCAACAAATGTTTATTTTGTGTTTTATTAACACCCAGTTGTAGTTAGCTAATAAGCTAGCTTGTCACATGAAAGAATTCGGTTACTAGATGACAAACATGATACCTTTCTCCTTTTTGTCATTTTTGACCATTCATTTGGTATAAAAAAGGAACAAAACAGCAACAACTAAATCATGCAATATATTAAACCTGGGCTGCGCCGCGTCCGCACAGTCTTTATCAAAGTGTCCATGTGTGCTAGTTTATCATCCCCGTCAACACTGTTTAGGTCATTTTAGAGACGTAGCTGCCAATTTTGTGGGACTTTTACCCGACATTGAGGTGAAATGACATCTCAAGCCCTGCCACCCAATGAAACCAAAAGGCTTATATGCATTTGACGATCTGACTCACACCACTTTGCCTGGACAGTAAGCGGTTTACCAGTACTCATGTGTGGTCAGATTCAGCTCTGCGTGGAAGCACCATACAGCCCAATCTAATATCTCCAAGCCCCGATGGCATTGTGCGCTATACAGATAGTCATTGACACAAACGATGACAGATAATCATCTTTCTTTGAATTATTCTGTTTTTAAATCGAAAATTCGGTTGTTTTATGGCACTAATAATTTGATATGAAAATCATCACGTGAACAATGCCGTGAAATGAACACCACCTAAACCCCACTTACTATTAGAGAAAACTTGGGTTAACGGGGTTATATATTATTTTTCTTAAATTGCTAGCGATGAGTAGTTGATTAACTTTTGAATAAATTCTGAAAAACACAACATGTTATGACCTTGTGTAAATTTGGGGAGTTTTACCTCGTCAGCAAAATATTTAACAAGAGGCTCAATGTGCCTATACCGCTCACTTGAGGAACATTTTAATAAGCTGTGTGTCTCATGGTTTCAAAGAAGAAGATATTTTTAAGTTCACCCAATTATAAATCTGTGGGAGCTTATGAATCACTGGGTGTGGCCAATTTGGTCCCTAGTTAGGTACATGGTTGGCAAGATTTATGTAGGGAACGACTCAAACTTGCCTCATACTATATATCTAAGCTCTGGGCTTTATGGTCTCAGAGAAGGAGATTTCTGAAGTTGTTCCATTATAAGTTGTTCCATTATAAGCCTATGGGACTACTGAGCCCCCCCCCCCCCCCCCCCCCCCCCCCCCCCCCACTGGTTGGCAGGATTCATATAGGTGACCACTTAACGTTGCTGCATACCAAAATTTCTAAGCTCTGGGCCTTATGGTTACATAGGAGAAGGTTTTTGAAGATTTTCCCATTATGAACTTATGGACGCTAATGGGCCCTGGGGCCTGACGACATCGTTTGCAGGATTTATGTAGGTAATTACTAAACGCTGATACATACTAAATGTCTAAGCTGTGAGCCTTATGGTTTCAGAGAAGAAGGTTTTTTTTTCTACGTCTGTTGTATTATATGTCTTTGGGAGCTAATGAGACCTTGAGCGTGACCAGTTTAAACCCTGGGGGCATGGTTGGCAGAATTTATGTAGGTAACCACTTAACATTGCTACATACTAAATATGTAAGCTCTGTGCCTTATGGTTTCAGATGAGAAGATTTTTTGAAGTTTTTCCCTGTATAAGAGAGCTAAGTTACCCCCGGGATTTTGCCAATTCGGTTCCCAGGGGCATGGTTGGCAGGATTTGATTTGGGGACAACTTAAAGTTGCTACATACGAAATATCACTGGGGTCTTATGGTTTAGGGAAGAAGAGTTTTTAAGTTTGTTCCATTATAAGTGTATGGGAGCTAATGAGCCCCTGGGTATGGCCAATTTTGATCCTTTTGGCGTGGTTGCCAGGATTTATGTAAGCGAACACTAAACGTTGCTTCATACTAAATATCTAAGCTATGGGCCTTAGAGTTTTGCAGGGGCATTGTTGGTATGATGTATGCAGGTGAACACTTAACAAACCTATATACTTTATACATGTGTCTACGCTCTTGTCCTTAGGGTTTCAGAGAAGAAGATGTTTCTAAGTTTTTCCATTATAAGCCTATGTGGGTTAAAGATCCCTGGGGCGTGGCCAGTGTGGACCCCAGGTGCATGGTTGGCTGGATTTATGTACTAGGTGAAGACTTAACATTGTTCTATGCTCTAGGCCTTATGGATGTTTGAAATTTTCCCATTGTAAGTCTACGGAAGCCCCGGTGCGTGGCCAATTTGGACCCTAGGGACACGGTTGGCAGGATTTATGTAGGTAACTACTTAACGTTGCTTCATGTTATGGGTCTTACGGTTCCAGAGAAGATGGTTTTAAGACTGTTCCATTACATGTCCAACGAATTCCGAGGCGTGGCCAATTCGAACTGTAGTGACATGCTAGCAGGCTGTATGTAGGTAACAACTTAATGTTGCATCAAACTAAATATCTAAGCTCTGGGCCTTATGGTTTTTAAGAAGAAGAATTTTGAAGTTTTTCTTAATATAAGTCTATGGGAGCTAATGAGGCTCGGATGTGGCCAGTATGGACCCTAGGACCATGATTGGCAGGATTTATGAAGGTGACTACTTAAAGTTGCTACATACTAAATATATAAGCTCTAGGCCTTATGGTTTCAAAGAAGAGGATTTTTGACGTTTCTTCGCATTCTAGATCTATGTGGGGAAAATGATGGTTGGTTGGTTGGTTGATTTGAGGTTTAACGTCCCCGTCAACACTGTAAAGGTCATTTTGGAGACGTTGCTTCCAATTTTGTGGGACTTTTACCCGACATTGAGATGAAATGACATCTCAAGCCCTGTCGCCCAATGAAACCAATTGGGTTTATTAGCCTCGCACCGCGGTTCCTGGACAGGCGTAGATCCTCTAAGCGGTTTACCAGTACTAGTGTGCGGGCCGGATTCAGCTCTGCGTGGAAGCATCATGCAGCCCATATATTTCTTCAAGCCCCAATGGGCGGGGGCTTATGTGGGCAAAATGAGCCCCGGGGCATTACCAATTTGAACCCCTTGAGGCATGGTTGGCGGGACTTATGAAGGTGGCCACTTAGTAGTGCTACATACTAAATATATAAGCTATGGGCCTTATGGTTTCAGAGAAGAAGAATTTTGAAGAGTTTCTTATTATAAGTCTATGGGAGCTAATGAGCCCCAGGTGTGGCCAATTTGGACCCTATGACCATGATTGGCAGGATTTATATAGGTGACTTCTTAAATTTGCTACAATTAAATATATAAGCTCTGGGCCTTATGGTTTCACAAAAGGAGACTTTTTTAAGTTTTACCCATTTTAAGTCTATAGGGGCTAATGAGTCCCGGGCATGGCCAATTTGGACCCCAGAGGCATGATTGGCAGAATTTATGAAGATGGCTACTTAGTATTGTTACATACTAAATATCTAAGCTCGCTTGTCCAGCAAATTACATTTGTTCCATAAAATATTTTATCACATTTTGGGTCGACTGTTTGTCAAGTAGGAAATCCAGATAACGGTTATTTATAGAAAAATCCGCGCTATTCTTGTCGTTTCGACGTCAGTGTGATGTAAAAGAAAGCTTATTGTAAAAGATAGACTCGACGCATGTGCTGGGACATTGACAAACAGTTTAGACCTAGATCAGATGGAATACACGGCAAAGGACTGAGTGAGTGTTTGAGTTTTACGTATCACCACAGCTTAGGTCATACTAAGACGGGACCTCGGTTTAAAGACTCATTCGAAAGCATGGAGAGGCCCGGAATCAAACCTTGGAGCCCTGGTTTACACTTGGCGAGTAGCATAAACACTACATCACGGAGGCTTCTACACGACAAGTCTTAGAGTGAGTGAGTGTTTCAGTTTTACGTCTCATCAACAGCTTAAGTCATACGAAGATGGGGGACCTCGGTTTAAAGACTCATCCAAAAGTCTGGAGAAGCCCGGGATCGAGCCTGCGACATCTGGTTTTCAAGGCGAGTAGCATAACCACTACAATATGGAGGCTACTACCGACATAGGAATGAAACAAAATATGGTTGTTATTACTGATATATTTAGAAAAGCCAAAAAGAAAAGAAAGAAAAGAAAGTTAAATAGTAAGAATGTAGATCTCAGGGAGCATTAATTCACAGACGATGGGCAAAAATAGGCATTTTTGTTTGGAAGGTTCTAATGAATACCCACAACATAGGTGTTTTTTTTTTTTTTTGTTTTTTTTTTTGAGAAATAAGGAAAACTATCCTTCAGTTGTCACAAAATACTTACCTTATCTGTTGCTATGCCCGTAGCTCCAGATAAGAAAATACTGAGAGATTATTTGGGAAGATATTTTTATTATCAAAAGGTATGTTGTGTGTACTCATTAGAATAGCCTCGATTAGGCGATTTTAATGAGTACACACAGCATACATTTATTTTATAGAAGTATTTGGCCTCTTAACACGGCGCTATGAAAAACCCGCAGTAGCTCGAACTATCCCTGTGTCAAACAAATGTTCATGGTCCTGGAGCGGGGGGGGGGGGGGGGGCATCGTGGCGGGGGTCGAGCCATTGAAGTGATACTGTTGTTCTTACAATAGTTATTCAGGTATGTCGCGTCTTTAATATACTGGACGAGGACAAAGGCGGGACTCTTTCATTAAAGGCAATTAAAGGTTCACGTGATTGCGCCTTTAATGACTTCGTTGTTACTTTAAAAAACAAACAAAAAAAAAAATAAAAAAACGTCGGAGTCGGACCGTCTCTGTTGGCTTGTTTGGGTGGTAGGGTTTGAGATGTCATTTCATCTCAATGTCGGGTAAGAGTCCGCAACGTCTCAAAAATGACGTAAACAGTGTTTACGGGGATGAAGAACGTCAATTCGATCAACCAAACAAAAGAATTTCGGGGCGTAATTGTAGTTCATACGTACAAGTATAGGAACACAGAGCACTTAAAACACACATTTTTCTAATTTATGTGCTGTGGGTTTACGGCCCAGTAAACAGCTAAGGTCAGATCGAATTGGTCAGTTACCTTCACTGCTCCCGGAAAGGCTAACCGGTGTTTTGTGAGACCCCCACCCCCACCCCACACCACACACACGGGCAGTAAATTACAACAGCCGGTAAGTCAACGGCAGAGTCCTCAAGCAACAAGCAACCGTCCATCTCAAGCCGGCTCACGAGAGAGAAGAAGAATTCCGCTATTAAGACCACCTTAAATTAAGACTAATTCTGTTTTAAAAAGATCAGTTATTCTTGCACACCAGACAAGGAAATCCGTGATTTTACCCTGGGATTAGAAATTTATGTTCTGACCCTGGTGTTCCGACCCAGGCAACTAACAGAAATGCGCTTCAATTCTATTCAACTGCCGGACCTACTTCCGCACTACTTTTATTTTGTAAACAATATACATGTGCAAGCTGTCAAAACTAACCGGAGGTGTTGTGCAAGAAAAAGAATCCAATATGGGGTTCTGTTGTAGATCGGCGTTTCCAACCCTTGGGATGACCGTGCTGAGCGGAACCTCGGCGTAGCCTCCGTTCCGCTCAGCACGGTCATCCCTCGTGTTGGAAACGCTCATCTACAACAGAACCCCATGTCAGATTCTTATATTCTTTCTTCGAATTTCCTGCACACAATGTCCTCTGCTCAGGGAACACCTTTGGGACTGTTCAAAAGTGGTATTTAAGACCACTTTTGAACAGTCCCAAAGGTGGTCTTAATATAGAAATTTTACTATATATAACGCCCTTATACAATTAAACAGTTATTGGCTTTTTTCTATAAACGGCTTTGAAAATTGACTTTTGTCATAAAAATCCATTATTTTGTGGAATCCGACTCACAGACTATTTATTTTATGTTAATATAAATAATTACCATTTTATACTATACACCATTTTCTAAACAGAAGTAAGAAAAATAACGTATACACACCCTCCAAAATGGTTACTTATCCGATGAAAATTTGTGATATTTTTCAACTATATTTTTCTTATTTATATGCCAAATATAGGTTGTGGGTGCCCGTAAGAACCACCTGATTGAGACGGTTCTAACGAGTACCCACAATCTATGTCTTGAAGCAGAAATAAGAAAAATGAAGAAAACCGCGGTAAACCCCAGGAAACTCCAGTTTTCTCTATATAAAGAGGGGTTTAGAGATGTCTTCATTAGATGGACTTTTTAACATATAGAAAATATATGCGTGTGTGTGTGTTGGTGTGTGTGTGTGTATGTGTGTGTGTGTGTGTGTGTGTGTGTGAATTCGGGTTTAACGTCGCTTTCAACAATTTTTCAGTCATATCACGACGGTGTATGGTTGCGACAGGGAGCTCAATGCTCACTTTTATAGTGCTGCCTCACTGAAGTACCATGTCCCAGAAACATTACATGATACCACACCCAGTCACATTATCCTGACACTGGGTCGACCAGTCCTAGCTCTACCCCGTATATCTGAGTGCCAAGCGAGGAGCAGCTGGAACCATTCTTAACGACTTTGGTATTTCGCGGCCCGGTATCGAACCCGTGACCTCCCGTTCCCCGGAGCGGACATTCTACCAATTGAGCTATCGGGGCCGGTTGAAAATATATGCGTATCTTAACCCTTATTCTGCTGAATAAATTCATTGTGCCACATCCATTTTTGACAATCAACTAATCAACTGAATGAATAGTGGAGACCCAAATCATGTGACTTTCTAGATTTACACTGTTTGCAAATGTAGAGAATATCCCGATTTAGCAGTAAAAATATTAAAAGTTTTGTTTTCAAACTCGCAAATAAATATATAAATAAATAAATAACAGGCCAACTTGTCCAAAACTAACGACATCGCTAGTTAACAAATCGTTAAAACGTTGATATGGCAAGTATGCTAATATTTTCGCTGAAAAAATATGAAAAGCTGCTCACATCTTTTGCAGCAAAAATACCAGAGTACTATAGATATTGCACATGCCAGAACAGTTACCAATTTGACACTAACGAGGTCCTTAAGCTAACGATGCTTTGAACAGCTGGAGGCAAGCCTGTCCATAAACGCAGTCTGGCCTGTAGACATAGCAACAGATAAGGTTGGTATTTTGTGATAATTGAAGGATAGTTTTCCTTATTTCTCTATATAAACCTATGTTGTGGGTATTCATTAGAACCGCCTCTGTGCAGAGGCGGTTCTAATGAATACCCACAACATAGGTTTTTATGGGGAACTGACAAAAACTATCCTTCACTTATCACAAAATATCAACCGTGTACAGGAGAACTTATATAATGTAGCATCATGCAAGAAATTATGAGCGCAGCCTTTTTTATTGTAGACTTTAATCGGAGGAATAGTGAAAACCCTTTTCTCATTTGACAGCTGAAATAAATCAAGCATTGTCGATTGTCTGAGTATAGGCACGAAAAATGACCCTGAGCGAGGTTTCGTTTAACCCTTAAATTCCTGTACTGTAAGAAGTGTTGGTATATACTACACATGACTCCAATCCATATTCTATAAATAGCACTCTTACGCAACACTCTGACCTCACATCTATAAATAACCGTTACCTGGATTTGCTACAAATCCGTGCCTCAGCACTGAAAGGCTTCTGTGCTTAGTTACTTTGGATCGACTGATAAATAATCGACCCAATAAAAGTAAAACATACCTGTTATTTCGGTTTTTAAAGGATCTGTCTTGCACCATCCATTAACAGAGTAACAATAATTTAAAACTGATACAGTAACACTTAAAATTAGCGACAGCCGCATCATGGCAAAATTTCTGAATTATTAAAACAATGATAATTGATGATGAGTCATATAAAAGCTGAACATAAGATGTTTCTGTATTCAGATGACAAGATGTTGTTTTATAAAGTGTTTATTAGATATTTTCCCCACAATATTACTGTTGTCTACAAGTTACAAGAATGAAACGAAATTAACAATGAGGTAAATAAATAATGTTTATTTTGTGTTTTATTAACACCCAGATGAGTAAGCCATGTTGTAGTAAATGAGATAATAAGCAAGCTTGTCACATGAAAGAGTTCTTTTTTTCCTTGAGGTTACTAGATGACCCCTTTCTGTCATTTTTGACCATACATTTTGTATAAAAAAGCCAAAAAAAAAAAAAAAAAAAAAAAACCAGCAACAACAAAATCATGCAATATACATGTTCAGTAAAATTCCTATTTTAAGCACACCTTTGGAACTGTTCATATGTGGTCTTTTAGACACCTTTGAACAGTCCCAAAGGTAGTCTCCTATTAGACACTGTGCGTAGAAAACAAAATGAAAGATTAACTGCAACCTCCGCAATAAGCTTTTAAAACAGATTAATCGCCACCCCCGCCCATCGGGGCTTAGCGAAATAGACTGGCTGCATGATGCTTCCACGCAGAGTTGAAACCGACCGACTACGAGTACTGGTAAACCACTCACAGGATCTAAGCCTGCACAGGCAAAGCGGTGCAAGTCGGGTCGTCCATGCTTATAAACCCTATTGGTTTCATTGGGCGACAGTTTCATCTCAAAGTCGGGTAAAATTTCCACAGAATTGGGAGCAAGGTCTCCAAAATGACCTATAAAGTGTTGACGGGGACGTTAAACCTCCAATCAAACAAACAAAAGCAGATTAAGTCTTAATTTTAGGTGGTCTTGATAGCGGAAATTCGCTGTATTAAATTTAGACCGCGCCACATTCGCACAGTCTGATCACAGTCTTCAATGTGTGCTTTACAGATGGCCATTGACACGAACACTGACAGGCAATCATGCTGCATTGAATAAAGGGAACTGATTATTCTGTTTTTAAATCGAGAATTCTGTTGTTTTATGGCTGTTCGAAAGTACAGTGAAATTCCGCTATTAAAGCCTAGGTCACATAGCCCGACCGATGTCCGGCATCGGTGGAGCCCGGTAGATTTTTGGGGTGTCGCCGAGTTCACCTTATCGGAGGCATAGCTCGGTGACGTGAACGGGCTCCGTCCGAAAATCTACAGGCGACTGACCCAACACCGGTCGATGACCGTACGGAGTCTGTCTTAACGGGAGATTTTTTTCGGCCTATGTGGTAGCAACTTCCGGCCGGTGGGCGATCGGACATCGGAGGGGGGTGGGGTATACGGCCGGTACCCGAGCAGGTTACAGGACACCGTGCGATCACCGGACGGGTTGTAAACGGTCTTTGAACATTGCCAGGCCGATGTTCGGCCGTTGTAACTTGGACTTGGCGGGGGGGGGGGGGGGGGGCGATGGCCAGCTATTACATCACTGTATATAGGTCCTTGCGGCAATACTCGAAGAACCCGAGAGGGAGCGACAGAGGGCCGGCAGAAGAGAAAGGCGTTGGTGGGTGCGAGAGTGTGGATCCTACGCAGACCCCTTTTCGACCAGTATGAGACGCTCATGAGGGAACTCGAGGCCGAGCACGTTGCCGACTTCAAGGCCTACCTCCGCATGGAGCCACAGATGTTCCAAGAGTTGCTCCACCGAGTTAGCCCCCGCACTGCCAAGACCACAAGGCAACTTTACACTTTGTGAACTTAGTGTGAAATTGTACTGAATGTACTGAACTTCATTTCTTATTTTGCAAACACATACATGCCTTCCAAACATATTTATTATTGCTTGATTTTAATCATATTTCACCCTTTTCTGTTGCAGGCATCGAACCCCCTTGGATCCTGGGCTGAAGCGTGCGATCACCTTGAGGTTCTTGGCGACCGGAAGCAGCTACCGCGATCTGGCGTTCTCGTTTCGTATCCCACACACCACAATCTCTCTGTTCGTCCCCGAGGTGTGTCAGGCCATCAAGGACGAATGTGGGCCACTCCCCAGACTGAAGATGAGTGGCGCCTGGTGGCCGAGGAATTCGGAGACAGATGGAACTTTCTCCACTGTTGTGGCGCGATCGATGGGAAGCATGTCGGCATCAAGAAGCCCCACAAGAGCGGCTTCCTTTACTACAACTTCAAAGGCTTCTTTTCCATCGTTATGCTTGCGGTGGAAGACTCTGAGTACAAGTTCATCTGGGCGGATGTGGTGTCACCAGGGTCGTATTCCGACGCCGGCATCTTTAACCGGTCGCGACTGGAGCCAGGTCTGCGTGAGGGAACAATCGGTCTCCCCCAGCCGGATCCCCTGCCAAATGACGACCAAGACCCGCCCTACTACATGGTCGGAGACGACGCCTTCCCCCTCCGGCCGTACATTATGAAGCCCTACCCTCATCGGCACCTGACACGGGACCAGCGGATCTACAACTACCGGTGTTCCAGTCACGTCGTGTGGTTGAAAACGCGTTTGGTATACTCGCCAATCGCTTCAGATGTCTGCTAACAACCCTGGGCACGAGACCGTCGAAAGTTACCAATATCGTCAAGGCCTGCATGACCTTACACAACCTCATGAGGACTCGTTACCCCAACCTTCAGAATGCCGACCTCGACCGGGAAGATCAGCAGGGTCAGCTCATCGCGGGTGCATGGCGAGACCGATGTCCGGCCGAGCTTCGGCCACTGTCCCTTACATCGGTCACCCAACGGTACTATATTTCCCAAGGTTCGCTCCCGCATTGGTCGGACCTCGGCCGAAACTCGGTGGGTGTCCGTTCACAAAAGCTTGTCCTCTGGTGACCTCAGAAGCACGGGACACTGGCCGATACTCAGCCGTACATCGGCCGATGCGTATACCGATGTGGTAAGGATGGGGCTGCGATGAAAGAGCTCGGTGAGAGCCCGTCGAATTTTAACTCCGAAGTTAAATTTCGCCGAGCTGCCAACCGATGCGGTTTTAAGCCCCAAACGCCGGCCAGTGACCACGGGATTGCGGCCGGTGTTTGGCGAAAGTCGCCGCATCGCTCGCTCATCGAAACCTCATCGGCCGGGCAATGTGACCTAGGCATAAGACCACCTAAAATATGTCTAATTCTGCTTTGAAAAGCTTATTTAGTACTTTCTTTGTGATTTCTGCATAGAATGTCCTCTGGTCAGAGACCACCTTTGGGACTGTTCAAAAGTGGTCTTAAAGACCACTTTTGAACAGTCCCAATGGTGGTCTTAATATAGGATAGGTTTTTGAGATGAACAGATGAGACTTATCCCTATCGTACAGTCGGATCAGTCACGCGTCATTGAGTGTTGTAGCCAATACGGTTGCTTGCTGCTCTGAACGTTTGGCTTATCCCTCTACAAAATGCACATAATCATTTCGGCTGTCTCTCAGGAACGCAGAATATGAGACCACGGTCAGGCCCCAGTTACGGATCACGCTAACCAGCGGATCAGATTCAAAATACGAGGACTGTTCAAATATGAATGCAAGTAGAACGTTTTCTCATGCACTAATGCGAAAATCACCTGGAAATAAATATCACAGCGTAGAAAAACATTTTACCTATACATTGATACCAAACCGGTTAAAATCCGTGAACTTTAGCCATGTATATCGTTCGATAAACACTGTCTACTCTTGTATACTAATACACAACATGGTTGGAAGAAGGTCAGAGTACATCGTTGAAATACGGTCCTATATTAAGAATCGTTGCATTCTTGGTATACGGTGCAAAGACATTTTTGATGAAATATGTTCGGTTTATGGGCATAATTAAAATGTCTTTTCCGACAGGTTTCGTTGGTGTAAGAATGCAGCTGTGGGCTAGGCTCAACAGAAGATGCACCACATGATCGTCGGCCGAAAAGAGCAACATCTGCCAAGATGGTTGCTAGAGTGAAAGAAATAGTTGCTACCGATGCACGATACACCACTAGGCAAATAGCTAGTATGTTTGGCATCTCATTAGGAGCAGCTCATACAATTCTGAAACGGGATTTGAAAATGAGAAAGACCTGTGCTAGGTGGATTCCCCATCTGTTGACAGATGAGCAGAAAAAGACACGCGTTCAGTGCGCCAAGAAGTTGCTTAAAAAGTTTCCAAATTACAATGCACGGTCTTTCGCTAATGTCGTCACAGGTGTCGAGACATGGGTTCATTTTTTTGAGCCAAAACGAAAGATTCAGAACAAAATATTGGCAACAAAGTATTGCAAAAGACCATGCATTGCAAAGCGGACCATGAGCGACAAGAAGGTAATGTATGCCATATTCTTTTCAAATCAGGGCCCTGCTATTCAGGTTGCTGTGCCTAAAGGCAAATCTGTAAATGCGAAGTTTTACAAGAATAAAGTTCTTCGAAAATTGAAGAAATATTTCAAAGAACGAAGACCTGCAACTGGTTTGGGCAATGTCAGATTGCTAAATTGCTACATGACAATGCGTCATCGCACAAGGCGTTCATTGTGCAAGACTATCTGAAGCAGGAAAAGGTTGTTGAACTCACTCCCCCCCCCCCCCCGTATTCCCCTTAACTTGCCCCGTGTGACTTTTTTTTGTTCCCGCGGCTGAAAAAATACCTTTCTGGTCGAAAATTTGTACAGCGCAAACACCTCGGTTCTACAATATGCCAGTGCCTTCATAGTAAACCTCGAAAAGACTTCCAAAATGCATTCAATGATTGGATCAGAAGACTGAAAGTTTGTATATCTGTAAAGGAGGGAACACTTTGAGGGGACAAAATAAATTTTTCATCGAAATCTATCACGGAATCATTTTTATGTGCTTAGTTGCATTCATATTTGAACAGTCCTCGTATGTCAGTTCCTGTTCAGTGTCCTTCAGTAAACACTGAATATCAAATCTGTGATTATGCTCCCCCACCCCAAGTTGGGGTCGGAAAACATTGTGTCGAGCCGTCTGTTTGTCTGTCTGTGCAGCACATTTTCGTGTCCGCTCCGTAACTTTGAAACTATCTGAGAGTGTCTCATGAAACCTTACAGAAATGAAAAACACCATGAGACGACATGCAGAAATCTTGTGTTTTACTATTTTTTTTTTGCCCTTTGAGCATTTGAAATACCTATTTTGTCATCTCTCACTTGAAACCTGTTCGAACTGTTTCCATGCAACTTTACAACAGATGCGCAGAAGACACGTGTGTGTATTTAAGTTTTACGTCCCATCCAACAACTAATGTATACGGAGACGGGACCTCGGTTTAATGATTCACGCAAAAGTCTTTGGAGCCCGGAATCGAACCCACGACCCCTGGTTTATGTGGTGAGCAGTTTAATCACCACACCACAGAGGCTTCTTCGCAGAAGACAAGAAACATGGCTATTTTACTTTTGGACGGGCCCCCGTTACCTAATGGGTGAGAGCGCCGACTCTTAATCACGATTGTCCTCTTTACGGGGTTGCTGCAGTTTTAGATCTCTCACCGCTGTGGTTCGCGCCTCGCTCGGATCACATGTGAGACGCCAAGTTGTGCAACTTTGTCTTCGAGTACTCCGGTTTTCGCCCGCCTCGGATTAACGATCGGTCCAATGTTTAAAGGACCGTAAAACAAACATCAAACTGAACAAAATCCTCTCCCTACTTACGTAGCGAATGGATGGAGAGGATAAATATTTATCCTAATGGGGCATTGGAGCCCTACATTTCAAAAGGATGATAGAAATCTCTCTCTCTCTCTCTCTCTCTCTCTCTCTCTCTCTCTCTCTCTCTCTCTCTCTCTCTCTCTCTCTCTCTCTCTCTCTCTCTCTCTCTCTCTCTCTCTCTCTTGGTGTTGTTTGGAACTGTTTGGAACTGTGGTATAGCAGGGCATTTATGTCAGGGATCGAATGTAAAATTTGGAGGAGAACAAAACTCTAACCGGCGCATTCGATTCCCGACAACTGGGCACTGACCACCAGTAATGTCTAGAACAGCCTGTATATCCCTGCAGTTTGATCTTGCATGTCCATGTAATTCATGCGGCCGTAAGCGTAGTTTCTGATTGAATTATAAGTACCGTGACGCCGTTGGAAATCTACGGTACCAGGAAGGGGCATTATTTTTGTTTTAATATGTTGTGCGAACAAGATATTAAGTTGTGCGAACAAGATATTATCTTGTGCGCACAAGATAATATGTTGTGCGGACAAGATATTATCTTGTGCGGACAACATAATTTATGTTGTGCGGACAACATATTATCTTGTGCGGACAAGATGATATCTTGTTTGCACAACTTAATATCTTGTGCGGACAAGATATTATCTTGTTCGCACAAAATAATATCTTGTTTGCACAACATAGAGCTTAGGAAGTTGTGCGAACAAGATATTATCCTGTGCGGACAAGATATTATCTTGTTCGCACAACATAATAAAAATAAAAAATCATGTCCCTTCCCGGGTTCCGTAGAAACCACATGAGCTTGCGGAATAATATTTGTGGGATCAGTGACAACCAAACCAAAAATTCCGATATGGGTGAACAAGGAAACCATAGCCGTTTATTTCATCTCGAAAACAGTATTTTATTTCATCTTTTTTCTTATAGTAATTTACATTGTTTCATCATTTACTCACATCTACTCATCGCGCATTTGTTGTTGTTGTTTTTGAAAAATTATTCAAATATTATATATTTCCCATTACTGCATGTTTACTGCTGTAAATATCTGTAGGGGGAGGGCCGTAACTAATGTTGTGAGAACTTGTGGCCCAATCCCATTGCCCATCACGTTGCAATAAAATATGTTTATACTATACTACCACGAAAACATGCCTATATAAATTCGACCCCATAAAACGCCACTTTTATATGGGCCCCGTCAAGCGATTTTGGTACTTATCGCCAATGCGAGCAGCGAAAGGTTCAGGCGAGCCTGCGCATCCGCGCAGTCTCGCCAGAACCTTCGCTGCTCGCTCATACAAGCAGTGAATCAAGAGGAACCTTCAGCCAGAAAGCCATATCCCTGGCCCCTCTGAATGGCTGGGCATGCGCAGTTAAAATTTATCATGACGGAATGCTCGAAGACACAAATTCGCTTGGCGGGGCTCATATAGTAAAAGGGGATACCCATTATTTTTTTTCTTATTTCTGCGCAAAATCATCGATTGTAGGTACTCGTTAGAAACGTCTCGCCGAGGCGGTTTCATGTAGACTTTAAGCCGAAATATGAAAAATATCAATTTCTTTTAATCTGAAAATTTAATATTTTGGTGGTTTGCACTGATTTGCACATGCGTTTGCATTTGGTATAGGACTTGCCCGGGACAGTAGACCTTTCCTGAGATTTCGGGGATCTTAGGAAGAATGTTATCATTTCAAGGGACAGGGCAGAAATGGTATTTATTTAAGGGGGTCAGGGAGCAAACACGTTTTCAGTGAGCATGCAAGGTGCTTAATAAATGGGGAGTCAAGTTTGAGAACTGGGGAGAATTGGCCAAGAGTTTCATGTAACTGGGGACAAAATACCACAGATCACAGATCAGATGTCGCATTACGGCATCTGATCAAAATCTGTGCTGTTTTGCAGGGAAAAATGTTGGTAGATTGCTGATTTTTTATAACGAAAGACAGTCAACTGATGCGTCATCTGGTTAAAAGAAACTGACCTTTGCGAAACACAATCTACGAAAATAACTGATCAGCAGCTGGGGTTTAAAAAATCATTGATACCAGTTACCGAATAGGCCTCGCATTGAAAAATTTGGTTTCTGTGCTTTTGCGCTTTTTTCGTATTTCATTTTTCTTTTCAGTTTCAATGTCCTCTCTTTTCGACATACGGGCTCCTTGAATCGGTCTCAAGGGTTTATTTTTTAATGCTTTTCGCCCTTTCGAAGTTTTCTCGGCAAAGATGGGGTAGGTGAGTCTGAATTTTAGTATTGCATTTATGGTAGTGCTGACTGTTTGCTACATGATCCATTACGAAAACACGCCTATACAAATACATTGCCACCTTAATCGCCGAAAAAATGAAAATTTTAAGATGAAAAATTGTGATATTTTTTCTTATTTCTGCTCAAAATATAGATTGTGGGTACTCGTTAGAACCGCCTCATCGAGGCGGTTCTAACGAGTACCCACTATCTATACTTCGGAGCAGAAATAAGAAAAATAAGGTTTACCCTCTAAACCCCAGTTTTACTATATAAAAGGGGTTCCAGGGGGTCAAAATTATATAGGCGTGTTTTCGTGATGCTTGACTTTTTGTGATGTGCTTTCTCTTTTATGGTGGATGCCTTCTTTACTTTACATTTTCGCTTAACCCTTATCTTGCTGAATATTCATTTAAGCCACACCCATTTCTGTCTATCAACAAATCAAAGTACTTGATGTAATTTATTGCTACAAATTCATAAACTGAATGTCAAACAATGTACATCCTGATCAGATGGCTTCTTCAGAAGCCAAAGATAGGGGTTGTCGTGAACAGCAAGATAAGGGTAAATGAATGTTTTCTGTGATATGCGTTTATCTAATGAAAAAGATCGAAACTGATCAAAATCATGTTTTTCATCATTTGACTGTAAAATACGATATTTTATACATAATTGATGCATTTTAGAGTAAAAATAAGTATTTTTCAAGATTCCAGTTAACCCTTTTCCACTCAGATACGTCTTTTTACATGTCTGAAGCCCTACTGGAGCCCCAGAACCACCTAAAATCTGCATTCCCCACCTATGGACAGCTATGTTTGCATCAGGATTAGTTGTCCTACAAAATGGCCTGTTTTTTCGCGCGGCCCCCCATTAAAAATATACCTATGGGGGTTTTGAAGGGGGTGGGGGTGGGGGTGCTTGTGGGGTGTAGCCCCACTCACCGCCGAAAAAAATGGGGATATGGCCCAGAAATTCCACGATTCACCTCTGTGAATTTCATTTCGAACGTTTTGAACTTTTG
This sequence comes from Lucinisca nassula, assembly GCA_963580285.1. Classification (NCBI taxonomy): domain Eukaryota; kingdom Metazoa; phylum Mollusca; class Bivalvia; order Lucinida; family Lucinidae; genus Lucinisca; species Lucinisca nassula. Next base: position 51,627,474 of record OY757010.1, read on the forward strand.
AGGCGACATTGCTGATGTCGTTTGTGTAACAACAACAACAATAGTTGACGCTTGGCAGACAATCTGATAAAATCATGGAAATCAAACTTCAATTTTCAGGTTCATTTGATGTTTTTGAGTAAAATTCTGCAACACGAAGATCATGGCATTGTTACATCTGTATTTCAAGCAGTGGATGATTTTTGCATTGAAACTGTATTAAATAAAATAGTAAGACAATTATGTAGGCTGGAATATAATAATAAATGTATTGAGGAGCGTCAAAAGATCATAAACTGTGGAGCGCCTTGGTGCAGTGGTGAGATCGAGAGGTAGCCGGTTCGATACCCGCCAGCGTCAAGTGTTGTTTCCATGAGCAAGAGACTTTATCCACATTGCTTAGTACTGGTTCCTACCCAGGAAAAGAGGGCCACGTGGAAGATTAGTACTATAGTACTAAATGTGTTACCCTCTATAAATAAGGTCGATTATTATTATTATTAACAAATACAGACAGCAATAGGGGCTCTGAACAAAGGACAAACAGCTGATATATATAATGGCAGTGGTGAATACTTAGTCCATGGGGCTGACATTATTATTCCTGTTGTGACGCTGCTACTTAACAAAATATCAGCTTTGGGAGAGTTTTGTTTGTTTGTACTGGAGTATAACGGTGATAACCAAAGTTACTCAAATTAGGGGTACTCATTCCTGTATTTAAGAAAAAAAAGGATAAAATTTAAATGCCAAAAATTATCTTGGAATTGCAGTAATCCCTATATTGTCAAAAATTGTTAGAATAAAACCGTTTATCAAGGAAAGCCAGAACAGACCCAAACGGGGCTTCACAGAAGCATCATCTCCAATGAACTGCTCGTTGCTACTAGAAGAATGTATCCGAGATGATACGGCTAACAATTTGCATATAGACCTACAAAGCTTTTCAGACGCAAAGTCAGCTTTCGACGTAGTGAGACCATTACGAAAACACGCCTATACAAATACATCGACTATTTTACCGCCGAAAAAAATCGAAAATTTTGTGATGAAAAATTGTGATATTTTTCTTATTTCTGCTCAAAATATAGATTGTGGATACTCGTTAGAACCGAGCAGAAATAAGAAAAATAAGGTTTACCCCTGTAAACCCCAGTTTTACTGTATAAAAGTGTTACTGTATAAGGGGGTCAAAATTATATAGGCGTGTTTTCGTGATGCAAACAAGTCTTATGCGTAAGCTCTTTCACATGGGAATTTAACCCTTATCCTGCTTCATAATTAAGTAAGCCACACCCATTTCAGACTTTTAACCAATCAGATTACTTGATGTCATTTATTCGTACAAATTCACAAACAGAATGTCAAACAGTGTAGATCCCGATCAGATGGCTTCTTCAGAAGCTATCTGATCTGGATCTACATAGTTTACAAAAGTGCGGGTTGTCGTGAATAGCGGTATAAGGGTTAAGAGAATTCCTGGAAGGAATTGGGAGCAAGGTCTCCAAAATGACCTATAAAGTGTTGACGGGGACGTTAAACCCCCAATCAAACAAACAAAAGCAGATTAAGCCTTAATTTTCACAGATACTTGGGGTCAGGTCACTTGCTAATGTTTTTTCAAAGTTATTTTTGCATTTTGCTATAATTGGAACACTTACCAACATCATAAAACATGTTTAGGAACTTCTAGACAAAGTTTTAAAAAACGTCTTTTTTACTATCAAGGCTCAAATAATAAAATACTTATTTGAGCCTTGATAGTAAAAAGGACGTTTTTTAAAACTTTGTCTAGAGGTTTCTAAACATGTTTTATGATGATGGTAAGTGTTCCAATTATATAGCAAATGCAAAAATAACTTTGAAAAAACATTAGCAAGTGACCTGACCCCAAGCATCTGTGTTAATTTAAGGTGGTCTTAATAGCGGAAATTCGCTGTATTAAATTCAGAACCCGCCACATCCGCACAGTCTGATCATAGTCTTCATTGTGTGCTATACAGATGGTCATTGACACTTACATTGACAGGTAATCAGAGTAGGATTGATTATTCTGTTTTTAAATCTAGAAATATGTTGTTTTATGGCTGTTCGAAAGTACAGTGAAATTCCGCTATTATGACCATCTAAAATAAAGTCTAATTCTGCTTTGAAATAGAAGTAGAGGCAATGATCAGGAATCGATACAATCAACCCACAGCTCCCATCAGAGAACCCATAGGGAAAGAAATACAAACAAAAACAACATACCCTAATTGAAACATCAATAGCGGAAAGCCAAAAGGACGGTTACTTTCCCACAAAATAGCCAATACGCTATCCAAAATAAAATAATATAAGCAACACCACAAACACACAAAGACAAACCATAACAAAAATAAACCGAGACAGAAGAACCGCCTTGGAACGGTCAGCGGAAACGAATTCCACTGGGGGGTTGGGTGGGGGGTGGGGGGGGGGGGGGGGGGGCGGGGGGCTTAAATCGATTTTACGTGGCCACAATCCTCGCCCTTACTTCCGTCGAGATTTAGACAAATAATTTGAAAAGCTTATTTAGTAAGCTGCATTTATTCTTTCTTTTTGATTTCTGCATAGAATGTCCTCTGGTCAGAGACATGCACCTTTGGGACTGTTCAAAAGTGGTCTTAAAGACCCCACCCCAAGTTGGGGTCGGAAAACATTGTGTCGATCCGTCCGTTTGTCTTTCTGTGCAGCACATTTGCGTGTCCGCTCCGTAACTTTGAAACTATCTGAGAGTGTCTCATGAAACCTTTAAGAAATGAAAAACACCATGAGTATTGTTTTACTATTTTTGGACTTATGGCCCGTTGAGCATTTGAAATAGCTATTTTGTCATCTCTCACTTCAAACCTGTGCGAGCTGTTTCCATGCAACTTTACAACAGATGATGCGCAGAAGACACGTGTGTGTATTTGAGTTTTACGTCCCATCCAACAACTTATGTATACGGAGACTGGGCCTCGGTTTAATGATTCACGCGAAAGTCTTTGGAGCATGGAATCGAACCCACGACCCCTGGTTTATGGGGTGAGCAGTTTAATCACCACACCACACCACAGAGGCTTCTTCGCAGAAGACAAGAAACATGGCTATTTTACTTTTGGACGAGCCCCCGTTACCTAATGGTTGAGAGCGCCTGACTCTTAATCACGATTGTCCTCTTTACGGGGTTGCTGCAGTATTAGATATCTCACCGCTGTGGTTCGCGCCTCGCTCGGATCACATGTGAGACGCCAAGTTGTGCAACTTTGTCTTCGAGCACTCCGGTTTTCGCCCGCCTCTCTCTCTCTCTCTCTCTCTCTCTCTCTCTCTCTCTCTCTCTCTCTCTCTCTCTCTCTCTCTCTCTCTCTCTCTCTCTCTCTCTCTCTCTCTCTCTCTTTGTGTTGTTTGGAACTGTGGTAGCAGGGCATTTATGTCAGGGATCGAATGTAAAATTTGGAGGAGAACAAAACTCTAACCGGCGCATTCGATTTCCGACAACTGGGCACTGACCAACAGTAATGTCTAGAACAGCCTGTATATCCCTGCAGTTGGATCTTGCATGTCCATGTAATTCATGGGGCCGTTAGTGTAGTTTCTGATTGAATTGGGAATCAGTATAAGTACCGTGACGCTGATCAAAATCTGTGCTGTTTTGCAGGGAAAAATGTTGGTTGATGGCTGATTTATTATAAAGAAAGACAGTCAACTGATGCGTGATCTGGTTAAAAGAAACTGACCTTTCCGAAACACAATCTACGAAAACAAGGCATCGCATGCGATACAAATCCCCTCGCACTAGACAACTTTGTGTGTGGAAAACACTGAAATGGCAAAAGTCCAACTTGCTTGAGATATTATCATATGCAACATTTGTGTAAAGTTTGTTTCAAAATCCATCAATAAAATATTTGTGTGAAGTTTTATTGATAATGGTGAAAAAATGTAAGCGCTAGAGCAATGACAAAGTTTTTCTAAAAATAGCCACAGTGACCTTGACCCTGAAAGTCAAACTCGCTCGAGGAATTGTCATAAAGTACATTTGTGTGAAGTTATATTGAAATCAGTGAAGAAATGCAGTCGCTAGGGCGATGACAAAGTTTTTCTAAAAATAGCCACAGTGACCTTGACCTTGAAAGTCGAAATCACACGAGATATTGTCATAAGGAACATTTGTGTGAAGTTATATTGAAATCAGTGAAGAAATGTAAGCGCTAGAGCCATGACCAAGTTTTTCTAAAAATAGCCACAGTGACCTTGACCTTGAAATAGGAACTCACTAGAGATATTGTTATAAGGAACATTTGTGTGAAGTAATATTGAAATTGGTGAAAAAATGTAAGAGCTAGAGCAATGACAAAGTTTTTCTAAAAATAGCCACAGTGACCTTGACCTTGAAAGTCGAACACTTTCGAGGTATTGTCATAAGGAACATTTGTGTGAAGGTATACTGAAATCAGTGAAAAAATGTAGGCGCTAGAGGGATGACAAAGTTTTTTCTAAAAAAAGCCATAGTGACCTTGACCTTGAAAGTCAAAATGGCTTGAGATATTGTCACAAGGAACATTTCTGTGAAGTTATATTGAAATCGGTGAGGAAATGGAAGCGCTAGAGCCATGACAAAGTTTTTCTAAAAATAGCCACAGTAACCTTGACCTTGAGGTCATGACCTTGAAAGTCAAACACACTCGGGATATTTTTATAAGGATCATTTGTGTGAAGTTATATTGAAATTGGTGAAGAAATGTAGGCGCTAGAGCGATGACAAAGTTTTTCTAAAAATAGCCACAGTGACCTTGACCTTGAGGTCATGACCTTGAAAGTCGAACTCGCTCGAGATATTGTCAAAAGGAACATTTGTGTGAAGTTATATTGAAATCAGTGAAGAAATATAGGCGCTAGAGCGATGACAAAGTTTTTCTAAAAATAGCCACTGTGACCTTGACCTTGAGGCCATGACCTTGAAAGTCGAACTTGCTCGAGATATTTTAATAAGGAACATTTATGTGAAGTTATATTGAAATCAGTGAAGAAATATAGGCGCTAGAGCGATGACAAAGTTTTTCTAAAAATAGCCACAGTGACCTTGACCTTGAGGCCATGACCTTGAAAGTCGAACTCACTTGAGATATTTTTATAAGGAACATTTGTGTGAAGTTATACTGAAATCAGTGAAACAAGAGGCTCAATGAGCCTAAACCGCTCACCTGAGGAACTTAAGTTTTAACAATTCACAGACTTGACTACTAAATCTGCTAATAGAATCCAGCCCATTGACCCTTACAGGATATAAGTCATCATTATTGCATTGCACTCCAAGTTTGAGACTTCTAGCTTCTATAGTTCCTGAGAAATCTTTGACGAAAATTTAACATTGGTCAAAATGGAGAGAAAGAAGAATGAAAGAACAGATGAACAAATAAGCTGAGAAAGCCCAATGTCTCTTACACAAAATAAGTCATCATTATTCTAATGAATACCAAATTTGATGCTTCTAGCTTTTATAGTTCCTGAGAAATCTTTGATTAAAAATTTAACATTGGTCTATTATCTCTATATGGAGAGAAAGAAGAATGAAGGAACAAATGAACCAGACTAGCTCCAAAACCTAATGCAGCCTTTCCCCTTGCCCAATGGTGCTACACATAAAATTTAAACAAGATTGGTCGACTGCCTGCTGAGATATGCTTCATTGAAAGTGTGGACGACGGATGGACGGACGACAGACTCCGGAGCCTTGGTATACTATCAGCTCATTGGAGCCTTTGGCTCAGGTGAGCTAAAAATTCAAGTCGCTATTTCTGTCACAACATTTTCCCTACGTTAAGTCTATGGGCAAACTTTTTTGTCTCTCAAGGTCACGTAACTCCGAGGTCAATATTCCGATTCGGCCCAAAATCGAAATTAACTGAGATTTTATGCCTGTCCTCGTTACCTGCAAGTTTGAAGCTGATATGAATAAAAATAAAGTTGCTATCGTGGTCACAACGTATTTTTTTATGCTCAAGGGCAGGTAACTCCAAGGCAAATAATCAGATTCGGCCCAAAATCTAACTTAACCGAGATTTTATGTCTGTCCTCGTTACCTGCAAGTTTGAAGCTGATCTGAAAAAAATTCAAGTCGCTATCGTAGTCACAACATTTTCCCTATTAATAGTTGGCCATCCAAACCATGAAAAAAATACTTGTGATGGCAAAATTGAGTAGAGTATGGCATCTATGATTATAGTGTTTTTTAGTATATTGCAAAAGTGATAGGGGTGGATGCCACTTCTGAAAATGCCCCCGAGCCTCAGAATTAGGTCAAAGGTCAAATGAGTGCAAAAATACAAAAAAATTGTATATGCTAGTATTTGTACCCTTTCTATATCTAAGCAGACCAAATAAAGTTAATTCAAACACCAGCAATGTACTTAGGACATATTGTTTATGCATCATATGTGAGAAAAAAAGTTGTATCATAGATTTGGCCAGGGTCAAAGGTCATTTAAGTACAAATTTTCTTTAATTCTGCATCAATAATTATTGTACAAAGGGTTATCTAGTATGTCAACTGAAACAAAGCCAAATGAGTTGCCATTTCCTTATCTAGGAAGCATAAAACCCACACATTATACAAACAGCATAATGACAAACCTAATCGGCCTTAGGTCAAAGGTCATTTAAGTACATATTTGGCAAAATATGTTTATTTTGCAAAATACATTGTTTATTCACATGCCATCCATTATTATAAGTAACATTCCAAATCGTCTTCTGGGTTCTTACTAAACGTCACGATATATCAAGGATATAGTATATGATGAAGATATATCTAATAATAACACAAATGAGTCATCGTCAAAGGTCACGTGCAGCTACTGTAAAACACTTATATTTGGCAGTCATTTTATTTTGGCGCTTTTTGCAGTCAAGGGAAAAAAAAACGCCAAAATAAAAATCCGCCAATAAAGCTAAAAGAATGCAAGAGAAGAAACTTTATTCTACACATCACAATTATAATGTGTCAATAGATCATAGGCATTATTGGTGACAAAAGAAAAATGTACTTACTTCTTTTGAAGCCGAAAGAAAGACAATGTTCTAGACATAAGACAGCTCAAAACGGCTGAATGAAAACAAACACACCTTGAGAGTTATTGTCAAAATTGGGGTGTAATTAGTAATTGAATGATGGCTTTAACTGTGAGCTCAATATGATGGGTAAACCAATCAGATAAGAGGAAATTGACACACCCCCAGACAGACATTTGGAATATCAAGGTAGCACATTGGGTTAATCATGCGGTGAACACAAAAATTTTACTAATTACTACAGTTTTTGCATGACGCTGTTGATGATCAACTCCGATGATTTTTGTCATCTTACATGGCTTTGTAGATTCGACTGATACTTTTTCTTCGGAAATCGAAAATCTGACAAAATATAAATCCACGAAAGGTCTACTCATAAAAAGCGCCTAAATTTGCTAATTTTTTAATGTTTAACAGTGTGCAAAGTTTGTATTTTACAAGATGCCACTTCATTTTAAGAGCCGTTTAGATCACTACAATGTAAGGGGTAACAGCTAATATGTATTCGCGATTGCGCCCATATGATTTAATGATTTTACTTCAGCATTGACAAGTCTATGCAATGCAAACCAAATAGGGGTTTCTCCGATATCACAGATACGAGCTTTCTTTCGCATAATCTGAATTAATAGACATAGTCATACATAAATAATAAGCCATTTTAACTTCATATATCGACTTCTAGATATTTGGTGGTTTATTAAATATTAACAATACCTATTTCGATGGTTTGATCAGTCACATTTACCCCCAGAACTTCAGTTAAATAAAGCAAATTCTTCTGATACCAAGGCCCCGTTTTTAGATTTATATCTATCTATTGTAAATGGGTTTGTTTGTGGGAAAATTTATGATAAACGCGATGATTTTGACTTATAGATTGTAAATTTTCCTTTGTTGGGTGGTGATGTTCCTCGTGCGGTATCCTATGGCGTTTATATTTCGCAATTAATTCGATTTGCCAGAGTGTCTAGTCATGTAACTGACTTCAAACCTCGATATAAATTGTTAACAGCTAAACTTCTTAATCAGGGCTATTGGTATCATAAACTGCGCAAAGCCTTAATTTTGAAGACTTCATTCCGATTTAATTCCAAAATCCAATGTTGGACTTAAAACGTCTATCGGAACTCGAAATTTATGGTGATTTAGTATATTAATTCAGAAAAAAATATATATTTCAATGACTTCAGCACCCAATTTCGTAAAATCATTCTTCGATATAAAAAATTGGGAACAACATAAAGGTTATATGACAGACTGCATGCATGGCAGTTAACCCAAGCACAGTTGACAACTTTGCTTCCCTCTTTAATTGCACGCTGGTGGGTCAGGCCTTAGATTATACGACGGTCCCAGCGTAATGGCTTGCTGAGAATGAGAGAGAATTTAGTTTTATGTAATATTGGTTGATGCCTGATGCTCTGTCTCTGGTCTGGCCCATCGGAGTACAACTTTTGGTTTTCTTTTGCTCCAGAATTTTAGTGGTTTCTTGCTGTCCGCACCGTTGTTTCATCTCTGTGGTTGTTTTGGTTTTTGTGTTCTGTGAGATGTTGCACTGATGAGTTAGGAGGACTGAACAAATGATTTTATCTAAATCTCGACTGAAGTAAGGGCGAGGATTGCAGCTGCATAAAATCGATTTAAGACCCTCCCCCCCTCCTCACCCAGCGGAATTCGCTTCACTGACCGTTCCAAGGCCGTTCTTCTGTCGCGGTTTATGTTTGTTATGGTTTGTCTTTGAATATGTGTATCGCTTATATTATTTTGTTTTGGATAGCCAATTGGCCATTTTGTGGAAAAGTAACTGTTCTTTTGCCTTTCCGCTATTGATGTTTCCATTAGGGTCTAGTCATTTCATTTTTGTGTTTCTTTCCCTTTGGTGCCCTTGATTGGAGCTGTGGGTTAATTGTATCGATTCCTGATCATTGCCTTCACTTCAATCAAATGCACGTAACAAATGTATTTTTTGATAATAAATACTTGTCATCAACACATCCTGGTGATAAATATGACAAAATTTGATTAGAAAACATCCATTTTTACGAGTTTTGTACTTAAATAACCCCTGACCTATAAGACTGACATACTTAGTGGGTACATTTAAAATCATTTTCCATTGTTCACTGCACCTAGATAGTTTTATGGTGATTTTAAGCAAGCAATTTCCCCAAATATATGTTAAAAGAGAGTTATGAGTAGTTTCGTGTTTATTTTGCACTCATTTGACCTTTGACCTTCTTCTTGGCCTCAGACGCATTGCCAGACGTGGCACAAACCCCTATGATTGTTGACACACATCAAGGATTACATTTAGCATGGGTGCCACACTCAAGTCAATTTTGTCATCAAGCGTAAAAATATCAAGCTTTTTTGCACCTGCTTAGTCATGCATAAATGATGTTTTTATGTGTTGTTAATTTGTTTATCTATTATTGGCAGTTATCCGAGATGCGACAGTTTAATTAAGGGGATAAGGTTAAAGTTTGACTTTTAATTGTCTTACACAAAGAAATTGTTAAAATCGGTCCTGCTAATAACATTTCAGTTGAAAATATTTAATGCTTGTAAAACCATTTCATATCGCCTTTTCTGTTTTATAATTGGCACAGTGTAGTATTCTATGTTGTGATAAAAACCGGCCTGGCAACCCGGTTCAGTCAGCTGGTGGGTACTGACTAATAAAACCTGTTGTCGGCCAGGCTAGCTCAACGGAAGTCGCGATTTGACTTACGGTAGTTGCGCAAAGGCAATGTTTCAGACCCATAACAGAAACAAAGTCACAAAGAAAGAATCCAGTGCTATATCAATATCGGGGATCATCAATGATTCAAGTCTGTAACAAAAGTATCCCTTTTTAGTCCATTTAACCCACATCCATGTAAACAAGCAGATTTTCTAATCAAATACACGTTACAAATGTATTTTTTTGATATTTTGATAACTATAAAAGTGACCAGTGGGTCACGTATACCCCCGGCCAGGCCATCCTCTGATTTATCTTTCGAGCTTGTATGAAAAAGTCAATAAGCTATAAGAATTTATAAATGTGTTTGTAAAAGCTAAACCAAACATAAAATTTCTAAATGGACCAAGAGTGTGAGGGCAACAAAGTTACTGAAGGTGTGGGGGCATCAATGATACTGAAGCAGGTGGGGTGTGCATCAATGAATTCTTTGGACTGGTATACACCATCGATGCAAATATCAATTGAATTTGTTTAGAGTTTAGAACATACAGGCATCTATAAAGTTTGTCATAAAACTTTAACGAAATGTAAATGTCTTAGTCTGTGACCTTGAGGTCAAGGTCACAATGGGTGGGAGAAGGGACATGCATCACAAAATCTTTGGACTGGTATGCAACATTGATGCCAGTATCAACTGAATTTGTCTTAGAGTTTAGAACATACAGGCATCTATAAACTCTGTCATAAAACTTTAACCTAAAGTAAAATTTCTAAGTCTGTGACATTGACCTCAAGGTCACTGTGGGAGGTGGGATATACATCAATGAAATCTTTAAACCAGTATGTAACTTCAGTGTAAGTATAAACTAAATCTATCAAAGGGTTCAGAAGATACAATGTCTTAGAAACTTTAATGCACAACTTTGACCAAAATGTTAACGGACGGATGGACGGTTGGAAGGACGGATACACGGACAGACGGACGGACGAACGACAGAATGAAAATTATATACCCCCTTAGCATACTTCGTATGGCGGGGGTATAATAAATACTGGTCAGCAACACATCCTTATGCTAAATATAACAAAATGTGTTCAGTAAACATCCGTTTTGCACGAGTTCTGCACTTAAATAACCCCTGACCTATAAGACTGACATACTTTTAGGGTACATTTATAATGATTTTCCATTGTTCACTGCCCCTGAATAGTTTATGGTGATTTTAAGCAAACAATTTCCCCAAATATGAGTTAAAAGAGAGTATAAGTAGTTTCATGTTTATTTTGCACTCATTTGACCTTTGACCTACTTCTGAGCCTCAGACGCATTTCCAGACGTGGCATCCACCCCTATGATTGTTGACACACATCAAGGATTACATTTAGCATGGGTGCCATACTCTACTCAATTTTGCCATCAAAAGTAAAAATATCAATATTTTTTTGGATTGGATGGCCAACTATATCATCCGACAACAGTAAGATGTGAAACTGGCATTCTATCATTGATGTTGCTGTTGTTGTTATTCGGTACAGGGAGCAGATCCGGACATGTTGTTCGTCGCATTTATTTACTTATCCTAGGTATGAAGAACAAGCCTACGGCTATTATCTGAAGTTGCTATTACTTAAATAGAATGTGGGAGAAGAACTTTATTGCACCATTGCACTTTACTAAGCCCGGTACCTACATGTTACACTTATGCAGAATGCAGGCGGTTATGACCAGGATTCGACTGTACAGTTGCTCAAGCGGGATTAGGCCATCGCTGTCTCCATGTGCGATAAGGGCCTTTTTATGATCACGCAGCATATAAGTTGCATATTCTCCCTCATACTAGTAATAGTTTATAACCTTGTACCACCTTAGCTACCATATAGCTGTATTAATATGTCATTCTTTATATGTCACGTAAATGACTGAAGAGAATAAAGTTTTGTCTGTCTGTCTGACAAAATCGATCATATACTGACCAAACTTGACAAGGTAAAAGCAGAAGGTCAAGGCATTGAAATTGACTGGATCCCCTCCCATGTCGGCATCACCGGTAATGAGGCGGCCGACGAAAACGCTAAATTAGCACTATCTATAGGTTTTAAAGACAAGACTCTCCCAGCAAAACGGGAAATATACTCTATCATAAACACAGCCATAACTAAAAAATGGCAGGAACAATGGGATAGAAACCCACCTAAAACTGGAAAGCACTACAAACTCCTCCAACCCACAGTAGGGACAAATGCCCTCCAGCACAGTAATAACCGAAAATTAGACGTAGTGCTTTCCCGCCTTAGATTCAATCATACCGGCATAAATGCAAACCCTACACAACTCGGAAGAACAACGGGAATATGCCGCAAATGTGATAATTTTGAACTTGAAACAGTCCAACACATCTTCTTTGAATGCGAAGAAAACACCCACGCCCGCGAAGAACTAAAGGCTGCCATGTTCAAAACGGTTACAAATCGGTACACCTCCAAGACCTACTCTCCCTCCCACCAAAAGACTCCTCGGCCATAGCCGAGGCGATCAGAACATTTCTTAAGGCCACTGAATAGTGGGATATAATCTAAACCTCAATATCAACACATCGCGCTTAGGCAGCCACCCATACCACCCATTGCCAAATCCCCACCCATACCAGAAAATCCCATACAACCCTGCATACAGTGTTACAACGTCACGGGCGCACCAAAAGGAAACCCCGGAGCCCAAATTATCTCCCCTGGACTAGCTTGAAGCCGTGACGGACGGGCAAAAGAGGAGCGCTGTGGTTGCGGCTTGAGGGCTTTGCACTTAGGAGCGCTCCACTTAATCACCGTACCGACACGGAAGGCAACCCCAGGGAAGTTTTACCAGTGTTTCTAGGGCACGGGCGCACCAGAAGGAAACCCCGCAGCCCTAGCTAATTCTACTGGACTAGCTTGAAGCCGTAGCGGATGGGCCAGGGCGGAGCGCTGTGAATGTGGCACATGGGCTTTGCACTTAGGAGCGTTCCGCATGGACTCCATACCGACACATGGAAAGCAGCCCCAGGAGGATTTCTCATATGAAATGGTATTAAACATGTCGATGTCTCTAGGGCACGGGTGCGACAAAAGAAAACCACTGCGGAGCTTTGATCCACTCACGGGACCTTACATCCGTGTCACCGAGGACACCGGGCGGAGCACGCCTGGTGACATGATTCCCCCACCTTGGGCGGACTGGCCGTTTCTAGGAAAGCGACCCGGTGTCCTCGGGTACATGGAAAGGGAGCCACCCCCACGGAGAAGACTTGTCGCACCCGTAGCCCTGGATATTGTATTAACAACGCCACATGCATGGCCACTTCTCCAAGGCATCTTGAACGGGATCATTGGAGACAGGATTGACCTGATTTCCACATCCTCCGCGAAAGAAGACTCCGGAAGGGGTCGGACCGCGGTCAGAAGGTACCAGTTTTTACCCTTTTGGACGCGACCCGACCCCGTACTTATCATGCTAAAAAAGACGTGGCATTTCAGAAGCCACAAAAGTATGGGGCGCCGTTTTACTATTTAATCCGTATTTATCGAATTATGGATAATTCCAATTATGGATATCCATAATTCGAATTATGGATATCCAATATTTTTTATGGATATCCATAATTATTTATGGATATCCATAATTCGAATTATGGATATCCATTATTCGAATTATGGATGTCCATTATTCGAATTGTGGATATCCATAAATCGAACTTAATTATTGATATCCATAAATCGAATAATGGATATCCATTATTCGATTTATTGATATCCATTAATCGAATTATGGATATCCATTATTTGGCTGATTTATGGATATCCATAAATCAAATTATGGATATCCATAAATCGAATTATGGATACCCATAAATCGATTTATGGATATCATTAATTTAGATCGAAATATGGATATCCATAAATCGAATTATGGATATCCTTAAATCGAATTATGGATATCCATTATTCGGCTGATTTATGGATATCCATAAATCGAATTATGGATATCCATAATTCTCCTCTGCAAATAAACCTAATGAATAAGGACTGCTCCCTTTGCAAAAAAAAAACATCTACTATTCCCGTCAGGTTTCCGATTTAGGTGTGTAATAAAAGCCGGAATGGAGGTGGAGGTTTAGTGGTGGCCAATGGTGTGGGAGAGATATGTTTTGTTTGATTTGAGGTTTAACGTCCCCTTCAATACTATTTAGGGTATTTTGGAGACGTTGCTTCCACTTATATGGGCATTACGCCTTCATTGAGATGAAATGACATCTCAATACCGCCGGCCACGGTCGCTCAGTCGGATGCGCGTCTGACTGGTGATGGAGGACGCGGGTTCGATACCTGGCAGGGTCGGCAACATTCTTTCGTGAAGATTGATCATGCAATCTTTTCTACCGTCATTCTCTCCATTACGCTGATTCAAGAAGGACAGTTTGTTTCGGAGTCATAAAAAAAATTTACACCTCACTTTCACAAGTCCGTGTTACACCTTGCCTAGCCACTAAGCGTTAAAATGGATAATATGAAATTAAAATCATCTTTTGCATTAAAATGAATAGTGTATTAACGTTCAGCTAGTCTTGTCTCTCTGAGATTACTAAGTTTGGAGATTCTACCAAATAGACTTGCCATTATCAACAAGGTAATAAATTTTTAATATAACTAGAGCTGTCAGTGAAACTGACTAGGGCCCCGGCAGCGCTATCAGAGAAGTAGGAAAATTTGTGGACGGACAGACGGACAGACGGACAGACAGACAGACAAACGGACGGATGCGGGGCCCTAATAAAAATACTAAAATTGATCAGACTTTAATTATCAGACTAGCAGAGATTGATCATGGAATCTTTTCTACGGTCATTCTCTCCCTTACGCTGATTTAAGAAGGGCAGTTGTCAGTTTCTGGCGAAAGAATGTACACTGTACTGGTTAACTGCATACGTATAAGCCTGCACAGGAAAAGTGTGGATAGGTAAACTGACCGGCTCAAAAATGACCTAAATTAGTGTTGACTAGTGTTGACTCGTGCAGCCAAATCTATTTCTCCAAGCCCCAATGGGCGGGGGCCAGGAGAGATATCTGAATCTGCCTGGTACTCCATACATCTCAAGTAGAGTATTATATGGATATATGTTAAGACTATATATAACGACCATGTGCATTTTTCTCCAGAAAGCATGCACGGATCCCCATTTGGATCATTATAATCTTACGTCCGACTTTCAGTGTCCTTAGGTGCGCAGTCCTCATAGAGGTGATTCCAGAGGGACCGGACGCGTTGGCCGGAATTTCCAGATCTTACGGCTGGTTCCGATATTTAACTGCACACATGGCGGGCGTTCAGCGTCTGGCGTCCGTTGCTTTGGAAGCCTTACGGACTGAAAAGGCTGCACGGCAGAGAGGTCCCTTTGACTGGCCATCATCTTCCAGCGATGATGAAGACCTTGAAGATTTTCAAGATTTTTACAATAAACAGTCACGTGTCTTAGTGAGAAATCATTAAACCAAAAGCTTTGGCGGTGATTTATGGATATCCATAATTTGAATTATGGATATCCATAAATCGATCCGAATTATGGATATCTAAAATCGAATTATGGACATCCATAATTCTAATTATGGATATCCATAAATCAGAGGAATAATGGATATTCATAAATCGATGGATATCCATAAATCGAATTATGGATATCCATAAATCGATTTAAATTAATGATATCCATTAATCGAATTATGGATATCCATAATTCGATTTAGGGATATCCATAATTCGAATTATGGATATCCATTATTCGGATGATTTATGGATATCCATAAATCGAATTATGGATATCCATAATTCGATTTATGGATATCCATAAATACGGATTAAATAGTAAAACGGCACCCCATACAAAAGCAGGGCAGGTGACGCATTTCTTTCAGCAATAACTGGCAGCGGATTAATAATCTTGCTTTTTCTTCCACAGGTACAGTTGGGAACCCAAATGGAAAATTGCCACACGACACGGAACCGGATCACGGCGAATAGCACCAACGGTGCTGTCCGAACGGGGCCCGGTTACGTACCCAACCCAATTAGAAAGTTGTTGCCAGAACTTTCCCTTGGGGCCAAAAATAACTAATCACACCTTCCTTTTAAGGTACTCGGGGATCCCTAAAGCGGAACCCCACATCTAATGTAGAATAGCTACAGAGATGACATCACATGGGAACCCAGTGAAGGGCCTCGCCGAGGCCCCCCGCATGAGTACCCATCTGATGAATATCTGGATGTGTGCAAAGCGAAGGCACAGTAGCTTGCCGGAGCACACCCACCCAGATAAGGTCACGCGCACAATAATTTATAAGGCAGGGTAATAACCAACCTTTGCTAGGGATTTGGAATAGAAAGACCCTTAAAAAGCCATTGAGGACGACCTAACAAAATTAATCAAAAGCGGAATTGCATAATGGCTGATTAGCCTCTTGGAAGCCTCCGTGGTGCAGTGGCTCCGCTACTCGCCTTGTAAACCAGGGATGGCAGGATCGATTCCGGGCTTCTCCAGACTTTCGGATGAGTCTTGAAACCGAGGTCCCGCCTCCGTATGACCTTAGCTGTTGGTGGGACTTAAAATTCAAACACTCACTCACTGATTAGCCTCAACATCGCCTTTCCCACAACCACACAACTCCACACAGAGCACGGGTACTAGGACATTTTGCAATAGCCGGAATTGGCTGGTCTAATAGTAACCCTTCCTGGCTCACTTTGGATTGCCGTTCTAAATTCAAAATTTCCTGCATTATCACCCTTTAACAAGCACCGTGCCCGTAGGCGTTTTATCTACCATGACAGGGGTGGGGGTAGAGAATAATGGAAGCCGAACACTTTTGTTTGTTTGATTTGAGGTTTAACGTCCCCGTCAACACTGTAAAGGTCATTTTGGAGACGTTGCTTCCAATTTTGTGGGACTTTTACCCGACAATGAGATGAAATGACATCTCAAGTCCTGTCGCCCAATGAAACCAATAGGGTTTATTAGCATGGACGGTCTGCCTCGCACCGCGGTTCCTGGACAGGCTTAGATCCTCTAAGCGGTTTACCAGTACTAGTGTGCGGGCTGGATTCAGCTCTGCGTGGAAGCATAATGCAGCCCATATATTTCTTCAAGCACCTATGAGCGGGGGCCCGATAATGCATACGAAACTTTTTTCCTCCGTCAGACAAAGGGCTGTGTACTGACACATTTTACAGCCGGAATTGGCAAAATGTCACCACATTCTAGAGCCCGACTATTGGTCCGTATCTGCACTCAAAATTCAAAAATCGCCAGAGGACTGCTCAATTTTCAGGACAAACGCTTCACATTGGGTGCGTTTGTGCCTCCAAGGCATCCTGAGCGGGGGGATTGGAAAGCGGGATTGACCTGTTTCTCACATCCTCCGCGAAAGAAGTCACTTCACTCCCCAAAGGCTAGCCGATAACTGTCGAATTGACAGGAGTCGGCACATTGGCAGCCTGGGGTTAGGAGCAGTACCAGTAACTAAACCCAGTCGGCGAACTGGGGGTAGCCCCTATGTGCTTTTAGCGCCCGGTTGCCTTACAAACTATGTCTACGAGTATTCTATTCATTGCTGTAATCCAGTGTAGATGAAATAACAAACAGTGAAGAGCTTGATCAGATCTGATGAGAGTGTGTGTGTGTGTGTGTGAATTCGGGTTTAACGTCGCTTTCAACAATTTTTCAGTCATATCACGACGGTGTCTGGTTGCGACAGGGAGCTCAATGCTCACGTTTATAGTGCTGCCTCACTGAAGTATCATGTCCCAGACACATTACATGATACCACACCCAGTCACATTATCCTGACACTGGATCGACCAGTCCTAGCTCTACCCCGTAAATCTGAGTGCCAAACGAGGAGCAGCTAGTACCATTTTTAACGACTTTGGTATGTCGCGGCCCGGGATCGAACCCGAGACCTCCCGTTCCCCGGAGCGGACACTCTACCAACTGAGCTATCGGGGCCGGTAGATCTGATGAGAGTTGCAGTTATAACGGAGACTGTGATTGCGGTATCGTGTTAGTACGGAGTTATTGCTCTTGAAATTCAACACCTGGATTTTGTCCAACACTCGTGCAATGCAGTTGCAGTTATATCGGAGACTGTGTTTGCGGTTGTAGGTAACGTGTTAGTACGGAGTTATTGCTCTTGAAATTCAACACCGCCACACAAACTGACAAAGCGAAACACAAAAAGTAACATTTCCAAGAATATCTGTTATTATGAAAGCACGTAAACGAAACTGCAATGCATTTCTTGAACTAGGTGGCTTTTTATTTTCACGTGACACTGTCAGCGTTTAGCGACAGTCAATATGTTTATTACAGTGATATGAAAGTCATTTGACGTTACAATTCTGATTCTGAGACTGATTTATGACTGACTGATTGAGGTCCTCGGTTCGATTCCTTAAAGTCGGAAAGTTTCAACAAATGTAACATTAGCTATGAATAGCGGCGCCTGAATAGCTATTAACTGGCCCCATTGGAGCTTGGAGAAATAGATTGGTCTGCACAATGCTTCCACGCAGACCATGGTAGCTCAGTATTTAGTGTACTTGCCTATCATGCTAGAGGTCCCCGGTTCGATTCCTGGCAGAGGTAAGAAAATCATAGTATGTGGACATGCTTCACAGGGATCAATTGCAGGGATTAATGCCACAAAGTGGACCGTCCTTCAGTATGATGGCTCAGTGGTTAGTGCACTTGCCTCTGATGCTAGAGGTCCCGGGTTCGGTCCCTGGCAGCGGCGATAAAATTTCGGTGTCTGAACATGCTCCATTGGCATCATTTGCAGGGATGATGTCATAAAGTACACTGTCCTTTGGATCAGGAGTCCTTTGGATCAGGACGTTAACTGGAGGCCTCCTGTGCAGGGAGAACCATCCCCTGTGAAGATTAAAGAACCCCACCACAGCCTGGATGGACCATTTCTCGAACGGGACCATTTCTTGAAGCAAACAATGGTTAAGCCAAATTATTACTGTAACAGAATATTCTCTGCTCTAATTTTGTATCATATATTATTGCTTGTATGCAAATGGCTTTAACTGCGGAGAGCCCCAACTTTGTGCCTCGTTCTAAAGCTCACATGTGTGATAAAGAATGACATTGCGCAATATCGAATTTTCAAGGAACACAATGAAAAACATTCAAATTAACTCCAACCATTTCATTCAGTCAGCTGCTTTTTCCTTTCTGCATGAGCAAGGTCTGCATTGTCATTTTTCAATTAAGATCAAATAATTTCTACCTCTGTGTGCGGAAAGAATTAGACAGTATAAATTAGCTTTTCTCCAAGAATTTGGAATTCATCATGAAAGTCCCCAGTGCATGACGGGAACCATGAATATTTTGCTTACTTGCTGTTTCCTATTTGGAGGGGTATCAGAGTGTAAATACAGGTGTAATAATGCCGAAAATCATTCCCATATAGGGATGCGATTGATAACAGCATTGCATTAGGTGCACAAGATGTGAAAATCTGGAGCGCACAGTACCTTGTTTTTGTCTTTAATTAATAGCAATCCAATCTGTTCATATAACAGTTTCCTACTTATTTTGAAAACTAAGTAAATTGAAAAACATGTTATGTTGGTTTGGATTAATTTTTATAACCGCTTTTTTGAAGAAAAATCGGGTATATTGTTTTCTTACCACAGTTGAGTCCGGCGTCAGTCTGTCCGTCTGTCCGCACCAACAAATGTATAGTTAGGTGGCTATGTAAATGGACAGAATCAATGTAAGTCTATGGGATTTATTCCATTAGACACCGAAAATACTTCTTTTATGTGGCTAAAAGTACCGTATTCGCCCTAATTACCGCACCATGCGCTTAGTTTTTCAAAACCATGTCAAAACATCACAGTGAAAAATCTACCTAATTAGCGCACACTCGATATACTATAGCTTCCCAGATGATGCATACTGATATTTAATGGGACTGAAAAGGATACTAAGCATTGCCTTCACTGTTGAAGAAATAACGGTAAGTTATCTTTATCGATTTACTGTGAGAGTTCCAGGGGGAGTTTACTGTAAAGTGTGCGCTTATGCATTTCCTTTTCAAAATTAGCTTAGGTGTGGGCTTATAGGAGCATGTGCGGTAATTAGGGCAAATACGGTAGCCACTTAAGTATCAATCCTGCCAAAAATAGCCACATAAGTATACATCTGTGAGACCGTCCGTCCATCTGTCACGTTTCTTGTAAATGGATCTCCTCTGCAACCACTGAAGTTACACTTTTGAAACTTTGCATGTGGATAGTACATGGAATGTAGATGGCAGTGGGCAACTTTTTTGTGACCTTGACCTCAACATGACCCCAAGGTCAAAGGTCAAAAATTATGATTTGCCATATCTCCTAAACTATTTGAGTTACACTTCTGAAACTTTGCTTATTGGATGGTCCTTGGAATATAGAATATGTCAGGTTCCTTTTGGTGTGACCTTGACCTCAAGGTCAAAGGTAAAAAATTATGATTTTGCCATATCTTCTAACTATTAGAGTTACACTTCTGAAACTTTGGTTATTTGGATGGCCCTTGGAATATAGAATAAATTTGGATACTTTTGGTGTGACCTTGACCTCAACATGACCCCAAGGTCAAAGGTCAAAAATTATGATTTGCTATATCTCCTAAACTATTAGAGTTACACTTCTGAAACTTTGCTTATTGGATGGTCCTTGGAATATAGAATATGTGGGGTATGTTTTGGTGTGACCTTGACCTCAAGGTCAAAGGTCAAAAAGTATGATTTTGCCATATCTTCTAAACTATTAGAGTTACACTTCTGAAGCTTGGATACTTTTGGTGTGACCTTGACCTCAACATGACCCCAAGGTCAAAGGTAAAAAATTATGATTTGCCATATCTCCTAAACTATTGGAGTCACACTTCTGAAACTTTGCTTATTGGATGGTCCTTGGAATATAGAATATGTTGGGCTACTTTTGGTGTGACCTTGACCCCAAGGTCAAAGGTCAAACAGTATGACTTTGCCATATCTTCTAAACTATTGGAGTTACACTTCTGAAATATGGTTATTTGATGGCTGTTGGAATATAGAATAAATTGGGATACTTTGGGTGGACCTCAACATAACCCCAAGGTCAAAGGTCAAAAAGTATGACTTTGCCATATCTTCTAAACTATAAGAGTTACACTTCTGAAACTTTGCTTATCAGTTAGAATGTTCTTTGCAACTTTTTTTAACTTACATGTTACATCGCTAGCTAATACATAGTCATTAGTGTTACTCATAGAAAAAGCAGGTATTTGCGATGGTATACCATCGACTGCTGATCTAGTTGGTTCTGTTTTCATACAAATTAAATAGTTCGAGAAATGGTACCATTAAGTTATCCGGTACCTATTTTACTGGCTGTAAAACGAGCGCTTCTCACGTGCAAACAAATGACGTCATCAGTAACAAATCTTACGTCAGAACATTGTCGAAGTCCACTCTTTAAATGTAAATGTTAAAGAAAATCAAAGCTGCTTTCTCTTGATAAATAAATGGAAATAGTGTCTAAAATGGTTCGAGATATGGTACATGGAGGCTAATTACATTGTTACTGTGTAGACTTTCATCCTGTTAAACTGGAGTGTATGTAATATACACCTGCGAGTAGTGGTCAAATGTGACCGATCACAGTATCAGTAGAAAAAAAAAAAGAAAAGAAATTAACTGGAGGCCCCCTGTGCAGGGAGAACCATCTCCTGTGCAGGTAAAAGAAGCCTACCATAATTACATGATTACTTGGTAGGCTTTCATCCTGCAAACCTAGAGTGCATGTTATGTACACCTGCACATGAGGGGGTCTTGCAGTATATATAGAAACAAAGCTGAAACTGACCGCACATGAGTAAACCGCTTAGGTGGACTAAGCCAGCCCAGGCAAAGTGGGGCTAGTCAGACTGACCAGTGCACATAAATCCTATTGGTGGGCAGTAGGGCTTGAGATATTTCATCTTGCTGTAAGGTAAAAGTCCCACAAAACTGGGCAGACTTTCGGATGAGTCTTTAAACCGAGGTCCCATCTCCGTATGATCTTAGCTGTTGGTGGGACGTAAAACTCGAACACTCACTCACTCACCCACAAAACTGGAAGCAACATCTCCAAAGTGACCTCAATAGGATTGACAGGGACGTTCAACCACAATCAAACAAAAACAAAACAGACTAACACATAAGACATATAAATAGCCATACCAACATCACAGCTTGGCCCTGTCCCATCGGGGCTTGAAGAAATAGATGGGCTGCATGATGCCTCCAAGCAGAGCTGAAAACAACCGCACATGAGTACTGGTAAACGTCTTAGAGGATCTAAGCCTGCCCAGCCAAAGCGGTGTGAGTCTGACCGTCTATGGTTATAAACCCTATTGGTTTCATTGTGCAACAGGGCTTGAGATGTCATTTCATTTCAATGCTGGGTAAAAGTTCTGCAGATTGGAAGCAATGTCTCTAAATGACCTACCGGTATACAGTGTTGATGTTAAACCTCAAACAAACAAACAAACCTCACAGCACATGTACATGTAGTAACGCAATTTAAACACTAGAATACTGTTGATGGCGTGCCATCGCAAATCCCCACGCTTGCTAAAGAGGGGCCAAGTACCGAAAACCCCTCACCCTGGGTCCTATTTTGACCCCATGGTCAAAATATTACCTGTATTATATTCTACTAATCATGCCCTTCAATTTTATACATGTATGCCACATGACTATGTTCCAAAAACTTAAATTTTTACCCTTTGACCCCTCCCCCAGGGCCCCAATCTGACCCCAGGGTCAAAATTTTACTTGTATTGTATTCTACTAATCACCCTCGTCAATTTGATATTCCATATGACTATATTCGGTAAAATTTGAATTTTGACCCCCACCCCCAAGTCCGACCCCTTGGGCATGACCCAGGGGTCGCAGCCAAAATCCTGTTCAATATGTGTTGCATATATCATTAATCATTACTTATGCAAAGTTTGGTTTCAAAATCTATAAAATTGACTTTGGAATTGAATTTAATTGATATTTGACCTTTTGACCCCAGGGCCTGGCCAAAAATAAATGTGACGTTGCACGCCCTCATCATGTAAGAAAGCTGTGTACCAAATTTGGTTACATTCCGACCAGTGGTTAAGGAGGAGATAGCGTGATGGACACACAGATGGACAGAGGCGTTCACAATTCCCTGAACGCTTTTTTAAAAGCGTGGGGATAGCTAATAGTGACATTTTAAAAAGTCTTAGGTATTTGTTGCAAGCAACAGAGTATAATGATCAGTATATCATCATCTAAAAGAGAAAAGAAAGTTGCACTAAAGATATTTTTATTGTTATATAAATAGAATTAGATACAAATTATTGTGAAAAAGCCTGGATGAAACTTGAAATAGTAGGTTGCAAACCACTCCATATTTGTGGTTATTACAAACCCAGTGAACGTGACAGCATCATTCTCGAACAGTTTGAAGAGTCTCTCAGAAGATTGGGGGTTGTATACTCTCACATCTTAATTACAGGTGATATGAACTTTCCAGGATATGACTGGCAAAATAGCTGCCTAATGCCAAACTGCAACTACCCAATACCCACTACCCAGTTTGTTGGATGACCTTATCCTAGTCCAACTGGTAACTTCTCCAACAAGAGACAGCAGTACCGTACCCTCGATGTTGTCATCACAATCAACCCTAGCTTAGTTACTGCCTGCAGAGCCAGTCCAAGTGTCAGTGATCATGCCGCAGTCTTCACTGAAATAAATATCAAACCATTAACCCTTGTCCTGCTGAACCTGGATATGCCTTTTCTTTGAAACAATGTAAATCCAGATCAGATGGCTTCTGAAGAAGCCATCTGATCAGGATCTACATTGTTTGTCATTCAGGTTGTGAATTTGTTGCAATAATTTGCATCAAGTAATCTGATTGGTTGATAATCACTAGTGGGTGTGGCATATATGAATATTCAGCAGGACAAGGGTTAAGAATCAAGCAGGTCCCTAGAAAAACCCCTCTTTACAAAAAGGATGACTGGGTAGGACTTACAAGCACATCTTTGACTTTGGGAAAAGCTTAACCCTTATCTTGCTGTTCACGACAACCCCTATCTTTGCAAACAGTGTAGATCCAGATCAGATGGCTTCTGAAGAAGCCATCTGATCAGGATCTACACTGTTTGACATGAAGTTTATGAATTTGTAGCAATAAATTACATCAAGTAAATTGATTGGTTGATAGACAGAAATGGGTGTGGCTTGAATGAATATTTAGCAAGAGAAGGGTTAACTGACCACTTTGACATTTTCACCCCTGTAAACCAGTTATGGGTTAATGTAACATCCGAACTGGAAAGAGCCATTGACAAGTTTATCCCCCATAAAACAGCTAAACCTTGGAAGACAACCTTGGATTAACTGCAGAATCAGATGATTGGTAAGGAAACTGGATAAACTCTTCATCAAAAACAGACACAAACCCTCCCCAGAAAAAAAAATCTGCAAACTTTAATCCCATAAGTTTTGTTTGTTTGTTTGATTTGAGGTTTAACGTCCCCGTCAACACTGTAAAGTTCATTTTGGAGACGTTGCTTCCAATTCTGTGGGACTTTTATCCGACATTGAGATGAAATAACATCTCAAGCCCTGCCGCCCAATGAAGCCAACAGGGTGTATAAGCATGGACGGGCCGACTCGCACCGCTTTGCATGGGCAGGCTTAGATCCTCTAAGCGGTTTACCAGTACTCGTGTGCGGGTCGGCTTCAGCTCTGCGTGGAAGCATCATGCAGCCCATATATTTCTTCAAGCCCCGATGGCTGGGGGCCGAAATCCCATAAGTACCTTATCCAGAGCCTTAGTAGAAAGGCCTACCGGGACTATATGGAAGACCTAATCACACCTATAGATGAGCATTCTCCTGAAGAAATTTTTTTCTGTTTTTTTTTTTCGAAGAAATTTTTTTCTGTTTTTTTTTTTCCAAAAATTCTACACTTTTAAAAATTCTACACTTTTATTAAACACAAGAAAACCTACTCCACAGGTATCAAAACACACACAAAAATGGATCCACTGTAACAGACTGACCTCGTAAATAGTCACTTCCACTCTGCCTTCTCAAAGCAAATACCGTTGAAACTCTCAGGGCTTTGTGAATACCTTTCAGACCTGAGCATGTAGGTTTCTTGTGACAAGGACTTCCCACTCGTACAAAAAATTCTGATCTGTGACCTTGACCTGTGACCTACTTTATCATAACTTGATCCATTCGAGATAGAGCCTTCATATTTGGCATGTAGGTTTCTTGTGACAAGGGTTTCCCACTCATACAAATTTTGACATGCAACTTTGACTGGTGACCTACTTTTTCAAATTACTTTTGAACCATTTGAGATAGAGGCTTCATATTTGGCATGTAGGTTTCTTGTGACAGGGGCATCCCATCATCCCCACCCATCGGGGCTTGGAGAAATAGATTGGGCTGCATAAAGCTTCCACACAGAGCTGAAACTGACCTCACACGGGTTCTGGTAAATTGCTTAGAAAGACTAAGCCTGCCCAGACAAACTGGTGTGAGTCAGACTGTCTAATGCATATAATAAGCCTTTTGGTTTCATTGGGCGGCATTTCATCTCGGTGTTGGGTGAAAGTCCCACAAAATTGGAAGCAATGTCTCCAAAATGACATAAATAGTGTTGCTGGAGACGTCAAACCTCAATTCAAACAAAAGCTTCCCAGTTCCCACTCATACAAAATTTTGACCTGTAACTTTTACCACCTTTAATACTTTTTAGTTTTGAACCATTTGAGATAGAGCCTTCATCTCAGATTGGCCCATTTAAATTTCTTACAAACGCTTAAGTTGGAGGTAAACAATGCATATCTCTAAACCACCAATCAGACATTGAACTGCCCTGCAGTTTGGGCATCTACTGTAGAAGAGGGGAGACTATTCCAGTTTGGAACAATGGCGACTGGCGAGATTATAAGAATCTTATATGAGTGTGAGGGGTGGATTAAAAAATCTGTCCCGAGGGTCACTGTCCGGCATCACGAGGCTTGCCGAGTGATGCCGGACAGTGATCCTGAGGGACGGATTTTTCTATCCACCCCTCACACCCATATTGGATTCTTTTTCTTGCATACCTTCCATTTCTATTGCGAATTTTTAATGCTGCTGTCACTTCGGTTACCGACGTCCGCCATTTTGTGATGACACAACAGGAATGTTTGGTGACGTCACGCATGACGACGCAGCACATGAGGTCAACCAGTGCATTTATCAAACACGCGATTATATTCGATTTGGGGTCGGAACACCAGGGTCAGAACATAAACTTCTATCCTAGGGTAAAATCACAGATTTCCTTGTCTTGTGTGCAAGAATCTTCTAATGAGTACCCCAGCATGTTTTCATGCAGAATAAGAAAAACTCGTATGTGAATACATCCTCTTATCTTGGCCTATGACTTTTGCAAAAAAGTACCCATTGCTCATTCATGAACATCTAACAACACCCCTGCTACACCACAACCTCTTTATAACACTATTGGTATTGTCTAAAAGCAGAAACTATGTAAACTTAGTCCAAACACTGTGTTAGATCCAAACAAAAATGTATAGATTATATTGAAAAAAAAACAACAACAAAAAAAAAAAATAAAAAAACTTTTATGGTCATTTTTTATTCATACAATCTGTACATTTGATTCACTTTTTGCCCATAAAATGCCTGTCATAACAATTTTTGTCTACTTTGTCAACTGCTTTGTCGTCTGCTGGTTACTTTTAAAGTAATTTTTGCAAACTGTGGACCCAGATCAGACTGCTCCTAAGGAGCAGTCTGATCAGTGTCCACACTGTTTGCCTTTGTGCATACATGTAAATGTGTTTGGACTTCGAAGAATTTGCAAGAAGACCCAACAGACAACATAAACAGACAACATTTTCAGATGCATTTTTCATGGCATCTTAACCCTTGTCCTGCTGAGCCCGGATATGCCTTATTTTTCAAACAATGAAGATCCAGATCAGACGGCTTCTGAAGAAGCCATCTGATCAGGATCTACATTGTTTGTCTTTCAGATTGTGAATTTGTTGCAATAAATTACATCAAGTAATTTGATTGGTTGATATAATGAAATGGGTGTGGCTTAAATGAATATTTAGCAGAACAAGGGTTAAGGGTTAAACTGTGTTTTATCCAAAACCATGTTAAAATGAACAGTGTTATCAAGAGGTTGTTCTGTGCTTTAATTTTTCAGAATTTTTTAAAGAGAATGGCGAAAGTACACATGTATTTGAGCATGTTCCTGTTAGCTATATCTCTGGGCCAAAGTGAGAGTAAACAGCCAAATATTCTCTTCATATTGGCTGATGACTATGGTTATAATGACATTGGTTACCATGGTTCTGAGATAACGACTCCCAATTTGGACAAGTTGGCAGCTGAGGGTGTGAAACTGGAGAACTACTATATTCAGCCGATCTGTACACCAACGAGAAGTCAGCTGCTTTCTGGGCGATACCAGGTAATTGGTTACCATATTTGGGCCGCAATCAGCAAAAAGTGGTGTTCTCAGTGAATTCTCCAATCAGTATACATGTACAGTAGAACTTCGATGGCTCGAACACTGATGGCTCGTTTACCATGGCTGGGTCGAACTTGTTCTTGTGCCCCTAGGGAAATCCTTAAGATAAGAAATGGTGGGGGATGACTAAGGAGATTTTAGTCTTTTATCTTGCAAATGTATGCTGTGTGTACTCATTAGAATCGCCTCGGTGAGGCGATTCTAATGAATACACACAGCATACATTTTCATTATAGAACATCGAAAAGATGTCTAAAAGTATCTCGTTATGCCTCCTGACAGTAACCTCAGTGGCTCGAACTACCCCTGTCTCGAATAAATTTCCATGGTCCCAAAGGGGTTCGAGCCATCGAAGTTCGACTGTATGTACACAAACTTGATCAGAATACATGTATAATCTTCCCTGACTACATGAGGAAGCACAGGCTGATGCACAGGCTGATCTGAGACTTCACTGGGTGGACATGCAGAAAGACCCTTTTTTGCATGGCATTGCCCGTTTAGGCATTTACTGTAAAAATGGTGGCACATAAGATCCACTGCTGTAATTATGCTGAAGTGTGTTTAAAGCTGACTTCCTGTATGACAGTGTTGATAGTCTCTTGATAACTAGTGCCATTAAAATTGCAAACATTGCAGACCCTGATCAGACTGCTCATTTGAGCAGTCTGATCAGGGTCTGCAATGTTTGCTCAGGCTCTGATACTGATGTCTCAATCCTTAGCTTATAGATAGACTAAGGAAAATGCTTGCAGTGACAGATATGGCAAGACAGTGAGAAATTTTAAGTTTCTTTGGGGTTTGAGGGAGAAGTTACCCTTAATGTTCTGTGTGTGAAAACTTCTCTCCAAGCTTGAAACAGGGAAAAGTTTTGAGACTTTTCCTGCCAGATATGCCCGGGTGATGCCTTATTTATTAGACTGATGGGCTGCACCAATCAAAAGGGTCTTCTGTCATGATCTCCCAGGGAAAACGAATAAAAAAAATCGCTTTGAATTGCAAAAAGATCAGACTATAGTACAGTGAAATTCCTATATTAATAAAGTCTGAATAGTTAGATCCTTTGGAAGCAAAAAATACACCAAATAAACAAAAATAGCAGACTCGGGTTTTATTGAGTGTGTTCATGACCAGTACTGAAATGTGCAACACCAGCCACACCCTCTAGCATCGGCTTAAGCAGAACTTAAGATTACTTTTCAGTTTTGAATTGGCCCAAAGATGGTCCTTTACTAGAGGACACTGGGTGTAAACATGTTAAGAACAGCTAAAACCTTATAAATATGCTTGTTTTAGCAGAATTAGTCCTAATTTTAGCTGGTCTTAATATCGGAATTTTATTTTCAGATCCATACAGGTCTGCAGCATGGAATTATTTGGCCAACCCAACCTAATGGTCTCCCCTTAGACAGCCTCACAATAGCAGACAAGTTGAAAGAGGCGGGATATTCCACACATGCAGTTGGTAAATGGCATGTTGGAATGTATAAGAAAGACTACTTACCAACCAGTAGAGGATTTGATTCTTACTATGGTAAGTACAACACTACATTAGCTTGATCATGAGAAAATCTGTTTTTGCCAAGATGCAGCTCAGACTTGGAAAATACCATCACAAAAACGTGCCTTTATAACTTTGACCGCCTTGAACACCACTTTTATATTGTAAAACTGAGGTTTACAAGGGTAAATCTTATTATCCCCACACTTTTAAAAAAAGCATTGTTATCCCCACACTTCTAAAAAAAGCGTTGGGGATATTGTGAACGCCTCTGACCATCCATCACGCTATCTCCTTCTTAACCGTTATTCAGAATGAAACTCAATTTGGTACATTTTTCCCTCACACGATGAGAGCATGCGAGAGCAACATTAAAATTGGCTCCGCCCACAGGGGGAGAAAGCGTGGGGATTTGTGATGGCTGGCCATCGACTGCTCGCTCTAGTATTTCTTATTTCTGCTCTAAAACATAGATTGTGGGAACACGTTAGAACTGCCTGGATGAGGCGGTTCTGACAAGTACCCACAATGATAGCACAATCTGTGTTTTGAGCAGAAATAAGAAAATTATCACGATTTTTCATCTTAAAATTTCCGTGTTTTTTCCGCGGTAAAATTTACACAATTTGTATAGGTGTGTTTTCATAATGCACAGTCTGGTTAGCACTTTATATTTGTGACTTGAAAAGTACAATACCTCTAGTTTTTATAAGCCTTTTGAAATAAGGTTGTATTATGATATGCCCCTCGGCATCTGTCTGTCCATCCATCCATCTGTAAACTTTCCGTTTCCGGATAACTCCTACATTTTACATCTGATCAAGCTGAAACTTGATTTATAGTTAGACAGTGATGCGGAGCATCACATATTGTTTCAAGGTTACAGTCCACCTAATTATTACAGAGTTACAATTTCTGTAAACATTCCGTTTCCAGATAACTCCTCCTACATTTTACATCCCATCAAGCTGAAACTTCACACATAGTTAAACCATGATGTGGAGCTGGGCATATTGTTTGGCAGTTACAGTCTGCCAAATATTAACAGATTTATGCCCCTTAGAAAATTTATGTGAATATTTTGTTTCCGGATAACTCCTCCGATCAAGCTGAAACTTGATACAAAAGTTAGACCATGATGTGGAGCAGCTCATATTGTTTCCAGGTTACGGTCCACCAAATATTAATAGAGTTATGCCCTTTGGAAAATTTCTGTAAACATTTTGTTTCTGGCTAACTCCTACAATCTGATCAAGCTGAAACTTGATATATAATTGGACCATGATGTGGAGGAGCATATATTATTAGGAAGTTACGGTCCACCAAATATTAATAGAGTTGTGCCTCTTTGAAAATTTCTGTAAGCATTTCATTGCTGGCTGACTCCTCCTACAATTTAGATCTGATCAAGCTGAAACTTAATAAATAGTTAGACCATGATTTGGAACAGCACATGATTATTTCGAGGTTATGTCCACCAAATATTTATAGAGTTATGCCCCTTGGAAAATTTCTGTAAACATTTTGTTTCCGGCTAAGTCCTCCTACAGTTTACATCCAATCAAGCTGAAACTTGATATATAGTTAGATCATGATGTGGAGTGGTGCATATTGTTTCGTGGTTGCAGTCCACCAAATATTAACAGAGTAATGAACTTTTCTTTTTGGGCTAACTCCGCTGTTATTTGTCAGTATACACATACTTGTTACAGTTAATTACCTGCCATAGGCGTATAATGCCCCGCTTGCAGAGCTCTTTTTACATCTAAAATTTCAAGACTCTTGCTTTTCTTTGTAGCTTAGCAGACCAGTTTGAATTTTACCTACCATAATGATTCTAGCTATTGGGCCAGAAAGGCCTAAGCAAACAGTGCAGACCCAGATCAGACTGCTCCTGATCAGGATTTACACAGTTTGCCATTCTGTCTGCACCTTTTGGATGTTTTGCTGGATTGTGAAATAAATTTGTTGAGATTTCAGGAGAGTTACAGCAAGTCCTCAAGGTGTCGGAATTTTTAGGGTATCACAGTGGTTGTAAACCCCCAAATCAGGTTATGTTGGGATGGGGCTCACATGTGAGCATTATGATAACCATTAGTTTTTGGAGAATAGATACACCATCTTTTTTTTTTTAAAGAATATCTCTGTTTCTGATATCAATAAGGTATTTTTGTTTGTAAGACTTCCACTTGTTAATATGGTGTGGTTCAGGGTCAGGTTGTTTAAATCA
Organism: Lucinisca nassula; assembly: GCA_963580285.1. Classification (NCBI taxonomy): domain Eukaryota; kingdom Metazoa; phylum Mollusca; class Bivalvia; order Lucinida; family Lucinidae; genus Lucinisca; species Lucinisca nassula. Next base: position 51,658,608 of record OY757010.1, read on the forward strand.
CTGTTAGTTTAACCCTTATCCCACTGAATAATTAATTTAGCCACACCCATTTCTGACTTTGAACCAATCAGATTACTTGATGTATTTCGTAAACTGAATGTCAAACAGTGAAGATCCTGATCAGATGGCTTTTTCAGATCTGGATCTACACTGTTTGCAAAGATAAGGACTGTTGTGTTCAGCGGGATAAGGGTATGGCTTCTTTAGAAGCCATCTGATCTGGATCTACACTGTTTGCAAAGATTTTGTTTGTTTGTCTGTATGTTTTGGAGTTTGCAAAGATAGGGGTTGCTGTGTTCAGCAGGTTATGGGTATGACATCTTCAGAAGTCATCTGATCTGGATCTACACTGTTTGCAAAGAAAGGGGTTGTTGTGTTCAGCGGGATAAGTGTGTTGGTTCTTTAGAAGCCATCTGATCTGGATCTACACTGTTTGCAAAGATAGGGGTTGTTGTGTTCAGCGGGATAAGTGTGTGGCTTCTTTAGAAGCCATCTGATCTGGATCTACACTGTTTGCAAAGATTTTGTTTGTTTGTCTGTATGTTTTGGAGTTTACTGGCCCAATCAACACTATTTTAGGTCATTTTTGAGCTAGTCAGTTTACCTATCCACGCTTTTCCTGGGCAGGCTTATGCATAAGCAGTTAACAAACAAAGATAGGAGTTGTAATGTTCAGCGGGATAAGGATATGATCTGATCTGGATCTACACTGTTTGCAAAGATAGGTGTTGTTGTGTTCAGTGGGATAAGCGTGTGGATCTACATTGTTTGCAAAGTTAGGGGTTGTTTGTTCAGCGAGATCAGGGTATGGCTTGGATATGGCTTCTTTAGAAGCCATCTGATCTGGATCTACACCGTTTACAAAGATCGGGGTTGTTGTGTTCAGCAGGATAAGGGTATGGCTTCTTCAGGAGCCATCTGATCTAGATCTGCACTGTTTGCAAGGACAGGGGTTGTTGGGTTCAGTGGGATAAGGGTAAACAATCATATTAATGGTCATATTGTTAACTTGTGTAGTAAGTGCAATATGTACTTCTCTCGTATTTTTGCTAGAAAAATGTAAGTATTTGCAAAAGCTACTTACATTTCTCAGCAAAAATATCAGTTGTTTGTTTGTTTGATTTGAGGTTTTAACGTCCCCATCAACATTGTATAGGTCATTTTTGAGACAATGCTTCCAATTTTGTGGAACTTTTACCCGACATTGAGATGAAATGACATCTCAAGCCCTGTCCCCCAATGAAACCAATAGGGTTTATAAGCATTGACTGTCCGACTCGCACCGCTTCGCCTGGCCAGGCTTAGATCCTCTAAGCAGTTTACAGTCCTGAATAAAATGAGTTTCATATTATAAATAGAATCTTGCATTTGTGCTCATGTATTTACCAGTACATTTTTACCAGTAAATTTGTGCAGTTAGTTTCAGATCAGCGTGGAAGCATCATGCAGCCCATCTATTTCTTCAAGCCCCAATGGGTGGGGGCCAGCAAAAATATCATATTTGGAATATTAAATGATCAGTTTTCAACAATATGTTGACTGTCAAAATTATTAGTCTTGAACAACTCAACCTTTTTTTATGCCATATTTATTATTGGGATGTGTAAAGCTTAATTTTACTACCAGTATCTCATTACCCCGGTATTATATTTTGCAGTACACTTTGGCACATGTTAACATTATGTAGATCCTTACTTTGTTAAAAAAAAAAACAGTCACAGGAAATGGGAGCTCCCTTCATCGAAAAAGAAATAAACATGCAGGGGATCATATTCAGGGGACCAAACCAGTTTTGCTTGTTTGTTTTGAGGTTTTACATTCCTGTCAACACTTTTTAGGTCATTTTGTAGATGCTGCTTCTGATTTTGTGGGATTTTTTACCTGACATTGAAATGAAATGACATCTCAAGCTCTAACAACCAAAGAAATGACTAGGGTTTAAGGAGCCGTCAGACTCAAACCACTTTTCCTGGGTAAGCTAAGAACTTCTAAATGGTTTAGTTGGTTTCAACTCTGCGCCAAAGCACCATGCAGCCCATTCTATGTCTTAATGCCCCAATGGACAGGGGTGTCAGACAAAACTAGAAAATGAAAAAGTTGAGATTTCAATCTAGCATGCTACACAGTTTTCACAGGATTTTGTTCCCACCAGACATTATTTCATTTGATGTACTCAAAGTATTTTGAAAAAAAAAGGAAAAACAGACTATATTCTAGTCCCTGAAGCTTGTCTTCCTGTGTAGGCTTTTAGAAGGATTCTCTCTGTTATTAGTAGACTAGAACGTGTGAGGGAGACAAATCATTTTGTGGAGGATTTGTTTTTTTTTGATTTGAGGTTTAATGTCCCCATCAGCACTGTATAGGTCATTTTGGAGACATTGCTTTCAATTTTGTGGGACTTTTACCTGACACTGAGATGAAATGACAACTCAAGCCCTGTTGCCCAATGAAACCAAAAGGGTTTATAAGCATGGACAGTCCAACTCGCACCCCTTTGCCTGGGCAGGCTTAGATCCTCAAAGTGGTTCACCAGTACTCGTGTGCGGTTGGTTTCAGCTCTGCGTGGAAGCATCTTGTAGTCCATCTATTTCTTCAAGCCCCGATTGGGAGGGGGGTGGGGGTACGGAATTTTGTGGAGGAATGACCTCCTGTGAAAGTGTATCCATTCACCTTAATAATAACCCATATATGCCTAGCGGTCCATTTTTGGGACATTGGCAAACAGTGTAGAACCAGATTAGATGCCTCAGAACATGGCATCTGATCTGAGTCTACATTGTCTGCCTAAAGTTTGTACATTTGTGTAAAACTTACCACAAACAAAACCTGACATCCCTTCAATTGGAAACAGACCACTCTTAACTCATTAAGTGTAATATTACATTGTCATATATGGGTTAACTCCAGAGAAAAATGTTGCTGCATCAACAATAGATGCAACCTTCTGTGAAAAGTTGAATGTCCAAGAGTATGCATTATACAGTGGCATAGCGGGAAGAAAATTATTTTATCATATGACGGCACATCTGAGAATGTAATAGCACCATGTAATAAATTCGATAATCCACTATGGATTAGCTATGTAAATTAGTATCTACGCGCTGGAATGTTATATGTTCGTCATCCTTAAAGAAGTCGCATTTACTAATGGCAGAATATTGACATTTTTGTGAAACAGTCGTGAATAAAATGAGTTTCATGTGGTATATAGAATCTTGCATTTGTGCTCATGTATTATTGAATGCATTAAACTCCTTGAGGAAAAGAGATAAAATGCTCGGCGAAGCCTCACATTTTATTCCTTTTCATCAACTTGTTTAATAAATTTAATAATACATTAACACTCGTGTAAGATCCTCTATGTAGCACACAACAACAAACATCTAAAAAAATCTCTTTCTTCTACGGGGCAAGTGATGTTGACAGTGGGGAGAAAAGGAGGGCAAACAATTTTCTCATGATGGGGGCAAATTCTTCCTTTGATGTGCAGCCCTTATACCAATATAGTATGGAAGGGAAATGCTTTCTGTTCTAACAGGTGATTCCCTTTAATGCAAATAGTTTTCATTAATCACCTGCATATTGAGTGCTACACCTATGTGATTTTTCACCAGGTTGAAACTTAATATTTTAATTTTGTTATTTTACCCATTTAGTCCTGGAAACCCCTAAATGGGTACCATGGCAAACAGTGCAGGCCCAGATCAGACGCCGCAGAAAGTGGTGTCTGATCAGGGCCTCCACTGTTTGCTTAAAGTTCAGCCATTTTCCTAATCAATTTTGAAGAAAACATAACCTGACACCCCTAAACTTAGAAATGGACTCCTGCTGTATATATGAGGAAGAAGATTCCATTTGGTACAAAAAGGGTTAGCCATACAAACTATTGTATCAGTTGTGCACACAGTAATAAAAATTTAATCTCTCTGTTATGTTGAAAGTTGTCATTATATTAAAATACATATGAGAAGCAGAATATTTTTGCCAAGGCCCGCATTACCTTATTTGCCACTGATTATGTGAACAGGATTGATGGTATATTATATAGTTATTTACTAAAAGCATCAGTAGTTTAGTGTTAAGCTACTCGCCTCATAAACCAGGGTCCATGGGTTCAAACCTGGACTATCTGATGAGTCTTAAACTGAGGTCCTCAGTTCCATATGACCTTAGTTGTTGGTGGGATGTAAAACTCACACAGACACACAGATATTTACGGCAACCTAAGTTGTATTTCAGGTTATCTAACAGGAAGTGAGGACTACTACACCCACAAACGTTGTGATAGTGGCTTCTGTGGGTATGATCTGAGAGATAATCTCAATCCTACATATGCAAAAGGTACTTACTCCACCCATCTGTTCGCAGAGAAGGTTATTGACATTGTAAAGAATCACAAAAAGGAAAAGGTAAATATAAATATCTACAGTAAAACCTAGAAGCCTCCGTGGTGCAGTGGTTACGCTACTCGCCTTGTAAACCAGGGATCGCAGGATCGATCCCGGGCTTCTCCAGACTTTCGGATGAGTCTTTAAACCGAGGTCCCATCTCCGTATGACCTTAGCTGTTGGTGGGACGTAAAACTAAAACTCACTCACTCTACAGTAAAACCTGCCTTAGTGGCCACCTCTATTAAGCAAGCAACCTGTCTTAAGCAAGCAGGCCTTCAGTTTCCAAAAAAGGCAAATGTGTTTAACTTCACCTGTATTAAGCAAGCACCTGTCTTAAGCAAGCACATTTTGGTTATCCCTCAGGTGCTTGCTTAATACAGGTTGGACTGTATATACGTGTACAATAAAATTCCGCTGTTAACCCTTATCTTGCTGAATATTCATTTAAGCCACACCCATTTCTGTCTATCATCCAATCAAATTACTTGATGTAATTTATTGCTAGATATTCATAAACTGAATGCGAAACAGTGTAGATCCTGATCAGATGGCTTCTTCAGAAGCCATCTGATCTGGATCTACACTGTTTGCAAAGATAGGGGTTGTCGTGAACAGCAAGATAAGGGTTAAGGCCACCAAAATAGAATAAATTGAATTTTAAAACTTATTTAGAGGGTTTCATTTATTCTTGCCTTGTGTTTTCTGCACCAATTAACTACTAATGGGAGGCCACCTTTGGGACTGTTCAAAAGTGGTCTTAAAGACCACTTTTGAACAGTTCCAAAAGTGGTCTTAATTAAGGCTGGCACGATTAATCAGATAATCGATTATTCAATCAATAAATTCCACAAAAATGATTATCATTACTGATTTGCTTGCAATCGATTATTTGATAAGTACAATTTACTACCAAAAGTTGCGCCTAAAATAGCTGTATTAGTGGCAAAGTGCAGACCAAGATGAGACGCTGCATTCTGTGGCATCTCATCTGGGTCTACACTGCCAGACAGGTAAAATTATGACCAAATCTTCAGTGATTACCAATCGATTATCGATGGCAATGACAGGAATGATAACCGATTATCTTTTCAGCTCCTATTAGCCAGCCCTAGTCTTAATATAGGAATTTTACTGTTTGTGCCAGCTAATATAGAAATGGTTCCTAGTCACAAAGGTGACGGGCAAATCCGCATATGCTCAGTTGAGCCTTTGCATTGACGCAGTTTCATCCTAGCCTTTGCTACTTACAGACATGTAAAGTTTCCCATCAGGTTTCTTTTTGTTCGCATTTAATGGCCCAGTCAACACTATTTAGGTCAAATGAAGACAATCAGTTTACTAGACCACACTTTCCTGACACTTATACATAAGCAGTTAACCAGTATAGAACACATTGTTAAAGATAAACTTGCAACTGCCCTTGATGCAGCAGAAGGTAATGATCATAGAATGATTTCATGATCAATCTCCACGGATGGATGTTGAAGACCCAGCAGGTATTGAACTCTGGACCTCCTAATCATCAGTCAGACACACATCCAACTGAGCTACCAAGGCCAGCTACTTGGAAGTTGGAGGTAAATTCATACAACTTTAAGGGAATGGGCACACCTTCAGGGGAGGCAACTCCTGCAAAATTATTTTTGTCTCCCTTGTCAATAAGGGTCAACTCTTAAAGGAAAGAATTTGCTCCTAAGGAGCAAATTCTTTCCTTTAAGAGTAGACCCCTTTTTCAATGGGACAGGGCTTACAGAAAAGTGTACAGAAAGTCCCAAAAGTTGCCTCCCTTTGAAAAATGGTAGAAAAATCTGCCAGGTGTTCCTATTCCCCTTAAAGGATTCGTACTGGTACATCATACTGGTACACAATAACTCCAGATAAGGAGTAATCATGTGGACAAGTCCATGAAATGAGCACCCCTCACCGAACCCCACTTTATATAGAGAAAACTTGGGTTTAGTGGGGTAAACATTATTATACCCGCTTCTTCTAAGAAAATCATGGTACAGTGGACACCCGTTTTCTCAAACTCTTATATCTCAAACAATGGTTTAAGTGAAACTAAATTTTGTGCACTTTTATGTTAGTTTTGCTATATGTTGCTTATATTTCAACTCCTTTTACCTCAAACTACTGTTATCTCAAACCAAATATTCCAGTCCCTTGGAGTTTGAAATAGCCAGAGTCTATTGTTTATTGTTTTGGTACCACAGTCAAGTGGTCTTCAGTTTGTGTGTGTTTCTGTCACATTTCTTGTATATGGATCTCCTCTGCAACCAGTAAAGTTACACTTTTGAAATTTTGCATGTGGATAGTACATGGAATGTAGATGGCACTGGACTACTTTTGGTGTGACCTTGGCCTCAGTGTGAACCCAAGGTCATAGGTCAAAAAGTATGACTTGGCCATATCCTCTATTGGAGTTTCACTTCTGAAACTTTGGTTATTGGATGGCCCTTTAAATATAGAATAAATTGGGCTACTGTTGGTATGAACTCAACCTCAACATAACTCGAAGGTCAAAGGTAAAAAAGTATAACTTTGCCATAACTTCTAAACTATGCGAGATACACTTCTGAATTTTTGGTTATTGGATGTTCCGTTTAATATGGAATAAATTGGGCTTCTTTTAGTGTACCGTCAACCTCAACATGACCCCAAGTTCAAAGGTCAAAAAGCATAACTTTGCCATATCTTCTAAACTATTTGAGTTACACTTCTTAAACTTGGCTGTTGGATGGCCCTTGGAATATAGAATAAATTGGGATACTTTTGGTGTTTTTAACTTGCATGTAGTTTTGGCTAGCTTATACATAGTCATTAGTGCTATTCATAGAAAAAGTAGGTATTTGCGATGGTATACCATCAACTGCGCGATCTAGTTTTCCTTATTTCTTCTCCGGGACATAGGCATGTTTTTGTGATGCTAAAGTGTTTAGAACTGCTATAGAGAAAAGGTTTTCACAGTCCCAAAGAAGTATTGACCGTACAGTAAGATTTCTATATTATGACCACCTTAGGAACTGTTCAAAAGTGGTCTGTAAGACCACTTTCACTTTTGAACTGTCCCAAAGATGGTCACTTACTAGAGGACAGTGGCAATAGAAAACACAAAGAAGGAACAGCAAAAACCTTCTAAAAGCATTAAAGGGGAATAGGTAGACTTTCAGGGGAGGCAAATCCTCCAAAAGTATTTTTGTCTCCCATGTCAATAGAGGTCAACTCTTAAAGGAAAGAATTGGCTCCTGAGGAGCCAATTCTTTCCTTTAAGAGAAGACCACTTTTTCAGTGGGACAGGGCTTATAGAAAAGCAAACATGAAGTCCTGAAAGTTGTCTCCCTCGGAAAAATGGTGGAAAAATCTATAAGGTGCTGCCATTCCCCTTAAAAGCAGAATTTCTGTGCACTGTCTTTAGAAAAAAACGATGTCTTGTGATCAAATTTGAATTATGAATAGATTTTGACAAAGTCAATGTTCAACAGAGTTATTGACCTTGCTCGACACCAAAACAAACTATCCAGCAGGCAAATGATGTAATTGTGTTGTTACATCAACGTTGATTCAACATCATGACGTTTATGCAATGTCACATCTACGTCTCGACGTTGCACCAACGTTGATTTTACTTTGTCCTAGCGATTTGTGTCTGCTGGGTATGGATTTGATTCAAACTTTGGCAGCTGAATTGGTTTTGACAAGCTCTAACTTGGGATTAAATGTGTTTTGTGTCTGTTTTCTAAAGTTGCAGAGTTAAAAACCAGAAGTAATATTTTTTGCTCTATATCTTGAGAAAGAAATGATGGGTTGGTGTCAAATACATTGCTTTAAGACTGGACAGTATTGATAAGGGAGGCAAAAGCTTTTGCAATTCAATTGTTACCTCCCCTGTACAGTCATATGCCACCATTACAATAACACACCCATGTGACATAGATCATTTTTCACATCTCCAAAATGGCTACCTTTCTGATGAAAATCGGTGGTATTTTCATTTATACTGCAAACATAGGTTGTGGATGCTCATTAGAAGTGCCTCATTGAGGGGTGGTTCTAAAGAGTACCCAAACCTATGTCTTGGAGCAGAAATAAGCAAAAAAAATATATGCTTCCTAAAACCCCAGTTTTCACTATATAAAATGGGGTTTAGTGGGGGTATTCATTTCACGGACTTGTTCACGTGGTGCACTATTTTGAGCTGTGATTATGGTGTCATACAGCCATTTTGTCTTTTAATTTTCAGCCATTGTTCATGTATGTTCCTTTCCAAGCAGTGCACTCACCCCTTCAGGTACCAGAGAAATACATTGAACAGTACAAACACATTGAAGACCACCGGAGGAGAACATACGCAGGTAGGGTCCGTTATAGAAATCAGTCTACATACGCAGGTAGGGTCCGTTATAGAAATCAGTCTACGTGTGTAATAATGGCAGAATGGTAAACAGTGTAGATATTGAGAACACTGCAGCTTTATAGTTATCATACATGACAACATTGTTGGGGTCCAAAGCTGAAACCGGGGAAGTTGAAAAACTGTTTATTCCAAACAAAAATGAGTAGATTTTTTAGAAATATAACCATTTATGGCAATTTTTTTTCTGTATAATCTGTACATTTTTTTCCATCTTTAAACCATGTTACATCCAAAACTGTTATAATGAATAGTGTTTTGATGTTTTTAGAAATTAGCCTTCATAGAATATATTTCACATAAGTAACCATCTATTTGCTTTGTACCAATATCATACTTAATGTCAAGGTCATTGTGTTTTACCAAATTCCCACAAGCTTGGCTTCCACTAGCTATAGTTAAGGTCTTTGTGTATTTATGCTTATTGTTAAAGAAATGAACTTCACCATAAACCATCTTATAACTGTTCATTATAACATGGTTTTGGATATAACATTTTAAATATGGATCCCAAAAATGCACAGATTATGCAGAAAAAAGATTGTCTATAACATCACGAAAACACACCTATACAATTTTGACCCCCTTGAACCCCAGTTTTATGTAGTATAACTAGGCTTTTCGGGGTAAACCTTATTTTTCTTATTTCTGCTCTAAAATATTGATTGTGGGTACTCGTTAGAACCGCCTCATCGAGGCGGTTTTAACGAGTACTCACAATCTATATTTTGAGTAAAAATATCACAAATTTTCATCTTAAATTTCTTTTTTTTCAGCAGTAAAAGTTACAATGTATTTGTATAGGCATGTTTTCATAGTGATGTAGAAAAAAAATGTCTATAAAATTTATGCTTTTTGTTTGCATACAATATGGTTGTTCAATTGACATGGTTTCTGCTTTGATTCCAACAATAGTTTTATTAAGAGGCTGAGTGCACTTGATTTCTGAAGTCTTGTGAATAGGCTGGCTGGGCATTTATCCAGAAACTTCATTATGTATGGCATTATATATGCACAAAACTCCTAATGTCCTACATTTTAAAAAGACTAAAAAGCATTTTATGTATAAAATGAAACGTCACTGACTCAAAACACCCGTGACTCATTTACTTCGGCTTGAGCCCCAGGATATTGTCTCCCTAGCTCCTGATAATTTATATCTAATGCTTATTTAGAGATTTTTATGCCCCCGCATTGAATGATGCCGGGGGCATATAGTTTTTAGCTCACCTGACCGAAGGTCATGGTGAGCTTTTGTGACCGTAAGATGTCCGGCGTCGTCGTGCGTCGTCCGTCGTCCGTCGTCCGTCGTGCGTAAACTTTTTCTTGTGAACAAACTAGAGGCCACAGTTTTGGTCCAATCATCATCAAACTTGCTCAGAATGATCATCATGACAATATCTCGGTCAAGTTCGAATATGGGTCATGTCGGGTGAAAAAGTAGGTCAGTAGGTCAAATCATAGAAAAACCTTGTGAACACTCTAGAGGGCACAGTTTTGGTCCAATCATCATCAAACTTGCTCAGAATAATTATCATGACAATATCTCGGTCAGGTTCGAATATGGATCATGTAGGGTCAAAAAGTAGGTCAGTAGGTCAAACCATAGATAGTCCTTGTGAACACTCTAGAGGGCACAGTTATGGTTCAATTATCATCAAACTTGCTCAGAATGATCATTGTGACAATATCTCGGTCAAGTTTGAATATGGGTCATGTCGGGTCAAAAAGTAGGTCAGTAGGTCAATTCATAGAAAAACCTTGTGAACACTCTAGAGGGCACAGTTATGGTCCAATCATCATCAAACTTGCTCAGAATAATCATCCTGACAATATCTCAGTCAAGTTTGAATATGGGTCATGTTGGGTCAAAAAGTAGGTCAGTAGGTCAAATCATAGAAAAACCTTGTGAACACACTAGAGGGCACAGTTATGGTCCAATCATCATTAAACTTGCTCAGAATGATCATCATGACAATATCTCGGTCAAGTTTGAATATGGGTCAAATGGTTCCGGTCCGTTGCACATCTAGGTCACAGGAGCCAAAAACAGATTTTTTTCACCAAAAACTTAAAAAATCTTCTTCTCTGAAACCACAAGGCCCAGGTCTTTGTTATTTGGTATGAAGCTTCATCTAGTGGACCCCTACCAAGATTGTTCAAATTATAGTGCTGGGGCCAAAAATGCCCCCGCACGGGGGCCCTTTGGTTTTACATAGGCTTATATAGGGAAAATCTTTAAAAATCTTCTTCTCTGAAACCACAAGGCCCAGGACTTTGATATTTGGTATGAAGCTTCATCTAGTGGACCCCTACCAAGATTGTTCAAATTTGAGTGCTGGGACGAAAAATGCCCCCGCCACGGGGCCCTTTGGTTTTACATTGGCTTATATAGGGAAAATCTTTAAAAATCTTCTTCTCTGAAACCACAAGGCCCAGGTCTTTGATATTTGGTATGAAGCTTCATCTAGTGGACCCCTACCAAGATTGTTCAAATTATAGTGCTGGGGCCAAAAATGCCCCCGCCCCAGGGCCCTTTGGTTTTACATAGGCTTATATAGGGAAAATCTTCAAAAATCTTCTACTCTGAAACCACAAGGCCCAGGACTTTGATATTTGGTATGAAGCTTCATCTAGTGGACCCCTACCAAGATTGTTCAAATTATAGTGCTGGGACAAAAAATGCCCCCGCCACGGGGCCCTTTGGTTTTACATTGGCTTATATAGGGAAAATCTTTAAAAATCTTCTTCTCTGAAACCACAAGGCCCAGGTCTTTGATATTTGGTATGAAGCTTCATCTAGTTGACCCCTACCAAGATTGTTCAAATTACAGTGCTGGGGCCAAAAATGCCCCCGCCCCGGGGCCCTTTGGTTTTACATAGGCTTATATAGGGAAAATCTTAAAAAATCTTCTTCTCTGAAACCACAAGGCCCAGGTCTTTGATATTTGGTATGAAGCTTCATCTAGTGGACCCCTACCAAGATTGTTCAAATTTTAGTGCTGGGACAAAAAATGCCCCCGCCACGGGGCCCTTTGGTTTTACATGGGCTTATATAGGGAAAATCTTTAAAAATTTTCTTTTCTGAAACCACAAGGCCCAGGACTTTGATATTTGGTATGAAGCTTCATCTAGTGGACCCCTACCAAGATTGTTCAAATTTTAGTGCTGGGACAAAAATGCCCCCGCCACGGGGCCCTTTGCTTTTACATTGGCTTATATAGGGAAAATTTTTAAAAATCTTCTTCTCTGAAACCACAAGGCCCAGGTCTTATATATTTGGTATGAAGCTTCATCTAGTGGACCCCTACCAAGATTGTTCAAATTATAGTGCTGGGGCCAAAAATGCCCCCGCCACGGGGCCCTTTGGTTTTACATAGGCTTATATAGGGAAAATCTTTAAAAATTTTCTTCTCTAAAACCACAAGGCCCAGGACTTTGATATTTGGTATGAAGCTTCATCTAGTGGACCCCTACCAAGATTGTTCCAATTTTAGTGCTGGGGCCAAAAATGCCCCTGCCCCGGGGCCCTTTGGTTTTACATAGGCTTATATAGGGAAAATCTTTAAAAATCTTCTTCTCTGAAACCACAAGGCCCAGGACTTTGATATTTGGTATGAAGCTTCGTCTAGTGGACCCCTACCAAGATTGTTCAAATTATAGTGCTGGGACAAAAAATCCCCCCCTGCCACGGGGCCCTTTGGTTTTACATAGGCTTATATAGGGAAAATCTTTAAAAATCTTCTTCTCTGAAACCACAAGGCCCAGAACTTTGATATTTGGTATGAAGCTTCATCTAGTGGACCCCTACCAAGATTGTTCAAACTATAGTGCTGGGGCAAAAAATGCCCCTGTCCCGGGGCCCTTTGATTTTACATAGGCTTATATAGGCAAAATCTTTAAAAATCTTCTTCTCTGAAACCGCTAGGCCCAGGTCTTTGATATTTGATGTGTAGCTTCATCTAGTGGACCTTTGACAAGATTGTTCAAATTTTAGCCTTTGTTGATGTTTGGTATGAAGCTTCACCTTTAAGACCTCCCTCAACATTATGTACATTAAAGCCCTGGGGCCAATAATGGCCCTCTCTGGGGCCCACTTGTTACACTATGGATCAGGTGAGCGATCCAGGGCCATCATGGCCCTCTTGTTAGGTTTTCCGTACGAAAGTGTGTATGTACGTACTTAATCATGTTAGACTCAGGTTAAGGTTTTTAGTCAGGGTAGAACTTGAGCTCATATTTTTCAAACCATGCAATGGATGTGGTTTATATTTAGTATGATGATAGATATGGGTCCAAAGTTTTATCCAGCAATACCCCCACAACTACCCATGGTCTCAAGCTCAAGGTCACAGACTTAGAATTTTTTTAATGTTTAAGACTCAGGTTAAGGTATTTGTACCAGGTAGAATTCAGCTCATATTTTCTAAACCATGTAATGAATTTGGTTCATATTTGGTATGATGATAGATATAGGTTCAAAGTTTTATTCAGCAATACCCCCACCCATACCCATGACCTCAAGGTCAAGGTCACATACTTAGAATTTTTTTAATGTTTAAGAACCAGGCTAACATATTTGTAACAGGTAGAATTTGAGCTCATATATTCCAAACCATGTAATGAATTTGGTTCATGTGTGGTATGATGATAGATATAGGTTCAAAGTTTTATTCAGCAATGCCCCCACCCATACCCATGACCTGGTCAAGGTCACATACTTACAAAGTTTTAATGTTTAAGACTCGGGTTAAGGTATTTGTACCATGTACAACCTGAACTTTTATGATTCATTTGGTTCATATTTGGTTTGATGATACATACAGGTCCAAAGTTCCATTTGTCATACGCCTACCTATGCCTATGACTTCAAGGTCAAGGTCACAGATTTAGAAATTTTTAAACATTATTTTTTTAAGAGTTCATATTTTGAAAACTATATGATGGTATTGGGTTTATATTTAGTATGATTATAGATACAGGTCCAACAAGACCTACAGCTATGCATGTGACCTCAAGGTCAAGGTAAGGTCAAGGTCATAGCCATAGAAATGTTTAATATTAAAGTATGTTAAGAGCTCATATTTTCCAAACCATATAATGGATTTGCTTCATATTTGCTAGGATGATAGATAAAGGTAAAAAGTTTCATTCAACAATTATCCTGTCCTTGCCCAGGACTTCAAGGTCAAGGTCACAGACCTAGAAATTTTTAATGTTAAAGTTTTAAGAGCTCATATTTTCCAAAATTGATGGATAGGGTTCATATGTGACATGAAAATAATTATTTTTTCAAAGGCTGAATCGGCAATACCCCTACCTATGCCACTGACCTCAATGACGCTGTTCCAGGTGAGTTATGCTGTCCAATGACAGCTGTGGTTGCAACATGATTTTTTTCCGGGACAGGTGGACCCTGGGCGGGGGCATCTGTGTCGTATTGACACATTTCTAGTTTTTTCTAATTTTATCTCGAAAGTGTATTATAGAGGATCTTACTTGCGTTTATTTGACAAGATAAGGAAAAGGGATAAAATGCGAGGCTTTGCCAAGCATTTTATGCCTTTTCCTCAACAAGTTTAATAAATTCAATTATACATGAGCACGAATGCAAGATTCAATTTATCATATGACATTTAAAACACATTTTGTTCATGTCAATATTCTGCCATGGTAAACGCGACGTTATTAAGGATGTCATACCTGTAATGTTACAGGGCATATCTAACTAATTTGCATATTTAATCCACTAGTGGATTATCAAATTTATTACATGGCGTTACTACGTTCTCAGATGCAACGTTATATGGGCTCCGTCAAGCGATTTTGGTACTTACCGCCTATGCGAGCAGCGAAGGTTCAGGCGAGCCTGCGCATCCGCGCAGTCTCGCCAGAACCTTCGCTGCTCGCTCATACAAGCAGTGAATCAAGAGGACCCTTCCGACAGAATGCCATATCCCTGGCCCCTCTGAATGGCTGGGCATGCGCAGTTAAAATTTGTCATGACGGAATGCTCGAAGACACAAAATCGCTTGGCGGGGCTCAATATTATGGTAAATTCATTTAATATGCCTCCTGACCTTGAGCCATGTTGGTCTTTATCTCTGTCAGAACATATTATGTCCCCGCCCCAAAGTGGAGGGTGACATATTAATTTTGGTGTGGATCCCATACTTGTATGCATATGCATAGGCATATAATGTGGGTCATCGTGACACTTTCTTGTGTGCAAGATATCTCTTGAACTGCTGAGCGGATTGTAATCAATTTTGCATGGATATAACATGAAGAACTGATTAGGTTTTGGTGACCTTGACCTTATTTTCAAGGTAACAGCCGTGCTAAATAGGTCAAAGTTAGGCCAAATTTAAGTTGTTTGCAATATATGTCATGAACTACTGGTTGGATTTTTAATCAAATTTGCATGGATATAACAAGAACTGATTAGTTTTTTGTGGCCTTGATCTTATTTTCAAGGTCACAGTGGTGCTGTTAAATTAAGTTTGTTTTGAAAGGGGGACATCTGTTTCTCAAGTCTAGTTTCCATTGTCCCAAAATTGTTTGAGTCATTTAAGTTTGAATGCATTTGCACATATGACCATTTCAGGTATGGTGTCAGCTATGGATGAGGCTGTTGGTAATATAACAGATGCCTTTAAAGCCAGGGATCTCTGGAACAATACCATTACTATTTTTTCAACAGGTAAGTCTTTACTTCCTACCATTATGATGTCTACTAACCAGGGTTAGATTCTGTTTGTCTTACATGTGAGCTCATACTGAAAGCCATGTTTTACTTGTCACTATCCCTTTTTCAAATACTTGCTTGGTGGATGAGTTTCCTACTGGTGACTTGTGAGATTGCATCCCCTCCAGTCAGTGTTGTGTGTGGAATATATTTTTTCTTGCACACCAGAAAAAGACATCCATAGTTTTAGCTTGCGATAGAAATTCTGTCCTAACCCTGGAGTTCTTACCCAAAATGGAATATTCTCGTGTGCTTGATAAATGCACTGGTTGAATATGACCTGATATGTGACGGTGTTAAGGTCGACATAACAGCAAGTTCTTGACGTCACTGAACATCACTTAGTGTCATCACAATATGGCGGACATTGGCAATCGAAGTGACTGCAGTGTTAAAATTCACGCTCAGAAATGGAAGGTTTGCAAGAAAAAGAATCCTGCATTGGTGTGAGGGGTGAATAGAAAAATCCATCCCTCAGGATCACTGTCCGGCATCACGAGGCTTGCCAAGTGATGCAGGACAGTGATCCTGAGGGACAGATTTTTCCATCCTCCCCTCATGCCTATATAAGATTCTTATAATATACCTATAAAGATAAAAATACTGCTGTATACTACCAGTTTTCCAACACAAAAATACAGAATCCTGTATCACTCTACTTGAGATTTCCAATTTCATATCACCATCTTTGCTAGCCCTGAGCTCCGGCATTTGTTGCGAAGTGAGAAAGCAGCCATTTGTAACACTTGAAAAAAACAACAACAAAAAACAGACTTTATTGGAAGCAAAAAGATATATAATAATCATATCATTTAACAGTGTTATTGATAAGCTTTTGCCCGAGGAGTACTGTTACTCCTTCAACCAAAGACATAGGCGTATCCTGTGATTCTTTGAGAGTAGCGGTACTCCTAAAATCAAAACTAGGGTCGTATCTTCATCTGTCATCACAGGATGGCTGCTAAGTGCACTTATATTAATTTCAGACGTGGCAATGGTCATATGTAAAAGACGTTATACACATTTTCTATCATCGTAACATACCGATATACATTTTCATGTTAATTAGCTGGCGGACAGCAAAACTGAAAAATTACTTTTTCTTCTAAAGAATGTAAATCCAGCCAACGTGGTCGTATTCTTCGCATGTGTTTTTGGAATTTCCCAGATGCCATTGAAGGCTCGTTTTGATCAGACTGTGCAGGCTGGTCGGAGTCTTCAGCCGTCACACAGATCATACTGTCATCAAAACGTTTTCAAACCCATGTTTTGTGTCTGCAGCGGCCTTATGTTCAACGCGTTCAAAGGCGGGGGAAAATCTCCACTAATTGTAGCAACTGCATGCGATTGGTAAAAGGCGAGAAATTCAGTGCTCAGCAAAAATACAATAAAAGGTGCGACCAGTGAAGACTCAGACCAGCAAGCGCATCTGTGAAAGCTAATCAGTCTGTCCCGGTTGCTGTGTTTGCGTTCTTTTATGATGCGCTGCCAGTCTGCTTAATGTTCAAAGACGCCGGCGAGACATCTTAGGGTGTTAATTTAATCGGCTACTCGACAGATAGCGGTAAATAAGCATGCACTGCATGCTGACCTGACCACCTGGGATTCACAATTAGATGTTTGAGTACCCAAGTATTGCAGGTTAATCCTGCCATTGTGACTCGATAAATATAATTTTGGTCAAATGTATACGGAACACGGCGGACAAAGAGATCAGTCTGCAGCGGTGGTTCTATCTCAGACGTGCATTGACGACAATGTTGCGAGAAAAAAGTACGTCGGGATGATAAAAGTATAAAAAATAGAAGTGGAGTCAAAATGTAAACAACCACCATGATGCAATAATCAAAGGCGCCGACATACACGTGTCTGAAAACGGCAGTAAGCAAGGTTTTTAAGCCTCCGGTTAAGAGCTTCCGCCAATGGCCAAAGGACGCGAAAAAAAAAAAAAATGATTCACGGACGCAAATTTTCTTGCATCTGCGGCCTGCGGACGCTAAGCAGAAAGAGCTAGCGCTAACGTTGCCTGGTCGGATATATATTCGCTATTACATCCTAGCCCAGTTGCTGTTGCTTCTGTTTTGTTTTTCCACAAAATGCAGAGTAATCCATTTCAACGTGAATTTCTGCGATTTGGGACAAATAGCCATGCATTTGATTTTTTTCTTGCGTTTTTCCGAAGAAACTTTGTCAGGTCCTCCACAAACTTAACTTTTTATGGTCTGGGCGTCTGTTTTGATATTTAATTCCTAACTACATCACAATGTGAATCTGTAGATCTGTCGAACCCAATTTTTTTTCTCGAAAATGACACTCCGTAGAAGTCAGTGTGGTTGCCTAACAATATTCAGGATCGTATTTTTATGCACGCTTGTCATAAAGTTACTGTTCATGCTTCAGGCATTGTTAATAAAGTTAATAATGCGGGTGGCTTTCCCTTAGATAATAAATACTGTTATGTAATCACGCATCAATGATCGGTTTCCTAATCATGTTGATAGTTGTCATAACTTGAGGCTGATTAAATAAAAGCTCAATATATGATCGTCAAAAGGTAAGGTTGAAGTGTTACAGCGTAATAAAAACAAATGCCATCATTCATGAATGGATGAATTTCGAATCGTTCTTGAAGATTGGAACCGTTTTTGTTGAAGACTATGATGCGGCAAAAATTACCGCGATTTCGATTGCTTTTTGTCAGGCGTCACGTTTTTTTTTTTTTTTGTTTTATTTTTATTTTTCCATTGCCGATACGACTGCAATGGAACGACTTTGGCGTATCGCCAATTTGACGGTCGTATTTGGTACGACTGTTTCTTCATTTCTAGTCGTATTTGCTCGATTTTAGAGTCGTATTTACGACGATACGACCCTTATCAATTACTCTGATTTAAGTAGCTGGAACTGTTGCACAGTATCACATCTCAGATGTTTCCAGATCTTACATATCACACTCAACACTCAGCATCTCGCGTGGTATGTTGATTGGGAAACATCCACTTTACTTGATACAATGTGGTAGATCAAGTTACTATAGTAATATTGTGTGTATCACTGATAAAGTTGGATTACTTTCCAGATAATGGAGGGCAGATATTGAATGGTGGCAACAACTGGCCCTTGAGGGGCTGGAAAGGGTCTCTCTGGGAAGGTGGAGTCCATGGTGTTGGCTTTGTACATAGCAAGCTTCTGAGTGAAAGTGCTGCAGGATCGGTATCACATGGACTCATGCATGTGACAGACTGGTTCCCCACACTGATACATTTGGCAGGAGGAAACTTGAATGGCACCAAACCATTAGATGGTTTTAATCAGTGGGAAATGATTAAGTAAGTTCTCATGAATTTCTTGATAGCATTTCATTCTTGCCCACCAGATAAGGCAATCCTGGACTTACTCCAGGAATAGAAAGTCCTTTCTTGCACACCAGACAAGGAAATCCATGATTTTACCCTGGGATAGAAATTTATGTTCTGACCCTGGTGTTCTGACCCAAAGTCGAATATAATCGCGTGTTTGATAAATGCACTGGTTGATTACAACCTCGTATGCGCCGTCGTTAAGGTTAATGTCACAGCAACGTCACTTAACATTCCTGCAGTGTCAACACAATATGGCGGACGTTGGTAACCGAAGTGACTGCAGCATCAAAAATCCGCTTTAAGAAATGGAAGGTATGCAAGAAAAAGAATCCAATATGGGTGTGAGGGGTGTGACATTAACCTTAACGACGGCAAGCCTCGGGATGCCGGACAGTGACCCTTGGGACGGATTTTTCCATCCACCCCTCACACCCATATAAGATTCTTATAGTCTCTAAGGATCACTGTTCTACATCACTAAGCAAGCCCTGTGATGTCAGTCTGTGATCCTCGGGACAGATTTTTCTATCCACCCCTCATACCATTGTAAGATTATTATATTATAAGAGTTTTGAATATAACATGGTTTGATCTCACAGTTGAATTTTAAAAATGTATAGATATAAAAAAATGACCATGAATAATCTGTACATTTTTGTTTGGAAAGAACAATGCATTTTAACCTTTACCAGCGGAATTCAGTAGATGTCAAATTGTTGATATTTTCTTATTTTTCCCAGAAAACAGGACTTGACATCTATGGAGACAATTTTCATGAGATGTCAAATCCTGTTTTCTGGGAAAATTAGGAAAATATTTCAAAATGTCGTCTGCTGCTAAAAATACCCAGCATGCAAAGCGTTAAGTAACATGTTTTTTCATGAGCCCCACAAATAGTGTTATAAAGCAATTGTGGGATAGTATTGAAAAGAATGCAGCAAAAACCTTTGCATGAACTAATCTGTAATAGCAGAGTGCGTGAGTGTTTGTTTGAGTTTTACATCCCATCAACAGATAAGGTCATACGGAGATGGGACCTCGGTTTAAAGACTCATCTGAAAGTCTGGAGAAGCCCAGGATCGATCCTGCGATCACTGGTTTACAAGACGAGTAGCGTAACCACTACACCACGGAGGCTTCCCTGTAATAGCAGAGAGGTATAACTACCAAATTTTATCATTTTCTTCAATTTAGGTAAAAGCACACATTCACACAATAGCATCTGATTTTCATTTTATGCCTTATCCAACTGAATAATTAATTTAGCCACACCCATTTCAGCATTTGAACCAATAAGATTACTCTTATGTAATTTATTGCTTCTAATTCACAAACTGAATGTCAAACAGTGTAGAACTAGGTCAGATGGCTTCTTCAGAAGCCATCTGATCTGGATCTACACTGTTTGCAAAAGTAGGGGTTGTAGTGATGAGCAGGAAAAGGGTTAAGAATTTGTTCACAATGTCAATTATAGTCTACTCATATAAGAAACAATATGCTCCTGAGAATTCTTTCTTAAAATCTCACAGTAGACCCCCCGACCTCGGTAACTCAGTCGGATGCACGTCTGACTTGTGATCAGGAGGATGCGGGTTCGATACTTGCAACATTCTTTCGTGGTGATTGATCATGAAATCTTTTCTACAGTCATTCTCTCCCTTCGGCTGATTCAAGAAGAGCAGTTGTCAGTTTGTGGCGAAAGAATGTGCACTGTACTGGGTAACTGCTTACGTATAAGCCTGCCCAGGAAGAGTTTCTATAGGTAAACTGACCGGCTCAGAAATGACCTAAATAGTGTTGACTGGGCCATTAAACTCAAATACAAACAAACAAAAAGCAGTAGACTCCTTCAGAGTTGGTAGGAAAGCTAACAGGAAGTCCTGAAAGTTGTGTCTCTTTCAAAACACAGTTGAGAATATGTCGGGTATATTTGTGTCCTGCTGAATATTTTAATCTGCCACACCCACTACCAATTATACTTCGAACAAATTGACCTGAGACTAGTGAACTCTATTAACATAATTTCACACCTGACTGAATGCATTTATTTATCTTCGCCGTCTCCCGTAAATGGCGATATTGTTGTTCAATACATAGAGGTCGGTAAATGGGTCGCAATTCACGTGATGCCGAAAAATTCAGGAGAAGTTTACGAAAGCCAACGTATTAGGCGATAACATTGACAAATTTATTCCATGCATAAAGGTTAGTCTCAGGTCAAATTGTTCGAACTATATCAACCAATCGGATTACTTAATGAAAATTATTGCAACAAATTCAAAATCTGAAGGACAAACAATGTAGATCCTGATCAGATGGTTTCTTCAGAAGCCATCTGATCTGGATCTACATTGTTTGAAAGATAAGACATATCTGGGCTCAGCAGGACAAGGACTAACCCATTCTTATCTGGAAAACTGTAAAATGACCATAGGCAAACAGTGTAGACCCAGATCAGATGCCACATAATGTGGAGGCTGATCAGGGTCTACACTGTTTGCTCACACAATTTTCCATTAAAAATAGAAAAGACATGAAAACAAAATACTTGACACCCCTTTATTGACAAATGGACTTGTCCAGCAAATAACAAAGGAAGAATCAACCAGTAAATAACGTCCCCCGCCCATCGGGGCTTGAAGAAATATATGGGCTGCATGATGTATCCACGCAGAGCTGAATCCGACCCGCACACAAGTACTGGTAAACCGCTTATAGGATCAAAGCCTGCCCCGGCAAAGCGGTGCGCACGAGTCGGACCGCCCATGCTTATATACCCTATTGGTTTCATTGGGCGACAGGGCTTGAGATGTCATTTTATCTCAATGTCGGGTAAAAGTCCCACAAAATTGGAAGCAACGTCTCCAAAATAACCTTGACGGGGACGTTAAACCTCAAATCAAACAAACAAACCAGTAAATAATGGATAAATAGTTTGCTGCTTTTTTATGTGATAAGTAGCCTTTTCACATGTGCTGCCTCATGTCATTACTAAAACAAGCCCATACAAATACATTGTAAATTTTTCACCGAAAAAAGGAAAATTTTTAAGATGAAAGATTGTGATATTTTTCTTATTTCTGCCCAAAATATAGATTATGGGTACACGTTTGAACAGCCTCATCGAGGCGGTTCTAATGAGTACCCACAAACTAAATTTTAGAGCAGAAATAAGAAAAATAAGGTTTATCCCCATAAATCCCAGTTTTTCTAAATAAAATTCGGTTCAAGGGGGTCAGAATTATATAGGCATGTTTTCGTGATATGTAATAGATTTTCTGGGGTTTTTTTTTACGATAACACACCTGTGTGACTTAGTGTGTACTTTCGTAATGCCAAAATGGTTACTTTTCTGATTTATTTAAATTTGAATTAAATTTGTTATACTTTTTGTCGCGCCTGCTATTAGCATGGCGCGATATAGGCGCCCGGTTTTCCGTCCGTTCGTCCGTCCATTCGTGAGAACGTCCATTCGTCCGTCCGTTCGTCAAGGCGTCAACATTTGCGACCACCCTAGTGTTCACCCTAATGGTCAAGTTTACCACAGGCGCGACATAGCCTTCGGCGGAATTCTTGTCTTATTTATACTCCAAACATAGGTTGAGGATGCTCATTAAAACCACCTCATTGAGGTGGTTCTAACGAGTACCTACAACCTTCTTCTTGGAGCAATTGTATACCCCTGCAAACCCCAGTTTTTGTCGCGCCTGCTTTTAGCACCCGGTTTTCCGTCCGACCGTTCGTCCGTTCGTTCGTCCGTCCGTTTGTCAAGGCGTCAACATTTGCGACCACCCTAGCGTTCACCCTAATGGTCAAGTTTATTTCTCAAGAACTATAAGAGCTTCATTAATGATACTTGGTACATACTTGTGTCTGGGAATGACAACTTACATGCAAGCATCCATATATGACCTTGACCTACATTTCATGGTTCACTGACTTTGTAAAATATTGCGACCACTCTAGCGTTCACCCTAATGGTCAAGATTATTTCTCAAGAGATATTAGAGCTTCATTAATGAAACTTCATACAAACTTGTGTCTGGGGATGGCAACTTACATGCAAGCATCCATATTTCATCTTGACCTACATTTCATGGTTCACTGACTTTGTAAAATATTGCGACCACCCTAGCGTTCACCCTAATGGTCAAGTTTATTTCTCAAGAACTATAAGAGCTTCTTTAATGATAATTGGTACAGACTTGAATCTGTGGATGGCAACTTCAATGCAAGCATCTATATTTGACCTTGACCTAAATTTCATGGTTCACTGACTTTGTAAAATATTGCGACCACCCTAGCGTTCACCCTACTGGTCAAGTTAATTTCTCAAGAACCATAAGAGCTTCATTAATGTTACGTGGAACAAACATATCTTGCGATGGCAATTTAAATGCAAGCATCCATATTTGACCTTGACCTACATTTCATGGTTCACTGACTTTGTAAAATATTGCCATCACCCTAGTGTTCGCCCTAATGGTTAAGTTCATTATACCCCCGGTATACCAAGTATACTATGGGGGTATATAGTTTTCGTCCTGCTGCACAAACGAAACGACATTTAGGGGGCAAAAAATTTGGACAGTTTGACCCTTAGGTATATATTCGCGAGTCCAAATGGACTTTATTCCGTAATTTTGGTACTTAAGTGGCAAAAATTCGCTCTTAGGTGGCTTGCCGCTTAAGAGAATTTGCCGCTTAAGTAGTCAATATGCCGATGCCTAGCCACTTAAGTATCCATTCGTAGAGACGTCCGTCCATCCGTGTGTCCGTCTTTCCGTCTGTCTGCACCAACGATATGACATTTAGGGGGCAAAAAATTTGGACAGTTTGACACTTAAGTATATATTCGTGAGTCCAAATGGACTTTATTCCGTTATTTTGGTACTTAAGTGGCAAAAATTGTCTCTTAGGTGGCTTGCCGTGTAAGAGAATTTGTCGCTTAAGTAGTCAATATGCCGACGCCTAGCCACTTAAGTATCCATTCGTGAGAACGTCCGTCCATCCGTTAACATTTTGGTTAAAGTTTTGCTTCAAAGTTTCTAGGTGATTGTATCTTCTGAACCCTTTGATAGATTTAGTTGATACTTACACTGAAGTTACATACAGGTCTAAAAATTTCATTTATGTATGTTCCACCCCCCACAGTGACCTTGATGTCAAGGTCACAGACTTAGAAATTTTACATTTGGTTAAAGTTTTGCGTCAAAGTTTCTGAGAGATTGCATCTTCTGAACCCTTTGATAGATTTAGTTGATACTTACACTGATGTTACATACTGGTCTAAAGATTTCATTGATGCATGTCCCACCCCCCACAGTGACCTTGAGGTCAAGGACACAGACTTTGAAATTTTACATTTGGTTAAAGTTTTATGACAAAGTTTATAGATGCCTATTATGTTCTAAACTCTAAGACAAATTCAGTTGATACTTACATCAATGTACCAGTCCCAACATTTTCTGATGTATGTCCCTTCCCCCACCCACGGCGATCTGGACCTCAAGGTCATGGACTTAGAAATTTTACATTTGGTTAAAGTTTTATGACAAAGTTTATAGATGCCTGTATGTTCTAAACTCTAAGACAAATTCAATTCATACTTGCATCGATGTTGCATACCAGTCCAAAGATTTCATTGGTGCATAACCCACCCTGCTGCTTCAGTAACATTGATACCCCCACTCCTTCAGTAACTTTGATGCCCTCACTCCCTTGGTCCATTTAGAAATTTTATGTTTAGTTTAGCTTTTACAAGCACATTTATAGATTCTTATAGCTTCTTGACATCTTCATTCACATTACATACAAGCTTGAAAGCTATATCAGAGTATGGCGCTGGCTGGGGGTATACGTGACCCACTGGTCGCTTTCATTAGTTTCTCAAGAATTATTTTATCTTCATTAATGATACTTAGTACAAGCCTTTTATGCAAGCATCTATGATCTTGGCCTAGATGTCATGGTTTGGTGACTTTGCACCCCCACAGGCGCGACATAGCCTTTGGCGGAATTCTTGTCCCTAAATAAAGTGGGTTATCATTGTGAAGTGTCTTAGAGATCTGATTAAATTTCAATTCTGTGTGTAGCAAGAAGTCTGGAAGTCAGCGTTCAGAGATCCTTCACAACATAGACCCATTGTTCACGCCTTCCGGAGTGCCCATGGCCAATGTGACATTTAATACAACAAGGAGGGCTGCTCTTCGTGTTGGAGACTGGAAAATCATAACTGGTGACCCAGGTAAATGAGGGCATATGCCGTATTTGCCTTAATAAGGCCACATTCCATTCTAATTATAGAAACAATCTTTAGCATTTCGAAAACATGCCTATACAAATGCATTGTAAACTTTACCGCAAAAAAGAAAACTTTAAGATAAAAAAATTGTGATATTTTTCTTATTTTTTTTTCAAATATAGATTGTGGGTACTCATTAGAGCTGCCTCGATGAGGCAGTTCTAATGAGTACCCACAATCTTTATTTCAGAGCAGAAATAAGAAAAATAAAGTTTACCCCTATAAACCCCAGTTTTACTATATCAAAAGTCGGGTTCAAGGGAGTCAAAACTGTATAGGCATGTTTTCCTGATGACAGCCCTTTTATTTAGCAGACAGTCAGGTACAATGGTAGGGTGACAATGGGCCAATAAGTCCACTATTTCTGGTAGTAACCCATACCCCCCCGTATAACAAAACATGTCATATACCAAAATGTTCGTCAGGATCCGTAGTATCTGAAACTGCCGGCATAAATTGGCATAAATGATGGCGAGCTGAGAAATCCAAGATGGCGTCCAAGATGGCCGCCATAGCTGTAAATTCCAGTTTTTGGTAAAATATGAATATAAATACCACAAATCATCTTACAAACTTATTGTAATTTATTTTTCTGGTGTAGAAAGAAGATTTGTGCTAGAATATAGATCAAATTTTTAGATTTGACTTGAAAAACGGTGAAAAAAATGATATTTTATTGTTTTTGTGTCTAGTTTCCAAGGTGGTACATAAAAGCAATTCTGATATTTCAAAATTTAAACAGTTTTTACATATCTATTGTTTTATTTTAACTAAGACACTATTCTAAAATACATTTAACACCATTCTAAAATACATTTATGGTTGGTTATGACTTTTTACCATCAATTTAGCCCCAGGAATACCCCACCCACTCAGTTTACCAGTAAAATTCATTCACATAATATTGCCACAAATCATCTTACAAACTTATTTTAATTTATTTTTCTGGTATAGAAAGACGATTTGTGCTAGAATATTGATCAACATCTTAGGTTTGACTTGAAAACCGGGGAAATAAAAGACATTTTAGCTTTTTTGTGTCTAGTTGCATCGGTGGTACATAAAGGCGATGCTGATGTTTCAAAATTTTTAACAGTTTTTATTTATCTATTGTTTTATTTTAACTAAGACACTATTCTAAAATACATTTAACACTATTCCCAAGTACATTTATGGTTTGTTATGACTTTTTTACCATCAATTTAGCCCCAGAATTACCCCCACCCACTCAGTTTACAAGTACAATTCATTCACATAATACTCACACTCAAGGGATTAGCAGGTGAGGATTTCATTTTAGACAACAAGTGGAAGAGAGCATTGAAACTAATGCTTAGTTCTGTTTTCATACTTTATTATATGATCAGCCATTAGGATACACCACCTCTTTATAACACTGTTTTCGGGATCTGAACATTAACCGTCTTAATTAAGCAGTGCTACATCCAAACAAAATAGCAAAACAGTGTTTATCAAATTGATTGAAAATAACTTTTATTGTCATTTTTTGCTGTGTAACTGGCTAGGTTTTGGGGGTTATAAAGTGCTATATCCAAAACTGTGTTATAAAAACGTGTTATAAGGAGGATTTGCTATACAATTAGGTTATATTTTGTTTCATTTGAGGTACAACATCCCCATCAACACTGTATCAGTCATTGTACATTTTGGAGACATTGCTTCCAATTTTTTGTGGGACTTTCCCCGACATTGAGATGAAATGACATCTCAAACCCTGCCACACATTTAAACCAAAAGGTTTCATATGCAAGGATGGTCCAGCTCGCACCACTTTTCCGGGGCATGCTTATAATCTCTAAGCGGTTTACTTTGTGTACCCTAGGTCTACTAGGCTAGGCAAATTAATCTTAGATTTTATAGCTCCCTATCAAATTGGTAGCTGATATGCACACCAGGTCCTGTTTACTAAAAAGAAATTGCTGCTACTTTAACTAGCCCTGAGACATTTGACTCAGTCCCAAGATCTGAAATATCTTGAAGCTGGAAGTCTGGTTTAGGCAGAACATGAATTGCCTGTACTATGTAAAGAAGGGCAGGTATCACAACCCAGAAGGCAATACAGACAGCATAATTGCCCTTTCATCTGGCTCTAGCTTCATGAAAACAGTCCGAACTGGAATATACCTGGTGCAGTCAGCATGAATACTTTTTCTACCTGTCACCAGCATAAAGCAGGTTAAAGTGATGCACAAGTAGAAAGAAAACTTATCAGAACTGACAGCAAGGGCTGCGTTAACTCCAAGAGAACCTGCAGCTGCTAGTTGCAAATCATTCCACTATCAGCTTCTTCACAGTTGGAATAATGAACAGAAACAACACCAGCGGAAACTTTAGAGCCTTGTTCTTAAGTCAACCTGCACCAACAACAGTAGCATTCTTCTTAAGAAGCTCATGGCAGTTTTCGTTAAGGTACCTAGTGTAAAGTATTGTCAGTTCGTTCTTACTTCTACTGCTTGAAAGTATCTATCAGTCACCAGTTACTATATTTTTCCTCGGAGACACAGGCGGGGGTGAAGAAACATTCTTTCCACACTTTTGTTGGGTCTGTCATTTGAGACTGTTTGCCTCATTCCTGTCAAAACCGAAGTGAATGGTAGCTACCCAAATAATGGTAAGCAGACTGTAAGACCAAAACAAAGCAGTCATCTGTTGAGACATGATGAATGCTGCAACATTTTAAGTACAGACATCCCGTCAAATACTATACAACCAGCAAGTCTTTCTAGTTTTTTAAGGAAATCCGACTTATTGGAAGACATCATACATTCTTCATCTGTAAACAAACTCGCGTGTTCATGCGCATTTTTGAAAGACAAGACCTTGAATGAATGAATTGATGTATAGAAAGGATATATCTCTTCACCGGTGGCAGTCAGTTCCTCATACTGGTTTCCCCAGACACCTGTATCATTGACCTGATATCACTCATAGTCAGGAGTTTTGACCCAGACAAAGGCTCATAAGATTGTTTTCTTTGGACTGCCTAACAAGCTATGGGTATGAGCCTTTCCTGCATGAATGACTCAAATGGCAACCCATTTTATGGCAACTTATCAAACTTCTCTATCTCTTGAGAAACTTCATCTCAAGTAGCTATATTGTCCAAATGTCTTCGGCCCCCGCCCATCGGGCTTGAACAAACAGATGGGCTGCATGATGCTTTCACGCAGAGCTGAAACCGACCGCACATGAGTATTGGTAAACCCCTTAGAGGATCTAAGCCTGTCCGGGCAAAGCGGTGCGAGTCGGACCATCCATGCTTGTAAGCTGTATTGGTTTCGTTGTGCGACAGGGCTTGAGATGTTATTTCATCTCAATGTCGGGTAAAAGTCCCACAAAATTGGAAGCAACGTTTCCAAAATGACCTATACAGTGTTGATGGGTACGTTAAACTTCAAATAAAACAACAAACAAACAAAATTGTCCAAATGTCAGGGAAAATGGTTCAATAAATTTTAAACTGTCATTGTGAAATAAATCCAGCATCTTGTTAATAGGCTTATTATAAGCCTGTGTATTGGTATGGTGTTTAGAAGAGCTTGCAACTATGCATGGCATTCTTAGCAGTAATTGGTCAGTTTAAAAACCATCTTATAAAGGCTTGTTCATAACTTCATCGTGGGTGATTCCTATAATATAACTGGATAGCCAGTTATATATTTGGGGGGACAGTAACTGTCCGTTTTGCTTTCCTCTGTTGTTGTTTCCATTAAGTTCTAGTTACTTCATGTTTGAGATTCTTTCCCTTTAGAGTCATTGATGGGAGGTGTAAATTAATTGTATCGATTCTTGATCATTGCTTAACTTCTATTTTGAGAACAAATCTCTGAAAGTATGCAGTGAGGTTGTTGCTGCTCAGCATTAACTCGATTACAACTATGAAGAAGCTGATAGTAGAATGATTTTGCACCTGCAGTTTGCAGGTTCTCTGGGATATAACACAGCTGTTCTGGTCAGTCCATATACCCATGTTTTTGATCTACTTCTGCTTCATTTTAGCCAGCTTAATGTTGATAACATATTTTTCAAGACAGACAGGAAGTGTATTCATGCTGACGGCACCATGTATTCCAGTTCACAATGTTTTCAGGAAGCTAGAGCCAGATGAAAGGGCAATTATGCTGTCTGTATTGCCTAACAGGTTGTGAAACCTGCTCTTCTTTACATAGTATAGGCAAGAAAAATGCGTAAACCAGACTTCAAGCTTCAAGAGATTTCAGATATTGGTACTGAGTCAAATGTCTCAGGGCCAGTTAAGGCAGCAGCAATTTTTCTGTAGGTTTGCCGTTCTGACAAACACATTATACAACAATGGTGCATCAAAAATCCAGAGTTAGACCTAGTCATCTACCACCAACTAATAGTTTTTTTTTTTTTGGCTCCATTTGTACAGGTGTAAAATCAGATACTGATTTGATGGGGAGCTATAAAATCTAAGATTAATTTGTCTTGCCCTATAGACCTAGGGCATATGGTTGATCCTGAGACTGGGTTATTTATTCCACAGGTCATAAGACAGACACAAGCAGCCCCCAGCTATTAACTGATATGGTTGTCAATAGCCTGATCAGTGCAGTGATGACTGCATTTGCTCATAGAAAGTACAACAATGTACTCTTTAAACCTTATTGGTTTCATTGGGCAACAGGGCTTGAGAAGTCATTTCGTTTCAATGTCGGGTAAAAGTCCCACAAAATTGGAAGCAACGTCTCCAGAATGACCTTTACAGTGTTGACGGGGACGTTCAACCTACAATCAAACAAACAAAACAATACTAGCTCATGTTTATACCGAGGACTATGACAGTTTTAAAACATGTACTTGTAGTCTCATTTGGCCTATTAGTACAGCACAATCATTTTATAACACACTTTTATATAACACTGTTCAAAGTCCAAATCCCTAACTAATTGCATAGAAAAAATGAGAAAAAAAAAACATGTAAAGAAAGTTATTTTACGCTATTCTACCTTTTTGTTTGGCTATAACACTGTTTAACTAAGAGGTTTATGCTTGCATTAAGAACAAAGTATTATAAAGAGGTGGTGTTTCCAAATGGCTAAATGGCTAAATACATAATATAACATTACGAAAACACACATGATTCAAATCCAATGGAAGATTTTACTACCGTCACCCCATCACCCCCCCCCCCCCCCACACACACACACACACACACAAAAATTCAGATAAAAATGCAATTTTTCTTATTTCTCTTCAAAACATAGATAGCGGGGACTCGTTAGAACGCTCTCAACGTGACGATGATGTCAAACACCCACAAGCTATGTCCTTAAGCATAAATTAGAAAAAAAAATGCTTACCCCTGAAAACCCTAGTTTTCTATATAAAAGTGAGGTTCAAGGGGTCAAAAACATATGGGCATGTTTTCGTGACAATATGAAAACAGAACTAAGCATTATTGTGAATGTCCTCTACTACTTAATTGTCTAAAATGAAGCACACACCTACAAATCCCTTGTGTGTCAGCATTTATGTGAATGAATTTTATAGGTAAACTGAGTGGGTGGGGTAATCCTGGGGCTATATTGATGGTAAAAAAGTCATAACCAACTATAACTGTATTTTAGAATAGTGT
This sequence comes from Lucinisca nassula, assembly GCA_963580285.1. Lineage (NCBI taxonomy): Eukaryota > Metazoa > Mollusca > Bivalvia > Lucinida > Lucinidae > Lucinisca > Lucinisca nassula. The sequence continues at coordinate 51,689,444 of OY757010.1, forward strand.
TAAATGTAGTTTAGGATAGTGTCTTAGTTAAAATAAAACAATTTATATGTAAAAACTGTTTAAAGTTTGAAACATCAGAATTGCTTTTATGTATCACCTATGAAACCAGTCACGAAAACAATAATATATCATTTTTTTCACCGGTTTTCAAGTCAAACCTAAAAATTTATTCTATATTCTAGCACAAATCTTCTTTCTACACCAGAAAAATAAATTACAATAAGTTTGTAAGATGATTTGTGGTATTTATAATCATATTTTACGAAAAGCTGGAATTTACAGCTATGGCGGCCATCTTGGACGCCATCTTGGATTTCTCAGCTCGCCATCATTTATGCCAATTTATGCCGGCAGTTTCAGATACTACTGATCCTGACGAACATTTTGGTATATGACTTGTCTTGTTATACGGGGGGGTATGGGTTCCCATTTTTTTGGTCCAGATTGTCACCCTACCACAACATGCACCTTATGCCAACTTTGGACAGGTTTTGGTTCAGCATTGACATGTCATTAACCCATTTTGTACCGGAAACCCTGGCAAACAGTGCAGACCCAGATCAGACGCTGCAGGACCTACACTGTTTGCAAAACATTCAACCATTTTCCAAATAAATTTTGAAGAAAACACAACTGTTCACGCCTAAAGTTTGAAATGGACTCCTGCTATATATAAGGTGGATGGTTCCATTTGGTACAGAAAGGGTTAAATCCCAGCACAATTAATATTTGATATGTTAGAGCGATCTTTTAGCACTCACAAGTTCAGCAGATTGCAAAATCTGGTATCACCTATACTTCTTGAAAAATAATATGAACTGATTTAAGCATGCATGCTAATTACAGCAAGAATGGTGTGTTATTGGGAGACAAAAACGGGCAGTCATTTATTTAGGCCAACACTAGGTTGGCAGTTTTTTGAAATTCTCAAAATGTTCTGAAATACAGCTGCTTGTCTGAATTTAACGATTTTTCATTCTCAAATTGCTTAATTTTAGTACTGTCAGACTTCACTGACTCAAACACCAAATGCTCTGAGTTAATATGAATAACCTAAGTAGTGTTGACAGAGATGTAAAACCTCAACACAAACAAAGCAAAACTTGATTAAAGAGTATCTGAAAAAAGAAGAATAAAAAAATCAAATAAATTTTAATTCAGAAGTAAAGGCTTCTACTGAGCCCCCATAGGGGCTTGAAGAAATAGATTGGGCTGCATGATGCTTCCATGCATAGCTAAAACTGACCACACATGAGAACTGGTAAACCGCTTGGAAGGACTAAGCCTGACCAGGCAAAGTGGTGCGAGTCAGACTGTTCAATGCATATAAGCCTATTGGTTTCATTGGATGGCAGGGCTTGAGATGTCATTTCATCTCAGTGTTGGGTAAAAGTCCCACAAAATGGAAGCAGCATCGCCAAAATGACCTAAATAGTGTTGCCAAGGACATTAAACCTCAATTCAAAGAGATATAAAGCGTGCTTTAATTCGATACACTGCAACCTCTTTATAACACTATTGTTGGGGTACAAAACAAACAAACAATTTAGTTGAACAACTGTGTGATATCCAAACAAAAATTTACAGATTACATAGAAAAATTGCCCTTTATGGACATTTTTCTATGTAATCTATACATTTTTGGAATCAGTCTTTAAACTGTGTGATATCCAAAATCATTTTATAATGAACATTCTTGTAAAGAGGCTGTGGTGCCAATTGCATAAGGTCTGGCATCAACACAAGAGTTTCTACTTTTCAGCTGAAAAAGATCTGTCTCTGACAGCATGTAACTTTACAGTAAAACTTGTGATAGTGACCACCTCTATTAAGCAACATCATCACGAAACTCCCACCTATATAATTTTGACACCATTTAACCCCACTTTTATATAGTAAAACTGGGGTTTACAGGGGTAAACCTTATTTTTCTTATTTCTGCTACAAAATATAGATTGTGGCTATTCGTTAGAACCGCCTCGATGAGGCGGATCTAAAGAGTACCCACAATCCATATTTTGAGCAGAAATAAGAAAAATATAACATTTTTTCATCTTAAAAATTTCATTTTTTGGCAATAAAGGTGACAATGTATTTGTATAGTCTTGTTTCTTAATGTATCAAGCAAGCCTGATGGCAGTCCCCAGAAATGGCAAATGCATTAAAACTCACCTGTATTAACCCTTATCTTGCTGTTCACGACAACCCCTATCTTTTGAAACAGTGTAGATCCAGATCAGATGGCTTCTGAAGAAGCCATCTGATCAGGATCTACACTGTTTGGCATTCAGTTTATGAATTTGTAGCAATAAATTACATCAAGTAATTTGATTGGTTGACCGACAGAATTGGGTGTGGCTTAAATGAATATTCATCAAGATAAGGGTTAAGCAAGCACACAGCTCCAGATAAATTGTTTTTTTTTTCATCTGAAAAGTACTGATATTATTTTTATTTCTCTATGAAAACATATGTTGTCTGTCCTCATTAGAAACACCCTGATGAGGTGCTTCTGATGATTACCCACAACATATGTTGTCATGCAGAACTAAGATAAATAATATGTGGATACCCCATCTTATCTGGGACTATGAAGCACCTGTGTTAAACAAGCATGTTGTCCTTATCTCTTAGGTGCTTGCTTAACAAAAGTATGCCTTTAGTCCAATCTCGTTCATTATGAAAACATGCCTATACAGATACATTGTAAATTTCATTGCCGTGAAATGAAAAAATTAAGATGAAAAATTGTGATTTTTTTTCTTATTTCTGGTCAAAATATAGATTGTTGGTACTCGTTAGAACCGCCTCGATGAGGCGGTTCTAACGAGCACCCACAATCTATATTTTAGAGCAGAAATAAGAAAAATAAGGTTTACCCCTGTAAACCCCAGTTTTACTATATAAAGGGTCAAAACTATACATGCATGTTTGCATGATGTAAATGTATTTTCTTTTTTCTAGGTAATAGCAGCTGGATACCACCCCCACATCTTGGAAAAGGTATAATCTCGGAAGAAGAGTCCTACAGCTGGAAGCCAGCAAAGAATGTCTGGTTATTCAACATAAATGATGACCCAGATGAGCACAACGATTTATCTTCTACTAGAACTGATGTTGTGAAAATGATGTTGAAACGTTTATCTGACTACCAGTCAACAGCTGTTCCTTGCAGGTATCCACCAAATGACAAAAGGGCTAACCCAAAACTTCACGGTGATTTCTGGGGCCCTTGGGAGTGAACTGACAGCTACAGTTATACAGTAAAGCATCTTTACACTGACATTTGATATAACCAAAGACATTACAAAAACACGCCTTTATCAGTACAGTGTTAATTTTACCGCTAAAAAGCGAACATTTTAGGATGAAAAAGTGTGATATTTGAAATAAGAAAAATAAGGTTTACCCCTGTAAACCTCAGTTTTAGTATATGAAAGTGGGGTTCAATTGGGTCAGAATTTATAGGCGTGTTTCTGTGATGATTTGTTATAAAGCTGATTTCAATTGAACTAATCCTGCTTATCACTTTGGCAGACTAATCCTTTTTTTATCTGCAAGGAGACGGTGCATTGGGTGGACAGTCATCTCATTGGTGCTCAAATAGTGCTCGGCTAAGTCTGATCAGTTTAGATAGTTCTCAAATAGTGCTCAGAAAAGTCTGATCAGTTTAAATAGTGCTCAGCAAAGTCTGATCAGTTTAAATAGTTCTCAAATAGTGTTTAGGCCATATCCCACTGAATAATTAATTAAGCCACACAAATTTCTGACTTTGAACCAATCAGATTACTCAGTGTAAGTTTTTCCTGCAAATTCATAAATTAATTATCCAACAGTGTAGATCCTGATCAGATGGCTTCTTCAAGCCATCTGATCTGGAGCTGCACTGTTTACAAAGGTAGGGGTTGTTGTGAACACCAGAATAAGGGTAAGCAAAGGTTCTGGGCCCAGTTATTCAAAGCATCTTTAGCGTAACGAGCTTGTTGGTGGTCAAATTGTTAATTGTTCTAGTAAGTGCTATACCTAATGCAGTGGTGTTGTTGCAGAAAAAAAATTGAGCAGCTTTTGCATCACATTTTTTCAGTGAAAATAGCATATTTGCCATATTTAATGATCGAAGCTTTAACGATATGTTAACTAACGATGTCATTCGTTTTGAACAACTGGGCCCTGATCAGACTTCATAGATGCACAAGCTGATCTGAGTCTTTGCTAGGCATACAAGCTTTGTCAGACTATTCCCTTTCCTGTCTGCATGGAGAAGGTGTATTTGGTGAACAGTCATCTCAATATTGCTCAAATAGTGCTCAGTAGAGTCTGATTAGTTTAATTAGTGCTCAAATAGTGCTCATCAAAGTCTGATCAGTTTAAATTGTGTGTTAAAATAGTACCCAGCCAAGTCTGATCAGTTTAAATAGTGCTCAGCAAAGGCTGATCAGTTTAAATAGTGCTCAAATAGTGCTTAGCAAAGTCTGATCAGTTTAAATAGTGCTCATCAAATTCTGATCAGTTTAAATAGTGCTCAAATAGTGCTCAGCAAAGTCTGATCAGTTTAAATAGTGCTCAAATAGTGATTTGCCCTTATCCCACTGAATAATTAATTTAGCCACACCATTGTCTGTCATTGAACCAATCAGATTACTTGATTTAATTTATTTCTGCAAATTCATAAATTGAATGTCCATCAGTGTAGATCCTGATCAGATGGCTTCTTCAGATCTGGATCTACACTGTTTGCAAAGGTAGGCATTGTTGTGAACAGTAGAATATGGATTAGCAAAGATTCTGATTAGACTTCATTCATGTACCAGCTGACCTGTGTCTTTGCAGGGCACACATCCGTGCTTGGTATAGCCCATATGGGGTATAGAAGAACGAGAAAACTCAAATCAGAAGCTTGTTATTGTCCTTCTGTACCTAATGATAAGTGTAATGTAACATTAGTCCTGCCCATTTATGTAAAAAAATGAGCAGACTTTGATAAAATTTTTATGTGATCTCTTTAAAAGTAACATTCCTAATATTTAACCTTTACCCTGCTGTAGGCGACAAGCACTATCTTTGCAAACAGTGTAGATCCAGATCAGATGGCTTCTGAAGAAGCCATCTGATCAGGATCTACACAGTTTGACATTCAGTTTATGAATATGTAGAAATAAGCTGCATCAAGTAATCTGATTGGTTCAAAGTCAGAAATGAGTGTGGCTTAATTGAATATTCAGCAGGTTAAAGGTTAACTCTTTCAGTCTTGTAGACCAGAACAGATACCTTTGCAAGCAGTGTAGATCCTGATGAGACATCTTATAACAAGCCATCTCATCAGGATCTACACTGGTTGCCATCCTTGGGCCAGTTGTTCAAAACTAACGACGTCGTTAGTTAACGTATCGATAAAACTTTGATCATTAAATATGGCAAATATGCTGAAATTTTTGCTGAAAAAATGTGAGCAGCTTTTGCGAAAAGCTGCTCACATTTTTTCAGCAAAAATACCAAAATCTACGATATTATACTTGCTAGAAGAGTTAACAATATGACCACTAACGAGCTCGTTAAGCTAACGATGCTTTGAGCAACTGGCCCCTGGTAATGATACTGAACAAATTTCAAATTTACAAGAATGAATTGTCGTATAAGTTCAGAGATTAATGAGTCCACTTGAGAAACTTGGGGATGAAAAAAAGAGATGTTTTGTGATGTTTTCATATGATTTTATATTTTCTTTCCATTGTAAATTTCTGGGTACATTGTAGAAGCCTCCGTGGTGTAGTGGTTACGCTACTCGCCTTGTAAACCAGGGATCGCAGGATCGATCCCGGGCTTCTCCAGACTTTCGGATGAGTCTTTAAACCGAGGTCCCGTCTGAGGCTAAGGTCATACGGAGACCATCTCCGTATGACCTTAGCTGTTTATGGGATGTAAAACTCAAATACTCACTCACTCACTCTGGGTACATTGTAGATATGTGAATAAAGAGGGAATGGATCGGTGTTTCTTATGAAAAATTGTCACATTTTTTTCTTATTTCTGGTTCAAACATAGATTGTGTGTGCTCATTAGAACTGCCTAAATGATGCGATTCTAATGAGTACCCAAAATCTATGTTTATGAGCAAGAATAAGGAAAACAATGTATACCCCTTTTAACCCCACTTTCCTCTTTTATATAATGTGCTGAGGTTCACTGGGGTGTTCAGTTTATGAAGTTGTCGACATGATATGTTATTATAAAAATAGGGAGAAAATATACAAGTAGTTTTATAAGTTTATATAGTTGATAGTTTACTGCTTTTTGTGAACAGTAACTTTATGAGAATAAGAACAGAAAATCATGAAACTTGTGTCCCATGTCGACAAAATGGCAAACATTTTGTCAGATCAATCCATTCCCTTTATTTTTGGGGTATATTTTTGTAGAGGCTTTTAATATAATATTAAATTGTATTTTCTATTTGTTGATATACTCACATTGACTTTTTGTTATGGGTACTAAGTGTATAAAGTGGGAAACTTTTGCTGTATGTGTTAAGCAATTGTTGGGTTGTACTATAAATATCTACAGTAGAACTTCGATGGCTCGTTTACCATGGATGAGTCGAATACATTCTTGAGTCCCTAGCTTAATCCTCTACATGAGAAATAATGGGGAATAATTTAGGAGATTTTAATCTTTTATTTTGTTAATGTATGCTAGGTGTACTCATTAGAATCGCCTCGATGAGGCGATTCTAATGAGTACACTCAGCATTCATTTGCATTATATAACACCGGAAAAATGTCCAAAAGAATCTTATTATTCCTCCTAACAGTAGCCCTCAGTGGCTCGAACTACCCCCGTCTCGAACAGATTTTTCGAGGTCCCAAAGGTGTTCGAGCCATTGAAGTTCGACTGTATTGTACCGGAAAAAAAGTTCCTGAGCAAACAGTGTTGGCACTAATTGGATTTCTATTGGAGACATCTGATCCTGGTACATGTAGTAGCAGTCACTGACTGACAGGATATGCTTAATACACCACAACCCTGTTATTATATGGTTCATTATAACACGATTTTGGCGCTGACTCTTAGTCATTAGGTCTCTCACCGCCGTGGGTTCGAGTCTCGCTCGGGTCATGTGTGAGACGCCAAGTTCTGCAACGGAAGGTCAGGTGGTTTTTCTCCGGGTACTCCGGTTTTCGCCCACCTATGATTAACGATCGGCTCGATATGAGTGAAATAATCTTGAAAGTGCCGTAAAACCCAAACCAAAAAAAATAAAAATAATAACACGATTTTGGATATAAGATGCTTGGAAGATGGATCTCAAAAATGCTTAGATTATGTAGAAAAATGACAAAAATGACCATAAATGGCTTAAGCAATGGACACAAACAATAGTAATATAAATACGTTGAGGTGCTACATAAGGACCAGATATCTCCTTTAATTGGTAAGCCTTGACAGTGCCAAACCAGCTTTCAACAGATATGTTTCTGCTTCTTTTTTCATTTTCGTTTACAGAAAATCAGGCTTAAGACTTCATGTGAATCATCTGCCTAGGTTGGCAGATCATTCACATGAAATGTCAAGTCTGATATTCTCTAAAAATGAGGAAATGCAATAGCTGAAAATATCATCTACTGTGTCATGCATAACACTTTAATAATTCAGAGGTTCTAGTATTTTGGGTATTTATGTCACATACAGTTGCATTTGTTATTTTTTTAAATATACATGTATAAACAGTTTAAAGGGGAATGGATACACCTTCAGGGGAGGCAACTCCTGCAAAAGTATTTTTGTCTCCCATGTCAATAGGGGTCAACTCTTAAAGGAAAGAATTTGCTCCTGAGGAGCAAATTCTTTCCTTTAAGAGTAAACTTTTTCAGTGGGACAGGGCTTATAGAAAAAGAACAGGAAGTCCCAAAAATTGTCTCCCTTTGAAAAATAGTGGAAAAAAATCAGCCAGGTGTTCCCATTCCCCTTAAACAAAATATTCTATGATTGGACTGTTGCATTGACATTGTTTGTCAAGCCATCAACAGTTGTGTCACCCCTATTGTTGATGTCAGATTTGGCAGCCATAGGGGCATCATAGGCTTTGGCAGAATTCTTGTTCTTCTATATTGGAAATTTTTGTATTGATAATTTTTAAATGCCAGTTTTGGAAATAAAACTGTCATTATGTTATGGGGTCAGCATCCATCTGTAAACTTCTTCTTTTCCAGATAACTCCTACAGTTTTCATAGTACCAAGCTGAAACTTGGTAGATAGTAAGACTATGATGTGGAGTAGCACTTTAAGTTTTAAAGTCAACCATCTGCAAAATATTTACAGTTTTTTGTTTGGTTTGAGGTTTAACATCCCCATCAACACTATTTAGGTCATTTAGGAGACATTCCAATTTTGTTGGACTTTTACCCAACATTGCGATGAAATGACCTCTCAATCCCTGCCGCCCAATGGAATCAAAAGGGTTTATATGCATGGACGGTCCAACTCGCACCATTTTGGCTGGGTAGACTTAGACCTTCTATGTGGTTTACTAGTACTCATGTGCGGTCAGTTTCAGCATCATGCAACCTATCCTATTTCTCCAAGCCAGGATGGGTAGGGGCCAATTAACAGAGTTATGCCCCTTTGAAAATGTCCGTAAACATTTGTTTCTGGCTAACCTCTCTTACAATTGAAATTTGATCAACCTGAAATTTGATGTATAGTTAGACCATGATTTGGAGCAGCACATATTATTTCCAGCCTAATTATTATTTTTGAGGAGTTGATCAATTCCTTTATATTACCTCCCTTATTTCGCTTGATTAAAGTTTAACTGCAAGCTCTATGATGCTGTGGATAGAGCTTTGGACTCTGAATCCTGGTGGAGGAATATTTTTTCCTTTTTTTTTTTTTTCTTAAAACACATAAACGGTTATTATTACTTGGAAGTTTGCAGATTTTTTTTATGGAATATAAATTTTGTTCTTTTTTACAGTACAAAGACTTGAAAACAGGATTTCTTGTTCATTTGCTTTTTAGGGTACGTTTTGGTTCTCATTTGCTGCAGTTTGTTTAGCTTTTTTTACATAAGAAATTGCTTTTTTCGGGCAAAACCTGCAAAATAGGAATTGCATTTAAACTAAAAACACTTAAAACAGGTTTTTTTTCAGTGGTTCGTAGGGCTACTATCTTGTTCCCCGTTTAATTGCTGTAGTCTCTTTGGCTGTTTTACAGAAGAAAATTTCATTTTTGATAACTTGTTCTCATCCAACTTAGGCTCCCAAAGGTGAGCTATATTGTCTTCGGACAACTCTTTGATTTTTGCTTTGTTTCATATGAGTTGTCTGCATAGAAAGTCTTTTTCACTTTGAAAAATATAGTGAAAAAAAGAATGTTCCCTGCTACTATTTGCTTGGTATTTTAAGGGAGTCATATTGACTATTGGAAGATGATTGGGCAGTCATTGGAATTAAATACCTAAACAATAAACTACAACCCTTCATTCCTCTGGTTGTGAAATTTTCTGATAAAATCTTACAAAATTCAGCTTTTTTGTTCCATCCACAGATTCATCATCATCATCATCATCATCATCATCATCACTGGATTTTTTATTAAAATGGAGGTACATGGGCAACATCCACATAAGTGGGCCCCCTTCGAGGCAGCTGGCTTGCTGCTTGCATGGCAGTATTGTTTGTTTGAATTGAGTTTTAGGACATGGAGATGAAATGACATCACAAGCCCTGCCACCCAATGAATTCAAAAGGCTTATATGCATTGGATGGTCTGACTCACATCACTTTGCCCGGGCAAGCATTGTCCTTCTAAGCAGTATACCAGTACTCGAGTGGTCAGTTTAAGCTCTGGGTAGAAGCATCATGCAGCCAAATCTATTTCTCCAAGCCCCGATGGGCGGGGGCAATGCACGCATGGCAGATGTGATACCAGACCTCCAGGTGTGTCTATCACGAGTGTCGAGCCTAGAGCTTCCACTCTCTGCGATCAGCTGCTTCCATGTCATCTTTGGCCTCTCAGGCCCATGTTTTCCATTCATCTGTATTTCACAGGCGGTCTTGACTGCACTGTAGGAGATTTTTACATGACCATACCTAGGGAGCCTTCTCTTCTTCCGGATGTTTTAAGGTCCTCAATTCCAAGCTACACAAGTAGCTCACTTGACCTGATGTTGACAGTGTCTTGTGGCTTGACATTGCAGATCTGTCTGATCTTTGCCCTGTTCTTGTATATTTGGTATAAAGCTTCATCTGGTCAACCTCTGTCAAGATTGACTTATGCCAGGAAAACCTTTAAAAATCTTCTTGTCTGAAATCAGAAGGCCCAGATGTTTGATATGGAGCTTCATCTAGTGGACCTCTACCAAGATTGTTCAAATTATAGCCTTAGGGTCAAAAATGGTGCTGCCCTGGGGCCCACATGTTTTACATAGACTTTTATAGGGAAAACCTTAAAAAAATATTCTTGTCCAAAATCACAAGGCCCAGGTCTTTGATATTTGGAATAAAGCTTCGTCTAGTGGACCTCTACCAAGATAGTGCAAATAAAAGTCTCTTCTGCAACAAGTTCTATTGCAATGATTTCAGCACCCGATTTCGTAAAAGCATTCTTCGATATAAAAAGATAGGGTACAGCATAAATGTTTTACAACAGACTGCATGCATGGTAGTTAACCCAATCACAGTTGACAACTTTGCTTCCCTCTTTAATTGCACGCTGGTGGGTTAGGCCTCAGATTCTATGACTGTTCCTGTGTAAAGGCTTACTGAGAATTGGAGAGTATCTAAATTTATGTAATGTTGGTTGGTGCCTGATGGTCTGTCTCTGGTCGGGCCCATCGGAGTCTAACTGTTGGTCTTCTTTTGCTCCAGCATTTCAGTGGTTTCTTGCTGTCGAGTCCTCACCGTTGTTTCCTCTCTGTGGTTGTTTGAATTTTGTGTTCAGGGAGATGTTGCACTGATACGTTAGGAGGCCTTCATGCAGACTGAATAAATTATTTATCTAAATCGCGACGGAAGTTAGGGGTAAGGGCGAGAATTGTGGCCACGTACAATCAATTTAGGTCCCCCACCCCTGTGGAATTCATTTCACTGACCATTCCAAGGTGGTTCTTCTGTCGCAGTTTATTTTTGTTTGGTTTGTCTTTTAGTGTGTGTATTGCTTATATTATTTTGTTTTGGATAGCCAGTTGGCCATTTTATGGAAAAGTAGCCGTCCTTTTGGCTTTCCAGTATTGATGTTTCCATTGGGGTCTGTTGTCACCCAAAGGCAAACCATAACAAAAATAAACCACGACAGGGGCCTTAAATCGACAATCCTAGCCCTTTACTTCCGTCGCGATTTAGACAAATAATTTGTTCAGTCCGCATGAAGGCCTCCTAACTCATCAGTGCAACATCTCCGGGAAAGAAAATCAAACAACCACAGAGATGAAACAATGGTGAGGACTCAACAGCAAGAAACCACTGAAATTCCGGATCAAAAGAAAACCAACAGTTAGACTCCGATGGGCCAACAAGAGACAGAGTATCAGGCACCATAGTGACCAACCAACGTTATATTGAATTAGATGGCTCTAATTCTCAGTAAGCCTTTACGCTGGAACCATCATAGAATCTGAGGCCTGACGCACCGGCGTGCAATTAAAGAGGGAAGCAAAGTTGTCAACAGTGATTTGGTTAAACTACCATGCATGCAGTCTGTCTTATAACATTTATGTTGTACCCAATCTTTTTATATCGAAGAATGATTTTACAAAATTTCGTGCTAAAGTCATTGCGTTTATATATTTTTCTGAATTTATATACTAAGTCACCATAAAATTCGCGTTCTGATAGACCTAGTTGCCTCTTTCAAATTGTGAGGTAAGGCAAAATAATTAGTATGAATATGGTTGGTTCCAATATAGTGGATAGCCAAACATGAGATACCCAGTTGTCTCTTCAAATATCCAATTAAAGGTAAAGATAGTGGGTATAACCCCATTTCATACAAAAGCTTATGTTTTACATAGGCTTATATAGGGGAAACCTTTAAAAATCGTCTTTCCTGAAACTGCAAGGCTCAGGTCTTTGATATTTGGTATGAAGCTTCATCTAGTGGACCTCTACCAAGATTTTCAAACTATAGCCTTGGGCCAAATATTAATGTGCCCATGGTTTCAACTGGTTAAATTAATGTACAACTATGTTGACAAACATGGTTCTATGAAGATATATTGGTCAGGTTAACGAACATGTCTTGCCTTTGTTTACAGTTTCTTTTTTTCTAAACATCGCTTATGATTTTCTGGTCCACAGGTGAGCGATATACGGCCATCTTGGCCCCCTTGTTTAAAAAAATTAGTCTATATATTTGCTGGTCTTAATAACTGAATTTCATTGTACATTCAGATGCCTCGTTGGTGTAGTGGTTATGCTACTCGCCTTGTAAACCAGAGGTAGCAGGATCTATCTCGGGCTTCTACAGACTTTCAGATGAGTCTTTAAACCGAGGTCCCCTCTCCATATGACCTTAATTGTTGGTGAGACATATATCTCAAACACTCCCTCACTTCACTGTATGTCAAACTCATATAGAGGATTAAAATGAGTACTCATTACCTGTGTTTCTCGAACAAAACTAATGAGAGCACAAGCAAGCCCCACTAACCTTTGGACCAAGTGGGGTTTGACATGATTTCCATTACATGGACTTAACAATGTAATGCTTAGTCTGGCAGTTATTTAGCTGTAATTGTAAAACTCGACCAGCGAATACTGAGCACTACCAGATTTTATGTAAATGTGATGACAATCATTTTTTCTGTTGCTTTAATTTTTTGAATGGTTGGTTTCTTAATTTACGCAGTTTAATTCATAGGTCATTGTGATAATTGTGATAAAGTATTTTTGACGCATCTGCTTGTAGCAGGGTGCGGCATAGGCGTCCGCTTTTCCAGCGGTTCGTCCTTGCATCTGTGAGTTTGTTCGTTCCTCCATCTGTTAACATTTACGTTGAAGTTCCACAGTTAGGTCACAGTTTTTATTTAAGTCAACTACATACCTCAGCTAACATCAAACCTTACAATAAACAGCTCCCTGACCTTCTGACTTTGTACCGCCCCCGCCCATCAGGGCTTGCAGAAATAGATGGGCTGCATGATGCTTCCGCGCAGAGCTGAAACCGACCCACACACGAGTACTGGTAAACCGCTTAGAGGCTCTGAGCCTGCCCAGGCTAAGCGGTACGAGTCAGCCCGTCCATGCTTATAAACCCAATTGGTTTCATTGGGCGGCAGGGATTGAGATGTCATTTCATCTCAATGTCAGGTAAAAGTCCCACAAAATTGGAAGCAGCGTCTCCAATATGACCTTTACAGTGTTGACGGGGATGTCAAACCTCAGATCAAACAAAACAAACAATTCTGACTTTTTAGGCACCTTGACCTGGTGACTTTGACCTATATTTTGCGCTCCAGTGACTTTGACCATTATGTTGAAGTTCAACATTTATGTCGAAGTTTGCATTGTAATCAACTACAAGACTAAACAACCATCAAACCTTTCATGAAACATCTGCCTGAACTCCTGACTAGGCAGGTACTTTGACTGGTGACCTTGACCTATATTTTACGTTCCAGTTACTTTGACAAAAATTTCGTCAATGTTCCAGATCTCCTCAAATAAAAGGCGTACAACCATCAAATCTTGCGTAGTGCTTCTAGATGTACTGACTCTGCAGGCACCTTGACCTGGTGACCTTGACCTTTATTATACGCTCCAGTGACTTGGACACATTTTACTTCGAAATTCAAGACCTACTCAAAAGGCCCACAACCATCAAATCTTGCATAGTGCTTCTCCTAGATGAATTGACACTGGAGTAACCTTGACCCAGTGACCTTGACCTATATTTTACGCTCCAGTGACTTTTGACACATTTTACGTCCATGTGCCAGATCTCCTCAAATTAAAGGCCCACGACCATCAACTCTTGCGAAGTGCTTCTAGATGTACAGACTCTGCAGGTACCCCCCGCCCATAGGGGCTTGAAGAAATATATGGGCTGCATGATGCTTCCACGCAGAGCTAAATCTGGTCCGCACACTAGTACTGGTAAACCGCTTAGAGGATCTAAGCCTGTCCAGGAACCGCGGTGCGAGGCGGACCGTCCATAATGATAAACCCTATTGGTTTCATTGGGCGACAGGGCTTGAGATGTCATTTCATCTCAATGTCGGGTAAAAGTCACACAAAATTGGAAGCAACGTCTCCAAAATGACCTTTACAGTGTTGACGGGGACGTTAAACCTCAAATCAAACAAAACAAAACCTTGACCCGGTGACCTTGACCTATATTTAACCCTCCAGTGACTGGCACATTTTAGGTCTCCTCAAATAAAAGGCTAACAACCATCAAATCTTGCAGAATGCTTCTCCTAGAAGTACTGACTATGCAGGTACCATGACTTGGTGACATTGACCTATTTTTTGCACTCCATTGACTTTTACACACTTTAGGTCAACATGCCATATCTTCTTAACTATAAGGCCCCCGCCCATAGAGGCTTGAAGAAATATATGGGCTGCATGACGCTTCCACACAGAGCTTATTCTGGCCCGCACACTAGTACTGGTGAACCGCTTAGAGGATCTAAGCCTGTCCAGGAACCGCGGTGCGAGGCGGACCGTCCATGCTAATAAACCCTATTGGTTCCATCGGTTGACAGGGCTTGAGAAGTCATTTCATCTCATTGTCAGGTAAAAGTCCCAGAAAATTGGAAGCAACGTCTCCAAAATGACCTTTACAGTGTTGACGTGGACGTTAAACCTCAAATCAAACAAGCAAACAAATCTTCTTAACTATAAGGTCTACAACCACCAAACCTCGCATACTGCTTCTCCTACCTACATTTACTGACTCTGTGGGTACCTTGACCTGGTGACCTTGACCTATGTTATGCACTCTAGGGGCTATAACACATTTTACATCAGTGTTCGATATGTGCTAAAATTAATGACCTACAGCCACCAAACCTTGCATAGTGCTTCTCCCCGATGTACTGATTTGGAACGTACCATGACCCTGGTGACCATGGCCTATATGTTTTGTTCCATTGACTTTAACACATTTTACACCATCAACTGCTAAGAATGAAATTTGCTTATTTAATATCTACGTTCTGGTTGTGGCTCCTGTGACCTTTGTCCCCAGCAGGTGCGACGACGCCTTCTGCGGAATTCTTGTTAGTTTATCTCTAAGACTGTTGCTCTACCTGAAGCCATTCATTTTAAGCAAATTTCAATCAACTTTCAACTTACTTGGGAAGTCATGTTTATTCCCAGGGTAGAAAAGATCATCTCCAGTACTACAAGTTGGTATATACGTCTTCTGGAGAGCTGTATCTTCTCTCCTCCCTCATGCTCACTGCAGGACATTCATTGCGCTAATCACTACCACTGAAGCCTTGCCTTTCTCTATTCTGCCAGTACAACTTGCTGGCATTTCCTGATACCCGGTTGTCTCCTGATACCCGCACATCTGATATTGTCGACAGTGTGAGTCGACTCTTTGTTTGTTTGATTTGAGGTTTAACATCCCCGTCAACACTGTAAAGGTCATTTTGGAGACGTTGCTTCCAATTTTGTGGGACTTTTACCCGACATTGAGATGAAATGACTTCTCAAGCCCTGTCAACCGATGAAACCAATAGGGTTTATTAGCATGGACGGTCCGCCTCGCACCGCGGTTCCTGGACAGGCTTAGATCCTCTAAGCGGTTTACCAGTACTAATGTGCGGGCCAGAATAAGCTCTGCGTGGAAGCGTCATGCAGCCCATATATTTCTTCAAGCCCCTATGCGCGGAGGCCTGTTTGTCAAGTCATCCATCTTATCCAATGTGCTATCAAGTTTCAATGATTGTGACACATCCAAAATGTAGAATTTTGCCTTAATTCCATATTTTTAGCTCACCGTCACTTAGTGACGAGGTGAGCTTTTGAGATCACTTTTTGTGTGTCCGTGCGTGCGTAAACAATTTCTTCAAACGACATCTCCTAAACCACTGATCGGATTTTGACCAAACTTCACAGGAATGATCCTCAGGTGGTCCCCTTTCAAAGTTGTTCAAATGGTTCCGGTCCGGTGCACATCTAGGAGACAGGAGCCAAAAATAGATTTTTTTCACTGAAAACTTAAAATATCTTCTTCTCTGAAACCACAAGGCCCAGGTCTTTGATATTTGGTATGAAGCTTCATCTAGTGGACCCCTACCAAGATTGTTCAAATTAAAGTGTTGGGGCAAAAAATGCCCCGCCCGGGGGCCCTTTGTTTTAAAAGGGCTTATATAGGGAAAATCTTTAAAAATCTTCTTCACTGAAACCCCAAGGCCCAGGACTTTGATATTTTGTATGAAGCTTTATCTAATGGACCTCTACCAAGATAGTTCAAATTTAAGCTCTTGTGCCAAAAGTGCCCCCGCTCCGGGGTCCTTTGGTTTTACATAGACTGATGTGGGGAAATTCATTAAAATTCTGCTCTGAAACCACAAGGCCTAGGTCTTTGATATTTGGTATGAAGCTTCATCTAAAAGACCCCTGCCAAAATTATTCAAAATATAGTGCTTGGGCAGAAAATGCCCCCACCTGGGGTTCTTTGGTTTTACATGGGCTTTTATAGGGAAAATCTTTAAAAATCTTCTTCTCTGAAACCGCAAGGCCCAGGACTTTGATATTTTGTATGAAGCTTCAGCTTATGGACCTCTACCAAGATTGTTCAAATTATAGCCTTGGGGCCAAAAATGCCCCCGCTCTGGGGCCCTTTGGTTTTACATAGACTAATATAGGGAAAATCTTTAAAAAAATTCTTCTCTAAAACCACAAGGCCTAGGTCTTTGATATTTGGTTTTAAGCTTCATCTAGTGGACCTCTATCAAGATTGATCAAATTATAGCCCTGAAACCAAAAATGCCCCCACTCCAGGGCCCTTTGGTTTTAAATAGACTGATATAGGGAAAATCTTTAAAAATCTTCTTCTGTGAAACCACAAGGCCATGGTCTTTGATATTTGGTGTGGAATTTCATCAAGTGGACCTCTATCAAGATTGTGCAAATTATAGCCCTGGGGCCAAAAAGTTGCCGCCCCAAGGCCCTTTGGTTTTACATAGACTTATAAAGGGAAATCTTTAAAAATCTTCTTCTCTGAAACTGCAAGGCCCAGGTCTTTGATATTTGGTATGGAGCTACATCTAGTAGACCTCTACCAAGATTAGTCAAATTATAGCCCTGGGGCCACAAATGCCCTCACCCCGTGGCCCTTTGGTTTTACATATAACCCCGGGGCCATTTGGTTTTGCATAGGCTTATGTAGGGAATATCTTTAGAAAAATCTTCTTCTCTGAAACCGCAATAATGGCCCTCCCTGGGGCCCACTTGTTACACTATGGATCAGGTGAGCGATCCAGGGCCATCATGGCCCTCTTGTTCAATCAGCTGTCTAATGGTTACATCTTGAAAGCCTCCCATTTTAAGAATTTTCTGTTTTAATAATATAACGAACTCCAAAATAAAATGTGAAGACTGTTTTTTTTTTGTGGACCAAATACGTTGCTATATATATAGGAATCATGCCTGCCAAACTTATGATTAACATAGTGTTGGCTTGTTATGATGAAAATTAAATGTATGGATATCATTTTCAAAGTTTGATTTACTTTGGCATCTTTTCATCACTTCCTGATTTGTTGAAATAAATGGCACATGAAATCCATCTGTCATCAAGTTTTGCCTGTCAACAAATATGTTATTATCTGAAAATTAAACAGTTATAGCTGTAATAAGCGCTCGGGTAGAAAATGGACCTTACTGCATTATTAGCTCACCTGAGCCGTAGGCTCATTGGTGAGCTTATAGGATGGTCATGCTGTCTGTATGTATGTATGTCAACATTTTCAAACATCTTCTCCTCTGGAACCGCTGGGCCGATTGAAGCCAAATTTCATGTGGGGCCTCAGTGGGATGGGGGAACGAAAATTCCTTCGCGGGGTCCAGGTCACATGACCAAGATGGCCGCCATGTCCATATATGGTAAAAACCCTTCAAAAATCTTCTTTTCCAGAACCGCTGGTCCGATTCTCACCAAACTTGGTATGTGGCCTCGGGTACTCGGGCCCATCATAGTTTGTTCAAATAATGGCCCTTGGATGACCTTGACCTATTTTTTGCCAAGGTCAAATTTGGTAATATAGGCTTTTGAATGGCAAAAAGTGAAAATGGTGGATTTTCGGGAACTGTTGCAGCCTTTGGCCTGAAAGTTGGTAGATGACATCAGCTAAATGAGTTAATAAGTATATATGAGATTTAAAGGTCAAGGTCATTCCGTGACCTTGGGTCAAGTTTTTTAATATGTCAAACTTATTTTTCAGGGAAACTACTTGGTCAATTTTGACCAAATTTCATATGGAAGCTTAATGGGAGAAGGACATGTAAATTAAGTTGATGATGTTGGGTCACATAACCAAGATGGCCGCCATGCCCATATATTGTTAAAAACCCTTCAAAAATCTTCTTCTCTGAAACTCCTGGACTGTTTTCTATGAAACTTGGTATGTAGCATTTGGGACGCGGGCCCATCATAAATTCTTAAAATGGTGACCCTCGGATGACCTTAACCTATTTTATGCCAAGGTAAAATTTAGTCACATATGCATTTGTATGGGAAAAAGTGAAAATGCATTATATCTAACAAACCGTTCAATATTCCACCACTAAATCATATATATTCTTGTTCCTTAAGATAGGGCGCATTTATTGACATGGGGTCCAACTAGGTCCCTTAAAAAAACTTCAAAAATCTTCTTCTCCGGAACTGCTGGGCCGATTTCCACCAAACTTGGTATGTAGGCTCGGGTACTCGGACCCATCATAGTTTGTTCAAAGAATTGCCCTGGGATGACCTTGACCTATTTTATGCCAAGGTTAAATTTGGTCACATTGGCATTTGTATGGGAAAAAGTCTAAATGGCTGATATCTTGCAAATGGTTGAGAATATCACCCCTAAACCATATATATATTCTTGTTCCTTGTGATTAAGCATGTTTAATGACATGGACCTTGGGAGTCTAGGGGGTCCCCCGGGGACATGTCCCACCCCCTCCATTTCAAAAAATGCCCAAACTGTTCAGATCTCCACCCATAGACAATATATACCCTTGTTGCTTATGATAAGGGGCTTAGATCCATAAGAGGTCTAGCGGGATCTTGGGTGCATGTCCCTTAGCCCTTTAGACCTAAGGCTGTCAGGTGAGCGTCTTCAGGACCAATGGTCCTCTGGTATGTTTTATACCATTTAATTCAAAGTGACAACAAGTCTATTGCATGATGCTTCCACGCAGTGTTGAATCCGGCCCGCACACTAGTACTGGTAAACCGCTTAGAGGATCTAAGCCTGTCCAGGAACCGCGGTGCGAGGCGGACCGTCCATGCTTATTAACCCTATTGGTTTCATTGGGCGACAGGGCTTGAGATGTCTTTTCATCTCAATGTCGGGTAAAAGTCCCACAAAATTGGAAGCAACGTCTCCAAAATTACCTTTACAGTGTTGACGGGGACGTTAAACCTCAAATCAAACAAACAAAGACAACAAGTCTATTTTATCATAATTGTTTACATCTTTGCCAACACCCAACCTTTAGTGTCAAACGCTTGACTTCCACATAATGTCATTATTTGCAAAAGTCTAGATATATCTTCAGCATAGCACTGCCTTAAGGGCAACATCGTGGACTTATTATTTTACGCATATCGTTTCTCACTTCTTATCTAAACCGTCTGGCATCACAGGGGCCACTTATTTCTTTGTATCCCTCATTAACGAAGCAAGAAAGACATTTGCTTCTTTCTGGTCTGGTGTGGAAGGTAACTGTCTCCAGAAAACACCAACCGGTTATCGCTGTCGATCGAGGATCCTGCTTCACCATTGTTATTGCCACAGCAACCAGTTTAACCTCTTGTTAAATCTTTACAGCATTTTCCTATGAAAATACTTCTTGTACATGAAATAATTACTGCGAATGCAATGAGGTTGCTGAGGTTTATGCTCACAGGCTCAAATAGACACTGATTTGCTCTGTACACCTACTTGTCTATAATTATGAATGTAATCTACGAAAGCAGGCATAGAAATCTGTTTCAATTTTTTCAGATTATGTTATCTCCGTAGAAGCCATATTAGAAAAGCGTTTCCCTTTAAAGAAAAATGAGAAATATTCGTAAGCTTGAAAAGTGAACCCCAAGTGTCCGAAAAATAGCCTTTAACTAACTCATTTTCATAATATGGTGGCAAACGCAAGTAATCATTTGCAGCTCCACAAGTCATATTCAGTTTTACTATTTAAAGTGGTGGATGAAGAATGACATCACGCTGTACATTCGACTGTCCTTGACAAACAACGGTAAACGGTATAGTCTCGTGAGTCGTTACAATCCATAAACGAGTGGGTTCGATCCTGGGCTTCTACAGACTTTCGGATGAGTCTTTAAACCTAGGTCTGGTCTACGTATGACATTAGCTGATGGTTGGACCTAAAACTCAAACACACTCACTCAATATGCCAGTGTATTTACTCTGCAATAGGCAATAAAGTGTCAAAGTACACTGTACACTTACAGTAGTTTATAATATTTTCTGTGTTTTTCAAAAATAAAGCAATGATGTAAGATTAACTGAAAATAATCTGATAGATCGGACTTTTTGGCTTTCAAAACGGTATACATCGCTTATAACAGGTATGATAATCATCTGAGGAAAATAATGCATATTTGGTCCTGTCTTCATTAATCATCTATGCAGGTGCTGATAGATCGTATTTAGCTATCAGGTCTATTTCTTTACAATTCAAAGTTGTCGTATTTTGTCTAGGTAAAGATAAGTTATGTATTTTATTGATTTCATAATTCTCCCTTTGATCTAGCAAAGGCACGGAAAGAACAATTATAATTTTATATCAATCAAGATATAATGTACGAGTGTTGTAGAAATACCAAATACAATTTATTTATAGGATCATCTGGAAGTTTCATAGATGGAGCTAGTTTATCCTAAATGCTCAACAGTAACAATTTCAAATTCTTTGGTGAGATTGGGCTTGGTGCCAAATGATTTAAAGATAACATATATAGTTCTAGCCCCCGCCCATAGGGGCTTGAAGAAATATATGGGCTGCACGATGCTTCAACACAGAGCTGAATCCGGCCCGCACACCAGTACTAGTAAACCACTTAGAGGATCTTAGCCTGTCCAGGAACCGCGGTGCGAGGCGGACCGTCCATGCTAATAAACCCTACTGGTTTCATTGGGCGACAGGGCTTGAGATGTCATTTCATCTCAGTGTTGGGTAAAAGTCCACAAAATTGGAAGCAACGTCTCCAAAATGACGTTTACAGTGTTGACGGGTACGTTTAACCTCAAATCAAACAAACAAAAACATATATAGTTCTGTCTTAAGATTTTCTAAATATACAATTGCATTTTGAGTAGATTGTCTTATTTCTTCTCATATATGCTTAAACTAGAAATTTGTGTCTTACGAATTGTTCGAGGATGTAAAGTATTGACAACGTAAAATCTGTGGGCGGAAAAGGGAACTATATTTTGATGTATATCTAAAAGCAGTAATACAAAACATAAATCAGTGGACGACCTAAATGCAGTAAATTATTATAGTCAGTAACAAGTTACCAATAAGTATCAAATACTTCACATGTTCCTTTTTCCGGAGATAATTAAAGTATGTGCTTTGCACACCTGTACTTTTTGATGCCATAACTATCTTTTAAAAGAACAACTTACTTTTCTGTTCAAAAGTACTGCTTAAACATTTTGATATATATCTAAAAGCAGTATTATAAAACATAAACCAGTGGACGACCTAAACGCAGTAAATTATTAAAGTCAGTTACAAGTTACCAATAAGTATCAAATACTTCACATCTTCCTTTTTCTGGAGATAATTAAAGTATGTGCTTTGCACACCTGTACTTTTTGATGCCATAACTATCTTTTAAAAGAACAACTGACTTTTCTGTTCAAAAATACTTCTTAAATACCATTAGATACATAAAAAGTTAAACTTTTAAGTGTTCTCTCCTTGATTCTCTCTCTGAACCGAACAGTATATAAGGTTTCTAACCAGTGTGAGTATCTAGAAATATTATGGTTTCTCACCGAACAGTATATAAGGTTTCTGTCCAGTGTGAGTATCTGAAAATATTGTGGTTTCTCTCCGTACAGAATGGAAGAATGAATTGAAATGAAGTAACACAAAAAATTCACATCATTAAATGCTTCCTCTAAACCCTATGTATCAACACCTTTTAGGATGACAATTTTGAAATTTATGTTATCAACTGAAAGCATCAAAATAGCTTTGGCGCCAACAGTTGATGATAATGATTGACATTTGATGTCTTAAAAATACAGATACAATCAAAATAAAAATCATCTATTGAAAGGTTATAGGAAACAGTGACTTAATCACCCATTACGGAATCTTTGTATTTCAAAGGTAAGCGGATAGGTTTTCCTACTTTAGTTTCCAAGCGTTTCTCTGGAGGCTGACAAGCTGACTGACTTGACGTTGATTTATCACCGGTTGACTGTTGATTACTGGTTGATGGATCTTGTGGCTGCTGATTACCATGTGACTGCTGATTACCATGTGACTGCTGATTACCATGTGACTGCTGATTACCACGTGACTGCTGTTTACCACGTGGCTGCCGATTGCCATATAATTGCTGAGTTTCCATCGAATTGTTCAGCAGCATCCAATAATTACCAGAAGGGGTAACATCTTCTGGCGATCCTGATTCGAATTTCGCATTCAACTGTTTCAGATGTCGTCATGTCCGCCTGATTTTCTTGCCACCAAGGGTTTCTACTATACAGATAGGACCTTGGTGTAGCGTGCCACTTAACGACTGTTCCTAGCACTTATTGTGAACCATACTTGTCTATCATTTCTTTAAATTTAGTTTTCTGGGTGCTTTTTATAGAAAAAAAAATTGCTTATTGTAGTAGTATTGTTGTCTGTTTTGTCTCTTTTTATGACCATATTCTATATGGTCAGCTGATTTTAATGAAACTGCTGTAGCCGGTAATGATGATTTCAATCTACGACCAATGTGTAACTGTGCTGGAGATCTATTTATTCCTTCCAAAGGAGAATTTCTATAATCCTGCATTGCTTTGTATGGGTCTCTACTTTTCTTTAGCGTGTTTTTTACACATAATGCTCAGTCAATCAGTCTGTCCATTGCTTCGGCTATAGTTTGGCGAGCTTTTTTGTATGGATGAAACAATAATCACGTGCAAAAGTTTTGAATTTTTCGCTGGCAAATTGAGGACATTATCTGTCACGAGTTCATCTGTATAACCAAATCTTTCAAACTGTTTCTTCAAGTAACAGATCACATTGTTTGAGCTCAAGTTATCCAATTGTTCAGCCTCTGGCCACTTGGAAAAGTAGTCTATTGTTAACAAATAGGGATTTTCCTTATAATTAAACAAATCAGCACAAAGTTTTGCTGACGGGTATTTCACTGGAAATCATTGGTTCTCGTCGTGTCCGGTTGCAATTGTTTGTTTCACAAACATCACATGTACTTACAGTCTCTTCAATCAGGGCCATCATACCTGTCTACTACATAAACTCACGTGCACGTGTTTTACACTTTACAACCCAAGGTGTGTTTCATGCACAGGTTGTATCATTTCTGATCTAAATGTTTTGGGTATTGTCAATTTTCAACATTTGAACAAAAGTTCATTAATAGAACACATTTCATGTCTAAATGGCCAGAATAGCTTTATGTTTTCAGGATCATCTGTTTTCGTAGCTGGCCAACCTTGTTCAACTATTGTCTTAAGACATCGTAACTGACTATCTTTCTGACTTTTTTTCTTGAAATTGTTTATATCTTTCTGGAGATTAAGGCAAATGAGAGTTCAAAGAAATTTCATTGATTTCTACTTCTGGAACTAGTATTTCAGACATTTCCGGCAAATTGTATCTTGATAATGTGTCCGATAAATGTGGATATTTAACAGGCTGATATTTGACTACAAAGTCATACTTCTGAAGCTGTAGCATAAATCTGTCTAATCTAGGAGGACATTCTGACATAGGTTTCTTAAATATGCTCTCCAGTGGCTTACTTTCTGATCACTTTCTACTATAAACGATCTGCCATACAAATACTGGTTAAACGTTTGTGTTCCAAACACCATAACTAGAGTTTCTTTTTCTGTTACACTTTACCTCTGTTGTGTACCATTAAGTGCTCTTGATGCATATGCAATGGATTTACCTTTTTGTGTTTTGATCGCACCTAAAGCATATGAACTTGTATCTACATTTAAAACCAGTTCTTCATCTGGATTGTTAAATTCTAAAACTAGTGCTTCTGTGGCAAGACGTTTCAACTTCTGGAAACTGCTTTCTTGGGCTCCTCCCAA
Source organism: Lucinisca nassula (assembly GCA_963580285.1). Taxonomy (NCBI): domain Eukaryota; kingdom Metazoa; phylum Mollusca; class Bivalvia; order Lucinida; family Lucinidae; genus Lucinisca; species Lucinisca nassula. The sequence goes on from OY757010.1 coordinate 51,713,935, forward strand.
TGCCACCCAATATCTTTCCCTAATAAGAGTTGTAAAGGAGCACTTACGTCAGACATATTTGGCAGGAACTTTTGAAGATACGTAATGAATCCTAAGACAGTTTGTAACTCTTTCTTATCTTCAGGCTTCTTCATGTTCAAAACAGCCCTTACTTTCTCTTCAGCAGGTTTCAGATCTTCACTGATTAAATTATGACCAACATAGTCTATTTAATCCTTTCTGAACTGACATTTTCCTTCACTTAACTTTAAATTATTCTGTCTTATTCTGTCTAGAGTAAGTTTAAGCCTATAGCCATGCTCTTCATCAGTTGATCCCCACACTAATATGTCATCAACTATAACGTCTACTCAGGTATTTAGTTGATAGAAAAATTCCATTTTTAACGTCTACTCAGGTATTTAGTTGATAGAAAAATTCCATTTTTAATTGATTCAATTACTTCGTAATTGATGAGTGCGTCTCTTGAGACCTAGACAGGTCAAAGATAACAATTATTTGACCTGTATAGGCATACTTCACATCAGCCGATTTGCCGTTTTCCAACCTGATAACGTCATTGTTATGGTCAACAACTAGTTTCTTGCTTAGCCATGCTTTTCCTCTGTTTCCCTCTTGATCAACTATCCAAATAATTGATCTAGGGTTAACAGGGCCCTCTAATTCTTTGACAAGGGTAGACTGCCAATGTCTGAGTTCTGAATCCATTTCAGCATTTAGTCTGTTGAACCTAGCAATGTCCTTGACCTTCTGTAACATCTTTTGTAGAGAAGGGTATTTTACAAAAGTTGGGAAGAAATCTTCTAAGGCCTCTCCACTATCTGAGGCATAAGCCTCTTTAGCGGCTAATATCTCAGTGAAGTGGGGACCATAATATAATTCAGATCTGTTCTTAATTACCACATCCCCGAAGTGGGTATAGTCACCCTCCTCTACATAAGTGTCATTGTGTTTAATGGTCCTCTCATGGGTTCTATATGAGCTCTATCTCCAACTATTAATATCACTCCTGTCAGTCTTTTCTTTTCACTTAATACTATGTAACCCTGTAGATTTTTAGTGTCTGGGTTAGGGGCTACCTCCTTCCCGAACTTAATGAATCATTTAGTTTGGTCTGCTTGTTCACGCAATCTAGTGATGTCCGAATCACTATAGTTATTTAAAGTAAAGCACCATATTTTCTTTGGCGCTTCTCTTTTCGCAGCTGATGTTGGTCCATTGGCTCTTCTCTTCTTAGCTGGTTGTTTCCCAAGTGCTGTGGCTGAGGTTGACGAACCTCTAAAACCCATATTAACAGAAGTGAATAATATTTTCCAATGATTTTCAGGGACAGTAATCCCCGATACATTTTTTGTTACAAGAAGCAATAAATACTAAAAAATTGCAAAACTGTTACTGCTTCATACACAGTTGGGAATGCGATACACTTTAGCTATAAGTTAATATCATCTAATACTCCCATAGAATATATATATATTATTTTTTTATACCCCCGGCATACGAAGTATGCTATGGGGGTATATAGTTTTCGTCCTGCCGTTCGTCCGTCCGTCCGTGTTTCCGTCCTTCCGTCTGTCCGTCCGTCCGTTAACATTTTGGTTAAAGTTTTGCGTTAAAGTTTCTAAGAGATTGTATCTTCTGAATCCTTTGATAGATTTAGTTGATTCTTAAACTGAAGTTACATACTGTTCTAAAGATTTCATTGATACATGTCCCACCCCCCACAGTGACCTTGAGGTCAAGGTCACAAACTTAGAGAAATTTTACATTTTGGTTAAAGTTTTGCGTTAACGTTTCTAAGAGGTTGTATCTTCTGAACCCTTTGATAGATTTAGTTGATACTTACACTGAAGTTACATACTGGTCTAAAGATTTCATTGATGCATGTTCCACCCCCACCCACAGTGACCTTGAGGTCAAGGTCCCAGACTTAGAAATTTTACATCTTGGTTAAAGTTTTGTGTTAAAGTTTCTAAGAGGTTGTATCTTCTGAACCCTTTGATAGATTTAGTTGATACTTACACTGAAGTTACATACTGGTCTTAAGATTTCATTGATGCATGTCCCTTCCCCCACAATGACCTTGAGGTCAAGGTCACAGACTTAGAAATTTTGCGTTTGGTTAAAGTTTTATGACAAAGTTTATAGATGCCTTTATGTTCTAAACTCTAAGACAAATTCAGTTGATACTTGCATCAATGTTGCATACCAGTCCAAAGATTTTGAGATGCATGTCGCTTCCCCACCCACAGTGACCTAGACCTCAGGGTCATGGACTTAGAAAGTTTACATTTGGTTAAAGTTTTATGACAAAGTTTATAGATGCCTGTTACATAATGTTCTAAACTCTAAGACAAATTCAATTGATACTTGCATCAATGTTGCATACCAGTTCAAAGATTTCATTGATGCATACCCCACCCTGCAACTTCAGTAACATTGATGCCTCCACTGCTTCAGTAACATTGATGCTCTCACTCCCTTGGTCCATTTAGAAAGATTATGTTTGGTTTAGATTTTATAAGCACATTAAAGATTCTCCTAGCTTCTTGACTTCGTTATTCATGTTACATACAAGCTCTAAAGATATATCAGAGGGTGGCACTGGCCGGGGGTATACGTGACCGACAGGTCGCTTTCTCTAGTTTTCTAGGTGGTGATGTGTCCAATACATCTGTAAAGGCATGCCTTCGCAAATGCATTCATACACATCTACGCTTGTATGCATACAATTATAGATGCACTAAACAGGTGTGTCTGTACGACGCCAACGGCCCCCCGCCCATTGGTGCTTGAAGAAATAAATGGGCTGCATGATGCTTCCATGCAGAGCTGAATCCGGCCCCCACACGAGTACTAGTAAACTGCTTACAGGATCTAAGCCTGCCCAGGCAATGCGGTGCGTGTCAGACCGTCCATGTTTATAAACCCTATTGGTTTCATTGGGCGACAAGGCTTGAGATGTCATTTCATCTCAATGTCGGGTAGAAGTCCCACAAAATTGGAAGCAACGTCTCCAAAATGACCTACATAGGGTTGACGGGGACGTTAAACATCAAATCAAACAAAACAAACTACGACGCCAAATCATCAAGCGACAAAACTGCATGTTATTCGAGCGCATTTAAACATTCTTCTCATTTTAATTTAATCCCGCAAATTTCCTTCTTTTTGTGCTATTCCTGCTATTTCAAGGTAAAACAATTTTTGCTGCTCTTCAAACATTCACGCATCAACCCAAAGTGCCTCAACTCAGTAAATCAACTCGACCACATGCTCGTTAAGGACTTTAATTTTTTATTATACCCCCCCCCCCCCCCCCCGAATCTTCGATTGGGGGGGGGCATATAGTATTTGCCCTGTTTGTCTGTTTGTCCATCACGTCTGTTTGTCTGTCTGTCCGTCACAAAAACTATAACCTTGATCATAACTTCAAAAGTATTTGACCTAGCCCCATGAAACTTCACACACGTATTCACCATCACAACGGCTACATTCTGACCAAAGGTCATAACTTTATTGTCATTTTTGGCTGAATTATCTCCGCTTGAAATGTTGCAAAAACTCAGAAATTGGATCCCACGGGGGGGGGGGGGGGGAAATAAAAAAATGACGCCAAATCATCAAACGACAAAACTGCATGTTATTCGAGCGCATTTAAACATTCTTCTCTTCTTATTTCAATCCCGCAAATTTCCTACTTTTTGTGCTATTCCTGCTATTTCAAGGTAAAACAATTTTTGCTGTCCTTCAAAACATTCACGCATGCACCCAAAGCGCCTCAACTCAGTAAACCAACTCAACCACATGCTCGTCGAGGAATTTTCTGCATATCGACGTGTGACGCAACAGAACTATTTTTGCGAGGCCTCTGCATATCCTTTGAACCGATATCCGATTCATAGAGGAACACTCAAGCCTAAACTTCAACCATTCAAATTATTATAGCCCCGCTTTGAAAAAGTGGGGCTATATTGGATTTGCCATGTCCTTCTGTCATTCCGTAATTCCGTGATTCCGTTAATTTGTGTTGGCTCCATAACTTTGTATCTGCTTAACATATTTTCATGAAACTTCACACAAATGTTAAACACCATAAGACAATGTGCAGAGCGAAGGAATTATAACTGTGGATTGCCTACTTTTGGAGTTATTGCCCTTTGAACATTTTCCGTAATTCCGTAATTCCGTGATTCCGTTAATTTGTGTTGGCTCCATAACTTTGTATCTGCTTAACATATTTTCATGAAACTTCACACAAATGTTAAACACCATAAGACAATGTGCAGAGCGAAGGAATTATAACTGTGGATTGCCTACTTTTGGAGTTATTGCCCTTTGAACATTGAAAAATGGCAATTTTAATTGTGTCCGCTTCATAACTCGAAAACCGTTTGAGATATTTTTAGGAAACTTCACACAAATGTTAAGCACTATGAGACGATGTGCAGAGCGCAGGAACCATAACTCTGCATTGCTTATTTTTGGAGTTATTGCACTTTGAACATTGAAAAATGGCAATTTTAACAGTGTCCGCTTCATAACTCGAAAACCGTTTGAGATAATTTCATGAAACTTCACACAAATGTTAAGCACTATGAGACAATGTGCAGAGCGCAAGAACCATAACTCTGGTTTTCGTATTTTCTGTGTGTCTGTCTGTGTGTCTGTCTGTGTCTGTTAACAATTTTCGTGCCCGCTCCATAACTTTAAAACCCATTCACATATTTTCATGAAACTTCACACAAACATTAAACACCATGAGATGGTGTGCAGAGTGCAGGAACCATAACTCTGGATTGCCTAATTTTTGAGTTATTTCCCTTTGAATATTGAAAAATATCAATTTTAGCCGTCTTTGCTCGATAACTCAAAAACCGTTTGAGATAATTTTATGAAACTTCACACAAATGTAAAGCACCATATTACGTGTGCAGAGCGCAGGAACCCAAACTCTGGATTGTCTACTTTTTCAGTTATAGGCTTTTGAATATTAAAAAATGGCAATTTTAACTATGTCCGCTCCATAACCGTTTCTGATATTTTCATGAAACTTCAAATAAATGATAAGCACCTTGAGATGATGTGCAGAGTGCAGGAACCATAACTCTGGTTTGCCTACTTTAGGAGTTATTGCCCTTTGAACATTTAAAAAGGCAATTTTGACTGTGTCGGCTCCATAACTCACAAACCATTTGAGATATTTTCATGACACTTCACACAAGTGTAAAGCACCATGAGACAATGTGCAGAGCGCAGGAACCCTGACTCTGATTTGCCTACTTTAGGAGTTATTACCCTTTGAACATTGAAAAATGGAAGATGAAATTTAGTATAAACATGGACATTCTGGTAATGTATCATGCTCATTGAAATGAGGGACAAGGGCTCACAACTCTTAGAGTTTTTCCAGATAATGTAAAATTTTCAACAGTTATTTCTTGTTCATAACTGTTTTCTCTGCAGCCTAAATAACTTTCTTCTCTGACAGCGCTGAAGCGGGGCTATAGTCAGATCCTCTGACAGCTCTAGTTGATAATCGGCAACATATTTAAACAACTATCAGTAACTAAGCGCTCATTTTAACTTTGCTTCATCTCTACTCGCATTATGATATTACTACTTAATTTCTATATCGACACACCCATTTATCTTAAAATTATTCAATATGTGGAAAAGCATCGCTTTCTATACAGAATGAAATATGAAAACTTAATAACTTACAGTTGGTCCTGCGACCTTTTTCTGTTTTCCGCCATTTTCTTCTTCGGAATTGTCTTGCTTACGATTTCCTTTTGAAAGGTGGCTGTTGGCGATAGCTATCGCGTAATGAGCGATTAAGTTAAGTCACTCTGGGACAAAGTGTCCTTCCTAAGAATGTTACGCAGTTTCTCTACGTCAATGCTGAAACTTTTGTACAATTTGGTGCCAAGGGTCTCTGCTGACAAACACTCTAAATTTTCTTCTTCATCAAATTTATTCAATGAATCTGGATATTCACCTTCACCATTTCACTTTGCTAATAGTTCCAGTGTCATATCCGCCGAAAAGGTGATATCGCCTTTGAGGCAAGCCATAGCGAAGAGCAGAATATTTCCGAATTTATCGAATTACAGAAAACAAAGTGCATTGTGTGGGTTCTCTTGAGTGAGTGAGTAGGAGGAGCTAGAGTAAACTGATTATATCCATTGGAACCCGCCTGCCATTGGCTGATGATAGTAAGCCTAGAGCTGTCATTATCGAGGGAGAGCTGCCAAAATCCGGAAGAAGCAGTTAATTTCGAGAACACCTTAGCATTGGGCATTTCCGTCACTACTTCTTCTCGGCCCCCGCCCATAGGGGCTTGAAGAAATATATGGGCTGCATGGTGCTTCCACGTAGAGCTGAATCTGGCCCGCACACTAGTACTGGTAAACCGCTTAGTGGATCTAAGCCTGTCCAGGAACCGCATTGCGAGGCGGACCTTCCATGCTAATAAACTCTATTGGTTTCATTGGGTGACAGGGCTTGAGATGTCATTTCATCTCAATGTCGGGTAAAAGTCCCACAAAATTGGAAGCAACGTCTCCAAAATGACCTTTACAGTGTTGACGGGGAAGTTAAACCTCAAATCAAACAAACAAATCACTACTTCTATCGTCTATATTGGAAAATGTTCTCTCTGTATAGCAGCATTTAAATCTCTATGATCCATACATATCCTAATGTCACCACTAGGTTTTACAATTGTGACCATGCTATCAACCGAAGGGGTATGTTATTTTTGCCTCGTTATTATACCTAGCTTTTCCATCCTAGACAGTTCTTGTTTTACCTTTTTTTTATTTGGCCCCCGCCCATAAGGGCTTGAAGAAATATATGGGCTGCATGATGCTTCCACGCAGAGCTGAATCCGGCCCGCATACTAGTACTGGTAAACCGCTTAGAGGATCTAAGCCTGTCCAGGAAATGCGGTGCGAGGCAGACCGTTCTTGCTAATAAACCCTATTGGTTTCATTGGGCGACTGGGCTTGAGATGTCATTTCCTCTCAATGTCGGGTAAAAGTCCCACAAAATTGGAAGCAACGTCTCCAAAATGACCTTTACAGTGTTGACGGGGACGTTAAACCTCAACAGTGATTCTCAAAAAATCCTTGCATTTTCAAGTAAACTACGGTTGAAAATCAAAATCAACGAACAGGTGCTGAAAACTACCTAATATTAACGCAGACGGACTCAAGTGATCAACTGTAAAATTTGACCCAGACAACTTGTAACATCTCTGAGAAATGCCACAATGAAATGTGTATAGGTCAGTGCCTGTTACGGAGATGAGAAACAGCAACTTGCTATGCTTGGAAGCCGGTATGCTTCAAACAACACCACAGCTGACACAAACACATTCGGTTTTGAAATTAGGTACTATTAACGAATCTCTAGGACAAATGTAGATTTCCTGTCTCCTTTTTAACATCTTTATCCTGTAATAGAAAAACAGGCCGTTTTCATTGCAGTTTTATTTCAAAGAAATATTCTCCACAAAATTATTTTTTTTATTTCACATCTAACTTCTAGAACTCCAATCAAATCAAACTAGTAACAATGAGATAACACTTAATTGATAACATAAAATGCATTAAGATCCTCCTAACTGAAGGTTTAAAGTAACATGCATTTTTATTACGGAGATTATGAAAGAAGCAATTTCACATTCAGTGATATAGGAATTAACCTAAAGGTAACGCAACAGCTGACATATAGTCATTAATCAAACAATGCTATGGGTTTAGCAAAAAATGCATTTTCTCTACTACTATTTGAAGAACATGCCTTTAATGTTACGGAGATTAGACTCTTACAGGAAGTTTTCAAATTTTAAGTTTGCGGTGTTCATGAGGAACAGTATGTCTCAAACGAGTCTTCAACTTCTCTCTGCTCTTTTTCTGAAAGTTTAAAGCATCTTTTGGTTTTTCCAATACCAGATAGGGTGTTCAGTACTTTCAGAACACATTTTCGGTTGACATAAATTTCATCTCTTTTTGTTGGGAATTTGTATGCAAATCCGTATTTGCCCGCTTTGGTGAGAAAATTTATCTGAACATCTTCTGTGTCAACGTCAGTCACTTGACCAATGAACCAATCATCATCATATACTGCAGCTACCCAGTCATCAACACTAAAGTTAAGTTCAGTAGCAGATAGTTCTTGTGTAGTTGAAGTTTGTGCTACAGGCTGGTCAGCTGGTGCAACATTCTTTGTTGTTAATGTCGGATCAGCTGTTTGGGTAGGGCCTACAGCTTTGTTAGCTTTCTTCATCATGCTGTGCATTGTCCAACCTTCACATGGTGTTGTTTCAACATTTTCTAGGCAATGATCACAGCTGCAGCTGATCTCACGTGTTGCGATACAAGATTCATTGACAGGAACAACAACATGCAGTTTTTAATGTCCCAGGGATTGCCAATGGCTTGTCTTTCTTTGAAATGACATCTTGGGCGTACTGCACATCTTCCTCAGTATATGAAATGTATTTTACCTTGCTGGTTTCATTCATTGTATTTGCCCATGTGATGAAATCAGAAACACGTTGTATGGTAGACTTCCCTTGCTTGATACTCATGTCTGCTGACCGCTTTACACTAGCCCCCAATCCATCACAAGGGCCCTTGCCATGACCGGTCTCCAGATAATTCCATCTGGCGGAAACGCCAAATTCAACAAAATGGTTGCATACTATCTGAAAAATTGTCTTATTCCGATACTGACTAGTAGGCGAGTCTGTTAAGTAGTGTATTTGCTTTAGACCAGGACGTTCTAATTTCAAAAGGGGGATACATTTCTGCAAAATGCAATATACAGCAGCTGCATTGTGCTGTAAACACCCTGATACAGCAACATAGCTTTGCTTGTCTTTTTCATGATTCTTAGAAAAGTAAACTACCATGGTGTGAATCGAAATCATGTCCGAGTTCCAGTATGCACTTTGTACCTCCTCGACAGTTGTGCAGCCATAATTTTCCGCAAAATCCATCCAGAGTACTATTTCATTCTCAGGAAGATTTTCTCGAAGTTTTCTCATTTCTTTGTACTGGTTCTGTACTCTGATTACATGGCAGCGGAAGGCGGACATTTCTTGCAGAACAATACCTATGAATCCTTCTTAACTTGCGTTTTCCTGTAGTTCTTTCCATCTATATTTGTCTCCGTCTTGTACTTTTTTTCCAGTGTTTGTATGATATTTCTACACTTTCGTCAAGTTGAGATTCCAGTGAACATTTAAGACTGTCATCTGTTTCGAATTCTTTTAGAAATGCGTCAGGATTTGAAGTGCACCGGATACCACATGCTTTCATGGCCTTGATTTTTAAAGAAAAATTCTGATGGTAAGTGCCATACACGTTCGCCTACTGGCGAAACACGTGAGCAATACATGGGGTGGACGTAATTTGCAAAACTGACTTCTGGATAGTTTAATTCCTGGATTTTCTAGCAAGAACTTGTCCCATAAATTGTGCATATAGTCATTGAGGACATGCTTTTGTTGTATCTCTTTGCCCACAGTTTTAGTGTCTCGTTTACCTGGCTGAACTACACTGTTGTCCTCTCTCTCCAAGAACTCTCTAACCATTTTCCCATATTTCGTTCTCTGCGTTAAACTCGCCCTTTTCATGTTAAAGAGAGATAGCTTTCCCCTGCTGATGCCGGTTGCTTTACTGAGGCTGTTCAGGCATCTATACTTTTTCAAAATTTCTGCAGACACCTGTGCCGTTGCAGACTTTAACTTCTTCTTAGAAATTGCGTCTTTAACACTTGCTATAACAACCTTTTCTAGAAAGAGTTCTCTGTGCACTTTGATTTTTCTGTTAAATTTAACTCCTGCCTTATGCAAGAGAAATTTTGTTTTCGATTGTGGTGTCATTTTACCTGGTCCATCAGGTGTTTCTTGAAGCTCACTAGACACTGAGCTGGTGGACATATCTACCAATGAACTATCACTTCTTAAATGTAGTTTTGAAGCGCGTTCATTTCTTTTCTGAAGTTTTCGCTTTTCCCTAACTAACTTTTGACACTTATCCTGCATGAAATTGATTTTCCTGTAAGCATCGCGCAGAGCACGCCGATACCGCTTTTGAACACCAACTTTTTTTTGGCAAGTTAAGTTTTACAGTTAGAGTCTCTTTTCCGACTTTACTTCGTGTTTGGATCCCAGAGGTTGATGGCTCCTGTGGGTCTGCTCTATTCTGCTTGACTGCGCTTTCTTCCTTATGTGTAATCTCGAAACCATTTACGACACTTTTGCCTCCGTTCAGTCAACTTTTGCTTTGACAAGTCCTCGTGAGGAATGTAACTGGCCCTTTTTCTTCTACGTTCCTTTTCCAAGAACGTTTCCAGATGTTTTGCCTTTTGTCGCTCTCTCCATTTCTTTTGCCTTTCAGCATTTGTCAGAGCCATTCTGAAAATTAAAGTAAGGCACTACATCACGAAACACGCCTATATAATTTCGACCCCCTTAAGTCGCATTTTTTTGTAGTTAAACTGGGGTTTAAGGGGGTATACTTTTTTCTTAGATCTGCTCAAAACATAGAATGCGGGTACTCGATAGAACCGCCTTGTCATTTTTTATTATTTTGCTTCGGCGAGGCCATTTGTGAAGGAATCCGGAATAAAGCAATTTCGTTTGCTAGGTATTGTCAATATTAGTACATATGCCAAAAAAGATCAAAATATTCTAAGCGGTTCTTAAGTTACAGCAATTGTCACAAACTGCCCACTGACGGATGGACGGACGGACGGAAGGACGCACAGGATGATTATTGTGCAGACTCTGTGGGTCATGCAACTGCAGGTGTTGTAATAAGAGTACAAAGATTGCTATAATCTCCGTAACATATTACCTAATTTCCGTAACATCAAATAATGAAGCTAAATAACAATAAACCTAACTTTTAATGTATTGTGTAACAATAGATATGTCTGAACTCATGATAATATCGATATTAGTTGCTCTGCAGTCTATCATAAAAATAAAAATGAAACAAAGTTAAGTTAAACGAAAACATCTAATGTCCGTAACGAAATATGTTCTTTTTACTTCAGGAGATGAACTTATTTTACCGGGTATAGTATATGCAAGCCTGTGTCATTCTTACATGCCATTTATATTGTTTCAAAAATATGTTATACTAGTAGTTTTGTGAAAATATGCAAGTTGAAGAATATTCTAATTTCCATAACGTTTATATGATGTAAATGTTGAGTGTACTATTTTGAGTAAGCACCGCTTGTACATGTAAGTTTTGCTGTTTACGGAATCAGCATATTTTACTATATATTTACTACATAATCATTCAACACACACAATTTTAATAAAATGTAACAAAGAATTCTGTGATTGTTAAATAAATTACCTTCGTTGGCTCCTTCAAGTACGTTGTAAAACTTATGTGCAGAGAGACAAAATTCCTCCTGGCTGCTGATGTTGATGACGGTGTAACAATAAAATATCACCCAGAAGAATTATCCACGAATGGGGGTAACTAATGGTTGTTCAAAGTATTGTTACGGAAATAAGCTGTTACGGAACTTAGAAAATAATCATCCGGATTTCTTTTTTTAAGCCACCTTAACTGTCAGGCACCTATTTTATATTTCGGACTATGTATAAGCTTCAGTGCTACATAAACATTGAATAGAGTTTTCTCAGATAAGGATGCTTATGCAGAAAAATACCGTTATGGAGATTAGGTAATGATGTGTGACAACTGAGAAAATGCCCTGTATCCGTTACACGTGAAGGTATCGTGGGATTATATTGACCAATATTATTATATCCAAAAAATACGATATTTGAGCAATATAAACCACACTTACTGACTGTCTGATACAGTACATTTCTCTAGCAAAGGCTGGGCCAAATAACGTTACGCCGATTAGAGACGCTTTTGGGACAGGTGTTGAACACGTGGATTTTTTTTATATGTTAACTGCTTAGTGATTTTTTATGTTTAAATGTGTTTGGTGAGGCCCAAATAAATAAATAAACACTTTTAAACCGAACCTGTATCACGTTAATGAAAGCTACACGTAGAGGAATATTGTAAGAAGGGAATGCGACAGCATTTTTTAACAACCCTTTGCAACTTTCAACTGGAATATTTCTATTACAACTATTCTGATAATATTGAGAAAGGCTCCATATTATAGCGTGATAGTCATATTTATAATCTGATTTTAGACTTTTCATGTTTTAGTCGTTTTTTAACACTATGTTAAGATTTTTGATGGCGACAATGATTTATTGTAATTGTACTTGTTTTTAGAGAATGACTGCAAATCAAACAAAACCTTATGTTTCAAAGCAATTGGGACTTTCCTAGGGGCTGTACTTGAAGTGTGACTGATTTGTCTATTTTGATGATATATGTTTCTGGAAGACAACCTAATCCTTGGTAAAGCTCAGAAAAATTTGATTCAATACCATAAAGTATCTTTATTAGCCCTACACTTTCACAAGTTTCCGCTCCAATCACTTACATTGATTCTGCGTCACAGGTACCTTAATCAAGCCTTCAGTATGAATTCTATGACCAGAGAATGATTTCATCATAAAATTTTCATTTTTTCGGCGATAAAGGTGGCAATGTATTTGTATAGGCGAGTTTGCGTAATGTAATCTCAGTCCTTAGCCAATACCTTTAATTCTGTGATAAACTGTTCACACGTGTCCTGTTCACCGTGTTTCTTGCATTGAAATTTGTACCTATTGGATACCTTGTTAGATTTGGGTTTGACATAGTCACCAAATTTTGTAAACAAAGATACAGTGGATTTTCTTTCCTCATTGGTCCGAGTCAAAGTACTGAATACTTCTCTGCCTTTTTCACCCAGCCATATTATCAAATATGCAGATCTTTCCCCATCACTTTTATCCTGTAAGGGGCCTAGGAACATAAGTTTGCAGTGCACAGGCTCCGGGCAAGTCTGCACTTTCCCAGTTCAGCGCCAGCATTCCACCAGATAACGCCTCCATGGCAAAAATAACCACGTAAGATAAATAAAAATTGTTTAACATTTATTTGTGCAACGATAATGTTACAAGATGATCCAAGAAACAGTATATTTTTAGGTGGTTTTCTTCTTGACACCATGTAAAGTATTGACAATGTAAAACTGTGGTCGGAAAACGGAACTATATTTTGAGGTATATCTAAAAGCAGTATTACAAAACATAAATCAGTGGACGACCTAAATGCAGTAAATTATTAAAGTCAGTAACACGTTACCAATAAGTATCAAATACTTCACAGAGGAGAGCAAAACGAGCATGAAAAAATTCTTCTAATTTATTGATTTTATGATCTAAATATGTTCTATAAAAGTGTTATCCTTTGGAAGCAAGGAATACACCACATAACAGGACAATATGAAGTGTAGATGTTTTCTCGGCCAGACTGACTAGTTTCGGCCAATTAGGCCTCATCAGTGACCCTCAAATATTTTCAAAATTCCACAATGTTAATCCGTTAATCAAACTTTGTTTCAACGTCTCAAATGCAGTTTGTTGATCTGTTCCCCATTCCCAAGGAACACTGCCATGCGTGAACTTACGCAAAGGTTCTGCAGTTGTAGTGTAGTTTCTTATGAATTTTGCACAGAACGTGACTAATCCAAGAAACGACGATACTTTGCATTTTCGGTGATTCTGCGTCTTGAACGGCCTTCACTTTTGCTTCACCGATTTGAATGCCATTTTTGACAAAACATGTCCCATGCATTTCAATTCTGATTTATTGAATTCACATTTGTTTTTGTTTAGCATCAAATTCTTTTCACGCAATCTTGTGAGACATTGTCTGTCGGGATCTTCTTGGTTAGCTGCGTGGATAATTATGTCATCGACTATCTTCTTGCAGTTAGATATGTCTTGCAAGATTTGTTGCAATATACGCTGAAATAATTCTGACGCAGACGAAATTCCATAGTTTAAACGTTTGTACCTGTATTGACCCTTATGACACACAGACGTCGTTATGTACCTAGTGCTTTCGCTAGGAATGATCTGATGAAACGCCTCAACGAGGTCCAATCGAGAAAATAGGCTTGCTCCGTTCATTTGCTGGCGAGTACTATCAATATTTGGCATTGGAAATCTTTCTTTCATAATTGCCTTGTTGGCTTAACGCATATCGATTGCTAATCTTACGCATTTGTTTTGTTTTGGTACCGGAACTACGTCTGACACCCAAAATGTGGGCCCTGTCATTTTTAGCTCACCTGTCACATACTGACAATGTACTTTTTGTGATCACATTCTGTCCGTCGTGCGTGCGTCCGTCCGTGCGTCCGTAAACAATTTCAAATAAGTATATCTCTAAAACCCCATGGCCAATCTTGATAAAATATCACGAGAAGCATCATCAGATAGGGGGAAAGGCTGCATTAGGTTTCGGGGCTGATCGAATTGGAATTCTGGTTGCCATGACACCGTATAGTTCCCATAGACTTACAATGGGAAAAACTTAAAAAATCTTCTTCTCTGTATCTACAGGGTCCAGAGCATAGATAGTTAGTTTGTAGCAACGTCAAGGGGTCACCTTCATAAATCCTGCCAATCATGCCTCTATGGTATAAATTCGTCACACCTTGGGGCCCCTTAGCTCCCATAGACTTATAATGGAAAAAAAGCTTCAAAGTCTTCTCTGAAATCTTGAAGCACAGTGATTAGATATTTAGAATGTAGCAACATTAAATAGTCACCTACATAAATCCTGCTAACCATACCCCTGATGCCAAAATTGACCACGCCCCGGGGCTCCTCAGCTCCCATAGACTTATAAGGGGAAAACCTTCAAAAATCTCCTTTTCTGAAATCACAGGATCCAGAGCTTAGATATTTAGCATGTAGCAACGGAAAGTGGTCACCTACAGAAATCTTGCCTATCATGCCCCAGGGGTCCAAATGGGCCACGTCCCGGGGCCCTCAGCTCCCATAGACTCATTATGGAAAAAAAGCTTCATAAATCTTCTTCTCTGAACCTATGAAGCACAGAGCTTAGATATTTAGTATCTAACAACATAAAATAGTCACCTATATAAATCCTGCTAACCCTGTCCCTGGGGCCAAAATTGGCCACGCACGAGCTCATCAGCTTCCATCGACTTATAATGGAAAACTTTCAAAAATCTTCTTCCCTGAAACCATAAGGCCCAGAGCTTAGATATTTAGTATGTAGTAACGTCAAGTAGCCACCTACATAAATCCTGCCAATTATGCCCATGGGATCCAAATTGGCCAACCCGAAGGATATTTAGCTCTTGTAGACTTAAAAAATCTTCTCTGAAACCACAGGGCCCAGAGCTTAAATATTAAGCATGTAGCAACGTCAAGTGGTTACCTTCATAAAGCCTGCCAAACCGTGTCCCAGGGGTCAAAAATAGCCATGCCCATTGGTCAGTTGGCTCCCATAAACTTATAATGGATAAATATTTCAAAAATCTTCTCCTCTGAAACCATTTGTTCCAGAGCTTAGATATTTAGTATGTTGCAACATGAAATGGTAACGTTAATAAATCCCTCCAACCATGCCCCTTGAGTCAAAATTGGCCACGCCCATGGGCCCCATTAGCTTCCATAGACTTAAAATGAAAAAACAAAAAACAAAACAAAAAAAAAACTTAAAATGGAACAAAAAAAAAAAAAACTTCTCTGAAACCATAAGGACCAAAGCTAAGGTATTTAGCATGTAGCAACATCCTGCCAATCATGCCCCTTGGGTGCAAATTGGCTAAATCCTGTGGCCCTTTAACTCCAATTAACTTATAATGGACAAAAAGCTTCAAAATCTTCTTCTTTGAAACCATGAAGTACAGACCTTAGGTATTTAGCGTATAGCAAAATAAAATGGTTGCATACGTGAATCCTGCCAACCATGCCCTTTGGGTCAAAATTGGCCAAGCCCCAGGACTCCTATAGACTTACACTGGAAAAAAAAGTGTCAAAAATCTTCTTCTCCGAAACAATGAGGCCCAGACCTTAGATATTTAGTATGTAGCAATGCCAAGTTGTCTCCTACATAAATCCTGCCAACCATGCCCCTGGTGTCCGAATTGGCCATGCCCCAGGGCTTCTTAGCTCCCATAAACTTACAATGGATTAACTTCAAAACTCCTCTCTGAAACCACAGGGCCCAGAATTTTTATTGATTAGAGGTTAAACGTCCCCGTCAACACTGTATAGGTCATTTTGGAGATGTTTTGTGGGATTTTTACCCGACATTGAGATGAAATTACATTTTAAGCTCTGCCATCCAATGAAACCAATAGGGTTTATATACATGGACGGTTCAACTGGCACCACTTTTCCTGGGCAGGCTTAGAACCTCTAAGCTGTTTACCAGTACTCATGTGCGGTCGGTTTCAGCTCTGCATAGAAGCACCATGTAACCCAATCTATTTATTCAAGCCTCGATGGGCGTTCTTAAAACATCAGTAATGATTTTCTGGTTCACAGGTGAGCGATATAGGTCCATTTGGCCCTCTTGTTTCAATTATGTCATTTCTCTATAACTCATCTCTCTTATCTTCAACTTGTTTTTTTTTTTCATCTTAAATGGTATCTGACGCAACGGCTGCCTAACAGGCGTTACTGACTTATCTATCTGTAAGTCTAACAGAAAATCTTTCTCTCGGCCGGTTCCGTTAAGCCTATCCTCAAATGACATTTGTGTCTGTGTTTTCATGCGAAATATTGATTTGTTTTAGTGATAGTTCAATCAGTTCTTAAGTCGATGTGCAGTAAACCTTCAATCAGTTCTTAAGTCGATGTGCAGTAAACCTTCAATCAGTTCTTAAGTCGATGTGCAGTAAACCTTCAATCAGTTCTTAAGTCGATGTGCAGTAAACCTAACACTGTAGCTGGTTTGCGGCCAATTAATTGTTTTCCTGTGCCTTTGACTACCTGAAAATCTATTTCATGCTGAGAGCTTCCGATTTGCACTTTAAAATTTGTTTTACCTAGCAAGTCTAAAGGAGTTTTGCTACCATATGGGTATATTTTGGCATGTGATTTTGAGAGGTAGTTTTCTGTGGTTTTAACCTGTTCTTATGTAGAATTGTCAATTGCTTTTGTTGAAGCCCAACTGTCAATCAAAATATCAATTAATTTTCCCTCTACAGGTAATGATAAAGTGGCGTCATTCTTATCTTGCAACACAAATAATTCCTCTCTCTCATCCTCAGCGCCCTCCTTATTTTCCGAAAGAATATTGTTTTTTTCACTTTTAACTTGCATATTTTCGCAAAGTGTCTTTTGCCCCTGCACGCATAACACGTGACGTCCTTTGTTTTTTCATACGATTTCCCGTAATGTCCGCTTTCTACACATCGATATCAAATGTCCCCCTGTGTTCTTCTGTCCGATGGTTTCAATCTCTGGCTAGTAGGGTTGGTTGCCCGGTCGTAGTTTTGTGGTCTAACCCCACGGTTTCTGTTGCCACCCGATATACTGTGTCGCACCCGGTTGACTTCTTCGTTGTTTGTCCCGACATTTTCTGAACTTCCGTCGGGTATCTCCGTGTGCTTGGAATGTGTTTTACTGAGTTCACGGGTACATGATATTGTTTGTACCTTATCAAAGGTTAATTTGTCTTCTCCATGTATTTTTTCCTCAGTTTGTTGAGTAGCAGGAGTTCACAACTTGGTCACGGACCATTTCGTGCTTGTCTGTGAAGTCACACGACACTGCTTATTTCGACAATCTTAAAATGTAATTGTCAATTGTTTCGTCAGCACTCCGTTTCGCTTTATGGAACACATGTCTCTCATACACGGTATTTTTCTTTGGTTCGAAATAGGTCGAACGTTTGTTACAGCGTCTTCGTACGTTGTACCCTGGTCTTCAAAAGTTTCAAATATATCTTGCACTTCATATCCCGAAATATGTAATAGTAACGCACGTTTCTTTTCGTCCTTTGATATGTTTGCTGCTTTTATGTAGTATTCAAACCGTTTGAGATATTGTTCCCAAGCTTTGTTCAGGTTAGTGTGTACCTCTGACACTTTAAATCGTCCTGGACTGGATAGATCAAGCTTTCTCGCCATTGTTTTTTATCACTTTGGTTCAGTATTGGAATTTAACCCATTTTCATTGTTTTTATTTTCATATTTATTTTTGACTATCACAGTCAAATTACTTCCTTGTATTAAAACATATAATGTAACATTGTTTGTTATTCTTTTTTTACCCCTATCTCGTCGCCATTGTAATGTTTTGTGACTGTTGCAATGACAAATCCTCTGGTTTGGTTTTTCGTTGTTTTAAGCATATATCCTACTCAAAGTTCCGACCAAGTGGATCATGTGCTCGCATATAATTACTGACGAGCGACTGCTCATGGATACGATGCTCCGCCTATTATAAATCTAATTGGCAGCAAGTATATTACCGTCAAGTAGAAGTGGAGGCAATGATCAGGAATCGATACAATTAACCCACAGCTCCCATTAGAGACACAAAAGGGAAAGAAACACAAACATGAAACAACATACCCTAATGGAAACATCAATAGCGGAAAGCCAAAAGGACAGTTACTTTCCCACAAAATGGCCAATAAGCTATCCAAAATAAAATAATATAAAAGCACCGCAGACACTGCATAATACCCCGCCACTGCTAAGCAATGTAACTTATTTGAAAATATATCAAGGCTAAATAACTAGAAAGGGGATAGCAGAGATATGATCCGCAAGTGTAATGTCTTAATGTGAGTGAATGAAGTTGTTAGAAGATGTAGGAAGCATATGTAAAAAACCATTTTTCAGACATTTGATGGGAAGGCAACTCAATAAGTTGACATTATTAGAAAATTATGGAGGCAAGTATTTACCTGAAATGGCTGTGGAACATGTATCTTTATGTGGTACATGTAAGAATTTCATGTTTTTCGATGTACTGCCTGTCTGACTATATTCTTTCATGAAGACTGATCATGAAGTAATTTCTACGGTCATTGTGCTCCTTCCGCTGATTCAAGAAGGGCAGGCATGAAGTATGTGCACTAAGTACTGGTTAACCACTTAGAAGGGCCTTTATTTTAGGCATCTATTTGGTTAGGCTTTTACTGCACATTCCAAGGGTGAGGTTGATTAGGCTTCAATCAAAAGGATTAAGCATAAATGGCAACCAATCATAAATTAAGATGTTTGTGGGTGATCTTTTGGCATTCTCACAGGGACAAAATCCACAAATTAATTCTAGCATGGCATACTATCTCACCTTTTTCACTATTAGATAGCAGCAGCTTCAGCAAAGAATGTTCATATTATTGACTGGAAATAAAACACAGATGGCTGGATGGATTTCCATTAAGTATGCACTGACCAACAGACACAAATTCCGTTTTGTATGCACTGACCAACAGACACAAATTCCATTTTTCAGACTTATCAAGGGCAGGGACAGCCAGAGTCATGTACCTTTGCCACAATATGTAATATTTAGTCTGCTGTACATCTATGAAATTTCAGCAAGATATTGCAAATAATAAAGGAACTAGAGTCTAAAATCGATTTTTAATACATCAAGGGCAAATAACTAAAGAACTGGAACAGCCAGAGTAGTGGTCCTTGGCCACAATATGTACCCTTTACTCCTCTATATGGTCCTTCGTCACAATATGTACCCCCGCCGGGGTCGGCAACATTCTTTCGTGGAGATTGATCATGAAATCTTTTCTACGGTCATTCTCTCCCTTCCGCTTATTCAAGAAGGGCAGTTGTCAGTTTCTGGCGAAAGAATGTGCACTGTACTGGTTAACCGCTTACGTATAAGCCTGCCCAGGAAAGTGTTGATAGGTAAACTGACCGGCTCAAAAATGACCTAAATAGTGTTGACTGGGCCGTAAAACTCCAAAACAAACAAACAAACAAACAAAACAATATGTACCCTTTAGTCCTCTATATATCTGTAAAGTTTAATCCAAATATTTCATATAGTAAGGGAACTAGAGGCCAAAAACTATTTTTCAGATACTGAAAAGGGACAGACAGACAGATGGACAGACATACAAATGGATGGACAGACAGACAGACAGACAGCAGAGGGTGTAGAAGTTTTATCCATATATTTCAAATAATAAATGAACTATAGGCCAAAATCCCTTTTTTATATATTTCAAGGGCAGATAACTCAATTGCTGGGAAAGCCATAGTCATGTTCCTTTGCCACAGTATGTAACATTTAATCTACTACATATCTATGAAGTTTCAGCAAGATATTATAAATAATAAAGGAACTACAGTCTAAAATGTATTTTAAATACTTCAAGGGCAGATAACTCGAGAACTGGTATAGCCAAAGTAGCGGTCCTTGGCCACGATATGAACCATTAAGTCCTCTATATATCTATGAAGTTTCATCGAGATATTCCATATAGTAAGGGAACCAGAGGCCAAAAACCATTTTTCAGATATTTCAAAGGCAGATAACTCAATCGCTGGGAAAGCCAGATTCATGTTCATTTGCCATTGTATATAACAATTCATCTACTACATATCTATGAAGTTTCAGCAAGATATTGTAAATGATAAACGAACTACAGTCTAAAATGCATTTTTTAAATACGTCAAGGGCAGATAACTCAAGAACTGGAACAGCCAGAGTAGCAGTCCTTGGCCACAATATGAACCGTTTAGTCCTCTATATATCTGTGAAGTTTCATCCTGATATTCCATATAGTAAGGGAATTAGAGGCCAAAAACCATTTTTCAGATACTGAAAAGGGCAATAACTCTGCTAAAAATTAACGGATTTTGCCCATTAACAATCCCAAACCACTCATCTCCGATACCAATATGTATGCAATTTTTGAACAAAATCCGTGAAAAAATACTCAAGTTATCGATCGGAAACGAAGTGCGGACGGACGGACGGACGGACAGACATACGGACGGACGGACGGACACCGGAGGGTATAACATAATACCCCGTCACTATCGTGTGGCGGGGTATAATAAGCGACACAAACACTCGAAGACAAATCATAACAAAAATAAACCGCCACAGAAGAACCGCCTTGAACCGGTCAGCGGAAACGAATTCCACTGGGGGGCTTAAATCGATATTACGTGGCCACAATCCTCGCCCTTACTTCCGTCGCGATTAAGACAAATAATTTGTTCAGTCCGCATGAAGGCCTCCTAACTCATCAGTGCAACATCTCCGTGAACACAAAAATCAAACAACCACAGAGATGAAACAACGGTGAGGGCTCGACAGCAAGAAACCACTAAAATGCTGGAGCAAAAGAAAACCAACAGTGAGGCTCCAATTGGCCCTACCAGACACAGAGCATCAGGTACCAACCAACATAAGCCTTTACATTGGAACCGTCATAGAATCTGAAGCCTGACCCACCGGCATGCAATTAAAGAGGGAAGCAAAGTTGTCAACCGTGATTGGGTTAACTACCATGCATGCAGTCTGTCGTATAACATTTATGTTGAAGCAAATCTTTTTATATCGAAGAATGATTTTACGAATTTGGGTGCTGAAGTCATTGCGGTTATATATTTTTCTGAATTTATATAACTCACCATAAAATTCGGGTTCCGATAGACCTTGTTCCAGAAGAGATTTAAGTCCAATATTGAATTTTAAAATTAAATCAGAATGACGTCTATAAAATTTTGAAAATGCTTTTCGTAGTTTATGGTACCAATAACCCTGATTAAGAAGTTTAGCCGTTAACAATTTATTACGAGTGTTGAAGTCAGTAACATGACTACACACTCTGGCAAATCGAACTACTTGTGAAATATAAACGCCATAGGATGGCGCACGAGGAACATCATCATCCAAAAAAGGAAAATTTACAATTTCAAAATCAAAATCATCGCGTTTATCATAAATTTTGCACGAAACAAACCCATCTACTATAGACAGATAATCCGAAATCGGGGCCTCGGTATCAGAAGAATTTGCTTTATTTAACTGAAGTTCTGGAGGAAATTTGACTGATCAAACCATCGAAATAGGTACTATCAATTATCAATATTTAATAAATCATCCAAATATCTAGAATTGGAGCAAAAAGCTTCAATGATTTCAGACTGGTTTTCACCAGAAAGGGACATCATGAAGTCTCTCATATCAAAACAAAAACATATCGGCCACAAGTGGTGCGCAATTAGTACCCATCGGAATACCCACAACTTGTCGAAATAACTTAGTACCAAATCTTATGTGAATATTGTCAAGTAGAAAGGTGACAGCTTCACACACATTCTGACATGACCATAAAGTATAATTTTTATGCTCTTCAGAAGTGAAAAAGGCAATTCTTACATTACATGCAAGATACAGGGAATCTTCCCTATAAAATGTCCATTCAATTAAATCGTTAAGTTTTTCTTTTATAAGGTTATGAGGAAGTGTAGTGTAAAGGTTGGAAAAATCATAAGTAGACAGACTTGAAGCACGAAAACACCTGGATTTCAATTTATTTAAAACTTCATTAGAATTTTTATAGACCAAAACAGATTTATACCTGATCGTTCGAAGATTTTGTCGCAATATTTTATCACATGTTTTTTGATGGCAGTAAAACATGAAGTTAATAATTTGGAGAGTTCAGTGGTGGTATAAGAGCTTGAATTTGCATTAATCCGTGCTTTGTATGGTCTTTTATGAAGTTTAGGTAACCAATATAACGTAGGAAGCTTGTCTTGGCCTTCTGTAACACAGACAGCAAACTTGGTGGCTGAATGACGAATATGGTCATTAACCAAAGCCCTCTCTACAGCTAAAGTCTCTTGTAGGTTTTGTCATGCACTGGCTCATAGATAGACTGCGGTTTACTAGGGTATACATTATTCTTCTTTTTTCTGCTCTAAGACTTAGGTTGTCGGTACTCGTTAGAACTGCCTGAGTGACGCATTTCTAACGAAAATCAACTTTCTTTTTGAGTTTAAATAAGCAAAAATGTCACGTATATTCATAAGAAAAATTACCTTCCTGGATATATGAAAGATTATGCAGTATGTAACATGGATATGTTAACGTTATGTTGTGTTTTAAATATCCCACATACTAACCAAGGTTAAACGTGTAACATGTGTAGCTGACACACATCAGACAATCAGTTTTTGTGAATGGCATGAGGAAAACACACCTGTACAAATACATTGTAAACTTTACCGCTGAAAAAAAACCCGGTAATTTTAAGATGAAAAGATGTGATATTTTGCTTATTTCTTCTCAAAATATAGATTGTGGCTACTTGTTGAAACTGCCTCATCGAGGCGGTTGATGAGGCGGTTCTAACGAGTAGCCTAAATCTACATTTAACGCAGAAATAAGAAAAATAAGGTTTACCCCTGTAAACCCCAGTTTTACTATATAAAAGAGGGGTTCTGTAAACCCCAGTGTTACTATATAAAAGAGGGGTTCAATGGGGTCAAAGTTATATAGGCGTAATTTCGTGATGTATTAAATAACCTTTATATAGGGAAAATGGGTTTTCATAATGTTCCTTAGGTGTTTGTTTTTTCTTGAATCATAGCCGATGGGCACTCCTTAGAACTCTTAATGAGACGATGCTAGCAAGTACCGTAATGATCCTAAGTATTTGATGTGTCATCACGAAAACACGCCTATATAATTTTGACCCCATAGAACCCCACTTTTATATAGTAAAACTGGGGTTTCTGGGGGTATATCTTATTTTTCTTATTTCTGCTCTAAAATATAGATTGTGGCCCCTCGTTAGAACCGCCTCGATGAGGCGGTTCTAACGAGTGCCCACAATCTATATTTTGAGCAGAAATAAGAAAAATATCACAATTTTTCATCATAAAATTTTCATTTTTTCGGCGATATAGGTGTATTTGTATAGGCGTGTTTACGTAATGATTAATAAAGGCAGATAGGCCTAAGCCATCACAAAAACACGGCTATATAATTTTTACCCCCTTCAGTCCCACTTTTATATTGTAAAACTGGGGTTCACAGGGGTAAACCTTATTTTTCTTATTTCTGCTCTAAAATATATATTTTGAACAGAAATAAGAAAAATATCACAAATTTGCGTCTAAAATTTCCCTTTTTTTAGGTGGTAAAATTTACATTGTATTTGTATAGGCGTGTTTTCGTAATGCAAACAGTGCAGGCTGGTCATATTATATACATGGCATGACATAATCCACTAAACAACAGCGACTTTTATGATACTTGAGATTATTCCTTCTTATTTTAACCCTAAAGCACCAACCAGAATTTGAAAGTAAATGATAATCAATTTTAGCTCACCTGAGCGCGCATGATGAGCTACTGTGATCACCGTGTCTTCCGTTCATCTGCCATTTTTTCAACTATTTCTTCGAATGCCATCTCCTAAACCACAAAGCCGATTTCAAATAATTTCACATAGATGCTTGTCTTATGACCCTGCACAAAAATTACTTAAGTGGTTCCACTCCACTGAACAAGTTGGCTGCCAGAACTTGAAACTTTCATGGAATCCCTCAAGCTTAGTCCTCAATAATTTTACAGAATTTTTTCTCTCATTGCCAAGTACCAAACATTTAAAAGAAAGGCCTAGGGAGCGCCACAATCACAAGACGAAACCCACACTCGTCACCGAGAGGGAGAGGAAACACGCAAAACAAGAAAAAATACGAGTATTTATGAAATGGAACAAACAGTCCTCTCTTCCCCAAACGGGGTGATCAGACCATTACAAAACACTAAACAGCAACTCACAACAAAGTCGAGACATTCAACAAAAATAACAGCAAAAGACAAACATCAAAACTACCGCCTTAGAACGGTCAGCAGCATATGCCACTGGGGGCTTTAAGATCTTTTACCGACCGAATCTTCGCCCTAGGTTAGGGTATTGTTCCCAACCAAAAAACATTTAAATATTCGGTTTGCATAATGATTATCTAACTCGATCAATGCATTATCACAGAGACATAAATCAAATTCCAACACTGAGATGAAGCAAAGAGGAGGTTTTCTAGCCGATCCAAATTTGTTCAAATGGTTCCACTCAACAAGATGGCAGCTAGAGCTAACTGAGGTAATGGCCAAGTATGGCAGGCTCAGTATATGAAGATAGAAAGATAGTCAAAATTCTTCGAATAATATCACTTCTCAAGTTTTTGGCTCAAATTCAGAGTTATTTAATGGAAATGTTCCCCCCTCTAGGCCATGCACTATAATTTTAAAATGGTTCTACTCCGCTGGCAATCAGAGCTTAGAATTTTTGTTCGAGGTTTAACGTTCCCGTCAACACTGTATAGCCTTATAATAGGTCATTTTGGAGGCGTTGCTTCCAATTTTGTGGGACTTTTACCCGACGTTGAGATGAAATGACATCTCAAGCTTTGCCGTCCAATTAAACCAATAGGGTTTATATTCATGGATCGTCCTACTTGTATCACTTTTCCTGGGCAAGCTTAGAACCACAAATCAAACAAACAAGGACAAACCTCTAAGCGGTTTACCAGTACTCGTGTGCGGTCGGTTTCAGCTCTGCGTGGAAGCATCATGTAGCCAAATCTATTTCTTCAAGCCCCGATAGGCCAGAGCTTAGAATAGAAAAAACTTAAAATGAATTTCCTCTCAAGCTGATGTCCCGATTTAGATTTCACAGGAATGTTCCTCTAATGGCTGTGTACCAAAATTGTGGAAATGGTTATACTCCACTGAACAAGATGGCCATCAGAGCTTGAATAGAAAATAAATCTTAGAAAAAAAAAATAAAAAAAAAAATCTTCTCTCAAGCCATTGACTCAATTTGAAAATAATTCACATAAATGTTCCTCTCATGGCCCTGTAATAGAACCGCTGAAATAAACTGGAAGCGAAAGCTGGACATTGAAAATACCTTCAAGTAGAATCTCCCCTTAAGTCGATCGTCTGATTTAAACCGATATCACAAAAGATGTTTCTCTCATGGGCCTGTACCAGAATTGCTTACATTATGAAAACGCGCCCATACAAATACATTGTATACTTTACCGCCGAAAAACGCAAAATTTCAGATGAAAAATTTTGATATTTTTCTTATTTCTGCTCATGAGGCGGTTCTAACGAGTACCAACAATCTATATTTTAGAGCAGAAATAAGAAAAATAAGGGATGAGGCGGTTCTAACGAGTACCCACAATCTATATTTTGAGCAGAAATAAGAAAAATAAGGTTTACCCCTGTAAACCCCAGTTTTACTATATAAAAGTGGGTTCAAGGGGGTCAAAATTATATAGGCGTGTTTACGTGATATATGGTTTTATTTCACTGATTTCACTTCACTGAACAAGAAAGCTGCTACAGCTTTAAATAGAAAACAAATGGATTTAATATTCTGAAGCTATTTACTCAGTTTAAAATAATAAAAAAAAATGTTCATAAAAAAATTCAGAATACTTTCTACCAGAAAGTGGCAAACATTACGAAAACACGCCTATACAAATACATTGGAAATTTTACAGCCGAAAAAATGAAATTTTAAGATGAAAAATTGTTATATTTTTTCTTATTTCTGCTCAAAATATAGATTGCAAGTACTCGTTAGAACCGCCTCATCGAGGGTTCTAACGAGTACCAACAATTTATATTTTAGAGCAGAAATAAGAGAAATAAAGTATACCCCTGTAAACCCCAGTTTTACTATATAAAAGTGGGTTCAAGGGGGTCAAAATTGTACAGGCGAGTTTTCGTGATGAATAGTTCTGTTCCACTGAACAAAATGGAAGAAAGAGCTAAAATAAAGGCGTCATCAAATGGTAATACATCTTGATTTAGTTGAGCAATCAGATCTATCATAGACCTCCCGTTTTTAGCTCACCAGAGCCAATGGCTCCGGGGCAGCTTATAGTATAGGCAGTGGCCGTATTCAACATTTGCAAACGACATCTCTTCTGAAGCCAATTGAAACCAAATTACATATGGAGATGGAGCCTCTATGGGAAGTGGGGAACAAAAGTTTATTCGTAATTACTGGGTCCCATGACCAATATGGCCGCCGTGCCCATATTTGTTAAAAACCTTTAAAAATCTTCTTCTCTGGAACCGAATGGTCGATGACCTTGAAACCTGGTTTGCAGCATTTGGGACTCGGGCCCTACCAAGTTTGTTGAACTGATGACCTTTGGTTGACCTTAATCTGTTTGACGTCAAGGTCAAATTTGGTCACTTAGACATTTGTATGGAACAAAGGGCAAAATAGTGGATTTTCTGATTGCATGGTAGCCTGTGGCATCAGAAATGACATTTGCAATCAGCTGAATGGAAGTTTATCAATTCTAAAGATCAAGGTCATTCACTGACCTTTGTCCTGGATGGCTCAGATTCAGTATTTTTGTCTTCTTCACTTAAACGTCTGGGTTGATTGAAACCAAATCTCAAGTGGAGCCTCGTTAGAAGGCTTAACGAAAGTTTGTTCATAAGGATTGGGTCACATGACCAATATGGCCACTATGCCCATATATGGTAAAACCTTTCAAAATCGCCATCTCAGTTGACCTTGAAACTTGTTACGCATCATAGAGGACTCGGGCCTTACCAATTTTGTTCAGAAGATGACCTTTGGTTGACATTGACCTGTTTTACGTCAAGGTCAAATGGTCAGTTAGACATTTGTTTGGAAAAAAAAGTAAAACTGGAGTTTTCTGATTCTGTTGTAGCACCAGAACTGATATTTGCAACCAGTTGAATAAAAGGTTATCAATTCCAAATGTCAAGGTCATTTACTGGTCTTTGTCCTGTATGACTTAATTTCAGTATTTAGCTCACTAGAGCCGAAGGCTCTTGGGGAGCTTATTTTATCTTCCTCTCCGCTGATTGAAACGGAATTACATGAAGGCAATGAAAAGTTATTCATGGGATTTAGTCACATGACCAAGATTGGCGCCATGCCTATGACCTCTGGTGAGTGTAGTGGCCCGTGAGCCTCTTGTTTTCTTTTTCCCGAGTAAAACAGGCTTTACATTTTATGTAAATCATTTGTCAAGCCTTACGTAAAACCTTAATTTCTAACAAGAATCACAATGTTTTGAATCTATCATCTTTTTGAAGTTGTGGCTGGTCCTTTAACAGTTAGATGTAATGAGATTTTATTTAAATGTTTATCATTCAAGATGTATATTTTGGGACAAAATAATGGATTAAAAATATTTTTTGAAATCTTCTGTTTTTGTCCCATCCATATGTAATGTAGTGACACTCAGTCTAAAAGAACATCACGTGAACAAGTCCGTGAAATGAACACTGCCCTAAACCCCGGTTTATATAGAGAAAACTGGGGCTTACGAAGGTATAAATTATTTTTCTCTTATTTCTGCTCCAAGACATAGCTTGTGGGTACTCGTTAGAACCGGCTCAATGAGGCGGTTCTAACGAGCACCCAAAACCTATGTTTGCAGTATAAATAAGAAAAATATCACAGATTTTCATCAGAAAGGTAGCCATTGTGGGGATGTGAAAAATGCACTTTGTCGCATGGGTGTGTAATCGTAATGTCAAAGCCCTTAACGTAGCAGATGCAGAGGGCATTCTTTCTTGTATTTTTCTTCTGGGAAAATCAGGCTTGAAATTTGATGTCAATCATCTGCCAAGCATTTGATGATATGAAATGTTAACAATATTCAGTTTAGCCACGCCCGTTTCTGACTTTGAATCAATCGGATTACTTGATGTAATTTATTCCTACAAATTCATACATCGGATGTCAAACAGTGTAGATCCTGATCAGATGACCATCTGATCTAGATCTGCACTGTTTCCAAAGACAGGGGTTGTCGTGAACAGCAAGATAAGAGATAATAGAAGGGACAGCAATGCAGTTACCTTACACCTATCCAAGACACCAAAATGAAAGAAGGGTGCACATCGAGCAATGGCATTAAACTTAAAACATAACAAGTTGAAAGCCAAAAGGACAGTTTCTTTTCCAATAAATGACCAAACGGGGTGGGTGCGCATGCGCACGAATTGTGTGCTTCCTAATTCACAGGATCATATTATTTTGGATTTATTAGGAGGTTCGATGTTTTGTTTTGCCGTTTAACTAAACTTATTTATTCAATCAATTCTTCTCTTTCAGCGTTTACCTTTATTTTGATAGTTTTGTATTTGTGTATCGCAGTTAATTTTGCTTTGGCATTTTTCTACCTATGCATCGTAACTAATAGGTAGTTCCGGTTCCTGCAGATTGGGTCATTTGTTAAAAAATTAAGATAAAAGAGGTATCACAAAGTGATTCATTTTGATATTGCCCATCAGAGGAGACTTTCCTCTACACCAAAAAGTAATATATGCCCTTCTGATCCAAGGAAGTCACCACATAACACAATCATGAGGAGTCATTTTGCATTTTAAGTCCTGTTCGTGGTATGTTGCTTGCTGTTGGCAACACATTTGGTTTCTTTATTTAACAACAGAGGACAAGACCTACAGGAAATTACAGCCGACTTTTTTTCCTGCTTGACGGACTTTTCTGGCACATTAGCTGACCATCAAAACCTTTTGTTTCATGTCCCCCAGCTGTGTTCACTATCAATTTCAAAGAAATTTTTCAGGTTTAGGAAATTTCCAGGTTCAAATAAGCATCATTATCTGGCTTTCCGCTGTTGGTGTTTCCATTGGGGTCTGTTGTTTCGTGTTTGTGTTTCCTTCCCTTTGGTGTCTCTGATGGGAGCTGTGGGTTAATTGTATCGATTCCTGATCATTGCCTCCACTACTATTTTGCATATCAGAGCTGTTTTGTTTGTGCCATGCGGTGGCTGTTAATGCTCTTATTTTTCCAATCCTCAGGGATTGCTTTTACAATTGCTTTTCATCGTTCCTTAATTTGACATCCTTTAGATACCTGATTCTCTGTCTCTGGTCGGGCCCATTGGAGTCTAACTGTTGGTTTTCTTTTGCTCCAGCATTATTTTTGTTTCTTGCTGTCGAGTCCCCACCGTTGTTTCATCTCTGTGGTTGTTTGATTTTTGTGTTCAGGGAGACGTTGCACTGATGAGTTAGGAGGCCTTCATGCGGACTGAACAAATTATTTTTCTGAATCGCGACGGAAGTAAGGGCGAGGATTGTGGCCACGTAAAATCGATTAAACCCCCCCCCCCCCACCGCCCCCGGTGGAATTCGTTTTCGCTGACCGTTACAAGGCGGTTCTTCTGTCGCGGTTTATTTTTGTTATGGTTTGTCTTTGGGTGTTTGTGTCGCTTATATTATTTTATTTTGGATAGCCTTTTGGCCATTTTGTGGGAAAGTAACTGTATAACATAGTCATGTTATGCACATGATATTTTGCATAGGCATGTTATCATGTGTATGACTGGAATATTGTTGAAGGTGTGTAAGAATGATGATATGACTGAACGAGTGTTGAAAAGGCAGTAAGCTTCTGTCTCAGTACTATTATGGAAATATTAAGCTTCAATTCTTATTATGAAACAGCTTCATTTTAAAAGTCTGAAACATCAATTATATAACTTTGTATAAAATGCAGAGATGCGCCTGAATTACACATACATGTACCTGGCAGCCATTCAAATCATAACTTGATCATGAGCCAGCTTAATTTCGTAATATCATATGACTCTGACATTTCCTTTTAAAGGTTATTTAAGCAGGTGTTCATGTGAAGTACTTTCAAAACCTGATGAAACTGCATTTTAAAGATCATATTATTGGTGCAGTCATCAAAATCATGACAGATAGCTTATAGTTGGAAGAGATTTTGGCAAGAGTTGTGACAACAAGCATGATGCAATGAGAGAGGGATATTGCGTGAGATTTTTGTAGTGATTATAAATACTGGGGTTTTCTGACCAAGACTTCGGATGTCTACTTGATCAGCTTACAGACCGTTAGTCTGGTTTAGGAGTTGTGCACTCGTATGAGGTGCCTGCCTAATAAAGCTGCTGAAACTCTCAATATGACTTTAGTTGTATTTTAAAATTATTGAAACACTATACGATCACAGTCAAAGGTGTATAGCTACGCTATATATCTTGCTTTGTTGCCGTGCTGCGGATTAATTAAAAAAGGAACCTTACGACAGAAACAGAAAAATGGACACCAAGGTAGGTGACGTTTACTTTTACTTTTTCTGGTTATGTTTGTTGTTTGTTCTGTCACCAATTATCATGCAAAATTATGGAGGAAAACTAATCTAAAACGAAAGCTAAAATGTAGGCCAAAATTAATTTTAGATTAATTTATTTATTTATTTTATTTTTATTTTTTTTTTCTTTTCAATATGGCTCAACAAGGACAAGCCCAAGCACAGGCTCAGCATCAACAACAGCTTGATCCTGCTGCACAGGCTTTTGTAAATATTCAATTAGAACTTACCAATGTATCACAGGCATTAACGACACAGGGAGCCTCAACAAGCGTGATCAAGTTTGATGGCAACTCCAAAAACTTTAGGGAATGGATAAAATCCATTGAAAAATATTCAATTCTTGCTGATATACCTGAGGCAAGAAAGAAGTTGATTGCATATCAATCTTCTGGGGGAGCAGTTAGTGGTTTTATACAGAGGTATATGGCGGCTAACCCAGACGGAAATTGGCAACAGCTTAAGGAACAATTGGCTGTCCGTTTCAGTGATGTTACGGATAGGCAAATGGCGCTGTCATTGTTGCGCAGCGTGAAACAAAAAGTAGGGGAAAACATACAGCTTTTCGCTGAAAGAATTCTTTCTTTAGCGGAAGAAGCCTACCAAAATCAAGGAGGCGATGCTGTAGAACGTCAACTTATTGACATCTTTGTTGATGGGTTGACCCAAGATAATTTGAAATTAAAAATATTGAGAGATCAGCCAGATACTTTACAGGGGGCTATTGCAATCGCCACTAATGAGCAGAATCTTAGGGCTAGGGTTCAAATGTCACATACATTTCACCCAAAAAGAAAAGAAGCACCAATGGACGTTGACCATTCTAGAGGTCAACGGTTTAAATTTAGAAAATTTAATAGGGTTAACACAACACAGCAAAATAGAAACCCTAGGATAAAGTGCTGGAATTGTGGTCAAGAGGGTCACATTTCCAGAGATTGCAAAAACAAAGAACATCAAAGTAGACCACCTATGGGTCATGGAAGACCTAGACATCAGAATAATGTACAAAATGTAGTACCTGGTCAGGAAAACTGGGACACTCATTGCATACAGGGGTCGATGTAATGAGTAAAGAAAACAATAGACATTTACCTCATCAAAAATTTAAGATCAATGTTTCAGGCAGTCCAAATTCTTGTTTAGTTAAAATAGGTAAACAAAGGTTTAGAACTCTTGTAGACACTGGAGCTGAATGTTCATTAATGCACCGTAGAATTTATGAGCAGCTTAAGAATAAACCAAGACTCACCCAAAAGAAAGTTTGCTTACAATCTGCAAATGGGAGTGAACTTAAGTGTGACGGTTGCATTACTGTACAGTTTTGTATCGGTGGTACCGAAATGTCTCAAGACTTCTATGTGATCCGAGATTTAAATAGAAATTTGATACTTGGTTTGGACTGGCTTAAACAGAACAACGTTAGGATATATTTTGATTTAAAATGTTTAAGAATCAATGGTAAACACTATGTTAATTTAGAGGAGGATATACATATAGCTTCAACGGTTAGGATGAAAAGAACATGTTTAATTAAACCTAATACAGCCATGATATGCTATGGAAAAGTAAGAGAAAATCCAGACTTACCAGTAGGTTCGTCATATGAGGTTTCGCAAATAGATAAAGGATTTTTAACTAATCAACCAGGCTTACAAATTATTAATACTGTTTCTACATTAGCAAAAGATAGATCCTTGCCAGTTTTAATTGTTAACAACACCAACAAATATATTAAAATTTATAGACATGGTTTGTTAGCTAAAATATCAGAGCTTCAAAATAATATTACACATGTAGATTCAGTTATTCAAAATAACATCTGTGAAAATAAATTAGACTTAAAAGACCTTGATGTACCTGAAAAATATAGGTCAAAAATTGAAAATCTTATCTTGAGAAATAGAGACTTGTTTGCAAATAAAGATTCTGAATTAGGAAAAACAGACACAGTTAAAATGCAAATTGATATAGGTAATCATGAACCAATTAAAATGAAACCTTATAGAACTCCAATTAAGAACAGAGAGGTAATTGACAAAGCAATTAACGAAATGTTAGATGCAAATGTAATTAAAAGGTCAAGATCACCTTGGTCATTTCCTGTTGTGATTGTTGACAAGAAAGATGGCAGTAAAAGGTTCTGTGTTGATTTTCGAAAATTAAATCAAATCACAAAGAAAAATTCCTTTCCTTTACCCTTAATAGATGATATCTTAGCCTTACTTGGTAGAGCAAAATACTTTACATCTTTGGACTTGAAAAGTGGATATTGGCAGGTTGCCATGGATGATAAGGATAAAGAAAAAACAGCTTTCGCATGTCACAAAGGGTTATTCGAGTTCAATGTGATGCCCTTTGGCCTTTCTAATGCTCCTGCGGTATTTCAAGAACTTATGTCTGTTGTGTTACAAGGTTACAATGACTTTGCTACAGCATACCTTGATGATATATTGATTTTCAGCTCAACATTGGAAGAACATTTGAGGCATCTTAGTTTGATCTTTGACAAATTAAGACAGCATAATTTGAAACTTAAGCTTAAGAAATGTGGTTTTCTTAAATCAGAAACTAATTATCTTGGCTTTGTTATTAGTGAACAAGGAATCAAACCTGATGAAAAGAAGGTTGATGCAATAAGATCTTTACCTGTTCCAACTTGTGTAAAAGAAGTAAGATCATTCATTGGTATGTGTTCTTACTACAGAAGATTCATTCCAAACTTCTCTCAGATAGCTGAACCAATCATTGCTTTGACAAGGAAATATGCACATTACAAGTGGTCAGACGTACACCAAACTGCATTTGAATTCTTGAAAGAAAGCTTAACAGCTGTCCCACTTTTGGTTTATCCAGATCCAAATAAACCATATGTTCTTTATACAGATGCTAGCAACTCATGTGTTGGTGCATGCCTTACACAAGAGTGTGAGGGTGATGAAAAGCCAATTTATTATTTGTCCCACAAACTTAGTAAGTCCCAATGTAAGTGGTCTGTAGTAGAAAAAGAAGCATTTGCGATACATTTTGCTCTTCAAAAGTTAGATTATTATCTGCACAATGCCCAGTTTGTCATAAGAACTGATCATAAACCTCTGAAATACTTGCTTGAATCTCCTATGCAAAACAAAAAGATTCAACTTTGGGCTTTGAGTATGTCAGGCTATAATTGTACTATAGAGTACATTGCTGGTACAACAAATACATGCGCTGACCTACTTTCTAAGCATCCAGATAATGTAAACAAAACTGAGGAAAGTACAGTTAGTGAAGACATAGAGGTAGAAAAGGCACTTGATGTCAATGACAACTTATATCAAGTGAATGTGTTAGACTCTAATCAGTT
The DNA here is from genome assembly GCA_963580285.1 of Lucinisca nassula. NCBI lineage: Eukaryota > Metazoa > Mollusca > Bivalvia > Lucinida > Lucinidae > Lucinisca > Lucinisca nassula. The sequence goes on from OY757010.1 coordinate 51,748,390, forward strand.
TGATCCAAAAGCTTTTGCTGGATGTAGTCTTCCAAATGAAGACACATTTGAAAAGTGTGACTGTTCTGATTTTACAAAAGAAGGCTTTGACATGAAAATTGAACAAACTAGGGATGATGATATCTCAAACATTAGGTCAATGATTCTGAATGGGGACGAGAGTAAGGATGTTCAAAAACATTATCTCTTGGTAGATGGATTGGTATACTATTTATCAAATGCCAATGACGACCCAAATTTAAGATTGTATATTCCAAAACATCTTAGATCTTTGATTGTAACTCAGTATCATGACAATAATGGTCATATGGGGGTACAGAAAACTTTTAATTCTATTCGTCAGAAATACTTTTGGCCAAATTTGTTCAAAGAAATTCACAAGTATGTTTCCGGTTGTATGATTTGCAGAACTAGGTCAATGCAGAAAACGAAACATCCATTACAAGAGACAGATATTCCACCATACCCTATGGCAAAACTCAGTCTTGATCTTTCGGGTCCTTATCCAACAACTTTGTCGGGCAATAAATATATCATTGCATTTGTTGATTGGTATAGTGGTTGGCCTGAAGCTTTTGCAGTTCCAGATAAGACTGCTGAAACAGTAGCTGAATTGATCATTGGACACATTTTCCCACGTTTTGGCTGTCCTTTACAGATCGTGACGGACAATGGAACTGAGAATGTAAATAAGATGGTTAGAGAAACATTGGAAAAACTTAATGTTGACCATATTTTGACAAGCGTGTATCATCCTCAGAGCAATGCAAAAGTCGAAAGATTCCATAGAACTTTGCATGACATTTTAGCTAAAATGGTAGCTGATAATCAACAGAGCTGGGATTTGTATCTTTGTCAAAGTTTAGCAGCAATTAGATTTAACGTTAGTGAATCTTCTAAATTTTCGCCTTATTATTTGCTTTACAACAGAGATGTAGTATTGCCAGTTGACAATATATTACAGCCTAGGAGAAAATATTTAGGTGAAGATTTCCACCAAGTTTCTTTACAAGAACAGCACAGAGCTTTTGTACATGTAAGAAATTACTTACAAAAAGCAAAGAAGCGCCAGGCCAAATATGCAGACAAAAATGTTAAAGAGATAGAGTTAAAAGTAGGAGATCCAGTTTATTACCAAAGTAAACAAAGAAAGGGTAAATTAGGACATAAATGGAAACCTTATTATAGAATAATTGAGAAAACTGGACCTGTATCTTTCATAATTAAAAACCAATTAGATGGTACAACAAGTAGAGTATATGCAGGTGATTTAATGTTGGCAGATATAGAAGATTGGCCAATTTCCAAAAATGAAAGTAGTAGAAAACTTAGAGACGCAGCATATGTAATTCCACCTCAGGCCTCTGAGTCAGAAACAGAATCCGATTCTGATTCAGAAGAACAAATTCCCTTGGCTAAGTTAGTCAAGAAATATAGACAAGAAAGAGAAACGTCTTCTGATGAAGAAGATATACCTTTAATGGAGTTACAGAAAAGGTTAAAACACAAAGAAATTAGGCAAAATCAAAGTGAAGAAACTGAGGTCAAGGACATGGAATGTAATGACGATTTATCCTCTGATAATTCCTGTTCTATGCCTTTGGTTGAAAACAATGATTTAGCTAGTGATATGGATGTGAATGTAGTTTATTCAGAGCAGCCACTGTCTAATAGTGTAGCCAGCGAGACAGTTAGGCCATTGAAAAAGAGACGAAGGAAGTCTCGAGAAAAAGCAGAGAGTTTAAAGCAACTCTTGAGGTTAATGTCTAATATGTTATAAAATGACCTCGTAATGTTATGTTCTTTAATGAGGTAAGGGCCTCATGTATGTTAATAGAGGTGAATTGTAAATAAGTACCTCGTTTAACAAGTGTAGTAATGCCCATTTTTATTTAATTTCAGATTAACAATATGATGATCACATTAATCTTGGGATCATTGTTTGTTAGCCAGGCATTCGGACTCTTTACATCCGAAAATGTTGTGTTTCAAAAGACTAATGAAGTCTTTATTAACGATGCACACTGGTCTGTAACATTTATTCACGATTTGAGACCGTTTGAAAATTTGATTTTAAAGATTCAAAACGATCTTGTTCGCACTGATGAAATTGTGAAATATATGACAAGATTTTATCAGAAGTCAAATTTAACGGGATATGTAGAAACATTCCAAAGTTTACATGTTGAAGTTAACCTTTTAACAGATACATACAAGTCTGTTTATGAAAACTTTGATGAGTACCAGACACTTTCAGTAAACAGTCATGAACACAAAAGGTCATTAATTCCTGTAATAGGACAATTAATGAGCACTCTTTTTGGCACTGTATCAGAAAGTGACCTTGAGAACATAGATAGAAATATTAAAACCTTGGCACTTAACCAAGATCAGATAATACATGATCTTGATGTAAGTTTATCTGTACTTAATTTAACAAGAATGCAAGTAGCAGAAAATAGGAGATCAATTATGGATCTCATCATAGTTATTCAGAAGCTTGACCATAAAATAAGATTGCTCGAAAGAACAATCGAACAACAGTTTGTTAGACTTGAACAATTTATTCATACATACTTACAATTCAAGATGATACTTGATGAAATTAGGCTTACCTGTCAAGATGCTATATTTTATCTTGAGAGCTTAAAATCTGAACTAAATATGTTGCCAATGCATCATTTATCAACTAATACAATCTCACCTAAAGATCTGAAGCAATTATTAATTGAAGTAACAAAACTTCCTAATAACTTTGAGCTTCCTAAAAATCCTTGTAAGGATATTTGGTATTTTTATAAGACATTGACATGTATAACATACCTTGAGAATAATGAAATTAGAATTATCCTTAAGATTCCACTAATTAACACAAAAGAAGAATATGAAGTGTATAAAATACATAACTTACCACTACCGCTACTCTCAAATAATCAGACAGATGTATTATTAAAATACAGTATAGAAAACGAAATGTTACTGGTCTCAAAGGATAAAACAAAGTTTTCCCTTCTATCTGAAAGTACATTTCAGATGTGTAATAACTATCATTTTCAGTTCTGCAATCCTGAGACAGCATTTTATCAGACCAACGTAAATAAGTTTTGCGTTGTTGCTCTCTTCATGCAAAACCTGCATGACATTAAAAAGTATTGTAAACAAGTAGTTGTGTTGGATGAAAGGTTGCCAACTACGAAGTACTTGTCATTTGGTATTTGGATTGTTGTTACAAATAGACCTCTGACATTTACATTAAATTGTCAGTCATATGAACCGAAGAATGCTGACATTAAAATCACACCACCACTTGGCATTATCCGGTTAAATAACACATGTAAAGCCTCAAACAAATATTTACAGTTACCTGAATATTTTGGCAGACATAGTAACTTTGAAAGGTCAGATCCTTTCCAAGCACTTTTGAAATTACATAATGTTTCAACCTTTTACTTTTGGCCTGATGTCAAAACTAAACTAGGATCTAAACCAATGAAGTTGCCACCACATTTGTCAGGTTTGAAAGAGATTCCTTTACAAAATCTACTCCATGAAACAAGAAACTATAAACCTGTAATATTAGATGAGAATAAATCCAGTACTAGTTGGATACATGTTATGCTAATCAGTATTGCATCGACGGTTTAATTAATAGCAATTATCTTAATAATCTTACGTAGAAGAAACTTTGTCTATAAGATAATTGGTGTAAGACAGGCTAACACACATGATCTTGAGAAGGTGAATGTGAAACGGTCACCGATCAAAGGTGATGTTATCGAGATGTCCACTCTGATCGAAGAACAAAACGTCGATAACGTTGAGGAAGGACAAAAGCCCTTCAAGTGGACTGATGCAACGGCGGCATGGGCGAAGAAATAAGGAAAATCTGTGCACAGTGTTTTGAAGCAGATTTATTTATGAATACTAGTTATATAAATAGTGTTTGTTAACTTATGTCTAAGTTAACAGTATTTAGCTATTGAACAGTATATAGCTATTGTTACATGTTATGAACTATTTGCATAACAGATGAACTTTATTTATCGTACGATGTGTTTTCATCATGTATATAGCTCATGTGATCGTAATAGTACTAATGGTTACAGTACAGTGACATTTCAGTGACGTTTATTTGTGCCTTGTATAGTCCTAAAGACTATGCATGGACGAAGATTTAGTGATCAGAACTTTAGTGACTTTTAAATAATAAAGTCCTGAGTATGCCCCTAAAGGTCATGCTTAGGTGAAGATATACATGTGACATTGAACTTTATTTTATTACAGCCAGACGACATTAGTGTTGTACAGGAACACTATGGATATTGTAAAGAACATCCACCACATCCAACTTACCTTATTACCAACCTACACCACCAGCAAATACACAGCTCAGATAACAACGATGGGATACTAACAGCGAATAAAATCTACAGAGTTCCGGTTATACCTATTCCACAACCTCCGACGGTTATAAACTTGAGGGAAGAACAATGTGACTGTGTGAATTCATCATCCAAAAAGGAATAAAAACTTAATCTAAAAACAGTGTGTTTAATGAGCCCTTTATTGGTCTTATAGTTTGTAGAAATCCTGGTTACAAGCATATTGCTTATCCTGGTAATTAGGAAGTCTACTAGATTAGAAGGGTTGATTAAAAGAAACAATTAAGAAAACATCTTAGACATTTAATTAACAATTAAACTTTGAAACTTCGTTTTAATCCTGGTCTTAATCCTGGTCAAATCCTAGTTAAATGTTTTATTGGATTCTTGTCACATATTAGATTAATTACAATCCTAGTCACGTGAAACATACATGACATTAATTAATTAACTAATCTTGATTGATGATATGTTATTCATCCTGGTTTTCATCCTGATGAGTAATATATGTATCGTATAATCCTGGTCACTTATATATGTGAATGGATCCTTACCACTGACATGTGTTTATGATGTCTTGTTTATGCATGATCCTGGTCACTGACATGTGTTTATGATATATGTTGATAATATCATGTTACTATTTAGATATCATCCTGGTCACTGATATATATTGATGATCATCCTGGTCACTGATATATGTTGATGATATCTTGTTTTATTGCATACATCCTGGTCAATGATGTATGTTGATGATATCTTGTTTTATTATATATGAATTGTGTATACAGTATATGTACAAGAGGTTTTGGTCAGAATTAGTAGATAAATTAATTAAGGGGTTAATTAATTTACTCAACAATGGGAGGTATATAACATAGTCATGTTATGCACATGATATTTTGCATAGGCATGTTATCATGTGTATGACTGGAATATTGTTGAAGGTGTGTAAGAATGATGATATGACTGAACGAGTGTTGAAAAGGCAGTAAGCTTCTGTCTCAGTACTATTATGGAAATATTAAGCTTCAATTCTTATTATGAAACAGCTTCATTTTAAAAGTCTGAAACATCAATTATATAACTTTGTATAAAATGCAGAGATGCACCTGAATTACACATACATGTACCTGGCAGCCATTCAAATCATAACTTGATCATGAGCCAGCTTAATTTCGTAATATCATATGACTCTGACATTTCCTTTTAAAGGTTATTTAAGCAGGTGTTCATGTGAAGTACTTTCAAAACCTGATGAAACTGCATTTTAAAGATCATATTATTGGTGCAGTCATCAAAATCATGACAGATAGCTTATAGTTGGAAGAGATTTTGGCAAGAGTTGTGATAACAAGCATGATGCAATGAGAGAGGGATATTGCGTGAGATTTTTGTAGTGATTATAAATACTGGGGTTTTCTGACCAAGACTTCGGATGTCTACTTGATCAGCTTACAGACCGTTAGTCTGGTTTAGGAGTTGTGCACTCGTATGAGGTGCCTGCCTAATAAAGCTGCTGAAACTCTCAATATGACTTTAGTTGTATTTTAAAATTATTGAAACACTATACGATCACAGTCAAAGGTGTATAGCTACGCTATAACTGTCCTTTTGGCTTTCCGCTGTTGGTGTTTCCGCTGGGGTCTGTTGCTTCGTGTTTGTGTTTCTTTCACTTTGGTGTCTCTGGTAGGAGCTGTGGGTTAATTGCATCGATTCCTGATCATTGCCTCTACTTCTATTTTTTATTTATTATATGTATGTATTCACATTTATTATAGGCAATGTATGGGATATCAAAACAAAACCCGGTCCGAATCCCCGGAACGACAGTTCACATTTTTCATCGTGAACTGTGTAATAGAAGTGTTGGTTTGGAAGACCAAGGAATCTGTTGCAATACTTGCAATGTCTGGTATCATATAGACTGTCAAGCTATGACATCAGCTATGTACACATTTTATAATAGGTCACTGAGTTCAAGCATGGCATGGGAGTGTATGAAATGTGGAATCTTTGTTTGATACGACAGCTTCTATAGACACTTATAACCGTTTTGAGACCATAAACCCTGTCCGAGCCTGATAGTACGATACCAGATAAAATTTGCCCACTGGCTGCAGCTTCATCGCCCATTGTGCAGCAGCCGAAAAAAGCTAGACCAAAGACCAAAAAGGCGGTCCTAAACCACCCATTTGAAAAATGATTATGAACTGTCAGTCAATCAATAACAAAAGGGCTGAACTTCACACCAATATAGCATTATTGGCTCGGCAAAACCAGACATCATTTTAGGTCTGGTTTATCCCCAGTAATCAAAAACTCATATTTTTTTAGAAATGTTCGAAGCTATCCGGAAAGACATAGTTGGAAATGCACACGGAGGTGTCTTCGTGGCTTTCAAAAGAGACCTGCTCTGTATACAAACACTGGAGTTGGACACCAACTGTGAATTAGTTTGGTGTAAATTGAACAATATTGGATGTAGGACTTGGTACATTGGTTCATTTTATAGGCCACCAATCAGATTGACCCAGAATATCTTGAGGCATTCAATTCATCATTGTCAAGGAAAATGGCAAAGGAAATGCTCATATTCTGATCGTTGGAGACTTCAATTGCGGAGATGTTGAATGGGGCAATAAGCAGGTACATTATGTGGTGCCAAAAAGGCAATCTCAGCAACAACTTTTGGACATTATAGAAGAACATTGCCTGGCCCAAGTAGTAAACGTACCCACTCGTCAAGAAAAGACCCTTGATCTTTTATATACAAATTTTCCATCCCCAGTTAGTCGTGTAAAGGGATGCCCAAGATCGCCGAGGCTGATCATGACATAGTCCACATTGAATATGATATAAAAGCTAAGCGCATCAGACAAGCCCCGCGTAAAATATATTTGGATGATCTCCGAGACCAGATGGCGCGATTTAGAGATTCGTTTCTTTTCTCTGATCGCTCTCACATGTCAGTAAATGACTTGTAGGTCAGTTTTAAGTCCGAACTAACGGCAGCAACGGATATGTTTATTCCAACAACAATGATCAAGACAAAGAATCATGTACCATGATCGATAACTCGACCAAACACTTAATTAAAAGACGTGACAAACTGTGTTGTCGTGCTCGCAAGTCTGGCAACCTCGACGTAAAGAACCATTACAAATGGTTTAGAGCACATGTACAAAAGGTAATAAGGGATGCATATCGGAAGCATGTTTCCATCATCTTTACCTTTGAAGACGAAAATGAAGATCCCGAAGGTCCCCAGAAATGTTAAACAGTTCTGGTCATTTGTAAAGCCCCTTTAAAAAGAAGCATTTTGGATCACCTCGCTAAAGGAAAATGGAATTTTGAAAACCTTTTTTTTGCACGATAAGGCATTTTTTTGCACGACAAGGCAAATGTATGTTATAAACAGTTTCAGTCTGCATTCACTCGTGAGTGTGACGGTGAGCTTCCATCCAAAGGTAATAGCCCGTTCCCCTCTATAGGGGACATAACCTTTGGCCGCAAGGGGGTCGCTAAACTGTTGGATAGGCTAAAATACATAATACATCTGGGCCGGACGACCTGAATGCCATGGTGCTTAAAGAATGTAGTGCTGAAAAAGCTCCTCTGCTGGCCTTTAGCTTTAATGAATCATTCGCTAAGGGCGCTGTACCAGATGATTGGCGACAAGCAAATGTTACTGAGGTCTATACAAAGGGAGAAAAATATGATGCTGCAAATTATTGACCAGTGTCGCTTACATGCATCTGTTGCAAAACCCTAGAGCATATACTAGCCAGCCATATTAACAAGCACCTAGCCTTTGAAAGCATTCTGGCTGACTGTCAACATGGTTTTAGAAGTCAAAGGTCTTGTGAAACTCATTAAGTCCAATTTTACCATGCCAATAACCGTGGCCACAAACAGACTGACTAAGTGATCATTGACTTTGCCAAGGCCTTTGACAAAGTACCTTAAAGAAGGCTATTGTACAGGCTGGAATACAATGGGATAAGAGGAGCCACACATAGGTGAATTAGCTCAAGGCTCTCGGGGCGCAGACGAGGCCAAGCGTACGATCCAGTCCCTGTTTTATCCGGTGTCCCACAAGGTTCGGTACTTGGACCGGTCATTTTCTTAGTAGTCATAAACGATCTCCCCGATAATATCGGGTCATCTGTCCATTTGTTTGCTGATGATTCTGTACTGTATAGGAACATATACTTTCCACATGAGGGTCTTATTTTACAAGATGTTCTGGACAGACTAGCACAGTGTGAGACCGATTGGCAGATGAAGTTCAATGTGGCCAAATGTCATTCGATGAGGGTGTCACGACATCTTCCTGGCAGTCAGATTAAGTTTGTTTATTCACTACACAAGCAAACTTTGGAGCAGGTCCAATCTGTCAACGATCTCGGTATCACCATCACTGACGATCTTCATTGGGGTCATCGTATTTCGGAAATAACATAAAAGCAACTAGGACTTTAGGATTTCTAAGACGTAAATTGGCTTTTGCACCTAGGCAGACAAAGGATGTTGCATATAAAACATTGGTTCGCCCTCAACTTAAATATGCATTACCCATATGGCATCCCCATGTTAAAACCAAGATTCAGCTGGTTGAGAAGGTTCCGAGGACAGCAGCTCGATGGACATAACGGCGATGGCGAAATAGAAGTAGCGTCAGTGACATGCTTAGGGAGTTGCAGTGGCCGACCCTTGAGGCCCGTCGTGAACAGTCCTCTTTAACCTTATTTTATGAGATACTCTCTGGTATAGTGTCTCTTGATAAAGATAAATACTTGACCCCTGTGACAGTTTCAACTCAAACAAGGGAATCAAAAGTAAATAACACAATACCGTAGGTACCAGGCCTAAAGTGATGCCCTAAAGCATTTTTCCAGAATTTCCTCAGTGGAATAGTCTTCCCTCGTCTGCGGCAGATGCCAAGACCGCAGAGGAGTTCAAAGCCCGTACAGTATAGATTGGGACTCAGAGGTACACTTTTATGCGTTTTAGAATACCTCTGCTAGTCAGATTGTAAAAAGTTTTAAAGACTCATCCAGCGACCTTTTTTAGCTAAATTCTAAATTTAGCCACCCACCCAATTGAGGTAATGGCGAAATATGACCGACTCAGTATATTGAGATAGATAGATAGATAGATAGAGAGAGAGAGAGAGAGAGAGAGAGAGAGAGAGAGAGAGAGAGAGAGAGAGAGAGAGAGAGAGAGAGAGATAGATAGATAGAAACGGATATCCAAAAATAAATATTACCAGGACATACATGCAGAGACATTCAATGACTAAAATAAACCGCAACAAAAGTACTGCCTATTGAGGGACTTCCATCAATTTTACTTGGCCACCCAACTCTTGCCATGAGTTCAGCCGTGGCTTTCTAAATCTTGGTTTTCTCTGAAAAAACAACAACAACAAAAAAAAAAAAAAAAAAAAACAAGAGGCCCAAGAGGGCCTGTCGCTCCACCGGCTAACTTCAGACAATTGTCATATTTATTACATTAACCAATGGTATACTAGTGGACTCTTCTATTGCTATATGTTGGACCAGTCCATTTGTCATATAAGGGGTGTCAGGCCTATTTTTTTTTTCTATTTTTGATGGAAAATTCTGTTAGCAAATAGTGCAGGCCCTGATCAGACATGGTGTTCTGTGGGGTCTAATCTGGGCCAGCACTGTTTGCCAAGGTACCCATTTAGGGTTTTCCCGCATGCAATGGGTAAAAAAGAAACAAGTGATCCACCCAAGGAATGTCCATTCTATATTTTTGGACCCCAGAGCCATGGTTGGCAGGATTTATGTGAGTGACCATTTGGCATTGTTCCGTTCTAAATATCTAAAGCTCTGGGCCTTATGGTTTCAGAGAAGAAGACTTTTTTTAAGTTTTTCCTATTATAAGTCTATGGGAACTAATATGCCTCTGGGCGTGACCAATTTTTTACCCCAGGGGCATTGTTGGCAGGATTTATTTGAGTGACCACTTGACGTTGCTGCATACTTAATATCTAAGCTCTGGGCACTGATGGTTTCAGAGAAGATTTTTGTCAGTTTTTCCCAGTATAAGTCTATGGGAGCTTATGGGCCTCAGGGTGTGGCCAATTTGGACCCCAGGGGCATAGTTGGCAGGATTTATGCAGATGAATACTTCAAGTTGCTACATACTAAGCTCTTGGCCTTATGGTTTCAGAGGAGAAAAGTTTCAAGATTTTGTCATTATTAGTCTATGGGAGCTACTAAGCACCGGGGCGTTGCCAATTTGGACTCAAGAGTCATAGTTCGCAGGACTTAGTAGGTGACCACATAACTTTGCTACATACTACAGTTCAACCTGTATTAAGCAAGTACCTAATGGATAGTCAAAATATGCTTGCTTAAGACAGGTTCTTGCTTAATACAGGTGAAATTTAACACATCTGCCTTTCTTGGGAACTGAATGCCTGCTTGCTTAAGACAGGTTGCTTGCTTAACAGAGGTGGCCACTAAGACAGGTTTTACTGTAAATGTCTTAGCTTTAGGCTTTATGGTTTCAGAGAAGAAGTTTTTCCGTTTATTGGTCTATGGAAGCTAATGAGCCAAAGGTGGTGGCCATGGCGGCCATGTTTTTTGTCTGATCAAAATTTCTTCAATGAATCTGACAATGGTAGACACAAGGAACATTCATGCAAATTAAGAACGAAATCCATTTAGCGGTTTTGGAGGAGGAGATTAAAAAAAAAAAGATCCCTTTATGAGTCTATGGAAGCTAATTAGCCAATGGGCGTGTCCATGGTGGCCATGTTTTTTGTCTGATCAAAATTGCTTCAAGGAATCTGACAGAGGTCCACCCAAGGAACATTCATGCAAAGTAAGAATGAAATCCATTACGTTGAGCGGTTTTGGAGGAGAAGGTTTTTAAAACTTTTCCCCATATAAGTCTTTGAAAGCTAATGAGCCAAGGGGCATGGCCATGGCAGTCATGTGGGGCATGGCCATGGTGGCCATGTTTTTTGCCTGATCCGAATTTCTTCAAGGAATCTGACAGAGGTCCACCCAAGGAACATTCATGCAAAATAAGAATAAAATCCATTGAGCGGTTTTGGAGGAGAAGATTTTTAAATATTCTTTTTTGATTTCGATGCCATTTTGTTCTGCATGTAACAAAATTCTTTGAAGGAATTCAGAAGAGGACTATGTGAGAAACATTCCTGTGAAGTTTGGTTACAATCGACCAAGTAGTTAAGGAGGAAATGTTTAAAGAAAAAAGTTAACGCACGGATGCACAACCGCACAGACGCACAACAGACACAGGGCCATAACATAAGACCCACCGGTCTTTGGCCAGTGGAGCTAAAAAATGAACAGATTTATGTTTTTATTTCTTTCTTTATTTATTTTTTCCTTTCCTTCGTCGGATTCAGTATGCCTCCCTTTTCAACTAAGCCATTTTAACCCTCAGGGATCTGGAGAACTGTTGACACTGTAGTATAATTAGGTCTAATAAATCAATCTCTCTCAGTATTTTGAATTTATTTTGAAACATCAAGTCGTATAAATAGAGTGTGTTGAAAACATCAGTTCTATCACCAGTGTGATGGGCATGTGAAATTTCTGATGTTTTGAATTTTAGAATGACAATTTGTAGGTGGACCTCTATAGATATGTGATAGTCAGCAAAATTGGAGGAGATTAATTCAGATACAGGAAGGTACTTTTAAATAAATAAATAAATAAACAAGAACTTTTGAAGAAGAGAAGACTTTTTTAACATTACACTACATGTTATATAGTGAAAATAAACCCCGCCCACTGCAGCCATGTTTTATGTCGGATCAAAATTTCTTCAAGGAATCTGACAGAGGTCCACCCAAGGAACATGCATGCCAAATAACTATGAAATAAAACAAGAACTTTTGCAGAAAATATTTTCAGCATTACACTATATGTTATATAGTGAAAATAAGCCTCGCCCATGGCGGCCATGTTTTTTTGTAAGATCAAATTTTTTTCAAGGAATCTGACAACAGTCCACCCAAGGACAATTCATGCAAATTACAATGAAATCCCACAAGTACTTTTGCAGAAAATGATTTTTTAGCATTACGTTATATGTTAAATAGTGAAAATAAGCCCCGCCCATGGTGGCCATGTTTTTTGTCGGATCAAAATTTCTTCAAGGAATCTGAAAGAGGTCCACCCAAGGAACATTCATGCAAAATAAAAACAAGGCATCGCATGCGATACAAATCCCCTCGCACTAGACAACTTCGTGTGTGGAAAACACTGAAATGGCAAAAGTCCAACTTGCTTGAGATATTATCATATGCAACATTTGTGTAAAGTTTGTTTAAAAATCCTCCAATAAATGTACATTCTAGAGTGATGACGTTTCTCTAAAAATAGCCATAGTGACCTTGACTTGAGGCCATGACCACGAAAGTAGATCTTGCTCAAGATATTATCATAAGCATCTTTTGTGTGAAGTTATATTAAAATCTGTTAATAAATGTAGGCGGTAGAGCGATGACAAAGTTTTTCTAAAGATAGCTCCAGTGACCTTGACTTTGAGGTCATGACCTTGAAAGTCGAAGTAAGTCGAGATATTATCATAAGAAACATTTGTGTGAAGTTCTATTACAATCCATCATTAAATGTAGGCGCTAGAGCGATGACAAAGTTTTCTAAAAATAGCCACAGTGACCTTGACCTTGAAAGTCTAAATAGCTCGAGATATTGTCATAAGGAACATTTGTGTGAAGTTATATTGAAATTTGTGAAAAAATGTAGTCACTAGAGCAATGACAAAGTTTTTCTAAAAATAGCCACAGTGACCTTGACCTTGAAAGTCAAACTCGCTCGAGGTATTGTCATAAGGAACATTTGTGTGAAGTTATATTGAAATGGATGAAGAAATGTAAGCGCTAGAGCCATGACAAAGTTTTTCTAAAAATAGCCACATTGACCTTGACCTTGAAAGTGGAACTCACTAGAGATATTGTTATAAGGAACATTTGTGTGAAGTAATATTGAAATTGGTGAAAAAAATGTAAGCGCTAGAGCAATGACAAAGTTTTTCTAAAAATAGCCACAGTGACCTTGACCTTGAAAGTCAAACTCCTTCGAGGTATTGTCATAAGCAACATTTGTGTGAAGTTATATTGAAATCAGTGAAGAAATGTAGGCGCTAGAGCGATAACAAAGTTTTCTAAAAATAGCCATAGTGACCTTGACCTTGAAAGTCGAAATGGTGAGATATTGTCATAAGGAACATTTGTGTGAAGTTATATTGAAATCGATGAAGAAATGTAAGCGCTAGAGGGATGACGAAATTTTTCTAAAAATAGACACAGTGACCTTGACCTTGAAAGTGGAACTCGCTAGAGATATTGTCATAAGGAACATTTGTATTAAGTTATATTGAAATTGGTGAAGAAATGTAAACGCTAGAGCGATGACAAAGTTTTTCTAAAAAATAGCCACAGTGACCTTGACCTTGAGGCCTTGACATTGATAGTCGAACCCGCTTGAGATATTGTCATAAGGAACATTTGTGTGAAGTTATATTGAAATCAGTGAAGAAATATAGGCGATAGAGCGATGACAAAGTTTTTTCTAAAAAAAGCCACAGTGACCCTGACCTTGAGGCCATGAGTTGGAACGTCGAACTCGCTGGAGATATTTTTATAAGGAACATTTGTGTGAAGTTATATTGAAATTGGTGAAGAAATGTAGGCGCTAGGGCAATGAAAATGTTTTTCTAAAAATAGCCACAGTGACCTTGACCTTGAGGTCATGACCTTGAAAGTCCAACTCGCTCAAGATACTGTCATAAGGAACATTTGTGTGAAGTTATATTGAAATCAGTGAAGAAATGTAGGAGCTAGAGCGATGACAAAGTTTTTCTAAAAATAGCCACTGTGACCTTGACCTTGAGGCCATGAGTTGGAAAGTGGAACTCGCTCAAGATATTTTTATAAGGATCATTTGTGTGAAGTTATATTGAAATTGGTGAAGAAATGTAAGCGCTAGAGCGTTGACAATGTTTATCTAAAAATAGCCACAGTGACCTTGACCTTGAGGTCATGACCTTGAAAGTCCAACTCGCTCGAGATATTTTTATAAGGATCATTTGTTTGAAGTTATATTGAAATTGGGGGAGAAATGTAGGCGCTAGAGCCATGACAAAGTTTTTCAAAAAATAGCCAGAGTGACCTTGACCTTGAGGTCATGACCTTGAAAGTCGATCTTGCTCCAGATATTGTCGTAAGGAACGTTTGTGTGAAGTTATATTAAAATCGGTCAAGAAATGTAAGCGCTAGAGCGATGACAAAAGTACGTACGTACATACGTGGCGCTAGAGCGATGACAAAAGTACGTACGTACGTGGCGCTAGAGCGATGACAAAAGTACGTACTTACGTACGTACGGGACAAATGCTATATCCCCCTCACAACTATGTTGTGCGAGGGGATAATGAAATCCAACAGGTGGGTTTGGAGGAGAAGATGTTTAAAGATTTTTAATTTTTTGTGTGGTTTTGTTGCCATGGCAACCAGAGTTCTAGGTGTAACAAAATTCTTTGAAGGAATTTAGAAGAGGACTAAGTAAGGAACATTCCTGTGAAGTTTGGTTACAATTGGCCCAGTAGTTTAGGAGGAGAAGATGTTTTAGCATTACACTATATGTTAAATAGGGAAAATAAGCCCCGCCCATGGCGGCCATGTTTTTTGTCGGATCAAAATTTCTTCAAGGAATCTGAAAGGGGTCCACCCAAGGAACATTCATGCAAAATAAAAATGAAATCCAACAGGTGGTTTAGGAGGAGAAGATTTTTAAAGATTTTTAATATTTTGTGTTGTTTTGTTGCCATGGCAACCAGAGTTCTGGGTGTAACAAAATTCTATGAAGGAATTTAGAAGAGGACTAAGTAAGGAACATTCCTGTGAAGTTTGGTTACAATGGGCCCAATAGTTTAGGAGGAGAAGATGTTTTAACATTACACTATATGTTAAATAGGGAAAATAAGCCCCGCCCATGGCGGCCATGTTTTTTGTCGGATCAAAATTTCTTCAAGGAATCTGAAAGAGGTCAACCCAAGGAACAGTCATGCAAAATAAAAATGAAATCCAACAGGTGGTTTTGGAGGAGAAGATTTTTAAAGATTTTTATTTTTTTTTTTTTTTTGATTTTGTTTCCATGGCAACCAGAGTTCTGGGTGTAACAAAATTCTTTGAAGGAATTTAGGAGAGGACTATGTGAGGAACATTCCTGTGAAGTTTGGTTACAATTGGCCCAGTAGTTTAGGAGGAGAAGATGTTTAAAGAAAAAGTTAACGCACGGACGCACGGACGAACGACGGACACAGGGCCATGACAATAGCCCCGCCTGGAGCTAAAAAACTAGAACTGTCAGAGGATCTGCTTATAGCCCCGCTGCAGCACTATTAGAGAAGTAAAACCCATTGTTGAATTATTTTGAATTCATGCATACGTAGGCATAGCTCTGCTTTATGGGCCCTGGGCCTCTGTTCTGCCATTACACCTTTCTTACTTTAGCGACAAAGTGTGGCATATGTTTCATTGGGGTAGGTCCACAAACGATTAAGAAAGAACGATCTGTCCAGTAGATGGTCAGTGAGATTGCTCACTAAAGCAGATGCGGTAATACATAAAATACACTAGGTAAACACACCAAGAAATAGGTATATAGGAAGAGCGTTCGTGGCTCTAAAATGATTTTTTTTTCTGATAAAAAAAACCTGCGTGATATTTTCCTCATTATTGCTCCAGTTCTAGAATACGGGTGCTTGTTAGGGGCACCCTTAGATCATTATTTGGAACAGATCGGAAATAAAGAAAACCACTTTCTGCCGTGTTTTTTTTTTTTTTTTAGCTCACCAGAGCCGAAGGCTCCGGGGGAGCTTATAGGATGGACATTGTCCGTCGTCGTCGTCTGCGTCTGCGTCGTCGTCGTGAACACTTTTAAACGACATCTCCTCTGAAGCCACTGGGCCGATTGGACCCAAATTTTATCTGTAGCATCCTTGGGCTGGGGGATTGAAAGTTTGTGTTTTTTATGAAAATCGGCTCATTAGTTTGGTTGCTATGGCAACTTAGAGTTTCCATAGACTTATAATGGTGAAAATTGAAAAATGGCATTTACTGCCAAGCCTCTGCAGATATTTTGACAAAACTTTGGTAGAAATGTTCTTTAGGCAATCTACTTTCTGCCATATGATTTTAAGCCGTCTGCTCATTTTCTTTGGTTGCCATGGAAACCAAAATGCAAAAAATAGAAAAAAAAAAATACTTAAAAAATCATCTTCTCAGAAACCGTAAGCTCTAGGAGGTGGAGACTTTATGAAAATATTCATCGTATTTGCCTTTATAGGTTTTGTGTTTTTTATGAAATTTAGCCTTTTAGTTTTGTTGCTATGGTAACTTAGAGTTTCCATTGACTTATAATGGGGAAAACTGAAAAATGGCATTTACTGCCAAGTCATTGTAGATATTTTGCCAAAACTTACATAGAAATGTTCATTGAGTAAACTTCTCTTAGCCCTATGTTTTTTGTTAACCTGGGGGTCCCCTGGGTTGTGCAGGGGCCATGCCCCGCCCCCTCCACTTCATAAAATGCCTTATATCTCAGAAACCTTACAGATCCCCACCCCTAAACCATATATATTCTTGTTCCTTATGAAAAGATGCATTAAGTGACACCGACCTGGAGGTCCCCCGGGATATGCCGGGGACATGCCCCGACCCCCTCCACTTCATAAAAGGCCATTCATCTCAGAAACCATTCAGATCCCCACCCCTAAACCATATATATTCTTGTTCCTTATGATGAGACACATTAAGTGACACAAACCTGTGGGTCCCCCGGGATGTGCCGGGGACATGCCCCACCCACTCCACTTCATTAAATGCCATTTATCTCAGAAACCATTGAGATCCCCACCCATAAACCATATATATTCTCATTCCTTATGATAAGTTGCATTCAGTGACACCAACTTGGGGGTCCCCCGGGATGTGCCGGGACCATGCCCAACCCCCTCCACTTCATAAAAGGCCAAATATTCCAGAAACCTTACAGATCCCCACCCCTAAACCATATATATTCTTGTTCCTTATGATAAGACACATTCAGTGACACCAGCCTAGGGGTCACCCAGGGCACACCCGGGCCATGCTCCACCCCTTGACTTCACAAAAGACCATATATCTGAGAAACTGTTCAGAGCCCCAACACTAGACCATTTATATTCTTGTTCCTTGTGATAAGACGCAATCAGTGACACCAGCATGGGGGTCCCCGGGGTGGCACAGGCCATGCCCCACCCCTTTACTTCATTAAAATCCATATATCTCCGAAACTGTTCAGATTCCCACCCCTTAACCATATATATTCTTGTTCCTTATAAGACTCCACTTCATAATAGGCCATACATCTCAGAAACCATTCAATTCCCCATCCTATAATCACATATATTCTTGTTCATTGTTAATAGACACATTAAGCCATCCCCATCTTGGGGGGGGGGGGGGGCGTCCGCAGGTCCCATTTCTCATTCTGCCACTTCATAAAAAGGGCCTCATATCTCAGAAACCATTCAGATCCCCACGGTTTAACCATATATACTCTTGGTCCTTATGATGACATATTCAGTGACAACAACCTTGGGCTTTTCTGGGATCTGCCATGCCTGAATCCCTCCATTGCTTAAAAGGCCTTGCATCTCAGGAACCATATATATCCCCACTGCTAAACCATATACAGTAGAACTTCAATGGCTCGAACACCTTTGGGACCATGGAAATATGTTCGAGATAGGGGTAGTTCGAGCCACTGAGGGCTTCTACCAGGAGGCATCTCCCTATTTCTTACGTACAGAAATTCCTTAGGGACTCAAGAACGGGTTCGACTCAGACATGGTAAACGAGCCATCGGTGTTCGAGCCATCGAAGTTCTACTGTATGTCTCTGTTTCTTTTGATAAAACGCATTTATTGACACCAACCAGGGCTCCATTGGGTCCATGCCCCACCCTCTTTTTACTTTATAAAACACCTAATATTTCAGATACAGTCCACATGGGTGCTCATTTGGGTATGGGGTTTGTTTGGGAGACTTTATAATTGGTATCTTAAAATCATATCATGTTATTATAAATGCCTGCCATTGGGCAGTGTCCACCTGAGCTCTAGTTTATGAAATTTAGCTCTTTGGTTTGTTTGCTATGCCAAGTTAAGAGTTTCCATTGTCTTATAATGGGGAAAATTGAAAAATGACATTAATGTCTTTCAAGATATTTTTGCCAGACTTTCATAGAAATGTTCCTTTAATAATGTTCCTTTTGGCCTATTTGTTGCCACAGATGGGAAATTGTCAATTGTCATCTGTTGTCAGGCAACAACACATTCAAGCGACATCAGAATCTGAAGCCACTAGGCTGATTGGATCCAAATTTTATCTGTAGCATCCTTGGGCACAGGGCTTCCATGGTTAATTAAAATACATTGCTGCCAGTGGGCAGTGGCCCCCTGAGCTCTGGTGAGCATTGTGGCCCATGAGCCTCTTGTTTTTGTTTGTTTTTGTTGTTGTTATAGTTCTTGTATCGCTTATATCTTTTTTGTTTTGGATAGCCAATTGTCATTTCGGTTTGTTTTTTTTTTGTGTTTTTTTTTTTGGTTTGGGTTTTACGGCCCTTTCAAGATTATTTCACTCATATCGAGCCGATCGTTAATCATAGGTGGGCGGAAACCGGAGTACCCGGAGAAAAACCACGTCATTTCGTTTGAAAGTAACTGTCCTCTTGGCTTTCTGCTATTGATGTTTCCATTAGGGCCCAGTTATTTCATGTTTGTGTTTCTTTCCCTTTGGTGTCTCTGATGGGAGCTTTGGGTGAATTGTATCGATTCCGGATTATTGCATTCACTTCTATTTTGCAGCTATGCACGGCCTGCGACCAATGAAAAACAGAGATTTTCTAAAGAACATAGAACTGACTGTTTCTTCAAACCGATAAATCAGCTTGATTATAGAGCACTATCAAAAATTGGCCTAATCGCCCAATATTGGAGAGCAAAAATTGCATCTACGGACCTCCGTGGCCTAGCGGATAGGAGCGCTGACTCTTAATCATTAGGTCTCTCACCGCTGTAGTTCCAGCCTGGCTCGGATCACATGTGATACGCCAAGTTCTGCAGCGGAAGGTCAGGTGTTTTTTCTCCTGGTACTCCGGTTTTCGTCCACATCAGATTAACGATCGGCTCGATTTGACTGAAATAATCTTGAAGGGGTCGGGCCGTTAAACCTAAAACCAAAAAATGGTCTCTTGATAAGCCTAATTTTCCTGTGTAAAGTGGAATTTGCAAAGATGTTCATTACATGGACTTATTGGTGTGATGTAAATAAGTGACACCTGCACTTAAGGGGAATGGGAACACCTGGCAGATTTTCCGCCATTTTTCAAAGGGAGACAACTTTCAGGACTTCTCGCTCGCATTTCTATAAACCCTGTTCCACTGAAAAAGGGGTCTACTCTTAAAGGAAAGAATTTGCTCTTGAGGAGCAAATTCTTTACTTTAAGAGCTGGCCCCTATTGATATGGGAGACAAAAATTCTTTTGCAGGAGTTGCCTCCCCTGAAGGTGTTCCCATTCCCATTAAAACTGACCTTGTTTGATATAAGAAATGACATGATATAGAACTTAATCGTTTCTCTATAAACACTTAGATAAGACTGAATAGTAGTATCATTTGTAGCCCATTGAAAGCTTTGGGATGTTAATTTTACTGGCTGTTCTCTGTTCACTGTCTTTGACAGCGTACGCTGCTGAATGTCACGGCAAGGTAAGGTGTTAACTGTGCGTTTTATTAGCTCATATTTACATTCCCAGTGTAAAATCTAATGTACACCTACGGGCTTTGGTGACATCAATGCTGTTCCGCTATTTGTAGAGAAACGGTGTGTAAATGTTTTTCAGCTTTACGCATTTTTTCGCCCATTGATGAGGGGCAAAGAATGTAAATATAAAAATAATAAAATAAACGTATTTTTTTCTGCTTTTCATGAAAGTATGAACGACAGCTGGTCGCTAGTAAAGTTTACATGAGCACCTTATTGTTCGAAAAAATGTCAAAAACAGGTTTTCTAATGATGAGACTCATAACATGTCAACCTACAAACAAATTTCGCACTACATTGCCAGAGAGCTCGATATGTACAATGATCTGATAAGGGTCGCGATTGTGCAAGAGTAAGCAAAGGTTATCTACAAAGAAACGGGCTTATCAGTCATTAGAATGGCCCACGCTCAAATAGCGAAGGCGAAGCTCGAGGTTTTTCAGACTGGATGAATCGGCATTGTGCAAACCACTTTCGGGATGGATAAATACTAATATAATGGAAGACTTGACAGTAAAACGTGACTCAGGAAAAACATGAACTTAAAACAACAACAAGAAAACAGCCATCTCAAGACACCAAAGCAAAAAAACTAGAAAGACTTAGCGATATAAAGAAACCTACAAATTTTAAAGGACAAATCAACAAGAACACCAACTACTCAGTGCCAATTAACATAAAAGACCATACAGCTGTTAGAATTTATTTTATTGAAAATATTAAGTTGTTGCCTGGTACAGGATACTCACTAAAGATTGTTTTGTACAAAGCACATGTAATGCACAAGACCGTTTGAGCCATCTGCTGTTTTCATTCGCTCTGCTTCAGTTTTGCAGATACATTTTCAACGATTTCATCCGCAGCAATATTGCTGCATCGCGTTGTAATGACCAGCCACGTGCTGCTCGTTCGAACAACCCAAGGCAATGAGACAGTTCTGACAAACACCACAGTTTATTTTTGTGTAAATCTGTGATAATTTTCTTGCTGTTACTGTATAGCAATAAGAAAATTATCTGAAATTAACATCTAAAAACGACCTATCATAAAACCATGAAAGAAAGCTTTGCCCCACATTTCCTGAAGATTTCCTTTATACTCGGGCTTAAGCGACGGGGATATTGTGAACGCTCCCGTCCGTCCGTCCGTCTGTTCGTCAATGTCGCTATCTTCTCCTAGACCACTGAACGGAATGCATCCAAATTTTGCACATTGCTTCCTTACATGACGGGGGCGTGGGGATTTACGATGACGAGCAATCAACTGCGCGCCCTTTATTTTCCAGCCTGATCCGGGTGCGAAACAAAATCTGAACCCTATTTATACAAGTGAACCTAAGTTCATCAGGTCTGTAAAGAACGGCAAGTTGTACCGGGCCGGAGAAGGTGAAGATGCGTTTGATATTGTACATTTGTACGGTAAGTCTTAATATCTGCACACCTGTGCGACATAGTGGATTTTTTCACATCTCCAAAATGGCTACTTTTCAGATGAAAACTGCAAACATAGATTGTATGCGCTCGTTAGAGCCGCCTCATTCTACCTATGTATTTGAGTTGAAATATGGAAAAAAAATATATAACCCGTAAACCCCATGGTAAACCCAAAACTGAATCTACTTGTCTCATATTGTTATGATGTTACTGCTATACTAAATATGTTTAAACCAACCCCATCTCGCCCCCGCCCATCGGGGCTCGAAGAAATAGATGGGCTGGATGATGCTTCTACACAGAGCTGAAACCGACCGCACACGAGTACTGGTAAACCGCTTAGAGGATCAAAGTCTGCCCAGGCAAAGCGGTGCGAGTCGGACCATCCATGCTTATAAACCCTA
This sequence comes from Lucinisca nassula, assembly GCA_963580285.1. Taxonomy (NCBI): domain Eukaryota; kingdom Metazoa; phylum Mollusca; class Bivalvia; order Lucinida; family Lucinidae; genus Lucinisca; species Lucinisca nassula. The sequence continues at coordinate 51,770,513 of OY757010.1, forward strand.
TTGGTGTCATTTGGCGACAGGGCTTGAGATGTCATTTCATCTCGATGTCGGTAAAAGTCAAACAGAATTTGCAGCAACGTCTCCAAAATGACCTAAACGGTGTTAACGGGGAGTTAAAGTAAAAAAAAAATAACAAACAATAACCAACCCCATGGCAGTTTTCTTAAAAAAAAGTGGGGTTTAGGGGAGTATTTATTTTGCACGGAATTAGTCACGTGATGTAGAAAAGGGAGAAAAGTTTCATTTTTGCTCCCATGCACACCAATATATGACAATTGAATCGTCAACCTAGTAAGATTGGAGTGGTCCATTCCTAGAATAGGGCTGTCAGGTTTGTTGCGTTAGTGGCGAGTTTTACAAAAGAAAATGTATGAACTTCAAGCAAACGATGTAGACGCCGATCAGACGCCGAGTTCGATGGCGTCTGATCTGGGTCTAGAGTGTTTGCTAACATCCCCAAAAAGGGACACCAGTCGTATATGGATTTACTGGAGCCATAAAAGGGGCAAGCATTTGTTCCTCGGGGATAAATTCTTGCCCTTAAGAGCACGCCTTTATTGAGAACGGAGAGAAATTTATTTTGAATAGTTTGCCTCGTATGAATTCGAATGTATTCCCTTAAAATTGTCTCCTTTCATTTAATACAGGTACCCCATATGAGATGGGATTTGCCCATGGTACCCTGATGCGAGAGAATGCAACCAAATTCATTAATGCGGTTTGGGCTTACTTGGAAAAAGAAGTGGTAACAACTTATAGTAATTTTCTGCTCTGAAAAGTGTTGCTATACTGGCTAAAAGTATTTTTAAGGGAAAAAAGCAGCCCCCCCCCCCCCCTCCCCCCACACACACACACACTCCCCAGCAACAAAAAAAAAAAACTTCTGTTGTGGTAGTTCGTTCGTCTTTGCCCGTATGTATTGCTAATGTCCTTTTATTTCGGATGGCCCTTCGGCCATTTTGTCTGTCCTGCTTTCCGGTTGCCACGTTTTTATTGTAGCAAAGTTGTTTGAATAGACCTTTTCGTGTCGGTGTGATTGTGTACTGTCCTTTTGGCTTTCCGCTTATGACGTTCTCATTGTGGGCAAGTTATTTTATGTTCGTTGGGGTCTTGGATATAAGATGTGAGGTAATTGTATCGATTCCTGATCAGTGTCTTCACTTCTGTTTGACATTTCATGTAGAACATCTGTTTCAAAAGACATATCATCACGAAAAGACACCTATATAATTTTGACCCCCTCGAACCCCACTTTTATATAGTAAAACTGGGGTTTGCAAGGGTAAACCTTATTTTTCTTATTTCTGCTCTAAAATATAGACTGTGGGTACTCGTTAGAACCGCCTCGATAAGGCGGTTCTAACGAGTACCAAGAATTTATATTTTGGGCAAAAATAAGAGAAATATCGTAATTTTTCATCTTAAAATCTTCATTTTTTTCGGTGATAAAGGTGGCAATGTATTTGTATAGGCGTGTTTTCGTGATGCAAGCCCCTTTTTCGGAAAAAGAAAAAAAAAATAGACTCCCATCTGATCTAGAATATTTGGTCAATTATAAGTAACTTACCTTACTTGACTGTTCACAAGTCTCATATGCATCACGAATATACGATTATATAATTTTGAAAGCCCTTTAACACCACATTTATAAAGTAAATATACATTAGTTTTCTTATTTCTGCTCAAAAACATAGATTGTGAGTACTCGTTATATATTATATTGAAAATTTTTCCACCATAAAATGAAAATTTTCAGATAAAAAATTCTGATGTTGTATATATTTCTGCCTAAAACATAAATTGTAGGTACTCGCTAGGACCGCCTTCTAACGAGTACTCACAACCTATATTTTTGAGCAGAAATAAGAAAACTAATGTAATATATTTAGAGGATTACATATATAGTAATACATAGTAATCTGACATACGACCCTCCTGTAAACACATAAAAACTTAAATGAACATATATACAAGTATATAAAATATGTTTGAATTAAATATCTTATTAAATAAATTAAAACAGTCCAGCAGACCTAGACTGTAAATGATAGAATATTTATGAGATAAACACACTCATTGAAATACAATGTGCTAGTTATAGTAAGACCTGTGTAATTTAAAATGTGATTAAACTGTAAGTGAAGTGCTCATATAAGTTGTTATACTTAAAAGTAGGAAAGTAGAAAATTAGAAAAAAAATCTTTAACATTGATAAAATTCCAACTTCAAATTGAATTGAATTGATGTTTTTTTCTGTTCTTTTCTTGTTGTTCCTTGAAATCATTTAATGATTTTTCAGTTTCTTGCTGGCCGATTTATTATACTTTTTTTATAAATTCTTATAATGTATCACAGAGCATGATAAGGACAAATAGTCGTGTACAGTGCGAAACACCATACCGGCTATTTACCCCCTAACCAGCACCCCACCAACCCTGGATAAGAACAGCCACTACGGGTCATGGAGAATGTGGACGAAACCAATGTCCAAACAGCATGCCCACCGACACCAGGCATAAATTGCGTCGCAAAGGTCGCAGTCCGCCGGTAGACCGGGAAAAAATAACGCGGTACAGTTCACCATACATAGGCAGAACAGAACAGAACCACGACCGACGGACCATGCATAGCGCACATGGCTACATCTGTTTTTTTTTTTTTTTTTTTCTTCTTCTTTTCTTTTTTTTTCGGGGGGAGGGGGGTGGTTTTACGGCCCTTTCAATATTAATTCACTCATATCGAGCCGATCCTTAATCAGAGGTGGGCGAAAACCGGAGTACCAGGAGAAAAACCACCTGACCTTCCGTTGCGGAACTTGGCGTCTCTCATGTGACCCGAGCGAGGCTCGAACCTCAGTGGTGAAGACCTAATGATCAAGAGTCAGCGCTCTTAACCACTAGGCCACGGAGGCCCGTTATCTTTTTTTTTTTAGCTCACCTGTCACGTAGTGACAAGGTGAGCTTATGCGATCACTTTTCGTCCGTCGTCCGTCGTCAGTGCGTGCGTGCGTAAACTTTTTCTTCAAACGACATCTCCTTCTAAACCACTGATCGGATTTTGACCAAACTTCATAGGAATGATCCTTAGGTGGTCCCCTTTCAAAGTTGTTCAAATGGTTCCGGTCCGTTGCACATATAGGTCACAGGAGCCAAAAATAGATTTTTTCATCGAAAACTTGAAAAAACTTCTTCTCTGAAACCGCAAGGCCCAGGTCTTTGATATTTGGTATGAAGCTTCATCTAGTAGACCCCTACCAAGATTGTTCAAATCATAGTGTTGGAGCCAAAAATGCCCCCGCCCCGGGGCCCTTTGGTTTTACATGGGCTTATATAGGGAAAATCTTTAAAAATCTTCTTCTCTGAAACCGCAAAGCCCAGTTCTTTGATATTTGGTATGAAGCTTCATCTAGTGGACCCCTACCAAGATTGTTCAAAATATTGTGCTGGGGCCAAAAATGCCCCCGCCCCGGGGCCCTTTGGTTTTACATGGGCTTATATAGGGAAAATCTTGAAAAATCTTCTTCTCTGAAACCACAAGGCCCAGGTCTTTGATATTTGGTATGAAGCTTCATCTAGTGGACCCCTAGCAAGATTGTTCAAATTTTAGTGCTGGGGCCAAAAATGCCCCCGCCCCGGGGACCTTTGGTTTTTACATGAGCTTATAAAGGGAAAATCTTTAAAAATCTTCTTCTCTGACACCACAAGGCCCAGGTCTTTGATATTTGGTATGAAGCTTCATCTAGCCGACCCCTACCAAGATTGTCCGAATTATAGTGCTGGGGCCAAAAATGCCCCCGCCCCGGGGCCCTTAGGTTTTACATGGGCTTATATAGGGAAAATCTTTAAAAATCGTCTTCTCTGAAACTGCAAGGCCACGGTCCTTGCTATTTGGTATGAAGCTTCATCTAGAGGACCCCTACCAAGATTGTTCAAATTATAGTGCTGGGGCCAAAAATGCCCCCGCCTATCTGCTCCAAACATTCATGCACATTTTAACCCTTGGGTCAATATAATGGCCCTCCCCAGGCCCACTTGTTACTCTATGGATCAGGTGAGCGATCCAGGGCCATCATGGCCCTCTTGTTTTGTCTTTTTTTTGATATGTATAGATGAAGACACTCAGCAGGACGCACGTATACATTATGAATTAATTGCATTAAGGTGAGACTTAATCTTTAATTTAAAGCTGCATAGGGTTGGTGACTGTCGTATATCAGCGAGGCACTATAGATCGTGGAAAATATTTGACATAGCACTAGAGGTTAAAAAATAGAAGTGAAGGCAATGATCAGGAAGTCTATATAACTAATAACAGCGCAAAACTGTAGGCTACCTGACTGCAGATAACAGGACAAACATTATTTTGATTCTTTCTGCTCCAAACATTCAGTGTATCTATTTTCAGGAAGAGGCGATCAACCAGACTGTTGGTCCTTTTCAGACCTGGTTTCTCAAAGATGTAGCCGATTTGGGGTAAGCTACATCATATTGGCGCATGGTATTCCCGGTTGCATGCCATTTTCGTTATTAATTGGCATACATAGTCTTCTTCATTTCATCTTGGTTTGAATAATTTCCAACGACATAATTAGCTGGCTGTAATCGTGCTTTCTTTCTAATAATGATTATCCTGTATGTACCTATTGTTGCCTTTGCCGGATATTCTTGTTTCCTAAGCAAGAAAATGCTTTATCTAGTGTCTAGTTTTGATGAAAAACAAGTTTTGAAGCTATGCACGGCCTGCGACCAGTGAAAAAAAGAGAGATTCTCTAAAGAACATAGAATTGACAAATAACTAGCTGTTTCTTAAAAAGGATAAAAAGTCGGCTTGATTATAGAGTACAAAAAGTGGCCTTATCGCCAAACATTGACGAGCAGATATTTGCGTTCTGATTTATGGAGAAAATTTAAGTGATATGGTTCGAACGAGTACTCACAATCTAAATATGGAGTGAGTGAGGGTTTGAGTTTTACGCCCCGCCAACAGCTAAGGTCATACGGAGACGGGACCTCGGTTTAAAGACTCATCCGGAAGTCTGGAGAAGTCTAAATATGGAAAGTATTGCATAAATAGCATTGCATATTCAACTTTTTACCATAACTAAACTGTTGTTTGAAACGTTTAACATGTACGTTTAAGCGGACCGGGTTACATAAATGTTAAATACTCTGTTTTACACAGACTTGATGGAGCGCTTGATTTGGAGTTACTTTTTACTAAAGGTTACACAGGTTCATATTTCTTTGAAGAGGCACAAGGATTGGCTGATGCTTCGGGCGTCGATTATCAGGTCAGTATATATTATGATGTAATACCACATAAGAATTTTTCCCATAGACTACAGTGTAAAAAACAGGGCTTGGCACTCTCCGAAATTGCATTTCCAGGACGATATCTTGCACCCAAGTAAGCCCTACCTAAAGGTATCAGTGACCATCTGGATTTCCTGCTATGAGCACTTGAACACGCCTTGCTTATGGTTTTACCCTCCGTGTCGGTAGAGCAGACATACTGAAGGAACGTTCAACAGGAGCTATCTGGTCTATCCGGGGCTATAATACTCAGTCATCCATTGATTACTCAATACGAATATGAGCATGGGTCCGATATACCGGCTCGGAACCGGTCAATCTGGGCATCTGAAGGACTGGAAAGGCCCATATCAAACTCGTACAAATTAAACATTTCTTTCTCATATACATGCACCATAACTATTGATTTCTTTCGGTTCGTAAACCAGAAGCCTCCGTGGTGCAGTGGTTACGCTACTCGCCTTGTAAACCAGGGATCGCAGGATCGATCCCGGGCTTCTCCAGACTTTCGGATGAGTCTTTAAACCGAGGTCCCGTCTCCGTATGACCTTAGCTGTTGGTGGGACGTAAAACTAAAACTCACTCACTCACTCACTCGGTTCGTAAACCGAATAACTGCGCCAATGTTACCGTTACTGACGAAAAACAGGCATACGCACTATAAATAGATCCAGTGTGATGTTTTGGGTGATAATCCTGTAATTGAACTTTAGACCAATTTGTATAAATAGTCCTCAATAAAAATATGGTTAAACGCAAAAATCGAACTGAAACAGCAAATATAATCAAGAAACTTAATGCGTTTTGATATTTTTATGGTATTTTAATGGCCAATGGTCGCTCTACCTGCACGCGTTGCTAATAGTGTATGTGATAACACGAGTAAGATAGTAAAATCACCAGAACATAGGAGCCCGGCCAAGCGAATTTGTGTCTTCGAGCATTCCGTCATGACAAATTTTAGCTGCGCATGCCCAGCCATTCAGAGGGACCAGGGATATGGTTTTCTGTCGAAGGTTCCTCTTGATTCACTGCTTGTATGAGCGAGCAGCGAAGGTTCTGGCGAGGCTGCGAGGATGCGCAGGCTCGCCTGAACCTTCGCTGCTCGCATAGGCGATAAGTACCAAAATCGCTTGACGGGGCCAATATGTAGGATAGCCTTACAAACTGCGTTGCTGGTCCAAAATCAGTTTTATAAACATGTTATTGATTTGAGGTTTAACGTCCCCGTCAACACTGTATAGGTCATTTTGGAGACGTTGCTTCCTTTTTTGTGGGACTTTTAATCGACATTGAGATGAAATGACATCTCAAGCCCTGTCGACCAATGAAATCAATAGGGTTTATAAGCATGGACGGTCCGACTCGAACCGCTTTACCTGGGTAAGCTTAGATCTTCTCAGCGGTTTACCAGTACTAGTGTGCGGTCGGATTCAGCTCTGCGTGGAAGCATCATGCAGCCCATTTATTTTTTCAAGCCCCAATGGGCGGGGGCCGCAAACATGTTTTGAGAAAAGTTATCAATAATCACCAGTTTTCAACTAGACAATAAATATCAGGGGTGTATGGTTGATTAACTTATAAATTCCATTGGAAAATTGCTGAACGTTTTGCAAACAGCGAATGCGCTGTTTCTGAGTCTGCGCTGTTAGCCAACGGGTGGCGCAATTACATACAGGCATGTAAAAAGCTCTTGAATGACAGTTTTCGTTTTCTGCATTTACAGAGATTGATGAGAATTCACATGATAGGCGAATTAACGTAAGTCTATCTTATTAATAGAATTTAAGCAGCGGCAGGGGAAAATGTGTCTTTGCGCACAACAAAGATTCAAATAAATCTGCGTGCCCATTCTAGTCATTATACACTTTTCTCGATCTGTCTTGCGAAGCTTTAAGTCAAGGGCCATCTATAGCGAACTTACGATAAAGTGGCATATGTGATATCTCAAAAGCTATCATTTTTGATATGAATACTTGTCAAAGTTTTCATATTTCTAGTCCAAACATAGATTGTGAGTGCTCATTAGAACCACCTCGTTGAGTCGGTTCTAACCAGAACCCACAATCTATGTATTTGAGCAAAAATAAGGAAAATAATGTATACCCCTCTACGTGGGGCTTATAGGGGTGTTCGTTGAACGGACTCGTTGACATAATGGAAGTCTCTAAGCAGGCTGATCTGGGGCCAGTTGTTCAAAACTAACGACGCTGTTAGTTAATGTATCGTTAAAACTTTGATCATTAAATATGGCAAATATGTTGAAATTTTGCTGAAAAATGTGAGCAGCTTTTGCTGACGCAAAAGCTGCTCACATTTTTTCAGCAAAAAAAAAAAAAATAATTTTATGATAGTGTACTTGCTAGAAGAGTTAACAATATGACCACTAACGAGCTCGTTAAGCTAACGATGCTTTGAACAACTGGACCCTGGTGTTTTTGCTGTGCTCACGTTTCTGCAGACATATATTTGCTTAAGGCGCGTCCAAATTTATACAGATGGGTCCTGATGTTCAAAACTAAATGGGGTCGTCGACAACATTTTGGCTCCAGTTGTTCAAAACTAATTCATTAGTAAACATATCGTTAAAACTTTGATCATTTAATATGGCAAATATACTAATAGTTTTGCTGAGAGAATGTGAGCAGCTTTTGCAAATGCAAAAGGTTCTCCCATTTTTTTCAACAAAAACATTACTGTACGAGTATATACTGTACTTGCTAGAACAGTTATTAATTTGACCACTAACGGGCTCGTTAAGCTACGATGCTTTGAACAACTGGCGCCAGATAATTTTATTTGACATGTATGCTAATATTTTTTGCTAAAAAAAATGTAATGACAAAAACTACCCACATTTCGTGTTTTAGATATTGTGCTAGATAGGACATGTAACAGTTTGGATACCAACGTGATGATGCTTTGGTCAACTGGGCCCTGGTATATTTCCCCGCCATTTCTACAAGGGAGACAACTTCTTTTAGCTACCGTTTGTTTTCCTGAAACCGCATCCGGCTGAATGAATTAATTTTGCCACTTTTTTTGCCAATTTTGCCATTGCTGACTTTCTTAATACATTATATTCGTTTAGTTCACAAACTGCGTGACAAACAGTATTGATCCAGATCAGAAGCCATCTGATCTGGATATACACTGTTGCAAAGGTAAGGGTTGTCATGTCATCATGAAAACACACCTATATAATTTTGCCCCCCCCCCCCCGTTTTAATCCCCATTTTATACAGTAAAACTGGGGTTTACACGGGTAAACATAGACTAGCTACTAGTCTGATTATAAAAGTCTGATTATTTTTTGGGGGTATTTTTATTGGTTTAAAAATTTATCACCATCTTAGTAATGGCATGTCTATTTTGAAGAGTCTCAAATCTTAGGATTATCAAAAAAACAAAAAAACTTTCGAACCCCTCTTGTGCCAGCAACTGAAAAAAACGTCTTTGATCGCCTACCTGATTAATTTGAATGACCACAATATGCCAAAGAAATAGTCTACTTGAATTGGAAGCACAACCAAGCAGCTTTAAGAGAACTGGGACACATATGAAAAGTTTTTTTTTGTTATTTATTTATTTTTTTATTTTTACCGTTTCTGTCAACTTACGAGGGTCAGTCAATAATAAGTGAGATTACTTAGTGTTTGGAAGCTCAATCCAAACTGTATTCAAACTGAAAATGCAGATGTTGCCATTTGCCATGGCAACAAGCATGAACAACATCGCAAAAACTACCCACATTATCTGAGATAAGCTTTAAAGTATCGCAAATATCCATTGATGAAATGATTCTGCTACTTTATTAAATATTGGAAAAATCCAACTTTACGTTCAAGCGGCGAATACAGCCTGGGAATAAGGAATGTTTCAAATATATTGGCTTAAAATGAATGGAATGCAACTAGCAGCTAAATCCACAAACCTTAAAAGTAATGGGTCACTCACAGCATGTTGCTTAGCAACAGAAGAACGTTCTGTTGTTGCTAGGCAACCAGTAGATAAACGACTTTTAGAATAGAACAGAATGATTTTATTCGGCATACCATCTACAAAGAGGGTGTTCACCACATATAACAAACAACAATACATAACAATATAACAGAACAATTTTGAATGCAAGTATATCGGCAAACAAACTATTTGAGAGCCAAGTATTGCTTTTTGGAGTTAAAGCAAGAGAAAGCTCTTGCAAAAGGTTGTCCATGTATGCAAACAGGAACAACCATTTGAAAGAGTTCCCCGTCGTATAGCATGAATCAATGCAAAAGTTAAATGCTCTATAGTACAGTATACATGGAGACCAACAGACTATCTGACCATCAGAGCATCTGATATAAACTTACAAATCAGTTTTGTCTCGTTTTCATTAGTTGGGTTGACCAACTTAGAGAATATTGTAAAATAGAAGTGGAGGCAATGATCAGGAATATATACAATCAACCCACAACTCCCATCAGAGACACCAAAGGGAAAGAAACACAAACATGAAACAACAGACCTCATGGAAACATCAATAGCGGAAAGCCAAAAGGACAATCACTTTCCCACAAAATGGCCAATAGGCTATCCAAAATGAAATAATATAAGCGACACAAACACACAAAGACAAACCATAACAAAAATAAACCGCGACAGAAGAACTTTAAATCGATTTTACGTGGCCACAATCCTCGCCCTTACTTCCGTCGCGATTTAGACAAATAATTTGTTAAGTCCCCATGAAGGCCTCCTAACTCATCAGTGCAACATCTCCGTGAACATAAAAAATCAAACAACCACAGAGATGAAACAACGGTGAGGACTCGACAGTAAGAAACCACTAAATGCTGGAGCAAAAGAAAACCAACAGTTAGACTCCGATGGGCCCGATCAGAGATTTGTCATTTCTATATTTCTCATTGTAAAAGCCTCTACCGGAAATATTGTAAAAGCCTGTCCTTGAGAATGCCAATTAATATTAAGGGTATTTAATAAAGTGGATCTGATATTGATACATTTCTTAGAATATTACATAAAATGCATTTCATCTTTAATTAGTAAGCATTCAGACCGAAGCGTTGATCACGCGGTATTCTAGGTCTACAATAACGACCCCTTTCAATCAATAAGACTTTATCGAGAAATTTTAAAATATTTTAGATATTAAGTACAATTTATAAAAAGACCAAAAAAGAACAAAATTACAGAATTTCTACCAAAACAATAGAGACTATGATGTTCCACTGTGATTTTATGGCACCCTAAATGACCTAAATCGTGGCCACGATGCGAGCAGGGAACCAGCCTAAACAAGCCATGGCAACATTGTTTGTTATAACAAGTTAACAACACTATGCGTGCTGGTACATAAGATATAATATTTACTTGTAAGAGCTATATTTCTCATTCACCATATAGAGTTCATGATATATGTAACTACTCTCACTTTTTATTGACTGCCCCTCGTATGCACACTTCAAGTCAAAATCATTATGGCACTGAGATAATGGTCATGGGGACCTTGTCCGACCAACATTTCATGACCGAATGATTTTGCCTTATATCTTGAAGACCGTTTGGTGGATGAACTTCACACTCACATGACATATATAATTTCTTAATCAAGTAATTGTCCCTTTATGTTGGCTGGACTCCATACTTGGACTATGGGTTCCTTGTGACACCAATGTGTATCATGTAGGTCAGTGAGACCTTCATTTCAAGGGCCAGATTTTTTCCGCCATTTTTCAAAGAGAGACAACTTTAGGGACTTCCAGTTCACTTTTCTATAGGCTTGGTCCCAAGAAAAAAGGGGTCTACTCGTGCTCCTGAGGTGAGGAGCAAGTTCTTTCCTTTAAGTGTTGACCCCTATTGACCTGGGAAACACAAACACTTTTGCAGGTGTTACCTCCCCTGAAGGTGTATCCATTCCCCTTAAGATGGGCCATACCAAGCAAAAAGGAGGTTTCGAGCATGTACGCTCAGCGGAGGCTCAGATCAGTCTGAACAGACTGATCCTAGTCTTCGCTGTGCGCTATATGGATGACATGAACCCCTAAGCTTCTTCATGCAGACAGGGATGGTCACATCCTAAGCTTATGTACATGCTGATTGGAGTCTTTGCTGAACATGCGAACTCGAGCACCTTTTTGCTTGTCGCCGCCATATAGAATGAACACATTACGGAAATTATTACACTGAAAATTTTATAATCGAAAAATGAAAATTTTCAGATAAAAATTCTGATATTTTCTATATTTCTGCACAAAACATAGATTGTGGTTATTCGTTAGGGCGAGGCGGTTTTAACGAGTATACACAATCTATGTTTTGAGCAGAAAAAAAAATGCACACCCTGTAAACCCCAGTTTTACTATATAAAAGCGGGGTTTTATGGAGTAAGATTTTTCGTGAAGAGTATGTTCCTATTGCGCTTATTTTTCCCGATAAAATTTTTAACGATAAAATGCTGCAGAATGATTGACACGCATCTGTACGGGCGCGCTCTACTCCTCTTCTTGGATTTTTATTCTTACACCGCGTTTGCTCTTGCTGTACATGTACTAAAGATTACTATTTCAGAGAAAATAAAGAATCTAATTTAGTTAAACCTTCATGTGGGATATAAATGAGCCCTTGTTTTCAGGGGTTGGCGACCAGGTATGACACAAAACAGCTATCCAAGTAGAGCACACTATGATGCTGATCAGACTGTGCGTATGCGCAGGATTTGAGGTGGCTTTAAGATGTGTGAGCTAAATAAAATTCGTTGTGAGTTTCACAGAAATTATTTTATTATAAACAGTGTGGAACCAGATCAGACGGTGCATTCTGCAGCGACTGATCTGGATCTACACCGTTTGCTGTAGTGTCTAGGCATATACGGGTTAATACACTTTGTAGGAAAGGCGACTGTTCAATGTTTGGTGCTTGGGGAGATGCGCTTCCGAACCCGGGATCACTTCTACAGTTGCGGGCTCTAGACTGGAATACGGATGGTAAAGTATCACCGTGAGGCGCAACAAGCAAAACTCTGTCTTCTAGCACATGCGCTGTGCGTAGACTTTGTTAACCCACACAGTAAGGGAGCGGTTTCCCAAGTGTGTATTGTGAAGCTTGGGTCAATGGACATTCTTCAGTGCAGAGTGAAGATGCGCAGTCTGATATGAGTCTTCATTGAGCGCAATATCCCATGATTCAGTTCCGCTTGATTTTGTTTTGTTTGAATTTGGATTTAACGTCCCGGCAACACTATTTAGGTCATTTTGGAGACGTTGCTTCCAATTTTGTTGGACTTTTACTCGACATTGAGGTGACATGACATCTAAAGCCCTACCGTCAAATGAAACCAAACTGCTTATATGCATTGGGCGATCTGACTCTCACCGCTTTGTCTGGGCCGATTTAGTCCTTCTAAGCGGTTTACCAGTATTCGTGTGTGGTCAGATTCAGCCCTGCGTGGAAGCACCATGCAGCCAAATCTATTTCTCCAAGCCCCGATGGGCATGGGCGACACAGTTTCGCTTGAAGCCACTCAAATAACCTCAGTGGAGCTTCTTCGCAGTATTGCTCGAAAAGTCCGGTTTAATGCCGAATTGGAGGCGCAGCCGGACAAAGGAGTATATTTTCAGCGTGGCAGAACAAGCCTGGTTTCGTGTTTCCTTGTTCATTGGAAACATGAAGAACATGTGAGCCGTCACACCTAAGGATTACTCGGAAACTCCAGTTAAGTGTCAAAGAGAAAGCAAAATCCTTAAGGCTGCAGTATCGCACAACACGTAAGAAAACACAGTACTAGGCACAAAAAGTCTGGCTTTCCACACGTACTTGTCTAGCAGAAAGAAAGTATAGTGAAGTAAGGCTGGGCAAGCCAGGTTCCATGTTCTAATGTATCTGGGGAACATTGAGAACTTATACACATTCACAGCACAGTACGGCACGATAAGTTTGGTTTCGTGTCCTCTTGACTTTGGGGTACAAGAAGAAAGTGTACACCTTCGAACTACAATACGACACCACAAAAAAGAAGTGAAGGCAATGATCAGGAATCCATACAATTAACCAACAACTCCCATCAGAGACACCAAGGGAAAGAAACACAAACATAAAAAAACAAACACCACCAGCAGACAAGTCTGGTTTCGTGTCCTCTTGACCTATAAGGAAACTGTATACCTTCACATCACATCGTGTCCCCTTGATATTGGGAGCATGAGAAAAGTGTACACATCCACAATATAATATAGCACGGCCGGTCTGGTTGCGTGTCATCTTGACATTTGGGAAATGAAGAAAATGCACACCTGCACACAACTGAATGTATGACTTAGCGGCCAGCCTGCCAACAGTCTACAACTTCAAAATACAGTGTCACAACAAAGTTTACGTAATGCTTTGAATTTTTTTTTTTTTTTGCGAAAACGTCTGGTTTTATTGCTGCAACTTTAACAATAAAACAATTGCACATGTTTTTTTCTACTAGCAGCAGAACAGCATCATGGTCGTCATTCCACTCATGGGGCGCAGATATCACTGACACTACCGTGATAACTTGATAAGAATATATCAGTTACACATGGAGCCACTTTAGTATGAATTGTTTTTTTGGTCGCGTATGTTTATTTAATAAACAAACACTTTTTTCGACACAAGGCTGGGTTTATCTGGATGTTTATTTCACAGGTTTATTGATTTATTTAACGTGATGTTCATTCATTCATTCTTCAGGCCCCTTCAAAGATTATCCACAAGTAACTGTATATCACCCGACTTCAGATGGACATGCCTTTGCCAATATTGGTTGGACAGGGTGGATAGGGTCGATTACAGGTAATACATGCGTCAAGGCACGACAAAACTTACAACATATATTCACTGCATACAAGACTAAAAGCAATCTCAACATCCAGTGATCACTAAGTTGCTGATCAGACTGCGCTGATGGGTGAAAAAAAAGATGAGGACGCACATGCGAAGACTGGTCTGAGCCTATGCTGGTCACAAAAGTCTTCTTGTTTCTTACATCCTTTCCAATGAATGATAGGGGTTTTATAGTGAAATCTAAATCGATATCTTCACTGTTTCAAACAGTGAAAATACGATTTTCATTTTTCACTGTTTGTGAATTCATTGTATTCTAAAAAATAACATAAATTATCTGTTTGTGAAAGTCAATTAGCTAAACGGTGACAGAAATTACGTCGTGGATGACCTACGCTACGCTACGCAAATAAGCACGCGACGCCAGACAAGCTTAGCAACTGCGGACATTATTTAAATGCAAATTTGATAAAGTTACATTCCAAGCCGTTTTTCATTTGCAAACTTTCAGTTTACACCCAACATTGCCCAATATTATTCCCATTTAACACGCTGAACACCTCTAAATCGACGCGAAATCGCCATGGAAAAAGTTTGATCTCTGTGATGATGGATGAAGCTTTGAAATTGCATTTCAAAATTAGAATTTAAAGCATGAAAGAAACAGAAAATTTGATGTTTTTCAGTGTAAGATCAATTGAACCCCAAAAGAAGTATTTTCACTCATGGCTTCGCCACTCGTGAAAATACTTCTTTCGGTGTCCATTCGGTGAAATAAAAATCGACCTTACACTGAAAAAAATATCCTCTATGGGTTTCATCATGCTCAGGCATATTTTCTAATTAATGGATAAAGCATTACGATAACGCGCGCATGCGCTAAAATGGTACTCGTACTTATCTAGAGCTAACATTTTTCTGATGAAAATCTTTGATATTTTTCTTATTTCTAGTCCAAATATAGACTGTCAGTGCTCGTAAGAACCGCCCCAATGAGGCGGCTCTAACGAGTACCCACGATCTATGTTTTTGAGCAAAAATAAGGAAAAAATGTATACCCCCGTAAACCCCACGTTTCTCTAAATAAATTGGAGTTTAGATGGGGTCATCATTTCAAGACTCGGAGTTGTTAAACAGATGAGAAGAAACAGGTGTAACCACCACTATTACTACCAGAGTTGTATGTCAAAATATGATTGTCGGGAAACCAAATTGTGAGAGAAATTCAAAAAGACCATAGTCGTCAAGTACGAGGACTGTTCAAATATGAATGCAACTAAGCACATAAAAATGATTCCGTGATAGATTTCGATGAAAAATTTATTTTGTCCCCGCAAAGTATTCCCCTTTAACAGATAAAGAAACTTTCAGTCTTCTGATCCAATCATTGAATGCATTTTGGTAGTCTTTTCGAGGTATACTATGAAGGCACTGGAATATTGCAGAACCGAGGTGTTTGCGCTGTACAAATTTTCGACCAGGGAACAAAAAAAAGTTTCACGGGGCAAGGCCAGGGGAATACGGGGGGGGGGGTGAGGGAGTTCAACAACATCTTCCTGCTTCAGATAGTCTTGCTCAAAGAACGCCTTGTGCGATGACGCATTGTCATGTAGCAATCTGACATTGGCCAAACCAGTTGCGGGTCTTCGTTCTTTGAAATATTTCTTCAATTTTCGAAGATCTTTATTCTTGTAAAACTTCGCATTTACAGATTTGCCTTTAGGCACAGCAATCTGAATAGCAGGGCCCGGATTTGAAAAGAATATGGCATACATTACCTTCTTGACGCTCATGGTCCGCTTTGCAATGCATGGTCCTTTGCAATACTTTGTTGCCCATCTTTCTTTTTGGCTCAAAAAAGTGAACTCATGTCTCGTCACCTGTGACGACATTAGCGAAAGACCGTGCATTGTAATTTGGAAACTTTTTAAGCAGCTTCTTGGCGCACTGAACGCGTGTCTTTTTTTGTTCATCTGTCAACAGATGGGGAATCCATCTAGCACAGATCTTTCTCGTTTTCAAATCCCGTTTCAGAATTGTATTAGCTGCTCCTAATGAGTTGCCAACCATACTAGCTATTTGCCTAGTGGTGTATCGTGCATCGGTAGCAACTATTTCTTTCACTCTAGCCACCATCTTGGCAGAGGTTGCTCTTTTCGGCCGACGATCATGTGGTGCATTTTCTGTTGAGCCTAGCCCACAGCTGAATTTCTTACACCAACGAAAAACTGTCGGAAAAGACATTTCATTATGCCCATAAAACGAACATATTTCATCAAAAATGTCTTTGCACCGTATACCAAGAATACAACGATTCTTAATATAGGACCGTATTTCAACGGCGTACTCTGACCTTCTTCCAACCATGTTTTGTTTTAGTATACAAGAGTAGACAGTGTTTATCGAACGATATACATGGCTAAAGTCAACGGATTTTATCAGGTTTGGTATCAATGTATAGGTAAAATGTTTTTCTACGCTGTGATATTTTTTCCAGGTAATTTTCGCATTAGTGCATGAGAAAACGTTCTACTTGCATTCATATTTGAACAGTCCTCGTAGTGTCCCTTGACTAATACAGAAAACTCAAATAAATAAATAAAATGAAGTCGTACTGCTCTTAATCAAACTGAAAATAATCTCGAAAACTTCGAAGTTTTAGGGTGAATTTAAATATACAAATACAACAATTCTTAAAACTCTTAATGTTAATCTTCGAAATTAAATTTATCGTGGTGCGCTAGTTAATTTTCAGTAAAATATCTGATGTATGTTTCTATGATTTTAACGGCCCCGCCCATCGGGGCTTGAAGAAATAGGTGGGCTGTATGATTCTTCCACGCAGAGCTGAAACCAACCGCACATGAGTACTGGTAAACCGCTTAGAGTACTTAGAGTATGGGTAAACCGCTTAAGCCTGCCCAGGCAAAGTGGTGCGTGTTGGACGTCTATGCTTATAACCCCTATCGGTTTCATTGGGCGACAGAGCTTGAGATGTCATTTCATCTCAGCGTCGGGTAAAAGTCCCACAAAATTGGAAGCAACGTCTGCAAAATGATCTATACAGTGTTGACGGGGACGTTAAATTTCAAATCAAACAAACAACCAAAATCTATTATTTTAAGGTTTCAGCGAATCGAGAATGGCTATATCTGAGATTGGAGTAGCATTTCCAGATAGCAGTTTTGGTTCTGAATCGAGATTTGGTAACCCTTTCACGGTATGTACAACTGAATTGAACGGCCACTATAGTAAAAAGAAAAAAAATAGAATTCTTTTGTATGCGTTGTCTCATCTGAAGATGTATCTACGTATTCCACTTAAGGGAAATGGGAACACCTGGCAGATTTTTTCCGCCATTTTTCAAAGGGGTTCAACTTTCGAGACTTCCTGTTCGCTTTTCTATAAGCTCTATTCCACTGAAAAGGGGGTCTGGAAATTCCCTCCTTTAAGAATTGACCCCTATTGACATGGGAGACAAAAATACTGTTGCAGGAGTTGCCTCCCCTGAAGTTGCCATTCCGCTTTAAGTTGATTCTAAAAGGTTGTAATTTTACTTCAACACCATTCTTGAAGCTTGTGCCAATGCTTGATTTGAGTTTAACGGCCCAGTCAACACAATAGTTTAGTTTATATAGATCCAGTCAGAAATCTTTTCTACGGTAATTCTCTCCTTTTCGATGATTCTGGCGAAAAATGTGCGCTGTACTGGTTAACCGGTTATATATAAGCCTGTTCAGGAAAAGTGTTGGTTGGAAAATTGACCGGCTCGATATGTCCTGAATAGTGCTGACTGGGCCGTTGATCTCCAAACAAACAGAGTTTACCTGACAACATTTTTTTTCTGGACAGGCTAATGCATAACTGAGTAGTAAACTAGTACAGTGTATATACTTTCGCCAGGAACTGATAACTGCCCTGCTTGAAATGTGCCAATGTATTATTTTGTTTTGGAACGTATGATCTCTTTTGGACAGCAAGTATTTACTATCAAATATCAACTTTAGACATGTCACAATAATTTCTGTCTTTGAATGGTGTAAATATCTTAAACCCCTTTTCACTGTTTAACAGAAGCTAGAAAATGCAACATTTTTTAACGTCATAAATCTTTTCTCATAGTTTTAGATATAATTTAAGTTTTATTCAATGTCATTATTCCATAGTTAAAAGTACTTATGAAAGTACGAAAAGCTTGCACTGAATTTGATTTTCTTTTTATAGTTCAGTGTGGCATAGTTGTCTTCATGAACTGTTCTAAAGCATGTTTAGGCATATTTTCCGAGCAGACGACATTTGATTTGTTTGTTTGATTTGAGGTTTAACGTCTCCGTCAACACTATATAGGTCATTTTGGAGACGCTGCTTCCAATTTTGTGGAACTTTTACCCGACATTGAGATGAAATGACATCTCAAGACCTGTCGCCCAATGCAATCAGAGACGACATTTGATTTTTTTCCTACAGGACTAGACATTTTATGCAAATCTCTAATGCAAAAGATGTATAATCTTGTTTGCGATTTTTATTGCATACAATTTCCATGAGATGTCAATTTGCATGAGCAAGTTCTGTTTTCTGGGAAAATAAGCAAAATATCAACAATTTGCCGTCTGTCGAATTAGCACAGAGAGTGGTAAAGGTAAATATTATCCGGTTCTCCCATTCCAGGATTTCTGAGGAAATGGTTCTGAACCACACTAACCAGATAATATCAGTGATCAAAGTTTTAGTATCGCTTCCTTGGTTGACTTGAATTTTCGTACGTTTCAGTTCCTTCTGCGAGACATTCTACAATTTGATGATTCTGTTAATGACACACAGAGGAGACTGACTAACACAGCAAGGACGTGTAATCTGCTCTTCGGCGTCGGGGATGGCAAGGTTCACTGTTCTTACAAGTTTATTTTTTTTTTTTTTGAATTATGATTAATTCTCCAAGCAATGGAAGCGACTTTTTGTCTTTGCAACCATAGTGGAGACACAATCAGGGATAAATAAATTGTGCTTTGACTTTGATTCGAACCCACGCACAGATGCGGTGGCCGACGCATCTGTCGGTGTTACACAGATGCCTGGCACTGCAGTGGCCGACGGCCTTAACCACTGCGCCACAGAGGCATCCCCAAAAAAGGATGCTCATATAGCGCATATAAGGTTATCCGGCACTGCAGTACCTTGTATATATGGGTTTAATTGTTACTATTCTATTTGTCTTCGGTTACATTGCGAACTTTCTGGCTAGAGCTGTTCCTCTTCTGCTCAGCTATCCGGCTAACATCCCTTTGAACACGCGATGAAGGCTGCGTGTCGCTCTCCTTATGACCCCCATTAACTGACGATTCGGTCCAAGAAATTTTCTTTGGCAGGCTATCTGCAAGCGTCTTTTCTTTTCTATCTGTTGCGCTGAAATAACTAACACCTCCTACGTGCATATCAGAGCCGTGCCCAAACCAGTCATAAACCCGGGGTGACCTCTCTCGCGGTCTGGTAGTGACATCTCCGTCTTCGGTTACATTCAAAAGTTCTTACAAGCTTTTTAGCCCATTACGAAAACACGCCTATACAAATACACTGTAAATTTTACCGCCCGGTAAAAACGAAAATTTTAAGATGAAAATTTGTGATATTTTTCTTATTTCTGCTCAAAATATATATTATGGGCACACGTTAGAACCGCTTCATCCAGGCGTCCAGTACCCACAATCTATATTTTAGGGCAGAAATAAAAAAAAATAAGGATATTTTATTAATAAATACAAATCTAGAAACGTCCATGAAAAATAGAAGTGAAGGCAATGATTAGGAATCGATACAATTAACCCACAGCTCCCGTCAGAGACACCAAAGGGAAAGAAACACAAACACGGAACAACAGACCCCAACGGAAACACCAACAGCGGAAATTCGATGCTCTGCTGCAGGGCAAGTAAATATAGTTTTTTTTTTCAGAGCCATTTCTTTCAAACGCAGATCAGGTAGGCAAATCTAACAATCTGCATGTAACTAACTCATGATGTAAACATAATGTTAACATGTCTGATTCAGTGTAACATATGGCTGCTTTCTTAATTTGTTGAAAACGCCAGAGCTTGGAGGTTAGCCTCATTGTAAAGCATGGCGATCTTTCAAAAGCAATCATTCCAATACATTAATTGTCTTTGTTTGATTTGATTTTTAACGTTCCCGTCAACACTTTTTAGGACATTTTGGAGGTATTGCTTACAATGTCGTGGGACTTTTATCCGACATTCAGATGAAATGACATCTCAAGCCCTGCCGCCCAATGAGACGAACAAAGTTTATATGCTTGGACTCGTACCTAAACCATATTGTTTAGTCCGCATGAAGGATTTCTAACCCGGCGAGGCGGTTCTAATGAATACTCACAACATAGGTTTATATGAAGAAATAAGCTAAATAATCTTTTAGTTATCACAGTAATTTCTATGGGATTCAGTACAGATATTTGTACTTATATTTGCCAGGCTCCAGAGTTCCGAGGCATTCAGTATTCGCACTCCGTTGCTAACTTTTTTGATGACGCAAACGTGAAACCAGATGCTAACTGGCACCCAAAAATCAAGGACATTGTTTATTGGGGTAAAGTATGAATTTATCATAAACCTTCCTAGTTAGATGGGCCCCGTCAAGCGATTTTGGTACTTATCGCCTATGCGAGCAGCGAAGGTTCAGGCGAGCCTGCGCATCCGCGCAGTCTCGCCAGAACCTTCGCTGCTCGCTCATACAAGCAGTGAATCAAGAGGAACCTTCAGACAGAAAGCCATATCCCTGGCCCCTCTGAATGGCTGGGCATGCGCAGTTAAAATTTGTCATGACGGAATGCTCGAAGACACAAATTCGCTTGGCGGGGCTCAGATGATAAAATGAATGAAGAAACATATCTGTTAGAAATATTTCTACGCATATCCTTTTGACAGACTCTCCATACTAGTCACACGTTTCTTGGACACACTTATTGACTGTTGTCAAGAGTTGACATGAATGCAAAGAGAAGAATGTCGAAAAGAAACAAGAAGATATAATTAAGGGGAGTGGATACACCTGGCAGATTTTCCGCCATTTTTCAACGGGAGACAACTTTCAGGACTTCCTCTTCGCTTTTTTATAAACGCTATCTCACGGAAAAAGGAGGTTTCTCTTAAAAGAAAGAATTTGCACCCCCCACCCGGGGGCAAATTATTTCCTTAAGTGTTGACCCCTATTGACATGGAGACAAAATACTTTTGCGGGAGTTGCTTCCCCTGAAGGTGTATCCATTCCCCTTAACGCAAGGTCACCGACAAGTCCAGATAACGATTTATGCACACCCCCTCTCACCAAAAGGAAGGGAGCATGTTTTGATGTTGATTCCGTTTGTGTCGGCGTTGGCGATTTGAAGCAGCATCCATGGATGGATTCTGACCAGTCTTGCAAGGTTACAAGTTTCAAGTTCAAAGTCACATGACAACTGTCTAATTTAAACCAGAAATAGTTTTTTCGCACCATGTCCCCTGAATTATGTTTTATAATCAATTTGGTAAAGTATGTCACTGCAACTTACCAAAGACTTGATGAACTTGACTTCCCAAAACTGTCTAACAAGCTAAAACAGCTGGACGAACTTATGTCCAAACTAGTAACAATATATTTTTAACGTCCAGTCAGATCAGAGATCTATAGATGACTTCTAGACAACCAGCTTTGCTCACTGCCAGATCCTGATTTTTAGAAATTGTTTGTACTTTATATTTTTGCATGCAAATGTTTGAAATAAATACTTTTTGGACCAACCTACCACTTAAAGTCCTGATCAGAGCTTGGTGATCTCGACTTAATTTTCCAGCTCACATGAGGGCAAAGATTGACAAATGTTTCCTAGCCTTCACTTTATCTTCTGAATAAATTGTTGAATTCCGGTCAGATTATACCGGAGATTCTACATGAGATGCAGTGTGATTCTTAATCCAGTTTGTAATCAAAGAGTTTTAAACTATCTTTTGTTTCTGAACGTCTAAGTTCTCCATTACGGACATTCCTGATTAATACAATGTATGCGAAATTAGTCTAGAGTTTCAAGACGTTTAAAACAGTGTGTAAAATACATTAAGAAAATATACCTATACAAATACATTGTAAACTTTACTGCCGAAAAAAACCTAACATTTTAAGATGAAAATTTGTGTTATTTTTCTTATTTCTACTCGAAATATAGACTGTGGGTACTTTTAAGAACCGCCTCATCGAGGCGGTTCTAACGAGTACCCACAATCTATATTTTGGAGCGGAAATAAGAAAAAATTGGCGGTTCTAGCAAGTAGCCACAATCTATATTTTAGATCAGAAATAAGAAAAACAAGGTTAACCCCTGTGAACCCCAGTTTTACTATTTAAAGTGGAGTTCAAGGGGGTCAAAATTATATAGGCGAGTTTTCGTGATTAAAGCAGTTTAATATAGGTCAGTTCTCACGTTTAGAAATGTCAGCATATACATCCGCACCATAATCATCATGAAAACACGCCTATATAATTTTGACCACCTTGAACCCCACTTTTATATAGTAAAACTGGGGTTTGCATGGGTAAACGTTATTTTTCTTAGTTCTGCTCTAAAATATAGATTGTGGGTACTCGTTAGAACCGCCACAATCTATATTTTGAGCAGAAAAAAAAAAAATATCATAATTTTTCAACTTAAAATTTTCATTTTTTCGGCGATAAAGGTTGCAATGTATTTGTATAGGCGTATTTTCGTAGTGGGACTCACAACACTCACCTGAATTGCCATAGGGATGGATTGGTTGTGTCCTGGGTTTGACGTTGTTCTGGCGCAACAGCTAAAGAAACACTATGGCAACCTGACAGCAGAAGTAGTTATACGAGATGTTGTGTCCATAGAACAGAGTGGCAGTCTGCACATTGCTGTCTACGATCTGACGAAGGGTCTGGTTTATATTGCAAATGCAAAAGCAAGCTACGAAGCCGGTCCACTCAATGCATTCGACAGGTAAGTATTGGGTGCAGAAACGAAAAATGGATACACCTGGCAGGAAATGAAGTTCACAAATCAATAATACTTTTTAGACAAATATACAGTATTTGGTATTCCAAATCACACGTACAGTTGAAATAAATGTATATTGAAAAGTGATTTCAAAATCTGCTAAATTTTATTTTAATTGCCAAGCATGTGTTCTGTTCAGTTGATCACTTTTGAAAATATCAAAATTGCAAAATCTAGAGAAATCTAATAACACCCTTGATGAAGATTAAGATGAAATCAACATATCAGTGCCATGTATAAAACAAATGAGGCGGTCCTAACAAGCAATGAGTATATTTAAAAGACAAACATTTCATAATGTCAAAACATATAAGCTAATTCCTCTAAGTAGCAAACAAGGAAGGTGATAAAAGCAAACACTTTAAATTACAAAATGTACAATAAATAACACAATGCAGAAATGTTTTGTAGAAGTAGAACAATGCAACAACGAAAGAACAACGCCCATTGGGGCTTGGAGGAATAGATTGGGCTGCATGGTGTTTCCACGCAAAGCTGCAATCGATCCCACATCACTTAGGTCTAAGCCTATATAGGCAAAGTGGTGCGAGTCGGACTGTTCTTGCATAATTAAGCCTATTGTTTTTATGGCTTGAAATATCATTTCATCTCTATGGCGGGTAAAAGTCCCACGAAACTGGAAGCAACATCTCGAAAATGACGTAATATATAGTGCTGACGGTGACGTAAAACCTCAACTCAAATAAACAAACACACACCAGAAACGCCATAGAGTATAAAGCACAAGTAATCGGGAACCTATTACTGCCGGCTATACGAATCTCCCCAGGTTCTTTAAAATAAAAAATATCCAGTAGTTCCCATTGATGATAATTTACTAAAAATCAATGATTTAAAACCCCACAAATCTAGATGTACTCCAACCGAAAGAATCGAGTTACATTTTTAATTCGATGTATGGATGCCACACAGTTTAATCCATATAACCCAGAAATATTCCCTGAACTTGAGCATAACTAATGATAAATCAATACTTTTAAGAAATGATAGAATAAAATCCATCTTCAAACAGTGAACCTTTCTAAAGAGACTTCAAACATCAAATTTGAAAAAAAAAAGCAAATCTTCCAAAACTCAAAGAAAGAACTTCGCAGTAACAAAATGTAAAGATAAAGAACCACGATGTGTGGCTTTTGTCACTCCCGAAGATCAAAAAAAAAAATATTGTGGTCATGTCAGTTAATGTGCGAAGTTCTCACATTGCATGACAGTATTTATATTAGTTTTGGTACTAACTTATTTAGACACATTGTGGTAATTCCGATGGGAACGAATTGCACACCCTCTGTGGCTGATTTGTTCTTTTTCTATGAAAGAGACTTCACGATGTCCCTTTCTGTAGAAAAGCAACCTGAAGATATTGAAGCTTTCAGCTCAACGTCTAGAAATTTGGATGATTTATTTAATATTGACAATACCTACTCCGATGGTTTGATCAATCAAAGGACGGGTTACAGTTTAGCCATATTTGTGCCTACGATGGATCTGGATGAAACTTATATGCAATATAGTCCAACATATGCGCGTTCACATGACAACAATATTTAATTAACCATGACATGTGCAGTCATGTGACGTCCGTTTTTCTACAAGTGGGGTAATTGTCAGTATTTGGTGATTTGCCAAAGTAATATGACATTTTTTAACAATTAACCGCATTAAAGAATGTTAATTTACATGTCCATATCATAATCTATGTTTCTTGTATCCCATGACACAATATTATGTACAGTATGTGCATAAGAAATTTATATTGTTTTGAAGTTATATGTATTTAGTATATGTTAGAAGTGCTTAATAATACGGAATGTATTTTCGATTCTGAAATACATATTTAAAATGTTGGCAGGAAGAAAACAACAGTACAATATATCATTACAACATACAACATATTTGATTGGATTTGGGTGACCTTGACCTCATTTTTCAAGGTCACAGCAACCCGAAAACAGTCATTTTTAGGTCAAAAATGGCTTGTCTGAACTCTATCTCAATAACGAATTGATTAATTTTAATCAAACTTGGAACAAAAGATCATTACAACATACCGGGAATTTGATTAGATTTTGGTGACCTTGACATTTTTTTCAAGGTCACAGAGCCCTCCAAAACAGTCAATTTTTGGCCAACAAAGGCTTGTCTGCACTCTATCTCATTAAAGTGAGTTTTAGTTTTACGTCCCACCAACAGCTAAGGTCATACGGAGACGGGACCTCGGTTTAAAGACGCATCCGAAAGTCTGGAGAAGCCCGGAATCGATCCTGCGATCCCTTGTTTACAAGGCGAGTAGCGTAACCACTGCACCACGGAGGCTTCTATTTCATTAAAGAATGACCAATTTTCGTCAAACGTGGTACAATTCATCGATATAACATACCGCAGATCGGGTTAGATTTTGGTGACCTTGACCTTTTTCAAGGTCACAGGCCCTCAAAGACAATCAATTTTGGGCCAAAAATGGCTTGTCTGCACTCTGTCTCATTAATAAATCGCTTAATTTTAGTCAAACTTAGTACAATATAACATTACAATATGACGCAGATTTGATTATATTTTGTCGACCTTGACCTTTTTTCAAGGTCACAGGCTCCCAAAAACAGATGATTTTGGGACAAAAAAGGCTTGACTGCACAATTTCTCATAAACAAATCGATTAATTGCATTCAAACTTGGTATATAATATACCATTACAACATACCTCAGATTTGATTAGATTTTGGTGACCTTGACTTTTTTTCAAGGTCACAGCCACCCCCCCCCCCCCCCAAAAAAAAAAAAAAAAAAAACAGTCAATTTTGGGCAAAAAATGGCTAAGGATGACCCTTTCTACAACTTATTTAACGTCATTGCAGCTGGTTTCTCGGAATGTGTGGCGGCCTTAAAAGTCTCCCTGCCCTACATCATAGTGTAGTTTACATTTTCTTGTCCTTTTGGGATCACTGATTCCATTGTTGAATTTTGAAAATATTTTAGGGTCACTGATGAAGCCCAATCGGTCAAAACTAGCTAGTGTGACCCAGAAAACATGTACACTCCATATTTCACAGTTCTGTTGTGTATTCCTTGCTTCCAAAGGATAACCCTGTCTGCAACTTATTGTCTGCACTCTAAGGCCAAGGTCTCCCGAAACCTGTTCTTTTAGGGCCAATAATAGCTTATCTGTAACCAAATCATTTAAGAATTCATGAATGTTGGTCAAAATCGGTATACCAAATTTGTCTGGTGATCTGAGCTTTTTAATGACTGTTTGTTTTTTTTAAGGTCATAGGCTCCCACAAAAACTGTCAGCTTTTGACCAAAAGTGGCTGGTTTGCAGCTTACATTTTGTTGACGTTAATCTAGTTATTAAAGTCAAATGGGTGTTTAAGATACATTTATGGTGAGGGGACATTGTTTTGCTCTGAAAACATTTTTATTTATACCAGCATTCAGGGTACATCTGCAGAAAATATGAAATGTTACATACCCTGTAAACAATATAAGACAGAAACTGGTAATGGAAGGTAAACATGAATGTATGTCATACAAGTAACATGCACAGCATGTGACAGCAGTTACATGATAGTCCTTTAATTCATCAATGAATAGCATTCCCGTTTGCCAAGCAAGGAATGATGGTCGTGCTCATACAGATGGCCAGCCGCTGGCCTTCTGTATATGTGGACTATATTGACTTTTTCCTGTGCGAGTATGCACAGTACTTTGATTACATTGATTTTCTCACCTTATTTTATAGATTAAAGTTTATTTTTCAACATCCTCCACATCGTTAACCGCCAAAACATCAGCATTTTTGAAAGCATTATTGTTTTTGAAATAAAGTGGTGTATAGTTTTCTCTGGTTAACGATGTGGACGACCATGCAATTTTCCTTTGAACACCACAGGGGTCGTCACTTTTTCCATAGGCGCAATGTTACACATGACCAGTAGTGCATGTATTCAACCGGAAATTTTGTTACGAAAACGCATGCGGATGAAAAAGTAAATATTTGCCCAACAAACCAGAGATATTTGGTCACCTTATGAGTGTATTTTGATCAGTTTTTGTTGACTTCAAGAATTAGCTCTTTCAGTAGGCACTTTGCAATAGAAAACTGTAACCCGTCCTTTTCCCTTCAGAGCTTCAGTTAAATAAAAAGAATTCTTCTGATACAGAAACCAATTAATCGATCTATATTTATCTATTTTTTATGGCTTTGTTTCATGCAAAATTTATGATAATAGCTATGAATTTGGTTTTTTGGAAAGTAAATTTTCATCTCTTGGAGTGGTATGTTCCTCTTGCCACAGCCTGCAGTGTGCAGTGTTTATAAATCGCATGCAATTCGGTTCGCCAGTGTGTCTTGTCATGTACAGTACCATTCAGACGAATCTTTACACCAAGTTAACTAGGAGTTGACTACATTCAGACTACATTTGGACCCTAGAGTTGACTACAAGTTCACTCCCTAGTTAACTATAGTTCACTAGGGAGTTAACATGGAGTTAACTAATCCTTTGTCCTGTCATCAAACTCTTATCTGAGATTTGATTTGCATATAATTTCATAACTGAAAATTAAGATATGCATGGTTTCTACTATCAAATGAGTAATTTATTAAATGTACATCTAATTTGCTATATTAAGACCACATTTTTGGCTGACCAGATGTGGTCTTAATAAAAGATTGTCTTAATAACAGATAAAAAATATCTAAAAATGTTTTGGAGCAAGAATGTGAAACCTTTCAGAAATTTCACAAGATGAAATACAAATCATTTAAAAAAAAAAAAAATCAGTTGATTTATATTTCATGCGCATATTTTTTTATAAAGCGAATTCCTT
This sequence comes from Lucinisca nassula, assembly GCA_963580285.1. NCBI lineage: Eukaryota > Metazoa > Mollusca > Bivalvia > Lucinida > Lucinidae > Lucinisca > Lucinisca nassula. The sequence continues at coordinate 51,798,548 of OY757010.1, forward strand.
TTACTTTGCTTTCTTTTTAATACATTTACACATCTAGTTTGTTATCTATCTATTTCTCTATAATAGGTCAAGCATTTTTTCCGGTTACTCCAGTTTTCGTCCACCTCTAATTAACAATTAAAATAAAACATCTGTATGACATACAGGTTGTGGGTGCTTGTTAGAACTGCCTCAGGAAAACCCACATGTCTTCGAGCAGAAATAAAAAACAGTATGAACCTCTCTTAAGCCCAGTTTTCTGCATATAAAGTGGAGTTTATGGGGTGTTCACTTGTTAACATAATGAATCGCCTAGAAATAAGTGAAATCATCTTGAGGGGGCCCTAACCTTAAAACAATAGTTGGCATTGATGAATGTCATGAATTAACTCTTAAGATGCCAAGAAATGTTTAAAAAAAAATGTTGTCTATTTATGTTGTCTGCTGCACCTTCTTGCAGGCAAAACAGAGTGGACCCTGATCATACAGCTCCTGGAGGAGCAGTCTGATCTGGGTCCACATTGTTTGCAAAAATGAATGTCAAAGTTAACAGCAGACGACAAAGCAGACGATAATTGTTGTGATTGGCGTCTTATGTGTTAATCCTGTTAAATCAACAGGTAAGTGTACCGTTAAGTGTTTATTGTTAAACTAACATGGGACATGTGCTGCATATTAACATCTTATTAATAAATTACCTTGAGTAATATTACTCTGGTGTTTTATTACAACGAAGGGCATATTGAATCAGTTTACCCGGTGTATACAGAATCTGATTTACTGTGCTTGAAAACAAAATTCTGATACATTACGATAACACATCAGTGCGTCATAGTACAATCTTTTATATCTTCAAAATGGCTACTTTTCTGGTGAAAATCAGTGATATTTTTCTTATTTATACTGCAAACATAGGTTGTAGGTACTCGTTTGGACCGGTTCTAATGAGTACCCACAACATATCTCGTGGAACAGAAATAAGAAAAAATAATGTATACCCCCGTAAACCCCAAATTTCTCTATATAAAGTGGAATTTAGGGGGTTCATTTCAGGTGATGAATTCAGGAGATATAAAACCCACAATACCTACACACTGTAATAAAAGTTCATATCCCATTACAAAAGAAAATGCCTTTATAATTCTGACCCCTCAAACCCCACTTTTAAAACTGGGTTTTACGTTGATAAACCAATTTTTTTCATATTTCTGCTTAAAAACATAGATTGTGGGTACTCGTTACAACCCCCTTAATGAGGCGGTTCTGTCGAGTACCCACAATCTATATTTTTTGGCAGAAATAAGACAAATATCTTTTGTTTTATCTGAAAACATTCTTTTTTTTCGTGGGTAAACTTTACAAAGTATTTGAACAGGCGTGTTTTTGAAATGATTCTATATTTTATCAACCATCTTTTCTATATTTCTTTTGAGTTCAGGATTTCTCCACATTGGTTGAAACTGTGTATCTGTTTTCTAGAATATCTAAAATATTTTCAGAGCCAAATTTTCTAATGTAAATATAGAAGGACTAAGCATGCCCAGGTAAAGTGTCATTTCATCTGAATGTCTGGTAATAGCCCCATAAAATTGGAAGCAGCGTCTCCAAAATGACATAGTGTTGACAGGGACGTTAGATCTCAAGTAAAACAAAAAAAAAAAAAAACACCGTGATCTGATTCTTCACTGTCCACGCATAAGTTTCTACAGTATTAAGTTGTATTAAGTTACATGTATGTGCCCAAGCTTGTGATATTCGATATGACCTTTCTTTAACCCATATATGACAGTGGAATCTTCTACTTTATAAGTTTGGAGTGGTCCATTTCAAAATGACATAAATAGTGTTGACGGGGCATCCGATCTGAGTCTAAACTTTTTACCGCTGTCCCACAAATGGGCGCTTGGCATATATGGGTTAAATGTGGAAATGAGAAATAAAACGCAACAACATTTACTATTAGATGTTTATTGGCCCCTTATGTGGGAATAGACAATGTCTGTAGGACCCCTGTCATTTAATTAATCCTTTCTCTGCTAAACATGAAACAATGTAAATCCAGATCTTGATCTACACTGTCATTCAGTTTGCGAATTTTAAATGAATGCAATATGTGAAGTAATTTGTGTGGACTCTAATCAGTCTGATCAGGTCCCACATTGTTTGCAAAATTGACTTTCAAAGTTACAAGCAGACGACAAAGCAGACAAAATTGCTGTGATTGACATCTTATGGGTTAATTATTCAGCAGGATAATGAAAAACTGCATCTGAAATTGTCATTTGTTTATGTTGTCTGCTGCTCTTCTGGTAAACTTTTCAAAACATATTTTCAAACTTTTCAAACATATTTATGCGTATAGTCAATCAGTGTAGACCCTGGTCGGACTTCTCCAAGAGGAGCAGTCTGATTAGGTTCCATATTGTTTGAAAAAATTGAAAATTTGACTTCTAAAATTACCAGCAGATGGTTCAAAACAGGTTGTGGGTACTCGTTAGAACTGACTCAATGAGGCGGTTCTTTCAAGTTCCCACTTCCTTTTTCAGAAGCCGAAATAAAAAAAAAAATATATGTGATAATTGCCAGTTTAAAGTTATGAGCAGGTTGTGGATGCTTATTAGAGCTGTCTCAATGAGGCGATTCTAATAAGTTTCCACTTAATAATGTTTGAAGCAGAAATAAAAAAGAAAAAACTAGTCAACAGCCAATAGCCATGTTAAAGCCATGAACAGGTTATGGGTACTCATTAGAACTGTCTCAATGAGGCGATTCTAACTAGTTCCCGCATTCATTTTTCTTTATTTTTTCGCCCAAAAACATAGATTGTGGGTACGCGTTAGAACCGCCTCACTGACGCGGTTATAACGAGTTCCCACAATGTATGTTTTGGCCAGAAATATAAAAATAAAAATCAGATTTATTATCTGATTTTTTTTCTATTATTAGGTGGTAAAATTTTCAATATATTTGAATAGGTGTGTTTTCTTAGTGATGTACTGTAATGATAAAAATATTTTCTATGGCAAACGAAGATTCTAAGTTCATCTGCTTTGCTAGATCTCAATCAAAATGATAATACTCCAGGATATCATATATCACAAACCATTTCTCTTATCACCTACCAATAAATGACCACTTGAACCTCAGGGGATTATGGCTGTTAAGGTGATGGTATTCATCTGATAAAATCAGATAATGACTTCTGATAAGAAGGGTTTAATCATTATAATCCACTTATAGATTACTTATGAATTTTGTTATTGGTCCTTTAACATATTACTACATAGTATATTTTGTTCTTGAAAAACAAAATAAATAAATAAATAAATGTCAATGTCACATCTACTACTTCCACCACTACTACTAATAGCAATAGTCACATAAAGATTTCTACTCAATTGAAATAAACATAAAAAATAACAAAACATTATTACTACTACTAATATTAATAATAATAACAATAAATAAACCTGTGAATATTACTGCTACTACTACTATTACTTATAATAATAATAATAATAATAATAATAATAACAACAATAACAATAACTAATAACAATAGTAACATAAATATTTCTACTTCATTGAAATAAATAATGAAATAAAAACTACTACAATTACGAATTACAGCCAAGCATGCTAGAGGTTTAAAATTAGACAGTGCAGTACCAGACTGAAATGTTTATCCTAGTAAAGGTATACACATCTGTTCATTTTGTACCAGAAACCCCCAAACGGGCAGTTGGCAAACAGTGCAGGCCCAGATCAGACGCCACAGAAAGGGGCGTCTGTTCAGGGCCTACACTGTTTTCAAAAAGTTAAGCCATTTTGCGAATGGAGTTTGAAGGGGCACAACCTGTCACCCTTGAACTTTGAGGTGGACTCGGGCTATATGTAGGGAGAAAGATTCATTTGGTACGAACCTTTTTTGTACCAAATGGAATCTTCCTCCTTATATGTACCAGGGCTCCATTTCAAGGTTTAAGGGTGTCGGGGTGTGTTTTCATCAAGGTATATTTGGGGAATGACTGAACTTTTAGCAAACAGTGGAGGCCCTGATCAGACGCCCCATTCTGCGGCGTCTGATCTGGGCCTGCACTGTTTGCAAAAGTGAAATTTTCATGAATGAATATTCAGTTGCCATATGCTTAGGCAATTAGTGAGGCTTATCAGTGTGAACCTGAGATTTATTGAAGTTCATTTTAACAAATGAAAATAAACAGAGCTGTTGTTCTGGAGAGGCTAAAATGTCCATACCTGGATTTTCGGGGCACTTAAATCCAGGAGTATAACCTGAAATTCATTAACCCTTATCCCGCTGAACATGACAAATCCTAACTTTGCAAACAGCATAAATCCTGATCAGATGGTTAATGATTGTTTGATTTGAGGTTTAACGTCCCCGTCAACACTGTAAAGGTCATTTTGGAGACGTTGCTTCCAATTTTGTGGGACTTTTACCCGACATTGAGATGAAATGACTTCTCAAGCCCTGTCGCCCAATGAAACCAATAGGGTTTATTAGCATGGACGGTCCGCCTCGCACCACAGTTCCTGTACAGGCTCAGATCCTCTAAGCTGTTTACCAGTACTAGTGTGCGGGCCGGATTCAGCTCTGCGTGGAAACATCATGCAGCCCATATATTTCTTCAAGCCCCTATGGGCGGGGGCTTTTTCATCTGGTCAGGATCTACACTGTTTTTCATCCAATTTGTGAATTGAATGAATACATAACCTTTAACGATTTGAATGGTTGATATCCAGAAATGGGTATGGTAAAATTAATTTATTCAGCGGGATAAGGGCTAACAATGATCATTTTGAAATTATGGGATATAACCTGTCATTCTTCATTTTTTTTTTGCCATGCCATTTGCATCAGCATGATGAAAATAAATAAATAAATAATAAAAAAAACCAGATAACAAATTAAGTAACATATTCATTCACCTGTTCTAATCCATATATGTACTACTGTATAACTGTTAAGACTTCTAGTCAACTAGAAGTTAACTAAAGTTAACTCCCTAGTTAACAAAAGCGGGAAATGGAGTTGACTAGGAGTTAACTCCATGTCTGAATGTAGTTGACTTAGAGTCAACTAGGGTGTCAAGAATCGTCTGAATGGTACTGTAACTGTATTCAACACTTGTTATAAATTATTAACTACATATACTTTTTAATCAGGCCCCGATGTTATAAAACATTTTCTCATGCTCAACTCAACTGAGCATGAAAATTGCAATGCTCATAACTATTAAATACAAAGATATCAGGCAGTTGCCCTGCTCAGATCAACAGAGAATGTCATTTATCTTGATTTTAAAATTTATGAGCATGATAAATTTCATGCGTAAGTGAGTGGAGCATGAAAAGTTTTCAAAAAGTTTTATACTGAACACCCATGATTTGCTATAAATACAATAAACAAATTAGATCTATTATTTTTAATTTCAATAAACTTGTTTCTAATCTTGATATTGACACTAACACTCCTGATACCTGATTGTAAAAATCCCGTATATTGCTATCGTCATATTATTACTGGCAATTTAAAAAGTATTACTTATTCTAGGATACGAAATATAATTTCTAAAATTGATTTCAATAAGTGTAGAGATGAAATCGCTGCGGCCTTGAATAAATTTGGTAATCGATGGTGTAAACGAGAGTATGTTGAGCATCTCAAAGAATGGAAACTTAGCATTCTGAAACTAGTGAACAAACATATTTTTTCTACTCTCAAAATACGAACGCATTACCTCCTAAACCTAAGACGTCTTGACTTCACCTTAACCTAGGTATTCAAGGATTTCATAGGACGTTTGTTTTGGCTCCAGCAGATAAGGCTGCTAACAACGTGGTCGTTGTTTGACGGCCCCACAATGTAAACACTTTTCAGCAAGAACTTGGTGGTACTAAGGCCTAGGAACTGCAGCCTTTTGAGGGGACATATTATGTCATTCTTCGATATAAAAAGATTGGATACAACATAAATGTTATACGACAGACTGCATGCATGGTAGTTAACCCAGTCACTGTTGAGAACTTTGCTTCCCTCTTTAATTGCACGCCGGTGGGACAGACCTCAGATTCCTTGACGGTTCCAGCGTATAGGCTTACTGAGAATAGGAGAGAATCTAATTTAATGTAATGTTGGTTGGTTTCTGATGCACTGTCTCTGGTTGGGCCCATCGGAGTCTAACTGTTGGTTTTCTTTTGCTCCAGCATTTCAGTGGTTTCTTGCTGTTTCATCTCTGTGGTTGATTGATTTTTGTGTTCACGGAGATGTTGCAGTGATGAGTTAGGAGGCCTTCATATGGACTGAACAAATTGTCTAAATCGCGACAGAAGGGCGAGGATTGTGGCCACGAAAAATCGATTAAAGCCCCTTTCACTGACCGTTCCAAGGCGGTTCTTCTGTGGTGGTTTATTTTTATTATGGCTTGTCTTGGAGTAGGTGTATCGATTATAATATTTTGCTTTGGATAGCCAACTGGCCTTTTTATGGGAAAGTAACTGTCTTTTTGGCTTCCGCTAGCGATGTTTCCATTAGGGTCTAGTTGTTTCATGTTTGTGTTTTATTCCCGTGATGTCTCTGATGGGAGTTGTGGGTTAATTGTGCCGCTTCCTGATCATTGCCCTCACTTCTATTTATAAAATGGGGCCAGAGTTATCCGTATCATAAACTTCGCAAAGCCGTTTCTAAGTTCTATAGACGTCTTTCCGATTTAGATTTATATCGGAGCCCGAATTTTATGGTGACTTAGTATACAAATTCAGACAAATATATACTTGCAATGATTTCAGACCCAATTTCGTAAAATTATTCTTCGATATAAAAAGATTTGGTACAACATAAATTTTATCCGACAGACCCAAGCACGGTTGATAAGTTTGCTTCCCTCTTTGGGTGAGGCCTCAGATTCTATGACTGTTCCAGCGTAAAGGCTTACTTATGTAATGTTGGTTGGTACCTGATTCCCTGTCTCTGGTTGGGCCAAACGGAGTCTAACAGTAGTTTTCGTTTGCTCCAGCATTTCAGTGATTTGTTGCTGGCGAGTCTCACCCATGTTTCATGATTTTTGTGTTAACGGAGATGTTGCGCTGATGTGTTAGGAAGTCTTCATGTGGGCTGAACAAATTGTTTGTCTAAATCGCGATGGAAGTAAAGGCGAGAATAGCGACCGCGTAGTATAGATTTTAGCCACCAGTGAAATTCGTTTCACTGACCGTTCCAAGGCGGTTCTTCTGTCGCAGTTTATTTTTGTTATGGGTTGTCTTTGAGTGTGTGTAACGCTTATGTATTTTTGTTTTGGATTTCTAATTGGTCATTTTGGGGGAAAGTAACTGTCCTTTTGGCTTTCCGCTATTGATGTTCCCATTAGGGTTTATTTATTTCATGCTTGTGTTTCTTTTCCTTTGGTGTCTCCGATGGCAGATGTGGGTTAATTGTTTCAGTTCCTGATCATTGCCTTCACTTCTATTTTACTTAAACGCTATAAGTAATGTCGGTTGGTGTCTGATGCTCCGTCTCTGGTCGGGCCGACTGAAGTCTAACTGCTGCTTTCTTTTGCTCCAGCATTTCATGTTGTCGAGTCCTCATCGATGTTTTATCTCTGTATTCGTTTGATTATTATGTTATCGGAGATGTTGCACTAATGAGTCAGAAGCACTCATGCGGACTGAAGGCAGGCATCCCTTATTAACCTTTATTTCATAGTTCTCTTACTTTGTGAAATTTATTTTGCATCTGCCTTAGTGCAAAAATCTAATTCACAGTCATACACTCGGTACACATGTATATCTAGGAATATGTACCTGCACGCTGATCCCACGAGACACACACAGGCGCAACGCAGTCCTCGACGTATTATTTATTTTTATTTATTTATTTATTTGTTTTATTTTCGGCCCTTTCAAGGTCATTTAAGTTATTACACACAGGCGCAACGCAGTCCTCGACGTAATATTTATTTTAATTTATTTATTTTCGGCCCTTTCAAGGTTATTTCAGTTATGACGAACCGATCTTTGATTGGAGGCCAGCGAAAACTCGATACCCAGAGAAAAAAACCTGGCCTTCCGTTGCTGCCTAACCTTCCGTTGCTGAACATGCATCTCACATGTGAAACGAGCGGGGCACGAACCAAAAGCGGTAAAAACCTAGTGATTAAGAGTCAGCACTCTTACCCATTAGGCCACGGAGGCCCGCATGTTACTTTTAATACTAGATGTGTTTACATGTTGCAACTGATAAAAATTATGACATGTATTTGGTATCGTATTTGACATTTATATAAGATAATGATGGTCGCTAGAATGGTTGATATATTCCATTTGAAGCGATCCTCTTATTATCAATGTATCTTAAAGGATACATTTTTTTTTTGGGCGTGGGGGGGGGATGGGTGTACGGCCCTTTCAAGATTATCTCACTTGTTTCGAGCCAATCGTTAATCAGAGGTGGGCGAAAACCGGAGTAACCGGAGAAAAAACCACCTGACCCTCTGCAGAACTTGGCGCTCTTAACCATAAGACCACGGAGACCCGTTAGTAGACATGACTTACTCACCGATATAACAAGAGAATATAACATGTTAACTGTAGCAGTGACTACCATTCATTTAAATGGCATTCCAACTTGGCATGCTCTAATGTCATCAACATATCTGAGAGACTATGGTATTTTAGACGGCAGAAATACAGACACGTATCAGTACATTGGACGGACAGTCACATTTGAAGAACTGGCAGGCAGAACACTAGTGCTAATACCTGAACTTGCTAAATTAGATGAGACTAAAACTTATATTTGCGACAATAAACCGTTGGAGAACATCTTTGAGACACACATACAGTCCCATGCCATGCATGCACGATTAATGAGGGATTCATGATGGAGTGAAAAACTAGGTATACAGTCTGTCATCTAACATTAGTACTATTCCTTATCTTTTTGTTAATGAGTTTTCTGAAGTGCGCTGTAAACGTTCTATTTATTCTCCGAAATAAATATAGTTGTACTGAATCACAATAACACTCTGGCTTCGCGTTACATGAACACCGTTACGAAAAAGTGGGGTTTACAGGGGTATACATTTTTCTTCTTACTTCTGCTCAAAACCCTAGAATGTGGGAACTCGTTAGAGCCGAGACGGTTCTAAGAAATTCTCACAATCTATGTTTTGGGCAGAAATATGGAAAATATCATTTTTTATCTGAAAATTTTCATTTTTTGGTGGTAAAATTTTCAATGTAGTTGAATAAGTGTTATTTCGTAATGCAGCCGGGTGAGTTGTTTTTGTTTTAGAAAAAAGAATCTTATTTCTGCTGCAAACATCGATTGTGGGTGTTCTTAAAAATCGCCTCGTTGAGGCTACCCTAACGAGTACACACAACCTATTTTTCCAGCATTAATGAGAAAATCATTGTAAATCCATTTTTTCGTCAAACTAGAGTTTATAGACTGAACAACTTAACACAGTACAGTTTTCAATTCTGTTCTATAGCCTTTGCTACCCTTTTGGAGAATTGTTTATAGCACGTGTTAACATGATGGATATGTCTTGTTTTGGAAAAGTCTAAGACCGCTCTTTAGATAAGATATATGCCTTATATTGCTTTATATTATCACAATAAAATTAGAAAGCTGATAAGAAAAGGGTTTTTGTCAGATATGAGACCAACATAGCATCAAGAAAACACGCCTATATAATCTTGACCCCTTGAATCCCATTTTATATAGTTAAACTGGGGTTTACAGGGGTAACACTTATTTTTCGTATTTCTGCTCTAAAATATATATTGTGGGTGCTCGTAGGAATCGCCTCGATGAGGCGGTTCTTACAAGTGCCCACAATCTATATTTTGAGCAGAAAATATCACAATTTTTCATCTCATTTTTTCGACCGAAAAGTTTGCAATGTATTTGTATAGGCGTGATTTCGTAATTGACAAAAGCAAGCCACCTCGTGTAAGCAGTCTCGCTAGAGCATATGCTACAGAAACTTTTTTTTTTCATGAAATACATCGTATGTACGTCCAGTTAATTAGCTGCTCAAGTTGATTTGAAGGCCCTTTTCTTATCGATCAGCTGAAATGAATTTGAATGGAATTACCATTGTTTTATACCAAACATTTTTCTTTCAGGACTTTCGTGCGACTCAGTATGGACTCCCTCTTCAAGGAAATACCTCCCGTCGCATAAATTTTGTCTGCAAATAAATATAATATAATGCATGTTTAACTGCATGTTTCTCTATATCCGAACCGCCACAAAGTGTGGAGGGCATTCATATTTGCCTATGTACGTACATACATGTTTTCTTCTCAATGTGCATCATACTTCATCACACACTGACCGTTCCAAGGCGGTTCTTCTGTTGTGGTTTATTGTTCTTATACTTCGACTGATTGTGTGTATCGCTATTGTCTTCTGATTGGCCTTTTCCACAGAGGGTCGACCGGTGTCCGTCTGTTGGTTGTTATTTCAGTTATTTCGTGCTGTCGAATCCTCATCCTTATTTCATCTCTGTGTTCATTTTGTGTGTGTGTGTTGGAGGGTTTCAGATCCTTCATGCGGACTGAGCGGGCACTTTTGCTAAACTAAGACGGATTCAAAGGCGAGAATTTTGCTAAATTCGCCAAAAAAGAGGGAAGCTCACCATTAGAGTTTACGTAAAGCCTTTTCTAAAGTTTATAGACGTCATTCTGATTTGGTTTCAAAATTCAGTGTTGGACTTAAAACACTTCTGCAACATGGCCTATCGGAACCCGAATTCTGTGGTGACTTAGTATATAAATTTAGAAAAATACATGCCTGTAATGACTTTAGTACCCAATTTTGTAAAATCGTTCGACGATATATAAATATTGGGAACAACATAAATGTTATAAAACAGACTGCATGCATGGTGGTTAACCCAATCACGGTTGGCAACTTTGCTTCCCTCTTTGATTGCACACCGGTGGCTCGGGCCTCAGATTCTATGACGGTTCCAACGTAAAGGCTTATTGAGAATTAGAGAGATCTAATTCAAGGTAATGTTGGTTGGTACCTGATGCTCTGTCTCTGGTCGGGCCCATCGGAGTCTAACTGTTGGTTTTCTTTTGCTCCAGCAATACTGTTGTTATATGCTGTCTAGTCCTCAACCTTGTTTCATCTCTGTAGTTTTTTTATTTGTATGTTCTCGGAGATGTTACACTGATGAGTTAGGAGCCTTTATGCGGACTAAACAAAATTAGTGTATACCGCGACAGAGGTAAGGGCGAGAATTATGGCCATGTAAAATCGATTTAAGCGCCAACCCCCCCCCCCCCCCGGCAGTGGAATTCTTTCCACTGAACGTACCAAGCCGGTTCTTCTGTGGCGGTTTGTTTATGTTGTTGTTTGTTACTAAATGTGTGTATCACTAGTGTCTTTTTATTTTGGATGGCCATTTTGTGGGAAAGTAACTGTCCTTATGGCCTTCCTGTGTTTAGGTTTCCATTATGGTCTGGTCGCTTCATGTTTGTGTTTCTTTCCCTTTGGTGTCTTTTATGGATGGAGTAAGTTAATCGTATCGTTTCCTGATCTTTGTTTTACTTCTACTTAGAAGGAAATCGATATCTCGGTCCTTTAGATATTATATTACCTATCCTAGAATCAGGAGTAATTTTTAAATTGCCAGTAATAATATGACCTGCAGCAGGATAGCAATACACTGAATCTTTACAATCACATGTATCAGGAGTGTTAGTGTCAATATCAAGATCAGAAACAAGTTTATTGAAATTAGAAATGATAGATCTAACAGGTTTATTGTACTTATAGCAAATTATGGGTGTTTCAGTATTTTGAAAACAAGCAGAAATGGATGAAATAACCGAACTGTCCCGGAAGATACTAGGTACATCTATAAAACCCAACCCCTTATTAATGAAGGAGATTTTGATGTAATGACGTTTGTGATTAATTTCAGAATCAATGAAAGGACGAAGAGCATGCTGAGCATAACCGCTAGTTAAAAGAGCAGCGTCGTATAACTTATTAGAACTATCGTAGAATTCATTCGCCTCGGTATCCAGAATCCGTAATACAGAAATGGGTAATGAACTTAGAAAAGCAAACACTGAGTGGCATCCATGATTCAATAATATTATGGACAGTCACTTCAGTCTGGTATTGTTTCTTTTAAAAGCACGTAATTTACGTTTATAATTACCTTTTTTCTGTTGCCGTGCGATCTAGTTTTACGCTTTCGACAGTCCAGAAGCGAGCAAATATCAAAGTTGGGCAGTTTAGATAAATTACCCTCATGATAAATGTTGTCATTAAAGCCAAATGGAAAAGGTGTCTGTAATAATTTAATCCATTTTAGTTCAGTTTTATGCCGTTTAATAATTTTAAACCTAGCTGTAGAATTTACATCATAATAAATTTTTCCATTGGCTGTATAGAAATATCTTTAATAGAATGACCTGTACATCTGAAATGACGGTACTAGAAAGTGTCAGTTTTTTTAGGCTTACCCATTCTACGATAGTGTTTGTTAAATCGTGTTTTTAACATGCGATTTGTTTGCCCGACATACTGCATTTTACAATTTGCAGTATGTCAGGTTATCATTAATATCAAATCCGTAGACTTACATGTCAAATCGGACATATTAACTACAGAAGAACGTCTACCGTTTACAGATGAAGAAACGGTAGACGCAGTGCATAAATGTGAACAGCACCTGCAACTCTTAGCATTGCACTTGGAAATACTAGGATACATTCCACTTCTCCTGAAAGGATTGGTATATTTCCGAAGAATGGGCGATTTGATAAGAGATAATCTTACTCTCAGATTGTTTTTTAAAATAAATTTGTACTGCCTGCTCCAGTTAAATTAACGGAAGCGACAGAAAATAAATTTAAGGGCCTCGCCAATACCGACGGCAACATAGCACTAAAATTATTACTAGAATGGGGAATCCGTACAGAAGAAGCAGAATGTAACCTAAGGGGAGATATTGTAAGTTTAAATTTATTTGTGATACACATTTTTGTTTAAAGGGGCGATACCGTCCAAACTAAAAGGATATTCATACCGGTCATTAAGTTAAACAGTATACGGAAGAACTGTAAACCCTTCAAATAGAACGCCTTAAAAAGAAGGCGAGTATAACAAAAGCCCACAAAACAACTATGCCTATAAAAAGCCCATAGATATCAAACAAGTAATTGTTATACAACGAGATGCGAACATCGGTCCAATCAAGACCTTCAACAGGTATCAAAAGGATGTCAAAATAAGGAACGATGAAAAGCAATTGTAAAACAATCCCTGAGGATTGGAAAAATAATAGCATTAAATGCATGTGTAGCCACCAAACAGCTTTGATATGCAAAAACCGAAGTGGCGGCAATGATCAGGAATCGATACAGTCAACCCACACCTCCCATCAGAGACACCAAAGGGAAAGACACACAAACATGAAACAACAGACCCATTATGGAAACACCAACAGCGGAAAGCCAAAAGGTCAGTTACTTTCCCACAAAATGGCCAATAGGCTATCCAGAATAAAATAACATAAGCGACACAAACACCCAAAGACAAACCATAACAAAAATAAACCGCGACAAAAGAACCGCCTTGGAACGGTCAGCGGAATCAAATTCCACTGGAGGGCTTCATCGAATTTACCTGGCGACAATCCTCGCCCTTACTTCCGTCGCGATTTAGACAAATAATTTGTTCAGTCCGCATGAAGGCCTCCTAACTCATCAGTGCAAAATCTACGTGAACACTAATAATCAAACAACCACGGAGGTGAGACTACGGCGAGGATTCAACAGCAAGAAACCACTGAAATGCTGGAGCAAAAGAAAACCAACAGTTAGACTCTGATGGGCCCGACCAGAGACAGAGCATCGGGCACCAACCAACATTACCTTGAATTTGATCTTGAGCTGGTCTTGCATAAGCTTCCTTCCAAGCTTGCGGGAAAATACCTGATTCTAAACTTTTATTTATTATACTGGTTATACTTGGAGCTAAAATGTTTGGAGCTATTTTTAGTAACATTTGGCCAATACCATCCAAGCCAGTCGCTTTAGTTCTTTCCATCGCAGAATGGTAACTGGCTTCAAACGTATGTTTGGCTTGAGGAACACTAAATGAAACGCAATCATCAACTTTGGAGTTGACATAATTTTGCAAGTTATCAAAACTTAAAATAGAAGTGGAGGCATTGATCAGGAATCTATACAATTAACCCACAGCTCCCATCAGAGACACCAAAGGGAAAGAAACACAAACATGAAACAACAGACCCCAATGGAAACATCAACAGCGGTAAGCCAAAAGGACAGTTACTTTCCCACAAAATGGCCAATAGGCTATCCAAAATAAAATAATATAAGTGACCCAAACATTCAAAGTCAAACCATAACAAAAATAAACCGCGACAGAAGAACCGCCTTGGAACGTCAGCAGAAACGAATTCCACTGAGGGGCTTAAATCGATTTGACGTGGCCACAATCCTCGCCCTTACTTCGGTCGCGATTTTGACAAATAATTTGCTCAGTCCGCATGAAGGCCTCCTAACTCATCAGTGCAAGATCTCCGTGAACACAAAAAACCAAACAGCCACAGGGATGAAACAACGGGTGGGACTCGACAGCAAGAAACCACTGAAATGCTGAAGCAAAAGAAAACCAACAGTTAGACTTCGATGGGCACAACCAGAGACAGAGTATCAGGCACCAACCAACGTGGCATTGAATTAGATCGCTCTTATTCTCAGTAAGCCTTTTCGTTTGAACCGTCATAGAATCAGATGCCTGACCCACGGGTGTGCAATTAAAGAGGGAAGCAAAGTATTCAACCGTGATTGGGTTTAAAGGTTATTTCAACTTAGATGCAACATTAACAAAATATATGTTTAAATGATAACCATATATTCCTCATTTGAAATTATCTTATTATTGAATAAAATATTTGGAAAATTCTCTGTTGAACTTTGTTTATTACCAGCGCCAAACTGCCGAAATAATGTCCATATCGATCACGGTCGTCTGTACCATCCTCAATTTTACGTTGATACGAATTTTCTTTTTGCGTTATCCATCAATGTTGAAACCCTACTTTATATAAGACGATATTCTATCATGTTTATGTTTACCCCCTCTCTTTTATACAATCTAAAAATTTCCCGGTGTTAACCAGTCCGGCTGATATTTTCTTTTCACTCTATGCACTTTGAGTGGAGCATGCGTGTTTACAACTTCTAAAAACAAAGTATTCCAAACTTCTATCACATCATAAATCTTATCAAAAGTTTCAATTATTTCCCACGGAACATCACATAGATCATTTTTGAATAAGGTTCAGTCTGACGTTTTGAATGATCAATATGTTATATAAACCCCAAAGTATATAATTCATTAAATGCATTTTAAGCTCTCTGCTCCAGGTTAACTAATGCCGTGGCCTGTTGTCCGTCGTCAATCCGTCCGTCCGTTCGTCCGTCGTAAACTTTTGTTGTCCGGACAATAGCTAGTCTATTTTTGACCGGATGCTCATCAAACTTGTAGGTAATGAGGGCAGCCATAAAATCTAGTTCGAATTTGGGTAAGATCGGATTGTTCGTGTTTGAGTCATTTGCCCTTTCACCTCATAGATTTATAATGGGGAAAATGTTGTCCGGGCGATAGACGCTTTATTTTTGATTTGATCCTCAACAGACTTGTAGGTGATAAGGACAGCCATAAAATCTTAGACAAGTTCACATTTGGGCCAGCTAGGAATGTTCGTGTCAGAGTTACTTGCCGTTTCGTCCCCCATAAGGACAGCCACAAAATCTTGGACGAGTTCGATTATGGGGCAGATCAGATTGTTCGTGTATGAGTTACTTGCCCTTTCGTCCCCCATAGACTCATAATGGGGGAAAACGTTCTTCGGGCGATAGATGCTTTATTTTTTATTTGATCCTCAACAGACTTGTAGGTAATAAGGACAGTCATTCATGAAATTTGGCATAGCTACAGAAGATACATATGGCAAATTTTCCTGATAATATGATTTTTGCCGAACACTAGAATATATTTATCTTAAGAATTGAATTAGGACGTAGAGACAGACATTAGCTCATGGAGGGGGTCAGTCAGGGTGGCCTCATTAGTCCTAACTTTATTTATATAATTCAATAAATACATTTTTAGCACTCTGCTCAAGGTCAGCTTATGCCGTGGCCTGTTGTCCGTCGTCCGTCCGTCCGTCGTTAACTTTTGTTGTCCGGACAATAGCTAGTCTATTTTTGATCGGATGCTCATCAAACTTGTAGGTAATGAGGACAGCCATAAAATCTAGTAGGAATTTGGGTCAGATCGGATTGTTCGTGTTTGAGTCATTTGCCCTTTCACCCCACAGACTTATAATGGGGAAAATGTTGTCCGGGCGATTGACGCTTTATTTTTGGTTTGATCCTCAACAAACTTTATAGGTCATAAGGACAGCCATAAAATCCTAGACAAGTTCAAATTTGGGCCAGATAGGAATGTTCGTGTCAGAGTTACTTACCGTTTCGTCACCCATAAGGACAGCCATAAAATCTTTGACGAGTTCGATTATTGGACAGATAAGATTGTTCGTGCCAGAGTAACTTGCCCTTTCGTCCCCCATAGGCTCATGATGGGGAAAACGTTGTTCAGGCAATAGACGCCTTATTTTTGATCCTCAAAAGTAATAAGAACAACCATAAAATCTTGGACGAGCTCGAGTATGGGGCAGATCAGATTGTTCGTGTGGGAGTTACTTGCCCTTTCGTCCCCCATAGACTTATAATGGGGAAATGTTGTCCTGGCGATAGATGCTTTATTTTTTATTTGATCCTCAACAGACTTGTAGGTAATCAGGACAGCCATTAAATCTTGAACGAGTTCGAATGTGGGGCAGATTGGATTGTTCGTGTGACAGTTATTTGCCCTTTCGTCCCCCATAGACTTATAATGGGGAAATGTTGTCCTGGCGATAGATGCTTTATTTTTGATTTGATCCTCAACAGACTTATAGGTAATAAGGACAGCCATTAAATCTTGAACGAGTTCGAATGTGGGGCAGATTAGATTGTTCGTGTGACAGTTATTTGCCCTTTCGTCCCCCATAGACTTATAATGGGGAAATGTTGTCCTGGCGATAGATGCTTTATTTTTGATTTGATCCTCAACAGACTTGTAGGTAATAAGGACAGCCATTAAATCTTGAACGAGTTCGAATGTGGGGCAGATTGGATTGTTCGTGTGACAGTTATTTGCCCTTTCGTCCCTGACAGACTTATAATGGGGAAATGTTGCCCTGGCGATAGATGCTTTATTTTTGATTTGATCCTCAACAGACTTGTAGGTAATAAGGACAGCCATTAAATCTTGAACGAGTTCGAATGTGGGGCAGATTGGATTGTTCGTGTGAGAATTTATTTGCCGTTTCAGCACTCATAGACTTGCAATGGGGAAAATGTTGTCCGGTCTTTAGCAACTTTATTTTTGATCGGATCCTCAACATACTTGTAGGTAATGAGGATAGCCGTCGTAAAATCTGGACAAGTTTGAACTCGGGGCAGATCAGATTGTAAATGTGAGAGTTACTCGTCCTTTAAGTCTCATTCAGATCTGTCGACTTATAATGGGGAAAATGTTGTTCGGACGATAGACACTTTACTTTTGATCAGATCTTCAACAAACTTGCAGGTAATGAGAACAGACATAAAATCTTGGCTGAGTTAGAATTTGGGGCAGATCGGATTGCGCGTGTGAGAATTACTTGCCCTTTCATTTCCATTAGATTCATAATGGGGGAAATGTAGTCCGGGCAATAGCGACTTTATTTTTGATCGGATCCTCATTAAACTTGTAGGTAATGAGAACAATCATAAAATCCTGGACGAGTGTGAATCAGAATCAGAATCAGAATCAGAATTGTTACTGGTGACACGTCAAATGACATTCATACACCAGGACCTGTGATATGGGAAGTTAGTCCCTAGCTCTAACCAAAGATGTAAACTTAGCTACACAATCCTCAGCACCTTACGCCGTCGAAATAATAGAATCCGGAAGGGCATTCCAATCTCTAATGGTTCGGGGGAAGAACGATTCTTTATAAATATCTGTTCTTGCAGTAAGGGTCTGAAACGTCATTGAATGGTGCTTTCTACAATGCCTAGCCGGGGGAACAAGGTCATCTGTTGGAATGCTTGCAGCACCCTTTAGACCTTTGTATAAGAGTATGAGCCTACTGTCTCTTCTCCTTTTCTTGAGAGACTCCCATCTTAATTTTCCTAGAAATCCAGTTATGCTCCCAGTTTCAAAGCAGTAATTTCCAGTTACAAATCTAGCAGCTCTCTTTTTCTTGAGAGACTCCCATCTTAATTTTCCTAGAATTCCAGTCATGCTCCCAGTTTCAAAGCAGTAATTTCCAGTTACAAATCTAGCAGCTCTATTCTGAACTTTTTCAATTTCTTCATTTAGGACCACTCCGCTTGGGTCCCAGATGCAACTACCATATTCCAAGATTGGGCTGACAAGTCCCCTGTATGCTGTCTCTTTCAAATCCTTGGGACACTGATGGAGATTTCGTCTCAGGAATCCAAGAGTTCTATTCGCCTTTGTACACATATTGCTAATGTGTGTATTCCATATCAAATCGTGAGTGGTTGTCACACCAAGGTATTTAATGGAATTCACATTTTCGAGGACCGTTCCCTCTAAAGTGTAAGAAGCCTCAACTTTATTAGATCTCTTCCTTGTCATCTGCATAATATTGCATTTAACTGGCTGAAATCTCATGCCCAATTTTCGGGCCCAACATCCTAATCTATCTATGTCAGCCTGAAGTTTCAGTGAGTCATCTGTATCTCTAATTTCCCGGTAACAAACACAGTCATCTGCGAAAAGTCTTATTTCTGAGTCAATGTCAGTGGAAATATCATTGATGTACAGGGAGAACAACAGAGGACCAAGAACAGTCCCTTGTGGGACTCCAGACAGACAAAACTGGCGCCCATACTGAAGATTCACCATTAACAACAACACGCTGTTTTCTGTAGCAAAGGAAGGAATCTATCCATTTAAGAGTCTTCCCTCCAATTCCATAACCAAATAATTTGGATTTAAGTAGTTCATGAGGAGGGGTGTCAAAAGCATTCTCGAAGTCCCGAATAAATGTGTCCACCTGCCCCCCTTTGTCCAGGATTTTTGCCCAATAATTAATAACCGTGCTCAACTGAGTTTCGCAACTATGCCTTTTCCTAAATGCATGTTGTCTGTCTGACAAGTTTATGTTCATCCAAGTGGGCCATGATGTTTGAGCAGACTACGTGTTCAAGCAATTTACATAGAACACAGGTCAGTGACACCGGACGATAATTACGAGCAAGAGCCCTGTCCCCTTTTTTGAAAAGTGGACAGATGTTCGCTAGGAGCCATTCTTTGGAAATCGCACCCGTATCCAGAGATTGTTGGAAAAGATGAGCAAAAATGGACCTAACTCGTTTGCTAGTTCCGTCAGGACTCTAGGATGAAGCTCATCAGGCCCTTAAGCTTTAGAAGGGTTCAAGCCTTTGAGTAACTTGATCACTCCGAGGATACAACAATATTTTCCATTTTAAAGGTCCGATCTTCCAGTCAATGGAACCTCGTTGAACTCAGTTTTATTAAATGCATCATTGAATTGACCAACCAATTCCTCTGCCCTTTCAGTGTCCGATTCAGCAACCCCTGGGCCAGATCGCATTATCCACATAAGAGTCACTTGCCTTTTCCTCTCCCATAGACATATAAATGGGAAAATGTTTTCCGGGAGATAACGACTTTATTTTTTATCTGATCCTCATTAAACTTGAAGATAATGAGGAAAGCCATAAAATCTTGGACGAGTTCAAATTTGGGGCAGTTCGGCTTATTCACATGAGAGTTACTTGCTCCTTCGACTTCCATAGACATATAATGGGGAAAATGTTGTTCGGGCAATAGCGACCTTATTTTTTGTCAGATCCTCATTAAACTTGTTGGTAATGAAGACAGCCATAAAATTCAGTGAAAAATAATATAGCAATGGGTCTTTGTAAGAATGTAGGTCTTGTGATGGTAAGAATGTGTGTGAAGTATCATGAGAGTGGGGCAAAATCTTATGACCATGGTTAAGTTTTTTTGGTTGAGGTATGAAAAACATACGGACACAAGCAAATATAGTTATAGCCAGTGTGGGGCCCTAACAATATGCACAGCTCCAAATCATGATATATAGTTAAATCACTGTACCTGTTTGTTTTTTCGGGCAGATCAGACTATTCACATGAGAGTTACTTGCCCTTTGGTCTTTCATAGACATATAATTAGGAAAATGTTGTCTGGGCAATAGCGACTGAAACTAAGTTGAAACTTGTAGAGCGGTAAGATTCAGAATTGCTAAAACCGTTTCGTTTAGAGTCCAAAGTGGCTATCATAGCAGCTATTTTTAAATTCTTCAAATGACATCGTCTCTGAAACTGTAAGTCAGAAGTTAGATTGGACTTGATGGGAGGCATCAGGTAGGCATGGAAAGGGTATCCCGCTTCCCCCACCACACCCCCGCGCAACTTCTCAAAGAAGTCACTCGTGTTTTCTTTTTAAATAAACTAGAAAAAAAAAACGCGCAAGCGCGGGTATACTTAATGCCAAGTTTATAGCAAACAATACTTTAGTGGATTAAAGTTGAGAGGTGGTGATATCAGGATATTCATTTTGAAGTTTACGCTCGGGACATCAAGATAACACGCCTATGTAATGAATACTCCTGCAAACCTCACTTTAAATAAGAAAAAGTGGGGTTTGCAGGGGTATTCATTATTTCCTCATATCTGCTCTAAAACATAGATTGTGGGTATACGTTAGAACCGCCTCGCCGAGGCGCTTCTAACGTGTACCCAAAATCAATGTTTTAAGCAGAAATAATGAAAATCTCTTTTTTTTTTCCTCTGAAAATTTTCATTTTGGGGGGCAAAAAGTTTAAGAAGCCATGTTTTCTGACCGCGTGAAGGTATCAGTAGTGTATTTGGTCCAATAATCGAAACGTACTTCAAAAAATGTCCGAAACAACCCAGTGGCGAAACGACTCGACATCGCATATTTGCGCTCTAATACCAATCGGAGTACCAATCGAAGTCGACAGTTTTCGTCGATTGTCTTATAATGAAGAATTCGGCAGAAAATTAAAGAAGGAATGGGAAAAGCGCAGTCGTTTTTTTCTTTGCTCGGTTATTTTTTCTCAACTTTGGATGCATGAGCCTGTGCTCGAGAAGCCATGTTTTCTAACCGCGTGCTTGATTTGCTTGGTTGCGTTCGACTCAGCGTGGGGAACCCACGTGACCATATGATTTTATGAGGAAAATCTCCCGCTTCAGGTACGTTTTTTCCCCGATATTTTGGTTATTACAGCACGCATTTGTACGAGTCATATACCAAAGTACTCTGCTCAACTTATGATTTTTTATGACGTTTGCTTTGAAGGTAGAAACTGCCTGGTTTTCGAGAAATGCTCGCCCAAATTTTTCCCCGAGCCCCGACAGATCGTGATAAAAACCACGGCAAACAGAAGAAATCTTTAATTTGTTGCAAGCAGAGTGTTTTGGATGATCCTACCGCACCCGAAATTGCAAATATTACCTCTAGCATGTTTCCATGTAACATTTAACATCGATACACCGTTTGTTTGCCTGGTATGCAAAGTTTTATAAAATGATCCAGTTCACGGTACAAAATCGGGAAGGTAAAGTTCACGGAAATTACCACCATTGTGATAACGTAAACGCCATACTGATAATGCTTTTCACGATATCGCAACAACAAGACGGCAATTCACGTGATGTTGGTCATGGGAAATACATTTTCGTTGATACATAATGTGTTCCTTTTTTCTAAATGACTTCCGAATGCCAGACATGTATAGTAAAGACTTAAGTTTGAAAACATCTAAACGAATATACGCGAAATCACATGGGCACGGCCGACTACGTTTGTTGTGAAAAGAGCTTTTTCTCTCAGACTTATTGGAAGATACATCACTGCAGTACACATGGAGCGGCAAAGGAGTTTTTGTGTTCAAAAGGTCAGAAAGCGTTTCCAATAAAATTTCGATGCAAATTTTATTGGAATCCACCAAGTTTTTCATGAGATATAATGCGCTTAACCTAAATTATGGCAAAAGTGTACCTATTTAGCATGGATGTGACCTTAAAAAATTAAGCCAGGTTCACCAAAACCTAATCAGTTCTTCATCATGTCCCAATTTTATATCCTTGCAAATTTTATCAATATCCAACAAGCAGTTCACGAGAAACTGTCACGCCGACGCATACGACGACGCCGACAGGATCCGCACCATAAACAATATGCACCCAGCTTTCCTTTGGTGTGGGACATAATCAGAATCATCAACATATATAACTAGCGGAAGAACCAGAACCACAAACATAAAATAGAAAGGAACCACATTAAAAGCATCGACTTAGAACGGTCAGAAACGATACTGGTGGATAACACAGGATATCAACCCTCGCCCTCATTTTCAGTGTGGTACAAACAAACATTTATGACATAAATAAAGAAGAAACAAACATTATGAGGTGAAGAAATAGATTCACGTAACTAATCAAAGCGCCAAAAGGCACTAAAATGGCAGATTCTGTGAAACATTCATGAATATCTAGGCCTTTGTGAGGAGGTTTCGGACATATTTTCTAAAGTGATGAGGGAACAAATTCTCTATAAGCGCTGGAGAGCTTTTTGTAATTTGGTTCACAACACTCAGATGAACATTACGAATCGTCGGCTGTTATACACTTTAATTTTAGTTGCACATTAATACAACATACAAATTACCGGTCCGCACCCGCTCATCATGGCTTGAAGATTTGTTTGTTTGTTTACGTCCCCGTCAACACTATATAGGTCATTTTGGAGACGTTGCTTCCAATTTTGTGGGACTTTTACCCGACATTGAGATGAAAAAAACATCTCAAGCCCTGCAGCCCACTGAAACCAATAGGGTTTATAAGCATGGACAGGCCGACTCGCACTGCTTTGCCTTGGCAGGCTTAGATCCTGTAAGCGGTTTACGAGTACTCGTGTGCGGTCGGTTTCAGCTCTGCGTGGAAGCATCGTGCAGCCCATCTATTTCTTCAAGCCCCGATGGGCGAGGGCGGGCGGGGCTTGAAGAAAAAGATGGGCTGCATAATGCTTCCACGCAGAGCTGAATCCGACCCCACACGAGTACTGGTAAACCCCTAAGAGGATCTAAGCCTGTCCAGGCAATGTGGTGCCAGTCGGACCGTCCATGCTCATAAACCCTATTGGTTTCAATGGACGGCGGGTTTTGAGATGTCATTTCATCTCAATGACGGGTAAAAGTCCCACAAAATTGGAAGCTACGACCCCAAAATGGCCTATACAGTGTTGACGGGGACGTTAAACCTCAGATCAGTTCCGCAATGCTGAGGTTGATACTGCGATGCTGATGTCAGTACTCAAGTACTGATTTAAATAACTATTTTTGCAGTATAAATTTCTATTTTTTTTCTTAAACTAAAACTGACTTGTCAGGTCACATGTATCTTAGCGGATTTGTTTGCCACTTTTTGTAATATTTTGTAATATTTAAAATTTTGCAAGTCTCGTTACTTTGGACATCTCCTTCCTGATGCCCGGGACTTCCGTGGTGTTTGGGCCATGTTAGCTGATGTTGGCTCGGCGAGGGACGCCTATAAGTCCGCGGGCAAGCGTCTCCTGCCAGATGCCTCCAGTTGACCTGTCTCATGAGGTAGCCTGTCGGTGTGTGCTCAGACGGGGATGTACTGTGTTTGCCGGGTCTTGTCCGTCATCCATTTCGGTTTCAAAACTTTGGGGTTGAGTCACACTGATGAAGATGAAATATCAGAAAGGCCTCTGTGTCACTCAATTTGGTATAGTTACGCCTTAATCAAACACACAAACAAATTGCCAGTTTAACGACAACACAAATAAATAAGATGCTAAGTGCAGACTCAAATATATAGCCAAATGCGCGGCTCAGTCAACAACCTATCTTATCGTCGTGCACTACAATCAATTAAAGCGCTTTTTATGCGATGTTTGAAGTTTTGCGGCGTGTTACTTATTACATATTGTTGGACAGTGACAACTGTTTGAAGTGTATTTTGCTTTATCTTATTCTCAATTTGAGTCTCCAATCACTGTATTTGTACACGTCCGTTCTACACATGTAACTTGGCGTATAGTCAATAATAGACAACAACAGTGCAAACCATGTAGAACAGAATGAGTTGTCTCATTTTGAGCCATTTCACCAGGATCTACACTGTTTGCAAAGGTATCTGTACTTGACTATAAAGGGCTGAAAGAGTACAAAATCATAACGCTTACATGCTAAGAACGTGACGCAAGAAACTTCAACAGTACGGTAGCATGCCAGCAAAATACACTTCAAACAGTTGTCACTGTCCAACAATATGTAATAAAATTCATTTTTGATTTTTATTTGATGAGTTACGAGGCATTCATGCGGAGTGAACAAATTATTTGTCTAAATCGCGACGGAAGAATATTTGTCTAAATCGCGACGGAAGAAAGGGCGAGGATTGTGGAAACGTAAAATCGATTTGGCGCCCAGTGGAATTCGTTTCCGCCGACCGATCCAAGGCGGTTCTTCCGTCGCGGTTTTGTTATGGTTTGTTTTGGGGTGTTTCTGTCGCTTATATTGTTTTATTTTGGATCGCCTATTGGCCCTTTTGTCGGAGAGTAACTGTGCTTTTGGCTTTCCGCTATTTATGTTTGCATTAGGGTCCGTTGTTTCATGTTTATGTTTCTTTCCCTTTGGTGTCTCTGGTGGGAGCTGTGGGTTGATTGTATCGATTCCTGATCATTGCCTCCACTTCTATCTTAAGTATACTTTACGGGATCCCAACCTCCACCCTCAGGGTCTGAGTTCGCTTTTATGGGAACCGCTTTCTGACCTTTTGAACACAAAAACTCCTTTGCCGCTCCATGTACATTGATGTATCTTCCAATAAGTCTGAGAGAAAAAGCTCTTTTCACAACAAACGTAGGCGGCCGTGCCCATGTGTTTTCGCGTATGTTCGTTTAGATGTTTTTAATCTTAAGTCTTTACTGTACATGTCTGGCATGCGGAAGTAATTTGGAAAAAAGGAATGCATAATGTATCAACGAAAATGTATTTCCCATGACCAACATCAAGTGAATTGCCATCTTGTTGTTGCGATATCGTGAAAAGCATTATCGGTATAGCATTTACGTTATCACAATGGTGGAAATTACCGTGAACATTACCTTCCCGATTTCGTACCGTGAACTGGATCATTTTATAAAACTTTGCATACCAGGCAAACAAACGGTGTATCGGTGATAATTGTTACAGGGAAACATGCTAGAGGTAATATTTGCAATTTCGGATGCAGTAGGATCATCTAAAACACTCTATTTCCAATAAATTAAAGATTTCTTCTGTTTGCCGTGGTCTTTATCACGATCTGTCGGGGCTCGGGGAAAAAATTGGGAGAGCATTTCTCGAAAACCAGGCAGTTTCTACCTTCAAAGCAAAACTCATAAAATATCGGAAGTTGAGCAGAGTACTTTGGTATATGACTCGTAAAAATGCGTGCTGTAATATCCAAAATATCGGGGGGAAACCGTACCTGAAGCGAGCGATTTTCCTCATAAAATTCCGTTTACTATATCAAATGGTCACGTGGGTTCCCCGCCTTGCGACTGCTTGATAAGGGTCATTCAGGAAGGAACAAAATCCCAGTCGTTTTATCAGTTCTGTGATTGTGTTGCAGAAACAACAAATAATTTACCACTTTCAGACGCGAGCACTTACCTTTGAATTCAGAAGCCTCCGTGGTGCAGTGGTTACCCTACTCGCCTTGTAAACCAGGGATCGCAGGATCGATCCCGGGCTTCTCCAGACTTTCGGATGAGTCTTTAAACCGAGGTCCCGTCTCCGTATGACCTTAGCTGTTGGTGGGACGTAAAACTAAAACTCACTCACTCACTAACCTTTGAATTCATGCTTTGTACCTGTACCTGTTTTGTGAAGGTATCAGTTGTGTATTTGGTCCAATAATCGAAACGTACTTCAAAAAATGTCTGAAACAACCTTGTGGCGAAACGCCTCGACATCGCATATTAGCGCTCTAAGACCAATCGAAGTACTAATCGAAGTCGGTACGATGTAAGGCGTTTGTTGACAAAAAACGACCAATCGCTGCAGGTTTTCTGAGAAAATGGTTGGGAGAATTTTAAATTCGGCAATTGTCTAAAACCCAAAACTCACAAAACAAACGCAAATCATAGAGTTCATAAATCAAAATTATAAATAAAAGCAAAATTGTGACAACTCAGTATCAAAAAAATTCAAAAAAAAAAAAAAAAAAAAAAAAAACATCACCAAATGATCGGTGTTTTTGCAGTTTATTGGATAATCTATTTATTTAGTAGTATAGATTCTGCCTTTCTTAGGCTTGTATTGTGGCCAAACTTTTCGTTAATTTTGTTTTCATTGGTCATTTTCTAGATGTTTCATAGATTAGTTTGTAAGAAGAATCCCGAAAAGGCTCGTAAATAGCTTCAATAACGAAATGCGGGCGTTGTCAGTATTGCAGTATTGAGCGTTGCTAGTGTAAACAAATCTAAGGTAGCTTCTAAGGGAAACAACTCCATCTGCGTGTACAAGTCATGGTTTTCGCAAACAACTTTCTTTCTTTTTTTTCTGCTACTTTGTCTTATTGCTCACTAATGATATCATTAATTCCATTGACTCTAATGTTATTTTTCCTATGCAGTCGATTCAGAGTATAGAAAGTATGTAATAAAAAGGTTATGATATGGTCAAGGTGTGCATCTAAGTCATATTGGCACGGACAAGTCATATTTGCCCGAGGGTTAATATGACAAACCGGTGTCAATGTGACTTAGAGGCACACCTTGACCATAAAATAACCTCTAAGTAATAAATTCGATAATCCACTGGTGGATTAAATATGCGAATTAGTTAGACACGCCCCGTCACGTTACATATACGACGTCCATATCGACGCCGCGTTTACTAATGACGGAATATTGACATTTGTGTACAAAAATCGTGAATTAAATACGTTTTAAATGTCATATGATAAATAGAATCTTGCATTCATGCTCATGTATTATTGAATTTATTAAACTTGTTGAGGAAAAGGCATAAAATGCTCGGCAATGCCTCGCATTTTATCCCTTTTCCTTAACAAAGCCTCGCATTTTATCCATTTTCATCAACTCGTTTAATAAATTCAATTAAGAAATGAAATTTATTTTTCTGCAGTTCATGGAAGTATGAACGCAGTGGGTCGCGTGCAAAGTAAATGAACCCCGAAGGGGTTCATGTAAACTTTGCTCGCGACCCACTGTCGTTCATACGTTCATGAAAAGCAGAAAAATTAAGTTTATTTTTTATATTTACATTATTTGCCCCTCATCAATGGGCGAAACAATGCTTGTAGGGCAAACTTTTAAAGCTGGAAAACATTTACACGCTGTTTTTCTACAAAGAGCGGAGCAGCGTTGACGTCATCAACGCCCGTAGAGAACAATGGTTTAGAATGACGTCACTTAACGTCACTGAAAATCATGTGATTCGATGCGTTCATGGGCGTATGAACGCAATCGTTTTCTATAGGTTTACATTAGACTTTACACTGGAAATGTAAATATTAATACATGAACACTCATGTAAGATCCTCTATGGATTGTGTCTTAAATACAGTCGAATTCGATGGCTCGGGCCCCTTTGGGACCATGAAAGTTTGTTCCAGATAGCGGTAGTTCGAGACGCGGAGGGTTACTATAAGTGCCATACCAGGAGGCATAATGGACATGATTGTGAGATATCTTTCAGTGTTCTATATATATAGGATCTTACACGAGTGGTCATTTCATATGAAATTTATGAAACGAGCCTTCGGCGAGTTTCACAAATTTCATATGAAATGACCACGAGTGTAAGATTCTGTTTATCATATGACCACTTTAAATTGCATTTTATCGCCTTTGAATTTGACAATTTTGCCACAAAAAATGCATTGTTGACATGGACGTCGTCATGACGTTACTTAATCCCGCCAAAGTGTTATTACACGTGTGGTCATACGATTTTTATAACACGACGTTATCCACTGCTTATCGACGACGTCATATGATAATATAAACGTATGTTGTGTGTACTCATTAGAATCGCCTCATCGAGGCAATTCCAATGAGCACACACAGCATAATTTCAAAGATAAAAAGAACTCTGCCTACATTACCCCTATATCGTAATTGGAGCCGGAATTCCCTAGGCCTGCGTACTCAAGAACGGGTTCGAATCATCCATGGTAAACGAGTCATCGCGGTTCGAGCCATTGAAGTTCTACTGTAGCTGGCATGGTTGCAAACAGTGTAGACCCTGATGAGACGCTACAGTCTCATCTGGGTCTGGTCTGTCTGTCCGAATACATTTTGTATGTACGGTATTTTGTTTTTGTAAGTTCTCAATAAAAACCTTTAAAGTGATGCAGTTTTAATGAATAGGTACCCCACATCATAAGTTTTTTATGGAGATAAGGTGAGTATTTGCCCAGCAGGCACTAGCCGTAATTGTGACGTCACATCAACGTCGGTGCAACGTCATGACGTTTATGCAACGTCACATCTACGTCGGTGCAACTTCGTAATTTCTCCCTAAAGA
The DNA here is from genome assembly GCA_963580285.1 of Lucinisca nassula. Taxonomy (NCBI): domain Eukaryota; kingdom Metazoa; phylum Mollusca; class Bivalvia; order Lucinida; family Lucinidae; genus Lucinisca; species Lucinisca nassula. Next base: position 51,827,314 of record OY757010.1, read on the forward strand.
CCTAAAGACCCATGATGTGGGTATCCATTTGAACCGCCACATTTGAATACCCGCATCATAGGGGGGTCGGGGGAGGGGGGTGGAGAACCGACCACAAATTCATTTAATTTTCTCGGCGAGGCGGTTCTAATGAATAACCACATCATAGCGTTTTATGAAGACCTGACAAAAAGTATCAGTCAGTTATGACCAAATATCCACCTAATCTGTTGCATAAACAGTCGCAAAATTTGTATAATAGGGTTTTTTTTTTTTTTTTTTACGGCCCTTTTAAGATTATTTCACTCATATCGAGCCGATCGTTAATAAGAGGTGGGCGAAAACCGGAATACCCGGAAAAAAAAAACCCTGACCTTCCGTTGCAGAACTTGGCGTGTCACATATGACCGGAGCGAGGCTCGAACCACAGCGGTGAGAGACCTAGTGATCAAGATTCAACGCTCTTAACCACTAGGTTAACCGGCTGATAGCTCAGTTGGTAGAGTGTCCGCTCCGGGGAACGGGAGGTCGCGGGTTCGAATCCGGGCCGCGACATACCAAAGTCATTAAAAATGGTACTAGCTGCTCCTCGCTTGGCACTCAGATTTACGGGGTAGACCCAGTGTCAGGATAATGTGACTGGGTGTGGTACCATGTAATGTGTCTGGGACATGATACTTCAGTGAGGCAGCACTATAAAAGTGAGCATTGAGCTCCCTGTCGCAACCAGACACCGTCGTGATATGACTGAAAAATTATTGAAAGCGACGTTAAACCCGAATTCACACACACATACACACGCACGCACGCACGCACATCATAGTTACCACTAGGCCACGGAGGCCCGTCGTATAATAGGTGTCTCTTGATTCCAATACTTTGATTATCTTAATTTTTTGTTTTCCCTATTACTGCTACTCGCTCACAGCTGAGCATTACGAGCAGGATTTCCTGGATGGTAACCAGTACTGTTTTATTATTTTATTATTTTAAGCAATGTGGATGAAATGCCTTGCTCAAGGACACAACACTGTGGTCAGCGTGAGGCTCGAACCCGCAACCTCTCGATCACACATCCGATGCGCAACCACTGTACCAAAGCGCTTAAATACATCTAAGTTTCCTTCTTAAATGAGGTTTTGAACAGCTTGTGTGTTCTTTGTTTTTGTTTGATTTGAGGTTTAACGTCCCCGTCAACACTGTATAGGCTAGGTCATTTTGGAGACGCTGCTTCCAACTTGGTTTTTTTTTTACCCGACAATGAGATGAAATGACATCTCAAGCCCTGTCGCCCTATGAAACCAATATGGTTTATAAGCAAGGACGGTCCGACTCGCACAGCTTTGCCTGGGCATGCTTAGATCTTCTAAGCGGTTTATCAGTACTCGTGTGCGGTCGGTTTCAGCTATGCGTGGAAGCATCATGCAGCCCATATATTTCTTCAAGCCCCGATGGGCGGGGGCCGACTTGTATGTTCTAAGTTTCGTTATGGATCCGTCTTTTGCTTTAACTGCTCATAAAGTAGCAATCATCGTTCGCAGAGATGATAGAAGTTACGCATAGTGCTTTATAAAACATAGTCCTGTTTCCAATAAGTTGACGGTTAGTGCCAGAGAAAATCGACCAGGTTCACTTTGTTCACCCCGATTAATGTCTCTGGTAGGAAATCTTCATAAAGCTGTTCGAATTTCTCTGCAGACAAACAACGTTGACTCAACGTTGAGTGCCTGCTGTGAATTGTACATACAGCCTTTACCCCCCAACCATCCCCGACACACACACATACATACGCACGCACACACATTGGAAATGGCATATTAATATAGTGGGCATATTCATGAGTCCGACCAGTGTCCGAGATGGCATTAGCAATTTGCGTTTACGATAACACACCCGTGTTGTATAGTGCATTCTTTCATAACTCCAAAACGATCATTTTTCTGATGAAAATTCGAGATATTTTCATTATTTATACCCCATACGTAGATTGTGGGTGCTCGTTATAAACACCCTCGTAAAACCAACTTTTCTCTATATGGGCCCCGTCAAGCGATTTTGGTACTTATCGCCTATGAGAGCAGCGAAGGTTCAGGCGAGCCTGCGCATCCGCGCAGTCTCGCCAGAACCTTCGCTGCTCGCTCATACAAGCAGTGAATCAAGAGGAACTATCAGACAGAAAGCCATATCCCTGGCCCCTCTGGATGGCTGGGCATGCGCAGTTAAAATTTGTCATGACGGAATGTTCGAAGACACAAATTCGCTTGGCGGGGCTTATATAAAGTCGGGTTTAGGGGGTCTCCATTTCATGGACTAGTTAACCTGAGGATCACTCTCACACCTACCAGACGGGGGATTCCGTTTCAGTTCCTTGGACACATTCAGCCAGACTTCGCAATAGGTACCCAGCAGGCACTCAACGTTGAACTAACGTTGAAACAACGTTGAAAACGTTGTTTCAACGTTAGTTCAACGTTGAGTCAACGTTTTGTGCCTGCAGGGTAAGTACGAATACTACTTACACCACAGTACTTTACTGAAAGAGAGGGGTGATAACCTTGAAATACTAAGATAATTAACCGGTGAAGAGATAGTTTTCCATTGCGTGGTAAGTCAGCTACGTTTTATACTTTGTCATTTTCTTATTTATGTGTGAAAATTTAAAAACAGTTTGCATTCAGGAAATCACCGTATGCAAAGCACAACATCGTATTTATTTCGCCTTTAAGAAAATTCGGTTTGCACTATTCGTTATAAACCTCGAATATTATCCGTGATCCCGGTCTACAATGTTTGCTTAAAGTACAAGGAGTTATTGAAATAACGAGACCTGTAGGCAGAACAAAATAACGTTATGCATGAAAAAGAAATATATAAAAATATTCATGTTTCTCCAAAACCGGTGCGTCCTTTTATAGTAGCAAACAATGTACTTACGATTCATGTTAATGGAAACCCGCGTATTATCTTGAAATCTTTTCTAAGGTCATACTCTCCTTCCACTGATTCAAGAAGGGCAGTTGTCAGTTTCTGTACAGGTTATCCGCTTATGTGGAATAGTGTGAATATGTAAACTGACCGGCTCAAAAATGACCTAAATATTTTTGACGTCGGTTGCTTTCAGCTGTGCCCTGGATGGAGTCTTAAGAGTCATATCAGCTGATTATCATTGAGACATCAGACCCACGTTTATAGCTTTGTGAGAATGTTAACTTTGATGTTTTGGCAACCTGCATGAATCTAACAAAAATCGTGAAGGACGTTCGTGTAGCAGCTCGTCAACAGCTTCGTGACATTGTTTCGTGTCACAAAAAAAAACAGAATTACTGATCTCAGCAGAAGAAAAGGGCATTGCAATATTTTAAACAAAAAAAAAAAAAAAAAAAAATTGGAATAAAATAATATTTTAAGAAGGAAAAAGAAAAATGTAATATTGATTTGATTGATTTGAGGTTTAACGTCCCCGTCAACACTATTTAGGTCATTTTGGAGACGCTGCTTCCAATTTCGTGGGACTTTTACCCGACATTGAGATAGTGAGGCTCGAACCCACAACTATAAAGTACAAAATATTTGACAGTTTATTATTCGGCCGTCTTTCCACTGCGCCAAGTTGAAAATCGTATTATATTGAATATTACCGACGCTTGCTTACCTTTCGACAACAGTGGACTATGCTCAATAACAAAACATTCGCTGACGTCACTGTCAACTTATCCTCCGACAACAATAACGACGCTTCGGTAATGATAATTATAACGGTGTAATCTGTCTTGCAAGCCAAAGATGGGTATGATAATGATAACGACGCAACCTGTCAATCCTACCTGTGGTTGTATATTCTTTGACGTCACTGTCTACTTATCCTCCGACAACAGTTCATCTGAATTTATATTACTTTTGAATACAAATTATTTGCGCTCCAGTAACGTCTCCATGTGAATGTACTTCATCTGTTGGTGAATTTTGAAATGTAGACAGTGTCAGCACAAAACGACCTGCCATTGTCGGCTGAAACGACATCAGCGATGTTGGCTGCAATGGTGTTTGACGAGAAACGAAGCCCCTACTACATTTCCCACATAAAAATTTTCCATATACAGAACCCTTCGAGTGAGTAGGCACAATCGTTATTTCTGAGACTTATACCCCTGCCTTAGTCTCCACCATGCTGATCAGTATAGGTATAGGGCCTGATCAGCTGGCTTCTCGTTAGCCATTTGATCAGGCTCTTTACAGTTTCCATTTTCCTTCGGAATCCATGGAAAAAATTGAAATCCTCAACGCAGATGGCTGAAAATCGGGGAGGAGTGTAGCATACTGAAATATGAAATACGGTCGAACTTCAATGGCTCGAACACCTTTGGGGCCTCGAACATCTGTTCGAGACAGGGGTAGTTCGAGCCACTGAGGTTACTGCCAGGAGGCATAAAGAGATACTTTTAGACATCTTTTCGGTGTTCTATAATGAAAATGCATGCTGTGTGTACTCATTAGAATCGCCTCATCGAGGCGATTCTAATAAGTACACACAGCATACATTTGCAAGATAAAAGACTAAAATCTCCTTAATTATCCCCACTATTTCTTTTGTAGAGGATTTCGCTAAGGGCTCAAGAATGGGTTCGACACATCCATGGTGAACGAGCCATCGGTGTTCTAGCCATCGAAGTTATACTGTATTTACCATTTTGAGGGTTAGGAATTTGTGTTTGATTAACCTCCTAACGTGTTTTAAATCATTTATTTTAGATTCGACTCAGCAACAGCCATGGCACTGAAAGGTATGTTTGTTTAATGGTCATGTTTAAAAAAAACGGGCATGGTTCTCGTTTAGTTAGAAACGAAATGATCCACAAAAAGAAAAACAGACTAAAATCTTTTTTAAAAAAAAATGGCATTCTTGTGATTTGTGATCCGCGACAACATTGGTTTCGACCTGTAAGAGCAGCTAAAGACTCAGATCAGTCTGCGTTTGGGCGCATATTAACCAGAGCCGCTTAGTTGTGTGCTAAATAGATGTTTTGGTCTACAGAACTTCTTCAACGGACAGGGTAGATTGTAGATGCCATGATACAGCCTGGTTTGTCTTGGACGAAGACACATTTTTGCTTAATATGAAGTGGAGAGTGGCTTTAGAGCATGTGCTACAGCAAAGACTCAGACCAGACTGCGCATCCATGCATTCTGATCTGAGTGTTCCCTATGCGCTATTTTGAGGTCCCCTTCATACAAATTACGAAAACATGCCTATACAAAAACATTGTAAATTTTACCGCACTAAAAAAAAGATTTCAAGATAATTGTGATATTTTCCTTATATCTACTCATCAAGGCGGTTCCAGCGAGTACCCACAATCTATATTTTAGAGCAGAAATAAGAAAAATAAGGTTTACCGTTGTAAACCCCAGTTTTGCTATATTTCAGTGAGTCCTCATCGTTGTTTCATCTCTGTGGTTGTTTGATTTTTGTATTCACGGAGATATTGCACTGATGAATTAGGAGGCCTTCATGCGGACTGAACAAACTACATGTATTTGTCTAAATCGCGACGGAAGTAAGGGCGTGGATTGCGGCCGCGTAAAATCGATTTAACACCCCCCCCCCCCCCCACACACACACACACTGAGTGGAATTCGTTTCACTGACCGTTCCAAGGCGGATTATTTTTGTTAAGGTTTGTCGATGAGTGGGTGTGTATCGCCCATTTTTTGTTGTTTTGGATAGCCAATTGGCCATTTTGTGGGTGTCCTTTTGACTTTCCGCTATTGGTGTTACCATTAGTGTCTAGTTATTTCATGTTTGTGTTTCTTTCCCTTTGGTATCTCAGATGGGAGCTGTGAGTTAATTGTATTTCACTTAACTATTTTTCAAATGGTGACAGAATTATAAAGGCGCGTTTTCGTGATGCACACAATGTCCATTATGTGGCACGGGCGTGTAATAGTGATGTGGTTGAAAATTGGCATGCGCATCCATTGATTTGAGCGTTCACGAACACTGAGCTATCAGATTTATGTTATCATACTTAGACTATTGATAAAATGCGGTCCTATCTTTTATCTATAGGTTATTTCGAAGGTTGAAACATGGCCCAAAACATACTGCACTTTATACAAATGCTGACCTTTATCACACATGGGCTAACAAGAAGACGACAAATTCATTTTCATTTTTAGTGATAAATTTTTTCAATATATTTGTATATGCGTGATTTCATAATGGAAAAAAAAAAATCTCCCAGAATAATCCCTATATATTTATCCCCCGACCGAATAGCTTCGGGGGATAAAGCGATCAGCCTGGCGTCCGTCCGTCTGTCCGTCCGTCCGCACTAACACATGTATAGTTAGGTGGCTATGTAAATGGACAGAATCAATATAAGTCTATGGGATTTATTCCGTTAGACACCGAAAATACTTCTTTTTTTTCTGTGGCTAAAAGTAGCCACTTAAGTATCAATCCTGCCAAAAATAGCCACATAATTATACATCCGTGAGAACGTCCGTCCGTCCGTAGACGCAACCTTGTGATGGACATAACTCCTATACCCTTTGAGATTCATTGATGGTTCTTGGCACAGTTGTTCACAAGGACGAGACGGCGTGTCATGCGCAAGAACTAGAACTCTGGATGCCATACTTTTTTAGTTATCTCCCCTTTTAATAAAATAGAATGACTACTTTGTGATGGCCATAACTCCGATACCCTTTGAGATATATTGATGGTACCTGGCACAGTTGTTCACAAGGCTGAGACGGCGTGTCATGCACAAGAACCACAACTCTGGTTGCCATGGGTTTTTGGGGGTTTTCCCCCTTTCCAATAAAATGGAATGACAACCTTGTGATCGCCATAACTCCTATACCCTTTGAGATTCATTGATGGTTCTTGGCATAATTGTTCACAAGGCTGAGACGGCGTGTCATGCGCAAGAACCAGAACTCTGAATGCCATACTTTTTTAATTATCTCCCCTTTTAATAAAATAGAATGACTACTTTTTGATGGCCATAACTCCAATACCCTTTGAGATATATTGATGGTACCTGGCACAATTGTTCACAAGGCTGAGACGGCGTGTCAAGCACAAGAACCACAACTTTGGATGCCATGGTTTTGGAGTTATCTCCCCTTCCAATAAAATAGAGTGACAACCTTGTGATGGCCATAATTCCAATACCCTTAAAGATACATTGATGATACCTGGCACAGTTGTTCACAAGGCTGAGACGGTGTGTCATGCACAAGAACCACAACTCTGGGTGCCATGGTTTTTTAGTTATCTCCCCTTCCAATAATATAGAATCACTACCTTGTGATGGCCACATCTCCAACACTCTTTGAGATATATTGATGATACTTGTACAGTTGTACGTGAGGTTAAGCAGGTGTGTCACGTGCAAGAGTGCAAGAAGCACAACTCTGGGTGCCCTGGATTTTTAATTATCTCCCCTGACAATATAACCTCGTGATGGCCATAACTCCAATACCCTTTGAGATTTATTGATGGTACTTGGCACAATTGTATACAACGTTGAGACGGCGCATCATGCCTAAGAACCACAACTCTGAGTGCTATGGTATTTGAGTGTTCTCCCCTTCCAGTATAACAGTATGACAACCTTGTGATCATCATATCTCCAATACCCTTTGAGACATATTGGTGGCACTTGATGCAGATGTACATGAGGTTAAGCAGGTGTGTCATGCTCAAGAATTACAACTCTGGGTGCTCTGGTTTTTTAGTTATCTCCCCTGTCAATATAACCTTGTGATGGCCATAACTCCAACACCCTTTGAGATTAATTGAAAGAACTTGGCACAATTGTATACAAGGTACAGAAGAGATGTCATGTGCAAGAACCACAACTGTTGGTGCTGTGGTATTTGAGTTATCTACTCTTCCAATATAACAGTATGGCCAGCTTGTGATCACCATATCTCTAACACCTTTTGAGACATATCGATGGTACTTTATACAGAAATAAATGAGCTTAAGCAGGCATGTCATGCGCAAGAACCACATTTCTGAGTGCCCTGGTTTTTTAGTTATCTCTCCAGATAGTATAATCTTGTGATGGTCATAACTGCAATACTTTTGTAATATATTGCTGGTTTAATTCTGGTGCACTTTCTATAGGTGAACAATCTTCTGAAGGCCATATTGGCTTTTTGTCGGGGGATTTGCTATCTCCTCCGATGGCTATTTTTTTTTTTTTTTTTTTTTGGGGGGGGGGGGGGGGGATACGGCTCTTTCAAGATTATTTCACTCATATCGAGAGACGAACGTTATTCAGAGGTGAGCGAAAACCGGAGTACCCGGTGAAAAACCACCTGGCCTTCCGTTGCAGAACTTGGCGTCTCACATGTGTCCCGAGCCATGCTCGAGACGCAGAGCGGTGTTAGACCTAATGAATTAGAGTCAACGCTCTTATCCACTAGGCAACGGAGGCCCGTTTCCTAAAATATTATCAGGAGGTCTCCAGGAACTCAAGAACGAGTTCGACTCAGCCATGGTAAACGAACTATCCCTGTTCGAGTAACTGAAGTTTCAATGAACAAACAGCTGTTTTATGTATGTTACTCACGTGTGAGACGCCAAGTTCTGCAACGGAAGGTCAGGTGGTTTTTCTCCGGGTACTCCGGTTTTCGCCCACCTCTGATTAACGATCGGCTCGATATTAGTGAAATAATCTTGAAAGGGCCGTAAAACCCTAACCAAAAAAAAAATGTATGTTGCTCCCTTTACAATAACACATCCGTGTGACATAGTGAATTCTTTCATACCTCCAGAACTGTCATTTTTCTGATGAATTTATTTTAATATTTTTCTTATTTATACTCTAATTGGAGGTTGTGGTTACTCGTTAGAACCGCCTCAATGAGGCGGTTCTATCGAGTACCCACAACCTATCTCTTTGAGCATGAATACGAAAAATGTACATCCCTGTAAACCCCAGTTTTTTCTGTATTAAGTGGGGTTTAGTGGGGTGTTCTTTTTACGGACTTGTTAACGTGGAGCAACTATAACTGATGGTCGTATGTTTATTGCAGATTATAAATTTGTTCCTGGAGAATTCAAAATTACAGACGAGATGAAAAAAGATTATAATGAGGATGGATTTATATTAGTTCGGTAAGTTGTGGTTTAGTCTAAGTCACACTGACACAGTGGATAATGCGCTAATCAGTGTTAGGGGATTGTGGCCTGACCCCGAGGCATACGATAAGGTAGCATAAGATAAAATTATTGAAAAACAATAGGCCATTCTAGCCCTTGTGTCCTGTTGTTAGCACGGTAAACATAATGATAATAATAGTAATAATAATAATAATCGACCTTATTTATAAAGGGTAACACATTTATTAGTACTTATCTTCCATGTGGCCATCTTTTCCTGTGTAGGAACCAGTACTAAGCAATGTGGATAAAGTCACTTGCTCACGGAAACAACACTTGGCGCTTGCAGGGATCGAACATGCTAAAAATTAAATAGCTTCTCCTAAAAGTTTGGTCAAATTTCACTTATACTTCTCAGGGATGTTGCTTAGGTGACTTTCTGCCAAAGTAGCAAAAACGGTTCCACTCTGGTGAGCAGCAAAAAAAAAATGAATAGAAAAAAGATACAGTGACAACTTCAATACCTTTTGTCCAGTTTCATTCAAACTAACTAGCTAAAATGTTCCACTCAGGTGAACAAGATGACCACCAGAGCTAAAAAAAGACTAAAAATAACTTTGAATTGCAACTCCTTCTACGCGGACCGTCCATGCTAATAAACCCTATTGGTTTCATTGGGCGACAGGGCTTGAGATGTCATTTCATCTCAATATCGGGTAAAAGTCCCACAAAATTGGAAGCAACCTCTCCAAAATGACCTTTACAGTGTTCGCAACCAGACACCGTCGTGATATGACTGAAAAATTGTTGAAAGCGACGTTAAACCCGAATTCACACACACACACACACACACCTTTACAGTGTTGACGGGGACGTTAAACCCCAAATCAAACAAACCAAAAAAAAAACAAACAAACAAAAAACAACTCCTTCTACACCTTTGTTCAGTTTCATTCAAACTTCAAAGACCTGTGGTTTAGGTGACCCTTTACCCCTTGTTGCTTAGGTGACCCTTAACAAAAATAGCTAAAAGAATCCTATTCAATACATAAAATTGCTGACAGAGGTAAAATAGATTATTTCTCGTATACTTTTGGTTCAATTTCATTCCAAGTTCACAAGAATGTTGCTTAAATGGTTCAGCTCGGATGAACAAGATGCCACCAGAGTTAGAAATAGGAAGAAACAATAAATGATAACTCCTCCTATACCTGTGGTCAAATTTCTTTCAAACTTCACATGAATGTTGTTTTGCTGACCCTCTACCAAACTAGTTAAAACGGTTTTCCTCAAATGAACTAGATGGCCGCCAAAGCTAAAAATAGAAAACTTTTAAATGACAACCTCTCCTGGGCTCTTAAACCGGTTTCATCCAAACTTCGCATGACTGTTGCCGAGGTGAACATCTATCTGTGTACAACGGAATAAGATGACTATCGATTGGCCACCTGATCTTGAAATCAGGTGAGCGAATTAGGGCCGTCTTGGCCCTGTTGCCGTCTTGACCTGTATATACCACGTATATCTTCTTTCAAGAACCTAAGAGACAATCCCCTCCTAAGGGTCGAGATTTTTAGTAGCTCTCTAATCCACTGGGAGATAGCTGTAAAAGAATTATTATGCATGTAACTGAAATCTTCATATCAATTATCCCATGCAGTCAGCTTCCTTGCAAACTCCACTTTATATAGAGGACACCGGAGTTTCAGGGTTATGCCAATCTTTATGTTGTGCCAATTTGTGAACTGTTGGAGCTTGTCAGAGTCACTAATAAGCATTCTGGGTAATCATAAGAACCACTTTATCATAATGTTCGTACGAGCACCCATAATCTATTTACTTAATAGATGCATAAATATAAACACTATACACTCATTTCAATTTGGAAAAAACGCCTTTCGCAGAGAATGTTACTGGTCATTTTGCAGGAAAAGCATTTTATTTGGGCATTAAGTTTTTTAAAGCTTAAATGGTTTTTGTTTGGTTTGATGTTTAACGTCCCCGTCAACACTGTAAAGGTCATTTTGGAGACATTGCTTCCAATTTTGTGGGACTTTTACCCGACAGTGAGATGTAATGACATCTCAAACCCTATCGCCCAATGAAACCAATAGGGTTCATAAGCACTGACGGTCCGACTCGCACCGCTTTGCCTGGACAGGCTTAGATCCTCTAAGCGGTTTACACGTACTCGTGTGGCGGGTCGGAATCAGCTCTGCGTGGAAGCATCATGCAGCCTATCTGTTTCTTTAGGCCCCGATAGGCGGGGCCGTAAAGCTTAAACGGTGTGACCTTTCATTCGAATCACCTGTCTAGCACACGAGTCACATGGCATGCCTATCCTCAACGTTCAAGTTATAAGAAATCAAATACCGTCTTCGTTTCTGCTGGGCTTGAGATGTCATTTCATCTCAATGTCGGGTAAAAGTCTCACAAAATTGGAAGCAGCGTCTCCAAAATGACCTTTACAGTGTTGACGGGGACGTTAAAACTCTAATCAAACAAACATACATTGACGCTTAACCTTAAAGATGCAATCTTAACAATTACCATCTGCTTTGTCGTCTACTAGTTACTTTAAAAGTAATTGATGCAGACATTTTGGACTTAGATCAGACTGCCTGCAGTCTGATCAGAGACAACACTGTTTGCCTATATACAAAAATATGTTTGAAACGTTTGCCAAAAGATTCAGCATACGACATAAACAGACGACATTTTAGGATGCAGTTTTTCTCGGCACCTTAAGGGTTAAAGTCATAGGCTTAAATGTCATATTTATTTTCAGCGGATTATTAAGCAGCGAGGAGGTCAAACACATAGAAAAAGCACTAACAGAAGGGGCGTTTGCTGAACATACCTTCGGGGTGAGTAGCTTGAGATAAGCCGTTCTCCAAGGGTTTGTTGTTGGGAGAAGCGAATGTTGTTGCGTATTTGAGCCCCGCCAAGTGAATTTGTGTCTTCGAGCATTCCGTCATGACAAATTTTAACTGCGCATGCCCAGCCATTCAGAGGGGCCAGGGATATGGCTTTCTGTCTGAAGGTTCCTCTTGATTCACTGCTTGTATGAGCGAGCAGCGAAGGTTCTGGCGAGACTGCGCGGATGCGCAGGCTCGCCTGAACCTTCGCTGCTCGCATAGGCGATAAGTACCAAAATCGCTTGACGGGGCCCAATTTTAAAGCGGGGTGGGGAGTAAGTACTAGGCAAGGCTTGCCGATTTTTGTAGCGAGTAAGAGTAGAGGTGAATTGTTTTTATTTCTTCATTTTTTTCACTTTCATTCGTTTTACTCTTTCTTCCTCTGTTTAATCTCCTCTATTATCCCATGTTTCTCTTTTCTTCCTTTCTTCGGAGACGACACAAAATGACCCACAAAGTTTGACTTCTACACAATCAATAAATCAATCAATCAAATGGGCTTTGTGGTATTCGTTCATTTGATTTGATGTGTGATTACAGAAAAAGCGACCGTCTGAATAAAAATCTAAAATGAGTTCCTTTAAGAGCAATGAAAACATTCATAAGAAAGAAGATGGGTCATACTACGTAGTTTCGGCTAATAAAGCCTCATCAGTGACCCTGTAATGATCCGGCAAAGAAAGCCGGAGGAAACATACTGCAATTTTGCGAATTTCGAATAGGCAGTCGATTCAAAGACTGATATAAATCAAAATGGGGTCCAAATAATTAAAAACCTGTCTAGAATATGAGTCTAAACCAATAATATATTTCTGATTACTCAGAATATTCACGCTGATCTCAAAGGACCAAAAGTAAAATATAAACTGCACTATGGTTGATGTACGGGGAGACGTTTTACGGCCGCCACACGGCACAACACCAGCTGCAGTGAAGGCAAATAAAAATCTAAAATGAGTTCCTTTAAGAGCAATGAAAACATTCATAAGAAAGAAGATGGGTCATACTACGTAGTGTCGGCTAATAAAGCTTCATCAGTGACCCTGTAATGATCCGGCAAAGAAAGCCAGAGGAAACATACTGCAATTTTGCGAATTTCGAATAGGCAGTCGATTCAAAGACTGAAGTCGGTTGATTTTCTAAGAGTTCCCTAAAATCACCGTGTCATTCTGTCATTCGGTCGTCCGGTCAGTAGAAGCCTCCGTGGTCGAGTGGTTACGCTACTCGCCTTGTAAACCAGGGGTCGCAGGTTCGATCCCGGGCTTCTCCAGACTTTCGGATGAGTCTTTAAACCGAGGTCCCGTCTCCGTATGACCTTAGCTGTTGGTGGGACGTAAAACTGAAACACTCACTCACTCGTCCGGTCAGTCTGTCAGTCTGTCCGTCCGTAACCCGTTTGTGAAAATTGGTGATAGTGACTTAACCGCTTGGAATATTTAAACAATTTTTGGCATACCGATAGATATCAATGAGATCTAACCGATGAACTTGCGAAATATTACATTTCATTTAGTATAGCCTCGCCGAGGCGAAAAATGTGAAAATTTTCGAACTGCTTCTCCTCTGCTTTTGAAGTCAAAATTCATATGGAGCCTCTATGGGATGAGGGAAACCAAAATTTGCTCATGGGGTCCAGGTCACATGACCAAAATGGCCGCCAAGCCTTATATGGTCTGTCTGTCTGTCCGTCCGTAACCCGTTTTCGAAAATTGGTGATAGTGACTTAACCGCTTGGAATATTTAAACAATTTTTGGCATACTGAGATCTAACCAATGAACTTGCAAAATATCACATTCCATTTTGTATAGCCTCGCCGAGGCGAAAAATCCGTTACCCGTTTGTGAAAATTGGTGATAGTGCCTTAACCGCTTGGAATATTTAAACAATTTTGGCATACTGATAGATATCAATGAGATCTAACCAATGAACTTGCGAAATATTACATTCCATTTAGTATAGCCACGCCGAGGCGAAAAATGTGAAAATTTTCGAACTGCTTCTCCTCGGAAACCGTTGGGCCGATTGAAGTCAAATTTCATATGGAGCCTCTATGGGATGGGGGAAACTATACTTTGCTCATGGGGTCCAGGTCACATGACCAAAATGGCCGCCAAGCCATATATGGTCTGTCTGTCTGTCCGTCCGAAACCCGTTTGTGAAAATTGGTGATAGTGACTAAACCGCTTGGAATATTTAAACAATTTTTGGCATACTGATAGATATCAATGAGATCTAACCAATGAACTTGCGAAATATTACATTCCATTTAGTATAGCCTCGCCGAGGCGAAAAATGTAAAAATTTTCGAACTGCTTCTCCTCGGAAACAGTTGGGCCGATTGAAGTCAAATTTCATATGGAGCCTCTATCGGATGGGCGAAACCAAACTTTGCTCATGGGGTCCAGGTCACATGACCAAAATGGCCGCCAAGCCATATATGGTCTGTCTGTCTGTCCGTCCGTAACCCGTTTTCGAAAATTGGTGATAGTGACTTAACCGCTTGGAATATTTTAACAATTTTTGGCATACTGATAGATATCAATGAAATCTAATAAATGGACTTGCAAAATATCATATTCCATTTAGTATAGCCTCGCCGAGGCGAAAAATGTGAAAATTTTCGAACTGCTTCTCCTCGGAAACCGTTGGGCCGATTGAAGTCAAATTTCATATGGAGCCTCAATGGGATGTGGGAAACCAAAATTTGCTCATGGGGTCTAGGTCACATGACCAAAATGGCCGCCAAGCCATATATGGTCTGTCTGTCTGTCCGTCCGTAACCCGTTTGTGAAAATTGGTGATAGTGACTTAACCGCTCGGAATATTTAAACAATTTTCGGCATACTGATAGATATCAATGAGATCTAATAAATGGACTTGCGAAATATTACATTCCCTTAAGTATAGCCTCGCCGAGGCGAAAAATCCGTAACCCGTTTGTGAAAATTGGTGATAGTGACTTAACCGCTTGGAATATTTAAACATTTTTTGGCATACTGATAGATATCAATGAGATCTAGCCGGCCTCGGTGGCTCAGTCGGATGCGCGTCTGACTGGTGATCAGGAGGTCGCGGGTTCGACTCCCGCCGGGGTCGGCAACATTCTTTCGTGGAGATTGATCATGAAATCTTTTCTACGGTCATTCTCTCCCTTCCGCTGATTCAAGAATGGCAGTTGTCAGTTTCTGGCGAAAGAATGTGCACTGTACTGGTTAACCGCTTACGTATAAGCCTGCCCAGGAAAGTGTTGATAGGTAAACTGACCGGCTCAAAAATGACCTAAATAGTGTTGACTGGGCCGTTAAACTCCAATACAAACAAACAAACAATGAGATCTAACCAATGAACTTGGAAATACATTCCATTTAGTATAGCCTCGCCGAGGCGAAAAATGTGAAAACATTTCGAACTGCTTCTCCTCGGAAACCGTTGGGCCGATTGAAGTCAAATTTCATATGGAGCCTCTATGGGATAGGGGAAACCAAAATTTGCTCATGGGGTCCAGGTCACATGACCAAAATGGCCGCCAAGTCATATATTGTAAAAACCCTTCAAAAATAGTCTTCTCCAGAACCACTGGGCAGATTTCCACGAAACTTGATAAATGGCATATGGGACGTAGGCCCATCATTAATTGCTAAAATGGTGACCCTGGGTTGACCTTGACCTTCTTTGTACCTAGGTCAAACTTTGACACATATGCTTTTGTATTGGAAAATGTGAGAATGCATTTTATCCTGCAAACGATTCAGAATACAGTACTAAAGTATAAGATATATTTTTGTTCCTTACGATAAGGCGCATTTATTGGGGGAACCGTTTTAGGTCCAGGTCACATGACCAAAATGGCCGCCATACCCATATATGGTAACACTCATAAAGCAAAAAGCATCTGGCGGATCGTGCACTTCAGCTGAAGCACTGGTTTTTGTCAGTAATTATTATTGCTTGCATTTAAGTATCAGGATATGCTATAAAGTATCTCCTTTATTGTGCCGGTATAATCATTATATACAGCATCAGGGTGCGTCATGTAAACAAGTCCATATGAAGAAAAGTCCTATGAAACATTGACCGGCCCCGATAGCTCAGTTGGTAGAGTGTCCGCTCCGGGGAACGGGAGGTCACGGGTTCGATCCCGGACCGCGACATACCAAAGTCGTTAAAAATGGTACTAGCTTCTTCTCGCTTGGTACTCAGATTTACGGGGTAGAGCTAGGACTGGTCGACCCTGTGTCAGGATAATGTGACTGGGTGTGGTATCATGCAATGTGTCTGGGACATGATACTTCAGTGAGGCAGGACTATAAAAGTGAGCACTTTTCCTTGGCAGGCTTAGATCTTCTTATTGGTTTACCAGTACACAAGAATTTTATTGGTTTCAGCTATGCACGGAAGTACCATGCAGCCCAATCTATTTCTGCAAGCCCCGATGGGCGTTGGTGCTTTTCAACTACTGATTTAACTACATCCATTACGAAAACATGCTTATACAAAGACACTGTAACCTTTAATGCTGAAAAAAAAAGAAAATTTTAAGATGAAAAATTGTGATATTTTTCTTATTTCTGCTCAAAATATAGATTGTGGGTACACGTTAGAACCGCCTCGGCTAGGCGGTTCTAACGAGTACCCACAATCTATATTTTAGAACAGAAATAAGAAAAATAAGTTTACCCCTGTAAACCCCAGTTTTACTATATAAAAGTGGGGTTGAAGGGGGTCAATATTTTATAGGTGTGTTTTCGTGATGATTAATATTTACAGTGTTATGTACTGAGGACATATTCTATTTTCTTAAGAGAGCTCGCAACTGGCAAAACACGTTTTCTCATGGCATGGTCCATATTGTTTAACGCTTTGCATGCTGAAATTAGTTTTCAACAAACGACATTTTGAAATATTTCATTACTGTTACCAGAAAACAGGATTGGAAATCTCGAGCAAATTGTCTGCACAGTTTCTATTTTCTCTCTGCAAACAGGATTTCACGACGGTGACAATATGCATGAGTTGTCAAATCCTTTTTGTGGGATTAATAAATGGGCCCCGTCAAGCGATTTTGGTACTTATCGCCTTTGCGAGCATCGAAGGTTCAGGCGAGCCTGCGCATCCGCGCAGTCTCGCCAGAACCTTTGCTGCTCGCCCATACAAGCAGTGAATCAAGAGGAACCCTCAGACAGAAAGCCATATCCCTGGCCACTCTAAATGGCTGGGTATGCGCATTTATAATTTGTCATGACGGAATGCTCGAAGACACAAATTCGCTTGGCGGGGCTCAAATACTAGCAGTCTGCTGAATTAGCCCAGAGAGTGGTTAAGTTTAATCCACAATTGTACTACAGTGGCGATTTAGTTTTTGTTGTCCACGGAAACGGATGCAAAACTCTTTTCAACGATTTGAAAACGCAGCGTTTAGACCACGCTTAAACGATCGTTTACATTTTCAACCAATCAGATCATCGTTTCTGAAACGTTTCAAGCGTTTCGTATTTCAACCAATCACATTAGCGTTCGAAAAACGCTGTCATGGAAACCGTTTCTGGTTTCATATGTTCTTTTTCGTTAACCAATAAAAATCCCGTAGACTCACTTTGATGATAATAAAAATAATGATAATTAATAATAATGAATAAAAATAAAAATAAATAGTAATAATAATAATAATAATAATTATTATTATTATTATTATTATTATTTATTACTATTTTGATTATTTTTATTATGAAACAGAAAATAGATAAAAAATAATAGCGAAATGATTTTAAGGTAAAGAGGATCTCCTGCAATAAACAGCAAATTGTGTTTAACAGAAAGAAAATGTTTCCGGATTCTGTAGCTCAGTCGGATGCGCGTTTAACTGTTGATCCAGATTTGCGGGTTCAATGCTTGCCGGTGAAAAACAAACTACATAAGAACCTTTCATACATGGACAAAACATTAACCGAGAAGACTCTGTTTTCTATAGTTTTCGAATGGTTTTTGTGAGGGAATTTATTGTTCTCACCCATTACGTACGGCCGTTATATTTTAGGAAAAAAATATACAATGAATTTGACATTTAACATGATTTTTCAGTATATGTGATCTCAATAATTATCCGTCATCAAATTAACATTAGATGACAGATGTCTTCTTCAATCATCACGAAAACACGCCTTTATAAATTTGACTCTCTTAAAACCACTTTTGTATTGAAAAACTTGGCTTGACAGGGTTAATTATTTTACATTATTTCTACTCAAATAAAGACTGTGGGTAAACGTTAAACCCGCATCGCCAAGGCGGTTCTAACGAGTACCCACAATCTATGTTTTGAGTAGATATTTGGACAAAAATATCAGAACTTTTATCCGAAAATTTACAATTTTGTTGTAGAGTAGAAGTTTTCAATTTATTTGATTAGGCTTGTTTTCGTATTGGAACAAAAATAAATTGTATTTGAACTGTCAGAATCAGACACACGTTAAAATTTTTTCTTCTTTTTTTATATTTCGGCGGTGAAAATATTTCATTTATAATTTTATAATATACTAAGCCGCGAAATCAATTTATATCTGAAAGAAATAAAAATCATCGCTTCACCTCATTACAAAAACACGCACTTTCGTATTTTGAAAATTTTACCAAAAATCTAAGAAAAGTATTATATTTTTATTTTTTACAATAACACACCCGTGCGACATAGTGGATTTCTTTTTCAGATCTCCAAAATGCCTACTTTTCTAATGAAAATCCGTGATATTTTTCATTTATGCTGCAAATATAGGTTGTGGGTGCTCGTTGGAACCGCCTCAATGCGAAGGTTCTAACGAGTACCCACAACCTATGTCTTGGAGCAGAAATAAGAAAAAATAATCTAAACCCCCGTTCACCCCCATTTTCTCGATATAAAGTGAGGTTTAAGGGGGTGTTCATTTCACGGACTTTTTCACGCGATGATGTAAACCCATGTAAATTCCAGCAATATTATATAAAGGTTTGGTTTAAGGGCTCAAAATAATATAGGCTTGTTTTCATGATGTCGTGAAAACACGGTATGTTCCTATTGTGAACAATAAATATGATCGCGATATCTTCACAGTGGCAGCCCGGACTACTTTTTCAATATTCTTTTTTCATAAATGCAAAACAAATTTTGTCTAAAACATCAGAATTTTCACTCGCGCTTCGCACTCGTGAAAATTCTGATATTTTGAATTTACACCACCTTAAACACTATTTTATTTTTGAGGCATTGATTCCCATTTTGAGTGTGTGTGTGTTTTTTACCATACATTGAGATGAAATGACATCTCAAGCCCTGTCGCCCAAACAAACAAAAATGGTTTATATGTAGGGACGGCCAGCCTCGAACCACTTTGGCTGGTCAGGCATAGATCCTGTAAGCGGTTTTCACATTTCAGTACTGATCATTGAAGAAATATATGGGCTGCATGATGTTTCCACGCAGAGCTGATTCTGGCCCGCACACTAGTACCGGTAAACGACTTAGAGAATCTAAGCCTGTCTAGGAAAGACGGTGCGAGGCGGACCGCCCATGCTAATAAACCCTATTGGTTTCATTGGGCGACAGGGCTTGATATGTCATTTCATCTCAATGTCGGGTAAAAGTCCCACAAAATTGGAAGCAACGTCTCCAAAATGACATTTACAGTGTTGACGGGGACGTTAAACCTCAGATCAAACAAACAAATCAGTACTGGTCACGAACAGACTCAGTAAAACCGAGTCTGCTATTTTCGTTTATTTCGACTCGTTTGTTTGTTTGTTTGATTTGAGGTTTAACGTCCCCGTCAACACTGTAAAGGTCATTTTGGAGACGTTGCTACCAATTTTGTGGGACTTTTACCCGACATTGAGATGAAATGACATCTCAAGCCCTGTCGCCCAATGAAACCAATAGGGTTTATTAGCATGGACGGTCCGCATCGCACCGCGGTTCCTGGACAGGCTTAGATCTTCTAAGCGGTTTACCAGTACTAGTGTGCGGGACGGATTCAGCTCTGCGTGGAAGCATCTTGCAGCCCATATATTTCTTCAAGCCCCTATGGGCGGGGACAATATTTCGACTCGTATACATATTATATTGCATTCTGACATGCAGAACTCTAGTTAAATGTGAGATTGAGGGGTAGTGATTTGAATTGATATCCACAACATTTTTTTCGGAGACATGAAGACGTTTATCCTAAATTGTCATCAACTACCTTCTACCCCCCCCCCCCCCACACACACACACACACTCTCTTCACCGTGTATGACATATGATAATTCTCGTGCTGTTCATAGAGGCGGATCTAACGTGGAGCCTCAATACGGTTTGTGCGTTGTTATTTTTTTTGGAAATCATGAATTGTGTAAAGTCGATATCATCGCCTTAATAACCATCTTTTTTTACTCGAAACACAGATAATGAGTGCTCCTTAGCATCCTACATCGTTGAGACAAAGGTATGGGGTTACAAGGATCTACAATATTTTCTTTATTTTTTCTAATTTAGAAATTAAAACATAGATTGTGGGTACTCGTTACCGAACACCAAACACAATGTTTGATAATATATCAAACAAATATCATTGTTTTTTATCGTCGGAAAACTGTCCGTTTTTTTTTTTTTTGTTTTGTTTTGTTTGTTTTGTTTTTGTTTCATTCGCTATGTCAACCGGTCTGATACCATTATGTCCGCCGGCCTCGTTGGCTCAGTCGGATGCGCGTCTGACTGGTGATCAGGAGGACGCGGGTTCGACTCCCGCCGGGGTCGGCAACATTCTTTCGTGGAGATTGATCATGAAATCTTTTCTACGGTCATTCTCTCCCTTCCGCTGATTCAAGAAGGGCAGTTGTCAGTTTCTGGCGAAAGAATGTGCACTGTACTGGTTAACCGCTTTCGTATAAGCCTGCCCAGGAAAGTGTGGATAGGTAAACTGACTGGCTCAAAAATGACCTAAATAGTGTTGACTGGGCCGTTAAACTCCAATCCAAACAAACAAACAAACCATTATGTCCACTAACATTTTAGGATGCAAAATTGTCACATTTTCCAGAGATTACAGGTTCTGGTAAAACTGCATCAGTCAGACGGTTCTAACGAGTGCCCACAATCTATGTTTTTGGAAAAGGAGTAAGAATGTTGCCCGGCTGGCTGAACTTGCGACCCCTGATCACCAGCTAGACGCGCATAAGACTGAGCTACAGATCCTCGAATTAATGTCGCCCGACCGGCAGCTACCGAACCCGCGACACCTGATCAACAGCCAGACGTACATCAGACTGTACTACAGGTCCCCGAATTAACGTTGTCCGACCGGCAGCTACCGAACCCGCGACACCTGATCAACAGTCAGACGTACATCAGACGGTACTACAGGTCCCCGAATTAACGTTGTCCGACCGGCAGGTATACCAACCCGCGAATCCTGATCACCAGCAAGACGCACACCAGACTGTGAGACAGATCCACGAATTAATGTTACCCGACCAGAGGGTACCGAACCCGCGACATCTGATCATCAGTCAGATGCGCATCAGACTGTGCTACAGACCCACGAATTAATGTTGCCCGGTTGGCAGGTACCGAACTCGCAACCTGTGATCACCAGTCAGACGCGCATCAGACTGCTACAGACCCACGAATTAATGTTGCGCGGTCGGCAGGTACCGAACTCGCAACCCCTGATCACCAGTCAGACGCGCGTCAAACTGCTACAGACCCACGAATTAATGTTGCCCGGCCGGCAGGTACCGAACTCGCAAACCCTGATCACCAGTCAGACGCGCATCAGACTATGCTTCCGAGGCCTGCATAAAGCAAGTGTTCCAGTTTGTTTTAGGGAAAACTAATATCAGATTGCGTATTCCTAGGCTTTCGCATGCTTCGCTGTTACCGTCCAGTTAGCTATATAAAGGTCATATCGAGCCGGCCAGTCAGTTTCTAAGCCACTTATTGTTTCCTGGACCAACACCATTTGATCAGCACATTACACATTATATCACCAGAAAGTTGCATCTTGCCCTTTAGAATCGGTGGAAGCGAGGGATATTTCAGGATCAATCACCACGAAAGAAGTTTACTGGGCCCATCGGGGATAGAACCCACTGCTCTGTGATCATCAGACCGGGTCACCGAGACCGACCACATGTGTAACCAATGGTTCTCTAGTAGAATTTGTATATATGTGCGTAGTTTAGGCTTTATCCTCGCTGGTCACACATGATGATGATGATGATGATGATGATGATGATGATGATGATGATGATGATGATGATGATGATACGTACGTCATATATGATGATGATGATGATGATGATGATGATGATGATGTTGATGGTGACGGTGGTCACACATAATGATGATGATGATGATCATGATGATGATGATGATACGTTCGTCATATATGTTTACCACTGCGAGTTGTACATGTTATATGCGAATGATTTAACACCCCCCCCCCCCCCCCACACACACACACACAAATATTATTAAAACATGGTGTATTTTGATTTTATAATACATTATTATTCAACTCAACAACGTTACTATGGTTATTTCCTGCTTATTTTTCCCACGAACGTATTAATGAGGAACTTGTATATTGAACAAGGCAGCTCTTTGATATCGGATTACACGGGACGGTATTGAGAAGATGTGCGGTTACCTGCAGGGCATTAGGTTAGCAGCGGAATGACAGGTACATACTGAGACGCGTCACGGCAAAAGAAACCTATAGGGAAATGTCGGTATTTGTGTTGTCCGATTTCGATAAAGTGTTTTTTCCGTTGTACTAAATGTTTTATTTATATGTTTTATTTATTTATTTATTTATTTATTTATTTATATTTATTTATCTATCACCCGAGTGCTAAAATTTCAACTGTCACATCATTAGAACGTAGTTTTCAGATGAAAAGTAATGTTTTCATCTCAATCCAAATTTAGATTGTAGGTGTTCGTTACAACCGCCCCAGTGAGACAGATCTAACGAGTGGCCACAAACAACGTTAATGGGCAGACAAATGAAAAATAATGTATATTTCTGTAAATTCCAATTTACTATATAAAGTGCGCGACCGCGTGTGTGTGTTATTTCCTTACATGTTTTTTATTTTCTTCACTTGTCACTATTTCACCCAATTATGGTCTACACTATTTCCATATACATGTACATCCACACCAGCGTTGGATGATGATGCGTGTCATTATTATAATTATTGTAAATAAATATTATTATTATTATTATTATTATTATTATTATTATTATTATTATTATTATTATTACTGAATCCGACAGAAAACAAAATCGGGAATGTCATACGTTATGTAGCGTATGTCCAGCGTTACATTTTCCAAAAAGTTGACTGAGGGCAAAAATCGAAAATAGCTTAACAGCTTGGACTAGGATAGTCTTTGAAACCGGATTACGTAAGATGTGTATTGTTTGTTTGTTTGATTTGAGGTTTAACGTCCCCGTCAACACTGTAAATGTCATTTTGGAGACGTTGCTTCCAATTTTGTGGGACTTTTACCCGACATTGAGATGAAATGACATCTCAAGCCCTGTCGCCCAATGAAACCAATAGGGTTTATTAGCATGGACGGTCCGCCTCGCACTGCGGTTCCTGGACAGGCTTAGATCATCTAAGCGGTTTACCAGTACTAGTATGCGGGCTGGATTCAGCTCTGCGTGGAAGCATCATGCAGCCCATATATTTCTTCAAGCATAGAGCGAATTGACATGTACACAGAATGAAGAGTCGACTACGTACTTTGCCGCGTCACAGTATAACGAATCAACGTCGTTACCTTGATTCTTTCTTCTATTTCGAAAAACTTAGCGTTTACTTTTTCTGTGGTATTAATTTATTTATTGCTAATTTGGATACACTTACCAAACACACTCGTGGGATGAAACTGCTTCTTTCATATAATCTTGCCCCTAAGTAATAAAAATGTTTCATGCTCAACTATGCTGAGCATGAAATCGATAATACTCGCAAATATTACAGTAATGGGACCAAACATATAATGTATGTGCTCGTTACAACCATTCAATGGAGGCGGATCTAACGAGTACCCACAATCCACGCTTTTGAGGAGAAATATTATAGCAATGTATATAACTGTTAACCCAGAAAATTGTATATAAAAAGTTTTGTTATTTCCATAAAACGCACTTGTTACTTTATCACCCGGCAGTTGCATCAGAAGCAAATAAAATCATGTGTCTTCATCTTTCATTACGATCAAACATCTGTGTGACATAGGGCATTTTTAGCATGTTTACTGATGAACATCTGTGATACTATTCTTATGCATATTCAAAAGATAGGCTGATGGTGCTCGTTCGAACCGGTTCATTGAGGCGGTGCTAATGCGTACCCAGACCGATGTCTTTGAACAGAAATAAGAAAAACAATCAATCGATTAATATTCAAACGATATGCTGATGGTGCTCGTCCGAACTGGTTCATTGAGGCGGTGCCAATGTGCACCCACGACCGACGTCTTTGATTTGTTTGTTTGATTTGAGGTTTAACGTCCCCATCAACACTGTAAAGGTCATTTTGAAGACGTTGCTTCCAATTTTGTGGGACTTTTACCCGACATTGAGATGAAATGACATCTCAAGCCCTACCGCTCAATAAAACCAATAGGGTTTATAAGCATGGACGGTCCGACACTCACACCGCTTTGCCTGGGCAGGCTTAGATCCTCTAAGCAGTTTATCAGTACACGTGTGTGGGTCGGACTCAGCTCCTCGTGGAAGCATCATGCAGCCCATATATTTCTTCAAGCCCCGATGGGCGGGGTCGTACCGTCGTCTTTGAACAGAAATAAGAAAGATAATCAATCAATCAATCAATCAATCAATCAATCAATCAATCAAATTTTATTCGCTTAAGCTTATGCAGCTCATCATGATAAAACATATATAGACAGACAAATCAGTGAAGAATAGCATAAAAGTGAATTACTGGATGGGGTATTGTCTTACACAATACAAGTTCTCAGGCTACATGTAGGCGACATACCTGTTAGAAGCTACCAAATCCCATGCAGCAAGTTAACGTCGCACGAGCGTCAAAACAAGATGTTGCATCGACGCCCATGCGACACTGATTAGACGTCGTTTATTTGTTTGTTTGATTTGGGGTTTTACGCCCCCGTCAACACTGTGTATGTCATTTTGGAGACGTTCCGATATTGTGGGACTTATTCCCGACATTGAGATATGACATCTCAAGCCCTGCCGCCTAATAAATCCAATATGGTTTATATGCATGGACGATCCAACTCGCACCACTTTTCCTGGGCACGCTTAGTACTCACGTGCGGTTGGTTTCAGCTCTGCGTGGAAGCATCATGCAGCCATCTATTTCTTCAAGCCCCAATGGGCGGGGCAGGGCTGGACTAGACGTCTTATGGACGCTAGGTCACCTACGATACAGGTATGTGACTTCTGTGGAGGCTATGATATTGGAAAAGGTCTGCCGGCATGTTATCAGACAATATTAATAACGGAGTGGCTATTGACAGTCGACTGTCACTAGCCAAAATACGTTAAAATGGCTAGTGACAGTCGACTGTCACTAGCCAAAATACGTTAAAATGGCTTGTGACAGTCGACTGGCAATAGCCAAAATACGTTAAAATGGCTAGTGACAGTCGACTGGCAATAGCCATTTTAACGTATTTTGGCTAGTGACAGTCGACTGTCACTAAGGATTTTTTTAGACTTTTTGGCTATTACCAGTCGCCGTTAAATGTAAGTTTGCATCATGTTATGCTCTTGGATGCAGGCCATTTTTCCCGAAAATACAGTAAAAGAAACCCGCTGATCACGCGAGAATTCCTCAGCCTTTTATACATTCTGTCAGAAATTAAGCCAATAAAATTTTATATAGAGAAAAGAATGGATTTGTTCAAAGTAAACGTTGTTCTGCCTATATAATTTTCTATATAATTTTGATCCCCATAGATTCAAGTGTGACTAGGGTTTACAAGGGTATTTGCTATTTTCCTACTTACTGCTCAGAAACATAAATTGTTGATACTCGTTAGAACAGCCTCGCCGAGGCGGTTCTAACGGGCGCCCATAATAAAACAGACTCATGAGTTCTTGTGTCCGAAAGGTTTACCGTCCACGGGGTTTACTGGGGTATTTGCTATTTTCCTAATTGCTGCACAGAAACATAGATTGTGGATACTCGTTAGAACCGCCTCGCCGAAGCAGACTCATTAGTTCTTGTGTCCGAAAGGTTTACCGTCCCCGTCAACACAGTATAGGTAATTTCTGAGACGTTGCTTCAAATCTGAGGGGGTTTTACCCGACATCGAGACCTAATGACATCTCAAGCCCTCCCACCTAATGAAACCAATAGGGTTAACCTGCGTGGACGCTCTGTCTCGCACTGTTCCCCTTTCATAACTTTGATGATACTTAACTGCAGCTGACCATGATCAGATTGCCAAATAAGGAGCAGTTTGCGCTCGATCTTCAAACTTTTTATGTCCGGATTGAATTTATTTTCTAATGTTGTTTTCTATTAGATTACAGACAGCCATTAAAATATACAGTTATTTGTTTATTTGTTTGTTTGCTTGCTTGTACTGGATGTTAAAGGCCCATTCAACACTATTTAGGTAATTTTGAGCCGATAAGTTTGCCATTCCACACTTTCTCTGGACAGGCTTATACGTAAGCGGTTAACCACTACAATGCATTCTGTAGTCAGACCCTGACAACTGCCCTTCTTGAATCAACGAAAGGGAGATAATAAAACAGTTAAACAGTTTTAACAGGTTTTTTCTATGAGTTAAAACAATCAAATTTATTTCACAGTACCTTAAAAAATATTTCACTTCTGAAATTAAGACTAACTCTGCTTTAAAAAGCTTATTTAGTGATTCAAGTTATTCATTCTCGTGTTTTCTTCGTACAATATCCTCTGGTCAGAAACCACCTTTAGGACTGTTCACTTTTGATCAGTCCTAAAGGACTGTTCACTTTTGAACAGTCCTAAAGGTGGTCTTAATATAGGAATTCTACCATAGTTTCACGGGTAGTGATATTTTCAAATGGACGGATACAGCATCAAGCTACCAAGCCCGAATAATAGCCACTCTTGTAGACCCCACTTCATTCAGATCTAGACCACCGAATTTTACATAGAACCTTTTTGCGATAGAGGGAGGGATGGGGGACGAAAGTTTGTCTATGACATCCGGGGCTCATTGAATTTGCTCGTGACGGATGAAGTTTACACAGCTTTACATAATCGTGTGCTGATATCACCAGAACTAGCAGCTTTCAAATACTAAGGTTTTTTTAGAGGTTTCAAGTTTTGTGCGACTTACCCGACAATGAGATGAAATGACATCTCAAGCCCTGTCGCAAAATTAAACCAATAGGGTTTAAATGCACTGGATGGTCTGACTCGCACGTCTTTGCCTGGGCAGGCTTAAATTAGAAGTACGTATGTGTAATTTCGGTTCTGCCTGGAATCATCGTGCTGCCGAATCTATTTCTCCAAGCCCCGATCGGCGCGGATGTATGGAGCAGGAAATAAGAACCTATTCAACGGAAACACCATTTTAAGGCATTTGTAAACACAAATGAGTATCCTTGGGTTAGAAAATTGTGTCTGTCCAGGATCTGTATATGAAATATGACTTGCTGGAAAAAAAAATAACAATCGTATGATATAAGTTTGTCTTAAAAAAAAAATAAAATAAATAAAAATACATAAATATAACAAAAAATAAAGAAGCAACTGGTAATAGCCAAAATACGTTAAAATGGCTAGTGCCAGTCGACTGGCAATAGCCAAAATACGTTAAAATGGCTAGTGACAGTCGACTGGCAATAGCCCAAATACGTTAAAATGGCTAGTGACAGTCGACTGTCACTAGCCATTTTAACGTATTTTGGCTAGTGACAGTCGACTGTCACTAGCCATTTTAACGTATTTTGGCTAGTGACAGTCGACTGGCACTAGACCTTTCCTATTAATAATAATAATGAATTCCCCCCTCAATCCCAGTTTTTTTCTTGATAAAGTGGGGTCTATGGGGAACTTCATTTCACGGACTTGTTAACCTGATGGTTATGTTTCTTTCCTTTTTATCTTCTCATGTATGTCATGAGCATGGCCATAAGGGATATTTTAGTCTGTTATATTACTTTATGCGACAAACACTCACGTAAACATTCCTTAAGCGCAAAATTTGGGTTTACAGACATGAATATCCGTCACCGTTTTTAAACACACACACACACACACACACACACACACACACACACACACACACACACACACACACACACACACACACACACACACATGCACGCGCGCGAACACACAAACGCACACAGGTTAACAGCTGCGATTTGGATAAATCGCCAATGTCAGATTATTTTCTTAAGATCATCATGAAAAGTGTGTACATAATGTTGAGCCCCTTGAACCCCATTTTCATAAAGTACAACTGGGTTTAACGGTTTCCTATTTCTGCTCGAAGCGGTTCTAACGAGGACCAGCAATTTATGTTTAGGTTCACGTTCGGTGAAGATCAGCAATCCATGTTTAGAGCAGAAAAAAATGCAAGATATCGGATATTTTGTCAGAAAATTTTCAATTTTTGGTGACAAAACGTTCAATATATTTGAATTGGCGTGTTTTTGTAAAGTACCGTTGAAGATGAAATCTCCAAAATAGTTATTCTTAGTTTCGAGTGAAAACTTATCAATTTTATGCTCGGAACATAGATTCAACAAAGCTCGTTATAACCGCCGTGTACTTTGTTTTTCAAAAAAGTTGGCTTGCAGGGGTATTAATTAACAAATACTGATTAACGCGTTCTATTTCATAATTCGCTTTAGGAAAATAGAGGCACGAGACAAGCTGCATTCTTCCATAATATTCAGACGAAAAATAAAAATAATAAAAAGATAATTATCATTCGCGCTTATATTTGCATCAAACCATTATGATTACGCTCCCGTGCGCTAAATGTCTCTAAAACTAACGTTTCTCAGATGAAAATGTTTTTTTTTTTTAATTCTGCCATATTTATAGATTTATGACTGCTCATTAGAACCACCTTGGTAATACGGTTTTAACGAGTATCCGCAATCTATGTTTTAGAACAAAAATAAAAATAAAATAATGAATTCCCCGTAAATCCCATTTTCTAAAAAAAAAAAAAAATGCTCATTAGAACCGCCCTGTCCAGACAGTTTTAAGGAGTACCCGTAATCTATGTTTTGGAGCAAAAATAAGGAAAAAAGGAATACCTCGTAAACCCAATGTGCTCTATATACTGTGGGGATTAGAGGGGCCTTCTATTCGGTAATCGGAAAGAAAGTATCAGGAAAAAAGTATCGGAAAAAAAGTATCAGTTTTGGGTAGGAAAAAAAGTATCTGGAAAAAAAGTATCAGTTTTAACCAGATTCACTTCTGATGTTACAATGATATATTGATTTGGATACTTTTGTATATTTTGCTTTGTTTTTCAGTTTAATAATCAATCTTGCAACCTATCTCTGTAATCCTTACCTTATAAAAGGGCTTGAGATGTCATTTTATCTCAGTGTCGGGTAAAATTCCTCCCCACCTCCAGAATGACCTATAGTGTAGATGGGGATGTTAAACCTCCAATTAAAGAAACTACAAGTCAGACCTCCATGCTTATGGACCCTATTTGGTTTAATTGGGCGGCAGGGCCTGAGATGTTATTTAATCTCAATGTCGGGTTAAAGTCTCACAAGTTGGAGGCAACGTCTCCAAAATGACCTATATAGTGTAGACAGGGATGTTAAACCTCCAATTAAACAAGTTAAAGTGTGCAAGTCGGATCTCCATGCTGATGAACCCTATTTGGTTTCATTGGGCAGCAGGGCTTGAGATGTCATTTCATTTCAGTGTAGGGTAAAAGTCCCACAAGCTGGAAGCAATGTCTCCAAAATGA
Organism: Lucinisca nassula; assembly: GCA_963580285.1. Taxonomy (NCBI): domain Eukaryota; kingdom Metazoa; phylum Mollusca; class Bivalvia; order Lucinida; family Lucinidae; genus Lucinisca; species Lucinisca nassula. Next base: position 51,857,304 of record OY757010.1, read on the forward strand.
CCTATATAGTGTAGACAGGGAGGTTAAACCTCCAATTAAACAAACTAAAGTGTGCAAGTCAGGCCTCCATGCCCATGAACCATACTTGGCTTCATTGGGCGGCAGGGCTTGAGAAGTCATTTCATCTCAATTTCGGGTAAAAGTCCCACAAATTGGTAGCAACGTCTTCAAAATGACCTATATATTTTTTTTCCTGATACTTTTTTCCGGATTCTTTTTTTCTGATACTTTTTTTCCGGATACTTTTTTTCCTGATACTTTCTTTCCTACATTCCTTCTATTCACGGACTTGTGATCCTGATGCATTAGCTGTAGGGTGATTTTTAAAACCGCTTCAACAAATCGGTTCAAACAAAAACCCACATTCAATGCTCTTGAGATAATGTGGGATCTAGTTGGACATGTTGGAGTGTTTATTTAACGGACTTTTTGTTGAGGTGATGATGAATAATTTAGAAATTCTGAATTAACATATAACAAATATCGACTAATGTATAACAGTTTCCGGAAAGCAGATATTACACACGCGTGTAAACACATTACCTGGCGTTGCATGGCAACGTAAGTGAAGTGTGGTCAGTGACAAATCTCGCCAATACTTTTATATGATCCTAATGTCTTGGGAAATACGGTCATCTGTAATTGCCAGAATATACAGGGGTTCTAATAATTTTGGCCTCAGTGTGGCTCAAATATTTCCTTAACATGTAAACGAACAAAGAGCATTTCTCAGTTAATGCATTTTCTTAACCCGTATTTGACAAAGATGGAATCTCCCACCTAGTAAGTTTGGATTGGTCCATTTCCAATTATTGGGCTGCCAGGTTTGTTTTATTAGCGACACATTTTGCAACAATGTTTGTACTTTCAGCAAACAGTGTAGAACCAGGTCAGACGTCGTGTTTTGTGGCGTCTGATCTGGGTCTGCACTATTTGCCAATGTTCCGCAAAAGGGCCGCTAGGCATATATGGGTTAAATCTTCGATACACTTATTTGTTTGTTTTTCTTTCTTTCTTTTTTTTTTTTTGGTTCTTTTGTTTTTAGAAAAAAATCCATAAAGATTTTTAGGATGAACGTATTGTCTGAAAATTTATCATGCATTAAGCTGAGGTATTATCCATGTCATTCTCGATTGTTCTTTATATATGTATTGTTTAGTTAAGATTGTTCTTTGTACTCTGTATTTAAAGTCAATGACCATGTCATTTCTTAAGAAATGGCATACATGTACTTACAGAATATTCATTTTTTTTTCTCAAATATAACTTTAATTTTAAATGACGCGATTGTAGTGAATATATATGTTAAGCTGTTGAAGATAATCGTAAATAAACATGCACATGTATTTAAGTCAACTAAAGCGATTGCGCATGCTCGCTTAATGCATAAATTCGATTGGCTCAGTCATAAAACGGTGTCAAACGGTCATACTATTGGCCAAAACGGGAAAGCGTTTTCAATAGCGTTTTGATCTTTTCAGAGCGCATGCGCAAATTTACCGTTTGTCTGAAACGCTTCGCCTTGACTTTTGATTGGTCAAAACGATATGAAACGCTCGAACCGTTGTCGAAACGCAAACGTTTTGCAACGGTTTCAAAACGGGCCCTAAACGCAAAAATGGGTAGGTCGAACGTTATCGCCACTGTACCTGTTGGTTTGTTGTAGGTTGCCGATGGGACTGGAAAGGAGGCCCACATGATATTGTGGAATCACCCTGGGGTAGATGTGACAGGGATGGTGGGTAGATGCGAGAAGGTGGCAGGCTCCTGTGAACAGGTAATTGGCCGGTCCATGTGCATAAGCAAGCACTGAGCACACCCAATTCGGGCCTAGAAATATTAATTAAAGGAGAACGGGTACACTGTCAGGGGAGGGAATTCAGAGGATCTCCCCGCCTTATCAAGGGAGGTATACTCTTAACCCTTAAATGCCAATCACATTTGACGTCTGGTTTGTGGTTTGCCAGTTACTTGAAAGCTCACTGTTGTAAATAGTGTGGACCCAGATCAGACTGCTCCTAGAGGAGTCTGATCTGGGGCCACACGTTTTGCCAGTATGCAAAAAATATGTTTAAAAAGCTAAAAAGACGATTGAGCAGGCAATATAAACAGACGACATTTTTCTGTTGCTGTTTTTCTCGGTCTCTTAAGAGTTAACGATATCCTTTCAGTGGCCGGTTGATAGGCAGCTGAAGCCGTACACGTGGTCTGGACACTGGTAGATGCAATGCAATGACTGAACTGACTGATTAAACGTCAATATTTAAGTTTACTTTAGGTTGCACCTGGTCTTTAAAGTAAAAAAGTTTGCTTCTGGCGAGGGTGTTTTTTGTTAGGAGTAAATCCATTTTTCCAAGGGACTCCTTGTACAGGACATTGAAACATAAAACATTACGATAACACATCCGTGTGATATAGTGCATTTTTCAAACCTCAAAAAAAGTATTTTTTTCTGATGAAAATTTGCTATATTTTTCTTATTTATACTCCAAACATATGTTTTGGGTGCTCGTTAGAACCGCCTCATTGAGGCGGTTCTAACGAGTACCCACAACCTATGTCTTGGAGCAGAAATAAGAAAAATAATGTATACCCCCGTAAACCCCAGTTTTCTCTATATAAAGTGTGGTTTAGGGGGGTCCTTATTTCACGGACTTGTTCACGTGATGATATGAAGAAAAAGATGAAAAGACGAAACTGCAATTAGATGATCACAGAAAAACTGCTAGTGGAATTAAGGGCCGTATTAAACGCTAAACCATAACACATCCGTGTGATATAATATCCAAAAATGGTTACTTTTCTGGCCCTCTTCCAAAATAACAAAAATGATTCTGCACTGACGAACAAATGGCTGGCAGAGCTAAGAATAGGAATTTCTTTAAAGACAACTCCTCCTGTACGCTATAGTGAATTTCAGTCAAACTTCATAGGAGTGTTGCCTAGGTGACCCCCTATTAAAATAATTTAAATAGATCCGCCTTGATGAGCAAAACGGCGGCCTGAGCTAAAAAAAAAAACAGAAAAACAGAAAAAGTCAACAATTTGCTTTAAATTGCAACTTATCCAATATCCTTGGATCAATTTAATTAAAACTTCACAGGAATGTTGCCTACCTAAATAGCTGAAATCGTTTGCTCAAATGATCAAAGATAAAAAATATATAAAACTTAAACAACAACCTTTCCTATATCCCTGGACCAATTTCAGTCAAACTTCATAGGAATGTTTCTTAGGTTACCCTCTATCAAAATTGCAAAAACGGTTCCATTCAAATTAACAAAATGGAGCAGAAATAAGAAAAATATTGTTTACCCCCGTAAACCCCAGTTTTCTCTATATAAAGGAGGGTTTAGAGGGTGTTCATTTCACGGGCCTGTTCACACGGTGGATAGATTGGGTGAGAAACTATTTAAATTGAGGAGCAAGAAGGAATGTGAAATTCTAGGTTTACTTTGAAGCATTCAACAAGCAATATAACTTAGGTTGACACGATTAATCGGATAATCGACACTCGGTCGATAAGTTCCACAAAAATTATTATCATTACTAATTTCCTTGTAATCGATTATTTGATAAGAACAATTTACCACTCATAGTTGTTCCAAGAATAGCTGAATGAGTGGCAAACAGTGCAGACCCAGATGAGACGCCGGGTTCTGCGGCGTCTCATCTGGGTCTACACTGTTTGCACAGGCCTGTCTGTTCAAATACAAATGGTAAAGTACAAGATATGGCAAGAGTCATGCTCAGACAGAAAGCCAGACAGGTAAAATTATGACCAAATCTTCAGTGATCACTAATCGATTATTGATCGCAATGACAGGAATGATAACCGATTATTTTTTCAGCTCCGGTTAGCCAGCCCTAAATATAACATAGCTCTTCGTTAAGCATCTGTCTTGCAAAGTGACAAAAATAATGTTTATAGGATCCATTAAGTAAATGTCCAAGGTTTTGCTTAAACATAATGACACCAGAATTTTTCCCTCCTTACATGTATGTATATACTTATTGCTGTGTTTTCATGCGATATTTAAGCGGCAAACTTTAGGTAAATTTGAAACTTAACGTCAGGACACAATGTGCCGAAAATGCTATTTCTAAATGAAAAAAAAAATGCATTTTAAAGGTTATCATTTCTTGTTCCACCCGTTTCAGATACAAATTTTATGGCCCTAAAATTGCATTTACCTGATGAGCATTTGAGATTATTCCTTGTTTCTACTATACAAATAAGCTGTTTGTACTCATTAGAACCGCCTCACTGAGTGAGTGTCAATGGGTACTCATAATCAAGCGCTTTGGTGAATTGGTAGCGCTTCGCATTTGTGATCAAGAGATTGCGGGGTCGAGCCTCACGCTGACCAAAGTGTTGTGTCCTTGAGCAAGGCACTTCATCCACATTGCTTAAAAAGTACTGGTTACCACCCAGGAAATCCTGCTCGTAATGCTCAGATGTGAGCGAGTAGCAGTAATAGGAGAGAAAAAAAGCAAAATACAGAAAATATTATTTATCTATGTAAACCCCACATTTCTTTAAGTAAAGTTGGGTTTTCTAGTGTGTTCATTTTACGGATGTGGTTTTACAGCTTTTGGGTGGTGAAGTTTACCATTACCATACAAAATTAATGAAGAAACCTGCAAAAATTGGAGGCGCACATGTATGGCACCAGGACTATGGGTATGATTTGTTGTCTTAATTTTATGTATAGTAAAAATTCCGCTATTAAGACCACTTAAAATTAAGACTAATTCTGCTACAAAAAGCTTATTTAGTGGGTTGAGTTATTCTTTCTCTGTGTTTTCTGCATGCAGTGTCCTCTGGTCAGAGACAACCTTTGGGACTGTTCAAAAGTGGTCTTAAAGACAGTCCCAAAGGTCGTCTTAATATAGGAATTTTACTGTATAACGTCATTCGTAATACAGTTTAGTCTCTCTGACTCTATAGCTAGCATCAACGTGTGTGGTATCTGCATATTTGTTCTCCAAACCTGTAGGTTATATGTTTTATTTGTGGTCAACACTATCATTTTGTAGATGCTTCCGAATTCGTAGGACTTTTACCCGACATCGAGATGAATTGACATCTTAAGCCCTACCGCCCAAAGACACGGCTAGAGTTTAAGGAGCGGTCCGACTCACACCACTTTTGCTTGTCAGGCTTAGACCTTACTCAAATTCGGTCGATTTCAGCTCTGCGTGGAATCACCATGCAACCATATGTATTTTCCAAGCCCCGATGGCCAGGGGCGCAAAGTAGATAGTTGGTGCTGACTAAAATGTTAGCTCGTGACCCAATGTTGTTCACACTTCTGTGAAATACGATAAAATAAGATAAAATACCATTGTGCAAAAGTGGCTACTTTACATTCTCAAACACTGGAACGCATTCTTGTTCACACCTCGATAAATAGTCTCCCTACATCATAGTGTAGTTTATATTTTCTTGTCCTTTGGGATCATTGATTCCATTGTGGAATTTGGAAAATATTTTGAGGGTCACTGATGAGGCCTGATTGGCCGAAACTAGCTAGTCTGGCCCAGAAAACTTGTGCACTCCATATTTTCCAGTTTCGTGGTGTATTCCTTGCTTCCAAAGGATAACCCTTTAATAGAGCATGTAGTTCGAACAAATTGACCTGAGACTGGTGAACTCTATTAACATAATTTCACACCCGACTGAATGCATATATTTATCTTCGTCGTCCCCGAAAATTGCAAAATTGTTATTCAATACATAGAGGTCGGTAAACGGGTAGCAATTTACGAGACGCCGGAAATTCACGAGATGTTTACGAAAGCCGACGTATCAGGCGAAAACATTGACTAATTTATTCCTTGCATAAAGGTCGGTCTCATGTCAAAGTGTTCGCACTATAATTATTAATGAAGTACTGACGGATTTGAATAAATGCAAGTGTTTCAAATGCCAAAATACTAAGGCGAATACTTTTGGCATTTATACAACGAAGAAAAGCTACCTGATTTCCTGGTAAATGTTCCGTTTAGCAACAAAAACAACGTGTGTGCGTGTGTGAATTCGGGTTTGACGTCGCTTTCAACAATTTTTCAGTCATACCACGACGGTGTCTGGTTGTGACAGGGAGCTCAATGCTCACTTTTATAGTGCTGCCTCACTGAAGTATCATGTCCCAGTCACATTACATGATACCACACCCAGTCGCATTATCCTGACACTGGGTCTACCAGTCCTAGCTCTACCCCGTAAATCTGAGTGCCAAGCGAGGAGCAGCTAGTACCATTTTTAACGACTTTGGTATGTCTCGGCCCGGAATCGAACCCGTGACCTCCCGTTCCCCGGAGCGGACACTCTACCAACTGAGCTATCGGGGCCGGTAACAAAAACAATGTACAAGTCCAAATAAGAAAAATAATGCAAATTATCCAACAATAAAGCGGCTGTCCCTGGCGAAAAGGGTCTTTCAACCCCACCTTCCCAGCGAAGACTCAGATAAGTAGTCTGGTAGTCTGGTTGGAGTCTTCAATGTGCGAGATTCTTCATGTCGTCAGGTAAGGTTGACAAAACTGACTAAATTTGTAAACAGTAGTATTTGTGTTTATCGCGGCCCGAATAACGTAATAGCGCTTTTACGCTCTGCATGTGGAGTATTTTAGTAGACATTTTAAAATATTATCCTTATTTTCTAAGGAAACAGGATTTGCCATTTCATGCAGAGTAGATATGGACCCAATTTGCAGTAAATGTCAAATCCTGTTTTCTGGGAAAATACAAATTTTGTTGTCTGCTGAATTAGCCTAGAGTGTGAAAAAGGTTAAATATGTTATCCTTTGGAAACTAAGAATACACCAGAGAACTTAAAAGTATGAAGCGTACAGTTTTCTGGATCAGACAAGCTAGTTTCGGTCAGTGACCCTCAAATATCTTCCAAGGTTCCACAAAAGAATCAATGATCCCAAAGGAAAAGAAAATATAAACTACACTATGGTGAGGCAGGGAGACTTTTTACGGCCGTCACACGTTCCCTTAACACAACACCAGCTGTGGTGACGTTAAATATGTTCTATAAAAAGATGATCCTTTAGAAAGAATAAACCACACAACTTAAAAGTATGACGCGTACAGTTTTTTTGGCCAGACTAGCTACTTTCGGTCAATTAGGCCTCGTTAGTAACCCTTAAATATTTTCTAGGTTCCACAATGGAATCAATGTCCCCAAATGACAAGAAAATATAAACTTCACTATGGTAAAGGCAGGGAGACTTTTTACGGCCGTCACACATTCCCTTAACACCAGCTGTGGTGACGTTAAATTAAGAAATAGATCAGCTCTTACTGTGATTTGTTGAGTAATAAATCACAGTTTGAAGGTCAGTTGTAAAGTAGACAAATCACAAGCGCGTAGCGCGCGTGATTTGTCTACTTACAACTGACCGACAAACTGTGATTTATTACTCAACAAATCACGGACAAGAGCTGGTCTATTTCGATTCTAACACGCTGAAAATTGGCAATAATGTTGTTGTTTCCTTCAAAACCTCACAACCTTTCGCCATTGTTAGAAGAAATCCCGCTAAAATTATCGACTGAAACACATGCATTTATATCCTTTTCTTACGTTTTCGATGCGAGAAAATGACGTTACACCGTCTAACGTCAAGGAAATCGACTAGTGACGTCATTAATTGGAAATTTTAATGACGTCACACGTCACGCTCTTCCGAGCTGTGATTTGTTGCAGAATAAAACACAGTTATTTTCCAATGCCTATATAGGCGCGCTGTGTTAGAATATTGTTTATAAAAGGGTTATCCTTTGGAAGCAAAGAATACACCACAGAACTTAAAAGTATGAAGACTATAGTTTTCAGTTCGGCCAATTAGGCCTCATCACTGACCCTAGAATCAATGAAAAGGGTCATTCAAGCCGACCTCTGCAATTTATGACACGGTGATTCTTGATTTGACCCAGGCAGACTCACATAAGAAATAAAAAAGCGTATGCTCTAGCGGACTCAGCATACGAGCATGCTCGTCTAGGTCTCTGCTGATCCGTCATAATATATTCGTTTACTATATGACGTGAAACTTGAGTGCGGGTTTCGGTGGGAGTGCATGGGTAGGCGTTGCCTTTGCACGCTCAACCGAGCCTGGGCTAATATGACGTATAAATTCATAAACATGTCGCGTGGGTTCCCAAATACTGTAAGATTCCGCTATTCGGACCACCAAAAAGTGAGACTCAATATGGTTTTAAAAGCTTACTGAGAAGGTTTCATTTATTCTTTCTTTGTGTTCTCTATACCGAATGTCTGCTTATAAGAGGCCACATTTGGGACTGTTCTAGAGTGATATTAAAAACCACTTTTGAGGGTCCCAAAGGTTGCCTTATCATAGGAATTTTGCTGTGTCTTACTAGGACCGCATCGTACTTGAGGTTTTTTGGTGTTCGGAGCGTGAGATTTTTCATGCTCATAAACTTGAGGATGGCATGAGTTGGCATCTTCGGTTTATGAGCGAGACAATAGACATGCACAGTCGATATGACCATATAAACCACCTCAATGGATTAAATTTGGTAATTCTTTTAATATTCAAACTCGGGCCGGGGCTCCTCGCACGACAGTTCCATATTTATCTTATTGTAAGCTCATTTTTCAAGAGCAGGTCCTGTTCGGTGACCTTGCTTATCTACAATGATTATTTTTTGAAGGTTTGGCTATACTGAGTAAGTTCAGCGGTGTCCTGGCGAGACGCGCGGGCTCGACTTGACCCCAGCTGACCTAAACTACATTCTTACAAATTTAGCCTTTTTTGATACTTTATTGTTTTCCCCACAAAAAAAAAAAAAACAAAAAAACTGCTGATGATAATTCTCGTTCCAACTAGTATCTGTTATTGACTACCCCATTTGTTTGCATGTTTTGTTTGCGTATTTTGATTTTCGCTTAATGTTACCTATGTAACCTAAGCTTGAATAAAGATGAGTTGATTTGAGAGAGTTGACAAGCATTTCCTTGACGTTTTCTTATTCAGTAAAGTTCAATTAGGAAATTAATTTATTTTTTCTGCGGTTCATGAAAGTATGAACGCAGTGGGTCGCGTGCAAAGTAAATAGACCTCGAGGGGGTTCATGTAAACTTTGCTAGCGACCCGCTGCCGTTCATACTTTCATGAAAAGCAGAAAAAAATAAGTTTATTTTTTATATTTACATTCCTTGCCCCTCATCACTGGGCGTGAATTGCTAATAGAGCAAACTTTTAAAGCTGAAAAACATAAACACGCCATTTTTTTCTACCAGGAGCGGAAGGGCGTTGATGTCACCAACGTCCATAGAGAATCATGGTTTAGAATGATGTCACTTGACGTCAGTGAAAATCATGTGACTCGATGCGTTCATGGAAGTAAGAACTATATTGTTTTCTATAGACTTTAGACTTTACACTGGAAATGTAAATATATATTATGAAAATGACAAAGAAATAAATTTGATTGTCTTTCAGTTTGTTTGTTTGTTTGATTTTAAGTTGTCTTTAAGTAATTAAAAGATAATGTTTTATATTTTTTGCCTTCTTCACAGGTACTGGTACCAAAATGGTTGTTTATTTCCTAAAATGATGACGGTATTCATAGCATTAGATAAATGTACAAAGGAAAATAGCTGTCTTCAGGTACGTTTTTGTCGTACTGAAAGTATATATTATTCATGTTTTGAGTATTATTGGTAGTCTAATGGGCTGATCCATTAATTTTGCTCATTGATAACGGAGATAGGCATCACCTAGTATGTTTCCGTATTAATAAACATGTATATTACATATATAACGGGCCTCGGGCCTTTAATGTCAATTATGAATAAAGATCTTATAGACTTTAACCCCTATCCTGCTGGAGAAATTAATTTCTTACTTTATACCATATACCAATCAAATAACCTGGTATAATGTATTCACTCAATTCACAATATAAATAACAAACAGTGTAGCTCTGGATGTACATGGTTCTCTCCAAAAGGATTTGAAAATATTGACGTTATGACGTTTTCCGTTTTTGTAGATAGGAAATTTACCTGTTATTGTTTTCTTCCTTCAATTTTAAACCTCAGACCAGAATGTTTCGTCACATAATGGATGGAAAGCTCGTATAAGTGAAAAAGATATATATGCCTACCGCCCCTTTTTTGGACATTGGCAAACAGAGCAGACCCAGATCAGATGCCGCAGAACGAAGCGTCTGGTCTGGGGCTACACTGTTAGCTTAAAGAACATTCATTATAGTAAAATTTGCCACAAAGAAATCAAATCGGACACCACTACAATTGGGAATGAAACCACTCCAAACTTACTAGGTGGAAATTCCATTTTCATGTGTGTGTTAAGGGAGAAACGCACGAGTGTTAGTGTACATATTGTTTGACGTACGTCAAAACTGACGTCCTTTAACATTAAAATAATGGTGAAACGTTATGCCATTCTTTGTCGCTGAACTTTTCATCATTTTAACGCGCAGTTTTATTTTTTATTCTAAAATGTCTGAGTCCATCTTTCTTTATTTTTCCTTTGTATATAGAATTTCCTCAATCAAAAAACAGATGATGGTTTATATAGGCATTTATCATGTGACGTTGCGTTTGAGAGTGTAATAACGGCTAAAGCCCTCGGGCCAATATGACATACCGGTGCCAATATGACTTAGAGGCACACCTTTACCATATAATAACCTCTATGTAATAAATTAATAATCTACTAGTGGATTAAATATGCAAATTAGTAAGATACGTCCCGTAACGTTACACGTGCGTCGTCATTAATGACGTCGCGTTTACTAATGACGGAATATTGACATTTTCGTTAAAAAAATCGTGAATAATATGTGCTTTAAATGTCATTTGATAAACAGAATCGTGAAGTCGTTTTCATGTAATATTAAATTTATTAAACTCGTTGTAGAAAAGGGATAAAATGCTCGGCAAAGCCTCGCATTTTATCCTTATTCTTCAACTCGTTTAATGAATTCAAATATACATGAGCACTTATGTAAGATCCTCTATTTAACGCGCAGTGTTATTTTTTATTCTAAAATGTCTGAGTTCCTCTTTCTTTACTTTTCCTTTGTATATAGAATTTCCTTTATTCAAAAGACAGATAATTTTGGTTTACATAGGCATATGCATGGTAAACGGCGCTAAAATGAGTCAACGTCACTGCAACAATTTGACGCAACGAATAACGAAACGTTTTCGCGCTGATCGGAAAACGGCGAGAAAGATTTTCTCAGTCTAGAATCTTAACCCTTTTTGTACCAAATGGAATCTTCCTTCTTATATATAGCAGGAGTCCATTCCAAAAATTAGGGGTGTCAGGTTGTGTTTTCTTCAAAATGTATTAGGAAATGACTGAACTTTTAGCAAACAGTGTAGGCCCTGATCCGACGCCGCGTTCTGCGGCGTCTGATCTGGGCCTGCACTGTTTGCCAGGGTACCCGTTTAGAGGTTTCTGGTACTGGACGATTGCCCAATATTTTTATTCGTGATTTCAGTCACGATTCCTATGAGTGTCAAATTATCGAAATTCTGACAATATACAGACGATCAGAGCTAAAACCACACAATATCAAAACTCTTTTCTTCCCTCTGTCCTAAGAGACTGGAACAACTTACCGACAGAAGCCAAACAAAAAAGCAGTTTATGTTCTTTTAAATGTTTTTTGAAGAAAAATAAAAAGTGTGTTCCTGAACATTATTATTTCGGAAACACAAAGGCACAGATACTTCAAACACGACTACGTACTGGATGTAGCTCCTTAAATCTTGACCTTTTTCTTAAAAATATAACAGATTCACCACTATGTAATTGTGGTAGCATTGAAGATGCACAGCACTTCTTTTTCCACTGTAGGTTTTATCAGAGGCAAAGAGAAACACTTTTAAACTCTATAAGAATACACCAAACACCCTCCTTAGATATCATCTTGCATGGTGATGATTCATTATCTCTAGAGATAAACCAAAGAATATTTGCCAATGTTCACATGTATATTATAGATTCAAGACGTTTCGAATAATCTTCAATACAGTCCATTATATTTCACAACATGCGATGAAAATAAAATAAACTTTCGGTCAATCAGAGGCCCCGCATCGATACCTCCTCCTCCCCATCCGCTTGATTTTTTTTTTCCATCTATACATTGTATCGTCACTAATCCTAATTGTTATTTGTTTATTTTCAAAATTATTATTATCATCTATCTCCTGCTTGTAGGATTTTTTTTTCTTAAATTCAATGTCATTATTCTGTATACTTAATTCAGGTTTAAATACTCCGATGCTCAAATAGTAAAATCAATTTACATTCACGGCTGTATACCGCCGTTAACAATACATTGTCACTAGTCTTATAAGGAAAGGAACTATATAAGCCTCGCTTTCGTTCTGATCCTTTGTATGTGTTTAACTTTGCTTGTATGTTGTATTATTTTGTGAACTTATTGAATAAATATGTTTAAACCAAATTATCGAGAGGTTTTCTTTTTATTCCGTAAGGCCTGCAATTACTCTTATTTAAAAAAAATGGCGGGGAATTAATTCAGTATAAAAACAGCACCATAACTGAAAACTGGAAGTAAAACTGAACAGAATTACTTTGCGTGAATCAAAGACAATAGATCTACGGAGAGATGGCTAGTTATTGCAAGACAGTCTCGCTGAAAGACTGTCTGCGTACTGAATATAGAGGATCTTACACTAGTGGTCATTTCATATAAAATTTGATAAACGAGCCTTCGGTGAGTTTCATAAATTTCATATAAAATAAACACGAGTGTAAGATTCTGTTTATCATTTGACCCCTTTAAATTGGATTTTACCACGAGTGTAAGATTCTGTTTATCATTTGACTCTTTTAAATTGGATTTTAGCGCCTTTAGATGTGACAATGTTTTCCACAAAAATGCATGGTTGACATGGACGTTGTCATGGCGTTACTTAATCCCGCCAGAGGGTTGTTGCACGTGTGGTCATACGATTATTTTCATTACCCGACGTTATCCACTGCTTATCAACGAGGTCATATGATAATCTTGAATTTGTGAAAATATAATAAGTCGGTATTTCGAGTTACCATCGACCAAACTTTTAAAGTTCATTGTATGAAATTTGATTATTTTTTACCATGGCATTTAATCGCTAGTATGAACAGCATGGGGTCATGAGCTAAGTTTAAGTGAACCCTAACTTTGCTCGTGACCAAATGTTGTTCATACTTCAGTGAACGTTAATTCAAATGCACTTGTGTATGTAACGCGACTTTTGATTGGATGACGTCAAATAGCCTGCTATATATGTTACGAGATGGAATAGGAAACCTCTCTGGTGCTTATGCACATCTAAATTATTTTAGTAGATATATGGTAGGGCGGTGTGAGTGAAATATTTTGGGTGAAATATGGTACGCAAACTATGCGGCTCCATGAACAAGTCATGCACATATCATACGATGTATGCATGGGTGGTTTATAGAGAGCTGTTTTTACAATACAGGGGGCCGCTAAAAGGCCGAGTCCTATAGAATTTGCCTAAAAATCGCCAACCGCCAAATTGTGCCATATATGATTTTTATTCCCGTCACGTGTTGTGTGGGTGTTCGTTTTGACAGGAGTCATGTCATTGATTATAGGGTCGTTTCATCAATTTTTCCTAAGGGAAATATACTATTTGAAGGCAAATCCATTATCTACTCGATTTTGCTATCTGGCTTTGTTTGTGGCCGGTATCTCCACTTCCCCACGAACAAAGCAAGGTAATACGAGTAGGCATGATTTTCCGGTAGTATTCATAGATATATAAACCCTGAAAAAAAGCGGATACTTTAGCAGCAGGTCAAATTGTAAAGAGTGAACACAACATTGTGACGGGGAAATAGAAAGTATATTGAAAGGTATGTTAAATCTATGTTTAGTATTATTTTTGTATGAACATGCTTGTAGGTTTTGGAGGGGTTTACTTCTAGTATACCCCAACTTTCTGAAGCCTATTCTGAATTCACTATTGAGGCCTGTAGTGATTAGGCTACTAGCTTTGCCAGCTAGACGTCGCAGGATCGATCCCAGGCTTCTCCAGTAGTAGAATGAGTCTTTCTAAGTGAGGTCCTGTCTCATGCTGACCCTAGATGTTGGTGAGACGTAAAGTTTGGACACCCGCTCATTCTAGATTCATTTAGGCTTTTAGACCCCTTTTGTAGAATGTAATTAATAAACGCCGGGTCACTTGTTTGATCCATGACTTGTGACTGGCTGTGGTTAGAAAACCGTGGTTCCGTCCCAATATGATATTAGGTGTAGAGGGGACGTAAACTTAAGACGGGTTTAACCACATCTTCATCATCAGGGCAAACTCATACAAGAGCCTGTTGGGTTATCCGTGATGATGAACCGTAATGAATTTTATTTTACAAGCATGTTCACGTTGATTAGAAATAATTTTGGTCAAGAAGAATTACGAGTTCATTTTGTAATGATGCCGTTTTTGTCTGATAACTCAGTTTGTGCATGTATGTACATATAAAGAACGTGATGATGATAAGTGGGAGTATTTGGTCGCCACACGTCATAGCGGCCTGAGCGGCGGGGATGACGTCAGCTGCGTCATCGGCGTCGCGAGGACGGTTGTGACGGGGTGCCTACCAAATAGAGAGAATTTACGGCAAACAGTGTTGGCCCATATGAGACACTAACAAATGTTGTAGATTATAGATGAAAATCTTCTGTTGTAGTTTCTATCTGTTATTAATGTATTGAATTTGTGAATAGCTATATTTGTGAGCCGTGTCGCGGAGAAGGATATGAAATAGAGATTGTTATGTTTCCTGTAATTGGCGGCTGACCAGGTAGCGCAAAGGCGTGGTCTGTTCAATTGCCTCTTACTTGTGATAATGTAGTGAGCACAAATTTGATGAGTATTATGCTCAGTAGTAGTGAGCATTAATTGATTTCTGTAGTGCTCAGTAAGGAAACATGAACTTTGAGTATTATTGTGTCAAGCGCTGGGTGCTGATAATTTGATGCACAGTCAAGTTGAGTTCTGCTGTACGGTTATTTGTCGCATGCACTAATCAGCCTGTATGTCTGGTCGGCGCATGCGCAATAACGGTATATGCATGAACATATTTTTACTTCTCCGGGAGGGGGATCATGATATAGCATGTATGTTTTGTGACTCGTTTCTAGTCCCGTTATCGTAATTTGCAGGCATAACAATGTGTGACCTGCTGCTCCCTGCTTCATAGCAGCAGGTACTGGTACGACGCTAGGCGTTAGGGTCCAGCAAGGGCGGACAGACCGCCGTAATCAGCGCCTACCAGGATAGAAGCAGATTCTTCTAAATCATTGTTCGTTGTAAACAAATGTGATCATGGAAGAGGTCAACTTACCTTATTTGGACGATCACTAAACGGCTGATCAGCAAACGTGATCGCTAATCCTAGGATAATCAATTATGTTGATAGACTAGTTTTACTAGTTCGCGAGAAGAAGTGTCACGCGAGTGGGGGATTCACCCAAAGTTATAAACTGGCCAGTCGCGTTTTGTGTTGTTTCTTTTTTTGTTTTTCTTGTTGTTTTTGTTGTTTGCTTCTGTAGGTATTCACGTCACCCGTTCCGAGCACAGAACAGTGTTTTGCCTTCGGAGCGGACGTCGTGAGTTGGCTACAGAAGCAACAATTTGTGATGTTTTGTGTTAGTAAGTGTTGTATGTAGATACTGTAAATAATTCATGTCATTCATTTAACATCTTTCTTGTGCCTTACCCCACAGCTGCCCGTACACCTGTCAGAGATCACGCTCGGTTGTCTTGTCAGCATGGGGGTTTGCGGGACGCCGTAAACCCACATGTAACATTTGGTGTCAGAAAAGTGAGGATTTGATCTCTGGCTGGTGTTCCCGGCTGTGGAACAGCACATTGATACTCTGAATCATCAATTTAAAAAAAAAAAATAATAATGCATTGACAGCCACATTTAGAAATTAACTTGAATCTTCCTTCCTGCGTTGATGAAGTGCGAAACCCATGTATTCAACTGAATGGATACTGACAAGTCGATAATTCCTGAGCAGGAAGGCAAGGCAAACCCCACTTTTTCTTGGTAACGAAAAAATTAAGTAGACCCCACTTAATTGTGTTACCTGACATTCTACTAAGTTAAATTGGAGCTACTAATTGATCTTACCCACACATGGTTCTGACGTAGTGACGTTAACAATTTACTGACGTTGACATAACGGTAGCGTTAATATTTACGCAGTGGCTTGAGGTTAGGTATGACGTAATAGAAACATTAATGGTGACTTGTTATGATCGGAGTTTTGTAATGTGATAAAACTTCGGATTGTAGCATTTTACTGTAAACGTCGTCAGTTTATGACGTCATATTAGACTACCAGTACGCAACGTCATACTGTGCTGAAAGCATTTGACATTTCAAATCGCGTGTGCTTTAAATAACTAACGTTTTAGTTAGATTAACGCGTATAACACATATCTTAACGTTTTAGTTAAGCCCATTCAATCATCGCTGATCATAACTGATCAGTTTATAGTGGTTTTGATAGTAACGTGAGATTTACGTTATCAATAATGGAGCGTTTAATGCAAATGGGAAAGGACTTAGGTTATGAGGGGAAGGAGTTACAAGGTTTTGTTAAAGAGCAGCAGGATATTGAGCGGGCAGAAAGGCAAGAGCAAAGGGATTTAGAAAGGTTAAGGTCTGAAGAAAAGGAAAAGGAAAGGGCAGAAAAAGAAAAGGAAAGGGTACATGAACTAGCTAAGTTAGAGGAAAAGGAAAAGGAAAGGGCTGAAAAAGAAAAGGAAAGGGCACATGAACTAGCTATGTTGAATGTTAATAAGGAACTTGAAATGGCACGCATTAAGACTGAAAGGGAGGCAAAAGAGATTAGTGAGGCCCATTTAGAAAAAATAAAACATGGGTTTGAGCTACAGCACCAAGAATTAAGGAATCAGTTAGAAATGCAGAGAGCGAAGCTCGAGCTAGAATTTGAAAAGCAAAAAGCTGAGAAGGTGGCTCATGCCCGGGATCCTAAGTTACCTTATTTTGAAGAGGGTAAAGATAAAATGGATAGTTATTTATCTAGGTTTGAGAAATATGCTACGGCTAATAAATGGGATAAGAGTGTTTGGGCCGCGTATTTAAGTGCATTGCTCAAAGGGCGCGCACTTGATGTATATGACCGGTTGTCAAATGAGGATGCGGCGGATTATGAAAAGTTAAAGGACGCTTTATTAAAGAATTTTGACATGACAGAGCGCGGATTTAGGAAGCAGTTTCGTTATAGTAGGCCCGAGAAATCAGAAACGTTCATACAGTTCAGTAGTAGACTGAGAAGTTATTTAGAAAAATGGCTTAATATGGCAAAGATAGAAAAATCTTTTCCGGCTGTCTGTGATTTCATGGCAAGGGATCAGTTCCTGGAGTCATGTAATAGAGAACTGTATGTGCATCTGAAGCCAAAACAGTTTGGTAATTTAGATGAAATGGCTAGGGAGGCAGATTTGTTTGCAGAAGCGCGCGGGGGCGTATATAGCTGCATTAATAAGGGGCAACGCGATAATAGAGGCGCAGCGCAGGGTAAACAGGACAAAGTTGACTCGAACAAACCGAGTGGTAGACCGGATATCAAGTGTAGCATATGCGGTAAGGGGCATTTAACAATTAAATGTTTTAAGAACCCCGACAGGAAACAATTGTATAGCGCAGAGGTAGGAGCAACTGGAGTGGGGGATAGCGGTGTTAAAGAAAATTTTAACACGCGCGTAGAGACTCAAGGTTCTCAGGTTAAGAATGAGAATACGCAGAATGTAGGTCGTGGTTATACACGTGGTCGTGGTAATTTTAGAGGGTCTTTTCGCGGACGCGGTAAAAATAATAGCACACCACGTGGCGCAGCACACCAAGTTAGTTTTTGTCAGACAGAAGTAACTAGGAAAGGTGATGAGATTGGAAGTATTTTTGAAAATAAGGTTGGTGATCCTTTGATTTCGGATAGGGAGGAGTGTAGTAAGGAAACTAGGGAAGGTGTCTGTTACTTCTTAAAGGCAAGGTTACCGACGGCACAAGGATTGGTTAATAATAAAAAGGTGGTTGTATTAAGAGATACTGGGTGTACAGGCTGTGTCGTTCGGAGAAGTTTGGTTTCGGATAGTCAGTTAATAGGAAAGGAATCAAATGTTACGTTGATTGATGAATCCACACAAAGGTATCCTTTGGCAATGATTGACATTGATTGTCCTTTTTTCACTGGGAAAACTGAAGCTTTGTGTATGGATGATACGTTGTACGATTTGGTTATCGGTAACATTGATGGATCAAAACTTCCTGATATGTCTCATTTCTCAGCTGCGGCTGTAACTAGGTCTCAAACTAGGCAGGATGAGAAGCCTTACAGAAAACTTAAGGTTCCCGATCAGATCATTAACGATGACAAGGAGGCTTTCAAGCAAGCTCAGGTTGATGATCCAACTTTGGAAAACATCAGGAAAAGGGTTGTATCTGGGAACAAGACTGTGAGTCGTGGTTTAAACCGAGGTGAAACTAGGTTTATTGAGAAAAAAGGGTTGGCATATAGGGAGTTCACCAAGGGTAACAAAGTCTCTTTCCAACTTGTGGTCCCTCAAAGTTTCCGAGGAAAGGTGTTGAAACTGGCTCATGAAACGCTTATGTCTGGACATATGGGTATTAGGAAGACATTGGATAGAGTTGTAACTGAGTTTTACTGGCCCGGTATTTGCGGTGATGTCGCTAGATTTTGTAAATCTTGTGATATTTGTCAGAGAACTATTCAGAAAGGTCGGGTCACTAAAGTACCTCTAGGAAAAATGCCATTGATTGATACGCCATTTAAGAGGGTGGCAGTGGACATAGTTGGTCCAATTGAGCCTCGATCTGATAGGAAATCTCGGTATATTTTAACCATGATAGATTATGCGACAAGGTATCCAGAGGCGATAGCTTTACCGAGTATTGAGACGGAACGTGTCGCGGAAGCGCTTATTGAAATGTTTAGTAGGGTTGGCATTCCTGATGAAATGTTGACTGATTGTGGATCACAGTTTACTGCTGAGGTAATGAAGGAAGTCAGCAGACTTCTTTCTCTTCAACAGTTAACGTGTAGTCCGAGACACCCAATTTGCAACGGACTGATAGAGCGTTTCCACGCTACGTTAAAGCAGATGTTACGTCGCATGTGTGCTGAACGTCCAAAAGATTGGGATAAATATCTTCCAGCCTTATTATTTGCGGTAAGGGAAGTCCCACAAGAGTCTTTAGGATACTCCCCTTTTGAGTTGTTATATGGACGTAACGTCAGAGGTCCAATGGCAATATTAAGAGAATTATGGGCTGAAGAGGTACGCGATGAGCAAGTTCTTTCGACGTATCAATACGTTATTGAGCTTAGGGAACGGTTAGAGCAGACATGCAAATTAGCGCGTGATAATTTAAAGAAGGTTCAGATTAAGCAGAAAGCTTATTATGATAAAGGCGCGAGGTCGCGTAAATTTGACGTCGGCGACAAAGTAATGTTGTTACTACCGACAGACAGTAATAAATTATTGCTTCAATGGAAAGGTCCTTATGAAGTTGTTGAGGTAGTGAACAGAATGGATTATAAGATTGACGTCAATGGAAATGTTAACACATATCACGCTAACATACTGAAGCAATATGTGGAACGTCAAAATGTGACGTCACATTGCTTGCTTTCTGTAGAGTCCACTCCGTCAACTGAAAATGATGACGTTGACGAATTCTCATTGGAAGATTGCGCTTTTCCTACTGCAAAGCAACCAGAGACGTTTAAGGACGTCAATATTTCAGAAATGTTAACGCAGGATCAGCGTAAAGAAATAGAGACGTTGATAAAAGAATACCCGGACGTACTGTCCAGTGTACCAGGACGAACTGACCAAATAGAACACGACATAAAGTTGCTGACGACGGAACCAGTGAGGTCAAAAGGTTATGCCATACCATATAAAGTACGGGATGTAATGGAAAAGGAAATTCAAGATATGTTAGATTTAGGAGTTATTGAGCCATCAATATCTCCATATTCATCCCCTGTAGTACTTGTCCCTAAAAAAGATGGTTCGGTGCGGTTCTGCATTGACTTCCGTAAACTTAATAAAGTGACGGAGTTCGATGCAGAACCAATGCCAAATATGGAGGAGGTTATAAATAGAATGTCGGGGCACAAATACTTTAGCAAATTAGATTTGTCAAAAGGTTATTGGCAGGTAAAAATGACGTCTAAGGCAAAACCCCTAACTGCGTTCGAAACCCCCAAAGGCTTGTTTCAATTCAAAACTATGCCCTTCGGTTTGGTAAACTCAGGAGCAACATTTTGCAGGTTGATGAGAAAGATTCTGTCCGAACTTTCTAACGTTGATAGCTTCGTCGATGATATGTGGATCTTTACCGAAACTTGGAAAGACCACTTGACGTCATTACGTGAAGTTTTGGATAGACTTAGGACAGCCAAGTTGACGGCAAAACCTTCCAAGTGTATGATTGGGTATAGCAGTATCGAATGTCTTGGTCACAGTGTAGCTGCTCAGTCAGTTAGACCGCAAGAAGACAAGATACAAGCTATAAAGGATGCTCCTCGACCTTCTACTAAGAGACAAATAAAGTCATTTCTTGGGTTGGCTGGTTTCTACCGCCGTTTCATTCCAAATTTCTCATCTATCGCTTCCCCTTTGACAGATTTAACTAAGAAAAGTAGACCAAACAAGATCACAGACTGGCAGGACCATCATGAAAAGGCTTTTCAGACCCTGAAGAATAGACTCACGTCTAGTCCTATTCTTCGTCTTCCTATCTTTCATGATGGGAATCCGTTCATACTCCGGACGGACGCTTCTGATGTTGGTATAGGAGCCGTTTTGCTCCAAGAATTTGAAGGGGAAGGACGACTTCCCATTGCTTATGCCAGCAAGAAACTTTTGCCTCGTGAGAAAAACTATTCTGTAATAGAGAAGGAATGTTTGGCTATTATCTGGGGTGTTGAGAAATTTCGCAAGTATCTTTACGGAGTAGAATTCCTGCTTGAGACAGACCACAAACCCTTGTCTTATATGCAAACAGCAAAAGTTCTCAATCCTCGAATTATGCGTTGGGCAATGAAACTACAGCCGTATAGATTTCGGATTGTTGCAATTCGGGGCCAAGAAAATTTGGGGGCAGACTACCTTAGTAGGTAATTATTCGCACGGTTGTTGTGTAAATAGCTGTCTTGTTTAGATAGGTTCATCCTATTCCATCTCTATACACAAAGAAAAAACATTTCTGATTGTTTTTTCTCCAAAAGGGGAAACCTTTGTTACGAGATGGAATAGGAAACCTCTCTGGTGCTTATGCACATCTAAATTATTTTAGTAGATATATGGTAGGGCGGTGTGAGTGAAATATTTTGGGTGAAATATGGTACGCAAACTATGCGGCTCCATGAACAAGTCATGCACATATCATACGATGTATGCATGGGTGGTTTATAGAGAGCTGTTTTTACAATACAGGGGGCCGCTAAAAGGCCGAGTCCTATAGAATTTGCCTAAAAATCGCCAACCGCCAAATTGTGCCATATATGATTTTTATTCCCGTCACGTGTTGTGTGGGTGTTCGTTTTGACAGGAGTCATGTCATTGATTATAGGGTCGTTTCATCAATTTTTCCTATGGGAAATATACTATTTGAAGGCAAATCCATTATCTACTCGATTTTGCTATCTGGCTTTGTTTGTGGCCGGTATCTCCACTTCCCCACGAACAAAGCAAGGTAATACGAGTAGGCATGATTTTCCGGTAGTATTCATAGATATATAAACCCTGAAAAAAAGCGGATACTTTAGCAGCAGGTCAAATTGTAAAGAGTGAACACAACATTGTGACGGGGAAATAGAAAGTATATTGAAAGGTATGTTAAATCTATGTTTAGTATTATTTTTGTATGAACATGCTTGTAGGTTTTGGAGGGGTTTACTTCTAGTATACCCCAACTTTCTGAAGCCTATTCTGAATTCACTATTGAGGCCTGTAGTGATTAGGCTACTAGCTTTGCCAGCTAGACGTCGCAGGATCGATCCCAGGCTTCTCCAGTAGTAGAATGAGTCTTTCTAAGTGAGGTCCTGTCTCATGCTGACCCTAGATGTTGGTGAGACGTAAAGTTTGGACACCCGCTCATTCTAGATTCATTTAGGCTTTTAGACCCCTTTTGTAGAATGTAATTAATAAACGCCGGGTCACTTGTTTGATCCATGACTTGTGACTGGCTGTGGTTAGAAAACCGTGGTTCCGTCCCAATATGATATTAGGTGTAGAGGGGACGTAAACTTAAGACGGGTTTAACCACATCTTCATCATCAGGGCAAACTCATACAAGAGCCTGTTGGGTTATCCGTGATGATGAACCGTAATGAATTTTATTTTACAAGCATGTTCACGTTGATTAGAAATAATTTTGGTCAAGAAGAATTACGAGTTCATTTTGTAATGATGCCGTTTTTGTCTGATAACTCAGTTTGTGCATGTATGTACATATAAAGAACGTGATGATGATAAGTGGGAGTATTTGGTCGCCACACGTCATAGCGGCCTGAGCGGCGGGGATGACGTCAGCTGCGTCATCGGCGTCGCGAGGACGGTTGTGACGGGGTGCCTACCAAATAGAGAGAATTTACGGCAAACAGTGTTGGCCCATATGAGACACTAACAAATGTTGTAGATTATAGATGAAAATCTTCTGTTGTAGTTTCTATCTGTTATTAATGTATTGAATTTGTGAATAGCTATATTTGTGAGCCGTGTCGCGGAGAAGGATATGAAATAGAGATTGTTATGTTTCCTGTAATTGGCGGCTGACCAGGTAGCGCAAAGGCGTGGTCTGTTCAATTGCCTCTTACTTGTGATAATGTAGTGAGCACAAATTTGATGAGTATTATGCTCAGTAGTAGTGAGCATTAATTGATTTCTGTAGTGCTCAGTAAGGAAACATGAACTTTGAGTATTATTGTGTCAAGCGCTGGGTGCTGATAATTTGATGCACAGTCAAGTTGAGTTCTGCTGTACGGTTATTTGTCGCATGCACTAATCAGCCTGTATGTCTGGTCGGCGCATGCGCAATAACGGTATATGCATGAACATATTTTTACTTCTCCGGGAGGGGGATCATGATATAGCATGTATGTTTTGTGACTCGTTTCTAGTCCCGTTATCGTAATTTGCAGGCATAACAATGTGTGACCTGCTGCTCCCTGCTTCATAGCAGCAGGTACTGGTACGACGCTAGGCGTTAGGGTCCAGCAAGGGCGGACAGACCGCCGTAATCAGCGCCTACCAGGATAGAAGCAGATTCTTCTAAATCATTGTTCGTTGTAAACAAATGTGATCATGGAAGAGGTCAACTTACCTTATTTGGACGATCACTAAACGGCTGATCAGCAAACGTGATCGCTAATCCTAGGATAATCAATTATGTTGATAGACTAGTTTTACTAGTTCGCGAGAAGAAGTGTCACGCGAGTGGGGGATTCACCCAAAGTTATAAACTGGCCAGTCGCGTTTTGTGTTGTTTCTTTTTTTGTTTTTCTTGTTGTTTTTGTTGTTTGCTTCTGTAGGTATTCACGTCACCCGTTCCGAGCACAGAACAGTGTTTTGCCTTCGGAGCGGACGTCGTGAGTTGGCTACAGAAGCAACAATTTGTGATGTTTTGTGTTAGTAAGTGTTGTATGTAGATACTGTAAATAATTCATGTCATTCATTTAACATCTTTCTTGTGCCTTACCCCACAGCTGCCCGTACACCTGTCAGAGATCACGCTCGGTTGTCTTGTCAGCATGGGGGTTTGCGGGACGCCGTAAACCCACATGTAACAATATACTGTCGGA
Organism: Lucinisca nassula; assembly: GCA_963580285.1. Classification (NCBI taxonomy): domain Eukaryota; kingdom Metazoa; phylum Mollusca; class Bivalvia; order Lucinida; family Lucinidae; genus Lucinisca; species Lucinisca nassula. The sequence continues at coordinate 51,881,239 of OY757010.1, forward strand.
AACCCGACGTCATGATGTAACGTCGCTTTTTATTGGATAGCATTTTGGTTTTACGCAGCTGACAGCGCTTGCCGCTTTGAGCAAAACAGTGCAATTTCTAACAAAACAACTGAATAAGTGCATTAGAATGGGGGATAACTGTAATGCAAATTATCAGTTCGGGAGGTAAATCGTCGGTTTTACGGTCGCAAATTTCATTTTATGGCTCAGCTTAAGCGTTGCCGTAAAACGAAATTCCCGGCCGCAAAACCGCCGATTTACCTCCCGAAATAATAATTCCCCTAAATAAATTACATTCATGTTTTAAATACAGAAGTAAAATAACCTTTACGACAAAATATACATGTGCTACAATGGCGTCTTTTATATCTGTACCATGGAAAATGTTTCAAAATTTACTTATCATCACGAAATCACACCTATGTAATTTTGACCTCTTTTAACCCCACTTTTATATTGAAAACTGGGGTTTACAGGGGTATCTATCATTTTTCTTATTTCTGCTCAAAAACATATATTGTTTGTACTCGTAAGGCGGTTTTAACAAGTACCCACAATCTATATTTAGAGCAGAAATTAGAACAATGTCAGAACTTTTATCTGAATATTTTCATTTTTTATGGTGAAATTGTCAAAATATTTGAATAGGTGTGGTTTCGTAATGTTTTGCTCGACGAGGCGGTTAAAACTAGAACTCACAATCTGTGATTTGGAGTAGAAATAAAAATAATAATGCATATACCTGTAAACCCATTTTTTGTGTTTTTATTGCTGTTCTTTTTTATTGGTTTACGGCCCTTTCAAGGTTATTTCACTTATATCGAGCCCAACGTTAATCAGAGGTGGGCTAAACTGGAGTACCCGGAGAAAAAACTCTTGGCATTCCGTTTCAGAACATGGAGTCTCACGTGTGAGCCGAGAGAAGCTCAAACCACAGCGGTGAGAGACCTAAACAAGAGGCCCATGGGCCACTATGCTCACCAGAGTTCAGGTGGGCACTGCCCAATGGCAGCCATGTATTTTAACATGATATCATTTTAATCTACCAAATGAACCCCCATGTCCAAATGAGCACCCATGTGGACTCAGTATCTGATACATTAGGCCTTTTATGAAGTAGAGGGGGTGGGGCATGGACCCAATGGAGCCCTGGTTGGTATCACTAAATGCGTCTTATCATAAGGAACAAGAATATATATGGTTTAGCAGTGGGGATTTGTAAGGCCTCTTAAGCAGTGGAGGGATTGGGGCATGCCCTGTTGATCCCAGGAAAGCCCAAGATTGTTGTCCCTAAATGTGTCTTATCATAAGGACCAAGTATATATATGGTTTAGTGGTGGGAATCTGAACGGTTTCTGAGATTTTAGGCCCTTTTATGAAGTTGAAAGGATGGGAATGGCCCCTGCGGACCCCCCCCCCCCCTCTCCCCTACAGTAGGTGTGCTAATAATAAGGAACAAGAACATATATGATTATGGGGTGGGGATTTGAATGGTTTCTGAAATATAAAGCCTTTTATGAAGTTGAAGGGCGGGGCACATTGCCTCAGCACAAAGAGACCCTCAGGTTGGTGTGATTGAACGAGTCTTATCATAAGGAACAAGTATATGGTTAAGGCGGTGGGATCTGAACTTTTTCTGAGATATATGGCTTTTAATGAAGTAAAGCGGTGGGGTATGGCCTGGGCATGCCCCGGGGACTCCCAAGCTGGTGTCACTGAATGCGTCTTATCATAAGAAAGATGAATATATATGGTTTAGGGTGGGGCTAAGAACATTCTCTGACATATAAGACCTTTTGTGAAGTGGAGGGGTGGGGCAAGGCCCCGAGAGACTCCCAGGTTGGTGTCAATGAATGTGTCTTATCATAAGGATCAAGAATATATATGATTTAGGGGTGGCCATCTGTAGGGTTTCCGAGATATTGCGATATTATGAAATGGAGGGGCTGGGGCATGGCCCCAGCACATCCCTGGGGACCCCCAGGTTGGTGTCACTGAATGCGTCTTATCATACAGAACACGAATATATATGGTTTAGGGGTGGGGATCTGAACATTTTCTGAGATATACGGCTTTTTGTGAAGTGGAGGGGTGGGGCAAGGCCCCAGCGCATCTCTGAGGACCCCCAGGTTGGTGTCAATGAATGTGTCTTATCATAAGGAGCAAGAATATACATGGTTTAGAGGCGGGGATCTGTAAGGTTTCCGAGATATTGGGTCTTTTATGAAATGGAGGGGGTGGGGCATGGCCCCGGCGCATCCCGGGGACTCCCAGGTTGATGTCACTGAATGGGTCTTATCATAAGGAACAAGAATATATATGGTTTAGGGGTGGGGATCTGAATGGTTTCCGAGATATTTGGCCATTTATTAAGTAGAGGGGGGTGGGGGCATGACCTCGGCGCATCCCTGAGGACCCCAGGTTGGTGTTACTGAATGCGTCTTATCAATAGGAACAAGAATATATATGGTTTAGGGGTCGGGATCTGAATGGTTTCTGTGATATATGTGGAGGGGGTGGTGCATGGCCCCGGCACAACTTGGGGGGGGGGGGGGCACAGGTTGGCATAAAAGCATATGGCTGAGAGAAGTTTACTCAAGAAACATTTCTATAAAAGTTTTGTGAAAATATCTGCAATGACTTGGCAGTAAATGCCATTTTTCAATTTTCCCCATTATAAGTCTATGGAAACTCTAAGTTGCCATAGTAACCAAACTAATGAGCTGATTTTCATAAAAAAAACACAAACTTTCAATCCACCAGCCCAAGGATGCTACAGATAAAATTTGGGCCCAATCGGCCCAGTGGCCTCAGAGGAGAAGATGTTTAAAAGTGTTGACGCCAGACATACGACGACGACGACGACGGACAACTGCCTATCCTATAAGCTCCCCCGGAGCCTTCGGCTCTGGTGAGCTAAAAAGTTGTGTTGTCTTTGGTGTAAGTTACACTTGTTCAAGTGATACAAAGGACCAGGTTTTTGCCTGTACTGTAAAAGAGAAGTACTTCGGAATGGCTTATTATTATACTGGATAACTAAAATATCCCTTGGGAGCAAAAAAAAAAAAAAAACAAGAAAGTGATTTGGGCCTCACAAGCTTCATTACCTTATTCCATCAAAAAGTTGCTGTAAATACATCCATATATTAATCATTTTACAGCTCGTTTTGGTCACGATTAGTAACTCAATCGGTGCAAAGTTAGAAAGTACATTAAGTTTTAAATGCATAAGTCCACGTGATCTTCACGGACTTGTCAGAAAACCAGTTAAAGTTTATTTATAGACAAAAAGCCGTACTTTTCATGTCGGTGCAAGGTCAGAGTATTGCGCAAGAGTATTATCGCGGAGGCTGATCAGGGTCTAGAACTGGAATTTCAGAGTTGAACGAATCAGTTAAAGTCCAAGGCCGTAACTATTTTCAAGAAGACACCCAGAGACAATCGACCCACCAGTAATTACAGCGCTTTGATTATTTAATTTAATAGGTATTGAAAGGATCTCATCAGTGTGGTAGAATCGAGCACATCATGACGGGCGGTCAGACATCGGCTGACTTAGAAAGACTGAAAGAAATTTCGAAAGTTTGTCCACCACATTTTGTCGAGATGGAATCAGGTGAGCTTTTTATTTTCAACCATTCAGGTGCAGGCTTAACGCATGAACGATTTAGCGTACCCGTGTTCTGAAGAATAAAGAAAAATTGCAATAGTTGAATAAGTTGCAATTCGTAATAAAGAACATACTTCTTACATGAATATAGAGGATCTTACATGAGTGGTCATATATTATTGAATTTATTAAACAAGTTGCGGAAAAGGGCGAGGCTTTAAGCCGAGCATTTTATCTCTTTTCTTCAACGAGTTTAATAAATTCAATAATACATGACCACGAATGCAAGATTCTATTTATCATCTGACATTTAAAACGCATTTTATCCACTATTGTTTAACAAAAATGTCAATATTCCGCCATTATTAAACGCGGCGTCGTTAAAGACGTCGAATATATAACTTTACGGGGCGTATCTAACTAATTTGCATATTTAATCCACTAGTGGGTTATCGAATTTATTACATAGAGGTTATTATATGGTAAAGGTGTGCCTCTAAGTCATATTGGCACGGGTATGTCATATTGGCCCGAGGGCTTTAGCCCGAGGACCAATATGACTTCCGGTGCCAATATGACTTAGAGGCACACCTTCACAATATCATAACCTCTTTATTACATAATTTATATAGCAAAGGGCCTAGTTATATTGCAACGTGAAGAAATAAAGGCAAAAAGAATATTTACGTTTTAAAGGTTGATGCCGGGAACGCTTCATCGAGTGTGTTGAGGATATATTCTCAGTATCCGCCGAAAAAAAGAAATTCCTTTTAAATTATATAACTGATTAGTAGGCCTACCCTAACCATGCTCACAGAAGCCTCCGTGGCGTAGTGGTTATGCTATTCGCCTTGTAAACCTGGGATCGCAGGATCGATCCCGGGCTTCTCCAGACTTTCGGATGAGTCTTTAAACCGAGGTCCTGTCTCCGTATGACCATAGCTGTTGGTGAGGCGTAAAACTCCAAACACTCACTCACTAACCATGCTCACGGTAATACAGTAACATAGTAGTGCGCAGCAAATTACGTCACAAGTGACGTCGCAACTGTAACTTTCAAAACAAAAACAAATCGCCATTTTAAATACAGAATTTCTGCAGTTCAAAAAAATGCTTTTTAAGGTATTTTACAGAATGTTTTGAGCTTATTTGAAGACCATTTTACTTTTAAAGGATCTTAGTGTCATTTATCAAGCTACTGCATAATCGATTCCGTGTGTAGCAGTCGGTCGCGGTGGTTGTTTACGTTAAAATACAAGACAATTTTGGGGGACATTTTTCCCTCCCACAGATTTCTTCCGTACAATTTCCAGCTCCTAATAAGTGAAGGGATCTGTTCGTTTAAGGTTCTTGGCAAGACCTTATTGTTTCAAATGCTGGGACATCCCTGCTGTGCTTGAAAGCAATATCCATCACAATGCTTCCCAATCGCGAGTGAACTTCTTTTAAAAAGCATTTTGTTTTTCATTTTTCATGCTTGCCACGAAATATAAGACAATTTTTTCAAAATCTATTGTTATCACTGTCTTCTATCGCTCTGTCTAGGTCCAGAAGTCGGGTTAGTTGACATTGCTTCAAGTGATTTTTCTGCGGCCATTTTGAAGCTTATGGAGTACGGTATTAACGTTCTGTTGCTATAGTAACAGAGTGGAGCAGTGCCAATATGGAAAGGCAGTGCCAAAAATCCATATTATATGGATTTTTGGCCCCGTCACGTGACCGTGCCATCAAAATAGCGAAACAATGAGCAGGTATTGAAAGATTCTAATGTTATTTTCCTATAGTAGATATGTAATAAATGACGTTATTACATTCTCAGACGCGACGTCATATGATAAACTCGTATTTTAAGAGTGTTCAAGCGTTGTGGTGTGGATGAGCAGTACTTAAGAAATAGATCAGCTCTAGTTGTGATTTGTTGAGTAATAGATCACAGTTTGGAGGTCAGTTGTAAAGTAGATAAAATCACAAGCCCGTAGCGCGCGTGATTTGTCTACTTACAAGTGATTTATCGCTCAACAAATCACAGACTAGAGCTGATCTATTTCGATTCTAATACGTTGAAAATCGGCAATATTTTTTTTTTGTTTCCTTCAAATTCTTACAAACTTGCAGATAACCAGGAGGGGCATACAGTCTATGTTGAGTTTGAATTTTGGGCCACGCAGGTCAAATGACTTCTGAGTTACATGCCCATGAGCATAAATATTAGCGAAAAATGGTGTATCCAGCTTTTCGCAACCGTATTTGATCTGATCTTTTTGTAACTTTTGGTAAACGAGGATAAGCATAAAATCTCTAATGAGTTCGATTTTGGCTTGAATCTGACCACCGGATTTCCAGTGTCATCCCATTGAGGGTGAAAATTTTCCCATAGACTTACAGTGGGAAAACGATGTCTCCAACTTTGCTTGACTATTTCTAACCTGACCTTCATCAAACTTCCAGATAACCAGAAGGAGCTTACAGTCTATGTTTAGTTCGAATTTGGGCCACATGAGACAAAAGGCTTTCGAATTACCTGCCCTTGAGCATAAACATTAGTGAAAAATAGTGTCTCCACCTTTTCTCAGCCGTTTCTAATCTGATCTTTTTGAAACTTTCAGTAAACGAGAACAAGCATAAAACCTCATAAGTTTGAATTTGGCTTGAATCTGACATTCGGTTTTGCAGTTACAGCCCTTAGAGCTTTAAAATCTTCTTGTCTGAAACCTGAAGGCCCAGGTCTTTGATGCTTGGCGTAAAGCTTCATCTAGTGGACCTCTACTGAGATTGTTCAAATTAAAGCCCTGGCGCCAAAAATGCCCCTCACGCCAGAGCCCACTAGTTTTACATGAGCTTATATAGGGAAAACATTTAAAAATCTTCTTGTCTTTAAACCAGTAGGCCCATGTCTTTGATATTTGGTATGAAGCTTCATCTAGTGGACCGCTACCAACTTTGTTCAAATTATAGCCCTTGGGCCAAGAATGTACTAGAGACACTGATTCTCAGGTGAGCGATTCAGGGCCCTCTGGGCTCTCTTGTTGTTATACCTGGTCTTTGCTTGTTTGAATGTTTATTTCTTTTTATTTTGGATAGCCGTTTGGCCGTTTTGTGGCCATCACGTGAACGAGTCCGTGAAATGAACACCCCCTTACACCCCACTTTATAAAGAGAAAACTGGGGTTTACGGGGGTAAACAATATATTTCTTATTTCTGCTCAAAGACATAGGTTGTGGGTACTCGTTAGAACCGCCTCAATGAGGCGGTTCTAACAAGTATCCACAACCTATGTTTGCAGTATAAATAAGAAAAATATCACAGATTTTCGTCAGAAAAGTAGCCATTTTGGAGATGTAAAAATTGCACTATATCGCACGGGTGTGTTATCGTAATGCAAAGTAATTGTCCTTTTGGCTTTCCGCCTGTGATGTTTTCATTAGCGTTTAGTTATTTCATGTTTCTTTCCGATGTGTGTGTGTGTGTCTGTGGAGGGGGTAGGGGTGTAGTTGTATCGATTCCTGATTATTGCCTTCACTTCTATTTTACAGTAGATTTTTTCTTTGCACGCTACATGGGGTTTTAAAGTTTTTGAGTTATGTTTGAATATTTAACATCAAACTTCAAATGCAGAATTTCAACTGAAATTCATATTATACATTTTTACTTAAGGTTTTATCAAAGTGTAGTTTTATTTTCATTTCCCAGGGATAACAGCCGATTCAAGGCCATTAAAATTAATACGCGTGTTACTAATGATTCTTATTGGTCGAAACTAGCTAATCTGGCCCAGAAATCTTGATTCTTTGTTTTACCCAATTTTGTACCAAAATCCACAAAACGGGTATTTGGAAAACAGTGTATGCCCAAGTTAGGCACCACAGAATGCGGCGTCTGATCAGGACCTATACTATTTGCAAAAGTTCAGCCATTTTCAAAATAAATTCTGATTTTGAAGAAAACACAACCTGTCACCCATAAATTTTGAAATAGACTCCTGCAATATAAAAGGAGGAAGATTCGATTTGGTACAAAAAGGGTTAATTCTTGTGTGTGTTCTTTGTTACCGAAGGTAACTTTTGTTTTATTTACAAAGAAATGCAGATATCACCATTGCATGTGTGTGAAATAAACTTGCTACTATCGGTCCCACTGCAATGTTCCATTGAATGTGTTCTATAAAAGGTTATCTTTTGGAAACATGGAGTACACAGCAAAACTGATACCTGATGACTAGCTATTTTCGGCCAATAGAACCTCATCAGTGATCCTCAAAATTCGAAGTATATTATATTTTATCGCTTGTCTTATGTTTCGAATTTCTTTGTGCATATGCATCACAAAAACACGACTTTATGATTTTGACCCCCTTGAACCCCACTTTTATATAGTAAAACTGGGGTTTGCAGGGGTAAACCTTATTTTTCTTATTTCTGCTCTAAAATATAGATTGTGGGTACTCGTTAGAACCGCCTCGATGAGGCGGTTCTAACGAGTAACCACAATCTATATTTTGAGCAGAAATAAGAAAAACTTCACAATTTTTCATCTTAAAATTTTCATTTTATTGGCGATAAAGGTTACAATGTATTTGTATAGGTTTTTTTCCTAATGTGTCTCGTTCTGTAACCTCTTTTGGTGGCTTGTGATCCGTGATTGTGGATTTACGTCAAATAGAAGTGAAGGCAATGATCAGGAATCGATACATAGAGAATACCAGGTGAGTGTCTTTTGATATCAAGTTTATCAGGCAAGGCTTCGAGAACGCATGTAGAATCGCGAGGGTTGCCGAGCGATTCTACATGCGTTCTCGAAGCCGAGCCTGATAAACTTGATATCAAATGACACGAAACTGGTATTCCATTTATCAGTTTATCCCCTTGTGCACTCTTAAAATAGCATTTTACGATCAGTTATCGATGGTCCTCAGTGCGTCCCAACATACGATATATTTTGTATCTGCTGACCATATTTTCCCTTTAATATTTTTCACGTAATTTTGACCATTTTTTTACAGTATTCTAGTAATAACATTTTGCCAATCTTTCTAGTAGTCCGGTTCATTCATAAAATTGCAATGTCATGACGACGTGATAAAGCTCACTTGTCCTGAGATAGCATATCTTTATCAGGTCAATGTGTTACAATGTAATTAATACAGAGGGTAACTGATAAAAATACCCGACACATCCCACCCAAGACACCAAAGGGAAAGAAACGCGAACATAAAATAACTTCACTATAATGAAAAGGTCACAGGCGGAAAGCGAAAAGGACAGTTACTTTCCCATAAACAGTGTCAGAGAAACCACGTTGGAACGGTCAGTAAAAGTTAAACTGATTGTGGGGGTGGGGCTAAAATTGATTTTACGTGGCCACAATCCTCTCCCTTGGTTCTGGACACATATTTAGGATATTTCACATCAATGCAACATCTCCGATAACACAAAAATCTAACGACTACAGATCTATATGAAACAACGATGAGAACTCGACAACATGAAGTAACTGCAATGCTTGAGCAAAAGAAAACCAACAGTTAGACCTCGGTGGGTAGACCCAGATGAGTAGCTTTTGTTTCACGTGTCCATATTACCCATGTTTTTATCTGTTGGCCATAGGAATATGTCGCACATTGTTTGCATACTGAAACAATCAATATAAAGAGAAATCACTTAATTAAACATAAAGCATTTCCCTGTATAGCATATGGGCTGTTCTTAAAGGAAAAAATTCTATCTTTGGGACCAAAGTCATGTCTTAAACCTTTTTGTACCAAATGGAATCTTCCGCCTTATATATACCAGGAGTCCATTTTGAAATTTAGGGGTGTCAGGTTGTGTTTTCTTTAAAATTACTTTGGAAACTGGCTGAACTTTTAGCAAACAGTGTAGGCCCTGATAAGACGCCGCGTTCTGTGGAGTTTGATCTGGGCCTGCACTGTTTGCCACTTACCCCTTTTGGGATTTCCGGTACCAAATGGGTTAAAGGTAGCTCCTTCTCAGGGACACATGATTATTCTAATTTTTAACCTATGCCGCTGATAGAATTCTGAAAATGACAATTTTATGATTTTTCATTCATGGTGGATATAAAAGATAAAGTAACGAGAAAAATAGTATTCTTTTCAGGGTTTTATAATATAAAATTTCTATCACATTCAGTTTGATGCATCTTAAATCGTAAAGACTACCCGTATATTTAAAAATAACTAAATATTGTGCACAATGTTCCGATACCTAGTTGCTGGACTGTAAAGCTACCGAATACAATGCGATTTTATATTTACTTGTTCTTTGAATTTAAGGCGATGCTCTATTCTTTGACTGCAATCTACTGCACTGTAGTAGCGCCAACACGAGCAATGCTAGGCGCTGGGCCTTCCTGTGTGCCTATAACAGGGCAGACAACGACCCTGTGACGAAACACCATCATCCAAATTACACACCATTACAAAAGGTGAGTTTTAACAAGGCACAGCATTTCCTACAATTTACATGTGAGCCCAGCAAAGAATCAGATGAGCCTGTGCATCCATATTTTCTGTTAAGAGAGTTATCTTGCTGCTTGAAGTAGCATTGGGCCCTTATATTAGCTATCCTTAGAGCATACAACGAAGACTCTGATCAGACTGCGCGGATGTGCAGACTGATCTGTGTCTTATACAGTTTGGGTCTAAGGTGTAGATGACCTGATTAACTTTTGACGAAATTCCGAAAATATTTAACGGAGTAATTACGCCCCTTTTCGGACTTACGCATTGTGGCTATAGGGAAACTTGTGAACAAAATATCTGGAGAACTGCCTGAGCTAGGCTCATGATATTTGGTATATAGTTTGGATCTAAGGTGTAGATGACTTGAATAACTTTGGCAAATTTCCGAAAATATATAACATAGTTATGCCCCTTTTCAGGCTTATGCATTGTGGCTATAGGGAATCTTTGTGAACAAAATATCTGGAGAACCGCTTGAGCAAGGCTCATGATATTTCGTATACAGTTTGGGTACTCTACATAAATTTTGAGCACATTTTATGAATATTGTACCAACTGACAGTTCTTTCACGACAGAGGCATTTTTTTTAATTATGTTTTTTTTTAATTATGTGTCTATTAGTGGCAGGCATATGGTTTGGGGCATAGTGTTTCACAAACACATTTTCTAGTTAATTATGAAACTAACAAGTAGATAGTTGGTTTTGTTTGTTTCTTTGATTTGAGGTTTAACGTCCCCGTCAACACTGTATAGATCATTTTGGAGACGTTCCTTCCAATTTTGTGGGACGTTTACCTGACATTGAGATGAAATGACATCTCAGTCCCTGACGCCCAATGAAACCAATAGGGTTTATAAGCATGGACGGGCCGACTCGCACCGCTGTTCCTGGGCAGGCTTAATCTACGTTATGATGAAGGGTAGGGAGACTGAGCCGATATGACTGATGCTGTCTCAATTATGAGTTATTAAATCTTTGCGCAGCCTGAGTACACCTCGGCAGAACCATTACGATAACACACCCGTGCAACATAGTGCATTCTTCACATCTCCAAAATGGCTACTTTTCTGATGAAAATCCATGACTTTTTTGTTATAAATAATCACAACATAGATTGAGGGTGCTCGTTAGAACCGCATCAGTGTGGCGATGCCTCGGTGTGGCGGTTCTAATGAGTACCCACAACCTATGTCTTTGAGCAGAAATAAGACAAATAATGTATACCCCCGTAAACCCCTGTTGTCTCTATATAAAGCTGGGTTTAGGGGGTCTTCATTTCACGGACTTGTTCACGTGATGTAAGGGCGAGGATTGTGAGGGATCGATTCGATTCCTGATCATTGCCTTCAGCTCAATTTTAAATCTTCTTCTCAATATTTGGGTATTTTATTACATCATCTACATTTTCTGTTTCGAACAAATGGTTGGCAAAATGTGTCTTTAGATATAGTTAAATATGGCTAATTCAAAACATTCCGAAGTCTATTTCTGGATTTACTTTGTAGTAAATATAGCGGTACAATTTTATCTAAAATAAAGGATACGAATTTTGATTTGTTTAGTTACCATGGCTTTTCCTGAGTAATATTTTCTTTCTGTTTTTTCCTATGATATGAAAACATGCACATTTAGATGGCCTTATGCTCTTTTTCAAGATAGAATGCCGCTTTGGTACCTTTCTTTTTAATTTTTTCAGCCTGATGATTATTTTCAAGTATATGGGGTATTCAATCGGCTTTAGAAATTTTCATCTGCTCTGCTTTAACAGGTTGAGAGTCCCTTTCTACTAAAAATTTCCATTTGCGAAACTTATGTCTGGATCTGCAGCTATATCTTCTGTAGAATAATTTAAAAAATGCAGGTTTCCTTGCTTTAGATGAAGATGGCGGCTATTTTTGACAGTAATGTGGCCCTTTAAAGAACCTTTAAACGTACAAAAAGAGTCATCATATTTTGACACACTCCATATGCCGCGTAAGGTTTGACCTTCTCTTCCATTTCTATTCTAGATGTAAATGTGTTCGAATGTTTGGACGATCAACAAGCTATGTTTTCTTTTTACTTTGTTCAAATTACGCGCAATTAGAAATACTTCATCAGCTACAGAGAATGTATAACTTCAACTGATTCAATTGCTGACAGTTTATTTGGTTTTAGGTTGAGGATTCTGCCATTCTGGCTTGCAATGATTTTACAACAATGGACGGAAAATGGTTTCGCGACGTTACTCTGGAGCCAGGAAACATGCGCCGAGTTATACCGTTATCAGAGCAATAGGAAAGGAGATACATTACGATAACACATCCGTGTGACATTTTAAACACCTCCAAAATTGCTACTTTTCTGAGGAAAATACGTGATATTTTTCTTGTTTATACTGCAAACATAGGTTATGGGTGCTCGTTAGAACCGCCTCATTGAGGCGGTTCTAACGAGTACCCAAAACCTATGTCTTGGAGCAGAAATTAGAAAAAAATGTGGCATACCCCCTTAAACCCCAGTTTTCTCTATATAAAGTGAGGTTTAGGGTGGTGTTCATTTCACGGACTTGTTCACGTGATAATATTTCGTTTTATTTGTACTGAAAATCTGAATTATTTCAAAATCTTTATTGTTAAATGGTACCAACTGGACAGCTGATTTTTATGTATTACAAGAAAGAATTAAAACAATTCAAACTTAAGACCATATTTGTGACAAACGAGTTAAAATGATACAGTGGTGAATAGCATTGCTGGTCTTTCTTTGGTGGCATATCGTATTTGACTACTGGGAAAGATTCCATAAATATCTGTAAAACGATTACTTTGAAGGCATATAATCTACAATCAGCGACGTAACTGTCCAATGGGGACTAAAAACAGGATTTGATTTACAGTTGTCATTGTTTTATTAGATTCATGCTATTCACATCAAGAATTACCCTAGGGAAATATTTACCACACCATTAAGTCAACCATTTAGCACCATATTAAGTGACAAAACGTTTGGGTTTTTTATTGTTTAGCAATTCGTGACTACAAAAAGTATCATATGCACTACCTAAAAAGTAATCAGAGAGCGCATTACCTATTCACGCCTATTCAGATATATTGAAAATTTTGCCATCAGAAAATAAAGATAAAAAAAGTCCGATATATATTTTTTTTTATTTTCTGCTTTAAAAACACATTGTGGGAACTTGTTAGAACCGTTTGAGCAGAAATGAGAAAAATAAACCCCAGTTTTACTACATAAAAGTGGGGGTTGAAGGGGTCAGAATTATATAGGAGTGTTTTCGTGACGAGTTTGGTCCAGCTAAACGACTGACTGAATTAATTATTTTCCATAGCTACACAATGCACCGCTGTCTACTACATGAACTAGTTTTCCAAAACAAGAATACAGGCTCTCTTATGGCCCGGTTATGCATACAATCGTTTTAAATTAGTCGATCCAATGATGACTTTTGCTCCGGAAGCATTTAAGAAAAGGTCACGACTGGTTGAATGACTTCCTGTTGACTGGTCATCATAGTTATTTGTTACAATTATTAAAACCCGGTAATTTCGGAACGCTTGCTTAAGTTTATCACGTGTGCTTATATGATTGCTCTCACGCTTGCAAAATAAACATATATGCGTGTATAACATGCTGTTGACACAGCACATATAGTTTTTTTCCATGTTTTTGTTAGATGGCAAGCTGGAAGGATTGCTTTTTAGCATAAGGTTAACATAGAATGCAAAATGAAAGGTTAACCTAGAATACGAAATGAAAAGGTTAACCTCTGAGAATGCGAAATGAAAGAAACCGTAATGTAGGCATGTAGTACAAGTAGTTGTAATTGATAGTGAAAGATCGGTAATTTTGTTTTTATGTCACATTGGAGAGAACATTTGGAAATCTTTATTTGTAATCTGTGACTGTTATACACATACATATCAAATGACTAATTATTTCAACATACACGTTATAAGTTTTTTCATTTTATTTTCCAGTCCAGGTACTAAACAAATTAGTGTGCGCTGAGCGTAGACTCAAGCTTTTTGTAAAAGCTAATACTTGTAAATATAGCTACTTGATGTAGCCAGATTAAAGTATTGCACGAAACACGGAGCGACGAGTGCAGAGCTTAAGATCTCTGAACATATAAATACGTGATAGTGTGTGACAAATCAAGTTACTGTAGAGATAATTTGTTAAGGACGAATGTCAAAAAGTGCATCGTCCTTCGGATCGGGACGTTAACTGGAGCCCCACCCCCGTGCAGGGAGAGTCATCATACCGTAAATTACATGATTACTGTGTAAGATTTCATCCTACAAACTTAGTGTACGTAATGGACAGCTGCAAGAAATGGTCAAATGTGATAGATAGATAGATAGATAGATAGATAGATAGATAGATAGATAGATAGATAGATAGATAGATAGATAGATAGATAGATACTGCAAGAAATGGTCAAATGTGATAGATAGATAGATAGATAGATAGATAGATAGATAGATAGATAGATAGATAGATAGATAGATAGATGGACTTTTGGGTTTTTTAGGTTTACTTGTTCCGGTTATGTTTTGGTTGCTGTGTTTTAGGTTGACATGTTCCGGTTGTTTTAGGTTGATGACTCGGCCATTCTTGCCTGTAATGATTTTACAACTATGGATGGAAAATGGTTTCTTGATCATGAGAGCGTGTCCAAGGAAGATACAGAAACAGACCGCACAGCTCGTGGACGAACCATTCCACTTTCCCAGCAGTAGGATATTGAAAAATGCAAAGAACAGTATGATAAGTTCCATGTGCAATGTTTAAATGGAATTTTTCATGTCCTAGTTGTTCAAAGCATCGTTAGCTTATTTAGCTCGCTGGTGACCGAATTGTTAATTATTCTTGCACTTTCTGGTATTTAACTGTTCAATTGTGAATAGCTTAGTAGGACGTATGGAATGATCACAGGTTAAACGATACGTTAACTAACGACATTGTGAGTTTTGAACTACTGGGTCCAGATGATAAAAGTGTGTTTTTGATACATCTGCTCTAGACAAAGCTATCATGTGTTCATTCAAGCGCAGGAATAATTTGATTGTAGCATGCTCTGTACAAAAGTAGGTTTAGCTATTGACTTGCAAGGAATCTAAAAATAACCCTTAAGGAGAACGGATACACTTTTAGAGGAGGCGACTCCTGCAAAAGTATTTTGTCTCCGATGACAATATGGGTCAACTCTTCTGGGGATCAACTTATTTCCTTTAAGAGTAGATCCCTTTTCAGTGTGAAGGGCTTTTAGAAAAGCGAACAGGAAGTCCTGAACGTTTTCTCCCTTTGAAAAATGGCGGGAAATCTGCCATTTTTCACATGTCCCTTAAGATGCCAATCAAACCAATTGTCAAAAGCTTTGTTGTATTCTGGTTACTTTAAAATTAATTTTTAGCAAATAGTGTGGACCCAGACCTCACTGCTACTCCACCTCTAGAAGCCTGTTTTTTAGGGTTCACGCTGTTTGCCGTTTTGTAGAAATATATATTAATTCTGAAAAAAAAAATCCAGCGTCTTAATGGTTTGAGACCATAATTGTGGATGTGAATAGCTAATGCTTTGCCGAGAGACTTGCAATCCTTGGCATTGACCTAAATTATCTCTGATCGTAACTTTAGTAAGGGGCTTCTTGTATGAAGGGGCTTATTCCTGTTTTCTCAGTGTTCCCAAAGGACGTCTAAAGAGCACAAAAACTTATGCTATCTGGGCCCATTTGTCCAAACCACTGTTAGCTTAACAAACCCCTTACTGATCAAAATGTTAAATGGTCTAGCAAGAATAATGTTTAATACAACCTTTATTTGCCACATTAAATGATCAAAGTCTTCACAATACGTTATCAAACAGTTCCCAAAAATACAATATGACATGTGCGACCATAAAAAACATGGATCAGCCTGCACATTTCTACAATTGTGGTGTGTTGTCGTTTCTCTTTGGCTAGCCCGGGGTCAATGTGATCAGCGATGCGCGGGCTGATCTTAGTCTTCACTGATAGAAGAAGTCGTAGGTTTTGTACCGCATGCTTGAAACTAGATTGAACGAGCATTATCGTAGAATGAGTAAGCCTAAGAAAACTGACACTTTCTTGTACCGTCACTTTCGACGTACAGGTCATTCTGTAAATAAGATTGTTATACAACCAGTGGAAAAACTTTACTACGATGCAAATTCTACATCTAGATTCAAAATCGTCAAAAGGCATGAGGCTGAACTAAAAAGGATTAAATCTTTACAGACCCCTTTTCCACTGGGATTTAATTACAACATTTATCATGAGGGTAATATTTCCAGAATGCCGGACTATGATATTTTCTCGCTCCTGGAATGTCGAAAATGCAGAACTAGATCTCACGGCACCAGGAATAAATGGTAACTATAAACGTAAATTACGTTCTTTTAAACAAAACAATACTAGACTGACGTGACTGTCAATTATATTATTAAATCATGGACGCCACTCTATGCTTTCATTTCTAAGTTCATTACCCGTTTCTGTTTAATTGCTTCTGGACACCGAGGCGAATAAATTCTACGATAGTTCTAATCATTCATATGACGCGGCTCTCTTAACTAGAGGCTATACTCAGCATACTCTCCGTCCTTACATTGATTCTGAAATTAATCATAAACGCCATTTCTTCAAAATATCCTTCATAAATAAGGGTATGGATTTTATACATTTGCCCAGTATTTTTCGTGAGAGCTCGGTGCTTTCTTCCATTCCTGCTTATTTTCAAAATACTGAAACACCTAGAATTTGCTATAAATATAACAAACCTGTTAGATCTATCATTTTTAATTTCAATAAACTTGTTTCAGATCTTGATATTGATACTAATACTCCTGATTCATGTGATTGTAAAATCTCAGTGTATTGCTATCCTGCTGCTGGCCATGTAATAACGGGCAATTTGAAAATTATTCCTGATTTTGGAATAAGGAATATAATTTCTAAAGGACCGAAATATAGGTTTCCTTCTAAAATTGATTTCAGTAAATGTAGAGATGAAATCGCTGCTGCCTTGAATGAATTCGGTAATCGATGGTGTAAGTTTATAAAGCCCAATCTTACAAGAAAACTGTCTGGAGATTCGAAGAAGCCAATGTCAGCTCTATCGAACAAAACCTGAAATCTACTGACTGGTCTTTCATTAAAAATAACAATAACATCAATATAATAACAGATCAATTTGAAGAAATCTTATACAAAACAGCTGAAAATAATATACCAAAGAAAACCTTTACTGTTCGCCCTAATGACAAACCTTGGATGACATCAACAATCAGAAAACATATGAGAAAAAGAGATAGATTATACCGTAAGGCAAAGTCATCTCAATCACCAATTCAGTGGCAAAATTTTAAAAATAAAAGGAATGAAATAGTTAATTTAGTTAGACAAGCTAAGCAGGATTATAAAAAGAAACTTCAAACTTCTCTTTCTGACCCCAACCTGCCTCAGAAATCATGGTATCGTATAGTAAATGACATTACTAAGTTAAAAAATAAACAAAATCCACCCCTTCCTCTGATCAAAGACAACATAATTAACTTACATCCCTTTGACAAGGCAGAAACTCTAAACAAACACTTTGCAGATATTTCAAAGATTGAAGATGAACCTCCTCTACCTGATGAACCAGTTTCCCCTGACTTCAACCTGAGTACCATACGTGTAACATCACAAGATGTAAAAGACCAACTCCATAAATTAAATACATCTAAACCAGCTGGTCCAGATAACATATTGCCCAAATTTATAAAGCTCATTTCAAACTATATCCTTGATCCTCTTACCTCTCTTTTTAACAGATCTCTTGAGCTTGGACAGGTTCCCAACCAGTGGAAAATGGCAAACATCTCAGCAATTTTTAAAGGAAAAGGAAATGAGCAAGATCCATCCAACTACAGGCCCATCTCCATCACTAGCTGCCTGGGAAAAATATTAGAAAAAATTATTTTTAAATATCTATATAATTACCTTCAAGAAAATAATATCTTAAGTAAGTTTCAATCTGGCTTTAAGCCAAAAGATTCTACTGTTAACCAGTTACTAGAAATTTACCACATTATTTTAGAAAATATGGACAAAGGGAAAGAACTTAAATTTATTTTTTGTGATGTTAGTAAAGCTTTTGATAAAGTCTGGCACAGAGGCCTTTTGTTCAAACTGAAAAAATATGGATTGTGTGACACAATTTTTGACTGGTTTTCTAGCTATCTATTTGACAGAAAACAACGAGTATCAAACGAAGGTTTCTTCTCAACATGGATGGACACTTCTGCTGGAGTCCCACAAGGTTCTGTATTAGGACCATATCTTTTCCTGCTGTACATCAATGACATTGTTGATAATATTAATAGCAACATAAGATTATTTGCGGACGACACATCTCTCTTTACAGTTATAGAGAACAATAACTCAATAAAAATTTTGAATGACGATGTATACAAAATAGCAAAATGGTCTCAGGATTGGTGCATCATTTTAAATCCAACAAAAACCTCAACTATGACCTTCACACGCAAAAGAGTTACAAATGTCCCTAACATAATAATGGATAACACAATCCTTAAAGACGAAAATAGGACTCACTTTTTCCTCTGATGCCTCTTGGGATGAACATGTGAGAACAATATATGGAAAAGCAGCTTCACGCCTAAATATGCTAAGAATGCTTAAACATGATCTAGACAGAAAGTCTCTATTTAGATTCTATATCACTTACATAAGACCAACCTTAGAATATGGAGATATTATCTGGAACAATATTAGTCAACAAAACTGTCAACTCCTGGAAAGCATTCAGCTAGACGCTTGTCGAATAATCACTGGTCTTCGTGAGGGCACCTCACATGACATCCTCTACAATGAACTAGGCCTGTGTCCACTATCTGAAAGAAGGAAACATCATAAACTTATATACTTTTACAAAATCTTAAATAATGAAGTTCCATCATATATAGATGAAATACTTGTCAATTACAACCAGCATCAATCCGCTTATAATATGCGGTCAAATAAACTTAAACATCCCACACCAAAAACAAAAGCTTTCCAAGATAGTTATTTTATTTCTGCTATTGATCTTTGGAATGAACTCTCTCCTGAGCTTTCTAATGCTACCTCACTTTACTCATTCAAAAGAGTACTTAATAATTCAATACCTAAAGCACCAAAACATTTTTCATATGGACCGAGAAAATATAACATAATCCTGTGTCAATTACGAAATTTTAAAAGCCAGCTTAATAATGACTTGTATTGTGATCATCTTGCAGAATCCCCCTGTTGTACAAATTGCAATTCTGGACTTTGGACTATTTTTTTGAATGTGCAAGTTATCAACTTGAGAGAATTACAATGATTAATTCACTCACTCTCGTTCCTGCTATATATAGCAAACTACCAAAAATTGATGCTAAAAACTTACTAAGTGGTGTGACAGACATATCATGTGACGATAATGAGAGTCTTACAGAAATAATCATAGAATTTATTCGACAATCTGGAAGATTTGATTAGTCCATTGAGGTACGTGGTATCAGATCAATTTTGAAAGAAATTTTACAAAGCCATATAAACATTGTGAATCTACTTTTAAAATTTCAATTTAAAAAACTCTTCAATTATTACTAATATGTGCCGACTTAATTTCGATCCTCTCATGGCTCAAACCCTGCCTTTGTATACTGTATAGGCATCCATTTCCATAAGTCTGAAGATGATTTTAATAATTCCATTAATGTAAAACATAATCCTCTTAAATGAACACTACACGGTTTGTGAAATTATTGGATTAATCCCGTGCTCTTCGTGAGTCCACCTGACTGTATTTCGGTCGAGTGAGCATGTGACGCGAGAGGTATGAATGGGACTCCCCACATTTTATACCATACACGGTGCAGTGTACATGAAACATTTGTAACGCTTATTCATACTTATTTCTAAGAATACAGTATGAAACACTCCTAATACATTATATTCAGAACCAAATAAAACGACGAAGACGGACGACGACGACATGATGATGATGATGATAATGATGGTGGCGGTGATGGTGACGTACTCGTCCAAATATGTTTAACCCATATATGACAATGGAATCTTCCACTTTACCATATTTGGATTGGTCTATTTTCATTTATAGGGGTGTCAGGTTTGTTGTGTGTAATGTGACTTGCGCAAAAATGTATTTTCTTTGAGCAAACAGTGTAGACTCAGATCGGACGCTGCGATCTGCGGCGTCTGATCTGGGTCTACTCTGTTTGCAATTGTCCCAAAAAAGGGCCGCTAGGCATATATGGGTTAAATTGATTCAATTATTTAACAATGAAAATATGACACATTTGAAAAATTTGGCAAATTATATTACATAGAAATTCGTTAGCAAATGAACCGTCTTTGTAACATGGCGAATACTATTATTATTTTATTATCATCACTATCATTGTTATTATTATCGGTAGATATTAAGCGCCTTGAGAAAATCTAATACCTGTACACTATCCTTGTATTCTGCCTTGTATTTCGTTTCGACAAGGCAGAGCCGCGGGATCGTGTGCAGGTCCAACAGCTTAAATGATTGGTGTTGCAAGTGGCCTTCTTTGCTTAATAAGGCCAGGTTGCACTATCCAATTACAGTTCTCTTTATGCAATTGCTACATAAGAATAACTAGATTGTTCAGATATAAAGTAACTCTTATATTTAAACATAGTAACCCATTAATGTTTAGATACTAGGGCTGGCTAATCGGTGAATCTACTTAATTTCAATTTAAAAAAACCCTTCAATTATTACTAATATGTGCCGACTTAATTTCAATCCCCTCATGGCTCAAACCCTGCCTTTGTATACTGTATAGGAAAACTGGAGGCCCACTTCATTTTACATTTCTATGCAGGGGCATAGGTTGTTGGTACTCTATAGAACGGCCTCACTGAGGCCATTCTAAGGGGTGCACACAATCTGTGTTTTGTGTGCGAATGCGAGAAACTTCTCAAATTTCCACCTGCACAATTCTTTTTAGACAAAAAAAAAAATAAATAAATAAATAAATAAACGTGAGTACAGTTTGTTTATCTGGTATAGGGATAGAGAGTAGTATAGATCTATATGATACAATAAATTGCTGTACTTCAACTAATTTAACCTTTGACCTGCTGAGTATTTGGTTAAGCCACACCCATTTCTGGCTTTGAGCTGGTCGGGTTGCTTGATGCAGTTTATTTCTACATATACATAAAATGAATGTAAAACAGTGTAGATCCTGATCAGAAGCCATCTGATCTGGACCTACACTGTTTGCAAAGATAGAGCTTGTTGGCTACAGCAGGATGGTCGAACCAAGTACCATGGTACCAGCATCTACTGTATGAAATGCCTCTACCCACTGGAAATAACTCATTACAGTAATATGTTAAATATATACTTCTAGGTCACAATTTATGATTTACCTCGGTATTATGAGACATTCACCATCTTTGAATTGCCTTGATACCATGGGAAATTATAGTACAATAACAAAGTAATAATTCTGTCAAGGTAGTTCATTTCTCCTACCTTGTTGTATGAATAAACCATACAGAAATTTATCACACACAAAAAAGAAAGAAAATAATAATAATAATAATACAGTGACTAATCAGTGTCAGTCTGACCTGAGGCAACTATCATACCTTGGTATCGTGGGATACCTGGATATAAAACGCCTAATTTCATAAGCTTGAACGGTACATGATAGGCAGGTGCATGACTATTGTATATAGCCGTATCGGTGTCAACTTACCGTTATTTATAGTAGATAACTGTTCCTTTTTGAAAATGTGTCTGTTATTTTTCGCTTGATCGTTGACCACGTTGCCTGTAAAATTTCCACGAGGTTTTTCCGGTATGCTTTACCGAGCGTAACGAATTTGTTTTTGCCGAACCTGATCACATCTAATACACGGAACACTACATTTATTACTATTTATTAATGATCTAGTAAATATATTATATAATTCTAACTCAATGAAAATGCTCACCATCTCTCTCTCTCTCTCTCTCTCTCTCTCTCTCTCTCTCTCTCTCTCTCTCTCTCTCTCTCTCTCTCTCTCTCTCTCACACACACACACATACACTACCTTACTTATTTTCATTCACTGTAGTTTAATTATGTGAGTCAAGACAACGTGAGCAAAGCAACATTTTTCTAATAATTTCATATTCGTCTAAATGCATTGTGATTGAATGTTTATATATGTGTATTTTCATTGTATGTACCGGATATCAAGGAGAGGATACGTATAGGCCTAGCCTACATCCAATTCCTTGATTGCATATGTATGTACTATGTATGTATATATGTTGTCAAAATTGTTAATAAATAAATAAATGGTGTAAGCGAGAGTATGTTGAGCATAAAGCCCTTAAGGACTGGAAACTTAGCATATTAAACTAGTGAATAAACGCATTTCTTTCTATTCTCAAATACTAACTTATTACCGCTTAAGCCTAAGACGTTTTTACGTCATCTTAAACTAGGTATTCAAGAATTTCATAAGACGTTTGTTTTGGCCCCTGCAGACAAGGCCGCTTACAACGTCGTCGTTGTGTGACGGCTCCACTATGTTAACTCGCTTAAGCAGGAGCTTGGTGGTACTAAGGCCTATGAACTTCAGCCTTTAGCTGAAGAGAGAGCTATAGTAGATGAACATATTTGTCATTCAACCACCAAGTTTGCTGTGTGTGTTACAGAAGGCCAAGACAAGCTTCCTACGCTATACTGGTTACCAAAACTTCATATAAGACCTTACAAAGCACGGTTTATTGCAAGTTCTAGCTCTTGCACTACCACTGTACTCTCTAAATTATTAACTTCCTGTCTTACTGTTATTAAAACGCATGTGATTAAATATTGTGATAAAGTCTTTGAAAGATCAGGAAGAAATCTGTTTTGGTCTATTACAAATTTGAATGAGGTTTTAAATAAATTGAAATCCAGACGTTTTCGTTTTTCAAGTCTGTCTACTTACGATTTTTCCACTCTTTACACTACACTTCCTCATAATCTTATAAAAGAAAAGCTTAATGATTTAATTGAATGGGCTTTTCACAGAGAAGATTCTCTCTATCTTGCATGTAATGTCAGAAATGCATTTTTCACTTCTAAAGAGCATAAGAATTATACACTTTGGTCATGTCAGAAAGTGTGTGATGCTCTCATCTTTCTACTTGACAATATTTATATTAGATTCGGTACTAAGTTATTTAGACAAATTGTGGGTATTCCGATGGGTACGAATTGCGCACCTCTTGTGGCTGATCTGTTCTTGTATTGTTATGAAAGAGACTTCATGTTGTCGCTTTCCATTGATAACCAATCTGAAATTATTGAAGCTTTTAGTTCTACTTCTAGATATTTAGATGATTTATTAAATATTGACAATACTTACTTTGATGGTTTGATCAGTCAGATTTATCCCCTAGAACTTCAGTTAAACAAGGCAAATTCCTCTGATACCGAGGCCCCCTTTTTGGATTTACATTTATCTATTGTAGATGGATTTGTTTCTTGCAAAATTTATGATAAACGTGATGATTTTGATTTCGAGATTGTAAATTTTCCTTTTTTGGATGGTGATGTTCCTTGTGCCACATCGTACGGGGTTTATATTTCGCAGTTAATTCGATTCGCTAGAGTGTCTAGTCATGTATCCGACTTAAACACGCATAATAAATTATTAACCGCTAAACTTCTTAATCAGGGGTATCGGTATCATAAACTACGCAAAGCCTTTTCTAAGTTTTATAGCCGTCATTCTGATTGGGTTTCAAAATTCAATGTTGGACTTAAACACTTCTGCAACATGGCCTATCGGAACCCGAATTCTATGATGATTTAGTATATAAATTTAGAAAAATACATGCCTGTAATGACTTGAGTACTCAATTTCGTAAAATCGTTCGTCGATATATAAAGATTGGGTACAACATAAATGTTGTAATACAGACTGCATGCATGGTGGTTAACCCAATCACGGTAGGCAACTTTGCTTCCCTCTTTGATTACACACCGGTGGGTCGGGCTTAAGATTATATGACGGTTCCAGCGTAAAAACATAAATGGAATTTTATTTTATTTTAGTATTCTTTATGTTGGTTGGCGCCTGATGCTCCGTCTTTGGTCGGGCCCCTCGGAGTCTAACTGTTGGTTTTCTTTTGCTCCAGCAATTCTGTTGTTGTATGCTGTCAAGTCCTCAACCTTGTTTCATCTCTGTAGTTTTTTGATTTGTATGGTCTCGGAGATGTTATACTGATGAGTTAGGAAGCCTTCATGCGGACTAAACAAAATTAGTGTATAGCGCGACAGAGGTAAGGGCGAGGATTATGGCCATGTAAAATCGATTTAAGCCCCCAGTGGAATTCTTTCCACTGACCGTTCCAAGGCGGTTATTCTGCGGCAGTTTATTTATGTTGTTGTTTGTTACTTACTGTGTGTATCATTTGTGTCTTTTTTTCGGATGGCCATTTGGCCATTTTGTGGGAAAGTAACTGTCCTTTTGGCCTTCCTTTGTTTAGGTTTCCATTATGGTCTGGTCGCTTCATGTTTGTGTTTCTTTCCCTTTGGTGTCTTTGATGGGTGGAGTATATTTGTTTTACTTCTATTTTGTAATGGACTTTTGTGGGTTATATTTTCTAGTTAATTTAGATCATTGATTCCTCTATGAAATTTGAACAAAATCGGGGGTCACTGATGAGGCTCAATTGGTTAAAACTAGCTAGTCTGGTCCAGGAAAAACTTTTAAACTCCATTGTTGTCAGTTCTGTGTTGAGGTTCTTGCTTCCAAGGGATTACTATTTTTATAAAACATTGCTCAAATAGTATTGTCAAATGAGAATGAGATAAAACTACGTAATAATTAAAAGTTTGTTTGTCCTACATTCGTAGTTCTTTTAAGTTTTCGTTTTACGGTCCTTTCAGTGATATTTCACTTATTTCGAGTCGATCGTTAATTAGAGGTGGGCGAAAACCGGAGGAGCTGGGGAAAACATCCGACCTTCCGTTGCAGAACTTTGCGTCTCACATGTGTCTCAAGCCAAGCTTGAAACAACAGCAGTGAGAGACTTGATGATTAAGAGTAAGCGCTCTTACACATTATGCCACGGAGGCCCGTAAATATACTGTTAAAAAAAGTACGGGGTATTTTACTTTCAGGCTGAAAATAAAATGTTAACCTAGCCAAAATGCATTTAATTCGAAGGACTATCAAATATCCAGAAATTGAACCACACATCACGTCATTGTGCAGCGACACGGCGACAATTCTTCTTAGCGTCAACGTCATTTTTCACAAGCCCTCAATAACGTTTTGGATCGCCCGATTGTCACAGCAGGCCATGCATCGCCGTCGCATACTTCCAACTAGTCTACGAGTCGTAAACTGAGAGATCCTTCGCCATTCTTCTTGAAGTGCTGCACCAAGCTCACCCAGGGTCCTTGGAGGCCGTCGCTGCTTCGGACTCGTTTCCCGAGGATATACAAAACGTGTTCGACGGTAGATGAGTCTGAACTCATCGCATTCCATGGTATTGTCCGAATATTTTGCCATTGAAGGTACTCAGTGAGACGCGTGCCCGATGAGCCCTAGCGTCATCGTCCTGAAAGACGAAACCACGACCGTGGCGTCGAGCTAACGGTATCACGTGAGGAGCCAAGGCGTAATCACGATAGTACAGCCCTGTAACTCTGCCTTGGCACACATGTAAGTCTGTTTTTCCAGTCATGCTGATCCCACCCTGTACCATAACAGACCTTGCTCCATATCGGCCATGAGAACCCTAGCAGGGTCTGTATAACGTTCACCTATACGACGCCAGACTCTTGTACGACTATCACGAAAGTCTAAGTTAAACCGGGATTCCTCACTGAACATAACGTGAGACCACTGATTAATGCTCCAACGTCTGCGCTGTGTACATCACGCAAAATGTGCTCTACGGTGCCTAGCTTTCAACGGCAGTACAACTTGCGGACGCCGTGCCGTAAGGTCACTCGAGTGAAGGCGATTTCGGATCGTCTGTCTGGAGACATTAACCCCTCTCACTCGGCGCAGATATTGCTGAAGATCTGTTGACGTTAGTCTTCGGTTGCGTAACGCATGATTGACAACAAGGCGGTCATAGCGTCCGATAGTACTCTTAGGGCCTCCATTTCTCTGCAAATTCGCTAATGCTCCTGTCCTACGATAGCGTGCCCATAGTCGACTGACAGCTGACTGTGATGTATTCATAACATTTGCTGTCTGCAACTGCGTACTTCCGGTCTGGAGCATGCCAACGGCTCTCTTGACGTAGAGCCATCGTTCCGAAGCATGGTTCTAATTTGTTAATGAAATCGTTTCATACAACACTTCAAGATTCGATACAGAAAGCTGCTTGTCACTAATGTTAAAATTCATGTGCTACCCCATGTACAGTTTATGCCCCCGTGCTGCGCCACTCAAGCATACATATCATACTGCTCAACGATAGAATATACACACATGATAGTCAGTTGACATGGTATACCCGGTATTTGATTATTCCTGTCTAGGCTGATGGACTCGAAGGAACCCGAATATCTCCTACTTTTTATGAACAGTATACTATGTTTATCCAGATATTGTAATACGAAGTCCACATTGATTTTATATATAGTAATTAAATATACCAATTTTGATTATATAGTCCGGCAGAATTCAGGGATATTTTTGGTGAACCTGGATTTGCGGTGTATACAAAATGTTTTGACATATTTCGGAAGCTGAGACCTTCTGCTTTCAGAATCTGATTGATGCTACCTTGTCACTCTTGGGCATTTCCAGAAATTCAAGATGGCGTCCAAGATGGCTGTCAAATTTAAACAAAAACGACATGTTCTAATTAAAACAAATGTTTTGACAATTTTGAAAGCTGAGACGTTCAACTTTTGAAAATTTTATTAATTTAGCATTTTAAATATCCAAAAAATTAACAACAATACCAATGATAATGAAAATAATAACAGTTATGGCTATTTAGTAACGTAATCATTAATATTTGTAAGAAATATGGTCAACTACAGATTTATGTCCACATAGACATACATTTTAACTCTTGCTACATTCATAAAATAACATGGACATTGTCCCGAACTAATATGTACTCTCTGTAGTTGCAGAAAAAAAAAATCACTTAGAATAAGTAAAACCTCGTTATTTATGCTACAAATTGTGTTTATAGTGGTAAATTATCAAATATTGGCTTGCAATAAATAAACAATATTTCTTCCAAGATGAAGCTGTTGATAAAAGAATGATATTTTGAATTCTTCTAGTGAATCAATATAGCTGTCACAAGTGTATTGAGTATACAAGCTATAAGTACTGAAATATGTTTTATTTGCCTGATTGAGTATTGACTGTATACTTAAATGGAACATATCAGATACCAGGCAAATGATCTACTTCTTTGTGTGTGATGTGAAAAAAGAGAATAAAATTAATGATGCATAGTAAGTGAAACAACACACTGTTGCAGATATTCCAACCTTTTCAGTTATGTACGTTACCAATCGAAGCAACTGTATTAAACCATTCTTCACTTTTATATGAAACTAAGGTTAATGAAATATCAGGCCGTGCGGCTTAGAGGTCGAAACACACAGATCATTACATGTTTAGGGGTACGGATTTAAATATATACATATATTACCTATAATTATTCATAGCACAAAGAAACATCGTTTTGTGCTCCAAGGATCCTTTAAAAGTTATGCCACCATTGGGCTTTGGTTGTTTTACCCAAGACACATTTTAAAGTGCTCCATTGCAATTCAGTTCTGTTTTCCATAACAGAAACCCTCCTGTTTCTACTTATAGCTGTTCAAATTTCTAGTATATTATGTTTGAAATAATTTATGCAGTAACATTTTAAGTCACTTTATAACATGGAGGGCCTGGTTGATCTTCGTGATATAAATTGCTACTCTAGGCTTGGTGTAGAAATAAAGCAGGTATTTAATGAGCTGTGGGGTATGGTATGGGTAAATTGGGGGATATGTATGACAACCATTCAATTTTATACACACATCACTTAAGTGGGTCAACAGTTTTTTTAACCTGGAAAATTATCTGATACAAATGACGCAGACTTAGACGCCCAAAACATGCAAATCAGTAGGCAAACATCGCCCCTGTAAAGGTAATACCCTCTTCAAAATGTGCTTCTGAAAAGGTACAAATAAAAAACAAAAATGAGTTCCTTTAAGACCAATGAAAACATTCATAAGAAAGAAGATGGGTCAAAGTCTGTTAATGTCAGTTTATTTTATCTTGGCAACAGATAAAGTTCTCGGTGAACATGTTTGCGATTGGAAGATATTTTACGATCATTAAAAATAAAAAAAAAATAAAAACAAGTCCATCCCTTGCCACCCGAAACTTTAATGCAGAGAGAAAACACGTCATTTTTAACAATAACTGTCTTTAATATCAAAATGAATGAAATACTAAAGCCTTCTGTGGCAATGCGTTGTTTGTTTAAGGGAGATAACAGGTTTTGATAGTGTACCTAAAGTACTGACACTGTTACTTACGTTACCTTATAAACATTTACTGATTCAGGAGAGTTTTCTGAATTCTGTGTTCACGACAATTAATCATTTAAAAATGAAAAATATCAAAGCAGAAGATGGTCAGGGGAACACCTTATGCATGAAATTAACCTCTATAACCTGTGCAGATGTTATTTTTTCATGGTCCAAAACATGCATGTTATCAACATCAAACATATCGCGTCCAAGTCCTCATTTTTATTCTCAAAGCTTAAGGGAGGCACGTTTGGGGAGAAAACGTATATAAAAGTACTTTTGACAATATTATATACAAGAATCTCCAGATACTACGAGAAGACTACCCAGGTGCATTTCTGAATAAAGTAACACCGAAAAGATTTTAAAACTATGTATGTGTGTTGATTGGAATTACATTAATGCTTCAAATGAAATTATCTTTGCTGCAATACTGCACTTCAGAGAACTAGTTACAATGACAGAGACAAAAATTTCCGGAGTGTCCTTATGTATGTTTTCAGTTAGAACAACAGATGAAAATGTACAACATTATATGAACTGGTAAGAAAAGGTCACTCAGGTATGGCCGCTATCAAAGAACGCAGCCATCACAAGTCACCAGAAGAAAGTGACATTGAGGCACGCACAAAAACAGACGAAACAAGAACCAACAGCACAAAGCCAATTAACATATAAGACATTACAACAAGGGGTGCTTCAACTCCGGAGTTTGTGAAGTTTAAACCTTCGCCCTCAGTTCCAGAGCAGTATCAGTTATAATAACAAACCTTGTTAAATTTCAATGAAAAAGATAGAGACATGGTGTCTATATGATAAGAACATAATGTTTCATTTTATCTAAACAAACTATTAAGTAAAGCAAGAATCTTGAATTATGTACAATAAGTATATGTATATATAAAACTGACAATATAGGGATGATCATATCATCTGTGTGTTTCGTAACGCTTTATATATCAATCAGAAACATAATAACATTTCTTTGAAGCATGCTTAAGCAGTCTGTGAATATTTAAACTAGCAGTTGGAATTAAAAATATAAAAAAAAATGATGTAGTGCTTATTAATGTGGTCTACAATTTTTATCCTAGAATATGAGTAAATTTGCTACTGACAAAAACTTGCGTCATATTATTACGCAACGTTTTATATTTACATTACACTTGTGTATATAAATGTGGATATATTTAAAATGAGATTTGAATACAGATGATTCAGTTAACAGCGTATGATTTTATGTCAGTTTCCAACGCAAAATTATAATTTCTCTGAACATGTGTAGAAAGCCATCTAAGTCTTATTTAGTTATAAACGTAATATTTGCGCAGAATTCGGACTGAAATTTAAATATGACATTTGAAAAGAAGTATTTTAAATCTTAGATGCATCATCATACTTTTTTCAGCACACTGTTAGAATTCTATGAGAATGTAAATGTTTAACTCACGTAATGAAAGAAGAAGCGTAACACAATTGACTATAACGAATATTATAATAAATTAAGGTTTTAATACTTTTCAACAAAAAGAGTTAAGCTGTTTATGTTTACGTACCAATTTCTATTCAAATGAGTCTAATTTTGGAAAAATAACATCAGCGAAATGTATTATGTAAACACCGAAAACAAAACATGGACCTGCTGATTCACTTGTTATATGCGTTATTTTCGGTAAAATGAACACCGTTATGCCGAAAATCAGCATTTCAGTAAGTATTTCAACACAAGAAACAGAAACATTAATGGGGCCATGAATATTTAACACATTTGAAAAGGTTGAGGACAGTACCTACCTTCGAATTAACATTAGTTTTGCCCTTTTATACATTTGCCTGTATAGGGTTACTATGTTAAATATTGCATAACTCAAAAACTTTTAATATAGAGCTTTAATAAATTGCAGCTTTGAATAGCTTAAATGTGTGTCTTTTAATACATGTAATAGTTAGACAAAAATGTCCATTGGGAGACATATCAATTAAACAACTGTGATGAGAATGAAGATTTTGTGGAGTACTTAATATTTTGTGACGTAAATAACCCAACAGAACGTTAAAATGTAAAACATTCTGGAAGAAATATCTAAAATGGTCTAAAATCAAAAACATTTGATGTCTTATGTAGGTTTGCAGTTCAAACATACGGGCAACCAGTGTATTAAGTATATATTTTGAAATTTTCTAATCTGTCAGCCATTTTGATTTCTTGGAAATGTCCAAGGGTGGCCAGATGGTATCAAACAGATTCGTAATGCAGAAGGTCTACATATATTTCAGAATATATCAAAACGTTTTGTAAACACCGCAAATCCAGGTTCAGTGAAACTTCTGCCAAACTAATATATTCATGTGGACATACATTTTTACCGAGCTACAGTTTGGCGATAATGTTGAGACAAGCCTAAATGAAAAGAGATAAGCCTAAATGAAAAGCTTAAAACCTTATATTGAATTAACTTATTATAAAGTAAAACATGACCAGCAAAAGGAAGACTTTACACCGAGCCCTACCTTAGGACAAGATCTTTGGACAACCACACCATTCAGCACAAATCAATATAATACCTATTTTTCAGTGGACCACAGGATCACATGTTCGAAAATCATATTTCTTTCCTTCATTGCCCTAGAATTGACATTTGTAATGCCCTAGAAATGACATTTTTAATAATTGTCATTTTTTCTTTCTTAATTTGCTCTCAACATAGATTGTGGACACGCGTTGGAACCCTCTCGACGAGGCGGTTCTATCGCGTACCCACGATCTATGTTTAAAACAGAAATGAGAAATTAAGAAAATAATAAGCACCCTTGTAAGCCCTTACCCTATGTAAAGTCTGGTTTTCAAGGATTTTCATTTTGAAGGTTTGTTAACATGATGAATGTTAGAATTCCATTGACAAGAAATCACGAAAATAATTCGAAAACAAGTAAGATATTCTAAGCAGTTTCCTCATTTGCGTTCTTTTGCAGTTCAGATAACCGTACTATTGTTGTGCTTTCTCTTCTTAAGTCTCTGCTTCATTCTTGCTTTTTAGGTACATGTGCATGTATTTCTAGCTTGATGTATGCTTTACAGTTGGAGAATAATTAACGAACCTTGCCTGACAGCTTTGTTTGCGTGTCATCTTTAGCCTACAGCTGCTTTAAAAGCTGATAAAGAGCTTGTAATGTTCTAGATGACTTGCTGATTTACTGGTTTGAGTTTTCAGTGGTTTGAATTGCATATCGTTAAATGTTGCATATTGGCATTGCAAAATGTAAAGTATTCCGGCAGGTTCGAAGTATTGTACACCGCATGCTTTCAGACGTGGTTCCGAACGTCCAGCTCTTGCAGAATTTTGATTACAAGTCCTGTATTCTTTATTGTTGATTAAGTACATATTTTAATTTTATTACCTATTAAGGGGGTTGGGAACACCTTCATGGGAGGCAAATGCTGCAAAAGTATTTTTGTATCTCTGCATCTCTGCAATAGGGGTCAACTCTTAAAGAGTAGACCCCTTTTTCAGCTAGATAGGGCTTATAGAAAAGCGAACAGAAAATTCTGAAAGTTGATTCCCTTTTAAAAAAATGGCGGAAAAATTTGCTAGGTGTCCCCATTCCCCTTCAGAAACTGATGTTAAACGAGCGTTTTAGCAGGTTTAACAAATGGACCACCTCATGAGACATTATCGCATTGGCAACGGGCAATGCGCATGTGCGCAGTCATGTAGTAGAGATCTTGCGATAAGTGCGCTTTTCTCACTAGTAGATAAGTTGGTTGTTTGATTTGAGGTTTAACGTCCCCGTCAATTCTGTATAGGTCATTTTTGTGGGACTTTTACCAGACATTGAGATGAAATGACATCTCAAGCCCTGTCGCCCAATGAAACCAATAGGGTCTATAAGCATGGACGGTCTGACTCGCACCGCTTTGCCTGGGCAGGCTTAGATCCTCTAAGCAGTTTACCAGTACTCGTGTGCGATCGGTTTCAGCTCTGTGTGGAAGCATCATGCAGCCCATCTATTTCTTCAAGCCCCGATGGGAGGGGGCCGTGCAAGTAGACAAGTAGAAAGAAAAGAAAGCAGTGGCCAGAAGAGGTGGCCGTTAGAAAGAGATAGATAGCAGACAGTTACATAGAGGGAAAATTGTCAGTAGACAATTAGGCAGAGAGAAAGGAAGAAATGGTTAGACAGAAAGAAAAGCAGTATGTTAGAGAGAGAAGTGAAAAGTTGCCAGAAAAAGGGAAGGTTAGAAGTTTTGGTTGTTAGACTGTAAAGGATAGCGAAATGTTTAAATAGTAAAACGAAAGGACTCCTCCGATAGCGGCTCCTCATCGAGAAAACCGCTTGGAACGAAAGCGTTTGATATTCACGGGAAATTTTGTGTCCAACCCTATTCCGGACAATGTCCAGCATTGTACCGGACAGAGGTAAGATGTAGCAATGGTGCGATTTTTAATACAGTTGAAAAATAAATGAAGATGATACCATGTGTTTTGCAATGAAAAGTAAACTACATGTATCTACCTTTCTTCTAAAATGAAGTTGTCTGTTTCAGTCTGAGCTCATGGGATATTTTTATTAATATATTAACTATTTTAGCATCCGTGAGCTAAAGGCTCCGGGGAAGCTTATAGGATGGTAGCCTCCGTTGTCTGTCCTCCCGCCATTATCAAACAATTTATTCTCTGAAACCGCTTGGGCAATTTTAATTAAATTTCTTACGAAGCCTCCTGACAGTGGGGAAACGATCGTGTTTTAAAATGGACCAGGTCACATGATAACCGCTGTGCCGAACTGTACCTATTTTACGACAAGGTTCAAATCTGGTCCCTTGGACTATTGAATGGGAAAAAGATAAATCAAAGATAGGTTTGTCAAAAACTGTTGAAGTCCGTGACACGAAGATAGGTACTATATGAATATCTATGAATGCACAAGGTCAAGGTAATTCAGTAGTCTTGATCACTAGGATTGCAGGTCGATCAACATTTCATTGAAGGAAATTTGTGCAAAGGAGCAGTCTCTATAAGGCTGTTTTCATGGCCACAACCAATTTCCTTTAAACTTTGTAGCTTCAAATTGGTACATATTGGCTGTCTAATGGTGAATTTTTAGACTCTTTGGTCCACTGGTTTGTGCTGTATACACTATTAAAGTGGGTGGGGTAATGTCACCCCATCAAGAGTATACCAACAAAAATGCTATTATTGTTGTTCAAAGTGCATGACTGGAGGGGATGTTTGCCGTATGCTTACTACCCTTTTAGGCATAACAGCCGGTGATAACAGTCTTATAAATATCAAACAAGAGAAGAGTTTATACGCGCTTGTAAGTTGTACCCAAATATTAGTAATTTTTATTCCCCAACTTTACGAAAAACCACAACACCTTTACAGTTTTCAACTTATTTCAAAGATCTTTCATAAATATAATGTTGATGTAATAGTCATTCTAGGTATATGTCAGAATTATTGCTAGTTCATAAAACTTAAAGAGTTACCTGCCCCTGAATTTGGATTTTACCCATTTTTTAAATCAGAGTGCATTTATCCGTTTGTAGTACTCACAACTTCATTTGGAAGTGAATAAACCGATTCCATGCAAATATAATTAAATAGATGTGGACAAAGAAGTCATTTGATTTAATAGTGCATGCTAGCAAGCACATGAGCACAACATCCCACGGTACGAGCACCACTTCTTCACCAACAGTACCATCCAGTGATTGGGTTCAGTCCTTGTGGTCTAAACACATTGCAAAACAAGCAAACAATTCTTACATAGTCGCCAGCATATGGTATTTTACTATTGGATATTTTGTTGCTAAGTAGAAGTAAAACAAAGATCAGGAAATGATACAATTAACTTACTCCACCCATAAAAGACACCAAAGGGAAAGAAATACAAACATTAAGCGACCAGACCATAATGGAAACCTAAACAAAGGAAGGTCATAAGGACAGTTACTTTCCCACAAAATGGCCATATGGCCATCCAAAACCAAAAGACACAAGTGATACACACAGTAAGTAACAAACAACAACATAAATAAATCGCCACAGAAGAGCCGCCTTGGAACGGTCAGTGGAAGATTTCCACGGGGGGGGGCTTAAATCGATTTTACGTGGCCACAATCCTCGCCCTTGCTTCCGTCGCGATTTAGACAAATAATTTGTTCAGTCCGCATGAAGGCCTCCTAACTCATCAGTGCAACATCTCGTGAACGCAAAAATCAAAGAACCACAGAGGTGAGACAATGGTGAGGACTCGACAGCAAGAAACCACTGAAATAAGGCCTTCCACTTTGTAATTCTCCCATTAGCTGATTCGACAACCTATCTCACCTTGTACCTAGCCTTGAATCATTCGCCTCTTCGGCCGTATATTGCTTCTGAGATTTGGTTAGGAAGTGAAGCATATGAGAATTGATTTCATAACCCTTTAGTATAAATTTCTCTAACATCCCTGAATCATACAACAACTTTTGCAAATGTCCTTTTTGGGGATTCAAATTCTGATGTTGCAATCGCAGTGGCTGATGGAACATACATATATATTGAGAAGAGTGGAAACTACTCATTTCAGAGAAGATCTTATTCCGTACATAAAGGACAGCCTTTGCTGAAACCTATGATGCTTGTGGCCACTGATGGGTACATTTTGACTGTGATGGGACCATATCTTGCAGATGGGAAAAACACAGATGCTTAGAAAGATTACCGAACACATGTTAAAGACTAATGCAGAAAATATTACTGACTGGTTTGAAGAAGATCATGTTCTTGTTGTAGACCGCGACTTCAGGGATGCTATAGATATACTAAAGGATTTTGGAATCAATTCTCATATGCCTCACTTCCTAAACAAATCTCAGAAGCAACATACGACTGAAGAGGCGAATGAGTCCAGGCTAGTTACAAAGGTGAGATGGGTTGTCGAATCAGCTAATGGGAGAATTAAAAAGTGGAAAGCCCTTAGCAACACAATGCCCAATAGTCAAATACCATATGTTTGCGACTATGTAAGGATTGTTTGCTCATTGTGCAATGCATTTAGACCACCTTTGGTAACAAGCAAAGATTCACACAAAGTAATTGCTAGAAGAATGATGGCCCTAGCAAAAACTCCAAATAATCTGCAGGATAAGGTTGTAACAAGAATTCCGCTGAAGGCTATGTCGCGCTTGTGGGGGCGCAAAGTCATCGAACCATGATATGTAGGTCAAGGTCAAACATGGATGCTTGCTCAAAAGATCCCATTCTCAAATGCAAGCTTGTACTTAGTATCATTAATGAAGCCCTAATAATTCTTGAGAAATGAACTTAACCATTACGGTGAACGCTAGGGTGGTCACAATATTTTACAAAGTCAGTGAACCATGAAATTTAGGTCAAGGTCAAATATGGATGCTTGCATTTATGTTGCCATCCCCAGATTCAAGTTTGCACCAAACATCATTAATGAAGCTTTTATAAATCTTGAGAAATAAACTTGACCATTAGGGTGAACGCTAGGGTGGTCACAATATTTTACAAAGTCAGTGAACCATGAAATATAGGTCAAGGTTAAATATGGATGCTAGCATTTAAGTTACCATCCCCAGATACAAGTTTGTACCAAGTATCATTAATAAAGCTCTTATAGTTCTTGAGAAATAAAATTGACCATTAGGGTGGTCGCAATATTTTACAAAGTCAGTGAACCATGAAATGTAGGTCAAGGT
Source organism: Lucinisca nassula (assembly GCA_963580285.1). NCBI lineage: Eukaryota > Metazoa > Mollusca > Bivalvia > Lucinida > Lucinidae > Lucinisca > Lucinisca nassula. The sequence goes on from OY757010.1 coordinate 51,917,662, forward strand.
CAAATCTGGATTCAAGTTGCCATCCACAGATACAAGTTTGTACCACATATCATTAATGAGGCTCTTATAGTTCTTGAGAAATAAACTTGACCTTTAGGGTGAACGCTAGGGTGGTCGCATTATTTTACAAAGTCAGTGAACTATGAAATGTAGGTCACGGTCAAATATGGATGCTTGCATGTAAGTTGTCACCCCCAGATACAAGTTTGTACCAAGTATCATAAATGAAGCTCTTATAATTCTTGAGAAATAAACTTGACCATTAGGGTGAACGCTAGGGTGGTCGCAAATGTTGACGCCTTGACGAACGGACGAAAGAACGGACAGAAAACCGGGCGCCTATATCGCGCCATGCTAATAGCAGGCGGGACAAAAAATGGCTGGGATAAAAACGGGTCATTTGGAAAAAGATCGATGATGAGAAATTTGAGAATTTCCCAGAGATGACTGAGGATGAACTCAGGGATTTGAAACTGGGTATTTACCAGCTGAAACAAGCCAAATCCTACACAGATGAACATTTTGACGACAATGGATCATATGAGATAATGGCACACAAAGAAGATGGTGTTCTCGAAGCACAGATAAGTTCTCGCCACACGTCTAATAAAACATATAACATGTGGGTTGAATATACACAAGGACTGAACCCAATCACTGGATGGTTTTGTGGGTGCAGAAGTGGAGCTCGTACCTTGGGATGTTGCGCACATGTGGCTTCTGTTCTCTGGTATTTCGGATATTACCGGAACAAAACAGAAAATAGTGAAGCAAAACCAAGCCGGGAACATATTGATTTTGTTTATGATGCTGCTGTTGACACATGGAGTACATCTAGCGATTCAGAGGAAGATCAGTAAATTAACAAATTCTTAAAAATGTTGTGAGACCATACAGGCTTAAATTTAAGCACAGTATCAGTCTAAAATGAGGTTCCACAGCATGAGCAAAACCTGCTTTGGTGGTCAAAAATGTTTGACAGTTGACAAATGTTCCATTTGCACCTGGAAATTAAGAGTTCATAAATAACCAAAAAAAGGAAATACTAGCATGCACTATTAAATCAAATGACTTCCTTGTCCACATCTATTTAATAATATTTGCATGGAATCGGTTTATTCACTTTCAAATGAAGTTGTGAGTACTACAAACGGATGAATGCACTCCGATTTAAAAAAATGGGTAAAATCCAATTTCAGGGACAGGTAACTCATTAAGTTTTATGAACTAACAATAATTCTGACATATACCTAGAATGACTATTACATCAACATTATATTTATGAAAGATCTTTGAAATAAGTTGAAAACTGTAAAGGTGTTGTGGTTTTTCGTAAAGTTGGGGAATAAAAATTACTGATATTTGGGTACAACTTACAAGCGCGTATAAACTCTTCTCTTGTTTGATATTTATTAGACTGTTATCACCGGCTGTTATGCCTAAAAGGGTAGTAAGCATACGGCAAACATCGCCTCCAGCCATGCACTTTGAACAAAAATAATAGCATTTTTGTTGGTATACCGTTGATGGGGTGACATTACCCCACCCACTTTAATAGCGTATATAGCAAAAACCAGTGGACCAAAGAGTCTAAAAATTCACCATTAGACAGTCAATATGTACCAATTTGAAGCTACAAAGTTTAAAGGAAATCGGTTGTGGCCATGAAAACAGCCTTATAGAGACTGCTCCTTTCAATCAAACATATGCAGCTCCACTGGCAGTGAGTGAAGGGGTTTTAATAATGGTTTAGGTCACAGGACCACGATGACCGCCATGGCCATACAGGGTAAATTTTTTGTATGTTTGATTTGAGGTTTAACGCCCCCCCCCCCACCCCCCACACACACAATCAACAATATATAGGTCATTTTGGAGGCGTTGCTTCCAACTTTGTGGGACTTTTATTCGACATTGAGATGTAATGACATCTCAAGCCATGCCGCCCAATGAAACCAATATGGTTTACATGCATGGCCGGTCCGACTCGTACCACTTTGCCTGGGCAGGGTTAGACTATCTAAGTGGTTTACCAGTACTCACATGCGGTCGTGGAAACCCCATGCAGCCCAGTCTATTTCTCCAAGTCCCTAAAGTCAGGTCCCCATGCATGGTAAAGTTCCTTTGATTTTCAATGGGAGACATGTAAAGCAATGCATTTTTCGAAAACTAACATAGTGATTCTGACATAAGATTATATATGAATGCCAATCAGTACCTTGGCACCAAGGGTCCAGCAACATTTTAGGGCAATCTGATCAGGATCTTTGTTCCCGATGCTTGGATTGTATAACACCTTTAGTTTGTATACCTAACATTAATACATGTATGTGTGTAGCTGACGAGGTCGTTTTTGTGTCTTATGGGTTTTCTCATGACGTGGCTCGTTTTATTGAGGCATGTCAAGGGAAAATGCGTCTTCGAAAATGTACACATTGGGGGAGACAAAACTCAGCATGCAGATCTGCACTAAAATGTCTTCCGTAGGAGAAGCTTTGGGCTGTGCAAGTGTATTGGAAAACATAAACCGAAGAATGCTAAGTGCCCTTTCCTCAAATCTGGACAGCACTTCTGGATTTGTACAGTCTGAAGTTTGCCTCTGTTGACCTATACTGGAAAATGGTGAACAACATACGAATATGATGTTCAAAGTTCAGAAAATTAAAGGGTAAAACGAGATTTAAACCGATGAGTCCTATCACGATGCTTCTAAACACTAAGGCATCACGAATATTAACCCTTTTTGTACCAAATGCAATCTTCCTCCTTATATATAGCAGGAGTCCATTTCAAAATTTAGGGGTGTCAGGTTCTGTTTTCATCAAAATATATTTGGAAAATGACTGAACTTTTAGCAAACAGCGGAGGCCCTGATCAGACGCCGCGTCCTGCGGCGTCTGATCTGGGCCTGCACTGTTTGCCAAGGACTCCTTTAGGGGTTTCTGGTACTGAATGGGTTAAATTGTTAACAAATACCGTACCAGGATTCAAAGAAAAGAGCTCCGTCCTTTTCAAAATTCGGTGCATTCACGAATGTTATCAGCATTTTATTGAAATGTTACAGCAAAAATCCGTTTCATTTATTTGGATGTGTCTAGGGACTTAAGCTTACAGCCTAGCTTATATGCACAATTAAGAAATGGCAATATCGTACTATAAATCCCGAAAGTATCCAAATCTAATTTGCAATTGATATCTGTGACGCGACAAGCGAAAAGACATGTTCGAAAATATGCGCTCATCGTATCTTAGTCGGTATCACCATGACGAAGCTCCTTTAAATAGAGAAAAGTGGGGTTTACAGGGGTTTACATTATTCTTTCTAATTTCTGCTGCAAAACATAGGTTGTTGGTACTCAATGACGTGGTTCTTACCAGCAACCACAACATATGTTTGCAGTATAACTAAGAAAAATATCGCGGATTTTCATTAGAAAAGTAGCCGCTTTGGAGATGTGAAAAATGCATTTATTTGATTTGAGGTTTAACGTCCCCATCAACACTTTATGTGTCATTTTGGAGACGTTGCTTCCAATTTTGTGGGCTTTTTACCCGACATTGAGATGAAAAGACATCTCAAGCCCTGTCGCCCAATGAAACCAATATGGTTCATAAGCATGGACGGGCCGACTCGGACCGCTTTGCCTGGGCAGGCTTAGATTCTCTAAGACGTTTACCAGTACTCGTGTGCGTGTCAGTTTCAGCTCTGCATGGAAGCATCATGCAGCCCATCTATTTCTTCAAGCCCCGATGGGCGGGGCCCGAAAAATGCATTAGCCTAAGTCACACGGTAGAGTTATCGTAATGTACAACCTTTCCCAATTCTACGAAGAACCTTTGTGTAAATGGCCATCAGTTCAGCGTAATGCGAAGAGTCGTATCAGACTGCGCAGATGGGTAGGTGAATCTGGGTATTTGTTTGGCGCATATGATCGAAGACCGCGGCAAATATACATGAAGGCCTAATAGGATTACGATAACTAACCCGTGCGACATAGTGCATTTTTCACATCTCCAAAATGACTACTTTTCTAATGAAAACTCTTGATATTTTTGTTATAAATGCTCAACGCATAGGTTGAGGGTGCTCGTTAGAACCGCTTCAGTGAGGCGGATCTAACGAGTACCCACAACTTATATCTTGGAGCAGAAATAAAAAAAATAAGTATAGCCCCCTAAACCCCAGTTTTCTCTATATAAAGTGGGGTTTAGGGGGGGGGGGGGTCTTAATTTCACGGAATTGTTCACGTGATGCGGTAGATGTCTGACAAAGTAGCAACCAGTTTGAAAGGCAATCCAAAACTAACTTTTACTTTTCAATTGTTGAAATTGTTTTTATTCCTGAAGACTTTAATAATATTCTTGACAAAATGTTTTGGTCATAGGCCTCTGCGTGGAAGCACCATGCAATCTATTTCTCCAAGCCCCGATTGGCGGGGGCCCAGTTAACAATTGTACGAAGTTTTCCTAATAACAGCAGGAGCGTCATTTACTCATATCGTCGCCATCGTCCAATCATATTGGAGGGAATCATGGTGTAATTCGACGTCACGTAAGTATCATGTGACGTTGCTTGAGCCGAATTATGATCAACATTGGTTCCAATACGTATCTACAGGGGATTTCTGTAAATGCATCGAGATAAAAATATATGAATGTATATTGCAGGTGCCAGACTCTTCCATACTGGAATGCCATGATTTCAACACCATGGATGGAAAATGGTTTCTTGACTTCAAGGATACTAAAACAGCAGATCCAGAAAAAGTACGGGGAGCTGCTGGACGAAAAATCCCACTGTCCGAACAAAAATAAAATAGTGTAATTCAGTCGCAGACTCGAGAAGATTAAACTTCAATACAGTAGAAGTTCGGTGGCTCGAACACCGATGGCTCATTTACCATGGATGTGTCGAACCCATTCTTGAGCCCCTAGCGAAATCCTCTACATAAGAAATAGTGGGGGATAATTAAGGAGAGTTTAGTCTTTTATATTGCAAATGTATGCTGTGTGTACTCATTAGAATCGCCTCGATGAGGCGATTCTAATGAGTACACACAGCATGCATTTTTATTATAGAACACCGAAAAGATGTCTAAAAATATCTCGTTATGCCTCCTGACAGTAACCTCAGTGGCTCGAACTACCCTAGTCTCGAACAGATTTTCGAGGTCCCAAAGGTATTCGAGCCATTGAAGTTCGACTGTATTTCGAACACTTACCGTGTTCGAACTATTGAGGGTAACTCATAGCGCCAGGTCAAGACGCATACTGAGACTACTTCAGTTCTGTTGTTTCTGTTCATTGTCTACAAAAATGAAGGTATGTTGTGTGTACTCATTAGAATCGCCTCGAAGAGTACACACAACTTGACTTTTCATCATAAAAGCAAGAAAATCTCCCAAAATTATACCTCAGTGTTTTCTTATCATGAGCTATGGGAGGTTTTCAATAGGGTCTCAAGAATATGTTCGACTCATCCATGGTTAGAAGACACCAGTGTTCGAGCAACTGAAGTTTTAATTTAGTTCGAAACCAGACACCAGAGAACCATACTCATTTAATTTTGGATTTTTAACCAATACTGCACATCCTAGAGGATATTTCAAACAACACGAAGCATCGCATTGGGATGACACATCTGTGTGAGATAGTGTATTCTTTCATGCCTCGAAAACTGACATTTTTCTCATGAACATTCGTTATATGAGCCCCGTCAAGCGAATTTGTGTCTTCGAGCATTCCATCATGACAAATTTTAACTGCGCATGTCCAGCCATTCAGAGGGGCCAGGGATATGGCTTTCTGTCTGAAGGTTCCTCTTGATTCACTGCTTGTATGAGCGAGCAGCGAAGGTTCTGGCGAGACTGCGCGGATCCGCAGGCTCGCCTGAACCTTCGCTGCTCGCATAGGCGATAAGTACCAAAATCGCTTGACAGGGCCCATATTTTCCTTATTTCCCTTATTTCTGCTCTAAACATAGGTTGTGGTTGCTCGTTAGAACAGCCCCACTGAGGTTGTTTTAACGAGTACCCACAGCAGGTTTTGGAGTAGAAATAATGTTGTAACGGGTATCCACGAAAAACCTGGAGCAGAAATAAGAAAAATCATGTATAAGCTAGCAATCCCAGTTTTCTCTATATAAAGTGGGGTTTGTATTGGCGTTCATTTCATTGACTTGTTAACGTAATGGACAGCTAAAATCCATGTACAGTAGAACTTCGATGGCTCGAACAGCGATGGCTCGTTTACCATGGATGTGTCGAACCCATTCTTGAGCCCCTAGCGAAATCCTCTACATAAGAAATAGTGGGGGATAATTAAGGAGATTTTAGTCTATTATCTTGCAAATGTATGCTGTGTGTACTCATTAGAATCGCCTCGATGTACTCATTAGAATCGCCTCGATGAGGCGATTCTAATGAGTTTACACAGCATACATTTTCATTATAGAATACCGAAAAGATGTCTAAAAAGTATCTCGTTATGCCTCCTGGCAGTAACCTCAGTAGCTCGAACTACCCCTGTCTCGAACAGATTTTCCAGGTCCCAAAGGTGTTCGAGCCGTTGAAAGTTCGACTGTATTGGGAAAACAATTCGACCCTTTTATGATATTGCTTTGTAACATGACCAGTACATTTTCAAACTGAAGTATATGATTAGCCCATATATTTTGACAATGTAGTCTTCCACCAAATAGATTTGGAAAAGTCCATTTCCAAATATAGGGGTGCCATATGGTGAGTTTGATAAAAAAAATGAATGTTCTTAAAGCAAACGGTGTACACCTAGATCACAAAGGGCTGATCAGACTGCGCGAATGCTGTTATCTGAAACTTTATTGTTCGTAATGCAGGTTGCCGAGAAAAACTACATCTGAAAAAGTCCTCAGCTTATGTTGTCTGCTGAATCTTCTTGCAAACTTTTTTTAAAAAATATTTTGCATACAAGCAAAAGTGTGGACTCAGATCAGACTGCTCCTAGAAGAGCAGTCTGATTTGGGTCCATACTGTTTGCAAAAATGAGTTTTAAAGTAACCGGCAAACGACAAAGCAGGCGACAATTGTCGTGATGTTGCATTTTATGGTTTAACTTCTTATATCTGCTTCGAACATTTATTGCGGATGCCTGTTAGAACCGCCTCGTTGAGTTTTGTTCTACCCATATAGAATCTTTGACCAAACATACGGATAACAATTTTTACTTTGTAAACCCCTTTTAATTTAATGTCATGATAGGAATCACATACTGCTTTCTAATCCACTTGACAAAGATATCTCTATATATGATCATTTGAGATATCTTTGCTCAACTGTTGTCACACTAGGGCTTACCAGTTGGTTTGTTTTGTCTGATTTGAGGTTTAACGTCCCCGTCAACACTGTATAGGTCATTTTGGAGACGTTGCTTCCAGTTTTATGGGACTTTTACCCGACTCGTACAGTAAAACTTAATGGCCCGAACAATGATAGTTCGTTTACCATGGCTGATTCGAACTGGTTCTTTCCCAGCAGACACATGACGTAATTGTGACGTCAAATCAAAGTCTGTTCAACGTCATGACGTTTATGCAGCGTCACATCTACGTCTACCGACGTTGATTTGACGTTGCCCTAGCGAAGTGTGCCTGCTGGGTAAATACTTAAGAAATTTATGAATGAATTGTCTAGTTTTTAAGGTAACCGGGCACTACAAGCATACCCCTAAGAAATTCATCCGATAGCTTCTAGGAATAATAGTTGGAGATTTTTTCTTATTTTATCATGAAAATGTATGCTGTATGCTGTATGCTGTGTGTACTCATTAGAATCGCCTCTATGAGGCGATTCTAATGAGTATACACAGCATACCGAATTATTTTGCAGAAGATCGGAAATAAATTCCTAAACATTCCGACTATGCAAGTTGCACGGACTAGTATCTGAATGAGTTGCCAAAATATGTTGTTTGTCTTGAACGAACAGCAATTTTAATTAAATATAGTCAATGAAAATTAATGAAAATTAAATTTATCAGAGATTAAAAGTTAATTGTCAATTTTGACACAATGTGGTTGAAAAAATTTATTAGTGTATTGATTAAAATTGAATTGAAAGCAGCTTAAAGCCTCTACATTCGACGAATTATTTATGCTAAATATTCAGAAAATACCCATTTTTCAAAAATTGTTAAACGTTTCATTAAAACAATGTTCACTTTTAAATCAACATTTTCTTTTTATAAAGAAAAATAATACAATTTTGTTGAACATCTGTTGCTATGAAACTGTGCCTTGCAAAAATTTTAAGGCCTAGCCAAGCATAGCCCCCGCCCAACGGGGCTTGAAGAAATAGATGGGCTGCATGATGCTTCCACGCTGAGCTGAAACCGAGCCGTACACGAGTACTGGTAAACCACTTAGAGGACCTAAGCCTGCCCAGGCAATGCGGTGCGTGTCGGCCCGTCCATGCTTATAAACCCTATTGTTTTCATCGGGCGGCAGGGCTTGAGATGTCATTTCATCTCAATGTCTTGTAAAAGTCCCACAAAATTGGACGCAACGTCTCCAAAATGACCTTTACAGTGTTGACGGGGACGTTAAACCACAAATCAACAAGCTCACCTACGCCAGCATTTTCGTTACAGTGTAGTGACTAGAAGTATATTGGGTCCGGGCTCCTGACCAGGCGGTATGAGTAACCATTCTTTGCTAGAACTACCCCTGTCTAGAATAAATTTTCATGGTGCCATGTAAGAGTCAGTGAGGTTAGAATATATAATGTAGTTTTCAGATATCAAATATTTAATTCAGATCAGATTTACTGCTAAAAAAATATATATATTCTTTGAAAATGGAGCTCTTTGGAAAAGTTTTAACAGCGTTCTTACGAAGCTTTTATCTTCTTTGCTCAGTTATTTTTGTGTGGAGCTGTCATTTTGCATTTTGCTTTTCTGTATTCTTGGGCAGCCAACAGGCCTCGCTAGCTCAGTCGGATGTGCGTCTGACTGGTGATCAGGAGGACGCGGGTTCGATACCTGCCGGGGTCGGCAGCATTCTTTCATTGAGATTGATCATGAAATCTTTTACGGTCATTCTCTCCCTTCCGCTGATTCAAGGTGGTGGGTGGGGGGGGGGGCAGTTGTCAGGTTCTGGCGAAAGAATGTGCACAGTACTGGTTAACCGCTTACGTATAAGCTTACCCAGGAAAAGTGCGGTAAGGTAAACTGACCGGCTCAAAAATGACCTAAGTAGTGTTGACTGTTGACTGGGCCATTAAACTCCAATACAAACAAAAACAAACAATGGGCAGTCGGATGGCAATGGCTTTTTTGGAAATTTGTTTTTCATTGAATCACATTCTTAAATTGGGTGAGTGAGAGCAAATACAGAGTTGAGGACACAAAAAGAAAACTGTTAGTTTTCAGGTTACATCTCAAGCTCGACATAGCCGTTGACATTGCCTGAGACTTAAGGGGAATGGATACACCTGGCAGATTTTTCCGCCATTTTTCAAAGGGAGACAAATTTCGGGGCTTCATGTTCGTTTTTCGATAAACTCTGCCCCAAGGAAAAGGGGGTCTACTCTTAAAAAAAAAAAGAATTTGTTCCTCGGTAGCAAATTCTTTCTTTTAAGAGTTGACCCCTCTTGACCTGGGAGACAAACATACTTTTGCATGAGTTGACTCCCCTGAAGGTGTATCCATTTTCCTTAATTATAAACTAAAAAACTCGCCTGAGATTTCCTTGTCACGGTCTCAACCCCATCATAGATGCGGTTGATCTTTCATGTCTCTTTAAAGCCATTTTCTGAAGTTGGTTGGTTGGTTGATTTGAGGTTTAACGTCCCCGTCAGCACTGTATAGGTCAGTTTCGAGACGTTGTTTCCAATTTTGTGGGACTTTAACCCCACATTGAGATGGAATATAACATCTCAAGCCCTGCCGCCAGATGAAACCAATAGGGTTTATATGCATGGACGGTCATTTTCTGAAGTAATTTTGTAAAATATTTCTTGTTTCTGCTGTCAACACAGATCATGGATATTTATTGTAATTGTCCCAATAACATGTTGACCCATATCATATGAGCCCCGCCAAGCGAATTTGTGTCTTTGAGCATTCCGTCATGACAAATTTTAACTGCGCATGCCCGGCCAGTCAGAGGGGCCAGGGATATGGCTTTCTGTCTGAAGGTTCCTCTTGATTCACTGCTTGTATGAGCGAGCAGCGAAGGTTCTGGCGAGACTGCGCGGATGCGCAGGCTCGCCTGAACCTTCGCTGCTCGCATAGGCGATAAGTACCAAAATCGCTTGACGGGGCCCATATATGCTTAGCGTCCAATTTTTTGGACATTGGCAAACGTGTAGACACAGATGAGGATTTTCACTGTTTGCTTAGTAAACATGCATTTTGGTATAACTTACTGCAAAAAGGTTCCGTTGTCATATATGGGATAAAGTGGTGACAAATATGTTAATTATTCTATTTTCTCAATAGACCTAGCTTTAGATTTTATCAGTTCTTCAATAATTCAAAAAGCAATTATATTTTCTGATTCACTTTCTGTGCTTAAGGCTTTAAACCATTCATCATCTAAAAATCCTCAAATTCAAAAATTGATCGAAAAACATCATGAAATTTCTAAAACACACCAAATCTTGTTTTGTTGGCTTCCGAGCCATATTGGCATTGTCGGCAATGAATATGCTGACAAGAAAGCAAAGGAATCGCTCAATCTTGATCCATCTGTTTTTAAAATTCCCTTTAATAATTTTAAACCATTTATCAACAGATACATCTTGTCGGAATGGCAAGGCGAATGGGACCGTGCAATAAATAACAAACTCCATGCCATTAAACCTGTCGTTAGTACAAAATGCTCTCCTCCATAGTTTTCCAGAAAAGAGGACGTAGTATTAACACGACTGCGCATCGGCCATACTAGAGTTACTCATTCTTATATTTTTAATGGTGATGATCAGCCTTCTTGTGTAGGTTGTGATCAGCCATTCACTGTGAAACATATCTTAATTGACTGTGTTGACTTTTCACCCTCACGTATTTTATATTTCAAAGCTGACACTTTGCAACAACTGTTTCGAGATGTACCTGTTGATAACATTATTTTATTCTTAAAAGAACTTGGTCTTTTTCATAAGATTTAACTGTTTCAGATTTTTATACATTATCATTCTGACTTGTTACTTTTAATATCGTCATCATTATTCATGCCGTTTAACCATTAACCGACTGACGCTTATGACCCACCAAGAGGGTTGACGCGTCGTTAAACACGAAATCATCATCATCATCATTCTATTTTCTATTTTCATTAAGAAGTCCTTGTACCCCATACATGATTAGCGCTCCATGTTGGGGATATTGACAATCAGTGTAGACCCAGGTCAGACGCCGCAGAACTGATCTGGGTCAACACAGTTTGCTTATAGTACAGATTTTTTTTGTAAACACAACAAACCTGCCACCCCTATATATGGAAACTACATGTATTTATCACATGGAAGATTTAAATATGCGTGGTATATGGAATAAATAGGAAGAAGCACGATATACTACAGAACTTTACGGAACCCGGGAAGGGACATTCAATTTTATTTTTAATATGTTGTGTGCACAAGATATTAAGTTGGGCGAGCAAGATATTGTGTTGTGCAACCATGTTAATATGTTGTGCGAATGAGATAATAACTTGTGCGCACAAGATACTATATTGTGCGCACAAGATTTTATGTTGTGCGACGAAGACAATAACTTGTGCGCACAATATATTATGTTGTCCGCACAAGATCTATGTTGTGCAAACAAGATAATATCTTGTGTACACAAGATATTAAGTGGTGTGAACAAGATATTATCTTGTGCGCACAGGATAATATCTTGTGCGCATAAGTTATTATCTTGTTTGCATAAAATAATAGCTTGTGCGCACAAGATATTATCTTGTTCGCACAATATATTAAAATAACCTGCATGTCCCTTCCAGGTATCCGTATAAATTATATAACCAAGAATTTACTTTTGAAATGCTATCAATAATGTATGACTGTGAACAAAAAAAAAAAAAAAAAGAAATGAGCACCAGTATATAAAGCCATAATTTGTATACAGAAAGGTGGTATATTTAAGCAATAGGGCACTATCAAGGTTTATGGACTGCCCGAGGGCCAGAGCCTGGACCGCCGGGTTGATATGCCCGAGCCACCTGCTTTTAGTGCATTGAAAAACTAACCACAAACATACGACAACTTAAAGACAAGTAAAAAATTGCTCCATGTTGGAGCAAAGGAGGAAGCGCTGCGAAAAACAACTTTTTTATACCCGCTTTTTCGAGAAAAAAAATCGGGTATATTGTTTTCGTGTCAGAGTCGAGTGTCTATCAGTCCGGGGGTCTGTATGTATGTATGTTTGTATGTAAGTATGTGTGTGTGTGTACATACGTCCGTCGAGTTTCTATGGAATGGATCTCCTCTGAAACCGGTTAAAATACATTTTTCAAACTTTGCCTGTGGATAATACATGGAATGTAGATGGCACTGGGCTACTTTTGGCGTGACCTTGACCTCAACATGGCCCCAAGGTCAAAGGGCAAAAAGTATTATTTTGCCATATCTTCTAAACTATTGGAGTTTCACTTCTGGAACTTTGGTTATTGGATGACTCTTGGAATATAGAATAAATTGGGCTCCTTTTGGTGTGACCTTGACCTCAAGATGACCCCAAGGTCAAAGGTAAAAAAGTATGACTTTGTCATATCTTCTAAACTATCGGAGTTACACTTCTGAAACTTTGGTTATTGGACGGCCCTTGGAATATAGAATATATTGGGCTACTTTTGGTGTGACCTCGTTCTCAACATGACCCCAAGGTCAAAGGTCAAAAAGTATGACTTTGCCATATCTTCTAAACTATTGGTGTTACACTTCTGAAACTTGGATATTGGATGGCCGTTGGAATATAGGATAAAATGGGATAATTTTGGTAGACCTCAACATGATCCCAAGGTCAAAGGTAAAAAAGTATGACTTTGCCATATCTTCGAAACTATAAGAGTTACACTGCTGAAACTTTGCTTATCAGTTAGAATGTTCTTTGCAACCTTTTTAACTTATATGTAGTTTTGGGTAGCTAATACATAGTCATTAGTGTTTTTCATAGAAAAAGCGGGTATTTGCGATGGTATACCATCGACTGCGTGATCTAGTTTACCTTTAATTTCATTAAAAGATTTCATAATTGTGCATGTCTTTAAAGGGTTGGACTTAATACATGAGAATGAGCCTTTTCTTACCGATTCATTATAGGAAAGGTTTTCTAAGGCCATTCCCAATTGCGGTCAGTACAAATCATAAACAGAGAAGGTGGAACAAGAGTATGAAACATCGCGAGCAGGTCATAAAGAGCATTTCGCCGCAAATAAGCAACATAATACTTTAGGAATTTTGAATGACTTCAGAAGTATAGCTTTGAGATCTATCTGTCACAAGTCAATGACACATTACATGATTGTTCGTTATTATCCCCTCGCAACAAAGTTGCGATCGATACCATACGTCCGTGTGTGGGTGTTTGTGTGTGTCCGTGTGTCCGGAAACTTGAGAACAGGATTAAAGACAATGCCATCATCGGAGAAGCATCATGCCTTCCATAAATGTTCCCCATGGAGAGAGAATAAATCCTATTGATTTTCAAGGTCAAGGGTCAAATGCCAAATTAACAATGGACTTGACATTGAAAACATTGTGAACAGGATAAAAGACAAAGCTATCATCATTGAAGTATCAAACATTCCACAAATGTTTACCGTGGAGCGATGATGAACACTATAGATTTTCGAGGTCAAGGGTCAAATGTCAATGTCACGATGCACCGTGTGAAAAACACTGAAGTGTCCTATGCACTCTGAGGTGAGTGACTCTATATTTGCCTTCTGGGATGACCCTAGGAAATGCTGATTCTTCTCCATCGGTAAAGTCACATACCAGAATCAGCATTCGGAATTATTACTGAGGATACGTCAAATGCCATTCAAAGATCAGGACCTGTGAAGTTAGTCCCTTGCTCTCATGAAAGCGGCAAAATTAGCTTCAGTATTATCAGCACCTTCAACTGTGGAAATGATCGAATCGGAAAGAGCATTCCACTCCCTAATGGTCCGACGGAAGAAAGATTCTTTGTACATACGGGACAATTGGGATCATCATGCCTCATGTCAAATCAAGGGACTTTACCTGTACTGGCATTTTTCCAGCTCCGAAAATCCCGAAAAAAAAAAAAATAAAACAACCTCAAAATGACCCACTTTGTTTTTATTTGATTTTCTCAAATTTAACATTGGATGAAAGAAAAATAATTGTTCTACTTAAATTTTCAGTCCCAGTTTTCATTGCATAATGAATGTTTTAAATACTGTAGTTTAAAATCAGTATGAGAATATCAATAACCCAGCAGGCACACGTCGCAAGGGCAACGTCAACTCAACGTCGGTGCAATGTCACGACGTTGCACCGACGTAGATGTGATGTTGCATTAAAGTCATGACGTTGCACCGACGTTGATGTGACGTCACTATTACGTCATGTGCCTGATGGGAAATAACCAACAATGTCGGAAATCACTGTTTATTCCACCCCTCCCAGACCCACACAAAAACACTTTTTGGGTCGATTGTTTGCCAATCGACCAAAGTCACTAAGCACAACACTTTCAACGTTGCGCTACGTGACTATCACTCCTTACCAAAGAACACCTATTCAAATACATTGAAAATTTTACCGTCAAAAAAAAAAAAAAAAAAAAAAAAAAACTGAAAATTTTCAGATAGAAGAAAATCTGATATTTATCATATTTCTGTTCAAAATATATATTGGGATTACTCGATAGAACCGCCTCGGCGAGGCGGTTCTAACGGCCATCTACAAGCTATATTTAATCAGAAATAAGAAAAAATAAAGGGTGTCACCGTTAACTCCAGTTTCACTATATAAAAGTGGGGTTTAAGGGGGTCAAAATTATATAGGCGTGTTTTTAGGAACTCAAGGTAGGGATCATTTACAAAAAAAAAAAAAACGCCCCCGCCCATCGGGGCTTGAAGAAATAGATGGGCGGCCAGATGCTTCCACGCAGAGCTGAAACCGACCCGCACACGAGTACTTGTAAACCGCTACGAGGATATACGCCTGCCCAGGCAAAGCGGTGCGAGTCGGCCCGTCCATGCTTATAAACCCAATTGGTTTAATTTGGCGGCAGGGCTTGCGTTGTCTTTTCATCTCAACGTCGGGCGGCCTCCGTCCATCGGGGCTTGAAGAAATAGATGGGCTGCATGATGCTACCACGCAGAGCTGAAATCCGACCCCACACGAGGACTGGTAAACCACTTAGAGGAACTAAGCCTGCCCATGTAAAGCAGTGGAAATCGGACAGTCCATGTTTATAAACCTTATTGGTTTCATTGGTCGACATGGTTTGAGATGTTATTATATCTCAGTGTCGGGTACACATCCCACAAAATTGGAAGCAACGTCTCCAAAATGACCTTTACAGTGTTGACGGGGACGTTAAACCTCAAATCAAAAAAAAAAAAAAAAAAAAAAAAAAAAACGCGTTATTTACATCTTAGAGAATTATCTTTAGAATCTGGACTGCAATCATGTGTTGGGTTTTGCAAACAGTGTAGACACATATCAGAACGCGGTGTCTGTTCAGGGTCTACACTGTTTGCTTAGGGTAAAGGGTTAAACGAAACAGTTCAAGTTCCCCTTCAGGGCCATTTTTTTTCAATCTACACTAAGATATACTCGACCTATCATTGCTGTCAGTGCTTTGATTTATTTACCCTTCAACCCTTCCACCCCTGAGTTATCGGCGTGGGCTCTACCATCACTGACTTTGGGCACATCCATTCTACTTTATATAGTATCTATCTTAAAAGAGTCATCAGGATAACAAGTTATATATCCTTATAAGGTGGCTCATTATGCGCCATCTCATCAGGATCTACATGTTTGCATTAGTATCTGTGCCGGGCTTCAGGGTTGAAAGGGTTAGCCTTTGCTGTAGTAACAGGCTTAAATATTGCGCAGTAAACAATCATTGGAATCGAAAGGGATACGTTTAAACCGTAGATTGTACCATTCTGTTCGAGTTTTACGTTTACGTTCCACCAACAGCTAAGGTCATACGGAGACGGGACCTCGATTTAAAGACTCATCCGAAAGTCTGGAGAAGCCCGGGATCGATCCTGCGACCCCTGGTTTACAAGGCGAGTAGCGTAACCACTACACCACGGAGGCTTCTGTACCATTCTGTGTAGAAGCACTGTCATCTATTTTAAACACACATAGACTTCTGTCATCCATTTCAAACAGTGAATTTTAATTTTGGGATAATTCAACAATGAAATATCAGGAGTATATTCAGGACTGTACTGACTGAAAATAAAATAATAATCAAAACCGAATACCCTTTCGATGATTAAAACAAAAAAATAGTTCGTTATTAAAAATCCAGAATGTATCAAAAATAGAATTCGAATGGTAAAAAATCAGATTTTAAATGTATAATTGAATGTAGTAGCAAATTAAAATTGTTAAAAAAGTGTTTTAATTTTATCAATAACGCGAACTCCTGTAACTGACAATTCGCTTACATCATTGAAAAGTCAAGTTTCATGATTACATAGTCCGTGTCTCAAACTCATTACAAATGGCGCTGCGTTGGTACGCAGCGCAATGAAGAACGTGTTGCTGTTAGACTGGTTCCCTGCAATTCAACGTAGCGACAACCAGAAATAAAAAAATAAATTAATCGAGATTGTCCGTAAAATTTTCCGGGGCACTATAAGACTGGACCGGTCCAATTCAAATGTTTTAGTGCAAGCAGATTAGCGACTTGCACGTGATGCGTTTCTAGCCAATGAAAAAACGTGTAACATTTTTGATACGCACTAAAATGGTATACTATTTGGCTTTGAAACAAAGACTATGAGGCGGTCCTAACGAGCACCACTATCTATATTTGTTGCAGAAATATTTTTTAAAGTCCCAAGTTATCATTTGTTCATTTAGAATACTAACGGTCATGTGCGCGTGAATGAGTGTTCAAGTTTGTTTGATTTGAGGTTTAACGTCCCCATCAACACTGTAAAGGTCATTTTGGAGACGTTGCTTCCAATTTTGTGGGACTTTTACCCAACATTGAGATGAAATGACATCTCAAGCCCTGTCGCCCAATGAAACCAATAGGGTTTATTTGCATGGCGGTTCCTGGACAGGCTTAGATCCTGTAAACGGTTTACCAGTACTAGTGTGCGGGCCAGAATCAGCTCTGCGTGGAAGCATCATGCAGCCCATAAATTTCTTCAAGCTCCTATGGGCGGGGGCCCATGAGTGTTCAAGAGCGATTCAATAAGCTTGAAGCTTTCATCGCAATCGAACTAAAATAAATTAGTATAAACTAAACTAACTGACATGTAGAGCCAAATGGAACTTTGCTTCAATGAATTTGGTTTAAACAGTATTTATTATTCATATTTACATGGTATATGATACAAGATATATGGTTCAGGATCTGACGGTAAGCACGATGCTTATGTGGGAGTCATCTCCTGTGACAATGTGGAAATGACAGTTATATGTGAATGGTTTTATCAAAGTACGAAATACTTTCAGACAGCATTGTATAACCAAAAACATTTGATATTTCTTACATAGAAGAGAGCACAATACAGCACTGTACTGCACTGTGCAATGTTTTGCTCCATATGTGTGTTCGTTTGTTTGTGTATATGCGCACTTGTATAGTTTTTCCGCAAGATGTCATCATTGGGCTGCTATACTTTCTTGGCATTTTACAGTCTTTCAAATATACAGAGTCTTATCTGTCTTGCTTATTCAATATCCTATGTTTGCTATTAATTTTGCCTGGCAATGGCGGAGGTTTGCAATAATTCTTTCAATTTACGGACGTTTTAATTTTTATCTGGCTATTAAAGTATTTAAAACTTATTCCACTGCATTTTAATTTCGTGTAAATAAAACAGAAAACACGAACATATCCCCGGGCCAAGGTCATTTTTTCTTTAAAGTAGGTCACAGGTCAAGGCCACAGGTCATTTTTTTATGAGTGGGAAGCCCTTGTGACAAGGAACCTAATGCTAAATATAGAGGCTCTGTCTGAAACGGTTCAAAAGTTATGACCAATGTTATTTTTTCTTTAAAATAGGTAACAGGTCATGGTCACATGTAAAAATGCTTTGTTGAGTGGGAAGCCCTTGTCTCGAGGAACCTACGTGCCAAATAAGAAGGCTCTATATGAAAAGTTATGGCCAATGTTAAAGTTGTCCAATTAACAAACCAACGAACAAACCGACAGGGCAAAATACAATACGTTCCAGCTATCGCTACCGGGGACATAAAACAATAAACATAATTTGTTTAATTTAGCAAGAGGACCTAGAGGGCCCTAATTCGCTCATCTCTAGTACATTCTATAGGACTATGGTTTCTATTAATATGATGTATGCTTACATGTTGAAAATAAATGTTTTGGGACTTGAAAAGGCCTTGAAAGGAATGTGCTTGGCAGATTTGGGACCTTTCAGTTAATTATGTCAGTTGCGGTCACTTAACCTAAAACTTTCCTGGGCAGCCTTAGACTTAAGTGGTTAACCACTAATAAGTACACATACTTTCACCATTAATTGGCAGCTGCCATTCTTGAATCAGCAGAAGGGGGGGGGGGGGCAATTATGGTAGAAAACCAGTGCTTCAGCTGAAGTGCACGACCCGCCGGATGCTTTTAGCTTTATGAGTGTTACCATATATGGGTATGGCAGCCATTTTGGTCATGTGACCTGGACCTAAAACGGTTCCCCCAATAAATGCGCCTTATCGTAAGGAGCAAAAATATATCTTATACTTTAGTACTGTATTCTGAATCGTTTGCAGGATAAAATGCATTCTCACTTTTCCAATAGAAAAGCATATGTGTCAAAGTTTGACCTAGGCACAAAGAAGGTCAAGGTCAACCCAGGGTCACCATTTTAGCAATTTATGATGGGCCTACGTCCCAGATGCTATTTATCAAGTTTCGTGGAAATCTGCCCAGTGGTTCTGGAGCAGACTATTTTTGAGGGTTTTTACCATATATGGCTTGGCGGTCATTTTGGTCATGTGACCTGGACCCATGAGCAAATTTTGGTTTCCCCCATCCCATAGAGGCTGCATATGAAATTTGACTTCAATCGGCCCAACGGTTTCCGAGGAGAATCAGTTCGAAAGTTTTCAAATTTTTCGCCTCGGCGAGGCTATACTAAATGGAATGTAATATTTCGCAAGTTCATTGGTTAGATCTCATTGATATCTATCAGTATGCAAAAATTTGTTTAAATATTCCATCAAAAGCATATGTGTCGAAGTTTGACCTAGGCACAAAGAAGGTCAAGGTCAACACAGGGTCACCATTTTAGCAATTTATGATCGGCCTACGTCCCAGATGCTATTTATCAACTTTCGAGGAAATCTGCCCAGTGGTTCTGGAGAAGACTATTTTTGAAGGGTTTTTACCATATATGGCTTGGCGGCCATTTTGGTCATGTGACCTAGACCCTATGAGCAAATTTTGGTTTCACCCATCCCATAGAGGCTGCATATGAAATTTGACTACAATCGGCCCAACGGTTTCCGAGGAAAAGCAGTTCGAAAATTTTCACATTTTTCGCCTCGGCGAGGCTATACTAAATGGAATGTAATATTTCGCAAATTCATTGGTTAGATCTCATTGATATCTATCAGTATGCCAAAATTGTTTAAATATTCCAAGCGGTTAAGTCACTATCGCCAATTTCACAAACAGGTTACGGACGGACAGACAGACAGACCATATATGGCTTGGCGGCCATTTTGGTCATGTGACCTGGACCCCATGAGCAAATTTAGTTTCCCCCATCCCATAGAGGCTCCATATGAAATTTGACTTCAATCGGCCCAACGGTTTCCGAGGAGAAGCAGTTTGAAAATTTTCACATTTTTCGCCTCGGCGAGGCTATACTAAATGGAATGTAATATTTCGCAAGTTCATTGGTTAGATCTCATTGATATCTATCAGTATGCCAAAAATTGTTTAAATATTCCAAGCGGTTAAGTCACTATCACCAATTTTCACAAACGGGTTACGGACGGACAGACAGACTGACAGACTGACAGAATGACAGAATGACAGACTGACAGAATGACAGAATGACATGGTGATTTTAGGGCACTCTCAGAAATCAACCGACTTCAGTCGGTCGCTTTTTCTGCGGGTCGTGCAATATCCCATGATTAATTTTCATGGAAGTACATGCATGTAGCCGTATTGGGTCTAAAACCTGCAACCTCTAGCTTCTCAGTCAGACATGCTTCCAACAGTTACTAAGCTAAGCAGCCCGGCTCCACACCTATATACCATAGGACACAAAAATGAATGCTATGACCCATAAGTTTTGAGAAACTAGACAAAACTGTGTAGCAAATATCAAAGGCCTCGGCCTTCTGGTTTCAGGCAAGAAGATGTTTGAAGGTTTTCCGTATATAAATCCATTTGCAATATGTGGACCCCTGGCAATTTTTAGCACCAGGTCTATAATTTGAACAATCTTGGCAGGGTCCACTAGTCGAAGCTGTGAACCAAATACCAAAGGCCTTGGCCTTCTGGTTTCAGTCAGGAAGATTTTTAAAGTTACATAAGTCTATGTTTGTAAAACAAGTGGGCCCCTGTGTGGGGCCATTTTTTGTCCCAGGGATGTAAGTTAAACACTACTGGCAGAGGTACACAATATCAAAATATCAAAATATTAAAATATCAAAGCCTTGGGCATTCTGATTTCAGACTACTCGTGTATTAAATGTTTTCCCTATATAAGTCTATGTAAAACTACATGGTGAACAAGGTTTTGTCGCAATTTGACCTTGTGACTTTTTTTGACCCAACATGACCCATATTCAAACTTAACTCAGATATTATCAAGACAAACATTCCGGTAAAGTGCCATGAAGACTGAAGCAAAATTAGGGTCTCTAGAGGGTGAATAAGGTTTCTAAAGAAAATTGACCTGGTGCCTTAGTTTTTGACCTGACATGACCCATATTCAAACTCGACCCAGACATCATCAAAATAAGTTTTGACCCAGTGCCCTAGTTTTTTTATCCGACATAACCCATATTCGAACTCGATCTACATATTTCCAAGGCAATCATTCTAGTTAAATTTCATGAAGATTTAAGGAAAGTTATGGCCTTGAGAGGGTGAACAATGCTTTAAAGAAACGACCTAGTGGCCTATTTTTTTTACCTGACATGACCCATATTCAAAATTGACGTAGATATCAGAAAGACAAACATTCTGGTAAAGTTTTATGAAGATAGAAGCAAGCATTTGGCCTCTAGAGGATGAACAAGGTTTATAAATTATTAACGGCTAAACTTCTTAATCAGGGTTATCGGTACCATAAACTACGCAAAGCATTTTCAAAATTTTATAGACGCCATTCTAATTTAATTTCAAAATTCCATATTGGACTTAAATCTCTCCTGCAACAAGGTCTATCGGAACCCGAATTTTAAGGTGACTTAGTATATAAATTCAGAAAAATATATAACCGCAATGACTTCAGCACCCAATTTCGCAAAAAAATCATTCTTCGATATAAAAAGATTGGGTACAGCATGTGTGTTATACGACAGACTGCATGCATGGTAGTTAACCCAATCACGGTTGGCAACTTTGCTTCCCTCTTTAATTGCACGCCGGTGGGTCAGGCCTCAGACTCTATGACGGTTCGAACGTAAAGGCTTATTGAGAATCAGAGAGATTTAATTCAAGGTAATGCTGGTTGGTGCCTGATGCTCTGTCTCTGGTCGGGCCCATCGGAGTCTAACTTTTGGTTTTCTTTTGCTCCAGCATTTCAGTGGTTTTTTGCTGTCGAGTCCTCACCTTTGTCTCACCTCTGTGGTTCTTTGATTATTTGTGTTCACGGAGATGTTGCACTGATGAGTTAGGAGGCCTTCATGTGGACTGAACAAATTATTTGTCTAAATCGCGACGGAAGTAAGGGCTAGGAAATCGATTTAACCCCCCCCCACCCCCCCACCCCCCCAGTGGAATTATTTCCACTGACCGTTCCAAGGCGGTTCTTCTGTGGCGGTTTATTTATGTTGTTGTTTGTTACTGCTCCATGTGTGTATCACTTGTGTCTTTTTATTTCGGATGGTCATTTGGCCATTTTGTGGGAAAGTAACTGTCCTTATGGCCATCCTTTGTTTAGGTTTCCGTTATGGTTTGGTCGCTTCATGTTTGTGTTTCTTTCCCTTTGGTGTCTTTGATGGGTGGAGTGGGTTAATTGTATCGATTCCTGATCTTTGTTTTACTTCTACTTAATCGCAAATTGACCTAGCGATCTAGTTGTTGATTCGCTATGACCCATATTCAAATTTGACCCAGATAGATATTGACCGGCAGACACTCGACAATACAAGGTGAATTATGTTTTAAAGAAACGTGACCTAGTTTTTTCTGACATGACCAATATTCGAAATTGACGTAGCTATCATTTAGACAATATTCTTGTTTAGTTTCATAAAGATTAAAACAAAACGTTGGCCTCTAGAGGGTGAACAAGGTTTTTAAGAACTTTGACATAGTGACCTAGTTTTGACCTGATATGACCCATAATCGAACTTGACGTAGATATTATCAAGATAAACAGTCTGATATGTTTTCATGAAGTCTGAAGAAAAGTTATGGACACTAGGTGAACAAGGTTTTATCGCACTTTGACCTAGTGACCTAGTTTTTGATCCGACATGACCCATATTCTAACTCGACCCGGATATAATCAAGGCAAACATTCTGGTAATGTTGCGTAGGAGGGCTATCCATAGAATCTTGACTGGAATCATGCGCTGGATTTGGTAACCAGTACAGACCCAGATCTAACACCGCGTCTGATCAGGGTCTACACTTTGCATACAGTACAGGAATTTAAGGGGTGAACAAAGAAATCTTCACTCTCCCGTTCAGTGTCATTTTGTTTTCAAGTCTACACTGAGAGACAAACGATCCGCAAGTGTTGTCAGCGCTTTGATTATATGTTGTAAAGCTTTTTATTATAATTGCAGTTTACAACTATTCTCTCAGGAATCGCATGATCAAGTGTAATAATACAATGAGACAGCGCACGAGAAAGCCTACACACCCTTAGCTTCCAGCGGATACTAAGATGATCCTGTGCATCCAGCCAGTCGCCTGTGCATCCAGCTAGCCCATGGTCTATAGAATATGTTCTGGAAAGGGTTATCCTTTGGAAGCAAGGAATACACTACAAAACTGGAAAATATGGGGTGTACATGTTTTCTGGGCCAGACTATCTAGTTTCGGCCATTTTGGCCTCATCAGTGACCCTCAAATACTTTCACACTTCCACAATGGAATCAATGATCGCAAAGGACAAAAAATATATAAACTACACTATGATGTAGGGCAGGGAGACTTTTTACGGCCGCCACAACTTCCCAGACAACAGATGTAGTGACGTTAAATATGTTCTATAAAAGGGTTATCCTTTGGAAGCAATAAGTACACTACAGAACTGGAAAATATGGAGTGTATATGTTTTCTGGGCCAGACTAGCTAGTTTCGGCCATTTAGGCCTCATCAGTGACCCTCAAATATTTTCGAAATTCCACAATAAAATCAATAATCGCAAAGGACAAAAAATATAAACTACACTATGATGTAGGCTCATGCGCCAAACAGACAGATACTTACTCACATAATGGCCAATTGGCTATCCAAAGCAAATATATAATTTATAAGCAATACTCTCATTCAGAGCCGGACTATAACAAAAAAAAAAAAAAAAAAAAAAAAAACGCGACAGAAGAACCGCCTTGAAGCGGTCAGTGAAAACTACTCGTATTTCCATGGGGGGCTTAAATCGATTTTACGCGGCCGCAATTCCTCGCCCATACTTTTGTCGTGGTTTAGATGAATAACATTCCGCATGAAGGCTTATCAATGCCACATCTCCGATAACACAAAAATCAAACAATCACAGAGATGAACAACGGTGAGGACTCGACAGCATGAAATAACTGAAATGCTGGAGCAAAAGAAAACCAACATTGAGACGTGTTAGTCTACAGATACGCTTCATTGTTTTAGGGAGTTACAAAGCATAATATGTGTGTGGGTGGGGAAAGAAAGGCAAATATAGAAACATTTAACAAAAACATAATAGATCTAGTCTATTGAATAACACCAAGAATGCAGTTTTAAAACACGGTTTTCTGCTTGTCAACAAAACATAGTTATCATGGCCTTGCGAAATGATTAATTTAGGCTACTACGTAGCACAATAAGTGACGCCAGTATTCTGATGACGTAGGGATTCGTTCGCTGTATTTTTACAAAAAAACATTTTGAGGTTTTAAATTGCTAAACTTCTTGGTCGGGGTTGTCGGTACCATAGACTGCGCGAAGCCTTTTCAAAATTGTATAGACGTCATTCTGGTTTGGTTTCAAAATTCAATATTGGACTTAAATCTCTTTTGCAGCAAGGCCTTTCGGAGCCCGAGTTTTGTGGTGACTTACTACATAGGTTCGGAGAGGTATATAACCGCGGTGGCTTCGGCACCCAGTTTCGTAAAATCATTCTTCGGTATGGGAGGGTTGGGTGCAACATAAGTGTTGTGTGGCGGGCTGCATGCGTGATGGTTAGCCCAGTCGCGGTTGTCGGCTTTGCTTCCTTCTTTGGTTGCGCACCGTTATTCTATGACGGTTCCAGCGTAAAGGCTCACGGATAATTTAATAGAGAGATCTAATTCTATGTTTTTCTTTTGCTCCAGCATTTCAGTGTTTTCTTGCTGTCGAGTCCTCTCCGTTGTTTCATCTCTGTGGTTGTTTGATATTTTGTGTTCGCGGAGATGCAAAAATGAGTTAGGAGGCCATCATGCGAACTGAATTTGTTTCACTGACCGTTCCAAGGCGGTTCTTCTGTCTCGGTTTATTTTTTGTTTTGTCTTTGAGTGTTTGTATCGCTTATATTATTTTGTTTTGGATAGCCAATTGGCCATTTTGTGGGAAAGTAACTCCTTTTGGCTTTCCGCTATTGAAGTTTCCATTAGGGTATGTTGTTTCATGTTTGTGTTTCTTTCCTTTTGGTGTCTCTGATGGGAACTATGGGTTAATTGTATCGATTCCTGATCATTGCCTTCACTTCTATTTACATCACCGTCATTAATATTTCAGTCATTTTTGAGACGCTGTCTCTTCCTATTGTGTGGTACTTTTATTTGACATTGAAATGAGTGACATCCCAAGTTCTGTCAATTGTATCATATACCGCTAAGATTTGTCTGTAGGGATGGTCCCCTCGCCACTTTGCCAGACAGTTTTTCATTCCAATAAGTATTCTTGGCTTCCAAAGTTAAGCTTTTTCATTTATTTGACCGTCTTGGCAGTTTACCAGGTGCCCAAGTGTCTGGTTGGTTTGCAGTTTTGCGCAGAACACCAAATGCAGTTCATCGTCTCACTTCAAGCCCCGAGTTTAAACGGCATAGTATACTAATAAATCTAATAAAAATAATATTTTCAGAGCATTTCACAGAATAAAAGAAGTGAAACTTTTTAAAGGTACAACACACTTTTGAGCGGAACCCGGGAAGGGACATTCAATTTTATTTTAATATGTTGTGCGATCAAGATATTAAGTTGTGCAAACAAAATATATCTGGTGAGCACAAGATAATGCGCAGATAATATCTTGTTCGGACAACATAGTTTATCTTGTGCGGACAACATATAATCTTGGGCGCGCAAGATATTATCTTGTTCATATAACATATCTTGTTTGCACAACATAGATCTTGGGAAGTTGTGCGAATAAAATATTATCTTGTCTGAACAAGCTAATATCTTGTGCGCACAATATATTATGTTGTCCGCACAAGATATTTAATTGTGCGAACAAGATATTAAGTTGTGCGAACAAGATAATATTTTGTGCGCAATCTTGTGCGCACAAGATTTTATCTTGTCCGCACAAGATCTATGTTATGCGGACAAGATATTATTTGGTGCGGACAAGATAATATCTTGTTTGCACAACTTAATATCTTGTGCGCACAAGATAATATGTTGTGCGAACAACATATTATGTTGTCTGCACAAGATAATCTCTTATGCGCACAAGATAATATGTTGTGCAAACAAGATAATATCTTGTCCGCACAAGCTATTATCTTGTGCGCACAACTTGTAAAAGAAAATCATGTCCCTTCCCGGGTTCCGTACTTTTGACTTATTTCTTTTTTTTTTAATCACGCACGATCGTACTATGGGTGATGGTCTTTTACAAAAAAAAAAAAGCATGAAAAAACCTAGGCCTGTAGATATCCCCAGCCCTGAGTGTCACGTGACTTCAACTACAGAGCCCGTTACCACTGATCCGATTTGCTGAGGTTGGCGTCAAGTGGGTGGACGCATTAGCATGAGAAATCAAAGTTGAAGACTGTGTACATACAGAGGGTATTCAACGTGTAGAAAGCTTAATCTAAAGATGCCAGTCACAACAATTGTCGTCTGCTCTGTTATCTGCTAGTTGCTTTAAAAGTCATCGCCACAAACAGTGTGGACCCAGTTCAGACTGCTCCTTCTGTGTCTGTATGTAAACAAGTGGTTTGAAATGTGCAGCTGACAGCATAAACAGATGACATTTTCAGATGTAGGTTTTCATGGCTTCTTAAGAGCTAGAATATTGTTATAAAATAAAACTGACTTGTCCCGTGTTGCGCCCGGCCTGCAACACTACCTGGAGTTTACCTTGCCCAGCTCACACCTTGGAGTTATGGCCCTTTTGCAACTTCATTTGTACACGAATCCGATATCTTTGGAAAAGACCTGAGCAGTTAACCTCTGTATTGTCGAGTACATTTTAATGGCCCCAGTGGTATTCGAACCATTTGAAGTTCGTATGTATTCATAATTTATATGATTCTCATAAAATCATTTGTCTAGATCAAATGCTACAGTTGCTGTGAGTGTGGTGTGCACTGCGTTTAATCTGATTTAGAACTGAGATATATTATTAATGCGTTTGGTTAATAGTTACCATTGTAATGAATAGTAATACATTTGAAAGCTTTCATGAACATTTTGCAAGTACCGTAATGCAAAATGAATCGACAAACTGGAATGGTTCACAGTGCTATGAACAGTTGAAACATTATTTTGAAAAGGATAACACGTCTTTGTGAGATCATAACTTGTTTACGTTACATTAACAAGTGCGTGTAATGAACACCCCTCTACACCATACTTTATGTAGAGAAAGCTGGGGTTTACTGAGGTATACATTATTTTTCTTATTTCTGTTCCTAAACATAGATTGGGGCCGCATCATTTAGACATAGGCTGTGGGTACTCGTTAGAACCGTCTAAGTGAGGCGGTTCTAACGAGCACCAACAACCTATGTTTTGAGGAAAAAAAAATAAGGAAATTATCACAAATATTCATCAGAAAATAATTGCTTTGGAGATATGAAAAATTACAAATTAATACAAATTGAAAAATTATCGTAATTAGCACAGGTGCTTAATATAGGGGTTTCAATATAGACATCCAGACAGAGGCATATCCGGACCGACGCCGGCCCGAGTAAGAAACGTATATAATTATTTTTAAATTAAATTAAAGAATATACATCTTTTCTTGCATACGGCATTTCATTCATCTATTATGTCTAGGTTTCTCTCTCTCTCTCTCTCTCTCTCTCTCTCTCTCTCTCTCTCTCTCTCTCTCTCTCTCTCTCTCTCTCTCTTGTGTTGAGTGTTTGAACTGGATCACGACATGCATACGCAGTATACGACAGCCCACAAAGTGCTACGATGGCGTATTTCATATAATATATAACTGGCATTTTTCGGATAACATTGATTACTTTTTCTATTATAATTTTCAAAATGGGTTTAACCGCCTCACCTGAAATCTCTGTTTGGAGCAAATATAATGTATACCCTAGTAAACCCGAGTTTCCACTCCGTTTTACAAGTATATGCATTTTATCTATACATTTCTTTATTTAAGCCTCCCTTCTTAGAAAGAACTTTATCCATTAAAAACTAGCATATAAAACACTTTCACAAACGAGTGGCTCCACAAGAGACCTTTGAGATACTGCGAGGATATATAAAAACTTCGCACAACTGTTAAAAGTCATTACATAAGATAAATAATAGTTATTGCTTGTATAAAACATAGGTCTCATCATTACAATATTATGGCAGGTTTTGACTCTCATAATTTTGGCAACCAAGAATAGCTAGCCGTAAAAAAATGAGCCCCGTCAAGCGATTTTGGTACTTATCGCCTATGCGAGCAGCGAAGGTTCAGGCGAGCCTGCGCATCCGCGCAGTCTCGCCAGAACCTTCGCTGCTCGCTCACACAAGCAGTGAATCAAGAGGAACCTTCAGACAGAACGCCATATCCCTGGCCCCTGTGAATGGCTGGGCATGCGCAGTTAAGATTTGTCATGACGGAATGCTCGAAGACACAAATTCGCTTGGCGGGTCTAAAATGTAGTGTACTTGGGGATTCCAAGCCCGGTCGGTCGGGTTAGCGGAAACACAGTTATTTTATTTTTAGGCCTAAACAAAATTCTACATTCATGTTCTCTAAATGGACTTTTTTCTCATGTTCTTGAGAAACGGTCTGTTTTAAGCTCCAAAACAAAGCGTTTGTCACAGTGAGGCGGTTCTAAGGAGTTCCCACAATATACAGTAAAATTCCTATATTATGACCACCTTTGGGACTGTTCAAAAGTGGTCTTAAAGACTTTTGAACAATTCCAAATGTGGTTTCTTATTAGGAGACACGGGGTGTAGAAAACACAAAGAAAGGGCTACTGAAACCTTCTCAAAAGCTTTTAAAAGCAGATTTAGTCTTACGTTTAGGTGGTCTTAATAGTGGAATTTTACTGTATGTGATAGCAGAAATAAAAATAATGGCTACCATCTAAAACCCCTTTTCTGTATAAGGAGAGGTTCCAAACGAACTTGTTAACGTGGTGCTAAGTGTGCTACAGAAAGAGGGAAAGGAAGATGAACCGTCGACAGATATGCATACTCTTCCTGCCAAATTTGTTGCGGATATATTGCGAAATCCTTACGACAAATCTATCAGAGGTCATCCAAGATGAAGAGGTCAGACGACTTGTTCAGGAATTTGGCGGAGTCTGTGAAGGAACACTTTTATGTGAAGTGAATGTAACTTTACCTGAAATGGCTGTCACTGACAATGGCCTCAAGGTTCCATGTTGTGATATCTGTTACTGCAATGATGGTTGTTACCTTGAAGACGGAGACCACTCTGGTGAATGTTGCCCTGACATTATTCCACATGTTTCAGACCAAATCGAAGTCCAAAGAAAAAAAGATAATCCTGTCATGTGCAATCAAGTTGTCTATCCACCTGTTCCACTGACAGCGGTTTTTATTCACAGTTATAAAATGATTTCAAAATGTCCGTCTAACTACAGGAATACAGATGTGAAAGAAAAATGCGAGCAATATTATTCCTATACTAACATGTCTGGTGCTGACATCACACATATTATACCTGTCTCGGACACAGAAACAAATATTCCATATAAAAACATACACTGTGCAATTTGTAATGGAATAAATATAACCGATGTTATTCATTGGGCTACGGAGGTCACCTGCTCAGACAATTTGCCACTCCTGTTTCACGACAGACAATATTCTGTGCAAGTGCTCCACAATCGCCCAGACTGCACGATACAATACACAGCACCAGAGGGGTTCAAACGCTGCAACTACCTAATTGATCGCTGCAATATAACCGGACTTTACTTAGCGGAAGATCCATTCCTTGAACGCGCATGTGCTTCGTACACGTCTGTATATAAACAATACAAAAACATTCATTGTTACCTGTGCAACGGGAATTCAAAAGAATCTATTGCTGACGACTGTTTTATTCAAAATGAATGGAGCATTGTAGGGTTTACGGGTGCTTTTGATTTTGGCGAAACATTTTCTGGTCTACAAACAGGAAACGAAACAGACAGAGCCTGTGGCTTACCAAGCATTTATGATAAATGGACAGTAAGTAGCTGGTACTTATACATTGAAACAGACGACATTTTTTTTTTTCATTTTTGTACGCCATTTTGAAAAAAAAAATGCCTCTGGGCGTCCGTCCGTCTGTAAAGTTTTCGTTCCCTAATAACTGCTCATACATTTTACATCCTACCAACCTGACTCTGACTCTGTCTGATTTGAGGTTTAACGTCCCCGTCAACACTGTATAGGTCATTTTGGAGCGGTTGTTTCGAATTTTGTGGGACTTTTACCCGACATTGAGATGAAATGACATCTCAAGGCCTGAAACCAATAAGGTTTATAAGCATGTACGGTCCAACTCGCACCGCTATACCTGGACAAGCTTAGATCCTCTAAGCGGTTTACCAGTCAGTCTCGATAGCGCAGTGGTTAACGCCTTCGGCTTATGATCGAGAGGTTGTGCGTTCGAATCTGGCCAACGGTATCGAGGTGTGTCCTTGGGCAAGACACGTAATGACACTGCCCCACTCCACCCAGGTATAAATGGGTAGCAGTGGTGTAAAAGTCACTGCCTCTCTCTCTCGCGCGCGCGTGAAAACACCCGGAATGAGTGTTCGAGAGCGATTCAATAAGCTTGAAGCTTTCATCGCAATCGAACTAAAATAAATTAGTACAAACTAAACGGTTTACCAGTACTCGTGTGCGGTTGGTTTCAGCTCTGCGTGGAAGCATCATGCAGCCCATTTATTTCTTCAAGCCCCAATGGGCGGGGGCCAACCGACCAAGCTGATACTTCATATATGGTTAGACCATGATGTTGAGAACAACATATTCTTTTGCGGTTACGGTCCAATGCATATTGAGTTATGCCCCTTTGAAAATTTTGTAAACGGATAACTCCTCCTGCATTTTGCACACGATCAGGCTGAAAAGTAATGAATAACTGGACCATGATATTGAGCATCGCATACTGTTTCGAGGTTACGATCTACCAAATATTAAAGAGTTGTGCCCCTTTGAAATTTTCTATAAACATTTAGTTTTATGGCTAACTTCTACAATTTAGATCCGGTCAAGCCAAAAATATATATATATAGTTAAACCATTATATATAGCAGCGCATATTGTTTTGACGTTACGATCCACCAATATTAATAGTTATGTCCCTTTAAAAATGTCTGTAAACATTTCATTTCTGGCTAACTCCTCCTAAAATTTAAATTTGATCAAGTTGAAACCAGATATATAGTTGGACCATGATGTTAAGCAGCACATATTGTTTCGAGGTTAAGGCCCAACACCTATTTTTAGAATAATGCTCCTTTGAAAATTTCTGTAAACATTTAGTTTCCGGCTATGTCAAGCCGAAACTTGATATATAGTTATACCATGATGTAGAGCAGTGCCTATTATTTCTAGGTTAGAGTCCACCAAATACCCATTTGAGCATTGATGTAAACTTTTCGTTACATCCCATCCAGCTGAAACTAGATAATAGTTAGACTATAGTGTGAAGCAGTGCATATTGTTTCAAGTACGCAGTTCACCCAATATTAACAAAGTAATGCTCCTTCGAATTTCGTTTCTACCCAAATCCTCCTACAATTTTCATGTGATTAAGCTGAAATTTATTCATTTATAGTTTTAAATATTGCTTTGAAGATACAATCCACCAAATATCAGCAGGAATGACCCTTTGAAAATTTCATCAGGTAACTTTTTCTATAGTTCATATTAGATCAAGCTGAAACATTGTAAAACGTTACACCCTGATGCGGAGCAGCACATATCATTTTGAGGGTTCAGTCTGTTCCCCTGCGACAAATTCCTCCTATAGTTTGCATTCCACCAAGCTGAAAGGTGATTAATACGAGTCAATATAAAACCAGCCTAACTTATATCTGAGTGAGATCGATCTCTTCTTTTTCGATGTAATTGCCCTCTAGAATATATATTTTGACCAACGCTGCTCCAGTGCCACCAGCCCAGAACTGAAGGAACCAGGGCCCTCATCTCCGACCCACTCCTCAACTGCCACCACGATTCCTTCTTTGGACAAGAAATGACGTCCACGTATATCCTTTTTTAAGGTTGGGAATAGGAAATAGTCACTAGGAGCTAAGTCCGGAGAAAAGGTGGGGTGAGGTATTAGCTCGTACCCATTCCGCTCAACAGCATCCATTGCAATTTTGCAAGTGTAGACTCTTGCATTGTCCTGTTGGAGCAGAACCCCTTTTTAGAGTTTACCTCGGTGTTTTTTCACGGATCGCAGTTCTCAGTTGGTTGAGCAAATTTGCATAATACGCACCTGGTATTGTACTTTTCTTTGCTAGAAAGCCCAAAATAATAATGCCTTGTGCGTCCCAAAATACAGTTGCCATTACCTTTCCAGCAGGGGATTGCGTTTTGAATTTCTTTGGACTCGGAGATCCCAGTCCTACCCACTGGCGACTTTGAGTTTATGCTATGGCTCATGACCTTTACAGTGTTGACGGGGACGTTAAACCTCAAATCAAATAAATAAAATAAAATAAATGCTATGGCTCATAACAATGTACCCAGGTGTCATCTCCAGTCACGAGGCGTGAAAGTAAATCATCTTCCTTTGACCTAAACTGCTTCAACAATGCGCTGCATATTGATGCTCTGGTTGTCATTTGCTCGTCGCTGAGGGATTTTGGGACCCAACGGGCTGTTGGCTTGCGCATACGAAAGTGATCATGCAAAATTGTTGAAACGCTACCACGTGAAATGTGTAATGCATTCGCGTTTTCTTCGCCTTAATTCACCTGTCAGTGTATACCAGATCCCATACTTTGTTACACATTTCTTCATCGGTGACATCTGTTTGGTGTCCAGACCTGGCTTCGTCTTCTATAGGCGTTCTACCGCGTTTGAATCGCCCAACCCAGAATTTAACTTGTGCATACGATGGTGCAGAACACACATAAACATTGGTCAACTAACTAGCAATGAATTTGCTGACCTGTTTTTCCTTTCAAATAGAAGTACCGAATTACAGCACGGTGCTCAACTTTTGACGAAAAGCTTGCTTTTGCATCGCTAGCCATGTTTGACGTTCAATATCTAATGAGTGAATGACACGATAAAGGTGCAATTTTGCCCTCATGCCTAAAACATGTATTGAAACAAGGCCTGAAAATCTTGGTTGTCTCGGTCAATTTGAAATGGGATAGGCGGGTTACTTATTGACTTGCCCTCGTAGTTAGACCATGATACGAAGTGTTTTGTTTGGAGATTACAGTCCACCGTTAGCAAAATTATTACCATCAGTCCATTTAGGAACTTTTCTTTTAGGACTACTACTTTCTACTAGTTTTCAATGTTTGTGTTACAGCCGGTAACTTGAGTCCTTAACCCTGATTTTAGCAATTTTAGTTAACGGTGACCGAAGAAACATTTCTGTGAAATTATTTCAAAATCGATATACTAGTTATGGAGAAGATGTTTAAAGATTTTTTTCTGTTTTTAGCACAGGTGGCCATTTTGTTCATCCGATCGGAACGGTTTAAGCAATTTTGATAGATGGTCACCCAAGGAAAATTCCTCTGAACTTGTTTCAGAATCCTTCCACTGGTTAAGGAGAAGTCGTTGAAAGTTTTTTTCTCTCTTTTTGGCTCTGGCAGTCATCTTGTTCATCCTAGCTAAACGTCCATCTGAGCGGAATGGTTTGAGCATTTTGAATAGGGCCATCCAAGGAATATTCATGTGAAATTATTTTGAAACTGGGCCTGTGGCCTAGGAGGGGATGGTGTTTTAATTTTCTATTTTTTGTTCTATTTTAGCTTTGGTTGCCATCTTGTCAGCAGACGAGAACCATTTAGGCAAATTTGGTAGAGGGGCACCCAAGGAACACCCTTGTGTCAAATTATTTCAAATCTGGAGAAAATATCTTTTAACAAAATTGTTGACAGACGCGAGACGTTTAAATGTTTTTTTTTTTTTTTTTTTTTTGTTTTTGTTTTGTTTTGTTTTGTTTTTTTAGCTCTGGTGGTCATCTTGTTCATCCAAACCGAATGGCTGAAGCAATTTTGGTAGAAGGTCACCCAAGGAATATTACTGTGAAATTACTTAGAAATTGGGCCACTGGCCAAGGAGGATATATAGGTTTTTTTGCCCACCAGAGCAGAAAACTCCGGGGAGCTTATAGGATAGGCGGTTGTCCGTCGTCGTCGCCGTCGTCATCTTCTGGGGTCAACACTTTCAAACGACCCTCTGAAGCCACTGGGCCGATTCAGCCCAAATTTCACATCTTGGGCTTGGGGATTGAAAGTTTTTATTTTTAATGAAAATCGGCTCATTAGTTTGGTTGCAACTTAGATCTTCCATAGACTTATAATAGGAAAAATAGAAAATGCCCCCCCCCACCACCAATTCAGAACAGGCGTAACATTTCAGACACACACGGGTGCTTGTTTGGGAAGGGGGTGTGTTTGGGAGACTTATTAATCGCTAAATTTAAATCTTACATGATGCCAGTGGGCAATGCCCACCTGAGCTCTGGTTAGTATAGTGGCCCATTGGCCTCGTTTTTCTCTTTTTTCTATATTAAGTTCTGGTGGCTACGTTGTTCAGCGAAGATCCGACCATTTAGGCAAGTTTGGTAGAGAGTCATCAAAGGAAAATTCCTGTAAAATTGTTTCAAAATCCGTTCACCGGTTTAGGAGGAGATATCATACAAGCTCACCATAAGCAGGTGAGCTAAAATCCATCGACTGGTCAAGAAGCTGTTTGAAGGTTTTGTTTGTTTGTTTTTTTCTATTTTAGCTCCGGTGTCCATTTTGTTTATCCGAGCGGAACGGTTTGAGCAATTTTCGTAAATGGTCATCAAAGGAACATTCCTGTAAAATTATTTCAAAATCCATCCACTGGTTACGGAAAAGACTTATAAAGGTGTCTCTATTTTTAGCCCTGGTGGTCATTTTGGTCATCAGAGCGGAACAATTTAAGCAATTTTGATAGAGGGTCACCCAAGGAACATTCCTCTGAAGTTATTTTAAAATCTGTCCACTGGTTACGGAGGAGTCCTTCAAAACATTTTTCTATTTTTGTTGTGGCGGCTATCTTGTTCAACAGAGCGGGCCGGTCTGAGCAAATTTGATAGAGCGCCATTCAAGGTACATTCATGTGAACTTATTTCAAAATTTCATCATTGGTTAAGGAGGAGGAGAATTTGAAATATGAGTATGGTTTTTCACAAGCGCGTATATATATGACACGTTCTTCTGCTTCGCTTACAGGCTTTGTTCTGTAAAATTGGTATTTGTATGGTATACTATTGGATACAGTCGGTTTCGTCTGAATAGGGTTATTTTAGAGTAAAGTGCTTAAGACATGAAGCTTAGCAAAGATTTTGTGGTAAGGCAATAAGGGGTGATTTAAGTAACATGCTCAAGTTCATACAGAGCTGCAAACGTTACTTTTATACTGCTCAAAGTTAGTCAGAAGTAAAATAACTCGGGACTTAATAATGTTTCGAGTGCAGTCCCTGCTCCATCTTAATACCTTCACATCACCTCATATAAACACCAAGCAAGAAAGCATAATGTCAACAAGTCCGGGTAAACAAAATCCCTTTAAGCCCATCTTTATATAGAAACTAAAAATGGTGTTTGTAAAACACTATACCCCAAACATATGCTTGCCCCTAAATGGCAAAATTTTCAAAGGGCCATAACTAAAAAAAAACTTCAGAACCTTTTTTAACCATTTAGTACGGAAACCCCTAAAGGGGTACTTGGCAAACAGTGCAGGTCCAGATCAGATGCCGCAGAACAAAAAGTTCAGCCATTTTCCTAATCAATTTTGAAGAAAACACAACCTGACAACTCTAAATTTTGAAATGGACTAATGCTAGATATAAGGAGGAAGATTCCATTTGGTACAAAAAAGGGTTCAAGTTGACCAGGTCATCCATTCATCATTCTTTATCAGCCCGTCAAGTTTCAAGGCAATAGCTTTAACAGTTTTCGAGATATTCTGGTTACAGGATTAAAATCCCGAATCGTCCAAACGAGTATAACTGAAGAAAAAATTCAGAATATTTTTCAAAAGTTAACTAGGCCATTTACTCATCATTCTTTATCAGCCTGTCAAGTTTCAAGGTAATAGCTTAAATATGTTTTGAGATATCTTGCTTACAAGGTTAAAATGCCGAAATTTTCAAAGGGCCATAACTCAAGAATAAAATCAGATTTTTTTCCAAACGTTGATCATATCATCTACTCATCATTTCCTGTCAGCCTGTATCTTAAAGACTTTTCGAAATAATTCTGCTTACGAGGTTAAAATGATGAATTGTTCAAAGAGCCATTTCAAGAGTGCAAAGAACTCAAGAAGAAAATTTTGGATTTTTTTTTTTTGAAAGAGAATCAGCTCATCCATTCATCATCCCCTATCAGCTTTTCAAGTTTTAAGACAATAGCTCAAATAGTTTTAGAAATAGTTAACTTACAACTTTAAAATGCACAGATTTTCAAAGGGCCATAACTGCAGAATTTTTTCAACAGCTGATCAGGTCATCTATCCATTATCACCTATCAGTCTGTAAAGTTTCAAGGCGATAGCTCAAACGGTTTTTGAGATGCCTTGCTTAAAACCCTTCAAGATTTCAAGATTTATTTAAGGACTTTAAGAAAGCTTCAAAGAAGACAAGATCATAACGATAATCAGAGTCGAGTATGATACTATGAAAGTATGCATGAACCAAACCTACTGATACTTACAAAGTGGAGGTACAAAAAAGAACATTCACTTCTCCCCAAAAGTCCTAGCATTAGGCGAGCAGGCCTGTCCACTACAAGCTTAAAATAACCAAATATTCAAAGAACCATAACTCGAGAAAAACATTCAGAATTTTCTCAAATGTTAATCAGTTCATCAACTCAGCATCCTCTATCAGCAGATTTGGGAGCTTTCCATAGGTGACAATAGTAACCGTTTACCTGCTCCCACAAAAACTACACATACAAAACTTTTTAACCTTACTTGTTTATAGATCCATCCTAGCCCAACAAGTAAATGAGAAAAAATCTATATTTTGACCTGCTCCTTTTCAAGTTACAGTCAACCATGTTTATTTACCTACTAGAACGGAGTAAATACAAACCAACATTTTTAAAGGAGGGGTGACCATATTTGTTTGTTTGTTTGTTTTGGAGTTTAACGGCCCAGTCAACACTATTTAGGTCATTTTTGAGCCGGTCAGTTTACCTATAAACACTTTCCTGGGCAGGCTTATACGTAAGCGGTTAACCAGTACAGTGCACATGCTTTCGCCAGAAACTGACAACTGCCCTTCTTGAATCAGCGGAAGGGAGGGAATGACCGTAGAAAAGATTTCATGATCAATCTCCACGAAAGAATGTTGCCGACCCCGGCGGGA
Organism: Lucinisca nassula; assembly: GCA_963580285.1. Classification (NCBI taxonomy): domain Eukaryota; kingdom Metazoa; phylum Mollusca; class Bivalvia; order Lucinida; family Lucinidae; genus Lucinisca; species Lucinisca nassula. Next base: position 51,955,187 of record OY757010.1, read on the forward strand.
GTCGAAGCCGCGTCCTCCTGATCACCAGTCAGACGCGCATCCGACTGAGCCACTAAGGCCGGCAGGGGTGACCATATAAAACTAGAATTTGTTTGTCAACAAAAACACAGAACAAAAAATAAGAAAGTTATTGAGTGAACACAAAAGCCCCCTTTTTGACCTTTGATTCTCTAGGTATGACCTTGACATTGGATGTATTTACCTTGGTCTTGCACACGAATCGGTTACTTAACTGGTTGCCTGCGAAAGCTATGGAGCTATAGGGAGAGGGAACCAGTCAACAAGGTTACTTTAAAAAGTTCATCCAGAAATAAAAAAGTTATAGACTGGAAACAATTTTTTTTTACCTTTGACCTCTTAGTATGACCTTGACCTTGAAGGTACCGACCTGGGTCTAGAGTGCAATCCATCGTCTCATTATGGTTAACATTTCTGCCAAGTAATTTCACAATCCACCCAGGAATAAGAAAGTTATTGACTGAACACTAAAAAAGGCCCCTTTTTACCTTTGACCTCTTAGTATGACCCTGACCTTTGAGGTACCAACAAGAGTCATGCAAGAGACACATCGTCTCGTTGTGGTTAGCATTTCTGCCATGTAATTTCAGATTCCATCTACAAAAAAGAAATTTAATGACCAAACACGAAAAAAGGCCCCTTTTTACCTTTGACCTCTAAGTATGACCTTGACCTTTGAGGTACCAACCTAGGTCATGCACGCAACACATCCTCTTATGGTGGTTAACATTTCTGAAAAGTAATTTCAAAATCCATATAAAAATAAGAAAGTTATTGACCAAACACAAAAAGGCCCCTTTTTATACATTTGACCTCTATGTTTGACCTTGACCTTTGAGGTACCAAACTGGGTCATGCGCACAACACAACGTCTCATGGTGGTTAACATTCCTGCCAAACAATTTCAAAATCCATCTAAAAATAATAAGAAAGTTATTGACAAAACACGAAAAAAGACCCATTTTTTACCTTTGACCTCTAAGTATGACCTTGACCTTTGAAGTACCAACCTGGGTCATGCACGCAACACATCGTCTCATGGTGGTTAACATTTTTGCCAAGTAATTTCAAAATCCATCTAAAAATAAGAAAGTTATTGACCAAACACGAAAAAATGCCCTTTTTTACCTTTGACCTATAGGTATGACCTTGGCCTTTGAGGTACCGACCTGCGTCATGCGCGCCAAATATATTCATTTAAAAATAAGAAAATTATTGGCCGGACACGAATTGCCCATACATACATACCGACAAACTTCCAAGGGAGATAACTCAAAAAGTATAAATGCGAGTGAGTGAGTTTTTGTTTTACGTCCCACCAACAGCTAAGGTCATACGGAGACGGGACCTCGGTTTAAAGACTCATCCGAAAATCTGGAGAAACCCGGGATCGATCCTGCGATCCCTGGTTTACAAGGCGAGTAGCATAACCACTGCACCACAGGGGCTTCTATATATAAATGCGAGAGTTATAGTTCTCGCACTCTGCACGTCGTCTAATATTGATTAATACTTATATAAAGCTTCGTGAATATACGGTTTTCATGTTATAGAGCGGACACGATTTTGTGACAGACGGACAGACAGACATACGGACAGACAGACGCCGGGGTCAAAAACAATATGTCTCTCCGAAAAAAAAAAATGGTGTAGACATAATCAGCAAAACTTTCTTTGAGCTTGCAGATATATTTATAAAAAATGCATCATTTTAGTCCCTTATACCTATCATTTTCTTACATTGAAATAAAACATGGGATATATAACCAATGGAAGCAAGTCTGGTATTTAGAACGCAACTAAAAGCTCGGTCCGAGAGTGATAAAACCCGGCACCTCCCAGTATTAAGTGCAATGCTACCATTTAGAAGCCTCTGTGGTGTAGTGGTTATGCTACTCGCCTGATAAACCAGTGATAGCAGGATCCATCCCGGGCTTTCGGATGAGTCTTTAAACCGAGGTCCCGTCTCCGTATGATCTTAGCTGTTGGTGGGACGAATAACTGAAACACACTCAATCAGTAGATTAAGTTTCAATACAATAGCTCATATAGTGTTTTAGATATCAACTTTTTTTAACTGACCGCCTCCTGTGGTCAATTTGAAACTAACCCAGGCGTTTTGTTAGTTGTATTTTTTTTTCTGAAAACAGATACCTTGCACAAGTATCCATCGATATCAGAACTGGACATATCATCAGTATTTAACAATTTGTTTCCGATTTTAAATGAAACCCGGATATGGAACAGTGGTTATGTCCAAACAAAAAGAGCCCATTAAAGAAACAGTTTATCTAGTCATATTTTTACGTAGGCAGGCTTATACATTTGCAAGCGGTTATTCATCACAGTGCATCTTTTTTTCATCAGAAATTGACGACTGGCCTTCTTACCCGCAGAAGGTAGAGAATATCAATATGAAAAGATTTCATGTTCGGTATCTGCGAAAAAAATGTTGCTGACCCGGCAGTTATCGAGTCCGTGACTGCTTGATCATCAGTCAGACGCGCATCCGAATGAGCTACCTGGAACGGGAGACACACAGAGGTAAACAGAGATAAAGTTGTCGATAGGATTCTCAAGCACTTTGACCAGTTTCAGAAGACTGGATAATAGTTTGTCTTCCATGTCATTAGGGATTGGAAGTATAGAATTTGCTCCTGATAAGCGGCTGTGTTATAGCAAAGCGACCTTGAAATCCCGAATTTTTTCCATCTTATAAATGGTCTTGTAAATATGAGTAAAATAAGTGTAAACAAAGCCGAGACTACAATGTATTGTAGCTTTTCAATACAATTCGCTACCACGCTAAAATGTTCTTTTTCGAGGGCCTGGCCTCCTCCTCCTCCCCATCGTCATCGTCGCTGTCATCATCACAAACCTGCTTTTATTGACCTTAAATAGTTTTTTTTTTTTTCTTTTCGATTCTTAAAGCCAAGCAAACTTTCTACAACTATTTTAACTATTTTCGGCCCCCGCCCATAGGGGGTTGAAGAAATATATGGGCTGCATGATGCTTCCACGCAGAGCTGAATCCGGCCCGCACACTAGTACTGGTAAACCGCTTAGAGGAATTAAGCCTGTCCAGGAACCGCGGTGCGAGGCGGACCGTCCATGCTAATAAACCCTATCGGTTTCATTGGGCGACAGGGCTTGAGATGTCATTTCATCTCAATGTCGGGTAAAAGTCCCACAAAATTGGAAGCAACGTCTCCAAAATGACATTTACAGTGTTGACGGGGACGTTAAACCTCAAATCAAACAAACAATCTACAACTATTTTAGTTTATCTGATTATTTTTAGATAAAATCAGATTTCGCACACAGCCAACTTGCCAAACAGATCAACATTTTTTTTCTTCTTTTTTTTTTTTTTTTTTTTTTTTTGAAAAAAAAAGTGAAGTAAACGTCTTCTTCACGAGTGTGTGTTTGGCATTTTAGGGGTTAATATAAATAGAGGATCTTTCATGAGTGCTCATGTATTATTGAATTTATTAAATGAGTGGAGGACAATAGATAAAATGCGAGGCTTCGCCAAGCTTCTGGTCCTTTTTCCTGAACTCGTTTAATAAATTAAATAATTCGTCAGCACGAATGCAAGATTCTATTTATCACATGACATTTAAAACGCATTTTATTCACGATTTTTATATATAAAAAAATCAATATTCCGCCATTAGTAACCGTGACGCCGTTAAGGACTGCGTACGTGTAATGTTACGGAGTGTATCTAATTAAGTAGGGATTTTGGTAAAATAAGCCAGAAGGTTATTCCGAAATATCCTCAGAATTGGATCAAAAGTTGACGTGATAAATACAACCATAGTAAGTACAAAAAAGCAACTTGAAACGGGTCTCGTGACTTTGGTCTAAAAAAAGAGAACTTTTATTCCCCACCCACCGTCCAACTACCTTGCGCCTATGTTTAAAATAAGAAAATACTGCATTTCAAAGGATAAATAGTAAAGAATAAATTGCCATGATACACAAAAATATGTGTCGTAGCATGCTTATGATTATTTAGACTAGTACTTATTGTCTCTAACGGTTGCCTAGCAACCTTTGCTTAGGAAGCATGGCACATGAACAGATGACAATCTTTTTGAAACGGTCTCAACTTCATAAGACGTTTTCTCATTTTCAACAGCTTTTCCCAGATATGGCATATATACGGCGATAAAGGGCATATATGTATATAAAAAAGTCAGCAATAAGAAGTTTGGAAAATTGTACTATCACCAGGTGGCAACACTTTATTTTTATTTGTAACCAAATCTGAATGTTTTGCGCCCCTGGACCGGCATTTAGGTCAGGCTAAAACCAGTTCAAACTCATATTTCAAGGAATAATGCATATGAAATCATATAAATAAGTATGGTTTATCACAAGAGCTCATATATCATGAAAAGAAATGAGGGGATAACTGTATTCAAAATTGTCATTTGGGGAGGTAAATCGGAGGTTTTACGGTCGGAAATTCGTTTTACGGCGACGCGTCAGCGGAGCCGTAAAACGTAATTTGCGACCGTAAAAACATTAAATCATTAAAGGAAAAATGATTCTCATGGTAAGAATTTGCATAAGTAATGTTTTTTTTTTTTTTTTTGTTTTTTTTTTTTTTTTTTACTTTATATGCATAATTACCTAAAAAGTGAGATGCTCTTGGGATAATTGCTGTAGTGTTCTAGAAAACACCACACCATATTGAAATTCAGTAAGTTTGCTATTTTAGTAATAGTGGCTGAATTGAAAATGCCGTGGAAACCAACTATGGAAAGCACATCTTACCAATATTAACCCATTTTGTAACGGAAACCCCAAAATGGGTACCCTGGCAAACAGTGAAGGCCCAGATCAAACGCCGTAGAATGCGGCGTCTGATCAGGGCCCACACTGTTTGTGAAAAGATAAGCCATTTTCCAAATAAATTTTGAAGAAAATACACCCTGACATCCCTTTATTTTGAAATTGGATATATAAGGAGGAAAATTCCATTCGGTACAAAAGGATTAAAGAATGAAATTTGTTTGATAGTTTGCCACATTAATTATTCATTTTATGTTATATTGTTTAATTTACATTAAGCATTTTCTTCATTTCACTGGGTAGTCACTTACATGCTTGCCGAAGTTGAAACCTTTCTTAACTTCTTATTTAAAAAGACAGGGCTTTAGTATCTAAGTAGGCTTTAGTATCTAAGTCTTTGATACAGATAGAGTTTTATCGCTTCTGCACTGCTGAAAGGAGAATTTGTAGAATTTCAGGACAAAATTCTGTCATTTTTTATTACTTTAAGAAGTTGCCTGATGCCACTTTCCATTGTTACAATAGCAACATAGTACATGGACTTGCCAAAAACATGTTTGACTTTCCTTTTGGATTTTAATTGCATTAGAAATAAAAGGCTTTTGGAATTACTGCTATAGCATACTGCATTACCGTATAATTATATCATGAAAATTCAGCAAATTTTCATTTTTTGAAAACAGTGGCTGAATTCAAGTTGCCATGGAAACCAAACATGGTCCTAAAATCAAGCTATCACACATACAGTGTAAAGTATGAAAGCTGTCATATTAAGGGGAATGGGAACACCTGGCAGATTTTTTCGCCATTTTTCAATGCGAGACAACTTTCGGGAAGGTGTATGATTTTCTGTAAGCCCTGTCCCACTGAAAAAGGGGTCTACTCTTAAAGGAAAGAATTTCCCACAGGAGCAAATTCATTGCTTTAAGAGTTGACCCCTATTGACATGGGAGATAAAAAAAACTTTTGCAGGTGTTGTCTTCCCTGACGAGCACCCACAACCTATGTTTGCAGTAAAAATAAGAAAAATATCACGGATTTTCATCAAAAACTGGCCATTTTGGAAGTGTGAAAAATGCACTATGTCGCACGGGTGTGTTATCGAAATGTTTCACTTGTTGTAATAGCATAAACATGAACATAATTCATAGATTTGCAAAAGCATTGCATTCAAATTGCATTTGAAATTAGTGCTTTTAAAATTACAGCAATGATATACTTTTTTATTCTATAATCAGCAAACTTTTTTTTCTTGGTAACACTGGATTATTTCAAGTTGCCATGGAAACCAAATGTGGACAGAAAATTATGCTGCCTAACATAAAGGTGTGACACATTAAGGTTGATAAATAGACAGTAATATGAAATACCTAGTTTGTTAAATGACTTGTATGTCATATTGGTTCATATATTTCAGCTTTTCCTAAAATTCCCTTGATAGTCAATTTCCTGGTTGTCATGGAAACGGTGCTGACATAAATTTTACAAACTAACAAGACAATGCTTCGGTTTCTATATCTCTAATAGAGTCAGAACCCCACGTCGCTGATCAAACGAGAAAATATGGACAAAGCTCTGTCATTTTTAGCACTTGAAAATGCGTTTGATAACACTTGCACCTGTTGCCATAGCAACATAGTACCTGTGTTTTTATTTATTTTTCAATAAATTTTTCAAAAATGCGATGTGTTTCAACTTCATACAGAATGCTTATATTTTCCATTTTGCAAGTTTCATCTATATTTCTATAGGTTCAGTTGTTGAATATCCCAAAAGAGTAACAAATGATTATTCTGGTAAAATCTTTGATCTGCTGTTGTCATGGCAACGGTTCGCAGAACAGATTTTGGCTGAGGTTTTTGCAGTTGTAGCTCATAAGAAATAAAATGCACCTAGAATTTTTTAGATCTGAAACATGTCATTAATCACCATTAATACAGGGCCTGCCTGATTCTGACAAATAGTGCTACTTAATTTGCATATTTAATCCACAACGGAAACATGGTGTTATATCATTCTCAGACGCGACGTCATATAGGGATCTCACATACAAAATCTTACATAAGTGATCATTTCATATGAAATTTATGTAACGAGCCTTTGGCGAGTTTATAAATTTTCACACGAAATGACCACGACTGAAAGATTCTGTTGTCATATAACGATTCTAACTCTGAGATTATCGCCGAAGTTCAAAACATAACAGGGTTGTCACGGACGTTGTCATGGCATCACGAAAACACGCCTATATACTTTTTACCCCATTGAACCAGACTTTTATATAGTAAAACTGGGGTTTACAGGGGTAAACCTTATTTTTCTTATTTCTGCCCTACAATATAGATTGTGGGTACTCGTTAGAACCGCCTCGATGAGGCGGTTCTAATGAGTACCACAATCTATATTTTGAGGAAAAATAAGAAAAATATCACAACCATCATCTTAAAATTATGGTTTTTTCGGCGGTAACGTTTGTAAACAATGTATTTGTATAGGCGTGTTTTCGTAATGGCGTAACGCGCCAGTAACCATGTGTTATTACACGTGTGATCGTATGATTTTATTGACATGACGTCATCCACTAACATGTGTTATTACACGTGTGATCATATGATTTTTATGACATGATGTTATCCACTAACATGTGTTATTACACGTGTGATCATATGATTTTTATGACATGACGTTATCCAATAACATGTGTTATTATACGTGTGATCATATGATTTTTATGACATGACGTTATCGACTAAATATCAGCGACGCTATGATAAACATTCTTTTGTTATTTTTAGAACACTTGTCGACCTATTTTCTGTTCCGAGATGATGCGACACTCGGGTCTTCGTTGCGAACCTTACTATGTCCAAGCCACTCCAGTCAGCTATAGCATACGTTTAAGACTCATTCCTCGCTTTGACCTATCAGGGCTCGATGCAGCTTATAAAATCTTCGAAAGACTAACCACGGTTATGAATAACGGACCGCTGAAATATTGCACGTATGTCTGTTCCACACATCTGAACATTACAGAGGACAAAGTACATAATATGGCAGAACTAAACAAGGCGGCGGTGTTACAGATAGATGTAAAAGTATCGACTATTAATCGGGACTCCAGTTCAAAAGCTAACGTTTCTACCGAAATTGAAACCCTCATGAGTCTGTATGAGACGAAATACACTGATTTTGGTGAATTTATTGTCGAATATATTGCAGATGAACATGACTTTGACTTTGAATCGCCACAAGAAGAAAGTGACAGAGCCTTCAAAGATTTTCCACCGTATTTGCCGCCATTCTCAAGTACATACTATGTCAACAAGGCGAATCTGGTAACGATTTCATCATCGCTATCATCCACAGGCATGCATGTAGCCTGTCTCACCCCTGTTCAAATCAGTTATCTACAGGTGTGCGCCAAAGTTGTCCTACCCAACGAAACAGTTGTCCATAGTCTTGACGAAAACAAAATTTCTGTGGTAAAGGTTCTAGGTGAAGCTGTCGAAACCAGTGATGTCGTCTTCGCCGCTAACACCAAGAAGATCATTATATGTGCCGAGAAATTTCTTGAGCTGGTTGAGAAGAAACTGAGTCAAAGCAAAACCAGCGATGACGCAAAGCCAGTTTCGCGGTCAGGGAAACTAACAGTCCATGTCCATTTCCTGTCACTAACACTTCTTCTTATGGGATATGGGAAAACCTAGCACATTTCCCGCCATTTTTCAAAGGGAGACAACTTTCGGGACTTCCTGTTCGCTTTTCTACAAGCCCTGCCCCCCTGAAAAAGGGCTCTGCTCTTAAAGGAAAGAATTTGCTCCTCAGGAGCAAATTCTTTCCTTGAAGAGTTGATCCCTATTGGCCTGGGAGACAAAAATACTTTTGCAGGAGTTGCCTCCCCTGAAGGTTTTCCCATTCCCCCAGTAGACCGGCATATGTACCTTTGCAAACAGGGCTGGCCTTGGTGGGACTGATCATAATGAGCCGTCCCACCAAGGCTGAGATCAACACTGTTTGCCTACTGCTTATGATTTTCGTTAATGATTTTGACAAAACTCCCTTTTCAGACGAATTAACTCGTCCTAATTCAAAGATTGGAACTCTTAAAGAGACAATAGACAATAGAATCCTCCTAATAAATTTGGAGTGGCCCGTTTCTAATTAGAGGGGGTGTAAGGATTGTTTGTCCAAAAGAAAATGTATGTACTTTAACCAAACAGTGTAGACTCATATTAGACGCCCCGTTCTGTGGGTCTGACCTGGGTCTACACTATTTGTCAATGTCCCGAAACTGGGACGCTAGGCTTATATGGAGTTATAACAGAAAAAGAGCTCTATATGGTAACAAATGGTTATTTGACCGTAGGTGTTGTATACTTAACAAATGAAATTTATTTTTCTGCAGTTCATGAAAGTATGAACGCAATGGGTCGCGTGCAAAGTAAATGAACCCGGTTTTTCATGTAAACTTTGCTAGCGATCCACTGTCGTTCATACTTTCATGAAAAGCAGAAAAATTAAGTTTATTTTTTATATTTACATTATTTTCCCCTCATCACCGAGCGAAAAAATGCTTTTAGGGCAAACTTTTAAAGCTGAAAAACATTTACACGCTGTTTTTCTAAAAAGAGCGGAGCAGCGTTGACGCCATCAACGCCCGTAGAGAACAATGGTTTAGAATGACGTCACTTAACGTCACTGAAAATCATGTGATTCGATGCGTTCATGGAAGTATGAACGCAATTGTTTTCTATAGGTTTACATTAAACTTTACACTGGAAATGTAAATATTCAGATTTGGTTATATAGGAGTCAGCGTTTTGTATCATTTGTCTGTTCGTTTCTTCGTCTGTTGCTCCGGCAGAATTTTAACCCTTCTCTTGCTGAATATTCAATTTAGCCACACCCATTTCTGACTTTGAACCAATCAGATTACTTGATGTAATTTATTCGTACAAATTCATTAATGGAATGTCAAACAGTGCAGATCCTGAGCAGATGGCTTCTCAAGTCATCTGATCTGGATCAACACTGTTTGCAAAGATAGGGGTTGTCGTGAACAGCATGATAAAGCTTAAACCGCTTGAGGTATCAAAATGAAACTTAACACCTTGCAAAAGAGCAATGTGCAGAAATGCGGTGCTCGAGGGCCATAACTCTAGCTGCAATTTTTGTCGGAGTAATTGAACTTTGTATTCTTCTGTTTAGATTTTTTCCGGATACAAACTCGAAAACCGCTTGAGGTATCCAAATGAACCTTCACACACTTGTAAAGGACACTGTACAGAAGCGCAATGTACATGAGCAAAACGCTATTTGCAATATTAACGGAGTTATTGGACGTTATATAGAGGATCTTACATGAGTGTTCATGTATTATTGAATTTATTAAACGAGTTGAGGAAAAGGGATAAAATGCGAGGCTTTGCCGAGCATTTTATCTCTTTTCCTCAACGAGTTTAATAAATTTAATAATACATGAGCACGAATGCAAGATTCTATTTATCATATGACATTTAAAACGCATTTTATTCACGATTGTTTACAAAAATACCAATATTCCGCCATTAGTAAACGCGACGTCGTTAAGGACGTTGTACGTGTAACGTTTACCGGCCCCGATAGCTCAGTTGGTAGAGTGTCCGCTCCGGGGAACGGGAGGTCTCGGGTTCGATCCCGGGCCGCGACATACCAAAGTCGTTAAAAATGGTACTAGCTGCTCCTCGCTTGGCACTCAGATTTACGGGGTAGAGCTAGGACTGGTCGATCCAGTGTCAGGATAATGTGACTGGGTGTGGTATCATGTAATGTGTCTGGGACATGATACTTCAGTGAGGCAGCACTATAAACGTGAGCATTGAGCTCCCTGTCGCAACCAGACACCGTCGTGGTATGACTGAAAAATTGTTGAAAGCGACGTTAAACCCGAATTCACACACACTTACACACACACACACACACACACACACACACACACACACACACACACACACACACACACACACACACACTTTACTAAATGGAATATATACCTGAAATTTCACACAGACATAGACCACCAGAGGAATATGTTCTATAAAAGGAAGCATGTTTTGGAGTTATCTGGCTTTGGTTTATCTGAAAAAGGTTTGTTTTTTGCCTGTAGCTTCTTTACCAAAGATAAGGAAAATTTTGTCACATATTTCTTACATGCTTTTCAATGAATGATAGAGATTTATCAGTGAAATATAAATCGATATTTTCACTGTTTCAAAACAGTGAAAATACGATTTTTTATTTTTCACTGTTTGGGACTACTTTTTTCTTCGAATCTAACTCTAATTTCAATTTTATCTTTGTCAGATAACTGAATAATACTGAAATGTGTTCTAATTGACGCATAGCCCGTTCATTTGTGACGGGGACGTTACTGACGTCATTTATGACGCTGACGTCACGTCTTTTGTCGCGCGACGTTAGACTTGCCAGCAACTTCTTTGGAAAACTACTCTCTCAATTATTTCATTAATCATTCATAATAATACCATCCCAGGCCATTTCTCAGGTGCAAACTCTTAGTTTACACCCAATAGTATACCCACTAAACACGATGGACACCACTAAATTGACGCGAAACGAACAGGAACAAAGATAATTTTCTCCGAATGTGAGCGACACCATTATAGACGCTAAATATTGCCTTTTGAAGCATGTAAGAAACAGAAAATTTGATTTTTTCAGTGCAAGATCAAATTTTATTTCACTAATGAACACTCAAACTGCTATTTTCACTCGTGGCTACGCCACTCGTGAAAAGAACAGTTTTGGTGTTCATTCGATGAAATAAAATTCGATCTTACACTGTAAAAATCAAATATCCTCTATTTATTAATCATTTTTCATTGGGCCACAGAACTTGAGATGTCATTCCATCTCAATGTCGGGTAAAAGTCCCACAAAATTGGAAGCAACGTCTCCAAAATGACCTATACAGTGTTGACAGTGGCGTTAAACCTCAAATCAAATCAACAAACAAACGTATTTATCAAGGCTTTTGGAAACTTGCTGTCCGATATATAAGGTTATCTGCTCTAGAAACACCTGAAAATGCATGTTATAGGCCTGCACTGCATTGAAGGGGCATCATGCAGTATTCGAGTGGTCTTCATTTCAGGGACTTATTAACTTAATGATTTCCACACTATATAGCTAGAGCTTTCGTTTATCTCTCTTTAGAGACTGTGCAGATGCTCAGGCTGATCTGAAACTTCGCTGCGTAGACCCTTTATGAGACCAGTTCTGGTCATTCGTCTGAAACGTTTCCCGCGTGCTTGTGTCCACGTGACTTTTGTTACCATTGGCAGAATCCAGGTAACCGTTGTTTGTAGGCGTGCTTTTTTGCCCTCTTGTGTGAAAATGGTGACCTGTAAACTCGGGACTGGACTCGTGCAAGGGGTTTTAGCAAACTATGTAGACCCTAATCAAACGCCTCAGTACGCGGTATCTGATCAGGGCCTACACGGTTTGCTTAAAATACATGAATTAAAGGATGGAACGAAAGTCTAGTCTAAGTAACAGTTCGGGGCTATTTTTATTACCCCGGAATCGAGATTCGGGGGGGGGGGGGGCATATAGTTTTGGTCTGTCTGTCTGTTTGTCCGTTTGTCTGTCTACATGGGCATAACTTTTGAATGGTAATAGATAGAGCTTTCATATTTCACATGTGTATAACTTATCACAAGACCTTTCCAGTGTTACCATATTTTTTATCTCGTGACCTTGACTTTGACTTTTGACCTACTTTTTCAAAAATTTAAAAAAAAACTTTAACATTGGCCATAACTTTCGATTGGTATGTGATAGGGCTTTCATATTGCACATGTGCATTCCTTGTCACAAGACCTTTCTAGTGGTACCATAAAATTTTACCTTGACCGTGACGTTTGACCTACTTTTTAAAAACTTTAACATTTGCCATAACTTTCGTTTTTTAAGTGGTAGGGCTTTCATATTTCACATGTGCATTCCATGTCACAAGACCTTTCTAGTGGTACCATAAAATTTTTGACCTCGTGACCTTGACCTTGACGTTTGACCTACTTTTTAAAAACTTTAACATAGTCCATAACATTCTATTGGTAAGTGATAGGGCTTGTATATATCATTTGTGCATTCTTTTTCTCAAGACCTTTCCAGTGGTACCATAATCTTTTACCTTGACCTTGACATTTGACCTACTTTTTAAAAACGTTAACATTGGCCATACCTTACGATTGGTAAGTGATAGGGCTTTCATATTTCACATGTGCATTCTGTGTCACAAGACCTTTCCAACGATCCCATAATTTTTGACCTTGTGACCTTGACCTACTTTTTTAAGACTTGAACATTTGCCATACCTTTCGATTGCTTACTGATACTGCTTTCATATATAACATGCGCTGTCCGGGGGCATCAGTGTTTCACAAACACATCTTGTTCCAGCTTAAATTACCCAGCTATAGCACGACACTGCGGGCCACACATTTGACCGTTAGTGATACGACGTGGTAACGTGTGATACGACGGTAACGTCGTATCGCTGGCCTGCCATTCTTTGTTGGCTGGGAAAGGGACAATCGACACATCAGTGTTCTCAGTTCTTTGATTTCCCTTTGAATGTTGTGTCAGATAAATGTTGTCATTTCATGAATCAATGAAAAAAGTAAGTGCTACCATAAAAATAAGTTGTACATGTTTACCCTGGTTACTGTTCCAACTAAGAGGGGGTTTCCATATTATATTTGCTCCAGTGTTTCCTCCATTGGCGATAAACACTACCTAGTGTGTAAGAACACCGCTATGGGTTCGAGATGATTGATTGATTGATTTGGGTTTAACGTCCCCATCAACACTATTTAGGTCATTTTGGGGACGTTGCTTCCAATTTTGTGGGACTTTTACCCGACATTGTGATGAATTGACATATCAAGCCCTGCCACCCAATGAAACCAAAAGGGTTTATATGCATGGATGGTCCGACTCACACCATTTGGCCTGGGCAGGCTAAAAGCCTCTAAGCGGTTTACCAGTACTCATGTGTGCGGGTAAAAGTCTCACAAAATTGGAAGCTGCGTCTCCAAAATGACCTAAAGGTGTGGACGGGGACGTTAAAACTCAATTCAAACAAACAAGGCAATATCATATTAAGTTTAACTTGTGGCAACATATGTTCGTGATCCTAGGTGACATTCGAAGTCGATCACCATCAAGCAATGAAAAGCAAAGATGGAAGTCCAAACTTTTGAGTTACATTACGATAAAAAAAAAATCCGTGTTCTAAAATCATCACAAAAACATGCCTAAAAATTTTGACCCCATTACCTCACTTTTAAATAGTAAAATTGGGGTTTACAGGGGTATACATTATTTTCCTTATTTCTGCTCAAAACATAGACTGAGGGTACTCGTTAGAACCGCCTCGTCGAGGCGGTTCTAACGAGTTCCCACAATCTGTGTTTTGAGAAGAAATATGAAAAATATTAGAATGTTTTATCTGAAATTTTTCATTTTTGGGGGTGGAAAAAATTTCATTATATTTAAATAGGCGTGTTTTCGTAATATGGCGTCTTTCATATTTGTAGAACTGGCATTTTCAGATGAAAATGTTTGATATGTTTCTATGGTTTTGAGCCAAAATAAAGGAAAATAATGTATATCCCAGTAAACCCAATTTTCTCCATATAAAATGTGGTTTAGAGGGGTGTCCATTGCATGAACTTGTTAATCTGATGAAGGAAGTGATAAAGTTCCTCCCCCGCTGCTATTCACCATTTCATTACGATAACACATCCGTGCGATATAGTGCATTTTTACATCTCCAAAATGGCTACTTTTCTGACGAAAATCTGTGATATTTTTCTTATTTATACTGCAAACATAGGTTGTGGATACTCGTTAGAACCGCCTCATTGAGTCGGTTCTAACGAGTACCCACAACCTATGTCTCTGAGCAGAAATAAGAAAAATATTGTTTAACCCCGTAAACCCCAATTTTCTCTATATAAAGTGGGGTGTAAGGGGGTGGTGGTGGTGGTGGTGGTGGTGACAAACGCAATGCTGCCACAGAGAAATGGTTTGAGAACCAAACTGAGGTCTCATCACGAAAACACGCCTTTATAATTTTAACCCACTCGAACCGCACTTTTATATAGTAAAACTGGGGTTTACGGGGTAAACCGTATTTTTCTTATTTCTGCTCTAAAATAGATTGAAATATAGATTGTTGGTACTTGTTAGAACCGCCTCTGATATTTTGATCAGAAATAAGAAAAATATCACAATTTTTCGCTGTAAAAATTTCGTTTTTTTCGGTGGTAAAATAGAAGTGAAGGCAATGCTCATGAATCGATACAATTAACCCACAGCTCCCATCAGAGACACCAATAACACAAAATTGAAATAACTAGACCCTTATGGAAACATCAATAGTGGAAAGCCAAAAGGACAGTTACTTTCCAACAAAATGGCCAACATAGCTCGCCTTAGTGGGGGCTAAGTTAGATGAGGGCAAGCGGTATCAATTTTTTTTTTTTCTGTAAAACAGCCTAACAGACTGCAGAGTACCAGACAGTACCCCTAAGAACCACTGAAGAAATCTTGTTTTAAGTGTTTTTTTTTTTTTAAAGAAATGAAAAGAACAATCCCAATTTTGCAGGTTTTGTCCGAAAAAACAACAACAACATTTTCTTATGTAAAGGAGCTAAACAGATGCAACAAATGAAAAAGAACCAAAAGGTACCTCTGTTTGTTTATTTTGTTTGTTTGATTTGAAATTTAACGTCCCCGTCAACACTGTAAAGGTCATTTTGGAGACGTTGCTTCCAATTTTGTGGGACTTTTATCCGACATTGAGATGAAATGACATCTCAAGCCTTGCCGCCCAATGAAACCAATATGGTTTATAAGCATGTCCATTGCACGGACTTGCACCGACTTGTTAACATGATGACTCGCACCGCTTTGCCTGGGCAGGCTTAGATCCTCTAAGCGGTTTACCAGTACTCGTGTGCGGGTTGGTTTCAGCTCTGTGTGAAAGCATCATGCAGCCCATCTATTTCTTCAAGCCCCGATGGGCAGGGGGTAAAAGGGTACCTCTGTACCTCTAAGAACAAAATGAACAAGCTTTCTTGTTTTCAAGCCTTTCCACTGTAAAAAAATCTATGATAAAAAAAAATTCTACAAACAAGGCATCACAGACGATACAAATCCCCACGCACAAGACAACTTATACAAAAAGCCTAGCCTAGCATCTGTGTAAAGTCACATTAAATCCATCAATAAATGTTAGTGCTTGAGTGATGACAAAGTTTTTCAAAAAAAAAAAAAAAAAAGAAAAGAAAAAGAAAAGAAAAAAGGACACAGTGGCATCAGCTTAGGATCCTGAAAGTCGAACTTGAGGTGCCAAGAGGTGCAGATGTTGTTCGCATTTAAGCACTACGTCTACCGTTACTTCATCTGTAAACGGTAGACGCTTCTCTGTAGTTAACATGTCTGATTTGACATGACAGTCTACAGATTTAATTTATCTAATTACATGAAGTGCTGCAAACTGTAATATGCAGTACGTCGGTCAAACTAACCGCATGCTTAAAACTAGATTGAACGAGCATTATCGTAGAATGAGTAAGCCTAAGAAAACTGACACTTTCTTGTACCGTCACTTTCGACGTACAGGTCATTCTGTAAATAACATTGTTATACAACCAGTGGAAAAACTTTATTACGATGCAAATTCTACATCTAGATTCAAAATTATAAAAAGACATGAGGCTGAACTGAAATGGATTAAATGTTTACAGACCCCTTTTCCACTGGGATTTAATGACAACATTTATCATGAGGGTAATATTTCTAGAATGCCGGACTTTGATATTTTCTCGATCCTGGAATGTCGAAAACGCAGAACTAGATCTCACGGCACCAGGAAAAATGGTAACTTTAAACGTAAATTACGTGCGTTTAAACGAAACAATATTAGACTTAAGTGACTGTCTATTATATTATTAAATCATGGACGCCACTCTATGCTTTCATTTTTAAGTTCATTACCCGTTTCTGTTTTACGTGTTCTGGACACCGAGGCGAATAAATTCTACGATAGTTCTAATCAGTTATATGATGCGGCTCTCTTAACTAGAGGCTATACTCAGCATACTCTCCGTCCTTACATTGATTCTGAAATTAATCATAAACGCCATTTCTTCAAAATATCCTTCATTAATAAGGGTATGGATTTTATAGATTTGCCCAGTATCTTCCGTGAGAGCTCTGTGCTTTCTTCCATTCCTGCTTATTTTCAAAATACTGAAACACCTATACTTTGCTAGAAATATAACAAACCTGTTAAATCTATTATTTTTAATTTTAATAAACTTGTTTCAGATCTTGATATTGATACTAATACTCCTGATTCATGTGATTGTATATGTCTGAATTGGAGTTTAACGTCCCCGTCAACACTGTAAAGGTCATTTTGGAGACGATGCTTCCAATTTTGTGGGACTTTTACCCGACATTAAGATGAAATGACATCTCAAGCCCTGTCGCCCAATGAAACCAATAGGGTTTATTAGCATGGACGGTCCGCCTCGCACCGCGGTTCCTGGATAGGGTTAGATCCTCTATTCGGTTTACCAGTACTATTGTACGGGCCGGATTCAGCTCTGCGTGGAAGCATCATGCAGCCCATATATTTCTTCAAGCCCCTATGGGCGGGGGCGATGTGATTGTAAAAACTCAGTGTATTGCTATCCTGCTGCTGGTCATGTAATTACTGGCAATTTGAAAATTATTCCTGATTCTAGGATAAGGAATATAATTTCTAAAGGACCGAAATATCGGTTTCCTTCTAAAATTGATTTCAGTAAATGTAGAGATGAAATCGCTGCTTCCTTGAATTAATTCGGTAATCGATGGTGTAAGCGAGAGTATGTTGAGCATAAAGCCCTTAAGGACTGTAAACTAAGCATTTTAAAACTAGTGAATAAACGCATTTCTTTCTATTCTCAAAATACCAACTTATTACCTCCTAAGCCTAAGACGTCTTTACGTCATCTTAAGCTAGGTATTCAAGAATTTCATAAGAAGTTTGTTTTGGCCCCTGCAGACAAGGCCGCTAACAACGTCGTCGTTGTGTGACGGCTCCACTATGTTAACACGCTTAAGCAGGAGCTTGGTGGTACTAAGGCTGAACTTCAGCCTTTAGCTGAAGAGAGAGTTATAGTAAATAAACATATTTGTCATTCAGCCACCAAGTTTGCTGTGTGTGTTACCGAAGGCCAAGACAAGCTTCCTACGCTATACTGGTTACCAAAACTTCATAAAAGACCTTACAAAGCACGGTTTATTGCAAATTCTAGCTCTTGCACTACCACTGAACTTTCTAAATTATTAACTTCCTGTCTTACTGCTATTAAAACGCATGTGATTAAATGTTGTGATAAAGTCTTTGAAAGATCAGGAAGAAATCTGTTTTGGTCTATAAAAAATTCGAATGAGGTTTTAAATAAATTGATCCAGACATTTTCGTGCTTCAAGTCTGTCTACTTACGATTTTTCCACTCTTTACACTACACTTCCTCATAATCTTATAAAAGAAAAGCTTAATGATTTAATTGAATGGGCTTTTCACAGAGAAGATTCTCTCTATCTTGCATGTAATGTCAGAAATGCATTTTTCGCTTCTAAAGAGCATAAGAATTATACACTTTGGTCATGTCAGAAAGTGTGTGATGCTCTCACCTTTCTACTTGACAATATTTATATTAGATTAGGTACTAAGTTATTTAGACAAATTGCGGGTATTCCGATGGGTACGAATTGCGCACCTCTTGTGGCTGATCTGTTCTTGAATTGTTATGAAAGAGACTTCATGTTGTCGCTTTCCATTGATAACCAATCTGAAATTATTGAAGCTTTTAGCTCCACTTCTAGATATTTAGATGATTTTTTAAATATTGATAATACCTATTTCGATGGTTTGATCAGTCAGATTTACCCCCCCCCCCCAGAACTTCAATTAAATAAAGCAAATTCTTCTGATAGCGAGGCCCCGTTTTTGGATTTACATCTATCTATTGTAGATGGGTTTGTTTCGTGCAAAATTTATGATAAACGCGATGACTTTCATTTTGAGATTGTAAATTTTCCTTTTTTGGATGGTGATGTTCCTCGTGCGCCATCCAATGGCGTTTATATTTCGCAATTAATTCGATTTGCTAGAGTGTGTAGTCATGTAACTGACTTCAACACTCGTAATAAATTATTAACGGCTAAACTCCTTAATCAGGGTTATCGGTACCATAAACTACGCAAAGCATGTTCAAAATTTTATAGACGCCATTCTGATTTAATTTCAAAATTCAATATTGGACTTAAATCTCTTCTGCAACAAGGTCTATCGGAACCCGAATTTTATGGTGACTTAGTATATAAATTCAGAAAAATATATAACCGCAATGACTTCAGCACCCAATTTCGTAAAATCATTCTTCGATATAAAAAGATTGGGTACAACATGGATGTTATACGACAGACTGCATGCATGGTAGTTAACCCAATCACGGTTGGCAACTTTGCTTCCCTCTTTAATTGCACGCCGGTGGGTCAGGCTTCAGATTCTATGACGGCTCCAACGTAAAGGCTTATTGAGAATTAGAGAGATCTAATTCTTGGTAATGTTGGTTGGTGCCTGATGCTCTGTCTCTGGTCGGGCCCATCGGAGTCTAACTGTTGGTTTTCTTTTGCTCCAGCAATTCAGTGGTTTCTTGCTGTCGAGTCCTCACCGTTGTCTCACCTCTGTGGTTCTTTGATTTTTTTGTGTTCACTGAGATGTTGCACTGATGAGTTAGGAGGCCTTCATGCGGACTGAACAAATTATTTGTCTAAATCGCGACGGAAGTAAGGGCGAGGATTGTGGCCACGTAAAATCGATTAAAGCCCCCCAGTGGAAATCTTTCCACTGACCGTTCCAAGGCGGTTCTTCTGTGGCGGTTTATTTATGTTGTTGTTTGTTACTTACTGTGTGTATCACTTGTGTCTTTTAATTTTGGATGGCCATATGGCCATTTTGTGGGAAAGTAACTGTCCTTATGGCCTTCCTTTGTTTAGGTTTCCATTATGGTATGGTCGCTTAATGTTTGTATTTCTTTCCCTTTGGTGTCTTTGATGGGTGGAGTAAGTTAATTGTATCGATTCCTGATCTTTGCTTTACTTCTACTTTGCTCGAGATATTATCAAACGCAAAATTTGTGTGACTTAAAAATACATAAACAAATGCAATGACAAAGTTTTCTAAAATAGCCACAGTGATCTTGACCTTGAGACCAGGACCCGGTCAGTCGAACTTGTTCAAGATATTATCATACGCAACATTTGTGTAAAGTTATATTAAAATCCATCAATAAATGTAAGCGCTAAAACGGTGACAATATTTTTCTAAAACTAGTCACAGTGACCTTGACCATGGGGCAAGGACGCTGAAAGTCGAAATCGCTTGAGATATTATCATACGCAACATTTGTGTGAAGTTATATTAATATCCATCAATAAATGTAGGTGCTAAAGAAAATAATAAAAAATAAAATAGCCACAGTGATCTTGACCTTGAGCCTCGGATCCTGAAAGTCCAATACGTTCGAAATATCATCATACCCAACATTTGTGTGAAGGTATATTGAAATCCATCAATAAATGTAGGGGCTAGAGCTATGACAAAGTTTTTTTCTAAAAATAGCCACAGTGACATTGACCTTCCGCCCCGGACCCTGAAAGTCGAACTCGCTAGAGATATCATCATACCCAACATTTGTGTGAAGTTATATTGCAATCCATCAATAAAAATGTAGACACTAGAGCTATGGCAAAGTTTTTTTTTCGAAAACTTGCCACCGTGACCTTGACCTTGTGCCCCAGACCCAGACAGTTGAACTCACTTGAGATATCATGATACCCAACATTTGTGTGAAGCTATCTGAAAATCCATCAACACATGTGGACACTAGAGCAATGACAGAGTTTTTCTAAGAATAGCCACAGTGACATTGACCTTGAGCCACCGACCCTGAAAGACAAAGTCGCTCGAGATATCACCATACCCAATATTTGCATGAAGTTATATTGAAATTCATCAATAAATGAAGGCCCTGGAGCGCTGACAATGTTTTTTTTTTTTCCTAAAAAAAATCCAAAGTGACATTGACCTTGAGCCTCAGACCCTGAAAATCGAACTCGCTGTGTTTTCAAAAAAAAAATCCTCCACCGGGATTTGATCTCCGAAACCTTTGATTCAGAGTCCCATTGCAACACAGATATTGCAGGTAAACTTTATCACAGGGAAATAAGGGAGGTATTACAGAGGAAGAAAATATTAACTTCTCATAAACATGTAAAGTCCAATTTAAGCCAAAAATCCTGAGAAATGAAGATAAAGAAAGAATATGTTAAAAATTGATTTTTACCTATTGTTACTTTTATTTGAAAATAAATGTGTGAAACATCACAAATAAGAGCTTGCAGGTAAACTTTAACGAAATGCGGACACCGACGACGCTGACACCGGGCGCCGGGGGTATAGCACTTTCGTAAGGCGATCTAAAAATATAAGCGATGCACACACTCAAAAGACAATCCATAACAAAAATAAACCGCGACAGAAGAACAGCCTAAGAACGGTCAGTGAAACGCATTTCACTGGGGGAGGGTGAGTGTGGGGGTGGGGGTGGGGAAGGGGGTGGGGTGGGGTGAGGGGCTTAAATCGATTTTACGCGACCGCAATCCTCGCCCTTACTTCCGCCGCAATTTAGACAAATAATTTGTTCAGTCCGCATGAAGGCCTCCTAACTCATCAGTGCAACATCTGCGATAACACATGAAATCGAACAACCACAGAGATGAAACAACGGTGAGGTCTCGACAGCAAGAAACCACTGAAATGCTGGAGCAAAAGAAAAACAACAGTTATGCTCCGATGGACCCGACCAGGGACAGAGCATCAGGCACCAAAGAACATTACATAAAATTAAATTCTAATTTCAGTAAGCCTTTACGCTGAAACCGTCATAGAATCTGAGGACCCAACGGCGTGCAATTAAAGAGGCAAGCAAACTTGTCAACCGGGATTGGGTTAACTACCATGCATGCAGTCTGTCGGAATGACTTCTCTAAAATTTAGAAAAGGCTTTGCGTAGTTTATGATACCGATAACCCCGATTTAGAAGTTTAACAGTTAACAATTAATTAAGAGTTTTGAAATTAGTTACATGACTAGACACTCTAGCAAATCGAATTAATTGCGAAATATAAACGCCATAGGATGGCGCACGAGGCACATCACCATCCAAGAAAGGAAAATTTACAATCTTAAAATCATCACGTTATCATAAATTTTGCAGGAAACAATCCCATCTACAATAGAAAGATGTAAATCAAAAAACGGGGCCTCGGTATCAGAAGAATTTGCTTTATTTAACTGAAGTTCTTTGGGTGGAGGGGTTGTAAATTTGACTGATCAAACCATCGAACTAGGTATTGTCAATATTTAATAAATCATCCAAATATCTAGAAGGCGAGCTAAAGGCTTCGATGATTTCATATTGGTTTTCAACGGAAATGGACATCATGAAGTCTCTTTCATAACAAAACAAGAATAAATCAGCCAGCAGGATGCGCAATTCGTACCCATCGGAATACCCACAATTTGTCTAAATAACTTAGTACCAAATCTTATGTAAATATTGTCAAGTAGAAAGGTGATAGCTTCACAAAGTTTGTATGGGCATATTTTCGTAATGTCTGTTTTAAAGGCATAGACAGTCCGACGGAAAAGTGATGTACAGATGTGCGTAATGGAAAAATATATCGTCTCACATATTTCAGAGGTCTTAAGATGAAAATAATAATGATAATAATCATATATTAAACTAAAGTCATGAAGCTAGCGAGAAAGCGGATAAACCGGCACCCAAATGCAAATAGGCAGCTTTTCCAACATAGACAGTATATATCAGGAAGAAAACTTTGGGTAGTCTTTTTTTTTTTTTTTTTTTTAGGTTTTTTGGATTATTTTTTCTTAGCTGCACTGTACTTTTGTACGATAAATTGCCCTCTACCCCCACCCCATTCTTGAACAGCAGTCCCATTACAATAACAAACCCGTGGGCTGCATGCCTGAAAATCTCGCATTTTAAAATGATGCTTTGTTAATTTCCTTATTTCCGTAGCAAAAAATGGATTGTGGGTGTTCCTTAAAACCACCCGGTATCAATAATCTCCGTTTTTGAGTAAAAATAAAGAAAATAATGAATGCCCCAGTAAATCCCAATTTCCTCTCTATGAAGTGGGGTTTTCGGTGTGGGGGGGGGGGATTCATTGCACGGACTGTTTATTTATGTGATGATTTCCAGTCACTAAAATGAGTCCAGTGATCTCAAAGCCATACGATACAAACAAATCGCCCAGCGGGCAACGATCGCTCGCCTGAGAATTAGCACAATGCCTTAATCATTATCCTGCTGCATTAACCCTTTTTGTACCAAATGGAATCTTCCTCCTTATGTATAGCAGGATCCATTTCAAAATTTAGGGGTGTCAGGTTGTGTTTTCATGAAACTTTATTTGGAAAATGACTGAACTTTTAGCAAACAGTGGAGGCCCTGATCAGACGCCGCGTTCTGCGGCGTCTAATCTGGGCCTGCACTGTTTGCCAGGGTACCCGTTTTGGGGTTTCTTTCTGGTACTGAATGGGTTAATTGATTAAATCATGACCATTACTGACCGCCATTAAGTAATCAACTTACTTGATATAATATTTTGTTTAATTCACAAACTGCATGACAAACAGTGAAGATCCGGATCAAATCTGGGTCTTCACTGTTTGCGAAGGTAGGGGATGTCATGTTCAGCGGGATAAGGGGTAGGGTTCAAGCTTGTTGACAATGTGTGTCTAGGACAGATGAAATCAGCTGGATATAGACAGATTGTAAAAGCTTTAAGTGCTTCAGGGTAGGTAAGCGACATATCCAATCTGGTTTAAGAGGAATACGAATACCTGGCAGATTTTTTCCGCAATTTTTCAAAGGGAGACAACTTTCGGGACTTCCTGTTCGCTTTTCTATAAGCTCGGCCCCAATGAAACAAGAGGGCAATGATGGCCCTGGATCGCTCACCTGATCCATAGAGTAACAAGTGGGCCCCGGGGAGGGCCATTATTGACCCAAGGGCTATAATGTGCATAATGTTGAAGGAGGTCTAAAAAGGTAAAGCTTTATACCAAATATCAACAAAGGCTATAATTTGAACAATCTTGGCAAAGGTCCACTAGATGAAGCTGCACACCAAATATCAAAGACCTGGGCATTGTGGTTTCAGAGAAGTAGATTTTTTAAAGATATTCCCTACATAAGCCTATGTAAAACCAAATGGCCCCGGCGTGGGGGCAGTTTTGGCATCAGGGCTATAATTTAAACAACCTTGATAGAGGTCCACTAGATGAAGCTTCACACCATATATCAAAGACCTCGGTCTTGCTGTTTCAGAGAAGAAGATTTTCAAAGATTATCTCTACATAAGTCTTTGTAAAACCAAAGGGCCTGGGGCGGGGGCATTTATGGCCCGAGGGCTATACTTTGAACAATCTTGGTAGAGGTCCACTAGATGAAGCTCCATACCAAATATCAAAGATATGGGCCTTGCAGTTTCAGAGAAGAATATTTTTAAAGATTTCCCTATATAAGTCTATGTAAAACCAAAGGGTCTCGGGGCGGGGGCATTTTTTGCCCCAGGGCTATAATTTGAACAAACTTGATAGAGGTCCACTAGATGAAATTTCACACCAAATATCAAAGACCTAGGCCTTGTGGTTTCACAATAGAAGATTTTTAAATATTTTCCCTATATAAGTCTATGTAAAACCAAAGGGCCCCCGAGGCGGGGGCATTTTTGGTCGCAGGGCTATAATTTGAACAATCTTGGTAGAGGTCCACTAGATGAAGCTTCATACCAAATATCAAAGACCTAGGCCTTGTGGTTTTAGAGAAGAAGATTTTTCAAGATTTTCCCTATATAAGTCTATGTAAACCAAAGGGCCCCGGAACGGAGGCATTTTTGGCCCCAGGGCTATAATTTGAACAATCTTCGTAGAGGTCCACAAGATGAAGCTTCATACCAAATATCAAAGACCTAAGCCAAAGACCTAAGGTTTCAGAGAAGAAGATTTTTAACGATTTTCCCTATATAAGTCTATGTAAAACCAAAGGACCCCGAGGCGGGGGCATTTTTGGTCTTAGGGCTATAATTTGAACAATCTTGGTAGAGGACCACTAGATGAAGCTTCATACCATATATCAAAGACATAGGCCTTGTAGTTTCAGAGAAGAAAATTTTTCAAGATTTTTCCATTATAAGTCTATGTAAAGCAAAGGGTCCCGGAGCGGGGGCATTTTTGGCTCCAGGGCTATAATTTGAACAATCTTCGTAGAGGTCCACAAAATGAAGCTTCATACCAAATATCAAAGACTTGGGCCTTGTGGTTTCAGAGAAGATGATTTTTAAAGATTTTCCCTATATACGCCTATGTAAAACCAAAGCGCCCCAGGGCGGGGGCATTTTTGGCCCCGGCACTATAATTTGAACAATCTTGGTAGGGGTCCACTAGATGAAGCTTCATACCAAATAGCAAAGACCTGGGCCTTGAGGTTTCAGAGAAGAAGATTTTTAAAGATTTTCCCTATATAAGCCCATGTAAAACCAAAGGGCCCCGGAGCGGGGACATTTTTGACCCCAGCACTATAATTTGGACAAAATTGGTAGGGGTCCACTAGATGAAGCTTCATACCAAATATCAAAGACCTGGGCCTTGGAATTTCAGAGAAGAAGATTTTTAAAGATTTTCCCTATATAAGCCCATGTAAAACCAAAGGGCCCCGGGGCGGGGGTATTTTTGGCCCAAGCACTATAATTTGAACAATCTTGGTAGGGGTCCACTAGATGAAGCTTTATACCAAATATCAAAGACCTGGGCCTTGTGGTTTCAGAGAAGAAGATTTTTTAAGTTTTTTTTTTCTGAAAAAAAAAAAATGTATTTTTTTGCTCCTACGATCTAGATGTGCAACGGACCGGAACCATTTGAACAACTTTGAAAGGGGACCACCTAAGGATCATTCCTGTGAAGTTTGATCAAAATCCGATCAGTGGTTTCGGAGGAGATGTCGTTTGAAGAAATTGTTTACGCACGGACGCACGGACGACGGACAAAAAGTGATCCCGAAAGCTCACCTCGTCACTACGTGACGGTGAGCTAAAAAGGGTCTACTCTTAAGAGGAAAGAATTTGCTCCTCGGGAGCAAATTCTTTCCTTTAAGAGTTGACCCCTATTCACATGGGAGACAAAAGTACTTTTGCAGGAGTTGCCTACCCTGAAGGTGTATTCATTCCCTTTAAATCAAATAAAGCCACTGTCGTGTGAATATTCCTATCTAGTCCTGCTTATATGCAAGTTTGATGAAGTTCCAACCAAAATTGAAGTGGCTATGATCCAGACAAAATTTTCCCTACTGAACGGAATCAGAAACGCAACTCCAAATTTGCAGAAAAAATCATGTTTGCAGAAAATCGATTTAATGGCGCAATAATATCATCATTCCTGAAGAGAGTTCAATTTTCAGTGAGAATGTTTGGAACACAAATCCGTTTAGTCATAGAGGTAGTCATTTCACAAGTTCAAAACATTAGCAGTTAATAGCGAGTGTGTCATCCGTTTGCATTCAGTCCTGCACGCACACGCCTGGTCATGGACAGGATTAAACGATTGATCTCTGCCTGGGGAATAGCATTCCACTCCTGTATGAGCGCGAGACGCAAGGCTTGACGCGTTGTTGGCGGCTGGGGGCGGTTACGTACGCGCCTATCCAACACGTCCCACAGATGTTCTATAGGAGACAGATCTGGACTATACGGAGGCCAGTGCATCACGTCAATGTTGTTTTGCTGAAGAAACACCATGCTGAGCCTTGCTACATGCGCCCGAGCGTTATCCTGTTGAAATGTAACGTTGTGCTGTCGTACATATGGAACAACTACCGGTCGTAAAACGACGTCAACGTAACGCTGAGCCGTCAAAGATCCATCAATGAATACCAGGGGCGTTCTATGACCATAAGATATGCCAGCCCACATCATCAACCCACCGCCTCCAAATCGATCACGTTCAACCAAATAATTGTCACGATAACGCTCTCCGTCACGCCTATACACACGATGACGGCCGTCAGCTCTGTACAACAAGTACCTGGACTCGTCAGAAAACATTACTTTAGGCCACTGACGAAGGGAAAACAGGTTTAGCCTATGTTGTGTGAGCCACGCCATTCTTACCTGACGTCGTCGTTGTGTTAATGGCATACCAACGTACGGACTACGAGGACGTAAGCCAAACTCTCGAAGGCGATTCCTGACAGTATCTGCTCTTTTTCGATTGTTGTGCGTTCCTGGTGTCACATGAGACGTCTCGAAGGCTGCACGGAGCCGATTACGAAGGTGGGTTGGACGGATGTATCGGTCCTGTCGACGTGTCGTGACGCGTGGACGTCCACTTCTGGGCCTGTCATTTGTCGTTCCCGTTTGACGTAGACGCTGGTACAAGCGAGTTATTGTCGATTTACTCACTTGGAAGTTCTTGGCGATGACAGCCTGAGACGTCCCACGTAGAGGCATTTGGACCGCTACGTTACGTTGATCTTGCGTCAAACGTACCATAGTCCGTAGAGAAATTTTACCGGACTTTTGAAACCTAAACTCCAGGTAACACAATATGCCAATATGATGAGGTTACTACGGAACCCGGGAAGGGACATTTCTTCCAGTATCTAGCAGAACAGAAATTAAAACAATAAAATTAGAGTGGAAAATAAAACAAGAAAAAGTCGTTTAAACGATATAATATGTCGTTTAAGCGACATATTTCTTGTTTTCTTTTCCACTCTGAAAAAGTGGGGTGGAATTTAAAACAATAAAATTAGGATGGAACTGAAAACAAAAATATGTCGTTTAAACGACATATTACTTGTTTTCCTTTCCACTCTGAAAAAGTAGCGTGGAATTTAAAACAATAAAATTAGAATGGAACAGAAAACAAAATATGTCGTTTAAACGACATATTTCTTGTTTTTCTTTCCACGCTACTTTTTCAGAGTGGAACAGAAAACAAGAACTAGAGACCTAAGTGGACCCGAATCGCTCACCTGGATCAGGCTGATCATAAATTACATTACGTCTTGGTGGCCTTTTTGTCTATCAGATCACATTGCCTTTAGCAATCTTAAGCTGCTTGTTTAAATAAAGTTGATGCTTTATATTAAGTTTCTGAACAGTGTTGTCTGATTTAGGAGTCAAGAAGAGACGATGTTGATGCTTGATGTGGTTTGAAGATTTTCAAGATGGCCAACATGGAAGCCATCTTAGATGACAGAACATAATAATTTCAGCGATTCTGAATCTCCATGTTGCCCCATTTCTCCAATCAAGTTACAGCTCCATTCGACTTTGGTTCAGGAGGAGACGCAGGTTGAAAAATTTTAAGATGGCCACCATGGTGGCCAATTTGTAGCTTCTAGCAAATCCGAATTTCCATGTCGCCCCAATGCCTGCCATGAAGTTTCAGCTTGATCTGAACTCTGGTTTGGAAGGAGATGTCTTTTGAATAATTTCAAGATGGCCTCTGTGCGCAGCCATTTTGGATATCGGAACAGAACAATTTTAGATAAATCTGAATCTCCATGTCCCCCAATGCCTCCCATTAAGTTTAAGCTCAGTCTTACTCTTGGTTCGGGAAGAAACGTCATTTGAAGAATTTCAGGATGACCGCCATAGTGGCTATCTTGGATATCGGAACGGAACAATTTTAGCAAATCTTAATCGCCATTTTGTCCCGATGCCTTCCATAAAGTGTCAACTTGATCCAATCTCTAGTTATGAAGGAGATGTCTTTTGAAGAATTTCAAGATGGCAGCAATTGCGGCCATCTTGGATATCAGAATGGAACAATTTTAGCAAGTCTAAATGCCCATTTCATCCTGATGCCTCCCATCACATTTCAGCTCGATTGGTCCTTTGGTTTGGGAGAGGATGCCGTTTGGAGAAATGGCGGCCACCTTGGATATCGGAACATAAAGATTTTAGCAAATCTGAATCTCCATGCCAATCCAATGCCTCAAATCAAGTTTCAGCTTAATTTGAACTTTGGTCTGGGAGGAAATGTGGTCTGAAGAATTTAAAGATGGCCGCCATGGCGGACAACGTAACCATTTTAAGCAAATCTTAATCCCCATGTCACCAGAATGCCTCCCACCAGGAATCAGCTTAATACGACTTCCTGTTCGGGAGGAGATGTCGAAAATGTGGAAAGTTAACGACGGACGACGGACAACAGACCACTGCGTAAGCTAAATATTCTATTTTTATTGTTTCAAATTCCACGCTACTTTTTCAGTTAGGGACAGAAAACAAGAAATATGTCGTTTAAGCGACATCTTTTTGTTTTCTTTTCCATTCTAATTTTATCGTTTTAAATTCCACGCAACTTTTTCAGAGTGGAACAGAAAATAATAAATTCTGTCGTTTAAACGACATCTTTTTGTTTTCTGTTCCATTCTAATTTTATTGTTTCAAATTCCACGCTACTTTTCAGAATGGAACAGAAAACAAGAATTATGTCGTTTAAACGACATATTTTTGTTTTCTGTTCCATTCTAATTTTATTGTTTTAAATTCCACCTTACTTTTTCAGAGTGGAAAAGAAAACAAGGAACATGTCGTTTGAACGACATATTATATCGTTTAAACAATATGGTTTTTGTTTTTCTTTTCCACTCTAATTTTATTGTTTTAATTTCCGTTCTGCTAGAAACTGGAACAGAAATGTCCCTTCCCGGGTTCCACAGATTACTGTATAGATTTAATGTACTGCACGAGGAAATGTTGAAAACAACGAATTACCAATTGGAGCGTTAAACTGTACAGATATCGCCCAAATGTTACCTGCATAAGAAAGTTTAAAGTATGAAAGTAAATCGCAAAATGATTTTTCAGTCAACCTGATGGTTGCATGAAAATCTTTTGGGTTAAAAATTTGCGTTTCTTTTTTGGTTCATTATATGTCTATGAGAGACTAAAGCGTGAGTTACGGTAGACTACACGGCAACTTGCTTTCATGTCAATAGTACAATATGACCCAAAATCAAAGACGTCCAAGATTGCATGCAAATATGATGAGGATTTGATCAAAAATGAAATCGCTATCATCCAAACAACATTTTCCTAAGTCTATGTGACCATCAACGGTGGGTAACTCTCATGCAAATAGTCCGCACTAGGCCCAAATTGAACTTATTTCAAGGGCAGGTAATTCCAAATCCGAACTCGAAACTCTATGGCTCTTCAGGACATCTGCAAGCATGCTGAATGGCTAAGAAAAATTGGAGACTTAGTTTTTCCATTGAAAAATAGAAGTGAAGGCAATGATCAGGAATCCATACAATTAACACATGTCTCCCATCAGAGACACCAAAGGGAAAGAAGCACAAACATGAAATAACTAGACCGAATGGAAACGTCAATAGCGGTAATTCAAAAGGACATTTACTTTCCCACAAAATGGCCAATTGGCTATCCAAAACAAAAAGATATAAGCGATACACACATTCAAAGACAAACCATAACAAAAATATACCGCGACAGAAGAACCGCCTTGGAACGGTCAGTGAAAATAATGTTACTGGGGAGGGGCTTAAATCGATTTTACGCAGCCGCAATCCTCGCCCTTACGTCCGTCGCGATTTAGACAAATAATTTGTACAGTCCGCATGCAGGCCTCCTAACGCATCAGTGCAACATCTCCGAAAACAACCACAGAGATGAAACAACGGTGAGGACTCGACAGCAAGAAACACTGAAAAGCTGGAGCAAAAGAAAACGAACAATTAGACTCCGTTAGAGAGCCAGAAAACTGTAAAAAAATCACGCTCAAAGGAATGTAATTGCCAAACGGGTTGTCAAGGTAAAGTCAAATTCAAACTCATCTCAGATTTCATGCTAGTGTTTGTTTACAAAAAGTTTCAGAAAGATGATACCAAAAATGGCTTAGACACCATTTTCACTAATAATTATGGTTACGGGCAGATAACTCTAAAACCATTTGTCCTTTTAGGCCCAAATCCGAACTCAGTTTAGTCTGTATGCCTCTCCTGATAAAGATCCAATCATAAATAGCCTAGAAAGTTGGAGACGTTGAGTTAGGAGGCCTTCATGCGGACTGAACAAATTATTTGTCTAAATCGCGACGGAAGTAAGGGCGAGGATTGTGGCCACGTAAAATCGATTTAAGCCCCCCAGTGGAAATCTTTCCACTGACCGTTCCAAGGCGGTTCTTCTGTGGCGGTTTATTTATTTATGTTGTTGTTTGTTACTTACTGTGTGTATCACTTGTGTCTTTTTATTTTGGATGGCCATATTGCCATTTTGTGGGAAAGTAACTGTCCTTATGGCCTTCCTTTGTTTAGGTTTCCATTATGGTCTGGTCGCTTAATGTTTGTGTTTCTTTCCCTTTGGTGTCTTTGATGGGTGGAGTAAGTTAATTGTATCGATTCCTGATCTTTGTTTTACTTCTACTTTTCATTGTTTGACAATGAAAAAAGGGAATATAATTCAAAAACCTATTATCAGATTAAAGCCAAACTCGAACTATTCCCTGATTTTATGCTTGTCCTCGTTACAGAAAGATTCAAATACAGCTAAAAACGGAGGTACCCTAATTCACATACAATTTGGTCAAGGACAGGTGCCTCCGATGCCATTTGTCATATGCGGCCCAAATTTGAACTCAAAATAGACTGCATGCCTCATGCAACCATGATGATGATGATTGGATCAGAAATGCTTGAGGAAAGTTGTAGACTGTGTTTTTCCATTATAAATCTATGGTATTTTTTACCTTGAAGGGAAAGTAACTATGAAACCGGTTGTCAGATTCAGGTCAACTTAGAACTCATCTGAAAATTTAAGCTTGTCCAAGTTTATTAAAAAATTCAATTAGATAAGATCAAAAAGGGCTGAGGAAAAGTCGAGACACCATTTTCACTAATATTTATTACTCCAAAGGCGTACGTCCAATAAGGCCCAGATTCGAAATCAATATAGATTGTGTGCCTCTTCTGGTTATCTGCAAGTTTGATGAAGAACCCCTCAAAAATTGGCCGAGAAAAATTAGACAAGTTTTCCAGTGCAAATCTATGTTAACTGGAAAACCGGTTGTCATTTTCAAGCCAAATTCAAACTCGTCCGAGATATTATGCGTGTCCTCTTATAAAGATCGGATCAAAAAACGGCTGAAAATAAATGGAGACATCATTATTCACTTAAGGGGGGACGTTATTTTTCCATTGAAAGCCTATGCTAAAAAAAATCACGCTCAATGGGATGTAACTGCAAAACCGATTGTCAGATTCAAGTCAAGTTCGAACTCATCCAAGATTCTATACTTGTCCTTGTTAATTGAAAGTTTCAAAAGAATCAAAGGCATCATTTGACAGTTATTTTATGTTCAAGGGCAGGTACCTCCAAAATAGGATGCAATAATCAGGAATCGATACAATTAACCCACAGCTGCCAGCAGTGACACCAATGGAAAAGAAACACAATCATGAAATAACTGGATCTTAAGGGAAACATCAATAGCGGAAAGCCATTAGAACAGTTACTTTCCCCACAAAATGGCCAACTGGCTATCCAAAACCAAATAATATAAGCGTTACACACACTCAAAGACAAACCATAACCAAAGTAAATCGCGACAGAAGAACCGCCTTGGAACGGCGGTCAGTGAAACGAATTCCTTCCAATGTGTGCGTGAAGGGGGGGGGGGGGGGTTGGCT
Organism: Lucinisca nassula; assembly: GCA_963580285.1. Classification (NCBI taxonomy): domain Eukaryota; kingdom Metazoa; phylum Mollusca; class Bivalvia; order Lucinida; family Lucinidae; genus Lucinisca; species Lucinisca nassula. The sequence goes on from OY757010.1 coordinate 51,987,949, forward strand.
TAAATCGATTTTACGCAGCTGCAATCCTCGCCCTTACTTCCGTCGCGATTTAGACAAAGGATTATATGTTCTGTTCGCACGAAGACCTCCTAACGCATCAGTGCAACATCTCCGAGAACACAAAAATCAAACAACCATGGAGATGAAACAACGGTGAGGACTCGACAGCAACAAGACACTGAAATGCTGGAGCAAAAGAAAACCAACAGTTAGACTCCGATGGGCCCTGTGGAATTCGTTTCACTGACCGTTCTAAGGCAGTTCTTCTGTCGCCGTTTATTTTTGTTATGGTTTGTTTTGTTTTGGATAGCCAATGGGCCATTTTGTGGGATAGTAACGGTCCTTTTTGGCTTTCCGCTATTGATGTTTCTATTAGGGTCTATTTATTTCATGTTTGCGTTTTTTTCCCTTTTGTGTCTCTGATGGGAGTTGTGGGTTAATTGTATTCACTTCTATTTAGGGGTGTTGATTCCATGATGTTCATTCATTTATTCTTTCATTACTCGAGTCTAACGAGTACCCACGCTCTCAGTCGTATAACCGAAATAAATGCAACCTTTAAACCACTATACACAGAGAGAAATGGGATATTACCTTTCTAGTTTCTGTATTTCTACTAGTACTTCGATCGGTCACATTTGACATGTCCTAATCCGAAAAAAACGGTGCACTTTTGGCATTTATCCCTGCAAATGATGCCAGTAGAGCATGCTCGGGCACCGCAATTTAATTACTGCTGCCGGGAATCGAACCGGGGCCTCTAGCATCATAAGTACATACATCAACCACTATTTGGATTTTGCTAATGTTCGCTAAACCAATAGCTTGTGGTACTGGATAGAGCAGTTTCTAACGAAAACCAATTATCTGTTTTGCAGCAGAAAGGGAAAAAATCAACTGAAACACGCTAAATGTTAAAAATAAGAAAAGTCTCACTTTAGGACACGGGAGTGTTTTCGTATTGATTATAAGTTTATTAATTGACTTCTGTTTCAATGTATTAATAAATTAAAAAGTTAAAATTGTATATATATAAAAAAAAACATTAAAAATTATAAAAGCTAAGTCCTCATTGAATACACATTATTGTCGTCAACTGTGCGGTGTGATCTATCAGCAAGCATTCGTTTGTTTGTTATCTATGTGTTAAATGAATTGTGTGCCATGAAGGATTTAGAGGTATGTTAATTAATTAATCAGTTAACAAGCGTATGTTAGCACAGCTTGCATTACAGGTAACTGATAGGTATTAATTAGATTGTATACTCGGAACCTTTAATCTCAGGTTCTGGAAAAAAAATGGATGGATAAATTGATGGACGGACGGATGGATGGATGAGAACGAAACATTTAATATGATTTAGATACAATGGTATAAAATACATGTATCGGTTTAATGTATCCAGTTTGATAATTTCATGAGAAATGATGATATATACATGCTCATTTTGTTACTTGCAAAGTTCGAATAATTGTGTTTAAAACTTTATATACTACGATTTATCGACATTTAACACTAAAGGACAGTAATACATGTGTCTTGGGGTGTCAATTACAAGTAGACCGCCTGCAATAAAATATCTTGTTCACACAACTTAATATCTTGTGCACCCAAGATAATATGTTGTGCAAACAAGATATTATGTTGTCCGCACAAGCTAATATCGTGTGCACAAGATAACATATTGTGCACAAAAGATAATATCTTGTGCGAACAAGATAGTAGCTTGTCTGTACAAGATAATATCTTGTGCGCACAACTTATAAAAAAATAGCCATCGGAAGAGATGGCAAATCCCCCGACCAAAAGCCAATATGGCCTTCAGAAGATTGTTCATCAATAGAAAGTGCACCAGAATTAAACCAGCAATATATCACAAAAGTATTGCAGTTATGGCCATCACAAGATTATACTTCAGGAGAGATAACTGAAAAACCAGGGTACTCAGAACTGTGGTTCTTGCGCATGACATGCCTACTTAAACTCATGCATTTCTGTACAAAGTACCATCAATATGTCTCAAAGGGTGTTAGAGATCACAAGCTGGTCATACTGTTATATTGGAAGGGTAGATAACTCAAATATTTATCATAGCATCCAGAATTGTGGTTCTTAGGCATGAAGTGCCGTCTCAACCTTGTATACAATTGTGCCAAGTGCCATCAATATATCTCAAAGGATATCGGAGTTATGGCCATCAAAAGGTTATATTGTCAGGGAAGATAATGAAAAAACCAGGGCACCCAGAGTTGTGGTTCTTGCATGTGACACACCTGCTTAACCTCATGTACAACTGTACCAAGTACCATCAATATATCTCAAAGAGTGTTGGAGATGTGGCCATCACAAGGCAGTGATTCTATATTATTGGAAGGGGAGATAACTCAAAAACCATGGCACCCAGAGTTGTGGTTCTTGTACATGACACACCGTCTTGGCCTTGTGAACAACTGTGTCAGGTATCATCAATATATCTTAAAGGGTATTGGAGTTATGGCCATCACAAGGTAGTCACTCTATTTTATTGGAAGGGGAGATAACTCAAAAACCATGGCAGCCAGAGTTGTGGTTCTTGTGCATGACACACCATCTCAGCCTTGTGAACAACTGTGCCAGGTATCATCAATATATCTTAAAGGGTATTAGAGTTATGGCCATCACAAGGTAGTCACACTATTTTATTGGAAGGGGAGATAACTCAAAAACCATGGCAGCCAGAGTTGTGGTTGTTGTGCATGACACGCTGTCTCAGCCTTGTGAACAACTGTGCAAGGTACCATCAATATACCTCAAAGGGTATTGGAGTTATGGCCATCACAAAGTAGTCATTCTATTTTATTAAAAGGGGAGATAACTAAAAAAGTATGGCATCCAGAGTTCTGGTTCTTGCGCATGACACACCGTCTCAGCCTTGTGAACAATTGTGCCAAGAACTATCAATGAATCTCAAAGGGTATAGGAGTTATGGCCATCACAAGGTTGCGTCTACGGACGGACGGACGGACGGACGGACAGACGGACGGACGGACGGACGCCAGGCTGATCGCTATATCCCCCGAACCTATTCGGTCGGGGGATAAAAATCATGTACCTTCCCGGGCTCCGTAATAATGTGCTCCATTACCTTACACAAGATACATGTAAGGGAGAAAGGTAGGTAATTTGCAGCAGAGGATTTGTCGACTTTCTCTTTCTTTCTTTCTGCCTTTCTTTCTTTCTTTCTTTCTTCTTATTCTGCGATCGGTCACATTTGACCATTACTCGCAGGTGTACATTACATACACTCCAGACTGCAGGGTTGGGTTTAAAGCCTACACAGTAATCATGTAACTACGGTAGGGGTCTTTAACCTGCACATGAGATGACTTTTCCTGTACAGGGGGCCTCCAGTTAACGTCCCGATCCGAAGGACGGTGCACTTTTTGGCATTCACCCCTGCAAATGATGCCAATGGAGCGTGTTCGGACACCGAAATAATCACCGCCTCCGGGGAAAGAAACGGGGCCGTCTAGCTTCAGAGGCAAGTGCACTAACCACTGAGCTATCACGCTCCTTTTCTCGAAGAAAGGCGGCACATTAGCAGATATCCCGTCCTTTCTGGAGGGATCTCTCACAGGATTTTCAGAATGGAGGTGAGTTCTTCTCTAAGTTCTTTCAAGACCATAGGTTAATCCTTTAAACTTTTGACATTCTTCATTACCAAATAAATCTAAGTGGGGCATATTCGGACTTTTAAAGTGATCTTCACTGCCGGGTCGAGCGCCCCGGGGTGATGGACGAGGATGTATCCCAGTAACTCTATCACAACTTAAGTAACTGGCCCGTTCTTATCCGATGCGGTTGCTCTCCTCTCTGTCGGAATCGGAATCCGGGTCGTTTCGCCCGTGGGTCGTTTCGCCCTGATTTCGGGGCTGGGTCGTTTCGCCCTTATCGGGTCAGTCGTTTCGCCTGTGAGTCGTTTCGTCCGTAGATCGTTTCGCCGCAAGTGGGTGCGTAAATGGACGGACGGTTGAATGAATAAACGATTGAATAAATGAATGGAGTTGTGTGTTGGTAGATGTACGGACGGACGAACGGACGGTTGGATATACGGAGATGGATAAGTGAATGAATGAATGAATGAATGATTGATTGAGGTTTTACGTCCGAGTCAACACTGTATAGGTCATTTTGCAGACGTTGCTTCAAATTGTGTGGGTTTTTTTACCCGACATTGAGAGGAAACGACATCTAAAGCGGAAAACCAAAAGGACAGTTACTCAGTTACTTTCCTACAAAATGATAGGGGCCCATAGATGGGCTTCATGACGATTCCACGCATAGCTGACACCGACCACACACGAGTACTGGTGAACCGCTTAGAGGATCTAAGCTTGCCCAGGCAAAGCTGTGCGAGTCGGACCGCCCATGCTTATAAACCCTTTTGGTTTCATTGCTAAGCAGGGCTTGAGATACCTTTTCATTGGGGGAAATCGATGTTAGCAAGTCTATATTATGAAGAACCCCTACCCCTAAACCCACTGTATAAAGCATTTAGTGGCTCCTCATATATACTTTATTTTTCATACTTCAGTTTCTAAACGTAGACAATAAGAAATGAGAAAAATATCGCATTTTTACATATACACAGTAATTTTCACAGCCATAAGTCCCATTATAACAATATCAAATATGAAAAATTGCTTTATAGCAAACACACGAAGTGTTTGCTTTACTGTAGAGAGGCTGGAACAACATACTTAGGCACCCAAATCTCGCCTGGAATCTCATTCAATTTCTCGCGATAATCCGCCATCTTTACAGAGTTCATGAGAATTTTATTCCTATCCAAAAATTGCTTCTCAAAACCAAAAGGAGTTAAGACCTATTAAAACAGAAACACAAAATGCGTCGAAATAATTTTAAAAAGCTCCTTTCGAAGACCGATGCCGCATCAAACGCTGAAGTTTGGTCGCGGGAAAGTTTCGAAACTACGTCACGCGTTTAAATTAACTGAAACGTACCGCACTGAGCCGCAAAGGTTAGACGGTAAAACCCAGCACCGCGACTGGACCAACGGGTTACCGGAGCATTTGCCGAAGCATTTACCAGAACTTCTCGGTAGGGTAGAAAGCGCTTCTCGTCTGACCAAGCAATTAAAACTTTTCACAAACTATCACTCAGGGGTATAAAATAAAGCCCTGGGAATTATATGAGACACAATGAGCTATCTTGCTACATGTGGATTTCTACCTTCCCAAGATTTACAAAATGATGATAAGCCCCAAATCTATAATATGACGCTAGTGCTTCAAGGTACTTTAAAGTGTCCATGCTGCAAACTAACTGAGTCACCAACTCAATATATGAAGATAGATAGATAGGGGTGTAAATGAGTGTCCCTGCCAGCACAAACCACGGGCCAACGTCGGGCCGATAGCGGTACGACGTTACAACGTCGTACCGCTATCGGCCCGACGTTGGCCCGGCATTCTTTGCTGGCTGGGGTGTTTGCTCAAAAGGCAGTGTCTTTATTTCATATTAATTGTCATCACTAGATGCAAGCTTGTTAAAAAGTTCATCCACGAAGCCATTATAGCTCTTAAGAAATTAACTTGAATGGTACGATGGTCGCTAGGTTTGACGCATACAAAGTTAGTGAACAGTGAAAAGTGGGTCAAGGTCAAATATGGATGCTTGTATTATCGCTGCCATCCCAAGATGTAAGTTTGTACCAAGTGTCATTATAAACTCTTACAGCTCTTGAAAAATGAACATAAATAGTAGGGTGAACGTTAGGTTTGACGCAATAGATTTCAAAGTTAGTGAACCATGAAAAGTAGATGGTCAAATATAGCACCAAACGAGGATATTACCAATATTTTCCGGGACTCCCCATACCCCCACCAACCCCTTTATATACCAAAACATATCTAACCTCAATCCATAGGGCTTGAAAAAATAAGAGCGAAACGACCAACCAAATCAGGGCGAAACGACCCATGGACGAAACGACTTAGGGCGAAACGACCCACGGGCGAAACGACCCGTGACCCTCTGTCTTCGGTAATTCGTTTCACCAAACCCCGATAAAACAAGTACACAGTTTTCGAAAACGAAAGTAGAAAAATTGAAACACGTTTTTGTCCAATTTGATTATCCAGAAATCGAGAATTCACTGGCTTTACTATGTCTTCAGTGGAAGAGGTTTGTTCTAAGCGTTAGCATTAGCTCAATAGGCCCCTCAATATTCACAGAACTCCTTTGGTAATTATTAAAATGCTCCAAAGAAACCTCGGAGGAAGGTGTACTCATATCAGAAAGGTGACTATGAAACTATGAGGAAGGATGCACTCAGATTTGCAAAGGAGAATTACTTTAATGGTCATTCAGATGCTCGGTCTATACAGGAGAATTTTGATTTGATAACTTCTTTCATTCATACTTCGGCCGAAAATCATATCCCCTCAAAAACTAGTAGGGCTGTATCTTCTATTCCCTGGATCACTCCAGAGATAAGAAGGAAAATTCGCAGAAGGAATAAGATTCATGCAAAGGCAAAAAAGACAGGAAGTGGTAAACTCCGGACAAAATTTGAAAACTTGAGACGTGAAATCAAGACTGATATAAAAAATCAGCATGATTTGTATGTGAATAACTTGGTAGGTGATGTAAAGGCAAATCCCAGAGACTTCTACAGATATATTAATAGCCAGAAGAAAGACAGGCAAGGTATCCCGCCCCTTAATAAAAGAGGAGGGGATGGGGTTGCTGAATCAGACTCTGAAAGGGCAGAGGAACTAGTTGGTCAATTCAATGATGCTTTTAATAAAACTGAGTTCATGGAGGTCCCATTAACTGGAAGATCGGCCCCATTCATGAATAATATTGTTGTGACAGCTGCAGGAGTGATCAAATTACTTCAAGGCTTAAACCCCAGTAAGGCCTTAGGACCTGATGAGCTTCATCCCAGAGTCCTGAAGGAACTAGCAAATGAGTTGGGTCCAGTTTTCGCACACTTGTTTCAACAGTCTCTTGATACGGGTGAAATCCCCAAAGAATGGCTCTTAGCAAACATTTGTCCACTCTTCAAAAAAGGAGATAGGGCTCTTGCCCGCAATTATCGCCCTGTGTCTCTGACTTGTGTTCTGTGTAAATTACTGGAACATATAGTTTGCTCAAACATCATGGCCCACTTGGACGAACATAAACTTTTGTCAGACAGACAACATGCATTTAGGAAAAGGCACAGTTGTGAAACTCAGCTAAGCACAGTTATTAATGACTGGGCAAAAATCTTGGACAAAGGGGGACAGGTGGACACATTCATTCTGGACTTCGAGAAGGCTTTTGACACCCCTCCTCATGAACTACTTAAATCTAAGTTATTTGGTTATGGAATTGGGGGAAAGACCCTAAAATGGATAGATTCCTTTCTTTGCTACAGAAAACAGCGGGTTGTTGTTAATGGTGAATCTTCGGAGTGGGCTCCAGTTTTGTCTGGAGTCCCACAAGGGACCGTTCTTGGTCCACTTTTGTTCTCCCTGTACATCAATGATATTTCCACTGACATTGACTCAGAAATAAGACTGTTCGCAGATGACTGTGTTTGTTACCGGGAAATTAGAGATACAGATGACTCATTGAAACTTCAGGCTGACATAGATAGATTAGGATGTTGGGCACGTAAATGGGGCATGAGATTTCAGCCAGTTAAATGCAATATTATGCAGATAACTAGGAAGAGATCTAATAAAGTTGAGGCTTCTTACACCTTAGAGGGTACGGTCCTCGAGAATGTGGACTCGATTAAATACCTTGGAGTGACAATCTCACACAACTTGAGATGGAATACTCATATTAGCAACATGTGTACTAAGGCAAATAGAACGCTTGGTTTCCTGAGGCGAAATCTTCATCAGTGCCCTCAGGATGTAAAAGAGGCAGCATATAAAGGTCTTGTTCGCCCAATCTTGGAATATGGTAGTTGTATCTGGGACCCCAGTGGAGTGGTCCTTAACGATGAAATTGAGAAAGTTCAGAATAGAGCTGCTAGATTTGTAACAAGCAATTACTGCTTTGAAACTGGGAGCATGACTGGAATACTTGGAAAATTAAAATGGGAGTCTCTCAAGAAAAGGAGAAAAGACAGTAGGCTAATCCTTTTATACAAAGGTCTAAAGGGTGCTGCCAGCATTCCAACAGATGACCTTGTTCCCCCAGCTAGATACTGTAGAAATCACCATTCGTTGGCGTTTCAGACCCTTAGCGCAAGAACTGACATTTATAAAGAGTCGTTCTTCCCCAGAACCATTAGAGATTGGAATGCCCTTCCCGATTCGATAATTTCGACAGCTGAAGGTGCTGATGATTGTGTAGCTAAATTTACCTCTTTGGTTAGAGCTAGGGACTAACTTCCCACATCACAGGTCCTGGTGTATGAATGTCATTTGACGTGTCACCAGTAACAATTCTGATTCTGATTCTGATTCCACACTAAGGAGAAGTCTTGATAAATTCTGTGCATCTTTCTTCCCATGGTCCGCATGGATATGGTGTCAAGAGAAAAAACTTTAGATGGATCAGCTCTTTTCTCTAGGGTTGAACCCAAGCTCAAAGGTGAATGTTCTTCAGAAGTACTTGTCATATCAGGCATACATGTGATATTTTCTTGGACCCAAATAGGAGATTTTGATTTTCAGATAGGGAGATTGGGGACCCAAATAGGGAGATTTTTCCGCGGTAAAAAGTGATGTTATTTTTGGTCAAAATTTACCTCTGAAGCACTTTTTCACCCATAACATGCCAACACGACAATTGTCGTCTGCTTTGTCGTCTGTCCTCTGCATTAAAAATCATTTTTTGAAAACAGTGTGGGCCCAGATCAGACTGCAGAGCAGTCTGATGAGGGTCCACAATGTTTGCCTTTATGCAAAAATATGTTATAAAAGCTTGGAAGAAGAGAATTCAGCAGACGACAAACTTCCATTTTTCTTTTAAAAGACAGACAATTACTTGGAGGAACGATCAAAGAACAAGCACTGGCCAATAGATCGGTGTTAAATACCCACCTAGCAGAAAATACCCGCATAGCAAAAAATCTGACATACATTTACTCGTACTCTTACACCCCTTCTCTTATCAAGTTCTTTTTTGAGTGGGGGGGGTGGGGGTGGGGGTGCATGCATGATTGCCGTTATGAAATATTACATACTGTAAGTATTTTATAAGTTATATTGCATGTTGTTTATGTTTGTTTATTGTTGAAAATTTGCGCATGTACCTTACTTGATTTCCGTTTCTTAGTTTTTATCCAGTGAATAATAAATAAGTAAACTTCCAAAATGTTTGTTATTCTTTTATGACCAATCAAGCGCCCCAAATCTAGGGAACTTACGGCAACAGTCTTGCAGTTTGGATAGCTTCATCTGTAGATCGGTAAAATAAGCTAAAGATCGTGAAGTACGGAAGTTTTTGCAATGCCTAAATGGTTAAATGCCCATGCTTTTTCCATGGCTACTTTCCCCCAAAACGTGCCTCGGAACTTAGTCAGAACTATCAAGCATGCATGATTTTTTATTGATTTAACTTGGGGGCATATTTCTTTCATAAAAGATCCTTCAAAAACACGGCACAAAAATATTTTTTCTTGCAAGCTAAAAATGAAACAGGTTTGAATAGAAAATGTCACCCTGCAAAACTCCGGTCCTATGTTTATTAATAAATGAAAAACTGCATACAGATGCTTAGAATATACCAGCGTCTGCTCTACTCTGTTTTGGCGGGAAGAATATTTAACGCGCTCACCTGTTGGAGGCCAAAAAGCATGCACGAATTTTCTTTGACGTCACGTGGGGCATATTTCTTTCTTCCGTTAAAAACGGCAAAAATATTTTTCTCGGGTTTAAATAGAAAATGTCACTTTGTAATACCCCAGTTCTATGATTAATAATGAATTACAGTTTACAGACGCATAGAAAAAAAACAGCATCTGCTCTGCTCTGTTTTGGCGGGAATAATATTTAGCGTGCACACGTGTCAATTACAAAGGGATTAATAAGATATAACTGGTATATCTTGATTGACTAGTTTTCACACCTTGCCACATTGTTAATTGTCCGCTTATCAATAAGGCTCGCCTCGGGTGTAAACAGTTTAATAGTGTTGGCAACTTGAGCAAATCAGCGATCAGGGGCAAGGTTGGCAAAAAAGCGGGAAATACTCATATTTCCCTGGACAGTGAGAAATACAGGGAATTCCCGGAAAATACTGGTAATTCCCGGGAAATACTGGGAAATATATATTTACATAGATTGTACCAATTGAGACAGCTTAGTATACCCCAACTACCTAGCTATTTGAAAGGAAAATTATTTCAAGTTCATGCAGGGCTTGAAAATTCCACTTGTCTGCTTGCAATGATAAAAAAAAATTGAAGGACAAGTAAAAAGTTTGTCTAGTCCTAACGACATTTAACAAAGTTTACATGCACTTAGTCATGTAGAACAAGTGAAATTTTGAAGAATTTTCCATCCCTTTTTATACTGAATAACTTGAAACATCTATAGCCTATTGCCTTCATAGAGAATGTATATAATTTCTTTTCAAATGTGATTCTAAAATATTAGATTTTAACTTTCAGCTATTTCCCTTGACTTGTAAATACATGTATTTTGAATACTTTGGTGAATATCTATAATTTAAGAAACCTTTTGTGCTTAAATTAACTTTGTTCTTTTAATACCCGTCTCAAACTAAAAATTAAATTATCACACCTTTTAGCATTAGGAGTACGATTACTTGACAAACTTTCTAATAAACCTTTTCTAGTGTAAACATCCTTAAAATTCAAACATCCAAAGAGTTATTGTAAATCTAAAAAATTGAACCATGTGGTTTATTGTTACACTAAAGCATACAAAACATGGTACTTCCAATGACAAACTCTCTTAAAGAAGCTAAGTGACTGTGATTCTGATCTGGGTCTGCACTGTTTGCCCATGCATGTCTGTCCTAAATATTGGTATCATTATGGTATTTTATCCTCTTAAGCATACAAGTGATTTTAAATACTGTTGTCAGTGGATAAGTTGAAAGTGACGTCAGCGAATGTTTTGTTATTAAGCACTGTCCACAGTTGTCCAAAGGTAACGACGCTTCGGCTATGTTAATTATAACAGTATAATCTGTCTTGCAAGCCAATGATGTGTATAATAATGATAACCGTGCAACCTGTCAAACCTACCTGTGGTGGTATAGTCTTTTATGTCACTGTCTACTTATCTTCCGACAACAGTAACACTCTGCACCCCACATAACAACAGATCACTTTATATTTATGCTTGTGTTTGGTTGAGTAAAAGCATACCTATGACATATGTATGGGGAGGCATATTGCAAAATAGCTAACTGTTCATTATTTCAATTAAATTACACAGATATTAATAGTGTTTTTCTATGAAATAACTAAACAAAAACCATATTTCCCACTATTTACCAGTATTTCCCACTTTTGCTGAATTTTGGGGTATTTCCCAGGACGGTAATTACCGGTAAATACCAGTGGGAATCCCCGCCACCGGTATTTACTGACCAACCTTGATCAGGGGAGTATAATTATTAATAAATGTATGGAAACATCATTTGTTTTCCTTTTATTTGAAACATTATTGAATTTCTCACTTTTTACCATGTTTGTGGCTTGTTTGATGGTTGCATTTTAATACATTCTTTTCATATCGCGATATCATATCTGTACATGTGTGTATTGTAATTTACTCTACCAGTTTATCGTGACAGCCCTAGCGTAAATACACTAAAGGTTAACCGCATAGGTATTTTACTGCGGTAAACACTAAAATGGTCGGTCGGCGGAAAACTACTATAGGAAAAGTGTTGTGTCGGGAGATTAGGGCCGTCAGACGGGAGACCGGGAGATGGGGTTGGAAATCGGGATATCCCGACGAAATCGGGAGATATCACATGTATGTACCAGGGCCTATGATCAGGCGTGCCTCTAGTTTAAGACAAAGAAGACATAAGACAAATTTTATTTTTAAATTATATTGTTTACTGTCCGACTTAAAAAATAAAATTTGTCTTATGTCTAGAAGTCTTGATAAGTTCTGTGCATCTTTCTTCCCATCTATCTATCTTCTGATACTGCGTCGGTCACATTTGACCATTACCGCAGGATATGGTGTCAAGAGAAAAAACTTTAGATGGATCAGCTCTTTTCTCTAGGGTTGAACCCAAGCTCAAATGTGAATTTTCTTCAGAAGTACTTGTCATATCAGGGCCTATGATCAGGCGTGCCTCTAGGCTTGGTATTGGGTGTACTTCTATCACATGAACAAGTCCGTGAAATGAACACCCCACTAAACCCCACTCTTTATAGAGAAAACTGGGGTTTATGGGGGTATACATTATTATGCCCCCAACTTTGAAAAAGTTGGAGGAGCATATTGCTTCTGGTTCGTTCGTCCGTCCGTCCGTTACACTTTTGATGCATAGCATAACTAAAGAACTGTGCATGCTAGGGTTTTGAAATTTCATATATGGATTCCTCATGGAAAATTAGCTGACGCGTATTTTTTTTCTCGTCCGGATTATGCCCCCTTCAAGAGTTATTGCCCTTTGAAATTTTTTTAATAAAATCTTGTCAGTAAGATATCTCAAAAACTATTGGAGCTAGAGCCTTGAAAGCTGGTGAATATATTGGTGGTGATGAGTAGATGAACTGATTAACTTTTGACAAAATTCCGAAAAATACTTTGTGAGTGATGGCCCTTTGTCATTTTGGTAATTTGTGCCCATTGTAATGTATGCTAAAAGTGATGCATAGCATAACTTTAGAACCGTGTATTCTAGGGTTTTGAAATTTCATATACGGATTCCTCATGGAAAATTAGCTGACGCTTTTTTTTTTTCTTGTCCGGATTATGCCCCTTTTAAGAGTTATTGCCCTTTGAAATTTTTTTAATAAAATTTTGTCAGCAAGATATCTCAAAAACAATTGGAGCTAGAGCCTTGAAAAGTGGTGAATATATTGGTGGTGATGTGTAGATGAACTGATTAACTTTTGACAAAATTCCGAAAAATACTTTGTGAGTTATGGCCCTTTGTCATTTTGCTAATTTGTGCCCATTGTAATGTATGCTAAAAGTGATGCATAGCATAACTTTAGAACCGTGTATGCTAGGGTTTTGAAATTTCATATATGAATTCCTCATGGAAAATTAGCTGACGCGTATTTTTTTTCTCGTCCGGATTATGCCCCTTTTAAGAGTTATTGCCCTTTGAAATTTTTTTAATAAAATCTTGTCAGCAAGATATCTCAAAAACTATTGGAGCTAGAGCCTTGAACGTTGGTGAATAGATTGGTGGTGATGAGTAGATGAACTGATTAACTTATGACAAAATTCCGAAAAATACTTTGTGAGTTATGGCCCTTTGTCATTTTGGTAATTTGTGAAAAACTTTGTCATCGTTCTAGCGCCTACATTTCTTCACCAATTTCAATATTACTTCACACAAATGTTCCTTATAAAAAAATCTCGAGCGAGTTCGACTTTCAAGGTCATGAACTCAAGGTCAAGGTCACTGTGGCTATTTTTAGAAAAACTTTGTCATCACTCTAGCGCCAACATTTCTTCACCAATTTCAATATAACTTCACACAAATGTTCCTTATGACAATAGCTCGAGCGAGTTCGACTTCAAGGTCATGATTTCAAGGTCAAGGTCACTGTGGCTATTTTTAGAAAAACTTTGTCATCGCTCTAGCGCCTACATTTCTTCACCAATTTCAATATACCTTCACACAAATGTTTCTTATGACAATATCTCAGCGAGTTCGACTTTCAAGGTCATGACCTCAAGGTCAAGGTCACTGTGGCTATTTTTAGAAAAACTTTGTCATTGCTTAGTGCCTACATTTCTTCACTGATTTCAATATAACTTAACACAAATGTTCCTTATGACAATATCTCAAGTGTGTTCGACTTTCAGGGTCATGACCTCAAGGTCAAGGTCACAGTAGCTATTTTTAGCGCCTATATTTCTTCGCCGATTTCAATATAACTTCACACAAATGTTCCTTATGACAATATCTCTAGCGAGTTCCACTTTCAAGGTCAAGGTCACTGTGGCTATTTTTAGAAAAACTTTGTCAATGCTCTAGCGCTTACATTTCTTCACAGATTTCAATATAACTTCACACAAATGTTCCTTATGACAATATCTCAAGCCATTTCAACTTTCAAGGTCAAGGTCACATTGGCTATTTTTAGACAAACTTTGTCTTCACGCCAGCGCCTACATTTCTTCACCGATTTTAATATAACTTCGCACAAATGATCCTTATGACAATACCTCGAAAGAGTTCGACTTTCAAGGTCAAGGTCACAGTGGCTATTTTTAGAAAAACTTTTTCATTGCTCTAGTGCTTACAGTTTTTCACCAATTTCAAAATCGATTCACACAAATGTTCCTTGTGACAATATCTGTAGCGAGTTCCACTTTCAAGGTCAAGGTCACTGTGGCTATTTTTAGAAAAACTTTGTCAATGCTCTAGCGCTTACATTTCTTCACCAATTTCAATATAACTTCACACAAATGTGCCTTAAGACAATATCACGAGCGATTTCGACTTTCAAGGTCAAGGTCACTGTGGCTATTTTGAGAAAAACTTTGTCATCGCCCTAGCGACTACATTTCTTCACTGATTTCAATATAACTTCACACAAATGTTCCTTATGACAATACCTCGAGTGAGTTTGACTTTCAAGGTCACTGTGGCTATTTTTAGAAAAACTTTGACATGGCTCTAGCGTTTACATTTCTTCACCGATTTCAGTATAACTTCACACAAATGTTCCTTATGACAATACCTCGAGTGAGTTTGACTTTCAAGGTCAAGGTCACTGTTGCTATTTTTAGAAAAACTTTGACATGGCTCTAGCACTTACATTTCTTCACCGATTTCAGTATAACTTCACACAAATGTTCCTTATGACAATATCTTGAGCTATTTCGACTTTCAAGGTCAAGGTCACTGTGGCTATTTTTAGAAAATCTTTGTCATCGCTCTAGTGCCTACATTTATTGATGGATGTTAATAGAACTTCACACAAATGTTTCTTATGGTAATATCTCGAGTTGCTTTGACTTTCAAGGTCATGACCTCAAGGTCAAGGTCACTATGGCTATTTTTAGAAAAACTTTGTCATTGCTCTACCGCCTACATTTATGATTTTAATCTAACTTCACACAAAAGATGCTTATGATAATATCTTGAGCAAGATCTACTTCGCATCCATGGCCTCAAGTCAAGGTCCCTATGACTGTTTTTAGAGAAATATTGCCATTACTCTAGAACCTACATTTATGGATGGATTTTTAGCTCACCGTCACGTAGTGACGAGGTGAGCTTTTGGGATCACTTTTTGTCCGTCGTCCGTCGTGCGTGCGTGCGTCCGTGCGTAATCAATTTCTTTAAACGACATCTCCTCCTAAACCACTGATCAGATTTTGACCAAACTTCACAGGAATGATCCTTAGGTGGTCCCCTTTCAAAGTTGTTCAAATGGTTCCGGTCCGTTGCACATCTAGGTCACAGGAGCCAAAAATAGATTTTTTCCACCAAAATCTTAAAAAATCTTCTTCTCTGAAACCACAAGGCCCAGGTCTTTGATATTTGGTATGAAACTTCATCTAGTGGACCCCTACCAAGATTGTTCAAATTATAGTGCTGGGGCCAAAAATGCCCCCGCTCTGGGGCCCTTTGGTTTTACATAGGCTTATATAGGGAAAATCTTTAAAAATCTTCTTCTCTGAAACCAAAAGGCCCAGGTCTTTGATAATTGGTATGAAGCTTCATCTAGTGGACCCCTACCAAGATTGTTCAAATTATAGTGCTGGGGCCAAAAATGCCCCCACCCCGGGGCCCTTTGGTTTTACATAGGCTTATATAGGGAAAATCTTTAAAAATCTTCTTCTCTGAAACCACAAGGCCCAGGACTTTGATATTTGGTATGAAGCTTCATCTAGTGGACCCCTACCAAGATTGTTCAAATTTTAGTGCTGGGACAAAAAATGCCCCCGCCACGGGGCCCTTTGGTTTTACATTGGCTTATATAGGGAAAATCTTTAAAAATCTTCTTCTCTGAAACCACAAGGCCCAGGTCTTTGATATTTGGTATGAAGCTTCATCTAGTGGACCCCTACCAAGATTGTTCAAATTATAGTGCTGGTGACAAAAATGCCCCTGCCCCGGGGCCCTTTGGTTTTACATAGGCTTATATGGGGAAAATCTTTAAAAATCTTCTTCTCTGAAACCACAAGGCCCAGGACTTTGATATTTGGTATGAAGCTTCATCTAGTGGACCCCTACCAAGATTGTTCAAATTATAGTGTCGGGACAAAAAATGCCCCCGCCACGGGGCCCTTTGGTTTTACATAGGCTTATATAGGGAAAACCTTTAAAAATCTTCTTCTCTGAAACCACAAGGCCCAGGTCTTTGATATTTGGTATGAAGCTTCATCTAGTGGACCCCTACCAAGATTGTTCAAATTTTAGTGCTGGGACAAAAATGCCCCCGCCACGGGGCCCTTTGGTTTAATTTACATAGGCTTATATGGGGAAAATCTTTAAAAACCTTCTTCTCTTAAACCACAAGGCCCAGGACTTTGATATTTGGTATGAAGCTTCATCTAGTGGACCCCTACCAAGATTGTTCAAATTTTAGTGCTCGGACAAAAAATGCCCCCGCCACGGGGCCTTTTGGTTTTACATTGGCATATATAGGGAAAATCTTAAAAAATCTTCTTCTCTGAAACCACAAGGCCCAAGTCTTTGAGATTTGGTATGAAGCTTCATCTAGCGGACCCCTACCAAGATTGTTCAAATTATAGTGCTGGGGCCAAAAATACCCCCGCCCCGGGGCCCTTTGGTTTTACATAGGCTTATATAGGGAAAATCTTTAAAAAATCTTCTTCTCTGAAACCACAAGGCCCAGGACTTTGATATTTGGTATGAAGCTTCATCTAGTGGACCCCTACCAATATTGTTCAAATTATAGTGCTGGGACAAAAAATGGCCCCGCCACGGGGCCCTTTGGTTTTACATTGGCTTATATAGGGAAAATCTTTAAAAATCTTCTTCTCTTAAACCACAAGGCCCAGGTCTTTGATATTTGGTATGAAGCTTCATCTAGTGGACCCCTACCAAGATTGTTCATGTATAGTGCTGGGGCCAAAAATGCCCCCGCCCCGGGACCCTTTGGTTTTACATAGGCGTATATAGGGAAAATCTTTAAAAATCTTCTTCTCTGAAACCACAAGGCCCAGGACTTTGATATTTGGTATGAAGCACCATCTAGTGAACCCCTACCAATATTGTTCAAATTATAGTGCTGGGACAAAAAATGCCCCCGCCACGGGGCCCTTTGGTTTTTCATTGGCTTATATAGGGAAAATCTTTAAAAATCTTCTTCTCTTAAACCACAAGGCCCAGGTCTTTGATATTTGGTATGAAGCTTCATCTAGTGGACCCCTACCAAGATTGTTCATGTATAGTGCTGGGGCCAAAAATGCCCCCGCCCCGGGGCCCTTTGGTTTTACATAGGCTTATATAGGGAAAATCTTTAAAAATCTTCTTCTCTGAAACCACAAGGCCCAGGACTTTGATATTTGGTATGAAGCTTCATCTAGTGGACCCCGACCAAGATTGTTCAAATTATAGGGCTGGGGCAAAAAATGCCCCCGTCCTGGGGCCCTTTGGTTTTACATAGGCTTTTATAGGCAAAATCTTTAAAAATCTTCTTCTCTGAAACCGCTAGGCCCAGGTCTTTGATATTTGATGTGTAGCTTCATCTAGTGGACCTTTGCCAAGATTGTTAAAATTAAAGCCTTTGTTGATGTTTGGTATGAAGCTTCACCTTTAAGACCTCCCTCAACATTATGCACATTAAAGCCCTGGGGCCAATAATGGCCCTCTCTGGGGCCCACTTGTTACACTATGGATCAGGTGAGCGATCTAGGGCCATCATGACCCTCTTGTTAAACAAACTTTACACAAATGTTGCATATGATAAAATCTCAAGCAAGTTGGACTTTTGCCATTTCAGTGTTTTCCACACACGAAGTTGTCTTGTGCGAGGGGATTTGTATCGCATGCGATGCCTTGTTTTTTTTTTAATAAAACCTTGTCAGCAAGTCCATATCTTGAGAACTATTAGAGCTTCATTAATCATTCTTGGTACAAACTTGCATCCAGGCATTCCAACTTCATCGCAAGCATCCATATCTGACCTTGACCTGTATTTCATGGTTCACTGACTTCGTGAATTATTGCGACCACCCTGACTTTCACCATTTCTCGAAAACTATTAAAGCTTTTTAAATTATAATTGGTACAAACTTGCATCTAGGAATTGCAACTGCAACGCAAGCATCCATATTTGACTTTTACCCATATTTCATGGTTCACTGACTTTGTGAATTATTGCGACCACCCTGACTTTCTATCATTTCATTTCTCAAGATCTATTAGAGCTTCATTAATTGCATTTGGTACAAGCTTGCATTTAGGAATTGAAACTTCAATGCAAGTATCCATTTCTGACCTTGACCTACATTTTATGGTTCACTGACTTTGTAAAATTGTGTGACAACCCTAACTTTCACCCTGATGTAAGAGTCTGTTTTTAAGAGTTTCATTGATGATACTTGGTACATGCTTGCAACTAGGAGTGAAATTTTTATGCAGGCATCCATGTTTGACCTTGACCTAGATTTCATGGTTTGGTGACTTTGCGCCTCCACAGGCGTGACATAGCCTTCATGGGGAATTCTTGTTGTATGTTTTTTGAGTCTTTAACAATATTTGTTGAATATTTTGCCATCTAAGGACAAGCAAAGGTTGGGGGCATTGTGTTTTACAAACACCATTTCTAGTTTTCCTTATTTCTGCTCCATGACATAGGTTGTGGGTACTCGTTAGAACCGCCTCAATGAGGCCGTTCTAACAAGCACCCACAACCTATGTTTGCAGTATAAATAAGAAAAATATCACAAATTTTCATCAGAAAAGTAGCCATTTTGGAGATGTGAAAAAATGCACTATGCCGCACGCATGTGTTATCGTAATGTTGCTATACATAAACAATATTTTTTTATCCCCCGACCGAATAGGTTTGGAGGATATAGCGATTAGCCTGGCATCCATCAGTTCGTAGAGGAAACTTTGGGATGGCAATAACTCCCAATACCCTTTGAGATTGATGGTACATGGCCGAATTGTTCACAAGGCTGAGATGGTGTGTCATAAAAGCCAAGGCTTGGCCGAGCCAAAAATGCCGATCCAAAGATTTTATATTCCGTCTCTTGTCACAATGAAGATATATATTATAGTGAGTTTGGTATAAAATTATTATGAATAACTTATTTGATAACTGCAGAAAGGTTCATCTCTCTACATTGTTTTATTTTCTTGTAATAACTATTTTTCCGAAATACAGGGGTATAAAAGCCAAGGCCGGAAAAAAGGTGATATTTCTTATTTTCTTGCAAAGGAGCAGTCCCTATAAGGCCCATTTTATGGCCCCTTTTGATTTTCTTTAAACTTTGCAGACTCAACAAAGGATGTATTTGCTTTAAAGTGGTGAAATTTCAGATCCACAGATGTAATGGTATTGGCTCTATGAGGAACCAAAGTGGGTGGGGTAATTCTACCCCATTGAGAGACCTGTGGTTCTTACGCTATTATCTCTAGCACAAAGCATCCTGGCAAGTGGGTCTTTTTAGTATTGTTTTGACCTTTATAGATGTTAAACATAATGTATATGTTTTTGTGGAAAAATTCTTCGTTTTACCACTATACTCACTTATAAGTTGTACCTAAATTTCAGCTAAATTTACTGACCGTCTTTACGCAAAACCACAACATAAGTTTATTTCCAAAGCTACTGCAATAATACTTGACAGGGATAATTAAGATATAATGGGCATTGCCAAATTATGAGCATTTCTTTCTTCTGTAATTACTTATAGAGTTATATGCCCCTGAATCCATTTTTTGACATATTTTCTGTCATATTTAAAATCTATTGATATATGGCAAAAGGATTCTTCAAAACAGTCAATGATTTTCTGTCGATCTTATGAAGCTATTAGTGATTTGTAAATATCTTCTTTGATAATGACTTAAACGATATGGGTGGGTTAAATACACCCCTTTGCTATTTCTACTGCAAAACTTCCTTGGTTTTATGTCAACTCATCTTCATAAATCTATCTTACTGACAATTAAGATGAAGTTAAAAAAAACGAAACTTTCCCATTATCTGTAGAATAAGTCTCCTTTTAGGTCATACTTACCTATAACATTGAAATATTACTGAACTTAATAAATTTTGCATTACATCAAAACATTTATTTTGAAGCTTTTCTGTTGATTTTACATGTATTTGGAACTGCAGCCAAAATGGTTAGTAGAAAAGTGTGGTTCATCTTGTCCAGATTCCACAGCAGTTTAAGGCTTTCATATATGATTTTAGGTAAACGAAGAAATGATGCTTGCAGAGCCCTTCAAGCACTGGCTTACCCAGTCCCTTCACTTGTATATCATTTTGGAGCCTTCGGTAGTCTCTGGCCTTTGATTCTGGTACTCTTTGAGCCTTTCATTTAACTCTTGACACCACATACATGGTCGACCAACTGGTAGGTGTTGTTTTTTATGAATTTACCTATCAAGTGATTTAGACAGCCCGTCTTCAATAGATTATCAGCTTTGGCTGACCAACAATTGCTTAGGGATTTGACAGGAAGCAGAGTCACTACACAGATCCTGATTCATCCCACTGGTAGTCTGTGCTACTGACCATTCTAAGGCAGTGGTTCTGATGTGGTTCATGTAATACTTTGGCTTGTTGATGTCCCCTTTGTGTGTTACATTTGCTGTGTGTCTTTTGTTAAACATTTTAATCACCCCTTGTGAGGAAGAATTTGTTGATTTTTGCATGTTATATGTGTTTTGTCTGTCCTTGATTTCGCCACATCTTGTGATTGTGGCTTTCCTTGAACCTTTCCTTTTTACTTTTGTTCATGGGTTCACAAGTCTGATGTTTGACTTTGGTGTGTTTCTCTTCTATCCTGTTCTCTATCAGTCCCAAGAAGGATGTTACTGTTACAAATGAATTTAGTGCTGTGTATATGCCCACTAACCATCTATCCTTTCTATTCATCTTCATCAGCCACACTTGATGCACTCCAAGTATCTATGGCTGCATCTACGACGTGGTCAGTGTGATCTCTGTTAAGTTTAGCGTCATTATTTTCTGTATTGTATCTAAAGAAACTTAAGTACCAGAGTACATATGCTATATGCACAGCAACCACATGTGCCTGCCCCACTTCGGCACCGACAGTACCACCCACTAATGGGATTTAGTCCTTGACTGCACTCGATCCATAAACTATTACGTTTTGCTGGTCAGCCCCTGCCCATAGGGGCTTGAAGAAATATATGGGCTGCATGATGCTTTAGAGGATCTAAGCCGGTCAAGGAACCGCGGTGCGAGGCGGACCGTCCATGCTAATAAACCCTATTGGTTTCATTGGGCGACAGGGCTTGAGATGTCATTTCATCTCAATGTGGGGTAAAAGTCCCACAAAATTGTACAGTGTTGACGGGGACGTTAAACCTCATATCAAACAAACAAAACATTTTGCTGGAAGTATGCCTGGAAAGAATCTGGGCTTTAAATATACCTTCCTCCTCTTTAGGCATCAAGATTTCATACTGCCCATTCTCATTGAAATGTTCATCTGAGTAACACTGAGCTTGTTTTAGCTGATATATGCCCATGCTCAAATCCCTAAGCTACTTTTTCTGCTAGTTGAGGAAACTTCTAAATCTGCATCCGGCACCTTTTCCCCATTTAACACGTTTCCTCCCCCCCCCCCCCCCCCCCCCCAAATCATCTTTTAGTACTTTTCCCTATAGCTTGTAAGGACTTTTCCCCAATGCCATCATTCTTTTGGTGGCCGGATTTGAACCAAGCACCTTTCGATTGTAAGTCTAACGCACTAGCCACTGAGCTATCAAGGCCATTTACTTTTAATAGAATGTGATGTAGAGCAAAAGAATAAATAAAGATTCATGTAAAAACAAGATGTGTTTGTAAAACACTGATGCCCCTGGACAGCGCATGCTAAATATAAAAGCAGTATCACTCAGCAATCGAAAGAAATGGCCAATTTTCAAGTCTTAAAAAAGTAGGTCAAGGTCAAACATTATGAGATCATTGGAAAGGTCTTGTGACATAGAATGCACATGTGAAATATGAAAGCCCTATCACTTACCAATCGAAAGTTATGGCCAATGTTAAAGTTTTTAAAAATTAGGTCAAACTTCAAGGTAAAGGTCATGAGGTCAAAAATTATGGTACCACTGGAGAGGTCTTGTGAAAAATATGCATATGTGAAATATGAAAGCCCTATCACTTACCAATCAAAAGTTATGAACTATGTTAAAGTTTTTAAAAAGTAGGTCAAATGTCAAGGTGAAGGTCATGAGGTCAAAAGTTATCATACAACTAGTAAGGCCTTGTGACAAGGAATGCATATTTGAAATATGAAAGCCCTACCACTTACCAATCGAAAGTTATGGCCAGTGTTAAAGTTTTTAACAAGTAGGTCAAATGTCAAGGTCACAAGGTCAAACATTATGGTACCACTAGAAAGGTCTTGCGACAAGGACTGCACTTGTGAAATGTGAAAGCCATATCACTTACCTATCGAAAGTTATGGCCAATGTTAAAGTTTTTAAAAATTTTGAAAAAAGTAGGTCAAAAGTCAAGGTCAAGGTTATGAGATAAAAAAATATGGTACTACTGGAAAGGTCGTGTTATAAGGTATATACATGTGAAATATGAAAGCTCTATCTATTACCATTTAATAGTTATGCCCAATGTTAATGGTTTTGTAGGCAGACAGACAGATCAAAAACTATTTGCCACCCGAATCTCGATTCCACGGGCATAATAAGTGTTGTCATCCAATAAAAGATCAATTTCTTTCTTTCCAGACATTTCTGGTGTAACGAATGTGAACAGTTATTGTTTCTACAATCAATTTTAGTATGCGCTAGTTCTTACTCTTCACTAGTATGATTTGTGAAGATGAATTGACATAAAGCCAAAGAAATTTTGCAGTAGAAATAGCAAAGGGGTGTATTTAACCCACCCATATTGTTTTAAGTCATTATCAAAGAAGATATTTACAAAACACCTAATAGCTTCATTAGATCGACAGAAAATCATTGTGTGCTGAGTTTTTGACTGTTTTGAAGAATCCTTTTGGCATATATTTATAGATTTTAAATATGACAGAAAATATGACAAAAATGGATTCAGGGGCAGATAACTCTATATGTAATTATAGAAGAAAGAAATGCTCATAATTTGGCAATGCCCATTATATCTTAATTATCCCTGTCAAGTACTATTGCAGTAGCTTTGGAAATAAACTTATGTTGTGGTTTTGCGTAAAGACGGTCAGTAAATTTAGCTGAAATTTAGGTACGAATTATAAGTGAGTATAATGGTAAAGTGAAGAATTTTTCCACAAAAACTTATACATTATGTTTAACATCTATAAAGGTCAAAACAATACTCAAAAGACCCACTTGCCAGGATGCTTTGTGCTAGAGATAATAGCATAAGAACCACAGGTCCCTCAATGGGGTAGAATTACCCCACCCACTTTGGTTCCTCATAGAGCCAATACCATTACATCTGTGGATCTGAAATTTCACCACATTAAAGCAAATACATCCTTTGTTGAGTCTGCAAAGTTTAAAGAAAATCAAAAGGGGCCATAAAATGGGCCTTATAGGGACTGCTCCTTTATAGGTTAAAGTTCTTCTTTTTGCCCTGATAATATCTAAATTTGATAATTTTTGTCATACATAATAAACATACCAAAATCATGTTAAATGACCACATTTCTTATTTTCTAATGCTTTCTCATCATCATCAACAGATTTTTAGCTTACCTGGGCCGAAGGCTCCAGGGGAGCTTATAGTATAGTGGGTCCTCCGTCGTCCTCCGTCCGTCAGTCGTCCGTCCACACTTTTGAGCAGCTGTATCTCTGTATCCTGCAGGCTGATCTCAATCATTTCTCACCTGTAGTATGCCTCTGTGGGGCATTGATGACATAAACTTTTTTTTGAAATCGCTCTAAAACTTTGGTTCCTATGGCAACCACAAGGTCCCATAGACTTACTATGGGAAAATGCTTGTCATCACCGTAGCGCCTTCAGTTTTGATCGTATCTTTCTGAAACTTATATGTAAGGTGACTGGGGATAAAAACTCGGATGAGTTCGAAAACCGGCCAAGTCGGCCCATTTATCATAGATCCATTGATCGTAGAGTAACGTCCCTTTGATTGCTGAAAATGCCCATTTTCGACCTTGTCATCACTGTAGCCCCTTCAGTTTTGATCAGATCTTTCTGAAACTTATATGTAATGTGGCTGGGGATAAAACCTCGGATGAGTTCGAAAACCGGCCTAGTCCGCTGGTTTATCATAGAGTTACGTCCCTTTGATTGCTGAAAATGCCGATTTTTGACCTTGTCATCACCGTAGCCCCTTCAGTTTTGATCGGATCTTTCTGAAACTTATATGTAAGGTGGCTGTGGATAAAATCTCGGATGAGTTCGAAAACCGACTAAGTCGGCCCTTTTATCGTAGAGTAACGTCCCTTTGATTGCTAAAAATGCTGATTTTTTACCTTGTCATCACTGTAGCCCTTTCAGTTTTGATCGAATCTTTCTGAAACTTATATGTAAAGTGGCTTGGGATAAAATCTCGGATGAGTTCGAAAACCAGCCAAGTTTGTCCATTTATCACAGAGTAACGTCCCTTTGATTGCTGAAAATGCCGATTTTTGATCTTGTCATCACCGTAGCCCTTTGAGTTTTGATCGGATCTTTCTGAAACTTATATGCAAGGTGGCTGGGGATAAAGCCTCGGATGAGTTCGCATACCGGCAAAGGTGGCCTATTTATCATAGGGTTAAGTCCCTTTGATTGCTGAAAATGTTGATTTTTGACCTTGTCGACACTGTAGCCCCTTCAGTTTTAATCGGATCTTTCTGAAACTTATATGTAAGGTGGCTGGGGATAAAACCTCGCATGAGTTCGAAAACCGGCCAAGTTGCCCCATTAACTATATAGTTATGTCCCTCTGATGGCTGAAAATGTCGATTTTTATGCCCCCGCCATTCGAAGAATGGTGGAAAGGGTATATAGCGTTGCCCCTGTCCGTCCGTCCGTGCATCCGTGTGTCTGTGCGTCCGAAACTTAAACGCAGTCAATAACTTCCTTATTTCTTGATGGATTTTAAAATTACTAGGCATAAATGTTAACTATCATGAGACGACGTGTCACGTGCAAAACCCAGGTCCGTACCTCCAAGGTCAAGGTCATACTTAGAGGTCAAAAAAGGGTCCGAAACTTAAACGCAGTCAATAACTTTCTTATTTCTGAATGGATTTTGAAATTACTTTGTAGAAATGTTAACCATCATGAGACGATGTCTCATGTGCAAAATCCAGGTTGGTACCTCCAAGGTCAAGGTCATACTTAGAGGTCAAAGGCCAAAAAAAGGGTCCGAAACTTAAACGCAATCAATAACTTATTTATTTCTGGATGGATTTTGAAATTACTTTGAAGAAGTATTGACCATCATAGGACGATGTGTCACGTGCAAACCCAGATCGGTACCTCCAAGGTCAAGGTCTTTCTTAGAGGTCAAAGGTCAAAAAAAGGGTCCAAAACTTAAACGCAGTCAATAACTTACTTATTTCTGGATGGATTTTAAAATTACTTTGAAGAAATATTAACCATCATGAGACGATGTGTCACGTGCAAACCCAGATCCGTACCTCCAAGGTCAAGGTCATACTTAGAGGTCCAAGGTAAAAAAAATGGTTGGTCAATAACTTTCTTATTTCTGGATGGATTTTGAAATTATTTGGCAGAAATGTTGGTCATCATGAGACAATCAGCCTCACATAAAACCAAGGTACTTACCTACAAGGTCAAGGTCATACTTAGAGGTCAAGCGTGAAAAAAGGGTCCAAAACTTAATCACGGTCAATAACTTTCTATTGATGAATACGAACAGACATATTTTCAGGCGGGGGCATCCGTGTCCTATGGACTCATTTCTAGTTTACCTTGTCATCACCGTAGCCCCTTCAGTTTTGATCGAATCTTTCTGAAACCTATATGTAAGGTGACTGGAGATAAAACCTAGGATGAGTTTGAATACCTGCCAAGTTGGCCCATTTATCATTGATTTACGTCCCTTTGATTGCTGAAAATGCCCATTTTTGACCTTGTCATCACCATAGCCCCTTCAGTTTTGATCGGATCTTTCTGAAACTTATATGTAAGGTGGCTTGGGATAAAATCTTGGATAAGTTCGAACACAGGCCAAGTCAGCCCATTTATCGTAGAGTTCTGTCCCTTTGATGGCTGAAAATGTTGATTTTTGACCTGGTCAAATACCGTAGCCCCTTCAGTTTTGATCGGATTTTTCTGAAACTTATATGTAAGGTGGCTGGGGATGAAACCTCGGATGAGTTCGAAAACTGGCCAAGTCGGCTCATTTATTTTAGAGTAACATCCCTTTGATTGCTAAAAATGTCAAATTTTGAGCTTGTCATCACCGTAGCCCCTTCAGTTTTGATAGGATCTTTCTGAAACTTATACGCGAGGTGGCTGGGAATAGAATCTTGGATGAGTTTGAATACTGGCCAAGTCTGATCGGATCTTTCTGAAACTTACATGTAAGGTGGCTGGTAATAAAACCTCAGGTGAGTTGGAATACCGGCCAAGTCGGCACATTTATCATAGAGTGACGTGCCTTTGATTGCTGAAAATGCCTATTTTCGACATTGTTATCACTGCTGCCCCTTTAGTTTTGAACGGATCTTCATGAAACTTACAAACAAGGAAGTCAGGCAAAAAGCTTGGAGGAGTTAAAGACAGTTTGAAAACTCTTGTTTTTGAACTTGTCATCACCATAGCCACTTCAGTTTAGATCGGATCTTCTTAGCAAGTCAGGAATAAAAGCTTGAATGAGTTTGAAAACCGGTGAGGTCAGCCTGTTTATCATAGAGTTAAATTCTACTTGATTTTCAGAAAATGCTTACCCTGTCATCACCATGTCCTCCCATAAAGCCTTCAGTAAAGGTTGGCACTTCCTTAAACTTTGAATCTTTTAGCTCAGGTGAGCGATACAGGACCAAGCTAGCTTGGTCCTCTTGTTTATTAATGTGCAGGTACAGGGGCAACATCCACATAAGTGGGCCCCCTTCCAGGTAGCTGGCTTGCTGCACGCATGGCAGATCTTACACCAGATCTCCAGGCTTGTTTATTACTGTTGGGGCGTTCCACATGTCCATACCAGCGGAGCCCTCTCTCTTTCAGGATGAGGTCCAAGTCCACAATGCCAAGACGCTCAGGTAACTCACTGGACCTGATGGTGACAGCGTCCTGTTGCTTGACATTGCAGATCTGTCTGATCATTGCCCTGTCATTCCGCTGAAGACGTTGGAGGTTTGGCTTTGTCAATGGCCATGTCTCACTGGCATGGAGCATTGCGCTCCGCACACAAGATCTGTACACAAGGCCACATGTCTTGAACGAGAGGTGGTGGGAAAGAGAACTGGTAGCAACTCCTTGAATTTCTTCCAAGCTGTTTTCACACGTGATGTGGTTGAAAGGTCGCAACCACCCACTGCTGAGAGCATATCACCTAGGTAGCAAAAGGCAGCTACAACCTCCAGCTTGTCGGATCAGACATGGACTTCTCTCTGTGGTCTGCCATCTAATGGTCGCGCATTTCCTTGGCACCATACACACCTGTAATCAGGGTCCTCTATCAAGCGCTTGAGCCCACTGCATTTCTTGTGCACCCAGAACTTGCAGCCATTACAAAAGATACTGTTGCTGCCCACTCCAGTGCGACATAAAGCGCATGGTAACTGGCCTGTACTCTGCAGGAGGTCTAGACCTGAACCACAGATCATGATCTTTGTCTTTCCTGCATTCACTCTCAGCCCTTTCGCCTCAATTGAGTCTTTCCAAGTTAAGAGCCTCCTGATAAATTCCTCAAGGGATTCAGCTATGATGACAAAGTCATCAGCATACAGGTCCTCCCAGGGTCTCCAGAGCGGAACTTGCATGACAAGGCTTCAAGCACAGTGATGAAAAGCAGTGGGCTGAGAACAGAGCCTTGATGAACACCCACCTTCACTTCAACTTCTTCACTGTAACCATCACCAACATGGACATGGCTCAGAGCATTAGCATACATCCCTTGGACCAGTCGCGCAATCCACTTGTCCACTCCAAGTTGTCTTGGTGCCCACCAGATGACTTTCCGAGGCACGCGATCAAATGCCTTCTCCGTCTACAAAAGCCATGTAGAGTCTTGGCCGCCAGATACTTCTCTTGCAGCTGCTGTACAATAAAAAATGCGTCTGTTGTGCCTCTTCCTGGGACGAAGCCAAACTGGGAATCGTCGATGGACACCAACTGCCAAATGAGGCCATCCACAATTCTCTCCAGGACTTTCATAACCTCACTGCCCGTCTCTAGATATGCCTTGGATATTGGCAGAATTCCGTGGAATGTTCCACAGAGTATTCGGACAGCATTTTTTACTAAATCCGTGGAATTTCATAAAAACTGATGGCAAAACAGTGGAGTTTAAATGATGTAAAAAATCCATGGCCTTCTATGGAAATGTGCCACCAAATGCCATAAATTTCTGTGGAATCCATAGATTCCATGGAACTTATAGAATTCCGCAGATTTATTCAGATTCCGTAGAATTTCATGATATTTTTATGGATTCTATGGAGTATTCGGACGGAATCCATAGAACATGCCGCAAAAATCTGTCGATTTTCAGAGAAAGCCGCGGATTTCGATAGAAAATCCCTTGTAATCCTTAAAGCCCATGTTAAAATAATGTTATTGTGCTGACCAGCTTTTTTTAGTTCTGGTCAAGGTCAACCTGACGTCATCATTTGAAAAAACTATGATTGGCTTTAATCCCAAATGTTACCTACCAAGATTCATAATATTCTGCTGGTTCTAAAAATATTTCTGAAGGGTTTTTACCTTATTATGGGCTTTGTGGCCATATTGGTCATGTGAGCAAACCGATATTAATTCATTTGCATTTCTGCGTTCCTAGTTTGATAACACAAATGTGCAACATACTGCATTTTTTCACATCTCCAAAATGGGTACTTTTCTGATGAAAATCTGCAACATTTTTCTAATTTATCTAGCAAACATAGGTTGTGGGTGCTTGTTAGAACTTCCTCTTTGACTCCAGAGCGGAACTCGCGTGACAAGGCTTCAAGCACAATGATGAAAAGCAGTGGGCTGCGAACAGAGCCTTGATGAACACCCACCTTCACTTCAACTTCTTCACTGTAACCATCACCAACATGGACACCGCTCAGAGCATTAGCATACATCCCTTGGACCAGTCGCATAATCCACTTGTCCACTCCAAGTTGTCTTGGTGCCCACCAGATGACTTTCCGAGGCATGCGATCAAATGCCTTCTCCAAGTCTGCAAAAGCCATGTAGAGTCTCCTGTTGGTCGCCAGATACTTCTCTTGCAGCTGCTGTACAATAAAAATTGCGTCTGTTGTGCCTCTTCCTGGGACGAAGCCAAACTGGGAATCGTCGATGGACACCAACTGCCAAATGAGGCCATCCACAATTCTCTCCAGGACTTTCATAACCTCACTGCCCGTCTCTAGATATGCCATGGATATTGGCAGAATTCCGTGGAATGTTCCACAGAGTATTCGGACAGCATTTTGTAGTAAATCCGTGGAATTTCATAAAAACTGGTGGCAAAACAGTGGAGTTTAAATGATGTAAAAAAATCCATGGCCTTCTATGGAAATGTGCCACCAAATGCCATAAATTTCCGTGGAATCCATAGATTCCATGGAACTTATAGAATTCCGCAGATTTATTCAGATTCCGTAGAATTTCATGATATTTTTATGGATTCTATGGAGTATTCGGATGGAATCCATAGAACATGCCGCAAAAATCTGTCGATTTTCAGAGAAAGCTGCGGATTTCGATAGAAAATCTCTTGTAATCCTTGAAGCCCATGTTAAAATAATGTTATTGTGCTGACCAGTTTATTTTATTTCTGGTCAAGGTCAACCTGACGTCATCATTTTAAAAAACTATGATTGGCTTTAATCCCCAATGCTACATACCAAGATTCATAATATTCTGCTGGTTCTAAAAATATTTCTGAAGGGTTTTTACCTTATTATGGGCTTTGTGGCCATATTGGTCATGTGAGCAAACCGATATTAATTCATTTGCATTTCTGCGTTCCTAGTTTGATAACACAAATGTGCAACATACTGCATTTTTTCACATCTCCAAAATGGGTACTTTTCTGATGAAAATCTGCAACATTTTTCTAATTTATCTAGCAAACATAGGTTGTGGGTGCTTGTTAGAACTTCCTCTTTGACTCCAGAGCGGAACTCGCGTGACAAGGCTTCAAGCACAATGATGAAAAGCAGTGGGCTGCGAACAGAGCCTTGATGAACACCCACCTTCACTTCAGCTTCTTCACTGTAACCATCACCAACATGGACACCGCTCAGAGCATTAGCATACATCCCTTGGACCAGTCGCACAATCCACTTGTCCACTCCAAGTTGTCTTGGTGCCCATCAGATGACTTTCCGAGGCATGCGATCAAATGCCTTCTCCAAGTCTGCAAAAGCCATGTAGAGTCTCCTGTTGGCCGCCAAATACTTCTCTTGCAGCTACTGTACAATAAAAATTGCGTTTGTTGTGCCTCTTCCTGGGATGAAGCCAAACTGGGAATCGTCGATGGACACCAACTGCCAAATGAGGCCATCCACAATTCTCTCCAGGACTTTCATAACCTCACTGCCCGTCTCTAGATATGCCATGGATATTGGCAGAATTCCGTGGAATGTTCCACAGAGTATTCGGACAGCATTTTGTAGTAAATCTGTGGAATTTCATAAAAACTGGTGGCAAAACAGTGGAGTTTAAATGATGTAAAAAATCCATGGCATTCTACGGAAATGTGCCACCAAATGCCATAAATTTCCGTGGAATCCATAGATTCCATGGAACTTATAGAATTCCGCAGATTTATTCAGATTCCGTAGAATTTCATGATATTTTTATGGATTCTATGGAGTATTCGGATGGAATCCATAGAACATGCCGCAAAAATCTGTCGATTTTCAGAGAAAGCTGCGGATTTCGATAGAAAATCTCTTGTAATCCTTGAAGCCCATGTTAAAATAATGTTATTGTGCTGACCAGTTTATTTTATTTCTGGTCAAGGTCAACCTGACGTCATCATTTTAAAAAACTATGATTGGCTTTAATCCCCAATGCTACATACCAAGATTCATAATATTCTGCTGGTTCTAAAAATATTTCTGAAGGGTTTTTACCTTATTATGGGCTTTGTGGCCATATTGGTCATGTGAGCAAACCGATATTAATTCATTTGCATTTCTGCGTTCCTAGTTTGATAACACAAATGTGCAACATACTGCATTTTTTCACATCTCCAAAATGGGTACTTTTCTGATGAAAATCTGCAACATTTTTCTAATTTATCTAGCAAACATAGGTTGTGGGTGCTTGTTAGAACTGCCTCTTTGACTCAGTTCTAATGAGTACCCACAACCTATGTCTTGAAGCAGAAATAAGATAAATAATGTATATTCCAGTAAACCCCAATGTTCTTTATATAGATTCGGGTTTTTAGGGGTCTTGACTTCACAGATGTTTTATCATATCGAAATTTGGTTACAAATTACCAAGAATACAAGTTTCTGTGGAAGAGGTTTACAGTTTTCATAATTGAATGACATTGTGTTAAGGTCAAGGACCTTCAATACTCATGTACATGTTGCATGCACTTTTTTAGCCATCTGCATCTACGAATTTATAGATCACAGGCTGCAACACCTGGTGTTTGAAAAAACACAGAGACTATGTGACCAAATTTGACCTTGACATAAAATAAATCAAGGTATCTCTGTCCAAAAACCAAGAACCTTTACAATAGTATTTGTTATTCAACTTTAAAACTTGCTTATAATCTACAGAAATAGTAAACGTGACCACCAACCTTATGTTCGAACTACTAAGATCTGTCATGGCATTTTCATGCACTACATATATGTCTTTTAGAATGTTCCATTTACGTGTAAAACAAAACAACAACAAAAAAAATAGCACATGTATATCTATTCCATAATTTAATTCACAATTATGTCTTATACTGGCTGGCTGCTTCCTTACAGATGCTATTATAAAGGACTAAAATTTTTGGTTCCAAAGCAATAAAGAGATTTCATTTATAACAGATACCATCTTGTATCTATGACAACAAATTTTGCTGGGAGTTGGTTATATAAACTATGTCCTTATCTGGTCTTAAAATTTGCAAGTGCCGCCAATTTCCATCCCTGCAATTATTATTTTGCCATTTTTTTTCTGTCTTCAGAATTGACTATGTTCAACTTTCTGCGGCACCTACTTCATAAATCCGCAGAAAGTTGTCAATTATTTCCTTGTTTCGGTAGAAAATTATTGGATTCCGCAGACATCTATGGGAAAGAAAAAAATAGAGAAACTGCCATCTGCTAATTCCGTGAATTGGACGGAAAAGCAGCATGTTTTTAGCTCACCTGTCACACACATGCTTTTGGGATCACTTTTTGTCCGTCGTGTTTGCGTGCACAAACTTTTCTTGTGAACACACTAGAGGTCACAGTTGTCAGCCAATCATCATCAAACCTGGTCAGAATGGTCATCATGACAATACCTCGGTAAAGTTCGAATATGGGTCATGGCAGGTCAAAAAGTAGGTCAGTAGGTCAAATCAAAGAAAAACCTTGTGAGCACTCTAGTCCAAAGTTTTGGTCCGATCTTCATCAAACGTGCTCAGAATGATCATCTTGACAATATCTCAGTCAAGTTCAAATATGGGTCTTTTCGGATCAAAAAGTAGGTCAGTAGGTCAAATCAACGAAAAACCTTGTGAACACTCTAGAGGCCACAGTTTTGGTCCGATCTTAACGAAACTTGCTCAGAATGATCGTCTGGGTCAAGTTAAATATAGGTCATGTCGGGTCACTAAGTAGGTTAGTAGCTCAAATCATAGAAAAACCTTGTGAATACACTAGAGGTCACAGTTTTGGTCCGATAATCATCAAACTTTCTCAGAATGATTATCTTGACAATATCTCGGTCAAGTTCGAATATGGGTCATGTCGGGTGAAAAAGTAGATCAGAAGGTCAAATCAGAGAAAAACCTTGTGAACACTCTAGAGGTCACATTTTTGGTCCGATCATCATCAAACTTGCCTAGAATGACCATCTTGACAGTATCTCATTCAAGTTCGAATATGGGTGTTTTCGGGTCAAAAACTAGGTCACTAGGTCAAATCATAGAAAAACCTGAACAAACTAGAGGCCACAGTTTAGGTCCGATCATCATCAAACTTGCCCAGAATGATCATCTTGACAATATCTCTGTCAAGTTTGAATACGGGTCATGTCGGGTCAAAAAGTAGGTCAGTAGGTCAAATCATAGAAAAACCTTGTGAACACACTAGAGGTCACAGTTTTAGTCCGATCACCATTAAACTTGCCCAGAATGATCATCTTGACAATATCTCAGTCAATTTCAAATATGGGGCATGTCGGGTTAAAAAGTAGATCAGTAGGTCAAATCATAGAAAAACCCTCTGAACACACTAGAGGCCACAGTTTTGGCCCGATCATCATCAAACTTGCTGAAAATGATCATTTGACAATATCTCGGTTAATTTCGAATATTGGGTCATGTCTGGTCAATAAGTAGGTCAGAAGGTCAGATTGTTGAAAAACCTTGTGAACACAATAGAGGCGCCAGTTTTGGTCCGATCATCATCAAACTTGCTCAGAATGATCATCTTGACAATATCTGGGTGAAGTTTGAATATGGGTCATGTCGGGTCAAAAAGTAGGTCAGCAGGTCAGATCATAGAAAATCGTTTTGAACAATCTAAGAGGCCACAGTTTTAGTCAAATCATCATATAACTTGCTCAGAATGATCATCTGGACAATATCTCAGTTCAGTTCGAATATGTGTTATGTCAAATCAAAACGTAGATCAGTAGGTTATTTTGTCATAACTTTTGAACCCTTTGAGATAGAACCTTCATATTTGACATGTAGGTTCCTGGTGACAAGGGCTTCCCACTCATATAAAGATTTGACCTGTGACCTACTTTATCATAACTTTGAACCATATTTGACATGTATGTTCCTTGTGACAAGGTTTTCTCAACCATTCAAGACTTTTGACCCATGACCCTGACCTACTTTGTCATAAATTTTGAAGCATTTGAGATACTGCCTTCATATTTGGCATGTATGTTCCTTGCGACAAGGGCTTCCTATTCATACATGAAATGATCTGTGACCTTTACCATGGCCTGTTTTATTATAACTTTTGAACCATTTGAGATAGTGCCTTCATATTTGGCATGTATGTTCCCATACAAAAATTTGTCTTATGACCCTGACCTTTGACCTACTTTGTCATTATTTTGAAGCATTTGAGACAGGGCCTTCATATTTGGCATGTAGTTTCCTTGTGACAAGGGTGGCCTGTTCATACAAAAATGATTTGTGACTTTGACCTTGACATGTGACCTACTTTATCATAACTTTTGAACTATTTGAGATAGAGCCTTCATATTTGGCATGTATGTTCCTTGTTGCAAGGATTTTCCACCCATACAAAAATTTTGACCTGTGACCTTGACCTTTGACCTTCATAAATTTTGAACCATTTAAGATAGAGCCTTCATATTTGGCATGTAGGTACCTTGTGACAAGGGCTTCCCACCCATGCAAAATTTTTGCCCTGTGACCGGTCATTGCCCATATTTGGTAAAAACCTTTAAAAATCTTCTTCTCAGGAACCGAATGGCTGATGACCTTGAAACTTGGTATCCAGCATCGGGGACTTGGGGGCCCTTCCAAGTTTTTTAAATGATGACCTTTGGTTGACCTTGAGCTGCTTTATGGCAAGGTCAAATTTGGTCACTCAGACATTTGTACAGAAAAAAGGCAAAACATTGGATTTTTTTTAATGCATGGTAGCTTGTGGCATCAGAAATGATATTTGCAATCAACTGAATCCAAGTTTATGAATTCCAAAAGTCAAGGTCATTTACTGACCTTTATCCTGAAGGCTTAGATTAAGTATTTTTATGTCCCCGTAGGAGGGCATATAGTTTTTGCACTGTCCGTTTGTTTGTGGCTTTGTGGGTTGGTCCGCATTTTTTTAGCTCACCTGAGCTGAAGGCTCTGGGGGAGCTTATAGGACAGCAGGCCTCCCATCGTCCACACTTTCAAACTGCAATATCTCGGCAACCTGCAGGCTGATTTCAATCAAAATTCATATGGGGGAACAATGACAAAGTATGTTTTATGGGAATCAATTACAAAGTAGAAGTAAAACAAAGATCAGGAATCGATACAATTAACTTACTCCACCCACCAAATACACCAAAGGGAAAGAAATACAAACATTAAGCGACCAGGCCATAATGGAAACCTAAACAAAGGAAGGCCATAAGGACAGTTACTTTCCCACAAAATGGCCATATGGCCATCCAAAATTAAAAGACACAAGTGATACACACAGTAAGTAACAAACAACAACATAAATAAATCGCCACAGAAGAACCGCCTTGGAACGGTCAGTGGAAAGATTTCCACTTGGGGGCTTAAATCGATTTTACGTGGCCACAATCCTCGCCCTTACTTCCATCGCGATTTAGACAAATAATTTGTTCAGTCCACAAGAAGGCCTCCTATCTCATCAGTGCAACATCTCCCTGAACACAAAAAATCAAAGAACCACAGAGGTGAGACAACGGCGAGGACTCGACAGCAAGAAACCACTGAAATGCTGGAGCAAAAGAAAACCAACAGTTAGACTCCGATGGGCCCGACCAGGGACAGAGCATCAGGCACCAACCAACATTACCAAGAATTAGATCTCTCTAATTCTCAATAAGCCTTTACGTTGGAGCCGTCATAGAATCTGAGGCCTGACCCACCGGCGTGCAATTAAAGAGGGAAGCAAAGTTGCCAACCGTGATTGGGTTAACTACCATGCATGCAGTCTGTCGTATAGCATCCATGTTGTACCCAATCTTTTTATATCGAAGAATGATTTTACGAAATTGGGTGCTGAAGTCATTGCGGTTATATATTTTTCTGAATTTATATACTAAGTCACCATAAAATTCGGGTTCCGATAGACCTTGTTGCAGAAGAGATTTAAGTCCAATATTGAATTTTGAAATTAAATCAGAATGGCGTCTATAAAATTTTGAAAATGCTTTGCGTAGTTTATGGTACCGATAACCCTGATTAAGGAGTTTAGCAGTTAATAATTTATTACGAGTGTTGAAGTCAGTTACATGACTACACACTCTAGCAAACCGAATTAATTGTGAAATATAAAGGCCATAGGATGGCGCATGAGGAACATCACCATCCAAAAAAGGAAAATTTACAATCTCAAAATCAAAGTCATCGCGCTATCATAAATTTTGCACGAAACAAACCCATCTACAATAGACAGATGTAAATCCAAAAACGGGGCCATGGTATCAGAAGAATTTGATTTATTTAATTGAAGTTCTGGGGGGGTAAATCTGACTGATCAAACCATCGAAATAGGTATTATCGAAGTCTGGTTTCCATGGCAACCATTTACCAAAAGCTTGGACCCTCTTTAGCGCATTCATTTTGGCCTGATCTAACTGAAACTGATATATATTGTAGAGATCACAAAAATCTGGGCGGTTTCGAAAACGGGTCAGGTCCAATCATTTTTGGTAGAGTTATGACCCTTTTAGATTTATGACAGCATTCTCCGTAGGTTCCCATTGCTAACTATGGTAAAATGGTTGTGGCCAGCATAACTCTGATTGGGTCTTCATGAAACTGTCAGAGTATTTATCTGTATGAAACCTAGGCCAAGTTTGAAACTGAGTCATGTTGGGCCAAAAACTAGGTCAGCAGGTCAAATCTTAGAAAAACCTTGTGTACACTCTAGAAGGAGCATTTTTGATCCAATCTTCATGAAACTCTGTCAGAATATTTATCTTTACGAACTTTAGACTATAATGGAGACTGGGTCATGTTGGATCAAAATCTAAGTCACTAGGTCAGATCTTAGACAAATCTTGTGTTCACTCTAGAAGGCGAATTTTTGATCCAATCTTCATGAAACTTTGTCAGAATGCTTATATTTATGAACTTTGGACTGAAATGGAAAGTGGGTCATGTTGGGTCAAAAGCCATGTCACTAGGTCAAATCTTAGAAAAACCTTGTGTACACTCTAGAAGGCACATTTTTGATCCAATCTCCTTGAAACTTTGTCAAAAATTATAGCTGTATGAACTTTAAACTGAAATGGAAACTGAGTCATGTTGGGTTAAAAACAAGGCACTAGGTCAAATCTTAGAAAAATCTTGTGTTCACTCTAGAAGGCACAGTTTTGATCCAATCTTTATAAAACTTTGCCAGAATGTTTATCGATATGCACTTTAGACTAAAGTGGAAACTGGGTTATGTTGGGTCAAAAACTAGGTTACTAGGTCAAATCTTAGAAAAACCGAGTGTACAGCACATTTTTTTATCCTATCTTCATGAAACTTTGTCAGAATGTATATCTTTATGAACTTTAGACCGAAGTGGAAGCTAGGTCATGTTGGTTCAAAAACTAGGTCACTAGTTCAGATCTTAGAAAAACCTTGTGTACACTATGGAAAACGCATTTTTGATCCAATCTTCATGAAACTTTGTCGGAATGTTTATCTGTAATCGCTTCAGACTAAAGTGGAATTTAGGTCACAAGGGCAAAACTTAGAAAAAGCTTGTGTACACTCTAGAAGGCACAGTTTTGATCCAATGTTCATAAAACTTTGTCAGAATGTATATCTTTCTGAACTTAAGACTAAAGTGGAAACTGGGTCATGTTGGGTCAAAAACTAGGTCACTAGGTCAAATCTTAGAAAAACTCTAGAAGACGCATTCTATCAAGACTGTTCAAATTATAGCCACGGTGCAAGAAATGCCCCCAGGCCCTTTGGATTTTCATTGACTTATATAGGAAAACTCTAAAAAAATCTTCTCCTCTGAAACCGCAAGGCCCAGGTCTTTGATATTTGGTATGTAGCTTCATCTAGTGGCCCAAGATTTTTCAAATTATAGCCCTAGGGCCAAAAATGTCCCCGCCCCAGTGACCTTTGGTTTTACATTGACTTATATAGGGAAAGCTTTAAAGATCTCCTTGTCTGAAACCGCCCTTTTCTAAAAATGCCATGCCATTTCTTGATTTTCCGCGGAAGCCACAGCCTTCTATAGAAATTGCCGTGGAATTTTCAAAAACAGGCAGATTTTCTGTGGAATTCCATGGACTTAGCAGGTGGTAGTTTCTCTATCTTTGTCTTTACCATTGATGTCTGCGGAATCCAATAATTTTCAACGGAAACAAGGAAATCATTGACAACTTTCTGCGGATTTATGAAGTAGATGTTGCGAAAGTTGAACTTAGTCAATTCTGAAGACAGAACAATGGTGTCAAAATAGACATACGTGTGCTAGTTTTTTGTTTTACACGTAAATGGAATATTCTAAAAGACGGAATTTTTTAGTAAATCCGAGGAATTCCATGAAAACTGGCGACAAAACGGTGGAGATGAAATGACGTAAAAAAAATTCACGGCAATCTACGGAAATGTGCCACCAAATGCCATCAATTTCAGTGGATTCCATGTTTTCCATGGAACTGATAGAATTCTGCGGATTTATCCAGATTTCATAGAATTTCATGGCATTTCTATGGATTCCATGGAGTATTCGGACGGAATCCGTAGAAAAATGCTGCAAAAATCCGTAGTTTCAGAGAAAGCTGCGGATTTCCATAGAAAATCGCTTGTAATCCTTGAAGCCCATGTTAAAATAATGTTCTTGTGCTGACCAGTTTGTTTTAGTACTGGTCAAGGTCAACCTGACGTCATCATTTGAAAAAAAAACAAACTATAATTGGCTTGAGTCCCTGATGCTACATACCAAGTTTCATAATACTCTGTTGGTTCTAAAAAATATTTCTGAAGGGTTTTTACCTTATATGGGCTTTGTGGCCATATTGGTCATGTGAACAAACCCATATTACTTCATTTGCATTTCTGCATTCCCATTTTGATAACGCAACTGTGCAACATACTGCATTTTTTCACATCTCCAAATTGGGTACTAAAAATTTCTGATGAAAATCTGAGACATTTCTCTTATTTATACTGCAAACATAGGTTGTGGGTGCTTGTTAGAACTGCCTCATTGAAACAGTTCTAATAAGTACCCGCAACCTATGTCTTGAAGCAGAAATAAGATAAATAATGCATATCCCTGTAAACCCCAATGTTCTTTATATAAATTGGGGTTTTGCGGGTTGTTGACTTCACAGACTTTTTATCATGATATCTAAGTTTTCATATATGAAATTTGGTTACAAATTACCCAGAAGTTTCTGAGGAAAAAAGTTTACAGTTATCATATCTGAATGACCTTGTGCTAAGGTCAAGACCTTAAATACTCATGCACATGTTGCAGGTACTCATTTAGCTATCTGCATCTACCAATTTAAAGATCACAGGCCCCAACACCTGGTGTTTGAAAACCTCAGAGCCCATGTGACCAGACTTTACCTTTACGTAAAATAGATCAAGGTATCTCTGTCCAAAAACCAAAAACCTTTACAATAGTATATGTTATTCAACTTTAAAACTTGCTTATAATCTACAGAAATAGTGAAAGTGACCACCAGCCTTATGTTCAAACAACTAAGATCTGTCATGGCATTTCCATGCACTACATATATGTCTTTTAGAATATTCCATTTATGTGTAAAACACAAAAAACTAGCACATGTATGCCTATTCCATAATTTAATTCACAATTATGTCTTATACTGCCTATCTGCTACATCACAGATGCTATAAAGGACTAATTTTTTTGGTTCCAAAGCAATAAAGAGATTTCTGTTACGACAGATACCATCTAAGACAACAAATTCTGCTGGGAGTTGGTTATATAATCTATGTTCTCATCTGGTCTTAAAATTGGCAAGTGCCGCCAGTTTCCATCCCTGCAATTGGCTATCTTATTTTGCCATCATTTTTCTGTCTTCAGAATTGATGATGTTCAACTTTCCGCGGCATCTACTTCATAAATCTGCAGAAAGTTGTCAATGGTTTCCTTGTTTCCGTAGAAAATTATTGGATTCCACGTACATCAATAGTAAAGACAAAGATAGAGAAACTGCCACCTGCTAAATCTGTGGAATTCCTCAGAAAATCTGCCTGTTTTTTTAAAATGCCACGGCAATTTCTTTTGAAATCTGTGGTTCTGCGGAAAATCAAGAAATGGCATGGCATTTTTGATTAGGGGCCATTCCAATCTGCGTATGGGATCAGGAGCTTTATATTTTTACATTAACTTTACAAAAGGAAACAAACGAAATGTACCGAAAAGTACAAAAAACAACAAAGAATTGTTTACTGCTAGTTGTAATTAAAGAAAAATAAAGACAGAACAAAAAGAAACAAAAAAGAAAACCAGCCAAATGAACACAGAGACATATATTATCTATATATTTTTCAGAATCCATTTTTAAGCCTATTGTTACTAAAACCATGTTATTTTGAACATTGTTAACCCTTGTCCTGCTGAGCCCGGATATGCCGTACCTTTCAAACAATGTAGATCCAGATCAGATGGCTTCTGAAGAAGCCATCTGATCAGGATCTACATTGTTTGTCATTCAGATTGTGAATTTGTTGCAATAATGTGCATCAAGTAATCTGATTGGTTGATAATCAGTAGTGGGTGTGGCATATATAAATATTCAGCAGAACAAGGGTTAAAAAGAGCTTTATGTGAACCCTTCTTTTCCAGTTGCGAAAAGATGCAGAAGAACTACGAAGATTCTTCGAGCAGGCTGAAAGGCCAAAGGTTAAAGACATTCTCTCAATTGAGCTTCGTAGAATTGAGACAGAAATAGTTCACAGGGAAGAAAAGAACAAAGAAGAACCAATGGAACAGCCTCCAAAAATAGCATCTAAAACAGCTCCCTCACACACACCTACAACTGAACTCAGAAATTATGGTAGGTTTGCCTTTAGAAGCAGTTATCAGAGAAGATAACTCTTACTCCAAAGTTATTCACTCCTGTATACATATAATAAGAGATTTCCATCACATTGGGTCTCATATAATAGATTTCCATCTCATTGGGTCTCATATAATAGATTTCCTTCTCATTGGTCTCTCTCTCTCTCTCTCTCTCTCTCTCTCTCTCTCTCTCTCTACATCTGAAATGTCGTCTGCTTATGGCATCTGCTGAATCTTCTTGCAAACTGTCTTAAAAATATTTTTGCATACAGGCAAACAGTGTGGGCCCAGATCAGGAGCAGTCTAATCTGGTCCACACTGTTTGTAAAAAAAGTACTTTTAAGGTAACCTGCAGACAGCAAAACCGACAAAAATTGTTGTGATTGGCATTTTATAGTGTTATCATATCCATCCCTGTGACGAACACCCTTGTAAACCCCACTTCATGTAGAGAAAACTGGGGATTACAGGGGTATACTATAAGAATCTTATATGGGTGTGAGGGGTGGAGGGAAAAATCCGTCCGAGGGACACTGTCCGGCATCACGAGGCTTGCTGAGTGATGCCGGACAGTGATCCCGAGGGACGGATTTTTCTATCCACCCCTCACACCCATATTGGATTCTTTTTCTTGCATACCTTCCTTTTCTTAGCGCGGATTTTTAATGTTGCTGTCACTTCGGTTACCAACGTCCGCCTTATTGTGTTGACACTGCAGGAATGTTTAGTGACGTCACATAACTTGCCATGACATCAACCTTAACGACGGCGCATACGAGGTCGTAATCAACCAATGCATTTATCAAACACGCGATTATATTCGATTTTGGGTCGGAACACCAGGGTCAGAACATAAATTTCTATCCCAGGGTAAAATCACGGATTTCCTTGTCTGGTGTGCAAGAAATTGTTTTCTTATAACTACTCCAAAACATAGATTGTGGGTACTCGTTAGAACTACGTCAAGTGACAATTTTTATAATAGATATATCATTGATGGAGACATGAAAAATGCCCCATATCAGACGTGTTGGTCACATTTCTGGACAAAGATGCACTGCAAAAGAACATTCTGGCATAATGGAAGCGGTTTACATTTTCAAATCATATTATCTGCCTTCCTAGAACTTGATTCACATGTGATATCAGGTCTTATTATAGCCCTGCTTTGAAAAGTGGGACTCTACTGGATTTGCCTTGTCATATTTTCCTTCCATCCGATTTTCGTCAAACTTTTCTTAGCAACTGTGAAGGTTTGGTACATACATATACAGTGAGTTAATGTATCATGTACCAGGTATGCCAGGCTGTCAGAGTTACAGCCATTGATAGGTTTTACAATTTACCATTAAGAAAAGCTTTCGTTGTAGTTTCTCAGGAATTATGAAAGATGTAAAGTTAAAACTTACAACATACCATTTATGAAAAATTTTCTTCACTCTTTTCTCAAGAACTGTAAGGTTTACAAAGTGGAAATTTGATACAAAAATGGGCAGTGGGTTGATGTATTGTGCACACCGGATTCAGGGCCAACGGCCCATAACTCTCATAGTTAAATCCCATGATAGGTTTTAAAAGTTACCATTCATGTACCATTTTATAAGATAAATGTTCATTTCACTTCTCTCAAGAACTACAAAGTTGAAAGTTGGTACACACATGAGCTGTGGGTTGTTGTATCGTGTATACCGCATTCGGGGCATAGAGCCCATAACTCACTCTTGGAGTGACATTCCTTGATAGTTTTTACAATTTACTATTAATGAAAAAAGCTTCTTTTCCGATTTCTCAGGAACTATGAAAGTTGTAAAATTGAAATTTGGTACATGCATGGACAGTTAACTGATGTATCGTATGTACCGGAATCTGGGCCAAGGGCCTATTTAACAAATCGCCATTAATGAAAATTTTTCATTACACTTCTCAAGAACAGTTAGAGCTACAAAGTTGAAATTTGGTATAAACATGGGCAGTGGGTTGATGTATTGTGTATACCAGATTCAGGGCCAAAGACCCATAATTCTTAAAGATACCAGTACATCCCTTTACAATTAATGAAAATTTTTTGTTACAGATTTCTCAGGAACAATGAAAGCTGTGAAGTTAAAAACTGGTACACACATGGACAGTGGTCTGATGTACATGTATCCTCCATACCGAAAAAGGCTGATGTGTTGTGCATACTGGAATTGTGGCCGAGGGTCCCTAAATCTTAATATTAAATTCCTTTGACAGGTTAAATTAGTTGCCTTAAATGAAAATCTTTTGTTTCAGATTTTTCATGAATAGTTGCTGAAAAGTTTAAACTTGATGAACACACAGACAGTGGGCTGATGTGTTGTGTATACCAGGATCAGGGCCAATGGCCTATATCTCTTGGAGTTTGCCATTAACCCATTTAGTACCAATGTAACC
This sequence comes from Lucinisca nassula, assembly GCA_963580285.1. Lineage (NCBI taxonomy): Eukaryota > Metazoa > Mollusca > Bivalvia > Lucinida > Lucinidae > Lucinisca > Lucinisca nassula. The sequence continues at coordinate 52,031,729 of OY757010.1, forward strand.
AGAAACCCCAAAACGGGTACCCTGGCAAACAGTGCAGGCCCGGATCAGACACCACAGAATGCGGCATCTGATCAGGGCCTACACTGTTTGCACAAAGTTCAGCCATTTTCCAAATAAATTTTGAAGAAAACACAACCTGACACCCCTAAATTTTGAAATGGACTCCTGCTATATATTAAGAGGAAGATTCCATTTGGTACAAAAAGGGTTAATGAAAAAATAATCTATGCACTATTCTCAAGAACTGTAAGGGTTAAAAAACTGAAACCTGGTCCACACATGGATAGTGGGTTGATGCATCGTGTATTCCAGGTTCAGGACTTTGGACCCATAGTTCACAGAATTAAATCTCTTGATAGGTTTCATCACGATAACTCACCCATGCGACATAGTGCATTTTTCACATCTCCAAAATGACTACTTTTCTGATGAAAATCCTTGATATTTTTCTTATAAATGCTCATAACATTTGTTGTGTGTGCTCATTAGAACCACCTCATTGAGGCAGTTCTAACAAGTACCCACAACCTATGTCTTGGAGCAGAAATAAGAAAAATAATGAATACCCCCGTAAACCCCAGTTTTCTCTATATAAAGTGGCGTTTAGGGGGTCTTCATTTCACGGACCTCTTCCGGTGATGTATGTTGCCATGTTATCATGTTCTACAATGATGTTATTTGGTAAGCATGAATTCAAAATATTTTGACACTATGCCTCTTTCCCAGTGCTGCAGCTGGGATATAGTCAGATCCTTTTGACAGCTCTACTTTTCATTGGAAAGTGTGTTTCATTTCAATGAAAAAAATTCAGTTGATTTGTTATTAATTTGATGCTGTAAGGATTATCCATTTCATTTTCAGCCTGGGATCAGTCTGACAACTTCATGAAATTGTATGTGACAGTGAAAGGAATAGAATCAGCCCCTAAAGAAAATGTTACATGCAGTTTTACAGACAGGTTTGTATAGCTGTGATCCATCTAAATGATAGAGAATAGCATATTAGCATTTTGTCTTGCTAAATACATTAATGTTCCATTCCCATTTCTCACTCTCAGGCTATCAGCCAACGAATACTTGAAATATTGTATTGATTCAGTTCACAAACTGGATGACAGTGTAGATCCAGGATGTCTTCTGATCTGGATATACACTGATTGCAAATTTAGAGGTTATTGCGTTCAGCAAAACAAGGGTAACCATCATCTTGTACATTACATTTATAGACAAGACCAGAAAATGCATAAAAGCATTGCGGTTTAAATGAGTGTGTATTTGTTTTGCGTGATTAGCGCTAAATTGGTACCAGCCCACAACAAATACTTTTTTCAGTTTTGTATTTACTTTAATCTGTTGGGTTGCTCATCGTTTACCGCTAATTCTTAAACTTAATTGAGGGCCAACCCATGAAAAACTCAAATGAGTCCCATAATGAGAAAACCTGTTTTTAGCTCACCTTGAGCATAAAGTGCTCAAGGTGAGTGATTTTGATCGCTATGTGTCCATCTGTCAGCAATTTCTTCAAATGACATCTCTTCCTTGACCACTGATCCAGTTTCAAAATAATTTCACACAAATGTATCTGTTCTAGCTTTGTTTGATTTGTGGTTTAACATCTCCGTCAACACTGTAAAGGTCGTTTTGGAGATGTTGCTTCCAATTCTGTGGGACATTTACCCGACATTGAGATGAAATGACATCTCAAACCCTGTCGCCTAATGAAACCAATAGGGTTTATACCCGTAAGCATGGACGGTTCCGACTCGCACCGCTTTGCCTGGGCAGGCTTAGATCCTCTAAGCGGTTTACCAGTACTCGTGTGTGGGTCGGTTTCAGCTCTGCATGGAAGCATCATGCAGCCCATCTATTTCTTCAAGCCCCGATGGGTGGGGGCCGATCTGTTCTAGCCCTGAACAAAAATTGCTATGGGTCCACTGGGCTGAAAAAAATGGCCACCAGATCTAAAAACTTTCAATCAACATCTCTTCCTTGTCCAGTGGCCCAATTTCAAGATTATTTCACAGAAATAATCCTTGGGTGATACCAAAATTGCTAAGCTGGTTCTGCTCTGCTGAACAAAATGACCACCAGAGCTAAAGATAGAAAAACTTTTAAACATCTTCTCCTAGGCAAATGACCGGATTTCAAAATAATTTTACAGAAATGTACTATATGTGTGACCTGTACCAAAATTGCTAAAATGGTTCTGCTTGAACAAAATGGGTTCCAGAGCTAAAAATAGATAAAACCTTTAAACGACATCTCCTAAAATTAGGTCTGATTTCAAGATTATTTTACAGAAATGTTCCTTGGGTAACCACCTACCCATACTGCTAAAATGGTCCCACTCGGCTGAAAAAATGGCTGCCAGAGCTAAAAGTAAAAAACCTTTAAATGGTATTAAAGATGCCAGGGGAATGGCCAGATTTCATAATTATTTCACAGAAATTTTCCTTGCTAAAATGGTTCAGCTCTGCTGAACAAAATAGCCTCCAGAGCTAAAAATAGATAAAAACCTTAAAACAACATCTCCTCCTAGTCCAATGGCCCAATTTCAATTTCACAAAGACCCTCTACCAAAATTGCTAAAACGGTTTCACACTGCTATACAAAATGGCTGCCGGAGCTAAAAAAGGAAAAAAAATGTTTAAATGACATCCTTTTTGAGGCCAATGACCCGATTTTAAAATAATTTCACAGAATTGCTCCTTGAGTGACCCTATAGCAAAATTGCTAAAGTGGTTCCACTCTGCTGAACAAAATAAGGAGTCAGCATATACATGTATATGTATTACACTATTTCTTGAAAGAGGCATAAAACTCAATTAAAATACATAAATAAATAAAACAAAATGTTTGTTATAGATCCAATCTGGTCACAAGATTTAACTGTACCAATTATTTGCATTGAACAGGAAGATTGGCTGACTGAGTTAATATGAGCCAATCAAAATTAAGGACATAATGATAATACCTATAGACACATGGTAATGTTTGATGTTTGCCAAACTGGGATGATGACTAGTGTGTTGCCGATGATCTACAAGGAGCTTAGGTGGCCCCTTGAACCCATATTGTGCCCCCCCCCAATCTGGTCACAGGATTGAACTTTACCAATTATTTGCATTGAACAGGAAGATTGGCTGACTGAGTCAATATGAGCCAATGAAAATTAAGGACATAATGATGATACTTATAGACACATGGTAATGTTTGCTAGTTCGATGTTTGCCAAACTGGGATGATGACTAGTGTGTTGCCGATGATCTACAAGGAGCTAAGGTGGCCCCTTGAACCCATATTGTGACCCCCCCTCCCCCACACACACACACCACTTAACACCACAAAAACATGCATGCTTCTATATCTGGCTCTGAGCCACATGTGTTAATTTCTTACAATTCAATATATTCCAGCATGGATAATTTTTATCCCCACCCCTGTGCAAAGAAAAAGCGAGGATATTGTATTACCCCCAATATGTCTGGGTGTACATCTGTCCGTACATCCATCTGTAATGTCCCACCATTGCTCCTAGACAATTTAATCTAGAATCTCAAAATTTTCCCAGGCAAAAGCCATATGCCTGAGGACTAAAGCAACATACTCAGAATTTTTATCTGACCCCGCAGGCAAGAGGTGGGGGCCAAACACTGCCGAGGGGTAAAAATTCATTTTGCTCAAACATAGTCATGTTTAATATAAAATCAAAGGTAATCAAGAGTAGAATACAGTGGTGTGAAATCTTTGCCTAGGAGGCATGTCCTGGTATCATCAGAGGTCAAAAAGAAGTATTTAGGGTCTTTTTATTGTGATATGATTTTCACAGTGCTGGGATATGCGATGGCATGCCATCGACTTGCTCTAGTTAGATTATTACCCAATCTCTATATAAAGTGTTATGATATATTTTTGGCTATTGGATGAGTTTTAACCAGAACTACCGGTATATCACCATCCAATATTTTTTATTATTGGATGGTTGGGTTGGTTTTCCAGTTATCATTTTTGTGGCACCCAATGCAGTAGAAGCTGGGAACAAAATCTAGGCAATGGCATATAGCCACTTCAAAGAAATGTAAACAATGCTGTCTGAGGGTTTCAGATCACACAGGAGAGCATCTATTAAAATAAAATGGCTGTCTGCTGGATTGGGTAATAAAACAGTTACTTGATTACTGTTTGGACAATTATCAAAATTATTACCCCTCAGTGTTGTGGACGACCTGATGCACTATTGCCCTTGGCCTTCGCTTCGGCCTCCGACAAGTGTGCATCAGTTTGTCCATAACACCTTGGTGTAATAGTTTTGACTATTGACAAAACAGCCATCAAATGTCTGTATAATAGCAATTTAAAGCCTTTACTCATCAAAATCAGTGCCTGTTATGCTTCACATCACGAAAACACGCCTATATAATTTTGACACGGGGTTTCCGGGGGTATACCTTATTTCTGCTCTAAAATATAGATTGTGGGTACTCGTTAGAACCGCCTCGATGAGGCGGTTTTAACAAGTGCCCACAATCTATATTTTGAGCAGAAATAAGAAAAATATCACAATTTTTCATCATAAAATTTTCGTTTTTTCGGCGATAAAGGTGGCAATGTATTTGTATAGGCATGTTTGCGTAATGATACAACTATGATAGGATATTAGATGTCATTTTCAGGTCTCTGACTTTATTCTGTAAAGAAGTTGCCAACAGGAATTACACAATGGAAATGAAAAACCTGGCAGAGGATATAGACCCTGGCAGCAGCTATTTCAAGGTTTGTAGAACTTGGTTTTATACAGGGAACAAAGGGTCACACTAGATTACATGCATTTGCAATATACATGTACAGTCAACTCATTATTTCAAAGTCCAAGAGACTGGAAATTTTGGTTTTTAAAATATAACAGTAGTTTGAGAAAAAAAGAAGTTGAAATTTAATGAACATGTAGCAAAACTAAAACAACATTTCCCAAAATTAACCAGTGTTTGAGATAACAAGAATCAACTGTATATTTAAGAGCACTAACAAGCCCACAATCTATATGTGTAAGTAAACATCTCAGAACATGAATGCCCTGCAGATCCATACTAAAGCTTTCACTTTTAAGCTCACCTGTCAGTAGTGACAAGGTGAGCTTTTGGGATAACTTTTTGTCCGTCTGTGCATCCATCCGTGCGTCCGTCCGTAAACAATTTCTTCAAACAACATCTCCTCCTAAACCACTGATCGGATTTTGACCAAACTTCACAGGAATGATCCTTAGATGGTCCCCTTTCAAAATTGTTCAAATGGTTCCGGTCCATTGCACATACAGGCCACAGGAGCCCAAAATAGATTTTTTTCACCGAAAACTTTAAAAATCTTCTTCTCTGAAACCACAAGGCCTAGGTCTTTGGTATTTGGTATAAAGCTTCATCTAGTGGACCCCTACCAAGGTTGTTCAAATTATAGTGCTGGGGCCAAAAATGCCCCTGCCCCGGGGCCCTGTGGTTTTACATGGGCTTATATAGGGAAAACCTTTAAAAATCTTCTCTGAAACCGCAAGGCCCTGGTCTTTGATATTTGGTACGAGGACTGTTCAAATATGAATGCAACTAAGCACATAAAAATGATTCTATGATAGATTTCGATGAAAAAATTATTTTGTCCCCTAAAAGTATTCCTCTTTAACAGATGTACAAACTTTCAGTCTTCGGATCCAATCATTGAATGCATTTTGGTAGTCTTTTCGAGGTATACTATGAAGGCACTGGAATATTGCAGAACGGAGGTGTTTGCGCTGTACAAATTTTTGACCGGAAAGGTATTTTTTCAGCCGCGGTAACAAAAAAAGTCACACGGGGCAAGGTCAGGGGAATACGGTGGGTGAGGGAGTTCAACAACCTTTTCATGCTTCATATAGTCTTGCACAATGAACGCCTTGTGCGATGACGCATTGTCATGTAGCAATCTGACATTGGCCAAACCAGTTGCGGGTCTTCGTTCTTTGAAATATTTCTTCATTTTTCGAAGAACTTTATTCTTGTAAAACTTCGTATTTACAGATTTGCCTTTAGGCACAGCAACCTGAATAGCAAGGCCCTGATTTGAAAAGAATATGGCATACATTACCTTCTTGACGCTCATGGTCCGCTTTGCAATGCATGGTCTTTTGCAATACTTTGTTGCCCATATTTTGTTCTGAATCTTTCGTTTCGGCTAAAAAAAGTGAACCCATGTCTCGTCACCTGTGACGACATAAGCGAAAGACCGTGCATTGTAATTTGGAAACTTTTTAAGCAACTTCTTGGCGCACTGAACGCGAGTCTTTTTCTGCTCATCTGTCAACAGATGGGGAATCCATCTAGCACAGATCTTTCTCATTTTCAAATCCCGTTTTAGAATTGTATGAGCTGCTCCTAATGAGATGCCAACCATACTAGCTATTTGCCTAGTGGTGTATCGTGCATTGGTAGCAACTATTCCTTTCACTCTAGCGACCATCTTGGCAGATGTAGCACTTTTCAGCCGACGATCATGTGGTGCATCTTCTGTTGAGCCTAGCCCACAGCTGAATTTCTTACACCAACGAAAAACTGTCGGAAAAGACATTTCATTATGCCCATAAACCGAACATATTTCATCAAAAATGTCTTTGCACCGTATACCAAGAGTACAACGATTCTTAATATAGGACCGCATTTCAACAGCGTACTCTGACCTTCTTCCAACCATGTTTTATATTAGTATACAAGAGTAGACAGTCTTTATCGAACGATATACATGGCTAAAGTGCACGGATTTTAACAGGTTTGGTATCAATGTATAGGTAAAATGTTTTTCTATGCTGTGATATTTATTTCCAGGTGATTTTCGCATTAGTGCATGAGAAAACGTTCTACTTGCATTCATATTTGAACAGTCCTCGTATGAAGCTTCATCTAGTGGACCCCTATCAAGATTGTTCAAATTATAGTGCTGGGACAAAAAATGCCCCTGCCCCGGGGCCCTTTGGTTTTACATGGGCTTATATAGGGAAAATCTTTAAAAATCTTCTTCTCTGAAACCGCAAGGCCCAGATCTTTGATATTTGGTATGAAGCTTCATCTAGTGGACCCCTACCAAGATTGTTCAAAATATAGTGCTGGGGCCAAAAATGCCCCCTCTACGGGGCCCTTTGGTTTTACATTGGCTTATATAGGGAAAATCTTTAAAAATCTTCTTTTCTGAAACCGCAAGGCCCAGGTCTTTGCTATTTGGTATGAAGCTTCATCTAGTGGACCCCTACCAAGAGTGTTTAAATTATAGTGCTGGGGCCAAAAATGCCCCCGCCCCAGGGCCCTTTGATTTTACATAGGCTTATATAGGGAAAATCTTCAGAAAATCCTCCCTGAAACTGCAAGGCCCAGGTCTTTGATATTTGATATGAAGCTTCATCTAATGGACCTCTACCAAGATTGTTCAAATTATAGCCTTGGGGCCAAAAATGACCCTGCGCTGGGACCCACTAGTTTCACATAGGCATATATAGGAAAAATCCTTTAAAAATCTTCTTGTGTGAAACCATAAGGCTCAGGTCTTTGATATCTGGTGTGAAGCTTCAACTGGCGAATCTCTGCTGAGATTGGTCATTTTATAGCCTTGGTACCAAAAACACCCAAGTGCCAGGGCCCGCTGGTTTTATATAGGCTTACATAGGGAAATCCTTTAAAAATCTTCTTTTCTGAAACCAGAAGGCCCAGGTCTATGATATTTGGTCTGAAGCTTTATCTAGTGGACCGCTACCAAGTTTATTCAAATTATAGCCCTTGGGCAAGAATGCACTAGAGACACTGATACTCAGGTGAGCGATTTAGGACCCTGTGGGCCCTCTTGTTTTTAATTTGTTGCATGATGACAAACTTCCAGGACCAGATTTTTAGCTCACCAGAGCCGAAGGCTCCGGGGGATCTTATAGGATAGGCAGTTGTCTGTTGTCATCTGCGTCGCCGTCTGCGTCCTCGTGTGAGGTCAACACTTTCAAACATCTTCTCCTCTGGAGCCACTGGGCCGATTGGGCCCAAATTTTATCTGTAGCATCCTTGGGCTGGGGGATTGAAAGTTTGTGTTATTTATGAAAATCGGCTCATTAGTTTGGTTGCTATGGCAACTTGAGTTTCCATAGACTTATAATGGGGAAAATTGAATTTACTGCCAAGTCCTTGCAGACATTTTGACAAAACTTTTATAGAAATGTTTCTTGAGTACACTTCTCTCAGCCATATGCTTTTATGCCAACCTGAGGGTCCCCCAGGTTGTGCCGGGGCCATGCCTCACCCCCTCCACTTCATAAAAGGCCATAATTATATCACAGAAACCATTCAGGTCCCCACCCCTAAACCATATATATTCTTGTTCCTGTTGATAAGATGCATTCAGTGACACCAACCTGGGGGTCCTCAGGGTTGGCCAAGGCCATGCCCCACCCCCTCCACTTAATAAAAGGCCCAATATCTTGGAAACCATTCAGATCCCCACCCCTCAACCATATATATTCTTGTTCCTTATGATAAGACCCATTCAGTGACATCAACCTGGGAGTCCCCGGGGTGCGCCGGGGCCATGTCCCACCCCCTCCATTTTATCCATTTTATAAAAGGCCCAATATCTCGGAAACCTTACAGATCCCCGCCCCTAAACCATATATATTCTTGATCCTTATGATAAGACACATCCAACCTTGGTGTCCTCAGGGATGCACCGGGGCCTTGCCCCTGCCCTTCACTTCACAAAAGGCCATATTGTAACGGAACACCACCTGGTCAAGCGGTACAGCTGTTGATATGGTCAGGATGTGATGGTGCTGTTACAATAAATATATGTGGGTTCGACCTGGGTCGTACACTAAACTACCGGGAAGAGAATACACAGCCAGCCATTGGTTCAGTTTCTTAAATTTATTTTGTTACCCCTGACAATAGTGTGTTCGGTCTATAGTAAGCTATCTTAAAAGGCTAACTTATATTTATGGCATAGGTTAACAGAACAATAAAAACAAATTACTGTAGTCGCACATTACAACACCTAATTTAACAGAACGACTAAGAGTATACATTTGCTAACGGCCTAAAATGCTGACATTAAGCTAGAAAGAGTTTCTTTAAGATAAGCGTAAAATAACATTCTGTCATTGCACATTACATTGAATCGATTCATTGAACGTTGAGAGTCACATCAATTCAAGGGACTGGAATCCACCTAGGCACATTAAACAGTTCACCTAAATGGGTGTGATACAATTCCACCTAAATGGGTGCGATACAATTCCACCTAAATGGGTGCACCGACAATTCACCTAAATGGGCGCACCGACAATTCACCTAAATGGGCGCACCAACAATTCACCTAAATGGGCGCACCAACAATTCACCTAAATGGGCGCTCCTAAATGGACGCACCAAACAATTCGCCCTTATTTTAGTACAGCCAAATCCAAGTGAGTTACAACCCAGGTGTTACTAACAATCACTTCTGTAAAGCCCACAACACTGTAACAAACTGGGTCGGTATTGTTTTCAATCGGCGCCCACGAAGGAGGTGTCCCTATCTAGCTGTACCAATCGGCCTCAGGTTATTAGAATGGTTACAGAGCAAGTATTGGATCTATATTCCTTTATAAAGTGTTTATAAAACCACAGAGGATAGTAGGTGATATTATTAGATACGCTCAGCCAGAACAAAGATAGGCTTTAGGTATGTGATTGCAAATAGTTGTGTAACCCATTCTCCTATGATTGACTAATGAATCTTTCCCTTACCGTTGCCGTTATACAACGCAGTCTCTTAAAGAATAATAAGTTTGTCATCTAAGAAGAAATTCTTTACAGTTGACCTTGTGTTAACAATTAAAAATCAATTAAGAGGTATTCTACAAGGTGCAAATTTAGACCCTCTGCAATTTAATTATAATGGCCACGCCTAGCTAGGTGGAACCTTTCCAATGTAAGTGGAAGACACTAACAGCCTTTACAAGATCACACATGTGTTTGTCATTCACGTGTGATCATGCAACTGCTAGACAGTTCACACGTTTCTACTAACAATATTTGACAAGAGATCAACACTGCATCGTCTCCACCTAAACCACACCTAGATAGGCGCAAACCTCACCTAGTTGGGTGAAATGTCACGCCTAGGTAGGCGCAAATCACGCCTGAATAGGCGAAATCCCCCTAGCTAGGTGATCTACTACTTTGAATAAACTTCCCATTAAACAAGATAATTTACGTTTTAACAATTTAAGTTACTTAACATGCTTTATAAGGCATACCAAAGAGTAATTTCCTTTAATAGTCAGAACAAAATAGTCACTAACAATTTGCAATATTAAGTCCTTACTTGATCCTGATAGAACGTCCTTTCCCAGCCAGGCGGAATTCATCCCAGATAGGTGCAAGTACAATTCCCTTAAAACGTATAGAAATCGGATCTACTAATTCATAACACTCTACAAGTTGCTACAACATGCTTTGACAAACACCACAAACAGCAACTAGGTAGACCGTTAATGAAGTACCTTCCACCCATCCTGGCATGGACTTATTCAACCTAGCTAGGTAAACCATTCTTAATTAGGCGAACTAACCATCCAAAGTTGATTTTACTTTATCCGAGTCGGGCAGATTCCTCCGAGTTAGGCATAAAGGAATGTTGCTTTAAAATGCACGATTATAAGTTACTAGCTCATAGACAGCCTAGAAGTTGCTACACCACGCTTTCAGAAGCGAACTATCCTGCAACAGCCCAAACAATTTATGTTTTAAATATTCGCCTACCTCGGCTTCGCCTACCTCGGCGCAGCGTAACAAGGACTTTGCCTAGCTCGGCGCAAAACTATACCTTAGCCAAAATTACCAACAAAGAGAGTATTCAAAGTTATGACTGCTTATGAAAAGTAGAAGTTAAACAAAGATCAGGAATTGATACAATTAACTTACTCCACCCATAAAAGACACCAAAGGGAAAGAAATACTAACATTAAGCGACAAGACCATAATGGAAACCTAAACAAAGGAAGGCCATAAGGACAGTTGCCATTAATTTATAATTATTTTATATAGATGTATTGATAACCTGTGCCAACTTCGCCTAAAAGTAAATAAATAAATAACTAAATGCTTCTCACAGATGGACGCATGTTTCGCCTAGATAGGCAAAACATTCGCCCAGATGGGAGTGCCGGGTCTACAAACAAGCAAACATAATCCAGACTCGGGCCTAGACAGTCTAAGCCACGCCATACTTCCAATCTAGGCGAACCCAGGCGTGTTTCAGCTATGTGAAGCCGAAACACAACCTAGGCGCCTCAACTTGTTTTGGCAAAAGCCACAACAGGTTGCTCGCAACAATCAGCAACACTGAACTCCAACCGAAACGCTCCTTATATACCCTCCAGTCTCGCGCTGGATGACGTCACATTCCTAACCATGCTACCAAGCATACGGAACGTTCGGTCTTTATGGTATGCTCAGTGCGCAGTGAGTTCGAACAGCTGAGCAAAAAGTAAACAAATATTTCATGGAAAATACTGTTTCAAATGCGGAAGTGTGAGCATAAAAAGAATATGGATAATAAAATAAACAATAGATATTCATGGTTATATATGCACATATGGAGATGACATAGCTATTTTACACAGGATATACTTGACAAAGTTGGCACATGGTTTGCATCGGCTACGGCTGTTTCGGACCGAAGATCGGTATGTACATTTTGTTAAAACAGATATAAATGAATTTTAACAACAATGAGAACAGTTGTACATAGAATAACAGAAAATAGCCAGACGCCGTTACAATATATCTCAGAAACTGTTCAGTTCCCCACCCCTAAACCATATATATTCTTGTTCATTATGATAAGAGGCATTCAGTGACACCAACCTGGGGGTCCCCAGGGATGTGTTGGGACCATGCCCCACCCCCTCCATTTCATAATCTCATAATATCCCGGAAACCCTACAGATGGCTACCCCTAAACCATATATATTCTTGTTCCTTATGATAAGACACATTCATTGACACCGACCTGGGAGTCTCCCGGGCTCTTGCCCCACCCCTCCACTTCACAAAAGACCTTATATCTCAGAAACTGTTCTTAGCCCCACCCTACACCATATATATTAATCTTCTTTATGATAAGACACATTCAGTGACACCAGCTAGGGAGTCCCCGGGGCATGCCCAGGCCATGCCCCATCGCTTTACTTCATTAAAAGCCATATATCTCAGAAATAGTTCAGATCTCCACCCCTAAACCATATACTTGTTCCTTATGATAAGACTCGTTCAATCACACTAACCTGGGGGTCTCTTTGTGCTGAGGCAATGTGCCCCGCCCTTCCACTTCATAAAAGGCTTTATATTTCAGAAACCATTCAAATCCACACCCCATAATCATATATGTTCTTGTTCCTTATTATTAGCACACCTACTGTAGTGGGGTCCGGAGGGACCATTCCTATCCTTTCCACTTCATAAAAGGGCCTCAAATCTCAGAAACTGTTCAGATTACCACCCCTAAACCATATATATACTTGGTCCTTATGACAAGACACATTTAGGGACAACAATCTTGGGCTTTCCTGGGATCAACAGGGCATGCCCCAACCCCTCCACCACTTAAGAGGCCTTACAGATCCCCACTGCTAAACCATATATATTCTTGTTCCTTATGAAAAGACGCATTTAGTGATACCAACCAGGGCTCCATTGGGTCCATGCCCCACCCCATCTACTTCATAAAAAGGCCTAATGTTTCAACATGGGTGCTTATTTGGACATGGGGGTTCATTTGGTAGATTAAAATGATATCATGTTAAAATAAATGGCTGCCATTGGGCAGTGCCCACATGAGCTCTGGTGAGCATAGTAGCCCATGGGCCTCTTGTTAAAGTATCAGCTAGTGAACTTGTAAGGTATCAAAATATTAACTGCTGTAGCAAGCACCTTAACTCTGGTATTTTTTTGCTGGAAAAATGTGAAAAGATTTTGCAAATGCAAAAGCTACTCACATTTTTTCAGCAAAAATATTAGTGTATATGCCATATTAGTGGGGAAGAGAGGTTTGTCTGCATCTATTCTGATGGCTAATTTTTCTTGTTTGTGCTCTGGCCACAGACTTTGGGACTCTAACAAGCACCCACTATCTAAATGTGTAAGTAACACAAAATGAATGCCCTGCAAATCCATACTATGGCTTTCATTTGATTGACTTGTTGCATGATGACAAACTTCTGGGACCAGTTGTTTAAAGCATCTTTATCTTACTGAGCTTGTTAGGGTGCTGTCAGCATCCCAGCAGATGACCTTGTTCCTCCAGATAGGCGATGTAGAAATCACCATTCATTAACATTTCAAATGCCGACAACAAGGCCTGACATTTACAAAGATTCCCCCTTCCCTTGGACCGTTAGAGATTGGATTCAATCATTTCCACAGCACATGGGCCTGAGGATAGGGTAGCTAAGTTTACCTCTTTGTTGAGAGCTAGGAATTAACTTTCCATATCACAGGTCCTGGTGTATGAATGTCATTCACCAGTAACAATTCTGCTAGGTATTAAAATGTTAAGTGCTTTAGCCAGCACAGCAACTAATACTGTGGTATTTTTGCTAGAAAAATGTGCAAAAGCTACTCACTTTTTTTCAGCAGAAATATTAGAGTATATGCTATATTTAAAGTTTTAATGATACATTAACCAATTATAGACCGGAAACCCCTATTGGGGTACCTTGGCAAACAGTACAGGCCCAGTTCAGATGCTGCAGAATGAGGCATCTGATCAGGACCTGCACTATTTGCTAATAGAGTTTTTCCTCAAAAATAGAATAAGAACGAAAAAAATATGCGTATCACCCCTTATATGACAAATGGACTTGTCCAACATATAGCAATGGAAGATTCCACCAGTATATAATGGGTTAACTAACAACATTGTTATAAGATCTGAGCCCAGGTTTTTATTTCGGACTGAGATTTTATACATGAGCCATGTCAAAGAAAACCTATTTTCTTTTTTTTTTGTTGTTGTGTTTTTTCCTAATTTTGATCAATAAAGTTGCAGATTAGCCTGCATCAGTGCAGCCTGATCTGCACTTTTATGTTTGCTGATTGGATTGCGCAATACCTCTAGTTTCTATATTCCTAAAATTTAAAGACTTTTGTTAGTCTGTGTAGCTAAGCAATCTGGTTTGTGTCTTACCTGGGCCAAAACCTTTAAGACAGGTTTTTATGTAACAGAGTTCACAATGATTTTTGAAAAAATTCATGTACCAGATGACAAGGTCATACTTTCACTGTTTGTTTCAAGTAATGAAATTGGTGTAAACTTCCCAAAACTTAAGAATAAAACTGACTTGACAGTAGACAACCCTTATATTGTAACTGAATCTGTATAGATCTGTCAGTGAGAAGGTTTCATTTCTTATTAAAGGGGTATCATAAATATCCTAAGAATTTGGACACTTTGAGGACTTGCTGTAATTCTCTTAAGATTTTAATAAATTTGTTTCATGATCCAGAAGGCGTCCAAAAAGTGCAGATGGAATGGCAAACAGTGAAGACCCTGATCAGACTGCTCCTTCTGATCTGGGTCTGCACTGTTTGCTTAGGCCGGTCTGTCTCATGACTAACGATAATTACAGAGTATGTTGTATAATTTATTATAGATTAAAACCGACACAGTTTTACTGATGCTGAAGAAAAAAGAACTAAAAAAGAAATGGGATTGTGTCACATCAGTAGAAAAGAAGATGAAAGAGAAAAAAGAAAAAAAGTAGGTTATTAACCCATTTAGTACCAGAAAGCCCTAAAGGGGTACCTTGGCAAACAGTGCAGGCCCACATCAGACGCTGCAGAATGTGGCGTCTGATCAGGGCCTCCACTGATTGCTAAAAGTTCAGTCATATTCCAAATAAATTTTGATGAAAACACAACCTGACACCCTGAAATTTGAAATGGACTCCTGCTATATATAAGGAGGAAGATCCCATTTGGTACAAAAAAGGGTTAATGAGAGTTCTGGAAAATACAATAATTACTCTTAATATTTCTGTTATATGCATGCTTCATAATTTGTGTATACTTAAATGTCTTTTGTGACACTTTTCATTATATTATAACACAGGTTTTGAGGTAACACAGAATAGAGATGGATCCCACAATGTTAAGATTGTATGGAAGAATGACATTAGAATAACAAACTAGCTAATGGGCAAACTGTTAAATGGTCTAACTAATACAGTATCTGCCGAAATCAGTAGCTCAGTTGGATGCTCGTCTGACTGGTG
This sequence comes from Lucinisca nassula, assembly GCA_963580285.1. Classification (NCBI taxonomy): domain Eukaryota; kingdom Metazoa; phylum Mollusca; class Bivalvia; order Lucinida; family Lucinidae; genus Lucinisca; species Lucinisca nassula. The sequence continues at coordinate 52,047,035 of OY757010.1, forward strand.
ATCAAGAGGTCACTGGTTCGATCCTGCTGGGGTTGGCAACTTTTTGTCATTGAGATTGATCATGGTAGTTCTCTTCTTTCTGCTGACTCAAGAAAGGCAGTTGTCAGTTTCTTGCGAAAGAATGTACACTGTACTGGACAACCCCTTATTGATAAGCATGACAAGGAAGTGTGGTTAGGATCTAAACAGTGTTGAGTGGGCCATAAAACTCCAGTTCAAGCAAACAAAAGTACAAAATCTAATACAGTTATTTTTTGCTGAAAAAGGGGATAGCTTAAGCTAATCACATTTCAGCAAAAAATATTAGCATAATGTTGCATATTAAATGATCGAAGATTACACAATACATGTAGCCTCCTTGTACCATATCTCGAACGCTACCAATTCTCGAACCAAATTGAAGATAAATCACATTTTTTCTCAGGATAAGGAAATTTTATGTTTACTTTTTTTTGTGACATATTATATACACTTTCACAAACACGATCTTTGATGACAGTTGTCAACTTCCGGCCTCGTTCTGAAATGCATGTGCAGGCTGCAGAAATACATTACACAAACGGGAGTTTGGGAGATTCGTCAGAAAAAAAAGCTACAATGTTACCTTAACCAGTCACATAAGGTCACATGCTATTTTTCTGTTAAATACACCTGTTCTTCTAGTACTTGTTGAAGAAATAAGTTAGTGGTGTCAAATTGTGTGCAATGAATGAAGTAAGATTTATTACCCATACCCCCTGATTTATCCAATATTCAAGGAGCTCAGCGCTGTCTGACTGGAACCCTGAATATTTTGATTGATGTCTATAAACTGCATTGTAAGTTCAATGTGTACAAATGGCAGCTTCATAATACCGAAAATCAATCAAATGTAGGAGAGAGGGTGATCAGAATATTTTCTGTAGTTGAAAAAGTGTGAAAATTTGGAGTATACGGAAGCCAGCATCTGTCTGTGATAAACTGAGATATGACACCTTTATCTGAATATTTCCTCGCTATTGTGAATAATAAAATAGAGAAGGTGAATTTTCATTGAAGTCTGGATACCTCCTTGTCTGTAAATCATGAAATCCTAGTGGTTTGAGAATTGTTTCCCTTAAGTCCTTTTGGACCTCGTTTCATGGCAGATCGAGCACGAGCTACTCACGTGCTGAAGTATGACATAATGACAAACCAATTATAGATTTGTTCTTGTCAAAGTCCACCCTACAAACTGAAATGGAGACAAATCTCAAAGTTCCACCCTTTTAACTTTTAAATAGAAAGTTATGGTCAAAATGGTTCGAGATATGGTACAAGGAGGCTAAGTTAATTAATGACATGCATGATTAGCTTTGAACAGCTGTGCTCTGATCCATTCTGTGATCTCTGAAGACTGGTAAGGTGTATCATATTTTCCCATGACAACTGTCGTGGTTACTTGTTGGAATGGTTTGACCATGGCACTACAAAATTTGAATGATCATCAGCAAGATATAACTTTATGGAGAACAGGCACCTTAGATAAAACAATTTATATCACATGTACATAAAGATACAATCGACACAATCAAAGTTCAGTGGCTCAAACATCTTAGGGACCATCATATGTTCAATATATTTTGAACCACTGAGGGTTAGTCACAATGCCAGGCCAGGATGCATAAAGTAAAGCATAAATAAAGGTATGTTGTATGTAGTCATTAGGACTGACTCATTGAGGCTATTCAAATGGGTACACAAACATACATTTTCAACATAAAATAACAAGTGTCCCTAAGGGCTGTTCCAGCAAAACATATCAGGGGGGGGGGGGGGGGGGGGGGGGGGAAGGGGGTGGACACCAGCTTGAAATTTGACTAGCCACCCATGGAAGCAATTTATTTTAGCTGTTTTACACCCATGCATAGAAGTTATTTTAGCTTCATATCACCCATGCATAGAATTTTTTTTTTTAAAGAAAAAGGGCTATAAATTTAAGTGTTTGACCTGACAGTGAATGTTGCAAGAAATTGAGCATGTTGACATTATTTCTTTAAACAAAATATTTGTTATCCCAACTTGTTCTGGCTAGAGATGTATATTCCTTCCATTTTTGCCTTTATGACAAACATATATCGTCAGTGACATGCACTTCAGTCATTTAATCCCGTTAAAAGGACACAATCAGTAGTTTTATACAGTAGTTGCATTTTGTACTTTACTTTTGCAGGTTTTTATGAACATCTCTCAAAGTGTTTTCGACTTCCAAAGTAATGCTTATTATTCATTAAGTTAGGGATACCTGTCATCCCCTTAAATGACTTTAAATGTGTCATCACAAAATATTTTAGGCCGGCCCGGCTAGCACAGTTGGTAGTGTGTCACGATCCTAAGTGTTTTGGGACCTCGCTGGTTCTATCCCAGGGTCTGGCACCATTCTTTCGTGGTGAGTGATCATGAGATATTCTCTAGTCATGATCCTCCTTCCGCTGATTCAAGAAGGGCAGTTGTCAGTTTCTGGCTAAGTTATTTGCACTGAGTCCTCCACCCAGGAAAAGTGTGTTTAGGAAAACTGACCATCCTGACATGACCTTAGGTGTTTACTGGGATGTAAAGCAACAATACAACTAACCAACAAAGTTTTGCACTTTTGTCATCTCTGTACCAGCCATTTTCAAATGCCCATTCTCAGCCATATTGTATTGCTAGCTGTCCGATTTTGGACTCTAGTTGAACCTCAAAAGTGATCCGGCAGTCTGTTTAATGCTTCGGTTACATTTGACTACGGGCGCCGTACGATTTTAATATCGAATTTTGTGCCGGGAGCTACGATTTCTGTGTTTACATTAATGCATTTTTATTTATGCGGCGACTGTACGATGTCGTACGAGCCCGTACGAAACGGGACTTTCGGGCGCCGTAAGCCAAATGTAACCGTAGCATAAAGGATTTCCTTACAGGTTAGTGAAAGAAGACCAGCAAAAAGAATTATCTTACTTTATTTTGAACAGAAAACGAGAACTTGATTGTAAACATGAACAGAAAATAAATTCAAAAATAAATCTTTGAACAGACCTTTGTGTTGAGTCTTATATGAGGCCATCCTTAAAAAAATGTATGTTTGCTGTGCTCCTAGCCATCATTTGTGAGGTGGGTAGGTAGGTAGGTCTTTTTTTTTTTTTAGATCTGATAAGATATTTGACCCTTTAAGTACCAAACAACAGGAAATGATATTTTCAAATACTTTTTTTTCCTGATTTTTCAGACAAAATCAGGCTTGACATTTCATTTGAATGGTCTGCTAGGCAGACCATTCAAATGAAATATCAAATAAAAATCAAAAATGAGTTCCTTTAAGAGCAATGAAAACATTCATAAGAAAGAAGATGGGTCATACTACGTAGTTTCGGCTTATAAAGCCTCATCAGTGACCCTGTAATGATCCGGCAAAGAAAGCCAGAGGAAACATACTGCAATTTTGCGAATTTCGAATAGGCAGTCCATTCAAAGACTGATATATATCAAAACGGGGTCCAAATAATTAAAATCCTGTCTAGAATATGAGTCTAAACCAATAAATTATTTCTGGTTTCTCAGAATATTCACGCTGATCTCAAAGGACCAAAAGTAAAATATAAACTGCACTATGGTTGATGTACGGGGAGACGTTTTACGGCCGCCACACGGCACAACACCAGCTGCAGTGAAGGCAAATAAAAATGAGTTCCTTTAAGAGCAATGAAAACATTCATAAGAAAGATGGGTCATACTACGTAGTTTCGGCTAATAAAGCCTCATCAGTGACCCTGTAATGATCCGGCAAAGAAAGCCAGAGGAAACATACTGCAATTTTGCGAATTTCGAATAGGCAGTCCATTCAAAGACTGATATATATCAAAACGGGGTCCAAATAATTAAAATCCTGTCTAGAATATGAGTCTAAACCAATAAATTATTTCTGGTTTCTCAGAATATTCACGCTGATCTCAAAGGACCAAAAGCAAAATATAAACTGCACTATGGTTGATGTACGGGGAGACGTTTTACGGCCACCACACGGCACAACACCATCAAGTCTGATTTTCTCTAAAAAACATAAAACAGCAACAAAAATCTAAATGTAGTTTTTAATGAGCTGAAAGTAGTGTGTGTCACCGGAATTTAACCAGGATTTCAATAAAAACCCACAATCAATGCTTTGAAATGAAATAATAAGATTTTTCTCATGAAAATTTTCATTTTTTTCCTTAAGATTTTACAAATGCACATGTATTTGAACGGGCAAAATTAATGTCCGTTATGGTAGACAAACGTTTTTCCCTTGCAAACTGTACTAAGTCCAAATAAATAGCTCAGTGGTAGAGCGTCCGCCTGCGGATCGGAAGGTTGTGGGCTCGATACCCCACCGAACCTGTGGGGTCGATACCCCGCCGAACCCACAACCGAGTCAAACCAAAGACTTACAAAATTGGTAGTATTGGCTGCCCCCCCTGGCGCTCAGAGTTTAGGGGTTAGCATTACGACTGGTTCCTCGGTGCCGGGATAAAGGGACCGGCCGGGTTCAGTCCCGGTGCACCTCATAAGTGCCCCTGCGCATAATCCTCAAAACTGAGGGTGTCTCAGTATTGGAAAACAAACAAACAATTTAACAAACAAATAGAATCAGAATTGTTTACTGGTGATACCTCCTAAGACAATAGCTCAAAGAAAACTTTGAAACAAAAAATGGACAGGGTAGATTTTTTATTAAGCATCTTTTTTTTTCTCTCATCTCGCCTCCACCCATATTACCCAGGCCACCCCTCCCACCAACCGGCACACTATTGCATGCAGCACTGTTTGTTGTTGTTGACGCTTTGGTCAAAGTATCTCTCAGGTATGTTGTCTTCTTAGTACTCTTCCTCTTAGTAAATACTCTCAGGTAGGTTAAAGAAAGCTCCCCTGCGGGGAATCGAACCCCGGTCTCCCGCGTGACAGGTGAGTATAACCACTAAATGGGACCACGAAAACTAATTACAAACAGCTCTCACTTCGAATTCTCCGCTAGTTCAGCTTGGTTGTGAACTGAATATCAAGCCTGTGGTATCTAAAACACCTGAAATTCATTTTCTTTTTAAAATACTCACCAGATAGCCGTTAAATTCATAAAAAAAAAACGATCTACATTATTTCATGATTTTACAGGAAACAGCCATGTTGGAAACGGAAATAAGATCAATATTTCAGTGTTCCCACTCATGTTAATTTCTGGGGGGTAACCTTACCCCCTGGGTACAAAAACTGGGGGTAAGAATCAAATTCAGGGGGTATGAAATTTTGCAACGAAAAGAAATGTGTGAGAAAACCTGTATACTTGTCCATAATTGTTACCGTATTCGGGTGTGTACTACCCGCATTTGCATACTACCCGCACCCTTTTTTCCAAAATCTGGGGGAAAACAGTTATTCTGTTGTATTACCCGCATGGAACATTTGCTGAATTTCTGGTGGATGCGTAAGTGAGAAAAAGTAAGAATTTGGCCAGTTTTTGTAACACACAACGGAACGCGCGATCGTCTTCAAAAGGCGGGAAAATGCATGTGCGTGCGAGTATCACCAGAAAGCATGTATTTTACATTAAAATGTTGAAAAAACTTTACCTGTTCACCATTGTTATTTATTTATTAACCCACATATGCCCGCGGCCCTTTTTGGGACATCGGCAAACAGTGCAGTCCCAGATCAGACACCTCAGAAAGACACCGCAGATATCTGATTTGGATTTACTCTGTTTGATGATTTATGACAGTTCAATTTTGACACTATTGTTAATCCCCGTCATATAATTGCCACCCTGCGGTGCATGTCGATAAGGTGTGAAAATATGGTCAAGTTATGTCTCTAATTTGCGTTTATTCCCCGATCATAAAATTTAATCCGCAATCAATGTGAAAATTATTTAATTGCTCCTAAGACGAGTTGCTACGACTATTCTACTATCTCGTGAATGATTATGTTTTGGCGCCAAATAGCAGACGCTTGGCGAGAAAAGTTGAACGCTTTAAATTGTGTTAACACATCTGTATGCTGGTGTTGGTTATTGACACGGAGCTTACAGAAAACGCTATTTTCCACTACCGTTTTGCTATCGAGAATTTTTTTACCGTTTCCAAACAATTTTTTATGAAAGAGATACGCCCCATTAAGATAAAACAATAGACACGTGTGGGGTTGCTGGGGTCCGATGACGTCATTTATCGATTGCGTGCCGATTCGCCCCAGTCAATTTCGGATGCGCGGAAGTTCTATGCGCCGGATTCAAGTCTGCGGGTTGTCAAAGATCTATTTCAGCGAATCGGCCGATTCGCCCCCGTCAATTTCAGACGCTCGAAAAAAATCGGCCGGTTCGCCCCATTAAATTTCGGAAGCGCGGAAGCTCTACTATGCGACGGATTCAAGTCTGCGGCTTGTCCCAAATCTATTTCAGCGAATCGGCCGATTCGCCCCCGTCAATTTCGGACGCTCGAAAAAAATCGGCCGGTTCGCCCCAGTCAATTTCGGACGCGCGGAATCTCGCCCGACGGAAAAAAATCGTACGTGATTTTTATTTTCTTTGCGTGATTCACGTAAGATTTTGCGTGAGTGGGAACTCTGTATTTGTGCTGGTGCTCGGCTTTACAGAGTATTTGTATAGTGGATGGATTTTGAAATTATTGCACAGGAATGTTCCTTGGGTGACCCTCTACCAAAATTGCTCAAACCGTTCCGCTTGGGTGAACAAGATGGCTGCCAGAGCTAAAAATAGAAAAACCTTTAAACGACTTCTCCTGCTTAACCAGTGGATGGATTTTGAAATTATTCCAAAGGAATGTTCTTTGGATGACTTTCTACCAAAATTGCTCAAACTGTTCCGCTCTGATGAACAAAATGGCTGCTGGAGCTAAAAATAGAAAAACCTTTAAACGACTTCTTCTCCTTAACCAGTGGATGGATTTTGAAATTATTTTACAGGAATGTTCCTTTGGAGCCCCTCTACTAGAATTGCTCAAACCGTTCAGCTCGGGTGAACAAAATGGCCGCCAGAGCTAAAAATAGAAAAACCTTTAAAAGATTTCTTCTCTCTAACCAGTGGATGGATTTCGAAATTACTTCATAGGAATGTTCCTTGGGTGACCCTCTACCAAAATTGCTCAAACCATTCCGCTCGGGTGAACAAGATAGCTGCCAGAGCTAAAAATAGAAAAACCTTTAAACGACTTCTTCTCCTTAACTCGTGGATGGATTTTGATATTACTTCACAGGAATGTTCCTTGGGTGACCCTCTACCAAAATTGCTCAAACCGTTCCGCTCGGGTGAACAAGATGGCCGCCGGAGCTAAAAAATAGAAAAACCTTTAAACGACTTTTTCTCCATAACCAGTGGATGGATTTTGAAATTATTTCACTGGAATGTTCCTTGGGTGACCCTCTACCAAAATTGCTCAAACCGTTCCGCTCGGATGAACAAAATGGCCACCAGAGCTAAAAATAGAAAAACCTTTAAACGATTTCTTCTCCTTAACCAGTGGATGGATTTTGAAATTAATTCACAGGAATGTTCGTTTTTATGTCCCTCTACCAAAATTGCTCATACTGTTCCGCTCGGGTGAACAAAATGGCCACCAGAGCTTTTCCTGCTTAACCAGTGGATGGATTAATGGCCCTGGGGCCAAAAACAGCCCCGCCTCGGGGCCCACTGGTTTTACATAGGCTTATATAGGAAAACCTTTAAAAATCTGCTTGTCTGAAACCAGAAGGCCCAGGTCTTTGATATTTGGTATGTAGCTTTGTCTAGTTGACCGCTACCAAGATTGTTCAAATTATAGCCCAGGTGCCAAAAACAGCCCCCCCCCCCCCCCCCGGGGGGCCCACTGGTTTTACGTAGGCTTATATAGGGAAAACCTTTAAAATTCTTCTTGTCTGAAACCAGAAGGCCCAGCTCTTTGATATTTGGTATGAAGCTTCATCTAGTAGACCTCTACCAAGATTGTTCAAATTAAAGCCCTGGGCCCAAAACCGGCCCCGCCCCGGGGCCCACTGGCTTTACATAGGCTTATATTGGGAAAACCTTTAAAATTCTTCTTGTCTGAAACCAGAAGGCCCATGTCTTTGATATTTGGTAAGTAGCTTCGTCAAGTGGACCGCTACCAAGATTGTTCAAATTATAGCCCTGGGGCCAAAAAATGCCCCCCCCCCCCCCCCCCCCCCCGCACCAGGGGATCACTGGTTTTATATAGGCTTATATAGGGAAAACCTTTAAAAATCTTCTCTTCTGAAACCAGAAAGTCCAGGTCTTTGATATTTGGTATGAAGCATCATCTAGTCGATCTCTACCAAGATTGTTCAAATTATAGCCCTGGGGCCAAAAATGTCGTCGCCCAGAGACCCTTTGGTTTTACATAGACTTATAAAGGGAAATTTTTAAAAATCTTCTTCTCTGAAACTGCAAGGCCCAGATCTTCGATATTTGGTATGGAGCTTCATCTAGTAGACCTCTACCAAAATTGTTCAAATTATAGCCCTGGGGCCACATATGCCCCCACCCCGGGGCCCTTTGGTTTTACATAGACTTATATAGCCCTGGTGCATAGGCTTATGTAGGGAATATCTTTATAAAAATCTTCTTCTCTGAAACCGCAAGGCCCAGGTCTTTGATATTTGGTGTGTAGCTTCATCTAGTGGACATTTGCCAAGATTGTACAAATTATAGCCTTTGTTTTTGTTTGGTATGAAGCTTCACCTTTAAGACCTCCCTCAACATTATGTACATTAAAGCCCTTGGGCCAATAATGGCCCTCCCTGGGGCCCACTTGTTACACTATGGATCAGGTGAGCGATCCAGGGCCATGGGCCCTCTTGTATTATTAAAGACACTAATCATGTATTTAGTTTATACCGCAATTCAAAACTACCTATGGTTTTGCAATAATTTAGCAAATTTAAGCAAAAAAAGACAGCAGACAGTATGGCATGTTAAACGACATTCAGTGCCATGGCGGGCACACGTAGTATATGATGACGTCAAATAGCCAAAAATTTCTGACCTCACCACGCCACATACAGGCAGGAAACAACATGGACGCTGGAACAAAAGTTTCCCAGCGCTTTACGTTCTGTATGAAAATCTGCAAATAAATAGTTTATTTTAGTTTTAGAAATTATTTTCGAGCTTAAGACGCAACCGCAGTAGCAGTGCGCAATCATTCCAACGGACCATTCAAACCAGGAAAGCCGGAGAAGGTAAGAATTTAGCTGAAATTTCTGAAAATCGGTTTAAATAAATATTGTAAAGATTATAACTTGCAGTTTCGTTGTTTGTTTGTTTGATTTCAGGTTTAACGTCCCCGTCAACACTGTAAAGGTCATTTTGGAGACGTTGCTTCCAAATATGTGGGACTTTTACCCGACATTGAGATGAAATGACATCTCAAGTCCTGCCGTCCATTGAAACCAATAGTGTTTATAAGCATGGATGGGCAGACTAGCACTGCTTTGCATGGGCAGGCTTAGATCTTCTAAGCGGTTTACCAGTACTCGCGTGCGGGTCGGTTTCAGCTCTGCGTGGAAACATCATGCAGCCCATCTATTTCTTCAAGCCCTGATGGGTGGGGGCCATTTGCAGTTTCCTTGTTTTCTTGTGTATAAAAGGTTGTATGTTATTGTTTACGCTTGCAAATATGGGACCTGAAAAGTATGTCCTGTCTATTAATGGTCGCTAGACGTATTATAGGTCAGTAGAAGGTATTATAGGTCACTACCGATTATAGCGTGCAGTTATTGGACCCCCTTTTTTAGGTAACTAGAATGCCTGATTGCAGTATAAAAAAGTTTTCCGGGGGTTTCAGGAAAATCTTCAGGGACTCAAGAACAAACTTGACTCTGTCATGATAAATGAGCTATCCAGCCACTGAAATTTCACTGTATATGTGTAACAGCATAAGCGTGTTGCTCGTTAGCTCAGTCCTTGGAGTGTTCACATGAGTTACGAGATGCCCTGGGTCCTAGTCCTGTTCTAGCCATGTTCTTTTTCCACCTCTGTGACATTCCTTGGCTCATTGTGGGTCCTGCACCATGTCTGTGAGCATGACATCACGAAAACACGCCTATATAATTTTGACCCCCTTGAACCCCACTTTTATATAGTAAAACTGGGGTTTACAGGGGTAAGCCTTATTTTCTTATTTCTGCTCTAAAATATAGATTGTGGATACGTGTAACAACCGCCTCGATGAGGCGGTTCTAACGAGTACCCACAATCTGTATTTTGAGCAGAAACAAGAAAAATATTACAATTTTTCATCTTAAAAGTTTCATTTTTTCGGCGATAAAGGTCACAATGTATTTGTATAGGCGTGTTTTCGTAATGAAGAGTTTGAAAAATAAGTCTCCCAATCGGACTGGATAGGAATTATAGGCATGTGGAAAATATTACATGATTACTTTGTGGCTTATAGCTCAGTCGGTATAGTGTTGGCACAGTACGTGTGAAGCCCTGGGTTCGAGTTCCTGTCGAGCCATGTTCTTTTTCCTCCCCTGTGGCACACGCTTTTGTAGAAAAATGAGGAAAATTACAAGTCTTGTGATGATTTTAGAATATCCACATAGTACATTGTATTAATGGTTAAGATTAAAAAGGTACTTTTACGATAGGTGGTTAACCCATTTAGTACCAGAAACCCCAAAACGGGTACCCTGGCAAACAGTGCAAGCCCAGATCAGACGCCTCCACTGTTTGTTAAAAGTTCAGCCATTTTCAAAATAAATTTCGATGAAAACACAACCTGAAACCCCTAAATTTTGAAATGGACTCCTGCTATATATAAGAAGGAATATTCCATTTGGTACAAAAAGGGTTAAAACTTGTTTATCATATGACGTCGGGTCTGAGAGTGTAATAACGCCATGAAATAAATTCGATAATCCACTAGTGGATTAAATATGCAAATTAGTTAGATACGTCCCATAATGTTACACGCAAAACGTCCTTACTTCTGGCGGAATATTGACATTTTTATGCCCCCGCCATTCAAAGAATGGTGGAAAGGGTATATAGCGTTGCCCCTGTCCGTCCGTCCGTCCGTGCGTCCGTCCGTCCGCACCAACAAATGTATAGTTAGGTGGCTATGTAGATGGACAGAATCAGTGTCAGTCTATGGGATTTATTCCGTTAGACACCGAAAATACTTCTTTTCAGTGGCTAAAAGTAGCCACTTAAGTATCAATCCTGCCCAAAACAGCCACATAAGTATACATCCGTGAGAATGTCCGTCCGTGCGTCCGTTCGTCCGAAACTTAAACGCAGTCAATAACTTAGTTATTTCTTGATAGGTTTTAAAATTACTCAGCAGAAATATTAACTATCATGAGACGACGTGTCACATGCAAAACCCAGGTCTGTACCTCCAAGGTCAAGGTCATACTTAGAGGTTAAAGGTCAAAAAGCGGGTCCGAAACTTAAACGCAGTCAATAACTTTCTTATTTCTGGATGGATTTTGAAATTACTTTGTAGAAATGTTAACCATCATGAGACGATTTGTCACGTCCGAAACCCAGGTCCGTACCTCCAAGGTCAAGGTCATACTTAGAGGTCAAATGTCAAAAAAGGGTCCGAAACTTAAACACAGTCAATAACTTACTTATTTCTGGATGGATTTTGAAATTACTTTGAAGAAATGTTAACCATCATGAGACGATTTGTCACGTCCGAAACCCAGGTCCGTACCTCCAAGGTCAAGGTCATACTTAGAGGTCAGATGTCAAAAAAAGGGTCCGAAACTTAAATGCAGTCAATAACTTTCTTATCTCTGGATAGATTTTGAAATTACTTGGCAGAAATGTTGGCAATCATGAGACAATCTGCCTCACACAAAAACAAGGTCTTTACCTCCAAGGTCAAGGTCATACTTAGAGGACAAATGTGAAAAAGGGTCCAAAACTTAAACACGGTCAATAACTTTCTATGGATGAATACGAACATAGACATATTTTAGGTGGGGGCATCGGTGTCCTATGGATGCATTTCTAGTTGTAAAATAAACGTGAATAAAAAGGGTTTTAATGTCAAATATAACTACCCACCACCACAATTTAAGCCTTTTAACCAGACGCAGGTCTGGGTCAGTCTGACAAAAAAATCTAGCCAGAAATCCCTTTTCCCGTGACCTCCCTAGTGTTGAGGCCTGATTGGTTGCTGAGGTCACATGACCTCTCAGACCAATGGGCAGACGATACAGGTCACGTGACCCGGCGTTCGCACCCGGAATGAGAACAAAGATCATATTTCTATCAGAAAACAAAACAATTATTTCAGGCGGGGCTGGGAGGCGGGACATGCCATTGTAGTGATGGGTAGGTATATTATTAATTAAAATTAATTTTACATTAAAAATATCATTTTAATGTCAAATATAACTAACCATCACTACAATTTAAGCCTGAATTCAAAGCAAGTGGAGGGTTGGATGAAAAAATAATTTATACATACTCAACTCCTCTGACCTTGGTTTTTTATCCCCCTTTTTAAAATCCATCCAATGATGGTAATGTAAGAAGGGATCCACCATGACTGCAAGTGATCCAAATCCAAAAATCCCATAAGTGGAGAAGATAAATGGAAAGGGACCGGAGTCAAAATAGAAGGTTCACACCTATTCAAACAGGCTAATAAACAACCAAGGAAAACAAGATCCCACAATTAGTGCTGCTCAGTAATAGATTGAGAAGCTACTAATCTACCCAAGGAATGAGTGTCACTACGAATGGGGATCAAATCCCTAAGGTGAAGGTATGAAAAGGGGAATTGGAACGTCAATAAGCAGTACGGCAAACATCCTCAAGAAAAATGGAGTTCCAATATGCCCAAGATGTAGACAGCTATAACCTCATGAGCCGAGGTATTCAGGAATGATAATTGGGCAGAAGTGAGATAAGCATCAGCAAGCTTTATCACTTTACAAATCCACCTTGCAATCGAGGATGGAGAAATATCTCAAAAACCCTTGATTGGAATGAAAAGTCTCATGATAAGCTCGAATAGCTTTAGACGTTCTGATGTAAAAATTGTAAAGTCGAATAGTACACAAAAGTTTCTCATCAGCATACGATCCACAAATCCTGGAAATGCCAGGAATAATAATAGTTTCAGACATAGAAGCAGAAAGCTGATTTATAGCCTGAAAAAACAAGTTGAGTGAGAAGTGAAATGAAGTCATTGTTCTTCTCATACCTGAAACAACCCTCTACAATTGACAAAGCATGAATATCACTTCTGCGAGCTGAAGCAAATGTCAAATGAAATACAGCCTGACTATCAGATGAACAAAGGAGGCTGATTTCACAGGATCGTAAGGTGGCTTAGTAAAAGACCACAACACTCATGTAAGATTCCGTTTGGAGTCAAAGTCCTGGAAACCCGTCGGCGTAGTGCAAAACCCTTTAATAAGCTGATGATAATGGTGACATTTTTGTAAAATAAACATGAATAAAAAGTGTTTTAAATGTTATATGATAAACAGAACCTTGCATTCATGCTCATGTATTATTGAATTTATTAGACTTATTGAGGAAAAGGGATAAAATGCTTGGCAAAGCCTCGCATTTGATCCCTTTACCTGAACTTGTTTAATAAATTCAATAATACATGAGCACTCATGTAAGACCCTCTATATTTGTATATTTCCAGGCCAGACTTTGATGAAACAAAAGATCCTTCTGAGAGTTTGATGGGTATGTTAAAACAGATGTATGATGATGGAGATGATGAAATGAAAAGAACACTTGCCAAGGCATGGAGTGAATCACGGGAGAAAAAAGGAGCAGATATGTTATGATAAGACATTGGTATTAAATAACGTTGACTCTTCAAATCTTCAAATACTTAGCAAAATTAGCAGATGGCTTTTTATGTCCCCCGATCGCGGGGACATATTGTTTTTGCCCTTTCTGTTTGTTAGTTGAACAACATTAACTTATAGAGATTGAGCCTTTATAAATGCATTTGGCATGTAGGTTCCTTGTGACAAGGGCTTCCCACTTGTATGAAAAACAATTGACTTTGACCTTAACCTGTGATCTACTTTAACCCTTTACCACTCAGATATGTGTTTTTACGTGTCTGCACCCCCCCCCCCCACCATTTTAAGCCCCAGAAGCACCTAAAATCTGCATTTCTACCCCTGGATAGTTATGTTTGCTTCAGGATTTGTTGGACAAAAAAGTGACCTGTTTTTTTCGCGCGCCTCCCCACTAAAAATATTCTGGGGGGATTGAAGGGGGGCGACGCCCCCCTCACATCCCGAAAAATTTTGGGTGTATGGCCCAACCGGCCGCTAAAATTTATATGAGGGTTTCTGGGGTCAAAAATGCCTGAAAAATGATGCTGAAAAAAATGCTGCAAACAGTGAAAATGGCCAGTGCCAAACACCTTAATTGTTGCCTTGACAGCTGTGTGAAGATTAAAATGTGGTCAAAAATTCATGTGAAAACACACTTTTTGCCAACTTTGAGATGCCCCCTCTTTACCATGACAATAATGATCAAGTCATGAAAGGTTGCATTTGAAAGGCTACTGCCCAATGAACATTCATACCGAGTTTGGTGTAAAACAGACCATCCATTATGAAACAATGGCTAGTTGAAGTTGCTGTCAGGTGCAACACTGTGAAAATCAGCGAAATTCACAAAATCCCTGAGTGGTAAAGGAAAAATGACCTTGGCTCAGGGACATGTTCGTGTTTCACAAACACATTTTGTTCACAGTATTTTTTTTTTTTTTAAGAAAATGAGTCATCAGTAAAATGAAATACCAAGCCTTTTTTCTCAGCAGATGATTTATATGAAATGTTAAGCCTTTTTTCTGTGAAAATAATGAAAACAAAGAGTGTCATTTTCTCTAGAATTTTCTGCAGTGCTTGTAACATAGAGCAATGAAATGCATACAGAATAAGTTTATAACTAAATGAGTTATATTGCAATGCAAAAATATCTTGAAGGAAAATTATTACATAGTCAAGGGAGCTAACGCTAACTCTTGAAAATAGTTTGGTCACTGTGGGTCTGCTCTTGGAGAAATGAATTTTTCTTCAAGAGTACATTCTTTTCTTTTAAAGAAGACTTAAACTGTTTTTCATAGGGATGGATCCATATTTACAGATTTTGTTTGTTAGAATTAAGGTTTAACCTTTAGCATGCTGAGATAATTCAATACTTGTTCTTTAGAGGGGGTACCCTTATTTTGGCAGCCATAATTTCCTTAAACCTGAATTGATTCTGCTCATACTTAGACATATTGTAGAGGAAACACATGTCCCACCATTTCTACCAGAAGTATTTTGACTAATTCTACATAGAAATGTTAAATACATGTAATGAAAAAAAAAATGCATTTTTGATTATTTTTTTCAGAAACTCAAAGTTAACCTTTAGCATGCTGAGATTTATTCAATAATATTTCTTTAGAGGGGGTACCATTATTTCGGCAGCTATAATTTCCTTAAATCTGAATTGATTATGCTCATGTAGGCAAGACATCTTCTGCCATCTACAGGATGTATTATGGGTCACGTGACTCCCAAATAAGGTGGTCATGTGATCTGACCGGTAACCGTTTAAGACACTTAAAAAAACAAGAACTACAAGGCAGTAGAGCTCAGTGTGTGCGTTGTAAGATAAAAATGACAGCTTGTGTAGCTACCTATATTATGCCTACATATTTATCACCAGTAGTTGTTTAGCTGGATTGAGTCTAGTGTGCACAAAAAACTGTGATAAAACAGGTAAGGGGCACCTGTTGAAAACTGGTATCTGAAAGATAGTAAATTTTTAACGTCATTTCCGGGTGTAAAATCAAACAGCCGGTAATGTGTGCTGAACCTGTGCCTTCTCCGGTGTAGGTGAACCTCACACGATGGAGTGTATTTGCTTTCTTATGAGCGTGATAATTTGCTCAAGTTGGACTACCCCCTTTGCACCTACAGCCCCATCAACATTATTTAGGTCATTTTGGAGATGTTGTTTCCAAGTTTTTTTTATTTTATTTCCCAACATTGAGATGAAATGACATCTCAAGCCCTGCCGGCTAATAAAACCAAAAGGCTTATATACGTTTGACGGTCTGACTCACATCACTTTGCCTGGGCAGGCTTAGTCCTTCAAATCGGTTTACCGGTACTCATGTGTGGTCATTTTCAGCTCTGTGTGGAAGCACCATGCAGCCCAATCTATTTCTTCAAGCCCCTATGGGAGTGGGTGACCATAGTTGCAAATAGATGTTTTGCATGCATCACAGAATGGCAAACAGTGTAGATTCTGATCAGATGGCTTGTTATGAGCCTCTCATCTGGATCTACACTGTTTGCACAAGTAACTGTACTGGGCTACAGGGTTGGAAGTGTTAATAGGGTTTTACTGCATATGTCTAATATTTTACAGTATCAAAATTGACTGTAGATTAACAGTCATTTTGGATTCTGTTCTGATTTCCTTGAGAACCATCTTCCTGTAGTGAAACATGCAATGTAGAAAGGATATACTGCTGAAACTTCAGATGAATTTTCATGCATTTTCATATGAGCCCCGCAAAGCGAATTTGTGTCTTCGAGCATTCTGTCATGACAAACTTTAACTGCGCATGCCCAGCCATTCAGAGGGGCCAGGGATATGGCTTTCTGTCTAAAGGTTCCTCTTGATTCACTGCTTGTATGAGGGAGCAGCGAAGGTTCTGGCGAGGCTGCACGGATGCGCAGGCTCGCCTGAATCTTTGCTGCTCGCATAGGTGATAAGTACCAAAATCGCTTGAGGGGGCCCATATGATTACTTTTATACTGCTACAGTCTTGTTTTATTTCAAGTGCAGTGAAAGGGCGTGATCTAGACCTTAGTGGTATGGCCAAAACAAAAATATTAATGCATGCAACAGGGAAAGAGTATGTAAAATAGGGCTTCTCTAAATGGAAATTTATGTAAAATTATAAGGGGAGCAAATTTTTTTCTTTAAGAGTAGTCCCTATATTATGTAATGGAGCCCCTATATGTAGCCACTATATTATGTAATGGAAAATGCTATTAATTAGGTGATTTCTGTTGCAAATATTTTACTTTACACACATGCGTGATGGGCACCATACCAATTAAATTTATGTAATGATGATCTTGACTAAGTATATTTTAACTGCTCATGAATTTTAACTCTTATCCAGCTGCATAAATCAATCAAGTTACTCCCATTGCTGAGTATCAACCAATCAAATTACTTGACATAATATATTTGTGTAATTCACAAACTACATGACAAACAGTGTAGATACTGATCAGATGGCTTCTTCAGAAGCCATCTTATCTGGATCTACACTGTTTGCAAATGTAGGGGTTGTCATGAACAGCGCATCATGTGACCAAGTCTGTGAAACGAACACCCCCGTACACCCCACTTTATATAGAGAAAACTGGGGTGTATGGGGGTATACATTATTTTTCTTATTTCTGCTCCAAAACATAGGTTGTGGGTACTCGTTAGAACTGCCTCAATGAGGCGGTTCTAATGAGTACCAACAACCTATGTTTGCAATATTAATAAGAAAAAATTCAAAGATTTGCATCAGAAAAGTAGCCATTTTGGAGATATGGAAAAATGCACTATGTTGCACGGGTGTGTTTTCGTCATGTGGATAGGGGTTAAAAACCAATCAGTAAGACTATTTTCATACATTTATATCAGCAGAGGGTGTAAGTTGTCCTGCTTATCAATATTAGAACGCCAACAAGCATTGACATTTTAATACTTATGATATTATGGTCAGTGAGTTAAGCCCGAAAAAAATGTATTTGTTACGTTAAGCAACCAAATACTTAAAATTCAGTTTCTGTGGACTTGTTACACTTCAAGCGCTAACCACCGTAGCAGACTACATTTCCAAAGTATTTTTATGTTCTTTTCAGCGAAAATAAGGCTCTTCATTCATTATCTGTTTGTTTGATTTGGGGTTAAACGTTCCGTCAGCTCTATTTAGTTCATTTTGGAGATGTTGCTTCCAATTTTGTGGGACTTTTACCTAACATTGAGATGAAATGACAACTCAAACCCTGCTGCCCAAAGAAACAAGATTTATATGCATGGAGGGTCCAACTCGCACCACTTTGCCTGGGCAGACTTAGCCCTTCTAAGCGGTTTACCAGTACTCATGTACACGGTCGTTTCAGCTCTGCTTGGAAGCATTGTGCAGCCCAATCTATTTCTCCAAGCTCCGATGGGCGGGGGCATCTCTTCATTACATTTTTGCTGAAAAATGAATGAGAAAGATACAGTCTGCTCTAAAATATTATGTATTGCTTGAAGGGTTTTGTGTGATATGACTCGGCTGTATTTTTACTATCTTGGTAGTGAAACTCAAACATATTTTTAGCTGGATCAAAAATGCCATCGATGAAATAAATGCCATATGTGAAATAAACGCCGAAATTCCATTTTACATTTTTGTTCTTCTGTCTCCATCATTAGCGAGTGTTGTGTGTTCATATATCGCTTGTGTGCTTACAGTAATGGTCCTAAGTATTGGGACAGATAGGCCTAAGCAAACAGTGCAGTCCCATATCAGACTGCTCCTGAAGGAGCAGTCTGATCAGGGTCTACATTGTTTGCCATTGCTTCTGCACCTTTTGGACTCCTTGCTGTAGCATGAAACAGATTTGTTAAAATTTTAGCAGAATTGCAGCAAGTCCTCATGGTGTCTGAATCTTTTGGATTTTTACGGTACAATTGAATGTAACCCTTATCTTGCTGTTCACGACAACCCCTATCTTTGCAAACAGTGTAGATCCAGATCAGATGGCTTCTGAAGAAGCCATCTGATCAGGATCTACACTGTTTGGCATTCAGCTTATGAATTTGTAGCAATAAATTACATCAAGTAATTTGATTGGTTGACAAACAGAAATGGGTGTGGCTTAAATGAATATTCAGCAAGAGAAGGGTTAAGTGTCTTGAACACCCTCACGACCATGAAAATTTGTTCAAGATAAGGTGGTGTGGGCCATTGAGGCATTGTCATTGTGCCATGTCATGAGGCCGATGTTGATAATGTTGGAATATCTTTTCCATTTACAAAAGTATGTTGTGTGTACTCATTAGAATTGCCTCATTGAGGCAATACTAATGAGTACACACAATATACAACATAATTTCCCCAGTAAAATAACAGCCATGGAAAATGAGCCATTGACGTTTCACTGTCTGTTGATTCAGCAATAGGGATCCATTTTCCGGCATCATTAATTTTGGACAAACAATCTTGTGCCAATCTAGTGTGGAAAGCACAAAATTCTAGCAAAACATGTTTATTATTGCAAATTTGGGCCCTGTGGCATCTGATCTGGGCCTGTACTGTTTGATTTGTAGAAAATGCTTTTGTTGAAATGTTTGTCTGAATAATTATCACGTAGTGGCACATGCATTAATGATTTTCCAGTTTTATGGCGTAGGCGCGATCGGTTGCTTTTACACAATAACCTAGCTATTGATTGACAGTGATGGGGTTTAACTACATGTCAACCCTTGTGGGTCATTTTGTGTCATCACCGAGAGAAAGGGAGAAGAGATAGAAGAAACAGTGGAGATGAAAGTGAAGGACGGGGGAGAAAGAAGATTTTTATGCCCCCGCATCATATGATGCCGAGGGCATATAGTTTTTCGGTTTTCCGTACGTGCGTACATGTGTACGTCCATCTGTACGTGTGTGTGTACATACGTACGTACGTACGTGATCCTGTAACCTCAGGTTAAAGTTTTTGTAACAGGTAGAGCCTGAACTTTTAGAAGCCATATTTTCCTAACCATTTGATGGAACTGGTTCATCTTTGGTATGATGATAGATATAGGTCCAAAGTTTTATTCAGCAATACCCCCACCCATGCGTGTGACCTCAAGGTCAAGGTCACAGACTTAGAAATTTTCAATGTTAAACACTCAGGTTAAGGTTTTTGTAACAGGTAGACTTGAACATTTTAGAACTCATATTTTCCAAACCATTTGATAGAATTGGTTCATATTTGGTATGATTATAGATATAGGTCCAAAGTTTTATTCAGTGATACCCCCACCCATGCCCATGGCCTCAAGGTCAAGGTCATGGACTTAGAAATTTTCCATGTTAAAGACTCCAGTTAAGGTATTTGTACCTGGTAGAACCTGAACTTTTATGATGGCTTTGGTTCATATGATGATAGATATAGGTACAATGTTTTATTCAACAATACCCCTACCCATGCCTATGACCTCAAAGTCAAGGTCACAGACTTAGAAATTTTTAATTAGATATTTTAAGAGTTGATATTTTCCAAATCGTGCAATGGATTGAGTTGATATTTGGTATGATGTTAGATACCTGTCCATTTTATTCAGCGATACCCCCACCCATGCCCATGAGCTCAAGGTCAAGGCCCATAGGGGCTTGAAGAAATATATGGGCTGCATGATGCTTCCACGCAGAACTGAATCCGGCCCGCACACTAGTACTGGTAAACCGCTTAGAGGATCTAAGCCTGTCCAGGAACCGCGGTGCGAGGCGGACCGTCCATGCTAATAAACCCTATTGGTTTCATTGGGCGACAGGGCTTGAGATGTCATTTCATCTCAATGTCGGGTAAAAGTCCCACAAAATTGGAAGCAACGTCTCCAAAATGACCTTTACAGTGTTGACGGGGACGTTAAACCTCAAATCAAACAAACAAAAATCAAGGTCAAGGTCACAGATTTAAATAATTTTAATTATCCCCTCGCACAACATAGCTCTAGGGTCTATATTTCTTCACTGCTTTCAATTAACTTCACACAAATGTTCCTTATGACAATATCTCGAGCGAGTTCCTCTTTCAAGGTCATGACCTCAAGGTCAAGGTCACTGTGGCTATTTTTAGAAAAAACTTTGTCATCGCTCTAGCGCCTACATTTCTTCACCAATTTCAATATAACTTCACACAAATGTTCCTTATAAAAATAGTTCGAGCAATTTCAGCTTTCAAGGTCATGGCCTGAAGGTCAAGGTCACTGTGGCTATTTTTAGAAAAACTTTGTCATCGCTCTAGCGCTTACATTTCTTCACCAATTTCAATATAACTTCACACAATTGTTCCTTATGACAATATCTCGAGCCATTTCGACTTTCGAGGTCAAGGTCACTATGCCTATTTTTAGAAAAACTTTGTCATCGCTCTAGCGCCTGCATTTCTTCACTGGTTTCAAAATAACTTCACACAAATGTTCCTTATGACAATACCTCAAACGAGTTTGACTTTCAAGGTCAAGGTCACTGTGGCTATTTTTAGCTCACCTGTCACGTAGTGACAAGGTGAGCTTTTGGGATCACTTTTTGTCCGTCGTGCGTCCGTCCGTCCGTGCGTGCGTGCGTCCGTAAACTTTTTCTTCAAACGACATCTCCTCCTAAACCACTGATCAGATTTTGACCAAACTTCACAGGAATGATCCTTAGGTGGTCCCCTTTCAAAGTTGTTCAAATAGTTCCGGTCCGTTGCACATATAGGTCACAGTAGCCAAAAATAGATTTTTTTTCACCGAAAACTTAAAAAATCTTCTTCTCTGAAACCGCAAGGCCCAGGTCTTTGATATTTGGTATGAAGTTTCATCTAGTGGACCCCTACCAAGATTGTTCAAATTATAGTGCTGGGGCCAAAAATGCCCCCGCACCGGGGCCCTTTGGTTTTACATGGGCTTATATAGGGAAAATCTTGAAACATCTTCTTCTCTGAAACCACAAGGCCCAGGTCTTTGATATTTGGTATGAAGCTTCATCTAGTGGACCCCTACCAAGATTGTTCAAATTATAGTGCTGGGGCCAAAAATGCCCCCGCACAGGGGCCCTTTGGTTTTACATGGGCTTATATAGGGAAAATCTTGAAAAATCTTCTTCTCTGAAACCGCAAGGCCCAGGTCTTTGATATTTGGTATGAAGCTTCATCTAGTGGACCCGTACCAAGATTGTTCAAATTATAGTGCTGACGCCAAAAATGCGCCCGCACCGGGGGTCCTTTGGTTTTACATGGGCTTATGTAGGGAAAATCTTGAAAAATCTTCTTCTCTGAAACCTCAAGGCCCAGGTCTTTGATATTTGGTATGAAGCTTCATCTAGTGAGTGAGTGAGTTTTAGTTTTACGTCCCACCAACAGCTAAGGTCATACGGAGACGGGACCTCGGTTTAAAGACTCATCCGAAAGTCTGGAGAAGCCCGGGATCGATCCTGCAATCCCTGGTTTACAAGGCGAGTAGCGTAACCACTGCACCACTGAGGCTTCTAAGCTTCATCTAGTGGACCCCTACCAAGATTGTTCAAATTATAGTGCTGGGGCCAAAAATGCCCCTGCACCGGGGCCCTTTTGTTTTACATAGGCTTATATAGGGAAAATCTTTAAAAATATTATTCTCTGAAACTGCAAGGCCCAGGTCTTTGATATTTGGTATGAAGCTTCAGTTTGTGGACCTCTACCAAGATTGTTCAAATTATAGCCCTGGGGCCAAAAATGCCCCCGCTCCGGGGCCCTTTGGTTTTACATAGACTTATATAGAGAAAATCTTTAAAAATCTTCTTCTCTGAAACCACAAGGCTTAGGTCTTTGATATTTGTTATGAAGCTTCAGCTAGTGGACCTCTATAAAGATTGTTCAAATTATAGCCCTGAGACCAAAAATGCCCCCGCCATGTGGCCCTTTGGTTTTAAATAGACCTATATAGGGAAAATCTTTAAAAATCATCTTCTCTGAAACACAAGGCTTAGGTCTTTGATATTTGTTATGAAGCTTCAGCTAGTGGACCTCTACCAAGATTGTTCAAATTATAGCCCTGGGGCCAAAAATGCCCCCGCTCCGGGGCCCTTTGGTTTTACATAGTCTTATATTGGGAAAATCTTGTTTTACATAGACTTCTATTTGCAGGGTAAACCTTTAAAATCTTCTTCTCTGAAACCACAAAGCCCAGGTCTTTCATATTCGATATGAAGCTTCATCTTGTGGACCTCTACCAAGATTGTTGAAATCATAGCCCTGGGGCCAAAATTGACCCTGCCCGGGGCCCACTTGTTATACATTGGATCAGGTGAGCGAACCAGGGCCCTCTGGGCCCTCTTGTTAGAAAAACTTTGTCATTGCTCTAGCGCTTACATTTTTACACTAATTTCAATATTACTTCACACAAGGTCACACACTTAGAAAACCAATTTCAATATTACTTCACACAAGGTCACACACTTAGATAATTTTTTTGCAACATGGATTTTCGGGGTGAGGCGGGGCCCTTGGCGGGGGCATCTGTGTCGTCTGGACACATTTCTAGTGTTTGTTTGATTTGAGGTTTAATGTCCCCGTCAACACTGTAAAGGTCATTTTGGAGACATTGCTTCCAATTTTGTGGGACTTTTACCCGACATTGAGATGAAATAACATCTTGAGCCCTGTCGCCCAATGAAACCAGTAGGGTTTATTAGCATGGATGGTCCGCCTCGCACCGCGGTTCCTGGACAGGCTTAGATCCTCTAAGCGGTTTACCAGTACTAGTGTGCGGGCTGGATTCAGCTCTGCGTGGAAGCATCATGCAGCTCATATATTTCTTCAAGCCCCTATGGGCAGGGTCGAGGAGAAAGAAGAAATTAATGAAATTGTAGAAACAGAATAACATTTCCCCTCTACCCTTACCTCCTGGAAGAACACCAGGCCTTACCCAACTATAAACCCAATAACAGTTGGATGCCCAAGTGATGCAAGATGCACAATACCTTTGCCTCACCCTACAAGCCCCTAACGTTAAGCTAAATGGGCCCAGAGGTTATAAAACTTTTTTCATGCTCCACTCACTGGAGCATGAAATTTATCATTTATCCTGCTCATAAATTTTAAAATGCCAGCATTTGTTGGCATTTATCATTTAACCGCCTCATAAATTTTAAAATGCCAACATTTGTGGGCATTTTAAAATGTATAAGCAGGTTAAATGATAAACATTTTAAAATTTATAAGCAGGATAAATGATGTATCATTTAACCTGCTCATACATTTTAAAATGCCAACAAATGTTGGCATTTTAAAATTTATGAGCAGGTTAAATGACATTCTGAGCTGATCTGAGCAGGAAAATTGCCTGATTTGTTGGTATTTAATAGTTATGAACATTGCAAATTTCCTGCTCAGCTGAATTGAGCATGAAAAAAAGTTTTATAGCCTCGGGACCTGAGCTCGCGACTCCTGAGTGACTCCGTGGCCTAGTGGTTAAGAGCGCGGACTCTTGATCATTAGGTCTCTCACCGCTGTGGTTTGAGCCTAGCTCAGGTCACATGTGAGACCCCAAGTTCTGCAACGGAAGGTCAGGTGGTTTTTCTCCGGGTACTCCGGTTTTCACCCACCTCTGATTAACGATCGGCTCGATATGAGTGAAATAATATTGGAAGGGCCGTAAAATCAAAAACAAAAAAAACCCTGAGTGACTTATAGGATGGTAGCATCCTTGATTATCATCCATAGTCACATTGTAACTTCAAAAGTAGGTTCCCAGAGTTAGGATTCTCAGATTCAGCATGTTGTTTTCAGGTGCTTTACATTTGTGAGAAATTTCATGAAAATATCTCGAATGGTTTTCAACTTGCAGAGCGGACTCAAGTACATGGTAGAAATGGCTATGTTCAATTTTCAAAAGGCAATAACTCGAAAAGTAGGCAAATCAATGTTGTGGTTCATATGTTCTGCACATTGTTTCATGGTGTTTTACATTTGTAGGAAGTTTCATGAAAGTATCTCTAACGGTGTCAGTTACAGAGCAGACACAAGAACATGGTAGAAATGGCTATGTCTAAAGTTCAAAGGGCAATTACTCTAAAGAGTAGGAAAATGAGAGTTATGGTTCATATGTTCTGCATGTTGCCTTATAGTCCTTTACATAAATGTGGAGTTTTGTGAAAATATCCAAAGGATATCGGAGTTATGGAGCAGACATGAAATTATGAGGCTCTGATGGGCAGATTTAGAGATGCACGGATGGACACTCAAAATTTCGGAGGGTATAATATGCCACCACCTTTTAGTGGCAGGACATACAAATGACCATTTATGGACATTTTTATTTATGATAACATTTTTGGGACCCATCATTTAACTACAGTGAAATTCCTATAATAAGACCACCTTCTGGACTTTTGGACAGTCTTAAATGTGGTTTCTTGTTTGAAGACACTGGGTGTAGAATTTGTTTGTTTGATTTGAGGTTTAACGTCCCCGTCAACACTGTAAAGGTTTGGAGACCTTGCTTCCAATTTTGTGGGACTTTTACCCGACATTGAGATGAAATGACATCTCAAGCCCTGTCGCCCAATGAAACCAATAGGGTTTATTAGCATGGACGGTCCGCCTTGCACCGCGGTTCCTGGACAGGCTTAGATCCTCTAAGCGGTTTACCAGTACTAGTGTGCGGGCCGGATTCAGCTCTGCGTGGAAGCATCATGCAGCCCATATATTTCTTCAAGCCCCGATGGGTGTAGAAAGCACAAAGAAAGAATACCAGGTAAATGAAACCTTCTCAATAAGCTTTTTAAAATAGATTTAGTCTTAATTTTAGGTTGTCTTAATAGCCTAATTTTATTGTATATTATATCTAACATGGGTGTTATAATGAATGATAACAGTCGAACTTCGTTAACTCTAAACACCTTCGGGACCATGCAATTTTGTTCGAGATATGGGTAGTTTGAACTATTGAGGGTTACTCATACTGTCAGTCCATGAGGCATAATGAATATATTCCTTGGGATATATTTTTGACTTTTTGAAAAAATAATGTATGTTGTATGTACTCATTAGAATCGCCTCAAAGAGGCGATTCTAATAAGTACAAACAACATACCTTTTCAAGTCATAAACAAACAAACCTCCATAAATTAACCTAAACACATGGATATCAGGAGCTATAGGAACAATTCTCAAGGGACACAAGAGTTTGAATTAGCCATAGTATACAAATTATCCATATTCGGAGTGTCACTGTATAAAGAGGTTGTGGTGCACATACTTGCAAATTGTAGGCTGTGTCCAATGTCTACACTGTCTACACATGCTTTATGGACCACTATAATGTTATTAATCAAGTAATTTCGTATTGGCCCAGGTACAGGTCCGATGTCTGCTGCATTGGCCCGAGGCCGAAGTCTAATACAGCTGACTTGAGGACCTGTAACTAAGTCATCCGGCTAATACAGCTGACCGAGGACCTGTACCTGGCTCAATAAGAAATCACTTGATCAATGACAATTTTATTAATTGACACAATTAAAAAATCATGATTATTGATTTTTTTACCTCAGTTAATATTGGTTGACCTGGTGATGATACGTATGACCTCTGATCAATACGGGATAGTCAATTAATACTGGGCATTACTGGATTACAGAGGAGGTAAGATAAGCACAAGAGAAACAGTGAAAGCATACAAGCTTTATTTAGGTAGTTTACACATATCATACCTATAAACTAAGGTACATACGTATTTCATAACAAAAATTTCATTGTATACAATATACAGAAAAAAAAAGACGTTACATTTCATACACATTATGCCAATGGGCTATGAGCTTCATTTAATCACTCGTAACAGCAATCATGCAAACCACAAACTGTATTATGGGACAAACCATAAAAACTTGGACAACTCCAAAAGCACTGAGCACAGATAAATAACCTTTATTAAAACCAGAGGACCATTGGTCCTGAGCCGCTCACCTGAGTGCTGAGAGCTTATGGAGCCATTTCATTTCTGAGAAGACGATTTTATAGGGTTTTTACCAAGTATTAATCTCGGTCTTGTGACTTGATAATGGGCCCATTGGTTCGAAGAAAAAAACCCGAAGGGTATACATGTATATCGACATGGCAGCCATTTTAGTAATGTGACCAAATTCATATTAATAAATTTTCATTTGTTTGTTCCTATAAGTTTTTAAGTGAAATTTGGCTACAAATGGAGTAGTGGTTTCTATGAAAAATAAATTTTAATTTCATCTGAATGACCTTGGGACAACGTTAGAGAATAATATTGACCTTAGTTCTATCCACTCATTTAGCTTATTGCATCTACCAATTTTCAGATCACAGGTTGCAATAGTTTCCAAAAAATACACATTTTTTTTACTTTCTCCAATACAAATGTATAGGCAACCAAATTTGACCTTTGCGTAAAACAGGTTATGGCCATCCAGGGGTCATCATTTGCAGAAACTATAGTGGGCCCAAATCCCAAATGCTACATACCAAGTTTATTGAAAATCGGCCCACTGGTTCTGGAGTAAACGATTTCTGAAGTGTTTTTACCTTATATGGGCATGAAGGTCATTTGAGCAAACGCATGTATTTAAATCTTCATTTACTTGTTTCTACGAGCTTAGTATAAAATTTGGTCACAAACCGCACAGAGGTTCTGGTTAAAAATAAATTTTAATCTTCCTATCTGAAAGGCCTTAGGCCAAGGTCAAGGAATGACCTTGACCTTGAATACGCATGTTGTTTCATCCACTCATTTAGCTAACTGCATGTATCAATTTTCAGATCAGAGACTGCAATAGTTTCCGGAAAAAAAAACATGGTTTTGACCTTTTTCCCATCCCAAAATCTATGTGACCAAATTTGACCTTGGCGTAAAATAGGTATCAGAAAGTCAGCATTTGAATAATATGTGATGAGCCCGAGCCCCCAATGCTGCATATGAAATTTTTGTTACAAATGGCTCAGTGGTTGTTGAGAAAAATATGTTTTAATTCTCATATCTGGATGACCTTGAATCAAGATCAAAGAATGACTTTGACCTTGAATACTCATGTCATTTCATCCATTAATTTAGCTTACTGTATCTACCGATTTTCAGATCACCAGGTGCAATATTTTCAAAAAAAACACAGTTTTGACTTTTTCCCCATCCAAAAGTCTATGCGAAAAACTTTGACCTTGGCCTAAAATAGGTCAGGGTCATTCAGGAGTCATCATCATGGGCTCAAGTTCCCAATGCCACATACCAAGTTATATGATTATCGGCCCACTGGTTCCAGAGAAGAAGATTTCTGAAGGGTTTTTACCTTATATGGACATGACGGCCATATTGGTCATGTGACCAAATTCATATTGATAAATTGTCAGTTCCTTGTTCTTGAAAACTTTCATATGAAATTTCATTACAAATGGCTATGTGGTTTCTGAGAAAAATAAGTTTTAATTCTCAATAACTGAATGACCTTGAACAAAGGTCAAAGAATGACCTTGACTACTCATGTAGATTCATCCACCCATTTAGCTTACTGCATCTACTAATTTTCAGATCAAAGGCTGCAATAGTTTCCAAAAAATACACGATTTGGACTTCTTCCCATACAAAAGTCTATGCAACCAAATTTGACCTTGGCCTAAAATTGGTCAAGGTCATCCAAGGGTCATAATTTGAGAAAAAAATTGATGGACCCAAGTCCCTAATGCTACATACAAAGTTGCATGATAATCGACCCACTGGTTCCGGAGAAGAAGATTACTGAAGGGCTTTACCTTATATGTGACCAAATTCATACTCATTAATTGTCATTTCCTTGTTCTTAAAAACTTTCATATGAAATTTTGTTACAAATGGCTTTGTGGTTTCTGAGAAAATAAGTTTTAATTCTGATATCTGAATGACCTTGAACAACGGTCAAATAATGACCTTGACCTTGAATACTCATGTAGATTCATTCACCCATTTAGCTTACTGCATCTACTAATTTTCAGATCACAGGCTGCAATAGTTTCCAAAAAATACAAGGTTTTGACTTTTTCCCATACAAAAGTCTAAGCCACCAAATTTGACCTAGGACTTAAATTGGTCAAGGTCATCCAAGGGTCATCATTTGAACAAAATATGATGGGCCTGAGTTCCTAATGCTACATACCAAGTTTCAGGCCAATCGGCCCGATGGTTCCGGAGAAGAAGATTTTTGAAGGGTTTTTACTTTATATAGGCATGGCGGCCATATTGGTCATGTGACCAAATTCATATTGATTAATTGTCATTCCATGTTCTTAAAAACTTTCATATGAAATTTCGTTACAAATGGCTTTGTTGTTTCTGAGAAAAATAAGTTTTAATTCTCATATCTCAATGACCTTGAACAAAGGTCAAATAATGACCTTGACCTTGAATACTCTTGTAATTTCATCCATCCATTTAGCTTACTGCATCTATTAATTTTCAGATCACAAGCTGCAATAGTTTCCAAAAATACACGGTTTTAACTTTTTCCCATACAAAAGTTTATGCGACCAAATTTGACCTTGGACTAAAATTGGTCAAGGTCATCCAAGGGTCATCATTTGAACAAAATATGATGGACCCGAGTCCCTAATGCTAAATACCCTATTGGTCACGTGACCAAATTCATATTGATTAATTGTCATTACCTTTTTCTAAAAAACTTTCATATGAAATTTCGTTACAAATGGCTTTGTGGTTTCTGATAAAAATAAGTTTTACTTCTCATATCTGAATGACCTTGAACAAAGGTCAAAGAATGACCTTGACCTTGAATACTCATGTGGTTTCATCCACCCATTTAGCTTACTGCATCTACTAATTTTCAGATCACAGGCTGCAATAGTTTCCAAAAAAAACACGGATTGACTTTTTCCCATACAAAAGTCTATGCGACCAAATTTGACCTTGGCCTAAAATTGGTCAAGGTCATCCAAGGGTCATCATTTGAACAAAATATGATAGGCCCGAGTCCCCAATGCTACATACCAAGTTTCAGGCCAATCGGCCCACTGGTTCCGGAGAAGAAGATTTTTGAAGGGTTTTTACCATATATGGGCATGGCGGCCATCTTGGTCATGTAACCTGGACCCCGTGAAGGAACTTTCGTTCCCCCATCCCACTGAGGCCCCACATGAAATTTGGCTTCAATTGGCCAAGCGGTTCCAGAGGAGAAGATGTTTGAAAATGTTGACATACAGACAGCATGACCACCCTATAAGCTCACCAATGAGCCTTCGGCTTAGGTGAGCTAAAAACAGCCTAACTTATTTCTGAGTGACATAGATCTCTTCATTTTTGACGTACTGGCGACTTTTTAACTTTATTCTCTGGCTCATAATAATGGACCTAGGTCTCATCTACAATCACCAGATGTGAAAGAAAATCATCTTCTTTGACCTAAACTGCTTCAACAATGTGCTGCATACTGATGCCCTGGTTGCAATTTGCTTGTGGCTAAGGGATTTTGGGACACAACAGGCTGTTAGCTTGCACACACCCAAGCGATCATGTAAAATTATTGAAACGCTACCATGCGAAATGTTTAATGCATTCACTATTTCTCCCACCTGAGTATACCAGATCGCGTACTTTGTTACAAATTTCTTCAACGGTGGCATCTGATTGGCATCATCTTCTAAAGATGTTCTACCGCGTTTGAATTCCGCAACCCAGGATTTTACTTACGCATACAATGGTGCAGTAGACCCATGAACATTGGTCAACTCGCAATGTTTTTCCTGACCTGTTTTCCCTTTCAAATACAAGTACCGAATTACAGCATGGTACTCAACTTTTGACGAAAAAGCTGCTTTTGCATCCCTAGCCATGTTTGACGTTCAATATCTTATGAGTGAATGACACGATAAGGGTGCCATTTTGAACTCATGCCTTAAACATGTATTGAAACAAGGCATGAAAATCGTTGGTGTCTCGGTCAATTGGAAATGGGATAGGCTGATTACTATTGACTTGCCCTCGTACCTATACACTCTGCAGTACTTTCACGAAATAGTGGAAACTACAGTAAAATTCCGCTATTAAGACCATCTAAATTTAAGACTTATTCTCCTTTAAAAAGTTTACTTAGTAGGTTGCAGTTATTCTTTCTTTGTGTTTTCTGCATACAGTGTCCTCTGGTCAGAGACTACCTTTGGGACTGTTCAAAAGTGGTCTTAAAGACCACTTTTGAACAGTCCCAAAGGTAGTCTTAATATAGGAATTTTACTGTACTGTGAAATTTTTATTTTAAAACTTTACAAATACAAATAAGTACAACCTTTAAGTTTTGCAAAAACATACTAGTCACTATGGTACTTGAACCATGAACATGGGATTGTAGGATATCAGCTCATTAACCCATTGTATGCGGGGGAAACCCCAAAAGGGGTATCTTGGCAAACAGTGCATGCCCAGATCAGATGCCACAGAACGTGGCATCTGATTGTTCTGCGGCGTCTGATCAGGGCCTGCACTATTTGCGAACAGACTTTTCCTTCAAAAATAGAATAAAAACGAAAAAATAGGCCCGACACCCCTTATAA
Source organism: Lucinisca nassula (assembly GCA_963580285.1). Lineage (NCBI taxonomy): Eukaryota > Metazoa > Mollusca > Bivalvia > Lucinida > Lucinidae > Lucinisca > Lucinisca nassula. The sequence continues at coordinate 52,078,361 of OY757010.1, forward strand.
GACAAATGAACTTGTCTAACATATAGCAATGGATGAGTTCACTAGCATACAATGGGTTAAAATATCCTATTGCACCTTCTGAATATTCAAACCCTTTCAGCCCTATAGACTGGTACAGATATGGGGCAGGGTCTACACTGTTTGCCATCATGTTTATGATTTTGACTAAATTCTCTTTTACCAGAACCCAGTTGTTCAGAGACTTGTTAGCTTAACAATCTCGTTAGTGGAGAAACTGTTAATTGTTATAGCAGGTGCAGTATCTAATACTCTGGAATTTTTGCTGGACAAATGTGAGTAGATTTTGCAAAAGCTACTCACATTTTTTCAGCAAAAAATATTGGTATATTTGCCATACTATACGGTCAAAGTTTTAATGTATGTTAACAAACAACATTGTTACTGCACCCAGAATGGACATGTCAGTTTCAAAGACAGAGAAGTCCACTCCAGAAACTCAGGATGAAAGTTTGTTTTCTGCATACAGTGTCCTCTGGTCAGAGACCACCTTTGGGACTGTTCAAAAGTGATCTTAAAGACCACTTTTGAACAGTCCCAAAGGTAGTCTTAATATAGGAATTTTACTGTACTGTGAAATTTTTAACCCAGATCACCTTGGCAAACAGTGCATGCCCAGATCAGACGCTGCAGAATGCGGCGTCTGATCAGGGCCTGCACTATTTGCGAACAGACTTTTCCTTCAAAAATAGAAAACAGGCCTGACACCCCTTATAAGACAAATGGACTTGTCTAACATATAGCAATGGAAGAGTCCACTAGCATACAATGGGTTAATATATCCTATTGCGCCTTCTGAATATTCAAACCCTTTCAGCCCTATAGACTGGTACAGATATGGGGCAGGGTCTACACTGTTTGCCATCATGTTTATGATTTTGACTAAATTCTCTTTTACCAGAACCCAGTTGTTCAGAGACTTGTTAGCTTAACAAGCTCATTAGTGGAGAAACTGTTAACCCTTATCTTGCTGTTCAAGACAACCCCTATCTTTGCAAACAGTGTAGATCCAGATCAGATGGCTTCTGAAGAAGCCATCTGATCAGGATCTACACTGTTTAGCATTCAGTTTATGAATTTGTAGCAATAAATTACATCAAGTAATTTGATTGGTTGATAGACAGAAATGGGTGTGGCTTAAATGAATATTCAGCAAGAGAAGGGTTAATTGTTACAGCAGGTAAAGTATCTAATACTCTGGAATTTTTGCTGGAAAAATGTGAGTAGCTTTTGCAAATGCAAAAGCTACTCACATTTTTTCAGCAAAAATATTGGTATATTTGCCATACTATACGATCAAAGTTTTAATATATGTTAACAAACAACATTGTTACTGCATCCAGAATGGACATGTCAGTTTCAAAGACAGAAAAGTCCACTTCAGAAACTCAGGATGAAAGGGTTTTATACCCTTAGACAAAAGTACCTATTAAAAGCCCAGATGTTCAAAGTATCATTAGTTTAACAAATTGCATGCAGTTAAGAGGCCAAAATGAACAGATCTAGCAAGCACACTATTTGATAAACTGGATATGTTGAAAAAAAAACAAAAAAACAGTATATGGAAAAAACTTAAAGATACAATAACTATTAACTCTATTAGCTTTGAACAACTGGGCCAGGGTTTGTAACTTGTACACTGAACTACTGGTACTCTGATGGTGAGCATTGCGAAAACATATCTGTTCAAAAACATTGTAAATTTTACCACAGACAAATGAAAATTTTTGGATGAAAATTTGTGATATTTTTCATTTTCCTGCTCAAAACATAGATTCTGGGTACCACCTTAGCAAGGTGGTGCTAATGAGTACCCACAATCTATGTTTTTGAGCAGAAATAAGAAAACTAATGTATATCCCTGTAAACCCCAGTTTTACAATATAAAAGTGGGGTTAAAGGGGTGGGTTAAAGTGATCAAAATTATATAGGCATGTTTTCATGATGAAATGAAATGTCAAATTTATCTACAGTTATATAATTTATCACATTTTAGCCAAAATGCCCAATGAAATATTGACAAAAAAAAGAGATTCAAACTTCATTTTCGCTTTTATTCCTGTTAGCATTTTACAGCAGTTAAGAGTTTGTTTGCCTATACATGTATGTGTCTTAATTATCAGCTCCTTCTTCTCAAACTGTGTATACCTCGAAGCAAAAAAGAACAGCTTGGACTAAAGATAATGAGAGCAAACTGTTACAGACACATATAGGCTCATGGACGGAAGTAAAAATACCTTGAAAAGGTAAAAAGGTATCTTAGTGGGCTACCTGCAGGAGCAAATACTTTGCTTCAAGTATGAACAGTAAGAACATATTAACCCTTTTTGTACCATATGGAATCTTCCTTCTTATTCCTCCTATTTCAAAATTTAGGGGTCACAGGTTGTGTTTTCTTCAAAATTTGTTTGGAAAATGGCTCAACATTTTGCAAACAGTGTAGGCCCTGATCAGACGCCGCATTCTGCGGCGTCTGATCTGGGCCTGCACTGTTTGCCAGGGTATACTTTTTGGAGTTTCCGGTATAAAATGGGTTAAGACACTAAGAAAACACTAAGAAAGCAAGTTCTTTTGTCAAAAACAAGTTCCCCAATAGATGACTAGAAGTGTGTCCAAAGGACATGATGCCCCCCACCTGGCAGCGCAATTAAGAGAACTTAAGCACAAATTGCTAATGCCATCTATGACGTGGAAGCAAACACGGATGGAGACAGGGATAACACCATTAGCCTTTTCACCATTCTTTGAATGGCACAGGCATGAAAACATCAGATGTGCCTGTCTTAATCATTTCTAACAAGTTTGGAAAAAGACTCAACTTCTACTGTTGTAAACAGTAGCAACCATCTGTTTCAATGGTTCCATCTAGGAAACATAAAGGGAAGTAATAGCACTTCCAGGGGAAATAATACACTCACTAAATTTTTCACTATTTTCTACAAGGGAGACAACTTTTGTAACTTCCTGTTTGCTTTTCGGTTCACCAAGCACCTCTGGAACTGGAATCTACTCTAACAGGAAAGAATTTGCTCCTCAGGAGCAAATTCATTCCTGTAAGGGTAGATTTCAATGGATAAGAGAAACACACATTTTATTGAAAGAGTTGCCTTTCCTTAAGGTTTTTCCATTCCCCTTAAAAGTTTGGACAAGACTGCGAATATCCGTAGTGTCATCAGAGCCTTTGCTGGTCATCAGAGCAAGCAATGTGGTTCAGTGGTACAGAAATATAGTCAACCCTCTTTATGCCGACATGCGTTATAATAGCAGAATTGGTTATAACGACAATTTCAATGGAATGAATTCTTAGCTAACGGCTTAGCCTCAATCCGAGCGACGTGGGCTTCCCTCGGGTGGAAATGCCCAAATCAAATCCATAGACATGAGAGATTCTTGTAATTTAATACTCCAAGAAACAAAAGTTATAGATATTTGTTAGAATCGCCTCACTGAGGCGATTCTAACAAATGTCTATAACATTTGTTTCTTGGAGTAATGGTATAGAAATCTGTTAGAATCGCCTCAGTGAGGCGATTCTAACAAATGTCTATAACAAATGTCTATAACATTTGTTTCTTGGAGTAATGGTTTCAAAAAGAACTTTTATTACCTATCACACTCCTTTCTGGGATTCTTTTTCAAGACAAATTCTTTATAATGGCACAATAATAGGATACAAACATTGTCGTTATAACGTTGGTCCTCTGTATAGCATCAGAGACAAGCTCATGAGGAAGAGAGTTCAGTCGCATCAGTAAAAAAAAGATCTCCTTTAGCATGGCACTTGATCCAAAATGCTTTGTACTGGTTTCTCTGCAGAGGACCTGCCCAGAATGTCTGCAAGGGTGTTGGCAGTATATTGTGACAGATAGGCTCTTAACAGGCTATGAAGCAAAATCAAAAACACCATCACTATATGTTATCAAATTTTTAACTTTTCTTTACAGAAGACCATAAGCCACAAAATACTATACACAATTTCATAATCATGTAACCCACTGTAAAATACAAACAAAATGAACAAACTTGGTTCATAATACTAGAAATTTCAGATACACACAAACTTATAAAAAAAACCATCCATTTAAGGTAAGAAATACACACCAAGCTAAAAAAGTTTCGTCTTCTTTTCAAAACATCACATATGTTATTCAATTTTTCTGTTGTTCTTGAATTATTTTTTCTCTATGATCTGTACATCTTTGGGGTCCTTTTAGACTATTATACAGTAAAAATCCTATAATAAGACCACCTTTGGGACTGTGCAAAAGTGGTCTTTAAGACCACTTTTGAACAGTCCCAAAGATGGTCTCTTATTAACAGTCAATGGGTGTAGGAAACACAAAGAAAGAATAACAGAAACCTTCTCAACAGGCTTTCAAAATCAGATTTAGTCTTAATTTTAGGTGGTCTTAATAGCGGAATTTTACTGTATATAAAACTGTGTAATGTTGAACAGAGGTAAATACTTCCAGTCCTATGATCTCCCTCAGTTAGCAGTGTATTTATCTACCTTAACTTTCAGCAATTGACCATGATCACTACAACAAATAACATGCAAACAAATACAATGTAAAACAAGCTGTCACAGGACAACATAGCTCACCTTCTTTCAATCTTGTCTATGGAAAGTGAGGAAGCTGAAGTATTTTTGTAAGTTTCTGACACTAATGCTATGACTCCTGTACCCAAGTTATAAAGCAACGTAGCTTTTCACTGCTGCAGTCCATGTGACTATCACTCCAGGTAACAGTTATTTACAGAAAACAGCCACACTTTCAATGTGAGGTCAGAGTTGCGTAAGAATGTATTGATAGAATCTTGAATGGAATCAGGTGTTAGGTTTGGCTAACAGTGTAGACCCAGATCAGATGCCGACAATGCAGAATGCAGCATCTGATCAGGGCCTACACTGTTTACTTACAGTACAGGAATTTAAGGATTAAACGAAACAGTCTAAGTCCTCATTCAGAACAATTTCTCCAGCCTACACTCAGACAAGTGTTGTCAGTGTTTTGACTTTAAGGAGCTAATAGTTCTTTCATCCACTTGGGCAAGTTTCCCCTACATGTAAACCACAACCTCTTTACAACATCATTCACTGAAACACAGTTCTGGATACAACATGGCTTAAAGTTGGATCCAAAAGTAAGTAGATTATATAGAGCAAGAGGGCCATGATGGCCCTGGATCGCTCACCTGATCCATAGGGTATCAAGTGGGCCCCTGGGAGAGCCATTATTGGCCCCGGGCTATAATATGATTAATCTTGGTAGTGGTCTAAAAGGTGTCGCTTCATACCAAATATCAAAGAATGGAGACTTCTTGTTTCAGACAAGATTTTTAAACGTTTTCCTTATATAAGTCTATATAAATCTTGGGGTCCCAGGGCCCAAGCTAGCCCAAAAAATTTGGGAGAAGTGACTTCTCCCTCCTGGGAAAATAGGGAGAAGTTTGCTGGGTCTAGGGAGAAGTGGGTGCGGCTTAACGCCGAACAACAACAATGTAATGAGTTCTCCTGTAAACCCCTATTTGGAAAAAAGTGTGTTTTATAGGGGTATCAATCAATTCCACTATTGAGACCACCTGAAATGAAGACTAATTCTGCTTTAAAAAGCTTATTTGGTTGGCTGCAGTTATTCTTTCTGTTTTCTGCATACAGTGACCCCTGATCAGAGACCACTTTTGGGACAATTCAAAAGTGGTCTTCAAGACCATTTTTGAACTGTTCCAAAGGTGGTCTTAATATAGTAATTTTACTGTATTTGGGCAAGCTGTAACTTTTGTTATATCCAACCATGTTATAATGTAAGGTGTTATAAAGTAGAGGTTTCTGTGTAATAGATCAGTTCACTAAGTACCTGTCACAATTGTATTTGAAACAAGGGGGAACAACCTCGCTAGATGAAAATCAGTTGTTATTTTTTATGAATTGGGATAATTACTGAGTAACTGAATATTTACCGGCAAGTAATATTTATTTTCACTTACAAAATAAAAAATTGCTACCTACTTTTGTTGTTGTCCATAAAAAAATGAAAACGATTGATGGATGCAAAAGTAATATACAAACAAGTCAATGGCAAATAAACCATCTTTATTTAAAATTTATTAAATCCTAATGCAGTGTCAATGTTACCGGTCAGGTTAATCTTATTACTGTATACAACAGTACCTAACAAAGAACGTCCGCACCCGGACTTTGGCACGAGCTAACGGTACAAATATACCTGTTAAAGTTACATAATCTTGTATAATCTTAATGCAATAAAAAACATTGGGCAATCAACCGAGATAGATTTATGACAGTACAAGACTACTAAGCTTGTTGCAAGTGGCTCGAGCTGCATGAGCTAACTGTTAGAATTAAATTACATAACCGTACCAAACTGCAACTGGGATGAAGTGCAGAATAAACTGTTAGCTTTGTTCAGTGTAATTACTGAGATTTCTGACACTAGTGGATCGAAGGATTATCGTCACCTTGACAGTTTACCGTTACTGTTCACAAGGAAGACACCAAAAAAAAAAAAACCGGCGAAATTTCAGGGCGAAGTTTTTTTCGCTTTCATCGCCAAAGTCGGCGAAGTGAGCGCCAACAGGGCGACTTCTTCGCCCGAGTCGCCCTCTAGCTTGAGCCCTGGGTCCCTGGGGCGGGCCATTTTTGCCCCCAGGGCTATAATTTGACCCATCTTGGTAGAAATCCACAAGACAAAGCTTCATACCGAATATCAAAAACCTTGGCCTTCTGCTTTCAGACAAGAAGATTTTCAAAGGTTTTCATTGCCTTGACTTCTATTTCTTAGGGCTATAATTTGAACAATTTAGATGAAGCTTCACACCAAATATCAAAGACCTGGGCCTTGCAGTTTCGGAGTAGATTTTTTTTAAATTTCCCTATATAATTCAATGTAAAAACGAAAGGCCCCAGGGCGGGGGCATTTTTGACCCAAGGGCTATGATTTGAACAATCTTGGTAGAAGTCCACTAGATGAAGCTACACACCAAATTCAAAGAACTGGGCCATCAGGTTTTGGAGAAGAAGATTTTTAAAGATTTTCCCTGTATAAGCCTATGTAAAACCAAAGGGCCTGCTGGTGGGGGCATTTTTCGCCCTAGGCCTATAATTTGTATAATCTTGATAGAGGTCCACTAGATGCAGCTTCACACCAAATATCAAAGAACTGGGCCTTTCTGTTTCAGAGAAGAAGATTTTTAGAGATTTTCCCTATATAAGTCTATGTAAAACCAAAGGCCCCCGGGTCGGGGGCATTTTTGGCCCCAGGGCTATAATTTGAACATTCTTGGTAAAGGTCCACTAGATGAAGCTTCACACCAAATATCAAAGAACTGGGCCTTGCGGTTTCAGAGAAGAAGATTTTTAAAGATTTTCCCTATATAAGCCTATGTTATTCCGAAGGCACCCGGGGCGGGGGCATTTTTGGCCCCAGGGCTGTAATTTGAACAATCTTGGTAAAGGTCCACTAGATGAAGCTTCATACCAAATATTAAAGACCTGGGCATGTCGTTTCAGAGAAGAAGATTTTTAAATATTTGCCCTATAAAGGGCTATGTAAAACCAAAGGGCCCCGGGGCGGGGGCATTTTTGGCCCTAGAGCTATAATTTGAACAATCTTGATAGAGGTCCACTAGATGAAGCTTCACAACAAATATCAAAGACTTGAGCCTTGCGGTTTCAGAGAAGAAATTTTTTAAAGATTTTCCCTACATAAGCCTATGGTAAACCAAAAGCCCCTGGGGACGGGGGCATTTTTGGCCCCAGGGCTATAATTTGAACAATCTTGGCAAAGGTCCACTAGATGAAGCTTCAAACCAAATATCAAAGACCTGGGTCTTGTGGTTTCAGAGAAGAAGATTTTTAAAGATTTTCCCTATATAAGCCTATGTAAAACCAAAGGCCCTCGGGGCAGGGGCATTTTTGGCCCCAGGGCTATAATTTGAACAATCTTGATAGAGGTCTACTAGATGAAGCTTGAAAATCAAATATCAAAGACTTCGGCCTTGCAGTTTCAGAGAAGAAGATTTTCAAAGATTTTCCCTATATAAGCCTATGTAAAACCAAAGGCCCCCGAGGCGGGGGCATTTTTGGCCCCAGGGCTATAATTTGAACAATCTTGGTAGAGGTCCACTAGATGAAGCTTCATACCAAATATCAAAGACCTGGGCCTTGCGGTTTCAGAGAAGAAGATTTTTAAAGATTTTCAGTAAAAAAAATCTATTTTTAGCTCCTGTGACCTAGATGTGCAACAGACCGGAACCATTTGAACAATTTTGAAAGGGGACCACCTAAGAATCATTCCTGTGAAGTTTGGTCAAAATCCGATCAGTGGTTTAGGAGGAGATGTTGTTTGAAGAAAAAGTATGGACGCACGCACGCATGCACGCACGCACGACGGACAAAAAGTGATCCCAAAAGCTCACCTTGTCACTACGTGACAGGTGAGCTTAAAATGACCATAAATGGTCATTTTTTCCAAAAATGTATAGATTATATAGAAAAATGACCATAAATGGTCATTTTTCTATATAGTCTATACATTTTGTTTGGATGTAACACAGTTGTTGAACTAACATGGTTTCCGCATTGGACCCCAACCATAGTGTTACAAAAGGATTGTGGTGTAATTCATTCAAAACCTTGAAATTTTGGACCTGGGCCCAGTTGTTCAAAGCATCATTAGCTTAACGAGCTCGTTAGTGGTCATATTGTTAACTCTTCTAGCAAGTACAATATCGTAAATTTTGGTATTTTCGCTGAAAAAATGTGAGCAGCTTGTGCATCCGCAAAAGCTGCTCACATTTTTCAGCAAAAATTTCAGCATATTTGCCATATTCAGTGATCAAAGTTTTAACGATACGTTAACTAACGACGTCCTTAGTTTTGACCAACTGGCCCCAGGCTGCTTAACCTTTACCACTCTCTTGGCTAATTCAGCAGACAACAAATTGTTGATATTTTTCTAGCAAAGCAGGACTTAGACATAGGGAGACAATTTGCATGAAATGTCAAATCCTGTTTTCTGGGAAAATAAGAAAAATATTTCAAAATGTAGTCTGCGTAAAAAAAGTACCCAGCATGCAAAGCATAAGCAAATGTCTTGTGAAGAAAACATTTTCTAGTGCAGCAAATCTCTAGACAGCCGGTTTGACTTCAATGTTATCTTATAATAAGAATACTAAAAGCCCTGAATTTGGGGCCTTTACGGTAACTCCAGACTCCTGAGTTCTAAAAAACATATTGCATCAACTCCCACATGGTTTAAGGTGAATGGATGCACTTCCATAAACATTATCTACCTCCCTTTTCATTGGGGGTTTCTTTTGAATAAAGCTTTTCTTCACATACGTTTATCAGTCGGTGTAATGCACAACCATGTAAATCCAACCTAATTTGTAGAGAAACTGAGGTTTACAGGGGGATACATTATTAATACATTATGTAATTCTTATTTCTGCTCCAAGACTTTGGTTTTGGTTGTTGGTACTTGTTAGATCAGCCTCAATGGGCAGTTGCAATGATCACCCATAACCTAGGTTTTTGTGAATAAATAAGACTAATATTACAAATTGTCATCAGAAAACTAGAGCTGTCAGTGAAACTGACTAGGGCCCTGGCAGCACTATCAGAAACTTGTGGACGGACAGACGGACGGACAGACAGACAGACAGAGTGATTACTATAGGGCACCCACACTTTCAGTGCGGGGCCCTAATTAACTATTTTGGGTATATGTAAGGATGCACTAAAAAGCATTATCATAATGATCAAAAGCCTACACATTTGGAAAAATTGAATTTAGAAAAAGGATCCTATTTTCTAAATTCCTCCTTTTGAAAAATGGAAAAAATCTTATAGGTAAATCCATTCACCTTAAAAACAATTAAACACAATAAACTAATGTCAGATACACCAATTTCTTTTCCTTGATGTAATTTTAACCCTTATCTTGCTGAATACTCATTTAAGCTACACCCATTTCTGTCTATCAACCAATCAAATTACTTGATGTAATTTATTGCTACACATTCATAAACTGAATGCCAAACAGTGTAGATCCTGATCAGATGGCTTCTTCAGAAGCCATCTGATCTGGATCTACACTGTTTGCAAAGATAGGGGTTGTCGTGAACAGCAAGATAAGGGTTAAGCCCTTTACCAAAATAAAATGTTTCTACTTTGAAACATTTCAATATCAATGGCTTTAGCACACAGATTGTAGTATTTTAAAAAAAAAATTGAACATAAAAATCCTATAAATTTGGACACCTTGAGCACTCGCTGCAATTCTCTTAAACAAAAAATTAACAGTCCAGCAAGGAGTCCAAATGGTGCAGACAGAATCGCAAACAGTGTAGACCCTGATCCTTCTGAAGCAGTCTGATCTGGGTCTGCACTGTTGGCATAGGCCTTTCTGTCCCAATACTTAGGATCATTATGGTAATACTTGGTAAGGAGAAAATTTTGATGACAACAATGTAGGGTAACAGGCTGACCATCAGGTCTGTATCCAAGCTGACCAATGTTTTTTTTTTCCTAGATAGGACCGGAGACTTAGGATTGATCTCATTAGGCAGCGAGTTCGAAGTTGACTTGAATCTGACCAGTAGTTTTCCAGTTACATCTCCTTCTACGTGTTAAAATTTTCCCATAGACTTACAATGGGAAAAACGACGTCTCCAGCTTTCCTCGACCATTTCAAATCAGATCTTCATCAAACTTGCAGATAACCAGGAGGGCATACAGTCTATGTTGAGTTTGAATCTGGGCCACGCAGGTCAAATGACTTACCTGCCCTTGAGCATAAATATTAGCGAAAAATGGTGTATTCAGCTTTCCACAACTATTTTTGATCCGATCTTTTTGTTACTTTTGGTAAACGAGGATAAGCATAAAATCGCTAATGAGTTCGATTTTGGCTTCAATCTGACCACCCGATTTCCAGTTACATCCCCTTGAGGGTGAAAAATTTTCCCATAGACTCACAATGGGAAAATGATGTCTCCCTCTTTGCTTGGCTATTTCTTACCTGACCTTCATCAAACTTCCAGATAACCAGAAGGAGCTTACAGTCAATGTTTAGTTCGAATTTGGGCCGCATGAGACGAAAGGCTTTCAAATTACCTGCCCTTGAGCATAAATACTAGTGAAAAATAGTGTCTCCACCTTTTCTCAGCCGTTTCTAATCTGATCTTTTTGAAACTTCCAGTAAACGAGAACAGGCATAAAACCTCCGTCTGTCGTCCACACCTTTGAACTTGAATATCTAAGTGACTAGCTGGCCAATCCCAATCAAATTTTATGTGCAGCATCCGCTGGGTTGGGGGGTTGACTGCACAGTTTTGATCAGAACTGTGGTTGCCATGGAAACAAAAAGGTTTTCTCCACTTTTTCTCCGCCATTTCTGATCTATCTTCATCAAACTTGCAGATAACCAGGAGGGACATACAGTCTACATAGAGTTCAAATTTTGGATGCATGAGACAAACAACTTTGGAATTACCTGCCCTTGTTTATTGATTTGAGGTTTAACATCCCTGTCAGCACAGTGTAGGTCATTTTTGAGACGTTGCTTCTAGTTTTGTGGGACTTTTGCCCGACATCGAGATGAAATTATATCTTAAGCCCTTTCCACCCAATGAAACCAATAGGGTCATTATGCATGGACGGTCCAACTGGTACCACTTTTCCTGGGCAGGCTTATAACCTGTTTACCAGTACTCGTGTGTGGTCGATTCCAGCTCTGCATAGAAGCACCATGTAGCCCAGTCTATTTCTTCAAGCCCCAATGGGCATTCTTAAAACATCATTAATGATTTTCTGGTACAAAGGTGAGCGATATATGGCCATTCGGCCCTCTTGTTTTATAATTAATTTTATATCCTGCAACAATAACCAGTTAATTTTTTCTCTTTCTGAACTGACTGATGTTGAAGATACTGGTTAGAATCACCTAACATGTACCACCAACAGGGCTCAGTTATTAAAAAAATTAACGCTGGCATTATTAACTGTAGCACTGAACATTTGAGCATTTAATATTGCAAATACAGAAATAATTTTGCACCAAAAATACCAGTGTATTAGACACCCTACTTGCTAGAACAAATCGTTTCGACCACTAACATGTTTGTTAAGGTAACAAGGCTTTAACAGGTAACTGATGAGGCCTCAATGACCGAAACTAGCTAGTCTGGCCAAGGAAAACCTTGTACACTCCAAGGTTTTCAGTTCTGTTTTTTTTTATATTTGCTTAATTCACAAACTGCATGAGAAACAGTGAAGATCCTGATCAGATGGCTTCTTCAGAAGCCATCTGATCTGGATCTACACTGTTTGCAAAGATAGCGGTTGTAGTGAACAGTGGGATAAGGGTTTAGATCTATTTTTATCAATGTCCTATAAAATAAAGGTATGTTGTGTGTGCTCAACCAAGTTGCTTCTAATGAATACAAACAACTTACATATTAAGAATGATCTCCCATAGTTATCCCAAATTTATTAATTAAATTCTCGAGTTATTGGGAAATTCTCCTTGGGACTCAAGAATGAGTTGAAACAGCCATGGTAAATGAGACATTTGTGTTTGACTCATTGAAGTTTCACTGTATCTTCACTAGCAGAACTGGAGCCAGTTGTTCAAAACTAACAATATCGTTAGTTAACAAACTACTGAAACCTTGATCATTTAATATGCCAAATAAACGTATACTTTTGCAGAAACAAGAGGGCCCAGAGGGCCCTGGTTCGCTCACCTGATCCAATGTATAACAAGTGGGCCCCGGGCAGGGTCAATTTTGGCCCCAGGGCTATAATTTGAACAATCTTGGTAGAGGTCCACAAGATGAAGCTTCATATCGAATATGAAAGACCTGGGCTTTCGGGTTTCAGAGAAGAAGATTTTAAAGGTTTACCCTGCATATAGAAGTCTATGTAAAACAAGGATTTCCCTATATAAGTCTATGTTAAACCAAAGGGCCCCAGAGCAGGGGCATTTTTGGCCCCAGGGCTATAATTTGAACAATCTTGGTAGAGGTCCACTAGCTGAAGCTTCATAACAAATATCAAAGACCTAAGCCTTGTGTTTCAGAGAAGATGATTTTTAAATATTTTCCCTATATAAGTCTATGTAAAACCAAAGGGCCACATGGCGGAGGCATTTTTGGTCTCAGGGCTATAATTTGAACAATCTTTATAGAGGTCCACTAGCTGAAGCTTCATAACAAATATCGAAGACCTAAGCCTTGTGGTTTCAAAGAAGAAGATTTTTCAAGATTTTCCCTATATAAGCCCATGTAAAACCAAAGGGCCCCGGAGCAGGGGCATTTTTGGCCCCAGGGTTATTATTTGAACAATCTTGGTGAAGGTCCACAAGATGAAGCTTCATACCAAATATCAAAGACCTGGGCCTTGCAGTTTCAGAGAAGAAGACTTTTCAAGATTTTCCCTATATAAGCCTATGTAAAACCAGAAATTCAACTTCGGTGAAGTTGATGTCGCACCTGCTCCCCACCTGCCCCACACAAAAAATATAAGTTTATTTAAGGCAGAAGAAATGAATATAGGGCTTTGAGAAGAATCCATAGCCTATATATGTGAGGTAAAAACAGACTAAGTTCACAATGTGGAAAAAGTGATAAAAATTGATCCCAAGATAAAGGCAAAACCACATGCACATCCTCATACCATAGCAAAAACACACACAAAGTTTTAAAATGATCAATATAAAACTGTAAGAGAAGTTGCGATGACAAGAGGTACCTATTGTATATCAACTGAAGCTTAAAATTGGCTAAGTTCACAATGTGCAAAAAGTGAAAAAAAAAAATTCTGAGAATTATGTCGAAACCACATGCACAACCTCATACCATGGCGAAAGCACATGCAAAGTTTCAAACTGATCGGTATAAAACTGCAAGAGGAGTTGCGATGACAAGAGGTACCTATCATATATCAATTGAAGGTTAAAAATGACTAAGTTCACAATGTGGAAAAAGTGACAAAAAATGATCCGACGATAAAGTCCAAACCACATGCGCATCCTCATACCATGGCAAAAGAACACGCAAAGTTTCAAAATTATCGGTATAAAACTGCAAGAGGAGTTGTGATGACAAGAGGTACCTATCATATATCAATTGAAGGTTAAAAATGTCTAAGTTCACAATGTGATAAAAGTGACAAAAATTTATCCGAAGATAAAGTCCAAACCACATGCGCATCCTCATACCATGGCAGAATCACACACAAAGTTTCAAAATAATCGGTATAAAACTGTAGGAGGAGTTGTGATGACAAGAGGTACCTATCGTATATCAAATGAAGCTTAAAAATGGCTAAGTTCATAATGTGCAAAAAGTGGGAAAATATATTCTGAAAATTATGTCGAAACCACATGCACATCCTCATACCATGGCAAAAGCACATGCAAAGTTTCAAAATGATCGGTATAAAACTGCATGAGGAGTTGCGATGACAAGAGGTACCTATCATATATCAATTGAAGGTTAAAAATGACTAAGTTCACAATGTGGAAAAAATGACAAAAAATGATCCGACGATAAAGTCCAAACCACATGCGCATCCTCATACCATGGCAAAAACACACGCAAAGTTTGAAAATAATCGGTATGAAACTGTAAGAGGAGTTGCGATGACAAGAGGTACGTATCGCATACCTAAAAATGACTAAGTTCACAATATGGAAAAAGTGACAAAAATTGATTTGAAGATTAAGTCCAAACCACATGCGCATCCTCATACCATGGCGAAAGCACATGCAAAGTTTCCAAATGATCGGTCTAAAAGTGTAGGAGGAGTTGCGATGACAAGACATCCAGTGTAAAATGTTGACGGACGGACGGACGGACGGACGGACGGACGAACGGACGGACGAACGGACGGACGGACGGACGGAAACTTGCACGCCTATGTCTTCCTGCTAAAGCAGGTGCGACAACAAAAGGGCCCTGGTGTGGGGGCTTTTTTGGCCCCAGCACTATAATTTGAATAATCTTGGTAGGGGTCAACTAGATGAAGCTTCATACCAAATATCAAAGACCTGGGCCTTGCGGTTTCAGAGAAGAAGATTTTTAAAGATTTTCCCTATATAAGCCCATGTAAAACCAAAGGGCCCCCGTGTGGGGGGCATTTTTAGCTCCACCACTATAATTTGAACAATCTTGGTAGGGATCCACTAGATGAAGCTTCATACCAAATATCAAAGACCTGGGCCTTGCGGTTTCAGAGAAGAAGATTTTTAAAGATTTTCCCTATATAAGCCTATGTAAAACAAAAGGGCCCTGGGGCGGAGGCATTTTTGGCCCCAGCACTACAATTTGAACAATCTTGATAGGGGTCCACTAGATGAAGCTTCATACCAAATATCAAAGACCTGGACCTTGCGGTTTCAGAGAAGAAGATTTTTCAAGATTTTCCCAATATAAGCCCATGTAAAACCAAAGGGCCCCCGTGCGGGGGCATTTTTAGATCCAGCACTATAATTTGAACAATCTTGGTAGGGGTCCACTAGATAAAGCTTCATACCAAATATCAAAGACCTTGGCCTTGCGGTTTCAGAGAAGAAGATTTTTAAAGATTTTCCCTATATAAGCCCATGTAAAACCAAAGGGCCCCCGTGCGGGGGCATTTTTGGCCCCAGCACTATAATTTGAACAATCTTGGTAGAGGTCCACTAGATGAAGCTTCATACCAAATATCAAAGACCTGGGCCTTGCGGTTTCAGAGAAGAAGATTTTTAAAGATTTTCCCTATATAAGCCCATGTAAAACCAAAGGGCCCCCGTGCGGGGGCATTTTTAGCTCCAGCACTTTAATTTGAACAGTCTTGGTAGGGGTCCACTAGATGAAGCTTCATACCAAATATCAAAGACCTGGGCCTTGCGGTTTCAGAGAAGAAGATTTTTAAAGATTTTCCCTATATAAGCCCATGTAAAACCAAAGGGGCCCCGTGCGGGGGCATTTTTTGCCCCAGCACTATAATTTGAACAATCTTGGTAGAGGTCCACTAGATGAAGCTTCATACCAAATATCAAAGACCTGGGCCCTACGGTTTCAGAGAAGAAGATTTTTAAAGATTTTCCCTATATAAGCCCATGTAAAACCAAAGGGGCCCCGTGCGGGGGCATTTTTGGCCCCAGCACTATAATTTGAACAATCTTGGTAGGGGTCCACTAGATGAAGCTTCATACCAAATATCAAAGACCTGGGCCTTGCGGTTTCAGAGAAGAAGATTTTTTAAGTTTGCGGTGAAAAAAATCTATTTTTGGCTACTGCGACCTATATGTGCAACGGACCGGAACCATTTGAACAACTTTGAAAGGGGACCACCTAAGGATCATTCCTGTGAAGTTTGGTCAAAATACGATCAGTGGTTTAGGAGGAGATGTCGTTTCAAGAAAAGTTTACGGACGCACGCACGCACGGACGCACGCACGCACGGACGCACGACGGACAAAAAGTGATCCCAAAAGCTCACCTTGTCACTACGTGACAGGTGAGCTAAAAATGTGAGCAGCTTTTGCAGTTGCAAAAGCTGCTCACGTTTTTTCAGCCAAAATACCACTATATTAGATACTATACTTGCCAGTACAGTTAACAATTTGACTACTAACGAGCTCGTTAAGATAACGATGCTATGAACAACCTGTACCTGTAGTTTTTCTGTACAGTATGCAGTACTCATAATAATACGCTGGCAGGGTTACAAACAGATCCTGATCAGAGTGCTTCATCTGAACTGGGTCTACACTGCTTGCACTAGCACTTCAGGTCCAATATTCATGACAATTTGATCACATCCAATAGTTCATCTCCAAAACATAAAATCCCATTCATCTTGACTTGTTCCTGTACAGTTTAAGTTAAGCTGGCAGTGAGTATTTTGGCATCTAACCAAAGGATAACATCAAACCTCTCCCTGTATGAACCTGTGAATCAATGTTGGCACTGTCGGATCAAAACCACCAATGTCAAGCATACCGGCAGCGTCGGCGAAATCCAACTTCGGACTAGTTAAACCACAGATTATCATCCTAGAATGATGAGAGTAAAACCATGTTTAAACATCTTTCTTAACCTTTTCACTGTTAATCATGACTGACAGACGGCATTTTTAAAGTACATGTATCTGTTATCTCATTTTTTTAGAAACTAAGGTTTGACATTACATGTGAATCGTCTGCTTATTTACTATAAAATAAAAACATTTTAATAGTCAAGATTTTCATCTGGTCTAGGATTTTATGTAGCAGTTGAAGCAGTTAATCAGAGATATTTCCATAAACATTATGCAAATTTATCAATAAAGTGCCAACCATGTCATAGCAGATGATATTTAACATTTTTTTTATTATTTTTAGAGTAAGTAAGCTTGGTATGTCATATGAATTAAAGGAGTGAAACAAATCTGATAATTTCAATTTTTTAAATGGAGGTTGGGGGATGATATAGGCTGCCATTCTGAAATATCTCAAAATATTTCCAGTTTATCTTTCCATCTTACCCCTTTTAACCCTGCAGACCAGTACAGATACGGATACAAATAGTGTAGATCCAGATGTGACGACTCATAATGAACAGACTCATCAGGATCTACTGTTTGCCTTCTTGTTTGATAGTAGAGATTTATCCTTTCATTTTATTTTATCATTTCAATCCTCAAAAATGGACTGACACCTATGTTCACAATGTAGATCCAGATGGGACAGTGAGGACAAGCTGTCTCATTATGATCTACACAATTTGCCTTTCCCTTAAAAATTTTTGTGTAAACCCTTTATTGAAAAGAATGGATGCACCTAAATTCAAAGAATTCCATTTCAGAAACTTAGGGATCAAAGGGCTAAGACTTACTTTGCATCTGGCACTCCAATAGCTTGTCGATACTCCTGCAATTTTGCAGAAGGAGTACACTCCCCTTTGGCCTCATGACCATCTGACATGACAAGGAAGACATCGTATTTCTTCTTTTTCTCCAGAGCCCAAGTGACAGGGGCTGCTGGATCACAGTTTAAATTTGGCACCTGAAAGTTAAGACTAAATCTAAGTGTAGGCAAAGAGAATTGACTACCATAAAGATTCTAAGTATTGAAAGGGACAGGCCTAAGCAAACTGTGCAGACCCAGATCAGACTGCTCCTTCAGGAGCAGTCTGATCAGGGTCTACACTGTTTGCCATTCTGTCTCCACCTTTTTGACTCCTTGCTGGATCATGAAGCAAATTTGTTAACATTTTAGGAGAATTACAGCAAATCCTCAAGGTGTCTGAATGTTTAGGATTTTTACTGTAACTGTTTTGTTTGTTTTGAGGTTTAACGTCCCCTTCAACACTGTATAGGTAATTTTGGAGACATTGCTTCCAATTTTGTGGGACTTTTACCCAACATTAAGATGAAATGACATCTCAAGCCCTGTCATACAATGAAACCAATAGAGCTTATAAGCATGGACAGTCAGGTTCGCACCGTTTTGCCTGGGCAGACTTTGATCCTCTAAGCAGTTGTGCGGTTGGTTTCAGCTCTGCGTGGAAGCCTCATGCGGCCCATCTATTTCTTCAAGCCCCGACGGGCGGGGGGCCGATATTTACTGCAACTGTGTGATGATATATCTGCTATGCACTGTCATATATATAGTTAGTTATTGCCAGTGACAGTTAATCACAATGCCAGGTTAGGAAGCATGATGAGAATAATTTAAGAAATTAGTGTAATTTTAATGTTCACTGATGTATGAACATCTGGTCACGAGCAAGGTAGGTAAGTGAACCCCGCAGTCAAGGTTCACTTACTTTGCTCCTGACCCGATGTTGTTCAAACAATAGTGAATGTTAAGAATGTTAAATAAACTAGAGCTGTCAGTGAAACTGACTAGGGCCCCGGCAGCGCTATCAGAGGAGTAGGAAAATTTGTGGACGGACAGACGGACGGACAGACGGGCGGACAGAGTGATTACTATAGGGCACCCACACTTTCAGTGCGGGGCCCTAATTACCTTTATTACTTATATTTACATTATTTTCCATCCATTTTTTTGTCAAAATGTTCTTGTTTGAGCACTGAAATTGAAACAAGAAAGCAACTGCAAAAGTTTTCCTATTGTCAGTGGAACAATGTCGTCGGTGCCATAATGTCGCCATTACCCAATCATGTTGGAGAATATCATTGTTTATTTTGATGCCAATGGCATTGTGTCAGTCTTGTTTGTTTGATTTGAGGTTTAACGTCCCCGTCAACACTGTAAAGGTCATTTTGGTGACATTGCTTCAAATTTTGTGCGACCTTTTACCCGACCTTAAGATGAAATGACATCTCAAGCCCTGCCGCCCAATGAACCAATAGGGTTTATTAACATGGATGGGCCGACTTGCTCCGCTTTGCCTGGGCAGGCTTAGATCCTCTAAGCCGTTTACCAGTACTCTTGTGCGGGTCGGTTTCAGCTCTGCGTGGAAGCATCATGCATCCCATCTTTTTCTTCCAGCCTCGATGGGCGGGGGGCGGCATTGCGTCAGTCAATGTATTCACTGAAGTATGAACAAAAGCTAACAAAAAGTCCTGAAAGCTGTCTCCCTTTGAAAAAAGGCGGAACAATATGCCAGGTGTTCCCATTGCCTTTAATTACCCCTAAATATTTCTTCTCTGAGGCCATGAAAAGAATTCCATAAGGACTCAAATGACCATAATGACCTTGAATATGCCACAGTGAATGTGTCAGTGTTTGAGTAACTGAGAAAACCACTGTAGAAGCTGCCTAAAGTTTAAAAAGTTCTTAACCCATAAAATGCCAATCACGACAATTGTCGTCTGCTTTGTTGTCTTCTGGTTACTTTTAAAAGTCAGTGCAATCAGTGTGGATCCAAAGCAGTCTGATTTGGTCCACACTATTTGGACCCAAAGCAGGAGCAGTCTGATTTGGTCCACACTTTGCATGTTTGCAAAAGTATTTTTTAAAAGTTTGCAAAAAATTCAGCAGACGACATTTTCAGATGTAGTTTTTTCTCGGTGTCTTAAGGGTTAAAATCTGGAATACCATCTGGTGCTAGATTTTAGTGTTACTTTCACATGCTTGATTTAAGTCTGTTTTAAAATCCTTTCAAGCTAACCTTGGGCTTAAAATAAATATGATCGGGTAACAGATATATTCTCTTATATTTAATACAGTCTGTCAAAGTTCTGTCATCGTTTTGCATGAGCAAACAGCCTGTAGGTTCAAAAATGATTGAAATACTGTTCTAAACACTGTCAAGTGGATTTGTTTGTTTGATTTGAGGTTTAACGTCCCCGTCAACACGGTAAAGGTCATTTTGGAGACGTTGCTTCCAATTTTGTGTGACTTTTAACCGACATTGAGATGAAATGACATCTCAAGCCCTGTCGCCCAATGAAACCAATAGGGTTTATTAGCATGGACGGTCCGGCTCACACCGCGGTTCCTGGACAGGCTTAGATCCTCTAAGCAGTTTACCAGCACTAGTGTGTGGGCCGGATTCAGCTCTGCGTTGAAGCATCATGCAGCCCATATATTTCTTCAAGCCCCTATGGGCGGGGGCCGACTGTCAAGTGAACGGACATACCTTCAGAGGAGGCAACTTTTTTCAAAAGCATCTTTGTCTCCAATGTAGGTAGGGATCTACTCATAAAGGAAAGAATTTGCTCCTCGGGAGCAAATTCTTTCCTTTAAGAGTAGGTTAGTTTCTTAAGAGTATTAAATATTATTATTCTTAAATACATGTATCTCCCTCATTCAGGCAGATTATAAGGTAAGGATGCCAACTACTGATATTGTTATCAAAGCAAATTTTGTCATCCTACTGAATGTCATATAAAGAGGGTTGACTGTACAATGTGCACCTTTCACCATCAGGGCCCAGTTGTTCAAAGCATTGTTAGCTTACAAGCTCGTTCGTGATCATATTGTTAAGTATTCTAGCAAGTTCAATACACTGTAGAGTCGTTATAACGCTGATGCTTATAACGCGGAAATCGTTATAACGCTGTTGGTCTGTGGCTCCCGTTTTTTACGTTTTTTCCCAGTTTTGAAAGTTTGGTTGAAAATTTTGCCCTTTTTTGCGGAACTCGGCAGTCAAAACATCGTCGGCCATGATACGACGTGTATCATCGCCGATTTACTCAAGCTGTCAACACTTAGCAAACTGTGAATATTCGCCTAAGGCATTAAAAATAAGCTGGACAAGGTGTGAAATTAAATTGACACCGGTATATGCAAAACATTTTTCCCGCCAAAACAGAGCAATGCAGACGCTGTTTCCACATGTGCATCTGCATGCGGTAAATCCGTGGGGCCGTTTGTTGGGGGGAAATCGTTATAACGCTGTTGGTCTGTCGCTCCATTTTTTTGCTTTTGTCCGCCAGTTTTGAAAATGGTCAATTTTTTTTTCCCATTTTTCCGCCGAACTCGGCAGTCAAAATACCATCAGCCAAGGCAATACCTGCATTCTCGCTTATTTACTCAAGTTGTCAACACTATCAAACTGTGAATACTCGCCTATGGACGGGTTTTTTTTTTTTTTTTGTTATTTATTTATTATTCACTAGATAAAAACAAAGAAACGGAAATCAAGCAAGGTACAACAATACACATTTATAATCCCCTTGTTAAACTTGGTTTGCTTGCATTAATAGACCCTCTTTCAAGCTGATCTTTCGGAATTGTCAATTGCATTTTACTTCACTATTTAGTGATACCTTCTTGAGACCGGAGGAGGTAAATAAATATGGCGGCCAGAGATACAGAAACGAAAGTACAGTAATAAATAAATTCAGCAATGGTTTGAATGAAAAGCTAAATGACCACTAGAAGTATAGAATCAGATTATTATTTAATCTAGTAACTATATAATTTATAAAATACATGCAGTATGTAATATTCATAATAAACTGGCAGAAACAGTAGCCATGCATGCAGAAAAAGTGGTTGGGGTAACAATATAACGCTATATTTTCGGGATCAATATAGCGCTGGATCACATATAACGCGGTCGACGTCGATGGACCCCGATGACAGCGTTATAACGACGCTACAGTGTATCTAAAATTTTGTTATTTATGCTGGAAAAATGTGTCAGCAAAAATATTAGAGTATTTGCCATATTAAATGATCAAAGTTTTAACGATTCATTAACTAACGGCTTCGTTAGTTTTGAACAACTGGCCCAAGACAAACAACTTACTGGGGCAGCATGGCGTCCAATCTCTTTGATCAGATCTTGAACCTCATTGTGATATTTCATTGGCGTAAACGATGCCGTAAAGAAGCCAAGTTCCCGCTCTTTTACCATCCGTCTGTAGAATGCAGACATTAAGGCCATTGCTTCTAGAGGAGTCACAGATGGCATGCCGCGTATACCCTGGCCTATTGCACTTGTAGCTGCCTTTACAGCAACCAGAACACGTTTATTACACACCGGTAGATTTTTCTGAAATAAATTAAAATCAGTTGGCATTAGTTCCTTGTCATATCACAGTAATACCAGGTGTTCTACCGCTTGGGGAAATTGATGCATGGAAACATGCATATATAAACATTTGGTTGTGATAGAAACTAGATTGTGCTGTCATTGGACGACTAAAATACCCCATGCCATGAGCAAGTCATAATTAACAGAATTGCAATCAAGCATTTTTGAGCAAATGAGGAGCAGGCATAAAATTTAAAGCACAAAGAGCCGTAACTCCTGCGATACACATCGGATTGGACGATAATCGAACTCATGCAAGGTCTCATGGATGCAAAGCCATGTATCGAGTTTGGTGGAAATCAGTTGGTAAACACAGACTGTAGAGTTCAGAAAAGGCTATTTTCAGTATTATCTGAAAAACAAAGGACCATAACTCCCGTGATATGTGCCGTATTTTGACGATGATCAAACTCCTGCGAGGTCTCATGAATGCAAAGCCATATATCAAGTTTAATGAAAATCTTTCCGGGGTAAAATAGATATAGAGTGGACATGAAATTCAAGGCTAAAACTCCTGACCTTCAATTGTGACTTTCACCTTGAGACGACATGGTTGAATTATGAATTACAGAGGACCCGCGTTATAACGGCATTCGTTATAACGGTAAAACTCGTTATAACGACAATTTCAATGGAATGGATTCTTAACTCAAGGTTTAGCCTCAATTCCGAGCGGCTTGGGCTTCGCTTGGGTTGCAAATACCCAAATCGAATCCAAAGTCATGAAAGATCATTGTAATTTGATACTCCAAGAAACAAATGTTATAGATATTTGTTAGAATCGCCTCATCGAGGCGATTCTAACAAATGTCTATAGCATTTGTTTCTTGGAGGCATGATGCGGAAAAGACCTTTTATAAGCTATCATACTCGTGACTGGGATTCTTTATAACGGCAAATTCATTATAACGGCACAATAATAGGTAACAAATACTGTCGTTATAACGCGGGTCTTCTGTATGTACATCATATCACTTAGACAAACATTTGACCAAAGTTTACTGAAAATCCTTTCACGGGTAAAGGAGATATGGAACTGACGAAAATTCAAGGCTCAAACATGGGCCCTTCAACTTAGACCTTGACCTTCCTTGAGTCAGCTCACGTAAGCTCACTGAGGTGCATATTTGACCAAAGTTTAATGGAAATCTATCGCAGGGTTCACAAGATACGGAGCGGACAAGAAAGTGTTACAGACAGAAGGCTCAAACTCATGACCCCACCTTGAGTTGAAATGGCTGAATTATGGGTTCTGCACATCATCTCACTTAGGCAAAGTTTAATGAAAATCTATAAAAGGGTTTATGAGATATTGAGCGGAAAAGAAAGTGTTAAGGACAGACACACAGGCGAAGGCCATTCCTACATTTCCTGCTCCGCTTCACAGTGGGGGATTAAGAAACACATGGCAAACTGATCCATATATCATGCCATATTTCCCTTATCCTGCTGAATAAATTAACCTAGCCACACCTATTTCCAAATTTTCATAGATCAAATTACTTGATATAATGTATTCATTTAATTCAAGCTGCATTACAAATAGTGTAGATCCTGATCAGATGGCTTCTTCATGTAAGTCCTATATGTACACCACAACTTCTTCATAACACTGATCACTGTACCACGGTTTTGAATATACTTTAAAAGTCATAAAAATTCAGATCCTTGAGGACTTCGTATAATTCTCCTAAAATTTTAAAGTGTTTGTTTTGCGATGTAGCAAGGAGTCCAAAAAGTATGGATGGACTGGCAAACAGTGTAGACCCTGATCAGGCTGCTCCTTCAGGAGCAATCTGATCTGGGTCTACACTGTTTGCTTAGGCTTGTATGTCCCAATACTTAGGATCATTACGGTAACACAAAAATGTACAGATTATACAGAAAAAATGATCTATACATTTTTGTTTGGATTTTACATTGTCTGACCAACACTGTTTCAGCTTTGGACCCAAACAACAGTGTTTAAACCCATTCTGTACCAAATGGAATCTTCCTCCTTATATAAAGGAGTCCATTTCAAAATTCTGGGTTGTCAGGTTGTGTTTTCTTCAAAACTTATTAAGAAAATGGCTGAATTTTTTGCAAATAATGTAGGCCCGGATCAGAGGCAGCATTCAGCGTCATCTGATCTGGGCCTGCACTGTTTGCCAATTACCCATTTTGGGGTTTCCGATACAAAATGGGTTAAAAAGGTTAGGCTGTATTGCAATGTTGTTTTTTATCTGTTGAATACTAAGCAATTTGCAGCAATTTTTACCTCGATGGCATGTCTAAATGCAGCCAAGAGTGAGTCCCAGAGTTCTGGATTGTTCTGTACAACTTTAGGATTTGCCACTAGCCCAATATCTTTAGTAAGATGATCGTCTTCTTGTTGTTGTTGCTGATGAAGATGCTCTCCATCTTTACCCTGAAATGTTTTGACCATACATATGAGTACTATCATGAGAAAATCTGTCTTTGCAGATTACAGAGCTCTAGATAAGAGGGTGTAAGTTTTGAAAATCAGCATTGAAATTTAATTTGATGGAAAAAATACTCAATGGAATTTCGCATTTCAGCATTGAAATCAAATTTGATGGGTAAAAATACTCAATGTAATTTTGGAATTCAGCGTTGAAATCAAATTTAGATGGAAAAAATTTTCAGTGAACTTTACATCTTTTTAATATAGAGCAATAACCTTCACATCGATTCTTTTGAAAACAATAGCCATATGCTAGACCAGAATGGGTCACAGGTGAAAAATTTATGTACTTTAGGTTTTGTTGTTGTTTTTTCAGACATAATAAAGCTTGGCATTCCATGTGAATTGTCTGCTTAGCAGACAATTCACTTGAAATGCCAAGCTTCCTTTTCTGTGAAAACAAAAAAATAGAATTTTGTATGCTAAACTAAGTTTTGGTTTTGTTTGTTTAATTTGACGTTTAACGTCCCCCTCAACCCTATAAAGGTCAATCTGGAGATGTTGCTTCCAATTCTGTGGGACGTTTACCCAAGATTGAGATGAAATGACATCTCAAGTCCTGCCTTCCAATGAAACCAAGTGTTTATAAGCATGGACGGGCCGACTCGCACCGCTTTGCCTGGGCAGGCTTAGATCCTCTAAGCTGTTTACCAGTACTCGTGTGTGGGTCAGTTTCAGCTCTGTGTGGAAGCATCATGCAGCCCATCTATTTCTTCAAGCCCCGATCGGCGGGGACCGACTAAGTTTTGGTACTTTAACAGTTAAGCATTGCAAATCGGCATATAAATATTAAGCTTTAACCCATTTTGTACTGGAAACCCCAAAACGGGTACCCTGGCAAACAGTGCAGGCCCAGATCAGACGCCGCTGAATGCGGCGTCTGATCAGAGCCTACACTGTTTGCAAAAATTTCAGCCATTTTCCAAACAAATTTTGAAGAAACCACAACCTGAAAACCCTAAATTTTGAAATGGACTCCTGTTTTATGTAAGAAGGAAGATTCCATTTGGTACAAAAAGGCTTAAAGCAGGGGGTAAAATACTCATTGTACAAAACTATAGAGCACTAGAGCACTACCAGATTAGACAGAATCTGGTCTACTCAGTTACACAGATAAACAAGGGTCTTGAAATTTGAGACACAAAAATTAGAGGTTCAGTTCATAGTTCGTTTGAGGTTTAACATCCCTGTCAACACTATTTAGTCATTTTGAAGATGTTGCTTCCAATTTTGTGGGACTTTTACCCGATAATGAGATGAAATGATATCTCAACCCCTGCCACCCAGTGAAACCAATCAGGTATATATGCATGGACACACTCTCATCACTTTGCCTGGGCAGGCTGGAGCTTCTAAGTGGTTTACCAGTATTCATGTGTGGTTAGTTTCAACTCTGCATGGAAGCACCATGAAGCTCAATCTATTTCTCCAAGCCCCAATGGGTAGGGGCCACAGAAATACAGTGAAATCACCCTAAGACCACCTAAATTTAAGAATATTTCTGCTTTTAAGGGGAATGAATACACCTTCAGGGGAGGCAATTCCAACAAAAGTATTTTTGTCTCCCATGTCAATAGGGGTCAACTCTTAAGGAAAGAATTTGCTCTTAAGGAGCAAATTCTTTCCTTTAAGAGTAGACCCCTTTTCCGTGGGACAGGGCTTAAAGAAAGGTGAACAGGAAGTCCCGAAAGTTATCTCCCTTTGAAAAATGGCGGAAAAACTTGCTAGGTGTTCCCATTCTCCTTAAAAGCTTTTTAGAAGGGTTCAGTTATAATAATTCCTTCTTTGTGTTTTCTACAACCACTATCCATTAGTAAGTGACCAGCTTAGGGACATTTGTCATTTAAGGAGTGCAGAGTTTATATTTTTGTTTCCATTCTCTTTTTGATGGAAAACCGGTTAGCAATCAGTGTAGACCCTGGTCAGACATTGCATTTTGCAATGTTTGCCTATGTCCCTTTCATTTGCTTCAAGTTAGGAATATGTTAACAAACTCAATAGTGGTCAAAATGTATTATCTAATATAGTGCTAGTTTCGCTGAAAAAAAAAACAAGAGCTG
This sequence comes from Lucinisca nassula, assembly GCA_963580285.1. Lineage (NCBI taxonomy): Eukaryota > Metazoa > Mollusca > Bivalvia > Lucinida > Lucinidae > Lucinisca > Lucinisca nassula. Next base: position 52,105,415 of record OY757010.1, read on the forward strand.
TCACTACAGGTGACCAATGCCCCCCGTGGAACCAATTTCTGAGTTTTGCAAAATTTCAAGGGAAAATAATTCAGTCAAAAATGACAACAGAGTTATGGCCCTTGGTCAGAATGTAGCCCTTGTGATAGTGAATAAGTGTGTGAAGTTTCATGGGGCTACATCAAATACTTTTGAAGTTATGATCAAAGTTTTAGTTTTTGTGATGGAAAGACAGACAACCAAACAAACAGACAGACAGGGCAAATACTATATGCCCCCCGAATAAAAGATTCTTGGGGGCATAAAAATGTGAGAAGCTTTTGCTTTTTAGACAAAAATATCAGTGCAATATTGTCATAGTGAATGATAAAAGTTTAAATGATAAACTGACTAATGAAATCATTGATTTTTTACCAAATGCACCATATAATTTGTCTGATAAAAACACTGAAGGGATTTGTTTTTTTGACACTGGTATTCTTTTCTTCTTATTACTTTTTTTTTGTCCAAAACATTCCCTCCCTTTTTATTAAGTTTTCTAGCATTAAAGAGCAACTGCACCTACCTTCTTTTTTCTTTTTTTCTTCTTTTTCTTGCCTGGTTCCCCTCCAGCTGCTTCATTCATCATTTCTTTCTTTCCCTTCAGTCCCTCCAAGGGCACTGTCTGACTAGACTGATCCTTCTTCTTCTGTTTCTTGTCTTCAAACACTCTCATATATAAACGTATTGCTTCATAGATCACGAATGGACTCAGCCTGCATCAGATATGCCATAATTACCCTAAGTAATCAGACACTTCAAACACTCATATATAAAGGTATTAGTTCATAGATCACAAATGGACTCAGTCTGCATTAGATTTTTTTTTTATTTTTTTTGGTTTGGGTTTTACGGCCCTTTCAAGATTATTTCACTCATATCGAGCCGATCGTTAATCATAGGTGGGCGAAAACCGGAGTACCCGGAGAAAAACCACCTGACCTTCCGTTGCAGAACTTGGCGTCTCACACGTGACCCGAGCGAGGCTCGAACCCACGGCGGTGAGAGACCTAATGACTAAGAGTCAGCGCTCTTATCCATTAGGCCACGGAGGCCCGTTCGTCTGCATTAGATATACCGTTGCTCAGATTTATGTGTCCAATTACATTTACAGCAAATATGGTAGGTACTGTAACCATTCACCATATTTGCATTATTTGCTGGCTCCCAGCTTGCACATTGTCAATATTACAAAAACAGGTAACCAGACTGGTTACCTGTATTTCCAACACTGATAACCTTCAGCATAGGAACCAGCAGATAATGCAAATAAGGTGAATACTCCGTAGCTTCAGATAACTAGAACTGTCAGAAGATCTGACTATAGCCCCACTTTAGTGCATTTTTACAGAAAGGCACAACCTCAGTAGTCAGCAACCCCACTGTTTTTTGCATGATATTAGTAATCATTACTGCATTGTATAGTAAGTTGATGGCTTCCAGCTTTTCTAGTCCCTAACAAATCTTTCTCTTGCCAATATGCAGGGAAAGAAGATTGAAAAAAAAAAAAAAACGAAAAAAAAAACCAGAGTAACAAAAAGAAGAAAGCCTAACATCTCTTACACAATATAAGTCATCATTTTTAGGGCTGACTATCGAGGCCAATTTTGACTATCGTGATAGTATTGCTATCGTGGAAACTACTATCACGATACTATCATTATCTCAGCATACTATCATGATACTATCATGATACTATCGGGTACTGTTATAAATGATTCATAGATGTTAATATCACTCACGTAAAAATGGCTAAGATTGACAGAACGAGTTAGGAAACTTGCAATGGCCTAAAATTGTATGTTTATTGTGAGTTTCAATATCAGCATTCATTCCCTCGGGGCTATTCTAGAGAAAAAACATCATGGGGAGACGGCTCTTTATATATCCCCACAACCTACAAAAAAGACCCATCGCCTAAAAATTAGCTTGCTGCTTCCAGTATATATGCCTGTCAGTGATGGTTATCATAGCTTCCATACCTATACACATACACCTTTGCAGTGTTTGAGATTTTCTGCTTGTGGAAACTGACATGCTGATCGAGTGATCGTTCTTCAATTGTTTGATGTTTGCCACCTGAACTAAATTAATCTGTGGATTCAGTTAATTAGGTAACCTGATTTATCATTGCATCGTAATCACAGCTTGACATTTTAGCACCTCTTTAAGGGCGACATGAATCTAACAAACTGCATTAAAACTTGAATTTACATATTTTTTATTTGAAGTTAGCATCAAAAGCTAGACTATCAAAATAGAAGAATCGGTGTTTTCATTTAGCAATATGCAGTATTTTTGTTACCTGCAAGTCCTGCTTCAGATACTCAAAATACACATTAGCTGTCGTGTTTGTCGGACCAAAAAAGAGTCACATATACAAAAAGTTAAACTGCATTATACCGTCGTTTATTATACATTTACCTATGTGAATGAGTCAGCACATAGCAAAAACAAGTATTTCTTCATACAAAAGATCAGCTTGCGCATCTTGCAAATGTGTTCAAAACTGAACAGGGAAATGACCTTTGTCCCAGAAGCCATACTACGGAAGGCTAATACAAACAGCAAACATTTATATATGACTGCGCAGGCTGATCTGAGCCTTCACATGTCGCACAGGTTTCAATGTAATGTTTTCAAAAAGTTTCATGCAACAACCGTGTGAGCAAATGATCATTGAGATTTTATTATTGAAAAACACGGGAAAATTTCTGACTGCCTCAACAGCACGTGCAAAAATGACGGCGGGAAATTCATCGCCGCGAGAAATTCACCATACAGTAATAAACCATGATACACATGTGCGACCAGCGAAGACTCAGATCATCATGCACATATGCAAAGGTTTTACTGTCTGTCCTGATTACAGCTGCATGGAAATCCAAAGCAAAAATACTTGTGTCATTACACAACAGTACAGGTATATTTTCAAAGTCTATCCAAGAAAAAAAACTATCGAAACTATCAATAGTTGAATGAACTATCGGTGATAGTTATCGATAGTCAAAGTACTATAGATGCATTGCTATCGAGGCAGTCCCTATCGCGATGCATCGAACTATCGATGCATCGTTACACCCCTAATCATTATTGCATTGCATAACAAGTTTTGAGGCTTCTTTCTTTTGAATTTCCTGAGAAATCTGTAGCCCTTGTCCTGTGAAAATTTTAATCTGCCACACCCACTACTGATTATCAACCAATCAGATTATTTTATGCAAATCATTGCAACAAATTCACCATCTGAATGGCAATGTAGATCCAGATCAGATGGCTTCTTCAGAAGCCATCTGATCTGGATCTACATTGTTTGAAAGGTAAGACATATCCAGGCTCAGCAGGACAAGGGTTAACAAAAATTGGTCTATATGATAGTAGATTGTAAGATCAAATGAACAAATATGCCCAGAACGCCCATTGTCTCTTATACAACATGTCATCATTATTGCATTGCATACTTAAAGCTTTTGTATTTCACTGAACTGTGTCTTGAAGAGTTATCAACAGGTGGAATATCATCTCAGATTTCCCAAGCAAAGTGCTCAACTTAAATAGTTCCGAGAGCTCAAAGTTGTTGAAATTTTTATTTATGACACAATGTTTATGCTGTTGCAGAGTAACGTGATATAAATTCTATTTTGCTGTCATAACTACATGTACCATAAAGATCCTAACCCTTTTAGTACCAAATGGAATCTTCCTCCTATATATACAAGGAGTCCATTTCAAAATTTAGGGGTGTCTGGTTGTGTTTTCTTCAAAATTGATCAGGAAAATGGTTGAACTTTTTACAAACAGTGTAGGCCCTGATCAGATGCCCCGTTTTGCGGCGTCTGATCTGGGCTTGCACTGTTTGCCAAGGTACCCGTTTTGGGGTTTCTGGTACTGAATGGGTTAAACATTTGGACAGACAAGCCTAAGCAAACAGTGAAGTCTTAGATCAGAAGGAGCAGTCTAAGCAAGGCCTACACCCTTTGCCATTCCGTCTTGATGCTTTAGACTCCATGCTGTATCGCAAAACTTACTAGTTAACATTTTAGGAGAATTACAGGAAGTCTTTAAGGTGTCAGAATTTTTAGGGTTTTTTTTTTTTTTAACGCCAGTTTTTTTTTTAGGCTCAGTCCAGGAATTTATTTATACCTCATAGAAAAGTGGAAAATGTGTAAAGCACCAAAGTAATAAAACTTTTTTTCATGCTCAACTCAGTTGAGCAGGAAATCTATCCTGCTCATCATAAAGTTTAAAATGCCAACAAAATTAATGTTGCAATTCTAAATTTTATGAGAAGGATAAAAGCCATTCTGTGCTGATATGTCAGAAAAAATGACTGATTTATCAGCTGAGTAGAGCATGAAAAATGTTTTATAACCTCTCAGTCAGACTCTGAGGTTACAAAACATTTTTCATGCTCAACTCAGCTGAGCATGAAATTTATGATGCTCATAAATATCAAAATACAAATGAAAGAAGCAATTTTTGTTCTCAGATTAGCACAGAATGTTATTTACCCTGCTCATAAATTTGAAAAATGCCAACATTGGTTGGCATTTTCAAATTTATGAGCAGGACAAATTTTATGATTAGTTGTGTTGAGCATGAAAACAGTTTTATAACCCCGGGGTCAGGTGTATTCCCTAAAACTCAGAGATAACAGATGAAAAAGTGATGGTTCCTCTAGCCTTACCTACTGCAAGAATAGCAGGCCTTGCCCAACTGCAAGCCAATATCAGTTGAAAGCCCTTTTTTTGGTTGTTGCTGTTGTTGTTTTTTTTTATGGCCATTTCAAGATTACTTATATTATACCAATTGTGAATCGGAGGTTTGCAAAAACCGAAGTACCCTGAGAAAAACCACCTGATCTTCCATTGCAAAACTTGGCGTCTCGTGTTCCGAGCCAGACTCCAACCACAGCGATGAGAGACCTAATGAATAAGAGACAGCACTCTTATCCACTAGGCCATGGAGGCTTGTAGCAGAATTTTTAGGGGTGAAGAAAAATTCAATGCACCCTTGCCTCACCTAACCACCTCCTCTGCAACAGATTAAAGGGTTTAAAGGGTTCAGTGGAAAAGTAACTGTCCGTTTGGTTTTCCACTTGTGATATTTTCATCATGGTGAAGTTGTTTTATGTTTGTGCTTCTTTCCATTTGGTGTCTTGGGTGGGGTGTGTGATATAATTGTATTGATTCCTGGTCATTGCCTTCACTTCTATTTAGTGTACTGTAATGATTCTAAGTATTGGGACAGGCAGGCCTAAGCAAACAGTGTAGACCCAGATTAGACTGCTCCTTAACCCTTGTCCTCCTGAGCCCGGATATGTCATATCTTTCAAGCAATGCAGATCCAGATCAGATGGCTTCTTAAGAAGCCATCTGATCAGGATCTTCATTGTTTGCCATTCATTTTATGAATTTGTTGCAATATTTTGCATCAAGTAATCTGATTGGTTGACAATCAGTAGTGGGTGTGGCATATGTAAATATTAAGCAGGACAAGGGTTAAGGAGCAGTCTGATCAGGATCTAAACTATTTTAGACTCCTTGCTGGACCATGAAACAATATTGTTAAATTTCAAGAGAACAGCAGCAAGTTCTCAAGGTGTCCGTATTTTTAGGATTTTTACAGTATTTTATTAATTGACTACCCTGTATTGTTCGGAGGTCAATCGTATTGACACAGAGGTCAAAAATCTGTAATCATGTTTTAAATGGTGTCAATTAATAAAATTGTCATTAATCAAGCAATTTCATATTGACCCAGTTACTGGCCCTCGGTCAGCTCTATTGGCCTTGGGCCAATACAGCACACCTCGGACCTGTAACTGGGCCAATATGAAATTACTTGATTAATAACATTATAGTAGTGGACCAAATATGTTCTATAAAAGGGTTATCCTTTGGAAGCAAGGAATACACCACAGAAGTAGAAAATATGAAGTGTACATGTTTTCTGGGCCAGACTAGCTAGTTTCGGCCAATTAGCCTCATCAGTGACCCTCAGATATTTTCAAAATTCCACAGTGGAATCAATGATTCGAAAGGACAAGAAAATATAAACTACACTATGATGTAGGGCAGGGAGACTTGTTACTGCCACCACACATTCCCAGACACCAGCTGCAGTGACGTCAAATATGTTCTAGAAAGGGTTATCCTTTGGAAGCAAGGAATACACAACAGAACTGGAAAATATGAAGTGTACATGTTTTCTGGGCCAGACTAGCTAGTTTCTGCCAATTAGGCCTCTTCAGTGACCCTCAGATATTTTTGAACTTCCACAGTGGAATCAATGCTCCTAAAGGACAAGAAAATATAAACTACACTAGGAAAGCCTTACTTATCTTTTTCTATGGTTTCAGCACTTCCAATTTTGTCCAGTACTTGACTCTGAAGAGCCTTCAACACCTCATCCACTGGATTACCTTTCACTGGAATGGTGAGAAATGTTTGCCGAGCTAGAGCAGGGAGGTGTGCCAATACCTCTGTCAATGTCATAGCTGATACTAGCGAGTTCCAGACCTGCAATGGGTACTGTATGTTTTATTAACTAGCTTCTTAACCTTCTTTGCTGAATATTCAGTTTAGTCACACCCATTTCTGACTTTGAACCGATCAGATTACTTGATGTAATTTATTCCTACAAATTCATAAATTGAATGTCAAACAGTGAAGATCCTGATCAGATGGCTTCTTCAGAAGCCATCTGATCTGAATCTACACTGTTGGCAAAAACAGGGGTTGTCGTGAACAGCAGGATAAGGGTTAATTAATATATTATTAACCAGTTTACTATATATATTATTAACCAGCTTCTTAAAGCTAATGTTGTCTTCATTAACACATTTTAACCAATATACATGTATAATAACAATGGAATTTTCCACCTTATAAGTGTGGAGTGGTCCATTTCTAATCATACGGTTTTCAGATTTGTTTTAATAAATAATAATAATCAACCTTATTTATAGAGGGTAACACTCTAGTACTAGTACTAATCTTCCATGTGGCCCTCTTTTCCTGGGTAGGAACCAGTACTGAGCAACGTGGATAAAGTTTCTTGCTCAAGGAAACAACATGTGGCGCTTTCGGGGATCGAACCGGCTAACTCTCTATCTTAAATCTGATGCTTCATCACTGCACCACAGCCTTTTGTTGCTGTTAAGTTTAACAACAATGTATGTTCTGTAATCAAACGGTGTAAATCGAGATTAGACACCGATGCCGTGTCTACACTTGCCAATGTCCCAAAAAGGGAGGCTTGGGATACTTGTTTTGAGATTAAAAGAACCTTCCTAGCCATATCTAGCAGGAATCCATTTTGAAATTAAGGGGTGTCAGGTTGAATTATTTTTAGAAATTTGAAATTGTAGATGCTAGATGTGCCACCAAAACCCAAGCGCAAGTTCACCCCCAGACTAAAAGTTTGGAAGCTGAAAGAATCTCAGACAAGAAATCATTTCCAGGAGGTTTTCAGCCAGCATGTGAGTGCTTCGGCAGGTGTAGCAGATGCTACCACTGAGGATATATGGAACAGCATCAAGACCGGTCTGCTCAAGACAACTGAAGAGGTGTGTGGCACAACACGGCCCCACCGCTGGCGTCGCAAAACCTGGTGGTGGAATGAGGATGTTAATAAGGTCATACCAGCCAAGCGGCAAGCCTTTAAAGCTTGGAAGACTGGTAAGGGCACCCGTGCATCATATCTGGCGGCCAAACGCATAGCCAGACGTGCGGTGCACCATGCTCGCCAAGAAGCTGAGAAGGAGATCTACAAAAATATTGACCCTAAGTCCTCAGAAGTATACCGCCTTGCTAACCAGATGAGAAGAGAGAATGCCGATGTTGTAGGTGACAAACCAGTAAAGAATGATGCAGGGGAGATGTCAATGAGTGATGACTCAAAGCAGAGGGCCTGGTTAGAACACTACCAAAGGCTACTCAATGTTGAGTTCGACTGGGACCCAGACCACCTGTCTGATGAACCACCAGTGGAAGGGCCACCCATCCCAATCACTATTGATATGGTTAAGAAGGCTATCTCTCAGATGAAGACTGGCAAAGCACCTGGTCCCTCTGGCATAGTGGTGGAGATGATAAGAGCTGCAGGTGATGCGGGTGCCTCGATGATCCGTGACCTTGCAGCTGCAATCATCCGTGATGGGAAGGTACCCTCTGACTGGGAACAGAGTTTCATTGTCTGTCTCTACAAGGGCAAGGGCGATGCATTGGAACGGGGCATCTACCGTGGTCTCAAGCTGACAGAACAGGTCATGAAAGTCCTTGAGAGGATTGTGGATGGCCTCATTAGGCAGTTGGTGTCCATCGATGATTCCCAGTTTGGCTTCGTCCCAGGAAGAGGCACAACAGATGCAATTTTTGTTGTCCGACAGCTGCAAGAGAAGTATCTAGCGGCCAACAAGAGACTCTACATGGCTTTTGTAGACCTGGAGAAGGCATTTGATCGAGTGCCTCGGAAAGTCATCTGGTGGGCACTAAGAAAACTTGGAGTGGACGAGTGGATTGTGAAACTGGTCCAAGGGATGTACGCAAATGCTCGGAGCCGTGTCCGCGTCGGTGATGGTTACAGTGAAGAATTCGAGGTGAAGGTGGGTGTTCATCAAGGCTCTGTTCTCAGCCCACTGCTTTTCATCATTGTGCTTGAAGCCTTGTCATGCGAGTTCCGCTCTGGAGTCCCCTGGGAGGACCTGTATGCTGATGACCTTGTCATCATAGCTGAATCCCTTGAGGAATGTGTCAGGAGGCTCTTAACTTGGAAAGAGGCAATGGAGGCGAAAGGGCTGAGAGTGAATGCAGGAAAGACAAAGATCATGATCTGTGGTACAGGTCTGGACCTCTTGCAGAGTACAGGCCATTTCCCATGCGCTGTATGTCGTACTGGAGTTGGCAGCAACAGTATCTTTTGTAATGGCTGCAAGTTCTGGGTGCACAAGAAATGCAGTGGGCTCAAACGCTTGATAGAGGACCCGGAGTACAGGTGTACACGGTGCCAAGGAACTGCACGCCCCTTAGATGGCAGACCACAGAGGGAAGTTCAAGTCGGATCAGACAAGCTGGAGGTTGTAGCTTCCTTCTGCTACCTAGGTGATATGCTCTCTGCAGGGGGTGGTTGCGACCTTTCTACTACATCACGTGTGAAAACAGCCTGGAAGAAATTCAAGGAGTTGCTACCAGTTCTCTCTTCCCGCCACCTCTCGTTCAAGACACGTGGCCGTGTGTATAGCTCTTGTGTGCGGAGCGCAATGCTCCATGCCAGTGAGACATGGCCATTGACAAAGCCAAACCTCCAATGTCTACAGCGAAATGACAGGGCAATGATCAGACAGATCTGCAATGTCAAGCCACAGGACACTGTCACCATCAGGTCCAGTGAGTTACTGGAGCGTCTTGGCACTGAGGACCTGGACCTCATCCTGAAAGAGAGAAGACTTTGCTGGTATGGACATGTGGAACGCTCCAACGGTGCAATCAAGACTGCCTGTGACATACAGGTAAGTGGAAAGCGGGGGCCAGGAAGGCCCAAGATGACCTGGAAGCAGCTAACAGAAAGAGATTGCAGAGAATGGAAGCTCTCTGCTATCGATCCTCATGATAGACAAGCCTGGAGATCTGGTGTAAGATCTGCCATGCGTGCAGCAAGCCAGCTACCTGGAAGGGGGCCCACTTATGTGGACGTTGCCCCTGTACCTGCACGTTAATCAAAAACCCGTTGATGATGATGATGATGAGATCCTTGTTTGTTTTTGTCATTCACAAGTTTGTTAACCCATGTCCTGCTGAGCCCGGATATGCCTGATCTTTCAAACAATGAAGATCCAGATCAGATGGATTCTGATGAAGCCATCTGATCATGATCTTCATTGTTTGCCACCCAGTTTATGAATTTGCTGCAATAATTTACATCAAGTAATCTGATTGGTTGATAATCAGTAGTGGTTGTGGCATATTTAAATATTCAGCCGGACAAGGGTTAAGCCAAACAATGCTTTGCCTGTCTTTGGTGTCTTAGATGGAAGAAGTTACCACAAAAATTCTAAAAATTCTGACACCTTTAGGGCTTGTTGTAATTCTCCTAAAAATTTAACAGAGTTGTTTCACGATCTTGTAACCGGCCCTGATAGCTCAGTTGGTAGAGTGTCCACTCCGGGGAACGGGAGGTCACGGGTTCGATCCCGGCCGCCACATACCAAAATCGTTAAAAATGGTACTAGCTGCTCCTCCCTTGGCACTCAGATTTATGGGGTAGAGCTAGGACTGGTCGACCCAGTGTCAGGATAATGTGACTGGGTGTGGTATCATGTAATGTGTCTGGGACATGATACTTCAGTGAGGCAGCACTATGAAAGTGAGCATTGAGCTCCCTATTGCAACCAGACACCGTCGTGCTATGACTGAAAAATTGCTGAAAGCGACGTTAAACCTGAATTCACACACACACACATTCACGATCTTGTATGGAGTCCAAAAGTTACATACAGAATAGCCAACAGTCAGGAGCAGTCTCATCTTAGATTGGGCTGCATGATGCTTCCACGCAGCGCTGAAACTAACCCCACATGAGTACTGGTAAACCACTTTGAGGTTCTCAGCCTACCCAGGAAAAGTGGTGCGAGTCGGACCATCTGTGCATATTGTTTGTTTGTTTGATTTGAGGTTTAACATCACCGTCAACACTGTAAAGGTCATTTTGGAGACGTTGCTTCAAATTTTGTGGGACTTTTACCCAACATTGAGATGAAATGAAATCTCAAACCCTGCCGCCCAATGAAACCATTAGGGTTTATAAGCATGGACAGGCCGACTCGCACCGCTTTGCCTGGGCACGCTTAGATTCTCTAAGCGGTTTACCAGTACTCGTGTGCGGGTCGGTTTCAGCTCTGTGTGGAAGCATCATGCAGCCAATATATTTCTTCAAGCCCCGATGGGTGGGCCATCTGTGCATGTTTGATACCAGGGGCCAGTAGTTCAAAACAAACAACGTCATTAGTTAACGTATCGTTAAAACTTTGATCATGTATTACAGCAAATATGCTAATATTTTTGCTGAAAAAAATGTGAGCAGCTTTTGCATATGCAAAAGCTGCTCACATCTTATCAGCAAAAATAACAAAATTTTAAATATTAAACTTTATAGAACACATAACAATATGACCACTAACAAGCTCGTTAAGCTAATGATGCTTTGAACAACTTGCTCCAGGCCTTTAAGTTATGTCTCTAATTTGCATTTATTCCTCAATCATAAAATTTAATCCACAATCTATATGAAAATGATTTAATCGCTCCTCAGACGTTAGTTACATCTAACAGTAGATGTATGCATAATAAAAACGGACTATCCAACTGTCACCTGCATGGTTATGGTTTGGCGCCAAAAAAAAAGCAGATGCTTGGCAGGAAAAGTCGTAAGCTGTAATTTGTGTAAACACATCTGTATGCTGTTGTTGGTGATGGACACGGAGCTTCCGGGGATAAGTCGGGAATTGTGCAAGGCCCCGTTCTCTATCCACCTCTATCTACAATCGTATTGCTATGGAGAAAATATTTTTTACTGGTTGCAAACAATTTTTAAGGAAGAAATTCGCCCCATTAAAACAAAACAATGTCATTAAACACATGTGGGGTTGCTGGGGTCGGATTACCTCATTTACCGATCGTGTGCAGTAAAATGGTAGTGGCGGTTTGTGGAAGGTGGATTTCATGGCAATTTGGGTGGCGAAGAACTTTGATGTTCGCCTTAAACTTGCTTGTTGAGCACGAGTGAAAGTTTTGGAACTAATGATAAGTTCCAAACGGTCCGAATACAGCGTCCACAGGAAGAAGCATTATGATTGGCCGATAAAAAAAGTGCCACCGTTTATTAGTCAATATAAATACAGGGCTGGGTCATTTCCTAAATTAGAAGTGAGGAAATACCAGTTTTAATGTTTTTCAATTATGAAAAAACGTGCGTCCCATCGGACGCAGCTGTAAAAATTTCGGCATACAGGCGGGAAAATATGCGTATATGGCCACAGGATCTTGCATCCCGTAAAACCCTGGGCATGTCTTGTCTGATCATTCATGGAATTTTTCAAATTAAACCAGTACATGTATACAAACATGCACGCGAAAATGTTCAAAAGTACACTGGGGTGAAACTGTGCCTAAAACTGAATAAAAGCTGAACTACGTTTTGTGCGGACTTACATTTCTATGGCAGCAAAGCCGGAACAATTCTAAAACACCTCGCACAGCTAGAAAGGACACATATAATGTCTTAAAAAAATATTGACCGATAGCTTCTGTACAAAGTAAACTGGACATTTTCTGGGTATATGAACTATCCCTATCTCAAACAAATTTTCATGGTCCAAAAGGTACTGGGGTTACTGAAAAAGGTCTTAGTAGACCAAAACCAGTCGATGATTAATAAGTCTGTCGTTGGTTGTTCATTCCTCATTTTTCTCATGATTTCTGGAGATATTGAAGGTTGACTGTAATTAGTTGTGTAAGAGCTAAAGACTAGTATTGGTGTATGTATTCTATAAAGGATCTTAAATGAGTGTTAATGCATTATTGAATTTATTAAACGAGTTGAGCGAAAAGGATAAAATGCAAGGCTTTGTCAAGCATTTTATCCCTTTTCTTCAATGAGTTTAATAAATTCAATAATACATGAGCACGAATGCAAGATTCTAATCAATGTATTTATCATATGGCATTTAAAACTTATTTTATTCACGATTGTTTAACAAAAATGTCAATATTCTGCCATTAGTAAATGCTACGTCGTACATCTAACGTTATTGGGCGTATCTAACTAATTTCCATATTTAATCCACTAGTGGATTATCAAATTTATTACATGGCGTTATTACACTCTCAACGACTTCATATGATAAATGCACTTATTCTGTATTATTTCTTTTCTGTACATGTGTTATGGGCATACCATAATGCCTAATTATTCGGATAGACAGGCCTAAGCAAACAGAGCAGACCCAGATCACACTGTTCCTGAAGGAGCATTCTGATCAGGGTCTACACTGTTTGCTATTCCATCTGCACCCTTCGGACTCCTTTCTGAATCATGGAACAAATTTGTTAAGTCCTCAAGGTGTACGAACTTTTAGTAATTTTACGGTTTTCAGCACACACATAAACTCATTTGCATTACCTCTTTGGAATTAAGAAGTGCTTTGGGGATATGTTCCATCTTGAGATTATGCTGTTCTATCAACCGTGCAGCCATCACCCCATCATCTGTATGCTTGACTAAATCAACAGCTGTAAAATAGTCCAGCAGAGGCTTGACCTCTGGTGAAGGAGATTCTGTGGATTTCTTCACTTCTTTCATACCTCTTGTCATCATTTTTACTATGAAATTCAAACCTGTAACAAGCATAAGAAATATTTATTCTCTCAGTGTTTCCTATATAATATTGAATTTTAGCTCATATAAGAAAACGAAGACTTATACATGTACAACCATGTAACTGCCCCTTTCTGTGAGAATGTTTATTAGTTAGATATTCCCTTAATTCAATGTTTTAAACAACATACATGTACGCAAGAAACAATATGCATTTATATGTATGTCAATACTGAAACCAGCCTTCACTGGTGATGTTTTTTCATTGAAATTCACAAGTCCATGCAATGGACATCCCTATAAATCCCACTATATACAGAGCCGTACTTGGTGGCCCTATTGGATGCACATAGGGCTGGCTAATCGGAGCTGAAAAGATAATCGATTATCAGTCATGTCATTGCGATCGATAATCGATTTGTAATCGCTAAGGTTTTTGTCATAATTTTACCTCTCTGGCTTTCTGTCTGAGCATGACTCTCACCATATGTTGCACTTTACCATAAGTTTATTTGAACAGACAGGCCTGAGCAAACAGTGTAGACCCAGATGAGACGTCGCAGAATGCGGCGTCTCATTAGGGTCTACACTGTTTGCCACTCATCCAGCTATTATTGGCATAACTTTTGGGGAGTAAATTGTACCTATCAAGTAATCGATTAAAAGCAAATCATCAATGATAATCATTTTGTGGAATTTATCAATCGACCAATCGATTATACGATTAATCGTGTCAGCCTTAGATGCACATCTGACTGGTAATCTGGAGGCTGTGTGTTCAATATGTACTTAGAAATATTCTTTCGAAAAGTGATCAAAAATCTTTTGCACGTTCATTCTCTCCCTTCCACTAACTCAAGAAGGGCAGGAGCTGGACTGTCCCTACATATAAACCCTTTTGGTTGTTTGGGTGGCAGGGCTTGAGATGTCAATTCATCTCAGTGTCAGGTAGAAGTCCCACAAAATTGGAAGCAACATTTCCAAAATGACCTAAATACATGTACAGTGTAGTGTTGACAAGGACATAAAGCCTCAATTAAAACAGAGAAAATCAAGAAAGGCAGATGTCAGATTCTGGCATAAGAATTTGCACTGTACTGGAACCACTGACATCATATTGTACAAAAAATTATAATTATTTCTGGACAGTTACAGCAAATTCTTGAGATGTCACTCAAGATGTACTTGTACTAGACTATAGGGTTGAAAATGTTAGGGTTAAAGTACATGTACATGTATAGCCCTAAAAGATACTGTTGCAATCATTTAAGGGGAGACAACTTCACGACTAGGAAGTCACTTCTGTGAACAATAATTCATAGCTCTAGATAAGGTGCTTTTTCATCTGAAAAGAATTGATATTTTTTTTATTTTTGCACAAAAACATGCGAGCACTCATTAGAAATGCCTGTGCAATGCGCTTCTAATGAGTACCCACAACTTATGTTTTCATGCAGAAATAAGAAAAATAATATTTGGATACCCACTTTTACCTGGCGCTATAAAGTCTATCGTGACTGAATCCACTGAAAGAAATAATTTACTTCCCCTGAGGACCAAATTCTTTACATGCAGATCCATTAACCCATTGTATGCTGGTGGACTCTTCCACTGCTATATGCTGCACAAGTCCATTTGTCATATAAGGGGTGTCAGGCCTATTTTTTCCTTTTTATTCCATTTCTGACTGAAAATTCTGTTAGCAAATAGTGTAGGCCCTGATCAGATGCCGCATTCTGCGGCGTCTGATCTGGGTCTGCACTGTTTAAGGGTACCCCTTTAGGGGTTTCCTGCATACAATCGGTCAAAGAAGGAAGGCAAGCAGACTCCTTTTTCAGAGGCTGAGGGACCAAGTTCACAGGAAAGCAATAACAAAGTCACCAAAATTGTCTCCCTTTGAAATGAAAAATGGCAGAAATTTTTGCTAATCAGTCCACAATTGTTAAGACTTTGATCATTTATTATGGCAAATATGCTAATATTTTAGCTGAAAAAATGTGAGCAGCTTTTGCATTTGCAAAAGCTGTTCACATTTTTTCCGCAAAAATACCAAAAATTTAAATATTAAACATGTTAAACTTGCAAGAACAGTTAACAATATGACAACTAACAAGCTCTTTAAGCTAATGATGCTTTGAACAACTGGCCCCAGTAATACAATGGGATAACTGGCACCATGCATACTTACTCTCATTTCCTGGTTTGATATGGCTCATTCTGAAAGTATCTTGATGACTCCATTTTCCCATGTGATTGTATTGAGTAACGAGCTCTGCTAAAACCATTGGATCTTTTGAGCTGTACCATGAACTTATTGCACGACGAAGTGCCCTACCCCAGCCTTTTGTAAACTGACTTAGAATTTTGATATGTTTGAGAAATATGAAAAGGTCTGTAGGGGTAACACACACTTCATTTAAACAGGCATAGGCTGCTTTCTTGGTCTCTGCATCTGCACTATGCGCTGCCAGTGCCAGAAAGTAAAGCATAGGCTCCCGCTTGAGGTATGTTTTTTCACGATTCACTCTCACGATTGCATCCACAGCTTCTTTCCCATGACCACCTTCAATCATGATTGTGATAATGTTCCTCCTCTGAAAAGCCTTGTTTTTACCCGGCAAGAAAAATGTGCCCTGCGTTCCTGTCTTGAGATAGCGATCAAGTTGTTGATCATCTGTTAGGAGGGACTGGTGGGCCATGATTCCTGGAGAGCTGTACTAATTCCTGGAAAACAGAATACAGTAAAGCTTCAATGACCAAACACTGATGGCTAGGGCTGGCTAATCGGAGCTGAAAAGATAATCGATTATCAGTCCCGTCATTGCGATCGCTAATCGATTAGTAATCGCTAAGGTTTTTTGTCATAATTTTACCTGTCTGGCTTTCTTCTGAGCATGACTCTTACCATATGTTGCACTTTACCATATGTATATTTGAACAGACAGGCCTGAGCAAACAGTGTAGACCCAGATGAGATGCCGCAGAATGCTGCGTCTCATCAGGGTCTGCACTGTTTGCCACTCATCCAGCTATTTTAGGCATAACTTTGGGTAGTAAATTGTACCTATCAAGTAATCGATTAAAAGCAAATCAGAAATGATAATCATTTTTGTTGAATTTATCGATCGATTAATCGATTATACGATTAATCGTGTCACCCTTACTGATGGCTCAGCTACATGTACCATGCTTAGCTCCAGATAATGTGAGCCCCGCCAAGCGAATTTGGGTCTTCGAGCATTCCGTCATGACAAATTTCAACTGCGCATGCCCAGCTATTTAGAAGGGCCAGGGATATGGCTTTCTGTCCGAAGATTCCTCTTGATTCACTGCTTGTATGAGCGAGCAGCGAAGGTTCTGGCGAGACTGCGCGGATGCGCAGGCTCGCCTGAACCTTCGCTGCTCGCATAGGCGATAAGTATCGAAATCGCTTGAATGGGCCCATGTGTGCTTTTTATCCGAAAAGTACTAATATTTTCCTTATTTCTGCACAAAAACATATGTTGCAGGTACTCATTAGAAGTGCATTGGCGTCTGTTACCTTAGAGACCAAGTGTAGTATAAGTTTCATTAAAATTGGAGCACAAACACAAAGTTATTAAGCCAAATGCATTTTAATTTTGCAGTCACGGAATCACGGATGACAGGACATGGCAAATCCAGTATAGCCCTACTTTTTTGAAGCGGGTCTATTACTATATATTGATACTACATTTTATCTGGCAACCCCCGCCCATTGGGGCTTGAAGAAATAAATGGGCTGCATGATGTTTCCAAGCAGAGCTGAAACCGACCACACACAAGTACCGGTAAACCGCTCAGAGGATCTAAACCTGCCCAGGCAAAGCGGTGCGAGTCTAACTGTCTGTGCTTATAAACCCAATTGGTTTCACTGGGCGACAGGACTTGAGATGTCATTTCATCTCAATGCCGGGTAAAAGTCCAACAAAATTGGAAGCAACAGCTCCAGACCTATACAGTGTTGACTGGGACATTAAACCTCAAATCAATCAAACAAATCCTTTTTATCTGGGACCATGACCATGGATGATTCAAAATTATTCTTGAGTCCCTACTTCCTTGAAATGTATGCACCAGAGCTTTTCTAAAAAGTTTTTCTAAAAATAGCCACAGTGACCATGATATTGCACCCCAGACCCTGAAAGTTGAACTCAGTCAAGACATCATCATACCCAAAATTTGTGTGAAGTAATCTTAAAATCCATCAATAAATGTAGACACTAGAGCAATGACAAAGTTTTTCTAAACAAGAGGGCCCAATGGCCCTATATCGCTCACCTGTGTACCAGAAAATCATTAGTGTAGGAGACCACTTGACATTGCTACATACTAAATATCTAAGCTTAGGCAAAGCGGTGTCTATGCTTATAAACCCTACTGGTTTCATTGGGCCACAGGGCTTGAGATGTAATTTCATCTCAATGTCTGGTAAAAGTCCCACAAAATTGGAAGAGACTGACATCTCCAAAATGACCTATACAGTGTTGTCGGGGATGTAAAACCTCAAATCAAACAAAATCTGTGCCTTATGGTTGTGGAGAAAAAGATTTTTTTAAGTTTTTTCCAGTATAAGTCTTTAGAAGCTAATGAGCCCTGGGGCTTGGCCAATATTGACCCAAAGGGTCCAAAATCTAAGCTCTGGGCCATGGTTTCATAGAAGAAGATTTTTAAGTTTTTTTCTATTATAAGTCTATTGGGGGTGATGAGCTCGGGCGTGGCCAATTTTGACCCCAGGGGCAAGGTAAGCAGGATTTTTGTAGCTGGCTATTTTATGCTGCTAGATACTAAATATCTAAGTTCTGTGCTTCACAGTTTCTGAGAAGAAGATTTTTGAAGCTTTTTAACATTATGAGTCTATGGGAGCTAAGGGGCCCGGGGGCGTGGCCCATTTGGACCCTAGGGGCATGATTAGCAGGAAATATGTAGGTGACCACTTGCCGTTGCTACATGCTAAATATCTAAGCTCTGGGCCCTGTGGTTTCAGAGAAGAAGATTTTTGAAGTTTTTTTTTCCATTATGAGTCTATGGGAGCTAAGGGGGTCCCAGGGTGTGGCCCATTTGGACCCCCGGGGCATGATTAGCAGGATTTATGTAGGTGACCACTTGTCATTGCTACATGGTAAATATCTAAGCTCTGGGCCCTGTGGTTTCAGAGAAGAAGATTTTTGAAGCTTTTTTCCATTATGAGTCTATGGGAGCTAAGGGGCCCCGGCGCGTGGCCCATTTGGACCCCACGGGCATGATTGGCAGACTTTATGTAGGTGACCACTTGCCATTGCTACATGCTAAATATCTAAGCTCTGGGCCCTGTGGTTTCAGAGAAGAAGATTTTTGAAGTTTTTTTTTCCATTATGAGTCTATAGGAGCAAAATATCTAAGCTCTGTGCCCTGTGGTTTCAGAGAAGAAGATTTTTGAAGTTTTTTTTTTTTCCATTATGAGTCTATAGGAGCTAAGGGGCCCGGGGGCGTGGCCCTTTTGGACCCCAGGGGCATGATTGGCAGGAATTATGTAGGTGACCACTTGACATTGCTACGTGCTAAATATCTAAGCTCTGGGCGCTGTGGTTTCAGAGAAGAAGATTTTTTAAGCTTTTTTTCCATTATGAGTCTATGTGAGCTAAGGGGCCCTGGGGCGTGGCCCATTTGGACCCCACGGGCATGATTGGCAGGATATATGTAGGTGACCACTTGCCATTGCTACATGCTAAATATCTAAGCTCTGGGCCCTGTGGTTTCAGAGAAGAAGATTTTTGAAGCTTTTTTTTCCATTATGAGTCTATAGGAGCTAAAGGGCCCCGGGGCATGGCCCATTTGGACCCCAGGGGCATGATTGGCAGGAATTATGTAGGTGACCTCTTGCCGTTGCTACATGCTTAATATCTAAGCTCTGGGCCCTGTGGTTTCCCAGAAGAAGATTTTTGAAGCTACTTGTTCCAATATGAGTCTATCGGAGCTAAAGGGCCCCTGTGCATGGTCCCTTTGAAACCAAGGGGCATGTTTGGCAGGAATTATGTAGGTGACCAATTGCCATTGCTACATGCTAAATATCTAAACTCTGGGCCCTGTGGTTTCAGAGAAAAAAAATTTTGAAGCTTTTTTTTCCATTATGAGTCTTTGGGAGCTAAGGGGCCCCGGGGCGTGGCCCATTTGGACCCTAGGGGCATGATTGCCAGGATTTAAGTAGGTGACCACTTGCCGTTGCTACATGCTAAATACCTCAGCACTGGGTGCTGTGGTTCCAGAGAACAAGATTTTTGAAGCTTTTTTCCATTATGAGTCTATAGGAGCTAAAGAGCCCCGGGGTGTGGCCCGTTTGGACCCCAGTGGCATGATTGGCAGGAATTAAGTAGGTGACCACTTGCCGTTGCTACATGCTAAATCTCTGGGCCCTGTGGTTTCAGAGAAGAAGATTTTTGAAGCTTTTTTTTCTATTATGAGTCTATGGGAGCTAAGGGGCCCCGGGGTGTGGCCTGTTTTGACCCCAGGGGCATGATTGGCAGGAATTATGTAGGTGACCACTTGCCGTTGCTACATGCTAAATATCTAAGCTCTGGGCCCTGTGGTTTCGAAGAAGAAGATTTTTTAAGGTTTTTTTTCCATTATGGGTCTATGGGAGCAAAGGGGCCCCGGGGCATCGCCTTTTTGGAACCCAGGGGCATGATTGGCAGGAATTATGTAGGTTACCACTGGCCGTTGCTACATGCTAAATATCTAAGCTCTGGGCCCTGTGGTTCCAGAGAAGAAGTTTTTTGAAGCTTTTTTTCTTTATGTAGGCGACCACTTGCCGGTGCTACATGCCAAATAGCTCTGGGCCCTGTGGTTTCAGAAAAGAAGATTTTTGAAGCTTTTTTCCATTATGAGTCTATAGGAGCTAAAGGGCCCCGGGGCGTGGCCCATTTGGACCCAGGGGCATGATTGGCAGGAATTATGTAGGTGACCACTTGCCGTTGCTACATGCTAAATATCTAAGCTCTGGGCCCTGTGGTTTCAGAGAAGAAGATTTTTGAAGCTTTTTTTCTATTATGAGTCTATGGGAGCTAAGGGGCCCTGGGGTGTGGCCAATTTGGACCCCAGGGGCATGATTGGCAGGAATTATGTTGGTGACCACTTGCCATTGCTACATGCCAAATATCTCAGCTCTGGGCTCTGTGGTTTCAGAAAAGAAGATTTTTGAAGCTTTTTTCCATTATGAGTCTATAGGAGCTAAAGGACCCCGGAGCGTGGCCCATTTGGACCCCAGGGGCATGATTGGCAGGAATTATGTAGGTGACCTCTTGCCGTTGCTACATGCTTAATATCTAAGCTCTGGGCCCTGCAGTTTCCCAGAAGAAGATTTTTGAAGCTACTTGTTCCAATATGAGTCTATCGTAGCTAAAGGGCCCCGGGGTGTGGCCTGTTTTGACCCCAGGGGCATGATTGGCAGGAATTATGTAGGTGACCCTTTGCCGTTGCTACATGCTAAATATCTAAGCTCTGGGCCCTGTGGTTTCGGAGAAGAAGATTTTTTTTAGTTTTTTTTTCCATTATGGGTCTATGGGAGCAAAGGGGCCCCGGGGCGTCGCCTTTTCAAGTTTTTGGAACCCAGGGGCATGATGGCAGGAATTATGTAGGTTACCACTGGCCGTTGCTACATGCTAAATATCTAAGCTCTGGGCCCTGTGGTTTCAGAAAAGAAGATTTTTGAAGCATTTTTCCATTATGAGTCTATGGGAGCTAAGGGGCCCCGGCGCGTGGCCCATTTGGACCCCAGGGGCATGATTGGCAGGAATTATATAGGTGACCACTTGCCGTTGCTACATGCTAAATATCTAAGCTCTGGGCCCTGTGGTTTCAGAGAAGAAGATTTTTGAAGCTTTTTTTCTATTATGAGTCTATGGGAGCTAGGGGCCCCGGTGTGTGGCCAATTTGGACCCCAGGGGCATGATTGGCAGGAATTATGTAGGTGACCACTTGCCGTTGCTACATGCCAAATATCTCAGCTCTGGGCCCTGTGGTTTCAGAAAAGAAGATTTTTGAAGCTTTTTTCCATTATGAGTCTATAGGAGCTAAAGGGGCCCGGGGGCGTGGCCCATTTGGACCCCAGGGGCATGATTGGCAGAAATTATGTAGGTGACCACTTGCCACTGCTACATGCTAAATATCTAAGCTCTGGGCCCAGTGGTTTCCGAGAAGAAGATTTTTGAAGCTTCTTGTTCCAATATGAGAGTATCGGAGCGAAGGGGCCCTGGGGCGTGGCCAATTTGGACCCCAGGGGCATGATTGGCAGGAATTATGTAGGTGACCACTGGCCGTTAATACATGCTAAATATATAAGCTCTGGGCCCTGTGGTTTCAGAGAAGAAGATATTTTAATTTTTTCCCATTGTAAGTCTATGGGAGCTATATGTTGCCATGGCAACCAGAATTCCAATCTGATCAGCCCAAAAACCTTATGCAGGCTTTCCCCCTACCTGATGATGCTTCTCATGAGATTTGATCAAGACTGACCATGGGGTATTAGAGATATACTTATTTGAAATTGTTTACGGACGCACGGACGGACGCACGCACGACGGACGACGGACAAAAAGTGATCACAAAAGCTCACCTTGTCACTACGTGACAGGTGAGCTAAAAATGCCAGTGACCTTGACCCTGAAAGTAAAAGTCGCTCAAATATCATCATACCCAACACTTGTGTGAAGTTATATTAAAATCCATCAATAAGTAAAGGTGCTAGAGCAATGATAATTTTTTTCTAAAAATAGGCACAGTGACCTTGACCCCCAGACACTGAAAGTCAAACTCGCTGTGTTTTTAAAAAGAAAAAAAAAACATTCCCCCACCAGGATTTGAACTCACAACCTCTTGATCCAGAATCCAAAGCCTTATCCATTGCACCACAGAGCTTGCAGGTAAACTTTAACATTGGGAAATAAGGGAAGTAATACAGAGGAAAATATTTACTTCTCAAAAAGTCCAAATTTAAGCCAAAAAATCTGGGAAATGGAGTATAAAAGAATATGTAAAACCAGTGCTTCAGCTAAGTGCACGACCTGCCGGATGCTTTTTGCTTTATGAGTGTTACCATATATGGGTATGGCCGCCATTTTGGTCATGTGACCTGGACCTAAAACGGTTCCCCCAATAAATGCGCCTTATCGTAAGGAGCAAAAATATATCTTATACTTTAGTACTGTATTCTGAATCGTTTGCAGGATAAAATGCATTCTCACTTTTCCAATACAAAAGCATATGTGTCAAAGTTTGACCTACGCACAAAGAAGGTCAAGGTCAACCCAGGGTCACCATTTTAGCAATTTATGATGGGCCTACGTCCCAGATGCTATTTATCAAGTTTCGTGGAAATCTGCCCAGTGGTTCTGGAGAAGACTATTTTTTAAGGGTTTTTACCATATATGGCTTGGCGGCCATTTTGGTCATGTGACCTGGACCCTATGAGCAAATTTTGGTTTCCCCCATCCCATAGAGGCTCCATATGAAATTTGACTTCAATCGGCCCAACGGTTGCCGAGGAGAAGCAGTTCGAAAATATTCACATTTTTCGCCTCGGCGAGGCTATACTAACTGGAATGCAATATTTCGCAAGTTCATTGGTTAGATCTCATTGATATCTATCAGTATGCCAAAATTGTTTAAATATTCCAAGCGGTTAAGTCACTATCACCAATTTTCACAAACGGGTTACGGACAGACAGACAGACAGACCATATATGGCTTGGCGGCCATTTTAGTCATGTGACCTGGACCCCCATGAGCAAATTTTGGTTTCCCCCATCCCATAGAGGCTCCATATGAAATTTGACTTCAATCGGCCCAACGGTTTCCGAGGAGAAGCAGTTCGAAAATTTTCACATTTTTCGCCTCAGCCAGGCTATACTAAATGGAATGTAATATTTCGCAAGCTCATTGGTTAGATCTCATTGATATCTATCAGTATGCCAAAAATTGTTTAAATATTCCAAGCGGTTAAGTCACTATCACCAATTTTCACAAACGGGTTACGGACGGAAAGACAGACTGACAGAATGACACAGTGATTTTAGGGCACTCTTAGAAAATCAACGCTTTTTCTGCGGGTCGTACAATTTTGATTTTTACCTATTGTTAATTTTATTTGAAAATAAACATCATATATAAGAGCTTGCAGGTAAACTTAAATCGAATGCGGACACTGACACCAGACATTAGGGGTACAGCAATAGCTCCCCCTTACTTTCGTAAGGCAAGCTAAACTAGATCGAGCAGTCGATGGCGCGCCATCGCAAATCCCCACGTTTTGACCTCTTCCAGGGACCCCTGGGGGCTGGTCCAAAAATTAATGTGCTCTTGCAGAAGCCATTCATGTAAGTAACTCACACACCAAATTTGGTTGAATTCCAATGAACGGTATAGGAGGAGATAGCCGGACAGACAGACGGACGGAGGCGATAACAATATCCCCACTTTTCTTCAAAAAACGTGGGGATAAAAAGGAAAATAAATAGGGTAGATGAAAAAAAAAAAAGCCCCCATTCCGCATTTGCTGCAATTTGCGGCACAGTATGGTCGCACAGACCAAAATTCCCACGGACTGCACAAAGTGACTCATAAGGTACATGTAGTCGGTAAAGGAGCCCCTAGATGCATCTTGAAAATTCATGAGGCCAGCCATATCTATTTCGGAAATGATCGGGAAAACATGTTATGGTAGCACTTGTAACAGGTTGGCTTCTTTCAGCCAATGTGAGGGCTGCAGCTTAATTGCAATAATCAGCTTTATATATTCTGTAAACAAGTACTACTCTTCCACGTGACCCACTTTTCTTCTTATTCATGGGAAGAAACTGGTACTAAGCAATATGGATTATCTTGGTTGTTTCCCTTTAGCGCTCTTCAGTGACCTAGTGACCGGGATATTGAGAAAATGAAAGTAGATGCTTGTCTAAATCTTGAGAGCAATAATTGCTGCTATTATTGAGATACTGATGTGCATAATCGTTCAGCAAGTGCAACAGCAATATTGCTACGTCATTCGCTATGATATCATTCCCGTACCCTCTATTTTAAAATTGCAGAAGACCAACGGTATTTATGGAAATTAACGAAAATTTGGACTGACAATCTCAGTAGTATCATCGTTTTCTTAGAGCCCTGCTTCTCCCTCTTGTCCCTGACTTAGCCCTGTCAGGGCCTAGCCTGGGATGACCCCTAAGGACAATGAAAATGTCTTCCTGACACGTGGGCAAAAATTCATGGGTGTTTAGCATGTTGACATATTTCCAGAAACCCATAATGTTCCAAATTAAATGAATAAATATAAAACATGCATATTAAAAAATGTACTTTTGCTGTTCGAAGAAAAAATAAAAATTTACTTAGTAAGAAAATTACCTTTCCAAATGGTCCATTTTTGAACATCTGTTTCTCCATTGTCCTTCATTAGAATCATACCATTTTTACACCAAAATATACTTCGTATGTGTACCAGTAGGGAGACGTGATTTTTCCAAAAACTGGCGTTATTACATTATATCCATGCCGAGAGAACCCCTATCACTATACAGTACACATTGTCATCCATGTACACATTATTGCACATAGATTAATTTAACACTGGGGTAAATAAGAGTAGTAATAATAAAAATTCTGTCAAATCGTTATTTTTATTTATTTTTTGGGGGTTTTACGGCCCTTTCAAGATTATTTCACTCATATCAAGCCGATCATTAATCAGAGGTGGGCGAAAACCGGTGTACCCGGAGAAAAACCACCTGACCTTCTGTTGCAGAACTTGGCATCTCACATGTGACCTGAGCGAGGCTCGAACCCACAGTGGTGAGAGACTCAATGATTAAGAGTCTGTGCTCTTACCCACTAGGCCAGGGAGGCCCGTTAAATTGTTATAATGTCTTTTGGACAAAACAACCGATTTTCCCCTCTTGTATTAATTCTATGAATAATAATAATTACAAAATTAATGGTGCCGACCTCGGTGGCTCAGTCGGATGCGCGTCTGACTGGTGATCAGGAGGACGCGGGTTCAACTCCCGCTGGGGTCGGCAACATTCTTTCGTGGAGATTGATCATGAAATCTTTTCTCTCCCTTCCGCTGATGCAAGAAGGGCAGTTGTCAGTTTCTGGCAAAAGAATGTGCACTGTACTGGTTAACCGCTTACGTATGAGCCTGCCCAGTAAAGTGTGGATAGGTAAACTGACTGGCTCAAAAATGACCTAAAAAGTGTTGACTGGGCTGTTAAACTCCAAAACAAACAAACAAACAAACAAAATTAATGGAAGAATAAAGAAAATCATGATCTGGACATAAAAACATTTAGAACTAGAGCTGTCAGTGAAACTGACTAGGGCCCCAGCAGCGCTATCAGAGGAGTAGGAAAAAATTGTGGACGGACAGACGGACAGACAGACAGACGGATGGACAGAGTGATTACTATAGGGCACCCACACTTTCAGTGCGGGGCCCTAATAAAATCCATTCTGCAGGATATTTTTACCCATGATTAGCATGTTTATACCCCTGATTTACCTGGAGAATTTACCAAAAATGTATACAGTAATGGCTGTCAATATGCCCATTCAGCGGTTGTTTAAAAGGATGGATATAATGTTATTATGGCAGTTTTTGGAAAAACTACTTCTCGTCATTGCTAGGACACAGAATATACTTCAGGTTGATGTAAAAACTGAATGTTTCCAAGGAAGGACAATGGAGAAACTGATGTTCAAAAATTGACCATTTTGAAAGGCAATTTTCTAATAAAGTATTGGCCAGGTCTGCTGACAGCCGGCTGGCACCAGACTTTTAGGTCTAGTGATAGCCGGCTGTCACCAGACCTAAAAGTCTGCTGACAGCCAGCAATAATAATTGTTCAATAGTAAGTACATTTGTTTATTCTTTTCCACTTTAACTAGAAATGCGTCCATAGGACACGGATGCCCCCGCCCGAAAATATGTCTATGTTCGTATTCATCAATAGAAAGTTATTGACAGTGTTTAAGTTTTGGACCCTTTTTATGCCATTTGACCTCCAAGCATGACCTTGGAGGTACGGATCTGGGTTTGCACTTGACACATTGTCTCATGATGGTTAACATTTCTTCAAAATTATTTCAAAATCCATCCAAAAATAAGTAAGTTATTGGCTGCGTTTAAGTTTCGGACCAATTTTTTGACCTTTGACCTCCAAGTATGACCTTGACCTTGGAGGTACGGACCTGGATTTTGCAGGTGACACATCGACTCATGATGGTTAACATTTCTACAAAGTAATTTCAAAATCCATCCAGATATAAGAAAGTTATTGACTGCGTTTAAGTTTCGGACCCTTTTTTTGACCTTTGACCTCCAAGTATGACCTTGACCTTGGAGGTATGGACCTGGGTTTTGCAGGTGACACATCGACTCATGATGGTTAACATTTCTCCAAAATAATTTCAAAATCCATCCAGAAATAAAAAAGTTATTGACTGGGTTTAAGTTTCGGACCCTTTTTTTGACCTTTGACCTCTAAGTATGACCTTGACCTTGGTGGTACGGACCTGGGTTTTGCACGTGACACGTCGACTCATGATGGTTAACATTTCTGCTGAGTAATTTTAAAATCCATCAAGAAATAAGGAAGTTATTGACTGCGTTTAAGTTTCGGACGCACGGACGGATGCGTGGACGAATGGACGGACGGACAGGGGCAACGCTATATGCCCTTTCCACCATTCTTCGAATGGCGGGGGCATAAAAAAACTAGAGAAAGTGACCAGTGGGTCACGTATACCCCCGGCCAGCGTCACCCTCTGATATATCTTCGAGCTTGTATGTGATATGAATGAAGTCAAGAAGCTATAAGAATCTATAAATGTGCTTGTAAAAGCTAAACCAAACATAAAATTTGTAAATGGACCAAGGGAGTGAGGGCATCAAATAGAATATACAGGCATCTATAAACTTTGACATAAAACTTTAACCAAATGTAAAAATTTTTTTGACCTTTGACCTCTAAGTATGACCTTGACCTTGGTGGTACGGACCTGGGTTTTGCACGTGACACGTCGACTCATGATGGTTAACATTTCTGCTGAGTAATTTTAAAATCCATCAAGAAATAAGGAAGTTATTGACTGCGTTTAAGTTTCGGACGCACGGACGGGTGCACGGACGAATGGACGGACGGACAGGGGCAACGCTATATGCCCTTTCCACCATTCTTCGAATGGCGGGGGCATAAAAAACTAGAGAAAGTGACCAGTGGGTCACGTATACCCCCGGCCAGCGTCACCCTCTGATATATCTTCGAGCTTGTATGTGATATGAATGAAGTCAAGAAGCTATAAGAATCTATAAATGTGCTTGTAAAAGCTAAACCAAACATAAAATTTGTAAATGGACCAAGGGAGTGAGGGCATCAAATAGAATATACAGGCATCTATAAACTTTGACATAAAACTTTAACCAAATGTAAAATTTCTAAGTCCATGATCTTGAGGTCAAGGTCACCATGGGTGGGGGAAGGGACATGCATCATGAAATAATTTATCAAACATGAAGAGAATCTAACATGTGGTTACAGAGATATCAGCCATGAAAAAGGTTTAACACAAAACTTTGACATAAAAGTAGATGAACAGACAGACAGACAGACAGCTCACCCAGGGGCTTGACCCAGAGGCTTAGATATTCCATATGAAAGGTAATGCTATAGAGATATCCTCTACCAAACATGAAGAGAATCTAACATGTGGTTACAGAGATATCAGCAATGAAAAAGGTTTAACACAAAACTTTGACGTAAAATTAGATGAACAGACAGACAGACAGCCCACCCAGGGGCTTGACCCAGGGGCTTAGATATTCCATATGAAAGGCAATGCTATAGAGATATCCTTTACCAAACATGAAGAGAATCTAACATGTGGTTACAGAGATATCAGCAATGAAAAAGGTTTAACACAAAACTTTGACGTAAAAGTAGATGAACAGACAGACGGACAGACAGACAACCCACCCAGGGGCTTGACCCAGTTGCTTAGATACTCCATATGAAAGGTAATGCTATAGAGATATCCTGTACCAAATATGAAGAGAATCCAACCTGTGGTTACAGAGATATGAGCAATCAAAAAGGTTTAACGCAAAACTTTGACGTAAAGGTTGACGAACGACCGAACGAACGTACGAACGAACAAACGAACATACGAACGAACCAACGAACGGACGAACGGATGGAAAGACGAAAACTATATACCCCCTGACATACTTCGTATGCCGGGGGTATAAATATTCTTTTTCATGAGATACTATGCTACTTCCAGATCTATAAGTGAAAATGAAAGCTGGAAAGTTATTATCAGATTTAGTTAATATTTTATCATGGGGGCGGCCTGGGTGGGTGGGGTTCTTCCACCTAAGTAATATGATCTTTTAATAAGAGATTAACTAAAGGTTGAGGCATGTAACTGGTAAGGCTTGGAAACCTTTCGGTATGCTGCCTAACTATGCAAAAATATGTCATTTTATTTGCACTTTGTGAATTTTGCATCTCCCGTCTTTGGGAAAAAGCACAGTGTTTCTCTATCAAGCAACAGAACTGTACATCTTTCAGCGCAAATATCAATCAATGACTGGAGACTGCAGAATTACACAATGTAATTTTCTGTAAAAGCTGTGTGATATGAGACTATCAGAGTATAAGTTATGCATCCTTGAATGCAAAAATTGAAAAGAAATACCCAAGTTCTTTTTTTACAGGTGTTGCCCATTTATAAATTTGGAAAAAAACAAGAGCTGTCACTATAGGTGACCAATGCCCCCCGTGGGAGCCAATTTTTTCACAGTTTTTGCAAAATTTCAAGGGGAGATAATTCAGCCAAAATTGACAACTTGGTCAGAATGTAGCCCTTGTGATGGTGAATAAGTGTGTGAACTTCCCGGGGCTAGGTCAAATACTTTCGAAGTTATGATCAAGGTTAAAGTTTTCGTGACGGACAGACAAACAGACAGACAGGGCAAATACTATATGCCCCCCGAATCAAAGATTCTCGGGGAGGGAGCATAAAAAACATCCTTGTTCTTGGTAAATCTTCTATTATATCAGCTTGGTAGAGTCAAAAAGAAGTACATTATAGGAAGAACTTGCCAAATGAGTCTATAATGATTTTGTCCCCCAGCAAAAGGGAAGAGGAGCTATTATAGACTATTTTGGCAAGGTTCTCCATATATTGTACTTCTTTTGGACTGATATACATGTAACATGACAGGAAGATGCCCTTGCTTTAGTTAAAACTGCCACTGTACACATAGAAGCCTCCATGGTGTAGTGGATAAGCTACTCGCCTCATAAACCAGGGTCGTGGGTTCAATCCTGGGCTTCTCACGACTTACAGATGAGTCTTTAAATGGAGGTCTCATCACCGTATGACCTTAGCTGTTGGTGGGACATAAAACTAAAACACACTCACACAACTGTACACAAGTCTAAAGAATGAGACTATGGAGTAAGAGCCCCCAACAAAGGGGAGAGGCATGATGTTTTTTGTGTTGATCCCTTTTGCTGTTTCTATCAGCTTTGGCAAGAGCACATTAGACAAGAGCATCTAGCTTCTGCTATAAGTATGCTACATGTATTCACCGTGTGGGTGCCAGTCTAATCTGATTGGTTGAACAAATTCAGTGTTTTACTGAGGTTTCAGAGTTCATTGAGAAATACTGTTTAAAATACCTGTCAGTAATGATTCCCTGCTGTTTGTTTTATTGCTTTTTGCTGAGAAACCCTTAACCACTCTGCTACATACAGAAAGTGCCTAATGCAGATGAAAGCAGTACAGGCTCTGATAAGTGTGAAAAGTGTTCATAACCTCTATAATTAGTAATCAGTACCTATAGGAATCCAGGATAACTGCATAGACTGCTCACATATGCAGATATTTTGCCGACTGTAAATATGTTAGGCACCTTTTGACATGATGCAGCTCATAGTTTCTACATGATAACATCATTTTAATGAGTTGCAAATTCCTGTTGTAGGGAATAGTTTACATTAGTTATGAAGAGTCTGATAAAATTAACCAATCATAGCCAAGCGGCTTCCACGAGCTGAATTTACACCTGAAAGCTCTTATGATGAGCTACTTGGCTTTGGCTGTTTAAAGCATCTTTCTCCATAACCAATTTTGTGGATTTTTACCAAACTTGCATACAGCAGGTGCATCACTAAGAACAGGCAAAACACAACAACATGACTTAAGTTTTATGACCCCGACTTCAATTTCAAGGTCACAGGCTCCCCAAAACTCTCTAATTTGTATTAAAATTAGCTTACCAGAGCAGCCAGAATGAATTATGAACTGTTGTTTAGCATATTTATACAACCTACTAACAACTTCATAAGCCAAATCACTCCTGTGAGACAGCATTATTACAAATGACCACTAAATGTTTAGATGCAATAAATAACAGTGAAATGATTGGGATGGTAATGATTGATTTTAGAAAGGCATTTGATTTGGTGGACCATACATTATTGCTTAAAAAACTCGAATACTATAAAATTTCTGAGGAAACCATCAGCTGGTTTTCTTCCTATTTACTAGAGAGGAAACAAAAAGTCTTTGTCAACAACACACTGTCAAACACTGAAGATATCATATGTGGAGTGCCTCAGGGATCCATTTTGGGGCCATTACTATTTTTAATATTTATTAATGACCTTCCATTAAATATTGATAATGTACTTACGGACTTATATGCCGATGACACAACCCTTTATTGTACAGGTAAATCACAAACGTTCATTGAAAAGCAGCTACAAGCTGCATTGCATAAGCTTTCTACTTGGTGCAAACAAAATGGAATGCTAATAAACACTGCTAAAACAAAAGCAATGTTACTTACTACACCCCAAAAGAGAACTCATTTAAATAAAAATACATTTCTGTTGACTTTAAACAATGAAACATTAACAGTGGTCTCAAGTGATAAAATTTTAGGAATACACATTGACAACAATTTAACATGGACAGATCATACTAATGCTGTTGCCAAAAAAATTATGTCTAATTTATGGTTGCTCTCTAGAATTAAGGAATACTTATCCACTGATCAAAGAGTACAATTTTACAAGGCCTACATACAACCCCACATCGATTATTGCAATTCCATCTGGGGAGGCACTTCACAAAGAAATCTTGACAGGATATATAGGCTACAAAAAAGAGCATGTAAAATTATTTTAGATTACCAGTACGAAGACATAGCAGTCAGCATGGAGGAACTTAAGATTCTTAACATTTATGAACGAATTTACCTCAAGAAAGCTAAAATTATGTATAAAATTTCAAATTCTTTGACACCTCAATACATTAATGAAATGTTCCACTTACGACCTTTGAATGATACTCTTCAGTCCCTAAGATCATCAGGAACAATAAATTATGTGTTGCCAAGGCCCAACAAAGAGCTGTTCAAGCAGAGTTTGATTTACTCTGGTCCAGTGATATGGAATAATTTACCTGATAAACTTAAACATTTGGAAACTATTGACAGCTTTCACAAAAATTGTATAAAATGGATGAAAGGGGCTCAAATGTGAAACATGTGAACAGCTAATGTGTGTGTGTTTGTGTGTGTGTGTTTGTGAGTGTGTGACCAAAGTTCTTAACTTGTGTTTCGTTTCGACAAGTTTGTTCCTTGGTAAAAACATGTTGTTGTTTTTTTTAAGTCTGTGAAATGAACACCCCTCTGCAACCCACTTGAACTGGGGCTTACAGGGGTATACTTTATTTTTCTTATTTCTATTCCGGGGCATGGGTTGTGGGTGCTCGTTAGACCCACCTCAATGAGGCAGTTCTAACGGGAACCCTCAGCCTGTGTTTGTGGCGTGAATAAGACAAATATCACAAATTTTCATCAGAAAAGTAACGTTTTGGAAATATCTGGAGATATGAAAGATTACACTATGCCATATGTGTATGTTATCATAATGTTGTTGTTTTTGTTAGCTGTAACATTAATTAGTTAACTTCAATGGCTGGGTGTGCTCAGGGATTATGTCATGACTGCATGTATATATATGATTCACTACATTGTTGTATATATTGTAAATAATAGAGGGCCTCATGGAAGATTAGCTTGTATTTCTGCTAAATGTGTTACCCTCTGAAAATAAAGACTATTATTATTATTATTATTATTATTATTTAAGATTGCAGTGATCTCAACCTAATTTTTAGGATTACAGGCTTTTAAAATACAAATACATGCATGTCAAATTTGTTCCAAAAATAACTCTCTACTCATGACCGTCTGCTGAACAAATTCATAAATAGTTATTGCAGTCAAATATGGTACAATCTACCGAAGACTTATTTAGGTTCTGATGACCATGACTTGACTAAATTTTGGTGATCATGACCTAATTTTCAAGGTCAAAAGGGTCCAACATGTTTTCAAAGCTTATCAACTTCTGCCCCATCCCAAAATAAGTCTATGTAAAACCACAGGGCCCCGGAGAGGGGGCATTTTTGGCCCCAGGGCTATAATTTGAACAATCTTGGTAGAGGTCCACAAGATGAAGCTTCACACCAAATATCAGGGACCTAGGCCTTGTGGTTTCAGAGAAAAAGAATTTTTATTAAAGATTTTCCTTATATAAGCCTATGTAAAACCAAAGGGCCCCAGAGTGGGGGCATTTTTGGCCCCAGCACTATAATTTGAACAATCTTGGTAGGGGTCCACTAGGTGAAGCTTCATACCAAATAGCAAAGACCTGGGCCTTGCTGTTTCACAGAAGAAGATTTTTAAAGATTTTCCCTGTATAATCCTACATAAAACCAAAGGGCACTGGGGCGGGGGCATTTTGGGCCTATAATTTAAACAATCTTGGTAGGGGTCCACTAGATGAAGCTTCATATTTATATTTTAAATTTTTGTTATATTTTAAATTTTGCAAGTCTCGCTACTTTGGACATCTCCTTCCTGATGCCCGGGACTTCCGTGGAGTGTGGGTCATGTTTGCTGATGTTGGCTCGGTGGGGGACCCTTTAAGTCCGCGGGTAGGCTCTCTTGCCTGATGCTTCCAGCTGACCTGTCTCATAGGCTACGTCGGTCGGTGTGTGCTCGGAGAGGTATGTGCTGTGTTTGCCGGGTCTTGTCCATCATCCGTTTCGGTTTCAAAACTTTGGGGTTGAGACACACTGATGAAGATTAAATATCAGAAAGGCCTCTGTGTGACTAAATAAGGTATAGTTACGCCTTAATTGCAACCACTGGGTCGATATCTCTGC
The DNA here is from genome assembly GCA_963580285.1 of Lucinisca nassula. Lineage (NCBI taxonomy): Eukaryota > Metazoa > Mollusca > Bivalvia > Lucinida > Lucinidae > Lucinisca > Lucinisca nassula. Next base: position 52,139,102 of record OY757010.1, read on the forward strand.
TGGTGGATGATTCATTTGTCCCCAAGGGTATCATCAGCTCAGTATCAGTTCCTTAGTGCTGAGGTTGATACTGCGGTGTTGACGTCAGTGCTCAAGTACTGATTTAAATAACTATATTAAATATTTAATTTTTGCAGCATAAAATTCTAATTGTTCTAAAACTAAGACTGACTTGTCAGGTGAGACATGTATCTTAGCGGATTTGGTTTACACTTTTTGTTATATTTTAAATTTTGCAAGTCTCGCTACTTTGGACATCTCCTTCCTGATGCCCGGGACTTCCATGGAGTGTGGGTCATGTTTGCTGATGTTGGCTCGGTGGGAGACCCTAAAAGTCCGCGGGTAGGCTCTCTTGCCTGATGCCTCCAGCTGACCTGTCTCATAGGCTACGTCGGTCGGTGTGTGCTCGGGGAGGGATGTGCTGTGTTTGCCGGGTCCTGTCCAGCATCCGTTTCGGTTTCAAAACTTTGGGGTTGAGACACACTGATGAAGATTAAATATCAGAAAGGCCTCTGTGTCACTAAATTATGTATAGTTACACCTTAATTGCAACCACTGGGTCGATATCTCTGCTGGTGGATGATTCGTTCGTCCCCTAGGGTATCATCAGCTCAGTATCAGTTCCTTAGTGCTGAGGTTGATACTGTGGTGTTGATGTCAGTGCTCAAGTACTGATTTAAATAACTATATTATATCTTTAATTTTTGCAGCATAAAATTCTAATTGTTCTAAAACTAAGACTGACTTGTCAGGTGAGACATGTATCTTAACTGATTTGGTTTACACCTTTTGTTATATTTTAAATTTTGCAAGTCTCGCTACTTTGGACATCTCCTTCCTGATGCCCGTTCCGTGGAGTGTGGGTCATGTTTGCTGATGTTGGCTCGGTGGGGGACCCTATAAGTCTGTGGGTAGGCTCTCTTGCCTGATGCTTCCAGCTGACCTGTCTCATAGGCTACATCGGTCGGTGTGTGCTCGGAGAGGGATGTGCTGTGTTTGCCGGGTCTTGTCCATTATCCGTTTGGGTTTCAAAACTTTGGGGCTGAGACACACTGATGAAGATTAAATATCAGAAAGGCCTCTGTGTCACTAAATTAGGTATAGTTACGCCTTAATTCATATCAAATATCAAAGACCTGGGCCTTGTGGTTTCAGAGAAGAAGATTTTTTAAGCTTTCGGTGAAAAAATCTTTTTTTGGCTCCTGTGACTGAGATGTGCAACAGACCGGAACCATTTGAACAACTTTGAAAGGGGACCACCTAAGGAACATTCCTGTGAAGTTTGGTCAAAATCCGATCAGTGGTTTAGGAGGAGATGTCGTTTGAAGAAAAAGTTTACGCACGGACACACACACGCATGCACGCACGACAGACAAAAAGTGATCCCAAAAGCTCACCTCGTCACTACGTGACAGGTGAGCAAAAAACAACAACAACAAAAAAAAAACAATAAAACAAGAACTGTCAGAAGATCTGACCATTTTTTGCAGAAACGCACCTCTTGATCACTAGTCAGAAAGCCCAGTGTTTCCTGCATGATATCAGTAATCATTACTGCACTGCATATTAAGTTGTTGGCGTCTAGGACATATAAACAAAAACACAGAGAAAGCCCATCACCTTTACCACAATATAAGTCAAGGTTGGCAAAACAGCGGGAAATACTCATATTTCCCTGGACGGCGGGAAATACAGGGAATTCCCGGGAAATACTGGGAAATATATATTTTACATAGGTGGTACCAATTGAGACTGCTTAATATATCCCATCTACCTAGCTATTTGGAAGCAAAATTATTTCAAGTTCATGCAGGGCTTGAAAATTCCACTTGTCTGCTTGCAATGACAAAAAAATGAAGAAGTAAAAAGTTTGTCTAGTCCTTACAACATTTACCAAAGTTTACATGCACTTAGTCATGTAGGACAAGTGAAGTTTTGAAGAATTTTCCAGCCCTTTTAATATTGAATAACCTGAAACATCTATAGTCCCTTGCCTTCATGCAGAATGTATATAATTTCTTTTCAAACTGATTCTAAAATATTAGTTTTTAACTTTCCCTTGGCTTGTAAATACATGTACATGTAATTTTAATACTTAAGTGAATATCTGTAGATGATTTAAGAGACCTTTTATGCTTAAATTACCTGTGTTCTTTCAATACCTGTCCCAAACAAACAATTAAATTATCACACCTCTTAGCATTAGGGATATGATTACTTGACAAACTTACAAACCTTTTCAAGTGTAAACATCCTTTTAATTCACACATCCAAAGGGTTGTTGTAAATCTCATGCGGTTTAGTGTTACACTAAAGCATACAAAACAAGTAGTTTCAATAGCAAACTCTCTTAAAGAACCTAAGTGATTCTGATCTGGGACTGCACTGTTTGCCCAGGCATGTCTGTCCCAAATATTGGGATCATTATGGTATTTTATCGTCTAAAGCATATGAGTGATTTTAAATAACTCTCTGCACCCTACATAACAATAGATCACTTTATATTTAGGTTTGTGTTTGGTTGAGTAAAAGCAGACTTATGGCAAACATGTATATGTATGGGAGGCATGTTGCAAAATAGCTAACTGTTCATTATTGCAATTAAATAACACAATATTAATAGTGTCTTTCTATGATATAACTAAACAAAAATCATATTTCCCACTATTTCCCAGTATTTCCCATTTTTGCTGAAATTTGGAGTATTTCCCAGGACGGTAATTACCGGCAAATACCAGTGGGAATTCCCACCACCGGTATTTACCGACCAACCTTGATTATTGCACTGCACACCAAGTCTTAGGCTTCTAGCTTTTGTAGTTCCTGAGAAATCTTTGGTGAGATATTTGATAATGGCCTATATGGAGAGAAAGAAGAATAAAAGAACAAATAAGCTGAGAAAGCCCATAATCCCTTACACAATATAAGACATCATAATGGCACTGCATATCAAGTTTGAAGCTTCCTGAGAAATCTTTGACGAAAGATTTAACATTGGTCAAAATGGAGAGAAAGAAAAATGAAAGAACAGATGAACAAATAAGCCAAGGAAGCAGTTCCTGAGAAATCTTTGATGACAAATTTAACATTGGCCTACAATTAGAGAAAGAAAAATGAAAGAACAGATGAACAAATAAGCCGAAAAAGCCCATTGTCTTTTACACGACACAAGTCAGCATCATTGCACAGTATACCAAGTTTGAGGCTTCTAGTTTTTGCAGTTTCTGATAAATCTTTGCCAAAAAATTTTAACACTGGCCTATTTATTTTAAGAAGACAAAGAAGAATAAAAGAAAAGATGAACAAATAAGCCTACAACGCACATTGTCTCTTATACATGATTGCATGGTATATCAGGTTTGAGGGTTCAATATAAGTCATCAATATTGCATTGCATACAAAGTTTGAGGCTTCTACATGTAGCTTCCATAGTTCCTAAGCAGTTTTCGGTGAAAAATTTAACATGGGCCTATATGGAGAGAAAGAAGAATAAAAGAACAGATGAACAAATAAACCCAGAAAGCCCATTGTCTCTTAAAATTACACAATACAAGTTATTATTGTTGCATTTGAGTCTTCTAGCTTTTACAGTTCCTGAGAAATCTTTGACACTGGCCTAGATATGAAGAGAATGAAGAATACAGTTGACTCTCATTATCTCGACCCCGCTTATCTCGACCCTATCGCTTATGTCGAACCGTTTTCTAAGTCCCGTACATTTCCCCTATATATTTATTGTATTTCAACTTCGCATGTGTCGAACTACTTTTAAGTCGATACTTCGGCTATCTCGCCCGTCATTTTCAGTCCCTGAGTGTATTTTTCACTGTTTTTACTACTGTGTATCTCGAACCGGGATTCATGACGTAATGGAAAAAAAAACATGCGTCCGGTCCTTCAATTTTGTAATAGGCCTTTAGAAAACAATTCATCAATACTCACAATGTTGTTAATTATCCAATTTGTCGAGGTGCGTTTGCAATAAAAATTAGCACACACAATACCTTTTCGGCTACTAAGAAAATCATGTGCATGTCATAAAGACTGACACACGGTGCTCAACCTTTAATCTTACACCGTCTCTTGTCAATGATTTGCAAGATTTCCGTGGTAAAAGGTGGCGTTGTCTTTCTTGCAGAAATGTCAAAGAAAGTGACAAAAGTTGTGATAATCTCGGCGTGTTAAAAACGCAGTTGATCGGAACAATTCAAGTGTATCGTTGTTAACACGTCTGTTTCTTAATCGATGCAAATCCATGTACAAACAGTGTATATCCAAAAGGGATGGCTCATAACGAGCTTTCGTGGCAGGACCTAAATGTTTGCCATAGTGACGGTTAATCAGTTAGAGGGGAGATGAGTCAAACTACTGTATGACTTATATAGCATGTACTGCTCTCCGAAGTAATATAAGCGTTGCATTCACAAGCGGGAACCAGTCTGTTTAGTATCTAACTATATTTAGCGCATTTGGAAAACCAGATTTGTAGGAATTTAAAATACGTGAGAAATCTATCAGTTTTATTTATTTATTAATTTGTTCGTAAACGCTATACTCTGACAAGCTCCAGTACTTTCATAAACAAGTTTTAAAAACTCAGAAAACCGTTCATGTAAGAATTACCAAGATTACCAAGCATATCAAGGCAAACAATGTGTTCTGACATACATGTGATGTCACACTTTGGTTATCTCGTACTACGGATAACTCGAACTTTTTTATCCGGTCCCGTGAGGTTCGAGATAACGAGAGTCGACTGTATATGAATAAATAAGCAGATAACGCCTATTGGCTCTTACACTATACAAGTGACTGACTGGTGATCAGGAGGATGCGGGTTTGATACCTGCCAGGGTCGGCAACATTCTTTCATGGAGATTGATCATATAATCTTTTCAACGGTGATTCTCTCCTTTCTGCTGATTCAAGAAGGGCAGTTGTCAGTTTCTGGTGAAAGAATGTGCAATGTACTGGTTAACTGCTAACGTATAAGCCTGCCCAAGAAAAGTGTTGACTGAGCCATTAAACGCCAATACAAACAAACAAACACAATATAAGTCATCATGATTGCATAGTATGGCAAGTTTGAGGTTTCTAGCTTTTATGGTTCTTGAGCAATCCTTGACGAAAAATTATAGTCATACATGGACAGATGGATGAACAGATTGAGGGAAGGACATATGTAAACCAGTATACCCGCACCCCACCCTTTTCAAAGTGGAGGTACATGTATAGATTAAATAACAAAGACAAAATCACAGAGCTTTTAAAGAAGATGCCCCCTTAATTATGCACAAGATGACAGAGCTTTTACAGAACTCCACGCCTCCCACCCTCCCCCCTCTTAATTGTGCACAAAATCAAAGAGCTTTTACAGAAAATCTCCCCTTAATAATGATAGTTTGGCAGCAAGATTTCCAAACCTTTCCAGTTATATGCCTCAACCTTTAGTTAATTCTCTCAGGTCTAGACTAGGTTTCAACCAAAACTCAGTTATACCAATGATCAGTGGTTTTGTGTTGCGAATGTTGTCTGCAAATTCACTTAACTTACATGTATTTAGAATACTCTGTGCATTTGTATAACATGGGAATGACTCAAAAACAAATCTATTTGTAACATTTGCGCTAGAACTGACAAGTTTTTTATTCAAACAAGAATTTCTAACAGAAAATGCATTTACAGTTTTATTTACAGGGTACAATCTCTCCTTAGCATTACCAGCGGGAGGCCATACCAGACCCACTAGGAGTGGGTTTTGGCTGACTGCTACCTTCCTTTGATCCTCTAGGCAGAAATGGCTTCACTGCACCATTTACTATTGTGACATTCTCCCCAGCCTCTCTCCTTCTCCTTACTTCAACAACCAGTTTTTGATTCGTTTCTCTCTGTTTTGGGGTGCTATCTGGGCAGATAAAATCTCGCTAATTCTTTCATTAAGTTTCTTTGCCTCTGCCATAATTTCCTTTTTCATCTGAAACTCCTTTACCATAAATTTCAGTGGCCTAGTTTTTCCTTCACTCTCCCTACCTAACCGTATAATGTCACATACTTCTGCATCCACTTTCAGTTCATTTATTACATCATTCAGCATTAATGAGTCATGTGTTACCCTCTCTACTATTGATGAGTCAGGCTTGGCTTCAGGCACATGAAATGCAATAAAGTTCAGTTTAAAGTTTTTCTTTCTCCTCGATTATAACCTCTTTCACCTTGTCCTCTTTTTATCAAGTCTTCACTGTTTTGTTTTTTAAGTTGAAGATCAGGTGCTGCAAATCACCAAACGAAAAACACCCATACCTATCCAATATTTTCTACACAACACTCCTCTGGACACTGTAGATGCAGCCAAATACTTAGGTGTGACACTCACAAAAGATCTCACCTGGCACGCACACATAGACAACATCACTAAACAAGAGCTGTCAGAAGACAACATAGCTCGCCTTTGGGGGCCTAAGATGAATGAGGGCAAGTTATCAAAAAAATGTTCTTCTGTAAAACAGCCCAATAGACTGCAGCAAATCAAAGAGAACCAAAATGTACCCCTAATCATCCTGTTTTCAAGCCTTTCTACTGCAAAAAAAAAAAAAAAATGAAAAAGAAATCTATATTTGATAAAAAAAAATTCTACAAAGTTCCAAGTAATAACAAGGCATCACAGACGATACAAATCCCCTCGAGCAAGACAAATTAAAAAAAAGCCTAGCCTAGCATTTGTGTAAAATTACATTAAATCCATCAATAAATGTAGGTACTTAAGAGTGATGACAAAGTTTTTCTAAAAATAGCCACAGTGACCTTGACTTTGAGCCCCAGACCCAGGAAGTTGAACTTCATACCCAACAGTTGTATGAAGTTATCTTAAAATCCATCAAGAAATCTGGACACTAGAGCAATGATCAAGTTTTTCTAAAAAATAGCCACAGTGACCTTGACCTTCAGCCCCTGACCCGGAAAGTCAAAGTCACTCAAGATATCATCATACCAAACATTTGTGTCAAGGTATATTAAAATCCATCAATAAATGAAGGTGCAAGAGCGATGACAATTTTTCTAAAAATAGCCACAGTGACCTTGACCTTCAGCCCCAGACCCTGAAAGTCGAACTCGCTCAAGATATCATCATTGCCAACATTTTTGTGAAGTTATATTAAAATCCATCCATAAATGTAGGCACTAGAGCGATCACAAAGTTTTTTCTAAAAATAGCCACAGTGACCTTGACCTTCAGCCCAGGAACCTGAAAGTCGAACTTGCTAGAGATATCATCATACCCAACAACATTTGTGTGAAGCTATATTAAAATCCATCAATAAATTAAGGTACAAGAACGATGACAATGTTTTTTCCAAAAATAGCCACAGTGACCTTGACCCCGTGACCCTGAAAGTACATTTAGTGACCTTGACCTTAGGCCCCAGACCCTGAAAGTCAAAGTCACTCGAGATATCATTATGCCAAACATTTCAGTGAAGTTATATTAAAATCCATCAATAAATGAAGGCGCTAGAGTGATGACAATGTTTTTCTAAAAATAGCCACAGTGACCTTGACCTTGAGTCCCAGACCCCGCTATGTTTTTAAAAAGAAAAAAAAAAAAAGAAAAAAAAGAAAAGAAAAAAAAAAAACGTTCCTCCCCCGGGATTTGAACTCACGCAGCTTGCAGGTAAACTTTAACACAGAGAAGTAAGGGAGGTAATACAGAGGAAAATATTAACTTCTCAAAAAGTCCAATTTAAGCCAAAAAACCTGTCAAATGAAGTACAATGATAATGTTAAATTGTTTTTTTAGCAATTATTAATTATATATTCAAAATAAAGTTGTAAAACATCACATATAAGAGCTTGCAGGTAAACTTTAACCAAATGCGGACGCCGACGCTGATGCCGGACGCCCGGGGGTATGGCAATAGCTCCCCCTTACTTTCGTAAGGCGAGCTAAAAAGCAAACCAGACACTAGGCTTTCTAAGGCGTAACATAAAAGTCCATTCTGAACAGCTAAAATCAGTAGCATATAAGACTCTTGTAAGACCACAACTCGAATACTGCTCTACAGTCTGGGCACCCTACACAAGCAATCTCATGGACCAACTTGAAGCAGTGCAGAGGAGAGCTGCTCACTGGACCAAACAGGACTACAGGCAGACCTCCTCTGTTACTGACATGCTAAATTCTCTACAGTGGCGACGACTTGACCTCAGACGCATTGACCAACGCCTTGTTATGTTCCAGAAAATTGTGCATAGCAGGATTGCCATCCCCATACCTAACTCTGTGACCCCTCTCTCTAGACCTTCCAGAACTTCTCATTCTCAGGCATTCCAGCAAATACATACAAAAACTGACAGAATCAGAATTGTTACTGGTGGCACGTCAAATGACATTCATACACCAGGACCTGTGATGTGGGAAGTTAGTCCCTAGCTCTAACCAAAGAGGTAAATTTAGCTACACAATCATCAGCACCTTCAGCTGTCGAAATAATCGAATCGGGAATCTCTATTGGTTCAGGGGAAGAATGACTCTTTATAAATGTCAGTTCTTGCAGTAAGGGTCTGAAACACCAACGAATGGTGATTTCTACAGTGTCTAGCTGGGGGAACAAGGTCATCTGTTGGAATGCTGGCCGCACCCTATAGACCTTTGTATCAAAGGATTAGCCTACTGTCTTTTCTCCTTTTCTTGAGAGACTCCCATTTTAATTTTCCAAATATTCCAGTGATGCTCCCAGTTTCAAAGCAGTAATTGCCTGTTACAAATCTAGCAGCTCTATTCTGAGCCCACTCTGAAGATTCACCATTAATAACAACCCGCTGTTTTCTGTAGCAAAGAAAGGAATCTATCCATTTGAGGGTCTTTCCCCACAATTCCATAACCAAATAACTTAGATTTAAGTAGTTCATGAGGAGGGGTGTCAAAAGCCTTCGCGAAGCCTAGAATAAATGTGTCCACTTGTCCCCCTTTGTCCAAGATTTTTGCCCAGTCATTAATAACTGTGCTTAGCTGAGTTTCACAACTATGCCTTTTCCTAAATGCATGTTGTCTGTCTGACAAAAGTTTATGTTCGTCCAAGTGGGCCATGATGTTTCAGCAGACTATATGTTCCAGCAATTCACACAGAACACAAGTCAGAGACACAGGGCGATAATTAAGGGCAAGAGCCCTATCTCCTTTTTCGAAGAGTGGACAGATGTTTGCTAAGGGCCATTCTTTGGGGATTTCACCCGTATCAAGAGACTGTTGAAACAAGTGTGCAAAAATGGACCGAACTCATTTGCTAGTTCCTTCAGGACTCTAGGATGAAGCTCATCAGGTCCTAAGGCCATACTGGGGTTTAAGCCTTGAAGTAACTTGATCACTCCTGCAGCTGACACAACATTATTCATGAATGGGGCCGATCTTCGGTCAAGGTCATCTGTTGGAATGCTGGCCGCACCCTATAGACCTTTGTATCAAAGGATTAGCCTACTGTCTTTTCTCCTTTTCTTGAGAGACTCCCATTTTAATTTTCCAAATATTCCAGTGATGCTCCCAGTTTCAAAGCAGTAATTGCCTGTTACAAATCTAGCAGCTCTATTCTGAGCCCACTCTGAAGATTCACCATTAATAACAACCCGCTGTTTTCTGTAGCAAAGAAAGGAATCTATCCATTTGAGGGTCTTTCCCCACAATTCCATAACCAAATAACTTAGATTTAAGTAGTTCATGAGGAGGGGTGTCAAAAGCCTTCGCGAAGCCTAGAATAAATGTGTCCACTTGTCCCCCTTTGTCCAAGATTTTTGCCCAGTCATTAATAACTGTGCTTAGCTGAGTTTCACAACTATGCCTTTTCCTAAATGCATGTTGTCTGTCTGACAAAAGTTTATGTTCGTCCAAGTGGGCCATGATGTTTCAGCAGACTATATGTTCCAGCAATTCACACAGAACACAAGTCAGAGACACAGGGCGATAATTAAGGGCAAGAGCCCTATCTCCTTTTTCGAAGAGTGGACAGATGTTTGCTAAGGGCCATTCTTTGGGGATTTCACCCGTATCAAGAGACTGTTGAAACAAGTGTGCAAAAATGGACCGAACTCATTTGCTAGTTCCTTCAGGACTCTAGGATGAAGCTCATCAGGTCCTAAGGCCATACTGGGGTTTAAGCCTTGAAGTAACTTGATCACTCCTGCAGCTGACACAACATTATTCATGAATGGGGCCGATCTTCCAGCCAATGGAACCACCGTTAACTGACTATCACAAGTACTCTTTTTCCCCAGAATTATTGTCCACTGGAATGCCTTGCCCCCTGACATTGTCACCCTGTCTGGCCCCTAGTTCAGTCTGGCTGTAAGCCAGATTGAACATGTCTCACCATAGTACTCTTGCCCTGTTTTTATCTATTTTTAACATTTCTTTTCTGTCTTTTACTACACTTTTAACCTTCTTGGCGGTTGACGCGCGTCAAAGTCTATTCACCATATTTGCATTATCTGCTGGTTCCTAGTCTGAAGATTATCAGTGTTGGAAAAACAGGTAACCAGACCCCCCTGACCTTGAAAGGTCAGGGGGTCTGGTTACCTGTTTTTCCAATATTGACAATGTGCAAGCTGGGAGCCAGCAAATAATGCAAATATGGTGAATGTCCCAGCAAGGGGTTTGACTTTACGCTAGATAGAGATAGATAGAAAACCTCCACCCAACTTATCTAATTTGGTATTAGTATAATATCAGCAGTAGTGCCAGCAAATAAGGATTCAGCACTTTAAACCCCAACGGTTTGTATGGGCGGTAGGGCTTGAGATGTCATCTCAGTGTCGGGGAAAAGTCCCACAAAACTAGAAGCTACGTCTTCAAAATGACCTAAATAGTGTCACGGGGATGTAAGATCTCAACTCAAACAATATGAAGGTGCACACTAATGTCCGGGAATTGGCCGGGAAATGTCCGGGAATTCGCCGGGAAATGTCCGGGAAATTGGAGGTAGTGGAGTGTTGTCGCTAATATCTCCACTTCGGGTTGTCAGAAATTAATAAAATTAGTATCAAATAAAATTTTTAGCTCTATTATAAAAGATAAAAAAAGAATAATTTACTTTTTTAACGTTTTAGGTGTCCATTTTATAAGTTAATTTGTCCGGGAAATTCTCGGATTTTGTCCTGGATGTTGGGGTATTGATGCGTTAACCCTAATATCTCGACTTTCGGTTGTCAGAAATTAATAAAATTAGTATCAAATAAAAATTTTAGCTCAATTTTAAAAGATAGTTAAAAAATATTTTTCATGTTGAATATTTCAGGGGTCCATTTCTGAAGTTAATTTGTCCGGGAAATTCCCGAATGTGGCCTGGATCTTGCGGTAGTTGTGCGTTTTCATAATATCTCGGTTTGTGGTGATCACTTATGGATAATAATTGATATATGTTAAAATTTTAAGTTCAATTCTAAAAAAAATATATAAAAATCCCTTTATACACCTCAATGAGGCAGTTCTAATGAGTACCCACAACCCGGATTGTATCCAGGATGCTGGGGTATTGGTTCGTTTTCCTTAATATATCGACTTGTGAGAACGAAAGAAAGACTGCACACCCCTTGTAAATCCTACTTTTCTCTATATAAAGTTGGATTTACATGGATTTCCATTACACAGCTTTCTATGATGTCACACATGTTGCTGCTCACAAGACGGACACTGCCATTGATTTGATGATGAATTCAAACATAAACATATTCTATAAAACCAAATTTTGCACTTACGATTTTCACAGCAAATCATGTTATCAATATACTCAGGCATTTTGCAGAATCACCAGACTGGAATTTTTACGATTTTACAAGTGAATGAATGAAGTATTTCTACTATTTCGATCCAGGTAAGCAGCACACGCCAACTTATTATGAGTTAAAGCAATTAACTTTACACATTTTTAATCTCGTTAGAAAATTAATGGCCCGTAAAATCGCTCAAAGTCCGTACACCTAATTCATCGTCAGGAAGAAATGGATGCGCTTAAATTTCGTTGTTTAAGCAAACAGTATAGAACCAGATCAGATGTCGCATTTTGCGACCGAGATCAGACGCCAAGTTTTGCAGCGTCTGAGCATCATGGTTTCGGCGTCAAATCAGTCAAAGTCCGTACATCTAATTCATTGCCAGCAAGAAATGGATGCGGTTAAATTTCGTCGTTGATTAAGCAAACAGTGTAGACCGAGATCAGACGTCGCACTTAGCGGCCCAGATCAGACGCCAAGGTTTGCGCAGCTACTGATCATAATGGTCCGTCAAAGTCCGTACACCTAATTCATTGCTAGCAAGAAATGGATGCGGTTAAATTTCCTCGTTGTATAAGCAAATAGTGTAGACCCAGATCAGATGTAGCATTATGCGGCCCAGATCAGACGACACGTTTTGCAGCGTCTGATGATTTGAGTCTACACTGTTTGACTATGTCCCACAAATGGGACGCTAGGCATATATGGATTAAATATCTGGGTTAAATATCTGATCTGCCAGTGGATCTACACTATCTGCCAATGTCCCACAAGTGGGACTCAAGGCATATATGGGTTAAACCTTCGATCATGATCTACACTGTTTGCCAATGGCTAAACAATGGGGTGCTAGGCATACATGTGTTAAACCGTTGACCAAGTTCTATACTGTTTGCCGTAATTAAAGATTCTTTGAGATCTTCTATAAATTAGTCATGTTGTGTGCACTCATTAGAACTGCCTCAATGAGGTGTATGGGAAGATTTTTTTATATTCTTTTAGAACTGAACTTAAAATTTTAATATATATCAATCGTTATCAATTAGTGATCACCACAAACAGAGATACTATGAAAATGCACAACTAGCCCAACATCCAGGACACAATCGGGAATTTCCCGGACAAATTAACTTCAGAAATGGACACCTAAAATATTCAAAATGAAAAATATCTTTTAATAATCTTTTAGAATGGAGCTAAAAATTTTATTTGATACTAATTTTATTAATTTCTGACCACCCGAAGTTGAGATATTAGGGTTAACGCACCACTACCCCAAAATCCAGGACAAAATCCGAGAATTTCCCGGACAAATTAACTAAATAAATGGACCCCTAAAACGTTTAAAAAGTAAATTATTTTTTAATAATCTTTTAGAATGGAGCTTAAAATTTTATTTGATACTAATTTTATTAATTTCTGACCACCCGAAATGGAGATATTAGGGATAACGCATCACTACCCCCCATTTCCCGGACAATTCCCGGCGATTTCCCGGACAATTCCCGGACATTAGTGTTCGCCCAATATGAACCGTGTTTTTCTCGCGACGTGACTAATTCCTGCACGTGCATTTGTTTTATTCAAGCATATTTTACTCAATGGAATTATTTTTTTCATTTCACATGAAAAGAACTTTCGGTAAAGTTCTGCCTCGACATCCTTTGTTTCATTTAATTGATATATCATTGTGGTATTTCAAGAATGTCACTTACCCTCTCCAGCAAAAGTAGTATTTTTCTTACAGCCCTGGGGAAAAACGTCATTGATTTATGCGTATCTAATTTTAGTAGCGGTAAAACTATTCGTATAGAAAGCGGGTGGCAGGACATCTCGGCCCCTAACAAACTCGGCCCCTGGCAAAGTCGTACCCTACAAAGTCGGCACCTAGCCAATTCAGCGCCAAACTAGAGCTGCCGCCTAACGGGCGCCAATTATACCCCCGCTACCGACAAATTTTTACAAGTATTTGACCTTGAGGAAGGTCAACGTAAAGGTCAAGGTCAGGTTTGTGTATATCAATCTTAAGTACTAGTGGCAAGGTGTGTGGTGTGTGAATATTAAAGAAATCGGTCAAAGAATAAGGAAGTTATGAGCAATGTTAAAGTTTTTTGTAACGGACCGACGACAGACGACAAATTTTTACAAGTATTTGACCTTGAGGAAGGTCAACGTAAAGGTCAAGGTCAGGTTTGTGTATATCAATCTTAAGTACTAGTGGCAAGGTGTGTGGTGTGTGAATATTAAAGAAATCGGTCAAAGAATAAGGAAGTTATGAGCAATGTTAAAGTTTTTTGTAACGGACCGACGACAGACGACGACGACAGACGACAGACGACAAGCTGACTCCTATATACCCCCTTCAAACTTCGTTTGCGGTAACCGGTTCGTAGAAATACCGGAACACACCAAAACACCGGAACACACTGGTAATTACCGGAACACACTCAAAAAAATTGTTTGGGGCCAATTAAATAGTTTTTTTTTGGAGGGGGGGGGGGATATGTGCTTAATAAATATTTGGTGTGTCATAGTTTGACCAAATGTAACATGTGAACATACTTTATTCACCCTGGCTCAGTTAAGAATCAAATGATTAATCCTGTTATATGGCAGTGTGATCCAGTAAATGTTTGTCACGTTGAGTTAGGTATTAGAAACTTACATTTCATTAATTAACTTCAATATATTATTTTAATTAAAAACAAGAGGACCAAGCTAGCTTGGTCCTGTATCGCTCACCTGAGCTAACAGATTCAAAGTTTAAGGAAGTGCCAACCTTTACTGAAGGCTTTATGGGAGGACATGGTGATGAAAGGGTAAGCATTTTCTGAAAATCAAGTAGAATTTAACTCTATGATAAACAGGCTGACCTCACCGGTTTTCAAACTCATTCAAGCTTTTATTCCTGACTTGCTAAGAAGATCCGATCTAAACTGATGTGGCTATGGTGATGACAAGTTCAAAAACAAGAGTTTTCAAACTCCTCCAAGCTTTCTGCCTGACTTCCTTGTTTGTAAGTTTCATGAAGATCCGTTCAAAACTAAAGGGGCAGCAGTGATAACAATGTCGAAAATAGGCATTTTCAGCAATCAAAGGCACGTCACTCTATGATAAATGTGCCGACTTGGCCGGTATTCGAACTCACCTGAGGTTTTATTCCCAGCCACCTTACATGTAAGTTTCAGAAAGATCCGATCAGACTTGGCCAGTATTCAAACTCATCCAAGATTTTATTCCCAGCCACCTCAAGTATAAGTTTCAGAAAGATCCGATCAAAACTGAAGGGGCTACGGTGATGACAAGGTCAAAATTTGGCATTTTTAGCAATCAAAGGGATGTTACTCTAAAATAAATGAGCCGACTTGGCCAGTTTTCGAACTCATCCGAGGTTTCATCCCCAGCCACCTTACATATAAGTTTCAGAAAAATCGATCAAAACTGAAGGGGCTACGGTAATGAAAAGGTAAAAAATCAACATTTTCAGCCATCAAAGGGACAGAACTCTATGATAAATGGGCTGACTTGGCCTGTTTTCGAACTCATTCAAGATTTTATCCCCAGCCACCTTACATATAAGTTTCAGAAAGATCCGATCAAAACTGAAGTGGCTATGGTGATGACAAGGTCGAAAATCGGCATTTTCAGCAATCAAAGGGACGTAAATCAATGATAAATGGGCCAACTTGGCCGGTATTCAAACTCATCCTAGGTTTTATCTCTGGTCACCTTACATATAGGTTTCAGAAAGATTCGATCAAAACTGAAGGGGCTACGGTGATGAAAAGGTAAAAAATCGACATTTTCAGCCATCAAAGGGACATAACTATATAGTTAATGGGGCAACTTGGCCGGTTTTCGAACGCATCCGAGGTTTTATCCACAGCCACCTTACATATAAGTTTCAGAAAGATCCGATCAAAACTGAAGGGGCTACAGTGTTGACAAGGTCAAAAATCAACATTTTCAGCAATCAAAGGGACCTAACTCTATGATAAATAGGCCACCTTTGCCGGTATGTGAACTCATCCGAGGCTTTATCCCCAGCCACCTTGCATATAAGTTTCAGAAAGATCCGATCAAAACTCAAAGGGCTACGGTGATGACAAGATCAAAAATCGGCATTTTCAGCAATCAAAGGGACGTTACTCTGTGATAAATGGACCAACTTGGCTGGTTTTCGAACACATCCGAGATTTTATCCCCAGCCACTATACATATAAGTTTCAGAAAGATTCGATCAAAACTGAAAGGGCTACAGTGATGACAAGGTCAAAAATCAGCATTTTCAGCAATCAAAGGGACGTTACTCTACGATAAAAGGGCCTACTTGGTCGGTTTTCGAACTCATCCGAGATTTTATCCACGTCCACCTTACATATAAGTTTCAGAAAGATCCGATCAAAACTGAAGGGGCTACGGTGATGACAAGGTCAAAAATCGGCATTTTCAGCAATCAAAGGGACGTAACTCTATGATAAACCAGCGGACTAGGCCGGTTTTCGAACTCATCCGAGGTTTTATCCCCAGCCACATAACATATAAGTTTCAGAAAGATCCGATCAAAACTGAAGGGGCTACGGTGATGACAAGGTCGAAAATGGGCATTTTCAGCAATCAAAGGGACGTAACTCTACGATAAATGGGCCGACTTGGCCGGTTTTCGAACTCATCCGAGTTTTTATCCCCAGTCACCTTACATATAAGTTTCAGAAAGATCCGATCAAAACTGAAGGCGCTACGGTGATGACAAGCATTTTCCCATAGTAAGTCTATGGGACCTTGTGGTTGCCATAGGAACCAAAGTTTTAGAGCGATTTCAAAAAAAAGTTTATGTCATCAATGCCCCACCAGAGGTATACTACAGGTGAGAAATGATTGAGATCAGCCTGCAGGATACAGAGATATAGCTGCTCAAAAGTGTGGACGGACGGACGACGGACGACGGAGGACCCACTATACTATAAGCTCCCCTGGAGCCTTCGGCCCAGGTGAGCTAAAAAAGAATTACGGTGGGGATTAATTTATAAAAAAAATGGGTATTGTTTAATTTGAGGTTTAACATCCTCATCAACACTTTATAGGTCATTATAGAGACATTGTTTCCCATTTTGTTGGACTTATTGAAATGACATAACAAGCCCTGCCGCTTAGTGGAACCAAAGAGTTTATATGCATGGACGGTCAAACTCGCATCGCTACACAGTCTGATCTTGACCTTTGCTGGCAACATATGTTTGATCACAGGTTTTCTCATGACATGGCACAAATTGGGGCGCTTCTTCAAATGCTTTAGTTAAGTTGATTTCTGTGTATACATTGTGTTTTTATATACTTTATACACTGTTTAAAGAGAGAGAGAGAGAGAGAGAGAGAGAGAGAGAGAGAGAGAGAGAGAGAGAGACATTATAACCTGTTTTATAATGAATTGAATAATGATGAAATAAAAATGTGTAAATATAAAAAACATGTCTTGCTATGTTTCATCACCAGTTATCCTTTTTCATTCTCTGCTCAGAATAAGGCCAATAGGCTGGTGCATTACGGACAGACATGACCTTATCTGTTCATTAGGCCGTAAACCACATATAACATCAGACATGGCAAAAGCATGGGGAGGACAGTCAGCACTAAGCAGACTGATTAAAAATTTCAGATAACATTTTGATATATTTTCCCAGCTAACGGTTTTGACATTTCATGTTTATCGTCTGAAACGGAGACACATTGTTGGAAATGTCAAATCTTTATTTATTTTTTGTGGAAGAATATGCAAATTGACTTCATTTTGTAATCAGATGAGTTTATCAGAGAGTTGTAACCTTAAATTAAATATCTCTTCAATATTGAGACCCTCCGCATCGGAACACATTTTCTATAAAAATGAAATGGAATAAGATTAATTTATTGTATGATTGTAGGATCAGAATTGTTAGTAACAACATCATACACACTAAAAACTGTAATTGAGTCATAAATAAGGTTTTAAATGATATAAAATAATAAAAAAATGAGTGTGTTCCGGTAATTACAAGTGTGTTCCGGTGTTTTGGTGTGTTCCGGTATTTCTACGAACCCATATATAACCTATAAACTATTCGTATAGAAAGCGGGTGGCAGGACATCTCGGCCCCTAACAAACTCGGCCCCTGGCAAAGTCGTACCCTACAAAGTCGGCTCCTAGCCAATTCAGCGCCAAAAAATGCATATATAACCTATATATTGATGCTGAAATTGACTTAGGATAAAATCTATTAAACATATTTTGAATTAATGAATTGGACCAAAAACCCTTTCCATACCTCAGGATAGGTTTCAGAGATTCGGGGACAACTCGGCACATGACAAACTCGGTGTAGTGTATCGGGTGGTAAGGCAAGTAACAACACAGTCCTATACTATTCTACTATTATAATTATACTATAAAGCTAAAGCATCTTTACTCTTGTAGGTATATCAGAGAACTCCCAGCCTCACCCCACACACTCATGCTAGAGACAATATTATCTAATGTTACAACTAACTATAATTGCTTGTAAGACAGTATATCCCTTTTTTCCTCGCAATGAAACTTAAATTAAGATAAAACAGTTTCTGCTTTATTTTATTACGGTCAGGATAACCTTGATGTAATTATTTCTGAAACATGGGCAGATCTTATCTTAGAAAGTCATGTGCCACCTCTTTTTGCCAATTACCATGAAATTCTTCTGGCAATAACTGTCACTGTTTACAGATAAATATCCTTGGAATTTGTGACTTATTAATCGACTTCAGAATTGTGTAGAGAATTATATTTTTAACAAAATAACTCTGATTTAGGCACAACTAAAATAATTTCTGTTTCACTGGATCTTATTGCGAAGTAGTTTTGAAGTTTATTTGCTTTACGGCTCTTCAACAGTATTTGTATGAGTATATATATGTTGCTTAGTTATATCCGTTCACACCATACACACAAAAAATGATTAAAACAGAAAAACGCAAAGCTTTACTGCAAAATTATTACTATGGCTATGTAATGAATATATGCATTGTAGGCTATTCCTAAATTGTCTAACTGATCTCACTAAACTATTGACTAGTCTTTTCAGTTCTGTAACTTCAAGTTGTCACGTAATCTTCCAGGTACCTCGACGTCTAGTTTCACGCTTCGGTCGTACGGTCGTTTCAACTGGTACTGGGATCGAAACTGGCATCGCCGCGGTTAATGCACTATCCCGATCAACGTCTGGTCTACCGGTTATATCGTTGTCCTCGTACTTTTTGACGTTTATTACGTTACGTTTGATCTTTCCGCCGTCTTTTCCCTCCATAACGACTTGGTTACCGATTTTTGTTCTGACCAAGTATGGTTCGTGTTCAAATCGTGTTGATAGCTTGTTTTCGTGTCTCTGTTCAAGAAGCACTTTATCTCCCGAACTAATGTTTGACGGTTCAGCAGAACGTTTCTGATCTGCGTACTGCTTCCCTTTCTCTTTCTCGGAACTGTCCCTGTCACGAACACCTATTAAATCTGTTTCAGTGTCCATAAGATATGGTAATTTAGTCCGTATTTTGCGTTTAAACATCATTTCAGCTGGGGATTTCTGAGTGCACGAATGTGGAGTTGCACGATACGATAAAAGATATTTGTCTAATTCTTTTCTCCAGTCACCTTTTTCTATTTGTAACGTTTTGATGGCTTTTAGAAGCGACCTGTTCTGGCGTTCAACTTCTCCGTTGGCCTGAGCATAATATGGTGTAACTAAATGTTGTTGTATTCCACAACACGTGAGGTAATCCTTCATTTCCTCTGATACTAACTGAGGTGCATTATCACATGTAACTGATAATGGTAATCCGTGTGTACAAAACATTTTATTTAAACAGTTAATAATCTTTGATGACGTGATTGTTTTTAACAATGCAATTTCGTACCATCTACTATAGTAATCCACTACAACTAGTACGTGATCACCTGATGGAAATGGTCCCATCAAATCTAAGGCAAGGTGTTGCCAAGGTCCTTCAGGTAATTGTGTTCTTGACATTGGTTCTGGTTTTGTTGGTTGAGAAACCAACTGACACGCATGACACTGTCTCACCAGTCTTTCTGCCTGTGTGTCTATACCTGGCCACCACACTGATTCTCGTAGGAATGCTTTTGTTTTTACTATTCCTTGGTGTCCTTCATGACCTATTTCTAATACACGTTTTCTCATTGATGACGGTATTACAATTCTAGTTCCTCTTAAAACTAGTTTTCCAATAATTGTCAGTTCATTCCTTACATGTTTGTATTCAGGCACATCACTCCAGTTGTTATTTCTTATAGCATTTCGTAACAACTTTATTTCTGGATCTTTACCTGACTCAAGTTCAATGTCATGTGCAGTCAGTGCACCTGGCACTGCATTAACTGTCATAAATCTTATGTACTCCTCAGCTACCTGTGAAACTTTTGATTTTTCAGTCTTTGTTTGAGTTAATCTTGATAACGGATCTGCTATGTTAGATCTTCCAGCTCTGTATTTCACAGTAAATCTGTAAGGCTGTAGTCTTAACACCATGCGCTCGATCCTCGCGCTCGGCTTTGAAGTTTTACCATATATAACTTCCAGTGGTTTATGATCTGTTATCAGCTCAAAATCAATTCCTATTAGGTAGATACTGAATCTTTCACAAGCCCATACCAAGGCAAGAGCCTGAATATCGTTTTTCAACATCGGTCAATGTACGGCTTGCATACGAGATTATTCTCTGTTCTCCATTTTGTTGCTGAACTAGTACTGCACCTAGTCCGACAGGACTTGCGTCTGCGACTACCATTGTTTTTGCATTAGGTTTGAAATATCCAAGTGTCTCTGCATTTGTGAGTCTTTCTTTCAACATACTGAAAGAATTACTTTGTTCTGGTCCCCATTTGAACTCAACATTTTCTTTGTCAAACGACGTAACGGCTCTGCCACTGTCGACAGATCCGGGATAAACCTTGCATTGAAGTTAACTAGTCCCAGAAAACTACGAACTTCTGACGCATTTTCAGGTTCTTTTGCATTCAAGATTGCGTCTACTTTGACCTTCTCAGGAGCTATCCCTTTGCGCGACAATACATGTCCCATAAACACTAATTTGTCCATTGAAAACTTACATTTTTTCAGCATTCAATGTCAATCCTCGTTCTTTCAAACGTTCTAGAACTTTACAAACTCTGCGATCGTGTTCCTCTTTTGTTTTTCCATGCACAATGATGTCATCTGAAATGTTTCGTGTACCTTCGCATCCATGTAAGACTTGTTCTACAACATGCTGATACATTTCGCTAGCTGATGAGATCCCAAAATTTAATCTTTTGTATCTATACAGTCCCTAGTTCGTAACAAATGTTGTAATGTCTCTCGGCCCGTCGTCTTTCAGAATTATTTGATGATACCCCTGGACAAGATCTAATTTACTGAATACAGTAGCCTCGTTCAAATCGTGTAAAATTTCATCCACCGTTGGGATAGGGTGTCTTTCGCGTTGTACAGCTTCGTTAGCTCTCCTCATATCCACGCAAACTCTCACACCGCCGTTTGGTTTTGGTACTGCAACTAATGGTGATACCCAATGACTAGGACCAGAAACAGGTTCTATAATATCCATGGCCTCAAGTTCTTCCAACTTTTTATCGACCTTTTCTCTGATTTTGAAGGGTAATCTGCGTATTGGTTGTGCAACGGGTTTCACATTTTTGTCAATATGGATTGTCAATTCATAGTTATTGAGCTTTCCGATACCTTTAAACAGTTCAGGATATTTTTGACGAAATATGTTGTCAGATTCGACAGCATTAATGTTGGATGTTGGAGGTCCGATATGTAAAATGTTCAAATCTGTGGCGGTTTTACACCCAAGAATAGATCCACAATTTGTATTTACCACGAGAAATTCTGCTTTCTTCCTCCTATCATTGATGGAAATGTCAGTTTCAAATTTTCCAAGAACATGTAATGGTGATTTAGCTCCATAGGCATGCACTTTTCTGTCAGATTTTGTCATTTTCACATTTGATTTTAATATTTTCCATGTATCACTATCTATGATGTTGCAACTAGCTCCACTGTCAATCAATAAATTTATTGAATGTCCTGCAATATTTACATTAACAGTTGCAAGTTTATTACCGATCACAAAACAATGTTCGTCTGTACTATCAGAGTCAGATTCAAGCACGTGAACCTTAAATTTTTCTTGTTTGGCCTTATCCTTTTTCATTTTAGTTCTACAGCATTTCTGGAAATGACCTTCCTGGTGACATTTATGACACTTTTTGCCTTTTGTCACTACACAGCGTTTCCCTGTGTGACCAGAACGACCACACCGTGAACAGATTATTTGTCACTGACCACTATGTCCTTGACGTTTATATGTTCCCTGGGGTTTTCTCCCTTTAAATTCTATTTTGTTCACCTCTGACGATGGAGGTCTTTCAATCTTTGAAGCGCACATATCTGCTGCCTCATAACTTCTGCCAATGTCCAACAGTTTGTCAAGTTTTAAGTCTTTTTCACGTAGAAAGCGTCTTCTGAACAAATTATTTGTCTTTTTCACGTAGAAAGCGTCTTCTGAACAAATTATTTGTCTAAATCGCGACGGAAGTAAGGGCGAGGATTGTGGCCACGTAAAATCGATTTAAGCCCCCCAGTGGAAATCTTCCACTGACCGTTCCAAGGCGGCTCTTCTGTGGCGATTTATTTATGTTGTTGTATGTTACTTACTGTGTGTATCACTTGTGTCTTTTGGTTTTGGATGGCCATATGGCCATTTTGTGGGAAAGTAACTGTCCTTATGGCCTTCCTTTGTTTAGGTTTCCATTATGGTCTGGTCGCTTAATGTTTGTATTTCTTTCCCTTTGGTGTCTTTTATGGGTGGAGTAAGTTAATTGTATCAATTCCTGATCTTTGTTTTACTTCTACTTCTTAAATCATTTGATTTACATTTGTCAATGATTTGGTCACGGATTGCTTCATCCTTTGTGTCCCCAAAGTCGCACGTTAACGCTAGCTTTCTCAAACGTGTTGGAAACTGTTCTACTGTTTCATCCTCTTTCTGGGATGATTGTCTAAATACATGTCTTTCATATGGAACATTAGCCTTTGGTTTAAAATATGAGTTCAAAGCATCGACAGCCTTGTCAAAGTCTCCGTTTCCTCCCCGGTCTGGTAACGTTTCGAAGATTTCCTGTACGTTTGGACCCACCATGTGCAACAAAAGCGCACGTTTCTGTGTTTTCTCGGTAACTCCAGATCCTGTTGCGAAGTAATGAAAACTTTTTAACCAGGCTGTCCAACGTTGTCCCAAACTTGTTTGATCTCCTGTATTGTCAAACGGTTGAATACTCGGCACATTTATTGCTTTCGCCATTTTCTCTTTAGAATGACTGAATCACATTGAATATTAATTCCAAATACTAGCAACAGAATTTAATCCAACGGAATTTAATCCATTCAAATATCACTGAATGTCTCCATTTCACACTCACAGAATTTAATCCTTTTGAATTTCACCGAATTGAATCATTTGAAATTCACGGAATTTAATCCATTTATTTCGAATTTCCTGAATTAAATCATCTGAAATTCACGGAATTTAATCCTGAACTGGAGCCCTGATATCCTAAAATCTGCTGATCATGTTCTGAACTGTACTCTTTCTGTTCTCCTCTACTCTCCTTTTTGTTCTCCTCGTCGCCATTGTAGTGTATCGGGTGGTAAGGCAAGTAACAACACAGTCCTATACTATTCTACTATTATAATTATACTATAAAGCTAAAGCATCTTTACTCTTGTAGGTATATCAGAGAACTCCCAGCTTCACCCCACACACTCATGCTAGAGACAATATTATCTAATGTTACAACTAACTATAATTGCTTGTAAGACAGTATACTCGGTATATAACAAACCCGGCCTATACAAACTTGGCACATAATTAGCTGACTGGGCCAAATATCTATTATTAAAGGCATTTATTCTGGTAAAGTAGGACACACCGTGTGTTCATAATTGTTTTATTGGCCCCTGTGATATGCTGTCTATAGCAGATCAAAGGCGGTCCTTAATAGGGTGATTAGTAGCTCTTGTTGAATCCCATGACTGAGGCACTTATGGGGAAAATCAATAATGTACACTGGTCATCAGTTGGTAAATTATTGATTTTCCCCAAGGAGGCCCCTTACCTATTGAAGGCAGAGGACTTCTCTTGAGGGCTACATAATATTATGTAATGAAATAATAGTCCTCAACAATAAAAAATAAATGCCTTTAACTTGGGTATGATAATTCCATAACCAAACAATCAAATTAAAGTTACCTGTGAAATAAGGACCAACTAAATATGGCTATAAGACTTAAGACAAATTTTACATCAATATTTATAATACCAAAGGGAAACATGAAAACACAAACATGAAACAGCAGACACTAATGGAAACATCAACGGCGGAAAGCCAAAAGGACAGTACATTTTCCACAAAATGGCCAACTGGCTATCCAAATCAAAATAATATAAGCGATACAAACACTCAAAGACAATCCATAACAAAATAAACAGCGAAAATAAACCTCGACAGAAGAACCGCCTTGGAACGGTCAGTGAAACGAATTCCACTGGGGGGGGGGGGGATTAAATAGATTTTACGAGGACACAATCCTCGACCTTACTTCCGTCGTATTTTGGACAAATAATTTGTTCAGTCCGCATGAAAAGTACAAGTAAAACAAAGATCAGGAATTGATACAATTAACTTACTCCACCCATAAAAGACACCAAAGGGAAAGAAATACAAACATTAAGCGACCAGACCATAATGGAAACCTAAACAAAGGAAGGCCATAAGGACAGTTACTTTCCCACAAAATGGCCATATGGCCATCCAAAACCAAAAGACACAAGTGATACACACAGTAAGTAACATACAACAACATAAATAAATCGCCACAGAAGAGCCGCCTTGGAACGGTCAGTGGAAGATTTCCACTGGGGGGCTTAAATCGATTTTACGTGGCCACAATCCTCGCCCTTACTTCCGTCGCGATTTAGACAAATAATTTGTACAGTCCGCATGAAGGCCTCCTAACTCATCAGTGCAACATCTCCGTGAACACAAAAATCAAAGAACCACAGAGGTGAGACAACGGTGAGGACTCGACAGCAAGAAACCACTGAAATGCTGGAGCAAAAGAAACCAACAGTTAGACTCCGATGAGCCCGACCAGAGACAGAGCATCAGGCACCAACCAACATTATCTCTCTAATTTTCAATAAGCCTTTACGTTGGAGCCGTCATAGAAGCTGAGGCCTGACCCTCCGGCGTGCAATTAAAGAGGGAAGCAAAGTTGTCAACCGTGATTGGGTTAACTACCATGCATGCAGTCTGTCGTATAATATCCATGTTGTACCCAATCTTTTTATATCGAAGAATGATTTTACGAAATTGGGTGCTAAAGTCATTGCGGTTATATATTTTTCTGAATTTATATACTAAGTCACCATAAAATTCGGGTTCCGATAGACTTTGTTGCAGAAGAGATTTAAGTCCAATATTGAATTTTGAAATTAAATCAGAATGGCGTCTATAAAATTTTGAAAAGGCTTTGCGTATTTTATGGTACCGATAACCCTGATTAAGGAGTTTAGCCGTTAATAATTTATTACGAGTGTTGAAGTCAGTTACATGACTACACACTCTAGCAAATCGAATTAATTGCGAAATATAAACGCCATAGGATGGCGCACGAGGAACATCACCATCCAAAAAAGGAAAATTTACAATGTCAAAATCAAAGTCATCGCGTTTATCATAAATTTTGCACGAAACAAATCCATCTACAATAGATAGATGTAAATCCAAAAACGGGGCCTCGGTATCAGAAGAATTTGCTTTATTTAACTGAAGTTCTAGGGGGTAAATCTGACTGATCAAACCATCAAAATAGGTATTATCAATATTTAATAAATCATCTAAATATCTAGAAGTAGAGCTAAAAGCTTCAATAATTTCAGATTGGTTATCAAAGGAAAGCGACAAAATGAAGTCTCTTTCATAACAATACAATAACAGATCAGCCACAAGAGGTGCGCAATTAGTACCCATCGGAATACCCACAAATTGTCTAAATAACTTAGTACCGAATCTAATATAAATATTGTCAAGTAGAAAGGTGAGGGCATCACACACTTTCTGACATGACCAAAGTGTATAATTCTTATGCTCTTTAGAAGTGAAAAATGCATTTCTGACATTACATGCAAGATAGAGAGAATCTTCTCTGTGAAAAGCCCATTCAATTAAATCATTAAGCTTTTCTTTTATAAGATTATGAGGAAGTGTAGTGTAAAGAGTGGAAAAATCGTAGGTAGACAGGCTAGAAGCACGAAAATGTCTAGATTTCAATTTATTTAAAACCTCATTCGAATTTTTTATAGACCAAAACAGATTTCTTCCTGATCTTTCAAAGACTTTATCACAATATTTAATTACATGCGATTTAATAGCAGTAAGACAGGAAGTTATTAATTTAGAAAGTTCAGTGGTAGTGCAAGAGCTAGAATTTGCAATAAACCGTGCTTTGTAAGGTTTTTTTATGAAGTTTAGGTAACCAGTATAGCGTAGGAAGCTTGTCTTGGCCTTCGTTAACACACACAGCAAACTTGGTGGCTGAAAGACAAACATGTTTATCTACTATAGCTCTCTCTTCAGCTAAAGGCTGAAGTTCATAGGCCTTAGTACCACCAAGCTCCTGCTTAAGCGTGTTAACATAGTGGAGCCGTCACACAACGACGACGTTGTTAGCGGCCTTGTCTGCAGGGGCCAAAACAAACTTCTTATGAAATTCTTGAATACCTAGTTTAAGATGACGTAAAGACGTCTTGGGCTTTGGAGGTAATAAGTTAGTATTTTGAGAATAGAAAGAAATGTGTTTATTCACTAGTTTTAATCCGCACTAGTTTATTCACTAGTTTTTTGATTATTTATTAAAGTAAGTATTGTCAATATTTAATAAATCATCTAAATATCTAGAAGTAGAGCTAAAAGCTTCAATAATTTCAGATTGGTTATCAATGGAAAGCGACAACATGAAGTCTCTTTCATAACAATACAAGAACAGATCAGCCACAAGAGGTGCGCAATTCGTACCCATCGGAATACCCACAATTTGTCTAAATAACTTAGTACCGAATCTAATATAAATATTGTCAAGTAGAAAGGTGAGGGCATCACACACTTTCTGACATGACCAAAGTGTATAATTCTTATACTCTTTAGAAGTGAAAAATGCATTTCTGACATTACATGCAAGATAGAGAGAATCTTCTCTGTGAAAAGCCCATTCAATTAAATTATTAAGCTTTTCTTTTATACGATTATGAGGAAGTGTAGTGTAAAGAGTGGAATAATCGTAAGTAGACAGACTTGAAGCACGAAATCATCTGGATTTCAATTTATTTAAAACCTCATTCGAATTTTTTAATAGACCAAAACAGATTTCGACCTGATCTTTCAAAGACTTTGTAACAATATTTAATCACATGCGTTTTAATAGCAGTAAGACAGGAAGTTAATAATTTAGAAAGTTCAGTGGTAGTGCAAGATCTCGAATTTGCAATAAATCGTGCTTGGTAATGTTGGTTGGTGCCTGATGCTCTGTCTCTGGTTGGGCCCATCGGAGTCTAACTGTTGGTTTTCTTTTGCTCCAGCATTTCAGTGGTTCTTGCTGTCGAGTCCTCACCGTTGTCTCACCTCTGTGGTTCTTTGAATTTTTGTGTTCACGGAGATGTTGCACTGATGAGTTATGAGGCCTTCATGCGGACTGAACAAATTATTTGTCTAAATCTCGACGGAAGTAAGGGCGAGGATTGTGGCCACGTAAAATCGATTTAAGCCCCCCCAGTGGAAATCTTTCCACTGACCGTTCCAAGGCGGTTCTTCTGTGGCGATTTATGTTGTTGTTTGTTACTTACTGTGTGTATCACTTGTGTCTTTTAATTTTGGATGGCCATATGGCCATTTTGTGGGAAAGTAACTGTCCTTATGGCCTTCCTTTGTTTAGGTTTCCATTATGGTCTGGTCGCTTAATGTTTGTATTTCTTTCCCTTTGGTGTCTTTGGTGGGTGGAGTAAGTCAATTGTATCTATTCCTGATCTTTGTTTTACTTCTACTTTGTAATGTCTTTTATGAAGTTTAGGTTACCAGTATAGGTTAGGAAGCTTGGCTCTGCCTTCTGTAACAAACACAGCAACATTGGTGGCTGAATGACAAATATGTTCATCTACTATAAGTCTCTCTTCAGCTAAAGGCTGAAGTTCATAGGCCTTAGTACCACCAAGCTCCTGCTTAAGCGTGTTAACATAGTGGAGCCGTCACACAACGGCAACGTTGTTAGCGGCCTTGTCTTCAGGGGCCAAAACAAACTTATTCAAGGTAATGTTGGTTGGTGCCTGATGCTCTGTCTCTGGTCGGGCCAATCGGAGTAATCAAGCAATCAAGTAAGGGCGAGGATTGTGGCCACGTAAAATCGATTTAGCCCCCCAGTGGAAATCTTCCACTTACCGTTCCAAGGCGGCTCTTCTGTGGCGATTTATTTATGTTGTTGGTTGTTACTAACTGTGTGTATCACTTGTGTCTTTTAATTTTGGATGGCCATATGGCCATTTTGTGGGAAAGTAACTGTCCTTATGGCCTTCCTTTGTTTAGGTTTCCATTATGGTCTGGTCGCTTAATGTTTGTATTTCTTTCCCTTTGGTGTCTTTTATGGGTGGAGTAAGTTAATTGTATCAATTCCTGATCTTTGTTTTACTTCTACTTAATCTAACTGTTGGTTTTCATTTGCTCCAGCATTTCAGTGGTTTTTTTTGCTGTCGAGTCATCACCGTTGTCTCACCTCTGTGGTTTTTTTATTATTTGTGTTCACGGAGATGTTGCACTGATGAGTTAGGAGGCCTTCATGCGGACTGAACAAATTATTTGTCTAAATCGCGACGGAAGTAAGGGTGAGGATTGTGGCCACGTAAAATCGATTTAAGCCTCCCCCCCCCCCCAGTGGAATCTTTTCCACTGACCGTTCCAAGGTGGTTGTTCTGTGGCGGTTTATTTATGTTGTTGTTTGTTACTACTCACTGTGTGTATCACTTATGTCTTTTTATTTTGGATGGCCATTTGGCCATTTTGTGGGATAGTAACTGTCCTTATGGCCTTCCTTTGTTTAGGTTTCCATTATGGTCTGGTCGCTTCATGTTTGTGTTTCTTTCCCTTATGACCATCCTTTGTTTAGGTTTCCATTATGGTCTGGTCGCTTAATGTTTGTGTTTCTTTCCCTTTGGTGTCTTTGATGGGTAGAGTAAGTTAATTGTATCGAACCATCGAAATAGGTATTATCAATTTTTATTAAATCATCCAAATATCTAGAAGTGGAGCTAAAAGCTTCAATGATTTCAAACTGGTTTTCAGCAGAAAGGGACATCATGAAGTCTCTCTCATAACAAAACAAAAACAAATCAGCCGCAATTGGTGCGCAATTAGTACCCATCGGAATACCCACAACTTGTCTAAATAACTTAGTACCAAATATTATGTAAATATTTATTTAACTATTTGGTTAAAAAAGTAGAAGTAAAACAAAGATCAGGAATTGATACAATTAACTTACTCCACCCATAAAAGACACCAAAGGGAAAGAAATACAAACATTAAGCAACAAGACCACAATGGAAACCTAAACAAAGGAAGGCCATAAGGACAGTTACTTTCCCACAAAATGGCCATATGGCCATCCAAAATAAAAAGACAAAAGTGATACACACAGTAAGTAACAAACAACAACATAAATAAATCGCCACAGAAGAGCCGCCTTGGAACGATCAGTGGAAGATTTCCACTGGGGGGGCTTAAATCGATTTTACGTGGCCACAATCCTCGCCCTTACTTCCGTCGCGATTTAGACAAATAATTTGTTCAGTCCGCATGAAGGCCTCCTAACTCATCAGTGCAACATCTCCGTGAACACAAAAATCAAAGAACCACGGAGGTGAGACAACGGTGAGGACTCGACAGCAAGAAACCACTGAAATGCTGGAGCAAAAGAAAACCAACAGTTAGACTCCGATGGGCCCGACCAGAGACAGAACATCAGGCACCAACCAACATTACCTTGAATTAGATCTCTCTAATTCTCAATAAGCCTTTACGTTGGAGCCGTCATAGAATCTGAAGCCTGACCCACAGGCGTGCAATTAAAGAGGGAAGCAAAGTTGCCAACCGTGATTGGGTTAACTACCATGCATGCAGTCTGTCGTATAATATCCATGTTGTACCCAATCTTTTTATATCGAAGAATGATTTTACGAAATTGGGTGCTGAAGTCATTGCGGTTATATATTTTTCTGAATTTATATACTAAGTCACCATAAAATTCGGGTTCCGATAGACCTTGTTGCAGAAGAGATTTAAGTCCAATATTGAATTTTGAAATTAAGTAGAAGTAAAACAAAGATCAGGAATTGATACAATTAACTTACTCCATCCATAAAAGACACCAAAGGGAAAGAAATACAAACATTAAGCGACCAGACCATAATGGAAACCTAAACAAAGGAAGGCCATATGGACAGTTACTTTCCCACAAAATGGCCATATGGCCATCCAAAATTAAAAGACACAAGTGATACACACAGTAAGTAACAAACAACAACATAAATAAATCACCACGGAAGAGCCGCCTTGGAACGGTCAGTGGAAGATTTCCACTGGGGGGCTTAAATCGACTTTACGTGGCCACAATCAGAATCAGAATGGCGTCTATAAAATTTTGAAAAGATTTTACGTAGTTTATGGTACCGATGACCCTGATTAAGGAGTTTAGCCGTTAATAATTTATTACGAGTGTTGAAGTCAGTTACATGACTACACACTCTAGCAAATCGAATTAATTGCGAAATATAAACGCCATAGGATGGCGCACGAGGAACATCACCATCCAACAAAGGAAAATTTACAATCTCAGAATCAAAGTCATCGCGTTTATCATAAATTTTGCACGAAACAAATCCATCTACAATAGATAGATGTAAATCCAAAAATGGGGCCTCGGTATCAGAAGAATTTGCTTTATTTAACTGAAGTTCTGGGGGGTAAATCTGACTGATCAAACCATCAAAATAGGTATTATCAATATTTAATAAATCATCTGAATATCTAGAAGTAGAGCTAAAAGCTTCAATAATTTCAGATTGGTTATCAATGGAAAGCGACAAAATGAAGTCTCTTTCATAACAATACAAGAACAGATCAGCCACAAGAGGTGCGCAATTAGTACCCATCGGAATACCCACAATTTGTCTAAATAACTTAGTACCGAATCTAATATAAATATTGTCAAGTAGAAAGGTGAGGGCATCACACACTTTCTGACACTTTCTCACAAAACAAACAATACATAAAAATTGCTGATACTTTCAAAAAAGTAATATCCTCAAAAATAGAAAGTTTTTTGTTTTGTCATGAGGACCCTAGAGAGAGAGAGAGAGAGAGAGAGAGAGAGAGAGAGAGAGCGGTGGAAAACGATCGGGAGGGCGGAAACTAGAAAAGATCACCTAGAAGGGAGAAAGAATAAAATTACCTCGCAGTATATACAGTTCGCTTTACATTTCCCAGAACACACATAACACACGCAATTTTTGGCCATTGTGAAAAATGAGCGAATGTAAAGTATGTCTAGAACTTGGGGTTATAAGGACCAATTTTTAAAGTGTAATTGCTCTATTTTCTTTTGCTAGAATGTGGCAAGGGTCTTTGACATTAATGTTCTTTGAAGTCGGATCTTCTTAATCTAATCAAGCCAAATACTAATGAACGGACTTCAACGTGTGAATTTTAAGGCATGTGTCTTTAATGATAAGTCGGTATGATGTCTTGTCTGCTTTAATTGATATGCTGTTAATCCATAATGGCATTTTGTTAAACAATGGATACCTGCCAATCTCGCTCTTCAATTTATAATCAACACGAACACTAATCGCGCACCCAATTAACGAAGGTGCGAAAATAATTTAAAGATAGAAAGAAAGAAAGAAAGAAAGAAAGAAAAATGTACTGAAAGAAATATTGGACGTATCGTCATTTTGGATTGAATATGGCATAACTTGTGTTTGTATTCTTTGAACAATATTTTCGTGTTCTTTCCCTTACATTGCAAGTATCGCGAAAACCTCAGAATTCAATCGAGTTGTTACTGGTGACACGCCAAATGACATTCATACACCAGGGGTTTAGCGCCCCCGCCCATAGGGGCTTGAAGAAATATATGGGCTGCATGATGCTTCCACGCAGAGCTGAATCCGGCCCGCACACTAGTACTGGTAAACCGCTTAGAGGATCTAAGCTTGTCCAGGAACCGCGGTGCGAGGCGGACCGTCCATGCTAATAAACCCTATTGGTTTCATTGGGTGACGGGGCTTGAGATGTCATTTCATCTCAATGTCGGGTAAAAGTCCCACAGAATTGGAAGCAACGTCTCCAAAATGACCTTTACAGTGTTGACGGGGACGTTAAACAACAAATCAAACAAACAAACAAACACCAGGGGTTTAGTAGTAGGGGGATACTGACTGTGGATATCAGGATGCGGAAAAATGTTTTATCTGTTCTGGAGTATTTATAAATTCATAAAATATGCTACATTACGCATCATTATGCCTTTTTATGCATCTATACGTATCATTTTTCTACAATACGCCACACTACGCATCATTACGCCACATTACGCATCATTACTGTATTTAGGCACAACGCACGATTTACACGCGAATAGTTTTTCTTGTTTCCGTTCATTCTCATATGACACTTCCGGGAAAATAATGGCAAGTCAATCAACAGGAATACAACAGCTGCTTGCAGCAGAAAAGAAAGCCGCAGAAAGGGTCGCAGAAGCCAGAAAAAGTAAGAAAAATATATTTCAACTTGTCATACATTCTAGTTTCGTCTTGTCTGTTTGAATCTAGTAGTAAAACTAGTAGGTCTAAAGATAAGGATGATAATGACTTGTATATATGTTCGAATAGTTCTTCGTTATCGTTACAAGTTCAGGCGTTAAAAGTTCAGTCGTTTGACAGTTTAAAAGTTCAGTCGTTAAAAGTTAAAGATGTTGATAACTTAGATTGCTGTTTATTTGACACGGGTTTTGAAAACTTTGCAAGTCAAGATGTTCATAATCAGAATAGTAATGATTCAGGCAATGATTCTATTGGCTCTACAACAAGTACAGTTTTATATAGTATGCAGGACAGCTCTGTCAGTGATTGTTCCATTTTGCAGGACACTATCAGTCATAATGGGTTTAATAGTGACTTTTCAGAATCAAAAAATTCTGTAAATGACAGTAATGAAACTACATTCCTGTATAGTAGTCCAGGGTCATTTCATTCAGAGGGTTCTTCCAGTGAGTTGTCATTTCATTCAGATGATTCTTCCAGTGAATTTTCATTTTTGAAAAGTACAGACAATGATTCAGTTGAAACAAATAGCACCTTTTTGTATAGTAGGTCTACCTCTCAGAATAGTGGAAATGAAAGTAGCAGAAATAATGAGGATATTAAAATTTGGTATACTAATGCTGACAGTTACTTGAATAAACGTGAGGAAATGTTATTAGAGATAGAAATTAGAGACCCAGATGTAATAGTGATAACAGAACTATTTCCAAAAACTATAAAGTCAACTGATATAAGCTCAGTGGAATTTCAGTTACAAGGGTATAGTCTGTGTTTGAGTAAAGCTGAAGAGAGGAGTAGAGGTGTTGGAGTATACATAAAAGAAACATTGTCTTTTGCGGAATGTACTGTATTGAACAAAAGTTCCTTCAAAGAATCCTGCTGGTGTGAATTACGTTTAAGAAATAATAAAAAACTGTTGATAGGTGCGATATATAGAAGTCCCTCTAGTGGTGCGGCCAATAATGTGAGACTTAATCAATTGATATCTTTAGCACTTAGTCTGAAGTTTGATTATACAGTGATTTTAGGAGACTTCAATTACCCGGATATCAGTTGGACAAATTGGACTACAGTCCATAATGAAACTCACCCAGAATTTCAATTCCTAGAATGTCTTCGGGACAATTTCTTATCTCAAGAGATTATGAAGCCTACAAGATACAGAATTGGCCAAAATTCCAATATATTAGACTTATTATTAGTGGACAAGAGTGAAATAGTGAGTGAAATACAGTATAGCAGTGGACTTGGGGCTAGTGATCATATCTCATATAATGTATCCTTAATATGTAGTCCTGAAATTAAAGAAACAGTGTTAAAAAAATACAATTTCCACAAAGGTGATTACATATCAATTAATGAGGAGCTTCAGTCTGTGGATTGGAATCAGCTAGACAATTTAAATGCCAAAGAAAGTTGGGACTTCTTTCAGAGTAAACTTCAAGAATCTGCTGAAAAGCACATTCCATTAAGGAAAAAGTCAAAGAAAAAACAAAAATGGATGGATAGCAATTGTTTAGAGGCTGTAAGAAAGAAGCATAGAGCTTGGAATAGATATATACACACTCAAAATAGAATTGACTACTTGGAATACTGTAAAGTGAGAAATAGGTGCACAAAGATAACAAGGACAGCTAAAATGAGATTCGAGAAAAGCATTGTGGAGAATATGAAAGACAATCCAAAAGATTTTTGGGCATACGTACGCCAGAAAACAAAAGCTAAGCCTGGAGTTTCAGATTTGAAAGATCAAACAGGGGAGCTAATTCAAGATGATGTAGAAAAAGCCAACTTACTGAATGAGTTCTTTGCATCGGTCTTTGTCAACGAACCAGCTGGGCCATTACCTGTGTTTGACTTAAGATATCAAGAAACACCAGTTTCAAAGTTAGTAGTGTCAACGGATGAAGTTTTAAAGAGACTGTTATCCTTGAATATATCTAAGTCCATGGGACCCGACAACTGTCACCCTAGATTACTGAAAGAGACAGCAGACACAATAAAAGAACCCTTGAAGATTATATTTAATAAAACATTCAAGGAGGGCAAATTACCAAATGTCTGGAAGGACGCTAATGTCACTGCTTTATATAAGAAAAAAGGTGAAAAAACAGAAACAAATAATTATCGTCCAGTTTCATTGACCTCATTGCCGTGTAGAATGTGTGAAAAAACTGTAAGAGATGTAATAATGAGACATATGACAGACAATAAGTTATTTAGCGATGCCCAATATGGGTTCAGGAACAAGAGGAGTTGTATACTACAGTTACTAGAGGTACTTGAGTATTGGTCCAAATCTCTTGATGATCATAAACAAGTGGACACTATTTACTTAGACATACGTAAAGCATTCGATTCTGTCCCCCACAGAAGATTACTCCATAAAATGGAAGCTTATGGTATAGAAGGTGAAATTTTGGAATGGGTCAGGGACTTTCTAAGTGAAAGGCGGCAAAGAGTACTACTGAATGGGAAAAGCTCAGAATGGAAAGAAGTTACTTCCGGAGTTCCCCAGGGATCTGTCTTGGGACCTGTACTCTTTATAATTTACATTAATGACTTACCAGACCAAGTTCAGAAATATTGCAAAATGTTTGCTGATGATTCAAAGTTGTTTTCGGCTATTGAGAAGAAATCGGATCAAGAAGAACTACAAGAAGATGTATTTAAGTTATGTAGATGGAGTAAAGACTGGTTGCTAGAGTATAACATTGATAAATGCAAGTATATTCATTATGGCAATGTTAAGTTTGACTTTGAGTACAAAATGGAAGATAAGAACAGTGTAATTAAACCTGTGTCACAAGATTATGAAGAAAAAGACCTTGGAATTATTTTTGAAAACAACCTGAAGTTTAATAAACATATAACAACGACAGTAAACAGAGCAAACAGACTTCTTGGGATGGTTAAAAGAACATTTACTTTCATGAACAAAGACTTATTTCTCACAGTGTACAAAAGCTTGATAAGATCAATTCTGGATTATGGGTCTCCTGTCTGGAACCCCAGTACGAAGAAATATAAACAGTTACTTGAAAATGTACAAAGAAGAGCCACGAAAATAGTTCCCGAACTGAAAGAAGTGAGTTACCAAGAGAGATTGCGAGCACTGAATTTGCCATCCTTAAATTTTAGGAGGAGACGATATGATCTTATTCAGTTATTTAAAATTGTCACAAATATCGAGGATACAAGCATAGATAAGTTTGACTTATCTTTTAATGACAATACAACAAGAGGGCACATATTTAAGTTGCATAAGCCACGGTGCAATAAAAGTTTCAGACAACAGACTTTCCCAATTCGATGTATCGATGATTGGAATTCATTACCAGAAAATGTCGTGGAAAGTGAGACCGTCCTGAGTTTTAAGTCCAGATTAGATAGAGTATGGTACAACAGAAGATTTGATTTGGATTCAGTGTATTGATGCAACCGGAACTGGTATTAAATTTTAAGAAGACCTAGAGGAGGAGTTGACAAGCCTTTAAATAGGCTTACACCACTCCGACTATGGGGTATGAAGGTATGAAGGTATGAAGATTCTATTCCCTGGATCACGATAGCTCAGTTGGTAGAGTGTCCGCTCCGGGGAACGGGAGGTCTCTATCTATCTATCTTCATATACTGAGTCGGTCAAACTTGGCCATTACCTCAGTTGGGTGGTGCGCTAAATTTAGAATTTAGCAAAAAAAAAAAAAAAAAAACAAACACACCCACTGGATGAGTTCTTAAAACTATTTACAATCTGCTTTCAGAGGTGTACTAAAACGCACACCTCTGGATCCCAATCTACACTATGCGGGCTTTGAACTCCTCTGCAGTTTTGGCATTTACCACAGAGGAGGGAAGACTATTCCACTGAGGAATAGTTCTAGGGAAGAAAGAATTCTTCAGGGCATCACTATAGGCCTGGTACCTACGATATTGACTGTTGTTTAGTTTTGATGCCCTTGTTTGAGTTGAAGTAGTCACAGGGGTCAAGTATTTATCTTTATTAAGAGACACTGTGTCAGAGTGAATCTTATAAAAGAAGGTTAAAGAGGACTGCTCGCGACGGGCCTCCAAGGATGGCCACTCCAGCTCATCGAGCATATCACCAACACTGCTTCTGTTCCGCCATCGCCTGCAGGTCCATCGGGCAGCCGTTCTCTGAACCTTCTCAACCTGCTGAACCTGAGTTTTAACATGGGGGTGCCAAACAGGTGATGCATACTCTAATTGAGGTCTAACCAAGGTTTTGTATGCAACACCCTTTGTCTGCCTAGGTGCAAAAGCCAAATTACGTCTAAGAAACCCTAATGTCCTAGTTGCTTTAGAGGTAATCTCAGAAATATGTTGACCCCAATCAAGATTATCAGTAATGGTGATACCAAGATATTTTGCGGATTGGACATGTTCCAAAGTATGCTGATGTAATGAGTAGTTGAATTTAATCTGCTTGTCTGGAGGGTGCCGTGACACCCTCATTGAATGACATTTGGCCACATTGAACTTCATTTGCCAATCGGCCTCCCAACGTGCTAGGCTATCCAGGTCATCTTGTAAGATAAGACAGTCAGAAGTAGTATATATGTTCCTATACAAAACACAATCATCAGCAAACAAACGAACAGATGACCTGATATTATCAGGAAGATCATTAATAAATATCAAGAAAAGGACCGGTCCAAGTACCGAACCTTGTGGGACACCGGACAAAACAGGGACTGGATCCGACGCTTGGCCGTCAAGTACAACTTGTTGAGTGCGTCCAGAGAGCCATGAGCTAACCCACTTAAGTGTGGATCCTCTAATCCCATAATGATCTAGTTTGTACAATAGCCTCCTGTGAGGTACCTTGTCGAAGGCCTTTGCAAAATCCATGATAATCAGGTCAGTCTGTTTGTGGCCACGATTAATGGCCCCATCCAGATTGCTCACTATGTCATGGTAGAACTGAACTAATTGAGTTTCACAAGACCTTCGACTTCGGAAACCATGCTGGCAGTCAGCAAGAATGCTTTCAAAGGCTAGGTGCTTGTTAATGTTGCTGACTAATATATGCTCCAGGGTTTTGCAACAGATGCATGTGAGCGACACCGGTCTGTAATTCGCAGCATCATATTTTTCTCCTTTCTTAAAGACCGGGGTTACGTTTGCTTGTCGCCAGTCATCTGGTACAGTGCCCCGAGCAAGTAATTCATTGAAAATAAAGGCCAGCAGGGGAGATATTTCAGCACTACATTCCTTAAGCACCCTGGCATGCAGACCGTCAGGCCCAGATGCCTTATGTATGTTGAGCTTGTCCAACAGTTTTGCGACCCCTTTGGGGTCAACTGTTATGTCCCCCATAGAGGGGAATGGACTTGTACCTTTTGATGGTAGCTCACCGTCAGCTTCACGTGTAAACGCCGATTGAAACTGCTTATTACATATATTTGCCTTTTCGCGTGATTCAGTTTTCAAAATTCCATTTTCTCTAAGTGAAGTGATCCCAAATGATTCTTTTTTCAGGGACTTTACAAATGACCAAAATTTCTTAACTTTTCCATTCTTCTGGGGGCCCTCGGGATCAATATTTTCATCATCAAAGGTAAAGATGCTGGAAACATGATTCCAATATGCATCTCTAATTACCTTTTGTACATGTGCTCTGAACCTTTTGTAATGGTTCTTCACGTCGGGATTGCTAGACTTACGAGCACGAAAGTACATTCTGTCACGTCTTCTGATTAGGTGTTTGATCGTGTTATCGATCCATGGTACACTATGCTTTGTTTTGGTCATTTTTATTGGTATGTACCTTTCCATGGCCGTCGTAAGTTCGGTCTTAAAACTGACCCACAAGTCATTTACTGACATGCGAGAGAGGTCAGAGGAAAGGAAGGAATCCTTAAATCGCGCCATATGGTCTCGCAGACCATCCATATCCGCACGCTTATATAAATATATTTTACGCGGGACCTGTCGGATTCGCTTTGCTTTTATGTCATACTCAATATAAACTATATCATGATCGGCCTTGCCGATCGGGGGCATCCCTTTGACACGACTAACTGGGGATGGAGAATTTGTAAATAGCAAATCCAGGGTTTTTTCTTGCCGGGTGGGTATATTTACGACTTGAGAGAGGCAATGTTCTTTTACTATATCCAAAAGCTGTTGTTGCGTTTGCCTTTTAGACACCCCATGGGGTACCTGCTGGTTGCACCATTCAATATCACCACAATTGAAGTCCCCTCCTACCAATATGTGGGCATTTCCATTTGACATTATCCTAGCCAAGGATGTATTGAAGGCCTCAAGATAATCTGGGTCAATCTGATCTGGTGGACGATAAAAAGATCCAAGGTACAGAGTCCTACACCCAATAATGTTCAACTTACACCAAACTATTTCACAGTCGGTGTCCAACTCCGGAGTTTCTGTGCAGAGCAGGTCTCTTTTAAATGCCACGAAGACACCACCATGGGCATCTCCAACTCTGTCTTTCCGGATGGCCTCGAATGAATCTGGGAAAATTTCCGAGTTTTTGATATCTGGGGTTAACCAAGACTCATTCCCCAAAATGATGTCTGGTTTAGCCGAGTCGATAATTGTGTGAATTTCAGCCCTTTTATTCTTAATTGACTGACAATTCATAATCAAGATTCTGAGGGGGTGGTTGAGGACCGCTTTTTTGGTCCTCGGTTTAGCTCCTCTTGGTTGCTGCACAATGGGCGAAGAAGCTGCAGTTGGTGGGCCAATATTGTCTGGTATCGGACTATCAGGCTCGGACAGGGATGATAATGGATCAAATCTATTATGAGTATCTAAAGTTGCTGAGTCACCAAATAGCGATGTGGAAAAGTTAGGCATTCCACATTTCAAGCAATCCCATGCCATGCTTGTACTCAATGGACTAGTATAAATGCTATACATAGTTGAAGACATGCCTTGACAGCCTATATGATACCAGACATTACAAGTATCACAACAAATTCCTCGGTCATCCCAACCAACACTTTCAGTACAGACCCCACATGGGAAATGTGTACTGTTACTTCGGGAATCTGGACCAGGATTAGTTTCAACATCCCATGCATTTCCTATCATCACTGTAAATATGTATAAATAACAAAGTTTATTTGAGCCAGGAAATTCCTTAAACCTAAAAGATTTCTTTAGAATTGATACCGTGCACAACTGGGGTACATGAAACAAAAGGTTATGCTGGTTAGCTGTTGTACCTCTAGAGTCAGTGTAAACAGGGTAGAAGTCAATTGGAATTTCCTGTAGGTCTTGTCCACTGCAGTTAAAAAGTGAATCAAAACGTGTTGCCAACAGCAAGCAACACACTCCAAATAGGATGTCAAATACAAAATGACACATCATGGGTGGTTGAGTACTGACTTCCTGGGGTATGAAGGGCAAAAGTTACTGTGTGTGTCTTGGAAAATCTCCTCTGGTGGGCAATATCAGAATGAATAACTTTTATTCTATATTTTCATTATTTTGTTGTTTACCTATTTGTGTCCAATCCGCGAACCGGAACTAAATTAAGTTCCGGTGACCGGTGCAGGGTAGAAAATTACCACTACAAAAATGACCGGGCTACGCACTTTACAATTCAACAAACAAAAAACCTAGAGCTGAAAAAGAAGACTCAGGACAATAAATAAGTTAAGTTAAGATAAATAGCTAAACAACTCATCCAGGGTATTCCTAATTATTCCAAAAAAATCCAAAATTTGTCCCTGAAAATAGGGAAGCGCACAATTCGCGCGCATGCGCACCACCCCGTGGTTCGATCCCGGGCCGCGACATACCAAAGTCGTTAAAAATGGTACTAGCTGCTCCTCGCTTGGCGCTCAGATTTACGGGGTAGAGCTAGGACTGGTCGATCCAGTGTCAGGATAATGTGACTGGGTGTGGTATCATGTAATGTGTCTGGGACATGATACTTCAGTGAGGCAGCACTATAAACGTGAGCATTGATCTCCCTGTCGCAACCAGACACCGTCGTGATATGACTGAAAAATTGTTGAAAGCGACGTTAAACCCGAATTCACACACACACACACACACATCCCTGGATCACTCAGAGATAAGAAGGAAAATTCGCAGAAGGAATAAGAGTTTGGAAAGGTTCAGAGGTCAGCGATGCTAAAGGCATCAGGTTGTTTGAACAGTACCAGCACAGAAGCTTTGGAAGTCTTGACCTACAGCTGAAGATAAGACAAGCACAAGAAGTCATCAGAATCAGTGCCAAGTATGAAGATGATCCTCTCAGGGAAGAGTTTGATGAATGGATAGAGGGGGATAAGAAGGATAAGAGTTTGGAAAGGTTCAGAGGTCAGTGATGCTAAAGGCATCAGGTTGTTTGAACAGTACCAGCACAGAAGCTTTGGAAGTCTTGACAAACACCATACCTATAGACCTACAGCTGAAGATAAGACCACAGGCGCTTGAAGTTTGGTCCATCAAACGTGCTAAAAATGTCCAAATACAAAAGCTTCAGAAGCAATTTCAAAGAAATTGCCAGGTGTGCAAGCGCTGTTTCGGAGCCATTGCGCCTCTGACTTCCGTAACACCGCAGCAAATGTTGCACGGCAACGTCATGAACGTCAAAGTATTCGATGGAAACTTGACGTAAAATAAAAATAGATGACTGCTATGCAGAAAGACTCAGAATTAGCGTTGATAAGACAAAACCTGCATGTCTCTGCACGTTGTGTATTTGGCAACAGCTTTTAATACGCTGCTATAAAATTACAAGTTGCCCCTTTCGAGGTTTTCACTCGTCGAGGTGACATATCTTACTGCACAATGTCTTAAAGCACCTTGCAATTTATCCGGCCATACTGACTGGCAGAGGATAACGTGAGAGAAAATGCACTACAATGCTCCAAACCTTCACAAATGTGGTTGAAGCAGAGAGACAATGAAACTCTAGAAAGGGTAGCTTCTTAAATCACACACCATCCCCAACCCAAACCTAAAATGATTAAGTAAATCTAAGTTATTACCTGTTGTTTACATGGCATCGGGTCGCATGAAACAGGAATGTAGGCCTACTCATCAGGTAGCGCTCTGCGCTGTCAATGTTCGAAGAATATGGCATGCGTAGACAAAGAAAAAAAGAAAAAAACAGTATTCACATCCAGCTACACAGTTCATCCGATTTCCGAATAGGCTAGATAATGTGACCTTTAAACTGCATCGATGATCTAAATATGACGTCAAATGTATCACGAAGTATAATCGTACAGTGCATTATAGATAAGTAGCGACATGCTTTAGTGACATTTGTTTTTAAATAAGCGAAAAACGACAGAACTTATTTTGGCTTGTGTATTTATGTACACTTATCGGGGCTTGAAGAAATAGATGGGCTGCATGATGCTTCCACGCAGAGCTGAAACCGACTGCACACGAGGACTGGTAAACTGCGTAGAGGATAGAGCCTGCAAGTCTGACCGTCCATACTTATAAACCCTA
This sequence comes from Lucinisca nassula, assembly GCA_963580285.1. Classification (NCBI taxonomy): domain Eukaryota; kingdom Metazoa; phylum Mollusca; class Bivalvia; order Lucinida; family Lucinidae; genus Lucinisca; species Lucinisca nassula. Next base: position 52,181,339 of record OY757010.1, read on the forward strand.
TTGGTTTGATTGGGCGACAGGGCTTGAAATGTCATTTTTCTTTTTTTCATCTCAATGTTGGGTAAAAGTCCCACAAAATTGAACAACGTCCTATACAGTGTTGACGGTGACGTTAAATCTCAAATCAAACAAACAAACAAAAACATTCCTATAGATCTTGGTCGTCACCATGACAAATTTCTCTGTCACCGTGTTCCTTCGACTTGTCAGTGAGATTAACGAGACAGCTAGCACGACGCACAGGTGTTCTCAGCATGATCTTGTAGTGGTACACTGAGCGAGCCAGCGCAGATCAAAAAAAAAAAAAGGAAGAATCAGATCCGCCTATGAATCTAGCCAATGTGCTTAAGTCTTTGCCGGGTTGTAACTCCCATGCGAACAGTGGAGACTTAGTTCAGTCTACGCAGATGTGCAGGCTGATCTCAGTTGTCAGTGATCGCTCATTTCTTATTGTCCTAAACGGTAAACTTCAAGATAGAACCAAGGGCGAAGATGGTGGCCACGTAAAATCAAATTATAGCATCCCCAACCCCCACCTCCGCCAGTAATTATTTTTTTCACTGACCGTAACCAGTACAGCGCACATCCTTCCGCCAGAAACTGACAAATGCCCTCCTTGAATCAGCGGAAGGGAGAGAATGACCCTAGAGAAGATATCATGATCAATCTCCACGAAAGAATGTTGCCGACCTCGGCAGATATCGAACCCGCGTCCTCCAGCATATTCCTGTAACGACTTTTTCGTATGCAATAACAGCTCGTGCTGGAAAATACTCAATGACATCACGTGTCGCTGTAGAATCAACGAGGCACTGCATGAAAACTGTCGCATGAGACAAAATGGAAAACAAACTGTTAGCGCCCCATATATATAAGGGGTCAATAGTCTTTTAAAAGCGGGTTCACTTCTGGAATGCCTCGGTGAGGCTAATCTAACTGAAAATGGCTCATGTCAAATCTGCTCTCACTATTCTATATATGTATCCTATATCATAATATTTTGTATTAAAGCGATGGTAGATTGCGACGAGGTCAAGACACAAACCGGTCATCTCAGCTCCAAACTGGCAGCAAATTAAAGAGCTGATCAGACTGCAAGGATGCGCACGCTGACCGTCCCTATGTTGCATGAATATGATTGAACAGGCTTTCTCATGTCGTGGCACATTCTTGCTGAGCGATGGGGTCAGATTGTTCCATTGTGTTTTTTCGGCTTCACATTTGAAACACCTCTGCGAGGCTAGCTAAAATAATGGTCAATTAAGTTGTGTAACGACCAGGGTGTTATCTGATCAGACTTGGTAATCTTCAAAGAGTCTATACTGCTCCTATTTTTTTTCGTGTATCGGTTTAATATCATGATGTAAATGAGCCAGCGCACAGCAAAAAAAAAAAAAAAAAAAAAAAAAAAAAGGAAACTGTTTCCTACCAAAGAAGAATCAGATCCGCTTATGAATGTAGCCAATGTGCTTAAGTCTTCGCTTGTAACTCTCATGCGAACAGCGAAGACTTTGAGCTGTCTACGCAAATGCGTAGGCTGATCGATCTGAGTTGTTATTGGTCGTTCATTTCTTATTGTCCAAAACGGTAAACTTCACGGCGAAGCTCGTGGCCACGTAAAATCAATTTACAGCCCCGACCCCCACCCCTGCCAGTGACCGTTACATGTACCATTTCAGCGCACATTCTTTCGCCAGAAACTGACAAATGCCCTTCTTGAATCAGCGGAAGAGGGAGAATCACCCTATATAGAAGATTTCATGATCAATCTCCACGAAAGAATGTTGCCAAGTCCAGCAGGTATCGAACCCGCGTCCTCCTGATCACCAGTCAGACGCACATCCGACTGAGCTACTGAGGGCGGCACAGGAGGAAAATTCAAGGCTCAAACTCGTAACCTTAGTTTCTGAACTTAGTATAGTAATGAGTTCTGCAAATCAGCTCACAAAGGCGTATATTTGACTTCAGTTTTTTTTTTTTTGTTGTTTTTTATGTTGTAATCAACATTGATCCAGTGTCATGTCCTTGCATATAAACCCTATTGGTTTCATTGGGCGGCATGGCTTGAGTAGTCATTTCATCTCAATGTCGGGTAACGGACCCAAAAATTTGGAAGCGGCGTCAACAAAATGAACTAAATATTGTTGACGGGTCGTTAACCCTCAATTGAAACAAACTCACCATCGACGCCTATATTCATGTAATTTCTCGTTCGAAGTCCCAAATTGTACTTGCATGCTTGAGATGGTGCAGATCGTGCTTGTGAATAGTCTGTGCTAATAAGTGAACAAATCGGGTCACATGTGAGACGTCAATCACGGAATGTCAGGTGTTTTTCTCTTGGTACTCCGGTTAAACGATCAGCTCGATATAAGTGAAGTAATCTTAATCTTGAAAGTAGCTCAGTCGGATGCGCGTCTGACTGGTGATCAGGAGGACGCGGGTTCGATACCTGCCGGACTTTGTAACATTCTTTCGTGGAGATTGATCATGAAATCTTCTATATAGGCCGTAAACCAACCAAAAAAAAACAAGGCACTTCAATATATTTGTGGGAGAGAGAGAGAGAGAGTGAGAGAGAGAGAGAGAGTCATCGAATTCTTATGCGGGGGCTTAAGAGAGAGAGAGAGAGAGAGAGATTTCATTCCCGTTTTTTTTTTTTTTTTTTGGCTTGCCTGAGAGGGTGTGGCTACCTTTCAATTATGGCGCTGTCCACACCTGTAAAAAGGTATGAAATATTTCATAATTTTACCTGTTTTGTACCTCTAATCGAAGATCGACGTTTGGGTGCTTCTGCTATCAAAGCGGCTTTTAAGTAATTGGCCAACAGTGACAAAATGAATCTTGTCGCAGCAGGCAAGAAAGGGGCTAATGCGAGCGATGCGACTTTGAATCTTGTTCTGTCTGGATCGGGCCTTGATCAGACTTGTCGGATGTGTACTGAGGTTGATCATCTGTTTAGCGGACCGTCCATGCTAATAAAGCCTTTTGGTTTCATTGGGCGATAGGGCTTGAGATGTCATTTCATCTCAATGTCGGGTATAAGTCCCACAAAATTGGAAGCAACGTCTCCAAAATGACCTTTACAGTGTTGACGGGGAAGTTAAACCTTAAATCAAACAAGTGAAACAAAACCTTCTTAATCTATGTTTACACTTGTGTTTAACCCGCCCGGGAAGACGGGCACCTTTACTTCTATATAAATCTACAGATAGCATAAAAGAAGTGTTCGATACAATTACCCCAGACAGAAGAGACACAAACACAAACATGAAACTAATGAAACATCACTAGCGGAATGGTTAAAGGACAATTACATGTACTTTCCCACAAAATGGCCAAATGGCCAACCAAAATACAAATACATGAGTACAAAGTACAAAATACATGAAATACAAAGGCTATTACATAAACTGGAGTACTATGGGATAAGAGGATCGACACAAAGGTGGATTAGCTCATGGCTCTCTGGGCGCTCACAACAAGTTGTACTTGATGGCCAAGCGTCTGATCCAGTCCCTGTTTTATCTGGAGTCCCCCAAGGTTCGGTCCTTGGACCGGTCCTTTTCTTGGTTTTCATTAATGATCTCCCCGATAATATCAGGTCATCGGTCCGTTTGTTTGCTGATGATTGTGTCCTGTATAGAAACATATTATATTCTCCTTCTGATTGTCTTATTTTACAAGATGACCTGGATCAACTTGCACAGTGGGAGGCCGATTGGCAAATGAAGTTCAATGTGGCCAAATGTCACTCAATGAGGGTGTCACGACACCCTCCGGACAAGCAAATTAAGTTTGACTATACTCTTCACCAGCAAATTTTGGAGCATGTTCAATCCGCCAAATATCTTGGTATCACCATCACTGACGATCTTGATTGGGGTCAACATATCTCAGAAATTTCATCTAAAGCAACTAGGACTTTGGGATTCCTTAGACGGAACTTGGCTTTTGCACCTAGGCAGACAAAGGATGTTGCATATAAAACATTGGTTCGCCCTCAACTTGAATATGCATCACCCATTTGGCATCCCTATGTTAAAACTCAGACTCAGCTGGTGGAGAAGGAGCAGAGGACAGCTGCTCGATGGACATGTAGGCGATGGCGAAATAGAAGTAGCGTCGGTGACATGCTTAATGAGCTAGAGTGGCCGTCCCTTTAACCTTCTTCTACAAGATACACTCTGATTCAGTGTCTATTGATAAAGATAGGTACTTGACCCCTGTAACAGTGTCAACCCAAACAAGGGCATCAGAAGTAAACGACTCGCAATATTGTAGATACCAGTCCTATAGTGATGCCCTGAAGAACTCATTCTTTCCTAGAACTATTCCCCAATGGAATAGCCTTCCCTCCTCTGGTAATGGCCAGATATGATCGACTCAGTATAAGAAGATAGATAGATAGATAGATAAATAGATAGATAGATAGATAGATAGATAGATAGATAGATAGATAGATAGATAGATTGAAGCAAGACGATTTCTTACAAAAATAAACAAAACCGCGACAGAATAGGGTGCCGGGAAAATGGGGGGGGGGTGCGGTTGAATCGATTTTACGTGACCACAATTCTGTCAGACAAATAATTTATTTAATCCGCATGAAAGCTTTCTAACTCGTAAGAAGCACACACACACATACATACACTAATGCTTATGGAGAAGAAGCAATCGGGGAAACCGTGGTGATAATCACTGAACGTTAGATTCCGGTATAGCATAAGTAACGGTTGTGCATTGTGGTTTGCAAACGTCATCAAGATATGCCAACGTCATTATGATGTAGCCGGTGCACTGGTAAACAAAGGCTTTGGAAAACCGTTTTCTATTTTGAATCTAATTTTTCAAAACATGTTCTCGTCTACGACTTAGGTAAGGATTGCATTTAAATAATCTGACAAACACATAAAAATGACCTGTTTTATTTATCTAATCAATTTTATGTATTTGTTAAAATTGATTTTACCAAAGCGTGACAAAGAGATTTTTCTACCCGAGGGTACCGGAAACTGGACACGCAATGGCTGTCGTCAATTTTGACAACATTTCAATCGTTGTTTATTGCGTCATGCTGATGTGTCAGAAACAGTTATCCATGCCCCGCATTATAATTTGATATATATTTTCACTGCACACAGTCGGTATTTGCCAAGAATCTGTGGTTGAAGCATTTCAAAGGTGCAGCAAAAACGCTTGCACTCCTGGCCATTTCTTACGAAATGGCTAACTGTCACTTTTGTTTTTGGACATTATGAATTATTTATGGACAGAACTTCAAGCTCCTGTGATAAGACAAGCACAAGAAGTTATCAGAATCAGTGCCAAGTATGAAGATGATCCTCTCAGGGAAGAGTTTGCTGAATGGATAGAGGGGGATAAGACTATGGGTAGAAGAGCTACTTTTTTTTCATTTATTGATGTCTAGATTTAGGGAATTGAAGGGAATGTTAGAGTTTGAGAACATTGAGAAGGAATTCAGATATACCAAGGAATTGATGGGGCTCTTCAAAGAGACAGGAAGTGTACACAAGGAAGAATTCACATTCTCCAAGGAAGAACAGAAAGAAAATATATTAGAGCTTCTAAGCAATTGTGATAAAAATGATGTATTAATGTTCACAGATGGATCAGCATTAGGTAATCCAGGTCCGACTGGAGCTGGTGCTGTGGTCTACCTAGAGGGTTACTCCAGCACACCAGTTTTGATGAACAAGGGAGTTTAGAACTCCTATAGGTAACAATTATACTGGAGAATTGGTAGGTATACAGATTGGGCTAGAATTCTTGGGTGATCTAGACTTCAAAGGCAGAGTAGTTCATATTCTGACCGATTGTCAACCAGCTATTAAGACTGCTTTCAGTACTGAAATGCCAACTAACAAGATTGAAACAGTTCTCAGCATCAAGGAGTGTTTAGCAAAGGTAAGGTGTAGGGAGAATATTGTCAAAGTTCATTGGGTGCCGGGACACAAAGATATTGAGGGGAATGAGTTGGCAGATCAACAAGCAAAGGCGGCAGCATCAGAGATGATTAAAAATAATGAGGTAAAACCGACCCTGGACAAGAAAGAAGCAGTACGGGAGTGTAAATCACAGGGAAGGGAAAAATGGGAAAGAAGGTACAAGTGCTCTGACAAAGTGAACGTATTGCAGGAAATAATTGGGGAAGTGGGAAAAAGGATCTGTCATGGAGATAGGGACAGAAGAACTATCTCTGCAGTAAATCAGTTGCTGTGTGGACATTCAATCTTAAATGATCACCAGGCAAAAGTTAACAAAGATCAGTCAAGTTTGTGCGAGACATGCAACATGAAAGAGAATGTGGATCATTTTCTTTTCCACTGTCAGAGATTTAAATCAGAAAGGGATACTTTAGAGTATAATGTTGAAGAGATTCTGGCCAGGGAGGAGGTGAAATTGGTAACAGACATTAACTTGAAAGCGTTGACAGGCATGATTGAAGACATAAGTAAGCAAGGAAGGAAGGAACTGACAGATGCACTGATGGAATACATCAGGAGCACTAAAAGATTTTGAAGGTCATTGTAATATGAGCTTCATGTGTTTTTCACATAGGGAAATGCACAAGTGACTTACTTAAGTACCATGAGTTTAAAGGCAGCGAAAAAATGCCTTATAGATATACAACAACAACAACAAGATTCATGCAAAGGCAAAAAAGACGGGAAGTGGTAAACTCCGGACAAAACTTGAAAACTTGAGACGTGAAATCAAGACTGATATAAAAAATCAGCATGATTTGTATGTGAATAACTTGATAGGTGATGTAAAGGCAAATCCCAGAGACTTCTACAGATACATGTATATTAATAGCCAGAGGAAAGACAGGCAAGGTATCCCGCCCCTTAATAAAAGAGGAGGGGACGGGGTTGCTGAATCAGACTCTGAAAGGGCAGAGGAACTAGTTGGTCAATTCAATGATGTGTTTAATAAAACTGAGTTCACGGAGGTTCCATTGACTGGAAGATCGGCCCCATTCATGAATAATATTGTTGTGACAGCTGCAGGAGTGATCAAATTACTTCAAGGCTTAAACCCCAGTAAGGCCTTAGGACCTGATGAGCTTCATACTAGAGTCCTGAAGGAACTAGCAAATGAGTTGGGTCCAGTTTTTGCACACTTGTTTCAACAGTCTCTTGATACGGGTGAAATCCCCAAAGAATGGCTCTTAGCAAACATTTGTCCACTCTTCAAAAAAGGAGATAGGGCTCTTGCCCTTAATTATCGCTCTGTGTCTCTGACTTGTGTTCTGTGTAAATTGCTGGAACATATAGTCTGCTCGAACATCATGGCCCACTTGGACGAACATAAACTTTTGTCAGACAGACAACATGCATTTAGGAAAAGGCACAGTTGTGAAACTCAGCTAAGCACAGTTATTAATGACTGGGCAAAAATCTTGGACAAAGGGGGACAGGTGGACACATTTATTCTGGACTTCGAGAAGGCTTTTGACACCCCTCCTCATGAACTACTTAAATCTAAGTTATTTGGTTATGGAATTTGGGGAAAGACCCTCAAATGGATAGATTCCTTTCTTTGCTACAGAAAACAGCGGGTTGTTCTTAATGGTGAATCTTCGGAGTGGGCTCCACTTTTGTCTGGAGTCCCTCAAGGGACAGTTCTTGGTCCACTTTTGTTCTCCCTGTACACCAATGGTATTTCCACTGACATTGACTCAGAAATAAGACTGTTCGCAGATCATTGTGTTTGTTACCGGGAAATAAGAGATACAGATGACTCATTGAAACTTCAGGCTGACATAGATAGATTATGATGTTGGGCAGGTAAATGGGGCATGAGATTTCAGCCAGTTAAATGCAATATTATGCAGATAACTAGGAAGAGATCTAATAAAGTTGAGACTTCTTACACCTAAGGGAACGGAAGCTATGAGCACACTTGGAATTATGTCTATTTTTGACAGAATATTTCTTAGAAAATCAAAATTAATGTTTAAGGTTTACAATGGTTTGGCCCCTACTTATATTTCTGAACATTTTGTGCCAAGACAGGCAAATGAAACAATACCATCCCTCAGATCAACTACATCTGGGTGTTTTATCCCACCAAAACCAAAGAAAGAGCTCTTTAAACAGTCGATGAGATACTCTGGGTGCCTTATATGGAATTCTCTACCAAACAGTCTCAAGCATTCTCAGTCAGCTGAAGCTTTTCATAGAAAATGCATCAAATGGTTGACTGGTGATTAATCTCAAAGACGAGTACATAGACTGATATATATATATAGTTTGTAAATGTTAGTGTACATGTAACTGTCTTAACACACACACATGCACACAGGCATGCACACATTATGCACACACACACACAATACACATGATTTTCATTGTTTTTTTTTCTTTCTTTCTTTCTTTCCTGGCAGCTACTTGTATTTATGTTAGCTGTATTTGTATACATGTATTATGTTTTAATGCTTGTGTATATATTGTAAATGTTTTGAGGGCCTCATGGAAGATTAGCTCCTATGCTAAATTTGTAACCCTCGTAAAATAAAGATTTTACTTACTTACTTACTTACTTACTCGAGAATGTGGACTCCATTAAATACCTTGGAGTGACAATCTCGCACAACTTGAGATGGAATACTCATATTAGCAACATGTGTACTAAGGCAAATAGAACACTTGGTTTCCTGAGGCGAAATCTTCATCAGTGCCCTCAGGATGTAAAAGAGGCAGCATATAAAAGTCTTGTTCGCCCAATCCTGGAATATGGTAGTTGTATCTGGGACCCCAGTGGAGTGGTCCTTAACGATGAAATTGAGAAAGTTCAGAATAGAGCTGCTAGATTTGTAACAGGCAATTACTGCTTTGAAACTGGGAGCATGACTGGAATACTTGGAAAATTAAAATGGGGGTCTCTCAAGAAAAGGAGAAAAGACATTAGGCTAATCCTTTTCTGATTCTGAATGGATGTGCTGCTTTAAGGATGGACATGCGGTCCCCGCCCATAGGGGCTTGTAGAAATATATGGGCTGCATGATGCTTCCAGGCAGAGCTGAATACTGCCCGCACACTAGTACCATCTATCTCAGAAACCATTCAGATCCCCACCCCCAAAACCTTATATATTCTTGTTTCTTATGATATGACACATTCATTGACACTAACCTGGTGGTCCCCCAGGATGTGCCGAAGAATTGCCCCACCCCTTTATTTCATTAAAGACCCAATATCTTGGAAACCTTACAGATCCCCACCTCTAACCATATATAATATATTGTTGTTCCTTATGATAAGACACATTCATTGACATCAACCTGGAGGTCTTCCGGATCAAGCCAGGGCCTTGCCCTGCCCCACCACTTCACAAAAGGCTATATATCTCAGAAACTGTTCAGAGCCCCACCCCTAAACCATATATAATTATCTTCTTTGTGATAAGACACATTCAAATAAAACTAGCTTGGGAGTCATCCGGACTGCCTGGGCCATGCCCCACTGCTTTACTTCATTAAAAGCCATATAACTCAAATCATTCAGATCCCCATCCATAAACTATAATATTCTTGTTCCTTATGATAAGACTCATTCAGTCACACCAACCTGGGGGTCACTTTGTGCTAGGGCAATGCGCACCACCCCTCCACTTTATAAGGCCATAGATTTCAGAAACCATTCAAATCCCCACCCCATAATCATATATGTTCTTGTTCAATAGCACACTCACCTGGGGGTGGCAGGGGCCATTCCTCTCCTCTCCACGTCATAGAAGGGCCTCATATATCAGAAACCATTCAGATCCCCACCCGTAAACAATATATATATATATTCTTGGTCCTTATAGGGACAACAATCTTGGGCTTTCCTTGGATCAACAGGACATGCCCCAACCCCTCCACTGCTTAAGAGGCCTTGTAACTCCGGTATACAGATCCCCACTGCTACACCATATATATTCTTATTCCTTATCTGGGCTTCTCCAGACTTTCGGATGAGTCTTTAAACCGAGGTCCCGTCTCCGTATGACCTTAGCTGTTGGTGGGGCATAAAACTAAAACTCACTCACTCACTCTTATTCCTTATGATAAAATGCATTTAGTGATACCAACCAGGGCTCCATTGGGTCCATGCCCTACACCCTCCACTTAATAAAAGGCCTAATGTTTTAGATACTGAGTGCAGATGAATGCTCATTTGGATATAGGGGTTCATTTGAGAGACTTTATAATTAGTTGATTAAAATGATATCATGCTAAAATACATGGCTGTCATTGGGCAGTGCCCACTTGAGCTCTGGTGAGCATAGTGGCCCACGGGCATCTTGTTTTATACTGGTAAAGAAAGCTAGACTAGATTATCAAAAAAAACAAACTATGTGCCATTTTCTTAGTAGACATTAAATTAAATGACAATTGGCACAGGCGAATTTTTTAGACACAGGAAAGTATATTTTGTATGAACTTCAACCTAAGGCAATAAGGCATACAGAATTTCAACAAATAATGCAGAACTCCAGGATCAAGCCCCATTGCGATCTACATGTCAAATTACCCCAGATAGTTGTGTTTCACCCAGCTCCCAAAAAGGGCATGGTGCTGGTCAGGAAAAAGGGCACTTTTGATGCGAATATTATGTAAAAAGGGCACTTTAAATACACACAGCCATGTAAAAGGGGCACAGCCTTAATAAAAGGGGCATATCTCTCAACTTGACATAAAAAAAACTTCTCTTACCATTTGTCTTCAGTGCTACATTATACTGCCTATGTTTTTGTTTGAATTGGGGTTTACGGTCCCCGTCAAAACTATTTAGGTCATGTTGGTGCCATTGCTTCAAATTTTGTGGGATTTTACCCGACATTGAGGTGAAATGACATCTCAAGCCCTGCCGTCCTATCAAACCAGAAGGCTTAAATGCATTGGACGATCTGACTCACACCACTTTGCCTGGGCAGGCTTAATCCTTCTAAGTGATTTACCAGTACTCATGTGTGGTCGGATTCAGCTCTGCATGGAAGCACCATGCAGCCTATTTTTAGCTCGCCTTACGAAAGTAAGGGGGAGCTATTGCCATACCCCCGGGCGTTCAGCGTCAGCGTCGGCGTCCGCATTTGGTTAAAGTTAAAGTTTACCTGCAAGCTCTTATATGTGATGTTTTACAACTTTATTTTGAATATATAATTAATAATTGCTAAAAAAAACAATATTTAACATTATCATTGTACTTCATTTTACAGGTTTTTTGGCTTAAATTGGACTTTTTGAGAAGTTAATATTTTCCTCTGTATTACCTCCCTTACTTCTCTGTGTTAAAGTTTACCTGCAAGCTGCGTGAGTTCAAATCCTGGGGGAGGAAGGTTTTTTTTTTTTTTTTCTTGCTTTCTTCTTTTTTCTTTCTTTTTAAAAACATAGCAGGGTCTGGGGGTCAAGGTCAAGGTCACTGTGGCTATTTTTAGAAAAACATTGTCATCGCTCTAGCGCCTTCATTTATTGATGGATTTTAATATAACTTCACTGAAATGTTTGGTATAATGATATCTCGAGTGACTTTGACTTTCAGGGTCTGGGGCCTAAGGTCAAGGACACTACTTTCAGGGTCACTGGGTCAAGGTCACTGTGGCTATTTTTAGAAAAAAACATTGTCATCGTTCTTGCACCTTAATTTATTGATGGATTTTAATATAACTTCACACAAATGTTGGGTATGATGATATCTCTAGGAAGTTCGACTTTCAGGTTCCGGGGCTGAAGGTCAAGGTCACTGTGGCTATTTTTAGAAAAAACTTTGCGATTGCTCTAGTGCCTACATTTATGGATGGATTTTAATATAACTTCACAAAGATGTTGGCAATGATGATATCTTGAGCGAGTTCGACTTTCAGGGTCTGGGGCTGAAGGTCAAGGTCACTGTGGCTATTTTTAGAAAAACTTTGTCAACGCTCTTGGGCCTTCATTTATTGATGGATTTTAATATACCTTGACACAAATGTTTGGTATGATGATATCTTGAGTGACTTTGACTTTCCGGGTCAGGGGCTGAAGGTCAAGGTCACTGTGGCTATTTTTTAGAAACCAGATTTATTGATGGATTTTAAGATAACTTCATACAAATGTTGGGTATGAAGTTCAACTTTCAGGGTCTGGGGCTCAAAGTCAAGGTCACTGTGGCTATTTTTAGAAAAACTTTGTCATCACTCTTAAGTACCTACATTTATTGATGGATATAATGTAATTTTACACAAATGCTAGGCTAGGCTTTTTTTTAATTTGTCTTGCTCGAGGGGATTTGTATCGTCTGTGATGCCTTGTTATTACTTGGGAGTTTGTAGAATTTTTTTTTATCAAATATACATTTCTTTTTCGTTTTTTTTTTTTTTTTGCAGTAGAAAGGCTTGAAAACAGGATGATTAGGGGTACATTTTGGTTCTCTTTCATTTGCTGCAGTCTATTGGGCTGTTTTACAGAAGATAATTTTTTTGATAACTTGCCCTCATCCATCTTAGGCCCCCAAAGGCGAGCTATGTTGTCTTCTGACAACTCTTGTTTATTATGCTATAGGTGAAGAGATATGTCATATTCACCATTAGTGACAAGAAGTTTAAAGTTTTGTAAGCAAGCTAAATTGGCTGATCAGATGAGTTTGGTCATGTTTGGGTCACAATACCCCACACTCTCTAATACATACACACAATGACATCACACTGGTCAGACCTCCAGGTCAGCTTATGTCATGGCCTGTTGTCCGTCGTCCGTCAGTAGTTAACTTTTGTTGTCTGGACAAAAGCAACATTATTTTTTATCTGATCCTCGTCAATCTTGTAGGTAATGAGGGCAGGCATAAAATCTTGGACAAGTTCGAATTTGGGCCAGATTGGATTGTTCATGTCTGAGTTACTTGCCCTTTTATCCCCCATAGACTTATAATGGGGAAAATGTTGTCCAGGCGAGCAATGCTTTTTTTATTTGATCCTCAACAAACTTGTAGGTGATAAGCTTGGACAAGTTCAAATTTGGGGCCGCTAGGAATGTTTATGTCAGAGTTACTTGCCCTTTCATTCCGCATAGACTTATAATGGGGGAAAATGTTGTCTGGATGATATATGCTTTATTTTTTATTTGATCCTTAACAAACTTGTAGTTAATAAGGACAGCCATAATATTTCGGACAAATTCGAATATGGGGCAGATTAGATTGTTGTGTGAGAGTTAGGCTGTCTTGAACATGTCAGATTATGCTGTGGCCTGTTGTCATTGTTTGTCCATTGCTTACTTTTCAGATTTTCGATATCTCCTTATAATATATAGAGGACCTTACATGAGTGCTCATGTATTATTGAATTTATTAAACAAGTTGAGGAAAAGGGATAAAATTCGAGGCTTTGCCAAGCATTTTATCCCTTTTCCTCAACGAGTTTGATTAATTCAGTAATACATTAGCAAGAATGCAAGATTCTATTTATCATATGACATTTAAAACGCATTTTATTCACGGTTGTTTTCAAAAATGTCAATATTCCGCCGTTAGTAAACGCGACGTTGTTAAGGACATTGTACATGTAACGTTAAGGGACGTATCTAGCTAATTTGCATATTTAATCCACTAGTGGATTATCAAATATAATGCATGGCGTTATTACACTCTCAGACGCGACGTCATATGATAATACTATATATCGGACTGAGTTGAAACTTGTAGGGAAGCAAGATTCAGAATTGTTAAAATTGTTGCGTTTGATATCCAACCTGGCTACCATGACATCCATCTTGAAAATCTTCAAATGACATTTCCTAAACTTTAGGTCAGAAGTTGGATTGAACTTAATGAGAGGCATCAGGTTGACATGAAGATCCAAAATTGCTAAAATAGTTCTGTTGTGATATGCAGGATGGCCGGCAAGGTGGCCATTTTGAAAACCTTCAAACCATATCTACTACCTGCCAAAGGCAGCTGCAAACGATAGCTCTGCCCTGACAAACTAAACATACCCACTCTGCATCAACATCATCTCTTCCTGAATCCTAAAACAGACTAAGCTATTCAGAAACTTTATCAGAAGCATCAAGGCAACATGCAGATCCAGAATTGCTAAAGGCAATGTAATCTGATAAGACAAGATGGCCACCAAGGCACAATGTAATATATTAGCAACCTCATCCAGGTGAGCGTTTATGGCTCACTTGGGCCTCTAGTTAATCTGTGTTATATCCTGCGTGTATTAGCTCTACCCACCAGGGGTCAGTTGTTCAAACTAACGATGTCGTTAGTTAATGTATAGTTAAAACTTGATCATTAAATATGGCAAATATGCTAAATTTTTTGCTGAAAAAATGTGAGCAGCTTTTGCATCCGCAAAAGCTGCTCACATTTTTTCATAAAAACAACAAAATTTTCGATATTGTACTTGCTAGAACAGTTAACAATTTGACCACTCACAAGCTTGTTAAGCTAACGATGCTTTGAACATCCAGGTGAGCGTTTATGGCCGACTTGGGCCTCTTGTTATAAAATTCTGTTATATCCTGCGTGAATTAGCTCTACCCACCAGTGCTTTTAGTGCTTTGATTATTTTTAGGGAAAGGAAGAAGGCTAAAACAGGCTAAAGAAGAAGCACAGTCAGAAATCGAATCCTACAGAAATCAACGGGAAGTGGAATACAAAAGGCATGAACAGTCGGTAAGTGTTGAATGCATGAAAGAATATGTTTGATGCAATTTTAACCCATTGTATGCGGGGAGCCCCTAAAGGGGTACCTTGGCAAACAGTGCAGGCCCAGATCAGACGCCGCAGAATGCGGCGTCTGATCAGGGCCTGCACTTTTTGCTAATATAATTTTTTATAATAATAATAAAAAAAAAAACAATAGGCCTGACTACCCTTATATGACAAATAGACTTGTCCAACATATAGCAATGGAAGAGTCCACTAGCATATAATGGGCTAACAAGTACATCACAACTTCTTTATGGCTGATTGATTGTGTTGAGGCTTAATGACATGTCAACACTCTTAGGTCATTTTATGTCATCTCCCAGACTCAGAGAAAGGGTGAAAAGAGTTGGAAGAGATAGTAGAGGAGGTGTGAAAGAGGGAAGGGAAGATAGAGGAAAATGAAAGTCAAGAGACAGAAGAAATAACAACATTCCCCTCTACCCTTTCCTGCTACACTGTAAGCCATTATTTGTCAAGCACCTCAGTGACATATGATTCATGACACCTTTGCCTCATCCAGCTACCCCACAATTTCTTTATGACACTATTCATTATGAAATTGAACTGGCCTCAGTAGCTCAGTCGCATGCACATCTGACTGGTGATCAGGAGGATGAGGGTTTGATACCTGCCGGTGTTGGCAACATTCTTCCATGGAGATTGATCATGAAATCTTTTTTATGGTCATTCTCTCCCTACCGCTGGGACAGTTGTCAGTTTCTGGTGAAAGAAGGTGCACTGTACTGGTTAACCGCTTACATTTAAGCTTGCTAAGGAAAACTGTGGATATGTGCATGTAAACTGACCAACCCAAAAATGACCTAAAATAGTGTTGACTGGGCCATTAAACTCCAATACAAATAAGCAAAAACAAACAAATTAGGAAATTGCTTTGGATATTAAAATGAAAGATGAGACCAGTAGAGTGCCCTATGCATGCTTTTTGCAAGAGCACTAAATGGTCATATACAGTACGGCTCAGGTATTTGAACCGTTTTTCTTTTTCATTCTGCGGACAACTTTTCAAATCAGCGTTTTTCTGCTGAATGGTTTGAAGTAAACCACTCCGAGTGAAAATTTTTTACTTCAAGTTATGCGCTCAATATTCCGAGGAAATTCTGCGTACCTCAGAGCTTACCTGTGATATTCGGAGTGTTTGCGAGTATTTGCGAGTGGTGATTAATTTAATTAAACTTTGACAACGGGAAGGTCATTTTTTTCTTTGTATCAGAGGCCAATAATGGTGGCTGAAACCCGTCAAAATTTCGCTGACAGTTATCACCTTTGATTATTTGTTCCTCAATTGTCCGATAATACTTCACATTAAAATTATTAAAGAATGAAAGGCAAATGATTATATTATATCAAAATAATTTTCTTTTTTTTGAAAATATCAAAATTACATCGAGAGATTTGGAGTTTAAAAGAAGCCAATAATGGCGTCCGAAACCCATTAAAATTTCGCTGACAGTTATCACATTTGATTATTTGTTTCTCATTTGTCCAATCATACTTCACATTAAAATTATTAAAGAATGAAAGACAAATGATTATATTTTATCAAAATAATTTTCTTTTTTTTTAAAATATCAAAATTACATGTAGAATTTTTGAGTTTAAAAGAAGCCATTAATGGCGTCCGAAACCCGTTAAATTTTCGCTGACAGTTATCACCTTTAATTATTTGTTTCTCATTTGTCTGATTGTACTTCACATTAAAATTATTAAAGAAGAAAGACAAATGATTATATTTTATCAAAATAATTTTCTTTTTTTGAAAATATCAAAATTACAGGGAGAAATTTTGAGTTTAAAAGAAGCCAATAATGGCGTCCGAAACCTGTTAAAATTTCGCTGACAGTTATCACCTTTGATTATTTTTTTCTCATTTATCTGATAATACTTCACATTAAAATTATTAAAGAATGTAAGACAAATGATTATATTATATCAAAATAATTTTATTTTTTTGAAATATCAAAATTACATGGAGAAATTTTGAGTTTAAAAGAAGCCAATAGTGGCATTCGAAACCCGTTAAAATTTCGCTGACAGTTATCACCTTTGATTATTTGTTTCTCATTTGTCCGATTATACTTCGCATTAAAATTATTAAAGAATGAAAGACAAATGATTATATTATATCAAAATAATTTTCTTTTTTTGAAAATATCAAAATTACATGGAGAAATTTTGAGTTGAAAATGACCGATTTGGCACTATTGTCTTAAGGGAAGCTTGCAGCTTGATTGACAGTTTACTAAGAGAGACAACTCTAACTAACTGCAGACAGCGACCACATATTACCCAATACGACGTTATCACGGGGATTCTTACATTTACCTAATTAACATTTCTAAGGTAATTACATCGAATTTAACCATACTTTTATAATGTTCAACATGCTTTCAATTACGGACTTGAAAGAGTTGTATGTACTCGTCATGCCCAACTGATTCCCTTGTTTGAAATCACTGTACAGTTTCACACCCTGGGTAATTGGTGATTACCTCTTTGTTGACTTTTGACATCGTTTACATTAGAACAACATTCAGTGATATATATTATCTTTTAATTATATATAAATATATATGATGGTAAAAGAACATTAAATAAACAAAAAAAAATGCCCAGGTATTTCGTCAAATTCCTCCGAGTATTTCCGCATAACTTCACGAGAAAATATTGCCTCCAGGTACAATATTACAACTCGGAATAATTTCGCGAAACTTCACATACCGCATACTTAGCGCAGACCTTGGGAGTGTTTTCGAGGATTGTCTGCAGAATATTTACATTTACTCTGAACAATTCCGAGTGTTTTGGAAAGTGCTCGAAATGCCGAGATTCGGAATAAAGAGTTTTTGGGTTTTTATACCTGAGCCGTACTGAACATACATGTATTACCTTTTCTTGTGTTACAGTTGCTTTCACAGGTAACTTGGTTGACCTTTTTGTTGATAGAATATTCCAGAAGCCAGGTATATTTCTGATGGGGCTCATTTGTCTTGACAATAACCCATTGTATGCAGGAAACCCCTAAAGGGGTACCTTGACAAACAGTGCAGGCCCAGATCAGATGCTGCAGAATGCGGCATCTGATCAGGGCCTACACCAATTGCTAACAGAATTTTCTGTCAAAAATAGAATGAAAACAAAAAATATGTCTGACACCCCTTAGATGACAAATTGACTTGTCCAACATATAGCAATGGAAGAGTCCACCAGTATACAATTGTTCAGCTAGCCTGAATTAGCTTCACATCACGAAAAAATGCCTACATAATGTTGACCCCCAAGAACCCCACTTTTATATAGTAAAACTGGGGTTTACAGGGGTAAACCTTACTTTTCTTATTTCTGCTCTAAAATATAAATTGTGGGTACTCGTTTGAACCGCCTCTAAAATATAAATTGTGGGTACTCTTTAGAACCGCCTCGATGAGGCGGTTCTAACGAGTACCCACAATTCATAGAACCGCCTCAAAAATATAAATTGTGGGTACTCTTTAGAACCCCCTCGATGAGGCGGTTCTAACGAGTACCCACAATTTATATTTTGAGCAGAAATAAGAAAAATATCACAATTTTCATCTTAAAATTTTTTTTTTTTTCGGCGGTACAGTTTACCATGTATTTGTAAAGGCGTGTTTTCGTAATGAAATTCCAGAAACAGCCGTTTAGTGAGATGGTTCTATATTTCCAGGTTCTTGGATCAAGAAGTGATAGAGAGAAGCAGATAGAAAAAGATACAGAGAAAAGGATAATAGAAATCCAAGAAAACGTACGCAAGAATCGACAGCAAGCATTGACCAGGATTCTAGACATGGTGTATGATATCAAACCAGAGCTTCACCAAAACCTTAGACTTTAAACTTCATGTTGTTTTAGTCATTTGAAATCATATTACTGGTAGTAGAAGCTGTCATGTTGACCAACTGCAGCATAAGTCATTCTATATGAAGTAGGACAGTTGAACTGAGTCCCAGTTTCTATATGAATTTTCTCTAATAAAACATGCATTCTAAACCTTGTAATGCTGAATAAATTATTTTAGCTACACCCATTTCTGATTTTCAACCAGTCGGATGTAATTTACATGCATTTCTACAAAATCAAGTCGCAAACTGAGTGTCAAACAGTGCAGATCTTTCAGATAGCTTGTTCAGAAGCTATCTGGTCTGTTTCTACACTGTTTATTAACCCATTCAGTACTGGAGACCCCTAAAGGGGTTCCTTGACAAACAGTGCAGACCCAGATCAGACGCCACAGAATTCGGCATCTGATCAGGGCCTCCACTGTTTGCTAAAAGTTCTGTCATTTTCCAAATTAGTTTTGAAGAAAACACAACCTGACACCCCTAACTTTTGAAATGGACTCCTGCTATATATAAGGAGGAAGATTCCATTTGGTACAAATAGGGTTAAGGTAGATCAAATACTAGCATATCCTGGTTCAGGAGGAAAAAGGCTAACCCACAGCATGTGCTTCTGACAAGAAATAAGAAAAATTATTCCTCAGCCCTCATCCTGCTGAACCAAACAACCTTGCCTTAGCAAACAGTGTAGATCAAGACTCAAAGAAGCCATCTGATCAGGATCTACACTGTTTGTCATGCAGTTCGTGAATCAAACACATTTTATCAAAAAATTTTATTGGTTGATAATCAGTAATCATCATCATCAGTAATGGGTGTGGCTAAATTGATTATTCAGCAGAATAAGGGTTAATTAGCCCCTAACTTTACAGTGTAGATCCATCTGATCAGGATTTACACTGAAATTCAGTTTGATAATTTGTGGGAATAAATTACATCCAGTAATCTGACTGCATCGAAGTAAGAAATGGGTGTGGCTAAATTATTTGGCAGGGTAATTTGTTTGTTTGAATTGGGGTTTAACATCCCTGTCAACACTATTTAGGTCATTTTGGAGACGTTGCTTCCAATTTTGTGGGAATTTTACCCGACATTGAGGTGAAATGACATCTCAAGCTCTGCTGACCAATGAAACCAGAAGGTTTAAAAGCATAGGACAATCTGACTCAAACCGCTTTGCCTGGGCAGGCTTATGAACTTCTCCTGAACCCATTACCAGTAATCTTGTGTGGTCAGATTCAGCTGTGCGGAAGCATCATGCATCCTGATCTATTTCTCCAAGCCCCGATGGGCAGGGGCCAGATTTAGCAGGATACTTTGTTAATTCCTAAGGTAAGGGATGGTTAGTGATTTCTTCATGGAGAACAGAGGGTCCTTTCCACTCTCTATGCTGGGTAATTTTTCGCAGCGCATGACATTTTGACATACATGTATTCAGAAAACAGGATTTGACATTTCATGCAAATTGTCTCCGAGACAATTTGCATGAAATATCAAAACCTGTTTTCAGGAGAAATAAGCAAAATACAATGTACCATCAGTTTGTCGTCTGCTAAATTAGCCAAGAGAGTCGTAAAGGTTAACCCTTATCTTGCTGTTCACGACAACCCCTATCTTTGCAAACAGTGTAGATCCAGATCAGATGGCTTCTGAAGAAGCCATCTGATCAGGATCTACATTGTTTGGCATTCAGTTTATGAATTTGTAGCAATAAATTATAACAAGTAATTTGATTGGTTGATAGACAGAAATGGGTGTGGCTTAAATGAATATTCAGCAAGAGAAGGGTTAAAAGCCTCTAGGCACAGCAAATTCTCTGATAAGACTGCATGATTCTGCAGCCTGATTTGAATTCTTGATAATCTCTTTGTTACAATGTGTTTTTTTTGGCCACCCAGCTCATATTCGGTAAAAATCCTAAAAATCTGGACACCTTCAGGACTTGCTATAATTAGGGCCCCGCACTGAAAGTGTGGGTGCCCTATAGTAATCACTCTGTCCGTCCGTCTGTCTGTCCGTCTGTCCGTCCACAAATTTTCCTACTCCTCTGATAGCGCTGCCGGGGCCCTAGTCAGTTTCACTGACATCTCTAGTTCTCCTTAAATTTTAACAAATTTGTTGGATGGTCCAGCAAGGGTGCTGACAGAATGCCAAACAGCATAAACCCTGATCAGACTACTCCTACAGTCTGATCTGGGTCTGCACTGGTTGCTTAAACCTATACTTAGGATCATTATTGTACAATAGATCAGTCACAACCAAACATTCCATTATATTGATTACATTGACAGTTTCTTGACCATTAGGACTTTTTAACCCTTGTCCTGCTGAATAAATTAAATTTTACAGTTCCTGACTGTTAACAAATTAAATTTCTTGATAAAATGTATTCATTCAAATTTTGAAACTGAATGACAAAGTCAATGCTGATCAGATGATTTCTGATCTGGATCTCCCTTTTTTTTTTTTTTTTGCAAAGGTAGGGGCCATCATGGTTCAGCAGGACAAGGGTTAATATATAAATATTACATTCCTGAGAGGGCGATTGAGAAAAAGTCACCCTGAAGAATATAAATATCAACCGAGGCTGTGCAGGAATGTATCATTTTATTATATCAAACAAAACTAACAATTAAGGTGAAGGATTTTTAATGAAACATACAGGACAGTTCATACACAACCATTGACGTCATGGTGTTCCAAATTATCGGAAAACGTTTGGTTTCTACAGAAGCAGCGTTAGCTGATGAAACAGAAATTCAGATGTTCAAGCAGCTATAACTGCATTATTTCTATCTAACACCCTAAAGTGTGGGTATGTGTTTTCTTAACCCTTATCTTGCTGAATATTCATTTAAGCCACTCCCATTTCTGTTTAACAACCAATCAAATTACTTGATGTAACTTATTGCTACAAATTCATAAACTGAATGCCAAACAGTGTAGATCCTGATCAGATGGCTTCTTCAGAAGCCATCTAATCTGGATCTGCACTGTTTGCAAATATAGGGGTTGTCGTGAACAGCAAGATAAGGGTTAAGTCGAAAGAAACATTTTAGAACCAAAATTTCTCCACTTTGTTACAATTTTTGGTTAAGACTTTTTCTCCAGCTTTCCTAAAGAACCAAACCGTATGCGCATCCAATTTCGCGCATGTGATAGTCGAAACCATTGCTGGGTGATAGTAAAAATTATCACACTCTGGCCTATGGTAGTTTTGTATGGGAAAGTCACGCAAGGTATAATAATATAAATTAACATTGTTGTAAATTTCTGTTGTTATTAGGTACCCTTATAATGAAATGTTGTGTTTAACCCTTATCTTGCTGTTCACAACAACCCTTATCTTTGCAAACAGTGTAGATGCAGATCAGATGGCTTCTGAAGAAGCCATCTGATCAGGATCTACACTTAGGCATTCAGTTGATGAATTTGTAGCAATAAATTACATCAAGTAATTTGATTGGTTGATAGACAGAAATGGGTGTGGCTTAAATGAATATTCAGCAAGACAAGGGTTAAAGTACTTGTAATTATGGAAGAAAGTGTAGAAGAAAAGACAGTTTGGCCAAAGACCATTAATTTTTCTTATGATTTGATTCATTGTACATTGGCAAAGAATGAGGAAATATGTTGGATTGCTAAATGAAATTGTATCAAAAACAATAGAATGACGTGCATGTCCCATAGAATGTAGAATGACTCATTGGACAAGCGTTTCCCCACAACACATGCCCCCATTGAGAATATACATGCATGGGGAGTGATATTTGCATAGATTTACAGGGGAAAAATGAACACTGACTGAAATACTCAGTTTGTATGACAGTCCCTTTATCTGGAAGCTGCCGGCCTAGGTAGTTCAGTCGGATGCGTGTCTGACTGGTGCTCAGGAGGACGCTGGTTCGATACCTGCCGGGGTTGGCAACATTCTTTCGTGGAGATTGATCATGAAATCTTTTCTACAGTCATTCTCTCCCTTCTGCTGATTCAAGAAGGCCAGTTGTCAGTTTCTGGCGAAAGAATGTGCACTGTACTGGTTAACAGCTTACGTATAAGCTTGCCCAGGAAAAGTGTGGATAGGTAAACTGACTGGCTCAAAAATGATCTAAATATTGTTGACTGGGCCATTAAACTAAAATACAACAACAACATTATCTGTAAGCTGTGTATAGTTTGGAAACCTTAAGGGGAATGGGAACACCTGGCAGATTTTTCCACCATTTTTCAAAGGAAGACAACTTTCGGGACTTCCTGTTTGCTTTTCTATAGTCTCAGTCCCACCGTAAAAGGAGTCAACTGTTAAAGGTAAGAATTTGCTCCTAAGGAGCAAATTCTTTCCTTTAACAGATGACCCCTATTGACATGGGAGATAAAAATACTTTTGCAGGAGTTGCCTCCCCTGAAGGTGTACCTATTCCCCTTAAAGCTGAACTTGTACCATAATTGGTCTTGAAAATGGGGCAGGGTAGTTGAAGTATAGTCAGTGTCTTGATTGTCTGAATTATTGTGATATTGTTTTTCAGATGTCTTTACATTGTATTTAGAACTGTGACATTGTTTAGGTCTCAAAACTTCTGTTTTTGTTTGCCGGTAGATTTCAGAAAGTGATGCAATCTGTGGAATTAAGAGATTTGAATGTCATATAATTTTGGTACAATCATGTATTATATTTGGAGTGTGTCATGTGCAAATTATCAATGTGGTTTGCTAGGACTAATGCATTAGCATTGAATGATTAACCATTTATCCTGCTGTTCATGACAACCCCTACTTTTGCAAACAGTGTAGATCCAGAGAAGCCACCTGATCAGGAACTACAATGTCATGCAGTTTGTGAAATTGAACAACAACATTATATCATGTAATCTGATTGGCTGTTAGTCAGAAATGGGTGTGGCTAATTCAAGTACTCAGCAGGGTAAGGGGCGACTGATATAGAAAATTGTAGAGCTTATGCCAGTCTGTTTTCTTTTCTTTCTTCATTTTTCAGAGAAAAAAAATGCTTGCCATTCAATGTAAACCATCTTCCAGCAGATGAATCTTACGTAATATTAAGTCCTATGTTCTATGAAAAAAAAGAGAAAAAAGAAATTGAAAATGTTGACTGCTAGTCATAATTAGCACAAGAAGAGTTAAGTTTTGCTGTCATTTAAAAAGGACCTATTTTCACCATATATATTAAGACAGACCAGAGAAAACACGGTAGACACAGATGCTGAAGAATATGGCATCTCATCTGTGTCGACTCTGTTTGCCACTCATCCAGCTTTTTAAGACTTATAGGGTAGTGAATTGTACTTGTTCAAATTTAACAACAAGTATGGTAAGGAGTTGAGGTGTCTGAATAATGTAAGCTGTCTGATTAAACACCACTAAGACAATACCATATTCGCCCCAATTACCGCACCATGCACTTAGTTTTTTCAAAATCGTGTCATAAAATCATGGTGAAAAATCTACCTAATTAGCGCACACTTGATACGAAAACAACAGCTTCCTAGATGATGATTGTAATGTATACTGGTATTTAATGGGACGGAAAAAGATACTTAAGCATTGCCTTCACTGTTGGAAGAAATAATGGTAAGTTTTTATAGATTTACTACGAGGGCTTCAAGGGGAGATTACTGTAAAGTGGGCGCTTATGCATTTCCTTTTCAAAATTAGTTTTGGTGTGCGCTTATAGGAGCATGTGCGGTAATTAGGGCGAATACGGTAATTTGTTTATTTGCAGGGTGCAAATACCGTAAGGCACATTTGGTCATGACATGACTCTTTCCAAAGTTATATGAGATTTTGTCTTGAACCAGGCACATAAAAGCAAACAAAAATGTATTTCAGATTTGTTAATATATTCAGTTTATGTAATGATGTACTAGTAATCAAGAATAAAATATGCAAATTCAGATTTTTGTTCTTATATCTGAGGCCAACGAGTGTGCTA
The DNA here is from genome assembly GCA_963580285.1 of Lucinisca nassula. Classification (NCBI taxonomy): domain Eukaryota; kingdom Metazoa; phylum Mollusca; class Bivalvia; order Lucinida; family Lucinidae; genus Lucinisca; species Lucinisca nassula. The sequence continues at coordinate 52,205,866 of OY757010.1, forward strand.
ATTCCCTCAGACAGGGACCATTGACTCCACATTATATACCCTACTACTTGATAGTCAAGTAAGATTCTTTTTTCCTGGATACCTTTCATTTCTGGGAGTGGCTTTTTAACCCATTGCATGCGGGAAACCCCTGAAGGGGTACCTTGGCAAACAGTGCAGGCCAGATCAGACGCCTGCGTCTGATCGCCGCAGGCGGCGGCGTCTGATCAGGACCTGCACTATTTGCAAACAGAATTTTCCGTCAAAAATAGAACAAAAATGAAAACAAGAGGGCCCAGAGGGCCCTGGTTCTGGTTCGCTCACCTGATCCAATGTATAACAAGTGGGCCCCGGGCAGGGTCAATTTTGGCCCCAGGGCTATAATTTGAACAATCTTGGTAGAGGTCCACAAGATGAAACTTCTTATCGAATATGAAAGACCTGGGCTTTCTGGTTTCAGAGAAGAAGATTTTAAAGGTTTACCCTGCATATAGAAGTCTATGTAAAACAAGATTTTTACCTATATAAGTCTATGTTTAACCAAAGAGCCCCGGAGTGGGGGCATTTTTGGCCCCAGGGCTATAATTTTAACAATCTTGGTAGAGGTCCACTAGCTGAAGCTTAATAACAAATATCAAAGACCTAAGCCTTGTGTTTCAGAGAAGATGATTTTTAAATATTTTCCCTATATGAGTCTATGTAAAACCAAAGGGCCACATGGCGGGGGCATTTTTGGTCTCAGGGATTTAATTTGAACAATCTTTATAGAGGTCCACTAGCTGAAGCTTCATAACAAATATTGAATACCTAAGCCTTGTGGTTTCAGAGAAGAAGATTTTTCAAGATTTTCCTTATAAAAGTCTATGTAAAACCAAAGGGCCCCGGAGCGGGGGCATTTTTGGCCCCAGGGTTATAATTTGAACAATCTTGGTAGAGTTCCACAAGATGAAGCTTCATACCAAATATCAAAGACCTGGGCCTTGAAGTTTCAGAGAAGAAGATTTTTCAAGATTATTCCTATATAAGCCTATGTAAAACAAATGGGCCCTGGTGCGGGGGCATTTTTGGCCCCAGCACTATAATTTGAACAATCTTGGTAGGGATCCACAAGATGAAGCTTCATACCAAATATCAAAGACCTGGGCCTTGCGGTTTCAGAGAAGAAGATTTTTCAAGATTTTCCCTATATAAGCCCATGTAAAACCAAAGGGCCCTGGTGCAGGGGGCATTTTTAGCTACAGTACTATAATTTGAACAATCTTGGTAGGGGTCCACTAGATGAAGCTTCATACCAAATATCAAAGACCTGGGCCTTGGGGTTTTAGAGAAGAAGATTTTTAAAGATTTTCCCTATATAAGCCTATGTAAAACAAAAGGGCCCTGGTGCGGGGGCATTTTTGGCCCCAGCACTATAATTTGAACAATCTTGGTAGGGGTCCACTAGATGAAGCTTCATACCAAATATCAAAGACCTGAGCCTTGCGGTTTCAGAGAAGTAGATTTTTCAAGATTTTCCCTATATAAGCCCATGTAAAACCAAAGGGCCCCCGTGTGGGGGCATTTTTGGCCCCAGCACTAAAATTTGAACAATCTTGGTAGGGGTCCACTAGTTGAAGCTTCATACCAAATATCAAAGAACTGCGCATTGCGGTTTCAGAGAAGAAGATTTTTCAAGATTTTCCCTATATAAGCCCATGTAAAACCAAAGGGCCCTGGTGCGGGGGGCATTTTTAGCTACAGCACTATAATTTGAACAATCTTTGTAGGGGTCAACTAGATGAAGCTTCATACCAAATATCAATGACCTGGGCCTTGGGGTTTCAGAGAAGATGATTTTTAAAGATTTTCCCTATATAAGCCTATGTAAAACAAAAGGGCCCTGGTGCGGGGGCATTTTTGGCCCCAGCACTATGATTTGAACAATCTTGGTAGGGGTCCACTAGATGAAGCTTCATACCAAATATCAAAGACCTGAGCCTTGCGGTTTCAGAGAAGAAGATTTTTCAAGATTTTCCCTATATAAGCCCATGTAAAACCAAAGGGCCCTGGTGCAGGGGGCATTTTTAGCTACAGTACTATAATTTGAACAATCTTGGTAGGGGTCCACTAGATGAAGCTTCATACCAAATATCAAAGACCTGGGCCTTGGGGTTTTAGAGAAGAAGATTTTTAAAGATTTTCCCTATATAAGCCTATGTAAAACAAAAGGGCCCTGGTGCGGGGGCATTTTTGGCCCCAGCACTATAATTTGAACAATCTTGGTAGGGGTCCACTAGATGAAGCTTCATACCAAATATCAAAGACCTGAGCCTTGCGGTTTCAGAGAAGTAGATTTTTCAAGATTTTCCCTATATAAGCCCATGTAAAACCAAAGGGCCCCCGTGTGGGGGCATTTTTGGCCCCAGCACTAAAATTTGAACAATCTTGGTAGGGGTCCAATAGATGAAGCTTCATACCAAATATCAAAGAAGAAGATTTTTTGACCTTGGCCTTGCGGTTTCAGCGAAGAAGATTTTTTAAGTTTTCGGTGAAAAAATCTATTTTTGGCTACTGTGACCTATATGTGCAACGGACCGGAACCACTTGAACTACTTTGAAAGGGGACCTCCTAAGGATCATTCCTGTGAAGTTTGGTCAAAATCCGATCAGTGGTATAGGAGGAGATGTCGTTTGAAGAAAAGTTTACGGACGCACGCACGCACGGACGGACGGATGCACGACGGACGACGGACAAAAAGTGATCCCAAAAGCTCACCTTGTCACTACGTGACAGGTGAGCTAAAAATAGGCCTGACACCCCTAAAATAGAAAATGGACTTGTCCAACATATAGCAATGGAAGAGTCTACCAGTATACAATGGGTTAATAACACTGTCACTTCTATTGCCCCTGGCGATCAGGCATGGAGAAATAAATTGCGCTGCATGGTGCTTCCATGCAGAGATGAAAAGGACCAAACATTTGAGTACTGGTAAACTGCTTAGACGGTCTAAGCCTGCCTAGGCAAGGTGCTGTGAGTCTGACCGTCCCTTAACCCTAGGGGTTTCTTTTGGGTGGTAGGGCTCAATGTTGGAGAGAATTGGAATGATCTAAATAGTGTTGACAGGAATGTAAACCTTCAACAAAAAAAAAAACTGTTACTTTTAGTGCTGATTGTGATGACAAACTGACATTTATAGTCTTTCAAAACGCAGTGAGATGTGACTGCACTTTTAATTTTGGACTTGTCCATGTTTTAACCCTTGTCCTGCTGAGCCCGGATATGTCTTACCTTTCAAACAATGTAGATCCAGATCAGATGGCTTCTGAAGAAGCCATCTGATCAGGATCTACATTATTTGTCAATCAGGTTGTGAATTTGTTGCAATAATTTACATCAAGTAGTCTGATTGGTTGATAAATTTGTAGTGGGTGTGGCAGATTAAAATATTCAGCAGGACAAGGGTTTAGTTTGGATTTTACATTGGGCGATAGAGTTTTAGTGAGATTCTTAGTGCATCACATTAACCACTTGGCCGCGACTTCTACATAATGGCATTATCAAAAGAACAAGAGCTGTCCCTATAGGTGACCAATGCCCCCCGTGGGAACCAATTTCTGAGTTTTTGCAAAATGTCAAGGGGAGATAATCAGCCAAAAATGACAACAGAGTTATGGCCCTTGGTCAGAATGTAGCCCTTGTGATGGTGAATAAGTGTGTGAAGTTTCATGGGGCTAGGTCAAATACTTCTGAATTTATGATCAAGGTTAAAATATTTATATCTTTAAAATTCTGTGAATAAAAGATATCCGAAACCTGCTTCCCCTAAAACAGGAAGTTGTCACACTTGAGCTCTGAACTTTAAAAGGTCTTGGATAAACTAAAGTGCCGTCATCACACTACTTGCAATGACATCAACCTTTTCAGTGTACATGACAAGCTATTCTACCAGTTCACCCCAAATGTGAGAATACTAGACCGATTTTTATCCTATCCCTTGGTAGAATAATCTGAATATGATAAGAATTTCTATCCAGGATTTCCTTATCTGGTTGCAAGAAACAATTCTTCATATCATAATGTAACTTTGAAAAAGTGTTTTTAGAAGGAACGTATGTCCCCCATCATAATTATCACTTAACAAGCGTTTAACCCATTGCATGTAGGAAACCCCTAAAGTGGGACCTTGGCAAACAGTGCAGACCCAGATCAGATGCCGCAGAATGTTGCGTCTGATCAGGGCCTGCACTATTTGCTAACCTTATTTTCAGTCAAAAATAGAAAACGAAAAATAGGCCTGGCACCCCTGACAAATGAACTTGTCCAACATATAGCAATGGAAGAGTCCACTAGTATACAATGGGTTAAGACAGGAGCAAGTGTTTGTTTACCGTACCAAGTTTTCTTATTACTCTTCAATCAGTTCAAGAGGTCTGGTAAGGACAAGCAAAAACCTTAGGACCTGTATTACCTTGAAAACTAGGTCAGGGTCACCAAAATCTAATCAAGTCTTTTGTATGTTGAAATGATATATTATACTAAATTTGATCAGAATTCTTCCATTGGTTCAAGAGATATCATACAGAGGACTACAATTTAATGTTTGCACTTGTATGACCTTGGAAATTAAGTCAAGGCCACAAAAACGAAATAGGTAGTAGGCTGCAATGATATATTGTACTAAATGTCACCACAATGCATGGAGAGCTATTTTCGACCCAAATTTTACAGTTTTAGGGAGCCTGTGACCTTGAAAATGAAGTCAAGGTCACCAAAGCTTTTTGTAGGTGGCAATGAATGCAGCCTAAACAAAGTTTGACCACAACGCATAAATTCATTCATGAGATAGGTTGCAGACAAGCTTTTTTGATCTAAATATGCATTTTGGGAGCCCTGCCCTTCAAGAAGATGCAGTCAAGGTCACCAAAATCTGATTGTATCTTTGGCAGGTGGAAATGATAAAGTTTATTTGAATTTAGATCTTACTTTCCAATCAACACTGAATAGGTCATTTTGGAGATGTTGGTTCCAATTTTGTAGGACTTTTACCCTACATTGAGATGAAATGACACCTCAGTCCCTGCTGCCCATCAACCAAAAGGGTTTATATACATGTATGTAGGGACAGTCCAACTCCTACCACTTTGCTTGAGCAGGCTTAGACCCTCTAACAGCTTTTTACCAGTACTCGTGAGGTCAGTTTCATCTCTGCAAGGAAGCATCATGCAGCCTAATCTGTTCTCAAAGTCCCGATGGGTGGGAGACGAAATGATATATGAGCCTCGCCAAGCGAATTTGGGTCTTTGAGCATTCCGTAATGACAAACTTTAACTGCGCATGCCCAGCCATTCAGAGGGGCCAGGGATATGGCTCTCTGTCTGAAGGTTCCTCTTGATTCAATGCTTGTATGAGCGAGCAGCGAAGGTTCTGGCGAGACTGCACGGATGCGCAGGCTCGCCTGAACCTTCGCTGCTCGCATAGGCGATAAGTACCAAAATCGCTTGACGGGGCCCATATATAGTACCAAGTCTGGCCACAGCTTATGAATTCAGGTAACAGTGCAGATAAGTTATTTTTGACACAAATTTGACAGTTTTGTGGGAGCCTGTGACCTTGAAAATGAGGTCAAGGTTACCAAAATTTAATCAAATTTGCTAGATTGCAATGATATATTGTACCTTGTTTTCCAAAATCCACAATGCTCCTGCCCATCGGAGCTTCCAGAAATATATTAGGTTGCATAGTGATTCCACACATGAACTGGTAAACCACTTAGAAATGTCTAATCCTGCCCAGGCAAGTGATGCGAGTTGGACCGTTCATGCATATAAATCCGGTGGCACAACTTCACCTCAGTGTAAAAATCGGAATGGAAGCAACATCTCAAAAATGACCTAAATAGTGTTGACATGAGCATTAAACTTCAAATCAAAAGTTCGTTCATGAGATAGGTTGCAGACAAGCAATTTTTTGGCATAAAATTTATTTTTTGTGAGCCTGTGACCTTGAATTTGAGGTAGAGGCCATCAAAATCAGATCACTGTTTTCCTCCATTGTAGTGACGTAACCATGCAAGGTTGGTAAGAATCCATCAATTGGTTCAGGAGATAGCTAATGCCAACACAGACAGGACCCACAACAAAATATGTTGGGGGGACATAAAAAAAGTTTACTTATCATAGTAATTTTTTAACATTTCCTTAGCTGAAGCCCATCATTTAGTTCGTGAAATGAAGACCCCTATAAACCCCACTTTATACAGTATAGCTCCAATATATCGCGTTCCGATATTTCACGATGTCCAATCTATCGCGGTCGCGCCGTGGATCCCGTTTTTTTTCCCCTTAAAAATTCATAATTAAAAAAAAATAGAGTTTTAAGTTGTTAAAATTTATTTAAAACCAGGTTAAACCAGGCGCCAATAGCGTTTGATTTTTCCCGTCCAGCGTCTGCTATTTGGCGCAAAAACATAACCATTCACAAGATCGCAGAAAAGTCCGTTTTTATTATGCAAACATCAACCGTTAGATGTAGCTAATTGTCTGAGAAGCGATTAAACCATTTTCACATTGATTGTGGATTAAATTTTATGATTGGAGGATAAACGCCAATTAGAGACATAACTTGACCATATTTTCACACCTTATCGTCACGCACCGCAGGGTGGCAATTATATGACAGGGATTAACAATAGTGTCATACTTGAACCGTACTAAATACACAGATGGTTTGTCTCTCAATTGACAGTGCAGCAATTATTGTGATTTACTTACTGGTCTAGTTTTACCGTTGTTGACAATTTTTTTTTACACTTGCCCAAAATCAAAACACAATAAAATGATAGTTTTGTTGTTGTACATCTATAGTTTTTCGGCCCGTGGTAGACGGTAAATAATTTTTTTCCAACCGCTACTTTTAATGATTCTGAGATATGGCAAGCCAAGGGAAACAACTCGAATTGCTTTAGCGCTTATGGTAGTTGCGCCCCTTGGCTGTCACCGTTATAGACAACCAGGGGAACCCGTACATCCAAAATGGCGTCCTGTTTTGACATTTTAGCAATCACATGTGTTCAGATGCAGATTTTCAGCTGTTCTCGAATGTAAGTTAATTGGTAGACATAGTCCCCTTTGTTTGTTTTGTCACTGAGTATTTCTGAACCTACTTTAATGTTGAAATACAGCCGATAGCATTACTGACAGCCATTAGTGTGGATTGATAAACGGTATCTCACCAAACTATCACAGCGACTTGTATTGGCATCTCGGCAAACTACCGCGACTTATATTGCGCTCCAACCACATCGCGGTTTTCGGGCTATGGAACCCGACTACCGCGATATATTGGAGCTATACTGTACAGAGAAAAGTGGGGTTTTGAGGGTATGCATTATTTGCCTTATTTTTGCTCAAAAACAGATTGTGGGTACTCGTTAGAACTGCCTCATGGAGGCGGTATTAACAAGCACCCACATTATATATTGAAAGCAGAAAAAGGAAATCTTATACAGGTATTTGTAATTTCAGACACCATGTTGGATGCCATTATTTCACATGGACATGTTTTCCTTAAGCTTTGTGAGTCCAGTCTATGGTAGTACATGCCAGATGATTTTGCCTTTCTGTAAGAAAAACACTGAAGCCAACTTTACCATAAAATAATTCTTTATTATCATAGTATAATTAGGAAGCATAAAGTTACTTTGATTAGAATCAAACAATGGAATTATCAGAGACATCTACAGAATGGGGACTCGATACAAGGGGTTGTCATAAAGTTTTGAGCCTGAATGAAACAACTCAGGGGCCAGTTGTTCAAAGCATCGTTAGCTTAACAAGCTCGTTAGTGGTCATATTGTTAACTCTTCTAGGAAGTACAATATTGTAAATTTTGGTATTTTTGCTGAAAAAATGTGAGCAGCTTTTGCATTCGCAAAAGCTGCTCACATTTTTTCAGCAAAAATTTCAGCATATTTGCCATATTTAATGATCAAAGTTTTAACGATACGTTAACTAACGATGTTGTTAGTTTTGAACAACTGGCCCCAGGCCTCTAGTTTGTTGATCACTGATCAACGTATTTCCCCTCAATATCAATACGCATCTCATATCACTTGGGCATAACAGCCGAACACAGCAGAAAAAAGTCAGGGCCTAGCTGTTTAAAGAACCATTACTTAACAAACTCATGGGTGGTTCAAAAGTTAACTTTTCTGCAGTATCGAATACATGGATACAGTAGAACTTCGATGGCTCGAACACCGATGGGTCGTTTACCAGGGGTGTGTCGAACCCATTCTTGAGCCCCTAGCGAAATCCTCTACATTAGAAATAGTGGGGGATAATTAAGGAGATTTGAGTCTTTTATCTTGCAAATGTATGATGTGTGTACTCATTAGAATCGCCTCGATTAGGCGATTCTAATGAGTACCCACAGCATACATTTTCATTATAGAATTCCGAAAAGATGTCTAAAGGTATATGGTTATGCCTGCAGACAGTAACCCTCAGTGGCTCAAATTACCCCTGTTTCGAACAGATTTTCAAGGTCCCAAGGGTGTTCGGCCATTGAAGTTCCACTGTATTTTGTTGAAAATATATGAGTAACTTTTGATTTATATTTTCAAAAATTATTCAATTTATTAAAAAAATATTAATATATTTGCCAAATTAAATAAAGTTTTAATGGTAAGTTAACTAACACCGTTAGCTTTGAACAGAACCCCAACCTCTAAACCACTCCTCCACAGCTCCTGTCAGGGCCCTGTTTTAGCTTTAAAAGCTCAATAGTTGTCAAATTGTTAATAGTTCTAATATACTGAGGTATTTTTGCTGGAAAAAGGTGAGTAGCTTTTCCAAAAGCTACTCACCTTTTTCAGCAAAAATACTAGTATTTTGGCCATGTTAAATGATCAGATTTAATGAGACAATAACAAACAACATCTTTAGTTTGGAATAACTGGACCAAGAATAGCTCAAAACTTTTTGACAGCCCATGTAGACGTATTGCTAACTGACTTTAGTAAGGAAGTAACTTTCATGACCTGTCTGTCTCCCTTTATACTAAGCTCCTCTGAAGAAGTAAAGAAGACAAAATAGTTTTCAAAACAATCTGCCTTGGCTGGTAGTTTATCCATTTCCATTCACCTCTATTTTGCTGCCAGAATAATTTATTTCTTGCCACACCCAGTTTTGACCAATCCAATTACTTAATATAATTTAACCCTATAAGTAAACTAACCAAATGACAAATAGTGAAGATCTAGATCAGATGCCTATTCCATCTAATCTGGATTTACGCAGTTTGCAAAGTTAACCCATATCGTACCGGAAACCCGAAAATGGGTAATTGGCAAACAGTGTAGGCCCAGATCAGACACTGCAGAATGTGGTGTCTGATCAGGACCTAAACTGTTAAAAAAAAATCAGCCGTTTTCCAAATAAAGTTTGAAGAAAACACAACCTGATACCCCTAAATTTTGAAATGGAATTGTGCTACATACAAGATGGAAGATTCCATTTTGTAAAAATGGGATAAAGGGGCGAGGGATAAACTGCTCCAGTAAAAGTTGCAGTTCAACATCACACATAAAATTCAGAGAACATGGTAACACACCCGTGTGCTAAAATGGTGTCTACCAAGTCACCAAAACAAGCAATTTGTGATATTGTTCGTATTTCCACTCAAAACACAGGTTGTGTGTGCTCATAAGAACCACCTCATTGAGCAAAAAAGGGGAAAATAATGTATACCCCAGTAAACCCCAGTTTTCTCTATATAAAGTGGGGTTTATGTGTTCCTCACTTCACAGACTTGTTTTTGTTTGTTTGTATTGGGATTTAACAGCCCATTCAACACTGGAGGTCATTTTTGAGCCAGTCAGTTTACTTATCTACACTTTTCCTGGGCATGCTTATACATAAGCGGTTATCCAGTACAGTGCACATTCTTTTGCCAGAATCTGACAACTGCCCTTCTTGAATCAACGGAAGGGAGAGAATGACCGTAGAAAAGATTTCATGATCAATCTCCACAAAAAGATGTTGCCGACCACTGCTCCACAGACTTGTTAACACGATGTAAACCTCTACAGATCCTGCATACCACAGATCTTAAATTAATTGGATACACATAGCTCGAGACCAGGAGGCGTAATGCGGATATTTTCAGGGTAACTTTTTCTCATTTCTCTGTGAAAACGTGTTGTGGGGGCCTGTTAGAATCGTCTCTTTCAGGCTGTTCTAACAAATACCCACAGCATATGTTTCTAAGAAGAAAAAAAGAGAATTATCCTATAAATATCCTGATTACAGCTCATAATCTGCAGCTATGGATGCACCCTTGAGATTTTTGTCTACCATTTTATAAAAGACAAGATAACTGAGCCAGCGCATGACAAAACCTACAGTAAGACATGTGCGCCCAACGAAGACCCAGATCAGCCTGCGCATACGCGCTGTCTGATCAGAGTCTTTATTGTGCGCTCCAAGGATAGCTAAGGGCCCAATGTGCCATCATGCAGCAAGAGAAGTCTCTGGTTAGACTATATGGTTGCGCAGGCTGATCTGAGTCTTAGATGGGAGCACATATCTTATTGTAGGTTTTGTCGTGGGCTGGCTCCACCATTATTACTTCCTGTCTCCTTTCTTATACACTCAGCTCTATTTGAAAATGGAAAAAAAAAAATGCTCCTCAGGAATTTCTTATCAGTAAGAGCACACAATAATAACAAGGCCAGCACATCAGTTATGAATGTAGTTGCTTCCCTTAGGGGGACTGGAAATACCTGCAGGGAAGGTAACTCTTTTGTAACTTTTGTCTTTTACCTTTAGATGTCTAGAATTAAACATCATGGTAACAAGACAGTGAAATGAACACACCTCTAAACCCCAGTTGATGTAGAGAAAACTGGGGTTTTCAGGGGTATACATTAATTTGCTTATTTCTGCTCCAAGACATAGGTTGTGAGGCAGTTCTAAGAAGCACCCACAACCTATGCTTGGAATATAAATAAGAAAAATTCTAAAGCTTTTCATCAGAAAAGTAGCCATTTTGGAGCTATGAAAGAATGCACCGTCTCACACTGGTGTGTTATCATAATGGAATTTACATGCAAGGAGCAAAGTCTTCCCTTAAGGATTAACCCATTTCATACTGGAAACGCCTAAATGGGTACTGTGGCAAACAGTGCAGCCCCAGATCAGACGCCGCAGAATGTGGCATCCGATCAGGGCCTACACTGTTTGCAAAAAGTTCAGCCTTTTTCCAAACAAATTTTGAAGAAAACACAACCAGACACCCCAAAATTTGAAATGGACTCCTGCTAAATGTAAGGAGTGGTGCTTATACTGGTAAGTAAACAGGAAGTCATGAAAGTTGTCTCCCTTGTAAAATGGAAAAAAAAAACTATCAGGGCCCAGTTGTTCAAAGTATCATTGGGCCCAGTTGTTCAAAGCATTGTTGGGCCCAGTTGTTCAAAGCATCATTGGGCCCAGTTGTTCAAAGCATTGTTAGCTTAACTAGCTTGTTGGTGGTCAAAATATTAACACTTCCAGAAAGTACAATATCTAATACAGCGTTATTTTTGCTAAAAATATAAATAAACTACTCACATTTTTTCATCAAAAATATTAACCTATCTACCATGTTCAATGATAAACGTTTTAACACTATGTTAACTAACAACTGTAATGCTTGAACAACTGTTAAACCAGTTAAACTGACCATGTCTTTAATTATATATCATTAAAACTTCTATCATATCATATGGCAAATGTAATATTTTAAATGAAAAAAAGAGTAGATTTTGCAGATGCAAAAGAAGCGTCTCACATTTTCCTCCAACAAAAATACAATAGTATAAAAAAGTGTACTGTAATTATCCTAAGTACATGTGTTGGGACAAAGTGGCCTGAGCAAACAGTGCAGACCCAGATCAGACTGCTCCTTCACTGAAGGAGCAGTCTGATCAGGGTGTTCACTGTTTGCAATCAAACAGTGCAGACCCAGATCAGACTCCTCCTAAACTGTTTGCCATTCTGTCTGCACCTTTTGGACGCCTTGCTGGATTGTGAAGCAAATTCATTAAAATTTTTAAATCTCAACAAGTCCTAAAGGCGTCAGAATTTTTAGGACTTTTACGGTACTTACTAGAAAAGTTAACAATTCGACAACTAATGACCTTGTTAAGCTAACAATACTTTGAACAACTGGTCCCTGGAATCTGGTTATCCATTCCCTGATCAGTTTTACATTACGTGAACCAGTCCGTGAAATGAAGACCCCCCTATACCCCACTTTATATAGAGAAAACTGGGGTTTAAGGGGGTGAACATTATTTTTCTTATTTCTACCCCAATACATAGGTTGTGGGTACTCGTTAGAACCGCCTCAATGAGGCGGTTCTAACGAGCACCCACAACCTATGTTTGCAGTATTTATAAGAAAAATATCACGGATTTTCATCAGAAAAATGGCCATTTTGGAGATGTGAAAAAATGCACCATGTCGTACGGGTATGTTATCGTAATGATATAACATTGTTCAGATACCTTGTAACCCCATTCTGTTGCACCATTTTGCCATTAAGAGTAATGTGAGACATATAATATAACAGGTAAGCTATCAAAAAACAAAAATATACTATTGAATAGAAACAAAAAATGTGCAGAACTAACAACCTACAAGTATTATTCATTACATAACAGACATTATACAAGTCAATATACATTGATATAAAACTAAAGTATCAACCCAATATATTCTGCCCCCGCCCATCGGGGCTTGAAGAAATAGATTGGGCTGCATAATGCTTCCACGCAGAGCTGAAACCAACTGCACATGTGTACTGGCGAGGGTCAAAGCCTGCCTAGGCCAAGTGGTGCAAGTTGGACCGTACGTGCTTGTAAACCTTACTGGTTTCATTGGGTTGCAGGGCTTGAGATGTCATTTCATCTCAATGTCGGGTAAAAGTCCCACAAAATTGGAAGCAATGTATCCAAAATGACCTATATAGTGTTGAAGGGAACATTAAACCTCAAATCAAACAAACATCAACTCAATAGATGGCAGAACCTTCAATTAAATACACATAGTTTTTGACAGGTCCATTTTTAATTTAGAGATGTCTGGTTAGTTCTATTTGTTATAAGTTATACAGAAAATTCTATACTTTTAGCAAGCACTGTAGACTCTGATCAAAAACACCTGGGGTGTGTTTGATTTACCTCATCACGTGAACAAGTCTGCCCCCTAAACCCCACTTTATATAGAGAAAACTTGGGTTTGCAGGGGTATACATTATTTAACTTATTTCTGCTCCAAGATATAGATTGTGGGTACTCGTTAGAACCGCCTCAATGAGGTGGTTCTAACGAGCACCCGCAACCTATGTTTGCTGTATAAATAAGAAAAGTATCATGAAATTTGCATCAGAAAAGTAGCCATTTTTGAGATGTAAAAAAATGCACCATGTCGCACGGGTGTGTTAGCGTAATGTGAATCAGGATCAGGATTCGAAATCATGTTTATGTTTCAGCGTTTTATTTGTGCGAAACAGAAACATTATACTTAATCAGGTGAATCATACTCCATTCATGTTGTGCATCCAAAATGGCAGAATCATAGAATCGAAACATACTGTTTTTTAAAGTGGCAGAATCATGGTTGTGTTTGTAACCTGGATTCTGATTCAGGTAAATCAAACGCGCCCCTGATCTCACTAGGCAATACACGAAGCAAACCATGAACCAGATGTAAATAAATGGCAATATTAACATTTGTATGATTTCTTGACAACCTATAATATATACTAGAGGAAAAAAGAAAAGCAACAGTTGTATTCTTGAATGTCTGCGTAAATTGCTGACGTTTTATAATTTCTATATCTCGTATGATGAACTGACTATTTTTGCGGTTAGTTTATTACTGAAAATGTCATTTGAAATAATGCGCTACATGTCTTATATGAAAATCACTTTAAACCAATCAATGTGACATTGACGTCAGCATGTCGGACTAATGGATGCTTTTTTGCGGCTTTAGAGCCCTTCACATCGACTTTACAAAGTGTGAGTATGGACCAGCATAAAAAGTTAAAGAACATTAATTTGGATAAACTTGTTTCAAACTCAGTTAATGCATAACCATACACGCAACGACAAAGAAGTGCTTTCAACGTCTTTCTAAGGGTGTTGACTGTGGCTAAACGATCTGTATACGGAAATGTTATCTGGCGTAGACAACATTGAAGCTTTTTTAGCATCCAAACCAGTACTCAAACGGAAAATTGCGTCTTTCATGCGCTTTTTGCACACTGCTGTTTATGACGTCAACGTCGAAACAAGTAACGGAATTTTGGCTTTATTCATTCCTTTCCGGTGAATTGAGTCTCAACGCGTATAGTGTGTTACAAACACGACACCATTCTTCTTTTTGCGATTTTAATGCAATTTTGTGCAGTTCTTTTTCTATGGGGTTGGTTAAATACGGAAGCATCAACTCCGGGACGTTTACAATTCTCAGACTTTTTTGCTATGGTTCATTCACGGTTAGATAGTACAATTTAAAACTATTGTTAACCAGAAAAAAGATGGTTATTTTCTCGCCAAAAATCATAATGTTGCGTTTCTTGTTTCCCTTAGTATATATATATAGCATATTATTGAAGGAAATATGTTGCGGGGGGGGGGGGGTGTATTAGGAATATGATGACTATCGATGTTCAGTCATTTTACCATAATAGTGTAATAGTGCATACTACACCATAACCACTTTATTAACACTGTATTTAGGATCAACTAGAACTGTCAGAGGATCTGACTATAGCCCCGCTATAGCGCTATCAGAAAAAAAAAATACAAGAAAAGAAATGTTTTCAGCTTTCTGCCTCTAATTAAAGATGGTAAAAAGGCAATCCAGAGTTATGGTTCATGTGCTCTGCACATTGTCTCATGGTGTTTACATTTGTGTGAAGTTTCATGAAAATATCTCAAACGTTTTTTGTGTTATGGAGCGGACAAGGTTAAAATTGCCATTTTTTAATGTTCAAAGGGCAATAACTCCAAAAGCAGGTAATCTAGAGTTATGGTTCATGCTCTCTGCACATCGTCTCATACTGCTTTAAATTTGTGTGAAGTTTCATGAAAATACCTCAAACAGTTTTGGAGTTATCATGAATAACAGAAGTTTTTCAATGTTCAAAGGGCAATAACTCCAAAAGTATGCAATCAAGAGTTATGGTTCATGCACATCGTCCCATAGTTCTTTACATTTGTTTGAAGTTTCATGAAAATACCTCAAACGGTTTTTGCGTTATGATGAATAACAGAATTACGGAATCACAGAAGGACAAGGCAAATCCAATATAGCCCCCACTTTTTCAAAGCCGGGCTCTAACCACAAAAGTTGTGCTGGCTAAATAACCATGCTATATATCCAACAAAGCTGTAATGCCCCCGCCCATCAGGGCTTGCAGAAATAGATTGGGCTGCATGGTGCTTCCGCACAGAGCTGAAACTGACTTAACTTTAGTACTGGTAAACCGCTTAGGTCTAGCCCAGCCCAGGAAGTGGTGTAAGTCAGACGGCTCCTTTAACCCCATCGGTTTCTATGGATGGTAGGGCTTAAGATGTCATTTCATCTCCGTGTCAGGTTAAGTCACACAAAATCGGAAGCAAAGTCTCCAAAATGACCTAAATAGTGTGAGTGGGGACATAAAACTTCTACATCCAACAAAAATGTGCAGATTATACAGAAATTCTAATTCTGCATGCATCAGTTCAAATTCCTGCAAAGCAAGCTAGGTATAATTTGAATAATTTTGAAGCATACAGTGTGTTGAATGGGTCAAGTACAGTATTCTTGATCAATGCAAGGTTAACTGAAATTTGGTTACTAGTATTCTATAAGATGACCATGCGTTATAAAGAATTGCTGGCAAAATGGCCTGAAACAATGCTTCATAACTGAGGACAAGCGTGGTGCAAGTCTAAACTACTCAAGCTCTTATATCTTCTACTTTCAATAATTGTGGTATAATATTTTAATTCAAAATCCACTGAACTTCAAAATGTAGAAAACGTTTAACCTTTAACCTGCTGTAATACAAGAAGGAAGATTTCATTTAGGTACCAAAAGGGTTAAAGTGCCATGCAAAATTACAAAGCATACCCTATTTACCCTAAATATATTCAGACACCTCAACTCCTGAGCATACTTCTTCTAAAATTTGAACAAGTACAATTTATTACTCAATGTTCTGTCTAAAAATACAGCTGGATGAGTGGCAAACAGTGTAGACCCAGATGAGATGCCACATTCTGTGGCATCTCAACTGTGTTTACACTGTTTGTTCAAGCTGGTCATGACGTAAATATGGGAAGTCCATTTTTTTTCTGGCCGCCACATCACATGAAATGCCAAGTCTGATTTTCTCTGATAAATAAGAAAAAAAAAATATATACGAAAATGACATCTGCAACAGTCATGATAACTCACTATGAGACAGTATTCAGTAATTACAATTCTCATATGGTTCTGATGACAGTGTTAGAAATGATTACACAAGAAAACTAGAGCTGTCAGTGAAACTGACTAGGGCCCCGGCAGCGCTATCAGAGGAGTAGGAAAATGTTGATGTTAAAAAAGACGTTTTTTTTCCTTTCACCTCTAAGTATGACCTTGACCTTTGAGGTACGGACCTGGGTCTTGCGCGTGACACACTGTCACATTATGGTTAATATTTCTGCTAAGTAATATTTAAATCCATCCAGGTATAAGAAAGTTATAGATTGGACACAATAAAAAAGACGCTTTTTTGACCTTTTATCTCTAAGTATGACCTTGACCTTTGAGGTACGGCTGTGGGTCTTGCGTGTGACACTTCGTCACATTATGGTTAACATTTCTGCCAAGTAATATTTAAATCCATCCAGGAATAATAACAAAGTTATTAATTGGACACAGGAAAGACCCTTTTTTGACCTTTAACCTCTAAGTATGACCTTGACCTTTGAGGTACGGACCTGAGTCTTGCGCGCAACACTCCATCACATTATGGTTAACATTTCTGCCAAGTAATATTTAAATCCATCCAGGAATAAGGAAGTTATGGAGGATAAAAAAATTTGTGGACGGACAGACGGACAGAGTGATTACTATAGGGCACCCACACTTTCAGTGCGGGGCAAAAGTTATGGAGGATAAAAAAATTTGTGGACGGACAGACGGACGGACAGACAGACAGACGGACGGACAGAGTGATTACTATAGGGCACCCACACTTTCAGTGCGGGGCCCTAATAAATGTGTATAAAATGTGTTGCAAAAATTAGCAGAGATTCAAAACTTTTACATTTTCTGATAGTCTGATACATGTATATACAGCCACCACCTACAAAAAAACATGTCATTTCAAAGACTACTTATTGCATGAGATTCAAAAGCTTAATTTTTCAAATTTCCTTACCAAAGCCTAGGGTAAAATGAAATGGATAGACCCTTAAAGCCAGTAACACTGGCTTAAAGATATATAGAGAATATTTACTTGTTTTAGGTGAATACATAAAATATTTTATCGAGTGTGTTGAAAACAGCGGAATTTTTATGATAGCAGCACGCTTATTTGATATAGAAACTTTATTTGGCTGCCTTCCAATTTTACTGTTAGGGAATGCTGCATCTTCTAATATCTTTGGGGAAAGACTTGACCCAAAAATTTGTTACATACTCATACATATCCTGATAAGATGCACATTTCGTAGCAAAAATAACTGATGATAATGACACAAAATATTTAAAGCTATAAAATAAATGTGTTGTTGCACTGATTTAGCCCTTTTTGTACCAGAAATCCCAAAATGGGTAATTGACAAAGAGTGCAGGCCCAGATCAGACACGGCAGAATACGGCGTCTGATCAGGGCCTTCACTGTTTGCAAAAAGTTCAGCCTTTTTTCCAAATAAATTTTGAAGAAAACACAACCTGACACCCCTAAATTTTGAAACGAACTTCTGCTATTTATAAGGTGGAAGATTCCATTTGGTACAAAATGGGTTAGAGAATACTGTCAGAAAGTAACTTACAAGCTCATGTCCTTCAATATCTCAAATCTGGCCCTAGGTTATGAAACTTTTTCATGCTCAACTCAACTGAGCATGAAATCTGTAATGCTCACAAGTATTAAAACACAAACAAATCAGACACTTTTACTGCTCAAATCAACAAAGAATGTTGGTTGTCATGCTCATAAATTTTAAAATGCCAACGATTGTTGGCATTTTAACCCGTCTCTTGCTGCATATTCAGTTTAGCCACACCCATTTCTGACTTCAGAATTGTTATTGTTACTGGTGACACGTCAAATGACATTCATACACCAGGACTTTGAACCAATCAGATTACTTGATGTAATTTATTCCTACAATTTCATAAATTGAATGTCAAACAGTGTAGATCCTGATCAGATCGCTTCTTCAGAAGCCCTCTGATCTGGATCTACACTGTTTTCAAAGATAGGGGTTGTCATGGACAGCAAGATAAGGGTTAAAATTTATGAGCAGGACAATTTTTCATGCTCAAGTGTTGAGTTCTATAACCTCGGAGCTAGGACAATATTCATCAATATCAGTGCAATAAGACTATCATATATTTACTACAAAATATTTAGTTTCTGAATATGCAATACAAGTGTGGAATCTGTGCTGGTGTCATTAGCATGTGATGCTGTGTCACATGCCCAAATTGGTTCTGATCAAATATGTACACAAACAGAAATTTCCTGGCATTAAGAAAAGTAAAAAATGCCAAATATTGCTTTGCTTTTCACCTAAAACTTTCCTTTCCTTTTTAGAAAAGCTTTGAACATAAAACTATAATTCAACATTTTTTAAAAGGACACAGGTCGGGATGTATTGGATAGTAGATTATGATAGGAGTCATGACATTTTTCATATTATACCCCACATCAGCCCTCGACGCATATCAGCCCTCGGGCCTTCGGCCCTCAACCTGATATGGGAGTCTCGGCCTAATATGGGGTTAGACCCTGAATGCACCAAATATCATAGCTCCAGATAAGGTGGAGAAATGGTTAAATCAGGATAATTTTTCTCATAAGGACATGTTGTGGGTACTTCTTAGAATCCCCTCACAGGTTAGAAGCTTTGGGATATGCTTGTTCAAACAGCAGCCGGTAGACTGATCAGACTGCAGGTGCACAAGCTGATCTGTGTTTGCTGGTTCACAAGTCTGAAGACACAATTTCACTTGACACAGCTCATATACAGTAAAATTCCTCTATTAAGACCACCCAATATAAAGAATACTTCACTATTAAAACCAAACAATATTAAGACCACTTCACTACTAATACCTTCCAATATTAAGACCACTTCACAATAAAGCCCACCATATACTAAGACCACTATATTAAGACCGCACAATATTAAGACCACTTCACTATATTAAAACTGCTCATTAAGATCACTTCACTATTAAGACCTTCCAATATTAAGACCACTTCATTATAAGGACCACCCAATATTAAGATCACTTCACTATAAGGACCAGCCAATATTAAGACCACTTCACTATCAGGACCACCCAATATTAAGATCACTTCACTATAAGGACCACCCAATATTAAGGCCACTTCACTATAAGGACCACCCAATATTAAGGCCACTTCACTATAAGAACCAGCCAATATTAAGACCACTTCACTATCAGGACCACCCAATATCAAGACCACTTCACCCACTCCACTATTAGGATCACCCAATATTCAGACCACTTCACTATTAGGACCACCTAATATTAAGACCACTTCATTATAAAGACCGCTGTGTACTTAGACTACTTTACTATTAAGACCACCCAATATAGAGATCACTTCACTATTAAGACATTAAGAAAGTGTTAATATTAAGAACCCAATTGACCAACCAAATTAGGCTTTCTTTAATCTGTTATTAAGACATTCTCACTAATAAGGTCACCACCAGATATTCTCAAGGGTGATCTACATGTAGGAATTTTACTGTATTTAATGCTGGTAAGTGCATAATTATTTTTATGTACATGCAAAAAATCTTCTATATAAACAATTTGCATCATAATTAAAGAATTTAAAGCTGACATTTAATGGAATGCAATAAACAAAAACAACCTGTTGTTATACAATGCCTGTTGTTATACAACAAGCATACTTCAGGGGAACAGATACACTATAGGAGAAGTAACTCTTTCAGAATATTTTAGTCTCCCTTATCAATGTCTAATTTTATCCCTTTCAACCCTATAGACGGATCCAATGTTTTGACACGTGACTTTGTTTACATTGTAATGCGCATGCGCGAATTACTTCCCTTTGAACTCTGTCATGGATTATCGTTTGTCGTGGTTGGCGAAAAGCGTCTGGATCCATATAAACACAATGCAAATAGGGGTTCTGTTCCGCGTTTATTTCAGTTGATTATCGCCGATAATCTATTAAATTGTACTATAAATGGGTTCTTAAATGTATTCTAATACTAATTCATGCATTTTCTGCTTTAGATCATTAGTTAAACGCATTTTTATGAAAACACAACTAAGACCTTCTTGCCTTTTTACCTCCGTAAATATGGCCAGTAAATATGATCAAAACAGTCCCGATTCTTCTAGAAATCATTAATTACAAGCTTAGACATGTTTATTTTAATTGTTTAAAGGTCTAGATCATCGTTTCAAATCCAAATAAAAGATAAGTTTACAGAAAATTAAATCGTGTTTACAATGACGTTAAATGGCGAATGACATTTTTTGCCAACCACCGGTAAGTCCCGGCAAATAGTATGACTTGGTGATGACGTAGTGCTTGGATGTGTCTATACTATAGAATGGTACAGATACCTATTGAAACAGTGAAGATACAGATGAGATGGCTCATTCTGAGCCATCTCATCTGGATCTACAATGTTTACCATCTCGTAAATGATCTGGACTAAATTTAAAATTTTCAAGAATGGACACATCCAAAATTAAAGATGGAAGTGTCAACTTCAGAAACTGAGGACTGAAAGGGTTAAAGGGAAGAATTTGCACTTTTAACCCTTATCCTGCTGTATATATCAACTGGGCCACACCCATTACTAGCTTTCAGCCAATCAGACTTCTTGATTAATTGCATTCATTCAATTCACAAACTGCATGGCAAAGTGTATTTGTTTGTTTGTTTGTACTGGAGTTTAACGGCCCAGTCAACACTATTTAGGTCATTTTTAGCTGGTCAGCTTACATATCAATACTTTCCCTGGGCAGGCTTATACGTAAAGGATTAACCAGTACAGTGCACATTCTTTTGCCTGAACCTGACAACTGCCCTTCTTGAATCAGCGTAAGGGAGAGAATGACTGCAGAAAAGATTTCATAATCAATCTCCATGAAAGAATGTTGCTGGCCCGGCAGGTATCGAACCCGCCTTCTCCTTATCTCCAGTACAGCGCACATTCTTTTGCCAGAAACTGACAACTGCCCTTCTTGAATCAGTGGAAGGGAGAGATTGATCGCAGAAAAGATTTCATGATCAATCTCAACGTAAGAATGTTGCCGACTCCAGCAGGTATCGAACCCGCGTCCTCCTGATCACCAGTCAGACATGCATCTGACTGAGCTACCAAGGCTGGCAGGCAAACAGTGAAGATCCTGATCAGATGGCTTCAGAAGCCGTCTGATCTGGCTGTACACTTTTTTGAAAAAGGAAGGAGTTGTCGTGAACAGCAGGTTAAGGGTTAAGCTAATAAGCATAAATTGAGTGTACCATTCCCCATTAGTTATTTTCAACTAGTTCTGATTACACAGAAGACATTCATAATAACACATAAAAAAATCATATGTTGCGTATACATATAAAGTGATTTGTCTTTGACAAAAATTACATCAAAAAAAAAAAAAAAAAAAAAAAGCAAAGCTATGTACAAGTATTCTGAAAACCTCCTGTTCTCAGACAAGGTTCCTGTTAACATTAATTTTGTGAATGGAGGATGTATTCTGAAAACTTCCTGTCTCAGAAATGACTCCTGGTTTGTTTGTTTGTTTGTTTGTATTGGAGTTTAACGGCCCAGTCAACACTATTTAGGTCATTTTTGAGCCGGTCAGTTTACCTATGCACACTTTCCTGGGCAGGCTTATACGTAAGCGGTTAACCAGTACAGTGCACATTCTTTCGCCAGAAACTGACAACTGCCCTTCTTGAATCAGCGGAAGGGAGAGAATGACCGTAGAAAAGATTTCATGATCAATCTCCACGAAAGAATGTTGCCGACCCCGGACCTTTCATTTACATGGAATGAGGACAATTTTGTACGATGAATATAATATACTGTATTCCCCAAAATTATGAAACATGCTCTAATTAGCACACACCAATACTTTTTTTCAAGAAGTATGTTTAACCCTTATCTTGCTGTTCACGGCAACCCCTATCTTTGCAAACAGTGTAGATCCTGATCAGATGGCTTCTGAAGAAGCCATCTGATCAGGATCTACACTGTTTGACATTCAGTTTATGAATTTGCAGGAACAAATAACATCAATTAGTCTGATTGGTTCAAAGTCAGAGATGGGTGGGGCTAAAATGAATATTCAGCAAGAGAAGGGCTAACAGCAATCAAGAGCTCAAGGGATTACAGTCTATTAAAGTGCTAAAATATCACATTACCATAAAAATCCTAAAACTTTGGACACCTTGAGGACTTGCTGTAATTCTTCGAAAATTTTAACAAATTTGTTTCATGATCCAGCAAGGAGTCCAAAACATACAGACGGAATGGCAAACAGTGCAGACCCTGATCAGACTGCTCCTACACTGTTTGCCTAAGCTTATCTGTCCGAATATTCAGATCATTATGGTAATTCTCAAAAAATTGTAACAAACTTGTTTCATGATCCAGCAAGGAGTCCAAAACATGGAATGGAATGGCAAACAGTATAGACCCTGATCAGGAAAAGTCTGATCTAGGTCAGCACTGTTTGCTTAGGTCTATATCTGTCCCAATAATTAGGATCATTCCAGTAAACATATCAATTATTACACTTTTGTGATTAAGAGTGACAAATTGCTGACTTTTGGTTATTAAGGAATTTGCTGTGTTTTAAGAAACATACTCGTTATTATGCCAACTCTGGACATGTTTGGCATGAGGAGCGTAAGTTCATACCTGACCATTAACTTAACCCTTCTCTTGCTGAATATTCATTTCAGCCACACCCATCTCTGACTTTGAACCAATCAGATTACTTGATGTAATTTATTCCTACAAATTCATAAACTGAATGTCAAACAGTGTAGATCCTGATCAGATGGCTTCTTCAGAAGCCATCTGATCTGGATCTACACTGTTTCCAAAGATATGGGTTGTTGTGAACAGCATGATAAGAGTTATCCCTTATCCTGCTGCATAAATTAATTAAGCCACTCCCATTGTTGATTATCAACCAATCAAATTATTTGATATAATGTTTGTTAAATACACAAACTGCATGAAAAACAGTGTAGATCCTGATCAGATGGCTTCTTCAGAAGCCATCTGATCTGGATCTACACTGTTTGCAAAGCTAGGATTGTAGTGAACAGCAGGCTAAGGGCTAATGGAATAACTTTCAAGGGCTTGTTTTCATGATTAAAATTTAATGACTAAGCGCACAAAAGCATAATTACTGATAAGCTAGTATGATCTTTTAGCAGTTTCTACTTCAATAGACGGTGAACTCTTGCACTCCTTGTTGGTGTCACATACATCACAAAAACACGCCTATATAATTTCGACCCCCTCGAACCCCACTTTTATACAGTAAAACTGGGGTTTCCGGGGGTATTCCTAATTTTTCTTATTTCTGCTCTAAAGAATAGATTGTGGGTACTCGTTAGAACCGCCTCGATGAGGATGTTCTAACGAGTGCCCACAATTTAATTTGGAGCAGAAATAAGAAAAATATCACAATTTTTCATCATAAAATTTTCATTTTTTCGGCGATAAAGGTGGCAATGTATTTGTGTAGGCGTGTTTGCGTGATGCTTCGTGGAAAAATATTGTTTTGTGCTTGTAAGAGCATGTGCAACAACTATGGCAAATATGCTACCTTACAAAGTGCCAGACAACCTCATTGTGAGAATAAAGCACATATATGCATCTTTACTAAAAATTAAAGAAAATAATTGTCCTTTTACCCTTTCATTAATAAAATTCAATCATCAAAACATATAGGACAACTACATTTACTTCTGTTGAGATGTGTTTAGGTATAAATCTCACTCAACAATATCTCGAACTTACTGAGATATTCCCTCTGAAATCACATCTGTGGAAATGAGTAAAGACAAGTAATTGTTTGTACAGGTATAAGAGTGTTTGTACAAACAGTATAGAATCAGATCACACTGCAGTCTGATCTTGCTCTGGCCTGTTTGTGTAAAAATCAACAACATATATGGCACATACTTCTAGTAATGATTTCGTTTCCAATTGCTTTTTACTTCAAAATTTTTAAATATTGCCAAAATATCTCCAAAATTGTGACCAATATCAAAAGTCTAAAGCACTGTCTAAGATCTTTTCTTTCTAGCTCTTCTAGGTCAAGGCCAAACAACTTTCTCATTCCGAAGGTCAAGGTTAGGCTTCAGATGGTGACAAGGAATCTCTGAGGTGTGTGTAGTTGGGATACTTGAGTCTTCTGTAGAGAGCAGGAACAACACATACCAGCACACCACCCATGATTATACCTAGGATCAGGCATATCGCTATCCAGTAAGCCCCCACTGAAAATATAGTCCAAACAAATAGTGGTTAAGTTCAGGGGGGTCCAGTTGTTCAAAGCATCGTTAGCTCAACAAGCACATTTTAATTACCCCATAGACACTTGCATAAAAGTGCTTGATAAACACAGAACATACCATTTAAGTGTCCTTTATTGTTATATAATTTGGGTTCTACAACCCTTTTAAGATTATTTTGTTTATTATAGCCAGTCAGAGGTGGACAAAACCTGCCCCTCCACTCCCCCACCATTGTAAAACTTGGCAAGTGTTGTAAAAAAGAGAAGAAATTTAATGGTAACTGAATGTGATTAAAATCGCTATAAGCTTTTGCTTAAGCGACTTTTGTTTAATTTAAGAGATATCGCCCAGGGGCCAGTTGTTCAAAACTAACAATGTCTCCAGTTAATGATCATTAAAACTTTGATCATTGAATATGGCGAACATATCAATATTTTTGCTGAAAAAATGTGAGCAGCTTTTCAAATGCAAAAGCTGCTATTTGCAAAAGCTGCTCACATTTTTTCAGCAAAGAATATCACAGTATTAGATATTGAATTTGGTCGAAGTTAACAATTTAACCACTAATGGGCTCGTTAAGCTAATGATGCTTTGAACAACTGGACCCTAAACTTAACCACTAGGACACAAAGACCATTTTAGTGTCCTTTAACATTACCATATGAAACCACGAAAGCATCAGAAATGCCAAGGATTTTACATATGATTCTGTGTATGCTGGGCGCCTAGTTATCATTAGCTTAATGTTTATGTTAACTGTTTTAGTAAGTATAATACAGTCGAACTTCAATGGCTCGAACACCTTTGGGACCACAAAATCTGTTCGAGACAAGGGTAGTTTGAGCCACTGAGGGTTACTGCCAAGAGGGATAATGGGGTTAATTTTGGGACATCTTTTTGGTGCTCTGTAATAAAAATGTATGCTGTGTGTACTCATTAAAATCGCCTCATAGAGGCGATTCTAATGAGTACACACTGCATACATTTGCAAGATAAAAGTAAAAAATCACTGTAATTGTCCCACAATTCTTCTTATGTAGAGGAATTTCCTAGGGACTCGAAAACGGATTCGACTCAGCCATGGTAAACGAGCCATCGGTGTTCGAGCCATCGAAGTTCTACTGTATCTAATACAGTTGTGTTCTGGGATGAAAAAAAAAATGTGAGTAGCAACAGCTAATCACATATTTAAGCCAAAGAAAATCACAAAAGCTACTCACAATTTTTTTTTAGCCAAAAATAACAGTATATTTGCCATTTAAAACTATCAAACTTTTAAGGGTATGTTAACTTTCAAATAAATTAGTTTTGAACAACTGGACTCTGGTCCTGCAGTATAAGTTTGAAGCCTTTTTATGACTCAACTGTTCTTGGTTGGTTGCTTGATTTGAAGTTTAATAGCCCTGTCAACAATATTATGGCCATCTTGAAACAGTCAGTTTCAAGATTAGCGGGGGCAGGTTTCGCCCACCTCTGACTGGCTCCAATAAACAAAATAATCATAAATCAGACAAGGCTCTTTTGAGAAAAAAACTGGTAGTACTCAGTTCACCTGATGCTACATACCAAGTTTCCAGGCAACAGGTCAAGCAATTCTGGAATAGAATATTCTTCCAGGTGGCCATCTTGGTCATGTGACCTGGACCATCGAAAAAAACTTTTGTCTCGCCATTGCCAGCAGGCTGCATATGAAACTACATGTAAAAATGTGTCCAAAAGTCATGGCTGCCCCTTCCTGGTAGCACAATCGAGAAAATTTAATGGAAACACATTAAGAAGAATGGAAAGACCTAGCAAATTTTCTGCCATTTTTCAAAGAGAGACAAGTTTCGGGACTTCCTGTTTGCTTTTCTATAAGCCCTGTCCCACTGAAAAAGACTGGTAGTGGCATAATTAAACTGAAACTGGCCAAGCTGTTTCAGAGGAGATGTCTGAAAATGGTGGATGAATGGATGGATGATAAACAATGGAGCTGGTCATTCTGTTAGCTGCCCTTCAGTATTTGCCGCAGGGGCACTAAAATGTAGACTGTTATCCGCTTTAATTTTGCTTGGCTCTTTAGAGTTGACTTACCGCCTTTTGAGCCAGTGTGAGGTTCTGGAGTAGGTGGAGCAGTTGTTGTAGGAATGGGCTGACTGCCATTACAATGGCTCTCATCTGACCAATCACCACAGTCGTTCACACCATTACACAGCCAGTTTTGATGCATGCACAGTCCATTGGCACACTGGGTACTGCTGTTACAAGCTGAAATGTATGACATTAACCCATTTAGTACCAGAAACCCCAAAATGGGTACCCTGGCAAACAGTGCAGGCCCAGATCAGACGCCGCAGAATGCGGCGTCTGATCAGCGCCTCCACTGTTTGCTAAAAGTTTAGCCATTTTCCAAACGAGTTTTGATGAAAACACAGCCTGACACCCCTAAATATTGAAATGGACTCCTGCTATATATAAGGAGGAAGATTCCATTTGGTACAAAAAAGGTTAATGGGCATAGCACAACTTAAACAGAAAAGATTCAATTTTTACAATGATTTTTCAGAGAAAATCAGCATGGTATGATATGTTCACTGTCTGCCTAACACATGATTCACATGAAAGGTCATCTTATTAATGATTCAGGTGAAATGTCAAGCCATATTTTACCTGAAAACTGACTGGAAAAATATATGAAAATGCTGTCGGCTGCTGCTACGTTTGGTACATCTGCTTACACTAAAAGCTAAAACACCTTAAGGTGAATGAGCATGTCTGAACAAATTATCCTAAATTTTTTAAAGTGAGAGGACTTGCAGAAATTAAAGGTTTCTTTTCTGTTACCAGCAGTCTTTTTTTTTTTGTTTAACCCATTTTGTACTGGAAACCCGAAAACGGGTACTCTTGCAAACAGTGCAGGCCCAGATCAGACACAACATTTCTGTAGAAAACCAATCCTTTCATTTAACCCTTCAAGCACTGGTCATGACTAGCAGAGGACATTTTCGAAGTATTTTTTATTTTTCAGAACAAAAAGGCTTGACAATGCATGTGCATCATCTGTTGGGCAGATGATTCACATGAAATGTCACACCATGTAAGACAAAAAGTTAGTATCATCTGTTCTAGAACTTTCCAAAGTGCAGAAACCACTCATGAGAAAGAAAGAGTATTTGCTTCTACTACCAGCCAACCATACTGTCAGAAGAGAGGAAAATCATTTAAAACCAAAAGTAACTTCCCTTGGAAATGTATGAATATACCAAACTGAAAAGTAGAAGTAAAACAAAGATCAGGAATCGATACAATTAACTTACTTCACCCATCAAAGACACCAAAGGGAAAGAAACACAAACATTAAGCGACCAGACCATAATGGAAACCTAAACAAAGGAAGGCCATAAGGACAGTTACTTTCCCACAAAATGGCCGTATGGCCATCCAAAATAAAAAGACACAAGTGATACACACATTAAGTAACAAACAACACCATAAATAAACCGCCACAGAAGAACCGCCTTGGAACGGTAAGTGGAACAATTTCCACTGGGGGCTTAAATCGATTTTACGTGGCCACAATCCTCGCCCTTACTTCCGTCGCGATTTAGACAAATAATTTGTTCAGTCCGCATGAAGGCCTCCCAACTCATCAGTGCAACATCTCCGTGAACACAAAAATCAAAGAACCACAGAGGTGAGACAACGGTGAGGACTCGACAGCAAGAAACCACTGAAATGCTGGAGCAAAAGAAAACCAACAGTTAGACTCCGATGGGCCCGACGAGAGACAGAGAAAAGCCTGCAAGGACAAAACATGTTCACAAGGCTTCTTATGATGTTCTCAAATACTCTTAAAACAGATATAAACAACAAGAGGGCCAAGATTGCCCTGTATCGCCCACCTGTCACCAGATGATCATAAGCAATGTTTAGAAAATAAGAGTAGACATAGGAGTCAGTGGTTCCCTGTGACAATACAGAGCTGACTTGTATGTTACTATTAGGCACCGATAGTTAGATCCTAGCGCACCAGTAGTCAGTCTTACTAATAATACAATACCTGGGCCTTTTGGTTTCAGACAAGAAGATTTTTAAAGGTTTTCCATGCATAAGTCTATGTAAAACCAGTTAGGTCCTAGTACACCAGTAATCAGTCTTACTAATAATACAATACCTGGGCCTTTTGGTTTCAGACGAGAAGATTTTTAAAGGTTTTTCCATATATAAGTCTATGTAAAACCAGTTGGTCCCTGCTTTGGGGAATTTTGTGGCCCCAGGGCTATAATTTGGACACTCTTGGTAGAGGTCAGCTAACTGAAGCTTCATACCAAACACCAACAACCTGGGCCATCTGCAACTTCCTACCAAATATAAAAGACCTAAGACCAAAAAGATTTCCCTATATAAGTCTAGGTAAAACTGGTGGGGGCCCAGGGACATTTTTTGTCCCACGACTATAATTTGAAAAAGCTTTAGAGCTCTCACTAGGATTTTGAAAACAGGATTCCAGGAATCCTTCCTTGTGAAAAGTTGGATTCACAGGTAAAAAGTTTGATTCCCACATAAAAAAGTTGGAGTTCTGACCTTGATCAGGCATAGAACATAGACAAGAATTTCTTATTATCAGGATTCACATCCATGTGAATAACTGTATCCTTTCATGGCTCCCAAACTCTGTTTTTCTGATAAATGCGTTAGAAGAACTGTTTCACTAATGTGTCTTTGAAGCACCCACAATCTGATGTTTTGTAGAAATATTAGAAAAAATAATGTATACCCCAGTAAAACCCACTCTAAAAAAACCAAAACAAAAAAAAAAAAAAAAAAAAAATGCAGTTGCTCTGTTTTTTCTCACACGAGTCAAATACTGCGGCATTATAAAAATCATGTTGTATTAGGATAACAGCAGATATAGTGTAAACCCAGATCAGAAAAGCAGCATTCTATACAGCCATTTTTGTGCTTTCAAGTTCGGACGTAGATCTACATGTGCTTGACACTTGCTCATAATTTTCAATTGGTGTAAACAAATACGTAGGGGAAGCATCCTTACTAAGTCTGACTTCCTGTCATTGTTAAAAATTGTATTTTGACGAATTACAAACATTTTTATCACCAGTAAACATCAAAACACTCTTTGACTGAGCGATAAAAAATATGATCATGTAGTCGCGAAAATACATGACATTGGCAATTTGTCAATTATATCATCTTCGCCGTAGCCCTGGTTTAAGTAAATGTGATATTCTACTGACTAATGTTAATCCGTTGATGATTCATGCTTACATCAATCAGTAAACTAATTAATTGTAATCCGTAATAACACGGGGATTAGCGCGGCGAGATTAAAAAGATACAAGCATTTTTAACACGTGCCGCAGGCCGACTGGTGCAAAAATACCTGTCAATATAGGACACTCCTACTGATTTGTTGCATGTGTGCTTTCAACACAAAAGGCAGCAACGCATTTGATCTTTTACTGGTATTGCGTAAGCTGCCTAAATTAGCAACTGAATTTAGCGCTTCTGTAATTTTGGAAGCTTGTCACAATAAAAAAACATGCGTACCTAAGAATTGTCGGTAGTGAATTTTACGTGTACAACGGCAATAAGTTGGCGTCAAATACGCAAGATTCTGCGTTTCCGAGAGCCTTTAGCTTGTTAGAGGTCCACTAGACGAGGCTTCATACCAAACATCAAAGACCTCGGCCTTCTGGTTTCAGGCAGGAAAATTTTTAAAGGTTTTCCCTATGTAAGTCTATGTAAAACCGGTGGGCCCTGTCATGGGGGTATTTTTGTCCCCAGGGCTTTAATTTGAACAATCTTGGTACAGGCTTCATACCAAATATCAAAGACCTGGGCCTTGCAGTTTTAGAGAAGATTTTTCTAAGTTTTCATTAAAAAAATCTATTTTTAGCTCCTGTGACCTAGATGTGCAATGGACCAGAACCATTTGAACAACTTTGAAAAGGAACCACCTAAGGATCATTCCTGTATAGTTTGTCAAAATCCGATCAGTGGTTTAGGAGGAGATGTCGTGTGAAGAAATTGTTTACTGACACACACATGCAGGTGCTGACAACGGACGAAAGGTGATCACAAAAGCTCACCTTGTCACTACGTGACAGGTGAGCTAAAAAGGTAAACAGGTGACACCAATCACCTGGTGGACATTGCTTTTTTAAAGTAAGCAGATTTGAAAAACCTATCCAACCATGGTGTACACAAGGTTTTTCTAAGATTTGAACTAGTGACCTAGTTTTTGACCCAACAGGACCCAGTTTCCACTTTGGTCTAAAGTTCATAACAAGAGGGCCATGATGGCCCTGGATCGCTCACCTGACCCATATGATAGAAGCCCCTGTGGTGCAGTGGATATGCTACTCGCCTTGTAAACCAGGGATTGCAGGATCGATCCCGGGCTTCTCCAGACTTTCGGATGAGTCTTTAAACCGAGGTCCCGTCTCCGTATGACCTTAGCTGTTGGTGGGACGTAAAACAAAAACTCACTCACTCACTGACCCATATGATAGAGTAACAAGTGGGCCTCGGGGAGGACCATTATTGACCCCAGGGCTACAATATGCATAATGTTGAGGGAGGTCTAAAAAGGTGAAGCTTCATACCAAATATCAACAAAGACTATAATTTGAACAATCTTGGCAAAGGTCCACTAGATGAAGCTACACACCAAATATCAATGACCTGGGCCTTGGGGTTTCAGAGAAAAAGATTTTTTAAAGATATTCCCTACATTAGCCTCTGTAAAACCAAATGGCCCCAGGGCGGGGGCATTTTTTGGCCTCAGGACTATAACTTAAACAATCTTGATAGAGGTCCACTAGATGAAGCTTCACACCAAATATCAAAGACCTGGGCCTTGCTGTTTCAGAGAGGAAGATTTTCAAAGATTATCTCTATATTGAACAATCTTGGTAGAGGTCCACTAGATGAAGCTCCATACCAAATATCAAAGACATGGGCCTTGTGGTTTCAGAGAAGAAGATTTTTAAAGATTTCCCTATATAAGTCTATGAAAAACCAAAGGGTCTCGGGGCAGGGGCATTTTTGGCCCCAGGGCTATAATTTGAACAATCTTGATAGAGGTCCACTAGATGAAATTTCACACCAAATATCAAAGACCTAGGCCTTGTGGTTTCACAGAAGAAGATTTTAAAAGATTTTCCCTATATAAGTCTATGTAAAACCAAAGGGCCCCCGAGACAGGGGTGTATTTGGTCTCAGGGCTATAATTTGAACAATCTTGGTAGAGGTCCACTAGATGAAGCTTCATATCAAATATCAAAGACCTAGGTCTTCTGGATTCAGAGAAGAAGATTTTTCAAGCTTTTCCCTATATATAAGTCTATGTAATACCTAAGGGCCCCGGTGGGGGCATTTTTGGCCCCAGGGCTATAATTTGAACAATCTTGGTAGGGGTCCACAAGATTAAGCTTCATACCAAATATCAAAGACCTAGGCCTTGTGGTTTCAGAGAAAAAGATTTTTCAAGATTTTCCCTAAATAAGTCTATGTAAAACCAAAGGGCCCTGGAGCGGGAGCATTTTTGGCCCCAGGGCTATAATTTGAACAATCTTAGTAGGGGTCCACTAGGTGAAGCTTCATACCAAATATCAAAGACCTGGGCCTTGTGGTTTCAGAGAAGAAGATTTTTCAAGATTTTCCCTATAGAAGCCATGTTAAACAAAAGGGCCCCAGAGCGGGGGCATTTCTGGCCCCAGCACTATAATTTGAACAATCTTGGTAGGGGTCCACTAGGTGAAGCTTCATATGAAATATCAAAGACCTGTGCCTAGCGGTTTCAGAGAAGAAGATTTTTAAAGATTTTCCCTATATAAGCCCATGTAAAACCAAAAGGC
This sequence comes from Lucinisca nassula, assembly GCA_963580285.1. Taxonomy (NCBI): domain Eukaryota; kingdom Metazoa; phylum Mollusca; class Bivalvia; order Lucinida; family Lucinidae; genus Lucinisca; species Lucinisca nassula. The sequence goes on from OY757010.1 coordinate 52,238,498, forward strand.
CCCTGGGCGGGGCATTTTTGGCTCAAGCACTATAATTTGAACAATCTTGGTAGGGATCCACAAGATGAAGCCTCATACCAAATATAAAAGACCTGGGCCTTGCAGTTTCAGAGAAGAAGATTTTTCAAGATTTTCAATATATAAGCCCATGTAAAACCAAAGGGCCCCGGGGCGGGGGCATTTTTGGCCCCAGCACTATAATTTGAACAATCTTGGTAGGGGTCCCCTAGATAAAGCTTCATACCAAATATCAAAGACCTGGGCCTTACGGTTTCAGAGAAGAAGATTTTTAAAGCTCTTCCCTATATAAGCCTATGTAAAACCAAAGGGCCCCGGGGCGGGGGCATTTTTGGCTCCAGCATTATAATTTGAACAATCTTGGTAGGGGTCCACTAGATGAAGCTTCATACCAAATATCAAAGACCTGGGCCTTGAGGTTTTCAGAGAAGAAGATTTTTAAAGATTTTCCCTATATAAGCCCATGTAAAACCAAAGGGCCCCTGAGCGGGGGCATTTTTGGCCCCAGCACAACAATTTGAACAATCTTGGTAGGGGTCCACTAGATGAAGCTTCATACCAAATATCAAAGACCTGGGCCTTACGGTTTCAGAGAAGAAGATTTTTAAAGATTTTCCCTATATAAGCCCATGTAAAACCAAAGGGCCCCGGAGCGGGGGCATTTTTGGTCCCAGCACTATAATTTGAACAATCTTGGTAGGGGTCCACTAGATAAAGCTTCATACGAAATATCAAAGACCTGGGCCTTGTGGTTTCAGAGAAGAAGGTTTTTTAAGTTTTTGGTGAAAAAAATCTATTTTTGGCTCCTATGACCTAGATGTGCAATGGACCGGAACCATTTGAACAACTTTGAAAGGGGACCACCTAAGGATCATTCCTGTGAAGTTTGGTCAAAATCCGATCAGTGGTTTAGGAGTAGATGTCATTTAAAGAAATTGTTTACGGACGGACGGACGGATGCACGCACGGACGCACGACGGACGAAAAGTGATCCCAAAAGCTCACCTCGTCACTACGTGACGGTGAGCTAAAAATATACATTCTGACAAAGTTTCATGAAGATAGGATAAACCAGAGGACCATTGGTCCTGAATCGCTCACCTGACTTTTCTGAGGAAGTCCTCATAGACTTTAATATGTGATCTTTGGCCAAGAGGGACTGAAGGTCTGTGTAACTGGGTGGGGATCTCAACTGTTTCCGAGATATTAAGCATTCAATGCAATAAAGGGAGTTGGCCCCCAGCCCCCCCCCCCCCCCCACTGGAACCGTAGGTCCAACGGTCCATTACACTGAATGCGACAAGAATATATATATGGTTTATGGGTGGGGATCTTAACCGTTTCCGAGATATTAAGCATTTTGTGGAAAAAAGGGGGTTAGGCATGCCCCCTCCCTCACCCAGGGACCCCCCGGGTCCAAAGGTCCATGTCACTGAATGCGCCTTATCATAAGGAACAAGAATATATATGGTTTGTGGGTGGGGATCTTAACCTTTTCCGAGATATTAAGCATTTTGAGTAAAAAAGGGGGAGGGGCCTGCCCCCCCCCCCACGGACCCCTGGTACCCCATGGTCCAAAAGTCCATGTCACTGAATGGGCCTCATCATAAGGAACAAGAGTATATATGGTTTATGGGTGGGGATCTTAACCGTTTCCGAGATATTAAGCATTTAATGCAAAAAAGGGGGTGGGGCATGCCCCCCTGGGACCCCCGGGTCCAAAGGTTCATGTCACTTAATGCGCCTTATGATCAGGAACAAGAATATATATGGTTCATGGATAGAGATCTTAACCGTTTCCGAGATATTAAGCATTTTGTGCAAAAAAAAGGGGTGGGGCATGCCCCCCCCCCCCCCTGGTACCCCATGGTCCAAAAGTCCATGTCACTGAATGGGCCTCATCATAAGGAACAAGAGTATATATGGTTTATGGGTCGGGATCTTAACCGTTTCCGAGATATTAAGCATTTTGTGCAAAATAGGGGTGGGGCATGCCCCCCCCCCGGGGAACCCCGGTACCCAAAGGTCCAAAGGTCCATGTCACTGAATGCGCCTTATCATAAGGAACAAGAATATATATGGTTTATGGGTCGGGATCTTAGCTGTTTTGGAGATATTAAGCATTTTGTGCCAAAAAGGGGGTGGGGCATGCCCCCCCGGGGGGGCCCAGGGTTCCAAAATCCACGTCACTAAATGCGCCTCATCATAAGGAATAAGAATATATATGGTTTAGTGGCATTATTTGTAACAGTTTGCAAGATATCAGACATTTCTACTTTTTCCCATACAAATGCCCATGTTACCAAATTTAACCTTGGCGTAAAATAGGTCAAGGTCATCCCAGGGACACCATTTATGCAATTTATGATGGGCCCATGTCCCAGGTGCTACATGCCAAGTTTCATGCAAATCGGCCCAGTGGTTCCGGAGGAGAAGATTTTCGAAGGGTTTTTACCATATATGGGCATGGCGGCCATCTTGGTCATGTGACCTAGACCAAAAATGCAAACTTTCGTTCCCCCACCCCATGGAGCCTCCACATGAAATTTGACTACAATCGGCCCAGCGGTTCTGGAGGAGAAGACGTTTGAAAATGTGAACACACACACACACACACACAAAGAATTTTTGCCTGGCCATACTATCAGCTCACCAATGAGCCTTCGGCTCAGGTGAGCTAAAAATGTGCCTTCTAGAGTGTACACAAGGTTTTTCTAAGATTTGACCTAGTGACCTAGTTTTTGACCCAACATAACCCAGTTTCCACTTTAGTCTAAAGTGCATATAGATAAACATTCTGGCAAAGTTTTATGAACATTGGATAAAAAATGTGATTTCTAGAGTGTACACAAAATTTTTCTAAGATTTGACCTAGTGACCTTGTTTTTAACCCAACATGACCCAGTTTCCATTTCAGTTTAAAGTTCATAAAGATATAATTTCTGACAAAGTTTCATGAAGATTGGATCAAAAATGTGCCTTCTAGAGTGTATACAAGGTTTTTCTAAGATTTGACCTAGTGACCTGGCTTTTGACCCAACATGACCCAGTTTCTATTTCAGTCTAAAGTTCATAAGGATAAGCATTCTGACAAAGTTACATGAAGATTGGATCAAAAACGCGCCTTCTAGAGTGTACACAAGATTTTTCTAAGATCTGACCTAGTGACCTAGTTTTTGATCCAACATGACCCAGTTTCCATTATAGTCTAAAGTTCCTAAAGATAAATATTCTGACAACGTTTCATGAAGATTGGATCAAAAATGCTCCTTCTAGAGTGTACACAAGGTTTTTCTAAGATTTGACCTACTGACCTTGTTTTTGGCCCAACATGACTCAGTTTCAAACTTGGCCTAGGTTTCATAGAGATAAATACTCTGACAGAGTTTCATGAAGATCCAATCAGAAATGAATGAGTTATGCTGGTCACATGCATTTTACCATAGTTATCAATGGGAACCTATGGAGAATGCTATCATAAATCTAAAAGGGGTCATAACTCCACCAACAAGAGGCCCATGGGCCACTATGCTCACCAGAGCTCAGGTGGGCACTGCCCAATGACAGCCATGTATTTTAACATGATATCATTTTAATCTACCAAATGAATCCCCATGTCCAAATAAGCACCCATGTGGACTCAGTATCTGTAACATTAGGCCTTTTATGAAGTAGAGGGGGTGGGGCATGGATCCAATGGAGCCCTGGTTGGTATCACTAAATGCGTCTTAGCATAAGGAACAAGAATATATTTGGTTTAGCAGTGGGGATCTGTAAGGCCTCTTAAGTGGTGGAGGGGTTGGGGCATGCCCTGTTAATCCCAGGAATGCCCAAGATTTTTATCCCTAAACGTGTCTTATCATAAGGACCAAGTATATATATGGTTTAGGGGTTGGAATCTGATCGGTTTCTGAGATTTGAGGCCCTTTTATGAAGTAAGGATAGGCATGGCCCTGTGGACCCGCCTACAGTAGGTGTGCTAATAATAAGGAACAAGAACATATATGATTATGGGGTGGGGATTTGAATGGTTTCTGAAATATAAAGCCTTTTATGAAGTGGAAGGGCAGGGCACATTGCCTCAGCACAAAGAGACCCCCATGTTGGTGTGATTGAATGAGTCTTATCATAAGGGACAAGTATATGGTTTAGGGGTGGAGATCTGAAATATTTCTGAGAAATATGGCTTTTAATGAAGTAAAGCGATGGAGCATGGCCTGGGCATGCCACGGGGACTCCCAAGCTGGTGTCACTGAATGTGTCTTATCATAAGGAAGATGAATATATATGGTTGAGGGTGGGGCTAAGAACAGTTTCTGAGATATAAGGCCTTTTGTGCAGTGGAGGGGTGGGGAAGGCCCCGGGAGACTCCCAGGTTGGTGTCAATGAATGTGTCTTATCATAAGGAACAAGAATATATATGGTTTAGGGGGTAGCCATCTGTAGGGTTTCCAAGATATTGTGAGATTATGAAATGGAGAAGGTGGGGCATGGCCCAAGCACATCCCTGGGGACCCCCAGGTTGGTGTCACTGAATGCGTCTTATCATAATGAACAAGAATATATATGGTTTAGGGGTGAGGATCTGAACAGTTTCTGAGATATACTGCCTTTTGTGAAGTGAAGGGGTGGGGCAAGGGCCCGGCGCATCCCTGAGGACCCCCAGGTTGGTGTCAATGAATGTGTCTTATCATAAGGATCAAGAATAAATATGGTTTAGGGTTGGGGATCTGAATGGTTTCCAGGATATTGGGCCTTTTATTAAGTGGAGGGGGTGGGGCATGGCCTTGGCGCATCCCTGAGGACCCCTAGGTTGGTGTCACTGAATGGGTCTTATCAATAAGGAACAAGAATATATATGGTTTAGGGGTCGGGATCTGAATGGTTTCTGTGATATATGGCCTTTTATGAAGTGGAGGGGGTGGGCCATGGCCCCGGCACAACCTGGGGGACCCTCAGGTTGGCATAAAAGCATATGGCTGAGAGAAGTTTACTCAAGAAACATTTCTATAAAAGTTTTGTAAAAATATCTGCAATGACTTGGCAGTAAATACCATTTTTCAATTTTCCCCATTATAAGTCTATGGAAACTCTAAGTTGCCATAGCAACCAAACTAATGAGCCGATTTTCATAAAAAACACAAATCATAAAAAACACAAACTTTCAATCCCCCAGCCCAAGGATGCTACAGATAAAATTTGGGGCCAATCGGCCCAGTGGCTTCAGAGAAGATGTTTAAAAGTGTTGACGTCACACGACAGCGCAGACGCAGACGACACAGACGACGACGGACAACTGCCTATCCTATAAGCTTCCCCGGAGCCTTCGGCTCTGGTGAGCTAAAAATGATCGGACCTGTCCCTTTTTGAACCCGTCCCAGATTTTTGTGATCTCTACTATATATATCAGTTTCAGAAAGATCAGGCAAAAAATGAATGCGCTAGAGAGGGCACAAGCTTTTGGTAAATAGTTGCCATGGCAACCAGACTGTGCAATTGATTCTCACAAAACATACTATGTCATTGTTCCCCCATCCAGTGCACATCACATATGAAGTTTGATTGAAATCAGCCTGCAGGTTGCTGAGATCTTGCAGTTTGAAAGTGTGGACGAAGGCTCCGGGGTAGCTCATAGGATGGAGGCCTGCCTTCGGCTCTGGTGAGCTAAAAACTTTCTCAAGAAAGGTCAGTATTGCAATATTTTGGATGGAGTATCGTTAAAATATGGACAGCAAAACTGTTTGTTTAGAGTTTAATGGCCTCATGAAAACTATTTAGGTCACGTCAAGGTGGTCAGCTAACTGCAAAATGTATATAAGAAAAATGCATGCATTTCTTTTACTTTTGTTTGGATACAGCATAGTAGTTTAACTAACATCGTTTTGTTTCGGATCTGTAAAATAGTCTTCTATAGGGACTGTGTGTACCAAAATCTTAAGAAAACTTACTGTGCTGTGTGTAATTCAACTTAAATGTGAAAGGTGTCACAGCTTCAACATCACTAGTCTTGTTACCAACATAAATATAGTATCTGATCCATAGGAAGTTGGTCCGAGAGAGAAAATTGGTGTAATTCTCTTTCTTCACCAGTGTGTCACGTGCAGAACCTCCATCACGAACCTCAAGTACATTCCTTGAATAAAAATTAAAAATAATACAGGCAAATGTATTAGGGCTGAGGAAAATTGTGTGGCAGAGAAATACAATTTTATTTCTTATTTTTCAGAGAAAATTAGACCTGACATTTAAGGTGAATTGTCACCAGCAAACAGCATTTGGATTGTCTTATTTTTCAGAAAACAAGGAAAATTATGGACACATTTTTCAAAAAAACTTTAACCAAAAGCTAAACCTGTCAGACAATGCCAGACACCAGCCCATCTGATGCCCATCAGCACAGACATTGCAATTTTAAAGGTGTCTCAACTAGATCTACATTGTCTGCTCAGGCTTGTCTGTCATAGTGCATCAGGTAAATTCCTTATGCACACTTGGCCACTGCTCAACACTCCTACTGCATGTTTCGATAGAATCCAAGCAAATTCCAATGCAGCCAATCAGATTGTTCATTCTAAAGTCATTCTCTGCTATACCCATGTCCACCAGTAAATGTCGTCTTTGGTCAGAAATGATATTTTTAATGTAAAATTAATTTTAATTAATAATATACCTACCCATCACTACAATGGCATGAAATTGTAGTGATGGGCAGTTATATTTGACATTAAAATGATATTTTTAATGTAAAATTGATTATGCCCCCGCCTATTCGGAGAATAGCGGAAGGGCATTAAGCTTTACCCCTGTCCATCCGTTCGTTCGTCCATCCGTCTGTCCCGACATCATGTCCGGGCCATAACTCCTAAACCGTATGGAATACCTTTATGAAACTTCACAGGTGCATTCATCCCACTGAGACGATGTGTCATGAACAAGGAAGACAACTCTTGCATTTTTGGTTTTTGAATTATCTGCCCTTGACTTAGTACCATATAGTAAACCGTGTCCGGGCCATAACTCCTAAACCCTATGGAATATATTCATGAAACTTCACAGGTGCATTCATCACACTGAGACAATGTGTCATGAACAAGGAAGACAACTCTTGCATTTTTGGTTTTTGAATTATCTGCCCTTGACTTAGTACCATATAGTAAACCGTGTCCGGGCCATAACTCCTAAACAGTATGGAATATATTCATGAAACTTCACAGTTGCATTCATCACATTGAGAGGATGTGTCATGAACAAGGAAGACAACTCTTGCCTTTTTCCAAACAGGCCAGTGGCCAAGGGCAGTGAATCTTTTGCTTGCAAAGTTTGCACTCTGATTTGCTCCAAAATGCTTTACATACCTAGTTTGGGAACAAGACAATTCATCGACACGGTTTTTGGAGACAATTCATCGACACAATTGAAGACAACTCATCGACACTTTTTGAAGACAACTCATCGACACATTATTATGCAGAACGTGTAAAACTGGTTAGCTTTGATATAAGTTTTTAAATTTTCTGTCTCTGTCAGTCAGCCCGCCCGTCCGTACACACGTGCATATGTATGTATGTATAATACTGGTGAGTCTTTATATGCGTTTTTAGACTGTCTGTCTATCTGTCTGTCCTTCTGTCTGTCTGTCTGTCAATCTATTTTCTTTCTTTCATTTATTCTTAGATATTATATGTCTTGTTTCTTTCGTTCAGTCTTATACATTATCTTATTCTTTATTTATTTGTTTATTTCATACTTATTTTGAGGGCACGTGGCAGTTAATATACAAGAGGGCCATGATGGCCCTGGATCGCTCACCTGATCCATAGTGTAACAAGTGGGCCCCAGAGAGGGCCATTATTGGCCCAAGGGCTTTAATGTGCATAATACTGAGGGAGGTCTTAAAGGTGAAGCTTCATACCAAACATCAACAAAGGCCATAATTTGAACAATCTTGGCAAAGGTCCACTAGATGAAGCTACACATCAAATATCAAAGACCTGGGCCTAGCGGTTTCATAGAAGAAGATTTTTAAAGATTTTCCCTATATAAGCCTATGTAAAACCAAAGGGCCCCGGGACCGGGGCATTTTTTGCCCCAGCACTATAATTTGAACAATCTTGGTAGGGGTCCACTAGATGAAGCTTCATACCAAATATCAAAGACCTGGGCCTTGTGGTTTCAGAGAAGAAGATTTTTAAAGATTTTCCCTATATAAGCCTATGTAAAACCAAAGGGCCCTGGGGCGGGGACATTTTTGGCCCCAGCACTATAATTTGAACAATCTTGGTAGGGGTCCACTAGATGAAGCTTCATACCAAATATCAAAGACCTGGGCCTTGTGGTTTCAGAGAAGAAGATTTTTAAAGATTTTCCCTATATAAGCCAATGTAAAACCAAAGGGCCCCGTGGCGGGGGCATTTTTTGTCCCAGCAATAAAATTTGAACAATCTTGGTAGGGGTCCACTAGATGAAACTTCATACCAAATATCAAAGTCCTGGGCCTTGTGGTTTCAGAGAAGAAAAATTTTAAAGATTTTCCCTATATAAGCCTATGTAAAACCAAAGGGCCCCAGGGCGGGGGCATTTTTGGCCCCAGCACTATAATTTGAACAATCTTGGTAGGGGTCCATTAGATGAAGCTTCATACCAAATATCAAAGACCTGGGCCTTGTGGTTTCAGAGAAGAAGACTTTTAAAGATTTTCCCTATATAAGCCTATGTAAAACCAAAGGGCCCGGTGGCGGGGGCATTTTTTGTCCCAGCACTATAATTTGAACAATCTTGGTAGGGGTCCACTAGATGAAGCTTCATACCAAATATCAATGTCCTGGGCCTTGTGGTTTCAGAGAAGAAGATTTTTAAAGATTTTCCCTATATAAGCCTATGTAAAACCAAAGAGCCCCAGGGCGGGGCATTTTTGGCTCCAGCACTATAATTTGAACAATCTTGGTAGGGGTCCACTAGATGAAGCTTCATACCAAATATCAAAGACCTGGGCCTTGTGGTTTCAGAGAAGAAGATTTTTAAAGATTTTCCCTATATAAGCCAATGTAAAACCAAAGGGCCCCGTGGCGGGGGCATTTTTTGTCCCAGCACTAAAATTTGAACAATCTTGGTAGGGGTCCACTAGATGATGCTTCATACGAAATATCAAAGTCCTGGGTCTTGTGGTTTCAGAGAAGAAGATTTTTAAAGCTCTTCCCTATATAAGCCCATGTAAAACCAAAGGGCCCCGGAGGGGGGGGGGGGGGGGGGGGGGGCATTTTTGGCTTCAGAGAAGAAGATTTTTTAAGTTTTTGGTGAAAAAAATCTATTTTTTGCTCCTGTGACCTAGATGTGCAATGGACTGGAACCATTTGAACAACTTTGAAAGGGGACCACCTAAGGTTCATTCCTGTGAAGTTTGGTCAAAATCCGATCAGTGGTTTAGGAGGAGATGTCGTTTAAAGAAATTGTTTACGCACGCAAGGACGCAGGGACGGACGCACGCATGACGGACGACGGACAAAAAGTGATCCCAAAAGCTCACCTCGTCACTATGTGACGGTGAGCTAAAAACATGGACAAGCAATCAATTAAGTCATTACTCAAACTATTTTGTTAATCGGCGTGTGCCATCAAGTTACAAACATAACGATTATCATATTGCTCAAATGTTTATCCTGCATGTGTATTTGTTCCTTTGTTCGTTTACTATATTGTTCGTTAGTTAAAAACTATTAAATAATTTTAAAGAAAATTAATGAAAATTAATTATAGATCTGGTTAAATTTCGTCGTTTTATATATGGATGATCACTTCCAAGTATGTACTGCAACCCGTATTAAAAGACCTGTATTTCATTGTATTTCAGGGATCGACCTTGCGCAGTACCCACGCATGACGAAGCAACAACTACTTATCCATAATTACCCTTAATTACCTATGATTGCCAATTACCTTCAAACAAATGTGTCGATGAATTGTCTTCAAAAGGTGTCGATGAGTTGTCTTCAATTGTGTCGATGAATTGTCTCCAAAAACCGTGTCGATGAGTTGTCTTGTCGATGAATTGTCTCGATTCCCCTAGTTTAACCTTTAGATGCCAAGGAAAACTGCATCTGAAACTGCATCTGAAAATGTCCCAGTCGGATCTGGGTCTGCACTGCTTGTAAAAATGACTTTTAAAGTAACAAACGGACACCAAAGCAGATGATAAATTTTGTGATTGACATCTTAAGGGTTAAAAAGTAATATCAATCAATCGTTTTACAGATAGTGGACAAATGGAATTCTAGATGTATGAAAAAAACTTGTTAATTTCATACAAAAAATGTTTACCTTGATTTGTTTGAGAGTCCACTCACAGAGATGCTTGCATGAACAACATTAACTGACTTCTTTGGTCCATCTTTCCTCAGTTGTATGATCCAGATGCATTCAGTGGACTGTGTCACATTCACTGGACTGGTTATAGTTGCATTTTCTTTATTCACCACTCCACCACAAGCTGTATAAGTCACAAAATAGTCCCTGAATCATGTATCCATCAATATCTTCACTATTTGGAATTACTGAGCTAAGAAAGTACCTGGGTAGTGAAGACAGTGCAGACTGTTTGCTGTTCCATGTGCACACACATGTACAGTGAAATTCCACTATTAAGACCTAAAATTAAGACTAATCCTGCTTTAAAAAGCTTATTTAGAGAGTGAGTGTTAAGAGTTTTACATCCCACCAACAGCTAAGGTCATATGGAGACGGGACCTCGATTTAAAGACTCATCCGAAAGTCTGGAGAAGCCCGGGATCGATCAGCTTATTTAGAAGGTTTCTGTAATTCTTTGTGTTTTCTTCAAGCAGTGTTCTCTAGTCAGAGACCGCCTTGGGGACTGTTCAAAAGTGGTCTTTAAGACCACTTTTGAACAGTCTCAAAGGTGGTCTGAATATAGGAGTTTTACTGTACACGGGTGTGTATGCATGTATGTCTATATGTGAAGAGGCAAGACTCCAGTTAGCACTGTAAATGCATGGCTGTTTGTGAAGAGACAAAGCTCTTGATATCACTGGAAATGCATGTCTGTGTGTGAAGAGATACGGCTCTAGCTACCACTGTCAGTGCATGTGTATGTGTGAAATGACAAGGCTCTGGTCAGCAATGTAAATGCATGTCTATGCCTGAAGGAACAAGGCTCCAGTTAGCACTGTAAATGCATGTCTCTGTGTGAAGAGACAAGGCTCCAGTTAGCACTGGAAATGCATACCTGTGTGTGAAGACACATTGCTTTAGCTACCACTGGAAATGCATACCTGTGTGTGAAGAGATGAGGCTCCAGTTAGTAATGGAAATGCATGTCGTGTGTGTCTGAAGAGACATAGCTCTAGCTACCACTGTAAATGGATGTCTCTGTGTAAAGAGACATGACTCCAGTTAGCACTGTGAATGCATGTTATGTGTGAAGAGATAAGGCTCCAGTTAGCACTGGAAATGCATGCCTATGTACATATTGAGAGACATAGCTCTAGTTACCACTGGAAATACATATCTAGGTGTGGTGAGACAAGTCTCTAGGTACCATTGTAAATGCATGTCGGTGAAGGAAGAGACACAGCTCAAGTTACCACTGTAAATGCATGTCTGTGTGTGAAGAGTTAAGGCTCTAGTTACCACCATAAATTTGTGTCTAAGTGTCAAGAGACAAGGGTCTAGTTACCAATGTAAATGCATGTCTGTGTGGAGAGACAAGTCTCTAGGAACCACTGTAAATGCTAGAAGCCCCAATAATGTAGTGGAAATCTGTAACACATTACTATAAATAAAGTGGAATGTATAGTCTACAGAGTTTTCACAGCAATGTGATTGATCTTATGTTTCAAAAACTTGTACAGTATAGTATTTCACTGAACTCCTGCACAAAGACAATTGATCATCCATTAATTATATAAGACTTTCTTATTGTATTAACATGCCCGCACAAAAATGATCTGCAATGCAATGCCTTTGCCACATATATTAACATAATGACCTGTGCTTAAACTGCTTGTATAGATGAGACTGTTAAAGCAAACTAGGGATAAATTAATCTTAAAATTTTTCAACACTATGCTTTACTGCCGCAAAGGTCAATTTTTCAACACTGTGCTTTACTGTAGCAAAGGTCAATTTTTCAACACTATGCTTTACTGGCGCAAAGGTCAAGTTTTCAACACTATGCTTTACTGCCGCAAAGGTCAATTTTTCAACACTATGCTTTACTGCCGCAAAGGTCAATTTTTCAACACTATGCTTGACTGCCACAAAGGTCAATTTTTCAACACTGTGCTTTACTGTAGCAAAGCCTTGCCACCATGATCAATTTTAAACCCTGTGCTTTACTGTAGTAAAGCCTTGCCACCATGATCATTTTTAAACTCTGTGCTTGACTGTAGTAAAGCCTTGCCCCCATGATCAATTTTTCAACCCTGTGCTTTACTGTAGTGAAGCCTTGCCCCCCATGATCAATGTTTCAACCCTGTGTGTGACTGTAGTAAAGCCTTGCCCTCATGATCAATTTTTCAACCCTGTGCTTGACTGTAGTAAAGCCTTTCCCCCCATGAGCAATTTTTCAACCCTGTGCTTTACTGTGGTAAAGCCTTGCCCCCATGATCAATCTTTCAACCCTGTGCTCTACTGCACTGAAGTCTTGCCCCACAATCTTTACACCCTGTGCTTTACTGCACTGAAGTCTTGCACCCCCCCCCCCCCCACCACCATGAGCAATCTTATAACCCTGTGCTTTATTGCAATAAACGTGGATGCCGACACTCCAATGCAAGAACCAACCGTAGTGCAATAGCTCTTCCTGGACTCATCCAGATGAGCTAAAATTTGTTCCTAGATTATTTTCATTACGCCTACTAATCTGCAGCTAATTTTGCACTTACTCAAAAACCTAAAAGTCAGACTGTATCCAGCATTCGGCTTCTGTGAAACTTTACCATCAACGGCAGTAGCATCAAAATCTATTGACAGATTTCCTGCAGGCACTACAGCATCCGAAATCCCTGGCCTGAAAGACCCTGTAGAATTTCTGAAGGTTCGAATGACCTTGCCATTTCTTCTGAGGGTCAGGTTGTGGGCTGGATCCAGCTGAACTGTGCTCAGTGTGACATACAGACTAGAGTTAGCCACATCCTTGAGAGTGTAGTTACAGTGGGTGTTCAGTGGGTAGGTGTCAGGAAACCCTGGACTGGTGATTGTTCCACTTTTCTGGTTGCTATAGTAACCACAGGCTGTTTCTGAAATACATAGTGTACCATAAATATCTGAGCATGTGCATGACAAAACTTACAATAAGACTAGTGCACATCTACTCAGTCTGATCAGAGTCTTCACTGACCATACAAGTTTTCTACAGCCTCCAGGCCCCGAGCTTATAAAACATTTTTCATACTCAACTCAGCTGAGCATGAAATTTATAATGCTCAAATGAAAGAGGCAATTTTGTTGATCAGATCAGCACAACTGTCATTTGTCCTGCTCATAAATTTTAAAATGCCAACAATTGTTGGCATTTTAAAATTTATGAGCAAGACAAATTTCATGCTCAAGTAAGTTGAGCATAAAAAGTTTCATAACCTCAGACACCGGCTGATCAGACTCTATGCTGTCACAGAGATCTTATTGTAGGCACTGATGCCCACTGGCTCATTAAAAAGCCTTGGCCCAGTTGCTTGACACTTAGCACTTTGTAAAAATTCAGCAGATGACATTTTAAAATATTTTTTTTTTTATTCCCAGAAAACAGACTTTGACATTTTGACATGTAGACAATTTGCATAAAATGTCAAAACCTGTTTACGGAAAATATTTGAGAAATATCATCAATTTATCGGCTGCTGAATTAGCCCAGTAAAGATTAAAGCTAACAGAAGTTGTTAGATAAAACATGAGTGCCATCATAAGAAAACCATAGCAATAAACTGTAATGTTCTTCAGGCAAATGTCTTATTCACTACCCCATGAAGGCTTAACCTAAGACATCTCTATTTTGTTTGATTTGAGGTTTAACGTCCCGGTCAACACTGTACAGGTCATTTTGGAGACATTGCTTCCAATTTTGTGGGACTTTTACCCGACATTGAGATGAAATGACACCTCAAGCCCTGCCATCCAATGAAACCAATAGGGTTTATAAGCATGGGTGGGCAGACTAACACCGCTTTGCCTGGGCAGGCTTTGATCCTCTAAGCAGTTAACCAGTGCTCGTGTGCGGTCGGTTTCAGCTCTGCATGGAAGCATCATGCAGCCCATATATTTCTTCAAGCCCCGATGTGGGGGGGGGGGGGGGGGGCCCTAAAGACATCTCTAATGTAAGTTCTGTAAATAGATGTGAAGGCCATGATAAAAGCCTTAACAGATCCAGATCATACTGCATCAGAACCTTTCCTGGACACCTGTTAAAATGCATTGCATCATAGACACTTTCCTTATGGAGGATGGATACACACTCAAGGCAGGAAACTCTTCCAAAATATTTTTTGTCTCCCTCACCCTTATCCCGCTGTTCATGACAATCCCTACCTTTGCAAACAGTGTAGATCCAGATCAGATGGCTTCTTCAGAAGAAGCCATCTGATCAGTATCTACACTGTTTGTCATGCAGTTTGTGAATTGAATGAATACAGTATATCAAGTAATTTGATTGGTCGACAGTCAGCAATGGGTGTGGCTAAAATATTTTATTCAGCAGGCTAATGGTTAAAGGAAAGAATATGCTCCATAGAAGCAAATTATATCCTTTCTTTCCATGAAAAATAGATCCATTTTACCAGGGGCAAAGTGTACAGAAAAGTTGGTCAGACATCCCAAAAGTTGTCTCCCCTGTTAAAGATGACTGGAAATATTATATTTGACAGGTGGAGCCATTCTTCTCAACCCATTTTATAAGGCAAACCACAAAACGGGTCAGTGGATTGGCAAACTGTGTATCTGTAGCATTTTCAATAGCTACCCCAATTTTTTTTTCCTGAAAAAATATTAGCTGTGTGTGCAGCAAAAATCTGAGTGGCTTTTGCATTTGCATAGCTACTCCCATTTTTTTTGTTTTACATATTTATTTATTTTTCTTTTTCGTTTTACAGCCCTTCAAGATTATTTCACTTATTTCAAGCAGATTGACAAAAACAGGAGTACCCAGAGAAAAACCACTTGACCTTCTGTTGCAGAACTTGGCATTTCACGTTACATGAGCAAGTATTTGTCATTATTTCAGGGAAAATAGTGGCATATTTGCCATACAATCAGATTAGAATGTTAACCCTTTACCACTCAGATACGTGTTTTCCCGAGTCAATCCATTACCACTCAGACCCGTATATTTACGACTTTATCGATTAACGTACAGATACGTATATTCCCGTATGTCGCCATTTGAACAAATACGTGTTTGCCCGTGTCTCAAAATCAATCGCGTTATTTTTACCTTTTTCCTAAATATAAAAACGCCGGATGTTTATTAATGTTAAGTTTGATCTTTTGCCAACAATATTTGCGAAAAAAACAAATATGTTTCTATACAAAGTTTTTGTGTAATTTGCAACCAAACACACCAGGGGTTTCTTCTACTGAATCACGATGACCTTGCCTGACCGTAATGGAAAATTACTGGGTTGAGTTACTGAATGACGCAATATTTGTGTGTCGGTCGCGCATGATTTGCATGATTTATGTAAAGACAATTAGCGCTGTATAATCAGTGAGCTTCAAGGGATTTATGGTCCAAGAAAATTAGTTAATTGGGGATTATGATACCCTAGGAATGTTTATACAGCGGATGCCACCCGGAGCGTGCCCAGCTTTGAGCCGCAATAAATTACGTAACAGTACCCAAAAGTGTACCCAGGTGGTCATCGGAAGGGCAATAAAACCCACAGATGGGTAGAAGGCCTTTCATTGGTCAATAGTTTCAGCCCCTTTAATGAATATTAATTTCTACAAAAAAAAAAAAATGTGACGTCTGATCAGGGTCTCACCGCCGACACTTAACAGACAGACAGCTGCAATTAAAAGCCGCACCTGATCAGGGTCTTCAGGTTTTTGGACCTTATAATGCTATGGTACCCGGATCAGAAGCTCCACAATTATCGCCGCGACGTCTGATTCAGCTCCAACCGCCGACGGTTCATTTTATTTTATTTTCCGCGACGGAATAGGTATAGAGGATATAGCGACCGTCCATATGTCCGTTCGTCCGTAGACACAACAAACAGATGCAAACAATGCAGATCCGGATCAGACACCGTATTATTATTGAACGGCGTCTGATGAGGGTCTACATGTTTGAAGAAGGCATCTGAGACGGCGTAGACCCGGACAAGACGCTGCGCAACGGTAATGCGGCGTCTGAACAGGGTCTTATCGCCGACGGTTGTGTTTTTTTATCCCTAGTCTGAACAGGTTCGGAGCCTGGCGTTCGTTCATTCCCCCGTTCGTAGACACAAAATTATGAGTGGCGTCCGTTCAAATGTTCGTCCGTAGACGCAACAGACATGAAAACAATGCAGTTCCGGATCAGATGTACAATTATTAAACGGCGTCTGATGATGGTCTACAGGTTTGTAGACATTATCCGAGACGGCGCAGACCCGGACAAGACGTTGCGCAACGACAATGCGGCGTCTGATCAGCGTCTTATCGCCGACGGTGGTGTTTTTTTAACCCTAGTCTGAACAGGTACGGGGGATATAGCGATCCACCTAACAGTCTGTATAACAAAAGACAGAACACAAAGGTGCAAACAGTGCAGATTTGAATCAGACGCCATACAATTATTATGCCGCGTCTGGATAGGGTCTACAGGTTTGTAGACGGCATATGCGACGGCACAGACCCAGAGCAGAAGCTGTACAGTGATCATACGACGTCTGATCATGGTCTGACCGCCGCAGTGCGTTTTATTTTTATCCCCTGACCAAATAGGTTTGGGGATATAACAATCAGCCTCGCGTCCGTCCATCTGTCCGTACGCAAACCAAATTATTAGTCTGGCGTCCGTTCACATGTCCGTCCGCCCGTAGACACAACAGACAGATGCAAGCAATGCAGGTTCGAATCAGACCCTGTACAATTATTAAACGGTGTCTGATGAGGGTCTACAGGTTTGTAGACGGCATATGGGTCGGCGCAGACCCGGACAAGACGCTGCACAACGATAATTCGTCTTCTGATCAGGGACTAATCACCAACGGTGGTGTTTTTTATCCCTAGTCTGAACATGTTCGCGGGATATAGCGATCAGCCACCCAATTGTCTGTATAACAATAGACAGAACACAAAGGTGCAAACAGTGCAGATTTGAATCAGACGCCTCACAATGATGATGCGGCGTCTGGATAGGGTCTACAGGTTTGTAGACTGCATATGCGATGGCACAGACCCAGACCAGACGCTGTACAATGATCATGCGTCTAATCATGGTCTGCTGCCGGCGGTGTTTTTTATTTTTTATCCCCTGACCAAATAGGTTTGGGGATATAACAATCAGCCTGGCGTCTGTCCGTCCGGCCGTCTGCAAACAAAATCATGAGTCTGGCGTCCATTCACATGTCCGTCCGTCCGTCCGTAGACACAACAGACAGATGCAAGCAATGCAGATTCGAATCGGACCTGTACAATTATTAAACGGCGTCTGATGATGGTCTACAGGTTTGTAGACGGCATATGGGTCGGCGCAGACCCGGACAAGACGCTGCACAATGATAATGCGGCGTCTGATCAGGGACTTATCGCCGACGGTGGTGTTTTTTTATCCCTTGTCTGAACATGTTCGGGGGATATAGCGATCAGCCTGGCATCATCCATCCGTCTGTCTGTATGACAATAGACAGAAAACCTAGGTGCAAACAGTGCAGATCGGGATCAGAGCCCAGAAAATTATAAGGCGTCTGATCAGGGTCTACAGGGTTGTAGACAGCACATGCGACGGCACAAACCCAGACCAGTAGCTATCAGCCTGGCGTCATCCACCCGTCTGTCTGTATGACAACAGACAGAACACAAAGGTGCAAACAGTGCAGATCGGGATCAGAGCCCAGACAATTATTATAAGGCGTCTGATCAGGGTCTACAGGGTTGAAGACAGCACATGACCCGGCACAGACCCAGACCAGACGCTGTACAATGATCATGTGCATCTGATGTCATTTCACCTCAGTGTTGGGTAAAAGTCCCACCAAATTGGAAGTAACATCTCCAAAATGTACTAAATAGTGTTGACGGGGATGTTATACCTCTAATCAAACAAACGAATCTTTTGCTAAAAAAAAAAAAAAAAAGTAAAATACAGATACGGCTCTTTGGGGTGAGCTGGCTATGGGGTGGTTGATACACTGGTTAAAAAAAAAAGGTAAAGTTGGGGATGGGGGTGCAAAAAAGGATAGATAGGTTGTAATCGTTTTTTTAATCTTATGCAAAAGTACTGATTTTTTCATAAACAAACACACCCATGGGTCATAGTACATTCTTTTATTTCTCCAAAATGGCTACTTTTCCATTGAAAACTTTGATATTTTTCTTATTTATACTCAGAACATAGGTTGTGGGTGCCGATTGAGGCAGTTCTAACGAGTGCCCACAACCTTGGTCTTGGTGCAGAAATAATGAAAATAATGTATACCGGGTTCAGATAGATGTTCATTTCACAGACTTATGAACATGATCTTATTTCTGCATAAAAAAGTATGTTATGGAAACTTGTTGGAAGAGCCTCAGTGACATGCCCTAATGATTACCTACAAAATACGTTTTTGTACGGAAATAAGAAAAATAATACGTGGATAACCCCTCTTTTCTGGGGCTATGGTGGTTAAAAATACTTTCTCTGACCAACCCAAACCAGAAATTTTTGCTCAAGAAACTATTTTGCTTACTTTGACACTTCATATTTTCAAAACGCAAAGAGAAACGATAATAAATTTAGTACCATTGGAAAGAAAATTTAATTTCCTAGAAACTTTACTTTTACATAATTATTGTCAAATGTACAGAAAATACTAAAATAATCATTATTGTAACATAAGGGTGTAAATCACACAAAAATGCCAATATCTCTGTTCAGATAAGACTGTCAGGCCTATCAGCCATGTATGGACTATTGATTATTGATTTACCTATATCAGTGTTCTGTTAAGATACTATATTTGCTAATTTTCTGAGTTTGACATTGTTAGTTTGGAACAAAAGGTCCATTGTCTCAATTCCGAAGTCATATTATTTTGTTTTTCAATTTTGTTACTTTTCTATCATATTTTGCATCATACCTTTAGATTGTGTCCAGTAGAAAGCCTTCAGTATAGGTTCAGCAACAAAACATGTACTTTGTGGGTCAGACCAGACAAACCTGAAAAATAAGGTTATAAATACAACCACAGTCAGTTTAAGTATTACCCCTTTGCAGTCAGTTAAATGAAAACTGGGTTCCGGTTCTCCTAAAACTTTAACAAGAATGTTTCCTAATCCAGCAAGGAGTCCAAAAAGTGGAGACGGAATGGCAAACAGTGTAGATCGTAGCAGACTGCTCCTTGAAGAAGCAGTCTGATCTGAGTCTGCATTGTTTGCTATGTATTTTGGAGTCTGAAGTTAGCAATTTTGAGCCAGTGCATGGCATAACCTACAATACTTGTGTGACCAGCGGAGACCCAGATAAGCCTGCACATCCGGGCAGTTTTCAAACATCACATGAGTCTTCTACAGCCTTTGGACTATTCAAAGAGAGATCAGCAAAATCTCTTGTCATCCTGGGTAGACATTATAAGAATCTTATATGGGTGTGAGGGTTGGATGGAAAAAGTCCGTCCCGAGGGACACTGTCCGGCATCACGAGGCTTGCCGAGTGATGCCGGACAGTGATCCCGAGGGACGGATTTTTCTATCCACCCCTCACACCCATATTGGATTCTTTTTCTTGCATACCTTCCATTTCTGAAAGCGGATTTTTAATGCTGCAGTCACTTCGGTTACCAACGTCTGCCATATTGTGTTGACACTGCAGGAATGTTTAGTGACGTTGCTGTGACGTCAACCTTAACGACGGCACATACGAGGTCGTAATCAACCAGTGCATTTATCAAACACGCGATTATATTCGATTTTGGGTCGGAACACCAGGGTCAGAACATAAATTTCTATCCCAGGGTAAAGTCACAGACTTCCTTGTCTGGTGTGCAAGACATAGATTGATCCAAATCTTTGCTGGTTGCAGATTAGTCAGATTGGTCATGTGCCGGCTCATTGCCGTGTTTAACCCTTTTTAACCCTTTTTGTACCAAATGGTATCTTCCTCCTTATATACCACAACCTCTTTATAACACTGTTAATGGGGTCCAAAGCAGAAACCGTGTTAGTTAAACAACCGTGTTATATCGGAACAAAAATGTATAGATTATATAGAAAATGACCATTTATGGCCATTTTTCTATATAATCTATAATTTTTGGGATCCATCATGAAACCGTGTTATATCCATAACCGTGTTATAACGAACCGTTTTATAATGAGGTTGTGGTGTATATGGTAGGAGTCCATTTTAAAATTTAGGCCTGCCTTCAAAATTTATTTTGAAAATGGCTGAATTTTCTACAAACAGTGTAGGCCCTGATCAGACGCCGCATTCTGCGGCGTCTGATCTGGGCCAGCACTGTTTGCCAATTACCTGTTTTGGGGTTTCCAGAACCAAAAGGGTTAACATGCATTTCCAACATATCCTCAAACTAAAATTGCAGCTGCAATTTTTAAAAACTTTGCTGGATAACACTTAACAGTCAACTATGGAACAGGATTTAGGTAAAAACTCAATTATGCAACATTGAGATTGCAATATGCAATTTTGATATTCTGTTATGCTATATTCAGTTACAATTGTGCAAAATATTCCGCTTCTGCTTCTTCTAGTTCTCATTATTCTCGTTAAGTGGCGCTGCGATCGTTTTTCCGTAAACGTCCGCCTGTATTCGGAAGATACCAAAAAGAATCTGCAAGCGTATTGGTGACACGGAGGAGTGAAAGAAACAAGAGAACTATTTTTTTGGCATAAAACGGATGATTTGGGGACATTACACCCTTCCCGATAAAATCATTTACACATAATTTTTATTTTATATGTCAGACCAGGAATCAGCTTTGCTGTGTTTGTTTTGTGTCCAAATTTTATCTAAATATATTGCAAATGTGGTCAGGCCATTGCACATCTAAAATATAAATTTGTTGTAAATACTTATAATAATTTTGTATGGCACAGAAAGGCTCCTGTCCAATGTCGTGTAGACCTTGGTGAGACTGCTCCTTTATGATCACCTGAAGCAAACATAGTTACAACTCTCTTTTGTGAAAATGCTTTCAGATGAGAAACGACTTACGTTCCCTCTAACATTTATTTCTGATTTAGGGCATATCCAACGGAATTCTAAAACTAGGCATTTTGGTTCTGTTGTTTGATTTGATGTTTAACGTCACCTTCAATATAGGGATCAACCATGGTTTTTCATGCATTAACATTTGCCGGGTCCCGAGGAAGCTGTTTGAACATGAGGCCGCCAGGCTGAATGTTCAAATATCTTCCGAGGGACCCGGCAAATGTTAATGCAATGAATAACCATGGATGATCGTTGTTCTTGCATTACTTACGATTCCAACAGCAAATTTTGACGAAAACGCCCCAAAGCTCCATATTAACTCTTCAAATGTGACCGGCGAACCAACATGGCGGCCAGTTCAGAATGTTGTTTACAATGACGTTGTCATGCAGTGACGTCATCGTAGAACCATAAAACGCTACGTTCAGGGCGATAACGTTACGTCGCTCAATGTAACGTAAACAAAACAACGCCCGTCTTGTGATATCAAAAGCTCAAAATCCATGTTCAAACAGCACGCGAATTTCATGATTTGAACATGGTTTTTGCTGTTTGAGGACGGCTTTCGGTCCATTTGACAATGGCTTCAAACAGCCATGCGCATAGATTTTTATGCAAGAACACAGTATAGATCATTTTGGAGACGTTGCTTCCACTTTTGTGGGACTTTTACCCGACACTGAGATGACATCTCCAAGCCCTGTCGCCCAATGAAACCAATAGGGTTTGTAAGCACCGCTTTGGCTCGGTAGACTTAGATCCTCTAAGCGGTTTACCAGTACTGGTGTGCGGGTCGGTTTCAGTTCATGCAGCCCATCTATTTCTTCAAGCCCCGATGGCCGGGGGTCTGATTCCCAGTTTGTTTTGTCACATGTTTATATAGATGTTCGTAACTGTTTGTGTTAAATGCATTCATTAATTTATAAGAAAAAAGAAAACTATCTGACTTTTTATACTAGATTTTTGGCTTCAAGTGACAAAACGCAAAGGTTTCCACTTTTTAGCTCACCATCACGTAGTGACGAGGTGAGCTTTTGGGATCACTTTTCGTCCCTCGTCCGTCGTCAGTCCGTGCGTCCGTGCGTGCGTCCGTAAACAATTTCTTCAAACGACATCTCTTCCTAAACCACTGATCGGATTTTGACCAAACTTCACAGGAATGATCCTTAGGTGGTCCCCTTTCAAAGTTGTTCAAATGGTTCCGGTCCGTTGCACATCTAGGTCACAGGAGCCAAAAATAGATTTTTTTTTTCACCAAAAACTTAACAAATCTTCTTCTCTGAAACCACAAGGCCCAGGTCTTTGATATTTGGTATGAAGCTTCATCTAGTGGACCCCTACCAAGATTGTTCAAATTATAGTGCTGGGACCAAAAATGCCCCCGCTCCGGGGCCCTTTGGTTTTACATGGGCTTATATAGGGAAAATCTTTAAAAATCTTCTTCTCTGAAACCGTAAGGCCCAGGTCTTTGATAATTGGTATGAAGCTTCATCTAGGGGACCCTTACCAAGATTGTCCAAATTATAGTGCTGGGGCCAAAAATGCCCCCGCTCTGGGGCCCTTTGGTTTTACATGGGCTTATATAGGGAAAATCTGTAAAAATCTTCTTCTCTGAAACCGCAAAGCCCAGTTCTTTGATATTTGGTATGAAGCTTCATCTAGTGGACCCCTACCAAGATTGTTCAAATTATAGTGCTGGGGCCAAAAATGCCCCCGCTCTGGGGCCCTTTGGTTTTACATGGGCTTGTATAGGGAAGAGCTTTAAAAATCTTCTTCTCTGAAACCGTAAGGCCCAGGTCTTTGATATTTGGTATGAAGCTTCATCTAGGGGACCCTTACCAAGATTGTTCAAATTATAGTGCTGGGGCCAAAAATGCCCCCGCCCCGGGGCCCTTTGGTTTTACATGGGCTTAAATAGGAAAAATCTTTAAAAATCTTCTTCTCTGAAACTGCAAGGCCTAGGTCTTTGATATTTGGTATGAAGCTTCACCTAGTGGACTCCTACCAAGATTGTTCATATAATAGCCCTGGGGCCAAAAATGCCCCTGCTCGGGGGCCCTTTGGTTTTACATGGGCTTATATATGGA
This sequence comes from Lucinisca nassula, assembly GCA_963580285.1. Classification (NCBI taxonomy): domain Eukaryota; kingdom Metazoa; phylum Mollusca; class Bivalvia; order Lucinida; family Lucinidae; genus Lucinisca; species Lucinisca nassula. The sequence continues at coordinate 52,261,965 of OY757010.1, forward strand.
AAATCTTGAAAAATCTTCTTCTCTGAAACCGCAAGGCCCAGGTCTTTGATATTTGGTATGAGGCTTCATCTTGTGGACCCCTACGAAGATTGTTCAAATTATAGTGCTGGGGCCAAAAATGCCCCCGCCCCGGGGCCCTTTGATTTTTCATAGGCTTATATAGGGAAAATCTTTAAAAAAATTTCTTCTCTGAAACCGTAAGGGCCATGTTTTTGATATTTGGTATGAAGCTTCATCTAGTGGACCCCTACCAAGATTGTTCAAATTATATTGCTGGGGCCAAAAATGCCCCCGCCCCGGGGCCTTTTGGTTTTACATGGACATATATAGGGAAAAAATCTTTTAAAAATCTTCTTCTCTGAAGCCGCAAGGCCCAGGTCTTTGATATTTGGTATGAAGCTATACCTAGTGGACCCCTACCAAGATTGTTCAAATTATAGTTCTGGGGCCAAAAATGCACACGCCCGAGACCCTTTGGTTTTACATAGGCTTATATAGGGAAATCTTAAAAAATCTTCTTCTCTGAAACAACATGTCCCAGGTCTTTGATATTTGGTATGAAGCTTCAACTAGTGGACCCCTATCAAGATTGTTCAAATTATAGCCCACGGGCCAAAAATGCTCCCGCTCCAGGGCCATTTGGCTTTACATAGACTTATATGGGGAAAATCTTGAAAAATTTTTGTCTCTGAATTCACAAGGCCTAGGTCTTTGATATTTGGTATGAAGCTTCATCTAGTGGACCTCTACCAAAATTTTTCAATTATAGCCCTGAGACCAAAAATGCCCCAGCCTTGGGGCCCTTTGGTTTTACATAGACTTATATAGGGAAAATCTTTAAAAACCTTCTTCTGTGAAACCACAAGGCCTAGGTCTTTGATATTTGGTGTGAAATTTCATCTAGTGGACCTCTATCAAGATTATTCAATTTATAGTCCTGGGGCCAAAAATGCCCCCACCCCGAGACCCTTTGGTTTTGCATAGACTTATATAGGTAAATCTTTAAAAAATCTTCTTCTCTGAAACCACAAGGCCCATGTCTTTGATATTTGGTATGGAGCTTCATCTAGTGGACCTCTACCAAGATTGTTCAAATTATAGCCCCTGCCATGGGGCCTTTGGTTTTACATAGACTTATATATAGAGATAATCTTTGGAAATCTTCTTCTCTGAAACAGCAAGACCTAGGTCTTTGATATTTGGTGTGAAGCTTCATCTAGTGGACCTCTATCAAGATTGTTTAAATTATAGCTCTGAGGCCAAAAATGTCCCCGCCCCGGGGCCATTTGGTTTTACATAGGCTATGTAGGGAATATTTTTAAAAAATGGTCTCTGAAACCCCAAGGCCCAGGTCTTTGATATTTGGTGTGTAGCTTCATCTAGTGGACCTTTGCCAAGATTGTTCAAATTATAGGCTTTGTTGATATTTGGTATGAAGCTTCACCTTTTTAGACCTCCCTCAACATTATGCACATTGTAGCCCTGGGGTCAATAATGGCCCTCCAAGAGGCCCACTTGTAACTCTTATCATATGGGTCAGGTGAGCGATCCAGGGCCATCATCCCACCATAAAATAACATCTTTATAATTCTTACCCCCCCCCCCCCCAACACACCTTACACACACACACACTTGATCCCCACTTTTATAGGGTAAAACTGGGATTGACAAGAGTAAACATTATTTTTTTCTCATTTCTACTCCAAAATATAGATTGTGGGTACTCGTTAAAACCGCATCGAAGAGGCGCTTCTAACGTGTACCCAAAATGTATATTTTAAGCAACAGTCAGAAAAATATCATCACGACTTTTCATCTTTCAATTTTTGTTGTTGTATTTTTCGGCGGTAAAATGTACAAATCTAATGCATCAAAAACAATTTTTTTTTTTTTCTAGATTCTGTAAACTTTAATAATAAGTAAATAAATAAATAAATAATGTCGTTAAGTTCCGCCAGGTAAACCTGGGTACGCTGTACACGGTCTAACTGTAATAAAACAAGAAGAAAAAAAAAACTTTGGTGTAGACCTAATACATGGAAATACATGTAAGTACAAAATGGTTTGGATTCAGCCACTCCATTTGCCAAATCGTTACATGTAGAACTTGAAGAAATATGTAGTAGGCTGGTTAAGACAGTCGCGACACTAGCTCAGCAAGGTTTTGCTGGCTGAAGACAGACGGACGGACGGACGAACTGACAGACGACCAGCTAATATTTTCGCGTTGTGATTCTGTTGGATGAAAGCTATCCTGCCCCAGTCTAACTTATGAAGACAGACAGACAGACATATGAATAGGACAGCTGTCATTGTGACCACAGGTGCGTTTCTATGGTTGCGGGTCGGGGCTGAGAATGAGTAAGTACTGTTCATGTTAATGGATGAAGTATTTACATCAGAATTACAATGGGAATTGGGGAACTAGTTGTTGTTTTCCAAATTCCCCGTGTGGTCAGCTGGTGAGGTCCCAGGGAACGAATCCCCCTTGCCGGTGAACAGAGAGACAAACTGGTTTTGAAGGTAAACGGGCGTCATAAGCACATAGGGGATACCCCACCACTCGGCGATACGCTGTGCGGACATATACATACTTCTATAATATCCAAACATTTGAGTTTTGAGTGAGGTTGCAATTAGTAAATAATATCTTTATAAGTAACACCTCAGAAGGATCAGATTTATGAAAATTGTATGAATTAATCAATTTTAACAATAATTGCTCATTTCAAATCCACGGATTCGGCACAGACTAATCCCTCATGGTAATTTATTTTAGTAAATGTTCAACGATAGAGTATTTTCCCCTTCGTCAAACAAGTATTAACTTTTAAATAAAAATCCTGTTTCTCATAAATAAGGAACCGTGCTGTAAAATTTATTTTAAAGATGCAAACGTACACATTATTGTAAATACCCGAATTATTGAATAGCTGGATAAAATTTATCGCTGCTGGCTTGAATTTGGCCCCTGGAAAAGCGAATGCGATCTTCTCAAACGGACGCTTGTCATCGGAAAAAATACGGCAAATCCACGGACATTACCGAACGTTACCGTCACCTCAATGACTGGTACCCCGTCTAACCACAGCAGAATCGAAACTGAATAATGCAAAATAGGACGTCCAAATGCCATATTTAAATACAAAGGTCTCAAATTAGAATGTGCATGTTGCATATTCGAATAAAGTAGTAAGATATGGAAAGGTTCATAATGCAAAGTGCGGTTTCAACAATTCATATTGTAATTGCACATTGCATAATTGAGTTTTTACCTTAATACTGTTCCATAGTCAACGAATTGAAATTTAAGGATATTTACAATAAATGGTATTGCCCCCTGCCCATCGGGGCTTGAAGAAATAGATGGGCTGCATGATGCTTCCACCCAGAGCTGAAACCGACCACACACGAGTACTGGTAAACCGCTTAGAGGATTTAAGCCTGCCCAGGCAAAGCGGTGTAAGTCGGACCGTCCATGCTTATAAACCCTATTGTTTCATTGGGCGACAGGGCTTGACATGTCATTTCATCTCAATGTTGGGTAAAAGTCCCACAAAATTGGAAGCAATGTCTCCAAAATTACCTATTAAGTGTTGACGGGGACATTAAACCTCAAATCAACCAACCAAACAAACAATAAATGGTAAGGATATCTCAACAGGTAAACAATTATCCTACAGCTTCACATGAACACATGAACTCCTGATAAGGAGGAGAAATAAGTATAATTTGGTAGTAGTTTTTGATTCGATTGTTTGTTGGAAAACACTTTGACCCATTATATGCTAGTGGACTCTTCCATTGCTATATGACTGACAAGTCCATTTGTCATATAAGGGGTGTCAGGCGCCTATTTTTTGTTTCTATTATATTTTTAACGGAAAATTCTGTTAGCAAATAGTGCAGGCCCTGCGGGGTCTGATCTGGGCCTGCACTGTTTACCAAGGTACCCTTTAGGGGTTTCCCGCATACAAAGGGTTAATGACAATAAGACCTGTTTGACGGGTAAAGACTCAGATCAGCCTGCACAGTCTGATCAGAGCATTCACTTCTATTGCTTCTGGGATATTCAGAGCAGCAAACGAAGAATTTGTTCACATTGGCACAGGCTGATCTGATGCTTCTTTAGAAGAAGAAGGTTTTTGCTGTCCGACAACTCATTTACATGTACATAAATGTATAAACAAGAGGGCCATGATGGCCCTGGATCACTCACCTGATCCATAGGGTAACAAGTGGGCCCCTGGGAGAGGCATTATTGGCTCCGGGCTATAATTTGAATAATCTTGGTAGTGGTCAAAATGGTGAAGCTTCATACAAAATATCAAAGACAGGAGCCTTCTGGTTTCAGACAAGAAGATTTTAAAAGTTTTCCTTATATAAAACTATATAAATCTTGGGGTCCCCGGGGTGGGCCATTTTTGGCCCCAGGGCTATAATTTGAACAATCTTGGTAGAAATCCACAAGAAACAGCTTCATACCAAATATCAAAGACCTTGGCCTTCTGCTTTCAGACAAGAAGATTTTCAAAGGTTTTCATTGCTTTGTCTTCTATTTCCTAGGGCTATAATTTGAACAATTTTGATAGAGATCCACTAGATGAAGGTTTTTTTTAATTTCCCTATATAAGTCAATGTAAAATTAAAGGGCCCCGGGGCATTTTTGGCCCAAGGGCTATGATTTGAACAATCTTGGTAGAGGTCTTCTAGATGAAGCTACACACCAAATATCAAAGACCTGGGCTGTGCAGTTTAGGAGAAGAAGATTTTTAAAGATTTACCCTGTATAAGCCAGTGTAAAACCAAAAGGGCCCACAGGTGGGGGGCATTTTTAGACCTAGGCCTATAATTTGAACACTCTTGATAGAGGTCCACTGGATGAAGCTTCACACCAAAAATCAAAGAACTGGGCATTGTGGTTTCAGAGAAGAAGATTTTTAAAGATTTTCCCTACATAAGTCTATGTAAAACCAAAGGGCGCCGGGGCTGGGGCATTTTTGGTCCCAAGGCTATAATTTGAATAATCTTGGTAGAGGTCCACTAGATGAAGCTTCACACCAAATATCAAAGACCTGGGCCTTGCAGTTTCAGAGAAGAAAATTTTTAAAGATTTTCCCTATATAAGCCTATGTAACCAAAGGCCCCCGGGGCGGGGGCATTTTTGGCCCCAGGGCTATAATTTAAACAATCTTGGTAGAGGTCACTAGGTGAAGCTTCATACCAAATATCAACAAGAGGGCCATGATGGCCCTGGATCGCTCACCTGATCCATAGAGTAACAAGTGGGACCGGGGGAGGGCCATTATTAACCCCAGGGCTATAATGTGCATAATGTTCAGAGACGTCTAAAAAGGTGAAGCTTCATACCAAATATCAACAAAGGCTATAATTTGAACAATCTTGGCAAAGGTCCAGATATGCTACATACCAAATATCAAAGACCTGGGCCTTGCGGTTTCAGAGAAGAAGATTTTAATTAAAGATATTCCCTATATAAGCCTATATAAAACCAAATGGCTCCAGGGGGGGGGGGGGGCATTTTTGGCCTCAGGGCTATAATTTAAACCATCTTGATAGAGGTCCACTAGAGGAAGCTTCACACCAAATATCAAAGACCATGGCATTGCTGTTTCAGAAGAAGATTTTTAAGGAATATCTCTATATAAGTCTATGTAAAACCAAAGGGCCCCAGGTCGGGGCAGTTTTAGCCCTAGCACTATAATTTGAACAATCTTGGTAGGGGTCCACTAGATGATGCTTCATACCAAATAGCAAAAACCTGGCCCTTGGGGTTTCCGAGAAGAAGATTTTTAAAGATTTTCCCAATATAAGCCCATGTAAAACCATAGGGCCCCGGAGCGGGGGCATTTTTAGCCCAAGCACTATAATTTGAACAATCTTGGTAGGAGTCCACTAGATGAAGCTTCATACCAAATAGCAAAGACCTGGGCCTTGTGGTTTCAGAGAAGAAGATTTTTAAAGATTTCCCCTATATAAGCCCATTTAAAACCAAAGGGCCCCGGAGTGGGGGGGGGGGGGGGGGGGGAAGAAGGACCATGGCCATGTGGGATGAAGCTTCATACCAAATATCAAAGACATGGGCCTTACGGTTTCAGAGAAGAAAATTTTTAAAGGTTTTCCCTATATAAGCCCATGTAAAACCAAAGGGCCCCGGAGTGGGGGCATATTTGACCCCAGCACTATTGTTTGAACAATCTTGGTAGGGGTCCCCTAGATGAAGCTTCATACCAAATATCAAAGACCTGGGCCTTACGGTTTCAGAGCTAAGATTTTTAAAGCTCTTCCCTATATAAGCCCATGTAAAACCAAAGGGCCCTGGAGCGGGGGCATTTTTGGCCCCAGCACTATAATTTGAACAATCTTGGTAGGGGTCCACTAGATGAAGCTTCATACCAAATAGCAAAGACCTGGGCCTTGTGGTTTCAGAGAAGAAGATTTTTAAAGATTTTCCCTATATAAGCCCATTTAAAACCAAAGGGCCCCGGATGGGGGGGGGGGGGGGGGGGGAAAGAAGGACCATGGCCATGTGGGATGAAGCTTCATACCAAATATCAAAGACATGGGCCTTACGGTTTCAGAGAAGAAAATTTTTAAAGGTTTTCCCTATATAAGCCCATGTAAAACCAAAGGGCCCCGGAGTGGGGGCATATTTGACCCCAGCACTATTGTTTGAACAATCTTGGTAGGGGTCCCCTAGATGAAGCTTCATACCAAATATCAAAGACCTGGGCCTTACGGTTTCAGAGAAGAAGATTTTTAAAGCTCTTCCCTATATAAGCCCATGTAAAACCAAAGGGCCCTGGAGCGGGGGCATTTTTGGCCCCAGCACTATAATTTGAACAATCTTGGTAGGGGTCCACTAGATGAAGCTTCATACCAAATATCAAAGACCTAGGCCTTGCGGTTTCAGAGAAGAAGATTTTTAAACATTTTCCCTATATAAGCCCATGTAAAACCAAAGGGCCCCGGAGCGGGGGCATTTTTGGCTCCAGCACTATAATTTGAACAATCTTGGTAGGGGTCCACTAGATGAAGCTTCATACCAAATATCAAAGACCTAGGCCTTACGGTTTCAGAGAAGAAGATTTTTAAAGATTTTCCCTATATAAGCCCATGTAAAACCAAAGGGCCCCGGAGCGGGGGCATTTTTGGCCCCAGCACTATAATTTGAACAATCTTGGTAGGGGTCCACCAGATGAAGCTTCATACCAAATATCAAAGACCTGGGCCTTGTGGTTTCAGAGAAGAAGATTTGTTAAGTTTTTGGTGAAAAAAATCTATTTTTGGCTCCTGTGACCTAGATGTGCAACGGACCGGAACCATTTGAACAACTTTGAAAGGGGACCACCTAAGGATCATTCCTGTGAAGTTTGGTCAAAATCCGATCAGTGGTTTAGGAGGAGATGTCGTTTAAAGAAATTGTTTACGCACGGACGGACGGACGGACGGACGGACGGACGCACGGAGGACAAAAAGTGATCCCAAAAGCTCACCTCGTCACTACGTGACGGTGAGCTAAAAACCTGGGCCTTGTGGTTTCAGAGAAGAAGATTTTTAAATATTAAACCTGGGCCTTGTGGTTTCAGAGAAGAAGATTTTTAAATATTTTCTCTATATAAGCCTATGAAAAACCAAAGGGCCCTGGGGCGGGAGCATTTTTGGTCCTAGGGCTATAATTTGGTCAATCTTGATAGAGGTCCACTAGATGAAGCTTCACACTAAATATCAAAGACCTGGGCCTTGCAGTTTCAGAGAAGAAGATTTTTAAAGATTTTCCCTATATATAAGCCCATGTAAAACCATAGGCCCCCGGGACGGGGGCATTTTTGGCCTGTGGGCTATAATTTGAACAATCTTGGTAGAGGTCCACTAGGTGAAGGTTCATACCAAATATCAAAGACCTGGGCCTTGCGGTTTCAGAGAAGAAGATTTTTAAATATTTTCCCTATATAAGCTTAAGTAAAACTAAAGGCCCCCAGGGCGGGGGCATTTTTGGCCCTCGGGCTATAATTTGTACAATCTTGGTAGAGGTCCACTAGGTGAAGCTTCATACCAAATATCAAAGACCTGGGCCTTGTGCTTTCAGAAAAGAAGATTTTTAAAATTTTTAGTAAAAGAATCTATTTTTAGATCCTGTGACCTAGATGTGCTATGGAACGGAACCATTTGAACAACTTTGAAAGGGAACCACCTAAAGGCCATTCATATGAAGTTTGGTCAAAATCCGATCAGTGGTTTAGGAGGAGATGTTGTTTGAAGAAAAAGTTTATGCACGCACGGACGGACGCATGCACGACGGACAAAAAGTGATCCCAGAAGCTCACATCGTCACTACGTGACAGGTGAGCTAAATAATCATGGTAGAAAGCCTCTAACCTCTTTTTGCATATGCCATTTCTGCATTCAGCATTACTGTTTGCACAAACACATTGATAGCTAATGAGTGCTGGGATCAGACTGTTCAGCTATCATTTTGTGGTCTCTCATTAGAATTGCCTCCTAAGAAATGCACTCAATTGCATGCACATACAGGAAAGACTCAGATAAGTCTGTGCATTAACAAAGTCTAATCTGAGTCTTTACTGTTAACAAGGCTTCATTTTGCAGAAAGCAAAGACACCAATCAAACCCACATATGTGAAGGCTACTCATGACCTAGTCTTCGCTACACACACAAATTGTGCACGATGACTGCATTCTCTTCTCTTGTAACCTGTTGATGAAACTGGCGTCAGTAGCTTTCAGGTTCATGTCATGTGTTGTAAATTGCAAACTTTGCAAATCAATTATCACCTTAACTGAATGCCGTACTTCTCGATCATAAGAGTCCTCTGTCTTTGGATAAAAAATTAAACATCCGTTTTGTCATGTGCTTCAAACACCATGCTCTCAAAGTGTTTGAAATTTGAATGCATGAGAAATAGGTATACCTGATAGCGCAGCGCAATTTTCGCTGGGAAACACCGTGAACAGCTTCACCTGTACTAAATTTTTTTCTCTGACAAATAGAGATATTTGCATAGAAATTTCATGCCCTTTCACAGAGAAATTAAGTGTGTTGTAACATAAAATATTTTCCATCTCAGAGAAATTTCCTGCTTGTTCTCAGAGAAAAAAATAGCCTATTTCCATGAAGGAAAATAATAAGATCGGTTTTTACCATTGGCTGGTCTGTATCTTTTGTTTGTTTGTTTGATTTGAGGTTTAACATCCCCGTCAACACTGTAAAGGTCGTTATGGAGATGTTGCTTCCAATTTTGTTGGACTTTTACCCGACATTGAGATGAAATGACATCTCAAGCCCTGTCGCCCAATGAAACCAATAGGGTTTATAAGCATGGACGGGCCGACTTGCACCGGGGTTCCTGGACAGGCTTAGATCTTCTAAGCAGTTTACCAGTACTAGTGTGCGGACGGTTTCAGCTCTGCGTGGAAGCATCATGCAGCCCATCTATTTCTTCAAGCCCCGATGGGCGGTGGTCTGTATCTTTATTTTATGGAAGATCTTAAAAACGTTTAAGTGATTCCCATTATGCTTCATGACCTAAAACCATCATTATGATAACACATACGTGAGACATAGTGCATTTTTTTTTTCACATCTCCAAAATGGCTACTTTTCAGATGAAAATTTGTGATATTTTTCTTATTTTTACTCCAAACAAAGGTTGAGGGTGCTCACAACCTTATATCTTGGAGTAGAAATAAGAAACATAATATATACCCCTGTAAACCCCAGTTTTCTCTATACAAAGTGGGGTGTTCATTTCATGGACTTGATCATGTGATGTGATGATCCTTAGTAGTTCAAACCACCACTATTTTGAACAAATTTTGACGGTTCCAAAGGTATTTGAGTTATCGAAATTCCACTTAGATACCTTCTGTCAAGCTGGGAAAACTATTTTCCATAGTGGTCTCCCTGTCCACTCATTACCCAATCTAGCGATTACTTACTTTGCACCCTCCGAAGCTTGAAATCTTATGTTTAGTATGGGAGCACTGGTTGTATTATATGTAGCTAGCAATGGGGCTGCTTTCTTAAATCCCTTGTACACGGACAGGGTACTGTTGCCACACAGGGTCAGTGAGTTCGTAGAAAATGTTACTATATCTGAAATTGAAACATAAAACATCAATATAATATAAGAATCTGATATGGGGTTCTGTTGTAGATGAGCGTTTCCAACCCGAGGGATGACCGTGCTGAGCGGAACCGAGGCTACGCCGAGGTTCCGCTCAGCACGGTCATCCCGAGGGTTGGAAACGCCCATCTACAACAGAACCCCATATTGGATTCTTTTTCTTGCACAACACCTCCGGTTAGTTTTGACAGCTCGCACATGTATATTGTTTACAAAATAAACGTAGTGCGGAAGTAGTTCCGGCAGTTGAATAGAATTGAAGCGCATTTATGTTAGTTGCCTGGGTCGGAACAACAGGGTCAGAACATAAATTTCTATCCCAGGGTAAAATCACGGATTTCCTTGCCTGGTGTGCAAGAATCATTCTTCTAGGGGACAGTTGTTCAATACTAACATCATTTGTTAACACACCATTAAAATCTTGATTAACAAATATGGCATATCCACCAATATTTTTGCTGAAAAACTTTGAGTAGCTTTTGCATATGACTGTCCTAGTAAGTTAAATAAGTAATACAGTGGTATTTTTGCTGAAAACATGTGAGCAGCTTTTGCATTTCAATTTGCAAAACAGCTTTTGCAAAAGCTGCTCACATTTTTTCAGCAAAAATATTAGTATATTTGTCATATTAAATGATCAAAGTTTTAACAACACGTTAACTAATGATGTCATTAGTTTTGAACAACTGGGGCCAGTTGTTCAAAACTAACAACGTCGTTAGTTAACATATCGTTAAAACTTTGATCCTTAAATATGGCAAATATGCTGAAATTTTTGCTGAAAAAATATGAGCAGCTTTTGCAGACGCAAAAGCTGCTCACATTTTTTCAGCAAAAATACCAAAATTTACAATATTGTACTTGCTAGAAGAGTTAACAATATGACCACTAACGAGCTCGTTAAGCTAACAATGCTTTGAACAACTGGCCCCTGGCTCCAGAGTATTAGATATTGTACTTGCTTGAACAGCCAACAACTAGAATTTGTTTTTCTACAAAAACACAGATGTCTCCCCCGTTTTTGACTGCTAAGTATAACCTTGACATTGGAGGTATTGAGCTGGGTCTTGTGTGCAACACATCATCTAATGAAGATGAAAATTTCTGCATAGTAACTTTAAAAATGTTCATAGAAAAATAAAAAAGTTATTGGCCGTAAACAAAAAAAGCACTTTTTTACCTTTGACCTCTAAGTATGGCCTTGACCTTTGCGGTACAACACATCGTCTCATGATGGTTAACATTTCTGCCAAGTAATTTCATAATCCATCAAAGAATAAGGAAGTTATTGACTGTCCTTTTTTTTACCTTTGACCTCTAGGTATGACCTTGACATTGGAGGTATTGACCTTGGTCTTGCACATGACTCATGGTCCAACTTTCAAGCCTCTAGCTCCAATAGTTTTTGAGATATCTTGCTCACAAGATTTTATTAAAAAAAATTCAAAGGGCAATAACTCTTGAAAGGGGCATAATCCGACGAGAAAAAAATATGCGTCAGCTAATTTTTCATGAGGAATCCATATATGAAATTTCAAAACCCTAGCATACACAGTTCTAAAGTTATGCTATGCATCACTTTTAGCATTCATTACAATGGGCACAAATTACCAAAATGACATAGGGCCATAACTCGCAAAGTATTTTTCGGAATTTTGTCAAAAGTTAATCAGTTCATATACTCATCACCACCAATATACTCAACAACTTTCAAGGCTCTAGCTCCAATAGTGTTTGAGATATTTTGCTGACAAGATTTTATTAAAAAAATTTCAAAGGGCAATAACTCTTGAAAGGGGCATAATCCGGACGAGAAAAAAATATGCGTCAGCTAATTTTTCATGAGGAATCCATATATGAAATTTCAAAACCCTAGCATACACGATTCTAAAGTTATGCTATGCATCACTTTTAGCATACATTACAATGGGCACAAATTACCAAAATGACAAAGGGCCATAACTCACAAAGTATTTTTCGGAATTTTGTCAAAAGTTAATCAGTTCATCTACTCATCACCACCAATATATTCACCAACTTTCAAGCCTCTAGCTCCAATAGTTTTTGAGATATCTTGCTCACAAGATTTTATTAAAAAAATTTCAAAGGGCAATAACTCTTGAAAGGGGCATAATCCTGACCAGAAAAAAAATATGCGTCAGCTTATTTTCCATCATAAATGCATATATGAAATTTCAAAACTATAGCATACACGGTTCTAAAGTTATGCTATGCATCACTTTTAGCATACATTACAATGGGCACAAATTACCAAAATGACAAAGGGCCATAACTCACAAAGTATTTTTCGGAATTTTGTCATAAGTTAATCAGTTCATCTACTCATCACCAACAATCTATTCACCAACTTTCAAGGCTCTAGCTCCAATAGTGTTTGAGATATTTTGCTGACAAGATTTTATCAAAAAAAAATTCAAATGGGCAATAACTCTTGAAAGGGGCATATTCCGGACGAGAAAAAAAATACGTGTCAGCTAATTTTCCATGAGGAATCCATATATGAAATTTCAAAACCCTAGCATACACGGTTCTAAAGTTATGCTATGCATCACTTTTAGCATACATTACAATGGGCACAAATTACCAAAATGACAAAGGGCCATAACTCACAAAGTATTTTTCGGAATTTTGTCAAAAGTTAATCAGTTCATCTACTCATCACCACCAATATATTCACCAACTTTCAAGCCTCTAGCTCCAATAGTTTTTGAGATATCTTGCTCACAAGATTTTATTAAAAAAATTTCAAAGGGCAATAACTCTTGAAAGGGGCATAATCCTGACCAGAAAAAAAATATGCGTCAGCTTATTTTCCATCAGAAATGCATATATGAAATTTCAAAACTATAGCATACACGGTTCTAAAGTTATGCTATGCATCACTTTTAGCATACATTACAATGGGCACAAATTACCAAAATGACAAAGGGCCATAACTCACAAAGTATTTTTCGGAATTTTGTCATAAGTTAATCAGTTCATCTACTCATCACCAACAATCTATTCACCAACTTTCAAGGCTCTAGCTCCAATCCTTTTTGAGATATCTTGCTTACAAGATTTTATCAAAAAAAAATTCAAAGGGCAATAACTCTTGAAAGGGGCATATTCCGGACGAGAAAAAAAATACGTGTCAGCTAATTTTCCATGAGGAATCCATATATGAAATTTCAAAACCCTAGCATACACGGTTCTAAAGTTATGCTATGCATCACTTTTAGCATACATTACAATGGGCACAAATTACCAAAATGACATAGGGCCATAACTCACAAAGTATTTTTCGGAATTTTGTCAAAAGTTAATCAGTTCATCTACTCATCACCATCAATATATTCACCAACTTTCAACGCTCTAGCTCCAATAGTTTTTGAGATATCTTGCTGACAAGATTTTATTAAAAAAAAAAAAATCAAAGGGCAATAACTCTTGAAGGGGGCATAATCCGGACGAGAAAAAACAATACTTGTCGGCTAATTTTCCATGAGGAATCCATATATGAAATTTCAAAACCCTAGCATACACGGTTCTTTAGTTATGCTATGCATCAAAAGCGTAACGGACGGACAAACGGACGAAAGAACCAGAACCAATATGCCCCTCCAACTTTTTCAAAGTTTGGGGCATAATAAGAAATTCATTGACAGAACACAAAAAAGGCCCTTTTTTTACATTTAACCTCTATGTATGACCTTGACCTTTCAGGTATTAAACTGGGTCATGTGTGCAACACATCATCTCATGGTGGTTAACATTTCTGCCTAGCAATTTCAAAATCCATCTAAAAATAAGAAAGTTATTGACCAAACACGAAAAAAGGCCCCTTTTTTACCTTTGACCTCTATGTATGACCTTGACATTTTAGGTACCAAACTGAATCATGCATGCAACACATCGTCCCATGATAGTTAACATGTTTGCCAAGTAACTTCAAATTCTATTTAAAAATAGGCAAGTTATTGACAAAACCCGAAAAAAGGCCCCTTTTTTTACCTTTGACCTCTAAGTATGACCTTGACCTTTGAGGTACCAACCTGGGTCATGCGCGCAAAACATCACCTTATATTGGTTCACATTTCTGCCATGTGATTTCAAAATCCATCTCAAAATAAGAAAGTTATTGACCAAATACGAAAAAAAGGCCCACTTTTTGACCTTTGACCTCTAAGTATGACCTTGACCTTTGAGGTACCGACCTGCCTCATGTGCACCACACATCGTCTCATGATTGTTAATAATTATGCCAAGTAATTTTAAAATCCATCTCAAAATTAGAAAGTTATTGACCAAATAGGAAAGAAAGGCCCCTTTTTTGACCTTTGACCTCTAAGTATGACCTTGACCTTTGAGGAACCGACCTGCCTCATGCGCACCACACATCGTCTTATGGTTGTTAATAATTATGCCAAGTAATTTTAAAATCCATCTCAAAATAAGAAAGTTATTGACCAAATACGAAAAAAAGGCCCCTTTTTTTACCTTTGACCTCTTAGTATGACCTTGACCTTTGAGGTACCGACCTGCCTCATGCGCACCACACATCGTCTTATGGTTGTTAATATTTCTGCCGAGTAACTTTAAAATCCATTAAAAAATAAGAAAGTTATTGACCGGACACGATTTGCCCATACATATATACATACCAACAAACTTCCAAGGGAGATAATCCAAAAAGTATAAATGCGAGAGTTATGGTTCTTGCACACTGCATGTCGTCTAATGCTGATTAATATTTATACGAAGTTTTGTGAAGATAGCTCTAACGGTTTTCAAGTTACAGAGCGGACACGAATGTGTGACAGACAGACGGACAGACAGACGCCCGGGGGAAAAACAATATGTCTCTCCGAAAAAAAAAAATTCGGGGGAGACATAATTTGACCACTAACAATGCTTTGAACTGGGCCCTGAGCTCATTATGAGGAGTAATGAGAATAATTGAGCCCCACCAAGCGAATTTGTGTCTTCGAGCATTCCGTCATGACAAATTTTAAATGCACATGCCCAGCCATTCAGAGGGGCCAGGGATATGGCTTTCTGTCTGAATGTTCCTAATGATTCACTGCTTGTATGAGCGAGCAGCTAAGGTTCTGGCGAGACTGCGCGGATGCGCAGGCTCGCCTGAACCTTCACTGCTCGCATAGGTGATAAGTACCAAAATCGCTTGAAGGGGCCCAATTAAGGGATAATTTCTCTTATTTCTTGCCAGAAACATGTTTGTTGTGTGTACTTGTTAAAATTACTTGAATAGGCCATTCTTACAAATACCACCTCTTTATGTAGCACCTTTGGTTCCAAAGCCAACATTGTGTTTTGTAAACAACCATGCTGGTTCCAAACAAAAATGAACAGATTAAATAAGAAAACTTACCATTTAGGTTAATTTTCCTTCATAATCATCCAGCTGTATGTTTTAATACAAAACTGTGCTATTATAAACAGTGTTGTAAAGAGGTTGTGGAGTATATATTTCCATGGAGAAATAAGAAAGAAAGATGTCCCTTAAGGGAATGGATACATCTTCAGGAGAGGCGAAAGTATTTTTTGTCTCCCATGTCAATAGGGGTCAACTCTTAAAGGAATTATAACTTTCCTTTAAGAGAGGACCTGTATTTTGGTAGGACAAAATTTATAGAAAAGTGAATAGGAAGTTCTGAAACTTGTCTTTGAAAAATGGCACAAAATCTGCTAGATGTATCCATTTTCCTTAATTATTCTTGATGCTCGTCCTTACCCTCCAGAGTTACTTGTAAATACAACTTGATACATAGAGATTATCATATGGCATTTTTCATGTCATACCCCATATCAGCCCGAGACTCCCTATGTGATAGGGGAATCAGCCCGAGACTCCCATATCAGCCAAAGGGGCCACCGGCCCTCGGGCTGATATGGGAGTCTCGGGCTGATATGGGGTATGTCATGAAAAATGCCATATCATAATCTATTTATCATACATTTCACTTTTAATAAAACTGCATCATTCTTTTGCCCATTTTCCTCTTGTATTCGCTGCGCCATGCCATGTTTTTGTGTGTTTTTTTTTTGCCAAACAGTTCGAACAGACGAAAATATTGCAAATTGCAAATGGCGGCCTGACCAACAAAGGCATAATGCCGCAAAAGGAAGAACGCCGCATGTTTCGAATAGGGTGACGTCAGATGTATGATAAAGGCTTAGGGATGCGATAAAGGGTTGTTATATGGATTTTTGGGGTATGATAAAGCCCATGCGATATGGCAGCACGTGCAAGCGTGATACGTGCATTGGTGTCACGTTCGTATCGCATATTCAAAAACTAAGTATTTTATACTAAATGTAAGATAAACTCAAATACCCCACACTCTTTATAGCATTGTTGTTGAGGTTTAAAGCAGAAGCCCTATTAGTTAAACAACCATTTTATATCCAAATTGTATATTAATGAAGCTCTTGTATATTAATGAAACTCTTATGTTCTTGAGAAATGGATTCATACATTAGGCTGAAAGTAATGGTGGTCACAATAATTCACAAAGTCAGTGAACCATGAAATGTAGGCCAACGTCAAATATGGATGCTTGCATTAAAGTTGCCATTCCTAGATGCAGGTTTGTACAAGTATCATAAATGAAGCTCTAATAGTTCTTGAGAAATAGAGCCTACATTAGGGTGAAAGTTTGGGTGGTTGCAAATGTTGATGGTTTTAGGAACGAACAGACGGAAAACTGGATTCCTACGCCACTCCATGTTTAAAGCAGGCGTATCGTCATTTTTCTATATAATCTGTACATTTTTGATCCATCTTTCTTACATGCTTTTCAATGAAATATAGAGCCTTCTCAGTAAAACTGAAAACAATATTGTCACTGTTTCAAGCAATATCAATTTTATTTTTCACAGTTTGGGACTACTTTTTTTTAAAAAAAATCTAATTCTGTGGGCAGCTTTTCCACTGTCAGATGTTTGAAAATTAATGAACTGTGTTGGAACTGATGCTTAGCCTGTTAACTGGTTATGAAGACATTAATGACGTCATTTTCGATGCTGACATCGCGCTTTTTGTTGTGCAACATCAGATCAGTCCGCAACTGGTTTGGGAAACTACTCTCTCAATTATTTCAGTAACCATTCATAATAATGCCATCCCAGGCTATTTCTCAGGTGCAAACTTTCAGTTTACATTGAATATTATATCCAAGAAACATGTTGGACATCACTTAATTGATGCAAAACAACCAGGAACAAAGCTAGATTTCTCTGTGGATGAGTAACACGATTAGTAAAGCTAAATATTGCCATTTTGAAGCATGTAACAAGCACAATATTTTATTTTTTCAGTGTAAGATCAAATTTGATCATATATTGTCACGTCTGAGAGTGTTACAATGTCATAAATAAATTTGATAATCCACTAGAGGATTAAATATGCAAATTAGTTAGATACGCCCCGTAAGGTTACACATACGCCATCCGTAATGCGCATTTACTAATGGCATAATATTGACATTTTTGTAAAAAAGTCACGAATAAAATATGTTTTAATAGGGATTATCAACTAAATGATAATCCCATTTATTTGGTGCGAACAAATTGAATGGACTGTCATGAATGTGTCATGATTGCGGCTTCAGGGTGGCTTGACCTCTCATTATTTAGGTTTAAACAATGTCTGATCGCAATTTCCATCTCATCATTCACCATGACAGTTGGTCCAGGTTACTGGACGCTTGCACCGTGTTTGTTTTTCAGCAGTCACGCGTCTTTAGGGCCAAACTATGGTTTGGCGTCTTGCGCATGCTCAGGGAAACCTTCCTTTTCCGTTTTCAAATCCAGCAAAAGGAAGTTGTATTTTTTAAGAGGAATCTAAAACTAACAAGAGGCTCAATGAGCCTAAACCGCGCACCTGAGGAACTTAAGTTTTAACAATTCACAGACTTGACTACTAAATCTGCTAATAGAATCCAGCCCATTGACCCTTACAGGATATAAGTCATCATTATTGCATTGCATTCCAAGTTTGAGACTTCTAGCTTCTATAGTTCCTGAGAAATCTTTGACGAAAATTTAACATTGGTCAAAATGGAGAGAAAGAAGAATGAAAGAACAGATGAACAAACAAGCTGAGAAAGCCCAATGTCTCTTACACAAAATAAGTCATCATTATTCTATTGAATACCAAATTTGATGCTTCTAGCTTTTATAGTTCCTGAGAAATCTTTGATTAAAAATTTAACATTGGTCTATTATCTCTATGTGGAGAGAAAGAAGAATGAAGGAACAAATGAACCAGACTAGCTCCAAAACCTAATGCAGCCTTTCCCCTTGCCCAATGGTGCTACACATAAAATTTAAACAAGATTGGTCGACTGCCTTCTGAGATATGCTTCATTGAAAGTGTGGACGACGGATGGACGGACGACAGACGACGGACTCTGGAGCCTTGGTATACTATCAGCTCACTGGAGCCTTTGGCTAAGGTGAGCTAAAAATTCAAGTCGCTATTTCTGTCACAACATTTTCCCTACGTTAAGTCTATGGGCAAATTTTTTTGTCTCTCAAGGTCACGTAACTTCTAGGTCAATATTCCGATTCGGCCCAAAATCAAACTTAACCGAGATTTTATGCCTGTCCTCGTTACCTGCAAGTTTGAAGCTGATATGAATAAAAATAAAGTTGCTATCGTGGTCACAACGTATTTTTTTATGCTCAAGGGCAGGTAACTCCAAGGCAAATATTCCGATTCGGCCCAAAATCGAACTTAACTGAGATTTTATGTCTGTCCTCGTTACCTGCAAGTTTGAAGCTGATCTGAAAAAAATTCAAATCGCTATCGTAGTCGCAACATTTTCCCTAATTAAGTCTATGGGCAAATTTTTTGTCGCTCAAGGTCACGTAACTCCGAGGTCAATATTCCGATTCGGCCCAAAATTGAACTTAACCGAGATTTTATGCCTGTCCTCGTTACCTGCAAGTTTGAAGCTGATATGAATAAAAATAAAGTTGCTATCGTGGTCACAACGTATTTTTTTATGCTCAAGGGCAGGTAACTCCAAGGCAAATAATCTGATTCGGCCCAAAATCGAACTTAACCGAGATTTATGTCTGTCCTCGTTACCTGCAAGTTTGAAGCTGATCTGAAAAAAATTCAAGTCGCTATCGTAGTCACAACATTTTCCCTATGTAAAGTCTATGGGCAAATTTTTTGTCGCTCAAGGTCATGTAACTCCGAGGTCAATATTCCGATTCGAACTTAACTGAGATTTTATGCCTGTCCACATTACCTGCAAGTTTGAAGCTGATCTGAATAAAAATAAAGTTGCTATCGTGGTCACAACGTATTTTTTTATGCTCAAGGGCAGGTAACTCCAAGGCAAATAATCCGATTCGGCCAAAAAAAAAAACTTGACCGAAATTTTATGCCTGTACTGGTTATCTGCAAGAATGAAGTCGATCAGAAAAAAATTGACGGAGCTAGAGTGATGACAAGCTTTTTCCTATGTGAAGTCTATGGGAGCTAGATGTTGCCATGGCAACGAGAGTTCCACTCAGATCTGCCTGAAAACCTAATGAAGCCTTTCCACTTGCCCAATAATGCGACACATGAAATTTGATCAAAGTTGGCCAAGTAGTCTTTAAGATATACATTTTTGAAATTCCCATTAACCCTAATGCAAAAACACACAAGGGCAGGTAACTCCTAAGTGAATGATCCGATTCTGCCAGTTATAGAACTTGACCGAGATTTCATGGCTGTGCTGGTTATCTGCAAGAATAAAGCCAATCTGAAAATAATTGAAGCAGCTACGGTGATGACAACATTCTCCCCATGTTAAGTCAATAGGCAATTTTTTCAACGCTCAAGGGCACGTAACTCCTGAGTGAATAATCCGATTCAGCCCAAAATCGAACTTGATCGAGATTTCATGCCTGTCCTCGTTATCTGCAAGAATGAAGTCGATCAGAAAAAAATTGACGGAGCTAGAGTGATGACAAGCTTTTTCCTATGTTAAGAACGCTCAAGGGCACGTAACTCCTGAGTGAATAATCCGATTCAGCCCAAAATCAATCTTGATCGAAATTTCATGCCTGTCCTCGTTATCTGCAAGAATGAAGTCGATCAGAAAAAAATTGACGGAGCTAGAGTGATGACAAGCTTTTTCCTATGTTAAGCCTATGGGAGCTCTTTGTTGCTGTGGCAACCAGAGTTCTCATCCGATCTGCACGAAAACCTAATACAGCCTTTCCCCCTACCTGATGATGGTTCATAGGAAATTTGATCAAGGGCGGCCCACTGGTTCCAGAGATATACTTCGTTGAAAGTGTGGACGACGGACGACGGACGCCGGCTCGTGGTATACTAATACCTCACATGAGCCTTCGGCTCAGGTGAGCTAAAAATCAAGCTAGAGAAAGTTGTCGGGACTCAGTTGAGATATATTTCATAATAAAAGAAGAAGAGGGTGTCCTTTAGCTATAATATAAGAATTTCCATTGGTTGACCTTGAACAACAATAATATTATCGGTACTTTCGTTTGTCAACCGGAAATGATAAAATGCGTTAGTGATGAGGTACAACTAAATAGGGAAAAAGGGACAACTAAGACAGTTCACCGTTACGAAAATATTATGAAAAGTGACACTACGGCGGCATAAAAATCGCCATTTTAATTGCAAAATATACATGGGTGACAATGGTGGCCTTGCGAGTTTTTGGTACCTTAAAAAGCTTGGGGAAGAAAAACAAAAAATAAAAAAAATGTTATTATGGAAGATAAATAGTATGCAGCGAAGAAATTAAAGGGCTAAATATGATTTCTGATATAAGGACAGGCGGCAGGGAACTCTTCAGTAAAAAGAAACAAAGAACGGATATCTTTCCCGCCAGTTTCTCATTTGGTGGAGGTGAAAGCTTCGGTTTTTTATTGCTCAAATTTGATCATTTTTGAACAGTTTTAAAAGCAAAATGGGTCTAGATTTTTTTTTTTGTAAGTCTTTGCCAGAGGTGTGGGACTGATTGAAAATATTTCTTGTGTACATTTGGTAAGGTCATATAGCAGAATACCTTTGTTTGCACCTCCGAAAATGGCGGACCTCAGCGGAAGTGACGTCACGCCGATCGTCCTTATATATTTTGTAACACAGGGACGCCCGGTATCTGTTTATTCTGAGTGCAAATCTTGGGAATTTATCTGTAGATAGATTGTAGACAAGATGGTGGCCGATATTTACAAACTGACAGGGGAATTTCCACAAGGGTCATGACCTTTGGCACTCATTGTGTAACGCTAAATTAACTTAAAATATCATATTTTTTTTACATCAAATTAAAGATCAGAGTGTTTAGAAAAGGAATTTAAATGCGCTTTTAGAATTTTCTTTATATTTTTGAAGGGATTATGCATCGACTTTCGGGTTTAATAGTGTCAGTTTGGGTTGTCAGAATTAAACAGCGCAAGCATTGCGGGATAGCTTGACATCTCAGCTGACCAGCTGTGTTAATTTTAAATATGCAAATGACCATGTGTTTGTCGAATGTTAGTTTATTTACGAACACCCGACCTACTTTTGAGCCGAACATAGCCGCTTGAATCACAGGTGTGATATACAGGTATAATCGATAGTAACCTGTCAATTAAACATATATTGGGAATTCAATGGCCACAAACAATATATTTTCTAAAGGTAATTTTATTGACTTTCAAAACATATTTGAAGGCACAAACCTCATCTGATTCGATATGAAGTCTGCCAATATCAAGCCAGACATTGTAAAAAAAAAAAAAATAAAAAAAGTTAAAGCAGACAGAGTGGCTGGACCTTTTGACTCTTGTCCGCTATAAACTCTGCGCATATCACCATTAGGTCTTGTATCGAAACATGACACTTGTCAGTTTTGCCTTATGCATCACCTGTTATACCCAAGCGGACACTCTGTTAATGACTTTATAGATCCGAAGCTGTGCTCTGTGCAGTATATTATATTGTGCAAATGGTACAAGCTTTAGGCTGTGGTTGCCTTTTGGAAAATTCCGATATAAAAGGAACATTTGGGCTATTACCCGTCTCTCCTTTAGACTCTGATCAGCTCAGATTCAAGCTTGACTGAACGTTTTATTTTGTTATAGCAATGCCATTTGGTTGCAGCATAGCATGCCAGACTTTCGAGACTGTCGCTACTTTTTTGGAATTCTGGGTAGCTAGACATGCTTCTGAGGGACGATTCATGTTATCTTGACAGTTTCTTGTTTGGCGAAAGAAAGGGAACTAATTGTTCATATATCATGTCTGTTTTAAAGATAAGATGACTGTTGGGAGCGCCAATAGCTGCTGAGAATACAGAAGGCCCTAAAACTAAGATTTTTTTTTTTTTTTGCCTCAACACTGATACTGAAGGAATGGTCATTTGGATTCCGGTGACCCAAATTCCTGAGATCATTTCAGAGATTGAGGAGATTTTGCCACGTCAAATATGCAAGCTGCAACACTTCCAGTCATTGATTGGTTCCCTTAATTTTGCACATAGCGTGTTGGTACTAGGGAGTCCATTTTGTGGGCAATTTATAAATGCTACATGTGGTTTGTCAAAGATACACTGTCACCTTCACATCACAGCAGATATGAAGGAATTTGAACTTTGGGTACAATTTAAAAAAAAAAAAAAAATTTAATGGTATTTCCGTTTTTCATGACCGGTTCTGGATGTCAAATGAGGACTTACAGCACTGCACCATTAGTGCAAGGGGTTTGAACTCGGTTTTGGTGCCTACTTTGTTGGTAATGAGATAAGACCAGTGGTCCAGTGGATAACTTTTCCATCTTTGGAGCATCTTCTGTTATTTATTTTTGATTTATTTAAATAAAAAAAAAAAAAAAAAAAAAAAAAACAGTAGTGTACTGGGAACTGCACCCTGCAGTACACCACATTATATTCAAAATTACAGACCAACCTTACCAAGCCACGGAGAGCAATGTTAAATGAGATATTTCCATGACATATTATAAATGTAGAGTGCCGAGCACTGAACCTTGCAGTACACAACATTCTTTTCAAATCTACGGATCAAGCTTACCACTCACGGATGGTAATGTTTAATGAGATATTTCCATTTATGTATTTATTTATTTATTTTATTTTATGCATTTATTAAAATGTAGAGTACTGAGCAGTGCACCTTGCAGTACACCACATTCTAATCACACATACCCACTCATGCAGGGTAATGTTGCATGAGATAGTTCCAATCAGACAAATAAACTAGATGAATAAATACTTCATCTTTAGAATTAGTTGAGACATAACTGCCCTCCAACAATATCATGCATCCCACTTGCAATCAATGCATCTATATGTTGCCTTGGTTGTCAAACAATATATGAGGTGGAAGCCTGATGGTAGTCTAGACTTCTTTTGCCTCCGGAAAGGCCATTCATTACAGCACTGTCAGCTCAGTGGCATTCTTGTGAAAGCTGTAGAAAATAAACTAGGACTTCCAAAGCAACTTTATGCTGCACATTCCTTTAGCATTGGCAGGGCTATTAATTTGGCAGCTAAGGGTATTCTAGTATAGCCATAAAAGAACTTGCTTGATGGAAAACTGTGGCGGTAACATGGTACATACGTCTTTAAATTGTGTGTTACAGATATTTGGCTTATCGGTGATTCCCTGGTTTCACACCTTGCTGACAGTGTATCAGGTCTCAGACCTCCAGCTAATGCAGTGATTGTTAGCTAAAATTTTTATCAGGGTAAAGGGGGGTGCACTGGGATCACTACGACACCGAGTTCCAATGGTTGCTGCATTTTCATTCAGCCCTAGTGATGATAATTGTTCACCTCGGGGGCAACAACCTTGTTGAGTGGTCCCAAAGCAAACTTCTTAAAGACTTTTAAAAGCTAATTTGCATACATGGCTTCTGTCTATCCCGAAGCCCAAACGGTATGATCAGACATCCTCCCTAATTGTCAGTCGTGGCTGGGGGCGGACAACACTCATGAAGGGCTTAAAAAGCTGGATCAAAGGAGGCGTATAAACCAATCGGGTTGACAGCCTGCTTTTAATGTAGGAAGCCGAACAATCAAGCATGTGCTCGATTTCAATAAAACAGGGCTATTTAAGACGGATAGGGTTAATCTCACTGCTGTGGGCAATATAATATTTTTGAATACATTTGAGGAAGTAGTCAATCAATTTGTTACAGACCCTTCTTCCCACATCAATTGCTGAATTGGGGGACAAATTTATGTGGGGCATCATAAATTTGGTGTGTCGGAATTCAGCATTCGATGGGGGGGACGCTTTGCTTAGACAGCTGTTTGGTTGTAATGAAACTTTACGCCTTGAGCCTAGATTCCAAATACTGGTTGCTGGGAGCAAAGCTGAAGTTTGTTTCTTTCAGGACTTCTACTTGGGCTGGGTGGCTTCTCCTTCATGGAAGTGGTTCACCATAACCTGAGGATTTGTTCTTGAGCCTAGATTCCGGGTACTGGTTGCTGGGAGCAAAGCTGAAGTTTGTTTCTTTCAGAACTTCTTGAACTGGGTGGCATCTCCTTCATGGAAATGGTTCGCCATATCCTGAGGACATGTTCCCCCCAGGGTCATACTCAAAAATTTCTTAATTTCAAGTCATAAGTAAGGTTCGCACGTGCAGCCGGGGCTATTTGAATATATATAATATGGGATGGATTACATGGTATGCATTGCATAATGCAGAAGATGGTATGGAATGCGTGTCATGGAATGCATTTTGGAGTGCACATTACGGAGTGCTCAATGTCAAGATTAGTTGGAGTGCATAAATTGGAGTGCACGATAGTTTGTGCATAATAGTTGGGATAGAGTGGAGCGTACAAATAGGATGTGCGCAATATCTGGATTGTTACATAATTTGGAGCGTACAGTCAGGATGTGCGCAATATTTAGAATGCTAAAAAATTGTAAAGCGTACAAACAAGATGTATGCAATATTTGGAATACTTGGAGCGTACAAATAGGATGTGCGCAATATTTGGATTGTTACAAAATTTGGAGCGTACAAACAGGATGTGCGCAATATTTGGAATGTTAAAAAATTGTGGAGCGTACAAACAGGATGTATGCAATATTTGGAATACTCTGTTACAAAATTTGGAGCGTACTATAGGAAGTGCGCAATTTTTGGAATATTACAAAATCTTGGAGCACACATTTGGAGTGTGTGCATATTTTGGAATACTCAAAATTCAAAATTGGACTGCACAATATTTGGAGTGCAAACAAATTAATAATTTGGTGCCCGTGCGAGCAAGGTTATGTGCTGTCCCTGCGTCCCCCCTTTGACCTGAATCTACTCGGTGTCCACATACTGCCAGATATTAAAAAGATGGTATAAGTCAGACAACAAAACACATTTTTATTGAAATTATGTTTTATCAACTATGTGAAAAAGGAGATAAATAAAAGTAGTTGTATCTATATATATTTTTGTTGTATGAGTGAGCATCCTTAATAAATGTTATATGATAAACAGAATTTTGCATTTGTGTTCATGTATTATTGAATTTATTAAACTCATTGAGGCAAAGGGATAAAATGCTCGGCCTTATTAAACTTGTTGAGGAAAGGGATAAAATGTTCGGCACAGCCTTGCATTTTATCCCTTTTCTCAACTCGTTTAATAAATTTAATAATACACTTCAACCTCGTTATAACACGGAACTCCGGGTCCAACCAACGGACCGTGTTAGTTAACCGTTTCATGTTATAAACGCCGACCGTATTTGTCATAGATCAACCATTGACACAATGGTGATCAATAGTTTCCCAAACAAGATGATGTGCTGTCCGGTTAATGACCGTTTTTCCGATAAAAATGTGTTTAGAACTAATCAATGGCAGTAAATACCATGGCTCATCAAGTCAAACAAGTCACTTTAATCGAAACCAGTTGATAAACCATGTTTTATATCCAGAAATCATTCAATCTGACAGTGAGTATGACGCCATTTTGATAGCTGGTTCCCGGCTAACTTTGTTGTAACTGAGCGTCCAAAACCGTACCAAACTACAGTACCGTTAATACATTTCAATGTTGAAATTACCGGGTTAGGGTTCAGAACCGGACAATGATCAACGCTTACAAAAAATTTGAATTACTTCTCTTGAAATGTCTTACCCTTAATATTTTAGCCATTTGAAACGATTTTTAATGGCGCACATGGTCTTTGAATGATTATTTTACCGCGAAAATCGATCTTGAATATGTTTTATCGTTTGCTTTTTAGCTGGAATAAATTTGACTTTCTTTTACATGCAGCTCTAGAAAATGAGTTTTATTGCAGTTGACCGATCACATCGTAAGCATTCTGCTGAGCAGTGATCCTTAACAGAGCGTAATAAATATTTTTTTCCGTTTGCGTAACTGAATTCTTTAATCTCTTTATCTCACTAAGCCAACACTTTTGATTGTGCCGATGGCAGTTCATGTTTATCATGCGTGTCAAGCTAGACAAGTTTATATACTGTATATTCAACTCGGCTGGAAGCCTGCAATTAATATCAAAAAGTACAGTTATAAACCGTGTTAGCTACTGTGTTAGCTACCGTATTCCTCCAGTCAAAGGTGACAGGAAAATAAAGTTGTTGTGCTTAAAACCCGAGACAATCCTTGGATAATATTTATAAAAGTTGGTTGGGGAAAATTTGGGGTCCAAACCAAAACCGTGTTATATCCGAATTCTTGCTGTAAGGAATCGTGCTATAACAAGGTCCGAGTGTACATGAACACTAATATATAATCCACTAAATATTTCACTCATTAACACCAAAACTGGTATTTTCACTCGTGGCAAAAACACTCATGAAAATACTGGTTTTGGTGTTCATATGATGAAATAAAATACAGCAAAGAGGATGATTCTATGCAGATGAAAATGTATTAAAATGGTACACAAGAAAAACCCACCTGTGGGGGCTGCACTGCTGGGGTTACTGATACCAAGAATACACTCAGTTTCAAACAGTATCTGTTGCCACTTGATGTAGCCTAGGCTTGCAGTGAACACTTGTGAACATCCTGGAACATAAAATTTTAAAGTTCTCATTTGGCGTGGCCTAGTCTAGCAATGATCAGTCATGGATATCCTGGAACATAAAATTTCATTTTTATATCTGATGTGAACATTATTGAACATCCTGCATCATAAATAGATTTTGTTTTCATTTGATGTAGCCAAGATTGCAATGAAAAAATTATGGCCAATTGCAAGTCTAACAATAAACAATCATGAATATCCTGGAGCATAAAATTTCATTGTTCTATCTAATGTAGCCTAGGCTAGCAGTGAACACCTGAACATCCGACATCATAAAAAAATATTGTTCTCTTTGATGTAGCCTAGGATAACAGTGAACACTTATTGATATCTTGGAGCATAAAAGTGTTCTCATTTGCTGAAGCCTAGGCTAGCAGTGAACACTTATGAACATCTTGGAATGAATAATATTGTTCTCATTTGCTGTAGCCTAGGTTAGCAGTGGACACTTGTGAACATTTTGCAAAGAAAAAAAAATCATTTCTCTCATTTGATGTAGCTTAGGCTAGCAGTGAACATTTTTGAACATTGCAGAGCATGGAATTTCACTGTTCTCAATTGATGTAGCTTAGACTAGCAATGAACATCATGGAGCATATAAATTTTGTTGGTCTCATTTAATGTAGTCTAGGCTATGAGTGAAAACTTGTGAATATCATGGAGCATAAAATATCATTGTTCTCATTTGATGTAGCCTAGGCTAGAGTTAACACTTGTGAACATCCTGCAATGTAAAATATTGTTTTCCTTTGATGTAGTCAAGGTAAGCAGTGAACATTTGTGAACATTCTGGAATGTATAATTTTATTGTTCCAATCTGATGTAGCCTAAGCTTGCAGTGAACACTTGTGAACATCCTGCAATATAAAATTTCATTGTTCTCATATGATGTAGCCTAGGCTAGTAGTGAACACTTGTAAACAGCTTGGAGCATAAAATTTCACTGTTGTCATTTGAACACTTGTGAACATTATGGAGCATAAAATTGTGTTGTTCTCATTTGATGTAGCCTAGGCTAGCAGTGACATTTGTGAACATTGTGGAGCATGAAATTTCATTGTTCCATTTCGATGTAGCCTAGGCTAGCAGTGAAAACTTGTGAACATCCTGCAAAGTAAAATTTTATTGTTTTCATTTGATGTAGCCTCGGTTAGCAGCACACACTTGTGAAGACCTTGGAATGTATAATTTTACTGTTTCAAGGAAATAGGAATACATTATGTTTTAAGGTTCTACATTCAGGTCTGATAGCCACCTTATTCAATGGAGTGAACGAAATGTGTTATTTTGGTAGGGGTCGCCTAGGCAACACTCCTCTGAAGTTTTAATGAAATTGACCCAAGGGTTTATGATCAGTTGGCATTTAAAGCATTCTTGATGCTGCACAATGCATGACTTATACTGACCCATCACAATAGCTCACAATGAGCACTACATGCTCAGTTGAGCTAAAAAAAATCAAATAAGTTGTATATGAGAGGAATTCAGAAAATTTTGAGCATGTCCATATAAGGTATAGAAAAACCTGCATTTAAGCCTATTTCTTGCACCAGTCCCTCAAAACATTTACTCTTGTAAGAAACAGACTTTTCCATCCAGGCTATCAATGACTATTAAGCTGCAGAGTAGTCAGCCTTTGTTTGTTTGTTTTGACGCTTAACGTCCCCACTATATAGGTCGTTTTGGAGATGTTGCTTCCAATTTTGTGGGATTTTTACCCGACATTGAGATGAAATGACATCTCAAGCCCTGTCGCCCAATGAGACCAATAGGGTTTATAAGCATGGACGGTCCGACTGGCCCCCCTTTGCCTGTGCAAGCTTAGATCCTCCAAGTGGTTTTCCAGTACTTGTGTGCGGCCGGATTCAGCTTCATGCAGCCCATTTATTTCTTCAAGCCCCAATGGGTGGGGGCCAATAGTCAGCCTTTGATATACAGTAATGATCCTACATACTGGGACAGACAGGCCTAAGCAAACAGTGTAGACCCAGATCAGACTGCTCCTGAAGGAGCAGTCTGATCAGGGTCTACACTGTTTGCCTTTGTATCTGCACTTTTCATACAGTATAGACCCAGATCAGACTGTTCCTGAAGGAGCAGTCTGATCAGGGTCTACACTGTTTGCCTTTCTATCTGCACTTTTTGGACTCCTTGCTGGATCACGAAACAAATTTGTTTAAATTTTAGAAGAATTACAGCAAGTCCTCAAAGTGCCAAATTTTTTAGAATTTTTATGATACTGTGCAGGTACTAATACATCATGCTTCCAAGGGTACTACTAGAATTGTAGTGATGTCCAGCCAGCACTTTTTTAAGCAAAGGAGAGAGAAAAGGATCACAGGGACTTGAGTCTGATGAAACTTACCTGCTAGAACTGCAGTGACAGTTATATCTACCACATTGTCTCCAGAAACATCTTTAACAACAACAATCAGTCGGTTGCTAGGTGAAACCACAGAAAACAATGGAGTATCTGCCCTGAAGAAGAAATAATTTTTGTAACTGCTTGACTGTCATGTTTACTCTGAATGGTTTTAACCCTTGTCCTGCTGAGCCCGGATATGCCTTATTTTCCAAACAATGAAGATCCAGATCAGATGGCTTCTGACGAAGCCATCTGATCAGGATCTACATTGTTTGCCATTCGGATCATGAATTTGTTGCAATAATTTGCATCAAGTAATTTGATTGGATGGTAATCAGTAGTGGGTGTGGCATATATGAATATTCAGCAGGACAAGGGTTAAACACAGCAATTCAGTTGAAGTTGAAAGCACCTCTCCTGATTGGTGGCTGTCACAATGATAAACAAGAGGGCCATGAAGATCATGACTCGCTAACCAGAGCTGATGATGTTTAACAGCTTGTGGATAAAATATATGAACTTTGATGTCACAGGCAACTAAAGAGTCAGAAAAATCCACTGTTTCATATTTTCATGACAAAGCCAAAGTAACCCAATTAGACCTTCATGTGAAATAGGTCAAGGCCAACTAATGGTCATTATTTGAACCAACTTGTTGCACCCCCACCCCCCCCCCCACCCCCCTCAATTCTGCATACCAAGTTTCAATTCAAGGTCAAGGTCATACAAATTTTTGTCCTACCCCATGTAACTTGGTTTCAAATAGCCCAGCAGTTTCAAAGATGTTGTTTGAAAATGTTGATTATGCAGATGACAACAGAAGACAGACCACAGTCTATCCCATAAGCACCCCCCACCCCCACCCCCCATAGTCTTCAGCTGTGGTGAACTAAAAATAAACCTAGATGCCCCTTAACCCTTATCTTGCTGTTCACGACAACCTTTACCTTTGAATAAACTGTAGATTCAGATCAGATGGCTTCTGAAGAAGCCATCTGATCAGGATCTACACTGTTTGTCATGTATTTTGTGAAATGAACAAATACATTATATTAAGTAATTTGATTGGTTGATAGCCAGCAATGGGTGTGGCTAAACAGATTTATTCTGCAGGATATGGGTTAAACTGGAAATGGACTTAAGTTTTCTAGGTGGAAAATTCTGTTCATTATAGTTATAGTTATATGTACTAAATTCAAGGGTCCTTTAAATATTTATTTTGGTAAATACACTAAAATGTTTGCTCAACAACTGTGATGAGTGTTTTCATTGCATTAACATTGTTTATGAAAAAATATCTTTGTACTAGATCCTGCTCTTGCTTCATTAACCCTTTTTGTACCAAATGGAATCTTCCTCCTTATATATAGCAGGAGTTCATTTCAAAATTTAGGAGTGACAGGTTGTGTTTTCATCAAAATTTATCCGGAAAATGACTGAACTTTTAGCAAACAGTGGAGGCCCTGATCAGACGCCGCATTCTGCGGTGTCTGATCTGGGCCTGCACTGTTTGCCAGGGTACCCGTTTTGGGGTTTCTGGTACTAAATGGGTTAATCTTTTGACAGCCAAGGAGTTTGGTAAGCTGATGAAACTTTGAACAATTGGACTTTATAAGTTAAAGGCTGAACTTACTTGAAAGTGAAAATCTGTGCTCCAAAAGCATTGTCTTCACCATCTTGTAAAATAACAGTGGCATTGTCACTCAGCTTTGTCTTTTTGTTGAACGCAATAGTTAGCTGAAACAAACAAGAAATAGAGCAAGTATATGAGAATTCACGCCTATAAGCTTCAAATACACATTCTGTTCAGAGTATAACTAAAGTTTGTAACCAAGCATGTACATGACTTCGTCTAACATGTTTTTGTTTCCGAGTGATGGCTGAGAATTTAGGTAGAATGTTTTCTTTATTATTGCCAGAGCTGAATGTTGCTACATGTTGCAGTTGTTTTGGGGTTTAATGGCCCAGTCAATGCGAGTAAATCATATTCAGTGGGTCAGTTTACCTAACCACACTTTTACTGTTACTGACCAGGCTTATCCTGAAGTGGCTAATCAGTTCAGTGTATATTCTTTTTTCACAAACTGACAACAGCCCTTCAATCAGTGGGTGTCCAATACAACAATACAATACAGTATCTTTATTGTTTCATCCCATCATTTGGGATATCCACAACATATGCTATAAAGCAATACAATATGACATGCAATAGTTACACAATGTTATGATATTTACCTAATGAGCACACAGTGCCGAAACAATATCAAATCCACACTTATTCAGCATCGTGACAACAAATCAACACCGATTCCATCAGGTCAGCATGTCCAAGAAATAAAATCCCTCCAAACACTACCTTATATGAGCCCCGCCAAGCGAATTTGGGTCTTCGAGCATTCCGTCATGACAAATTTTAACTGCGCATGCCCAGCCATTCAGAAGGGCCAGGGATATAGCTTTCTGTCTGAAGGTTCCTCTTGATTCATTGCTTGTATGAGCGAGCAGCGAAGGTTCTGGCGAGACTGCGCCGATGCGCAGGCTCGCCTGAACCTTCGCTGCTCGCACAGGCGATAAGTACCAAAGTCGCTTGACGGGGCACATATATAGAAAACTGGGGTCTATAGGGGTATACTTTAGCTTTGTTATCTCCACCACAAGACATAAGCTGTGGATACTCGTCAGAACCGCCTCAATGACGCAGTTATAATAAGCACCACAGCCCAAGTTCTGAGCAAAAAAAAGACTGGGGTAGTTTGAACGACACCAGGCTATGAGGTATAATTGGGGATGAATTAATTTTCTATGAAATAAGGTAATGTTGTGTGTACTCATCAGAATCGCCTCATTAAGGCGATTTTATGAGTACACACAACATACTTTTTCACAATAAAATCATACAAACTCCATAGTTTATAACAGTCCCCACTGCTATATACTAAGTTTCTTTGTCATGGGCCTTTAGGTTCCTGAGAAAAAAGATTTTCAAAGGGTTTTACCATACATGGGCATGGTGAACATCTTGATCATATGACCCAGATCCTACAAACTTTCATTCTCTCATCCCGTATAGGCTCCACAAATACTATGGTTTCATTATTGGGCCCCACCCATCGGGACTTGGAGAAATAGATTGGACTGCATGGTGCTTCCACGCAGAGCTGAAAGTGACTGCACATGAGTTCTGTTAAACCGCTTATAAGGACTAAGCCTGCCCAGGTAAAATGGTGTGAGTTGGATGGTCCAATGCATATAAGCCCTATTGGTAACACTGGGTGGCAGGGCTTGGGATGTTGTTTCATCTCAGTGTTTAGTGAAAGTCCCTCAAAACTGGAAGGAATGTCTCAAAATTACCTAAATAGTGTTGATGGAGATGTTAAACTTCACTTCAAAACAATGAGCAGTTTTAGAGAAGCAAAAAATAATAATTCTGAGGTATCCAGAACATTAGGTCACTAAATGACCTTGACCTTTTGTAGTTATTCAACTGCTGTCACAAGCTAAAACAGAATAAGAAAACTTGACCAAATAAGATCTTGTTATAAAAAGAGTAAAGGTCAACCAACTTGAACCAAGGTTCATCATTTGAACAAGCTAAGAAGGGCCTGAGCCACCAATGCTGCATTCCAAGTTTCATGGTCAATGGTCATTCCTTTCCTGAGAAGAGTTTTCAAAGTTTTTTTTTCATATATGGGGATGATGGCTATCTTGGTCATGCAATACAAATCATAGAAACTTTTAAAACCCCACCCCATGCAGGCTCCATATGTAATTTGTTTTTTTTGGAGATGTTGTTTGAAGATTTTGATAACACCAACACTACTGATGATGGACAATGGACCACTGTCTGTCCTGTAAGTTCCCTCAAAAACTTAGCTTTATTGAGCTAAAAAGTTACAAGTCGTGAAAACCAACCTTGTTCTTCTTATCTGTCAGTATCTGAATTCTTTTAGTAGCTCCAGATCCAGAAGCATCTGTTTTCAACTGTAAGGTGACATTCTTTCCCCGGACAAGACTGTAGAATGCTCTATCAACTGTACAAATAAACCAAGAATAACTGTATAATTTCAAAATGTGTACTGTAAACACTAAAAACTGTGAAGACTTAATGGTTTATTGTAAATATCCTGAATTTCAATGCATTTCTGAATGTAAATCAATAATTTGCTACAGTATATTCTTCAGTTTAACCCTTCTTGTACCAAATGGAATCTTCCTCCTTATATATAGCAGGAGTTCATTTCAAAATTTAGGGGTGTCAGGTTGTGTTTTCATCAAAATTTATTTGGAAAATGACTGAACTTTTAGCAAACAGTGGAGGCCCTGATCAGACACCATGTTCTGCCGTGTCTGATCTGGGCCTGCACTGTTTGCGAGGGTACCCATTTTGGGGTTTCTGGTATTAAATAGGTTAATGCACGTGTATATGTAATGCCATGTCTGATTTGACAACCTCTAGAAATTGTGGCAGTATAGTCTGTGATAAACTGTCCCAAACCTCATATCATCAAATAATGTCACTTTTCACCAGCTGACATCCAGCTGACATCTCTGTTTTTGGTAAAAATCTACCAATTTTACATCTCATAAATGAGTATGTCCACTAAAATTGAGATAACTACACTGAAAATTGATGCTTTGAAAAAAACGAAATTTCTGACAGCAAACCAATCAATTTACCACTTGAAATGACAATTTTCAAAACAGTTATCCCCCAAATCTACTGTCAGAAACCAGGCAACAATGAGTAATATTATTTCTAATTGACTGACACTTGGAGTGAGTGAATGTTTGAGTTTTACCTCTCACCAACAGCTAAGGTCATAAGGAGACAGGACCTCAGTTTAAAGACTCAGCCCGGGATCAATCCTGCGACCCCTGGTTTACAAGGCGAGTAGCATAACCGCTACACCATGGAGGCTTCTGGCTGACACTTGGATTTACATTTCTTTTGTGCACAAAGTGCAATTGTAAGGATTTAAAACAAATAATTACATTGGAATGGAGATTAAGGAGAATGGACACATCTTCAGGGGATGCAACTCCTGCAAAAGTATTTTGTCTCCCATGCCAATAGGGTCAACTCTTAAGGGAAAGAATTTGAATGGAGATTAAGGAGAATGGATACACCTTCAGGGGAAGCAACTCCTGCAAAAGTATGTCTCCCATGTCAATAGGGGTCAACTCTTAAGGGAAAGAACTTGCTCCTGAGGAGCAAGTTCTTTCCCTTAAGAGTAGACCCCTTTTTCAGTGGAACAGGGCTTATAGAAAAGCAAACTGGAAGTCCTGAAAGTTGTCTCCCTTTAAAGAATGGTGGAAAAATCTGTCAGGTGTGTCCATTCCCCTAAATTGTATTGAAAGTTGTAGTTTGGTGAGGAAAATCATCAGCATCCAGTTGTTCAAAGTTTTGTTAGCTTAACAGACTCATTCAGGGGAATGGGAACTCCTGGCAGATTTTCCTCCAATTTTCAAAGTGAGACAACTTTTGGGACTTCCTGTTTGCTTTTCTATAAGCCCTGTCCCATGACCTCAAAAAGATATGCGCTACATCTGGTCATGGTCTTACTATCAACCAAGTTTCAGCTTGATTGGATGAAAACTTTAGGACCTACCCGGAAACGAAAAAGTTTACAAAAATTTTCAAAGGGACACAACTCTGTGAATATTTGGTGGACCATGACCTTGAAACAACATGCGCTACATCAGGAAATGGTCTTACTACCTACCAAGTATCAGCTTGATCGGATGAAAACTGTAGGAGGAGTTATCCAGAAACAAAAAGTTTACAGACGGATGGACAGACAAACAGACGGACCCCGACCCCATACCATAATACAACCGTTTTTACAAAACAGGGCATATAAAAATGAAGTTAAGTCATCCAAATGTATCCATTCACCTTTATTCCAGGTGAGGTTAACACCCCCATCCCACCACTGAGTCTTTCATCTTTGAATTTGGACATGTCAATTCTTGTAAGCTGAGGGATGGGTATAATGGGGTTGTAAAAATCACCAATGGGATGGCAAACAGTGTTGACCTTCATGGGACAGCACATTTATGAGCCATCTCATCCGGATCTGTTGTTGGGCAATAGGGCTGAAAGGCTAAAAATTACCTTGTTGATAGGTGATAGTAACACTGCTTGTGCTGGAGCTATCACGATTAGAAACTAACGTCAAAGTCTGTCCGCTACTTCCATACCAACTCCCTGCAAAAGTGAGCAAGTTTAGTTTAGACATTTACAAATCTTGACAGGGATGTTTGAAAATCATTTTCATTTAGATATTTTGCTAAAGGACATAAACAAGCATAAACATTCAGACAGACAATGCTGAGCAAACAGTGTAACAGCAAAATGCAGTGTCTCATCAGGGTTTACACACTCAGCCAGCTATTTTTAGACACAACATGGGGTAATAAATTGTACTTGTTCAAATTTTAGAACAAGTATGGTATAGATTTGAGCTGTCCAAATATTTAGGGTGAATTCAGTACATACAGTAAAATTCCTATATAAAGACCACCTTTGGGACTGTTCAAAAGTGGTCTTTAAGACCACTTTTGAACAGTCCCAAAGGTGGTCTCCCACTAGAGCATACTGGATGTACAAAACACAAAGAAAATGTACATGTAACTGAAACATTCTAAATATGCTTTTAAAAGCAAAATTTGTGTTAATTTTAGGTGGTTTTAATAGCGGAATTTTACTGTATAGTGTGTCATCTGAAAATGAAACTAGATCGCGCAGTCGATGGCGCGCCATCGCAAATCCCCACGTTTTGACCTCTTCCAGGGACCCCTGGGGGGCTGGTCCAAACATTAATGTGCTCTTGCAGAAGCCATTCATGTAAGTAACTCACACACCAAATTTGGTTGAATTCAAATGAACGGTATAGGAGGAGATAGCCGGACAGACGGACGGACAGACGGAGGCAATAACAATATCCCCATTTTTCTTCGAAAAACGTGGGATAAACATACTGTTATGGCAACTCTGGAAACTCCTGCCCTCAATTATCATAGGGTAGTGGACTATTTAGCTCAGTTGTTGGCTTTGGAACATTTGATTTTTGCCTGAGTGGACTGAGTTCGAATATCACCAAAGGCAGGGATTCTTTCAGCTTTGCTGCTTTCCTTTGTTATGACTTTCATCATGTTGTAAGATATGGCTTATCCTGGACTATATGTCGCTGAAAATGGCTTTGTGTCATCATAAATGATGGCTTCCTTGCATGTGGGAAATGTTATGACCTGCAACAGCTACCCATCAATCTATCTACTTGTTTGGTTTATAGCCAGTCTCTGGAAATTGCATCAGGGTGTACACTCCTTTGCTCAGTGGTTGGAGCATTGGACTTTCATCAAACTGACCCAGGTTCAAATCCTACCCTATGGCTATGGTTTGTTCCTTTGTTATGATTTTCATATCATCAAAAGAATATGCAAATCTAGCCATTACCAAAGACATTTTTATCCCTGAAGATGCCATGAAAAAACTGCATCTTGTTTATGTAGGCTGCTGCATCATCTTGCAAACTTTTCAAACCTAGTTTTGAAAACAGTGTGGACCCTGATCAGACTGCTCTTAGAGAAGCAGTCTGATCTGGGTCCACTCTGTTTGCAACAATTACTTCTAAAGATACCAGCAAACAACAAAGCAGACAACAATTGCTGTGACTGGCAGTTTAAGGTTTAAAGCTGATTATTTCAATGGCACAGATTCACATGGTTGTACATGTCAAAAGACACAACTTACTTCATGAAGTTCATAGTTTGTAAGATTGATTGATTGTTTTGTGTTTAACGACACATCAACCCTTGTGGGTCATTTTGTGTCATCTCCTACAGAAAGGAAGAAAAGAGAGAGTAGAGATGAAAGTGACAGGGTAGAAAGAGGAAAATGAATGGAAGTGTAGAAACAGACAAAATAACAACACTCCCCCTCTACCCTTAGCTGCTGCAAGGACAGCAGGCCTTGCCCAACTGTAGGCCAATATCAGTTGGAAACCCCAGTAACCAAGATACACCTCACATTTGCCTCACCCAACCACTCCCCCATAGTTTGTCAGATATAGGCAGTTGTTACAAAGACAATGTCAGAAAACGAATTTCTGAAAAGTGCAAAGTAATATGTTTTATATCGCAACCAGACATTCTAAAGGGGGTCGAATAACTGCATGCTATAATTGGAAGTGACCTATAATACCTTCTACTGACCTATAATACTTCAAGTGACAGTTTATAGACCGGACCTACTTTTCAGGTCACTAATTTACAAGTGTAAACAATAACATGCAACCTATTACACATAGGAAAACAACGAAACTGCAAGTTAAAATCTTTGCAATATTTATTTCAACAGATTTTCAGAAATTTTAGCTAAATTCTTACCTTCCCGGCCTTTCCTGGTTGAATGGCCCGTTGGAATAACTGCGCAATGCTACTGCATTTGTGTCTCAACCTCGAACATAATTTTTAAAGCTAAAATAAACTATTTATTTGCAGATTTTCATTCAGAATGTAAAGTGCTTAGAAACTTTTATTTGAGCGTCCATGTTGTTTCCTATGTCTTTCTGGTGCGATGACGTCAGAAACTTTGCACTCGTTGACGTCACGTTATACTACGTGTGCGCCCCATGGCACTGAATGTCGTTTAACATGCCACACTGTCTGCTGTCTTTTTTTGCATAAATTTGCCAAATTATTGCAAAACCCTTGGTTGTTTTGAATTGCGGTATGATTAGTGTCTTTAATGATAAAATATAATCGGTTCGCCAAAACAATTTTATAGGGGTGAGCTTTAGCGAAAATTGTCTCAGGCACACCGATAATATTTCATTATAAAAGACACTAACCATGTATTTACTATGTACAATCAAACTACGATGATTCAAACACCAATGAATCATTTACCATGGCTACGTCAAACCTGTTCTTGGGTTTCTTTTGTTTGTTTTATTCTCTCTTTTTTCAAATAACATTTGATAACAAACATTCAGGGATAATTTATGGAGATTATTCTTCATTTAGCTTGAAAAAGTATGTTGTGTGTACTCATTGCCATTGCCTCATTGAAGCAAATCTAACTAGAGCTATCACTAAAGGTGATGAATACCCCCACAAAAACTGCCTTGATAGTACAACAGCGCCATTTTGCAATTTTTTCACTTGAAAGGGGCCATAACTATGTCGAAAATTGACGAATTGTAGTGGAAATCGAACTTGACCTGTATTTTATGATGTTACATCAGTGTACCAAAAATTATAACAAGAGGGCCCAGAGGGCCCTGGTTCGCTCACCTGATCCAATGTATAACAAGTGGGCCCCGGGCAGGGTCAATTTTGGGCCCAGGGCTATAATTTGAACAATCTTGGTAGAGGTCTACAAGATGAAGCTTCATATCAAATATGAAAGACCTGGGCTTTCTGGTTTCAGAGAAGAAGATTTTAAAGGTTTACCCTGCATATAGAAGTCTATGTAAAACAAGATTTCCCTATATAAGTCTACGTAAAACCAAAGGGCCCCGGAGCAGGGGCATTTTTGGCCCCAGGGCTATAATTTGAACAATCTTTGTAGAGGTCCACTAGCTGAAGCTTCAAAACAAATATCAAAGACCTAAGCCTTGTGTTTCAGAGAAGATGATTTTTAAAGATTTTCCCTATATAAGTCTATGTAAAACCAAAGGGCCACATGGCGGAGGCATTTTTGGTCTCAGGGCTATAATTTGAACAATCTTTATAGAGGTCCACTAGCTGAAGCTTCTTAACAACTATCGAAGACCTAAGCCTTGTGGTTTCAAAGAAGAAGATTTTTCAAGATTTTCCCTATATACGTCTATGTAAAACCAAAGGGCCCCGGAGCAGGGGCATTTTTGGCCCCAGGGCTATAATTTGAACAATCTTGGTAGAGGTCCACAAGATGAAGCTTCATACCAAATATCAAAGACCTGGGCCTTGCAGTTTCAGAGAAGAAGATTTATCAAGATCTTCCCTATATAAGCCTATGTAAAACAAAAGTGCCCTGGTGCGGGGGGCATTTTTGGCCCCAGCACTATAATTTGAACAATCTTGGTAGGGGTCCACTAGATGAAGCTTCATACCAAATATCAAAGACCTGGGCCTTGCGGTTTCAGAGAAGAAGATTTTTCAAGATTTTCCCTATATAAGCCCATGTAAAACCAAAGGGCCCCCGTGTGGGGGGCATTTTTTAGATCCAGCACTATAATTTGAACAATCTTGGTAGGGGTCCACTAGATGAAGCTTCATACCAAATATCAAAGACCTGGGCCTTGCGGTTTCAGCTAGAAGATTTTTCAAGATTTTCCCTATATAAGCCTATGTAAAACAAAAGGGCCCTGGTGTGGAGGCATTTTTGGCCCCAGCACTATAATTTGAACAATCTTGGTAGGGGTCCACTAGATGAAGCTTCATACCAAATATCAAAGACCTGGGCCTTGCAGTTTCAGAGAAGATTTTTCAAGATTTTCCCTATATAAGCCCATGTAAAACCAAAGGGCCCCCGTGCGGGGGCATTTTTAGATCCAGCACTATAATTTGAACAATCTTGGTAGGGGTCCACTAGATAAAGCTTCATACCAAATATCAAAGACCTGGGCCTTGCGGTTTCAGAGAAGAAGATTTTTAAAGATTTTCCCTATATAAGCCCATGTAAAACCAAAGGGCCCCCGTGTGGGGGCATTTTTGGCCTCAGCACTATAATTTGAACAATCTTGGAAGGGGTCCACTAGATGAAGCTTCATACCAAATATCAAAGACCTGGGCCTTGCGGTTTCAGAGGAGAAGATTTTTCAAGATTTTCCCTATATAAGCCCATGTAAAACCAAAGGGCCCCCGTGTGGGGGCATTTTTAGCTCCAGCACTATAATTTGAACAATCTTGGAAGGGGTCCACTAGATGAAGCTTCATACCAAATATCAAAGACCTGGGCCTTGCGGTTTCAGAGAAGAAGATTTTTAAAGATTTTCCCTATATAAGCCCATGTAAAACCAAAGGGCCCCCGTGCGGGGGCATTTTTGGCCCCAGCACTATAATTTGAACAATCTTGGTAGGGGTCCACTAGATAAAGCTTCATACCAAATATCAAAGACCTGGGCCTTGCGGTTTCAGAGAAGAAGATTTTTTAAGTTTGCGGTGAAAAAAATCTATTTTTGGTTACTGTGACCTATATGTGCAATGGACCGGAACCATTTGAACAACTTTGAAAGGGGACCACCTAAGGATCATTCCATTGAAGTTTGGTCAAAATACGATCAGTGGTTTAGGAGGAGATGTCGTTTGAAGAAAAGTTTACGGATGCACGCACGGACGCACGCACGCACGGCGGACAAAAAGTGATCCCAAAAGCTCACCTTGTCACTACGTGACAGGTGAGCTAAAAATGGGTGAAGCGCTTTTCGAGTTATCGTCTGGAAACCAAGTCAACAGACAGACCGACCGACCGACCAACAAGCTCACTCCTATATACCCCACCCAATTTCATTTGTGGGGGTATAATTAGAACACACACAAATTAAATGTATGTTATGTGTACTCATCTAATGAGTACACACAACATACTTTTATTTTACAGATCACTGAAAGGATTTTCCTTAATTAGCCACAAGATCCTTCCTGATCTGGCATTATGAGCAACATTGAGTGGCTCAAATTCCACCCCCACCCCACCCCACCATCTCAAACAAATTTTCATACTCCCAAAGGTGTCTGATTCACTGAAGTTTGACTTTATACATATACCTATACTGAAGTCTCCAATCTGTGGTGTATTTACAGACCCTCCATCATATACCAGGACACTCTGGGCTGTCTTGTTGCCACTAGAAACATACACTGTCTGGTTGGACTTTGCTACCAACTGCATGCGACAGGTTACTGGAAACTGGGTCAAAGGAAGAGTCACGGTGTTGGCTTTGTCCTGAGCTTGTAACTGTCCACTACAGTCTGGAAATAACAATATGCAACTCAGTACACTGACCATAGCAACAGATAAGGCTGGTATTTTGTGATAACCAAAGGATAGTTTTTGTCAATTCTCCTTAAAAACTTATGTTGTGGGTATTCATTAGAACCGCCTCAATGAGGCGGTTCTAATGAATACCCACAACATAGGTTTATATGGAGAAATAAGGAAAACTATCCTTCAATTATCACAAAATACCCACCTTATCTGTTGCTATGACACTGACCACATTCCCATGGTCTGTAGCTCAGAGGAGGAGTAATGAGAATGAAGGACTATTTTTTCACATTTATTCTTTTTGTTCTCATGGTGTTTTATATACACCACAACCTCATTATAACACAGTTCATTATAACACAGTTTTGGATATAACACAGTTTCAAGATCTCATTATAACACAGTTCATTATAACACAGTTTTGGATATAACACGATTTCAAGATCGATCCCAAAAATGCATAGATTATATAGAACAATGACCATACCATAAATGGTCATTTTTCTATATAATCTGTACATTTTTGTTTGGATATAACACTGGTATTTTTTATGTTGAAAATACAGCAAGTAAGACTTTATGGAGAAATCTTTTTCAGCAAAATACCACCATCTTGCTAGAACAGTTATATTTTGACTTCTAACAAGTTTGTTAAGCTACTGTTGCTTTGAAAGCCCCCGCCCATAGGGGCTTGAAGAAATATATGGGCTGCATGATGCTTCCTCGCAGAGCTGATTCTGGCCCGCACACTAGTACATGTACTGGTAAACCGTTAAGAGGATCTAAGCCTGTCCAGGAACCGCGGTGCGAGGCGGACCGTCCATGCTAATAAACAGTATTGGTTTCATTGGGCGACAGGGCTTGAGATGTCATTTCATCTCAATGTCGGGTAAAAGTCCCACAAAATTGGAAGCAATGTCTCAAAAATAACCTTTACAGTGTTGACAGGGACGTTAAACCTCAAATCAAACAAAACTAGAAATGGTGTTTGTAAAACACAATGCCCCCAACCTTTGCTTGTCCCTAGATGGCAAAATATTCAACAAATATTGTTAAAGACTCAAAAACATACAACAAGAATTAACCCGAAGGCTATGTCGTGCCTGTGGGGGCGCAAAGTCACCAAACCATGAAATCTAGGTCAAGGTCAAACATGGATGCCTGCATAAAAAATTCACTCCTAGTTGCAAGCATGTACCAAGTATCATCAATGAAACTCTTAAAAACAGACTCTTACATCAGGGTGAAAGTTAGGGTTGTCACACTATTTTACAAAGTCAGTGAACCATAAAATGTAGGTCAAGGTCAGAAATGGATACTTGCATTGAAGTTTCAATTCCTAAATGCAAGCTTGTACCAAATACAATTAATGAAGCTGTAATAGATCTTGAGAAATGGACTCTTACATTAGGGTGAAAATCAGTGTGGTCGCAATAATTCACAAAGTCGGTGAACCATGAAATATGGATCAAAGTCAAATATGGATGCTTGCCTTGCAGTTGCAATTCCTAGATGCAAGTTTGTACCAATTATAATTTAAAAAGCTTTAATAGTTTTCGAGAAATGGACTCTTACATTAGGGTGAAAGTCAGGGTGGTCGCAATAATTCACCAAGTCAGTGAACCATGAAATATAGGTCAAGGTCAGATATGAAGTTGCAATGCCTGGATGCAAGTTTGTACCAAGAATGATTGAGCTTGAGATATTGTCATAAGGAACATTTGTGTGAAGTTATATTGAAATTGGTGAAGAAATGTAAGCGCTAGAGCCATGACAAAGTTTTTCTAAAAATAGCCACAGTGACCTTGACCTTGAAAGTTGAACACGCTACAGATATTGTCATAAGGAACATTTGTGTGAATCGATTTTGAAATTGGTGAAAAAAATGTAAGCGCTAGAGCAATGACAAAGTTTTTCTAAAAATAGCCACAGTGACCTTGACCTTGAAAGTCGAACTCTTTCGAGGTATTGTCATAAGGATCATTTGTGTGAAGTTATATATATTAAAATCGGTGAAGAAATGTAGGGGCAGGAGCGATGACAAAGATTTTCTAAAAATAGCCACAGTGACCTTGACCTTGAAAGTGGAACTCGCTAGAGATATTGTCATAAGGAACATTTGTGTGAAGTTATATTGAAATCGGGGAAGAAATGTAGGCGCTAGAGCGATGACAAAATTTTTCTAAAAATAGCTACAGTGACCTTAACCTTGACATCATGACCCTGGCAGTCGAACTCGCTCGAGATATAGTCATAAGGAACATTTGTGTGAAGTTATATTGAAATCAGTGAAGAAATGTAGGCACTAAAGCAATGACAAAGTTTTTCTAAAAATAGCCACAGTGACCTTGACCTTGATTGTCATAAGGAACATTTGTATGAAGATACAGTTCAACCTGTATTAAGCAAGCACCTAAGGGATAACAGAAATGTGCTTGCTTAAGACAGGTGCTTGCTTAATACAGGTGAAATTTAACATTTTTGGCTTTTTGGGGGAACAAAACACCTGCTTGCTTAAGACAGGTTGCTTGCATAAAAGAGGTGGCCACTAAGACAGGTTATACTGTATATTGAAATCAGTGAATAAATGTAGGCGCTAGAGCGATGACAAAAATTTTCTAAAAATAGCCACAGTGACCTTGACCTTGAGGTCATGACCTTGAAAGTCGAACTCGCTCGAGCTATTGTCATGAGAAAGATTTGTGTGAAGTTATATTGAAATCAGTGAAGAAATGTAGGCGCTAGAGCGATGACAAATTTTATGTAAAAATAGCCACAGTGACCTTGAACTTGAGGCCATCATCTTGAAAGTCGAACTCGCTCGAGATATTTTTATAAGGAACATTTGTGTGAAGTTATATTGAAATTGGTGAAGAAATGGAGGCGCTAGAGCGATGACAAAGTT
Organism: Lucinisca nassula; assembly: GCA_963580285.1. Lineage (NCBI taxonomy): Eukaryota > Metazoa > Mollusca > Bivalvia > Lucinida > Lucinidae > Lucinisca > Lucinisca nassula. Next base: position 52,306,456 of record OY757010.1, read on the forward strand.
TTTTCTAAAAATAGCAACAGTGACCTTGGCATTAAGGTCATGACCTTGAAAGTCGAATTCGCTCGAGATTTTTTTATAAGGAACATTTGTGTAAAGTTATATTGAAATTGGTGAAGAAATGTAGGCGCTAGAGTGATGACAAAGTTTTTCTAAAAATAGCCACAGTGACCTTTACCCTTGAGGTCATGACCTTGAAAGTCCAACTCGCTCGAGATGTTTTTATAAGGAACATTTGTGTGAAGTTATATTGAAATTGGTGAAGAAATGTAGGCGCTAGAGCGATGACAAAGTTTTTCTAAAAATAGCCACAGAGACCTTGACCTTGAGGTCATGACCTTGAAAGTCGTACTCGCTCGAGATTTTTTTATAAGGAACATTTGTGTGAAGTTATATTGAAATTGGTGAAGAAATGTAGGCGCTAGAGCGATGACAAAGTTTTTCTAAAAATAGCCACAGTGACCATGACCTTGAGGTCATGACCTTGAAAGTCGAACTCGCTCGAGATTATTTTTATAGGGAACATTTTATGTGAAGTTATATTAAAATCGGTCAAGAAATGAAGGCGCTAGAGCGATGACAAAAGTAAGTACGTACGCACGGGACAAATGCTATATCCCCCTCACAACTATGTTGGACGAGGGGATAATTAAAAAAAATTCAAAGGGCAATAACTCTTGAAAGGGGCATAATCCGGATGAGAAAAAAAAAATAAGCGTCAGCTTATTTTCCATTAGGATTGCATATATGAAATTTCAAAACCATAGCATACACAGTTCTAAAGTTATGCTATGCATCACTTTTAGCATTCATTACAATGGGCACAAATTACCAAAATGACAAAGGGCCATAACTCATATAGTATTTTTCGGAATTTTGTCAAAAGTTAATCAGTTCATATACTCATCACCACTAATATACTCAACAACTTTCAAGGCTCTAGCTCCAATAGTGTTTGCGATATTTTGCTGACAAGATTTTATTAAAATAAAATTTCTAAGGGCAATAACTCTTGAAAGGGGCATAATCTGGACGAGAAAAAAAATATGCGTCAGCTAATTTTCCATTAGGAATCCATATATGAAATTTCAAAACCCTAGCATACACGGTTCTAAAGTTATGCTATGCATCACTTTTAGCATACATTACAATGGGCACAAATTACCAAAATGACAAAGGGCCATAACTCACAAAGTATTTTTCAGAATTTTGTCAAAAGTTAATCAGTTCATCTACTCATCAACACTAATATACTCAACAACTTTCAAGGCTCTAGCTCCAATAGTGTTTGCGATATTTTGCTGACAAGATTTTATTAAAATAAAATTTCAAAGGGCAATAACTCTTGCAAGGGGCATAATCTGGACGAGAAAAAAACTATGCGTCAGCTAATTTTCCATGAGGAATCCATATATGAAATTTCAAAACCCTAGCATACACGGTTCTAAAGTTATGCTATGCATTACTTTTAGCATACATTACAATGGGCACAAATTACCAAAATGACAAAGGGCCATAACTCACAAAGTATTTTTCAGAATTTTGTCAAAAGTTAATCAGTTCATCTACTCATCAACACCAATATATTCACCACATTTCAAGGCTTTAGCTCCAATAATTTTTTGAGATATCTTGCTGACAAAATTATATTAAAAAAATTTCAAAGGGCAATAACTCTTGAAAGGGGCATAATCTGGACGAGAAAAAAAAATATGCATCAGCTTATTTTCCATCAGAAATGCATATATGAAATATCAAAACTATAGCATACACGGTTCTAAAGTCATGCTATGCATCACTTTTAGCATACATTACAATGGGCACAAATTACCAAATGACAAAGGGCCATAACTCACAAAGTATTTTTCAGAATTTTGTCAAAAGTTAATCAGTTCATCTACTCATCAACACCAATATATTCACCACATTTCAAGGCTTTAGCTCCAATAAGTTTTTGAGATATCTTGCTGACAAAATTATATTAAAAAAATTTCAAAGGGCAATAACTCTTGAAAGGGGCATAATCTGGACGAGAAAAAAAAAATATGCATCAGCTTATTTTCCATCAGAAATGCATATATGAAATATCAAAACTATAGCATACACGGTTCTAAAGTCATGCTATGCATCACTTTTAGCATACATTACAATGGGCACAAATTACCAAAATGACAAAGGGCCATAACTCACAAAGTATTTTTCAGAATTTTGTCAAAAGTTAATCAGTTCATCTACTCATCAACACCAATATATTCACCACATTTCAAGGCTTTAGCTCCAATAAGTTTTTGAGATATCTTGCTGACAAAATTATATTAAAAAAATTTCAAAGGGCAATAACTCTTGAAAGGGGCATAATCTGGACGAGAAAAAAAAATATGCATCAGCTTATCTTCCATCAGAAATGCATATATGAAATATCAAAACTATAGCATACACGGTTCTAAAGTCATGCTATGCATCACTTTTAGCATACATTACAATGGGCACAAATTACCAAAATGACAAAGGGCCATAACTCACAAAGTATTTTTCGGAATTTTGTCATAAGCAGGGCCTGACAAATCCAAAAATTTTCCACTTGCCCAACGGGCAAGTAAAATATTTTTGTACTTGCCCAGCTCAAAATCCTACTTGCCCAGGATTTTGGAACTCAAAGTTTGGGGGGGGGGGGGCTGATAATAGTGACGATGATGACAACCGACATTTATAAATAAAACCCAAGGTTTCTGTCACGTTTCAAGCACAACCCCTTTCCATTAGGATCTAGTTATTTCATGTTTGTGTTTCTTTTTCTTTGGTGTCTCTGAGGGGAGCTCAGTGTTAATTGTATCGATTCCTGATCATTGCATTCACTTCTATTTATTTCCCTCTGTGCGGTAATACGGTAGAAAATACTGTTGTTGTCACAGTCAATAACGGTACTTTTCAAGTTAATTGACATAATACCTTTACCGATTAGCAATTTAAGATACAGTTAGATAAACTCATTTAGCTTGACACGCATGATAAACAAGAGCTGCAGCCGATATAGATCTACTCAAAAGATCAGAAGTGTCAGGGCAGCGAGATAAAAGAATTAAAATAATGCAATTTATTTAGCTTGAACCACAAGACGAGGACCTCCTCGATCCAAAACGAACCCAAACTTTCACACCCGCCCTACAAGCAAGTTCAATGCGATCATCATTTCCGCCATCCAAATCGTCGTCCATAAACCACCACTCCCATTTTTCGGCACGCGATCGGTAAATGACGTCATCCAACCCCAGCACGTGTTTAACGTCATTGTTTTATTTTAATGGGGCGTATCTCTTTCATTAAAAAAAAATGTTTGGAACCTGTAAAACAATTGTTCTCGCTAGCTAAACGGTTGTGGATAGAGGCGCGACTAATCCGCTGTTACCAACTTTAAAACATTCGACTTTTCCCGCCAGCGTCTGCTATTTGGCGCTAAAATATGACCATTCACGAGACAGTAGAATAGGCTGTTTTTACCGTTGTAAGATGTAGCAAATCGTCTTAGTAGCTATTAAATCATTTTCACATTGATTGTGGATTAAATTTTATGGCAGAGATAAACGCAAATTAGAGACATAACTTAATCTTATTTTCACACCTTGCCACGCTTATCGATAGCGCTGGTGGTACACACCACATCAGAAATGAAAGATACGCACTGCCGGGCAATCGTGTTTAATTGGTAATTATATGACATGGATTAACAATAGTGTCATAATTGAACCGTTATAAAAACATAGATGGTTTTGTCTCTGAATTGCCGACAAAGCGGGAATTATTGTGATTTACTTACTGATCAAAAGACTGACATTTATAGACGATTGTTTTGCACTTGCCCGACCGGGCGTCGAAAGGTCAAGGTGCACCTGCCCGGCGTGATTTCGGACTTGTCCCGGGCGGCCGGGCAATGGATTTGTCAGCCCCTGCTTATTATTATGTTAATCAGTTCATTTACTCATCACCACCAATCTATTCACCAACTTTCAAGGCTCTAACTCCAATTGTTTTTGAGATATCTTGCTGACAAGATTTTATTAAAAAAATTTCAGAGGCAATAACTCTTAAAAGGGGCATAATCCGAACGAGAAAAAAAATATGTGTCAGCTAATTTTCCATGAGGAATCCATATATGAAATTTCAAAACCCTAGCATACCAGGTTCTAAAGTTATGCTTTGCATCACTTTTAGCATACATTACAATGGGCACAAATTACCAAAATGACAAAGGGCCATAACTCACAAAGTATTTTTCGGAATTTTGTCAAAAGTTAATCAGTTCATTTACTCATCACCACCAATCTATTCACCAACTTTCAAGGCTCTAACTCCAATTGTTTTTGAGATATCTTGCTGACAAGATTTTATTAAAAAAATTTCAGAGGCAATAACTCTTAAAAGGGGCATAATCCGAACGAGAAAAAAAATATGTGTCAGCTAATTTTCCATGAGGAATCCATATATGAAATTTCAAAACCCTAGCATACACGGTTCTTTAGTTATGCTCTGCATCAAAAGCGTAATGGACGGACAAACGGATGAACGAACCAGAACCAATATGCCCCTCCAACTTTTTCAAAGTTGGGGGCATAACAAAAACAAAACTGTTGCTTTGAACAACCACGCCCAGACTGCCAATCTGTAAGGAGAGTAAATGATATAATTCTTTCTTACTAGGAGCACCAGCAGAATGCTTGCATACTAAGCCAAGAGCTTTGGTTTGGAATCCACTTGTGACTATTCTTTATAGCTGCAAATGGCATTCCACTGCATCCAACTTCTCAAACTTAACCCTTATTGCACCAAATGGAATCTTCCTCCTTATATATAGCAGGAGTCCATTTCAAAATTTAGGGGTGTCAGGTTGTGTTTCCATCAAAATCTATTTAGAAAAAAATGACTGAACTTTTAGCAAACAGTGGAGGCCCTGATCAGATGCCGCTTTCTGCGGCGTCTGATCTGGGCCTGCACTGTCTGATCAGACACCACGTTCTGCGGCATCTGATCTGAGCCTGCACTGTTTGCCATGGTACCCGTTTTGGGGTTTCCCGTTCAAAATGGGTTAAATATCACTCTTCCACTCACTAAATACTTTCATTCAGTCTTAACTAAAATTACAACTTCTGGGAAATCTTAATCCTTAATCTTTCTCAAAATAAGAACAAGTTTGTTTACTTTCAGCCTATAGATCAAATATGTTCTAGACTAGAAATACGTCCATAGGACACGGATGCCCCCGCCCGAAAATATGTCTATGTTCGTATTCATCCATAGAAAGCTATTGACATTGTTTAAGTTTTGGACCCTTTTTATGCCATTTGACCTCCAAGTATGACCTTGGAGGTATGGGTTTGCACGTGACACATTTTCTCATGATGGTTAACATTTTTTCAAAATAATTTCAAAATCCATCCAAAAATAAGTAAGTTATTGGTTGCGTTTAAGTTTCGGACCCTTTTTTTGACCTTTGACCTCTAAGTATGACCTTGACCTTGGAGGTACAGACCTGGGTTTTGCACGTGACACATTGACTCATGATGGTTAACATTTCTCCAAAGTAATTTCAAAATCCATCCAGAAATAAGAAAGTTATTGACTGCGTTTAAGTTTCGGACCCTTTTTTTGACCTTTGACCTACAAGTATGACCTTGACCTTGGAGGTACGGACCTGGGTTTTGCACGTGACACATCGACTCATGATGGTTAACATTTCTCCAAAGTAATTTCAAAATCCATCCAGAAATAAGAAAGTTATTGACTGCGTTTAAGTTTCGGACCCTTTTTTTGACCTTTGACCTCTAAGTATGACCTTGACCTTGGAGGTATGTACCTGGGTTTTGCACGTGACACGTCGTCTCATGATGGTTAACATTTTTGCCGAGTAATTTTAAAATCCATCAAGAAATATGGAAGTTATTGACTGCGTTTAAGTTTCGGACGGACGGACGAACGGACGGACGGACAGGGGCAACGCTATATGCCCTTTCCACCATTCTTCGAATGGCGGGGGCATAAAAAGGTTTATCCTTTGGAAGCAAGGAATTTACCACACAAATGAAAAGTATATGCTATATAGCAAGCAATTTACCACACAACTGAAAAGTATATGCTATATAGCATATACTTTTCAGTTGTGTGGTGAATTCCTTGCTTCATTTGGCCTCATCAGTGATGACAGACATTTGTACAGTGTAGATAGTGTTTGTCATTCTGTTTTGGGATGACAAATGACACCTTATTTGCAACCATGGATTGGATGTTTTCCTAAATCAACTATGGAAGAACCCATTTCAGAAACATGGGCCTCCGTGGCCTAGTGGATAAGAGTGCTGACTCTTAATCATTAGGTCTCTCGCCGCTGTGGTTTGAGCCTGGCTCAGGTCGCGTGAGACGCCAAGTTCTGCAACGCAAGGTCAGGTGTTTTTTCTCCGGGTACTCCGCTTTTCGCTCATCTCTGATTAACAATCAGCTTGATATAAGTGAAATAATCTTGAAAGGGCCATAAAACTCAAACCAAAAAATCCACATCAGAAACTCCAGTGATGCTTCTATCAAAATGACAATGAGACCCTCTGATCACACAGCTCTTTCTGGAGCAGTCTTATCTGAGTACTTGTATGTGCTAAATGTTGTCACCCTCTATAAATAGTCTTTACTTACTTACTTACTAGTAAACAGAGTTTGCTTAGCCACACTGCCCTTATATCAAAAGTTTAACCCTTTTTGTACCAAATGGAATCTTCCTCCTTATGTATAGGTGGAGTCCATTTCAAAATTTAAAGGTGTCAGGTTGTGTTTTTCTTCAAAATTCATTTGGAAAATTGCTGAACTTTTTGCAAACAGTGCATTCTGCGGCGTCTGATCTGGGCCTGCACTGTTTGCCAGGGTACCCGATTTGGAGTTTCCGGTACAAAATGGGTTCACCAAGAATCTCCTGCCTATATACTTAGCAGGAATCCATTTCAAAATTCAGGGGCATTCGAGTTATTTTTGGAAATTTATTTAGAAAATGGCTGACCTTTTGCAAACAGTTGAGGATGCCACATTCTGCAGAGTCTGATCTGGGCTTGCTATGTTTGCCAGTGACCAATTTTGGGTTCAACCAGACAAAGTACTTGAACAATTTGGTAAACATTACCTCTGTTGACAGTAGAGAAGAGAGCTGCGAATTTCTGATGCCTGGGGTCATTCTTCACGGTCAGCTTCAGTGAGAAGGACTGAGTACCTGCTTTTCCAAACAAGTCATTCTGGTTTCCATCTCCTGCAAGAAACATAGAAAATAGTGAATAAGGAAGCAAAGCTATTTTATTAACTGCTTTAAGTTGCCACATTTGTTCATGTGGATGATGAGAACCAACTTACATGTAAGTATCCTTAAATCTAGCAGACAGCAGTTTGGGACATTTTTCCCCAATAAGGATTTACATTACATGTGTATAAGCAGACAACTGACATGTAATACAAAGACTCATTTTTTTCAGAACAAGAGCTGTCCCAGAAAAGCACAGCTTGCCTATTTGGGGCCTTTTTCTTTTTTGGTATTAATCTATCATCATACCAAATATGAACCAAATCCATCTCACTGTTTGGAAACTATGAGCTCTTAAATTTTTTTTAAAGTAAATGCAGACGCCGACGCTGATTCCAACACCAACATTAATGCCAAGGTTGATGCCAGGGGTAGTGCAATAGCTCTTCCTGGACTTTGTTCAGGAGAGCTAAAAAGGATTCACGATGGCAACCAGTGGTAAAATATTTATACATTTTATACAGTTTTGCTAAAAAACTTCAATCTAAGTGTGACCTAATTCTTGACCCCTAAGCCTCAGGGCAAGAGAACCCATGTCTCTCACTTATGACAAAAATAACATCACAGATCATCAAATTGATGACCTAGCTTTCAGTGAAACTGCCTTTTGTTTTTAGAACAAGGACAGTTTGCACTTTCAATTTGATTTAGTAGATCACCAAATTCTATTGGACAAAATGGAAAAATATGGCATAAAAGATGACACGCTATCATGGTTTGATACATACCTCACAAACAGAAAGCAGCAAGTTGCAATTAATAACTGTAAATCAGGCTTTCAGAAAATTTCATACGGTGTTCCCCAAGGATCTATTTTAGGGCCACTTTAATTTCTTATGTTTATCAATGATCTGCCTTTATACACAAGCAATATTTTTACAGACCTCTATGCCGACGATACAACTTTGTATGGTGTTCCAAGATACCATGGAACAGATTGAAAATAACCTCCAATTTGCTTTGAACAATTTACAAATCTGTGTAGAAACAATGGTATGATTTTGAATTCTTCAAAAACAAAGGTTATGCTTATAACAACTAACCAGAAGAGGCAAAGACTTTGTAATGGTCAACTTGATCTAAATTTTAACAATGAATCATTAAATATGATTTCAAATGATAAAATCTTAGGTGTTTTTGTTGACAATAATCTGACTTGGTCAAATCACATCAAGCATCTGACAAAGAAGATAACTGAGTATTTGCCTCTTTCTAAAATAAAAAAATTCTTGTCTCAAGAACACAGAGTTCAATTTTACAAATCATATATTCAACCGCATATTAATTTTTGTAATACTGTATGGGGAAGCTCATCGGAGACCAACAAATTACAGATTTTTAAATTACAAAAGCGTGCTTGTAAGGTTATCCTGGACTACAATGTTGAAGACTCTGTTGAACCCATGCAAATCTCTGAAAATTATGTCTATATATGATTGACTTTTTCTAAGAAAAGCTAAATTTATGTTCAAAGTCTTTAGCAATGTAGCACCAGCATATATTTCTGAAAATTTTACACTTAGAAACAATGAGAACACCAATATTCAATTAAGATCAACCTCTGCTGGCTGTTTTGTCCCACCTAAGCCTAGGACAGAATATTTCAAACATAGTATGTGGTACTCAGGCTGTCTCGTTTGGAACGCTCTGCCAGAGGAGGTGAAAAGTGCCCAGGCAATAAACTCATTTCACAACAGATGTTTAAGATGGCTTATAAATTAATTTGAAGTTTCAACAACATGTATATATATTATAATGTATGTTACTTTGAACATCCTATCTGTTTTCTCAAGCCTTGCCACAAGTTTAGGATCAGCATGCTCTTTTTTTTTTCCTTCATATTTTGTTGTACATACAAATATAAGAATGTTTTAGGTCAGACAAGCAATGCCCTATAAGGAGCTCCTCTATGTACATGTGTATCTCACATGCAAAGGTCATGATGAGTTAACTTTTCTGGCTGTAATTATGTGTTTGCTTGGAGGTCAAAGAAATAATACTACTCTTTAAAAGAACCAAGTATACCTTATTTGTATTCTACTTCATTGGATATTTTACATTTCGTTTTGGTACGGTATCCCAATAATGAAGAATCCTGTACATTGAGGTCACAAGGGAAGCATTTTATACACAGTTATACCTCAAACACATGATTATAGTATCAGAAAAATTAATTACTTTGTATGTTTACTTGTATTTTTGTCATGTTATATGTACATAATATATACAGATCTATATAGTGAGGGCCTCATGGAAGATTAGCCAGTACATGTTTTTTAGGTATGTGCTAAATGTTGTAACCCTTGATAAATAAAGTCTTTACTTACTTACTTACTTATTTGATATTAAAGGGGAGAACCCGATTAAATGCCACGGTACAATCAAAGCATTGCCAACACTAGTGGGTCAACTGTTTTGTTTGATTTGAGGTTTAACGTCCCCGTCAACACTGTAAAGGTCATTTTGGAGACGTTGCCTCCAATTTTGTGGGACTTTTACCCGACATTGAGATGAAATGACATCTCAAGCCCTGTCGCCCAATGAAACCAAAAGGGTTTATTAGCATGGACGGTCCGCCTCGCACCGCGGTTCCTGGACAGGCTTAGATCCTTTAAGCGGTTAACAAGTACTAATGTGCGGGCCGGATTCAGCTCTGCGTGGAAGCATCGTGCAGCCCATATATTTCTCCAAGCCCCTATGGGCGGGGGCGGAGTGGGTCAACTGTCTATGAGTGTATCGTTTAAAGAATTTTCTATTTTTCATTTTTTTGCTCATCTGACCAATTAAGCAATTTTGAACAAGGGGCATAAAAGAAACGTTTTTAACTCTGGCAGCCATTTTAGCCACTTTGGTGAAGGGGCATAAGAGAAACATTTCTGTGAAATTATTCTGAAATCAAACCATTTGCCCAGGAGTAAATGTAGTTTGAAGGTTTTTCTATTTTTGGCTCTGGCTGCCTTTTTGTTGAGCAGAGCAAAACCATTTTAGCAATTTTGGCAGAAGGTCACCTAAGGAAAATTTCTGTGGTATTATTTTGAAATTGCGCCATTAGCCTAGGAGAAGATGTCATTTAAAGGGTTTTTTTTGTTTGTTTTACATCTGGTGGCCATTTTGTTCAGTGGAGTGGAACCGTTTCAGCTATTTTGGTAGAGGGTACCCAAGGAACATTTTGAAATTGGGCCATTAGCCTAGGAGAAGATGTCATGTAAAGGTTTTTCTACTTTTAGCTCTGGTGGCTAACTTGTTCAATGGAGTGGAACCATTTTAGTAACGTGTGTTCAGGACAAGAAACATCTGTGTGACATTATTTTGAAGTTTAGGAGAAGATATCATTTGAGTAATTGTTGCTGACAGACGGATGGCAGACACAAAGCAATCACAATAGCACAACTTCAGCACAAGCTAAAAACTATTAGATAATTTTTACATTACTCTGACCTAATTCTTGGCCCCTGAGTAGCCTGATCTGCACTTTTGTGTTCGCAAATGGCAAACAGTTTTGCCAAGATGTGGCTGCTCACAAACAAATCACAGGAATATTTCTACTGGTTTGGTGAATGTCTGTCCTTTAACCCCTTTTGTACCAAATGGAATCTTCCTCCTTATATATAGTAGGAGTATGTTCCAAAATTTAGGGGTGTGAGAGTGTGATTTCATCAAAATTTATTTGGAAAATCACTGAACTTTTAGCAAACAGTGGAGGCCCTGTTCCGTGTTCTGCGGCGTCTGATCTGGGCCTCCACTGTTTGCCAGGCTACCCGTTTAGGGGTTTCTGGTACTTAATGGGTTAAATCTAAAAATACTGTTGATGCAAATTTGACAAATAAATTCCTGTGCTAACCTAACAAATCGCATAAAAGCAACCAAAATCCGATCAGCCTAAGGGCTTATTATCCCAAACTTTTAACCTGTAAGTTTTGAATGATTCCTTTGCCATAGACATATAGACATCACAGACCCAATATACACGGACTAGTCACTACCCTGATAGTGATGTTTTTTATCCAAAAATGCTGTTGTGGCTGAGCAAGTCTACCCCTATCTATCTATCTATCTATCTATCTATCTATCTATCTATCTATCTATCTATCTATCTATCTATCTATCTATCTATCTATCTATCTATCTATCTATCTTCTGATACTGCGTCGGTCACATTTGACCATTACCGCAGGTGTATATTACATACACTCCAGGTTTTGCAGGATGAAAACCTACACAGTAATCATGTAATTACGGTAGGGATCTTTAACCTGCACAGGGGATGGTTCTCCCTGCACAGGGGGCCTCCAGTTAACGTCCCGATCTGAAGGACGGTGCACTTTATGACATTCATCCCTGCAAATGATGCCAATGGAGGGTGTTCGGACACCGAAATTTTATCGCTCCTGCCGGGGATCGAACCCGGGACCTCTAGCGTCAGAGGCAAGTGCACTAACCACTAAGCTATCACGCTCCCCTTATCAAATCAAAATTGTATTATTTTTCTTTAAAAAGCAACAGTTGAATGTATTGCTTGCAGAAATGTAACATTATTTCAATGAAAAGTTTAACGGTTTTTGTAAACTACAAGAATAAACCTAGGCACCTATTATAGGTATTTTCTGCACATTTAGCATAAATTCCTGATTTAGCCGCTTTAAGCTGCTTTTAATCTTAATCAATACACTATCAAAATGTTTCCACCACATGGGGTCAAAACTGGCAACTAATATTTAGTTATGATCAAATCAATTTTCATTGACAATAATTAATTAAAATGGCTGTACAATCAAGACATGACAACATATTTTAGCAACTCAGTACATTACTAGTCCATGTATAGTGGGTCCTAGAAGACATCAACATACATGTATTACAAGGTAACATACGGGAACCAACTTCCCATTGCTCATCAGGGGCCAGCTGTTTAAACCTAATGATGCTGTAAGTTATGTTTGTTTGTTTGTACTGGAGTTTAACGGCCCAGTCAACACAATTTTAGGTCATTTTTGAGCTGGTCAGTTTACCTATTCACACTTTTCCTGGGCAGGTTTATACGTAAGCGGATAACCAGTACAGTGCGCATTCTTTCGCCAGAAACTGACAACTGCCCTTCTAGAATCAACATATCATAACAACTTTGATAATTAAATATGGCATGTTCACTAGTATTTTGGCTGACAAAATGTGAGTAGCTTTTGCATTTGCAAAAGCTACTCACATTTTTTCAGCAAAAATACCAGAGTATATTAGATATTTTCTTGTCGTTTGGGATCATTGATTCCACTGAGTAATTTTGAAAATATCTGATGGTCACCCATGAGGCCTAACTGGCTGAGGCCCAGAAAAAAACTTTACTTAAACACTCCTTACTTTTCAGTTCTGTGGTGTATTGATAACTCTTTCATAGAACATATTTAGCATCACTATAGCTGGTGTTAAGGGAATGTGTGGCGGCCGTAAAAAGTCTCCCTGCCCTTCATCATAGTGTAGATCATATTTTCTTGTCTTTACTTTTCAGTTCTGTGGTACGAGTATTCCTTTCCCTTTCATAGAACATATAGAGGATCTTACACGAGTGGTCATTTCATATGAAATTTATGAAACGAGCCTTTGGCGAGTTTCATAAATTTCATATGAAATGACCACGAGTGTAAGATTCTCTTTATCATATGACTACATTAATCCTGACTATCGTCTAGGCGATAGTCACGTTTATTTTGGCGCTAGCATGGATTCAGGATTGCTTTGCCTACCTCACCGCTGAATCAACTAATTCGAATCACAATTTTGGGGCGTATATAATCCATTAATGTTGAAATAAATATTACTTCCGCATCAGTGGCGGCCATATTTGTTCTGTATCGTCTAGGCGTTTGGAAAATCAAATTCAATGAGCGCTTTCAGCTTTCGGCGCATGCTCGCTGATTGCTTCCTTTTCCGTTTCGCAGCAAAAGTAACAGGCGAGGGAATTTCAAAGGCATTAAATCCACGACAGCGATCGTCAATCCTACGGCTATTTGCAATGGGAAAAAGGAAGGGATCGTCTAAAGGGACCGCAACCGGGGCCACAATGCAGAGGGGCGTCGAGACTCGCTCGAAGCGGGCGAAAACTGTGGATGTTGATGAGATGACCCAGGTCCCATGGTTTTTCCTTATGCACTGCAAGACCCCACAAGTGACGTCTTTTCTTTAGCTAAATCCCCTATTAACATCCAGAACCTTATTAGTGAGTTGGATGGCTATGATCGGGACAAGGCAACCCTGCTGATTAATGGTTTTTCATATGGTTTCCCGCTTCATTACTCAGGGAGACGGGCTCCGTATGATTCCAAAAACTTGCAGTCAGCGCGGTCAAATCCTGAGATTGTACGCCAAAAAATTGAAAAGGAAATAGAGGCTGGTAGGGTTGCTGGGCCTTTCGACGGCAGACCCTTGCCTAATTTACGTGTTTCCCCTTTAGGCTTGGTGCCTAAGAAGGAACCTGGCCAGTACCGCCTCATTCACCACTTGTCATTCCCAAGTGGTGATTCAGTTAATGACTTTATTGACCCTCAGCTCTGCTCTGTCCAATACACCAGCTTTGATAAGGCCATACATTTGGTACAGGACCTGGGCGAAGGTTGTCTTTTGGGCAAGTCTGATATCAAGTCAGCATTTAGGCTGCTCCCAGTTGCAGTTAATGATTTTGACCAGCTTGGTTTCAAGTTTGATGGAAAATTTTATTTCGACAAAGCCATGCCATTTGGCTGCAGCATTGCATGTCGTACTTGGGAACTTTTTGCGACATTTCTTGAGTTTAATGTTGCGAGACACTCTGTTTTGGGGAAGCTCCTTCACTATCTGGATGACTTTCTCATGGGGGGGCGAAAGGGTACTTGTCAATGTGCAAGTATCATGGCAGTGTTTGAACAACAGATGGCTGTTTTGGGTGTACCAATAGCAAGTGAAAAAACTGAAGGACCTACAACTAAACTTTGCTTTCTAGGCCTTGAAATAGACTCGGTCGAAATGGTGATTCGCATCCCAAGGGAAAAGATTGATGAAATTTCACAAAAAATTCAAGAGCTGCTGACTCGCAATAAATGCACGCTCAAACAAATGCAATCACTTATTGGTTCGCTCAACTTCGCATGTCGGGCAATAACCCCTGGAAGGCCCTTTTGTCGCCGGCTTATAAATGCTACCTGTGGCTTGTCTAAGCCATACCATTATCTTCGTATTACTCGTAATATGAAGAGAGATTTGGAGCTCTGGCTGGAATTTTTCCGGGATTTTAACGGTGTCTCAATGTTCCATGATAGGTTTTGGGTGTCTAATGAGGATATCCAGTTGTTCACAGACAGTGCAGGTGGATCTAGCCTTGGTTTTGGGGCCTTCTTTGGGGGGAAGTGGGCCTGTGCTCCTTGGCCTCTTTCCTGGTCGGAACAGGGCATCCTTGGGGATATCACGGCCCTGGAACTGTTCCCTCTCTTGGTGGCCTTGCATATCTGGGGGGAATCACTTCGTAATAAGAAGATCCTTTTCCGTGTGTACAACTTGGCAGTGGTGCACATAGTGAACTCCATGACGTCCAAATCTGACAGGGCCATGACCATCTTAAGGGCATTCACACTACAGTGTTTGCGCCTAAATGTTGCCGTAAAAGCCCAACACATCAGTTCGGCTGCAAATGGCATAGCTGATGCTTTAAGCAGGTTTCAATTTCAGAGGTTCCGTCAGCTCGTACCAGATGCCGACCAGACCCAGACTCCGGTGCCCGACCATCTATGGAACATCTTCTCCTGAACGCTAAAAACCTCTTAGCAGCGAGCTTATCTGACAACTCCCATGCAGTTTACAAGAATGCATGGTCAGCCTTCCAACAATTTCGAGTTCGTTACAGTTTGCCAGATTTATGGCCGATACCATCAAGTCAACTTACTCTATTTTTATCTTATTGCTTTACCATTGGCTATGCTCCTGCCACAATAAGCACCTATGCGGCTGGACTAAGCTATTTTCATAAGCTACACAATCTGGCTGACCCCCTGGAGTCTTTTGTGGCGAAAAAACTTTTAGAGGGATGTAAACGGCTGAGGAAAAGACGTGACATTCGTGCCCCTATTACTAAAGCTCTATTGGTGAGAATTTGTGCAGCGCTACCCGAGATATGCACATCAAGTTATGAAACCTTACTTTTCAGGTCAGCTTATTTGCTGGCCTACTTTGGCTTGCTTCGAGTTAGCGAGGTGGTTTTCACTGGTATCGCCCATGCGAATAGGGCTTTGCTAGCTTCCGATTTGAAATTAGCAGTAAACCGGGCAGCACTATTGGTCTCTATTCGTATTTCCAAAACTAACCAATCTGGCCCACCAACAGTAATCAGCATCCCTGTATCTACTGACAGAACATTCTGTTGTGTTACAGCAGCAGCTCAATTTCTACAAGTTCGCCCAGCCACAGAAGGGTACCTATTCATTCACGCAAATGGGTCTCCCGTAAATCGTAGCCAGTTTGGTGGGGTCCTGAAGAAGGCAATCCAAGCACTGGGCCTTCCATCACATCTATACACCTCTCATTCATTCAGGATTGGCCGTGCCTCAGACCTGGCCTCTTTGGGCTTCGATCATGAAACTATCAAAAGGCTTGGGAGGTGGCGGTCCTCAACAGTAGAACGATATATTAGAAATTAATGCGAACCATGTTTTTTCCTTAAGCTAACAGAACCTGACCATAATGGTCTCTTTTCTCAGCACCTTAAGAAATCCCCTACCATTTAACAATTTCGGTGTTCATTTTCAGTATTTTGGGAATTGGGTCCTGGGCATTGGGAAAATAGCACGAGAATTGCAGTCATTGGGAGAAGTTTAAATATCAAAACATACTCAGTGATCCAATCTGGATCATTCCTTTGTTTTAAAATGATAGTCTGGTGTTTGTCCCACCTACATGGCATATAAAATTGTCAGATTTTAATGTTTCTTTCCCGCACAATTGCAATTTGGGGTTTTTCGCTCATCAATTGGGTAAATCCCAAGGAAATAATAAACTTTTTGACCCTGGGAAAGGGTCCATACTTCAAAGTTCACTGCATTATAAATTATTATTTCAGAAATTTGGTTAATCGGGGACAGTCTTATTAACCACCTGGAAGAAGATCTTCAGGCCCTTAGGGGTTCGCCTAATCTGGGTACGGGGTTAACCATCAAGTGGATGGGTGTTAGTGGCATGCGGCTGGATGGCCTACTACCTCGTTTTCAGCGCGCCCTGCTCTTCGATGGCACCCCTAAAATGGTCATCATTCATGTTGGGGGGAATGACATTGTTTCTACAAAAGTGGCTAGAATAATAAAAGATCTCAACAAGCACCTGTCATATATATCATCGGTGTTCCCAGAGGCCATCATTGTATGGTCCGACATCCTCATCAGGACCCACTGGAGGGGTATCACAAACACCCCTGGGAATTTAAAGAAATTGGACAACAAGCGGAAGCGTGTGAACAGAGCGGGGCGGCAGGCTTGCAGGGAGCTACCCAATGGTCGTTCCATTAAACATTCAATTGACAGCACTCCAGGCCTATTAAAAGCTGATGGCACCCATTTGTCATTAATTGGCAATGCCATATTCTTAGATACATTCCAGGAGGCTATCTGTAGGTTCTTGGCAGACCAAGCTTTAACTGTTTATGACCCCAATGTTTAAGTCGTGTTTCAAAAATAGTTGTTCTGTCATAACTTCTTGATCACTAAATCATTTGTATAAATATCGTTCTCGTCTTATTTATCCCGCTGAATTGGGGGGCAAATTCTCGCTGCTGCACAGCTCGAAGTTGCTGTGGCGGAATTCAGCGGCCATTTTGGGCGCCATGTAGGTTCAGCATATTCCATTCAATCTAAATCTTAAAGACTAGTTTGTATTGATCATCAAACCATTTAGTAAACAGGCCTACGGCCGTCTTGTTTGTTGGGAACCTAGCCGACGGCACAACCAGACAATCAAGCCGGTCTTAGGTCACTAAAAGTTATTTTCAATATAAGCTACAAGTTTCATGTTTTTAACTCAATCTTAAGTTCGAAAATTGTCCGGAATTGGAATTTTAGAGGTCCGGCACTAAGCTGGAGCATGGGCTTCCACGGAGTTTCCAGTCGTCGTTCCTCATACTTATTATTGGCAGGATTTTTCAATATTAGGATGGAATAAATCGGAATGGAAATTTTATAGGAAAACGGAAAGTAAATTTGAATTGGGAATCGCATTGCTTAATATAATTTTATATGGAAATATTAATCTAATATGGATAGTAAAGGAACAATTGAGTGCACAGCTCAAATATTATAATCTATCTAATTGGAGACAATCATTGTAGCTTGACTCTGTTAACAGTTGAACCTCATGGCGTCCGGGATGCCTGCCACTTCCCAGCGACAATAATCATCCGTTCTGTCTATACACAATAGTATTATGCTGCATACCTGGTACTTGTTTACCATTCGACCTGAAAGATTAAATCTATAAAATTCTTATGTTGTTGTTAGCGTCCTAAAATAATCCTGACTATCGTCTAGGCGATAGTCACGTTTATTTTGGCGCTAGCATGGATTCAGGATTGCTTTGCCTACCTCACCGCTGAATCAACTAATTCGAATCACAATTTTGGGGCGTATATAATCCATTAATGTTGAAATAAATATTACTTCCGCATCAGTGGCGGCCATATTTGTTCTGTATCGTCTAGGCGTTTGGAAAATCAAATTCAATGAGCGCTTTCAGCTTTCGGCGCATGCTCGCTGATTGCTTCCTTTTCCGTTTCGCAGCAAAAGTAACAGGCGAGGGAATTTCAAAGGCATTAAATCCCACCCTCTCCACCCAAGTTTCATGGTAAAGCAATCCTGATTTGTTAGTACATAACACTTTTGCTGCTGTTAGTTTCATGCCATTTCAGGCGCTGTGTCAGGGGCTAAGGCAGCACAGGATGGGCTGAGATTGATGTATCCCCCTTCACAGATAATCTATGACCAGGTTTAAGGCAGAAATCTATGAAAGGGCAATGGACTCTCAGGGACAAGAAGCAGTATTACAATGGACTCGGGATTTAAGGAACAACTGAGCTTTAATTAAATTTATTATCTCTAACAAAGAACATACATTCACGATGTAGGATTCAGGAATTTTTATAGAATTGCTTAACAATTGCTGGAGATCAAGGAATGTTGTGTCTAAGGAAACATTTTTGGTAGCCAACAAGGCTGGTGGAACTCTGGACTTCCTCCTCGGGTGTTCAAAGTGGAATTCTTAACCCTTGACCTGCTGAATATTTAAATATGCCACACCCACCACTGATTATCAACCAATCAGATTTCTTGATGCAAATCAATGCAACAAATTCATAAACTGAATGACAAACAATGCAGATCCTGATCAGATGGCTTCTTCTTCTTCTTGATGCAAATCATTGCAACAAATTAAAAAACTAAATGACAAACAATGAAGAACCTGATCAGATGGCTTCTTCTTCTTGATGCAAATCATTGCAACAAATTAAAAAAACTGAATGACAAACAATGAAGATCCTGATCAGATGGCTTCTTCAGAAGCCAATGGCTTCTTCAGAAGCCAATGGCTTCTTCAGAAGCCATCTGATCTGGATCTGCATTGTTTGAAAGATCAGACATATCTGGGCTCAGCATGACAAGGGATAATAACCTTTTTTTTATTACCAACATGACACAAATAATAATTACTGTGCATAAAACTATATAAGTTTTGCATTAAAGGTGCATTATTGAGCTATCTGAAAAAAATGCTTCCAAAAATAAAATACATATAGCGGTATTTTTCTTTAAAACAATACAAATGAATGCATTTTATGCAAAAATGCGACCAATTATGATGACAGGTAAACGAGTTTGAGAGGAATTCCCTAACTAGGTTTCGAACACTAGTTAGATCTATTTTTAGTTCGTGACAAAAATAGAATCCCCATATATGACGTTATGAGACGTTCATTTTTGGCCTTGTTTGCTTAAGCCATGCCTGAATCGGAAAAAAATATGACGCTGAATACCAAGCCATAAGTAATGACACTCAGAGACGATACTGTCGCCATGTATGTGTAAAGTGAAAGATTTATTTTTAGAACAGAAATTCCGAACACATGTTCAGAGTGAAGGATAACACGAATGAAAACAACCATTTTCACAAAGTTCTGAAGCTGTATTTGGCTCCAAAAGTGTACACATGACAAAGGAGTATGCATTGAAGATAAAAATCAGAAAAAATCAAAGCGCCAAAGGCACTGAAATGACAGATTCTATGAGAAAATCAAAACACTGTGAAAACTTACAGACAACCTTCTAAAAATTTAGAAAAGTAGTTCTGCAAATTCCATTGTATGATATGTTTGCAGTTGTCTATACACCGGTGGTATCATGAAATGTCATTCGATGTTTCAAATTTTGGCAATAAACTATTTACGTTTTCAAAACCAAACATTAAAATTCAAGTTTTAACAATACTATTGGCAATTAGTAACATTTTTGTCTGGTCGGTTGTGGATACCTCCCCACAAAAGATACTCTATTTTTCACAAAGAGATCGGAGGAGAAAGGCTGGTCAGTCAAGTACATGAATTCCATTGGCTTGAAGACATTTTTGAGTAAGAACAGCACTATAAACCCGCGCGTAATCCTGCTGGATTAGATATCCCGGATTCTGAGCGTAAACAAATAAATGGAACAACGTGAGGCCGACGCACTTGATTGATGTAACGTCTCGCTGTTCAGTTAACGTCTCAGCCATAATTGGAAGCAACGTCTCCAAAATGACCTTTACAGTGTTGATGGGGACGTTAAACCTAAAATCAACCAACCAACCAACGTCTCAGCCATGATCTTGAATGTTCTTAATGTCGCTAGCTACAATAGCTCGATATACCATTTCGCTTATTCCATCCGATATGTCATGCTCTATTACGCACGCGTCGCCTCGGCATACCTTACACCTATGTGTCGAAACATCCCGAAACGACAATGGCGTGATTCACGCTGAAGTGCGATGTGTCACTGAAACGCATATCACGCGAGTCGCTAAGACGCCAATATACATGTACGTATTTCATGCACCAGCGTAAGTGTTCCGTACTGTGTCGACGTCTTTATTTTGGTCACGACAGGGACGTCTAGCTCTCAAAAGTGCATCGCATAAGGGCGACGAACAGTGTCAGTGCTTATTAATCGGTAGTTGAAACCCTTTGTTTATCTACAGATACAGTGTAGCAGATGCCGCTGGAAATCTGCTTCTCATATGCGTCTGTCGGCTGTATCGATCTTGACGTACTGACGTCGGTCTTCCGCTACGCCGACGTCCACTAGCGTCTTCTGTTGATAGTAAGATGTCGCTCCACCAGACAAATAGAACACACACATGTGGCACCCAAAATCAGAGTCAACGCCATCCGCTTTCCGACCAGCTTCTGACTGTCCATTAGAAGCCTCCGTGGTGTAGTGGTTATGCTACTCGCCTTGTAAACCAGGGATCGCAGGATCGATCCTGACTTCTCCAGACTTTCAGATGTGTCTTTAAACCGAAGTATCGTCTCCGTATGACCTTAGCTGTTAGTGGGACGTAAAACTCAAACACTCACTCACTCACTCTTAACTGTCCAGGGTTCAATGAAAAATGTTGCAATACGTTCTCACTTGATGCTTTTTGAGAACAAAATACAATTTCTTCTTTTCTAGGCACGACCTTACATCACACATCAAAAGTTTGATCCTGAACATGTGGTTTCTATCAGTGCTGGTGTGAAGGTGGTACACAGGATCGTTGGCCCCCGCCAATCGGGGCTTAAAGAAATAGATGGGCTGCATGATGCTTCCACGCAGAGCTGAAACCGACCCGCACACGAGTACTGCTAATCTGCTTAGAGGATCTAAGCCTGCCCAGGTTAAGAGGTGCGAGTCGGACCGTCCATGCATATAAACCCTATTGGTTTTGATTAGGCGGTGGCAGGGCTTGAGATGTCATTTCATCTAAGTGTCGGGTAAAAGTCCCACAAAATTGGAAGCAACGTCTCCAAAATGACCTATTCAGTGTTGACGGGGACGTTAAACCTCAAATCAAACAATACAAAACACAGGATCGTGGCCGGACTGGTAACCATACGTCACGGTTGATTGATTTAACCTTTTTAGCTTAAGGGCATGGTGCCAAAGCGTGTTGTAATGATGCAATCGTTTGGTTTCAAAATCAAAGCACCGAAAGTGTTGGTGGAATGTAGGTTGGGGTAAAAGTCCTGGGCTGAGAATAAACTGTTTAATTTAACTCTGAAATTCCAAACAAATAGTGAAGATTTTGATAAGAAGCGCGTTCTGCGTCTGAACTTGGTCTACACTGTTTGCCAAGCTCACCCTATGATTCCAGGATGACCCTCTTCAGTCTTATGGAATACCCTGATCTCACTGCGGCTATTTTCTGCAAGAAAAAGGTTATTCCGAGAAGTCAGTGATAGTCACGTAGACGTTAGCTCTGAATCGTTTTTTTATTAGTAACTTGGGGTCGAAGGCCAAACAGTCAACCCAAACATAGCCGGGTCGTTTGTCAGTCTTGGTTACATGTAAGTGTTATCTGTAAAATCTGCACTTGAAAAAAATGTTCGATCTGGCAAACAATGTAGACTAAGATCAAACGCCACAGAACACGGTGCTGATCTTGTTCTACATTTTTGCATCAGTTACTAAACTTCCGTTAAGTTTAAACGGATCAGTCCAAGTCCTCGTTCATGACCAGCCTGCATTTAGAGACAATCGGCAGGAGTGTTGTCAGTGCTTTGATTTATTCACTGCCTTGAGTTTTCCATCACTGAAGTTGGGCTCGTCCATTCTGCTAAATATGGCACCTAGAATTATATCACAGAACCTACATTTTTTGCATAGGTATCTGTACCATATTCCAGGGTTGAAAGGGACAGCCTTTCTCGCAAAGTCTGATATACACCTAGTTGTAACTGACCTAGACTTGACCTCGAATGTCGGAAAACTCATTAATATTCTGGTCTGCAGCTGACCGGCTGGTCTTTAAGGATTAAATATTGACAGCACTGTTAGAAAACAGTGTAAAACCCGAGCAGACGTCTAAGCAGATGCCGCATTGATCTAGGTATACAGTCTCGCATGATGCAGCTGATTCATATGAAGTGCTGAATATATTCTCTGAAAGGTAAGATAAAATCGTCATGTCGTCTGCTTCAAAAGTTTGTATTGCGATTATAGGATGTACAATTTTGATAACTGCGCCTAACCGGACTACATTTTTGTGCGGACTCATATTTCTTTGGCGGTCAAAGCCGGAAGAAAGTCGTAAGAAAGCCGGAACTACTCTACAACACGCAGGATAGCTAGAGATGACAGATAGAATCTGTCATTAAAAATTGGAGACCCGGTAGCTCAATATTTTTTTTTTATCTTGTAACCTTGTGTTTTGTTAAGTTACAACTAAAATGGGTATTCATTTGACAGTTTCTGTCATTAATTTTATTTAACCCTTTTTGTACCAAATGGAATCTTCCTCCTTATATATAGCAGGAGTCCATTTCAAAATTTAGGGGTGTCAGGTTGTGTTTTCATAAAAATTTATTTGGAAAACGACTGAACTTTTAGCAAACAGTGGAGGCCCTGATCAGATGCCGCGTTCTGCCGCATATGATCTGGGCCTGCACTGTTGGCCAAGGTACCCCTTTAGGGGTTTCCGGTACTAAATGGGTTAAAATCCGACCTCTGACTCTTCCCTTATATATTAACCTGATCTTTACATTGAATCATTTGCAGGTAATTCCATGAGATTTACTGAAATGTACAGCCAACTTCTTTTTTTCTAAAAACAACTTACAGGTCTGATTTTTGTCTTTTAGCAAAAAATTTCCTTCCTTGCAATAAAAGCATTAAAAGAATACAAACATTTGAGCCATGTTATGGGAAAATCCTTCTGCCATTTTGATTTTGTTGTTTGTATTGGAGTTTAACAGCCCAGTCAACACTATTTTAGGTCATTTTTGAGCCGGTCAGTTTATCTATCTACACTTTTCCTGGGCAGGCTTATACATAATCTGTTAACCAGTACAGTGCACATTCTTTCGCCAGAAACTGACAACTGCCCTTCTTGAATCAGTGGAAGGGAGAGAATGACTGTAGAAAAGATTTCATGATCAATCTCCATGAAAGAATGTTGCCGGCCCTGGCAGAAAACGAATTTTGCCATTTGTGAACAACTAAGGTGCACATCAGCCTGCTCCTCTCAGGCATGGCTATGCCACATTGCATACATTTGAGTACATACTAACATTAAGTTCCTTCAACATATAGACTTCTTTCAGATCCCTGAAATGGTTAATTTTCTAATGAATATTTCTTATATATTTTTCTTATATTTACTCAAAACATAGGTTGTGGGTCCCGTTAGAACCACCTCAATGAGGCGGTTCTAACGAGTATCCACAACCTATTGCGGTGGTTCTAATGGGTTTAGATAACCTATGTCTTGGATAAAAAATAACTAGAAATGCATCCACATTACACGGATGTCACTGCCTGAAAATTTGTTTACATTTTAGACCCACCCAATCACCTTTGACCTATAAGTATGACCTTTTCCTTGGAGGTACCAACCTGGGTCTCACGCAAGACACATCGTCTCTTGATGGTTAACATTTCTGCCAAGTAATTTAAAAAATCCATCAAAAAATAAGAAAGTTATTGACCATGTTTAGGTTTCGGACATTTTTTTTGCTTTTGACCTCTAAGTACAACCTTAAACTTGCAAGTATGGATCTGGGTTTTGGGTGAGAGATCTTCTCATAATGGTTCTGCCAAGTTATTTCAAAACCACCCAGAAATAAAAAAAAAGTGCAGGCAATGATCAGGAATAGATACAATTAACCCACAGCTCCCATCAGAGACACCAAGGGAAAGAAAACAAACATGAAATGGAAACATCAATAGCGGAAAGGTAAAAGGATAGTTACTTTCCCACAAAATGGCCAATTGGCTAGCCAATGCAAAATAATATAAGCCATACACACACTCAAAGACAAGCCATAACAAAAATAAACCACGACAGAAGAACCAGCTTGGAAAGGTCAGTGAAACGAATCCCACTGGACTGGGGTCTTAAATCGATTTTACGTGGCCACAATCCTCGCCCTTACTTCCGTCGCGATTTAGACAAATAATTTGTTCAGTCCACATGAAGGCCTCCTAACTCATCAGTGCAAGATCTCCGTGACCACAAAAATCAATCAACCACAGAGATGAAACAACGGTGAGGACGAGACAGCAAGAAATCACTGAAATGCTGGGGCAAAAGAAAACCAACAGCTGGACTCCAATGGGCACAACCAGAGACAGAGCAACATTACATAAAATTAGATTCTGTCTAATTCTCAGTAAGCCTTTACGCTGGAACCGTCATAGAATCTGAGGCCTGACCCACCGGCGTGCAATTAAAGAGGGAAGCAAAGTTGTCAGCCGTGATTTGGTTAACTACCATGCATGCATGCATGTGTTTAAATTTCAGACCCTTTTTTTTAAATGACCTCTTCGTATGACCTTGGCATTGGAGATAAAGATCTGGTTTTGTGTGTGACACATTATCTCATGAATCATGATGGTTAACATTTCTGCAAAGTAATTCCTAATTCCATCCAGAAATAAGAAAGATATTGACCGTGTTTAAGTTTCGGATCCTTTTTTCACATTTGACCTCTAAGTACTACCTCGACCTTGGAGACTTGGGTCTTGTGTGCACACATTGTCTCTTGATAATTAACATTTCTGCCAAGTAATTTCAAAATCTGTTCAGAAATATGAAAGTTATTGACTGTGTTTAAGTTTGGGACCCTATTTTGACCTTTGACCTATACATGTAAGTTTGACCTTGACCTTGGCTGTACAGACCTGGGTTATGCGCGAGGTACATCGTCTCATGATTGTTAATATTTCTGCCAAGTAATTTCAAAATCCACCCGAAATAAAGTTGTTGACCTTGTGTAAGTTTTGGACGCAGGGGCAGACGGACTGATGGATGGACAGGGGCATCACTATATGCCATAAAAAAATCATGCATACCCCTGCAAACCCCAATTTTCTCTATATAAACCAGGGCTAAGAGGGGTGTTCATTTCACGGACCTGAGCCAGCATACGTATGGCAAAACCCACACAAAGACATGAGTGATGAGCAAAGACTTGGATCAACATCTACCCAGTCCAGCCGAAGTCATTATGTTTCTCTCTACAGATAACTGTCATTATGTATCCCTCTACAGATAACTGTCATTATGTATCTCTCTATAGATGACTGTCATTATGCATCCCTATACAGATAACTGTCATTATGTAACTCTCTACAGATAACTGTCATTACATATCTCTCTACAGATATCTGTCATTATATTACTCTCTACAGACATCTGTCATTATGTAACTCTCTACAGATAACTGTCATTACATATCTCTCTACAGATAACTGTCATTACATATCTCTCTACAGATATCTGTCATTATGTTTCTCTCTACAGATAACTGTCATTACATATCTCTCTACAGATATCTGTCATTATGTTTCTCTCTACAGATAACTGTCATTATGTGTCTCTCTACAGATATCCGTCATTATGTATGCCTCTTCAAATTACTGTCATTATGTATCTCTTTACACATATATGTCATTATGTATCTCTCTACATATAACTGTCGTTATGTATCGCTCTACAGATAATTCATTATGTAATGCACCAGTCATTTGCAACCACTGCACCCCCCCCCCCCCCAGCTTCGGGGAATAGTGGGGACACTGACTTTCACTTTTCACACCCCTGCTAGAAGCCCTGCACTGCGGGGACCTCCTGAATGTCATTGCCCGCTGTTTACAATAGTTAATTCCACTGCATAATATCAAAACCCCTGCATTAACCCGGCACTGTGGGGGAACACAGAAGGTAACTACCCTGCACATAGGTGGAGGGGGGGGGGGGTTACAAATGACTAGTGCATAACCAGTTCATGTGATCTGCAAAGATACTGATTAGACTGTGTGGGTGTCGAAGTTGATTTGAGGTTTGCTGATGATACACGTTTTATTAAAAGTTTAGTCATCCACTGGCTCAGTTAAGTGTGGCATATTGATGCATGGTGGGGAAAGCTGCTTCTGACACTAAAAGGGAAATACCGTAATGATCCTAAGTATTAGGACAGAGAGTCCAAAGCAAACAGTGCAGACCCTGATCAGTCTGCTCCTGAAGGAGCAGTCTGATCAGGATCTACACTGTTTGCCATTCTGTCTGCAACTTTTGGACTCCTTGCTGGATCATGAAACAAAATTTGTTAAGATTTTAGGAGAATTATAACAAGTCCTTGTAGGGTCCAAATTTTTAAGACTTTTACAGTAGTCAATGTCTAGATATTGAGATCTGTTCTAAGCATATTCTGAGTATATTTGACCTGAAACCAAGAGAACAACAAGAGCCCCACAACCAGGGCAAAACACAACCTTTTACTATGTTTGAACCCATATGGTTTTGTGTTTTTGTGAACACCTTGTTTTGTGTTTTTGTGTGTGCCTGAATTTCACTACGTCTTTCTCTGACTAAGACATCAAGAAACTTGCACTCCAGTACTGATTACTTATACTGAAAAGTGTAATATACAAATGCTTGTAGTATTCCAAAATTAACATGCAAAACATATATCGATGATGAATGCCACAATGTTATTAACCACAAAATAGAAAATTTTGACTGATAAGGATGAATGCATTCACGAGCAGAACTTTTTCACATGCTGTGCCCAAACCCAGGTGGTGGCGACAAACTTATCAATCAAGAGACAGTAATTTTAAACACCGGAGAAGCAGTCTGATTAGGGTCCACACTGTTTGAAAAATGAATTTTAAGGCTACAAGCAGACAACAACTGTTTTGATTGGCAACTTTAGGGGTAAAGCACCAAGCAACCCCAACAGATGACAGTCTATTGTGTATTGTTTTTCAAACAAAAGCAGACTTGACATTTCATGTGAATCATCTGCTGTGCAGATGCTTTACATGAAATGTCAAGACCGCTCTTAAACAAGAGGACCATGATGGTCCTATATCGCTCAACTGAGCAAAGAGCTTTCTATGTGGGTCGCAGGTGGGGGCAATGTTTTGGTCTATAATTTGAACAATCTAAGTAGACCCTGCCATGGGGGTATTTTTGTCCCAAAGGGCTATAATTTGAATAGTCTTGGTAAAGGTCCACTAGATGAAGCTTCATACCAAATATCAAAGGCATATGCCTTCTGGTTTCAGACAAGAAGATTTTAAAAGGTTTTTCCCTACATAAGACTATGTAAAAACAGTGGGCCCTGGCGCTAGGGCATTTTTATCCCCAGGGAAATAATTTGAACAATCTTGGTAAAGGTTCTCTAGATGAAGCTTCATACCAAATATCAAAGACCTGGGCCTGCTGGTTTCAGACAAGAAGATTTTTAAAGGTTTTCCCTATATAACCCTATGTAAAACCAGTGGGCCCTGCCCCGGGGCCATTTCTGGCTGCAGGGCTATAATTTGAACAATCTTGGTAGAGGTCCACTAGATGAAGCTTCAAACCAAATATCAAAGACCTGGGCCTTCTGGTTTCAGACAAGAAGATTTTTAAAGGTTTTTCCCAATATAAGCCTATGTAAAAGCTGTGGGCCCTGGCATGGGGGCATTTTTGGCCCCAGGGCTATAATTTGAACAATCTTGGTAGAGATCCACCAGATGAAGGGTCATACCAAATATCAAAGACCTGGGCCTCCTGGTTTCAGACAAAAGATCTTTGAAGGTTTTCCCTATATATGTAAAACCAGTGGGCCCCGCCCCGGGGCCATTTTTGGCCCCAGGGCTATAATTTGAACTATCTTGGTAGAGGTCCACTAGATGAAGCTTCACACCAAATTACAAAGACCTGGGCCTTCTAGTTACAGACAAGAAGATTTTTAAAGGTTTTCCCTATATAAGCCTATGTAAAACCAGTGAGCCCCGCCCCAGGTCCATTTTTGGCCCCAGGGCTATAATTTGAAGAATCTTGGTAGAGGTCCACTAGATCAAGCGTCATACCAAATATCAAAGACCTGGGCCTTCTGGTTTCAGACAAGAAGATTTTAAAGGTTTTCGCAATATAAGCCTATGTAAATCCAGTGGGCCCCGCCCCGGGGCCATTTTTGGCCCCAGGGCTATAATTTGAACAATCTTCATAGAGGTCCACAAGATGAAGCTTCATACCAAATATCAAAGACCTGGGCCTTCTAGTTTCAGACAAGAAGATTTTTAAAGGTTTTCCCTATATAAGCCTATGTAAAACCAGTGAGCCCCACCCCGGGGATATTTTTGGCCCCGGGGCTATAATTTGAACAATCTTGGTAGAGGTCCACTAGATGAAGCTTCATACCAAATATCAGAGACCTGCGCCTTCTGGTTTCAGACAAGAAAATTTTTAAAGGCTTTTTCTTATTTTCCTCTTTTCATTGCCATGGCAACCAGAGTTCTGCATGGAATGGAATTCTTTGAACAACTTTGAGAGAGGACCACCCAAGGATCATTTCTGCCAAGTTTGGTTGAATGCTGCTCAGTGGTTAAGGAGGAGATGTTGTTTAAAGAAATTGTGGACAGACAGGTGGACGGACGACGACGCCGCCGACGGACGGTGACCGATCACAATAGCTCACCCAGAGCCTTCGGCTCAGGTGAGCTAAAAATAATGTTTGATTGTGTCTTTGTTTGTTTGTTTTGAATTGGTGTTTAACATCCCTGTCAACACTATTTAGGTCATTTTGGAGACCAAAAGTTTGCTTCCAACTTTGTGGGACTTTTACCAGACATTGAGGTGAAATGACACCTCAAGCCCTGCCGTCCAATGAAACCAGAATGCTTATATGCATTGGACGATCGGACTCACACCACTTTGCCTGGGCAGGCCTAGTCCTCCTTTAGAAGCTGTTTACCAGTACTTGTTTGAAGTCAGATTCAGCTCTGCGTGGAAGCACTATGCAGCCCAATCTATTTCTCCAAGCCCCGATGGGCGAAAAATGATAGCTTGTGTCATAATTGGCACTTAAAGGATTAAACCCTGCATATTAAAGAGATCATGGTGGTCTCATTGTTTTGATTCTGTGGTCAATGAGAAGTGTAGGTCTTATCTCTGCTTTGTTCTGTGTTTGTTTCCCAAATATTTGTCAATAAAACCCATTTGTCTCATAGATTTACTTCTAAGTTTTAAGTATCAGCTTTTACCATATGTTTACCTTAACACTCTGCCTGCTGGGTATTTTTTTCCACAGCAGACAACATTTTGAAATATTTTTCTAGTTTTCCTAGAAAACAAGATCTGACATCTCATGCAAATTGTCTCCTATGGAGAAAAATTTGCATGAGATGTCAAGTCCTGTTTTCTGGGAAAAAGAAGAAAAAATATCAACAATTTGTCGTCTGCTGAATTAGCCCAGAGAGTGGGAAAGGTTAAAACTTTGCAGCAACCACAAACAGAACAAAGGAACCTTAAAATATTACAGCAACCACAAACAGGACAAAGGAGAAGGGTAAAATTGCTGCCCTTCTTTATACAGTACCAACATTTAATATAACTAAAGTCGATTTTTTTATCTTTTTTGCCGCATTTTTCGGTGATAACTTCTTTGTTTTTTATTTTTGATCAACACGTCCAGTGGAAATGTTGTAGAGGAGAAGCTCCGCCAACTTCTCAAAAAGGACCCATGCCCCTTATTTATATGAGCAGAACGGTAATCAGATGGAGATTTCTGAAATTTCAAGCTTGCGTGAAATTTTGTTTCCACTGGTTCCGCCTTGAAGATGTGGTTTGACGATTTGTCGTCTGTCCAGTGCTTGACTGACAGATAATTATGTGGGTCATTCCAACATCCTGCATGTTACCAATGTGCACATTCGAGAGTGAAACAGAAACAGATCAAAGGCGTATGATCTGTATTGTCTTGACAAATGGTTTGATGACCAAAACCATATTTCATGTTTTTGACCGTCTGCACTCTAATGGTTTGTACAACGTCCCTTGAGTTGGACGCTGCGTTGGCTGCTTGGGATTTATCCATATATAGATACTGGCCAGTCATTTGTTTACATTTTCATAGTATGAGTGACAAAATTGAACTTAGTTTTTATCGAAAAATTCAGAAATTGTTAGAAGTCCATCTGATTAGAGCAAAAAGTATACACTTCTGACGGCTGTCTCCTTTACGAGAAATTGGCGGAGCTTCTTCTTGACAACTTTGGAGTTTTTATAGTGGCTAACTCTGTATAGAAACAAATACCGTAAAATCTCTAACAGACGCCCAGGAATTTATTTGAATCATTACCTTTCCTGAAGAGGGGGGTGAGCATTTTTTAGAGGCTATTGAAACCTGCAATTTGCATACAACGTATCAAAACACTCACTTTCTTTCTTATGGCTGCCATCTTGTTTCTCAGAAAACGACTGGTGATACAATAGCCTTGTCTTAGAATAGAATAGTAGTTACCTCACCTTTCTTCACTAAAGCGAATATCATTAACGTTTTTCCCAATTCCTGTCAAACATGGCAAAATACGAAAAACCTGAAGTCATTTTGTTTGACTTGTTTAATTTCCGACCCTGTCGCAATGTCACAAAAAAGTTCCTATCAATCAACATCGGAGTAAAGTTGGCGTTTATTGGAGGCTGGTATTTTTCGGAGAATTGCCAAAAAAATCACCATTTTTAACATCCAAATCGTGGGGTGGGCGTTTATTGGAGCATGTGATTCTAATAGAGATTTTACGGTAGTATAACTACAATCCTCTATATTAACCCATTGTATGCTAGTGGACTCTTCCATTGCTATAGGTTGGTCTATAAGGGGTATCAAGCCTATTTTTTGGTTTTTATTCTATTTTTGGCAGAAAATTCTTTCAGCAAATAGTGCGGGCCCTGATCAGACGCCACATTCTGTGGCTCCTGATCTGGCCTGCACTGTTTGCCAAGGTACCCCTTAAGGGGTTTCCTGCATACAGTGGGTTAACTTAAGGTGAGAAGCTTTTGCTGTATGGGTGAAGATATTGTATCTTCCAGCTTTTCTGCTAACTGCTTTAACAAGAATTCTGCCAAAGGCTATGTCGCGCCTGTGGGGGCACAAAGTCACCCAACAATGATATGTAGGTCAAGGTCAAACATAGATGCTTGCACAAAAGTTTCCATTCTTAAATGCAAGCTTGTACTAAGTATCATTAAGCTCTAATAATTCTTGATAAATGAACTTAACCATTAGGGTGAACGCTAGGGTGGTCGCAATATTTTACAATGTCGGTGAACCATGAAATGTAGGTCAAGGTCAAATATGGATGCTTGCATTTAAATTGCCACCCACAGATACAAGTTTGTACCAAGTATCATTAATGAAGCTCTTATAGTTCTTGAGAAATAAACTTGACCATAAGGGTGAACGCTAGGGTGGTCGCAATATTTTACATAGTCAGTGAACCATGAAATATAAGTCAAGGTCAAATATGGATGCTTGCATTTAAGTTACCATACCCAGATAAAAGTTTGTACCAAATATCATAATAAAGCTCTTATAGTTCTTGAGAA
This sequence comes from Lucinisca nassula, assembly GCA_963580285.1. Lineage (NCBI taxonomy): Eukaryota > Metazoa > Mollusca > Bivalvia > Lucinida > Lucinidae > Lucinisca > Lucinisca nassula. The sequence continues at coordinate 52,338,395 of OY757010.1, forward strand.
ATAAACTTGACCTTTAGGGTGAACGCTGGGGTGGTCACAATATTTTACAAAGTCAGTGAACCATAAAATGTAGGTCATCCCCAGATATAAGTTTGTACAAAGTATCATTAATGAAGCTCTTATAGTTCTTGAGAAATAAACTTGACCATTCGGGTGAACGCTAGGGTGGTCACAAATGTTGACACCTCGAAGAAAAACCAGGCGCCTGTATCGTGCCATGCTAATAGCAGGCGCGACAAAAATGATTTATAAAGTTGTCTCCTTTTGAAATAGGATTATTTGTTTGATTTGTGTATAACGTCCCTGTCAACACTGAATAGGTCATTTTGGAGACATCGCTTCAAATTTTGTGGGACTTTTACCTGACAGTGAAATTAAATGACATCTCAAGCCCTGTCGCCCAATGAAAGCAATAGGGTTAATAAGCATGAAAGGTCCAACTCGCACCGCTTTGCCTAGGCAGTCAGTTTCAGATCTGCGTGGAAGCATCGTGCAGCCCATCTATTTCTTCAAGCCAAGATGGGCGTGGACCGGAAATATGGATTAAACTGCGTCCATAGGACACCGACGCCCCCGCCTGAAAATAAGACTATATTAATATTCATCCATAGAAAGTTATTGACCGTGTTTAAGTTTTGGACCCTTTTTTCACATTTGACCTCTAAGTATGACCTTGACCTTGGAGGTAAGGACCTTGGTTTTTGTGTGAGGCAGATTGTCTCATGATGGTCAACATTTCTGCCAAGTAATTTCAAAATCCATCCAGAGATAAGAAAGTTATTGACTGCGTTTAAGTTTCGGTCCCTTTTTTTGACATTTGACCTCTAAGTATGACCTTGACCTTGGAGGTACAGACTTGGGTTTTGCAGGTGACACATCACCTCATGATGGTTAAAATTTCTACAAAGTAATTTCAAAATCCAGCCAGAAACAAGTAAGTCAATGACGGTGTTTAAGTTTCTGACCCTTTTTTGGACCTTTGAACTCTAAGTATAACCGTGACCTTGGAGGTACGGATCTGGGTTTGCACGTGACACATCGTCTCATGATGGTTAACATTTCTTCAAAGTAATTTGAAATTCCATCCAGAAATAAGTAAGTCATTGACTGCGTTTAGGTTTCGTACCCTTTTTTTGACCTTTGGCCTCTTAAGTATGACCTTGGAGGTATGGACCTGTGTTTTGCATGTGACATGTCATCTCATGATGGTTAACATTTCTGCTGAGTAATTTTAAAATCCATCAAGAAATAAGGAAGTTATTGACCGCATTTAAGTTTTGGACGCACAGATGCATGGATGGATGGATGGATGGATGGACGAAAGGATGGACGGACAGGGGCAATGGTGGGGGCATAAAAAACATTCAAGAGTATCTGTATTTTATAACCATCAAACTACACCACAACCTCTTTACAATACTGTTCTGGATATAACACAATTTAAAGATGGATCCAAAAAATGTATATTGCTTATACAGAAAAAAAGACCATAAAATAGTCATTTTCTATATATAATTTTTTTTTGTTCGGATATAGACCGCTTGCTTTATTAACATGGTTGGGCCTTGGACTCCAACAATTATTATAAGTTTTATTAAGAAGTTTTTATTTATATGCAAACAGAAAAGACACCATTAGTTCTCAGTCCTTGTTCTGCAATATAATAAGTAAAGAATGTCCTTGATTTATTAACCCATTGTATACTGGTGAACTCTTCCATTGCTTTATGTTGGACAAGTCCATTTGTGATATAAGGGGTGTCAGGCCTATTTTTCATTTTTGTTTTATTTTTCAAAAAATTTTGAAGGAAAATTCTGTTAGCAAATAGTGCAGGCCCTAATCAGACCCCGCATTCTGCGGTGTCTGATCTGATGATGATGATGATTTCGTGTTTAACGACGCGTCAACCCTCTTTGTGGGTCATAAGCGTCAAACGGTTACCGGTAATGGTTAACGGCATTGAGAATTATGAGGATATTAAAAGTAAAAAAAAGTTAGTTGGATATGTATAAAAATCTTAAACAGTTAAATCTTATGAAAAAGTCCAATTTCTTTTAAGAATAAAATAATATTTTCAAAAGGGCGTCTGATCTGGGCCTGCACTGTTTGCCAAGGTACCCCTTTAGGGGGTTTCCCGCATGCAATGGGTTAAAAGAAACGATTCTTTTTAAAGTAAAAAATAAAGAAATAATTATGAGACAAATAAGCTCTTAGCCCACTTATAGTGCCCTATTTCTGAGCCATCGGCAGAGTTGAAATAGTGAAGAAACAGGCCAAACAATGCAGAATTCTGATCAGGGACTACACTGTTTGCTTTAAACTACATGTGTTTCTAAAATTGAGATTAAATTATACAATAAACAAGAGGGCCATGAGGTTCTGATTGCTGCCCTGAGTATCCTGAAATTTATATAGGGACAGCAGAAAGTATCAAAATCCTGAAATCAGGAATAATCCTGAAAACTTTCACTGAATGACTGTGATCTTTGGTACTGATAAACAGGTCAAGGTCAACCTGGGCTCTTTAGTTATAAAATACTATAATACTCAGTCACCTGAGACTGCACAAGAAATTTCAAGAAATCGGCCCAGCAGCTCTGTAGAAGAAGATTTTTATTTAGTTAATTTTTTTTTATTATATATGGCCATGGCAGCCATTTTGGTCATGTGACTTGGACCATTTGAACAAACTTTGTTCATCCATTACCAAGCCAGCTGTATGTGAAATTTAATTGAAATTGGCCCAACACTTTCAGAGAACATGTACTCCAAAGTCGATGGATACTTAGGACCAAGGTTACTGAATTACCTTAAGCACCAGAGACGTGTATAAACGTTATCTTATACCTCTGCTGTACCTTACTGACTGATATACCAGTTATTGGAAATCTACCTGCACTCCTTACTGACGAATACACACGCTGCCTGCAACTGACCTGTATTCCTTAGAGACGTCTATAGCAGTCAAAAAAGTCACTGTAACACTTGTCTTCATTGGACAATATTTTGGATAGATTCCATCAAACCAATGAAATTAAGTTTTAGAAATGCTGTACTTCATTAACATATTACAAGAATCAGCACTAAAAATAGATGTGTAGGTAGTGTATTTTCTATTTTTAAAAGCCTTTGTTTCTGGAATTTCCAAAGGGTCATATGAGGTGAAACATGGCTTCAGGTAGTGACTCTGATGGGAATGAATCTGATTTTAGTGGATCAGAATCAGCAAAGATAAGATCAAATTTAATTTATCATCAGCAAATTAATAAAGTAAACAATGTGCATGGTGAGATTAGCTGATTATTAGATTTTCTCAGCAGTGCTAAAAATACCTCTGGGACTCAGCCTATAAACTCACTGCAGTAACTACCTAGCAGAAATTGTGTAGTACTTAACTACTGCATACACACTAGTACCTAAAGAGTTAATTAACATTTATTCCATTTTGTACCGGACACCCCAAACGGGTTGATGGCAAACAGTACAGGCCCAGATCAGACGCCACAGAATGCAGTGTCTGATCAGGGCCTACACTATTTGCAAAATTTCCAGCCAATTTCCAAATAGTTTTTTTTTAATAAAACACAACCTGACACCCCTAAATTTTGAAATGGACTAAGTATGCTGTATATAAGGTGAAAGATTCCATTTGGTACGAAATGGGTTAATAGCACACAGTACCTACATGTACGCTCATTTCATAATCACAATAGGTTTAAAAAAATGATTTTTGAAATCTTACCCATTCAAAAGACTAAGGAACCAAATTTGACCTTATCCAAAGGGAGGTCAAGGTCAACCTAAGATCATCATTGGAACAAATTTGGTTGTACTCAGTCACCTAAAGCTACATACCAAGTTTCAAGGCAATTGCCCCAGAGTTTCTGGAGAAGATTTTTTAGGGGATTTATAATATTTGGGCATGGCAGTCATCTTTGTCATGTAACCCAAACCATTCAAATTAACTTTATTCTACATATAAAAGTCACTGCAGTAAGAGAAAATGTCATTTGAAATCTCACTCCACCTGCAATCTAAGGCCATCAAATGACCTTGACCTTTGACATTCACAGACATTCATATTGTGCCTACTCTCATGTCATAAAGTTTTCCAATTATGCATTGTTTTTCCACGCCTAAAGGACTAATTTGACCTTGCCATAAAATTGGTCAAGGTCAACTAGTATCATGATTTCAACAAATCCAGTTGTACTCAGTCATCTCATGCTACATAAAAAGTTTCAAGAAATTTGGTAAAGCATTTCCAGAGATCTTTTACAGGTTTTTACCATATTTGGGAATGCATCACGAAAACAAGCCTATATAATTTTACCCCCTTGAACCCCAACTTTATATAGTAAAACTGGGGTTTACAGGGGTAAACTTTATTTTTCTTATTTCTTCTCTAAAATATAGATTGTGGGTACTCGTTAGAACTGCCTCATCGATTTTCTTATTTCTGCTCTAAAATATAGATTGTGGGTACTCGTTAGAACCACCTTGATGAGGCATTTCTAACGAGTACCCACAATCTATATTTTGAGCAGAAATGAAAAAAATATCACAATTTTTCACCATAAAAGTTTGGTTTTTTCGGCGGTAATGTTTACAATGCATTTGTTTAGGTGTGTTTTTCGTAATGGTTGCCATCTTGATCATGTGACCTGGACCATTCAATCAAGGTTTCATTCCCCAAGGAGGTCGCATTTGAAATTTAAATGAAATTGGCCCTGCTGTTTAAGAGAAAAAGTCCTTTGAAATATTGATGGACCAGCAATCCAAATAACCATGATCTTTGGCATTCATTGGCATTCATTTTGTACCTATCCTCATATAACAGACCACAAAAGTTTTCTACAGTTATCATTTGAACAAACTTGATAGTACTTGGTCACCCAATGCTGCAAACCAAGTTTCCAGGCAATCAGCCCAGTGGTTCTGGAGAAGTGTGTTTTTAAGGGTTTTTACCATATTTACGGTAGGCATCTTGGTCATATGACCTGGATCATTCCAGCTAGGTTTTGTTCCACAGTTGTCACAAGGTCCCATGTGAAATTTAATTGAAATTGGCTCAACTGTTTTAGAGGAAATGTCCTTTGAATAATCAATGGACCTGCAATTCAAGCAATCTTTGGCCAAGATTGCCAAATGACCTTGACCATTAGCATTCAAAATCATTTCATACATTTTTACCTACTGTCATGTCACAGACCACAATATTTTTTCCAAAAGTGCATTGTTTTACCTTTTTCCCAATGAAAAGGCCAAAGAACCAAATTTGATCTTGCCTTTAAATAGGTCAATGTCAATCTAAAGTCATCATTTTTGCAAACTTAGCAGATTCGGTGACCTGATGCTACATACAATCAGCCCAGTGGTTCTGGAGATGAGATGTTTTTAAGGTTTTTAACATATTCAGGCATGGTGTGCATCTTGACCACTGGAGCAAACTGTCATATTTTTTTTTTGGGGGGGGGGGGGGGGGGGGGGGGGTTTGGTTTTACGGGGATCTAAACAGTTTCTCAGATATTAGGCTTTTTCTAAAGTGGAGGGGGTGGGGCATGGCTCGGAAGCACCCAAATTTAACACTGCTTTTAAATGCCCTCATCATGTAAGGAAACTACAGTCCAATCTGTATTAAGCAAGCACCTAAGGGATAACAAAAATGTGCTTGCTTAAGACAGGTGCTTGCTTGATACAGGTGAAATTTAACACATTTGCCTTTTTGGGGAACTGAATGCCTGCTTGCTTAAGACAGGTTGCTTGCTTAATAGAGGTGGCCGCTAAGACAGGTTTTACTGTATGTACCAAATTTGGTTGCATTCCGGCCATTGGTTAAGGAGATAACGTGATGGAGGGATGGATGGACGGAGGCGTTCACAATATCCCCTTACCCTTTTTAAAAGCGTGGGGATAATAATAATATAAACTTAGGCACTGAAAGTCAAAAAACTTAGTGTTGCTTATGAAAGTTTTATACCTTCAGACTGTAACTAATAATAACTTGATTTAACCCATTTAGTACCAGAAACCCCAAAACAGGTACCCTGGCAAACAGTGCAGGCCCTGAACGCGGCGTCTGACAGGGCTCCACTGTTTGTTAAATGTTCAGTCGTTTTCCAAATAAATTTTGATGACACCCCTAAATTTTGAAATGAACTCCTGCTATATATTAGGAGGAAGATTCCATTTGGTACAAAAAGGGTTAAAATCTATTGATTTTTCTAAAGTATGTGTCGGAAAGGCAGTGACAGTGTATATCCTGATCAGACTTGGAGCAGACTGATCTTCATCTTCACTGTTTGCTCAAAGTATCAAAGGTAACCCTTATCTTGCTAAATATTCAGTTTAGCCATACCCATTTCTGACTTTGAACCAATCAGATTACTTGATGTAATTTATTACTATAAATTCATAAAATGAATGTCAAACAGTGTAGATCCTGATCAGATGGCTTCTGCAGAAGCCATCTGATCTGGATCTACACTGTTTGCAATGAAAAGGGTTGTCATGAACAGCAGGATAAGAGTTAATTAGAGTGCTGAAAATATCAATGATCAATGAAATGACTAGGTAATTGTGACCAATACTGGGTATATTGGAAAAAGTCCCTGACAAAAAATAGAACTTGAATCAGAACTTGCTATGTAATAATTAGAACAATGGGTTACTGGGAATTCAAAACCATAAAGCATTTACTATGTAGCAGACAGAAGTTTTAAAGTCCTTTTTTTCAGAGAAAATAAGGCTTCGCATAACATAAAAAGTGTTTGCCATTCAAGTGAAGTGAGTGAGTTTTGTGGTTTACGTCCTACCAACAGCTAAGGTCTACGGAGACGGGACCTCGGTTTAAATACTCATCCGAAAGCCTGGAGATGCCTGGGATCGATCCTGCGACCCCTGGTTTACAAGGCGAGTAGCGTAACCACTACACCACGGAGGCTTCTAAACCATTCAAGTCAAATGTCAAGCTTTATTTTCTTTGGAAAAAATATCAGGCTGTTCTAGAATTTTCCTTGGTGTCTCAAGGGCTAAACGAGAGCTTCAAAAATGTTACATTTACACTAAAAGTACCAACCTATTCTGTACCAAATGAGTATACTTCGCCAAAAGACACACCACAAAATCATTATAAACATAATATTTGGAAGATGGATCTCAAAAATGTATAGATTATATAGAAAAATGACAATAAATTTATAAACATGTATAGATTATATAGAAAAATGATCATAAATAGTCATTTTTCTATACAGTCTATACATTTTGTTTGGATATAACAATTGTTTAACCAACACATTTTCTGGTTTTATAATGCTACAAATAGGTTCTGGGGTACTTATATTATCCAGAACAGATTTGTGTTATAGTCATACTAGTATTTGCTCAATTCATGAACTGCATGACAAACAGTGTAGATCCTGATCAGGCCACCATCTGAACAGGATCTACAGTGTTTGCAAAGATAGTGGTTGTTGTGTTCAGCAGGATAAGAGTATGGCTTCTTTAGAAGTCATTTGATCTGGATCTACACTGCTTGCAAAGACAGGGGCTTGTCACATCCAGTGGAGTATATTACCAGTCTGCTATGGACCAGACTGGTTTCCACAGTGTGAATGCAAATCTGAAGTATACCAAACTGGACCAGTCTAGTATACTCTAGGTCCTGGTGTGAATGCAACCAAACTGCACCCTGAATAGTTTTAACCTTTAACCCATTTGGTACCGGAAACCCCAAAACGGGTACCCTAGCAAACAGTGCAGGCCCAGATCAGACGCCGCAGAACGCGACGTCTGATCAGGGCCTCCACTGTTTTAAACAAGAGGGCCATGATGGCCCTGGATCGCTCACCTGATCCATAGTGTAACAAGTGGGCCCCAGAGAGGGCCATTATTGGCCCCAGGGTTTTAATGTGCATAATGTTGAGGGAGGTCTTAAAGGTGAAGCTTCATACCAAACATCAACAAAGGCTATAATTAGAACAATCTTGGCAAAGGTCCACTAGATAAAGCTACACATCAAATTTCAAAGACCTGGGCCTTGCAGTTTCAGAGAAGAAGATTTTTTTTAAAGATATTCCCTACATAAGCCTATGCAAAACCAAATGGCCCCAGGGCTATATAAATCTATGTAAAAACAAAGGGCCCCGGCCCGGGGTGGGGGCATTTGTGGCCCCAGGGCTATAATTTGAACAATCTTGGTAGAGGTCCACTAGATAAAGCTCCATACTAAATATCAAAGGCCTTGGCCTTGCAGTTTCAGAGAAGATTTTTAAAGATTTCCCTATATAAGTCTATGCAAAACCAAAGGGCCCCGGAGCGGGGACATTTTTGGTACCAGGGCTATAATTTGAATAATTTTGATAGAGGTCCACTAGATGCAGCTTCATACCAAATATCAAAGACCCAGGCCTTGTGGTTTCAGAGAAGAAGATTTTTGAAGATTTTCCCCATGTAAGTCTATGTAAAACCATAGGGCCCCAGAGTGGGGGCATTTTTGGCCCCAGGGCTATAATTTTAACAATCTTGGTAGAGGTCCATTAGATGCAACTTCATACCAAATTTCAAAGTCCTGGGCCTTGTGGTTTCAGAGAAGATTTTTAAAGATTATCCCTATATAAGTCTATGTAAAACCAAAGGGCCCCGGGACGGGGCCACTTTTGGCCCCAGCACTATAATTTGAATCATCTTGGTAGGGGTCCTTTAGAAGAAGCTTCATACCAAATATAAAAGACCTAGGCCTTGTGGTTTCAGAGAAGAAGATTTTTAAAGATTTTCCCTATATAAGTCTATGTAAAACCAAAGGGCCCCTGAGCGGGGGCATTTTTGGCCCAAGGGCTATAATTTGAACAATCTTGGTAGGGGTCCACTAGATGAAGCTTCATACAAAATATCAAAGTCCTGGGCCTTGCGGTTTCAGAGAAGAAGATTTTTAAAGATTTTCCCTATATAAGGCCATGTAAAACCAAAGGGTCCCAGTCGGAGGCTTTTTTTGCCCCAGCACTATAATTTGAACAATCTTGGTAGGGGTCCACTAGATAAAGCTTAATTCCAAATATCAAAGTCCTGGGCCTTGCAGTTTCAGAGCAGAAGATTTTTAAAGATTTTCCCTATATAAGCCTATGTAAAACCAAAGGGCCCGGCGGCGGGGACATTTTTGGCCTCAGCACTATCATTTGAATAATCTTGTTAGGGGTCTTTTAGATGAAGCTTCATACCAAATATAAAAGACCTAGGCCTTGTGGTTTCAGAGAAAAGGATTTTTAAAGATTTTCCCTATATAAGTCTATGTAAAAACAAAGGGCCCCTGAGCGGGGGCATTTTTGGCCCAAGGGCGATAGTTTGAACAATCTTGGTAGAGGTCCATTGGATGAAGCTTCATTCTAAATATCAAAGTCCTGGACCTTGCGGTTTCAGAGAAGAAGATTTTTAAAGATTTTCCCTATATAAGTCTATGTAAAACCAAAGGGCCCCTGAGCAGGGGGATTTTTGGCCCAAGGGCTATAATTTGAACAATCTTGGTAGGGGTCCACTAGATGAAGCTTCATACAAAATATCAAAGTCCTGGGCCTTGCGGTTTCAGAGAAGAAGATTTTTAAAGATTTTCCCTATATAAGCCTATGTAAAACCAAAGGGCCCCAGGTGGAGGCTTTTTTTGCCCCAGCACTATAATTTGAACAATCTTGGTAGGGGTCCACTAGATAAAGCTTAATACCAAATATCAAAGTCCTGGGCCTTGCAGTTTCAGAGCAGAAGATTTTTAAAGATTTTCCCTATATAAGCCTATGTAAAACCAAAGGGCCCGGGGGTGGGGACATTTTTGGCCTCAGCACTATCATTTGAATAATCTTGTTAGGGGTCTTTTAGATGAAGCTTCATACCAAATATAAAAGACCTAGGCCTTGTGGTTTCAGAGAAAAGGATTTTTAAAGATTTTCCCTATATAAGTCTATGTAAAAACAAAGGGCCCCTGAGCGGGGGCATTTTTGGCCCAAGGGCGATAATTTGAACAATCTTGGTAGAGGTCCAATGGATGAAGCTTCATTCTAAATATCAAAGTCCTGGACCTTGCGGTTTCAGAGAAGAAGATTTTTAAAGATTTTCCCTATATAAGGCCATGTAAAACCAAAGGGCCCCGGAACGGGGGCATTTTTTGCCCCAGCACTATAATTTGAACAATCTTGGTAGGGGTCCACTAGATAAAGCTTAATACCAAATATCAAAGTCCTGGGCCTTGCAGCTTCAGAGCAGAAGATTTTTAAAGATTTTCCCTATATAAGCCTATGTAAAACCAAAGGGCCCGGGGGCGGGGACATTTTTGGCCTCAGCACTATCATTTGAATAATCTTGTTAGGGGTCTTTTAGATGAAGCTTCATACCAAATATAAAAGACCTAGGCCTTGTGGTTTCAGAGAAAAGGATTTTTAAAGATTTTCCCTATATAAGTCTATGTAAAACTAGAGTGTTCACAAGTTTTTTCTTTAATTTGACCTACTGACCTACTTTTTGACCCGAAAAGACCTTTATTCAAACTTAGCCAAGATATTGTCACAATGACCATTCTGAGCAAGATTAATGATTTAACCAAACTTGTGGCCTCCTGAGTATTCACAAGGTTTTTCTATGATTTGACCTACTGACCTACTTTTCAACCGGACATGACCCATATTCAAACTTGACCGAGATATTGTCATGATGATCATTCTGAGCAAGTTTGATTATGATTGGACCAAAATTGTGGCCCCTAGGGTGTTCACAAGGTTTTTATATGATTTGACCCGCTGACCTACTTTTTAACCCGATATGACCCATATTCGAACTGGACTGAAATATTGTCACAATGGTCATTCTGAGCAAGTTTCATGATAATTGGACCAAAACAGTGGCCTTCAGAGTGTTCACAAGGTTTTTCTATGATTTGACCTACTGACCTACTTTTTGACCGGACATGACCCATATTCGAACTTGACCAAGATATTGTCATGATGATCATTCTGAGCAAGTTTGATTATGATTGGACCAAAATTGTGGCCTCTAGGGTGTTCACAAGGTTTTTCTATGATTTGACCCGCTGACCTACTTTTTAAGCCGACATGATCCATATTCAAACTTCACTAAAATATTGTCACAATGATCATTCTGAGCAAGTTTGATGATGATTGGACCAAAATTGTGGCCTCTCGAGTGTTCACAAGGTTTTTCTATGATTTGACCTACTGACCTACTTTTTTACCCGACATGACCCAAATTCGAACTTGACCGAGATATTGTCATGATTATCATTCTGAGCAAGTTTGATGATAATTGGACCAAAACTGTGGCCTCTAGTGTGTTCACAAGAAAAAGTTTACGCACGGACGACGCACGACGGACGACGGACGACGCACGACGCACGACGACGCCGGACATCTTACTGTCACAAAAGCTCACCATGACCTTCGGTCAGGTGAGCTAAAAAGTTCAGCCATTTTCCAAATGACTTTTGAAGAAAACGCAACCTGGCACCCCTATATTTTGAAATTTATATTTGGACTCATGCTATATATAAGGAAGAAGATTCCATTTGGTACAAAAAGGGTTAAAGCACACAGAAATTTTAGAGCAGACTACATATTTATTCTTTAAACCATTTTTCACAGAAAATAAGACCCAACATTACCTAGAACATGGTTCACAAGTAATGCCAAACCTTATTTATTCTGATAAATGAAAAACACAAATCTATTGAAAAACAATGTCTGCAAACGTTATGACTGGCAGTTTATGTTAAAATATAAACAAATGTCACTGTCACCCATACTAGCAGTATGTCTGGCAATAGATTATCAAATTGGTAAAGATGCCAAATCTGTAAGTAAACTCACTGTTATGAACTCAGAGTTGACTTAATCATGGCCGGCCGTTCAGGAAAGTTCATTGCCTGTCTGACTTTCAGAGATAGATTCAATATAAAGTATATCAACATGTACAAAAATTGCAGCAAATCTTGCAAAGGTTCTAGACCAAGTTCAGACCACACCTAAAGGAGTCTGATTCGTTATACATGGAACTACACTACAACAGCATCATCTTCATCATTATAGTCCTCATTGTTATCATCATCATCAATCTTTCAGGCACCACCCACTGAAATATTGCTCCATTTTGACATGTTTTCTGTTTATTATCAAGTGATGGGTTTGGAGCCTTTTTCAGACAATATGGAACCCTTTCATTGTTTCAAGCTTGTTAAACCATTCATCCTTAAGCACAATTATGACATACATGTATTTACAAATATCCAACTAGAATTTGTTTTTCTACAAGAACACAGATGTCTCCCCCATTTTTGACCTCTAAGTATAACCTTGACATTGGAGGTATTGAGCTGGGTCTTGTGTGCAACACAGCATCTAATGAAGATAAACATTTCTGCAAAGTAACTTTAAAAATGTTCATAGAAAAATAAAAAAGTTATTGGCCATACACAAAAAAGCCCTTTTTTACCTTTGACCTCTAAGTATGGCCTTGACCTATGAGGTATAACACATCGTCTCATGATGGTTAACATTTCTGCCAAGTAATTTCATAATCCATCAAAGAATAAGGAAGTTATTGACTGTCCCTTTTTTTACCTTTGACCTCTAGGTATGACCTTGACATTGGAGGTATATGGACCTTGGTCTTGTACATGACTCATGGTCTAATGACGGTGAACATTTCTGCATGGTTACTTTAAAAAGTCCATCCAGAAATAAAAAATTTATTGACTGGACACAAAAAAAAAAAAAAAAACTTTTTTTACCTCTGACCTCTTAGTATGACCTTGATCTTGGAGATACCAACCTGGGTCTAGCTTACACCACATCGTCTCATGATGGTTAACATTTCTGCCAAGTAATTTCACAATCTATCCAGGAATAAGAAAGTTATTGACTGAACACTAAAAAAGGCCCCTTTTTGTCCTTTGACCTCTTAGTACGACCTTGACATTTGAGGTACCAACTTGGGTCATGCACACAACACATTGTCTCATGGTGGTTAACATTTCTGCCAAGTAATTACAAAATCCATCTAAAAATAAGAAAGTTATTGACAGAACACAAAAAAGGCCCCTTTTTTGACCTTTAACCTCTATGTATGACCTTGACCTTTCAGGTACCAAACTGGATCATGCGTGCAACACATCATCTCACGGTGGTTAACATTTCTGCCAAGCAATTTCAAAATCCATCTATAAATAAGAAAGTTATTGACCAAACACGAAAAAAGGCCCCTTTTTTGACATTTGACCTCTATGTATGACCTTGACATTTAAGGTACCAAACCGAATCATGCATGCAACACATGGTCTAATGATAGTTAACATTTTTGCCAAATAACTTCAAATTCTATGTAAAAATAAGCAAGTTATTGACAAAACCCGAAAAAAAGGCTTTTTTTTTTAAATTTGACCTTTAAGTATGACCTTGACCTTTGAGGTACCAACCTGGGTCATGCACGCAACACATCGTCTTATATTGGTTAACATTTCTGCCACCTGATTTCAAAATCCATCTCAAGAGTTATTGACCAAACACAAAAAAAGGCCCCTTTTTTGACCTTTGACCTCTAAGTATGACCTTGACCTTCGAGGTACCGACCTGCCTGATGCGCACCACACATCGTCTCATGGTTGTTAATATTTCTGCCAAGTAATTTTAAAATCCATCTCAAAATAAGAAAGTTATTGACCAAATACAAAAAAAAGGCCCCTTTTTTACCTTTGACCTCTAAGTATGACCTTGACCTTTGAGGTACCAACCTGCCTCATGTGCACCACACATCGTCTTATGGTTGTTAATATTTCTGCCAAGTAATTTTAAAATCCATCTCAAAATAAGAAAGTTATTGACCAGACACGATTTGCCCATACATATATACATACCAACCAACTTCCAAGGGAGATAATTCAAAAAGTATAAATGCGAGAGTTATAGTTCTTGCGCACTGCACGTCATCTAATGCTGATTTACATTTATACTAAGTTTCGTGAAGATAGCTTGAATGGTTTTCAAGTTATAGAGCGGACACGAATGTGTGACAGACGGACAGACAGACGCCCGGGGGAAAAACATTATGTCTCTCCGAAAAAAATTTTTTCGGGGGAGACATAATTTACAGGTCCTGGTAAATAAACCTCTTTGTAACACTGTTCATTATATCATGGTTTTGGATAAAACAGTTCATAAATGGATTCTAAAATGTATAGACTATAATAAGAGGTCCAAGATGACCTGAATTAATCACCTGAGTCCTGACTGACCTTGGCCAAGATATCATGACAAATATTCGTTAAAGTTTCATAAAGATTGAAGCAAAACAGAGTGTGGCTTTTTGAAGGTGAACAGGGTTTGGCCTAGTTTTGATCCAATATGACTAATATACGAAATCAGCAAGACATGCATTCAGGCTTCAAAAGGGTGATCAATGTTTTAAAGAAATTTGACCTAGTTTATGACCTATATTCTAAAATAACCCAAAATAATCAACCCAAAAATTCTGGTTAATTTCTTGAAGATTAAAGCAAAACTGTGGCCTCTAGAGGGTGAACCAGGTTTTTCAGCAATTTGACCAAGTGACCTATTTTCTTTTTTTTTTATTCAACATTACCTATATTCAAACTTAACCAAGATAGTGTCAAGACATACTGATGGCTTAGCACAAAACTAGGCTAAGTCTGTTTTGTGAAATTTTACAGGAGAGCGAAAAAACTGTTTATCTTTTTTCCTTGGTTTTGTTTTGTAACATATACTTTTGCCAGGTATGCTGTTATATATTTTATTTTTTATCATCATAATCATTTTCAAGTTAAACTATGTCTATATAGCTTAAAATTAAAAATTTGAGTTAATCATAGTTTTGCGCTGAAAATCAACTGGCTAGTGAAAAGAATCTTGGCGCAAAACTATGACTAAGTCAAGTTAGGTATAGTATTGCACTCAAAATTGATGAAAGTTTGAAAGAATGGGATAAAAAATTGTTCTAAGCTGGATAAATTTCATAAATTAAATTTTAAACTATTTTGGGACTGAAATAATAAAATAAAATGCCTATATAAGCTTTTCAATACATGAAGGCCAGTATTATCAATCGTTTAGATGATTTAATAGTTCAAATTCACAAAACAACAGCGAAATTCAAAAACTATTATTTAGATATTCTTATTCAAACTAGATTCTCAGCACTAAGAAACATTTTAAATTTCAATTTATCATAAAAGGACTGATTTAACTCATTTTAAGTGGGTCTTTGGCAAACAGTACAAGCCCAGATCATGGCCTTCAGTGTAAGCAGAAAGTTGAACCACTTTTTAATCACTTTCTAAAATCAACACAATCTGGTACCACTAAATTGCAAAATTGGCTCCTCTTATATATAGTGAAGATTCCACTCAGTACACAATTGGTTGGTTAATGGTCACAAATGAACAATCTTTTAACCAGGCCTGCCTTGATAGCTCAGTCGGATGTGCGTCTGCTTGATGATCAGGATGATGTGAGTTCGATTGCTGCCGGGGTAGGCAGTATTCTTTTGTGGAGATTGATCATGAAATCTTTTCAGTTGTCAGTTTCTGGCAAAAGAAAGTGGACTGTACTGGTTAACTGCTTACGTATAAATGACCTAAGATAGTGTTGAGTGGGCCATTAAACTCCAATACAAACAAACAAACAATTTATTAACCAGTAAAGGTTTAAATTTTTCCATACTGTTTTTATCCTGATGGTCCTTATCAAGTGGATCGGATATATTAATTCATGCTGATGAAGCCGGGGTGAATAAATATTGCAATTTACCTAAAATTTGATTTTAGCTAGAGAACATGATGTATCTTTATAGCAAAGTTTTCCAAATAAAAGGACCCTCTAGACATGGATGTGGACAAAGTAAATGTTTCAAATGAGATCAAATGCAGGCTTCAGTACAGGCTTGTGCACAGGCTTGGTCACGCTATATGTTTACATGTTTCACATTCTGCAGTTTCATGTAAGGTCTAAAGTGAAAATGTTATGGTCTTGATAGACTTTATCACCTATTCTCTCAAAACATTAAGGGATTTGATGATTCAATTTGGAATAACAGTCGTTGAGAAATATACATGTATATTTTTTTTTTTTTTTTTTTTGGTTTGGGTTTTACGGCCCTTTCAAGATTATTTCACTCATATCGAGCCGATCGTTAATCAGAGGTGGGCGAAAACCGGAGTACCCGGAGAAAAACCACCTGACCTTCCGTTGCAGAACTTGGCGTCTCACACGTGGCCTGAGCGAGGCTCGAACCTACGGCGGTGAGAGACCTAATGACTAAGAGTCAGCGCTCTTATCCACTAGGCCACGGAGGCCCGTATCTATATACATGTATATAGCAAAACTAAACAACAGTTCCAAGTTTGACTGAACCAGTTTGAGTTATTAAAGTTTAAGATAATGAAGGCTAACTGAGGTTGTGAGCATATCACTAAACTAGTAGCCAGTAAATGCAGTCAGGAATTACTATCATACACAGTGTTTACCCTAAATATTCAGACACTTTTTAATAAGGCTAATAGTGTCATAATTATGCCATTATATTTTCAACCAAAAACTTTTGCAGTGGCAACCAGTGTAGACTCTAATCAGACTGCTCATTTGAAATCTGTCTCATCTATTTTCATGACTCTTTATCTTTAGTGTCCGAATATTTAGGGTAAATACCTTTACAAACACTACTGGTATGCCGAAATTTCCAGAGAAAATTGCATAGATATTAGAAATAAGATCCATGAATGGTCATCTTTCTTTTTTGGCAGCAATCTTGATGCAATAAATAGTGTTATAAAGAGGCTATGACTGTGTACATTGTACAAGCTAGATAGTTTACAAACTAACCTCTTTCTGGAACTGGTGACAATAGCACTGGTTTGCAGTACACATGAGGGGTTAAACCTTATCCTGCAGAACATGACAACACCTACCTTTGCAAACAGTGTAGATCCAGATCATTTGGCTTCTGGCCATCCGATCAGGTTCTACACTCATGCAGTTTGCGAATTGAATGAGTATAGTGATTGGCCGAAATTCAGCAATGGGTGTGGCTTAATTCATTCATTCAGCAGGATAAGGTCTAAACAGCTATGTATTAATTAGGATCTCATGGGAAAGAACAACATAAAACGTGTTATGGGCATGTGTGATCAAACTGGACTTGCATAGGGAATAAGATATCTGTATATCTCAAATGATAACATAGGATCTATCAAGCACACTATCTTCCACACTCAAAAAGTGTGTACCCTTCTTAACTGCTGAGCTAGATCTAGGAACTGCACTGAGCCATTGTACCAGTAGTCATACTTAATGGCTACTATATTTGGACTCCTGGATTTTATTTTAAATGACCTTACATCTGACCAGCAAATTTGGTTTCTGTTCAAACCAAGGTCAAAATTTTAAGAAGTTTTGAAATTGAATCTAACTCAAAGATACTTAAGTTAAAAGTATTCAAACAGCATTTGTAATAAAGGCTAGATTCGAACTTGCTGCTCCTCAAGGTTTAAACATGCGACCATAAAAGAACCACTTTTACTTTGTCTTTTTTTTTTTTGTCATTCTCTTTGTTTTCCTTAGCTAAAACTATGTTCTTAATATGACTCAGCATAGTGTAATCAATATTTTCTTGTCATTTGGGATCATCGGTTCCATTGTGGAATTTTGAAAATACTTCAGTGTGACTGACAAGTCCTAGGTAGTCAAAACTAGCTAGTCTGACCCAGAAAAACATGTACATTGTACACTTCATATTTTACAGTTCTGTACATAGGGGCTTGAATCATGAAAAAAGTGAAAACAAAAAAAAAAAAAATGAAAAAAAAAAATATTTTTGGTACTATATTAGAGACAAGGGGGGAAAACTTCGGCTCCATTTTTGGGGGGTTACCTCATTTTACCCAGTGTATCTTTTTCGCAAATGCAGTTATCCACCTGCTTTTTACGAAATATACAAGCTAAATAAGTCCACTTTGCAACAATAATCCACCTCTGTCTGTCACTTACAGGAAACATATTTTTCTCGCATGGAGTAACTCAACAAAGCAAAAATCGGCATAAACGTGTGACAAAAATTTTCAGGTTTTCATCAATCACAAGCGAACTAGTGTTACGGAGGAAACTTTTTTCGCTTTCAACTGATGCCTTTCATTAAAATGAACCTCTCTTGACCCATTTGAATCCAAAATGATGTATTTGCAGCTCTAAATTTAGATTTTACTACTTTTACATCGCTTTATGTAACAGATCAAGAAAACAATCGTCGCGAAGCTTGGTTTTTCTGCTGATTCCGGGCTACTCTATCGATGAACTAACGACCAGAACGACCGGTGCTGTTTAATTTTTATACCGTTCGAAGTAGTGACAAATGAGCATTATCGCTATTTTTCTTCCATTTTCAACTAAACCCCAAGAGGGGACACAGACGATGTATACTGCATATACTCCAGTTTTGAAGGCTGAGAGAGTACACAGTCACCATGTAATTACGGTAGGGTTCTTTAACCTGCAGAGGGGATGGTTCTCCCTGCACAGGGGGTCTCCAGTTAACGTCCAGATTCGAAGGACGATGCACTTTATGATATTCATACCTGCAAAATTTATTATGCCAATGGCATGTGTTCTGACGCCGAATTTTGGCACCGCTGCTGGTGATCGAACCTGGGACCTTGAGCATCTGAGGCACTGAGCTAGGTGGGTGGCTAAATTTAGGAAGGCAGGGAGGCAGGGATTAGCCGTAGTTATCTCCTTACAGGACTCAGAAAAAGTGAAATGTATTTTTTGTTGAAATCGTGGACGTTTTGTGTTATTTTCAAAACAGTTTCACTCATGCTTGTGTAGACAGAAATAATAATAATAATAATAATAATAAAAACACAGCCAGCTTGTTAAAAATGCCACCAATAAGTAAATGTTCAAAATGATGCAGCATGGAAACAATTTGTTCCCCATTGCAACATATTCCTTTTATGTTTTGAAATTTTGATCCTGGGTCGCTAATGGCCAGTAAATGGCAATAAGCATTACTTTGGTTGGGCCCATTGGGTCCTTTTATAATAGGAATTTAAGGGGACAGAAGCCCTACAGTGCAGCACACACATGCTCTCTCATCCGCGAGTTTCTGAAGTGGACGCTTCTATTTATGAATTCAGCCAAATCCATTGATGTAGGGACTTGGGTAAAAAAAAAAAAAAAAACACTGCTCAATTCTTCTGCTCAGCGAGTTTGTCACGGGGGTAATACCATTTTCTATACCTGTGTTGTCGACCGAGCCGGTACTGTGTAAAGCTGCTGTCGACCGAGAAATACGGTTTTCGACCGAGCAGTACGGATGTCGACAGAGGAGGGTCTTCGATTTTGATGCACTTGGAGAGGCAAAAACGTTAGTTTAAACATTTACAAACGATGTCGGTGTTTTAAAGAGACAAGCTGTTAATTGTCTGTTCACTTATAGAGAGTCGTGAGTTTGAAAAGCACTATGAAATCGACCGTACATGAGTAATGGTAAACCGCTTTTGGTCTTAGCCTGCCCAGGCAAAGTGGTGCGAGTTGGACCGTTTGTGCATATAATGACATTTTATCTCAATGTCGGGTAAAAGTCCCACAAAATTGAAAGCAGCGTCTCCAAAATGACCCAAATAGTGTTGACGGGAACGATAAACCTCCCTCAAACAAACAAACATAACCAGATAACTGTACCGACATGTTAAGATAGTTTATCAGTTGTCTATGTTGATATTAGAACAGACTTTTTGTCATTCCTAACGGGGATGACATCTTGGTTTTCACTGGGCAATGTCTTGACATGTCCCGTGCTTAGCTGTATTTGAAACAAAGTCACCTATCAGCGGTAATATGGTTTCTAATAAGTTATTTGGAATTGTGGGTATACAAATGCTGACGGGTGGTCAATGTCAGTATGGTCGTCGTGATTTCCTCACCAGATGCAGTTTTGCAGCCAGTGTCGGACCCAGGATAACACAACACAGAACTGTTCAAGACCGCTGTATCCTATAACTTGTCTACGGGAGGCTTTCTAAGATGATTTAAAAAGCTAGACGTGTATATTTAAACGAAATTTAGTAATCGGCATAATATGATTTAATAGAGAAGAAGAAGAAGAAGAAGAAGACAGTATACCTTGCCACACACCTGCGTCACTGTCACCACCAACACTTCTAATATGTCTAGGGATGGCTTTGTTGAACCGTAAATTTCTCATTTTAGTAATTTTCACACCCAAATTTACATATGGTCAATTTCGAAAAATTTTGATGTCTAAATTTTCTAACGTATAAAGAATTGGTAAGTTTTCGTCACGTCACACCTGTGAAAAACAAGTGCGACTTTTTATAGGGTGTGAAGAATTGGTATCAATTCCTCACACATGTGAAAAATTCGTTGACAATGTCTGACGTGTAAAGAAATGGTAAGTATTTGTCACACCTGTGACCTGTGTTTATGGGGTGTGGAGAATTTGTACCCATTACTATTACACGTGTCTTACATGTAAAGAACTGGTACCGATTCCTCACACATGAGAAGAATTGGTACCAATTTCTCACACAAGAGTATAATTGATACCAATACTTCACACGTGTGAGGAATCGGTACCAAATCCACACAAAAGCCTCCGTGGTGTAGTGGTTACACTACTCGCCTTGTAAACTAGGGGTCGCAGGATCGATCCCTGGCTTCTCCGGACTTTCGGATGAGTCTTTAAACCGAGGTCCCGTCTCCATATGACCTTCGTTGTTGGTGGGACGTAAAACTCAAACACTCACTCACCAAATCCACACACGTGAAGAATCTCAATTAGTTGGCTACCAAATTTCACTGGCTGTAATAGTTTCTGAAAAATTAATTATTTTATTTTTTTTCCTATAGAAAAGGATAGGTTGTATTTGACCGTGTCTGGAGATAAGTTCGGGGTAATCCTAAGATCATCATTTGAACAAATTATGATGTGCTGGAGTCCTATCTGTTACATACAAAGTTTCTTGACTGGTCCCAGAGAAGCTTTTCAATGGTTTAACCATATATGGGTGTGGTAACCATCTTGGGCATGTGACCCAGATGCCGCGAACAAACTAGCGTTCCCCCCTACCCAAAAAGGTTCAAAACATATTGGCTTTGATTGGCCAATCGGTTTTCAGACATTACGAAAACACGTATGGGGCGCCGTTTTACTATTTAATCCGTATTTATAGATATCCATAAATCATCCGAAAAATGGATATCCATAATTC
The DNA here is from genome assembly GCA_963580285.1 of Lucinisca nassula. Taxonomy (NCBI): domain Eukaryota; kingdom Metazoa; phylum Mollusca; class Bivalvia; order Lucinida; family Lucinidae; genus Lucinisca; species Lucinisca nassula. Next base: position 52,359,687 of record OY757010.1, read on the forward strand.
AAATTATAGATATCCATGAATCGAATTATGGATATCCATAATTCGATTAATGGATATCATTAATTCAGATCGATTTATGGATATCCATAATTCGAATTATGGATATCCATAAATCACTGCCAAAGCTTTTGGTTTAATGGTTTCTCCCTCAAACACGTGATTGTTTATTGTAAAAAATATTCAAAAGCTTCAAGGTCTTCAGCATCCCTGGAAGATGATGGCCGGTCAAAGGGACCTATCTGCCATGCAGCCTTTTCAGCCCGTAAGGCTTCCAAAGCAACGGACGTCATGCGCTTAACGCCTGCCATGTGTGCAGTTAAATATCGGAACCAGCCGTAAGATCTGGAAATTCTGGTCCCTCTGGAATCACCTCTATGAGGACTGCGCACCTAATCGGACGTAAGGTTATAATGATCCAAACAGTCAATCCGTGCATGCTTTCTGGAGAAAAATGCACATGGTCATTATATATAGTATTAACATATATCCATATAACACTCTATTTGACGGCCCCTGCCCATCGGGGCTAGAAGAAATAGATGGGCTGCATGCTGCTTCCACGCAGAGCTGAAACCGACCCGCACACGAGTACTGCTAAACCGCTTAGAGGACCTAAGCCTGCCTAGGCAAAGCGGTACGAGTCGGCCCGTCCATGTTAATAAACCCTATTGGTTCATTTGGGCGGCAGGGCTTGAGATGTCATTTCATCTCAAGGATCGGGTAAAATGCCCACAAAACTGGAAGCAACGTCTCCAAAATGACCTTTACAGAGTTGACAGGGACGTTAAACCTCAAATCAAACAAACAAATACTCTGCTTGAGATGTATGGAGTACCAAGCAGATTCAGATATATCTCCTGGTCCCCGCCCATTGGGGCTTGGAAAAATATATTTGGCTGCATGAGCTGAGAGTACTGGTAAATCGTTTAGAAGGTCTAAGTCTGTCCAAACAAAGTCGTGTGAGTCAATGGGCGACAGGGATTGAGATGTTTGTTTGTATTTGAGTTTAACGGCACAGTCAACACTAATTTAGGTCATTTTTGAGCTGGTCAGTTTACCTAGCCATACTTTTCCTGGGCAGGCTTATACGTAAGCAGTTAACCCGTTCAGTGCACATTCTTTCGCCAGAAACTGACAACTGCTCTTCTTGAATCAGCGGAAGGGAGAAAATGACTGTAGAAAATATTTCATGATCAATCTCCACGAAAGAATGTTGCCGATCCCGGCAGGTATCGAATCCGCTTCCTCCTGATCACCAGTCAGACGCGCATCCGACTGAGCTACCGAAGCCGGGGGGATTGAGATGTCATTTAATCTCAATGAAGGCTTAATGACCAACATTACTGGAAGCAACGTCTCCAAAATGCCCTAAGTAACATTGAAGGGGACGTTAAACCTCAAATCAAACAAAACATATCACTCCCACACCACAGGCCATCACTAAGCCTTACCGACATTACCTCCACCTCCATCCCGGCTTTTATTACACACCTAAATCGGAAATCTGATGCGAATAGTCGAGTTTTTTTTTTGTTTTTTTTTTGCAAAGGGAGCAGTCATTACTCATTAGGTTTATTTGCAGAGGAGAATTATGGCTATCCATAATTCGATTTATGGATATCCATAAATCAGCCGAATAATGGATATCCATAATTCGAATTAAGGATATCCATAATTCAATTAATGCATATCCATATTTCGATCATAATTCCATTTATGGATATCCATAATTTGATTTATGGATATCCATAAATCAGCCGAATAATGGATATCCATAATTCGATTTATGGATATCAATAAATCGAATAATGGATATCCATCATTCGATTTATGTATATCATTAATTCGAATTATGGATATCCATAATTCGAATTATGGATATCCATAAATACGGAATAAATAGTAAAACGGCGCCCCATAAACACGCCTCTCAATATGAAACTTTTCGCATGAAAATACTGAATTTTGCTTATTTCTGCTCTAAACATAGATTGAGGGCACTCGTTAGAATAGCCTTGACGAGGCGGTTCTAACAAATACCCACAATCTATTTTTGCTGAAATAAGAAAAATAATATATACGCCTGTAAACACCAGTTTTACTATATAAAAGTGGGGTTTACGGGGGTCAATATTACATAGGCGTGTTTTCGTGATGGATGAGATGTTTGCAGAATGTGAACGGACGACGACGGCTGCCAGGGCATGAGGATACTCACTTGCTGAGCTAGCAGCTAGGATGAGCTAAAAACTTAAAGACCAATCTCATTGGTGAAGAGCCTCCGTGGCGTAGTAGTTAAGAGCGCTGACTCTTGATCATTAGGTCTCTCACCGCTGTGGTTCGAGCATCACTCGGGTCACATGTGAGATGCCAAGTTCTGCCACGGAGGGTCAGGTGGTTTTTCTCCGGGTACTCAGGTTTTCGCCAAAATGGCCTTTATAGTGTTGACGTTGACGTTAAACCTCAAATCATTCAAACAAAACGCCAAAGCAACGATAGTTTATTATCAATCAGCCATTTCAAACAAACAAACAAAGCCTGAAGAAGAATGCAACAGTTATTTTATTGTTAAACTGGGGTTAATTTCCAGTAAATCTGTCCCTTACACTCTCTTTGATTCATAGACATCCGTACCCAGTAACGTCGACAACTGGACCCCGCAAACTTTCACTTCATCGACAGCCGTGTCGATGAAACTATAAACAGTTCCACAGATGCATATAAAGACATGTTGACACACAAATAAAAGGTTATCGCGTATGTTAATGATGTATCTGCATCATTTTGTCCTCGAAATTCCATGACACTGAATAAGAGCCACGCATTTCCCCGGAAGTACTTATTTTATATATTTTCCCGTTTAATTCCACTCAGGGTCAAACCAGGCTATCAGTCAGACTTCCAAAACACTTGAAACAACAGCAAACTATTTCACAAACGATTTGACACCACAAAAATGGACAGACATACACAAAAATAACACATTTACAGCGAATTTATCGACTACCCTCCTCTGTAGACATCCGTACTGCTCGGTCGAAAACCGTATTTCTCGGTCGACAGCAGCTTAAATTTACACAGTACCAGCTCGGTCGACAACACAGGTATAGAAAATGGTATTACCCCCGTGTTTGTATTTATCTGAATAGGCACCACAATTCACCACAACACGGCAAACAAAAAAGGTCAGAATAAGCTAGAGCATATCAACCTTGATTTTCTTTTGGGGGGGGGGGGAGGGGAGGGATGGGGTGGAGCGGGGATCATTTTACGGTCCTTTCGAGTTTATTTCACTCATATCGAGCCGATTGTTAATCACATGTGGTCGAAGACCGTAGTATCCGGTAAAAAAACCCCCCAAAAAACAGGCCTTCCGTAGCAAAACTCTTGAATGCCTTAAAATAGTTGACTTTTATGAAAGGTTTGATTGTGAAGTGCTTAGATCTGTTGAAAAAGTACTTGAATTAACCTAGAGTGTATTGGAAAGTAAGTGAGAAATGGGGCCTTTTCAATATATAGGACATTCAATTTTGGTGCTGTTGAGTAAAGCGGCATTCCAATCTTAGTGTTTCTCGACCAGGCTATTAAAAGGTTATAAAACGGTTTTCATGCTCAATTCATTCGAGCTTTAAATTTGTAATGCTCGCTATTTTTAAATACTAGCAGTTCATAAATTTTCCTGCTTAGATGTGTTTGTTTGATTTGAGGTTTAACATCCCCGTCAACACTGCAAAGGTCATTTTTGAGACGCTGCTTCGAATTTTATGGGACTTTTACCCGACCTGAAATGACATCTCAAGCCCTGCCGCCCAATGAACCAATAGGGTTAATTAACATGGACGGGCCGACTCACACCGCTTTGCCTGGGCAGGCTTAGATGCTCTAAGCGGATTACCAGTACTCGTGTGCGGGTCGGTTTCAGCTCTGCGTGGAAGCATCATTTCTTCATGCCCCGATGGGCGGGGCCGTATTCTGCTTAGATAAGAACTGAATAATAGAATGTATGATTGGAGTGAGGCCGAAACAAGGAATTTTCAAGCAAGTTTTCAGTTTAGTTAAGTATCATGTACGGTTTTGTCGAGCATGAGACTTAATTCACTGAAAACGAGCCCGAAGCCACGACCGCAATATTAATTATTTTTCTCACCCAAACACTTTATGGAATTTATTTGTTTGATTAGATGTTTAAAGTGCCCATCAACAGGTCATTTTGGAGACGTTGAATCCATTTTGTGGGACTTTTACTCGAAATTGAGATGAAATGACATCTCCGGCCCTGTCGCCCAATGAAACCAATAGGGTTTATAAGCATGAACGGTCTGACTCGCACCGCTTTGCCCGGGCATAGATTCTATGAGCGGTTTAGCAGTACTCGCGTGTGGTCGGTTTCAGCTCTGCTTGGAAGCGTCACGCAGCCCACATATTTCTTTAAGCCCCGATGGGCAGGTCCGAAAACTTTAAAGAATGCGTTGTGAACTGCACAAATATACAGAAATTAATAAGCGATAAAGCACATTCACACCAATGTAACACAACAAAATGTCAGTATTTTAATATTCATACCTCCTGAAGAATATCGTCATCATTTTTCCAGTGAGCCGCTAAAGTTTGTGTCTAAAGCATCCGTTTACATGTAAAGTGCTACGCATGAAATAAAAACAATTGCATGTACATTTCATGACCTGCTTTCTTTGACACTTGACAGCAGTTTGATGACAAATTGAATGTCCATTTCATTAAAAGTTGATAAGGACATGTCATTCTGACTGTTAAAAATGTACATTTAAGGGGAAACTGAGAAGCCGCTCCCCTAATTGCATGGATAACAAAACATGCTACAGAAGACAGTTTTGAAAACAAAATTACCTCCGGCTCAATGTGGGTGTTTTGCAATGACTGACATAATGAGATAGCTAATAAACCTTAGAGTGAGGCAGCAGTATGAGGCAAAGAAAACCAAACACTTAAGAAATGGAATTTATTTTTCTGCTGTTCATAATAGTACGAACGCAGTGGGTTGTGTGCAAAGCAAGTGAACCCCGAAGGGGTTCATGTAAACTTTGTTAGCGACTCGCTGTCGTTCATACTTTCATGAAAAGCAGAAAAATTAAGTTTGTTTTATAATAACATTCTTTGCCCCTCATCACTGGGCGAAAAATAATGCTTATAGGGCAAACTTTTTAAACTGAAAAACATTTACACGCCATTTTACTACAAAGAGAGGAACAGCGTTGACCTCACCAACGCCCGTAGAGAACCATGGTTAAGAATGACGTCACTTGATGTCACTGAAAATCATGTGACTCAATGGGTTTACGGAAGTATGATCTACACTGTTTTCTATGTGTTTCACGTTACATTTTTTTTTATTTATGAGCCGAATAAATTTCATACCCTATCAGTTGAGAATGAAAAAAGTTTTATAATCCTTGGGCCAGGTTGGTGCAGTTTAGGTCTGTACACCGTTCTTTCTACCTCTGGAATGAACAGTACACAATATTTCCATACCCCTCTACTTAATCTTAAGACCTCCACAAATTTAATCCAAATATCTGAGAAAGAGAAAGAGAAAGAGAGAGAGAGAGAGAGAGAGAGAGAGAGAACAGCAAACATTAGACAAAATACATGTTGAAACGCTTTTTCCATGGTTTCCACTTATCACAAAGAAAAAAAGAAGGAAAATTCCTACAGGCCTATTGGCACCAAAACAGCCAATGTCATTTAGGTAACAATATTAGGACACAAGCTTAAAGTCGTCAGTCATTCCGACCACTATGAATTCAAATTTGTAAAACAAAGATATTTCTATAGCCATATCTCTTTTAACTAAAATTCTGAACCGTTTGGCTTAACACTGCTGCATTTTTATTTATTTTTTTTGCTTAGCTAACCGTCGCCGTGCACCGGGAACGAGCATTTAAACATAAGGTGACGACGTCATGTACACAGTGGCCCCCCGCCCATAGGGGCTTGAAGAAATATATGGGCTGCATGATGCTTCCACGCAGAGCTGAATCTGGCCCCCACTAGTACTGGTAAACCGCTTAGAGGATCTAAGCCTGTCCAGGAACCGCAGTGCGAGGCGGACCGTCCACGCTAATAAACCCTATTGGTTTCATTGGGCGACAGGGCTTGAGATGTCATTTCATCTCAATGTCGGGTAAAAGTCCCAAAAAATTGGAAGCAACGTCTCCAAAATGAACTTTACAGTGATGATGGGGACGTTAAACCTCAAATCAAACAAACAAACAAACGTCATGTACACACGTTCTTTAGCACTCTTCCAAAAACACATAGATTTTATACGATACCCGTTGTGCAAGAAACTGACAAACATTTCCCTTCAATACAGAGCTCTCTAGCAATCTCCTAGATAACGTGGGTTGTGCCCGTCCCAGCCTGGACATAAACAAGGCAGTTGAGCCTTGTTTTTTTTATCAGATCAAAGGCCGTCTTCTGCTTTTTAGTAAACATTTTATTTCCTTTTCTGCGCATGTGTCAAAAAAGTTACAGCGGCTGATTGGAAGTTGACCACAAAGCGATACAATACAAAATTCCCAGAGCACAGCCCATTATACGTAAACACCATCCAGTTATCTTATCTGCGTAATACGTGTATACGTAGTCCTAACAGAATATGTTACATTGAAAAAATAAATCAAAGGAGAAATCAAGGCTATAACACACATTTTAACAGTAACAACTCCACTGCTGGACGTAGTTTCCGAAGTTCTGGATTATATCTGTCCTGCATGTCTCGCTTTTTAAACATGATTATGGCAAGCGCCCGGGTTTCTGTACAGATCATTGAAAGAACACTGCGGAAAGTGAAGCAAAAGTTGCAAAATCTATATTTAGAGCTGCAAGTACATCTTTTTGGATTCAAATTGGCAAAGCGAGCTAAAGTTAAATGAAAGACAACGGGTGAAAGTGAAAAAAGTTCCCCCCGTATCACTAGTTTGGTTGTGATTGATGAAAACCTGAAAATTTTTGTCACACGTTTATGCCGAATTTTGCTTTGCTGAGTAAATCCATGCGAGAAAATCATGTTTCCTGCAAGTGGCAGACAGAGGCAGATTATTTTTGCAAAGTGGACTTATTTAACTTGTATAAGTCATAAAAAGCAGGTAAAAAACTGCATTTGCGAAAAAGATACACTGGGTAAAATGAGGTAACCCCCCAAAAAATGGTGCCGAAATTTCCCCCCTTGTCTCTATTATAGTACCAAAAAAAAATTTTTTTCATGATTCAAGCCCCTATGGTTCTGTAGTGAATTCCTTGCTTCAAAAAGATAACTTGCATATAATAATGACAGAATGTGTTGAGATCAATGCTAAAGGAAAGACTAGAGAATACCGGAGCCGGTTCAATCCCCGCAACCGCCTAGTGTTGTTTCCTTGAGCAAGAGACTTTATCCACATTACTTACTACTGGTTTCTACCCAGGAAGGAAAGAGGGCCACATGGAAGATTAGTACTAGTTTACTAAATGTGTTACCCTCTATAAATGAAGTTGATGATTATTATTATTATTATTATTATTACATGTTTGCTGAAGTATGGAATGATTTCTTATTGCCCCAATACTGTGCTTGACATCTGCTACGAAAAATTTTTAAAATTATGTTTTGCCTTATTCAAAATGACCTTAGATTTTATATTTGCAGTATATCAGCAGCTATTTTAATGTGAAATACTGAGACATGAGTTTAATACTATGTTCTCAACCTGTGTTGTCAACTGAGTCTTATCATCTTTATGACCTATGCATCCTAAGCATACAAGTCGTGCAAAAAACTTGTTGTCAACAAAGCCAGACAAAAGCTATATTTTTCAGTCAACAACAGTACTGGCACTTTTGAAAATGTCTGTCAACTCAGTTGATGCTGCTGTTGACTGACTGACAGTCAGCAGCATCTTTTTTGTTTGTACGTTAATGTCTCATAGATCAAAAGGCTCAGTAGACACCACAGGCAAAATAACCCATATTACCTATGTGGGCGAGCTTTTAAATTTCCAAACGTAATGTTATTATGCAAACAACTTCATAATTGTTTGTTTGTATTGGAGTTTAATGGCCCAGTCAATACTATTTTAGGTCATTTTGAGCCAGTCAGTTTACACATCCACACTTTCCTGGGAATGCTTATACGTAAGTGGTTAACCAGTACAGTGCACGTTCTTTCACCAGAAACTGACAAGTTACTGTCCTTCTTGAATCAGCGGAAGGGAGAGAATGACCATAGAAAAGATTTCATGATCAATCTCCCCACAAAAAATGTAGCCGACCCCGGCAGGTATCAAACCCGTGTCCTCCTGATCACCAGTCAAACGCAAACAACTTCTTTTATTAAAATTATTAAAAATTTCACAGCAACATAATCTTTGCTGCTTGTTCACACAATAAATTAAATCATGAACTGTTGGGCTTTGGGTTCTCATTTCAATATTTCTCTTATTTTGAGCAGCATCACATGTGACCCAAGAAAGGTTCAAATCCACATTGGTGACTTCTGTTTCTACATTTCCATTCATTTTCCATTCTCTCCTATCCCTCACTTTCATCTGCTTCACTGTCTCTGTTATTTTTTTTTTTCTCCTTTTCTCTGGGAGATGACACAAAATATCCCACAAGGGTTGATGTGTCGACAAACACAAAACAGTCAAACAATCAACTGAATAATAAACCATTTTCTTTGGACTAATGTAAAGCAGGATGATGTTTTGAAATTTAGGGATGTCAGGTTGAATAATTTTTTGAATTTATTTAGGAATGTTCTTTTAAGGGTTACCCTATGGATTGTACAGTTTTCTTGGCCAGACTAGCCAGTTCCAGCCAATTAGGCCTCATCAGTGACCTGCAGATATAGATATTTTCACAAATCCACAAAGGTATCAATGATCCCAAAGGGCAAGAAAATATAAAAACTACACTTTGATGAAGGGAAGGGAGACATTTTATGGCCACCACACATTCCTGAACATCAGCTGTAGTGACATTAAATATGTTCTATAAAAGGGTTATCCTTTGGAAGCAAAGAATGCACCACAGAAATGAAAAGTATGGAGTGTAGTCAGTGTACATGTTTTCTGGGTCAGACTAGCTAGACAAGGAACCCTTGTCTGAACCTTTTTAAGGTGATGATCAGACGCCACATCCTGTGTTAAGGATCAGTGCATGTACTCTGTGCCAATGACCCCTTTCCATTAGGCCACAAGGCCTGTCTAAAGTAAGTGAACTGTCACCTTTATCAAGTCAAACTTGTATATTATGCTGCTGCATGTTTCTTTTGTGGTTTACCCCACCCACTCATTTTTCATCAAAATAACATGCTGTTGAACTTCATCAGTTTACTTAACGCAAAAATGTAAATACTTGCTAATCATCTTGTTGAACCTGTTATTTTCTTCTGTAAAATTCAAATATTTGTGGGAAGCAAACTTCGGAATTTCATTCTGAAGTCAAGGATGGGTTCTGAGTTTGAATATATTTCTGGATTTTTTTTTCTTTCTCTTTTTTTCTCTATGTTATTCTTCAGTGGCATTTGTTTTCAAAAAGACCCATTTTTATATCATATATTATGGCAGAAAATAAGAATTAAAAATTATAATCCTTGTTATTATTGCTCAGTGCAAAACCCTATCTAAGTCAAGTTAGTAAGGGTTTTGCACCAACAATTCTTTCGAATTTTGTACAACTGTTAGTGCAAAACCATACCTAACTCCACTTAGATATAGTTTTGCACTGACAATAAAAACATTTTGACTTAGCATATTTTATTAAAAATTAAATCTCTTTGCAAATACTGGGAATATATTTACAATGTTTTGATAGATTTAAGATGACTTCTCAAGCTTTTAAAATTCATGAAAAAACTGGACGCCTATAAGTCCGCTGCTGGGCGTCTCTTGCCTGATGCCTCCAGTTGACCTGTCTCACGAGCTACGTCAGTCGGTGTGTGCTCGGAGGGGGATGTGGTTTGTTTGCCGGGTCTTGCCCATCATCTGTTTCGGTTTCAGAACTTTGGGGTTGACGGCTCTGGTGAGCTAAAAAGTTAGCATAAGCATAGAATGTCGGTCCAGCATCAGGCTGTCAGAGATACAAGGTGGAATTTATTACATTCTAGGAAAGTTTCACTTAGATTGAGATAGAGGGTGAACAAGGTTCAAGAAGGCTTCAAAGCAATCTGACCTAGTGACCTAGTTTTTATCTGACATGACCCACATAAAACTTGATGAGATATCATCAAGACAAACATTCTGGTATAGATCCATGAAGACTGAAGCAAAACTGTGGCCTGTAGAGTGAGAACTAGAAATTAAAGCAATTTGACCAAGTCACCTAGTTTTTGATCCAAAATGAACAAGATTTTAACCCTTATCTTGCTGTTCACGACAACCCCCAGCTTCGCAAACAGTGTAGATCCAGATCAGATGGCTTCTGAAGAAGCCATCTGATCAGGATCTACACTGTTTGGCATTCAGTTTATGAATTTGTAGCAATAAATCACATCAAGTAATTTGATTGGCTGATAGACAGAAATGAGTGTAAGTAAGTAAGTAAGTAAGTAACGTCTTTATTTAACGAGGCTTGCGCATTCGGTTTCCCGATCTTCCATGCGGGCCTCACATATATACAACATATACACAGTCAACATAATATACAACATATAAACAGTGAACCAGTTACAACAAAAATTTTCATAACAGCTAAATAAAATAGCTGTAATAGCTATATAAGGAGTCATTGTAATGCAAATGATTCAGCTGGTGAATAACCACCTGACGTAGGCAGTTTGAAATTTCCAGAGAGTATCAGAATTTCGTACATGTGTTGGTATGTCATTCCATAACCTTGAACCAGAGTAGCTGAATGATTTCCTAAAAAGTTCTATTTTGGGTTTTGGTATAGCTAAGTCTGCATTCTGTACTGATCTGAGGTTCAAGTTATGCCTGTGATTTACTGTTTGGAATTTATGTTTCATATACATTGGAAAAGATGGTTCATTTATAGATTTATACATGAGAATTGACTTTTTGTACATAATTCTTTGGTCAAAGGTCATCCAATTTAGTTCTTTGAATAATTCACTTGAAGGGGTATCAAAACTTTTGTCTAAGATGATTCTGGCAGCTCTCTTTTGAAATTTGATAATGTCGGAGAGTAATTCATTGTTGCAGTTTCCCCAGATAGTGCAGCAGTAGTCCAAGTGTGGTAGTATGTATGAATTAAAGAATAACTTTCTAGAATGCAGATCAAGATATTGTTTGATTCTGAGAAGTAGGTAGAGCTGTGCATTGCATTTTTTAATAGTTGATTGTATATGTGTTTTCCACTTAAGATTGTTGTCTACATGTACTCCTAGTAGTTTTTCAGTGTCTGTCAGTTCAATTTCTTGGTCTTGAATATGTAGGGTAGGTGATTTAGTATTTTCTGATTTTGTGCTTTTTGTTGATATGTTCATTGTTTTAGTTTTTTGAGCATTGAGTACCATTGCATTTTGTTTGCACCATGTGTGAACATTATCTAGGTCTGTTTGTAGATTATTAATTACTTCTTGTAGAGAAATTCCAGTAGCTGTGAGAGAAGTATCATCAGCAAACATATCAGTCTTAGACATTTTTACATGGAGATTTAGATCATTAATATATATGATGAAAAGAAGGGGTCCAAGGACTGAGCCTTGTGGGACTCCTGAAACAACTTCTGCTGGCTCAGATAAGACACCAGAAACATTTACTTTTTGTGACCTTTCTGACAGATATGATGTTATCCAGTTTATAGCTTGTGATGAGATATGATAGAAAGGAAGTTTTTCAATGAGTATTTTGTGGTTTACTAAATCAAAGGCCTTAGAAAGGTCCAGGAATAGTGTTCCAACAAGTTTGCCTTCGTTCAGTGCATTGATCCAATTATCAATTATGTTTGTAAGTGCTGTCTCGCATGAATGTTTTGCTCTGAAGCCTGATTGGGTGATGAAAAGCAAATTGTTTGTTTCTAGAAAGCTCTTCAAGTGGTCTGATACATGCTTTTCATATATTTTAGAGATAAGTGGAAGTACCGAAATTGGTCTGTAATTATTTTTGTCTGATTTTGATCCCTTTTTGTAGATGGGTGTTACCTTTGTTTGTTTTAGTTGTGTTGGAAATTTTCCACTTTTAACACTTAAGTTTATCATGGTACATATTGGTTTACATATAACATCTGAGGCTGTTTTTAAGAACTTGGCACTAATGCCATCCATACCAGTTGCTTTTGTTACATCAAGACTGTTCAGCTTTTGTTTAACGTAACTTACCTCTACATAAGGAATTTCAAATTTGTTATATTGCCTGGCATCTTCAGTGCCAATAGATTCTTTCAAGATAGTTTTCATTTCATGTGATAATTCAGTGATATTTTCCGCTTTTTTAAATACATTTGCAAAAAATGAATTAAATATGTCTGCTGTTGACTTTGGATCAGTGATTGGCGTACCATTTTCATCAGCTATGTAGTTTGTTTGATGTTTTTCCGTTTTGCCTGACAGACTTTTCAGGTTTTTCCATAACTTTTTTGGATTTTTCTGGTTTGAGTTTATTTCCTGGTCAAAAAAGTCTGTTTTTGCTTTATGGGTGAGTATTTTTACTTGTGATTTCCAGTATTTGAAGTCACTGATATTATTTTTCTTTTTTGAAAGGTCCCTCTTGTGCATTGCATTTGCTATATCCCCATTGAACCAATCAGCTTGGTTTTTATGTTTTACTCGTTTCTGTTTATAGGGGGCATGTGCATCTAAAGTTTGTAAGAATAATTTGTTGAAGGTATCTAAAGCATCATCTGGATCACTGAACATGTCAATGAGAGACCATGGCTGATTTGATAAATCATGCAAGAAATTATCAGCATTAAAGTTTTTTAAGTACCTATAGTTTATTGTAGTATGCACTGGACCTTTTTTAACATTTTTATTTGACCGTCTTGTGAAAATTACAGGATAATGGTCACTAATAGACAGTATAGGAACTGCAGTGTATGATATATTCTGTGGTTCGTTGCTGTAGATGTGATCAATGGTAGTTGATGATGTTGGTGTAACTCTTGTAGGTTGTGTTATAAGTTGAGAAAGATTAAAAGTGTTAATGATATTGTTCCACTTTGAGTTATTTGAGCCTGTAGTTACGAAATTATAGTTAAAATCACCAAAAATTACTATTTCTTTGTTTTCAATAAATATTTTGTCAAGATTCTCTTCAATTTTGTCATTCCAAGATGCTAGTGATGATGGAGGCCTATAAATGTAGCCTATAAGAAGAGGTTTCTGCTTATCAAGCTTCATTTCAAGCCATATTGCCTCAATGTCTTCAAATTCTAAATCAGATCTTAATTTGCACGGCAATGTAGACTTAACATACAATACAATACCACCACCATTTGATTTTCTGTCACGTCTGAAGAGTTGAAAATTACTTAAAGCTATCTCCGAGTCAGAGAAGATACCGCTTAGAAAAGTTTCTTGTAGTCCCATTACATCAATATCTGGGTATGTGTCCACAAGATATTTTATATCATTCATTTTAGGATAGAGATAATGAATGTTTAAGCGCATAAAATTAATTCCTTTTTTGTCAAAAGTTATTTCATTTAACACAAGGTGTTCATTTTCCAATTATGTCCTTTTCTTCAGAGGGTATTTCCATTAATGGAGGGTCACTATCATTTTCTTCTAGTAGTATTGAGGACGCTGAGGTTGAAACATCCACATCCATGGTGGGGGAGGCATTGAGTACATTTCTTGTCTGCCTCTCCAATTTCTTCGTTGATGTTGACCTGTCTTTTTCCAGAGGCGGGGCCGAGGAAAATTTCCGGGACTTGTTGATGTTGATGATTTTGCGTTGTGTCCAGTTTTTAGACAATTGTTTATGGCATTCATAATATTGCTTGCCAGGTAGGCTGCACCTTTAGAAGTCAGATGAACCTCAGTTTTGAATAAGCTAGGGTTGGTGTTGTTTCCTGAGGTGAAGCGTGGTGTGTTGTCTAAGAAATACAGTATATCATCATTGTCACACATAGATTTTAATGTTCTATTGACATCTATGATTGAGTGTTAGACTTCAGTATCTGATTTTTTAGGTAGGATTGAAGATATGATGATCTTTGCATTTTTATTTATGTCCTTAACATTAGAGATAAGGTTCTTATAATGTTCTATGATCTCACTTGGAGTATCTGAATCAGAGATGTTGTTTATCCCTACATGTAAAAGTACAGCATCACATGTTGTGATCTGTGTGTTATGTTTTGATAGCACATTTACTTGTGAGTTGAGTCCTTGGATCCGAGCACCTGAATTTGATTTTATACTGACACTGTACTTGTCCCCAGTCATACGCCTTGGATCCAGTACCTGGGTAACAGAGTCTCCAAGTATGAAGATATGTTGTCTCTGGTTTCTAGTGGGTTTGTTTTCAGATGACTCTGTTGATTCTAAGGAACCCTGATGGTTTTTGTCCTCCTCAACATTTATTACAATCGGCTGGTGCTCACTTTGACCTGTGTTTTGTTGTTGCTGTAAGTTTGTGCTGGCCAATTCTTCCTTAAGTGTGAGCTTTAGTTCTGCTTTGAGGCTGTTTTTCAGATCTAGTTTCATGAGCTGAATACCTACTTCAGTTGCAGAATTCTCAACCTTGCTTTGAATCTTGTTGAGAGCATTTTTCATGTTGGTTACTTCCTCATTGATACTGTCAATACTCGATATTAAGGTGAAATTAGCTTCAGATGATGCCTCTTTCTGAGTAAGCTTAGTCTGCAGCTTCTTGTTTTCTGTAGTTAGAGCCCTGTTTGTTGTTTTTAGTTTTTGGTTTTCTTCCTCCAAGATTAATGCTTCAGAGGTCAGTTTAGATATATTCTCATCACAGACCTTTATCTTTTTAGACAGAGAGCCAATGCTCTGTTTAGTGGAGTTTGTTTCCTGTGTTTGTGTTGTTAGTGCCAAATTTAAACTTTTATTCATTTTAAAGAGTTCTGCAAGCTTCCTTGCTTGTATTTCATTTTGTGTTTGCAGTTTTCTTTTATTCTCACATAATGTGTTGATTTCAGCCTGAAGAATTTCAACCTGTGTCACTTGTGTCAGTTTCAGTTCATCACATGTATGGCACACAGGTGGTTGATTACTGTCTGTTTGTGAAGCTATGGTAGAAATACTTGCAGAGCAGTCATTAGTGTAAAACAATTTTGGCAATGTAGCACTATCATTATAAAGTTCAGTATTTTCAGTGGAAGCATCACTGTTAATAGTGGGTGGTACCTTGGCATTGTGGTCAACGAGTTCATTAGCACTCTCCATTTGTATGTTTTGACTGTTTGTGTTGCATATGGCATTGACAGGACGTTTCCCTCGTTTTTCTTTGTGGATTTTCTGGGAGTTTGTATCAGCAGATTCCTGGATCTGTTGAAGCTGCTGTTTAAATTCTGCATAGTTGACTTGTGGGCCACCTTTCTTCGCTTGTTTTTCAGCTTTCTTAAGTTTTTTCCCGAGTTTCACAATGTCATTATTGATAGGTGGGCCAAATATTACTTTAGAAAAGCTTCCAAGGAGGCTGGTTGATTTTGACTTTGGAATCGAGCCCGTTGAAGCAGGAATAGGCACAGAAGTTGTTTGATATTGATCTGAGCCTGCTTTGTTGTCTCCATTGGAGGGGATCATTTCAGACAGATTTTCTATAGTCGTTCTGAATATTGTATTTTTCCATAATCTGCTCTCATTACCTTGAATTAGAAGTTTGCATGTGTTGAAGGCTGTAATTACAACCTTTTCTTTTCCAATAATTGTTGTTGTCATATGTCCAGTTTGAGGTTGATTTAGTGTGAACAGGTAAATATTTGTTAATCTATCGAACACCTCTTCAAACACAGCTTTGCTGTAGAAGGAAATGGTAATAGTTTCCCCCAGGCATGTTTCTTTAACTTCATAAAGTACTCCATTGTTCTTATCATGGAAGTCAGCTGGAAAGTCACTCTCTGAGAAGCCAGAGAAATGGCTACTGTCTGAGGTGTTTAGGTCCATTGTTACCTTGATAGGTGATAATGTATCAGATGGAAGATTATTATTTGTACAAACAAACTTTTTTGCTTGCAAACTGTTAATCCTCCACTGTGATTTTAAGGAATTCCTTTGTCCCTTTATATTTCTTAATTTTCTTTTTAATTTTTGCTTTAAATCCTCATTTTTCACAAAATTTATTAATTAAAATCCAAAATAATTATTTTCTCCATTCAGGACTTGTTTTCAGAATTATCACAGTATAATTTCCATTCCTGTATGACACTGATTAACAGAGATTTTTAACAATATTTGAGAGCATAAAAATTCATGTCCTGTCACTTCCAATTCAAGATTAAGGATTAAGTGTGGCTTAAATTAATATTCAGCAAGATAAGGGTTAACTTCAGCAAGATAAGGGTTAACTTAACCAAAATATCATCAAGACAAACATTCTGATATAGATTCATGAAGAGATTGAAGTGAAACTGTGGCCTCTAGAGGCATTAAATTTTAGCAATTTGACCTAGTGACCAATAACAAGTGTTTAATCAGACTTAACCCATATCTGAAAATGACCAAGATATCATCAAGACAGTTGTTTTGGTATAGTTTCAGGACTGTGGCCTCTAGAGGATGAACAAGGTTTTAAAGCAATTGGAGGTAGTGACCTACTTTCTGTTCTGTTATGACCCATATTCAAACTTGAACAAGATATCATCATGACAAACATTCTAGTTTTGTTTGTTTGAATTGAGGTTTAACATCCCCATTAACACTATTTAGGTAATTTTGGAGATGTTGCTTCCAATTTTGTGGGACTTTTACCCGACAATGAGATGAAATGACATCTCAAGCCCTGTTGCCAAATGAAATCAATAAGGTTTGCATGCATCGACAGTCCAACTTGCACCACTTTGCTTGGGCAGGCTTAAACCTTAATGCAGTTTACCAGTACTCATGAATGGTCAGTTTCAGCTCTGTGTGGAAGCACCATGCAGCCCAATCTATTTAACAGAAGCAGAATTATGGCCCCTTGCAGGTGAACAGGCTTTTAAAGTTATTTGACCTGGTGACCTAGTTTTCAACCTGACATAACCCATATTCGATCATCAAGACAGACATTCCGGTAAAGTTTCATAAACACTGAAGCAAAACTGTGACCTCCAGAGGGTGAACAAGGTTTTAAAGCAATCTGACTTAGTGACCTAGTTTTTGATCCAAAATGACCCATATTCGAACTTGGCCAAGATATCATCAAGTCAAACACTCTAGTAAAGGTTCATGAAGATTGAAGCAAACCTCTAGCCTCTAGAGGGTGAACAAGGTTTTAAAGAAATACGATCAAGAGGCCTAGGTTTTGACCCAACATAACCCATTTCGAACTTGACCAAGACATCATCAAGACTAAAATTCTGGTATAATTTCATGGTGATTGAAGCAAAACTGTGGCCTCTGGAGGATGAACAAGGTTTTGAAGAAATTTGACCTAGTGACCTAGTTTTTGATCTGACATGACCCATATTCAACATTGACCAAGATGAACTAGAACTGTCAGAGAATCTGACTATAGCCCCGCTATAGCCCTGTCAGAGGAGAAAGACTCATGAATTAAAGGTAAAGACTTGTGAGAGGGTTAAATCCCTAACAAGGTACCTACGCCTTATAGACTTTTCGCGTTATTAGATCTGAAAAACAGTCTAAGTTAAACAAGAGGGCCTAATGGCCCTATATCGCTCACCTGTGTACCAGAAAATCATAAGTGTAGGAGACCACTTGACATTGCTAGATACTAAATATCTGAGCTCTGGGCCTTATGGCTTTGGAGAAGAAGATTTTTGAATTTTTTTTCCAGTAAAAGTCCATATGTCAATTTTGACCCAAAGGGCATGGTTGGCAGGATTTATGTAGGCGATCATTTTATGTTGCTATATACTAAATATCTAAGGTCCGTACTTCATGGTTTCAGAGAAGAAGATTTTTAAAGCTTTTTTTTTCCATTATAAGTTTATTAGAGTTAACAAGCCACAGGATTTGGCCAATTTGAGCCCCAGGGGCAAGACTCAGGCTGGATTCATGTAGGCAACAACTCCATGTTGCTACATGCTAAATACCCAAGCTCTGGGCCTTATGGTTTCACAGAAGAATATTTTTGAAGTTTTTTTTTTCCATTTTAAGTTTTTTTTTCCATTTAAAGTCCATCCATGGTAGCTAATGGGCCATGGGTGTGGCCAATTCTGGCCCAAGGGGCATGTCTGGCAGGATTCATGTAGGTGACCTGGGCCCTGTGGTTTCAGAGAAGAAGATTTTTGAAGCTTTTTTCCATTAGGAGTCTATAGGAGCTAAGGGGCCCCGGGGCGTGGCCCATTTGGACCCCAGAGCATGATTGGCAGGATTTATGTAGGTGACCACTTACCATTGCTACATGCTAAATATCTAAGCTCTGGGCCCTGTGGTTTCAGAGAAGAAGATTTTGAAGCTTTTTTTCCAAGGAGTGTATGGGAGCTAAGGGGCCCCGGGGCGTGGCCCATTTGGAACCCAGGGGCATGATTGGCAGGATTTACTTAGTTGACCACTTGCTGTTGCTACCTGTTAAATATCTAAGCTCTGGGCCCTGTGGTTTCAGAGAAGAAGATTTTTGAAGCTTTTTTCCATTATGAGTCTATGGGAGCTAAGGGGCCCCGGGGCGTGGCCCATTTGGAACCCAGGGGCATGATTGGCAGGAATTATGTAGTTGACCACTTGCCCTTGCTACATGCTAAATATCTAAGCTCTGGGCCCTGTGGTTTCAGAGAAGAAGATTTTTAAAGCTTTTTTCCATTATGAGTCTATGGGAGTGAAGGGGCGCCGGGGCATGGCCCATTTGGAATCCAGGGGCATGATTGGCAGGAATTATGTAGGTGACCACTTGCCATTGCTACATGCTAACTATCTAAGCTCTGGGCCCTGAGGTTTCAGAGAAGAAAATTTTTGAACCTTTTTTTCCATTATCAGTATACAGGAGCTAAGGGGTCCCGGGGTGTGGCCAATTTGGACCCCAGGGGCATGATTGGCAGGAATTATGAATGTGACCACTTGCTATAGCTACATGCTAAATATCTAAGCTCTGGGCCCTGTGGTTTCAGAGAAGAAGATTTTTGAAGTTTACACCTAAAAACAATCTGATTCAGATTGAAAAGCTGCAAAAAAGAGCTTGCAGGGTAATTCTTGATTTCAATGTCACTGATGTATACCAGTCTTTGAATGATTTGAAGATAATGACAATATCAGAGAGAGTATTTTTTAGAAAAGCTAAATTCATGTTTAAAATTTCAAATGAATTAACTCCCGAGTACATATATGAAATGTTTTCTAGAAGACAGCATACTACTGATGGAGGTGGCGAGTCCCTAATGCTGCGCTCTATGGCAGCACAGAACTTCATGCTGCCCAAGCCACACAAAGAATTATATAAAGGGAGCTTTTACTTGGGGATCATTCAGTCATGATATTCATTCCTTCATTTTTGGGGAATTCCATTTCATTTTACAAAACATTCATCAAATTATCCCCAAGTTTTACCAGGCTACAAAAGCCTGCTACAATTTATCACTTTTCATGTAGCTGATACTTTGGAATTTCATGTTAATACTGCTTCACACTCAGTCACACTGGCTGACTGGGTAGTTACTCACACTGGCTGAGTAGCTGGATTTCACAGCAAACCGGTCACACTGGCTGACTGGATAGTTACTCACACTGGCTGAGTAGCTAGACTGACATTAACTGCAGACCAGTCACACTGGCTGACTGGATAGCTACTCACACTGGCTGAGTAGTTCGACTGAGAATCAGCATTATCATGTTTTCCAGCCAAATGCAAGTATCGCCAACATGGCAAATGCGCTGTGCTAGCCACACTGATCAGAGCAAGTGCCATGTTTGTGAGCATATGATTCATTCTATCAGCAGCTACTGAAAAGTACGTCCCCC
Organism: Lucinisca nassula; assembly: GCA_963580285.1. Lineage (NCBI taxonomy): Eukaryota > Metazoa > Mollusca > Bivalvia > Lucinida > Lucinidae > Lucinisca > Lucinisca nassula. The sequence continues at coordinate 52,379,680 of OY757010.1, forward strand.
TGGTTCAGCATGGTCCGCATACCGCGTGGCCAGTGTCAGGCCCAGTATAGATGACACTGGTACACAGTCTGAACTAGGACTTCTGGGCCAATGACTGAGCTGGTCCCATTTAGCCAAAATATAAAAGGAATAAAGAGAGAGATAATAAAGAAAACAGAGTACTTGTAGTTTTACTGACCCCTAAACATTATCTGTCATTAAGTCATACTTAATGAAAACTGCCAGGTGACCCGTCATAAATAGTAATTTTAGGAGATAAAATTTTGTTTATGATGGTGTACCCTTTAAATCTAGTTTGAAGCTGCAAGTAATAGTTTTTGTTTTAAACTCATACTCTGCTAAGGTATTATAGATGGTATATTAAAGGTCGAGCTGTCTGACCTCCATAGGAAAGGTGGTGAAAATCAAACACTGATGAATTATAAAGGCTGATCAAACATTGCATCAATGTCAGTTCTGTTTCTGTGCTTGGAAGACCACATTTCTTCCATTTGCAAAGCTTTCCACTGAGACCACCCCACCACAACACCTTGCATCAGTGACATGGAGTAAGGGATCAGCTCAAGTCCAAGATGAGACCATAGTAATCAGAAAGTGTTTCAAAGTTAATGCAATGTTTGGGGAATTCCATTTCATTTTACAAAACATTCATCAAATTATCCCCAAGTTCTACCAGGCTACAAAAGCTTGCTACAATTTATCACTTTTCATGTAGCTGATACTTTGGAATTTCATGTTAATACTGCTTCACACTCAGTCACACTGGCTGACTGGGTAGCTACTCACACTGGCTGAGTAGCTGGATTTCACAGCAAACCGGTCACACTGGCTGACTGGATAGTTACTCACACTGGCTGAGTAGCTAGACTGACATTAACTGCAGACCAGTCACACTGGCTGACTGGATAGCTACTCACACTGGCTGAGTAGTTCGACTGAGAATCAGCATTATCATGTTTTCCAGCCAAATGCAAGTATCGCCAACATGGCAAATGCGCTGTGCTAGCCACACTGATCAGAGCAAGTGCCATGTTTGTGAGCATATGATTCATTCTATCAGCAGCTACTGAAAAGTACGTCCCCCTGGTTCAGCATGGTCCGCATACCGCGTGGCCAGTGTCAGGCCCAGTACAGATGACACTGGTACATAGTCTGAACTAGGACTTCTGGGCCAATGACTGAGCTGGTCCCATTTAGCCAAAATATAAAAGGAATAAAGAGAGAGATAATAAAGAAAACAGAGTACTTGTAGTTTTACTGACCCCTAAACATTATCTGTCATTAAGTCATACTTAATGAAAACTGCCAGGTGACCCGTCATAAATAAAGGGAGCTTGGCATTTTCAGGCCCAATTATATGGAACTGTCTTCCTTATAGTGTAAAGAGTGCACCCTCTGTGGAATCTTTCCACAATAGGTGTTTAAAATGGATGAAAAGCTAAGTTTTAACATTTTTTTTTCTGTGTGTGCGCATATTTGTATGTGTGTTTGTGTGTGCAAGTCATTATTTTGTATACATGTATATATCTTTTTGCCTCATCTCTTTGTCTTTTGTTGAGTATGTGAAAGGACATTTGCAGTCTCTTTCCTTGTATATAAGTATTACATGGAATTGATCTGGAATGCCTGCGAGGTTGGGCGCCTTCCTATCATGTGTTTGTTATTCTCAGCCAGGTGATATTTATATTATTCTTTTTATTTCTCTCTTTTTTTTTTTTTCCTTCTTCATCTTCTTTCCTAAATTGTCAATAATTACTAAAATTTGCCTCCTGTATATCAAAAACTGATGGAAGATGGAAAGCAAACACTATGATTGTTGCCTTTATGATTTTTTAGAGTTTGGCTGAGTTCAATACTTGTACATGCTGGGAAGATTGTTGATCCTTTTGGTCATTTTGTATCATCGATCCATGTAGTATTGACTTTGATTTTTTTTTCATATTTGCCAAAGTATCTTGACACCTTAGCTCCTTACCATAATTGTTCCAAAACTTGAACAGGTATGGTTTACTACCTGACATTATGCCTGTGGGTGGTTAGACAACTGGCAAACTGTGTAGACCCTGAAGAGATGCTGAACTCTTTGGAATCTTGTCTGGGTTTACACTGTTTGCTCTCGCCTGTGTGTCTGAGTGCTTGCAGTAAGTATGGAACTTTTTTCGTTGTAAAATTTGTAAATAATTTGAGGGCCGCAAGGGAGATTAGTTATTGTTCTAATTGTGTTACCCTCTTGAAATAAAGACTTTATTATTATTATTATCATTTTCCATTATGAGTCTATGGGAGCGAAGGGGCCCCGAGGCGTGGCCCATTTGACACCCAGGGCATGATTGGCTGGAATTATGTAGGTGACCACTTGCCCTTGCTACATGCTAAATATCTAAGCTCTGGGCCCTGTGGTTTCAGACAAGAAGATTTTTGAAGCTTTTTTTCGATTATGAGTCTATAGGAGCTAAGGGGCCCAGGGGCGTGGTCCGTTTGGACCCTTGGGGCATGATTGGCAGGCCATATGTAGGTGACCACTTGCCGTTACTACATGCTAAATATCTAATCTCTGGGCCCTGTGGTTTCAGAGAAGAAGATTTTTGAAGCTTTTTTCCATTATGAGTCTATAGGAGCGAAGGGGCCCGGGGGCCTGGCCCATTTTGAACCCAGGGGCATGATTGGCAGGAATTATGTAGATGACCACTTGTCCTTGCTACATGCTAAATATCTAAGCTCTGGGCCCTGTGGTTTCAGAGAAGAAGATTTTTGAAGCTTCTTTTTCACTATGAGTCTATGGGAGCTAAGGGGCCCCTGGGGCATGGTCCGTTTGGACCCCAGGGGCATGATTGGCAGGAATTATGTAGGTGACCACTTACCCTTGCTACATGCTAAATATCTAAGCTCTGGGCCCTGTGGTTTCAGACAAGAAGATTTTTGAAGCTTCTTTTCCATTATGAGTCTATGGGAGCTAAGGGGCCCCGGGGCGTGGTCCGTTTGGACCCCAGGGGCATGATTGGCAGGAACTATGAGAGTGACCACTTGCCCTTACTACATGCTAAATATCTAAGCTCTGGGCCCTGTGGTTTCAGAGAAGAAGATTTTGAAGCTTTTTTTCCAAGGAGTGTATGGGAGCTAAGGGGCCCCGGGGCGTGGCCCATTTGGAACCCAGGGGCATGATTGGCAGGATTTACTTAGTTGACCACTTGCCCTTGCTACATGCTAAATATCTAAGCTCTGGGCCCTGTGGTTTCAGAGAAGAAGATTTTTGAAGCTTTTTTCCATTATGAGTCTATGGGAGCGAAGGGGCCCCGGGGCGTGGCCCATTTGGTACCCAGGGGCATGATTGGCAGGAATTATGTAGTTGACCACTTGCCCTTGCTACATGCTAAATATCTAAGCTCTGGGCCCTGTGGTTTAAGAGAAGAAGATTTTTAAAAATTTTCCCTTTATAAGTCTATTGGAGCTATATGTTTCCATGGCAACCAGAATTCCAATCTGATCAGCCCCAAAACCTTATGCAGCCTTTCCCCCTACCTGAAGATGCTTCACATGAAATTTGATCAAGATTGGCCATGAGGTATTAGAGATATACTTATTTGAAATTGTTTACTGACGGACGGATGCACGCACGGATGCACGCAAGACGGACGACGGACAAAAAGTGATCCCAAAAGTTCACCTCGTCACTACGTGACAGGTGAGCTAAAAATAAGTTTTGGATAATGAAAAAACCACATGCACATCTTAAGACCTCTTTGAAAACACCTGAAAAGTTTCAAAGGATCCGCCTACAACTCTAAGAGGTAGAGGTTCACAAGGTAGCTACTCCCTATACATTTTAACATTAGAAGATCTCAAAAACTGTCTTAGTTACAAAAGTGAAATAAGTGGAAAAAAATAATTTTAGGATAATGAAAAAAGTACATGCACATCTTCAGACCTATATGAAAACACCTGTAAAGTTTCAAAAGGATTGACCTAGAACTGTAAGAGGAGTTGCGATCACAAGGTAGCTACTCCCTATATATTTTAACATTAGTAGATCTCAAAAATTGTCTAAGTTAAAAAAGGTGAAATAAGTGAAAATAAATTATTTGCGGATAATGAAAAAAACACATGCACATCTTCAGACCCATATGAAAACACCTGTAAAGTTTCAAAAGGACTGACCTAGAACTGTAAGAGGAGTTGTGATCTCAAAGGTAGCTACTCCCTATACATTTTAACATTAGAAGATCTCAAAAATTGTCTTAGTTAAAAAAGTGAAATAACTGGAAAAAATAGTTTTAGGATAATGAAAAAAGCACATGCACATCTTCAGACCTATATGAAAACACCTGTAAAGTTTCAAAAGGATTGACTTAGAACTGTAAGAGGAGTTGCGATCACAAGGTAGCTACTCCCTATACATTTTTACATTAGTAGATCTCAAAAATTGTCTAAGTTAAAAAAGGTGCAATAAGTGAAAAAAATTATTTAAGGATAATGAAAATAGCACATGCACATCTTCAGACCTATATGAAAACACCTGTAAAGTTTCAAAAGGATTGACCTAGAACTGCAAGAGGAGTTGCGATCACAAGGTAGCTACTCCCTATACATTTTAACATTAGTAGATCTCAAAAATTGTCTAAGTTAAAAAAGGTGCAATAAGTGAAAAAAAATATTTAAGGATAATGAAAATAGCACATGCACATCTTCAGACCTATATGAAAACACCTGTAAAGTTTCAAAAGGATTGACCTAGAACTGCAAGAGGAGTTGCGATCACAAGGTAGCTACTCCCTATACATTTTAACATTAGTAGATCTAAAAAATTGTCTAAGTTAAAAAAGGTGAAATAAGTAAAAACAATTATTTAAGGATAATGAAAAAAGAATATGCACATCTTCAGACCTATATGAAAACACCTGTAAAGTTTCAAAACGATTGACCAAGAACTGTAAGAGGAGTTGCGGTCACAAGGTAGCTACTCCCTATACATTTTAACATTAGTAGATCTCAAAAATTGTCTAAGTTAAAAAAGGTGAAATAAGTGAAAAAAAATATTTAAGGATAATGAAAAAAGAATATGCACATCTTCAGACCTATATGAAAACACCTGTTAAGTTTCAAAAGGATTGACCTAGAACTGTAAGAGGAGTTGCGGTCACAAGGTAGCTACTCCCTATACATTTTAAAATTAGTAGATCTCAAAAATTGTCTAAGTTAAAAAAGGTGAAATAAGTGAAAAAAAATATTTAAGGATAATGAAAAAAGAATATGCACATCTTCAGACCTATATGAAAACACCTGTAAAGTTTCAAAAGGATTGACCTAGAACTGTAAGAGGAGTTGTGGTCACAAGGTAGCTACTCCCTATACATTTTAACATTAGTAGATCTCAAACATTGTCTAAGTTAAAAAAGGTGAAATAAGTGAAAAAAATCATTTAAGGATAATGAAAAAAAGAATATGCACATCTTCAAACCTATATGAAAACACCTGTAAAGTTTCAAAAGGATTGACCTAGAACTGTAAGAGGAGTTGCGGTCACAAGGTAGCTACTCCCTATACATTTTAACATTAGTAGATCTCAAAAATTGTCTAAGTTAAAAAAGGTGAAATAAGTGAAAAAAAATATTTAAGGATAATGAAAAAAAAATATGCATATCTTCAGACCTATATGAAAACACCTGTAAAGTTTCAAAAGGATTGACCTAGAACTGTAAGAGGAGTTGCGGTCACAAGGTACCCACTACCAAATATTACAGACAGACAGACAGACAGACAGACAGAAAGACAGACAGACAGACAGACGGAATTCCGGACAAGCCAAATCCAATATAGCCCCCACTTTTTCAAAGCGGGGCTATAAATAATGGTTATATGAAGTTGCTGTCCCAGGCAACACTGTGAAAAACAGCAAAATTCACAAAGTCCCCAAGTGGGAATGGGTTAAACAACAGTGAGCCAAACCATAAACGGTTAGATTATATAGAAAATTTACCGTTTATAGATCTAGTCATTTTTTCATAGTATCTAACGTTATAAATTTTGGGGTCCATCTATAAAATGTGTTATATCTAAAACCATGTTATAACTAGAATTTGTTTTCTACAAAAACACAGGTAAGTGTGTGTGTGTGAATTCGGGTTTAACGTCGCTTTCAACAATTTTTCAGTCATATCACGACGGTGTCTGGTTGCGACAGGGAGCTCAATGCTCACGTTTATAGTGCTGCCTCACTGAAGTATCATGTCCCAGACACATTACATGATACCACACCCAGTCACATTATCCTGACACTGGATCGACCAGTCCTAGCTCTACCCCGTAAATCTGAGCGCCAAACGAGGAGCAGCTAGTACCATTTTTAACGACTTTGGTATGTCGCGGCCCGGGATCGACCCGAGACCTCCCGTTCCCCGGAGCGGACACTCTACCAACTGAGCTATCGGGGCCGGTAAACACAGGTAAGACTTTGACATTGGAGGTATTGACCTAGGTCTTGTGTGCAACACATCATCTAATGGAGGTGAACATTTCTGCAAAATAACTTTAAAAAGTCCATCGAGAAATAAGAAAGTTCCTGACCGGACATGAAAGGCCCTTTTTTTTACTTTTGACCTCTAAGTATGACCTTGGAGGTACCAACCTGTGTCTTGCATGTGACACATCATCTCATGATGGTTAACATTTCTGCCAAGTAGTTTCAAAATCCACCAAGGAATAAGAAAGTTACTAACCGGACACGAAACAAGAGGGCCATGATGGCCCTGGATCGCTCACCTGATCCATAGAGTAACAAGTGGGCCCCAGGGAGGGCCATTATTTACCCCAGGGCTATAATGTGCATAATGTTGAGGGAGGTCTAAAAAGGTGAAGCTTCATACCAAATATCAACAAAGGCTATAAGTTGAACAATCTTGGCAAAGGTCCACTAGATGAAGCTTCACACCAAATATCAAAGACCTGGGCCTTGCCGCTTCAGAGAAGAAGATTTTTAAAGAGTTTCCCCACATTAGCCTATGTAAAACCAAAGGCCCCTGTGGCGGGGGCATTGTTCACACTAGGCCTATAATTTGAACAAACTTGATAGAGGTCCACTAGATGAAGCTTCACACCAAATATCAAACAACTTGGCCTTGCATTTCAGAGAAGATGATTTTTTAAGATTTGCCCTATATAAGTCTATATACCAGAGGGCCCTGATTCGCTCACCTGAATGTCACTGTCTCTAGTACATTCTATTTTTAGCTCTGGTGGCCATCTTGTTGATCAGAATGGAACGATCTTAGCTATTTTGGTAGGGTGTCACCTAGGCAACATTCCTTCGAAGTTTGAATCAAATTGACCCAAGGGTTTAGGAAGAGTTCACATTTGAAGCAAATTTACAATGTTTTTCTATTTTTAGCCCTGGCGGCCATATTGTTCATCGGAGCGAGACTATTTTAGTTATTTTGGTAGAGAGTCATCTAAGCAACATTCCTATGAAGTTTGAATGTAATTGGCCCAAGCGTACAGGAGGAGTTGTTGTTTGAAGATTTTTTCTATTTTTAGCCCTGGTGGCCATCTTGTTTATCAGAGTGGAATGATTTTAACTATTTTGGTAGGGAGTCACCTGGGCAACATTCCTGTGAAGTTTGAAGCAAATTTACAATGTTTTTTTCTATTTTTAGCTCTGGTGGCCATTTTGGTCATCAGAGCGGAATCATTTTAGCTAATATGGTAGAGGGTCAACAACATAATATTCCTGTGAAGTTTGAATCAAATTGGTCCAAGGGGTAAGGAGGAATTGTCGTTTGAAGAATTTTTCTATTTTTAGCTCTGGTGGCCATTTTGTTCATCGGAGCGGGATCATTTTAGCTAATATGGTAGAGGGTCAACGACATAATATTCCTGTGAAGTTTAAATCAAATTGGCCCAAGGGGTAAGGTGGAATTGTCGTTTGAAGAATTTTTCTATTTTTAGCTCTGGTGGCCATGTTGTTAGTCAGAGCAGAACAATTTTAGCTATTTTGGTAGGGAGTCAACCACATAATAGTCCTGTAAAGTTTGAATCATATTGACCCAAGGGGTAAGAAGGAGTTGTCGTTTGAAGATTTTTTTCTATTTTTAGCTCTGGTGGCCACCTTGTTCGCCGCATTGAACGTTTTTAGCTATTTTGGTAGGGAGTCACCTAACTAACATTCCTGTAAATTTTGAATCAAATTGGCCCAAGGGTTGAGGAGGAGTTGCGTTTTGACGTAAATTTACAAAGTTTTTCTGTTTTTACATATGGCGGCCATTTTGCTCATCAGAGCAAACACGTTTTAGCCATTTTGGTAGTGGGTCATCTAAGCAACATTCCTATGAAGTTTGAATGAAATTGGCCCAAGGGTAAAGGAGTAGTCGTTTGAAGATTTAAGGGTAAAGGAGTAGTCGTTTGAAGATTTTTTCTATTTTTACCTCTGGCGGCCATCTTGTTACTCAGAGCGGAATGATTTTAGCTATTTCTTTAGGGAATCACCTACATAACATTCCTGTGAAGTTTGAATCAAATTGGCCCAAGGGTTAAGGAGGAGTTCGTGTTTGAAGCAAATTTACGATGTTTTTCTATTTTTAGCTATGGCGGCCATTTTGCTCATCAGAGCAGAATCTTTTCAGCTATTTTGGTAGATGGTCACCTAAGCAATATTCCTATGAAGTTTGAATAAAATTGGCCCAAAGGTACAGGAGGAATTGTCGTTTAAAGATTTTTTCTATTTTAAGCTCTGGTGGCCATCTTGTTTGTCAGAGCATAACGATTTTAGCTATTTTGGTAGGGAGTCATTTGGGCAACATTCCTGTGAAGTTTGAATCAAATTGGCCCAAGGGTTGAGGAGGCGTTTGTGTTTGAAGCAAATTTACGATGTTTTTCTATTTTTAGCTATGGCGGCCATTTTGCTCATAAGAGCAATACCGTTTTAGCTATTTTAGTAGAGGGTCACCTAAGCAACATTCCTATGAAGTTTGAATAAATTTGGCCAAAGGGTACAGGAGGAGTTGTCGTTTAAAGAATTTTCTATTTTTAGCTCTGGCGGCCATTTTGTTCACCGGAGCGGAAACGTTTTACCAATTTTGGTAGAGGGTCACCTAAGCAACATTCCTATAAAGTTTGAATGAAATTGGCCTTAAAGTACAGGAGAAGTTGTCGTTTAAAGATTTTTCTATTTTTAGCTCTGGCGGCCATCTTGTTCAGCGGAGCGGAACAATTTTACCTATTTTTGTAGAGGGTCACCTCAGCAATATTCCTATGAAGTTTCATTCAAATTGGCTCAAGGATTTAGGAGGAGTTAGCATTTAAAGCAAATTGTTGACGCCGCTCGACACACGACGCACGATGCACGACGGACATTGACCGATCACAATAGCTCACCATGAGCACTTCGTGCTCAGGTGAGCTAAAAAGGACCCTTGACCTTTAAGTATGACCTTGGCCTTTGACCAAGTAATTTCATAATCCATCAAAGAATAAGAAAGTTATTGACCATACACGAAAAAAGGCCCCTCTTTTGACCTTTGACCTCTAAGTATGACCTTTACATTGGAGGTATGGACCTTAGTCTTGCGCACTACACATGGTCTAATGAAGGTGAACATCTCTGCAAGGTTACTTTAAAAAGTCCATCCAGAAATAAAAAAGTTATTGACCGGACACGAAAAACAGACCCTTTTTTTACCTTTGACCTAGGAGGTACATCATCTCATGATGGTTAACATTTCTTCAAAATAAATTCAAAAACCATCCAGGAATAAGAAAGTTATTGACCAAACACTGAAAAAAAGACCCTAAAAAGGAAAGTTAAATAAGAAATAGGAAAGTTATTGACCGGACACGATTTGCCCATACATACATGCACGATTTTGTGACTGACAAACTTCCAAGGGAAACAGCTCGAAAAGTATAAATGCAAGAGTTATAGTTACTGCGCTCTGCAGGTCGTCTAATGTTGATTAATATTTATATGAAGTTTCATGATGATTGCTTGAACAGTTTTCGAGTTATAGAGCAGACACAATTTTGTGACAGACAGCGGACAGACAGACAGATGCAGGTGGGCAGGTTGGGGGGGACAATATGTCTCCCCGAAAAGGGGGGAGACATAATGACTTGTGCTATAAAGAGGTTGATGTGAATATGGTAATTTTCAGCCACCATACTTTCCATGGAAGTGAAAGCTTTTGTTGGCTTTCATAAGTAAAAATAGCAGTAATCTCCCTCATTGCAGATTAGCTAAGGTATATAAGGTCATTGCTACCTAAAGTGTTAAAATAATTCTTAATATAAGTGCTTGAGGACAGCTGAAAGTAATAAAACCAACTGTTATGATACAAAATGAAACGGTAAGTTGAAATTAAATTTATTGAAACACTTAGATATGAAAAATAAAATATTAACAGTTTAAAGTATGACTTGATTATTGACAAGTGTCATTCTTCTGTTCAATATCGACATTGATCAGCTGTTTAAAGTTAATATATACAACTGATAAAATCTGAACAATCTACTGTATACAAATTTTTTGTATACAGTGTGATTTGGTAAGTTTTATTTTTTTTTTCTTTAAACATCAGCAGAATATAATTCCTGTACCTGGCCTTCCATAAAGGAAATGCATTTTTGACAAAGAGGGGGATAGGTGTGGGTGCATATCACAGTGTGATTTGAAAACTTTCAATTTGTTTTGATTGTTTGATTTGAGGTTTAACGTCAGTGTCAACACTGTAAAGGTCATTTTGGAGACGTTGCTTCCAATTTTGTGAGACTTTTACCCGACATTGAAATGAAATGGCATCATAAGCCCTGTCGTCCAATAAACCAATAGGGTTTATTAGCATGGACGGTCCGCCTCGCACCGCGGTTCCTGGACAGGCTTAGATCCTCTAAGCGGTTTACCAGTACCAGTGTGCGGGCCGGATTCAGCTCTGCGTGGAAGCAACATGCAGCCCATATATTTCTTCAAGCCTCTATGGCGGGGGCAGACTTGATAACTTTCAAGATTTTTACGGCGTAGCCGTTATAGTTTTGCTTTTGTCCTACATTTTTCGTTATTCCATTGGTCAATAAAACCACATGTCCAAGGAGATGACCATTTCATTAGTCAATGATTTGCATAAATGAATCTCCTAAAAAAATACGACAGTTTACCGAAGTTTTAACCTAGGAAATGTTTCTTTTTTTTATGCGAGACATGAATGAAAAATATATACAGTTTCGGCTTGCTCACCATCTTGTCCTTTGATGTCCATACGTCATATGTATAATTGTGTTTCTAGTGAATTCTGTAACTGCTGCGGTGAATAGCTATTTTGACCTAATTTGGTCTATATAGCGAAAGGAACCATTTCGAGGTTCCTTTCGCGAAAGGAAGAATTTTCTGCGAAAGGAATTGTTTGTTTGATTTGAGATTTAACGTCCCCATCAACACTGTGTAGGTAATTTTGGAGACGTTGCTTCCAAGTTTGTGGGACTTTTACCCGACATTGAGATGAAATGACACCTCAAGCCCTGTTGCCCAATGAAACCAATAAAGAGAATTAGCATGGCAAAAACATGTAATAATCGCATTACAAATTGACAGATGTTTAATTTATGCTAAATAAAAGTTGCAGTGTATCATTTGTCTTCAGCATACTTTATGTCCTCCATTTTAACACAAAATACATTTTCGAATATCATTAATGTTATATAAATTCTGAAAAGGAATAAGTGTAATTTGAGTTTTAGTTAGGTGCACATAAGATCAAGTTTCCATCCGTTTGTCTGCTCGTCCGTTTGTTCGTCCGTCTATGCGTTTACGTTCACCATAGCGACAACCCTAAATGTTAACCCTAGAATTTGTGTTCAAAAACAGTAAATGATAACGTTTTCTTATTTGTTGTGCATATATACTTGAGATCATATGCTCTTGAAACGAGGTCATGTTTTTAACCTTGACCTTTTACATTGACCTTAGCTCAAACAGGCGGGACACCGCCCTCTGCAAAGCTATTTTTCCTCGCGTAACATCTGAATTGTTTGAATACAGTAAACCAGTTCATAGCTAGACAATTGTTGCTGTCACTATTGTAGCTCATATTGCACGACCCGCAGAAGAAGCGACCAACTGAAGTCGGTTGATTTTCTAAGAGTGCCGTAAAATCACCGTGTCATTCTGTCAGTGTGTCTGTCCGTCCGTAACCCGTTTGTGAAAATTGGTGATATTGACTTAACCGCTTGGAATAGTTTAACAATTTTTGGCATACTGATAGATATCAATGAGATCTAACCAATGAATTTGCGAAATATAACATTCCATTAAGTATGGCCTCGCCGAGGCGAAAAATGTGAAAATTTTCAAACTGCTTCTCCTCGGAAACCGTTGGGCCGATTAAGGTCAAATTTCATATGGAGTCTCTATGGGATGGGGGAAACCAAAATTTGCTCATGGGGTCAAGGTCACTTGACCAAAATGGCCACCAAGCCATACATGGTAAAAACCCTTCAAAACTAGTCTTCTCCAGAACCACTGGGCAGATTTCCACGAAACTTGATAAATAGCATCTGGGACGTAGGCCCATCATAAATTGCTAAAATGGTGACCCTGGATTGACCTTGACCTTCTTTGTGCCTAGGTCAGTCCAGGTCACATGACCAAAATGGCCGTCATACCCATATATGGTAACACTCATAAAGCTAAAAGCATCCGGCGGGTCGTGCACTTCAGCTGAAGCACTGGTTTCTAAACAACCTTCCAATTAAATCTACGCCGCATATCTTTTTTAACGATATTTCTTGTTTCTTTTAATATATCAGCTGGATACTGCACATTACCATAGCTGGCTTTCCTTAAGGGGGATGCATTATGGACAAATAGCAGGTTGTGGGATGGAGTGGGTGCACTGCATAAAGAAACTTTAAACCCATGAGGTCAATATTTATGGTGAAAAGACAACTTACTGTCAAAAACTATGCATTTTCAAGCTATTTTGATCAGTCTTCATTTGATTAAATTGTACACTTCAATATAACACGGTTTGGGTTATAACACGGCCAGGTCTTTTCTCCCAAATTGTCATTTTACTATAATTTCTATATAAAAATATCTCTTTATAACATGGTTCACTTATAACACGGTCCTGTTCTATGCATCCCAAACAAGTTATAAAGGGACTGCCCTGTAATTAACCCATTTGGTACCGGAAACCCCAAAACGGGTAGTTGGCAAACAATGCAGGCCCAATACACGGCGTCTGATCAGGGCCTACACTGTTTGCAAAATTTTCAGCCAATTTCAACATAGTTTTGGAAGAAAACATAACCTGACACCTCTAAATTTTCAAATGGACTCCAGCTATATATAAGGTGGAAGATTCCATTTCGTACAAAAAGGGTTAATATTCAGTGATAAATTGACTCAGCATCACTAGATATCACCTTCAACTGCTACATAAATTCCTGGTGCAGACGACAATCTGATTTTGATGTTTTTCATGATAAATAAGGCTTGACATTCCATGTGAATCGTCTGCCCAGCAGAATGATGATGAGTCACATGTGATGTCAAGCCCTATTTTCACTCAAAAATAAGAAGAATACACTTTGAAATTGTCTTTAGGTAGTCGTGATTTGCTGCTGAAGGGTTAACCAACTGCATGCGTGAAACCCCTAAAGAGGTACCTTGGCAAACAGTGCAGGCCCAGGTCAGATGCTGCAGAACATGGTGTCTGATCAGGGCCTACACTATTTGCTAACAGAATTTTCCTAAAAAATAGAATAAAAACAACATAAAAAAACCCTGACACCCCCTTATATGACAAATGGACTTGTCAAACATACAGCAATGGAAGAGTCCACTAGCATACAATGGGTTAATAATATGCTACTCTTTGAGTTCTCACTATTCAATGACAATATCCAGTGATACCACTTCTGGCTAGTGGACCCAGAAGTCCCTCATCAACCCTTGAATCAACAGGGTAAATTTTTAGAGCAGACAGCAATATTATTATTTTTTTTATATTTTTTTTCAGAGAGAATAAGGCTTGATGTGTTCACGGAGATGTTGCACTGATGAGTTAGGAGGCCTTCATGCAGACTAAACAAATTATTTGTCTAAATCGCGACGAAGTAAGGGCGAGGATTGTGGCCAGGTAAAATCGATTTAAGCCCTGCAGTGGAATTCGTTTCCGCTGACCGTTCCAAGGCGGTCCTTCTGTCGCATTTTATTTTTGTTATGGTTTGTCTTTGGGTGTTTATGTCGCTTATATTATTTTATTTTGGATAGCCTATTGGCCATTTTGTGGGAAAGTAACTGTCCTTTTGGCTTTCCGCTATTTATGTTTCCATTAGGTCTGTTGTTTCATGTTTGTTTTTCTTTCCCTTTGGAGTCTTCTCTGATGGGAGCTGTGGGTTGATTGTATCGATTCCTGATCATTGCCTCCACTTCTATTTGACAAATGAAAATAAAATATATATGTGTAACTGGCATCTGCAAATGTCATGACTGGCAGTTTAAGGGTTCAATGCAGGACTTCTATGTTGAAATCATTAGCAGCTTTATCAGATTTTTTTCTGCTCTGTAATCTAATCTTTTTATTTTTCTTTTCAAAGATTTTTAATGTATATATAATAAGTTTACCAAAGTTTAATAATTTCCCCTTTCAACCCTGTAGACATGTATAGATACCGATCATTGTTGTCAGCTCTAAAATTTAACCCTTGTCCTGCTGAGCCCAGGATATGTCTTGCCTTTCAAACAATGCAGATCCAGATCAGATGGCTTCTGAAGAAGCCATCTGATCAGGATCTTCATTGTTTGTCATTCACTTTACGAATTTGTGCAATATTTTGCATCAAGTAATCTGATTGGTTGATAATCAGTGGTGGGTGTGGCATATTTAAATATTCAGCGGGTCAAGGGTTAAATTGGAGCAGGTCATTATGAGAACACATCCATGTGACATAGAGCATTCTTCCGTATGTACAAAATGGTCAGTTTTCCGACAAAATCTTGTGATATTTCTCTTATTGATATCCCAAACATAGGTTGTGGGTGCTCATTAGAACCACCTCAATGAGGTGGTTCTAATGAGTACCTACAACCTATGTCTTGGAGCAGAAACTAGAGCTATCACTAAAGGTGATGAATACCCCCACAAAAACTGCCTTGATAGAACAACAGCGGCATTTTGCAATTTTTTCACTTGAAAGGGGCCATAACTATGTCGAAAATTGACGAATTGTAGTGGAAATCTAACTTGACCTGTATTTTATGATGTTACATCAGTGTACCAAAAATTATAAAAATCGGTGAAGCGCTTTTAGAGTTATTGTCTGGAAACCAAGTCAACAGACCGACAGACCGACCCACATGCTCACTCCTATATACCCCCCCAAATTTCATTTGTGGGGGTATAATAATTTGTGATATTTATTTTATTAATATCCCAAATATAGGTTGTGGGTGCTCATTAGAACCACCTCAAAGAGGCAGCCTTTGTCTTGGGAGCAGAAATAATTTGTGATATTTCTGTTATTTGTTATTAACATACAAACATAGGTTGTGGGTGCTCATTAGAACCGCCTCAATGAGGTGGCCTATGTCTTGGAGCAGAAATAATTTGTGATATTTCTGTTATTAATATCCCAAACATTGGTTGTGGGTGCTCATTAGAACCATCTCATTGAGCAGAAATAATTTGTGATATTTCTGTTATTAATATCCCAAACATAGGTTGTGGGTGCTCATTAGAACCACCTCACTGAAATATCACAAATTATTTCTGCTCCAAGATGCTCATTAGAACCACCTCTATAACGAGTACCTACAACCTATGCTTGACGAAATAATGTATACCCTTGTAAACCCCAGTTTTCTCCATAGAAAGTGGGGTTCACAAGGGTGCTCATTGCATGGACTTGTTGTCGTGGTGTTCATCAGGACAGATAAATATGAAAAAGTAAAGATAAAAGAAGAAAAAAGAATTTAGTTATCTTTAAATTTTTTTATCTTGACAAATGAACAAGTACATGAAGCCAAACATGCACTTTCACTGATATGTTATTACATTATTCAGTCATGTTGACGGCATATTAAACAGTAATCTTGGAGATTTTTGACTTATTTATTCACATTTTGTGAACCTATCCAGTTTTAAGTGTGAGTCAATATTAGTGAACCCGTAATTATCTGGACCCAATCCAATTTTTTGGTTCAAATTTCATCTTCAATCAATATTTTCTTTCAGATTTTAGCATTACTATGCAGTAGTTTTGTACAAAGAAACAAAAGTAATCTCAACGAAAATGATCTACTTCTTAGTCATTTTTTTATGTCTTCTATATTTGTATAGAACAAAAGTTTCCGAGGTCTCTGACCAGCTGATAAGGATCAATTATAAACAATGAGAATTTCTCTAGAACTGGCAAGAAAATCTGCTGACATCAACAAAAGCTCAATATTGTCTGTCTGTCTTTCTGTCTTCAAATATTGTCTACACCTGGGCTTTTTGGGAGGTGGACATTACATACACTCCAGATTGCTGGATGAAAGCTTATACAGTTCTCATGTAATTTAACCTTGTGGGTTGTCTGAGCTAACATCCCGATCCATAAGATGGCACACTATATGGCATTCATCCCAGAAAGTGATGCCAAAACATGTTCTAACACCGTGAGTTATACCATTTTGCCGAAGAGCAAACTCGAAACTTGAAGCATCAGAGGCCAATGCACTAACCACTGAGCTACCATGCATGCTCAAAGACAAGAAAGACGTTTTCACCTCTCTCAATCATTTGAGACATCTCATACAGAAAATAATTTACTCATCAGGAGCAAATTCTTTTCTTTAAGAGTTGACCGATATTTTTGAGAGGCTTTTTAAGAATAGTACCCTATTTTTGAGATGCTCTTTAAGAGCAGACCCCTATTTTGTAGAGCAGAAGCAATTTTGGAGAGGCTCTTAGAGTAGACTGTATTTTGGAGAGGCTCTTTAATAGTAGACCCCTATTTTGGACAGGCTCTTTAAGAGTAGATCCATTTTGGAGATTCTCTTTAAGAGTAGACACCTGTTTTGGAAAGGCTCTTTAAGAGCAGCCCCTATTTTGGAGAGGCTTTTAATAGCAGACCCCTATTTTGAAGAAGCCCTTTAAGAGCTGACCCCCTATTTTGGACAGGCTCTTTACAATTAGACCCAATTTTGGAGCAGCTCTTTAAGAGTAGACCTATTTTGGAGAGGCTCTTTGAGAGCAGATCCCTATTTTTGAGAGGCTACAGAGGGCCCTATTTCTGAGAGGCTCAGTAGAAAGGAGAGCAAACAAAGTCATGAACACTGTCCCCCTTGCAATAAACAGCAGATAATAATTCCTATTAACCTTTTAAACCCATTGAATACTTGTGGACACTTCCAATGCTATATGTTGAACAAGTCCATTTGCCATTAGAAGGGGTATCAGGCCTATTGTTTTCATTTTTGTTCTATTTTTGAGGGAAAATTCTGTTAGCAAACAGTGCAGGCCCAGATCAGATGCCGCTTTTTGCGACGTCTGATCTGAGACTGCACTGTTTGCCAAGGTACCCCATTGGGGATTAATTAGGAAACCCTAAAATGGGTCACTGGCAAATAGTGCAGGCCCAAATCAGATACAGCTTCTAAGCCACAAAATGCAGCATCTTATCAGGTCCTTCACAGTGTTTGCAAAAAAAAAGATTAGCCATTTTCCAAATAAATTTTACAGATACCTCAACCGGACACCTCTAAATTTTGAAATGGACTCCTGCTATGTATAAGGTGGAATATTCCATACAATACACAAAGGGTAAAAGAACAAATAGGCTATTGACAGGCAGACAAATTCTCATCAATACTAAACAGCAGAATCTATAAAGGAACAATGAAAATGTCTAATGAGTCTGTCATAAATAAAAGCTTATTAGTTTAGCTGCAACAATGAATTTTGTTTGTTTGATTTGAGGTTTAACTTCCCCGTCAACACTATTAAGGTCATTTTGGAGACATTGCTTCCAGTTTTGTGGGACTTTTACCCAACACTGAGATGAAATGACATCTCAAGCCCTGTCGCCCAATGAAACCAATAGGGTTTATAAGCATGGACAGTCTGACTGGTACCTCTTTGCTTGGGCAGACTTAGATCCTCTAAGTGGTTTACCAGTACTCATGTGCAGTCAGATTCAGCTCTGCGTGGAAGCATCATGCAGCCCATTTATTTCTTCAATCTTCAGTGGGCGGGGGGGGGTTGCAACAATGAATATAATGAACATGAATGAAATGGGCAAAATAGGGACAGTCATGATGACGTCAGCAGCCACCATTCTGATTTTTGATCGGAGGTAAATGCTTCGGTTTTCATCGATGTGACTTAATCACATTTCAATGAAGAAATCTCTAAAGCAAGTGGAGAAAATGAATAAACAATCACATTCTATTGTAGAACATAACCAGCGCAAGACTTGGTTAAATGTATTTTTTCAGAAAACAAGAGGGCCCAATGGCCCTATATCGCTCCCCTGTGTACCAGAAAGTCATTAGTGTAGGAGACCACTTGACATTGCTACATACTAAATATCTAAGCTCAGGCAAAGCGGTGTCCATGCTTATAAACCCTACTGGTTTTATTGGGCGACAGGGCTTGAGATGTAATTTCATCTCAATGTCTGGTAAAAGTCCCACAAAATTGGAAGAGACATCTCCAAAATGACCTATACAGTGTTTACGGGGATGTAAAACCTAAAATCAAACAAAATCTGTGCCTTATGGTTTTGGAGAAAAAAAATTTTTTTTAAGTTTTTTCCAGTATAAGTCTATAGGAGCTATTGAGCCCTGGGGCTTGGCCAATTTTGATCCAAAGGGCACGGTTGGCAGGATTTATGTAGGCGACCATTTTGTGTTGCTATATACTAAATATCTAAGGTCGGTACTTCATGGTTTCAAAGAAGATGTTTGAAGCTTTTTCCATTATAAGTTTGTTGGAGTTCAGGGGCCACAGGATTTGGACCGAAGGGGCATGATTGGCAGGATTCATGTAGGCGACCACTTTACATTGCTACATGCTAAATACCTAAGCTCTGGGACTTATGGTTTCAGAGAAGATTTTTGAAGATTATTTTCCCCATTTTAAGTTGATTTTTTTTTTTTTTCATTATAAAGGCCCTGTGGTTTCAGAGAAGAAGATTTTTGAAGTTTCTCCAATTGTAAGTCTATGTAAGCTAAAGAGCCCTGGGGTGGGGCCAATTTGAATCCCAGGGGCATAACTGGCAGGATTTATGTAGGTGGCCACTTGATGTTGCTACATGCTAAAAATCTAAGCTCTGGGCCTTATGATTTCATAGAAGAAGATTTTTTAAGTTTTTTTCCATTATAAGTCTATTGGAGCTTGGGCGAAGCAAATTTTGACGCCAGGGGCAGGGTTAGCAGGATTTATGTAGCTGGCTATTTTATGTTGCTGGATACTAAATATCTAAGTTCTGTGCTTCAAAGTTTCTGAGAAGAAGATTTTTGAAGCTTTTTTCCATTATGAGTCTATGGGAGCTAAGGGGTCCCGGGGCGTGGCCCATTCGGACCCAAGGGGCATGATTAGCAGGAAATATGAAGGTGACCACTTGCCGTTGCTACATGCTAAATATCTTAGCTCTTGGCGCTTTGGTTTCAGAGAAGAAGATTTTTTAAGCTTTTTTATTCATTATGAGTCTATATGAGCTAAGGGGGTCCCAGGGTGTGGCCCATTTGGACCCCAGGGGCATGATTGGCAGGATTTATGTAGGTGACCACTTGTCATTGCCACGTGCTAAATATCTAAGCTCTGGGCCCTGTGGTTTCAGAGAAGAAGATTTTTGATGCTTTTTTCCATTATGAGTCTATGGGAGCTAAGGGGCCCCGGGGCGTGGTCCTTTTGGACCCATGGGGCATGATTGGCAGGAATTATGTAGGTGACCACTTGCCTTTGCTACGTGCTAAATATCAAAGCTCTGGGCGCTGTGGTTTCAGAGAAGAAGATTTTTGATGCTTTTTTCCATAATGAGTCTATTGTAGCGAAGGGGCCCGGCGCATGGCCCATTTGGAACCCAGGGGCATGATTGGCAGGAATTATGTAGGTGACCAATTGTCGTTGCTACATGCTAAATATCTAAACTCTGGGCCCTGTGGTTTCAGAGAAGAAGCTTTTTGAAGCTTTTTTTTTCCATTATGAGTCTATGGGAGCTAAGGGGCCCCGGGGCTAGCCCGTTTGGTCCCCAGGGGCATGATTGGCAGGTATTATGTAGGTGACCACTTGCCGTTGCTATAAGCTAAATATCTAAGCTCTGGGCCCTGTGGTTTCCGAGAAGAAGATTTTTGAAGCTTTTTGTTCCATTACGAGTCTATGGGAGCGAAGGGGCCCGGGGTGTCGCCCATTAGGAACCCAGGGGCATGATAGGCAGGAATTATGTAGGTGACCACTTACCATTGCTACATGCTAAATATCTCAGCTCTTGGCCCTGTGGTTTCAGAGAAGAAGATTTTTGAAGCTTTTTTCCATTATGAGTCTATGGGAGTTAAGGGGCCCCGGGGCTAGCCCGTTTGGACCCCAGGGGCATGATTGGCAGGAATTATGTAGGTGACCACTTGCGGTTGCTACATGCTAAATATCTAAGCTCTGGGCCCTGTGGTTTCCGAGAAGAAGATTTTTGAAGCTTTTGATTCCATTATGAGTCTATGGGAGCAAAGGGGCCCCGGGGCATGGCCCATTTGGAATCCAGGGGCATGATTGGCAGGAATTATGTAGGTGACCACTTACCGTTGCTACATGCCAAATATCTCAGCTCTTGGCCCTGTGGTTTCAGAGAAGAAGATTTTTGAAGCTTTTTTCCATTATGAGTCTATGGGAGCTAAGGGGCCCCGGGGCTAGCCCGTTTGGACCCCAGGGGCATGATTTGCAGGAATGATGTAGGTGACCACTTGCCGTTGCTATATGCTAAATATCTAAGCTCTGGGCCCTGTGGTTTCCCAGAAGAAGATTTCTGAAGCTTTTTGTTCCATTATGAGTCCATGGGAGCTAAGGGGCCCCGGGATGTTGCCCATTTGGAACCAAGGGGCATGATTGGCAGGAATTATGTAGGTGACCACTTGCCGTTGCTACATGCTAAATATCTAAGCTCTTGGCCCTGTCTTCATAGAAGAAGATTTTTGAAGCTTTTTGTTCCATTATGAGTCTATGGGAGTGAAGGGGCCCCGGGACGTTGCCCATTTGGAACCCAGGGGCATGATTGGCAGTAATTATTTAGGTGACCACTGGCCATTGCTACATGCTAAATATCTAAGCTCTGGGCCCTGTGGTTTCAGAGAAGAAGATTTTTGAAGCTTTTTTCCATTATGAGTCTATGGGAGCTAAGGGGCCCCGGGGCGTGGCCCATTTTGACCCCAGGGGCATGATTGGCAGGAATTATGTAGGAGACCAGCTGCCTTTGCTACACCCTAAATATCTAATCTCTGGGCGCTGTGGTTTTAGAGAAGAAGATTTTTTAAGCTTTTTTCCATTATGAGTCTATGGGACCAAAGGGGCCCCGGCACGTGGCCCATTTGGAACCCAGGGGCATGATTGGCAGGAACAAGCAAATTCGTTGAATTGATATCCCCCGCTGAATGGGTTTTTCGTGTAGAATGGCAAGAAAATATATCTGGCCAAAATTGAGGATGGTTCTAAGAAGCAAACTAGAGACAATGAGGAAGGGCCCCGCTGAACATTTACTCCCTGGATGAGAGGCTGTACCCTGACCTACTGACCTAATTATCAGTAGAGATTAACTTGTCTGTCAAAGTTGAGGTTTATTTACCTGTTATGTGGTTTCAAGGATACCAAAATAAAATTCGCGAATATTAAAAACCCCCGATATAATCACCGAATAGACAAAATTCCTCAATTTCAATCATTTAAGGGGAAATAACTCTGGATAAAAAAAGTCAATCCAGGTCAATCCGAAAAAAAAATTGCGCGTGCATCACGGCAGCATAATAATACATATTTATTTCAAGTTTCATTTTATTCCATGCAATAGTTGCTGAGAAGCGGTTCCAGACAAAGTGAGACGACGAAAAATCCAGAATTTTAATCATTTAAGGGGCCATAACTCTGGGTGTAAAAAGTCAATCCGAAAAAAATTTGTGCGTGCATCAACACAGCATAATAATACATATCTATTTCAAGTTTCATTTAATTCCATGCAATAGTTGCTGAGAAACAGTTCCCGACAAAAAAGTGAGACGACGAAAAATCCAGAATTTCAATCATTTAAGGGGCCATAACTCTGGATGTAAAAAGTAAATCCGGAAAAAAATGCGCGTGCATCACCACAGCATAATAATACATATTTATTTCAAGTTTCATTTAATTCCATGCAATAGTTGCTGAGAAACGGTTCCGGACAAAGTGAGACGAGGAAAAATCCAGAATTTCGATCATTTAAGGGGCCATAACTCTGGATGTAAAAAGTCAATCCAGAAAAAAATTGTGTGTGCATCACCGCAGCATAATAATACATATTTATTTCACGTTTCATTTAATTCCATGCAATAGTTGCTGAGAAACAGTTCCGGACAAAGTGAGATGACGAAAAAATCCAGAATTTCAATCATTTAAGGGGCCATAACTCTGGATGTAAAAAGTCAATCCGAAAAAAAATTGCGCGTGCATCACTGCAGCATAATAATACATATTTATTTCAATTTTCATTTAATTCCATGCAATAGTTGCTGAGAAACGGTTCCGGACAAAGTGAGACGACGAAAAATCCAGAATTTCAATCATTCAAGGGGCCATAACTCTGGATGTAAAAAGTCAATCCGAAAAAAAATTGCGCGTGCATCACCACAGCATAATAATACATATTTATTTCAAGTTTCATTTAATTCCATGCAATAGTTGCTGAGAAAAGGTTCCGAACAAAGTGTGACGGACGGACGGAAGGACGGACGGAAGGATGGACGGATGGACAACGCCAAAACTATATCCCTCCGCCTTCGGCGGGGGATAATTATGTAGGTGACCAATTGCTGTTAATACATGCTAAATATCTAAACTCTGGGCCCTGTGGTTTCAGAGAAGAAGATTTTTGAAGCTTTTTTCCATTATGAGTCTATTGGAGCTTAGGGGCCCTGGG
This sequence comes from Lucinisca nassula, assembly GCA_963580285.1. NCBI lineage: Eukaryota > Metazoa > Mollusca > Bivalvia > Lucinida > Lucinidae > Lucinisca > Lucinisca nassula. The sequence goes on from OY757010.1 coordinate 52,402,801, forward strand.
CGTGGCCCATTTGGACCCTAGGGGCATGATTGGCAGGATTTATGTAGGTGACCAGTTGCTGTTGCTACATGCCAAATACCTCAGCTCTGGGCCCTGTGGTTTCAGAGAAGAAGATTTTTGATGCTTTTTTCCATTATGAGTCTATAGGAGTTAAAGGGCCCCGGGGTGTGGCCCGTTTGGACCCCAGGGGCATGATTGGCAGGAATTATAAGGTGACCACTTGCCGCTGCTACATGCTAAATATCTTAGCTCTGGGCCCTGTGGTTTCCGAGAAGATTTTTGAAGCTTTTTTTCCATTATGAGTCTATGGGAGCGAAGGGGCCCCGGGGCGTCGCCCATTTGGAACCCAGGGGCATGATTGGCAGGAATTATGTAGGTGACCATTGGCCGTTGCTACATGCTGAATATCTAAGCTCTGGGCCCTGTGGTTTTAGAGAAGAGGATTTTTGAAGCTTTTTTTTCCATTATGAGTCTATGGGAGCTAAGGGGCCGCGGGGTGTGGCCAATTTGGATCCCGGGGGCATGATTGGCAGGAATTATGTAGGTGACCACTTGCCGTTGCTACATGCCAAATATCTCAGCTCTGGGCCCTGTGGTTTCAGAGGAGAAGATTTTTGAAGCTTTTTTCCATTATGAGTCTATAGGAGTTAAAGGGCCCCAGGGTGTGGCCCGTTTGGACCCCAGGGGCATGATTGGCATGAATTATGTAGGTGACCACTTGCCGTTGCTTCATGCTAAATATCTAAGCTCTTGGCCCTGTGGTTTCCGAGAAGAAGATTTTTGAAGCTTCTTGTTCCATTATGAGTCTATGGGAGCGAAGGGGCCCCGGGGCGTTGCCCATTTGGAACCCAGGGGCATGATTGGCAGGAATTATGTAGGTGACCACTTGCTGTTGCTACATGCTAAATATCTAAGCTCTGGGCCCCTTGGTTTCAGAGAAGAAGATTTTTGAAGCTTTTTTTCCATTATGAGTCTATGGGAGCTAAGGGGCCCCGGGGTGTGGCCAATTTGGACCCCAGGGGCATGACTGGCAGGAATTATGTAGGTGACCACTTGCTGTTGCTTTATGCCAAATATCTCAGCTCTGAGCCTTGTGGTTTCAGAGAAGAAGATTTTTGAAGCCGTTTTCCATTATGAGTCTATAGGAGCTAAAGGGCCCCGGGGCGTGGCCTGTTTGGACCCCAGGGGCATGATTGGCAGGAATTATGAAGGTGACCACTTGCCTTTGCTACATGCTAAATATCTAAGCTCTGGGCCCTGTGGTTTCCGATAAGAAGATTTTTGAAGCTTTTGGTTCCATTATGAGTCTATGGGAGCGAAGGGGCCCTGGGGCGTGGCCTGTTTGGACCCAAGGGGCATGATTGGCAGGAATTATGTAGGTGACCACTGGCTGTTAATACATGCTAAATATCTAAGCTCTGGGCCCTGTGGTTTCAGAGAAGAAGATATTTTAATTTTTTCCCATTGTAAGTCTATGGGAGCTATATGTTGCCATGGCAACCGGAATTCCAATCTGATCAGCCCAAAAACCTTATGCAGCCTTTCCCCCTACCTGATGATGCTTCTCATGAAATTTGATCAAGACTGACCGTGGGGTATTAGAGATATACTTATTTGAAATTGTTTACGGACACACGCACAGATGCACGCACACACGCACGCACGGACAAAAAGTGATCACAAAAGCTCACCTTGTCACCACGTGACAGGTGAGCTAAAAATCGGATTATGGAGTCATTTTAATCAAAAAGTGATAGGCTGTTAAAGACAAAGACCGAGGCTAGTGCCTTATATTATTTGGTGCTAGATGGGACTGTAGATAACTCTAGATAACTGTCTATGGTTTCTTTTGACTGAAGAGTTCCTCTGCCAATCATCCCTTTACTATTGAGGAGCCTCATTTAATATGATTACACTATTTGTTCCGTAACCCTTGTCCCGCTGATCACAACAACCCCTACCTTTGCAAACTGTGAAGATCCAGATTAGATGACGCATGATCTACACAGTTTGTCATTCTGTCTGTGACTTGAACAAATACATTATATTAGGTAATATGACTGGTTAATAGTCCGAAATGGGTGTGGCTTAATTTATTTAATCAGCAGGATAAGGGTTGAACATTTTGGTGATATACAGGATTTGCTGCTAAAAATTATCCCGATAAGGAATAGTACAATGGGTAATTAAAGAGCCTTTTCCTCCTGAGGAGAAAATTCTTTGACCCCTTTTTCAGAGGGGCTTAGACTACAGGAAAGGCAACAGGAAGTCCCAAAAGTGGTTTCCCTTGTGATTTATGGCAGCAAAATATATCAGGTGTATGTTTTCACCTTCAACGAAGATCTTAATTGATTTAAGGTACATATAATGTGAATTATTAATTGCTTCTCTGTTTTCTTCTGTTATCTTTGCAGATTGGGCATCATTAAGACAACAACGATGTAAAGGTGAAGTCATGGATACCACCAGCTAAATAAACTACAACTTCTTTTAAGAGAGTAAAAATCTAACCTCATAAATAACAATAGAAAATTACAACATAAATTCTAGCATGGATTTCACAGAATTATTTGCACTGGAACTGGGCCGATCTGAAAGTTGGACAAGAATGCTTTTAGAAATATTGATTTTAAATGACTTTCAAATAATTGAAAATTTAGAATGAGGAACTAATGCTCAGCCTAAGATAATGACTCTGAACAGATAGAAAACAATTAACATTTCATGAGAGATATAAAAATAGATAGCAGAGAACATCTTTGAAGGGTTTCAATGGATTAACACCGGAGTAGACATACAATGTCAGCCAACACAAAGTCTTACAAGGACCACTATCGGAGACTCCTGTATAATGGTCCAGACACAAAACTGTTTTTTGAAGAACTGTCAAAACATGTTAGTGTTGGCAATGGAGAAAAAGTGGGACTCCTGCTGGACATTCTTAAGAAGGAAAGAAAATTGAAGCTTCTAGAAAATTATAGTGAAAATGAAGGAGAATCAATATTACACGTGGCTGCCAAATTCAATCAATCATCAGAGATAACTGAGACACTAATTAAAACATGTCCACAGCTGATGACAACAGCAAGACGTGAGTCTGATGAGTATCATGGACAAACAGCACTTCATATTGCCATTGCTAAAGGTAATGTTGATGCAGTGGAAACAATGCTATCAGAAATCTTGAATTTGAGTCAGAACCTGAAATCGGCACTTCTACATCAGCTAGCCACTGGGCATAAATTTGTGAACACTGTTATGATGGGTGAGCTGCCACTTTCAGTTGCAGCCTTGACCTTTAATCAGGAAATGCTCACTGCACTGCTGCAGAATGGTGCAGACATGGACCGAAGGAATACAAAAGGGGATACAGTCTTTCACAGCTTAATTCGATATGCAGCAATATACCCTGAACATGTTCCAAGCATAATGGAAACACTGAGCTTTCTTTACAACCAGTCAACAGACCTTCTAGGAAGTAGTGGAAAAGATGCACCCATTTTAAGTATGGAGTATGACCACAATGATTCTTCATATATTTGGTTTATCCCGAACAATGATGATTTAAATGCCCTTCAACTTGCTGCAACACTTTCACAGGCTGAGATATTTGATTTAATCATGAATCTACCAAAAGTATATTCATTCTTGAACAATCATGATGGCTTATTTGACAGAAAACATATTGACATCACTGACATAGATAGTGTGGCCATAGAAAAATGGTCAAAACAACAGCAACTCAGAGAAAACCGGCTACAGAGACACATAGCACCAACAGATGCTGATGGAGTTTCTAAACATAAATTTGCCAACAAGAGCACATCCTGCTCTCCTTTTGACCTTTGTAAGAGAGACACCAGGAAGTCCATCCTTGAAATTATGTTTGACATCAAAAGTGCTGCTGCTTTTGAGTTCATACAACTCCATACTGTTCGACAGATCATCAAAACAAAATGGCTGTTCTATAGACGTTTCTACTATGGCTGGATGCTGTTCCATCTGATGTTCATGATAGTTTTGACTGTTTACTCTGTGCTGCGAGCAGACGACATAGTCACAACAACGGATGTGAATCAGACAAGAGTCAGTCAGGAGGAGGTATCACATCACAGAAAGACATTCTTGGAAGTTTATCGTTATTTATATCTCATTATTGGTGTAATTTACTTCTTTCAAGAAGTTCTACATCTGTTGTTTCGAGTCAAATCATGGGATCTAGTTCAGCTGTTAAATGTGCTGCACAATGGCTCATATCGTATTATACTACTGTTATTTTCACTGAGTCTGGTAATAGATTTTATTTTGTGCCAAGCTTTATCCAATTACGAGAATTACTCTTTAGTTATAGCTTTAATAACCGGTTGGTGGTTCACTATATTTTTTCTGCGGGCTCAGAAAAGATTCAGTTTTTTCACCGTTATGATTCAGAAAGTTATATTTGGAGACATGCTCAGATTTTCTATCATCATATCACTTGCTCTGATTTCATTCACAGCAGGGATATATATGGCGTTTAAAGGAGCTCTGAATCTGAGTGAGGATGAGAGAGAGGATTTAGAGACTTATGGCAGTACCATGCTGCTCTTGTTCCAGCTCATGTTAGGTCTTGGTGACATATCAGCCTTATACAAAGCTCGTCAACCTTGGATGGCTGTGACCTTGTTTATTGTATTCGTACTGTTGACCTATGTGCTCATGTTCAATGCACTGATTGCTATGATGTCACAAACATGTACTCTTGTATCACAAAATCGAAACATACAGTGGCGCGTACAACAGCTGTCTATTATAACATTTTTTGAAGGAATATTCCCTTCATGTATGCAGAAGATGGTTGGAACTGAGAAGTGCATCAAACGTTACAATCCAAATCTGAAACGCGTAACAGAAGAGAAACGGTATTTCTTGGATGTTTGCTCTCTTCAAATTGAGTATGCCAATGCTGAGGACATATACTCTACTAAGAGGAAATTACAACCCACATATTTCCAAGATCATGCAAATTTTTCTCCTTTCCCAAATTTTGAATTGACAATGCAAAGTCCTAGACCTGTATACAGCTACTATACCCCACAGAACTTTTATCAAGGAGGCGGAAATCAGAGCTTTAGAGGTACAGACATTGTAATCAATCCTGCACCAGTCAATTCTCCAGCTAGTAAAAATGACAGGAGTCCACTTATTAAGAGGAACAAAGCAGAACATGAAAAACCAGTGTCAGAATCTAGTCCAGACAGAAAGGGGTACCATTCAGATGGAGAAAGACAAAGTCACAAAAAATCGAAGAAAAAGGTTAGGAAACAAAGGGTTGAGCCTGAAGGGGATATCAATCTCTCATTTGATGATCAGAACCCTGGTCCCAGCTACCTTCATTTGAATTATGGTGATTTGGATCATCTTGATGTTCCAGGTAGATTTCCTGGTACTAAGCCTCAATTTGTAAAGCCACAACTTGCTAGACAGGAATCTAGACGGCGATACCATTCTGAGAACAGTTTGATTGATACCCGTATAGATGGAGTTCAGCATCAACCTCAGCCAATGCATAAGACCCACATAGGAGATGCTCCTCTGCAACAGCATGGTATGGGTAACATCTACACTAGTGGTACTCCTCCACTACAACAACCAATGAGAAATGTGAAAATGGGAGGAGCTCACCAGCCACAGCAGCCAATGAGAAAAGTTCAAATGCCAATACACCATGTCAGTCCAGTAGCTAATCAAAATCAAGGACAAGGATCCCTTGATATTGGCATTATAAATGACTCTTATATGTAAATCATGGCCAGATTTTATGTCTGTTTTACATCAATTCTCTGTTATAAAGATTAAGGGGACAACAACAACAATTTAGTATCAAAATTTGTTGACTTAGGAGCCTTGACGATTTTGTAAGTTTCCAATATACACCCCAAACTCTTTATAACACTATTGTTGAGGTTCAAAACAGACCAAACATGATATATCCCGACAAAGAAGTATAGATTATGTAGAAAAATGACCATTTATGGCCATTTTTCTATATAATATATATATATTTTGAGGGTTATTTTTCTACATAATCTAATTATACTTGGGATCCATCTTTAAACTGTGTTATATCCAAATTTGTGTTATAATTTACCACTGTTATGAAGAGATTGTGGCATACTGAATGGAAATCTGAAAATTTTACACAAGCCATACACTTTGAACATTATGATAACACGCCCCTGTGACATAGTGCATTTTTTTCCTATCTTCAAAATGGCTTCTTTTCTGATGAAATTTCGTGATATTTTTCTTATTTTTACTGCAAAACATAGGTTATGGTTGCTCGTTAGAACCGCCTCATTGAGGCGGTTCTAACGAGTACCCACAACCTATGTCTTGGAGCAGAAATAAGGAAGATAATATACACCCCCTTAAACCCCAGTTTTCTCTATAAAAAGAGGGGTTTGGAGGGGTGTTCATTATACGAACTTGTTAACATGATGAAAATGTGCACACAGTACTTGGATCAGTCAGTACAGTCTCGAAGTATGAGCAGGGTGTTTTCTCTGCACTATCTGGATTGCTTCTTCATCTGTAATGCTACTTGCTATTTTACTTGGCACATCTTAATACACAATTAACTTGACCTGGCTCACATTTTCTGTTATCATGCATCTAAGGGAAGTAATCCATGCAAGAATTATGGATAAGAACATATTCATATTACAACCCTTTACATCATGTTAAACCACAGTTTACATAGAGAGTTCGATCCCGGGCCGCGACATACCAAAGTCGTTAAAAATGGTACTAGCTGCTCCTCGCTTGGCACTCAGATTTACGGGGTACAGCTAGGACTGGTCGAACCAGTGTCAGGATAATGTGACTGGGTGTGGTATCATGTAATGTGTCTGGGACATGATACTTCAGTGAGGCAGCACTATAAAAGTGAGCATTGAGCTCCCTGTCGCAACCAGACACCATCGTGATATAACTGAAAAATTGTTGAAAGCGACGTTAAACCCGAATTCACACACACACACACACACACACACACACATAGAGACTGGGGTTTAATGTGGTATACATTTTCTTATTTATGCTCCAAGACATAGGTTGTGGGTATTCATAAGAACTAACGAGCATCCACAACCTATGTTTTGAGTGGAAAAAGAAAAATATCACAAATTTTCATTGAAAAATGCTTGTTCTGGTAATATGATTGTAGCACTGATTGGTTTGTTTGTTTGGTTTGACGTTTAACCTCCCCGTCAACACTGTATAGTTCATTTTGGAGACATTGCTTCCAATTTTGTGGGACTTTTACCCGACATTGAGATGAAATGATATCTCAAGCCCTGTCACCCAATGAAACCAGTAGGATTCATAAGCATGGGCAGTCCGACTCGCACCGCTTTGCCTGGGCAGGCTTAAATCCTGTAAGCAGTTTAACAGTACTCGTCTGCAGATGGTTTCAGCTCTGCGTGGAAGCATCATGCAGCCCATCTATTTCTTCATGCCCCGATGAGTGGGTAGCACTGATTGGTCGACTGTCTCTGGAGTAGGCTGGGAAAAATAGTCCTTTACTGAGACTTATACTGTTTTGTTTAACCCTTGGATGCAAGTATTTTAAGCAAACAGTGTAGATCCTGATTAGATGCCACAGAATGTGGCATCTGATCAGGATCTACACTGCTTGTCAATGCTCCAGCACATGAGCCCAGTCCAGAATTTACAATATACCAACCTCTTGACAACACAGCAAGAAGCAAAGCGCTGCTATAAATAACCATTTCTTGGATTTTGTGCATGGTGAGGGATAGTCACATGGAAAACAGCAGGTGTGAAGCTTCTGTAGTTAGTAACTTTGGGTCAATTGACGAACAATCAACCCAAAAAGGGGAATGGTTACACCTTCAGTTGAAGCAACTCTTTCAAAAATATTTCTAATTACTCTTATCAACAGCTGGTCTACTATTAATGGAAATACCACAATGATCCTAAGTATTGGGAAGATAGGTTGAGCAAACAGTGTAGACCCTGATCAGGCTGCTCCTTCAGCAGCAGTCTGATTAGGGTCTTCACTGTCTGCCATTCTGTCTGCACCTGTTGGACTCCTTGCTGGATCATGAAACAAATTTGTTAAAATTTTAGGAGAATTATAGCAAGTTCTTCAAGTGTCCGAATTTTTAGGATTTTTACGGTATACTCTTCTTGGAAAAAATTACTCTTGAGGAACTTTTTTTTTCCTTTAAGGGTTGAACCCTATTTTGGAGGGTTTTGGAGTACAGAAATGGTAACAAAACGTCACAAAAATTATCTCTTTTGCAGTAAGGATGGAAAACAGGACTAAGTTGTTCAAAACTTACAATGTAATTAGGTATTTAATGAATCATTAAAACTTTTAACTTGTCATTCAGTGTGGCTTCACACTTAATGAAATATATTTGGTATTCGCCTAAAAAAGAAAATATATATGCCTTTCACAGTAGTTCAATATCCGCCCACCCATCGGGGCTTGAAGAAATATATGGGCTGCATGATGCTTCCACGCAGAGCTGAAACTGACCTGCACACGAGTACTGGTAAACTGCTTAGAGGCTCTTAGCCTGCCCAGGCAAAGCGGTGCTTATAAACATTATTGGTTTCATTGGGTGGCAGGGCTTGAGATGTCATTTCATCTCAATGTCGGGTAAAAGTCCCACAAAATTGGAAGCAATGTCTCCAAAATGACCTTTACAGTGTTGACGGGGACGTTAAACATCAAATCAAACAAACAAACAGTAGTTCAATATATGACAAGAAAGGTAAAATATCTCCCTGCAGGTGTATCCGTTCCTCATGTACCTTATAATCAATGGAATGTATTGCAAATACAGTAAAATTCTGCTATTTAAGACCACCTAAAATTAAGACTAAATCTGCTTTTAAAAGGTTATTTAGAAATATGCAGTTATTCCTTCTACACAGTGTCTCCTGGTCAGGGACCACCTTTGGGACTGTTCAAAAGTGGTCTACTGTTCAAAAGTGGTCTTAAAGAACACTTTTGAACATTCCCAAATGTGGTCTTAATATAGGAATTTTACTGTATATATGAGCAAATAAGTGCTGTTATGTGCCAAAATATATTATATAAACATGCAGACAAAAGTCAATCATCACTTCTGTAAAGATTCAGTGAATGCCTATCACAACAATTGTTGTCTGCTTTGTCGTCTTCAGGTTACTTTAAAAGTCATTTTTGCAAACAGTGTGGACCAGATCAGACTGTTAATCAAATCTGGTCCACACTGTTTGTCTGCATGCAATAGTATCTTTTAAAAGTTTGCAAGAAGATTCAGCAGATGACATTTTCTGATGCAGAATTTCTCGGCATCCTAAGGGTTAAATGTCTGGGCCCAGATGTTCCAAACTGATGATGCCATTGGTTAACAAATTGCTAAAACTTTGATCATTTAATTTTGCTTGTAAAAACAATTTTTCCACTGACATGCTGGTTAAAGCCCCGGTCCCACAGACCTTGCGACTGCGATGCGACCTCTCTGCAACTGATTTCGTTGCAACTGGCCCGCGACCTTTGCAACTGTTGCAACTAAATTTGCTCCGTAAATGTGATCGCCGACCCGTCGCCGACTAGTCGGCGACCGGTCGCCGAACAATCGGCGATTTATGTAGCCCAAAGTCGGTGATTGATCAGCGACTTGTCGCCGAAGAATCGCCGTATGACCGGCGACTGACTTGCAACAAGTGAAACATGATCGGGGACTAGTCGGCGATCAATCGGCGACTCTTCAGAGACTGGATAAAACCGATTGGCGACTTGTCGGAGACTTTTTTGCGCTTTTTTTTTTGGACACAGACAAAAATAAACTAAATTTTCGACTGCTGAGAGTCTTCTCTGGGCTGCTGCAAGTCCTCGTCATCCGAAATTGGTGACCGAGCCTTGCTTCCCGTTTTTTCGGCTGCGGCGCCGTTTTCTTTTGCCCGCCTCCGAACCATGTTGCCTCTTTGAAAGCTGTCGTCGAAATGATGCTAGGATGTTAACATTTTTTTATTGTAGTTGGCGCTATAATCGGTCGGTGGTTTTAACACCTTTTTACAGCTTGTCGGCGCCCAGTTGCAGACCAATCGCAGATCAATCGCCGACTTATCAGTGATCAATCTCCGATCGATTGGCGACCAATCGCCGAACAGTTGCCGAGTGATCGCCGATAGGTCGTGGATCGATCGCGGATCAGTCGACGATTAGTCGGCGATCGGTCTGCGACCAGTCTCCGATAAGTTGCAATAGGGTTGCTAGAATTTACAGCCAAATTTGCATAAATTCGGTCGGGGATCGATCGGTGACCGTTCGGCGATCGATCGGAGATTGGTCTGCGACGTCTAAAAAACCATTGCAACTAGTCTGCGATCAAAATCAGTCGCAGCCAGTCTTTTGTGCATGCACAAAAGACGATCGGCGACTAAATTTGATCGGCGACCTACCCGCGACCTTGCTGCAACCTTTATAAAACCTCCGTGCGACTTCTGAAACCGCTCAGCGATTGCCATTTTTTTAAGTCGCAGAAAGGTCGCATCGCGGTCGCAAGTTCTGTGGGACCAGGGTTTAAGCCAACAATATGTTGAGCAACTGGGCCCTGGTAATTAGTTTCATTGCTTCAGATTGAATTTGTTTGTTTTTATTGGAGTTAAGTAGCCCATTTAACACTATTTAGGTCATTTTTGAGCCAGTCAGTTTACCTATCCACAATTTTCCTAGCCAGGCTTATGCGTAAGCGGTTAACCAGTACAGTGCACATTCTTTCACCAGAAACTGACAATTGCCCTTCTTGAATCAGCGGAAGATAGAGAATGACCGTAGAAAAGATTTCATGATCAATCTCCATGAAAGAATGTTGCCGACCCAGGCATAGTAAAGATAATAAGGGTAATTTTTACCTAGGCTGGGTAATTTTTTCAGCAGACAACATCTTGAAATATTTTTCTTATTTTTCCTAGAAAACAGGATTTGACATTAATTTGCATGGGATGTTTAGAAAATAGCATTTGACATTTCATGCAAATTGTCTCCTATAGAGACAATGTGCATGAGATGTCAAGTCCAATTTGCATGATTTTTTGCATAACATCAATTTGTCATCTGCTGAGTTAGCCTACAGTGTGGTAAAGGTTAATATACGTACCCACAATAGTTTCTATACATGAAATTGCTTTTTTACCTTCGTTTGTTTGTTTGTATTGGCGTTTTAACGCCCCAGTCAAAACTGTTTTAGGTCATTTTTGAGCCACTCAGTTTTCCTATCCATAATTTTCCTGGGCAGGCTTATACATAAGCGGTTAATGAGTATAGTGCACATTCTTTCATCAGAAACTGACAACTGCCCTTCTTGAATCAGTGGAAGGGAGAGAATGACCGCAGAAAAGATTTCATGATCATCTCCACGAAAGAATGTAGCCGACTCCAGCAGGTATCGAACCCGCGTCCTCCTGATCAACAGTCAGACGTGCATCCGACTGAGCTACCAAGGCCGGCCTTTTTACCATTGTAAAACCAGGGGTAACACATTCAAATTTTCTTTTCTTTGAGCAAAGATTACCCATTTGTCTGTTGCAAATCATTGTTTGTTCTGGCTTTCTGAGCATTACCACGGTTCAGGATTGCCTTAAACTTCCAAGGGGTCATGTTGTCATTTTCCCATAGCAAAAGGATTAAAATGCCACATTTGAATGCATGAAAAAAGGATTTCTGTCATTTTGCATTTGAAGCCTTTAATTCGACACCTAAAGTGCATACCTGCAAACAATTAGAAGCATCAGCCTTAGCAGGTGGAAGTAAAGAGGCTCCTGTAATTCAGAAAAATGTGTTTGAACACCACTATCAATGGTAACTCCATTGAAAATTGAAATCATCAGAAAATTTTGTGGCATGGATTTTCATAGGTGTTGAACATAAGGAGAAACAGCTATTTTTGTAACAAAATGATTTTAAACAATTCAAAAAAAATATAGACATGTATTGAAACATTGGCTGTTCGAAAACTGATATAATTCTTATTCAAAGGGAGATAATCTGATAATTTTACAAATTCAAATCCATATCATTAGATAATGAAGATGGTCCATAGCCAACAGTCTTCAACTTGAAATCTTCATCTGCAAGTGCACAATGACAATTTCTTTGCAGATCTATTCATGGCACATACTGCAAGACAACTCTGCTGTACAAATTTCTGTTTCTGTGCCTTTTGTAGCTGATTATCTGTTCAGTGTCAAAAGTCACCTGAGTAATACTAACCAAGAAACTCATATATATTTACACGGAAGTTTGTATTGTTTCTTTCATGACCAGGGGCCAGTGGTTCAAAACTAACAATGTCGTTAGTTAAAATATCGTTAGACTTTGATCATTAAATATGGCAAATATGCTGAAATTTTTGCTGAAAAAATGCGAGCAGCAAAAGCTGCTCACATTTTTTCAGCAAAAATACCAAAATACCAAAATTTTCGATATTGTACTTGCTAGAAGAGTTAACATTATGACCACTAACGAGCTCATTAAGCTAACGATGCATTGAACAACTGGCCCCAGGTATATTTAAAACAATAGGTTTGGAGTTTCATGGCCCTTTCAAGATTATTTCACTGATATCAAGTCAATAGATAAGCAGAGGCAGACGCAAACTGGGATACCCGGAGAAAACAAGAATATCGGTGAAACTGATGGATGCTTCCCAAGGTGCAATAGTCGGAACATGAAACATTATCCTAGTTAAAGAGTGGTATACTGTGTATGCTCACTGTACTTCAAAATGGAGTATAACAAAACCTGTCGGTGGACAGATTAGCTTGCCTGATTGCACTGTCATACAAACATCAGCAACACAAAAGTCGGAATAAATTATATCAGAATGATGAGAGGTTGATAATGAAAGGCTGTGTGCAATGGAACTCCGTTTACAGTTGGAAAGATTTCTGCCTCCAGCAAGTTTTTCTAAAAATAGCCGCAGTGACCTTGACCTTGAGCCCAAGACCCTGAAAGTCAAACTTGCTCGAGATATTATCATACCCAACATTTGTGTGAAGTTATATTAAAATCCATCAGCAAATTTAGCTAGAGCGATGACAATATTTATTTCTGAAAATAGCCGCAGTGACTTTGACCTTGAGCCCAGGACCCTGAAAGTCAAACTTGCTCGAGATATTATCATACCCACCATTTGTGTGAAATTATATTAAAATCCATCAATAAATTTAGGCAATAGAGCGATGACAAAGTTTTTTCTAAAAATAGCCACAGTTACCTTTACTTTGAGCCAAGGATTCTGAAAGTCGAACTTGCTTGAGATATTATAATACCCAACATTTGTGTGAAGTTATATTAAAATCCATCAGCAAATGACGACGCTAGAGCAATGACAGTTTTTTCTAAAAATAGCTGCAGTGACCTTGACCTTTAGCCCAGGACCCTGAAAGTCAAACTTGCTCGAGATATTATCATACCCAACATTGTGTGAAGCTATATTAAAATCCATCAGGAAATGACGAGGCTAGAGCGATGACAAAGTTTTTTTTTCTAAAAATAGCCACAATGACCTTGACCCCAGGACCCTGAAAGTTGAACTTGCTCGAGATATTATCATACTCAACATTTGTGTGAAATTATATTAAAATCCATCAATAAATGTAGGCACTAGAGCGACAAAGTTTTTCTAAAAACAGCCACAGTGACCTTGACCCTGAGCCCAGGACCCTGAATGTCGAACATGCTCAAGATATTATCATACCCAACATTTTTGTGAAGTTATATTAAAATCCATCAATAAATGTAGGCACCAGAGTGATGACAAAGTTTTTCTTAAAATAGCCATAGTGACCTTACACTGCAGCTTTAAACAAAGTACCATAACTCTGACAAATCATCTAACCAGATAGCATGGATAATATGCGCATCCCCTATTGCTGCTTAAGATTCCATTGAAGTTTCATTGAATTTCTGCAAGTAGTTGCTGAGAATTCGCGCTGTGAATTCGCGTGGACACGAACAGTACCCTATATATTCATGCAGAATTCATCAAAGGGACATAACCGTTGGAAAAATCATCGAACCAAAACACGCAGGTGATATGCACATCCACCTTCAATACTTAATATTCCCATGAAGTTTCATTGAAATCCGACCTGTAGTTTCTGAGAATTCGTGTGGACAAAAGCGGCATGGACGTACGGACGCACATACGAAGCGACAACTATATGCTCCCCAGAAATTCTTCGGGGAGCATAAAAAACACCTGACTTTCTGTTGCAGAACTTGGCATCTGACATGTAATCTGTGCAGGACCATATCACACAGCAGTGAGAGACCAACTGCTTAAGATACAGGACTCTAAACCACTATATCAATGGGGCTCGTTACAACAGCCAAACAAAATGTGTGACAAGAAGAGATACCCAGCTTTGGGTTAATATATAAGTTTTCATAAAACCATTTGATTTAAAGTTCCACTAAGATATCAATGGGACACAATAAGTTTCACATTTTCATACAGAATTTATATTTTTGTAACATTTCATATTATAACTTTGCCAACAATATTCAATAGTTCCTGTAAATACACGAGCACTTGAGTTTCAAGACTGGTACAAAAGACAGAATTACTAAATTCACTGATTATCAATGGCAGTGGTACTTGAGTTTTATCTACATGTACATTATTTATTTATTTGCCTATGCAGGCCACTAAAGTATTTTTACACAAACCAAAGTTTGTTTTGTTGTTGATGTTCTTTAATTCTTCTCTTGTTTTGTCATTTTATCATTACCATGTCTTTCCATTCTATGACAGCTCCAGAAAAACGTGTTTGTAAACCATAGTCATATCAACAGATAGGGTTGGTATTTTGTGATAACTGAAGAATAGTTTTCATTATTTCTTCACATAAACCTATGTTGTGGGTATTCATTAGAACAACCTCTGCAAGGTGGTTCTAATGAATACCCACAACATAGGTTTTTATGTTGTGGGTATTCATTAGAACCACCTCTGCAATACCCACAACATAGGTTTTAATGGAGAATTGAAAAAAAAAACTATCCTACATTTATCACAAAATACCAGCCTTCTCTGTTGCTATGCGTAGTGATTTCATCAATATCCATCTAAATATTGGCCATTTGCATCAGATTAGAATAACATGATGACAAAAACTACAATAATAAGCTTTTTTCTTTATATTTTAACATTTAAGAATATTACATTTATATAAGTACACCCGGACCTCGTTATAGCACGATTCGTTACAGCACGAATTCGGATATAACACGGTTTTGGTTTGGACCCCAAATTTTCCCCAACCAACATTTATAAATATTATCCAAGGATTGTATCAGGTTTTAAGCACAACAACTTTATTTTCCTCTCACTTTTGACTGCGGTAATACGGTAGCTAACA
Source organism: Lucinisca nassula (assembly GCA_963580285.1). NCBI lineage: Eukaryota > Metazoa > Mollusca > Bivalvia > Lucinida > Lucinidae > Lucinisca > Lucinisca nassula. Next base: position 52,418,230 of record OY757010.1, read on the forward strand.
CGGTAGCTAACACGGTTTATAACGGTACTTTTTGATATTTATTGCAGGCCTCCAGCAGAGTTGAATAAACAGTATATAAACTTGTTTAGCTTGACACGCATGATAAACATGAACTGCCATCGGCACAATCAAAAGTGTTGGCTTAGTGAGATAAAGAGATTAAAGAACTCGGTTACGCAACCGGAAAAAAATATTTATCATGCTCTGTTAAGGATCACTGCTCAGCAGAAATTTTAAACATCGATGCAGACGATGTGATCGGTCAACTGCAATAAAACTAATTTTCTAGAGCCGCATGTAAAAGAAAGTCAGATTTATTCCAGCTTAAAAGCAAATGATAAAACATATTCAAGATCGATTTTCGCGGTAAAAAATCATTAAAGACCATGTGCACCATTAAAATCAATTCAAATGGCTAAAATATTAAGGGCAAGACATTTCAAGGGAAGTAATTCAAATTTCTTGTAAGCGTTGATCATTGTCCGGTTCCGAACCCTAACCCGGTAATTTTACCATCAAACTCTATTAACGGTACTGTAGTTCGGTACGGTCCAGATTCTCAGTAACAACAAAGTTAGCCGGGAACCAGCTATCAAAATGGCGTCATACTCGCTGTCAGATCGGACCATTTCTGGATATAAAACATGGTTTATGGTTTCGATTAAAGTGACTTGTTTGACTTGATGGGCCATGGTATTTACTGCCATTGATTAGTTCTAAACACATTTTAGTCGGGAAATACGGTCATTAACCGGACCGTACATCATCTTGTTTGGGAAACTATTGATCACCATTGTGTCAATGGTTGATCTGTGACAAATACGGTCTGCGTTTATAACACGATTCGGTTAACTAACACGGCCCGTTGGTTGGACCCGGAGTTCCGTGTTATAACGAGGTTGAGGTGTACATAGTAACAGATAAGGTTGGTATTTTATAACAACTGAAGGATAGCTTTTATCAGTTCTCCATAAAAACCTATGTTGTGAGTATTCATTAGAACTGCCCCGTCGAGGCGGTTCTAATGAATACCCACAACGTAGGTTTATATGCAGAAACAAGGAAAACTATCCTTTGTCACAAAATATGCACCTGTGAGAAGAGTACCCAGACAAAAGTATCTGACAGTCCGTAAACAGTCTTGGCCTTTCACTGGCTCCTACCTATATGGGTGAGAGACAATCAGAGCTACTTACTTAAAGCCACACTGTGGCCATGTACGCTGTAAAACACTTGTATTTAGTGTAAATTTTAGCTTGGCACTACTGGATGCCAAGGTAAGAAGTGCTAAAATAAAGACTTCACCTATTTGATTTTCAGTATGTGTATATGTATTTGATTTCATTTGGAGTTATAGAAACAAAAAAAATTAACTTGTCGCAAAATGTCTTTTTTTTTTAAAACCACCATTTTTTCATATCAAGTGTTTTAGAGTAGCAATGTGTTTAAAAAGATCTGAGGTGTCCAAATATGGGAATATACTATATATAATAATAGCTATAAGCAGATTTTGGTAGGGCAGTTACTTATCACATGAGCAAATCAAATGATGAAGTAAATGACACCTCCATACAGGTAATCAAGACTAAATATATGAGCTGCAGAATAGGTGTGGAAACGCATTTCGTGGCATCTGAGATGACTGACGACAGCAAACAGGATCTTAAGCATAAACTGGGCCATGAACTACTGCTATGACTGGATCTATCCACACCTCAACATTTATTCTAATCTGATTATGCAAGAAACACATTCTCAACAGTTATCTGGAGATGGCTTTTACCCATGATGTTCACAGTGACAGTACTGTTAGCCCCTCAAAGTGCCAAGTACTATAAAAATCCTCAGAGTTCAGACACCTGAGAACTTGCTGTAATTCTCCAAAAAATTTAACAAATTTGTTTCACAATCCAGCAAGGAGTCAATAAGGTGCAGATTGAATGGCAAACAGTGTAGACCCTGATCAGACTTCTCCTGAAGGAACCGTCTGATCTGGGTCTGCACTGTTTGCTAAGGCCTATCTGTCCTAATACTTTGGAGGATCATTACGGTATGACCTCAGCTGATATCATTTTCAAATATATATTTTTTACTTATTTTAATGACAAAACAAGCAGTGATATTTGATGTGAATCATATTTACTCATCATCACATTAATAAGTCTGTGTAAATAACACCCCTCTAAACACAACTTTATATGGAGAAAACTGGGGTATACATGGGTCATACATTATTTTTCTTATTTCTGCTCCCAGACACAGGTTGTTGGTGAGTGAGTGTTTGAGTTTTACATCCCACCAACAGCTAAGGTCATACAGAGACGGGACCTTGGTTTAAAGACCCATCTGAAAGTCTGGGGAAGCCCAGGATCGATCCTGCGATCCCTGGTTTACAAGGCGAGAAGCTTAAACACTACACCACGGAGGCTTCTACAGGTTGTTGCTACTCCTCAGAATTGACTCAATAAGGCAGTTCTTACAAGCATCCACAACCTATGTTTGGAGCATTAATAAGAAAAACATCACAAATTTTCACCAGAAAAAAACAACCCTTAGATGTGAAAGAAAGCACTGTGTCACAAGTACTATAACACACCCGTGTGACATAGTGCATTTTTTCACATCTCCGAAATGGTTACTTTTCTGATGAACATCCGCGATATCCATAATATTCTTATTTATACTCCAAACATAGATTACGGGTGCTCATTAGAACTGCTTCATTGAGGCGGTTCTAACGAGTACCCACAACATATGTCTTGGAGCAGAAATAAGAAATATAAGGTGTACCCCCTTAAACCCCAGTTTTCTCTACATAAAGTGGGGTTTAGGGTGATCTTCATTTCACAGACTTGTTCACTTGATGGTAATGTTTTTTTTAGAGAAAATACGGCCTGACATATCATGTGAATCAGCAGATGATTCACAATTAATGTCAAGCCTCACATTCTATGAAAAATGAGCGTAAAACTTAGAAATATCACAAGATGCACAATTTTGTTTGGAACTTTGAAGGTCAGTATCTGACAAGATTCAATAAAGACTCAAACACATCTGATTTTATGTTATCCTTATATTCAAGGTTTATTTTAGAAACAGCATAGAAAGGGGGATAACTCCCCAATGACAACCCTGAAGGAAATGTGGTGTTATTCTATATAAGAAAGGACAAGGTTCATGAAGGGTTGAAACTAGCTGTCTCAGAATTATGTAATATTTTGATAATATTTTGATAAGAAAAGCCAAAATGTCCACTTCAACTGCAGAAGGTAAGGGCAAAGGGAGAAAATTGTTATTTCTTTTGTTTCTACACTTCCACTCATTTTTCTCTGTCTCCCCTGCCTATCACTTTCATCTCTTCTATTATCTCTTGTTTTTTTCTTTTGTCCCTTTTCTGGGAGATGACACAAAGGTTGACATGTCATTTATCCCCAACAAAATCAATCAATCAAACTGATCATGAAGTGTGTGTGTGTGTGTGTGTGAATTCGGGTTTAACGTCGCTTTCAACAATTTTTCAGTCATATCACGACGGTGTCTGGTTGCGACAGGGAGCTCAATGCTCACGTTTATAGTGCTGCCTCACTGAAGTATCATGTCCCAGACACATTACATGATACCACACCCAGTCACATTATCCTGACACTGGATCGACCAGTCCTAGCTCTACCCCGTAAATCTGAGTGCCAAACGAGGAGCAGCTAGTACCATTTTTAACGACTTTGGTATGTCGCGGCCCGGGATCGAACCCGAGACCTCCCGTTCCCCGGAGCGGACACTCTACCAACTGAGCTATCGGGGCCGGTACTGATCATGAAGATGTGCATAGTTACAATATATTTGCAAAGTCTTGCAAAACAGTTTAGAAACTAAAATTAACTTCTCAAGTTGATCATAGAAAAAAAATTCTACTGCCATTCTCTCTTCTGCTGATTCAAGAAGGGCAGTTGTCAACTTCTGGCAAAAAAAGTGCACTGAAATTACTGTCAGCCCATGAAAAGTGTGGTTAAGTAAACTGACCGGGCTTGACATAACCTAAATAGTGTTGAGTGTTGACAGGACCATTAAGCATTAAACAAACTAAACTCTTTACCATGGCTATCATTATTTTACCAGAATAATACACTTACCTTGTTGTAAAACATGCAGGTACTTTTTGTAGTCAAAAATTACAACAGAAACTTCAAGTTTGGTTTGATTTGGACCAAAACATTCAACCTTACATGGCCAATATCAGCAAATCAAACACACCTCAGGAAATGTTACACATACAATGACCTGTACCACAACCTTTATGATGTTAAAACAATAGACAGAAACTGTATAACCGGAGTACAAATGGTCCTGAAGCGCTTACCTGAGTGCTGAGTGTATAAGAAGCCATTTGTTTTCTGAGTATATGATCACTGAATGGTTTTATCATGGCGGCCATCTTGGTCATGTGATATAGAAGACATTCAAAATGATGACTAGATGTAAGCGCTCCATATTCACCATTTTTGCATTATTTGCTGGCTCCAAGCTTACACATTATCAATATTGAAGGTCAGGGGGGTTGGTTACCTGTTTTTTCCAACACTGATTACCTTCAGACTAGGAACCAGAAGCAGGGCCTGACAAATAAAACAAGAGGCCCATGGGCCACTATGCTCACCAGAGCTCAGGTGGGCACTGCCCAATTGCAGCCATGTATTTTAACATGATATCATTTTAATCTGCCAAATGAACCCCCATATCCAAATGAGCACCCATGTGGACTCAGTATATGAAACATTAGGCCTTTTATGAAGTAGAGGGGGTGGGGCATGGACCCAATGGAGCCCTGGTTGGTGTCACTAAATGTGTCTTATCACAAAGAACAAGAATATATAGGATTTAGCAGTGGGGATCTGCATGGCTGGAGATATAAGTGGAGGGGTTGGAGCATGCCCTGTCGTTCCCAGGAAAGCCCAAGATTGTTGTCCCTAAATGTGTCTTATCATAAGGACCAAGTATATATATGGTTTAGGGGTGGGAGTCTGAACGGTATCCAAGATATCCTTTCATGAAGTGGAAAGGAGAGGACTGGCCCCTGCGGACACCGCAAATAATAAGGAACAAGAACATATATGAATACGGGGTGGGGATTTGAATGGTTTCTGAAATATATGGCCTTTTATGAAGTGGAAGGGCGGGGCACATTGCCTCAGCACAAAGAGACCCCCAAGTTGGTGTGACTGAATGAGTCTTATCATAAGGAACAAGAATATATATGGTTTAGGGGTGGGGATCTGAACTATTTCTGAGATATGTGGCTTTTAATGAAGTCAAGCGGTGGAGCAAGGCCCGGGCATGCCCCGGGGACTCACAAGCTGGTGTTAATGAATGTGTCTTATCATAAGGAAGATGAATATATATGGTTTAGGGTAGGGGCTCTGAACAGTTTCTGAGATAAAAGGCATTTTGTTTAGTGCAGGGGTGGGGCAAGGCCCAGGGAGACCCCCAGGTTGGTGTCAATGAATGTGTCTTATCATAAGGTACAAGAATATATATGGTTTAGGGGTGGAGATCTGTAAGGTTTCCGAGATATTGTGATATTATGAAATGGAGGGGGTGGGGCATGGCCCCAGCACATCCCTGGGGACCCCCAGGTTGGTGTCACTGAATGTGTCTCATCATAATGAACAAGAACATATATGGTTTAGGGGTAGGGATCTGAACAGTTTCTGAGATATATGGCCTTTTGTGAAGTGAAGGGGTGGGGCATAGCTCCGGCGCACCCCGGAAGACCCCCAATTTGGGGTCAATGAATGTGTCTTATCATAAGAAGCAAGAATATATATGGTTTAGGGGTGGGGATCTGTAAGGTTTCCGAGATATTGGGCCTTTTATGAAATGGAGGGGCGGGACATGGCCCCGGCGCATCCCGGGGGACCCCCAGTTTGATGTCACTGAATGGGTCTTATCATAAGGAACAAGAGTATATAGGGTTCAGGGGTGGGGATCTGAATGGTTTCCGAGATATTGGGCCTTTTATGAAGTGGAGGGGGTGGGGCATGGCCTCGGCGCATCCCGGAGGACCTCCAGGTTGGTGTCAATGAATGCGTCTTATCAATAGAAACAAGAATATATATGGTTTAGGGGTGGGGATCTGTAAGGTTTCTGAGATATAAGGCATTTTATGAAGTACTGGGGGGCGGCGCATGGCCCCGGCACAACCTACTGGACTCCCAGGTTGACATGAAAGCATATGGCTGAGAGAAGTTTGCTAAAGGAACATTTCTATGAAAGTTTTGTCAAAATATCTGCAAAGGCTTTGTAGTTAATGCCATTTTTCAATTTTCCCCATTATAAGTCTATGGAAAATCTAAGTTGCCATAGCAACCAAACTAAAGGGCCGAATTTCATAAAAAACACAAAACCTGTAAAGGCAAATATGGTGAATATTTCCATAAACTCTCAGCCTCATAGAGCATACGGTTTCTGAGGAGATGATTTTTTAAGTATTTTTTTCTATTTTTTTCATTTTGGTTTCCATGGCAACCAATACAAACGAGCAGTAGGCCTAAAATCATATGGCAGATAGTAGATTGCCTAAATATATTTCTATGAAAGTTTTGTCAAAATATCTGCAGCGGCTTAGCAGTAAATGCCATTTTTCAATTTTCCCCATTATAAGTCTATGGGAGCTCTAAGTTGCTATAGCAACCAAACTAATGGGCCAATTTTCATAAAAAACACAAACTTTTAATCCCCCAACCCAAGCATGCTACAGATAAAATTTGGGCCCAATCGACCCAGTGGTTTCAGAGGAGATGTCGTTTGAAAGTGTTGACGACGCAGACGCAGACGACGACGACGGACAACTGCCTATCCTAAAAGCTCCCCCGGAGCCTTCGGCTCTGGTGAGCTAAAAAGTTTCCACTTGCGCACCGGGCAAGTATAATATTTTTGCACTTGCCCAGCTCAAAATCCTACTTGCCCAGGATTTTGGAACTAAAAGTGGAGGGTGGGTGCGGAAGGATAATGGTGACGATAATGACAACCAACATTTATAAATATAATCCAAGGTCTCTATCTAGTTTTAAACACAACAACTTTCCATTAGGGTCTAGTTATTTCATGTTTGTGTTTCCCTTTGGTGTCTCTAATGGGAGCTGTGGGTTAATTATATCGATTCCTGATCATTGCCTTCATCTCCATGCGGTAATACGGCAGAAAATACTGAAGTTGTCACGGTCAATAATGGTACTTTTTCAAGTTAATTGCTTACATATCGTAACACCATAACCGATTAGCAATTTAAGATACGGTTATATAAACTCTACAGGCATCATTAACACGAGCTGCATCCAATGTACTCAAAAGATCAGGGCAGCAAGATAAGAGATTAAAAGAAAGCAGTTTAGTTTACAATTTACTGATCCAACCACAAGACGAGGACCCACTCCATCCAAAATGAGCCTAATCTTTCACACAAGCAAGTTCAATGCGAACATCAAAGTTTTCCGCTGCTCACAAACCACCGCTACCATTTTTCTGCACAAGATAGGTAAATGACATTATCCGACGCCAGCAACCCCACAAGTGTTTAATGTCATTGTTTTATTTTTATGGGGTGTATCTTTTTCATAAACTAGAAATGTGTCCATAGGAAACGGATGCCCCCGCCTGAATATATGTCTATGTTCATATTCATCCATAGAAAGTTATTGACCGTGTTTAAGTTTTGGTCATTTTTTCATGTTTGACCTCTAAGTATGACCTTGACTTTGTAGGTAAGGACCTTGGTTTTGTGTGAGGCAGATTGTCTCATGATGGCCAACATTTCTGCCAAATAATTTCAAAATCCATCCAGAGATAAGAAAGTTATTGACTGCGTTTAAGTTTCGGACCCTTTTGTTTTTTACCTTTGACCTCTAAGTATGACCTTGACTTTGGAGGTACGGATCTGGGTTTGCCCCTAACACATAGTCTCATGATGGTTAACATTTCTTCAAAGTAATTTCAAAATCCATCCAGAAATAAGTAAGTTATTGGCTGCTTTTAAGTTTCGGACCCTTTTTTGACCTTTGACCTCTAAGTATGACCTTGACCTTGGAGATACGGACCTGAGTTTTGCACACAACACATCGTCTCATTATGGTTAACATTTCTACAAAGCAATTTAAAAATCCATCCAGAAATAAGAAAGTTATTGGCTGCGTTTTTTAAGTTTCGGACCCCTTTTTTTGACCTTTGACCTCTAAGTATGACCTTGACCTTGGAGGTACAGACCTTGGTTTTGCACGTGACACGTCGTCTCATGATGGTTAACATTTCTGACAAGCAATTTTAAAATCCATCAAGAAATAAGGAAGTTATTGACTGCGTTTAAGTTTCAGACGGACGGACGGATGCACAGACGTACAGACGGACGAACGGACTGACGGATGGACAGGGGCAACTCTATATGCCCTTTCCACCATTCTTCGAATGGCGGGGGCATAAAAAATTGTTTGGAACCGGTAAAAAATATTTTCTCGATAGCTAAATGGTTGTGAACAGAGGTGGATAGAAAACAGCGCTTTGCACAGCTCCCAAATTATCCCCAGAAGCTCTGTATCAATAACCAACAACAGCGTTCAACTTTTCCCGCCAAGCGTCTGCTATTTGGCACCAAAACATAACCATTCACGAGATAGTAGAATAGTCTGTTTTTATTATGCTTACATCTACCGTTAAATGTAGCTAATTGTCTGAGGAGTGATTAAATCATTTTCACATTGATTGTGGATTAAATTTTATGATTGGGGGATAAACGCAAATAGAGACATAAGTTGACCATATTTTCACACCTTGATCAAGTGGGCTTATCAATAGCAACGTACATGAAATGAAAGTCACGCATCGCAGGGCAATCATGTTTAATTGACAATTATATGACAGGGATTAACAATAGTGTTATAATTGAACCGTTATAAATACACAGATGGTTTGTCTCTGAATTGTCGACAAAGCTGGACAGTGCAGCAATTATTGTAATTTACTTAGTGGTCTAGTTTACCGTATTCATGGACTCAAAAGACTGACAGTTGTAAACAATTTTTTTGCACTTGCCCGACCGGGCGTCTTAAGGTCAAAGTGCATCTGCCCGGCGCAATTTCTGACTTGTCCCGGGCGCCTGGGCAATGGATTTGTCAGCCCCTGCTGTAAGTGGGTGGTTGGATGAGGCGAAGCTATCATGCATCTTATGACACTGGGGCATCAAACTCATACTAGTTGGACAAGGCCTGCTATTCTTGTAGCAGGTAAGGGTAGTAGGCGGCACCAACCCATTGGGGCTTGAAGAAATAGATGGGCTATATGACGCTTCCACGCAGAGCTGAAACTGACCTGCACACGAGTACTGACCCGCACACGAGTACTGGTAAACCACTTAGGCAAAGCAGTGCAAGTCTGACCGTCCATGCTTAAAAACCCTATTGGTTTTATTGGGTGGCAGGGCCAGAGATGTCATTTCATCTCAGTGTTGGATAAAAGTCCCACAAAATTGGAAGCAACGTCTCCAAAATGATCAGCCCAAAAACCTTATGGAGCCTTTCCCCCTACTGATGATGCTTCTCATGTAATTTGATTAAGATTGGCCAAGGGGTATTAGAGATATATTTATTTGAAATTGTTTACGGAGGCATGCACGACGGACGACGGACAAAATGTGATCACAAAAGCCCACCTTGTCACTACGTGACAGGTGAGCTAATAAAACACAAGTCAGTAATTTGTCCCTGTTTATCACAAAAGTGTAATAATTGGTATAAAAGTATTTAACTTCAACAGATTGCAAATATTTTATGAAAAAGTAACATAATAATCCTAAGTATTGGGACAGACAGGCGAAAGCAAACAGTGCAGACCCAGATCAGACTGCTCCTGAAGGAGCAGTCTGATCAGTGTCTTCACTGTTTGCCACTCCATCTACACTTTTTGGACTCCTTGCCATATCGTGAAACAAATTTGTTAAAATTTTAGGAGATCTACAACAAGTCCTCAAGGTATCCGAATTTTTATGGCATCATTGTGCACATATTAGAGCATATGCAATAATTAGGGCAAATAAGGTAGCTCAGGTCATTTTGCCTAAATGTATTAAGAAAAAATCAGCAGATGACATTTTCTTTTTCTTTTTTTTTTTCCTATTCCTATTTTTTCTAAAACAGGCTCATGTGACTCATCCAGCAAATGATTCACAAGACATGTCATTCCATTTTCACTGAAAATAACAAAGAATGTAGAATATTATCTGCTTCAGTTTTGCTTTAATAGCACTACAAAAGTTAATATACCATATTTACCGTATGTATTCGGAGAGACAGGCATGTGCGAATAGTGTAGACCCAGATGAGATGCCACAGAATGTGGCATCTCATCAGGGTCTACACTGTTTGCCACTCATCTTGCTATTCTTAGACATAACATTGGGTAGTAAGTTGTTCATCACGTGAACAAGTCCGTGAAACGAATACCTTCAAAACCCAAATTTATATAGAGAAAACTGGGGTTTAAGGGGGGTATACATTATTTTACTTATTTTTGCTCCAATACATAGATTGTGGGTACTCGTTAGAGACACCTCATCGAGGCAGTTCTAACGAGCACCCACAACCTTTGTTTGCAGTATAAATAAGAAAAATATCACTGATTTTCATCAGAAAAACAGCCATTTTGGTAATGTGAAAAATGCACTATGTCGCATGGGTGTATTATCGTAATTTGTGTTCAAATTTTAGAACAAGTATGGTAAGGAGTTGAGCTGTCATGATATTTAGGGTGAATACGGTATCAGCTTACCTGACAAAGTCTTTGTCTTGTTCTGGAATGTTACATCCAGTTTGCCATTGGGCAGAGAGAATTCCTTCATAGACAGCAGTACCACATCGTTATTGCCGGTCATGTCAACATTGTAGGTACATTTCACTTCACCGGTACCATTCAGATACACTGGACTATGTGTAATACCTTGCATAGCCTCTATAGCCTGAGTGCAGTCTGAAAAACAATTTCCCAATCCATTGTTGCCAAGCGGTCTCTTCCATCACACTGTCTTTATCTAAATGGTAACTTTGAATTAGGGGAGGTAAATTGGCAGTTTTACAATCAAAAATTCTGTTTTAAGGGTATGTGTCAAAATAGCCGTGAAACAGAATTAGCGATCGTTAAACGTACAATTTACCGCCCAACATGACAATTTTGCAATACAGTTATCCCCATTCTCATGCACTTATTCAGTTATATTGTTCAAAACGGCAAGCGCTGTGAGCTGCGTAAAACCATATGCCAGCCAATGAAATGTGATGTTGGGTTTCCAACAATATAATGCAGAATATACTGCCACTAATTTTTTATGTTATTCAATCAGCTGTCGTGTTACATACACAAGTGCATTAGAATGTATTTTTATTGTACCTTTTATGAGAAACTTTTGTATTTAATGCAGACATTGTGCAGCAGTAGGAAATGCAAAGCATTTATTTTGCAATGAAAATATTAGTATACTGAAACGAAAAAGAAACTCACAGGTAGATATGCACTCCAATATTCAAAAGACAAAGAATTTTATATCATTTTATCCGGAAATCATTATCCTTTCAATATTGAAAATCAAATGTCCTAGACCTTTATCGCTGTAACTACACTGCACGTAAATAGTAAGCTAGGGTCATGATCTTTGTCATTCACATTTCTGCAATTCAGTAATGAGTATGACCACCTCTCGCATTTAAGCCTTCTTGAATCCTGGATTGCATTGAATCTATCATTTGGTTAATTTTGCACATCGTAATGTTATTCCATTCGTCAACTAATGCATCTGACAGTTCTTGTAACATCACCGGTACGTTAACACGACGTATAACTCTACAGTCTAATTCATACAAAAATGCTCTATCCGGGAAAAGTTTGGGCTATAAGGAGGCCAGTCCATGACGGGAATATTGTTCTGAACCAGAAAATCTGTGCAAATCTGAGCAACATGGAGTCTTGCGTTGTCGTGCTGAAACATTAACGCACGCTGCTGTACAGTAGGTACAACATGTGGTGCTAAGACTTCATCCCTGTATTTTACTGCAATCATTGTCCCATTGATAACAACCAGTGGTGATTTGAAACCATAAGCAATACTCCCCAACACCATTACCGATCCAACGCCGAACCGATCACGTTCAATAACACATGCGTATGCGCAACATTCGCCCTTCCGTCAGTTTACCATTTCCGACCGTCTGCACGATGAAGGCTGAACCTTGACTCGTCGGAGAACAGTGTGCTGCGCCATTGCCATCTCGGAAAGTTAACGGGTCGATGCTGTTCCAGCCAGTTTAAACTTACTGCTCTTCTAAGCACCGTCAGTGGTATCCCAACGTATGGCCTACGCGCCCTTAACCCGACTTCACCGACCGATTTCTGACAGTCTGAGGAGGGATACGGTTGTTGTGTGTACCAGGTGTATGCAGCGCAGTTTCTGTTGCAGTCTGGAACCTGTCTTGCAGATGAGTAAGGCGTATATGACGGTCTTGTCTTGCCATCGTTACCCTGGGACGTCCACTTTGTGGTCGGTCGGCTGTGGTGCCAGTGCGACAAAGACGTTGCCAGAGTCGACTGATGGTCGAATGCTTAACTCTTAGTCGTCGGGAGACATCAGATTGCGAAATACCCTGCAACAACGGCATGGTCACGATCAGTTTGACGTAACCGTGGCATGTTCTGCGACAATTCTTCTTTCCACGACTCAAGTTAAAGTGTAATGCTATCCCGAATGACGGCTCAGAAAAAAAATCAAGCTTATAAGTAGTCATGTAGCTCACTCAGCACGAAAAAATACAATTTCACTAGTTACGTGAAGTCTGTGATATCACAAGTATCGACCTGCGTGATTTTCATGGGATCCGATCTTGAGTATCCTGAGAAGGCCAATGATATAAAACAAATTGTTTTCAGGTCATCTAAAGTTATTTGATCTATATATATCTGTGCATTTCTTTTTCGTCTCAGTATATATTAAATGATCAAATTTTTAATGATATGTTAACTAACAAAACTGGGCCAGGAATTCTTTTTATTTAAACATGTTTGAGTCTGAACATGTTCTAGAACAGCAATAGTAATTTTGTTTGGTTTTAGTTTTACGGCCCTTTCAAGATTATTTCACTCATATCTAGCCGATCGTTATTCATGGGTGTCCGAAAACCAGAGTACCCAGAGAAAAACCACCTGACCTTCCATGATCTTGGTGTCTCACATGTGAACAGCCATAGTAATAAAGGGCTAGGGTCGATATGGTGCATTTTTGGCCTCGATTTTCCAGAAAAATCAAAATTACATGTTAACTTAGGTTTATACATGTTAAAACAGAACACCATATAAAGTTTCAAGAAATGCAGTTAGAACGTCGGATCGTGCGCACGTATTGACGGAAAATTAAGTACCGCACCACCCCTCAACCAACATGAAAAATGTCGCAAAAGAAAGATAACGTCCAGTTCGTCTTATCACCAATGTTTGGTGTTGGTTGAGGGGTGGTGTGATAGTTAAAATTACAAGTAGAGTCGCTTTGACAACAGCCCAAAGCCTTGGTGAAACGTACATTTTATCGACCTTTTGAGGCATTTTTGACATGCATGAAGAATTTATTTCGCTTATATTCGTTAAAATATTTTGTCACGGCATTGAATTATATTTCAAACTAGATCAAGGATAAATCTGCATAAATCTGACTAACTCTTACTATTTGCATTTTTCTAGATCTACATGTGATTATATCTACTTTTATAAACCTACTCATTGAACTAAAAACAAAATGAATTTAAGTTACAATAAATTAAACTGATGTCTTTCTAATATGCTGTTGTTGTTACTGGTTTATCTTTTTGTTTCGGCTACTGTTTTCTGTACATGAATAGTCTCCCTTGCAATTCACGGTATTTAACCGGAGTTGCCACCACATTTAACGTAAGCTACGTCACATAGGCCCTTTTAACTATAGTAGATTTTTTGTTTGATTTGAGGTTTAACGTCCCCGTCAACACTGTAAAGGTCATTTTGGAGACGTTGCTTCTAATTTTGTGGGACTTTTACCCGACATTGAGATGAAATGACATTTCAAGCCCTGTCGCCCAATGAAACCAATAGGGTTTATTAGCATGGACGGTCCGCCTCGCACCGCGGTTCCTGGACAGGCTTAGATCCTCTTAGTGGTTCACCAGTACTAGTGTGCGGGCCAGATTCAGCTCTGCGTGGAAGCATCATGCAACCCATATATTTCTTCAAGCCCCTATGGGCGGGGGTCGTTAACTATAGTTGAAATCTTTAACTTGCACCAGGGGTCGGCCAAGCCAGCATCAAACAGCGGGTCAGCGTCGGACCGAGAGCGATACGACGTTGTGTCCAGGCATGACCTTCAGTAAAAGCCCCCCCCCCCCCCCCACACACACACATCCGGGTCCAACGAAGTGTGCACTTTGTGGACTCATCGCTGCAAATTATGTCATGATCTCCACTGTCGGAGATCGAACCCGGGACCTCAAACATCAGACGCAAGTGCACGTGCCATCTTCGATGCACCTATTTTAATGGCATTCGAAGAAACATATCGGCTGCATGATGCTTCCACGAAGAGCTGAAACTGACCCCCACACTAGTAGGCTACTGGTAAACCGCTAAGAGGATCTAAGCATGCCCAGGCAAAGCGGTGCGAGACGGCCCGTCCATGCCCTATTGGCTTCATTGGGCGACAGGGCTTGAAATGTCATTTCATCTCAATGTCGGGTTAAAGGCCCACAAAACTGAAAGTATCGTCTCAAAAATGGCCTTTACAGTGTTGACGGGGACGTTAAACCTCAAATCAAACAAACAGAAAGGTATAATATTGACAACTACCAACTAGTGCCAGAGACCATGGTTGCGCGTTTGAAATTGTCAGCGCTCGTTATATACATGTTGTTCCATAACAGATGAGTTAAAGTTTTTTTTTTAAAATATAGAATCCCATGGCTATCAATTTCCAAATTTTGACTGATCTAGTAGAGGTTCAGGACTCTGCCTGGTTTTCATTTTTTCCCGCGCCTCTGCATTGAATCATGTTTCATTTTGCATATGAATCTAATCGGCTGCTATTTTCTCTTTATTACTATACGTACATGCGGTGCGAGTCTGACCGTCCGTGCTTATAAACGCTATTGTTTTCATTGGGCGGCAGGGCTTGAGAAGTCATTTCACCTCAATGTCGGGTAAAAGTCCCACAAAATTGGAAGCAAAGTCTCCAACATGACCTTTATAGTGTTGACGGGGACGTTAAACCTCAAATCAAACAAACAAAAACTATTCGTACATGCAAGAGAGAGAGAGAGGGAGAGAGAGAGAGAGAGAGAGAGAGAGAGAGAGAGAGAGTGACTGAAAATAGAGATGCTGAAAACAGCAGCATTAACAGGAAAAAAATACATTTTCATTACACAGACCTTAGGGCTTTTCATGGCCAGTCAAGACGACAGTCAAACCAGAAATTATTTAAACAGAGAACTGCTTTCGGGCACCGTAGGGCACGTAAATTGTTACAAACCTCATTGGCTAATGGGGTAAGAGTGCTAGCTGTCTCTTAATTGATAAGGTCTCTCTGTGTTGTAGGTACGAGTCCCACTTGGGTCATGTCAGACGCCAAGTTCTGCAAAGGAAGGTCAGGTGTTTATTTTTACCAGATACTCCGGTTTTATCGTCCTCTGGTTGACGATCCGCTCGAAAGCAGTAAAAGTATCTGGAAAGGACCCTAAAAGCACACCCACGACCAATGCAAAAGAAGACCTTCAATGTTGTTAACAGTTGCAAGATAGAGTTTTTCTTGAATGCACCAGAGCCGGACAAAATTCCAAACAGACAGGTATGAACTGCATCGCCTCTAGTCGCACGTCTGATTGAAGGTTCTCTCTCTCTCTGTGCTGGGTCTTTTAACTGTAATTTTGCGATTTTGGTGAAATGGAAGTAGCTCATTTTTTTACCCAGTGTGGGTTTGTGTGATGTTACATGTATAGCCCACTATTTTGCCCGGTAATTGCATTCGTCCTTCGTGAGCCTGAGTCACAATGATTTACCTTTTGATATAGGGTTATCGGTAAGTCTTCTTTGTGAAAAGGTCAAGGTCACCAAAATCTCACCAAATCTTCATTTTTTTTTTTTTTTTTTTGTTCTTTTTTTGTAATGATGTATTGTACCAATTTTGACGAATATCAATCAATTCGTAAATGAGATAGAGTGCGGACAAGCTATTTTTGACCAAAAATTGACTGTTATGGTGTCGCTGTTGAAAATGGGGTCAAGGTCACCAAAATCTAATCAAATCTGCGGTTCGTTGTAATGATACATTGTACCAAGTTTGACGAAATTTGGTCAATTCGTTAATGAGATAGAGTATAGACAAGCCATTTTTGGCCCAAACATTACTGTTTTGGGGTCCCTGTGACCTTGAAAATGAGGTCAAGGTCACCAAAATCTTATCATATCTTTGGTATGCTGCATTGATATATTGTACTAGGTTTGACTAAAATTGATAAATTTGTTAATGAGATAGAGTGCAGACAAGCCGTTTTTGGCTCAAAATTAACCGTTTTTGGGGTTGCTGTGACCTTGAAAATGAGGTCAAGGTCACCAATTTCTAACCAAATCTGCGGAATGTTGTAATTATATATTGTACCAAGTTTGACGAAAAATAATTAATTTGTTAATAAAACAAAGTGCAGACAAGCCATTTTTTGGCCAAAATGACAGTTTTTGGATCGCTGTGACCTTGAAAATGAGGTCAAGGTCATCATGACCTAAAGACTGTTTTCTCTTATACTAGTAATGTGTCTATGCACGTTTGGTCAAAATCCATCCATGGGTTCAGGAGATATAATGCTTCAAATAGGCCAGCGCAAACGGGATCCGCACCAAAAACAATATGTCCCCTCCCCTCGGGTGGGGGGACATAATTCCAGCGGGTATTCTTATTGGATAATAAGACTTTTCTTAACTAAAAGCCTCGTTCAGCATATACCATTACATTTTTGAATAAAGAGCATTATGATATATATGCCAGTTTAACAATCAAAAAGAAGGCAGCACCATCTTTTGCTAGGGAAAACGGTGTCTTTCTTTCAACGCGTGTTGCCATGGCAACAGATTTCAAATCTTACAAATATTTACATTTTTCAAAATCGCAACTGATATTTTGTCATTCGGCAAAATTTGAATGATTTTGAAGATGAGGCCAAAAATGGCCCTTATCGACCCTAGCCCTTTATTAATGAATCTGAACACAACTTCTGGAACAGCCATAGTTGACTATTATAAACTTTAGACTAAGTTTATTACAGTCAAACTTCAATGGCTCGAACACCTTTGGGACCATGAAAATTTGTTCGAGACATGGGTAGTTCGAGCCACTGAGGGCTACTGTCAGGGGGCATAACTAGATACTTTTGGACATCTTTTCGGTGTTCTGTACTGAAAAATGTATGCTGTGTATACTCATTAGAATCGCCTCATCGAGGCAATTCTAATGAGTACACACAGCATACATTTTCATGATAAACACGAAAATATCCTAAATCTTACCCTCCCTATTTCTTATGTAGAGAAATTCTCTAGGGACTCAAGAACGGGTTCGACTCAGCCATGGTAAACGAGCCATCGGTGTTCGAGCCATCGAAGTTCTACTTTACTTACTATTAGCCAACCTCACTGGCTCAGTCAGATGAGCAGGTCGCTGGTTTGATCCCTGCTGAGTTTGGCAATATTCTTTCATGGAGACTGATCAATTCAAAGCTCCAGATAAAGCGCTTTTAATCCTTAAAGTACTGGGGCCAGTTGTTCAAAACTAACGACGTCATTAGTTAACGTATCGTTAAAACTTTGATCATTTATTATGGCAAATATGCTAATATTTTTGCTGAAAAAATGTGAGCAGCTTTTGCGGAAGCAAAAGCTGCTTACATTTTTTCAGCAAAAATACCAAAAATTTATATATTAAACTTGCTAGAACAGTTAACAATATGACCACTAACGAGCTCCTTAAGCTAACGATGCTTTGAACAACTGGCCCCTGATATTTTCCTTATTGCTGCACGAAAACATATGATGAGGTGCTTCTAATGAGTACCCACAAAATATGTTTTTGTTCAAAAATAAGAAAAATAAAATGTGGATACCCCCTCTTATCAGGGGCTACCATCATGAAATATTTTAAGCCTACCCACGAAAAGTAGACTGGCTTGAGATGACCTAAATAGTGTTTTTTGGGCCATTCAACTCCAAACCAAACCCTAAAACAAACTTACTTTCAGTGTCGAAAACAGCTGAGAACTTGCCAGTCATATTTCCACCACCTCTCTGGAACACAACTTTAGTGACACTGGCAGGGGAGATAACTAACACAGGTCCTGAAACTGATAAAGAATAATCAAGACTTACTTCAGATTACCATAGGCATAACACACACTGCGGAAAGGAGAATATCAGAATCTCACACCCATATTGGATTCTTTTTCTTGCAACCTTCCATTTCTATTGCGAATTTTTAATGCTGCTGTCACTTCGGTTACCGACGTCCGCCATTTTGTGATGACACAACAGGAATGTTTAGTGACGTCACTCATGACGACGCTGCGAATGAGGTTGTAATCAACCAGTGCATTTATCAAACACGCGATTATATTCGATTTGGGGTCGGAACACCAGGGTCAGAACATAAATTTCTATTCCAGGGTAAAATCACGGATTTCCTTGTCTGGTGTGCAAGAAAATGTTATCTGCTATTTCATAGCTGGCACTGGTTTTAGGAATATTTGATAAAGTCTTAAGTTGAATTTTTTCTTCTGTTTTCATAAAATATCCATGTTCTGCAGTCTTTCTTATTATTAAGTATTTCTTCCAACTGCTGGGAGCACTTGTGCTGTGTCATGATATCTGATCTACATGTACCGGTATACTCTACTAACTTTAACTGCAGCATACCGTTAAAGTCCTAAAAATTTAGACACCATTATTCCCCTTAAATTTTAACAAATTTCTTTCATGATCCAGCAAGGATTCCAAAAGGGGCAGATGGAGTGGCAAACAGTGTTGACCCTGGAATCAGGAGCAGTCTGATAAGGGTCTGCACCATTTGCCTGTCTGTTCCAATACTTGTGATCTTTATGGTATTAATATGCTCTGTTCATCGTAATAACAGCATTAAGCCCAGAGAAATTTCATTTAAATCATGAAAACAAGCCCCAGAAATATCTTCAATTCAGCATAAGTCAGGTAGGTGTAACTGTCTGCTCCTTATGCCTACTTTGGACATGTCTGGTTGAACGCTCTACCACTGAGCTATCGGGGCTGGTGACTTAGGACATGTCTGGCTGAACTAAGTAGGCATAAGGAGAATGTATATGTATTAAGAAGCATATATAGTGGATCTTATATGAGTTCATGCATTACTGAATTTATTAAACAAGCTGAGGAAAAGGGATAAAATGTGAGGCTTTGCCGAGCATTTTATCCCTTTTCCTGAATGAGTTTAATATTAATAAATTCAATAATACATGAGCACAAATGCAAGATTCTATTTATCAAATGACATTTAAAATGCATTTTATTCTTGATTGTTTTACAAAAATGTCAATATTCCGCCATTATTAAACGCGATGTTGTTTAGGACGCCATACATGTAACGTTACTGGGCATATCTAACTAATTTGCATATTAAATCCACTAGTGGATTATTGAATTTATTACATGGCATTATTACACTCTCAGATGCAACGTCATATGATAAATATGTATTACAAGAGGGCCAAGATGGTCCTGAATCGATCACCTGATTTCAAGATGTTACATAACTGCTGGAATGAAATTGGTGCAAGGATTCAGGAGTAGTTGTCACTTATTTTGGTAGAGGGGTCACTGAAGCAACATTCCTATGAAGTTTGAATGAAATTGGCCCAAGGGTATAGGAGGAGTTGTCTTTTAAAGAATTGTTCATTGGAGCAGAACCGTTTTAGCTATTTTGGTAGAGGGTCACCTTAGCAATATTGCTGTGAAGTTTGATTGAAATTGGCCAAAGGGATATATGGAGGAGTTGGCATTTAAAGCAAATAATTTGCTGCAAATTGTTGACATTTTTCTGTTTTTAGCTCATGAGGCCCTTTTGCTGATCTGAGCGGAACCATTTTTGCTATTTTGGAAAAGGGTCACCAAAGCAACATTCCTATAAAGTTTAAATGAAATTGGCACAAGGATGTAGGAGGAATTGTCATTCAAAGAGTTTTCTTTTTTTAGTTATGGCAGTAATTTTGTATATCTGAGCAGAACCGATTTAGCTATTTGGTAGTGGGTAATGTAAGCAACATTCATATGAATTTTGAATGAAAATGGCCGTTATACATGGAGTTGTCATTTAAAGATCTTTCTATTTTTAGCTCTTGCAGCGTTCTTGTTCAATGTAGCACAACAATTTTAGCTACATTGAAATTGGCACAAGAGGAGGAGTTGGCATTTAAAGCAAATTGTTGACATTTTTCTATTTTTAGCCCTGACAACCATTTTGCTCATCTGAGTGGAACGGCTGTATTTATTTTGGTAGAGGATCACCGAAGCAACATTCCCATGAAGTTTGAATGAAACTGGCCCTACGGTATACCTAGAAAGAGTTGACGTTAAAAGATTTATCCATTTTTAGCTCTGGCTACCATCTTTAGGTAAAGGGTCAGAAGAGGATCCTTCTGTGAAATTATTTTGAAATAGTGCCATTTGCCTAAGAAAAGATGTTGTTTTAAACTTTTTCCTATTTTGGGCTCTGGTGGGCATTTTGTTCAGTGGGCCAGATCAATTTTAGCAATTTTGGTAAAGGGTAATAATGATGAGGAACGTTTCTGTAAATTATTTTGAAATTGGGACATTTGCCTAGGAAGAAATGTCATTTAAAGGTGTATTTTTTTTTCTTTTTTAAGCTCTTGTTTAGCGAAGTGGAACCATTTTAGCAATTAAGTGGGTTACCTAAGCAACATTCCTGTGAATTTATTTTGAAATTCAGCAATCAGTTTAGAAGGACATGTCATTTTAATAAAATGTTGACAGACTGTTTTTCTATTTTTAGCTCTGATGGCCAATTTGTTCAGCAGAGCTTCACCATTTTAGCAATTTTGGTAGAGGGTCACCCAAGGAACATTTCTGTGAAATTACATGTATTTTGAAATCAAGCCAGTGGGCTATGAGTAGATGTTGTTTAAAGGTTTTCCTATTTTTAGCACTGGTGGCCATTTTGTTTAGCAGAGCGGAACTATTTTAGCATTGTGATAGAGTGTCACTCAAGGAACAAATTACATTCCTGTGAAATTATTGCAAAATCCATTCACTGGTTTAGGAGGAGATGTAAATTATTGATGGGCGACAGATGATGCACAAGTGAAGATGAACAACACACAATGACGTACGATGGACAAAGCATGATCACAATAGCTCACCATGAGCACTTCATGCTCAGGTGAGCTAAAAAAGAAAAGAACAAGATGGTCATGATGACCCTAGTTCGCTCATCTGATCCTTATTGCAAAAATGAAATGGTAGTGGGGTTGATCCCTATGACATTGTGGGTTAGGTCCTAGCGCACCAAAGATGAACAGGCTCAGTTTAACACATGCACATGGAGACAAGGAGTTGTGTGTTGGGGGGGGGGTAGGACAAGAGGTTGTGTGTGAATGTGTGAACAGGAGAACAGGATGAGTCTATCAATGACACATGGTGACAAGGGGTTGTTGTTGGGGGGGGGGGGGGAGGCTGTGACAAGGGGTTTTGCTGTGGGGGGGGGGAGGCTGTGACAAGGGGTTTTGCTGTGGGGGGGGGGTGACAAGAGGTTGTGTGTGAACAGGCTCAGCCTAGCAATGAATCATGGTGACAAGGGGTTGTGCAGGGCAGGGGGGTAGGGCATTTGATTTTATTCTTAAAATAGCAATATGTACTGGTGCCATACTTTATTGCAACACAACAATGGCTGGGAGTGAGTGTTTGAGTTTTACATCCCACCAACAGCTAAGGTCATACAGAGACGGAACCTCGGTTTAAAGACTCATCCGAAAGTCTGGAGAAGCCTGGGATCGATCCTGCGACCCCTGGTTTACAAGGCAAGTAGCGTAACGACTGCACCACGGAGGCTTCTCACAATGACTGGGAACTGGTTAAGTCTTCTTTAACCCTGCTTATTGGTAGGATAAGTAGATTGAAACTCTTCAACAAGAGTTGCCAGAAGGCTCGTCTATAGGGGCCTAAGTTGAACAAGTTATGTGTGAGTGCAGGGCATGCATGCATGTGTGTGTGCATGCATACATTCATGTGTGAGTGTGTGTGTGTGCATGCATGCATGCATACATGCCTAAGTGTGTGTGTGTGCACGCAGAATATTTGGGTGCATGCATGCTTGCAGGAGTTTGTGCATACATGCATGAGCGTGAGCATGTATGCCTATAATGCATCCTTGTATGCATGCAAGAGTGTGCATGCATGCATGAGCATATGTGTGTATGCATGCATGCAGATGAGTATGTGTGCATGCGAGTGTGTGTGCACATGCATGCATTAGTGTGTACATGCCTGAGTGTGTGCATGCATAGATGTGTAAGTACATGCATGCATGCCTGAGTATGTGCATGCATGCATGCCTGAATATGTGCATGCATGCAGGCATGTATGTGCATGCATGTGTGTGTGCATGCATGGGTATGTGTGCATGCATGCATGTGTGCCTGCAAGCAAGCATGGGTGTGCATTCAAGCATGCATGCATGCATGTGTGCATTTGTGGGTGCATGCATGTATGTGTGATTTCATCTGTGCATACATGTGTGTGTGCTTGCATGCATGTGTGATGCACATGCACACATACATGGGTCTGTTTTTGCATGCGTGTGTAATGTAAATATATGTGCATACATGCATGCATGAGTGTGTGTGTACATGCATGTCTACAAGCATGTATGCATGCATATGGTCCACATGCATGTATGCATGCATATGTGAGTGTGTGTGTATGCATGCATGCATCCATGTCCGTGTGCATGCATGCATGCATGTGTTAGTGCATGTGTACATGCAGCTTGTGTGTATGTATGTATGTATGTATGTATGTATGTATGTATGTATGTATGCATGTATGTATGTGTGTGTGTATGTGTGTATGTATGTATGTATGTATGTATGTATGTATGTATGTATGTATGTATGTATGTATGTATGTATGTATGTATGTATGTATGTATGTATGTATGTATGTATGTACACATGGGCATGTGCATGCATGTCTGTGCAAAATTGTGTGTGTGCATGCATGCATGTGTGAGCATGCATGCATGTGTGCATGCATGTGTGTGCGAATGCACGTATGTGCAGATGCATGCATGCATGAGAGTATGCATTTATGCAAGTAGCATGTGTGCATAAGTGCAAAAGTGTGGTATGGAATGGTCACACTCACATGCATGCATAAGTGTGGTATGGAATGGTATGGTATGGTATGGTATGGTAAAGGGTAGGGTAGAGTAGGGTATAGGGTAGGGTAGGGTAGGGTTGGGTAGGGTAGGGTAGGATATGGTAGGAGAAGGGGGGTAGGGTAGGGTAGGGGGTAGGGGTGGGTGGGTTGGGGTGGGTTGTACAGAACAAATGCAGTATCCAAACCCCCTAACAACATTTTTGAATTGTTTATCATTGTTTTACTTCTATTTTTTAATACAGGGAAATAAGAGCGGTTATACAGAAGAAATAGTTAACAGTGACCTACGGAGTGTTAACAAGGTTTTTCTATGATTTCACCTGCTCACCTACTTTTTGACATGACATGACCCATATTCGAACTTGACCGAGATATTGTCAAGATGATCATTATGAGCAAGTTTGAGGATGATTGGACCAAAATTGTGACCTCTAGTGTTAACAAGGTTTTTCTATAATTTGACCTACTGACCTACTTTCTGACGCAACATGACCCATATTCGAACTTGACTGAGATATTGTCATGATGTTCTTCAGACCAAGTTTGATGATGATTGGATCAAAACTGTGGCCTCTAGAGTGTTAACAAGATAAGTTTACGGAAGACGGCGCTGGACATCTCATGGTCACAAAAGCTCACCATGACCTTCGGTCAGGTGAGCTAAAAAGGTACTGGTGTCAAAAAAAAAGATTTTTTGTATGAGTTCGATATAGTCATTTCAATCCCTCTGGATGCCAAGTCTGATGCTCACCTTGGCCTTAGTCTCAGTTCCTATCAGCCCTGGTATGATCCCTTGGGTTGGAAACACCTATATTGAATTCTTATAATCTGACACTGGCATTAGCCCTTAAGACGCCGAGAAATACTACATCTGAAAATGTTGTCTGCTTATGTCTTCTTCTTAATTTTTGTGAACTTTTTAAAAATATTTTTGCATACAGTCAAACAGTGTGGGCCCAGATCAGACTGCTCCTGATCTGGGTCCACATTGTTGGCAAAGCATGGTTTCTGGTCAACTCCTACCTAAGTCAACTCGTACCTTAGTCAAGCAATTGTCAATATTGGCATTTTATGGGTTAACACTTGGGACAATCTGTAGTCCTTTGTGAACATGTCTATGGCCTCTCCTTTATATAGAGGATCTTACATGAGTGTTCATGTATTATTGAATTTATTAAACGAGTTTAGGAAAAGGGATACAATGCGAGGCTTTGCCGAGCATTTTATCCCTTTTCCTTAACGAGTTTAATAAATTCAGTAATACATGAGCACGAATGCAATATTCAATTTATCATATCGTCGTTCGGGAGTCAAAACCTCGTAACTCTGATTTTTGGTAAAATGACATTTTGATACCATTAGGTTCATGAACCACAGACGCATCTTTTGCTCAAAACGGCGTAGCTCTAAGCCAATCAGTTTCCATTTTACAACAGTAAAACGTATCTCAGCATAATCTTGATTGATGTAAAATCTGAATCTCAAAACATCGTATCTCAAGTATGGTGTGGTCAGCAGAACAGTATGTCCAGACAGAGGTTGAGATTTTGACGGCCAGTAGGCAATTCCGTAAGTAATTAAATAAAACAAAGATCAATTCAATTAAGTTACTGCAGATCTAAATAATACAGTCAACAAAAAGTGACAAAAGGATGTAACTCATGTATAATATGGTAAAAAAATCGTCAAAAACTCGTACCTCCATAAAAATCCAAAAATCTAGGTCTCTGAAATGACAAAATCAGCAGCTTATATATTGAATATTTAAGGGGTAGTGGTAATTCTCATTTGCTGGAAGAATTTTTTGAATGGAGTACAGAAAATAAGAAGAAACATGCTTTTTTCAAAAAAAGAAGAAAATCGTCTCTCCTGAAAAGTTGCAAAATCTGAGTTAAGAGGTTTTGACTCCCGAACGACGATATGACGTTTAAAATGCATTTTATTCAAGATTGTTAACAAAAATATCAATATTCCGCCACTAGTAAACGCGATGTCGTTATGGACGTCGTGCATGTAACGTTACGGGACGTATCTAGCTAATTTGCATATTATATCCACTCGTGGATTATCGAAAATATTACATGGCGTTATTACACTCTCAGACGCGACGTCATATGATAATAACCCTTATCCTGCTGTATAAATTAGAATAGCCACAGCCATTTCTGACCAAATAACTTGATATAACATGTAATGTTTTTGTTCAATTCACAAACTGCACGATAAACTGTGTAGATCCTGATCAGATGGCTTCTTGAGAAGCCACCTGATTTGGATCTACACTGTTTCCAAATGTTGGGTTATTCTGTTCAGCAAGATGAGGGTTAATCACTGATCTCCAATAGCCTACATCTGCTTTATCAATGGTATACTCCTTTAATTTTAATAACATAAATATTTTTGTGACTGCATGTGGAGCAGAACATCTGCTTTTTTGTATTGTTTGAAGGGCTAATATGACCACATACCTGAATCACTGCTAAAGGTTGTTATCACTTTACTTGTATTTTTGTCACCAGCATATATAGTCAAAGAATCATTTCCTCCAGTGAAATCTATGCCAGAGAATGTCAAGGTCACGCTTGGACTTGTCTCGTTGACTGTTATTTTCCAGGTGCATGTTTTATTTGCTCCTGGGTCTTTGACAGGTGTGGAGAAGTTACCAAAGGTACTGTTGAATGTGCTGCCACATGTATCTGAAAAATAGGAGTAAAGCCACCATAATTAACCCTTTTTGTACCAAATGGAATCTTCCTCCTTATGAATAGCAGGAGTCCATTTCAAAATTAAGGGGTGCCAGGTTGTGTTTTCTTTGAATGGCTTATCTTTTTGCAAACAGTGTAGGCTCTGATCAGACGCCGCGTTCTGCGGCGTCTGATCTGGGCCTACACTGTTTGCCAAATACCCGTTTTGGGGTTTCCAGTACAAAATGGGTTAAATCAAATACAAGGCCGGAGATAATGGGTTAAAACATACATCTTTGGTACACACAAGAAATGTCCTAAGGGTCAGTTCTAATAAATAACCACAGTTTATTACTTTATGTAATACCACATCCAGTCTCATATGAGACGCATGCTTCAGTAAATCCGAGAGCTCAGTATGCATTTGGACCGCTGGCCTCGGTAGTTCAGTCGGATGCGCGTCTAACTAGTGATCAGGAGG
Organism: Lucinisca nassula; assembly: GCA_963580285.1. Lineage (NCBI taxonomy): Eukaryota > Metazoa > Mollusca > Bivalvia > Lucinida > Lucinidae > Lucinisca > Lucinisca nassula. The sequence goes on from OY757010.1 coordinate 52,444,900, forward strand.
ACGCGGGTTCGATACCTACCAGGGTCGGCAACATTCTTACATGGAGATTTATCATGAAATCTTTTCTTGGTCACTCTCTCCCTTCTGCTGATTCATGAAGGGCAGTTGTCAGTTTCTGGCGAAAGAATGTGCACTGTAGTGGTAAACCACTTACGTATAAACCTGCCCAGGAAAAGTGTGAATAGGTTAACTGACCGGCTCAAAAATGACATAAAATAGTGATGACTGGGCCGTTAAACTCAAATACAACAAACAAACGCATTTGGACCTTGTAGTGATAAGATGCGGTCTTTAGTTAGGTCATGGCCAACAGACAGGTACAGATCAGGGTATAAATTCTACTTTCTTTTTTCGACAGGCAGTGATCAGCGAACAGGGGAGACGCGTGGTGGCAAGTCGTTGATGTATATGAGGAAGAGGAGAGTGCCGAGCACTGTACTCTGTGGAACACCAGAAGTAACGGGCGCAGACGAAGAAATCCTCAATTACGACTTTCTGGTATCCATCAGCAATGAAATTGTGCGGAACCTCGTGAAAGGCCTTACTGAAATCTAATAGGATGACATTTATGCGCTGTCAGTTGTTCATTCCGCCGGCTTGCTATCAGCTGGTACTCACATGCCCCCCCCAGCAGGGAGAACGACCCAATGTACAACGAAAGAGCCGATTACTGAGCAGAGTCTCATCCTGCAAACCTGGAGTTTATGTAATAAACTGAGCGTGACAGCTCAGTGGTTAAGCCCAGAGTGGTTAGTGCACTTGACTCAAATGCCCCAGAGGCCCTCGGTTCGACCCGGCGATGATTATTTCACTGTCTGAACACCATTTACAGCGATGAATGTCAAAATGCGCACCGACCTTTGGATCGGAACGTTTAACTGGAGGCACCGGCCCCCGCCCATAGGGGCTTGAAGAAATATATGGGCTGCATGATGCTTCCACGCAGAGCTGAATCCGGCCCGCACACTAGTACTGGTAAACCGCTTAGAGGATCTAAGCCTGTCCAGGAACCGCGGTGCGAGGCGGACCGCCTATGCTAATAAACCCTATGGGTTTCATTGGGCGACAGGGATTAAGATGTCATCTCATCTCAATGTCGGGTAAAAGTCCCACAAAATTGGAAGCAACGTCTCCAAAATGACCTTTAAAGTGCTGACGGGGACGTTAAACCTCAAATCAAACAAACAAACTGGAGGCGCCCTGTTCAGGGAGATTCATCCCCTATGCAGGTTAACTGTTTGTTTGTTTTGAGGTTTACGGCCAAGTCAACACTGTTAATGCCGTTTTTGAGCCTGTCAGTTTACTTTTCCTGGGCAGGCTTATACGTAAGAGGTAACCAGGAGAGTGCACATTCTTTCGCCAGAAACTGACAACTGCCCTTCTTGAGCCAGCGGAATGGAGAGAATGACCGTAGGAAAGATTTCTTGATCAATCCCCGCGAAAGAATATTGCCGACCCCGGCAGGTATCGAACCTGCTTCCCCATGATCAGCAGTCAGACGCGCATCCGACTGAGCTACCGAGGCCAGCGCAAGATTGATGTGTGCTGTAAATCTGCAAGTAATGGTAAAATGTGGCCGATCCCAGTATCAGTGAGTAGGTCCTGGTGCACGTTTGTTTGTTTGGTTTGAGGTTTAACGTCCCCTTCAACACTGTAAAGGTCATTTTGGAGACGTTGATAACAATTTTGTGGGACTTTTACCAGACATTGAGATGAAATGACTTCTCAAGCCCTGTCGCCCAGTGAAACAAATGGACGGACTCGCATCGCTTTGCTTGCCCAGGCTTAGATCTTCTAAGCTGTTTACCAGTACTCGTTTGCGGGTCAGTTACAGCTCTGCGTGGAAGCATTATGCAGCCCATATATTTCTTCAAGCCCCGATGGGTGGTGCGAATATGGATAGTGTTTCTCTTTTGTTTCGGTATTAAAAAGTTCTTGCTCGGCTCCCATGGCGGGGCTTGAAGAAATAGGTGGGCTGCATGATGGTGCCAGGCAGAGCTTAAACCGACCGCTTAGGAGTATTGGTAAACCGCCTAAAGGATTCAAGCCTGCTCAGGCAAAGCGGTGCGAGTCGGGCCGCCCATTCATATAAACCCTATTGGTTTCATTGGGCGACAGGGATTTTTTTTTTTTTTTTTTTGGTTTTACGGCCCTTTCAAGATTATTTCACTCATATCGAGCCGATCGTTAATCAGAGGTGGGCGAAAACCGGAGTACCCGGAGAAAAACCATCTGACCTTCCGTTGCAGAACTTGGCGTCTCACATATGACCCGAGCGAGGCTCGAACCACAGCGGTGAGAGACCTAATGATCAAGAGTCAGCGCTCTTAACCACTAGGCCACGGAGGCCCGTAAGCGACAGGGAATGAGATCTCATTTCATCTCAATGTCGGGTATATAAAAGTCCCACAAAATTGTAAGCTAGGTCTCCAAAATTACTTATACAGTGTTGATGGGGACGTTAAACAGTGTTAATTGGGACGTTAACCCTCAAATCAAACAAATCAAAAGGTTATTGCTAGTATCGTCTAATTCTAACAAATACCCACATCATACATGTACTCTCACATGTATGCGGTTTTTGTGTATCTTTGAAACGACCCCATGTCAATTCTCATCGATTCGGAAATTCATCCTTAGATATTGACGGTAAAATTATCTTCTTGCCTGTAAATTGATGCGTTAGCATTTGATAACAGATTAACATGCATGATAGTATTGTGTCAGTGCAGTTGAAAGTCAAATACTTGTAATTTGGACTAAAAATTCTACTTTCCTCAGATGAACCGGAGGTCGCCATCTTATTGTTCGCCGTAGTGATGTTGCCCGGCTTTTTGTCACGTGACAGGAATATTTTTAGATTGAAATTCCCAAAAACAACAAATAAACAAAAATGAAAACGACGATTTTCACAAAGTTCTGAAGTGGTATTTGGTTTCAGAAGATTACAAATGACAAAGCTACATGAATAGAAGAAATAAAACCGAAAAACACGCTTTTCATTTTTGAAGCCCGATGGCTCAATAATGCACCTTTAAGATAACTTTTACAGCAATTCAATATTTTTTTTTATCAGTTACCCCCTAATATATAGCATTGTAACTCACTGACCTGATAAAGATATGGTATCTCAGGACAAATGAGCTTTATCAAGTCAACGTGACATCGAACGGGACAACTGGAAAAATGACAAAATTTGTTATTGTTACTGGAAAAAATGGCAAAAATTACTTGAAAACAATATCATAGCAAAATACGGTCAGCTGATACTAAATATATATCAACTGCTTGAATGGTGGAACGCACTGAGGATCATCAATAACTGATTGCAAATGCTAATTTGAAAGTGTACAAGGGGATAAACTGATAAATAGAATACCAGATTCGTGTCATTTGATATCAAGTTTATCAGCCTTGGCTTCGAGAATGCATGTAGAATCGCTCGATAAGCCTCGCAATTCTACAAGCATTCTCAAAGCCTTGCCTGATAAATTTGATATCAAATGACACGAACCTGTTAATCTCTATCTTTATGCTGTGTATAAAACGACTTTTAAGTGCAGGATAGTTCATGTATGACAGTTACACCTATGCAAATGATATTAGAATTATGATTATAAACAATTTGATGAAAATGTTAACCCTGATGTGTTATTTAAAAGGTCAGATGCACCGATGTCTGTTTGTTCAAAACCCCTAAAATGTTAAGGCTTTTTGCAAACAGACAGACAGACCAAAAACAAGAAATTCGGTAAAACAGAAAGGTGCGCAGTAGTAGGAGGGTTATGTTAGTGAAAGACTAAAATATGGTGGTCCTTTTACACTTTGAAGTGTGGTATGAAATCTGGGGTTTTTGATCAGACTGAAATACTGTTGAAAGGGGTGTAAATGTAAAAGCATCTATCCACTCTATGTTTTGAAATTAATCAATGAACTAAGTGCCAGACATGAAAACTAAATGTGTTTGTGAAACACTGATGCCCCCCCCCCCCCCGGCAGCACATGTTTTGTTTGTTTGATTTGAGGTTTAACGTCCCCGTCAACACTGTAAAGGTCATTTTGGAGACGTTGCTTCCAATTTTGTGGGACTTTTACCCGACATTGAGATGAAATGACATCTCAAGCCCTGTCGCCCAATGAAACCAATAGGGTTTATTAGCATGGACGGTCCGCCTCGCACTGCGGTTCCTGGACAGGCTTAGATCCTCTAAGCGGTTTACCAGTACTAGTGTGCTGGCCGGATTCAGCTCTGCGTGGAAGCATCATGCAGCCCATATATTTCTTCAAGCCCCTATGGGCGGGGGCTACGGCAGCACATGTTAACTATGTTTTGAAATTAATCAATGAACTAAGTGCCAGATGTGAAAACTAAATGTGTTTGTGAAACACTGATGCCCCCACCCCCCCTGAACAGTGCATGTTAAATATGAAAGCAGTATCACTAAGCAATCAAAAGGTATGGCCAATGTTCAAGTCTTAAAAAAGCAGGTCAAGGTCTCAAGGTCAAAAATTATGAGATCACTGGAAAGGTCTTGTGACATAGACTGCACATGTGAAATATGAAAGCCCTATCACTTACCAATCGCAAGTTATGGCCAATAATAAAGTTTTTATAACGTAGGTCAAATGTCAAGGTAAAGGTCATGAGGTCAAAAATTATGGTACCACTGGAAAGGTCTTGTGAAAAAGAATGCACATGTGAAATATGAAAGCCCTATCACTTACCAATCGAAAGTTATGGACTATGTTAAAGTTTAGAAAAAGTAGGTCAAACGTCAAGGTCAAGAGGTCACAAATTATGATACCAATAGAAAGGTCTTGTGACAAGGAATGCACATGTGAAATAGAAAGCCCTATCACTTACCAATCGAAAGTTATGGCCAATGTTAAAGTTTAAAAAAAAAATAAAAAGTAGGTCAAAGTCACGAGATCAAAAATTATGATACCACTGGAAAGGTCTTGTGATAAGGTATACACATGAAATATGAAAGCCCTATCTATTACCATTCAAAAGTTATGCCCTATGTTAAGGTTTTTGTAGACAGACAAATGGACAAACAGAAAAACAGACAGACCAAAAACTATATGCCCCCCCCCCCCACCCCCACCCGAATCTCGATTCCGGGGGCATAAAAACTAAATATAGCTGCCTGCTGTAACTCTTAAACCAAAAGTCTAAGAATTCCCTAGTTAGTGATTTTCAACAAAGAATGCAAAAATAAGGAGAAATGTAAGTCCCCTTCCCTACAAGGGCCTGTAAATCTTAAGCCATAAGGCTAAGAAACTTAGTTTTGTGTTCCCTAGAATGTGATTTTCAATGAAGAATGTCACAAGGAATACACATGTGAAACACGAAAGCATTACCCATGGTTGGGCCCACCGGAGTCTAACGGTTGATTTTCTTTTGCTCCAGCATTTCAGTGGTTTCTTGCTGTCGAGTCCTCACCGTTGTTTCATCTCTGTGATTAATTCATTTTTGTGTTCACGGAGATGTTGCACTGATGAGTTAGGAGGCCTTCATGCGGACGGAACAAATTATTTGTCTAAATCGCAACCGAAGTACGGGTGAGGATTGTGGCCATGTAAAATCGATTTAAGCCCCCCCACCCCACCCCCTCCACCCTCCGCCAGTGGAATTTGTTTCACTGACGGTTCCAAGGCAGTTCTTCTGTCGTGCTTTATTTTTGTTATGACTTGTCTTTTTTGTGTTCATGGAGATGTTGCACTGATGAGTTAGGAGGCCTTCATGCGGACTGAACAAATTATTTGTCTAAATCGCGACAGAATCATGGGCAGGATTGTGGCCATGTAAAATCGATTTAGGCACCCCCCCCCCCCCACCACCACCACCACCTGTCAGTTGAATTTATTTCAATGACGGTTCCAAGGCAGTTTTTCTGTCGTGGTTTATTTTTGTTATGGCTTGTCTTTGAGTGTGTGTATCGCTTATATTAGTTTGTTTTGGATAGTCAATTGGCCATTTTGTGGGAAAGTAACTAGTCCTTTGTCAGAATGTAGGTCTTATGATGGTAAGTATGTATGTGATGTTTCATGAAAACAGGGAAAATACTTTTGAAGTTGTGACAGAGGTTAAGTTTTTTTTATTAAGGCATGACAAACACACGGACAAAAGCAATATAGTTAGGAGGCCTTCATGTGGACTGAACAAATTATTTGTCTAAATCGCAATGGAATCATGGGCAAATCGATTTAGCCACCCCCCCCCCCACCCCCCCCCACCCCCCCCCACCCACCAACCCCCCCACCCACCCCCCCCCCCCTCCACCCCCCCCCCCCCACCTGTCAGTTGAATTTGTTTGAATGATGGTTCCAAGGTAGTTTTTTCTGTTGTGGTTTATTTTTGTTATGGCTTGTCTTTGAGTGTGTGTATCGCTTATATAATTTTGTTTTGGATAGTCAATTGGCCATTTTGTGGGAAAGTAACTGGCCCTTTGTCAGAATGTAGGTCTTATGATGGTAAATCTGTATGTGATGTTTCATGAGAATAGGGAAAATACTTTTGAAGTTGTCACCGAGGTTAAGTTTTTTTTATTAAGGCATGACAAACACACGGACAAAAGCAATATAATTCTGGCCCTTTGTCAGAATGTAGGTATTGTGATTGTTAGTATGTGTGTGAAGAAGTTTCATGAGAGTAGTGATAATACATTTGAAGTTAATGACCAAGGTTAAATTTTTTGGTTTAGATGTGACAAACTGACTAACAAGGGGATTGCTATAGGACACAAAACTACTGTGTGGGGCCCTAATTAAGAAGGGAAGTAACTCCGTAAATACTGTTGGCAGGGTTATGGTTCTTGCATTCTGCAATTTCCCCTATCAGTGTATAAAGTTTCACTAAATTACCTTTAAAACTTTAAGAGATATGCTCCGGACAAGCTTAATATAGCAAAAAATAAAAGCGGAAATAACTCTGTAATTACTTGTGACAGAGTTATGGTTCTTGCACTCTGCAATTTCTCTGATGGCCATCTATCAATGTATCAAGTTTCACTTAATTCCCTTCTATACTTTCAGAGATATGCTCCGGACACGCTTTTCATTGAAATAGTTAAGAAGGGAAGTAACTCCGTAAATGCTGGTGACAGGGTTATGGTTCTTTCCTATCCGATTCCACTCATGGCCCTCTATCAGTATATCAAGTTTCACTTAATTACCTTTAATACTTTTGGAGAAATAGAGTGTGTGTCCGGGCCAACAAATCGGTACTTAGGCAGTATACATTTATTTCAATGAGATCACTTAAAATTTGGGTTGGTGTGGCTAAAATTGGTTTGTTTGGCTACAAAATAGTCACAAAAGTATCAAAATTACTTATGAAAGCCACATAAGTACTAATTTGTGAGAATTCTTACGAGACGTACATTGTGGGGTTCACAATGTTAAGTCTATGGAGACTTTAAAGGAACTCATTTTTGATTTTTATTTAACCCCATAATGTAGCCTTGTACAGCCACTAACCCCACAAAGAGGCATGTTTGGTGTTGTGGGGTTGGAAATTTACGGAATAAACCTCATTAACCCTTTCCCACTCAGATACGTGTTTTTACGTGTCTGCATCCCCCCCCCCCTCCATTTTATGCCCCAGAAGCACCTAAAATCTGCATTTCTACCCCTAGATAGTTATGTTTGCTTTAGGATTTGTTGGGCAAAAAAGTGACCTGTTTTTTCGCGCGCCTACCCACTAAAAATATTCTGGGGGGGATTGAAGTGGGGCAACGCCCCCCTCACATCCCGAAAAATTTTGGGTGTATGGCCCAACCGGCCGCTAAAATTTATATCTGAGGGTGTCTGGGGTCAAAAATGCCTGAAAATTGATGCTGATAAAACATGCTGCAAACAGTGAAAATGCCCAGTGTCAAACACCTTAATTGTTGCCTTGACAGCTGTGTGAAAATTAAAATGTGGTCAAAAATTCATGTAAAAACACACTTTTTGCCAACTTTGAGATGTCCCCTCTTTACCATGACAACAATGATCGAGTCATGAAAGGTTGCATTTGAAAGGCTACTGCCCAATGAACATTCATACTGAGTTTGGTGTAAAACAGACCATCCATTATGAAACAATGGCTAGTTGAAGTTGCTGTCAGGTGTAACGCTGTGAAAATCAGCGAAATTCACAAAATCCCTGAGTGGTAAAGGGTTAATGAAGAAAATCCCAACTGACTAAAATAATGTTTTTTTCATCATTTCATTGCAAGAAACAATATTTCAGATATAATCAATGCATTTTGGACTAAAATTCAGTACAGTAAAACCTGTCTTAGTGGCCACCTCTATTAAGCAAGCAACCTGTCTTAAGCAAGCAGGCATTCAGTTCCCAAGAAAGGCAGATGTGTTAAATTTCACCTGTATTAAGCAAGAACCTGTCTTAAGCAACCATATTTTGACTATCCCTCAGGCACTTGCTTAATACAGGTTGAACTGTATGTTTCCAGATTTCAGTTAACCCTTTCCCACTCAGATACGTGTTTTTACGTGTCTGCACCCCCCCCTCCCTCCATTTTATGCCCCAGAAGCACCTAAAATCTGCATTTCTATCCCTAGATAGTTATGTTTGCTTTAGGATTTGTTGGGCAAAAAAGTGACCTGTTTTTTCGCGCGCCTACCCACTAAAAATATTCTGGGGGGGATTGAAGTGGGGCAACGCCCCCCTCACATCCCGAAAAATTTTGGGTGTATGGCCCAACCGGCCGCTAAAATTTATATCTGAGGGTGTCTGGGGTCAAAAATGCCTGAAAATTGATGCTGATAAAACATGCTGCAAACAGTGAAAATGCCCAGTGTCAAACACCTTAATTGTTGCCTTGACAGCTGTGTGAAAATTAAAATGTGGTCAAAAATTCATGTAAAAACACACTTTTTGCCAACTTTGAGATGTCCCCTCTCTACCATGACAACAATGATCGAGTCATGAAAGGTTGCATTTGAAAGGCTACTGCCCAATGAACATTCATACTGAGTTTGGTGTAAAACAGACCATCCATTATGAAACAATGGCTAGTTGAAGTTGCTGTCAGGTGTAACGCTGTGAAAATCAGCGAAATTCACAAAATCCCTGAGTGGTAAAGGGTTAATGAAGAAAATCCCAACTGACCAAAATAATGTTTTTTCATCATTTCATTGCAAGAAACAATATTTCGGATATAATCAATGCATTTTGGACTAAAATTCAGTATGTTCCCAGATTTCAGTTAACCCTTTCCCACTCAGATACGTGTTTTTACGTGTCTGCAACCCCCCCCCCTCCATTTTAAGCCCCAGAAGCACCTAAAATCTGCATTTCTACCCCTAGATACATGTAGTTATGTTTGCTTTAGGATTTGTTGGGCAAAAAAGTGACCTGTTTTTTCGTGCGGCTACCCACTAAAAATATTCTGGGGGGGATTGAAGGGGGGCAACGCCCCCCCTCACATCCCGAAAAATTTTGGGTGTATGGCCCAACCGGCCGCTAAAATTTATATCTGAGGGTGTCTGGGGTCAAAAATGCCTGAAAATTGATGCTGATAAAACATGCTGCAAACAGTGAAAATGCCCAGTGTCAAACACCTTAATTGTTGCCTTGACAGCTGTGTGAAAATTAAAATGTGGTCAAAAATTCATGTAAAAACACACTTTTTGCCAACTTTGAGATGTCCCCTCTTTACCATGACAACAATGATCGAGTCATGAAAGGTTGCATTTGAAAGGCTACTGCCCAATGAACATTCATACTGAGTTTGGTGTAAAACAGACCATCCATTATGAAACAATGGCTAGTTGAAGTTGCTGTCAGGTGTAACGCTGTGAAAATCAGCGAAATTCACAAAATCCCTGAGTGGTAAAGGGTTAAGTATGAAACCTACAGAACATAAACACCATTATGTATCTGGGGTATGTACGGACAAATGGATTGATGCACAAACAGACGGATGGACTAGCGGCGACTATATGCTCTCCCTTCGGGGAGCATAACTATATACTACAAAGATTGGGGGACTGTTTGCGGAGGCAAAAAAACCCAGTTTATAGATGGACAATGAATAGTAAATTTTTTATATAATCTATGCATTTTTGTTTTGATATAACATGGCTGTCTAACTAATACAGTTTCAGCTTCGGGTTACAATAATAGTGATATAAAGCGGTTGGGGTGTTCTCAATGAGCAGTGGAAGACAAATGGATGATGCCTCATTAACTTTTCTCAAATGTCAAGTAGAATCCTGGTGTAGCTGGGGGATTTTATTTATTACCCCTGCATTTACAACTTTCACTATGCATTCAGCCAGACGTGATCAAATGAAAGGCAACCAGGAAGTATCACTAAGTATAATGTTCAACAAAAAAATTGATGAAGAAATAGCTCAAAAAGTATTTCATTCCTAAGGATGGGCTTCATTTATCCGCTGATAAAAAACTTCAAAAGATTAAACCATTTGGTACCGGAAACCCCAAAACGGGTACCCTGGCACACAGTGCAGGCCCAGATCAGACGCCGCAGTCTGATCAGGGCCTCCACTGTTTGCAAAAAGTTCAGCCATTTTCCAAATAAATTTTGAAGAAAACACAACCTGACAGCCCTAAATTTTGAAATGGACTCCTGCTATATATAAGAAGGAAGATTCCATTTTGGTACAAAAAGGGTCAACATAGAAAGAACCAATATCAGTGGCCTGTCCCATTTCAATCCATTTTAGACAGGAAACCCCAAAATGGGACTGGCAAACATTACTCACCCAGATCACATGCCACAGAATCCTTGATGACAACAGTGATAAATAAGTTTGAGAGATCATCTATATCCAGTTTTAAGGGAAATGGGATACACCTGGCAGATTTTCTGCCATTTTTCAAAGAGAGACAACTTTCAGGACTTTGTGTTTTCTTTTCTTTTTAAGGCAGCCAAATTAAAAAGAGGTCAACTCTTTAAGGAAAGAATTTGCTAATAAGAGAGCAATTTTTTCCTAAAAGAGGTGACCCCTATTGACATGGGAGACAGAAATAATTTTGCTGGAGTTGCCTCCCCTGAAGGTGTATCTATTCCCCTTAACCCTTCAAGTGCAGTATGGAACATTCTAGAGCAAATAATAATCTTTTTTTTTTTTTCAGAGAAAAGAGGCTTGATATTTCATGTGAATCATCTTCCCAGCATGTGAAGTCTAGTCTGATTTTGTGTGAAATCATTGGCATCTCTTGTAGAATTTTCCAAAGTGCTTAATGCTCTACATGCTGGGTATTTTTTTCAGCACATGCCATTTTGAAATACATGTATTTTTCTTATTTTTTCCAAGAATTAGACTAGATGGTGGTTATGGTTCATGGGATCAAATCATATGATTGACTATCATATTTACCAAATGTGTGTGTGTTTGAGTTTTACGTCCCACCAATAGCTAAGGTCATACTGAGACGGGACCTCGGTTTAAAGACTCGTCCGAAAGTCTGGAGAAGCCCGGGATGGAGTCCATGACCCCTTTTACCAAATGTATTTTGACAAACAGGCCTGCGAAAACAGTGTAGACCTATACCAGATGCTACAGAAGGCAGCCTCTCATGGTTTAGACTGTTTGCCACCCATCCAGCTATTTTTTGACAGAATATTGAGTAGAAAATTGCACTTGCTCAAATTTGAGAATAAGTATGGTATCAAGTTGAAGTGGTTTATTTGTTTGATTTGAGGTTTAACATCCCCATCAACACTATAAAGGTCATTTTGGAGACGCTGCTTTAAATTTTCAGGACTTTTACCCGACATTGAGATGAAATAACATCAAGCCCTGTCGCCCAATGAAAACAATAGGGTTTATAAGCATGGACGGTCCGACTCGTGCGCACCGCTTTGCCTGGGCAGGCTTAGATCCTCTAAGCGGTTTACCAGTACTCGCGTGCGGGTCAGATTCAGTTCTGCGTGGAAGCATCATGCAGCCCATATATTTCTTCAAGCCCCGATGGGCGGGGGTCGCAAGCTGAAGTGGGTTTCCGAATACTTCATAGTACTCGACATAGCACAGTGTCTCATCATGAATACTCTGTTTGACACTCTAGTTACGTTTTGGAACAACACCATTATGATAACACACCCGTGTGACAAAGTGCATTAGTCACATCTCCAAAATAGCTACTTTTCTTAAGAAAATCTGTGATATTTGTCTTATTTATACTGCAAACATAGGTTGTAGGTGCTCGTTAGAACCGCCTCATTGAGGCGGTTCTAACGCGTACTAACAACCTATGTCTTGGGGCGGAAATAAGAAAAAATAATGGATACCTCTGTAAAACCCAGTTTTCTCTGTATAAAATGGGGTTTGTGGGGTGTTCATTTCACGGACTTGTTAACATGATGCTCTGTAGAAAATTGTACTTGTTCAAACTTTAGAACAAGTATGGTACGCAGTTGATGTGTCCAAATATTTAGCCCTTCTCTTGCTGAATATTCAGATTAGCCACACCCATTTCGGACTTTGAATCAATCAGATTACATGTAATTTATTCCTAAAAATTCATAAATTGAATGTCAAACAGTATAGATCTTGATCAGATGGCTTCTCCAGAAGCCATCTGATCTGGATCTACACTGTTTCCAAAGATAGGGGTTGTGGTGAACAGCATGAATAGAGTTAGGGTAAATATGGTACCCAATGTAAACCTCACCTGCCGAGTCCTCAAAGAGCTCTGCAGACACAACCAAGATAACAGCAAACCCACACAGCAACAACCTCAGAAACATGGCTGACCTGAAACAGACACATAATTAAGACTCAACCCTTATCCCACTGCATAAATTAATTTAGCCACACCCCATTTACATTTAAACCAATCAAATTATTTGATGCAATTAATTCAATCGAATTCACAAACTGAATGACAAACAGTGTTGATCCTGATCAGTTGGAAGCCATCTTATCTGGATCTACACTGTTTGCAAAGGTAGGGGGTGTCTTGAACAGCAGGATAAGGGTTAAGTTATCAACATTAATAGCAGATGACATTTTCAAGTTTTCTTCTTTTTTTATTTTTGAGGAGTTGCTGTGATTCTCTTCACCCTTTTTGTACCAAATGGAATCTTCCTCCTTATTTCCCATTTCAAAATTTAGGGGTGTCAGGTTGTGTTTTCTTCAAAACTGAATAGGAAAATAGCTGAACTTTTTGCAAACAGTGTAGGCCCTGATCAGACGCTGCAGCGTCTGATCTGGGCCTGCACTGTTTGCCACGGTACCCGTATAGGGGTTTCCAGTCTAAAATGGGTTAAACTTTTAACAGATTAGTTTCATGCTCCAGCAAGGAGTCCAAAAGGTGCAGATGGAGCAAACAATGTAGAAATCAGACGCCGCGTTCTGCAGCATCTGATCTGGGCCTGCACTGTTTGCCACGGTACCCGTATAGGAGTTTCCAGTCTGAAATGGGTTAAACTTTTAACAGATTAGTTTCATGCTCCAGCAAGGAGTCCAAAAGGTGCAGATGGAATGGCAAACAATGTAGTCCTGATCAGACAGTTCCTACAGGAGCAGTCTGATCTGTGTCTGCACTGTATGTATAGGCCTATCTGCCAATACTTAGGATCATTATGGTACCTTAAGACCAAATATTTATTTGGGGTATTTTCACTACAAATGAAGGATATTCAGTAAAATTGCTTCAGTAGTATAGGCCCCCGCCCAAATAGATGGTCTGCATGATGCTTCCACGCTGAGCTAAAACAGACTGCACACGAGTACTGGTAAACCGCTCAGAGGATCTAAGCCTGCCCAGGCAAAGCGGTGTGAGTTTGAACGCCCATGCCTATAAGCCCTGTTGGTTTCATTGAGCGACAGGGCTTGAGAAGTCATTTCATCTCAATGTCGGGTAAAAGTCCCACAATATTGGAAGCAATGTCTCCAAAATGACCTATACAGTGTTGACGGGGATGTTTGGTAAACCTCAAATCAAGCAAACAAACAAAAGCTTCCGTAGTATATTTTATCAACCCTACAAGCACAATGCAATTTCATTTTCTTTTTTCTTTCTTATTTTATCTTTTCTGAGAAAAAAGGCATCATTTTTTCAGAGAAAATGTGAATCATCTGCTGAGAGATAAAAGGCTTGACATTCATGTGAATGATCTGCTCATAGTCAACCCTTATTTTCTCTGAAAAACAAGGAAACATATCATAAAAATCCAAAAAATTGGGACACCTTGAGGCCTTGCTGTAATACTCCTAAAATGTTAACAAATTTATTTCATGATCCAGCAAGGAGTACAAAAGATGCAGACGGAATAGCAAACAGTGTAGACCCTGATCAGACTGCTCCTTCAGGAGCAGTCTGATCTGGGTCTGCACTGTTTGCTTAGGCCTGTATGTTCCAATACTTAGGATCATTACAGTACTCTGAAAATGCAGTCTGCTAGTTTGTTTGTGTTGAGGTTTTACATCCCCATCAATGCTATTCAGGTCATTTTGGAGACATTTCTTCTGATTTTGTGGGACTTTTAACTGACACTGAGATGAAATGACACCTCAAGCCTTACCACCCAAAGAAACAACTAGGGTACGACTACTAGTGTTTAAAGAATTAATATGCAAGTCTACAGGCTGCATGGTCTGAATCTGACCACATATCACTTTGAAGGACTAAGCCTGCCCAGGCAAAAGTGATACGAGTCAAACCGTCCAATGCATATAAGCCTTTTGGTTTCATTGGGAGGCAGGGCTTGAGATGTCATTTCATCTCAATGTTCAAAACTGGAAGCAATGTCTTCAAAATAACCTAAATAGTGTTGAAGGGAATTTTTTACCTCAATTCAAACAAACTACATAAATAAATAAAAATAAATAAATAAATAAATAAATAGATAAATAAATAAATAAATAAATAAATAAATAAAGTACATTCTTGTCCTTACACGTACAATTATGTTCCTTTTAGTCAACTACAAAGGCAGAAAATTATAACCGTGAAAAACAACACCAGTGTACAAGTAGTGAATAGCACAGATATTTACACCCCAACTATTACTTTGCAAACATATTTCTTCCTGCTTTGAACTTTATCCTCCTTTCAAGGTTATTGAATCAGTCATCTGTTACAACAGTTTTATGAAAATGGTGAAGAGATAACATTCATTTCTTTTCTCTTATTTTCAGAAAAAATCTGAGGACAGTTGAGCCTGCTTTTCTATGAGAAATAGCAAAAGTGCTACAGAAAACCCTCTTTAGAACACTGTTCAGAATAGCATGGTTTTGGATAGAACATGGATCCCAATAATATACAGATTATATAGAAAAATGACCAGAAATGGACATTTTTCTTAATAATCTGTACATTTTTGTTTGGATATAGCACAGTTGTTTAACAAACAAGGCTTTGGACTGCAATAATAGTACATGCATTAGAAACAAGTTATAGTGTGAACAGAATGTGGCATACCGGTATTTGGTATGTAATGCTGTCCTGGTGGTTAACCCATTGTATACTGGTGGACTCTTCCATTGCTATATGTCGGCCCCCACCCATCGGGACTTGAAGAAATAGATGGGCTGCATGATGCTTCCATGCAGTGCTGAAACTGACCGCACACTAATGCTGGTAAACTGCTTAGAGGGTCTAAGCCTGCCCATGCAAAGCGATGCGAGTCGGTCCGTCCATGCTAATAAACCCTATTGGTTTCATTGGGCGACAGGACTTGAGATGCCATTTCATCTCAATGTCGAGTAAAAGTCCCACAAAATTGGAAGCAACGTCTCCAAAATGACCTATACAGTGTTGAGTGAGTGAGTGTTCGAGTTTTACATCCCACCAACAGTTAAGGTTATACGGAGACCGTACCTCGGTTTAAAGACTCATCCGAAAGTCTGGAGAAGCCCGGGATCGATCCTGCGATCCCTGGTTTACAAGGACCTATACAGTGTTGATGGGGACGTTAAACCACAAATCATATATTCCATTGCTATATGTTGGACAAGTCCATTTGTCATATAAGGGTGGTAGGCCTATTTTTGGTTGTTATTCTATTTTTCATGGAAATTTCTGTAGCAAACATTGCAGGCCTTGATCAGATGCCACATACTGTAGCATCTGATCTAGACTTGCACTGTTTGCCAAGGTACCCCTTGAGGGGATTCCCATGCAATGGGTTAACAAACAGGGCTTTGGACAACAATAATAGTGTCAGAAACAAGTTGTGTGGACAGAATGTGGTGTACATGTATTTGATAATGTTGTCCTGGTGGTTAACCCTTTTTGTACCACATGGAATCTTTCTCCTTATATATGGCAGGATTCCATTTCGAAATTTAGGGGTGTCAGGTTGTGTTTTCTGCAAAATTTATTAGGAAAATGGCTTAACTTTTTGCAAACAGTATAGGCCATGATCAGACACCGCATTCTGTCCTTTTGACTTTCCCCTTGTGACGTTTTCATTAAATGAAGATATTTCCTGATCAATACCTTCCTTCAAAATCAAAGTTTTCAGAACATGGTCCTGTAACATATCAAATCGAATGGAATAATGATAATTAGAAGAATACAATTGCAATCAAAATTTGACCCCTCGGGGCTCTGGCCAATGTAGAGGGCACAAGAGGTAAAAAAACTCCACATATCCCTCCATAACAATTACCGGATAACTAGAGATAGAAACTTGAAACCTTGGGAACTGATACATCTTCAGCCTGGGGAGTACATGATACTTTCGGAATTTTGATCTCACCCGGGAGGATTTGTTTGTTTGTTTGATTTGAGGTTTAATGTCCCCGTCAACACTGTATAGGTAATTTTTGAGACCTTGCTTCCAATGTTGTGGGACTTTTACCCGACATTGAGATGAAATGACATCTCAAGCCCTGTCACCCAATGAAACCAATAGGGCTTATAAGCATGGACGCTCTGACTCGCACCGCTTTGCCTGGGCAGGCTTAGATCCTCTAAGCGGTTTACCAGTACTCCTGTGTGGTCGGATTTCAGCTCTGCGTGTAAGCATCATGCAGCCCATCTATTTCTTTAAGCCCCGATGGGCTGGGGCCGATGGAGCCAGGAGGAGGGGTTCGGGTTGGGTTGGGGGTCAAAATAACATGGAATGGAACCATGCGGATATGAGATGGCACCCCATCGACTCCGCAATTCTAGTTCTATACTGGTTTGTCACCTACAATGCAGGCATTCTCTCTTCTCAACTGTTTAGCGAGGGGGATTACCTAACTTAGAAATGGAAATGATTTCTGGTCCGAGGGTCTTTAAGCCTCCAAACTTAAATTAAGTCTGTGAGAGAACTTGTGCTTGGGTTTTGGTGGCACACTGCATGAGCATGAGCATTTAGTGGTCACGAGTGGCGAGTGTAGATTTAGAACTGAAAACCTTCCCTTCTGGCATCATACACTGCATATGGAGTAGTGTTGTCACCCCGGGCCAGTGTGGCCTGAAGAAATAGACTGGGCTGCATATACTGTGCATAGACTAGTGCTTCCATGCAGAGCTCAAATCGCCTGGATTTAACATGGTAAAATGCTTTGAAGGTCTAAGCATGCCCAGGCAAAGTCCGGTGCAAGTCGTTCCGTTCATGAATATAAACCCTAGAAGTGTTTTGAATGAGATCTCATTTTATCTTGTAAAAGGTCTAAGCATGCCCAGGCAAAGTCCAGTGCAAGTCGTTCCGTTCATGAATATAAACCCTAGAAGTGTTTTGAATGAGATCTCATTTCATCTTGTAAAAGTTCCACAAAATCGGAACGCAATACAAATGGTCTAATGTTGACTATTACAGAACCGAGGACGTTTCGGTCCCAAGTCGTTTCGGCCTGGGTCATTTCTGACTAAATTTGGACTTGGGTCATTTTGGCCTATTTAAGTTTGTCGTTTCGGTCCAGGGTCGTTTCGGCCTAGGTCGTTTTGGCCTGATTTTATTAGATAGATTATTATATCAGCAGAGTACCAGTTGAATAATAATTATTATCCCCAAGCTTTTGAAGAAAGCGTTTGGGATATTGTGAACGCCTCTGTCAGTCACGCTATCTCCTCCTTAACCTCTATTCAGAATGAAACCAAGTTTGGTACATTGCTTCCTTACATGATGAGAGCCTGCGAGAGCAACATTAAAATTGGCTCCGCCTACAGGGGGAGAAAGTGCTTGCCATCCACTGCTTGCTCTAGTTTTATATATTTGTAATATTTTTACATGGTCTTTCACGTTAACCATGTTTATGATAGCCCAATTAAAGAATTTCAAAACTTCTTTTCATAGCCATGTTTTCAGTTAGCACCAAGGAGGTGGTGTGACTAGGATTTGATAATTGTCTGAAAACAACTTTACTACAATTATATATAAAATTATAAATTGGATAACAATCACACAGCAGGCACACGACGCTAGTGCAATGTCAAATCAACATCCGTACATCGTCATGCCATTGCATTGATGTAGATGTGACGTTGCATAAACCTCAAGAAATTGCACCAATGTAGATGTGACTTATTTGTCACATGCAATGCACAATACTGCCCCCGCCGGGCTTGAAGAAATAGATTGGCTGCATGATGCTTCCACACAGAGCTGAAACCGACTGCACATGAGTACAGGTAAAATGCTTAGAAGGTCTAAGCTTGCCCAGGCAAAGTGTTGCGAGTTGGGCTGTCCATGCATATAAACCCTATTGGTTTCATTGGACTGAGATGTCATTTCATCTCAATGTCGGGTAAAAGTCTCTATAAAATTGGAAGCAACGTCTCCAAATTGACCTAAATAGTGTTGGCAGGGACAATAAACCTCAAATTAATCAACCAAATTGATGCACAATAAAAAAAAGAAATTTTTTAAAGATCTTTTGACAATCGTTATTAGCAATTACAAGGATAGTCTCTGTGCACCTGATGTACATCGATTACTTAGGGGATAACTGTACTGAAAATTGTCATTTGGGGAGGTAAATCGGAGGTTTTACGGTCCATTCTAATGCACTTATTCGGTTGTAAAGTTATACATTGTACTATTTTGCACAAGGCGGCAAGCGCGACGAGCTGCGTAAAACCAAATGGCAGCCAATGAAAAGCGACGTTACTTGATGACGTCGGGTTTCCGACAGTATATCGCAGAATATACTGTCGCAAATTTTTGACGTTATCCAATCAGACGTCGCGTTACATAGGAAAGCGCATTAGAATGACATTTATAATACTTCCTTGAAACGAAAGAGAATCAATTATAACACATTTGGATATTTTGTATGTTAACAGAATTCGCCGACTTTATCAAAGGGCTTAAAAATGATCTCACCTCCATAATTAAAGATGCTCGCTTTTAATGTGTGTTTTCACGTCTAATTAAGGTCATGCACCAGCACTGAGTCAATCACTGATAGACAAAAAGATGGGGATTACGGTAGATAACTCCTGCAAAATTGATTAACGGGTGATTGATCAAAAGATCAGTAGTGGGTGATGATTCAATTTACTGTTTTAAAAAGCCAACAACTTATAGTGTGAAATAAATAAATAAATAACACCTGGGCTGGCATTGTGACTGCAGAAGGTTCATATCTATGAAGAATCTATTCAGACTGCATGCATGCGCAGGATGATCCAAGTCTTTCCTGATCGAAAAACGACATGCAAACTTGGATCAACATACGCATCCATTCATAACGGCAAAGTTGTCGCTTTTTTCTTTTTTTATGTCGCTGTGGCTGTAGAAAGTTCGTGCAAGTCTCCAAGATTTTGAAGGTTCTTGTTACCCTCAAAGATTATGCTCAGACTGCATGCAAGTGCACGCTGGTCTACTTCTTCATGTGCCACATACAGACATGCTAACGGCCCCCGCCCATCGGGCTTGAAGAAATAGATGGGCTGCATGATGTTTCCATGCAGAGCTGAAACTGACCAGACATGAGCACTGGTAAACCGCTTAGAGGATCTTAGCCTGCCCTGGCATAGTGGTGCTTAACATAAGCCAGACAGTCCATGCATATACCGGTAAACCCTATCGGATTCATTGGGCGGCAGAGCTCCAACAATTTTATGTGATCAGCCTGCACCTGTTGCTGTGAGTCTTTGCTGTTCAAAGGAGCCCTCTATGGCTTCTGTGCTATTTATACACACATCCAAGCACTACGTCATCACCCAGTCATACTATTTGCCGGCACTTACTGGTTGGCAAAAACCAGCTTTCGCCATATATTGCCATTGTAAATACGATTTTATTTTCTGTAAGCATACCTTTTAGTTGGACCTGAAACAATGATCTTTTTTTTTGGAGGGGGGGGGGGGGGGTTACGGCTCTTTCAAGATTATTTCACTCATATCGAGCTGATCGTTAATCAGAGTTGGGCAAAAACCGGAGTACCTGGAGAAAAACCACTGACCTTCCGTTTCAGAACTTGGCGTCTCACATGTGACCCGAGCAAGACTCAAACCCAGAGCGGTGAGAGACTTAATGATTAAGAGTCAGCGCTCTTACCCACTAGGCCACGGAGGCCCGTTGAAACAATGATCCTAAGCTTGTAATATTGATTTCTAGAAGAATCTGGACTGTTTTGATGAAATTTACTTGTTATATTTACAATGTATAGTGTGTAGTGTGTATGCCTTTATGCGAGCCTGCTTGCATATGGGCACACATGCAAGCATGCTCGCATTAAGGCACACACTCACACAACACATAAATTATATTTTCTTTCTTAATAATCAAATGCATGAATTAGTACTAGAATACATCTATAATTTGATAGATTATCTGCAATAGGCAACTGAAATAAACGTGGAACAGAACCCCTATTTGCAGTGTGTTTATAAGGAGCGAGACGTTTTTCGCCAACCAATACAAATGGTAATACATGTCAGATTTCAAGGGGAAGTAAGTCGCGCATGCGCAATGAAATGTAAACAAAGTCACGTGTCAAAACATTGGATCCATCTATAACGAAACGAGCAAAGATATCAATAGCACAGGTTGGCCCCCGCCCATCGGGACTTGAAGAAATAGATGGGCTGCATGATGCTTCCATGCAGAGCTGATACCAACCCACACATGAGTAGTGGTGAACCGCTTAGAGGATCTAAGCCTCTATTTCTATGAAATCATTTCATCTCAATGTCGGGTAAAAGTCCCTGTCTTACTTTCTACTTATACTGCCACAGGGACCAGTTTCAAGCTTTTTAGAGAAGAAAGAATTCAAGATAATAATGTAGTATATATTATTATAGGATAGTATATCTTTCCTCTCTAAAAGCTTGAAACTGGTCCCTGTGTATACTGTGATCGGTCACATTTGACTATTACTCGCAGGTGTACATTACATACAGTCTAGGTTTGCAGGGATGAAAGCCTACACAGTAATCACGTAATAATGGTAGGAGTCTTTAACCTGTACAGGAGATGGCTCTTCCTGCACAGGGGGCCTCCAGTTAATGTCCTGATCCGAAAGACGGTACACTTTTTGGCATTCATCCCCGCAAATGATGCCAATGGAGCGTGCTAGGACACCAAAATAATTACTGCCTCCGGGGATCGAACCGGGAGCAGGGTTCTCGGGGACGCAGGATTCTGCGTCCTGGGATGCATAAAGGAACAGCGGGACGCATAAAAATGCCATAGACACGTCCGCGGTTGCAAGTTTTTCCATGGCGGGACTTACTCAAAAGTGTCTTATTTGACAGTCAGTCACCTAGCTTTGATCTTAATAAACACTGACACATCGATGATTGATAACAGATTTGGCAGATTAACACCTGTATTCTTATCACCGGATTAGCTGTCACAGCTGGACGCTTTGATTAGTTGATTAATGTTGTGGGCGGTACTGAAGACCGCAAGTTGTCATGTTGCTGGTGAAATATTTAATGGGGGTGACAAGGGGTTTTAGATACATATTAAAAGTCAAAGAAAAAGTGTTGCCTCTAATTTTTATGATGCAAATAGATACAGATATACATATTTTAGTGATATTACAGTGTTGTGATTTTGCAGAAAGCAATTATTTTAGCAAATGTAGGTAGGTAGTATCGAAAATGAATCCTTTCCTGCAAATAAAATATGTGAACATCTATCTACATGTAGGCCTACCTGTCTGTCTGCTTTTCTATCTATCTAGGCCTACCTGACTGTCTGCTTGTCTATCTTCTATCTATCTATCTATGCTAATCGGAGCTGAAATGATAATCGATTATCATTCCTATCATAGCGATCGATAACCGATTAATAATCACTGAAGATTTTGGTCATAATTTTATCTGTCTGGCTTTCTGTCTGAGCATGACTCCTACACGTAATCCTCGTCAGGGGGTGTTGTAGTAAACCTAGATAGATAGATAGATAGCTACCATATGCTATACTTTGCCATATGTATTTGAACAGACAGACCTGAGCAAACAGTGTAGACCCAGATGTGACGCCGCAGAATGCGGCGTCTTATCTGGCCCGGGTCTGCACTGTTTGCCACTCATATAGCTATTTCAAGCACAGCTTTGGGTAGTAAATTGTACTTATTAAATAATCGATTGCGAGCAAATCAGTAATGATAATCATTTTTGTAGAATTTATCGATTAAATAATTGGTTATCTGATTAATTGTGTCAACCTTATCTATGCCTACCCGGTACCTGTCTGTCTATCCATCTATCTATCTATGAGGTGGGTAACTGGACAACTCGGCCCCTAACAAACTCGGCCCCTGACAAACTCGGCCCCTTTGGTGTATTACTGATAGTAATGATAATAATAGTGTTGTGTTTTAAAATATATTTTACTTATATATCGAAAAAAAAAAAAGAACAACAACTTTAAAATCTTTAAAAGAAAATAGATTAAATTTATAAGTGTATATATTTGGGATCCATCCATCAATCGATCCATTAATTTACCTTAATTCCTGGTAATTATCATATTCAGTGGTGTAGTAACCTGCTTCATTTTTCCTATTTCAGCTCCTAATATTATACCTAGATTTACCTGCTTAGTCTCAGAAACCGTTCAGAGGCATAGATTTTAGCATACAGCAGCCTTAGTAATCATACTATCCAAGCAGGGAACAAAAGCGCTTATCAGAGTGCGCGGATGGGCAGGCTGATCTGCGCATTTGTTGTTGCATGTGCAATTTTCATAGAATTCAAGCAGCGAGAAATTTTCTCATTTCTGTTCTTAAACATAACGCGTCTCCGCAACGTTTTTAACTTGATATGCAGCTCGGCCCGATTCATAAATACATAGAGTGGCCCCCGCCCATTGGGGTTTGAAGAAATAGATGGGCTGAAATCTGACCGCACACGAGTACTGGTAAACCGCTTAGAAGATCTAAGCCTTCCCAGGCAAAGCGGTGCGAGTCGGACCGTCCATGCTTATAAACCCTATTGGTTTCACTGGGCGGCAGGGCTTGAGATGTCATTTTGTCTCAATGTCGGGTAGAAGTCCAACGAAATTGGAAGCAACATCTCCAAAATGACCTATACAGTATTGACGGGGATGTTAAACCTCAAATCAAACAAAATAAATCAGAGATGAAAGCATTTGAATTACCTGCTACCTGCTTAGTCCCAGAAGCCATAGATCAAGCAGCGACCAACAGCACTGATCAGAGTGCGCAATGCACAGGCTGATCTGCGCATTTATTATACGCCCATGCAAAAAAAAAACCACCTGCTTAGTCTCAGAAGCCGTCCAAAGGAATAAAGTTTGGAATACAGCAGCCTTAGTAATCATACTATCCAAGCAGGGAAAACAAGCGCTGATCTGAGTGTGCGGATGCGCGGGCTGATCTGCGCATTTGTTGTTCGCACGTGCAATTTTCATACTATCCAAGCAGCAAGAAATTTTCTCATTTCTGCTCTTAAACATAAGGCGTCTCCGCGACATTCTTAACTTCATACGCAGCTAGGTCTGATTCATATCAACATTTCAATTAACTGCTACCTGCTTAGTCTCAGAAGCCGTAGTCCAAGCAGCGAAAACAGCACTGACCAGAGTGCGCGATGCGCAGGCTGATCAGCACATTTATTGTTCGCACCTGCAATGTGTTCTCGTGACGTGTTAAAGCCTTGTAATGGTTACGGTAATTACTCAGTACTTCCCACCCAATTATCAAATAATAACCAATCAACAGGCAAGCGTCAGTGATTTACTCAAGCTAATCCAATTAAAAGATAATTTAATATCGAGAATGCGTAATAGTCCAACAAATATGAAAATATTCAGTTTTGAAAAGGCAAACTCTGAGACAAGTATGTATTATTTTAGGTTAACTATTGCCAACCTTCAACCTTTACCCAAATTAAAAAAAAATATCTTTTGGGCAAATATAATAATAATTATAACTAGAGCTATCACTAAAGGTGATGAATACCCCCACAAAAACTGCCTTGATAGTACATCAGCGCATTTTGCAAACTGCCTTGATAGTACATCAGCGCATTTTGCAATTTTTTCACTTGAAAGGGGCCATAACTATGTCAAAAATTGACGAATTGTAGTGGAAATCGAACTTGACCTGTATTTTATGATGTTACATCAGTGTACCAAAAATTATAAAAATCGGTGAAGCACTTTTTGAGTTATTGTCTGGAAACCAAGTCAACAGACCGACCGACCGACCGACCGACAGACAGACCGACAAGCTCACTCCTATATACCCCCCCAAATTTCATTTGTGGGGGTATAATAATAATAGGGGCCGAGTTGGTCAGGGGCCGAGTTTGTAGGGCCGACTTTGTTAGGGGCAGAGTTGTCCCTAAATCATGAGGTGCATTACAGTTTGGTGAAAGTGGGGTGAGGGGAGGCGGTTGGAAGAAATTGCACTTGCGTTGGAGTGGGACTCCTATTTTTGAGGGTGGGACTCCCATTTTTTTTTAAAATGAAGAGACCCAGACTCCTATTTTCAAAATCCTAGTGAGAACCCTGGGGGCCTCTAGCATCAGAGGCAAGTGCACTAACCACTGAGCCATCACGCTCCCACAAAATTGGAAGCAACATTCAAGTGTTTACGGGGATGTTAAATCAAACAACCAAAATCAATAGCACTGGCTGAACTCTGATATGCAATATTACAATGCAATGCTTTGAAATGGTGAGAGAAAGAAAATGGGGCCACCAATTTGGCCGAAACAACCTACCCCAAAATGGGCCGAAACGACTCGGGCCGACCCGGAGTCCGACTCGAAACGTTTCGCGACCCTATTACACCGTAATTTTTAACGAGCCCGGGAATGTCATATCTTACTCGCATGTGTCATTCGTAGTGTATATTACTTGAACTAATGAACTGACTCTAGACGTACCAAAAACGCTTCAGAACTGAAGATAGATAGATAGAACTGGCTGTTTTTGGAAAGATTGTAGTTGAACTTTCGTTTCCCGGAAGCAAACTGTAAACAAGCTACGATCAGTGTAGAGGTCGCCAAATGACCGGTGTTCAAATACATTTTCACCAAACTGTTTGTCCGCATTTATTTTGGATTTCTCCAGAAAGAACCTTACAGGTCCTTTTTATATACGTTCTAAGTTCTGCAATGCAGACTCACTATTTCCTTCTATCTCTCTTTATTCAGATCACTTACTAGGCAACAGCGTCGCCGAGGATGGTGTGAAAATGAAAGTACAAGCTCAGCATAATTAAACTGTGAAACTGAAAGTAGAACACAGCACATGACCAGGTGATACTGGGAATCAGTCACTTGAGTGAGATGATTTGATCTCCAATTAGTCAAACAAGTTAGACATACGCATGCACTCATTTATAGATTATTTTTTTACAGATGTGCACGCGTTCCGAAGAATAACAAAAACATAATTGTTTGATTTGAGGTTTAACGTCCCCGTCAACACTGTAAAGGTCATTTTGGAGACGTTGCTTCCAATTTTGTGGGACATTTACCCGACATTGAGATGAAATGACATCTCAAGCCCTGTCGCCCAATGAAACCAATCATGGGTTTATTAGCATGTACGGTCCGCCTCGCACCGCGGTTTCTGGACAGGCTTAGATCCTCTTAAGCGGTTTACCAGTCAGAATCAGAATTGTTACTGGTGACACGTCAAATGACATTCATACACCAGGACCTGTGATGTGGGAAGTTAGTCCGTAGCTCTAACCAAAGAGGTAAATTTAGCTACACAATCATCAGCACCTTCAGCTGTCGAAATAATCGAATCGGGAAGGGCATTCCAATCTCTAATGGTTCTGGGGAAGAACGACTCTTTATAAATGTCAGTTCTTGCGCTAAGGGTCTGAAACGCCAACGAATGGTGATTTCTACAGTGTCTAGCTGGGGGAACAAGGTCATCTGTTGGAATGCTGGCAGCACCCTTTAGACCTTTGTATAAAAGGATTAGCCTACTGTCTTTTCTCCTTTTCTTGAGAGACTCCCATTTTAATTTTCCAAGTATTCCAGTCATGCTCCCAGTTTCAAAGCAGTAATTGCCTGTTACAAATCTAGCAGCTCTATTCTGAACTTTCTCAATTTCATCATTAAGGACCACTCCACTGGGGTCCCAGATACAACTACCAGTACTAGTGTGCGGGCCAGATTCAGCTCTGCATTTGGTCCTTTTGTCTGTCTACACAAACCTTAAAATTGGGCATAACTTTTGAATGGTAATAGAAAGAGCTTTCATCATGTGTATAGACGGATCCAATGTTTTGACATGTGACCTTGTTTACTTGTCACTGCGCATGCACAAAACTACTTTTCCTTTTAATAACGATCTTTCCTGGTTGGCAAGAAGCCGCTGGTTCCATATAAACACATTGTAAATAGGTTTAATATTACGGGCATATTTTAGTTGACTGTTGCAGAAATTCGATCAAATTACACTTTAAATGAGTAGATAAATATATTCTAGACTTCATTCCTGCATCTTCTGCATTTTTAGTCATTCATTGTGCATGTTTTGCGCATTTTTATTACAAATAATATTGACCATCCCGCCTCGTTACCTGCCCAAGTGTAACAGGAAATTATCACCAAAACATCCTCAAATATTCTAGAAACTAATAATTGCTAGCTAAGACATGTCTTTTTTAAAGGTTGAAAGGTCAATTTTGTCGTTTCGATTCCCAACAAAATACAAGTTTACAGAAAATAACATCACATTCACAAAGGCGACAAACGGCCAAAGACGTTTTTTGCCCACCACTGGTAAGTCCCGGCAAATAGTATTATTGAGAGATGACATAGTGTTTGAATGTGTCTATACCTTATCACAAGACCTTTCCAGCGGTACCATAATTTTTGATCTCCTGACCTTAGACCTACTTTTTCCAAAATTTTTAAAAACTTTAACATTGGCAATACTTTTCGATTGGTAAGTGATAGGGCTTTCATATTTCACATGTGCATTCCTTGTCACAAGACCTTTCTAGTGGTACCATAATTTTTTACCTTGTGACCTTGACCTACTTTTTAAAAACTTTAACATTGGCCATAACTTTCGATTGGTAAGTGGTAGGGCTTTCATATTTCACGTGTATTCCGTGTCACAAGACCTTTCTAGTGGTACCATAATTTTTGGCCTCATGACCTTGATCTTCACGTTTGACCCACTTTTTAAAAACTTTAACTTTGGCCATAACTTTCGATTGGTGGTAGGGCTTTCATATTTCACATGTGCATTCCTTGTCACAAGACCTTTCTAGTGGTACCATAATTTTTGACCTCATGACCTTGACATTTGACCTACTTTTTAAAAACTTTAACATTGGCCATAACTTTCAATTTGTAAGTGGTACCGCTTTCATATTTCACATGTGCATTCCTTGTAACAAGACCTTTCTACTGGTACCATAATTTTTAACCTCGTGACCTTGACGTTTGGAGTATAGTCCATACATTTCGATTGGTAAGTGATAGGGCTTTCATATTTCACATGTGCATTCTTTTTCACAAGACCTTTCCAGTGGTACCATAATTTTTGACCTTGACCTGGACATTTGACATACTTTTTAAAAACTTTAACATTGGCCATTACTTTCAGTTGGTAAGTGATAAGGCTTTCACATTTCACAGGGTGCAGATTGTGTCACAAGACCTTTCCAACGATCCCATAATTTTTTTGACCTTGTTACCTTGACCTACTTTTTTAAGACTTGAACATTGGCCATACCTTTCGATTGCTTAGTGATACTGCTTACATATTTAACATGCGCTCTCTGGGGGCATCAGTGTTTCACAAACATCTTGTTTCCGCAGAGTACCTGTGGAATATTAATTATTTTATATATTTGGAATATTTTTACATGGCCTTTCACGTTAGCCATGTTAATGATACCCGGTAGCCCAATTTTAAAAGTTCTTTTCATAGCCATGTTTCCAGTTAGCACCAACGAGGTGGTGTGACTAGGATTTAATAATTATCTGAAAACAACTTTACTGCAATTATATATAAAATTGTATATCGGATAACAATCACACAGTAGGCACAAAGCGCTATGGCAACATCAAATCAACATCGGTACAACATCATGAAGTTGCCATTTCATCTCAATGTCGGGTAAAAGTTCAACAAAACCAACATCTCCAAAATGACCTAAATAGTGTTGACCGGGACATTAAATCTCAAATTAAACAAAAGTACTTTAAAAATAACGATTTCTGTCATTTCCAGGGTGATTTCTGTGTAAACTTCGGTGATTTCTGTTGTGATTTCATTAGATTTTGGTGATTTCGGTCTTTTGAGGACCCCATCCTATACATAGTTTGCTGTCTCCAGTTTGTTACATACCGGTACACATGTTCTCTACCCAACTATTTCACAACATGAATTGCTACCTAATTGGAAACAAATGTGTATGCATGTTTATGATTCAATTTTTCTTTCTATCTTCCTTAACCCCAGGAGGGGACACAGACAATGTACATTTCATACACTCCAGATTTCAGGATGAAAGCTTACATGGTAAATAGACTCATATTATAAATGGAAAAAAAGCTTCAAAAATCTTCCTCTCTGAAACCACAGGGCCCAGAGCTAAGATATTTGGCATGTAGCAACCTACATAATTCTTGCCAATCATGCCCCTGGGGTCCAAACGGGCTACGCCCCGGGGCCCCTTAGCTCCCATAGACTCATAATGGAAAAAAAGCTTCAAAAATCTTCCTCTCTGAAACCACAGGGCCCAAAGCTTAGATATTTAACATGTAGCAAGGGCAAGTGGTTACCTACATAATTCCTGCCAATCATGCCCCTGGGTTCGAAATAGGCCACGCCCCGGGGCCCCTTAGCTCCTATAGGCTCATAATGGAAACAAGCTTCAAAAAGCTTCTTCTCTGAAACCACAGGGCCCAGAGCTGAGATATTTAGCATGTAGCAATGGCAAATGGTCACCGACATAAATCCTGCCAAGCATGCCCCTGGGGTCCAAATGGGCTACGCCCCGGGGCCCCTTAGCTCCCATAGACTCATAATGGAAAAAAAGCTTCAAAAATCTTCCTCTCTGAAACCACAGGGCCTAAAGCTTAGATATTTAGCATGTAGCAACGGCAAGTGGTCACCTACATAATTCCTGCCAATCATGCCCCTGGGTTCCAAATGGGCCACACCCAGGGGCCCCTTTGCTTCCATAGACTCATAATGGAAAAAAGCTTCAAAAATCTTCTTCTCTGAAACCACAGGGCCAAGAGCTTAGATATTTAGCATGTAGCAATGGCAAGTGGTCACCTACATAATTTCTGCCATACATGTCCCTGGGGTCCAAATGGGCCACGCCACGGGGCCCCTTAGCTCCTATAGACTCATAATGGAAAAAAGCTTCAAAAATCTTTTTCTCTGAAACCACAGGGCCCAGAGCTTAGATATTTTGCATGTGGCAATGACACATGGTCACCTACATAAATCCTGCCAATCATGCCCCTGGGGTCCAAATGGGCCACACCCTGGGACGCCCTTAGCTCCCATAGACTCATAATGGAAAAAAGCTTCAAAAATCTTCTTCTGAAACCACAGGGCCCAGAGCTTAGATATTTAGCTTGTTACAATGTCAAGTGATCACCTACATAAATCCTGCCAATCATGCCCCTGGGGTCCAAATTGGACACACCCTTCAAAAATCTTCTTCTCTGAAACCACAGGGCCAGAGCTTAGATATTTTGCATGTGGCAATGACAAGTGGTCACCTACATAAATCCTGCCAATCATACCCCTGTGGTCCAAATGGGCCACACCCTGGGACCCCCTTAACTCCCATAGACTCATAATGAAAAAAAAGCTTCAAAAATCTTCTTCTGAAACCACAGGGCCCAGAGCTTAGATATTTAGCTTGTTACAATGTCAAGTTATCACCTACATAAATCCTGCCAATCATGCCCCTGGGGTCCAAATTGGACACACCCTTCAAAAATCTTCTTCTCTGAAACCACAGGGCCCAGAGCTTAGATATTTTGCAGGTGGCAATGACAAGTGGTCACCTACATAAATCCTGCCAATCATACCCCTGGGGTCCAAATGGGCCACACCCTGGGACCCCCTTAGCTCCCATAGACTCATAATGGAAAAAAGCTTCAAAAATCTTCTTCTCTGAAACCACAGGGCCCAGAGCTTAGATATTTAGCTTGTTACAATGTCAAGTGATCACCTACATAAATCCTGCCAATCATGCCCCTGGGGTCCAAATTGGACACACCCTTCAAAAATCTTCTTCTCTGAAACCACAGGGCCTAGAGCTTAGATATTTAGCATGTAGCAATGGCAAGTGATACCCTACATAAATCCTGCCAATCATGCCCCTGGGGTCCAAATGGGCCCCCACCTCGGCGACCCTTAGCTCCCATAAACTCATAATGAAAAAAAAGCTTCAAAAATCTTCTTCTGAAACCACAGGGCCCAGAGCTTAGATATTAAGCTTGTTACAATGTCAAGTTATCACCTACATAAATCCTGCCAATCATGCCCCTGGGGTCCAAATTGGACACACCCTTCAAAAATCTTCTTCTCTGAAACCACAGGGCCCAGAGCTTAGATATTTTGCAGGTGGCAATGACAAGTGGTCACCTACATAAATCCTGCCAATCATACCCCTGGGGTCCAAATGGGCCACACCCTGGGACCCCCTTAGCCACAGGGCCCAAAGCTTAGATATTTAGCATGTAGCAACAGCAAGTGGTCACCTACATAATTCCTGCCAATCATGCCCCTGGGTTCCAAATGGGCCACACCCAGGGGCCCCTTTGCTTCCATAGACTCATAATGGAAAAAAGCTTCAAAAATCTTCTTCTCTGAAACCACAGACCCAGAGCTAATATATTTAGCATGGAGCAATGGCATGTGGTCACCTACATAAATCCTGCCAATCATGCCCCTGGGGTCCAAATGGGCCACGTCCGGGGGCCCCTTAGCTCCCATAGACTCATAATGGAAAAAAGCTTCAAAATCTTCTTCTCTGAAACTGTGAAGCACAGAACTTAGATATTTAGTATCTAGCAACATAAAATAGTCACCTACATGAATCCTGCTAACCCTGCCCCTGGGGTCAAAATTGGTCAGGCCCATGCTCATCAGCTCCTATAGACTTATAATGGAAGAAACTTAAAAAATCTTCTTCTATGAAACCATAAGGCCCAGAGCTTAGATATTTAGTTTGTAGCAAGGTCAAGTGGTCACCGACCTAATTCCTGCTAATTATGCCCCTGGGATCCAAATTCGCCACACCCCAGGGCAATTTAGCTCCCATAGACTTACAATTGGAAAAACTTAAAAAATCTTCTTCTCTGAAACCACAGGGCCCAGAGTTTAAATATGTAGCATGTAGCAATGTCAAGTGGTCACCTACATAAATCCTGCCAACCATGCTCTTGGGGTCAAAATTGGCCACGCCCATGGGCTCATTAGCTCCCATAGATTTATAACGGGAAAAAAAAAAAAAAACTTATAAAAATCTTCTCCTCTGAAACCGTAAGTCCCAGGGGTTAGATCTTTAGTATGTTACCACATGAAATGATCACCTTAATCAATCCTGCCAAAATGCCCCTTGGGTCAAAATTGGCCACGCCCATGGGCACATTACCTACCATAGACTTGACATGTACAACTTAAAATGAAAAACAAACTTCACTAGAATCGCACAGTCGATGGCAAGCCATCACATATCCCCACGCTTCCCCGCAGGCCCCACCCCCTGGGCCATCCTCTAGGGATGTTTGACCCGAGGGGTAAAATTTTGATTGTGATGTATTCTACTCATCATGCCGTTCGATTTAATATGCTACACAACCATGTTCTGAAAACTTTGATTTTTTATCCCCAAGGTGCCCCACCCCTGGCCCCACTCCCAGGGGTAGGATCAAAATTCCGAAAGTGTTACGCACTCCCAAGACCAAAGTTTTATCAGTTCCCAAAGTTTCAAGTTTCTATCTAGAACGGTCTAGGAGAAGTTATCTGGTAACAGTAATGTATGGGGGTAAAGGGGTCAAATCAGTTTTTTGACCTCTGGTGACCTCAAAATTGACCCCAGGGGTCAAATTTCGGTTGTAATGTTTTCTACTCATCATGCCGTTCGCTTTGATATATTACACGACCCTGTTCTGGAAATTTTAATTTTTGACCCCCGCGGGCCCCACCCCCTGGGCCCACCCGTAGGGGTGTGATCAAAATTCGGAGAGTGTCATGCACTCCCCAGACCAAAGATCTATCAGTTCCCAAAGTTTCAAGTTTCTATCTATAACCGTCTAGGAGGAGTTATCCGGTAAAGAGGTCAAATTTTGGTTGTAATGTTTTCTACTCATCATGCTGTTCGCTTTGATATATTACACAACCATGTTCTGGAAATTTTTATTTTTGACCCCCGCGGGCCCCACCCCTTGGGGCCACCCATAGGGGTGTGATCAAAATTCCGAAAGTGTCATGCACTCCCCAGACCAAAGTTCTATCAGTTCCCAAAGTTTCAAGTTTATATCTATAACCGTCTAGGAGGAGTTATCTGGTAAGACGAATGGACGGACGTACGGACGACGAAGACCATTACAATATCCCCACTTTTTCTTCGAAAAGCGTGGGGATAAAAAATCTTCTTCTCTGAAAACATAAGGCTGAGAGCTTCGGTATTTGGCATGTAGCAACGTCGAGTGGTCGCCTACATGAATCCTGCCAATCATGCCCCTAGGGTCTAAATTGGCCAAATATTGTGGCCCCCTAACTCCAATAAACTAATAATGGAATAATGGAAAATAAGCTTCGAAAATCTTCTTTTCTGAAACCATGAAGTACAGACCTTAGATATTTAGTATAAATGATGATGATGATGATTTCGTGTTTAACGACGCGTCAACCCTCTTTGTGGGTCATAAGCGTCAAACGGTTAATGGTTAAATGGCATGTAGAATTTCGAGGATACTAAAAGTAAAAAACTACCGTAAGTTTGATATGTATAAAAATCTGAAACAGATTAAATCTTATGGAAAAGTCCAATATCTTTTAAGAATAAAATAATATTATCAACAGGTACATCTTGAAAAAATTGTTGCAAAATGTCAGCTTTGAAGTATAAGTCACGGGACTGTGAAAAGTCTACATATTTAGTATAAAGCAACATAAAATGGTCACCCACATAAATCATGCCAACCATGCCCTTTGGGTCAAAATTTGTCATGCCCCAGGGCTCATTAGCACCTACATGTATAAACTTATACTGGAAAAAACTTCAAAAATCTTCTCCGAAACCATGAGGCCCAGAGCTTAGATATTTAGTATATAGCAATGTCAAGTGGTCTCCAGACTTTGCTTCCAGATTTGTGGGACTTTTACCCTACATTGAGATGAAATGACATCTTAAGCTCTGCTGCCCAATGAAACCAATAGGGTTTAAATGCATAGACAGTTCAACTGGCTCCACTTTTCCTGGGCAGGCTTAGAACCTCTAAGCTGTTTACCAGTACTCATCTGCATTCGGTTCCAGCTCTGCATGGAAGCACCATGTAGCCCAATCTATTTCTTCAAGTCCTGATGGGTATTCTAAACAGCACTTAGGCCCCCGCCCATAGGGGCTTGAAGAAATATATGGGCTGCATGATGCTTCCACGCAGAGCTGAATCCGGCCCGCACACTAGTACTGGTAAACTGCTTAGAGGATCTAAGCCTGTCCAGGAACCACGGTGCGAGGCGGACCGTCCATGCTAATAAACCCTATAGGTTTCATTGGGCGACAGGGCTTGAGATGTCATTTCATCTCAGTTACTGTTAAAAGTCCCACAAAATTTGAAGCAACGTCTCCAAAATGACCTTTACAGTGTTGACGGGGACATTAAACCTCAAATCAAACAAAACTAAACATCACTCATGATTTTCTGGTACACAGGTGAGCACTACAGGGCCAGTTGGCCCTCTTGTTTGCTCTTACTTTTTGTTTGAAAACCTATACCCACAGGCAAAAATGGAAAGTCAGAATATTGAGTTCAGAGCAGTCATAAAGTTCCTCACTAAGGAGGGTGCAAATGCCAAAGGAATCCATCGGCGCATGGCTGATGTGTATGGCAATAGTAGCCAAAAGTATTCCAAAATGGCAAAGTCAGCAGAATTTAAATGTGGGCGAGACTCCTTAGAAGATGACCCAATGCCCTGTTGATATCATCAGCCAGGAGATGGTCGACCTTGTTGAGACTTATGCTAACAACCACCCAATCAAATTTGCCCAACTTGCTTGGGATTGTGGTATTTCTAATGGAAATGTTAAATTTACATTATAATCCATGAACATTTGGGCATGTCAAAAGTATCTGCCAGGTGGGTACCCAGAAACCTGAACATGCAAGATTGTTAGCAAAGGGTCGAGTCAAGTCAAGAACTTCTGGAAGTGTTTAATGCCAATCCAGAAGACTTTCACACTCATCTTGTAACAGGAGATGAAACTTGGCTTCACCACTGGGACCCAGATACTAAAAAAGGTCCATGCAATGGAAGTGCTCTGGCTCACCCCCACCTAAGAAATTTTGTACCCAACCATCAGCCGGCAAGGTAACGGCCACTGCGTTTTGGAACTCCAAAGGGATTATATTGATAGATTACAAAATAGAAGTAGAGGCAATGGCCAGGAATCGATACAATTAACCCACAGCTCCCATCAGAGACACCAAAGGGAAAGAAACACAAACATGAAACAACAGACCCTAATGGAAACATCAATAGCGGAAAGCCAAAAGTTACTTTCCCACAAAATGGCTAATAGGCTATCCAAAATAAAATAATATAAGTGACACAAACACCCAAAGACAAATCATAACTAAAAGAAACCAAGACAGAAGAAGTGCCTTGGAACAGTGAGTGGAAACAAATGCCACTGGGGGACTTAAATCGATTTTATGTGGCCACAATCCTTGCCCTTACTTCTGTCATGACGAAGACAAATAATTTGTTCAGTCCACATGAAGACCTCCTAACTCATCAGTGCAACAACTCCGTGAACACAAAAATCAAACAACCACGGAGATAAAACAATGGTGAGGACTCGACAGCAAGAAACCACTGAAATGCTGGAGCAAAAGAAAACCAACAGTTAGACTCCGATGGGCCTGACCAGAGACAGAGTATCAGGTATCAGCCAACATAAGCCTTTACACTGGAACTGTCATAGAATCTGAGGCCTGACCCAATGGCGTGCAATTAAAGAGGGAAGCAAAGTTGTCAACCATGATTGGGTTTACTACCATGCATGCAGTCTGTCGTATAACATTTATGTTGTACCCAATCTTTTTATATCGAAGAATGATTTTATGAAATTGGGTGCTGAAGTCATTGCGGTTATATATTTTTCTGAATTTATATTCTAAGTCACCATAAAATCTGGGTTCCGATAGACCTTGTTGCAGAAGTGATTTAAGTTCAATATTGAATTTTGAAATTAAATCAGAATGACGTCTATAAAATTTTGAAAAGGCTTTGCGTAGTTTATGGTACCGATAATCCTGATTAAGAAGTTTAGCTGTTAACAATTTATTATGAGTGTTGAAGTCAGTTACATGACTACACACTCGAGCAAATCGAATTAATTGCGAAATATAAACACCATAGGATGGCGCACGAGGAACATCACCATCCAAAAAAGGAAAATTTACAATCTCAAAATCAAAATCATCGTGTTTATCATAAATTTTGCAAGAAACAAACCCATTTACAATAGAAAGATGTAAATCCAAAAAAGGGGCCTCAGTATCAGAAGAATTTGCTTTATTTAACTGAAGTTCGGGGGTGGGGGGGTGGATTTTACTGATCATACCGTCATAATGTTGAAATAGGTATTATCAATATTTAATAAATCATCCAGATATCTAGAAGTGGAGCTAAAAGCTTCAATGATTTCAGACTGGTTTTCAGCAGAAAGGGACATCATGAAGTCTCTCTCATAACAAAACAAAAACAGATCAGCCACAAGTGGTGTGCAATTAGTACCCATTGGGATACCCACAACTTGTCTAAATAACTTAGTACCAAATCTTAGGTAAATATTGTCAAGTAGAAAGGTGAGAGCTTCACACACTTTCTGACATGACCATAAAGTATAATTTTTATGCTCTTCAGAAGTGAAAACAGCATTTCTTACATTACATGCAAGATAGAGGGAGTCTTCCCTATGAAATGTCCATTCAATTAAATCGTTAAGTTTTTCTTTTATAAGATTATGAGGAAGTTTAGTGTAAAGGGTGGAAAAATCATAAGTAGACAGACTTGAAGCACGAAAATGCCTGGATTTCAATTTATTTAAAACTTCATTAGAATTTTTATAGACCAAAACAGATTTCTACCTGATCTTTCGAAGACTTTGTCACAATATTTTATCACATGTTTTTTGATGGCAGTAAAACATGAAGTTAATAATTTGGGGAGTTCAGTGGTGGTACAAGAGCTTGAATTTGCAATAAACCGTGCTTTGTATGGTCTTTTATGAAGTTTAGGTAACAAATATAACGTAGGAAGCTTGTCTTGGCCTTCTGTAACACAGACAACAAACTTGGTGGCTGAATGACAAATGTGGTCATCAACTAAAGCCCTCTCTACAGCTAAAGGCTGAAGTTCATAGGCCTTAGTACCACCAAGTTCTTGCTGAAGAGTGTTAACATAGTGAAGCCGTCAAACAAGGACCACATTGTTAGCGGCCTTATCAGCTGGAGCCAAAACAAACTGCCTATAAAATTCTTGAATACCTAGTTTAAGGTGACATAAAGATGTCTTCGGTTTAGGAGGTAATAAGTTTGTATTTTGAGCATAAAAAGAAATGCATTTGTTCACTAATTTCAGAATGCTAAGTTTCCATTCTTCCATAGTGCAGTTTATATTTTACTTTTGGTCCTTTGAGATCATCGTGAATATTCTGAGAAATCAGAAATAAATTATTGGTTTAGACTCATTCTAGACAGGTTTTTAATTATTTGGACCCCTTTTTGATTTATATCAGTCTTTGAATGGACTGCCTATTCACAATTCGCAAAATTGCAGTACGTTTCCTCTGGCTTTCTTTGCCGGATCATTACAGGGTCACTGATGAGGCTTTATTAGCCGAAACTACGTAGTATGGCCCATCTTCTTTCTTATGAATGTTTTCATTGCTCTTAAAGGAACTCATTTTTTATTTTTATTTAAGAGCTTTATGCTCAACATACTCCCGTTTACACCATCAATTACCAAATTCATTCAAGGCAGCAGTGATTTCATCGCTACATTTGTTGAAATAAATTTTAGAAGGAAATCAATATTTCGGTCCTTTAGAAATTACGTATCCTAGAATCAGGAATAATTTTTAAATTGCAAGTAATAATATGACTAGCAGCAGGATAGCAATACACTGAATTTTTACAATCACATGTATCAGGAGTGTTAGAGTCAATATCAAGATCAGAAACAAGTTTATTGAAATTAAAAATGATAGATCTAACAGGTAAATTGTATTTATAGCAAATTATGGGTGTTTCAGTATTTTGAAAATAAGCAGGAATGGAATAACGGAACTGTCCTGAAAGATACTAGGTAAATCTATAAAATCTAAACTCTTATTAGTGAAGGATATTTTGATGTAATGACGTTTGTGATTAATTTCAGAATCGATGAAAAGGCGAAGAGCATGCTGAGTATAACCTCTAGTTAAAAGAGCAGCGTTGTATAACTGATTAGAACTATCATAGAATTTATTTGCCTCGGTATCCAGAATCCGTAATACAGAAATGGGTGATGAACTTAGAAAAGCAAGGATTGAGTGGCATCCATGATTCAATTATATTATGGACAGTCACTGGTATTGTTTCTTTTAAAAGCAAGTAATTTACATTTATAATTGCCATTTTTTCTGGTGCCGTGAGATTTAGTTTTACACTTTCAGCAGTCCAGAAGCGAGAAAATATCAAAGTCAGGCATTTTAGATATATTACCCTCATGAAAAATGTTGTCATTAAAGCCCAATGGAAAAGGTGTCTGTAATAATTTAATCCATTTTAATTGTTTCATACTGTTTAATAATTTCAAACCTAGCTGTAGAATTTACATCATAATAAATTTTTTCCACTGGCTGTATAGAAATATCTTTTATAGAACGACCT
The DNA here is from genome assembly GCA_963580285.1 of Lucinisca nassula. NCBI lineage: Eukaryota > Metazoa > Mollusca > Bivalvia > Lucinida > Lucinidae > Lucinisca > Lucinisca nassula. Next base: position 52,483,363 of record OY757010.1, read on the forward strand.
GTACGTCTGAAATGACGGTGCAAGAAAGTGTCAGTTTTTTAGGCTTACTCATTCTATGGTAGTGTTCGTTAAATTGTGTTTTTAACATTAGATAAGTTAGCCTGACATACTGGAATTTACCATTTGCAGTATGTCAGGTTATCACATATATCAAATCCATAGACTTAATGTCAAATCGGACATGTTAACTACAGAAAAACATCTACCGTTTACAGACGAAGAAACGGTACACACAGTGCATAAATGTGAACAGCACCTGCACCTCTTAGCATTGCATTTGGAAATCCTAGGATACATTCCACTTCTTTTGAAAGGATTGGTATATTTCCGAAGAATGGGCGATTTGATAGGAGATAATCTAACTCTCAGATTATTTTTAAATAAATTAGTACTATCCGCTCCACTTAAATTAACGGAAGCGGCAGAAAACAAATTTATGGGCCTCACCAATACCGACGGTAACATAGCACTAAAATTATTAATAGAATGGGGAATCTGTACAGAAGAAGCAGAATGTAACCTAAGGGGAGATATTGTAAGTTTAAATTTATTTGTGATACTCATGTTTGTTTATAGGGGCGATACGGTCCAAACTAAAGCGATATTCATACCGGTCATTAAGTTAAACAGTATACGGAAGAATTGTAAATCCTTCAAATAGAAGGCACTTCAAATAGAAGGCGAGTATAACAAAAGCCCACAAAACAGCTATGCCTATAAAAAGCCCTTAGATATCAAACAAGCAATTGTTACGGTATACAACGAGATACGAACATCGGTCCAATCAAGACCTTCAACAGGTATCAAAAGGATGTCAAATTAAGGAACGATGAAAAGCAATTGTAAAAGCAATCCCTGAGGATTGAAAAAATAAGAGCATTAAATGCATGTACGGGGAGACATTTTACAGCTACCACACGGCACAAACAAAACAGCTCTGATATGCAAAATAGAAGTGGAGGCAATGATCAAGAATCGATACAATTAACCCACAGCACCCATCAGAGACACCAAAGGGAAAGAAACACAAACATGAAACAACAGACCCTATTAAATGGAAACATCAACATCAAAGTCAGGCATTTTAGATATATTACCCTCATGTTAAATGTTGTCATTAAAGCCCAATGGAAAAGGTGTCTGAAATAATTTAATCCATTTTAATTGTTTCATGCCGTTTAATAATTTCAAACCTAGCTGTAGAATATACATCCTAATAAATTTTTTCAGTGGCTGTATAGAAATATCTTTTATAGAATGACCTGTACATCTGAAATGACGGTACAAGAAAGTGTCGGTTTTTTTAGGCTAACTCACTCTTTGATAGTGTTCGTTAAATCGTGTTTTTAACATTCGATTTGTTTGCCCGACATACTGGATTTTACAATTTGCAGTATGTCAGGTGATCACATATATCAAATTGGTAGACTTACATGTCAAATCGGACATGTTAACAACAGAAAAACATCTACTGTTTACAGACAAAGAAACAAACAAAACAGCTGTGATATGCAAAATAGAAGTGGAGGCAATGATCATGAATTGATACAATTAACCCACATCTACCATCAGAGACATCGAAGGGAAAGAAACACAAACATGAAACAACAGACCCTATTAAATGGAAACATCAATAGCAGAAAGTACAAGCCTGCTGGTACTTTAATTACAGGAGAATACTATGCCAATGTCATTAAACAATTAAGGGTTGCTGTTAAAGAAAAAAAAAGAGGAAAGCCAGCTCCTGGTGTCCTTCCAGTGCTCCAGCTACGATTTGATGTCAGAAGGGTGCTGGGTAGGGCACGTTTGTGTAGTCGGGCAAGAATGAGGGCATCATTTCATTCATGAAGTATCAAACAGATGTTACAAATGATAAGACATGTCACATTAACTGGCCAAACTTTAAAGAACATATTATAAACAGGCAAATTTGAATAATTTCTTTATTTTTTGTCCAATTTTTATGAACTTTTCATCAAAATGTAGTTTTTAACTCCACTGGCCAGCGGGGCTATTGTCATGGCCCTGTGTCCGTTGTGCGTCCATGCGCCCAGTCATGCGTGTGTTAACTTTTTTCTTTAAACACCTCCTCCTAAACTACTGGGCCAATTGTATCCAAACTTCACAGGAATGTTCCTTACTTAGTCCTCTTCTAAATTCCTTAAAAGAATTTTGTTACACCCAGAACTCTGGTGGCCATGGCAACAAAAACACAAAAAAAATAAAAATCTTTAAAAATCTTCTCCTCCAAAACCACCTGTTGGATTTAATTTTTTTTTTTTCATGAATGTTCCTTGGGTGGACCTCTTTCAGATTCCTTGAAGAAATTTTGATCCGACAAAAAACATGGCCACCATGGGCAGGGCTTATTTTCACTATTTAACATATAGTGTAATGCTAAAAAATCTTCTTCTGCAAAAGTACTTGTGGGATTTCATTGTAATTTGGCATGAATGTTCCTTGGGTGGACCTTTGTCAGATTCCTTGAAAAAATTTGATCTGACAAAAAACATGGCCGCCATGGGCGAGGCTTATTTTTACTATATAACATATAGTGTAATGCTGAAAATGTCTTCTTCTGCAAAGGATTCTTGTTTTATTTCATAGTTATTTGGCATGCATGTTCCTTGGGTGGACCTCTGTCAGATTCCTTGAAGATTTTTGATCCGACAAAAAACATGGCCGCCGTGGGCGGGGCTTATTTTTACTATATAACATGTAGTGTAATGTTAAAAAAGTCTTCTCTTCTTCAAAAGTTCTTGTTGGATTCCATTGTAATATGGCGCTAATGTTCCTTGGGTAGGCCTGTCAGATTCCTTTTTTTCTTTTGTCCTCTGTCAGATTCCTTGAAGAAATTTTGATCCGACAAAAAACATGGCTGCCATGGGCGAGGCTTATTTTCACTATATAACATGTTAAAAAAGTCTTCTCTTCTTCAAAAGTTCTTGTTGGATGTCATTGTAATATGGCATGAATGTTCCTTGGGTAGACCTCTGTCAGATTCCTTGAAGAAATTTTGATCCAATAAAAAAAAATGGCGGCCATGGGCGGGAATTTTTTCAATTTAAAACATATAGCCAGATGTCAAAAAGATATTCTTCTCTAAAGTACTTATTGGATTCCATTGTAGTGTGGCATGAATGTTCCATGGGTAGACCTCTGTCAAATTCCTTGAAGAAATTTTGAACTGATAAAAAACATGGCCGCCATGGGCATGGCTTACTTTCAATATAAAACATATAGTCTTATGTCAGAAAGATTTTCTTCTGCAAAAGCACCTGTTGGATTTCATTGTAATTTGGCATGAATGTTCCTTGCGTGAACCTCTGTTAGATTTCTTGTTTTGCATGCATTTTTCTGGGGTGGACCTCTATCAAATTCCTTGAAGAAATTTTGATCTTACAAAAAACATGGCTGCCATCGGCAGGGCTTATTTTCACCATATAACATAATATAGTGAAATGTAAAAAAAAAAATCTCCTCAAAAAGTACATGGTGGATTTCATTGTAATCTAGCATAAATGTTCCCAGAGTGGATCTCTGTAAGATATCTTGAAGAAATTTCGATTGGACACAAAAATGGCCACCACGCCCATGGGCTCATTAGTGTCCACAGACTTGTGACAGGAATAACCTCTAAAATCTTGTTCTCCGAAATTCATAAGAGGCATAGCTAAGATATTTAGTATGTAGCAATGTGAATGACCTGCTTTAGTCCTGTCTACCATTTCTCTTGTGTCCAAATTAGCCACACCCCAGGGCTCAATAGCTGCCATAAACTTATAATGGAAAAACCTTAATCTGAAATTGTAAGGCTGACAGCTTTTAATAGATATTTAGCATGTAGCAATGTCAAGTGATCACCTATTTATAAATCTTGTCAACCTTGCCTCTGGAGTCCAAACTGTCTATGTCCTGAGGCTCATTAGCTGCCATGGACTTATAATGGGAAAACTTTTCCAGCAGATGGCATTTTGAAATATTTTTCTGTTTTCTGGGAAAATAAAATTAACAATTAAACAATTTGTTGTCTGCTGATGTAGCCTACAGACTCGTGAAGTTTAATTAAAAATTTAAAAGGCATGGACTTTTTTAGCCAGTGGAGCAACAGGCCCTCTTGGGTCTTTTGTTTATGTAAGGAATGGAAATAAGGCACAGGGGAGGTGCAGAAGGGCAGAGGGGCGCTAGGAGAGGGCCAGAGGGGCGACAAGCCCCCTTTGAATAGGGCTAGCTGGAGTACTGATTTCTTTTGCGTGATAATGCCCCTGTGTACAAGTCCAGAGTTGCACAAGCTGTTAATCGTGAGTGCAAGTTTGAGCAGTTCAATCACCCACCATACAGTCCAGGCCTGGCACCAAGTGATTATTATCTGTTTCGAAATTTGAAGTCCCACTTGCATGGAACGAGATTTAGGGACGATGATGAGCTCAAGGCTGCTACAGAGGCTTTGTTAGAGGACCAAATAGACAACTTTTATTTCAAAGGCATAGATTGCTTAAAAGAAAAGTGGACCAAATGCACTGAAGTAAAGGGGGATTATAATGAAAAATTATTGTTGAAACCATCTTCCAATCTGTGAGTTAAACCTCCTGTGTTCTACAAACTTATTTAACTCCCCTCGTATATAATAACCACTGAGCTGTCAAGCATAATTATATAAACTAGCTACTACACAAATATCACAAAGGTGCTTAGCGACAATTTTCAAAAATACAAACTGATCTAAAAAGGCATTTTTTTAGCTCGCCTGTACAAAAGTACAGCAAGAGCTATAGCAGTCACACTGGGGTCTGCGTTGGCATGGGCTTAACCCTGTTCGTCACGCAAAGTTAAAGTTCTTGGTTAAAGTTTTCTATTGCTCTCTATCTCTAAAACCAATTGATGGATTTAGTTAGTTCTTGGACTGATGTTATATATTGGTCTAAAGTTTCGCACCAAACCAGCCCAACCCCCCTCAGTGACCTTGAGGTCAAGGTCATGGACTTAGAAATTTTATGTTGAAGTTTTTGGTTAAAGTTTTCTATTGCTCTATATCTCTAAAACCACTTGATGGATTTAGTTACTTCTTGGACTGGTGTTACATATTGGTCTAAAGTTTTGCACAGTACCAGCCATACCCCCTCAGTGACCTTGAGGTCAAGGTCACAGACTTAGAAATTTTATGTTGAAGTTTTTGGTTAAAGTCTTCTATTGCTCTATGTCTCTTAAAGTACTTGATGGATTTAGTTACTATTTGGACTGATGATACATACTGGTCTAAAGTTTCGCACAGTGGAGTACTGTGTGTAGGTGGGTTTACAATTATAAAGCAGACATATGCAAGTGTTTTAGTTTAACAGCCATTCTAACAAAATTTCACTCATTTCTGTTTCATGGTTCCATCACTTTTTATATTTAGTACATGTATAATGCTCAGACATGGTTGGTAAAAACATCATATGTATGCCAGTTTTAATTGTACATTTTACTAATCAGCTTCCAGATAGTCAAGCTATGCTGTCTTGTGACAGCTCTTGTTTAATAATTATCTTATAAGTGCTAGACGTCACTCTCTGAGATGTAGTTGTTAAATGGCAGAGAAACTCATTTTTAAATACACCACAACCTCTTCATAAACCATGTTAGTTAAACAACCATGTTATATCCAAACAAATATGTACAGATTATATAGAAAAATTACCTTTTATGGTCATTTTTTTATATTATCTACACATTTTTGGGATCAGTGGCTCGAACTACCCCTGTCTTGAACAGACCTTCGAGGTCCCAAAGGTGTTCGAGCCATTGAAGTTCCACTGTAATTTGTTTCATTTCAGTGCTGCTTCCTAAATTGAAAAATAAGTTAAACAAATTGATGGGCATAATTATCCTAAAAGCGTTGGGTGTCATCTTTACTAAAAACTATCTTTAAGTACGTTGAACTTTAAAACAAAAGTTTTATAAGTACATATATGAAATAAAACTGCAGGCTAAAAAGGGGTGATGTTAAGATACTTAATATCAGAAATTTGCTATAAAAAGCTGTTAAAATCAAACACGAATTTCCAAAATGTCTCGTCGTGCATGTCTGGATACAGACTCAAAAGAAAGGACACTGTCTACTTCTGATTGAGCACTGGGTGGGATCTTTAGAATCACATCGAATCAAGAGTGAAATAACTTATCCAAGGTTTCAACAATGATTCATGGCTGGTGGTGGTATATATTTTCTGTGTGGCAAATTCTCGTATTTCAAGTTAGGAATGAGTTTTAAAATTAATAATGTTGGTCCATTTCTCATAGATTAATGTCCCCTTCTCTGAAAATGCCTATTTTGGAGCTTGTCATCACCATAAGTCCTTTAGCTTTATTTGGATCTTCCTGAAACTAACACATAAGTAGGTAGGGATAACAGCTTGGATGTTTGAAAACTGGCGAGGTGGACTTGCATAGAGTTATGTCCCTTTCATTGCTGAAAATGCATATTCTTGACATTGTCGTCACCATAAGTCCCTAACTTTTGATTAGATCTTCATGAAACTTACAAATAAGTAAGTTTGGGATAAAAGCTTGAATGAATTTGAAAAATAACAATTTTGGCATATTACTCATAGAGTTACATGTGCATCCCCTGAAAATGCCTATTTTGAACCTTGGTATCCCTATAAGTCACTTTTATAAGTTTGGTCGTATGTGTTTCAAAACTGGTGGTGTTGGCCTATCTATCATAGAGTTATGTCCCCTTGGTTGCTGAAAATGCCTGTATTTGACCTGGTCATCAGCATAAGTCCTTGAGTTATGAAACATACCTATACTTGTTAGGCTAGGAATAAGAGCTTGGATGAGTTTGAAAAGCCCAGGCAAAGTTCGCCTATTAGTCATGGACTTATTTATGTCCCCTTGGTTGCTGAAAATCCCTATTATTGACCTTGTCTGATATACATTTATAATGTCAATAGTTGATGAACCAAACATTATTCCTTTCTGTTAGCTCACTGAGAATGAAGTGCACAAGTGAGCCATTGTGATATACCTGTGTCTGTCATTAGTGTGTAGTCCATCATTTCATTAGTGTGTAGTCCATCATCTGTTGTCAGCATTTACCTTGTTCACCCCCTAGAGGATACAGCTTTGCTTCAGTCTTCATGAAACGTTACCAGAATGTTTGTCTTGATGATACATTCCAACCTGTATTAAGCAAGCACCTAAGGGATAACCAAAAAGTGCTTGCTTAACCCTTTACCACTCAGATACGTGTTTTTACGTGTCTGCACCCCCCCCTATTTTAAGCCACAGAAGCACCTAAAATCTGCATTTCTACCCCTGGATAGTTATGTTTGCTTAAGGATTTTTTGGGCAAAAAAGTGACCTGTTTTTTCGCGCGCCTCCCCACTAAAAATATTCAGGGGGGATTGAAGGGGGGGCAGTGCCCCCCCTCACATCCCAAAAAATTTTGGGTGTATGGCCCAACCGGCCGCTAAAATTTATATCCGAGGGTGTATGGGGTCAAAAATGCCTGAAAATTGATGCTGATAAAACATGCTGCAAACAGTGAAAATGGCCAGTGCCAAACACCTTAATTGTTGCCTTGACAGCTGTGTGAAGATTAAAATGTGGTCAAAAATCCATGTGAAAACACACTTTTTGCCAACTTTGAGATGCCCCCTCTTTACCATGACAACAATGATCAAGTCATGAAAGGTTGCATTTGAAAGGCTACTGCCCAATGAACATTCATACCAAGTTTGGTGTAAAACAGTCCATCCATTATGAAACAATGGCTAGTTGAAGTTGCTGTCAGGTGCAACACTGTGAAAATCAGCGAAATTCACAAAATCCCTGAGTGGTAAAGGGTTAAGACAGATGCTTGCTAAATACAGGTGAAATTTAACACATTTGCCTTTCTTGGGCACTGAATGCCTGCTTGCTTAGGACAGGTTGCTTGCTTATTAGAGGTGGCCACTAAGACCGGTTTTGCTGTATCTTGGTCAGGTTCAAATTTCAAAAACTACATCACTAGGTCAAATTGTTGTTCGCCCTCTATAGGCCACCGACTTTGTTTCAATCTTCATGAAACTTTAGAAGAATGTTTGTGTCTTGATGATATCTTGGTCAAGTTCGAATATGGGTCAAAGGTAGGACACTAGGTCAAATTGGTTTAAAACCTTCTTCTACCTGTAAAGGCCAGTTTCGCTTCAGTTTTCATGAATCTACATCTATACAAGAATGGTCGTCCAGATGATAATTTGACCAAGTTTGAATATGGGTCAAGACAAATAAAAAATTAGGTCTGTAGGTTTGATTAACAGTTTTGCTTCAATCTTCATGAAGCGATACAAGAATATTTGTCTTAATAATATGTTGGTCATATTAGAATATGGGTCATGTCAGATGAAAAACCAGGTCAAATTGCTTTAAAACCTTGTTCATCCTCTAGATGCCAGTTTTGCTTCAATCTTCATGAAACTTTAAGTAGATTGTTTGTCTTGATGATATCTTGATCTGATTTGAATGCAGGTCATGTCAGATCAAAAACTAGGTTACTAGGTCAAAGTGCTTTAAAACCTTGTTAAGCTGCCACAGTTTTGCTTTAATCTTTTTGAAACTATTATCAGAATGTTTGTCTGGATGATATCTTGATCTGATTTGAATACAGGTCATGTCAGATCAAAAACCAGGTTACAAGATAAAAGTGCTTTATATCCTTGTTAAGCTGCTAGAGGCCACAGTTTTGCTTTAATCTTTTTGAAACTATGTCAGAATGTTTGTCTGGAAGTTCGAATATGGGTTATGGCGGGTGAAAAGCTAGGTCACCAGGTCAAATTTCTTCAAAACCTTGGTCACCCTCTAGAAGCCACAGTTTTGCTTCAGTCTTCATGAAACTTTACTATGATATTTGTCTTGATGCTATTACAATGAAATTTAAATATGGGTTATTCAGAGTCAAAAACTAGGTCATTAGAAGAAGAATAAAAATGGCCATTGATGGGAGCCAATCACTGATCAGGGCTGACTGTCAGTGGAAACTGGTTTCACTCATAGGGGCTTGAATCATTTTTTTTTTTTTTTTCATTTTTTTTTTTTCATGATTCAAGCCCCTATGTTCCACTGCAGTTGTGTGAAACTTCAAATCTGTGAGTAATATATGAATATCATTTTCTTCTGGTTTAAACTTATTATGATATTTCAAATGTCATTATCTATGCATGAGTCTAGACATAATATTTTAGCGTCATGTGGGTGTCAGGGTCGGGGATGGTGACTGGGTGGGGTTGTCATTCTGGGTTCAATGATTTTGCTTTATTTTATATCTCCCAACACTGAATGATGAATTTTCATCATACATGTACTTGCATTCATTGATTGTTATCAGATTTCTGTGACCTACAAATAGGTCAAGATCCCATTGATCTGCATTTCATGGTCCAGTAATTTTGAACAAAATCAACACAACCAATTGGTTTAATTGTGATATTATTGGGAAAATTGATTGTTGCCACCTGGGAAATGACCTTGAAGTAGGTTATAGTGACCTATATGCAATGGTTCATTGATTTTGCTTAATATCTCTAGTGATAATTGAAGGATATTCATCATATTTTGTGGATTTAGATGACAGGTATATGAAAATTACCACAAATTAAAAATTTTACGATGCATTACCAGATAAAAGTTTGACAAAACAGTTACAGCTTGTGTGGAGTATGAACTTTGGCAAAGAAACTTTGCTTGTCTGAACTTTGCCTTGTTATAAAAAGCAGACCTACTTTTGCTGACTGCTACAGCTGTGTGCAGCTGACTTTAAGGTTAGGGCCATTGTACATAGCAGGTTCAAGACTGTGGTATAGTTTTATTTGCATTACACATATTATATGGTTGACTTCTGTTGTGGAATGGATTTCAAGGGGCAGGACTAAGGGTGGGTACAGGTTTTGCATTACTGGTGTGCTTGCTGGGGTTATATACATGACTCAATTCACCATATTTGCATTATTTGCTGGCTCCCAGCTTGCACATTGTCAATATTGGAAAAACCTTGAAAGGTCAGGGGGTCTGGTTACCCGTTTTTCCAGCACTGATAACCTTCAGACTAGGAACCAGCAGATAATCCAAATAAGGTGAGTGATTTCATTGATTTCATTCTTGAGGCACATTTTGTATTATTCTACTCTGTATTTTATTGTTTTTTATTAGAAATTCAGTGGACTGTCAGATATAAATAAACTAGCCTTTGCCCTGCTGATTCGCGACAACCCCATCCTTTGCAAACACTGTAAATCCAGATTGTGGAACTTTTACCCGACATTGAGATGAAATGACATCTCAAGCCCTGTCTCCCAATGAAACCAATAGGGTTTATAAGCATGGACGGGCTGACTCTCACCGCTTTACCTGGGCAGGCTTAGATCCTCTAAGCTGTTTACCAGTACTCGTGTGCAGGTCGGTTTCAGCTTTGCGTGGAAGAATAACAGTGTCCATTTACCATAAGATAGTTATGCTTTATGCTTTCCAGATGGTTACCCTTTTTCAAGCATCTTGTGAGCTAGTAAACAGTTTTCGGTGATGGTATAATAGTTAGCCGTGGAAGGATGTTTAAAGCAGCTGGACCAGCAGAAATAGTACGATCTCACCAGAAAGATGACTTCTACCTGGGTTATCTGAGGAAAACAGCAGCTGATGTTGTTCATGCTCTGATAGGTAGTGTAAGCTTGCAGTTGCATGTAGAACTTCCTATGAGCCACATCATGAAAAAAACCTGTTTTGCTATCTATATGCACGAAACCCCTAAAGGGGTACCTTGGCAAACATTGCAGGCCCAGATCAGACACCGCAGAATGCGGCGTCTGATCAGGACCTGCACTATTTGTGAACAGAATATTCTGTCAAAAATAGAATGAAAACGAAAATATAGGCCTGACACCCCTTATAATATATGATTAATGGACTCTTTAACATATGGCAACGGAAGAGACCACTAGTATAAAATGGGTTAACATCAGAGGTGCAGATCAGCATTGAATTTGCAGATCAGCATCTTACTGGTCACTGGTTTGATAGTATAATACCACTAGTTTCTATATATAAAATTTCAAGACTTTTCATAGAAACAGATAAGATGGGTGGTTGGTGATAATTTAGTGGATAATTTTTGTCAATTCTCCATGTAAACCTATGTTGTGGGTATTCATTAGAACCACCTCATCGAGGCGGTTCTAATGAATACCCACAACATAGGTTTACATGTAGAAATAAGGGAAATCATCATTCAATTATCACCAAATACCTGCCTAAAATATTGGTTACTTTGTTTCGCTTGCCTGTTTAATATGAGGTTTAATGTGAGTTACTGTAAATCAACTTTTTTTCATGGGAAAATGTTGGATAGTAGCTGAGTAACAAGAGAGAACCTAAAAACACATGTTATAGAAGCATGTTAAACATTCTATCATCACAATATTTAAATATTTAATAGTACTATTGTTACTTGTATTAGGTTTGCACGTCTATGCAATTTTTTACGTTTTCCTAATGATTTTATCACTTCCAAAACCTCAGTATTGGCTGCCTGAAAAGCTTTTGTTTTTTTCTGGAGTACACTGGTGAAAGTTTTTTCTAAAATACATGTACATTTTTCCGATGTGCTTAAAACACTTGCTTTTGATTTAACAAGCCAATTTTTCAAAGACATGTCTACACTCTTTAATGTGACCTAAAGCATCTGAATTCTAGCACGTAATCAGCTTTAGAGTTATATGCATTATTCATTTATCAGTTTACTGAACCATGGGAGTGTGACAATCTCTAATGTGACCTACAGTATCTGAATACTGGCATGTAATCAGCAAATATTTTACAAGTTACTGTTGTCGGAACATAAGTTGAAAGTGATGTCAGCAAATGTTTTTGTTATGTACTCTTATCATGCTGTTCACGACAACCCCTATCTTTGGAAACAGTGTAGATCCAGATCAGATGGCTTCTGAAGAAGCCATCTGATCAGGATCTACACTGTTTGACATTCAGTTTATGAATTTGTAGGAATAAATTACATCAAGTAATCTGATTGGTTCAAAGTCAGAGATGGGTGTGACTAAACTGAATATTCAGCAAGAGAAGGGTTAAGCAATGCCCACTGTTGTCAAAAGGTAGCATTGCTTCGGTAATGATAATTATAACGGTATAGTCTGTCTTGCCAGCCAATGGTGGGTAAGATAATGATAACGATGCAGCCTGAGTGTGACAAGCTAAAGAAAGGCTGTGTCTCCTGGCCCAATTGAATCATAATACATACAAACGATTTGCAGTTCATCACCAAATTTTATCAATAACAAACTGAGACGGTACATGCGTAAAGGGTCCTAAGTTCTATTGGTCAATAAAGGATAAAATCGTGAAAATTATTTTTCCAGTTTCTGCAATCCACGAAAATGATGTGCCACAAAAATGTCCATGAAGACCAAAGCGCGAAAATATAAATCTGTGAAACATAGTTGATTTGCAGTAACCAATATACATCATTTTCAATTCTTTCCATGTTTTAGTGCATTATTTACATGCCATGGTACATACCGGTTGATTTTCAAAGATCTTGTTGCCTTGTGCAATGGTATGATTGGACACTGGCCCTCTTATGCTCATATAAGAAAAAACTGCAAGCAATTGTTTTTTTGTTTCAGTTTTAACTCTCAAAACAAAACCTTTCGTCACATAATGCATGGAAAATAATGTAAAATAAACATTAACCCATTGTATGCTAGTGTATTCTTCCATTGCCATATGTTGGACAAGTCCATTTGTCATATAAGGGGTGTCAGGCCTACTTTTTCGTTTTTATTCTGTTTTTGACAGAAAATGCTGTAAGCAAATAGTGCAGGCCCTGATCAGACGCCGTGTTCTACGGCATCTGATCTGTGCCTGAACTGCTTGCCAAGGTACGCTTTTAGGGGTTTCCCACATACAATGGGTTAAAGGCAATTTATTTAACATTCATAGCATGAACAACATCAGGTCTCAAGCAATTTTTAAGTGAACCGGTAATGTTGTTCAGGGTTCACGTAACTTTACTTGTGACCCAATGTTGTTCATACTTGAATGAATGTTAAATATATTACGGTACATTTATTTCTTAATCATGGTACTAACGGAAAGTGAAAAAACAGGCTTTGCTATGCCTTGTCTGAATCACATTTGTTCAGTTTGAGGTTTACCATCCCCTTCCAGTTTTGTGGGACTGACATTGAGAAGAAATAACAACTGGACTGTCTGACTCGCACCACTTTTTCCTGGGCAGGCTCAGACCCTCTAAGCGGTTTTCAAGTACTCATGTGTGGTTGGTTTCAGCTCTGCTTGGAAGCACCATGCAGCCCAATCTATTTCTGCATGCCCCAGTGGGTGAGGGTCCTGTATTACATATGAATTTAGGGATCAACCATGGTTTTTCATGCATTAACATTCGCCGGGTCCCGAGGAAGCTGTTTGAACATGAGGCCGCCAGGCCGAATGTTCAAATATCTTCCGAGGGATCCGGCAAATGTTAATGCAATGAAATAACCATGGATGATAGTTGTTCTTGCATAACTTGCGATCCCGACAGCAAATTTTGACGAAAATGGCCAAAAGCTCCATATAAATTCCATATAAACACTTCAAATGCGACAGGCAAACCAAAATGGCGGCCAGTTCAGAATGTTGTTTACAATGACGTTGTCATGCAGTAACCCTCTGATGTCATCATAGACCCCTAAAATGCTACGTTCAGGGCAATAATGCTACGTCACTCAACGTAAAGTAAGCAAAGCAAGGCCCGTCTTGTGATATCAAAAGCTCAAAATCCATGTTCAAACAGCATGCAAATTTCATGATTATGTCTCCCCCGAAAAAATTTTTTTCGGAGAGACATTGTTTTTCCCCCGGGCGTCTGTCTGTCTGTCCCTCTGTCCATCTGTCTGTCCGTCTGTCCGTCTGTCACACATTCGTGTCCGCTCTGTAACTTGAAAACCGTTTGAGCTATCTTCACGAAACTTCGGATAAATATTAATCAGCATTAGACGACGTGCAGTGCGTAAGAACCATAACTCTAGCATTTATACTTTTTGAATTATCTCCCTTGGAAGTTTGTTGGTATGTATATATTTGTGGGCAAATCGTGTCCGGTCAATAACTTTCTTATTTTTTGATGGATTTTAAAATTACTCGGCAGAAATATTAACAACCATAAGACGATGTGTGGTGCGCATGAGGCAGGTCGGTACCTCAAAGGTCAAGGTCATACTTAGAGGTCAAAGGTCAAAAAAGGGGCCTTTTTTTCGTATTTGGTCAATAACTTTCTTATTTTGAGATGGATTTTAAAATTACTTGGCATAATTATTAACAACTATAAGACGATGTGTGGTGCGCATGAGGCAGGTCGGTTTCTCAAAGGTCAAGGTCATACTTAGAGGTCAAAGGTCAAAAAAGGGGACTTTTTTTCGTATTTGGTCAATAACTTTCTAATTTTGAGATGGATTTTAAAATTACTTGGCATAATTATTAACAATCATGAGACGATGTGTGGTGCACATGAGGCATGTCGGTACCTCAAAGGTCAAGGTCATACTTAGAGGTCAAAGGTCAAAAAGTGGGCCTTTTTTTCGTATTTGGTCAATAACTTTATTATTTTGAGACGGATTTTGAAATCACATGGCAGAAATGTGAACCAATATAAGGCGATGTGTTGCGCGCATGACCCAGGTTGGTACCTGAAAGGTCAAGGTCATACTTAGAGGTCAAAGGTAAAAAAAGGGGCCTTTTTTAGAGTTTTGTCAATAACTTGCCTATTTTTAAATAGAATTTGAAGTTACTTGGCAAACATGTTAACTATCATGGGACCAGGGCTCGAGAAATTGCCGGTTTTCCGGTTCTGGACCGAATTTGGCCTCCATAAACCGATTTTGACTTCAGAAGATCAAAAAATCGGTCCGTGACTCTATAACATTTTTAAAAAATCGGTTCAAAAATTTTCGCTAAATCATTATGTTGTAAAAACAAGCTGACCGTTTGCTACTGATAATCCAAGCATGTATACAAAACGCCTGCTGCACAAGGTGTTAGACCGGTTCATTAACTAACTAGATGAAAATTGGACAAGTCCACGTTGGGTTCTTTGATCTTATCGTAGCGCAATTTGACCTGTGTGTCAAAATTATTAATCCGTGAAAACTGGCCTGAGGCGTTATCGGCAAGCTGTCAAGGTGAGAAAATAAGGTCAATAAATGCAGTACATAAGCTAGTTTGTTTAGACAAGTCATTAATTTATGGCTTACTATAGAACCGGTATTTGAATTTTTTTTTTTTTTTCACAGGGCGCAATTTTCAATACACACCTGTCATGTCTGAACATTGCGTGTTATGCCGTCGAGGGAAAATGCCTTATTTCACCCATTCTAAACGATATTTTTATTTAAGAATACGCTCCATTGAAACCAATAACATAAACCACGTCATTTGTAGACAAAGCGATTTGTTTCAGGCTTGTGTAATCGTGAAATATGTATTTATATTCTTTTAAACACGGTTCGGCCATGTAAGATTTTCAATGACTCTCGTTCGGCCATGTTTTGTTTCGAGAGTAAAGAAATGTTTTTCGATTTTTTAACCCGTTCAAAACGATTTTTTTAGAAATATGCTCTATTAAAATCATAATAATCACTTAAAACAGGTGAGTGGGTTACGTCCTTGACTGCATTAATGTGTATTGTGTAAACGTAAACCGTATGACGTCATTTTCCGACCACGTTGCTGCACGTTGTCGCCATTTGTAAACAAAGCAATTTGGGCAAAATAAAATGCGTGAAATAAGAGAAATATTTTTCAGGTTTTAAAAAGAGGGAAAAAATATAGTGACCATCGAACTGGTCTTTTACTGCCCCACGTCGGTTGTTTCCCTTTAGCGATCTTCAGGTTCTGAGTGACCCGGATATTGGGAAAATGAAAGTAGATGAAATATCTGGCGTAGAAAATGAAAGTAGATGAAATCTGAACGATGTGAGCAATAATTGCTGTTTATAATCGAGATACTGGTGCTCATATCCGTTGACAAGTGTATGAGCAACATTGGTATGTCATTCGTTACGCTAACAACACATTTTGAAATTGAAAATCGTCAATTGAGTTTACGGAAATTACCGAAACCGATCGGCAATTTCCGTAATTTTTTGGCGAAATCTGGCTGGACCGATTTGGATTCTTCAGTTTCTCGAGCCCTGCATGGGACGATGTGTTGCATGCATGATTCAGTTTGGAACCTAAAATGTCAAGGTCATACATAGAGGTCAAAGGTAAAATTGGGCCTTTTTTCGTGTTTGGTCAATAACTTTCTTATTTTTAGATGGATTTTGAAATTGCTAGACAGAAATGTTAACCACCATGAGATGATGTGTTGCACGCATGACCCAGTTTAATACCTGAAAGGTCAAGGTCATACATAGAGGTTAAAGGTAAAAAAAGGGCCTTTTTTGTGTTCTGTCAATAACTTTCTTATTATGCCCCCAACTTTGAAAAAGTTGGAGGGGCATATTGGTTCTGGTTCGTTCGTTCGTCCGTTCGTCCGTTACGCTTTTGATGCATAGCATAACCAAAGAACCATGTATGCTGGGGTTTTGAAATTTCATATATGGATTCCTCATGGAAAATTAGCTGACGCGTATTTTTTTTCTCGTCCGGATTATGCCCCCTTCAAGAGTTATTGCCCTTTGAATTTTTTTTTTTTAATAAAATCTTGTCAGCAAGATATCTCAAAAACTATTGGAGCTAGAGCCTTGAAAGTTGGTGAATATATTGATGGTGATGAGTAGATGAACTGATTAACTTTTGACAAAATTCCGAAAAATATTTTGTGAGTTATGGCCCTTTGTCATTTTGGTAATTTGTGCCCATTGTAATGTATGCTAAAAGTGATGCATAGCATAACTTTAGAACCGTGTATGCTAGGGTTTTGAAATTTCATATATGAATTCCTCATGGAAAATTAGCTGACGTGTATTTTTTTTCTCGTCCGGAATATCACTGGTTGGGAGCGTACAGTACACTTAACCCGGATGTTCCGATCTGTATAGTGGACAGATCCTT
This sequence comes from Lucinisca nassula, assembly GCA_963580285.1. NCBI lineage: Eukaryota > Metazoa > Mollusca > Bivalvia > Lucinida > Lucinidae > Lucinisca > Lucinisca nassula. The sequence continues at coordinate 52,500,448 of OY757010.1, forward strand.
GTCTTTTGTTATGACCTTGAAGGTGTATGTGCATGGTCTGTCTTCTATATTTGTATATTTATTTTTTTGGACATAAACAACTTGGTAAGTGTGTTTTATATATTTTGTTTTCCATACTGACCATCTTTGGGCACGGCAAGATGTCGTTTTCTATGTTTTTAATCTATTTTTCGGCTGCAAATCACTAGTGTTTGTAAGAATCACACCTCACCTGTGGCCAGAAAATCGACCAATTGAGAGCTTTAATCGAAAGAAAAATATCTTTTAAGACAGTTATAAGATAGATTAATAATCTATAATGAGTTATACTGAAAATAAGTGCCTCTAGAATTCCATACAAAATCACACGAAGAGCAAGACTGACCATCCCAAAAACAATCTGACTGTATGGTATGTCTCATATTTACTGTATAACTTGTCTTAAGATACTTGTCTTGACTGTATGGGATGTCGCTTTTAATGTGTGTATTACTAAGTTATTTAAAGGTACATTGCAATATTTGTCTATGCAATAAGATGATAATGCTTAAACAATAGCAATTCTACGTAAAAATATTAATAACCCGAAATCTTGGAGAAATTGCATGTGCTGTGTGCTGCATGTCATTGAACCTTTAGAGCACTATACAGACTAGAGGTCTTAACCAAATGAGCCAGCCTTCGAGGACTGTCTTCAGGTGCGAAATATTTAACAAAATGAGTCGCACCGTCACGCGTCTCTCTTCATCCACAGAACGCATAGCAAATAGTCTGATCAGACTGCACAGAAATGCAATATGATTAGTTACAGACTATTTGTTCAAGACATATACATGTAAACTTATACAAAGTCAAAAAATAGGTCAGTAGGTCAAACCACAGAAAAACCTTGTTAGCACTCTAGGGGCCACAGTTTTGGTCCAATCATCCCAAAACTTCCTCAGAATGATCATCCTGACAATATCTCGGCCAAGTTCAAATATGGGTCATGTCGGCCAAAAAATAGGTCAGTATGTCAAATCATAGAAAAACCTTGTTAACACTCTAGAGGCCACAGTTTTGGTCCAATCATCCTCAAACTTGCTCAAAATTATCATCCTGACAATATCTCGGTCAAGTTCGAATATGTGTCATGTCGGGTCAAAAAGTAGATCAGTCGGTCAAATCATAGAAAAACCTTGTTAACACCCTAGAGGCCACAGTTTTGGTCAAATCATCATCAAACTTGCTCAGAATGATCATCTCTTCAATATCTAGGTCAAATTCGAATATGGGTCATGTGGGGTCAAAAGTAGGTCAAATCATATAAAACCTTGTTTACACTCTAGAGACTGCAATTTTTGTCTGATTATCATCAAACTTGCTCAGAATGATCATCTTGACAATATCTAAGTCTAATTTGAATATGGGTCATGCGGGATAAAGAAGTAGGTCAGTAGGTTAAAACATAGAAAACCTTGTTAACATTCTAGAGGCCACAGTTTTAGTCAAATCATCATCAAACTTGCTCAGAATTGTCCTCTTTTTGTATTACCTTGGTCATGAGGGGTATTTCATTTGACAGAAAATGCTGCTAGCAAACAGTGCAGACCCTGATCAGATGCCACGTTCTGCGACGTCTGATCTGGGCCTATGCTGTTTGCCAGGCTACCCCTTTAGGGTTTTCCTGCCTTTTAGGGGTTATTATCCCCACGCTTTTCGAAGAAAAAGTGGGGATATTGTAATAGTCTCCGTCGTCCGTACGTCCGTCCGTCCGTCTTACCGGACAACTCCTCCCACACTTTTACAGCTAGAAACTTAAAACTTTGGGAACTGATAGGTCTTTGGTCTGAGGAGTGCATGACACTTTCGGAATTTTGATCCTACCCCTAGGGGCCAGGCCAGGGGGTGGGGTGCCCCGGGGGTAAAAAATCAAAGTTATCAGAACCTGGTCGTGTGACATATCAAATCGAACGGCATAATGAGTGGACTACATAACAATCAAAATTTGACCCCTAGGATCAGGTTTGAGGTCACCAGAGGTCAAAAACTTGGATTTTCACCCCAATAACCCCCTTTTTAACGATTACCGGATAACTCCTCCTACGTCGTTTCAGATAGAAACATGAAACTTTGGGAACTGATAGGTCTTTGGTCTGAGGAGTGCATGACACTTTCGGAATTTTGATCCTACCCCTAGGGGCCAGGCCAGGAGGTGGGGTGCCCCGGGGTTAAAAAATCAAAGTTTTCAGAACCTGGTCGTGTGACAGATCAAATCGAACGGCATAATGAGTAGAATACATAACAATCAAAATTTGACCCCTATGGTCAGGTTTGAGGTCAACAGAGGTAAAAAACTTGGATTTTCACCCCCATAACCCCTTTTTTAACGATTACTGAATAACTCCTCCTACGCCGTTTCAGATAGAAACATGAAACTTTGGGAACTGATAGGTCTTTGGTCTGAGGAGTGCATGACACTTTCGGAATTTTGATCTTAAGATTGGGTGGGAGTTGCAATTGAGAACTTAGATAGTGGCGTATCTTTAAAAAAGCGTGGGGATACGCGATGGCGTGCCATCGACTGCGCGATTCTAGTTATAACTTTAAATTATCTCTCTTCCAATATTCTGTATGATAATACAGTATCTCAAGCAATTCAGACTTTCAGGGTGTTTGGATCATGGTCAAAGTTCTTTTGGCTATTTTTAGAAAAAACATTGTCATTATTACTCGACCTACTTTTATTTCATAATTTCCCCACCATAAGCATGCTACAGATTAGAAATCATTGAATTCAACCTTCAGGCTGCAGAAATATAAATGCTGTCAGACATGAAGAGGCGGACCTTTCATCTCAATGTCGGGTAATAGTCCCACAAAATTGGAAACAACGTCTCCAAAATGACCTCAAAAGTATAAACCTCAAATCAAAGAAACGGAATTGGTCAAATCATATTTGAGACTGCATTTTTATCCCCCGACCGAATAGGTTCGGGGGATATAGCGATCAGCCTGGTGTCCGTCCGTCCGTCCGTCTGTCCCTTCTTACAAAATGGGTTTATGTGGCTTCTTTTAGGTACAGAAGGGTTTTGTGTGGCAAAATGTGTTTGTGTGGCTAGCCTCACAAACCCATTTTTCTGTTAGTACAGAGGGATTCAGGGGGACTAGAAAAATCAAATAAAAAAAAGACACATAAATTTATGTCCATCACCTTGGACATCCTTGGATATGGATGTCCAGGATTATGAGGCTAAACTTTGAGATTATGGGGCTAAGCCACATAAATTTAACTGGCTGTCCTGGGGCTGAATGCTGCAGTAGGAAAAAGTCCCTCCATGTAAGGAGCTAGACCCATAAGATGTATCAGTGCACTATAAAGAAAGTTCTGTTCTACCTTTAGAGGGCTAGATATCACAACCTCTGGTAGCCACATAAGTTTAGACAAAGACGGTTTCGTACAGACAGCCTTTATGTGGCTGATGTCCAAAGTTTGTGTGGCTAGCCACATTAGATGTACAGATTTGTGTGTCTTATAGCCACATAAACCGTTAGCCACATAAAAATTTTAGCCCCATAAAATATGGACAGGTGCAGCCACACAAACCCAAAATGTGGGTCCGTCCATCCGTCCGTCCGTTCTTTCTTACAAAATGGGTTTATGTGGCTTCTTTTAGGTACAGAAGGGTTTTGTGTGGCAAAATGGGTTTGTGTGGCTAGCCTCACAAACCCATTTTTCTGTTAGTACAGAGGGGTTCAGGGGGACTAGAAAAATCAAATAAAAAAAAGACACATAAATTTATGTCCATCACCTTGGACATCCTTGGATATGGATGTCCAGGATTATGAGGCTAAACTTTGAGATTATGGGGCTGAGCCACATAAATTTAACTGGCTGTCCTGGGGCTGAATGCTGCAGTAGGAAAAAGTCCCTCTATGTGAGGAGCTAGACCCATAAGATGTATCAGTGCACTATAAAGAAAGTTCTGTTCTACCTTTAGAGGGCTAGATATCACAACCTCTGGTAGCCACATAAGTTTAGACAAAGACGGTTTCGTACAGACAGCCTTTATGTGGCTGATGTCCAAAGTTTGTGTGGCTAGCCACATTAGATGTACAGATTTGTGTGTCTTATAGCCACATAAACCGTTAGCCACATAAAAATTTTAGCCCCATAAAATATGGACAGGTGCAGCCACACAAACCCAAAATGTGGGTCCGTCCGTCCGTCCGTCCGTCCGTAGACGCAACCTTGTGATGGCAATAACTCCTATACCCTTTGAGATTCATTGATGGTTCTTGGCACAATTGTTCACAAGGCCGAGACGGCGTGTCATGCACAAGAACCAGAACTCTGGATGCCATACTTTTTTAGTTATCTCCCCTTTTAATAAAATAGAATGACTACTTTGTGATGGCCATAACTCCAATACCCTTTGAGATATATTGATGGTACCTGGCACAGTTGTTCACAAGGCTGAGATGGCGTGTCATGCACAAGAACCACAACTCTGGTTGCCACGGTTTTGGAGTTATCTCCCCTTCCAATAAAATAGAGTGACAACCTTGTGATGGCCATAACTCCTATACCCTTTGAGATTCATTGATGGTTCTTGGCACAATTGTTCACAAGGCTGAGACGGCGTGTCATGCACAAGAACCAGAACTCTGGATGCCATACTTTTTTAGTTATCTCCCCTTTTAATAAAATAGAATGACTACTTTGTGATGGCCATAACTCCAATACCCTTTGAGATATATTGATGGTACCTGGCACAGTTGTTCACAAGGCTGAGACGGCGTGTCATGCACAAGAACCACAACTCTGGTTGCCATGGTTTTGGAGTGCCATGGTTTTGGAGTTATCTCCCCTTCCAATAAAATAGAGTGACAACCTTGTGATGGCCATAATTCCAATACCCTTTAAGATATATTGATGATACCTAGCACAGTTGTTCACAAGGCCGAGACAGTGTGTCATGCACAAGAACCACAACTCTGCGTGCCGTGTTTTTTTAGTTATCTCCCCTTCCAGTAATATAGAATCACTACCTTGTGATGGCCACATCTCCAACACTCTTTGAGATATATTGATGATACTTGGTACAGTTGTACATGAGGTTAAGCAGGTGTGTCACGTGCAAGAACCACAACTCTGGGTGCCCTGTTTTTTTTAATTATCTCCCCTGACAATATAACCTTGTGATGGCCATAACTCAAATACCCTTTGAGATATATTGATGGTACTTGGCACAATTGTATACAACATTGAGATGGCGATTCATGCCTAAGAACCACAACTCTAGGTGCTATGATATTTGAGTTATCTCCCCTTCCAATATAACAGTATGACAACCTTGTGACCACCGTACCTCCAATACCCTTTGAGACATATTGGTGGTACTTGATGCAGATGAACATGAGGTTAAGCAGGTGTGTCATGCTCAAGAATTACAACTCTGGGTGCTCTGGTTTTTTAGTTATCTCCCCTGGCAATATAACCTTGTGATGGCCATAACTCCAACTCCCTTTGAGATATATTGAAGGAACTTAGCACAATTGTATACAAGGTACAGAAGGGATGTCATGTGCAAGAGCCACAACTGTTGTTGCTGTGGTATTTGAGTTATCTACCCTTCCAATATAACAGTATGACCAGCTTGTGATCACTATATCTCCAATACCTTTTGAGACATATTGATGGTACTTTGTGCAGAATTACATGAGCTTAAGCAGGCATGTCATGCGCAAGAAACACATTTCTGAGTGCCCTGGTTTTTTAGTTATTTCCCCTGACAGTATAATCTTGCGATGGCCATAACTGCAATACTTTTGTGATATGTGGTTTAATTCTGGTGCACTTTCTATTGGTGAACAATCTTCTGAAGGCCATATTGGCTTTTGGTCGGGGGATTTGCCATCTCTTCCGATGGCTATTTTTGGTTCAAGCTTCATGAAACTTGCCAAGAATGTTTGCCTTTATAAAATCTTGAATATGTTTGAATATGGGTCATGTGGGATCAAAAACAAGGTGATGAATAGACTCAGGTGAGCGATAAGGACCATCATGGTCCTCTTGTTTAGTTATCTCCCCTTCGAAACAAAAAATAGAATGACTATCTTGTGATCGCCATAACTTTAATACCCTTCGAGATATATTGTTTAAACGTTGTACAATTGTTCACAAGGTTGAAGCAACATGCCATGCGCAAGAACCAAAACTCTTCGTGCCATGGCATTTGAGTTATCTCCTCTACCAAAAATAGAATTGTTATCTTGTGATCGCCATAACTCAAATACCCTTAGTGATATATTGATGAAACTTGGCACAATTGTTCACAAGGTTGAAGCAGCATGTCAAGCGCAAGAACCACAACTCTTGGTGCCATGGCATTTGAATTATCTCTCTTCCACTAAAATAGAATAACTATCTTGTGATCGCCATATCTGCCATACTCTTGGAGACATGTTGATAGAACTTGGTACAGTTGTACATGAGGTTTAGCAGGCGTGTCATGTGCAAGAACCGCAGCTCTTTGTGCCATGGCATTTCAATTATCCCCATTCCAATAAAAGTAGGATGACTATCTTTTGAGCTCCATATCTCCAATATTCTTCAAGACATGTTGATTGTACTTGGTACAGTTGAACATGAGGTTAAGCAGACGTGTCATATGCAAGAAACGCGACTCTTGGTGTACTGGTTTTTGAGTTACCTTCCCTGACAAAATAACATTGTGATGGCCATAACTCCAAAACCCTTTGAGGTATATTGATGATACTTGGCATGTTTGTTCACAAGGTTGAGACAGCATGTCATTCACAAGGCCCACAGCTCTGGGTGTCATTGTTATTATTGTATTTGAGTTATCTCCCCCTCTAATAAAATTGTATGATTATCTTTTGATCGCTGTATCTTCAACAGTCTTCGAGTGATGTTGATTGTTTAAGTTAAGCAAGCCTGTCACGGGCAAGAACCACAACTCTTGGTGCACTGGTTTGTGAGTTACCTCCCCTGACAAAATCTTGTGGGCCCTAGCTCAGAAACCCTTTGAGATATATGGATAATACTTGGCAAGATTGAGACAGCATGTCATGCGCAGGAACCACAACTCTAGTGCTATGGTATTTGGGTTATATCCCCTTCTAATAAAATCATATACTCTGAGACATAATGATGGGACTTGGTATAGTTGTATGTGAGGCTAGGCAGGTGTTTCATGTGTGAAAATCATGACTCTGGGTGCACTTTTTTTTAGTTATTTCCCCAAACAATATAATCTTGTGATGACCATAACTTGGATACCCTGTGAGATATATTGATGGTATTTGGCACAGTTTTTGACAAGGTTGAAACAGTGTGTCATGCCAAAGAACCACCAACCGGGTCCACCACGAACGACTAAATCATCATGTCTGAAATTAGTGAAAGAAACAAAATTGGACTATTTCAACTTGAGCATAAAAAACAAAAACTCATGTGGTAATCTACCCACCAAGTGCACAGCGAAGAATCTTATCAGACTGGTTGGCTGCGCTAGCTGAGCTGAATCGTCGTCGGGCGCAGTCATTTTGTCATGTTTTGTGTTTCATCTCAGACAGTTTGAAGAACCCGATGAAGAAAGTGTGTATATGCCAAGTTTCCACATTTCAGAAAAAAAATAGCTATCGTATTTAAATGTTATCCTACGAATATGTTAAATGTTATCCTACGAATATGTCGAAATCGCTCTATAGTATTATCAGGACACACAGTATAGTATGATCGGAACACGACATACAGTGCTGAGAAATCTGTTTTGCGACATGCGATACAAACCAGTTTTTGACCCCTCTATCGTTTTCTTTGAAAATAATTGCCCTTACATGGCATGATGTTTAGTACTATTAATAAAAGCTGACCCGGAATACATCATAAAACAGTAAAAAAGCATAAGCAGTCGTTTAAGGTAAGGTTGGTGGCAAAGCTTGATTAAATTGTACCGGTGCAGCATTTGAAATCGAAAGTAGGATAGTGATTTTCTAGAAACAAATGTGAAAATAAACGAAATCATGGCAATAAACAGAAAATCAAGGTAGCATGTCGAAAAGACTTTTAGTTATGCTTCCTGAACAACTGCTAAGAAGTTGAAATTCTTATGACTAAAAATTTCAAAACACAAAAATAAACATTCTGTAACATACCTGACATATCGGAACAAGGATCTGTCCACTATACAGATCGGAACATCCGGGTTAAGTGTACTGTACGCTCCCAACCAGTGAATATGCCCCCGTTCAAGAGTTATTGCCCTTTGAAATTTTTTTAATAAAATCTTGTCAGCAAATATCTCAAAAACTATTGGAGCTAGAGCCTTGAAAGTTGTTGAATAGATTGTTGGTGATGAGTAGATGAATTGATTAACTTATGACAAAATTCCGAAAAATACTTTGTGAGTTATGGCCCTTTGTCATTTTGGTAATTTGTGCCCATTGTAATGTATGCTAAAAGTGATGCATAGCACAACTTTAGAACCGTGTATGCTATAGTTTTGAAATTTCATATATGCATTTCTGATGGAAAATAAGCTGACGTGTATTTTTTTTCTCGTCAGGATTATGCCCCTTTCAAGAGTTATTGCCCTTTGAATTTTTTTTTAATAAAATCTTGTCAGCAAGATATCTCAAAAACTATTGGAGCTAGAGCCTTGAAAGTTGGTGAATATATTGGTGGTGATGAGTAGATGAACTGATTAACTTTTGACAAAATTCCGAAAAATACTTTGTGAGTTATGGCCCTTTGTCATTTTGGTAATTTGTGCCCATTGTAATGTATGCTAAAAGTGATGCATAGCACAACTTTAGAACCATGTATGCTATAGTTTTGAAATTTCATATATGCATTTCTGATGAAAAATAAGCTGACGCGTATTTTTTTTTTCTCGGCAGGATTATGCCCCTTTTAAGAGTTATTGCCCTTTGAAATTTTTTAATTAAAATCTTGTCAGCAAGATATCTCAAAAACTATTGGAGCTAGAGGCTTGAAAGTTGGTGAATATATTGGTGGTGATGAGTAGATGAACTGATTAACTTTTGACAAAATTCCGAAAAATACTTTGTGAGTTATGGCCCTTTGTCATTTTGGTAATTTGTGCCCATTGTAATGAATGCTAAAAGTGATGCATAGCATAACTTTAGAACTGTGTATGCTATGGTTTTGAAATTTCATATATGCATTCCTAATGGAAAATAAGCTGAGGTGTATTTTTTTCTCATCCGGAGAATGCCCCTTTCAAGAGTTATTGCCCTTTTAATTTTTTAGCTCACCTGACCGAAGGTCATGGTGAGCTTTTGTGACCGTAAGATGTCCGGCGTCGTCGTGCGTCGTCCGTCGTCCGTCGTCTGTCGTGCGTAAACTTTTTCTTGTGAACAAACTAGAGGCCACAGTTTTGGTCCAATCATCATCAAACTTGCTCAGAATGATCATCATGACAATATCTCGGTCAAGTTCGAATATGGGTCATGTCGGGTGAAAAAGTAGGTCAGTAGGTCAAATCATAGAAAAACCTTGTGAACACTCTAGAGGGCACAGTTTTGGTCCAATCATCATCAAACTTGCTCAGAATAATTATCATGACAATATCTCGGTCAGGTTCTAATATGGATCATGTAGGGTCAAAAAGTAGGTCAGTAGGTCAAACCATAGATAGTCCTTGTGAACACTCTAGAGGGCACAGTTATGGTTCAATTATCATCAAACTTGCTCAGAATGATCATTGTGACAATATCTCGGTCAAGTTTGAATATGGGTCATGTCGGGTCAAAAAGTAGGTCAGTAGGTCAATTCATAGAAAAACCTTGTGAACACTCTAGAGGGCACAGTTATGGTCCAATCATCATCAAACTTGCTCAGAATAATCATCCTGACAATATCTCAGTCAAGTTTGAATATGGGTCATGTTGGGTCAAAAAGTAGGTCAGTAGGTCAAATCATAGAAAAACCTTGTGAACACACTAGAGGGCACAGTTATGGTCCAATCATCATTAAACTTGCTCAGAATGATTGTCATGACAATATCTCGGTCAAATTTGAATATTGGTCATGTCGGGTCAAATGTAGGTCAGTAGGTCAAATCATGGAAAAACCTTGTGAACACTCTAAAGGCCACATTTTTGGTCCAATCATCATCAATCTTGCTCAGAATGATCATTGTGACAATATCTCAGTCAAGTGCGAATATGGGTCATGTGGTATCAAAAAGTAGGTCAGTAGGTCAAATCATAGAAAAACCTTGTGAACACTTTAGAGGCCACAGGTTTGATCCGATCATCATAAAATTTGCTAAGAATGATCATCATGACAATATCTCAGTCAAGTTTGAATATGACTCATGTCGGGTCCAAAAGTAGGTCAGTAGGTCAATCATTGAAAAACCTTGTGAACACTAGTTTTTGTTTTATCATAACTTTAGAACCGTTTGAGGTAGAGCCTTTATATTTGGCATGTTGGTTCTTTGTGACATTGCCTTTGTATTTATACAAAAAATTGACCTGTGACCTTGACCCCTAACATTATGACCTACTAATCATAACTTTTTAACCATTTGAGATAGAGCCTTCATATTTGGCAAGTAGGTTCCTTGTGATACTGCCTTACCACTCATACAAAAACTTACCTGTGACCTTTACCTGTGATCTTTGACCGACTTTTGTTGTAACTTTCTGTTTTAGATAGAGCCTTCATATTTGGCATGTAGATTCCTTGTGACATTGCCTCTCCTTGCATACAAAAAATTTTGACCTGTGACCTTGACCCTGAACCTTTTACCTACTTACCATAACTTTTTAATCATTTGAGATCGAGCCTTCATATTTGGCATGGAAGTTCCTTGCGACATTGCCTTATCCCTCGCACAAAAAATTACCTGTGACTTTGACCTGTGACCTTTGACCTACTTTATCACAACTTTCTAACCATTCATATTTCGCATGTAGGTTCCTTGCGACATTGTTTTTCCACTCATAAAAAAATGTTGACCTTTACCTGGCCCTTTGACCTACTGTGTCATAAAGTTTTAATCATTGGACATAGAGCCTATACATTTGGCATGTAGATTCCTTATAACATTGCCTTTCCAATAAATTTTGATCTGTGACTTAGACCCTTGACCTGTCACCTACTTTATCATAACTCTCTAACTGTTTTAGGTAGAGCTTTCATATTCGGCATGTAGGTTGCTTGTGACATTGCCTTCCCACTTATACATAAAATTTTGACCTGTGACCTTGACCTTAGCTATGTGACCTTCTTTTTAGCTCACCTGACCGAAGGTCATGGTGAGCTTTTGTGACAGTAAGATGTCCGGCGTCGTCGTGCGTCGTGCGTCGTCCGTCGTCCGTCGTGCGTCGTCCGTGCGTAAACTTTTTCTTGTGAACACACTGGAGGCCACAGTTTTGGTCCAATTATCATCAAACTTGCTCAGAATGATAATCATGACAATATCTCGGTCAAGTTCGAATTTGGGTCATGTCGGGTAAAAAAGTAGGTCAGTAGGTCAAATCATAGAAAAACCTTGTGAACACTCGAGAGGCCACAATTTTGGTCCAATCATCATCAAACTTGCTCAGAATGATCATTGTGACAATATTTTAGTGAAGTTTGAATATGGATCATGTCGGCTTAAAAAGTAGGTCAGCGGGTCAAATCATAGAAAAACCTTGTGAACACCCTAGAGGCCACAATTTTGGTCCAATCATAATCAAACTTGCTCAGAATGATCATCATGACAATATCTTGGTCAAGTTCGAATATGGGTCATGTCCGGTCAAAAAGTAGGTCAGTAGGTCAAATCATAGAAAAACCTTGTGAACACTCTGAAGGCCACTGTTTTGGTCCAATTATCATGAAACTTGCTCAGAATGACCATTGTGACAATATTTCAGTCCAGTTCGAATATGGGTCATATCGGGTTAAAAAGTAGGTCAGCGGGTCAAATCATATAAAAACCTTGTGAACACCCTAGGGGCCACAATTTTGGTCCAATCTTAATCAAACTTGCTCAGAATGATCATCATGACAATATCTCGGTCAAGTTTGAATATGGGTCAAATGGTTCCGGTCCGTTGCACATCTATGTCACAGGAGCCAAAAACAGATTTTTTTCACCAAAAACTTAAAAAATCTTCTTCTCTGAAACCACAAGGCCCAGGTCTTTGTTATTTGGTATGAAGCTTCATCTAGTGGACCCCTACCAAGATTGTTCAAATTATAGTGCTGGGGCCAAAAATGCCCCCGCACGGGGGCCCTTTGGTTTTACATAGGCTTATATAGGGAAAATCTTTAAAAATCTTCTTCTCTGAAACCACAAGGCCCAGGACTTTGATATTTGGTATGAAGCTTCATCTAGTGGACCCCTACCAAGATTGTTCAAATTTGAGTGCTGGGACGAAAAATGCCCCCGCCACGGGGCCCTTTGGTTTTACATTGGCTTATATAGGGAAAATCTTTAAAAATCTTCTTCTCTGAAACCACAAGGCCCAGGTCTTTGATATTTGGTATGAAGCTTCATCTAGTGGACCCCTACCAAGATTGTTCAAATTATAGTGCTGGGGCCAAAAATGCCCCCGCCCCAGGGCCCTTTGGTTTTACATAGGCTTATATAGGGAAAATCTTCAAAAATCTTCTACTCTGAAACCACAAGGCCCAGGACTTTGATATTTGGTATGAAGCTTCATCTAGTGGACCCCTACCAAGATTGTTCAAATTATAGTGCTGGGACAAAAAATGCCCCCGCCACGGGGCCCTTTGGTTTTACATTGGCTTATATAGGGAAAATCTTTAAAAATCTTCTTCTCTGAAACCACAAGGCCCAGGTCTTTGATATTTGGTATGAAGCTTCATCTAGTTGACCCCTACCAAGATTGTTCAAATTACAGTGCTGGGGCCAAAAATGCCCCCGCACCGGGGCCCTTTGGTTTTACATAGGCTTATATAGGGAAAATCTTAAAAAATCTTCTTCTCTGAAACCACAAGGCCCAGGTCTTTGATATTTGGTATGAAGCTTCATCTAGTGGACCCCTACCAAGATTGTTCAAATTTTAGTGCTGGGACAAAAAATGCCCCCGCCACGGGGCCCTTTGGTTTTACATGGGCTTATATAGGGAAAATCTTTAAAAATTTTCTTTTCTGAAACCACAAGGCCCAGGACTTTGATATTTGGTATGAAGCTTCATCTAGTGGACCCCTACCAAGATTGTTCAAATTTTAGTGCTGGGACAAAAATGCCCCCGCCACGGGGCCCTTTGCTTTTACATTGGCTTATATAGGGAAAATTTTTAAAAATCTTCTTCTCTGAAACCACAAGGCCCAGGTCTTATATATTTGGTATGAAGCTTCATCTAGTGGACCCCTACCAAGATTGTTCAAATTATAGTGCTGGGGCCAAAAATGCCCCCGCCACGGGGCCCTTTGGTTTTACATAGGCTTATATAGGGAAAATCTTTAAAAATTTTCTTCTCTAAAACCACAAGGCCCAGGACTTTGATATTTGGTATGAAGCTTCATCTAGTGGACCCCTACCAAGATTGTTCCAATTTTAGTGCTGGGGCCAAAAATGCCCCTGCCCCGGGGCCCTTTGGTTTTACATAGGCTTATATAGGGAAAATCTTTAAAAATCTTCTTCTCTGAAACCACAAGGCCCAGGACTTTGATATTTGGTATGAAGCTTCGTCTAGTGGACCCCTACCAAGATTGTTCAAATTATAGTGCTGGGACAAAAAATCCCCCCCTGCCACGGGGCCCTTTGGTTTTACATAGGCTTATATAGGGAAAATCTTTAAAAATCTTCTTCTCTGAAACCACAAGGCCCAGAACTTTGATATTTGGTATGAAGCTTCATCTAGTGGACCCCTACCAAGATTGTTCAAACTATAGTGCTGGGGCAAAAAATGCCCCTGTCCCGGGGCCCTTTGATTTTACATAGGCTTATATAGGCAAAATCTTTAAAAATCTTCTTCTCTGAAACCGCTAGGCCCAGGTCTTTGATATTTGATGTGTAGCTTCATCTAGTGGACCTTTGACAAGATTGTTCAAATTTTAGCCTTTGTTGATGTTTGGTATGAAGCTTCACCTTTAAGACCTCCCTCAACATTATGTACATTAAAGCCCTGGGGCCAATAATGGCCCTCTCTGGGGCCCACTTGTTACACTATGGATCAGGTGAGCGATCCAGGGCCATCATGGCCCTCTTGTTTTAATAAAATCTTGTCAGCAAGATATCTCAAAAACTATTGGAGTTAGAGGCTTGAAAGTTGGACCATGAGTCATGTGCAAGACCAAGGTCCATACCTCCAATGTCAAGGTCATACCTAGAGGTCAAAGGTAAAAAAAAGGACAGTCAATAACCTCCTTATTCTTTGATGGATTATGAAATTACTTGGCAGAAATGTTAACCATCATGAGACGATGTGTTGTACCTCAAAGGTCAAGGCCATACTTAGAGGTCAAAGGTAAAAAAGTGCTTTTTTTGTTTACGGCCAATAACTTTTTTATTTTTCTATGAACATTTTTAAAGTTACTATGCAGAAATGTTCATCTTCATTAGATGATGTGTTGCACACAAGACCCAGCTCAATACCTCCAATGTCAAGGTTATACTTAGCAGTCAAAAACGGGGGAGACATCTGTGTTTTTGTAGAAAAACAAATTCTAGTTTGAACATGGTTTTTACTGTTTGAGCACGGGTTTCGGTCCATTTGACAATGGCTTCAAACAGCCATATGGAACAGTATTAAGGTAAAAACTCAATTATGCAATGTGCAATTACAATATGAATTGTTGAAACCGCACTTTGCATTATGAACCTTTCCATATCTTACTACTTTATTCGAATATGCAACATGCACATTCTAATTTGAGACCTTTGTATTTAAATATGGCATTTGGACGTCCTATTTTGCAATATTCAGTTTCAATTCTGCTGTGGTTAGACGGGGTACCAGTCATTGAGGTGACGGTAACGTTCGGTAATGTCCGTGGATTTGCCGTATTTTTTTCCGATGACAAGCGTCCGTTTGAGAAGATCGCATTCGCTTTTCCAGGGGCCAAATTCAAGCCAGCAGCGATAAATTTTATCCAGCTATATAATAATTCGGATATTTACAATAATGTGTACGTTTGCATCTTTAAAATAAATTTTACAGAGCGGTTCCTTATTTATATATTTATGAGAAACAGGATTTTTATTTTAAAGTTAATACTTGTTTGACGAAGGGGAAAATACTCTATCGTTGAATATTTACTAAAATAAATTACCATGAGGGATTAGTTTGTGCCGAATCCATGGATTTGAAATGAGCATTTATTGTTAAAATTGATTAATTCATACAATTTTCATAAATCTGATCCTTCTGAGGTGTTACTTATAAAGATATTAGTTACTAATTGCAACCTCACTCAAAACTCAAATGTTTGGATATTATAGAAGTATGTATAGGTCCGCTCAGAAAATACCGAGTGATGGTCTCCCCGTTCGCGGGCTTGGATTCTTTCCCTGGGACCTTACCAACTGACCATACGGGGAAACTGGTAAACACCAACCATTGCCTCAATTCCCATTGTTAATCTGATGTAAATACTTCATCGTCACTAATGTGAACAGTAGTTACTCATTCATCTTCCCTTGCAAGTTTTAAACTGTCAGTAAAAAATCATTTCTTGGAATGAACAATGACTTCATATCATTGTAAGATATATTTTAATTTAATTGATTTGTACCCAACAGGCGCACGTCGCTGGGGCATGCATCGGGTGAGCGTCGCGACGTTGATTCGGCGTGGATGTGGCGTTGCATGAGCGTCGTGACGTTAAACCGATGTCGATGTGGCGTCAAAATTGCACCATATGCCTCCTGGGTACAATACTACTAGACAAACGCCCGAAACGACGCTGTGCTGGACTGTCGCGGTGCACATACAACTGCTGGGACAGCGGGTATGTTGTTTAGACATTGGTCTGCCACATATTTGTTGTCCTGGCTGTGTATTGCTGGTTTCACATTGCGATTGTTCGGCTCAGACGTGGTATTACCAGACAGGTGTGCATAAATTGTTAAATCATTTCGAAATCTATACACTTAAAATAGTTGCTGACACATACTGTATGCTCTAATATTTTAATACGGTAAGCTTTATTATTATTATTATTATTATTTTTAACAAAGGTGAAATTATTTTAAGACGGCTAACAATATTGTTTTATGCGCTCAATATTAATTTGATGTCTTAACAAGTAGCTGGCCTCTATCCTGCTTGCTAAGATAGTCTTAACTAGATTTTTCCTACTGTTTCATTTATTGTTTTAAGATAAAGTATCGCCGTCTAATGTCTCTTTCATTTCTTTTTTCTTTTATTTTTAAACCTGTTCTTGTGATTTTTTTTTTATTATTATCATTACTTTTTTTTGGCAGCCAGCGTTTTATATAGGTTTTATTGACTGTTTATATTGCATTTGTTTGCTTACTTGTATAGATGTTAATATGTTTTAAGAGGGCCGCTAGGTAGACTAGCTATTTTAGCTAATTGCGTTACCCTCTCAAAATATTGTATAAATAAATAAACAAGAGGCCCATGGGCCACAATGCTCACCAGAGCTCAGGGGGCCACTGCCCACTGGCAGCAATGTATTTTAATTAACCATGGAAGCCCTGTGCCCTAGGATGCTACAGATAAAATTTGGACCCAATAAGCCTCGTGGCTTTAGATTCAATGTCGCTTGAATGTGTTGTTGCAGGACAACAGATGACAATTGACAATTTCCCATCTGTGGCAACAAATAGGCCAAAAAGAACATTATTAAAGAAACATTTCTATGAAAGTGTGACAAAATATCTTGAAAGGCATTAATGTCATTTTTCAATTTTCCCCGTTATAGGACAATGGAAACTCAAAACTTGGCATAGCAAACAAACAAAAGAGCCAAAGTTCATAAACCTGAGCTCAGGTGGACACTGCCCAAAGGCAGCCATGTATTATAACATGATATGATTTTATTATACCAATTATAAAGTCTCCCAAACAAACCCCATACCCAAATGAGCACCCATGAGGACTGTTTGATTTGATTTGAGGTTTAACGTCCCCGTCAACACTGTATAGGTCATTTTGGAGACGTTGCTTCCAATTATGTGGGACTTTTACCCGACATTGAGATGAAATGACTTCTCAAGCCCTGTCGCCCAATGAAACCAATAGGGTTTATCAGCATGGACGGTCTGCCTCGCACCTCTGTTCCTGGACAGGCTTAGATCCTCTAAGCAGTTTACCAGTACTAGTGTGCGGGCCAGATTCAGCTCTGCGTGGAAGCAACATGCAGCCCATATATTTCTTAAAGCCCCTATGGGCAGGGGCCGACCATGAGGACTGTATCTGAAATATTAGGTGTTTTATAAAAGTAGAGAGATCGGGGCATGGACCCAATGGAGCCCTGGTTGGTGTCACTAAATGCGTCTTATCAAAAGGAACAAAGACATATATGGTTTATCTGTGGGAATATGTATGTATGGTTCCTGAGATGTAATGCCTTTTAAGCAATGGAGGGAATCGGGCATGGCAGATCCCAAAAAAGCCCAAGATTGTTGTCAATGAATAAGTCTTATCATAAGGACCAAGAGTATATACGGTTAAATGGTGGGGATCTGAATGGTTTCTGAGATATAAGGCACTTTAATGAAGTGGCAGGGAGAGAAATGGCTCCTGCGGACCCCCAAGGATAGGGATGACTGAATGTGTCTAATAACAATGAACAAGAATATATGTGATTATAGGATGGGGATTTGAATGGTTTCTGAGATATATGGCCTATTATGAAGTTGAGTCTTATCATAAGGAACAAGAATAAATATGGTTAAGGGGTGGGGATCTGAACGGTTTCTGAGATATATGGATTTTAATGGAGTAAAGGGGTGGGGCATGGCCTGTGGCACCCCAGGGGGACCTGCATGCTGGTGTCACTGATTGCATGTTATCATAATGAACAAGAATATATATAGTTTAGGGGTGGGGCTCTGAACAGTTTCTCAGATATATGGTCGTTTGTGAAGTGAAGGGGTGGCGCATGAATGTATATGGTTTAGGGGTTGGTATCTGTAAGGTTTCTGGAATATTTGGCCTTTTACGAAGAGGAGAGGGTTGGGTTGGGCATGGTCCCGGCACATCCCAGGGGTGTCACTGAATGCAACTTATCATAAGGAATGAGAATATATATGGTTTAGGGGTGGGGATCTCAATGGTTTCTGAGATAAATGGCATTTTCTGAAGTGGAAGGAGTGGGGCATGTCCCGGCACATCCCGGGGGACCCACAGGTTGGTGTCACTTAATGCGTCTTATCATAAGGAACAAGAATATATATGGTTTAAGGGTGGGGATCTGAATGGTTTCCGAGATAAATGGCCTTTTATGAAGTGGAGGGGTCGGGGCATATCCCGGGGGACCCCCAGGTTGGTGTCACTTAATGCATCTTATCATAAGGAACAAGAATATATATTGTTTAGGGGTGGGGATCTGTATTGCTTCTGAGATATATGGACTTTAATGAAGTAACGGGGTGGGGCATGGCCCATGGCACCCTGGGTGGACCTGCATGCTGGTGTCACTGATTGCATCTTATCATAAGGAACAAGAATATATATGGTTTAGGGGTGGGGCTCTGAACAGTTTCTCTGATATATGTTTTTTTGTGAAGTCAAGGGGTGAAGCATGGCCCGGGAGCACCCTTGGTGACCCCTAGGTTTGTGTCACTGAATGTGTCTTATCATAAGGAACAAGAATATATATGGTTTAGGGCAGGGGATCTGCAAGGTTTCTGGAATATTTGGGCTTTTATGAAGTGGAGGGGGTTGGACATTGTCCCGACACAACCCGGGGGACCCCCAGGTTGGTGTCACTTAATGCATCTTAGCATAAGGAACAAGAATATATATAGTTTAGGGGTGGGGATCTGTATTGTTTCTGAGATATATGGCATTTTATGAAGTGGAGGGGGTGGGGCATGTCCCCGGCACATCCCGGGGGACCCCCAGGTTGGTGTCACTTAATGCATATTAGCATAAGGAACAAGAATATATATAGTTTAGGGGAGGGGATCTGAATAGTTTCTGAGATAAATGGCATTTTATGAAATAGAGGGGGCAGGGCATGTCCCCGGCCCATCCCGGGGGACCCCCAGGTTGGTGTCACTTAATGCATCTTATCATAAGGAACAAGAATATATATGGTTTTGGGGTTGTGATCTGTAAGGTTTCTGAGATATAAGGCATTTTATGAAGTGGAGGGGGCGGGGCATGGCCCCGGCACAACCTAGGGGACCCCCAGGTTGACATATGGCTGAGAGAAGTTTACACAAGGAACATGTTTATGTAAGTTTTGTCAAAATATCTGCAATGACTTGGCAGTAAATGCCATTTTTCAGTTTTCCCCATTATAAGTCAATGGAAACTCTAAGTTGCCATAGCAACAAAACTAAAAGGCCAAATTTCATAAAAAACACAAAACCTGTAAAGGCAAATATGGTGAATATTTTCATAAAGTCTCAGCCTCCTAGAGCATATGGTTTCTGAGGAGATGATTTTTCAAGTATTTTTTGTCTATTTTTTGCATTTTGGTTTCCATGGTAACCAATAGAAATGAGCAGAAGGCCTAAAATCATACAGCAGATAGTAGATTACCTATGGAATATTTCTATGAAAGTTTTGTCAAAATATCTGCAGAGGCTTGGCAGTAAATGCCATTTTTCTATTTTCCTCATTATAAGTCTATGGAAACTCTAAGTTGCCATAGCAACCAAACTAATCAGCTGATTTTCATTAAAAACACAAACTTTCAATCCCCCAGCCCAAGGATGGTACAGATGAAATTTGGGCTGAATCGGCCCAGTGGCTTCAGAGGAGATGTCGTTTGAAAATGTTGACGAAGACGCAGACGCAGACGACGACTCTGGTGAGCTAAAAATAAATAAAATTCTCAACCCCGACCCACAACCATAGAAACGCACCTGTGGTCACAATGATAGCTGTCGTATTCATATGTCCGTCTGTCTTCATAAGTTAGACTTGGGCATGATAGCTTTCATCCAACAGAATTACAACGCGAAACTATTAGCTGGTCGTCTCTCAGTTCGTCCGTCTGTCTGTCTTCAGCCAGCAAAACCTTGCTGAGCTAGTGTCGCGACTGTCTTAACCAGCCTACTACATATTTCTTCAAGTTCTACATGTAACGATTTGGCAAATGGAGTGGCTGAATCCAAACCATTTTGTACATACATGTATTTCCATGTATTAGGTCTACGCCAAAGTTTTTTTTCTTCTTCTTGTTTTATTACAGTTAGACCGCGTACAGCGTACCCAGGTTTACCTGGCGGAACTTAACGACATTATTTATTTATTCATTCACTTATTATTAAAGTGTACAGAATCTAGAAAAAAATGTTTTTGATGCATTAGAATTGTTCATTTTACCGCCGAAAAATACAACAACAAAAATTGTAAGATGAAAAGTCGTGATGATATTTTTCTGACTGTATACATTTTGGGTACACGTTAGAAGCGCCTCTTCGATGCGGTTCTAACGAGTACCCACCATCTATATTTTGGAGTAGAAATGAGAAAAAATAATGTTTACTCCTGTAAATCCCAGTTTTACTCTATAAAAGTGGGGATCAAGTGTGTGTGTGGTGGAGGTGGGGGGTGGGGGGGGGAGGGGGTCAGAATTATAAAGATGTGTTTAATGGTGGGATGCGCTTGGTATGTGAGTGCGTTTTTAGTTTTACGTCTCACCAACAGCTAAGGTCATACGGAGATGGGACCTGGGTTTAAAGACTTATCCGAAATTCTGGTGAAGCCCGGGGTCGATCCTGCGATCCCTGGTTAATGAGGCGAGTAGCATAATCACAACACCACAGAGGCTTCCAGCGCTTGATATGTTACATTGTAGCAGGTGGGGGTTTTCCACCTGCACTCCGGTATGAAAGAATTTGCTTCGCGTTGTGTTTTGTCAAAAAAGTGGAAACCTTTGCGTTTTGTCACTTGAAGCCAAAAATCTAGTATAAAAAGTCAGATAGTTTTCTATTTTCTTATAAATTAATGAATGCATTTAACACAAACAGTTACGAACATCTATATAAACATGTGACAAAATAAACAGGGAATCAGGCCCCCGGCCTTCGGGGCTTGAAGATATAGATGGGCTGCATGAACTGAAACCGACCCGCGCACCAGTACTGGTAAACCGCTTAGAGGATCTAAGTCTACCGAGCCAAAGCGGTGCTTACTAACCGGTTACCCTATTGGTTTCATTGGGCGACAGGGCTTTGATATGTCATTTCATCTCAGTGTCGGGTAAAAGTCCCACAAAAGTGGAAGCAACGTCTCCAAAATGACCTATATTGTGTTGACGTTGACGTTAAAACATCAAATCAAACAACAGAACCAAAATGCCTAGTTTTAGAAATTCCGTTGGATATGCCCTAAATCAGATATAAATGTTAGAGGGAACGTAAGTCGTAGCTCTTCTGAAAGCATTTTCACGAAAGAGAGTTGTAACTGTGTTTGCTTTCAGGTGATCATAAAGGAGCAGTCTCATCAAGGTCTACACGATTTGGACAGGTGCCTTTCTGTGCCATACAAAATTATTATAAGTATTTTCAACAAATTTATATTTTAGAGGTGCAATGGCCTGAACATATTTGCGATATTTAGATAAAACTTGGATACAAAACAAACCAAGCAAAGCTGATTCCTGGTCTGACATATAAAATAAAAATTATGTGAAAAATGATTTCATCGGGAAGGGTGTAGTGTCCCCAAATCGTCCGTTTTATGCCAAAAATATAGTTCTCTCGTTTCTCCTCCGTGTCACCAATACGCTTGCAGATTTTTTTGGGTATCTGCCGAATACAGGCAGACGTTTACGGGAACGGTACGAAAGAACGATCACAGCGCCACTGAACGAGAATAATGGGAACTAGAAGAAGCAGAAGCGGAATTTCAAGTTGCAAAATAGGACGAGAAACAGAAAGAAAAGTACACAAATTCCAAAATCAGACTACAAAAATGAATATCATAATGTAGTGTTTCACAATTGTAACTGAATATAGCATAACAGAATATCAAAATTGCATATTGCAATCTCAATGTTGCATAATTGAGTTTTTACCTAAATACTGTTCCATACAGCCATGCGCATAGGTATTATGCAAGTCTTGGAAGTTCTTAGAATACATGTTTGTACTGTACACATATATTTGAAATAAATAAGTAAATCAGTAAATTAACAAAAAATGTGATAAATAAATAAACACATCACTTTGGTCACAAGGAGCATTGAATATGACTTGGCAGTGCCATAAAAAATGAATATACAAAATGTAAGCCCCCCGAAGGCTTATTCCATTTTGAGATGTCATCTCCTGTACAAATTTCTTGCGGAACACCTTGCTAGAAACTAAGTTATTCCCGAAAAACATGGCAAAATCAACTTCAGAAGCATAATATCAGTATCACACAACCACGATTTCTGTATACTATAATTGCAGGTCCTCGTGGTTGGATAAAGTGGAGAAAAGAAGTTGACTTAGTTGCTGACTTGGGATATTTTCTCCTCACAACAGTGGCAGGTAAATCACAACTCTGTTGTATGTAGTAGGTGCATGTGTCCATGCCTGCATATGGTAATTTTCTGTTCTTCATTATCAAAACACCTTTGCAATTATAGCTCCAGATAAGGAGGGGTGACAAGATAATTACCATAAAAATCCTAAAAGTTTGGACACCTTGAGGACTTGCTGTAATTCTCCTAAAATTTTAATAAACTTGTTTCACAATCCAGCAAGGAGCCCAAAAGGTGCAGACAGAATGGAAAACTGTAGACCCTGGTCAAACTGCAGTCTGATCTAGATCTGCACTGTTTGATAGGCCTGTCTGACCCAATACTTCGGATCATTACAGCAGGTGATATTTTTTCTTTTTCTCTATAAAAACATAATCTGTGGGTACTTGATTTTTTTCAAATAAAATCTCTTATATTTTTTGCATTTATGCATAGTTTGTTTGTATTGGAGTTTAACGGCCCAGTCAACACTATTTCGGTCATTTTTGAGCCGGTCAGTTTACCTATCCACACTTTTCCTGGGCAGGCTTATATGTAAGCGGTTAACCAGTACAGTGCACATTCTTTCGCCAGAAACAGACAACTGTCCTTCTTAAATCAGCCAAAGGGAGAGAATGACTGTAGGACACGGGTTCTATACTTGCCGGGGTCGGCAACATTCTTTCTTAGAGATTGCCTCCTGATCACCAGTCAGATGCGCATCCGACTGAGCTACCGAGACTGGCATTCATGCATAGTACATGGATTTTTGGTAATCATTAGATTTCATTCTACCAACAGGCAGCATTTTATGACATTACGATAACACACCCATGTGAAAAGTGGATTCTTTCATATCTCCAAAATGGTTGTTTTTTAGGTTACGAAACAGGACTGTAACATACATGTTTTCTTGTTTCTGTTACAAATCTGTTACGAAAGGGACTGAAACTTTATGTAACAGGTTGAAACATTACAAAATGACATGGTTCCAAAGGATATAGAGATACCATGCTGGTAACTTTGTTACATGTTACGTTACAGAAAAACATGTCCATCTTTAGGGCTGCGTAGATTTTGTGCAGTAGATGTTTTTGTTTTTTTTTTTTGTATGAAAACCTGTACTTGTGATAGTTTTCTTATTTATACTCCAAACATTGGTTTTGGGTGCCAGTTTGAACAGCCTCATTGAGTCAGTTCTATTATATACCCATAGCTTGTGCCTTAGAGTATGAATAAGAAAAATATTGTACACCCCAGTAAATGTCATGTCTAGACTTTAAATGACATCTGATCCTTAACCAGTGGATGGGTTTTGAAATAATTTCACAGGAATGTTTCTTATGTTCCTATGAATAAGATAGGTGCCAGAGATAAAAATAGCAAAAACATTTTAACAGCTTGTTTCCTAAACTGGTGGATGGATTTCAAGATTGTTTCACACCCAACATTGCTTAAACTGTTAAGCACCGATTAACATGATGGCCACTAGGGCCAAAAATAGAAAAACTTTTAAATGACCTCTGTTTGTCCTAAACCAGTGGATGGGTTTTGAAATAATTTCACATGATTTTTTTGGGGTGACTCTCCACTAAAATTGATCAAACTGTTCTGCTCCAATGAACAAGATGGCTGCCAGAGATAAAAATAGAAAACATTTAAATGACTTTGGTTCCTACCGGTGGATAGATTATGAAATTGACTCTACCAATATTGCTCAAACTGTTAAGCACTGATAAAAAGATGGTCACAAGAGCTAAAAATAGAAAAATGATTAACCAACTTAGTCATAATGACTTCTCCTCCTAAACAGATGGATGGATTTTGAAATCAAATTTTCACAGGAATCTTACTTGGGCGACCGTCTTCCAATATTGCTCAAACGGTTCCATTCAGCCTGCCAGTGCTTAAAAAAAGAAAAAAAAAAGATTTAAATTGCTTCAACTCATTAACAAGGGTATTTTTTTTATAAATGATTTCACAGGAATGTCTTTTGGGTAACCATCTGTCAAAATTGTTAAAAGAAATTTCCACTCTACTGAACAAGATGGTCGCAAGAACTTATAATAGAAAAACCTCTAAAAGACTTCTTTCTTTAAAAGGAAACACATTCATAGGTATGTTCCATCGGTGACCCTCTAACAAAATTGCTCAAAATACTTTTGCTCCACTGCACATGATGGCCAGCAGATCTAAAAATAAAAAAAAAAAACACTTTAAAATGACTTCTACGCCTAAACAATCAGTCTTGATTTTGAAATAATTTCACAGAAATGTTCCATGGGTCACCGTCAACCAAAATTGCTCAAACCCTCCACTCCACCTTACGGCCCCCGCCCATAGGGGCTTGAAGAAGTATATGGGCTGCATGATGCTTCCACGCAGAGCTGAATCCGGCCCGCACACTAGTACTGGTAAACCGCTTAGAGGATCTAACCCTGTCCATGAACGGCGGTGCGAGGCGGACCGTCCATGCTAATAAATCCTATTGGTTTCATTGGGCGACAGGGCTTGAGATGTTATTTCATCTCAATGTCGGGTAAAAGTCCCACAAAATTGGAAGCAACGTCTCCAAAATGACCTTTACAGTGTTGACGGGGACGTTAAACCTCAAATCAAACAAACAAATCCACTCCACCTTATATTACCTACCATTTCATTTGTACAGAATGGATCAGGTGAGCGATTCAGGGCCATCATGGCTCTCTTATTTAAGTAATGTCGGTTGAGGCCTGATGCCCTGTCTCTGGTCCAGCCAAACAAGGTCCATCTGTTGGTTTTCTTATGCTCTAGCATTGCAGATATTTCATGCTGTTAAGTCCTCATCATTGTTTCATCTCTGTTAACATTTGATTTTTATGTTCTCAGAGATGTTGCACTGATGCATGTGAACTAAACAAATTTGAATAAACCATGACAGAACCAAGGTCCAGGATTGTGGCCATGTAATATAAGAATCTTATATGGAATGTGAGGGGTGGATTGAAAAATCCGTCTCGAGGGACACTGTCCGGCATCACGAGGCTCGCC
The DNA here is from genome assembly GCA_963580285.1 of Lucinisca nassula. Classification (NCBI taxonomy): domain Eukaryota; kingdom Metazoa; phylum Mollusca; class Bivalvia; order Lucinida; family Lucinidae; genus Lucinisca; species Lucinisca nassula. The sequence goes on from OY757010.1 coordinate 52,526,054, forward strand.
GAGTGATGCCGGACAGTGATCCCGAGGGACGGATTTTTCTATCCACCCCTCACACCCATATTGGATTCTTTTTCTTGCATACGAGATTTCTATTGCGAATTTTCAGTGCTGCTGTCACTTCGGTTACCGACGTCCGCCATTTTGTGATGACACTACAGGAATGTTCAGTGACGTCACGCATGACGACGCCACGCATGAGGTTGTAATCAACCAGTGCATTTATCAAACAAGCGATTATATTCGATTTGGGGTCGGAACACCAGGGTCAGAACATAAATTTCTATCCCAGGGTAAAATCACGGATTTCCTTGTCTGGTGTGCAAGAAAATTGATTACAGCCCCCTTCCCCCATTAAAAACAAATTACTGACCATTCCAATGTGGTTCTTCTGTTGTAGTTTATTATTGTTATAATTCATCATTGCGTGTATGTATTGCTAATATCTTTTTATTTTGGATAGCCGAGGGAAGGTACATGTAACTGTTCTTTTGGCTTTCTGCTTGGGACCTTTTCATTAAGATGTTTTGTGTTTGTGTTTCTTTCACTTTGATGTCTTGGATGGTAATTGTATCAATTCCTGATCATTTCCTTCGCTTCTATTTTGGGCACAGCAATATGTGCGGCCAGCAATGAATCTGATATACCTGTCCTTTCACTCATGCTGCACAAGCCCTTCCTGTCTACTCTACTCATAGCCTTACATGCATAAAATGTTCATACAAATTAGGAAGAGCCACTGATGAGGCCTAATTTGCTGTAACTAGCTAGTCTGGCCCAGAAAAACTATTACACTCCATATCTGTTGTGTATTCCTTGCTTCCAAAGGATAACCGTTTTTATAGAGCATATCGTACTGTAGTTAACCCTTGTCCTGCTGAGCCCGGATATGCCTTATTTTCCAAACAATGAAGATCCAGATCAGATGGCTTCTGAAGAAGCCATCTGATCAGGTTCTACATTGTTTGTCATTCAGCTCATGAATTTGTTGCAATAATTTGCATCAAGTAGTCTGATTGGTTGATAATCAGTAGTGGGTGTGGTATATATAAATATTCAGCAGGTCAAGGGTTAAAATGAGCCTGTTCATCTTCTGGTGCTCTAAAAAAAACGGACAACGCCACCTTTAAGGCACAAGAAAAACAAACAAAACAGGTCCGTGGCGGGGTAAGCACATCCGCCCGCATATATACTTAAAAAATAGACCACTCAACAAGATGGGGAAACAGACCAAACAATGTAAAAATGTACATACGTTACATAAATATACAAAAATCAAATAAAAAAAAAAAATAAAAAAAAAAAATACCAATATCAAGATTGACCCTTTCCTGCTCTGACACGGTTCGGCATATTGACAAGCAAAAAATTACAACGTCTAGTAGAAGACAAAATGGACCGACTGCAGCGGACTTACGGTAGACACGGACGGACGGGGCTGGAGCCGAGCGATGGTCTCCCCATTCACCGGCAACGTGGAATGGGGGTAGCACCGAACGGCTACGGTGTAGTGCCAGAATGGATTAGTTCCCTGGGACCCCACCAGCTGACGACCCGCGACACTGGGGAAACTGGAAACAACAACAACAACACTCTGGTGCTCTAGTACCTGACCCATGATGTCAAAAGGATCAACCCCCCCCCCCTGCCATTTCATTTGTGCAATAAGGATCAGGTGAGCGATCCAGGGTCATCATTCCCCCTCTTGTTTTGAAGGTCACAGGCTCCTGAAAACTGTCAGTTTTTGGCAAAAAATGGCTTGTTTGCAGCTTACATTTTGGTGACCTTAACCTAATTATTAAAGTCAAATGGTGTTTAAGATATATTTATGGTGGTGGGGACATTTTCCTCTGAAAACATTTCTAGTTTTAGGGTATTGGCTGATCTGAGTATTCACTTGTCACACATCAATTTTTAGTTTTAAACTGCATCTTAAAATGTTGTCTGTTTTGTCGTCTGCCAAAGCTTCTTGTAAACCGTTCAAACATTTTTTTGCATACAGGCAAACAGTGTGGACCCACTTCTCCCAGAGGAGCATTTTGTTCTGGGTCCAGACCATTTCCAATAATGTTTTAAGTAATCAGCAGAAGATAAAGCAGAAGACAGTTGTTGTGATTGTGTTCTTAAGGGTTTAAATACAATAATGGAAGTACATGTTCTTTTCTTTGAATGGGCAGGTTTCCAGACTATAGGAGAAGAATATGTCAATATTATTCAAGTAGACAAAACCCAGAGACATATACCATCTGGTCTTGTAAGTACTGTAAGAACTCACACTGCAAATCCATTAAATTAGTCTTATAATAGTGTATTTCTGTTGTGGAAGGTGCAATGGCTTTTCTCCAGGTACTTCAGTTTTTGTCATCTCTGATTAGCAATCAGTTTGATATCATTTAAGTCAAATAATCTTGAAGGGCCATTAAACCATACTAGTATAATAAGTAAAAGTGCTGCTTACTTGTATTTTGTAAGAAGGAAATTGCATTCAAAATATTTCTCCATGAGAGACCAATAATAAGCCTGGCCTATTCTTAACCCTTATCCTGCTGAATATTTTAATTAGCCACACCCATTTCTGGCTGTCAGCCAATCAGACTACATGATATAATGTTTTCATTTAAATTCACAAACTAAATGACAAACAGTGTAGATCCTGATCAGATGGCTTCTTCAGAAGCCATCTGATCTGGATATACACTGTTTGCAAAGGTAGGGGTTGTTGTAAACAGCAGGATAAGGGTTAATTTTGGTTTAATATTAAGAGCTTTTATTATGCCCCCGCCATTCAAAGAATGGTGGAAAGGGCATATAGTGTTGCCCCTGTCCATCCTTGCATCTGAAACTTGAACATGGTCAATAACTTTCTTATTTCTGGATGGATTTTGAAATTATTTTGCAGAAATGTTAACCATCATGAGACGATGTGTTGTGCACAAAACCCAGGTCCATATCTCCAAGGTCAAGGTCATACTTAGAGGTCAAATGTCAAAAATAGGACCCGAAACTTAAAAGCAGTCAATAACTTTCTTATTTATGAATAGATTTTGAAATTACATGGCAGAAATGTTCACCACCATGAGACGATGTGTAGCGTGCATAACCAGGAGCCGTACCTTTAAGGTCAAGGTCATATTTACAGGTCAAAGGTAAAAGAAAAAGGGTCTGAAACTTAAACACAGTCAATTACTTACTTATTTCTCGATGGATTTTGAAATTACGTGGCAGAAATATTCACCATCATGAGGCGATATGTCACACGCAAAACTCAGGTCACTTCCAAGGTCAAAATCGTACTTAGAGGTCAAAGGTCAAAAAAAAGGGCCCGTAACTTAAACATGGTCAATGACTTTCTTATTTCTGTATGGATTTTGAAATTACTTTGCAGAAATGTTCACCATCATGAGACAATATGACAGGCACAAAACCCAGGTCCATACCTCCAAGGTCAAGGTCATACTTAGAGGTCAAATGTCAAAAAAGGGTCAAAAACTTAAACAGCGTCAATAACTTTCTATGGATTAATACAAACAAAGACATATTTTCAGGCAGGGGCATCCGTGTCCTATGGACGCATTTCTAGTATATAATTATACCCCCGACATACGAAGTATGTCAGGGGGTATATAGTTTTCGTCTTTCCGTCCGTTCGTCCGTTCGTTGGTTCGTTTGTTCGTTCGTTAGTTAGTTCGTTCGTTCGTTCGTTCGTACTTCCGTCCGTCCCGCCGTTCGTCAACCTTTACGTCAAAGTTTTGCGTTATACCTTTTTGATAGCTCATATCTCTGTAACCACATGTTAAATTCTTTTCATATTTGGTAAAGGATATCTCTATAGCATTACCTTTCATATGGAATAACTAAGCCCCTGGGTCAAGCCCCTGTGTGGACTGTCTGTCTGTCCGTCTGTCTGTTCATCTACTTTTACGTCAAAGTTTTGTGTTAAACCTTTTTGATTGCTCATATCTCTGTAAGCGCATCTTAGATTCTCTTCATATTTGGTAAAGGATATCTCTATAGCATTTCCTTTCATATGGAATATCCAAGCCCCTGGGTCAAGCCCCTGGGTGGGCTGTCTGTCCGTTTGTCAACTTTTGCGTCAAAGTTTTGTGTTAAACCTTTTTGATTGCTCATATCTCTGTCACCACATGTTTGATTCTCTTCATATTTGGTACAGGATATCTCTATAGCATTACCTTTCATTTGGAATATCTTAGCTCGCGGGTCAAGCCCCTGGGTGGGCTTTCCACCCGTCAGTCCGTTCATCAATATTTACGTCAATGTTTTGTGTTAAACCTTTTTGATTGCTCATATCTCTGTAACTACATGTTAGATTCTTTTCATATTTGGTAAAGGATATCTCTATAGCATAACCTTTCATATGGAATATCTAAGCCCCTGGGTCAAGCCCCTGGGTGGGCTGTCTGTCAGTTTGTCAACTTTTAAGTCGAAGTTTTGTGTTAAACCTTTTTGATTGCTTATATCTCTGTAACCTCATGTTAGATTCTCTTCATATTTGGTACAGAATATAGCTATAGTATTAACTTTCATATGGAATATCTAAGCTCCTGTGTCAAGCCCCCAGGTGGGGCTATGGGTCAATAATAAGGAGTTACACATTTTGATCACGTCCAAGTTTTGTGTTAACTGTTTTGGTTTAAACAATATTTATTAGAATAAATTCACATATATACATCGCATAATAGTATATGGTACAGGATTTGATAACTGTTTTCATTATACTCCTTGCATACAAAGTATATCAAAGGTTATAGTTTTTGTCTTTCCATCTGTTCATTATTAGTTAGTTTGTTGTTTCTTTATGCTGTGACCCTTGTCAGATTTGTCAGTTTATACATGTATATTGGTCCTTGTGATCTTAGAAACAACAGCGACTAGAACTGTTAAATTTTGCATAATATTTTCTCTTGAAATGCAGACAATAATAAATGCAAGTAATAATAAAAAATGCATTGCTTTATTATGTCATTATACAGCTACTTTAATTCAGCAAATGTTCTATGACAGCCTATTCTATGTTTGTTGTTTCCAGTTGAAATTGTTCCAAATTGCAACAAACTTTGAATTTTTATTATTCAGCAAAGACAAGCAGTCTCATCTTTGGATATGATAAATTATTCTATATTTGTTGAAATGCAATAGTTATTCTCAGTGGACTAAATGGAAAGTTTATATGGAAAGGTTCAATGCTACAAACAAATTTTCATCTCCACTAAAAGGGGATGGCACTGGTCGGGGGTATACGTGCCCTACTGGGCACTTTCTCTAGTTGTCTTTGTGCTTGAATTTATATTTCTATACGTTAATAAGAATTTCTAAGTACATTGTCAATAAATAAATAAACTTGTCTTACTACAGTTATCTTTACTCTTGGACAGATATGCCTGTCCCATTTGTAAAGGGTCTGCAATATTCTTTCATGGAGATTGATCATGAAATCTTTTTTATTGTTATTCTCTTTCTTCCGCTGATTCAAGAAGGGCAGTTGTTAGTTTCTGGCAAAAGAATGTGCACTGTACAGGTTAACCGATTACATATAACCCTGCCCAGGAAAAATGTGGATAGGTAAACTGACTGGCTCAAAAATGACCTAAAATAGTGTTGACTGGGCTGTTAATCTCCAAAACAAACAAACAAACATGGAGGACTAAATGAATTGAATATTATGCTAAAACTAAATGCTCATTTTAGCTAACACTGTAAGATAGTATTTTTTATGACCCAGTTAAATTGGCTTCTTTTCAGCGAAGGGCTGTCCTGGTCTTTCTTCATGTTTTGATGCCATATTGTCTTCGAAAATTGTTTGATTGGCTGGAGAAGAAATTAAGGTCACATGACTCACAAGTCCCCATAGAAACAAGAGAGTTTCTTCTGAGATGCATTCCCATTCTACGCAAATCTGTGATATATGTACATCGTGTTCATCTTGCCTTCTTTTATTTGAGAGGAATATTTTACCATATAGCCAAACGTGCAGCTGGTATTCAATATGTAAGTATGAAATTAATCTTATTGTTCTTACCATAAGTGCTCATTTCAGGACATTACAATAACACTAGGGATGTAACGATAGTCAGAAAATGACTATTGCGATAGTATTGACATTGTAGGAAGAACCATTGCAATACTACATGTATTACTATTGCTGACTACTATTGCAATACTATTGCGATACTATTGCCTGAAACATATTTTCTTGATTGAGAAGGAAATAAAAACTATTCAATCCTTCAAACTATTTTCTGTATGCTTTATCTGCATACAAGAAATAAACAAGATAATTTACACAAGAGGGACACCTGTTGTAAACTCCTGTTTGCTTTTCTGTCTGCCCTTCGTATCTTTTTTCCTTTAAGTGTAAATCCTTCTGGAAGAGCCAGAAGACTCATTTTAATAGAAGTAGCCAAATAAAATGTATCAATTCACAGTGAGAAAGTGACATCAGTTTCTTAATCAAAATAAATGTAAGCTCTTCACGAAGGCAATGAAATCTTTGCTTGTCTTCAAAAACACTTCAGACATGACAAAGTGACTAAATACACCTCAACCTCGTTATAACACTGAACTTAGGGTCCAACCAAACCGACCATGTTAGTTAACCGAATTGTGTAATAAACGCCGGATATGCAGTCTATTCTATAATTACACTGTAAACACAAGCCTCCGGCGCTACCGATAAGCCTATAATGTTCAGCGTGACAAGGTGTGAAAATGAGATCACGTTATGTCTCTAATTTGTATTTATCCCTCAATCATAAAATTTAATCCACAATCAAATTGCTCCTAAGACAATTAGCTTCATCTATGTAGATGTATGCATATTAATAAAAACAGACTATTCTACTGCCTCTTGCATGGCTATATTTTGGCGCCAAAATAGCAGGCACTTGGCGGGGAAAGTCGAACGCTTTAATTTGTGTAAACACATCTGTATGCTGTTGTTGGTGACACGGATCAAGTTTCCTGGTATAAATTGGGAATTGTGCAGGGCACTGTTTTCTACCCACCTCTATCCACAACCGTTTAGCTATTGAGAAAATATGTTTTACCAGTTAGGAAAGAAATACGCTTCATTAAAATAAATAGTAGATAGCTGAAAAACTATGTCAGCAATGCATACGATTCAGAATCGGAATTGTTACCGATGACACGTCAAACGAATCCATACACCAGAACCTGTGTTTTGGGAAGTTAGATTTGAATCTTAAGACCAAAAATCTGAAGAAATTTTTAATATAAGTCGCAGAGTTTCGGTACACAATCGATTGCATGCGTTTGTTAAATGGAACACCTTTGAGATCGGGCCAAAGAATTTTTATATCCAAATCGGCCTCGGTCGACGGATGACGTCATCAGTAGTGTGCAGAACATGCCTTACAATGTCATCCCGACATTCTTGCATCTGCCAACTTATCTAATTTTCCATCATTTCATTGTGTAATGTTTTTTTCCAAATACCATTTGTATTTTCCTTTTGTTGTTTGGTAAAATCTTTTAAAATATTTTAGCAACACAAATAAACAGAAAATCATACCACGTTTTTATTTTCTTTAATTGTTTTCTAGTGCGGTATTTTCCTTACACGGTGTCCAAGATTCAAAATTAATTCCTCGGCTGCATAAACATGTCTGGATACCCAAATAATAAACGTTCTTTGCAGGAGGACACGTATTTCATTTCCTTTGATGTCTGTTATTGACAAAATAAGAATCCTCTAAAACATCAACCAGAACATTTTTTGCATCTTTTGAAGCGGTAGTGACACGTGCGGACTTTCCATGCTTCATGTGCTAATTAATGCAGGCGGCACCCTTTGATAATAAATACCACTGTGTAAACACGCATTAATTATCGCTTTTCTTATCACTGGCTTACAGAAAGCTTGCAGATTAGCGTAATCAAAATATGCGTGGTCGTCCGTGTCAATTATTTTGAAATCAATTAACATCAATGTGCTGTTGACATATGCTTCAGAAAGTTGTAAATTTACCAGTTCAATGAAGGAATAGACACATCCAAACACTACATCATCAATCAATAATACTATTTGCCGGAACTTACCGGTGGTTGGCAAAAAACGTCTTTGGCCGTTTATCGCCATTGTAAATGCGAGGTTATTTTCTCTAAACGTGTAGTTTGTTTGGAATCGAAACGACAAAATTAACATTTACACTTTTGTAATAGACATGTCTTAGCTTGTAATTATTGGTTTCTAGAAGATTTGAGGATGTTTTGATGATTAAATTACCTTTTAAACTGATGCAGGTAACGAGGCAGGACGGTCTTAATTATTTGTAATAAAAATGCACAAAACGAATGAATAAATGCCGAAGATGCATGAATGAACTCTAAAATATATTTATCTGCTCATTTAAAGTGTAATTTGATCGATTTTCTGTGACAGTCAACTAAAATATGCCAGTCATATTGAACCTATTTACAACATGTTAATATGGAACCAGGGGCTTTCTGCCAACCACGAAAGATCGTTATCAAAAGGAAAAGTAATTTTGCACATGCGCAATGGCATGTAAACAAGGTCACGTGTCAAAACATTGGATCCGTCTATATTCAGCGTTCTGATCTTATACCTTATACCGACATCGGGTGTTAAGTGGATAATGTGTAACAAAATAGGATGCATAAACACAGTGTACCTGCAGGCTACTGCCAAATCACGACCGCCAAATCACGATTCGGCTGTAATTTTATTGCCTTTATCTGGCGACAAGCAGCCGTTGTCTCCCACTGACACAGGAGATTATTGGATTATAATCAGGACAATGTACAGTTTGACGCTTGACCGGGTACAAGACGTAGGTGGTAATAAAGAGTATAAATTATATTAGAATGAAAACAACTTCGGGAATCATTTGAAAAACTTGTGATATAGAAAACTATCGAAACTATCGATAGTTCAAAACACTATCGGCAATAGTCATCGATGTTTAACTTTACCATCGATGCAGTACTATAGGCCCAGTGCCTATAGCAATGCATCAATGGTCCAATGCATCATTACACTCCTAGGTAACACACCCATGTGACATACCGTATTCCTCCCATTTAGCACCAAGGGCACTTAAAAAATTGGAAAAAGAGGGGGCGCTTATTAGAGACAAAATCTTACCAGAATGGAGGGTTTAAAAACCCATTACATCATACCTGTGATAACTGTTTTAACTGTATGAGGTAGATTTTCCATTGTGATGAGGGAGATGTAAAGAATATATAGGGAAATTCTCAGTTCAAATGAGGGAGACTCCAAAATTTTACCAAAATTTAGCATAAATTGGGCAAAAATTAGCATCAAAATGAGGGAGTCTCCCTCCTAATGAGGGAGGTATCACAGGTATGTTACATGTGATAGTGTAAAGTACCAAGTGGTCAACACAGACACTCTGTGATAGCAGGGGGTTTAGAAATACCTTGCATGATAGGATTTACAGCAGATATGGCAATGACTGAAAGGCTGAAATATTTACTTTAGGTAAGCCAAAATATTTTTTCCTCTGACAGCAGAAGGGGGGCTTATTATTTTGTTCTTGTAAAAACAGTGAGGGGGGTGCTTATAGGAGCAGGGGCACTAAATGGGAGGAATACAGTAATGTATTCTTTCATATCACTAAAACGGCCACTTTTCCGATGAAAATGTATGATAATTTCCTTATTTATACCACAAACATAGGGTGTAGGTGCTCGTTAGAACCGCCACAGTGAGGTGGTTTTAACGAGCACCTACAACCTATGCCTTGGAGCAAAAACAAAACAATATACACCCCTGTTAACCCCAGTTTTCTCTGTATAAAGTGGGGTTAAGAGGGGTGTTCATTTCACGGACTTGTCAACATGATGAAGTAAGGGAAGCCATAGCAGCATATAATGTGGTTACCGGTATTTGGTGAAAATTCATCATGATAACAAATCCATGAAATGAACAACCATCTAAACCCCAGTTTATATAGAGAAAACTGAGGTCTACATGGGTATACATTTTTGCTTATTTCTAGTCCTAGGCATAGGTTATAGGTACTCGTTAGAACTGCCTCAACGAGGGGATTCTAACAAGTGCCTGCAACATATTTTTATGTAGAAATGAAAAAAATATCCTCATTTCTCTTATCTGGAACTACGATTTTTATGTAGTGGGTGCATATTGTTTTTAACCTGTCTGTTTGCTTGTTTGTACAACTCTAACATTGGCCGGCCTCGGTAGCTCAGTCAGATGAGCATCTGACTGGTGATCAGGAGGACACAGGTTCGATACCTGCCAGGGTCGGCAAGATTCTTTCATGGAGATTGATCATGAAATCTTTTCTACGGTCATTCTGTCCCTTCTGCTGATTCAAGAAGGGCAGTTGTCAGTTTCTGGCAAAAGAATGTGCACTGTACTGGTTAACCACTTACGTATAAGCCTGCCCAGGAAAGTGTGGATAGGTAAACTGACCGGCTCAAAAATGACCTAAAATAGTGTTGACTGAGCTGTTAAACTGGAATACAAACAAACAAACAACTTTAACATTGGTCATAACTTTTGAACCAGTTCAGGCAGAGCCTTCATATTTGGTTCTGTGTGACAAGTGCTTCCCATTCATAAAAAAAAATGTGACCAACTTTAAAGAAGAAAATAGCATTTGTCATAACTTTGGAGCTCATGAAAATTTTGGCCTGTGACCTTGACCTGTGAGTCTGTGACCTACTTTACAGAAAAACATAACAGGGGTCCTATCTTTTGAACCATTTGAGATAGAGCCTTTATATTTAGCATGTAGGTTCCTTGTGACAAGGGCTTCCCACACATAAAAATATTGATCTTGACCTGTGACCTACTTTAAAGAAGAAAATAACATTTGTCATAACTTTTGAACCATTTGAGGTAGAGCCTTTATATTTGATGTTGGTTGCTTGTGACAAGGGCTTCCAACTCATACCAAAAGTTTTGACCTGTGACCTTGACCTTTGACCTACTTTATCATAAATTTTGTACCGTTTTGAGATAGAGCCTTCATATTTGGCATGTAGGTTTCTTGTGACAAGGGCTTCCCACACATACAAATCATTTTGACCTTTGACCTACTTTAAAGAAAAAAATGACCTCGGCCCGGGGACATGTTGGTGTTTCACAAACACATCTTTCCTTTTTTTTAACTTTTGGTTTAATGACCTTTCAAGATTATTTCACTTATTTTGAGCCGAAATTAGTCAAAGGTGGGTGAAAACCTGCGTACCCAGAGAAAAACCATCTGATCTTCTGTTGCAGAACTTGGCGTCTCACAGGCTCAAACCACAGCAGTGAGAGACCTATATAATGATGAAGAGTAAGCACTCCTATCCACTAGGCCACGGAGGCCCATTGGAACTATGATTTAATTTTAGATCCAGTACAGTTATGGCAGAGGTCCAGGAGATGGTTCTGTGGTCCAGAGTTTCAAGTTCCTTGGCTGGTTGACAATGTCACAGTTGATTGGCTCTAGTCTGATGCTGGGCTACAAAATTTTAAAAGACAAATCTTACTTCTTTGGGGATGATACGAAAACAGATTCTCAAAGGTAAATTGATAGTACTTTTTTAATTTCTGAGACACTTTTGAAATATCTGTGTGTCTGAAACCACAATAATGCAAGGTTTTTAAAAATCTGAATAGTCTTCATAGGTAGCTCTTGAATAGTCATCACCGCTTTGCACTTAACATACACAAACCTGTTTGTTAAGTCATACCAAAGTTGTGTTTATATCCAAATACACCTTTTCAGTTTGTTTTGTCTAGTTTGTTACATGCCTTTCTGACAAGGTTCCATTTTCACTTTTTGGACCTGTTTCATTGTTCCATATAAGGTGCTTTTTCCGTCCGAAAAGTACTGATATTTTTTATTTGTACATAAAAAAAACGTGGGTACTCATTAGAAGCGCCTTGGTGATTATCAATTATCAATAACAAATGAGCTAAGACCCCTTTCCTGGTATACTGTTTGATTTTGTGTACACCAAAAAGAAAAAAGAAAAAAAAAAATGCTTCTGAATTACATGTATTCTTTCCTTTTAGAATAGATTTCTATCAACAAGAGAGGCAAAATTTTTCCCTCACGTATGTACAGCCGAACTTCATTGGCTCGAACACCTTTGGGACCTCGAAAATCTGTTCGAGACAGGGGTAGTTCGAGCCACTGAGGTTACTGCCAGGAGGCATAACGAGATACTTTTAGACATCTTTTCGATGTTCTATAATGAAAATGTATGCTGTGTGTACTCATTAGAATCACCTCATTGAGGCGATTCTAATGAGTACACACAGCATACATTTGCAAGATAAAAGACTAAAATCTCCTTAATTATCCCCCACTATTTCTAATGTAGAGGATTTCGCTAGGGGCTCAAGAATGGGTTCGACACATCCATGGTAAACGAGCCATCGGTGTTCGAGCCATCGAAGTTCCACTGTATGTGCTTTTTTTAGCAGTGAAGAAAGTAATGGCTATGTCCCCTCCAAGAGGAAATGCTCTCTATGCTTAGAGGTGAGAAAGCACAGCACAGCAACACCCTGTGGCCATCTTTTCTGCTGGTTCTGCATACATGACTGGTGCCAGAAAAAAGTAAGTTTGTAAAGCCTTCTGAAGAAAAATATTGCTTAAGTACCAGTTTGGATTTATGGCCCATTCAAGGTTATTTCACTTATATCAAACCAATTGTTAATCAGAGGTGAGTGAAAGCCAGAGTTCTTGGAGAAACCACCTGATCATGAGCTTCCATTGCAGAACTTGATGTCTCACATGTGGCCGATGTCTTCTTGTATAGCTCTAGAATGACATGTTTAAATTGGCAGTGGGATGTTTCTCAATTCATGCTAGAACTGGGATTTTGGCTTCTTGTAAAAAAAAACAGATTGTCGAGGAAGTTTAAATGAGTACCTTCAATCTGCTTTTTGAACAGAGGAAAATTATAATAAATACCTTTGCATCATATCTGGGGTTTGACAGTGTTAATTTATCATCACAGAAACAAGACTGTGCAACAAATACGATTGTAAACCCCATTTCATAAAAATCTTCCTTATTTGTAGCTCACCTGTCACATAGTGACAAGGTGAGCTTTTGTGATCACATTTCATCCGTCATCCATGCGTGCCTTCGTAAACAATTTCTTGTCCGCACGATAGCATCTTCATTTATGATTTGATTTTAACCAGACTTGCACACAACTTGTACCACCATGAGATCTGGGTTCCTTTCTTGAACTAGCCATATCCCATCATGTGTTATGGAGTTACGGCCCCTGAAAGGACAAAAATTGCCTATTTTGGTCTTGTCTGCATGATAGCTGTTTCATTTATGATTTGATTTTAACTAAACTCGCACACAATTTGTACCACCACAAAATCTTGGTTCCTTTCTTGAACCAGCCATATCCCATCATGGGTGCCAGAGTTATGGCTCCTGAAAAGGCAAAAATTTCCTATTTTGGTATTGTCTGCACAATAGCCGTTTCATTTATCATTTGATTTTAACCAAACTTACACACAATTTGTACCACCACAAGATCTGGGTTCCTTTCTTGAACCAGGCATATCACATCAAGGGTACCAGAGTTATGGTCCCTGAAAGGGCAAAAATTGGCTGTTTTGGTCTTGTCTGCATGATAGCTGTTTTGTTTATGATATAATTTTAAACCAAATTTACACACATCCTGAAGCACCATAGGATCTTGGTTCCTTTGTTGAACCACCCATATCCCATCATCTGTTCCAGAGTTATGGCCCCTGAAAGGGCACAAATTGCCTACTTTGGTCATATCTGCACAATTGCCGTTTCATTTTTGATTTGATTTTAACCAAACTTGCACACAACTTAAACCACCATTAGATCTTGGTTCCTTTGTTCAAGTTTGAATATGGGTCATGTCCGGTCAAAAATGAGGTCAGTAGGTCAAATCATAAAAAGCCCTTGTGAACACTCTAGAGGCCACATTTTAAGTCCAATCATCATGAAACTTACTCAGAATGATTGCCTTGATAAAATCTTGGCCAAGTTTGAATATGGGTCATGTCAGGTCAAAAAGTAGGTCAGTAGGTCAAATCATGGAAAAACCTTGTGAACACTCTAGTAGCCACATTTTCAGACTAAACTTCATGAAACTTGCTCAAAACGATCACCTCAACAAAATCTCAGTCATGTTCGAATATGGGTCATGTCAGGTCAAAAATAAGGTCATAGGAAAACCTTGTGAACACTCTAGAGGCCACATTTTAAGTCCATTCATCCTGAAACTTGCTCAGAATGATTGCCTTGATGAAATCTGGGTCAAGTTCTAAAAAGGGTCCAGTCAAACAGTAGGTCAGTTGGTCAAATCATGGAAAAATCTTGTAAACACTGTAGCAGCCACATTTTGAACCTGAACATCATGAAACTTGCTCCTAATAATCATCTTTACAAAATCTCAATCAAGTTCAAATATGGGTCATGTCTGGTCAAAAATGAGGTCAGTAGGTCAGGTCATAGAAAAATCTTGTGAACACTGTAGATGCCACACTTTAAGTGCAATCTTCATTACACTTGCTCAGAATGATGCCTCTATGAAGTCTTGGTCAGCCCATATCCCATCATGTGTTACGGAGTTACGGACCCTGAAAGGGCAAAAATTGCCTATTTTGGTCTTGTCTACATGATAGCTGTTTCATTTATGATTGATTTTAACTAAACTTGCACACAATTTGTACCACTACAAAATCTTGGTTCCTTTCTTAAACCAACCATATCCCATCATGGGTGCCAGAGTTATGGCTCCTGAAAAGGCAAAAATTTCCTATTTTGGTATTGTCTGCACAATAGCCGTTTCATTTATCATTTGATTTTAACCAAACTTACACACAATTTGTACCACCACAAGATCTTGGTTCCTTTCTTGAACCAGGCATATAAAGTTAAAACCGTGTATTTTTTGGAAAATATTGCACCTGGTGATCTGAAAATTGGTAGATACAGTAAGCTAAATGAGTGGTTAAAATGACATGAGTTTTCAAGGTCAAGGTCATTCTTTGATCTTGATTCAAGGTCATTCAGATATGAGAATTAAAACATTTTTCTCAGAAACCACTGAGCCGTTTGTAACCAAAATTTCATATGAAAGCTTTTGGGAACAAGAAAATTAGTTAATATGAGTGATTACATGACCAATATGGCTGCCATGCCCATATAAGGTAAAACCTCCTCAGAAATGTTCTTCTCCTGTGGGTTGATTATTTCTCTTTTTTACTCAAAAACATACGTTGACAGTACTTGTTGACAAGGTTGGTCGGTAAATACCGGTGGGGGGAATTCCCACTGGTATTTACCAGTAATTACCGTCCAGGGAAATACTCCAAAATTCAGCAAAAGTGAGAAATACTGGGAAATAAGATTTTTGTATAGTTATTTCATAGAAAAACACTATTAATATTTGTGTAATTTAATTGAAATAATGAACAGTTAGCTATTTTGCAATATGCCGGTATATGTCATAAGTCTGCTTTTACTCAGCCAAACACAAGCATAAATATAAAGTGATCTGTTGTTATGTAGGGTGCAGAGAGTTATTTAAAATCACACATATGCTTAAGAAGATAAAATACCATACTGATACCAATATTTGGGACAGACATGCCTGGGCAAATGGTGCAGACCCATATCAGAATCACTTAGCTTCTTTAAGAGAGTTTGTCATTCAAACTACATGTTTCGTATGCTTTAGTACAACACTAAACCACACAATTCAATTTTTAGCTCACCTGTCACGTAGAGCTGAGCTTTTGGAATCACTTTTTGTCTGTCATGCTTGCTTGCATGCATTCATCCGTCTGTCCATCCGTCCGTGCATTAAAAATTTCTTCAAACAACATCTCCTAAACCACTAATCTGATTTTGACCAAACTTCACAGGAATGATCCTTAGGTGGTCCCCTTTCAAAGTTGTTCAAATGGTTCTAGTCCATTGTACATATAGGTCAAAGGAGCTAAAAATAGATTTTTTTACTGAAAACTTAAAAAAAATCTTCTACTCTGAAACCGCATGGTCCAGGTCCTTGATATTTGGTATGAAGATTCATCTAGTGGACCTCTACCAAGATTGTTCAAATTATAGCCCTGGGGCCAAAAATGCCCCCGCACCGGGGCCCACCAGTTTTACATGGACTTATATAGGGAAAACCTTTAAAAATCTTCTTGTCTGAAACCAGAAGGCCCAGGTCTTTGATATTTGGTATGAAGCTTCATCTAGTGGACCGCTATCAAGATTGTTCAAAATATAGTCCTGGGGCCAAAAATGCCCCTATGCCGGGGCCCACTGGTTTCACATAGGCATATATAGGGAAAACCTTTAAAAATCTTCTTGTCTGAAACAAGAAGGCCCAGATCTTTGATATTTGGTATGAAGCTTCATCTAGTGGACCTCTACCAATATTGTTCAAATTATAGCCCTGGGGCCAAAAATGTCCCCGCGCCGGGGCCCACCAGTTTTACATAGACTTATATAGGGAAAACCTTCATCTAATGGACCTCTACCACGACTGTTCTAATAATAGCCTTGGGGCCAAAAATGTCCCAGCGCCGGGACCCGCTAGTTTTACAAAGGCTTATATAGGAAAAAAACCTTAAAAAATCTTTTTGTCTGAAACCAGAAGGCCCAGGTCTTTGATGTTTGGCGTGAAGCTTCATCTAGTGGACCTCTACCAAGATTGTTCAAATTATAGCCCAGGCGCCAAGAAAATGCACCTGCGCCAGGGCCCACTGGTTTTACATAGGCTTATATAGGGAAAACCTTTAAAAATCTTCTTGTCTGAAACCAGAAGGCCCATGTCTTTGATATTTAGTATGAAGCTTCAGCTAGTGTACCGCTACCAAGTTTGTTCAAATTATAGCCCTTGGGCCAAGAATGTACAAGGGACGCTGATACTCAGGTTAGCGATTCAGGGCCCTGTGGGCCCTCTTGTTTGCTCTTAAACATAGATTTAGGGTACTGGCTCATTGAGGCAGTTCTAACAAGCACCCATAGTCTATTTTTGAAGCAAAAATAAGAAGCAAAAAGAAGAAAAATATAATTTTTTACCTGAAAATGACCAGATTTAATCAGGAAAGGAAGCGTATGATGCATGGATTGTGAGTGGCCTCAGTGAGTCAACTTCATTTGACCTTCTTTAAGACATAGATTTTCAAAGATGTACAGGCTGATCTGGCCTTCATTGTTTTCATATTTTGTGCCTCATACAATACAACCACAATGTCTTTATTGCATTCTTTGTTTGGGGTTTAGAAGCCTTCATGGTGCAGTGGTTACGCTACTCGCCTTGTAAACCAGGGATTGCAGGATCGATCCCGGGCTTCTCCAGACTTTCGGATGAGTCTTTAAACCGAGGTCCCATCTCCGTATGACCTTAGCTTTTGGTGGGACATAAAACTAAAACTCACTCCTTGTTTGGGGTTTAATGGCCCAGTCAACACAAGTTAGATTATATTGAGTTGGTCAATTTATCTAATTACATGTACCAATTTTTTGGGCATGCTTATACATATTAAGCAGTTAACCAGTACAGTGCACATCCTTTTGCCAGAAACTGACAACTGCCCTTCTTAAATCAGAGGAAGATAGAGAATGACAGAAGAAATGATTTTATGATCAATCTCTACAAAAGAATATAGCCAACCTCACCGGTAATCAACCAGCGACCACCTGATCACCAGACCGACTTGCATCCGATTGAGGTACCGAGGCCAGCTTTATAGCATTATTGTTAGACTGTATCATTTAAGGGGAATGGGAACACCTGGCACATTTTACCGCCATTTTTCATAGGAAGACAATTTTTGGGATTTCCGGTTTGCTTTCCTATAGGCTCAGTCCCATTGAAAAAGGGGTGTCTACTCATAAAGGAAAGAATTTGCTCCTCAGGAGCAAATTCTTTCCTTTAAGAGTTTACCCCTATTGACATGGGAGAAAAAAAACACTTTGCAGGAGTTGAAAGTGTATCCATTCCCCTTAAACGGCCGTGTAAAATCCAGACAAAACTGTATAGATTTTATAAAGAAATTACCATTTATGGTCATTTTGTTCAAATGTTGCACCTATGGTGTACCGGTAGGGGTCTTGTTTTCTGCCTGTTTGTTCATCTGTTTGTCAATTGATAAATATCTGTGTCAACCCTTGTATCAACCCAAATGTTAGTCCACAAAGGCTCGACATAGCCTTCAACAGATTTCTTGTTCTGTATATCGTAAAAATCCTAAAAATTCGGACACCTTGAGGACTTGCTGTAATTCTAACATTTTATCAAATTCGTTTCACGATCCGGCAAGGAGTCCAAAATGTGCAGTCGGAAGGGCAAACAGTGTAGACCCAGATCAGACTGCTCCCTTAAGGAGCAGTATGATCTGGGTCTACAATGTTTGCTTATGCTTGTCTGTCCCAATACTTAGGATCATTATTGTTCTCCAGACTTTCGGATGAGTCTTTAAACCAAGGTCCCGTCTTCGTATGACCTTAGCTGTTGGTGGGACGTAAAACTCACTTAGGATCATTACGGTAACCTGTAATTTTTGGATCCTTTTTTTAAACAATTTCTTTATTTCAGGCCGAATGTCCTTTATGTCGAGAGAAGTTTGAACAGCACAGATTGGTTCTTCTGCAAAACTTAGACCCACCTGACTGACATCAAATACCTCTTTCACTCCTTTTCATGTGTATTATACTCAAGAACCTGCCGGGGTCAGCAACATTCTTTTGTGGAGATTGATCAGGAAATCTTTTCTACGGTCATTCTCTCCCTTCTGCTGATTCAAGAAGGGCAGTTGTCAGTTTCTGACAAAAGAATGTGCACTGTACTGGTTAACTGCTTACGTATAAGCCTGCCCAGGAAAAGTGTGGATAGGTAAACTGACCAGCTCAAAAATGACCTAAAATAGTGTTGACTGGCACATTAAACTCCAAAACAAATAAATTATACTCAAGAAAATAAAAATTTCATGTGAATCATAGTGTTTGTTTCTGATTGATTTAATCAGTGTTAAATGTACATGTAATTTATGTCCAAGTAAAATAGAAGTAAAGGCAATGATCATGACTAGATACAATTAACCCACACCCCCCATCAGAGACAACCAAAGAGAAAGAAACACAAACATGAAATAACTAGACCCTAATGGAACTACCAACAGCGGAAAGCCAAAAGGACATTTACTTTCCTGCAAAATGGCCAATTGGCTATAGAAAACAAAAAGATATAAGCGATACACACATTCAACGATGAACTATTAACAAAAATAAACTGCGACAGGAGAGCTCTTTGGAACATTCAGTGAAAAGTATGAGGTTCCTTCAAAAAGTTTTGTCACTAATAGGTTTCTGTAGTTTTATCGTATGTATTTCTGATAACGCTTCATTGCACTTGAAAATCCTTCCAAATAGCTACCAATAACAGTTTATTTCGTGCAAATTGCTTTTATAATGACTGAGATATTGAAATTGAAATACATGCAGTCATATACACTGGCCAATTTATGAGTTACATTGTAAAATGGACAGAAAGGCTGAAATTCGCAGCAGCATTAAATGCTGTGTCAGGCTTGACATAGGTTCAAGTCAGATATATGATGAATTGTGTGGCATATAATTATGAACCTCCTGCCATTTCAAAGCACAGTGTTTATCGATTGTTCAAAGCTTTTAAAGCTGGTAAATCATCGGTCAAAGATGATGCCCCGTATTGGTAGGCCCAAGGCCTCCTTCACCAAGGCAACCATGGCTGCTGTAAAGTCGGTGGTCGAAGAAGATGCGCGACTGTCAGTGAAAGAGATATCAGAAGCCAGCGTGCATACCATTCGGCTTGCGAAAGATTTGTGTTAGGTGGGTCCCCCATTTGCTCACTGAGAAGCAAATCAAAGCATTGAAATAGGTACATGTATTGTCAATAGTTAATAAATCATCCAAATATTTAAAGTCCAGCTAAAGGCTTCAATGATATTAGATTGGTTTTTGCAAAGGAAAAGTGGGTTATTATGAATCTGTACTCGTACATTACGCATTGCATTCACCGGCGCCGATAGCTCAGTTGGTAGAGTGTCCGCTCTGGGGAATGGGAGGTCACGGGTTCGATCCCGTGCCGCGACATACCAAAGTCGTTAAAAATGGTACTAGCTTTTCCTCGCTTGGCACTCAGATTTACGGGGTAGAGCTAGGACTGGTCGACCCAGTGTCAGGATAATGTGACTGGGTGTGGTATCATGTAATGTGTCTGGGACATGATACTTCAGTGAGGCAGCACTATAAAAGTGAGCATTGAGCTCCCTGTCGCAACCAGACACCATCGTGATATGACTGAAAAATTGTTGAAAGCGACGTTAAACTCGAATTCACACACACACGCATTGCATTCTCTGACTATACAAAAAACTGCTGGACTTCTTTTGATAGTGTTGCTTTTGAACCTATTTTTTCAAGAGCAGAATCTTTCCCCACCCTCTTATACACATTTTGGTGTCAGGTTGAGATATTTTCAGGAATCTTAATGTTTGAAATTTATCTAGATAATGGCTGAACCTTTTGCAAAGTGAAAGCCATGATCAGACATCTTTGGCATCTGATCAGGACCAGCATTTTTTATCAGTGTCTCATTAATAATCAGCTTCTTTTTTCTTGCCAACATGACCATTTGTCTTTTTATTTTAACACCAGGAGCATTGTTAGCTTAATGAGCTTGTTAGTGGTCAAATTATGTCCCCCGAAAAAAATAATTTCGGAGAGACATTGTTTTTCTCCCGGGCATCTCTCTGTCTGTCACAAAATCATGTCCGCTCTATAACTTGAAAACCATTCAAGCTGTCTTCACGAAACTTCATATAAATATTAATCAATATTAGACGCCGTACAGTGTGCAAGAACTATAACTCGCATTTATACTTTGAGTTATCTCCCTTGGAAGTTTGCCGGTATGTATGTATGGGCAAATCGTGTCCGGTCAAAATCGTGTCCGGTCAACTTTCTTATTTTCAAATGGATTTTGAAATTACTTGGCAGAAATATTAACAACCATGAGACGATGTTTGGCGCGCATGACGCAAGCTGGTACCTCAAAGGTCAAGGTCATACTTAAAGGTAAAAGGTAAAAAAGGGGCCTTTTTTCGTGTTTGGTCAATAACTTTCTTATTATGCCCCCGGAATCTAGATTCGGGGAGTTTCTGTCTCTGTTTGTCCGTTTGTCTGTCTACAAATACCTTAACATTGGGCATAACTTTTTGATGGTAATAGATAGAGCTTTCATATTTCACATGTGTAAACCTTATCACAAGACCTTTCCAGTGGTACCATAATTTTTGATCTCGTGACCTTGAACTGGACCTTTGACCTACTTTTTTCAAAAATTTTAAAAACATTAACATTGGCCATGACTTTCTATTGGTAAGTGATAAAGCTTTCATATTTCACATGTGCATTCCTTGTCACAAGACCTTTCTAGTGGTACCATAATTTTTGACCTTGTGACCTTGACCTAGATGTTTGACCTACTTTTTAAAAACTTCATCATTGGCCATAACTTTCGATTGGTAAGTGACAGGGCTTTCATATTTCACATGTGCATTCCTTGTCACAAGACCTTTCTAGTGGTACCATAATTTTTGACCTTGTGACCTTGACCTTGATGTTTGACCTACTTTTTAAAAACTTTATCATTGGCCAGAACTTTAGATTGGTAAGTGATAGGGCTTTCATATTTCACACATGCACTCCTTGTCAAAAGACCTTTCTAGTGGTACCATAATTTTTGACCTCGTGACCTTGACCTTGGCCTTTGACCTACTTTTTTAAAAACTTTAACATAGTCCATATATTTTGATTGGTAAGTGATTGGGCTTTCATATTTCACATGTGCATTCTTTGTCACAAGACTTTTCTAGTGGTACCATAATTTTTGACCTTGTGACCTTGACCTTGGTGTTTGACCTACTTTTTAAAAACTTTATCATTGGCCATAACTTTAGATTGGTAAGTGATAGGGCTTTCATATTTCACATGTGCACCCCTTGTCACAAGACCTCTCTAGTGGTACCATAATTTTTGACCTTGTGACCTTGACCTTGACGTTTGACCAACTTTTTAAAAACTTTAACATTGGCCATAACTTTTGATTGGTAAGTGGTAAGTGGTAGGGCTTTCATATTTCACACGTGCACTCCTTGTCACAAGACCTTTCTAGTGGTACCATAATTTTTGACCTCGTGACCTTGACCTTGACATTTGACCTACTTTTTAAAAACTTTATCATTGGCCATAACTTTAGATTGGTAAGTGATAGGGCTTTCATATTTCACATGTGCACCCCTTGTCACAAGACCTTTCTAGTGGTACCATAATTTTTGACCTCGTGACCTTGATGTTTGACCTACCTTTTTAAAAACTTCAACATAGTCCATAACTTTTGATTGGTAAGTGATTGGGTTTTCATATTTCACATGTGCATTCTTTTTCACAAGACCTTTCCAGTGGTACCATATTTTTTTACCTTGTGACCTTGATGTTTGATCTACTTTTAAAAACTTTAACATTGGCCATAACTTTCAATTGGTAAGCGATAGGGCTTTCATATTTCACATGTGCATACTATGTCACCAGACCTTTTCAACAATCCCACAATTATGACCTTGTGACCTTGACCTACTTTTTTAAGACTTGAACATTGGCCATACCTTTTGATTGCTTAGTGATACTGCTTTCATATTTAACATGCGCTGTCGGGTGGGGGAGGGGGGTTTCACAAACACATCTTGTTTTTAAATGGATTTTGAAATTACTTGGCAGAAATGTTAAACACCACGAGACGATGTGTTGCGTGCATGGCCCAGGTTGGTACCTCAAAGATCAAGGTCATACTTAGAGGTCAAAGGTAAAAAAGGGGCCTTTTTTCATGTTTTGTCAATAACTTTCTTATTTTTAGATTCAATTTGAAATTACTTGGCTGAAATATTAACTATCATGAGACGATGTGTTGCAAGCATGATTCAGGTTGGTACCTCAAGAGGTCAAGGTCATACATAGAGGTCAAAGGTAAAAAAGGGGCCTTTTTTCGTGTTTGGTCAGTAACTTTCTTATTTTAGATGGATTTTGAAATTGCTTTGCAGAAATGTTAACCACCATGAGACGATGTGTTGCACGCATGACCCAGTTTGATAACTCGAAGGTCAAGGTCATTCATGCAGGTTAAAGGTAAAAAAGGGGCCTTTATTGTGTTTGGTTAATAACTTTCTTATTTTTAGATGGATTTTGAAATTACTTGGCAGAAATGTTAACCACAATGAGATGATGCATCTCTTGCATGACCCATGTTGGTACCTTAAAGGTCAAGGTCATACTTAGAGGTCAAAAAAGGGGCCTTTTTTAGTGTTCAGTCATTAACTTTCTTATTCCTGGATAGATTGTGAAATTACTTGGCAGAACTGTTAACCATCATGAGACGATGTGTTGCACGCTAGACCCAGGTCGGTACCTCAAGGTCAAGTCATACTAAGAGGTCAAAGGTAAAAAAAGTCTTTATTTTTGTGTCCAGTCAATAACTTTTTTATTTCTGGATGGACTTTTTAAAGTAACCATGCGGAAATGTTCACCTTCATTAGATGATGAGTCGTGTGCAAGACCAAGGTCCATACCTCAATGTCAAGGTCATACCTAGAGGTCAAAGGTCAACAAGAGCAACGCATGCGGGTGCCAACGCTCGGCTGCAGATTCTTTTAGTTAAACAATATTTCTAAGCCGAAAAAGGGGCATAACTGCGCCAAAAATATTTTTAGGGTTACCTCACCTATTGGTATGAGTTCCTTTTTTCATAATGAACAACTAGTTCAAGTTTCAAGTAAATATGTTCAATGACAGAGATAAAAATGCCCCCGCGTCGGGGCCCACCGGTTTTACATAGGCTTATATTGGGAAAACCTTTCTGAAACCAGAAGACCAAGGTCTTTGACTTGTTTGTTTTGTTTTGTTTGATTCGAGGTTTAGCGTCCCCATCAACACTGTAAAGGTCATTTTGGAGATGTTGCTTCCAATTTTGTGGGACTTTTACCCGACATTGAGATGAAATGACATCTCAAGCCCTGTCGCCCAATGAAACCAATGGGGTTTATAAGCATGGACGGTCTGCCTCGCACCGCGGTTCCTGGACAGGCTTAGATCCTCTAAGCGGTTTACCAGTACTAGTGTGCGGGCCAGATTCAGCTTTGCGTGGAAGCATCATGCAGCCAATATATTTCTTCAAGCCCCTATGGGCGGGGGCCTTTGACTTGTGGTATGAAGTTCCATCTAGTGGACCTCTACCAAGATTGTTCAAATTATAGCCCTTGGGTCAAAAATGCCCCTGCACCTGGGCCCACTGGTTTTACATAGGCTAATATAAGGAAAAAAGCTTTAAAAATCTTATCTGAAACCAGAAGGCCCAGGTCTTTGATATTTGGTATGAAGCTTCAACTAGTGGACCTCTACCAAGATTGTTCAAATTATAGCCCAAGGGCCAAAAATGCCCCCGCTAAAAATCTTCTTGTCTGAAACCAGGTCTTTGATGTTTGGTATGAAGTTTCATCTGGTGGACCTCTACCAAGATTGTTCAACTTATAGCCCTGGGGCCAAATTTTTTTACATAGGCTAATTTAGGGAATACAATTAAAAATATTCTTGTCTGAAACCAAAGGCTTAGATCTTTGATATTTGGCATGAAGCTTCATCTAGGGACCTCTTCCAAGATTGTTCAAATTATAGATTAATGGCCCAGCCAAGGGGTCCACATGTTTGACATAGGCTTATGTGGAGTGCTGTGGTGCAGTGGAAAAGCATCGGATTTGAGATGGAGAGGTACCTAGTTCGATCTTCACAAGTGCCAAAGATTGTTTGCATGAGCAGGAGACTTTATCAACATTGCTTAGTGCTTGTTCCTACTCAGGAAAAGAGGGCCACAAGGAAGATTAGTGCTAGTAATAAATGTGTTACCCTCTATAAATAAGGTTGATTATTATTATTACGATTATGATTGAAGGAAAAACCTTTAAGAATCTTTTTCTTTGAAACCAGAGGCCCAGGCCGTTTATATTTGATATTATACTTTATTTAGTGGGCATCTACCAAGGTTGTTCAAATTATAGACCTGGGGCCACGTATAAACCTCTTAGCTCAGGTGAGCGATATAGGACCATCATGGTCCTCTTGTTAAGAAAGGTTAGATCTAAATGACAGAAGCTCAGGGTCTGTGAAAGGCCATTAATTTGTTAATGAGTTACTTTATAAGTATGCTCATTAAGCTAACACTGAAATAGGTTAAGATCCACCCAGGGTCAGCATTGAAGAAATTTGTTAGTACTCCCACCCTGAGCCCCAGTGGTCTATATCAAGCCCCATTAGTTTAAGATTTTAAAATGGTATTTACCATATTTATTGGCATGACATCTTGGTCATTCACAAACAAGCTTTCATTCCCCATCCTATGGCAACTCCACCTCTAATATAGGGATCAGCCATGGTTTTTTTGCATAAGCATTTGCCAGGTCCCAAGGAAGCCGTTTGAACAACAAGAGGGCCATGATGGCTCTGGATTGCTCACCTGATTCATAGAGTAACAAGTGGGCCCCAGGGAGGGCCATTATTCGCCCCAGGGCTACAATGTGCATAATGTTGAGGGAGGTCTAAAAAGGTGAAGCTTCATACCAAATATCAACAAAGTTATAATTTGAACAATCTTGGCCAAGGTCCACTAGATGAAGCTATACACCAAATATCAAAGACCTGGGCCTTGCGGTTTCAGAGAAGAAGATTTTTTTAAAGATATTCCCTGCATAAGCCTATGTAAAACCAAATGGCCCTGGGGCGGGGGCATTTTTGGACCCAGGATTATAATTTAAACACTCTTGATAGAGGTCCACTAGATGAAGCTTCACACCAAATATCAAAGCCTGAGCCTTGCTGTTTCAGAGAAGAAGATTTTCAAAGATTATCTCTATATAAGTCTTTGTAAAAGAAAAGGGCCCCGGGGCGGGGGCATTTGTGGCCCGAGGGCTATAATTCGAACAATCTTGGTAGAGGTCCACTAGATGAAGCTCCATACCAAATATCAAAGACCTGGGCCTTGCGGTTTCAGAGAAGAAGATTTTTAAAGATTTCCCTACATAAGTCTATGTAAAACCAAAGGTCTCGGGCAGGGGCATTTGTGGCCCTAGGGCTATAATTTGCACAATCTTGATAGAGGTCCACTAGAGGATTTTAACACCAACTATTAAAGACCTAGGCCTAGTGGTTTCACAGAAGAAGATTTTTAAAGACTTTCCCTATATAAGTCTAGATGTAAAACCAAAGGGCCCTGGAGCGGGTATTTTTGGTCTCAGGGCTATAATTTGAACAATCTTGGTAGAGGTTCATTAGATGAAGCTTCATACCAAATATCAAAGACCTAGGCCTTGTGGTTTCAAAGAAGATTTTTTAAAGATTTTCCCTATATAAGTCTATGTAAAACCGAAGGGCCCCGGAGCGGGGGCATTTTTGGCCTCAGGGCTGTAATTTGAATAATCTTGGTAGAGGTCCACTAGATGAAGCTTCATACCAAATATCAAAAACCTGGGCATTGGGGTTTCAGAGAAGAAGATTTTTAAAGATTTTCCCAATATAATCCTATGTAAAACCAAAGGGCCCTGGGCGGGGGCATTTTTGGCCCCAGCTCTATAATTTGAACAATCTTGGTAGAGGTCCACTAGATGAAGCTTCATACCAAATATCAAAGACCTGGACCTTGCGGTTTCTGAGTAGAAGATTTTTAAAGATTTTCACTATATCCTATGTAAAACCAAAGGGCCCCGGAGCGGGGGCATTTTTGGCCCCAGCACTATAATTTGAACAAACTTGGTAGGGTCCACTAGATGAAGCTTCATACCAAATATCAAAGACCTGGGCCCTGTGGTTTTAGAGAAGAAGATTTTTAAAGATTTTCCCTAAATAAGCCTATGTCAAACCAAAGGGCCCTGGGGCGGGGGCATTTTTGGCCCCAGCACTATAATTTGAACAATCTTGGTTGGGGTCCACTTGATGAAGCTTCATAACAAATATCAAAGACCTGGGGCTTGTGGTTTCAGAGAAGATTTTTTAAGTTTTCAGTGAAAAAAAATCTATTTTTGGCTCCTGTGACCTAAATGTGCAAAGGACCGGAACCATTTGAACAACTTTGAAAAGGGACCACCTAAGGATCATTCCTGTGAAGTTTGGTCAAAATCCAATCAGTGGTTTAGGAGGAGATCCGATCAGTGGTTTAGGAGGAGATATCGTTTAAAGAAATTGTTTACGCACGCACTGACGCACGGACGGACGACAGACAAAAAGTGATCCCAAAAGCTCACCTCGTCACTACGTGATGGTGAGCTAAAAAGCTGCTAGGCAGAGTGTTGAAATATCTTCCGAGGGAACCTGGCAAATTTTATTGCAATGAAATAATCATGGATAATTGTTAAGCATGTACTTGCATAACTTAATGCCCCAAAACTCCATATAAATGCTTCAAATATGACTGTAAAACCAACATGGTAGCTAATTCGGAATGTTGTTAACAATGAGGTCATTTCTGCAATGACTTTGTGACGTAATTTCAACAGGCTATATTATGTCGCTCATCAACTTAAACAAAGCAAGGCCCATAGCTCAGTGGTTAGCACGTTTGACTTATGATCGAGAGGTTGTGGGTTTGAATGCGGCCACCAGAGGCAAGGTGTGTCCTTGGGCAAGACACATAATGCCACTAGGTGAACTTCCGAACAAGTGTTCGAGAGCAATTCAAATAAGCTTGAAGCTTTCATCGCAATCAAACTGAAATGATTCAGTATAAACTAAGCAAGGCCTATCTTGTAATGTTCAAACCCATGTTCAAACACACATGAACTTCCTGATTTGGACAGGTTTTGTTGTTTGAACACAGCTTCTGGCCCATTCAGTGTTTTAAAAAAAAAGATATATCCGGGTTTTGTTAAGTACTCACACTGCCTACCAACTAGGCTAAACAAATCATTTATATGGGATAAATAAATAAAAACATACGCATCAGTATTCACCATTTTAGCCAAGCCAAATGAAAACAGGTCCTTACTGCATATGCAAACAGAAATATCTGTCCCAGCTTTGACTAGAAGCTAAATACAAGCGACCAGGATCCAGTTGTCAAAAACACTTTAACAAATTCATTACGGGTAAAAATAATGGTATTTTTTTGCTGAATAAATGTGAGTAGCTTTTGCTCTCATTTTTTCAGCAAAAATATTAGTGTATTTGTCATATGAAACAAAGTTTAAATGATAAATTAATTAACAAGTTTAATTATTAGTTATGAACAATTGGGACAAGAGGTGTAGTCTCACTTCAGGCTTGCTGATTTGCATAAGCAGTAAGGGTCTGTTTTTCGTATGTTGGCTAATTTATTTATTTATTATCAATAACAAATGAGCGAGACTGCAGCAAACCCAACACATTGACAAGTACATACAACCAAAATCGAGATTATGTTGATGGCTCAATGACAGGACAGGTTAATGGAAAATGGTTATCATCCTTTTCTATTGTTGCGAGTCAAAAAGACATACATGAACATGTATTAACCCTTATCTTGCTGAATATTCATGTAAGCCACACCCATTTCTGTCTATCAACCAATCAAGTTACTTGATGTAATTTATTGCTACAAATTCATAAACTGAATGCCAAACAGTGTTGATCCTGATCAGATGGCTTCTTCAGAAGCCATCTGATCTGGATCTACACTGTTTTCAAAGATAGGGGTTGTCGCGAACAGCAAGATAAGGGTTAAACAGTACCAACTGATCAGACAGCTACTGTAAGAGTGTCTGATTTAGGTTTCTACTGTTGTTTTAATTAACCCTTAATCTGCCAATCAAAAACAATTGAAGACTTTTCAAACATTTTTTTTTTCTTATTTTTCAGTGAAAAAAAGGGCATAATATTACATGTGAATCTCCTGTTGGCAGACGATTCACATATCATATTGAGCATTATTTTTTCTCTTAAAGATAATTTGTAAAATAGAATTGCTGTCAGCTCTGAAAATTTCTGAGAGCCTTCAAGGGAAAGAAAAACGGCATACCCATCCATGCCATCTCACCAGTCTTTGCCATCAGCTTTACAGATTTGTGTGAGTATAACAAAATTTGATCAGTGCACATGAAAGGGTACAAAATGGCCTATGATACCAGCAAACATTCTAATCCGCCTGCAGCATATGCTTGCTCTGTGGATACTACAAGATCCAAAGGGGACTTTTGCCATGTGCAAACACTGATCCGAATGGGAAGACGATTGGAGAATTCACTTGTTGCAATGCTGATTTGCTTCTTTTACCAAAAAAATTCAGACACCTTGAGGAATTGCTAAAATGCTAAAATTTTAACACAATCCAGCAAGGAGAAAAGCCGTAGACAATGGCAAACAAAGTAAGATGGCACAGAGAAAACTACTGACATTCAGACCAAACCATTAGGTTTGCTTAAATGCTTAAATACCTCTTCCAGACAGGGAGCCTTTTCTCATGAGCAGTCTTGCATTAAAAAAAAAAGACGGCTAGACACCCCAAACATTCTTACAATCATTTCTGCATAACTTTCATGATTTCCAGTTACCTTGCTATATTTTTTAAACACCGGTCTACTCTTAACCCTTGACCTGCTGGTCTTTGCAAACAGTGTACATCCAGATTAGATAGTCATCTGATCTGGATTCTCACTGTCATTCTGTTAGTGAAATCATAGGAATAAATTACATAAGTAATTTGATTGGTTGAGAGTCAAAATAGGTGTGGCAAAATTAATATATTCAGCAGAACAAGGGTTAAAGGAAATTAGCAAGTTTTCATTTATAAGCAGACCTGAGGAGCAATTAAGTTCTTTCCCTATAAGACTAGAACAATACTGATAAGGGCAATTTCCTGTAAGAGTATAGTAGAGTTTAACGGCCCCCGCCCATCGGGGCTTGAAGAAATAGATGGGCTGCATGATGCTTCCTAGCAGAGCTGAAACCAACTGCACACAAGTTCTGGTAAACCGCTTAGAGGATCTAAGTCTGCCCAGGCAAAGCGGTGCAAGTCGGTCTGCCCATGCTTACAAACCCTATTGGTTTCATTGGGCGGCAGGGCTTGAGATGTCGTTTCATGCCAATGTCGGGTAAAAGTCCCACAAAATTGGAAGCAACGTCTCCAAAATGACCAATACAGTGCTGACGGGGACCTTAAACCTCAAAACAAACAAACAAAACAGTAGATTTTAGATACAGGAAACCATAAGTAATAAAAATCAGCAGACAACAAAACCATAAGACTGCATGATCTGTGCACTCATCAGTCTTTGCTGTGCACATAAGCCTTCTATAACCCCTGGGATATTAACCCATAAAATGCGAATCACGACAATTGTTGTCTGCTTTGCCATCTGCCAGTTACTTTAAGACATTTTTGCAAACAGTGTGGACCCAGATCAGACTGCTCCTCTAGGAGCAGTCTGATCTGGGTCCACACTGTTTGCCTGTAAGCAAAAATATTTTTATTAAAACATTTGCAAAAACTTCAGCAGACGACATAAGCAGGTGACATTTTCAAGTGTAGTTTTTCTCGGCGTCTTAAGGGTTAATACAGAAACAAGCAAAGATTCTAACAAGATGCTTGATGCAAAGGCTTATCAGACTTCTCTGGTCCTAAAGGTCTTACTGTAGGTTCTGTTGTGCGCCACCTCATTTTTGAATTGAGTGACCTCTCAAGACTCCATTCCTCTCAAATATGTTTTCCCCAATGGCCTGGTATGTTGGATTTGCTACAGCCGTGGAAAAATATGTACAGCTGTTCATCTCGTAATTCCATTATTTACAACCTGTGTCATTTGATAGGCATTGCACTTTAACCCTTTCATCACTGGGTGTCTAAACTGGACTATTTTTTCATTGAATTTGGGCGTGTTCAATCTTGTAAATATGGTGTTAATTTTTGTAAATAGTCAAGTCATTAACCCTTTTTTGTACCAGATGGAATCTTCTTCCTAATATATGGCAGGAGTCCATTTCAAAATTTAGGGGTGTCAGGTTGTGATTTCTTCAAAATTTATTTGGAAATAGGGTAACTTTCTGCAAATAGTGTAGGCCCTGATCAGACGCTGCATTCTGCGGCGTCTGATCTGGGCCTGCACTGTTTGCCAGGGTTCCCGGTTTAGGGTTTCTGGTACAAAATGGGTTAACAGGATGGCAAACTGTGGATCCTGATCAGACGGCACATAATGAGCTGTCTCATCAGAATCTACATGGTTTGTATAGATTCTGTACTGGGGCCAGTTGTTCAAAGCATCGTTAGCTTAACGAGCTCGTTAGTGGTCATATTGTTAACTCTTCTAGCAAGTCCAATATCGTAAATTTTGGTATTTTTGCTGGAAAAATGTGAGCAGCTTTTGCATCAGCAAAAGCTGCTCACATTTTTTCAGCAAAAATTTCAGCATATTTGCCATATTTAATGATTAAAGTTTTAACGATACGTTAACTAACGACGTCGTTAGTTTTGAACAACTGGCCCCTGGTCTACAGGAATGAAAGGGTTAATAAGTCAAACATTTTATCTATAAAAACAAGACATGGGGCTCATCTCCTCACACATTGCTTCTGAACAAAAATAAAATCCAAGCCAAGGACATTGGCATGGGTACTACAAAACTGAACTTTAGACCACATATCTATCATCATGGCAAGTATGAGTGACCTTAAAGTTTGGATACCGTAAAAATCCTGAAAATTCTGACACCCTGAGAACTTGCTGTAATTCTCCGAAACAAGAAGCCTCCGTGGTGGAGTGGTTCCGCTACTCGCCTTGTAAACCAGGGATCGCAGGATCGAGCCCGGGCTTCTCCAGACTTTCGGATGAGTCTTTAAACCGAGGTCCCGTCTCTGTATGACCTTAGCTGTTGGTGAGACGTAAAACTCAAACACTCACTCCGAAAGAACAAATTTTGTTTCATGATCCAGCAAGGAGTCCAAAAAGTGCTGACGGTATGGCAAACATTGTAGTCCTGACCAGACTGCTCCTTCAGGAGCCATATGATCTGGGTCTGAACTGCTTGCTTTGGCCCATCTGTCCCAATACTTAGGACCACGGTATTATAATGTCAATTCGAGTTTGGATATGAATTTTTCTGCCCCCGAAGGAGGGCATATAGTTTTTGCACTGTCAGTTTGTGGGTTTGTACGTCTGTAAGCCCACACTTTTTCGGGGGCATTGCTCGCTTATAGTGACAGCCCTTGTTAAAATCTTAAATGCTACCTTGTAATTTTTTTTGCATGCCAATGCCATCAACAAGGTGTGGTGCAGTATTTCTTCCTTCTTCCTGTCCTTTTATACAGGCAAGCTAAAATTGTGTAAATGCATGAAGAAGCGTTTAAAAATATAAAAACACATCCTTGGAATAATATTACTGAAACTATTTAAAGGTTTTGTTATTTGGTTCATATTTTCAAAGAAGAAAAGACAAAACAAAAAACAAGAGGGCCAAGATGGCCCTGGATCGCTCACCTGATCCATATGGTACAAATGAAATGGTAGCTAATCTGTGGCGGAGTAGAAGGTTTGAACAATTTTGGTTGATGGTGACCAAAGGAACAGTTCTGGGAAATTATCTAAAAATCTGCCTCACTGTTTAGGAGTAGAAGTCATTTATGAGGTTTGTATATCTTTAACTCTGGTGGCCATTATGTTCAGGGGAGCAAAATATTTTAGTCATTTTGTTAGAGGGTCACCCAGTGAACATTCCTATAAAATTGCCACTTGTAGAGTAAGATGTCTTTTAAAAAAAAAATCTTTTTTAAGTTCTTGTGACCATTGACCATCTTGTTCAGCAGAGTTGAACAATTTTGACAGACAGTCACCCAAAAAGCATTCCTTTGAAATCATTTATAAGAGCAGAACAATTTAAGCAATTATGGTTGTATGGTAGGGGGTCATCTAAGAAACATGCCGAAGAGATAATTTCAAAATTCATCCACTGGCTAAGGAGAAGTCATTAAAAGATTTTTTCCATTTTTAGCTCAGGCAGCCATCTTGTTCATCCAAGCATAACGGTTTGACACATTTTGGTAAATGGTCACAAAATGAACATTCCTGTGAAATTATTTCGAAATACATCCACTGGTTTAGGAGGAGAAATCGTTCAAAGGTTTTTTTTTATTTTTAGCTCTGGTGGCCATCTTGTTCACCCGAGCGGAACAGTTTGAGCAAATTTGGTAGTGGGTCAGCCATGGAACATTCCTGTAAAATTATTTCTAAATCCATCCACTGGTTAAGCAGAAGTCTTTAAAGGTTTTTCTATTTTTAGCTGTGGGGGCCATCTTTATCTGAGCGGAATGTTTTGAGCAGTTTTGGTAGAGTCATCCAAGAAACATTCCTGTGAAATAACTTCAAAATCCATCCACTGGTAGAAATTGACCCAACATTTTCAGAGATGAAGTCCTTAAAAATGTAGACAGACATACAATCCTAGTGACCTTGGGCTCCACCCATAGGGCTTACAGAAATAGATTGGGCTGCATGCTGCATCCACCCTCAGCTAAAACTGACCGCATGTGAGTAATGGTAAACAATTTAGGTCACTTGACAGCCATCGACTCAGGTGAGCTAAAAGTTAAAATGTCCACTTGATGCTTTTTAACCTATTTTGTACTGAATGGAATCTTCCACCTTATGTATAGCACAAGCCTATTTCAAATTTTAGGGGTGTGGGGTTATTTATGTATTCTTCAATATTAACTTTAAGGATAGCTGAACTTTTTGCAAACAGTGTAGACCATGATCAGATAGCATTCAGCAGTGTCTGATCTGTGCCTGCACTTTTTGTCAATTACCTCTTTTTGGGTTTTCAGTACAAAATGGGTTAAATGGCTAAAATCTAAGATATTCACAGATCTCTTAGCCATCAAATTAAACTTGTCAAATTCAATGTAATAAAATCACAGAAGCAAATAACAACACATTCAGTATGAAATATTCAGTCAGAACATTACATTTTCAAAGCACACAGCCAGCAAAGATTCAGATCAGTCCGTTCTTTCATCCAAAGTCTATAAGTGTCTAATATTACATATATTAATATGACAAAATCTACAAGAAGTCTTGAGCGACCAGTGAAGACTCGGATCAGCCTGCACATTTGCGCAGTCTGATCAGAGTCTTCACTGATCGCATGTACCTACTATAGGCTAATATCTATGCAAATAGACATAAGCAAATGGATTTGTCATAGTGGATGGATGCGCATTTTGATTTGAGTCTCTGCTGGTCACACCTGTCTTATTGTAGGTTTTGTCATGGGCCGACTCAGGTTTTGCTAGTTTTCAACAAAAACCTATGTTGTGGGTATTCATTAGAACTGCCTCTTAGGTTTATTTTGTTTGATTGTTTGTATTGGAGTTTAACAGCGCAGTCAACTCTATTTTAGGTAATTTTTTAGCTGGTCAGTTTACCTATCCACACTTTTCCAGAGCAGGCTCATACGCAAGTGGTTAACCAGTACAGTGCACATTCTTTCGCCAGAAACTGACAACTTCCCTTCTTGAATCAGTGGCAGGGAGAGAATGACTGTAGAAAAGATTTCATGATCAATCTCCGCGAAAGAATGTTGCCAACCCCAACAGGCAACGAACCCACGATCACCAATCAGACGCGCATCCGACTGAACTATCGAGGCCAGCACAACATAGGTTATATGGAGAAATAAGGAAAACTATCCTTCAATATCTGATGCTAAATAAGGCTAATGCAAACAGTAAAGAATTTAGTCAAGACTGTGCATATGCTGTATATATGCCGAAGCTGATCTCAGTCTGTTATGCACTCAACTTCAATGGCTAGAACACCTTTGGGTCTCGAAATTTGTTCAAAACGGGTAATTTGAGTCACTGACGATTAATCAGGGCACCATGTCTAAATGCTTTACGTATACATGTATTTTATTGATTTATTGTAAAAAATATATATGTTGTATGATTGTACTCATCAGAATTGCCTCATTGAGGTGATTCTTATGAGTGCACACAACATATATTTTCAAAATAAAATAACCCTTAAAATGCCATGAATAACTGCATCTGAAAATATCATCATGAAAACATGCCTACATGATTCTGACCCCCTTGAACCCCACTTTTATATAGTAAAACTGGGGTTTACAGGGGTAAACCTTATTTTTCTAATTTCTGCTCTAAAATATAGATTGTGGGTACTCGTTAGGACCGCCTCAATGAGGCGGTTTTAACGAGTGCCAACAATCTATATTTTGAGCAGAAATAAGAAAAATATCACAATTTTTATTCTTAAAATTTTCATTTTTCGGCGATAAAGGTGGCAATGTATTAGTATAGGCGTGTTTGTGTAATGTCATCTGCTTATGTTGTCTGCTGTATCTTCTTGCAAACTTTTTAAAATGTTTTTGCATATTGGCAAACCGTGTTTTGGAAGCAGTCTGATCTGGGTCACACAGTTTGCAAACATGACTTTTAAAGTAACCAGCTGACAACAAAGCAGATGACAATTGTCGTGATTGGCATTTTAGGGGTTAAGAAAGAAAAAAAATTACACTTAAATATCCCTTATTTTGTATCTGAAGCTCTCTGAAGAATTGCATTTAAAAGCAGTCACTTTAAACAAGCCATAAATGTTCAACCTACTGAAGTTTTACTGGGTATATTTCACCCTGCCCAAGGTCAATATCAAGGGAAAATGGATACACATTTTTGGGTGTTTGTAACTCGACCCAATGTTTATAATACTGCACGGATTACCATATCCCCTATATTCTACAATAACGGCAGTGTACTTTATCTATACCACTCTCTAGGCTAATTCAGCAGGTGACAAACTGTTGATATTTTTTGTATTTTTCCAAGAACACAGACTTGACATGACAATTTGCATGAGAAGTCAAATCCTGTTTTTTTTTTTTTTTTTTTTGGGGGGGGGGGGGGTTAGAAAAACTATTCCAAAATGTCATCTGCTGTGACAAAAAAATACCCAGCATGCAGAGCATTTAACATTTTATTCTAATCAAATGTTCCTACGCCAACTTTGGTCATGTTTGGTTGATCCAGACATGTTTAGTTGTAAAAGACATGTTGTTTGGTGGAACCAAACATGTTAAAAGTTGGAATAAGGAGCATATACATTTTGGATTAAGAGACTATATATTCGGCTTATCAGAGTGTGCAGCTGATTATTTTTCAGAAAGTCTAAGGGTATTTGATTATTTTACAGTGAGTGACTACCTTTAGACTTGCACTAAGACCAGATGGACTCAATTATTACATGATAAATGACTACAAATTTAATGATCAGAAGCAAAATTTGTATGAATGAACATTTTGATACACATGTATTATAAACCACCCGTTTACAGTATAAATAAGTCAGTTTTCTGTAATAATCAGTGAATACAAGCCACTAAATGAAACCCACTTTGTAGTGTGTTTATATGCATGCAAGAGCTTTCTGTTCACCATGAAGGGAAGTAATCCATGCCTACATATTCAAGGGAAATAATTCTAACATGGCAATGAAATATAAACAGTCAAACGACAAAACAGTATAACTTTCTATACCCAGCATTAAATGGCTACTGTATTCATTTCGGGTGAATTCAAATCCAGTGAAAAATGTAAAGGCAAATCGCAGAGACTTCTGCCCTTATATCAATAGCCAGAAAAAAGACAGGCAAGGTATCCCACCCCTAAATAAAAGAAGAGGGAAAGGAGTTGCTGACTCAGACTTTGAAAGGGCAGAGGAACTAGTTGGACAATTCAATGATGCGTTCACTAAAACTGAGTTCAAGGAGGTCCATTGACTGGAAGATTGGCCCCTTTCATGGATAGTATTGTTGTGTCATCGGAGGAAGTGATCAAGTTAATTAAAGGCTTGAACCCATCTAAAGCTTTAGCACCTGATGAGCTTCAGCCTAGAGTCGTGAAGGAACTAGCAAATGAGCTAGGTCCAGTTTTTGCACATCTTTTCCAACAGTCTCTTGATATGTGAGAAATTCCCAAAGAATGCCTTCATAGGCAACATTTGTCCACTCTTTAAAAAAGGAGATAGGGCTCTTGCTCATAATTATCGTCCTGTGTCCCTGACTTTTGTTCCATGTAAATTGCTTGCACATATAGTCTGCTCAAACAGCATGGCCTACTTGGATGAACATAAAAATTTGTCAAAGAGACACATGCATTTTGGAAAAGGCATAGTTGTGAAACTCTGTTGAGCACAGTTATACTGATTGTGTAAAAACCTTGGACAAAGGGGGCAGGTGGACACATTTATTCTGGACTTTGAGAAGGCCACCTCATGAACAAGTAAAATCCAAATTATTTGGTTATGACATTTATTGGAAGACTCTCGAATGGACAGATTCCTTTCTCTGCTACAGAAAACAGCGCGCTGTTGTTAATGGTGATACTTCGGAGTGGGCTCCCAGTTTCAGACTTCACAGACGACTGTGTTTCTACCAGGAAATTGGAGATAAAAAGGACTCACTTGAACTTCAGATAGGCTAGGATGTTGGGCACAAAAACAGGGTAAGAGTTCAGCCCGTTAAATGCAATATTATGCAGATAAGAAGGAAGAGAACCAATAAAATTGAGGCTTCTTACATGTAAGGGGAATGGTCCTTGAGAATGTGGATTCCAATAAATACCTTGGTGTGACAATCACACACCATTTGTGACTTATGTTTGTTTGTTTTGTTTGATTTGATGTTTTACGTCCCTGTCAACACTGAATAGACCATTTTGGAGACGTTGCTTCCAATTTTGTGAGACTTTTACCCGATTGAGATGAAATGACATCTCAAGCCCTGTCGCCATATGAAACCAATAAGGTTTATAAGCATGGTTGGTCCAACTCGGACCGGTTTGCCTGAGCAGGCTTAGATCCTCTTAAGCGGTTTACCAGTACTTGTGTGCACTAAGTTTCAGCTCTGCGTGGAAGCATCATGCAGCCCATATATTTCTTTAAGCCATGATGGGTGGGGGCCATTGTGACTTATGCCCAAGACATCTAATGGACTACAGTATGTACAGAACTGTTGGACACATTTTTTTTTTTTTTTGGTTTTATGACCCTTTCAAGATAATTTCACTTATTTTGTGCTAATTATTAATCAGAGGTGGGCAACAGAAACCGCAGTACCCAGAGACAAACCAACTGACCTTCCATTGCAGAACTTGGCATCTCACATGTGGCCCAAGCGAGGCTCGAACCACAGCAGTGAGCGACCTAATGATCAAGAGTCAGTGCTCTTACCCATTAGGCCACGGAGGCCCGTTCACTGGATACATTTAAGTTGGGCATTTAGCTAATGTTTCAGAGCAATGAAAGGTATTTGACCATAGCTTTAGACAAGGTGAATGTTTTTTTTTTCATTTGGATTTGGTGTTACGGTCCTTTAAAGATCATTTCACTTATTTCAAGCTGATCATCAATCAGAGGTGGATGAAAACCGGAGTATCTGGAGAAAAACCACCAGACCTTCCATTCAGAACTTGGTGTCTTGCATGTGGCCTGAAAGCGGCTCAAACCACACAGCGCGGAAAGAGACCTAATGATAAAGAGTCAGCGCTCTTACCCAATAGGCCGGCCACAAAGGCCAATCACAAGGTGTAGTAATGAGAATAATTTTTGTTTCTTTCACTTGTTACTCCTTTTATGGAGCTATGTTAGACAATATTGCATTCACCATTTTCGCATTATCTACTGGCTCCCAGCTTACACATTATCAATACTAGAAAAACAGGTAACCAGACCCCCCTGACCTTCAAGGTCAGGGGGGTCTGGTTACATGTTTTTCCAACACTGATAACCTTCAGACTACAAACCAGCAGATACCGTAAATGCAAAAAAAAAAGGTGAATAGTTGCACACAAGCCTTTAAACCTAACTGTACAATACTAACAATTGTAGAACTGACCTTTCAGGACAGATAAATGCTTAACCCTCAAGATGCAAATCACAACAAAGTTTGTCTGCTTTGTCATCTGCTGGTTACGTTAGAAGCCATTGTTGCAAACAGTGTGAACCCAGATCAGACTGCTCCTCTTGGAGCTGTCAGATATTGACAAACACTGTTTGCTTGTATGCAGAAATATCTTAAAAAGTTTACAAGAAGACATAAACAGACGACATTTGCAGATGCAGTTTTTCTTGGCATCTCATCTTAACCCTTCTCTTGCTGAATATTCAGTTTAGTAACACCCATTTCTGACTTTGAACCAATCAGATTATTTGATGTAATTTATTCCTACAAATTCACAAATTGAATGTCAAACAGTGTAGATCCTGATCAGATGGCTTCTTCAGAAGCCATCTGATCTGGATCTACTCTGTTTCCAAAGATAGGGGTTGTCGTGAACAGCAGGATAAGAGTTAAGGGTTAAAACAGAATGATGAGCTTTGAAAAGGTTTTTCTGTTCTCTCCAAAACAAATCTCACACATGTAATTTTAAAGTTTTAACTATCAGCACCTAAATCAGACTTCCTTTTGGTTTTCTTTTTGTAATAGTCATCTGTGTTAGGATATTTGTCTGCTTTATAGTCTGTATCTGTATCTAGTCTCTGTGTTACAGTTGAGCTTACTTCCTCTTGAAATGCTTCCTGTAGCTCTGTGTTATCTGATACCTCATTGGTCATGTTATCAAGGCTGCTGATTGGTTCAACTGCTGCTGTGGCAACCGCTCTCCTCAGAGAGGCTGAAAGAGCTTCTGATGAACTGGAGATATCACCTGGCCTGTTCTGGGTCATCAGCTAATATATGAGAACAGAATTTTGACATTAAGCATTAACTGTAGAAAGTTTTGCAATAGTTCATATTTTATCAACCTAGTTCAAATCTGGCATAGCTCCTGAGAAGTGGTGTTGCGAGGATAATTGAAAGATACTTTCTTGTATTTCTTCATAAAAACATGTGTTGTGGGTATCTTACCAAGGAGGATTACAGAAATTTGTTTTGTTTGATTTGAGGTTTAACATCCCCGTCAACACTGTAAAGGTCATTTTGGAGACGTTGCTTGCATTTTGTGGGACTTTTACCCGACATTGAGATGAAATGACATCTTAAGCCCTGTCGCCCAATGAAACCAATAGGGTTTATTAGCATGGACGGTCCGCCTCACACCGCGGTTCCTGGACAGGCTTAGATCCTCCAAGCGGTTTACCAGTATTAGTGTGCGGGCTGGATTCAGCTCTGCGTGGAAGCATCATGCAGCCCATATATTTCTTCAAGCCCCTATGGGCGGGGGCAATACAGAAATTTGCCTTCATTACTTCCGTTTATCTGCAACCATGAACTGCCTTCCTGACTCATATATTCCAATATATTCCAAAGACATATTAAGGAGAATGGAAAAATCTGGCAGATTTTTCTGCCATTTTTCAAAGGGAGACAACTTTCAGGACTTCCTTTTGACTTTTCTATAAACTGTCCTACGGAAATAGGGGTCTAGTTTCGAAGGAAAGAATATGGTCCTCAGAAGCAAACTCTTTCCTTTAAGAGTTGACCCCTACTGACATGGGAGTCAAAAATATTTTTGCAGGAGTTGCCTCCCATGAAGGTGTATCCATTCCCCTTAAATGTAAAACAATTAATGGTATAGTAATAATATACTTTTCCATTTTCAAAACTAAAACCTGCAAAAAGTACCTTTTGAAAGCTTTTTTTTAGTTACTTGAAGCAAACTGTTCTCCCATAGTTTAACTGAATAAATCCAAATGAAAACAGATGTCTCCCCACTTTTGAGTACCGCTTTATGTAGAGTGAAACAACCAACTCTTATATTGAAAGGACTGTGGTTTTCATGTTAAAGAATGAACACAAGTGACAAAAGTCACTATTTCCAATGTTCTTCTTGTCTTCTGTGCATCATCTCATTCTGCTTAACATTTCTATAAATTTTTATAAAAATATCTCTAACGGTTTTCAAGTTACACTATTTTCAATGTTAATAGTGCAATAACTTCAAAAGAAAGCCAGAATTATAGTGCTACTCTTCTGCGTGTTGTCTGATAATGCTGAATATTTGTGTTTTTTTAAAACATCTCCAATCGTTTTCAAGTTAGAGTCCCTATTTTCAATGTTTAAGGAGTTATTCCTCCAAAAGTAAGAAAGACAGAGTCATGTTTTTGTCCTCTGATTATCATCTAATTCAGCTTTTAATAACATTTCTAAAAGTTTTATGAAAATATCTCACATAGTTTTCAAATTAGAGAATGGACATAAGTGAGAAAAGGAACTCTTTTCAATGCTCAAAAGGCCATTTATCCAAATGCCCCCACCCATCGGGGCTTGAAGAAATAGATGGGCTGCATGATGCATCCAGGCAAAGCTGAAACCGACCACACATAAGTAATGGTAAACCGCTTGGAGGTTCTAAGCCTGCCCATGAAAAGTTGTGCGAGTTGGACAAGTCCATGCACATAAATCCTACTGGTTTCATTGGGCAGCAGGGCTTGAGATGTCATTTCATCTTAATGTCGGGTAAAAGTCCCACAAAATTGGAAGCAATGTCTCCAAAATGACCTATACAGTGTTGACGGGGACGTTAAACCTCAAATCAACCAACAAACCAAATTTGGGAAAGTCAAGTAATGGCTTTGTCCTCTGCCTCCCTTGCGGTGCCTAACATTATTTTAAACAATTTTCATGCAAGAGAACACACATGAGCCATAACAGATGGAAAAACAATGATTCCCAACCCTGTCAGGGGTACATAGAATACCTTAAGAAAGCTAGAATGGAATTCAGCATGTTCTTAAAATTGCTATCCTGACTTCTCACCAGCATATTAGCTTTAGTCAATAACTTTAATGCTTTACAAAGGTACACTAGAAAACAATATGGTCACCTACCTTTCTTCTTTTGGGTGGCATGCCCTGGAGATAGGCATCACTGTGTGGTTGTTGTGATGTCTGGGTTTTCTGTGTCTCAATATCACGAGTTATTACTGGTACCCAGTCCTACAATTAGGGTTAATTAGAATCAAACAGCTATCGATCAGGATCTTACATGAGTGGTTACCATATTGATTTGGTAATACTGTAAACAATTATGCTATTAATATTTTTGCTGAAAAAAAATGTGAGTAGCTTTTGAAAATGCAAAAACTACTCACATTTGTTTCAGCAAAAATACTACTGTAATAGATATTGTACTTACTGGAACAGTTAAAAACTTTGAGCACCAACAAGCTCGTTAAGCTACTGGGTCCTGATGTTTTTTCCATACATAGAGGATCTCACATGAGTGTTCATGTAATATTAACTTTATTAAACAAGTTGAGGAAAAGGGAAAAAATGCAAAACTTTGTTGATTTGTTTGATTTAAAGTTTAACGTCCCCGTCAACACTGTAAAGGTCATTTTGGAGACGTTGCTTCCAATTTTGTGGGACTTTTACCCAACATTGAGATGAAATGACATCTCAAGCCCTTCTGCCAATGAAACCAATAGGGTTTATAAGCATGGACTCGCACCTAATTGCCTGGGCAGGCTTAGATCCTCTAAGCGGTTGACCAGTACTCGTGTGCAGGTCGGTTTCAGCTCTGCGTGGAAGCATCACGCAGCCCATCTATTTCTTCAAGCCCCGATGGGCAGGGGCAAAAGGCTTTGTTGAGCATTTTATCCCTTTTCCTCAACGAGTTAAATAAATTTAATAATACATTAACACGAATGCAAGATTCTATTTTATATCATATAACAAATATTTAAAACTTACTTTATTGATGATTTTTTTACTAAAATGTCAACATTCTGCCATAAGTAAATGCAACATCGTTAAGGACGTTGAACATGTAATGTTACGGGGCATATCC
Organism: Lucinisca nassula; assembly: GCA_963580285.1. NCBI lineage: Eukaryota > Metazoa > Mollusca > Bivalvia > Lucinida > Lucinidae > Lucinisca > Lucinisca nassula. Next base: position 52,568,961 of record OY757010.1, read on the forward strand.
AACTTATTTGCATATTTAATCCACTAGTGGATTATCAAATTTATGATAAAAGCATTTTTCTTTTTCAAAAAGGTGAATGAGTATTTTCAAACAAAACATGTGTCTCTATCAAGTTCATATCGAGCTGTGCAGATAACTTAAACACGCTTTATTGGGCAGGCTTGGACCTTCTTAGTGGTCAATCAGCAGAAAACACACTTTACCAACCAGGGGAAGAGAGAGATAGACAATCTCCATAAAATAATTCTTACAACATTAGTCTTAACAAAGGAAAGAAGAGTAGTTGGCAAAAAATCCCACCTTCTAATGTGGACCGCTCGGGTGAAAATCCAATGCTCTAACCACTGAGTCGAATAGATGACATCCTGACGCAGTTGTTGGAGAATTGGTTATGAACGTATCAGCTATGCATGCCATAATCTACTTAAGTAGATAATAGAAGGGATGAATTGCAGTCTGTAACGCAATGTTGCCTGACTTGGCTGTTAAACTGTCAACTTTCTGATCACTGATAAGACCCATATTGAATGGAGCTACCAGGCCTAGGTTTTGCGGTTCTTAGTATGTCTGCCATTACCAAATTGAACACAATATTGGAATGGATGCAAATATACTTTCAGGTTAGAGAGAGTGAGTGAGTGTTTGAGTTTTACATCCCACCAACAGCTAAGGTCATACGAAGACGGGACCTCAGTTTAGAGACTCGTCCGAAAGTCTGGAGAAGCCCGGGATCGATCCTGCGACCCCTGGTTTACAAGGTGAGTAGCGTAACCACTACACCACGGAGGCTTCTACTTAGAACGATCCAAATTCAATGCATACTTTCAGACCACCTTGGCCCCAACTAGTCATCCCCAAACGAGGATCCAAAAGTTTGTTACAAAAGAGAGAAACATCTGGGGCCAGTTGTTCAAAACTAACGATGTTAGTTAAGATATCGTTAAATATTTGATTGGTTGATATGGTAAATGTATTCATATTTTTGCTGGAAATATGTAAGTGCAAAATCTACTCAAATTTTTCAGCAAAAATAGTATTAGATAGCATGCTTGTTAGAACAGTTAACAATTTGGCCACTAATGAGCTCGTTGAGCTAACAATGCTTTGAACAACTGGGCCCTCGTCGTAAAAAGTGGCTACACATGTAAGTATGCTCACACTTAACCCCGTTACCTACATATTTTGAAAGAAGGTATATAATGAATGTGTCACAATGCAGAGGCGTAGTGCTCACTATATATATAAAACATGCAATGCAAAAGGTTTGTGGTATTGAGATTGTTGTTGTTTTGGAGTTTAACAGCCCAGTCAACACTATTTTATGTCATATCCAGCCAGTCAGTCTACCTAACCACACTTTTTCTGGACAAGCTTAGACTAACCAGTTAACAAGTACAGTGCACAGTCTTTTGCCAGAAACTGACAACTGGCCATCTTGAATCAACAGAATGAGTATACTGCAGTTACCTGAATATAAACTACATTCCTTCCATACTATAAGGGCTGATCTTAGAAATGAAATTGATCCTTCTCCGAGCAAATTCTTTCCTCTAACCCTTTTGTACCAAATGTAATCTTCCACCTTATATATAGCACAAGTCCATACAAATATTTAGGGATGTCAGATTGTGTTTTCTTCAAAATTCATTTGGAAAATGGCTGGCTTTTTTTGCAAACAGTGTAGGCCCGAATCAGATGCCGCAGACTGTGGTGTCTGATATGGGCCTGCACTGTTTGCCAATTACCATTTTGGGGTTTCTGGTACAATAAGGGTTAAGAGTAGCTCCTATCTTTTTTAGACTTTCCTTTCTGTGCATTACAATAATTTTCCTTCTGGCTAAGCCTGTCAAACAATACTCACCGAAGGTACTATAGACTGCCAGTCTCCATTCTCAGCCTGTGCTCCAGTTGGTGAAAGGTGTTCCTCTGAACGAGCCTTGGATCTGACAGCACTACCCGCGGGAAGGGCACCAGAACCTGCAGGCAGGGCACCAGCTAAAGGTTCACTGGCTCTGTTACTATTACTGTCTATCTCCATCTGAAAGATTCGTCAATAACGATCCTTATAGACAATGTTTTGAGTGTATCTAATAATGCAATATAATTTTCCTTATTTTTTTTCCACAAAATACATGCATAATTTTAGGTCATTGCTTAAGAAGCTTTTTAATCTAGTTTTATAGCCTCTTCAACATTATTCCACTTTTTCGTTAGAGGTGGACTAAACAAAAATGTATACATACAGAAAACTGACATTTTATTGTTATTTTTTTACATAATCAATACATTTTTGGATCCATCTTTATACCATGTTGAATCCAAAACTACGTTATAAGGAAGCTGAGATGTATTGAAGACCTAGTATTACCTCTGAAGCACCAGGTGACGAATTTGGAGTGCTGGTTTCCATTGGTAGAAGCGGGTCCGGTTTCTCTTGAACTGCCTGTGGTGAAGCAGGGCGCTTCAGCTTTGATTCTCCACTAGAACTTGGTTGGAGTTTCTCCGGTTCCTTGCTCGGAGTCTTTTTGGATTTTTCTGTTACTTTGCAGGCAGCTTCCTGTGCCTGAGCAGCGGCCTGACTGGTTCTGTTGATGACATAATGGCTGACTTCACCCTCGGTAACTGTGATCGTAGGAATGAACTGACTCAACTGTTGTGATGTCATACCAGCCATCCATTGTTGTATCACAGGGTTAACTCCACCTGTCATGTTGCGCTGGAAATACAGTCAGTCCTCTTTATATGAACATTCGATATCACGACAAAACTTGTTAAAATGACAGTTACAATGGGACAAATCCTTAGCTCAAGACGGTACTAGTCCGTAGCTCAAGATGGAGATATTCAAGAATATAGCATTCATTACTCCAAAAAATAAATGTTGTGGACATTTGTTAGAATCGCCTCAGTGATATCGACAACATTTAGTCCTTGGAAGAACAAAGGGAAAAGGCACTTTATTACATATAATACTACTCCTTACTTGGATTCTTTATTGTGGCACAATGTTTATAATATCAGAAAATTAAGGAACAAATACTGTTGTTATAACAAGGGTCCTCTGTATAACATTGGGTTATTGCACTCATATCCCAACACGAGAACCAAAATCAACCCATCAAATGGTCCTAAAGGTACAGGGAGGATTCACTCAACTGTAAAAAGTAGGTCAAACAGACCTACCTATATTCATGGAGTCAATCCTGGTGTCACGTGAAACCAGTATTCCAAGTATAAACTTACTCCATCCAATGGACCTAAAGATATGTCAAAATTGCTCCATCATGAAATGTAGATGTCAGACCATGCCCATCTCCTCATGCCGCTCCAATCAATGTCATAAGATTGAATGATGTATTATGTAAAGTTTATGTATTACCACATCAGAAATGCAAGCTGTCCTACATTGGGACCCCTAGCCAATCCCAGGGTATGAACCCAGAGTCCATACTCATAGAATCACAATTAAAATACTTTCTGACTTGTAATTGCTGAGATATAAAAACTTGAGAAACTTTCCCATAGCATAAAAACACTTTACCATAAAGATCTAAAAATTTGGACACCCTTAGGACTTTTAACAAATTTGTTTCATGATCCACCAATGAGTCCGAAAGGTGCAGATGGAATGGTAAGCAGTGTAGACCCTGATCAGACTGCTCCTTCAGGAGCAGTCTGATCTGGGTCTACACTGTTTGCTTAGGCTTATTTGTCCCAATTCTTAGGATCATTATGGTATTCTTTATCTGGAGGATTGCTATCACTCATTCTGTGTTCCACAAGTCTTTCCATCAAAGGAATAATTATTCCTAATTTCTTGTTACAAACATATGTGAGCTAAATTAACTCAAAATTAGCCTTTTTCCTCTTTTTTTTCTATCCACAGCTATGCCATAACTCACAATTCTGTGTTCCACAAGTCTTTCCACTTCTGATATTCCTCCAAGGCATCTACTACACAGCATGACCAACTCTGCCAGGAACCGTCGAAAACACTGGTACAAGTCATGGCCAAATGTCTCGTATTCTTCTGCAACAAAATTTCGAAGAAATGCTTTGATAAAATATCAAATACAAACCCTTCATGAATTTACCCTGCACCATTCCCACATTCAATTTTACACTTTTTAGAAGCCTCCGTAGTTTAGTTGTTATGCTCGCCTCTTAAACCAGAGGTTGTGGGTTCAATCCCGGTCATTTCCAGACTTTTGGATGAGTCTTTAAACCAAGGTCCCATCTCCATATGACCTTAGCTGTTGGTGGGACGTAAAACACACACATACTTTTTAATTATTTTTTAAAAAAATAAAGGTTGACATTTTATATGAATAGAAGTAGTAACAAGACTAATTTAAGGGGAATGGGAACACCTTCAGGGGGGACAACTCCTGCAAAGTTATTTTTGTCTCCCATGTCAATAGGGGTCAACTCTTAAAGGGAAGAATTTGCTCCTGAGGAGCAAATTCTTTCCTTTAGGAGTAGACCCCTTTTTCAGTAGGTCAGGGCTTGTAGAAAATCGGAACAGGAAGTTCCAAAAGTTGTCTCCCTTCGAAAAATGGCGGAAAAATCTGCCAAGTGTTCCCATTCCCCTTAAGGGACATTTTTGTATCGTTTCTTGTTAGATTTGTTTGTTTCAATTGGGATTTAACGTCCCTGTAAACACTATTTAGATCATTTTGGAGAAACGGCTTCTAATTTTGTGGGACTTTTACCCGACATTGAGGTGAAATGACATCTCAAGCCCTGCTACCCAATGAAACCAGAAGGCCTATATGCATTGGATGATCTGACTCACACCTCTTTGTCTGGGCAGGCTTAGTCATTCTAAGTGGTTTACCAGTACTTGTATGTGGTCAGATCAGCTCTGTGTGGAAGCACCATGCAGCCTAATCTATTTTCCAAGCCCCAATGGGTGGGGGTGAGCATTTTTGTTAGAAATGTATGTTGTGGGTTCCTGTTATCTACAATGAGGTGATTCTAATTCATTACTTCTCCTTATCTACATTACTTCATCACTCCCCCTTATCAGCAGCTATGACTTACCTTCTGCATTCATGAGTAATCTAACTATATTGTTGAAATGCTGGGTAAAGAATACATTCAGTGTAGCCAGGAAGTCTATAGAGTCCCTTGGACTGGAATTTGTCTGAAAAAAGAAATGAGGATACCATTTTTCATTGAGATAAGATGAATGGATATAGCCAGGCCCAGCTGTTCAAAGCTAACAACAAGAGGCCCATGGGCCACTATGCTCACCAGAGCTCAGCCAGGCACCGCCCACTGGCAGCCATGTATGGTTTTAATTTATCAATTATAAAGTCTCCTAAATGAACCCCCATTCCATGTGGACTGTGTATATAAGTAACAAGCATATATATGGTTTTGGGGTGGGGATCTGAATGGTTTCTGAGATATATCATCTTTTATGAAGTGGAGGGGTGGCTCCAGCGGACCCTGGGAGACCCCTAGGTTGGTATCACTGAATGGGTCTTATCATAAGGAACAATAATATATATGGTTTAGGGGTGGGGATCTGAATAGTTTCTGAGATATTGGGCCTTTTACAAAGTGGAGGGAGTGGGGCATGGCCCGGGCACATCCCAGCGGACCCCCAGGTTGGTGCCACTGAATGCGTCTTATCATAAGAAACAAGAATATATATGGTTTTGGGGCGGGGATCTGAAAGGTTTCTGAGAGATATCACCTTTTATGAAGTGGAGGGGTGGGGCATGGCCCTGGTGCACCCTGGGAGACCCCTAGGTTGGTGTCTTATCATAAGGAACAAGAATAGAAAAATTTACGGATGGGGATCTAAATGGTTTCTGAGATATTGGGCCTTTTACAAAGTGGAGGGGGTGGGGCATGGCCCGGGCACATCCCAGGGGACCCCAAGGTTGGTTTCACTGAATGCATCTTATCATAAGAAAGAAGAATATAATTATATGGTTTTGGGGTGGGGATCTGAAAGGTTTCTGAGATATATTGCCTTTTATGAAGTGGATGGGTGGGGCATGGCCCCAGTGCACCCTGGGAGACCCCTAGGTTGGAATCACTGAATGCATCTTATACAAGAATATGTATGGTTTAGTGGTGGGGATCTGAACGGTTTCTGAGATATTGGGCCTTTAATGGAGTGGAGGTGGTTGGATATGGCCCGGGTACATCCTAGGGGACCCCCAGGTTGGTGTGACTGAATGCGTCTTGTCATAAAAAACAATAATATATATGGTTTTGGGGTGGGGATCTGAATGGTTTGTTTTGTTTAATATGAGGTTTAACGTCCCCGTCAACACTGTAAAGGTCATTTTGGAGACGTTGCTTCCAATTTTGTGGGACTTTTACCTGACATTGAGATGAAATGACATCTCAAGCCCTGTCGCCCAATGAAACCAATAGGGTTTATTAGCATGGACGGTCCGCCTCGCACCGCGGTTCCTGGACAGGCTTAGATCCTCTAAGGGATCTGAATGGTTTCTGAGTTATATCGCCTTTTATGCAGTGGAGGGGTTGGGCATAGCCCCGGCACACCCTGGAGTCCCCTAGGTTGGTATCTCTGGAATGTGTCTTATCATAAGAAACAAGAACATATATGGTTTAGGGGTGGGGATTTGAACGGTTTCTGAGATATTGGGCCTTTTACGAACTGGAGGGAGTGGGGCATGGCCCGGGCACATCCCAGTGGACCCCCAGGTTGGTGTCACTGAATGCTTCATAAGAAACAAGAATATATATGGTTTTGGGGCGGGGATCTGAAAGGGTTCTGAGATATATCACCTTTTATGAAGTGGAGGGGTGGAGCATGTCCCCGGCACACCCCTGGAGACCCCTAGGTTGGTATCACTGGAATGCATCTTATCATAAGGAACAAGAATATATATTATTTAGGGGTGGGGATCTGAACGGTTTCTGAGATATTGGGTCTTTTACGAAGTGGAGGGGGTGGGGCATGGCTCCGGCACATCCCAGAGGACCCCAATGTTTGTGTCACTGAATGTGTCTTATCATAGGAAAAAGGATAATATATACTTAGGGGTGGGGATCTGAATGGTTTCTCGGATATATGGCCTATTATGCACTGGAGGGGTGGGGCATGGCCCTGGCACACCCTGAGGGACCCACATGTTGGCATAAAAGCATGTGGCTAAAAGAGGTTCATGCAAGAAATATTTCTATAAAAGTTTTGTCAAAATATCTGCAAAGGTTTGGCAGTAAATGACATTTTTCTATTTTCCCCATAATAAGTCTATGAAAAACTGCCATAGCAAACAAACTAATGAGACGATTTTCATTAAAAACACAAACTTTCAATCCCCAGCCCAAGGATTCTACAGATGTAATTTGGGCTGAATTGGCCCAGTGGCTTCAGAGGAGATGATGTTTGAAAGTGTTGACGCCAGACGACGACGACGACGCAGACGACAACAACAACGATGGACAACTGCCTATCCTATAAGCTCCCGCCAAGCCTTCGGCTCTGGTGAGCTAAAAATCTTAGTTAGCATAATGTTAACCCGTAAAAGAGTTGTCGTCTGCTTTGTCATCTGCCAGTTACTTTAAAATTCAATTTTGCAAACAGTGTGGAACCAGATCGGACTGCTCCTCCAGGATCTGAGTCAACACTGTTTGTCTGTATGCAAAAATATCTTTAATAATATAAGTTTCCAAGATGATTCAGCAGACGACATAAGCAGACAACATTTTCAGATGTAGTTTTTCTGGGCATCTTAAGGGTTAAAAGTTATTGCAATGTTACTTATATCATTCAAATTAGCAAATACACATTTTTTTTTTTACTTGCGTGAGGATTTTTTTTTTAAATATGCATGTGTTTGTTTACATAAAATGTCAGCAGTTATTGGATTTTGCAACTGACATTTTTAAAAAAAAAAAAAAATAGCATATTGGATATTGTACTTTCCATAACGTTAAACGATTCTATCACCAACAATTTTGTTAACTCGTTCACCCCTGAGTTTCTGAAGTGGACTCTTCCATCTTTGATTTTGAGATGCATCCATGGTTTCAAATAGGTGTTTCACATATGTCCAAAAAACAGATTTGCAAACAGTGGAGATGCTGAGGTGCATGCAACAATGCTGGCGACTGCCGAACACTCACTTTGTTGCCTACAGAATGTAGGCAATAAAATGAGTGCTCTGCAGGAGCCCGCATTGTTGAAAGTACCTTGCATTTAATTGCCATCCCCAGATACAAGTTTGTACCAAGTATCATTAATGAAGCTCTTATAGTTCTTGGGAAATTAACTCGACCATTAGGGTGAACACTAGGGTGGTCACAAATGTTGACGGCTTGACAAATGGACGGACAGATGGAAAACCAGATGCCTACATCGTAAGGTGAGCTAAAAATGAAGTGAAATTTTCTGTTATTTCCCTGGCATATTTATCCATTGTCTCCTGGAAGTGATAATAATTCTAAGCATTGTGACCCCTTTTTCAAATACAATAATCATGCTAAATGCTGATACTAGTGTAACTGCTATAGCTCTTCCTATATTTCTCCTCTTCAACTGACAAATTTTTCCATCACTATTTACTTTACAAGGTGGTTGAAGGGTTTTAAATAGTTGGACATAAAAGGGAACTGTGATTTCCAGTTGGCTTTTCTGTATACTAAGCCTCTATGAAAAGGGAGTCAACTCTTTTATCCTATGACGTCGCGTCTGAGAGTGTAATAATGCCACGTAATAAATTCCGTAATCCACTAGTGGATTAAATATGCAAATTAGTTAGATACGTCCCATAATGTTACCTCGGACGTCGAGTTTACTTATATCGGAATATTGACATTTTTGTTTAAAAAATTGTGAGTTAAATGTGTTTTTTAATGTCATATGATAAATAGAATCTTGCATTCATGGTCATGTATTATTGAATTTATTACTCGTTGAGGAAAAGGGATAAAATGCGAGGCTTTCAAAGCCTCGCATTTTATCCCTTTTCCACAACTCGTTTAATAAATCCAATAATACATGAGCACTTAAGTAAGATCCTCTATATAGTTTCTTTCTTTAAAGAGTACTGTAATGATCCTAAGTATTGGGACAAATAGGGCTAGGCAAACAGTGCAGACTCAGATCAGCAGTCTGATCAGAGTCTACTCTGTTTGCCATTCTGTCAGCACCTTTTGGACTCCTTGATGGATCATGAAAAAGGCTGCTACAATTTTAGGAAAATTACAGTTCTCAATGTGTCGGATTTTTTTTAGGATTTTGTTGATGAAGACAAAATTATTTTCAGAAGAGTTGCCTCCCCTAAAGGTCTATGCATTCCCATCAACCACTGCCGAAAATTAAAGAGCATGTATGGAATTCTGATTTTATTATTTTTCAGCAAAAAATAAGGCTTGACATTTGATGTGAATTATCTGTTATGTGAATTATCTGTAAAGGTTTTTCTTAATTACATACTAGAACAGTGCACAATCTTTCACCAGAAGCTGTCAACTGTCCTTCTTGATGACCACAGAAAATATTTCATGATCAATCTCTCCGAAATGTTGCCGACCAGGCAGGGATCCTACCTGCAATGCTCTCACAACTAGTCGGACAGTTTGTTTGATTTGAGGTTTAACGTCCCCGTCAACACTGTAAAGGTCATTTTGGAGACGTTGCTTCCAATTTTGTGGGACTTTTACCCGACATTGAGATGAAATGACATCTCAAGCCCTGTCGCCCAATGAAACCAATAGGGTTTATTAGCATGGACGGTCCGCCTCGCACTGCGGTTCCTGGACAGGCTTAGATCATCTAAGCGGTTTACCAGTACTAGTGTGCGGGCCGGATTCAGCTCTGCGTGGAAGCATCATGCAGCCCATATATTTCTTCAAGCCCCTATGGGCGGGGGCCATCTAGTCGGACAGACATCAGATAACAAGTACGTACCACAGTGTCTTGTATATCTGACTGCATCCCATCAATTAGTCTGGCTACACTTTCATGAATGTTTTCCACAGTTGGTGCAGCACCTTCCAGAACTCTTGTCCTGATAAACTGTCTGAGAGGCTCACGGACCTGGTTCAGCGGGCCTGGGGAGCCGTAGAACACCTGGATAATGTCTGTTATCTGTAGCCGTGACAAGATGCATGACAAAACTTCATTTATAAAACCTGAAAGAAAATGGCAAAAATGTTGAAAGAAGGCTATTTAGGTCATTTCCAAAAGATCAAGCTCGTCAAATTCGACACTGGCACAGAATTTGACAAAATTGATCTTGTGGACAGTTTTTCAACATTTCTGTGTAATTCTATAGATGAAAATGCAGTTGACAAGACAGTTCTATAGGCGCAGATATCTGATTGAGGCCATGTCCACTAGACATCAATCTTATTAAATTAGACACTGTGAAATTTAGTGTCAAATGTGACAAAACTGACCTTTTTTGTGGACAGTTGTTACACAATTTCGTCAGATTGTAGGGATGGAAATGTTGAATATGACAGTTCAATAGGTGTGGATATCTGAGTTGAGGCCATGTTCAAAAGATCAGTCTTGTAAAAAATCTGACAGTGTCAAATTTACGGAGTGTCAAATTTGACAACTGATCTTATGGACAGTTGTTCAAAATTATTTCAGGTTCTGAAGATGGAAATCTTGAGTATGACCATTCAGTTGGCGTGGATATCTGAGTGGAGGCCATGTTCAAAAGATTAGAGATATCTGATTTGAGGCCAAGTTCAAAAGACCTGTGATATCCGAGTTGAGGCCATGTTCAAAAGATCAGTGATATCTGAGTTGAGGCCATGTTCAAAAGATTAGTCTTGTCAAATATGACACAGTGTCAAATTTACAGTCAAATATGACGGCTGATCTTGTAGGCAGTTGTTCAATATTTTTTGTCAAAGTCATTCAGAGAAAAATGTTGAAAATGACAGTTTCACTAGGTGTGGATATCTGAGTTGACGCCATGACAAAACTGATCTCGAGGAAGTAGTTCAAGTTTTCTGACAAATTCTACAGATAAACTTTTGAATTTGACAGTTCAATTGAAGTGGACAGCTGTGACTATGTCTAGTACCTTACCCAAAGGTTTCAGCTCATAAAATTGTTTCTTTTTTTCAAACCTCAAACTGCCATTCATGATATTTGCAGGTAATGTTTTCTGATATTTTTCATGTATTTTTAAAAAAAAAATAAGCTTCACATTTCATTTGAATTGTCTGCTTGGTGGACAATTCACATGAAATGTCAAGCCTTATTTTATTGAACAGTAAAGTAAAATCTCACCTTCCTCTTGAGGTATATTGTAGGTTTCTCCCAGATTTGACAGGAAGTCTGTTATTGATTGCCTAGGTGCCTGCCCCATGGCAGCCTGTGACATGTAACCGCTGATTCCCTGGACCAATCGAGTGAAGGCTTCATCGGACATTGGTGCCTGAGGCTGTGGCTGAATATTCTGGTTCTGATCTGTTGTGGTTGTTGTGGATGTTGCAGTGGATGTGGCTGATGTTGGAGTGGAAGTTTGCTGGGAACCAGAAGGCTGTTGACCCTATGAGGAAAATAAGAGACATGAATCACACAAAACACTACATACAATAATGATCCTAAGTATTGGGACAGGTAGGCCAAAGCAAACAGTGAAGACCCAGATCAGACTGCTCCTGTAGGAGCAGTCTGATCAGGGTCTGCACTGATTGCCATTCCATCTGCACTTTTTGGACTCCTTGCTGGATCATGAAACAAATACGGTAAAATTTTAGGAGAAATACAGCAATTCCTCAAGGTGTCAGAATTTTTTGGATTTTTAGGACATTTTATTTATTGAAAGGCAGGTACAATGTACCTTCAATAACTCAAACACAGATGGCTCATTACCTTGGCTAATTCAAACTTGCTCTCGAGAACCTGGAGCATTCATCCAATATTTGAACATTCAATGCAGGTTTTCCAGAGTTTATCCTTCAAAGCTATGTTGTGTGTACAAATTAGAATAGCCGGTTTGTTGTATATACTCAAAAATACCTCAATTTTACAGGAGATCATAGAGATGTCCTAAAGTGATCAAGATTATTTCATTCATATCAAGCCAATCGTTAATCAGGGGTAGGCGAAACCGGAGTACCCGGAGAAAAAACCTGACATTCCATTGCATAGCTTGGCATCTCACATGTGACCCACAGCGGCGAGCGACCTAATGATTAAGAGTCAGCGCTCTTATCCACTAGGCCATGGAGGCCGATCACCAAAACAGGGTTATAATGAAGAGGTTTACATGTACCAACCTGGGTTCCTGACTGTAGCATGGTTCTCAGCATCTGTATAAACTGGGGCTCTGCTCCACCAACTCCTGTGCTACTACTACTGGGCTGAGGTGGTGGCTGGGGACCAGTACTGGGAGCAGGAGGAACACCAGCACTGGTTGCCGGACGATGAACATGAATATGTTGTGCAGGACCTTGTCTTGGTAACCGGGTCTGTAACCTCAAACCACCAGGTGGAATGTTCATTCTAAGCCTCATGCCTGCCAAATAAGGTAATATCACTTACCATATTTACACTAAGCATTTTACACTAAGCATTCAGACACATCTACTCCTTACCATACTTGTTCTAAAACTTGAACAAGTACAATTTAACCCATTTGGTACCGTATACCCCAAAACGGGTAGTTGGCAAACAGTGCAGGCCCAGATCAGAGGCCGCAGAACGCGGCCTCTGATCAGGGCCTCCACTGTTTGCAAAAAGTTCAGCCGATTTCCAAATTAATTTTAAAGAAACACAACCTGGTACCTGTAAATTTTGATTTGATTGATTGATTTGTGGTTTAACTGACATCACACGAGTACTGGTAAACTGCTAAGAGGCAAAAAGCAGTGCGAGTCTGACCGTCCATGCTTATAAACCCTTTTGGTTTCATTGGGAGGCAGGGTTTGAGATGTCATTTCATCTCAATGTTGGGTAAAAGTCCCACAAAATTGGAAGCAATGTCTCCAAAATGACCTATACAATGTTGATGGGGACGTTAAACCACAAATCAATCAATCAAATCAAAATTTACAGGTACCAGGTTGTGTTTTCTTTAAAATTAATTTGGAAATCGGCTGAACTTTTTGCAAACAGTGGAGGCCCTGATCAGAGGCCGCGTTCTGCGGCCTCTGATCTGGGCCTGCACTGTTTGCCAATTACCAAACCCATCAACATTGTATAGGTCATTTTGGAGACATTGCTTCCAATTTTGTGGGACTTTTACCCAACATTGAGATGAAATGACATCTCAAACCCTGCCTCCCAATGAAACCAAAAGGGTTTATAAGCATGGACGGTCAGACTCGCACTGCTTTTTGCCTCTTAGCAGTTTACCAGTACTCGTGTGATGTCAGTTTCAGCTCTGCGTGGAAGCATCATGCATCCCATCTATTTCTTCAAGCCCCGACAGGCGGGGGCAAAGATTCCATTTGGTACAAAAAGGGTTAATAACTGACAATTTGTCATAAAACAGCTAAATGAGGGTCAAACAATGTAGACCCAGATGAGATTCCCTGTTATGCGGCATTTCATCTGGGTGTACTCTGTTTGCTCAGCCCTATATGTCCGAATACATATGGTAAATACGGTGAGGTCCTGATTGCCCCCAGAGCGCTGAGTATTATTTGGTTCCTTTTTTCCTCGGCTGAGTGACTATGATCTTTGGTACTGATAAATAGGTCAAGGTCAACCTGGGGTCATTATTTATAAAATACTGTAGTACTCAGTCACCTGAAGCTCATATGAAGTCTCAAGAAATCGTCCCAGCGGTTCTGTGGAAGAAGATACGCCAAGTTTTTTATTATATATGGCCATGCATGGTCGTGTGGCCTGGACCATTTGAACAAACTTTTGTTCAACCATTGCCAAGGCAGCTGTACATGTATATAAATTTTAACTGAAAATAGTCGAGGAGTTTCAAAGAACATGTACTTTGAAAAATTGATGGACAACTGGGGCCAAGGTCGCTGAATGACTTTGACATTTAATAGTATTCGAAGACATTCAAACAGTACCTACTCTTATTTCATAACCACAACAGTTTTCGAAAAATGCATTTTTAACCCCTTTCCCATTCAAAAGCTTAAAGGACCAAATTTTACCTTGCCCAAAGATAGACCAAGGTCAACCTAGGGTCATCATGGAATGAAACTGGTTGGACTTGATTTTTTAGGTTGGGCATGGTGACCATCTTTGTCATGTAACCTGAACTATTCGAATAAACTTTCGTTCTGCCGCTGTCAGGAAGCTGCATATAAAATTTAACTGAAAGTAGCTCTGCAATTTTTGAGAAAATGTCATTTGAAATGTCAGTGAAATGTCAGTGTACCTGCAATCCAATTGGCATGGGGTGAAGGCCATCAAATGGCGACCTTTGACATTCGACATTCATCTTGTATCTACTCTCATGTCATAAAGCACAATAGTTTTCGAAAAATGCATTGTTTTTCGGTTTTCCCATTCAAAAGCCTCAGGGACAAAATTTGACTTTGCCGTTAAATTGATCAAGGTCAACTAATGTCATTATTTCAACAAATCTGGTGGTACTCAGTCACCTAATGCTACATGAAAAGTTTCAAGAAAATTGGCCCAACACTTTCGGAGAAGAAGATCTTTCACAGGTTTTTACCATATTTGGGCATGGGACCTGAACCATTCAATCAAAGTTTCATTCTCCAATTGTCAGGTGGTTGCATACGAAATTTAAATGAAATTGATACAGCTGTTCAAGAGAAAAGGTCTTGTGAAATATTGATGGACCTGCAATCCAAATGACCTTGTGCAAAGGCCTTGGAATGACCTTGACCTTTGGCATTCATAAACATCCATTCTGTACCCACCTTCATGTCAAAGATGATAGTTTTTGAAAAATGCATTGTCCAACCTTTTCCCCAATTGAAAAGCCTAAGGAACCACAATTGACCTTGCTGTAAAATAAGTCATGTCAAGCTAGGGTTATCATTTGAACAAACTTGGTAGTCATCAGTAACTCAGTGCTGCAGACCAAATTCCAAGGCGATTAACCCCGTCATTCTGGAGAAGGTTTTTACCATATTTAGGCATGGCAATCATCTTGGTAATGTGTTTGTTTGATTTCAGGTTTAACGTCCCTGTCAACACTGTAAAGGTCATTTTAGAGACGTTGCTTCCAATTCCCGACATTGAGATGAAATGGCATCTCAAGCTCTGTCGCCCAATGCAACCAATAGGGTTTATAAGTGTGGACGGGCCAACTCGCACCACTTTACCTGGGCAGGCTCAGAACCTCTGAGCGGTTTATCAGTATTGTGTGCGGTCGGTTTAAGCTCTGCGTGGAAGCATCATGCAGCCCATTTATTTCTTCAAGCCCCAATAGGTGGGGGCCCATCTTGGTAATGTGACCTGAACCATTCCATCAAGGTTTTGTTCCCCCATTGTCAGGAAGTTGCATATGAAATTTTATCATATGACGTCGTGTCTGAGAGTGTAATAACCCCATGTAATAAATTCGATAATCCACTAGTGGATTAAATATGCAAATTAGTTAGATACGCCCCATAACGTTACAAACGACGTTGCGTTTACTAATGGAGGAATATTGACATTTTTGTTAAACAATCGTGAATAAAATGCGTTTTAAATGTCATATGATAAATAGAATCTTGCATTCGTGCTCGTGTATTATTTAATTTATTAAACTCGTTGAAGAAAAGGGTTAAATGCTCGGCCAAGCCTCACATTTTATCCCTTTTCCTCAACTCGTTTAATAAATTCAATAATACATGAACACTCATGTAAGATCCTCTATTAATTGAAATTGGCCCAACTGTTTTAGAGAAAACTTCCTTTGAAATGTCAATGGACGCTGCAGTCCAAGTGACCTTGGGCCAAGGTGCTCAAGACCTTTAGCATTCATAGATACCTGACCTTGAGCATTCACAGACATACGTTTTTACCTACTGTCAGTCAAAGACAGCAACACTTTTCGAACAAGAGAGCCATTATGGGCCTATATCGCAAACCTGAGCTAAGAGATCTACTTACCCAATATTGAAGTTTCACAAGGTAGACTGCTTTAAGACTTTGTTTGTTTGTTTGTATTGGTGTTTAACGCCCAGTAAACACTATTTAGGTCATTTTTGAGCCGGTCAGTTTACCCATCCACACTTTTCCTGGGCAGGCTTATATGCAAGCTGTTAACCAGTACAGTGCACATTCTTTTGCCAGAAATTGACATTCTTTTGCCAGAAATTGACAACTGCCCTTCTTGAATCAGCGAAAGGGAGAGAATGACCGTAGAAAAGATTTCACGATCAATCTCCACGAAAGAATACGGCAGATATCGAACCTGCGTTCTCCTGAGCACCAGTCAGACTCGCATCTGATTGAGCTACCAAGGCCGGTTTTATAGACTTTTTATAAATTTTAAGTTCAAAAAGATTTTTGAAGGTTTTCTTCCCTATATAATTGTAAGTAAAACCTGTTGGTCCCTGGGCTGGGCAAATTTTTGAGAAGATTTTTAAATGTTTTCCCTATACAGGTGAGCTAAAAATGCATTGTTTTACCTTTTTCCCATTGAAAAGCAAAAGGAACCAAATTTGACCATGCCACAAAATAGGTCAAGATCAAGCTAGGGTCATCATTTTTGCAAACTAGGAAGTAATCAATCTCCCAATGCTACATACCAAGTTTCAAGGGCTAAAATTTGAACAAACTTGGTAGAGGTCCACTAGATGAAGCTTCATGTCAAATAACAAAGGCCTGGGCCTTGTAGTTCAGAGAAGAAATTTTATTTAAGTTTCTAGTGAAAAAAAAAATCTATTTTTGGCTCCTGTGACCTAGATGTGCAACAGACCAGAGTGAGTGAGTGAGTGTTTGAGTTTTATGTCTCACCAACAGCTAAGGTCATACAGAGATGAGACCTCAGTTTAAAGACTCATCCAGAAGTCTGGAGAAACCCGGTTTCAGAGAAGAAGAATTTTTAAGTTTTTCTCATTATAAAGTCTATGGGAGCTAATGAGCCTCAGGGCGTGGCCAATTTGAACCCCAGGGGCATGATTCGCATGATTTATGTGGGTGACCACTTAACGTTGTTACATATTAAATATCTAAGCTCTGGGCCTTATGGTTGCAGAGAAGATGTTTGATGTTTTTCCAATTATAAGTCAATGGGAGCTAGTAAGCCCAGGGGCATGACCAACTTGGCATGATTGGTAGGTTTTATGTTCGTGACCATTGATGTTGGTACATACTAAATATCTAGGCACTGGGCCCTGCAGTTTCAGAGAAGAATTGTTTTTTCGAAGATTTTCCCAACATAAGTCTATGGGAGCTATATCTTGCCATGGCAACCAGAATTTCAAACCTATACAAACCTGGTATATTTGGCATCCTCCCAGGAAAAAATCCTGACAACCCCGGCTCTACTCTGATGTTGGCTCTTGGCATTCCATGTGGTCCAAAGAAAGTTGCTCCTGGCGGAGATGTGCCAGTAGATGTCGCTGTAGTAGTGGTGCTGGTTCCTGAGCTTGCAGTTGAAGAGGCAACAGTACTACTTGGCTGGTTACCACCCTGGCCCAGTAAGCCAGACATGAGATTGTTGACCATATCTGCCAAAACTGTCTCACTGTTCTGCTAA
The DNA here is from genome assembly GCA_963580285.1 of Lucinisca nassula. Taxonomy (NCBI): domain Eukaryota; kingdom Metazoa; phylum Mollusca; class Bivalvia; order Lucinida; family Lucinidae; genus Lucinisca; species Lucinisca nassula. The sequence goes on from OY757010.1 coordinate 52,586,561, forward strand.
GAAGAAATTAATAAAACAGGTACACCCTCTTTGTAACACTGTTGTTGGGGTCTGAAGCCAGACCCATTTTGTTAAACAAACATATTAATAGCTATATTTATACAAAGATGTATAGGTAACATGGCAAAAAATAGCATTTATGCTGGCTGTTTTGAGTCTTTACTGAGTCAGTATGCAGGTTGATTTTGTCATAGCTGAGTCAGAATGCATGTTGATTTTGTCTTAGCTGAGTCAGTATGCAGGTTGATTTGTCTTAGATGAGTCAGTATGCAGGTTGAGGTGAGTCTAAGCTGAATGATAGGCAATCTGATCTGAGTGTTAGCTGGGTGGTTAGGCAGGCTGATTTGAGTCATATCTGAGTTAGTATGCAGGCTGATTTGAGACTTAGCTGAGTCTGTATGCAGGATGTGTTCTGCCTAGGCTAAGCTGAATGACAGGCAGTCTGACTTGAGTGTTAGCTGGGTGGTAAGGCAGGCTGATCCGAGTCTTAGCTGAGTCTGTATGCAGGATGAGTTGAGTCTAAGTTGAATGATAGGCAATCTAATTTGAGTGTTAGCTTGGTGGTTAGGCAGGCTGATTTGAGTCTTTAATGAGTCAGGATGCAGGATGATTTGAGTCTTACCAGAGTGCTTAGCAGGCTAGCTGAGTCTTAGCTGAGTCAGGATGCAGGATGATTTGAGTCTTACCAGAGTGCTTAGCAGGCTGACTTAGTCTTAACCGAGTCAGGATGCAGGATGATTTGAGTCTTACCAGTGCTTAGCAGGCTGGCTGAGTCTGAGCCGAGCCTGGATGCAGGATGATTTGAGTCTTACCAGAGTGCTTAGCAGGCTGACTGAGTCTTAGCTGAGTCAGGATGCAGGATGATTTGAGTCTTACCAGAGTGCTTAGCAGGCTGACTGAGTCTTAGCTGAGTCAGGGTGCAGGATGATTTGAGTCTTACCAGAGTGCTAAGCAGGCTGAGCGAGTCTTAGCCGTGTCAGGATGCAGGATGATTTGAGTCTTACCAGAGTGCTTAGCAGGCTGACTGAGTCTTAGCCGAGTCAGTATGCAGGATGATTTGAGTCTTACCAGAGTGCTTTGCAGGCTGGCTGAGTCTTAGCCGAGTCAGGATGCAGGATGATTTGAGTCTTACCAGAGTGCTTAGCAGGCTGACTGAGTCTTAGCCGAGTCAGTATGCAGGATGATTTGAGTCTTACCAGAGTGCTTAGCAGGCTGACTGAGTCTTAGCCGAGTCAAGATGCAGGATGATTTGAGTCTTACCAGAGTGCTTAGCAGGCTGACTGAGTCTTAGCCGAGTCAGGATGCAGGATGATTTGAATCTTACCAGAGTGCTTAGCAGGCTGACTGAGTCTTAGCTGAGTCAGGGTGCAGGATGATTTGAGTCTTACCAGAGTGCTTAGCAGGCTGACTGAGTCTTAGCCGAGTCAGAATGCAGGATGATTTGAGTCTTACCAGAGTGCTCAGCAGGCTGACTGAGTCTTAGCCGAGTCAGTATGCAGGATGATTTGAGTCTTACCAGAGTGCTTAGCAGGCTGACTGAGTCTTAGCCGAGTTAGTATGCAGGATGACTTGAGTCTTACCAGAGTGCTTAGCAGGCTGACTGAGTCTTAGCCGAGTCAGGATGCAGGATGATTTCAGTCTTACCAGAGTGCTTAGCAGGCTGACTGAGTCTTAGCCGAGTCAGGATGCAGGATGATTTGAGTCTTACAAGAGTGCTTAGCAGGCTGACTGAGTCTTAGCCGAGTCAGTATGCAGGCTTATTTGAGTCTTACCAGAGTGCTTAGCAGGCTGACTGAGTCTTAGCCGAATCAGTATGCAGGATGATTTGAGTCTTACCAGAGTGCTTAGCAGACTGACTGAGTCTTAGCCGAGTCAGTATGCAGGCTTATTTGAGTCTTACCAGAGTGCTTAGCAGGCTGACTGAGTCTTAGCCGAGTCAGTATGCAGGATGATTAGAGTCTTATCAGAGTGCTTAGCAGGCTGACTGAGTCTTAGCCGAATCAGTATGCAGGATGATTAGTCTTACTAGAGTGCTTAGCAGGCCGACTGAGTCTTAGCCGAGTCAGTATGCAGGATGATTAGAGTCTTACCAGAGTGCTTAGCAGGCTGACTAAGTCTTAGCTTAGTCAGTATGCAGGCTTATTTGAGTCTTAGCTGAGTCAGTATGCTTTGAGTCTAAGCTGAGTGAAAGGCAATCTGATTTGAGTGTTTGATGAGTGATTAGGCAGGCTTTTTTGAGACTTAGCAGAGTCAGTATGCTTAGAGTCTAAGCTGAGTGATAGGCAATCTGAATTGAGTGTTTGATGAGTGATTAGGCAGGTGTATTTGAGTCTCAGCTGAGTCAGTATGCAGGCTGTTTTGAGTCTCAGCTGAGTCGGTATGCAGGCTGATTTGAGTCTTAGCTGAATTATTAGAGAGGCTGACTGACCCTTAGCTGAGTCAGTATGCAGGATAATTTGAGACTAAGTTGAGTGACTTTTACCATACATTGAGATGAAATGACACCTCAAAGCCCTGCCCCCGAATGAAACCATAAGGCTTATAAGCATTGGATGGTTGGACTCACTCAGTAGCGGTAGTACACCTTAGCCTCTTCATAAAACTGTTCAATATAATAGGATTTTGTATATAACACTGTTTAAAGATGAATCTCAAAAATATTTCAATTATATAGAAAAATGATCATAAATGGTCATTTTCTATATACAGTAGAACTTCGATGGCTCGAACACCGATAGCTTGTTTACCATGGCTGGGTCGAACCCGTTCTTGAGTCCCTAGGGAATTTCTCTACATAAGAAATAGTGAGAGGGATGTTCGGATAATTTCGCCTTTTATCTTGCAAATATATGCTTTGTGTACTCATTAGAATTGCCTCAATGAGGCGATTCTAATGAGTTAACACAGCATATATTTATAATATAGAACACCGAAAAGATGTCCAAAATTATTCACGCTATGCAACCAAAGGCGTGAAAAATGGTACTAGGAGCTCCCTTGGCTGACGCTCGCATTATCAGGGGTAGTCCTAGGAAGATAAATGAAGGCAGGTAAGTATTTGTTAGAGGATACTTTGTTTGTCGCAATAAAAGCTCTACAGAGCTTATGTTATTTGTTTCGAATATGCGACGTTAAATAAAGCTTCTTTATCTTTATCTTTATCTTTATCCTGGAAGTAGCATCAGTGGCTCGAACTACCCCTGTCTCGAACAGATTTCCAAGGTCCCAAAGGAGTTCGAGCCATTGAAGTTCGACTGTATATTGTTGTTGTTAACAAGGCTTCTTCTTTTGACCTCAACAACAGTGTTATAATATGAAAAGGCTAAGGTCTATTCCATTACATATTTGCCCTACCTGAGAAGCAGCCTGACTAGCGACAGTTCTAGCCTGTCTTGTCAGGAAATGTCTGGAAGAACATGGCAAGTACTGATCAACAGGGGTGAAATTTGGAACAACCAATGCTGCCGCACGAGGAGCTCCTGCTGGTGTCTGAGTTCCCGAAGAACTGATAGGGGCTGTTCTCTGCTGAGCACTGGCAGAGGTAGGTGGAGCTTGTGAAGTCTGGGTTCCGGAAGTATTTGTTGTAGCTGTAGATGTCTGGGTGCCACTGTGGGTCGGTATGCCACTTCCTGCTGCAGTTTGTGTTCCAAATTCATTACGCGGGGTACCAGTCCTGATCACAGTTGGTCTGACCTGAAATCCTCTGCCAAGCCCGGGAAACCCCATCATGGGTATATTTCCAGGTTGACCTTGACCCATCATTCTTATGTTTCCGGGCTGACCTTGACTTATGTTAATCTGCATAGCTTGTGGCTGACCACTACCAAAGGCAGCTTGACCTGTAAAATAGCATACACAGGGTGTCTCTGTACTTAACCCTTATCTTGCTGAATATTCATTTAAGCCACACCTATTTCTGTCTATCAACCAATCAAATTACTTAATGTAATTTATTGCTAAAAATTGAATGCCAAACAGTGTAGATCCTGATCAGATGGCAAAAGCCATCAGATCTGATCTGGAACTACACTGTTTGCAAAGCTAAGGGTTGTCGTAAATAGCAAGATAAAGGTTAACTGTGAACATCAATTACAAGCTTAACTACAGACTTTTTTGTGTTGATGTTTTAGGTCCCTGTCAAGACTATTTAGGTCATTTTGGAGATATTGCTTCCAATTTTGTGGGACTGTTAACCGATATTGAAATGAAATGACATCTCAAGCCCTACCGCCCAAACAAACTGCTAGGCTTCAAAGAGCGGTCCGACTCACATCACTTTTCCCTCAAGTTTGGTCGGTTTTAGCTCTGCCTGGAAGCACCATGCAGCCTAATATATTTGTCAAAGCCTCAATGGGCAGGTGCACAGTAAAGTACAAATGATTATCATGTACATTTACAAACAGTAATAATAATTGAGCCAGCTCATGACAAAATCTACAAGAAGTCTTTAGCGACCCGTGAAGACTACTATAGGCTAATATCAATGCAAAAAGTCCCACAAAATTGGAAGCAGCATCTCCAAAATGACCTAAATAGTGTTAACGGGGACGTTAAACCTCAATTCAAACAAACATATACTACATGTGAATCATCTGCTGAGCAAAAACATTAATTGGGCCCCGTCAAGCGATTTTGGTACTTATCGCCTATGCGAGCAGCGAAGGTTCAGGCGAACCTGCGCATCCGCGCAGTCTCGCCAAAACCTTTGCTGCTCGCTCATACACGCAGTGAATCAAGAGGAACCTTCAGACAGAAAGCCGTATCCCTGGCCTCTCTGAATGGCTGGGCATGCGCAGTTAAAATTTGTCATGATGGAATGCTCAAAGATACATATTCGCTTGGCGGGGCTCAATTTGAAATGTCAATCCTTTTTTCTCTGCAATGTAAGAAAACAAATTAAGACTGTCATCTACTCTATAATTTCATGTAGCACTTGGAAGGATTAACCCTTATCCTGCTCATCACCTACCTTTACAAACAGTGTAGCTCCAGAACAGATGACTCCTGAAGAAGCTGATCTGGATCTACACAGTTTGTCATTATGATACCAAACCCGTGCGACATAGCGCATTTTTTTCACATCTCCAAAATGACTACTTTTCTGACAAAATCGATGATGTTTTCCTTATTTATAAAGCAAGCTTAGGTTGTGGGTGCTCGTTAGAACTGCCTCATTGAGGCGGTTCTAACGAGTACCCACAACCTATGTCTAGAAGCAGAAATAAGGAAAATAATGTAGACCCCCGTAAACCCCTGTTTTCTCTATATAAAGTGGGGTGTAAGGGGGTGTTCATTTCACGGACTTGTTTGCGTGATGTCATGCAGTTTGTGAACTGAACAAATGCATTACATCAAGAAAAGTTATTGATGGATAGTCAGAAATGAGTGTGGCTCAAATAATTTATTCAGCAGGATATGGGTAATTACAGAGAATTTGACAAGTTCATTTTTTCTCTATTACTCAAAAACATGTCAGAATTATCTTTGGTAGCTGACTGTGCCACTATGAACAATCCCAACAAAGAGTACTAGTATGATATGCAATAAAGGTCACATTTTCCTTAAGTATTCTAATGAACAAATGTTGTGGACATTTGTTAGACTCACATCGCCACAACTTTTGTTTCTTGGACTATTAACCCTTTTTGTACCATATGGAATCTTCTTCCTTATATATGGCAGGAGTCCATTTCGGAATTTAGGGGTGACAGGTTGTGTTATCCTTAAAATTTATTCAGGAAATATCTAAACTTTTTGCAAATAGTGTAGGCCCTGATCAGATGCCGCAGAATAATCTGGGCTTGCACTGTGCAAATAGTGTAGGCCCTGATCAGATGCCGCAGAATAATCTGGGCCTGCACTGTGCAAATAGTGTAGGCCCTGAGCAGATGCTGTAGAATGTGGCATCTGATCTGAGCCTGCACTGTTTGCCAGGGTACCTGTTTTGGGGTTTCCGGTACAAAATGGGTTAAAAACAATATTTTTGAAATCTTCATTAATCTGTTATCTTGTGTTAAGGATTCCTTCCACTGAAATGGTTATGACATTTTGTCAGTGGTTGTTATAACCAATTTTGTCAGTGTATCTAAGAAAGGGATTGACTGTATTCAGCTCCTACTAATTGGAAATGTTCACCATTTTGTTGTTTTTTTATTTTTCCTAATCTCTCAAACAACGGACAAGTTTTAAAAGTATTACTTTACTGTTAACATATTTGTGTAGACAATGTTTTAGTCAAATACAACATAACCTTGCTGACGCAAATGACTCCTTCCGCAGCAAAGTATTTTGTCAGCAAATTTATCACCCATCATCATCATTCACTGTTTCTCAGTGTCATTAAGACCAAGTAGTATATCCTAAGAACATCTGTTTGATTCCCTAAGAACGTATGTTTGATTCCCTAAGAATGTCTGTTTGATTCCTTAACCTTTACCACTCTCTAGGCGAATTCAGCAGACAACAAATTATTGATATTTTTCTTATTTTTCCCTGGCAGAAAACAGGACTTGACATCTCATGCAAATTGTCTACACGAGTGTCAAATACTGTTTCTTGGGAAAATTAGACAATATTTCAAAATGTCGTCTGCTGCGAAAAAAATACCCAGCATGCAGAGCGTTAAAATCTTCAACCAATGGCAAAGCTCCAGATAAGGAGCAATATGGACACTTAATGGACAATATTCCTGACTTCTTGTTAGAAAACATGTTGTGGGTGCATTAACATGTCAGAAACTACATCACAGATGTGACTCTAACAAGTACACTGTAGCGTCGTTATAACGCTGTCATCGGGATCCATCGACGTCGACCGCGTTATATGTGATCCAGCGCTATATTGATCCCGAAAATATAGCGTTATATTGTTACCCCACCCACTTTTTCTGCATGCATGGCTACTGTTTCGGCCATTTTATTATGAATATTACATACTGCATGTATTTTATAAATTAGATAGTTACTAGATTAAATAATAATCTGATTCTATACTTCTAGTGGTCATTTAGCTTTTCATTCAAACCATTGCTGAATTTATTTATTACTGTACTTTCGTTTCTGTATCTCTGGCCGCCATTTTTATTTACCTCCTCCGGTCTCAAGAAGGTATCACTAAATAGTGAAGTAAAATGCAACTTGACAATTCCGAAAGGTTAGCTTGAAAGAGGGGCTATTAATGTAAGCGAACCAAGTTTAACATGGGGATTATGAATGTTTATTGTTGTACCTTGCTTGATTTCCGTTTCTTTGTTTTTATCTAGTGAATAATAAATAAATATATATAAAAAAAAAAAACCGTCTGCTATGCTCTGTTTTGGCGGGAAAAATATTTAGCATGTGCAAGTGACAATTACAAAGGGATTAATTGAGACAAACAGGTACAAAAACCTTGATTACCTAGTTTTCACACCTTACCACACAGTTAATTGCCGTCTTATCAATAAGCCATAGGTGAGTATTCACAGTTTAATAGTGTTGACAACTTGAGTAAATAAGCGAGAATACAGGTATTGCCTTGGCTGATGGTATTTTGACTGCCGAGTTTGGCGGAAAAAATGGGAAAAAAATTGACCATTTTCAAAACTGGCGAACAAAAACAAAAAAATGGAGCGACAGACCAACAGCGTTATAACGATTTCCCCCCCAACAAACGGCCCCACGGATTTACCGTATGCAGATGCACAGGTGAAAACAGCGTCTGTATTGCTCTGTTTTGGCGGGAAAAATGTTTAGCATATACAGGTGTCAATTTAATTTCACACCTTGTCCAGCTTATTTTTAATGCCTTAGGCGAATATTCACAGTTTGATAAGTGTTGACAGCTTGAGTAAATCGGCGAGTATACACGTCTTTTCATGGCCGACGATGTTTTGACTGCCGAGTTCCGCAAAAAAAGGGCAAAATTTTCAACCAAACTTTCAAAACTGGGAAAATAAGTAAAAAAAAAACGGAAGCCACAGACCAACAGCGTTATAACGATTTCAGCGTTATAAGCATCAGCGTTATAACGACTCTACAGTATACCCACAACTTACATTTAAATGATGAACTAAGGAAAATTAACCTATAATTACTTCAAAAACTTATGGCCCCGCCCATTGGGGCTTGGAGAAATATATTAGGCTGCATGATGCTTTCGCTCAGAGCTGACACCGACCGCATGCGAGTATTGTTAAATCCCTTTGACAGGCTTTCAAGTGACTCCTGGTGAAAAAGTAGGAGAAAAGTAGGAGCCTGAGATATGACAAGAGGCCCATGGGCCACTATGCTCACCAGAGCTCAGGTGGGCACTGCCAAATTGCAGCCATGTATTTTAACATGATATCATTTTAATCTGCCAAATGAACCCCCATATCCAAATGAGCATCAATGTGGACTCAGTATATGAAACATTAGGCCTTTTATGAAGTAGAGGGGGTGGGGCATGGACCCAATGGAGCCCTGGTTGGTATCACTAAATGTGTCTTATCACAAAGAACAAGAATATATATGGTTTAGCAGTGGGAATCTGCATGGCTGGAGATATAAGTGGAGGGGTTGGAGCATGCCCTGTCGTTCCCAGGAAAGCCCAAGATTGTTGTCCCTAAATGTGTCTCATCATATGGACCAAGTATATATATGGTTTAGGGGTGGGAATCTGAACGGTTTCCAAGATATCCTTTCATGAAGTGGAAAGGAGAGGACTGGCCCCTGTGGACACCCCTACAGTAGGTGTGCTAATAATAAGGAACAAGAACATATATGAATATGGGGTGGGGATTTGAATGGTTTCTGAAATATATGGCCTTTTATGAAGTGGAAGGGCGGGGCACATTGCCTCAGCACAAAGAGACCCCCAAGTTGGTGTGACTGAATGAGTCTTATCATAAGGAACAAGAATATATATGGTTTAGGGGTGGGGATCCGAACTATTTCTGAGATATGTGGCTTTTAATGAAGTCAAGCGGTGGAACAAGGCCCGGGCATGCCCCGGGGACTCACAAGCTGGTGTCAATGAATGTGCCTTATCATAAGGAAGATGAATATATATGGTTTAGGGGTGGGGCTCTGAACTCTGAACAGTTTCTGAGATATAAGGCCTTTTGTGAAGTGCAGGGGTGGGGCAAGGCCCAGGGAGACCCCCAGGTTGGTGTCAATGAAAGTGTCTTATCATAAGGTACAAGAATATATATGGTTTAGGGGTGGGGATCTGTAAGGTTTCCGAGATATTGTGATATTATGAAATGGAGGGGGTGGGGCATGGCCCCAACACATCCCCGGGGACCCCCAGGTTGGTGTCACTGAATGTGTCTCATCATAATGAACAAGAACATATATGGTTTAGGGGTGGGGATCTGAATAGTTTCTGAGATATATGGCCTTTTGTGAAGTGAAGGGGTGGGGCATGGCTCCGGCACACCCCGGAAGACCCCCAATTTGGGGTCAATGAATGCGTCTTATCATAAGGAGCAAGAATATATATGGTTTAGGGGTGGGGATCTGTAAGGTTTCCGAGATATTGGGCCTTTTATGAAATGCAGGGGCGGGACATGGCCCCTGCGCATCCCGGGGGACCCCCAGTTTGATGTCACTGAATGCGTCTTATCATAAGGAACAAGAGTATATAGGGTTCAGGGGTGGGGATCTGAATGGTTTCCGAGATATTGGGCCTTTTATTGAGTGGAGGGGGTGGGGCATTGCCGGAGGACCTCCAGGTTGGTATCACTGAATGCGTCTTATCAATAGGAACAAGAATATATATGGTTTAGGGGTGGGGATCTGTAAGGTTTCTGAGATATAAGTCATTTTATGAAGTACTGGGGGCGGGGCATGGCCCCGGCACAACCTACTGGACCCCCAGGTTGACATAAAAGCATATGGCTGAGAGAAGTTTACTAAAGGAACATTTCTATGAAAGTTTTGTCAAAATGTCTGCAAAGGCTTTGTAGTTAATGCCATTTTTCAATTTTCCCCATTATAAATCTATGGAAAATCTAAGTTGCCATAGCAACCAAACTAAAGAGCCGAATTTCATAAAAAACACAAAACCTGTAAAGGCAAATATGGTGAATATTTCCATAAACTTTCAGCCTCATAGAGCATACGGTTTCTGAGGAGATGATTTTTAAAGTATTTTTTTTTCTATTTTTTTGCATTTTGGTTTCCATGGCAACCATTAAAATTGAGCAGTAGGCCTAAAATCATATGGTAGATACTAGATTGCTTAAGGAACATTTCTATTAAAGTTTTGTTCCAATATCTGCAAAGGCTTGGCAGTTAATGCCATTTTTCAATTTTCCCCATTATAAGTCTATGGGAGCTCTAAGTTGCTATAGCAACCAAACTAATGGGCCAATTTTCATAAAAAACACAAACTTTCAATCCCCCAGCCCAAGGATGCTACAGATAAAATTTGGGCTGAATCGGTCCAGTGGCTTCAGAGAAGAAGATGTTTGAAAGTGTTGACGTCAGACGACGACGACGCCGGACAACTGCCTATCCTATAAGCTCCCCCGGAGCCTTCGGCTCTGGTGAGCTAAAAAAGTAGGAGAAAAGTAGGAAAAAAGTAGGAACCTGATGTAAAAAGTAGGAGCTAATGGACACGAACATACCTCCATATGTCTCACATTTTACCAGTTTTTTTTTCATTTTCGGCAGTTTTATTTGTGCATTTGAGTCTAATGTTTTCACATCAAAGTTAGCAGGCACCTGTAAAATGTTAGTGGCTAACCCATCTAGTAGTTATTCATGACTGCAGCCTGAACTTCCAATGCTTTTGTCAGCAGATATCTGTACCTAGATATTGACATATATCAAAATATTAATTCAAAAGAATTAATGAATTTCGAAAACTTAAAAATTTGTGAGAAGCATCAGCTACAAGATGTCCGGGTGAAGGCATCATAGCACTGCTACAATGAATACCTGTCATACCTGCAAACTATTAAAGTTGCTCACTGAAGTCAAGGCTTTAAAGTATTGCTACAATGAATTTCTGCCATGCTAAACAAGACAGAGCTCTAGTTGATCACTTCAGTCATCATAGCATTGCTGCAACGATTTTCTGTCATGCTAAACAAGACAGAAATCTAGTTGGACACTTCAGTCATCACAGCATTGCTGCAATGATTTTGTCATGCTAAACAAGACAGAGCTCTAGTTGGTTACTTCAGTCATCACAGCATTGCCGCAATGAATTTCTGTCATGCTAAACAAGACAGAGCTCTAGTTGGTCACTTCAGTAATCACAGCATTGCTGCAATGAATTTCTGTCATGCTAAACAAGACAAAGCTCTAGTTGGTCACTTCAGTAATCACAGCATTGCTGCAATGAATTTCTGTCATGCTAAACAAGACAGAGCTCTATTTGGTCACTTCAGTCATCACAGCATTCCTGCAATGAATTTCTGTCATGTTGGTCACTCCAGTTATCACAGCATTGCTGCAATGAATTTCTGTCAAGCTAAACAAGACAGAGCTCTAGTTGGTCATTTCAGTCATCACAGCATTGCTGCAATGAATTTTTGTCATGCTAAACAAGACGAGCTCTAGTTGGTCATTCCAGTCATCACAGCACTGCTGCAATAAATTTCTGTCATGCTAGAAAAGAAAGATCTCCTGCTGGTCAATCACTGCAGTTAAGACATTACATTATTGCTGCTTTGAATTCCTGTCATCCTCCATAAGACAGATCTCAGATTTTTCAGTGCAGTTAAGGCATCATAGCACTGTTTCAATGGTTTTCTGTCATGCTAAACAAGACACAGCTCTATTTGGTCACTTCAATTAAGGCAACACAGCACTGCTGCAATGAATTCCTTTAATGCTCAACAAGACGGAACTCTAGCTGGTCACTTCAATCAAGGCAACACAGCATGGCTGCAATGAATTTCTGTCATGCTCAACAAGACAGAGGTCTAGTTGGTTAACTTCAATTAAGGCAACACAGCACTGCTGCAATGAATTCCTTTCATGCTCAACAAGACGGAAATCTAGCTGGTCACTTCAATCATGGCAACACAGCATGGCTGCAATGAATTCCTGTCATACTCAGTAAGACAGAACTCTTAAAAGGTCATTGCAGTTAAAGGCATCAAAGCATGGCAACCATGAATTACTTTCATACTTATCAAGACAATAATTCTAGTTGGCCAAAAAGCTAACTTAAGCAGCACTGCTGCAATGAATTTCTGTCATGCTAAAAAAAGTCAGAGCTCCAGTTGGTAACTCAGTTAAGGCACCACAGAAGTGCTGCAATAAATTGCTGCCATGCTCAACAAGACAGAACCCTAGTGGGTCACTGCAGCTAAGGCATCACAGCACTGCTGCAGTGTATTCCTTTCATGCTCAAGACAGAACTCCAGTTGATAACTGCAGTCAAGGCATCACAGCATTGCTGCAATGAATTTCTGTCGCTCAACAAGACTGAGCTCCAGGTGGTCTCTGCAGTTTAGTCATCAGAGCACTGCTGTAATGTATTTCTGTCATGCTCAACAAGACATAGCTCTAGATGGAAACCACAGTTAAGGCATCATAGCATGGCTGCTACAATGAATTTCTATCAAGCTAAACAAGACAGAACTCTAGTTTGTCACTGCAATTAAGGCTTCACAGCACTGCTGAAATGAATTCCTCGTGTGCTAAAGACAGAGATCTAGTTGATTACTGCAGTTAGGGTGTCAAAGCATTGCTGCAATGAACTCCTGTCATGCTAAACAAGACAGAGCTCTAGTAAGGCAACAAAGATATGGTATCAAAACATTACTGCTATGAACTGTTGGTCAGTTAAGGCCTCAAAGCATTGCTGCAATGAATTCCTTGCATGCTTACCAAAACAGCGCTAGCTGTTCACTGCAGTTAAGAAACCAAACCACTGCTGCTATGAACTCCTGCCTAACAAGACAGAGCTCCAGCTGGGCAATATAGCTGAGGCATCAAAGCATTGCTGCAATGAATTTTTGTTATGCTAAACAAGACAAAGCTCAAGCTGGTTAATGCAGTTAAGGCATCACTGCACTGCTGAAGTGAATGTTTGTCATGCTAACAAGACAGAGTTAAAGCTGTTCACTGCAGTTAAGGCATCACTGGACTGCTGCAATGAATTTCTGTAATGCTAAACAAGACAGAACAGTTGTCACCGCAGTTAGGGCATCAAAGCATTGCTGAAGTGAATTCTCTACCTTTTCTCAACAAGACAGAGCTCCAGTTGGTCATTTAGTTAAAACATCACTACACTACTGACTGCAAAAATTCTTGTCATGTTCAACAAGACAAAACTGTAGATGGTCATTGCAGATTTGCTTTACATCAACATATTCCAATTAGTAGTACAGCTAAAATCAGCAGATGAATGTTGAGGATCATCAGTACATATGTCATGTAACAAGATGCATTCTACAAATTGTTTGAGATACATGTTATACTTTTAAATGCTTAATTTATTTATTTATTCATTTGGGATCTTAGTTTTTGAACAAATCAAAAAAGTAGGAGAAGTAAGAGTTTTTCTGGAAAAAGTAGGAACAAAGTAGGAAGAGACCCAAAAAGTAGGAAAAGTAGGAAAAAGTAGGAAAAAGTAGGACTACTTGAAAGCCTGCTTTGAGGTTCTAAGCCTTCCAAGGAAAAGTGGTGTGCAGTACTGTGCAGTCTTTATACAGTCTGTGCTGTGCCCAAGCATATAAACCTTGTTGGTTTCATTGGGTGGCTGGGCTTGAGATGTCATTTCATCTCATTGTCGGGTAAAAGTCCAATAAAATTGGAAGCATTGTCTCCAAAATGACTTATACAGTCTTAACAGGGACGTTAAACCTCAAATCAAGCAAACAAACTTCAAAAACTTCTTATCTGAAGCCATGAACAGAATGGATAATATTGACTGACATGACTGAATGCACAAGCTGATCACAGTCCTTTTAGTTCACTACTGTACAGTCTTAACACTGACTGTGCTGTGCAGGATACAGTTTAACAGTGGTTGGACTTTTGTGGTAAATCATTAACTTATGCAAGCAACCGATGATGGATTAAATATCAATCAATAAAACAACTTGAAATGTTTCTTTATTACCGTAACGATCCTTAGTATTGGGACACACAGGCCTAAGCAAACAGTGAAGACCCAGATCAGACTGCCCCTTCAGGAGCAGTCTGATCAGGGTCTACAATGTTTGTCATTCAATCTGCACTTCTTGGACCCCTTACCGGATCGTAAATCAAATTTGATGAAATTTTAGGTTAATTACAGCAAGTGCTCCATGTGTCCGAATATTTAGGATTTTTACGGTCTGTCGAAAGACACATTTTCGCTTGTCATAGTTCATATCATACCTGCCGACTGCATAATGGATTCAACAAAGCCCTGGAGGAAGTCTGGCGGGACAGCCTGTGCCTGTGCTTGTGCCTGTGCTTGAGCCTGGGTGGTGGTTGTGCTCGTAGGAGTTGTGCCTGGGAATATTACAACAGCAGCTTGGGTAAGGGCAGAGGAAGAGACAAAGTGCATAACTATCTTAACCTTTCAAATGCTAATCACCACTGGCAGATCTGCTACTCACCATAAGCAGCTCTACACCATTTTCAAAATACAGTAAATTTTTCCTATATTAAGACCACCTTTGGGACTGTTCAAAAGTGGTCTTTAAGACCACTTTTAAACAGTCCCAAAGGTGGTCCCTCACCAGAGGACACTGTGGGCAGAAAAGATAAAGAAAGATTAAGTGAAGCCTTCAAAATGAACTTTTTAAAGCAGAATTAGTCTTAATTTTAGGTGGTCTTATTAGCGGAATTTCACTTTACTTGTTTTTCTTACTTTTCTGAGAAAATCAGGCATGACATTTCCCATGAATTGTCTGCTCAGCAGACAATTCACATGAAATGTCAGCCTTTTTTCTCTAACAAGAGGCTCTGGGCCCTGATTCGCTCACCTGAATGTCATTGTCTCTAGTACATTCTATTTTTAGCTCTGGTGGCCATCTTGTTCATCAGAGTGGAACGATCTTAGCTATTTTGGTAGGTGTCACCTAGGCAACATTCCTTTGAAGTTTGAAGGGTTTAGAAAGAGTTTGCATTTGAAGCAAATTTACGTTTTTACGTTTACCATTTTAGCTTTTTTAGTAGTCATCTAAGCAACAATCCTATGAAGTTTGAATGTAATTGGCCCTAGGGTTTTTGTTTGTTTGTATTGGAGTTTAACGGCCCAGTCAACACTATTTAGGTCATTTTTGAGCCGGTCAGTTTACCTATCCACACTTTCCTGGGCAGGCTTATACGTAAGCGGTTAACCAGTACAGTGCACATTCTTTCGCAAGAAACTGACAACTGCCCTTCTTGAATCAGCGGAAGGGAGAGAATGACGGTAGAAAAGATTTCATGATCAATCTCCACGAAAGAATGTTGTCGACCCCGGCGGGAGTCGAACCTGCGTCCTCCTGATCACCAGTCAGACGCGCATCTGACTGAGCCAACAAGGCCGGCAATACCATTTTAGCTATTTTAGTTGAGGGTCACCTAAGCAACATTCCTATGAAGTTTGAATTAATTTGGCCCAAGGGTACAGGAAGAGTTGCCGTTTAAAGAATTTTCTATTTTTAGCTCTGGCGGCCATTTTGTTCACCGGAGCGGAACCGTTTTAGCTATTTTGGTAGAGGGTCACCTAAGCAACACTCCTATAAAGTCTGAATGAAATTGGCCTAAAGGTACAGGAGAAGTTGTTGTTTAAAGATTTTTCTATTTTTAGCTCTGGTGGCCATCTTGTTCAACAGAACGGAATGGTTTTAGCTATTTTTTTGAGGGTCACCTCAGCAATATTCCTATTGAGTTTTATTGAAATTGGCTCAAGGGTTAAGGAGGAGTTAGCATTCAAAGCAAATTGTTGACGCCGCACGACACACGACGTGATATGACTGAAAAATTGTTGAAAGCGACATTAAACCCAAATTCACACACACACATCTGCTCTAGAATTTTCCATAGCACTTGAGGGAATAAGATAATTCTATGGCTATGATCACACTGCTAATTTTTTGGTAAACCTGAACAAGATCGATAGTGACTGCATAGAGACTGTTCAACATTATTTCTTTAATTCTATAGATACATTTTTGGAAAAGCTGAATTCGACAGTTTGATATGTACAAACAATTGAGCTGAATTTGAGGACCTAAGGTCTTTTTTATGTACCAATATGAATCCATACTGACAAAACGTGGAGGGTACTTGTCGCAATACAGTCAAATCTGTATTAAATGTGCATCCATGGCAAAGCCAATAAATTATTGCTTAAGGCAGGTGGTTGCTTAATTCAGGTTCATTTGCACCAATTTGCCTTGAAAGCCAATAAAAGGATCCAAAAACACTGATAATCCTTAAGACAGCCAAGAAAAACTACATTTGAAAATGTCATCTGCTGAATTTTTTTGCAAACTCTTTAAAACTATTTTGCATACAGGAGCAGTCTGATCTGGGTCCACACTTTTTGCAAAAAATTACTTTTACTGCAAAGCAGACGACAAAAAATTGACGTGAATGGCATTTTATGGGTTAATACAGGTATTTTTATGGATAATTGGATTATGTGTGATATTAAGTATGCATCTCTTCCTCAGATGGAGGACAAGTCCTCTCAAACAATGGATAAGGATTCTAAGATTCTATTCAATTTCCCTGAATTATGTTACTATCTCTCAAACTGAAGTAAAATTAGTATCGTCATCACAAAACGTTTATGCCATTTACAAAGGGGCTGATGCCTATCCATGCAGTCTGATAAGCAGCACCTTTGTGTTCATTGGTTGAATAGCACATTACCTATAGTTCCAGCATCTAAAATTTGACCTTCTTGCGAGCCTGTGCAGCTGAGCAGACTAGTTTGTGTCTTTCCTGGTCGCAATCCCAAAAGATCTCATGATGGGATTCATACAGTCGACACTTGCTATCACAAACTCCAAGGGGCTGGAATATTTGGTTTGATATAACAGTAGTTTGAGACAGAAAGGTATGAAATCTAAAGAACATATAGCAAAACTAAAATAATAGTGAACAAAATGTAGGGAGAGTTTTCTTGACTTAACTTCAGAAGGTATAGTGTGTGTACTCAATAGAATCACCTCAGTGTGGCCTTTATTTTATGGAAGATACAAACAGTAACTGCATAGTATGAGATTTCAGAGTTTGAGATAACGAGAGTCAACTTTATATACCTTTTCAACCAGTTATGTCTTCTGTGGTTATCTCCCGATTTATCTTGAAAAGGTATGTTTTGTGTACTCTTTAGAATTGCCTTAGTGAGGCAATTCTAATACTGCGGCAATTCTAATGAGTGCATACAATGTAACTTTATTCTATAGAAGATACAAATATTCTCTCCATTATGCCTCCAGATTTTGTGTTTTTATTAACCCTCAGTGGCTCATATTATTCCTCCCGATCTTGTATTTTAATTAACCTTCAGTGGCTCATCTTATACCTCCAGATCTTGTGTTTTTATTAACTCTCAGTGCTCATATTATGCCACCCGATCTTGTGTTTTTATTAACCCTCACTGCCTTCTATTATGCCTCCAGATCTTGTGTTTTTATTATTGGGCTCATATTAACACTATCATTGACAAATTTTCATGGTTCCTAAGTGTTCCAGCAAGATCAGGAGGCATAATGCAGTTACTATTTGTATCTTCCATAATATAAAGGTATGTTGTGTGTTCAATTTAAATCAAGGAAAACCTCCCTAAAATATCCTAAAATATTAATACAGGATTCTATGTGGAGAATTTTCTAGGGAATAATCAGGTGTATCCACTTAGCCTGACCTACCTGTTGTTGAACTCAAAGTACCAGTCTCTTCTGTAGATGACACAACTTGAGCCGAGATACTATTGACTGATATTGTATCGGGTCCCATCTCCACAAACACATAGGGATTATTGGGGCTTCCATCTCCTCTTCCTGCCATCCCAGCTTCACCCAAGCCCCGCCTGAGTGCTGCCTGAATCTCTGCCTCTATTTCTCCTTCTAAGTCTCCTGTCTGAAACTGTGTGGCCTGAGGGGGTGGGGCTGCCGGCTGGGGTGTGGTGGTGGTGGTGGTGGTGCCAGTGGCTGCTGTGCTCAATGTGGAAGTCCCTGGGGTGGCTGTGCTGGCTGGTGCTGAAGTTGTCACGGTCTGCTGAGGTACCTGAAAAAAAAAACAAAAAAAAAAACAATAAAAACAGAAAAATTAAAAGCAGTAACTGTAAAAATTAATAACCTCCCTTGACAATGTAGTTAAGTTTGCATTTTACCATTACTGTTTCTAAAATCATTCCTTTCCCACATAAATGTTCACTGTTACTATCATATAAAACAATACTTGTGATTAATTTATAATCTTAACACGTAAAAGCCTCAGAAATTTTTCAAAGCAAATAGCAATTTCATTTATTACATTTTTAGAGAATGACATATGTGCATCATCTGCCATTTCCCAAAATAACACTTGGCATTACATGTAAATTGTCTGCCCAGCAGATGATGTACGTGCTATGTTAAACCTTATTTCTAAAAAAAAAATGTATTTTTTTTAAATAACGTCAGTAAAAGTCATGATTGGCAGTTTAAGAGTTTACCCTTAAGACGCCAAGAAAAACTACATCTGAAAATGTTGTCTGCTTATATCGGCTGCTGATTTTTTTTGCAAACTTTTTGAAAATATTTTTGGATACAGGCAAACAGTGTGGGCTCAGATCAGCCTGCTCCTACAGGAGCAGTCTGATCTGGGCCCAGGCAAACAGTGTTGGCTCAGATCAGACTGCTCCTACAGGAGCAGGCTGATCTGGGCCCATACTGTTTGCAAAAAAATACTTTTAAGGTAACCAGTAGACGGCAAAGCAGATGACAATTGTCCTGATAGGCATTTTATGGGTTAACATGTCACTGTAACAGTGAAAGATATTCAGTAAGTTCACAATATGTCATTGTGATTGGCATTCTATGGGTTAACATGTCACTGTAACAGTGAAAGATATTCAGTAAGTTCACAATATGTCATTGTGATTGGCATTCTATTGGTTAACATGTCACTGTAAAAGTGAAAGATATTCAGTAAGTTCACAATATGTCATTGTGATTGGCATTCTATGGGTTAACATGTCACTGTAACAGTGAAAGATATTCAGTAAGTTCACAATATGTCATTGTGATTGGCATTCTATGAGTTTACATGTCACTGTAACAGTGAAAGATATTCAGTAAGTTCACAATGTGTTATTATGATTGGCATTCTATGGGTTAACATGTTACTGTAACAGTGAAAGATATTCAGTAAGTTCACAATATGTCATTGTGATTGGCATTCTATGGGTAAACATGTCACTGTAACAGTGAAAGATATTCAGTAAGTTCACAATATGTCATTGTGATTGGCATTCTATGGGTTAACATGTCACTGTAACAGTGAAAGATATTCAGTAAGTTCACAATATGGCATTGTGATTGGCATTCTATGGGTTAACATGTCACTGTAACAGTGAAAGATATTCAGTAAGTTCACAATATGGCATTGTGATTGGCATTCTATGGGTTAACATGTCACTGTAACAGTGAAAGATATTCAGTAAGTTCACAATATGTCATCATGATTGGTATTCTATGGGTTAACATGTCACTGTAACAGTGAAAGATATTCAGTAAGTTCACAATATGTCATCATGATTGGCATTCTATGGGTTAACATGTCACTGTAACAGTGAAAGATATTCAGTAAGTTCACAATATGTCATTGTGATTGGCATTCTATGGGTTAACATGTCACTGTAACAGTGAAAGATATTCATTAAGTTCACAATATGTCATTGTGATTGGCATTCTATGGGTTTATATGTCACTGTAACAGTGAAAGATATTCAGTAAGTTCACAATATGTCATTGTGATTGGCATTCTATGGGTTAACATGTCACTGTAACAGTGAAAGATATTCAGTAAGTTCACAATGTCATTGTGATTGGCATTCTATGGGTTTACATGTCACTGTAACAGTGAAAGATATTCAGTAAGTTCACAATAAGTCATTATGATTGGCATTCTATTGGTTAACATGTCACTGTAACAGTGAAAGATATTCAGTAAGTTCACAATATGTCATTGTGATTGGCATTCTATGGGTGAACATGTCACTGTAACAGTGAAAGATATTCAGTAAGTTCACAATATGTCATTATGATTGGCATTCTATTGGTTAACATGTCACTGTAACAGTGAAAGATATTCAGTAAGTTCACAATAAGTCATTATGATTGGCATTCTATTGGTTAACATGTCACTGTAACAGTGAAAGATATTCAGTAAGTTCACAATATGTCATTGTGATTGGCATTCTATGGGTGAACATGTCACTGTAACAGTGAAAGATATTCAGTAAGTTCACAATATGTCATTGTGATTGGCATTCTATTGGTTAACATGTCACTGTAACAGTGAAAGATATTCAGTAAGTTCACAATATGTCATTGTGATTGGCATTCTATGGGTGAACATGTCACTGTAACAGTGAAAGATATTCAGACGTCATTTCATCTCAATCTCTAGTAAAAGTCCCACAAAATTGGAAGCAACGCCTCCAAAATGACCTGTACAGTGTGGACAGGGACGTTAAACCTCAAATCAAACAAACAAAACATACTTGCTGGAATCATAACATTGTTTCTAACATGAAACAAGGCATCACATGCGATACAAATCCCCTTGCACAAGACAACTTTGTGTGTGGAAAACACTGAAATGGCAAAAGTCCAACTTGCTTGAGATTTATCATATGCAACATTTGTTTAAAGTTTGTTTAAAAATCCATCAATAAATGTAGGTTCATGAGTGATAACAATATTTCTCTAAAAATAGCCATAGGGACCTTGACTTGAGGCCATGACCCCGAAAGTAGATCTTGCTCAAGATATTATCATAAGCATCCTATGTGTGAATTTATATTAAAATCTGTTAATAAATGTTGGCGGTAGAGCGATGACAAAGTTTTTCAAAGAATAGCCACAGTGACCTTGACCTTGAGGTCATGACCTTGAAAGTCAAAGCAACTCGAGATATTATCATAAGAAACATTTGTGTGAAGTTCTATTAAAATCCATCAATAAATGTAGGCGCTAGAGCGATGACAAAGTTTTTTTTAACAAGAGGGCCATGATGGCCCTGGATCGCTCACCTGATCCATAGTGTAACAAGTGGGCCCCAGAGAGGGCCATTATTGGCCCCAGGGCTTTAATGTACATAATGTTGAGGGAGGTCTTAAAGGTGAAGCTTCATACCAAACATCAACAAAGGCTAAAATTTGAACAATCTTGTCAAAGGTCCACTAGATGAAGCTACACATCAAATATCAAAGACCTGGGCCTAGCGGTTTCAGAGAAGAAGATTTTTAAAGATTTTCCCTATATAAGCCTATGTAAAATCAAAGGGCCCCGGGACAGGGGCATTTTTTGCCCCAGCACTATAGTTTGAACAATCTTGGTAGGGGTCCACTAGATGAAGCTTCATACCAAATATCAAAGTTCTGGGCCTTGTGGTTTCAGAGAAGAAGATTTTTAAAGATTTTCCCTATATAAGCCTATGTAAAACCAAAGGGCCCCGTGGCAGGGGGGGATTTTTTGTCCCAGCACTATAATTTGAACAATCTTGGTAGGGGTCCACTAGACGAAGCTTCATACCAAATATCAAAGTCCTGGGCCTTGTGGTTTCAGAGAAGAAGATTTTTAAAGATTTTCCCTATATAAGCCTATGTAAAATCAAAGGGCCCCGGGACAGGGGCATTTTTTGCCCCAGCACTATAGTTTGAACAATCTTGGTAGGGGTCCACTAGATGAAGCTTCATACCAAATATCAAAGTTCTGGGCCTTGTGGTTTCAGAGAAGAAGATTTTTAAAGATTTTCCCTATATAAGCCTATGTAAAACCAAAGGGCCCCGTGGCAGGGGGGGATTTTTTGTCCCAGCACTATAATTTGAACAATCTTGGTAGGGGTCCACTAGACGAAGCTTCATACCAAATATCAAAGTCCTGGGCCTTGTGGTTTCAGAGAAGAAGATTTTTAAAGATTTTCCCTATATAAGCC
The DNA here is from genome assembly GCA_963580285.1 of Lucinisca nassula. Classification (NCBI taxonomy): domain Eukaryota; kingdom Metazoa; phylum Mollusca; class Bivalvia; order Lucinida; family Lucinidae; genus Lucinisca; species Lucinisca nassula. The sequence goes on from OY757010.1 coordinate 52,608,622, forward strand.
TATGTAAAACCAAAGGGCCCCGGGGCAGGGGCATTTTTGGCCCCAGCACTAAAATTGGAACAATCTTGGTAGGGGTCCACTAGATGAAGCTTCATACCAAATATCAAAGTCCTGGGCCTTGTGGTTTTAGAGAAGAAAATTTTTAAAGATTTTCCCTATATAAGCCTATGTAAAACCAAAGGGCCCCGTGGCGGGGGCATTTTTGGCCCCAGCACTATAATTTGAACACTCTTGGTAGGGGTCCACTAGATGAAGCTTCATACCAAATATATAAGACCTGGGCCTTGTGGTTTCAGAGAAGAAGATTTTTAAAAATTTTCCCTATATAAGCCAATGTAAAAGCAAAGGGCCCCGTGGCGGGGGCATTTTTGTCCCAGCACTAAAATTTGAACAATCTTGGTAGGGGTCCACTAGATGAAGCTTCATACCAAATATCAAAGTCCTGGGCCTTGTGGTTTCAGAAAAGAAAATTTTTAAAGATTTTCCCTATATAAGCCCATGTAAAACCAAAGGGCCCCGTGGCGGGGGCATTTTTTGTCCCAGCACTAAAATTTGAACAATCTTGGTAGGGGTCCACTAGATGAAGCTTCATACCAAATATCAAAGACCTGGGCCTTGTGGTTTCAGAGAAGAAGATTTTTTAAGATTTTCCCTATATAAGCCTATGTAAAACCAAAGGGCCCCGGGGCGGGGGCATTTTTGGCCCCAGCACTGTAATTTGAACAATCTTGGTAGGGGTCAACTAGATGAAGCTTCATACCAAATATCAAAGACCTGGGCCTTGTGGTTTCAGAGAAGAAGATTTTTAAAGATTTTCCCTATATAAGCCAATGTAAAACCAAAGGGCCCTGTGGCGGGGGCATTTTTTGTCCCAGCACTATAATTTGAACAATCTTGGTAGGGGTCCACTAGATGAAGCTTCATACCAAATATCAAAGTCCTGGGCCTTGTGGTTTCAGAGTAGAAGATTTTTGAAGATTTTCCCTATATAAGCCTATGTAAAACCAAAGGGCCCTGGGGCGGGGGCATTTTTGGCCCCAGCACTATAATTTGAACAATCTTGGTAGGGGTCCACTAGATGAAGCTTCATACCAAATATCAAAGACCTGGGCCTTGTGGTTTCAGAGAAGAAGATTTTTAAAGATTTTCCCTATATAAGCCAATGTAAAACCAAAGGGCCCCGTGGCGGGGGCATTTTTCGTCCCAGCACTCAAATTTGAACAATCTTGGTAGGGGTCCACTAGATGAAGCTTCATACCAAATATCAAAGTCCTGGGCCTTGTGGTTTCAGAGAAGAAGATTTTTAAAGATTTTCCCTATATAAGCCTATGTAAAACCAAAGGGCCCCCGTGCGGGGGCATTTTTGGCCCCAGCACTATAATTTGAACAATCTTGGTAGGGGTCCACTAGATGAAGCTTCATACCAAATAACAAAGACCTGGGCCTTGTGGTTTCAGAGAAGAAGATTTTTTAAGTTTTTGGTGAAAAAAATCTGTTTTTGGCTCCTGTGACCTAGATGTGCAACGGACCGGAACCATTTGACCCATATTCAAACTTGACCGAGATATTGTCATGATGATCATTCTGAGCAAGTTTGATTAAGATTGGACCAAAATTGTGGCCCCTAGGGTGTTCACAAGGTTTTTATATGATTTGACCCGCTGACCTACTTTTTAACCCGATATGACCCATATTCGAACTGGACTGAAATATTGTCACAATGGTCATTCTGAGCAAGTTTCATGATAATTGGACCAAAACAGTGGCCTTCAGAGTGTTCACAAGGTTTTTCTATGATTTGACCTACTGACCTACTTTTTGACCGGACATGACCCATATTCGAACTTGACCAAGATATTGTCATGATGATCATTCTGAGCAAGTTTGATTATGATTGGACCAAAATTGTGGCCTCTAGGGTGTTCACAAGGTTTTTCTATGATTTGACCCGCTGACCTACTTTTTAAGCCGACATGATCCATATTCAAACTTCACTAAAATATTGTCACAATGATCATTCTGAGCAAGTTTGATGATGATTGGACCAAAATTGTGGCCTCTCGAGTGTTCACAAGGTTTTTCTATGATTTGGCCTACTGACCTACTTTTTTACCCGACATGACCCAAATTCGAACTTGACCGAGATATTGTCATGATTATCATTCTGAGCAAGTTTGATGATAATTGGACCAAAACTGTGGCCTCTAGTGTGTTCACAAGAAAAAGTTTACGCACGGACGACGCACGACGGACGACGGACGACGCACGACGCACGACGCACGACGACGCCGGACATCTTACTGTCACAAAAGCTCACCATGACCTTCGGTCAGGTGAGCTAAAAATTGCCAGTGACCTTGACCTTGAAAGTCGAAATAGCTCGAGATATTGCCATAAGGAACATTTCTGTGAAGTTATATTGAAATTGGTGAAAAAATGTAAGCCCTAGAGCAATGATAAAGTTTTTCTAAAAATGGCCACAGTGACCTTGACTTTGAAAGTCGAAATTGCTCGAGATATTGTCATAAGGAACATTTTTGTGAAGTTATACTGAAATCTGTGAAGAAATGAAGGCGCTAGAGCCATGACAAAGTTTTTCTAAAAATAGCCACAGTAACCTTGACCTTGAAAGTGGAACTCAATAGAGATACTGTCATAAGGAACATTTGTGTGAAGTTATACTGAAATCGGTGAAGAAATGTAGGCGCTAGAGCCATGACAAAGTTTTTCTAAAAATAGCCACAGTGACCTTGACCTTGAAAGTGGAACTCGTTAGAGATATTGTCATAAGGAACATTTGTGTGAAGTAATATTGAAATTGGTGAAAAAATGAAAGCGCTAGAGCAATGACAAAGTTTTTCGAAAAATAGTCACAGTGACCTTGACCTTGAAAGTCGAACTCATTCGAGGTATTGTTATAAGGAACATTTGTGTGAAGTTATATTGAAATCAGTGAAGAAATGTAGGCGCTAGTGGGATGACAAAGTTTTTCTAAAAATAGCCATTGTGACCTTGACCTTGAAAGTCAAAATGGCTTGAGATATTGTTATAAGGAACTTTTGTGTGAAGTTATATTGAAATTGGTGTAGAAATGTAGGCGCTAGAGCGATGACAAAGTTTTTCTAAAAATAGCCACAGTGACCTTGACCTTGAAAGTGGAACTCGCTAGAGATATTGTCATAAGGAATATTTGTGTCAAGTTATATTGAAATTGGTGAAGAAATGTAGGCGCTAGAGCGATGACAAAATTTTTCTAAAAATTGCTACAGTGACAATGACCTTGAGGTCATGACCCTGAAAGTCAAACTCCCTCGAGATATTTTTATAAGGAACATTTGTGTGAAGTTATATTGAAATTGGAGAAGAAATGTAGGGGCTAGAGCAATGACAAAAATTTTCTAAAAATAGCCACAGTGACCTTGACCTTGAGGTCATGACCTTGAAAGTCGAACTCGCTCGAGATACTGTCATAAGGAACATTTGTGTGAAGTTATATTACAATCAGTGAAGAAATGTAGGCGAGAGCGATGACAAAATTTTTCTAAAAATAGCCACAGTGACCTTGACCTTGAGGTCATGACCTTGAAAGTCGAACTCGCTCGAGATATTGTCATAAAAAACATTTGTGTGAAGTTATATTGAAATCAGTGAAGAAATGTAGGCACTAGTGCGATGACAAAGTTTTTCTAAAAATAGCAACAGTGACCTTGACCTTGAGGTCATGACCTTGAAAGTCGAACTTGCTCGAGATATTGTCATAAGGAACATTTGTGTGAAGTTATATTGAAATCAGTGAAGAAATGTAGGCGCTAGAGCAATGACAAAGTTTTTCTAAAAATAGCAACAGTGACCTTGACCTTGAGGTCATGACCTTGAAAGTCGAACTCGCTTGAGATATTGTCATAAGAAACATTTGTGTGAAGCTATATTGAAATTAGTGAAGAAATGTAGGCGCTAGTGGGATGACAAAGTTTTCTAAAAATAGCCACAGTGACCTTGACCTTGAGGCCATGACCTTGAAAGTCGAACTCGCTCGAGGTATTTTCATAAGGAACATTTGTGTAAAATTATATTGAACTTGGTGAAGAAATGGAGGCGCCAGAGCCATGACAAAGTTTTTTCTAAAAATAGCCACAGTGACCTTGACCTTGAGGTCATGACCTTGAAAGTCGAACTCGCTCCAGACTTTTTATAGGGAACATTTGTGTGAAGTTATATTGAAATTGGTGAAGAAATAGGCGCTAGAGTGATGACAAAGTTTTTCTAAAATCAGCCACAGTGACCTTGAAAGTCGAACTCGCTCGAGATTTTTTTATAAGGAACATTTTTGCGAAGTTATATTGAAATTGGTGAAGAAATGTAGGCGCTAGAGTGATGATAAAGTTTTTCTAAAAATAGCCACAGTGACCTTGACCTTGAGGTCATGACCTTGAAAGTCGAACTCGCTCGAGATATTGTCATAAGGAACATTTGTGTGAAGTTATATTAAAATCAGTCAAGAAATGTAAGCGCTAGAGCGATGACAAAAGTACATACGTACATACAAATGCTATATCCCCCCTCTCAACTATGTTGTGCGAGGGGATAATAAAGTAAAATATTCCTCAAATATCCCCAATACTCCTCCTTATCTGGAGTTATGAGCCTAGCTTAAAAGTAAGTAAACAGGAATTCTGATGCACTTGCATAATAATATGTAACACAATTTTTGATTGGATCATGTCAAAAAAATTGCAATGGTATATTTTGCAATATACTGTCGGAAACCGATGCCATCACATAACATCACTTTTCATTGGCTGAATTTTGGTTTTATGCAGCTGACATCTCCTACTGGTTTTTAGCAAAAAAAAAAACACACACACAAAAAAAAAAACTAAGATCTACAATGTTTAACCCTTTCCCACTCAGAGATTTTGTGAATTTCGCTGATTTTCAGTGTTGAACCAGACAGCAACTTCAAATAGCCATTGTTTCATAATGGATGGTCTGTTTTGAACCAAACTCGTTATGAATGTTCATTGGGCATTAGCCTTTCAAATGCAACCTTTCATGACTTGATCATTGTTGTAATGGTAATGAGGGGGCATCTCAAAGTTTGTAAAAAGTGTGATTTCACATGAATTTTTGACCAAATATTAATCTTCACACAGCTGTTAAGGCAACAGTTAAGGGGTTTGACACTGGCCATTTTCACTGTTTGCAGCATGTTCTATCAGCATCAATTTTGAGGCATTTTTGACCCAAGACACCCTCAGATATAAATTTAAGCGGCCAGTTGGGCCTTACACCCAAAATTTTTCGGATGTGAGGGCGCCCCCCCCCCCCCATCCCCCCTTCAATACCCCCAGAATATTTTTAGTGGGGAGGCGCGTGAAAAAACAGGACACCTCATAGGCCAACAAATCGTAAAGCAAACATAACTATCCAGGGGTAGGAACTGCAGATTTTAGGTGCTTCTGGGGCTTAAAATGGGGGGGGGGGTGCAGACACGTAAAAACAAGTATCTGAGTGGGAAAGGGTTAAAACTTACAAATGAATAGGAGCATTATAATGGGGTTAATTAAATTTAAAATTGTGACTGGCGAGGTAAAATGGAGGTTTTACTGTCACAAATTACATTCTATGATTCCATTTACACCTCACCGTTAAATGAAATTTCCAACAATAAATCTGCTGATTTACCTCCGCGAATGTCAATTTTGGTAACGGTTTACCAGAAACTCCAAAATGAATTGGCAAAAAGTGCAGGCCCAAATGAAACGCCGCAGAAAGCATGCCTGATCAGGGCCTACACTGTTTGCAAAAAGCCACTTTCCAAAAAATTCTGAAGAAAACACAACCTGACATCCCCAAATTTTGAAATGGACTTGTGCTATATAATGTGGAAGCTTTCATTCAGTACAAAAAGGTTAAAACATAGATGTCTCTCTTGCAAAAATGGTGAATAAAACCTAGAACCAGTGCTTCAGCTGAAGTGCATGACCCGCCGGATGCTTTTAGCTTTATGAGTGTTAGCATATATGGATATGGTGGCCATTTTGGTCATGTGACCTGGACCTAAACCGGTTCCCCAAATAAATGCGCCTTATTGTAAGGAGCGAAAATATATCTAATACTTTAGTACTGTATTCTGAATCGCTTGCAGGATAAAATGCATTCTCACTTTTCCAATACAAAAGCATATGTGTCAAAGTTTGACCTAGGCAAAAAGAAGGTCAAGGTCAACCCAGGGTCACCATTTTAGCAACTTATGATGGGCCTACGTCCCAGATGCTATTTATCAAGTTTTGTGGAAATCTGCCAAGTGGTTCTGGAGAAGACTATTTTTGAAGAGTTTTTACCATATATGGCTTGGCGGCCATTTTGGTCATGTGACCTGGACCCCATGAGCAAATTTTGGTTTCCCCCATCCCATAGAGGCTCCATATGAAATTTGACTTCAATCGGCCCAACGGTTTCCGAGGAGAAGCAGTTCGAAAATTTTCACATTTTTCGCCTCGGCAAAGCTATACTAAATGGAATGTAATGTTTCGCAAATTCATTGGTTAGATCTCATTGATCTCTATCAGTATGCCAACTAGACAAAAGTGCCCAGTGGGGCACGTATACCCCCGGCCAGTGCTGAACTACAAAGGGAAATAACTCTAAAAGGCCTGACCCCTTGGCCCTTATTTTCTTTCCCACAATACAAGTAGTCATACTGATCATGTGTGCAAAATTTCAAGTTTCTATGTGAAGCAATTCCTGAGATATCTTTGACACAAAATAATTGTTTACGGACAGACAGACAGACGGAAAAGACAAAAACTATATACCCCCATATGGCATACGCCGGGGGTATAAAAATTGTTTAAATATTCCAACAAAAGCATATGTGTCAAAGTTTGACCTAGGCACAAAGAAGGTCAAGGTCAACCCAGGGTCACCATTTTACCAATTTATGATGGGCCTACGTCCCAGATGCTATAATAATTTATTAAGTTTCGTGGAAATCTGCCCAGTGGTTCTGGAGAAGACTATTTTTGAAAGGTTTTTACCATATATGGCTTGGCGGCCATTTTGGTCATGTGACCTGGACCCCATGAGCAAATTTTGGTTTCCCCCATCCCATAGAGGCTCCATATGAAATTTGACTTCAATCGGCCCAACAGTTTCCGAGGAGAAGCAGTTTGAAATTTTTCACATTTTGCGCCTCGGCAAGGCTATACTAAATGGAATGTAATATTTCGCAAGTTCATTGGTTAGATCTCATTGATATCTATCAGTATGCCAAAAATTGTTTAAATATTCCAAGCGGTTAAGTCACTATCACCAATTTTCACAAACGGGTTACGGACGGACAGACAGACAGACCATATATGGCTTGGTGGCCATTTTGGTCATGTGACCTGGACCCCATGAGCAAATTTTGGTTTCCCCGATCCCATAGAGGCTCCATATGAAATTTGACTTCAATCGACCCAACTGTTTCCGAGGAGAAGCAGTTCAAAAATTTTCACATTTTTTGCCTCGGCGAGGCTATACTAAATGGGATGTAATATTTCGCAAGTTCATTGGTTAGATCTCATTGGTATCTATCAGTACGCCAAAAATTGTTTAAATATTCCAAGAGGTTAAGTCACTATCACCAATTTTCACAAACGGGTTACGGACGGACAGACAGACAGACCATATATGGCTTGGTGGCCATTTTGGTCATGTGACCTGGACCCCATAACAAATTTTGGTTTCCCCGATCCCATAGAGGCTCCATATGAAATTTGACTTCAATCGGCCCAACGGTTTCCGAGGAGAAGCAGTTCGAAAATTTTCACATTTTTCGCCTCGGCGAGGCTATACTAAATGGAATGTAATATTTCGCAAGTTCATTGGTTAGATCTCATTGATATCTATCAGTATGCCAAAAATTGTTTAAATATTCCAAGCGGTTAAGTAGCTATCACCAATTTTCACAAACGGGTTGGTGGCCATTTTGGTCATGTGACCTGGACCCCATGAGCAAATTTTGGTTTCCCCCATCCCATAGAGGCTCCATATGAAATTTGACTTCAATCGGCCCAACGGTTTCCGAGGAGAAGCAGTTCAAAAATTTTCACATTTTTCGCCTTGGCGAGGCTATACTAAATGGAATGTAATATTTCGCAAGTTCATTGGTTAGATTTTATTGATATCTATCAGTATGCCAAAAATTGTTTAAATATTCCAAGCGGTTAAGTCACTATCACCAATTTTCACAAACGGGTTACAGACGGACAGACAGACTGACAGAATGACACGGTGATTTTAGGGCACTCTTAGAAAATCAACTGACTTCAGTCGGTCGCTTTTTCTGCGGGTCGTGCAATTCTTTTGTCTTCATGATGGAAAAATACTGAACTTATAATATCTGCCTTATACAGATGATACAAAGGATCCACGCTATAATGGAAGTATTTGTTCCCTATTACTGTGCCGTTATAATGAATTAGCTGTTATAAAAAATCCAAGTTAGGAATATGATAGGATATAAAAGGTCTTTTCCACATCATTACTCCAAGATACAGACATTTGTTAGAATCGTTGGTGAGGCGATTCTAACAAATATCTATAACATTTGTTTTTTTTGAGTATTAAATTACAAGAATCTTTCATGACTATGGATTTGAATTGAGCATTTCCAGCCCGAGGGAAGCCCACGTTGTTCGGAATCGAGGCTAAGCCTTAAGCTAAGAATTCATTCCATTGACGTTGTCGTTACAACGAGTTTTGACGTTATAACGAATGTTGGTATAAAGAGGGTTGACTGTATTTTCATTGTAGCACACTTTTTTCTTACAGCATTATCTGTTGTCATCCGGTTAGAAGGAGTAGGGTTTCTAGCCTGGTGGCGGCGAAGCATTCTGGGGCTGCCACCAACGACAATCTGAGCCTACAAGGACATAAAATGCTGTAGAATACAAAAGCATGCACTTTCTATGGGCACATGTACAAGATACTACAAGACTGTAACAACAACAACCCGAGATAAAAACAAATATGATTCAACCTGTATTAAGCAAGCGCCTAAAGCATAACCAAAATTTGCTTGTTTAAGACAGGTGCTTGCTTAATACAGGTTTAATACATTTGCTTTTTTGGGGGAACCAAATGCTTGCTTGCTTAAGACAGGTTGCTTGCTTAATAGAGGTGGCCACTAAGACAGGTTTTACTGTACTTCTCACATGTAAATAAGAACAATCCACTGAAACTTCAATGACTCAAACACAGATGGCTCATTTGCCATGGCTAATTTTAACTCATTCTTAAGGGGAATAGATACCCATGGCAGATTTTTCTGCCATTTTTTAAGGGAGACATTTGAGACTTCATGTGTGCTTTTCTATGATCTCTGTCCTGCAAAAAAAGGGGTCTACTCTTAAATGAAAGAATTTGCTCCTCACGAGCAAATTCTTTCCTTTAAGAGTCGATCCCTATTGACATGGGAGACAAAAATACTTTTGCAGGAGTTGCCTCTCCTGAAAGTGTATATATTCCCCTTAAGTCCCTAGAGAATTCTCCTCATAGCTTCAGATATATTCATTTATGGAGGTTTCTCTACTGATATCAAGAAAAGGTATGTTTTGTGTATCATGAGAATGGCATGGAGGTGATCCTAATGAGTACACACAGCATGCCCACATTAAACAGAAGACTGCAAAGATATCCGCAATTCCTACCCAAAGAATCCCTATCTCGAACAAATGGTCACATAACAACAGATAATTAGGGTGCGTATTTTGTGACAATAGAAGGATAGTTTTCCTTATTTCTACATATAAAAAGTAGAAGTAAAACAAAGATCAGGAATTGATACAATTAACTTACTCCATCCATAAAAGACACCAAAGGGAAAGAAATACAAACATTAAGCGACCAGACCATAATGGAAACCTAAACAAAGGAAGGCCATATGGACAATTACTTTCCCACAAAATGGCCATATGGCCATCCAAAATTAAAAGACACAAGTCATACACACAGTAAGTAACAAACAACAACATAAATAAATCCCCACAGAAGAGCCGCCTTGGAACGGTCAGTGGAAGATTTCCACTGGGGGGCTTAAATCGATTTTACGTGGCCACAATCCTCGCCCTTACTTCCGTCGCGATTTAGACAAATAATTTGTTCAGTCCGCATGAAGGCCTCCTAACTCATCAGTGCAACATCTCCGTGAACACAGAAATCAAAGAACCACACAGGTGAGACAACGGTGAGGACTCGACAGCAAGAAACCACTGAAATGCTGGAGCAAAAGAAAACCAACAGTTAGACTCCGATGAGCCCGACCAGAGACAGAGCATCAGGCACCAACCAACATTATCTCTTTAATTTTCAATAAGCCTTTACGTTGGAGCCGTCATAGAATCTGAGGCCTGACCCACCGGCGTGCAATTAAAGAGGGAAGCAAAGTTGCCAACCGTGATTGGGTTAACTACCATGCATATAACATATGCATATAACATATAAACCTATGTTGTGGGTATTCATTAGAACCGCCTCAATGAGGCGGTTCTAATGAATACCCACAACATAGGTTTTTAGGGAGAATTGATAAAAACTGTCCTTCAGTAATCACAAAATGCCAGCTTTCTCAGTTGCTATGTGTTCATGGTCCCAATGTGTTTGAGCCAATGAAGTTCACCTGTACTGATTTAACATTGTATTCTTATCACTTTTTTAACACCATTTTTTTTTTTAAAAAAAATAAAGTTTTATTTTCTTTGGCATTGCCTGCATGCTGTGAGAGGGACAAGGTAACAAGTATGGAAACAAGGTGTATTGTAGACTAATAATGCTTCTTGAATTAATGGCTTTAGAAGCAAACGCACTTCATTTATACAGACACCAAATCTGAATAATGAACACAAAACACTACTTGCACAATGGGGCCCAGTTGTTCAAGACATTGTTAGGTTAAAAAAATTTGTTAGTGGTCAAACTACTATTCTAGCAAGTACAATATCGAAAACTTTGGTATTTTTGCTGGAAAATAAAAGCTGCAAGCACTGCATGATGTCCTGTCACTAAAATTACATCGAGCAAGTGCCATATCAAAGTCAAAAAGGAATTCAAAGTAAGGATGCATTACTCTTTCTCTTAATAAAGTTGACAGGAATACATGACTGAGATGACTATTTTCAATGTTCAAAGAGCCATGGCTCCAATAGAAAGTAAACCAGAATTACAATTCACATTCCAAGTTTTTGGGGGCCTGTGCCCTTTAAAATAAAGTCAAGGTCTTCAAAATCTAATCATCCCTTAATGAAGTTGACAAGAATACATGACTGAAATGACTATTTTCAATGTTCAAAAAGAGTCATGGCTCCAAAAGAAAGTAAACCAGATTTACAATTCTCATTTTCAGTTTTTGGGCACCTGCGCCCTTTAAAATAAAGTCAAGGTCTTCAAAATCTAATCAAATCCTTGGTCAATTGCAATGATATATTGTACCAAGTTAGCCCACAATTCATTGATGTGTTCATGAGATTGGCCTAAAAATAAACAGTTTTTGGGGGCTGTGCCCATGAAAATAAGGTCAAGGTCATCAAAACCTGATGGCTGTTTTCCCCCATCCTAGTGATGTAACCATGGGAGTTTGGTCAGAATCAATCAAACGGTTCAGGAGATAGAGTGCTTCAAATAGACTACATGATAGAAATGACTATGTTCAAAGTTCAAGGGGTGGTAAAAATCAGAATTATGGTCCATATGCTCTGCAGTCGTCTCAAGGTGTTCTACATATCTGTGAAGTTTCATGAAAATATCTCAAATGTGTCAGAGCGGACACTAAACTGATAGCAACAGCTATATTCAAAGTTCAAAGGGCAATAACTCCAAAAGTAGGAAAATCAATAGGTTCATATGTTCTGCACATCGTCTTGTGGTGCTCTACATATCTGTGAAGTTTCATGGAAATATCTCACATGGTATCCAAGTTATGGAGCAGACACGGAACTATGATAGAAATGGCTATGTTCAATGTTCAAAAGGTAACAACTCCAAAAGTAGGAAAATCAGAGTTATGGTTCATATATTCTGCATGTCGTCTCACAGTGCTCTACATATCTGTGAAGTTTCGTGAAAATATCTCAAATGGTATCGGCGTTATGGAGCAGACAGGAAACTATGAGGTGCTGACGGACGGATGGACATAAGTTCTCACGGACAGATATTTAGGTGGCTAGGCGTCGGCATATTGACTACTTCAGTGGCAAATTCTCTAAGCGGCAAGCCACGTAAGAGCAAATTTTTGCCACGTAAGTACTAAAACTATAGAATAACTACTAAAGTGTCAAAATGTCCAAATCTTTTGCCCCCTAAATGTCATGTTGTAAGTGCGGACAGATGTACGGATAGACGGATGGACAGACACACAAAACTTTGGAGGATATAACATAATACCCCGCCATTTTTTGAATGGCGGGCATAAAAATGTGTCGTTTTTGAAAATGCAATAACTGCTCTAATTTTTTCTGCAAAATTATTAATAGCACATTTTGCCATTTCATATGATCACAGTTTTAACGGACATCGCAACTTTTAAACAACTGGACCCCCGTGGCTATTTTATAATCACAAAATGAAACACACAACTCTCACAAGGTACAAAAGTTTATACCTAATAAATAGTTTCACTGTTACATGAAACTACCTGGCGATGTTGCTTTAAGACTGCAAGAAGACAACTCACCTGTACTGGTATAGTCTGTTGTATGACTGCAGTATGTGGCTGTGCTATTGCCAAGGTAACATAGAGCTGTCTTGGGCGTGGCTGAGAAAGGTCAACCATAAGGTCACTGAGAGCATGATAACTATGGCTAATGGAATGCATAACTTCTGACACCATGTTACAGACACGCTGTTGTTCCTCCAACTCCTGAAAATAATGAACAGGAAGGTTGGCACAATATTTCACTAGTCAGAGAACCATAAAATGTGGGTCAAGGTCAATATGGATGCTTGCATTAAAAGATGTCATCCCTGGATGCAAGTTTGTACCATGTTTCATAAACGTAGCTTAAATAGTTCTTGAGAAGTGGACCTAAACAGTACTGTTGGTGATAGGGTAGATGTAATATTTCACAGTCAGTGAAATCAGGTCAAAGTTGAAGCTGCCATCCCTATAGTTTGTTTGATTTGAGGTTTTATGTCCCTGTCAACACTGCATAGGTCATTTTGGAGGCATTGCTTCCAATTTTGTGGGACTAATCCGACTTTTACCCAACATTAAGCTGAAATGACTTCTCAAGCCCTGCCACCAAATGAAACCAATAGGGTTTATAAGCATTGACGGTCCGACTCACACTGCTTTGCCTTGGCAGGCTTAGATCCTCTAAGCGGTTTACCAGTACTAGTGTGCAGTCGGTTTCAGCTCTGCATCGAAGCATCATGCCATCCCTATAGATGCAAGTTTGTACCAGGGTCTGACTTGCACATTAGGATCAACACCAGCAGCCAATTGTTCAAAGCCTCATTAGCTTAACAAGCTTGTTAGTGGTCATATAATATTCTTAACTTTTCTAGCAAGTACAATATCTAAAAATTTTGTATTATTGCTGAAAAAAATGTGAGCAGCTGCTCACATTTTCTTTTGCAAATGCAAAAGCTGCTCACATTTTTTCAGCAAAAATATTAGCATATTTACCACATTAAATGATCAAAATTTTAATGATATGCTAACTAACAATGTTGTTAGTTTTGAACAACTGGCCCCTGGGAAACATAAATGTTGCTGACCAAAAACTAGACAAAGTACCCTGTGGGGCACATATAAACCCCCAGTGCCATCCCCTTTACTGGAAATTAGCTTCTTTCCATATACAGTCTATTAAGAACAAGAGCTTGACAACAACCATGAAATGTATGTGTCTTTACTGAGTGCACCACAGAAGACACATTTTTTGCTTCACACAACTCAATAATCCTTTGACTGTTGTTTTGGGTCCCAACAAGAGCACTATTGAGTGATACATACATTCTGATCCGACTGAGAATCATCTCTGACAATCTGAGTAAACCTCTGTAGATGTGGCTGCAGTCTTCTGTTTAACTCCTCAACTTCTTCCAATACCTCACCTAGAGCTGTGATGTTGGGGCGACTGAAACAAATGAACAAACATTTATAAATAAAAAGAATTCTGCCAAAGGCTATGTTGTGCCTGTGGGGGCTCAAAGTCACATTTCAGTTTGCATTAAAGTAGCCAATCTTAGATGCAAACTTGTACCAAGTATCATTAATAAAGTTCTTATAGTTCTTGAGAAATGGACTTGAACATTATGATGAACACTAGGCTTGACACAATAGATCACAAAGTCAATGAATCATGAAGTGTAGGCCAATGTCAAATATGGATAATTCCTTATAATTGCCATCACTAGATGCAAGTTTGTACCAAAGATCATTAATGAAGCTCTTATAGTTATTGAGAAATTAAATTGACTAGTAGGGTGAATGCTAGGTTTGACCCAATAGTTTACAAAGTCAGTGAACCATGAAAAGTGGGTCAAGGTCAAATATGGGTGCTTGCATTATCGTTGCCATTCCCAGATACAAGTCTGTACCAAGTATCATTAATGAAGCTTTTAAAATTCTTGTGAAATGAGCATAAATAGTGTGATAACCGTTAGGTTTGACGCAATAGATTTCAAAGACAGTGAACCATGAAAAGTAGGTCAAGATCAAATATGGATGCTTGCATTATTGTTGCCATCCCCAGATGCAAGTCTGTACCAAGTATCATTAATGAAGCTCTTATAGTTCTTGAGAAATGAACTTGACCATTTGGATGAAAGCTAGGTTTATCAAAAATGTTGACAGATTGTCAAATGGACAAATGGATAGACTGATGGCTGGACAGAAGGATTTATTTGTTTGATTTGAGGTTTAACGTCCCCGTCGACACTGTATAGGTCATTTTGGAGACATTGCTTCTACTTTTGTGAGTTTTTCACTAGGGATGTAACGATGCATCGGACCATCGATGCATTGCGATAGGCACTGGGCCGATAGTACTGCATCGATGGTAAAGTTAAACATCGATGACTATCGCCGATAGTGTTTTGAACTATCGATAGTTTCGATAGTTTTTAAAAATTTCTATATCACAAGTTTTTCAGATAATTCCCAAAGTTATTTTCATTCTTAACTCTATTCTTTATTACAAAATGCGTCTTGCACCTGGTCACTCAAGCGCACAACTGTATATTGTCCTAATTATAATCCAATAATCCCCTGTGTCAGCGGGAGTCAACGCATGGACATAAGGTTTGCTTGTCGTGAGATAAAAGCAATAAAATTACAGTCAAATCGTGATTTGGCGATGACCTACAGGTACAAGGTGTTTATGTAGAAGCGGATTCCTTTTTGTTATGCATTATCCACTTTACACCCAAGGTCTGAAAATTCCTTCACTGAACTGGCAAATTGACAGCTTTCTGAAGCAAACACTTTGATGTTAATTCATTTCGAAATAATTGACATGGACGACCACGCATATTTTGATCACGCTAATCTGCAAGCTATCAGTAAAAGCGGTAATTATTGTGTGTTTACAAAGCGATATTTATTATCAAAGGGTGCCGCAACATTAGCACGTGAAGCATGGAAAATTCGCATGTGTCAGGTGCAAAAAATGTTCTGGTTGATGTTTTAGAGGATTTATTTTGTCAATGGCAGACATCAAAGGATATGACAGAACGTTTATAATTTTGGCATCCAGACATGTTTATACAGCCTAGGAACTATTTTAATTAAAAGCTTGGACACAATGTATTCAGTATATGCACAGGGAAGTACCTCACTAGAAAACAATTAAAGAAAATAAAAATGTGGTACGATTTTCCGTTTATTTGTAATTCTAAATTATATTGAAACAATTACTAAACAACAAATGAAACAAACGTTTTTTTGGAAAATTATTAAACAAGAAAATGATGGGAATTTAGACAAATTGGCACATGCAAGAATTTCGGGGATGACATTGTAAGGCATGTTCGGCACGTTTCTGATGGTCGGCCGGGGTCTATTTGGATTTGAAAATGTCTTTAGCCCTGATCTCTATCGTGTCCCGTTTAACAAACGCATACGCACCGATTGTGTACCGAAATTTCTTAGATTTTCCGTCACAGACATGCAAAGTTTTTAAAAATAAAAATGGGGGAGACAGCGCGTTCAGGAGTGTTGGCGGGCTCAAAGCCTTGTGGGACAAGCTCCCATGATAGGCTAGAAAATCGTGCATTCTGAGAGCTTTTTGAACATATTTTGTTCATTCGTTACACTTCTGTTCATGGATAAATAACTAATAAGTATTTTTAAAGTCATTTCCTTGGGAAGTTGCCTTCAAACTAATACCTGGCCATACCAAACACACACCCCAGCTGTATAATGCAACAGCACAAGAGAATATCTTACCATATATGCCCAGACAGATAGACAGATATACCCGGACCTTGTTATAGCACGATTCGTTGCAGCACGAATACAGATACAGCACGGTTTTGCTTTGGATCCAAAATTTTCCCCATCTAACATTTATAAATGTAATCCAATGTTTCTATCAAGTTTCAAGCACAACAACTTTATTCTCCTCCGACTTTTAAGTGCGGAAATAGGTAGATAATACTGTAGTTGTCACGGTCAATAACGGTAATTTTTCAAGTTCAAGTTTATTGCAGACATGTTATAACAGCTTGTCTAATTAGCAATTCAAGATACTGACAGATATATAAACTTGACACGCATGATTAACACGAGCTGCAGCCGATATACTCAAAAGATCAAAATTGTCGGCTTAGCGAGATAAGAGCCTAAAGAATGCAGATTAGTTTATAATTTAATGATCCAGCCACAAGAAGAGGACCCCTCCATCCAAAACTTTCACATCGCTCAACAAGCAAGTGCAAGGCCACTGAAATCGCCACGAAATCCACCGTCCACAAACCGCCGCTAACGTTTTTCTGCACCCGATCGATAAATGACGTCATCTGACCCCAGCTACCCCGCATGTGTTTAATGTTATTGTTTTATTTTATTTTAATGGGGCGTATTTCTTTCATAAAAAATGTTTGCAACCGGTAAAAAAATATTTTCTCGATAGCTAAACGGTTGTGGATAGAGCTGGACAGAGAACGGCGCCTTGCACAATTCCCGACTTATCCCTGGAATCTCTGTGTCAATCACCAACAACAGCATACATATGTGTTTACTCACATTAAAGCATTTGGCTATTCCCGATAAGAGTCTGCTATTTTGGCGCCAAAACATAACCACGCGCGAGACAGTAGAATAGTCCGTTTTTATTATGCATACATTAGATGGAGCTAAACGTCTTAGGAGCGATTACATCATTTTCACATTGACTGTGGATTAGATTTTATGATTGGAGGATAAATGCAAATTAGAGACATAACTTAATCTTATTTTCACACCTTGTCATTGTAGGCTTATGGAGAGCACCGGAGGCAGTGTAATAGTAGAGTAGACTGATCCATAACAGATACGGTCGGCGTTTATAACACAATTCGGTTAACTTATACTGTCCGTTGGTTGAAGGAAATTAACCGTTATGGTTTACTATCATTTTTGCAAACACTTCAAGAAACGACTGTTTTCATTTGTTAATGCCAATCTGCAGGTGTGGAACCGTGTTGTTAAATTCCTAATAATACTGGACAGTGCATTAATTATTATCAGTTTTACTCATAGATTAACTCGGATTTTTCCGCTGGATTTGACACACGAAAATACAAGCGCAGCTTTTCAAAAATTTGCCCCAAAACAGTGTTTTCATTTTTGCGGGAGTTTTATCCTGAATTTCGTGAGACCAGAGGAAAGTTATTTTTTCGGAGTCTCCCGTGATTTTCGGGAGCCTTAACATGTCTGAGTCTTGGCAGCTTCTTTTAAAATGGGTCTCTCCGCACTTCCAGGATGATTTAAACTTAATGGAAAAAAAGATGTTGCTCGGGAGCTGTTTCCTCTTGTAGGGGCAGACAGAAAAGAAAACAGGAGTTTACAACAGTTGTCCCTCTGTGTAAATTCTCTTGTTTGATTATTTAATGCAGATAATACATATAGAAAAACAGTTTTAAGGTTTGAATACTTTTTATTTCCTTCTAAAACGAGAAAATATGCTTCAGGCAATGGTATCGCAATAGTATTGCAATAGTAGTCAGCAATAGTAATAGTATTGCAATGGTTCTTCCTGCAATGTCAATAGTATCGCAATAGTCATTTTCTGACTATCGTTACATCCCTATTTTTCACCCGACATTGAGAGGAAATGACATCTCAAGCCCTGTCGCCCAATGAAACCAATAGGGTTTATAAGCATGGACGGTCCAATTCGCACCGCTTTGTCTGGTCAGACTTACATCATCTAAGCGGTTTCCCAGTACTCATGTGCAGTCGGTTTCAAATCTGCTTGGAAGCATCATGCAGCCCATCTATTTGTTCAAGCCCCGATGGCGGGGGCCATCTTGACCGATGGACAGAAGGAAGAACAGATGAAAAATCAGATGTCTATATCGCGCCATGCTAATACAGTATAGCTCCAATATATCGTGTTCTGATATTTCGCGATGTCCAATCTATCGCGGTCGCGCCGTGGATCCCGTTTTTTTCCCCCTTAAAAATTCAAAATAAAAAAAAAAGAGTTTTAAGTTGTTAAAATTTATTTAAAACCAGGTTAAACCAGACGCTAACAGCGTTTGACTTTTCCCGCCCAGCGTCTGCTATTTGGCACCAAAACATAACCATTCACAAGATCGCAGAAAAGTCCGTTTTTATGATGCAAACATCTACCGTTAGATGTAGCTAATTGTCTGAGGAGCGATTAAATCATTTTCACATTGATTGTGGATTAAATTCTATGATTGGAAGATAAACGCCAATTAGAGACATAACTTGACCATATTTTCACACCTTATCGACACACACCGCAGGGTGGCAATTATATGACAGGAATTAACAATAGTGTCATACCTGAACCGTAATAAATACACAGATGGTTTGTCTCTCAATTGACAGTGCAGCAATTATTGTTGTTGTATAGTTTTTCTGCCCGTGGTAGACGTTAAATAATTTTTTTCCAACCGCTACTTTTAATGATTCTGAGATCTGGCAAGCCAAGGGAAACAACAAAAATTGCTTTAGCGCTTATGGTAGTTGTGGCCCTTGGCCGTCACCCGTTACAGACAACCAGGGGAACCCGCAAATCCAAAATGGCGTCCTGTTTTGACATTTTAGCAACCACATGTTTTCAGACGCAGATTTTCAGCTGTTCTCGAATGTAAGTTAATTGGTAGACATAGTCCCCTTTGTTTGTTCTGTCACTGAGTAATTCTGAACCTACTTTAATGGTGAATTACGGCCGATAGCATTACTGACAGCCATTAGTGTGTATTGATAAACGGTTCTCACCAAACTATCACTGCGACTTGTTGTGGCATCTCGGCAAATTATCGCGACTTATATCGCGCTCTGACCACATCGCTGTTTTCGGGCTATGGACCCCGACTACCGCGATATATTGGAGCTATACTGTAGCAGGTGTGACAGCAGGTGTGACAGCAGGCGTGACAAACATTGTATTTCTGGGTCCTGTTTTAAAAGTGTGGTTAATTTAACCCTTACCATGCTGAATCCGATATATCAAGATCACCTGGCTTATTGAAAATTGAAATCATGCAACACAAATGACTGAAAACAAAGGCATGAAACTGACATCTGCTCATGACATTTGGTGCTTTAACCCACCCTTATCCTGCTGAATATTAATTTAGCCACACCCATTTCTGACTTTGAACCAATCAGATTACAGTCCAACCTGTATTAAGCAAGCATCTAAGGGATTATCAGAATGTGCTTGCTTCAGACAGGTGCTTGTTTAATACAGATGGATTTTAATGCATTTTCCTTTTTTGGGGACCCAAGGCATGCTTGCTTAAAACAGGTTGCTTGCTTAATAGAGGTGGCCACTATGACAGGTTTTACTGTACTTGATGTTATTTATTCCTACAAATTCATAAACTGAATGGCAAACAGTGTAGATCCTGATCAGATGACGTCTTCAGAAGATATCTGATCAGGATCTTTGTTTGTTTTGAGGTTAAACGTCCCCGTCAATACTATATTGGTCATTTTGGAGTCGTTGCTTCCAATTTTGTGGGACTTTTACCCGATATTGAGATGAAATGACATCTCAAGCCCTGTCACCCAATGAAACCAATAGGGTTTATAAGCATGGGCGATCAGACTCGCACCGCTTTGCCTGGGCAGGCTAAGATCCTCTAAGCGGTTTACCAGTACTTGTGTGCGGTCAGTTTCAGCTCTGCGTGGAAGCATCATGCAGCCCATCTATTTCTTCAAGCCCCATTGGGCGGGGGCCGGTTATTAGGATCTTCACTGTTTGCAAAGTTAAGGGTTGTCATGAACAGCAGGATAAGGGTTAAGTGAAAATTTTAACCACTTGTACGTTACTTACACAGGGCCTCTTGGTGGTTGCTGTGATGAGGTGCTAGTTGATGGCTGTTCAGAACTGCTGGCCTCTGATTGGCTACTCGTGGGCTGCTCTTGTACAGTTGGTTCTCTTTCTGTGCTTGACACGCCATTCTGTGATCTCATATCCACATCTGATTGGACAGTATCATTAGTCTCATTTTCTGTCTGACTTGAACCTAATTATATTGAAAAATTTTAATACTTAAGACACTGAGATTAAACTACATCTGAAAATGTTGTCTGCTTTTGTTATCGTCTGAATATTTTTTTGCAAACTTTTGCATACAGTCTGTATGCAAAGTGTGGGCCCAGATCAGACTGCTCCAGCAGTCTGATCTGGGTCCACACTGTTTGCAATAAATTACTTTTAAGGTAACCGGCAGATGGCAAAGCAGACGACAATTGTCATGATTAGTATTTTATGGGTTAACTTCAATGACCAAGCATACACAATAACCTAGTTATAACATGTTCTTTATTAGATGGTTTTGATATAAGGTGGAAGATTGATCACAAAACATTACGAAAACAGGCCTATACAAACACATGGTATATTTTACCGCTGAAAAAAATGAAAATTTTAAGATGAAAAATTGTGATATTTTTCTTATTTTTGCTCAACATAGATTGTGGGTACTTGTTAGAACTGCCCCAGCAAGGCAGTTCTAACGAGTACCAACAATCTGTGTTTCTGAGCAGAAATAAGAAAAAAAGTTTACCCCTGTAAACCCCAGTTTTACTGTATAAAAGTGGGGTTTAAGGGGGTCAGAATTAAATGGTCATTTTTCTTTATAATCAATCTATACATCTTGTTTTGATATAACATGGTTGGTTGGTTAAAACAGACTAAACAGATTGTGGTGTGCCTAACTGGACCACACTTTTCCTTCTTTCCAGAATGACTTCTACTATATTGTAAACGAGTCCTGTTGCCTGACAGGGTAGCAGCTCCCCACTCTTTTAAACATACAATTTCTTATTCTGTGACCTCAACCTTCAGAGCTAAATGAAACTTTGGGCCAATATCTAGCTTCATGCCAGGAAAAAACAAGAGCACCGCAAGCGGGTGCCAACGCTCGTCTGCAGTTTCTTTTAGAAAACAAAAGTTCTAAGTCAAATCAAATTGCAAGATGGAGTTATAAAACTTGTAGGGAATGTAGCTCTTGTGATGGTGAGTATGTGTATGAAGTTTCATGAAGGTAGGCCAAATACTTTTGGAAATATGGTCAAGGTTAAGTTTTTTGGTTAATTTTTCGAAAAATAGGTCAAAGTTCAATGGTCAAGGTCACACGTCAAAAAGCGTGGTATGACTGAAAAGGTCTTGTCCCAAGGAACATTCATGTGAAGTTGGAAGGCTCTGTTGTGAATAGTATTGAAATAAGAGACAAAAACAATTTAAAAAAAACGGAGAGAAAAGGGGAGATAATTCAATCAAATTGCAAGATGGAGTTATAAAACTTGTAGGGAATGTAGCTCTTGTGATGGTGAGTATGTGTATGAAGTTTCATGAAGGTAGGCCAAATACTTTTGGAAATATGGTCAAGGTTAAGTTTTTTGGTTAATTTTTCGAAAAATAGGTCAAAGTTCAAAGGTCAAGGTCACAGGTCAAAAGGCGTGGTATGACTGAAAAGGTCTTGTCCCAAGGAACATTCATGTGAAGTTGGAAGGCTCTGTTGTGAATAGTATTGAAATAAGATACAAAAACAATTTAAAAAAAAACGGAGAGAAAAGGGGAGATAATTCAATCAAATTGCAAGATGGAGTTATAAAACTTGTAGGGAATGTAGCTCTTGTGATGGTGAGTATGTGTATGAAGTTTCATGAAGGTAGGCCAAATACTTTTGGAAATATGGTCAAGGTTAAGGTTTTCGGTTAAATTTTCGAAAAATAGGTCAAAGTTCAAAGGTCAAGGTCACAGATCAAAAAGTGTGGTATCACTGAAAAGGTCTTGTCCCAAGGAACATTCATGTGAAGTTTGAAGGCTCTGTTGTGAATAGTATTAAAATGAGAGCAAAAAAATGTGTTTCAGAAAAAAATTGGAAAAGGGGAGATAATTCAGCCAAAATCAACAATGTTGTTATGGTCCTTGGTCAAAATGTAGCTCTTGTGATGATGAGTGTGTGTATGAAGTTTCATGAGGCTAGGTCTAATACTTTTTAAGTTATAGCCAAGGTTAAGTTTTTTTGGAACGACGCAGGACGACACAGGACGACGCAGGACGACTACGCAGACGCCGGAGTGATGACAATAGCTCGAAAGTTTTTTTTCAAAAAACAGACGAGCTAAAAATGCCAGGTTATGCAACGGAAGGTCATGTGTTTTTTTATTTCAGGTACTGCAGTTTTCATCCACCTCTAATTAAGGATCAGCTCGAAATAAGTTAAATTATCTTGAAAGAGCCGTAAATTGCAACCCCCCCCCCCCCCCCCCCCCCCCACCAAAAGAAGCCAGGTATAAACTTAATCCGACAAAGCATTGGGAAAACATGAAATCTTAAATCTTAACCCCTGTCCCTGCTGAATTAATTGATTTTGCCACACCCATTGCTGACTCTCAACCAATCAAATTACTTGATATAATTTATACACTCAATTCACAAACTGAATAACAAACTGTGGATCCTGATCAGATGGCTTCTTAAGCCACCTGATCTGGTTCTACACTATTTGCAATGGTTTGGGGTGATATGTTCCACAGGACACACAGGCCAGGGGTCAAAAGATTCTACAGATGTTACCACAGCCATAATCAACATTGTCCCCAATGCTGGGGTAGTGCAACAGCTCTTTCTGTAAAACAGTACAGGTAAGCTAGTAATATAAGCCACAACAAGCAGTACTCTGTCCTTGGACATGTGCTCCAACCCTTATCCTGCTGTTTACAACAACCCCTACCTTTGCAAATAGTGTACATCCAGATCAGATGGCTTCTAAAGAAGCCATTTGATCAGGATCTAAGCTGTTAGTCATGCATTTAGAAGCTATCTGATTTGGATCAACACTGCTTGTCATGCAGTTTGTGATTTTAACAAATATATTATATCAAGTAATTGACTGGTTGATAATCAGCAATGGGAGTTCCTTAATTCATGCAGCAGGATAAGGGTTAAGCTAGGAAAAACCAGAAAAAGTGTCCATAGGACACAGATGCCCCTGCCAAATGCCATTCATAAATCAGGCTCTACCTGTTACAAAAACTTTAACCTGAGGTTAAAGGATCACGTACGTACGTACGTACGTACGTACGTACGTACGTACGTATGTACATACACACCTACAGACTGACGTACACATGTACGCACGTACGGAAAACCGAAAAACTATATGCCCCCGGCATCATATGATGCGGGGGCATAATCAGCCAGCATTCACAGAACTTAGAACATAACCTTCCTTGGTTGCATAAAAAATCTTTGGAAATAGTGCACAGGGAAGATTCTCACCAAACTCTGCTTACAGGCTGAGAACATTTTTGGCTGCAAGCATATGTTTAAAGGCATTTTTTTGCTTGTAGTGAAGTATATATACTCAGCCAATGATGTCATTTTGGGGAGAAAAGCTATATTAATTTTGACATCATAGTCAAGTTTTGTAACCAGTCAAAATAATCATGAAGATTTTTACCCTTGAGCTGCCGAGGAAAACAACATCTGAAAATGTTGTCTGCTTATTTCAAACTTTTTAGAAATATTTTTTCATATAGGCAAACAGTGTGAACCCAGATGAGACTGCTCTGGGTCCACACAGTTTACAAAAAGGACTTTTAAAGTAACCGGCAGACAAAAAAGCAGACAACAGTTGTCGTGATTGGCGACTTATGGCTTAACTCTTTGCATGCTGGGTAATTCTGCATGATGTTTTTTTTGCCATCTGTGGATTTTTCTTGAATTAACTTTTAAAAAAAATCTTTCTTACATCACAGTGATCCAGATCAGGCCTGCAAAAATATTTGCAAAGGCCATCAGCAGACAACAATAGCCACCACTAGCGGGGAAAGAGTTAACCCATAAAAAGCCAATCACGACAATTGTCATCTGCTTTGTCGTCTGCTGGTTACTTCAAAGTTATTTTTGCAAACATTGTGGATCCAGATCAGACTGCTCCTAGAGGAGCAGTCTGATCAGGGTCCACACTGTTTGCCTGTGTGCAAAAATATTTTTTGAAAGTTTGCAAAAAGATTCAGCAGATGGCATAAGCAGATGACATTTTTCAGATGTACTTTTTCTCAGCGCCTTAAGGCTTAAAAATGACCCTATTCAGCTTTGTGAGAGTTTCAATTGTTATAAGCAATCTAAAAATATGCCCGTTTATTTTGTAATGTGTCAGAAAGTCGAAATGGGATACTGGTTATGAACAAGAAGCCCATGGGCCACTATGCTCACCAGAGCTCAGGGGGCACTGCCCACTGGCAGCAGTAAATTTTAATTAACCATGGAAGCCCTGCCCCCAAGGATACTACAGATAGAATTTGGACCAAATCAGCCTAGTGGCTTCAGAGGTCTGATGTCTCTTGAATATGATGTTGCAGGACAACAGATGACAATTGACAATTTCCCATCTGTGGCAACTAATAGGCCTAAAAGAACATTATTAAATGAACATTTCTATGTAAATTTGACAAAATATCTTGAAAGGCATAAATGTCATTTTTCAGTTTTTCCCATTTATAAGTCAATGGAAATACTTGCCATAGCAAACAAACCAAAGAGCCAAATTTCATAAACCAGAGCTCAGGTGGGCACTGCCCATGTATTTTAACATGATATGATTTTAATCTACCAATTATAAAGTCTCCCAAACCAACCCCAAACCCAAATGAGCACTCATGTGGACTGTATCTGAAATATTATGTGTTTTATAAAGTAGAGAGGGTGGGGCATGAACCCAATGGAGCCCTGATTGGTGTCACTAAATGTGTCTTATCAAAAGGAACAGAGACATATATGGTTTTGCGGTGGGGATATGTATGGCTCCTGAGATGTAAGGTCTTTTAAGCAGTGGAGGGTTTTGGACATGGCGGCCAGAAAAGCCCAAGACTGTGTTCACTGAATGCTGAACGGTTTCTGAGATATGAGGCCCTTTTATGAAGTGGATGGTCCCTGCTGACCCCCCAAGATGGGGGTGACTGAATGTGTCTAATAGCAATGAACAAGAATATAATTATGTGATTATGGGGTGGGGATTTGAATGGTTTCTGAGATATATGGCCTATTATGAAGTGGGGACTTATCATAAGGAACAAGAATATATATGGTTAAGGGGTGGGGAACTGAACAGTTTCTGAGATATATGGCTTTTAATGAAGTAAAGGGGTGGGACATGGCCCGTGGCACCCAGGGGTCCCCCATGCTGGTGTCACTGCGTCTTATCATAAGGGACAAGAATATATTATGGTTTAGGGGTAGGGCTCTGAACAGTTTCTCAGATATATGGTCTTTTGTGAAGTTGAGGGGTTGAGCATGGCCCGGGCATGCCCTGGGTGACTCCTAAGTTGGTGTCACTGAATGTGTCTTATCATAAGGAACAAGAATATATATGGTTTAGGGGTGGGGATCTGAAAGGTTTCTGGAATATTTGGCCTTTTATGAAGTGGAGGGGAAGGGGCATGGCCCCGGCACAAACTGGGGGACCCCCAGGTTGATGTCACTGAATGCGTCTTATCATAAGGAACAAGAATATATACGGTTAAGGGGTGGGGATCTGAATGGTTTCTGAGATAAACGGCATATTATGAAGTGCAGGGGGTGGGGCATGTCCCCGGCACATCTGGGGGAATCCCCAAGTTGGTGTTTCCTTTAATGCATCTTATCATAAGATACAAAAATATATATGGTTTAGGGGTGGGGATTTGTAAGGTTTCTGGAAAAGTTGGCCTTTTATGAAGTGGAGGGGGTTGGGCATGGCCCGGCACATCCTGGGTGTCTCCCAGGTTGGTGTCACTGAATGCGAATTATCATAAAGAACGAGAATATATATGGTTTAGGGGTGGGGATTATGTAGGGTTTCTGGGATATTGGGCTGTTTATGAAATCGAGGGGGTGGGGCATGGCCCAGGCATATCCCGAGGGACCCCCAGGTTGCTGTCACTGAGTGCATCTTATCATAAGAAACAAGAATATATATGGTTTAGGGGTGGGCATCTGAGTGGTTTCTGAGATAAATGGCATTTAATGAAGTGGAGGGGGTGGGGCATGTCCCCGGCACATCCGGGGAAACCTCCAGGTTGGTGTCACTTAATGCATCTCATCATAAGGAACAAGAATATATGTGGTTTAGGGGTGGGGATCTGTAAGGTTTCTGAGATATAAGGCATTTTATGAAGTGGAGGGGGCGGGGTATGGCCCCAGCACAACCTACGGGACCCCCAGGTTGACATAAAAGCATATGGGTGAGAGAAGTTTACTCAAGGAACATTTCTATGAAAATTTTTCAAAATATCTGCAAAGGCTTGGTAGTTAATGCATTTTTTCAATTTGCCCCATTATAAGTCTATGGAAAATATAAGTTGCCATAGCAACCAAACTAAAGAGCCGAATTTCATAAAAAACACAAAACCTGTAAAGGCAAATATGGTGAATATTTCCATAAACTCTCAGCCTCATAGAGCATAGGGTTTCTGAGGAGATGATTTTTCAAGTATTTTTTTTTTTCTATTTTTTTTTCATTTTGGTTTCAATGGCAACCAATACAAATGAGCAGCAGCCCTAAATTCATATGTCAGAGAGTAGATTGTCTAAGGGCTATAATTTGCCCCCGGGCTATAATTTGCACAATCTTGATAAAGGTTCACTAAATGAAATTTCACACCAAATATCGAAGACCTAGGCCTTGTGGTTTCACAGAAGAAGATTTTTAAAGATTTTCCCTATATAAGTCTATGTAAAACCAAAGGGAGCCGGAGCTGGGGCATATTGGTCTCAGGGCTATAATTTGAACAATCTTGGTAGAGGTCCACTAGATGAAGCTTCATACCAAATATCAAAGACCTAGGCCTTGCGGTTTCAGAGAATGAGATTTTTAAAGATTTTCCCTATATAAGACTATGTAAAACCAAAGGGCTCCTGAGCGGGGGCATTTTTGGCTCCAGGGCTATAATTTGAACAATTTTGGTAGAGGCCCACTAGATAAAGTTCCATACCAAATATCAAAGACCTGGGCCTTGCAGTTTCAGAGAAGATTTTTAAAGATTTCACAAAATAAGTCTATGTAAAACCAAAGGGTCTCGGGGCGGGGACATTTTTTGCCCCAGGGCTATAATTTGCACAATCTTGCTAAAGGTCCACTACATGAAATTTCACACCAAATATCAAAGACCTAGGCCTTGTGGTTTCACAGAGGAAGATTTTTAAAGATTTTCCCTATATAAGTCTATGTAAAACCAAAGGGCGCCAGAGCTGTGGCATATTGGTCTCAGGGCTATAATTTGAACAATCTTGGTAGAGGTCCACTAGATGAAGCTTCATACCAAATATCAAAGACCTAGGCCTTGTGGTTTCAGAGAATGAGATTTTTAAAGATTTTCCCTAATTAAGACTATGTAAAACCAAAGGGCCCCGGAGCGGGGGCATTTTTGGGTCCAGGGCTATAATTTGAACAATCTTGGTAGAGGTCCACTAGATGAAGCTTCATACAAAATATCAAAGACTTGGGCCTTGTGGTTTCACAGAAGAAGATTTTTAAAGAGTTTCCCTATATAAGTCTATGCAAAACCTAAGGGCCCCGGAGCGGGCGCATTTTTGGCCCCAGCACTTTAATTTGAACAATCTTGGTAGGGGTCCACTAGATGAAGCTTCATACCAAATATCAAAGACCTGGGCCTTGCAGTTTCAGAGAAGAAGATTTTTAAAGATTTTCCCGAAATAATCCTGGCCCTGGTGCGGGAGCATTTCTGGCCCCAGTACTATAATTTGGACAATCTTGGTAGGGGTCCACTAGATGAAGCTTCATATCAAATATCAAAGACATGGGCTTTTTGGTTTCTTAGAAGAAGAGTTTTTAAGTTTTCAGTGAAAAAAATCTTTTTTCTGCTCCTGTGACCTAGATGTGCAACGGATCGGAACCATTTGGACAACTTTGAAAGGGGACCACCTAAGGATCATTCCTGTGAAGTTTGGTCAAAATCCGATCAGTGGTTTAGGAGGAGATGTCGTCTCAAAAAACTGTTTACCGAAGCACGGATGCGCGGACGACGGACAAAAAGTGATCCCAAAAGCTCACCTCGTCACTACGTGACAGTGAGCTAAAAACATGGCAAAAGGTACACACATACCAATATCACTTGCATGCCAACTATGGCAAACAAAGAGAAGTACTTACTAGGTGTTTCTGTATCTGTAGTATCCATTGGTTCAGCAGTTGCCTGGTTATCTGTTGTCTGGTTACCGGTTGCAGTGTCTCCAGTTGTGGCTGGACCCTGTGTTCTAGAGGAACTTTCACTGGAGGCAGACTCTGGATTCTAGAAAATGTTACATGCAAGGGTAATTTTTCTTATTTCTTCATTTGCTTTACGGAAGTGTATGGATTTGTTTTATATACCACCAAGCAAAATCTAGAAGACAGCAATCTTAATGTTTGATATTTTTCAGAGAAAATCAGGCTTGTCATATTGTCAGAATGTCAAGCAGAATTTTTTTATGAAAAATAAGAGATCTGAAAATGCCATCTACTGTAGGTGTATCCGATGTAGGGCTTCCATGTTGACAAAAAATTAGAAATTGCTTCTGATAAAAATTGCAATTGTTCACATTATGTACGGAAAACAAAACTTTTCAGTTGAACGAAATGTCTGACACTGAAAACTTCTGCCTGATCATGCCACCCTGTAAGCATACTTCTATGCAAAATTGGTGGTTGAATCAGTTCACTTTTTAGGGGTCTTCTCAAAGGTACTTTGTTGCAACATGTGGCGTTGAAGACATTTTCTGTTTAACTGTCACTTATTGTACATAACCTGCACAAGTTTTTGTGACACTTGACAGCTATGTTGTACTGTCTGCTCAGATTCTCGCCAGAGCCATAACCTGAAGGGGTAATGTGTTTCACAGTTCTATAAGGTGAACAGAAACACTTGACATATAGTCTGGCATCTCATGCAAGGGAGCCAATCTTCTTGACTTCCTCGTGTTTCCTTTCCTTTGAACTAAGCCTCTCCAAGAGATGTCTATTCTTTAAACAAGAGGGCCCAGAGGGCCCTGAATCGCTCACCTGAGAATCAGTGTCTCTAGTACATTCTTGGCCCAAGGGCTATACTTGGTGAAGCTTCATTCCAAATATCAAAGACCCGAGCCTTGTGGTTTCAGAAAAGAAGATTTTTAAATATTTTCCCTATATAAGCCTATGAAAAACCAAAGGGCCCCGGGGATGGGGACATTTTTGGCCCCAGGGCTATAATTTGAACAATCTTGGTAGAGGTCCACTAGATGAAGCTTCACACCAAATATCAAAGATCTGAGCCTTGCGGTTTCAGAGAAGAGTATTTTTAAAGATTTTCCCTGTATAAGCCTATGTAAAACCAAAGGCCCCCGGGGCAGGGGCATTTTTGGCCCCCGGGCTATAATTTGAACAATCTTGGTAGAGGTCCACTAGGTGAAGCTTCACACCAAATATCAAAGACCTGGGCCGTGCGGTTTCAGAGAAGAAGATTTTAAAGATTTTCTCTATATAAGCCTATGTAAACGCAAAGGCCCCAGGGCGGGGGCATTTTTAGCTCCAGGGCTATAATTTGAACAATCTTGGTAGGGGTCCACTAGATGAAGCTTCACACCAAATATCAAAGATCTGAGCCTTGCGGTTACAGAGAAGATTTTTAAAGATTTTCCCTGTATAAGTCTATGTAAAACCAAAAGCCCCTGGGGCGGGGGCATTTTTGACCCTAGGGTTATAATTTGAACAATCTTGGTAGAGGTCCACTAGGTGAAGCTTCACACCAAATATCAAAGACCTGGGCCTTGTGGTTTCAGAGAAGATTTTTAAAGATTTTCCCTATATAAGCCTATGTAAACCCAAAGGCCCCCGGGGCGGGGGCATTTCTGGCCCAAGGGCCATAATTTGAACAATCTTGGTAGAGGTCCACTAGATGAAGCTTCATACCAAATATCGAAGACCTGGGCCTTTCGGTTTCAGAGAATAAGATTTTTAAAGATTTATTCTGTATAAGCCTATGTAAAACCAAAGGCCCCTGGGGCAGGGGCATTTTTGGCCCTAGGGCTATAATTTGAACAATCTTGGTAGAGGTCCACTAGGTGAAGCTTCACACCAAATATCAAAGACCTGGGCCTTGTGGTTTCAGAGAAGAAGATTTTTAAAGATTTTCCCTATATAAGCCTATGTAAACCCAAAGGCACCCGGGGCAGGGGCATTTCTTGCCCAAGGGCCATAATTTGAACAATATTGGTAGAGGTCCACTAGATGAAGCTTCAAACCAAATATCGAAGACGGGGGCCTTTCGGTTTCAGAAAAGAAGATTTTTAAAGTTTTCATTTCAAAAATATATTTTTAGCTCCTGTGACCTAGATGTGCAATGGACCGGAACCGTTTGAACAACTTTGAAAGGGGACCACCTAAGGATCATTCCTGTGAAGTTTGGTTAAAATCCGATAAGTGGTTTAGGAGGAGATGTCATTTGAAGGAAAAGTTTACGCACGCACACACGCACGACGGACAAAAAGTGATCACAAAAGCTCACCTCGTCACTATGTGACAGGTGAGCTAAAAAGAATTTGCTCCTGCTTCTAAGAGTAGACCCCAATAATAAAGAAGACAATATTTTTTGGAAGATTCCTTTACCATAAGCTGTACCAAATTCAATATAATATACAGTCAAACTTCAATGGCTTGAACAACTTTGGGCCGTGAAAATTTGTTTGAGATAAAGGTAGTTTTAGCCACCAAGGGTTAAGCCTGGTCATGATCAGGAGGCATTATTGAGATATCTTTTTGATTTTCTATAAAAAACAAATGTATATCATGTATACTTATAGTCCAGCCGATTCTCTAAAAATCCTGCATTTTGTGGTACGAGCATGAAACTTTGCACAAGTGTTATTTTGTATGTAAAATGATTTAAGATATGGAGGCATCGAAAAATAATTCTACTTCCGGTTTAATTCAAGATGGCGGATCTGCTGTAACAAAACCTTGAATTAACAAGAAGATACATGCTAAAACAGCTATAACTAGTCACAAAACTGCATTGTACATGCAAATTGTATAGAAATAAGGTGTTCGATTGTTACTAAACGATCAAAAGCAAACAAAACATTCAACTTCTGGTTTTATTCAAGATGGGGGACCAATTTTCATTAGTTTTTCTGGTCTCGTTTGAGTTAAAGAGTACTTAAACAACGGAGATGAGAACAAGCCTCAGGGTCATTGTTCTAGTGATACTCTTAAACAAAAACAGTGAAAATAGGAGAGGAAAGCGAAAAAAAAATTCAAATATGCCTACTTCTGGTTTATAAGAAGATAGTAAGGTACAGTACAGTCTTAGAAATCTTATTATCCCTCACGATCGTACGTGATGAATTTCAAATGTCACGTGACTTTTTAGCGTGGGTTTTCCGTGGAGTAATCGTGGAACTAGCGCGGGTTTTGCGTGGAGCGTGGAGAACCAACGTGAGCTCGCGCAACGCGAGCGTGATCGCGAGCGTGAAAAAGATTAACGGTAAACGCGAAGAGGATTATCTATCTTTCGTTTTGCGAGAAATACCTGTATTGAACCTGTTTTTTGCCGCAAATTGTACATTTATTTTATTAAATGGGGCAGAACGTAATTATCGCAAAGACACAAATAACTTTAGAGAGTTATACCTTTGGTCATAATCCCGATGAAGTTTATCAGCATGACCCGGAATGCATGTTTTTTTTTTGTTTTTTTTTTTTTGCACACATGCATATACAAAATTTTCAGCCCAACGTTGGGTCTACAATGACATGACGTGTTAACATTGTCGCATCACTGTCGGCCCGACGTTGGCCTGCTGTAGTGTGCTCGCTCGGAATGACCATACGTATTGTTATTGAGATATATTTATCTTACTTACTGTACTTACTATTTGCAGGAAAGAGGTATGATCTTGAGGAGAAAAAATTTCTTCATGAAGAATTCATACAATAAACACAAACCCCGCATGGATATTAACGAATTTTTAAAACCCTCGCATATACGATTCAAAAGGCATATCGTCACTTATATATGTTATATATGTTATTATGTATCAAAAAGAGTATCTAACAGATGCATGGGCTCACGCACATACCCACAGCCGATCCTGAAGCACGTGCCCATTGTGGGCATTAGACTGAACACAGCAGTGGCTGACATTTAAGGCCGAAAGAGCACGGGAACGGACTGCATCGAACCGGGGTCGTTCATCATACATACCTGTGTAAAGTTCAGTTTTAGAATACTGACTTTTATCAGCTCACACAAAGTATGTTGCCCTATGACTTCTGACTCAAGTTCATGTTCTACAGCAATAAAAAGTTCTTTATGACGCACGACGCCATTGATTGACACATCACATTAACAAGTCCGTGAAATGAACACCTCCTAAACCCCACATTATATAGAGAAAACGGGGTTTACGGGGGTATAAATTATTTTTCTCATATTTGTTCTCAGACATAGATTGTGGCTACTCGTTAGAGGCAGTTCTAACGAGCACCCACAACATATGTTTGCCGTACAAATAAATGAAAATCAGGGATTTTCATTAGAAAAGTAGCCGTTTTGGATACGTAAAATATACTTTGTCGCAAGGATGCGATACAGACGAAGAACCGAGTCAGCTTGATTAATTTCTTTAAGGAAACCTCTGCTCTAACCTCTCAAATGCGTCCATTATTAGGATTAACCAATATACATGTACACTGTTTAAGCCTTGCGTCCAGGAAAGCGGTGCAGCATTATGCGGCATCTTAACTGGTTCTGCACTGTTTGCTACATTAATTTTATGGTAAAATAATAAAGCCAAAACAAGCTTAGTTTATCCATTGGACTAACCCAAATGGTACGTGCAGAAGAATCCATTCGGCTTTTATGGGTTGAAAGCAAATGATTCTAATATTAGAAAAGAAAAGTCAAGTTTACTAGTTATCTTTAATAAAAATCCTTAAAACATTTAAAACTACAAGTCATTTTGAACAACAGCCCCCGCCCATTGGGGCTTGAAGAAATACATGGGCTGCATGATGCTTCCACGCAGAGATGAAACCGACCGCATACTAGTACTGGTAATTCACTTATAGGATCTAAGCCTGCTCAGGAAACGCCGTGCGAGTCGGGCCGTCCATGCTTAAAAACCCTTTTGGTTTGACTTGGTGGTAGGGCTTGAGAAGTCATTTCATCTCAATGTCGGGTAAAAGTCAAACTTAATTGGAAGCAAACTCTCCAAAAAGACATACACTGTGTTGACGGGGACGTTAACCTCAATTCAAACAAACAAAGTCATTTTGAACAACAGCTTAAATGAGCGTCCAGTGTCTGGTAAAAGACCCACAAATTTTGAAGCAACGTCCCCAAAATGAGCTAAATAGTGTTAATGGGGACATTAAACCCAAATTCAAACAAAAGACTGAAGAAGCCATCCGATCAGCATCACGAAATAACATATGTCGTCTGCTGATTATTTTGCAAACTTCCTTTTGCACACAGGCAAACAGTGTGGGCCCACATGAGACTGCACCTTTTCTGATCAGGGTCCACACTGTTTGCCAAAATTACTTTTATGGTAACCAGCAGATGACATTTGTTGTGTTTGGGATTTTATGATAGAACACAATCCTTATCAGCTGATCAGCGTTTTTGAGTGACATCTCTAATGTTAAAAAAAGCATGCTTTTGCAACATTCATAAACAAGGATTGACGTTCTACAACTGCGGCTGATAATAAAACACTCCATTTCCATTGCCGTTATGGGCGTCATTTTTTAACTGATCAGTTTACCAATCAGCACTATTCCTGGGCAGTCTTTTACGGTAATGGTTAACCAGCACAGTGCATATTCTTTCGCCAGAGAATGACAACTGCCCTTCTTGATTACAGCGGAAGGGGGCGAAAGGCCAGAACAAATTTCATGATCAATTTCCACAACAGAATGTTGCCGACCCCGGCAGGTATCGGACCCGCGTTCTCCTGATCCCAAGTCAGACGCGCATCTGAATGAGATACCGAGGCTGGCAATGGGCATGCTGTACTAGAATAAATTGATCATAGAAGAAATATTGTTTGTTGGTTTTGAACATTCCAGGAGAGCAACCTAGCCATAAAAAATGTATGACCGGAAAGCCATACGGCGTAGTAACTAGTAACCTTTATATGTGACCTTGACCTGGTGTCAGCAAGATTCATTTATGAACTCTGCACATGAGCTCACTGAGGGGGATGATTGATCAAAGTAATGAAAATCCTTTCAGGGGTATAGGAGGTATGGAACGGACACAAAATTCAAAGTTTTAAACTCGTGACCTTCAAATGTGACCTTGACCTGGAGTCGGCATGGTTTATTTATGGGTTCTGCACATAAGCTCACTGAGGGGGATAATTGACCAAAGTTTAATAAGAATCCTTGTATGGGATAAAAGAGATATGGAACGGACACAAAAATCAAAGTTTCAAACCTTTGACCTTCAGCTGTGACCTTGACCTTGAGTCGGCATGGTTCATTTATGTGTTCTGCACATGAGCTCACTCAAAAGAGTATTTGACCAAAGTTTAATGAAAATCCTTCCAAGGGTAAAGGAGATATAGAATGGACAAAAAATATCAAGTTTCAAACTCGTGCCCTTCAACTGTGACCTTGACCTTGAGTCGGCATGGTTCATTTATGGGGTTCTGAACATCAGCTCACTGAGACTAACACTTGACCAAAGTTTAATGAAAATCTATCAAAGGGTCAAGGAGATATGGGGCGGACAAGGAAGTGTTACGGACAGACAGACGGACGGACATTCCTATAATCCCCGCCGCGAAGGACGGATAGACGAAAGACATTCCTATAATCCCCGCTCCGCTTCGCGGCGGGGGATTAAAAATTGTTGATGTCACAAATCCTGGTATTGATAGCCGCGCTATTCTAATCGCTGTGAGGTCAGAGTGTTGCGCAAATGTGTTGATTATCTCCAGAATCTGGACTGGAATCCTGTTGTCGGGTTTGAAGACCCAGATCAGACGCCGCATGAAATAGGTGTAAAGAAATTTAAAATAATAATGATTTGCCACTATTACATACCTTTACCGGCCCCGATAGCTCAGTTGGTAGAGTGTCCGCTCCGGGGAACGGGAGGTCTCGGGTTCGATCCCGGGCCGCGACATACCAAAGTCGTTAAAAATGGTACTAGCTGCTCCTCGTTTGGCACTCAGATTTACGGGGTAGAGCTAGGACTGGTCGATCCAGTGTCAGGATAATGTTACTGGGTGTGGTATCATGTAATGTGTCTGGGACATGATACTGCAGTGAGGCAGCACTATAAACGTGAGCATTGAGCTCCCTGTCGCAACCAGACACCGTCGTGATATGACTGAAAAATTGTTGAAAGCGACGTTAAACCCGAATTCACACACACACACACACACACACACACACACACACACACACACACACACACACACACACACACACACACACACACACACATTACATACCTTTATCTGTAGTCAGTTAACGGACTCCTTAACATGAAATCTGTCATTGAGGAATAAATTATAATAGCCGGTGTATAGTTGTTACGTTACTCGCCTCATAAACCAGGGATTGTCGGATCAATCCCGGGCCTCTCCAGACTTTCGGATGAGTCTTTTAACCGAGGACCCGGCTCTGTATGACATTAGCTAGCTGTTGGTGGGACGAAAAACTAAAACAGACACATATGCAGACCGCATTCTTATACATTTTCCTTGTACATGAGCCGGCGCACGACAAAGACTTTTTTCTATTACAGAAGTATCAGATCAGCATGCGCATTTAGACAACATGTCCAGTCTTCGCTTGTTGCTCTTTGAATAGTCCACATAGTAGGCTTATTCGAACAGCAAAGGCTCTGATCAGACTGCACGGATGCGCAGGCTGATCTGAGTCTTCAATGGTTACACGTCTTATCGAATTACCTGTTCCCCAGTCTATGCATCCACTTGTTGCTCTTTGAATAGCCCAGAGATCAGAATTTTCACAGGAACAGCAAATGCTCTGATCAGACAGCACAGATCAATTCTCAAACGAGCGATTATGTTCTTGTAAGTGCCTTTTCACACGCAATAACTGTGCGCGTGCTCACTATAATGACGTAGTGTGGTAAAACTGCACGTGCTTACATGACGAACTGCGGTAAATCGTGGGAATCATGTGCTCAGTCGGAGACAGCGCATGGAAAAAAGCAATCTGTCACACTGGTTGTTCACGAGAAGCGAGGGATGTTTAACCCTTTTTGTACCAAATGGAGTGAGTGAGTTTTAGTTTTACATCCCGCCAACAGCTAAGGTCATACGGAGACGGGACCTCGGTTTAAAGACTTGTACCAAATGGAATCTTCCAGCTTATATATGGCAGGAGTCCATTTAAAAATTTAGGGATGTCAGGTTGTGTTTTCTTCAAAATTGATTAGGAAAAAGGCTGAACTTTTTGCAAACAGTGTAGGCCCTGATCAGACGCCGCGCTCTGTGGCGTCTGATCTGGGCCTGCACTGTTTGCCAGGGTACCCGTTTAGGGGTTTCCAGTCTGAAATGGGTTAATGGAGAAATAATGACACCGGCCTCGGTAGCTCAGTCGGATGCGCATCTGACTGGTGATCAGGAGGACGCGGGTTCGATTCCTGCCGGGGTCGGCAACATTCTTTCGTGGAGATTGATCATGAAATCTTTTCTACGGTCATTCTCTCCCTTCCGCTGATTCAAGAAGGGCAGCTGTCAGTTTCTGGCGAAATAATGTGTACTGTACTGGTTAACCGCTTCCATGTATAAGCCTGTCCAGGAAAGTGTGGATAGGTCAACTGACCGGCTCAAAAATGACCTAAAATAGTGTTGACTGGGCCGTTAAACTCCAATTCAAACAAATGGAGAAATAATGAAAACAGCATTACAATAAGATGGTTTAATCGAGGCATTAATGATTGTCTGAGTGTAGGCTGGGAAAATGGCCCTGGATGGGAGCTCAGACATTTGTTCGTTAATCCCTTAAATGCCTTAACTCTAAACAATGCAGACTCTAATCAGAGGCCCTTTATTTGGCGTCTGACCGGGATCTACCCTGTTTGCCATTTCCAGACCAGATCGATTCTACAGGTTAACCTTTACACACTACTCTGGCCTCACTGATACGAACAGCGCGGCTTTAATAAACCGTTACCTGGATTTCATTTTTTTTTTGTTTGGGTTTTACGGCCCTTTCAAGATTATTTCACTCATATCGAGCCGATCGTTAATCATAGGTGGGCGAAAACCGGAGTACACGGAGAAAAACCACCTGACCTTCCGTTGCAGAACTTGGCGTCTCAAACCTGGATTTCATACAAATTAGTGACAATCATTTAGAATTAGTATCGTAAAGCTTCTGCAATTCGTAACTTTTGGTCGATTGTCAATCTACCTAAAACTTCTGTGGTGCTGTGTAATAATAAAAACCTTTTCCGAGATGGGATGCTACTCTTGACGGAAAGAATTTGCTCCCGAAAGGCAAGTATTTTTTTACTTTACGCACATGCGTAATATGTCAATGAGCCTTTCGCCTATGAATACACTGGAAGTCGCTGAAATAACACACGCACCCATCTTTCGTGGACGGTTTTCCAGGTTGGCGTGTGCATCCATGCAGTCTGGTCAATATTCAGCCATCACAAGTGGCCGCAGTTCTACCCATGGTGAAATGATACACTTACCTTTGACAATGTATGTAATTCTGGGTCTTTGTTTTGTTTGTTAGTTTGATATGGGTTTAACGTCTCCTTGAACAATGTAAAGGTCATTTTGGAGACGTCGCTTCCAATTTTGTGGGACTTTGTCTTTTACCCGACAATGAGATGAAATGACATCTCAAGCCCTGTTGCCCAATGAAACCAATAGGGTTTATATGCATGGACGGGCCGGCTCGCACCGCTTTGCATGAGCGGTTTACCAGTACTCGTGTGCGGGTCGGTTTCAGCTCTGTGTGGAAGCATCATGCAGCCCATATATTTCTTCAAGCCCCGATGGGCGGGGCCGTCTGGGTCTTTGTAGTAGCACGGGTTTTATGTCGAGCGCTAACTTATGTACGATCTCAGTGGTTTGTTTTAAAATATGCTGAACATGAGGCCGGTTGTGACATTTATTTTCAGTAAAAAAGGTATACGATTCATTGGTCGAGTCTACTGATTAAAATAGGGGTATGCTGTTGATTTTAATATACACGTTTTTTGTGTTTTTTTTAAGAAAAAAACATGGGTATATTATTTTCGTCATTGTTGTTCGTCCGTCCGTCACAAGTGGCCGCATTTCTATCTATGGTGAAATTAGCGAAAACACTTACTTTTGACAGTGCATGTTATTCTGGGCCTTTGTTCATGTCGAGCGCTAGGTAATGTACGATCTCAATGGTTTGTTTTAAAACATGCTGAACATGAGACCGACGGCCAAAACCAGTCAGCTCCGGCTACGACATTTTATTTTTCAGCTAAAGGGTATACGATTCATTGGGTGGTGTCACTGGTTATTGTTTTTTGGGGGTATATTATTTTCGTCACTGGTGTTCGTCCGTCCGTTCGTCCGTCCTTCAAACTGTCACAAACCTTGTGAATGCAACTACTTTTTTATTCACCACGCAAAAATGCATGCCTATATAGTTATGACCCCCTTCAATCCCACTTTTATATAGCGAAGCTGGGGTTTACAGGGGTTAATCTTTATGTTCTTATATAGATGCATTAGATAGTGGGTACCCGTTACAACCGCCTCGCCGAGGTTGTGCTAACGAGTACCCACAATCTATGTTTTGAGCAGAAATATGAAAATTATCAGGATTTTTATCTGAAAAATTCCGTTTTGGGTGGTAAAATTTTACCGATGTATTTCAATAGGCGTGTTTTCGTAATGTCTTAGCCTATGGTGACCGAACTTGGACGGTAAAACTTAGGAAAAAGGCTGAACTTTTTGCAAAACGCCTCGGTGAGGTGATAAAGATAGCTGTGTAGCGAGAAAGTTCTGACTGATCAGTCGACGAAAACCTCGTCTGATACTCGGATAAGGAACTGAACTGTTTACGCAAGTAACAAAAATTATGTATGTTTTGTTTGTTTGTTTGATTTGAGGGTTAACGTCCCCGTCAACACTGTATAGGTCATTTATGAGACGTTGCATCCAATTTTGTGGGACTCTTATCCGACATTGAGATGAAATGACATCTCAAGCCCTGGCGCCCAATGAAACAATTAGGGTTTATAATCATGGACGGTCCTTCTCGCACCGCTTTGCCTGGGCAGGCTTAGATCCTCTAAGTGGTTTACCAGTTTCCATGTGCGGTCGGATACAGCTCTGCGTGGAAGCATCATGCAGCCCATTTATTTCTTTAGCCCCGATGGGCGGGGGCCAAGAGGTTGTGGTGTATATAGATATCTAAAGCTTTGGGAAAAATTTGCTATGTGCTCAAGAACGATTTCGATTTGGCCATTATAAACAAGCAAGTACTCGTTTGCGGTCGGTTTCAGCTCTGCGTAGCCCATCTATTTCTTCAAGCCCCGATGGGCGGGGCGTAATTATGTATGCTAAAGTCATGGCTGATCATTCTTGTGAACGTCACTTTAACCCATCAGACCCAGTGCTTGCACGACCTGCAAAAACTCAAGATTAACCTGCAAATCCTGCCTAACAAGCGTAGATCAGCCTTTCCGTATGCGCAGTTTGAAAAGCATTTCCGTTTTGTAGGCATCTGATCATGATCTACACGGTTTCAAAAAAAAAAAAAAAAACACGCACACACGAAAACAGGAGTTATTACAAGTTATGCTACATATATAAATGATTATAAATAATGGAATCGCCTCGTTAAACACGAAGCAAAGTTCGAGCGAGCGCCAGCCAAATACAATAAGATTCGCATGACCGGTAAAGACTCAGATTGGAGCCTGACAAGAGTTGATCAGCCTGCACAATCATCGGGCATTCAGATTGGGATCTGAACTGTTTACGCAAATAACGCTGGTCACGTCACAGATACGTTTACATGTATCGCAGCGACGAACAAACACTACAAAAAATGGAATCGCCTCGCTAACTGTAGTTTGAGCCAGCGCATGGCAGTAAGTCCTGAACGAGCAGTAAAGTGAGTCTTTCAGCTTTACGTCTCACCAACAGCTAAGGTCATACGGAGACGGGACCTCGGTTTAAAGACACATCCGAAAGTCTGGAGAAGCCCGGGATCGATCCTGCGATCCCTGATTTACAAGGCGAGTAGTATAACCACTACACCACGGAGGCTTCTCGAGCAGTAAAGACCTCAAAGCCTGTGCACCCGCTCAGCCTCATCTGGACCAGCCTGTGCATTCGCGCAGTCTCATCTGAGGAATCAAAAGAGGGAAGTGAAAATATGCTAAGTTTCGCCCACCTTTGATTAACGATCAACATCTTGAAAGAGCCATATTACCACACTACACCTACCAAAAAAGATGGGTCAATTTAGGAGTGCTTACGTGATGCAATCTTGCATTTTCTAAACTCTATCTGTATGTCTGCCCGCTGGTCTATCTTGTCTGTCTGTGCCCATCTGTTTGTCCGTCGGTCGGTCGACCAATGTCCAAGACGGGTGTCCGAATTTTGATCGAAAGGCAAATAAAAAAACATGGAAACTTCAAAACATCTAATGCGACATCACATAGAAACATCAAAACAACACGCGACCAAACATCGGAAGACAAAACATCTTTAATGTCACACACGCAGACACACACACACATACACAAAGACCTTATTTTTCTTATTTCTGCTCTAAAATAAAGATTGTGGGTCCTCGTTAGAACCGTCTCGATGAGGCGGTTCTAACGAGTGCCCACAATCTATATTTTCAGCAGAAATAAGAAAAATATTACAAGTTTTCACCTTAAAATTTTCATTTTTTTCGGCGATAAAGGTGGCATTGTATTTTATAGGCGTGTTTTCGTAATGAAGCCGATTTTTAATCAGAGTAGGGCCAAAAACCGGAGAACCCGGAGAAAAAAATTAGGTTCAATTACACAATATTTCTTCAAAATTCCAAAAAAAGTTAAGTGATTAATTTCTTTGGGCCTCATCGCGATCTTCTTCATCGTCTCGGACCATTTAAAACCTAATTCTGTAATTATTTCATGCTTTGTTTCACCGGGTCAGTTGGTGTTAAATTTCTTCGGGCGATATTTTGTTTGACCAGGCCAATCAATCATACATGTAATTATCTGCAGCTTAAGCATACTTGTTTGTTACGTAAGTGGAGAGTAAATAATACTACGGATAGCTACATGTGTGTTTGATTGCCAATTTAATTGCCAATTTAAGGAAACCGAACACTATCTCTTTCTTCATAGTCACAGAAGCACTATAATCATTTCATGCTTTGTTTCACAGGGTCATTTAGTCGTAATTTACGGTACTTAACCATTCATAATGTTTTTTTTTTATTATTTTTATTCCAATGGGTTGTAATTTAATGAACAAAAACCTATACATGTACATGTATTTCAATAAAAATTGATGCACGAGAGTAGCGTGGGCCAACGTGGACCTAAGCATGTAGCGTGAAGGCTT
Organism: Lucinisca nassula; assembly: GCA_963580285.1. Classification (NCBI taxonomy): domain Eukaryota; kingdom Metazoa; phylum Mollusca; class Bivalvia; order Lucinida; family Lucinidae; genus Lucinisca; species Lucinisca nassula. Next base: position 52,650,879 of record OY757010.1, read on the forward strand.
TCCGTGGATCGCGATGGTTGCGAGATACGAGCGTGGACAAAAGTGAAATAAGTGTGGAACTAGCGTGGGTTTTGCGAGGGTTGTGCGCGAAGCGTAATCCTTTTCTCGTTCATGCACGATCGTGAGGAATAATAAGATTTCTAAGACTGTACTGTATAAGTATATCATCAAAGCCTAAATACAGAATTGGACATAGGGAACCTGAGCATATGTATGCCTTTGTACCTTACATACTTTAGACAAATTGCTAAACACATCTCAGTGAGTAAGTGCACACTACATGTCAAAATATTGCTACTTCCGGCGGGATAAGTGCCACTTCCGGTTGTATTGTCTTTTCTTATACAGTTTTCTTGGAAGTCTCAAAGCTAAAACATACACTTAGTAGCCGCAATTACCGCCACAAGGCAGCCCCCGCCCATTGGGGCTTGATGGTTGGTTGGTTGATTTGAGGTTTAACGTCCCCGTCAACACTGTAAAGGTCATTTTGGAGACGTTGCATCCAATTTTGTGGGACTTTTACCCGACATTGAGATGAAATGACACCTCAAGCCCTGTCGCCCAATGAAACCAATAGGGTTTATTAGCATGGATGGTCCGCCTCGCACAGCGGTTCCTGGACAGGCTTAGATCCTCCAAGCGGTTTACCAGTACTAGTGTGCGGGCCGGATTCAGCTCTGCGTGGAAGCATCATGCAGCCCATATATTTCTTCAAGCCCCTATAGGTGGGGGCCACCATCAGGGCTTGAAGAAATAGATAGGCTGCATGATGCTTCCTCGCAGAGCTGAATCTGACTCGTCACACGAGTACTGGTAAACCGCTTAGAGGATCTAAGCCTGCCCAGGCAAAGCGGTGCGAGTCGGACCGTCCATACTTATAAACCCTATTGGTTTCATTGGGAGACAGGGCTTGAGATGTCATTTCATCTCAGTGTCGGGTAAAAGTCCCACAAAATTGGAAGCAACGTCTCCAAAATGACCTATAGTGTTGACGGGGACGTTAAACCTTAAATCAAACAAACAAACAATAACCGCCACAAGAGCACAGAGCAGTGCATGAAAGTGAACTTTTGAAGCACTTGCATGCTTTACATGTCGTTTTGCACTTGCAGTGGCACCAGTGCACCAGCTCTTGACAAGAAATTGCAGCTTCCGGTAGCATGGTCCACAAAGATTCCCATTTACAATCATTGGTTTTGACCCAGCCGCATTCAACTGGACTTGGAAGGGTTGGATTTGGTTCTAAAGCATTCCCCGATACCAGGGCACCCTGATATATGGATCTTCTTGTATGCTGCAACAATGCAGCTTCGGTAGGAGGAATGGCTTTTATTGGCTTTTCCTTCTGAGCAAACAGGTGCAGTCTGGCTTCGTCAACGTGCATTGTACTGCTCGTCCTGTCGTCCATAACAACTACGAACCTTTCTACGACTGGCATGAACAGCTCTAAATTTGCTGCCGCATAAGGGATCATCATCATAGCAAAAGCCTCTGTTAATTGGGCAAAAGCTATCCAAGCATCCCATGCTGATTTCTTGCCTTTTCCATGAAATGCTGAAACCGTGTCCCAACCTGTAAATGCATGGAATAAGGGCAATACTGATGATTTTTCAGGTCCAAGTGCTTTTGCAATAACGTGAGCTCCTATGTATCTTAAATGCTTGCCAGTACCAAACGCAATCCAGATTTCAGATGCTGGTACTGTGTAATAGTAACAGACAGCCAGAACAACCACATCTGTATCCACAGTTTGAATCAATATTCGATTGTATCCGGTTTTAGCTGCATCAGCAAGATGAAGGATCATTCTGGTGTCTGCTTCCTCGTGCGAGCATGGAGACAAATGTGACTGAGGAAGGTTAGAATTGCAGAGAACCTCATTTCTGAATGTTGTAACTATTTGTCTGTCTGTAATAGGCATTTCATGTATACGCTGTGCGAGAAATTCATCAACCCACAAGAACATCTGCCAGTTCTTTGGTACAGAATTTTGTGCTTGAACCCGACGTCGTATCCCCTGGCTCCTTTTCCCTCTTTCAGTGTCTTTCAAAATGTCATGTATGTATATGTCCCAAACGACATCAACACGTTTAACAAATTCAAGTTGCCTGCAAATGTAGGGTATAAACACATTCGATGCATACTCATCAAATGTTTTACTAGCACCAGGTCGTAGCATGTTCACAAGAGCTGCACTGTCAATTATCGTGGCATCAACTGACGGTGCCTCTTCTGACACCACTGACAGTGGTTCAAAGCACTCTGAGAGGAGGTCAGACTTACTTCCCAAACGTATATTGCCGTTCTGACTCAAAGTTGGTGGAAAACGCTGGTTGTCATGCTTGTCTTCTACATTTCCACCTCGTGTCTGACAGGATATGTATAGTAGAGAGAACAGGGTGCAGTCCTTTTTGAGAATTGAAAGGTTGGACTTTTCTTTTGAAGGTGCCTTTGCTGAGGAGGTACGAAACAAAGATATTGCATTTTTCTTTATTGGTTCAAACACTTTCTTTTCACCTTTAACCAGCCTTTCTTCAACAAATTGTTTGTACATATCTTGTCCAGACTTTTCAATATGCCTCACAGTCTGCACTACACGTAGATCTGCAATGTCCTTTGTGTCAAGGGCAAGCAAGTCTTCACTTTGTTCTGCAAAGGGATTGCCTAAGTCATCCAACGTTTCTACCAAGGATGTTACATTTTGATGAAAAGTTCACTGAACACTTTTTTTCTGTTCATACTGGCCACCAAGTGCATCCTCTTGACAGAGAAACAGACTTCAAAATCTCTTGACAGTCGTGACATTTCCACACCGGCCACCATCCAACGTCGCAATGCACCAGGATTTTTAGTGAAACCAACTGCACCACCATCAGATTTAACTAGAGCATTATTTTGCTCATGTGCCTGGTCTAATGCAAGCCCTGAAAACCTTTTGAGAGTTTTATGAATAACAAAGTGACCTGCTTGAAACTCGGATTCAGTTGATGGACTGTTACTATGTAGGGCTTTCATATCCCTAATGTGTACAGGGAGCCACCTCGCATAGTTGGTGTGGTTCAAGGCGAAGAACCACGGAATAAGTTTGGTAAGTAAGGCTATGTACAGCCTAAAGTTTCCCTCCCTTATTGATCTGATGAATGTAAATACATCCAGCAGCAACAAAAGTGTCAAGTACCAAAACTTGAACTGAGGTTTTTCAGTGGACATTTTTTCACACCAACTTGTGAAGTGTAGAGGTATGCCATCGAAACATTAAAGCGAATATTCATTTTATGCAGCGTGCAGAAGTATAAACAGGCTGCATGTTGTAATCTGGTGAGCTCGACGTGTCTTTGTGACAGGAGAAGCTTTCAGGAAAGAATCAGCAGTGCCCAATGATGCCACTTCCGCCTGTGAAAGAGCGTGGGTCCAACCATAATCTTCTAGCCATTCACCTAGTACCTTGAATGCTGCCATTTCTATATGCAATCCACCAAACATGATGACAAATTTGTTTTCACCATACACATCAGGCCAATTCCATTGAAATAGTTTAGCAATAGCATAGAGTGGTTGATCAAATGCAATCACAGGAATCTGCCTTGGATTCAACAGATCTACAGATGCTTTTACCATATTCAAAGAATGGCGAATCATTGCCACAGATTTAGACTGTTCCTAAAAGAGTGGGAGTAAAGCTGTCAAGGACGGAAGCCTCTCAGTTTCTGGTTCGCGACTAGCATGAAAGGCTGACCAAGAAACGGTTAAACTGCCATCAAATGTATCCCCTACTTTTTCTTCAACGTGCTTGAGGCATCATCGCAATGGTCTTGTGAAAGATTACAAGCCGTCACTGAATTTCACATCCGCGGAAATTTTGCGAAGAATTGGCAAATTCTATTTATAACTCCTGTAAATACAATGTACATAGCATTGATATAGGTAAAATGTACGTAGCAACGTCATAGCTAAAATGGTCCAAACCTGTCTGCGGAAAATTCTGTGTGCTCAGCCATTAACAGGTTTTTCGAAGGGCAGCGGCAAGGCTGCGGCGGCAAGGCTGTGTCGGGCTTAACGTGGCAGACACTTAAGCGTGTGATTGTGTGTGTGTGTGTGTGGGGGTGGGGGGGGGGGGGTCGAGGGGTCATGGGGGATGAGTTTGCACCCCCTGCAAAATCCAACATAAACCGGTAAAGTTTGTGTTTACATAGTTTGTAAAGATTGGTTTTGACTGAGATTTTGCCTTACCTTGATGGTTCGCAGCATCCCCCCCCCCCACCCAGCTCCCTGAGTCCAGGCTGGTTAATATAGACCAAAGAATATAGTTTTGGTGTGTGTCTACACTATGTGTGCTCGAACAGTGAATTTTATAAAACTGCATTGATGTTTAGTCGCGCGCGTGTGCTTGTTGTGCGATCATGAGATTTGTAACAATAACACATATATTGTCTGATTATTCTAAACCGGAAGTACCGAAATTGACAGTTAGTCTTCTTCTGGTGCTTAAATAAACTCAGAACAATAAAACCCTTCAATCTTTTCATGAAATTACGAAGTAACGGGGCAAAAAACGGCACAGTAAAGCTAAAACGGCTTTAATATCTTGTCAAACCTATGGAAATCTATGGCCTAGTGGCCATCTTGGATTTAAACCGGAAGTGGTCATAATTTCAAATGCATCCATATCTTAAATCGAAAATTTGACCCTAAACTTTGTTTGTGCCTAGTTTCATGCTTGTACCATAAAATGCATGTTTCTTGTGGAATATGCAATAATCGGCTGGACTATTAGTAGAATCGCCTCATCAAAGCCATTCTAAGGATAGCACACAACATACATTTTCAAGATTAAATAAGAAAATTATCCCAATCATACCAATTTCTGCAGTTATGGTTAATTTTTCTAGGAACTCAACTACCGTTTCAGATTTTTAAAAATAATCATTCTGACTTTTTAATTTTTAATATTTTCATAATTCTTCATACCGTTGGTTCATTAACCGACTGATGCTTATGACCCACAAAGAGGGTTGACGTGTCGTTAAACACGAAATCATCATCATCATCATCATCTAGGGACTCAAAAACTAGTTTGAAACCGCAGTGGTAAATGAGCCGTCCGTGTTCAAGCCTTGAAGTTTCACAGTAAACAGTATGGCGCTTCTGTGTTAATATTTACCTCAAGCTGGTCAAGGGTCTCATTAGCAAGCCTGATCATCCTGCGGGCCTGGTTCAGTCTCATCTGGGCTTCACTCTCTACCTGGCCACCGGGCACCTGGCCCAGGTGTATATGTACATCTACGGCCAAACCATCATTCTATAAATTTAGAGATAGAGTTGCTGTCAAAAATAAAACATTCTATTCACACCTGAGCCATGTGATGAGAATTCTGGTTTTTGTCATTTGCATACAAAAAGGATGCAGATCAGCCTGTGCATCCCAACAATCTGGGGCGAGTTGTTCAAAACTGACGACATCATTAGTTAAGAATTATTAAAACTTTGATCATTTACTATGGCAAATATACTAATATTTTGCAGAAAAGATGTGAGCAGCTTTTGCATTTGCAAAAGCTGCTCACATTTTTTCAGCAAAAATAACATTTTAGATATTGTGCTTTGAACAACTGGCCCCAGATCTTCACCTTAATGTTTACTGCTTGGAAATAACAATGCCTCTGAAATTTCAAACCTCTTGCCAGTCTGTCCAGCTGAGCAGGCTGGTTGAGTCTCATCTGGTCACAAACCCTGGGTCCAGGTTATAAAAACTTTCATGCTCAACAAACTTGAGCATAAAATTTGTCTTGCTCATAAATTTTAAAATGCCAACACTTGAAGACAAATAACATTTTGTGCCTCTTTCATTTGTATTTTAATATTTATAAGCATTATAAATTTCATGCACAGCTAAGTTGAGCATGAAAAAAGGTTTTATAAACTCGGGGCCTGAAGAAACGTTTTTTCGCGACAGTGCTCATTTAATCTTTTCTACTTTATATAAACACAGCAATCTTAACACAAAACAGAGTATTTTTCCATGATTGCTTCAATTAGTTAGTGAACTGCCATCTTTTAACTCACAAAGCCTTAAAAACTGACACTTGTGAGCTTTTTTTCAGCTTGGCTACCGCAACTTGTTCATGCATGTGACGCTGAATGAGTAATTATTGAGCAACTACAGTACTGCATTTGATAATGACTTTTTAATCGCTAATTGGATGGGGTGTGATGACAAGTTTGGACAATGGCTTGTATGATACGGTAAATAATTATTGCTTTGAAGTAACTATTAGTCTGAAGTCTTCCATAAACATGAAAAGAGCCATTAGGAGCAATGTAAACAACCTTATTACAGCAGTTAAGAGTTGGCAGAAAATTTTGTTCTGAGAAAAATGTGTCGAGCTTGCAAACTCAATACATCTTGAACATGTAAAAAATAAAAATTTGGTTGATGAAAATTTGGGGTCCAAAGCACAACTGAGCTATATCCGAAACCTTGCTATAACAAATTGTGCTATAACGAGGTTCAGACGTATTTCTTATCTGGAGTTAGGAAAGAATACTCCTTAGGGGCGCAAGAACAATTCTGAATCAGCCATGGAAAATGAATAATTGAGCCGGGCACAGCATTTCCTACAATTTACATGTGTTCCCATTGAAAAATCAGATCAGTGTGAGCATCCATATAATCTGACCAGACTTCTCTTGTCGCATGAAGGAGCACTGGACCCTTAGCTTTCCTTAGAGCGCACAAGGAAGACTCGGATCAGACTGCAGGGATATAAATTGTAGGATATGCTGTGCCCCAGCTCAATTATCAGTGTTTGCTTCACTGAATTTTCACTATAACACTGTTCATTATAACAAAGTTTTTGGATATAACAAGATTTAAAGAAGGATCCCAAAAATGCGACTGTATGGAAAAATGGCCATTGTGCCCAGTTGTCGGATAGGTTTCTGGACTCTTGCCAATCTGTGTAGCTGAGGCAGTTTGGTTTATGTATTAACCCTTATCTTGCTGAATATTCATTTAAGCCACACCCATTTCTGTCTATCAACCAATCAAATTACTTGATGTAATTTATTGCTACAAATTCACAAACTGAATGCCAAGCAGTGTAGATCCTGATCAGATGGCTTCTTCAAAAGCCATCTGATCTGGATCTACACTGTTTGCAAAGATAGGGGTTGTCGTGAACACCAAGATAAGAGTTAAATGTTTGTAAACCCATAAGACAGGATCTCTCATGACGGAGATCATATCACATGCTCAACTCACTTGAGAACTTATATTTTAAAATTCCAACACTTATTGGCATTTTTGACACCCCGCCCATCTGGGCTTGAAGAAATAGATTGGGCTGCATGATTCTTCCACGCAGAGCTGAAACCAACCGCACATGAGTACTGGTAAACCACTAGAGGTTCTAAGCTTGCCCAGGAAATGTGGTGTGAGTCAGACCATCCATGCTTGAGGTGTCATGTCATCTAAATGTTGGGTAAAAGTCCCACAAAATTGGAAGCAGCATCTCCAAAATGATCAATATAGTGTTGTGTGTGAATTCGGGTTTAACGTCGCTTTCAACAATTTTTCAGTCATATCACGACGATGTCTGGTTGCGACAGGGAGCTCAATGCTCAAGTTTATAGTGCTGCCTCACTGAAGTATCATGTCCCAGACACATTACATGATACCACACCCAGTCACATTATCCTGACACTGGATCGACCAGTCCTAGCTCTACCCCATAAATCTGAGTGCCAAACGAGGAGCAGCTAGTACCATTTTTAACGACTTTGGTATGTCGCGGCCCGGGATCGAACCCGAGACCTCCCGTTCCCCGGAGCGGACACTCTACCAACTGAGCTATCGGGGCCGGTCAATATAGTGTTGACGGGTATGTTAAACCTCAAATCAAACAAACAAAACAAATTATTGCCATTTTAAAATTTAAGCAGCCGAGAAAAATGCATCTTAAAATGTCCTCTGCTGCATCTTTTTGCTAAATTTTTAAAAATATTTTTGCATACAGGCAAACAGTGTGGACCCAGATCAGACTGCTCCTAAGAGCAGTCTGATCTGGGTCCACATTGTTTGCAAGCAGGGTCTACACTGTTTGTGACAATGACTTTTAAAGTAACGGGCAGACAACAAAGCAGACGACAATTGTTGTGATTGGCATTTCATGGGTTAAGAAAAGTAACATCAGTAAGGAGTACCTACCGAGACTCTGGTACTCACTCTAGCATTACGCCCCATATCTCCCATAGATGTGATGGCATCTTGTGCAATTCTCTGGAAAAATCAAATAAAAAAACAAATGAACTGAAAAATGAGAAAAGGCCTTAGCAATTCTCTCCACTCGTGTTCTTCAAAAGCAGATGCCAAGCCAACTAATAGGGCCAGATGCAGGTCTTCTTGCACTAAACTACTTCAGCATGTCCTCTATATGTCTGCAAGCAGCAAAGGCCTTAGCAAAACTCTCCACTCATGCTCCTTAAATCTACCCCCACCCATCAGCACACGAGTACTGGTGAACCGCTTAGAGGATCTAAGCCTGTCCAGGAACCGCAGTGCGAGCAGACCTTCACTGCTTATAAACCCTATTGGTTTCATTGGGTGATAGGGCTTGAGATGCCATTTCATCTCAATATCGGGTAAAAGTCCCACAAAATTGGAAGCAATGCCTCCAAAATGACCTATACTGTGTTGACGGGGATGTTAAACCTCAAATCAAACAAACAAAACAAACATGCTCCTTAAAAGCAGATGCCCAGCCAACTAATAGGGCTAGATGCATGTCTAGCGGTTTACCAGTACTCAGTGCGGTTGGTTTCAACTCTCAGCTCTGCGTGGAAATATCATGCAGCTTGATCTATTTCTCCAAGCCCTCAAAGTGGCCCCCACTCATTGGGGCTGGGCTGCATGATGCTGCCACGAAGAACTGAAACTGGCCACACAGGAGTACTGGTACACCACTTAGGTCTAAGCCTGTCCAGGCAAAGTGGTGCGAGTCGGACTGTCCCTATTGGTTTCATTGGGCGGCAGGGATTGAGATGTCAATGTCATTTCATCTCAATGTCAGGTAAAAGTCTCACAAAACTGGAAGCGGCGACTCCAAATAAAATGACCTACATAGTGTTGACTGGTACGTTAAACCTAAAGCAAAAAACAAACAAGCAAATAAGCCCTCAAATACATGTCCATCAAAACTTGTAACAATGATGGCTCACATACCATGGATGATTTGAACTCATTCTTGAGTACCTAACACATTCTTCCCACACCAGGGGCCAGATGTTCAAAACTAACGACACTGTTAGTTAATGCATCATTAAAACTTTGATCATTAAAGACGGCAAATAAACTATTATTTTTGCAGAAAAAAATGTGAACAGCTTTTGCCAATTCAAAAGCTCCTCATATTTTTTCAGCCAAAATACCAGACAATTATTATTTAATAGAACAGTTAACTATTTTACCCCTATTGAGCTACCAACGCTTTGAACAACTGAACCTAGATAACAAATATTCGGTGATGATTTAGGAAGATCTTTTATTTTTTATCTTGAAATATGTATTGTTTGTACTCATTAGAGTTGCCTTATTGAGATGACTAATGCTAACACACCATACTATTATTTTACAGAAGATCAAATTGATACACCGTAATGATCCTAAGTATTGGAACAGATAGGCCTATGCAAACAGTGCAGACCCAGACCCAGATCAGACTGCTCCTGTCTGATCAGGGTCTCAGCAAACAGAGCAGACCCAGAGACGAGACTGCTCCTGAAAGAGCAATCTGATCAGGTTCTACATTGTTTGCCATTCTGTCTGCACCTTTTGGACTCCTTGCTGGACTGTGAAACAAGTTTGTTAAAATTTATACAATTTTTTAGGATTTTTTACGGTACCGTAATTATCCCTATTATGTCTCCTGTCTGGCACTAGGATTTACTCTTAGTGGCTCTAATGGCACCTGTCTAGAACAAGACAATGCAAGCATAGCATCCACTCACAATTGCATACCATTCATCAACATCCAATCTGAATCCAATCTGAATATGTTAGACATATTAGATCTTATCCTGTTCACAAGGTTTTTAAGGTCAAGTTCATTGTGACCTTGATCTTTGACCACTGACCTTGAAAATCAATAAGGTACATCGTTGTTCCATGGGGAACATTTGTGGACAGTTTGAAGCTTCTACGAGGATAACTGTGTCTTCTATCCTGTTCACAAGGTTTTTAAGGTCAAGTTCATTGTGACCTTGACTTTGACCTTGAAAATCAATAGTGGTCATCATCTTTCCATGGGGAACATTTGTGGAAGGTTTGAACTTCTCCGATGAAAACTTTGTCTTTTATCGTGTTCACAAGGTTTTTAATGTCACGGCCATTGTGACCTTGACCCTTGACCTAGAAAATCAATAGGGGTCATCATCTTTCAATGGAAAAATTTATGGAAGGTTTGAAGCTTATACGATGAAAACTTTGTCTTCTATCGTGTTCACAAGGTTCCGGACAGACACACACACTAACACACACTCAAACACACACACAGACTCACGGCACCGATGCTATATGCCTGTCAAAACGTTGTGAAGCTTCTTCGAGGATAACTGTGTCTTCTATCCTGTTCACAAGGTTTTTAAGGTCAAGTTCATTGTGACCTTGACCTTTGACCCTTCACCTTGAAAATCAATAGGGTTCATTGTCTTTCCATGGGAAACATTTGTGGAAGGTTTGAAGCTTCTATGAGGATAACTGTGTCTTCTATCCTGTTCACAAGGTTTTTAAGGACAAGTTAATTGTGACTTTGACCTTTGACCCTTGACCTTGAAAATCAATAAGGTTCATCGTTTTTTCATGGGGAACATTTGTGGAAGGTTTGAAGATTCTAGGATGATCTGTTTGTCTTCTATCCTGTTCACAAGGTTTTTAATGTCAAGGCCACTGTGACCTTGACCTTTGGCCCTTGACCTTGAAAATCAATAGAGGTCATCATCTTTCCATGGGGAACATTTATGGAAGGTTTGAAGCTTCTACAATGAAAACTTTGTCTTCTATCGTGTTCACAAGGTTTTTGATGTCAAGGCCATTGTGACCTTGAAAATCAATAGGGGTCATCGTCTTTCAATGGAAAAAATTTGTGGCCGGTTTGAAGCTTCTACGATGAAAACTTTGTCTTCTATCATGTTCACAAGGTTCCGGACGGACACACACTAGCACACACACAGATGCACGGCAACGATGATATATCCACATCACAACTTGCGAGGGGATAACAAATTTCCATTGTCCTAGATACACCACAACTGAGATTCAATGGATTTGTTTGTTTGTTTGAATGGCGGTCATCAACACTATTTAGGTAATTTTGGAGCTGTTGCTTCCAATTTTGTGGAACTTTTAACCGACATTCAGATGAAATGACATCTCAAGCTCTGCAGCCAAATAAAAACGAAAGGCTTATATGCATTGGACAGTCTGACTCACATCACTTTGCCTGGGCAGGCTTAGTCCTTCTAAGCAGTTTACCTCTACTCATGTGTGGTCAGTTTCAGCTCTGCATGGAAGCACCATGCAACCCAATCTATTTCTCCAAGCCCCAATGCGTTGGGGCGATGAGATCCAATGAAAAATCTTTGTCTAGTGTACACAAAAATGGCAGATAAATGGCCATACAGATGATTTTGTTTGTTTGTTTGATTTGAGGTTTAACGTCCCCGTCAACACTGTAAAGATCATTTTGGAGACGTTGCTTCCAATTTTGTGGGATGAATGCATTTCAAAGAGGTTGGTGCTTACCTGTACAGAATTAGGATCAAGAACATCAGATGGCAGGGCAAAAGGACCTACAACAATATTGTTGACATCACGCCCACCCGGTCCTGGTGTGGCACCGGGAATTGGGGCATCACTTCCAGCTGGTCTGTTATTTGTGGGAGGTGGCCGTACAACAACATGAACCACTTTGCCATGGACATCTGTAACAAAGAAACAGTAGAAAATGCATATAGAACATTCGAGACTATGCAACTTATGAGCCACGTCTGAAGAAAACCTGTCTTTGGGAGATTGTGACCTGGTAAAACAATCAATGTACTGGCAGCACTGATGGGCCTCCTGTGCTGTAAGCAAACAGTGTAGACCCTGATCAGATGCCGCAGAATGCGGCATCTGATCTGCATCTACACTGTTTGCAAAATCCAACACATGATTCCAGTCCAGATTCTGTAGATTACCCTATTAAGTAACACACTGACCTAACAATTATGCGGCTATTTTCTATAAATAAACGTTACCTGGATTTCCTACAAATCACTGATAGTCATGTGGACTTTAGCACTCAAGAGCTTCTATGCTTACTAACTTTGGGCCGGCTGACAATCGACCCAAAAACTGGCCTGCTCAGCAACACAGACCCAAAAGAGTCTTGCAATTTTATATATACACCCCAACCTCTTTATAACACTATTGTTGGGGTCCAAAGCAGCAACTGTGTTAGTTAAACAACCATGTTATATCCAAACAAAAATGTGTTGGGATCCATCTTGAAACTGCGTTATATCCGAACCATGTTATAATGAACCATGTTAAAACGAGGTTGTGGTATAGAAACAAGTGGAATTGTACTATCCAAGAAGCAAATACAAGGATCCTGAGCATCTGCACAGTCTGATCAGCACCTTTGTTGCAAGCAAATGGCAAAAACACTTTCTCATGATGTGCAAATCTGCTTGGGTGTCCACGCAGTCAATTTAGTGACTTCACATTTTGTTTTATGGCTGAGCCAGGATCTAGAAATTACTCCACACCTTTTCAAACCCCAGTTACATCAAGTTGGTAAAAAAGATACACGTCATAAACATGTGGCACAAAAATCACAGTCTTAGTCTTACTTTGCTAGTCTTGCATGAACATCAGGGCCCAGTTGTCCAAAACTAACAGATAACAGGGGCCAGTTGTTCAAAGCATCGTTAGCCTAACGAGCTCGTTAGTGGTCAAATTGTTAACTGTTCTAGCAAGAACAATATCGAAAATTTTGGTATTTTTGCTGAAAAAATGTGAGCAGCTTTTGCATCTGCAAAAGCTGCTCACATTTTTTTAGCAAAAAGTTTAGCATATTTGCCGTATTTAATGGCACAAATTTTAACTTTCCTTAACTAACGACGTCTTTAGTTTTGAACAACTGGGCCCTGATTGTTAACCCTTATCCCGCTGCATAAATTACTTAAGCCACACCCATTGCTGATTATCAACCAATCAAATTATTTGATTTATTTGTTCAATTCACAAACTGCATGACAAACAGTGCAGATCCTGATCAGATGGCTTCTTCATGGTGTAGATTATATTTTCCAGTCCTTTGAGATCATTGCTTTCATTCTGGAAATTTGAAAATATATGAAGACCACTGATGTGGCCTTCCCCACCAAAACTAGCTATTATGGCACAGAAAAACTTGTACAATCTACAATTTCTGTGGTGTAGACCTTGCTTCCAAAGGATAACTTTTATAGAGAACATATTTATGATCATAACTGTTCAAATTACCATAATCCTTTAGAGGTTTCTCATCCTGAAGAACTTTTCCTTGGAAAATAAGCCTTTGTGTGTCAGCTGCAATATTCTGTAATAACAAACAAAACAGCATTTATAACTTGCAAATAATTTTATTAGGGTTGTACAGCCATTTCAGAATTATTTCTCTTTAATAAATCAAGCTGATCATTAATCATAGGTGGACAAAAACTGGAGTACAGGAAGAAACCAGAAATTCAACTTCGGTGAAGTTGATGTCGCACCTGCTCCCCACCTGCCCCACACAAAAAATATAAGTTTATTTAAGGCAGAAGAAATGAATATAGGGCTTTGAGAAGAATCCATAGCCTATATATGTGAGGTAAAAACAGACTAAGTTCACAATGTGGAAAAAGTGATAAAAATTGATCCCAAGATAAAGTCAAAACCACATGCACATCCTAATACCATAGCAAAAACACACACAAAGTTTTAAAATGATCAATATAAAACTGTAAGAGAAGTTGCGATGACAAGAGGTACCTAATGTATATCAACTGAAGCTTAAAATTGGCTAAGTTCACAATGTGCAAAAAGTGAAAAAAAAAATTCTGAGAATTATGTCGAAACCACATGCACAACCTCATACCATGGCAAAAGCACACACAAAGTTTCAAACTGATCGGTATAAAACTGCAAGAGGAGTTGCGATGACAAGAGGTACCTATCATATATCAATTGAAGGTTAAAAATGACTAAGTTCACAATGTGGAAAAAGTGACAAAAAATGATCCGACGATAAAGTCCAAACCACATGCGCATCCTCATACCATGGCAAAAGAACACGCAAAGTTTCAAAATTATCGGTATAAAACTGCAAGAGGAGTTGCGATGACAAGAGGTACCTATCATATATCAATTGAAGGTTAAAAATGACTAAGTTCACAATGTGGAAAAAGTGACAAAAAATGATCTGACGATAAAGTCCAAACCACATGCGCATCCTCATACCATGGCAAAAACACACGCAAAGTTTGAAAATAATCGATATGAAACTGTAAGAGGAGTTGCGATGACAAGAGGTACGTATCGCATACCTAAAAATGACTAAGTTCACAATATGGAAAAAGTGACAAAAATTGATTTGAAGATTAAGTCCAAACCACATGCGCATCCTCATACCATGGCGAAAGCACATGCAAAGTTTCCAAATGATCGGTCTAAAAGTGTAGGAGGAGTTGCGATGACAAGACATCCAGTGTAAAATGTTGACGGACGGACGGACGGACGGACGGACGAACGGACGGACGGACGAACGGACGGACGAACGGACGGACGGACGGACGGACGGACGGAAACTTGCACGCCTATGTCTTCCTGCTAAAGCAGGTGCGACAAAAACACCTGACCTCCCAATGCAGAACTTGTGACCAAAGTGAGCCTCAAACCCACATTGTTAACCTATTTCAGACAGGAAACCCCTAAATGGGGTACTCTGCCAAACAATGCAGGTCCAGATCAGAACGAGAGCTGTCACTATAAGTGAGCAATGCTCCCGTGGGAGTCAATTTGAGGGAAAAAAAGTGCGGACTAACCCATAAACCCACACACAAACCCACAAACAAACAGACAGTGCAAAAATTATATGCCCTCCTATGGGGGCATAAAAATTTAACAAAATTGTCAAAGAAATGTGTAAGTAGTTCGCGTCACATAGTTTAATAACACGTTTTTCAGAAAATAAAGGGCCGTAACTCCTTTGCAGATGATAGGATCAACGTGAAAATTGTGTTAGGCACCCCTTTACCTCACAAGGAATGCATGTGCAAAGTTTCAGCTCAAACGGTGAAATGTGGAAGTAGTTCGCGTCACAAGGTTTTTGAATGTGTTTTTCAGAAAATCAAGGGCCATAACTTCGTCACAGATGTTAGGATCAACTTGAAAATTGTGTAAGGCACCCTTCACCTCACAAGGAATGCATGTGCAAAGTTTCAGCTCAATCGGTGAAGAAATGTGGAGGTAGTTTGCGTCACAAGATTTTTTAGCGCATTTTAGAGAAAATCAAGGGCCAGAACTCAAAAACGCTTCATCCGAGCAGAATGAATTTTGTGTTAGGCACATCTAAATATCATTGCAAATGCATGCAAAACTTTAACAAAATTGTCGAAGAAATGTGGAAGTAGTTCGCGTCACAATGTTTAAGAACGCGTTTTTCAGAAAATATAGGGCTGTAACTCCTTTGCAGATGATAGGATCAATGTGAAAATTGTGTAAGGCACGCCTTTACCTCAAAAGGAATGCATGTGCAAAGTTTCAGCTCAAACGGTAAAGAAATGTGGAAGTAGTTCACCTCACAAGGTTTTCGAACGCGTTTTTAAGAAAATCAAGGGCCGTAACTCCGTCACAGATGATAGGACCAACATGAAAATTGTGTTAGGAACCCCTTCACCTCACAAGGAATGCATGTGCAAAGCTTCAGCTGAATCAGTGAAGAAATGTTGAAGTAGTTCGCATCACAAGAGGTTTTTAGCACATTTTTTAGAAAATAAAGGGTCGTAACTCCTTCGAAAATGATAGGACCAACGTGAAAGTTTTGTTAGGTATCCCTTCACCTCACAAGGAATGTATGTGCAAAGTTTCAGCTCAATCATTGAAGAAATGTGGAAGTAGTTGCATCACAAAAAAAAGTGCGGACTTAAGCACAAACGGACAATGCAAAAACTATATGCCCTCCTACGGGGCATAAAAATGCTCAACCACTTCCTGATTGTATTTCTGAAAGGACGGGTCTCCCTAAGGGGGTTTTTTGGCCTCCTAACGATTTTGTTTATTTCTGGCTTATTGTTAGCATACATATGCCTTATTATTTGGAACATATGTGGTTTTTGTATTTAAGCCGTTTTTTCTGAGTTACAGGCTCTTTAAAGTGGGTGGGGTAACTCCACACAGTTTTGACATGTATTTTATGTCTCATTTAAAGGTAGAAAAATAGTACCATACATGGCACGTTATTATATAAAATTACAGGGGAAGGTCTAACTCTATGTTTTGTCACAAGTTTATTCACCAAAATTCACTTTTTGGGGGGAAAATATGGTTTAAGGAACCTTGGGTCATTTTTGAGATTTTTTAACAGTAAAGTTCTTTTTTTTCTGCTTATATCTTCGGTATACATTAACCTATAGTGGTGAAACTCCTACCATGCAAGCATACTGATTAGGTAATATAACTCAAATGATCATTTGAGATGTGGACCTATATTTCACGGTTGAATGAACATTCTTATTTCATGTTAATGGGTTAGATTTTTGTTTCCATCAGTTCAAGAGTTTAGATAATTCTGGCATTTGGATAAACAGGCAATGGGTTTAAACATATTTAAATAAAACGAAAAAAACAATAAAATCGGTAAAAAGTACCCAGATACCCCCGCCTTTTTGGCTTAGCTAATATGCCTGCATGACCCCTGGGGACACATTGTACATGTATGGGTCACTGAATATGTATTAGCATCAGATATATATGTTCGTGGGTGGGTATCTCAATATTTTGGATGTTGATGATATGAACTTGGCAGGGCAGGGGGCTGGGGCATGATTGTGTGGGTCTCAAGATATATGTCATTGAATGGGTCTAACCATAAACAACAGCAAATAAAAAAAGGTTGGAATCTAAAAAATCAACATATTTAACTAGAATTTGTTTTTCTTCAAAAGCACAGATGTCTTCCCCGTTTTTGACTGCTAAGTATAACCTTGACATTGGAGGTATTGAGCTGGGTCTTGTGTGCAACACATCATCTAATGAAGATGAACATTTCTGCATAGTAACTTTAAAAATGTTCATAGAAAAATAAAAAAGTTATTGGCCGTAAACAAAAAAAGCACTTTTTTACCTTTGACCTCTAAGTATGGCCTTGACCTTTGCGGTACAACACATCGTCTCATGATGGTTAACATTTCTGCCAAGTAATTTCATAATCCATCCCAACTTTCAAGCCTCTAGCTCCAACAGTTTTTGAGATATCTTGCTGACAAGATTTTATTAAAAAAAATTCAAAGGGCAATAACTCTTGAAAGGGGCATAATCCGGATGAGAAAAAAATATGTGTCAGCTTATTTTCCATTAGGAATGCATATATGAAATTTCAAAACCATAGCATACACAGTTCTAAAGTTATGCTATGCATCACTTTTAGGATTCATTACAATGGGCACAAATTACCAAAATGACAAAGGGCCATAACTCGCAAATAAAAATCAAAATTGAGTATTTTTCGGAATTTTGTCAAAAGTTAATCAGTTCATATACTCATCATCACCAATTTACTCAACAACTTTCAAGGCTCTAGCTCCAATAGTGTTTGAGATATTTTGCTGACAAGATTTTATTAAAAAAAATTCAAAGGGCAATAACTCTTGAAAGGGGCATAATCCGGACGAGAAAAAAAAATACGCGTCAGCTAATTTTTCATGAGGAACCCATATATGAAATTTCAAAACCCTAGCATACACGGTTCTAAAGTTATGCTATGCATCACTTTTAGCATACATTACAATGGGCACAAATTACCAAAATGACAAAGGGCCATAACTCACAAGGCATTTTTTTGAATTTTGTCAAAAGTTAATCAGTTCATCTACTCATCACCACCAATCTATTCACTAACTTTCAAGCCTCTAGCTCCAATAGTTTTTGAGATATCTTGCTGACAAGATTTTATTAAAAAAAATTCAAAGGGCAATAACTCTTGAAAGGGGCATAATCCTGACGAGAAAAAAATACGTGTCAGCTTATTTTCCATCAGAAATGCATATATGAAATTTCAAAATTATAGCATACACCATTCTAAAGTTATGCTATGCATCACTTTTAGCATACATTACAATGTTCATCTACTCATCACCATCAATATAATCACCAACTTTCAAGGCTCTAGCTCGCAATATTTTTTAGATATCTTGCTGACAAGATTTTATTAAAAAAAAAAAAAAAATTCAAAGGGCAATAACTCTTGAAGGGGGCATAATCCGGACGAGAAAAAAAATAAGCGTCAGCTAATTTTCCATGAGGAATCCATATATGAAATTTCAAAACCCTAGCATACACGGTTCTTTAGTTATGCTATGCATCAAAAGCGTAATGGACGGACAAATGGACGACTGAACCAGAACCAATATGCCCCTCAAACTTTTTCAAAATTGGGGGCATAATAAGAAAGTTATTGACAGAACACAAAAAAGGCCCTTTTTTTACCTTTAACCTCTATGTATGACCTTGACCTTTCAGGTATTAAACTGGGTCATGCATGCAACACATCATCTCATGGTGGTTAACATTTCTGCCTAGCAATTTCAAAATCCATCTAAAAATAAGAAAGTTATTGACCAAACACGAAAAAAGGCCCCTTTTTTACCTTTGACCTCTATGTATGACCTTGACATTTTAGGTACCAAACTGAATCATGCATGCAACACATCGTCCCATGATAGTTAACATGTCTGCCAAGTAACTTCAAATTCTATTTAAAAATAGGCAAGTTATTGACAAAACCCGAAAAAAGGCCCCTTTTTTACCTTTGACCTCTAAGTATGACCTTGACCTTTGAGGTACCAACCTGGGTCATGCGCGCAACACATTGCCTTATATTGGTTCACATTTCTGCCATGTGATTTCAAAATCCATCTCAAAATAAGAAAGTAATTGACCAAATACGAAAAAAAGGCCCACTTTTAGACCTTTGACCTCTAAGTATGACCTTGACCTTTGAGGTACCGACCTGCCTCATGTGCACCACACATCGTCTCATGATTGTTAATAATTATGCCAAGTAATTTTAAAATCCATCTCAAAATTAGAAAGTTATTGACCAAATACGAAAAAAAGGCCCCTTTTTACCTTTGACCTCTAAGTATGACCTTGACCTTTGAGGAACCGACCTGCCTCATGCGCACCACACATCGTCTTATGGTTGTTAATAATTATGCCAAGTAATTTTAAAATCCATCTCAAAATAAGAAAGTTATTGACCAAATACGAAAAAAGGCCCCTTTTTACCTTTGACCTCTAAGTATGACCTTGACCTTTGAGGTACCAACCTGCCTCATGCGCACCACACATTGTCTTATGGTTGTTAATAATTATGCTAAGTAATTTTAAAATCCATCTCAAAATAAGAAAGTTATTGAGTAAATACGAAAAAAAGGCCCCTTTTTTGACCTTTGACCTCTAAGTATGACCTTGACCTTTGAGGTACCGACCTGCCTCATGCGCACCACACATCGTCTTATGGTTGTTAATATTTCTGCCGAGTAATTTTAAAATCCATCAAAAAATAAAAAAGTTATTGACCGGACACGATTTGCCCATACATATATACATACCAACAAACTTCCAAGGGAGATAATTCAAAAAGTATAAATGCAAGAGTTATGGTTCTTGCACACTGCAAGTCGTCTAATGCTGATAAATATTTATACGAAGTTTCTTGACGATAGCTCTAACGGTTTTCAAGTTACAGAGCGGACACGAAAGTGTGACAGACGGACAGACGGACAGACAGACGCCCGGGGGAAAAACAATATGTCTCTCCGAAAAAAAATTTTTCGGGGGAGACATAATTATTGAATCAAGTTAATCTAGTGAAGAATCGCTTTCATCGTCACCTGAACTTGAGCTGTCCCAGTCTTTTTGTGCAGCATTTGTAAGACTATAACTGTGAACAAAATGTGCTTCTTCTACTTATTGTCTACTTTTTATTATTATTATTATTATTATTATTATTATTCTAAAGAGAAAGAGATAATGAGAGAACTAAACATTACTCTCAATATTACTGTTCCTGTAAATAATCATAGATCAGTAAGTTTGTTAGTCAAGCTAACAATTCAATTGCCCAGAATGTTTCCTATATTGCAGCTTCATTCATTGTATCATGTTAAGTACAACAGCAGCATTATCATTAGATGTATCTTCAAAGTAAGGTAACATCTTTAATGAATAGTGGAAACATATAAGCAGATAAAGGGTCTCCTTGTCTAATACCTGAAATACAGAGATAGAGAGGGAGACAGGGAATACAATCTAAGGATTAAGGAAGGCCCTGGACTTGAGTCCATAATAGGGTGGCAGTGCAAATGAAAAAAATGGTGACGAGGTATTTGATTGCTGTGTCCATATCGCTTCTGTGTTAAAGAACCTCGGTTTTAAGGCCATCAGCAAAAGTCAGTAAAAATCGTTGAAGTCACAGTATATGAACAGTGTAACAGATGCTGTTCAAAAAGAGGCAACAGCTCAAGTTCAGGTGACGATCAAAGCTATTCTTCTGTAGATTAATTTGATTTAATATGCGCAAAGCATGTCAGAATACAGTTGTGAACAACCATTTTCAAATGTATATGCCTGTGTTTCCACGTAGGTGTACCACATTCTTTTTAGATGTGCTCTTGAAGTGGGATTATTAAAGATATTCAAGCAGACCTTTCTTATATCTCTGCATGCCAAAGAAAGGAGTGAGTGAGGCATATATATTTTTTCAGTGTGATGTTATGTTCATATGTGTGTACTATGTCACAGTGACACACATTGTTATGTTCATAACCAGGTTTAAGTTTAGGTGCACATTTATGTCTGCATTTCTCCTGCAGCTCATAACTGTTTAGCATGTTTATGGTCACTGATTCTGTCTGGGGTGGGGCTATTTGATTGGACCATAGAAAATGTAAAAAAAAAATACAGTCAAACGTGTATAAGAGAGCCACTTTTGGGAATGGAAGAATTGGCTGTTATACACAGGTGGTTGTCTTATGGAGGTTCAGCCAGAAATGAAAAATGGAATTTTTTAGCAAAAAATTCCAAGTGTCGCCCACCGATTACTTTAAAATGCATTCTGGCAAACAATGCAGAACCAGATCAGGGAGCAGTCTGATCTGGGTTCACACTGTTTGCTTGTTACGAGTGTTGACTACACAGGTCGTAAACAAATAGCGATTGGTTATTTTTAATTGTTTTGACTTTGGGCCGTCTTGGCGTCATCAAGGCCGAAAAACATGGGGGCGAAACGTCTAGACTTGATTCTAGAAATCACAAATATGAGCTATGAAAAATTAGTGTAATCCTCAATAGAAACAAGTATTAATGTTAAAAATCATGTATTTTATGTAAGATCTAGCCAACAACACGAAGTAAGGCAGTTCGATGTGTTTTCCATCGAAACGTTTTTTCGGCCCCGACCGTCCGACAACTTCGGCTTTCGGCCTTATTACGATCAAGGAACTTTTATACCAAAAACACCATTAGAAGGTCAATTCTTTATGAATTAGAGATTTATAATACATACCGATTTTTTTTTCTCTCTTTTCACAAAACTGTCAAACTTTTCTTGTAAAATCGCCCGAGACCATGCGAGAAATAACGTGAGTTCGCGAGAATGAGTAAACACAGGTAAAATTTCCTTTCAAATCACACGTGACTATGCGAGAAATAACGCGAGTTCGCGAGAGTGAGTTAACTGCAGACCGTTTTCCCTGAAGGCATATCTACCTGTATCCAACTTTCACACATTTTGTTGACATAATGGGATTCAATTGTCAACACCAAGCAATTATCCAACTAGATAATTGGATTATCGAATTCAACAGGTATGGGGTGGCCGTCTTTTGAAGAACAATTAGCGTTTTGGGAATAGATTTACTGGCCGATGGCGCATTTAAAGAGGTGGCGCTTTTATGCAGTTAAATTATATAGTGAAAATCATCGGGAATGTTTCATACCGGCGCTTTTACACAGGAGGCGCTCTTATAAAGGTGGCCGATTCGGCGATTTTGACTGTATGCATCTCAGAAACTGTTCAGATTCCAACCTTTTTACTTTGATGTTGTTTATGGTCAGATGCATTCAATGACACACACAATAATGCCCCAGCCCCCTGCCCTGCCCATTTCATATCACCAAAATCCAAATATCTTAGACAATATTGAGATACCCATCCTGAACATATATATCTGATGCTAGTGTGTCTCCCAGGGGTCATGCAGCTATATTGGCAAAGTCAAACAGGCAGGGGCATCTGTGTACTTTGGACACATTTCTATTGTTTGTTTTTTTTTCGTTTGATTTAAATATGTTTAAACTCATCACCTGTTTATCCAAATGCCAGAAATATCTAAACTCTTGAACTGATGGAAGCAATAATCTAACCTATAAACATGAAATAAGAATGTTCATTCAACCGTGAAATATAGGTCGAGATCTCCAATGATCATTTGAGTTATATTGCCTCATCAGTATGCTTGCATGGTAGGAGTTTCACCTCTTTAGGTTAATGTATACCGAAGATATAAGAAAAAAAAGAACTTTACTGTAAAAAAATCTAAAAAATGACCCAAGGTTCCTTAAACCATATTTTTCCCCCAAAAACAGAATTTTGGTGAATAAACTTGTGACAAAACATAGAGTTAGACCTTCCCATGTAATTTTATAAAATAACGTGTCATGTATGGTACTATTTTTCTACCTTTAAATGAGACACAAAATACATGTCAAAACTGTGTGGAGTTACCCCACCCACTTTAAAGAGCCTGTAACTCAGAACAAGAGGGCCCAGAGGGCCCTGAATCGCTCACCTGAGAATAAGTGTCTCCAGTACATTTTAGGCCCAAGGGCTATAATTTGAACAAACTTGGTAATGGTCCACTAGATGAAGCTTCATACCAACTATCAAAGACCTGGCCCTTCTGGTTTCAGACAAGAAGATTTTTAAAGGTATTCCCTATATAAGCCTAAGGAAAACCAAAGGGTCCCGGGGTGGGATCATTTTTGGCCCCAAGGCTATAATTTGAACAATCTTGAAAGAGGTCTACTAGATGAAGCTTCACACCAAATATCAAAGATCTGGGCCTTGCGGTTTCAGAGAAGAAGAGTTTTAAAGATTTTCCCTGTATAAGCCTATGTAAAACCAAAGGCCCCCCGGGGCAGGGGGCATTTTTGGCCCAAAGGCTATAATTTGAACAATCTTAGTAAAGGTCCACCAGGTAAAGCTTCACACCAAATATTAAAGACCTGGGCCTTGCGGTTTCAGGGAAGAAGATTTTTTTAATGATTTTCCATATATAAGCCTATGTAAAACCATAGGCCCCCGGGGCGGGGACATTTTGGCCCCCAGGGCTATAATTTGAACAATCTTGGTAGAGGTCCACTAGATGAAGCTTCACACCAAATATCAAAGATCTGGGCCTTGCGGTTTCAGAGTAGTAGATTTTTAAAGATTTTCCCTGTATAAGCCTATGTAAAACCAAAGCCCCCAGGGCAGGGGCATTTTTGGCCCAAAGGCTATAATTTGAACAATCTTAGTAGAGGTCCACCAGGTAAAGCTTCACACAAAATATTAAAGACTTGGGCCTTGTGGTTTCAGAGAAGAAGATTTTTTAATGATTTTCCCTATATAAGCCTATGTAAAACCATAGGCCCCCGGGGCGGGGGCATTTTGGCCCCAGGGCTATAATTTGAACAATATTGGTAGAGGTCCACTAGATGAAGCTTCACACCAAATATCAAAGATCTGGGCCTTGCGGTTTCAGAGAAGAATATTTTTCAAGATTTTCCATGCATAAGCCAATGTAAAACCAAAGGCCCCAGGGGCGGGGGCATTTCTGGCCCCAAGGCTATAATTTGAACAATCTTCGTAGAGGTCCACCAGGTAAAGCTTCACACCAAATATTAAAGACCTCGGCCTTGTGGTTTCAGAGAAGAAGATTTTTTAATGATTTTCCCTATATAAGCCTATGTGAAACCATAGGCCCACGGGGCGGGGGCATTTTGGCCCCCAGGGCTATAATTTGAACAATCTTGAAAGAGGTCCACTAGATGAAGCTTCAGATCAAATATCAAAGATCTTGGCCTTGCAGTTTCAGAGAAGAAGATTTTTAAAGATTTTTCCTGTATAAGCCTATGTAAAGCCAAAGGCCCCCGGGGCGGGGGCATTTTTGGCCCCAAGGCTAAAATTTGAACAATCTTAGTAGAGGTCCACCAGGTAAAGCTTCACACCAAATATTAAAGACCTGGGCCTTGTGGTTTCAGAGAAGAAGATTTTTTAATGATTTTCCCTATATAAGCCTATGTAAAACCAAAGGCCCCGGGGCGGGGGCATTTTGGCCCCCAGGGCTATAATTTGAACAATCTTGGTAGAGAACCACTAGATGAAGCTTCATACCAAATATCGAAGACCTGGGCCTTGCAGTTTCAGAGAAGAAGATTTTTAAAGTTTTTGTTTAAAAAATCTATTTTTAGCTCCTGTGACCTAGATGTGCAATGGACCAGAACCATTTGAACAACTTTGAAAGGGGACCACCTAAGGATCATTCCTGTGAAGTTTGGTCAAAATCCGATTAATGGTTTAGGAGATGTCATTTGAAGAAAAAGTTTACGCACACACGCACGCACGCACGCACTGACGACGGACGACAAGTGATCACAAAAGCTCACCTTGTCACTACGTGACAGGTGAGCTAAAAAACTGCTTAAATACCAAAACCACATATGTTCCAAATAATTAGGCATATGTATGCTAACAATAAGCCAGAAATAAAGAAAATCGTTAGGAGGCCAAAAAAAACCCTTAGGGAGACCCGTCCTTTACTCAACTTGACACCCCTAAATTTGAATTGGACTCCTGCTGTTCATAAAGAAGAAGATTCCATACATTCTTAAATGGATTATCGTAAAAAGCCTAAAAATTTGGACACATTGAGGACCTGATGTAATTCTCCTGATATTTTAATAAATTTGTTACATGGTCCAACAGGGAGTCTGAAAGGTGCAGACAGAATGGCAAACAGTGTAGACCTTGAGCAGTCTGATCTATGTCTGCACTGTTTGCTTAGGCTTGTCTGTCCCGATACTTAGGATCATTGCGGTAACATGCTCAATACTTGCACATGAAAAGGTGCAACTTGGAATGTGTAACCAGGGAAGGTTCAGATCAGTCTGCACAACTTTGCAGTCTGATAAGCCTTCAAAACAGACATCTGTGAAACTTGACTCATTTTAGAGCAAAAACTAAAGGCATTGATGTGGCTTCATAGGAGTACAGACTGATTTCAACCATCAGTTGTCACAGATGCCAGTTTGTACCTCTTTGTGTATACAGACTCGTGAGTGAGTATGTTGTACCGTATTTACCCTAAGTAATCAGACACCTCAATTCCTTACCATACTTGATCTACAATTTGTACATGTATGGTTTAGTATCTAGCTGTGTGTCTGGAGGTGACTTGATGAGATGCCACATTCTGCAGTGTCTCATCTGGGTCTAGACTGTTTACTCAGGCCTGTCTGTCCAACTACAACGGTAAATACAGTATCCCATGGAAATGTTTCAATTTTCCTCAAGACTATTGCATTAAACCTTGTTCTGCTGATTTGTTTGATTGTTTGATTTGAGGATTAATGTCCCCGTCAACACTGTCTATGTCATTTTGGAGACGTTGCTTCCAATTTTGTGGGGCTTTTACCCGACACTGAGATAAATGGACTTCTCAAGCCCTGCTACCCAATGAAACCAACAGGGTTTATATGCATGGGCGGTCTGACTTACATCACTTTTCCTGGGCAGACTTAGAACCTCTAAGTAATTAACCAGTGCCCATGTGCAGTCGGTTTCCGCTTGGCATGGAAGCATCATGCAGCCCAATCTATTTCTCAAAGCCCGGATGGGCGGGGGGTGTTGTTCTGCTGAATAAACATATTTTGCCACACCCATTTTTAATATCAACCAATCAAATTACTT
The DNA here is from genome assembly GCA_963580285.1 of Lucinisca nassula. NCBI lineage: Eukaryota > Metazoa > Mollusca > Bivalvia > Lucinida > Lucinidae > Lucinisca > Lucinisca nassula. Next base: position 52,677,176 of record OY757010.1, read on the forward strand.
GATGCAAATTATCCCTATAAACTTACCAAATGAATGACAGTGAAAATCCAGATCAGATGCTGATCTGGATTTACACTGTTTACAAAGGGAGAGCATACCCTGTCTCTTCTATTTCTTACTCTGGCAGATAACACAAAATGACCCACACAGGTTAATGTGTCGTTAAACACCAATACAATCAATCATCATATATAAGAAACAATGTACATATCCAGAAGACTTCAATATATGCATAAATACCAGCATCATACTTACAATGGAGTTTGCTATTTTTTCTTTGAACTGCCTTACAGTTGTCTGAAAAATATACAAATAAAATCATATAACATTTACTTTATCAATATCCCTGGAAGAGCCCATCTCAGCTTTAACAAACAACATTTTCTTTGAGAAAATTCTAATGCATACACTCAACATTCCTTTTGAAGAAAGAATTAGAAACAAGAGCGCCGCATGTGGGTGCCAACGCTCGTCTGCAGTTTCTTTTAGAAAACCAAAGTTCTAAGTCAAACAAGAGCAATCAAATTGCAAGATGGAGTTATAAAACTTGTAGGGAATGTAGCTCTTGTGATGGTGAGTATGTGTATGAAGTTTCATGAAGGTAGGCCAAATACTTTTGGAAATATGGTCAAGGTTAAGGTTTTCGGTTAAATTTTCGAAAAATAGGTCAAAGTTCAAAGGTCAAGGTCACAGATCAAAAAGTGTGGTATCACTGAAAAGGTCTTGTCCCAAGGAACATTCATGTGAAGTTTGAAGGCTCTGTTGTGAATAGTATTAAAATGAGAGCAAAAAATGTGTTTCAGAAAAAAATTGGAAAAGGGGAGATAATTCAGCCAAAATCAACAATGTTGTTATGGTCCTTGGTCAAAATGTAGCTCTTGTGATGATGAGTGTGTGTATGAAGTTTCATGAGGCTAGGTCTAATACTTTTTAAGTTATAGCCAAGGTTAAGTTTTTTTGGAACGACGACGCAAGACGCAAGACGACAACGACAACGCAGACGCCGGAGTGATGACAATAGCTCGAAAGTTTTTTTTCAAAAAACAGACGAGCTAAAAATCTGCCTAAATTAACCATTTTGCTTCAACCCATTTTGTACCAGAAACCCCAAAACGGGTACCCTGGCAAACAGTGCAGGCCTAGACCAGACGCCGCAGAATGTGGCGTCTGATCAGGGCCTCCACTGTTTGCTAAAAGTTCAGTTATTTTCCAAATAAATTTTGATGAAAACACAACCTGACACCCCTAAATTTTGAAATGGACTCCTGCTGTATATAAGGAGGAAGATTCCATTTGGTACAAAAAGGGTTAATACATATATATTGACATCTTGAGCTTTCTGAAGAATTCTCTCAGGACTCAAATGCGAGTTTAAATTAGCCATGGTAAACAAGCAATCTGTGTTCAAATTACTGAGGTGTAACTTTCTTTTCCCTGTAAATAGATATTTACCTATGCAAACATTGTAAGTCCAGATGAGATGGCTCATAAGCATTATACACCTGTTGAATGTAATCGGCTGCAGCGCATAGCTTGATCGGATATAAATTGATCGAGGACTTTGCCAGAAATGAAAAGTTTATGGATGGACGTACAGATGCCCATGGGCATAAATATAATACACGTACGATCATTTTTCAAACTGGCTTATAACCATTTTTCAAACTGACGCATTAAAAGGAAGAGTCTACTTCAGAACAATAGCACCACAAGCGGTTGCCATGCTTGTCTGTTTTTTCGTTTGTCACAAAGGGAGATAAATCAGTCAAATTGCACAAGAGTTATGGAACTTGGTAAGAATGTTGCTCTTGTGATAATACAGATGTATGTCAAGTTTCATGAGGCTGTGTCAAATACTTTTGGAAATATAGCCGAAGTTTTTTGTTAAATTTTCTCTTGCTGAATATTCAGTTTAGCCGCACCCATTTCTGACTTTGAACCAATCAGATTACTTCATGTAATTTATTCTTACAAGTCCATAAACTTCATGTCAAACAGTGTAGATCCTGATCCGATGGCTTCTTCAGAAGCCATCTGATCTGGATCTACACTGTTTCCAAAGATAGGGGTTGTCGTGAACAGCATGATACGAGTTAAATTTTCAAAAAATAGGACAAAGCTCAAAGGCCAAAGTCATAGGTCAAAAAGTTTGACATCAATGGAAAGATCTTGCCCCAAGGAACACACATGTGACTTTTGGAAGCTGTATTGTTTGTGGTATCAAAACGAGAGACCAAAATATTTTCTTGAAATGGGTGTTGTTGTTTTTTTTCCGCTGGTCACAAAGGGAGATAAATTAGTCAAATTGCATGATATAGTTATGGAACTTGGTAAGAATGTAGCTCTTGTGATCATACAGATCTGTGTCAAGTTTCATGAGGCTAGGGCAAATATTTTTGGAAATATGGCCAAGGTTAAAGTTTTGGGTTACATTTACGAAAAACAGATCAAAGTTGAAAGATCAAGGTCACAGGTCAACAAACTTGCCCGGCTGTACAATTTCCATGGAGGTTTTCAAATCTCTGAGGAAAAGTGAAAAAAAAACCTTGGAGAAATCTTGGAATCCTAGGAATAAAAGCGTGTTTTCCAAGGTTTTCCATGGAGGTATTTTGTCTAAACTATACCTTGGAAAATAAAACCTTGGAAACCTTGGAAATGACAACAAAATTCCTAGGAAAACAAAAAAATTCTCAGATATGTTCCAAGGAAACCTTGGAATTTTACAACTTAGAAAAATTCAACTCCAGTTATTTGTATGAAATGAAAACTTATAAAATTTTATGCTCGGAAAACCTTGGAAGGGAGAGGTTACTGGTGAACTTAAACTGACCTTTGGGAGATTTCACATAAACACCTGAAGTATCTTGGTTCCAACACATTCCCTGGACCCAGTTTACTCTGACTGGCTAGTATTCAAACTAAACGATGCCAGAGTCAGAATCAGAATGAGAGACAACTTACACAAAAGCTTTCTTTGAAAATGGAATTTATAATATTAACAAATGAATTTGTGATATTATTGATGCAGTTATTCAAGTGAATTCTTTTACTTTTATTGACATGTGCATGTTGAAGTAAGTGTCTTTGTAGTGTTTTGGTCAAAGTACATTGGTTGTGTTTTGGTCAAAGTGTCTTGGTAGTGTTTTGGTCAAAGTACACTGGTTGTGTCTTGGTTAATGTCTTGGTAGCTCATTTGCATGTGAAAATGTGTACCATCAATGCACCATCAAAACACTGTGTCTTAGCCCTAATCTTTTTTTTTTCATATGGGGGAAGAATAATTCAGAATCCAGTCCTGCCTGTAGGCTTAATTGAAAAAAAAAAACAAATTCACAACAACCTCATTGTAACATTGTTTGTTATGCCATGGTTTTGGAGATAACAGTGTGTCAAGATGAATCTCAAAAATGTTTAGATTATATAGAGAAAGGACCATAAATGGTAATTTTTCTATATAATTGACCTACTTTGGTTGGGATATAACATGTTTGTTTATGAACTAATGTGGTTTTCTGCTTGTTGGACACATTTATAGTGTTATAAATAGGTTGTGGTGTATTTTTTTCAATGCTGAAAATTAAACTTCCAAGGATTTCTATTCCGAGGAACTATGGATTCCAAGGATTTTTACCGAGGAGTTCCATAGTTTCCAAGCTTTTCCAAGGAAAAAATGTTCCAGTACTCCAAGGTTTTCTTCTTTCTCCAAGGATATATTCCGAGGAATCCTAGTTTTTAAGCTCGTCGGAAAAAAGTTCTGAGGTGTTCCGCAGAAATCACCTCCAAGGTGTTCCGAGAAATATAAGATTCCAAGGTTTCCGAGAAATTCTAGGATTTCATTTTTTTTTTTATTTCTCAAAGGAATTATTTCCTTGTTGTGTTCCAATACTCCAAGGTTTATTTTTCCAAGGAAATGACAAATTTATCCTAGGAAACCTTGGAGAATGTACAGCCCGGTGATATCGTCCCAAGGAACAGCCATGAAGTTTGAAGGCTGCATTGTTAGTTTGTTGGTTGATTTGAGGTTTAACATCCCCATCAACACTGTAAAGGTCATTTTGGAGACGTTGCTTCCAATTTTGTGGGACTTTTACCCGACATTGAGATGAAATGACATCTCAAGCCCTGTCGCCCAATGAAACCAATAGGGTTTATTAGCATGGGCGGTCCGCCTCGCACCGCGGTTCCTGGACAGGCTTAGATCCTCTAAGCTGTTTACCAGTACTAGTGTGCGGGCCGGATTCAGCTCTGCGTGGAAGCATCATGCAGCCCATATATTTCTTCAAGCCCCTATGGGCGGGGGCTTCTACATTGTTAGTGGTATTGAAATGAAAGCGACAAATGTTTTTTTTTGTTTTGCTTTTCAAAAAAAAACGGAGAGAATAGGGGAGATAATTCAGTCAAATTGCATGATAGATTTATGGAACTTGGACAGAATGTAACTCTTGTGATGGTGAGAATGTGTGTGAAGTTTCGTGAAGCTAGGCTAAATACTTTTGGAAATATAATCAAGGTTAAAGTTTTTGGTTAAATTTTTGAAAAAAAATAGGTCTTAGTTCAAAGGTCAAGGTCACACATAAAAAAGTTTGGTATCTAGGGAAATGATATCCATGCGAAGTTTAAAGGCACGGTTGTAAAAAGTATTGAAATGAGAGGAAAAATGTGCTTCAGAAAAAATATAGAAATGGGGAGATCAATCAGCCAAAAATACAATTATGGCCCTTTGGCAGAATGTAGCTCCTTTGATGGTGAGTAGGTGTATGAAGTTTCATGAGGCTAGGTCAAATACTTTGGAAGTTATAGCCAAGGTTAAGCTTTTTCGAAAGGCCAACAACAATGACAATGCAGATGCTGGAATGACATGACATGTTTTTTCTCTTAGAGAAAAATGACCAAAAATTCATGCTTCACTGATAATTTTAACAGATGTTTGTTTGTTTTTTGGCTACTGGCATCATCAACATGTATATCCACTAATGACTCTGCTCACAACAGGTGGCATTACTAGCTTTACCTGGGGAACTACTTTTATTCAATATATCTGTCAGTTCTGTTCGGAAAGATTGATCTTAAAATACTTATTTTCCCAGGTAGAAATACGTTTGAAACTTGTAATTTGATTTAAATTTGATGCAGATTTCATTTTCATCTTGGCTTTTTACTAATTAATTGATTTTTTAGTATAGACTTATAATTACCTCTAACTAACTGCCTTATCAGCATTACTTAGCAAATGCATAATGTATATTCAATTTATGGGTCTCTCCACGGTACTTTATGGAAATGTGATAACCCACTTACTCCACTTTTATATGGTATTAATCGGGAAGGTGGTGGGCAATTTCTCTAAGAGAAAAACATTGCATGCGACAAGTGACAAGCTAAAAACAGGGATGAAAGGGTTAAGGCTTGTTTGCCTATCCCTACTGACCTCGAAAATGGCAACCATCCAAAAAAACGTTTGTGGTTTTGGCAGGTATGCTTTGCATTTTTATCATATGACGTCGCGTCTGAGAGTGTAATAACGTCATGTATTATTTTCGATAATCCACTAGTGGATTAAATATGCAAATTAGCTAGATACGTCCCGTAACGTTACATGTACGACGTCCTTAACGACGTCGCGTTTACTAATGGCGGAATGTTGACATTTTTGTAAACAATCGTGAATAAAATACGCTTTTTATGTCATATGATAAATGGAATCTTGCATTCGTGCTCATGTATTATTAAATTTATTAAACTCGTTGAGAAAAAGGGATAAAATGCTCGGCAAAGCCTCGCATTTTATCCCTTTTCCTCAACTCGTTTAATAAATTCAATAATACATGAGCACTCATGTAAGATTCTCTATTTCTTCATTTTTTCCCTCTTATTTATCTCATACTCTGGTTTGTTTGTGTTGAGGTCAACACTATTTAGGACATATGTTGCTTCTGATTTTAAGGGACTTAACCAACAGTGAGATGAAATGACTTCTCAAGCCCTACTGCCCAAAGAAACTGCCTGGTTTATGGGTCGGTCTCAAGCACACCCCTTTTTCGATGCAGGCTTAGACCTTCTAAGTGGTTTACCAGTACTCAAGTTCGGTCAGCTTCAGCTCTGCACAGAAGCACCATGTAGCACAATCTACCGGTACCTGTATTTCTCCAAGCGGCCCCAATGGGCGGAGATGAGCTAAACTCTAGTATTTTAACCCTCACCATGGTGAACTGCAATACTCCTCCCTGCTTTTCAGCCATTTGAGTTGCATGATTTCAATTTTTATAATCGCAGAATACAGTATAGATCCTGATCAGCTGACTTCTGAGAAGCCAGCTGATCTGGAGTTATTCTGTTTTTAACCCTTTTTGTACCAAATGGAATCTTCCTCCTTATATATAGCAGGAGTCCATTTCAAAATTTAGGGGTGTCAGGTTGTTTCTTCAAAATTTATTTTGAACTGGGGGAACGTTTTGCAAACAGTGCAGGCCCTGATCAGACGCCGCATTCTGCGGCGTCTGATCTGGGCCTGCACTGTTTGCCAACTACCCGTTTTGGGGTTTCCGGTACTAAATGGGTTAAACTAGTAAGATTAACTTGCCCAGCTTGATACTGGGCTTGTCCCAGGCAACTGGGCAGTGGATTGTCAGGATCTGACAATGAAATCATTTTTTTCATACACTATGATGAATTTCAGCCAAAGTATATGAAGTACAGTCCAACCTGTATTAAGCAAGCATCTAAGGGATGATAAAAATATGCTTGCTTAAGACAGGTGCTTGCTTAATACAGGTGGCCATTATGACAGGTTTACTGTAACTGTAAGTAAAAAGAAGGATTACATTTTCAGGTACACTGAAGCTGCGATTTTGTCCATCCAAGGTTTTAACTGTTATGTCCATCATCTTGAGTCTGAAAAGTAAAGAATGGAAAAATTATGGATGGATTCATGATTTCTCTTAATCTGTTTTAACAACCTTTTCAAGAATTAGGTTTTTATTTGTTTGTTTGATTTGAGGTTTACCGTCCCCGACAACACTGTATAGGTCATTTTGGAGACGTTGCTTCCAATTTTGTGGGACTTTTACCCAACACTGAGGTGAAATGACATCTCAAGCCCTGCTGCCCAATGAAACCAATAGGGTTTATAAGCATGGACAGACAGACCCGCCCCGCTTTGCCTGGGCAGGCTTAGATCCTCTAAGCGGTTAACCAGTACTCAAGTGCTGTCAGTTTTAGCTCTGCGGAAGCATCATGCAGCCCATATATTTCTTCAAGCCCCGATGGGCTGGGGCCCCTCAAGAATAAAGGTACATGTATATGTAATTTCACTCAAAAAGCACCCAAAGAAGTGTTATTATAATTATCTGGTTCACTGGAGCAGAACACATTGATCAATTTCAGAAGAGAGTCACCCAAGAAATATTCCTGTGAAATTATTTCAAAACCCATCAACTGGTTTAGGAGCAGAGGTCATTTAAATGCTTTTTCTATTTTTAGCATGGTAGCCACCTTGTTCATCAGAGCAGAATTGTTCGAGCAATTTTAGTTAAGGATCAAGCAAGGAACATTCATGTGAAATTATTTCAAAATACATCCACAGGTTTAGCAGGTGAAGATGTTTAAATGATTTTTCAATTTTTAGCTCTGGTGGCCATCTTTTTCACTCAAGCATACTGGTTTGAGCAATTTTTGTAGAGGGTCACTCAAGAAGCATTTCTGTAAAATTATTTCAAAATCCGTCCACTGGTAAAGGAGGAGAAGTCATATATTTTTTTCTGTTTTTAGCTCCGACAGCCAACTTATTCCATATTCATTGGAAGGGCTAGGAGGAGATGTCGTTTAAAGGTTTTTCCATTTCAAGCTCTGGAGACCATTTTGGTCAGCAGAGTGCCACGATTTTTGCAATTTTGGAAAAGGGTCACCCGAGGAACATTTCTGTGAAATTGTTTTGAAATCGGACCAGTGGGCTAGGAGAAGATGAAGTTTAAAGGCTTTTTTCTAATTTTAGCTCTGGTGGCCATTTTGTTCAGCAGAACGAAAGATTTTAGTAATTTTGGTAGAGGGTCACCTAAGGATCATTTCTGTGAAATTAGTTTGCAATCGGGTCAGTGGGCTAGGAGGACATGTCGTTTTAAAGTTGTTTTTATTTTCTATTTTTAGCTCTGGCAGCCATTTTGTTCAGCAGAGTGGAACCATTCTAGCAATTTTGGTAGAGTGTCACAAGGAATATTTCTGTGAAATTATTTTGAAATCAGGCAAGTGGACTAGATGTCATTTGAAGGTTTTTCTACTTGTAGCTCTGGGGGCCATTTTGTTCAGCGGAGGGGAACCATTTTAGCAATTTTGGTAGCGGCCCCACCACAAAGGAACAATTCTGTGAAATTATTTTGAAAACAGGCCAGTGGGCTAGGACAGGGCTTCCATTAACTCCAAACTTCAGGAAGTCCCAGAATTCCTACCCTTGAAATCTGGAAGTCCCACTGAAAAATTCAGGAAGTCCCAATTTTGAAGCAACGTGTTTGCGGATCGTAAAATTGTTTTGATGAAGAAATATATGTTATCTAAACTATGAATCTCTTGTTTGCTTTTTTATTCACCTGTATTTATACTTTTAGATGGCTAGTAGGGTGTGGATAGGTAAACTGACTGGCTCAAAAATGACTTAAATAGTGTTGACTGGGCCGTAGAACTTCAAAACAAACAAGCAAAGTTCTGTTTTCGGCCAGTATGAGCAAGTTAAAACTACTGTTTGCTAAAGTTGCAGAACTTAAACTGCTTCAGACAAACAGGCTGAAACACGTGCAACTTTGGCCAATTGGAGCAGACTTAGACGAGTCAGGGGTAGTTTTTTTTTTGCTTTTTGGGCTGCTGTTCATCGCGAACAGACAGATTAGACTGCAGCTCGTACCCTGAGGAACCGGCCTGGTCACATTCGTAGGCTTTACGTATTATCGAGACGCCAAATCGCGGCGACATTTCATAAATTATTTTCGTCTTTTCACCTTATAAACACTCCACTAGTGAACACCTACTATTTACTCAAGAAAAACAAGAAATATCTTTAAACAAGAGGGCCCAGAGGGCCCTGAATCGCTCACCTGAAATTCAGTGTCTCTAGTACATTCTTGGCTCAATGGCTATACTAGGTGAAGCTTCATACCAAATATCAAAGACCTGAGTCTTGTGGTTTCAGAGAAGAAGATTTTTAAATATTTTCCCTATATAAGACTATGAAAAACCAAAGGGCCCCAGGGATGGGAGCATTTTTTGCCCCAGGGCTATAATTTGAACAATCTTTGTAGAGGTCCACTAGATGAAGCTTCACACCAAATACCAAAGATCTGAGCCTTGCGGTTTCAGAGAAGAAGATTTTTAAAGATTTTCCCTGTATAAGCCTGTGTAAAACCAAAGGCCCCCAAGGCGGGGGCATTTTTGGCTCCGGGGCTTTAATTTGAACAATCTTGGTAGAGGTCCACTAGGTGAAGCTTCACATCAAATATCAAAGACCTGGGCCTTGCGGTTTCAGAGAAGAAGATTTTTAAAGATTTTCCCTGTATAAGCCTATGTAAAACCAAAGACCCCCGGGGCGGGGGCATTTTTGGCCCTAGGGCTATAATTTGAACAATCTTGGTAGAGGTCCACTAGGTGAAACTTCACACCAAATATCAAAGACCTGGGCCTTGTGGTTTTAGAGAAGAAGATTTTTAAAGATTTTCCCTATACAATATGTTCTATAAAAGGGTTATCCTTTGGAAGCAAGGAATACACCACAGAACTGAAAAATATGGAGTGTACATGTTTTCTGGGCCAGACTAGCTAGTTTCGGCCAATTAGGCCTCATCAGTGACCCTCAGATATTTTCAAAATTCCACAATGGAATCAATGATCCCAAAGGACAAGAAAATATAATCTACACTATGATGTAGGGCAGGGAGACGTTTTACCGCCGCCACACATTCCCACACACCAGCTGTAGTGAAGTTAAATATGTTCTATAAAAGGGTTATCCTTTGGAAGCAAGGAATACACCACAGAACTGAAAAATATGGAGTGTACATGTTTTCTGGGCCAGACTAGCTAGTTTCGGCCAATTAGGCCTCATCAGTGACCCTCAGATATTTTCAAAATTCCACAATGGAATCAATGATCCCAAAGGACAAGAAAATATAATCTACACTATGCTTGTTTACAAGCCTATGTAAACCCAAAGGCCCCCGGGGCGGGGGCATTTCTGGCCCAAGGGACATAATTTGAACAATCTTGGTAGAGCTCCACCAGATGAAGCTTCATACCAAATATTGAAGACCTGGGCCTTTCGGTTTCAGAAGAATATTTTAAAGATTTTCCCTATATAAGCCTATGTAAAACCAAAGGCCCCTGGGGTGGGAGCATTTTTAGCCCCCAGGGCTATAATTTGAACAATCTTGGTAGAGGTCCACTAGATGAAGCTTCACACTAAATATCAAAGATCTGAGCCTTGCAGTTTCAGAGTAGAAAATTTTTAAAGATTTTCCCTGTAAAAGCCTATGTAAACCAAAAGGCCCCCAAGGCGGGGGCATTTTTCGCTCCGGGGCTTTAATTTGAACAATCTTGGTAGAGGTCCACTAGGTGAAGCTTCACACCAAATATCAAAGACCTGGGCCTTGCGGTTTCAGAGAAGAAGATTTTTAAAGATTTTCTCTGTATAAGCCTATGTAAAACCAAAGACCCCCGGGGTGGGGGAATTTTCAGCCCCAGCACTATAATTTGAACATTCTTGGTAGAGGTCCACTAGGTGAAACTTCACGCCAAATATCAAAACCCTGGGCCTTGTGGTTTTAGAGAAGAAGATTTTTAAAGAGTTTCCCTATACAAGCCTATGTAAACCCAAAGGCCCCCGGGGCAGGGGCATTTCTGGCCCAAGGGCCATAATTTGAACAACCTTGGTAAAGGTCCACCAGATGAAGCTTCATACCAAATATTGAAGACCTGGGCCTTTCGGTTTCAGAGAAGAATATTTTAAAGATTTTCCCTATATAAGCCTATGTAAAACCAAAGGCCCCTGGGGCGGGGGCGTTTTTAGCCCCTAGGGCTTTAATTTGAACAATCTTGGTAGAGGTCCACTAGATGAAGCTTCACACTAAATATCAAAGATCTGAGCCTTGCAGTTTCAGAGAAGAAGATTTTTAAAGATTTTCCCTGTAAAAGCCTATGTAAAACCAAAGGCCCCCGGGGCGGGGGCATTTTTGGCCCTAGGGCTATAATTTGAACAATCTTGGTAGAGGTCCACTAGGTGAAGCTTCACACCAAATATCAAAGACCTGGGCCTTGTGGTTTCAGAGAAGAAGATTTTTAAAGATTTTCCCTATATAAGCCTATGTAAACCCAAAGGCCCCCGGGGCGGGGGCATTTCTGGCCCAAGGGCCATAATTTGAACAATCTTGGTAGAGGTCCACTAGATGAAGCTTCATAACAAATATCGAAGACCTGGGCCTTTCGGTTTCAGAGAAGAAGATTTTTAAAGTTTACATTTTAGAAATCTATTTTTAGCTCCTGTGACCTAGATGGACCGGAACCATTTGAACAACTTTGAAAGGGGACCACCTAAGGATCATTCCTGTGAAGTTTGGTTAAAATCTGATCAGTGGTTTAGGAGGAGATGTCATTTGAAGAAAAAGTTTACGCACGCACACACGCACTGACGCACACACGCACGACGGACGCCGGACAAAAAGTGATCCCAAAAGCTCACCTCGTCACTACGTGACAGGTGAGCTAAAAAGATAAACGGCGTAAGAGATATTGGAAATGATTATTGAAACTATTTTGTAGTTCAATATGAAAACAAGAATGTTTGTAAAATATAAACTGTATTACGAATTCAAACAGTATCAAAAGTATTAGAAAATGTCATGCCACTCAGGCACCTTTTTCATAAAGAGTAAGCAAAGTGTAACACTATGCAGCCCAATCTATTTCTTCACTCTTCAGACACCGATGGGCGGGGGCTTTACAGAATTGTTTTAACAATATTTGAAGAAACATTTCTGTGAAATGAAAATCCAACCAGCCCTTATAAAAGAGATTTTGAAAGATTTTGTTGCTTTAGCATCAAGAGGGATAACTCCATAAACTTTGAACAATCATTTGATGTTTCAGACAGTTTGATTTCAACCAGACCAGTAGGGCAGAGGTCACTTAAATACTGTGAACATGCTTTCATCTGAGTCTACACTGTTTACCAAAAACAATGTTTTATCGAAATTATATTGTTTCGTGCTTTTATTTCCAGCTCACTTATTTCAAAAGGATACATGTACTTCAAGACTATAAACGGTTTTCTTTCTCTCTTTTATTGTCTATTTCTGTTACGCAAGGGCAACTAGACCTGTCAGAAGCTGACTATAGCCCCGTAATAGCGCTTTCTGAAGTCCTGACACAGCTGTAAATAAGATGTATATATTTAAAAAAGATATACAACCTAGTGGTAAGTTGATTATTATTTTAAACAACAGAAATTGATCTATGGGGTAAGGATTCAGGACTTTACCAGGGCTTCCATTAACTCCCAAATTCAGGAAGTCCCAGAATTCCTACCCTTGAAATCTTGAAGTCCCACTGGAAAATTCAGGAAGTCCCAATTTTGAAGCAAGTGGTTTGCAGATCGTAAAATTGTTTTGATGAAGAAATATATATTATTTAATCTATGAATCTCTTGTGTTTGCATTTTTAATCACCCGTATATTCTTTTAGATGGCTAGTAAAGTGTGGATAGGTAAACTGACCGGCTCAGAAATGACTTGAATAGTGTTGACTGGGCCGTTAAACTCAAAACCATCAAGCAAAGTTCTGTGAGGAAGTTAAAACTACTCAAAACTATGTGACATACATGCGGTCAGTACAGTGCAGAGGAGGTTTAGCCCCCGCCCATAGGGGCTTGAAGAAATATATGGGCTGCATGATGCTTCCACGCAGAGCTGAATCCGGCCCGCACACTAGTACTGGTAAACCGCTTATAGGATCTAAGCCTGTCCAGGAACCGCGGTGCGAGGCGGACTGTCCATGCTAATAAACCCTATTGGTTTCATTGGGCGACAGGGCTTGAGATGTCATTTCAACTCATTGTCGGGTAAAAGTCCCACAAAATTGGAAGCAATGTCTCCAAAATGACCTTTACAGTGTTGACAGGGACGTTAAACCTTAAATCAAACAAACAAACAAACAAATACAGTGCAGAGGAGTGCATACAAAAAAGAAAAATATTTGTGCTTGGCCTGTATAAATCTTATAACTTTCCAAGTAAAACCGCACCCCCACCCCCCAAAAAATAAAAAGTAAAGAAAAACATCGCATTACCCATCCCCATGTATGCATAGTGGCCCATTTTCAAACCGTGTAGACCCAGTTTAGATGCCACAGCACATAGCGTCTGATCTGTCCACACTGTTTGTAGAACTTAACACAAATGAAACAAACCTGACACCCATTGTCACATATGGATAAAAAGAAATAAAAAAAAAATCTTTTGTAGGGTCACTGTAGGTACATTCGGACACATTTATATACGAACGTCTGTACCTGTGAGATCATGCCTATTATTTCAAATTTTGAATTATGTATAGCTGCTTATATTATTCTGGATGTTTTTTAAGAACAAAATAAAGAGAATATATGATAAAAATCAATTAGTTTTCTTCCATTGACTGGCAACGATCAGCATGCTGGTACTGTCGGACGAAGTGTGGAACATTCTGACACACCAGTTGGTACATTCGGACATACTGCTACGTTTGAATCCGAGTCGTTTCGCCCCAAAAACATTTTCTCCCCTAGTCGTTTCGCCCCCAAGACGTTTACTATCTGGTCCCCCCCCCCCCAGTCGTTTCCCCCCCCTCCCCCAACACCCGGTCGTTTCGTCCCCTAGTCATTTCGACCACTATCAAAGGTAAAACTAATTTCCACTGTAGAACTTTTATTCATCTTTAACAGGATAGCGTCATCGCCCTGCCACGTCAGCCTAACGGTAACTTTATCCTTAGTTACCGGCCGCACCATACCTGAAAATGGTAACTCGGGAAGCTGTGACTATGTCTTGTTACTCAGAGTACACTAAAATTATTGAAGTTGTTTTCTTCAAATAATTTTCATCATTGTAAAAATTCACATTATAATGCATAGGTCACGTCAATAACATTTAAGTTCAAGGGAAAATGGTCACTTTCTCGTCTGTATCTGGAATCATTGTTTTATTCAATTTTTGGGTTTACGGGGGCGGTCTCACTATTTGGTGACAAGAAGTGACAAGAGGTGACAAAAAGTATTTTATGGTGACAAGAAGTATAGACACATCCAAAGTCTACGTCACACAAGGTCAAAGATCATTAACCTCGTTTTACCTGGTGGGCAAAAAAACTTCCGGTTCCATACTCTACCGTTGATGTAGCACAAATTATTTTCTGTAATAACTATTGTTAAATCGACTTTCTATCAAAACTGTTGGCCACAAACCATTTTTGACATTAAAGACACATTTTTTTCCATATATAAAAGGGGTGGCCTGTCTAATGATCTCCAATTAACATTTCCTTCGGACCATAGTGCACATCAAAGGCTTATCTTATCTAAGTGATTATGAGGTGATTATGAGCAGATTTCTTGTTTAATAGGGGGCTCAATAAGGGTACTTGAGTGATAGTATAATTTATTGAGATTGTTTCCAACAAACTATTGTTTAAATAACTTCCTTTTTATTTTAAAATAAAGTAAAGAAAAACACTGATATCCATTGTTTAATTGTTTCCTTTACCCAAAAGTGCAAAGAAGTAAACAAACAAGGTAAATGAATTGATTAATCTCAAAATTTAATCAATCAATTTACCTTTATTTATTTATTTATTTTATTTTGGTTGAAAGTATGTGATACACAAATCATATAATGTCTAAAACATTAGCATTTTATAGTTTCAGTCAAGATGGAACTATAAAATGTTCTTTGTTTTAGACACAATCATATCAGAAAAAAGAAAAAAAAAAAGATTTTTTTTTAAGATTTTATTTTTCACCTTTTCAAGTTTAAAACTAAAATAACAAACACAATTAAATTTATTTTCCTTTTTTATATTGCAAACATAGGTTGTGGGTGCTCGTTAGAGCCGCCTCATTGAGGCGGTTCAAACGAGTACGCACAACCTATGACTCAATGAGACGATTCTAACGAGCACCCCGCAACCTATGACTTGGAGCAGAAATAAGGAAAATAATGTATATCCCATTAAGCCATTAAGCCCCCATTTTCTCTATAGAAAGTGGAGTTTAGGGGATGTTCCTTTTTCCTCAAAAACATATATTGTGTGTCCTCGTTAGAACCAACCTCATGGAAGCAGTTCTAATGAGCAGTCACACTGTAAAAACAAATTGTGGGTACTCGTCTGAACCGCTTCGTTGAGGTGGTTCTAATGAGTACCCACAATATATGTTTAGAGCAGAAATAATAAAGTTATCAGGATTTTATCTGAAAAAAAATCATTTTTGGTGGAAAAAATTTACCAATATATTTGAATAGGCATTTTCTGTAATGATTATAAATAATGGCTACTAAATTTAAAATCGGAAAAAAGTGCTGTTGTTTCTTCCATGCAAATCAAAATAAGGACTTAGGTGTAAATGAATAGATGTCATTTGTCAAAGTCATATCCCTCGCTAATTTATTACCCTCTCTTGGTCCCCTACCTGTATGACAGCCTGAATACCCCAAGTGTATTTTATCTCAATGCTGGATTCTTTAATAAACGGTCATTAGGATGTTATTAAATCAAAAAATGTGTCTTTAAACTGATTCTTTTTCGTATAAAATTGGATAGAAAATATACATGCTTTAATCTTATTTCCATTCGTTAAATAAAGCGCATCGACTACATTTTGGCATTATGGTAGGTAGTTTTATAACGCTTTTTAGGCAACAAAATGTGCGATAAAATGTCAGAAGAGACTGTTTCTATATCATTTACTACTTCAAAAACACAAACTGACAATGATCAGTTAATTTTGTGGAGAAGAAATGAGTTTAGTCATACGATAAATATTCGAAATTCTCATTGACACTGTACGGCAACAGTCATGTTTTGCAAACCAGACAAAAGAGTACCTCTACAGGGGAGGTAATTGGCGCATGCGCAGTGAAATGTAAACAAGGTCACGTGTCAAAACATTGGATCCATCTATTACAACGCATTTACGGCATTTTTTAAAAGTAACATGTGATATATTAAACATCTTTGCAAGTGTCTGAATTCCGGCTGCTCACATGTTCAGGACTATGACCGACAATGTACAAAATCCAGAACGGTTTTATTTATAGAGACGCTAGTCTTCTCCACTACACGACAGAGTACTGTGTATAAAATAACGCCTCGACCGGACTGGTGTATTGGGTCTTGGCAAACAATATAGATCCAGATCAGACGCCATGTTATCTTATCAGGATCTGCTATGTTTGCAAATCTGCATTTAAGTGTTAAATGGTCGGGCTCATCGGAGTCTAACTGTTGGTTTTCTTTTGCTCCAGCATTTCAGTGGTTTCTTGCTGTCGAGTCCTCACCGTTGTCTCACCTCTGTGGTTCTTTGATTTTTGTGTTCACGGAGATGTTGCACTGATGAGTTAGGAGGCCTTCATGCGGACTGAACAAATTATTTGTCTAAATCGCGACGGAAGTAAGGGCGAGGATTGTGGCCACGTAAAATCGATTTAAGCCCCCCAGTGAAAATCTTCCACTGACCGTTCCAAGGCGGCTCTTCTGTGGCGATTTATTTATGTTGTTGTTTGTTACTTACTGTGTGTATCACTTGTGTCTTTCAATTTTGGATGGCCATATGGCCATTTTGTGGGAAAGTAACTGTCCATATGGCCTTCCTTTGTTTAGGTTTCCATTATGGTCTGGTCGCTTAATGTTTGTATTTCTTTCCCTTTGGTGTCTTTTATGGATGGAGTAAGTTAATTGTATCAATTCCTGATCTTTGTTTTACTTCTACTTAACACTTAAATATTCAGTTCAGAACTATTTTACCAACTTACGGCCGTAAAACGTCTCCCTGTACATCAACCATAGTGCAGTTTATACTGCCGTAAAACGTCTCCCCGTACATCAACCATAGTGCAGTTTATATTTTACTTTTGGTCCTTTGAGATCAGCGTGAATATTCTGAGATATCGGAAATAAATTATTGGTTTAGACTCATATTCCAGACAGGTTTTTAATTATTTGGACCCCATTTTGATTTATATCAGTCTTTGAATCGACTGCCTATTCGAAATTTGCAAAATTGCAGTATGTTTCCTCTGGCTTTCTTTTCCAGATCATTACAGGGTCACTGATGAGGCTTTATTAGCCAAAACTACGTAGTATGACCCATCTTCGTTCTTATGAATGTTTTCATTGCTCTTAAAGGAACCCATTTTTGATTTTTATTTACACCCAGAGATTATCGACCCTACAGCACTCTCAGTGCTTTGATAAAAGCGGCACACTTTATAAAACGGTTTCTGTTGTGAAAAGGGATAGCCCTGTTCTAGAGTCTAGTTCAATCGCTGTAAATTTGGGTTGTGGATCTAGTATGGAGGCGGTAATTCTACGCCATTTTTCTATGTTGAGATTTCGCAATAATTCTTATAGCCTATATGACTACATATTTTGGAAAGGATCGGTATATGGCTGACCACTAAGCCCCCACCCCCCAGTGCCCTCCTGCGAAGGATACTCATGCAAGCTTTTATTTTACTTTAAGGCTCATTCTACTGATGTGCACATGTTTGCATATGATCTTCAGAACCTGGTATGTTCTTTTTTTCTTTCTGTCGCGTCTCAATATTTTCTACATCATAGATAGGGTTAGGTGCGGATTGCATCCTTGTTGTGTATTGAAAAAACAATCAAGTACACGGTGTCCGACTGTACCCGCTTTAAGATTTCCAATAGGCTGGTACAGTCGGACACTTTTTTCTTGCGAAATTACAACTTTAATTCAGATAGTTTTCGCAAAAAGAATATAATATTTACATAAATTAATGTTAAAAGAACATAAAGATACATTTTGAAGCTACTTCACTCTGAAAATGCCCACACACTGGTCAGTGGTAAATCATTTGTGATCGTTCGGACTGGCATTTTGAGACATTGTTCTGACGTAAGCATTTTTCAGCCAATAAAAAATATATTTAATATGGACTGAATGTAATAGAATTAGACAAGTAAAAAATTTTTAAATTGGGTTTTATATTGCATGCTCGATTAAGGATTACAATAGTAACACACGGAAAATATACATGATAAATAAAAGTGTCCGAATGTACCCATCTGTCCGAACGTACCTACAGTGACCCTAAAAGATTTTTGCCAAACTTTGCAAAACATATGCTCCGAGTCTTCATTGTACTCTAAACATTTGGAACTGCTTCAGACAGACAGACAGACAGACAGAAACATGTGCAACTTTGGTCAATTGAAGCAGACTTAAAAAGAGTCAGTGGCAGTTTTTTTTTTTTTTGCTTTTTGGATAATAGACAGATCAGACTGCAGCTCAGACCCTGACAAACCGGCCTGGTCACATTCGCCGGTTTTACGTATTTTCGAGGCGCCAAAATCAAACAGCAATCACGGCGTCATTTTGGGATCTTATAAATTATTTTCGTCATTTCACCTAGTGAACACCTGCTATTTACTCAAGAAAAAAATGCCTATCTATCTTTGAAACTATTGTCACACTTTGGATCGCTAATGATAATCTCACTACCAAAGACCTCAATTATGACCCGCTTTAATTTAAATAGTAACAAGTTTACAGGATTAAAAAAACACTTATCCTCAATGAAATAATTATTTTATCCTCAACTACTAATCTGTTTAATTATATGCTAACACCGAGCAATCACCTCGACACGTTTTAACACACCGATGACGATCAAAGGTGTGCCAATGCACGTCATTCTGACTGTCAATATAATACTGCGCAGGCAGAAAATGGGACGTCCCTAGTATTCAATAAACACACAAAGCGGTTTGAGCTAAGAAGGCACAGCAAACATTTTTTACAAACCGCTAAACGTGGGCGGCCAGAGCTCTCACTAGGATTTTGAAAATAGGATTCCAGGAATCCTTCCTTGTAAAAAATTGAATTCACAGGTAAAAAGTTGGATTCACATGTAAAAAGTTGGATTCCCACATAAAAAGTTGGAGTTCTGATCTTGATTGCGCATAGAACATAGACAAAAATGTCTTATTATCAGGCTACACATCCATATGAATAACTGACATGTAGATTGTGGGTACTGGTTAGAACTATTTCACTGAAGTGTCTAAGAAGCAGCCACAATCTGATGTTTTGTAGAAATATTAGGAAACTAATGTATACCCCAGTAAACCCACTCTTTCCCCCCCCCCCCCCCCAAAAAAAAAAAACATGCAGTTGCTCCGATTTATTTGCACACTTCTAGCCAAATAATGCCACATCATAAAAATCATGTTGTGCTAGGAAAACAGCAGATATAATGTAAACCCAGATCAGAAAAGAAGCATTCTATACAGCCATGTTTGTGCTTTCAAATTCGGACGTACATGTACGTCACACTAGCTCATAATTTTGTGAACAAATACATTGGGGAAGCATCCTAACTAAGTCTAACTGCCTGTAATTGTTAAAATGATTGCATTTTGAGGAATTACAGACATGTATGTCACCAGTAAACATCGAAACACTCTTTGACCGAGCGATAAAATGTATGATCATGTAGTCGCGAAAATACATGACATTGGTAATTCGTCAATTATATCTTCTTCGCCGTAACGCTGGTTTATATTTTACCGACTAATGTTAATCCGTTGATGGTTCATGCTTACGTCAATCAGTAAGCTAATTAATTGTAATGCGTAATAACACAGGGATAAGGGTGGCGAGATTAAGAAGGTACAATCATTTTTAACACGTGCTGCAAACTGACCACTTGCAAAAATACCTGTCAATATGTGGCATGTGTGCTTTCAACACAAAAATCGGCGCCGCATTTGATCTTTTACTGGTATTGCATAAGCGGCCTAAATTAGCTTCTGATTTTACCGCTTCTGTAATTTTGGACGCGTGTCGCAATAAAAACATGCGTACATAAGAATTGACGATAGTGAATTTTACGAATACAACGCCAAAAAGTTGGCGTAAAATACACAGAATCCTGCGTTTCCGAGAGCTCTGGGCGCGTTTATATTTCGCAATTAATTCGATTTGCTAGAGTGTGTAGTCATGTAACTGACTTCAACACTCGTAATAAATTATTAACGGCTAAACTCCTTAATCAGGGTTATCGGTACCATAAACTACGCAAAGCCTTTTCAAAATTTTAAAGACGCCATTCTGATTTAATTTCAAAATTCAATATTGGACTTAAATAAAAATCAAAAATGAGTTCCTTTAAGAGCAATGAAAACATTCATAAAAAAGAAGATGGGTCATACTACGTAGTTTCGGCTAATAAAGCCTCATCAGTGACCCTGTAATGATCCGGCAATGAGAGTCAGAGGAAACATACTGCAATTTTGAGAATTTCGAATAGGCAGTCGATTTAAAGACTGATATAAATCAAAATGGGGTCCAAATAATTAAAAACCTGTCTAGAATATGAGTCTAAACCAATGATTTATTTCCGATTTCTCAGAATATTCACGCTGATCTCAAAGGACCAAAAGTAAAATTTAAACTGCACTATGGTTGATGTACGGGGAGACGTTTTACGGCCGCCACACGGCACAACACCAGCTGCAGTGAAGGCAAATAAAAATCAAAAATGAGTTCCTTTAAGAGCAATGAAAACATTCATAAAAAAGATGGGTCATACTACGTAGTTTCGGCTAATAAAGCCTCATCAGTGACCCTGTAATGATCCGGCAATGAGAGCCAGAGGAAACATACTGCAATTTTGCGAATTTCGAATAGGCAGTCGATTTAAAGACTGATATAAATCAAAATGGGGTCCAAATAATTAAAAACCTGTCTAGAATATGAGTCTAAACCAATGATTTATTTCCGATTTCTCAGAATATTCACGCTGATCTCAAAGGACCAAAATCTCTTCTGCAACAAGGTCTATCGGAACCCGAATTTTATGGTGACTTAGTATATAAATTCAGAAAAATATATAACCGCAATGACTTCAGCACCCAATTTCGTAAAATCATTCTTCGATATAAAAAGATTGGGTACAACATGGATATTATACGACAGACTGCATGCATGGTAGTTAACCCAATCACGGTTGGCAACTTTGCTTCCCTCTTTAATTGCACGCCGGTGGGTCAGGCCTCAGATTCTATGACGGCTCCAACGTAAAGGCTTATTGAAAATTAGAGAGATAATGTTGGTTGTTGGCTGATGCTCTGTCTCTGGTCCGGCTCATCGGAGTCTAACTGTTGGTTTTCTTTTGCTCCAGCATTTCAGTGGTTTCTTGCTGTCGAGTCCTCACCGTTGTCTCACCTCTGTGGTTCTTTGATTTTTGTGTTCACGGAGATGTTGCACTGATGAGTTACATGTAGGAGGCCTTCATGCGGGCTGAACAAATTATTTGTCTAAATCGCGACGGAAGTAAGGGCGAGGATTGTGGCCACGTAAAATCGATTTAAGCCCCCCAGTGGAAATCTTCCACTGACCGTTCCAAGGCAGCTCTTCTGTTGTTGTTTGCTACTTACTGTGTGTATCACTTGTGTCTTTTGGTTTTGGATGGCCATATGGCCATTTTGTGGGAAAGTAACTGTCCTTATGGCCTTCTTTTGTTTAGGTTTCCATTATGGTCTGGTCGCTTAATGTTTGTATTTCTTTCCCTTTGGTGTCTTTTATGGGTGGAGTAAGTTAATTGTATCAATTCCTGATCTTTGTTTTACTTCTATTATACGTCTCGGTAAAGATTTTTGGCCGTACAGAGAAATTTTCCGGAGTCCGCGAAACTCCTTTGATGTTTAATTTGGGCGCCCGGAAGCAATTTCAGGACGAAATATACATGTATGCCGTATGTCTGCCTAACAGAAGCCCTGCTTTACAGTCAAATACTAAAAGTGGTTCACGTTTCGAATTTCCCCCAGTCGAATACCGCCAGTCATACGCTGAGTTAAATGGATTAGTTTCAGTAAACACTTTTTCAATTTTGCCACACCAAAAATTTGTTTCTGACGATTGATAAAACGATTGAGCTGGTATTTAAAACTCCACATGATTTTGACGCAAAAAATTACACGATTCAGGAAGCAAAACCACTGAGCCATTGTTTTGTAAAATAAAAAACTTGAACACGTCTGTGGAAAAATAAGTCAAATGAATACCAAATTTCAACATAGTAGGCCAAGTAGAAGTAAAACAAAGATCAGGAATTGATACAATTAACTTACTCCACCCATAAAAGACACCAAAGGGAAAGAAATACAAACATTAAGCGACCAGACCATAATGGAAACCTAAACAAAGGAAGGCCATAAGGACAGTTACTTTCCCACAAAATGGCCATACGGCCATCCAAAACCAAAAAACACAAGCGACACACACAGCAAGCAACAAACAACAACATAAATAAATCGCCACAGAAGAGCCGCCTTGGAACGGTCAGTGGAAGATTTCCACTGGGGGGCTTAAATCGATTTTACGTGGCCACAATCCTCGCCCTTACTTCCGTCGCGATTTAGACAAATAATTTGTTCAGTCCGCATGAAGGCCTCCTAACTCATCAGTGCAACATCTCCGTGAACACAAAAATCAAAGAACCACAGAGGTGAGACAACGGTGAGGACTCGACAGCAAGAAACCACTGAAATGCTGGAGCAAAAGAAAACCAACAGTTAGACTCCGATGAGCCCGACCAGAGACAGAACATCAGGCACCAACCGACATTATCTCTATAATTTTCAATAAGCCTTTACGTTGGAGCCGTCATAGAATCTGAGGCCTGACCAACCGGCGTGCAAGTTGTTTCTGAGACATTCGTGTTTGCCAGTTAGAGAATAATAAAACAAATAAAGTGAAGACTAAGCAGAAGCAGGCTGATTCTAATAAACGTCATGATTAATTTGTGTACAATGCACCGACGTAGATGTGACTTTGCATAAACACAATGATGTCGCACCGACGTTGATGTGACGTCACAATTACGTCATGTGCCTGCTAGGAAGGTTCAACTTTGAAGCCCTTATAGTTCATCAGAAAATTGTGACACAAAGGAGCAGTCTCTATAAGGCTGTTTTCATGGCCACAACCGATTTCCTTTAAACTTTGTAGCTTCAAATTGGTACATGTTGGCTGTCTAATGGTGAATTTTTAGACTCTTTGGTCCACTGGTTTTTGCTGTATACACTATTAAAGTGGGTGGGGTAATGTCACCCCATCAAGGGTATACCAACAAAAATGCTATTATTTTTGTTCAAAGTGCATGACTGGAGGCGATGTTTGCCGTATGCTTACTACCCTTTTAGGCATAACAGCCGGTGATAACAGTCTTATAAGTATCAAACAAGAGAAGAGTTTATACGCGCTTGTAAGTTATACCCAAATATCAGTAATTTTTATTCCCCAACTTTACGAAAAACCACAACACCTTAACAGTTTTCAACTTATTTCAAAGATCTTTCATAAATATAATGTTGATGTAATAGTCATTCTAGGTATATGTCAGAATTATTGTTAGTTCGTAAAACTTAAGAGTTACCTGCCCCTGAAATTGGATTTTACCCATTTTTTTTAAATCGGAGTGCATTTATCCGTTTGTAGTACTCACAACTTCATTTGAAAGTGAATAAACCGATTCCATGCAAATATTATTAAATAGATGTGGACAAGGAAGTCATTTGATTTAATAGTGCATGCTAGTATTTCCTTTTTTTTTTTTTTTTTGGTTATATATGAACTCTTAATTCCCAGGTGTAAATGGAACATTTGTCAACTGTCAAACATTTTTGACCACCAAAGCAGGCTTTGCTCATGTTGTGGACCCTCATTTTAGACTGATACTGTGCTTAAATATAAACCTGTATGGTCTCACGACATGTTTAAGAATTTGTTAATTTACTGATCTTCCTCTGAATCGCTAGATGTACTCCATGTGTCAACAGCAGCATCATAAACAAAATCAATATGTTCCCGGCTTGGTTTTGCTTCACTATTTTCTGTTATGTTCCGGTAATATCCCAAATAAGAGAACAGAAGCCACATGTGCGCAACATCCCACGGTACGAGCTCCACTTCTGCACCCACAATACCACCCATTGATTGGGTTCAGTCCTTGTGTATATTCAACCCATATTTTATATGTTTTATTAGACGTGTGGCAAGAACGTATCTGTGCTTTGAGAACACCATCTTCTTCTTTATGCGCCATTATCTCATATGATCAATTGTCGTCAAAATGTTCATCTGTGTAGGATTTGGCTTGTTTCAGCTGGTAAATACCCAGTTTCAAATCCCTGAGTTCATCCTCAGTCATCTCTGGGAAATTCTCAAGTTTCTCATCATCGATCTTTATCCAAATAACCCGTTTTTTATCCCAGCCATTTTTTGTCGCGCCTGCTATTAGCATGGCGCGATATAGGCGCCCGGTTTTCCGTCCGTTCGTTCGTTCGTTTGTCCGTTCGTCAAGGCTTCAACATTTGCGACGACCCTAGCGTTCACCCTAATGGTCAAGTTTATTTCTCAAGAACTATAAGAGCTTCATTAATGATACTTGGTACAAACTTGTATCTGGGGATGACAACTTACATGCAAGCATCCATATTTGAACTTGACCTACATTTCATGGTTCACTGACTTTGTAAAATATTGCGACCACCCTAGCGTTCACCCTAATGGTCAAGTTTATTTCTCAAGAACAATAAGAGCTTTATTAATGATATGTGGTACAATGTTGTATCTGTGGATGGCAACTTGAATGCAAGCATCCATATTTGACCTTGACCTACATTTCATGGTTCACTGACTTTGTAAAATATTGCGACCACCCTAGCGTTCACCCTAATGGTCAAGTTTATTTCTCAAGAACTATAAGAGCTTTATTTATGATACTTGGTACAAACTTGTATCTGGGGATGGTTACTTAAATGCAAGCATCCATATTTAACCTTGACCTATATTTCATGCTTCACTGACTTTGTAAAATATTGCGACCACCCAAGCGTTCACCCTAATGGTCAAGTTTATTTCTGAAGATTTATAAGAGCTTCATTAATGATATTTGATGCAAACTTGAATCTGGGGATGGCAACTTAAATGCAAGCATCCATATTTGACCTTGACCTAAATTTCATGTTTCACTGACTTTGTAAAATATTGTGACCACCCTAGCGTTCACCCTAATGGTTCAGTTAATTTCTCAAGAATTATTAGAGCTTCATTAATGATACTTAGTACAAGCTTGCATTTGAGAATGGGATCTTTTTAGCAAGCATCTATGTTTGACCTTGACCTACATATCATGGTTCGATGACTTTGCGCGCCACATGCGCGACATAGCCTTCGGCGGAATTCTTGTTACGATCTTATCCGGCAGCTGATTTGGAGCTATTGATAGGGCCATCATTCTTCTAGCAATTACTTTGCCTGAATCTTTGCTTGTTACCAAAGGTAGTCTAAATGCATTGCACAATGAGCAAAAAATCCTTACATAGTCGCCAACATATGGTATTTGATTATTTGGCATTGTGTTGCTAAGGGCTTTCCACTTTTTAATTCTCCCATTAGCTGATTTGACAATCCATCTCACCTTTGTAACTAGCCTTGACTCATTTGCCTCTTCAGTCGTATGTTGCTTTTGAGATTTGTTTAGGAAGTAAGGCATATGATAATTGATTCCAAAATCCTTTAGTATATCTATAGCATCCCTGAAGCCGCGGTCTACAACGAGAACATCATCTTTTTCAAACCAGTCAGTAATATTTTCTTCATTAGTCTTTAACATGTGTTCGGTAATCTTAGCATTCGTGTTTTTCCCATCTGCAAGATACGGTCCCATCACAGTCAAAATGTAACCATCAGTGGCCACAAGCATCATAGGATTCAGCAAAGGCTGTCCTTTACGTACGGAATAAGATCTTCTCTGAAATTAGTAGTTTCCACTCTTCTCAATATATATGTATGTTCCATCAGCCACTGCGATTGCAACATCAGAATTTGAATCCCCAAATAGGACATTTGCAAAAGTTGATGTATGATTCAGGGATGTTAGAGAAATACTAAAGGGTTATGAAATCAATTCTCATATGCTTCACTTCCTATTCAAATCTCAGAAGCAATATACGACTGAAGAGGCGAATGATTCAAGGCTAGGTACAAAGTGAGATAGGTTGTCGAATCAGCTAATGGGAGAATTACAAAGTAGAAGGCTTAGCAACAAAATATCCAATAGTAAAATACCATATGTTGGCGACTATGTAAGAATTGTTTGCTCGTTTTGCAATGTATTTAGACCACAAGGACTGAACCCAATCACTGGATGGTACTGTTGGTGAAGAAGTGGCGCTCGTACCGTGGGATGTTGTGCTCATGTGCTTGCTAGCATGCACTAGTAAATCAAATGACTTCTTTGTCCACATCTATTTAATTATATTTGCATGGAATCGGTTTATTCACTCCCAAATGAAGTTGTGAGTACTACAAACGGATAAATGCACTCTGATTTAAAAAATATGGGTAAAATTCAATTTCAGGGGCAGGTAACTCTTAAGTTTTATGAACTAACAATAATTCTGACATATACCTAGAATGACTATTACATCAACATTATATTTATAAAAGATCTTTGAAATAAGTTGAAAACTGTAAAGGTGTTGTGGTTTTTCGTAAAGTTGGGGAATAAAAAATACTAATATTTGGGTACAACTTACAAGCGCGTATAAACTCTTCTCTTGTTTGATATTTATAAGACTGTTATCACCGGCTGTTATGCCTAAAAGGGTAGTAAGCATACGGCAAACATCGACTCCAGCCATGCACTTTGAACAAAAATAATAGCATTTTTGTTGGTATACCCTTGATGGGGTGACATTACCCCACCCACATTAATAGTGTATACAGCAAAAACCAGTGCACCAAAGAGTCTAAAAATTCACCATTAGACAGCCAACATGTACCAATTTGAAGCTACAAAGTTTAAAGGAAATCGGTTGTGGCCATGAAAATAGCCTTATAGAGACTGCTCCTTTTCAATGTGCAAAATTTTGAAAAAAAAAATAAATATGAACAAGTAAAGGGACAAATAAGCAGCAACGGCAGCCTGATTCTGGTATAAAGAACATATTGAACCACTGTCCACATCTGTACCAAATGTGCCAGTAATTTCTGAGAAAACTGACACAAATTTGCATCCAAATTCTAAATGTATGGAATTTTGAGAAAAAGGAAAATGAACAAATAAGGCGATGAGAAAGCCCTGCTCAAAAACATAGAATGTGGGTACTCGTTTAACGTTAGAACCACCTCGCCAAGAAATGAATTTCGATTACAAAAACACGCCTGTATAATTTTGACACACTTAAACCCCACTTTTATATTGAAAAAAAATAAATAAACTGGGATTTACAGGGGTATACAGGCATATATGGGTTGTGGGTAGTAAGGGCGAGGATTGTGGCCATGTAAAATCGATTTAAGCCCCACAGTGGAAATCTTCCCCAGTGGAAATCTTCCACGGACCGTTCCAAGGCGGTTCTTCTGTGGCGGTTTATGTTGTTGTTTGTTACATACTGTGTGTATCACTTGTGTCTTTTTATTTTGGATGGCCATATGGCCATTTTGTGGGAAAGTAACTGCCCTTATGACCTTCCTTTGTTTAGAGTTCCATTATGGTCTGGTTGCTTCATGTTTGTGTTTCTAGTAACAAGTTTACAAGATTAACACTTATAGCCAACGAGATGATTAGTTTATTCTCAAATGCTAATCCGTTTAATTATATGCAAACACCAAGCAATCACCTCGACACGTTTTTCACACACCAATGAAGATCAAAGGCAAAGTGCCGCCGCACGTGATTAATACTGCGCAAGCGGAAAATGTGACGTCTTTAGTACTCAATAAACACAGAAATCGGTTTCAGATAAAAAGGTGGAGCAAACTTTTTACAAACCGCTTAAAGTGGGCGGGTTTATATGTGCAGTTTGGGACGTCTCGGTAATTGTTTGTTGGCCATACAGAGAAATTTTCGGAAGTCCCCGGGACACCTTTGATGTTTAATTTGGCATCCGGAATTGATTTCAGGACGTAATATACGCCGTACATCCGCCTAACAGAAGCCCTTCGATGCTTCTCGCTGATTTAAAGGGGCGCATCTGCTATAGAAGAGGCGTAGAAGCAACTTGTTAGAGGTACTTGTCAGGAAGGCGAAAAAAAGCTATTGAAGAACAGTAAAAAATAAAAAAAAATTGTTGTTGCATCTAAGCTATTTTTGATGCTCGCAAAGAGCGCAGACCCAGAACAGCCAATGCCACGATATCTGGTCAGGAACTTCACTGTTTACCAAAAAAAAAAAATCATCCATTTTCTAAGTGAATTTCTACAGGTAACTAAATCGGGTACCCCTCAATTTGGAAATGGACTCCACTTCAAGGAAAAAAAATGGACAAAAACGTTTTTTAACTAGAGCTGTCAGAGGATCTGACTATAGCCCCGCTTCAGCGCTGTCAGAGAAGAAAGTTATTTAAGCTGCAGAAAAAAACAGTTATGAACAAGAAATAACTGTTGAAAATTTTACATTATCTGGAAAAACTCTAAGAGTTGTGAGCCCTTGTCCCTCATTTCAATGAGCATGATACATTACCAGAATGTCCATGTTTATACTAAATTTCATCTTCCATTTTTCAATGTTCAAAGGGTAATAACTCCTAAAGTAGGCAAATCAGAGTCAGGGTTCCTGCGCTCTGCACATTGTCTCATGGTGCTTTACACTTGTGTGAAGTGTCATGAAAATATCTCAAATGGTTTGTGAGATATGGAGCCGACACAGTCAAAATTGCCTTTTTAAATGTTCAAAGGGCAATAACTCCTAAAGTAGGCAAACCAGAGTTATGGTTCCTGCACTCTGCACATCATCTCAAGGTGCTTTTCATTTATTTGAAGTTTCATGAAAATATCAGAAACGGTTATGGAGCGGACATAGTTAAAATTGCCATTTTTTAATATTCAAAAGCCTATAACTGAAAAAGTAGACAATCCAGAGTTTGGGTTCCTGCGCTCTGCACACGTAATATGGTGCTTTACATTTGTGTGAAGTTTCATAAAATTATCTCAAACGGTTTTTGAGTTATCGAGCAAAGACGGCTAAAATTGATATTTTTCAATATTCAAAGGGAAATAACTCAAAAATTAGGCAATCCAGAGTTATGGTTCCTGCACTCTGCACACCATCTCATGGTGTTTAATGTTTGTGTGAAGTTTCATGAAAATATGTGAATGGGTTTTAAAGTTATGGAGCGGACACGAAAATTGTTAACAGACACAGACAGACACACAGACAGACACACAGAAAATACGAAAACCAGAGTTATGGTTCTTGCGCTCTGCACATTGTCTCATAGTGCTTAACATTTGTGTGAAGTTTCATGAAATTATCTCAAACGGTTTTCGAGTTATGAAGCGGACACTGTTAAAATTGCCATTTTTCAATGTTCAAAGGGCAATAACTCCAAAAATAAGCAATGCAGAGTTATGGTTCCTGCGCTCTGCACATCGTCTCATAGTGCTTAACATTTGTGTGAAGTTTCCTAAAAATATCTCAAACGGTTTTCGAGTTATGAAGCGGACACAATTAAAATTGCCATTTTTCAATGTTCAAAGGGCAATAACTCCAAAAATAAGCAATGCAGAGTTATGGTTCCTGCGCTCTGCACATCGTCTCATAGTGCTTAACATTTGTGTGAAGTTTCCTAAAAATATCTCAAACGGTTTTCGAGTTATGAAGCGGACACAATTAAAATTGCCATTTTTCAATGTTCAAAGGGCAATAACTCCAAAAGTAGGCAATCCACAGTTATAATTCCTTCGCTCTGCACATTGTCTTATGGTGTTTAACATTTGTGTGAAGTTTCATGAAAATATGTTAAGCAGATACAAAGTTATGGAGCCAACACAAATTAACGGAATCACGGAATTACGGAATTACGGAATTACGGAATTACGGAAAATGTTCAAAGGGCAATAACTCCAAAAGTAGGCAATCCACAGTTATAATTCCTTCGCTCTGCACATTGTCTTATGGTGTTTAACATTTGTGTGAAGTTTCATGAAAATATGTTAAGCAGATACAAAGTTATGGAGCCAACACAAATTAACGGAATCACGGAATGACAGAAGGACATGGCAAATCCAATATAGCCCCACTTTTTCAAAGCGGGGCTATAAATATATTATTACTTATATGTTTATTTATTTAAGAAAGTATAAATTCAAAGATATTTGGAAGAACCAGATTTTTTTCATATTTTAATCCAAGTTTTATCCAGGAGCTCGGCGGTAATGATTACGTAACCATGCAATAAAATGTCCCGTTGTGTCTTGCTGGGTCGCGGTGTGTACCGCCTAGTCGTGGGACAATTTCACCTGTCTCGCTGCCTTGAATCTTGTCACTGCAATAGAGAAACTGTTCAGCGAGACATCAGGCTTTGTCACCATGACAGATTGTCATTGGAAAATGAGACAAATATGAATGTCTTGTTGCCTGTACTGTACATGTACCATAACTTTTATCTTCAGCCTGCTTTACCGAACGGAACCACAAACAAAACACTGCATTGACAATTTATTTAAAAACACCGAAAATCGAACGGAATTCACCTGTGATCGTAAGGTTGTAATTTAGACATAAAAATAGTAAGCCATATGCCCCAATCGTAAGGGTACACAAATCTGTCCCAGAGTCGATGAAAGCGACCACGAAATCCTACACAATAATCAGTGGAAGAGCGTCCGCTTCGGGAATGGGAGGTCGGGGGTTAGAACCCCGGCCGCGTCATACCAAAGGCGTGAAAAATGGTACTAGGCGCTCCGCTCCCTTGGCTTTCTTTCTTTCTACTGCGTCGGTCACATTTGACCATTACCGCAGGTGTAAATTATATACACTCCAGACCACTACAAACCTGCACAGGATTGCTTAGTCCTGAACTCATGACCTTCCATACATTACACTATGCTGCTTTCCTTTAAGGTCATGAGTCCCAACCACGAAAAACAGGAAATTCCGTTGTGGAACGGGAAAATCACTGTTTTATGTTGTCATCCGATGTAAGTCACAGAACTGTATTGTTCTGTGTCATTATCTATTCAAAATAAGCCCCAAATTGTATGATATTATCCTAAATGTATCCTAGAAGAGGTAATTACTGTATTTTATTCGTCCACCATATTGGATTTCACTTCAGGATGTTTCGATTCCTGCCGAAACCAGTGACGTCACTGTTCGCAGAAAAAAACTGATCTGAATAGAAAATCAAAAATAGCCGTTGTGTGCGTTGCGTGTTGCCGGGAATTTTTCTAAAAAGAGAAACAGAGGTTTTAAGCATTCTGTCACTCATTCGAAATTAGAAGCTGTGGTGGTTTCGACTTTATCACATGGTTTTGCTTTGTCTGCGTAGTTGTAAAAGGAAAGGCAATTTCTTCAAGGAAAGAATCAAGCAAGGGGACACCCTATCCGATTCTACCCTACCCTATACACACCCTCCTCATACCACCCACTAGCCTGGGATTTTAGCCATTTAAAAAGTCAAATTATATAAAGGGCCCTACCCTATCCCTACTCCCTTCCCCTAAAATACCCCAAACCCTACCATTCCCCATCCCACTAACCCTACACCTACCTCACCCCAGCCCATACCCCTACCCAACCCTATCCATTCCCATACCCTCACACATACCCCAGCCTCTTACCCTCACACCTACCCCTTCCGCTACCATACCCCTTACCTCTGACCTTCCCACCCGCTACCATACCATAGCCACAACCTCTCACCCATATCCTACCACTTCCCTGTCCATGCCCCATACTCTACCCTACCCCCATTCCATCCCATACCCCCTACCCTACCCCTTCCGCTACCCATACCCTACCACGCCCCCTACCCCATCACTACCTACCCCATCCCATACCCAGCCCCTTCCTCTTACCCCTACCACTTCCGCTACAATACTCCTTCCGTTCCCAACCATACCCCTACCAACCCCCTACCATACCCCAGCTCCTTACCCCTACACTACCACATTCCCCTACCCCTACCTTCCCACCCAATAACCCTACCCTTCCCATATCATAGCCCTTACCCAACCCTACCCCTTACCTCTACCATACCCCTACCCTAACCACCCCTACCCATTAACCTTACACTATCCTACCCCTTACCCCTACATTACCCCTTACCACTACCCAACATGACCACCTACCTCACCCCCACCCTACTGTCGGTCCTCGCCCACGGGGGCTTTGAAAAATAGATGGGCAGCATCATGCTGACCGTACACGAGTACTGGTAAACCTCTTAGGAGGCCTAAGCCTGTCCAGGCAAAGTGGTGCGAGTCGGACCGTCCATGCATATAAACCGTATCCTACCCCCTAACCTTACACCTAACAGTATCCTCTAACCTACCCCCTACAATACCCTATCCTACCTCTACCCCACCCCTACTGCTACCTTACCCTTACTCCTATCCTACACTCCCCTATCCTACTGTAACAGGTGAAAACTAGAAATGTGTCAATACAACACAAATGCCCCCGCCTAGGGACCTACCTCACCCCCACCCCCATCACCTTAAGGTCATGCCGCAGGGGCGGGGTTATGGCTGAATGAAACTTCTGACATGTATCTATCATCATTCCAAATATGTAGCAAATCCATCACATGGTTCAAGAAATATGAGCTCTCAAAAAATATAATATAAACTAGAGCGCGATGACAAAGTTTTTCTAAAAATAGCCATAGTGACCTTGACCTTGAAAGTCGAAATGGCTCAAGATATTGTCATAAGGAACATTTGTGTGAGATTATATTGAAATCGGTGAAGAAATGTAAGCGCTAGAAGGATGACAAAGTTTTTCTAAAAATAGCCACAGTGACCTTGACCTTGAAAGTGGAACTCGCTAGAGATATTGTCATATGGAACATTTGTGTGAAGTTATATTGAAATTAGTCAAGAAATGTAAGCGCTAGAGTGATAACAAAGTTTTTCTAAAAATAGCCACAATGACCTTGACCTTGAAAGTCAAAATAGCTCGAGATATTGGCATAAGGAACATTTGTGTGAAGTTATATTGAAATTGGTGAAGAAATGTAGGCGCTAGAGCAATGACAAAGTTTTTCTAAAAATAGCCACAGTGACCTTGACCTTGAGTTGATGACCTTGAAAGTCGAACTCGCTCAAGATATTGTCATAAGGAACATTTGTGTGAAGTTATATTGGAATCAGTGAAGAAATGTAGGCGCTAGGGCAATGACAAAGTTTTTCTAAAACTAGCCACTGTGACCTTGACCTTGAGGCCATGACCTTAAAAGTCGAATTTGCACGAGATATTTTTATAAGGAACATTTGTGTGAAGTTATACTGAAATTGGTGGTACAAATACCTTAACCAAAGTCTTAAACATTAAAAATTTTCTAATTCTGTGACCTTGACCTTGAGGTCATGGGTATGGGTGGGGGTATTGCTGAATAAAACTTTAGACCTATATCTATCATCATACCAGGGCTCGAGAAAATATCGGTTTTTCGGTTCTGGACCGATTTTGGTATTTCTGAACCGATTTTGACTTACAAAGGATGTTAAAAAATCGGTCCAGTATTCAATGATATTTTCAAAAAATCGGTTCGAAAATTTTCGCCAAGTCGCTAAATTGTGTAAACGAACTGACCTTTTGCCACAGATAATCCAAGCGTGTATTGATAAAACACCTCGAGGGCCAGTTATTGGACCGGCTCATTATTGGTATAGGTAAATCGGATTTGTCCACACAGCCGAACCATTTTCCAGACAGGTTAGACAGCAAGTACATTGAAAAAAGTCATTCTTTTTTCTGTTGTTTTTATATCTATAGGAGATCTATAGGAGACACACGAAGGGTAATTGAATACACGTTTAATTGAAACAATTTATCAGTGAGAAAAGGTCAAGTTGTTGAACTATTACAAAGGAATTAATTAGGCACTACTATTCAAATGGATTATTCCGCTACTAACCTGTAATCCCCTGGCGTTATCAGTAGGTAAGCTGTCAAACAATTGGAAAAGGTGTGAAATTTGGGTCAAATAATGCAGGACAGACGCTTATTTGTTTACACAAGTGTTTATGTCATTAATTTATGACTGCCTATGTTGAACGGATATTTAAACATAAAAAGTGGTTTTCAACAGGGCGCAATTCAAAAACCACATCTGTTGCGTGTAATCATGGAAAAAGAAAAAAAAATAAATAAGAAATAGATCTTCGCTCCAAAATAGAAACAATAACATAAAACATGTGGTATTACGTCCTAGTGTAATTTAATGTGTATTGTATAAAATGAAACTGAATGACGACATTTTTCCGATCACGTGGTTTCGTGTTTTTTTTTGTGTTTTTTTTTTTTTTGATAAGGTTTTTTTTTTATTATTTTTTAAGATAAGGGTAGTAGACATTAGTAATTATGAAATAACATTTATTTAGAATATTAAGAAGTTCGGTTCGGCCCTATAAGATTTTGTATTGCGTAAGCTAAAACCTTATGACGTCATTTCCGACCACGTGGCGGCAATTTCGGTCGCCATTTGTAGTTAAAGGACAACGCTCAAAATCAGTAGAATTGGTATTTATATTGCAAATAGATAACAAGAAAACGATAAAAAAAAACAAAGAAACAATCATACACTCGCATACATATATACCGGTACCCATGTGTGGAGGGTGAACCTACATAGGCGGACTTTATATAAACTAAACCAAAATGGCTCCGCCAGCGAAGTGTAAACGAGGGCATTTTCACGAATAAAAACAGGTTTGAGACATTTTTTTTAACATTTCCGTAAGTTTTCGGACACCTAACACCCTGTATTTTGAAATTGAAAAATAATAATGAATGGAAACAAATGACCTTTACGGAAAATGACCGAAAATCGGTTCGGCAATTTCCGGGGTTTTTTTTTTGCCGAAAATCATGCCGGACCGATTTTGATTCTTCAGTTTCTCGAGCCCTGCATCATACTAAATATAAACCAAATCCATTGTATGGTTTTGAAAATATGATCTCAAGTTCTACGTGGTACAAATACCTTAACCTGGCTCTTAAACGTTAGAAATTTCTAAGTTCGTGACCTTGACCTTGAGGTTATGGGTATGGGTGGGGGTATTGCTGAATAAAACTTTGGACCTATATCTATCATCATACTAAATATAAACCAAATCTGTTGTATGGTTTGGAAAATACGAGCTCAAGTTCTACCTTGTACAAAAACCTTAACCTGAGTCTAACAGGATTACGTACGTACGTACACACACACTTTCGTACAGAAGGACTTACATTCGGACACCCGTACGCACGTACCCACGTACGGAAAACCGAAAAACTATATGCCCCCGGCATCATACAATGCGGGGGCATAAAAATGCTAATCACCTTTGCCCGGCCGGGGATTGAACCCTGTCCACCAGATCGACAGGCGAACACTCTACCGCGTCGCTATAAAAGCCGGCTTGTACCGCAAGGCAGTACAAGTGTGCTATATACCTATACCCTATGACATTGTCCCCCTCCACATTGAAATTCGTCCTCGAATTTCTGGGAGTCCGAGAATCGCGTGAAATGATACTCAAGGAGTTTTAATGCATATGTGGGTTATTTACGGTGGGCGCCAAATGTAACAGATGAAAAAATGCTACACACCTTTGGCTCGGCTGGGGATCGAACCCGGCCGCCGGATTGGTAAGCAAATACTCTACCACGTCGCTATAAAAGCTGGCTTGTACCGCAAGGCAGTAAGTGTGCTATATACCTATACCCTATGACACTACCAGAGCTCTCGGTAACGCAGGATTCTGCATATTTACGCCAACTTTTGCAGTTGTACGCGTAAAATTCACAACCGGCGATTCTTGTGTACGCATGTTTTTATTGCGACACTCGTCCAAAATTACAGAAGCGGTAAATTCAGAAGCTAATTTCGGCCGCTTATGCAATACCAATAAAAGATCAAATACGGCGCCGCTTTTTATGTTGAAAGCGCACGTGCCACAAATCAGTAGGCGTGACCTATATTGACAGGTATTTTTGCACCTGTCAGTGGGAGAGACGATATTGGAAAGTGGTCGGTTTGCGGCACGTATTAAAAATGATTGTACCTGTTTAATCTCGCCGCGCTTATCCCCGTGTTATTAAGGATTACAATTTATTAGTTTACTAATTGATGTAAGCTCATATCATCAACGGATTAGCATGAATCGGTAAAATATCACGTTTAGTTAAACCAGGGTTACGGCGAAGACGTTATGATTGACGAATTACCAATGTCATGTATTTTCGCGACTACTAGATCGTACTTTTTATCGCTCGGTCAAAGTGTGTTTCGACGTTTACTGGTGACAAAAATGTATGTTATTCTTCAAAATACAATCATTTTTATCAATTACAGGAAGTCAGACGTGGTTAGGATGCTTCCCCTACGTATTTGTTTACACCAATTGAAAACAATTGAGCTACTCTCACATACATTAACGTCCGAATTTGAAAGCACAAATATAGCTAAATAGAATGCTGCTTTTCTGATCTGGGTTTACATTATATCTGCTGTTATCCTAATACAACCTTATTTTTATGTGGCATTATTTGACTAGAAGTGTGAGAATAAATCTGAGCAACTGCATTGGGGGGGGGATAGACACAGCAGTGAAATATTTCTAACTAGTACCCACAATCTACATGTTTGGAACGAAGTTATTAAATGCATTTATCAGAAAAAAAGAGTTTGGGAGCCATGAAAGTATACAGTTTTTCATATGGACGTGTAGCCTGATAATAAGAAGTTTTTGTCTGTTCTATGCGTGATCAAGATCAGAACTCCAACTTTTTTATGTGGGAATCTGTGAATACTACTTTTTACAAGGAAGGATTCCTGGAATCCTGTTTTCAAAATCCTAGTGAGAGCTCTGACTACTACTATAGCATTAAGGCTGTGCCTAAGTTCATATCAGCTAATTACTCCATTTTCGGTTCTAGAAACTGCAGATTCGCAGCAACAAGGTCAAACACATTTATTATTGCCCCCTGAGTACACCAACAGACAAACAGAAAATTCTCATTGCATGTAGTTTTTATGTACCCGCGAGGGTCCACAATTGGTGAAATTGGTAAAATAAACAATTCTATTCTATTACACGGTACGGAGAATCAAGAACTGGATTTTATCTTTGCCTTTACGATCATCACCGGGATTCATTGGACAAATTACGGAAATGAACGGCCATATCGTTTACATCGGCGACCCTGGAGTCGCGTTTTGTGAAAAGTTAATGTAAAAGTTAGCGAGATATTGGAGTCTGTAGACTGCGCATGCTACCTTGGGGTAAGTATCTCAAAAGACCTGACCTGGAATACACATATCAAGGAAATTACTACTAAGTCTAATCAAACTTCGGGATTTGTTAAAAGGAATGTAAAAACTAAGAATCAGTCAGTAAAAGAATTAGCCTGCAAAACATTTGTTAGACCAAAAGTTGAATATGCCTCCACCGTGTGGAGCCCCCATACCAAGAAAAATATAGATCAGATTGAAATGGTTCAAAGGCGGGTGGGTTACAAATAGATTTGGTGGGTTACAAATAGATATTCCTCGTACGACAGTGTTTCTGCGATGCTGGGCAACCTCGGTTGGCGCTCCCTTGAGTATCGTCGTTGCGATTCACGTCTCGCAATGTTTCATAAAATACAGTATGGCCTTGTAGCAGTGCAAATGTCCTCATATTTTGAGCGTCCCAGGAGAATCACTCACCACAGCCTTCAAAATCCGCTAGGTTTCCGCCAGGTATATGCTTCTGCTGATTATTACAGGTGTTCGTTCTTTCCGATGACGGTAGTTTTGTGGAACAGGCTCCCTACAGAAATTTCTCTCCTAAATGATTTTGACTCCTTCAAGAGAGAAGTGAGCAAGATCGATTACTCAATGTCGTACATACATACATGCATGCATGCATACATATACACATCATGCATGCATGCACACATACATACATTGAAGAAATAGATGGGCTGCATGATGCTTCCATGCAGAGCTTAAACAGACGGCACAAAAATACTGGTAAACCGCTTAGAGGATCTAAGCCTGCCCAGGCAGAGCGGTGCGAGTTGGCCAGCCCATGTTTATAAACCCTATTGGTTTCATTGGGCGACAGGACTTGAGATGTCATTTCATCTCAATGTCGGACAAAAGTTCCGCAAAATTGGAAGCAGTGTCTCCAAAATTACATATACAGTGTTGACGGGGACGTTAAACCCCAAATCAAACAAACAATTAACAGAACCGACATTTCCCACCAAACTCAAAGGGCTGCTAATTAAAGACGCTCGCATTTAACGTGTGTTTTCAAACTGTTACGTTAACTTTATTACACCGCCACATAGTTGATCACTTATATACAAAATTACGGGGATTAGCTAACTCCATCAAAAGTGATTAACGGGTGATTGATTAACGGGCCATTATCCTGTGATGATATACAGTACAGGCAACGAGACATTCCTATAGACCTCGACCGTCACCGTGGCAGAATTCTCTGTCACCGTGTCGCTTCCACTTGTCACCGAGACGAACGAGACAGCTAGCGAGACGCACAGGTGTTTTCAGCGTGACAATGTAGCGGTACACTGAGCGAGACAATAATCCGTCCGATAATTTTATTGTCTTTCACAGAGACGCAGCGAGTCACAGCGCGACATTTATGACCGTACAGACAAGCCCTTTTTACTTGTTTTGGCAATGCTCATATTTAATGAAATTTACAAACATTGTTGTTTTTTTTTGTTTGTTTTTGCCATTTACCGTTCAAGAGAAACAAATATTATCATTAAGACGTTCAAGCTATATTTTTTCTTGTTTTAACAGTGTTTTTTCTTTTTCGCTAATGGGATAAGGACCCGTTTCCCATGCTCTGTTTCAACGCTTCGATGCCTCAGCGTCATGGATTTTTCATGTAAAAGAGCCAGCGCACAGCAAAAGACTTTTTTTACCAAGAAAGGATAAGATCGGTCTGTGCATCTAGCAAACGTTGCCACCGTCTTCGCTTGTTACTGTTTGAAAAACCCAGAGGCCTGAGACGGCTCGTGTTAACAGCAAAGACTCTGATCAGACTGCACAGATGCGCAGGATGATCTGAGTCTTCACTTGTCACACATTTCTTTATATTGTCCGAAGTGTTTTCAAACAATGCACACAGTTCCTCAAAGTTAGTTTTATTCCCTTGTTCCCCTAAAATTAAGCAATGATAAAACGGTATTCGGGGTTTGCGACGAGGTCAAGACACAAACCGGTCATCTCGGCTCCAAACTGACAGCAAATTGAAATGTGCTGCTCAGACTTACGGATGCGCAGGCTGACCGGCCCCTTTGTTGCACGCAAAAAATGGAACGGGTTTTCTCATGACGGGGCACATTTTTGCTGAGCGATGGGGTCTGGTTGTTCCATTGTATTTTTGCGGGTTCACACTTGAAACGCCTCTGCGAGGCTAGTTAAACTAATGGCCAATTAAGTCGTATATCGACCAGGGTGCTATCTGATCAGTCTTGGTAATCTTCAAAGACTATTCTTCTCCTACTATTCTGTGTATCAGTTTAACTCCTGCTTCTATTATCATGACTCAAATGAGCCAGCGCACAGCAAAAAACTATTTCAAACCAAGGAAGAATCAGATCCGCCTGCGAATCTAGCCGGTATGCTTAAGTCTTTGCTTGTAACTCTCATGCGAACAGCGGAGACTTTGATCAGTCTACGCTGATGCACAGGCTGATCTGAGTTGTTATTAGTCACTAATTTCTTATTATCCTAAACGGTAAACTTCACGCTTCAGGGTAGAACCAAGGGCGAAGATGGCGGCCACGTAAAATCAATTTAATGCCCCCCCCCCCCCCCCTCCCGCCAGTATTTTTTTCACTGACCGTAACCAGTACAGCACACGTCCTTTCGGGCCAGAAACTGACAAATGCCCTTCTTGAATCAGCGGAAGGGAGAAGGTGGGCATAGAGAAGATTTCACGATCATCTCCCGTCCCTTAGTCTTTTAAAGATCCGATTATAAATTCGTTAACGTAGGCGCGGCCTGGTCATTATCTGTATTTTTTTTTTTTTGTTCTTTTGCGGGCCGTTGTAATTGCCACATAGTTTTCCGGGATGCGGCGATTTGTTAGATTTACATGCGCACCCGGCTATGACTCGGATCAGCCTGCGCATTTGCGCAATCTGATCTTGGTCCTCGCAGTGCGCGCTTTGGATGGCTGGAAAACAAAACAAACCCATAAAACCCCCAAGAGAATATGAGCGACAGCGTATTAATGTAAAGACCTTTTCGTATGCAATAACCGTCTGTGCTCGAAAATAATCAATGACATCACGTGTTGCTGTAGAATCAATGAGGAACGTTATGGAAAAAGTTGCATGTCACTAATTGGAAAACAAACTGTCAGCGCTCCATATAAGGGGTCAATAGTTTGCTAAAACGGGTTCACATATGAAACGCCTCGGTAAGGCTAATCTAACTGAATATGGCTGATGTTTTTAATCATAAGATCTGGTACTAAAGTGCTGATAAAACGGTATCGAGGTCAAGAGTAGACACAAACCGGTCATCTCTGCTACAAAGTTGAAGCAAATTAAAAAAAGTGCTGATCAGACTCATGGACGCCCAGGCTGACCGGCCCTTTTGTCGCACGAAAATAATGGAACAGGTTTTCTCATGACGGGGCACATTATTGCTGAGCGATGGGGTCTGACTGTTCCATTGCGTTTTTGCGGGTTTACATATGAAACGCCTCTGCGAGGCTAGCTAAACTAATGGTCAATTAAGTCGTGTATCAACCAGTGTGCCATCTGATCAGTCTTGGTAATCTTCAAAGTGTCTATTCTGCTTCTACTATTCTGTGTATCAGTTTAACCACTGCTTCTATTATCATGACTCAAAAAAGCGCACAGCAAAAAAAAAAAAAAAAAACTAGAAAAAGTGTCCATAGGACACGGATACCCCCGCCAAATGCCATTCATGAAACGGTTTACTATATGGAACTAAATCAAGGGCAGATAATTCAAAAACCAAAAATGCAAGAGTTGTCTTCCTTGTTCATAACAAATCGTCTCAGTGTGATGAATGCACCTGTGAAGCTTCATGAATATATTCCATACGGTTTAGGAGTTATGGCCCGGACACGGTTTACTATATGTGGCCCCCGCCCATAGGGGCTTGAAGAAATATATGGGCTGCATGATGCTTCCACGCAGAGCTGAATCCGGCCCGCACACTAGTACTGGTAAACAGTTAAGAGGATCTAAGCCTGTCCAGGAACCGCCGTGCGAGGCGGACCGTCCATGCTAATAAACCCTTTTGGTTTCATTGGGCGACAGGGCTTGAGATGTCATTTCGTCTCAATGTCGGGTAAAAGTCCCACAGAATTGGAAGCAACGTCTCCAAAATGACCTTTACAGTGTTGGCGGGGACGTTAAACCTCAAATCAAACAAAAACAAACGGTTTACTATATGGAACTAAGTCAAGGGCAGCTAATTCAAAAACCAAAAACCAAAAAAGCAAGAGTTGTCTTCCTTGTTCATGACACATCGTCTCAGTGTGTGAATGCACCTGTGAAGTTTCATGAATATATTCCATACGGTTTAGGAGTTATGGCCCGGACACGATGTCGGGACGGACGAACGAACGGACAGGGGTAACACTTAATGCCCTTTCCACCATTCTTCGAATGGCGGGGGCATAAAAAACGGTTGTAACTCTAATGCGAACAGCGAAGACTTTGATCAGTGTACGCAGTTGTGTATGCTGATCTGAGTTGTCATTGGTCGCTCATTTCTTATTGTCCTAAACGGAACAATTCATGACAGAATCAAGGGCGAAGATTGTGGTCAGGCAAAATCAATTTACATCCCCTTACCCCTTACGGTCCGCTTATAATTTTGTCAGCCTGCGCGTGGGTGCGGCCTGGTAATTTGTCTTTTTCTTTTTTTTACTTTCCCCGGCCGTTGTTATTGCCTTTACGAGGGTTTCAGTGCCTAGGCTGGTGATAGTTTTCCGGCTTGCGTTGATTCGTTATATTTACATGCGCGCTCGGCTATGACTCGGATCAGCCTGC
Organism: Lucinisca nassula; assembly: GCA_963580285.1. NCBI lineage: Eukaryota > Metazoa > Mollusca > Bivalvia > Lucinida > Lucinidae > Lucinisca > Lucinisca nassula. The sequence goes on from OY757010.1 coordinate 52,719,489, forward strand.
ACATTTGCGCAGTTTGATCTGGGCCTTCGCTGTGCGCGCTTTGGATGGCTGGTAATCTAGTTTCTATTTGTACGGCCGATGGGGACTTTTATCCGACTGCGCGGATGCGCAGGCTGATCCGCCCGGCCTGGCCTCGGGATAATAGAACCTTTATGCTCGGGTCTTCGTGGCATGAAATTTATTATGCTCGTCAATATCGAGATACATATGAAATGAAAGAGGCGGTTTTCCTGCTCAGATCAGCACAGACTTATTTGGCCTGCTCATAAATTTTAACCATAATCTTGCTGTTCACGACAACCCGTATCTTTGCAAACAGTGTTGATCCAGATCAGAAACGTTGATGTAAAAGCATGACAAAGATTATTTCGTGTTGGTGTTGATTTACTATACAAAATTACTTCTTTCACTTTAATGAAAATCTATCAAAAGGGTCCGGCACCGCCCATTGGGGCTTGAAGAAATTGATAAGCTGCATGAGCTGTAACCGACCGCACAAGAGTATTGGTAAACCGCCAAGAGGCAAAGTGGTGCGAGTCGGACCGCCCGTGCTTATTAACCCTATTGGTTTCATTGGGCCACAGGCATGGAGACGTCATTTCATCTCGGTGTCTTAAAAAGGTCCCACAAAGTTGGAAGCAACGTCTCAAAAATGACCTATACAGTGTTGATGGGGACGTAAAATCTCAAATCAAACAAACTATCAAAGGGTTCATTTGATATGGAGCAGAAAAGAATGCATTGCTCAAATTCAAGAACACACAACTGTGACAATGGTCTTGAGTTGACAATGCCGCATGGTTGTGTTATTGGTTCTGCACATCATCTCACTTCTATGCCAAGATCTGACCAAAATGTAATGGCGTTAAGGAGATATGCAGCGGACAGAAACTGTTATCAACGGACGGACGGCCATGGACGGAGGAAGGTCATTCCAACAATCCCCTCTCCACTTCTCGGCGTGGGATTAACACACCCACAAAAATCAATACAGAATCAAACAGAACCAAAATATTATAGCGCACAACCTGAAACAAATCTATGTAAAACAGCTTTTTCCGAGATGGGGGCTACTCTTAAAGGTAAGAATTTGCTCCATCGGAGCAAATTCTTTCCTTTAAAAACAGCCCATATGATATATGTAATGGAGAACTCTATTATTTTGGTGCTTTCTCTTTACTGCAAATATTTTTCATTACGCACATGCGTAATGGGCGTATCTTCTATGAAAGATCCCTTCCAAAACGAGTTATAGCATATTCCTGTAACGACCTTTTCGTATCCTACAACCGCTCGTGCCTAAATGACGTAATTGTATCTCAGTGAATTCACGTGCTGGTGTGAAAAACGGGAAGACTCTCTTAAAGGGGCGCTTCAGCTATCAGAGAGGCACATTGTCAATGAGGCACTGCATGCGAAAAAATGCACATCACAAAATGGAAAGAACTGTTAGCGCCAAAGAAGACTTCAAGAGACCCGGCATAGATCGGTAGAAGCATTGCGACAAGGTCAAATCAAACTGGTCAGCTCAGCTGCATGTATTAGAGAAGTAAACTCGGTAGCTGACCAGACTGTGCGTATGCGCAGGCTGACTGGTCTCTCGCAAACAGTCGAACGGGTGTTGCCATGGCGTGGCTCATGCTTGCTGTAAAATGCTGGGGTCTTATTGTTTCACTGCCACATTTGTAACGCCTCGGTGAGTCGAGTCTATTTTGAAAGAATTTGCTCCCGGGGAGCATATGCGTCTCTAACTGTAAACAGGTTTTCTCATCCTCGCCGTACTCAGCTGTTGAGCGACGGCGTCAAATGAAACTCGGTATCAAGCTGCCCAAAGCTGACCAGACTGTGCGTGTGCGCAGGCTGACAGGTCTCTCACAAACATCTGAACGGGTTTTGCCATGACGTGGCTCATGCATGCTGTTCAATGCTGGGATCATATTGTTTCACTGCGTCGGTTGCGAGTTCACATTTGTAACGCCTCGGTGAGTCGAGTCTATTCTGAAAGGAAACCATTTGCTCCCGGAAAGCAAATGCGTCTTTAAGTGTAAATTTATTGTCTCTGATGGGAGCTGTTTTTCTTTTTCTTTTTTCTTTTTTGGCAGGAGCACATTTGAAACGCCTCGTTTCTTGGTCCTTAAGCTTTTTTATCAATGATGCCTTATTCCCTGAAAATAAACGGGCACGTTCCCGTGCTGCATAGAAACCGGGGTAGTCCCTTTCATTGTTCGAACACCGGACTGCCTCAAGAACGCTGAAAAAGTATGTGATATGTTGGTACATGGTCATTGCCTGGTGGGTAGGCCCCCGTCCATAGGGGCTTGAAGAAATATATGGACTGCATGATGCTTCCACGCAGAGCTGAATTCGGCCCGCACACTAGAACTGGTAAACCGCTTAGAGGATCTAAGCCTGTCCAGGAACCGCGGTGCGAGGCGGACCGTCCATGCTAATAAACCCTATTTGTTTCATTGGGCGACAGGGCTTGAGATGTCATTTCATCTCGATGTCGGGTAAAAGTCCCACAAAATTGGAAGCAACGTCTCCAATATGACCTTTACAGTGTTGACGGGGACGTTAAACCTCAAATAAAACAAATCAAAATCATTAGGTCTCTCGTCACTGTGGATCGAGTCTTGCTCGAGTCATATGTGAGACGCTTTCTACAACGGAAGGTTGTGTGTGTGTGTGTGTTTTGTTGTTGTTGTTTTCTGCTCTATCACGAACGGGGAGTTTGGACGCAATATATCATTTTGTAATCAAAGCATCGAGGCATCGGCGACGGCGCTGCGTATAGACGTAGCGCCGACGTCGAGGTACCCTGGATGCTACTGTGTCTAAAATCTTTAAAAGGCGGAAGGCAGCGTGACATCGGCGTCGGTGCTGCGTAGAGACGTAGCGTCGGCGTTGGCGTACCCTGGATGTTACTGTGTCTGAAAGGCGAAATAAATTTCTGTAAATTCATTTTAGTTTGAGAGTAGCGTGACATCGGCATCTGCGCGGCGTGGAGACGTAGCGTTGACGTCGCTGTATCCCGAAAGGCGGAAGTCATTTATGTAAATTTCCTTGATATGTCCGCTTTGAGAGCAGCGTGTCATCGACGTCGGGCCTGCGAAAAGTCGTAGCGTTGACGTCGATGTATCCGGGACGCGGCTTTACTTGGGATGTATAAAATAAGAAAGTCATTTCCGTTGGGTTTCACTGCTGCGTTTGGTTTGACATAAAAAAATGGTTATCTTCAGTATGACTGGCCGTTTACGGGGACGTTGAACAACAATAAGACAAACAAAGTTATGGCGCCAACGACGCTGTTCCACTGCCAGTAGGAAAACTGCGTGCAATTGTTTTGAGAAATAATGTAATGTAGACGTTGCTTCCAATTGTGTGGGACTTTTACCCGACACTGAGATGAAATGACATCTCAAGCCCTGTCGCCCAATGAAACCAATAGGGTTTATAAGCATGGACGGACCGACTCGCACCGCTTTGCCTGGGCAGGCTTAGATCCTCTGAGCGGTTTACCAGTTCTCGTGTGCAGCCCAATTATTTCTTCAAGGCCCGATGGGCGGGCTGGGGGACGACGGGGGATTAAAAGACAAGGGCGTAACCAGAACCAAAATAGTATTACGCACAACAAGAAAACTCTTATGTAAAACAGCTTTTTCCGAGATGGGGGCTACTCTTAAAGGAAAGAATTTGCTCCCGAGGGGAGCAAATTCTTTCCAATTCTCCCGAGGGGAGCAAATTCTTTCCTTTAAGAACAGCCCATATATAATATGTAATGGAGAACACTTTTATTTAGGCGCTTCTCTTCACTGCAAATATTTTACATTACGCACATGCGTAATGGGCGTTACGTCTATGAAAGATCCCTTCCCAAACGAGTGATAGCATATTTGTGTTTGCCATTCTTGTAACGACCTTTTCGTATGCAACAGCCGCCCGTGCTTAAATGACGTAATTGTATCTCAGTGACCTCACGTGCTGTTGTGAAAAGCGGGAAGACTTCAATGAGGCACTGCATGCGAAAAAGTGCACATCACAAAATGGAAAGAACTGTTAGCGCTAAAGAAGAGACCCATAGATTGGTAGATTTGTTTGTTTGATTTGAGGTTTAACGTCCCCGTCAACGCTGTATAGGTCATTTTGGAGACGTTGCTTCCAATTTTGTGGGACTTTTACCCGACACTGAGATGAAATGACATCTCAAGCCCTGTCGCCCAATGAAACCAATAGCGTTTACAAGTATGGACGGGCCGACTCGCACCGCTTTGCCTGGGCAGGCTTAGATCCTCTTAAGCGGTTTACCAGTACTCGTGTGTGGTCGGTTTTAGCTCTTGTTTTGTTTGTTTGATTTGAGGTTTAACGTCCCCGTCAACACTGTAAAGGTCATTTTGGAGACGTTGCTTCCAATTTTGTGGGACTTTTACCCGACATTGAGATGAAATGACATCTCAAGCCCTTTCGCCCAATGAAACCTAATAGGGTATATTAGCATGGACGGTCCGCCTCGCACCGCGGTTCCTGGACAGGCTTAGATCCTTTAAGCGGTTTACCAGTACAAGAGTGTTGGCTGGATTCAGCTCTGCGTGGAAGCATCATGCAACTCATGTATTTCTTCTAGCCCCTAAAGGCAGGGGCCGTGGTTTTAGCTCTGCGTGGAAGCATCATGCAGCCCTTCTATTTTTCCAAGCCCCGATGGGCGGGGGCCGCAAAGATTGGTAGAAGCATTGCGATGAGGTCATATCATACTGGTCAACTCAGTTACATGTAACTGGAGTAAACTCGGTATCAAGCTGTCCAAGCAGCAAATTGGAATGCTGACCAGACTGTGCGTATGCACAGGCTGCGCTGTCTCTTAGTTGCTCGCAAACAGCCGAACGGGTTTTGCCATAACGTGGCTCATGCTTGTTGCATGCTGGGATTATAATGCTGAGAGTGCCTCGGTGAGTCGAGTCTATTCTGAAAGGAAAGAATTTGCTCCCAAGGAATAAATGCGTCTTTAAGGGTAGACTAAGGGTAGACAGGTTTTCTCATCATCACCGTAGTCAGCTGTTGAGCGACGGCGTCAAATCCTTTTTCTGGTGCACATTTCTTGGTCCCTTAGCTTATTAACCAATGACGCTTTATTCTCTGAAAAAATGGGCACGTTCCGTGCTCCGAAGAAAACCAGGGTAGACCCTTTTATAGTTCTAACACGAAACTGCCTCAAGAATGCTGAAAAAGTATAGGATATGGTGGTACGGTCATTGCCTGGTGGGTAAGAGCGCAGATTCTTAATCATTAGGTCTCTCATCACTGCGGTTCGAGCCTTGCTTGCGTCATATGTGAGACTATATTCTACAAAGGATGGTCGTGTTTTTTTTTCTGCTTTACCACGAACGGTGACATAGACGCTATAAATCATTTTGTAATGAGAGCAGCGAAACATCGGCGACGGCGCTGCGTGTAGACGTTGCGCCCTGGATGCTACTGAGTCTGAATTGTTTAACAGGCGGAAGTCATTTCTTTAAAATTTATTTTGGTTTGAGTGCAGCGTAACATCGGCGTCGGCGCTGCGTGGAGACGTAGCGTCGGCGTCGATGTACTCTGGATGTTACTGTGTCTAAAATGTTTAACAGGCGAAAGAAATTTCTGTAACGTTCATTTTAGTATATTTACATTTCCAGTGTAAAGTCTAATGTAAACCTATAGAAAACAATTGCGTTCATACTTCGATGAACGCATCGAATCACATGATTTTCAGTGACGTTAAGTAACGTCATTCTAAACCATTGTTCTCTACGGGCGTTGATGACGTCAACGCTGCTCCGCTCTTTGTAGAAAAACAGCGTGTAAATGTTTTTCAGCTTTAAAAGTTTGCTCTACAGGCATTTTTTTTCGCCCAGTGATGAGTGGCAAATAATATAAATATAAAAAATAAACTTAATTTTTCTGCTTTTCATGAAAGTATGAACGACAGTGGGTCGCAAGCAAAGTTTACATGAACCCCTTCGGGGTTCATTTACTTTGCACGCGACCCACTGCGTTCATACTTCCATGAACTGCAGAAAAATAAATTTCATTTCTTAATTAAGAGCAGCGTGACATCGGCATCGGCGCGGCGTGGAGACGTAGCGTCGACGTCGATGTGTCTAGGATTCTATTGTTAAAAGGCGGATGTCATTTATGTAAATTACATTGATACGTCCGGTTTTAGAGCAGCGTGGCATCGACTTCGGGGCTGCGTAAAGACGTAGCTTTAAGTAATAAAGGTATTTTCTTTTACGTTCATCAAATTAACTTACACCGGGTCACGAGCAAAATTTCAGTGAACTTTTTTTTTTTTTTTTGCTCGTGACCCGATGTTGTTCATACTTCGATGAACGTTATATAAATTATCTTCATTTCTTAAATAATTTCAATGGTACGTCGCAGTGTCGGCGTTGCGTAAAGACGTAGTGTCTACGTCTATGAGACGTTATCCTCAGTGTGCAATTGAACCTGAGTAGTATCAGAGGTGTGAGGAGCACTTTCTAGTCACCAATTTTAACAGCATTATAATATTATAATTTTCTTACATGATCTAAGTGTTTTTAAAGTCGACTTGGCTGGGTGTCGATATTATCTTGCGTTTTTTTTTATATACAGGATCTTACACGAGTGGTCATGTCATATGAAACTTATGAAAGGAGCCTTCGGCGAGTTTCATAAATTTCATATGAATTGACCACGAGTGTAAGATTCTGTTTATCATATGACCACTTTAAATTGGATTTCATCGCCTTTAGATTTGACAAATTTTCCACAAAAAAAATGCTTTGTTGACATGGACGTCGTCATGACATTACTTAATCCCGCCAAAGTGTTATTACACGTGTGGTCATACGATATTTTATTACACGACGTTATCCACTGCTTATCAACGACGTCATATGATAAAGTTTCAATATGCATATGTAGATACTGTCACAATACACTTGAAGAAATTCCTTCCATCCTTACTGTCAGTGTAGGCCCGAACAGACTGCTTTCTACGGCGGCTGATCTGGGTCTACCTGTCAAGATCGATTCTACTGGTAACCACTTAACGCAACGCTGAACCATTAAGAATGTGCAGCTATAAGACACAAATCAGCCTGCACAATCATGCAGTATGAAAAGTATTCGCCTACCACAGTATAATGCGCCTTTTGTAGCCACAGTGCTATTCATTGCCACTTGCCTCAGACAGTGGATGTTGATCCGATTCTTTGCAGGCCACTGTGTGCGACCAACAGAAGCTCAGCTCAGCCTCCTCATCCAAGTAGTTTGATCAGTCTTACCCGGCCGCTGGGATATCGCAACATACATATACAAATACGAAACTCTGGTTGTGCATGTTGATCACTGAATGGCCAGACTGAGAGAAGGCGCAGCTCGACATGCGCATTCACGCAGTTTCATCAGTATTTACCGACTTTATGCAACTTCTCTAGCCTCAGACCAGCAGAGACGTAGCATAGCGTCACATCCGTGCAATATGATAAGTATGCAAAGTGCAAGCTCGGCCTGTGAATCCGAGTAGTCTGATCAGTCTCACATAGCCACCGCGGGTAAATTGCAAACTCCGGTTGTGCATTTTGATTTGAGTCTACGCAGGTAGTTGAACGACAACTGAAGACGCATGTCGGCATGCGCATCCATGCATTCTGATCAGTATTCGCCAATCATCGGCCTCTTCTGCAGCCACGGTGATAATGATCTGATCCCTTGTATGTCAGACAGGTTTTATGATAAGTTTTGTCGTGCGCTAGCTCATATACTTTATGGTCAGTGAACAAGACATGTCTTGAGTTCCGGGTATATTGATGAGCCTTAGCTGACAAGATATGGATATTTTATGCAGTCTTGTATTTCTAGTCTAAATTTAGGTTTTGGATGCTCGTTAGAACCGCCTCATCGAGTACCCAAATATGTTTAGAACAAAGAAATCTCAATCCCACGTAGGGATACTCATTACACGGACTTGTTAACGTGATGAGATAGGATAATGTGGCATGGTGCACAGGACACCGGCGTTTTGCATTACACATTGACCAAAACCAGGCAGTTAATTGTTTGTCTGTTGTGAAAAGATTCTTTTATCCACAACTTATACGTCGGCGCACGTGCTTAATATAGCGAACTTCTAGTACGAGAAACATCATTATAAATTGAGTCGGGGCACAGCATTTCCTGCAGTTTACATGTGCGCCTAGCGAAGACTCAGATCAGCCTGCACATCCGCGCAATCTGATCAGTCTTCGTATTTGCGCAGTCTGATAAGAGTCTTCGTTGTGCGCTTTGAGGATAATTAAGGGTCCAATGTTCCTTCCTGCAGCAAGAGAAGTCTCTGGTCGCACTACATGGATGCGGAGGCTGAGCTGATTCTTCGTAATTTGTTGGAACTGCTGTGACCCTGCACACTGTCGATATTTCAGGTTGATTTAAAGGGGCGCATCTGCTATCAAAGAGGCGTCCAAGCAGCGTGTTAGAAATACTTGTTGCGAAAGCGAAAAACAAAAGCTATTGAAGAAGAGTAAAAAGAAAAAGAATGGTTGTTGCGTCTAAGCTATTTTTGACACTCGCAAAGAGCGCAGGCCGAGATCAGCCTGTGCCGCGACATATGGTCAGGGCCTTCACTGTTTGTAAAAAATGGTTGTTGCGTCTAAGCTATTTTTGACACTCACAAAGCGCGCAAGGCCGAGATCAGCCTGCGCCAAGACATCTGGTCAGGGCCTTCACTGTTTGAAAAAAAAAAAAAAAAAATCAGGCTTTTTCTCATTGAATTTCTAAAGGTAACTAATTAGGGTACCCCTAAATTTGGAAAATAATAAGGACAAAAACGTTTTTTTATGTATATAATTTTACTTATCTGTTTATTTATTTAAGAAAATATAAATTCAAAGATATTGGGAAGACCCGGATTTTTTTTTTTTTATATATATATATATATTAGTTTTATCCATGTAGATGGAGCTCGGGCGTAATGATTACATAACCATGCAATAAAATGTCACGCTGTGTCTCGCTAGGTCGCGGTGTGTAACGCCGAGTCATCGGGACAATTTCACCTGTCTCGCTGCCTTGAATCTTGTCACCGCGACAAGGAAACTGTTCAGCGAGACATGAGGCTTTGTCACCATGACGGATTGTCACCGGGAAACGACACAGATAGGAATGTATCGTTGACTGTACTGTAATTACTTCTTAAAAAGCCAAAAACTTTAAAGTCTGTAAATAAATAAATAAATAAATATATTTAACAATTGGGGTGTCATGGTGGCTGCAGAAGGTTCATAGTTTTGAAGACCATGATTAGACTGCACACTGCTCTTGCGCAGGATTGTCTGAGTCTTTCTCTTTGGTGGATAATGACGAAATTATATAGGCGTATTTTCGTCATGTTGTATGTCGCTGTGTCTGCAGAATGTTCCCAAAGATTTTCAAGGTTTGTGAGGTTCGTCTCAATGGTATGATTAGACTGCACGCAAGCGCACAATGGTCTATTTCACGTGCCACATACAGACATGCATGGTGCGCATCCATTCTAAGGGTTTTTTTTCTAAATAGCCCTGGGCGACAACAGGCTTCTGCAGTTAGCAGATACTGATCACACGGCGCTGACTTGCATGATTTACTAGTATCAATGGCACGCACATTTTTGAGAACAGTATACGAAATATTTGCGAAATATAGCCTAATTATTTTATATGATCAGCCTCCATCTGTCTTTGTGATACCTTCAAATACTAAATAACCTATAAATCTGTTCATTGTGATCAGAGTCTGCGCAGTTTGAAAAAGCCTTCTTCTTTAAGCTATTAATATCTGAACGCTATTATTATTTTATAAGATCAGCCTGCATCTGATACCTTCAAAGACATTATAACCTATAAATCTGTTCATTGTGATCAGTCTACACAGTTTGAAAAAGCCCTCTGTTTTCTGACCTATTAAGGTTTTAACAAGAGGAAGATAGCAAAAGCACAGGCTGATCTTCGACAAACAAAATATATATACCTATCAGAATCAGAATTGTTACTGGTGACACGTCAAATGACATTCATACACCAGGACCTGTGATGTGGGAAGTTAGTCCCTAGCTCTAACCAAAGAGGTAAATTTAGCTACACAATCATCAGCACCTTCAGCTGTCGAAATTATCGAATCGGGAAGGGCATTCCAATCTCTAATGGTTCTGGGGAAGAACGACTCTTTATAAATGTCAGTTCTTGCGCTAAGGGTCTGAAACGCCAACGAATGGTGATTTCTACAGTATCTAGCTGGGGGAACAAGGTCATCTGTTGGAATGCTGGCAGCACCCTTTAGACCTTTGTATAAAAGGATTAGCCTACTGTCTTTTCTCCTTTTCTTGAGAGACTCCCATTTTAATTTTCCAAATATTCCAGTCATGCTCCCAGTTTCTAAACAGTAATTGCCTGTTACAAATCTAGCAGCTCTATTCTGAACTTTCTCAATTTCATCGTTAAGGACCACTCCACTGGGGTCCCAGATACAACTACCATATTCCAAGATTGGGCGAACAAGACCTTTATATGCTGCCTCTTTTACATCCTGAGGGCACTGATGAAGATTTCGCCTCAGGAAACCAAGCGTTCTATTTGCCTTAGTACACATGTTGCTAATATGAGTATTCCATCTCAAGTTGTGTGAGATTGTCACTCCAAGGTATTTAATCGAGTCCACATTCTCGAGGACCGTACCCTCTAAGGTGTAAGAAGCCTCAACTTTATTAGATCTCTTCCTAGTTATCTGCATAATATTGCATTTAACTGGCTGAAATCTCATGCCCCATTTACGTGCCCAACATCCTAATCTATCTATGTCAGCCTGAAGTTTCAATGAGTCATCTGTATCTCTAATTTCCCGGTAACAAACACAGTCATCTGCGAACAGTCTTATTTCTGAGTCAATGTCAGTGGAAATATCATTGATGTACAGGGAGAACAAAAGTGGACCAAGAACGGTCCCTTGCGGGCAAGGTTGGCAGAAAAGCGGGAAATACTCATATTTCCCTGGACGGCGGGAAATACAGGGAATTCCCGGGAAATACAGGGAATTCCCGGGAAATATATATTTACATAGGTGGTACCAATTGAGACTGCATAATATACTCCAACTACCTAGCTATTTGAAAGCAAAATCATTTCAAGTTCATGCAGGGCTTGAAAATTCCACTTGTCTGCTTGGAATGACAAAAAAAATGGAAGGCCAAGTAAAGAGTTTGTCTAGTCCTTATGACATTTGCCAAAGTTTACATGCAGTTAATCACGTAGGACAAGTGAAATTTTGAAGAATTTTCCAGCCCTTTTTATATTGAATAACTTGAAAGATCTCTAGTCCCTTGCCTTCATATAGAATGTATTTAATTCAAGTGTGATTCTAAAATATAAGTTTTTAACTTTCAGCTATTTCCCTTGACTTGTAAATACATGTAATTTTAATACTTTAATAGGTGAGTATCTGTAGATAATATAAGAAACCTTTTATGCTTAAATCAACTGTGTTCTTTTAATACCTGTCTCAAACAAACAATTAAATTATCACACCTTTTAGCATTTAAAAGTGTGATTACTAAACTTTTTTCTAGTGTAAACATCCTCAAAATTCAAACATCCAAAGAGTTGTTGTATATCTAAAAAAATTGAACCATGAGTTTAGTGTTACACTAAAGCATACAAAACATGTAGTTCCAATGGCAACCTCTCTTAAAGAAGCTAAGTGATTCTGATCTTGGTCTGCACTGTTTGCGCAGGCATGTCTGTCCCAAATATTGGGATCATTATGGTATTTTATCTTCTTAAGCATATGGGTGATTTTGAATAACTCTGCACCCTACAAAACAACAGATCACTTAATATTTATGCTTGTGTTTGGTTGAGTAAAAGCAGACTTATGACATATATGTATGGGGAGGCATATTACAAAATAGCTGACTGGTCATTATTTCAATTAAACCTTTTGTACCGAATGGAATCTTCCACCTTATTTGTAGCAGGAGTTCATTTCAAAATGTAGAGATGTCGGGTTCTGTTTTCTTCAAAATTTATTTGCAAAATGGCTTAACTTTTGCTTAACCCATTCTGCAGCGTTAGTCTGATCTGGGCCTGCATTGTTTGCCAGGGTACCTGGTTTTAGGGTTTCTGGTACCAAATGGGTTAAATTACACAAATATTAATAGTATTTTTCTATGAAATATCTAAACAAAAATCCTATTTCCCAGTATTTCCCACTTTTGCTGAAATTTGGAGTATTTCCCAGGATGGTAATTACCGGCAAATACCAGCGGGAATTCCAACCACCGGTATTTACCGACCAACCTTGCTTGCGGGACTCCAGACAAAACTGGAGACCACTCCGAAGATTCACCATTAACAACAACCCGCTGTTTTCTGTAGCAAAGAAAGGAATCTATCCATTTTAGGGTCTTTCCCCCAATTCCATAACCAAATAACTTAGATTTAAGTAGTTCATGAGGAGGGGTGTCAAAAGCCTTCTCGAAGTCCAGAATAAATGTGTCCACCTGTCCCCCTTTGTCCAAGATTTTTGCCCAGTCATTAATAACTGTGCTTAGCTGAGTTTCACAACTGTGCCTTTTCCTAAATGCATGTTGTCTGTCTGACAAAAGTTTATGTTCGTCCAAGTGGGCCATGATGTTTGAGCAGACTATATGTTCCAGCAATTTACACAGAACACAAGTCAGACTCTGACTGTCAGAGACACAGGGCGATAATTGCGGGCAAGAGCCCTATCTCCTTTTTTGAAGAGTGGACAAATGTTTGCTAAGAGCCATTCTTTGGGGATTTCACCCGTATCAAGAGACTGTTGAAACAAGTGTGCGAAAACTGGACCCAACTCATTTGCTAGTTCCTTCAGGACTCTGGGATGAAGCTCATCAGGTCCTAAAGCCTTACTGGGGTTTAAGCCTTGAAGTAATTTGATCACTCCTGCAGCTGTCACAACAATATTATTCATGAATGGGGCCGATCTTCCAGTTAATGGGACCTCCGTGAACTCAGTTTTATTAAATGCATCATTGAATTGACCAACTAGTTCCTCTGCCCTTTCAGAGTCTGATTCAGCAACCCCGTCCCCTCCTCTTTTATTAAGGGGCGGGATACCTTGCCTGTCTTTCGTCTGGCTATTAATATATCTGTAGAAGTCTCTGGGATTTGCCTTTACATCACCTACCAAGTTATTCACATACAAATCATGCTGATTTTTTATATCAGTCTTGATTTCACGTCTCAAGTTTTCAAATTTTGTCCGGAGTTTACCACTCCCTGTCTTTTTTGCCTTTGCATGAATCTTATTCCTTCTGCGAATTTTCCTTCTTATCTCTGGAGTGATCCAGGGAATAGAAGATACAGCCCTACTAGTTTTGGAGGGGATATGATTTTCGGCCGAAGTATGAATAAAAGAAGTTATCAAATCAAAATTCTCCTGTACAGACCGAGCATCTGAATGACCATTAAAGTGATTCTCCTTTGCAAATCTGAGTGCATCCTTCCTCATAGTTTCATAGTCACCTTTCTGATATGAGTACACCTTCCTCCGAGGTTTCTTTATTGGTGGGATGTGAATTTTTAAATATCCGGTAAATAAGGTGATATAAATATCAGGCCGAAACGACCCACCAATATGGCCGAAAAGACCCACCCCCGAAATAAGGCCCAAACCGGTGCGTAAATTTACCGGAAAGGACCAGAAAGGACCTGATTACCGGAAAGGACCCATAATTTTCTATTTTTTTCCCATTTTTATTATTTTTCTTTATCTTTTTTATTCCTTGCTAGTTAATTCTTAAATAAATATTAAATAGCTAAAACTACTACGTTGCTACGACGTCGTTAAATTAAAGAAAAGGAAAGTAGAAAAGAAAGCTGGCGCGCACGCCGTTCCTCGACGAATAGGTAGTAGCGGTCAGTTTTCTTTTCTTTTTCTTCATTTTTTTCCGGATTTTGTATCTTCACCGGCCAATGTATTTCCAATAAGAATACGTCGTATCAATGTCTGTGTAAAGCCCTGGCGTTACATTGACGTTGATGGGACGTTTCTTAGACGTCGTGAATGGAGGGAAAAAAAACCCGGCGTGCACGCCGTATTTCAATGTTGAGAGGCCCGCACAGGGTCAGACCTGAAAGAAGAATAAGGAAGTTGACTTGACTTGATAGATTTTGTAAGGTAACCGGGCGCTAAAAGCACATAGGGGCTACCCCCATCTCGCTAAATGGGATTAGTTTATGAACTGCTCTTCCCAGGGCCTCAAATGTGCTGGCACTTGTCAATTCGACAGGTGTCAGCTGACCAATGGGAATATACTGAACTCTTAATCGGAGGAAGGCACAAATCGCACCCAAGGAACAGCGTTTGTCCTAAGAAACACAGTTCTGTAGCGATTTTAGAATTTTGAGTGCAGGAATCAGACCAAAGACGGGCTCTAGTATGTGATGACGTGTTGCCAATTTCGACTGCCAAATGTGTCAGAGCACAGCCCTGTTTTCGAATGTCTGGCCGAAGAAAAAAGCTAACATACATTATCAGTTCTGGCCACCATTATTCTCTGCCTCCACCCCTGACATGGCAAAGAAAGCGCCTTCGGTCACGATGCTTGATAAAGGGTGATAACGCATGATATTTTTGAAATTTGAACAGGCATCTAAAGTGACCCAGGGTGGGTGACTAATAGACCAGCCAATTCCGGCTATTGCAAAAAGTCCTACTAAGTACCCGTGCTCTCATCACGGAGACCTGCCTATGCAAATGGGGCTCAAAATTGGACAGGTGTGTCTTCGTGATGTGTTTGGAGGTATCTGTTTGTTTGGGAAAGGCAGTGATGAGGCTAATCAGCCGTTTTGCAATCCCGCTAATTTTTATTTTTGAATGGTCTTCCAAAAGGCATTTTTAAGGGACTTCCTATTTCCAAAAATAAGGAAGTTACATTGTGCATACTGTTATATACATGTAAATACATATGAGCCGGCACATGAAAAAATCTACAATAAGATGAAAAAAAACCTACAATAACACCAGTGCGACGAGTAAAGACTCGTTGATCGTATTCTATAATAGGTACATGCGATCAGTGAATACTCTGATCAGACTGCGCGAATGCACAGGCTGATCTGAGTCTTTGTTGGCCGCTCAATCCTTTTCGTGGATTTTTTTCATGCACTGGCTTGTATATAATAATTTCTGTTGTTCATTAAAAATGAATAATGAATATGTGTTCCTATTTACTTATTGTATTACGAAATGTGCGCCGTCGCCCTCCGAATATTGAAGATATAGATTTACTGCATATTATGCAGACGCAGAGCTGCAAAACCACAAATGAGTACTGGTCAGCCAAGTCAACACTTTAAAGGTCATTTTAAAAAACTGAATACGTGATCCAAATGACTTAAGTTTGACACATTAAGAGCGCCCCAACCCACCGGAAATTGAAGAAATATAAGGACTGCATGATGTTCTAACGCAGAGCAGAGTTACAAGGACATGAAAACTGGTAAGCCCAGTCAACATTATTAAGGTCATTGAAAACTGAAAACATGTTACAAATGATGACACAAATGCGCAGGGCTTGATTAAATATTGGGACTGCATGAAGTTCTTACATAGAGCTCAGGCTAAAACATACATTAGTACCGGTAAGCCCAGTCAACACTGTAAAGGTCATGTCGCGGCCGGTCAGTCTTGCGATCCACTTTTCTGGTGCTGGGTTATATAGTAAATTCTTTCCACAGAAACTGAAAGCTGCCCTTTCATGACTGGGTGGAACGAAGGGAATGGCTGGCTATTGAAATAATTACTCAGAGTTTAACAGCCCATTCAACAATATTACGGTCATGTCAACCAGTTCAGTTGACCTATCCACACCTTTCCAGGGCCTGTGTATGCGTATGTGGTTATGTAGCGTAAAGTCTGTTGTCAGAAGCTGACAACTGCACTTCTTGGCCTAAATTAAAACAGTAAATAATATTTCATGGTCAAACTAGCAAATAGGTATAGATACAGAATATGTACAGACCTTCTGCAATCAAATCAGTTCCACATTAGACTGAGGCAGGCACTGGGCACTCTGATTTAAAAAATCAACTTTTTTATGCAAAAAAGACACAAAAAAACATGTAGTATGTGGTTAACGATGAAAGCAGTGTAGTTAGGGTGCATACAATAAAAAATGTCATGAAATAGGGAGGAAACTGGGAAGAAACAGGTCCTTTCCGGTCCTTTCCGGTTATCAGGTCCTTTCTGGTCCTTTCCGGTAAATTTACGCACCCGGCCCAAACGACCCGCGACCGTAAGTAACATTGTTTTTATCTTGCTTTTAATCTCATTCTTACTAACACTCTAACACTATCATCTTTTTTTCATTCTTCACTATTACTCTTTTAACTCTCACTATAAATTTCTTACTTTTAGCCTCGCACGCATCCCTGAGCATAATACTCAGAAATGAGGGTGCCGCAGTATCGATAGACATGCACTTAAATGTTAAAAACAAGAAAGCTGCTTTGCCAAACGTAAGATTTAAATATTATTCATCGTATGATTATATACTTTTTATTGGCCAGGCCACCAATATTGAATATTGATGTGATTTTCAGAATTTCCAGTTTTTGTATGGAAGGACACAAGACCCTACGCAGTGACTGAACGACAGTTTCATTTCATTTCATTTCAAAGCCTTCTACTGGCCGAGATAACTCACAAGTATAATCTTTCACAAGTAGTGTCTGCGTAATAACTCATAGTATAGAGGATTATTTTTTTTTTTTATTATTTTTTTTTTTTTCCCTCCCTCTTTCACCCAACATGATGAAAATCAGACATAAACAGCAATCAACAGGGTTAAGATATAGATGAGACCATTAATCATGCACTCTAAATATATATTTATTGTTGCACTCCATCCTACAAAGAGACAATTATTATTATTATCATTATTATTATTTTCAAATGTTCAGGGGATACTCATGTAATCATATCACATTTCCAGCTTCATTTGACTCTGCTGCATCTGCACCTCTCCTGGGCTTCATCAGTAACCATCACGGCACCACTGCAAACTGAGGAGAAAAATTGTAAAGAAAAACACCAAGTGCCCCGACCGGGGACCGAGCCCATGACCCTGGGGCAAAAAGCAAGCGAGTCAAACACCAGGCCAAAAGGTTCGGGCCAGCCAGTCTTACAGTAGGGTCTTGTTGTACAGGACTATACTGGCGTAACCTAAGTTCGACGACGTAAGCGACGGATGAATGAAACATGGCTAAAAATAGTAACAAAATTAAATAATTGCAAAGAAAATTCAAATTACTTATTTTGCAATGAAATATCATAGAAAAATGCAAAGAATTAACAACAAAACTGAACATTTCTTACCTTTGATTCACGGACCGGTAAAAACATGAAGTTTTTGAAGTGTTCAACAAGTTCGACGATTTTGTTTCTTTCTCGGAAATGAGAGGCTCCATACGGGGAAATTTGAAATAAAGGGAAATAATCAATGACAACATAATTTCAATTCACATCATATGTTTTTTCAATCAGAGACTGTTTGAAAATGATATAATTTTCAAATGTTAAACACAAAATAAAAAATTCATATTAAATAACAGTTAACATTAAAAACATTTGTGTGTGTGACTGAAGCTTTACCTTTTAAAAAATGTACTGGTAACTTTGTGCAAAACAACTTTTTAGTACCTAGAGAGGCAGCTTAATACATGTCTGCTCAATATTCTTTGTCACATCAACAGATTTGGTGTAGTTTATGTAGTAATGCCATTCAGAGTATTACCTCTGTCTATGAAGCAAATTAAAAAATCAATAAAACTGTTAATTGATCATAAGAACAGGCCTATTTTCAGTACTACATAATTTCCCCTTAGGCGCCTCATATGAAACTGACTTTGACCTAGCTCTGTTTGGAATACCTCGGTGAAAAACCCAGACGACAAAAAAAAGGAATGGGCTGTCAGACTGAAGAACAAAATACACAATAATATTTGGGGGATAATCTTGATTGGGGTCAACATATTTCTGAGATTACCTCTAAAGCAACTAGGACATTAGGGTTTCTTAGACGTAATTTGGCTTTTGCACCTAGGCAGACAAAGGGTGTTGCATACAAAACCTTGGTTAGACCTCAATTAGAGTATGCATCACCTGTTTGGCACCCCCATGTTAAAACTCAGGTTCAGCAGGTTGAGAAGGTTCAGAGAACGGCTGCCCGATGGACCTGCAGGCGATGGCGGAACAGAAGCAGTGTTGGTGATATGCTCGATGAGCTGGAGTGGCCATCCTTGGAGGCCCGTCGCGAGCAGTCCTCTTTAACCTTCTTTTATAAGATTCACTCTGACACAGTGTCTCTTAATAAAGATAAATACTTGACCCCTGTGACTACTTCAACTCAAACAAGGGCATCAAAACTAAACAACAGTCAATATCGTAGGTACCAGGCCTATAGTGATGCCCTGAAGAATTCTTTCTTCCCTAGAACTATTCCTCAGTGGAATAGTCTTCCCTCCTCTGTGGTAAATGCCAAAACTGCAGAGGAGTTCAAAGCCCGCATAGTGTAGATTGGGATCCAGAGGTGTGCGTTTTAGTACACCTCTGAAAGCAGATTGTAAATAGTTTTAAGAACTCATCCAGTGGGTGTGTTTTTTTTTTTTTTTTTTTTTTGCTAAATTCTAAATTTAGCGCACCACCCAACTGAGGTAATGGCCAAGTTTGACCGACTCAGTATATGAAGATAGATAGATAGATAGAAGTGTCGCTTGGGAAATGATGTTATTTTGTAAGTTTAAAAACTTTTATGGGTCGGGTATAAAAGCCAAGGCCGCGCCGGGCCGGGCCGAGCCGCCGAGCCAAAAAATGCCGATCCGAAGATTTTATTTTTCGAAATTGTAACCGAAGAAGAAATGTTAGTGGTAAATTTTTATATGATAATGTAAATTGTATCGAATGTGATACTCAGCATAATTTTTGTTCTTATTGGTGCCCTAATTTTTGTTTTATTGCCATTTTGCAAATTTTTAGGGGTATAAAAGCCAAGGCGGTTTTATCGTACGTTTTGATCGAATTTGAATGAAATAGACATTAATGTGTGAAAAAATGTACATGACAACCCCAAAAAAGTATTTTCTACACCCTTTAATGTAATAATTCCAGTCAATTCCTTTTAGTATCTGTAATAACCGTATTTTTGGTGGTTTTATGTAGGCCACGTCGTAATGAACAGCAACGGACGACAATGTCAGATATAAATGATAAGGGCAATAAATATACTTTCTGAATGGTAGGAACTAAAGATAGAGCTTTATGGAACTCATCATATTTCTTAATCATGTTTTAGACATATTAATTATGTTTTTATACTTACCTATTGTATTATTATTACTTATTAATATGCTTCCGTCAGTAAGTGATTAGTGCATTAATTGACTCATCTAATTGTTTTAGACCTCAGCCTGTCACTTTAAAAAGAAAGGGTTGCAACAAAATAGTACAATTTGCATACCTGCAGATAACTCGCCAAAAGACAAAGATAACGCCTCGGCGAAGACTAAACGCATTTGGCGTGTATTGCCCAATAATAAATTTTCCTATCCACACTTTCCCAGAGCAGGCTTATACGTAAGTGGTTAACCAGTATAGTGCACATTCTTTTGCCAAAAACTGACAACTACCCTTCTTGAATCAGTGGAAGGGAGAGAATGAGAATATTTGATGTTCATTTTTCCACGAAAGAATGTTGCCGACCTCAGCAGGTATCGAACCCGCATCCTCCTGATCATCAATCAGTAAACAGCTGCTGTTTAAAGGCAACAAAAAAAAACACCCTGCAGGCACACAACTTTGAATCAATTTTGTTTCAACGTATAACAGTGCCGTTTTAACGACGTCGAATCAACGTTGTAAAACCCTGAAGTCCGTGACCAATCATTAAAACAACGTCGCATATACAAGCTTTGTCCACTGGGATAACAGTCTGATGTCACTGAACATGGGTCGTCATTCGATTCGGATCATTTCGGTCGTTGTGTGCCTTCCTTTCGGTCCTTTTCGGTCGTTTCCTGTAATAAGGTAATTCTAAATATAGAAACAAAAATAAAATAAGAAATTCGATCAATTAAGGTGATTCTGGTGAGTATATTTAATTTTATCACGAACACATAATAAGTATAATCAAATTCAAATATCATAAGGCCAAAAAGAAGTAATTTAACCGATGAATTTGAAAGAAATTCGGAATTGTCAATACTCTTTCGCCGCCTTGGCTTTTATACCCCTGGATTTCGGAAAACAGTTATTAAAAGATAAATAAGCAATGTAGATACGTGAAACTACTTGTAGTTATAACATATCTAATTTATAATAATTTAATCCCACATTCACCAAAATATATATCTAACTTGTATCTAGAGACTAAAAATAAAATTTTCGGTAGGCTCGGCGGCTCGGCCCGGCCCGGCGCGGCCTTGGCTTTTATACCCGACCACTTTTATGCTATATTTACCTCCCTGATCGGCATTTTTAGAACCTTTGAAGTGCAACAGATAGTTTTCTACTTTCTTTTTCTGTGTTGTTTCTTCCAAAAGGATAGCGACAGAAACAATCCGATTATACGAAAACAAACGATGACGTCGAACTTGTTGAACCCTCGAAGTTAAAGCACGCGACTATAGGGTTCGCCGGTCATCCGGGTACTTTCGTTTGTCACGTGATAGCAACGAGCACGCAGGTGAATACAAACGCCATTTTGAATAAGCAAATAGTGTAAATAAAACCCAAGTCACTAGCATATTTCTTACAATTTTGATAAAACATGCCAAAAATCTGTAGTGCAGGTGGTTGTACAAATCATCATTTACAACTGGATAAAAAGCAATCGTTCTATCAGTTCCCAAATGGAGAAAAACATCCAGAGAGACGGTCTCGGTGGATAAGGGCCTGCAGTCGCCAGAACGCTGATTTTTCATACTTGATTCCTACATCAAAATATGTTTACATGTGCAGTGAACATTTTATAACAGGTAATTGATTCACAATACATTATTCTTTGGGCCATGCTTTGTTGATAATGAACTGAAATTGTCCTTTCTATTGGTAAAATTGTCTGTTGATTTCTCTCTAGTGCTCGTATTTCTCCCTTTCAACAACATTTCTGCACTTACCGAGGCGATCCCTTGGAACATCACCACAGGTGTTGGATGGGTGACTAAATTTAGAAATTGATTGTAATTAACTTTAAAGTGTAGAAAAAAAAACCTCCTTACTGGGTGTGCTAAAGAAGATGAACAGGGGTCCTAAAATGAATGCCTCTGATCTAAAGGTCAAAACAACAACAAGGTCTTTAGAATGTGTGCCTTGTAAATGAACTAACAAACTAGCCTGTCCCCCTAGCCTTGGCATAACCTCGGATCTGGGTCCACACTGTTTGCAGAAATGGCTTAAAGCTACCGGCAGTCAACGACTTTTTACAGACAAACAGTGTGGACTCAGATCAGACAGCTCCTCTTAGCAATCTGATCTGTGTTATTTTGACAATAAACAGAATGTCAAACCTACCTTGACACTTGGATAGAGTATATTTCCCGAGTCCATGACACCTCCGAATACACAACACTTGACACTAGTCCGTAGACATCGGTTATCAGGCAGCTGTTATTTCACTAAATGGAAATTTCCCGCCTCGTTATTCTTTACTTTTAATCATTTTTACTTACAGTAACATGCATTTTCAGGTTAAAAAAACGATTTTATTCAACGTAATTGATAGCGATCTAAAGGGTAATTGCCGGTCGCTCTGTTATTGTTTTCACCTCAAAAATGGCGGCCTATCGGTTGCTACGGGCAGTGACGTCACGCCGGCGAACCCTATAAGGATTGCTCTCTCTACACAGGTGGCCTCCAGCTGTTCTTTCTTAATCTACCAAAAATATACACTACTGACTCAAACTTGACCACATAAACAATATCCCACTGGAAAAATATGCAAAATATCTCACATTTCCAAAGATATCTTTCTTTCTTTCGTTTTTGGGTTTTCACAAGAAAATTTTGACACCAGATATACAATTGAAAAGACCACTTGAACCCCAACGCCCCATAATAAAAAGAATGGACAGGGTAGGTATAATATGCGAAATCAAGTGATTTTGCGAAATACAAGATACAAGAAATTACAAGATACAAGAAATTTTATTTCGAGTCGGATCATAAAAAAACAATTAACATTAGCTACATGAGCTATTTCCCGACAAACATAAGTAAAACTAACATGTGTAGAGCAGCTGTAAAATAAACATATGATTAGGCAATATTTAACAGTTTAACATACAAATTTATATATTATATGATATAGAAAAATAGTAGAAAAAAAATCACAGGTAACTTTTATCCGAAAGACTTTAAGATATTGTGCTAGATCTATTAAATTAAAATTATACAAATTTATCACAGGGACTTCGGAGTTCAATATAAGTTACTTAAGAATTATTTTATTATAATTTTCTAGTAAAATTTTAGATGCAACTAAATGCTAAGAATATGGACATAGCATGCAAGCCATGTTAGTGGAGCGTGATAGCTCAGTGGTTAGTGCACTTGCCTCTGATGCTAGAGGTCCCGGGTTCGATCCCCGGCAGCGGCGATAAAATTTCGGTGTCCGAACACGCTCCATTGGCATCATTTGCAGGGATGAATGTCATTAAGTGCACCGTCCTTCGGATCGGGACGTTAACTGGAGGCCCCCTGTGCAGGGAGAACCATCCCCTGTGCAGGTTAAAGATCCCTACCGTAATTACATGATTACTGTGTAGGCTTTCATCCTGCAAAACTGGAGTGTATGCAATATACACCTGCGGTAATGGTCAAATGTGACCGACGCAGTATCAGAAGATAGATAGATAGATAGTACACAACCCTAAGCCACGAAACAAGGTTTTACAAAAAAGTAAGGTGTCTTAAGTGCCCCACCACATAGGGAGGCAGGCAGAGATCTAGCACCGAAAGAGGCTTGGCGAAAACAGCAGAAGGTTTATGTCTCGATGGCGCTATAAAATTCAGATTAAGAGCCCAACAGGAAAGCACACGTATTCACATGTACCGAAAAAAACATCATCCAAAAGAGAAACCCTCAGAAATTTCTCTTTTCATATCCCTCAACCCGCCCAGAAACACAGGCCGCGGGCACCCACCAGAAACCGCCTCAGGCGAGGCGAGCCCAACGGGCAACCACGATCCATGCCCTGGGGCAGCAACGGGTCCATAGAAATACCAAAACGCACCAAAACACCAAAACGCACCTGTATTTACCAAAACGCACTGCCAATATTGGATTTTTCTATGTAGGGTAGGGTGAATTCAGCATTTGTTAAGAGGATTAGACACCTAGAAACAAATATATATCTATATATAATACATAAATATATATATAAATACAGTAAAACTTCGATGGCTCGAACTCCGATGGCTCGTTTACCATGGATGTGTCGAACACATTCTTGAGCCCTTAGCGAAATTCTCTACATAAAAATAGTGGGGGATAATTGAGGAGATTTCAGTCTTTTATCTTGCAAATTTATGCTGTGTGTACTCATTAGAATCGCCTCGATGAGGCGATTCTAATGAGTACACACAGCATACATATTCATTATAGAACACCGAAAAGATGTCTAAAAGTATCTCGTTATGCCTCCTGACAGTAACCTCAGTGGCTCGAACTACCCCTGTCTCGAACAGATTTTCGAGGTCCCAAAGGTGTTCGAGCCATTGAAGTTCAACTGTATATAGATAGATAAATTGATATAATATTAACATTTTAGCCAGGGCACAGCAGTTCCTACCAAAACGCTATCAGAATCAGAATTATTACTGCTATCAAAACACACTGTCGATCTTGGATTTTTCTATGTATGCTAGAGGGAAGTTCAGCAGTTTTTCAAAAGAGGATTAGAAATATATAAATGATAATAATATATTGATAAATTAATCTACATGTTAACATTTTAGTGAGGGCACAGCATTTCCTACAATCTACACGTGCGCCCTGCGCATCTATATAGTATACGTCTGACCATAGACTTTTGCATGAAGGAGCATTTTGGCCCTTAGCTACCCAAGCTTAGCGTGCACAACGAAGACTGATCAGACTGCGCACATGCGCAGGCTTTTCTGAGTTTTCGCTGGGCGCACATGTAAATGGTAAGAAATGCTGTGCCCCGGCTCATTTTTTATTCGTAAATGACCATTATATACTAGAGGGTTATTGGTTTCTTTTAATAACGTGAACCTTTTATTTTGAACTTTGATACTCAGATGTTCATTTTGGGTTGCAGATAATGTATCTATAATGCACATAAACTGATATTTCTAGTGCGTTTTGGTAATTGTTTTTGTCGGGTTGCGTTCTCTTACTTGATTGGTGTAAAGATGTCAGTGGAATTTCATCTGTATTTACCAAAACGCACTGCCAATATTGGGATTTGATGTGCATTGGTAAGCTTACCTTTTATCTTGAACTTTAATACTCAGATGCTCCTTATGGCCTGTAGATATCCCAGCCAGCAAAGCATGTCGAGCCAACGTCGGGCCGACAGTGTCGTATCGCTGTCTGCCCGATGTTGGCCCGCTATTTTGTGCTAGCTGGGATAATGTATCTATAATGCACATCATTGTTTAGGCCGAGTTGTGTTCCGTTTAGCGCAATGTAACTAAGCAACATCGGGCCTTGATTTTGTTTGTATTGGATTTTAACGGCCCAGTCAACACCATTTTAGGTCATTGTTGAGCCGGTCAGTTTACATAGCCACGCTTTTACTCGCCAGATGGTCCTCCTGATTATCAGTCAGGCGCGCATCAGAATGAGCCTTGAATTTTTGGGCATTTTTTTTTCTTATTTATACTCCAAATATAGATCGTGGGTGTTCGTTAAAACCGCTCGTTGAGTTGATTCTAACGAGTACCCACAACCTATGTCTTAGAGCACGGAAATAAGAAAAAAAGTGTCTACCCCTGTAAACTGAAGTTATCAGCGTATAACGTGGTGTTTAGAGGGGTGCTTATTACACAGACTTGTTAACATGATGGATCAGGCTGCATTCCTGGGACTATGACCCTGATCTTGTACACTTGTCGGGGCCCACTGAGACCAATAAAAACTGCGGCATTTGGAAATACTTTTTCCGCATCAGAGTGGCGTTCTTAGAAAAATCAAGTTGACAGTGCGTTTTGGTAGCGTTTTGGTAGGAACTGCTGAGCCCTGGCTCAAATGTATAATATGTATAAACGCCTATATTTATTTATATGCTAAATATATATTATATATAGATATATATATATTTGTTTCTAAGTGTCTAATCCTCTAATTCACCCTACCCTACATAGAAAAATCCAATATTGGCAGTGCGTTTTGGTAAATACAGGTGCGTTTTGGTGTTTTGGTGCGTTTTGGTATTTCTATGGACCGGGCAGCAACAGCAAACTACTATAACCTCACATAGGCCCCTGTCTAACTATATAGAAAAGGAGTCTATGGGGTTTGAATAATATACGCATGTCTTCGCGATGGAACTAGAAAAAATAATTATGTAAAATAAAAATCAAAAATGAGTTCCTTTAAGAGCAATGAAAACATTCATAAGAAAGAAGATGGGTCATACTACGTAGTTTCGGCTAATAAAGACCCACCAGTGACCCTGCAATGATCCGACAACGAAAGCCAGAGGAAACAAACTGCAATTTTGCGAATTACGAATAGGCAGTCGATTCAGACCGACATAAATCAAAATGGGATCCAAATAATTAAAAACCTGCCCAGAATATGAGTCTAAACCAATAATCCATCTCTGATTTCTCAGAATATTCACACTGATCTCAAAGGACCAAAAGTAAAATATAAACTGCACTATGGTTGATGTACGGGGAGACGCTTTACCGCCGCCACACGGCACAACACCAGCTGCAGTGAAAGCTGAAAGCATAAAAAGTGCAACGTCAGCACTATAAGCATGTAGCATATAGCTACAAATAAGCAGTAGAAACACTGGGAACTGGCAATTAACAAAGTAAAAACATAACAAAAAGAAACAAGAGGGCCCAATGGCCCTATATCGCTCACCTGTTTGGACCCCAGGGGCATGATTGGCAGGAATTATGTAGGTGACCACTTGCCGTCGCTACATGCTAAATATCTAAGCTCTTGGCCGTGTGGTTTCAGAAAAGAAGATTTTTTAATCTTTTTCCATTATGAGTCTATGGGAGCTAAGGGGCCCCGGGCGTGGCCAATTTGGACCCCACGGGCATTATTGGCAGGATTTATGTAGGTGACCACTTGCCATTGCTACATACTAAATATCTAAGCTCTGGGCCCTGTGGTTTCAGAGAAGAAGATTTTTGAAGCTTTTTTTTCCATTATGAGTCTATAGGAGCTAAGAGGCCCCCAGGCGTGGCCCTTTTGGACCCATGGGGCATGATTGGCAGGAATTTTGTAGGTGACCACTTGCTGTTGCTACTTACTAAATATCTAAGCTCTGGGTGCTGTGATTTCAGAGAAGAATATTTTTTAAGCTTTTTTCCATTATGAGTCTATAGGAGCTAAAGGGCCCTGGGGCTTGGCCCGTTCGGACACCAGGGGCATGATTGGCAGGAATTATGTAGGTGACCACCTGCCGTTGCTACATGCTAAATATCTAAGCTCTGGGCCCTGTGGTTTCAGAGAAGAATTTTTGAATCTTTTTTTCCATTATGAGTCTATGGGAGCTAAGGGGCCCGGGGCGTGGCCCATTTGGACCCCAAGGTCATGATTGGCAGGATTTATGTAGGTGACCACTTGTCATTGCTACATGCTAAATGTCTAAGCTCTGGACCCTGTGGTTTCAGAGAAGAAGATTTTTGAAGCTTTTTTTTCCATTATGAGGCTAAAGGAGCTAAGGGGCCCCGGGGCGTGGCTCTTTTGGACCCCAGGGGCATGAAAGGCAGGAATTTTATAGGTGACCACTTGCCGTTGCTACGTACTAAATATCTAAGCTCTGGGCCCTGTGGTGTCAGAGAAGAAGATTTTTTAAGCTTTTTTCCCTTATGAGTCTTTGAGAGCAAAGGGGCCCCGGCACGTGGCCCATTCGGAACCCAGGGGCATGATTGGCAGGAATTATGTAGGTGACCAATTGCCGTTGCTACATGCTTAATATCTAAACTCTGGGCCCTGTGTTTCAGAGAAGAAGATTTTTGAAGTTTTTTTTTTCCATTATG
Organism: Lucinisca nassula; assembly: GCA_963580285.1. Taxonomy (NCBI): domain Eukaryota; kingdom Metazoa; phylum Mollusca; class Bivalvia; order Lucinida; family Lucinidae; genus Lucinisca; species Lucinisca nassula. Next base: position 52,746,768 of record OY757010.1, read on the forward strand.
AGTCTATGGGAGCTAAGGGGCCCGGCGCGTGGCCCATTTGGACCCCAGGGACATGATTGGCAGGAATTATGTAGGTGACCTATGCTACATGCTAAATATCTTAACTCTGGGCCCTGTGTTTCAGAGAAGATTTTTGAAGCTTTTTTTTTTTTCATTATGAGTCTATGGGAGCTAAGGGGCCCCGGGGTGTGGCCAATTTGGACCCCAGGGGCATGATTGGCAGGAATTATGTAGGTGACCACTTGCCGTTGCAACATCCCAAATACCTCAGCTCTGGGCCCTGTGGTTTCAGAGAAGAAGATAGTTGAAGCTTTTTTCCATTATGAGTCTATAGGAGCTAAAGGGCCCGGGCGTGGCCCGTTTTGACCCAAGGGGCATGATTGGCAGGAATTATGTAGGTGACCACTTGCTGTTGCTACATGCTAAATATCTAAGCTCTGGGCCCTGTGGTTTCCGAGAAGAAGATTTTTGAAGCTTTTTGTTCCATTATGAGTCTATGGGAGCGAAGGGGGGCCCCGGGGTGTGGCCCATTTAGACCTTAGGGGCATGATTGGCAGGAATTATGTAGGTGACCACTTGCCGTTGCTACATGCAAAATACCTCAGCTCTGGGCCCTATGGTTTCAGAGAAGATTTTTGAAGCTTTTTTCCATTATGAGTCTATAGGAGCTAAAGGGCCCCGGGGCGTTGCCCGTTTGGACCCCACGGGCATGATTGGCAGGAATTATGTAGGTGACCACTTGCCGTTGCTACATGCTAAATATCTAAGCTCTGGGCCCTGTGGTTTTCGAGAAGAAGATTTTTGAAGCTTTTTGTTCCATTATGAGTCTATGGGTGCAAAGGGGCCCCGGGGCATCGCCCATTTGGAACCAAGGGGCATGTTTGGCAGGAATTATGTAGGTTACCATTGGCCGTGGCTACATTCTAAATATCTAAGCTCTGGGCCCTGTGGTTTCAGAGAAGAAGATTTTTGAAGCTTTTTTTCCATTATGAGTCTATGGGAGCTAAGGGGCCCAAGGGTGTGGCCAATTTGGACCCCGGGGGCATGATTGGCAGGAATTATGTAGGTGACCACTTTCCGTTGCTAGTTGCCAAATATCTAAGCTCTGGGCCCTGTGGTTTCAGAGAAGAAGATTTTTGAAGCTTTTTTCCATTATGAGTCTATAGGAGCTAAAGGGCCCCGGGGCGTGGCCCGAAATATCTAAGCTCTGGGCCCTGTGGTTTCCAAGAAGAAGATTTTTGAAGCTTTTTGTTCCATTATGAGTCTATGGGAGCGAAATGGCCCCGGGGTGTGGCTAATTTGGACCCCAGGGGCATGATTGGCAGGAATTATGTAGGTGACCACTGGCCGTTAATACATGCTAAATATCTAAGCTCTGGGCCCTGTGGTTTCAGAGAAGAAGATATTTTAATTTTTTCCCATTGATAGTCTACGGGAGCTATATGTTGCCATGGCAACCAGAATTCCAATCTGATCAGCCCAAAAACCTTATGCAGCCTTTCCCCCTACCTGATGATGCTTCCCATGAAATTTGATCAAGATTGACCATGGGGTATTAGAGATATACTTATTTGAAATTGTTTACGGACGGACGCACGCACGCACGCACGGACCCACGGACGCACGCACGACGGACGACGGACAAAAAGTGATCACAAAAGCTCACCTTGTCACTACGTGACAGGTGAGCTAAAAAAGAATGAGAACATGTTAAGAAAGAACTAGTTTAGGAATCCACGGCAGATGGCACAGCAACATTGTAAACCCGTCCATGTACGGATCAGCCTCTCGAACTCCTTGTACTCTGATACTTTCCTCAGTTCGTTCGGAAGGCTGTTCCATACCATTGTTGCTTCGAAACGAAATGATCTCTGGCCATATGTCGTGGTTCTGACTGATGGTACCTCTAATGTGTTTTCATACCTGAAAGAATAAGAAGAATGTTTAATAGTCACAAGGTCTCTTATATATTCAGGAGAAATGGCATTGATGCATTTGTATGTTTCGAATGCAATGATTCTGAGTCTCCCTAAGTGTAAAGTAGGGAGGTTTACCTTATTTAAGAGTTCACTGTAAGAGGCATTATAATCATTAAAAACAATTTTCAGGCCTCTATGTTGCAGTTTTTCACGTTTTTCAACTTTTTCCGTATTTGTTTTACTGCAAAAGGGCCAAATGATTGGGCAATAGTTAAAATTAGATTTAATAAATGACTTAAAAACTAAGAGCCTTGTTTCCTGAGATAGAAATTTGCTTAATCGTTGTAGCACATTTAATTGTCTTGCAACCTTCTGACAAATCCTGGTAACTTGCTTGTTAAAATTGAGCTGGTAATCCAGCTCAATACCCAGCAGCTTCACTGTTTCTTCACAGACGATTGTGTTATCTGCAACAGTAAAACTCCTGAGCTCATTGAAGGTTTTTTTACCTACTGCAAAAGCTTGAAATTTACCAGGATAAGCCTGCATTTGGTTTTCATCAAACCACTTTAACAGATTTTCAGTTTCGCCCTCTAGAGTATTTTTCAACGTGCTTAAATTGTCATTCTCGTATGAGGCAGTGTTGTCATCTGCGTAGTTGTACAGCTTGGATTTTTTATTACGTAGAAAATATCATTTATGAATATGTTGAAGACTTAGGGTCCCATAATGGACCCTTCAAGGACACTTTTAATTATTTCGAGCCATGTACTAGTGTGATCTCCCAACTTTACTCTTTGTTGGCGATTTGACAGATAACTTTCAAGGAGACTGCAAGCTTGCTTTGAGACCCCATATGCCTGCAATTTTACAAGCAGAAGGTCGTGGGGGATGCAGTCGAAGGTTTTACTCAAATCCATCAGAATTGCGCCAACATATTTGTTCTGGTCTAGGGCACGTTTCCAATCCTCGACCAGTCGTAAACGAGTGGTCTGACAACCAAAGGAAGCTCTAAAGGCCGAGAGGAATTTATGGAAAATCGAGCCAAAATGGTCCGAAAGTTGTTCACATAACAGTCTTTATTAATAAGGGTATGGATTTTATAGATTTGCCCAGTATCATCCGTGAGAGATCGGTGCTTTCTTCCATTCCTGCTTATTTTCAAAATACTGAAACACCTATAATTTGCTATAGATATAACAAACCTGTTAGATCTATCATTTTTAATTTCAATAAACTTGTTTCAGATCTTGATATTGATACTAATACTCCTGATTCATGCGATTGTAAAAACTCAGTGTATTGCTATCCTGCTGCTGGTCATGTAATTACTGGCAATTTGAAAATTATTCCTGATTCTAGGATAAGGAATATAATTTCTAAAGGACCGAAATATCGGTTTCCTTCTAAAATGTAGAGATGAAATCGCTGCTTCATTGAATGAATTCGGTAATCGATGGTGTAAGCGAGAGTATGTTGAGCATAAAGCCCTTAAGGACTGGAAACTTAGCATTTTAAAACTAGTGAATAAACGCATTTCTTTCTATTCTCAAAATACTAACTTATTACCTCCTAAGCCCAAGACGTCTTTACGTCATCTTAAACTAGGTATTCAAGAATTTCATAAGAAGTTTGTTTTGGCCCCTGCAGACAAGGCCGCTAACAACGTCGTCGTCGTGTGACGGCTCCACTGTGTTAACACGCTTAAGCAGGAGCTTGGTGGTACTAAGGCCTATGAACTTCAGCCTTTAGCTGAAGAGAGAGCTATAGTAGATAAACATGTTTGTCATTCAGCCACCAAGTTTTCTGTGTGTGTTACCGAAGGCCAAGACAAGCTTCCTACGCTATACTGGTTACCAAAACTTAATAAAAGACCTTACAAAGCACGGTTTATCGCAAATTCTAGCTCTTGCACTACCACTGAACTTTCTAAATTATTAACTTCCTGTCTTACTGCTATTAAAACGCATGTGATTAAATATTGTGATATAGTCTTTGAAAGATCAGGAAGAAATCTGTTTTGGTCTATAAAAATTCGAATGAGGTTTTAAATAAATTGAAATCCAGACATTTTCGTGCTTCAAGTCTGTCTACTTACGATTTTTCCACTCTTTACACTACACTTCCTCATAATCTTATAAAAGAAAAGCTTAATGATTTAAATGAATGGGCTTTTCACAGAGAAGATTCTCTCTATCTTGCATGTAATGTCAGAAATGCATTTTTCACCTCTAAAGAGCATAAGAATTATACACTTTGGTCATGTCAGAAAGTGTGTGATGCCCTTACCTTTCTACTTGACAATATTTATATTAGATTCGGTACAAAGTTATTTAGACAAATTGTGGGTATTCCGATGGGCACGAATTGCGCACATCTTGTGGCTGATCTGTTCTTGTATTGTTATGAAAGAGACTTCATGTTGTCGCTTTCCATTGATAACCAATCTGAAATTATTGAAGCTTTTAGCTCCACTTCTAGATATTTAGATGATTTATTAAATATTGATAATACCTATTTCGATGGTTTGATCAGTCAGATTTACCCCCAGAACTTCAGTTAAATAAAGCAAATTCTTCTGATACCGAGGCCCCGTTTTTGGATTTACATCTATCTTTTGTAGATGGCTTTGTTTCGTGCAAAATTTATGATAAACGCGATGACTTTGATTTTGAGATTGTAAATTTTCCTTTTTTGGATGGTGATGTTCCTCGTGCGCCATCCTATGGCATTTGTGTTTCGCAATTAATTCGATTTGCTAGAGTGTGTAGTCATGTAACTGACTTCAACACTCGTTATAAATTATTAACGGCTAAACTCTTTAATCAGGGTTATCGGTACCATAAACTACGCAAAGCCTTTTCAAAATTTTATAGACGCCATTCTGATTTAATTTCTAAATTCAATATTGGACTTAAATCTCTTCTGCAACAAGGTCTATCGGAACCCGAATTTTATGGTGACTTAGTATATAGGTTCGGGGAGATATATAACCGCAATGACTTCAGCACCCAATTTCGTAAAATCATTCTTCGATATAAAAAGATTGGGTGCGGCATGGATGTTGTGCGGCGGACTGCATGCGTGGTGGTTTGCCCAGTCGCGGTTGGCGACTTTGCTTCCCTCTTTAATTGCACGCCGGTGGGTCAGGCCTCAGATTCTATGACGGCTCCAACGTAAAGGCTTATTGAGAATTAGAGAGATCTAATTCTTGGTAATGTTGGTTGGTGCCTGATGCTCTGTCTTTGGTCGGGCCCATCGGAGTCTGACTGTTGGTTTTCTTTTGCTCCGGCGTTTCGGTGGTTTCTTGCTGTCGAGTTCTCACCGTTGTCTCACCTCTGTGGTTCTTTGATTTTTTGTGTTCATGGGGATGTTGCGCTGGTGGGGTGGGGGCCTTCGTGCGGGCTGGGCGGGTTGTTTGTCTGGATCGCGACGGGGGTGGGGGCGAGGATTGTGGCCACGTGAAATCGATTTAAGCCCCCCCGGTGGGGGTCTTTCCACTGGCCGTTCCAAGGCGGTTCTTCTCTGGCGGTTTATTTATGTTGTTGTTTGTTACTTGCTGTGTGTGTCGCTTGTGTCTTTTTGTTTTGGATGGCCATATGGCCATTTTGTGGGAAAGTGGCTGTCCTTATGACCTTCCTTTGTTTGGGTTTCCGTTGTGGTCTGGTCGCTCGATGTTTGTGTTTCTTTCCCTTTGGTGTCCTTGATGGGTGGAGTAAGTTAATTGTATCGATTCCTGATCTTTGTTTTACTTCTACTTTTCATATACTTTTGATAAAGTTGGCAGAATGCTTAGTGGTCTGTAATTTTTTTCTATGAACGGGTCATCTTTTTTGTGAATGGGAGTAACTTGAGCTTTATTTAGTTGGGTTGGAAATGTTTGTTTAATTTGCATGTCATTTGCAATATTAGCTATATGCCTAGAAAGAACTGGTGCTGCAGCTTTGACTATTTTAGGTGGTATTGCGTCGACGCCAGTTGCTTTTTTAGGTCCTAATCTTTTGATGCATTTCTTGGCCTGAGATTCAGATATAGGTTTAAAGTTAAAAACTGGTGCATCAATATTTTGTTTAATCTTTTCTATGCTAGGATGCTTGTCATCAGCTGAGATTGTACAATTAATTCCTATATTTTGAGCAATATTAACATAAAATGTGTTCATTTTTTCACTGACAATTTTCTGGTCTGTGACAAGTTTGTCACCATGTTTTAGGATTATGTTGCTTTCATTTTTAGTCGTTGATTTCTGTGACAAGAAAGGTTTGATGGTTGGCCAAAAATCCTTGGATTTAGGCCCCCCGCCACACCTTTCCTGAAAGTATACAGATATTGACTCTCTCTTTGTTTTTGTTTTTAAATTCCTCCATTTGGTATATTCTTTCCAGTTTTCACTGGTTCTATTTAGATTATATGAATTTCTAGCCTGTCTTGTCTTATATATCACTTTTCTATAATTTGAGTTCATATAAGGCGGGGGATTGGCTTTTGGCACCTTCTGTTTCAATGGAGCCCGATTTAGCGATATCAACTTAAAAAATCAACATTTTTAAAAACAGGCAAAAAATTGTTATTGCATATTATCTAGAAAGTTATTATACATATATGAGCCAAGTTTCATGAGAAAATTTGAATATTTAGTATGTATTTGATAGGAAATTATAATCTGCCACTTGATTTCGCTGGTAATCACATGTGCGAAATCAACTCATTTTAGCGAAATCAATGTATAAAATAAATATTTCCCAAAACTGAATAAAACATATTTGTACTTATTATTAAGAATGTTGTTAAACATTTATGAGTCAAGTTTCATGATGAAATTTGAATGTTTAGTATGTTTTTGAGAGGAAAATCTATTCTGCCAGTTGATTTCGCTGGAAATCACATGTGCGAAATCAACTCATTTTAGCGAAATCAATGTACAAAATAAATATTTCCCAAAACTGAATAAAAATGTATATTATTAAGAAAGTTGATAAACATTTTAGGTCCAAATTTCACGAGAAAATATAAATATTTATTAGGAAAAACTATTCTGTCACTTGATTTCGCTGATAAGCACAGGTGCGAAATCAACTCCGAAATCAATGTGTGAAATCATTTGTTTTTCCAAAAACGATTAAAAACTCTCGTTTTGCCTATTATTAAGAATGCTGGTAGTATTCATTTATGAGCCAAGTTTCATCTGAAAATATTATGGTCTGGAATAAAAGACACATATCAAAATATTGCTAATTGATCAGTCAAACGAAATCAAATAGGACTTGATTAGGACTTGGTGAAATCAACAGACTTACTCCAATACTTGTTAGCTGCTTTTTTCATCATCATCCTCATTATCATCATCATCATCGTCGTCGTCGTTGTCGTCCATGTCGTCGCCCTTCTCCTCCTTCCTCTCATCATCATTATCATCATCATCATAATCATCATCATTATCATAAGGTGACTGAATAGTGTGCCATCATCATCATCATCATCATCATTATCATCACCGTCATAATCATCATCATTATCATAAGGTAATTGAACAGTGTGCCATCACCATCATCATCATCATCATAAGGTAATTTAATACTGTGACAAAATGTAAACACTTACCTCTCCTAGACTAAGTTAAATTGTTGGGTGGCTTTTTCAGCATTAGTTTTCAGCGATGCCTGTAGCATCTATTGACAGGCTCCCAATAAGCACAAAATTGAGTAACAGCATTTAATAATTTATAAGCAGTTTCTCATTTTGGACCAAAGGGGACACCTGTCTTAAATCTAGACATTGTGTTCTTTGACGTTATCCCACGCGTCGGTGTGTTGTACACCCAGTGAGACCCGAAGATCCCCCTTACCGACGTTATGTGAAAACTGCTGCTTCTACGTTCTTGTAGCGTTATTTGTAACATATGACGTTGTTACAGAAGTATGTTGTTTGACGTTATATGAGATATATCCGTTGTAGTATGTTGTTTGACGTTATCTCACGCGTCGGTGTGCTGTACACCCGGTAGGACCCGAAGACCCCCCTTACCGACGATATGTGAAGAATATGACTTTGTTTCAGAAGTATGCGGAAGTATGTTGTTTGACGTAATACGAGATATATCCGTTGTAGTATGTAGTTTAAATTGGAAAATGACTGAACTTTTAGCGAACAATGGAGGCCCAGATTAGACGCCGCATTCTGGGACTGCACTGTTTGCCACGGCGCCCCTTTAAGGGTTTCTGATACTAAATTGGTTAAATTGATTGTATTTTCATCAAAATTTAACTGAAAAATGACTGAACTTTTAGCAAACACTGGAGGCCCTGATTCTGCGGCGTCTGATCTGGGACTGCACTGTTTGCCACGGTACCCCTGTAGTGGTTTCTGACACTAAATTGGTTAAACCCCAGCGTTATATAATGAAACTGGGGTTCACAGGGATATGCACTATTTTTCTTGTTTCTTATATATCTGCTACGCGCTCGTTATTTAGTCTACTTTACAAATGATCTCCTAATAGTGACCCAGTCGCCAGAAACTAACTGCATATGTGACACAATATAATTGGGATTATCAATCCTTCATTTTGCTATTAAGGCAATCATTATTAAATTTTAAAGGCATCTTTCTGTACTTCATACAGCAGGTAAAGAGATTAACGAACACTCGCCAAGTAATTTAATCAAACTGCGGTTTACTGACTTTCACACGTTATTACCTGTGATTGTGTGAATAACACACACACTGTTTATTCACTCCTGTCTATCTGTCCATCTATCTATCTAGCCGCACGTCCATTCGTCAGTCAGTCAGTTCGTCCGTCTGTCTGTCCGACGATGCACCCGTCAAATTAGTGCTTATTTAATGCATGTTTTTATTAGAAATAATAATAATAATAAAGTTTGAAAACGCATCCGTGATAAATAACATGGAAATACGCAGGTTCAATAAAATTGAACATTTTGCCACCTTAAAATGAACATCTTCTGGCTAAAAATTCCGATATTCTTCATATTTGTGCTCTAAACATAGATTGTGGGTACTCCTTCGGACTGCACCAGTGAGGCCGTTCTAACGAGTCACATTCTATGTTTTGAGCAAAAACTTGAAAAAGAATTTACAGCCATGTAAGCCCCAGTTTTTCTGTATGCAAATGGGGTTTGATGGATCAAAATTATACAGGCGTGTTTTCGTGATGTATCGCCCGGTCTTTCTGTTGACATTTTCTTATATCTCTGCTTCTTGTATGTTTTGGTGATGTAACGCCCGAAACAAAAGCTAGAACTCAACATCAATATTTTCTCATAAAACGTGGCGCATAAATGTACAACAACATTCTCAACCCTTTTTTGTACCAAATGGAATCTTCCTCATTATATATAACAGGGGTCCATTTCAAAATTTAGGGGTGTAAGGCTGTGTTCTTAATTTATTCGGAAAATAGCTGAACTTTTTGCAAACAGTATAGGCCCTGATCAGACGCCGCGTTCTGGGCCCGCACTGTTTGCCAACTACCCAATTCGGGGTTTCCGGTACTAAATAGGTTAATACACATGTATAAATATGTTCTATAAAAGGGTTATCCTTTGGAAGCAAGGAACACACCACAGAAGTGAAAAATATGGAGTGTGCATGTTTTCTGGGCCAGACTAGCTAGTTTCGGCCAATACGGTCTCATCAGTGACCCTCAGTTATTTTCAAAATTCCACAATGGAATCAATGATCCCAAAGGACAAGAAAATATAATCTACACTATGATGTAGGTCAGGGAGACGTTTTACCGCCGCCACACATTCCCATACACCAGCTGTAGTGAAGTTGAATATGTTCTATAAAAGGGTTATCCTTTGGAAGCAAGGAACACACCACAGAACTGAAAAATATGGAGTGTGCATGTTTTCTGGGCCAGACTAGCTAGTTTCGGCCAATTAGGCCTCATCAGTGACCCTCAGATATTTTCAAAATTCCACAATGGAATCAATGATCCCAAAGGACAAGAAAATATAATCTACACTATGATGTAGGGCAGGGAGACTTTTTACCGCCGCCACACATTCTCACACACCAGCTGTAGTGAAGTTGAATATGTTCTATAAAAGGGTTATCCTTTGGAAACAAGGAACACACCACAGAACTGAAAAATATGAAGTGTGCATGTTTTCTGGGCCAGACTAGCTAGTTTCGGCCAATTAGGCCTCATCAGTGACCCTGATATTTTCAAAATTCAACAATGGAATCAATGATCCCAAAGAACAAGAAAATATAATCTACACTATGATGTAGGGCAGGGAGACGTTTTACCGCCGCCACACATTCCCGCACACCAGGTAAAAACGCTTTAGTTGGTTTTCGGGAAAAAAAGTTATTTTATTATACATTGATTTCGCTAAAATGACGACTCCGCACAAACGGTAACTTTAAGGAATACGAGTCGTTTCGGGGAATCCGGATCGTTTCAAGATACAAGATACAAGATACAAGAATCTTTGTTTTACGTCGGTCATATTACAACAAACAACATTAGCTATATAAGCTATTTCCCGACAGACAAGAGTATAAATATAACAACTAAAAGCAGCTGTAAGAAAGACAAACATAATTAATATAATACATTTAGCTTACCTAGTTAAGAAATAAGATAGATGTGTACAGTTATACAACCTGAGATGCATACAAGTCTGTAATAAAAGTAACAATTCGAGGAATAAAAATTAAGATATTCTTATTTTAAAAGTACAGCACATAGTTTTGATATAAATAGATTTGGTAAATAATGTTAATGATAACAATAATAAAAAGAAGTAATATTAATGATAAGAAAAATAAAATAAATATATATATATGTTTTTTTATTATTTTCTTTTTAATCAGGTACAACTTTTACATTTATATTCACAATGCTTACTACAAATTACAAGAAGATAATACATACAGAATATAATCTCGATCAGGCGTCATAGGCATCATTTTAGTATATTTTTTTAAATTCGAATCCATCCCGATCCCGCAGTACCTGAATGGACAACATCATGTTATCATAAGCTGGGCCAGCCGACAGACTGGGCAGGCCTTGTCTATTTTGAGAAATATTGATTGTAAATATATGTTGTTGTTTCGTCAGAGGCGGGTACATATATCTATATGTAAGGTCGTTTTGAATGAATATAATTTAACCTTAAAGGATATTCTGTGCATTAAAAAAATTATAGAACATTAACCATTTTTTGAAAAACTTATCCATTTTGCTATTTATAGATGCTATATACTTCTCACTAGATAATTTTTGTTTCAAAACTGAAAGAAACCATTGAATATGTAATCTCCTGTCTGAAAATTTATTTTTGTAGATATAATATTTTGCAAGGATCTGCACATAATTCACAAGTCCGTTTGTGCTTTGAACGGAAAAGATAATAGACCGTTCATTTATATCTAAGTTTAAATTTACATTGGTTTCCAGCCATATTTTAAGCTGTTGCCAAAAATTTTTAACGATTGGACACTCTAAAAACAAATGACAAATCGTCTCTTCTTCATTCTGACAATATTTACATAAATTACTGTCTATTTTATTAATTTTCTTCAAAAAAAAAGAGCTTGTAACTAATATTTTGTTATTTATTTTATACTGAAACGCTCTTAATTTAATCTCTTTTATTTTGCTAATTGAACCATGTTACTTTTTCCAATCGTCTTCGTTTATATTGCCAAGGACTGTTTGCCATTTTACTGGAGTATTAACAACACTTTCTCCCATAATGGTATCATAAAAATCTCTACTCTCTATATATATTTATGTTTATACAAATACACATACGTACATATACAAGAGTGCGCAGTACAGTGCACATGGGAAGAACATAAAACAGAATGAAACACACACAAACATAAGAACTGATAAAAAAAAAACAGACACAGAAAAACACGAACCAAGACAATAAACACAGAAAACTGACCTTTTCAGCTGTCACACATGGCACAGTTGCACTTAGGGCCTGCCCAGATGCGGATCAGGCTCTTGAATTGGGAGAAGTTTTCGGCTTTTCTGATTTCAATTGGAAGGCTATTCCACACCCGGGCAGCCTCAAACCTAAATGACTTTCGGCCATATGTGACAGTTCTGACTGCCGGTATCTTGGCTGTGTTTTCATACCTGAAAGAAGTCTGTTTTAATTCAATGAGGTCTTTGAGATATCTGTACGTTTCTGCAGCAATACAACGCAGTGTCTCATATGAAGGGTAGGTAGCTCCACTCTGTTTAGAAGCCCTTCACAGCTCGAAGTGTAGTCTTTAAAAACCACCCTTAGAGCCCTGTATTGAAGCTTTTCCAATTTTTCTGTGTTTGTCTTGCTGCACAATTGCCAAATAAGAGGACAATAATTAAAATTGGATTTTATAAAAGATTTATAAAGTAATAATCTTGTTTCCACTGTCAAGAATTTGCTGAGTCTTTGCAAAACATTGAGCTGTCGGGCTGCCTTCATGCAGATCTTCTTAATTTATAACTTCGCCCGTGGGTCGTTTCGCCCTGATTTCGGGGGTGGGTCGTTTCGCCCTGATTTCGGGGGTGGGTCGTTTCGCCTTGTTGTTGTTGTATATCTATAAGGCATTTTATCGCTGCATATGGTCTCCTGGTACTTAAGTAAGTCACCTGTACATTTCACTGTGTGAAAAACACTTGATGCTTATATTACAATCCACTTCAAAATCTTTTTGTGCTCCTGATGAATTCCATCAGTGCATCTGTCAGTTCCTTCATTCCTTGCTTACTAATGTCTTCAATCATGCCTGTCAACACTTTCAGGTTAATGTCTGTTACCAATTTCACCTCCTCCCTGCCCAGAATCTCTTCAACATATCGTTTCGCCCGTGGGTCGTTTCGCCGCAATTATATTTTTAAGGGAGTGGCAAACGGAGTGGATGCGTAATTGGCCAACGGCTGAATGAATAAACGAATGAATAGATGAATGGAGTTGCGTTTTGGTAGATGTACGGACGGACGGTTGAATATGCGGAGATGAATAAGTGAATTAATGAATGAATGATTAATTGAGGCTTCACGTCCGAGTCAACACTGTATGGGTCATTTTGTAGACGTTGCTTCCAGTTTTGTAGGGTTTTTTTTACCCGACAATGAGATGAAACGACATGCCAAAAGGATAGTTACTCAGATACTTTCCTACAAAATGATAATGATTATTGTTTCTCGTGACGAGGCTCATATCTGATTGCCAAAGACTCTCTTACATAATGTCTGAGTTGTGCAAAAATGCCAGAATTTGTTTATCAGAAAAAATTGGATTTTAGTGAAAATCGATATTAGCAAGTCTATGTAATGAAGACCCCCCCCCCCCCTAAACCCCACTTTATACATCAGTGGGTTCTCACATATACTTTATTTTTCTTATTCCTGTGCCAGTAGGTGTATCCCTAAGTTGGATCGATTATTACTGAGTTAAAGTTAGTGTTAAATCTGCATTGGCAGATATATAACTGCAGGGTAGTTAGAGAGAGTTGTCCTTCGTATCTGGGTTATATTGTTTTGTGTTGAGGACATTAATAATAATAAGTTCCTAAATATTCCAGTAGTCATTGTGCTTCTGTTCCTGGTTGGCGTGGTGGCAGCGATCAACGAACTCGCATTTTAGCAGCCTTAACATATATGAACATAAATATAAATTTAAATACTTGGAGCTAGCTTGACCAAAAACAGGTCACGTGACATTTACTATCTCTGTAAAGTGCCGGATATACTTTTAGTGTGTATGACTATTTAACTGTTTTATGTTCATTATTTCCATTGTCTCATACTTCTTACACCCTAAAATATTTACAAATATTCTTATGCTAAATTTTTGTGATAAAAGCTCTTTATGTGTAAGTAACTATATGTATATATGTGCGTGCTGTGATATATTTAACTTGCTGTTATTTTACAATTGTTTGTCGAAGTAAAAGCCCTACAGGACTTATGTTGTGCTGTTGTTAGTATTCGACGTAAAATAAAATTTCTATGTCTATGTCTATGTGTGTATCACTTGTGTCTTTTTATTTTGGATGGCCATATGGCCATTTTGTGGGAAAGTAACTGTCCTTATGGCCTTCCTTTGTTTAGGTTTCCATTATGGTCTGGTCGCTTAATGTTTGTGTTTCTTTCCCTTTGGTGTCTTTGATGGGTGGAGTAAGTTAATTGTATCGATTCCTGATCTTTGTTTTACTTCAACTTTTTAAATCGATTTTACATGGCCATAATCCTCGCCCTTACCTCGCCCTTACCCCTACCAACGCCCTCAGGGGCTTAACCGACGACGGTGATGCTATTTCTGCTGATAACAGGCGAACTGGTGCTCAGAAAGTAACTCAGAACTTATGCTAGGTCAAATAGCTAATTTCTGCCCAGTTATCTCAAGGAATACTATTGTGAAAAATTCCACTTCTATTTCCAGCAAATGGCATTTAATACGCTCACATTATGGCTTCCAGTCTGCTGGTGCACACTTCATTGACTTTAACTCCATTAAATTAGAACCAGAAGAAAGACAGGAGGACTTGTTCCAAAGGTTACAAAGTTTCATAGAGGATAATCTGCTACACGCAGATGGTTCCATCAGACATCATGGTGAAATACCTGTTGAAGATGAGGTATTGTCTCCATCTCTAGAAAACTTTTTTTGTACTTACATGGCTCAGATTAATAAACAAGGATTTACCATCTCTTGTTAAACAACGATATGGTACAGAGTTAAGATCCAAAACCTTGGCATCTATCAAACCGGAAATTTCTCACGCCCTGGATTCACTATTGGATGAAATAGCTTCTGCTAATGAATCTAAGGTTTTACGTACAGCATTTAAAACCTCAAGAAATGTCAAATCCAGACAGATTTTATAGTGACAACTGACACTAAGCGTCCTGTGTCCATTATGTCAACAAGCAGGACGAAATAGATTGGTGTCTGGGAATGTGTGGCGGCCGTAAAAAGTCTCCCTGCCCTACATCATAGTGTAGTTTATATTTTCTTGTCCTTTGGGATCATTGATTCCATTGTGGAATTTTGAAAATACTTGGGGGTCACTGATGAGGCCTAAATGGCCGAAACTAGCTAGTCTGGCCCATAAAACATGTACACTTCATATTTTCCAGTTCTGTGGTGTGTTCTTTGCTTCCAAAGGATAACCCTTTTATAGATCATATTTGACGTCACTACAGCTGGTATCTGGGAATGTGTGGCGGCCGTAAAAAAGTCTCCCTGCCCTACATCATAGTGTAGTTTATATTTTCTTGTCCTTTGGGATCATTGATTCCATTGTGGAATTTTGAAAATACTTGAGGGTCACTGATGAGGCCTAATTGGCCGAAACTAGCTAGTCTGACCCAGAGAACATGTACACTTCATATTTTCCAGTTCTGTGGTGTGTTCCTTGCTTCCAAAGGATAACCCTTTTATAGAACATATTCATCATTTTCTCAGAAAATGTAAATTCCTTCCAGCTGATGATAAAGCCTACATGACTAAAGTTAGAACAGTGACTGGTGCCCTTGAGGATAGTACTGACAGTGAGGCGGAAGCCGAAGCTTGAGTGTCATGCAAACTAGTGTTGACTCTCAAACTCATGACCATAGCGTCATACCATCCACACGTCTTGTGAGCACAAATCAGTCGCCCCATTTTAAGGCATTTTATCATGAATATCCTGTCAAAATCACGTTGGACACCGGTGCTGAAATTAGCATGATTAAAGCATCAGTAGCCCACCACATTGGAGCGGGTATCAAAAGATCAAATCAGAGTGCTTTACAAGCTGATGGTATCACGCCTTTGGCCATAGTGGGTGAAAATAATATTATACTTAACATAGACTGTATTGATTTAAAGCTAGAAGCACTAGTGGTCAATGATTTAGATGTAGATATTCTAGCTGGTATACCTTTTATGTCAATTAATGACGTTTCCATTCGCCCTGTAAGCAGTAAATACTTATTGGTGACACAGCGCTTGTGTACTACGGTACTTCGCCCTCTGATTCGTATAATCGTGTACGTCGTACTCAAGCGTATATTTTGAGGCCAGTGGCATCATCTGTCATTTGGCCAGGAAATTACTTAGAAGTCAATTTACCCACTGAGTTACAGCCTGAATGCACTGTAGCTATTGAATCTAGAACAGGAAATGTGAGGTCACTGAAAAATTGGCCCCAGCCTAGTATCATTGAGGTTGTCAATGGTAAGATTCGCATACCTAATTACACTAATGTTCCCGTTTCTGTACACAAAAATGAACAGTTTTGTCAAGTACGCCTTAGAAAGGAGCTTTCTTTTGACATGTCTACTGATGTCGATATACCTTCGTATAAGGCATCCCCTTCATCAACAGAGTGTCATTCAGACACTGTTACTATTGATCCTGACAATACCCTTTCAGAGGCTGATAAGGCCAAGTTTCGTACCTTGGTCCGAGACTTTGATGAGGTATTTGACCCCAATATACAGGTTTATAACGATGCGCGTGTCCAATTTGAGGCCACGATTAATATGGGTCCCGTTCAGCCTCCCCAACCTAAAGGCCGCGTTCCATAATATGCGCGCGACAAACTTCTGGAACTTCAACAGAAGTTTGATGAACTAGAACATCAAGGAGTATTTGCTCGCCCAGAATCTTTAGGCATAACGGCTGAGTATCTCAATCCTTCCTTTCTCGTGAAAAAGGCAAGTGGGAGTTATCGCTTGGTAACAGCTTTTGCAGATGTAGGTTGCTATTGCAAGCCGCAACCTTCCTTACTGCCAGACGTAGACTCTACGCTTCGATAAATTGCTCAGTGGAAATACCTTATAAGCTCTGATTTGGCGAGCGCATTTTATCAGATAGCCTTGTCTAAACCGTCAATGAAATATTGCGGAGTAGCAACACTTTATCGCGGCGTCAGAGTTTATACCCGCTGCGCCATGGGTATGCCGGGCTCTGAATCAGCGCTTGAAGAACTTATGTGTAGAGTTTTAGGTGACTGCATTCAAGATGGAATTGTTGCAAAATTAGCTGGTGACCTCTACTGCGGAGGAAATACTCGTGATGAGTTATATAGCAATTGAAAAAGTTTTAGAAACTTTACAGAAATGTAACTTAAAGCTGTCTCCATCCAAAACTACCATCTGTCCACTTACTATCACAATAGTTGGCTGGGTGTGGTCCCAAGGTTCATTATCTGCCAGTCCCCATAGAATTGCTACATTATCAAAATGCCCTTCTCCTGAAACAGTTCATGGACTGCGCTCCTTTATTGGAACATACAAAGTGCTTGGTAGAGTATTACCGAACTGCGCTGGTCAAATTTCTCCCCTTGAAAGTGCGATTTCAGGTCTTCAGGCTCAAGATAAAATTCCATGGACTGATGAACTACTTCAGAAATTCTTAAATGCCCAGAAGGCTTTTTTTAAATCACAGATCAATAACATTACTCAGAGCTGATGACCAAGTCTGGATAGTTACTGATGGCTCCGTGACCAAATATGGCATTTGTTCTACTATGTATGTACCCCGGAGTAACAAACTTTTACTTGCAGGATTCTTCAGTGCGAAGCTGAGAAAGCAACAAGTCAGTTGGCTACCCTGTGAAATTGGTGCTTTAAGTGTTGCTGCAGCTGTAAAGCATTTTAGTCCATACATAATTCAATCAAAACACAACACATGTATATTAACAGATTCCAAACCATGTGTTCAGGCTGTTGAGAAACTCTGTAGAGGAGAATTTTCAGCTAGTCGCCGTGTAGCATCATTCCTTTCCACAGTCAGTAGATATCAGATAATTAACAGGCATTAGCTATACAAACTGACTGTCCTGATTTGAGAAGGACACATGCTCACCTTAAGCAAGGGACTCGTCCCTCTAAGAAAACAACCAACATCAGAGATGTTAAAAGGTATCTTTCAGTCGCTACTATTGCAAAAGATGGAATGTTAGTCGTACGTCGGAATGATCCACTCAGTCCTTCAACTGAACTGATCCTCGTTCCGCGGTCTGTATTAGCTGTTTTGATCACAGCTTTGCATATTAAACTTGACCACCCCTCAAAGCATCAATTAGAACTAGTAATGAAACGGCACTTTTATGCCTTGGACTTGTCAAAGTCCATTGAGCAGTGTTACAGCACTTGTCACGTATGCATGTCACTTCAAAAGATTCCAGATTTTCTTGTTAAACAGCCATCGGATGATCCCCCAGAAACCGTTGGCGTTTCATTTGCAGCCGATATACTCAAACGAGAACGACAATTAATACTTGTCCTTCGTGAAACGTTGACCTCATATACCTCAGCATGCATAGTTAGTGAAACAAGGCACCCTTTGTGATGCTTTAGCTCGTCTAACTACTGAGTTGCATCCCCTTGATGGGCCATTTGCAGTAATTAGGGTAGACCCCGCTCCTCAAGAATAATGAAACTTTGAAGTCACTACGGTTATGTCTCGAAGTCGGTCGCATCAAAAATCCAAACAAAAACCCTGTTGCGGAGCGAGGGATTGTTGAACTAGAAGATGAAATCTTGAGACAAGAACCAAACGGTGGTTCGGTTTCTGCTCTCACCTTAGCCATAGCGGTGGCCAGACTGAATTCGCGCATTCGCTACTCCGGATTGTCAGCTAGGGGGTTGTGGGCCCATCGAAGTCAATATACACATGAGCAGCTACCTATTTCAGATCGTGACAATATCCTTACGCAACAGAAGTTGCGTGAAAGCAACCACTCCTCAAGTGAAAAATCAAAACACAAAAGTGGTAAAACTAAACCATCCTACGCCATTGACATCGGGGATTTGTTTTATTTATATTCTGATGAGGATAAATCAAAATCCCGTAACAGATATCTCGTAGTCAAAACAGATGGAGAATGGAGTTTCATTACAAAGTTCACTGGAAACCAGTTACGGTCATCCTCTAATAAAGTCAAATGTTAGGAGTGTTATTAAGTTCCAAAAGAATCTTCCTCTTATCGCCCATTCTCAAAGAATGACCCTTTGACTGATGACTAGGACAAGTGCGATGTGACTACCAGTCCTTCCCCACTCTCTCCAGAAACTATTCCAAACACGTTTTCTACCCAAGCATTAGACTCATCTGTTCAGTCAGAACATACAGCAAATACTGAAGACTACAGTCACACCGTCATTATTGCTAGTCCAATAGAAATTGCCGCTGACAGTCCAACAAGTGATTCAGATACCTTTGATAAAAAGCAAGTAAATGTCCCGACCCTATCTAGACCCATACGTGAAATAAGACGTCCGAAATATTTGGACGATTATGTCTTAAAATAAGCATGCTTATAATTCCACTGCTTGCTTTTGTTTCAATCCAAACAGTAACATGTCAGTGAATTGACTTACTTTGTAGCATGCTAATGTTATAAGGTCAAGTCAATAATCAGACCAGTATCGTGCTAATATTTTTCTCGTAGTGTATGTGTATGTTTTCGTCTCATAAAGAAGAAGAAGGAGAAGAAGAAGTCACGCCAGTAGGTGTATCCCTAAGTTGGCTCGAATATTACAGAGTTAAAGTTAGTGTTAAATCTACAGTGGCTGATATATAACTGCATGGCAGTTAGAGAGAGTTGTCCTTCGTATCTGGGTTATATTGTTTTGTGTTGAGGACATTAATAATAAGTTCCTAAATATTCCAGTAGTCATTGTGCTTCTGTTCCTGGTTGGCGCTGTCAATAAGAAATGAGAAAAATATCGCATAGTAATTTTCACAACCAGTAGTTAGTGCACTTGCCTCTGATGCTAGAGGTCCCGGGCTCGATCCCCGGCACCGGCGATAAAATTTCGGTGTCCGAACACGCTCCATTGGCATCGTTTGCAGGGATGAATGTCATAAAGTGCACCGTCCATCGGATCGGGACGTTAACTGGAGGTCCCCCTGTGCAGGGAGAACCATCCCATGTGCAGGTTAAAGATCCCTACCGTAATTACATGATTACTGTGTAGGCTGTCATCCTGCAAACCTGGAGTGTATGTAATGTACACCTGCGGTAATGGTCAAATGTGACAGACGCAGTATCAATAGATAGATAGATAGAACCATAAGTCTCATTATAACAATGTCAAATCTGGATAATTGAATTATAATTGTCATCACTAGATGCAAGCTTGTTACAAAGTTCATTAACGAAGCTCATATAGTTCTTGAGAAATTAACTTGAATGGTAGGATGGTCGCTAGGTTTGACGCAATATTTTACAAAGTCAGTGAACCGTGAAAAGTGGGTCAGGGTCAAATATGGATGCTTGAATTATCGCTGCCATCCCAAGATGCAAGTTTGTACCAAGTATCATTATAAACTCTTACAGTTCTTGAGAAATGAACATAACGTTTGGTTTGACGCAATAGTTTCCAAATTCAATGAACCATGAAAATTAGATGGTCAAATATAGCACCAAAGGAGGCTATTACAATATTTTCCGGGACTACCCATGCCTCCATCAACCCCTTTATATGCCAACATTTCTAACCTCAATCCATAGGGCTTGAAAGAAGTAAGGGCAAGACAGCTGCAAGAGAAATGCTAGGAACAGAACATGGACCTATACATGACCTTTGTTGACCTCACCAAAGCATTTGACGTAGTCAGTCGCGAAGGCCTTTGGAAGATCATGGTGAAGTTTGGATGCCCAACCAAGTTCATAGCAATGGTGAGACAGTTCCACGATGGTATGTTTGCACGGGTCCAAAATGATGGTGAGTTTTCAGATCCATTCCCTGTGACAAACGGAGTCAAGCAAGGCTGTGTGTAAGCCCGGACAATGTTCAGCATGATGTTTTCTGCGATGCTCACAGATGCTTTCCAGGATGGTGACAATGGTATACCTATTAGGTATCGCTTTGATGGGAAGCTTTTCAATCTCAGACGGTTGCAATCCAATTCCTAGGTGCAGACAGAGATGCTAGATGAGCTCCTCTTTGCCGATGACATGGTTAAAGGTGCTCCAACACAAGAGAAGATGCAAAAAGGTATAGATCAAGTATCTGACTCCTGTGATAGCTATGTCCTCAACAATCAGCATCAAAAGACTTACGTAGTCCATCAACCAGCACCTGGCAAGCCTTACAAAAAGCCCACCATCACAGATCAAAGATTGCAAGTGGTAGATAAGTTCACCTACCTTGGGAGCACACTGTCAAGAGCCGTGCACATTGATGATGAGTCAATGCCAGCATTGGTGCTATGGTGCTACCAACACTATTGTATGCATGTGAAACATGGTCAGTTTTCATACGGAACGCAAAAAGACTGAATCACTGTCTAGAAAACTCTTAAAGAATAAGTGGCAAGACAGGATTCCAGACACAGGGTAGGGATGCAAAGTGTACATACTCTTCTGTAATTAGGACAGTTAAGGTAGACATGCTATGTTGCCAGAATGCCTGAGGAACGTTTGCAAAAGAAAATTCTCTTCGGATAACTAGAAATGGGCAAACGCTGACAAGGCGGTCAGAAGAAGCGCTACAAGGAAACCATCAAGCCTCCCTAAGGGACTTCAGCATTCCAACAGAGTAGTGGGAACAAATTGTACAGGACAGAGCAAAGTGACGAGGTCTCATCAGAAGTGGTGCCAGTGAATACGAGGCAAAAATAATCAGTGAAGCTGAGCAGAAACGCGCTCAGCGCAAAGCCAGAGCTAAGGGATCACCAACAGAGCTGTCTTCCTCTAGTCTCTTTTGATCTATCTGCAAAGTAGAAGTAAAACAAAGATCAGGAATCGATACAATTAACTTACTCCACCAATCAAAGACACCAAAGGGAAAGAAACACAAACACCAAGCGACCAGACCATAATGGAAACCTAAACAAAGGAAGGCCATAAGGACAGTTACTTTCCCACAAAATGGTCAAATGGCCATCCAAAATAAAAAGACACAAGTGATACACACAGTAAGCAACAAACATCACCATAAACAAACCGCCACAGAAGAACCGCCTTGGAACGGTCTGTGCAATGATTTCCACTGGGTGGCTTAAATCGATTTTACGTTGCCACAATCCTCGCCCTTACTTCCGTCGCGATTTAGACAAATAATTTGTTCAGTCCGCATGAAGGCCTCCTTACTCATCAGTGCAACATCTCCGTGAACACAAAAATCAAAGAACCAGAGAGGTGAGACAACGGTGAGGACTCGACAGCAAGAAACCACTGAAATGCTGGAGCAAAAGAAAACCAACAGTTAGACTCCGATGGGCCCAACCAGAGACAGAGCATCAGGCACCAACCAACATTACCAAGAATTAGATCTCTCTAATTCTCAATAAGCCTTTACGTTGGAGCCGTCATAGAATCTGAGGCCAGACCCACCGGCGTGCAATTAAAGAGGGAAGCAAAGTTGCCAACCGTGATTGGGTGCACTACCATGCATGCAGTCTGTCGTATAACATCCATGTTGTACCCAATCTTTTTATTTCGAAGAATGATTTTACGAAATTGGGTGCTGAAGTCATTGCGGTTATATATTTTTCTGAATTTATATACTAAGTCACCATAAAATTCGGGTTCCGATAGACCTTGTTGCAGAAGAGATTTAAGTCCAATATTGAATTTTGAAATTAAATCAGAATGGCGTCTATAAAATTTTGAAAAGGCTTTGCGTAGTTTATGGTACCGATAACCCTGATTAAGGAGTTTAGCCGTTAATAATTTATTACGAGTGTTGAAGTCAGTTACATGACTACACACTCTCGCAAATCGAATTAATTGCGAAATATAAACGCCATAGGATGGCGCACGAGGAACATCACCATCCAAAAAAGGAAAATTTACAATCTCAAAATCAAAGTCATCGCGTTTATCATAAATTTTGCACGAAACAAACCCATCTACAATAGATAGATATAAATTCAAAAACGGGGCCTCGGTATCAGAGGAATTTGCTTTATTTAACTGAAGTTCTGGGGGGTAAATCTGACTGATCAAAATAACGAAATAGGTATTATCAATATTTAATAAATCATCTAAATATCTAGAAGTGGAGCTAAAAGCTTCAATAATTTCAGATTGGTTATCAATGGAAAGCGACAACATGAAGTCTCTCTCATAACAATACAAGAACAGATCAGCCACAAAACGTGCGCAATTCGTACCCATCGGAATACCCACAATTTGTCTAAATAACATAGTACCGAATCTAATATAAATATTTAAATTTATAAGATTTTAAAGCATATGAATACACTTTTTACATACATAAAATATCTAATGCATTTACAGCGAAATTACATCATAACAAATGTTAATGCATTTAAAATTATTTTATATCATTTAAATCTAACAGTAAATTGAACTTTTTTCTCTTTTTTTTTTGCAAATCTAATAATTCTATTGAATTTAAAATAAAACAAAAGTTTGAAAAAGGTTGTCCATTTAAAACAAAAATTATTGCAAGGATTTTCCATTCAAAGAATTCAATTTACCATTTAAATGTAAAACTTTGATTGAGGATTGTGGCCACGTAAAACCGATTTAAGCCTCCCAGTGGAATTCGCGGTTCTTCTGTCGCGATTTATTTTTGTTATGGTTTGTCTTTGGGTGTTTGTGTCGCTTACATTATTATATTTTGGATAGCCTATTGGCCATTTTGTGGGAAAGTAACTGTCCTTTTGGCTTTCCGCTGTTAAAGTTTTCATTGGGGTCTGTTGTTTCATGTTTGTGTTTCTTTCCCTTTGGTGTCTCTGATGGGAGCTGTGGGTTAATTGTATCGATTCCTGGTCATTGCCTCCACTTCTATTTATGCATATGGATTGTTAAATTTTGCAACATATCGCACGCCATTATTTTGCAGTGTAGCATTTTTCAGCGTTGCCCATGAGCAGACTCAGCAAACCACAGTCTTAGTAAATTGGTAATCTCTTTATTTCAAGAGGGTGGCTCGTTTGGTATAATTACCAATCTTCCAGAAGGCCTTGTTAAAACACAATACAGAAAATCGACAAACAAAAAATAAGTATATACAGATGTGATGGCATTTCTTTGCAAATAAATTATGGATGAAGAGGTAAGAAAAAAAAGGATATAAAATGAAATGAAATGCGGTGATGAAGGCATACGTTTCAAACAAAGATTGTTTTCACATATCTAGGTGTATAGTTAACTGCTTTAACATAATTTGTGCCTTGTTCAAGAATATATTTTGCTCATTTGAAATAACTTTTAAAGTTGATTTAGCAGATTCATAATCTACAAATTCATCTCCTAAGATAAATTTGAAGGCGCGTTTTTGTTATCGTGTTATTTTAGAAACATTACAGTTTGAAGAGTTACCCCATATGGCTTTGCAATAATTAAAATGAGTCTGAATATATGCTTTCTAATAAAGAAGCCTGTGCTCTGAACTGAAGAACTGACTTATTTTGACAACAAACATATATAGGACGACACCTTCTTGCACACAGTCTGGTAATGATTAATCCACTGTAAATTTTCATCAATATGTACACCAAGTATTTTGTCACCTGTAGTTATATGTATCTCAACAATATCAAAAGTAAGTTTAAATACGCTTTTATCTATATGTAAACTGTTGACTCCAGTCATGTAATGTTATAAGACAGATTTGCAAGTTTAACTTGTGTTCATTCATATCAGCCTTTGCGTCATTAATAGTGGTATCGTCTGTATAAAGATCTGTTAGTAAACTTGATCAGAAAGATGCAATGGTAGAGCATTAATAAAAATAAGAAATAGTAACGAGCCCAATATAGATCCTTGTGGAACTCCCGTATTTTACGAAATCACTTTCTGACATTTTATTATTTGCAGAAACTACCTGTGTTCTGACATACTCATGTCTTGTGCGAGTTCATGTGTGTTCAAGAGTGTATTTCAAGATTTTTCTGTTGCTTCAGATGGCAGAATCCAGCCAGAAAATCCATCGGTATTGTGGGAAGATTTACCGGAGCAGGTCTGTTTTAAATTACCATGAAAGAAGACACAGCAACAAGACACCTTTCCGCTGTTGTGGAAAGCGGTTTCACAGCCAGACAAGCATTTTGCGTGACAAGTAATTGCATAGTATTAAATGGAAGTTGTATTGTATTGAAAAACATTGTATTGAGGTAAGAGAGTGCCGATGGTGCAATTGTTTGAGCTTTAAATCGGGCTTTAGTATACTGGAGGGTCACTGATGAGGCCCAGTTTGCCGAAACGAGCTACTCTGTCCAAGAAATTTGATCACTCGACAATTTTTATTTTTTCATTGGTTTTGTTTGTGTTGAGGTTTACGTTTCCGTCAACACTGTTTAGATCATTTTGGAGACACTGATTCCGATTTAGTTGGACCTTTACCCAACATTGGGATGAAATGACTTCTCAAACCCTACTACCCTAAGAAATTGCGAGGGTTTAAAGAGCGTTCCAACTCACACCACTTTTTTTCTGGGCAGGCTTACTTTTCACTGTAGCTGGTGTGCCGTGTGGCGGCCGTAAAACGTCTCCCCGTACATCATCATAGTGCAGATTATATTTTCTGGTCCTTTGGGATCATTGAGTTCATTTGGTATCATTTTGAAAATAGAGTTCTGCTTAAGCCGGTGCTAGAGGGCGTGGCCGGTGTTGCACATTTCAGTACTGGTCATGAACAGACTCAATAAAACCGAGTCTGCTATTTTCGTTTATTTGGTGTATTCCTTGCTTCCAAAGGATCTAACTTCAGAACTTATTAGACCTTCTAAGCGTTTTACCGGTACACATAAGCGGTTGGATCCAATTCTGCGTGAAAGCGTCGAGCAGCCTTATCTGTTTCTGCAAAGTAGAAGTAAAACAAAGATCAGGAATTGATACAATTAACTTACTCCACCCATAAAAGACACCAAAGGGAAAGAAAGGCAAGCCCC
This sequence comes from Lucinisca nassula, assembly GCA_963580285.1. NCBI lineage: Eukaryota > Metazoa > Mollusca > Bivalvia > Lucinida > Lucinidae > Lucinisca > Lucinisca nassula. Next base: position 52,772,536 of record OY757010.1, read on the forward strand.
GATGGTCGGAAACGCTCTTTTCTTTGGTGTATTTTTTCAAAATCGTCTTTGCTGTACATGGATCGTCAAAAAATAAGAAAGCAATTAAGACCATGCCATTAATATACAACGCATATAAAAATCTAAATTGACATTAAATGCTGTCGTTGTGTCAATTTTGTTAATGATAGTGATATTAGATTAAATTGTGGTCGTGGTAAAAACCGTGTATTTCAGTTGGCAACATTACTCATATTGTTTGCAAGATGCCTTCGATACATAATCGTTTTTTTTTTTTTCAGCCATGATCGTCGACCGTCCGTGCAGCTTATCCAATATATTATGTTCGTCCGTGCAGTTTACACAATTATTTTGTCCGTGCATTTTATTTATTTTTCTAATTTGTAAATTTTCAGGGTCTGGGTGGTCCTACGTAAATGAAGTGTATATTTTCGGTATGAAGTTGTCCCGATGTGTTATTTGGCGACGGATTTGCGACCAGAAGACACGGCGTCTGCTCAAAATGATGAAAATAATCTGTCGTCCGTGCATAATATGCAGGTATTTCAGTCTTGACCTTTGCCGCTTCGAATTTTGTGACAGAGTATTTACCCAAAGTACGAATTTTTATAACTATATGTTGTAAAATCATTTTTCGAGAGTGTTCTTTTGTTAGATTCCTACTGATTCAGTTCTCAGTTGATTTCATTATATAAGGGGTGTTCTTGTTTGTTTGGCACCTGCCTTATTTTTGGGCTAGCGGTCCATGTTCGAGTCCAGTTGGAGGAATTTATTTTTTGTGGACCAGATATATTTCATTGTGCAGAGTCTTCCATTTTTTGCTGTCACGTTGGCTCTGTATGACTGAAATATTGCTATAAGGGCCGTAAATTTTTGAACAGCATCTGCATTTTTATTAGTAACTATAAACTGTACTTAAAACAGGTGAATTCCTATACAGAATCAGCAGGATACTTGTAAATAGTGCTGCTCTCATAAGGGAAAATATGTTGAAATTTGATGTTTAGTTTTATGTGATGACCAGCCCCGATTCTTGTCAAAATTCATAATTACTTGCGAAAAATCAATCTGAACTGATTTCCGGTAAAGAAAAGTCTTCATATAGCTATTTTAGTGGATTTTACAAAATGATGCATTATTTTCAAGAAGTTGGCTATTTTGGCAACTTTTCAGATTTTGAGATGACCCCCAAATTCCATACTACAGAAATGAGTCTGGGTCAATAAGGCTTATCACTGAAAAACCTATCAAATGCCACTGATAGATTTTAACCAATAATTATGTTATCTTTATGGTAAAAATCATAGTCTGAACTATGTATTTGAATTGGTTTTGATCAGCATGTGGGTATTTGAGTGAAATTACAGGAATTGGATTGTTTATAGCATTTTTCTTAGAAAATTTATTTGCTGTGCCTTGGCCTGTCTAATTTTAGCTCTAAAAGTCAAATACCCTTGTTATTATGTTTTAAGTTCTAAATAACTTACAGAACTTGTTGGAAATAGCTAAAAACAAACATATTGTTATGCAAATTGCATGGAATTTATTACAATCCATTATTTAAGCTAAAAACTGTTGCTTAGAACTAGGTCAATGACATGGCTGGATGGGTGTGTTCCTTTAAAAAGTACTATATTTACATATTTCAGACATTAATATATCCATAGATGAATGTTTCTGAGAACTTTGAGAGATTTCCAGCATATGTCTATGTTGATCTCTTATTAATAAACGAGATATCGATAAATTAAGGGAATGTAAACATGGCAGTGTATTACCTTTACCATGCAGTGGCCTTTCTTGGAAAGTTTTTAAACTCCTTAGAAAGTTGAAAAACTAAGTACACTCCAGGAAACACCACTTCCATATGGTGTGAATACATTTTGACTTTCATTTCAATGTAAGAAATCCAATCACACAGTTCAGTTTATCTATTATTCTTAAGAACAACAGTCTGAGGTGAGGGAAGTCAATATGCCATATTTGCATAAATTATGTATCCCATATTTTGATATTTTGGGATAAATGAATATTTTGTTGGGTTAATATATAATAATTTGTTAAGGATTACCTGGTTAGGATATTTTTATGGACATAATGGCATTATTTTATTGTTTTATTGGGATTAGAAATAGGAACTATTTTTTGTCTCAAAGATGGGGGAGGCATAAACATTAAATGGGTGGGCTAAGGTCTGCAACTGGTTCCTAAAAAAATGTCATCAAATTTAGAATGTTCATTCGAGAAAATCCCTGTGTTTTGAATAAATATGTATTATTTTTGGATAAACTGATTTATGGGGATCTCAAATATAATTTGCAGAAATTAGTTGAGTAAATTTGGAAACTGTTAATAAATACATGGTTAGATAACTTTACTAATCATGTTTCCTTTTTTAGGTTATTCATGAAAGAATTAGCCAATAGCATAATCCCATTATGTCATATGATTGTATGTGGTATAAAATGTGGATGCCTGCCAGCTCAATTATTCCGTTGCATTTTCTTGAAGAGTAGAGACCCTTAAAGTTGTATCTGGCAAAATTACCTTTTTATTTTGGGCTTGGACTTTAGAAATTCAGAGTAAGGATGGTTCTTTTATATATTAAATAATTGAACTGAATTATCATAAGCTATTTTTCTTTAACATAAAAGGAAAAGTTGTTAGAAAATATTTTTAGAGTATTTCTTCATAAGTTCAGCTTCAAACTTATTTCCAGGTTTTTCAGAAGGGAGTGTCTTAGAAGTGTTTACTGATAACAGGTGTTTGGATCCGTAGCTTTTGGGACGTGTGAGTTCCAAACAGTGATATCATTTCTGAGATTTCTTACCCTTTATTTCTAAAGTTTGGGACTTTCTCAAGATTGGAATATCAGCAGGGTTTAAAACATTGAGTCCTGCGACAGGCACGTTGAGTGACCTCCAACTTGGGAATTTTATTCTGGACCCTTATAGTTATTAATATTACAGTAATAGCTGGACATACTTTGGATAAGGCAAACTATAGATACAGGAATTTGAAACTTTCTCAAGACTGGATTATCAGCAGGTTTAAAACGTTGAGTCCTGTGACAGGCACATTGAGTGACCTCCAACTTGAGAATTTTATTTTGGCATTATTCTATAGTATTGTATACTGTTTTTATATTTAAGTTAAGCCAGATATAACTCAAACAAAGAAATTAGCACCCAAAAGTACTTCCAAACTATCTTCTTACTTTCCAGTCTTATACCACCATTCTGAAAAGGTTTTGAGTATGATTCTACTTTTATGAATTCATATGGGTCCATTAGATTCTTAAAAGTCCTTTGTTTCTGTCCAGTCCTGTAGCCAAATTATTTTCCCATCTTGTCCCATTATATGAGGATTACTTCAGCTGGCATTAGTTAAGTTTAATGTTTAGTTAAGCCAAATGTTTGCATTGAGTTAGAAACTATTTTTCCTTATTCTGCATGCTTTTGTAAACTGAGTAATCTTGAAACATAAATTTAGTGAGCAGCAGAACAGTCTTCCTTTATATTCAAACCCAAGTGTCGAGATCAGCAATCCAAATAATTGTGTTGTCACTAGGTTGGCGGGCGAGAGCATTAACCTAGGGTCAGTTGAAAGCATTATACTGGTGTATAAGAATAGCTCGGGAAGCATAGAGGGCTTATCAGATTGGGCCTTATCAATCTGTGGTGTCATCCTGACTTGAATAACGAAGAAGCATAAGCTTCGAGAACCTTCGCCTTTGTAGTAGGAGCAGTTTTACTACATACACTTTTTGGTGTCAGAAGTGGGATGCTGATTTTGACACACTTGGGTTACTTGTTTTAGGGGAAAATTGGGTATCTTGATTTTGGCATACTTTGCAGAGAGTCTCAGAGGTATTAACTGATTACAGATGTTTGAATCTGTACATTTGTGACGTGTGAGTCTCAAAAAGTTAAACTGTTTCTGAGATGTTTCTTGAATTATTTTTAGCAATTGGAATGTGTAAGGGGTGCTAGAAATTAGTTTTTATTGGGGTCTTTAATTGGTGCCGGCTGTGATCCACCCAAACACTCTATCATCTTTCTTTCCAATCAATTCTCGAGAACTCAACGGAATCGGTTAGTGGATTGAACATCAGCATCACTGTTCGAGGTGTTAGTGATGCCGTTGTTCCAATCTACTGATCTAATAACTCGCAATTATCGTATGTTCATGTGTTCATTTGTGTACTGATTTTTATTCTGTTTTCAAAATTTCACAATTATTTTGGAGTAGAAGAAAAAGTGAACACAGTTGTTTCTGAAGTACCTTTAAAAATTGCTTGGCAGGTTGTAGTCAGTTAACAGCTTGCATCAGCAAAAGAGTTTGGGAATTTTATCTTTGAGAGGCCAAAGTTGTGAGGTTATATAGGCAAGTTTGGTTGTCTATGTGATTTGTTGAAAATCAGACCAATATATAAAGGTTTCTTAAAGACTCAAAAAAGAAAAAAAAATGCTATTATTGCCATTTTGGTATTCAGTTTTGATTTAGCGATTTAGTCTGTTTGTGCATTCTTACGTCTGTAGTTGGCTTTTGATACAAAGGCATGTTTGGATGTCTTTACGACTAGTTGATAGTCAGTCAGTAGCCAATTCATTCTTAACTTTGCACTAAAAGGAGTTTTTCGGATACTATTCATACGTATAGAAGAGGACAGAATGGACCTAAGATCAAGGACCATACCTGAACACCAAGGAGCCAACAAGAAGTCAAGTGAGGACAAAGACACTGAGTGTATGGAACAATCAAGTGTAGATGTTCACAGATCATCACCAACCCTAATTTTAGACAACAAAGATGAACTCACAATTCTGTTTGACCTGGTGGGTACCAATGAGGGTCGTGGGACAGTGTCTGCTTTACCTTCGGCTGAACTTGGTAATAATGAAACTACACCTATGGTCAGGTGGCCTATGCCGCCAAGAGATTATGGACAATCTCGAAGAGATTTTGATTCTACAATGAGAGGGTTTATGGATGAAGAAGCATATCCTCCTTGTAGGACTAATGTAAGGGACCATCCACAAGAGACTGAGGATATTCCCACTTCATTTTCAATGGGTAGGCCAGCTGGAAGACCTATATTTGTTACTCCCAATGTTAGGGGAGAACAGGAAAGAACAACACATACTGATTCTGGCAGGAGGGCTGCTGAGGGTCCAAATCGACGCCTACCAGAAATGAGGTCAGAACAAAATCAAAGTCACTTGAGTTCAAGGGATCATGATGATGGTGATGACATGAACAGGGGAGCTCAAGGTTTTGATTACGAAAGGCTTCTACCACCTGGATCACGTGTCAGAGGGAGAGCTTCTGCTCATCGGCCCACACCCTTCATTTATGAATATATGGTCAATGAACCACGCCCATATTTTCCAACATTTTCCGGGAGACATGATGAATGGGAAGCTTTCTGGTTAAAATTTCAGTTAATGGCAAGACGATATGGTTGGTCGGATGAGAAGCAGAGGGAGCAGTTTCTTTTCTGCCTCAAGGATGATGCTTTAAACTTTGCTACTACGTTAGGACCAGAAATGAGGGACAGTATTTTAGTGTTTTCTCAGGCTCTAAAGGAAAGATTTTCCCACAGAACTCCAGCTGAAACAGTAAGGGCTAGTTTGAACAACGTTAGGAAAAGTTCCAAGGAAACTATACAGAAATATGCATCAAGAGTAAGATCCATGATGACAAAGGCGTACCCAGACATTGGTCTGTCATAAACCTTTAATCAACTGACAATTCATCACCTGTTGCAAGGGCTACCAGACCAGTCAATTGCATATGAGGTCCTTATCAGAAAACCGAGAACTTTGTCAAAGGCAGTTAACATGATAACATGGCACGAGTGCTGTAAGGAATTTACAAGGAAAAAATTCTGGAATCGGACAACTGAGTACCTTTCATGAGTCAGAATCTCTGTAAGAGGATCCACATGCGTTAGAAATGAAAAGAATTAGTGGGAAACAATTTGTTACTGAAGAGCGTCCATTTCAGTTTGGAAGAGGATTAACAGCTTCCATTTGGAAAATAGATCACTCCAAAAACCTGGAGAAAACAAATCGATCCAAACTTTCAATGAGAAGAAACAGTCTGAAAACGAGAATGGTCTGAGCCAGATGGCAACTGTAACAACTGTATGGTAAGGGACAGTAAGGAGGTATGATAAAGACATGAACATTTTTGAAATTATTAATGGGATATTATGAAAAATTTAATCAATTGAAGAAAATGAAATATTGAAGTCTCTGTAGGGCTCCCATTGTGTAAATTTGTCTTCCCAAAGAGGTTGTGACTCGGGCTGACACGTCTTAGAACCTTAGCAGCTAGAGTTGCAGTTGCCTTGTCGGGAGGATGAGTTTCTGCAGTGTTTAAGGTACGGCAATCATAATATTATGTTGTGTGTCTTTTATTTTTGTGCATCTGTGGGGTTGCAAAGAGTTGCGGGCCTTATTTATGCATAAGATTTGGTGAACTGTATTTGCAGCATTTTGACATTTAGAGTAAGATATGAGGCTAGTCAACCTTGGGAGCTTTAAAGTGCCTTTGATACCATTGTATTATGTTGTTTTGTATTGTGCTATCACGATCCATATGTTGTTTTTTTTTTGTGTGTGATCTGTCATTGGAGTTCAGTATCCAGTTGTTATTGACCATGTGGTCTAGTGGTTTTGTGTCTTTGGGTGTGTGCACACGATCCAACGTGCTAAAAGCAGCGGCTACGGGCCTTAGAGGTCGTGATTTTATATGGATTATTGAGCAAGGAGCTACGGTATCCATGGGTTGTACACATCTGAAGAATGTTGTTTTTGACGCAGGTTGTCTAAGGGAGTAGGCTATCTTGTGTCATGTTGGTATTTGCACAGAATTTGGGTTCTGTGTGTGTTGTATGCAGCATGTATGTGCAGCATGCAGCGTTGTTAGTTACAGAATTGGGTTTCTGTACGAGTCCTATATGCAGCATGTATTGTGCAGCATATAGTGTTGTTTTATACAGAATTTAATTTTTTGTATAAAGGGTGAAAGACTCCAGGGACAGATCAGCTGGCAGCAAACATTTCTTCATGTTTACGAAAGAAGGTTGTGATTTTGTATTCACTTAATTTGTCCTACCAGTGTCTCTAAGAAATTGTTGAAAGGCTGTAATGCTTGTTGTAGCACGGGCTGACCTCCTTTGTGTATTTGTAGGACATGATACATGTTTGCTGCAATACTTTGAAAAGGAACTATGGGTCTGGGGCTGCTGCGCTGGTTTAGCGTTGGACTGATTTGTGTTGGTTGTTCTGGATTCACATGGGGTAGGCTCTGGGTTATGGGTTTTTACCTTTTCCCCTGTATTTCCCTAATTCATTGGCTTTGGCCCAACTTAGTGGCCCTATCTTGTTCCCCTTTGTGTGAGTGTGTTTGTCAATACCCATTTTGGTTACCCTGGGGCACTCCTGGGAGTCCAGAGGAACTGCATGGGGGGTTATCACATGCCTTGTGTAGCGGTCGAGGGTTCATTAGTTCAGGAAAATGGGATCACTTGAGCATGTACAAAAATGCTTGTACATTTTGTTAGAAAAATGTATCAATTGTTACATCCTAGGTCATTAAAATATATCCTAGGTCTGTCCAAAAATGTTGCATTCCTTAATTATTTGATTGTCATCATGATTATCATCATCATTATTATTGCCATCATTATCAGAGGTCAGGGTTACAGTTTTACAGCTTTGTAGATCAGTGTCATCACACGTTTATTGGTTGTTCAAGTTTTGGTGGTCCATCCAATGTAAATAGGAAATAGATATATATTTTTACAGTTCTTTTGTACTTTTGTATGTTTTTTAACAGTTTTATAATGTTTATGACATGTTGAACTGTTTGTTTGATTTAAATTGATCTTTAATGTCCCCATCAACACTATTTCAGTCATTTTGGAGACATTGCACCCAGTTTTGCAGGACTTTATCCAACGTCGAGCTGAAGTGACATCTCAAGCCCTACCACCCAATGACATTGAAAGGCTTATATGCATTGGTCGGTCCGGGACCTTAGCCTGGACAGGCTTGGTCCTTCTGGGCAGTTTGCCGTGCTTGTGTGTTGTCGGTTTGGGCTGTGAGTGGAAGCATCATGCAGTCAAGTCTGTTTCTCTGAGCCCGAACGGCGGGGGGCTGTGTTCATTAAATGAGTTCCAGATGGCCGAAACTGGTAATGGATATTTTGTATGCCTCCGGTGATGGGTTGTGGCTATGGCCAGGCTGCACTTATTCATCTGTGGCATATTTCTGGTTTTCTTAAAGGTTGCTGGTCTCTCACCACTGTGCCTGGGTAGGTTTTACACCTATGTCAGACTCTTTTGTGAGAGCCATTTTGTCTTGCAGATTTGTGCACCATATGCTGCTGGTACTGGGGAGGCTGTGGCTTCTATATTTCACCCAGCTGTATTTGGGATGCATAGAAAAGTCTATCTGGGAGTCAAATTTTTACCATATGTGTTCATGTAACCAATAAATATTTTGTATATTTTTGATAAATATATACTTTTTTCTTTCAGTTACATACTTTGTCAATTAAGGTGCTTTGACATGATCTTTGATTGAACTTACTTTGTTAAAATCAAATTTTGAAGAATTTACCACCAGCTTTAGATGGGTTTAAGTGGAATTTTGGAAATTAAAAAAAAAAAAATCACTGGTTTGGTAACTTTTGACAGGAGAGATATTTATCATTTTGTCCAAAATGACTAACCGCATTAGTTGTTCTGTGACTTTAATGATTCAGTGGGCTTGCTGCATTGAGTAAATTTTGGTAAAATAATTTAAATTTCATTTTTTTTTCTAGTCCACTAGTTTTTCAATTCTTAAAAAAAAGAAGAAAAAAAATCATTTTCTGGTATTTGTTTGCCTGTTTGATTGGAGGTCTAACATCCTTGTCAACACCATTTGGGCTGCTTTTGGGGCTTTTGTGGGACTTTTATCCGTGTTTGGATAAGTTGACATCTCAGGACTTGTCACCCAATAAGACCAATGGGGTTTGAGTGCATGGACGGTCTGGCTCATGCTGCTTTGTCCGAGCAGGCTTGAGCCTTTTGAGCAGTTTGCCAGTGCTCCCATGCAGTTAGTTTCAATTCTGTGTGGCGTGCCGTGCGACGATTTTTGTTTCTCAGGGCCCTGGTGGGCAGGGACCCCATTTTCTGGTAGTAACAGTAGAAAGAATAGTTAGTTTTTCCAATGTGGCAAAGCTTATACTGCTTTTATATGTTTTTCTTTTGTACGTATATGGTCCTCATACTATACATGTATTTTTTGTAGAATAGAATAAGAACATTACGAAAAATGATGTGACAGTGAGAGGTTTATGATTTGATTATGTTGATTTCGGGAGAAATCGAAAAATTTCACAATGGAAATTTTTCTTCCCGCTACGGGAAATAGTGTTGTAAAATCATTTTTCGAGAGTGTTCTTTTGTTAGATTCCTGCTGATTCAGTTCTCAGTTGATTTCATTATATAAGGGGTGTTCTTGTTTGTTTGGCACCTGCCTTATTTTTGGGCTAGCGGTCCATGTTCGAATCCAGTTGGAGGAATTTATTTTTTGTGGACCAGATATATTTCATTGTGCAGAGTCTTCCATTTTTTGCTGTCACGTTGGCTCTGTATGACTGAAATATTGCTATAAGGGCCGTAAATTTTTGAACAGCATCTGCATTTTTATTAGTAACTATAAACTGTACTTAAAACAGGTGAATTCCTATACAGAATCAGCAGGATACGTGTAAATAGTGCTGCTCTCATAAGGGAAAATATGTTGAAATTTGATGTTTAGTTTTATGTGATGATCAGCCCCGATTCTTGTCAAAATTCATAATTACTTGCGAAAAATCAATCTGAACTGATTTCCGGTAAAGAAAAGTCTTCATATAGCTATTTTAGTGGATTTTACAAAATGATGCATCATTTTCAAGAAGTTGGCTATTTTGGCAACTTTTCAGATTTTGAGATGACCCCCAAATTCCATACTACAGAAATGAGTCTGGGTCAATAAGGCTTATCACTGAAAAACCTATCAAATGCCACTGATAGATTTTAACCAATAATTATGTTATCTTTATGGTAAAAATCATAGTCTGAACTATGTATTTGAATTGGTTTTGATCAGCATGTGGGTATTTGAGTGAAATTACAGGAATTGGATTGTTTATAGCATTTTTCTTAGAAAATTTATTTGCTGTGCCTTGGCCTGTCTAATTTTAGCTCTAAAAGTCAAATACCCTTGTTATTATGTTTTAAGTTCTAAATAACTTACAGAACTTGTTGGAAATAGCTAAAAACAAACATATTGTTATGCAAATTGCATGGAATTTATTACAATCCATTATTTAAGCTAAAAACTGTTGCTTAGAACTAGGTCAATGACATGGCTGGATGGGTGTGTTCCTTTAAAAAGTACTATATTTACATATTTCAGACATTAATATATCCATAGATGAATGTTTCTGAGAATTTTGAGAGATTTCCAGCATATGTCTATGTTGATCTCTTATTAATAAACGAGATATCGATAAATTAAGGGAATGTAAACATGGCAGTGTATTACCTTTACCATGCAGTGGCATTTCTTGGAAAGTTTTTAAACTCCTTAGAAAGTTTAAAAACTAAGTACACTCCAGGAAACACCACTTCCATATGGTGTGAATACATTTTGACTTTCATTTCAATGTAAGAAATCCAATCACACAATTCAGTTTATCTATTATTCTTAAGAACAACAGTCTGAGGTGAGGGAAGTCAATATGCCATATTTGCATAAATTATGTATCCCATATTTTGATATTTTGGGATAAATGAATATTTTGTTGGGTTAATATATAATAATTTGTTAAGGATTACCTGGTTAGGATATTTTTATGGACATAATGGCATTATTTTATTGTTTTATTGGGATTAGAAATAGGAACTATTTTTTGTCTCAAAGATGACGGAGGCATAAACATTAAATGGGTGTGCTAAGGTCTGCAACTGGTTCCTAAAAAAATGTCATCAAATTTAGAATGTTCATTCGAGAAAATACCTGTGTTTTGAATAAATGTGTATTATTTTTGGATAAACTGATTTATGGGGATCTCAAATATAATTTGCAGAAATTAGTTGAGTAAATTTGGAAACTGTTAATAAATACATGGTTAGGTAACTTTACTAATCATGTTTCCTTTTTTAGGTTATTCATGAAAGAATTAGCCAATAGCATAATCCCATTATGTCATATGATTGTATGTGGTATAAAATGTGGATGCCTGCCAGCTCAATTATTCCGTTGCATTTTCTTGAAGAGTAGAGACCCTTAAAGTTGTATCTGGCAAAATTACCTTTTTATTTTGGGCTTGGACTTTAGAAATTCACAGTAAGGATGGTTCTTTTATATATTAAATAATTGAACTGAATTATCATAAGCTATTTTTCTTTAACATAAAAGGAAAAGCTGTTAGAAAATATTTTTAGAGTATTTCTTCATAAGTTCAGCTTCAAACTTATTTCCAGGTTTTTCAGAAGGGAGTGTCTTAGAAGTGTTTACTGATAACAGGTGTTTGGATCTGTAGCTTTTGGGACATGTGAGTTCCAAACAGTGATATCATTTCTGAGATTTCTTACCCTTTATTTCTAAAGTTTGGGACTTTCTCAAGATTGGAATATCAGTAGGGTTTAAAACATTGAGTCCTGCGACAGGCACGTTGAGTGACCTCCAACTTGGGAATTTTATTCTGGACCCTTATAGTTATTAATGTTACATTAATAGCTGGACATACTTTGGATAAGGCAAACTATAGATACAGGAATTTGAAACTTTCTCAAGACTGGATTATCAGCAGGTTTAAAACGTTGAGTCCTGTGACAGGCACGTTGAGTGACCTCCAACTTGAGAATTTTATTTTGGCATTATTCTATAGTATTGTACACTGTTTTTATATTTAAGTTAAGCCAGATATAACTCAAACAAAGAAATTAGCACCCAAAAGTACTTCCAAACTATCTTCTTACTTTCCAGTCTTATACCACCATTCTGAAAAGGTTTTGAGTATGATTCTACTTTTATGAATTCATATGGGTCCATTAGATTCTTAAAAGTCCTTTGTTTCTGTCCAGTCCTGTAGCCAAATTATTTTCCCATCTTGTCCCATTATATGAGGATTACTTCAGCTGGCATTAGTTAAGTTTAATGTTTAGTTAAGCCAAATGTTTGCATTGAGTTAGAAACTATTTTTCCTTATTCTGCATGCTTTTGTAAACTGAGTAATCTTGAAACATAAATTTAGTGAGCAGCAGAACAGTCTTCCTTTATATTCAAACCCAAGTGTCGAGATCAGCAATCCAAATAATTGTGTTGTCACTAGGTTGGCGGGCGAGAGCATTAACCTAGGGTCAGTTGAAAGCATTATACTGGTGTATAAGAATAGCTCGGGAAGCATAGAGGGCTTATCAGATTGGGCCTTATCAATCTGTGGTGTCATCCTGACTTGAATAACGAAGAAGCATAAGCTTCGAGAACCTTCGCCTTTGTAGTAGGAGCAGTTTTACTACATATATCGTGGTATCATTAGTTCCGGAAAAATGTGGGCTGGAAAATAGTGTATTACTCTCAGGATACAACTGAGCAAAATGCTGTTTACCTCCGCTGAGAATGAAATTCGCATCAATGTTCTGCCATTTTTCCGTGCAGTGTATCATAACAAAAAATCACGTGATTAACCACCCTGATGGTAGCGGAAGTCAAACTGCGCATGTTCTTTCACCGGTGTAATCGGACGACCTCTGGTACCAGAACACCATTTTGAACACTGCAGAAATAGCAGTGCCAATTGTGTCTTTCATATTGTGCAGATGTTGCACCTTTTTACAAATAAACATGCTTCAACAATGCTTAAAATGTGTATTTCCCCTTGGCCCAACAGATTTTCTTATTTTTCGCCGAAGTCTTATACACTGTTTACCAGAGAAACCAACGCTTTAGTTTGGTTGGACCAGAGAGACGTCACGACTTTGCCGCCATTCAACCAGACTGAGTTCGTTCAGACTTTGGTTAACCATTGGTTAAACCATTGGTTAACCACGGTTCGTGATCGAACTACTTCTCGGATGACCGCTATTAGCATGGTATAGCTAAACAGCGAAAGGAAGCTTCCTTTCTCGAAAGGAAGATTTTTCTAAGAAAGGAATGTATTTCTCGGAGTGAATTAACATATAAAAGGGTATTGTATATACTGATTAAATTTATATATATATGGTATTTTGCCAAAGCTGGGGCATATGTGGATTGAATGGACCTTTTATTTGGACTGGACCTTTTATTTCCCGGAAAGAAAAATCATTTCGTGAAAGGAAGGTTTTGTCTACAATAGGATGATTTTGTTTGCGAAAGGAAGGTTTTGTTTATGAAAGGAAGGTTTGATTATTGTATACTATTCTACGAAATGAAGGTTTTGTCTACGAAAGGAAGGTAATTTTTGTCTGCGAAAGGAAGGTTTTGTCTTCGAAAGGAAGGTTTTGTCCACATAAAATTTGTTTAATAATAAAAAAATAATGATAATAATAATAACAATTATAATAATTTATTCATTCGAGATTACCAAATTTCGAAATAATGTTTTTGTCTACGAAAGGAAGTTTTTGTCTCCGAAAGGAAGGTTTGTCCACAAAAAATGTTAAATAATTACACTAATAATAATAATAATAATAATAATAATAATAATAATAATAATAAAAATAATTTATTCGTTCATTCATTTGACATGTGCCCTGGAGAGAAGTTGGTATTCTTAACCCGTATTCATGTTTTCTCTGTTTCTTAATGAATATATAAACGATTTTCGTTTTTTAAGTTGGAAATTTACCTTATTGTCATCGTACATATGGGGTTTGATTAAAATAAAAAGGGTTATATTTGGTTTTAAGTCCATGGTATAGTTTGATCTGGCTCTTTTTTTTTTCGATGACGTGTTTATCTTAAGTGTGAAGTATACCTGTCGAGTGTTAATTGAATTACCATATTGATAAACAGAAGCGCGTTTTGCTTTTCATCACGAAAACATGCCTATATAAATTTTACCCCCTTTAACCCCATTTTATATAGATAAACTGGGGTTTACAGGGGTAATATAAAAACCTAAAAGGTTGCCTTTGGAAACAAAGAACACTTTAAAGAACAAAAATCGGAGTCTCGGTTTTATTGAGTCTCTTCATACACAGCAATATTGTTTGCAAAAAAAGAAGTGGAGGCAATGATCAGGAATCGATACAATTAACCCACAGCTCCCACCAGAGACACCAAAGGGAAAGAAACACAAACATGAAACAACAGACCTAATGGAAACATCAATGGCGGAAAGCCAAAAGGACAGTTACTTTCCCACATAATGGCCAATAGGCTATCCAAAATAAAATAATATAAGCGACACAAACACCCAAAGACAAACCATATCTAAAATAAACCGCGACAGAAGAACCGCCTTGGAATGGTCAGCGGAAACGCATTCCATTGGAAGGGGGAGGGGTTAAATAGATTTTACGTGGCCACAATCCTCGCACTTACTTCCGTCGCGATTAAGACAAATAATTTGTTCAGTCCGCATGAAGGCCTCCTAACTTATCAGTGCAACATCCCCGTGAACACAAAATTCAAACAACCACAGGGATGAAACAACAGTGAGGACTCGACAGCAAGAAACCACTGAAATGCTGGAGCAAAAGAAAACCAACAGTTAAACTCCGATGGGCCCGACCAGAGACAGGGCATCAGGTACCAACCAACATAAGCCTTTACGCTGGAACCGTCATAGAATATGAGGCCTGACCCACCGGCGTGCAATTAAAGAGGGAAGAAAAGTTGTCAACCGTGATTGGATTAACTACTACGCATGCAGTCTGTCGTATAACATTTATGTTGTACCCAATCTGTTTATATCGAAGAACGATTTTTACGAAATTGGGTGCTGAAGTTATTGCGGTTATATATTTTTCTGAATTTATATACTAAGTCATCATAAAATTCGGGTACCGATAGACCTTGTTGCAGAAGAGATTAAAGTCCAATATTGAATTTTGAAATTAAATCAGAATGACGTCTATAAAATTTTGAAAAGGCTTTGCGTATTTTATGGTATCGATAACCCTGATTAAGAAGTTTAGTCGTTAACAATTTATTACGAGTGTTGAAGTCAGTTACATGACTACACACTCTGGCAAATCGAATAAATTGCGAAATATAAACGCCATATGATGGCGCACGAGGAACATCACCATCCCAAAGGAAAATTTACAATCTCAAAATCAAAATCATCGCGTTCATCATAAAGTTTGCAAGAAACAAAATAGAAAAGGAGGCAATGATCAGGAATCGGTACAATCAACACACAGCTCCCATCAGGGACACAAAAGGGAAAGACACACACAAACATGAAACAACAGACCCTAATGGAAACACCAACAGCGGAAAGCCAAAAGGGCTGTAAGTTTCCCACAAAATGGCCAATAGGTTATCCAAAATAAAATAACATAAGCGACACAAACACCCAAAGACAAACCATAACAAAAATAAACCGCGACAGAAGAACCTGCATATGAGCACCTCTGCAACATTTCAAACAACTACATGCCTGTGCACTCTCACTGTCATCACCAACTTGAAATATGAATACAATATACATTTATCTTCTACCCTAACATTGTTTTCCCAGAAACCGACCCACCCAGTTTACTCCAGCAGAAAATAAAAAATACCCTAATATTTACTTGTTACCCAGCTGGTCTCACACATGTTAGCAAAATAAAATGCAACAAAACTGAAAGTTCTTGGTCTAGGCGGTCTCTCTCTCCCCAGGTATTAGACTTCCTGCCTTGCCGTGGCCCTGGGGCTCAATTCTCACTGGCCACATTGTCGCTGTGGTCTTTGTGCCCACTGGGAAGAGCTAAAGGAAGCACCACCCGTTGACCGTGGGTGGCGTCCCGTAAGCCGGAAGAAGGGATCCTGGAGGTTGAGGGTTACCTGAGGTTTGCGGTGCTTCAGGTTCCCAACACACCTCTTTGGCCTGGCTTTTCGGTGTAGAAGGGTGGTCGTGCGGTCCGGCACGATCAATTGGCTGGTCGCGCCAAGCCCTAGAGACAGTAGAAGTAAAACAAAGATCAGGAATCGATACAATTAACTTACTCCCCCACCAAAGACACCAAAGGGAAAGAAACACAAACACGGAGCGACCAGACCATAATCGAAACCTAAACAGAGGAAGGCCAAAAGGACAGTTACTTTCCAACAAAATGGCCTAATGGCCATCCAAAATAAAAAAGACCCAAGTGATACACACAATAAGTAACAAACGATAACATAAATAAACCGTCACAGAAGAACCGCCTTGGAACAGTCAGTGGAAAAAAAAAGTCCATTGGGGCATAAATCGATTTTACGTGGCCACAATCATCGCCCTTACTTCCGTCGCGATTTTGACAAATAATTTGTTCAGTCCGCATGAAGGCCTCCTAACTCATCAGTGCAACACCTCCGTGAACACAAATAATCAAACAACCACAGAGGTGAGACATCGGTGAGGACTCGACAGCAAGAAACCACTGAAATGCTGGAGCCAAAGAAAACCAACAGTTAGACTCACCTACAATAGATAGATGTAAATCCAAAAACGGGGGCTCGGTATCAGAAGAATTTGATTTATTTAACTGAAGTTCGTGGTGGGGGATTTGGCTGATTCAAGTAGAAGTAAAACCATCGAAATAGGTATTATCAATATTTAATAAATCATCCAAATATCTAGAAGTGGAGCTAAAAGCTTCAATGATTTCAGACTTGTTTTCAGCCGAAAGGGACATCATGAAGTCTCTCTCATAACAAAACAAAAACAAATCAGCCACAAGTGGTGCGGAATTAGTACCCATCGGAATACCCAAAATTTGTCTAAATAACTTAGTACCAAATCTTATGTAAATATTGTCAAGTAGAAAGGTGAGAGCTTCACACACTTTCTTACATGACCATAACGTATGATTTGTATGCTCTTCAGAAGTGAAAAAAACATTTCATACATTACATGCAAGATAGAGGGAGTCTTCCCAATGAAATGTCCATTCAATTAAATCATTAAGTTTTTCTTTTATAAGATTATGAGGAAGTGTAGTGTTAAGGGTGGAAAAAATCATAAGTAGACAGACTTGTTTTTCGTTTCTCCATTGGGGTCTGTTGTTTCATGTTTGTGTTTCTTTCCCTTTGGTGTCTCTGATGGGAGCTGTGGGTTAATTGCATCGATTCCTGATCATTGCCTCCACTTCTATTTGGAAGCACGAAAACGTCTGGATTTCAATTTATTTAAAACTTCATTAGATTTTTTATAGACCTAAACAGATTTCTACCTGATCTTTCGAAGACTTTGTCGCAGTATTTTTATTACATGTCTTTTAATGGCAGTAAGACATGAAGTTAATAATTTGTAGAGTTCAGTGGTGGTGCAAGAGCTTGAATTTGCAATAAACCGTGCTTTGTATGGTCTTTTTTGAAGTTTAGGTAACCAATATAACGTAGGAAGCTTGTCTTGGCCTTCTGTAACGCACACAGCAAACTTGGTGGCTGAAGGACTAATGTGGCCATCAACTAAAGCCCTCTCTACAGCCCGATCATTGCTTTTATTGTTCGATGCTTTTTTCGTGCGTTTGTTTACATCGTGTATCCAACTTTTTCCTTTCTTTTGTAAAACGTCTCCCCGTACATCAACCATAGTGCAGTTTATATTTTACTTTTGGTCCTTTGAGATCAGCGTGAATATTCTGAGAAATCAGAAATAAATTATTGGTTTAGACTCATATTCTAGACAGGTTTTTGGTTATTTGGACCCCATTTAGATTTATATCAGTCTTTGAATCGGCTGCCTGTTCGAGTTTCGCAGAATTACAGTATGTTTCCTCTGGCTTTCTTTGCCGGATCATTACAGGGTCACTGATGAGGCTTTATTAGCCGAAACTACGTAGTATGACCCATCTTCTTTCTTATGAATGTTTTTATTGCTCTTAAAGGAACTCATTTTTGATTTTTATTTCATTCTTTCCGTGTGTTTGTATACAGCATGTATCCAACTTTCATCTTTCTTTCTTTCTTTGTTACAAAATTGAGCTACGTCGTAAGAACCGGAAAAAAATGCGTGTGTAAACAAAAGAGGCACAGATCAGCGCCTTTATTGTTCGCCGCCTTTTCAGTGTGTTTGTCTACACCGTGTATCCTACCTTTCTTTCTTTCTTTCCTTCTTTTGTTGTGGAATTGAACTACGTCGAGAGTAAACCGGAAAAATTGCATGTGCAAATATAAGAGGCGCAGATCAGCTTGGGCATCTGCGCAGCCTGATGAGGGAGTCAACATCAGCGATTCTCTCCCCTGCCAGTTTAGAAACTGGGCAGACTCTTCTTTCTTTCCTTCTGCATAGTGATAGCCATATAATAGCCATAAAACAATGTTTTTCTACATACTATTCTGTCGGAATGAAACCGCAATTATTGTACGTTTTCCGTCTTTCCTTTTTAGCTCACCTGTCACGTTGTGACGAGGTGAGCTTTAGGGATCACTTTTTGTCCGTCGTCCGTGCGTCCGTCCGTGCTTCCGTGCGTAAACAATTTCTTCAGACGACATCACCCCCTAAACCACTGATCGGATTTTGACCAAACTTCACAGGAATGATCCTTAGGTGGTCCCCTTTCAAAGTTGTTCAAATGGTTCCGGTCCGTTGCACATCTAGGTCACAGAAGCCAAAAATGTATTTTTTTCATCGAAAACTTGAAAACACTTCCCTCGGGGCCCTTTGGTTTTACAGTCTTATATAGGGAAAATCTTTAAAAATCTTCTTCTCCATAAACCGCAAGGCCCAGGTCTTTGATATTTTGTATGAAGCTTCATCTAGTGGACCCCTACCAAGATTGTTCAAATTATACTACTGGGGCCAAAAATACCTCCGCCCCGGGGCCTTTTGGTTTTACACAGTCTCTGGTCGGGCCCATCGGAGTCTAACTGTTGGTTTTCTTTTGCTACAGCATTTCAGTGGTTTCTTGCTGTCGAATCCTTACCGTTGTCTCACCTCTGTGGTTCTTTGATTTTTGTGTTCACGGAGATGTTGCACTAATGAGTTAGGAGGCCTTCATGCGGACTGAACTAATTATTTGTCTAAATCGCGACAGAAGTAATGGCGAGGATTGTGGGCACGTAAAATCGATTTAAGCCCCCCAGTGGAAATCATTCCACTGACCGTTCCAAGGCGGTTCTTCTGTGGCGGTTTATTTATGGTGTTGGTTGTTACTTACTGTGTGTATCACTTGTGTCTTTTAATTTTGGATGGCCATATGGCCATTTTGTGGGAAAGTAACTGTCCTTATGGCCTTCCCTTGTTTATTTTTCCATTATGGTCTGGTCGCTTAATGTTTGTGTTTCTTTCCCTTTGGTGTCTTTGATGGGTGGAGTAAGTTAATTGTATCGATTCCTGATCTTTGTTTTACTTCTACTTTATATAGGGAAAATCTTTAAAAATCTTCTTCTCTGAAACCGCAAGGCCCAGGTCTTTGATATTTGGTATGAAGCTTCACCTTGTGGACCTCTAAGAACATTGTTCAAATTATAGCCCTGAGGCCAAAAATGCCCCCGCACCGGGGCCCTTTGGTTTTACATAGTTTTATAGAGGAAAAATCTTGAAAAATCTTCTTTTCTGAAACCACAAGCTTCATCTAGTGGACCTCTACCAAGATTGTTCAAATTATTGCCCTGAGACCAAAAATGCCCCCACCTCGGGGCCCTTTGGTTTTACATAGATATATATATATATGGAAAATCTTTAAAAATCTTCTTCTTTGAAACCACAAGGCCTAGGCCTTTGATATTTGGTCTGAAATATCATCTAGTGGACCTCTATCAAGATTGTTAAAATTATAGCCCTTGGGCCAAAAATGCCCCCGCCACGAGACCCTTTGGTTTTACATAGACTTATTTAGGGAAATCTTTAAACATATTATTCTCTGAAACTGAAAGGCCCATGTCTTTGATATTTGGTACAGAGCTTCATCTAGTGAACCTCTACCAAGATTGTTCAAATTATATTCCTCGGGTCACAAATGCCCCCGCCCCGGGACACTTTGGTTTTACATATACATATATAGAGATAATTTTTGAAAATCTTCTTCTCTGAAACAGCAAGGCCCAGGTCTTTGATATTTGGTGTGAAACTTCATCTAGTGGACCTCTATCAAGATTGTTTAAATGGTAGTTCTGATGCCAAAAATGCCCCTGCATCGGGGCCCTTTGGTTTTACATGGGCTTATATAGGGAAAATCTTTAAAAATCTTCTTCTCTGAAACCGCAAGGCCCAGGTCTTCGATATTTGGTTTTATATAGGAGGTAAGGGCGAGGATTGTGGCCGCGTGGGGTCGGTTTGGGCCCCCGGTGGAGGTCTTCCACTGACCGTTCCAGGGCGGCTCTTCTGTGGCGGTTTGTTTGTGTTGTTGTTTGTTGCTTGCTGTGTGTGTCGCTTGTGTCTTTTGGTTTTGGATGGCCATATGGCCATTTTGTGGGAAAGTGGCTGTCCTTGTGGCCTTCCTTTGTTTAGGTTTCCATTATGGTCTGGTCGCTTGGTGTTTGTGTTTCTTTCCCTTTGGTGTCTTTTATGGGTGGAGTAAGTTAATTGTATCAATTCCTGATCTTTGTTTTACTTCTACTTTATAGAACTTGAATCAGGGTTATCGGTACCATAAACTACGCAAAGCATTTTCAAAATTTTATAGACGCCATTCTGATTTAATTTCAAAATTCAATATTGGACTTAAATCTCTTCTGCAACAAGGTCTATCGGAACCCGAATTTTATGGTGACTTAGTATATAAATTCAGAAAAATATATAACCGCAATGACTTCAGCACCCAATTTCGTAAAATCATTCTTCGATATAAAAAGATTGGGTACAACATGGATGTTATACGACAGACTGCATGCATGGTAATTAACCCAATCACGGTTGGCAACTTTGCTTCCCTCTTTAATTGCACGCCGGTGGGTCAGGCCTCAGATTCTATGACGGCTCCAACGTAAAGGCTTATTGAGAATTAGAGAGATCTAATTCTTGGTAATGTTGGTTGGTGCCTGATGCTCTGTCTCTGGTCGGGCCCATCGGAGTCTAACTGTTGGTTTTCTTTTGCTACAGCATTTCAGTGGTTTCTTGCTGTCGAGTCCTCATCGTTGTCTCACCTCCGTGGTTCTTTGATTTTTTGTGTTCACGGAGATGTTGCACTGATGAGTTAGGAGGCCGCCATGCGGACTGAACAAATTATTTGTCTAAATCGCGACGGAAGTAAGGGCGAGGATTGTGGCCACGTAAAATCGATTTAAGCCCCCCCAGTGGGAATCTTTCCACTGACCGTTCCAAGGCGGTTCTTCTGTGGCGATTTATTTATGTTGTTGTTTGTTACTTACTGTGTGTTTGTTTGTTTGTTTGATTTGAGGTTTAACGTCCCCGTCAACACTGTTAAGGTCATTTTGGAGACGTTGCTTCCAATTTTGTGGGACTTTTACCCGACATTGAGATGAAATGACATCTCAAGCCCTGTCGCCCAATGAAACCAATAGGGTTTATTAGCATGGACGATCCGCCTCGCAACGCGGTTCCTGGACAGGCTTAGATCCTCCAAGCGGTTTACCAGTACTAGTGTGCGGGACGTATTCAGCTCTGCGTGGAAGCATCATGCAGCTCATATATTTCTTCAAGCCCCTATGGGCGGGGGCCGTACTTACTGTGTGTATCACTTGTGTCTTTTAATTTTGGATGGCCATATGGCCATTTTGTGGGAAAGTAACTGTCCTTATGGCCTTCCTTTGTTAAGGTTTCCATTATGGTCTGGTCGCTTAATGTTTGTATTTCTTTCCCTTTGGTGTCTTTGGTGGGTGGAGTAAGTTAATTGTATCGATTCCTGATCTTTGTTTTACTTCTACTTTATGTAGGGAATATCTTTAAAAAAATCTTCTTCTCTGAAACCGCAATGCCCAGGTCTTTGATATTTTGTGTGTAGCTTCATCTAGGGGACTTTTGCCAAGATTGTTCAAGTTATAGCCTTTGATGATATTTGGTATGAATCTTCACATTTTATACCTCCCTCAATATTATGCACATTATAGCCCTGGGGTCAATAATGGCCCTCCCCGGGGCCCACTTGTTACTCTATAGATCAGGTGAGCGATCCAGGGCCATCATGGCCCTTTTGTTTCTTTCCTTTGAATACCAGGCTAAACATACTATTATGATACTGAGCCGCGTCATGAGAAAACCAGAAAATTGCATGTGTAAATAAAAATCAAAAGCCTGATCAGTGCCTTTATTGTTCGATGCTTTTTTTGTGTTTGTCTACATCGTGTATCCAACTTTCTTCTTTTCTTTCTTTCTTTCCGTGTGTTTGTCTACAGCGTATATCTAACTTTCGCCTTTCTTTCTTTCTTTTCGTTACAAAATTGAGCTACGTCGTAAGAACCGAAAAAATATGCGTGTGTAAACAAAAGAGGCGCAGATCAGCCTGCGCATGTACGAAGCCTGATCAGTGTCTTTATTGTTCTATGCTTTTTTCATGTGTTTGTCTACGTCGCGTATCCAACTTTCTTCCTTTCTTTCCGTGTGTTTGTCTACAGCGTGTATCCAACCTTCATCTTTCTTTCTTTCTTTCTTTGTTGCAATATTGAGCTACGTCGTAAGAACCGGAAAATGCGTGTACAAACGAAAGAGGCACAGATCAGCCTGCGCATCTGCGCAGCATGATAAACGCCTTTATTGTTCGCTGCAAAAGTACTCAAGTCCACTAAAGTGTTTCGTAAGTATCCCTGTATACATAAAATACCATTATAGGCCTCATACATATCTTCCTTTTGTACATAACCTTTCTTTCGCGGAAAGGAAAATACACGTTCGCTTTTATCCCTGTATGTCTGTTATTATTATTCTTTTTTTTTTCTTTTCTTTTTTTTTTTTTTGGCAAAGTACCCCATATACATTAAATTGTTTCACATTTATCCCTTTATACATAAAATACCACCATAGGCCTCATACATACCTTCCTTTCGTAGGAAAATCTTCCTTTCGATAAAGGAAGCTTCCTTTCGCTGTTTAGCTATGCCCCTATTTAGCATGGTAAGACGTTTCGCCCCCAAGACGTTTCCCCCTAGTTTGGTTCCCCTTCGTTATTACCTCCCCTTCGGTACGCACATAAAGATAGGTAGCGGGTATATTGATTTGAGGGGTTCCGGGTCATTTCGGCCCATAACAAAATCGGCCCATGTCAAAATCGGCCCATGACAAAATCGGCCCATAGCAATTTCGGCCCATGAATTACTTCAATGCTGTTATAGGGGCCAATTTTCAGCCATAATATAGAACAATGAAATATATAGTTAATTTATGATAAAATACATGTATATACAAATTATTTTTACCCCTTTTCCCCGCTCGTCATGCGTATCATTATTTTCAATAATTACCTCCCTCAGATGTGAGTCTTCTCGCAATGCAAAATGGAATAGATATGAAATAAAAATGATATAAAAAAGGGTCTGTTTATTTAAAAAAAAAATGTATATATATGAACTTGGAAATTGTAGTTCTGGGGCCATTGTTTAAACCCCTGTCACACCAGGGCTGCGTTCTCACGGCGTCCAAGAAAAATGCAGAACGCCGAGGTGTGCGCAGTACGATCGCAAATATCGCCGTAGCAACGCAGTGGCGTCGCCAGTAGACGCGTTGGGATCGCATGGAACGCCAAGCGACGGCGCGCATTTTGAGCTATAAATAGTTGCTAGAGTAGAGTTTGATTGTGTACTGTCCGGAAAAACTACTTCTGAGTTGACTCATTCCGGGTAAGGTAATGGCGGTGGACTTGCTCCTGCTTGCAGTGGACTTGCTTCCGACGGCCCAGGCAAAGGGGCGCGAGTCGGACCATCCATGCTTATTAACCCTATTAGTTTCATTGGGTGACAGAGATTGAGATCTCAATGTTGGGTAAAAGTCCCACTAAATTAGAAGCAACATCTCCAAAATGACCTATAATGTGTTGATGGGACGTTAAACCTCAAATCAAACAAATCTGTTCGACTGATGAAGATGTCTGTTTGCACTTTGAGAACATCTTCAACATGTGAGCGCCGTAAAAGCGCAGTGCACGCATTGAGAGCGCCGTAAAAGCGCAGTACACGCATTGTGAGCGCCGTAAAAGCGCAGAGGAAGCGCCGTGAGAGCGCATACAATCGCCATCAAGAACGCCGTAGGATCGCGATAGATCGCCATGTAAGCTCCGTAGCAACGTCTTGGTCGCTGTAGGGACGCCATGACAGGTCCATGTTCACAAAAATATCCCATATTTCTTGCGATCTCGCGGCGTTCTGAAAAATTAAACAACGCCGTCCCATCGCAGTGAAAACGCGGCATAGTGTGACATGGGTAGTTCTGGGGCCATTGTTTATTTGTTTATATTGTTGGCACATGTCGGTATGCAAAATGTTCAATAATCACTTTACGTTGTTACCTTTATCGACACGTGCCTTAAAGTGACAAACAGAACGATTATCATATTACTCAAACCTCAGTCATTATTGGGGCACGTGTCAATCATCCATTAGTTTATGTCTGTAATGCGAGTCTTTAATACTTCCTTTGTTTCTTGCTTTCGGTTTCGTTTTATGAATGTTATTGGACAGGGGCACATCTACAGCTATTTGTGGGCATAGCGCCGGGGCCCAATTTGAGAAGACTCACATTAGTCTGTGCCTCTGCGCAGTCTGATTTGTGTGTAACTATGACTCATAAAGTAGCCAAAGCTTCCTCATGCCTCCAGCGATTATGACCATACTGTGCGGCTGAGCAAGTCGAGCTGTGTATGCTGGGCTTGTGAAGTAGCCAAAGCTTCTTCCTCCAAACGATTATGACCATACTGTGCGACTGAGCAAGCTGATCTGTGTATGCTGGGCGAATTGTAGAAATTGCTGGGCCCTTGCTTACTTATTTTCTTTGTGTTTCAATCACCTGGCAAATGTTAATGCACGAAAACCTGTGGGTGATTCCTGTAATAAAATGGAAGATTTTCTACTGAAAACTAATCAATTCGCCTTTTATTCATAACGTAGTCCATTTCTTAAAATGGAATTAAGAAAAACAATGTACACAACGAAACCCTTGACAATTTCATAAGCCCAATGTGAATGTGAACAGCGCTTGATGTAAGTTTTCTAACCATTTCCTGCAGGGAAAACAATCAAATATCATAAACCCTTAAGCATTTTCAAAATTCTTAAGAATGCATTTTCTTTCTTTATATCCATTATGATAACACACCCGTGACATAGTGCACTCTTTCATTTTCTCAAAAATGTCTACTTTTCCCACTTTTTACTCCGAGCGTACGTTGTCCCCGCTCTATAGAACGCGTCTAACGAGGTCTAGGATCAGAAATAAGCATATTAACATACACCACTTTATACTTCAAATTTCCCTGTATAAAGTTGAGTTTAGAGCGGTATTATTGTCTTGGACTTGTTAACATGATGTGATTTTTTATCATTTGAGGAAAGAATATTAATTTCTCAAACTGAACATATTTTTCACTTCATCTCATTGTTCGACTTACATGCTACTGATTTGGCCCTGCAAGCAAACCAATTATATGCAAACATAGTAATTATACCATCATTAAAATTTTGGATCGATATTGCTATGGGCCGATTTTGTCATGGGCCGATTTTGTTATGAGCCGAATTGTCCAGGGACCATTTGAGGCAGAGAATCCTACTCTTACCACTGCGCATGCCTAGAAAAGCGCGTCTGTTAATTTAAAATACTGCAGTAGTGGGCCAGCTGGCTGTGTATTACTCATTGTAAATTGTATCTGCGACTGTTAAATAGATAAAATTATTGTACATTATTTCTGTATACTAAGTTTCGATCTTTTTGTTTCTTCAGGTATGACTGACTCAGCAGTTACCTTGTTGAACTCAAGTATTTCCAATACCGCGTCTGTGCTTATGCTATATATAGATGTAATGGCTTCTGCTAGCTACCAATCGTTATGTTGTAGCCACCTAGCGGAGATATTAACGACAAGGGAACCAGTTTAGTACCCCCCCACCCTGGTCTTTCCCCTAGTCGTTTCGTCTCCCCTATTGGCCACTAGTCGTTTCGCCCCCAAACCGTAGTCGTTTCGCCGCCAAACCATTTCCCCCCTTGTCGTTTTGTATGAACTATTTATGAACTCGGAGAGAGAGAGAGAGAGAGAGAGAGAGAGAGAGAGAGAGAGAGAGAGAGAGAGAGAGCGAGCGAGAATAGTTCAAAAAACATATATGCTGAATGATGACAAAGTAAATTGGGTATCTTTTCTTCTTTAAGAGTATTTTCCTCCAACCGCTGGGAGCACCCATAAAATGGTATTGACTGATCTCCGTTAAGAATGTTTAGGTAAAATAGGATTTATATCAGTCTTTGAATCGACTGCCTTTTCGAAATTCGCAAACTTGCAGTACTTTTCCTCTGGCTTTCGTTGCCGGATCATTACAGGGTCACTGATGAGGCTTTATTAGCCGAAACTACGTAGTATGACCCATCTTCTTTCTTATGAATGTTTTCATTGCTCTTACAGGAACTCATTTTAGATTTTTATTTAAAAAGTTTATATACACAACTATACACTGACGTATATACATATGGCAGCAACCAGATTATAGTGTCGTTAACACCGGTCTTCACCCCTCATTTAACTTATTTAGCCTTTTTGTGTGTAACGCGAAGCACAAGTTTCTTGATAGTCTTTCAACATTTGTGATATCCATATTGGCAAGTGTTTGTAATTCCGTGTATTATGAGAAATACGTATTACCTTTTTTCATCCATACCGTTAATCAATCAATTCTATCTCTATGAGAGAGAGAGAGAGAGAGAGAGAGAGAGAGAGAGAGAGAGAGAGAGAGAGAGAGAGAGAGAGAGAGAGAGAGAGAGAGAGAACATGTAGTTTGAATGGAAATGTTAATTAGGATTCATGATAAATATTACCTGTTTTGATGAATACCAGCAATCACATTGTTTATTTGGTTTGACTCATGTGACTCATTAATCACGCAATTAATGCGATTAATTTATGAGGTATGAAAACACGTGCTCTTTGCAAAGTTAAATATTTATTTGGTTTGACACATATGACTCATTAATCACGCAATTAATGCGCTTAATGATGAGGTGTGAAAACACGCGCTCTTTGCAAAGTTAAACATCTTTAAATATCTCTTTAGCACCTTAGCTAGTTTTGTTTTAAATTGGTTTGTTGTTTCGTTAACAGTGCCGGCGAGCGACGATAAATGATTCGGATTAAAACGCGTGCTCTATGAAAAATTTATTGTCTTTATCTCCTTTTTTACATATAGATTTACTTATTTATAGTTTGTTTTGTTCATTGTTTAGCGTTTTAGGCATTTAAAGTTTTCTGATTACACAAATTACCCATGACGCTCGACTTTCTTGATTATTTATTTATTACCAGTACTGATTTAATATTTAGTCTGTTGTGCTGTCTGTCGAAATAAATATCAGTTAAACAACACGTTCGTGTTTATTTATTTGTGTCGGTGTATTCCATCTTCCAATATTTTGTTAGTTGTACCATTTTTGTTGTTACATTTTTAGGCCAGACAAAGTACCCGTGAAGCTTTATATTGCTAACATAGGCTGTGGGTGCTTTTTACAGCCGCTATATTGAGGCGGTTCTAATGAGTACCCGCAAAAATATATCTTTGAATGTAAATAAGGAAAAAATAATGACACCCCCGTAAACCCCAAAATTGAATAAAACTATGAATTCAGTAACAGACGAGAAAGTGACCATTTTCCTTGATCTTTAATGTTATTGTCGAAACACTTCCTTACGTTAACACGTCTATGCAATATAATGTGATTGTTTACCATGATTAGAATTGTTTGAAGAAAACAAGCTTAATAGTTTTAGTTGCCCCCGCAAATCGGGGCTTGGAGAAGTAGATTGTGTTGCATGATGCTCCACACAGACCTGGAACCCACCGCACATGAGTACTGGTAAACCGCTTAGAAAGTCTAAGCTTACCCAGGCAAAGTGGTGTGAGTCGGCCCATCCATGCATAATATTATAAACCCTATTGGTTTCATTGGGTGGCAGGGATTGAGATGTCATTTCATCTCGCTGGCTGATAAAAGTCCCATAAAATTGGAAGCAACATCTCAAAAATGACCTTTATAGTGTTGACGCGGACGTTAAACCACAAATCAAACAAGCATAAGGATATGCTATCCTTAGGCTGACGTGGTAGGGCGATATGATGCTACTTTAATATTTGCCTCTTCTCACCTCTGAAGATGAATAAAAGTTCTGAAGTGGAAATTAGTTATACCTTGGAAAGTGGGCGAAATGACTAGGGGGACGAAACGACCAGGGGGTGGGGGGGGGGGGGGGGTGCGAAACGACTAGGGGGAAACGACCAGGGAGAAAACGTATTGGGGCGAAACGACTAGGGGGAAATACTTTGGGGCGAAACGAATCGGATTCATTAGCATGATATTTATGTTAATAGTCAGTTTGCGACATTCTGGAATCGTTTTACGTTATTTACATTGCGTCGAGAAATATCGCAAGATATTTTAATATTTCAACACTGTTGCTCAAGTTTAGTAAAAGAAAATCACACAATGGCAGAAGCTGACTGGGACGAAGTTACATACTTGAAAAAAAGACAGCCTAAGAGTGGCCAATTGAAAACCCAACAGGTTGGTGCTAGCCACAGGCCGTGAGAGTGGCTCTCATCAGAATGAATCCGGGACGTTTCGGTCCTGAGACGTTTCGGCCGGGACGTTTCGGCCTGGGTCGTTTCGGCCAAAATTTTGACCTGGGTCGTTTTGGCCTATTTCGGTGGGTCGTTTCGGCCCTGGGTCGATTCGGCCTGGGTCGTTGCGGTCCAAATTTATTATGGTCGTCCACCCAGTTTTCGACTACACTCGGTTTTCGACGATATAAGCGGCTACGAGATTTTCGCGTGATTTGTGACGTCACTGGGGTTCTTATATCAAACTAAAGGAAATTCCATTTGTCTGTCCTAAAGAATGACCGAAAATATACATCAAGCCTGTAAATATTATCAGATAAATTACACTTTTTAATTGCCTGTAATTGTTTTAGTAATTGGATTCTGTCCAAAAACACATACCAAGCCATTGTACGCAAAATGATAAATTCGGTGGTGTTCCAAATGAGTTGGTTTTTGCAGAACGGCATTAACTGGTGGGTATTGTAAGTAATTTTGTATGGACTGATAAAAATAGTTATTTATACATGCTTTTCCATATTTATGATTATGCTAATTGTCCATCGTCGAAAACTGAGTGCTGACGTCATGACATTTTGACATGCCATGTGATCAAATATGGCGTCCGGTAGCAAAGCAAAGCGGCATGAACCCTTACAATGACTGGTTGTAACTGGTATAAAGAGTGTATTTTCATATTTTAGCGCACCACGGTAATGTTAATTATTTTCCTTTTATCCGCTACATAAGTGGTAAAACTTTGATCGTCGAAAACCGGGAGTGGCGGCATAGTTAGAATTTTTTTCTGTATAAAACAAATTGAATAGTAATTATTATTTAAACTTGGAATATTATTTCAACGACCTGTCACGTTAGCCATTGTTATGATAGCCCAAATAAAGTGTTTAAAAAGTTTTATCCATAGCCATGTTTCCAATTAGCACCACCGAGGAGATGTGACTAGGACTTCATTTTTGTCTGAGAATGATCAGTATTTACAGAAAAATTCTTCTATTAAGATCACTTTCTAGACTTCTAAAAAGTGGTCTTATTAGCGGGGTAGTCCCTTATAATGGAATTGGTGAAAAAATATTGCTGGAAAGACTGATTTAATTATTTTTTTTATGTGCACTGTGCCTTTTTTATTGCTTTTTAGTAAATCTTGCTGTCTTTAACTTTACTGTTCTTTTACTCATTAAATGTAATTATAGGCAATATTACGCCAATAAAAATCACATTAATGATAACAATTGTTCCACAATAATCGCATTTCTGAAGAACACAGAGCTGCACATTACCAAAATTATTAAAACTATTTATTCACCTAGCATAAAAAAATCTTGTCAAAACAACACACTGATTAGTACAGGTAAACTGCTGTTTTTCACACCTTTAGGGAAATGTAGGAACATTACCAAGATCTGTTGTGATGATGAGGAATCCAGCAAAAATTATATTGACCAATGGTCTGAGAGATACAAATTAACTTGACTTGGCCAAAAAGTGGTCTCAATCAAGAACAGTAATGGTAGTTTCGGTCTTTTGAAAGCGGTCTTAATACTGAATAGCGGGTGGTCTTAATTAATTATATAAGAAATAATTTGGGTCTGGCGAAAACCGGTATTAATAGCAGAGTGGTCCTAATATAGGAGTGGTCTTTAAGCGAAATTCTACCATACTACGAGCGTAGTATCAATGACACGCACGTTTTGAGAACAGCATGCTAAATATTTGCTAAATGTAGCCTAATTATTTTATATGATCAGCATGCATTTGTCGTTGAGATACCTTCAAAGACTTAATAACCTATAAATCTGTTCATTGTGATCAGAGTCTACACAGTTTGAAAAAGCCCCCTGTTTTCTGAGCTATTAAAAACTGAACGATGTTATTATTTTATATGATCAGAATCAGAATCAGAATTGTTACTGGTGACACGTCAAATGACATTCATACACCAGGACCTGTGATATGGGAAGTTAGTCCCTAGCTCTAACCAAAGATGTAAACTTAGCTACACAATCCTCAGCACCTTCAGCCGTCAAAATAATAGAATCGGGAAGGGCATTCCAATCTCTAATGGTTCGGGGGAAAAACGATTCTTTATAAATATCCGTTCTTGCAGTAAGGGTCTGAAACGTCATTGAATGGTGTTTTCTACATTGCCTAGCTGGGGGGACAAGGTCATCTGTTGGAATGCTGGCAGCACCCTTTAGACCTTTGTATAAGAGTATGAGCCTACTGTCTCTTCTCCTTTTCTTGAGAGACTCCCATCTTAATTTTCCTAGAATTCCAGTCATGCTCCCAGTTTAAAAGCAATAATTTCCAGTTACAAATCTAGCAGCTCTATTCTGAACTTTTTCAATTTCTTCATTTAGGACCACTCCGCTTGGGTCCCAGATGCAACTACCATATTCCAAGATTGGGCGAACAAGTCCCCTGTATGCTGTTTCTTTCACATCCTGAGGGCACTGATGAAGATTTCGCCTCAGGAAACCAAGTGTTCTATTCGCCTTTGTACACATATTGCTAATGTGTGTATTCCATCTCAAATCGTGAGTGATTGTCACACCAAGGTATTTAATGGAATTCAAATTTTCGAGGACCGTTCCCTCTAAGGTGTAAGAAGCCTCAACTTTATTAGATCTCTTCCTTGTTATCTGCATAATATTGCATTTAACTGGTTGAAATCTCATGCCCCATTTTCTGGCCCAACATCCTAATCTATCTATGTCAGCCTGAAGTTTCAGTGAGTCATCTGTATCTCTAATTTCCCGGTAACAAACACAGTCATCTGCGAACAGTCTTATTTCTGAGTCAATATCAGTGGAAATATCATTGATGTACAGGGAGAACAATAGAGGACCAAGAACGGTCCCTTGTGGGACTCCAGACAAAACTGGGGCCCATACTGAAGATTCACCATTAACAACAACACGCTGTTTTCTGTAGCAAAGGAAGGAATCTATCCATTTAAGAGTCTTCCCACCAATTCCATAACCAAATAATTTGGATTTAAGTAGTTCATGAGGAGGGGTGTCAAAAGCCTTCTCAAAGTCCAGAATAAATGTGTCCACCTGCCCCCCTTTGTCCAGGATTTTTGCCCAATCATTAATAACCGTGCTCAACTGAGTTTCGCAACTATGCCTTTTCCTAAATGCATGTTGTCTGTCTGACAAAAGTTTATGTTCATCCAAGTGGGCCATGATGTTTGAGCAGACTATGTGTTCAAGCAATTTACATAGAACACAGGTCAGTGACACCGGGCGATAATTACGAGCAAGAGCCCTGTCCCCTTTTTTGAAAAGTGGACAGATGTTCGCTAGGAGCCATTCTTTGGGAATTTCACCCGTATCGAGAGATTGTTGGAAAAGATGAGCAAAAACTGGACCTAACTCGTTTGCTAGTTCCTTCAGGACTCTTGGATGAAGCTCATCAGGCCCTAAAGCTTTAGAAGGGTTCAAGCCTTTAAGTAATTTGATCACTCCCGCAGAGGATACAACAATATTTTCCATGAAAGGGGCCGATCTTCCAGTCAATGGAACCTCGTTGAACTCAGTTTTATTAAATGCATC
This sequence comes from Lucinisca nassula, assembly GCA_963580285.1. Lineage (NCBI taxonomy): Eukaryota > Metazoa > Mollusca > Bivalvia > Lucinida > Lucinidae > Lucinisca > Lucinisca nassula. The sequence goes on from OY757010.1 coordinate 52,804,964, forward strand.
ATTGAATTGACCAACCAATTCCTCTGCCCTTTCAGAGTCCGATTCAGCGACCCCGTTCCCTCCTCTTTTATTAAGGGGTGGGATACCTTGCCTATCTTTCTTCTGGCTATTGATATATCTGTAGAAGTCTCTGGGATTCGCCTTTACATCACCTACCAAGTTATTTACATACTGATCATGCTGATTTTTGATGTCATTTTTAATTTCTCGTCTCAAGTTTTCAAATTTTGCTCTGAGTTTACCACTTCCCGACTTTTTTGCCTTAGCATGAATCTTATTTCTCCTCCGAATTTTTCTTCTTATTTCTGGTGTGATCCAAGGAATTGAAGATACAGACCTGCTAGTTTTGGAGGGGATATGATTTTCGGACGAAGCTTGAATGAAAGACTTTATCAAATCAAAATTCTCCTGGACAGACCGAGCGTCTGAATGACCATTAAAGTATTTCTCTCTTACAAATTTTAGGGCATCCTTCCTCATAGTTTCATAGTCACCCTTTTGATATAAGTACACCTTTCTACGAGGTTTCTTTATAGGTGGTATGAAGATTTTCAAAAATCCAGAGACAATATCATGATCACTTAGTTTGTCCGGGGATTGAATATCCCCAAACTGTCCTGGCAAAGTTGTAAGAATCAAATCCAAAGTGTTTCTATCTCGAGTAGGGAAGTCAACAACCTGTTCCAAGCCATGATCATTCATGATGTCGACCAACACCTGTCCCTCTGACGGACTCAGCATCGTGCCTTGTTTGCTGAGCCTATCTGGCCAAACAATCTCTCTGAAGTTGAAGTCGCCTAAGACATGTACTGCAGGAAGTTTTTTACCCTTATCAGCCTGCATCTGTCGTTGTGACACCTTCAAAGACTAAATAACCTATAAATATGTTCATTGTGATCAGAGTCTACACAGTTTGAAAAGCCCTCTGTTTTCTGAGCTATTAAAAACTGAACGAGCGAAGATAGCAAACACATAGGCTGATCTCCGAGTCTATGCAGTTCGAAAAAGCACTCTGTACAACCCAGGGACCGAAACGACTCAGGACCGAAACGTCCCGCGACCATCAGAATCAGAATTGTTACTGGTGACACGTCAAATGACATTCATACACCAGGACCTGTGATGTGGGAAGTTAGTCCCTCGCTCTTACCAAAGAGATAAAATTTAGCTACACAATTATCAGCACTTTCAGTTGTCGAAATAATCGAATCGGGGAAGGGCATTCCAATCTCTAATGGTTCAGGGGAAGGACGGCTTTATAAATGTCAGGAATCCGGGACGTTCGGTCATGAATAGAAAGAAAGCAAGAGTCATTTCCACCAGCTCGTTTTGGACTTTGGTCATTTGGCCTATTTCAGTGGGTCGTTTCTGTCCTGGGTCATTTCTATTTATCAAGCACCTCCGCCCATCAGGGCCTGGAGAGTAAGGCTGCATCTGTTCATTTGTTTGCTGATGATTGTGTTTTGTATATAGGAATATATATACATGTACTTCTTCTGACTGTCTTATCTTACAAGATGACCTGGATAGCCTAGCACGTTGGCAGGCCGATTGGCAAATGAAGTTCAATGTGGCCAAATGTCATTCAATGAGGGTGTCACGGCACCTTCCAGACAAGCAGATTAAATTCAACTACTCATTACATCAGCATACTTTGGAACATGTCCAATCCGCAAAATATCTTGGTATCACCATTACTGATAATCTTGATTGGGGTCAACATATTTCTGAGATTACTTCTACAGAGTAATTGATAAGGGTCGTATCGTCGTAAATACGACTCTAAAATCGAGCAAATACGACTAGAAATGAAGAAACAGTCGTACCAAATACGACCATCAAATTGGCGATACGCCAAGGTCGTTCCATTGCAGTCGTATCGGCAAGGGAAAAACAAAAACAAAAAATAAACGTGACGCCTGACAAAAAGCAATCGAAATCGCGGTAATTTTCGCCACATCATAGTCTTCAACAAAAACTGTTCCAATCTTCAAGAACGATTCGAAATTCATCCATTCAAAAATTAATTACGCTGAAACACTTCAACCTTACCTTTTGACGATCATATATTGAGCTTATATTCAATCAGCCTCAAGTTATGACAACTATCAACATGATTAGGAAACCGATTATTGATGCGTGATTACATAACGGTATTTATTATCCAAGAGAAAGCCGCCCGCTTTATTAACTTTATTAACAACGCCTGAAGCATGAACAGTAACTTTATGACAAGCGTGCATAAAAATACGATCCTGAACATTGTACGGCAATCACATTGGCTTCTACGGAGTGTCATCTTCGAAAAAAAAAAAATTGGTTCGGCAGATCTACAGATTCACATTGTCATGTACTTAGGAATTAAATATCAAAACAGACGCGCAGATGATAAAAAGTTAAGTTTGTGGAGAACCTGACAAAGTTTCTCCGGATAAACGCAAGCAAAAAAAATATAATGCATGGCTATTTCTCCCAAATCAAAGAAATTCACCCTAAAATGGATTACTCTGTATTTTGTGGAAAAACAAAACAGAAGCAACAACAACTAGGCTAGGATGTAACAGCGAATATATATCCGACCAGGCAGCGTAAGCGCTAGCTCTTTCTGCTTAGCGTCCGCAGGCCGCAGATGCAAGAAAATTTGCCTCCATGACTCATTTTTTCGCGTCCTTTGGCCATTGGCGGAAACTCTTAACCGAAGGCTTAAAAATCTTGTTTATTGCAGTTTTCCGACAAGTGTATGTCGGCGCCTTTGATTATTGCATCATGGTGGTTGTTTACTTTTGACTCCACTTCTATTTTTCATACTTTTATCATCCCGACGTACTTTTTTCTCGCAACATTGTCGTCAATGCACGTCTGAGATAGAACCACCGCTGCACAGAGTGATCTCTTTGTCCGTCGTGTTCCGTATACATTTGACCAAAATTATATTTATTGAGTCACAATGGCAGGATTAACCCGTAATACTTGGGTACTCATATATATATTTGTGAATCGCAGGTGGCCAGGCCAGCATGCAGTGCATGCTTATTTACCGCTATGTATCAAGTAGCCGATTAAATTAACACCCTAAGATGTCTCGCCGGCGTCTTTGAACATTAAGCAGAATGACTAGCAGCGCATCATAAAATAACGCAAACACAGCAACCGGGACAGACTGATTAGCTTTCACAGATACGCTTGCTGATCTGAGTCTTTACTGGTCGCACGTTTTATTGTATTTTTGGTGAGCGCTGAATTTCTCGCCTTTTACCAATCGCATGCAGTTGCTACAATTAGTGGAGATTTTCCCCCGCCTTTGAACGCGTAGCACGTAAGGCCGCTGCAGACAAAAAAAAACATGGGTTTGAAAACGTTTTGATGACAGTATGATACGTGTGACGGCTGAAGACTCCGACCAGCCTGCACAGTCTGATCAAAACGAGCCTTCAATAGCGTCTGGTGAAGATACGACCCTAGTTTTGAATTTAGTAGTACCGATACTCTCAAAGAATCACAGGATACGCCTATAGTCTTTGGTTGAAGGAGTAACAGTACTCCTCGGGCAAAAGCTTATCAATAACACGGACTTCTAAAGCAACTACGACATTAGGGTTTCTTAGACGTAATTTGGCTTTTGCACCTAGGCAGACAAAGGATGTTGCATACATAACCTTGGTTAGACCTCAATTAGAGCATGCATCACCTGTTTGGCATCCCCATGTTAAAACTCAGGTTCAACAGGTTGAGAAGGTTCAGAGGACGGCTGCCCGATGGACCTGCAGGCGATGGCGGAACAGAAGTAGTGTTGGTGAAATGCTCGATGAGCTGGAGTGGCCATTGTTGGAGGCCCGTCGCGAGCAGTCCTCTTTAACCTTCTTTTATAAGATACACTCTGACACAGTGTCTCTTAATAAAGATAAATACTTGACCCCTGTGACTACTTCAACTCAAACAAGGGCATCAAAACTAAACAACAGTCAATATCGTAGGTACCAGGCCTCTAGTGATGCCCTGAAGAATTCTTTCTTCCCTAGAACTATTCCTCAGTGGAACAGTCTTCCCTCCTCTGTGGTAAATGCCAAAACTGCAGAGGAGTTCAAAGCCCGCATGGTGTAGATTTGGATCCAGAGGTGTGCGTTTTAGTACACCTCTGAAAGCAGATTGTAAATAGTTTTAAGAACTCATCCAGTGGGTGTTTATTTTTTTTTTTTTTTGCTAAATTCTAAATTTAGCGCACCACCCAACTGAGGTAATGGCCAAGTATGACCGACTCAGTATATGAAGATAGATAGATAGCATGGTGCTTCCACGCAGAGCTGAAACCGACCCAACTTGTGTACTGGTAAACAGCTTAGGTAATGGCTAAATGAAATGCTTTGGTGCAGTGGTAGTGCATCAGATTTGTGGTTGAGAGTTTGCGGGTTCGATCCTCACGCTGACCAAAGTGTTGTCACAACACTTTTGTCAGTGTGAGGATCAACTTGTGTCCTTGAGCAAGGCATTTCATCCACATTGCTTAAAAAAAGTACTGGTTACCACGCAGGAAGTCCTGCTCGTAATGCTTGATTTACTACTTAAATTTAAGTTATTTGGTTACGGAATTCGGGGGAAGACCCTCAAATGGATAGATTCCTTTCTTTGCTACAGAAAACAGCGTGTTGTTGTTAATGGTGAATATTCAGAGTGGGCTCCAGTTTTGTCTGGAGTCCCGCAAGCTCTTCAAGACTGTTCTTGGTCCTCTGTTGTTCTCCCTGTACATCATTGATATTTTCACTGACATTGACTAAGAAATAAGACTGTTCGCAGACCACTGTGTCTGTTACCGGGCAATAGGGGTGCAACAATACCCCAAAAAGCATATTGCGATATGGAAAACCAGCTTTCTTATCGGCTGCTTGAGATGAATAGCAGTAAATAAGCATGCACAGCAAAGTGAGTAATAACCTAAGTGTAACAATTTAATTTAATTCCTGCTAATTGGGACGCAAAAGAACAGAAGAAAACAAATCTAATCTTGCGTGAAGTCTTGGTTAAATGTATTTGCATTGCTAGTCGGAACATGACTAATAAAGATTTCATTGTGAGAACATGTTGTGCTCTGATCAGTCGGCGCAGGGAACGGTTCCGTTTGTAATAAATATAATAGCGCACACGGTTCTATCGACTACGATGTCAGGAGAAAAGATGATAAAAGTATGAACTCTGCCTTCACTTACTTATGATGCAACAGTCAAAGTTGTTCATTATCACAGGTGCGATTTTCAGGCGCCGATACACATGGGTTGAAAAAAAGCTCATGTAGACAATGACCAAGAGGCGACATTCTTTTTTTTTCGTCATCCTCTTTTCGCGAAATGAGTCAAGGACGCAAATTTTCTTGCCTGTGTTTGCGGGTGCATAGTAGAAATACATGAAGCTAGCGCTAATGCTAGACTTGAGAAATTCGGGAAGAGCCACATGCTTGCTACATGTGTTGAAAATTTGCTGAATCATTTGTTGCATCTGAGAGTGGAAAGAAAATCATACAATAATAAGTGTTTTACTTTCAGCCCCAGTTTAATATTTACTTTGGGAATTCACTTTGCGTTCATCTATTCATTTTTTTTTAGCTCACCGTCACGTAGTGACGAGGTGAGCTTTTGGGATCACTTTTTGTCCGTCGTCCGTCGTGCGTGCGTCCGTGCGTGCGTGCGTCCGTCCGTGCGTGCGTAAACAATTTCTTTAAACGACATCTCCTCCTAAACCACTGATCTGATTTTGACCAAACTTCACAGGAATGATCCTTAGGTGGTCCCCTTTCAAAGTTGTTCAAATGGTTCCGGTCCGTTGCACATCTAGGTCACAGGAGCCAAAAACAGATTTTTTTCATCAAAAACTTAAAAAATCTTCTTCTCTGAAACCACAAGGCCCAGGTCTTTGATATTTGGTATGAAGCTTCATCTAGTGGACCCCTACCAAGATTGTTCAAATTATAGTGCTGGGGCCAAAAATGCCCCCGCCCTGGGGCCCTTTGGTTTCACATAGGCTTATATAGGGAAAATCTTTAAAAATCTTCTTCTCTGAAACCACAAGGCCCAGGTCTTTGATATTTGGTATGAAGCTTCATCTAGTGGACCCCTACCAAGATTGTTCAAATTATAGTGCTGGGGCCAAAAATGCCCACGCCACGGGGCCCTTTGGTTTTACATAGACTTATATAGGGAAAATCTTTAAAAATCTTCTTCTATGAAACCACAAGGCCCAGGACTTTTATATTTGGTATGAAGCTTCATCTAGTGGACCCCTACCAAGATTGTTCAAATTTTAGTGCTGGGACAAAAAATGCCCCCGCCACGGGGCCCTTTGGTTTTACATGGGCTTATATAGGGAAAATCTTTAAAAATCTTCTTCTCTGAAACCACAAGGCCCATGTCTTTGATATTTGGTATGAAGCTTCATCTAGTGAACCCCTTCCAAGATTGTTTAAATTAAAGTGCTGGGGCCAAAAATGCCCCTTCCCCGGGGCCCTTTGGTTTGACATAGGCTTATATAGGGAAAATCTTTAAAAATCTTCTTCTCTGAAACCACAAGGCCCAGGACTTTGATATTTGGTATGAAGCTTCATCTAGTGGACCCCTACCAAGATTGTTCAAATTATAATGCTGGGGCCAAAAATGCCCCCCGCCCCGAGACCCTTTAGTTTTACATTGGCTTATATAGGGAAAATCTTTAAAAATTTTCTTCTCTGAAACCACAAGGCCCATGACTTTTATATTTGGTATAAAGCGTCATCTAGTGGACCCCTACCAAGATTGTTCAAATTTTAGTGCTGGAACAAAAAATGCCCCCGCCACGGGGCCCTTTGGTTTTACATTGGCTTATATAGGGAAAATCTTTAAAAATCTTCTTCTCAGAAACCACAAGGCTCAGGTCTTTGATATTTGGTATGAAGCTTCAGCTAGTGGACCCTTACCAAGATTGTTCAAATGATAGTGCTGGGGCCAAAAATGCCCCCGCCCTGGGGCCCTTTGGTTTTACATAGGCTTATATAGGGAAAATCTTTAAAAATCTTTTTATCTCTGAAACCACAAGGCCCAGGACTTTGATATTTGGTATGAAGCTTCATCTAGTGGACCCATACCCAGATCGTTCAAATTATAGTGCTGGGACAAAAAATGCCCCCGCCAGGGGGCCCTTTGGTTTTACATTGGCTTATATAGGTAAAATCTTTAAAAATCTTCTTCTCTGAAACCACAAGGCCCAGGTCTTTGATATTTGGTATGAAGATTCATCTAGTGGACCCCTACCAAGGTTGTTCAAATTATAGTGCTGGGGCCAAAAATGCCCCCGCCCCGGGGCCCTTTGGTTTAACAAAGGCTTATATAGGGAAAATCTTTAAAAATCTTCTTCTCTAAAACCACAAGGCCCAGGACTTTGATATTTGGTATGAAGCTTCATCTAGTGGACCCCTACCAAGATTGTTCAAATTATAGTGCTGGGGCAAAAAATGCCCCCGTCCCGGGGCCCTTTGGTTTTACATAGGCTTATATAGGCAAAATCTTTCAAAAATCTTCTTCTCTGAAACCGCTAGGCCCCGGTCTTTGATATTTGATGTATAGCTTCATCTTGTGGACCTTTGCAAAGATTGTTCAAATTATAGCCTTTGTTGATGTTTGGTATGAAGCTTCACCTTTAAGACCTCCCTCAACATTATGCTCATTAAAGCCCTGGGGCCAATAATGGCCCTCTCTGGGGCCCACTTGTTACACTGTGGATCAGGTGAGGGATCCAGGGCCATCATGGCCCTCTTGTGTTTTATATTAGGATCACTTTTTGTCCGTCATCCGTGCGTAAACAATTTCTTAAAATGACATCTCCTTCTAAACCACTGATTGGATTTTGCCCAAACTTCACAGGAATGATCCTTAGGTGGTCCCCTTTCAAAGTTGTTCAAATGGTTCCGATCCATTGCACATATATGTCACAGGAGCCAAAAATAGATTTTTTTCACCGAAAACTAAAAAAATCTTCTTCTCTGAAACCACAAGGCCCAGGTCTTTGATATTTGGTATGAAGCTTCATCTAATGGACCCCTACCAAGATTGTTCAAATTATAGTGCTGGGGCCAAAAATGCCCCCGCCCCTGGGCCCTTTTGTTTTACATGGGCTTATACTGGGAAAATCTTTAAAAATCTTCTTCTCTGAAACCGCAAGCCCCAGGTCTATGATATTTGGTATGAAGCTTCATCTAGTGGACCCCTACCAAGATTGTTCAAATTATAATGATGGGGCCAAAAATGCCCCCGCCCCGGGGCCCTTTGGTTTTACATAGGCTTATATAGAGAAAATCTTAAAAAATCTTCTTCTCTGAAACCGCAAGGCCCAGGTCTTTGATATTTAGTATGAAGCTTCATCTAGTGGACCTCTACCAAGATTGTTCAAATTATAGTGCTTGGGCCAAAAATGTCCCTGCCCCAGGGCCCTTTGGTTTTACATGGGCTTATATAGGGAAAATCTTAAAAAATATTTTTCTCTGAAACTGCAAGGCCCAGGTCTTTGCTATTTGGTATGAAGCTTCATCTAGTGGACCCCTACCAAGATAGTTCAAATTATATTGCCCGAGGCCCTTTGGTTTTACATAGGCTTATATCGGGAAAATTTTTAAAAATCTTCTCTGAAACTGCAAGGCCCTGATCTTTGATATTTGGTACCAAGCTTCATCTTGTGGACCTCTACCAAAATTGTTCAAATTATAGCCCTTGGGACAAAAATGCCCCCGCTCCGGGGCCCTTGGTTTTACATAGACTTGTATCTAGGTAAAATCTTGAAAAATCTTCTTCTCTGAAACCACAAGGCCTAGGTCTTTGATATTTGGTATGGAGCTTCAGCTAGTGGACCTCTACCAAGATTGTTCAAATTATAGCCCTGAGACCAAAAATGCCCCGCCTCATGGCCCTTTGGTTTTACATAGACTTATATAGGGAAAATCTTTAAAAATCTTCTTCTATGAAACCACATGGCCTATGGCCTTGGTCTTTGATATTTGATGTGAAATTTCATCTAGTGGACCACTATCAAGATTGTTCAAATTATAGCCCTGGGGCCAAAAATGCCCCCGCCCCGAGACCCTTTGGTTTTACATAGACTTATATATATATATATTGATATTGACCATATATATATATATATATATGGAAATCTTTAAAAATCTTCTTCTCTGAAACTGCAAGGCCCATGTCTTTGATATTTGGTATGGAGCTTCATCTAGTGGACCTCTACCAAGATTGCTCAAATTATAGCCCTTGGGCCACAAATGCCCCCGCCCCGGGGCCCTTTGGTTTTACATAGACTTATATAGAGATAATCTTTGAAAATCTTCTTCTCTGAAACAGCAAGGCCCAGGTCTTTGAAATTTGGTGTGAAGCTTCATCTAGTGGACCTCTATCAAGATTGATTAAATTATAGCCCTGAGGCCAAAAATGCCCCTGCCCGGGGCCATTTGGTTTTACATAGGCTTATGTAGTGCTGGGGCCAAAAATGCCCCCGCCCCCGGGGCCCGTCATTTTACATAGGCTTATATAGGGAAAATCTTTCATAAAATCTTCTCTGATACCGCAAGGCCAAGGTCTTTGATATTTGGTGTGTAGCTTCATCTAGTGGACCTTTGCCAAGATTGTTCAAATTATAGCCTTTGTTGATATTTGGTATGAAGCTTCACCTTTTTAGACCTCCCTCAACATTGTGCACATTATAACCCTAGGGTCAATAATGGCCCTCCCTGAGGCCCACTTGTTACTCTATGGATCAGGTGAGCGATCCAGGGCCATCATGGCCCTCTTGTTTAAATTTTTTCATTTACCTGTGATAACAATTTTCACTTTTCACAGCTGATTTTCTTTCACCGACTTTGCACAACTAATTAGTTCTGATCGCTACATGACCAGGTGATTTGCAGTAATTGTCCAGATAAATTTATCTAAGCTAAGACATCTTCAGTAGTTCTAATCCTTTGTTTGGTCTCAGTGTCAAACGCCTATGGGCAAACATGAGACTTTTGAGAAGTTTCACACAAAGAGAATTAAGTCTTTTTGCACCGGTAAAGGCAAAAGCGAACCACGATACGATATTTCTTTTTGGCAAACCGCGGTTTACTGTCTAACTGTTGGTTTTCTTTTGCTCCAGCATTTCAGTGGTTTCTTGCTGTCGAGTCCTCATCGTTGTCTCACCTCTGTGGTTCTTTGATTTCTGTGTTCACGGAGATGTTGCACTGATGAGTTAGGAGGCCTTCATGCGGACTGAACAAAATTTTTTTATCTAAATCGCGACGGAAGTAAGGGCGAGGATTGTGGCCACGTAAAATCGATTTAAGCCCCCCAGTGGAAATCTTCCACTGACCGTTCCAAGGCGGCTCTTCTGTGGCGATTTATTTATGTTGTTGTTTGTTACTTACTGTGTGTATCACTTGTGTCTTTTAATTTTGGATGGCCATATGGCCATTTTGTGGGAAAGTAACTGTCCATATGGCCTTCCTTTGTTTAGGTTTCCATTATGGTCTGGTCGCTTAATGTTTGTATTTCTTTCCCTTTGGTGTCTTTTATGGATGGAGTAAGTTAATTGTATCAATTCCTGATCTTTGTTTTACTTCTACTTTACTGATATATCATTGCACCCCTACCAGGAAATTAGAGATACAGATGACCCACTGAAACTTCAGGCTGATATAGATTAGGATGTTGGGCCCGAACATGGGGCATGAGATTTCAGCCAGTTAAATGCAATATTATGCAGATAACTAGGAAGAGATCTAATAAAGTTGCAGCTTCTTACACCTTAGAGGGAATGGTCCTCGAGAATGTGGACTCCATTAAACATATTGGAGTGACAATCACACACAAATTGAGATGGAATACTCATATTAGCAACATGTGTACTAAGGCAAATAGAACGCTTGGTTTCCTGAGGCGAAATCTTCATCATTGCCCTCAGGATGTAAAAGAGGCAGCATATAAAGGTCTTGTTCGCCCAATCTTGGAATATGGTAGTTGTATATGGGACCCCAGCGGAGTGGTCCTTAACGAAGATATTAAGAAAGTTCAGAATAGAGCTGCTAGATTTGTAACAGGCAATTGCTGCTTTGAAACTGGGAGCATGACTGGAATACTTGGAAAATTAAAATAGGTGTCTCTCAAGAAAAGGAGAAAAGAAAGTAGGCTCATCCTTTTATACAAAGGTCTAAAGGGTGCTGCCAGCATTCCAACAGATGACCTTGTTCCCCCAGCTAGATACTGTAGAAAGCACCATTCGTTGGCATTTGAGACCCTTACTGCAAGAACTGACATTTATAAAGAGTCATTCTTCCCCAGAACCATTAGAGATTGGAATGCCTTTCCAGATTCGATTATTTCAACAGCTGAAAGTGCTGATGATTGTGTAGCTAAATTTACCTCTTTGGTTAGAGCCAGGGACTAACTTCCCACATCACAGGTCCTGGTGTACTGTATGCAGTAACAATTCTGATTCTCAGATGTGAGGATTTTTAAGACGTAGTTTGGCTTTTGCACCTAGGCAGACAAAGGATGTTGCATATAAAACTTTGGTTCGCCCTCAACTTGAATATGCATCACCCATTTGGCATCCCCATGTTAAAACTCAGATCCAGCAGGTTGAGAAGGTTCAGAGGACAGCAGCTCGATGGGCATGTTGGCGATGGCGAAATAAGAGTAGCATCAGTGACATGCTTAGTGAGTTGGAGTGGCCGTCCCTTGAGGCACATCATGAGCAGTCCTCTTTAACCTTCTTCTGTAAGATACACTCTGATATAGTGCCTCTGGATAAAGATAAATACTTGACCCCTGTGACAGCTTCAACTCAAACAAGGGCATCAAAAGTAAATAACACACAATATAGGTACCTAGCCTATAGTGATGCCCTAAAGCATTCTTTTTCCCAGAACTATTCCTCAGTGGAATAGTTTTCCCTCGTCTGCGGTAGATGCCAAGTCCGCAGTGGAGTTCAAAGCCCGTACAGTGTAGATTGGGACTCGGAGGTATGCGTTTTAGTATACCTCTGTTACCAGTAATCAGATTGTACATAGTTTTAAGCACTCATCCAGTGTCCTCTCCTTTTTAGCTCACCTGTCACGTAGTGACAAGGTTAGCTTTTGTGATCACATTTTGTCCGTGCGTGCGTAAACAAATTCTTGTACGCACGATAGCATCTTCATTTATGATTTGATTTTAGCCAGACTTACACACAAACACACAACTTGTATCGCCATGAGATCTAGGTTCCTTTCTTGAACCAGCCATATCCCATCATGTGCTACAGAGTTACGGCCCCTGAAAGGGCAAAAATTGCCTATTTTGGTCTTGTCCGCACGATAGCATGATGGCTGCATCTTCATTTATGATTTGATTTTAACCAGACTTGCACACAACTTGTACCACCATGAGATCTGGGTTCCTTTCTTGAACCAGCCATATCCCATCATGTGTTACGTAGTTACGGCCACTGAAAGGGCAAAAATTGCCTATTTTGGTCTTGTCTGCATGATAGATGTTTCATTTATGATTTGATTTTAACTAAACTTGCACACAATTTGTACCACCACAAAATCTCGGTCAAGTTCGAATATGGGTCATGTAGGGTCAAAAAGCAGGTCAAATCAGAGAAAAACCTTGTGAACACACTAGAGGCCACAGTTTTGGTCCGATCATCATCAAGCTTGCTCAGAATGAGTCTTGACAATAACCGGGTCAAGTTTGAATACGGGTCATGTCGGGTTAAAAAGTAGGTCAGTAGGTCAAATCATTGAAAAAGCTTGTGAACACACTAGAGGCCACAGTTTTGGTCCGATCATCATCAAACTTGCCCAGAATGATCATCTTGACAATATCTCAGTCAAGTTCAAATATGGGTCATGTTGGGTCAAAAAGTAGGTCAGTAGGTCAAATCATAGAAAAACCCTCTGAACACACTGGCGGCTACAGTTTTGGTCCGATCATCATCAAACAATATCTCGGTTAATTTCGAATAGGGGAAATGTCTGGTCAATATGTAAGTCAGTAGGTCAGATTGTTGAAAAACCTTGTGAACACACTAGAGACCCAAGTTTTGGTCCGATCATCATCTAACTTGCTCAGAATGATCATCTTGACAAAATCTGAGTCAAGTTTGAATATGGGTCATGTCGGGTCAAAAAGTAGGTCAGCAGGTCAAATCATAAAAAAGCGTTTTGAACACTCTAAGAGGCCACAGTTTCAGTCAAATCATCATAAAATTTGCTTAGAATGATCATATGGACAATATCTCAGTTAAGTTCGAATATGGGTCATGTCAAATCAAAAAGTAGATCAGTAGGTTATTTTGTCATAACTTTTCAAACGTTTGAGATAGATCCTTCATATTTGGCATGTAGGTTCCTTCTGACAAGGGCTTCCCACTCATAAAGATTTGACCTGTGACCTTGACCTGTGACCTACTTTATCATACCTTTTGAACCATATGAGATAGAGCCTTCATATTTGGCATGCATGTTCCTTGTGACAAGGTTTTCTCAGCCGTTCAAAACTTTTGAACCATGACCTTGATCTTTGACCTACTTTGTCATAACTTTTAAAGCATTTGAGATGCAGCCTTCATATTTAGCATGTAGGTTCCTTGCGACAATGTTGCTTAGATTATCTTCACCAAAAAGGCCAAAACAATCCCACTCGGATGAACAAAATGGCCACCGGAGGTAAAAATTGAAAAATATTGTAAATTTGATTCAAACGGAAACTCCCCCTAAACCCTAAGGCCAATTTGATTCAAAGTTCCCAGAAATGTTGCCTAGGTTACTCCTTAACAAATAAGAAATCACTCTGCTGATGAACAAGATGGCCACAAGAGCTAAAAATAGAATGTACTCAAGACAGTGACACACAGGTGAGCGAACCAGGGCCCTTTGGGCCCTCTTGTTTCTTTTTTTAAGCTAAATTCTAAATTTAGCCACCCACCCAACTGAGGTAATGGCCAAATATGACCGACTCGGTATATGAAGATAGTTAGATAGAGGGAGCAGCAGTAATAGGAGAAAAAAAAGGAGAAAATATGACCGACTCAGTATAAGAAAATAGATAGATACATGTAGGTCTAAGCCGGTCCAGGAAAAGTGATGCAATTCTGACCGCTCCTTAAATCCTAGCAGTTTCTCTTGGTGGTAGGCCTTGAGATGTCATTTCATCTCAATGTCAGGTAAAAGCCCCACAAAATCAGAAGCAACAGCTCCAACATGACCTTGGAGTTGGAGGGGATGTTTGGAGTTTAACGGCCCGGTCAACACTATTTTAGGTCATTTTTGAGCCGGTCAGTTTACCTAAACACACTTTTCCTAGGCAAGCTTATACGTAAGCGGTTAACCAGTACAGTGCACATTCTTTCGCCAGAAACTGACAACTGCCCTTCTTGAATCAGCGGAAGGAGAGAATGACCGTAGAAAAGATTTCGTGGTCAATCTCCACGAAGGAATGTTGCCGACCCCGGCAGGTAGCGAACCCGCATCCTCCTGATCACCAGTCAGACGCGCATCCGACTGAGCTACATGTACCAAGACCGGCTTGGTGGGGATGTAAAACCTCAACTAAACAAAAATCTACAGTTGGCTCGTTATCTCGACTTCGCCTTTCTCGATCCTATCACTTATGTCGGACCAATTTCTAAGTACCGTATATTTCCCCTATATATTTATTGTATTTCAACTTTGCACATGTCGAACTACTTTTAAATTGACACTTTGGCTATCTCGCACATCATTTTCAGTCCCTGAATATATTTTTCACAGTGTTTACTGCTGCGTATCTCAAACCGGGATTCATGACGTAAAGAAGCAAAAAAGAACAAATAAAAAAAAAATGATGCCATTGGTCTTTCAGTTAAGGATAATAATATAGACCTTTACATAACAGTTCATCAACACTCACAATGTTTTTAATTTTTCAAATGGCCAGGTGTGTTCGCAATTAAAATTAGCGCAAACAATACCTTCACCGCTATTACGAAAATCATGTGTGTGTAATAAAGACTGACGAGCGGTGCTCAACCTTAGATCTTGACACTGTCTTGTTTCAATGATTTCCAAGATTTCTGTGATAAAAGGCGGCTCTGATTTGTATTTATGACAAGGCATTTTAATTGGTTGTTTTATGTATTTGTCATTTATTAGTGTCAAAATTAAGTACTGTCCCTTATCCCAATGCACATACAGTGTAGATCCTAAAAAGATGGCTCATGACAAGCTTTCTTTGCAGGACCTAAAATGTTTAAATCAATACGAGTGACTACATACATGTACAGTATGACGTGTAGCATGTACATGTACTGCTCACCAAAGTGATATAAGCATTGCATTCACAAGTGGGGAACCAGTCCATTTAAGTTCATATCTATTTTTAGCTTATTTGGTTACCCAAATTTGCAGGAAGCGGCTCCCGCCCATTGGGGCTTGAAGAAATAGCTGGGCTGCATGATGCTTCCACGCAGAGCTGAAATCGACCCGCACACGAGTACTGGAAAACCGCTTAGAGGATCTAAGCCTGTCCAGGCAAAGAGGTGCAAGAGTCGGACCATCCATGCTTATAAACCCTATTGGTTTCATTGGGTGGCAGGGCTTTAGATGTCATTTATTCTCAGTGTCGGGTAAAAGTCCCAAAAAATTGGAAGCAACGTCTCCAAAATGACCTTTACAGTGTTGATGGGGACGTTAAACCTCAAATCAAACAAACAAACAAAATTTGCAGGAATTAACCGACAACAAAACATGTGAGATTTTTTTTTATAATCACTATACTTCGACAAGCTCCATTACTTTCATAAACAAATTTTAAAAACTCAATCAGATGTGCATGTAAGTACTCTAGAATAACTAAGAATACCGAGCATATCATGACAAATAATGGGCTCCGACATGCATGTGGCGTCTCATATTAGGATAACTTGAACTTTTTTATCCGCTCCCGTGAGGTTCGATAAAACGAGCGTCGACTGTATCTATCTTATACTGAGTCTGTCACATTTGACCATTACCTCAGTTGAATGGGTGGCTAAATTTAGATTTTAGCTGATAAAAAAAAATAAAAGTCACTGGATGAGTGCTTAAAACTATTTACAATCTGAATAACAGAGGTATGCATCTCAATCTTACACTGTACAGGCTTTGAACTCCTCTGCGGTCTTGGCATTCACTTCAGAAGAGGGAAGACTATTCCACTGAGGAATAGTTCTGGGAAAGAGCTATAGGACTGCATAGGACCTACGATATTGTGAGTTGTTTACTTTAATGCTCTTGTTTGGGTTGACGCTATTGCAGGGGTCCAGTACCTATCTTTATTAATAGACACTGTATCAGAGTGTATCTTATAAAAGAAGGTTAAAGAGGACTACACATGACGGGCCTCTAGGGACTACAGTATTGCTGGCAGGTCCATTGAGCAGCTGTCCTCTGCACCTTCTCAATCTGCTGAATCTGAGTTTTAACTTAGGGATGCCAAATGGGTGATGCATATTCAACTTGGGGGCAAACCAATGTTTTATATGCAAAATCCTTTCTCTGTCTAGGTGCCAAGGCCAAATTACGTATAAGGAATCCTAAATTCCTACTAATTTCCTAGTTGCTTTAGATGTTATCTATGAGATATGTTGACCCCAATCAAGATTGTCAGTGATGGTCATACCAAGATATTTTTGCGGACTGAACATGCTCCAGAATTTGTCGGTGAAGAGTATAGTCAAACTTATTTGCTTGTCTAGAGGGTGTCATGACACCCTCATTGATTGACATTTGGCCACATTGAACTTCATCTGCCATTAGGCCTCCCACTGTGCAAGTTGATCCAGGTCATCTTGTAAACTAAGACAGTCAGAAGGAGAATATATGTTCCTATACAGGACACAATCATCTACAAACAAATAGCTAACGGACCGATGACCTGACATTGATGAGTACCAAGAAGGGGACTGGTCCAAGGACCAAACCTTGGGGGGCTCAAGATAAAACAGGGACTGGATAAGACGCTTCCCTTTGGTGTCTCTGATGGAAACTGGTTTTTTTTTTAATTGTTTTGGTTCCTGATCATTGTCTTCACTTCTACATGTATTTTGATTAGTATTCGCTAGTATCACACTGGCATGCAGTTTCAGAACAGCATGTTAAACATTCTCAGGATCAGAGAATCAATCAACCGTGACTGCAGTCAGCTGTTGATTGATTCTTAGCATCTTCTTGCACATCAAACAATGACTCATGCAATGTGTTGAATATGTGCTGACTGATAAGTTGTTGTAATTTGTGAAAATGGCAAATCTGCTCCAACAATTTTATATGATCAGCCTGCACCTGTCGTTGTGATCAGTGTCTTCGCTGTTCAAAGGAGTCCTCTTATTTATAACTGAATGAGCAAAGATAGCAATAGCATGGGCTGACCTCTGATAAGCAATATTACGATGGAATGCTTTGAAATGTTGAGAAAAACATAAGGCCGAAACGACCTACCCCCAACATTGGGCCGAAACAACCCTTTAGAAATGATCTAGGGTCCGGAGCAGCTCAGGACCATGAAGGCCCTTGAATATTTAATATGAACCCAGGCCTAGCCTAGATAAGAACATGAGCATTGTTATCAGTGTATATAACTTGCTGTTGCTGCTGAAGCAGCTGCTTCCACCCTTCAGAGAAGTGCCGTTAAGTGTTCCGATAAATTGTTGTACCAAGTGCGGTGCTGGGTTTTACCAGCAGTTCGAAAAATTGTCCCATGCCTGTTTGTGTTTTAGCTCACCTGTCACATGGTGACAAGGTGAGCTTTTGTGATCACTTTTTGTCTGTCGGGCGTCCATCCATGCGTAAGCAATTTCTTCAAAGGACATCTCCTCATAAACCACTGATTGGATTTTGAACAAACTTCACAGGAATGATCCTAAGGTGGTCCCCTTTCAAAGTTGTTCAAATTGTTCCAGTCCATTGCACATCAAAGTCACAGAAGCCCAAAATAGATTTTTTTAATGAATACTTAAAAGATCTTCTTCTCTGAAACCACAAGGCCCAGGTATTCGATATTTGGCTTGTAGCTTGCTATAGTGGACTTCTACCAAGATTGTTTAAAGGCAAAAGATGCCCCCACCCTGGGGCCCTTTGGTTTGACATAGATTTACATAGAGAAAACCTTTAAAAATCTTCTTGTCTGAAACCAGAAGGCTCAGGTCCTTGATATTTGGTTTGAAGCTTCATTTTGTGGACCTCTATCAAGATTATTCAAATTATAGCCCTGGGGCCAAAAATTCCAGGGGCCCTTTGGTTTTTTGGAAAAGTCTTAAAAATCTTCTCGTCTGAAACCACAAGGTGCAGGTCTTTGATATTTGGTGTGTAGCTTCTTCTAGTGGACCTCTACCAAGATTGTTCAAATTATACCTTGAATCAAAGAAATAAATTTACATAGGGAAAACCTTTAAAAATCTTCTTGTCTGAAACCAGAAGGTTCAGATGTTTGAAATTGGTATGAAGCTTCGTCTTGTGTGGACCACTATCAAGTTTGTTCAAATTATGGCCCTTGGGCTAAAAATTCCCCCATCCCGGGGCCATTTGGTTTTACATTGACTTACATAAGGAAAATCTTTAAAAATCTTCTTATCTGAAACCAGAAGGCTCAGGTCTTTGATATTTGGTATGAAGCTGCATCTAGTGGACCCATATCAAGATTGTTCAAATTGTAGCACTGGGATCAAAAATGCCCCCGCCCTGGGGCCCGCTGGTTTTACATAGACTTATATATGGAAAACCTTTAAAAAATCTTCTTGTCTGAAACTACAAGGCCCAGGTCTTTGTTATTTTGCTTGAAGCTTCATATTGGTGACCTTTACTAAGATTATTCAAATCATAGCCCTGGGGTAAAAAATGGCCCAGCCCCAGGCCCCACCGGTTTTACATAGACTTACATGATAGGGATAATCTTTAAATACCTCTTGTCTGAAACCAGAAGACCCAAGTCTTTGATATTTGGAATGAAGCTTCCTCTAGTTGTCCTCTACCAAGATTGTCCAAATTATAACCCCATGGTGTCAAAAATGGACCTGCCCGGAGCCCACTGGTTGTATATAGAGTTAAGGCTGAGCCGGTTCATCTCTCTCTGGTGCACTAGGACCTAACCCTCAATGTCCACAAGGTGCCTAGGCAGTGACATACAAGTCAGCTCTGTATAGTCAAAGGGAACCACTGACCCATTACCCACTCTCTCCCTCTTTTTAGCTCACCTGTCACGTAGTGACAAGGTGAGCTTTTGTGACCACATTTTGTCTGTCGTGCGTGCGTAAACAATTTCTTGTCCGCACGATAGCATCTTCATTTATGATTTGATTTTAACCAAACTTGCACACAACTTGTACCACCATGAGCTCTAGGTTCCTTTCTTGAACCAGCCATATCCCATCATGTGTTACGGAGTTACGGCCCCTGAAAGGGCAAAAATTGCCTATTTTGGTCTTGTCTGCATGATAGATGTTTCATTTATGATTTGATTTTAACTTAACTTGCACACAATTTGTACCACCACAAAATCTCAGTCAAGTCCGAATATGGGTCATGTCGGGTCAAAAAGTAGGTCAGTAGGTCAAATCAGAAAAAGAAAACCTTGTGAAGACACGAGAGGCCACAGTTTTGGTCCGATCATCATCAAACTTGCCCAGAATGATCATCTTGGCAATATCTCAGTCAAGTTGGAATATGGGTGTTGTCGGGTCAAAAAGTAGGTCAGTAGGTCAAATCAAAGAAAAACCTGAACACACTCGAGGCCACAATTTATGTCCAATCATCATCAAACTTGCTCAGAATGATCATCTTGATAATATCTTGGTCACATTTGAATATGAGTCATGCCGGTTCAAAAAGTAGGTCAGTAGGTCAAATCATAGAAAAACCTTGTGAATACACTAGAGGTCGCAGTTTTGGTCCAATCGTTATCAAACCTGCCCAGAATGATCATCTTGACAATATCTCGGTCAAGATTGAATACGGGTCATATCGGGTCAAAAAGTAGGTCAGTAGGTCAAATCATAGAAAAACCTTGTGAACACACTAGAGGCCACAGTTTTGGTCCGATCATCATCAGACTTGCCCAGAATGATCATTTTGACAATATCTCGGTCAAGTTCAAATATGGGTTTGTCAGGTCACAAAGTAGGTCAGTAGCTCAAATCGTAGAAAAACCTTGTGAATACACTAGAGGCCACAGTTTTTGTCTGCTCGTCATGAAACTTGCTCAAAATGATTATCTTGACAATTTCTCGGGCAGGTTCGAATATGGGTCATGTAGGGTCAAAAAGTAGGACAGTAGGTCAAATCAGAGAAAAACCTTGTGAAGACACTAGAGGCCACAGTTTTGGTCCGATCATCATCAAACTTGCTCAGAATGATAGTCTTGACAATATCCGGGTCAAGTTTGAATACGGGTCATGTCGGGTCAAAAAGTAGATCAGTAGGTCAAATCATAGAAAAAGCTTGTGAACACAATAGAGGCCACAGTTTTGGTCCGATCATCATCAAACTTGCCCAGCATGATCATCTTGACAATATCTCAGTCAAGTTCAAATATGGGTCATGTTGGGTCAAAAAGTAGGTCAGTAGGTCAAATGATAGAAAAAAACCCTGAACACACTGGCGGCTACAGTTTTGGTCCGATCATCATCAAACTTGCTCAAAATGATCATTTGACAATATCTCGGTTAATTTCGAATATGGGTCATGTCTGGTCAATATGTAGGTCAGATTGTTGAAAAACCTTGTGAACACACTAGAGGCCCAAGTTTTGGTCCGATCATCATCAAACTTGCTCAGAATGATCATCTTGACAATATCGGTGTCATGTTTGAATATGGGTCATGTCGGGTCAAAAAGTATGTCAGCAGGTCAAATCATAGAAAAACGTTTTGAACACTCTAAGAGGCCACAGTTTCAGTCAAATCATCATAAAACTTGCTCAGAATGATCATCTGGACAAAATCTCAGTTAAGTTCGAATATGGGTCATGTCAAATCAAAAAGTAGATCAGTAGGTTATTTTGTCATAACTTTTGAACCGTTTGAGATAAAGCCTTCATATTTAGCATGTAGGTTCCTTCTGACAAGGGCTTCCCACTCATTAAGATTTGACCTGTGACCTTGACCTGTGACATACTTTTTCATACCTTTTGAACCATATGAGATCGAGCCTTCATATTTGGCATGCATGTTCCTTGTGACAAGGTTTTCTCAGCCATTCAAAACTTTTTACCCATGACCTTGACCTTTGACCTACTTTATCATAACTTTTAAAGCATTTGAGATACAGCCTTCATATTTAGCATGTAGGTTCCTTGCGACAATGTTGCTTAGATTATCCTCTACCAAAAAGGCTAAAACAATCCCACTCGGATGAACAAAATGGCCACCGGAGGTAAAAATAGAAAAATATTGTAAATTTGATTCAAACGGAAACTCCCCCTAAACCCTAAGGCCAATTTGATTCAAAGTTCCCAGGAATGTTGCCTAGGTTACTCCCTACCAAATAAGCTAAAATCACTCTGCTGATGAACAAGATGGCCACAAGAGCTAAAAATAGAATGTACTCGAGACAGTGACACACAGGTGAGCGCCCTCTTGTTGTCATTATGTCCCCCCACCCGAAAGGGAGGGGAACATATTGGTTTTGGTGTGGATCCTGTCGGAGTTGGCGTTGCCTCTTGTCTGCACTCTATCTCCTGAATGGATGGATGGATTTTGATTAAACTTACACAGATACACCATTGGGAGGGGGAAAAGTACTGATTAGATTTTGGTGACCTTGGTCTAATTTTCAAGGTCACAGTGCTCAAAACATTGTCGAATTTTAGGCCAAAAAAGCTTGTCTGCACTCTATCTCCTGAACCAATGGATGGATTTTGTTCAAACTTGGTACATAGTATAATTGGGATGGTCTCAAGAACTGATTAGATTTTGGTGACCTTGACCTAATTTTCAAGGTCACCACAGGACTAAGACTTAAAAATAAGCTTGTCTGCACTCTATCTCCTGAACCAATGGATGGATTTGGTTCAAACTTGGTACATAAAGTAAGTGGGATAGTCTCTAGAACTGGTTAGATTTTGGTGACCTTGACCTAATTTTCAAGGTCACCACAGGACTTAGACTGTTGAAAATAAACTTGTCTGCGCTCTATCTCCTGACCCGATGGATGGATTTGGTTCAAACTTGGTACATAAGGTAAGTGGGACAGTCTCTAGAATTGATGAGATTTTGGTGACCTTGACCTAATTTTCAAGGTCACCTTGGGACTTAGATTGTTAAAAATAAGCTTGTCTGCACTCTATCTCCTGAACCAATGGATGGATTTGGTTCAGACTTGGTACATAAGATAAATGGGATGGTCTCAAGGACTGATTAGATTTTGGTGACCTTGATCCAATTTTCAAGGTCACCACGGGTCTTAGGCTGTTAAAAATAAGCTTGTCTGTGCTCTTTCTCCTGAACCAATGGATGGATTTGGTTTAAACTTGGTACATAAGATAAGTGGGGTAGTCGCTAGAACTGATTAGATTTTGGTGACCTTGACCTAATTTTCAAGGTCACCAAGGGACTTAGAAATATACAAAAGAAATGTCAAGATGCTCTGGACTTCAAACTGGTGGGGGGACATATGATTTCCTCTGAAAACACTGTTCTAGTTCGTAATACTGAGGCACTTCATCTTATGTGACCAGATAGTGACATACATGTACATGTCAGCTCTGTATTGTCAAAGGGAACCACTGACTCATATGTCTAGCATCTTATGCCAATTCTTGCCCTCCCACCCCCACACCCCTTCAAAATGAGGCATTGTATGTTAGACTGAGTAAATTTATCACCATGCACTAGGACCTGACCCTCAGTGTCCAGAAGGTGCCCAGATAGTAACATACAAATCAGCTCTGTAGAAGAGAATTGTCGAAAGACTTCATCCTCAGAAAGAAAACAAGTTGGAAGGAATGTTCCATGGGTGTCCCTCTGACAAAATTGCTCAAAATAGTTTTGTTCCACTGAACATAATAGCCACTAAAACTTAACAATAAACAAGCTTTAAAATGACTTCTACTAAATAGGTAGACTGACTTTGAAATAATTACCAGAAATGTTCATTGGATCAGGTGAGCAATCCAGGGCCATTATGGCCCTCTTGTTGTTTGTTGTAAACAAATAATATTGGATGTCAGGACAGTGAATATAAATATGAATATACCTAATGGGCAGACTTGTAGGCTGATTGTCCGGTACCGGGCGGCTAGCCACTGCCAAATATCAATAAGGTTATGAACTGGTGGTCATCCTAGACACAGGCAGGCGTTTTATGTGGAGGAAGAAAATTTTAACTGGTCCGAGACGGTTGTCTTGCCGAGATTTTACATGATTGTTCCATGAAAACAAAGTTCTTGGGTATGCAAGGTAGGTTGTACTTGTAAAGGCATAAGTTGAATTTGTAGGTTTTAAGTGGTCTTTG
Organism: Lucinisca nassula; assembly: GCA_963580285.1. Taxonomy (NCBI): domain Eukaryota; kingdom Metazoa; phylum Mollusca; class Bivalvia; order Lucinida; family Lucinidae; genus Lucinisca; species Lucinisca nassula. The sequence continues at coordinate 52,828,461 of OY757010.1, forward strand.
TACCTTTATAGTGGCTGGAATTAGATAAAATTGGTATCAAAATTAACATGCACATCATATCACAACAATGAGACCCATTATTCTTTTCTAAGCTGTGTATTTTTGGCACCAGGGCAACTCAAATACTACATGTACTAGGGTCAAACATATTTTGACTTATCAAGGTCACACTATATTTTAGAAGTTTTTGGCTTTGTTCTCGATGCAGCAGATACGGAGAGTTAAAATGCGGCTTTAATAATGAGGATTAATCCAAATTGCTTTCTTATCAACATACATTACAAACACAGAGCATAAAACTGAGATTTCCAGACTTCTGTACAATGCCAGCCATTTTCACACACTTTGCGTTCTTGTTTACATAAAGCGCCTCAATGTCGTGCAAAAATTAAAGCATCCTCTGAGGATGGCGCAAAAATTAAGGGACATAACTACATAAAACGATGTGTTTTTTTTGTTCTTCGTTCTACTCTACAGAAGACTGTAAAATCTTCTGAATGCACAAGATAAGAGCATGCACATTCCTTCCGTCACTTGTTATAGGCAATTGTGATTAGCTTCCGATGAATACAGATTTTTTTCCCCTCATCAGGATTGTTAGGATCGACTGGTTTTTGGACAATTGAAAGAAGGATGGCGGCGTATCATTTTTAGAATACTAAGTTGTAACTTACTCATTTGCATATCGCATGCTACAACTGCAGCCAAGAACTGGGATGGGTATGGTTAATTTAATTAATTCAGCAGGATAAGGTGTAGAAAGACTTAAAACTGTTAATAACCCTTCATCGTTATAAATAAACCAGTTATATAACACAATTTAAAGATTGATCCAAAACTGTATTGGGTTTTAGAATCTATATACTGTTGTTTGGCTTGTAAAACTGTAAACACAGTTTATGCTTTGAACCCCAACAGTAATGTTATAAGGAGCCTAACCCTTGTCCTGCCAAAACACGACATCCCTGCTTCATGAAATAGTGTAGATCCAGATCAGACTGATGGCTTCTAAAGTAGAAGTCTGATCAGAATTTTCAGTATTTGTATTTCGTATTGTGACTTTGAAAGGAGATTCACGGTTTGTAAAGTGTCGAGTATCGAGTCAAAAATGTCGAGTATCGAGTCAAAAATGTCGAGTATCGAGTTGAAATTGTCGAGTATCGAGTCAAAAATGTCGAGTATCGAGTCAAAATTGTCGAGTATCGAGTCAAAAATGTCGAGTATCGAGTTGAAATAGTCGAGTATCGAGTCAAAATTGTCGAGTATCGAGTCAAAAATGTCGAGTATCGAGTCAAAAATGTCGAGTATCGAGTCAGAAATGTCGAGTATCGAGTCAAAAATGTCGAGTATCGAGTTGAAATTGTCGAGTATCGAGTTAAAATTGTCGAGTATCGAGTAAAGTTGGTCAAAATCTCAGGCTTCTAGATCAAATTTTAAGTTATATACTCTTGTACAAGTCTCCTACTCAGTACTTTTATTATCTTTTTTTCTGTTTCTCTTTTTCCCTCTTAGTTCTTTTTTATGTTTTTTTTTTTTTTTTTGGCTTGATTTAGGCGTATTCCGCTTCTATTAAAGAGGGAACAAATATGAGACTGAGCATCAGTCTAAAGCAGATTGAACCACATGAATATTCCCAAGAAAATATAGGTATAGATGTTGATAATTAATTAGTTTGTACCAAATGGAATCTTCCTCCTTTTATATAGGGTGAGTCCATTTCAAAATTAGAGGTGCCAGGTTTTGTTTTCTTCAAAATTTATTTGGAAATTGGCTGAACGTTTTACAAACATTGTAGGCCTTGATCAGATGCAGCATTCTGCGACATCTGATCTGGGCCTGCACTGTTTGCCAACTACCTGTTTTGGGGTTTCAGTACAAAATGGGTTAAATCACCAAAAGCTACAGACTGACCCCAGCTATCTAAATGTTAAGCTAAGTTATTTCAGAGAAATATCCATTAATCTGACTTTTATTGTCTGTTAAGGGGTTTATTCATGTTGTTCTCCTGGTCAGGTTGTAACTGATGTCAATGGCATTAATTTTGCAAGATAGTTTGCTTTGAAATCCAAAGAGCCTGCCCCCAACAAAATTAATAAATACCAACGCACGTGTCTGGACAAACAGTGCAGATCCAGATCCACAAAGATATGAATTCTATGACATTCACCCAACATCTTTTGGACCCTATACGATGCGGTTTGGCAACTAAGTTAAAGTTTTAGGGTAATTTATTTTTTGTTTTAGTTGTAAGGTCCATCCATTGCAGAACTTGACCTTTCACATGTGACCCAGGCAAGGCTCAAACCATAGCAGTGAGAGACCTGATGATTAAGAGTCAGCACTCTTATCCACTAGGCCATGGAGGTCCATGTTTTAGGGTGATTACAGAAATGATATATAGGAGTCAGTGCAACTGAGTGCATTGTATCCCAATCCCGCGGACACTTCCTATTTGGGTCACACTTGTACATTACGATAGCACAACCTTGTGCATAGAGCATTTAACATATTTTGAAAACTGTTGCTTTCCTGGTTAACATTTGTGATACGGTATTTGTCTTATTACACCCCCCAAATGAAATTTGGGGTCTGTCGGTCGGTCGGTCGGTCTGTTGACTTGGTTTCCAGACGATAACTCAAAAAGCGCTTTACCGATTTTTAGGCGGGCGTAGCCGCCTATAGTTACCGTACACCTCGTATATCAGATTTTTGTGCACCTCTTTAGACATGCCTTCTTGTAGTCCTCCGCTCAAAAAAAGAAAACCTAAAATGAAAAAGCAGTACACGCAATAAATCCAATGAAGTTCAATCGGACTGTTTGAAAAATTAATACTGTTTGTAAAAGTAGACCTGCTAATTAGATTTCACGAATAAATTTGCGCTGAAAGCTGAGTATAAAAATCCGGCACTATTTTCCTACGCCGTTGCTGTTTATGCTTGAAATCTCATTCCCTTTCACCCCCCATTTTCTGAACAGAACCCTTCTAGCTTTGATATTCAGTGAACTTATTCTATTACAATGGTGTATTGTTCAAGTCATTGACAGTTGGCGAACGGTGTAAAATCTGATGAGACTTCGTCACATGCCGTCTGATCTGGATCTATAAGGTTTGTATCGGTATCTGTACCTGAGTCGGTATCTGCAGCGATGTACAGGGTTGAAAGGGTTGAAACGCTTCTCTGTACTGATCGACAACGCAGAAAAAGCGACCGACTGAAGTCGGTTGATTTTCTAAGAGTGCCCTAAATTCACCGTGTCAGTCTGTCAGTCCGTCCGTAACCCGTTTGTGAAAATTGGTGATAGTGACTTAACCGCTTGGAATATTTAAACAATTTTTGGCATACTGATAGATATCAATGAGATCTAACCAATGAACTTGCGAAATATTACATTCCATTTAGTATAGCCTCGCCGAGGCGAAAAATGTGAAACTTTTCGAACTGCTTCTCCCCGGAAACCGTTGGGTCGATTGAAGTCAAATTTCATATGGAGCCTCTATGGGATGGGGTAAACCAAAATTTGCTCATGGGGTCCAGGTCACATGACCAAAATGGCCGCCAAGCCATATATGGTCTGTCTGTCTGTCCGTCCGTAACCCGTTTGTGAAAACTGGTGATAGTGACTTAACCGCTTGGAATATTTTAACAATTTTTGGCATACTGGTAGATATCAATGAGATCTAACCAATGAACTTGTGAAATATTACATTCCATATAGTATAGCCTCGCCGAGGCGAAAAAATGTGAAAATTTTCGAACTGCTTCTACTCGGAAACCGTTGGGCCGATTGAAGTCAAATTTCATATGGAGCCTCTATGGGATGGGGGAAACCAAAATTTGCTCATGGGGTCCAGGTCACATGACCAAAATGGCCGCCAAGCCATATATGGTAAAAACCCTTCAAAAATAGTCTTCTCCAGAACCACTGGGCAGATTTCCACGAAACTTGATAAATAGCATCTGGGACGTAGGCCCATCAAAATTGCTAAAATGGTGACCCTGGGTTGACCTTGACCTTCTTTGTGCCTAGGTCAAACTTTGACACATATGCTTTTGTATTGGAAAAGTGAGAATGCATTTTATCCTGCAAACGATTCTGAATACAGTACTAAAGAATAAGATATATTTTTGCTCCTTACGATAAGGCGCATTTATTGGGGGAACCGTTTTAGGTCCAGGTCACATGACCAAAATGGCCGCCATACCCATATATGGTAACACTCATAAAGCTAAAAGCATCCGGCGGGTCGTGCACTTCAGCTGAAGCACTGGTTACATGTATAATTCCAAAATATAAATTTTATTTGCTGTGAGTTTACATGCAGTTCCGTGCTTTAAGCAAATAATGAAGGTCCTGATCAGATGCTACATTCTGTGTCTGTAATCAGGGTCTTCAGTATTTTCGAATGCTCCAGTAAAGGGACGCTTGGCACTGATGGGCAGATAAGCTGCATCTGTCTGATCAAGGCATACAATCTAATGGAAAATTTAGCGAAACTATTTTTTTTCTTCTTTTGCGTCTATTTATGTCCCCACTTCCAAAGGAAATGGTTTGGCTTGTCCGTTACACTTTGACATTTTTACAGAAGGGGAACAGAACAGAACAAAACAGGACAAAACAGAACTTTATTTAACTAACTGCACAGGTGGCGTAAAGTTGAGCTTTTATCTCGAATTTACGGTTACTAGCATGAAAATAAAAAAGGAACAGGCTCGTTTATGTTTATTTATTTATTTAGATTTATTTATTTATTTTTTTATTTATTTATTTATTTATGTTTGCATTTCCTCCGTCGGATTTAGTATGATGTCTTCCTTTTCGACTAAGCCATTTTAACCATTTCGGATCTAGAGATCAGCTTAATTGACAGTATAATTTGGCCTAATAACTCAACCTCCCTCAGTATTTTGATTTCATTTGGAAACATAAAATTGTATAAATAAAGTTTGTTCCGACTCTGTGATCAAATGCAGCCGAATACGAGTGTGTTGAAAACATCAATATTACCACGAGTGCGATGCACGAGTTAAATTTCTGATGTTTTCAATACACAGAATGATGATTTGTAGGTTGTCCTCAGTGTATAGCTATGTGATTGTCAGTCGGCCCCCGCCCATCGGGGCTTAAAGAAATAGATATGCTGCATGATGCTTCCACGCAGAGCAAAAATCCGACTGCACACGAGTACTTGTAAACAGCTTAGAGTACCTAAACCTGTTCAGGTAAAGCGGTCCGAGTAGGACCATCCATGCTTATAAACCCTATTGGTTTCATTGCGCGACAGGGCTTGAGATGTCATTTCATCTCAATGTCGGGTTAAAGTCACACAAAATTGGAAGCAGCGTCTCCCAAATGACCTATACAGTCTTGACGGGGACATTTAACCTCAAATCAAACAAACAATGTGATCGTCAGCAAAGCTGGTGCAAATTAATTAAGATACAGGAAGGTGCATGTAAATAAATAAATAAATAAATAAATAAATAACAGTTTCTTCCGTCTTGAAAAGAGTCAACTTCTTGGAGACCTGCATCGTGTCAGTGGTCTTTTATTGAAATAGCCCGTTTGAAGATAAATACACTCAATGATAAATTCAAGAGCAATTACGTGTGACTGTATAGTCATTTTTTTTTTTTCAAGTTTTAACTAAAGAGCATTCTAAATAGATGACATTACTCGCCCGCCTCTCAGTACTTTCAGTACTTTGATTATAATTTTTGGTACACTGATGTAACATCATAAAATACAGGTCAAGTTCGATTTCCACTACAATTTGTCAATTTTCGACATAGTTATGGCCCCTTTCAAGTGAAAAAATTGCAAAATGCCGCTGTTGTACTATCAAGGCAGTTTTTGTGGGGGTATTCATCACCTTTAGTGATAGCTCTAGTTTATACTCAAAACATGGGTTTTTGGTGCTCGTTAGAACCACCTCAGGTGGTTCCAACTAGTACCCACAACCTATATCTTGGAACAGAAATAAGAAAATACTGTATACTCCTGTACACTCCAGTTTTCTAATATAAAGTGGGGTTTAGAGGGCTATTCATTACACAGACTTGTTATCACGGTGAAAAATGTTGTGCAAAATAGCTAAAACGATCCCACTCCGATGAACAAAATGGCCACCAGAGCTAAAAACAGAAAAAAAACATTGTAAATTTGCATCAAATGCGAACTCCTCCTAAACCCTTGGGTCAAGTGGATTCAAACTTCACAGGAATGTTGCCAAGGTGACCCCCTACCAAAATAGCTAAATTGTTCCGCTCTGTCGAACAAGATGGCTACCATCGCTAAAAATAGAAAAAATGACAACTTCTGTTGTACCCTTAGGCCAATTTCATTCAAACTTTGTAGGAATGTTGCTTAGATGACCCTATACCAATATAGTTGCAATGATCTTGCTCTGATGAACAAAATCGCAGCCAGAGCTAAAAATAGAAAAACATTGTAAATTTGCTTCAAACGCAAACTTCTCCTAAAACCTTTGGCCAATTTGAGCCAAACTTCACAGGAATGTTGCCTAGGTGACACCCTACCAAAATAGCTAAGATTGTTCTGCTCTGACAAACAAGATAGCCACCAGAGCTAGAATAGAATTTACTTGAGACAGTGACACTCAGTCGAGCGAATCAGGGCCCAGAGGGCCCTCTTGTATATAAGTAGACTGGGGATGAAAGCTCGGACGAGTTTAAAAACTGGCAAGGTCAGAGCATTAATCATAGTGTTATGTCCCCTTGATTGCTGAAAATGTCTATTTTTGACCTTGTCATCAATTTTGATTGGATCTTCCTGAAACTTATATACAAGTCAGTCAGGTTTAGAAGCTTGGATGAGTTATCGGTCAATTACCCACGGAGTTATGACCCCTACTTTACTGAAAATGTTTATTTTTTACCTGGTCACCACTGTAGCCACTTCAGTGTTGATTGGATCTTCTTGAAACTTACAAAGAAGTAAGTCAGGGATAAAGGCTCGGACGAGTTCGAAAACTGGCTAGGTCGGCCTATCTTTCATAGAGTTACGTCCCCTTGATTATTGAAAATGCCTATTTTTGACCTTGTCATCACCGTAGCCCCTTCAGTTTTCATCGGATCTTTTTTTAAGCATACATGTAAGTAAGTAGGGATAAAAACAAAATGGTGAGGTCAGCCTATATTTCAGAGTGTTATGTCCCCCTTGATTACAGAAAATTCTATATCTTTTACATTGTCATCACCATAGCCCCTTCATTTTCTATTCAAACGTCTTGAAACTAACATGTAATTAATTCCGGGATATATGCTTGAATCAATTAGAAAACTGATGAGGCCCCGGCAGAGCCATTTTTGGCCCCAGGGCTATAATTTGAAACAATCTTGGTCAAGGTCCACCATATGAAGCTTCATACCAAATATCAAAGAACTGAGTCTTCTGGTTTCAGACAAGAAGGTTTATAAATATTTTCCCTATATAAGTCTATGTAAAACCTGTGGGGCCCCGGTGCGGGGGTATTTTTGGCCCAAGGGCAATAATTTGAACAATCTTGATAGAGGTGTACTAGACAAAGCTTCATATCAAATATCAAGGACCTGAGCCTTCTGGTTTCAGAGAAGAAGATTTATAAAAATTTTCCCTATATAAGTCTATGTAAAACCTGTGGGGCCCCTGGCGCGGGGGCATTTTCTGCCCAAGGGCTATAATTTGAACAATCTTTATAGATGACCACTAGACAAAGCTTCATATCAAATATCAAAGACCTGGGCCTTCTGGTTTCAGAGAAGAAGATTTTTAAAGATTTTCCCTATATACATGTAAGTCTATGTAAACCAAAGGTCCCCGGAGCAGGGGCATTTTTGACCCCAGGGCTTTTGTTTGAACAGTCTTGAAAGAGGTCCACTAGATGAAGCTTCACAACAAATATCAAAGACCTGGGCCTTGCTGTTTCAGAGATGAAGATTAAAATTTTAAAGATTTTCCCTATGTAAGTCTATGTAAAACCAAAGGGCCCCGGGGCGGTGGCCTAATTTTTTTTTTGCCCCAGGGCTATAATTTGAACAATCTTGATAGAGGTCCACAAGATGAAGCTTCACACCAATTGTTAAAGACCTGGGCCTTGCAGTTTCAGAGAAGATTTTTAAGGTTTTTCCTATATAAGTCAATGTAAAACCAAAGGGCCCTGGGAAGAGCATTTTTGATGCAAGGGCTATAATTTGAACAATCTTGGTAGAGGTACACGTGATGAAGCTACACACCAAATATCAAAGACCTGGGCCATGCTGTTTCAGAGGAGAAGATTTTTTAAAGACATTTCCTGTGTAAGTCAATGTCAAACCAAAGGACCCCGGGGCAGGGGCACTTTTGACCCCATGGCTATAATTTGAACAAACTTGATAGAGGTCCATTTGATGAAGCTTCACGCAAATTATCAAAGACCTGGGACTTGCGGTTTCAGAGAAGAAGATTTTTAAAGATTTTTCCTATAAAAGTCTATGTAAACTGAACCAAAGGGTCCCTGGGTGGAAACATTTTTTGCCCCAGGCCTATAATTTGAACAAGCTTGGTAGAGGTCCACTAGATGAAGCTTCATACCAAATATCAATGATTTGGGCCATGCAGATTTTTTAGGTTTTCAGTGAAAAAATCCATTTTATTAACCTCAGCAGCACTTCCAAGATGGGAAATCTTCTCTCAACTGATCCTCTGGTCGGTCATCTTGTGGTTCAAGCACTCCATTTGGGCTATCAGCAACTCATCATTGTTTTGGTGTAAAAGCTATTAATTATCCAGTAAATGGGCTGCATTTGTTAGGGCAGCATATATAATGTCCATTAACATCAACTTTGGCATTCAGTGTTTGTTTTAGTTCATTTTGATGCTAGGCACATCAGTTAGGAATTAATTACAAGATTTAATGTTTCAAGACACCCAAATATTGTTTATCTGTAAGGGGAAAAGTGTTGCTTTGCCCATTTTGTACCAAAAGGAATCTTCCACCATATACAGAATAAGTCCATTTCAATATTTAGGGGTGTCATGTTGTGTTTTCTTCAAAAACTACTTGGAAATTTGCTGAAAATTTTGCAAAGCATTACGAAAACACGCCTATACAAATACATTATAATTCTTACCACCGAAAAATGACAATTTTCAGATCTAACGAGTACCCACAATCTATGTTTTTGAGCAGAAATAAGAAAAATAATTTATACCCCTGAAAACCCTAGTTTTACTATATAAAACTGGGGTTTAAGGGGGTCAAATTTATATAGGTGTGTTTTCGTGATGAGTGAAGGTCGTTCTGCGTCTTCTGATCTGGGCCTGCACTGTTTGCTTACTAACTACTGTTTTGGTGTTTCCTGTACAAAAAGGGTTAAATGAACAATAAAAAAGAGGAAAAATAAAAATGTCAGTGTAGATGTGTTGCATACTAAATTTATAAATATTTGGTATATTAGGGATAGACCACTTTAGGACCACTGTTGCCCTAGATCAGCAAAATTAGCTTGTTAAAATGATGACAAATTTTAGGATAAAACAAACACAAGTCCACTCCTACCAAAATGTGACAATTGTTTCCTCAATTTGAGTAGCTTTGATCTTTCAAGCTCCAACAATTAAAACAAACAGATCCCAGCAAAAGACTATAAATCAGATAATATGTCAGACTATCTGATTAAATTCTAGAAAAAGGCACACTGGCTGTAGGAAGGAGATAAAATTCTAGAAAAAGCAGAGTATAATTAGTTTTCAAGATTGTAGCAGAGTTGAACATTATTTAGTTTTCATTGACCAGCCTGGTCAAAACTTTTTTTTTTGTTTTCATCGGGTGAACAAGTCTGTGAAATGAATGCCCCCCTCCCCTAAACCCCACTTTATATAGAGAAAACTGGGGTTTACGGGTGTATACATGATTTTCCTTATTTCTGCCCCAAGACAAAGTTTGTGGGTACTCGTTACAACCGCCTCAATGAAGGGGTTGAGGCGGTTCTAACGAGCACCCGCAACCTAAGCTTGGAGTATAAATAATAAAAATATCATGGATTTTCATCAGAAAAGTAGCCATTTTGGTGATGTGAAAAAAATGCACTATGTGTCACGGCTTTGTTATCGTAATGGTTGTGATTTTACGGCCCTTCCAAGATTATTTCACTTATTCAGTTGAGCCAAGCGATAATCAGAGGTTGGCAAAAACCAGAGTGCCCGGAGAAAAAAACATGCAGAACTTAGTGTCTCACACGTGACCCCAGCCTGGCTTGCACCCACAGCGGCTTACCCATGTGCCGTCAGTTTCGGCTCTACGTGGAAGCACCATTCAACTTAATATATTTCTCCAAGCCAAGATAGGCGGGCGATTTTTGGTTTGATATTGTGTATGATAACTGAATAGTCGATTCTATGCTAGTTGAAATCTTACCAAGTCTTTTTGTGAGCATATTAACGTAAAGTCGGAGCCGAAGCGTAAACTCGACATATTTTGATGGGGCCAAAAATAGATTTTTCCTGATATGACCCTTTATAAAAATTCAGGTTGAAAAAATAAATCTGGAATAAGGAAAAAGGAATAAGGAAACAGCTTATCACTCGTTGCAAGCAGTGCAGATCCTTCACTGTTTGCTTGAAGTTCAACCAGTTGTTATCAATGATTAAATTCTAATATGCTTGGTACCCCTTAACTCTTAAATGCACCCCTTCTGTATGTGGGATGGGACATCCCATTCTGTACAAAATGGGAAAAAATGTTTTTTGTTGTTTTTTTTTTTTCTTTTATTTATTTGTGATTTTTCCTCATTACTAAAACCTCTTAGTTACTTATAAACATTCTTACTTTACCTTATTTACTTACCTACCTGCTATTGAATTAACTTTGAAACAACGTTTAAAACGTTGTTTCAACATTGAATCAAAGTTGAGTCAGTGTTGTGTGCCTGCAAGATTACTTACTTACTTACCTACTCACTCACTCACTTGCTTGCTTGCGTGCTCGCACACTCACTCACTCACCCACTCAAATCTGTTTCTTTTAATTTACTCTGTATAGTTAAAAGCCATCTGTTTTGTCCTTAGCTTTAGCAACTTCTGAGTGTTTCCAGCTCTGGTAATAAAATACCAATTCTGACAGTCCAAACCAGAAAGATGGTTTAGTTTAGTTCTGATAACAAAATAGAGAAAATTCAGAAAAAGTCTGTATTTGTAAGAGTGAGTCATTATTTTTGAGTCATTGCTTGTTCAAATAAGACGACTCACATACCTGCAAAGTCATGCTGCAGAATTATGTTAATCACTCCTAACAAAATGTGACAAAGGTTTCCTCAATTTGAGTGTCTTTGATCTTTCAAGCTCCAACAATTAAAACAAACAGATCCTAGCTAAAGACTATAAATCAGATAATATGTCAGACTATCTGATTAAATTCTAGAAAAAGGCACATTGGCTGTATGAAGGAGGTAAAATTCTAGAAAAAGCAGAGTATAATTAGTTTTCCAGATTGTAGCAGAGTTGAACATTATTTAGTTTCCATTGACCAGCCTGCTCATTTTTTATTTTTTTTTTGTTTTCATCAGGTGAACAAGTCTGTGAAATGAACGCCCCCCCCCCCCCCCCCCCCCCCAAACCACACTTTATATAGAGAAAACTGGGGTTTACGGGTGTATACATGATTTTCCTTATTTCTGCCCCCAAGACATAGTTTGTGCCTCAATGAGGCGGGTCTAACGAGCACCCTCAACCTAAGCTTGGAGTATAAATAAGAAAAATATCATGGATTTTCATTAGAAAAGTAGCCATTTTGGTGATGTGAAAAAAAGCACTATGTGTCACGGCTGAGTTATCGTAATGGTTGTGGTTTACGGCCCTTCCAAGATTATTTCACTTATTCAGTTTTTGTTTGTTTGATTTGAGGTTTAACGTCCCCGTCAACACTGTAAAGATCATTTTGGAGACGTTGCTTCCAATTTTGTGGGACTTTTACCCAACATTGAGATGAATTGACATCTCAAGCCCTGTCGCCCAATGAAACCAATAGGGTTTATAAGCATGGACGGTCCGCCTCGCACCGCGGTTCCTGGACAAGTTTAGATCCTCTAAACGGTTTACCAGTACTAGTGTGCGGGCCAGAATCAGCTCTGCGTGGAAGCATCATGCAGCCCATATATTTCTTCAAGCCCCTATGGGCGGGGGCCATCACTTCTTCATTTGAGCCAAGTGTTAATCAGAGGTTGGCAAAAACCGGAGTGCCCGGAGAAAAACCACGCAGAACTTAGCATCTCACATGTGACCCCAGCCAGGCTTGAACCCACAGCGGCTTTCTCATGTGTCGTCAGTTTCGGCTCTCCGTGGAAGCACCATTCAGCTCAATATATTTCTCCAAGCCAAGATAGGCGGGCGATTTTTGGTTTGATATTGTGTATGATAACTGAATAGTCGATTCTATGCTAGTTGAAGTCTTACCAAGACTTTTTGTGAGCATATTTACGTAAAGTCGGAGCCGGAGCATATTTTGATGGGGCCAAAAATAAACCTTTCCTGATATGACCCTTTATAAAAATTCAGGTTGAAAAAATAAATCTGGAAAAAGGACAAAGTAATAAGGAAAAAGGAATAAGGAAACAACTTATCACCTGAGCAAGGCCTTCACTTTTTGCTTAAATTTCAACCAATTTTTATCAATGATTAAATTCTAATCAGCCTGGTACCCTTTAACTCTTAAATGCACCCCTTCTGTATGTGGGATGGGACATCCCATTCTTTACAAAATGGGAAAAAATATTTATTTTTCTTGTTTTTTTTTTTTTTTCTTTTATTTATTTGTGATTTTTCCTCGTTACTAAAACCTCTTAGTAACCTATAAACATTCTTACTTTACCTTATTTACTTATCTACCTGCTATTGAATCAACGTTGAAACAATGTTTAAAACGTTGTTTCAACGTTGAATCAAAGTTGAGTCAGTATTGTGTGCCTGCAAGATTACTTGCTTACTTACCTACTCACCCACTCAGTTGCTTGCTCGCGTGCTCACACACTCACTCACTCACTCACCCACTCAAACCTGTTTCTTTTATTTTCCTCTGTTTAGTTAAAAGCCAAGTTTTAGGTAATCTGTATTGGCCTTAGCTTCAGCAACCTCTTGAGAGTTTCCAGATTTTTGCAAGCAGGGGTAATAAAATACCCATTCTGACAGTCCAGGTTTAGTTTAGAGATTAAAGTCTGATAACAAAATAGAGAAAATTTAGAAAAAGGTAGTATTTTGCAGGAGTGTAATGTTAACTCGATACTCGACTTTTTTAACTCGATACTCGACAATTTTGACTCGATACTCGACTTTTTTGACTCGATACTCGACAATTTTGACTCGATACTCGACTTTTTTAACTCGATACTCGACAATTTTGACTCGATACTCGACTTTTTTGACTCGATACTCGACAATTTCAACTCGATACTCGACTTTTTTAACTCGATACTCGACAATTTTGACTCGATACTCGACTTTTTTGACTCGATACTCGACAATTTCAACTCGATACTCGACTTTTTTAACTCGATACTCGACAATTTTGACTCGATACTCGACTTTTTTGACTCGATACTCGACAATTTCAACTCGATACTCGACTTTTTTAACTCGATACTCGACAATTTTGACTCGATACTCGAAATTTTTCACTCGATACTCGACAATTTTGACTCGATACTCGAAATTTTTCACTCGATACTCGACAATTTTGACTCGATACTTGATACTCGACAAAAAGAAACCCTCCTTTGAAAGAATGTATTATTGTAATGTATTCCTTCAATGTCCCCATCTGAATGACAAACAAATATATAAAAGTAATTTGATTGGTTGATTGGCAGGACAATGGTTAATTTTTTTTTGTTGGTTTTGGTTTTACGGCCCTTTACAGATTATTTCACTCATATTGAGCTGATCGTTAATCAGAGGTGGCCGAAAAATGGAGTATCCGGAGAAAAAACAACTTACCTTCCGTTGCAGAACTTGGCGTCTCACGTGACCCGAGCAAGGCTTAAACCACAGCGGTGAGAGACCTAATGATTAAGAGTCAGCGCCCTTATCCACTAGGCCACGGAGGCCAGTTTACAATGGTTAATAGGTTGTGGTGTACCTTAACCCGTTTCGTACCAAAATGGGTACCCTGTCAAACAGTGCAGAATGCGGGGTCTCATCAGGGCCTACAGTGTTTGCGAAAAGTTAAGCAATTTTCCAAGTAAATTTTGAAGAATACACAACCTGACACCCCTTAGTTTTGGAATAGACGCCTGGTATATATAAGGCGGAAGATTCCATTTGGTACAAAAAGGGTAAAATACACATATACATACATGTATATGTTAATAGGTTTTGGTGTACCTTACATGTACTTCTTATTGTAGGCCCTGAGTGCTGCCCAAAGACAAGGAGTAGAAATTGAAACCTCGAAAAAATGTAAGTGAAAGGTTTTGCAACGTTCTTTGTATGTACATGTACTACTTACAGCAATGATGCCATTATGCAAACACGCCTATACAAATACATTGCCACTTTTATCGCCAAAAAAATGAAGATTTTAATATGAAAAATTGTGATATTTTTCTTATTTCTGCTCAAAATATAGATTGTGGGCACTCGTTAGAACCGCCTCATTGAGGCGGTTCTAACGAGTACCCACAATCTATATTTTTTAGCAGAAATAAGAAAAATAAGGTATACCCCCTGAAACCCCAGTTTTACTATATAAAATTGGGGTTCAAGGGGGTCAAAAGTATATATGCATGTTTTCTTGATGCTAAGTATTGGAACAGACATGCCTAAGCAAACATTGCAGATCCAGATCAGACTGCTCCTGGGAGTCAAGGAGGTCACATGGGTCCCATCCTAAATTGAGAAGTCCTAAATATTACACAGGAAAAGCTTTTTACACCTTTTGATTTTTCAAAACTGCCCTGAATATTTGTTCATCATCATATGAATGACTAAAATTAAACTTTCTGCATTCAGTTGTGTTTCAGTTACGAAAAGTGTCTGTGTATTTGTTAGTTTGAATATAGGTTTAACGTCCCCGTCAACTAGTGTTTCCCCCAGCTCCTAAAAAGAGCATGGTGCTGGTTAGGAAAAAAGGCACTCTCAGCGCCCGAAAATATGTAAAAAAGGCATTTTAAATACGAACAGCCATGTTAAAAGGGCACAATCACATGCAGCACACTGCTAAAAGGGCACATCTCTCTACTTGAAATAAAAAGATCCTTCTATTACCCTTTATCTTCAATGCTTAATTTTACTGCCTGTTTTATTATGCTAAGTGAAGAGATATAGAGAATACCAGGTGAGTGACTTTTGATATCAAGTTTATCAGGCAAGGCTTCGAGAACGCTTGTAGAATTGCGAGGCTTGCCGAGCCATTCTACATGCGTTCTTGAAGCCGAGGCTGATAAACTTTATATCAAATGACAGAAATCTGGTATTCTATTTATCAGTTTACCCCCTTGTACACTCTTAAATTAACAATTTACGAACAGTTATTGATGGTCCTCAGTGGGTCCCAGCATTCTGGCAGTCGATATATTTAGTATCAGCTGACCATATTTTCCTATGACATTTTTAAAGCAATTTTTACATTTTTTCCCAGTAACAATAACATTTTTTGTCATTTTTCCAGTAGTCCGGTTCATTCATAAAAGTGCAATGTCACGTTGACGTGATAAAGCTCACTTGTCCTGAAATAGCATATCTTTATCAGGTCAATTCGTTTCAATGCAATATATATAGGGGGTAACTGATAAAATTATGTTACATTCACCATTGGTGACAAGAAGTTTAAGTTTTGCAAGCAAGCCAATCACCGAAAGAAACGTTTGGTACATGTTTGGGTCCCAGCTCCCATTCACACTGACATACACACAAACACTGACATGACACTGGTCAGGCACACTTTCACACTTCATTTGTTTAATGGGTGTCACTCACACACTTGTTATGTCTTTAAATTAAAGTGACATAATTGAGTACATGTACTATAAACAGGGTACCATAAAGATGGACTGTCAAGTGGGCAGCACTTTATTGCTAAAAAGTGTCTAAAGTAGCCTTTATTTAAACAGTTATTTTTTGGCCAATTTCAGTGATTTTTGTAACAAAATATAGGGCAACATTTGCTCTATCTGAAAAAGGGCATGGCACTAGAGAAAAGGGCATGCCACAAGAGAAAAGGTGCACAGGGCCATGCCATGCTCAATAGGGTTGGGAGAAACACTATCACACTGTTTAGGTCATTTCCAATTTTGTGGGACATTGAGACGACATGACATATCAAGCCTTGCCGCCCAATGAAACCACAGGGCTTATATGCATTGGACAGTCTGACTCAGCACTTTGCTTGGGCAAGCTTAATCCTTCTAAGCCATTTACCAGTAGTCGTGTGGTCAGTTTCAGCTCTGCATGGAAGCACAATGCAGCCCAATCTATTTCTCCAAGCCCCGATGGGCGGGGACAAAAAGTGTCTGTGTAGTGTATATATGTATCCACTGTCAGGGGTCCATGAAGACTCCCACAGGTTCATTTAAAGAGTCCTAGGCAGACTTTTAGGAGTCAGAGACTCAATAATATCCTGCGTCAGGGAAAACACTGAAAATTTGGGTGAGAACTTGAGATAAGGGAGATGCAATCTTTTTCCCACCACTGATAAATCCAAAACTATTGTAGGACCTAGTGATGATGTAGTCCTTGTATTTGTCTATACTTTAAGGGGAATGGATACACCTTCAGGGGAGGCAATTCCTGCAAAAGTATTTTTGTCTCCCATGTCAATAGGGGTCAACTCTTAAAGGAAAGAATTTACTCCCAAGGAGCAAATTCTTTCCTTTTAAATGTCAGAAAAATCTGCCAGATGTTCCCATTCCTCATAAGTTCTTCATTCTGTAGTTGCTGGTGGACAGAACAAGCAACATGCGGCCTCGAAGAATACTGCTAAACTAGATCGCGAGACTGAAGAACTGCACCATGCCCATGTAACCCTCGATACTGCCCAGTTAATACAACGGGCACGCCAGGCAAAAGGTTGGACACAGAAGGAACTGGCGACAGTAAGTGATTGCCATTGGCATAGTTAACAAAAAAACATGTAGTGTAGTTTTGTTATAACACTATAACATGGTTTTGGATATATACTATCAAGTGATGGCTACAAAATTTTCTTTATTCTTTTTAGCTTGCCTTATGAAAGTAAGGGTGAGCTATTGCTATACCCCTGGCAGCGTCGTCAGCATCAGCATTTGGTTAAAGTTTACCTGCAAGCTCTTATTTGTGATGTTTTACAAATTTATTTTCAAATAAAATTACTAATTGGTAAAAAAAAACCAATATTTTACATATTCTTTTTTACTCCATTTTCCAGGTTTTTTGGCTTAAATTGGACTTTTTGAGAAGTGAATATTTTCCTCTGTATTACCTCCCTTATTTCCTTGTTTTAACCCATTTTGTACCGGAAACCTCAAAACGGACACCCTGGCAAACAGTGCAATCCCAGATTAAGGCCTACACTGTTTGCAAAAAGTTCAGCCATTTTCCAAATAACTTTTCAAGGAAACACAATTTAGCACCCCTAAATTTTGAAATGGACTGCTATGTATGAGGAGGAAGATTCCATTTGGTACAAAAAGGGTTAAAGTTAACCTGCAAGCTTTGTGGTGCATTGGATAAGACTTTGGACTTTGAATCAAGATGTGAAACACGACGTCTCACCAGGGTCTACACTGTTTGCCATTCATACAGCTATTTTTAGACACAACATCAGATAGTGAATTGCACTTATTCAAATTTAAGATTGAGGTGTCTGAATATTCAGGCCTCATACTGACCAAGCTTTTCCATGCCTGAAAGGGCCAATTTTGCAGCCCTTACCCTCATCCTGCTGAATACGACAACCTTTTACTTTGCAATCAGTGAAGATCCAGATCAGATGGCTTCTGAAGAAGCCATCTGATCAGGATCAACACTGTTTGTAATGCGCAATCAGTGAAGATCCAGATCAGATGGCTTCTGAAGAAGCCATCTGATCAGGATCAACACTGTTTGTAATGCAGTTTGTAAATTGAACAAATACATCATATCGGAAATTGGTGTTGCTAAATAATTTTATTTAGCAGGATAAGGGTTAAATAGTCATTTTAAACAGAATAACGGAGGTAAAATCAAAATCTAAAGGCTTGAAATCAAGAAAAAAATCAAGCTTTAAAAGCCTGAAATCCTGCAAATGCCTGAAAAATATGAGGCCTGAATATTTAGGGTAAATATAGTAATCTTAAAAGGGCTGTAAAATGCAAATTAAAAAAAAAATGCTTTGTTTGCATGCTTGTGTTTATGAGGGTATTCTTTGCCCTGTCACAAATAGCTTGGCTATAGGTACTGAAAACTATCACTTTTTCTTCTGCTTTCAGAAAATTAATGAGAAGCAACAGGTAGTGAATGAGTACGAGTCAGGTAAAGCCATCCCCAATAATCAAGTCATGAGCAAGTTGGAGAGAAACTTGGGTACGTATTAGGCGACTTGGTTTTTAGCCCAGTACGCTTCACATAAAACCAAAATCATATGAGCCAGTGCATCACAAAACCTACATAAAGACGTGTGTTACTCAAATGCTCGGATCAGTCTGCTCATTTACTTACTAAGACAACAATGCCGTTTATCTCTATTTAAATAGTTCGCAGGCTATAGAAGGTACTTTCAATCAGCGAAGGCTGATCAGAGTACCCGAATGCGTAGGCTGATCTGAGTCGTCGCTTGTCACACAAGCATTAGTGTAGGTTTTGGTGTGTGCTAGCTCATTTAGTTGACCATGACTTTTCATTGACCTGTTTCCTGCTGAATCAATTAATTTTGTCACATCCATTTCTGACTATGAACCAATCAGATAACTTGATATCATTTATTCACAAAGGGAATGACAATGTAGATCATGATCAAATGGGCCCCGTCAAGCGATTTTGGTACTTATCGCCTATGCGAGCAGCGAAGGTTCAGGCAAGCCTGCACATCTGCGCAGTCTCGCCAGAACCTTCGCTGCTCGCTCATACAAGCAGTGATTCATGAGGAACCTTCAGACAGAAAGCCATATCCCTGGACCCTCTGACTGGCTGGGCATGCGCAGTTAAAATTTGTCATGACGGAATGCTGGAAGACACAAACTGGCTTGGCGTGGCTCAAATGACTTCTTCAGAAGCCATCTGATCTGGGTCTACAGTGTTTGCAAAGGTGAGGGTTATTGTGGTGGTTAAGATAACACACGTGTGTTACATAGTGCCTTATTAAAGGCTCCACAACTGACATATTTCTGATGACAGTTTGTGATATTGTTCTTATTTCTCTTCCAAATATAGATTGTGAGTGCTCATTAGAACCCCCTCATTGAGTACCCGTGATTTATGTTTTTGAGCAGAAATTGTGTGTGTGTGTGTGTGTGTGAATTCGGGTTTAACGTCGCTTTCAACAATTTTTCAGTCATATCACGACAATGTCTGGTTGCGACAGGGAGCTCAGTGGTCACTTTTATAGTGCTGCCTCACCGAAGTATCATGTCCTAGAAACATTACATGATACCACACCCAGTCACATTATCCTGACACTGGGTCGACCAGTCCTAGCTCTTCCCCGTAAATCTGAGTGCCGAGCGAGGAGCAGCTAGTACCATTTTTAACGACTTTAGTATGTCACGGCCCGGGATCGAACCCGTGACCTCCCGTTTCCCCAGAGCGGACACTCTACCAACTGAGCTATCGGGGCCGGTAAGCAGAAATAATGAATACCCTTGTAGACCTTTCTGTATAAAGTTTGGTTTACAAGGGACTCAGATGTTCTTCATACAGACTTTTTAACGTGAGCAGACATCTACTTGCAGGTGTGTGACTAGGGTACTGAATGGGGTTGTATATTTTTCAGGTCATGAGCAAGTTGGAAAATATTAAACATGCATTTGCAAGGCAAACAAATGTCCATTTATGCCCTGGATTGCCACCTGAAAATGGTTACCATCCAGCAACTGGTAGATTTCCATTAAATTTCACATTTCAAATGATACAGAACACCTTGATTGGGATTATTTCTCAACATTTATCATCTTAACCCTTATCTTGCTGTTCACGACAAACCCTATCTTTGCAAACAGTGTAGATCCAGATCAGATGATCAGGATCTACACTGTTTGGCATTCAGTATATGAATGTGTAGCAATAAATAACATCAAGTAATTTGATTGGTTGAAAGACAGAAATGGGTGTGGCTTAAATGAATATTCAGCAAGATAAGGGTTAAACAGGGTAACTGCCCTTGATATATATCAGAAAATATGTAAGTAAAACAGCCGGCTCTTACGCTCTTGGGAGGATAAGTGACTGCAGAATGCTATGCATAGCCCCAGATAAGGCCTAAGGATTAAAGGATAATTTTTCATATGTCTTCATAAAAAAAAAAAATGCCTTTTAGGTACTTGAGATTTGCCTCATTAAGACAGTGCTGACATGTGCCCACGATATAGTTTTTAAATTTCTGAAGATTGATTTGCGGCTATTTTGGTTTTATTTCCCTTTCAAAATTATTTGGTTACTTTATACATAGCCCCAGATAAGAGGTGGGTATCCACATATATTTTGCTTCTTTCTGCATGTAAACGTATGTTGTGGGTACTCATTAGAAGCACCACACTGAGGCGCTTCTAATGAGTACCCACAACAGGTTTTCGTGCAGAAATGAGAACAATATCAGGATTTTCCAGGGAAAAAAAAGCACTTTTTCTGGAGCTATGTTTGTAGAGAGCTGATCATTAATCAGAGAAAAAAGACAGTCTCGGTAGCTCAGAAATAAGAAAAATGTCATGATTTTTCATCTTAAAATGTTTTTTTCGGCTCTAAAGTTTACAACAATGAATTTTCTGTATTTCAGGAATGAAGTTACGCGGTAAGGACAAAGGGCTGCCATTTGGCGGGAAGTAGTGGTTAATACATCAGAGAGGAATGGCATATTGTGTATATACATCGTGCAGAAATTATCAGTTAATGTTACCTGCAGGACATTCAACTCGTTTGTTGATCAGTTTGAATTATAAAAAAGTGAGATTAAAATGACTGCTCATGAAGCCACGGTTGAAATATCAGGTTAATTTGAGCTACTGGGTACATCAAGCAAAAATGTGTCTTTGGATAAAAGTGCAAGGCAAAGACTCAGATCTGTCTGCGTGGATGAGAGTTTTAGGTGTACACAGTACACAGTATGGATGATGATTGCCCAAGGTGTTGACGGGGATGTAAAACCTTAATTCAAACATAAATCCCTATGCGGACAGGGAAGCTTGTTTTCTGACCTGGGGCCAGTTGTTCAAAACTAACGACGTCATTAGTTAACGTATCGTTAAAACATTGATCATTAAATATGGCAAATATGCTAAAATTTTCGATTTTTTTCTTGCTAGAACAGTTAACAATTTGACCACCAACGAGCTTGTTAAGCTAACGATGCTTTGAAAAACTGGCCCCAGGTGCCAGTTGTTCAAAACTAGCTACATCGTTAGTTTCTATATTGTTAAAACTTTGATCCGGCCCCGCCCATCGGGGCTGGAAGAAATAGATGGGCTGCAGAATGCTTCCACGCAGAGCTGAAACCGACCACACACATGTACTAGTAAACCGCTTAGAGGATCTAAGTCTGCCCAGGCAATGTGGTGCGAGTCGGACTGTCCATGCTTATAAACCTATTGGTTTCATTGGGTGACAGGGCTTGAGATATCATTTCATCTCAATGTCGGTAAAAAGTCCCACAAAATTGGAAGCAGCATCTCCAAAATGACCTACATAGTGTTGGCGGGGACGTTAAACATTAAACAAAACTAACATCGTTAGTTTCTATGTCGTTAAAATTTTGATCATATACTTATGTTTTTGCTGAAAAATGTGAGCAGCTTTTGCATATGCAAAAGCTGCTCTCATTTTTTCAACAAAAATAACACTTTATTAGATATTGTACTTGCTATAACTGTTAACATGTGAGTAAACAATTTGACCACTATCGAGCTTTTTAAGCTAAAGATGCTCTGAGCAACTGGCCCCAGGCAGTCTTCACTGTGCACTAAATGGCAAAGTTTAACCATGTGGTCAGGGGAGGTTGTATTTTGACTAAGTTTGTGCACAGAGTGATTTGAGATTTACCATAATGATCCTTTTTGCCATTCTATCTGCACCTTTTGGACTCCTTGCTGGATTGTGAAACTCAATTGACTCTCGTTATCTTGACCTCGCCTATCTCGATCCTATCACTTATGTCGAACTGATTTCTAAGTCCCGTATATTTCCCCTATATATTTATTCTATTTCAACTTCTCATGTGTCGAACTACTTTTAAGTCGACACTTCGGCTATCTCGCCAATCATTTTCAGTCCCTGAATATATTTTTCACTGTTTTTTATTACTGCGTATCTCGAACCGGGATTCATGAGGTAAAGAAGAAAAAATAACGGATAATAGTCCTTTACAAAACAGTTCATCAATACTCACAATGTTTTTAATTTTCCAATTTGTCTTGGTGCGTTTGCAATTACGAACATCACGTGTGTGTAATAGACTGACAGGCAGTGCTCAACCTTTTATCTTAACACCGTCTCGTTTCAATGATTCCCAAGATTTCCGTGATAATTGTATTAATGTACGATTTGGTATGACAAGGCTCTTTAATTGGTTGTTTTACGTACTCGCCAAAAGTGTCAAAATTGAGTACTGTCTCTTGTCCCAATGCACATACAGTGTAGATCCTAAAAAGATGGCTCATGATCAGCTTTCTCGACAGGACCTGAAATACGAGGGACTACCGTATGACGTATAGCATTGCATTCCCAAGCGGGGAATCAGTCCATTTAAGTACATATCTATTTTTAGCTTATTTGGATATCCAAATTTGCAGGAATTTAAAGACAACAAAACACGAGAGAAATCTTTAATAATCGCTGAACTTCAACAAGCTCCGTTACTTGCATAAACAAATTTTAAAAACTCAATAAGCTGTGCATGTAAGTACTATTACTCTAAAATCACAAAGAGTACAAAGCATATCGCGGCAAATAATGGACCCCGACATGCATGTGACGTCACACTTGGGTTTTCTCGTACTACGGATAACTGGAACTTTTTTATCCGGTCCCGTGAGGTTCCAGATAACGAGTGTCGACTGTATTTTGTTAATATTTTAGGAGAACAAGTCCTTAAGGTGTCAGAATTTTTATGATTTTTACGGTAGCTGAGGGCATATGCTTGAAGGTCCACTTTTTGCTTGTCATAACCCAGATGATCTTAACCCTTATCCTACTGAATGAATGAATTTGGCCACACCCATTGCTGACTATTGACTAATCAAATTACTTGATGAAATGTTTAAGTTCAATTCACAAACTACATGATAAAAAGTTTAATTCAGATCATATTGCTCTGATCAGAATCTACACTGTTTGCAAAAGTGGGGGTTGTTGTGTTCAGCAGAATGAGGGTTAACTCTTTCTCTCCCCCCCCCCCCCCCCCCCCCCCCCCCCCCCCCACAGGCACCAGGCAGATTTTTCTGCCATCTTTCAAAGGGAGACAACTTTCGGAACTTCCTGTTCTCTTTTCTATAAGCTCTGTCCGACGGAAAAAGGGGTCAGCTCATAAAGGAAAGAATTTGCTCCTCAGGAGCAAATTCTTTCATTTAAGAGTTGACCCCTTTTGACATGGGAGACAAAAAATACTTTTGGAGGAGTTGCCTCCCATGAAGGTGATTACATTCCCCTTAATAGGATGGAAAACAGTGTAGATACAGATGAAACTGCTCATTACTCTGTTTTGGATTGGTATCTGTACCAGTCTATAGTATTCCATGTCGCTATTAAAGCAGGCAAAGTCAAGGCTTCTTTGCACATACATTTCCGAAGACACAGTTTCATTTGCCAAGACTCCATTTATTCCTATGCAATTCACCTTTCTGCAACCCACAATGCATAATTCCAGTTTGCTTTACGCTTTTTATGAGGGAAATCCCACAATTTGACACTTCTAAGCAGTGCAGACCCTGATGAGACCAAAGAACTCAGCATTAATAGTAAAAAGGGTTAAAATACAAGATTTAAAGGTATAAGTCCAGGTTCAAGACAGCTTTCCAGCCTATACTCAGATACAATCAACTCACTAGTGCTGTCAGTAACAGGCCTCTGTGGCCTAGTGAACGAGCGCGCTGACTCTTGACCATTGGGTCTCTCACCACTGTGGTTCGAGCCTGGCCGAGGTCACATGTGAGATGCCAAGTTCTGCAATGGAAGGTTAGGTGTTTTTTCTCTGAGTACTCCAGTTTTCGCCCACCTCTGATTAACGATCGGCTCGATATGAGTGGTACAAACTTGGTATCTTGGGATGGCAACTTAAATGCAAGCATCCATATTTGACCTTGAACTACATTTTATGGTTCACTGACTTTGTAAAATATTGCGACCACCCTAGCTTTATCCAAATGGTCAGGTTAATTTCTCAAGAACTATAAGAGCTTCATTAATAATACTTGGTGCAAACTTGTATCTGGGGGTGGCAAGTTAAATGCATATTTGACTTGACCTACATTTTATGGTTCACTGACTTTGTAAAATATTGCAACCACCCAAGCGTTCACCCTAATGGTTAAATTGATTTCTCAAGAATTATAACAGCTGATTCAATGATATTTAGTACAAGCTTACATTTAAGAATAGCAACTTTTATGCAAGCATCTATGTTTGACCTTGGCCTAGAGGTCATGGTTCGTTGACTTTGCGCCCCCACAGGCACGACATAGCCTTTGGCGGAATTCTTGTTTGTTTGGGTACTCCAGTTTTCATATAGCATGATTAACAATTGGCTTGATTTAAGTAAAATACTCTTAAAAAGACTTCTACACAAAAATAAGATCAGCTGGTTTCTTAAAAGCAGCTGATCAGGATCTATAAATTGAAATCCTGCAACACAAATGGCTGAAAATTGGGGAGGAGTTAGCATATAGAAAGAAACACAAATTGATTGGAAACATTGGCTATTTTTGTGTGTACCATAAAAGTTAAGATCAGTTGTTTAAGTTAGCCTTGCTGCTCTCATCTTCAACTGTGGTGAATAAAAAACATTTGCTGCTTGTACATAGAATAACCATTTCATTTTTGTGTTTGTGGGAAATTGTGAGGAACTACAGATTGAAAATCCAAGTATGTTCATGTCTGTTGTTGCATTTGCAGCTATTTTAGACAGGTGGTATTTCATAAGTTTTATTTAATAAAATATTTGTAAAAATAGAGACTATGTTTCTGTTGAGTCCTGTTCTATAGGCATAATGTTTTAATGACAAGCGCAAATAATTTGCATGGTTATGATTGATCGAACACAGGCATGCTACAGCAAGAATGGATAATTTACATGATCATCCATCACGAAAACACGCCTATATAATTTTGACCCCCTTGAATCCCACTTTTATATCTGGGGTTTACAGGGGTAAACCTTATTTTTCTTATTTCTGCTCTAAAATGTAGATTGTGGGTACTGGTTAAAACCGCCTTGATGAGGCGGTTCCAGAGTACCCATAATATATATTTTGAGCATAAATAAAAAAAATATCACAATTTTTCATCTAAAAAATTTCGATTTTTCAGAGGTAAAGTTTACAATGTATTTGTATAGGCGTGTTTTCGTTATGAATACATGTACTTCACTAAAGGGTCAGGTAATCTACATGGTCAAAGGCATGCTACAGTGAGGTCAGAACACGGTCATCAGTATGGTAATCAATACCCCACCGAAGACTACGGGTGAGATTTGATTCAGATTACCCTGCCCTATACAGCTGTTTCACCAGCTGATCAAAAAGTCTATATTGTGAAATTTTCGGCACTAGTTCATATGGTGAAGGACGCACAAGCTTGCAAGTGCATCTCTGCCATATGAACGAGTGCCGAATATTTCACAATATAAAGTCAATAACCTTTTTAGCTCACCTGTCACTTAGTGACAAGGTGAGCTTTTGGGACCCCTTTTTTTTCCGTCGTCCATGCATCCGTCCATAAACAATTTCTTCAAATGACATCTCCTCTCCTCCTAAACCACTGATGGGATTTTGACCAAACTTCACAGGAATAATCCTTAGGTGGTCCCCTTTCAAAGTTGTTCAAATTGTTCTGGTCCTTTGCACATCTAGGTCACAGGAGCCAAAAATAGATTTTTTTTTTTTACTGAAAACTTAACAAATCCTCTTCTCTGAAACTGCAAGGCCCAGGTCTTCGATGATATTTGGTATGAAGCTTCATCTAGTGGACCTCTACTGTTATACCCCCACTTTGAAAAGGAGGGGGGGGGGGGGTATACTGGTTTAGACCTGTTCTTCTGTCCATCAGTGCTTCCTTTAGTTCGCTTTTTTTTCATCAAAGATTTCTCAAAAACCATGAAAGCTAGGAACCTCAAACTTGGCATACTAAGTAGTTATGATGACTTGTATCGTGTAAGAGGTAATGGGCATTATCTGCTTATTATTTGTTCATCCATTCTTTCTTTCTCTTCATATAGGCCAATGTTTAAATTTTTTGTCAAAGATTTCTCAGGAACTACAGAGGCTAGAAGTCTCCAACTTGGTATACTATGCAATGATGATAACTTGTATTGTGTATGAGAGAATGGGCTGTCTCGGCCTATTTGTTCATCTGTTCTTACATTCTTCTTTCCATATAGGCCAATGTAAAATTTTTCGTCAATGATTTCTCAAGAACTACAAAAGCTAGAAGTCTCAAACTTGGTATAGAAGGAGGTACGCAGGGATGTTCTTTTTAAGTCCTACTACCCGGTATTCTCTGACTATATAGGGCTGTCTACCCAAGGACTGGTCTCATATGGTCAGTTTATATTGACGAGCTGGCACTCTAAAGTAAACAAGCCCAGCAGCTTTTGCAAAATGGACAAAATAGGTGAAAGAGTAATAAAGTCCATAACATTGTTATGACTTACAGATGAGTCACAGAAAGATATATAGCCAGTAGAGTTGGCATTTCACAGGAAACAGTACATTCCATTCTGACAGAGGAACTTGCAATGAGAAGTAGAAGTAAAACAAAGATCAGGAATTGATACAATTAACTTACTCCATCCATAAAAGACACCAAAGGGAAAGAAATACAAACATTAAGCGACCAGACCATAATGGAAACCTAAACAAAGGAAGGCCATATGGACAGTTACTTTCCCACAAAATGGCCATATGGCCTTCCAAAATTAAAAGACACAAGTGATACACACAGTAAGTAACAAACAACAACATAAATAAATCGCCACAGAAGAGCCGCCTTGGAACGGTCAGTGGAAGATTTCCACTGGGGGGCTTAAATCGATTTTACGTGGCCACAATCCTCGCCCTTACTTCCGTCGCGATTTAGACAAATAATTAGTTCAGTCCGCATGAAGGCCTCCCAACTCATCAGTGCAACATCTCCGTGAACACAAAAATCAAAGAACCACAGAGCCGATGGGTACCAAGACTTCTGACAGTTGATCAGAAGCACATGAGGCGCACATTATCGTGTGCAAATCTTAACCTTTTTGAGGAAAATCCTGCCAACTTTCTTAAAAGATTTGCCACTATGGATGAAACATGGGTCCATCAGAGGCCAAACAACAAGGGAAACAATGGAAGCACCCTAGCTCACCCCTGCCAAAGAAGGCAGAGACTGTTCCATCAGCTGGGAAGGTTATGGCCTCGTTTTTTTTTTTTTTTTTTTTTTTTTTTGGATGCAGATGATATTCTGCTGAAAGATTATCTCCAAAAGGGACAAGCAATCAATGGCACATACTATGCTTCACTTCTGACGCAGTTACAGGAAAATATTAAACTTAAGCGCCGAGGAAAGCTCACTAAAGGTTTGTTGTCCCCCCAATAGGTCAGTGCTCCTGTTCACAAGTCTGTCATTGCTATGGCTGCCATTCACGATTGTGGCTTTAAATTGATTCGAGCAGCTGCCTTATTCACCTGATCTCGCTCCATCAGACTCATCTATTCCTAAACTGAAAAAGGCTATTTCAGACACCCAGTTTCAGTCTGATGATGACATATTTGCAGTGGATGACTTTCTTAACAGCCAAGAAAAGGAGTTCTAGGAAAGTGGCATTGAGGCCCTTAAACACCGATGCTAAAAGTGTATAGATACTGAAGGGGATTGTGTTGACAAATAATACAATATGTCTGACAAATTCAAATCCTTCAATATGAGGCTCGCAACATATCTATCAGGCCTTGTATGTCTAGCATCCAATGCCAACTCTTGTTTTTTAAATATTCCTTATGATCATCTAGTGACAGGCGAGCGATACAGGGCCATCTTGGCCCTCTTGTTATTATATAGCCAAAACTTGGACTGTCTGCCAGAATTAAGAACTGCCTGGCATAGAAATCAGAATGTAAAATCAGATTATATAACGGAGGACAGGGGCCTAAGCTGCTCCTGAAATCAGGGTCTGCACTGTTTGCAATTCCGTCAGCATGCTAGATTGTGTAACAAATTTGCAAAAAAAAATTTAGAATTATGGCAAGTCCTCAAGGTGTCTGAATGTTAGTGTTTTACGGTAATACACCTTGAAGGGATGAGATAAACCCGGCATATTTTCACCCATTTTTACAAGGACGACAACTTTTGGGGCATCCGTTAGATTTCCTGTAACCTAAGCCTCTGTTAGGGGTCTGCTCTTAAACGAAAAAATTTCAAATTCTTTCCTTTATGAGTAGACCCTTACTGATATGAGACAAAAATAGTTTTGAAATGCCTCCCCTGATGGTGTTTTACCACCGTATTTACCCTATGTATTCGGACAAGCAGACCTGTCAAACAGTGTAGACCCAGATGAGATGCCACAGAATGTGGCATCTCATCAGGGTCTACACTGCTTGCCACTTTCTCAGCTATTTTCAGACACAACATCAAGAAGTAAGTTGTACTTGTTCAAGTTTTAGAACAAGTATGGTAAAGTTTTGAGATGTCCGAATACTCGGGGTAAATATGGCAATCCCATTACATGTAATAATCACAACCGTAGCTGTTGTCGGGTATGCTAACAAAGGAGATCAAGGAGGCAGAACATGATTTACAATGAAAGAAAATGTCTTTTTCAACATCTGCAACTGTGAATGCTCAAATCAACTTCACATTTTTTTTAAGACTGGTTTTACAGCCCTTTCAAGATAATTTCACTTATATCAAACCAGGGCACCCAGACAAAAATGCTCTGATCTTTTGTTGCAGAACTTTGCATTGCATATGATCTGAGAGGAGGTCAACAGCAGTGCTGAGAACAAAGGAGAAATACCGTAATGATCCTAAGTATTGGGCCAGACAGGCCTAAGCAAACAGAGCAGACCCAGATCAGACTGCAGTCTGATCAGGATCTACACTGTTTGCCATTTTGTCTGCACCTTTTGGACTTCTTGTTGGATCATGAAACAAATTTAAAATTTTAGGGGAATTACAGCAAGTCTTCAAGGTGTTTGAAATTTTAGGATTTTTACAGTAGAGTGACTATGTTTACGTAAAATGATAACTAATGAAAACTTTTTTGTGTGTTCTTTAATATTAATTCAATAAATGACAGATGAACAGCTTCAACTAGGAAAAATAATGTTCTGGTCACAGGTGATGACTGCTGAGAATTTTTTAACCCTTATCTTGCTGTTCACAACAACCCCTATCTTTGCAAACAGTGTAGATCCAGATCAGATGGCTTCTGAAGAAGCCATCTGATCAGGATCTACACTGTTTGGCATTCAATTTATCATTTTGTAGCAATAAATTACATCAAGTAATTCGATTGGTTGATAGACAGAAATGGGTGTGTCTTAAATGAATATTCAGCAAGATAAAGGTTAAAAGTCACTACAAACAGTGTGGACCCAGCTCAGAGTGCTCCTTTATGCTGAACAGGATCCACACTGTTTCCCTGTATGCTAAAATATCTTGAAGAGTTTGTGAGTTTTAGTTTTACGTCCCACCAACAGCTAAGGTCATACGGAGACGGGAACTCGGTTTAAAGACTCATCGGAAAGTCTGGAGAAGCCCGGGATCAATCCTGCGATCCCTGGTTTACAAGGCGAGTAGCGTAACCACTGCACCACGGAGGCTTCTAAAATATCTTGAAGAAGTTTGCAAGAAGATGCAGCAGATGACATAAACAGACAACACTTTCAGATGCAGTTTTTCCAGGTGTCTTGATTGTTAATTCATACTATGAGAATATACCGTTATGTAAAAAGCTGTGGAATGGGAAGAAAATTCATGATTTTGCAATTTGGGACATACTGACAGGGTTGAGAGATTGCCCATACTTATTTTCAAATGATAATTGCAAACAATAATACACTGCACATTTGTACAATTTCAGAACAAACAGCCGGCCTCGGTAGCTCAGTCGGATGCGCGTCTGACTGGTGATCAGTAGGACGCAGGTTCCATACCTGCTGGGGTCAGCAACATTCTTTCGTAAAGATTGATCATGAAATCTTTTCTACGGTCATTCTCTCCCTTCCACTGATTCTAGAAAGGCAGTTGTCAGTTTCTGGCGAAAAGTTGCACTATACTGATCAACCTCTTATGTACACCCGTAAGCCTACCCAGGAAAAGTGTGGATAGGTAAACTGACCTGCTCCAAAATGACCTAAAATAGTGTTGACTGGGCCGTTAACTCCAATACAAACAAACAATTATTCATTCAAACAAGACTGTGTGCATGATGTTCTAGATTTTCCCACCAATAAACTGTGCAAAGCATCACCAGCTTAACACATTCATTGTAAGAATAAATTTCATTTTTTTGGATTTTATCGATGATTGAACTACGGCTAATCCCTCACAAACCTGAAGGGCTTTATTAAGTTTGTGAGTGTTGATAATATCCACAAAAATGATAATTCATTCCTTATAATTTCAACTTTTTCATCGAAATATTAAAACTGCCATCAAAATGGTAAATTTTAGGAACCCTTTCAAAAGCATAAGGATGAAATTACCAATGACCACTGTGAAATGATTATTCAATTATAAGCTGCCAACTTTGAAAAAAAAAACAAGCGAAAAAAAAAACATCTTTAAATTCCATTTATTTGTCTTTGACCTTCCACGCAGAGCTGAATCCGGCCCGCACACTAGTACTGGTAAACTGCTAAGAGGATCTAAGCCTGCCCAGGAACCGCGGTGCGAGGCGGACCGTCCATGCTTATAACCCTATTGGTTTCATTGGGAGACAGGGCTTGTGATGTCATTTCATCTCAATGTCGGGTAAAAGTCCCACAAAATTGGAAGCAACGTCTCCAAAATGACCTTTACAGTGTTGACGGGGACGTTAAACCTCAAATCAAACAAAATCAATCTTTTCAATAGTTTCCTGTCCTTTAAATGAATGCTGTTGATGTCACTTCAAATACAATGGTGTAAAACACGGGTTCTAAATGTGCTCTGTGACGTCACGGACGTTATTGTACTACCTGTCACGGAGTGAAATAGTACTGAGATTCTTGCTCATGGGATTTATCAAAGTAAACATTTTTTATTTCAACCAATCAAATAGTTCAAAATGTACATATTGATGAAGAACTGTAAAAATCAAGTGGTGGAAGTATACCCGGTAAACCTTTAAACAACCAATCACTACTTGCAGACATCGCTTTCATATGTTTGTTTTTTTTTCTTATTTTTCACAGAAAATGAGGCCTGACATTACACGACAATCAACCGCTTGGCATGCTTCACATGTAATATCAAGCCTTATTTTCCGTGAAAAATAATTTAAAAACATTAAAACTTTACATGGCACTTTGCGGGTTGAATGTTTCAGCAGGTACATTATTTTATTCACTGGTATTTTGCTGAAAAAATAAAAGCAGGTTTGTTATAATTTCATTTGGCAAAAATAGTGTATTTGCCAAGTTTGAAGTTTTTGTTTTTTGTTAATTAAAACCTACATTAACCCATTTAGTACCGGAAATCCCTAAAGGGGTACTTGACAAATAGTGCAGGCCCAGATCAGACACTGCAGAATGCGGCGTCTGATCAGGGCCTACACTGTTTGCAAAAGGTTCAGCCAGTTTCCAAATAGATTTTGAAGAAAACACAACCTGAATCCCCTAAATTTTGAAATGGACTCCTGCTATATATAAGAGGAAGACTCCATTTGGTACAAAAATGGTTAAACTGCTGAGCTCAGGTTTCAACAGCTAAGACTGCTTTTAAATTTTTTAGACAAGTCCTTTTCCTTAAAAGATGTGTATGGTTGTTTGACTTTTACATCCCACCAACAGCTAAGGTCATACAGAGGCCGGACCTCAGCTTAAAGACTCATCCGAAAGTCTGGAAAAGCCGGGGATCCAACCCGGGGCCCCTGGTTTATGAGGCGAGTAGCATAACCACTACACCATAGAGGCTTCTCCTTAAAAGGTGCATGACAGTGCAGCCAGGACAATGTAAAATAAAAAGAATTGATCTCGCATCCTATATCTGAAGGGCTATCATGTTACCAAGACCATGTAATGAACAAAACCTACATTGCATACAGAAAAACATGGTATATCTGGTAGAAAGCTTGAAAACATTGTCTGTTCTTGTTAGAACTTGTTAGAACCAACTTAACCCATTGTATACTCATGGACTCTTCCATTTCCATTGCTATTTGTTTGACAAGTCCATTTGTCATATCACGTGTGTAGGGTGTCAGGCCTTTTTTTTGTTTTTATTCTATTTTTGATGGAAAATTTGTTTAGTAAAACATGCAGACCCTGATCAGATGCCATGTTCTGGGGTGTCTGATCTGGGCATACACTGTTTGCCAAGATAACCCTTTAGAGGTTTCTCGTCTGCAATGGGTTGATGGGTATTTTTAACAAGCACCCAAAATCTATGCATAATTAATAAGAAAACCTGATAATAGTGACATTCCTAGAGCCAATAAAATTAGTTTTAGTGCATCAGTATTTTTTGGTACAAACTTGAAAAATGCGAGCTCTGGGTCACATATGGTTTTCAATGATCAATAGTAGAACATGTTGATATGCTTTTCTCTGCGCCATGTCTGACTACTGGTAAAGCACAGGCTGATGAACCTGTGTATTTACCGTTTTATCAGAAGAATCAACAAAAACATGAACAAATTTAAAACAGATTGAAAAATCTGATTTTTTTCCCACCATTTTCCCCGATTTTAAAGACATCCCTATCTTCAAGAGAAGACACCTTTGAAGACGAGGACTGATTCTGAACAAAAGAATGGTACTCTTATAGGAAAGACTTTGTCCCATAGGGAGTTATTCCTTTTCCTGTAGGGAGCAAATTCTTTCATTTAAGAAGTGCCCAACCTTAACAGAAATCCCATTCCTCTCAGTATGAGAAGCCCCCAATGAAGAGAGGCAAAACTTTCTAGCGAAGCTCCATTACGGACCAATAGAGATGTTCTAGTTCATTCAAGTCCAATTAACCCAAACATGGAGAGCAAACAATTCAATGCTACATGTATCTGCCAACTTGAATCCCTATGTCCTGGCTCAAACTGTTTTTAACCTTTATGCTCTGGGCCCTTTCAGCAGAGGACAAATTATTGGTTATTTTTCTTATTTTTCCCAGAAAACAGGATTTTACATCTCAGGAGACAATTAACATAAAATGTCAAATCCTGTTTTCTAGGAAAGATAAGAAAAGCTATTTTAAAATGTTTTCTGCAGAAAAGAATACCCAGCATGCAGTGCGTTAAATTGTCATATGTTTGTGTGATAGGAAAGTATCATCTCTGTTTGTTTTGTGCCGCCTCTTTCCTGGCTGCATCTTGTAATAGCTGTGTGTCACATTCATCTGCAGGAAGCTGGACATATCGAACTACCGATCCTCGGATGAAACAATTCTTTACAGATAACTGAAACAGGTGAAAGATATGCAAATTAATCCTTAACCCTTTTTGTACCAAATGGAATCCTCCTCATATGAGCCCTGCCAAGCGAATTTGTGTCTTCGAGCATTCCGTCATGACAAATTTTAACTGCGCATGACCAGCCATTCAGAGGGGCCAGGGATATGGCTTTCTGTCTGAAGGTTCCTCTTGATTCACTGCTTGTATGAGCGAGCAGCGAAGGTTCTGGCAAGACTGCGCGGATGCGCAGGCTCACCTGAACCTTCGCTGCTCGCATAGGTGATAAGTACCAAAATCGCTTGATGGGGCCCATATAATATATATACCAGGAGTCCATCCCAAAATTAAGGAGTGTCAGATTGTGTTTTCTTCAAAATTTACTTGGAAAATGGCTTAACTTATCACAAACAGTGGAGACCCTGATCAGATGCCGTGTTCTGCTGATCTGGGCCTGCACTGTTTGCCAGGGTACCTGTTTTTGGTTTCTGGTACAAAATGGGTTAAAATACCAAGCAAATCGTAGCAGGGTTTTTTTTCCATATTTTTTCAAAGCAGCTTGACATTTCATGTGAAGCATCTGCCAGATGAAATGACAAGCAGTATTTTCTCTAAGAATAATGAAAGACAGAACTGAGGATGAGTGTTTTGCAATTTTTCTTGGTGCTTTCAACCCTTGTTCTGCTGAACAAATTAATTTGCCACACCCATTTCTGTTCTGACTATCAACCAGTCAAATTAACTGATATAATGTACTGTACTGATCCTAAGTATTGGGACAGGTAGCCCTAAGCAAACGGTGCATACCCTGACCGGAGCAGTCTGATCAGGGTCTACACTGTTTGCCATTCTGTCTGCTGCTTTTGGCCTGCTTTCTGGGTCGTGAATCAAATGTCAAAATATCAGGAGAATTACAGCAAGTCTTCAAGGTGTCTCCAAATGTTTTGTATTTTTACGGTATTCATTTAAATTCACAAACTCCATGACAGTGTAGATCTTGAGATCTGAGGCCAGTTGTTCAAAGCATCATTAGTTTAACGAGCTCATTAGTGGTCATATTGTTAACTGTTCTAGCAAGTTTAATATTTAAAATTCTGGTATTTTTGCTGAAAAAATGTGAGCAGCTGCTGCTTACATTTTTTTCAGCAAAAATATTAGCATATTTGCCATATTAAATGATCAAAGATTTAATGATATGTTAACTAACAACGTCGTTACTTTTGAACAACTGGCCCCTGATCTGGATCTACACTGTTTGCAAAGGTACAGCTTTTTGTGTTCAGCAGGTTAAGGACTAAAAAACTGGAGTCAAGAATTTCCATCTTTACTTACAAATGCACTCCCAAAGGACATGTATGTTTTTGAATTTACAGTTTAGTAACAAATATTTGTCATAAATAAGTGGCCCATACACGTTAGTATGTATGAAAATATTATCTCTGAAATATCTGTGTATGAGCAATCTTTGCTGTTTTATATACAGGGATAACCAGCCTTGATATCTGTGAATGAGCAGCCATTGTTGCTTGACAATGGAGGATACGCAGCCTTGTAATCTGTGGATGAGCAGTATTTTTATCTATTTATTAGAAATTTCATGACACATATACTATGTACATATCAATATGCCATTGGATTGGATGTAGGCATGGCCTAAGTTTATCCTCTCCATGATGAGCAGTCTTAGCTGTTTGATATCCACAGATAAGCAGCGTTGATATCTTGTGGATTAGTAGCCTTTGCTGCTTAATATCCAGGGATCAACAGCCTTAATAGGTGTGGATGAGCAGCCATTAAACAGCCTTGAGATATCTATGGATGAGCAGTCTTTGCTAGATTCCTTTGAATTTTTACTATCTTTTTGGTAGTAGTTTTTTTATTTTTTTCATTTTTTATTTGAGTTTTATGACCCATTCAAGATTCTTTTACTTAATTATACCGAGATAACCATTAGATAGAGTAAACAAAAATGAGTATTCTGTGATATCAGCTGATAAGCTGGCTTGATACCTGTGAATATGCCATCATTGCTTGTTTTCTGTTGATGAGCAGCATCTGCTGTTTGGTAAATATACTTTATCATATGACGTCGCGTCTGAGAGTGTAATAACGCCATGTAATATTTTCAATAATCCACTGGTGGATTAAATATGCAAATTAGCTAGATACGTCCCATAACGTTACATGTACGACGTCCTTAACGACGTCGCGTTTACTAACGGCGGAATATTGACATTTTTGTAAACAATCTTGAATAAAATGCGTTTTAAATGTCATATGATAAATAGAATCTTGCATTCGTGCTTATGTATTATTGAATTTATTAAACTCGTTGAGGAAAAGGGATTAAATGCTCGGCACAGCCTTGCATTTTATCCCTTTTCCTCAAGTCGTTTAATAAATTCAATAATACATGAACACTCATGTAAGATCCTCTATATGGACTATAAGCTTGATGGTTAAGCTGTCTGACCCAGAAAACTGATCCAGAAATGCAGCGTAGATGCAGACGAGGTAACTCACACGACTTTGACATTCCATCAGAAACCCTTAGAGAGCCCTAAAATTGGCCTAAATCTGTTTTGCTATAAGCATGCAAAGATTGCAAGCTTTGCTTGCTTATTATAGCAAAAGTGGATTTAGGTCAATTTCAGTTTTTGATGAAATGTTAACATCCTGTGGGTGACTCAACAAACCCTCCAATGATCAGTATCTACACTGTTTGCCATCCTACAAATGGTTTTGACTAAACTCTAAATTAACAAGAATGCACACTTTAAAATTCAAATACGGAAGAGTCTACTTCAGAACTTCTGACATGAAAGGGTAAAATAAATATACAGTTAACTCTCGATATCTCAAACTGCAAGGGACTGGAATATTTGGTTTGAGATGACAGTAGTTTGAGATAAAAGGAGTTGAAATCTAAGGAACATACAGCAAAACTAACATAACAGTGCACAAAATTTAGTTTGACTTAAGCCATTGTTTGAGATATCAAAGTTTGAAATATTAAAAGTCTACTGTATAAAGAGTATTAGAAATGGAGCGTGATAGCTCAGTGCACTTGCCTCTGATGCTAGAGGTCCCGGGTTCGATCCCTGGCAGCGGCGATAATATTTTGGTGTCCAAACACGCTCCATTGGCATCATTTGCAGGGATGAATGTCATAAACTGCATTGTCCTTCTGATCAGGACGTTAACTGGAGCCCCCCTGTGTAGAGTCATGCCCTGTGCAGGTTAAAGAAACCTACCGTAATTACATGATTACTGTGTAGGCTTTCATCCTGCAAACCTGGTGTGTATGTAATGTACACCTGCGAGTAATGGTCAGATGTGACTGATCGCAATATAACTTATACTTATAGTAGAAAGAAAGAAAGAAAAAAAGAAAGAAAGACAGAAAGAAAGAAAGATGTAAGCATACTTGCTAACTCACCATATGTGGGTATTTGTCCGGATCTGTTACACTGATGTCTGTCAACTTGATGTTAAGAAACTGGTCAACAGAGTGCAATGTACCGCAGATGCTGTAATATAAAAGCTGGTAAGTATTTGTTGATGTTTAACCCATTGCATGCGAGAAACCCCTAAAGGGGTACTTTGGCAAACAGTGGAGCCCCAGATCAGACGCCACAGAATGCGGTGCCTGATCAGGGCCTGCACTATTTGCTAACAGAATTTTCCATAAAAAAAAAGAATAAAACTGAAACAAGAGGGTCATAATGGCCCTGGATCGCTCACCTGATCCTAAAGTGGTAGGTAATATAAGGTGGGAGTGGATGGTTTGAACCATTTTGGTCGAGGGTGACCCAAGGAACATTTCTGTGAAATTATTTCAAAATCAGTCTACCTATTTAGTAGTAGAAGTCATTTTAAAGCTTGTTTAGTTTGGTGGCTATTATGTTCAGTGGAGTGAAACTATGTTGAGCAATTTTGTCAAAGGGTCAACCATGGAACATTACTTCCAAATTGTTTTCTTTCTGAGGATAAATTCTTTCAAAAGGTTCCCTTCTACAGAGCTGACCTGGGCACCTTCTGGACATTGAGGGTCAGGTCCTAGTGCATGGAGATAAATTTGCTCAGTCTAACTTACAATGTCTTGTTGTGACAAGGTGGGGGAGTGGGTCTGGAGGTGTGTGGGTGGGTGAGGGGAAAGGGATGGCAAGAATTGGCATAAGATGCCAGACATATGAGTATGTGGTTCTCTTTGACAATACAGAGCTGACTTGTATGTTACTATCTGGACACATGGTGGACAATGAGAGTCAGGTCATTAGTGCAACAGGAGATGAAGTGGCTCAGTATTACTAATAATGTCACATGGTGACAAAAAGAGGGGGAGGGGTGGTTATGGGTCAGTGGTTCCCTTTCACAATACAGAGCTACTTGTACATGTATGTCACTGTCTAGGCACCTTGTGGACATTGAGGGTCAGGTCCTAGTGCACCAGGCAAAAATGAACCGGCTCAGCCATAACCCTATATAAAACCAATGGGCTCCAGGGCAAGGCCATCTTTACCCCATGGGGTTATAATTTGGATAAACTTGGCAGAGGACAACTAGAGGAAGTTTCATTCCAAATATCAAAGACTTGAGCATTCTGGTTTCAGGCGAGAAGGTATTTAAAGATTTTATCTATGTAAGTCTATGTAAAACCGGTGGGCCCTGGGGCAGGGCCATTTTTGACCCCAGGGCCATGATTTGAATAATCTTGGTAGCGGTCATCTACATGAAGCTTCAAGCAAAATGTCAAAGACCTGGGCCTTGTGTTATCAGAGAAGATTTTTAAAGGTTTTCCATATATGTCTAAGTAAAACCATTGGGACCTGGGGTGGGGCCACCTTTGGCCCCAGGGCTATCATTTGAACAACATAGTAGAGGTCCACCAGATGAAGCCTCACACCAAATATCAAAGATCTGGGACTTCTTGTTTCAGAGAAGCCTCCGTGGTTACGCTACTCGCCTTGTAAACCAGGGATCGCAGGATCGATCCCGGGCTTCTCCAGAGTTTTGGATGAGTCTTTAAACCAAGGTCCCATCTCCATATGACCTCAGCTTCTAGTGGGACATAAAACTCAAACACTTGCTCGCTTGCTTCTTGTTTCAAACAAGAAGAATTTTTAAAGGTTTTCCATATATAAGTCGAACTAAAACCAGTGTGCCCCAGGGCTATAATTTGAACAATCTTAGTGGATAGAGATCCACAAGATGAAACTTCTTACCATATATCAAACACCTGAGCCTTCTTCTTTCAGACAAGAAGATTTTTTAAGGTTTTTCCTGTATAAATCTATGTAAAACCAAAGGGCCCAGGGCAGGGGCATTTTTGGCACCAGGGCTATAATTTGAACAATATTGATAAAGGTCCATATGACGAAGCTTCATACCAAATATCAAACACCTGAGCCAAGAAGATTTTTAAAGGTTTTCCCTATATAAGACTATGTAAAACCAAAGGGGCCCCGGGGTAGGGGCATTTTTGGCTCCAGGGCTATAATTTGGACAATCTTGATAAAGGTCCACAAGACGTGATGTGACGGTCAGCTAAAAATAGGTCTGACACCCCTTATATGACAAATGAACTTGTCCAACATATAGCAATGGAAGAGTCCACTAGTATACAATGAGTTAAGCAATATCAAAACAGAGAAGAAATACCAAAATCTGAAAGATCATTCAGATTGGGCAGAAGCAAGTACAGTGAAATCTCTATATTAAAGCCACTGTGGGACTGATCAAAGTGGTCTTTGTCTCTTTAAGACAACAGTGGTTCTTACTTGAAGATAATGGGTGTAGGCTGAAAATCATTTGAAAAGTATATACGATACCAGTTTGAAACTCAGTTTACAAGCAGGCACAATTCATGCAACATGTCTCTCTTGAAAAAGATAATAACTATTGTCATGCTGGATAACATAATTTTTCCACATCCATTCCTGACATTACTGTATGCTACAGGGTCAGGAAATTCCACTTGTCCACTCACCATGGCAAGTGCCTCATGCTTGCTGAAGTTTTTCTTCAAGATTCCAGTTAACCCTTTCCCACTCGGATACGTCTTTTTACATGTCTGAAACCCCACTCCCCAATTTTTGGCCCCAGAACCACCTCAAATCTGCATTCCCCCACCCCTGGACACCAATGTTTGTGTTAGGATTAGTTGTCCTAAAATGGCGTTTTTCCCCGCGGCTCCCCAGTAAAAAAGTACCTATTTTGGGAGGAGGGGGGGGGGGTTGAAGGAGGCTACCTTGAAGCCCCCCCACCCCACCCTCAGCGCCGAAAAAAATCGGGGGACGGGTATGGCCCAAATGAAATCTGGAATGAAATCTGAGGGTGTCTGGGGTCAAAAATACCTCAAAATTGACGCTGGCAAAACATGCTGCAGACAGTGAAAATGGCCAGTGCCAAAACCCCTTAATTGTTGCCTTGACAGCAGTGTGAAGATTAAGATTCGGTCAGAAATACAAGTACATGTGAAATCATACTTTTTGACAACTTTGAGATGCCCCCTTGTTACCATGGCAACAATGATTTAGCATAAAAAGGTTCCATTTGAAAGGCTACCGCCCAGTGAACATACCTGCAGAGTTTGATGTAAAACATATCATTCGTTGTGAAACAATGGTTTTATGAAGTTGCTGTCCTAGGCAACACTGTGAAAATCAGCAAAAGTCTCCAAGTTGGAACAGGTTAAAAAGCTTATTAAGAAAGTTTCATTTATTCTTTCTTTGTGTTTTCTGCATACAGTGTGGTCTTAAAGACCACTTCTGAACAGTCCCAAAGGTTCTCTTAATATAGGAATTTTACTGTAATCTACATTTTGAAATGGCTTTTACAACAAACAACAGCCCAAAAAAGCTTCTTAAGCCAACAATAGAAGTACAGTAAAACTTCGATAACTCGACTGTGGATATTTTGTTTCCCATGGCTAATTCAAACTAGTACTGGAGTCTCTTGAAAATATCTCCCAGAGTTCTACATGTCCATATATTTAGGATGATATATGGATTTTTTTCTTAATTTGCAATGTACATGTATTTTGAAAGGGTATGTTGTGTGTACTCATTAGAATCACCGCAATGAGGCGATTCTAATGAGTACACACAGCATACCTTAATCTTATAGATCATAAAGATTTTCTTAACTGATCGCAAAAATGCCTCATGACCTGGCACTATGAGTAAACCTTGCTCGTTCAAACTACCCCTATCTAGAACAAATTTTCAGGTTCCCAAAGGTTTTCGAGTTATTGAAGTTTGACTGTATTTTAGATTCCCCTTACCAAACCCATTCACAAGTTAGTAGGCCAACTGTATTTTTTTTTTTGTGTGTGTGTGTGTTTTGTTCTTAGAATGCTCTTGGGATTAGATATCTGAATTATCCCAAACTTTGAAAAATTGATAGGACAGTTTTACACAGGGCATGAGGGTGTTGGATACTTTTAATGCCAACCTAGAGATTTTCAACCAAAATTTTTGACACATGGTAGGAAATTAGACACCCAGTTTTTAAAACTTTCTAAATCCCCACAGTATTCCTTCCATCCCCCATCTGGGGGAAAATATTGACGGGTGCGTAAATGAGTAATCAGCAACTAAAACGATACATCAGACTTAACACAATATATTATCATTACCTGAGATCATTCTTAAGCTCCACCACTACGTCTTTGCCAACCAGCGACTTGAAAAATGAATAAAAAAGCTACAAAAGAAAAAAAGATCAGAAGCTGGGTAAAAATTTATATTTTGACAAAACATATCTGGGCCACATATCTTTTAAAACAAGGGGACCATGATGGTCCTATATCGCTCACCTGAGCTAAGAGATTTACATGTGGGTGGGGCAATTTTTGTCCTCAGGGCTCTTGGTCGATGTCCATTAGATAAAGCTCAATATCAAATATCAGAGGCCCAGGCCATTTGGTTTCAGATAAAAAGATTCCTAAAGGTTTTCCCTATACAAGAGGGCCCAGATTCGCTCACCTGAATGCTACTGTCTCTAGTGCATTCTTTTCTAGCTCTGATGGCCATCTTGTTCTTCAGAACGGAAACGATCTTAGCAATTTTGGTAGGGTGTCACATAGGCAACATTCCCCTGAAGTTTGAATCAAACTGACCAAAAGGAAGAGTTCGCATTTGAAGAAAATTTACAATGTTTTTCTATTTTTAACTTTGGTGGTCATATTGTTCATTGGAATGGGATCATTTTAGTTATTTTGGTAGAGGGTCATCTAAGCAACATTCCTATGAAGTTTGAATGAAATTGGCCCAAGGGTACAGGAGGAGTTGTCATTTGAAGATTTTTTCTATTTTGTGCTCTGGCAGCCATCTTGTTCACCAGAGTGAAATGATTTTAAATATTTTGGCAGGGAGTCCCCTGGCCAACATTCCTGTGAAGTTTGAATCAAATTGGCCCAAGGGTTTAGGAGAAGGTTAAGTATGAAGCAAATTAACATTTTTCTATTTTCTGCTCTGGTGGCCATTTTGTTCATCGTAGTGGGATCGTTTCAGCTATTTTAGTATTGTAGTCATCTGAGCAACATTCCTATGAAGTTTGAATGAAATTGGCCCAAGGGTACAGGAGGAGTTGTTGTTTGAAGACTTTTTCTATTTTTAGCTCTATTGCCATCTTGTTCGTCAGATGGGAAGATTTTAGCTATTTTGGTAAGGAGTCACCTACGTAGCAGTCCTGTGAAGTTTGAATCAAATTGGCCGAAGGGTTAAGGAGGAGTTCGCGTTTGAAGCAAATTTATGATGTTATTCTATTTTTAGCTATGACAGCCATTTTGCTCATCAGAGCAGAACCGTTTTAGCTATTTTTGTAGAGGGTCACCTAAGCAACATTCCTATGAAGTTTGAATGAAATTGGTCCAAGGGTTTATGAGAAGTTCGCGTCTGAAGCAAATTTACCATGTTTTTCTATTTTTAGCTCTGGAGGGCATATTGTTCATTGGAGCAGAACGATTTCTGCTATTTTGGTAGAGGGCCAGCTAAGCATCATTCCTATGAAGTTTGAATAAAACTGGCCCAGGAGTTTGGGACAAGTAGTCGTTTAAAGATTTTTCTATTCTTAGCTCTGGCGGCCATCTTGTTCATTGGTGCTGAACGATTTTAGCTATTTTGGTAGAGGGTCACCTAGGCAACTTTCCAATGAAGTTTGAATGAAATTAACCAAGGGGTATGGGTGGAGTAGTCGTTTAAAGATTTTTTTTATTTTTAGCTCTGGCGGCCATCTTTTTCATCAGAGCGGAACCATTTTAGCTATTTTGGTAGAGAGCCACCTAGGTAACATTCCTGTGAAGTTTAAATAAAAATTGGCCCAAGGGTTTAGGAGGAGTAGTCTTTTAAAACAATTGTTGACGACAAACGACGGACACTGAATGATCACAATAGCTCACCATGAGCACTTCCTGCTCAGGTGAGCTAAAAAGACTTTCTGAATATTCTTTCTCATGGCCTACACAGGAAATAATTTTATTCATGGCAGAGCCATGACAATGTTTGCCTAACAGTATGAGTGTGCTGCCTTCTTTCTCTGACACCCTATTCCACTCAGTCTGTAACATGGTAGCCTGGGAATCTAGGACTTCAATGGTACAAAAAGTTATTACAATATTTTAGATTAAAAATGACTGCAGCTGCAATTAAAATCTCTTGTTACCATACCATATCCCTTTTCACTCCAGTCCTTTCTTAATATTGTCACCAAAACTTGAGATGGAATTTTCTTATA
This sequence comes from Lucinisca nassula, assembly GCA_963580285.1. NCBI lineage: Eukaryota > Metazoa > Mollusca > Bivalvia > Lucinida > Lucinidae > Lucinisca > Lucinisca nassula. Next base: position 52,872,110 of record OY757010.1, read on the forward strand.
CATGTACTTTCCAGTTTCAATAACTTAAAAGTACTGAGGTGTTCGTCTCATATGAGTCTGTTTTCCCATTTTCCATAATGATTGGGACTGAAGTGGTGAGTAAATTTACAGTAACAGACCTAATTACCAAAAGGACCCATTCTCCCCAAATTCTATGCATTTTTTATTATTTATTTTGTTATTTTATTTTTACCTGCATATTGAGTTAATCATTAAAATAAATACACTGAAATTCCACTTTTAAGACCACCTAAAATTAGGACTAATTCTCCTTTAAAAAGCTTATTAAGAGGGGTGCAGTTATTTTTTCTCCTTGTTTTCTGCACAAAATGTCCTCTGGTCAGGGACCACCTTTGAGAATGTTCAAAAGTGGTCTTTAAGACCACTTTTGAACAGTCTCAAAGGTGGTCTTAATGGAAGAATTTTACTGTACTTTTTTGAAAATTCTTTGATTACATTGTGCAATATTAAGAAACTTAAAAATAGTGTTACATTGCAGTATGACCATGGTGACACAGTATTGCTTTAGATTTAATCAAACTAATATCCTTCTTAACCCTACTTTTCTCTGAATCAAATAAGGTTTTCCAGTGTGTTCACATGATTATGTTTGTTTATTTCTTCTGTTCGTACATTTTTCACTGCCTAGAAACCCTTTGTGGGATATACTGTATACATTTTTTTTCTCATTTCTGCTCTTTATCATAGATTGTGGGTACTTACTAGCTCATTTGGGCTAGTCTCCCTTCATTAAAGACTGTTTTTAATTGCTTTAATTTTGCCGGCAAGCGGCTGTTTTTGTTCTGACAAAACTTAATGACACGCAGGAATTTAAGGTCAATTATCTTTTGTATTATTTTCTTTTGAATTGCTGATTACTGGATATATAAGAAGTACAGAATCCTTGCAGTAGCATTCATCTTTGAAATCTCTTACTAAGAATCAAAGCTTAAAACTTTCATCAAAATGTCTGATTTGTGCATTGCATGTGGTAAGGTTGTTGGTGGACGTCAGCATGCTGTAAGTTGCGATGTCTGCGACAGCCAACATTTATGTTTTGAGCATATATGAGAACAAATTATAATTGTATAACAACATTTTATTTGCAAATGAGCACGGAATGTAAGTTCTACAATTATATTTTTCTCGTTATTTTCATTTACATATGACGTTCGTTTTATGTTGAGCATGGTGTTATGTACCAATTACATCCCTCTGGAGCATAGATTGTTGGCACTCGTTAGAGCTGGCCCACAGGGATAGTTCTAACTAGCACCCATAAATTATGTCTGACTAAAGGGATATGGGGTTCATGCACATGAAAGGCGCCATTTTGGCGCACGTGGGTTATGGCGTCATGCACCCACTGTGTATCCTCATCGTCATCGGGAAAAGGATCAGGAGTCTGCATAGACCATAAAGTTTACCTGTATATATGTGTACTTAAGCCAAACTTACCCCAAAACAAATTTTATTTTTACTAAGGTACGAGTTGACTTAAGTACGAGTTGACTAAGGTATGAGTTGACCAAACTCGGGTACGAGTTGGCTAAGGTTCGAGTTGACTTAGGTACTAGTTGACCAGAAACCGCCACACGTGACTCTGGCTGTCAATATAATACCGCGCAAGCGGAAAATGGGACGTCCTTTGTTCTCTGTAAACACAGAAAGTGGTTTCAGATAAGAAGGGGGAGCAAACTTTTGACAAACAGCTGAAAGTGGGCTGGTTTATATGTGCAGGTTGGGACATCCCGGTAATGATTTTTGGCCATTCACCTTATTTGCATTATCTGCTGGTTCCTAGTCTGAAGGTTATCAGAGTTGGAAAAATAGGTAACCAGACCCCCCTGACCTTTCAAGGTCAGGGGGGTCTGGTTACCTGTTTTTCCAATATTGATAATGTGCAAGCTGGGAGCCAGCAAAGAATGCAAATATGGTGAATACAGAGAAATTTTCGGAAGTCCGCGAGACGCCTTTGATGTTTAAGGGGATGCCAATGTACAAAAAGTGGGTGGGGTAATGGTGTGGTGTTCAAAATTTGTTTAATTGAATTTTGCAAAACTGTCAAGTTTTTTGAAAAGTTACTTGGCCCATAATTTATTTCAACTTATTCACATGTTCTATTAGAATTTTTTCAGAAATTCAGGAATTATTGAGAAAAACATACCTCTCTTTATGTGCTTCAATCCATTTGCGTTCATACATATTCTCCATGGTAATATAGCCAAATAAAATTGCATAAATAGGTTCACAGGTTATTCTACTACAATGTGTGAGCATGTCATTGCTCAAAAATATTCCACAGTAGAGTATACAGCAAATTTGTGCCCATACTGTGTATCAAAATAATACAATTTCCAGACATATTTGTTGCTAAAAAGTAGTCTAGAAAAAAGGTATGGTGGACAATAACTGCTGCAGCTACTCCAACTGAATCATTGGAAGTTTTAGTTGTCTCCCTTGTTTTCATGTCACTGTTTTGTTTGATTTGAATTTTAACGTCCCCGTCAACACTATATAGGTCATTTTGGAGAAGTTGCTTCCAATTTTGTGTGACTTTTACCCGACATTGAGATTAAATGACACCTGAAGCCCTGTCGCCCAAAGAAACCTTTATAGATAAGAGTAGGTACCTATCTGGAGCTGTTGGAGGATGTAGGAGAACCAGGTCCCATCCCTTTCAGTATCACCGTCCTAATGCTTACATGGATTGTTTTAAGAGACAATTGCAACTTGGAATGGCCTTACAATCGAAGCTGTCTATTTTGAGACAGTTGATGGGTTTCAGGCCAAAATATAATATCATAGGGTTGGGCAGGGGACAGGTATGGATTCCTTCCCCTGATGACTTCTTGTAAATAGTTTTAATCTGCTGGTGGCAGTGTCACAAAGCTCTTTTTTGGGGATGGGGATTGAAAACTTTTTGTGCCACACCCCAAACCTGTTATCATGGTCAGAATCGACCGAAAACAGTATTGGGAGAAAAAAAAAGAAAACCAAAAGGGTTTATAAATAAGCATGGAGGGTCCGACTTGCACGGCTTTTCCTGGGCAGGCTTAGATTCTCTAAAAAAACGGTTTACCAGTCCTTGTGTGCTTTCGGATTCAGCTCTGCGTGGAATCATCATGCAGCCCATTTATTTTTTCGAGCCCAGATGGGCGGGGGGATGATTACTATGTAGGCTTTCATCCTGCAATCCTGGTGTGCATGTAATGTACACCTGCGAGTAATGGTCAGATGTGACCGATCGCAGTTTAAGTAGAAAGAAAGGATACACATTCAAAGGAGCCAAATTATTTTTGTCTCCCTTATCAATAAGTGTTTAAATTGAAAACCTGTGCAGCAAATACTTTCCTTAGAGAACTATGTATCTTTTTCAGGGCCACATATTTTAATTATAACAACATTGACAGTATGCCACAAAATAATTGCAGAGAGCGCATAACTGCCATCTTCTATTGACCACCATACATGTTTACATTTGGTCACGAGGTGTAGGTTTACTATCAATAACGTAAATTAGACTAGATGTTGAAACACAAATAAGTGGTGTTTTTTCGACAATCGAACTCTTGAACCTATTCATTCTTACAGCAAAATCCATAATCTAAGTCTCTTTATAAATGCTTACCTTGATTCACATGTCTACAGTGCAAAATTTGTGAAATTTGTTAACATGTTTTTTTTTCAAAGGCTTGTCAATGAAACCGGAAACACCTAAGGACTTCCATATCTGGTGACACGAACGCAAAAATATAGTCCCAAAATATTCAAATTTTTGAAGAATTACCATTTATTCAAGAACAATTTTAAGCAATTTAAGCACAAAAGTCATTTAGATTTATGAAACAACAAAAACTTTGAGGACATATCGGAATTTTTCCGATGTTTTGTCCTAGCTCCGCTTGAGGCGTAGTAATATTTATGTGATAAAGCCATGACTTCCTCATGCTCAACAACAAATGTTTCCAATCAGCTGTTATGACTAAACAAGAGCACCGCAAGCGGGTGCCAACGCTCGTCTGCAGTTTCTTTTAGAAAACAAAAGTTCTAAGTCAAATCAAATTGCAAGATGGAGTTATAAAACTTGTAGGGAATGTAGCTCTTGTGATGGTGAGTATGTGTATGAAGTTTCATAAAGGTAGGCCAAATACTTTTGGAAATATGGTCAAGGTTAAGTTTTTTGGTTAATTTTTCGAAAAATAGGTCAAAGTTCAAAGGTCAAGGTCACAGGTCAAAAAGCGTGGTATGACTGAAAAGGTCTTGTCCCAAGGAACATTCATGTGAAGTTGGAAGGCTCTGTTGTGAATAGTATTGAAATAAGAGACAAAAACAATTTAAAAAAAACGGAGAGAAAAGGGGAGATAATTCAATCAAATTGCAAGATGGAGTTATAAAACTTGTAGGGAATGTAGCTCTTGTGATGGTGAGTATGTGTATGAAGTTTCATGAAGGTAGGCCAAATACTTTTGGAAATATGGTCAAGGTTAAGGTTTTCGGTTAAATTTTCGAAAAACAGGTCAAAGTTCAAAGGTCAAGGTCACAGATCAAAAAGTGTGGTATCACTGAAAAGGTCTTGTCCCAAGGAACATTCATGTGAAGTTTGAAGGCTCTGTTGTGAATAGTATTAAAATGAGAGCAAAAAATGTGTTTCAGAAAAAAATTGGAAAAGGGGAGATAATTCAGCCAAAATCAACAATGTTGTTATGGTCCTTGTTCAAAATGTAGCTCTTGTGATGATGAGTGTGTGTATGAAGTTTCATGAGGCTAGGTCTAATACTTTTTAAGTTATAGCCAAGGTTAAGTTTTTTTGGAACGACGCAGGACAACGCAGACGCCGGAGTGATGACAATAGCTCGAAAGTTTTTTTTCAAAAAAACAGACGAGCTTTTTTTCAAAAAACAGACGAGCTAAAAATGACTATAAAATTGACCTGATGGATGATTAATTGTAAGTTTGTAAAATACTTAAACTTGCACAAAACGATGCAGAAAGGGTTCCTGTTTCACGGCGCATAGTTGTCATGTTACATCGTCGAGCCGATCTGGCGATATGCGTTTCCAAATAAGTGTTAATATTTTGTTTACAAATTCCCATGAATGAAAAATGGCGACCAAAGAACTTATGAAAAATATCTCGTGGTGGCACAAATGTTTCTTAGACAGGAGACAATTTTGGTTAGTAATACTCTAAGACATTGTAGTTCACCCTTCCAAGAACAGTACACTGTACATTTTAGGTCCTGAAAAATTAGGTAAATATGACTTTGAGCGCAAATGCTGTCACCCTCATTTTTTGCATCGGTTGTGTAAACCTACAAGCAGTTTGATAATTGCTTATTAGATAATGTATTGTTTGAAGACGTGTTACTTTCCAATATATAATTAAACTTTTTCTCCGACTCCGTGTTTTGGCTGAAAAGAAAAGTCATGTTGAGGGGTACCCCACCCACTTTTTGTACTTCGGTAAACCCTTAATTTGGGCGTCCAGAAGCGATTTATCTATCTCCATATACTGCCTTACGCCCGCGAGGACATTCTAGGCAGGTGCGCTGTCGAATAGAAAAAGGCAGAGTGTTAAAGAAAAGAAAGGCTAAAAACATAATAGTGAAGGGGATGAAAGATGATAGGTTATGATAATTCAGATGAGATTAAAATCAGGTTAAAAACAACAACTTTTGGATCTAGGGCCTGGAGTGCTGCAACTCACTAACTGCGACCTTGAATGACTCGAGGTCTGGTGAGCATACAGCAGTCTCTGGTAGTGCGTTCCACTGGACAATGGCCAGTGGAAAAAAGGAGTACTTGTAATAGTCTCGGGAAGTATGGAGTTGTCGGAATGCCATGGAATGACAGTGCCGTAGACTACAAATGTTAACAGGGTGGATATATTCAGGGAGGGGCACTGCCACAAGACCGTAGACAATTTTGTAAAAAAAGACAGAAACGCGCATCTGCCCGTCTCTGTTCGAGTGTCCTCCAACCCAAGCTGTCCAACATTGCAGTGACACTAGACTGGTAGTCATAGTTGCAAGTTGTCCAGCGTGCTGCCCTACGTTGGACTTTTTTCAGCTGGAGTATTTTCTCCTTGGTATGAGGGTCCCAAACGGGGGCGGCGTACTCCAGCTGGGGGCGGACCAGTGTCTTGTAGGCAGTCTCTCGTACCTGCGGATTTTTTGTTCTGATGTTTCGTTTAACACAGGCAAGGGTCTTGTTTGCATTTGCTGTTATTCGGTCAATGTGGGAGTTCCAGGATAGGCCACTGGAGATGTCAACCCCCAAGTACTTCGCACTGGTGACAACCTCCAGGACTTGGCCGTGTAGAGTGTACACTGTATTTATCACTGTCCTGGCTGTTGTCACCCGTACTACTTGGCACTTGGATGGGTTGAACTCTATGTCCCACCGATTCTCCCACTGAGATAGTCTGTCCAGGTCAGTCTGTAGTGCCTTCCCATCTTCCGTGCCCCCGACTGTCAGGTAGACGGCCGTGTCATCTGCAAAAAGACGGACCTGTGATGTCAGCTCATCTGGCAGGTCATTGATAAAGACGAGAAACAGGATCGGACCCAGAACTGACCCCTGAGGTCACTGGGACAGATCCTGATTCCTCGCCAACAAGTACCACAGTCTGGGTTCGGTTTCCAAGGAAGGCACGGATCCAGTTTAATGTAGAACCTCTGATTCCATACTGATGGAGTTTCCAAAGGAGTTTGGAGTGATTTACTTTATCAAAGGCCTTTGAAAAATCCAGCAATACCAAATCAGTTTGCTTACCTGTACTCACATTCCTTGCAAGGTCCTCGACCAACATGGTAAGCTGTGTCTCGCATGACCTCTTTTCCCTAAAACCGTGCTGTAGATCGTACAGGAGGTCATGCTTATCAAGGTGCTTTACCAGGTGGGAAGCCATTATGTGTTCGAGGGTCTTACAGAGAATGCAAGTCAGTGAAATGGGCCTGTAATTTGCAGCGGACGACTTATCTCCCTTTTTGAAGACTGGAGTTACCTGGGCTTTGCACCAATCAGCAGGGAGCTTTCCTGTAGCTATTGAGCGTTCAAAAATGATTTGAATGATTGGTGCAATTTCCTCTCTCAGTTCTTTTAGTAGAAGGGGCTTAAGTCGGTCAAGTCCAGCTGCTTTTCCAGGTTTCAGGTTTTGAAGGAGTTTCAGTATGCCATTTGCAGAGATACAAAAGTCCTCCATAACTGGGGTTGGATTCAGTACCCCAGTACCATTTCAGGACGTAATAGACGCTGTACGTCCGACTTACGGAAGCCCTGTTCTCCAGACTTTTGCATGTGTCTTTAAACCGAGGTCCTGCCCCCATATGACCTTAGCTGTTTTAGGGACGTAAAACTCAAACACACGCACAGTGCTCCAGTATCGTCGCGAAAACCAATGACAAACAAAAACTGTACTGATTTACGATTTTGACAAATTTCGCCAGCATGTCATTCAATACGTCAAAGAGGACTCTTATCAAATCATGTCATCTCATATGCTGGGAATTGTTTTGAGTGCGCTTAACTAAAAAACGTTCGTACCATTTTCTGTCTAACGTTTTGGGTTCATTGGACTGGTACTAGTTCTTCAGTTGTCGTGCAAATAGGCGGTATAGCTAAAATGCAGTTTCTACATTAAACTGGATCCGTGCCTTCCTTGGAAACCGAACCCAGTTATGGAGGACTTTTGTATCTCTGCAAATGGCATACTGAAACTCCTTCAAAACCTGAAACCTTGAGTGTATGTAATATACACCTGCGGTAATGGTCAAATGTGACCGACGCAGTATCAGAAGATAGATAGATAGAAAATGCGAAAGGAAGCGTTCTTATTTTTATACGAAATGAAGGTATTTCTGAGGCAGCAGGGGTGGATTTACATATAAAGACACTGATGCTAGTACTTCTCGGTCAAGGTCACAATAGCATACTACAACAGATTAGTTTGTGGAGCGCTTTGGTGCAGTGGTAGCGCATCGGATTAGTGATCAAGAGGTTGCGGGTTCGAGCCTCACGCTGATCAAAGTGTTGTGCCCTTGAGCAAGGCACTTCATCCACATTGCTTAAAAAAAAAGAAAGAAAACAGAAAGTACTGGTTACCACCCAGGAAATCCTGCTCGTAATGCTCAGATGTGAGCGAGTAGCAGTAATAGGAGAAAAAAAAAAAAAAATTAGATATGAAAAAAGGGTATTTGGGAAAACCGAAAACAACTTTTACCGAAAAAAAAAAAACGAAAACAAATTCTCATCACCAAAAACAAACTAGATCTCCAATTATACCATGACTGTTGTACATTTAGACATATACATGTTTAAATGATATATGAACAGATATTATGGCCAAGTTTGGGAAAATAATTTGAAAAGATAATGATTTTATTGCCTTTTTTTATACAATCAATGAATTTACGAAGGCGCAAAAAGGCGCGGAAAGGCGCAAAAAGAACCTCAAAAAAGCAAAAAGACCACCGGAAAAGCAAAAAAGACCCTCAGAAAAGCCATAAGACCCCCAAAAACAGTCCATAACAGACATAGCTTAATGCATACTGAAGAGAAACGAATAGAATGAGGACATACTGAAAAAAAAAGAAAACAGAGACTATGGTAAAGTAACTTCAGCCATATATAGCCAAATGGCTCTATATGCTAGGGTTTGTAGCTTTTGGATGTGGTTTTGAGGATACACCAAGCCAGCATCAAACAACGGGCCAACGTAGGGCCGACAGCGATACGCTGCCACGTCGTATAGCCGCCGTTTGTTGTAATTTCTGTTAATAAAACATGGATTGTGGGTACTGGTCAGAAGCGCCTCGCTGAGGCGGTTATTACAATTTTCAAAAATCTCTGTTTCGAGCAGAAATATGAAAAATATCAGAACTTATCTGAAAATTATCATATATTTTTATTTTGTTGGTAAAATTTCAATATACTTGGCAATGCAACAATTTAAGTTTTCTCCTTAACTTTAAAGCATCGGCCTTTCCCTTTTCCTTCTGAAACATCAATTATAATTGGCGTGATTACATCATTTCCTCTTTTTATTTGGATCACCCGTGTTAATCTGATAATCCGTTTACCTAAATGAGTAACAATTAACGACAATAAACATATTCCAATTGGTGTTAAACATCTATTGGGCCGTGTATTGAGAAAACGTACCTGCAACTTACGCGAGCAGCGAAGGTTAAAAGGAGTCTGTTCGCCCATACAGTCTTGCAATTTTCACAGTTTGCACTGCGTTTATTTATTTATCTATTTATTTTCAAACTGGGATATATGTTGAATGGCGGGCGGAATTTCATTTTGATATCTGGATTCAAACATTTAACCATATTCAAGAAAAATCTATTTATCTATTATCTATCCATCTATCTATCTGAAACTGAATATGCTTTTAAGATCACAGTGGCAAAATCTCCCAAGTATCTCCATGGTGTATGAATGTCATTTGACGTGTCACCAGTAACAATTCTGATTCTGATAGCTCAAACATAGACTCTGTGGATGCGTAATATTCAAGTGCAAATGCAGTGATATCAAAACAGAACCAACCCATAAAAACTAATAAAATAATAAAAATAAAAACTATACGGAATAAAGTCGAAAAACTAAGGAAATAATGGGATTCACCTTATTTGCATTATCTGCTGGTTCCTAGTCTGAAGGTTATCAGTGTTGGAAACACAGGTAACCAGACCCCCCCCCCCTGACCTTTCAAGGTCAGGGGGGTCTGGTTACCTGTTTTTCCAATATTGACAATGTGCAATCTGACAGCCAGCAAATAATGCAAATATGGTGAATAAATAAGGTCCGATCCGGTAATTGGGTCCGATCCGGTGTTTGTACGTATCGCCCCGGTAGGGGAAAGTATAAAAAGTAGAAGTAAAACAAAGATCAGGAATTGATACAATTAACTTACTCCACCCATAAAAGACACCAAAGGGAAAGAAATACAAACATTAAGCGACCAGACCATAATGGAAACCCAAACAAAGGAAGGCCATAAGGACAGTTACTTTCCCACAAAATGGCCATATGGCCATCCAAAACCAAAAGACACAAGTGATACACACAGTAAGTAACAAACAACAACATAAATAAATCGCCACAGAAGAGCCGCCTTGGAACGGTCAGTGGAAGATTTCCACTGGGGGGCTTAAATCGATTTTACGTGGCCACAATCCTCGCCCTTACTTCCGTCGCGATTTAGACAAATAATTTGTTCAGTCCGCATGAAGGCCTCCTAACTCATCAGTGCAACATCTCCGTGAACACAAAAATCAAAGAACCACAGAGGTGAGACAACGGTGAGGACTCGACAGCAAGAAACCACTGAAATGCTGGAGCAAAAGAAAACCAACAGTTAGACTCCGATGAGCCCGACCAGAGACAGAGCATCAGGCACCAACCAACATTACCTTGAATTAGATCTCTCTAATTCTCAATAAGCCTTTACGTTGGAGCCGTCATAGAATCAGAGGCCTGACCCACCGGCGTGCAATTAAAGAGGGAAGCAAAGTTGCCAACCGTGATTGGGTTAACTACCATGCATGCAGTCTGTCGTATAATATCCATGTTGTACCCAATCTTTTTATATCGAAGAATGATTTTACGAAATTGGGTGCTGAAGTCATTGCGGTTATATATTTTTCTGAATTTATATGCTAAGTCACCATAAAATTCGGGTTCCGATAGACCTTGTTGCAGAAGAGATTTAAGTCCAATATTGAATTTTGAAATTAAATCAGAATGGCGTCTATAAAATTTTGAAAAGGCTTTGCGTAGTTTATGGTACCGATAACCCTGATTAAGGAGTTTAGCCGTTAATAATTTATTACGAGTGTTGAAGTCAGTTACATGACTACACACTCTAGCAAATCGAATTAATTGCGAAATATAAACGCCATAGGATGGCGCACGAGGAACATCACCATCCAAAAAAGGAAAATTTACAATCTCAAAATCAAAGTCATCGCGTTTATCATAAATTTTGCACGAAACAAATCCATCTACAATAGACAGATGTAAATCCAAAAAACGGGGCCTCGGTATCAGAAGAATTTGCTTTATTTAACTGAAGTTCAAGGGGGTAAATCTGACTGATCAAACCATCAAATAAGGTATTATCAATATTTAATAAATCATCTAAATATCTAGAAGTAGAGCTAAAAGCTTCAATAATTTCAGATTGGTTATCAATGGAAAGCGACAAAATGAAGTCTCTTTCATAACAATACAAGAACAGATCAGCCACAAGAGGTGCGCAATTAGTACCCATCGGAATACCCACAATTTGTCTAAATAACTTAGTACCGAATCTAATATAAATATTGTCAAGTAGAAAGGTGAGGGCATCACACACTTTCTGACATGACCAAAGTGTATAATTCTTATGCACTTTAGAAGTGAAAAATGCATTTCTGACATTACATGCAAGATAGAGAGAATCTTCTCTGTGAAAAGTCCATTCAATTAAATCATTAAGCTTTTCTTTTATAAGATTATGAGGAAGTGTAGTGTAAAGAGTGGAAAAATCGTAGGTAGACAGACTAGAAGCACGAAAATGTCTAGATTTCAATTTATTTAAAACCTCATTCGAATTTTTTATAGACCAAAACAGATTTCTTCCTGATCTTTCAAAGACTTTATCACAATATTTAATTACATGCGTTTTAATAGCAGTAAGACAGGAAGTTAATAATTTAGAAAGTTCAGTGGTAGTGCAAGAGCTAGAATTTGCAATAAACCGTGCTTTATAAGGTTTTTTATGAAGTTTTGGTAACCAGTATAGCGTAGGAAGCTTGTCTTGGCCTTCGTTAACACACACAGCAAACTTGGTGGCTGAAAGACAAACATGTTTATCTACTATAACTCTCTCTTCAGCTAAAGGCTGAAGTTCATAGGCCATAGTACCACCAAGCTCCTGCTTAAGGGTGTTAACATAGTGGAGCCGTCACACAACGACGACGTTGTTAGCGGCCTTGTCTGCAGGGGCCAAAACAAACTTCTTATGAAATTCTTGAATACCTAGTTTAAGATGACGTAAAGACGTCTTGGGCTTAGGAGGTAATAAGTTAGTATTTTGAGAATAGAAAGAAATGCGTTTATTTACTAGTTTTAAAATGCTAAGTTTCCAGTCCTTAAGGGCTTTATGCTCAACATACTCTCGCTTACACCATCGATTACCGAATTCATTCAAGGAAGCAGCGATTTCATCTCTACATTTACTGAAATCAATTTTAGAAGGAAACCGATATTTCGGTCCTTCAGAAATTATATTCCTTATCCTAGAATCAGGAATAATTTTCAAATTGCCAGTAATTACATGACCAGCAACAGGATAGCAATACTTTGAGTTTTTACAATCACATGAATCAGGAGTATTAGTATCAATATCAAGATCTGAAACAAGTTTATTGAAATTAAAAATGATAGATCTAACAGGTTTGTTATATTTATAGCAAATTATAGGTGTTTCAGTATTTTGAAAATAAGCAGGAATGGAAGAAAGCACCGATCTCTCACGGAAGATACTGGGCAAATCTATAAAATCCATACCCTTATTAATGAAGGATATTTTGAAGAAATGGCGTTTATGATTAATTTCAGAATCAATGTAAGGACGGAGAGTATGCTGAGTATAGCCTCTAGTTAAGAGAGCCGCATCATATAACTGATGAGAACTATCGTAGAATTTATTCGCCTCGGTGTCCAGAAGACGTAAAACAGAAACGGGTAATGAACTTAAAAATGAAAGCATAGAGTGGCGTCCATGGTTTAATAATATAATTGACAGTCACTTCAGTCTAGTATTGTTTCGTTTAAACGCACGTGTTTTACGTTTAAAGTTACCATTTTTCCTGGTGCCGTGAGATCTAGTTCTGCGTTTTCGACATTCCAGGAGTGAGAAAATATCAAAGTCCGGCATTCTGGAAATATTACCCTCATGATAAATGTTGTCATTAAATCCCAGTGGAAAAGGGGTCTGTAAAAATTTAATCCATTTCAATTCAGCTTCATGTCTTTTGATTATTTTGAATCTAGTTGTAGAATTTGCATCGTAATAAAGTTTTTCCACTGGTTGTATAACAATGTTATTTACAGAATGACCTGTACGTCGAAAGTGACGGTACAAGAAAGTGTCAGTTTTCTTAGGCTTACTCATTCTACGATAATGCTCGTTCAATCTAGTTTTAAGCATGCGGTTAGTTTGACCGACGTACTGCATATTACAGTTTGTAGCACGTCAAGTAATTAGATAAATTAAATCTGTAGACTGTCATGTCAAATCAGACATGTTAACTACAGAGAAGCGTCTACCGTTTACAGATGAAGTAACGGTAGACGCAGTGCTTAAATGCGAACAACATCTGCACCTCTTGGCATTGCACTTAGAAATACTGGGATACATTCCACTTCTTTTCCACGGATTAGTATATTTTCGAAGGATGGGCGATTTGAGAGGAGATAGTCTTATACGAAGACTACTCCCAAAAACATTGGTATTGCCTGCTCCTTTGAGATTAACTGAAGTTACAGAAGACAAATTTAAGGGTCTAACCAATACCGAAGGCAACATAGTATTAAAGTTCTTAATAGAATGGGGAATCCGTACAGAAGAAGCAGAGTGTAACCTAAGGGGTGATATTAATATTTTAAATGTATTTGTAATACTCATTTTGGTTAGTAAGGTTGTGATACCGTCAATACTAAAGCGATGTTCATACCGGTTATTAAATAAATAAATAAAACAGCATATAAAATTACTGAAGAAGATTCCTTCGAATAGAAGGAAGGTACAACAAAAGCCCACAAAACATCCTAGTCTACTTAAAGTACAGGGATGTCAAACAAGCAGTTGTTATACAACGAGGAACGAACATCGGTTTAATAATGACCTTCAACAGGTATCTAAAGGATGTCAATTGATGGAACAGTGAAAAGCAATTGTATAAGCAATCCCTGAGGATTGGAAAAATAAGAGCATTAAATGCATGTACGGGGAGACCTTTTACAGCCGCCACACGGCACAAAAAAAACAGCCCTGATATGCAAAGTAGAAGTAAAACAAAGATCAGGAATTGATACAATTAACTTACTCCACCCATAAAAGACACCAAAGGGAAAGAAATACAAACATTAAGCGACCAGACCATAATGGAAACCCAAACAAAGGAAGGCCATAAGGACAGTTACTTTCCCACAAAATGGCCATATGGCCATCCAAAACCAAAAGACACAAGTGATACACACAGTAAGTAACAAACAACAACATAAATAAATCGCCACAGAAGAGCCGCCTTGGAACGGTCAGTGGAAGATTTCCACTGGGGGGCTTAAATCGATTTTACGTGGCCACAATCCTCGCCCTTACTTCCGTCGCGATTTAGACAAATAATTTGTTCAGTCCGCATGAAGGCCTCCTAACTCATCAGTGCAACATCTCCGTGAACACAAAAATCAAAGAACCACAGAGGTGAGACAACGGTGAGGACTCGACAGCAAGAAACCACTGAAATGCTGGAGCAAAAGAAAACCAACAGTTAGACTCCGATGAGCCCGACCAGAGACAGAGCATCAGGCACCAACCAACATTACCTTGAATTAGATCTCTCTAATTCTCAATAAGCCTTTACGTTGGAGCCGTCATAGAATCCGGGAGTAACGGCTGGGAGCCGGGAGTAAATTTTGACAATCGAATAAAGGTACTAAACATTCACATATCTGGATAAAATTTGGACCAAAAGAAGAATATAGACTTTTCTTTGAAATGAATATAAGTTTTAACATTATAAGTACCATATTTACAATTCTGATTCTGATAGCTCAAACATAGACTCTGTGGATGCGTAATATTCAAGTGCAAATGCAGTGATCGACCCGGCAGTGGGCCGAGAGTAATTTCTGGGTTGAAATCGGCGTTTATTTGCCTTATTCTCGGCCTTATTGCTTATATCACATTGTCATACATTGTATTTCTTGAACGTTTGTCAGCTGAAAAGCTGAGATTCAGTATGGAGTATACAAGTATTTATTTACTTGTCATATTGGGACACGACACACATCCAAACCCCAACCCATCTCACGCACTGCTCCTGCGCCTATTATTTAAGAGGTGTTTGATTATGTGACCTGGGAACATTTATATTTGGCGCTATTATAACCGTATAATGTAGAAAAGATGACACAAAGTACCCCATCAGTCTGATCAGTGCCTCTGCTATTAGCTATCAGGGTAGTACGACAACGTTTAATAAATACAATGTATATGACATAGGCAATAACGCAAATAAACGCTGATTTCAACCCAGAAATTACTCCCGGCCTACTCCCGGGTCAATTACTTACTTCACGGAGCAATGAAATAACTTTACTTTTGTATTTTTCTTACTTTCGATATGTTTTTAATTGGTAATACATAAACCTATTCTTAAAGCAATCCCAGACTGAACACATTTTGCAAAATGCTTGACTTCGTCAATACCGCAAAAGCTACTCCCCGGGCGAAAAATTTTCGACAAGGTCATATATTTCGGTACATATCTTGAAAAGTACTAGATTATAAATATAAAACTTATATGAATTTTAAAGAGGAGTCTATATTCTACTTTTGATCCAAATTTTATCCAGATATGTGAATGCTTTTATTTAATGCCTTTATTCGATTGTCAAAATTTACTCCCGGATTTTACTTCCGGCTCCCAGCCGTTACTTCCGGGTTTTATACTGGGTTCCCCATAATAGCGAAAAGGACTCCTTTTCGCGAAAAGGAGTCCTTTTCGCGAAAAGGACTACCCTAAAGGGCGGAAAGGACTTTTTTTCTAAAAGGATCCATATTATTGATATAAATTAATTATTCAACATTTTTGGTTAAGATTTTCGGCTTCAGTCTTGCACAAACAATATAATATTTAGACTTTTTTTTTTACAAGAAAATTTTATTTTTGTGGATTATTTTGCAAAGTAGAAGTAAAACAAAGATCAGGAATTGATACAATTAACTTACTCCATCCATAAAAGACACCAAAGGGAAAGAAATACAAACATTAAGCGACCAGACCACAATGGAAACCTAAACAAAGGAAGGCCATATGGACAGTTACTTTCCCACAAAATGGCCATATGGCCATCCAAAACCAAAAGACACAAGTGACACACACAGCAAGCAACAAACAACAACATAAATAAATCGCCACAGAAGAGCCGCCTTGGAACGGTCAGTGGAAGATTTCCACTGGGGGGCTTAAATCGATTTTACGTGGCCACAATCCTCGCCCTTACTTCCGTCGCGACCCAGACAAACAATTTGTTCAGTCCACATGAAGGCCCCCTAACTCATCAGTGCAACACCCCCGTGAACACAGAAATCAAAGAACCACAGAGGTGAGACAACGGCGAGGACTCGACAGCAAGAAACCACTGAAATGCTGTAGCATAAGAAAACCAGCAGTTAGACTCCGATGAGCCCGACCAGAGACAGAGCATCAGGCACCAACCAACATTATCTCCCCAATTTTCAACAAGCCCCCACGCCGGAGCCGCCACAGAACCCGAGGCCCGACCCACCGGCGCGCAACCAAAGAGGGAAGCAAAGCAAGTTTTGCCGGTGTGTTTTCATTTGCTTTATCTGCAATCCCCGATAGTCGATGCACTACAAGCTAGAGAAAAGGAATATATGTTGTAGAACAAGTTCCACCAGTCAAAACGCGAACCCCGCCCATCGGGACTTGACGAAATAGATGGGCGCATGATGCTTCGACGCAGAGCTGAAACCAACCGCACATGAGTACTGGTAACCCGCTTAGGGGATCTAAGGCAAAGCGGTGCGAGTCGGACCGTCCATGCTTATAAACCCTATTGGATTCATTGGGCGACAGGGCTTGAGATGTCATTTCATCTCAATGTCGAATAAAAGTCCCACAAAATTGAAAGCAACGTCTCCAAAATGACCTATACAGTGCTTGTACGTTAAACCTAAAATCAAACAAACAAAACCAGTTAAGAAAGCTTTCATGCGGACTGAACAAATTATTTGTCTAAATCGCGACGGAAGTAAGGGCGAGGATTGTGGCCACGTAAAATCGATTTAAGCCCCCCCCCCCCCCCCCCCATCGGAAATCTTCCACTGACCTTTCCAAGGCGGCTCTTCTGTGGCGATTTATTTATGTTGTTGTTTGTTACTTACTGTGTGTATCACTTGTGTAATTTGGTTTTGGATGGCCATATGGCCATTTTGTGGGAAAGTAACTGTCCTTATGGCCTTCCTTTGTTTAGGTTTCCATTATGGTCTGGTCGCTTAATGTTTGTATTTCTTTCCCTTTGGTGTCTTTTATGGGTGGAGTAAGTTAATTGTATCAATTCCTGATGTTTGCAACACTGTATATTGTGGGTAGTCATTCGAAGCGTCTCACTAAACATACACAATGTAGTTTTTTTATATCTAAACAAGAAAACCATTCGGGGCTTGAAGAAATAGATGGATTCTAGTTAGAACAACGTGGGTGCTAATTAGAACCACCTTTATCTACCGCTTCGATGATAAATATATATATGAGAATTGTTTGTTTGTTTGAATTGAGGTTTTACGTCCCCGACAATGCTATTTAGGCATTTTGGACATGTTGCCTCCATTTTTGTGGGACTTTTACCTGACATGGAGATTAAATGACATCTCAAGCCCGGACGTCAAAAAAAAAAGGTTTATATGTAGGGATGGTCCGACTCGCACCACTTTACATGGGACGTATTAGACCCTCTAAGCGTTTTGGCTCTGCGTAGAGGCATCATGCAGCCCTATCTATTTCTCCAAGCCCCGATGGAGTAGTGTACACTGTTACAACTTTTCCCCATCAAAGTATCTTACTTGTATAGCTGTCTCATATAGAATTGGGTCCTTATATATCTTATATAGCTGTCAATAGAACGAACAGTAAAGTAGAAGTAAAACAAAGATCAGGAATTGATACAATTAACTTACTCCACCCATAAAAGACACCAAAGGGAAAGAAATACAAACATTAAGCGACCAGACCATAATGGAAACCTAAACAAAGGAAGGCCATAAGGACAGTTACTTTCCCACACTGACCAGATTGCGCAGATGTGCAGGCTGATCTGAGTCTTTGCTGCATGCACATGTGAATTGTTGGAATTGCTCTGCCGGGTTAAAATAATCGTGTATGGTGAAAATTTCAATATTGTGTGATAATTGCCAATTATAGTTGCTTTAAATAGTTTTTAAAATGGATTCAATTAAAATTTTGACATTTTGCGCGTGTGAATGATAAAGGGATTAAAGAGATAAAGATATTACCCAAGTGATAGTTATCGTTCTGTCAAAACAAAAACCTGTACAAGATAAAATCTTTTAGCGGCCACATATTTTTATATGAATATTTTTGTTTTGCTTTTCGTGTGAAGCTCTTGAGTAGCATTTTTTAATTTCTTTAATAAATAAATCAAAAAATAAATAAATAAATTGGATACCACGACCGTGTGATAAAAAAGTGTTTTTGTGTTTTTAAGATGGTTTTTTTTTTTAGAAATTTTTCAGCTGTTTTTATTTGTGTTAATATCATAGATAGAAGAGGGAAGAACATAGCAAAACTTTATTTGATAAACTCTAGCAACATATACATGACATAATATAGTGGGTTCTTCATGAAAGTTGTTACACAGGGTATCCATACAGAAGAGAATGGAGATAAGATGATGTTTACTTTTATGACCAAGAAATTTCATGCAAAGTCGGGTTTACAAGGATATTCATTATGCGACTATTAGCGTGACGAAAAACAAAAAGCTCAAATAAATACATAATTAAACAAATAAAACGGAAGCGAAAACTGTGATCGAAAACTGCAGATTTTGAAACAAAGTTTAGTATTTCATTGACCTGTTCCTATCTATCTATTTATCTATCTATCTTCTTATACTGAGTCGGTCATATCTGGCAATTACCTCAGTTGGGTGCGTAGCTAAATTTAGAATTTAGCTTAAAAAAAAAAAAGAAAGAAAAAAAGAAGTCACTGGATGAGTCCTTAAAACTATTTACAATCTGAATAACAGAGGTATACTAAAACGCATACCTCTGAGTCTCAATCTTACACTGTATGGGCTTTGAACTCCTCTGCAGTCTTTGGTCATGTCAGAAAGTGTGTGATGCCCTTACCTTTCTACTTGACAATATTTATATTAGATTCGGTACTAAGTTATTTAGACAAATTGTGGGTATTCCGATGGGTACGAATCGCGCACCTCTTGTGGCTGATCTGTTCTTGTATTGTTATGAAAGAGACTTCATGTTGTCGCTTTCCATTGATAACCAATCTGAAATTATTGAAGCTTTTAGCTCCACTTCTAGATATTTAGATGATTTATTAAATATTGATAATACCTATTTCGATGGTTTGATCAGTCAGATTTACCCCCCCCCCCAGAACTTCAGTTAAATAAAGCAAATTCTTCTGATACCGAGGCCCCGTTTTTGGATTTACATCTATCTATTGTAGATGGATTTGTTTCGTGCAAAATGTATGATAAACGCGATGACTTTGATTTTGAGAGTGTAAATTTTCCTTTTTTGGATGGTGATGTTCCTCGTGTGCCATCCTATGGCGTTTATATTTCGCAATTAATTCGATTTGCTAGAGTGTGTAGTCATGTAACTGACTTCAACACTCGTAATAAATTATTAACGGCTAAACTCCTTAATCAGGGTTATCGGTACCATAAACTACGCAAAGCCTTTTCAAAATTTTATAGACGCCATTCTGATTTAATTTCAAAATTCAATATTGGACTTAAATCTCTTCTGCAACAAGGTCTATCGGAACCCGAATGTTATGGTGACTTAGTATATAAATTCAGAAAAATATATAACCGCAATGACTTCAGCACCCAATTTCGTAAAATCATTCTTCGATATAAAAAGATTGGGTACAACATGGATGTTATAAGACAGACTGCATGCATGGTAGTTAACCCACTCACGGTTGGCAACTTCCTGATATCAATTCCTGATCTTTTTTTTACTTCTACTTTGCTTCCCTCTTTAATTGCACGCCGGTGGGTCAGGCCTCAGATTCTATGACGGCTCCAACGTAAAGGCTTATTGAGAATTAGAGAGATCTAACTCAAGGTAATGTTGGTTGGAGCCTGATGCTCTGTCTCTGGTCGGGCCCATCGGAGTCTAACTGTTGGTTTTCTTTTGCTCCAGCATTTCAGTGGTTTATTGCTGTCGAGTCCTCACCGTTGTCTCACCTCTGTGGTTCTTTGATTTTTGTGTTCACGGATATGTTGCACTGATGAGTTAGGAGGCCTTCATGCGGACTGAACAAATTATTTGTCTAAATCGCGACGGAAGTAAGGGCGAGGATTGTGGCCACGTAAAATCGATTTAAGCCCCCCCCCCCCCAGTGGAAATCATTCCACTGACCGTTCCAAGGCGGTTCTTCTGTGGCGGTTTATTTATGGTGTTGTGTGTTACTTACTGTGTGAATCACTTGTGTCTTTTTATTTTGGATGGCCATATGGCCATTTTGTGGGAAAGTCACCGTCCTTCCTTTGTTTAGGTTTCCATTATGGTCTGGTCGCTTAATGTTTGTGTTTCTTTCCCTTTGGTGTCTTTGATGGGTGGAGTAAGTTAATTGTATCGATTCCTGATCTTTGTTTTACTTCTACTTAGCATTCACCACAGAAGAGGGAAGACTATTCCACTGGGGAATAGTCCTATGGAAGTTCCAATCTTATCCAAAGACATTAATGCAGATCCACGCGCGTGCATGCGTGTGTGTGCATTGATGTAGTCACTCGAGTGTATAATTAGACAAATCGAAAATTATCAATCTCCTTTCAGGTCAGCTACAGGAACGCCATGTAAACTCTCTTTGTCTATTTCTATGTTGACATGTAACAGACTTCCCAATTAAAGCTTTATCAGATTCAGAAGTCATCTAATCTGGATCTACACTGTTTGCAAAAATAGGGTTGGGGGCGGGGATAAAAGTTAAATCTTTAGAAACAAAATGATTTCAATTCTTCCTCTTTTTTTTTATATAATCTTTTCGGCTGTTTCTAGCGTGAACTGAATGAAAACACGAAAAAACAGGTTTAATTTTAATCACATTTTGCGTGGAAATGACTTGATCAAAATCAAAATTAAGCTGTTTGATCAGAAAGAAAACAATTACGTGATTGTTCCTTTTTACCCCTAATAAGTGCCTTTTTGAGCAAAAAAGGCCTTTCCGCTATTTAGGGTAATAGGAGTCCTTTTCGCTATTAAGGGGAACCGTTTTATACTCTCCCCCCCCCCCACCCGGTAGCTATGCTAATAGATCCGAAAAAAAAAAAAAAAAAAAAAAAAAAAAACTAATTTCGCTTTGTCACAACAGCGGATTGAAATGGAAATCGAGACATTGAGAACTGTTGAGAGCTATCAGCATGGAGGACCAAAGCAAGCTTATTTCAGCCCGTACTCTTTCAATGGAGGGTGAGTAGCCTGTCCGTATATTTGTGAAATGCAAAGATGTCATTAGTTTTCGCTATCTATCTACTTTCAGAATCAGAATCAGAATTGTTACTGGTGACACGTCAAAAGACATTCATACACCAGGACCTGTGATGTGGGAAGTTAGTCCCTAGCTCTAACCAAAGAGGTAAATTTAGCTACACAATCATCAGCACCTTCAGCTGTCGAAATAATCGAATCGGGAAGGTCATTCCAATCTCTTATGGTTCTGGGGAAGAACGACTCTTTATAAATGTCAGTTCTTGCAGTGGTCTCGGGTTGTTTCGCCCATGAGTCGTTTCGCCCGTGGGTCGTTTTGCCCGTGAGTCGTTTCGCCCTGATTAGGTGGGTTGTTTCGCCCTTATTTTTTCAAGCCCTATTGTTTGAGGTTTTGTTTGTTTTGGACTTGGTATGTAAAGGGATTGATGGGGGTATTGGGAGTTCCGGAAAACATGGTTTTGCCCTCGTTTGGTGCAGCTAGACGACCTACTGACGGCTTCTACTTCAGGTTTGAGCAACTGCGCTACCACCTTTTTGAGAAAGATATTCGAGCTCACATTAGGTTAACAGGTCTTTGCAATAAAATGGGATTTATGGCTGTGAAAATGACTGTTTATATTTAAAAACGTGACATATTTTTCTTTCTGCTCAAAACATAGATTATGGATTAGAACCGTCTAAGTGTCTATGTTCTAGAATCAGAAATAAGAGAAATAAAGTATATGCGAAAACCCATTTTCACTGTATAAAGTTCGGTTTAGAGGGGACGTTATTGCATAGACTTGCAAACGTGATGTTTTATTTACTTATCAGTTGTTCTTTCTGCACGAATAGTGGCGTGATATAACTGGTTACATTATTACGTTAATTGTGTTGACGGCGTGGTTAAACCTCAATTCCAACAAACAAAATATTCTTAAACAGTGGTGTCTGAATAAAAGTTTACAAAAATGTCACTTAAAGAGTACCAATCAATATTACACATAAAGTGCTATGTGTAAAAAGTTGGTTTAACTTTTATACAGACTCTACTGTAGCTCAACCTTGGTAGGAATAGAAACATAACGTTTTATACTTTCTTTTCATTTTTTCCCCATAATTTTATGCATAACAAAACACATTTTACATTATAAATATATAACAAAGCATAACATTGAAACCATAGCATCACATGAACAAGTCCGTGGAATGAACACCCCCTAAACCCCACCTTATATGAAGAAAGCTGGGGTTTACGGGGGTATACATTATTTTTGTTATTTCTGCTACAAGACAAAGGTTGTGGGTATTCGTTAGAACCGCCTCAACCTACATTTGCAGTATAGATAAGAAAAATACCACATATTTTCATAATAAAAGAAGTCATATAAGAGATGTCAAAACCTGCACTATGTCGCATAACTGTGTTATCGTACTGGTCTTTTGAATAGTTTGCATTACGAAAACATGCTTATTCAAATACTGGAAAATTCTACCACCAAATAAAAAAAATAAAATTGTTCTGATTAATGATTCTTATATTTTTCATATTTCTATTTAGGTGCTCGTTAGAAATGCCTTGGCGATGCGGTTCTAACCATCACCAACGGTCTGTGTATTTTAGGGAGGAAATATGAAAAATAATGTGTTGCATATTCGTTGTGTTTTGTGGGTAGTACCCATAGCCTGCTATTTCTGCTCCAGGCATTGAATGTGGGTGGTCGTTAGAACCAACCTCGGCGAAGCGATTCTAACGAGTACCCATATATCAAATACTTAACACATTTTGACACTGTGGTTTGGATTTGTGAAGATCACATTCATTCATTCATTTCCGTTTGTCCATCTACCAATACTCTCCATTCGTTAACTTATCTAGAAGCCTCCGTGGTGCAGTGGTTACGCTACTCGCCTTGTAAACCAGGGATCGCAGGATCGATCCCGGGCTTCTCCAGACTTTCGGATGAGTCTTTAAACCGAGGTCCCGTCTCTGTATGACCTTAACTGTTGGTGGGACGTAAAACTAAAACTCACTCACTCGTTAACTTATCTGTCTCCGTATATTCAAAATGCCGTCCGTTCATCCGTACGTCCGTCCATCTACCAACGCACAACTCCATTCACCCATTTATTCATTCATCCATCTGTCCATTTACTCATCCATTCCGTTTGTCACTCCCTTAATATATAATTGGGGCGAAACGACCCACAGGCGAAACGACCCACCAGGCAAGGGCGAAACGACCCACCCCCAAAATCAGGGCGAAATGGCTCAGGGCGAAACGACCCACAGGCGAAACGACCCACAGGCGAAACAACCCGGAACCCTTGCAGTAAGGGTCTGAAACGCCAACGAATGGTGATTTCTACAGTGTCTAGCTGGGGGAACAAGGTCGTCTGTTGGAATGCTGGCAGCACCCTTTAGACCTTTGTATAATAGGATTAGCTTGCTGTCTTTTCTCCTTTTCTTGAGAGACTCCCATTTTAATTTTCCAAGTATTCAAGTCATGCTCCCAGTTTCAGAGCAGTAATTGCCTGTTACAAATCTAGCAGCTCTATTCTGAACTTTCTCAATTTCATCGTTAAGGACCACTCCCCTGGGGTCCCAGATACAACTACCATATTCCAAGATTGGGCGAACAAGACCTTTATATGCTGCCTCTTTAACATCCTGGGGGCACTGATGAAGATTTCGCCTCAGGAAACCAAGCGTTCTATTTGCCTTAGTACACATGTTGCTAATATGAGTATTCCATCTCAAGTTGTGTGAGATTGTCACTCCAAGGTATTTAATGGAGTCCACATTCTCGAGGACCGTTCCCTCTAAGGTGTAAGAAGCCTCAACTTTATTAGATCTCTTCCTAGTTATCTGCATAATATTGCATTTAACTGGCTGAAATCTCATGCCCCATTTTCGGGCCCAACATCCTAATCTATCTATGTCAGCCTGAAGTTTCACTGAGTCATCTGTATCACTAATTTCCCGGTAACAAACACAGTCATCTGCGAACAGTCTTATTTCTGAGTCAATGTCAGTGGAAATATCATTGATGTACAGGGAGAACAAAAGTGGACCAAGAACGGTCCCTTGCAGGACTCCAGACAAAACTGGAGCCCACTCCGAAGATTCACCATTAACAACAACCCGCTGTTTTCTGTAGCAAAGAAAGGAATCTATCCATTTGAGGGTCTTTTCCCCAATTCCATAACCAAATAACTTAGATGTAAGTAGTTCATGAGGAGGGGTGTCAAAAGCCTTCTCGAAGTCCAGAATAAATGTGTCCACCTGTCCCCCTTTGTCCAAGATTTTTGCCCAGTCATTAATAACTGTGCTTAGCTGAGTTTCACAACTGTGCCTTTTCCTAAATGCATGTTGTCTGTCTGACAAAAGTTTATGTTCGTCCTAGTGGGCCATGATGTTTGAGCAGACTATATGTTCCAGCAATTTACACAGAACACAAGTCAGAGACACAGGGCGATAATTACGGGCAAGAGCCCTATCTCCTTTTTTGAAGAGTGGACAGATGTTTGCTAAGAGCCATTCTTTGGGGATTTCACCCGTATCAAGAGACTGTTGAAACAAGTGTGCAAAAACTGGACCCAACTCATTTGCTAGTTCCTTCAGGACTCTAGGATGAAGCTCATCAGGTCCTAAGGCCTTACTGGGGTTTAAGCCTTGAAGTAACTTGGTCACGCCTGCAGCTGTCACAACAATATTATTCATGAATGGGGTCGATCTTCCAGTCAATGGAACCTCCGTGAACTCAGTTTTATTAAACGCATCATTGAATTGACCAACTAGTTCCTCTGCCCTTTCAGAGTCTGATTCAGCAACCCCGTTCCCTCCTCTTTTATTAAGGGGTGGGATACCTTGCCTGTCTTTCTTCTGGCTATTGATATATCTGTAGAAGTCTCTGGGATTTGCCTTTACATCACCTACCAAGTTATTCACAAACAAATCATGCTGATTTCTTATATCAGTCTTGATTTCACGTCTCAAGTTTTCAAATTTTGTCCGGAGTTTACCACTTCCTGTCTTTTTTGCCTTTGCATGAATCTTATTCCTTCTGCGAATTTTTCTCCTTATCTCTGGGGTAATCCAGGGAATAGAAGATACAGACCTACTAGTTTTTGAGGGGATATGATTTTCGGCCGAAGTATGAATGAAAGAAGTTATCAAATCAAAATTCTCCTGTACAGACCGAGCATCTGAATGACCATTAAAGTATTTCTCCTTTGCAAATCTGAGTGCATCCTTCCTCATAGTTTCATAGTCACCTTTCTGATATGAATACACCTTCCTCCGAGGTTTCTTTATTGGTGGGATGTGAATTTTTAAATATCCGGAGACAATATCATGGTCACTTAGTTTATCTGGGGAATGAATGTCTTCGAATTGTCCTGGCAAAGTCGTAAGGATCAGATCTAATGTGTTCTTATCACGAGTGGGGAAGTTAACAATTTGTTCAAGGCCATGATCGTTCATAATATCAATTAATATTTGTCCTTCTGACTGACTCAGCATTGTGCCTTGTTTGCTGAGCCTGTCGGGCCTAGCAATGTCTCTGAAGTTGAGGTCACCTAGAACATGTACAGTCGGGAGTTTTTTACCCTTATGCTGCGATTTGATGCAATCCAGTTGGTCTTTAAACAACTGGAAGTTTTCGATCGTACCATTTTGGTGGTCGATACCAACTTGCTACGAAGTGCGAAGTTTTATTTGCAAAAACCTTAACCCAGACCGATTCAGTGTCATTTTCCAGTTCCATGAAAGGCATGTGAAGAATGTCTCTATGAATGAGCAACATCACCCCACCGCCATGAGAGTTCCTATCTTTTCTGTAGACACAGTACTGACAGGATTCTGGCTAGTAACGACTAGGATGTTGTTGTTAATAAAACGACAATGATGTTGTTGTATATTGATAAAATGCCTTATAGATATACAACAACATCCTAGTCGTTTCGCCCCCAAACCATAGCTTCCCCTAGTCGTTTCACCCTCAAGACGTTTCGTCCTCCCTGGTCATTTCCCCCTAGTCGTTTTTACCCCCTCCTGTTGTTTCCTCCCCCTAGTTGTTTTGTCTTTCTTTCTTTCTACTTATACTGTGATTGGTCAAATCTGTCCATTACACGCAAGTGTACATTACATATACACCAGGTCGGCAGGAAGAAAGCCTACACAGTAATCCTGTAATTATGGTAAGGGTATTTAACCTGCACAGGGCATGGCTGTCCCAGCACAGGGGGCCTGCACTCCAATTAACGTCCCGATCCGAAGGAAGGTGCACTTTATGACATTCATCCCCACAAATGATGCCAATGGAGCATGTGTGGACACCAAAATTTATCATTGCTGGTAAATTTTTTGTGCTAAATTCTAAATTTAGCCACCCACCCAACTGAGGTTATGGCCAAATATGACCGACTCAGTATAAGAAGATAGATAGATAGGGATTGAACCCTAGACCACTAGCATCAGAGGCAAATGCACTAACACTGTGCACTAGTACTGGTAAACCGCTTAGAGGATCTATGCCTGTCCAGGAACCGCGGTGGGCGGCGGACCGTCCATGCTAATAAACCCTATTGGTTTCATTGTCGACAGGGCTTGAGATGTCATTTCATCTCAATGTCGGGTAAAAGTCCCACAAAATTGGAAGCAACGTCTCCAAAATGACCATTACAGTGTTGACGGGGACGTTAAACCTCAAATCAAACAAACAAAACTAACACTGTGATATCACACTCCCCCTAGCAGACTTGCCTCCCCTTGCGAATTGGTCGTAAGGCTTACTATTTTCATGTCCAAATTACGACCCCAGCCGAATTCCATACAAATTTTTCGTTTGTAAAAAAAAAATCAGTAAAACGGCGCGATTAGTTCGGTTCGGGTAAGCGTGCATTTATACCGGAACAAGACAGTAATTGTCGTTCCTGGCTAACTCTCATGAAATGAATTTAAATTTCATTGGCTAATGATAGGGAAGTAACCCAATCACGTTCATTTGACAGATTTGTTTCGGTATGAGCGGCAAGTTGGATGCATTTACAAAGGAAAAAAAACATTAGGGAAAAAAAGCTGAATCTGCCGGTTCTTTGCAGAAAAAAATTGTGAGGCAATGGACTTATTTTGACTTCGCATCAGATACCTTACGAATCAAATTTGAATCTACAATTTTTTTTTATGGAATCGTACTATTTTCTGTCTGAAGGGGTAGTCTTTTTGCCCATTTTCCAAGTGGTCACCGGAAATACCGAAATATATCAAAATCACCACAGAAATCACTATGGGAAGGTCAGAAACCACCATTGTATGACTGGATAGGGTTGAGAACAAGGTTGGAAAAAAAGCGGGAAATACTCATATTTCCCTGGACGGCAGGAAATACAGGGAATTCCTGGGAAATATATATTTACATACATGTAGGTGGTACCAATTGAGACTGCTTGATATACCCCAACTACCTAGCTATTTGAAAGCAAATTTATATCAAGTTTGTGCAGGGCTTGAAAATTCCACTTGTCTGCTTGAAGTGACAAATAAAATGAAGGACAAGTAAAAAGTTTGTCTAGTCCTTACGACATTTACCAAAGTTTACATGCACTTAGTCATGCAGGACAAGTGAAATTTTGAAGAATTTTCCAGCTCTTTTTATATTGAATAACTTACAAGATCAATAGTCCCTTGCCTTCTTTTAGAATATATATAATTTCTTTTCAAACATGGGTCTAAAATATTGGTTTTTAACTTTCAGCTATTTCCCTTGACTTGTAAATACATGTAATTTTAATACTTAGGTGAGTATCTGTAGATAATTTAAGAAACCATTTATGCTTAATTAACTGTGTCAAACAAACAATTAAATTATCACACCTTTTAGCTTTAGGAGATTGATTTCTTGACAAACTTGCAAACAAACCATTTCAAGTGTAGACGTCCTTAAAATTCAAACATCCAAAGAGTTGTTGTAAATCTCAAAAAAAAAATTAACCGTGTGGTTTAGTATGTGTTACACTAAAGCATACAAAACATGTACATGTAGTTCCAATGGCAAACTCTCTTAAAGAAGCTAAGTGATTCTGATCTGGGTCTGCACTGTTTGCCCAGGCATGTCTGTCCCAAATATTTGAATCATTATGGTATTTTCTCGTTTTAAGCATATGAGTGTTTTAAATAACTCTGCACCCTACATAACAACAGATCACTTTATATTAATATGCTTGTGTTTGGTTGAGTAAAAGCAGACTTATGACATATATGTATGGTGAGGCATATTGCAAAATACATGTAGCTAACTGTCCATGATTTCAATTAAATTACACCAATATTAATACTGTTTTTCTATGAAATAACTAAACAAAAATCATATTTCCCACTATTTCCCAGTATTTCCCACTTTTGCTGAATTTTGGAGTATTTCCCAGGACGGTAATTACCCGTAAATACCAGTGGGAATTCCTGCCACAGGTATTTACCGACCAACCTTGGTTGGGAAAGGCATGGTCAGGTAGGGTTTTGTTGGATTTGGTCAGCTTGGGTTTGGTAGGGACGTGTTTGGGGTGGAATCGCCATGCAAATCACAGAAATCACCAAAATATGTTGTGATATGATACAGAAATTATCACTGTAATTAAGTAAGATATATATCAATTAAGGTAAGATTGATAAGGGTAGTGTACAAATTTTCATAGTTTTGACATGTGAACATTAACTGAGTTGAAAGCTTCATCAGCTCGGTTCGGCATCAGCTATGCATATTCATCGCGCGAACAAGTCCCTTGAAATGAACACCCCCTAAAACCCCACTTTATATCCATGGATGAAACAGGTGTTTATTGGGTATACATTATTTCTCTTATTTTTGCTCGAAGACAAAGGTCTGTGTACTCGTTTTTTTTTTTTCCCCCATGTTTTTTTTTTCCCATGTTTTTTTTTTTCCTTTGTAAATGCATCCATCTTGCCGCTCATACCACCCCACAAAGGGTTGCTTCTAACCAGCACTCAGATCCTATATCTGGAGTCAAAATAAAAAAAGTCACAAATTTTCACCAGAAAAATAACCTTTCGTAGATATAAAAGAATGCCCTATACCACATGACGTTGTTGATATGCATTGGATAACATCATGTCATTAATATCGTATGGCCACATGTGTAATAAAGAGAAAAAGCCTATTTGAATACAAATTCCATGGCAAATTATTGAATTTAGCAACTTCGGCAAAGTATTTGGGTATCACAATTTCTCAGGACTTGCCATGGACAAAACATGTTAACCTGAACACAACAAAAACAAACCACACATTGTAATTTATAAAAAGAAACATCCAAAATACAAACCAGAAACTCAAAGAAATGGCTTATTATACATACCGGTACATCTGCCCTCTGCTTGAATACGCTACCCCTGGCAGAAAAAATATATCCATTAAAAAGAAATTATTCAACATCGTGCAGTAAGATACATATGTAATGACTACAGTTTCCTTAGCAGCGTAAGTGTAATGCTTTCCAGAGGTGTAAAATTTCCCTCAAATTTACTCGCCCTTATCATCTAAACTTTTCATTTAGGTGCTAAAAATGAAGAAAAAGTAAGGTCAGTTTTGAAAACCTAATTGCCCTGCCTTAAAACTTACTCGCAAATGCGAGCGGGCGAGTTGAATTTTACACCCCTGCTTTCAAAACTCAACCTCCCAACTCTTGAAAAACGAAGACAGATTTCATCTTTGTTATTTTTTATAAAATACAAAACAGCCTAGCAAAAATCCAACCCGCGTCATACATATAGCCATCTTTGAGAAAGAGAGTCACAATTCCATTCTCTAGGATTAACCCTCATAAGAACTCATGTCCTTGACCTTGGAGGAACCGACCTGGGTCTTGCGCACAACACATGGTCTCATGATGGTTAACATTTCTGCCAAGTAATTTCACAATCCATCCAGGAATAAGAAAGTTATTGACCAAACACGAAAAAAAAGGCCCCTTTTTTACTTTTGACCTCTACATGTAGGTATGACCATGACCATTGAGGTACAGACCTGGGTGTGTGCGACACATCGTCTCATGGTGGTTAACATTTCTGCCAAGTAATTTCAAAATCCATTAAAAAATAAGAAAGTTATTGCCCGGACACGATATGCCCATACATACATACATACATACATACATACATATATACATACATACATACATACATACATACATACATGCATGCATGCATGCATGCATGCATGCATGCATGCATGCATGCATGCATGCATGCATGCATGTATGTATGTATGTATGTATGTATGTATGTATATATGTATGTATGTATGTATGTATGTATGTATGTATGGGCATATCGTGTCCGGGCAATAACTTTCTTATTTTTTAATGGATTTTGAAATTACTTGGCAGAAATGTATACATACATACATACATACATGCATGCATGCATGCATGCATGCATGCATGCATGCATGCATACATACATACATACATACATACATACATACATACATACATACATACATACATACATACATACATACATACATACATACATACAATACACACACACACACACACACACACACACACACACACACATACATACATACATACATACATATTTTGCGGAATTTGTTTTAACAATGGGAAAGGTTGTGGCAACTTGAAGGAAACAACATTTTTGCAAATTTTCAGCATGTTAGAATCGAAATAGATCAGCTCTAGCCAGTAATTTGTTGGGTAATAAATCACAGTTTGTTGGTCAGTTGTAAGTGGACAAATCATACACACTAATGATTGTGATTTGTCTACTTTACAACTGACCTCCAAACTGTGATCCTGATTTCATCAGGGTTATTTTTTTTTGGTGACAGTCAAACAGCAGTGAACTCTCGTATTATGATGCTATTGACAAAATCAAGATGAATAAGTACTAGTTCTGCCTAAAGTTATCGAACAAACTCCAAACTGTGATTTATTACTCAAAAAATCACAGCTAGAGCTGATCTATTTCATAATCAGCAAGACCCATTTCTTACTATCAACCAATCAAATTTCTTAATACAATGCATTTATTCAATTCGCAAACAGGATGACAAATAGTGTACATCCTGAGCAGAAGCCATCTGATCTGGACCTACAATGTTTGCAAAGGTAGGGGTTGTCATGTTCAGCAGGATAGGGGTTTTAAGAGAGAAAATTATTTCATTTGGCCAAAAATCATGACAAGCATTGCAGTGATTTAGGTACGTTTCATCAATAAACTAGAATTTGTTTTTCTACAAAAACACAGATGTCTCCCCCTTTTTGACCTCTAAGTATGACCTTGACTTTGGAGGAATGGACCTAGGTCTTGTGTGCAGCACATTATATAATGAAGATGAACATTTCTGCAAGGTAACTTTAAAAAGTTCATAGAGAAATAAGAAAGTTATTGACCGTACACAAAAAGCCCTTTTTTTACCTTTGACCTCTAAGTATGGCCTTGACCTTTGAGGTACAACACATCGCCTCATAATGGTTCACATTTCTGCCAAGTAATTTCATAATCCATCAAAGAATAAAAAAGTTATTGACTGTACACAAAAAAGGCCCCTTTTTCGACCTTTGAACTCTAGATATGACCTTGATATTGGAGGGATGGACCTTGGTCTTGCACACAACTCATCATCTATTGAAGGTAAACATTTCTGCATGATTACTTTAAAAAGTCCATCCAGAAATAAAAAAGTTATTGACTGGACACAAAAAAGACTTTTTTTACCTTTGACCTCCTATTTGTGACCTTGACCTTGGAGGTACTGACCTGAGTCTAGCGCGCAACACATCGTCTCATGATGGTTAACATTTCTGCCAAGTAATTTCACAATCTATACAGGAATAAGAAAGTTATTGACTGAACACTAAAAAAGGCCCCTTTTTTACCTTTGACCTCTATGTATGACCTTGATCTTTGAGGTACCAACATGGGTCATGTAAGAGACACATTGTCTCATGGTGGTTAACATTTCTGCCAAGCAATTTCAAAATCCATCGAAAAATAAAGTTATTGACCAAACACGAAAAAATGGCCCCTTTTTTTACCTTTGACCTCTATGAATGACCTTGAAATTTGAGGTGCCAACCTGAATCATGGGTGCAACACATCGTCCCATGATAGTTAACATTTCTGCCAAGTAATTTCAAATTCTATCTAAAAGTAAGAAAGTTATTGACAAAACACAAAAAAGGCCCCTTTTTTGACCTTTGACCTCTAAGTATGACCTTGACCTTTGAGGTACCAACCTGGGTCATGCACGCAACACATCGACTCATGGTTGTTAACATTTCTGCCAAATAATTTCAAAATCCATCTAAAAATAAGAAAGTTATTTACCAAAAAAGAAAAACAGACCCTTTTTTTGACCTTTGACCTCTATGTATGACCTTGACCTTTGAGGTACCAACCCGAATCATGCTTGCAACACATTGTCCCATGATAGTTAACATTTCTGCCAAGTAATTACAAATTCTATCTAAAAATAAGAAAGTTATTGACAAAACACGAAAAAAAGGCCCCTTTTTTGACCTTTGACATCTAAGTATGACCTTGACCTTTGAGGTACCAACCTGGGTCATGCACGCAACACATTGTCTCATAATGGTTAAAATTTTTGCTAGGTAATTTCAAATTCAACTGAAAATAAGAAAGTTATTGACCGGACACGATTTGCCCATACATACATACATACATACATACATACATACATACATACATACATACATACATACATACATACAATACACACACACACACACACACACACACACACACACATACATACATACATACATACATACATATTTTGCGGAATTTGTTTTAACAATGGGAAAGGTTGTGGCAACTTGAAGGAAACAACATTTTTGCAAATTTTCAGCATGTTAGAATCGAAATAGATCAGCTCTAGCCAGTAATTTGTTGGGTAATAAATCACAGTTTGTTGGTCAGTTGTAAGTGGACAAATCATACACACTAATGATTGTGATTTGTCTACTTTACAACTGACCTCCAAACTGTGATCCTGATTTCATCAGGGTTATTTTTTTTTGGTGACAGTCAAACAGCAGTGAACTCTCGTATTATGATGCTATTGACAAAATCAAGATGAATAAGTACCGGTACTAGTTCTGCCTAAAGTTATCGAACAAACTCCAAACTGTGATTTATTACTCAAAAAATCACAGCTAGAGCTGATCTATTTCATAATCAGCAAGACCCATTTCTTACTATCAACCAATCAAATTTCTTAATACAATGCATTTATTCAATTCGCAAACAGGATGACAAATAGTGTACATCCTGAGCAGAAGCCATCTGATCTGGACCTACAATGTTTGCAAAGGTAGGGGTTGTCATGTTCAGCAGGATAGGGGTTTTAAGAGAGAAAATTATTTCATTTGGCCAAAAATCATGACAAGCATTGCAGTGATTTAGGTACGTTTCATCAATAAACTAGAATTTGTTTTTCTACAAAAACACAGATGTCTCCCCCTTTTTGACCTCTAAGTATGACCTTGACTTTGGAGGAATGGACCTAGGTCTTGTGTGCAGCACATTATATAATGAAGATGAACATTTCTGCAAGGTAACTTTAAAAAGTTCATAGAGAAATAAGAAAGTTATTGACCGTACACAAAAAGCCCTTTTTTTACCTTTGACCTCTAAGTATGGCCTTGACCTTTGAGGTACAACACATCGCCTCATAATGGTTCACATTTCTGCCAAGTAATTTCATAATCCATCAAAGAATAAAAAAGTTATTGACTGTACACAAAAAAGGCCCCTTTTTCGACCTTTGAACTCTAGATATGACCTTGATATTGGAGGGATGGACCTTGGTCTTGCACACAACTCATCATCTATTGAAGGTAAACATTTCTGCATGATTACTTTAAAAAGTCCATCCAGAAATAAAAAAGTTATTGACTGGACACAAAAAAGACTTTTTTTACCTTTGACCTCCTATTTGTGACCTTGACCTTGGAGGTACTGACCTGAGTCTAGCGCGCAACACATCGTCTCATGATGGTTAACATTTCTGCCAAGTAATTTCACAATCTATACAGGAATAAGAAAGTTATTGACTGAACACTAAAAAAGGCCCCTTTTTTACCTTTGACCTCTATGTATGACCTTGATCTTTGAGGTACCAACATGGGTCATGTAAGAGACACATTGTCTCATGGTGGTTAACATTTCTGCCAAGCAATTTCAAAATCCATCGAAAAATAAAGTTATTGACCAAACACGAAAAAATGGCCCCTTTTTTTACCTTTGACCTCTATGAATGACCTTGAAATTTGAGGTGCCAACCTGAATCATGGGTGCAACACA
Organism: Lucinisca nassula; assembly: GCA_963580285.1. Taxonomy (NCBI): domain Eukaryota; kingdom Metazoa; phylum Mollusca; class Bivalvia; order Lucinida; family Lucinidae; genus Lucinisca; species Lucinisca nassula. Next base: position 52,906,974 of record OY757010.1, read on the forward strand.
TCGTCCCATGATAGTTAACATTTCTGCCAAGTAATTTCAAATTCTATCTAAAAGTAAGAAAGTTATTGACAAAACACAAAAAAGGCCCCTTTTTTGACCTTTGACCTCTAAGTATGACCTTGACCTTTGAGGTACCAACCTGGGTCATGCACGCAACACATCGACTCATGGTTGTTAACATTTCTGCCAAATAATTTCAAAATCCATCTAAAAATAAGAAAGTTATTTACCAAAAAAGAAAAACAGACCCTTTTTTTGACCTTTGACCTCTATGTATGACCTTGACCTTTGAGGTACCAACCCGAATCATGCTTGCAACACATTGTCCCATGATAGTTAACATTTCTGCCAAGTAATTACAAATTCTATCTAAAAATAAGAAAGTTATTGACAAAACACGAAAAAAAGGCCCCTTTTTTGACCTTTGACATCTAAGTATGACCTTGACCTTTGAGGTACCAACCTGGGTCATGCACGCAACACATTGTCTCATAATGGTTAACATTTTTGCTAGGTAATTTCAAATTCAACTGAAAATAAGAAAGTTATTGACCGGACACGATTTGCCCATACATACATACATACATACATACATACATACATACACACATACACACATACACACACATACACACACACACACACACACATACATACAAAGAAGCTTTATTTAACGTCGCATATCCAAAACAAATAACATAAGCTCTGTAGAGCTTTTATTGCGACAAACAAAGTATCCTTTAACATATACTTACCTGCCTTCATTTATCTTCCTAGGACTACCCCTGATAATGCGAGCGTCAGCCAAGGGAGCTCCTAGTATCATTTTTCACGCCTTTGGTATGGCGCGGCTGGGGTTCGAACCCGCGACCTCCCATTCCCGAAGCGGACGCTCTACCACTGAGCTATCGGTGCCGGTAGTTGAGAGTTAATAGTTCTTGCACTCTGCACGTCGTTTAATGTTGATTAATATTTATATGAAGTTTTGTGAGGATAGCTTGAATGGTTTTCAAGTTATAGAGCGGACACGGTTTTGTGACAGACGGACATTCTCAGAGATGGATAGTTATGTGGCTATTGTTTTAGCAGGATTGATACTTAGGTGGCTAATTTTAGCCACAGAAAAGACTCTTTTATGTGTCTAATGAAAAAATCCCATTGAATTACATTGATTTGTCCATTTTCATAGCCACCTAACTATCCATTTGTTCACCCGGACAGACAGACAGACAGATAGACAGACAGACAGACATATGCCCAGGGGAAAAACAACATGTCTCCCCGAAAATGGGGGAGACATAAATATAGTCAGATCAGCGTCGATTCGTCGTGATGACGTCGAATCTACGTTGGTTAGACGAAATATGATCTTTGTGTTTTGAAACAACGTTTTTACAACGTTGGCCAGACGTTTTTTTAAAAACTATGAAATATACATGTATACATAAATGACTTTGTGCAAAATAGAAGTGAAGGCAATGATCAGGAATCGATACAACAGGGATACAGACTAACAGGCACCCAGTCCCCCAGGGCGCCTAAATTCTTGCCTGTGTGCCTAAGTTTTGAATAAAAATGCCTATTAACTTAATGTAAAATTTGGATTTATGGCAGTCTGGGCACCTAAAGCAAAATGCTTAGTATGTACCCCTGTACAATTAACCCACAGCTCCCATCAGAGACACCAAGGGAAAGAAACACAAACGTGAAACAACTAGACCCTTATGGAAACATCACTAGCGGAAAGCCAAAAGGACAGTTACTTTCCCACAAAAATGGCCAATTGGCTACCCAAAGCAAACTAATATAAGCGATTCACACACTCAAAGACAAGCCATAACAAAAATAAACCACAACAGAAGAACCGCCTTGGAACGGTCAGTGAAACGAATTCCACTGGGGGGCTTAAATTGATTCTACGCCCTTACTTCCATCGCGATTTAGACAAATTATTTGTTCAGTCCTAACTCATCAGTGCAACATCTTTGTGAACACAAAAATCAACCAACCACAGAGATGAAACAACGGTGAGGACTCAACAGCAAGAAACCACTGAAATGCTGGAGCAAAAGAAATTCAACAGTTAGACTCCGATGGGCCCAAACAGAGACAGAGCATCAGGCACCAACCAACATTACTTAAAATTAGAATCTTTCTTATTCTCAGTAAGCCTTTACGCTGGAACTGTCATAGAATCTGAGGCCTGACCCACCGGCGTGCAATTAAAGAGGGAAGCGAAGTTGTCAACTGTGATTGGGTTAAGTACCATGCATGCAGTCTGTCATATAACATTTATGTTGTATCCAGTCTTTTTATATCGGAGAGTGATTTTACGAAATTGGGTACTGAAGTCATTGCAATTATATATTTTTCTGAACGTATATACTATGTCACCATAAAATTGAAGTTACGATAGACTTTGTTGCAGAAGAGATTTAAGTCCAACATTCAAGCCAGGCTTTGGTCTTGTGTTCTACATGTCATCTTTGTGGCTATACATTTCTGTAGGGCTTCAAGAAAATCTCCAAAATTGATTTCAAGTTATAAAAAGGGTACAAGTATATGTCATAATGACTAGGATCACGGCTTATATTGTTATAAGGGCAGTAACTCCAAAGGCAGGTAATTCAGAGTAACCCTTCCTGTGTTATGCAAATCATAACATGGTAATGTACATTTGCATAAATTTTCGAATTTTTCTCAGTTTTCAAGCTACATGGTTGTAGCCAAGGAGTAGCCATGGCGGTATGACACGGATCTTTGTGAGTAATTGTCCGTATAGTCAGAAGGAAGATCCCATGCAACCCTACTAGGTTGTTTTGTTTGTTTGATTTGAGGTTTAACGTCCCCGTCAACACTGTAAAGGTCATTTTGGAGACGTTGCTTCCAATTTTGTGGGACTTTTACCCGACATTGAAATGAAATGACATCTCAATTCCTGTCGCCCAATGAAACCAATAGGGTTTATTAGCATGGACGGTCCGCCTCGCACCGCGGTTCCTGGACAGGATTAGATCCTCTAAGCGGTTTACCAGTACTAGTGTGCGGGCCGGATTCAGCTCTGCATGGCAGCATCATGCAGCCCATATATTTCTTCAAGCTCCTATGGGCGGGGGCTACCTACGAGGTTGTAGTCAAGGAGTAGCCAAGACTGTAAGACAAGTTTCTTTGTGACTGGCTGTCGTATTTGTAAAGTTCAGAGAAAAGGTACTATGAAACAGTTGCTTTCATTGGGCGGCAGTACTTGAGATGGGTAAAAGCCACAAACTTGGGAGCAATGTCTCCAAATTGACCTATATAGTGTTGACAGAGACTTAACCCTTATCTTGCTGAATATTCATTTAAGCCACACCCATTTCTGTCTATCAACCAATCAAATTACTTGATGTAATTTATTGCTACAAATTCATAAACTGAATGCCAAACAGTGTAGATTCTGATCAGATCTTCAAATCTGGATCTACACTGTTTGCAAAGATAGGGGTTGTCGTGAACAGCAAGATAAGGGTTAAACCTCAAATCAGACAAACAAACATAAAATTTTAATATAGTCCGATCAGCGTCAATTCGCAGTGATGTCAAATGGACATTGGCTCGACATTATATAAACATTATATTTTGAAACAATCTTTTTTATTTGTGGCTTTAATTAGCCAATCCATACCCTTTTCAACTTAATTAGCCGGCCAATCTCCTTTAAACATTAAAGTTTCAAGTCGCCATTATTCACTCAAAAGAAGTTTGTATACATGTATATATATGCTAGCGATATTTTAAAAAAACAAACTTATCAATGTATTATTATTATAAATTATAATAACTTTAAACTTTTGAGATTTGCACAAAATTTTGATAATAACTTTAATCGACTTTCTTTCTTAGATGTCTGTCAAGAACTGTTATTCACACAGTTTATTTTGGTACCACACACTAAAAACAATGGTGATTTCGGTGATTTCCACTGGGATTTCAGTATGCTACTACCCGCCCTACCTTAACCGCAACCCCTCCTACCCACCCTATCTTACCCATCCCATCCGCATATCACACCTACCACACCCTATATCACCCCCACCCAACCATACAATTAGTGATTTCTGTCATTCCCAGGGTGATTTCGATATATTTCCGGTGACTGCTTTCCAAGGTAAAACTGATTTCCACTGTAGAACTTTTATTCATCTTTAACAGGACAAAGTTGAGAAGGAGGCAAATATTTAACTCTTATCATGCTGTTCACGACAACCCCTATCTTTGGAAACAGTGCAGATCCAGATCAGATGGCTTCTGAAGAAGCCATCTGATCAGGATCCACACTGTTTCACATTCAATTTATGAATTTGTAGGAATAAATTACTTCAAGTAATTTGATTGGTTCAAATTCAGGAATGGGTGTGGCTAAACTGAATATTCAGCATGACAAGGGTTAAGTAGCATCATTGCCCTGTCATGTCAGCCTAAGGATAACTTATCCTTAGTTACATGTACCAACTGGCACCATGCCTTAACCCTTGTCCTGCTGAATATTCATATATGTCACACCCACTACCGATTATCAACCAATCAGATTACTTGATGCAAATTATTGCAACAAATTCACAATCTGAATGGCAAACAATGCAGGTGAAAATTTTGCAAGAAGATTTAGCAGATGACAGTTTCAGATGTAGTTTTTCTCAACATCTTAAGGGCAAACAAGTGAAGGATTTGTAATTCTCAGTCAGCTATTACTGGTGTTTAACATTAACCCTTGACCTGCTGAATATTTTTATATATGCCACACCCACAACTGATTATCAACCAATCAGATTACTTGATGCAAATCATTGCAACAAATTCATAAACTGAATGGAAAACAATGAAGATCCTGATCAGATGGCTTCTTCAGAAGCCATCTGATCTGGATCTGCATTGTTTCAAAGATCAGACATATCCGGGCTCAGCAGGACAAGGGTTAACTTTTTAAGTACCTGGACAAGGTGGTCATTCAGCTGGACCAAAGAAATGATGAAAATCTTTCTAAAATTTGTTACATGATCCAGCAAGGAGTCCAAAAGAGGCAGATGGAATGGCAAACAGTGTAGACCTTGATCCGACTGTCTGATCTGGGGTGCACTGTCTGTCCAAATACTAAGGATCATTACGGTATTATTTATTTACATAGTAAAACTACTGCATCAAACTGAAAACAGAAACCTGTATGGTAAATGAGTTTAAAACATGGATTTTGATAACTGAGGTGGCAGGTTTTCATCTGGACCATTCAGACCAGCCAGCCACTGACCTTACTAGATTTGACCAGTTTTTCACTAGACAATGTCCATTGGTTATCACTTGGACTGTCTGAATCACAGTGAAAGATTTGTAATTCTCTGTCAAAACCATTCATTTTGTTGCTGTTATGGATTTATATTTCTTATGCGGCTCTTACACTGTCATGACTTTGACCACGATTGTCCACGACCAATGGGGACCATGAAAATCGTGGCAAATCGGGGCATACAAGGTTCCGATTTCACTACCCTACGAATACTCACGACATTGCTACGACACTTCTACGAACAATCACGATTGATGTACGATAATGGAGCAGATTTACAACGATCCTCCACGATCAACCACGATGTCTTGCAATCCTCTAGGATTCTTCTACGACTGCACCACGATTGCTTCAAGATATCAGACGATCATACACGGTTTCTCATGATCCCTGCAAGACTGCTCTAGGACCAAGGCCGAATTGGCACGATGATCAAAGACTCAGTACGATCATGGAGGATTCGATGCGATTTACTCACGATTAACCAAGACTTCTCCCAGTTCGTCAGGATTTATAACGATCTGGGTATATAAAAGGCTTCATCAAATGCACAGTGTCATTCATCGGGATAAATCGTGCTAGCGTCGTCATCAATCGTAGTGCATTCCTGGTGAATCTTGCATTGACGTGAGCAGTCGTTGTAATATCGTAGTAGATCGTACGGCGCAGTTGCAACAGAATCGTAGAGTTGTCGTAGATGATCTTGTCTCGTCGTAGCTAAATCGTGGTAGAATTCAGTCACGATTATTCTCGATTACCACGACAACGGCTCTACGATTTGAAAAATGATGCCGACTCGTCACGAATGAACATGTCCAAAACAGTCGTGGTCACTCCTGAACTATCACGATCAACCACGATTCCTCAAGATCCCAGCCGACTTCTCTACGACGTTGTTCACGATTTAAAAAAATCATGGTGAGTCATGTCCAAAATTGTGACAGTGTAAGAGCCCCTTTAGCGACTGTCTGAATCACACGTAATCACAGGTGTGAGTGAAGAATGCACCTTTCTCTTTATTTTACCGTAATGATCCTAAATATTGGGACAGGCAGGTCTAAGCAAACAGTGCAGACCCAGATCAGACTGCTTCTGAACTGATCAGAATCTACACTGTTTGCCATTCCATCTGCACCTTTTGGGCTCCTTGCTGAATCATGAAACAAATTTGTTAAAATTTTAGGAGAATTGCAGCAAGTCCTCAAGGTGTCAGAATTTTTAGGATTTTTACTGTATTGCCTTAGGAGGTGAATGAGTTTTTTGTTTGATTTCCCGTCAACACTGTGTACATGTAGGTCATTTTGGAGACGTTGCTTCCAAATTTGTGGGACTTTTACCCGACATTGAGATGAAGTGACATCTCAAGCCCTGTCACCCAATGAAACCAAACGGCTTATATGCATTGGACCATCTGACTCACACCGCTTTGCCTGGGCAGGTTTTGTCCTTCTAAGCGATTTTTATGGTATTACCTTAACCCTTCTCTTGCTGAATATTCAGTTAAGCCACACCCATTTCTGACTTTGAACCAATCAGATTTTTTCATGTAATTTATTCCTACAAATTCATAAACTGAATGTCAAACAGTGTAGATCCTGATCAGATGGCTTCTTCAGAAGCCATCTGATCTGGATCTACATTGTTTCCAAAGATATGGGTTGTCGTGAACAGCATGATAAGAGGAGGTGCATGAGTAAGTGAAAGATTTTCCATTCACTTTATTTCAGAACTATAGTAGCTGTTGCTGGTGAAGATTTCTCAGTGATTGCTTCAGATACTAGACTGAGTGAAGGATTCTCCATACATTCTAGAGACCAATCTAAACTCTATGATCTCACTAAGTCAACGGTTCTGGGAGCATGTGGTTTCCATGGTGATGTACTAACTCTCACAAAACTTCTCAAGGCAAGAATGAAGGTAATTGATTGGCATCTACCAATGCCAACTCGTACATGTAAATTATTTGAAAAAAAAAAAAATGACTGAAAGATACATGGGACAGCTAGTAAGGAACAAATTATTATTACTGAGCTCAACAGCAAAGACCATGACAAGACTGCACATGCATGCAGTCAGTGGAATAGCCAGAAGAAAATAAATTGTATATACATGTATTCCAACACCAAGAAAATTTCTTGAAAAAAAAAAGCTTCACAATACTACTTTGTATTTGCAATATGAGGGCTATTTAATGTAACAAGGGTTACAAAGTTGAAACGTTGTACGTTTGCTGTTTAATGTATATCAGATTCAGGGCTTAGGGCCCAGAACTCATGGAGTTAAATCCCTTGATAGGTTTTATGTTGCCATGTTACCATGTCCTACAGCAATAATATCTAGTAAGCATGCATTCAAAATATTTCAACGGGTCTTTCTTCTGTAATAATGCTGCAGCGGGGCTATTGTCAGATTCTCTGACATCTCTACTTTATCATTAGATAAGAAAAGAAGACATTGAAAATGCCATTTGCTTATCATGCTTTGCACTTGTAGGTTTAACCCTTATCTTGCTGTTCACGACAACCCCTATCTTTGCAAACAGTGCAGATCCAGATCAGATGGCTTCTGAAGAAGCCATCTGATCAGGATCTACACTGTTTGGCATTCTGTTTATGAATTTGTAGCAATAAATTACATCAAGCAATTTGATTGGTTGATAGACAGAAATGGGTGTGGCTTAAATGAATATTCAGCAAGATAAGGGTTAAGAGTGGTTCTTGTCAGAAAAGGAAAGTGATCAGGAATTTATCATGCACAAGTGCTGTGGATATGCATTCTCATGAGTCTTTGTCGGTGTCGCTCATAATAAATGTACATATATGTGCAATTAAGTAGAGCTATGTCAGCCTCGACAACTCAGTGGTTAGCGCTTCGACTTGTGATTGAGACGTTGTGGGTTCGAATCCGGCCACCTGTGGCAAGGTGTTTGCTTGGGCAAGACACCTGATGGCACTGCCCCACTTCACCCAGTGGTAATTGGGTAGCAGTGGTGTAAAAGCCACTGCCTCTGCAGCATCTGATCTGGGCCTGCACTGTTTGCCAATTTCCCATTTCTGGTACAAAATTGGTTAAGCCTACAATATGACATCAACAGATTGAAATGTTAAATTTGGCTTCCTTTTGAATCCTTCTAGAAAATTTCATGTACTTGCATTTTTGTTTTCACGATAATTTTGTCAGATGTGTCTGTATCGTGTTATGCATACATGTTTGTTTGTTTGTTTTAGAGTTTAACGGCCCGGTCAACACTATTTTGAGCCGGCCAGTTTACCTATCCATATTTTTCCTGGGCAGGCTTATACGTAAGCGGTTAGCCTGTACAGTGTGCATTCTTTCACAAGAAACTGACAAATGCCCTTCTTGAATCAGCGGAAGGGAGAGAATGACCTTAGAAAAGATTTCATGATCAATCTTCACGAAAGAATGTTGCCGACTATGCATACATGTAGAAAAAAATATAAACCAAACCTAGAGGCTGCTTCCATTTCTGTTTAAGTACAATAGAATTTGAAAATATTAGTCTTGGAATGCATAATGCATGCTATTCATAATTTTTAACCCTTTTTGTACCAAATGGAATCTTCCTCCTTATATATAGCATGAGTCCATTTCAAAATTTGGGGGGGTCAGGTAGTGTTATCTTTTACATTGATTTGTAAAATGGTTGAAATTTTTGCAATCAGTGGGGAGGCCCTGATCAGATGCCGCATTCTGCGGCGTCTGATCTGGGCCTACACTGTTTGCTACCTACCCGTTTTGGGGTTTCTGGAACAAGATGGGTTAAACACCTTTCTGAAGTGCATCTGACATATAATCGATTTCTATATCAGTTTAAATTAATTTTATAAATACAACATACAAGGTTTATAACTTAAGATTTGTTTTCACTTTTGTTGTCCTTTCAGGAATACTTTACTGAGCTGAATGAGAACCAAAAGAAAGCAAAATAAAAAACAACAACAAAAAAAAACAACATCCCCCCTCCCCCCCCCCCCCCCCCCCCCAAAAAAAAAAAAAAAAAACAAAAAAAAAACTGAGTCTTCCACATCAGAATAAACATTTAACTCTTGATGTACTTTTTCAAATATTCTTGTTTTCCTGCAAAAATAAGGCTTGACATTTCATGTCAGTTTTTAGCTCACCTGTCACATAGTGACAAGGTGAGCTTTTGTGATCACTTTTTGTCCATCGTCCGTCGTGCGTGCGTGTGTGCGTGCGTAAACTTTTTCTTCAAACAACATCTCCTCCTAAACCACTGATCGGATTTTGACCAAACTTCACAGGAATGATCCTTAAGTGGTCCCCTTTCAAAGTTGTTCAAATGGTTCCGGTCTGTTGCACATCTAGGTCACAGGAGCTAAAAATAGATTTTTTAAATGAAAACTTTAAAAATCTTCTTCTCTGAAACCGCAAGGCCCAGGTCTTCGATATTTGGTATGAAGCTTCATCTAGTGGACCTCTACCAAGATTGTTCAAATTATAGTCCTGGGTCCAAAAACGCCCCCATCCTGGGGTCCTTTGGTTTTACATGGGCTTATATAGGGAAAATCTTTAAAAATCTTCTTCTCTCAAACCGCAAGTCCCAGGTCTTTGATAATTGGTGTGAAGCTTCACCTAGTGGACCTCTACCAAGATTGTTCAAATTATAGCCCTGGGGCCTAAAATGTCCCCGCCCCGGGGGCCTTTGGTTTTACATTGGCTTAATATAGGGAAAATCTTTAAAAATCTTCTTCTCTGGAACCGCAAGGCCCAGATCTTGGATATTTGGTGTGAAGCTTCATCTAATGGACCTCTTTCAAGATTGTTCAAATTATAGCCCTGGGGCCAAAAATGCCCCCGCCCCGGGGGCCTTTGGTTTTACATAGGCTAATATAGGGAAAATCTTTAAAAATCTTTTTCTATGGAACTGCAAGGCCCAGATCTTGGATATTTGGCATGAAGCTTCATCTAGTGGACCTCTTTCAAGATTGTTCAAATTATAGCCCTGGGGCCAAAAACGCCCCCACCACGGGGGCCTTTGCTTTTACATAGGCATATATAGGGAAAATCTTTAAAAATCTTCTCTAAATCCGCAAGGCCAAGATCTTGGATATTTGGCGTGAAGCTTCATCTAATGGACCTCTTTCAAGATTGTTCAAATTATAGCCCTGGGGCCAAAAATGCCCCCGCCCCGGGGGCCTTTGGTTTTACATAAACTTAGATAGGGAAAATCTTTAAATATTCTTTTCTGAAACCGCAAGGCCCAGGTCTATGATATTTGGTGTGAAGCTTCACCTAGTGGACCTCTACCAAGATTGTTCAAATTATAGCCCTGGGGCCCAAAATGCCCCCTCCCCTCTGGGGCCCTTTGGTTTTACAAAGACTTACATAGGGAAAATCTTGAAAAATCTTTTTCTCTGAAACTGTCAGGCCCATGTCTTTGATATTTGGTATGGCGCTTCATCTAATGGACCTCTACAAAGATTGTTCAAATTATAGTCCTCGGGCCACAAATGCCCCCGCCCCGGGGTCCTTTGGTTTTACATAGTCTTATATGGAGATAATCTTTGAAAATCTTTTTCTCTGAAACAGCAAGGCCCAGGTCTTTGATATTTGGTGTGAAGCTTCATCTAGTGGACCTCTATCAAGATTGTTTAAATTATAGCCCTGAGGCCATAAAAAACACCCAAGCCACGGGGCCATTTGGTTTTACATAGGCTTATATAGGGAATATCTTTAAAAAAATCTTCTCGGAAACCACAAGGCCCAGGTCTTTGATATTTGGTGTTTAGCTTCATCTAGTGGACCCTAATCAAGATTGTTCAAATTATAGCCTTAGTTGATATTTGGTATGAAGCTTCACCAATTTAGACCTACCTCAACATTATGCACATTATAGCCCTGGGTCAATAATGGCCCTCCCCGGGGGCCCCTTTGTTACTTTATGGATCAGGTGAGCGATCCAGGGCCATCATGGCCCTCTTTTTGTCAATTCACATTAAATTTTAAGCCTGATTTTCTCATGAAAATGGAAAAACAAAATATAGACTGTCATCTGCTATAGGTTTTTTAGCTCACCAGAGCTGAAGGCTCCAGGGGAGCTTATAGGATGGACATTGTCTGTCGTCGTCGTCGTCTGGGTCGTCATCGTCGTTAACACTTTCAAACGACATCTCCTCTGAAGCCACTGGGCCCATTGGGCCCAAATTTTATCTGTAGCATCCTTGGGCTGGGGGATTGAATGTTTGTGTTTTTTATCAAAATAGGCTCATTAGTTTGGTTGCTATGGCAACTTGTAGTTTCCATAGACTTAAAAATTGAAAAATGGCATTTACTGCCAAGCCTCTGCAGATATTTCGACAAAACTTTCATAGAAATGTTCCTTAGGCAATCTACTATCTGCCTTATGATTTTAGGCCTTCTGCCTGTTTTATTGGTTGCCATGGAAACCAAAATGCAAAAAATAGACAAAAAATACTTAAAAAATCATCTCCTCAGAAACCATATGCTCTAGAAGGCTGAGACTTTATGAAAATATTCTCCATATTTGCCTTTACAGGTTTTGTGTTTTTTATGAAATTTGGTCTACCAGTTTTGTTGCTATGGCAACTTAGAGTTTCCATTGACTTATAATGGGGAAAACTGAAAAAATGGCATTTACTGCCAATTCATTGCAGATATTTTGACAAAACTTACATAAACATGTTCCTTGAGTAAACTTCTCTCAGCCATATGCTTTTATGTCAACCTTTGGGTCCCTTAGGTTGTGCCGGGGCCTTGCCCCGCCCCCTCCACTTCATAAAATGCCTTATATCTCAGAAACCTTACAGATCCCAACCCCTAAACCATATATTTTCTTGTTCCTTATGATAAGATGCATTCAGTGACACCAGCTTGTGAGTCCCTGGGGCATGCCCGGGCCATGCCCCACCGCTTGACTTCATTAAAAGCCATTATATCTCAGAAATCGTTCAGCTCCCCACCCCTAAACCATATATATTCTTGTTCCTTATGATAATACTCGTTCATTCACACCAACTTGGAGGTCTCTTTTTGCTGAGGCAATGTGCCCAGCACTTCCACTTTATAAAAGGCCATATATTTCAGAAACCATTCAAATCCCCATCCCATAATCATATATGTTCTTGTTCCTTATTATTAGCACACCTACTGTAGGGGTGTCCGCAGGGGCCTTTCCACTTCAAAAAAGGGCCTCATATCTCGGAAACTGTTCAGATTCCCACCCCTAAACCATATATATACTTGGTCCTTATGATAAGACACATTTAGGGACAACAATCTTGGGCTTTCCTGGGATCGACAGGGCATGCTCCAACCCCTCCACCACTTAAGAGGCCTTACAGATCCCAACTGCTAGACCATATATATTCTTGTTCCTTATGATAAGACTCATTTAGTGGTACCAACCAGGGCTCCATTGGGTCCATGCCCCACCCCCTCTACTTCATAAAAGGCCTAATGTTTCATATACTGAATCCACATGGGTGCTCATTTGGATATACATGGCTGCAATTGGGCAGTGCCCACCTGAGCTTATATATCCAGCCATACAGATCCCCACTGCTAAACCATCCTAGTGTGATAAGACACATTTAGTGATACCAACCAGGGCTCCATTGGGTCCATGCCCCACCCCTCTACTTCATAAAAGGCCTAATGTTTCATGTACTGAATCCACATGTGTGCTCATTTGGTATACATGGCTGCAATTGGGCAGTGCCCACCTGAGCTCTGGTGAGCATAGTGGCCCATGGGCCTCTGGTTTATGGTTCTTAAGGGGAATGGATACACCTTCAGGAAAGGCAATTCCTTCAAAAGTAATTTTTTCTCCCACGACAATAGGGGTCATCTGTTAAAGGAAAGAATTTGCTCCTGAGGAGAAAATTCTTTCCGACTGTGTTTATCAGAAAGCGAACAGGAAGTCCCGCAAGCTGTCTCCCTTTGAAAAAAATGACAGAAAAATCTGCCAGGTGTAACCATTCCCCTTAAAAGGTTAATATTTTGAATTCTTATTTCAGATATATGAGCACACTCACAATAAGCAGATGACAACTGGAGCAGTGGCGGCCATGTTGTCAACCACTCTGTACTACAGAAGATTTTTCCCATATTATGTCTATAATATTGTAGCAGGACTTGATGATGAAGGTAAAATTGATTGAAACTAAGGCTGACACGATTAATCGTATAATCGATTAATAGATCGATAAATTCAAGAAAAACGATTATCATTTCTGATTTGCTTTAAATCGATTACTTGATAGGTACAATTTACTACCAAAGTTATGCATAAAAAAAATAGCTGGATGAGTGGCAAACAGTGCAGACCCTGATGAGACGCCGCATTCTGCGGCATCTCATCTGGGTCTACACTGTTTGCTTAGGCCTGTCTGTTCAAATATACATGGTAAAGTGCAACATATGGTAAGAGTCATGCTCAGAAAAAAAAAGGTAAAATTATGACAAAATCATTAGCGATTACTAATCGTTTATCGATCGCAATGACAGCACTGATAATCGATTATCTTTCAGCTCCGATTAGCCAGCCCTAATTGAAACACATTTGTTCTCGTTTATCGATCGCAATGACAGCACTGATAATCGATTATCTTTCAGCTCCGATTAGCCAGCCCTAATTGAAACACATTTGTTCAACCTGTTTGTTAAGGGATGGTCAAACTGTGACTTAGGGGAAGCAGCTCTTTCAAAAATACTTGTGTCTCGCTTGTCAACAAGGTGCTGATCTTTAAAGCCCCAGTTCAGGGATTATTTTCTGATCAGAATAAGAGATCTCCTCAAATTTTTTTCCAAAAATCTCACGGTATTTGTCAAATGGGAAGAAAATTCTGGGGCTGAAATATAATTATGTCTCCCCCTAATTTTTTTTTTTTCAGAGAGACATATTGTTTTTCCCCCGGGGCATCTGTCTGTCCGTTCGTCTCACAAAATTGTGTCCGCTCTATAACTTAAAAACCATTCAAGCTATCTTCACGAAACTACATATAAATATTAATCAATATTAGACGACGTGCAGTGCGCAAGAACTATAACTCTCACATTCATACTTTGTGAATTATCTCCCTTGGAAGTTTGTCAGTATTTATGTATGTATGTATGGGCAAATCGTGTCCGGTCAATAACTTTCTTATTTTCAGTTGGATTTTGAAATTACTCAGCAGAAATGTTAAGCACTATTAGACGATGTGTTGTATGCATGACCCAGGTTGGTACCTCAAAGGTCAAGGTCATACTTAGATGTCAAAGGTCAAAAAAGGGGCCTTTTTTTCGTGTTTTGTCAATAACTTTCTTATTTTTAGATAGAATTTGTAATTACTTGGCAGAAATGATAACTATCATTGGACAATGTGTTGCAAGCATGATTCGGGTTGGTACCTCAAAGGTCAAGGTCATAGATAGAGGTCAAAGGTAAAAAAAAATGGGCCTGTTTTTTGTTTTTGGTAAATAACTTCTTATTTTTAGATGGATTTTGAAACTATTTGGCAGAAATGTTAACAACCATGAGTCAATGTGTTGAGTGCATGACCCAGGTTGGTACCTCAAAGGTCAAGGTCATACTTAGATGTCAAAGGTCAAAAAAGGGGCCTTTTTTCGTGTTTTGTCAATAACTTTCTTACTTTTAGATAGAATTTGAAATTATTTGGCAGAAATGTTAACTATCATGGGACAATGTGGTGCACGCATGATTCAGGTTGGTACCTCAAAGGTCAAGGTCATTCATAGAGGTCAAAGGTAAAAAAAGGGGCCTTTTTTCGTGTTTGGTCAATAACTTTATTTTTCGATGGATTTTGAAATTACTTGACAGAAATGTTAACCACCATGAGACAATGTGTCTCTTACATGACCCATGTTGGTACCTCAAAGATCAAGGTCATACATAGAGGTCAAAGGTAAAAAGGGGCCTTTTTTAGTGTTCAGTCAATAACTTTCTTATTCCTGTATAGATTGTGAAATTACTTGGCAGAAATGTTAACCATCATTGAGACGATGTGTTGCACGCTAGACTCCGGTCGGTACCTCCAAGGTCAAGGTCACAGTAGGCGGTCAAAGGTAAAAAAAAGTCTCTTTGTTGTGTCCAGTCAATAACGTTTTTATTTCTGGATGGACTTTTTAAAGTAACCATGCAGAAATGTTTACCTTCAATAGATGATGAGTTGTGTGCAAGACCAAGGTCCATCCCTCCAATATCAAGGTCATATCTAGAGGTCAAATGTCGAAAAAGGGGCCTTTTTTTTATGTACAGTCAATAACTTTTTTATTCTTTAATGGATTATGAAATTACTTGGCAGAAATGTGAACCATTATGAGGCGATGTGTTGTACCTCAAAGGTCAAGGCCATACTTCGAGGTCATAGGTAAAAAAAGGGCTTTTTGTGTACGGTCAATAACTTTCTTATTTCTCTATGAACTTTTTAAAGTTACCTTGCAGAAATGTTCATCTTCATTATATGATGTGCTGCACACAAGACCTAGGTCCATACCTCCAATGTCAAGGTCATACTTAGAGGTAAAAAAGGGGGAGACATCTGTGTTTTTGTAGAAAAACAAATTCTAGTTTATTGATGAAATGTACCTAAATCACTCAAGACTGCAATGCTTGCCATGATTTTTGGCCAAATGAAATAATTTTCTCTCTTAAAACCCCTATCCTGCTGAACATGACATTCCCTACCTTTGCAAACATTGTAGGTCCAGATCAGATGGCTTCTGCTCAGGATGTACACTATTTGTCATCCTGTTTGCGAATTAGATATATATATTGTACTAAGAAATTTGATTGGTTGATAGTAAGAAATGGGTGTTGCTGATTATGAAATAGATCAGCTCTAGCTGTGATTTTTTTGAGTAATATATCACAGTTGGAAGTTTGTTCGATAACTTTAGGCAGTACTAGTACTTATTCATCTTGATTTTGTCAATAACAACATAATACGTATTTATCAGTTTACTGCTGTTTGACTGTCACCAAAAAAAAAAAAAATAACCCTGATGAAATCAGGATCACAGTTTGGAGGTCAGTTGTAAAGTAGACAAACCACAAGCATTAGTGTGTATGATTTGTCCACTTACAACTGACCAACAAACTGTGATTTATTACCCAGCAAATCACTGGCTAGAGCTGATCTATTTCGATTCTAACACGCTGAAAATCGGCAATAATACAGTAGAACTTCGATGGCTCGAACAACGATGGCTCGTTTACCATGGATGAGTCGAACCCATTCTTGAGCCCCTAGCGAAATCCTCCACATAAGAAATAGTTAGAGATAATTAAGGAAGTTTTAGTCTTTTATCTTGCAAATGTATGCTGTGTGTACTCATTAGAATCGCCTCAATGAGGCGATTCTAATGTGTACACTCAGCATAAAAACTCATTATAGAACACCGAAAAGATGTCTAAAAGTATCTCGTTATGCCTCCTGACAGTAACCTCAGTGGCTCGAACTACCCTTGTCTCGAACAGATTTTCGAGGTCCCAAAGGTGTTCGAGCCATTGAAGTTCGACTGTATGGTTGTTTACTTCAAGTTCCCACAACCTTTCGCCATTGTTAAAACAAATTCCGCAAAAATATTGACTGTAATACATGCATTTATGTCTGTTTATTTATTTGTAATTTTTTCGATGCAAGAATCATGTAATCTACGAGCGAGGTCATAAATTGCCAGCTTTTAATGACATCACTCGCCACCCCTTTCTGCTCTGTGATTTGTTGCAAAACAAAACACTGTTTCTTTCCATTGCCTATATAGGCACGCTGTGTTAGAATATGTTACAATGTATAGAAGAACTTTGATGGCTCGAACACCAATGGCTCGTTTACCATGGATTTGTCGAACCCATTTTTGCCCCCCTAGCGAAATCCTCTACATAAGAAAAAGTGGGGGATAATTAAGATTTTAGTCTTTTATCTTACAAATGTATGCTGTGTGTACTCATTAGAATCGCCTCGATGAGGCAATTCTAATGAGTACACACAGCATACATTTTCATTATAGATGTCTAAAAGTATCTCGTTATGCCTCCTGACAGTAATCTCTGTAGCTCGAACTACTCCTGTTTCGAACAGATTTTCGAGGTCCCAAAGGTGTTCGAGCCATACTGTATAGTAGTCGCAGATAAAACTGACTAGGCAGAGCTACCGGTATTGATTGCACCTGCCCTTGGAATGTTCTATTAACAAAAACGTAAACCAAGTCACCCGATTGTGTGAATTCAGCTGTAACACAAACAAAGCTGTGTTGTATATGGCCATATGGTCTGCTTGAAGAAAGCATGCAAAAGGCACTCTACTGAATCTTTTGGTGGACTCAGCAAATTTGACATATATTGACAACACCTGAATAGCTCCGCCTGAATATACTTTTCTCATGAGCTTTTACAAAATGATTCCCTGTGTTTGAAAGTTCATATTCACATGAATCTGTTTATATCAGTGTCCATTATAACACAATTTTTGATATACCATAAAAATCCTAAAAGTTTGGACACCTTGAGGACTTGTTGCAATCCTCCTAAAATTTTTATGAACTTGTTTTACGATCCTGCAAGGAGTCAAAAAGGTGCAAACAGAATGGCAAACAGTGTAGACCCTGATGAGACTGCTCCTGAAGGAACAGTCAAATCTGGGTCTGCACTGTTTGCTCAGGCCTGTCTATCCCAATGCATACATATATTTGGGATCATTACGGTGACACGGTTCGAAGATGGATACTAAAATGTATACATGTTGCTTATATAGAAAAATGACCATAAATGGTCATTTTTCTATATAATCAATACATTTTGCTTAGGTATAACATGGTTGTTTAACTAGCATGGTTTCTGCATTGGACCATACCAACATTGTTATAAAGAGGTTGTGGTGCATTAAAAACTGGGTTTAACATACTCTGTTGCAGGTAAGGGGTGTGTATACAGTTACGATCCTATAGGGTCGTATGAGAGGGAACCATACAGAGCTGGAGGCTCATCTAGTGCTATGTTACAACCACTTCTAGATAATCAGGTAAGATATTTGGCCTAATTACATGTTTTGAGAGAACATTGACTACCATAAGTATTGAAACAGGAATTTTTGCACAAACATGTCTTGAGCAGACTTCTCCAGAATATAGATGTTGCCTCAAGATCAGACTGCGCCAGAAGTTTGATCAGGGTCTGTTCTGGTTCTTATAGATATTTCCACAAGTTGGAAGAAAACTGGCAGGATCTTCCTCAAATAGGTTAAGATAGCATGGATAATGTGCACCTGTAGTGCTTCTGATCAACTGTCAGAAGTCTTGGTACCCATTGGGCTGAAACCTTTTGCATTGCAAGATCCTCTGTCAGAATGGAATGTACTCTTTCCTGTGAAATGCCAGCTCTTCAGGTTATATATCTTCCTGTGACTCATCTGTCAGTCATAACAATATCATGGACTTTATTGACCATTTCTTGGGTTGCAACATTGACAGGCCTTCCAGGACGAGGGTCATCCTCAAGTCATTGTCTGCCACGCCGCGCTTAAATTCGGCCATGCACTTTTTCAGTGTAGCATATGAAGGTAGTGTTGCTACCATATCATTATGGATATTCTTAGGTGTTAAACCTTTTCAATGCAAATATTGAATCATTGCTGTTTCACCTATTTTGTTCATTTTGCAAAAGCTGCTTGTCTTGTTTACTTTAGAGTGCTACCTCATCGATATAAACTGACCGAATGAGACCAGTCCTTAGGTAGACGACCCTATATAGTCAAAGAATAGTAGGACTTAAAAAGAACATCCCTAAGGCTAACAACATATCAAACAGCCCTCATACATTTGAGCTTCAGTGGCTCAAATACCCTTTGGTCTATTGATTTCCGTTTGAGACAGGAATAGTTTGAGCCTCTGAGGGTTATTTATAGCACCATTTCAGGAGGTATAATGGGGATAATTTTAGGATACCTTTACAGTATTCTACAGAATAAATGTGAATGAGTTTTAGTTATTAGAATCACCATATCAAGGTGATTCTAATGAATACACACATCATACATTATCAAGATCAGATATGAAAATCTCTCAATTACTGTAATGATCCCAAGTATTGGGACAGAAAGGCTTAAGCAAACAGTGCAGATCCATATCAGACTGCTCCTGAAGGAGCAGTCTGATCAGGGTCTACACTGTTTGCCATTCTGTCTGCACCTTTTGGACTCCTTGCTTGATTGTAAAACAAATTTGTTAAAATTTTAGGAGGACTACAGCAAGTCCTCAAGGTGTCCGATTTTTACGGTATACATAACTATTTCTTGGAGCCATGTAAAGAATTCCCCAAGGACTCAAGAATGAGTTTAAATCAACCCTGTTAAGCAGACCATTAATGTTCAAGTTACCGAGATTTCATGGTACGTAGTTTACTTTTATAAAAGGTTCTTTTTTTTTTTCTGCTGGATCTTTGGAGATTGGTCATTTTCTCCCCATTATTTAAAAAGGACTGTTATAAGTTACCAGCAAAGTATGTGCACTATACTAACAAACAGTCCATAAAATTCTAAGCCTTCCCAGGAGAAGTGTGGGGGTGGCTGAGTTAGGCAAAGGTGACATATATCTAACGTCACTGGGCTGTCCATCTGATATTGACTTATAGTTGAACAAGGCCTGCTATCCTTGCAGCAGGTAAGGGTAGAGATGGAATCTTGTTAAGGAGAACTGGGATCTTGTTAAGGAGAACTGTGGTTAGGTTAACTGACTTGGACAATATAAACATGATAGTGTTCACTGCAATTTCTGGGCTGTCAAACTCCAAAACAAATAACTCGAAATAACAGTGGTTTTGTACAGTTTTCAGTGCATCCTTATATCCTCCAAAAACCTAATGCCTCTAAGTGTTTCTAACTCGTACACACAACACGGCTCTCTTTGCTAACCCATTGTATGCGGGAAACGCCTAAAGGGATACATTGGCATACAGTGCTGACCCAGATCAGACGGCGCAGAACGCAGCGCCTGATCAGGGCCTGCACTATTTGCTGACAGAATTTTCCATCAAAAATAGAATAAAATCAAAAAATAGGCTTGACACCCCTTATATGACAAATGGACTTGTTCAACATATAGCAATGGAAGAGTCCACTCGTACAAAGGGCTAAACATCTTTCCAAATTATCCCTAACTATTCTTATCATGAGCAATGGGACAAACTCCCTAGGGACTTGTGAACGAGTAAGAATCAGACATTGTAAACAAACCATTAGCAAATGCTCTAAACATCCTGTTCATATACCCACACTGCGTCACCTTAGCGCAAAAAGTCAATAACTCCAATACAAATGTATTGGAGTTATTGACTTTTTGCGCTAAGGTGACGAAATTTAGTCTGGTCATTTATCCCTTTTTTGGAGCGCCCTCGCCCATCAGGGCTTGGAAAAATAGATTTGGCGGCATGGTGCCTTGCACAGAGTTGAAACGGACCAAACTTTTAAGAACTGGTAAATTGTTTAAAAGGTTTAAGCCTTCCCAAGATAAGTGGAACGAGTCAGTCCACCCTAGCAGTTTCTTCCTGTGTTAATGCTTGAGATGTTATTTCATCTCAAGTGTCAGATAAAAGTCCCAAAACGTCAGAAGCAAAGTCTCTAAAATGACCTAATTTGTTCTGACAGGGACGTAAAACCTCAACTCAGCTCAAATGCTCTTTGGGTTGCCCTGAGGCTATTTAGAAGGCTTATTAATCCATTGCATGTGGGAAACACTAAAGGGGTACCTTGACAAACAGTGCAGGCCCAGATCAGATGCCGCATAATGTGGCATCTGTTCAGGGCCTGCACTATTTGCTAACAGAATTTTCTATCAAAAGTGGAATAAAAACTAGAAAATTGGCCCAACACCCCTTATATGACAAATGGACTTGTCCAACATATAGCAATGGAAGAGTCCATTAGTATACAATGGGTTAAAACAGTGAGATCAGGACTCAGTTGCTCAAAGCTTTGTTAGCTTAACAAGCCAGTTAGTGCTCAAATTTTTAACTGTTCTGATAGGTACAATATCTAATACTCTGGTATTTTTTGCTGAAAAAATGTGAGTAGCTTTTGCATTTGCTCTCGAACACTCATTCCGGATGTTATCACGCGCGCGCGAGAGAGGCAGTGACTTTTACACTACTGCTACCCATTGACACCTGGGTGGAGTGGGACAGTGACAATACATGTCTTGCCCAAGGACACACCTCGCCTCCGGTGGCCGGATTCTAGCCCACAACCTCTCGATCATAAGTCGAACGCGCTAACCACTGAGCTATCGAAGCTGCCTGTAACCGGTTGTGCAGGCTGATCTCAGTCTTTGCTACTCACACCAATCTTCTTTGGGTTTTATCATGTCTTAGCTCATACCATAAAAATTCTAAAAATTTGGACACCTTGGGGCCTTGGTGTAATTCTCGTAAAATTTTAACGGGTTTGTTTCACGACCTAGCAAGGAGTCCAAAAAGTGGAGACGGAATGGTAAACAGTGTAGATCCTGATCAAACTGAGCAGTCTGATCTGGATCTACACTGTTTGTTCAGGCCTGTCTGTCCCAATACTTAGGATCATTACGGTATAATTATTTTGCAGGTTGGTTTTAAGAACCTTCCTAAAGAAGGCAGAGTTCCCCTAGGTAAGGAGGAAGTAGTGAAACTGATCCGAGATGGGTTTATATCAGCGGCAGAGAGAGATATATACACAGGAGATGCCGTACACATTAGCGTGATAACTAAAGATGGCGTAGAGTCTGCCAAATATCCACTCAGGCGTGACTAACTGTTTTTGACTGTACTACACTCTGACCTCTTAATATACAGAGGACCCTCGCTATAACGACAGTATTTGTTCCTTTACCATCTGTTACCACTACAGTAATTTTTATTGACATCACGTCACATTCTGTGACAGCAACCTTAACAATGGCACATATGAGGTTGTATTCAACCAGTACATATCAAACATGTGACTATTTGATTTTACCCTGTCCCTGGGTTAGAACACTAGGGTAAGAACAGAATTTCTGTCCCAGGCTAAAACCACGGAATTCTTTATCTGGTGTGCAAGAAAAAGTGTTCTTAGGTAAGTTGACCATCTCGAAATGGCATAGAGGAATTAACTTCAAACCAAACCAAAGCTACGCTATAATGAGCGGTGATAAAAAGAGGTTAGAGTGTACTTTGTGGGGCTTGTGGAGAATACAAGAGGTTAATATGATCAGTGAAGACGAAGATCAGACTGGGCATTTCCACTCTTAACCCGATTCTGAAGTGGACTTTTCCATCTTTGAATTTGGGTTTTAGTTGATTTCATTAACCCTTTTTGTACCAAATGGAATCTTCCTGCTTATGTTTACCAGGAGTCCATTTCAAAATTTAGGGGTGTCAGGTTGTTTTTTTTTTTTCTTCAAAATTTATTTGGAAAATGGCTTAGCTTTTTGCAAACAGTGTAGGCCCTGATCAGACGCCGCAAAATGCGGCGTCTGTTCTGAACCTGCACTGTTTGGCCTGGTACCTGTTTTGAGGTTTCCGGTACTAAATGGGTTAGTGTAACTGCAAACTTTTCAAATGCATTTTTGCATACAGATAAACACACTGGACCCTGATGAGACTGCTCCTGGAGGAGCAGTCTGATCTGAGTCCGCACTGTTTGCAAAAATGACTTTCTAAAGTTACCAGCAGCCGACAAAGCAGATGACAATTGTTGTGATTGGCATCTTACGGGTCTTCACTGATCATACTTATCTTTGCTTTCTTGAGCCTCAGATAATATGCATCTATTGTACTATGTTCTTTGTTATTGCCAAAATAGTGCTAGATGTTTAAGTCACAGTTGTTTTAAGTATTTCCAGCATAACAAACTTATTCAGTTGTGAAAAGCTTAAATATTCTAGCAAGTACAATATTTTTAAATACATCAGTATTTTTGCTGATAAATGTTTCAATAGTAGGTTAACTACATTAATTCTTTTGTTAGCAAGTTAAGAGTTGATGTAACATTTTTTTTTAACCTTTAGCATTCTGAGTTTTATTCAATACTCGCCCTTTGGAGGGTGTACCTTTATTTCGGTAGCCATAATTTCCTTACACCTGAACCGATTCTGCTCATACTTGGACACATCATAGGCAAGACATCTTCCACCATTTCTACTGGAAGTATTATGGGTCACATGACTTCCAAATATGGCAGTCACGTGATCTGACCTGGAACCGTTTCAGACACTTATAAAAAAAAAAAAAAAGAACTACAAGACAATAGCGCTCATTGTATGCTTTGAAGGATAAAATTGATAGCTTGTGTAGCTACCTATATTATGGCTACATTTTTATCACCGGTAGTTGTTTAGATTGTTTGGGTCTAGTGTGGGTCTAGTGTGCACAAAATTGTGATAGAACAGGTAAAGGCAATCTGTTGAAAACTGGTACTTGAGAAATCGTCTATTTATGCCCCCAACTTTGAAAAAGTTGGAGGGGCATATTGCTTCTGGTTCGTTCGTCCGTTCGTCTGTTCGTCCGTTCGTCCGTCCGTTACGCTTTTGATGCATAGCATAACTAAAGAACCGTGTATGCTATGGTTTTGAAATTTCATATATGGATTCCTCATGGAAAATTAGCTGACGCGTATTTTTTTTCTAGTCCGGATTATGCCCCCTTCAAGAGTTATTGCCCTTTGAAATTTTTTTTAATAAAATCTTGTCAGCAAGATTTCTCAAAAACTATTGGAGCTAGAGCCTTGAAAGTTGGTGATTATATTGGTGGTGATGAGTAGATGAACTGATTAACTTTTGACAAAATTCTGAAAAATACTTTGTGAGTTATGGCCCTTTGTCATTTTGGTAATTTGTGCCCATTGTAATGTATGCTAAAAGTGATGCATAGCATAACTTTAGAACCGTGTATGCTAGGGTTTTGAAATTTCATATATGGATTCCTCATGGAAAATTAGCTGACCTGTATTTTTTTTCTTGTCCGGATTATGCCCCCTTCAAGAATTATTGCCCTTTGAAATTTTTTTAATAAAATTTTGTCAGCAAGATATCTCAAAAACTATTGGAGCTAGAGCCTTGAAAGTTTGTGAATATATTGGTGGTGATGAGTAGATGAACTGATTAACTTTTGACGAAATTCCGAAAAATACTTTGTGAGTTATGGCCCTTTGTCATTTTGGTAATTTGTGCCCATTGTAATGTATGCTGAGAAAAGTGATGCAAAGCATATCTTTAGAACCGTGTATGCTAGGGTTTTGAAATTTCATATATGGATTCCTGATGGAAAATTAGTTGATGCATATTATTTTTCTCGTCCGGATTATGCCCCTTTTAAGAGTTATTGCCCTTTGAAATTTTTTTAATAAAATCTTGTCAGCAAGATATCTCAAAAACTATTGGAGCTAGAGCCTTGAAAGTTGGTGAATAGATTGGTGGTGATGAGTAGATGAACTGATTGACTTTTGACAAAATTCCGAAAAATACTTTGTGAGTTATGGCCCTTTGTCATTTTGGTAATTTGTGCCCATTGTAATGTATGCTAAAAGTGATGCATAGCATAACTTTAGAACCGTGTATTCTAGGGTTTTGAAATTTCATATATGGATTCCTCATGGAAAATTAGCTGACCCGTATTTTTTTCTTGTCCGGATTATGCCCCTTTTAAGAGTTATTGCCCTTTGAAATTTTTTTAATAAAATTTTGTCAACAAGATTTCTCAAAAACTATTGGAGCTAGAGCCTTGAAAGTTGGTGAATATATTGGTGGTGATGAGTAGATGAACTGATTAACTTTTGACGAAATACCGAAAAATATTTTGTGAGTTATGGCCCTTTGTCATTTTGGTAATTTGTGCCCATTGTAATGTATGCTAAAAGTGATGCATAGCATATCTTTAGAACCGTGTATGCTAGGGTTTTGAAATTTCATATATGGATTCCTCATGGAAAATTAGCCGACGCGTATTTTTTTTCTCGTCCGGATTATGCCCCTTTTAAGAGTTATTGCCCTTTGAAATTTTTTTAATAAAATCTTGTCAGCAAGATATCTCAAAAACTATTGGAGCTAGAGCCTTGAAAGTTGGTGAATAGATTGGTGGTGATGAGTAGATGAACTGATTGACTTTTGACAAAATTCCGAAAAATACTTTGTGAGTTATGGCCCTTTGTCATTTTGGTAATTTGTGCCCATTGTAATGTATGCTAAAAGTGATGCATAGCATAACTTTAGAACCGTGTATTCTAGGGTTTTGAAATTTCATATATGGATTCCTCATGGAAAATTAGCTGACCCGTATTTTTTTTCTTGTCCGGATTATGCCCCTTTTAAGAGTTATTGCCCTTTGAAATTTTTTTAATAAAATTTTGTCAGCAAGATTTCTCAAAAACTATTGGAGCTAGAGCCTTGAAAGTTGGTGAATATATTGGTGGTGATGAGTAGATGAACTGATTAACTTTTGACGAAATACCGAAAAATATTTTGTGAGTTATGGCCCTTTGTCATTTTGGTAATTTGTGCCCATTGTAATGTATGCTAAAAGTGATGCATAGCATATCTTTAGAACCGTGTATGCTAGGGTTTTGAAATTTCATATATGGATTCCTCATGGAAAATTAGCCGACGCGTATTTTTTTTCTCGTCCGGATTATGCCCCTTTTAAGAGTTATTGCCCTTTGAAATTTTTTTAATAAAATCTTGTCAGCAAGATATCTCAAAAACTATTGGAGCTAGAGCCTTGAAAGTTGGTGAATAGATTGGTGGTGATGAGTAGATGAACTGATTAACTTATGACAAAATTCCGAAAAATACTTTGTGAGTTATGGCCCTTTGTCATTTTGGTAATTTGTGAAAAACTTTGTCATCATTCTAGCGCCTACATTTCTTCACCAATTTCAATATAACTTCACACAAGTGTTCTTATAAAAAAATCTCGACCGAGTTCGACTTTCAAGGTCATGACCTCAAGGTCAAGGTCACTGTGGCTATTTTTAGAAAAACTTTGTCATCGCTCTAGCGCATACATTTCTTCACAAATTTCAATATAACTTCACACAAATGTTCCTTATAAAAAATCTCGAGCGAGTTTGACTTCAAAGTGAGGACCTCAAGGTCAAGGTCACTGTGGCTATTTTTAGAATAACTTTGTCATCGCTCTAGCGCCTTCATTTCTTCACCAATTTCAATATAACTTCACACAAATGTTTCTTATGACAATATCTCGGCGAGTTCGACTTTCAAGGTCATGACCTCAAGGTCAAGGTCACTGTGGCAATTTTTAGAAAAACTTTGTCATCGCTCTAGCGCCTACATTTCTTCACCAATTTCAATATAACTTCACACAAATGTTCGTTATAAAAAAATCTCGAGCGAGTTTGACTTCAAAGTCATGACCTCAAGGTCAAGGTGGCTATTTTTAGAAAAACTTTGTCATCGCTCTAGCGCCTACATTTCATCACCAATTTCAATATAACTTCACACAAATGTTTCTTATGACAATATCTCAACGAGTTCGACTTTCAAGGTCATGACCTCAAGGTCAAGGTCACTGTGGCTATTTTAAGAAAAACTTTGTCATCACTCTAGCGCCTACATTTCTTCACTGATTTCAATATAACTTCAAACAAATGTGCCTTATGACAATATCTTGAGTGAGGTTGACTTTCAAGGTCATGACCTCAAGGTCAAGGTCACTGTGGCTATTTTTAGAAAAACTTTGTCATTGCTCTAGCGCCTACATTTCTCCACTGATTTCAATATAACTTCACACATATGTTCCTTATGACAATATCTCAAGTGTGTTCGACTTTCAGGGTCATGACCTCAAGGTCAAGGTCACTGTAGCTATTTATAGAAAAAATTTGTCATCGCTCTAGCGCCTACATTTCTTCACTGATTTCAATATAACTTCAAACAAATGTGCCTTATGACAATATCTTGAGCGAGGTTGACTTTCAAGGTCATGACCTCAAGGTCAAGGTCACTGTGGCTATTTTTAGAAAAACTTTGTCATTGCTCTAGCGCCTACATTTCTCCACTGATTTCAATATAACTTCACAAATATGTTCCTTATGACAATATCTCAAGTGTGTTCGACTTTCAGGGTCATGACCTCAAGGTCAAGGTCACTGTAGCTATTTATAGAAAAAATTTGTCATCGCTCTAGCGCCTACATTTCTTCACCGATTTCAATATAACTTCACACAAATGTTCCTTATGACAATATCTCTAGCCATTTCAACTTTCAAGGTCAAGGTCACAATGGCTATTTTTAGAAAAACTTTGCTATCGCTCCAGCGCCTACATTTCTTCACCGATTTTAATATAACTTCACACAAATGATCCTGATGACAATACCTCGAAAGAGTTCGACTTTCATGGTCAAGGTCACTGTGGCTATTTTTAGAAAAACTTTTTCATTGCTCTAGCGCTTACATTTTTCACCAATTTCAAAATCGATTTCCACAAATGTTCCTTATGACAATATCTGTAGCGAGTTCCACTTTCAAGGTCAAGGTCACTGTGGCTATTTTTTAAAAAAAACTGTCATCGCCCTAGCGACTACATTTCTTCACTGATTTCAATATAACTTCACACAAATGTTCCTCATGATAATACCTCGAGTGAGTTTGACTTTCAAGGTCAAGGTCACTGTGGCTATTTTTAGAAAAACTTTGACATGGCTCTAGCGCTTACATTTCTTCACCGATTTCAGTATAACTTCACACAAATGTTCCTTATGACAATATCTCGAACTATTTCGACTTTCAAGGTCAAGGTCACTGGGGCTATTTTTAGAAAATCTTTGTCATCGCTCTAGTGCCTAAATTTATTGATGGATGTTAATAGAACTTCACACAAATGTTTCTTATGGTAATATCTCGAGTTGCTTTGACTTTCAAGGTCATGACCTCAAGGTCAAGGTCACTATTGCTATTTTTAGAAAAACTTTGTCATTGCTCTACCGCCTACATTTATGATTTTAATCTAACTTCACACAAAAGATGCTTATGATAATATCTTGAGCAAGATCTACTTCGCGGCCATGGCCTCAAGTCAAGGTCCCTATGACTATTTTTAGAGAAATATTGTCATCACTCTAGAACCTACATTTATGGATGGATTTTTAAACAAACTTTACACAAATGTTGCATATGATAATATCTCAAACAAGTTGGACTTTTGCCATTTCAGTGTTTTCCACACACGAAGTTGTCTTGTGCGAGGGGATTTGTATCGCATGCGATGCCTTGGTTTTTTTAATAAAATCTTGTCAGCAAGTCCATATCTTGAGAACTATTAGAGCTTCATTAATCATTCTTGGTACAAACTTGCATCCAGGCATTGCAACTTCAACGCAAGCATCCATATCTGACATTGACCTATATTTCATAGTTCACTGACTTCGTGAATTATTGCGACCACCCTGACTTTCACCATTTCTCGAAAACTATTAAAGCTTTTTAAATTATAATTGGTACAAACTTGCATCTAGGAATTGCAACTGCAACGCAAGCATCCATATTTGACTTTTACCCATATTTCATGGTTCACTGACTTTGGGGGAATTCTTGTTGTATGTTTTTGAGTCTTTAACAATATTTGTTGAATATTTTGCCAGCTAAGGTCAAGCAAAGGTTGGGGGCATTGTGTTTTACAAACACCATTTCTAGTTTTAATGTCATTCCGGGTGTAAAATCTAACAGCTAGTAATGTTGGTAAAACCTGTGCCCTTCTAAGAAAGAAGGATCCCTCCTGCATTGGACAACCTCATCGGATGGAGTGTACTTGCTTTCTTATGAGCGTGATAAGCTGCTCAATTTGGACCACCCCCATGGGCAACTAAAGTCGCTTCAAGCACCCTGAAGGTTAAATCAAAATTATTTTTGTTGATAAAAATGTGAGTAGCTTCTGTAATATTTTTTCAGCAAAATACCAATGTATTTGGTTCTGTACTTGCTGCATTTATGGTTTCAATCACCACCATTTTGAGAATGATTATATATGTGAAAAGTCCAAAAGATGAGAGAAATTAAGACATCTCAGAATATGTTTGGCAAAATAATAATAAAAATGTTCTCAACATTTATTTCTTTTCATTTTTTATCCAGTTGAGTTGGCCCTGACTGCATTTATGGTGTCTGCCAGAAGCAAGAGAGACTATTTTTATGCACCAGTCATTTGTAATCCTGTTTAAAATAATTATGATGTTTTGATTAAGAAATAGATCAGCTCCAGCAGTGATATTTTGAGTAATAAATCACAGTTTTGAGGTCAGTTGTAAAGTAGATCAAATCAAGAGCGTGTAGCACGAGCGATTTGTCTACTTACAACTGATCAACAAACTGATTTATTACTCAACTATTCACATACTAGAGCTGGTCTATTTCAATAATGTAATATTGTCAAAAATGTTAATGTTGCCTTTAAATTCTCCCAACTTTTCGCCATTGTAAGAAGAAATCCCGCCAAAATCATTGACTGTAACACATGCATTTAAGTGCTTTTGTAAGGTTTTCGATGTGAGAAAATGACATTACACTGTCTAACATCAAAAAATCTGGGAGTGACGTCATAAAATGGAGGCTATCCGTGTCTTGCTCTTCTTTGCTGTGAATCACAGTTTCTTTCCATTGCTGTGCTAGAATCCTGATTAGAATAATTGTTTTGTTACCATGTTAATGGGGTTTAAAACTGACCAAACAATCTGAGACCACATGAACCTTGACAAGGGACAGTGTGTCTTAGGGTATATGAAGACTGATCAAACTGAATGTGAGCAATGTGACCTGGCCCAAAGGTTATAAAACATTTTTCATGCTCATTTCTCTTCACTTGAGCATGAAATTTGTCCTGCTCATAAATTTTAAAATGCCAACAATTGTTGGCATTTTAAAATTTATAAGCAGGACTAACAACATTCTGTGCTGTTCTGAGCAGACAAATTGCCTCATTTTATTATGCCCCCGCCATTCGAAGAATGGTGGAAAGGGCATATAGCGTTGCCCCTGTCTGTCCGTCCGTGCGTCCGTCCGTGCGTCCGAAACTTAAACACAGTCAATAACTTCCTTATTTCTTGATGGATTTTAAAATTACTCGGCAGAAATGTTAACCATCATGAGACGACGTGTCACGTGCAAAACCCAGGTCCGTACCTCCAAGGTCAAGGTCATACTTAGAGGTCAAAGGTCAAAAAAAGGGTCCGAAACTTAAACGCAGTCAATAAATTTCTTATTTCTGAATGGATTTTGAAATTACTTAGGAGAAATGTTAACCATCATGAGTCGATGTGTCACGTGCAGAACCCAGGTCCGTACCTCCAAGGTGAAGGTCATACTTGGAGGTCAAAAAAAGGGTCTGAAACTTAAACGCAGTCAATTACTTTCTTATTTCTGGATGGATTTTGAAATTACTTTGTAGAAATGTTAACCATCATGAGTCGATGTGTCACATGCAAAATCCAGGTCCGTACCTCCAAGGTCAAGGTCATACTTGGAGGTCAAAGGTCAAAAAAGGGTCCAAAACTTAAACGCAGCCAATAACTTACTTATTTTTGGATGGATTTTGAAATTATTTTGAAGAAATATTAACCATCATGAGAGTGTGTCACGTGCAAACCCAGATCCGTACCTCCAAGGTCATACTTGGAGGTCAAATGGCATAAAAAGGGTCCAAAACTTAAACACTGTCAATAACTTTCTATGGATGAATACGAACATAGACATATTTTCGGGCGGGGGCATCCGTGTCCTATGGACGCATTTCTAGTTTTGATAATTATGAGTATTTCAAATTTCATTCTCAAGTGAGTTGAGCATGAAAAATGCGTGAACACTATTTTAGTCATGTTGCTTCCAGTTTTGTGGGACTTTACCAGACATTGAGATGAAATGACATCTTAAGCCCTGCTGCTCAATGAAACCAATATGGTTTATGTGCATGGATGGTCAGATTCGCACCGCTTTGCCTGGGCAGGCTTAGACCTCCTTAGCTGTTTACCAGTACTCATGTGCAGTCGATTTCAGCTCTGCGTTGAAGCACCATGCAGCTCAATTTCAACAAGCCCTGATAGGTGAGGGCCCTGAGTATTGGTAATACAGCATCTTCAAGGTTGTTCTTGCATACTGCTCAACTACTGGAATTTCTACATCCTGACCAAATATTCCCGACCTATTTCCAAGCCTTAAGAAGTTATGACTTGTGCAGGAGAGTATGGGATAGGCAGAGATGCCAACCATTCCGATTTTTGCGGAATCGTACCGATTTTCAGGTCTGATTTCCGCATTACGATTTTGGACATCAAAATTCCGGCAAAAAACGGTACCGGATAAAATAACGGAAGTCGCGCCTACCTGTACACAGTTGAAAATTATACCTATTCACCGGTAGTAAATTGGATTGTTTCCCCTTGAAAAACAGACTGGTTTGTGCATTGTTTATTGGAAAGCAGTAACTATTGACTGTCGCCATCATGTTTCAACCAAGAAATACAGTGACTTAGCGAAATTAAATCTCTCGACATTTTCTAAACAGACTGGGATTTCATACTTGGAAGTATGTACTTTACAAGTTTTCTTATAAACACATACTCTGATGAACTTCTATGAAAGGCCAAGTCAGCTACCAATGTAAAACAACAGAACTCAGTTATGCCTATGGGAGGGAGGAAGAAGTTAGGTGCTATTGAAGTTTGTCTCGTGCATTTTGTGAAGTTTTTACATTTATTGTGTAATACTTGACTTTGGCATTCCTGAAAATGTCCCCAGATTCCTAAAAAGTGTCTTTCATATTCCTAGGGTTGGCATCTCTGGATAGGAAGTGTTGTCATTCTTGTACCCAATATGCCTATGCTACTTGATCCACATTCCTAAGTACCAAGTATCAGTGTGAGTATGGCATACAATTTCAGCTTCTGGGGAGGTAACTGCAAAAGGAAGAAAGAGTTGTCATGCCCTCTGTACACCTTCCCAGCCTAGGCCTAGTTTTCCAAAGGTAATGAAGTCTTTAGTTAACGCAAGTCGTTAAAACTTCAACCATTCAGTATGGCAAAAACATTTTTTACCCCACATGATAGTGGTGTGTGGTATTATGTTTTATATATTTACCACAAAATACTTTTGTTTTAGAATATGTGATACGAACATGGAATCCATGTGCATATCAAGATTGATGAGGTGTTAGCACATGATCCCGTATCGATTCCCATATCACACTTTCATCATACTTCTGATGTAACAATCTTCGGAACACTCAGCCGTCTTCTTACCACAACACAATGTTTGGCAAACAGTGAAGGCCCTGATCAGATGTCCCATTCTGCAGCATCTGACCTGTGCAGTGTAAATACATTTCTCTCTTTTGGAATTTATAAATAACCTTGTTCAAAGTTGGTTCTGATTAAATACATATACACAGGACATTTCGTTTGTTTGAATTGAGGTTTTACATCCCCGTCAACATTATTCAGGTCATTTTGGAGACGTTGCTTGCGATTTTGTGGGACTTTCACCCAACACTTAGATGTAATGACATCACAGACCCTACTGCTGAAAAACCCTTGGGCATAAGGGGCAGTCTGACTCGTACCACTTTTCCTAGGCAGGCTTCTACATTCTAAGCGGTTAAACAGTACTCGAGTTTGGTCTGTTTCAACATGCAGCCCAGTCTATTTCTCCAAGCCCTAATGGGCGGGGGTGCAGAGATTTCCTGTCATCAACTATATATCACAATTGAATCTTTAACCTTATAAGTTGGAAGTGGTCCATTTCCAATTATAGAGTGTCGGGTTTATTTTGTTTAATGCAAGTTGTACAAAAATGTATTTCTTTGACCAAACAGTGTAGACCCAGATCAGATGCCACGGTCTGTGGTGTCTGATCTGGGTCTACACTGTTTGCCAACTTCTCCCAAAAGGAGCATTTATTTAAGGATTTTTTTCTTTCAAATTTTGCATAATCGTTGTAATCGGGATATGTGGTTTGGGATTGTTAATCAGCAAAATCTGTCAATTTTTTACAGAGTTATGGCCCTTTTAAGTTCCCGAATAATGGTTTTTGGCCTGTTATTCCTTTACTGTAATGATGAAACTTCACAGTTACATGTCCAGAGCCCACTAAATATTTTGACAATATAAAGGTTGGCAATCAAGATTTAAAAGAAACTCTTTGTTTTGTTTCATTTATTTATCAAAGATTTGACAATAACACATTGTATATGATATTCTTTTAACAATTCTAAATGCTGTCATTACATTTCTTTAACCCATTTTGTATGAAATCAAATCTTCCTCCTTTGTTTGTTTAGCCGGTCAGTTTACCTATCCACACTTTTCCTGGGTAGGCTTATACAGTACAGCGCACATTCTTTTGCCAGAAAAAAATCTTCCTCATATATAGCACAAGTCCATTTCAAAATTTAGGAGTGTCAGGTTGTGTTTTCTTCAAAATTTATTTTCAAAATGGCTGTACTTTATGCAAATAGTGCAGGCCCTGATCAGACGCAGCATTCTGTGGCGTCTGATCTTAGCTTGCACTGTTTGCCAAATACCTGTTTTGGAGTTTCCAGTACAAAACGGGTTAAAAAGCTAAATACAGTGTAGCAGACTGGCATTTTCAAACATTCTTCTGGAGAAAATATGGCTAGTTTTGTATGCATCATCTACCGGTTGGAAGGGTCGTATAAAATGCAAGCCTGAAATTCTCTGAAAAGAAATTTAGAATGCCATCTGCTCAATTACATGTATACATAGAGCTTTAAGGGTGAAAAGAAAAATATCACAGATATGGGTCTTAACCAAGGTTGGCAAAAAAGCGGGAAATACTCATATTTCCCTGGACGGTGGGAAATACAGGGAATTCCTGGGAAATACTGGGAAATATATATTTACATAGGTGGTACCAATTGAGACTGCATAATATACTCCAACTACCTAGCTATTTGAAAGCAAAATTATTTTAAGTTCATGCTGGGCTTGAAAATTCCACTTGTCTGCTTGCAATGACAAAAAAATTGAAGGACAAGTAAAGAGTTTGTCTAGTCCTTATGACATTTGCCAAAGTTTACATGCAGTTAATCATGTAGGACAATTGAAATTTTGAAGAATTTTCCAGCCCTTTTTATATTGAATAACTTGAAAGATCTCTAGTCCCTTGCCTTCATATAGAATGTATTTAATTCAAGTGTGATTCTAAAATATAAGTTTTTAACTTTCAGCTATTTCCCTTGACTTGTAAATACATGTAATTTTAATACTTTAATAGGTGAGTATCTGTAGATAATATAAGAAACCTTTTATGCTTAAATCAACTGTGTTCTTTTAATACCTGTCTCAAACAAACAATTAAATTATCACACCTTTTAGCATTTAAAAGTGTGATTACTTGACAAACTTGCAAACAAACTTTTTTCTAGTGTAAACATCCTTAAAATTCAAACATCCAAAGACTTGTTGTAAATCTAAAAAAATTGAACCATGTGTTTAGTGTTACACTAAAGCATACAAAACATGTAGTTCCAATGGCACACTCTCTTAAAGAAGCTAAGTGATTCTGATCTTGGTCTGCACTGTTTGCCCAGGCATGTCTGTCCCAAATATTGGGATCATTATAGTATTTTATCTTCTTAAGCATATGGGTGATTTTATATAACTCTGCACCCTACATAACAACAGATCACTTTATATTTATGCTTGTGTTTGGTTGAGTAAAAGCAGACTTATGACATATATGTATGGGGAGGCATATTACAAAATAGCTGACTGGTCATTATTTCAATTAACTCTTTTGTACCGAATGGAATCTTTCACCTTATTTGTAGCAGGAGTTCATTTCAAAATTTAGAGATGTCAGGTTCTGTTTTCTTCAAAATTTATTTGCAAAATGGCTAAACTTTTGCTTAACGCATTCTGCAGCGTCTGATCTGGGCCTGCATTGTTTGCCAGGGTACCCGGTTTTAGGGTTTCTGGTACCAAATGGGTTAAATTACACAAATATTAATAGTATTTTTCCATGAAATATCTGAACAAAAATGATATTTCCCACTATTTCCCAGTATTTCCCACTTTTGCTGAAATTTGGAGTATTTACCAGGACGGTAATTACCGGTAAATACCAATGGGAATTCCCGCCACCGGTATTTACCGACCAACCTTGGTCTTAACCCATAAAATGCCAATCACGACAAATGTCATCTGCTTTGTCGTCTGCTGATTAATTTAAAAGTCACTTTTGCAAACAGTGTGGTCCCAAATCGGACTGCTTCTCTAGGAGCAGCCTGATTTGGGTCCACACTGTTTGCCTTACGCAGAAATATTTTTTTAAACATTTTGCAAAAAATTCAGCAGATGGCATAAGCAGGCGACATTTTCAGATGTAGTTTTTCTTGGCATCTTAAGGGTTAAAAATATATAGCAAGATAAAAATATATATGATTATCACAGAAAATTTGACATGAAAACACCAAGTAAACTGACATGATCCAAACCAGACAAACTGACACGATCGCCACAGACAAAACTTACAATGCAAACAGACATAATCAGTACCAGACAAACAGACACAAACATCACAAATAAAACTGACATGATCAATACCAAGCAAACTGATGGGATCATCACAAATAGAACTGACAAACAAACTGACAAAATCATCACAGACAAAACTTACCAAGCAAACAGACACAATCAATACCAGACATGATCAATAGCAAGCAAACTGATGGAATCATCACAGACAGAACTGACATGAGTAATACCAGACATGATCAATAGCAAGCAAACTGATGGAATCATCACAGACAGAACTGACATGAGTAATACCAGACAAACTGACATAATCATCACAGACAAAACTTACCAAGCAAACAGACACAATCAATACCAGACATGATCAATAGCAAGCAAACTGATGGAATCATCACAGACAGAACTGACATGAGTAATACCAGACATGATCAATAGCAAGCAAACTGATGGAATCATCACAGACAGAACTGACATGAGTAATACCAGACAAACTGACATAATCATCACAGACAAAACTGGCATAATCAGTACCTAGCAAAGGGACATGATCAATACCAGACAAACTGCCATGATCAATACTAGACAAACTGACATGATCATCACAGACAAAAACTGGCATGATCAATGCCAGACAAACTCACATGATCATCACAGAAAAAACTGGCATGATCAATACCTAGCACAGGGACATGATCAATACCGGACAAACTGACATAATCAATACTAGACAAACTCACATGATCATCACAGACAAAACTGGCATGATCAATGCCAGACAAACTCACATGATCATCACAGACAAAATTGGCATGATCAATACTAGACAAACTCACATGATCATCACAGACAAAACTGGTATGATAATACCAAGTAATTTACCCCCACCTATCAGGGCTTGAAAAAATAGATTGGGCTGCATGATGCTTCCATGCAGAGCTGAAACTGACCACACGTGAGTATTGGTAAACTGCTTAGAAGGACTAAGCCTGCCCTGGCAAAGTGGAGCGAGTCAGACCGTCCAATGCATATAAGCCGGCGACAAAGCTTGAGATGTCATTTCATCTCAATGTCGGGTAAAAGTCCCACAAAATTAAAAGCAATGTCTCCAAAATGACCTGAACAGTGTTGACGGGGACATTAAATCTCAATTCAAACAATACTAAACTGACATGATCATCACAGACAAGACTGCATGATCAATACCAAGCATGATCAATACCAAGCAACAGCCCCGCCCATCGGGGCTTGAAGAAATATATGGGCTGCATGATGCTTCCACGCACAGCTGAAGCCGAGCCGCACACGAGTACTGGTAAACTGCTTAGAGGATCTAGGCCTGCCCAGGCAAAGTGGTGTGCATGAGTCGGACCGTCCAGGCTTATAAACCCTATTGGTTTCATTGGGCGATAGGGCTTGAGATGTCATTTCATCTCACTGTCAGGTAAAAGTCCCAAAAAATTGTAAGCAACGTCTCCAAAATGACCTTTACAGTGTTGACCGGGACGTTAAACCTCAAACAAGCAAAAAAATCAATACCAAGCAAAGGGGCATTATCAACACCAGACAAACTGACATGGTCATCACAAAACTGGCATGATCAATACCAGACAAACTGAGGTGATCAGCACACACAGACCAGTACCACAGATCATGTATATGGAATGAAAATAGACCATGTAAGCTGTGTATTTTCTGTGCTTGATTTGAAACAGCCTGAGCTAACCCTGTAGGCTAAGATCAGACAGCTCCTGATCACAATCACACTGTTAACTCTTTCTACCACACTTTTTATCATGCCTGCTTTTAGGGAAATGGGAACACCTGGCAGATTTATGCCCCCCGTTTGCAAAGGGAGACAACTTTCAGAACTTCTTGTTCGCTTTTCTATAAGCCCTGTACCACTGAAAAAGGGGTCTACTCTTAAAGGAAAGAATTTGCTCCTCAGGAGCAAATTCTTTCCTTTAAGAGTTGACTCCTATTGACATGGGAGACAAAATTACTTATGCAGGAGTTGCCTCCACTGAAGGTGTTCCCATTCCCCTTAAGTGATTTACTGTATTTACCCTAAATATTCAGATACCTCAACTCCTTACCATACTTGTTCTAAAATTTGAAACAAGTACAAGTTACTTCCCGATGTTATGTCTAAGAATAGTCGGATTAGTGGCAAACAGTGTAGACATGATGAGATGCAGTGATCTATCATCATGCCAAATATGAACCAAATCCATTATATGGTTGGGAAAATATGAGCTCTTAAAAAAATTAACATGAAATGCTTTAAAAGCAATAACTCTT
Organism: Lucinisca nassula; assembly: GCA_963580285.1. Lineage (NCBI taxonomy): Eukaryota > Metazoa > Mollusca > Bivalvia > Lucinida > Lucinidae > Lucinisca > Lucinisca nassula. The sequence goes on from OY757010.1 coordinate 52,945,097, forward strand.
CATGGACTTTGCCCAGGCAAGCTAAAAATGGTGGCAAATGTGTGAGGTGTATCCTTTCCCCTTAACCCATTTAGTACCGAAGACCCCAAAATGGGTAGTTGGCAAACATTGCAGGCCCAGATCAGACGCCGCAGAATGCGGCGTCTGATCAGGGCCTACACTGTTTGCAAAAAGTTAAGCCATTTACCAAATAAATTTTTTAGAAGACCACAACCTGACACCCCTAAATTTTGAAATGGACTTCTGCTATATATAAAGAGGAACATTCCATTTGGTACGAAAAGGGTTAAATATGCAGCAGCAGAATTTTTACATTCTTGTTCCAGTGGGCTATCAAGCAAAAATAAGAAAGAAAATCAAAGTCCCACTGCAGTCTGAATCCCAAGTATCATAACATTTAAATTTATAAAAAACAAATCTCAGGCATGTTGTGATAAAAAAAAAGTACTTTAATTCACTTCAAACCAGTTCAACCATGAATTTGTCAAAAAAATAAAAAATAAGAAACAATAAAATCTATATATTATTAATATTTATATAAACAATCACGAAAGGCTACAATTGCAGTCCACATACTTAAAGTCAACAAAGAAAAAGAGACAGTTGTAAAAAAGACAACAAACGATTTAACGGCAGTCCATTGCACACCCTTTTTATAATATTTGAGCCTCGGCACAGTAAAACCTGTAAATGGTGTTTGCAAACACTGAGCAGGCTGTCATTCACCTATTTTCAACTGTACCGTAATGATCCTAAGTATTGGGACAGACAGGCCTGAGCAAACAGTGCAGAACCAGATCAAACTGCTCCATAAGAAGCAGTCTGATCAGAATCTATGCTGTATGCCATTCCATCTCCACATTTTGGACTCCTTGCTGGATCCTGAAACTTGTTCAAAATGTTTTAGGAGAATTACAGTTCTAAAGGTGTATGAATTTTTAGGATTTTTACCGATTGTAACTTTTCCAAACACAGAAAGTAAAATAAGCCAGCTCATGAAAAAAGGACACATCACCTAAGTGAGCAGAAGGTTTACACTACTGTAAAACATCCGTGTGATATCGTGCATTCTTTCATATCTCCAAAACTGTAATTTTTTAATGAAAATTTGTGATGAAGGAGCATTTGGCTCTTAGCTATTCTAAGTGAGCACCACGAAGACTCTGATCAGACTGTGCGGATGTGCAGGCTGATCCGAGTCTTTGTTCTTCGTTGGGCGCACACGCTGGCTCAAATGTCTTTCAGATTGGCTTTACTGTACAAGGCTCGAATTTATTGCATTTCATCCATCCCTGAGGATGTTAACAATTACATGTATGAACCAATAATAATGCTAGTTTTGCTTGTATAAATCTATTGTTTGGGTATTTGGTTGACAGGCAAATATACCAATGTTTCTTCATATAGATGGTGAAGGCTCTGAACAGAAAGTATGAGCAAACTTATCCGAGCATTTGCTAGGTACACCAGATACATTTAACCTCATTGACAGAGCTCGGTTTCATAATTATTACATTTTATCATATGACATAGCATCTGAGAATGTAAGAATGCCATGTAATACATTCAATAATCCATTAGTGGATTAAATATGCAAATTAGTTAGACACGCCCGTAACATTACACCTATGACGTCCTTAATGATGTTGCGTTTAATAATGGTGGAATATTGATTTTTTTTTTTTTTTTTTTTTTAAATCGTAAATAAAATGCGCTTTCAATGTCATACGATAAACAGAATCTTGCATTTGTGTTAATGTATTATTGAATTTAATAAATTCATTGAGGAAATGGGATAAAATGCTCGGCGGAGCCTTGCATTTTATTTCTTTTTTCCTCATCTCGTTTAATAAATCCAATAATACATAAACACTCATGAAAGATCCTCTATTAATAGAATGAACTGATTCAAATGTAAGGCTGTCTTGGCACATCAGAGACCAAGCCAGACAGAACCAAAGATATATTTTCTAGGTATTTAGCTTTTGAATATTTCAAGGAAACTGCAAGCTGTGACAAATGCTAGAGGATATAATGACATGGACAGTTTTTAGCAATCGGCCCTAGAGCTCACAAACAGCTCTAGATAAAGAAAAGCAACAGAAATAATTGGCTGTAATTTTTTCCTATTTTTTCACCATTACATACACTGTGGATATTCAACAGAATCACCTCCACAAATACCCACAATATACATGTATGTTTATGAATAGAAATTAGGGACGTTAATCCTTAATTAACCTCCTTATTCCTCAACCAGAGCACTGTGCCTCAGACTATGGTATCTTTACGAAAACCAATACAAGAGGGCCATGATGGCCCTGAATCGCTCACCTGAATCCAAAATGTTTCAAAGCTTATGGAAATGAAGGATTCACTGCTTTAAGGAGATGTGGACCAAAGACTTTTATCTTTGGAGGCTATTTTTCATTGTAGTGGAATTTGAAGGTTTTTCTATTTTTAGCTCTGGTGTCCATTTTGTTTAACAGAGCAGAACAGTTTAGGCAATTTTGCAAGAAGGTCACTCACGGAATATTCCTTGGAAATTATTTTCAAATCTGGCCATTTGCCTAGGAGGAAATGTCATTTAAAGGTTTTTCTATTTGAAGCTCTGGCGACCATTTTGTTTGACGGAGTGGAACGATTTAGGCAATTTTGAAAGAGGGTCACTCAAGGAACATTCCTGTGAAATTATTTTCAAATAAGGCCTAGGAGGAGATGTCATTTAAAGGTTTTTATATTTTTAGCTCTGATGGTCATTTTGTTTAACTAAGCTGAACCATTTAGGCAATTTTGAAAGAGGGTCACTCAAGGAACATTCCTGTGAAAGTATTTTCAAATCAGGCCATTTGCCTAGGAGGAGATGTCATTTAAAGGTTTTTCTATTTTTAGCTCTGGTGGCCATTTTGTTTAATGGAGCAGAACGATTTAAACAATTTTGAAAGAGGGTCACTCAAGGAACATTCCTGTGAAATTATTTTCAAATAGGGCAATTTGCCTAGGCGATGTCAGTTAAAGGTTTTTCTATTTTTAGCTTTGGTGGCCATTTTATTCACCGGAGCGGAACGATTTAGGCAATTTTGAAAGAGGGTCACTCAAGGAACATTCCTGTGAAATTATTTTCAAATGGGGCCATTTGCCTAGGAGAATATGTCATTGAAAGGTTCTATTTTTAGCTCTGGTGGCCATTTTGTTTAACGGAGCAGAACGATTTAGGCAATTTTGAAAGAGGGTCACTCAAGGAACATTCCTGTGAAATGATTTTCAAATCGGGCCATTTGCCTAGGAGCAGATGTCATTTAAAGGTTTTTCTATTTTTAGCTCTGGCGGCCATTTTGTTTAACGGAGCAGAACATTTTTGGCAATTTTGAAAGAGGGTCACTCTAGGAACATTCCTGTGAAATTCTTTTCAAATCGGCAATTTGCCTAGGTGATGTCATTAAAAGGTTTTTCTATTTTTAGCTCTTGCGGCCATTTTGTTTAACGGAGCAGAACGATTTAGGCAATTTTGAAAGGGGTTCACTCAAGGAACATTCCTGTGACATTATTTTCAAATCGGACCATTTGCCTAGGAGGAGATGTCATTTAAAGGTTATTATATTTTCAGCTCTGGTGGCCATTTTGTTTAACGGAGCAGAACGATTTAGGTAACTTTGAAAGAGGGTCACTCAAGGAACTTTCCTGTGAAATTATTTTCAAATCGGGCCATTTGCCTAGGAGGAGATGTCATTTAAGGGTTTTTCTATTTTTAGCTCTGGTGGCCACTTTGTTTAACGGAGTGGAATAATTTAGGCAATTTTAGGAGATGTCGTTTGAAGAAAAAGTTTACGCATGGACGCACACAGGACGGATGACGGACAAAAAGTGATCCAAAAAGCTCACCTCGTCACTACGTGACAGGTGAGCTAATAAAACCAAACGGGTAAAGTTTTTCAACCAAAGGTACCAAAGCAGGAAAAAATACAAGTACATTTCAGTATACAGGCTTCTAAACAATAGTTTATCTGATGCCATAGTTTGAACAAAATTTTCAAGCACATGTAAAATTAAAAAAAATGTCAAAACTGAAAACATTCATTGTATATATTTGTTAATTTTAGCAAAAAAAAAAAACAAGAGGGCCCAGAGGGCCCTGGTTCGCTCACCTGATCCAATGTATAACAAGTGGGCCCCCGGCAGGGTCAATTTTGGCCCCAGGGCTATAATTTGAACAATCTTGGTAGAGGTCCACAAGATGAAGCTTCATATCGAATATGAAAGACCTGGGCTTTCTGGTTTCAGAGAAGAAGATTTTAAAGGTTTACCCTGCATATAGAAATTAGAAGTAAAACAAAGATCAGGAATTGATACAATTAACTTACTCCACCAATAAAAGACACCAAAGGGAAAGAAATACAAACAATAAGCGACCAGACCATAATGGAAACCTAAACAAAGGAAGGCCATAAGGACAGTTACTTTCCCACAAAATGGCCATATGGCCATCCAAAATTAAAAGACACAAGTGATACACACAGTAAGTAACAAACAACAACATAAATAAATCGCCACAGAAGAGCCGCCTTGGAACGGTCAGTGGAAGATTTCCACTGGGGGGCTTAAATCGATTTTACGTGGCCACAATCCTTGCCCTTACTTCCGTCGCGATTTAGACAAATAATTTGTCCAGTCCGCATGAAGGCCTCCTAACTCATCAGTGCAACATCTCCGTGAACACAAAAATCAAAGAACCACAGAGGTGAGACAACGGTGAGGACTCGACAGCAAGAAACCACTGAAATGCTGGAGCAAAAGAAAACCAACAGTTAGACTCCGATGGGCCCGACCAGAGACAGAGCATCAGGCACCAACCAACATTACCTTGAATTAGATCTCTCTAATTCTCAAAAAGCCTTTACGTTGGAGCCGTCATAGAATCTGAGTCCTGACCCACCCACAAGTCTATGTAAAATAACAAGATTTTCCCTATATAAGTCTATGTTAAACTAAAGGGCCCCGGAGCAGGGGCATTTTTGGCCCCAGGGCTATAATTTGAACAATCTTGGTAGAGGTCCACTAGCTGAAGCTTCATAACAAATATCAAAGACCTAAGCCTTGTGTTTCAGAGAAGATGATTTTTAAAGATTTTCCCTATATAAGTCTATGTAAAACCAAAGGGCCACATGGCTGAGGCATTTTTGGTCTCAGGGCTATAATTTGAACAATCTTTATAGAGGTCCACTAGCTGAAGCTTCATAACAAATATCGAAGACCTAAGCCTTGTGGTTTCAGAGAAGAAGATTTTTCAAGATTTTCCCTATATACGTCTATGTAATACCAAAGGGCCCCGGAGCGGGGGCATTTTTGGCCCCAGGGCTATAATTTGAACAATCTTGGTAGAGGTCCACAAGATGAAGCTTCATACCAAATATCAAAGACCTGGGCCTTGCAGTTTCAGAGAAGAAGATTTTTAAAGATTTTCCCTATATAAGCCTATGTAAAACAAAAGGGCCCTGGTGCGGGGGCATTTTTGGCCGAAGCACTATAATTTGAATAATCTTGGTAGGGGTCCACTAGATGAAGCTTCATACCAAATATCAAAGACCTGGGCCTTGCGGTTTCAGAGAAGAAGATTTTTCAAGATTTTCCCTATATAAGCCCATGTAAAACCAAAGGGCCCCCGTGTGGGGGGCATTTTTAGCTCCAGCACTATAATTTGAACAATCTTGGTAGGGGTCCACTAGATGAAGCTTCATACCAAATATCAAAGACCTGGGCCTTGCGGTTTCATAGAAGAAGATTTTTAAAGATTTTCCCTATATAAGCCTACGCAAAACAAAAGGGCGCTGGTGCGGGGGCATTTTTGGCCCCAGCACTATAATTTGAACAATCTTGGTAGGGGTCCACTAGATGAAGCTTCATACCAAATATCAAAGACCTGGGCCTTTAGGTTTCAGAGAAGAAGATTTTTCAAGATTTTTCCTATATAAGCCTATGTAAAACCAAAGGGCCCCCGTGCGGGGGCATTTTTAGATCCAGCACTATAATTTGAACAATCTTGGTAGGGGTCCACTAGATAAAGCTTCATACCAAATATCAAAGACCTGGGCCTTGCGGTTTCAGAGAAGAAGATTTTTCAAGATTTTCCCTATATAAGCCCATGTAAAACCAAAGGGCCCCCGTGCGGGGGCATTTTTGGCCCCAGCACTATAATTTGAACAATCTTGGTAGGGGTTCACTAGATGAAGCTTCATACCAAATATCAAAGACCTGGGCCTTGCGGTTTCAGAGAAGAAGATTTTTCAAGATTTTCCCTATATAAGCCCATGTAAAACCAAAGGGCCCCCGTGCGGGGGCATTTTTAGCTCCAGCACTATAATTTGAACAATCTTGGTAGGGGTCCACTAGATGAAGCTTCATACAAAATATCAAAGACCTGGGCCTTGCGGTTTCAGAGAAGAAGATTTTTTAAGTTTGTGGTGAAAAAAATCTATTTTTGGCTACTGTGACCTATATGTGCAACGGACCGGAACCATTTGAACAACTTTGAAAGGGGACCACCTAAGGATCATTCCTCTGAAGTTTGGTCAAAATACGATCAGTGGTTTAGGAGGAGATGTCGTTTGAAGAAAAGTTTACGGACGCACGCACGGACGCACGACGGACGGACAAAAAGTGATCCCAAAAGCTCACCTTGTCACTACGTGACAGGTGAGCTAAAAAAAATAGGCGATCCCCTTGTTGTAACTTTACATGTGTACATGTCCTTTTGTATGTTTCCATTTAGAATTGTACATCTTGAAGAATTATTTAATTAAGTAATGCCTTCCCTTATTTATAATTTTACTGTCACTAAAATTAAAAAGAAATAACATGTAATAATACTGTTTAAAACAAAAAATTACGGTTTAACATACTATATCTTTCAAAATATTTTCCATTTTTTTTTATATAAATGCAACTTCAAGATCAAAGTCAAAGATTATTATCTGTAGCTCATCACTTAAGTCTTCATTAACTCCTGTCTGCAGAATCATCATCAATATCTTTAGTTTCTTGTTCTAGTTTTTCATATTCTCTTTTCAGATCCTCTTTAAACCCCTCATGATCTCCTCCATCCTCTGTCATGTCTAAATCCTGCATATCAGAACTTAACATAGCCTCAGTATCAACATCACATGATCCTCCAGCTACACCAGTCCAGTCACCAAAAGGTAGCTGACCTTTGTCTGGTTTCTCTGAGAAATCCTCAGAGAGAGCTGGTCCCTGGGAAGCTTGAGAGATTGCAGGTTCAACCACAGAGCTTGTAGCTTCAGTGTCTGCTTCTGAGATTGTCCTGTTTGCTAACGTACTTTGTACAGACTCAGAAGTTTCATGTTTGTTATTCTCTTCAAGTTCTTGCTCAGGTTCTGGCTCGGGTTCTTCCAGTATTGTACCACTTTGATCATATTTTACCTCAGTTTTACTAGGCTCAGGAGCATGAGAGGCAGGAATGTCAATATTCACAAATGTATCAATCTGTCTCTGTTTTTGTAACTTACGTGTGATACCCCTAGGGTGTATTTGCGTGACAGTCATTGAAGGTTCATCCTCATCAAACCCAGATCTACTGCCAGCTTCTACTTTTCCAACTTTTTCTGATTTTGTTTCAATGTCATTTTTTGCCTCTGGGGATGGAGGTGGAGGAGCAGGAGAATCCGTTTTTCTAGATTCTGCCATCATTTTCTTCACTCTTGAGACTGGTTCAGTGTCTTTATTCACAAACTCACTTGTCGGTTCCTCTGGCTCTGGACTGTGCCTGGCTACCTCAACCTTAATTTCTCGCACTGCATTTGAAGACTGATTTCGTTTATCTAAGTCTCCAGATGCACTTGCTTTTGGCTCTGAGGCTGCCATATGAAGTGTACTATCAGATTTTGGATTAGGTGTGATGTCAAAATCAGCTTCAATGACTTGTGGCCATGGTTCAGGGGAGGAAACCATTGATAGTTCACGACCTCTAGAACCAGACTTCCCAGATTTTACCAATGAGCTTTCTCTGGTGTTTACACTGGTGTTGACAGTATTTTGATCAGTTGGAATGGTAGGTACCTGGGACATGGGATTGTTACTAACTGAAGGAGTGTCTTTAGATATAATTGTGTTAACAGTCACTGTGTTTCTGCCTTGGTCACCAGCTAACCCTCCCTCATCTGACTCCTGTGGTGAGGATGGTGGTGGAGGCACCTCAGGAATCTCAAACCTCACACTCCTACCACCTCTAGACATTGGCAATGCTTGGTCACTATATTCTTTGCCTGTCTCCTTGATTGTCCCAAAACCTGAAACAGGAGTATATAAACCATGACTGAGAGAAAAACAGAGCTTACCTACTACTTCTGTCCAATATACACAAAAACTACCCAGTTAATATTAATGAACCCAAAGTAATTTGTTCACTTTCATCTGACCCAATATCACAATTACTTTAAGCATTAGAATATGGAATTTATCCATTTCTTTTTTTGTACCTAGCTACTAATTATTAGTTTACTGAACACCAGTTGCAGCTGCCAAATGGCCCTTATGGAGACTACCCCACCCCCTTTATTCTTTTCTGTTACACAAAAATCAACACAAACCTATTAAGGTCAACAATGCTTTTCAGAAGCATTTATTATGAGTGTGAAATATGCATTAGTAAAAACAAATATTAACCACAGCATGTATAATCTATTTTTCTTTTTTTAATTTTTGTTTAACCTTTTTACACTGATTTAGATATCAGTGTAAGCAATTCTGCTTCTAAGACATATTTTGCTCAGGCTGTCTTGAGGTGGAGGAAAGCCAGGGTAGTTCTCTGTTGTATAACAGGGAAGTACTGTGTGAAACCACTGCACCCCAGCTGGTGACACAGTTGCACCATCAAACAAGCTAATAAGTTTAGTCTCTTGAAATTTTTTCACCCCTCAATATTTTTGCTAGTGGGACTCCAACCCATACAGCAGAGGTATGTAGGTCAGTCATTGGAAAGAGTCCCGACCACCCTGAGCTGTCTTACCATATCTATCTTGCTAGCATAACCAGTGTAAAGGTTTCACACTGGTTATGCCAGCAAGGTAGACATGGACAAGACTTAAATTTCTTGCACACCAGACATTTAGCTTGGGATATAAATTCTGTTCTAACCCTGGTGTTCTTACCCAAAATCGAATATTCTCGTGTGTTTGATAGATGCACTGGTTGAATACGACCTCATTTGTGTCTTTGTTAAGTTTGACATCGCAGCATGTTACGTGATGTCACTAAGTCATCACAATATGTCGGGCATCAACAACAAAAGTGTCTGCAGTATTAAAAATCCAGGCTCAGAAATAGAAGGTATGCAAGAAAAAGAATCCTACATGGGTGTGCGGGATGGATAGAAAAATCTGTCCCTTGAGATCACTGTCTGGCATCACAAGGCAAGCCTCTTGATGCTGGGACAGTGACCCTCGGGTCGGATTTTTCCATCCACCCCTCACACCCATGTAAGATTCTTATAGTCTGAGTTCATTGTGCACACACATAATAAACAGACCTAAAAGAAGCTTCAGATAAAAAGTAAGTGATAAGGCCCAGACATAGAACTTTTTTCATGCTTAACCCTACTCATAAATTTTAAAATGCCGACAATAAGTGCTTTTTTCACCAGCAGAAAAATCTCACTTGTCCTGCTCACAAATCTTAAAATGCCAACAATTACTGGCATCTTAATGTTTATGAATAGGACAAATTTCATACTTACACGAGTTGTGCATGAAAAGTTTTATAACCTCAGTCCCCGATTCTATTCATTGACCGGACAGGTATGTTTGATTTACAAATAAATGACAACTTCGATGGCTCGAACACCGGTGGCTCGTTTACCATGGTTGAGTCGAATCTGTTCTTGATCCCCTAGGGAATTCCTCTACATAAGAAACAGTGGGGGTAATTTAGAAGATTTTAGTTTTTTTTATTGCAAATGTATGCTGTGTGTACTCATTAGAATCGCCTCAATGAGGCGATTCTAATGAGTACACACAGCATATATTTTGATTATAGAACACCAAATATATGTCCAAAAGTATCTCGTTATGCCTCCTGACAGTAACCCTCGGTGGCTCGAACTACCCCTGTCTCGAACAGATTTTCTAGGTCCCAAAGGTGTTCAAGCCACTGAAGTTCCACTGTAATTGACATCATGAGAACTTTTCTTTTGCAATGAAGGGTTCATATTGAAAAATTTAACCCTTATCCTACTCAATAAATTTAGCCACGCCCATTTCTGACTTTGAACCAAATTACATGTACTTAAATAGAATATTCACACAATTTCACAAACTGCATGACAGTGCTGATCCTGATCAGATGGCTTCTTCAGAAGCCACCTGATCTGGATCTGGACTGCCTGCAAAGGTAGGGGTTGTCAGGTTCGGTGGGATGAGGTTTATAACTAATGAATGTGTGCTAAATTAGAGTTTTATATACTCACCTATATCCTGACTCATACTACCAGGGGTATTGACTGGCGCCCTGATATGAACTGGGGAGCCAACCTTCTCCAACGGGGGCCAGTCCTGTGGAGTAGCAGTCACTGTGGACCCATCACGAGCTACAGGAGCAGACCTGCTGGGGGATTTAACTGCAGGAGTGGTAGCAGGAGTTTTGGGTACTCGAGTAGAGAATGTTGGAGACAAAGCATGTAAGGGAGACATTTCTCGAGAAACCTGGAATAGAAAGTACTTGCAAGTTACTTTATTAGTTACAATTATCGCACATGCTCTAAGTGCACATCAATACTTTTTCAGGTAGATTTTACACAAATTAAGGGGAATGGGAACACATGACAGATTTTTCCGCCTTTTTTCAAAGTGAGACAACTTTCGATACTTCCTGTTCGCTTTTCTATAAACTCTGTCCTGTGGAAAAAGGGGTCTATTCTTAAAGAAAAGAATTTGCTCCTCAGGAGACAAAAATATTTTTGCAGGAGTTGCCTCCCCTGAAGATGTATCCATTCTCCACAAGAAAGCAAGTTTTTGCTATCTATTGAAGTTGAAACTATGCTAAAAGCTTACACAAACACATCAATTTTTACTTTTGTTGGCTTGTGTCTATTACAGAACTAACTGTGTTTTCATGTACATGTTTTGTTTATTTTGTTTGTTTGATTTGAGGTTTAACGTCCCCGTCAACACTGTAAAGGTCATTTTGGAGACGTTGCTTCCAATTTTGTGGGACTTTTACCCGACACTGAGATGAAATGACATCTCAAGCCCTGTCGCCCAATGAAACCAATAGGGTTTATTAGCATGGACGGTCCGCTTCGCACCACGGTTCCTGGCCAGGCTTAGATCCTCTAAGCGGTTTACCAGTACTAGTGTGCAAGCCGGATTCAGCTCTGCGTGGAAGCATCATGCAGCCCATATATTTCTTCAAGCCCCTATGGGTGGGGGCTTTTTCATATACATGTATGTGCTCTATCAGGGAAAAGGGACCTTATGGGTGTCTGAAAGTGCAAACTTTTGAAAAACGTAAACCATATACAGGCATCATTAAGGTATAATTCTGCAGGAAATATTTGTCACTAGACTGAATCTATATTGTAATCAAACCAACTAACTTGCCAGAAAATCAGAAAAAAAGTATCAGTTTTAGGTAGGAAACAAGAGGCCCACGGGCCACAATGCTCACCAGAGCTCAGGTGCACACTGCCCAATGGCAGCCATGTATTTTAACATGGTATCATTTTAATCTACCAATTACAAAGTCTCCCAAATGAACCCCAATATCCAAATGATCACCCATGTGGACTCAGTATCTGAAACATTAGGCCTTTTATGAAGTAGATGGGGTGGGGCATGGACCCAATGGAGGCCTGGTTGCTATCACTAAATGCGTCTTATCATAAGGAACAAGAATATATATGGTTTAGCACTGAGGATCTGTATGCCGGAAATATAAGGCCCCTTAAGTGGTGGAGGGGTTGGGGGCATGCCCTATTGATCCCAGGAAAGCCCAGATTGTTGTCCCTAAATGTGTCTTATCATAAGGACCAAGAATATATGGTTTATGGGTGGGAATCTGAATGATTTCTGATATATGAGGCCCTTCTATGAAGTGGAGAGGAGAGGAATGGCCCCTCCGGACACCCAAGTTGGTGTGCCATTGATAAGGAACAAGAACATAAAATTATATGTTTATTGGGGGGGGGGATGGATTTGAATGGTTTCCGAAATATATTGCCTTTTATGAAGTGGAGGGGCGAGCATATTGCCCAGCTCAAAGAGACCCCCAGGTTGGTGTGATTGAATGAGTCTTATCATAAGGAACAAGAATATATATAGTTTAGGGGTGGGGATCTGAATGATTTCTGAGATTATTGCTTTTAATTAAGTAAAGCAGTGGGGCATGGCCCGGGCACCCCGGAGGACTCCCAAAGTGGTGTCATTTGAATGCGTCTTATCATAAGGAAGATGAATATATATGGTTTATGGGTGGGGCTCTGAACGGTTTATGAGATATATGGCCTTTTGTGAAGTGGAGGGGTCGGGCAAAGCTCTGCCTTGACCAGGGAGAGCCCAAGTTTAGTTTAAACAATATTTTATTTACTTCTTTTCAATTACAGATATATAACAAGAATACATGTATAACATATTAGAAAGAAAACAAGCAAGGTTGCTTATCCTAACCATCTCCTGAATCTGGCATACCCCGGGAAGACCCCCAGTTTGGTGTCAATGAATGAGTCTTATCATAAGGAACAACAATATATATGAATTAGGGATGTGGATCTGTAAGGTTTCCCAGATACTGGGCCTTTTATGAAATGAAGGACCCCCAGGTTGGTGTCACTGAATGCGTCTTATCGTAAGGAACAAGAATATACGTATATGGTTTAGGGGTGGGGATCTAAATGGTTTCTGAGATATATGGCCTTTTGTGAAGTGGAGGGATAGGGCAAGGCCCCGGCACACCCCAGGAGACCCCCATGTTGTTGTCAATGAATGCCTCTCTTCAAATGGAACAAAATATTTATGGTTAAGTAGTTTTTGTTTGTTTGATTTGAGGTTTAATGTCCCCGTCAACACTGTAAAGGTCATTTTGGAGACATTGCTTCCAATTTTGTGGGACTTTTACCAGACATTGAGATGAAATGACATCTCAAGCCCTGTCGCCCAATGAAACCAATAGGGTTTATTAGCATGGACGGTCCGCTTCGCACCGCGGTTCCTGGACAGGCTCAGATCCTCTAAGTGGTTTACCAGTACTAGTGTGGGGGCCGGATTCAGCTGTGTGGAAGCTGAATCCGGCCCCCACACTAGTACTGGTAAACCACTTAGAGGATCTGAGCCTGTCCAGGAACCGCGGTGCGAGGCGGACCGTCCATGCTAATAAACCCTATTGGTTTCATTGGGCGACAGGGCTTGAGATGTCATTTCATCTCAATGTCAGGTAAAAGTCCCACAAACCGGCACATCCAGGGGGACCCCCAGGTTGGTGTTACTGAATGCATCTTATCAAAAGGAACAAGAATATATATGGTTTAGCGGTGGGAATCTGAATGGTTTCTGAGATATATGGCCTTTTGTGAAGTGGAGGGGTGGGGCAAGGCCCTGGCGTACCCCGGGAGACCCCCAAGTTGGTGTCAATGAATGCCTCTCTTCATAAGGAACAAGAATATATATGGTTTAGGGGTGGGGATCTGTAAGGTTTCCGAGATATTGGGCCTTTTATGAAATGGAGGGGGTAGGGCATGACTCCGGCGCATCCCAGCGGACCCCTAGGTTGGTGTCACTGAATGCGTCTTATCATAATAAACAAGAATATATATGGTTTAGGGGTGGGATCTGAATAGTTTCTGAGATATATATCCTTTTATGAAGTGGAGGGGGTGGGGTATGGCCCCGGCACAACCTGGGGGACCCCCATGTTGGCATAAAAGCATATGGCTGAGAGAAGTTGACTCCAGGAACATTTCTATAAAAGTTTTGTCAATAATAGCTGCAATGACTGGAAGTAAATGCCATTTTTCAATTTTCCCCATTTTAAGTCTATGGAAACTACTAGTTGTCATAGCAACCAAACTAATAAGCCGATTTTCATGACACAAATTTCAATCCCCCAGCCCAAGGATGCTTCAGGTAAAATTTGGGCCCAATCAGCCCAGTGGCTTGAGAGGAGATGTCATTTTAAAGTGTTGATGCCAGACGACGACATACAATGGACAACTGCCTATCCTATAAGCTCCCCTGGAGCCTTCGACTCTGGTGAGCTAATAAAAAAGAATCAGGAAAAAAGTATCCATTTTATCCATATTGGTTTCTGATGTTACAAAGATATGATGATTAAAATACTTTTGTAAGTTTTGAATTTTTTTTTCAGTTTAATATTCTATTTTGCAACCTATCTCTGAAATCCTTGCTTTATAAAAGGGTTGAGATGTCACTTCATCTCAATGTCTGGTAAAAGTCCCACAAATTAGGAGAAAGTTCTCCAAAATGACCTATATACATGTAATGTTGATGGGGACGTTAAACCTCCAATCAAACAAACAAAAGTAGTGCGAATGGAACCTACATGCTCATAGATGCAATTTGGTTTCACTGGGCAGCAGGGCTTGAGATCTCAATGTCAGGTAAAAACCCCACAAATTGGAAGCAACGTCTCCAAAATGACCTATATAGTGTAAACAGGAATGTTAAACCTCCAATCAAGCAAACAAAAGTGATGCGAGTTGGACCTCAATGCTCAAAGACCCTTTTTGGTTTCATTGGGCGGTAAGGCTTGAGATGTCATTTCATCTCAATGTTGGGTAAAAGTACTTGTAAACCGCTTAGAGGGTCTAAGCCTGCCCAGGTAAAGTGATGTGTTGGACCGTCCATGCTCATAAACCCTATTTGGTTTCACTCGGCGGCAGGGCTTGAGATGTCTTTTCATCTCAATGTCAGGGTACTTTCTTCCAGATATTTTTTTTCCTGATACTTTTTTTCTGATATGTTTTTTCATGTTACTTTTTTTCCTTATTCTTTTTTTCTAATATTTTGCTCTTATAAGTGTACTCTTGCCTATACAGCAGATTAAAAAGGGGACAATTAAAGTTTTCAAAAACAGCTTTCATCTTGAAAATCAGTTAAGCGGTTGCCAAGATAGTTTAGATTACATTGCAAATAATTTACATAAATATTGCATAAATTATGCAAATTAGCTATATTTAAAATAGAATTATCTCAACTTGTACTCAACTGATTTTCTAACACTAAATATCTTTGATATCAGGAGACAAGAACCTTTTAAAATGCTTCAGCCAGAAGAGTGTAGTTACTGTAACAAACTATTTCAACTTTTTGCATGTGCTTTTTTGTGCAAATTATATTACTCGATGTCTGATCAACTCAAAATTTAAGTCTGGTATTTTACATTCCCTTCAGAATGATGCATGTATCGTTTTGGGTTCAAAAGTTAGCACTTTCATCCAAAGGTGCTTTTCCCCTGACATACATATATGCTCTTTATGCCAACTGGGCTTGTTCCGTTGAACCATTGATATCAATGGAGACATCGAGAAAAATATGGTCTTGTCATCTTTAACCTTTTCTGTACCAAATGGAATCTTCCTCTTTATACATGTATATGGCAGGAGTCCATTTCAAAATTTAGGGGGGACAGGTTGTATTTTCTTGAAAATTTATTTGGAAAATGGCTGAACTTTTAGCAAACAGTGGAGGCCCTGATCAGACGCCTCGTTCTGTGGCGTCTGATCTGGTCCTGCACTGTTTGCCAGGGTACCTGTTTTGGGGTTTCTGGTACTAAATGGGTTAAACATTCTGTGCACAAACAAAAATGACTTGATCCCAACATGAACAGCTTCTTGGAGAAGCAACATAAAAGTGTTTTCCATGCATGAAACTTTTGCGAGTGCATACCATGCTATTTATTTGTAATAGTTTCACAAAATAATCATTTGTTTATTTGTTTGATTTGAGGTTTAACGTCCCCGTCAACACAGTATTGGTCATTTTGGAGATGTTGCTTCCAATTTTGTGGGACTTTTACTCAATATTGAGATGAACTGACATCTCAAGCCCTGTCGCCCAATTAAACCAATAGGGTTTATAAGCATGGATGGACCGACTCGCACTGCTTTGCCTGGCAGACTTAGATCCTCTAAGCGGTTTACCAGTACTCGTGTGCAGTCAGTTTCAGCTCTGTTTGGAAGCATCATGTAGTCCATCTATTTCTTCAAGTCCCGATGGGAGGGGGCCGATACACAAAATAATCATTAATACATTGAACTTAATGGGAACTTTAGGAGCGGAAGAATACTTATGGCAAAATACTGTAGCTCTCCGATTACCTGCTGTCTGTTGGCTCCGGCTTCTGCAGATCTTGGTGACTGTTTAATACTAGATCCTGCCTCACTCCTACCAGTTATATCTGATGGCACATTAGCACGAACAGTCGTACCATGCTCAGAAGCTGGTGTCTCTGTACTCCTGATACTTGTGGGTGGGGTGGGGACAGGAGCTTAAATGTATAACAGAATGGATTAAAACCCTAATAATTACCTTATATAATGTTAAGGAGAATGGGAACACCTTCAGGGGCGGCAACTCCTTCAAAAGTATTTTTGTCTCCCATGTCAATAGGGGTCAACTCTTAAAGGAAAGAATTTGCTCCAAAATTCTTCAAGAATTTGCTCCTATATTCTTCAAGAAAGAATTTGCTTCTAATGAGCAAATTCTTCCCTTTAAGAGCAGACCCCTTTTTTAGCAAGACTGAGCCAATAGAAAAGCGGACAGGAAGTCCCGAAAGTTGTCTCCCTTTGAAAAATGGAGGAAAAATGTGCCAGGTGTTCCCATTCCCCTTAAACTATCACTTCTGTAAAAACTTGTAACAGCCACAGCTCCAGATAAGAAAGGGAAACATTGATAATCAAAGGATAATTTTCCTGATTTCTCCTTAGAAATACAATATATATATTGTGGGTACTTGTTAGAAATGCCTAGACAAGGCAATTCTAACAAATGCCCACTAAACAAACTTTTTTTTTAGTGAAATAAGAAAAATTATCCCAAAATTATCCATATTACTTCTCCTTATCTGGAACTAAGAATAATACAAATGATAATAGATTTTATATAACCTCAAGCCCTACCTAGCAACATACCTAAGAGTTACGAAGGCAAAATTGTGGTTGAGCTAGACTATGATAAAATCCTTTGAAATTCTTATTACATGAGTGCTCAAAAAAGACTCGGATCAGCATGTACATTATT
Organism: Lucinisca nassula; assembly: GCA_963580285.1. NCBI lineage: Eukaryota > Metazoa > Mollusca > Bivalvia > Lucinida > Lucinidae > Lucinisca > Lucinisca nassula. The sequence continues at coordinate 52,962,355 of OY757010.1, forward strand.
TCAGTATGACAAAAATCTTCATGAAGCATTCAATGGATCAGCAGAGATGCAGCTGTTACAAGACTTGTAGTGCATAAGGATAACATATCTTTCATTACGAAAACACACAACATACAAATACACTGTAAACTTAATCGCCGCAAAAACGAAAATTTTAAAATGAAAAATTGTGATATTTTTCTTATTTCTGCTCAAAATATTGATTGTGGATACTCGTTAGAACTACCTCATCAAGGCGGTTCTAACGAGTACCCAAAATCTATATTTTAGAGCAGAAATAATGAAATAAGGTTTACCCCCATAAACCCCAGTTTTGCTGTATAAAAGTTGGGTTCAAGGGTGTCAAAATTATATAGGCGTGTTCTCGTGACGTCATGTGATATACTGCATTCTTTTTTATCTCACAACCAACAGTTTTTTTCTGATGATATTTTTCGGTCTATTGTTTGTCATTTGACCCGAAGTTACTAACCACAGAAGTTCATCAGTACTGATGTCCATGTGACTATCACTGATTTGTAGGAAATCCGCTAAACAGTTATTTAGAGAAAATAGCAACACTATTCTTGTCATTGTGATGTCAGGATGCTGTGTAAAAGAACATTGACTCGGCGCATGTGTTGGAACATTCGCAAACAGTTTAGACCAGATCAGATGCTGCAGAGTGTGGCACCTGATGAGGGTCTTCACTGTTTGAATTCAGTACAGGAATTTAAGAGTTAAATGAAAAATTCAAGTTTCCTGTTCAGGAACATTTTTCAGCCTACACTTAGAGACAATAGACCCATCAGTGCTGTCAGTGCTATAAGGGGAATGGGAACACAGGGGAGATTTTCTGCCATTTTCCAAAGGGAGACAACTATCGGGACTTCATGTACGCTTATCTGTAAGCCCTCTCCCACTGAAAAAGGGGTCTACTCTTTCAGGAAAGAATTTGCTCCTGAGGGGTCTACTCTTTAAGGAAAGAATTTGCTCCTCAGGATTCTTTCCTTTAAGAGTTGTTCCCTATTGCCATGGGAGACAAAAAATACTTTTGCAGGAGTTGCCTCCCCTGAAGGTGTTCCCATTCCCCTTAATTAATTCTTATTTGTTGTCAAAGCATAGGTTTTGGATGTTCATTAGAACTGTCTGATTTAGTCAGTTCTAATGAGTACCAACAACCAACTTGGAGCTGATAAAAGAAAAATAATGATTACCTTCATAAACCCCATTTTTTCTCTACATGAAGTGAGGTTTACAAAGGTGCACATTCATTTCACAGACTTGTTAATGTGATGGGAAGTCTCTGAACAGGCTGTACGTGGTAGAATATGCATCAGAATAACACACTTCATGATATACATTGTTTATAATGCTGTGGCTATATAACTTAGGAAAACATAATGCTTTTTCATTTCTTAAAACTGCTATTACATTGAAGAAAGCCTGGCATATCTTTCATATTTCTGCTTATAAAACAAATTGTGGGTGTCTGTTAGTAACACTACAGTGAGATGATTCTAACAGATACCCTCATTTTGTTAGCAATTATGATTACACGCCAATGTGCATCAGTAAGGAACTGAAAACCCCATATTTCTCTAGGTTCACTGGGTTTTACAAGGGTGTTCATCGCACAGACTTGTTGACATTATTAATGAACAGATTGACATAAAATCTTTGTTAGCTGTCTATTTCAGAGACAGTACACTTTCTTATGATAGGACTCATTTTCATTAAAACGGCAAAACTGGTCCTCAGATCTGAGGACTGAAAAAAATGAGACGTGTCACGTGAAAAGCTGTCTTCTTGGTTTTAGACAGCATAAGACACAAACCACATGCTCTGATAAACATGCTATTTTAACTACCCAAATTGTCCTGTAATTCTAAGAAAGGACTGCTGATAAGGAAGGAAAAAATCAGTTTTTTTTTAGCTACCTGTTGAAAATAAAATAATGATACATTTCGCCACCAAAAATGGTATACCAATATCAAAGCAAAACCAACAACCTTTCAAGGTGGTAGTTAAAACCATGACCAGTGTGCTGGGGATTTTGGGTGACCACCACCATTTTTACAATGGAAAACAATAGGGCCTAGTTGTTCAAAGCATCCTTAGTTTAACGAGCCTGTTCTTAGTGGTCATGTTAACTGTTTTACCATATTCACCCTAAGTATTCGGACGCCTCAACTCCTTACCATACTTGTTCTAAAATTTGTACAAGTACAATTTATAACCCAATGTTGTGTCTAAGAATAGCGGGATGAGTGGCAAACAGTGTAGACCCTGATGAGATGCTGCATTCTGCGGCATCTCATCTGGGTCTACACTGTTTGCTCAGGCCTGTCTGGCAAATATGGTAGAAAGCACAATATTCAATACTGTACAATAGTATTTTTGTCATATTAAACAATTAAAGTTTAATTGAACTTCTTACGTTTTGAACAACTGAGCCCGAAAGTTGGTTGCATATACCTGTAGATCTCTGATCATCAGTTTGCATAACACATAACAGACAAAAAAATGAATATCAAAAATGCACTATCAACACCAAGGTACTACAAGTGAATGAGGTAAATGTCTTAAAATACTGAACATTTTCATTAAGTACCCTTTTCGACTACATTTTTAACTCTTATGCTGCTGTTCACGACAACCCCTATCTTTGCAAACAGTGTAGATCCAGATCAGATGGCTTCTGAAGAAGCCATCTGATCAGGATCTACACTGTTTGACATTCAGTTTATGAATTTGTAGGAATAAATTACATCAAGTAATCTGATTGGTTCAAAGTCAGAGATGGGTGTGGCTTAAATGAATATTCAGCAGGATAAGGGTTAAAAGTAGAGCTGACTAATATTGTCTCACACTCCAATAGACCTAAATGTTGGGTTTTTCAGATAACAGAAGATTGAGGAAGTATACAAACATACTGTTAACTCAAACATGGTCCTAAATTTAGTTTGATTTAGTTACTAGGGTTACAAAAGTACTTGTATATGAACCAGCACATGATAGAACCTACAATAAGACCAGCAAAGACTAGCTCAGATCAGCCTGCACATCAATGCAATCTCATCAGAGTCTTCACTGAGCATGAGCCTGGTCCGGGATATCTAAAGAGAGTTGAGTGAAGATTCCACTGGTGGAAGTGCAGACTGATCTTAACCTGTGCTGCTGAACACACAGGTCTTCTTGTAGGTTTTGTTGCACATTGCCTCATTTGGTATACACCACAAACCTCATTATGACATGGCTTATTATAATACGATTTTGGATATAACACTGTTGGAGTTGGATTCCAAAAATGTGTAGATTATATTAAGCACAACCAAATATCTAAAAAAAAAACCTATAAAAATGTAGACATTATACAGAAAAATGACCATAAATGGTCATTTTTCTGTATAATCTATACATTTTTTGTTGGGATATAACCTGGTAATGTTGAAATAACAAGGTTTCTGCTTTGATCCCAACAATCGGTGTTATAAAGAGGTTGTAGTGCAATAGCAAGCTTTCACTTTGATTTGCTATTTCTTAAAACTGTTTTTCTTAAAAAGCATAGACACTTGCTTTGGAGACAACATGAACGGGGAGATGACAAAAGATTTACAAGAAAAAGAGATGATTTCAGAATTACTTCCATGTTCATTCCATAACAGATTGACTTTACTGAAATTGCATCAAAATATATAAAAAAGCCATAAAAGATAACTTAAAAGACCTGAACCAGTAAACCTACATTCAGATTTTTTTTCACAAAACTTTTCCCTCCATTTTCAAGCAAACTACGGTATTCATCAATTCCCTTCTAATTAACCTAAAGAATTTTGCTAACCATACATAAGAAGTAAAAACATCCATAAAAATTCTTACAACAGCTACAAACTTCAAAAGGCTACAAATTCTATATTGAAAGTCAAGATTTCCACCAGGACAGAAGAAAGCCATTTTCAATGCTACAACAAATTAATTTTCACCAGTTTGAGAGTTTTCACCCGGCTGTTTAGGTACATGTGTATCATCTTTCTCTGAATGTCTCTCAGTGGGTATTATTTCTCCATGTGGAATTACAATAGACCCTTCCTCAACAAATGTAGGTCTACGAGTGAGCTCACTGATTGCATCACCAACCACCAGCTCACTGACTGTCTCACCAAGTACCAGCTCACTTGCTGTTTCATCATGTACCTCAGACTCTCTGCTCACTGGTGGTGTTCTAGTGTTGTATGTAACAACATTCATAGAGGGAGTTCTAGATGAGAAGTATCCTTCCCCAGAGGATGTGATTCGTGTAAGAAGTCTGAACAACTGTAGACGTGGTGCTGGTTCTGTAGAATGGTTGTCAATCTTACTTCAGGCAAACTTTGATGGCTCGGACACCTTTAGGCCCTTGAATATTTGTTCGAGATGGGGGTAGTTCATGCCATTTGTTTGTTTGATGTTTAACGTCTCCCTCAACACTGTATAGTCATTTTGGAAACATTGCTTCCAATTTTCTGGGACTTTTACCCGACTTTGAGATGAAATGACATCTCAAGCCCTGTCGCCCAATGAAACCAATAGGGTTTATATGCATGGACAGTCTGACTCGCACCGCTTTGCCTGGGCAGGCTTAGATCCTGTATTAGCGGTTTACCAGTACTCTTTTGCGGTTGGTTTTAGCTCTGAGTGGAAGCATCAAGCAGCCCATCTATTTCTTCAAGCCCTGATGGGTGGGGGCTGACCACTGAGGGTTAATCATAGTACAAGGTCTGGTGACATTTTGATTTTCTTTAAAATAAGTGTATGTCATGTGTACTCATTAGAATTGACTCATCAAGGCGATTCTAATGAGTACACACAACATACATTTTCAAAATAAAATAAGAATAATTATTCTCCCTTAATTATCCCAAATATATTGGTAGGCCCTACCTTAAGTAATGAAAAAATTTCTAGGGACTCAACAACGAGTTCGAAACAACTGTGGTAAACGAGACATCGGTGTTCGGGCCATCGAAGTTTTACTGTATTATGAAGATGGTGTAAAAAAAAAAACTCTTCAGAGCTCCAGAAGTCAAGGAGTAATGAGAATAATTTCAGGTCCTGTATACCATAAAAATCCTAAAATTTGGGACACCTTGAGGACTTTCTGTAATTCTCCTAAAATTTTAATGAAGTTTCACAATCCAGCAAGGAGACCAAAAAGTGCAGACAGAATGGCAAACAGTGTACAGTAGGGCATCAGAGTGGCCAGCGTAGGTAGATTTAAAATCAAAATTCTCGTGCATCGATTAGATGGGACTACTTCCGAATTTGATGCTCCCATTCGACTAACTATTTTCACATCAAATTACGTGATTGTCGTTTATTTTTTAGCTTTGACAAAGATAAAAGCGATATAAACTAGAATTTGTTTTTCTACAAAAACACAGATGTCTCCCCCGTTTTTGACTGCTAAGTATAACCTTGACATTGGAGGTATTGAGCTGGGTTTTGTGTGCAACACATCATCTAATGAAGATGAACATTTCTGCATAGTAACTTTAAAAATGTTCATAGAAAAATAAAAAAGTTATTGGCCGTAAACAAAAAAAGCACTTTTTTACCTTTGACCTCTAAGTATGGCCTTGACCTTTGCGGTACAACACATCGTCTCATGATGGTTAACATTTCTGCCAAGTAATTTCATAATCCATCAAAGAATAAGGAAGTTATTGACTGTCCTTTTTTTTTACCTTTGACCTCTAGGTATGACCTTGACATCGGAGGTATGGACCTTGGTCTTGCACATGACTCATGGTCCAACTTTCAAGCCTCTAGCTCCAACAGTTTTTGAGATATCTTGCTGACAAGATTTTATTAAAAAAAAATTCAAAGGGCAATAACTCTTGAAAGGGGCATAATCCTGACGAGAAAAAAAATACGCGTCAGCTTATTTTCCATCAGAAATGCATATATGAAATTTCAAAATTATAGCATACACTGTTCTAAAGTTATGCTATGCATCACTTTTAGCATACATTACAATGGGCACAAATTACCAAAATGACAAAGGGCCATAACTCCAAAGTATTTTTCGGAATTTTGTCATAAGTTAATCAGTTCATCTACTCATCACCAACAATCTATTCACCAACTTTCAAGGCTCTAGCTCCAATAGTTTTTGAGATATCTTGCTGACAAGATTTTATTAAAAAAAAATCAAAGGGCAATAACTCTTGAAAGGGGCATAATCCTGACGAGAAAAAAATACGCGTCAGCTTATTTTTCATGAGGAACCCATATATGAAATTTCAAAACCCTAGCATACACGGTTCTAAAGTTATGCTAAGCATCACTTTTAACATACATTACAATGGGCACAAATTACCAAAATGACAAAGGGCCATAACTCACAAAGTGTTTTTTGGAATTTTGTCAAAAGTTAATCAGTTCATCTACTCATCACCATCAATATATTCACCAACTTTCAAGCCTCTAACTCAAATAGTTTTTGAGATATCTTGCTGACAAGATTTTATTAAAAAAAAATTCAAAGGGCAATAACTCTTGAAAGGGGCATAATCCTGACGAGAAAAAAAATACGCATCAGCTTATTTTCCATCAGAAATGCATATATGAAATTTCAAAATTATAGCATACACCGTTCTAAAGTTATGCTATGCATCACTTTTAGCATACATTACAATGGGCACAAATTACCAAAATGACAAAGGGCCATAACTCACAAAGTATTTTTCGGAATTTTGTCATAAGTTAATCAGTTCATCTACTCATCACCAACAATCTATTCACCAACTTTCAAGGCTCTAGCTCCAATAGTTTTTGAGATATCTTGCTGACAAGATTTTATTAAAAAATTTCAAAGGGCAATAACTCTTGAAAGGGGCATATTCCGGACGAGAAAAAAATATGTGTCAGCTAATTTTCCATGAGGAATCCATATATGAAATTTCAAAACCCTAGCATACATGGTTCTTAAGTTATGCTATGCATCACTTTTAGCATACATTACAATGGGCACAAATTACCAAAATGACAAAGGGCCATAACTCACAAAGTATTTTTCGGAATTTTGTCAAAAGTTAATCAGTTCATCTACTCATCACCATCAATATAATCACCAACTTTCAAGGCTCTAGCTCCAATAGTTTTTGAGATATCTTGCTGACAAGATTTTATTAAAAAAAAAAATTCAAAGGGCAATAAGTCTTGAAGGGGGCATAATCCGGACGAGAAAAAAAATACGCGTCAGCTAATTTTCCATGAGGAATCCATATATGAAATTTCAAAACCCTAGCATACACGGTTCTTTAGTTATGCTATGCATCAAAAGCGTAATGGACGGAAGAACGGACGAACGAACCAGAACCAATATGCCCCTCAAACTTTTTCAAAGTTGGGGGCATAATAAGAAAGTTATTGACAGAACACAAAAAAGGCCCTTTTTTTACCTTTAACCTCTATGTATGACCTTGACCTTTCAGGTATTAAACTGGGTCATGCGTGCAACACATCATCTCATGGTGGTTAACATTTCTGCCTAGCAATTTCAAAAGCCATCTAAAAATAAGAAAGTTATTGACCAAACACGAAAAAAGGCCCCTTTTTTACCTTTGACCTCTATGTATGACCTTGACCTTTTTAGGTACCAAACTGAATCATGCATGCAACACATCGTCCCATGATAGTTAACATGTTTGCCAAGTAACTTCAAATTCTATTTAAAAATAGGCAAGTTATTGACAAAACCCGAAAAAAGGCCCCTTTTTTACCTTTGACCTCTAAGTATGACCTTGACCTTTGAGGTACCAACCTGGGTCATGCGCGCAACACATCGCCTTATATTGGTTCACATTTCTGCCATGTGATTTCAAAATCCATCTCAAAATAAGAAAGTTATTGACCAAATACGAAAAAAAGGCCCACTTTTTGACCTTTGACCTCTAAGTATGACCTTGACCTTTGAGGTACCGACCTGCCCCATGTGCAGCACACATCGTCTCATGATTGTTAATAATTATGCCAAGTAATTTTAAAATCCATCTCAAAATTAGAAAGTTATTGACCAAATACGAAAAAAAGGCCCCTTTTTTGACCTTTGACCTCTAAGTATGACCTTGACCTTTGAGGAACCAACCTGCCTCATGCGCACCACACATCGTCTTATGGTTGTTAATAATTATGCCAAGTAATTTTAAAATCCATCTCAAAATAAGAAAGTTATTGACCAAATACGAAAAAAAGGCCCCTTTTTTGACCTTTGACCTCTAAGTATGACCTTGACCTTTGAGGTACCGACCTGCCTCATGCGCACCACACATCGTCTTATGGTTGTTGATAATTATGCCAAGTAATTTTAAAATCCATCTCAAAATAAGAAAGTTATTGACCAAATACGAAAAAAAGGCCCCTTTTTTGACCTTTGACCTCTAAGTATGACCTTGACCTTTGAGGTACCAACCTGCCTCATGCGCACCACACATCGTCTTATGGTTGTTAATATTTCTGCCGAGTAATTTTAAAATCCATCAAAAAATAAGAAAGTTATTGACCGGACACGATTTGCCCATACATATATACATACCAACAAACTTCCAACGGAGATAATTAAAAAGGTATAAATGCGAGAGTTATGGTTCTTGCGCACTGCACGTCGTCTAATGCTGATTAATATTTATACGAAGTTTCATGACGATAGCTCTAAAGGTTTTCAAGTTACAGAGCGGACACGAAAGTGTGACAGACGGACAGACGGACAGACAGACAGACGGACAGACAGACGCCCGGGGGAAAAACAATATGTCTATCCGAAAAAAATTTTTTCGGGGGAGACATAATAAATATTGCTGTATTCAATATAAAGACTAAAACCTGAATTAGCATTTTGGTGGTGGCAGACCAAGGGTTTGAAAATGGCGAATTTTCAACCATGTCGGTACCATTGGGGAAAACAAAAATAAACTATTATAATATTCCTCGCGATTATTCTCACCTATATCATCAATTCCGGCATATATTAATCTGTTCACCTTGAAATTTGTGCCGAAATCAGCGAGGGAGCATTTTTTGGTGCCATTTTTTCAACCCACTTCCGGTCGAAACGTGTGTACAAAACCATTTTTTCCTTTCCAAAATGGCAGGTTTGGCTAAAAGTTTTAAGTGAAACTCACAGAATTCCCCTGTATTTGATAACAACGAATGAAAAGCGAGTTGAATACAAGTCTTGTGGTACCAAACTCATCTTCTTCGCTGAACAATCCACCTATCAACCATGTTTGTTTATAATTTACATCAATAATTTTGTCAATACATACAGTATATTTACACAAGCATGACACAGCTGTGTAGACAGTCTGGTGTGACGAAATCATATTAAATTATGTCATATTAAATGACGTCAGTAAATCTTATCGACTAAATCAAAGTCCGCATACTACTGATTTTTTTTAACTGACAGATTGGTCTCTCTCTCTCTATCTCTCTCGTCATTATTTCTTTCGGTCCATGGTGCATTCCTTACGCGTATCTGTAAACTTTCATTTTTTATTCTCTCTCTCTCTCTCTCTCTCTCTCTCTCTCTCTAGCATAAAAAGGGGGCCAACATCGGGCCCCGACAACCACGTCGTATCGCTGTCGGCCCGACGTTGGTCCGACATGCTCTACTAGCTGGGTCTCTCTCCTCTCTCTCCCACCCTAAGTATGGTTAGATTACCAAAATAATTCAACTCATCAGACTGCACAGCATATTAAACAATGTCCCCCCGTAATCCTGAATCATGCAAGAAAAGAATGACTTGACAAGATATCGAAACGCGCATGTGTACTCTTCGTAACTCCAAGCAGAATTGGCTCTCAGTTGAACAAGGATTTTCTTAATGTACCACGCTCGCGACAACTCCCACTCAGTCCTTAAGACGGACCGATATGTCATTGACAAATGTGCGAAAAATAATCTTAATCCGGAGGGGAGCATTTTTTTGTGCCATTTTTTCCCAACATGTGTATCAAAGTACTTTGACGTTAATAAATTGAGTGGCAATTGTTTCGCGGCATCTGCTAAGTTGGTTTAAGCCTTCACACTCTCTACCCATTTCTGTAGAACTCAGAAAAGATCATTCTCATTAATTGTCCTTCATTTTTTCTTCAATCTACATCTCGTAACAAAATGTCATGGCCTATAAATTACCGGAAGTTCTTTTGATTTTCTTCCTTATTTTTTTTGACAAAATATAGTCCCAACGGGCGGAAGCAGATTGTGAATAGAATCATAGCAAAGGCCTTAGATGCCGTCCTACTGGTATGTAATTATATGTACATGCCATAGATTTTGTTGGGATATACCACAATAACTGTTTAGGTAACCCAAATAATCAAATAAGTTGTGTTATACTCCAAATTATTATCAACAGTTTGATTAATTGAATAATGCAGGTAGGGTTATGAGCAACAACTTATATCAAGAAAAATATTAATAGCCCAAATGCTTATGAAATAAATCATTAGGAAAACACACCTATATAGATACATTTTAAACTTTACCCCCGAAAAAACGAACATTTTTAAGACGAAAAATCGTGATATTTTTCTTATTTCTGCAATATAGATTATGGGTACTTGTTAGAACTGCCTCATCGAGGCGGTTCTAACGGGTACCCACAATCTATATTTTAGAACAGAAATAAGAAAAATAAGGTTTACCCCTGTAAACCCCAGTTTTACAATATAAATGTGGGGTTCAAGGGGGTCAAAATTATATAGGCATGTTTTCGTGACGATAATCCAGGCAAAACAAAAGTCACAACCACTTTAAAGACTAGCACATAATTATGCATGACCCAAAACATACCAGTAATACATTTACATAAAATGTGATACATCTACACATACGAGGGTACTGCCATAAAACTCGCAATACACACTATGGATAATACAGTAAAATTCCTATATTAAGACCACCTTTGGGACTGTTCAAAAGTGGACCCTTCTAAATAAACTTTTTAAAGCAGAATCAGTCTCAATTTTAGGGGATCTTAATAGCGGAATTTCACTGTATATGCTTCACAATTGGCACTTCTGAAAACAAACACTGAGTACAGTCAACCCTCTTTATACCAACATCCGTTATGACGACAATTAATGACAATTGAGCCGGGGCACAGCATTTCCTACAGTTTACATGTGCACCCGAGGAAGAATCAGATTAGTCTGTGCATCCATATAGTCTCGCCAGAGACTGCCCTTGCAGTAATATGGAACTTTGTTCGTTGTAAATTTGAGGGCTGCAAGGGAGATTAGTTATTGTTCTAATTGCGTTACCCTCTGGAAATAAAGACATTATTATTTTTTTAATTATTATTATTATTGCTGCATGAAGGAGCATTCGGCCATTAGCTATCCTTAGAGTGCAAAATGAAGAAGACTGATCAGACTGCGTGGATGCACAGGTTGGTATGCATGCTGATCTGAGTCTTTGTTGGGCACACATGTAAACTGTAGGAAATGCTGTGCTCCGGCTCAGTTTTAATCGGCATAAATCCTTTAAAGTCTAAGAAGCAAAAGTTGTGGACATTTGTTAGAATTTCCTAAGGCAATTCTAACAAATGCTGTTCATAACATAAGGTCCTTTACTGCATAAGACCAATCTTTACTGACATTCTTGGTAGTAGCAACTTCTATATAACTTTAAAGCATTAGGAAACAAATATTATCGTTATGATGAGGGTCCTATGTATACATCTCAATTGGCACTTATGAAAACATACACCGAGTACATGATACATCTATAGGCTAGTAAAATGTGACAACAATAGCTGCACAACAAAACTTAACCCTAAAACTGCTACTGAAACATGTGACGAGGTATCCATGACCTAAGGGTACAAGGTAAATTCTTTTAACCCTTAAAGGATCACAAATTGGTATAGCAGATGACAATTTTACTTTTTTTTCATTATTTTCCAGAGAAAGTAAGACCTGTTATTACATGTGAATTGGTTTAGATGTAATGTCAAAATAGAAGTGAAGACAGTGATCAGGAATGGATACAATTAACCCACAGCTCCTATCAGAGACACCAAAGGGAAAGGAACACAAAAATAAAACAACTAGACCCTAATGGAAACATCTGCAGCGGAAAGCCAAAAAGTCATTTTTCCACAAAATGGCCAATTGGTTATCCAAAAGAAAAAAATACAAGCGATACACACACTAAAAGACAAACCATAACAAAAATAAACTGCGACAGAAGAACAGCCTTGGAATGGTCCGTGAAATGAAGTCCACTGGGGGGCTAATATCGATTTTACAATGCCCCAATCCTTGCCAATTTTGTAGCGATTTAGACAAACAATTTGTTCAGTCTGCATGAAGGCCTCCTAACTCATCAGCGCAACATCTCCGTGAACAAAAAGAATAAAAAAACCACAGAGATGAAACAACAGTGAGGACTCAAACCTTATTTCCTCAGAAAAGTAGGAAAAGAAGTATTTTTAAAATGCCATCTGCAAATGTTGTGATTGGAAGTTAAAGGGTTAAAAAAACACTGCCTTTTACATTAAAACAGCTTTATGCATTTTAATGTGTATATATAGTCATATTGTATAATTTCCAAAGAATCCTATCCCAACCGCTTTCTTCCATTAAAATGTTTTTGCGAATGAAAATTGAAGTTAAAATTAACCCTTTCCCTCTCAGGGATTTTGTGAATTTCGCTGATTTTCACAGTGTTGCACCTGGCAGCAACTTCAACTAGCCATTGTTTCATAATGGATGGTCTGTTTTACAACAAACTCGGTATGAATGTTCATTGGGCAGTAGTCTTTCAAATGCAACCTTTCATGACTTGATCATTGTTGTCATGGTAATGAGGGGGCATCTCAAAGTTGGCAAAAGTGTGATTTCACATGAATTTTTGACAAAATCTTAATCTTCACACAGCAGCTGCAGCTGTCAAGGCAACAATTAAGGGGTTTGGCACTGGCCATTTTCACTGTTTGCAGCATGTTTTATTAGCATCAATTTTGAGGCATTTTTGACCCACGACACCCTCAGATATAAATTTTAGTGGCTGGTTGGGCCATACACCGAAAATTTTATGCCCCCTTTCAATCCCCCAAGAATATTTTTAGCGCGGAGGCGCGCAAAAAAACAGGTCACTTTTTAGGCCAACAAATCGTAAAGCAAACATAATTATCCAGGGGTAGGAAATGCAGATTTTAGGTGCTTCTGGGGCTTAAAATGGGGGTGGGGGGTGCAGACACATAAAAACATGTATCCGAGTGGGAAAGGGTTAAGCAAGTGGTTTCACCTGCCAAACTGATGACTTATAAGTGATGCTTGCCCTTTATAGCATTACAAAAACATGCCTATTCAAATATGAGCTGAGGCTAAGCATTTCCTACAACTTACATGTGTGCCCAGCAAAGGATCAGATCAGCCTGCGCATCCATATAGTCTGACCAGAGACTTCTCTCGCTGCATGAAGGGGCATTGGACCCTTAGCTATCCTTAGAGTGCACAATTAAGACTCTGATCAGACTGCATGGATGCTCAGGCTGATCTGAGTCTTCACTGGGCACACATGTCTTATTGTAGGTTTTGTCATGTGCTGGCTCATATATTGAGAATTTTGCCACAAAAAAAATGAAAATTTTCAAATAAAAATCCTGAGTTTTTCATATTTCTGCTCTAAAAATAGATTGTGGGTTCTAATGAGAGTACCCACAAACTAGGTTTGAGCAGAAATAAGAAATATAATTGAGGGGTGTAGTAAAATACATTAAATCTGATGAAAAATAAAGGTGTAATAAGCAGTGGTATATATTTTGGTGTGTTTTCCCCAATCCTGTGGGTTGTGCTTGATTGTTTATGTGTGATTTATGCTGGCTATCTATATTTACAACAGGGCAACCGGCAAGTTAGCAGTACGCCATATCCCGCCGGTTCATTAAAGAGCAGATACATCAAACAAGAGGGCCATGATGGCCCTGGATCGCTCACCTGATCCATAGTGTAACAAGTGGGCCCCAGAGAGGGCCATTATTGGCCCCAGGGCTTTAATGTACATAATGTTGAGGGAGGTCTTAAAGGTGAAGCTTCATACCAAACATCAACAAAGGCTAAAATTTGAACAATCTTGTCAAAGGTCCACTAGATGAAGCTACACATCAAATATCAAAGACCTGGGCCTAGCGGTTTCAGAGAAGAAGATTTTTAAAGATTTTGCCTATATAAGCCTATGTAAAATCAAAGGGCCCCGGGACAGGGGCATTTTTTGCCCCAGCACTATAGTTGGAACAATCTTGGTAGGGGTCCACTAGATGAAGCTTCATACCAAATATCAAAGTTCTGGGCCTTGTGGTTTCAGAGAAGAAGATTTTTAAAGATTTTCCCTATATAAGCCTATGTAAAACCAAAGGGCCCCGTGGCAGGGGGGGATTTTTTGTCCCAGCACTATAATTTGAACAATCTTGGTAGGGGTCCACTAGACGAAGCTTCATACCAAATATCAAAGTCCTGGGCCTTGTGGTTTCAGAGAAGAAGATTTTTAAAGATTTTCCCTATATAAGCCTATGTAAAACCAAAGGGCCCCGGGGCAGGGGCATTTTTGGCCCCAGCACTAAAATTGGAACAATCTTGGTAGGGGTCCACTAGATGAAGCTTCATACCAAATATCAAAGTCCTGGGCCTTGTGGTTTTAGAGAAGAAAATTTTTAAAGATTTTCCCTATATAAGCCTATGTAAAACCAAAGGGCCCCGTGGCGGGGGCATTTTTTGCCCAAGCACTATAATTTGAACAATCTTGGTAGGGGTCCACTAGATGAAGCTTCATACCAAATATATAAGACCTGGGCCTTGTGGTTTCAGAGAAGAAGATTTTTAAAATTTTTCCCTATATAAGCCAATGTAAAAGCAAAGGGCCCCGTGGCGGGGGCATTTTTGTCCCAGCACTAAAATTTGAACAATCTTGGTAGGGGTCCACTAGATGAAGCTTCATACCAAATATCAAAGTCCTGGGCCTTGTGGTTTCAGAAAAGAAAATTTTTAAAGATTTTCCCTATATAAGCCCATGTAAAACCAAAGGGCCCCGTGGCGGGGGCATTTTTGTCCCAGCACTAAAATATGAACAATCTTGGTAGGGGTCCACTAGCTGAAGCTTCATACCAAATATCAAAGACCTGGGCCTTGTGGTTTCAGAGAAGAAGATTTTTTAAGATTTTCCCTATATAAGCCTATGTAAAACCAAAGGGCCCCGGGGCGGGGGCATTTTTGGCCCCAGCACTGTAATTTGAACAATCTTGGTAGGGGTCAACTAGATGAAGCTTCATACCAAATATCAAAGACCTGGGCCTTGTGGTTTCAGAGAAGAAGATTTTTAAAGATTTTCCCTATATAAGCCAATGTAAAACCAAAGGGCCCCGTGGCGGGGGCATTTTTTGTCCCAGCACTATAATTTGAACAATCTTGGTAGGGGTCCACTAGATGAAGCTTCATACCAAATATCAAAGTCCTGGGCCTTGTGGTTTCAGAGTAGAAGATTTTTGAAGATTTTCCCTATATAAGCCTATGTAAAACCAAAGGGCCCTGGGGCGGGGGCATTTTTGGCCCCAGCACTATAATTTGAACAATCTTGGTAGGGGTCCACTAGATGAAGCTTCATACCAAATATCAAAGACCTGGGCCTTGTGGTTTCAGAGAAGAAGATTTTTAAAGATTTTCCCTATATAAGCCAATGTAAAACCAAAGGGCCCCGTGGCGGGGGCATTTTTCGTCCCAGCACTCAAATTTGAACAATCTTGGTAGGGGTCCACTAGATGAAGCTTCATACCAAATATCAAAGTCCTGGGCCTTGTGGTTTCAGAGAAGAAGATTTTTAAAGATTTTCCCTATATAAGCCTATGTAAAACCAAAGGGCCCCCGTGCGGGGGCATTTTTGGCCCCAGCACTATAATTTGAACAATCTTGGTAGGGGTCCACTAGATGAAGCTTCATACCAAATAACAAAGACCTGGGCCTTGTGGTTTCAGAGAAGAAGATTTTTTAAGTTTTTGGTGAAAAAAATCTGTTTTTGGCTCCTGTGACCTAGATGTGCAACGGACCGGAACCATTTGACCCATATTCAAACTTGACCGAGATATTGTCATGATGATCATTCTGAGCAAGTTTGATTAAGATTGGACCAAAATTGTGGCCCCTAGGGTGTTCACAAGGTTTTTATATGATTTGACCCGCTGACCTACTTTTTAACCCGATATGACCCATATTCGAACTGGACTGAAATATTGTCACAATGGTCATTCTGAGCAAGTTTCATGATAATTGGACCAAAACAGTGGCCTTCAGAGTGTTCACAAGGTTTTTCTATGATTTGACCTACTGACCTACTTTTTGACCGGACATGACCCATATTCGAACATGACCAAGATATTGTCATGATGATCATTCTGAGCAAGTTTGATTATGATTGGACCAAAATTGTGGCCTCTAGGGTGTTCACAAGGTTTTTCTATGATTTGACCCGCTGACCTACTTTTTAAGCCGACATGATCCATATTCAAACTTCACTAAAATATTGTCACAATGATCATTCTGAGCAAGTTTGATGATGATTGGACCAAAATTGTGGCCTCTCGAGTGTTCACAAGGTTTTTCTATGATTTGACCTACTGACCTACTTTTTTACCCGACATGACCCAAATTCGAACTTGACCGAGATATTGTCATGATTATCATTCTGAGCAAGTTTGATGATAATTGGACCAAAACTGTGGCCTCTAGTGTGTTCACAAGAAAAAGTTTACGCACGACGGACGACGGACGACGCACGACGCACGACGACGCCGGACATCTTACTGTCACAAAAGCTCACCATGACCTTCGGTCAGGTGAGCTAAAAACACTGACGCGCCACACCACAATTGGTGTTAAAAGAGACAAGTTTGTCAAAGTAACGGTAATCAATACTTAACATCACCATCCAATACCGGTTAACCCACAGGAGAGGGCGGAGCTAAGCGATTGTCAAAATCTACTGCTTCGCGCTCCATATTTAATATTGTTTCGACGTCACGGGTCATGTAAAAAATCAATCACCAGTTAGCGTATATTCGCCGTGAGGAGCTTGGCAAGCAATGGAGACTCAGATCAGGCGCCACAGAACGCGGCGTCAAAGTACATCCAAAAAGCGCGGATTTTTAATGTCATAGGCTACTCTACATGTCATTCTATCGGCGTCTGATCGGGGTCTACACTGTTTACATAAAAAGTGGAATCTAGGGCTTGAACGAAAGTTTGGATCTCAGTCCGGGACTATTTTCCCAGCCTACACCCGGTGGCAGTCGGGGACGCTTCCCCTTTGCGCCGTTCGCCTTTGTCGTCCGCTCGCGACTGCCGACGACTGTCCGGTCTGATTACATACATGTGCATACCTTTATCTATAATCTTGATTTAGGTTTGCTACGTCCTAGCGCTTCTTCTTCTTCTTATCATACTAGAGAAAATTTTTAAATTAACCCTGCTTTCACAAAACAACTTTGTACACAATGGTTCTAACGTGTATCCACGATCTGTGTCGGATATCAGTTTTTCATCGGAAAATATTCGTTCTTTTCGGCGGTAGGGTTTGCAGTGTATTTGTATGGGCGTGTACTCGTAATGAATGTATCTGTTTACACCTGTGTATTGGCTGGTTAAGAGAGAGAGAGAGAGAGAGAGAGAGAGAGAGAGAGAGAGAGAGAGAGAGAGAGAGAGAGAGAGAGAGAGACGCACCTATAATATTTTATTACACTTACCACTCTGGAGTGAACATAATATCCCATTCATATGTTTCTTTAGCGTGTTGGCCACACGCCTGACTACACATGCTCGTGCAGAACATGCTTTGTAATGGCCCATTTATTTTTCACACGTTTCATGCTCAATGATTTTTTGAATGGAACATAGTTTACTGCATACGGACCAGTCTGAGCAAAACTTACCGTTCTTGATAAAAAAAACCTAGCTTTGCATATAGTGCAGATCCAGACCAGATGGCTTCTGAGTCTGATCGGGATCTGCACTGTTTGAAATTACATAAGCTATCTGATTGGTTTAAAGTCAGGAACGGGTGTGGTCGGATAAATAAAATAAATAATATTAATAAATGATGAAAAAATAAGTTTGTTACATGAAACAGTATGTTTGCACAACGTAATAAGTTTGTTGCATGAAACAGTATGTTTGCACAACGTTTTGCTCCTCTTTATCCTATTGTATAACCCATATCGCGACAACGCGCCTGTATGGTTTTGACCTCCTTGAACCCCACTTTTACACAGTAAAACTGGAGTTTACAGAGGATAAACCTTATTTTCTTGTTTCTGCTCTGGGGCTGGATTGGGGGTGCTCGTTAGAGCCGCATCGATAAGGCGGTTCGTGCGGGCACCCGCGGTCTATGTTTTGGGCAGAGATTGGAAAATTGTTTCCAATTTCTTTTGTTCGGCGATAGGATTTGCAGTGTATTTGTATAGGCGTGTTTTCGCGATGCTGAGAGAAATAAATTTGATTTGATTTTTGTTGATTGACAAATTCGAAGCACACAATGCCATAGATTCGGTGCTGTTTCAGCGTCGCGTGCTCAAAACACAGAGAGAGAGAGAGAGAGAGAGAGAGAGAGAGAGAGAGAGAGAGAGAGAGAGAGAGAGAGAGAGAGAGAGAGAGAGAGAGAGAGTAAGTACTGATTTCATCTCGTAAAATTTGATGTTGCCCTCTGGTTGTTTTGTTTTGTTTGTGTTTTATTTATTTTTTTTTTGACTTATACTTTGCCGCCGAAGGTTGCATATTTGTATCGCTCCTCTTGTTATTACATTTATTTGTAATCAGAGTGAATAAAAGATTTGATTGATTTGAATGTATTTTTACACGAATCCTTGTAATTTATCCTCCTTGTGCAATTCCAATACATACAGAAATTGTCGGCCCCCGCCCATCGGGGCTTGAAGAAAGAGATGGGCTGCATGAGGCTTCCACGCAGACTACACAACTACTGGTAAAGCGCTTAGAGGATTTAAGCCTGCCCGTGCAAAGCGATGCGAGGCAGCCCGCCCATACTTATAAACCCTTTTGGTTTCATTGGGTGACAGGGCTTGACGAGTAAAAGTCCCAAAAATTGGAAGCAACGTCTCCAAAATGACCTTTACGGTGTTGAAGGGGACGTTAAACCTCAAATTAAACAAACAAACAGAAATGGGCCCAACAGGAAGCTCAGTTAAAAAGTGGCTTTAGTGTATAGTTAACCCATAACAACCCCTACTTTTGCAAACAGAGATGAGGTCCTACACTGTTTGTCATGCAGCTTGTGAATGATGTTAAGAAATTTTAATGTTTGGCAGTCAGCAATGGCTGTGGCTAAATTTATTTATTCAGCAGGATAAGGGTTAAGACTTGGTGGTTTTTCTGGGTTTCTTCTCTTTTTTACCGCCCATTTTTGTCCAGTTGTGAGGAAGGTTTCAAAATTTAAAAGGCTGGACCCATAAGGTCTCCTGGGAGCACGCAAAAATCCGCCCAAATATTTTACAAACCGTCGAGTCGAGCAATTATTTTTGAGACTTTGAGTGGAATGCATACACCTTCAGGGGAGGCAACTCCTTCAAGCGTATTTTAGTCTCCCATGTCAATAAGGGTCAACTCTTAGAGGAAAGAATTTGCTCCTGAGGAGCAAATTCTTTCCTTTTAGAGTATATCACTATTTCGTGGGACAAAGCTTATAGAAAAGCAAACAGGAAGTTCCGAAAGTTGTCCCCTTTTGAAAAATGGTGGAAAATCTGCCAAGTCATTCCCCTCAGAATTCATGTCACCAATAACAGACTTTAATTGACCAATATTTCTGCGTTTCTGTTGACTGTTTGTTTACTTGATTTGAGGTTTAACATCCCCATTAACATTATTTCGGTCATTTTTGAGACATTACTTCTAGTTTTGTGTGAAATTTTACCCAACAGTTAGATAAAATGACATTTCAATCCCAGTGAAATGGTCCAAACTCGCCAGGGCAGGCTTAGGGACTTTATGGCTAAAGTTAACAGACATCTGAAGCGTTGCATGCTGTGCCAGTATTATAGGCTGTTGTGTTAGGCAGCACCATGAACATGTGTCTCGTAAGGATCCGAAAGACTTTGGGGCTTGAACCATATGTAATAGAATAACCGGGGTTAACAGAGGTACATCTTACTTTTCTTATTTCTGCTCATAATATAGATTGTGGGTACTCGTTAGAACGGCATCGATTAGGCGATACTAACGAGTATCCACAATCTATATTTTGAGCAGAAATAAGAAAAATTCGATGAGGCGATACGAGCATCCACAATCAATATTTTGAGCAGAAATACACACAACTGTACGTATAGGTCATTTTGGAGACGTTGCTTCCGACTTTGTGGGACTTTTACCCGACATTGTGATGAAATGACATCTCAAGCCCTGTCGCCACATCGAGGTTTTAACGAGTATCCACAATCTCTGTTTTGAGCAGACTATAGATTGTGGGTACTGCTAGTTAGAACCGCTTCGATGTTTTAACGGGTATCCACAATCTCCATTTCAGCAGTATTGAAAATCGATTGTAACATAAAGTGACAGCGCTATTGTCCCGCCCACGCTTTTAACGTTCAAAGACGGTTGTCAATCATCGCAAATACCAGTTCAGAAGCACGTGATGGAGAGTTCAAAACGGTGCTACAAAGCTTTCGGCACGTATTTGATATTCGTCTCAAACAAGATCAAAAGTGCGTCTGAGAGAAGGCCTAGTGCTAACTTGCCGGTTGCGTTGTTGTAACTGTAAACAGATCAGTCCTGCTACTATTTGAATCACTTTTTCCTGATTCCCTTTTTTTTTAACCCATTGTATTTACTAGTGGACTCTTCCATTGCTATATGTTGGACAAGTCCAGTTGTCTTATAAGAGCTGGTAGGCCTTTTTTTTTTCGTTTTTGTTCTATTTTTGACGGAAAATTCTGTTAGCAAACAGTGCAGGCCCTGATCAGACGCTGCTTTCTGTGACGTCTGATCTGGTCCTGCACTGTTTGCCAAGGTACCCCTTTAGGGCTTTCCCACATGCAATGGGTTAATGATAATAAACAAAAAAATTCTAGGAACTTTCTTACAGGCGAACAGCATATGTGATAGCAGTGATATTACAAAATGCTCTGTAAGTGGCCATTTTGAAGTTATAAAGGGGTAACTAATTTGCTGAATTATCAATTAAATAGCTTTGATGGTCAATGACTAAGTTACTCAGTTTGTACTTTTGGCTTTAATACTACTAAAATAATTGGCTACCGTTATAAAGCTCTGTAACTTTTAACAGCGCACCATAAAGCTGTATACTGATGTCATGAAAATTTGCTCCCTAATATCGCCTGACTGTACTGAGGTACATATTAGGTCATTTCATGATTTTTTAACCATTTTTTCAGTTTCAGTTGCTCTGTAATCCTGCAATAGTTCCTTAATAACTCTTGAATTGCCACTGAACTAAAAGAAATTTATCCTGATTTCTTACATAAGGCCTGATTTACTGAAGGCTGTAATAACTGCTATGGTATAGGATGCTGTCCCAGTTATTCATTATGACACTGTCCCAGTAGTAGCTACAATGACCTATATACAGGTTTGATACATGTACAACTCTGGCATACCCTTTACCGAAAAATTAAAGAACCATGTCACAATCTGTCAAATTTCTGTAACCCTTATTCCGCTGCTCATGACAACCATTACTATGAAAACAGTGTAGATCCAAAGATCTGAAGAAGCCATCTGATTAGGATCTACACTGTTTGTCATTCTATCTGCACCTTTTGGACTCCTTGCTGGATTGTGAAACAAATTTGTTAAAATTTTAGGAGAATTACAGCAAGTCCTCAAAGTGCCCTAGTTTTAAGGATTTTTATGGTATATCATCTTCAAAAACAACGGGAAAGCATTTTCCATCTTTTCTGTGTGACATGGTTCATTCATGGCAGCCGTATCATCAGAAAACATGTCTTTTAAAGCCCAAGATCAGCAAATACAGTAAAATTCCTATATTAAGACCACCTTTAGGACTGTTCAAAAGTGGTCTTGAAGACCATTTTTGAACAGTCCTAAAGGTGGTCCCTCGCCAGCGGACACTGTGGGCAGAAAACACAAAGAAAGATTAAGTGCAGTCTTCAAAATAAGCTTTTTAAAGCAGAATTAGTCTTAATTTTAGGTGGTCTTAATAGCGCAATTTCCCTGTAATTGAATTGACATAAACAGGCTCAAAGAATGATGCCAGTCTAACAACTTTCTTGTTATGTACAATAATATTCTTTTTTTTTTTGGGCTACACCACAGGATACTTATTGATATCTGGCATAGTTATAGCAACCCAGAACCTTTTGCTATTCATAAAATAAAAGACATATTTTCTTATGAAAAAAATGGTTGAATATGCAACATTGTAGAATAATAAGACACCTCTCTTTGTAGAACCCGACGCTGGTTTAGAGGGATCACCTGTGTAGGGGAAGAAAAACATTAATATGACAACAAATTCTAGAACATTTCAATGACATATAGTCTGTACAGCATGTAGCATTATGATAAACCTGGCAAAAAGTGTTACACCACAATCAATTTATGATACTGTTCATTATAACATAATCTTGAAAATTACAATGCTTAAAAATGGTTCCCAAAAATGTATAGATTATATAGAACAAGAGCACCGCATGCGAGTGCCAATGCTCGGCTGCAGCCCCTTTTCATAATGAACAACTGGTCCGAGTTTCAAGTAAATATGTTCAGTAATGACAGAGATATTACAAAATGTCCAAGTTTTTGCATGACAACGCAGACGACGCCAGAGCTGTGACAATACCTCGTCGTTTTCTTCAAAAACAACCAAGCTAAAAATGACCATCAATGGTCATTTTTCTATCTAATCTATACCTTTTTGTTTGGATATAACTAATATAGTTTCGTCTTTCAACCCCAACAACAGTGTTATAAAGAGATTGTGGTGTATTATAATAGCTGCATTTTCAAGGCCACAGGAAAAAGAGATTTTTTTTTTTAAATAAAAAAAAGCTCTCAAGTAAAAGGACTAAGTTTAAACCTATGACCTGTCAGGCCACACATCCCAACAGCAGCTCTCAATATCAGATACAATAATTCAGAAATCCTGGTACCTGTATCGACTTTTTATGAACCTGCAACATGCCTTTCTCTTTCCTTTGCCTCAAAGTTTTGAGCCAAAGGTTACAAGGGGTGTTCGAAAACTCATGCACACACAATGTACATTGGACAATCACAGAGAATACTTGTATTTTGTCCTCCTCATATATAGCAGAAGTTCATTCCAAAATTTAGGGTGACAAAAACACAAGCAATACTAAAGTGATAAATAATCATCACTTTATATTGTGTATGTATATACCAGAATTAAATATGTAAAGGTACTTAAGGAACTGATCAAATCAGAACCAAAAGCCAATCCCAAACACCAAAGGGAAAGACGGATAAAAACATCTTAGCAAACAACAAAATCACAGGCGACAAGCCGAATCAGCAGCTCTTTCCCGAACACATGGCATCTCAGTTACCTTTACTGAAGTAAATAATTTGGACACACAAAAGAATTAAAATGAAAACATTTAAAACTTGAAAAGCACAGAACATAAAACAAATAAAACTGCAATGGAAGTACTGCCTTGGGATGGCCAGTGTTTAACCCTTCTTGTACCTAATGGAATTGTCCTCCTTATATATAGCAGGAGTTCATTAAAAAATTTAGGGTTGACAGGTTGTGTTTTCTTCAAAATTTATTTGGAAAATGACTGAACTTTTAGCAAACAGTGGAGGTCCTGATCAGATGCCGCATTCTGCGGCATCTGATCTGGGCCTGCACTGTTTGCCAGGGTACCCGTTCTGGGGTTTCTGGTACTAAATGGGTTAAACTATTTTTTTATGGGGCCCCAACCTTCACCCTCATTTCCCCCCACAGTTACACAATTATGCTGGCTGTTCGGCTCATACGGAGGTCTCCTAAAAATCCACAAAATGATTCTTTTGGCAATTTCGATTGCTTTTGGATGTATTCATAGACACTGAATTGAAAATGGTTGGAAAACAGAAAGAAAATGCTTCTGAAATCAGGGGTATACAAAAGGACACTAAAAGTTGGGATTGAGTGTCAAAAGCATACATGATGAGATCTATGCTGCTATTGAGGCTAAACAAATGTCATTTTCCCCAGTTTATTGATGGTTTTTCAAAATTCAGTTCTGGTGAGGAATTAGTCAAAGATGCCCCTTATTCTGGAACACCCAGGTGTGTAGTTACTTAATCTGACAATAAGCAAGTCCATTATTGGGAAAGATGCATGTTTTACTATCAGACAGCTTGTACAAATGACAAACTTGTGTTTAGCATCTGTCAACTTCATTCTGAAAGAATTTCTGAAAGTAATCAAGAAAAGTGCTTGCTGGATCCCCCATTTGCTCACCAATAAGCCGAAATGCATGAGGTCATTGTATTGTTGCATCCTCCCTACAGACCAGACCAAGCCCCTTACAATTTTTTCTTCTTTCCAAAATTGAAAACCTCTTTCCAAAATTGAAAAAAAAAAACACAAAAAAAAACAGCTGGTAAGGGTCCAGAAGTGAATTGTGGTTTGTAGTTCATCATTTTCATGTGGGTGTACCCAAAGATGAGTATGTAAATTGTTTCAAAATTTAGATTAAAAGATTGAATCAATGTACTCTGGCTAAAGGGGAATATTTTGAAGGTAACTAGACAAACAAGAGCACCGCATGCAGGTGCCAACGATCGCTTGCAGTTTCTTTTAGAAAACAAAAATTTTAAGTCAAAAAAGGGGCATAACTGTGCCAAAAATATTTTGAGGGTTACCTCACCTATTGGTATGAGTTCCACTTTTCATAATGAACAACTAGTCCGAGTTTCAAGTATAAATATGTTCAGTAATAACAGATATATTACAAAATGTCCAAGTTTTTGCACGACGACGCCAGAGCTATGACAATACCTCGTCATTTTCTTTGAAAACAGCCGAGCTAAAAATTACCAATTTCAAATTAATACCTCTGAAAGAAAACCTGTAATTTGCAAAAGTTTTCAAACATTCCTCGTATAAAACATTTTTGTACACAACAAACCTGAACATGAATCAACTCAAATGAGCATGAAATTTGCACTGCCAATAAATGAGCCCAGCAAAGAATCAGATTAGCCTGCACATCCATATAGTCTAACCAGAGACTTCTCTTGCTGCATGAAGGAACATTTGGCCCTTAGCTATCGTTAGAGCACACAACGAAGTCTCTGATCAGACTGCACAAATGTGCAGGCTGATCTGAGTCTTCATTGGGTGTGCATGTCTTACTGTAGGTTTTGTCATGCGCTGGCTCAAATAAGTTTCACAGAGAGGTACAGTCCAACCTGTATTAAGCAAGCACTTAAGGGATAACCAAAATGTGCTTGCTTAAGACAGGTGCTTGCTTAATACAGGTGAATTTTAATGCATTTGCCTTTTTCGAGAACCAAAACAATGCTTGCTTAAAACAGGTTGCTTGCTTAATAGAGGTGGCCACTATGACAGGTTTTACTGTATATTTCATGCTGTGATAAGCACAGACTACTACTTGGCCTGGTTATAAATATTACAAGAGTTGTCAGAAGACAACATAGCTCTCTTAACCCTGTTTGTACCAAATGGAATCTTCCTCTTTATATACAACAGGAGTCACCTTCAAAATTTAGGTGCCAGTTTGTGTTTTCTTCAAAATTAATTTGGAAAATGGCTGAACTTTCAGCAAACAGTGGAGGCCCTGATCAGATGCTGCATTCTGCAGCATCTGATCTGGGTCTGCACTGTTTGCCAGGGTACCTGTTATGGGGTTTCTAGTACTAAACGGGTTAAGTTGGTGGAGGGCAAGCAAGTTATCAAAATTGTTGTTAAAGTAAGTTAATTTGAAAATAATTTGTAAAATATAACCAATAAGAACCTGCAGGTATACTTTAACCAGATGTGGAGGTGGAGGCTCACTCTGGATGCAAGGGGTATGGCAATAGCTCCCCCTTACTTTTGTAGGGCAAGCTAAAAATGCCAACAGTTGTTGGCATTTTAACATTTATCAGCAGTACAAATTTCACGGTCAACTAGCATGAAAACAGTTTTATAACCTGAGGGTCTGGTCTTTTCTTTGTCACCATTTTCCTCCTTTTCATCATCTCTATATGAATTCTCTAGACAGGTAAATTTAAATGTACTTGCCACATACAAATTTCATTCCACTACATCATGAGTAAATCTGCTTTATGACAAGCACAAATGTTCCAATTAGCATATTTGTGCTGTCTGGTCAAGAGCTAACTGTAGACTCAAGGTCATTTGTTGAATGAACCATGAATATACCGATCATAATACAAGGATGTCATGTGTACAATTATCCAAGTCTTCACCCAGCTGGCACACAATGTGTATGTAACGCTGTATCAACGTTGATGCAACTTGCCCAGACGTCATCTGCCAGCTGGGCAAAGTTTGTGTATATCATACCATATTTACCGTATGTATTCGGACAGACAGGCCTGAGCGAACAGTGAAGACCCAGATTAGATGCTGCAGAGTGTAACATCTCATCAGGGTCTACACAATTTGCCACTCGTCTAGTTATTTTTTGACACAACATGCGGATGAAAATTGTACTTGTTCATATTTAAGACAAGAGGGCCATGATGGCCTTGGATCGCTCACCTGATCCATAGGGTAACAAGTGGCCCCCTGGGAGAGCCATTATTGGCCCCTGGCTATAATTTGAATAATCTTGGTAGTTATCTTAAAGGTGAAGCTTCATACCAAATTTCAAAGACCAGAGCAATCTGGTTTCAGACCAGAAGATTATAAAAGGTTTTCCTTATATAAGTTTATATAAAACGTAGGGTTCTTTTTGGTCCCCCACGGCTATATTTTGAATAATCTTGGTAGAAATCCACAAGACGAAGCTTCATACTAAATATCAAAGGCCTTGGCCTTCTGCTTTCAGACAAGAAGATTTTCAAAGGTTTTCATTGCCTTGACTTCTAATTCCTAATATAAGTATGTAAAACAAGTGGGCCTCGGGGTGGGCCCATTTTTTGGCCCCAGGGCTATAATTTGAACAATTTTGGTAGAGGTCCACTATGTGAAGCTTCAAACCAAATATCAAAGACCTTGGCCTTGTGGTTTCAGACAAGAACATTTTCAATGGTTTTCCTTTTCCCTAAATAAATCTATGTAAAACCAGTTGGCACCGGGGTGGGCCCATTTTTGGCCTCAGGGCTATAATTTGAACAATCTTGGTAGAGGTCTTTCAGGGGCTGGAGCCGAGCGATGGTCTCCCCATTCACCGGCAACGTGGAATGGGGATACCACCGAACCGCTATGGTGTAGTGCCAGAATGGATTCGTTCCCTGGGACCCCACCAGCTGACGACCCGTGACACGGGGAAACTGGAAACAACAAGAGGTCTTTCAGTCAAAGCTTTATACCAAATATCAAAGACCTGAGCCTTCTGATTTCAGACAAGAAAATTTTTTAAAGGTTTTCCCTTTATAAGTCTATGTAAAACCAGTGGGACCCGGGGCAGAGCCATTTTTGGCCCCAGCGCTATAATTTGATCAATCTTGGTTGAGGTCCACTAGAAAAAGCATCATACCAAATATCAAAGAACTGAGCCCTCTGGTTTCAGACAAGAAGATTTATAAAGATTTTCACCATATAAGTCAATGTAAAACCAAAGGGCGCCATGGCGGGGGCATTTTTGACCCTAGGGCTATAATTTGAACGATCTTGATAGATGTATTTTACCTGAAGCTTCACACCAAATATCAAAGATCTGGGCCTTGCAATTTCAGAGAAGGAGATTTTCCCAATATAAGTGTATGTAAAACCAAAGGGCCCCAGGGCAGGGGCATTTTTGGCCCTAGGGCTATAATCTGAACAATTTTGATACAGGTCCACTAGATGAAGCTTCACACCAAATATCAAAGACCTGGGCCTTGTGGTTTCAGAAGACGTTTTAAAATTTTCCCTATATAAGTCAATGCAAAGACCTGGGCCTTGCGGTTTCAGAGTAGAAGATTTTTAAAAATTTTCCCAATATAAGTCCATGTAAAACCAAAGGGCCCAAGGTTGGGGGCATTATTGGCCCAAGGGCAATAATTTGAATAATCTTGATATAGGTCAACTAGATGAAGCTTCACACAAAATATTAAAGACCTGAGCCTTGTGGTTTCAGAGAAGAAGATTTTTTTAAATTTCCCTTAAGTCAATGTAAAACCAAAATGCTCTGGGGCGGGGGTACTTTTGGCCCAAGGGCTATGATTTGAAAATCTTGGTATAGGTCCACCAGATGAACCTAGACCAAATATAAAAGACCTGGGCCCTGAGGTTTCGGAGAAGAAGATTTTTAAAGATTTTCCATGAATAAGCCAATGTAAAACCAAAGGGTCATTTCTCACCCTAGGCATATAATTTTAACAATCTTAATAGAGGTCCACTAGATGAAGCTTCACACCAAATATCAAAGACCTGAGCCTTGCGGTTTCAAAGAAGATTTTTAAAAAGTTTCCCAATATAAGTCAATATTAAACCAAAGGGCCCTGGGGCTGGGGCATTTTTCGCCCCAGGGCTATAATTTGAACAATCTTGGTAGAGGTTCACTAGATGAAGCTTCATACCTAATATCAAAGACCTGGGCCTTGTGGTTTCAGAGAAGAAGACTTTTAAAGATTTCCCCTATATAAGCCTATGAAAAAACCAAAGGGCCCCAGAGCGGGGACATTTTTGGCCCTAGGGCAATAATTTGTACAATCTTGATAGAGGTCCACTAGATGAAGCTTCACACCAAATATCAAAGACCTGGGCCTTGTGGTTTCAGAGAAGAAGATTTTTAAAGGTTTTCCCTATATAAGCCTATGTAAAACCAAAGGCCCCCGGGGCGGGGCATTTTTGGCCCCAGGGCTGTAATTTGTGTAATCTTGGTAGAGGTCCACTAGAGGAAGCTTCATACCAAATATCTAAGACCTGGGCCTTACGGTTTCAGAGAAGAAGATTTTTTAAGTTTTCAGTACAAAAATCTATTTTTAGCTTCTGTGACCTAGATGTGCAACAGACCAGAACCATTTGAACAACTTTGAAAGGGGACCACCTAAGGATCATTCCTGTGAAGTTTGGTCAAAATCCGATCAGTGGTTTAGGAGGAGATGTCGTTTGAAGAAAAAGTTTACACACGCACAGACGAACGGCCGCATGCATGGCGGACAAAAAGTGATCCCAAAAGCTCAACTTGTCACTACGTGACAGGTGTGCTAAAAAAGTATTGGAAGGAGTAAGGTGTCCAAAAATTTATAGTAAATACTGTGATATAGATGATTCATAAAATGAACCTTCATGAGAAAAGGGACATAGCACTTTCTCTTATACTTGTTGTCTGCAATTTGAACTTCTTCAGCAGACCATCCACTTCACCCATTTCTCTTTCCCCTTTTATGGTTAATTTCTAGTGGAGACTTTGTTGTCATTGGCAAGATTGGCAACAAAATCACACCTGATAACGTTTGCAAATAATTAGGACCCAGATCAGGTCCAACTAAATGTTGGGCCTGATCTGGATCTAAACTGTTTGACACTCTGATGGTATTCGTGAAAAAGTTTTTTGAAAAAGTTAATTTAAAAAAAAAATCCATAGGCGACAAAAAGCATGCAAAATTACTATTATCCAGCATGCAAAGGGTTAAAGCGCCAGCAAAAATGCAGTACATAACATTGTAAATGCTTGAAGTTGACCAGGCATTCTTTGCTGGCTTGGGGAGTCCTCTGAACCAGGGAGATGTTAAACACCCACACTTAACATTTATTAACATAACTGAACAGAACAGAGAAGCAATAAGATACATACCCAGTGTAAAGTCATACTCGGCCTTTCTAGAGTAGGTGAATGGTCTAGTCTGCCTGATACCACTGGGTAGTTCAGGCAGACCCAGGGAGATAGATGGAATCTTAGGCACACCAGCATCTCCAGCACTTACTGCTCGACTCTGACCTACAATGATTACAGAAAACAGATTAGCCATTATCCATAAAGTTGGTGATGATTTAAGGAGAATGAATATACCTTCAGGGGAGGCAAATCTTTCAAAAAATACTTTTGTGATCCTTACCAATACAGGTATACCATAATGATCCTAAGTATTGGGACAGACAGGCCTAAGCAAACAGTGCAGACCCAGATCAGACTGCAGTCTGATCAGGATCTACACTCAGTGGCCATAAATGAGTTCCCAAAACTGTTTGACGTCGTGATGTATGTAAATCTGTGACCACATTTCCAGATCAAATTACTTAAAAATAAAAGATCCAATGCATGTTATGTTTACTAGGTGGTATTATTTATTCATTACCAATAACAAATATAGCAATTGTTTTTAGAAATCCTGCTATGCATAGCTCTGGTGCATTCTTTATTAAGAGTACCGTGGTTTTAAAATTGTCTTCAAAACTGCGCTGGCTCACAGATTTATTCTTATTCTAAATGATTACCATTTTCTCTTATAATCTATATAATTTTGGTTACTCTGATGTCTTTTTAGTATGATGGATAGCTGAGAAACCAAATATGTTTATATTTTCCCAACAGAATTAATACATTATTAGAAGTGGGTGGGGTAATTCTACCCCTGACAGGAAAATAGTTGCTATGGAAACATTAAGTAACTAGGCTGCATAGTTTCTATCTAAATAAGTGGTACACTCTCCAATGTTTTAGTAAAAATTATTGAAAAGAAGTATCTTTCTTTCTTATGGGAAATGTAGCTATCAACGCTGGATAAACGTCTGGATGGGTGTTAGTCTTTATTGGGGTACCCGTAGATTTGGACAAATTTGAAGTCTTTTGTAAAAATATAGTCCAAAATGATGTTTTTAATTAACAATATTTTTACAAAACTTTGCAACATATTTTTATATTGTTTTATGGAGCGCAAACAGTGCATGGCTGTTCAAATAAATACATTTTTTTCCAGGATCTCCTTTCTGCTTCAATCCCCTAAAATATATTCAAACCAACAGTATGATTCAATATCTCTCAAATCAGATATATAACAAAGTCAATTTTCTGTCTGTTTCCTAATTGGCTATCACCAAATATATTTGCTTTTCGGTGATTTTGACTAATTTGTGTTCCATCCGAAAGCAGGTTAGATTTTCCATAATGTAATGGCTCTAGGCAATATGCACAGTATTTTGCCAACATTTCTACCAATTTATATCTAAAAATATAAGAATTTGATAATTGTATAACTCTTTTAGTACACCTACCCTGATTTTTCAAAAGAGAGGTGCTAATTTGTATGCTATCTGATGTTGCCATGGCAACTGATGACATCATCATTGTACCATGTGCTGATGTTAACCTATACCTAAATAATGATCTGGGCCAATTAGCATTTGAGTATGATTTGTAATTAGGTAGAAAATTGCAATTCTTTCAGACCATATTTTTCCCCAGTTTCTTGCCAGCAACTTTGGGAACTCATTTATGGCCACTGAGTGTACACTGTTTGCCTTTTGGACTCCATGCTGGACTGTGAAACAAATTTGTTAAAGTTTTAGAAGTATTACAGCAAGTCCTCAAGGTGTCCAAATTTTTAGGATTTTAATGGTATGCTTAACAGAGAGAATGTCCTCCTCAAGAATAGAACCCTTATTCAGAAGCGATCAGTTTATGGGAAAGCAAACAGGAAGGGCCAAATTAAAGTTGTCTCTCTGGAAATAATCAAAGCAAATGTATCAGGTGTTTCCATTCGCCTTTACCCATTTTAAACTGAATGGAATCTTCCACACTATGTATAGCAGGAGTATAATATTTCAAAATTGAGGGGAGTCAGATTGAGTTAGTTTTAGTAATCCAATAGGAAAATGGTGGAGCAATTTGGCAAACAGTGGAAGACCTGATAAGAGGCAAGATTCTGCAGCATCTGATCTGGACCTGCACTGTTTGCCAGGGTACCATTTAGGGGTTTCCTAAATGAAATGGGTTAAAATTAGTGAAGTAATCCATTTAAAATTTTGCTTGAAAAAGAACCATATTTTTTATAACTACTAGTACATCTCTACCTTTTAGCCCTTTCAATCATGAATAACATGACAATTGGAGTATATATATTTAAATTAAATTTAACAATGATTTGACAGACACGATTCATTTTCACCATAAAGAAACTGTGTTAGCTATAAAGCAACCATGTCATATTTGAACAAAAATGTATAGATTATATAGAAAAATGACCATTAATAGTTATTTTTCTAAATAATCTGTATATTTTTGGGATGCTTCTGTACTGTGTTATACCCAAATAATGTGTTATGGTGAGCGAATGAACAGTGTTATGCAGAGGTTTATGTGTACACCACAACCTCTTTATAACACTTTTAATGGGGTTCAAAGCAGAAACCGTGTTAGTTAAACAACCGTGTTATATCCAAACAAAAATGTATAGATTATATAGAAAAATGACCATTTATGGTCATTTTTCTATATAATCTATACATTTTTTAAATCCATCTTGAAACTGTGTTATATCCAAAACTGTGTTATAATGAACAGTGTTATAACGGGGTTGTTGATTGTTTAAGTTTTACTTCTCCCCAACAGCTAAGGTCATACGGAGACGGGACCTCGGTTTTAAGACTCATCCGAAAGTCTGGAGAAGCCCGGGTTCGATCCTGTGACCCCTGGTTTACGAGGTGAGTAGCTTAACCACTACACCACGGAGGCTTCTTATAACGGGGTGGTGGTGTATTTAGAAAATCTAAAATAAATATGATGACCAGGAAAATACTTTGTGTGATTAAAGGTTGTCAAGAATCCTTTGCATTCCACTTGTATTAGAAAACAATTTGAATTATATTCTATTTCAAGTTCAACTCTGTAACAGTACCTCCTGTGATTGAAGGTAGCGGTTTCTTGTATTTCCTGAGATCCTGAGACTCAGCTGTCCCCCCACCAAAGTACAATTCCTTCAAGGAGCCATAGGCCTCACTGTCATAATCTTCCTGGCTAGCTTCATCAACGATATCATCATCAAGGTAAAACACTGGCTTTGTCTCCATCAGGTGTGGCTGGCGTAGGTTCTTGTTGCCTGTGTAAGAAAACAAAGCTGAACTATGAAAAACATACAATGATAAGTTTAATTTTTGCTGAAAATAATTAAAAACTAGAATTTAATTTTCTAAATGAAAACACATGTCTTTCCCCTTTCTTATACAGCTTTTGTTCCAAGGGTCTCAATTCTAAAAGTTGGTCAACCAAAAGTTGCTTCTTGGATTCTGCACATCATTTCACAGTATTTTATATTTCTGTAAACATTGATGAAAATATCTTGAATTGTTTACATATTACAGAGCAGACCTGAGAAAATGACAAAAAGAAAAAACAACAACAACAAAAAACACACACTCTTTTCAGTTTTTGATGGGCAAAAACTCCATAAGTTTGAAAAACAGAGTTATGGTTCTTGCATTCTGAAGTTTTCACATAAAACATAATTTACATGTATTTAAAGTTTCTTGAAAATTGTTGTTACAAAGCGGTACAGGTAAATGACAAAGTAACAGATAATGTTCAAAGGGTCAGACATGTAACTCTAAAAGAAGATAAATCAATTATGGTTCTTGAATTCTGCATGTCTTCTCAACATGTTTAACATATCTGTAAAATTTGATAAAAATAACTCAAATGGTATTCAAATTACATAGCAGACTACACACATTATTTTTATGTTCAAAGGACCATAACAACAAAAGTAGCAAAGCCAGAGATGTGGCTCTTGTCCTCTGCATAGTGTTCTATATTGCTTTTCAATTTCCAGAGCAGACACAAGTATACAATTCTTATTTTCAGTATTCAAAGAACCATAACTCAAGTCAGAAATCAGCGTTATGATTCTTGACTTCCGCATGTGGTCTAACCGTCCTTCACATGGCTGATTGCCAGCTGTTCTAGAATTTTCTGCAGAGCTTAAGGGGAATGGGAACACCTTCAGGAGAGGCAACTCCTGCAAAAGTATTTTTGTCGACCATGCCAATAGTGGTCAAATTCCTGAGGAGCAAATTCTTTCCTTTAACAGTAGACCCCTTTTCAGTGGGACAGGGCTTATAGAAAAGCAAACAGGAAGTCCCAAAAGTTGTCTCCCTTTGAAAAATGGCAGAAAAATCTGCCAGGTGTTCCCATTTCCCTTAAAGGGTTAAAACACTTTCATGCTGTTATGTCATCAATTACTAACTAATAAATTACTAGCTAATAAACAATTAATTGATTAATTGATTATCTATACAAACTTTAGAACTAACAAGAGCTATCATTAGACAGCATGGCTTGCCAGAAAAGGTGTCCTAGCCTGTGACCTTGAGGTCATGGGCAGGGGTAGATGTATTGCAAAATAAAAACTTTGGAATCATATCTATCATCACATCAAACACATACCATTTCCATCATGTCAATTTGAAAATATGAGCTATTACAAATTTTAATGTAAAACATAAAATGTAAGTCCGAAAGATCATGGGCAGAGTCTTGGTATTACTACAGCTATGTCTATCACATGCAAAATATAGACTAAATCCATCAAATGATTTGGAAAATATGAGCTGTTAAAAACTTAAACACAAACTTCAAAATAAAGGTTCTCAGGCCAAAGGGTCAAAGGTCATGGTCAGGGAAAATAAAAAACAATGACCCAAAATTTCTCAGTTCATGACCTTTACCTTAAGGCATGGTTGGAGTATTGCTGATAAAATTTTGGACCTATACCTATCAGCATAAAACTTTAAACTAAATCTATCACATCATGGTCTGGAAAAATTAAGGTCTTAAAAATTCAATTTAAAAAATTAATATACAATTTATAAGTCCATGACCTTGAGGTATGGGCAGAAGTATTGCTGAATAAAACCCAGGATCTATACCTATCAGCATACCAAATGTAAACCTAATTCACTGTATGATTTGGAAAATATGGCCTCTTAAAAAAAAAACTTTAACATTCATGTGGACCCTGATGCCAATGCCAGCACAAGTGCTGATGCTAGGGGTAGTGCAATAGATTTCTCCTGAACTTCACCCAGGGCCGTACGATCTATCGAACAGCATATGGAGTAGAAAATTGATGATCAGATTTCTAGACAACAATAACTCATATATCTATTCTATTCTATCTAGTGATATTAATGATAAAAGAATGACAACGATTAAGGAGAAAGAGTACATTTTCAAGGACAATATATGTGTATGTGCCATCACATTAAACTGATGGGTGTAAACGTCTGTTGTCTATCCAGTTTAAACTACTGTGTTATTATTAACCTATTGCATGCAGAGAAACCCCTAAATGGGTACCTTGGCAAACAGTGCAGGCCCAGATCTCAGGGCCTGCACTGTTTGCTAACAGAATTTTCCGTTAAAAAATAGAAAACAAATGAAAAAATAGGCCTGACACCCCTTCTTTGACAAATGTCTTGTCAAACATATAGTAATTGAAGAGTCCACTTGTATACAATGGGTTAAGCTATTTAAATTAACCCATAGAGAGCTAAGTAAAATTGAAGCATACACCATGTTTGTGATATTATTTCTTTTTTTCAGAGAACATAAGGCTCTGTCTGGTCGGGCCCATCGGAGTCTAACTGTTGGTTTTCTTTTACTCCAGCATTTCAGTGGTTTTTTGCTGTTGAGTCCTCGCCGTTGTTTCATCTCTGTGGTTGTTTGATTTTTTTTGTTCACGGAGATGTTGCACTGATGAGTTAGGAGGCCTTCATGTGGATTGAACAAATTATTTGTCTAAACTGCGACGGAAGTAAGGCGAAAATTGTGGCCACGTAAAATCGATTTAAGCCCCCCCCCCCCCCCCCCACAGTGGAATTTGTTTCACTGACCGTTCCAAGGCAGTTCTTCTGTCACGGTTTATTTTTGTTATGGTTTGTCTTTGGGTATTTGTGTTGCTTGTTGTTTTGTTTTGGATAGCCAATTGGCCATTTTGTGAAAAAGTAACTGTCCTTTTGGCTTTCCGCTATTGATGTTACCATTAGGGTCTGTTGATTCATGTTTATGTTTCTTTCCCTTTGGTGTCTCTGATGGGAGCTGTGGGTTAATTGTATCGATTTCTGAATATTGCCTTCAATTCTATTTGGCATTGGCAGATGATTCCAATACAATGTTAAACTTTATTTTCTCTGAAAAATAATATTGAGCTCAAGATATGTCATGGCTTGAGGAAGTGATGGGATCACTGACTTAACAGAAGATGTTAATTTAAAAATTCATAGTTGTTATTAAAAGATTTTTCTACTTTAAGCTCTGGTGGTCATCTTGTTCAATGGGGTGGAACCAATTTAACTATTCTGGTAGGACGCCATCTGAGCAATTTAACATTCCTATGAAATTTAAATGAAACTGGCCAAAGAGTTTAGCAACCCATCATTTTCAGTTTTTCTTGGTCGGCGGACAGTCCCTTAAACTCTAACACTTTTTTGGGGTGGTACAGCTTGAGAAGACATTTCATCTAAATGTTCAGTAAAAATCCCACAAAATTGGAAGCACTGTCTCCAAAAAAACCTAAATAGTGTTGATGGAATGTAAGGTAAACACAAACGAAGGAACGAAAGCTCTGGTGGCCATCTTGTTCAATGGTAGAGGACAATCTGGACAACATTCCTGAGAACCCAAAACAGCCAAGCTAAAAATGTTGTCGGTTCCAGTTGTGTTTGGTATTTTATGTGTTACAGTTTCTGTTTGTTTGCTGGTGTTTGTTTTTCAGAACATGCTACTGACACATAACAGTTTACATACCTAGTTCTTCAATAAGGAAAGCACAAAAACAGAAAAAAAAGAGAAAATCAGACATGAAAACTAGTTGCCATTTTTATCCAGAGAAAATTTCTGGGAACCATATCCCTTTCTATACTGACCATAAAACTGCAAGACCCAAATTTATTCATGGCTGTATTACCATCTTATCATTTCTAGATTTTGATATGACAGTTAGCTATTACGATATTTACCATATGGCCTGAGCAAACAGTGTAGACCCAGATGAGAATCTGCAGAATGCTGCATCTCATCAGGGTCTACACTGTTTGCTACTCATCACACTATTTTTAGGATCAATATTGGGTATTAAATTTTACTTGTTCAAATTTTAGTGCATCAGTATTTTTTGCAATGGCTGTAAGTTCTGGGTGCACAAGAGATGCAGTGAGCTCAAGGCCTTGAGAACCCTAATTACATGTGTACAGGGTGTCAAAGAACAACACAACTCTTACAGGGCAGACAAGAGAGTGTAGTCCAAGTCGGACCTGACAAGCTGGAGGTGGTAACTTCCTTTTGGTATATAGGTGACATGCTCTCAGCAGAATGTGGCTGTGATCCTTTGACCACATTATCCGTAAAAACAGCCTGGAAGAAATTCAAGGAGATGCTACCGGTTCTCTCTTCCCACCACCTTTCGTTCAAAATACGTGGCCATGTGTACAGCTCATGCCAGTGAGACTTGGCCATTGACAAAGCCAAACCTCCAGCGTCTGCAGCAGAATGACAGGGCAATAATCAGACAGATCTGTAATGTCAAGCCATAGAACACTGTCACCATCAAGTCCAGTGAGCTACTTGCACGGCTTGGAATCAAGGATCTGGACCTCATCCTGAAGGAGAGAAGGCTCTGCTGGTATGGCCGTGGAATGCTCCAAGGGTGCAGTCAAAGACTACCTGTGACATACAGATAGATGGAAAGTGTGGACCTGTGAGGCCCAAGATGACCTGAGATAGATCACAGAGGGTGGAAGCTCTCTGCTATCGGCCCTCATGATAGACAAACCTAAAGATATGTTGTGAGATCTGCCATGCAAGCAGCAAGCAAGCTACCTGGAAGGGGGCCCACTTATGTTGATGTTGCCCCTGTACCTGCATGTTAATAAAAAATTTGGTGATGATGAAGAATGGTAAGGAGTTTAGGTGTCTGAATATTTATGGTATATTTGGTACATCATGCAAACCAAGGGTCCAGTTGTTCAAAGCATCATTAACAAGCCTGTTGTCATATTTTTAACTGTTCTAGCATGTGCAGTATATCTAATGCCCAGGCAGTTTTTGCAAAAGCTACTCACATTTTCTTTGCAAAAATTATGAATGTTCAAAGTTTTAATAGTATATCAACTAACAACATCATCAGTTTTAAATAACTTGTCCAAGATGATTAGGTAAAGAACACACCTTCAGTACATGTGTTCAAGAGCCTCTCTATATTCCTGGGCCATGCACTGCTGTACTGGCTTGTAAAATACAACCTTCTACCTTTGGAAAGTCTGATTTTCAGATTAAAGTGCCTCTAAGGTATTTGCCCCAAGTGTTTCAATAATCAAAATATTTTTTTGAGTATGTAATGCCATATTGTGAAGCTCAGCATGGTATGTACAGTGGTTTTCACACAGCACCGACTCTGAAAAAACAGATGTCCACCTAAACTTTCATACAGCACTATCTCTGCCATTCAAGGCAAATTTTTGGATGTCCATATTTATATAAACAGTGTTACATCCAAAATTATGCTGCAGCTACAATAAAAAGTATATCATATGACATTGCGTCTGAGAATGTAATAATGCCATGTATTAAATTTGGTAATCCACTAGTGGATTAAATATGCAAATTAGTTAGATACACCCTGTAACATTACATGTTGCCTTTTAAATGTCATATGACAAATAGAATCTTGCATTCTTGCTCATTATTAAATTTATTAAACTCACTGAGAAAAAGGCATCAAATGCATGGTAAAGCCTAGCATTTTATCCCTTTTCCTCAACTTGTTTAATAAATTCAATAATACACAAACACTTATGTAAGGTCTTATATATAAGAGGTTCATATTCATTCCACTTCACCTACCTTCATGCAGACTAAGTTTTTTAGGCTGTAGAAGATCTGTGCTGGCTAATGAGGGACCTCTGTCAACAGACTGGGGCATGAAACGCTGAATAATCTCACGAATTTTCTCTCGGGACAGCAGGTCACTGCAAAGAATATGTACAAATATATTATGGATGCAAATGTATGTATTTTATCTATCAGTGTGTAACATTTCAGCAACTTATATCAGTGTAATGGCCATCACAAAATTGTTGTTGTGCATAAAAAGAAACAATTTTTCAACATGCTTTTAACCCTTATCTTGCTGTTCACAACAACCTCTATCTTTGCAAACAGTGTAGATCCAGATCAGATGGCTTCTGAAGAAGCCATCTGATCAGGATCTACACTGTTTGACATTCAGTTTATGAATTTGTAGCAATATATTAGATCAAGTAATTTGATTGGTTGATAGACAGAAATGGGTGTGGCTTAAATGAATATTCAGCAAGATAAGGGTTAAACTTACTGGCAAATGCAAATACTAAGTATATTGCTCCTCTTCAGGACAAAGAAACAAAATTATTAGGACCTCAAAGAACTTCAGTTTGGTTGGTCCAAGTAACCTTTATAATCAAAGCATACTGATGGAACAGCCAAACACACTCAAATGAGTCATTATAACTGTGTAAATATCTTGCTTCTTCAACCATACACATTTATTTTCTTTCTTTCTATATATACTGCAACACCCTCTCACAAGGATTACGTGCAGGTGTACATTACGTACACTCCAGGTTTGCAGGATGAAAGGCTACACAGTAATCATGTTATTACGGCAGGGATCTTCTACCTGCATAGGGGATGGTTCTCCCTGCACAGTGGGCCTCCAGTTGACGTCCCGATCCGAAGGACGGTGCACTTTGTGGCATTCATCCCTGCAAATGATGCCAGTGGAGCGTGTTCGGACAACACAATTTTACTGCCGCTGCCGGAAATCAAACTGGGGGGCCTCTAGCATGATAGGCAAGTGCACTAACCACTGAGCTACCACACTCCACTTGCAATTCCAATATGTTCTAATGTGTATGTGTGAGAGAGAGAGAGAGAGACAGAGAGAGAGAGAAAGAGAGAGAGAGAGAGATATTTCATGAAGGGCTCCCTCTTCCTTTCAGAGTAGCCTCTTGTTCTCTATACAGATGTGTTGTAGGTAATTAACACTACTGTTACAGTTACCAAAGTCCGTAACCCATAAACTGGAGATCAAGGTTGCAAATAGATGTTTGCATTAAAGTTGCCATCCTGAGATGCAAGTTTGTATCAGGTGTCATTAATGAAACTCTTATACGACTTGAACATTACGGTGTTAGTTAGGGTTGTCCCAAATATTAATGGCTTGAGGAACGGATGAACAGATGGACAGGAAACAGGACTCCTTTAATGTTCCATGCTTAACCCATTCTGTACTGGAAACCCCAGAAAGGGTAATTGGCAAATAGTGCAGACCAAGCTCAGACGCCACAGAATGTGGCGTCTGATCAGGGCCTGCACTGTTTGCAAAAAGTTTAGCCATTTTCCTTATAAATTTTGAAGAAAAAACAATCTGACACCCCTAAATTTTCAAATGGACTCCTACTATACATAAGGAGGAAGATTCCATTTGGTACAAAAAGGGTTAAAGCAGGCATGACAAAAATTGCTCAGATCAACCATCCATGATGATTTATGTACATGCCAGTAGCTCACCTCTGTTTAGTGTTGTCTAACACCTGCACCAGAATATCCCGTGGCAAATCTAGCAACTCGCTGATACTACAAGAAATCAAGGCAAGCAAAATGTTATATATGCAACTCTCTGAGCTGTACTAAGATAAGGACTCATTAGTCTTTTTTATAATTTTATCAGGCTCACCCTGAGAACAGACAGATTTGCCCAAGTCCCCACATTTTTACATGTTTAGTTTGATACTTTCACAAAATGTCCCTATATGCCAAACTATTTGGAGGTCCCTTTAGTCTAATCTCTGAAATAAGGTAGTACCGGGTATATAAATGATTAACTAGACATGTTTTAAGAAGAAAACTGCCCCCTGTACCATGACCCACAAAACTATATAACCTTAAAATGTAGGTCATTGTTACCAAAGCAGCCTAAGAATCGTGGCCAATTTGGTACAGTATATTGTGGCAATACATTGCCACAATATAATGTACCAATCTGGCCACAATTCTTCAACTGCCTTATGAGATATGCTGCACAAAAGCAAAAACTGAACGATCTTTAGACCTATATGACCTTGAAAAGTAGGCCAAGTACACCAAAGTCCTACCAAGTTATGTAAATATAGTGCAGACAGGGCACTATATGACAATCTTTGCACTTGTGTGTCCTTGAAAATTAAAGTCACCAAAGTTTAACTGAGTCTTAAATGGTAGGTTTCTTCTGTCGCGGTTTATTTTTGTTATGGTGTGTCTTTGGGTGTTTGTGTTGCTTATGTTATTTTATGTTGGATAGCCAATTGGCCATTTTGTTGGAAAGTAACTGTCCTTTTGGCTTTCCGCTGTTGGTGTTTCCATTAGGGTCTGTTGTTTCATGTTTGTGTGTCTTTCCCTTTGGTGTCTCTGATGGGAGCTGTGGGTTGATTGTATCGATTCCTGATCATTGCCTCCACTTCTATTTTGCAATGATACTATTTTTGGACCAAATCTGTCTGTAACCTTGAAAACAAGGTGAAGGTCTCAATCATTGCTTCTCCCTATCACAGTGCTATTTTCATGAAAGTCTGTTAAAGAGTCCAGTGTGTCCCCCTTCCCTTCATTGGTGGGCATAAGAAATGCAAGTAAATAGTAAAAGGTATAGCATGAGTACTAAGAAAAAGATAATTAATTAACCCTTGTCCTGCTGAGCCCGGATATGCATTATTTTCCAAACAATGAAGATCCAAATCAGATGGCTTCTGACGAAGCCATCTGATCAGGATCTACATTGTTTGCCATTCAGATTGTGAATTTGTTGCAATAATTTGCATCAAATAATCTGATTGGTTGAAAATTGGTAGTGGGTGTGGCATATATGAATATTCAGCAGGACAAGGGTTAAAGACTTGGGCAAGTCTGGAGAACACAAAACCTCTTTATAATACTTCTTATTATACATGTTCAATGTCACACATTTAAAAGCTTGATTCTAAAACTAAAAAGAAACAACTCTCTATAAAATCTTCCTTTTTTTTTTTTTTGTTTTAGGCTGCAGCCTGACCAGTTGCTGGGAACCAGTCAACCATTGTCTAACTAGATAATCCTTGTCCTGCTGAGCCTGGATATGTCTTATCTTTCAAACAATGCAGATCCAGATCAGATGGCTTCTGAAGAAGCCACCTGATCAGGATCTTCATTGTTTGCCATTCCGTTTATGAACTTGTTGCAATGATTTGCATCAAGAAATCTGATTGGTTGATAATCATTGGTGGGTGTTGCATATTTAAATATTCAGCAGGTCAAGGGTTAATAGGATGGTCAGACTATGGTTGACTGGTTCCCAACAGTAGAACCAGTAAATCTGTTTCGTCGGCATCCATTGGTTGTTTTTTCTATAAGGGAGTAACAACAACTGTAGTCGGACCAGTTAATGCTCAAACTCATTCACAATACAATAGTTTGTTAAACGGATACATTTTTTTGGCTTTTGGAGCCAACAGCAAAGTTATAAAGAGGCTCTGATGTACAAGTACTGATTTGTAATTGTACACGGTGTACACATTTTTGTATATGGAAATATAAATTCATTGTACAGCTCAAGTGCCAATATAAAATAACACAAATCCCATAGCAACTACAATATCATAACAAGGTGCTGTGGTTCTACAATCCCAAATAGCCTTTTTCTGACAATGCATGCAAGAAGCTATGTAC
The DNA here is from genome assembly GCA_963580285.1 of Lucinisca nassula. NCBI lineage: Eukaryota > Metazoa > Mollusca > Bivalvia > Lucinida > Lucinidae > Lucinisca > Lucinisca nassula. The sequence continues at coordinate 53,005,200 of OY757010.1, forward strand.
AAACATTTTAAAATTTCTTGAAAATTTAGCTAATGTACAAAAACTGATAAAAACCAAAGCAATGTGTTCTAGTCCTAGCACTGTAGTTGTTGTAAGTCAGAAAGTAGCTCATGAGAGAAAAATATATCTTATATACCATATACACCAGACAGAGGTATCTGATATGTTCATGTATGATCAAAATGTTTATCTCAACCATAATATCTTACCCACATTAATAACAGCTTGTGTGATTAATGCACTGCCAACATGCTAGCTCTCTGGCTGATGATAAACTGCAACTGAAAATTCATATCTAATGCATGTATATAATATTCACCGAAGACAACACAAGCTGCCTTGATTGTCATGTTAATTTGTCCCTAGTAATCTTGCCATAATATTCATACATATGTTGATCCAGTCCAATAAATATAGACTCAAAATACAAATGCAACAGGAGTTGTCAGAAGGCAACATAGCTTGGCTTTGGGGGCCTAAGTTGGGTGCAGGCAAGTTATAAAAAACTGAAATTTGAATTTTGCAGTTTTGCCCCAAAATGACATTTTCTTTTGTAAAAGAGCTGAACAGACTGAAGCAATTAAACAAGACTTAGGAAGTGCCCATAAGAACCACTAAACATGAAATCTTGTTTTAGTGTTATTTTTAAAAACAAATAAATAAAATTTAAATTTTGCAGGTGTTCATTTACGAGAAAGAGCTAAACAGACTGCAGTATTTGAAAAAGAACCAATTAAAAGAGAACCAGAAAGTACCCATAAGAACCACTGAACTAGAAATCTTGTTTTAGTGTTTTTTTTGTTTTTTGTTTTTGTTTTTTTTTTTAAATTCAATTTTGCAGTTTTTGCCCCAAAAAGCCATTCTCTTACGAGCAAAAGCTAAATAGACTGCAGTATTTGAAAGGGAACCAAATAAAAGAGAACCAGAAAGTTCCCCCTAAGAACCACTGAACAAGAAATCCTGTTTTAGTGTTGTTGTTTTTGTTTTTTAAATAATAAAATTTCAATATTGCCGTTTTTGTCCCAAATAACTATTTTCTTACGAAAAAGAGCTAAACAGACTGCAGCATTTGAAAGGGAACCAAAAAATACTACCTAGAACAAATGAACAAGAAATCCTGTATTTAAACCTATGAATTTAAAAAAAAAAAAGAAATTTATATTTTCTAGCTTTTAAAAAAAAAAGACAACTTCTAAAACCTTGCAAGTCAGAATAAATGTTTACCTGTTTTCATCAAGAAAATAAATCCTCAATAAGTTCAGAAGTTAGCCCTCTAGCCACTGCACCTGCATAGAGCTTGCAGGTAACCTTTAACCAAGGGAGGTAATACAGATGAAAATTATTAACTTCTGAAAATGTCCAATTTAGGTAAGTAGATATTGTACTTACTAGGACAATTAACAATTTGACTACTAATGAGCTTGTTAAGCTAAGAATGCTTTGAACAACTGGGCCCTGGTTCTTAACTGTTTGCTAGTGTCCCAGCAAAGGGCTACCCACTATAAAACGGTTGAATTTTCATATATCTGCTTTTGATAAAATTATGTCTACTGCATCTAAGTAGCAAACCAAGAATCTAAGAAATTTGTCGAATCCCGGAGAGTCAAGATTTTTCTGCTGTCTGAACCACATAGTAGGCATACCACATATTTCTGACACTTTTACCAGGAAGGTAACTTTCAGAATTTCCTGTTGAATCTCAAAACAAAATGGGTCTAGTCTTGTAAGAAACATTCGTTCCTTAAGTGCAAATCGCAGAACTATATTGCAAGGGATAAAAACAGTTTTGAGAATTGTCCAAAGGTGCATCCATTCCCATTAAAGATTCTGAAATAATTTAAAGACTAAGAAATTAAAAATATGATAACATGATACAGTACACTTGTTTTCAAGAAGGTCCATATGGTGTAACTTCCATATACAATATAGATATTATATTATTTCATTCTTTGTGAGTCTGCAATAAAGCACAGAATTGTAATGAACAACACGGCAAAGAGTGTACACACTTTTAAACTTCATAAGCATGCAAGCCAGAGTACAGAATGTTGCAAATGATAATGGAAATACAACAGATGTAATATATTTTTTCATGAAGTGTGACCACAAACTGACAAAAAGCATCGGCAAGTATACCACAACCCCTTTATAACACTATTGTTGGCTATAAAGCAGACACTGTGGTAGTTAAACGACTGTGTCATATCCAAACAGAAATATATACATTCTATAGTATCCCAAAATATATAGATTATATAGAAAAATTACCATAAATGGTCATTTTTTCTATATAATCTATATATTTTGGGACTATTTTGGGACCCATCATTAAAATGTGTCATATCACATAAAATCAAAAACAGTGTTATATCCCAAACTGTTTTACAATGAACAGTGTTATAAAGTGGTTTGAAGTGTATTTTGACATGAGGAAATGCAGCATGTATTCAACATGAGATATGTGGGATGTTTTTTTGTGGATTGGAGGTGGTGTGTGTGTGTGTGGAGGGGGGCGAGATAGGCCTATAAAGAATGTAAGCATATTTCACTTACACTAAGTCAATTATTCATCAAAGTGGGCAAGGAATTGAGCAATTATTCATCAAGAAGGGTAAGAAACAGAGCAATTATTCATCAAGAAGGGCAAGGAACAGAGCAATTATTCATCAAGAAGGGCAATGAACAGAGCAATTATTCATCAAGGTGGGCAAGGAACAGAGCAATTATTCATCCAAGTGAGCAAGGAACAGAGCAATTATTCATCAAGGTGGGCAAGGGACAGAGCAATTATATATCAAGGTGGGCAAGGAACAGAGCAATTATTCATCAAGGTGGACAAGGAACAGAGCAATTATTCATCAAGGTGGGCAAGGAACAGAGCAATTATTCATCAAGGTGGACAAGGAACAGAGCAATTATTCATCAAGGTGGGCAAGGGACAGAGAACTTGACAAAACACTGCCTTGATATCTGCTTAGCTTTCTTACATAACTCATTAGGATAACCAACCCATATGAGATCATTTTATACTTCATGCCTCTAAAATGACCTGTTTTGCAGATGATCAATCTTGTCTTATTTCTCAGGAACCCATGCCCAAACAACAGTGAAAGGTCTAGAGATGAAAAATCGGTCCCCTTTGATAGCAGTCTGGTTTAGGAAAAACAGAATAATCAGTTGGGGACTTGAAAGGAGTCACTATTTCTGCCATATCTGATTCCTTGTTTTTACTATGCTTAAATGGGCCCCCACCCATCGGGGCTTGGTGCTTCCACGCAGAGTTGAAACTGACTGCACGTGAGTAATGGTAAACTGCTAATTAGGACTAAGCCTGCCCGGGCAAACTGACTGCACGTGAGTAATGGTAAGCCGCTTAGGACTAAGCCTGCCCGGGCAAAGTGGTGTGAGTCAGACCGTCCATGCATATAAACCTTATTGGTTTCATTGAGAGGCAGGGCTTGAGATATAGTTCATCTTAATGTCGAGTAAAAGACCCACAAAATTGGAAGCAATGCTCCAAAATGACCTAAATAGTGTTGATGGGTGATGTGACAAAACTACAATAGAAAATTTATGGCAGTTGAGAGTTGAAAGCCAAGACAACAACTACGATCCAGGATTTACTAAAATATAGTATTAAACAAATACACACAAATAAAGATGAAAAATGCTACAATTATCTATGACTTCATGCATGAAAACAGAGAGAGCATCTGAAGAGAAATATATTCACCTTATTTGCATTATCTGCTGGTTCCTAGTCTGAAGGTTATCAGTGTTGGAAAAACAGGTAACCAGACCCCCCTGACCTTGAAAGGTCAGGGGGGTCTGGTTACCTTTTTTCCAATATTGACAATGTGCAAGTTGGGAGCCAGCAAATAATGCAAATATGGTGAATATTGCAACAGAAGCAATGGGATAAATGTAAATCCTTGTCCTGCTCCTACTGTTAGTCAGTCAGTTTGTGATATGAATGACTACAATATATCAAGCAATTTCATTGGGTGATAGTCAGAAATGGGTGTAACAAAAGTAATTTATTCAGCAAGACAAGGTTTATATGAATGATGTTTAGTACATGATGAATACAGAAAGTGCTACCAGCATATGATGAAAAAAATATTCAAACTAGCTGAATAAAGATAGCAACAAAACACTACAAAACCTGAGTATAGTAATGATGTAACCTCACTGAATACTGTTACCTGGCATATAAGAGTCCAGATCTTGTTCGAGGTACACTAAGCTTAGAGCTTAATGTACTTCTGAGACTAGAAACAGCAAGAAATGTACCATCAATAAATTAGCAGTGCAGTTAATAATATTTCTCATGATATTATCTTTACCATATTTACTGGAATAGTTCCAAAAATTAAAATGCATAAACCAATACTTAGGGGACAATAGTTTTTCTGTATTCAAAATTGTCCTTTGGGGAGAGATAAATCCGCAAAGGACGGGTTACAGTTTAGCCATATTTGTGCCTACGATGGATCTTGATGAAACTTATATGCAATATAGTCCAACATATGCGCGTTCATATGACATGTGCAGTCACGTGACTTCCGTTTTTCTTCAAATGGGGTAATTGTCAGTATTTGGTGATTTGCCAAAGTAATACGACATTTTTTAACAATTAACCGCATTAAAGCGTGCTAATCTACATGTCCATATCATAATCTATGTTTCTGGTATCCCGTGACACAATATTATGTTCAGTATGTGCATAAAAAAATTATATTGTGTTGAAGTTTTTTGTATTTAGTATATGTTAGAAGTGCTTAATATTACGGAATGTATTTTCGATTCTGAAATATATATTTAAAATGTTGGTAGAAAGACTAAAACAGTACAATATATCATTACAACATACAGCAGACTTGATTGGATTTTGGTGACCTTGACCTAATTTTTCAAGGCCACAGCAACCCCAAAACAGTCACTTTTAGGCCAAACTACACTCTTTCTCAATAACTAATTGATTAATTTTAATCAAACTTGGAACAATATATCTTTACAACATACCAAAAATTTGATTAGATTTTGGTGACCTTTACATTTTTTTCAAGGTCACAGGCCCCCCAAAACAGTCAATTTTGGGCCAACAATGGCTTGTCTGCACTCTATCTCATGAAAGAATGACCAATATTCGTTAAACTTGGTACAATATATCAATATAGCATACCACAGATCTGGATAGATTTTGGTGACCTTGACCTTTTTCAAGGTCTCAGCCCTCATTGACAATCAATTTTGGGCCAAAAATGGCTTTTCTGCACTCTATCTCATTAATATATTGCTTAATTTTAGTCAAACTTAGTACAATATAACATTACAACATGACGCAGATTTGATTATATTTTGTTGACCTTGACTTTTTTTTCAAGGTCACAGGCTCCCAAAAACAGACGATTTTGGGACAAAAAAAGGCTTGACTGCACAATTTTTCATACAAAAATTGATTAATTGCATTCAAACTTGGTATACCATTACATCATACCGCAGATTTGATTAGATTTTGGTGACCTTGACTTTTTTCAAGGTCACAGCCCCCCCCCCCCCCCTAAAGCAGTCAATTTTGGGCCAAAAATGGCTAAGGATAACCCCTTCTACAACTTATTTAACGTCACTACAGCTGGTTTCTCGGAATGTGTGGGCCGCCATAAAAAGTCTCCCTGTCCTACATCATAGCGTTGTTTATATTTCTTGACCTTTTGGGATCATTGATTCCATGTTTAATTTTGAAAATATTTTAGGGTCACTGATGAAGCCCAGTTAGCCAAAACTAGCTAGTGTGGCCCAGAAAACATGTACACTCCGTATTTTCCAGTTCTGTGGTGTATTCCTTGCTTCCAAATGATAGCCCTTTCTGCAACTTATTGTCTGCACTCTAAGGCCAATGTCTCCCGAAACCTGTTCTTTAAGGGCCAATAATGGCTTATATCTGTAATCTATAGCATTTTAAGAATTTATGAAAATTGGTAGAGCATTTAATTACAGTCTACCAAATTTGTCTGGAGATCTGAGCTTTTTAATGACTGTTTGTTTTTAAGGTCATAGGCTCCCACAAAAACTGTCAGCTTTTGACCAAAAATGGCTGGTTTGCAGCTTACATTTTGTTGACTTTAATCTAGTTATTAAAGTCAAATGGGTATTTAAGATACATTTATGTTGATGGGACATTGTTTTCCTCTGAAAACATTTTTATTTATACCAGATTCAGGGTACGTCTGCAGAACATATGAAATGTTGCATACTCTGTAAACAATATAAGACAGAAACTAGTAATGGAAGGTAACCATGATTGTATGTCATACAAGTAACATGCACAGCATGTGACAACAGTTACATGCTAGTCCTTTAATTCATCAATGAAAAGCATTCCCGTTTGCCCAGCAAGTAATGATGGCCGTGCTCATACAGATGACCAGCCGCTGTCCTTCTGTATATGTAGACTATATTGACTTTTTCCTGTGCGAGTATGCACAGTACTTTGATTACATTGATTTTCTCACCTTATTTTATCGATAAAAGTTAATTTTTCAACATCCTCCACACAGTTAACCGCCAAACCATCAGCATTTTTGAAAGCATTATTGTTTCTGAAATAAAGTGGTGTGTAGTTTTCTCTGGTTAACAATGTGGACGACCGTGCAATTTTCCTTTGAACACCACATGGGTCTTCACTTTTTCCATAGGCGCAATGTTACACATGACCAGTAGTCCATGTATTCAACCGGAAATTTTGTTACGAAAACGCATGCGGATGAAAAAGTAAATATTTGTCCAACAAACCAGAGATATTTGGTCACCTTATGAGTGTATTTTGATCAGTTTTTGTTGACTTCGAGAATTAGCTCTTTCAGTAGGCACTTTGCAATAGAAAACTGTAACCCGTCCTTTTGTCCTTTGGGGAGAGATAAATCCACAAATTTTGTTTTAAGGCATCACGTCAGCTGAGCCATAAAACGAGATAAACCAATGATTTATCACCCCAAATGATGATTTTGAATATGGTTGTCCCCATTTTAATGCACTTTTTCAGTTGTTCAGTTAAACAATTGTACTATTTGCTCAAAGGGTAAGTGCTGCGAGCTGCCTAAAACCAAATATCAGGCAATTAAAAGCCACTAATATAATGACATCGGGTCTCCAAACGTATATCACGGAATATACTGTCGCAAATTTTGGACCATGTCCAATCAGACGTCATGTTACATTTGCAAGTACATTAGATTTTTTTTTCACACATAAAAAGGAACGGATACCGTAATGATCCTAAGTATCTTAATGATCTTAAGCAAACCTGCAGTCTGATCTGGGTCTACACTGTTTACCATTCCATCTGCACCTTTTGGATCTTGAAACAAATTTGTTAAAAGGAGTCTACTCCTAAAGGAAATAATTTGCTCCTACTTTTTATGGAGAAAATTCTTTTCTTTAAAAGTAGACCCCTGTGGAAAAAGGAAACAAAAAAATAATTTAAGAGAGTTGCCTCCCTTAAAAGGGAATCCATTTCCCTTAAACAGGCATGGGAACAATCAATTTTGCAATTATTTCCCCTACAAAAAGTAGCTGTTCTCTCTAATGTCTATTTTTAGTGCTTGTCAATGATATTTATGATAATGATGTATGATGTTTGTTTGTTAAGCAGATGCAATGGGTGAAACATTAGAATTAGCCATATAAAATTTAAAAACATGCATACCAATTTTATGATCAATAATTAAACAAGAGTTATAAAATCATAACAGTTATGGAAATTCATGCTTTGTTACTGACATTTCTGTCACCGTAACTTGAACACAAATGTTGACATGAAAATTAAAAAATGAACTAAAACAATCAAAAACATGCATGTCATTGATTGGAAGACATGAATCACTGCCATGCTTAATTATAATGCTTACAAATTTAAAATTCTCATGCTTAAAACAAATTAAACAGCATCTTGTAAAAGGGTCCAAAGTACGGGAAAGGTCTCAAATGCATTAACCATTGGTGAAGATGAAGACAAGAAAGCATAAGAAGACACTTTTATCCAAGCCTTTGCTGATGGTGCAAAACAAGCATGGCTAGTGGAAGAATAAGACAGATAGAAATACAATGTAAAAGGAAACTTAATTGAGTCTCAAACACTAATTGCTTGTTTACTATGCCTGATTCGAACTCTTTCTTCAGTCACTTAGAAATACTTATGATAGCTCCAGATTACCATGATGATCCTAAGTATTGGGACAGATAGGCCTAAGTAAACAGTGCAGACCCAGATCAGACTGCTCCTGAAGGAGCAGTCTGATCAGGATCTACACTGTTTGTCATTCCGTCTGCACCTTTTGGAGTCCTTTCTGGATAGTGAAACACATTTGTTAAAATTTTTGTAGAATTACAGCAAGTCCTCAAGGTGTTAAAATTTTTAGGATTTTTAAGGTACAAATTCAGTCAACTTGAATTGCTCAAACACTACCATGATTGACTTAAACCTGCTCATCTGTCCTTTGGGAATCCAGACACGAAACAGTGAGGGATACTTTTGGTAGATTTCCTTCTTTAAAATACACACATAATGGGCCAGTTGTTAAAAACTAATGATGTGGTTAGTTAACATATCCTTGAAACTTTGATCATTAAATATGGCATATATACTAATATTTTTGCAGAAAAAAATGTGCGCAGCTTTTGCAAATGCAAAAGCTGCTCACATTTTTTCAGCAAAAATACCAGAGTATTACATATTGTACTTATCAGAACAGTTAACAATTTGACTACTAACAAGCTCATTAAGCTAACGATGCTTTAAACAACTGGCCTTATACCTTTATTTTATAGAACATTGAAAAGATATACCCAAATTATTCCCATTATCATTAACAGCTTCCTGACACGACACTATGATTAACCCTCAGCAGTTCGAACTGCCCCTGTCTAGAGCATATTCTCAGTCCCAAACAGTCTGAGCCATCAAGTTCACCAGTACATGTATATCCGGTCAAAAGAAGCGGCTTAAGATTATAAAAGACTACAGTTATACATGTACTTTGGACCCATTTACAAGGTAATTTTTGGGACTCGTGATTCAGAAAGGGGGTACTCTTGAAGGAGAATTCTATCCTTTAATAGCGCTCAGTCCCAATTTTGAATTCATACATGATTGTATTAAGTGTAATTGTCTCAAAATTTGCATGCTCTTTAAAACAACTGTTAATGAATTAACTCAACAAAACTATTACCATATGACGGTGAAGCGAGACATTGTCCTGTGATTTCAGTTTAAAAACACTTTAAATACTGGATGTGTGACTATCATTAATATGTAACTAAATGCAACAAACTAATAGCCATTTTCTACTTAAAATGTGTATTTATCCTAGATGTCTAAGGCCCAGGCAAATATTTAAGTAAAAATAAGACAAAATGAGCCAGAAAAGGGGTTTTTTTTGCAATGGCAAGCAGCAAAGGCTCAAGTGACACTGCACATATTGCAAGCAGCAATGGGTGAGACTGCACATATGTCTCACTTGAGCCTCTGCTGCTTGTAATATGTGCAGTCTCACTTGAGCCTTTGCTGCTTGTATTATGTACAGTCTCATTTGAGCCTTTACGCTTGTAATGTGTACAGTCTCACTTGAGCCTTTGCTGCTTGTAATATGTACAGTCTCACTTGAGCCTTTGCTGCTTTTAATATGTGCAGTCTCACTTGAGCCCTTGCTGCTTGTGATATGTGCAGTCTCACTTGAGCCCTTGCTGCTTGTGATTATGTGCTGTCTCACATGAGCCTTTGCTGCTTGTAATATGTGCAGTCTCACTTGAGCCCTTGCTGCTTGTAATATGTGCAGTCTCAGATGAGCCTTTGCTAAATGTAATATGTGCAGTCTCACATGAGCCTTTGCTGCTTGTAATTTGTGCAGTCTCACTTGAGCCCTTGCTGCTTGTAATATGCACAGTCTCACTTGAACCTTTGCTGCTTGTAATTATGTGCAGTCTCACATGAGCCTTTGCTGCTTGTCACAAGTGCAGTCTCACTTGAGCCTTTGCTGCTTGTAATATGTGCAGTCTCACATGAGCATTTGCTGCTTGTAATATGTGCAGTCATACTTGAGCCTTTGCTGCTTGTAATAAGTGCTGTCTCGCCTGAGCCTTTGCTACTTGTAATATGTGCTGTCTCACCTGAGCCTTTGCTGCTTGTATAAATGTGTCTAGCCCTATAAGTTGGCTGTGAGCGAGCAATTGAATGATGTTAAATGGATAATGCCAAGGGCCTTTTTCTTATGTGCAACCTCAACAGAATTTTTTATTTTTGGGTCGGGTGTTAGTCAATTGATCAAAAGTTCTTTGCAGTTGCTTTATAAATGGGCTGCAAGTTAAGGCTCAGACCAGCCTGTGCATATGCATGTCAAACACAATCTCTAGGACAAACAATAATTGCTGATAATAGGCTCAGCATGATCTATGTCATCAATGTTTGGAAGACCAGTTTTTTGTGGCATGGCTCATTTGATGAATCAGTCTGTATTAACTCTTAAGGGGAATGGGAACACCTGGCAGATTTTTCTGCCATTTTTCAAAGGAAGACAACTTTCAGAACCTCCTGTTCTCTTTTCTATAAGCTCGGTCCAGCTGTATACGGGGGTCTACTCTTAAAAGAAAGAATTTGCCCCTCAGTTGCAAATTCTTTCCTTTAAGAGTTGACCCCTATTGACATGGGAGATAAAAATACTTTTGCAGGAGTTGCCTCTCCTGAAGGTGTTCCCATTCCCCTTAAAGCACCACAGAAAGTTTAAGAGTAGACAACAATTTTATCTTTTAAATTATTTTCAGAGAAAATCAGGCTTGCCATTTCATGTGAATTGTCTGCCGACAATTCACATGTAATGCGAAGCCTCATTTTTTTTTTTTTGGGGGGGGGGGGGGGGGGGAATTAAAAACAAATAAAATAACATCTGCAAATGTTGTGCTTGACAGTTTATAGGTTAAGAAAGGCATAACATGAAACTTTCTATTTTCTAAGTTATATTATTTTGTGATATTGGTGTGCATTGCTAGGGTATGCTGGAAAAGCATGAGGCAAACTCATTATCAAACAAGTCCAAATGATTTTGGTAGGTTAAAAGCACAACTTTGGTAGGTAAAAAGCATATCAGCTTGTTGTGTTTGCTTTGATAAATGACTGACAGCTCCAGATAAGGTGGAATACTGAGCATTATTTTTCTTATTTCTCACCTCAAACATATGTTGTTTGTTTGTATTAGAGTTTAACGGCCCAGTCAACACTATTTTAGGTCATTTTTGAGCCGGTCAGTTTACCTATCCACACATTTCCTGGGCAGGGTTAAATGTAAGCGGTTAACCAGTACAGTGCACAGTAAGCGGTTAACCAGTACAGTGCACATTCTTTTGCCAGAAACTGACAACTGCCTTTCTTGAATCAACAGAAGGGAGAGAATGACAGTAGAAAAGATTTCATGATCAATTTCCACAAAAGAATGTTGCCGACCCGGCAGGTATCGAACCAGCATCCTCCTGATCACCAGTCTGACCCGCATCGGACTGAGCTACCGAGGCTGGCAAAAGACATATGTCTGTTACATGTAAGAATCCCCTCAAGAGGCAATCTAACAAGTACACACAACATTTGTTTCTTACAAGAAATAAGGAAAATTATCCCTTAATTAGTTTCTCTCCCGTATCTTGAGCTATGAATGCTACTGAAGGTGCCTATCAAAGATTTTGAAAACATGTAAAATAAAATTTATTATGCTTGCTGCTTGCAACTATGTGTCATACATACCCCTCTGGATCATATTCCATTCTTGACGGACTTCTGGCTGTCCGTGGTGTCATAGGGTAGTGGCGATAGCTTGGAGACTTTGATAGCTGAGCACACTTTTTCTGAAAGCCATGACTTGTAAGGTTATTTATGATTAGAAACATTTTATTTACTTGACAAATTCTTTTACTTTTAATTGACGTTGCAATCAGCTGCCATTAAACGAACTGTTGAAACTAGTGTTGTTCTGAAAAAAAAAAATGTGTCTCCTTGGTCTTGCTTCTTAAGATGTAGGGCTACACCTTGCAGACTTTTTTGGCTGTTTTTTTTTTTAAAGAGAGACAGCTTTTCTGACTTCCTGTTTCGCTCTTCTGTACACTGAACCCTTCCGCGGAAAATGAGACTAATCTTAAAGGACCCTGAAAATGGGTCTACTCTTAAAGGAAAGAATTTGCTCCTTAGGAGCAAATTCTTACCTTTAACAGTAGACCCTTTAGATATGGGAGGCAAAAATAGATTAAAAAATAGTTACCTCTCTTGAAGGTGTTTCCATTCCTCTTAAGAGACACTTGCTTGTCAAATCTAGTTATTCAGTTTCATGATCTACCTTTATTCAGTTTCATGATCTACCTTTATTCAGTTTCATGATCATCCTTTAAGAAAATTTTGGATAAGTATGTTATAGCTATTCAAAAACAGTCTGACTGATTTCGCTTTCTGCTTACACTGCCCATTTAAGGGGAATGGGAACATCTAGCACAATTTTCCGCCATTTTCCAAAGGGAGACAACTTTCAGGACTTACTGTTCACTTTTCTATAATCCCTGGCCCACCGAAAAATGTGTCTACTCTTAAAGAAAAGAATTTGCTCCTAAGGAGCAAATTCTTTCATTTAAGAGTTGACCCCTATTGACATGGGAGACAAAAATACTTTTGCAGGAGTTGCCTCCCCTGAAGGTGTTACCATTCCCCTTAATAAAGCTACTATCTATATTTCATATGAGCCTCTTTATAACACTGCTCATAGCACAACTAGAGATTAACAAAAATGTTCTAAAACTGGGTTTAGAGAGATAATGTCGGTTGGTGCCTGATGCTCTGTCTCTGGTCGGGCTCATCGGAGTCAAACTGTTGGTTTTCTTTTGCTCCAGCATTTCAGTGGTTTCTTGCTGTCGAGTCCTCACCGTTGTCTCACCTCTGTGGTTCTTTGATTTTTGTGTTCACGGAGATGTTGCACTGATGAGTTAGGAGGCCTTCATGCGGACTGAACAAATTATTTGTCTAAATCGCGACGGAAGTAAGGGCGAGGATTGTGGCCACGTAAAATCGATTTAAGCCCCCCAGTGGAAATCTTCCACTGACCGTTCCAAGGCGGCTCTTCTGTGGCGATTTATTTATGTTGTTGTATGTTACTTACTGTGTGTATCACTTGCGTCTTTTGGTTTTGGATGGCCATATGGCCATTTTGTGGGAAAGTAACTGTCCTAATGGCCTTCCTTTGTTTAGGTTTCCATTATGGTCTGGTCACTTAATGTTTGTATTTCTTTCCCTTTGGTGTCTTTTATGGGTGGAGTAAGTTAATTGTATCAATTCCTGATCTTTGTTTTACTTCTACTTTTTCTAAGGTAAACAAACTCATTCCACACAAAACTGCACAGATTAATACATATATGAAATGATTATTTCTGTAAACCCGCGGAGCCCAATTGATGATAGCAGTGTTAACTTAACATACAATAATCCAGCATAAATTGTTTCTTTTGATACAAATTAAAGTGTTTCTAATGTTATAAAAGAAACCATGCTATAACTAGTAGTGTAATAACAGGGCTTCACAACATTGTGGCACTGATAGAAAATTACTGGTACCATACTAATGCCAAAATATGTGGCTTGCCAGAGGCCAGTATCTCAACCTCTTTATAACAGTGTTCATTATAACATGGTTTTGGACATAAAACTGTATAAAGATGGATCCCAAAATGTATAGATTACATAGAAAAATGACCATAAATGGTCATTTTTCTATATAACCTATATTTTTGGGATCCATCTTGAAACCATGTTATATCTAAAACCATGTTATAACGAAGTTGTGGTGTGTCCCTTGCAGATTCCAGCAAAAAATTCAAATCAACTCTGTGTCAGTCAGTCATAACAAGCCACCCTCTCTAAATAAAGAAATTACACTTTTACTTACTTACTTATTTAGTCTCACAAAGTGATATTTTCAGTCCTTGTCAATCCAAATACATCAAAACCTCTTTATAACATTGTTCATTAAAGCATGGTTTTGGATATAACACATATTCAAAATGGATCCAAAAATGTCAAGAAAATTACGGTAACCATAAATGGTCTTTTTTCCATATATGTAGTCTATACATTCTTGTTTGGATATAGTCTATACATTTTTGTTTGGATATAACATGGTTGTTAAACTAACTGGACCCCAACAATAGTGTTATAAACAGGTGGGCATATTGTCTCTCTTTGAATATTCACATATGCACAGGTTGATTTATGTTTTCCCTAGACTAAGTAATCAAGCAGTTATCATTATGATTTTATTTCTAATCTCCATCCACTGGACATTGCTATTACATTTATAACAGCAATTTAAGTCTATATAAACCCTATATTTACCGCCTGTACTTAAAAGCAAGTGATACAATACAGGCCATGAAATGGCCCTGGCTGATTAGTGATAAATTTTCAGTTTTGTTGTCCTTTGCAAGCATCACTTTTATACTCTAGAAAAACTAGAAATGCTTCCATAGGACACAGATTCCCCTGCCTGAAAATATGTCAATGTTAGTATTTGCCCTTCGACCCCTAAGAATGACCTTGACCTTACAGGTACAGACCTGGGTCTTATGTGAAACAAATTGTCTCATGATGGTTAACATTTTAATTTACAAATCCATCCAGGAACAACAAAGATATTTAACAGACACAAGAACACTTTTTTTTACCTTTGACCTCTAAGTATGACTTTGACCGTGGACATACCAACCTGGGTCTTGCGCATTACACATCAACTCATGATGTTTATCATTTCTACCAAATAATTTCAAAATCCATTCAGAATAACTGGATTCAAGAAAAAGACATTTTTCTTTACCTTTGACCTGTAAGTATGACCTTGACCTTGGGTCTTGGGCATGACACATTGTCTCATGGTGGTTAACATTTCTGCCTAGTAATTTCAAAATCCATCCAGAAATAAGCAAGTTATTGACTGTGTTTAAGATTCGGACCCTTTTTTAAACCTTTGACCTCTAAGTACGACCTTGACCTTGGAGGTACAGACCTGTGTTTTGTGTGAGACAGATCGTCTCATGATGGCTAACATTTCTGCCAAGTAATTTCAAATTCCATCCAGAAATGAGAAAGTTATTGACCGTGTTCAAGTTTTGGAAACTTTTTCTTTACCTTTGACGGCTAAGTATGACCTTGGCCTTAGAGGTACAGAACTGGGTTTTGCGTGCTGCACATCGTCTTGTGATGGTTAACATTTCTGCCAAGTAATTTCAAAATCCATCCAAAAATAAGAAAGTTATTGACCTTGTTTAAGTTTCAGACCCTTTTTCTGACCTTTGACCTCTAAGTACAAGTTCTTCGAATGGACGGGGCATAAAAAGTGTGTTTGGATTTCTGTGACTGTTCCACAGAGGTTTGTGATAAAATGTCAATGTTCCATACTTTGACTGAATAATCAGTATCCCAACACCAAACTGCAAAAACATTATACAACAACTAACTACATGTACATTCTATGTTATAGGCAAAACCCTTTAAGTGCCAAGAAAAATGTGTACAGCAGATGACAATTGATTCTTTCTTCTTTTTTTTTTTTCAGAGAAAATGAAACATGACATTTTATGTGAATTGTCTGCACAGCAGATGATACCCATGCAATGTCAAGTTTTACTTTCTCTGAAAGATAAGAAAAAAAATACTTCAAAAATGCAATCTGCCTGTCATGACTGGTGCTTCATCAAAAGGACCTGTACTATAACAGGGTTTTGAATATAACATGGCTTTAAGATGGATCCCAAAAATGTATAGATTATGTTGAAAATTAGACATTTTTCTACATAATTTATACCATTTGTTTGGATATAACATGGCATTTTAATTAACAGTTTCAGTTCAGTGATTGTTGTGTATATGGATACATTTGTTTATCACGTTAACTAAGCTTGTATACTTGTTACATTTCAGAAACCCATTTTGTACATAATTGTTTACATAAGGGATCTTACATGAGTGTTCATGTATTATTGCCTTTATTAAACGAGTTGAGGAAAAGGGATAACATGTTAGGCTTTGCCGAGCATTTTATCCCTTTTCCTCAATGAGTTTAATAAATTAAAAAAAACATGAACACGAATGCAAGATTCTATTTCATATGACATTTAAAATGCATTTTATTCACAATTTGTTTAAAAAAATGTCAATATTCTGCCATCAGTAAATGTGACATCGTTAAGGTTGTCGTACAAATAACGTTACGGAGGGTATCTAACTAATTTGCATATTTAATCCACGAGTGGATTATCGAATTTATTACATGGCATTATTACATTTTAAGACACGATGTCATATGATAAAATTCACAAACCACAACCTTAAGATGTGTACAAAAATGGTAAATTTCAGAAACCACAACCTAAAGATATGCGCAAGAATGTAACATTTCAGAGATTGCTAAACCTACAAGTTGTGGAACAAGAGAAAGACAGAACAGAATAAACAACAGTAAAAACCAGTGGCCAGTTGTTCAAAACTAACGACATCATCAGCTAATGAATCGTTAAAACTTTGAACATTAGATATGGCAAATATGCTAGTATTTTTGCTTAAAAAATGTGAGTAGCTTTTGCGTAATACGCAAAAGCTACTCAAATTTTTTCAGCAAAACTCACACTATATTAAATATCGTACTTGCTAGAAAAGTTAACAATTTGACTACTAATGAGCTCGTTAAGCTAACGATGCTTTGAACAACTGGACTCTGACATGTGAAAACTGAAACAAATAAAGAAAACTTCAAAATAAACACAAATTAAATGTGAATGCAAAATCAAAACAGCTGAGTATATTTAATTTCTCTTGCATTCCATGTACAATGTTTTTTCTGTATAGATGCAAATTTTGTGTACAAAAAAAGAAAACAAAATTCCATATATGTGTGTGCAGTTTCTCACCACATAAACATAAAACTCCTGAAGAATGATCAAGAAAGTATGAATCAATATACAAATACCTGTTTCTAAACAAAAGTAAAAACAGTAAATTGTTTCAATTTTTCATTGTTTAAGGGTTGTGATCAGGGCATAGCTTAATCCTTATCCTGCTGAATATTCAATTTAGCCACACCCATTTCTGACTTGGAACCAATCAGATTACTTGATGTAATTTATTCCTGCAAATTCACAAACTGCATGACAGTGTAGATCATGATCAGATGGCTTCTTCAAAAGCCATCTGATCTGGATCTACACTGTTTGCAAAGGTTGGGGTTGTTGTGGACAGCAGGATAAGGGGTAAAAATGTATTGCATTTTACTACAATAAAGAAATAATGAAAGAAGATAAACTTATCTCTGTGTCATAGTTCCAGATCAGGATGAGTAACGAGGATAATTAAGGGATAATTTTCCTTATTTCTCGTTAGAAGCATTTAACCCTTGTCCTACTGAATATTCATATATGCCACACCCACTGCCGATTATCAACCAATCAGATTACTTGATAAAAATTATTGCAACAAATTCACAATCTGAATGGCAAACAATGTAGATCCTGATCAGATGGCTTCGTCAGAAGCCATCTGATCTGGATCTACATTGTTTGAAAGATAAGACATATTCGGGATTAGCAGGACAAGGGTTAAGTATTGTGGCTACTTGTTGCAAATGCCTCAAAAGCACAATTCTACCAAGGATCTACAACCACATGCTGTCATGGAGAAATAATAAAAGCTATCCAAAAGCTGTTCTCATTGCTCCTCTTCATATATGGAGCTATGAGTGTGGGTCAATTTCTTACATGCTTTTCAATGAAATATAGAGATTACTCAGTGAAATTGAAAATGATATTGTCACTTGCTTTAAACAGTGATTGATACCAATTTTATCTTTCCTGTTTGGGACTACTTCTTTTTCTTCAAAACTAATTCTTGATTTTGATTTTTTTTTCAGTGTGAGATTGAATTTTATTTCGCTCATGAATAACAAAACTGGTATTTTCACTCGTGGCTATGTCACTCGTGAAAATACTGGTTTTGGTGTCCATTCGATGAAATAAAATGTGTTCTTACACTGAAAAAGTTAAATATTTTCTATATATTACATACTAAATTCTTGTGTAATTTTTAATGTCAGTTTCAGCTTAACTGTCAATTTTACAGGTTGTAATAATAAACTTTATATGAAATTAAAAGTGATAAAAATACTGAAGAGGTACCTATTCAATAGCATAAATTTTATGCTATCCCAGTAACATCTAACCCTTATCTTGCTGAATATTCATTTAAGTCACACCCATTTCTGTCTATCAACCAATCAAATTACTTGATGTAATTTATTGCTACAAATTCATAAACTGAATGCCAAACAGTGTAGATCCTGATCAGGTGGCTTCTTCAGAAGCCATCTGATCTGGATCTACACTGTTTGCAAAGGTAGGGGTTGTCGTGAACAGCAAGATAAGGGCTAATCTATAGCAACTTTACATTTTGAAATTTTTCTCATAAAAACAGGACTTTTTACTCTCAAATGACCTAATTTTTGTGACTGTTCAACTTTGCTATAAAGCATAAGTTCAATATTTAACAATATACTGATGACACCTTGGTAGCTAAAACTTCATGCTGTGCATCTCAGCCATATTCCAATAGGCTTCAAGGCCTAGTTAAAGATGTCTTTCTGGGCCCAGTTGTTCAAAGCATCATTAGCTTAACGAGCTCGTTAGTGGTCATATTGTCAACTGTTCTAGCAAGTTTAATATGTAAAATTTTGGTATTTTTGCTGAAAAAAATGTGAGCACCTTTTGCGGATGCAAAAGCTGCTCACATTTTTTCAGCAATAATATTAGCATATTTGCCAGAATAAATGATCAAAATTTTAACGATATGTTAACTAATGACGTCGTTAGTTTTGAACAACTGGCCCCTGATATTTAGAATTTGAATACTTAATACTGGTACAGAGGGATATAGCCAGTTTTACATCATTATCAATAAATTACTTAGCATCTGTTGACTATTATATCACTGTGGCATTAGTTTATGATACAGTAATTTTATACATACATTTCTACACCAGTTAATCTTGTGGAAGTTAAGAACATATGAGCCCCGCCAAGTGAATTTGTGTCGCGGAGCATTCCGTCATGACAAATTTTAACTGCGCATGCCAAGCCAACCAGAGGGGCCAGGGATATGGTTCTGTCTGAAGGTTCCTCTTCATTCACTGCTTGTATGAGCGAGCAGCAAAGGTTCTGGCGAGACTGCGCAGATGCGCAGGCTCGCCTGAACCTTCGCTGCTCACATAGGCGATAAGTACCAAAATCGCTTGACGGGGCCCATATAATAATAGCATAACTCAAACTAAGAAAGCGTATCAAGGATAGTTAGGGGATTATCTTCCTTATTTCTTTTTACAAAGGTATGTTATGGGTACTTGTTAGAATTGCCTCATTCATTTGAGGCAATTCTAACAAATACCCATAACAAACGTTTTACTGCAGAGGTAAGAAAAATATCCCGAAATTATTCTCAGTAATCCTCCTTATCTGGAACTATGCAACAGACAGCTTTTTAAGGGGAATGGAAACACCTGGCAGATTTTTTTTCCGCCATTTTTTCAAAGGGAGACAACTTTCGGGACTTCCTGTTTGCTTTTCTATAAGCCCTGTCCCACTGAAAAAGGGGTCTACTCTTAAAGGAAAGAATTTGCTCCAAAGGAGCAAATTCTTTTCTTTAAGAGTTGACCCCTATTGACATGGGAGACAAAAATACTTTTGCAGGAGTTGCCTCCCCTGAAGGTGTTCCCATTCCCCTTAACTACAAGATGACAGTTTATACATAGAAGGATCAAGAAGATTGAGATGGTATACATGTATATATACAATACACAGAGACATTAGTCTGAAAACTCAAGATCCAAACATAGCACCAGACAATGGGGAGTATCAAGGACAATTTTCTTATTTCACCAAAAACATCATCACGAAAACACACCTATATAATTCTGACCCCCTTCAACTCCACTTTTATATAGTAAAACTGGGGTTTATGGAGGTTAAACCTTATTTTTCTTTGATGAGGCGGTTCTAACGTGTACCTAGGATCTCTATTTTGAGCAGAAATAAGAAAATATGACAATTTTTCATCTTAAAATTTTTGTTTTTTCGGCGGTAAAATTTACAATGTATTTGTATAGGCGTGTTTTCATAATGTATTCTGTGGGTACATGTTAGAATTGTCTCATTGGTACTATTCTAACAACTAGCCACAGCATAGGTTTCTGAAAAGAAATTAGAAAAATTAATCCTGAATTATCCTTGTATCCCCCACTTAATATCTGGTGCCATGTTCAACGATATACCTTCAAGACTGGAAATTCATCAAACTGTAAATACATCACATGTACCAGTGAGAATTAAGGAACATCTCACATAAGTCCTAATGAAACAACTCATGGTATGTACAATGAGTGTGACAAAATGACCAACTGTGTGAGAATCTGATAATCATACTACTAGGGCCCAATTGTTCAAACCTAACATCATTAGTTAAAATATTATGAAACCTTTATTCTGCATTCAATATGGCAAATATACTAAATTTTTGCCAAAAAAATGTGAGTGGCTTTTGCAAATGCAAAAGCTACTCACATTTTTTCCTCACATTTTTTTCAGCAAAAATATTAGAATACTATAATTTGTTCTTGCTAACAAAGATACTAAATATTTGCTGAAAAAATGTGAGTAGCTTTTGCAAATGCAAATGCTACTCACAGTTTTTCAGCAAAATTATGAGTACTTAATATACTTCCTAGAACAGAAAACAATTTGGCCACTAACAAGCTGGTAAAGCTGGTGATGCTTTGAACAACTGGGCCCAGGTTTTGTCACATGCCCTTATTTGCACAGAAAACTGGCAATATCTTCAATATGTCATCACACAGTCACTGGTAGTTTCATACCCATTCACAATGTAACTAAAGAGTGATATGAAATGTGTGATGGTATGATTTTATGTAGTGATGATATGACATTACTTATAAGTTGTATGATATATAGTTTAATACATAGTATTATCTCTTAATCTTAATCAGACACTCTGTACCGCCCCCGCCCATAGGGGCTTGAAGAAATATACCGGCTGCACGATGCTTCCACGCAGAGCTGAATCCGGCCCGCACACTAGTACAGGTAAACCGCTTAAGAGGATCTATGCCGGCCCAGGAACCGCGGTGCGAGGCGGACCGCCCATGCTAATAAACCATATTGGTTTCATTGGGCGACAGGGCTTGAGATGTCATTTCATCTCAATGTCGGGTAAAAGTCCCACAAAATTGGAAGCAACGTCTCCAAAATGACCTTTACAGTGTTGACGGGGACGTTAAACCTCAAATCAAACAAAACAGACACTCTGTAACACACTATGTGGACCCAGACTAAAGAAATTTTGATATTCAAATTTATCTGGCTGATCAATGAACTCATCAATGAAATTATAGGAAACATACTTTAGAAAGTCATCCCAAGTTGCAAGCAAGAGCTGAGTTCAGGAAATATCCTTATGAATTGACAAAAAGCATCAGATCTAGTTTATACTGTTGCAATGATTTATTATTATACGCTGTTTTCTATTAAAACCTGTTCTTCATAAAATGTATGTTGTTGAGTACTTGTTAGAATCATCTCATTAAGTCGGTAAATGTTAGAAATTATACTTCAAAATAATAAACCTCAGAACTGTCCAATATCTTGAGCTATTCTTTGGGCAGTAGTGCTTGAGATGTCATTTTATCTCAATGTCAAACTAGAAATGTGTCCAGACGACACAGATGCCCCCGCCAAGGGCCCCGCCTCACCCCGAAAATCCATGTTGCAACAAAATTTTCTAAGTGTGTGATCTTGTCATTAGGAACATTTGTGAGAAGTAATATTGAAATTGGTGAAAAAATGTAAGCGCTAGAGCAATGACAAAGTTTTTCTAAAAATAGCCACAGTGACCTTGACCTTGAAAGTCAATCTCGCTCGAGGTATTGTCATAAGGAACATTTGTGTGAAGTTATATTGAAATCAGTGAAGAAATGTAGTCGCTAGAGCGATGACAAAGTTTTTCTAAAAATAGCCACAGTGACCTTGACCTTGAAAGTCAAAATCGCTCAATGATATTGTCATAAGGAACATTTGTGTGAAGTTATATCGAAATCGGTGAAGAAATGTAAGGGCTAGAGCCATGACAAAGTTTTTCTAAAAATAGCCACAGTGACCTTGACCTTGAAAGTGGAACTTGCTAGAGATATTGTCATAAGGAACATTTGTGTGAAGTTATAATGAAATTGGTGAAGAAATGGAAGCGGTAGAGCTGTGACAAAGTTTTTCTAAAAATGGCCACAGTGACCTTGACCTTGAAAGTCTAACTCGCTAGAGATATTGTCATAAGGAACATTTGTGTGAAGTTATATTGAAATCGATGAAGAAATGTAAGCGCTAGAGCGATGTTGTGCGAGGGGATAATTAAAAAATTTTTAAGTCTATGACCTTGACCTTGAGGTTATGGCCATGGGTGGGGGTATCGCTGAATAAAATGGACAGGTATCTAACATCATACCAAATATCAAGTCAATCCATCGCATGATTTGGAAAATATCAACTCTTAAAATATCTAATTAAAAATTTCTAAGTCTGTGACCTTGACCTTGAAGCCATAGGCATGAGTGGGGGTATTGCCAAATAAACATTTGGACCTGTATCTATCATCATAGCATACATAAGCCAAATCCATAATGTAGTTTGGAAAATTTGAGCTCTTTAAAATTTTCACATTAAAATTGTCTAAGTCTGTGACCTTGACCTTGAGGTCATAGGCATGGGTGGGGGTATTGCTGAATAAAACATTGTACCTGTATCTATCATCATATGAACCAAAGCCATCATAAAAGTTCAGGTTCTACCAGGTACAAATACCTTAACTGGTGTCTTTAACATGGAAAATTTCTAAGTCCATGACCTTGACCTTGAGGCCATGGGCATGGGTGGGGGTATCGCTGAATAAAACTTTGGACCTATATCTATAATCGTACCAAATATGAACCAATTCCATCAAATGGTTTGGAAAATATGAGTTCTAAAATGTTCAAGTCTACCTGTTACAAAAACCTTAACCTGAGTCTTTAACATTGAAAATTTCTAAGTCTGTGACCTTGACCTTGAGGTCACAGGCATGGGTGGGGGTATTGCTTAATAAAACTTTGGACCTATATCTATCATCATACCAAAGATGAACCAGTTCCATCAAATGGTTAGGAAAATATGAGTTCTAAAAGTTCAGGCTCTACCTGTTACAAAAACTTTAACCTGAGGTTACAGGATCACGTATACGTACGTACACACACACGTACAGACGGACGTACACATGTACGCACGTACGCACGTACGGAAAACCCAAAAACTATATGCCCCCGGCATCATATGATGCGGGGGCATAAAAATCTCATTGACAAAGCCAAACCTCCAACGACTTCAGCGGAATGACAGGGCAATGATCAGACAGATCTGCTATGTCAATCCACAGGATGCTGTCACCATCAGGTCCAGTGAGTTACTTGAGCATCTTGGCATTGAGGACCTGGACCTAATCCTGAAGGAGAGAAGGCTCTGCTGGTATGGACATGTGGAACACTCCAACAGGGCAGTCAAGACTGTCTGTGACATACAGGTAGGTGGAAAGCGGGGACCTGGAAGGCCCAAGATGACCTGGAAGCAGCTGACAGAAATAGATTGCAGAGAATGGAAACTCTCTGCTATAGATCCTCATGATAGACAGGCCTGGAGATCTGATGTAAGATCTGCCATGCGTGCAGCAAGCCAGCTACCAGAAAGGGGGCCCACTTATGTAGATGTTGCCCCTGTACCTGTAAGTTAATCAAACATACGTTGATGATGATGATGTCAAGTAAGTCCCACAAAATCAGAAGCAATGTCTCCAAAATGATCTAAATAGTGTTGACATCAGGGCTCGAGAAACTGAAGAATCCAAATCGGTCCAGCCAGATTTCGCCAAAAAATTACGGAAATTGCCGATCGGTTTCGGTAATTTCCGTAAACTCAATTGGCGATTTTCAATTTCAAAATGTGTTAATAGCGTAACGAATGACATACCAATGTTGCTCTTACACTTGTCAACGGATATGAGCACCATGCAGTATCTTGATTATAAACAGCAATTATTGCTCACATCGTTCAGATTTCATAGATCTACTTTCATTTTCTACGCCAGATTTCATCTACTTTCATTTTCCCAATATCCGGGTCACTCAGAACCTTAAGACCGCTAAAGGGAAACAACCGACGTGGGGCAGTAAAAGACCAGTTCGATGGTCACTATTTTTTCCCCCCTTTTTAAAAACTTTAAAATATTTCTCTTATTTCACGCATTTTATTTTGCCCAAATTGCTTTGTTTACAAATGTTTACAACGTGCAGCAACGTGGTCGGAAAATGACGTCATACGGTTTCCGTTTACACAATACACATTAATGCAGTCAAGGACGTAACCAACACACCTGTTTTAAGTGATTGATTTTAATAGAGCTTATTTCTAAAAAAAAAATCGTTTTGAACGGGTTAAAAAATCGAAAAACATTTCTTTACTCTCGAAACAAAACATGGCCGAACGAGAGTCATTGAAAATCTTGCATGGCCGAACCGTGTTTAAAAGAATATAAATACATATTTCACGATCACACAAGCCTGAAACAAATTGCTTTGTCTACAAATAACGTGGTTTATGTTATTGGTTTCAATGGAGCGTATTCTTAAATAAAAATATCGTTTAGAATGGGTGCAATAAGGCATTTTCCCTCGAAGGCATAACACGCAATGTTCAGACATGACAGGTGTGTATTGAAAATTGCGCCCTGTGAAAAAAAAATATATATTCAAATACCGGTTCTATAGTAATCCATAAATTAATGACTTGTCTAAACAAACTAGCGTATGTCCTGCATTTATTGACCTTATTTTCTCACCTTGCCAGCTTGCCGATAACGCCTCAGGCTAGTTTTCACGGATTAATAATTTTGACACACAGGTCAAATTGCGCTGCGATAAGATCAAAGAACCCGACGTGGACTTGTCCAATTTTCACCTAGTTAGATAATGAACCGGTCTAATACCTTGTGCTGCAGGCGTTTTGTATACATGCTTGGATTATCAGTGGCAAACGGTCAGCTTGTTTTTACAACATAATGATTTAGCGACAATTTTCGAACCGATTTTTAATGACAGATTCTATCTGTCATCTCTAGCTATCCTGCGTGTTGTAAAGTAGTTCCGGCTTTCTTACGACTTTCTTCCGGCTTTGACCGCCAAAGAAATATGAGTCCGCACAAAAATGTAGTCCGGTTAGGCGCAGTTATCAAAATTGTACATCCTATAATCGCAATACAAACTTTTGAAGCAGACGACTTGACGATTTTATCTTACCTTTCAGAAAATATATTCAGCACTTCATATGAATCAGCTGCATCATGCGAGACTGTATACCTAGATCAATGCGGCATCTGCTTAGACGTCTGCTCAGGTTTTACACTGTTATCTAACAGTGCTGTCAATATTTAATCCGTAAAGACCAGCCGTCAGCTGCAGACCAGAATATTAATGGGTTTTCCGACATTCGAGGTCAAGTCTAGGTCAGTTACAACTAGGTGTATATCAGACTTTGCGAGAAAGGCTGTCCCTTTCAACCCTGGAATATGGTACAGATACCTATATAGTGTAGGTCCTGTGATATAATTCTAGGTGCCATATTTAGCAGAATGGACGAGCCCAACTTCAGTGATGGAAGAGTACACTCCAGAAACTCAAGGCAGTGAATAAATCAAAGCACTGACAACACTCATGCCGATTGTCTCTAAATGCAGGCTGGTCATGAACGAGGATTTGGACTGATCCGTTTAAACTTAACGGAAGTTTAGTAACTGATGCAAAAATGTAGAACAAGATCAGCACCGTGTTCTGTGGCGTTTGATCTTAGCCTACATTGTTTGCCAGATCGAACATTTTTCAAGTGCAGATTTTACACTTAACACCTCCATGTAACCAAGACTGACAAACGACCCGGCTATGTTCGGGTTGATTGTTTGGCATTCGATCCGAAGTTACAAATAAAAAAGCGATTCAGAGCTAACGTCTACGTGACTATCACTGACTTCTCAGAATAACCTTTTTCATGCAGAAAATAGCCGCAGTGAGATCAGGGTATTCCATAAGACTGAAGAGGGTCATCCTGGAATCATAGGGTGAGCTTGGCAAACAGTGTAGACCAAGTTCGGACGCTGCAGAACGCGCTTCTTATCAAAATCTTCACTATTCGTATGGAATTTCAGAGTTAAATTAAACAGTTTAATCTCAGCCCAGGACTTTTACCCCGACCTACATCCCACCAACACTTTCGGTGCTTTGATTTTGAAACCAAACGATTGCATGATTACAACACGCTTAGGCACCATGCCCTTAAGATAAAAAGGTTAAATCAATCAACCGTGACGTATGGTTACCAGTCCAGCAGCGATCCTGTGTTTTGTATTGTTTGATTTGAGGTTTAACGTCCCGTCAACACTGTATAGGTCGTTTTGGAGACGTTGCTTCCAATTTTGTGGGACTTTTACCCGACACTGAGATGAAATGACATCTCAAGCCCTGCCGCCCAATCAAAACCAACAGGGTTTATATGCATGGACGGTCCGACTCGCACCTCTTTGCCTGGGCAGGCTTAGATCCTCTAAGCAGATTACCAGTACTCGTATGCGGGTCGGTTTCAGCTCTGCGTGGAAGCTTCATGCAGCCCATCTATTTCTTTAAGCCCCGATGGGCGGGGGTCAACGATCCTGTGTACCACCTTCACATCAGCACTGATATAAACCACATAATAGGGATCAAACTTTTGATGTGTGATGTAAAGTCATGCCTAGAAAAGAAGAAATTGTATTTTGTTCTCAAAACGCATCAAGTGAGAACGTATTGCAACATTTTTCATTAAACCCTTGACAGTTAGAGTGAGTTAGTGAGTGTTTGAGTTTTACGTCCCACCAACAGCTAAGGTCATACGGAGACGATACCTTGGTTTAAAGACACATCCGAAAGTCTGGAAAAGTCCGGGATCGATCCTGCGATCCCTGGTTTACAAGGCGAGTAGCATAACCACTACACCACGGAGGCTTCTAATGGACAGTTAGAAGCTGGTCGGAAAGCGGATGGCGTTGACTCTGATTTTGGGTGCCACATGTGTGTGATCTATTTGTCTGTGGAGCGACATCTTACTATCAACAGAAGACGCTAGTGGACGTCGGCGTAAGGGAAGACCGACGTCAGTACGTCAAGATCGATTCATCCGACAGACGCATATGCGAAGCAGATTTCCGCCGGCATCTGCTACATTGTACCTGTAGATAAACAAAGGGTTTCAACTACCGACTAATAAGCACTGACACTGTTCGTCGCACTTATGCGATGCACTTTTGAGAGCTAGACGTCCCTGTCGTGACCAAAATTAAGACGTCGACACAGTACGGAACACTTACGCTGGTGCATGAAATACGTACATGTATATTGGCGTCTAAACGACTCGCGTGATATGCGTTTCAGTGACACATCGCACTTCAGCGTGAATCACGCCGATTGTCGTTTCGGGATGTTTCGACACATAGGTGTAAGGTATGCCGAGGCGACGCGTGCGTAATAGAGCATGACATATCGGATGGAATAAGCGAAATGGTATGTCGAGCTATTGTAGCTAGCGACATTAAGAACATTCAAGATCATGACTGAGACGTTAACTGAACAGCGAGACGTTACATCAATCAAGTGCGTCGGCCTCACGTGGTTCTATTTATTTGTTTACGCTCAGAATCCGGGATATCTAATCCAGCAGGATTACGCGCGTGTTTAAAGTGGTGTTCTTACTCAAAAATGTCTTCAAGCCAATGGAATTCATGTACTGGACTGACCAGCCTTTCTCCTCCGATCTCTTTGTGAAAAATAGAGTGTCTTTTGGGGGGAGGTATCCACAACCGACCAGACAAAAATGTTACTAATTGCCAATAGTATTGTTAAAACTTGAATTTTAATGTTTGGTTTTGAGAACGTAAATATAGTTTCTTTCCAAAATTTGAAACATCGAATGGCATTTCATGATACCACCGGTGTATAGACATCTGCAAACATATCATACAATGGAATTTGCAGAACTACTTTTCTAAATTTTAAGATTTTTTAGAAAGGTTGTATGTAAGTTTTCACAGTGTTTTGATTTTCTCATAGAATCTGTCATTTCAGTGCCTTTGGCGCTTTGATTTAAAATGTTATAGAGTTACGGACCGATTTTTTGATCTTCTTCTGAAGTCAAAATCGGTTTATGGAGTCCAAATTCGGTCCAGAACCGAAAAACCGGCATTTTCTCGAGCCCTGGTTGACATAAACATAAAACATCAACAACATTTTTGGAGCTATGAAACTACATTGATCAGTTATTGTGCATCATTTTTTTCTCTGTTGCAAGAATTATAATACCTACCTTTGCCATCAAACGTTCATTTTCGATGTCTTTAGGAACCATATCTTCTGTGACATCTTTAGACCTGACAAACTGAGATCCACTCTTGTCCCAGCCACCACTGAAATAATCACATTACAGTAACACACCTGTGTCACATAATGCATTCTTTCAAACCTCCAAAATGATTATTCTAGCTCAAACCATTTGATGCCCATTAACCCTTTTCGTACCAAATGGAATCTTCCACCTTACATATAGCATGAGTCCATTTCAAAATTTAGGGGTGTCAGGTTCTGTTTTCTTCAAAAACTATTTGGAAAATAGCTTAACTTTTTTGCAAACAGTGTAGGCCCTGATCAGACGCTGCGTTCTGCGGCGTCTGATCTGGGCCTGCACTGTTTGCCAGGGTACCCGTTTGGGGGTTTCCAGTACAAAATGGGTTAAGATGTACTTTTATAGAATTTAAACCCAAAAATTGACCATTAAAGTTCAAAAGTGTTCAAAAGTTTAAAAACGTGACAAAAATTATTTGACGTAATGCCAAACTTACATTCAAATCTACATACCATCACAAAAAAAGACTGCAAAATTTTAAATTGATAGGTATAAAACAGTATGAGGAGTTGTGCACGTAATCATCTGACGTCAAATTCCCAAGCCGGAACAGGGGAAAAAAAGGGCTATATATAAAATTTCAGGATTCTACCTCTAACCATTCTTGAACGTAAGCAAGTGTAACGGATGGTCATATGGATGGATGGATGGATGGATGGATGGATGGATGGATGGATGGATGATGGATGGATGGATGAACAGACAGGCCCAAACCAATATGCCCCCTCAACTTCTTTGATGTTGGGGGCATAAAAATGTATGCCCCTATAAACCCCAGTTTTCTCTATATAAAAGGGGGTTTAAATGGATGTTCATTACACTGACTAATTAACATGATGAAGTCATTTGAAAGACTCATCATAATTTGCCTTTGTTACAACACCATCTCCATGTAAAGCATAATACCTTGGTCAAACTCATTCAATCATCTGCAGCAACTGACTTCTATACAGTCAACCAACATTCAATATAAGAAAAAAGCTCATTACAAAGCCAATTTTAATGGAACAAATCCTTTGCTAAGGATGAGACAGATTTATGGAGATATTTAAGCCAGTTGTATTTGATACTCCAAGAAACAAATATTATGCTGCAATAAAAATTTGTTGCTATAAAGAACCCCACTAAGAGGCAGTATAACACTGCCCCTTAGTGGGGTTCTTTATTTCAGTAAATTCTAGTTTAAAGCTAGAATCAGTCTAATCAGTAATCTTAGAACACACAAACTGTAGCATTTCTCGGATGTGATAAAGACTGATCATTGTCAGAAATTACAGACAAACTATTAAAATGTTATGCCGAAATGTTTGACAACAGATACTGTGATAATACAGAGGGTCCTGTGTACACTGTCATAAGACTGTATAAATTATTGTTTGTTTGTTTGATTTAATGTTTAACGTCCCCGTCAACACTGTAAAGGTCATTTTGGAGACATTGCTTCCAATTTTGTGGGACTTTTACCCGACATTGAGATGAAATGACATCTCAAGCCCTGTTGCCCAATGAAACCAATAGGGTTTATTAGCATGGACGGTCTGCCTCGCACCGCGGTTCCTGGACAGGCTTAGATCCTCTAAGCGGTTTACCAGTACTATTGTGCCAGCCGGATTCAGCTCTGCGTGGAAGCATCATGCAGCCCATATATTATATTCCTTCAAGCACCTGTATAAATCTTATACTGTAATGATCCTAAGTATTGTGACCGATAGGCCTAAGCAAACAGTGCAGACTCAGACCAGACTTGATTGGTTGACAGTCAAAATTAATTTATTCAGGAAGTTAAATGCCAAACCACTACTTATCACTCATTTTATTCTGCACAAATGTATATCATATTTTCTGTACCTGTCAGGACTGGCACCAGCCTTCTTTCTTCTTCTGTTTTTCTTCTTGTTTGGAACCCAGACATAGCATTTCTTAGGCAGAAAAGTTGCATCCCAGGTTGCCCGTAAATCTTCTGGCTCAAACACTTCCTGGACCTGTTTAAAGTACAGTAAAATTTCGCTATTAAAACCACCTAAAATTAAGACTAAATCTGCTTTTAGAAGCCTATTTTGTTGGGTGCCATTAATATTTATATATCTTTTCTGGTCACAGTGTCCTCTTGTGAGGGACCACCTTTGGGACTGTTCAAAAGTGGTCTTTAAGACCACATTTGAACAGTCCCAAAGGTGGTCTTAATAGAGGAATTTTACTATACATGTTTGTTTCAGACAGAAATGGATGCACCTTGCAGATATTAATTTATTCCGCTACCTCAATTTTTTTTTATAATTAACTCAACCCGATACCCCTAAATAATTATGATTCTCCATCATTATGTACATTTCAAGCTATTTCATTGGTTGAGATAAAAGTTTTAAACTTTGATAAATTCCATGAGCAAGAACCTCAGAACTAGTTCACACTGACACAGGTGGTAATATAACGCTATGTCAAAGAGCACATTTAAAACGTCGATGTATGAAGTGACGTCAACATCAATTGATGAAAAACTATTGAAAAACGTAAACATTAGAAGACAAATTAATTCAATTCATCAGCACACACAAAAAATGGCTTGATAAATTTCATACTGTTTAACCCACATGTATGAAGTTCCAAGGCTACCTTTTGCACAACAAGCTCTCAAGAACATAGCTCAGACAAAGCAGAGTAACAGGAATACTTAAAGGATAATTTTCTAAATCCTCTCAAGGGGAATGGGAACATCTGGCAGATTTTTCCGCCACTGACAACTTTTGGGACTTCCTGTCCACTTTTCTATAAGCCCTGTCCCACTGAAATCTTAAAGTAAAGAATGGGAGACAAAAATACTTTTGCAGCAGTTGCCTGCCCTGAAGGTGTATCCATTCCCTTTAAAGGCCTATTTTGTTGATACTTGTTTGAAACACTTCAACAGGGCAATTCCAACAAGTATCCAAAACACAGATTTTCATGAAGAATTCAGGAAAAATATCCTTTAGTTATCTTTGTTATTCATCTTTATCGAATAGATAAAGCTCTATACCTCTACAAAGTTAAACTTTGGACCTGGTTTTGCTGTCTGAGACTGGCCATTGGAAGACTTGGGAGATGTCTGCGGCACTCTGGTCACTTTGATACTGAAAACATAAATTGTTAAATTATAGACAGGTCATGGTAAAATTTGCAACCAGTTAACAAATAGATCAGCATGTACATCCAACCAGCCTGACCAATCACTCTTTGGATAAATACATACATTCCTTATCTGTACTCCTAACAGCTACTCTCTGTATTTTAGCTGCATTTAGTATACATTTTATATTTGAATACATTTGGAAATACTGTAATTGTTCTGAGGGCCTTATGGAAGATTAGCTCCTTTGCTAAATTTGTAACCCTCATTAAGAAAGACTGAAGTTTACTTCATTTTACTTTGCTTTACTTTTCTACTTTACATTAGATTAATTTACTTTACAGAGAACAGAGATGGCTAATGCCTACAGAAAAGACTCTGATAAGACTTTGCTTTGCCTTGCCTTGTTTTGCTTTTCTTTCCTGTGCTCTGCTCTGCTTTGTTGTACTCTGCCTGCAGAGAATATAGATGGCTATTGCAAACAGCCAGAAGACTCTGATCAGACTGTGTTGATGCACAGGTTGATCTGAATTTTTGCTGGTTGTACATGCTCATATTTTTTGTACAGATGCTGGTCTGTGCCTACACCCATAGCTCCAAACAAGGGGAAATAATAAGGATAAGAAATGGATACTTTTCCTTATTTCTCTTCAGACACCTATGTTGTGGGTCACTGAGGCAATTCTAAAACATACCCCCAATGTATTTTTAATGAAGCAATAAGAAAAATAGCCCTTTACATATCCATGTTAGAACATAATGCTCCAAGTACATGCTTGCCAATAAACAGGACAATTACTTGAAACCATCAATTTTGGTTTGGTTTGGTTTGCTTTGGAGTTCAACAGCCTAGTCAACATGATTAAGGTCATGTCAAGCCAGTCAGTTTACCTAACCACACTGTTCATAAAGTCAAATATAATCAGAAGTTAATTGTCTCATTTACATGTATGCATTGGTCACAACATAAACGCAAAATATTTGAAGGCTAGGACAGGTAGTTCTGTCTGGTGGACAATTCCATCAGAAACCAAGAAAAGACCTCACCTATTTGCTCTGACAGGATTCAACATCATGCTACTCCTCTCATGCTGTGGTTTGCCACCAAACCTGGCTGGATATTTATCACTTGGATCATCACCATAATCATCTAGCATGTTTAACACTTTGACGGTAGGCAGATCTGTTGATGGAAAACAAGAAGCATTTTGATAGTTTTCAAATTCAAGATACATGTAAAATTCCTATATTAAGAACACCTTTGGGACTGTTCAAAAGTGGTCTTCAAGACCACTTTTGAACAGTCCCAAAGGTGATCTCTGACCAGAGGTCACTGCATGCAAAAACCCAAAGAAAGAATAATTGGAACCTTCTAAATAAGCTTTTTAAAGCACAATAATTATTAGTCTTAATTTTAGGCAGTCTAAATAGCGGAATTTCACTGTATGTACAATTGAACTTCAATATTACAAATATCTCTGGGACCAGGAAATTTATTCTAGATAGGGGCAGTTCAAACTATTCAGGTTTTCACAGCAATGTGCCAAAAGCATAATTGGGATCATCTTTTTTATCTTTTTAAAAATAAAATAGAGTTGTGTGTACTCATTAGAATCTCCTCATTGAAGCGATTCTAATGAGTACACACAACATACCCTTTCAAGATAAAATCAGTAAAAGAAAAACATTTCCTAAATTATCTTCTGCGTTATTGTTCTGCGGCATCTGATCTGGGTCTACACTGTTTGCCTTTTATGGGGTTTCCGGTACATAATAGGTTAACCCTTAAGATGCCAAGAAAAACTACATCTGAGAATATTGTCTGCTGAATCTTTTTGCGAACTTTACAAAAATACTTTTGCATACAGGCAAACAGTGTGGACTTAGAGGAGCAGTCTGATCTGGGCCCACACTGTTTGCAAAAACTAATTTTAAAGTACTTGGCAAATGATAAAGCAGGCTACAATTGTCGTGATTGACATTTTACGGGTTAAACATGGCAAACAAGCCATCCATGTTTCAGTTATCCAAGGTTCAGCTCTTGAAAAGAGGATTAGTAAGGAAGATTTGTTTGTTTGTATTGGAGTTTAGCGGCCCAGTCAACACTATTTAGGTCATTTTTGAGCCGGTCAGTTTACCTATCAACACTTTCCTGGGCAGGCTTATACTTAAGCGGTTAACCAGTACAGTGCACATTCTTTCGCCAGAAACTGACTACTGCCCTTCTTGAATCAGCGGAAGGGAGAGAATGACCGTAGAAAAGATTTCACGATCAATCTCCACGAAAGAATGTTGCCGACCCCGGCGGGAGTCGAACCCGCGTCATCCTGATCACCAGTCAGACGTGCATCCGACTGAGCCACTGAGGCCAGCCTTAGTAAGGAAGATAATTTTGGGATAATTTTACTATTTCTTTAAAGAAACCTACATAAAGAAGATAATTTATAGATAATTTTCCTAATTTCTCTTCTGCAAACTGTGTTGTTAGAACTGCCTCTTTGCCTGATCATGGCAATTCTAACAAATATCTACAACACAGGTTTTATGAAGAAAAAATACGATAAAATATCTTTGAATTATCCAAACTTAACCCAATGATTTCAAATTAACCCTTATCTTGCTGAATATTCATTTAAGCCACACCCATTTCTGTCTATCAACCAATCAAATTACTTGATGTAATTTATTGCTACAAATTCATAAACTGAATGCCAAAAAGTGTAGATCCTGATCAGGTGGCTTCTTCAGAAGCCACCTGATCTGGATCTACACTGTTTGCAAATATAGGGGTTGTTGTGAACAGCAAGATAAGGGTTAAAAGAATCTTCCTCACTATATAGCAGGAGTCCATTTTGAAATTGAGAAAAGTCAGGGTAAGGTAATTTTCAGAAACTTAATTAGAAAATGACTGAACTTTTTGCAGAAAGTGAAGGCACTGATCAGATGCCACATTCTGTGGTGACAGTATCATAACAGTTTCTGGGGTAAGATAAGACAGGTATGGTAAGAATTTCTGTCACTTGCAAATGTCAGATTTGGCTTCAGAGGAGATGCCATTTATTCCCTGTATCTTCATTTGTTGCAGTTAGGTTAATCAAATCCAACAGTTCAATTCTGATCTTTCATAAATGGCACAGAGTTATAAAAATGTAAATCATATTTACCTAGGTCAATATCTGGGACAGGATGGAAATTCTGTGTCATTTTAGGGAAGCCCTTCTCTCTGCGGGTGTTCGACTGCCAGCAGGCTGGGTGTTGACACATGGGTCCACAGGATGTCTCATCCATTGTAAGCTGCTCCCTTTTCTTCATGTTACTGATCATGGTTTGTCTGCAGCTGATGCCTAATGTGACTTGCAACTAAAACATGTGTGAAAAAAGTTTAGAAGCCAAATCATAAGAAACTGGAAATGTTTTCAGATGATACATCACAAAAAAATGCCTATATAATTCTGACAGCCTTTCTGACAGTTTTTTGGTAAAACTGGGGTTTACAAGGGTAAGCCTTATTTTTCTTATTTCTGCTCTTAAATATAGATTGTGGCTACACGTTAGAACCGCCTCAATGAGGCAGTTCTAACAAGTACCCATAATCTATATTTTAAGCAGAAACGATTTTTATC
This sequence comes from Lucinisca nassula, assembly GCA_963580285.1. Taxonomy (NCBI): domain Eukaryota; kingdom Metazoa; phylum Mollusca; class Bivalvia; order Lucinida; family Lucinidae; genus Lucinisca; species Lucinisca nassula. The sequence goes on from OY757010.1 coordinate 53,040,609, forward strand.
TTAAATTGTGTGCTTTATGAGTGGTAAAATCTACAGTGTACTTGCATAGCGGTGTTTTCATAATGAAGAGGTCCATTGGGGGAATTGGTCCTGCACCCCCCCCACCCCCCTGGCAGTCAATGATGTTTTCCAACAAACAAGGGCAGCTTGAAAAGCCATGTGGAAGTCCACCCAAGGTTCACTGCTACCAAATTATTTTGAAATCTGACCATTGCTTTTGGCAAGATTTTTTAGGTTTGTCTATGGCAATTAGCTCATTGCAACAGACTTTCCATGACCTTGACCTTGAGGCCATAAATATAGGTTAAGTGTTGCTAAATAAAACTTTGGACCTATATCTATCATCATACCAAATATGAGTTATATCAGTTTTATTGTATTAAAGGTTTGGAAAATATTAGCTGTTTACAAATTTCACATTAAACTGTAGCACAGAATTTCTCTAAGTCTGTGGCCTTGACCTTGAAATATTTTGCAAGTTCTTAGAGGATTCATTTTTTTTTTGGAGAAGATTCATTTTTTGGGAGCGGATTTTTCAAAGCTATTGATTTTGCTGTATATGGTCTTGGCAAAAGGTCCACAAACACATAGTTTTTTTTAATGAATTTTTTACACAGTACATGTAGTAAGAAATGCATGTGCCCCGAAATTTTATTCAGGCTGATTTTGTGAAAAAAATTGATTTTGTGGCATACGGACATGGTAGAAACTAGACATTTTGCTCAAAATCAACCCCTAGAAGCTATATCTTTTTCATGAAGTTTTACACATATAAATTGATACTGAGCAAAATGGTAAAAAGAAAAACATGTCCAGAAACTTTATTTTTATAGGCTGATTTCTTCAAAGAAATTGATTTCGTGGGTATACTGACTTGGTAAAAATTTGACATTTTGCTTTAAATCAACTCTAAAACAATATTTTTCCATTGCACATCAGAGTATAAATATATATTTAGTCACATAGTAAAAACAAATTATGCATGTGCTCCAAAATTTTATTTTTATAAGTTGATTTTGGAATTGGTCAACAGGGCAACATGCCTAGAATGTGCTCACAGGCATATGGCATTATGACGAGAAAGAGAAAGAAACATCTTGATTTTGCAAAATCAAATTGATTTTTTCTTTTAGCTTTACCCTTAAAGATCCCCACCGTAATCACATGATATTGTGTAGGCTTTCATCCTGCAAAGCTGGAGTGTATATACCGGTAATGTACTCCGTCCTGGGGTTAAGGTGAAATTGGAAGAAAGAAAGAAAAGGGTATAGCCTGGAAACCCATAACTCTGCTCACCAAGACCTTTAGCATCAATGGTAGGTGCACTAACCACTGTCAAAAAATAAAATAGGTGTCCGAACACGCTCCATTGGTATCAACAACAACCCTATGCAGGTTAAAGACCCCTACCGTATTTACATGTACATGATTACTGTGTAGGCTTTCATCCTGCATACCTGGTGTGTCTCACTCTGTAATTTACACCTGCAAGTTATGGTCAGATGTGACCGATCACAGTACATGTATAACTATAAGTAGAAAGAAAGAAAGCATGGGAGATAGGTCTGTAATTTGCAGCAGAGGATCGCCCTTCTTGAACAAGCAGACCAAGAAGTGGAGCGTGATAGCTCAGTGGTTAGGTTATTGCACTTGCCTCTGATGCTAGAGGACCAGGGTTAGAACCCCTCTATCTATCTATCTTCTTATACTGAGTCGATCATATTTGGCCATTACCTCAGTTGGGTGGGTGGCTAAATTTAGAATTTAGCACAAAAAAAAAAAATCATCTCTGGATGAGTCCTTAAAACTATTTACAATCCAAGCACAGAGGTATCCTAAAACGCATACCTCTGAGTCTCAATCTTATACTGTGCGGGCTTTGAACTCCTCTGCAGTCTTGGCATTCACTGCAGAAGATGGAAGACTATTCCATTGAGGAATAGTTCTAGGGAAGAAAGAGTTTTTCAAGGCATCACTATAGGACTGGTACCTACGATGCTGTGAGTTATTTGCTCTTGATGCCCTTGTCCGTGTTGACACTGTTGCAGGGGTCAAATACCTATAGATCCTTGTTAATTGATACTGTACCAGAATGTATCTTGTAGAAGAAGGTTAAGGAGGACTGCTCACGACGGGTCTCCAGGGATGGCCACTCTAGTTCATCAAGCATGTCACTGACGCTACTTCTATTTCGCCATCGTCTGCAGGTCCATCGAGCAGCTGTCCTCTGCACCTTCTCCACCTGCTGAATCTGAGTTTTAACATATGGATGCCAAATGGGTGATGCATATTCAAGCTGAGGGCGAACCAATGTTTTATATGCAACATACTTTGTCTGCCGAGGTGCAAAAGCCAAATTACGTCTAAGGAATCCTAAGGTCCTAGTTGCTTTAGATGTTATTTCAGAGATATGTTGACCCCAATCGAGATTGTCAGTGATGGTGATACCAAGATACTTGGCGGAATGAACTTGCTCCAAAGTTTGCTGGTGTAGTGTGTAATCATGCTTAATTTGCTTGTCCTGAAGGTGTCGTGACACCCTCATTGAATGGCATTTGGCTACATTGAACTTCATCTGCCAATCTGCAGCGGCAATAAAATTTCGGTGTCCGAACATGCTCCATTGGCATCAATTCAGAATCAGAATTGTTACTGGTCAAACGACATTCATACACCAGCAAGGATACAGACTAAGCATTTTGCTTAAGGCACCCAGATTGCCTTAAATCCAAATTTTACAGTAAGTTAATAGGCATTTTTATTCGAAACTTAGGCACCCAGGCCAAAACTTAGAATCAGAATCAGAACTGTTACTGGTGACACGTCAAATGACATTCATACACCAGGACCTGTGATATGGGAAGTTAGTCCCTAGCTCTAACCAAAGATGTAAACTTAGCTACACAATCCTCAGCACCTTCAGCCGTCAAAATAATAGAATCGGGAAGGGCATTCCAATCTCTAATGGTTCGGGGGAAAAACGATTCTTTATAAATATCCGTTCTTGCAGTAAGGGTCTGAAACGTCATTGAATGATGTTTTCTACAATGCCAAGCAATTAGGCGTCTTGGGCGACTGTAAGTCTGTATCCCTGACCAGGAGAGATTGCAGAGATGAATGTCATAAAGTGCATCACTCTTCGGATTGCGAAAGCAGGGAGAACCATCCCCTGTGCAGGTTAAAGTACCCTACCATAATTACATGAATACTGTGAAGGCAAGAAAGATTGTTGTTGTTGTATATCTATAAGGCATTTTTTCGCTGCCTATAAACTCATGGTACTTAAGTAAGTCACTTGTGCATTTCCCTATGTGAAAAACACATGATGCTCATAATACAATGACCTTCAAAATCTTTTAGTGCTCCTGATGTATTCCATCAGTGCATCTGTCAGTTCCTTCCTTCCTTGCTTACTAATGTCTTCAATCATGCCTGTCAACACTTTCAAGTTAATGTCTGTTACCAATTTCACCTCCTCCCTGGCCAGAATCTCTTCTACATTATACTCTAAAGTATCCCTTTCTGATTTAAATCTCTGACAGTGAAAAAGAAAATGATCCACATTCTCTTTCATGTTGCATGTCTCGCACAAACTTGACTGATCTTTGTTAACTTTTGCCTGGTGATCATTTAAGATTGAATGTCCACACAGCACCTGATTTACTGCAGAGAAAGTCCTTCTGTCCCTATCTCCATAACAGATCCTTTTTCCCACTTCCCCAATTATATCCTGCAATACATTCACTTTGTCTGAGCACTTGTAACTTCTTTCCCATCTTTCCCTTCCCTGTGATTTACACTCCCGTACTGCTTCTTTCTTGTCCAGGGTCGGTTTAACCTCATTATTTTTAATCATCTCTGATGCTGCCGCCTTTGCTTGTTGATCTGCCAACTCATTCCCCTCAATATCTTTGTGTCCCGGCACCCAATGAACTTTGACAATATTCTCCCTACACCTTACCTTTGCTAAACTCTCCTTGATGCTGAGAACTGTTTCAATCTTGTTAGTTGGCATTTCAGTACTGAAAGCAGTCTTAATAGCTGGTTGACAATCGGTCAGAATATGAACTACTCTGCCTTTGAAGTCTAGATCAGCCAAGAATTCTAGCCCGATCTGTATACCTACCAATTCTCCAGTATAATTGTTACCTATAGGAGAAACTCCCTTGTTCATCAAAACTGGTGTGCTGGAGTAACCCTCAAGGTAGACCACAGCACCAGCTCCAGTCGGACCTGGATTACCTAATGCTGATCCATCTGTGAACATTAATACATCGTTTTTATCACAATTGCTAAGAAGCTCTAATATATTTTCTTTCTGTTCTTCCTTGGAGAATGTGAATTCTTCCTTGTGTACACTTCCTGTCTCTTTGATGAGCCCCATCAATTCCTTGGTATATCTGAATTCCTTCTCAATGTTCTCAAACTCTAACATTCCCTTCAATTCCCTAAACCTAGACATCAATAAATGAAAAATAGTAGCTCTTCTACCCACAGTTTTATCCCCCTCTATCCATTCATCAAACTCTTCCCTGAGAGGATCATCTTCATACTTGGCACTGATTCTGATGACTTCTTGTGCTTGTCTTATCTTCAGCTGTAGGTCTATAGGCATGGTGTTTGTCAAGACTTCCAAAGCTTCTGTGCTGGTACTGTTCAAACAACCTGATGCCTTTAGCATCGCTGACCTCTGAACCTTTCCAAACTCCTTACTGCTTTCTTCAAGGGACTCGACTGTCACAGCTGCTCCATACTCCATCACCGGAAGAACCAAGGATTTGTAGAGTCTCATATACACTGTTTGGCTGCATCCTCTATGTCCTTGAACGAAATTATCAAGACATTTCAAGGCACTGAAACCAGCCTTTGTTTTCTGTTGAATATGTTCGTGAAAGTTTAATTTATCATCTACTGTGACACCCAGAATTTTCTTTGAATTGGTTGTTTTTAAAACACTCTCGCCTAACTTCACCTCTGCCTTCACTTCTGAATCTCTGCCGTTATGTTTAAATACCATTATCTCTGTCTTATCCGGTGCAATCAACATATTCCATCTCCTACACCAATCTACCACAGATGCCAGTTTATCATTCAACACAGCACAACTTTCCGCCACTGATGTATTACTTTCCCAAACACAGCTATCATCTGCAAATTCTGCATGATTACCTACCACTTCCTTCATTGAATCACTTGTATACAGATTACAAAGCACTGGACTGATAACTGATCCTTGCGGTATGCCTACTGCAGACTGGAATGTAGGAGATGTAAAATTGTTCACTTTTAGGAAGTACTTCCGGTCTATAAGGAAGTTCTTAAGGTATAGCCATAATCTGCCAGTAATCCCACTTTCAAATGCCTTTTTCAATAAACCTGCTCTCCATATTCTTTCATAGCAAGACTCATAATCCATCACTGCGAGCACTGTACTTTCCTTCCTATTCCTTGCTTCTGAAACTGAATTACACAGCCTTAAAAGAGACTGAACACATGACTTTTGCTTCCTATATGCGTACTGAGTTCTTGCTATACCACCTTCAATTTCCAACTTCCAAATCAGTCTTTTACTGATAACTCTTTCCATAATCTTACCTATCACACTTTCTAAAGTAATTGGCCTATACGATCTAACACTGTTATAGTTTGTCTTTCCGGGTTTGGGAAGCATTACCTTTGGGTCTAACTTGAAATCATCAGGCAGTACACCGTTGGACCAGCATTTCTGTATTAAATAGTGTAAACCTTTAACAATGGCTTCACCACCCCTTTTCAATAAAATATTAAACACTTTTTCATTTCATTTCATTTCAAAGCCTTCTAGTGGCCGAGATAACTCACTAGTATAATCTTTCACAAGTAGTGTCTGCGTAATAACTCATAGTATAGAGGATTATTTTTTTATTTTTTTTTTTTTTTTTTTTTTCCCTCCCTCTTTCACCCAACATGATGAAAATCAGACATAAACAGCAATCAACAGGGTTAAGATATAGATGAGACCATTAATCATGCACTCTAAATACATATTTATCGTTGCACTCCATCCTACAAAGAGACAATTATTATTATTAGCATTATTATTATTTTCAAATGTTCAGGGGATACTCATGTAATCATATCACATTTCCAGCTTCATTTGACTCTGCTGCATCTGCACCTCTCCTGGGCTTCATCAGTAACCATCCCGGCACCACTGCAAACTGAGGAGAAAAATTGTAAAGAAAAACACCAAGTGCCCCGACCGGGGACCGAGCCCACGACCCTGGGGCAAAAAGCAAGCGAGTCAAACACCAGGCCAAAAGGTTCGGGCCAGCCAGACCGGTCAGTTATGCACTCCAAATAAGGCGATTTATGATGGCGTGCTACTTCATTCCTCTATCCTACAAAGAAACCAATATTTTAATGTTTAAGAGAGACTCATTTAAACATGTCATATTTTTAGATCCTCTTGACTCCGCTTAATCTGGTCCATCCATGGGCTGCAGCAATAATCATCCCGGCACCAGGCACCACTGTAGTAGGAGAAAAAAAAAAAAAAAAAAAAAAAAAAAAAAAATCCAGTCTAGTGCCCCGACCGATGATTAAAGGAGCGTGATAACTCATTGGTTAATCCACTTGCCCCAGACACCATAGGTCCTGGGCTTGATATCGGCAGTGGCCACAAAAGGCCGACGCCCAAACACACTCCAACCGCACCACCTGCAGAATGAATCACATTTCCAGATTTCTTTGACTCCGCTGCATCCTCACCCACCCCAGGACCCACGGGCAACCACCCCACCAGATATCACTGCATCTGAGGAGAACAATCTGTAAAGAAAAACCAACCGACTGCCCCAAAAATAATGATTGATATATATATCAAAGAATATGTAGTAATTAAAGGTCAACCACACTCAGTCCCATAATGTATGATAAATTTATGTATATCCTCAGACCAGGTACAGCCGTGTCGGCCACTTCCCGCCGTTCAGATATAACCATGAATATAGATAATGATTACAATACATCAGAGAATATGTAGTACTTCATTAAATGTGAACCACACTCATTCCCATAATGTTTAATGAATTTTGAAGGCCAGGTACAGCAGTGTCGGCCACTTCCTGTCCTCCAGATATAACCATGAAAACATGAACCACACTCATTCCCATAATGTTTAATGAATTTTGAAGGCCAGGTACAGCCGTGTCGGCCACTTCCTGTCCTCCATATATAACCATGAAAACATGGACCACACTCATTCCCTTTTTCTTCAGGGCTAGGTGCACTATTATTTTGCAGTTGAGAAATTGCTGCTTCCACTTCTTCAATGTGAATATCACTATTTTCATGACCACATGTGTCTGAGAAATTTTCCTCTTGAATCACCGTTTCCTCTAACCTTAATCTATCCATCATCTCCTCTTCCACTGAATTGGAGATGAAAGAACAGCACCCTGGGGAGATTTTTTTTTTTTCTTTATTATTATTTTTTTGTGCGATGACATATATTTCCCAATAAAAATTTTATTATATTTTTTTCCGAGCAATTAATCAAAGTAATTACAACAATTATTACTTAAAATATAAGTTGTAGACTGTGTATTTCTTGTTTTCTTTCTGAAAAAAAACTGTAGCCAGTGTCCCGAAGCCGCCATCTTGAAACAATTTCTTGGCAACTCATAGATCCGCAGAAAATGGGTATTTGGGAAAACCGAAAACAAACTTTTACCGGAAATAACCGAAAACAAATTCGCATAACCGAAAACAAACTATATCACCAATTATACCATGATTATTGTACATTTAGACATATACATGTTTGAATGCTATGTAAACAGATAATATGGCAAAGTTTGTGAGAATAATTTGAAACAATAAAGATTTTATTGCATTTTTAATATAGTTTTCATACATGGACCGGGATCTACATTGCTTGTACTAACTGTTTGCCTTGTTGTTTGTGATCTAAATGAATACATTATACTAAGTAACTCGATTGTTTGAAAGTCAGAAATTTTTGTGACTAAAACAATTTATTTAGCAGGATTCTGCTTAAGAAATTTAGTCAAAAATGGTTTAACTGGCTGGTCATCAGGAGGTCCCAGGTTAGGTAAATGCCAAGCAAGTAACATCAGGATCTACACTGATTGCACTTACTGCTTGCCATGTTGTTTTTGATTTAAATGAATACATTATAGCTTGTACTTTGATAGTCAGGAATGAGTGTGACTAAATTGATTTATTCAGCAGGATACGGCTTTAGAAATTTTGTATATAAAAAATACGTCGAGTATATTCTTCGGATGCGCATCTCACTGGTCATCAGGAGGTCAATGGTTTGATAACGGCCCTGCTAGGAACATCGTTTCATGAAGATTGAACATTAAATTATTTCAAGTGTGACACTCCAAGAAGGGCAGTTATCAGTTTTATAACGAAAGAATCTGCACTGGACCAGTTAACAGTATATGTGGCTAAGCATATCCAGGAAAATGTGATGTAGTAATTGACTCCCTTGATATGACCTAAATAGTGTTGACAGGCCTTTTAAACTTTAAGTAGCACATCAGTGGAATAGAGTGCATACTTTCATATCTCCAAACAATCATTTTATTGGTTATTGTTTGTTTGTTTGATTTGAGGTTTAACGTCCCCGTCAACACTGTAAAGGTCATTTTGGAGACGTTGCTTCCAATTCTGTGGGACTTTTACCCGACATTGAGATGGAATGACATGTCAAGCCCAGGCGCCCAATGAAACCAATAGGGTTTATAAGCATGACTCATGCGGTATTGCCTGCGCAGGCTTAGATCCTCTAAGCGGTCTACCAGTACTCGTGTGCGGGTCGGTTTCAGCTCTGCGTGGAAGCATCATGTAGCCCATCTATTTCTTCAAGCCCCGATGGGCGGGGGCTCCTTTTTATTGGTTATAATATGTGATTTTTTTCTTATTATAAAAAATTTCTAAAGCAGTACCCTGCTGATCCTGAGGTTATTGGTTGGGCAGTAAGCTTACCTGGGACCACCTGATGGCCAGCCAGATGAACCATATTGACTAAATTTCTTAAGTAGAATCCTGCTATATAAATTCTTTTAGTCACAAACATTTCTGACTATCAAACGATCAGGTTACTAAGTATAATATATTCATTTAGATCACAAACTACAAGGCAAACAGTTAGTACAAGCAGTGTAGATCCCTCCATCTATGAAAATTGTATTTAAAAAAAAGGCAATAAAATCGTTATTATTTCAAATTATTCTCCCAAACTTGGCCATATTATCTATTTACATATCATTTAAACATGTATATGTCTAAATGTACAATAATCAAGGAATAATTGGTGATATAGTTTGTTTTCGGTTATGCGAATTTGTTTTCGGTTATTTCCGGTAAAAGTTTGTTTTCGGTTTTCCCAAATACCGGCAGAAAATAGGCGCAAAATATAAAATCTATACGATTTCAAATTTTAAAATATTGCCCGATACAACTTAAGCGAAATGTAATGATATATATTTTGATTCTTAAATATTTAATTTTTGCCTGTAAAATTAATGATCATAATTTACATACACTGCGGAATATGCGGAAATAAAAATTGATCCACTACACACGAAATGGACGTCACTTCAGTTGGAGGCAAATTAAAGAGGTTTGCTGGAGATGCAGCGACCGCATTTAATAGAGCAGTGCAGGTAAATAGTTGGTAGATCTACAAAACATCGATGATTCGATATTTCAGCTTTGAAACGATTATAATTTAGTATCTATTAGACTATATCTAGTGTCAGTGTGCTGTCAGAAGAACCACAGTAAACAGTGTCAGTCTAACATCAGCTTGTCATTAGTCATTTACACGGTTCCGGGTCATTTCGGCCCATAACAAAATCGGCCCATGTCAAAATCGGCCCATGACAAAATCGGCCCATAGCAATTTCGGCCCATAAATGACTTAAATGCTGTTATAGGGGCCAGTTATCAGCCATTATATAAAACAATGAAATATATAGTTAATTTATAATAAAAACATGTATATACACTTTAATTTTTCCCCTTTTCCCTGCTCGGCATTTGTATCATTATTTCCAAAAATTACCTCCCTCAGATGTGAGTCTTCTCGCAATGCAAACTTTGTAATGGAAGAGATATGGAATAAAAATAATATAAAAGAGGCTGTTTATTTAGAAAAAAAATGTATAGTTATGAACTTGAAAATTGTAGTTCTGGGGTCATTGTTTAGCTGCTTATATTGTTGGCACATGTCGGTATGCAAAATGATCAATAATCACTTTACGTTGTTACCTTTATCATCACGCGCCTTAAAGTGACAGACAGAACAATTATCAAATTACTCAAACCTCAGTGGGCACGTGCCAATCATCCATTAGTTTATATCTCTAATGCGTGTCTTTAATTCTTTCTTTGTTTCTTCTTTTTGGTTTTGTTTTATGAATGGTATTGGGCAGGGGCACATCTATAGTTATATGTGGACCTAGCGCCGGCGCCCAATTTGCGAAGATTCACATCAGTCTGTGCATCCGCGCAGTCTGATTTGTGTGTAACTATGAATCATAAAGTAGCCAAAGCTTCCTCATCATGACCATACTTGACAAAGTGCATTCTTTAATTTTCTCCAAAATGACTACTTTTCCGACAAAAATGTGACATTTGTCTTATTTATACTCCGAGCGTAGATTGGCTATGCTCTATAGAACGCTACGAGTACCCATTACGGTAATACACCCGTGCGATATAGTGTGTTATTTCACAGCACCCAAATGACTAATTGTCTGGTGAAAACCCGTGATATTTTGCTTATTTTTACTGCAAACATAGAACTGCACCATTGATGCGGTTATAACGAGTACCCACAACCTATATTTCAGAACAAATACAAGAAAAATAATGTTTACCCCCTTAAACCCCAGTTTTCTCTATATAAAGTGGGTTTTAACGGGGTACTCATTTCACGGACTTGTTCTTGTGATGCCACAGCCTATGTCTAGGATCAGAAATAAGCATAATAACATATACCCCTTTATACTCCAAATTTCTCTATATAAAGTGGGGTTTAGAGTGCTATTATTTTCTCGGACTTGTTAACATGATGTAATTTTTTATCAGTTGTGGAAAGAATATTAATTTCTCAAACTGAACAGATTTTTCACTTTATCCCATTGTTCGATTTGCATGATACTGATTTGGCCCTGCAAGCAAACCAATTATATGCAAACATAGTAATTATACCATCATTAAAATTTTGGATCGAAATTGCCATGGGCCGATTTTGTATGGGCCGATTTTGCTATGGGCCGATTTTGTCATGGGCCGATTTTGTTATGGGCCGAAATGTCCAGGGACCATTTACACCAGCTGTACACATAACTTACTCAACAAGCAAAATGGCTGGAGAGTGGATAAAAACAAGACTGAGGTAATGGTCAAATATGACCGACTCAGTATGAGAAGACAGATAGATAGAAAACAGTACAAAATAAAAAAAAGTCATTTTGACAATCAATAAACAATGATAGAATTAAACGGTCGGATATAAAAGCCAAGGCTGGAGCCGCCGATCCAAAGATTTAAAATTCTATGTAAAGTGCTAGTCTGCTAGATGTCCTGGATTAGATCCGTGGCAGCGGTGATAAAATTTCGACAGGGCAATGTGATATTCCCGGCCTTGGCTTTTATACCGTGATTCCGGAAAAACGGTTATTTCAAGAAAATAAAACAACGTAGAGAGATAAATCTCCTTGCAGTTATGTTATTTCTAATAATTTGATACACAAATGACTACAATATATATATATCTTAATTAAAGACGAAATATAAAATCTCCGGATCGGCATTTTTGGCTCTGCTTCTCGGCCGGACCTTGGCTTTTATACCCAACCAAATTACACCGAGGAATTACAGTGTGGCTGCCCGAACATGTGCTATTCCATTGGCATTATTTGGTGCACCAACTTTCAACCTGGAAGTCATCTATATAGGGAAGTCATCCCCAGTGCAAGTTTAAAATCAATACCATAATTATAATGATTACTGTTGGCTAGCATCATAGAAATCTTAAGTGCTGATCAGCGTTTGATTTAGTGAAAAAAAAATGCGTCTCAGATCCTGTTTTACTAGCGCTGGACACGAAAAATATACCTTCTGTATCCACAAGACGCAAAGTAACTTCTATTATGTTCAGAGGAGCCGATGCGACATCTACATGTAAGAGCTTGATACTATGCGAATTTGATAGACGCATTTCTAGCTGGTCTGTTGTTTGATCTGCTTCTACACACCCCCACTCATTGGGGCTTGAAGATATAGATAGGCTGCATGATGCTTCCACGCAGAGCTGAAACTGACCCCACATGAGTACTGGTAAACTGCTTAGTGGATCTAAGACTGCACAGGCAAAGCAGTGCGAGTTAGACCGTCCATGCTTATAAACCCTAATGGTTTCATTGGGCGACAGGGCTTGAGATGTCATTTCATCTCAATGTCCGGTAAAAGTCCCACAAAATTGGAAGCAGCGTCACCAAAATAACCTATACAGTGTTTACGGGGACGGTAAACCTCAAATCAAATATGATCTGCTTCAACATGTAGTTCTCTATAAATATCTGCAGTACTCCTTATCATGATTTATGCATAGCAACACATTACGCTAACACACTAGAGCGACATAGTTCATTTTTCACTTCTCCAAAATGGCTACTTTTCTGATGAAAATCCATGATATTTTTCTTATTTATACTGCAAACATATACTGCATTGAGGCGGTTCTGACGAGTACCCACAACCTATGTCCTGGAGTAAAAATAAGAAAAATAGTGTTTACCCCCTGTAAACCCCAGCTTTCTCTATACAAAGTGGGGTGTAAGGGGGTGTTCATTTCGCGGACTTGTTTTAGTGATGAGCTAATTGAAAGGTAGTTTTGTGATAACTGAAGGATAGTTTTCCTTATTTCTCCATATAAAACTATGTTGTGGGTGTTCATTAGAACCTCTTTGCCAGGGCGGTTCTAATGAATACCCACAACATAGGTTTTTATGGAGAATTGACAAAAACTACCCTTCCGTTATCACAAAATAGCAACCTTATCTCTTGCTATGATTTATGGCTTGAACATGTTGAAAATATACAAGAATATACAAGTTGAAAAGAACACACTTTCTAGTTACTGTACTTCTTTTGTCTTACAGTTCACAGAGGAGAAGTTTATCAGATATTTTTGTGATAACTGAAGGATAGTTTTCCTTATTTCTCCATATAAAACTATGTTGTGGGTATTCATTAGAACCGCCTCATCGAGGTGGTTCTAATGAATACCCACAACATAGGTTTTTAGGGAGAATTAACAAAAAAAAACTATCCTTTCGTTATCAGAAAATACATTGTACCAACCCTATCTGTTGCTATGATTTATGGCTTGAACACGTTGAAACACTTTCTAGTTACCGTACTTCTTTTGTTCTGCAGTTCACAGAGGAAAAGTTTGGTTCAGCTGAGAAGACAGAGCTAGATGCTCACTTTGAAAATTTGTTAAACAGAGCTGAGAAAACAAAAGTATGGACAGAGAAAACCCTAAAACAAACAGAGGCACTCTTAGAGCCAAACCCAAGTGAGTATCATGTGGAAAAAGTTCCTAAGGCATGGTTCTCGTTCTGCTCATTACTATAAAAGGCCTTACACCAGTGGAGGCAACTCTTTCAAATATGTTTTTGGCTTTAACAGTCCCGTAAAACTCCTAAATATTTGGCCACCTTGAGGAATTGCTATAATTCTACTGAAATTTTAACAAATTTGTTTCACGATCCAGCAAGGAGTCCAAAATGTGCAGACAGAATAGAGTTTATTTTTCGGTTTACTGAAAGAAACCCCGCCCCCGCCCATCATGGCTAGGAGAAATAGATTGGGATGCATGATGCTTTCACAGAGAGCTGAAACCGACTGCACACAAGTACTGGTAAACCTCTTAGAAGGTCTAAGTCTGCCCAGGCAAAGTAGTGTGAGTCGGCCCATTGCATATAAACCTTTTTGGTTCAGCAGGGATTGAGATGTCATTTCATCTCAAAGTCGGGTAAAAGTCCCACAAAATTGGAAGCAATGTCTCCAAAATGACCTAAATAGTGTTGACGGGAATGTTGAACCTTAAATGAGCCAGAGCACGACAAAACCTACAATAAGACATGTGCGCCCAACGCAGACTCGGATCAGCCTGAACATCTGCACAGTCTGAGTCTTCGTTGTGCGCTCTAAGGATAGCTAAGGGGCCAATGCTCCTCCATGTTACGGGCCTCCGTGGCCTAATGGATAAGAGCGCTGACTCTTAGTCATTAGGTCTCTCACCTCCGTGGGTTCGAGCCTCGCTCGGGTCACGTGTGAGACGCCAAGTTCTGCAACGGAAGGTCAGGTGGTTTTTCTCCGGGTACTCCGGTTTTCGCCCACCTTTGATTAACGATCGGCTCGATATGAGTGAAATAATCTTGAAAGGGCCGTAAAACCCAAACCAAAAAAAAAAAAAAATGCTCCTCCATGCAGCAAGAGAACTCTCTGGTTAGACTACATGTAGATGGATATTGTTGTGATAAATCGCCAGTTTCATTGCGCTAACATGTCTGTGTAATGGGCACCCCTTGTGAACCCCACTGCGTATAGAGAAAACTGGGGTTTACAGGGTATACAGTGTTTTTCTTATTTCTGCCCCAAGACATACATGTAGGTTGTGAGTACATGTTAGAACACCCTCAATGAGATTTTCATCAGAAAATGATCGTTTTGGAGAAATGAGTGTACTATATCGCACAGATTTGTTCTTATTGTGTATGATTAACCTTTAAGCTGCTGAGAAAAACAGCAAATGAAAATGTCGTCTGCTGAATCTTCTAGCAAACATTTTAAAAAATATTTTTGCATACAGGCAAACTGTGGACCCAGATCAGACTGCTCCTGCAGGAGCAGTCTGATCTGGGTCCACACCGTTTGCAAAAAAGGACTTTTAAAGTACCGGTAACCAGCAAACGACAAAGCAGACAACAATTGTCGTGATTTGCCTCTTATGGGTTAAGTCTGACTGTAAAACTGGCAATTTACCTCCCCAAAATGATGACCTGGGTAGCTCAGTTGGATGCATGTCTGTCTGGTTGTCAGGAGGTTACTGGTTCAATACCTGCAACATTCTTTTGTGGAGATTGTCATGAAATCTTTTCTACCATCTTACTCTCCCTTCCACTGTTATATCCAATACTGTGTTATAATGAACAGTTATATAATGAGGTTTTGGTGTATTTAGGTCTATTAAAGTCAGATTTGGACACCACATGCATGACAAAGCGTTCGGCAGAATTCTTATATTATTTGCCTATGCCAACCTATTACTCCATAATGATTTGAAAATGTTCATGAAGCTTTTGGCAGAATTCTTATATTATTTGCCTTTGCCAAGCTATTACTCCATAATGATTTGAAAATGTTCATGAAGCTTTTGGCAGAATTCTTATATTATTTGCCTTTGCCGAGCTTTTACTCCATATTGATTTGAAAATGTTCATGAAGCTTTTGGCAGATTTCTTATATTATTTGCCTTTGCCAAGCTATTACTCCATAATGATTTGAAAATGTTCATGAAGCTTTTGGCAGAATTCTTATATTATTTGCCTTTGCCAAGCTTTTACTCCATATTGATTTGAAAATGTTCATGAAGCTTTTGGCAGAATTCTTATATTATTTGCCTTTGCCAAGCTATTACTCCATATTGATTTGAAAATGTTCATGAAGCTTTTGGCAGAATTCTTATATTATTTGCCTTTGCCAAGCTTTTACTCCATATTGATTTGAAAATGTTCATGAAGCTTTTGGCAGAATTCTTATATTATTTGCCTTTGCCAAGCTATTACTCCATAATGATTTGAAAATGTTCATGAAGCTTTTGGCAGAATTCTTATATTATTTGCCTTTGCC
The DNA here is from genome assembly GCA_963580285.1 of Lucinisca nassula. Taxonomy (NCBI): domain Eukaryota; kingdom Metazoa; phylum Mollusca; class Bivalvia; order Lucinida; family Lucinidae; genus Lucinisca; species Lucinisca nassula. The sequence goes on from OY757010.1 coordinate 53,056,554, forward strand.
AAGCTTTTACTCCATATTGATTTGAAAATGTTCATGAAGCTTTTGGCAGAATTCTTATATTATTTGCCTTTGCCAAGCTATTACTCCATATTGATTTGAAAATGTTCATGAATCTTTTGGCAGAATTCTTATATTATTTGCCTTTGCCAAGCTATTACTCTATATTGATTTGAAAATGTTCATGAAGCTTTTGGCAGAATTCTTATATTATTTGCCTTTGCCAAGCTATTACTCCATATTGATTTGAAAATGTTCAAGAAGCTTTTGGCAGAATTCTTATATTATTTGCCTTTGCCAAGCTATTACTCTATATTGATTTGAAAATGTTCATGAAGCTTTTGGCAGAATTCTTATATTATTTGCCTATGCAAAATTTAATGCCTGAGCTTTAATTCTAATGGTTTGAACATTTTCATGAAGCTCAGGGCCTAAACTAAGCTTGATGAGACAGTATGTCATGACTTAGAAGGTTTAATTAACCCTTATCTTGCTGAATATTCATTTAAGCCACACCCATTTCTGTCTGTCAACTAATCAAATTACTTGATGTAATTTATTACTACAAATTCATAAACTAAATGCCAAACAGTGTGGATCCTGATCAGATGGCTTCTTCAGAAGCCATCTGATCTGGATCTACTCTGTTTGCAAAGATAGTGGTTGTCGTGAACAGCAAGATAAGGGTTAAGTTTCTTCACTTTTAAGGCCATCAGTACCATAGAGTCTTTGGGTCTGATGAGCAGTTTTGGGCCTCATGGCCCTGTTGGTTTTAATTTTATCTTGAAAATCTATAATGATTTGTTTTCAGTAATGTTAAGTTCTAAGACATTGTTGTTAAAGTATATATTTTCAAAATTGTTGCAGATATACGAATGGAGGAGATTTTATACGAGAAACTGGACAAGAGAAAACGAGATCGTAACAACAGTCATGAGACACTGGGTCAGATTATGGTTGATGCTGGGAATGAATTTGGTCCAGGAACTTCCTATGGTGAGTCCATAATTTTGATTGTCCCTATTGTAGTACAGTATTTATGTCCCCTACTATGTTGGGGGACATATTGCTTTTGATTCTGATCCCGTTTGCTTTGGCCTCAGCATCTGTTTAGCCTGTTTGAAGCACTATATCTCCTGAACCCATAGGTAAATTCTGACCAGACTTGCATGGCTATATCAGTATGAATGGGGAAAATAATTTGGTTTTGATGGCCTTGACCTCATTTTCCAGGATACAGCCCCGCCCCAAAAACTGTCGATTTTGGGCCCTAAAATCACTTGAACTGTCGATTTTGGGCCCTAAAATCGCTTGTCTGAACCCCATCTCAGGAACTAATTGGTGAATTTTAGTCAAACTAAGTACAAATTATGATTCCAACCTACCAAAGATTTGATCAGATTTGATGACCTTGACCGTATTTTCAATTGCATAGGCACCAAAAAACTCAAGGTTATATTTTATGGTGGTGGGTTTTAGTTTTCCTCTGGAAACATTCCAAGTTACTTTATGTATTTGGACAAAAAGGTCTGCAGAGCTCTAGGAAATGCGGGATACTTTAGGCCAACTTTTCCCATATACGGTAAATTCAGTAGCTAATTTAAGCTGCTTACGCAATACCAGAAGATCAGATGCAGTACAGCTTTTTGAGTTGAAAGCACACATGTCACACAGATGTCTCTCAGATTGGCTAGTGCAAAAATACCTGTCATTATCGGACACACCTACTGATGTGTGACATGTGCTTTCAACTCAGTAAGCGGTACCGCATTGAATCTTCTGGTATTGCGTACGCAGCATAAGTTAGCTACTGGATTTACGCTTCTTTTAAGTTGGCCACATGTTGTCAGGTTTTGTTTGATTTGAGGTTTTAAGGTCCCGTCCCGGTTAACACTATTTAGGTCATTTTGGAGATGTTACTGCCAGTTTTGTGGGACTTTTACCTGGCATTGAGATGAAATGACATCTCAATCCCTGCCACCCAATAAAATCGATAGGGTTAAATTCCGTTAATATGCATGGACGGTCCGACTCGCACCACTTTTCCTGGGCAGGCTTAGACCTTCTAAGCAGTTTACCAGTACTCATGTGCAGTCGGTTTCAGCACCATGCAGCCCGATCTATTTCTCCAAGCCCCAATGGGCCCCATGTTACCAGGTAGAAACATGCATACATGGGCTCAGTGGCATGTGTTAAGATTGATTGTAGCTTTGTAAACAAGCCATGTAGTAATTAATTTATTGATTAAGGTAACCAAGAATCATCACTGGATTAACATTAGCTGGTAAAATATTAAATCTGGATGAACTGCAAAGACAATATTAATGACAAATGACCAATATCACATGTTTTCGCGACTACAAAATTGTATTTTTTTTATCACTCGGTCAAAGAGTGTTCTGATGTCTGCTAGCCACAAAAATATCTGTTGTTCTTCAAAATTCAATAATTTTGAAAAATACAGGAATTCAGTCTTATTATACCCCCGGTATACGAAGTATACTATGGGGGTATATAGTTTTTGTCCTGCCATTCGTCCGTCCGTCCACCCTTCCGTGTGTCCATCCTTCCGCCTGTCCGTCCGTTAACATTTTGGTTAAAGTTTTGCGTCCAAAGTTTCTAGGAGATTGTATCTTCTGAACCCTTTGATGGATTTAGTTGATACTTACAATGAAGTTACATACTGGTCTAAAGATTTCATTGATGCATGTCCCACCCCCCACAGTGACCTTGCTGTCAAGGTCACAGACTTAGAAATTTTACATTTGGTTAAAGTTTTGCGTCAAATTTTCTGAGAGATTGTATCTTCTGAACCCTTTGATAGATTTAGTTGATACTTACACTGAAGTTACATACTGGTCTTAAGATTTCATTGATGCATGTCCCACCGCCCACAGTGACCTTGAGGTCAAGGACACAGACTTTGAAATTTTACATTTGGTTAAAGTTTTATGACAAAGTTTATAGATGCCTATTATGTTGTAAACTCCAAGACAAATTCAGTTGATACTTGCATCAATGTACCAGTCCCAACATTTTGTGATGTATGTCCCTTCCCCAACCCACGGCGACCTGGACCTCAAGGTCATGGACTTAGAAATTTTACATTTGGTTAATGTTTTATGACAAAGTTTATAGATGCCTGTATGTTCTAAACTCTAAGACAAATTCAATTCATACTTGCATCGATGTTGCACACCAGTCCAAAGATTTCATTGATGCATAAGCCAGCCTGCTGCTTCAGTAACATTGATACCCCCACTCCTTCAGTAACTTTGATGCCCTCACTCCCTTGATCCATTTAGAAATTTTATGTTAAACTTTTACAAGCACATTTATAGATTCTTATAGCTTCTTGACATCTTCATTCATATTACATACAAGCTTGAAAGCTTTATCAGAGTATGGCGCTGGCCGGTGGTATACGTGACCCACTGGTCGCATTCTCTAGTTTATAAAGCTTTCCATACAGATTACACTTTAAAGTTTAATAAACTGTACATCCTCTATTAAGCCCAAAAAATCACAAATATTGCTGTATAAAATGCAGCTGTTCTGATCTGGGTTTACAGAATTTTCTGTGCTGTTTTTCCTGTGCTGTTGTCCTGGTAGTATATGGTTATTATAGCTTGACTGCAGTCTGTTTTTAACTTCACAATTTTTGGAAACGCTGACATGTATTTGACTAGAAATATAACAATAAATAACAGCAGCTGTATGTTCTTGGGGGAGAGTGGGATTTATTGGGGTATACATTATTTTTGTAATTTTTGCTCCAGAATATAAGATTGTGGGTGCTCTTTAGAAACACTAATGAAATGGCTCTAAGAAATACCCACAATCTACATGTCCATGTTTAGAATCAAATTATGAAAAATACATGTATATCAGTCAAAAGAGACATTTTGGAAGCCATGAAAGTATACAGCAATTCACACTGGCATGTAGACTGATAATAAGAAATTCTGTCTATGTTTTATGCATGCTCAAGACCAGGGCCCAGTTGTTCAAAGCATCGTTAGCTTAACGAGCTCGTTAGTGGTCATATTGTTAACTGTTCTAGCAAGTACAATATCTAAAATTTTGGTATTTTTGCTGAAAAATTGTGAGCAGCTTTTGCATTTGCAAAAATCAAATCATAGAAAAACCTTAACACTCTAGAGGCCACAGCTTTGGTCCAATCATCATCCAACTTGCTCAGAATGATCATCATAACAGTATCTAGGTCAAGTTTGAATATGGGTACAGTATGTTGGATCAAAAAGTAGCTCAGTAGGTCATATCATAGAAAAACCTTGTCAGCACTCTAGAGGCTACAGGTTTTGTCCAATCATCATTGATCTTGTTCAGAATGATCATGTTGACATTATCTGGTTATGTTCGAATTGGGGTCATGTTGTATCCAAAAGTAGGTCAGTAAGTCAAATCATAGAAAAACCTTGTTAACACTCAGGCCACAGTTTTGGTCCAATCATTATCAAACTTGCTCAGAATTGTTCTCCTTTGGTTATACCTTGGTCAGGAGGGGTATTTTATGAATAGAGTGGTACCTTTACACACCCACACATACACACTTGTCAACATTGTTAGTTAGACTGAGCCTGTTAATCTCCGTCTGGTGCAGTAGGACCTGACCCTCAAGATACCAAGATAGTGACATACAAGCCAGCTCTGTATAAGTCAGTGGGGTCCACCCCCCCCCCCCCCCCCCCCCCCATCACCACCACACACACACACACCATGAGTAATTGTTAGTTAGACCGAGCCCGTTCATCTCCGTCTGGTGCACTAGGACCTGACCTTCAATGTTCACAAGGTGCCCAGATAGTGACATACAAGTCAGCAAGTCAGCTCTGTATTGTCAAAGGGATCCACTGTAGCAAACAGTGCAAACCCATATGAGATACTGCATTCAGGCGCCATGCAACACAGTATCTCATCAGGGTCAACACTTTTTGCCACTCACCCAGCTATTTTTAGACGCAATATCGGCCAGTAAATTGTTCTTGTTCAAATGTTAACCCTTATCTTGCTGTTCCCGACAACCCCTATCTTTGCAAACAGTGTAGATCCAGATCAGATGGCTTCTGAAGAAGCCATCTAATCAGGATCTACACTGTTTGGCATTCAGTTTATGAATTTGTAGCAAAAACACATCAAGTAATTTGATTGGTTGATAGACATAAATGGGTGTGGCTGCAGTGTGATTTTTCTGATTTCTTATTAAGGAGAAACCTCCTTGGTTTAGTGGGTAAGCTACTCGCCTCATAAACCAGGGGCCCTGGGTTCGATCCAGGGCTTCTCTAGACTGTCAGATGAGTCTTTAAACCTAGGTCCCTTCTCAGTATGACCTTAGCTGTTGGTGGGATGTAAAACTCAAACACACTCTTGTTAAGGACTTAAATATGTTGTGGGCATAGCCCCAGATGAGAGGGGATATTCACATGTTATTTTCTTAATCTGCACGAAAACATGTTGGGGGTTCTCATTAGAAGCGCCTCAAAAACTTATGTTGTGGGTCCTCATTAGAAGCGCCTCATTGAGGCACTTCCATTGAGTACCCACAACATGTTTAAAATATGTACTGATATCCCCCTCTTAACCCTTGTTCTGCTGAGCCCGGATATGCCTTTTCTTTGAAACAATGTAGATACAGATCAGATGGCTTCTGAAGAAGCCATCTGATCAGGATCTACATTGTTTGTCATTCAGATTGTGAATTTGTTGTAATAATTTGCTACAGGTACTCTGATCAGTTGATAATCGGTAGTGGGTGTGGCATATATGAATATTCAGCAGGACAAGGGTTAACAGGGGCTATGCTGTGACTATTAACCCATTTTGTACCTGAGACCCCAAAAAGGCTAATGGGCAAACATTGCAGGCCCAGATCAGACACCGCAGAATGCTGCATCTGATCAGGGCCGACACTCTTTGCAAAAAGTTAAGCCATTTTCCTAATAAATTTTGAAGAAATAACAACCAGACACCCCTAAATTTCAAAATGGACTCCTGCTATAGATAAGGGGAAAGATTCTATTTGATACAAAATTGGTTAAAATATCCTTATCTGGAGCTATGGTAGTCTATTCATGTATACCATCTGTGTTACCAAGGTATTGATCAGTCTGAATCAGAGATAAATTTTTAAAATCCTTTACTTTGTTCTATTGTTAACCCTTTTTGTACCAAATAGAATCTTCCTCCTTATGTATACCAGGAGTCCATTTCAAAATTAAGGGGTGACAGGTTGTCTTTTCTTTAAAATTTATTCGTAAAATGGCTTAACTTTTTGCAAACAGTGTAGGCCCTGATCAGACGCCGCGTTCTGCGGCGTCTGGTCTGGGCCTGCACTGTTTGCCAAGGTACCCGTTTAGGGGTTGCCAGTCTGAAATGGGTTAAATGAGATTTATTGGACAGAAATTGCAGTAACATTTACCAGTTGGTGTCTGTGTTTTAAACTGTTAGGCTGTAAGTGAACTTCTTTGGCTGTAAATGAACTTTGTTGCGTGAAGCTTGAAATCAACATCCCACTTTAGAGTAAACCATTTGTCAATCAACCCAGTTACATATACAGAAGCTCTTATCTTGCTGATGGCTCCTGCCCATCGGGGCTTGAAGAAATAGATGGGCTGCATGATGCTTCCATGCAGAGCTGAATCCGATCGCACATGAGTACTGGTAAACCGCTTGGAGGATCTAAGCCTGCCCAGGCAAAGTGGTGCAAGTTGGACCATCCATGCATATAAACCCTTTTGTTTTCATTTGGTGACAGGCTTGAGATGTCATTCCATCTCAATGTCGGGTAAACGTCCCACAAAATTGGAAGCAATGTCTCCAAAATTACCTTTACAGTGTTGACGGGGACGTTAAACCTAAATCAACCAACCATCTTATACTGCTGATGTTCATTTGACTACAACTGACCAGTAAACTTGAACCATGCACAAATTTAATAGGCTTCAGATTTTGCGTGCTTGACAATCATAGCGCCAGATAAGAAGGGGTATTCCTATACTATAGGAGACAATTTGCATGAACAGGACTTGACATCTCATGCAAATTGTCTCCTTCATGCAAATTGTCTAGGAGACAATTTGCATTAAATGCCAAATCCTGTTTTCTTGAAAAAATAAGCAAAATATTTAAAAAAAATACCCAGCATGCAGCGCTTTAACTGGTGTCATACGTTCTACTTAGATGCTTATTAGAGCATAACTTGTGTGATAATTACCAGGAAGAAGTCAATGCTCGATGTTGCCATTCTGTCTTGCTGTTAGGTTCTTAAACTATCAGACAGGTTATTAACTTGTTTATGCCGGAGTTGTACATAATGAACCTTAACCTTATAGATGCAAATGTGTGCCCTGTTGTACAGTGCATCATTAGTCTAACAAGCTTCTAAGTGGTCCAAATGGCAACCCATAAAATGCCAATCATGACAATTGTCGTCTGCTTTGTCATTAACGTCCCCGTCAACATTGTATATGTTTGATTGATTGATTTGAGGTTTAACGTCCCCGTCAACACTATTTAGGTCATTTTGGAGACGCTGCTTCCAATTTCGTGGGACTTTTACCCGACATTGAGATGAAGCGACATCTCAATCCCTGCCGCCCAATAGAACCAATAGGGTTTATATGCATGGGCGGGCCGACTCGCATCAGTTTTCCTGAGCAAGCTTAGCCCTTCCAAGCAGATAACCAGTACTAATGTGTGGTCGGTATCAACTCTGCGTGGAAGCATCGTGCAGCCCATATATTTCTTCAAGCCCCTATGGGCGGGGGCGTACATTGTATATGTCATTTTGGAGGTGTTGCTTCCAATTTTGTGAGACTTTAACCCAACATTGAGATGAAATGACATCTCAAGCCCTCTCACCCAATGAAACCAATAGGGTTTATAAGCATGGAAAGTCTGACTCACACCGCTTTGCCTGGCAGGCTTAGATCCTCTAAGCAGTTTACCAGTACTTGTGTGCGGTCGGTCTCAGATCTGCGTGGAAGCATTGTGCAGCCTAATCTATTTCTTCAAGCCCCGATGGGCGGGGGCCGCAGATGCAGTTTTTCTCAGCTTTCTGAGAGTTCACACAGAAGCCTTTGTGGTGTAGTGTTTACGCTACTCGCCTTGTAAACTAGGGGTCGCAGGATTTATCCCGGGCTTCTCCAGACTTTCGGATGTGTCTTTAAACCAAGGTCCCATCTCAATATGACCTTAGCTGTTGGTGGGATGTAAAACTGAAACACTCACTCACTCCTAAGAGTTCACTGTTCTATCAAGTACAATGTCTAATACTCAAGTGCAACCCAACCAAAGGGGAGGAGGACATAGTATAATATGTGTTGCTTATGGTGTGGATCCTGACACCACTAGCATCAGTGTAGGTGTTGGCTTCACTGTAGCCCTAACCCTTTTAACTCTTATCCTGCTGTTCACGACAACCCCTATCTTTGGAAACAGTGTAGATCCAGATCAGATGGCTTCTGAAGAAGCCATCTGATCAGGATCTACACTGTTTGACATTCAATTTATGATTTGTAGTAATATATTGCATCAAGTAATCTGATTGGTTCAAAGTCAGAAATAGGTGTGGCTAAACTGAATATTCAGCAAGAGAAGGGTTAATCCTGAGTCTCTGAAATGCACTCTTCCTTTGTATGAATTTGGACATGTCCTTTCTTGTAAATAGGGGTTAAGTCAGGTCAGTGTCATTAACATTAAGGGGAATGGGAACACCTTTTCAAAGCGAGAGAACTTTCGGAACTTCCTGTTTGCTTTTCTATAGGCCCTGTCCCACTGAAAAAGGGGTCTACTCATGAAGGAAAGAATTTGCTCCTCAGGAGCAAAGTCTTCCCTTTAAGAGTTCATCCCTATTGACATGGGAGACAAAAATACTTTTGCAGTAGTTACCTCCCCTGAAGGTGTTCCCATTCCCCTTTAGGCGTCTGCTAGTACCCCTTTTGAACACTTCCACTTATATGTTGGAAAAGTCTATTTGTAATTTAAGGGGTTTTGGGTTTATTTCTTACTTTTTATTAGCTCACCTGTCACGTAGTGACGAGGTGAGCTTTTGGGATCACTTTTTGTCCGTCGTCCGTCGTGCGTGCGTCCGTCCGTAAACAATTTCAAATAAGTATATCTCCAATGGCCAATCTTGATCAAATTTCATGTGAATCATCATCAGGTAGGGGGAAAGGCTGCGTAAGGTTTTTGGGCTAATCAGATTGAAATTCTGGTTGCCATGGCAACATATAGCTCCCATAGACTTATAATGGGAAAACATTTTAAAATCTTCTTCTCTGAAACCACAGGGCCCAGAGCTTAGATATTAAGCATGTAGCAAGGGCAAGTGGTCAACTACATAATTCCTGCCAATCATGCCCCTCGGTGCCAAATGGGCCACGCCCTAGGGCCCCTTTGCTCCCATAGACTCATAATGGAAATAAAGCTTCAAAAATCTTCTTCTCTGAAACCACAGGGCCCAGAGCTTAGATATTTAGCATGTAGCAATGGCAGGTGGTCACCTACATAATTCCTGCCAATCATGCCCCTGGGTTCCAAATTGGCCACGCCCTAGGGCCCCTTCGCTCCCATAGACTCATAATGGAAAAAAAGCTTCAAAAAACTTCTTCTCTGAAACCACAGGGCCCAGAGCTTATATATTTAGCATGTAGCAATGGCAGGTGGTCACCTACATAATTCCTGCCAATCATGCCCCTTGGTTCCAAATGGGCCACGCCCCGGGGCCCCTTCGCTCCCATAGACTCATAATGGAAAAAAAGCTTCAAAAATCTTCTTCTCTGAAACCACAGGGCCCAGAGCTTATATATTTAGCAGGTAGTAACAGCAAGTGGTCACCTACATAATTCCTGCCAATCATGCCCCTGGTGTCCAAACGGACCACGCCCCGGGGCCCATTAGCTCCTATAGACTCATAATGGAAAAAAGCTTCTTCTCTGAAACCATAGGGCCCAGAGCTTAGATATTTAGCATGTAGGAAGGGCAAGTGGTCAACTACATAATTCCTGCCAATCATGCCCCTGGGTTCCAAATGGTCCACACCCCGGGGCCCCTTTGCTCCCATAGACTCATAATGAAAAAAAGCTTCAAAAATCTTCTTCTCTGAAACCACAGGGCCCAGAGCTTAGATATTTAGTATGTAGCAATGGCAAGTAGTAACCTATATAATTCCTGCCAATCATGCCCCTAGGGTCGAAATTGGCCACACCCCTGGGCCCCTTAGCTCCTATATACTCATAATGGAAAAAAAGGTTCAAAAATCTTCTTCTCTGAAACCACAGGGCCCAGAGCTAAGATATTTATCATGTAGCAACGGCAAGTGGTCACCAACATAATTCCTGCCAATCATGCCCCTGGGTTCCAAATGGGCCACGCCCCGGGGCCCCTTAGCTCCTATAGACTCATAATGAAAAAAAAAGCTTCAAAAATCTTCTTCTCTGAAACCACAGAGCCCAGAGCTTAGAAATATAGCATGTAGCAACGGCAAGTGGTCACCTACATAATTCCTGCCAATCATGCCCCTGGGTTCCAATTGGGCCACGCCCCGGAGCCCATTCGCTCCCATAGACTCATAATGGAAAAAAGCTTCAAAAATCTTCTTCTCTGAAACCACAGGGCCCAGAGCTTATATATTTAGCATATAGTAACGGCAAGTGTTCACTTACATAATTCCTGCCAATCATGCCCCTGGGGTCCAAACTGACCACACCCCGGGGCCCCTTAGCTCCTATAGACTCATAATGGAATAAAGCTATTAAAATCTTCTTCTCTGAGACCACAGGGCCCAGGGCTTAGATATTTCACATGTAGCAACGGCAAGTGGTCACCTACATTTTTCCTGCCAATCATGCCCCTGGGTTCCAAATGGGCCACGCCCCGGGGCCCCTTCGCTCCCATAGACTCATAATGGAAAAAAGCTTCAAAAATCTTCTTCTCTGAAACCACAGGACCCAGAGCTTAGATATTAAGCATGTAGCAAGGGTAAGTAGTCACCTACATTATTCCTGCCAATCATGGCCCTGGGTTCCAAATGGGCCATGCCCCGACACCCCTTCACTCCCATAGACTCATAATGGGTAAAAGCTTCAAAAATCTTCTTCTCTGAAATCACAGGGCCCAGAGCTTAGATATTTAGCATGTATTAACGACAAGTGGTCACCTACATAATTCCTGCCAATCATGCCCCCGGTGTCCAAACGGGCCACGCCCCGGGCCCCCTTAGCTCCTATAGACTCATAATGGAAAAAAAGCTTCAAAAATCTTCTTCTCTTAAACTACAGGGCCCAGAGCTTAAATATTTAGCATGTAGCAACGGCAAGTGGTCACCTACATAAATCCTGCCAATCATGCCCCTGGGGTCCAAATGGGCCACACCCCGGGGCCCCTTAGCTCCCATAGACTCCTTATGGAAAAAAGCTTAAAAAATATTCCCCTCTGAAACCATAGGGCCCAGAGCTTATATATTTAGCAGGTAGCAAAGGCAAGTGGTCACCTACATAGATCCTGCCAATCATGCCCCTGGGGTCCAAATGGGCCACGCCCCGGGGCCTCTTAGCTCCCATAGACTCCTAATGGAAAAAAAAGCTTCAAAAATCTTCTTCTCTGAAAACACAGGACCCAGAGCTTGGATATTTAGTATGTAGTAACGGTAAGTGGTCACCTACATAAATCCTGATAATCATGCCCCTGGGGTCCAAATGGGCCAGGCCCTGGGGCCCCTCAGCTCCCATAGACTCTTAATGGAAAAAAAGCTTCAAAAATCTTCTTCTCTGAAACCACAGGGCCCAGGTCACCTACATAAATCCTGCCAATCATGCCCCTTGGACCAGAATTGGCCACACCTAGGCCCATTAGCTACCATGGATGGACTTAAAATGGAAAAAAAAACTTAAAATGGGAAAAAAGAAACTTGAAAAATATTCTTCTGTGAAACCATAAGGCCCAGAGCTTAGCTATTTAGCATGTAGCAACATGGAGTTGTTGCCTACATGAATCCTGCCTGAGTCTTGCCCCTGGGGTTCAAATTGGCCAAATCCTGAGGCTTCTTAACTCCAATAAACATAATGAAAAGAAAAAAAAGCTTTAAAAATCGTCTTCTCTGAAACCATGAAGTACGGACCTTAGATATTTAGTATATAGCAACATAAAATGGTTGCCTACATAAATCCTGCCAACCATGCCCTTTGGGTCAAAATTGACCAATGGACTTATACTGAAAAAAAAATCAAAACTCTTTCTCCAAAGCCATAAGGCCCAGAGCTCAGATATTTAGTATGTAGCAATGTCAAGTGGTCTCCTACACTTATGATTTTCTGGTACGCAGGTGAGCGATATAGGGCCATTGGGCCCTCTTGTTCTATTTTTGATTGAAAATCCTGTTAGCAAACAGAGTAAACCCTGATAGGATGCCTCATGATGCGGCATCTGATCCGGATCTACACTGTTTGCCTGTATTTTGTTTGTTTGAGTTGAGGTTTAACGTCCCCGTCAATACTGTAAAGGTCATTTTGGAGACGTTGCTTCCAATTTTGTGGGACTTTTACCCGACATTGAGATGAAATGACATCTCAAGCCCTGTCGCCCAATGAAACCAATAGGGTATATTAGCATGGACGGTCCGCCTCATACCGCGGTTCCTGGACAGGCTTAGATCCTCTAAGCGGTTTACCAGTACTAGTGTGCGGGCCGGATTAAGGTAAGAATGGGTTCAATTATTCCTTTTTGTACCAAATGGAATCTTCCTCCTTATATATAGCAAGAGTTCATTTTGAAATTTAGGGGTGTCAGGTTTTGTTTCATCAAAATTTATTTGGAAAATGGCTGAACTTTTTGCAAACAGTGGAGGCCCTGATCAGATGCCGCGTTCTGCGGCGTCTGATCTGGGCCTGCACTGTTTGCCAGGGTACCCGTTTTGGGGTTTCTGGTACTAAATGGGTTATTGTTGTGATTATCAGAGAACATATCTTTCCCTGTGACACATCTCAGTTTGTTTTTTTGTTATTGCCTAAAGAGCTTCTCTAACAAGTTTTTATAATCAGTTTAGTCACATCCAGAGATAAAGCAAACATTGATTTCCAATAGGTCATTTAGATGACATAAAACTGAAAACTGATGGATTTATTCATGGTGGTGGTTATAAAAAGATGGCCATTTTCTGTCCATTCCTTGAAAGAATAACTTGTGATTACTTTTATGAATACTTTAACCCTTGTCCTGCTGAGCCCAGATATGCCTTATTTTCCAAACAATGAAGATCCAGATCAGATGGCTTCTGACGAAGCCATCTGATCAGGATCTACATTGTTTGCCATTCAGATTGTGAATTTGTTGGAATTGTTTGCATCAAGTAATCTGATTGGTTGATAATCGGTAGTGGGCGTGGCATATATGAATATTCAGCAGGTCAAGGGTTGATTGAAGCTGAATCACCACACATGAAAGATTTGACTTGTATTATGAAAGGAATGTCAGGCCTAGTGGAAAGAATACTTCTCTGACATACACATATACCGGCCCCGATAGCTCAGTTGGTAGAGTGTCCGCTCCGGGGAACGGGAGGTCTCGGGTTCGATCCCGGGCCGCGACATACCAAAGTCGTTAAAAATGGTACTAGCTGCTCCTCGTTTGGCACTCAGATTTACGGGGTAGAGCTAGGACTGGTCGATCCAGTGTCAGGATAATGTGACTGGGTGTGGTATCATGTAATGTGTCTGGGACATGATACTTCAGTGAGGCAGCACTATAAACGTGAGCATTGAGCTCCCTGTCGCAACCAGACACCGTCGTGATATGACTGAAAAATTGTTGAAAGCGACGTTAAACCCGAATTCACACACACACACACACACACTGACATACACATGAGCCAGATCTCTATTATCTCATTGCCTCAAGTTTTCATTTTCTCAGAAGAATCAATCATGTTTGCGCAGTTAGAGAACACACCCATGCAATTTCCGTGATTCTGTCATTCCGTGACTACAAAATTAAAACACATTTTGCTTGATAACTTTTATGTTTGTGATCCAACTTTGTTGAAACTTATACCACACTTGGTCTCTTAAGGTAAGGGATTCGTAGTAGCAAAATAGTGACCAAGGCCGGATAACTGTTGGAGTTATGTCCCATGATAGGTTTTCATGATTTAGAATGCATTTTGCCGTATAACTTTTATGTTTGTGGTCTTACTTCAATGAAACGTATACTACACTTGGTCTCTAAGGTAAGGAAGGTGTACATGTCTTACCAGAATAGTGACCAAGGGCCCATAACTCTTGGAGATATACATGTATCTGATGTTAGGTTTTCAAATTTTGCCATTCACAATAACTTTTGAGACAGATTTCTCAGGAACTATGAAAGCTAGAAAGCTGAAAGTTTGTATAAACATGAAAAATGACCGGATGTATTGTGTATACAAGAATAGGGGTCAAGGATACATAACTCTTCGAGTTTCATAACTTGATAGGTTCTCAATTTTTGCCATTCTTGAAATTTTTCTTGTCAGATTTTTCAGGAAATATGAAAGATAGAAAGCTGAAAGTTTGTATAAACATAAAAAATGACAAGCTGTATCTTTTGTACCTTAATTTGGACCAAGAGTCCACAACTCTTGGAGTATATCCCTTTGTAGGTTTTCAAACAAATAAAAATAAAATACATTTTGTTCAATAACTTTTATGTTTTTGATCCCAGGACCCACCCGAATGAAACTTATACCACACTTGGTCCCTAAAATAAGGCAGGTGTAATAGCAGAACAGTTGCCAAGGGCCCATACCCATTTATGTAGGTTTTCAAATTTTGCTATTCTTGAAAATTTTCTTGACAGATTTCTCAGGAACTATTAAATCTAGAAAACTGTAAGTTCATATAAACATGGAAATTGACTGCATGTATTGTGTAAAGTAAAACAAGAGTCAGCATGCCATAACTCTAGGGAGTTATGTCCCTTGATAGGTTTTCAAACAATTGAAGTGCATTTTGCTTAATAATGGTTATGTTTGTTTTCCTATTCGATGAAGCTTTTACCTATTCTCAAAAACTGTATTAACCCTTGTCCTGCTGAATATTTAAATATGCCACACCCACCAATCAGATTACTTGATGCAAATTATTGCAACAAATTCATAAACTGAATGGCAAACAATGAAGATCCTGATCAGATGGCTTCTTCAGAAGCCAGCTGATCTGAAGAAGCCATCTGATCTGGATCTACATTGTTTGAAAGATGAGACATATCAGAGCTCAACAGGACAAGAGTTAAAGGGTTGCAAAGTTGAAACCTGGTACACACATGAACAGTGGGTTGATGAATTGTGTTTACCGTATTTAGGGCTTATGGCCCAGAACTCGGAGTTAAACCCTTTGATAAGTTTTATGTTGCCATGAACCATTTTTCTGGTAATATTTCAACACTATGGGGATTTCTCTTCTAATGATGCTGCAGCAGGACTATAGTCTGATCCTCTGACAGCTCTAGTTATACTCAGAGAAAATCAAATTATTTTCACCATCCTACTGTGTTATTTAATAGATTGTGTTGATTATTTGTTGTGCAGACAGCCATTGCAGTAATTTCCGGATTAATTTACTGCACAAAGGTTTCTATCAATAAAACATGCAAGTTATTCTGACAGATTAGAGTTATTTCCAGTGAACACATGCAATAACTATATTCTTTCTAGGTTTAGAATACAGGTCTTGTTTGCAGTCATCGAAGACTGTGAATAGGGGATGTCTCTTAAAGGAAAGAATTTACTCCTGACCCCCACCCCCACCCCCACCCCCACCCCACACACACACACCACCACCACCACCACCACCCCACCCCACTTCCAAATGTGAGGTGGATTTGGTGCAAATCCTGTTTGCATCAGCACTGGGCCAGAAACAGAAATAGGGTGTCTGCACCCTGTCTTCTGAATGAACAGGAAGTTACGAAAGGTGTCACCCTTGATAAAAATGACAGACGCAAATTTCTGTAAGTATCAGTCTGCACTGAAAAGGGATGTAAATATTCTTTGGACAGACTTACCATAAAATAATAGAAGCCTCCATGGTGTAGTTGTTACGCTACTTGCCTTGTAAACCAGGGGTCGCAGGATCCATCCCGGGCTTCTCCAGACTTTCGGATGAGTCTTTAAACCGAGGTCCCGTTTCCGTATGACCTTAGCTGTTGCTGGGACGTAAAACTCAAACACTCACTCACCATAAAATAATGCAACATTCTCTTGAGCTGTTGGTGTGGGAGGAGAAGGCAATCAATACTAATCAGTTGGCTGTTCCAGTATGCAAACTTTAATTACAAGTATTCTCTGCTGCATCATTTTATTGTCTTTATGTCTGCATGTGATGTGCCATATATCTGAGATTTGTGTAAATATTGGGAGAAAAATTCTAATCCTTAAAGTACTAAGCACAACAAGAGCAGAAGGCATTTTTCTAGCAACCCCTCTGGAATCAGTGATTGAGGGTTTAGTCCCTGGAATTAATGGTCAGGGCCTCAATTTTGGCTTGTCTGTGACCTAAAAGAAATGAATTTAACATTGATCATATCTTTGCCGAACTACTTTTTATGAAAAATATGCCATTTTGAAAAAAGGTTGTATAATGTTATGCCCCCTGGCATCCGTAGTGTTCACCCTAATGGTCAAGTTTATTTCTCAAGAACTATAAGAGCTTCATTAATGATACTTGGTACAAACTTGTGTCTGGGGATGACAACTTACATACAAGCATCCATATTTGACCTTGACCTACATTTCATGGTTCAATGACTTCGTAAAATATTGCGACCGCCCTAGCGTTCACCCTAATGGTCAAGTTTATTTCTCAAGAACTATTACAGCTTCATTAATGATACTTCATACCAACTTGTGTCTGGGGATGGCAACTTACATGCAAGCATCCATATTTCATCTTGACCTACATTTCATGGTTCACTGACTTTGTAATATATTGCGACCACCCTAGCGTTCACCCTAATGGTCAAGTTTATTTCTCAAGAACTATAAGAGCTTCTTTATTATTATTTGGTACAAACCTGAATCTGTGGATGGCAACTTCAATGCAAGCATCCATATTATACCTTGACCTAAATTTCATGATTCACTGACTTTGTAAAATATTGCGACCACCCTAGCGTTCACCCTACTGGTCCAATTAATTTCTCAAGAACCATAAGAGCTTCATTAATGATACTTGGTACAAACTTATATCTTTGGATGGCAACTTAAATGCAAGCATCCATATTTGACCTTGACCTACATTTCATGGGTCACTGACTTTGTAAAATATTGCCACCACCCTAGCGTTCACCCTAATAGTTAAGTTCATTTCTCAAGAATTATTTGAACTTCATTAATGATACTTAGTACAAGCCTTTTATGCAAGCATCTATGTTTGATCTTGGCCTAAATGTCATGGTTCGGTGACTTTGCAACCCCCCCACAGGCGCGACATAGCCTTCGGCGGAATTCTTTTCAGGTATGTATTGGTTTTTATCGAGCCCCACGTGGATATGGAGCTTGAGGACAATAAGCAATTCTTTTCGAACATCCCTCGTATATATGATAAAATCTACAAAAATCTTTTTCTTGGGAACCAGTGGGCTAATTGCATTGAAACTATGAATATAGCATTGGGGACTCATTGGTATTGTAATTTATTCAAATGATGTCAGTCTGGGTTGATCTTGACCTATTTTACAATAAGGTCAAATTTGGTCCCTTGTTCTTTTGTGTGGGGAAAAGAGTGGAAATAAATAATTTTGAAAACTGTTATTGCATGTGAACTTAATCCTTGTGCTGTTGAGCCCTGATATGTCTTCTGTTTCAAACAATGAAGATCTAGATCAGATGGCTTCTGAAGAAGCCATCTGATCAGGATCTTCATTGTTTGTCATTCAGTTTATGAATTTGTTCCAATAATTGGACAAGGGTTAAAAGGTATAGGTAATCAGCTAACAAGTTAATGAAGCTGCATAAGTACCAAACATCAACATTACTTATTAACTTTGGTCCAGGGTCACCAAGATATCAAAAATTAACACTTTTTTTTGTGGAAAAATAGCTGGGCAAATTTAAGCCAAATTTCATTTGAAGCCTTTATTTTATGGAATGGAGGAACAGAAGTCACATGACCGAGATGGCTGTCATGGTAAAACCCTTCAAAAATCTTCTTCCCAAAAACTCATGGCTCCACATATACTCAGCACTCAGGTGAGTGGTTCAGGACCATTGGTCCTCTGGTTACCTGATCCGAACACAGAGTGCTCAAGGTGAGCTATTGTGACCACATTTGGTCCATTGTATGTCCGCTGTACATTGTCAATCATCAGTATTAAATTATTTTACTGTGTGCAATCTCTGGATTAGAGGCCTAGTTTTAATCATTTTTAGCTCACCTGAGCCTTTAGGCTCATAGGTGAGCTTATAGTATAGCCATGGTCTGTCGTCCGTCCGTCCATCCATCCATCCACCATTTTCAAAGATCTTCTTCTCCTATACTGCAGGGCCAATCAAAGCCAAATTTCATATGGAGCCTCAGTGGGATGGGGAAACGAAAGTTTGTTCGCGGGGTCTGGATCACATGACCAAGATGTCCGCCATGCCCATATATGGTAAAAAGCCTTCAAAAATCTTCTTCTCCAGAACCATAAGGCCAGTGGCCTTGAAACTTGGCATGTAGCATATGGTACTCGGACCCATCATGGTTTGTACAAATGGTGACCCCGGGTTGACCTTGACCTATTTTACAGCAATGTCAAATTTGCTGAAGTAGGCTTTTGCATGGGGCAAAGTGAAAATAATGGATTTATAGGAAAACCATTGAAGACAGTGTCACCAAAATTTGTAGATCAGGTAAAGTAACTGAATACATGAAGATCTATGGGTCAGAAAGGTCAAGGTCATTCATTGGCCTTAGACCAAGGTCATTCAGGATCCATATTTCAAACATTTTTTTCTCCAAAACTGCTGAGCCAATTTAAGTGAAATTTAATATGGAGCCTTTGTGAGTTGGACAAATGAAAAAATGCCAATACGGTCTAGATCACATGACCAAGATGGCCGTCATGCCTATATATATGGTAAAAAGCCTTAAAAATTCTTCTTCTCCAGAACCGTAAGGCCAATGGCCTTGAAACTTGGCATGTAGCATATGGTACTCAGGCCCATCATAGTTTGTACAAATGGTGACCCCGAGTTGACCTTGACCTATTTTACAGCAATGTCAAATTTGCCGACTTAAGCTTTTGCATGGGAAAAAGTGAAAATAATGGATTTTTAGGAAACCATTGAAGACAGTGTCACCAAAATTAGTAGATAAGGTAAAGTAGCTGAATACATGAAGATCTATGTGTAAGAAAGGTCAAGGTCATTAATTGACCTTAGACCAAGGTCACGCAGGTTCCATATTTCAAACATTTTTTCTCAGAAACTACTAAGCCAATTGAAGTGAAATTCAATATGGAGCCTTTGGGAGTTGGAACAAATGAAAAGCTGCCAACATGGTCTAGATCACATGACCAAGATGGCCACCACGCCCATATATGGTAAAGAAACTTCGAAATTCTTCTTCTCAAGAACCGTAAGGCCAATGGCCTTGAAACTTGGCATGTAGCATATGGTACTCGGGCCTATCATAATTTGTTCAAATGGTGACCCTGGGTTGATCTTGACCTATTTTACAGTAATGTCAAATTTGCTGACTTAGGCTTTTGCATAGGAAAAAGTGAAAATAATGGATATTTAGGGAAACCATTGAAGACAGTGTCACCAAAATTTGTAGATTAGGTAAAGTAACTGAATACATGAAGATCTATGGGTAAGAAAGGTCAAGGTCATTCATTGACCTTAGACCAAGGTCACTCCGATTTCATATTTCAAAAAAAAACATTTTTAGCTCACCTGAGCACGAAGTGCTCAAGGTGAGCTATTGTGATCGCCTTTTGTCCGGCGTCCGTCGTGCGTCGTGCGTCGTGCGTCGTGCGTCGTGCGTCGTCAACAATTAGCTTAAATGACATCTCCTCCTAAACCAGTGAATGGATTTCAAAATACTTTCATAGAAATGTTCCTTGGGTGACCCTCTACCAAAATTGCTAAAATGGTTCCGCTCCGCTGAACAAAATGGCCGCCAGAGCTAAAAATAGAAAAACCTTTAAACGACATCTCCTCCTAGCCCTTTGGCCCGATTTCAAAATAATTTCACAGAAATGTTCCTTGGATGACCCTCTACCAAAATTGCTAAAATGGTTCCGCTCCGCTGAACAAAATGGCCGCCAGAGCTAAAAATAGAAAAACCTTTAAACGACATCTCCTCCTAGCCCTTTGGCCCGATTTCAAAATAATTTCACAGAAATGTTCCTTGGATGACCCTCTACCGAAATTGCTAAAATGGTTCCGCTCCGCTGAACAAAATGGCCGCCAGAGCTAAAAATAGAAAAACCTTTAAACGACATCTCCTCCTAGCCCTTTGGCCCGATTTCAAAATAATTTCACTGAAATGTTTCTTGGATGACCTTCTACCGAAATTGCTAAAATGGTTCCGCTCCGCTGAACAAAATGGCCGCAAGAGCTAAAAATAGAAAAACCTTTAAACGACATCTCCTCCTAGCCCTTTGGTCCGATTTCAAAATAATTTCACAGAAATGTTCCTTGGATGACCCTCTACCAAAATTGCTAAAATGGTTCCGCTCCGCAGAACAAAATGGCCGCCAGAGCTAAAAATAGAAAAACCTTTAAACGACATCTCCTCCTAGCCCTTTGGCCCGATTTCAAAATAATTTCACAGAAATGTTCCTTGGATGACCCTCTACCAAAATTGCTAAAATGGTTCCGCTCCGCTGAACAAAATGGCCACCAGAGCTAAAAATAGAAAAACCTTTAAACGACATCTCCTCCTAGCCCTTTGGCCCGATTTCAAAATAATTTCACAGAAATGTTCCTTGGATGACCCTCTACCGAAATTGCTAAAATGGTTCCGCTCTGCTGAACAAAATGGCCGCCAGAGCTAAAAATAGAAAAACCTTTAAACGACATCTCCTCCTAGCCCTTTGGCCCGATTTCAAAATAATTTCACAGAAATGTTCCTTGGATGACCCTCTACCGAAATTGCTAAAATGGTTCCTCTCCGCTGAACAAAATGGCCGCCAGAGCTAAAAATAGGCAAAACCTTTAAACGACATCTCCTCCTAGCCCTTTGGCCCGATTTCAACATAATTTCTCTGAAATGTTTCTTGGATGACCCTCTACCGAAATTGCTAAAATGGTTCCGCTCCGCTGAACAAAATGGCCGCAAGAGCTAAAAATAGAAAAACCTTTAAACGACATCTCCTCCTAGCCCTTTGGTCTGATTTCAAAATAATTTCACAGAAATGTTCCTTGGATGACCCTCTACCAAAATTGCTAAAATGGTTCCACTCCGCTGAAAAAAATGGCCGCCAGAGCTAAAAATAGAAAAACCTTTAAACGACATCTCCTCCTAGCCCTTTGGCCTGATTTCAAAATTATTTCACTGAAATGTTCCTTGGATGACCCTTTACAGAAATTGCTAAAATGGTTCTGCTCCGCTGAACAAAATGGCCACCAGAGCTAAAAATAGAAAAACCTTTAAACGACATCTCCTCCTAGCCCTTTGGCCCGATTTCAAAATAATTTCACTGAAATGTTTCTTGGATGACCCTCTACCGAAATTGATAAAATGGTTCTGCTCCGCTGAACAAAATGGCCACCAGAGCTAAAAATAGAAATACCTTTAAGCAACATCTCCTCCTAGCCCTTTGGCCCGATTTCATATTACAGCCTGGGCCAATAATGGCTCTCCCAGGGGCCCACTTGATACCCTATGGATCAGGTGAGCGATCCAGGGCCATCATGGCCCTCTTGTTTCTCAGAAACTACTGAGCCAATTTAAGTGAAATTCAATATGGAGCTTTTGTGAGTTGAACAAATGAAAAGTTGCCAGTACGGTCTAGATCACATGACCAAGATGGCCGCCGCGCCCATATATGGTAAAAAGCCTTCAAAAATTTTCTTCTCCAGAACCGTAAGGCCAATGGCCTTGAAACTTGGCATATATCATATGGTACTCGGGCTCGTCATAGTTTTTACAAATGCTGACCCTGGGTTGACCTTGACCTATTTTATGGCAGTGTCAAATTTGTCAACTTAGGCTTTTGCATGGGAAAAAGTGAAAATTATGGATTTTTAGGAAACCATTGAAGACAATGTCACCAAATTGGTAGATCAGGTAAAGTAAATGAATACATGAAGATGCATGGGTAAGAAAAGTCATCATTCAGTAACCAGGTTCCATATTTCAAACAGTTTTTTTCTCAGAAACCGCTGGCCCAATTCAAGTGAAATTTGATATGGATCCTTTATATGATGAACAAATGAAAATTTGCTCATATGGTCCAGGTCACATGACCAAGATAGTGGCCATGCCCATATATGGTAAAAACACTTCGAAATTCTTCTTCTCCAGAACCGTAAGGCAAATGACCTTGAAACTTGGCAGGAAGCATCTGGTACACGGGCCTATCATAATTTGTTCAAATGGTGACCCTGGGTTGACCTTTACCTATTTTACGGCAATGTCAAATTTGCGGACTTAGGCTTTTGCTTGGGAAAAAGTGAAAATTATTGATTTTTAGCTCACCTGAGCCTTTAGGCTCATAGGTGAGCTTATAGTATAGCCATGGTCTGTCGTCCGTCCATCCGTTGTCCGTCCATCCACCATTTTCAAAGATCTTCTCCTCCAAAACAGGGAGGCCAATCAAAGCCAAATTTCATGTGGAGCTTCAGTAGGATGGGGGAACGAAAGTTTGTTCGCGGGGTCTGGGTCACATGACCAAGATGGCAGCCATGCCCATATATGGTAAAAAGCCTTCAAAAATCTTCTTCTCCAGAACCATGAAGCCAATGACCTTGAAAGTTGGCTTGTAGCATCTGGTACTTGAGCCCATCATAGTTTGTAAAAATGGTGACCCTGGGATGGCCTTGACCTATTTTATGGCTATGTCAAATTTGCAGACTTGGGCTTTTGCATCGGAAAAAGTGAAAATAATGAATATTTAGGAAACCATCATCTTCTGTTTCTGGTCACAAAGTAGATAAAATGCAATGACCAGGAACTGATAAAACAAATTCACGTTGTGTCCCAGCCACCATACTGCAAAGAAACACCTATAATGTAGATGGTATTAAGTAAAACTGTACAAGTGGAAAAACAAGGAGTCAAGTGCTCTTTCCCAGCACATTGTCAATCAGACATTCCCTAAATAATATGAAAAGTTAAAAAAAATACGACAAATGGAATAAACCATAATGAAAGCATGGCCTTCGAACTGTCAGAAAGGTAGGAATAGGTGGAAAGTTTTATCACATTGTTAGACATCAAATTTTGTCCCCACAAGTTGTGTACCCCTGCTCTGAAGCTATATACATATATAAAAACATTAAAATGTACACCAGGACCAGGTGTCAGGTGAGCGTTTACAGGACCACTGGTCCTCTGGTTTTTTAAATTTTTGCCAAAATGTTGGTCTTGATAATATCTTGGACAAATTAGAGTGTGGGCCATGTCAGATCAAAGTCTAGGTCACCAGGTCATATGTTAAAACCTTAATAAGTGCACCCTAGATGCCATCTTCTTTGTGATTGTTCATATGTTGACTCATTTCCTTATTTAAAAGATGCTTTGGGGTGAAAGGGTAAAACCCCAAGATGCCCCTCCACTCGATCATTTTCAGTTATATCTTTTGGCTGTTTCTCCATTACTTGCTTCAGAACATCAGCTCTTACAGTACAGTTTTCCAATATTCTTTGATTCCAGTACTCTCTGATATATATTCAAACAACAGACAAGCCACAGAAGAAACATACAAATAACTGACAGCTTGATGACAAGAGCTTGTAGCTCTTTCAATGCAATATATATACCGTAAATATCCTAAGTATTGGGACTGGCATGCCTAAGCAAACAATGCAGACCCTGATCAGACTGCTCATGAGGAGCAGTCTGATCATGGTCTACACTGTTTGCCATTCTGTCTGCACTTTTTGGATGCCATGCTGGATCATGAAACAAATTTGTTAAAATTTTAGGAGAATTGCAGCAAGTACTCAGGGTGTCCGAATTTTTAGGAATTTTAGGATAAGCACAAAAATGATGTCACTCAGCCTGCACATTGGTGCTTTGGGTGCAGGCAGGCTTTGGCCAGTTTATTACCATATTTACCATATGTATTCAGACAAACAGGCCTTAACACAAACAGTGTAGACCCAGATGTAATCAGTTGGACGCCACAGTGACATAAGATACACATCACCTTTGCCTCACCCAACCACCCCCAATGTGTATTGACCATAGAGCGAGTTTAACCCTTGACAGCCCCTATATTTTAAAACAGTGTAGACTTCTGAAGAAGCCATCTGATTAGGATCTAGAATGTCATGCAGTTTGTGAATTGAACAAAAGCATTATATGATGTAATTTTATTGGTGGATCATCAGAAAAGGTTGTGGCTAAATCAATTCTTATCCCCCGACATAATAGGTTCAGGGGGATATAGGGATCAGCCTGGCGTCCGTCCGTAGATGCAACCTTGTGAAGTCCATAACTCCAATACCCTTTAAGATTCATTGATGGTTCTTGGCAGAATTGTTCACAAGGCTGAGATGGCATGTCATGCACAGGAACTGGAACTCTGGCTGGCATAGTTTTTGAGTTATCTCCCCTTTTAATAAAATAGAATGACTACCTTGTGATGGCCATAACTCCAGTATCCTTTGAGATATATTGATAGTACCTGGCACAATTGTTCACAAGGCTGAGATGGCGTGTCATGCGCAAGAACCACAACTCTGGCTGCCATGGTTTTTGAGTTATCTCCCCTTCCAATAAAATAGAGTGACTATCTTGTGATGGCCATAACTCCAATAACCTATGAGATATATTGATGGTACATGGCACAGTTGTTCACAAGGCTGAGACGGCGTGTCATGCGCAATAAAAACAACTCTGGGTGCCATGGTTTTTAAGTTATCTCCCCTTCCAATAAAATACAATCACTACCTTATGATGGCGATATTGCCAATACTCTTTGAGGTATATTGATGGTACTTGGTACAGGTGTACAGGACGTTAAGCAGGCATGTAGTGTGCAAGAACCACGAGTCTGGGTGCCCTGGTTTTTAGCTCACCTGACCGAAGGTCATGGTGAGCTTTTGTGACAGTAAGATGTCCGGCGTCGTCGTGCGTCGTCCGTCGTCCGTCGTCCGTCGTGCGTAAACTTTTTCTTGTGAACACACTAGAGGCCACAGTTTTGGTCCAATTATCATCAAACTTGCTCAGAATGATAATCATGACAATATCTCGGTCAAGTTCGAATTTGGGTCATGTCGGGTAAAAAAGTAGGTCAGTAGGTCAAATCATAGAAAAACCTTGTGAACACTCGAGAGGCCACAATTTTGGTCCAATCATCATCAAACTTGCTCAGAATGATCATTGTGACAATATTTTAGTGAAGTTTGAATATGGATCATGTCGGCTTAAAAAGTAGGTCAGCGGGTCAAATCATAGAAAAACCTTGTGAACACCCTAGAGGCCACAATTTTGGTCCAATCATAATCAAACTTGCTCAGAATGATCATCATGACAATATCTTGGTCAAGTTCGAATATGGGTCATGTCCGGTCAAAAAGTAGGTCAGTAGGTCAAATCATAGAAAAACCTTGTGAACACTCTGAAGGCCACTGTTTTGGTCCAATTATCATGAAACTTGCTCAGAATGACCATTGTGACAATATTTCAGTCCAGTTCGAATATGGGTCATATCGGGTTAAAAAGTAGGTCAGCGGGTCAAATCATATAAAAACCTTGTGAACACCCTAGGGGCCACAATTTTGGTCCAATCTTAATCAAACTTGCTCAGAATGATCATCATGACAATATCTCGGTCAAGTTTGAATATGGGTCAAATGGTTCCGGTCCGTTGCACATCTAGGTCACAGGAGCCAAAAACAGATTTTTTTCACCAAAAACTTAAAAAATCTTCTTCTCTGAAACCACAAGGCCCAGGTCTTTGTTATTTGGTATGAAGCTTCATCTAGTGGACCCCTACCAAGATTGTTCAAATTATAGTGCTGGGGCCAAAAATGCCCCCGCACGGGGGCCCTTTGGTTTTACATAGGCTTATATAGGGAAAATCTTTAAAAATCTTCTTCTCTGAAACCACAAGGCCCAGGACTTTGATATTTGGTATGAAGCTTCATCTAGTGGACCCCTACCAAGATTGTTCAAATTTGAGTGCTGGGACGAAAAATGCCCCCGCCACGGGGCCCTTTGGTTTTACATTGGCTTATATAGGGAAAATCTTTAAAAATCTTCTTCTCTGAAACCACAAGGCCCAGGTCTTTGATATTTGGTATGAAGCTTCATCTAGTGGACCCCTACCAAGATTGTTCAAATTATAGTGCTGGGGCCAAAAATGCCCCCGCCCCAGGGCCCTTTGGTTTTACATAGGCTTATATAGGGAAAATCTTCAAAAATCTTCTACTCTGAAACCACAAGGCCCAGGACTTTGATATTTGGTATGAAGCTTCATCTAGTGGACCCCTACCAAGATTGTTCAAATTATAGTGCTGGGACAAAAAATGCCCCCGCCACGGGGCCCTTTGGTTTTACATTGGCTTATATAGGGAAAATCTTTAAAAATCTTCTTCTCTGAAACCACAAGGCCCAGGTCTTTGATATTTGGTATGAAGCTTCATCTAGTTGACCCCTACCAAGATTGTTCAAATTACAGTGCTGGGGCCAAAAATGCCCCCGCCCCGGGGCCCTTTGGTTTTACATAGGCTTATATAGGGAAAATCTTAAAAAATCTTCTTCTCTGAAACCACAAGGCCCAGGTCTTTGATATTTGGTATGAAGCTTCATCTAGTGGACCCCTACCAAGATTGTTCAAATTTTAGTGCTGGGACAAAAAATGCCCCCGCCACGGGGCCCTTTGGTTTTACATGGGCTTATATAGGGAAAATCTTTAAAAATTTTCTTTTCTGAAACCACAAGGCCCAGGACTTTGATATTTGGTATGAAGCTTCATCTAGTGGACCCCTACCAAGATTGTTCAAATTTTAGTGCTGGGACAAAAATGCCCCCGCCACGGGGCCCTTTGCTTTTACATTGGCTTATATAGGGAAAATTTTTAAAAATCTTCTTCTCTGAAACCACAAGGCCCAGGTCTTATATATTTGGTATGAAGCTTCATCTAGTGGACCCCTACCAAGATTGTTCAAATTATAGTGCTGGGGCCAAAAATGCCCCCGCCACGGGGCCCTTTGGTTTTACATAGGCTTATATAGGGAAAATCTTTAAAAATTTTCTTCTCTAAAACCACAAGGCCCAGGACTTTGATATTTGGTATGAAGCTTCATCTAGTGGACCCCTACCAAGATTGTTCCAATTTTAGTGCTGGGGCCAAAAATGCCCCTGCCCCGGGGCCCTTTGGTTTTACATAGGCTTATATAGGGAAAATCTTTAAAAATCTTCTTCTCTGAAACCACAAGGCCCAGGACTTTGATATTTGGTATGAAGCTTCGTCTAGTGGACCCCTACCAAGATTGTTCAAATTATAGTGCTGGGACAAAAAATCCCCCCCTGCCACGGGGCCCTTTGGTTTTACATAGGCTTATATAGGGAAAATCTTTAAAAATCTTCTTCTCTGAAACCACAAGGCCCAGAACTTTGATATTTGGTATGAAGCTTCATCTAGTGGACCCCTACCAAGATTGTTCAAACTATAGTGCTGGGGCAAAAAATGCCCCTGTCCCGGGGCCCTTTGATTTTACATAGGCTTATATAGGCAAAATCTTTAAAAATCTTCTTCTCTGAAACCGCTAGGCCCAGGTCTTTGATATTTGATGTGTAGCTTCATCTAGTGGACCTTTGACAAGATTGTTCAAATTTTAGCCTTTGTTGATGTTTGGTATGAAGCTTCACCTTTAAGACCTCCCTCAACATTATGTACATTAAAGCCCTGGGGCCAATAATGGCCCTCTCTGGGGCCCACTTGTTACACTATGGATCAGGTGAGCGATCCAGGGCCATCATGGCCCTCTTGTTTGATTTGAGGTTTAACGTCCCCGTCAACACTGAAAATGTCATTTTGGAGACGTTGCTTCCAATTTTGTGGGACTTTTACCCGACATTGAGATGAAATGACATCTCAAGCCCTGCCGCCCAATGAAACCAATAGGGTTTATTAGCATGGACGGTCCGTCTCGCACCGCGGTTCCTGGACAGGCTTAGGTACTCTTAGCGGTTTACCAGTACTAGTGTGCGGGCCGGATTTAGCTCTGCGTGGAAGCATCATGCAGCCCATATATTTCTTCAAGCCCCTATGGGCGGGGGCTCGGCTCCATAACTTTGTATCTGCTTAACATATTTTCATGAAACTTCACACAAATGTTAAACACCATAAGACAATGTGCAGAGCCAAGGAATTATAACTGTGGATTGCCTACTTTTGGAGTTATTGCCCTTTGAACATTTTCCGTAATTCCGTGATTCCGTTAATTTGTGTTGGCTCCATAACTTTGTATCTGCTTAACATATTTTCATGAAACTTCACACAAATGTTAAACACCATAAGACAATGTGCAGAGCGAAGGAGTTATAACTGTGGATTGCCTTCTTTTGGAGTTATTGCCCTTTGAACATTGAAAAATGGCAATTTTAATTGTGTCCGCTTCATAACTCGAAAACCGTTTGAGATATTTTTAGGAAACTTCACACAAATGTTAAGCACTATGAGACGATGTGCAGAGCGCAGGAACCATAACTCTGCATTGCTTATTTTTGGAGTTATTGCCCTTTGAACATTGAAAAATGGCAATTTTAACAGTGTCCGCTTCATAACTCGAAAACCGTTTGAGATAATTTCATGAAACTTCACACAAATGTTAAGCACTATGAGACAATGTGCAGAGCGCAAGAACCATAACTCTGGTTTTCGTATTTTCTGTGTGTCTGTCTGTTAACAATTTTCGTGTCCGCTCCATAACTTTAAAACCCATTCACATATTTTCATGAAACTTCACACAAACATTAAACACCATGAGATGGTGTGCAGAGTGCAGGAACCATAACTCTGGATTGCCTAATTTTTGAGTTATTTCCCTTTGAATATTGAAAAATATCAATTTTAGCCGTCTTTGCTCGATAACTCAAAAACCGTTTGAGATAATTTTATGAAACTTCACACAAATGTAAAGCACCATATTACGTGTGCAGAGCGCAGGAACCCAAACTCTGGATTGTCTACTTTTTCAGTTATAGGCTTTTGAATATTAAAAAATGGCAATTTTAACTATGTCCGCTCCATAACCGTTTCTGATATTTTCATGAAACTTCAAATAAATGAAAAGCACCTTGAGATGATGTGCAGAGTGCAGGAACCATAACTCTGGTTTGCCTACTTTAGGAGTTATTGCCCTTTGAACATTTAAAAAGGCAATTTTGACTGTGTCGGCTCCATAACTCACAAACCATTTGAGATATTTACATGACACTTCACACAAGTGTAAAGCACCATGAGACAATGTGCAGAGCGCAGGAACCCTGACTCTGATTTGCCTACTTTAGGAGTTATTACCCTTTGAACATTGAAAAATGGAAGATAATATTTAGTATAAACATGGACATTCTGGTAATGTATCATGCTCATTGAAATGAGGGACAAGGGCTCACAACTCTTAGAGTTTTTCCAGATAATGTAAAATTTTCAACAGTTATTTCTTGTTCATAACTGTTTTCTCTGCAGCTTAAACAACTTTCTTCTCTGACAGCGCTGAAGCGGGGCTATAGTCAGATCCTCTGACAGCTCTAGTTTAGACCAGGATCTCCCTCCTAAATATTGCAGATCTCCCACTTTGTGTCCCAGAAAATATCACATGTATGTTTCACAGAAATGTTCATCTTATTGCTCTCTTCTAAAAAATTGCTATTTTTGTTCTGCTCCACTGAACAAGATGGCTGCCAGAGCTAAAAATAAAAAAAATCTTTGAAAGACATCGCCTCCTAAACCCATGGTATCCTTTTTGCTTCCATTTTGATTTCAAAATTTGGGTTTGCTCCCTTTGTCTTGTCTTACTTGTATGTGATCCTATAGAATTCAGGTGAGTGATAAAGGACCATCATGATCCTCTTGTTTCAAATACTTATATCTCGACAGTCAGTTATCACAGAGCATTCGTATTTAGAACTTGGTTACCCGGGAAGGTCTTCTGAGATTCCAAAAGAACAGGCCCCTGGGTTCATTCGTGGGGGGTGGGGCTAGGAGTCAAAATCTAGGACACCTTTGTAATATGTTATATGCATTACCATTATGCTAAGAAGTTACAGACACAGTGTGTTATACATCAGCCAACTATGTAACATTGGTTAACGTGTAAAAGAGTGAAGGTCAAGGTGACCTACATTTCATGGTCCAGTGATTTTGCCTTATATCTTGAAGACTATTTGTTGAAGAAATGTCATATTTGGGATATTACTTTTCATGTGACCCGATGATTGACCTAAAAATATATCTAGGTCATTGTGACTTACATTTCATGGTTCACTGATTTTGCCTTATATCTTGAATGCTATTTGATAGAAAACTGTCATACCTGGATTATAAGTTCCATATGACCCAATGATTGACATAAAAATATATCTAGGTCAATCCGACCTATATTTTATGGTTCAATGATTTTGCCTTATAACTTGAAGCTATTTGATGGAGAAATATCATACTTGAAATATAAGTTTCATGGGACCCAGTGATTGACCTCAAAATATATTGAGGTCATTGTGACCTATATTTCATGGTTCTGTTATTTTGCCTTATATCTTGAATAATATTTGATGGACAAAAGTCATACTTGGAATATAAGTTCCAAGTGTCCCAGTGTTTGACCTCAAAATATATCTAGGTCAGTGTGACCTATATTTCATGGTTCAGTGATTTTGCCTTATTACTTGAAGACTATTTGTTGGAGAAATGTCATATTTGGGATATTAGTTTCATAAGACTGATGATTCAGCATATAATAGATCTAGGTCATTGTGATCTACATTTCATGGTACACTGAGTTTGCCTTATATCTTGAACACTGTTTGATGTAGAAATGTCATATCTGAATTATAAGTTCCATGTGACCCAATGATTGACCTCAGAATGTATCTTGGTCAGTGTGACCTATATTTCATGGTTTAGTGAAGACTATTTGATGGAGAAATGTCATACTTGGAATACAAGTTTCATGACATTTTTAACTGGCACTTCTGTTATGAGATATAAAACTTACCTTGTATAATATGGGTTTTGCAATTTCTTTTTAGCTCACCTGCCACTTAGTGGCAAGGTGAGCTTTTGTGATCACATTACGTCCGTCGTGCGTCCGTGCGTAAACAATTTCTTCAAACGACATCTCCTCCTAAACCACTAATTGGATTTTGACCAAACACTCACAGCAATGATCTTTAGTTGGTCCTCTTTCAAAGTTGTTCAAATGGTTCCGGTCCATTGCACATCTAGGTCACAGGAGCTAAAAATAGATTTTTTAACCGAAATCTTTAAAAAATCTTCTTGTCTGAAACCAGAAGGCCCAGGTCTTTGATATTTAGCTCACATGAGCCGTAGGCTCATTGGTGAGCTTATAGGGTGACCAGGCTGTGTGTGTGTGGGTGTGTCTGTCAACATTTTCAAACATCTTCTCCTCTGAAACCACTGGGCCAATTGAAGTCAAATTTCATATGGAGCATCCATGGGATGGGGGAACGAAAGTTTGTTCGCGAAGTCCAGGTCGCATGATCAAGATGGCCGCCATGACTATATAAGGTAAAAACCCTTCAA
Organism: Lucinisca nassula; assembly: GCA_963580285.1. Lineage (NCBI taxonomy): Eukaryota > Metazoa > Mollusca > Bivalvia > Lucinida > Lucinidae > Lucinisca > Lucinisca nassula. The sequence continues at coordinate 53,088,474 of OY757010.1, forward strand.
AAATCTTCTCCTCCGGAACCAGCAGGCCGATTGCCATGAAACTTGGTATGTAGCATTGGGAACTCGGGTCCATCATAATTTGTTCAAATAATGACCCTTGGATGACCTTGACCTATTTTATGCCAAGGTCAAATTTGGTCACATAGACTTTTGTATGGGAAAAAGTCAGAATTGTGTATTTTTTGGAAACTATTGCAGCCTGTGACCTGAAAATTGGCAGATGCAGTTAGCTAAATGAAGTGTTGAAACTACTTGACTATTCAAGGTCAAGGTCATTATTTGACCTTGGTCAAAGGTCATTCAGATATGAAAATTAAAACTTGTTTTCCTCAGAAACCACTGGGCCGATTGAAGTCAAATTTCATATGGAGCATCCATGGGATGAGGGAATGAAAGTTTTATTGCAAAGTCTAGGTCACATGACCAAGATGGCTGCCATGACCATATATGGTAAAAACCCTTCAAAAATTTTCTCCTCCGAAACCAGCAGGCCGATTGCCATGAAACTTGGTATGTAGCCTTGGGGACTCGGGCCCATCATATTTTTTCAAATGATGGTCTCAGATAACCTTGACCTATTTTATGCCAAGATCAGATTTGGTCACATAGACTTTTGTATGCGAAAAAGTCAAAATTGTGTATTTTTTGGAAACAATTGCAGTCTGTGACCTGAAAATTGGTAGATGCAGGCAGCTAAATGAATGGATGAAACTACATGATTATTCAAGGTCAAGGTCATTCTTTGACCTTGGTCAAAGGTCATTCAGATATGAAAATTAAAACTTGTTTTCCTCAGAAACCACTGGGCTGATTGAAGTCAAATTTCATATGGAGCATCCATGGGATGGGGGAAAGAAAATTTGTTTCCGAAGTTAAGGTCACATGACCAATATGGCTACCATGGCCATATAAGGTAAAAACCCTTCAGAAATCTTCTTTAGAACCAGAGGGCCGATTGTCATGAAACTTGGTATGTAGCATTGGGAATTTGGGCTCATCATAGTTTGTTCAAATGATGATCCTCGGATGACCTTGACCTATTTTATGCCAAGGTCAAATAGTCTTTCGTTTTGGAAAAATTCAAAACAGTGTATTTTTCGGAAACTATTGCAACCTGTGATCTGAAAATTGGTAGATGCAGTAAGCTAAATGAGTAAATTAAACTACATGAGTATTCAAGGTCAAGGTCATTGTTTGACCTAGTCCAAAGGCCATTCAGATATGAGACTTAAAACTTTTTTTCCATAGGAACCACTAGGCCATTTGTAACCAAATTTCATACGGAAATTTTTTAGAAACATGGAAATGAAAATTTATGAGTTTGGTCACATGACCAGTATTGCTGCCATGCCCATATAAGATGAAAACCCTCCAGAAATCTTCTTCTCTGGATTCAATGGGCGGATTTTCATGAAATTGGTATGTAGCATTGGGGATTCGGGCACATCATGATTTGTTTAAATGATGACCCCTGGATGGCCTTGACCTATTTTATGCCAAGGTCAAATTTGGTCACACAGACATTTGTATGGGAAAAAAAGTAAAAACTGTGTATTTTTCAGAATCTATTGCAGCCTGTGATCTGAAAATGGGTAGATGCAGTTAGCTAAATGAGAAGATGAAAGTACATGAGTATTAAAGGTCAAGGTGATCCCTTGACCTTGGTCGAAGGTCATTCAGATATGAGGAAATTAAAACTGATTTTCCACAGAAACCACTGGGCCATTTGTAACCAAATTTCATATGAAAGCTTTTACAGGCTTTCAAGTAGTCCTACTTTTTCCTACTTTTTCCTACTTTTCCTACTTTTTTGGTCTCTTCCTACTTTGTTCCTACTTTTTCCAGAAAAACTCCTACTTCTCCTACTTTTTTGATTTGTTCAAAAACTAAGATCCCAAATAAATAAATAAACAAATAAAGCTTTTAAAAGTATAGCATATATCTCAGTCTATATGTAGATTGTTTATTATATGACATATGACATATGTGCTGATGATCCTCGACATTCATCTGCTGTTTTTAGCTGTACCACTAGTTTGAATATGTTGATGTAAAGCAAAACTGCAATGACCATCTACAGTTTTGTCTTGTTGAACATGACAAGAATTTTTGCAGTTAGTAGTGTAGTGATGCTTTAACTAAATGACCAACTGGAGCTCTGTCTTGTTGAGAATGGTAGGAAATTCTCTACAGCAATGCTTTGATGCCCTAACTGCTGTGACAAACTTTTCTGTCTTGTTTAGCATTACAGATATTCATTGCAGCAGTCCAGTGATACCTTAACTGCAGTGACCAGCTATAACTCTGTCTTGTTAGCATTCAGCAATGCTGTAATGCCTTAACTGCAGTAACCAGCTTGAGCTTTGTCTTGTTTAGCACGACAAAAATTCATTGCAGCAATGCTTTGATGCCTCAGCTGCATTGCCCAACTAGAGCTCTGTCTTGTTCAGCAAGGCAGGAGTTCATAGCAGCCGCGGTTTGATTTCTTAACTGCAGTGCTATGTTTTGGTAAGCATGCGAGGAATTCATTGCAGCAGTGCTTTGAGGCCTTATAACTGACCAGCAGTTCATAGCAACAATGCTTTGATACCATGTCTTTGACGCCTTACTAGAGCTCTATCTTGTTTAGCATGACAGGAGTTCAATGCAGCAATGCTTTGACACCTTAACTGCAGTGATCAACTAGATCTCTAGTCTTTAGCACAAGAGGAATTCATTTCAGCAGTGCTGTGCTGCCTTAACTGCAGTGACAAACTAGAGTAGCTTGATAGAAATTCATTGTAGCAGCCATGCTGTAATGCCTTAACTGTGGTTACCATCTAGAGCTATGTCTTGTTGAGCATGACAGAAATACATTGCAGCAGTGCTTTGATGACTAAACTGCAGAGACCCACTGGAGCTCAGTTTTGTTGAGCAAGACAGAAATTCATTGCAGCAATGCTGTGATGCCTTGACTGCAGTGATCAACTAGAGTTCTGTCTTGAGCATGAAAGGGATACACTGCAGCATTCCTATGATGCCTTAACTGCAGTTTCCCACTAGGGTTCTGTCTTGTTGAGCGTGGCAGCAATTTATTGCAGCACTTCTGTGGTGCCTTAACTGAGTTACCAACTAGAGCTCTGACTTTTTGCAGCATTGCAGCAGTGCTGCTTAAATTTACCTTAAATGCAGTGACCAACTAGAATTATTGTCTTGATAAGTATGAAAGTAATTCATTGTTGTCATGCTTTGATGCCTTTGACTGCAATGACCATTTAGAGTTCTGTCTTGTTGAGCATGACAGGAATTCATTGCAGCAGTGCTGTGTTGCCTTATTAATTGGAGTTACCAACTAGAGTTATGTCTTGTTGAACATGACGGGAATTCATTGCAGCCATGCTGTGTTGCCTTAATTGAAGTGACCAACTAGAGTTCCATCTTGTTGAGCATGAAAGGAATTCATTGCAGCAGCGCTGTGTTGCCTTAATTGAAGTGACCTGTGTCTTGTTTAGCATGAGAGAAAACAATTGAAACAGTGCTATGATGCCTTAACTGCAGTGAAAAATCTGGAGATCTGTCTTATGGAGGATGACAGGAATTCAAAGCAGCAGTAATGCAATACATGTCTTAACTGCAGTGAACAACCAGCAGGAGATCTTTCTTGTCTAGCATGACAGAAATTCATTGCAGCAGTGCTGTGATGACTGGAGTGACCAACTAGAGCTGTGTCTTGTTTAGCATTACAGAAATTCATTGCAGCAATGCTGTAATGACTGAAGTGACCAATTAGAGCTCTGTCTTGTTTAGTATGACAGAAATTCATTCCAGCAATGCATTGTTGACTAAACTGACCAATTAGAGCTCTGTCTTATTTAGCATGACAGAAATTTCAAAATTCATCAATTCTTTTGAATTAATATTTTGACATATGCCAATATCTAGGTACAGATATCTGCCAGTGACAAACTCTTGACAAAAGCATTGGAAGTTCAGGCTGCATGCATGAATAACTGTACTAGATGGGTTAGCCACTTACATTTTACAGGTGCCTGCTAACTTTGATGTAAAAACATTAGACTCAAATGCACAACTAAAACTGCCCAAAATAAAAAACTGATAAAATGTGAGACATATGGATATGTTCGTGTCCATTAGCTCCTACTTTTTATATCAGGTTCCTACTTTATTCCTTCTTTTCTCCTACTTTTTGATATCTCAGGCTCCTACTTTTCTCCTACTTTTTCACCAGGAGTCACTTGAAAGCCTGCTTTTAGGAACAATGAAATCTAAATTAATTAATATGAGTCTGGTCACATGACCAATATGGCAGCCATGCCCATAAAAGTTAATCTCCCGAACCAATGGGGCCGATTATCATGAAACTCCATGACCCCTGCCCATTGGGGCTTGGAGAAATTGATTGGACTGCAAGGTATTTCCACGCAGAGCTGAAACTGATCACACATGAGTATTGGTAAACTGCTTAGAAAGACGAAGCTTGCCCCGGCAAAGTGATGCTAGTCAGACCGTCCAGTGCATATAAGCCCTTTGGTTTCATTGGGCAGCAGGGCTTGAGATGTCTTTTTAGCTCACCTGTCACGTAGTGACGAGGTGAGCTTTTGGGATCACTTTTTGTCCGGCGTCCGTCGTGCGTGTGTGCGTCAGTGCGTGTGTGCGTGCGTAAACTTTTTCTACAAATGACATCTCCTCCTAAACCAATGATCGGATTTTAACCAAATTTCACAGGAATGATCCTTAGGTGGTCCCCTTTCAAAGTTGTTCAAATGGTTCCGTTCCATTGCACATCTAGGTCACAGGAGCTAAAAATAGATTTTTAAAATGAAAACTTTAAAAATCTTCTTCTCTGAAACCAAAAGGCCCAGGTCTTCGATATTTGGTATGAAGCTTCATCTAGTGGACCTCTACCAAGATTGTTCAAATTATGGCCCTTGGGCCAGAAATGACCCCGCCCCGGGGGCCTTTGAGTTTACATAGGCTTATTATAGGGAAAATCTTTAAAAATCTTCTTCTCTGAAACCACAAGGCCCAGGTCTTTGATATTTTGTGTGAAGCTTCACCTAGTGAACCTCTACCAAGATTGTTCAAATTATGGCCCTTGGGCCAGAAATGCCCCCGCCCCGGGGGCCTTTGGGTTTACATAAGCTTATATAGGGAAAATCTTCAAAAAATCTTCTTCTCTGAAACCACAAGGCCCAGGTCTTTGATATTTGGTGTGGAGCTTCACCTAGTGGACCTCTACCAAGATTGTTCAAATTAAAGCCCTAGGGCCAAAACTGCCCCCGCCCCGGGGGCCTTTGGTTTTACATAGGCTTTACACGGAAAATCTGTAAAAATCTTCTTCTCTGAAACTGCAAGGCTCAGATCTTTGATATTTAGTGTGAAGCTTCATCTAGTGGACCTCTACTTAGATTGTTCAAATTATAGCCCTGGAGCTAAAAATGCCCCTGCCCCAGGGGCCTTTGGTTTTAATAGGCTTATGTATATAGGGAAAATCTTTAAAATATTCTTCTCAGAAACCGAAAGGCCCAGGTCTTCAATATTTGGTATGAAGCTTCATCTGGTGGACCTCTACCAAGATTGTTCAAATTATGGCCCTTGGGCCAGAAATGCCCCCGCCCCGGGGGCCTTTGGGTTTACATAGGCTTGTATAGGGAAAATCTTTAAAAATCTTCTTCTCTGAAACCACAAGGCCCAGGTCTTTGATATTTGGTGTGAAGTTTCACCTAGTTGACCTCTACCAAGATTGTTCAAATTATAGCCCCAGGGCCAAAAATGCGGGGGGTTGGGTTTTCTTTGGTTTTACATAGGCTTATACAGGGAAAATCTTTAAAAATCTTCTTCTCTGAAACCGCAAGGCCCAGGTCTTTGATATGTGGTGTGAAGCTTCACCTAGTGGACCTCTACCAAGATTGTTCAAATTATAGCCCCGGAGCCAAAAATGCCCCCACCTTGGGGGCCTTTGGTTTTACACAGGCTTATACAGGGAAAATCTTTAAAAATCTTCTTCTCTGAAACCGCAAGGCTCAGATCGTTGATATTTGGTGTGAAGCTTCATCTAGTGGACCTCTACCAAGATTGTTCAAATTATAGTCCTTGGGCCAAAAATGCCCCATCCCTGGGGCCCTTTGGTTTTTCATAGGCTTATATAGGGAAAATATTTAAAAATCTTCTTCTCTGAAACCACAAGACTCAGGTCTTTGATATTTGGTATGAAGCTTCACCTAGTATAGCCCTTGAGCCAAGAATGTACTAGAGACACTGATTCTCAGGTGAGCGATTCAGGGCCCTCTGGGCCCTCTTGTTTAATTATCTCCCATGACAATGTAACCTTATGATGGTCATAACTCAAATACCCTTTTAGATATATTGCTGGTACTTGGCACAATTGTGGACTAGGTGGAGATGGCGTGCCATGCCTAAGAACCATAACTCTGGGTGTTAGGGTATTTGAGTTATCTTCCCTTCCAATATAATTGTATGACCACCTTGTGATCAAACTCCAATACCCTTTGAGATATATTGAAGGAACTTGGCATAATTGAACACAAGGTATAGAAGGCATGTCATGTGCAAGAGTCACAACTCTTGCTGCTGTGTTATTTGACTTAGGGTATCTTTTCAATCTTCAAAACAAGATGTGTTTATGAAACACTGGTGCCCCCGGCTAGCACATGTGAAATATGAAAGCCCTATCTCTGACCAATCTTAAGGTATGGCTGATAATAAAGTTTTTAAAAAGTAGGTCAAAGGAACAAGGTCAACAATTATGGTACCACTGGAAAGGCCTTGCCACTAGAAATGCACATGTGAAATATGAAAACCATATCACTTACAAATCGAAAGTTATCGCTAATGTTAAAGTCTTCAGGGCTTTAGATAATTTTTTTTTCAAAAGAGTACAGTACTCGTCCTTTTTAAAAAAAAAGGAGTAACGAGAAATTTTTAAAGAGTACTGAAAAATAAACCAAAAAACTTTATTTTGCAGCCTCGACACAATGTTTTTATGGACTGATTTGTGGCCAGTGTACAGTTTGTTTTCTTATAGATACACATATTCAATATCTGCTATTAGAAAACAAGCAGTATGCCTGGCCACAAATCAGACATAACAATGCCATATTGAAATCTCTTCTGAGTAGTTTGTTGATGGAGAAATCTAACTTTTGGGGTTCAGTTCTCTTGGCGGATAGCAGGACTTCTATGGCTGATTATTGTGGCCAAAGAGTTTCTAAAAATTTAAAATATCAGCTTCACTTTATTGTCCAAGATATGGAGTGAAACTCATATTCTTTAAAACTTTTATAATTCCTTTTCAAAACCATATTCTCAATTTCATCATATATTGTCCATGGATATTTATTTTCTCCCACCCTTCGATCGTGGGACCCATCGTGTTTCCTTACAGGCAGTTATAATCGGAACCAGTTACTGGGTCAAAAATCTGTCCGGACCTTTTTCACAAAAAGTGCGGCAGAGACAGACTCCTGATCAGCTGAAAAGAACCTTAGGATCAAATTGCTCCAGCTAGGATTTTAGGGCAGAGGGGCGCGGCCCTAGACTGAGTAGGGCACTTTTGCATTAAAAAAAGGGCACCATTTTTTGGTTTCTGAAATGCCATCTAAATCGTTATGATCAATTTGCTTCTCACACGTCAGTGAAGCTAATGGTACTGGTATCTCTATTGGAATTATATACATGTATATTTACATGCATTTCACAAGTAAGTGGTGTACTGGGTCGAAGCAATAGCAACGTTTATTATTTGAAAAACATTTGAACATTTAAATTCTAGGTATCTTTTAATATAGAATTATAATATTTAAATAAAAAATAATTTGTTTGATTCATCTGAAAGCGTGTTATTAAAGCAATACAAAAAATAATAACTGAATAATGACTGAATAAGTAATCAGTTCAAGGGAGACTACTCAATAATTATCCATGTCATTTGACGTTTCAGAACTCAGGCTGAACGTGCGTCTTCACTGGTTGCCAATGATCTGCAAAGACTCTGATCAAAATGCGAAGCTAGCGTTTGCAATATCCCCGCGGCTTGATCAGTCTGCGACAGTATTACAAGTAAACAGTGTGTATACCGAGCTGCGTCGCACAACACCCTGCAAAGACCCAGATCAACATGCGCAACCCGGGCAACCTTTTTTCTCACCTATCTCTGAGTAGCCCTGCAAAAGGCTCTTGGGGTCAGCGAAGACTGAGCAGTTTGCAATGATGTGCAGGCTACTCCGAGTCTTCACTGGTCGCACGATACTCGATGACTTAGACCAGCATGCGCAACCACTATGGAAGTCAGAACAACATGCGCAACAACTATGCAAGTCCGTTTGGATAACCCAGCTTGTAAAATCAGCGATGCGCAGACTGATGTGCGTCGATACTGTTGAGCAATGACCTGCTCATCCATTCAATACGACTAATGAAGGCTTGCGCGCATGCGCTGACTGATCAGAGACTTCTGTAGTTCAGATTACTCCGGTTTACGCCCACCTGATTAACGATCGGATCGGCTCTATTTGTGATATAATCTTGAAAGGACCGTAACCCCAACCCCAATAAAACTTGATTCCCTTGAAATGATTTATGAATGCATAATTTTCCCGTGTGAGAATTTCCCGCCTTTTATTACACACGTCATTTATTTCACGTGCGTTCCAAATACGCTCTAAAAAAATATTAAATGCGTAATGCTAAATTGTTTTTCGTACCTGATACGCAGCAGATTTGAAAAAAGGGAGTATCCTCCCAATTATTTTCATAATTTACGCGGTACGCAGCCTTATCTAAAGCCCTGGTCTTTAAAAAGTAGGTCAAATGTCAAGATCAAAGTCACAAGGTCAAACAGTATGGTATCACCGGAAAGGTCTTGTGACAAGCAATGCACATGTGAAAGCCCTTTCATTTACCAAATTGAAAGTTATGGCCAATAGTAAAGTTTTTAAAATGTAGGTAAAATATCAAGGCCAAGGTCAGAAATTATGATGCTACTGGAAAGGTCTTATAACATGAAATGCAGATGTGAAAAATGAAAGCTATATCAGTCACCAATCAAAAGTTATGGCCAATGTTAAGGTTTTTAAAACATAGGTCAAAAATCAAGGTCAAAAATTATAGTACCACTGGAAAAGACTTGTAACAAAAAATGTAAATGTGAAATATTAAAGTCACTAACCAATCAAAGGTTATGGCCAATGCTGTAAAAAGTATTTAAAAAAAAGGTCAAATATAAAGGTCAAGGTCACAAGGTCAAACAATACGGTACTGCTGGAAAGATCTAGTGACATAGAATGCACACGTGAAATATGTTTGTTATGTGGTAGTCTGTTGATAGCATCATCCTTGATAGAGGATGGCCGATTAACCCTTGTCCTGCAAACAATGTAGATCCAGATCAGATGGCTTCTGAAGAAGCCCTCTGATCAGGATTTTCATTGTTTCTATTCAATTTATGAATTTGTTGCAATAATTTGCATCAAGTAATCTGATTGGATGATCAGAAGTGGGTGTGGCATATATAAATGTTCAGCAGGACAAGGTTTAAAAATACTATTAAAGTGCTCCTAAAGGAAAGAAGTTGCTCCCTAAGGAGTTTCCTTTTAGAATAGCCCTCATCTCAGACAAAGATACCTAGATTTTCTTTTTTGTACATAAAAATGCCGAGGACAGGACATGTCAGGTTCATTGTCCCATTGTAAGAAATTATTGGTTACTGATTGGAACAGTTACAGAGAAATTCAATAAAAACTACTCTTTCCTTGCTTTATTTATTCCATTCTGTTGTCATTGCTAATTTAGGTTTATGCTATGTCACATCATCATTCTGTGGTCAAATTATGAAACATTTCAGATTTAACCCATTTAGTACCAGAAACGCCAAAACGGGTACCCTGGCAAACAGTGCAGGCCCAGATCAGACGCCGCAGAATGCGGCGTCTGATCAGGGCCTCCACTGTTTGCTAAATGTTCAGTCATTTTCCAAATAAATTTTGATGAAAACACAACCTGACACCCCTAAATTTTGAAATGAACTCCTGCTATATATAAGGAGGAAGAAGATTCCATTTGGTACAAAATGGGTTAAGTGATTTGTCTGTCTGTTGGTCCATCCATCCATTCATTCATCAGTCCATCAGCATTCACCTCAACCCAGGTGTCTACCCAAATATTTACAATAAAAATTCTTAACCCATAAAGTGCCAATCACAACAACTGTCATCTGCTTTGCCATCTGCCGGATACCTTAAAAGCTATTTTGAAAACAGTGTGGACCCAGATCAGACTGCTCCTGTAGGAGCAGTCTGATATGGACCCACTCTGTTTGCCTGTATGAAAAATCATTTTTAAAAAGTTTGCAAGAAGATTCAGCAGACAACATAAGCAGATGACATTTTCAGATGTTGTTTTTCTCAGCAGCTTAAGGGTTAAAATTCGGACACCTTGGGGACACCACTGCTACCCATTCACACCTGGGTGGAGTGGGACAGTGTCATTAGTGTCTTGCCCAAGGACACACCTAGATACATTTCCATGTGGCCAGAATCGAATTCACAATGTCGAACGCGTTTATCACTGCACTATTGAAGCTGACATATTTTGTATGATGATAGATATAGGTCATGGACTTAGAAATTTTTAATGTTGAAGAAATTTTTAATGTTGAAGACTCAGGTTAAAATATTTGTACCAGGTAGAACCTGAACTTTTGTGATTGATTTGATTCATATTTTGTATGTTGATACCTATAGGTCCAAAGTTTTATTCAGTAATACCCCTAACCCATGCCCATGACCTCAAGGTCAAGGTCAGAGACTTAGAAATTTTTAATATTAAAGACTCATTTTATTTCATCAGATTCCTCCGGTTGATATCTGGTTTGATGATACATGTAGATACAGGTCCATAGATTTATTCAGCAATACCCTCGCTCATGCCCATGACCTCAAGTTCAAGGTCACAGACTTAATTTTTAATGTTAAAGATTTTAAAGAGCTCATGTTTTCTAACCCATATGGTGTATTTGGTTTATGTTTGCTATAATGATAGGTACAGATCCAAAGGTTTATTTGGCAATTTCCTCACTCATGCCAATGACTTCAAGGTCAAGGTCACAGACTTAGAAATTTTAACAATAATTTTATTAAGTGTTTATATTTTCAAAACCGTATGATGGATTGGGTTTATATTTGGTATGATAATAGATACAGGTCCAAAGTGACATACAGCAATACCCGCCCATGCTTGTGACCTCAAGGTCAAGGTCACAGACATAGAATTTTTTAATTGAAAGATCTTAAGGGCTCATATTTTCCAAACCATATAATGTATTTGCTTCATATATGGTATGATGTTTATTCAGTCGTTGTCTTGCCTCTGTCTTTAGGGTCAAGGTCACAGGCATAGAAATAGTCTGGCTGATGGATGGATGGACAGACAGACAGATAGACAGACAGACAGACAGACAGACGGAGGCATTCACAAAATCCGCAAATACATTTTTAAAGTGTCAAGGAAATGAATATCGTATTTGCTCTAATTACTGCACCGTGCCCTTAATTTTTTCAAAATCGTGTCAAAAAATCATGGTGAAAAATCTACCTAATTAGCGCACACTTGATACGAAAAAATAGCTTCAGAGATGATGCATACTGATATTTAACAGGATGGAAAAGGATACTTAAGCATTGCCTTCATTGTTGAAGAAATAATGGTAAGTTTTTCATAGATTTACTGTGACAGCTTCAAGGGGAGGTTACTGTAAAGTGTGCACTTATGCATTTCCTTTTCATAAATAGCTTTGGTGTGTGCTTATAGGAGCATGTGTGGTAATTAGGGCGAATACGGTATATATAGTTTTGGGGAGGGGATCTGAACAGTTTATCTAATATTAGGTCTTTAATGAAGTGGAGGGGTCGGGGAATGGCCCCTGTGCATCTGGTAGAGGGGGATATAAATGAAATTGCTGTCTGCTCTAAACATGCCAGTGGTGCTAAAGGGTTAGTATTGCATGTTTCTAGTAATGACTATCACAAAAATCCTGTTTCTATGATTAGTGGCATTGATTAAGGGATATTGATTGATCTTAGAAGTTGCTTCAGTGATCAAACAACTTGGGAGTTGGCTGCCATGAATTATTTCATTCCAACACATAACTGTGGTATCAGCTTTTATTTGCAGTCCTTACAGTCAGTTATTTTATGAGGCTTTTATGATTTCTCAGATATGAAAGCAAATTAAATTTTCCCTCTTCTGTAGTTCTCTGTAAATGGAAATATTTTTGTAAAGAATGACCATATTTATTCCCATCACTTTACCATTATAATGGAGAGATTAGCATGATAGGTAGTAAAGGGCCTTTTTTCCTTAATTACTCCAAGAAACAAATGCTGTGGACATTTGTAAGACTTGCCTTGCCGAGTCGATTCTAACAAATATCCACAGCATTTGTTTTTTGGAGTAGCAAATTCAATATTCTTGAATATCTTTATTGACCCCACCCATCTTGAGCTGAGGATTCATTCCATTGAAATTGTCATTGTAATGTGTTTTGTCGTTATATCAAATGTCTGTTTAACCCATTGTATCTGGGAAACCCCTAAAGGGGTTCCTTGGCAAACAGTGCAGGCCCAGATCAGACGCCGCAGAACGCAGCATCTGATCAGGGCCTACACTGTTTGCAAAACGTTCAGTCAGTTTCCAAATAGATTTTGAAGAAAACACAACCTGACACACCTAAATTTTGAAATGGACTCCTGCTATATATAAGGTGGAAGATTCCATTTGGTACAAAAACGGGTTAACCACTGTCCTGCTGATCACATCAACCCCTACCTTTTCGAGCAGTGTAGATTCAGACCAGATGGCTTCTGCAGAAGCCACCTGATCAGGATCTACACTGTTTGTCATTCAGTTGGTGAATTGAACAAATATACTATATCAAGTCATTTGCTTGGTTGATCATCAGAATGGGTATGGAAAAATTAATTTATTCAGCAGGACAAGAGTTAAACTCCTTGGGAAATTTTCCTGACAAGGGGACAACTTCTCCATCCCTGTATTTCTGTTTCCAAACCCAGATAAAACTGTCGTGAGGTTTGGTTTAGCCATTCAGTAATGGTAGCCTAATCACACTTTTCGTTAACCAGCTAGGGCAGTTCAATACACCGCAACCCCTTTATAAAACTATTAATGGGGTCCAAAGCAGAAACCGTGTTAGTTAAACAACCGTGTTATATCCAAACAAAAATGTGTGGATTATATAGAAAAATGACCATTTTCTATATAATCTACACATTTTTCGGATCCAATTTGAAACTGTGTTATATCCAAACCGTGTTATAATGAGCCATGTTATAAAGAGGTTGTGGTGTATATCTTTTAGCACTAACCAACTCTTGTGAATTACTTAATTTAATCGCACCCATTTCTAACATTCAACCAATTAGACTACTTGTCTTACAAATTCATGAACTGAATGTCAAACAGTGCAGATACTGATCAGATGACTTCAGAATTCAATTTATTGCCCCTCTTCAATCAGCAGAAGAAAGAATGACTGTAGAAAATATTTCATGATCAATCTCCACCACACAACGTTGTCAGACCGGGCATGGATCAAACCCACAACCTCCTGGAACAGACTAACTCACTGTCTGTAAGCCACGTCGTATCTAAATCCAAGCACTGACAGCACTGGTGGGTCCATTACATGTTAGTGTAGGTTGGGGAAATTGTCCTTAACAGAAACTTGAACTATATTTTAATCCTTCTCCTGCTGAATAATTATATAAACCACACCCATTTCTGATAATCAGCCAATCAGATTACATGACAGGATGTGTGGATCTACACTTTGCAAAGGTAAAGATTGTCGGGACAGCGGGATAAGGGTTAACCCTTTAGTTCCTGTTTTTAAAGCAAATATTGTAGACCCTGATCAGACGCCACTTTCTACAGTGTTTGATCTGGGTCTGCACTGTTTGCCTAACCCAGCACATGAGTCTAGTCCAGGTTTTACAGATAACCCTCTTTAGACAGGACTCTAAATTAGCACAGCTATAAACAACCATCATGTAGATTTTGTACAAGTGCTATTTGCGATGTTTAATTTTAACCCTCAGTGATAGTCACATGGATTATAACAATAAAACTAGTTCAATACTAACTTTGGGTCTATTGAGAAATAATCAACAGGAATACAGTCTACTTCAAACAGAAAGAATTTTTTTATGCCCCGGAATCTAGATTCGGGGGGCATATAGTTTTGGGTCTGTCTGTCTGTTTGTTCGTTTGTCTGTTTGTCCGTAACATTGGCCATAACTTTTGAATGGTAATAGATAGAGCTTTCATATTTCACATGTGTATACCTTATCACAAGACCTTTCCAGTGGTACCATAATTTTGTATCTCGTGACCTCGACCTCCTTTTTCAAAATTTTTAAGAAAATTAACATTGGCCATAACTTTCGATTGGTAAGTGATAGGGCTTTCATATTTCACATGTGCATTCCTTGTCACAAGATCTTTTTAGTGGTACCATAATTTTGGACCTTGTGACCTTGACCTTGATGTTTGACCTACTTTTTAAGAACATTAACATTGGCCATAACTTTCGATGGGTAAGTGGTAGGGCTTTCTTATTTCACATTGTGCACTCCTTGTCACAAGACCTTTCTAGTGGTACAATAATTTTTGACCTCTTGACCTTGACCTTGAGGTTTGACCTACTTTTTAAAAACTTTAACATTGGCCATAACTTTCGATTGGTAAGTGGTAGGTCTTTCACATTTCACATGTACATTTCTTGTCACAAGACCTTTCTAGTGGTACCATAATTTTTGACCCCGTGACCTTGACCTATGACCTACTTTTTAAAAACTTTAACATAGTCCATAACTTTTGATTGGTAAGTGATTGGGCTTTCTTATTTCACTTGTGCATTCTTTTTCACAAGACCTTTCCAGTGGTACCATATTTTTTGACCTCGTTTGACCTACTTTTTAAAAACTTTAACATTGGCCATAACTTTCAATTGGTAAGTGATAGGGCTTTCATATTTCACATGTGCATACTATGTCACAAGACCTTTTCAACAATCCCATAATTGTTGACCTTGTAACCTTGCCCTACTTTTTTAAGACTTGAACATTGGCCATACCTGATACTGCTTTCATTTTTAACATGCGCTGTCGGGGGCATCAGTGTTTCACAAACACATCTTGTTTCTGTAGACATGTATCCATTTTCCATAAACAGTTTTTGTCCATTCAGGGGAGAACATGGACACCACAACCTCTTTATAACACTATTAATGGGGTGCAAAGCAGAAACCGTGTTAGATAAACAACCGTGTTATATCCAAACAAAAATGTCATTTTTCTATATAATCATCACATTTTTGGGACCCATCTTGAAACTTTGTTATATTCAAAACCGTGCTATAACGAACCATGTTATAATTAAGTTGTTGTGTATCTTGAAGATAATGAACTGTCATTTTTGTCTTCTGCATGTCTGCATTACCTCTTCCTCAGACATATTAACCCTTATCCTGCTGAACACGACTTCCCCTACTTTGCAAATCAGGATCTATACCATTTGTCATGCAGTTTTTGAATTAAACTAATACATTGTAGCGAGTAATTTGATTGGTGAAAAATAAGAAATAGGTGTGACTAAATAAATTTATTCAGCAGGACAGGGTTAAATGTGCAAGCACATTACAGAACCAACGATAAGACCGTTAACATGCAAAAGGGTGACAGATCTACCTTTAAAACCGTAGCAATTAGATTTTGAGGTCTTGTCCCAATCAACCATGAACATGGAGCTTACACAGGCACATCTTTGCTGTCCCGTAAACTTAGCCCCTCTGAAATTGAGCCCCCCTCCTCTATTGATAAGGGAGACAAAAGTATTTTTGTACCTCCTGCCAATCACAACAATTGTCCTCTGTTTTGTCGTCTGCTGGTAACTTTTAAAGTCATTTCTGGTAACTTTTAAAGTCATTTCTGGTAACTTTTAAAGTCATTTTTGCAAACAGCGTGGACCCAGATCAGACTGCTCCTCTAGGAGCAGGGTCCACACTATTTACCAGAATGCAAAAATGATTGAAAAGTTGTAAGGACATATTAAGCAGATGGCATTTTAATATCCAGTTTTTCATGGCATTTTAAGGGTTACAATAGAGTATTCAGTCCTGTTAGCATTCAATTTAGGGCTTTTGGGGACAGTTCACAGTACAGAACACCTTATTATTACTGTAAATGTACAGTAATCATAACCATAAAGACACCAATCCTAGATGTCAGTAAGCATGGCTTACTAAATACCCCCAGCAATTGGCTGAACTTTTTGCAAACAGTGTAGGCCCTGATCAGATGCCGCATTCTGCGGCATCTGATCTTGACCTGCACTGTTTGCCACTTACCCCTTTTGGGGTTTCCGGTACCAAATGGGTTAAAAGAATGGTTGAAGGACAATGAATGCCCTGACAAAATAGCAAACATGCATGTTTTCTTTCTATATTTTCAGGTAATGCTTTGGTGAAGAGTGGTCAGACCCAGATTTTGATAGGCAATGCTCACCGAGAGTTTGTGCAGTCTACAGCTAACAACTTCCTACAACCACTTAAGAACTTCCTGGAAGGAGATATGAAAACTATCATGGTTGGTTTGACTGTTTTCCTAGTTTCGTACTTGATTAACCAGTAATTATCTCAGATGTTTGACAGAGAGGAAGTATTGTACACATAAAGTATCCATTCATGTAACTGCATATTGCACTTTAACCCTTTTTGTACCAAATGGAACCTTCCTCCTTATATATAGCAGGAGTTCATTTCAAAATTTAGGGGTGTCGGGTTGTGTTTTCTTCAAAATTGATTAGGAAAAAGGCTGAACTTTGTGCAAACTGTGTAGGCTCTGATCAAACGCCGTGTTCTGCGGAGTCTGAAGAACCCGGCGTCTGATCTGGGCCTGCACTGTTTGTCAGGGTACCCATTTTGGTGTTTCTGGTACTAAATGGGTTAACAAGTGCACACCAATACTTTTTTAAGAAGTAAAATGACACCAATTAAGCGCATAAGAGTGCTAAAAGATCAGCTAACATATCAGTTATTAATCCCCACCCCCCACCTATCCGAACTTGGGAGAAACAGATTGGGCTGCATGGTGCTTCCACGCAGAGCTGAAACCGTCCATACATGAGTACTGGTTAACTGCTAAGCCTGCCCAGGCAAAGTTGTGCGAGTCTGACCATCCATGCATATAAACCTTATTGGTTTCATTTTTGTGGGTATTAAGGGAAATAGGAACATCTGGCAGATTTTTCTGCCATTTTTCAAAGGGAGACAACTTCCGGGACTTCCTGGATGCTTTTCTGTAAGCCCAGTCCCACTGAAAAAGGGGTCTACTCTTAAAGGAAAGAATTTGCTCCTATGGAGCAAAGTCTACTCTTAAAGGAAAGAATTTGCTCCTCTGTCGAGGAGCAAATTCTTTCCTTTAAGAGTTGACCCCTATTGACATGGGAGACAAAAATTCTTCTGCAGGAGTTGCCTCCCCGGAAGGTGTTTCCATTCCCCTTAAGTCCCAGTTTACTCTCAAGGACAGTCCAACCCACCAGGGTGTTAATCACTTTGATTTTTCTGTGTTAACCCATTGTATACCAGTGAACTCTTCCATTGCTATATGTTGGACAAGTCTGTTTGTCATATAAGGGGTAGTAGGCCTATTTTTATGCCCCCACCATTCTTTCCCGCCATTCAAAGAATGGTGGAAGGGCATAGAGCATTGTTCGTTCGTCCGTCTGTTCGTCCATCCGTCCATCCGAAACTTAAACACAGTCAATAACTTTCTTATTTCTGGATGGATTTTGATATTACTTTATAGAAATGTTAACCATCATGAGACGATGTGTCACATGCAAAACCCAGGTCCGTACCTCCAAGGTCATACTTAGAGGTCAAAGGTCAAAAAAAGGTCCGAAACTTAAACACAGTCAATAACTTTCTTATTTCTGGATGGATTTTGAAATTACTTCGTAGAAATGTTAACCATCATGAGACGATGTGTCACATGTAAAACCCAGGTCCATACCTCCAAGGTCAAGGTCATACTTAGAGGTCAAAGGTAAAAAAAAAACTTAAACGCAGTCAATAACTTCCTTATTTCTGGATGGATTTTAAAATTACTTGGCAGAAATGTTGGCCATCATAAGACAATCTGCCTCACACAAAACCAGGGTCCTTACCTCCAGGGTCAAGGCCAAACTTAGAGGTCAAATGTGAAAAAAAAGGGTCCAAAACTTAAACACTGTCAATAACTTTCTATGGATTGATACGAGCATTGACATATTTTCATGCGGGGGCATCCGTGTCCTATGGACGCATTTCTAGTTTGTTTTTATTCTATTTTTGATGGAAAATTCTGTCAGCAAATAGTGCAGATCTGCACTGTTTGCCAATGTACCCCTTTATGGGTTTCCGGCATGCAATGAGTTAAGAGGAATTATTCATGTATTTCCACTTTCCAGAAAGAGAAGAAGATCTTGGAGACAAAGCGGTTAGATTTAGATTCCACTAAGAGTAGATTACGAAAGGCCAAGTCCGTAGCTTCACAAACCCAGGTCAGTAGTTGTGTGTATCCACACAGAAGACAAACAGTCATTGTACAAACACTATGGGGCCCCATCATGAGAAAACCTTTCTTTGGGGTTTGCAACCAATAACCAGTTGTTCAAAACTATTGTTGTCATTAGTTAACATATTGCTAAAACTTTGA
Organism: Lucinisca nassula; assembly: GCA_963580285.1. Lineage (NCBI taxonomy): Eukaryota > Metazoa > Mollusca > Bivalvia > Lucinida > Lucinidae > Lucinisca > Lucinisca nassula. The sequence goes on from OY757010.1 coordinate 53,107,265, forward strand.
TCATGTAATCTGACAAATATACAAATATTTTTGCTGAAAAAAATGAGAGCAGCTTTTGCATTTAAAAAGCTGCTCAAATTTTTTCAGCAAAAATATTAACGTTTTTGCCATATCAAATGATAAAGTTTTAATAGTATGTTAACTAACGGCATCGACATGTTTGAACACAGGCCCTAGAGGTATTACCCAAGCTGTGAAGACTATAGTGCTGATCAGATTGTGCAGATGGGCAGGCTGATTTGCACCTCTATTGTTAGCAAATGGCAAATGCAGGCATTCTCATGACTTGGTTCATGTATAGGAAACAGTTTTAAAATCAGTTCTCATCCTAATATTTGTCAATGCTTACCAATCCCCCGGCATAATATAATTGTGATCTTTAGGATTGAAAACCTTGTTCCGTGTGAAAAAACAATATTGAAAGTCGGTCCTGAATGCTGTTTCATTTAACCCATTCAGTACCAGAAACCCAAAAACGGGTAGCTGGCAAACAATGCAGGCCCAGATCAGATGCCGCATTCTGCGGCGTCTGATCAGGGCCTACACTGTTTGCGAAAAGTTAAGCCATTTTCCAAATCAATTTTGAAGAAAACACAACCTGACAACCCTAAATTTAGAAATGGACTTGACCTGCTATATATTATGTGGAAGATTTCCATTTGGTACAAAAATGGTTAATGTCTCTGATTCTGACAGAGCTTCAGATAAGAATTTCCATGTTAGGAGTACCAAGGATATTGTGGATAATTTTCCGTGTTTATCCGCAGGAACATACGTTGTTGGTATTTGTTAGAATTGCCTCGTTGAGGCAATTCTAACAAATACCAACAACATATCTTTTATGAAAACTAAGAAGAAAAATATCCTACAGAAATTAACCTCATAATCTGCAGCTTTGACAGGTGACTGCATTATTCTTGCTGACTGCTAAAAGGACCATGGAAAATTCTAGAACAAATAACAATCTTATTCTTTATTATCAATTTTCAGAGAAAATATGTCTTTACACCTCATGTGAATCATCCTTCTAGATGATGATTCACATGAAATGCCATATTTTCTCTAAAAAGTAAGACAGAATCTTTTTGAAAATGTGGTCTGCCAGTTTGATTGGTGCATTAAGGCTTTAAGGCTTAACAAAAGCTGGGAAATTTCCTGAACTGCACCAGTGTATGGGCTGCCTGTTGTTTGGAATGTCTTGTAGACCACTTCTATTTAGCAGTAACCTGTAGTATAAAGCCATATTGGGATCCCTTCAAAGGCAAAATAAATATGACACCTGTTTCAAGCAGCCACTATCAGGCTTTTCCATAGGTGTTTGTTAAACATTGGTGGCACAGTATGCATACATATCTCCATCAATTCAACTCCCATAAAACCAAATCTTTACAAAAGTATTACTTATTTGTTATTAAAATATGTGTCTGGAAGGAAAAAAGAAATGCTTGTTTAAACCAAAAAGAAGAGGTTGAGATAAACACTATTGGTTTTGTGTGAAACAAATTATTCATGGAGCCATCATCAGTACTGGTGTATGTTTATATTCAGCGTCCAGTGCCCCTGGGAGCTATTTTCAGTAACATTGTTGATTACCCCTATTGTTTTCTACTGTAGTTTGTAGATACCATATTTACTCCTGAAAATTTGTCATCTTAATCTTTAGCCATGACTGTAATTGTGAGAAATCTGTTACAATTGGGATGGCAGATTGACAAACTTAAAGGAGCAATCTGATCAGGGTCCCTACTCTTTGCTATGTCCAACATTATTGATTATATATCTAACAGTATTGGAAAATTGAAAAATAAATAAATAAAAACAAAGAACCATCTTTACAGTGAAAAATAAATGCAGTAGAACAGTTAACAATTTGACCTCTGTTGAATTTGTTAAGCTAACAATGCTTTGAACAACATTCCCCAGCTCATTAAGCTAACGATACTTTGAGCAACTAGCCCAGATTGGTGCATACAAGTCTAGGTCAGATAAAACTGGGCTTAGGCTAGAAGTACATGTACCAGTCAGATCTGGAGCTGCATTACTAAAACACGCCTATGCAAATAAATTGTAAATTTTATTGCTGAAAAAGAGAAAATTTTAAGATGAAAAATTGTGATATGTTTCTTATTTCTGCTCAAAATATAGATTGTAGGTACTCGTTAGAACCGCCTCATTGAGGCGGTTCTAACGAGTACCCACAATCTATATTTCAGAGCAGAAATAAGAAAAATAAGGTTTACCCCTGTAAACCCCAGCTTTACTACATAAAAGTGGGGTTCAAGGGGGTCATACTTATATAGGCGTGTTTTCGTGATGGCATGGTACAGATAAATGTGAATATAAATCAAGTCTGGACCACATTGGTGCCACTAGTATAAATATGATTTTATCCACACCAAACTAGCGTGGACCAGTCTAGCACATTGATCGTAGCTCCAGATGAGGGGGAGTAACTGTGATAATTAACCCTTATCTTGCTGAATATTCATTTAAGCCACACCCATTTCTGTCTATCAACCAATCAAATGACTTGATGTAATTTATTGCTACAAATTCATAAACTGAATACCAAACAGTGTAGATCCTGATCAGATGGCTTCTTCAGAAGCCATCTGATCTGGATCTACACTGTTTTCAAAGATAGGGGTTGTCTTGAACAGCAAGATAAGGGTTAAAGGATAATTTTTTTATTCTTTATAAAAATCTGTGTTGTGGGTACTTGATGAGGTGATTCTGACAGATACCATAACATAGGTTTCTGAAGACAAGTAAGGTGATGCAGATCACCTGATAGTGTCATTATGGCCTTATGCACTAGTCATTTGTAACCCTGGCCACCTTTAACACCCCCCCCCCCACACCCCCCCCCCGCCATGGGTGGGGGATAGCAGCTAATGTGTAGGTAGTTACCCTCTGTGTTCCCCTGCAGTGCTGGGTTAATGCAGGGGCTTTGATATTATGTAAATATACCCCAGTGGAATTAACTGTTATAAACAGGGGGGCTATGACATTCAGGAGGTACCAGCAGTCCAGAGCTTCTAACAGGACTGTGAAAAGTTCTTGTCCCCACTATTCCCCGTAGCTGTGGGGATGCAATGGTTACAAATGACTGGTGCATTAGTGAAAATAATTATCCAAAAATCTGAAGCTCTTTTAATAATGTTTAGGACAAATACTCTGTGTACAACGTAAGCATAGCTATATATAACCCTGCAAGCACTGCAGAAAATTCTAGAGCAGATAGCAGTCCAACTTCTTTCTTTTTAATTATTTTCAGCAAAAGTATGGCTAGACATCACATATGATTCCTTGGATGGGCAGATGATTCACATGAATTGTCTAGCCTTTTTGCTGAAAAAAAAAATCAGAAAAAAAAAACGCTTTGAAAATACCAACAGCAAAATGTGCTAAGTGCTTCAAGGGTTAACCTTTATCCTGCTGCCCACGATAAAGCCTATTTTGCAAACAGTGTAGATCCAGATCAGATGGCTTCTGAAGAAGCCATCTGATCCGGATCTACACAGTTTGTCATTCAGTTTGCGAATTAAAATGTCTTTGATATATCAAGTAATTTGATTGGGTGATAGTCAGAAATGGGTGCGGCAAAATTAAATATTCTGCAGGATAAGGGTTAAAAGAAATGAGGAAATTCACGGAAATTCTTACAAAATGGTTTGAGAGACAAGACAGCAGCAGTATCATTACGCACAACAAAAAAAATAGATAAAAAATCATCTTTCTCTGAGTGGGAGGCTACTCTTAAAGGGAAAAATTTGCTCCCAGGCAGAGAAAATTCATTCTTTTAAAGACAGCCCCTATAATTTGTAATGGAAAATGCTATGTTTGGTCGATTTAACTTTGTTGCAAATATTTTTTGTGTAATATGTGTAATGGGTGCTACGCCTTTTGCACAGGATTGAAAAAAGAATGTGTGCAGTAATATTTGGGGAAAAAAATGTAGTAGATGTAAATAACATGGAGTTTGCCCTGGATGGTCATTCTGTGGGCTTGTACAAATGATGATACTCCATGAATATTCAGGGTGGTCAATCTGCATTTATCAGTTACCCCCTATGTGTAATTATGTATTGCATTGTAACACATTGACCTGATAAAGATATGCTAACTCAGGAAAAGTGAGCTTTATCACGTCAACCTGACATTGCACTTTATGAATGAACCGGACTACTGGAAAAATGACAAAAAATGTAAAATGAAAAAATTTTATGAAAAAAAAAATGTCGTAGGAAAATATGGTGAGCTGATACAAAATATATCGACCGCTAGAATGTTGGGACGCACTGAGGACCATCAATAACTGATCGTAAATTGCTAATTTATGATTGTACAAGGGGATAAACTAATAAATAGAATACCAGATTCATGTCATTTGATATCAAGTTTATCAGGCTCGGCTTCGAGAACACATGTAGAATTGCTCGGCATACCTCGCGATTCTACAAGCGTTCTCGAAGCCTTGCCTGATAAACTTGATGTCAAAAGACATGAGCCTGGTATTCTCTGTTTATCAGACAAATCCTGGCTCAACGTGACCTTAACCCTTATCTTGCTGAATATTCATTTAAGCCACACCCATTTCTGTCTATGAACCAATCAAATTACTTGATGTAATTTATTGCTACAAATTCATAAAATGAATGTCAAACAGTGTAGATCCTGATCAGATTGCTTCTTCAGAAGCTATCTGATCTGGATCTACACTGTTTGCAAAGATAGGGGTTGTCGTGAACAGCAAGATAAGGGTTAATAGTGCTGTTAAACTCCAATCCCAGCCAAATCAGACAAACCATTTTGTTAGCATTACCATCTAGCCTAAAAAAACAGTGCTTGTCATGATATAAACTCTTGTTTCAAGGGACATTCCATGCCCACTAACAACCCCTATGCGAAAATGGAGGTGGGTCAATAGAACCATGCATGTTTGTCCATTTTTGTGATATTTTTTGTTTTCTCTCATTCCTCCATCGTGTAAAATGAGTATTTTCAATAGCTTTGAAGTTGGCAGAGTGTGTGTTGCTTTAGTGTGTTGGCATTTCCTACTCCTGTGAAATTGAATATCTGGTCAAAGGGGAATGAATATGTCTAAAGGGGAGGCAACTTTTTTCGTCAATATTTTTGTCGCCCTAAATTAAAGGGCCTTGTCAATAGGGGTCTACTTTTAAAGGAAAGAATTTGCTCCTCAGGAGCAAATTCTTTCCTTTAAAAGTAAACCCCTTTTTCTGAGTGGCTAAAATTATGTAAAAGTGAACAGAAGTCCCAAAAGTTTTCTCCCTTGACAAAAAAAATCACCGAAAATATGACAGGTGTATCCATTCCCTTTAAAACAAGTTAAACCCTTATCCTGCTGAACACAACAACCCCTACTTTTTTAAACAGTGTAGATCTAGATCTGATGGCTTCTGAAGAAGCCATTTGATTAGCATCCCACTTTTTGTCATGCAGTTTGAGAATTGAACAAATAATTATATAAAGTACTTTGATTGGTTAATAGTGCTTAGTCTAAATTAATTTATTCAGCAGGACAAGGGTTCACTATGAGTCATACTCTTAATTAGATTTTCTCTGTGACGGTAGAAATGAGCCATGTTTCCTCCTCCGTCATCAGGGCTTAAAGAACTATATAGGGCTGCATGATGCTTCCATGCGGAGCTGAAACCGACTGCACATTGGTACTGGTAAACCACTTAGAGGTTCTAAGCCTGCCCAGGAAAAGTGGTGTGAGTCGGATTGTCTATGCATATAAACCGTGTTGGTTTCATTGGGCAGCAGGGCTTGAGATGTCATTTCATCTCAGTGTCTGGTAAAAGTCCCACAAAATTGGAAGCAACATTTCCAAAATGATCTATACAGTGTTGACGGGGATGAGCCATGTGACAAGATAATATTAGCCAGCGCACGACAAAATTTACAATAAGGCATGTGCAACCAGCTTAGACTTAGATCAGTCTGCGCAACTGAGCCTTTGACCATAGCACGGTTCTTATTGTAGGTTTTGTCATGTGCTGGCTCAAATACTCAATACAGTGTTGATGGGGATGTGAAACCTCAAATCTTGGAAGCCTCCGTGGTGTAGTGGTTACGCTACTCGCCTTGTAAACCAGGGATCGCAGGATCGATCCCAGGCTTTTCCAGACTTTCGGATGAGTCTGTAAACCGAGGTCCTGTCTACGTATGACCTTTGCTGTTGGTGGGACGTAAAACTCAAACACTCACTCACTCACCTCAAATCAAACAGCCATGTCACTAGATAATGTAATAAAGTGAAAATAAGTGAAGACAGTGATCAACCTGTACATTCGTGGAGCCAGATAGGAGTCGTTGCAACCTGCCCTAAAGAGAGATGGTGATTCATTGAAACTTTATGCAGACAGTAAAGCCCAGCTGACTGAAATCTTTTCTGCGGTCAGTTTCTCCCTTCTTCTGATTCTAGAAGGGCAGTAGTCAGTTTCTGGCAAAAGAATGCACTGCACTGGTTAACTGTTTACATATAAGCCTGTCCAGGAAAAGGTTGGTAAGGTTAATTGACTGGCACAATATGACTAAAGTAGTGGTCTGGGCTGTTTAACCCTTTTTGTACCAAATGGAATCTTTCTCCTTATATATAGCAGGAGTTCATTACAAAATTTAGGGGTGTCAGGTTGTGTTTTCATTAAAATTTATTTGGAAAATGACTGAACTTTAAGCAATCAGTGGAGGCCCTGATCAGATGCCGCGTTCTGCAGTGTCTGATCAGGGCCTGCACTGTTTGCCAGGGTACCCTTTTTAGCTCACCTGTCAAATAGTGACAAGGTGAGCTTTTTTATCACATTTTGTCCGTCGTTCGTGTGTCTTTGCGTGCGTGCGTGCGTCCGGAAACAATTTCAAATCATTATATCTCTAATACCCCATGGCCAATCTTGATCAAATTTCATGTGAAGCATAATCAGGTAGGGGGAAAGGCTGCATAAGTTTTTTGGGCTGATCAGATTGGAATTCTGGTTGCCATGGCAACATATAGCGCCCATTGACTTATAATGGGAAAAAATTAAAAAAATCTTCTTCTCTGAAACCACAGGGCCCAGAGCTTAGATAATTGGCTTGTAACAATGTCAAGTGGTCACCTACATAAATCTGCCAATCATGCCCCTGGGGTCCAAATTGGCCAAACTTTGGGGCCCCTTAGCTCCCATAGACTCATAATGGAAAAAAAAAGCTTCAAAAATCTTCTTCTCTGAAACCATAGGGCCAAGAGCTTAGATATTTAGCTTGTATTAATGTCAAGCGGTCACCTATATAAATCCTGCCAATCATGCCCCTGGGGTCCAAATTGGCCACATCCCGGGGCCCCTTAGCTCCCATAGTCTCATAATGGAAAAAAAACTTAAACAATCTTATTCTCTGAAACCATAGGGCCCAGAGCTTAGATATTTAGCATGTAGCAATCCTACATAATTTCTGCCAATCATGCCCCTGGGGTCCAAACGGGCCACGCCCTGGGGCCCCTTTGCTCCCATAGACTCATAATGGAGAAAAGCTTCAAAAATCTTTTACTCTGAAACCACAGGGCCCAGAGTTTAGATATTTAAAATGTAGCAAGGGCAAGTGGTCACCTACATAAATCCTGCCAATCATGCCCCTGGGGTCCAAATGGGCCACGCCCCGGGGCCCCTTATCTCCCATAGACTCATAATGGAAAAAGCTTCAAAAATCTTCTTCTCTGGAACCACAGGGCTCAGAACTTAGATATTTGGCATGTAGTTACCTACATAAATTCTGCAAATCATGCCCCTGGGAGCCAAATGGGCCACACCCTGGGGCCCCTTATCTCCCATAGACTCATTTTGGAAAAAAGCTTCAAAAATCTTATTCTCTAAAACCACAAGGCTATAAGCTTAGATATTTAGCATGTAGCAATGGCAAGTGGTCACCTACATAAATCCTGCCAATCATGCCCCTGGGGTCCAAATGGGCCATGCCCCAGGGCCCCTTAGCTCCCATAGACTCATAATGGAAAAAAGCTTCAAAAATTTTCTTCTCTGAAACCACAGGACCCAGAGCTTAGATATTTAGCATGTAGCAATGGCAAGTGGTCACCTACATAAATCCTGCCAATCATGCCCCTGGGGTCCGAATGGGCCATGCCCTGGGACCCCCTTAGCTCTCATAGACGCATTGATAATGGAGAAAAGCTTCAAAAATCTTCTTTTCTGCAACTGTGAAGCACAGAGCTTAGATATTTAGTATCTAGCAACATAAAATAGTCACCTAGATAAATCCTGCTAACCCTGCCCCTGGGATCCAAATGGGCCACATCCCGGGGCCCTTTAGCTCCTTTAGACTTATAATGGAAAAAAGCTTCAAAAATCTTCTTCTTCGAAGCCATAAGGCCCAGAGCTTAGATATTTAGTGTAGCAATGTCAAGTGGTCTCCTACACTAATGATTTTCTGGTACACAGGTGAGTGATATAGGGCAATTGGGCCCTCTTGTTGGGGTTTCCGGTACTAAATGGGTTAACCCTAAACAACCAAACTAAGAGACAGAAAAGGCTCTATACTGATAATGTGAATATGTAGACTGATCTGAGCCTTTCCTGACTGCCTGTCTTATAAAAAAAAATTTTGTCATGACAAGACTATTGTATCAGGAAGCATTTTCTTAAGCCTTGTCCTGCTGAATTCATTAATTTTTCCTTAAAATACTGAAACCAAACAAAAATGTACATTGATCTACCATCATGAAAATATGACCATTTTCCAGAAGTATTAATCCTTTTAAGACACCAAAAAAGTGCATCTGAAAATGTTTTCTTTTTGTCATCAGATCTGTTCGGTCTTCTTTCAAACTTTTTAAAAATCTTTTTGCATACTGTCAAACAGTGTTGGTTCTGATCACTGATCAGACTGCGCTTAGAGGAGCACTCATCGCAACAATGACTTTAAATAATCAGCAGACAACAAAGCGGACAACTACTGCTGTGATAGACATCTTGAGATGCTGAGAAAACTACATCTGAAAATGTTGTCTGCTTATGTTGTCTGCTGAATTTTTTTTGCAACCTTTTTAAAAATATTTTTGCATACGGGCAAACAGTATGGGCCCACATCAGACTGCTCCACACTGTTTGCAAAAATGAGTTTTAAAATGACCAGCAGACAACAAAACGGGCAACAATTATCGTGATTGGCATCCTAAGGGTTAAGGTTGTTACTGATCATTTTTCTGTTTTGTACATTTTTGTTCGGACACAACATCATTGTTAAGTGAAACTGGACTTTGTGTAGTAGTGTTATAAAGACGTTATAGTATGTTACTAATCTTTTTCTCTTTGTGTCTTTGTCGTTACTAAAGAATCCCCAGACAGTAACACTTCCTCCTGACAATCCGTATGCAGCTCTGGAGGTGGGTGGGGTAATTTATGGTGTTGTCATGCATGCAGTAAGACAATTCAGTGCATGCATTTATCCAAAATTTGTTATTTTGAATTAACAACAGCTTGTCATGCAATTCAGCTTTTATTGTTTGCTTGTATATAGTACCAAACATAAAATATATGAAATCATTTGCATATATCTTTGATATAAAGTACAGAAAATATACATGGAAGAGTTGCTTTCATTCTGAAGTTCAGTTTTACAGTTTTTCAGGCCACATTAATACAAGATGGAACACGTTTCAGTTCATGAGTTTACAAATCTCATTTTTTTCAATAAATAATTCATGCATGTATTTTTGCTTTCCTTTCTTGCTGACGGTTATATTCACAGTTTACGATAGTGATCCTAAGTATTGGGACAGATAGGCCAAAGCAAACAGTGCACACTCAGATTAGACTGCTTTTGAAGTCTGATCAGGGTCTACACTGTTTGCCAGTCCATCTGCACCTTTTGGACAACTTGCTAGATCGTGAACAAATTTGTTCAAATTTTAGGAGAATTACAGCAAGTGTCCAAAGTTTTAGGATTTTTTATGATACATAGAACTGTTACAATTAGTTTAACCCTTAAATTGACAAACAAAAGTAGCATATGGTATTAACCCTTATCTTGCTGTTCACGACAACCCCTATCTTTGCAAACAGTGTAGATCCAGATCAGATGGCTTCTGAAGAAGCCATCTGATCAGGATCTACACTGTTTGGCATTCAGTTTATGAAATTGTAACAATTAATTACATCAAGTAATTTGATTGGTTCAAAGTCAGAAATGGGTGTGGCTTATATGAATATTCAGCAAGATAAGGGTTAAAATTTTATTTTGACATCTACAACACTCTCTTGATTGGCCATTTTGGGGTTTATATTCAGCAAGAGTTCGACTGATAACCGACTCAAGAGGTGCAGAAAATTCTAAAGCAGACAGCAATTAATTTTTGTTCTTATTTTTCAGAGCAAATCAGCATTGACATTCCATTGGCATTGTCATCCCAACTGACTATTCACATGTTATGTTGGTTTGTTTGATTTGAGGTTTAACCTTCCCGTCAACACTATTAAAGGCATTTTGGAGAAGTTGCTTCCAAATTTGTGGAATTTTTACTGGACATTGCAGAGTTCTCGTATTCTCGTTAACTCCAAATTTGGAGTAATTTACTCCAGCTTTTCATTTCTGACTCCAACTTTTTGGAAAGTTTCAGTAGAAAGGTATGGTAAAACTCCAACTATTTCTGAAAACAGCAATTTTACTCCAATTTTCAAAATCCTAGTGAGAACCCTGCATTGAGATGAAATGACATCTCAATCCCTACCACCCAATGAAACCAATAGGGTTTTTATGAATGGACGGTCCGACTCGCATCACTTTGCCTGGGCAGGCTGAGACCGTCTCAGCAGTTTACCAGTACTCATGTGTGGGCATGGAAGCATGAAGCAGGCCAATCTATTTCTCCAAGCCCTGATAGGCAGGGTCATCACGTTATGTAAAGCCATTTTTTTCTCTGAAAAATAAGAAGAAAAAAAGGGGGGAATGAATACACCAGGCAGATATTTCTGCCTTTTTAGCTCACCTGTCATGTAGTGACAAGGTGAGCTTTTGTAATCACATTTTGTACGTCTGCGTGCATGCATCCATAAACAATTCAAATAAGTATATCTCTAATACCCCATGGTCAATCTTGATCAAATTTCATGAGAAGCATCATTAGATAGGGGGAAAGGCTGCATAAGGTTTTTGGGCTGATCAGATTGGAATTCTGGTTGCCAGGGCAACATAAAGCTCCCATAGACTTACAATGGGAAAAAATAAAATATCTTCTTCTCTGAAACCACTGGGCCCAGAGCTTAGATATTTAGCTTGTAACAATGTCAAGTGGTCACCTACATAAATCCTGCCAATCATGCCCTTGGGGTCCAAACGGCGACGCCCCGGGGCCCCTTAGCTCCTATAGACTCATAATGGAAAAAAAAAAGCTTCAAAAATCTCGTCTCTTAAACCACAGGGCCCAGAGCTTAGATATTTAGCATGTAGCAACGACAAGTGGTTACCTACATAATTCCTGCCAATCATGTCCCTGGGTTCCAAATGGCCACGCCCTGGGGCCTCTTTGCTCCCATAGACTCGTAATGGAAAAAAGCTTCAAAAATCTTCTTCTCTGAAACCACAGGGCCCAGAGCTTAGATATTTAGCATGTAGCAACAGCAAGTGGTCATCTACATAATTCCTGCCAATCATGTCCCTGGGGTCCAAACGGGCCACGTCCCGGGGCCCCTTAGCTCCTACAGACTCATAATGGAAAAAAAAGCTTCAAAACTCTTCCCTGAAACCACAGGGCCCAGAGCTTAGATATTTAGCATGTAGCAATGGCAAGTGGTCACCTACATAAATCCTGCCAATCATGCCCTTTGGGTCCAAACGGCAACGCCCCGGGGCCCCTTAGCTCCCATAGACTCATTATGGAAAAAAGCTTCAAAAATCTTCTTCTCTGAAACCACAAGGCCCAGAGCTTAGATATTTAGCATGTGGTAATGACAAGTGGTCACCTACATAATCCTGCCAATCATGCCCCTGGGGTCCAAATGGGCCACACCCTGGGCCCCCCTTAGCTCCCATAGACTCATAATGGAAAAAAGCTTCAAAAATCTTCTCTGAAACCACAGGGCCCAGAGCTTAGATATTTAGCATGTAGCAACCGCAAGTGGTAACCTACACATTTCCTGCTAATCATGCCCCTGGGGTCCAAATGGGCCACGCCCCGGGTCCCCTTATCTCCCATAGACTCATAATGGAAAAAAGTTTCAAAAATCTTCTTCTCAGAAACTGTGAAGCACAGAACATAGATATTTAGTATCTAGCAACATAAAATAGCCAGCTACTTAAATCCTGCTAACCCTGCCCCGTGGGTCAAAATTGGCCACGCCTGAGCCCATCAGCTCCACTAGACTTATAATGAAAAAAAAAAACTTAAAAAAAAAAAAATCTTCTACTATGAAACCATAAGGCCCAGAGCTTAGATTTTTAGCATGTAGCATAAATCCTGCCAGTTATGCCCCTGGGGTCCAAGTTGGCCACACCCCAGGGCTCTTTAGCTTCCATAGACTTACAATTGGAAAAACTTCAAAAATTTTCTTCTCTGAACCCACAGGGCCCTTATAATGGAAAAAACAACAACTGAAAACGGGGGAAAAAATCTTCCAAAAGCTTCTTCTCTGAAACCATAAGTCACAGAGCTTAGGTATTTAGCAAGTAGCAATGTCGAGTGGTCGCCTACATGAATCCTGCCAATCATGCCCCTGGGGTCCAAATTGGCACAATCCTGTGGCCCCTTAACTCCAACAAACTTATAATGGAAAAAAGTTTCAAACATCTTCTTTGAAACCATGAAGTACAGACCTTAGATATTTAGTATATAGCAACACAAAATGGTCCCCTACATAAATCCTGCCAACCATGCCCTTTGGGTCAAAATTGGCCAAGCCCCAGGGTTCATTAGCTCCTAAAGACTTATACTGGAAAAAAACTTCAAAAAATCTTCTCCAAAACCATCAGGCACAGATTTTGTTTGATTTGAGGTTTTACATCCCCGTCAACACTGTATAGGTCATTTTGGAGATGTCTCTTTCAATTTTGTAGGACTTTTACCTGACATTGAGATGAAATTACATCTCAAGCCCTGTCGCCTAATGAAACCAATAGGGTTTATAAGCATGGACACCGCTTTGCCTGAGCTTAGATATTTAGTATGTAGCAATGTCAAATGGTCTCGTACACTAATGATTTTCTAGTACACAGGTGAGCGATATAGGGCCATTGGGCCCTCTAGTTTCAAAGGGAGACAACTTTCAGGACTCCCTGTCCTCTTTTCTACTAACTCTATTCCACAGAAAAAGGGACCTACTCTTAAAGTAAAGAATTTGCTCCTCAGGAGCAAATTCTTTGCTTTAAGAGCTGACTCCTATTGACATGGGAGACAAAAATACTTTTGCAGCCTCCCCTGAAGGTGTATCCATTCCCCTTAAAGGTTAAAAAGGGTAGAACTACCAGCACTGGGTAAATGTTGCAGTGACATCATGGTGTCAGTACTGCAGCTGGGTAGACATTCGAAATGTGTAACAAAATCTAAACTCTCCTTGGCTGTGCATACAGTGAGCTTAGAAGTTGCACATGCAGTTTAGGGACATATGGAGAGACATTGTGGATTTGATATTGCTAGTTAAAGGAAGAAGCATTGTAAAATGATCCAAATGACCACTGTTTGTGGTACTTAGATGAAGGAATACTTGAAATTGCTTGGTTGGGAATCTTAACAGGGCAATTGACAACAAACTTCGCCCTAATTTGATTTTAATTGTTGTGCACATACATACAACACATTAACCCTTGTCCTGCTGGATATTCAATTATGCCACACCCACTACTGATTATCAACCAATCAGATTACTTGATGCTAATTATTCCAACAAATCCACAATCTGGATGACAAACAATGTAGATCCTGATCAGATGGCTTCTTCAGAAGCCATCTGATCTGGATCTACATTGTTTGAAAGATAAGGCATATCCGGGCTCAGCAGGACAAGGGTTAAAACAATTAATCTAATTTATGTGTCCATTAACACCCTTAGCTGTTAAGTTTAAGGGGAATGGGAACACCTTTAGGGCAGGCAACTCCTGCAAAAGTATTTTTGTCTCCCATGTTAATAGGGAACAACTCTTGAAGGAAAGAATTTGCTCCTGAGGAGCAATTTCTTTCCTTTAAGAGTTGACCCCTTTTTCAGTGGGACAGGGCTTACAGAAAAGCGAACAGGAAATCCCGAAAGTTGTCTCCCTTTGAAAAATGGCAGAAAAATCTGCCAGGTGTTCCCATTCTCTTAAAATGGATTAGTATAGTATTTGTTGTCATTTTTTACATATTTCTTTTTATTATTTTATAATTACTTTATTTTATTTTTTTTGCTGAATCAGCATGTTAGATGTTTTTACTGACATGAAACAAATTAAATTTCACTTTTACCAAACCTGCCACCTTATAGCTAGATTGAGATAGGCCGTACAGCAACATCAGATTTAAAAAATTATGTAACAAGTGCCCAGATAAACCTCACTTTATATAGTAAAAAAGTAGGTTTAATAGACAAACCTTTCCTACTGACATTTCTGCCTAGAAACTACAGAATGCAGGTGCTTATTGAGGTGGTTCAAACAAGTTCCAACAGTCTATGTTAGAACCACAAATAAGTTTCCCCCTATCGGGCTTGGAGACATACATAGGGCTGAAACTGCAGAACTTGAGTACTGGTCAACTGCTTAGGTCTAATCCTGCCCATGAAAAGTTGTTTGAGACGGACCGCTCCTTAAACCATAGGGATTTCTTAACCCTTGTCCTGCTGAATATTTATACATGCCACACCCACTACCGATTATCAACCAATCAGATTACTTAATGCAAATTATTGCAACAAATTCACAAACTGAATGGCAAACAATGTAGATCCTGATCAGATGGCTTCGTCAGAAGCCATCTGATCTGGATCTACATTGTTTCAAAGATAAGACATATCCGGGATTAGCAGGACAAGGGTTAAGGAGGTAGGGCTTGAATGGGGCTTGAGATGTCATTTCATCTCAATGTCGGGTAAAAGTCCAACAAAATCGGAAGCAGTGTCGCCAAAATAACCTAAAGTCATGAAACCTCAAGGAACAAAAAAGAAAAATACATGTTTTTTTTTTTTTCAAAATTTTGTCTGAACAATGCCATATCCTTGAAAGTTAGTGTATCACAACTTCTTTATAATATTATTGTAGGGGTCCAAAGCAGATACCATATTAGTTAAATAACGCTGTTATATCCAAACAAAAAATGTAGATTCTATAGAAAAATGATCATTTATTGTCATTTTTTCTATATAGTCTGTATATTTTGGCATCAGTCTTTAAACTTTATTATAATTATCCAAAACAGTGTTATAATGAAGTGTTATACAGAGGTTTATTTGGCCCCCACCTATCGGGGCATGGAGAAATAGATTGGGTTGCACGATGCTTCCACCCAGAGCTGAAACTAACTGCACATGAGTACTGGTAAACAGCTTAGATGGACTAAGCCTGCCCAGGCAAAATGGTGTGAGTGAGACTACCCAGTGAATATAAGCCCTATTGGTTTCATTGGGCGGCAGGGATTGAGATGTTATTTCATCTCAGTGTTGGGTAAAAGTCTCACAAAATTGGAAGCAACATCTCCAAAATGGCATAAATAGTGTTGAGGGGGACTTTAAACCTTAATCAAACAAACAACCAAACAAACAGAGGTTTATATGTTTGTTATAAATTATTGTTATAAGGTTTTTTTATATAGACATGTAAAAGTGCCTTTCTTTAACTGGAATTTGATGGTTTGGAGAAAATGGACATTTTAGTCACTTGGTTTCATTTTCACATTTGTAAATTACCGTAAGGAATACTATGTTATTCACAGATTTAATAATTGCATATAGACAGGAATTTGACAATCACATTAAAAAAAGGGCAAACCATAAATATCTATTTTGACTTTGCAACTAAAAACACTTACTAGCCCATGCCATGCTGAGCCCAGATATGCCTTATCTTTCAAACAATGTAGATCCAGATCAAGAAGCCATCTGATCAGGATCTTCATTGTTTGTCATTCATTTTATGAATTCATTGCAATGATTTGCTTCAAGAAATCTGATTGGTTGATAAGCAGTGGTGGGTGTGGCATATATAATATTCAGCAGGTCAAGGGCTAGTATTGCAATACCTGGTAGTATTCTAATTACTATCTGTTATTTCTCTTCCTGCTGCATTAAGGATGATGTTATTGCTAGAGTAAGTCATTGAGCCAGCGCATGGTGAAACCTACAAGAGACATGTGAGACATCAAAAACTTAGATCAGCCTGCACATCCACCTACTTTGGCAAGAGTTGTCATTCATCTCACTTTGGATAGTCCAGTGGCTATAGAAGGCTCATGTGTTCAGAAAAGACCAATTAATCCCCTTTGTACCAAATGGAATCTAAGCTCCCGTCCATCGGAGCTTGAAGAAATACCGGTAGATGGGCTGCAAGATGCTTCCAGGCAGAGCTGAAACTGACCCGCACACTAGTACTGGTTAACCCCTTAGTGGATCTAAGACTGCCCAGGCAATGCGGTGCGAGTCGGCACGTCCATGCCTGTAAACCCTATTTGTTTCATTGGGCGGCAGGGCTTGAGATGTCATTTCATCTTAATGTCGAGTAAAAGTCACATGAAATTTGAAGCAACGTCTCCAAAATGACCTTTACATTGTTGATGGGGACGTTAAACTTCAAATCAAACAAACAAACCAAATGGAATCTTCCTTCTTATATATAGCAGGAGTCCATGTCAAAATTTATGGGTGTCAGGTTATGTTTTCACCAAAATTTATTTTGAAAATGACAGAACTTTTAGCAAACGGTGGAGGCATCAGACACGTTCTGCGGTGTCTGATCTGGGCCTGCAATGTTTGCCAGGGTGCCTGTTTTGGGGTTTCTGGTACATAATGGATTAAATTGTGTGTCTTACCATAACAATTCTAAAAAATCGGACACCTTGAGGACTTGCTGTAATTAGATTTCAACAGATTTATTAAACAATCCAGCAAGAAGTCGCAAAAGATGTAGATGGAATGGCAAACAGTGGAGACCCTGATCAGACTGCTCTTGAAGTCTGATCTGGGTCTGCACTATTTGCTTAGTATGGTAGGTTGTGTGGAGTTGCAGGAATCTTTGCATGTCCTGGAGGTCTTTTGTAGGGTTTTTCATGCTTTGGCTCATCTTTGTTGTGTTGTCAGCTGCATTTTTAAGGGCAACATGTAATGTCGATTCACTTTTTAAATATTTGTAGGAACTTTAATTGGTATTGTGAATTGTCTAACTCTAGCCATTTTTTTGTGTGTGTTTATAGGATATTGACTAGAAAATATTCATATAGCAAATTAATATATCCACAAGATGACAAAATTGCCAATGAAAAAAAAACATGAAAATTGTAATTTACAGTACACATTTAAGAACGGTGACATCGTGTTCTTAATGGCTTTCCTCGGTGAGGAAAGAATTTGTTCAGATCTGAAAAGAGTCTTTGCTGAATGCATGTGCTCCATCCAACCCCTTTTTACAAGACACAGCCCATATAAAAAACATGAATCAAGCTTGAGATGTATTTACAGTTCAATTTTGCCTTCTGTAGAACTAAACTTTTCAGAGGTCTCCTAATTTGTTTATCTTCAGGCAGAGGCTGATCTGCGAAGTGCTCAGTCAGAGTTTGATCGACAGGCTGAAATCACTAAGCTGCTGTTGGAGGGAATCACCAGTACTCATGTAAGTTAGAGAAATACAAAGGTGCAGCAGAATTAGCGCTCTGCATGCTGGGTATTTTTTTGAGCAGATGACATTTTGAAATATTTTTCTTATTTTCCAAGGGATTTGACATGTCATGCAAATTGTCTCCTTTGGAGACAATTTGCATGATATGTCAAGTCCTGTTTTCTGGGAAAAATAAGAAAAACATCAACAATTTGTTATCTGCTGATTTCGCCTAGAGAGCGCTAAAGGTCAGAGAAGGTAAGTATCTTGCACTGCTGTGAAGGATGGATAGAATAATATGCCCCTCGGGATCACATTCCATCATCGTAGTTTGGCCCCCGCCCATAGGGGATTGAAGAAATATATGGGCTGCATGATGCTTCCACGCAGAGCTGAATCTGGCCCGCACACTAGTACTGGTAAACCGCTTAGAGGATCTAAGCCTGGCCAGGAACCGCGGTGCGAGTCGGACCGTCCATGCTAATAAACCCTATTGGTTTCATTGGGCGACAGGGCTTGAGATGTCATTTCATCTCAATGTCAGGTAAAAGTCCCACAAAATTGGAAGCAACGTCTCCAAAATGACCTTTACAGTGTTGACGGGGACTTTAAACCTCAAATCAAACAAACAAATCCATCATCGTAGTGCCAGACTGTGAACCCCAAGGAGGGATTTTTCTATCTCTAAGGCAGATTTCTTTTCTTGCATACCCGCTGATAATGCCATCACTTCAATTGTTGTTGTCTGCTTTGTTATGATGACTTAAGGGGAATAGATCCACCTTCAGGGGAGGCAACTCCTGCAAATATATTTTAGTTTCCCATATCAATAGGGGTCAACTGTTAAAGGAAAGATTTTGCTCCTGAGCAGCAAATTCTTTCCTTTAAGAGTAGACCCCTTTTGGCGGGACAGGGCTTATAAAAAAGCAAACAGGAAGTCTCGAAAGTTGCCTCCCTTTGAAAAATGGCAGAAAATCTGTCAGGTATTCCCATTCCCCTTAAGTGACTTCAACTTAGACAATGGACTATCAACAAGTGCACGGCAACACATGGAAACAGATGTTTTCAAATTCAAAGATGGAAGAGTCCACTTAAAAAAAAAATAGGTGTGAAATGGTTAAGGGGAATGGGAACACCTGGCAGATTTTTCTGCCATTTTTCAAAGGGAGACAAGTTTTGGGACTTAATGTTCGCTTTTCTATAAGCCCTGTCTCACTTGCTTTAAGAGTTGACCTCTATTGACACAGGAGACAAAAATACTTTTGCAGGAGTTGCATCCCCTGAAAATGTTCCCATTCTCCTTAATAACAAAATTTTACTGCAATGGAGCCAAAGCAAGACCTATAAATATAGATGACAGTTAAATGCCTCAATCACAAAACATAGGCTGCTAATAGCACAAAAAAGAAAATAAAACATTACATGTATGTTTATAGAGGATCTTACATAAGTGTTCATGTATTATTGAATTATTAAACGAGTTAAGGAAAAGGATAAAATGCGAGGCTTTGCTGAGCATTTTATCCCTTTTCCTCAACGAGTTTAATAAATTTAATATGCTTGAACACAAATGCAAGATTTTATTTATCATATGATATTTAAACGCATTTTCTTTATAATCCTTCAACAAAAATGTCAATATTCTGCCATTAGTAATGCGACATCGTTAAAGACATTGTATATGTAACATTATGAGGCATAGCTAACTAATTTGCATATTTAATCTACTAGTTGATTATCAAATTTATTACATGCTTTATAGCCCTGGGTCCAAAAATGGGCCCACCCTGGTGCCCACTTGTTTTACATAGACTTATATTGGGAAAACCTTTGAAAATCTTCTTGTCTGAGCGCTGTGGTGCAGTGGTAAAGCATTGGATTTGAGATCGAGAGGCTCGCAAGCGCCAGAGAAAGAAACTTTATCCACATTGCTTAGTACTGGTTCCTACCCAGGAAAAGAGGGCCACATGGAAGATTAGTACTAGTACTAAATGTGTTACTCTCTATAAGTAAGGTCTATTATTATTATTATTATTATTATTATTATTATTATTATTATTTATTTCATTCCCAGGCATGGCATCATATGATATAAAGAATATACAAACTGTAAAGCAAAGTAACCAGCTGTATTTTTCCTGTCGTAGTGATTGCAGTGCTATAAAGGAAATAAGACATAACAGAAATGTAACAAATATGACTTAACATTTATCCTGCTGAAAACGACAGTCCCCACTTTTTCAAACAGCGTAGATCCAGATCAGATGGCGGATGTAGATCTGGATCTACACTTTTTGTACAGTGGAGATCAAAATCAGATAGCTTTCGCACAGGATCTATACTGTTTGTTATGCAGTTTGTGAATTCAATGAATGTATTATACTAAGTTATTTGTTTGTCTCATAGTCAGAAATGGGTGTGGCTAAATAAATTTATTCAGCAGGATAAGTGTTAACATGAAAACATCCATGTAGCTATTGGCCACACCTAGTCAATAACGTGAGAACCTGCATTAGAATGGTCAGCAGCATGATCTTTTCGGGCTAAAATCTTCCCCCTGGGTTCCAGTAACAGTAAAATTTCCTGTATTCAGACCACCTTTGGAACTGTTCAAAAGTGGTCTTTAAGACCACTTTTGAACAGTTCCAGAGGTGGTCTCATTCTGGAAGACACAGCATGTAGAAAAAGGAAAGCAAGAACAACTGAAACCTTTAAAATATGATTTCAAAGAAGAATTTATCTTAATATATAGCTAGTTCAATATGGCATGAGACTGACCTCTATGCAAAGAATAAGTTAGTCACTGTTATCGCGTAATAGGTCGGGTTTCATAAACTTCTCGTGAATTTTCGGCATAATGTGAATGGTGACCCATTTACCGACCTCTATGTATTGAATGACAATATCGACCTTCTATTGAATGACAATATTGACCTCTTTGGAAAACGGCGAAGATAAATATATGCATTCAGTGGGGTGTGAAATTATGATAATAGAGGTCGTCAGTATCATGTCAAATTGCATTTGCTATAGCTGGTCTTAATAGCGGAATTTTACTGTATGTAATATTTTTGGCTCATATAAACATACAGCAAGACTTGTGTGATCAGCAAAGATTCAGATCATCCTGCACATCCAGATATATGAAGAGTGGGTAGATCCAGAGACTGATCTGAGTCTGCACTGGTCTTTTAGGTTCTCTTGTAGGTTATGTTAACTCTTATCCTGCTGTTCACGACAACCTCTATCTTTGGAAACAGTGTAGATCCAGATCAGATGGCTTCTGAAGAAGCCATCTGATCAGGATCTACACTGTTTGACATGCAAATTATGAATTTGTAGGAATAAATTACATCAAGTGATCTGATTGGTTCAAAGTCAGAAATGGGCGTGGCTAAACTGAATATTCAGCAAGAGAAGGGTTTTAGATTTGGCTCAATTTCGTTTTAGTTTTTGATGTCTTTATTCTTTCAGGCTCATCATTTGAGATGTTTAAATGATTTCATTGAAGCCCAGATGACCTACTATGCCCAATGTCAGCAGTATATGACAGATCTACAGAAGCAGCTGGGAAGGTAATGAGGATTTCTGGTACAGAAACAATCTGTAAAGTTCTGTAGCTATAGTGACCAGAGAAATATAAACAGCTTGCATAAAATTACTCAGAAATACAATGTATATGTACAGTATAGCATGTTTAGCATACTTATGATGAGATTTCAGAGCCATTTCTGTCAGATTGGTTAGAATTTTTACAGACTGGGAGACATATTGAAACATTGTTGACCAGGACATTAAGCTTAAAATCAGCCCATTCACCTATACCATTATTGCAGTGCCTTGTTGTCAGTTAAATTTTCGCCAACATGTTCTGAATATTGACATTAGTGTTTGCATTTAGCTCTGTTTCTTTCTTGTTAGCTCAACTGCGCTGAAGGCTCCTGGGGAGCTATTGTGATTGGTCACCGTCTGGCATCCGTCCATCCATTTGTCCGTTCACACAATTTCTTTAAACAACCACTGAACAGATCATGACCAAACTTGGCAGAAATGATCTTTTGGTGATCCTCTTTGAAAGTTATACAAAGAATTCCATTCCATGCTGAACTCTGGTTGTCAGGGCAACAAAAAGAGTGAAATTAGCAAAAAAAAAAAAAAAAAAAAACTTAAAAAAGGTTGTGTGAAGCCAGAACACCCAGGTCTTTGGTATTTGGTATGTAGCTACTCCTAATGGACCTCTATCAAAGTTATACAAATTATAGCCCTGGGGTCAAAATTGGCCCTGCCTTAGGGGTCACATGTTTTACATAGACCCTTATCAGGAAAAACCTTTAAAAATCTTCTTGTTTGAAACCAGAAGGCCCAGAACTATGATATTTGGTATGTAGCTTTGTGTATGGACCTCTACCAATATTGTCCAGATTACAGCCCTGGGGCTACAAATGGCCCTTGGATTGGGGCCTGTTTGTTTTATATAGACTTATATAGGGAAAAACTTTAAAAATTTTCTCATCTGAAACCAGAAGGCCAAGACATGTGATATTTGGTACACAGCTTCGTCTAGTGGACCCCTGACAAGAGTGTTCAAATTATAACCCAAAAATGGCCCTGCCCAGGGGCCCACGTTTTTCATAGACTTACATAGGGAATACCTTTAATTTAAATCCTTTAATTTTAATATCTTCTTGTACGAAACCAGAAGGCCCAGGTCTTTGATATTTGGTATGTAGTTTAACCTAATGGACCTCTATCAAAGTAATGCAATATATAGCCCTAGGGTCGAAATTGGCCCTGCTCTAGGGGGTCGCCCCTTACAGGGAAAAACCTTTAAAAATCTTCTTGTGTGAAACCGGAAGGCCCAGAACTATGATATTTGGTATGTAGCTTCGTCTAATGGACTTCTAGCAAGATTGTCCAAGTTACAGCCCTGGGGCCAAAAATAGCACTGGGACTAGGGCCTGTTTTGTTTAGGGAAAAACTTTTAGAAATCTTCTCTGACCAAGGCCTTTGGTTTTCGGTAGTCAGCTTTGTCTGGTTTTGGGTGTGAAATGGCCCCTCCCATGGCCCACAGACTTGTTTATATAGAGAAAATCTTTTGTTCTAAAACCAATATGACCTGACATTTGATATTTGGCTTGTAGCTGAGCTCAGTGGACACTACCAAGATTGTACAAATAATACTTCTTGGGTAAAAAATGGTGCCAATTAAAGGGTCCCTTATTTTACATAGCCGTATATAGAGAAAACTTTATAGACGTATATAGAGTTTCAGTCCAGAAGTTGCAGTAACTAATTTCCTGTAGAATTCTACCAGTTTCAGAACAGAAATTACAGTAACTAATTCCTGCAGAATTCTACTAGTTTCAGAACAGAAGTTACAGTAACTAATTTCCTGTATAATTATACCAGTGTCAGAACAGAAGCTACAGTAACTAATTTCCTGTAGAATTCTACCAGTTTCAGAACAGAAGTTACAGTAACTAATTTCCTGTAGAATTCTACCAGTTTCAGAACAGAAGTTACAGTAACTAATTTCCTGTGGAATTCTACCAGTTTCAGAACAGAAGTTACAGTAACTAATTTCCTGTGGAATTCTACCAGTTTCAGAACAGAAGTTACAGTAACTAATTTCCTGTAGAATTCTACCAGTTTCAGAACAGAAGTTACAGTAACTAATTTCTTGTAGAATTCTACCAGTCTCAGAACAGAAGTTACAGTAACTAATTTCCTGAAGAATTCTACCAGTTTCAGAGTTATGGTCTGATTTTAATGTGATGAAATGAAAACTTGTGGTGACTTTTTCTTTCATTTAATTAAAATGGGCCCCGTCAAGCGATTTTGGTACTTATCGCCTATGCGAGCAGCGAAGGTTCAGGCGAGCGTGCGCATCCGCGCAGTCTCGCCAGAACCTTCGCTGCTCGCTCATACAAGCAGTGAATCAAGAGGAACCTTCAGACAGAAAGCCATATCCCCGGCCCCTCTGAATGGTTGGGCATGCGCAGTTTAAATTTGTCATGACGGAATGCTCGAAGACACAAATTCGCTTGGCGGGGCTCATATTATGCCTTACCCTTAAAACACTAGTCATGACTTGCAGGTGGGAATTTCAAAGTATGTTTTTCTTATATTTTAGAGAATATAGGGCTTGACATTACATGTGAATTGTCTGCTGGGCAGACAATTCACATGAAATGCTCAAGCCTAATTTTCTTTGAACTATAGTAAAAAGTTTATGGTCATTTGCTGAGAAATATGGCTTGACATTACATGTGAATTGATTACATGTGAATTGATGTAATTGCAGACAATTCACAGGAAATGGTCAAGCCTTATTTACTCTGAAAAATAATACAAGAATTTATGTTGTCATCTGCTCAAAAGTTTCCCTGGTGCTTTAGGCACCTACAGAAATAGATTGGGCTGCATGGTGCTTCCACACAGAGCTGAAACTGACTGCACAATCATGAGTACTTGTACCTGCCCAGGCAAAGTGGTCCATGCAGATAAACGCTGTTGGTTTTATTGGTTGGCAGGGCTTGAGATGTCATTGCATCTCAGTGTTAGGCAAAAGTCCCACAAAATTGGAAGCAGTGTGTCTGTAAAATGACCTAAAAGTGTTGATGGGGGTGTTAAACATCAAATCAAACAAATTCCTTGGTGCTTTGAGGGTTAGAATTAGAACAGCCATTGCTCCTAAAATTTGATTTTTTTTGTCCAAAATATAAGGAGGCTGGATACTAGAGGTGGTGACATCCTGTAACTAAGCCTCTGAATGCCAGGTCATGTGACTCAGTTGGATGTGGGTCTGTCTGGGGACCAGAAAGATTTGGGTTTTATCCCTGGCAGACTGCAGGATTATGCTTTAACCTTTACCCTGCTGTAGGCGACAAGCCCTATCTTTGCAAACAGTGTAGATCCAGATCAGATGGCTTCTGAAGAAGCCATCTGATCAGGATCTACACAGTTTGACATTCAGTTTATGAATATGTAGAAATAAGCTGCATCAAGTAATCTGATTGGTTCAAAGTCAGAAATGAGTGTGGCTTAATTGAATATTCAGCAGGTTAAAGGTTAATGGAGATACATTATGCTGTTTAGCTCTGCCACTGATTCAAGAAATGCTGGTGTCAGTTACTGGCCAAAGAATGTACATTGTTCTAGTTAACCACTTAGAAGTACATAGCCTGCCAATCAGGTTTTCAAACTGACTGAAGATGACTTACTAGTGTTGAATGCACCATCAACCAAGAAATACAAAGCCTCTGAATGCAGTAGTTTGACACTGATCAGTTACAAGAAAAATCCATACAATGCACCATAATATCAGTAGTTTTCAGATGAAAATTGTGCCTTATCTGGAACTATGTAACAATGTTATAAAGAGGTTGTGGTATATTATCTCTTGTCCTGCTGAATATTTTAATCTGCCACACCCACTACGGATTATCAACCAAATTGAATCAGATTACTTGATTCAAATTATTGCAACAAATTCACAATCCGAATGACAAACAAGGTAGATCCTGATCAGATGTCTACTTCAGAAGCCATCTGATCGGGATCTACATTGTTTCAAAGATAAGGCATATCTGGGCTCAGCATGGCAAGGGTTATGTTCTGTACCAAAGATACTTTGACTACTCCAGTGTTCCCCCATTCAGCTATTCAGTTTAACCCATTTTGTCCTGACTAGAATCTTCCATCTTTAATATATTAGGAGTACATTTTGAAATGTAGGGGTGTCAGATTGAGCTATTTTTAGAAAATTACTTAAAATGGCTGATCTTTTTGCAAGCATAAAATGGCTAATCTATTTGCAAACATTGAAATCGCAGATTAGATGTCATATTCTGCGGCATCTGATCTGGGTCTGCACTGTTTGTCAGTGTCCTGTTTATGGGCTTCCCATACAACATGGGTTAGTATAATTAATTAAATATTTTTCAATGGTCCATAAATTGCATTCTTTAACGAAAACACTCATCACAAATACCATTTCAGCAGAGGAGAAGAGAGTAAATTTATGCAAGCATTTTCTAGACTGCTACAAACTAGGCAAGAAGAATCTGAAAGTGTAGAAAAGTATATGAAATTTATTCTTCAGATTAAGCTTTGTATCTTTTGTTTATTCTGTTCATTCAAACTGAGAGTAGGTCCTTTTAGCTGTCCAGTCAAAAATGCAGGAAGTTGTCACACTGTTCCAAGTACCGGTGTTAGCATTTGCAGAATATGAAAGTTTTTAGCATCTTAGTTTCAGAACACTTGTTCTACTGAACCAGTCTGTGCACTATCTTTTGCAAACAGTGCAGAAAATATATAGAGTATTAGATACATGTATTGTACTAGAGTTTTAGATATTGTACTCTCACAGCTGTGGGTTCAAGCCTGGCTTGGGTCACAGGTGAGATGCCAAGTTCTGCAACCGAAGGTCAGGTGGTTTTTCTCCAGGTACTCCAGTTTTTGCCCACCTCTGATGAATGATCGGCTCAAAATAGTGAAATAATCCTGAAATAAACCAAAACACAAAAAAATATATATAAAAAATAGACATTATACTTGCAAGAACAGACAACATTTTGATCACTAACAAGCTTGTTAAGCTAATTATGCTTTGAACAACTGGGCCCAGGTGTTATCAGGTGATACCAGTCTTGAGCTGATATGTGCCTCTTCACAAGAAAACTGTCTTCTTGGTTTGTGAACAGGTAAAACATAAACCCACCGACTAGAAAGAGGCTTGAAAATTTAGTTAATCCTTAAAGGCCCGGTCCCACAGAGCTTGGGACCGCGATGCGACCTCTCCTCGACTAAAAAAATTGGCAATCGCGGAGCGGTTGCAGAAGTCTCGGAGGTTTTATAAAGGTTGCAGCAAGGTCGCGGGTAGGTCGCCGATCAAATTTAGTAGCCGATCGTCTTTTGTGCATGCACAAAAGACTGGCTGCGACTAATTTTGATCGCAGACTAGTTGCAATGGTTTTCTAGACGTCGCAGACCAATCTCCGAACCGCCAAACAGTCACCGATCGAACCCCGACCGAATTTATGCAAATTTGGCTGTAAATTTTAGCAACCTTATTGCAACTTATCGGAAACTGGTCGCAGACCGATCGCCGACTAATCCCCGACTGATCTGCGATCGATCCATGACCTATCGGCGATTGGTCGGCAACTGTTCGGCGATGGGTCGGCGATTGATCAGAGATTGATCACTGATAAGTCAGCGATTGATCTGCAACTGGTCGCCGACAAGCTGTAAAAAGTTGTTAAAACCACGGAACGATTATAGCGCCAACTACAATAAAAAACTGTTAACATCCTAGCATCATTTCGACGACAGCTTTCAAAGAAGCAACATGGTTCGGCGAGGCGGGCAAAAGAAAACGGCAGCACAGCTGAAAAAAACGGGAAGAAAGGCTCGGACACCAATTTCCGATGAGGAGGACTTGCAGCAGCCCAGAGAAGACTCTCAGCAGCCGAAAATTTAGTTATACCCCCACAAATGAAATTTGGGTGGGGGTGTATATAGGAGTGAGCTTGTCGGTCGGTCTGTCGGTCGCTCGGTCTGTTGACTTGGTTTCCAGACGATAACTCAAAAAGCGCTTCACCGATTTTTAGCTCACCAGAGCCGAAGGCTCCGGGGGAGCTTATAGGATAGGCAGTTGTCCGTCGTCGTCGTCGTCTGGCGTCAACACTTTCAAACGACATCTCCTCTGAAGCCACTGAGCCGATTGGGCCCAAATTTTATTTGTAGCATCCTTGGGCTGGGGGATTGAAAGTTTGTGTTTTTTATCAAAATTGGCTCATTAGTTTGGTTGCTATGGCAACTTGTAGTTTCCATAGACCTATAATGGGGAAAATTGAAAAATGGCATTTACTGCCAAGCCTCTGCAGATATTTTGAGAAAACTTTCATAGAAATGTTCCATAGGCAATCTACTATCTGCTGTATGATTTTAAGCCTTCTGCTCATTTTTATTGGTTGCCATGGAAACCAAAATGCAAAAAATAGACAAAAAATACTTAAAAAATCATCTCCTCAGAAACCATATGCTCTAGGAGGGTGAGACTTTATGAAAATATTCACCATATTTGCCTTTACAGGTTTTGTGTTTTTTATGAAATTTGGCCTTTTAGTTTTGTTGCTATGGCAACTTAGAGTTTCCATTGACTTATAATGGGGAAAACTGAAAAATGGCATTTACTGCCAAGTCATTGCAGATATTTTTACAAAACTTACATAAACATGTTCCTTGAGTAAACTTCTCTCAGCCATATGCTTTTATGTCAACCTTGGGGTCCCCTAGGTTGTGCCGGGGCCATGCCCCGCCCCCTCCACTTCTTAAAATGCCTTATATCTCAGAAACCTTACAGATCCCAACCCCTAAACCATATTTATTCTTGTTCCTTATGATAAGATGCATTAAGTGACACCAACCTGGGGGTCCCCCGGGATGTGCCGGGGACATGCCCTGCTCCCTCTATTTCATAAAATACCATTTATCTCAGAAACCATTCAGATCCCCACCCCTAAACTATATATATTCTTGTTCCTTATGCTAAGATGCATTAAGTGACACCAACCTTGGGTTCCCCCCGGGATGTGCCGGGGACATGGCCCACCCCCTCCACTTCATAAAATGCCATTTATATCAGAAACCATTGAGATCCCCACCCCTAAACCGTATATATTCTTGTTCCTTATGATAAGACACATTCAGTGATATCAACATTGGGGTCTCTCTGGGGTGCGCTGGGGCCATGCCCCACCCTTCCACTTCATCAATGCCATATATCTCAGAAACCATTCAGATCCCCACCCCTAAACTATATTCTTGTTTCTTATGATAAGACGCATTCAGTGACACCAATCTGAGGGTCCCCTAGGATGTGGCGGGGCTTATGCCCCACCCCCTCCACTTCGTAAAAGGCTGAATATCTCAGAAACCGTTCAGATCCCCACCCCTAAACCATTTAAATTCTTGTTCCTTATGATAAGACGCATTCAGTGATACCAACCTTAGGGTCTCCCTTGCCGCACAGGGGCTATGCCCGACCCTTCCACTTCATAAAAGGCCCAATATCTCAGAAACCGTTCAGATCCCCACCCCTAAACCATATAAATTCTTGTTCCTTATGTTAAGATGCATTCAGTGATATCAACCTAAGGATCTCCCAGGCCGCACCAGGGCTATGCCCCAACCTTCCACTTCATAAAAGGTGATATATCTCGGAAACCCTTCAGATCCCCACCCCAAAACCATGTATATTCTTGTTTCTTATGAAAAGACGCATTCAGTGACACCAATCTTGGGGTCCCCTAGGATGTGCCAGGGCTATGCCCCACCCCCTGCACTTAGTAAAAGCCCAATATCTCAGAAACCGTTCAGATCCCCACCCCTAAACCATATAAATTCTTGTTCCTTATGATAAGACGCATTCAGTGATACCAATCTAAGGGTCTCCCGGGCTGCACGGGGGCTGTGCCCCACCCTTCCACTTCATAAAAGGTGATACGTCTCGGAAACCATTCAGATCCCCATCCCAAAACCATATATATTCTTGTTTCATATGATAAGACCCATTCATTGAAACCAACCTGGGGGTCCTCTGGGATGTGCCCAGGCCATGCTCAACCCCCTCCACTTCTTAAAAGGCTCAATATCTCGGAAATCATTCAGAACCCCCAACCCTAAACCATATATATTCTTGTTCCTTATGATGAGACACATTCAGTGATACCAACCTAGGGGTCTCTGGGGGTGTGCTGGGGCTATGCCCCACCCTTCCACTTCATAAAATGCAATATATCTCTGAAACTGTTCAGATCCCCACCCCTAAAATATGTATATTTGTGTTCCCCATAATAAGACTCATTCACTCACATCAATGCGTCTATGTGCTAGGGCAACATGCTGATGCCATGGCCCACGCCTCTACTTCATAAAAGGCCATATATCTCAGACACCATTAAGATCCCCACCTCATAATCATATATATTCTTGTTTCTTATGATTAGACACATTCAGTCACACAAACTTGGTGGTCCACAGGGGCCATTCCTCTCCTCATCATTTCATAAGAGGGCCTCATATCTTGGAAACTGTTCATATCCCCACCCCTAAACAATATATTTTCTTGGTCCTTATTATAAGACACATTCAGCGACAACAATCTTGGCTTTCCTGGGGTCTGCCAGGGCTATGCTCCAACCCCTTCGCAGCTTAAAAGGCCTTATATCTCAGGAACAGGACACATCCCAACCCCTAAACCATATATATTCATGTGCCTTATGATAAGATGGATTCAGTGATACCATTCAGGGCTCTGTCTCATCCTTCCTCCTCAT
Source organism: Lucinisca nassula (assembly GCA_963580285.1). Lineage (NCBI taxonomy): Eukaryota > Metazoa > Mollusca > Bivalvia > Lucinida > Lucinidae > Lucinisca > Lucinisca nassula. Next base: position 53,137,390 of record OY757010.1, read on the forward strand.
AAAAGGCCTAATATTTCAGATACAGAGTCCACATGGGTGCTCATTTTGAAATGGGGGTTTGTTTGGGAGACTTTATAATCAATAAATTAAAACCTGAAACCATACATGGCTGCCAGTGGGCAGTGTTCGCCTGAGTTCTGGTGAGCATTGTGGCCCATGGGCCTCTTGTTATAATTTTTGGTATACTGATGTAACATCATAAAAGACAGGTCAAGTTCGATTTCCACTACAATTCGTCAATTTTCGACATAGTTATGGCCCCTTTCAAGTGAAAAAATTGCAAAATGGCGCTGTTGTACTATCAAGGCAGTTTTTGTGGGGGTATTCATCACCTTTAGTGATAGCTCTAGTTTATTTTTGTCTGTGTAAAAAAACCGCAAAACAGTCTCCATCAAGTCGCCGATCCGTTTTATCGTCTCTTAAGAGTCGCCGGCGATCATTTTTCACTTGTTGCAAGTTAGTCGCCGATCATACGGCAATTCTTCGGCGACAAGTCGCTGATCAGTCGCCAACTTTGGGTAACATTAATCGCCGAATGTTCGGCGACCGGTCGCCGATAGTTGCAACAGTTGCAAAGGTCGCGGGCCAGTTGCAACGAAATCAGTTGCAGAGAGGTCGCATTGCAGTCGTAAGGTCTGTGGGACCGGGGCTTAAGATGGCAAGAAAAAATACATAAAAAATGTTGTCTGTTTATGTCGTCTTCTGCAGCTTCTTGCAAATTTCTTAGGAAACATTTTTGCATACAGGCAAACACTGTGGACCCAGATCAGAATGTCCTCAAGGAGCAGTCTGATCTTGGTCCACACTGTTTGCAACAATGACTTTTAAATTAATTGGCAGACAACAAAGCAGATGGCAGTTTTGTGATATGCATTTTAAGGGTTAAATAGGTATTTTACTATCCAGGCAGCAAACAGTAATGTGCTGATCAGACTGCGCTGATGCAGAGGCTGATGTGCCCTTGAGGTTCTTTGCAAATGGCTGAAACAGATTTTCTAATGACATGTAGTGGTCTATTCCCAGATTGAAAGAACAGACATTTTGTTTTGTTTCCATTTTGTTTATTTTCCGAAAGAATTTTATCAGGGACAATGGTTTGCTGTTTTATTATACAAATTTCAACCTCATTCATTTTGACCCTTATCCTGCTGAATATTCAGTTTAGCCACACCCATTTCTGGCTTTGAACCAATCAGATTACTTGATGTGATTTATTCTTACAAATTCATAAACTGAATGTCAAACAGTGTAGTTCCAAAGAAAGGGGTTGTCATGAACAGCAGGATAAGAGTTAATGTCTTCATTTCTTTCTTTTTTTTGTCCAAAAATCCTAAAAAGCTTTGTACATGTATATTTCATTGTTTGATTTAATCAATTTTTGCTTAAGTTTTATTTGCATAGTGAAGTTTCATGACTTGGGATAGAGAGGGTATTGGTGAAGGGTTTTTGTTGGTGTGTGTGCGTGTGTTGTGTGTCAGTATCGGGGTTAGATCATTGATTATGTTCAAATCAGGGCCTTCACTACAAACATTATTCAGCTTGTTTGAGAATTTAATGGTCTGATAACATATTTAGGTTAATTTGGTTTACTTGTTTGTTTGTTTTGAGGTTTAACGTCCCCGTCAACGCTAAAGGTCATTTTGGAGACGTTGCTTCCAATTTTGTGGGACTTTTACCCGACATTGAGATAAAATGACATCTCAAGCCCTGCCTCCCAATGAAACCAATAGGGTTTATAAGCATGGACGGGCTGACTCACACCGCTTTGCCTGGGCAGGCTTAGATCCTGTAAGCGGTTTACCAGTACTCGTGTGCGGTCGGTTTCAGCTCTACATGGAAGCATCATGCAGCCCATCTAGTTTTTCAAGCCCCGATGGGCGGGGCCTCAAATTTACATTAGTTTTCAATTTAATTTTAATATGGAATCATAAGTTATACAGTGATAGCAGTATCCCATGTTTGTTATTTTGCATTATCATTTGGCGGGTCCCAAGGTTTGAGGTCCTCTGGACATGGCAAATGTTAACAGTGAAACAAACATGTGACTGCTGTCCATGCCTAACTTATAATTGCAATAACAGTGACATTTACCATGTCTAGAGCTTAGAGACCTGGCAAGTGTTCACGCACGAAACAAATGGGGTGATCCCTACATACTCTATAGATACACCATACATACCATTCTACCTTCCCGCATGATTAGCAGCCATTTCATCTTACTAATCCTTGTCCTGCTGAGCCCGGATATATCGTATCTTTCAAACAATGTAGATCCAGATCAGATGGCTTCTGAAGAAGCCATCTGATCAGGATCTTCATTGTTTGTCATTCAGTTTATGAATTTGTTGAAATGATTTGCATCAAGAAATCTGATTGGTTGATAAGCAGTGGTGGGTGTGGCCTATATAAATATTCAGCAGCCATTTCATCTTACTAACATTTCAGCCATCCTAACCTAGACCAAAACCAGATAGATTATTAAACAGAAGGTATGTCGAAAAGATAAACATGTGAAATATAAGTGTTGCTATAGTTACATGTTTTATTGCATGAAGACCAGAAAAAAAGTTAAACTGCAGTTTTTGTTAAATGTTCACATGAAAATGTGAATATTTTTTTTTCTCATTCAGATATTTGCGGTATGTAACTCTTCATTTTTGACTGATCCAAAACTTTTTTTTTAAGTAACCATACAAGTGATAACCCTCTCATTAGGAGGGAGACTCATTTTGACATCAATTTTTACCAAAATTATGCCAAAATTTTTGACTTTCTCATGTGAACTGAGAATTTCCCTATATATTCTTTACACTTGTTAAGAATCTCCCTCATACAGTGAAAAATTATCACATGTATGTGAAACGACAATACAACTTATAACTGTATTGTAGGTCCATAGCAGAAACTGTTCATTAAACAACCACGTGACATTTATATCCCAATAAAAATGAATAAATTGTATAGAAAAAATGACCATTTATGGTCATTTTTGTCGCACCTGCTATTAGCATGGCGTGATATAGGCGCCCTGTTTTCCATCCATTCGTCAAGGCATCAACATTTGCGACCACCCTAGCGTTCACCCTTAGGTTCAAGTTTATTTCTCAAGAACTATAAGAGCTTCATTAATGATACTTGGTACAAACTTGTATCTGGGGATGGCAACTTAAATGCAAGCATCCATATTTGACCTTGACCTACATTTTATGGTTCACTGACTTTGTAAAATATTGCGACCACCTTAGCGTTCACGCTGATGGTCAAGTTTATTTCTCAAGAACTATAAGAGCCCCCTTAATGATATTTGGTACACACTTGAATCTGTGGATTGCAACTTAAATGCAAGCATCCATATTTGACCTTGACCTAAATTTCATGGTTCACTGACTTTGTAAATTGCGACCACCCTAGCATTCACCCAAATGTTCAATTTCTCAAGAACTATAAGAGCTTCATTAATGATACTTGGTACAAACTTGTATCTGGAGATGGAAACTTAAATGCAAGCATCCATATTTGACCTTGACCTTCATTTTATGGATTACTGACCTTGTAAAATATTGCAACCACCCTAGCGTTCACCCTGATGGTTAAGTTCATTTCGCAAGAATTATTACAGCTTAATTAATGATACTTAGTACAAGGTTGCATTTAAGAATGGCAACTTTTATGCAAGCATCTATGTTTGACCTTGGCCTAGATGTCATGGTTCACTGACTTTGCGCCCCCACAGGCGGGACATAGCCTTTGGCAGAATTCTTGTTCTGTATAATCAATACATTTTTGGAATCCATCTTTTAAATGTGTTTTTTCCAAAACCATGTTATATTGAACAGTGTTATAAAGAGGTTTAGGTGTATGTATATTTATTTTGGGCATATTTTTGTTCTCAGACAATATCTGTGTGAAATATAATGAAAATTTGAAGATTGACATACTGCTTTTTAAGCGGGATATGTTTTTCTGGTTTTGCATGTTCTCATAATATCAATGTAATCTGCCAAGATGTACATGCTTTTAATTAATTCATTTTGTACTGTGAACCCCAAAACTGGTAATTGGCAAACAACGCAGGTCCAGATCAGATGCCACAGAATGCGGCATCTGATTAGGACCAACACTGTATGCAAAAAGTTCAGTCATTTTCCAAATAAATTTTGAAGAAAACTTAACCTTACATTCCTAAATTTTGAAATGGACTTGTGCTATATAAATAAGGTGGAAGATTCCATTCAGTACAAAATGGGTTAAAATATGTCATGAAAACCTGGGACTCAGTAAGAAAATTCAAATCAATTTATGAAGTCAGCAGAAGGCCTAGCTCACTGACAACGACACATATGTCTGCCTTTTCGTCGCATGGTAACGTGTCAACAATAAAAAACCAAGACAATGTATACTGGTAGTTGACACGACGGCAGAAAAAACACCCGCCTCGGGATTGTCTTACAATATTCTGCGTCAGGTCGGGATCAATGTTCATGTATAAAACTGGAGTTTTTCAGCCACACACATTTGCATTTATTACCCCTCTGCTCCAGGTTTGTGCATGAACATGCAACCTCGTGGATAGCTCAATACGTTTGCATTGAACTGGCGAACATGCCGAGTTCTCTACATTTTAACATAAAAACACAATGCAAATGAGGTTCATTTTATAACGCCAAAAAGACTGCTTTATCACAGTCAGCATGGACATCTAGTCGCTTTAATGTCCGCTATTTTCTTTCCTAAATATATAGGAAATGAAACTTCTACCGACGCCACATGCAAACAGTGGCCAGGGAGGACATATTGGTGCTTTCAATAACCGCCATTTTCTTTCCTGAACACAGGAAATGCAGTTCAATCTGAACGTCACGTGCAACAATACAAAAATGGCGGTTAGCAACGCCACCGGCCCCTTTGGGGGCCGGTTAATCGCATCAGCGATAGCGACGTTACCGGCCCCCGGGGGCCGGTGAGAGGTCTTAGACACATGATGCGTGCGCATCGGCAAATAAGGGGGCCGGTTGACCGGCCCGAAGGGTATATAAACAGCGCAAATCTCGGAACACCAACATTGTGAACATCCCTCTGAAGAAATCCATATTATTGGAAGAAACTAGTCAGGAATTTGCAAAATAAAACCTTCACAATGAACCATTATGAGCATTACCTAGGAGCAACTGGCACGAATCGTCAGCCATTCACTTCTTACATTTAAGTTTTATTTTTCGTTCGGACCAGTTGCTCCGAAGTCGGCGTTCACAAAGTGAATCCAAAACAGACCGCCAGCGACATGTCAGTCAGCAGAAGGCCTAGCTCACTGACAACGACACATATGTCTGCCTTTTCGTCGCATGGTAACGTGTCAACAATAAAAAACCAAGACAATGTATACTGGTAGTTGACACGACGGCAGAAAAAACACCCGCCTCGGGATTGTCTTACAATATTCTGCGTCAGGTCGGGATCAATGTTCATGTATAAAACTGGAGTTTTTCAGCCACACACATTTGCAATTTATGAAAACACTTAAAATTTAAGTAGCCTTTATAGTATATTTATATACTCAGCGGCAATGAAAAGTTACCACAAAACCAATTTATTGCAGCAAGGATGTGATTCAAGCCTTTCTGTATAAAAATCTGGCAGGACCATACTTTTCATTTTTATTGTTCTTTTATAAAATTCTTATCAAGGATACTGAAAAGTGTTGAATGCACAGATAGTCACTAATTAATCAAAAGAAAAGCAATCTGATTGCATTGATTTGTAAGAAAAAATAAATTTTTGTGATGCTTCAAAAGGTTCATAGGTGTAGTTGATATCTGAGAAGGAATAGGTTAAATTTTGTCGGGTGTTTTAAGGAAAATTTTATATCTTCACAGCTGAAAAACTTGGGTATGCCAAGAAAAAATTGAAAATGGCTTATGCAACCATTCTGTCTAGGAATTAATGCCCTGATTACAGATTTCTTGCATTGACTCTGTACATGACCTCTTAAAACTCTGAAAATGGATTATGCAACCATTCTGTCAAGGAATTAATGCCCGGATTGCAGATTTCTTGCATTGACTCTGTACATGGCCTCTTAAAACTCTGAAAATGGATTATGCAACCATTCTGTCAAGGAATTAATGCCCTGATTACAGATTTCTTGCATTGACTCTGTACATGACCTCTTAAAACTCTGAAAATGGATTATGCAACCATTCTGTCAAGGAATTAATGCCCTGATTACAGATTTCTTGCATTGACTCTGTACATGGCCTCTTAAAACTCTGAAAATGGATTATGCAACCATTCTGTCAAGGAATTAATGCCCTGATTACAGATTTCTTGCATTGACTCTGTACATGACCTCTTAAAACTCTGAAAATGGATTATGCAACCATTCTGTCTAGGAACTAATGCCCTGATTACAGATTTCTTGCATTGACTCTGTACATGACCTCTTAAAACTCTGAAAATGGATTATGCAACCATTCTGTCTAGGAACTAATGCCCTGATTGCAGATTTCTTGCTTTTACTCTGTACATGACCTCTTAAAACTCTGGAGTAATTAGTTGTTGCCAAGATCTTACAAAAATTGTACTCCTGGTTCTAATTGCAAAAGTGGTAACTCTTTATTGATTCTGAGTATCTGTTAATAGGAATACTACAAAGTGCAGCAATAGAAAACTCAATATTTTGTTCAAGCCATGTTGGAGCAGTTTTTGAGCATTTGCTGGCCCAGGCTTTCAATAGTAACTCCAGATTAGATCCTTAGTTTGCATGTTATTTTCCTTTCCTTTCTGTCCTTTCAGTTTTACTGCAACTGGTGTAGGGACCAACTCTGTCCCCAATGCTCTGGGCCAGGGTGCTTCAAATCACTTGTCCTTGAGTCCCAATCCTCCCCTGCGGCCAAGCGCACCACCCGCTGTCCAAGTCACACCTGCAACACCTTCCATGGATAAAAAGCAAGCAAGGGTCCTGTACGATTACGACGCTGCAGATAGTTCCGAATTAAATTTATTAGCAGATGAGGTAGCAGACTTTTGTTATCTTATGGTGATAGCTGTATGTTTTTGTCATTTTGGTTCATTTTGGGTATTAACCCTTAAAGCACCAAGACATTTTGAAGAGCAGACAATAATTTTGTTTTCTAGATTGCTTTTCTGGCAAAAATAAGGTTTGAGATTTCATTTGAATCGTCTAATCTACAGATGACTCATATCTAATGTTAAACCTTTTTCTCTGAAATATAGCCTGCATAGCCTGAGATAAGAGGGAGTATCCACATATTATTTTTTTTTTATTTCGGCACATAAAACATGTTGTGGGTACATATTAGAAGTGCCTCATCGGTGAAGTGCTTCTAATGAGTACCGATAACACATGTTTTCATGCAGAAATAAGAAAAATATCAGTACTTTTTGGATGAAAAAAGTACCTTTATAGGGAAACTGATACAGTAAAATTCCTATATTAAGACCACTTTTGGGACTGTTCAAAAGTGGTCTTTGACCACTTTTGAACAGTCCCAAAGATGTAGAAAACAGAAAGAAAGAAGCTTTCTCAACAAGCTTTTAAAAGCAGATTTAGTCTTAATTTCAGGTGGTATTAATAGCGGAATAACGCTGTACTTGCAAATGATGTCTGCAAATGTCATGATTGGTAGTTTAAAGGGCTATTTCTGTTTTTGCTACATACATAAATGTTTTATGTGTGGATCTTATTGTGTAACTATGTTACTACAATAGACATGCGAATAGAGGTAAGTTGTTTTCTTATAGATGTCGGCATACTGGCCAGTCAAGTTTGATATATTCCATTACCTCACCCAAATGGCATTATAGTGCTGTGTGGGTGGGATAACATAAAACATCTGCTGCTCCAAACATCATTTTTCGTGGGACTGATGACCTTCAGTAAATGAAAGTTCAGGTTTCTGTGAAATGAAACATTTAAATCAAACTTGCCTACATAATATATGCATTTTTTCCCTTTTTAATTGCATATATAAAGGTTTTTCATAAAGAGAGAATAATATCCATGGAACTGCAGTAGATAAACAGTGTTATTCTATTTTTAGATTTGTATTGCATGCGGGGAAACCCCTAAAGAGGTACATTGGCAAACAGTGCAGGCCCAGATCAGATGCCGCAGAATGAGGCGTCTGATGTTTGCTGACAGAATTTTCTGTCAAAAATAGAATAAAAATGAAAAAAAAGGCCTGACACCCCTTATATGACAAATGGACTTGTCCAACATATAGCAATGGAAGTGTCCACCAGTATTCAATGGGTTAAGGAATATTAGGGCCTAGTTCTTCAAAACTAATGATGTCAGTCTTGTTAGTTAACATATTGTTAAAACTCGGATCATTTAATGTGGCAAATACACCAATACTTTGGACAAAAAATGTGAGTACTCCTGCCATTGGCATGATGTGGGGGGGGGGGGCACATAAGTTTTTTGGTTTTCCGTATGTGCGTAAAGGTGGAAGAGGATACAAGTGGTATTTTCTAATATTTTGTTCTGATTTTCAGTGAAAGTAAAGCTTGGCATTTCATGTGAATCTTCTGCTGGTTTGAAATGTCGTGTGATTTTCTCCGAAAATTCAGGAAAAAAATGTAGAATGCCATCTGATTGCACCAGTTAACAGTGAATCTTCATTTCTTAAGCCCCGCCCATAGGGGCTTGAAGAAATATATGGGCTGCATGATGCTTCCACGCAGAGCTGAATCCGGCCCGCACACTAGTACTGGTAAACCGCCTAGAGGATCTAAGCCTGTCCAGGAACCGCAGTGCGAGGAGGACCGCCCATGCTAATAAACCCTAATGGTTTCATTGGGCGACAGGGCTTGAGTTGTCATTTCATCTCAATGTCGGAAAGTCCCACAAAATTGGAAGCAACGTCTCCAAAATGACCTTTACAGTGTTGACGGGGACGTTAAACCTCAAATCAAACAAACAAAATCTTCATTTCTTACCTTTTATTTTATCAGCCTGAAGTTAAAGTAGCAGAAGAAGCCATTTTAAAAGTTTTTGAGGCTTAAAGGTGAAACATCCCAGTATCTACTGACTGGAAGAATTTACTAACAATAAAGTAACAAGTAGAAAAACAGAAATAACAGTCATAACATTTGTGTTATTGAAAACAATTTGACTAGAGGAGAGTCTTGCAATAATATCTTTGTAGCATTGAACTGGTGATCATGTTTGCATGTCTGACAGGTGATCAGAAAGCCACGGGTTTAATATCTGCCAGGTGGGCAGCCTCTTTTGTGGGGATTGATCATGAAATCTTTTCTTCTGTCATTCTCTCCCTTTGGCTGATTCAGGAAGGGCTGTTGTCTGTTTCTGGTGAAAGAATGTGTACCATACTAGTTAACTGCTTATGTATAAGCCTGCTCAGGGAAAATGTGGATAGGTGAACTGACACACTCAATATGAACTAAATAGAGTTGACTTGGCCATTAAACTCCAAACAAACAAATGGAGAAATAGATTGGGCTGCTTCCACACAGAGCTGAAGCTGACCAAACTTGAGAACTGATAAATGGCTTAGAAGGTTAAAGCCTGTTCAGGAAAAGTGCTGTGAGTCTGTCTATTCCTTTAACACTAGTGGTTTCTTTTTTGGGTGGTAGGGCTTGAGATGTCATTTCATCTCAATGTTGGATAAAGTCCCACATAATCCTGAAATGATGTAAACAATGTTGACGGATGTAAAACCTCAAACTGAACAAACAAAACCTGAAGTAGAGAGATCAACACTTTTTGTACCAAATGGAATCTTCCACCTTATATATAGCAGGAGTCCATTTAATTTAGGGGTGTCAGGTTGTGTTTCTTCAAACTGTATCTGGAAAAAGGCTGAACTTTCTGCAAACAGTGTAGGCTCTGATCAGAGTCCGCATTCTGGGGTGTCAACTGTTTTGTGGTTTCCAGTACAAAATGGGTTAATGAAACAGTCATTTTTTATTTGCATCACACCACTTCGTGAACGGTCATAATTTCATGGGATTTAGTTGATTTTTGTCGCGCCTGCTATTAGCATGGTGCGATATAGGCGCCCGGTTTTCCGTCCGTCCGTCCGTTCGTTCGTGCGTTCGTCCGTCCGTCCGTTCGTCAATGCGTCAACATTTGCGACCACCCTAGCGGTCACCCTAATGGTCAAGTTTATTTCTCAAGAACTATAAGAGCTTCATTAATGATACTTGGTACAAACTTGTGTCTGGGGATGAAAACTTACATGCCAGCATCCATATTTGACCTTGACCTACATTTCATGGTTCACTGACTTTGTAAAATATTGCGACCACCCTAGCGTTCACCCTAATGGTCAAGTTTTTTTCTCAAAGAACTTTAGAGCTTCATTAATGATACTTCATACAAACTTGTGTCTGGGGATGGCAACTTATATGCAAGCATCCATATTTCACCTTGACCTACATTTCATGGTTCACTGACTTTGTAAAATATTACGACCACCCTAGCGTTCACCCTAATGGTCAAGTTTATTTCTCAAGAACCATAAGAGCTTCATTAATGATATTTGGTACAAACTTGAATCTGTGGATGGCAACTTCAATGCAAGCATCCATATTTGACCTTGACCTAAATTTCATGGTTCACTGACTTTGTAAAATATTGCGACCACCCTAGCGTTCACCCTACTGGTCAAGTTAATTTCTCAAGAACCATAAGAGCTTCATTAATGATACTTGGTACAAACGTATACCTCGGGATATCAACTTAAATGCAAGCATCCATATTTGACCTTGACCTACATCACATGGTTCACTGACTTTGTAAAATATTGCCAACACCCTAGCGTTCACCCTAATGGTTAAGTTCATTTCTCAAAAATTATTTGAACTTCATTAATGTTACTTAGTACAAGCCTTTTATGCAAGCATCTTTGTTTGATCTTGGCCTAGATGTCATGGTTCTGTGACTTTGTGCCCCCACCGGCGCGACATAGCCTTCGGCGGAATTCTTGTTTCTGATACATGTACTTTGATAACTGGATTGTCAGAAGTCAAATAGTCAGGAGATATTTATACTCAAAACAGTGAGATCACTAGACTGACTGAGTCATGTGGTAGATGTTTGCTGCACATGCTTTAGAAAAAAAAATGTTTAAGAGATTAGCCCAAATGAGGGCATTTCAGACAGACATTAATGCTTGCTTTGAGTCAATTAATGGGTAAAGAGCTTAATCTAACTTTAGTGGAATTGATCATTGCCTTCACTTCTATTTTGGTGATCTTTCAGACAAATATGCCCAGTAACCGGGTTGAGACAAAACTGTACTTTGTATGAAACATAATTTTCTTTGGACCATTTATCTCCTTTTCCAGTAACTGGGTGGAGTGCTGCACTGTTTGGTTTCAAACATTGCAGCACTGGATTTGTGAAATTTCCAAGTTTGAATAAATTTTACTATGTTTTTTTATTGCATGGGGCTTCTGTATTGTCAAAAGTGAATTTTCATATATATTTAAAAGAGAGTTAACTCTTTTTGTACCGGAAACCCCAAAATTGCTAGTTGGCAAACAGTGCAGGCCCAGATCAGATGCCGCAGAACGTGGCATCTGATCAGGGTCTACACTGTTTGCAAAAAGTTAAGCCATTTTCCAAACAAATTTTGAAGAAAACGCAACCTGACATCCCTAAATTTTGAATTGGACTCCTGTTATATATAAGGAGGAAGATTCTATTTGGTACAAAAAGGGTTAATGAACAGTGCCAGATTGTATTCACATTTTTGTGAAGATGCATTTTATAAAATGAACATTCAGACACAAACAACAACCAAATGTAGCATTACCAAATTAAACGTGCATTTATAATGATACTGCAATTCCATGGAAACTGAATAATCTTACACAAATTATTGGCTAATGTTAACTATATAACAATGTCACTTTACTATGCAAACAAGCAGAAGCTTTTATAATGCGCAGTTCGAACCATTAACTTCTGTATATATGATATTGATGTGAGTGAGTGTTTGAGTTTTACATCTCACCAACAGCTAAGACCATATGGAAATGCAACCTCGGTTTAAAGCCTCATCCGAATGTCTGGAGAAGCCTGGGATCGATCCTGCACCCCCTGGTTTACAATATGATTTTTATGTATCCCACACATTGGTTCAACTGATGTTTAAAAGACCAGACACCACTAATGTATTTACCATATGTATTCGCACATTTAGCCCTTAGCAAATAGTGCAGACCCAGATAAGATGCTGCAAAATCTGGCATCTCATCAGGGCTTCATCCAGCTATTTCAGACACATTGGGAAGTAAAATGTACTTATTCAAATACAGTAGAACTTTGATGGCTCGAACACCGATGGCTCGTTTACCATGGATGAGTTGAACCCATTCTTGAGCCTCTAGCGAAATCCTCTACATAAGAACTAGTGGGGGATAATTAAGGAGATTTTAGTCTTTTTAATATCAAATATAACTACCCATCACTACAATTATAGCCTTTTCACCAGACGCAGGTCTGGGACAGTCTGACACAAAAAAAATCTAGCCAGAAATGCCACTGGCATGTCCCTTTTCCCGTGACCTCCCCAGCGTCGAGTCCTGATTGGTCGCTGATGTCACATGACCTATCAGACCAATAGGCAGACGATACAGGTCACGTGACCGCGATTTTCGCGCCGAGAAGGTCATTATTTTTTCAGACTTGCTTGGGATAGGATGTCAAACTACATTCCATGGAAGAATGAATAAACGGATAAGTGTTTTATTCTTTTTTGATTTTGCACTTACCTTGAGTTTCCACAACGTACTTAGGCTTTTTAAGCTTACTGTTTATTCCGAAATTCTTAGAGACTTTATTTCGCGTGTTTCTGCCGACATTACATGTGTAGTGGTTGTCCGCCATTTTGAATTTTCACTTGGAAGTTTTGTTTATCAGGTGATCAACCGTTTTTGGTTTTTGATAAGCACCACACTTCTTTTCATGTTATGTGCCAGGGTATACGCTCGTATTATTCCTGGTAATGTTTTAATAGAAGTCGGCGTTGTGGAAACTTAAATTGCCAGAAAAGAGGACGGTTTTTGTGCGTGTTCCTTCCACTTCCGGTATCGGAAGACGTTGTATCGCTGAATAAAAATTCTCAGCATTAATTTAGTTTTGAACATGTGCAAGACCCGTCTTCGTTTAGCACTTATAAATCCCACGATGCAGATGGATAATATTCAGGTCCCTTTGTGGCCTTTCTATAGTATCTTCTAAACAGAATCCATCCAATTCGTGTGGGTCACCTTTGCCGAATCAAGATGAGCCAGTCTATGTCCCCTCCTCCCATTTGGGCCTGGGTTGACTAGGATAGGTTCGTCCACCGCCCCGTAGAGACCCTGCTCATAATTGCGGGGACTCCGGGGTGCGGGGAACCTATGCCCAAAAATTTTTTCCGAATCCATGTTACATACGAATTTTGGTAGGTTCCGATCCCGGTTTTTATCGGGTAACCTTTCCGGGCCTTCGGTACTTAGTTTACCTTGGTTATATGCTTCTCTCCTCTTATTATGATAAATTTTTGTTATCATAATCATTTAATTGGATTGTTTTCCCTTGTAAAACATACAGACTTGGGCATCGTTTATTGGAATACCGTGACTATTGCAAGTGAGTCCGGGATGTTTCGGTACGGAGTCGTTTCGGCCTGGGTCGTTTTCGGCCCTAATTTGCACCTGGATCGATTCGGCCTATTTCGGTGGGTCGTTTCGGCCTTGTGTCGATTCGGCCTTGGGTCGATTCGGCCTTGATCGTTTTAGGCACGGCTCCTTGAATGCTCAATTTTGATTCGGCAATTTCGCATGTTCAGTGCACGATACACAATAAAGGGCCTAACACTGGGGAAGTTTAATTGAGCCTCGAGTGTTTTGCCCCTAGAGCTGAATCTGGGCCTAGTGAATTATCCTCTGGGGATATATCAATACTCAGAGGTTGGTCTTTTTTCGTCTTTACTAATTAGCGATTATGAGAAGGACATATTTAGAGCCTCATCACCTATTGATTCTAAAACTTTAAGCGGACCATGTCTTCCCAACGTTTTCAGAATCAAGCTTCAAGACCGGGGGCACTCGTGCGAAAAGAACTTGGAACATTGGTTCTAACAACAAAAAACATCAATTTGTTTTGTTCTTATGAAATTCCAAAATTCTACCCAGATTCAGACTCTGTATATATGACGTCAGGGAAATTGGCATTACTTCCTGTTTCGACGCTCTAACATTGGAGCTTCTTACCAGGACTATTATTAAGTGGGTTCTCATTATGACTGGTATTCTAATTCTACCCACTTTGCCTTCAAACAAGAGCATTCCGACCATATAGCTGCTATTTTAATGCTTTTGTTTATTTCCCGGTCATTTTTTCACATGCCATGGCTGTCTACCACCATGTTGCATGTTTGGCGCAACTCTGCTCTTGATAACTGGTTCAGTTTTTACTGAGCATAGTAAATGAAAACTTAGAGCCTCAGCGCCTCTTGATTCTAAAACTATAAGCGGACCATGTCTTCCCAACGTTTTCAGAATCAAGCTTCTAGACCGTGGGCATTCGTCTTTTTTGAAGTCTTCGGAGAGCGTATCAAGTACAGGTACCGCAACCAAGAGACGCTCTTCGACTACTTCCGATGACTTTTAAGTGCTTATCACCCTCGACTAGAAGATCTCAATCAGTCCTCGTCTACTAATAGATCATTCTCAGATCAGGGTACACGGTCCTTTCGTCCCAGAGGTCGGACTGGAACGAAATCTCCCAATAGAGGAAGACACAAGTCTAACAAATGACTTTCTTCCTTCCCCTCCTCTTCATCTTCTCCCAGTAGGAGCCGAGCTTTTTCAGTTCTATCAAGCCTGGGCTTCTTTTATTAAATATTTTTTGAGTTTTATGAGTTGTGAGAAAGGGTTACTGGATTGCGTTCGTTAGGAATCCTTTCTCTTTCTCACATGCAAATACTATTTCTGGTAAATAGTATCAAGAAAAGAAATCTTTTTATTGGAAGAGGAAGGGTTCTTCTCCAAAAGAAAGCCGTGTAAGTAGAAAAATTTCTCCTTTCCCCAGGCTTCTACAGGCGGATCTTTCTGTTCGAGAAGAAAATGGGAAAATCGACTCATCATCGAGTTCTCACACTTAACACAGATGATGCAAGTCGATCATTTCAAAATGGAAACTTCGTCCTCGATTAGTCAGGTCAATTCTCCCAAATTCGGGGACGATTTCCGTAGTTTTTAAAGGACGCTTACCTTCACATCTCCATCCATAGGTCATTACGCAAATTCCTTCGTTTCACCTTGGATGGAATTTTGTGTATCAGTCCGTTGCCTTTCCTTTGTTGGATTTGTCAACGGATCAATGAAAGGAAAAGAAGAAAATGGGAAAATCGACTCATCATCGACTTCTCACACTTAACAAGATGATGCGAGTCGATCGTCTCAAAATGGAAACTTCGTCCTCGATTAGTCAGGTCAAATTTCCCAAATTCGGGGACGATTTCCGTAGTTTTAAAGGTCGCTAGCCTTCACATCTCCATCCATAGGTCATTACGCAAATACCTTTGTTTTCACCTTGGATGGAATTTTTGTGTATCAGTCCGTTGCCTTTCCTTTGTTGGATTTGTCAACGGATCAATGTTTTCCCTGTTCACCAACTTATTGGAAATTAATTAAGCAGCTAGGCCCCAATCTCGTGTAGTGTTCCGATGATGGGTTTTGTCATCATTTTTACAGATACTGTTTATCATACCTTGTCCTAACGGGTACAGGTTATTGTGAATTTAGATTTCATACACTTTATCGAGAAGTTGAAATTGACTCTACCTCAAAGATACTTCTCCAAATTTTTTCACTCTCCGAAAAACTTTCGATTTATGTCAGGGGTTTGTTTCCCCTTTTTAGAACTTAGTAATTGGATCCAGTTTCCCTGGACAATCTCATCTTAGACCTTTCCAGTTTATTTTTGCTAATATTATCACTGGAAATACCATACGGTCTAAAGGAGCAATTAATTCCATTATCAAGATTGCTCTCTACGATTTATGAATCCCTCAGTATCAAATGGGGTCTCCTCTTTTAGAGACTATTCCCTATTTGTTTTTTCGCATGCCAGCCTTTCAGGTTGGTTTTCCACTTCGAACCTCAGGGATTAGTTGTTCAGGGAACGTGGGGCCTATATTAGGCGGGGCTATATATATATATATATATGTGTGTGTATGCGTATATGTATGTATATATGTATATGTGTATAAACATTCTGAAACTTCAGAAAAATTTCCTTGGTTTATCAGTTCTTCATAGCTCCAAACTGAGGAACAGCTTCATTATTGTTACTCCAGACAAATGAATAGTGTAGTTTTTTCTACTTATCAGGGAGTGACTCATTACTCTTCCCTGTTGGCTTTTACATGGAAGATTATAACTTGGTGTCTTCAGGAAGGTATGTCTATCCTTGTCGGACACCTCCAGGGCAGATTATGTCATTGGGATCGCCCCTATAGACCAGTTCACCATCCGTTCTCTTCAGGGCGTTTTCTCAAATGGAGAGAACCTTTATTGGGCCTTTTTTAATCAAATGTCCAAACAACTCGGTTCTCCAATCAACTTCCTTTGTGTTTCAAGTTTCAGATCACCTGGAACGTGCAGTTGATTTAAAATCTCTAGATTGGGGGAATCTTTTACATATGCGTTTACACCATTCAACTGAATTCCTCTAGTTCTAGGTAAATATTCAAGCGTCCAAAAGCCGAGCCATTCTGATTACGCCTCCTATGGCCTCAGAGATCTTGGTTTTTTAGTCATTCTGAGCCTAGTCTCAAGACTTGCAACCAGTCTTCCAGTAGTTCCAGATCAAATATCTAAAAGGTGTGGGTCAAGCATTCCATTTCAATCCAGAAATGCTTTACTTACACATCCAGATGTTGTCAGGAATCAAACCAGAGGTAGACACTTTTCTGGTTTCTCTGCCGAGTGTATCTTCAAATATAGAAAGATCTCCACTCTCAAGTTTTACTCTGGAAGATGGAAGATATTTTCTAGTTGGTGTAGAAAAAGGGAAATAAATCCAGACAATTCCTCTAGGGAGGTTTTTTACTGGATTTCTTTTTCTGTCTGTTCTCTACCCTTCAATTTCTATTTCATCTAAGAGAAGGGTACAGATCAGTAATCTCGAACATGTTAAAATTTTAGTCGGCTTCACACTTTTTCATTAAACCCTACCATCACCAGCTTATTAAAGGGGTTTTTTCACTATGCCGACAGGTTTTCAGGACTTTGAATCCAAATGGAATCTTGCATGGGTGTTGTGGTCTTTTCTAAACCACCTTACGATCCGGTGAATTCAGCTTCTTTTATTCATTTGATAGTCAAGCTGTATTTCATTTGACATTTGCTTCAGTTCGTAGAAGTTATAGTCATGCTTTGCCAATTACAGAGGGTTGTTTTCAGGTATGAGAAGAACAATGACTTCCTTTTCTCTTCTCATTCAACCTATTTTTGTTTCAGGCTATAAATAACCTTGTCTGAAACTACTATTTGTCCTGTCATTTCCAGGATTCGTGGATTGTAGGCTAATGTGAATTTTTTGTATACATTAGAATGTTTAAAACGTTTCGAGATTATCATGAGAATTTTTTCTTTTCAATCAAGGGGTTTTGGATATATTTCTAACCATCCTTGATTGCAAAGTGGATTTGTAAAGTGATAAAGCTTCTACCAGTATATGCTAATTTCACTTCTGCCCTATTATCATTCAGAATACAGTATGAGGTTAGAACCTTCTACATTTTGGGCATATTGGAACTCCGTTTTTTTTCTTCAGAATGTTTTTTCTTACTGCGTAATGGATGTTCCAACGCTACTTTTCATCCCTTCACCTAAGGTGCTTGGTTCCCATTCGTAGTGGTACTCATTCTTTGGGTAGTTTAGTAGCTTCTCAATCTATTATGAGCAGCACTTATTTTGGGATTTTATTTTCCTTGGTTGTTTGTTAGCCTGTTTGAATAGGTATGAACCTTCTATTTGACTCCGGTTCCTGTCCATTTATCTTCTCCACTTGTGAATTTTGGATTTGGATCCCTTGCAGTCATCGTGGATACTCTCTTACATTACCATCATTGGATGGTTTTAAAAGGGGTATAAACAACCAAGGTTGGAGGAGTTAGGTATGTGTAACTTTATTTTTCATCCAACCCTCCACTTGCTTTGAATTCAGGCTATAATTGTAGTGATGGGTAGTTATATTTGATATTAAAATGATATTTTTAATGTAAAATTAATTTTAATTAATAATATACCTACCCATCACTACAATGGTATGTCCCGCCTCCCAGCCCCGCCTGAAATATTTGTTTTCCTGAAAGAAATAATGACCTTCTCGGCGCGAAAATCGCGGTCACGTGACCTGTATCGTCTGCCTATTGGTCTGATAGGTCATGTGACATCAGCGACCAATCAGGACTCGACGCTGGGGAGGTCACGGGAAAAGGGACATGCCAGTGGCATTTCTGGCTAGATTTTTTTTGTGTCA
Source organism: Lucinisca nassula (assembly GCA_963580285.1). Taxonomy (NCBI): domain Eukaryota; kingdom Metazoa; phylum Mollusca; class Bivalvia; order Lucinida; family Lucinidae; genus Lucinisca; species Lucinisca nassula. The sequence continues at coordinate 53,155,919 of OY757010.1, forward strand.
GACTGTCCCAGACCTGCGTCTGGTGAAAAGGCTATAATTGTAGTGATGGGTAGGTATATTATTAATTAAAATTAATTTTACATTAAAAATATCATTTTATACCCCACCACACGATAGTGGCGGGGTATTATGATATACCCTCCGGTGTCCGTCTGTCCGAGCGCATCCGTGGGCACATGTTGGGTAGACACAAGTTGGGTACTTGCCGTTTATTCCGTTGTTGTCCAAGATAAGTAGCCAGTAGCCTGTTGGGTACTTTGTTGCTTGTTGGGTATTTTTGAATGGGAATTTAACATGGCGGTACCCAACAAGTGTCCATCTGTAAGAACGTGCGTATGTCCGTCCGTCCGTCCGCACCATTTCCGATCGATAACTTGAGTAATTTTCAACGAATTTTTTTCAAATTTTGCATACATGTATATATCGGGAATGAGTGGTATGGGATTGTTAATGGGCAAAATCCGTTAACATTTGACAGAGTTATGGCCCTTTTTAGTTCAAAATAAGGGGTTTTGGGGCGTTTCTGATCAATAACTTGAATATTTTTTCACGGATTTTCTTCAAATTTTGTATACACATTGGCATTGGGTATGAGTGGTTTGGGATTGTAAATGGGCAAAACACATTAACATTTAACGGAATTATGGTCGTTAAAAATTCCGATTAAATGGTTTTTGGGGACTTATTCCTTTACTATATGGAATATTTGGATGAAACTGCACTGATGTATAAACGACCATAATAAGCAGGTTTTGTGTTGTGAATACACAAAATGCGTTAACATTTAACGAAAAATTGGTCGTTAACAATTCCCATTAAATAGTTTCTGCACATTTATTCCTTTAATTTATGAAATATATTGATTATCACTGCCAGTGTAGTGGTTAGAGTGCTGGACTACAGATCCTATTGTTGACTATGAATCTGAGGGGCGTGAGTTCAAATCTCCGTCAATGGAATGGAAGTTTTTTTGTTTTTTTTTCGTTTTTTTTTTTTTTGTGTGTTCTTTTTTCTTTTTCATTTTGGCAATGAATTTATTTAATTTTTTTTATTTTTTTTAATTTTCCTCATTTTTGGTTTTTCATTCCTTTTTTTTTCCTTTTTTTTTTTCACCCTTTTCTTCTTTTTGTTATACCCCATCACACGATAGTGCTGGGATATTACAATATACCCTCCGGTGTCTGTCCGTCCGTCCGTCCCCACCATTTCCGACCAATAACTGGATTAATTTGTGCTATGAATCTGAGGGGTGTGAGTTCAAACCCCCGTGGAGGAATGGAATTTTCTTTTTTTTTTTCCTTTTTTTCTCGTTTTTTCTTTTCTTTTTTTTTTCCGTTTATTTTTCTTTTCTTTCTTTTTGCAATGAATTTTTTTTTTTTTTCGTTTTTTTTTTTTCTCATTTTTTGTTTTTCATTCCTTTTTTTTACCTTTTTTTTTTTTTCCTTTTCTTCTTTTTGTTATACCCCATTACACGATAGTGCTGGGATATTATAATATACCCTCCGGTGTCTGTCCGTCCGTCCGTCCGTCCGTCCGTCTGTCCGTCCATCCATCCCCACCATTTCCGACCGATAACTTGATTAATTTTTCACATTTTTTTTTTTCAAATTGTGCCTACATGTTTATATCGGGAATGACTTTTTTTTCTTTTCTTCTTTTTGTTATACCCCATCACACGATAGTGCTGGGGTATTATAATATACCCTGTGGTGTCTGTCCGTTCGTCCGTCCATCCACACCATTTCCGACCGATAACTTGATTAATTTCTCACAATTTTTTTTTGGAGTTTGCGATCAATAACTTAAGAATCTTTTCATGGATTTTCTTCAAATTTTAAAACACTAAAGGACACATATTATTGCCAAGGACAGTCACTCTGCTTTTCTGGTTATTGTATTATCTGCCCTTTTGATATACATGTATGTAGTTCCTTTACTATATTGAATGCCTTAGTGAAGTTTTACAGATAACTATAACACTTAAAAGTACCACTATTATGGTCAAGGCTATAACCATATTATCTTGCAGTGGTGGGGTATCATGCAGTGTTAGCGTGCTTTTATTCTTACAAAGGTATGCTGTGTGTACTCATTAGAATCGCCTCAATGAGGCGATTCTAATGAGTACACACAGTATACATTTTCATTATAGAACACCGAGAAGATGTCTAAAAGTATCTCGTTATGCCTCCTTACAGTAACCTCAGTGGCTCGAACTACCCGTCTCGAACAGATTTTTGAGGTCCTAAAGGTGTTCGAGCTATTGAAGTTCGACTGTAGAACAAGTATGGTAAGAAGTTGAGGTATCCGAATACTTAGGGTAAATACGCTAACCATTTTAATCATGTAGACCAATACAGATACCTATACAAACAGTATACAGTCGAACTTCAATGGCTCGAACACCTTTGGGACCTCGAAAATCTGTGCGAGACAGAGGGAGTTCGAGCCACTGAGGGTTACTGCTAGGATGCATAACGAGATACTTTTAGACATCTTTTCGGTGTTCCATAATGAATATGTATGCTGTGTGTACTCATTAGAATCGCCTCGAGTACACACAGCATACATTTGTTAGATAAAATCTCCTTATTTATCCCCCAATAGTTCTTATGTAGAAGATTTCGCTAGTGGCTCAAGAATGGGTTCGAATCATCCATGGTAAACGAGCCATCGGTGTTAGAGCCATCAAAGTTCTACTGTAGATCCATATGAGAAGATGCATAATGAGCCATCTCATCAGGATAGGCAGTATTTGCAGTTGTTTATAATTTTGACTGGAAAGGCCATTATGGCAGCAATGGACAATTCCAGGGTTGGTGTATAGTGTTACCATATTTTGCATAAGCATTTGGACACCTCAACTCGTTACCATACTTACTGTAAAAGTTGAAAAAGTTTGATTTACCACCTGCATGTTGTATATGAAAATAGCTGGACACGTGGCATTGTAGACCCTGATGAGACATATCAGCTGGAAGCTTTCATTGCAATCGAACTAAAATAAATTAGTATAAATTAATTTAACTAAACCCTATTTATCACATGACGTCGCGTCTGAGAGTGTGATAGTGCCATGTAATAAATTTGATAATCCACTAGTGGATTAAATATACAAATTAGTTAGATACGCCCCGTAACTTTACATGTACAACGTCCTTAACGACGTCGTGTTTACTAATGGCGGAATACTGACATTTTCGTTAAACAGACCTGGATAAAATGAGCTTTAAATATCATATGATAAATAGAATCTTGCATTCATGCTCATGTATTATTGAATTTATTAAACTCGTTGAGGAAAATGGATAAAATGCTCGGCTAAGCCTCGCATTTTATCCCTTTTCCTCAACTCGTTTAATAAATCCAATAATACATAGACACTCATGTAAGATCCTCTATATATACAAGAATGGATGTGTCTGAATCCATTCTTACCTGGAAACCTATTCAAGAGACATAGGCAAACAGTGTAGACCCTGAACATGAATATAGGCCACATTATACCCTGATCAGGGGACCCATAATACAGATTTGTTTGGGGTCTTCACTGTTTGCTAGATGGATTTTCCTTCAAAAATTGAATAAAAATGAAGAAAAGAAAAACAACAACCCCTTAAATTACAAATAGACTAGTCCCGCATATAAAATGGAAGAGTCCACCATTATACAGTGGGCGACAATTGTCGTCTGCTTTGCCTTCTGCCAGTTACCTTAAAAGTCATTTTTTTTGCAAACAGTGTGCATCCAGTTCAGACTGCTCCCGATCTGGGCCCACACTGTTTGCCTGTGTACAAAAATATTTTTAAAAAGTTTGCAAGAAGATTCAGCAGACGACATAAGTAGATTACATCTTCAGATGTTGTTTTTCTCGGCAGCTTAAGGGTTAAATAAAAAAAATAATTTTATGCAATTTAGCTGTGATCCATTTCTGTTCCAAACAATACTGACTTGTTACCATAATCTTGTTTTACATTTCCATTTCAGCTGATCACAGTATACAGATTACCGAACATGGACCCTGACTGGTTAATGGCAGAACGGGGCCCATCAAAGGGGAAAGTTCCTACAACGTATTTAGAGGTTTTAGAATGAGGGTATATTTGTGGGGTTTTAATGTTTGTTAAATGTATTGTTTAATATTCCTTATTATGTATAAAGTTATTTTATTTCACACACAGTGAAAACAAAACATTCACAGTGATATACTCAGAAACTGTTCATTCTGTTGGCATGCATATGCATTTATGTTCTGGACAGCAGATCATTTTGCATAGGCCCATTGACACAGAGCGAGGACCAGTTGGTCAAAACTAATTACGTTGTTAGTTAACAGAGCGTTAAAACTTTGATCATTCGATGGCAAACATGCTAATAATTTTGCTGAGAAATGTGAGTAGCTTTTGCATTTGCAAAAGCTACTCACATTTTTTGCAGCAAAAATACTTGTACTTATAAGTATAATTAACATTTCAACCACTGACGAGCTCGTTAAGCTAACGTTGCTTTGAACAACTGGTCGCAGGTCTTTCATAAGTGAATTTGGGTGTAAAGAAGACATCAAGAGATTTCTGGAGGAAAAATGCTAAAATATCACATACATTTTCCATTAAAATAAAGGTTTAAATACTACCCTGCAGCTCAAAACAGTATTCGTCAAGTGAACAAGTCCATGGAATGAACACCTCACTAAACCCCACTTTATATAGAGAAAACTGGGGTTTACTGGAGTTTACAATATTTTTCTTATTTTTATTCCAAGACATAGATTGTGGGTACTCATTAGAACCACCTCAATGAGGCGGTTCTAGGGAGCACCCACAACCTAAGTTTGCGGTATAAATAAGAAAAATATGACGGATTTTCATCAGAAAAGTAGCCATTTTGGAGATGTGAAAAAATGCACCCTGTCACACGGGTGTGTTATCCTCATGTACAATGTAATACCCAGTGAAATGGGACTAACCATGGTATACTTTAAGTCAATCTGTTAACCCTTAAAAAAAAACAAGCAGAATTGAAACAAATGACATTCTGTTTTTTTTCTCAATTATTTTTCGAAAGAAAGTTAGGCTTGACATTCCATTTGAATCCCTGGGATCACTAGGCAGGTAATTCACGTGAAGTGTCAAGCCTTATTTTCTTAACCCTTGTCCTGCTGAATATTCATATATGCCACACCCACTACCGATTATCAACCAATCAGATTACTTGATGCAAATTATTGCAACAAATTCATGAACTGGATGGCAAACAATGAAGATCCTGATCAGATGGAGCCATCTGATCTGGATCTTCATTGTTTGGAAAATAAGGCATATCCGGGATCAGCAGGACAAGGGTTAAAAAAAAAAAGACAAGAAAAAATGTTCTTTGGGGTCTTTGACCTTTCATCCCTGTAAACAGGTAGAAACACTGTGCCATCTCATGATGATCCAAACTGTTTGCCATCCTGTCGATTATTGCCTAAACACTCTATTTGCAAGAATGGGTATCTTCAAATTCAACATAGAACGATGGATGAGTCCACTTCAGAAACTCAAGGGTAGAAGATTTTACAATTCATTTGCTTCAGTGTAAGACATAAAATTTGGAATGATCTTAATGTTTGTAGAAGAATGTTATGAAATAAACATGAGGTTTAGTCATAATGAGATAGCTGCAGCGGTTAATTTCAGCAGTTTTGACACCAGGGCCCAGTTGTTCAAAGGTTCGTTAGCTTAACAAGCTGGTTAGTGGTCAAATTGTTAACTGTTTTTGGAAGTAAAATAACACAGTGGTATTTTTGCTGAAAAAAATGTGAGCAGCTTTTTTTCTCTGAAAAATATTAGTATATTCACCAAATTAAATGATCGTATTGTTAACTGTTTTTGGAAGTAAAATAACACAGTGGTATTTTTGCTGAAAAAATATTAGTATATTCACCAAATTAAATGATCAAATTGTTAACTGTTTTTGGAAGTAAAATAACACAGTGGTATTTTTGCTGAAAAAAAATGTGAGCAGCTGCTCACAATTTTTTATCTGAAAAGTATTAGTAAATTCACCTAATTCAATGATCAAAGTTTTAACGATACACTAGCTAACAGTGTCATTAGTTTTGAACAACTGGAATCAGAGCTGAATTCAAAAGTGCCAAATTTGATATTAAATGGCAAAGATTGAGCATGTGGGCACATTCTTTAGCGCTTTCTGACTTGGAGTTATTTTCATTATAGTCAGATTTTATTGAACTTGCCATTATCAACACGTATCCAGATACTCTCAAAACTAGCTGCTACAAGAGCTCATGCCAAATTTGAATCAAATCTTTTGGCATATAGCAGAGTTCTGAAACCTGTTTCTATGGCAGAGTATAACAGTAGCCCCATTAACCTACATTTGAGTGTTTTGCTAAAAAGAATCTTGAGATGGGGCCTTTCTAATCTGTCAGGAGTCTGATGACTCTGATCAGTCTGTGTATCTGAAGTCAGATTGGAGCCTTTGCTCTTGCCCATGGGAAAGATGATACATATAAGCTTCTTGTTGATAGCTGAGACTCAGATCAGCCTGTGCAATCACACAGGCTGATCTGAGTCTTAGCTGTCCACCCATGTTGATTATGATATCTTATGACACAGCCCTAATATTTATTGAAAATCTAAAGGATGAAATTTTTGGATATTGATTTATTCAGTAAGAATGAATGAAATGATTGTTACTGGTTTACAAAAAATGTTTTGAATACTGAAATATAATTTCAGTATTTTTACTTTTGTTGCAGTATATGTGTTGTATTATACGGTTATGCACTGATATTGAATAGAAATTTATTATGACTTAGACATGTACAGTTGGTCATCATATACAGAAAAATTCCTATATTAAGACCACCTTTAGGACTGTTCAAAAGGGTCTTAAAGACCACCTTTGAACAATCTCAAAGGTGGTCCCTGACCAGAGGACAGTGTATGCAGAAAACATGAAGAAAGAATAACTACACCTTCTAAATAAGCTTTTTAAAGCAGATTTAGACAATTATAGGTGGTCTTAATGGCGGAATTTCACTGTATTTTGTGAACTGTGCCATGTTGGGATAGCAGAAGACTTGAGCTATAAATGTTTTGTCATGTTTCCTGTAGTTTGTGACTCGATTGCGGTTATCTAAAATTCAGAGTGCACTAAAGTTGACAATTTTTCACACGGCGTCATTGCTTCAGGATGTCATCAAAAGCAACATATGAGACATGTGAAACCTATGACCTTGTGATCACCAGTCATAAGCGCATCAGACTGAGCTACAGAGGCTGGCAGTTTGCTGACTGAATGACAAACAGTGTAGATCCTGATAAGATGGCTTCTTCTGATCTGGACCTACAGTGTTTGCAAAGGTAATGGATATTATGTTCAACATGACAAGTGTTGAATCTGTTGCAGAGAACAATTCATCCTCTCCCTAAAAGCCTGTTGAAAAGGCACATTTATGATAGACCTCAACCTCATTATAACGTGATTCATTATGATACGGTTTTGGATATAACACGGTTTCAAATGTATAGATTATAATATTATAGAAAAATTACCACAATTGGTCATTTTTCTATGTAATCTATACATTTTAGTTCGGATATAACATGCTTGTTTAACTAAACCTGTTTCTGTTTTGGACCCCATTAATAGCGTTATATAGAGGTTGTGGTGTATATGCAATAAAAGTGCTGATTGAAAACATTTTTTTGTCAAGAGAAGCAGTCAAATTGTTATCTTATGCAATTTTTATTTCCCAAAGTTAAAAGTTGCAAATATTTGGTGTAAGAGAATAATTTTCATTCCATTCATAGTGATAATATTCTACAAAGTGATATGTGATACTTTTAAATCTGAATATGAATATACATTCTTATGTTGCTATGGTCACAAGAAAAAGTGTCTTAGGCAAATTCTAGTCCTGCCTATATGTGCTGTTATTAGTTGTTTTCTCACGAACAAGACTTTATAATTTGATGTTATTAATTAAGTAATTTCGTATTGGCCCAGTTACAGGTTCTTGGTCTGCTGTATTGGCCCAAGGGTGAAGACCAAGGCCAATACTGCTGATAGAGAACCTGTAACTTGGACAATACGAAATTGCTTGTTAATGACAATTTTATTAATTGACACACATTATTGATTTTTGACCTCAGTGTTAATACCGATGACCTCCGAACAATACAGTATAGTCAATTAATAATAATGTTTATTTCATACCTACTATAGGAAAATTACATTAGAATCTTTCAATACAGGCACATTTTTTCGCTATTTTGATGGCACAGTCACGTGACGGGGCCAAAAACCCATATAATATGGATTTTTGGCACTGCCTTTCCATATTGGCCCTGCTCCACTCTGTTACTATAGCAATAGAACGTAAATGCCCTAATCCATACGCTCCAAAATGGCCGCAGAAAAATCACATGAAGCAATGTCAACCCGACTTCTGGACCTAGACAGAGCGATAGAAGACAGTGATAACAATAGATTTTGAGAAACGTCTGATATTTCATGGCAAGCATGAAAAATGAAAAAAAAAATACTTTTTAAAAGAAGTTCACTCACAATTGGGAAGCATTGTGAAGGACGTTGCTTTCAAGCACAGCAGGGATGTCCTAACATTTGAAACAATAAGGTCTTGCCAACAAACTTAAATGAACAGATCTCTTCACTTATGAGGAGCTGGAATTTGTGCGGAAGAAATCTGTGGGAGGGAAAAATGTCCCCAAAAATTGTCTGGTATTCTAACCACCGCAACCGACTGCTACACACGGAATCGATTATGCAGTAGCTTGATGAATGACACTAAGAGCCTTTAAAATTAAAATGGTCTTCAAATAAGCACAAAACATTCTGTAAAATACCTTAAAAAGCATTCTTTTGAACTGCAGAAATTCTGTATTTAAAATGGCGATTTGTTTTTGTTTTGAAACTTACAGTTGCGAGGTCACTTGTGACGTAATTTGCTGCGCACTACTATGTTACTGTATTACCGTGAGCATGGTTAGTGTAGGCCTACTAATCAGTTATATAATTTAAAAGGAATTTCTTTTTTTTTGGCGGATTCCGAAAATATATCCTCAACACACTCGATGAAACGTTCCTGGCATCAACCTTTAAAAAGTAAATATTCTCTTTGCCTTCATTTCTTCACGTTGCAATATAACTCTGCTATATAAATGATGTAATAAAGAGGTTATGATATGGTGAAGGTGTGCCTCTAAGTCATATTGGTACCGGAAGTCATATTGGCCCTCGGGCCAATATGACATACCGGTGCCAATATGACTTAGAGGTAATTATATGGTAAAGGTGTGCCTCTATGTATAAGATAAATGCAATGACTTAAGAACGTTAAGGGGAATTGATACATCAGGGTCCAGTTGTTCAAAGCATTGTTAGCTTAACGAGCTTGTCAGTGGTTAAATTTTTAACTGCTCTAGCAAGTACAATATCTAATACTCTAGTATTTTTACTGGAAAAATGTGAGTAGCTTGTTACATTTTTTCAACAAAAATGTTAGCGTATACAACATGCATGTATTTAATGGTCAAAGTTTTAATGATTTTGTTTTGTTTGTTTGATTTGAGGTTTAACGTCCCCGTCAACACTTAAAAAGTCATTTTGGAAACGTTGCTTCCAATTTTGTGGGACTTTTACCTGACATTGAGATGAAATGACATCTCAAGCCCTGTCACCCAATGAAACCAATAGTGTTTATTAGCATAGGTGGTCCGCCTCGCACCGCGGTTCCTGGATAGGCTTAGATCCTCTAAGCGGTTTACCAGTACTAGTGTGCGGGCCGGATTCAGCTCTGCGTGGAAGCATCATGCAGCCCATATATTTCTTCAAGCCCCTATGGGCGGGGGCCGAAAGTTTTAATGATACGTTAACTTACATTATTATTAGTTGAACAACTGGGGCCAGTTGTTCAAAACTTGAAACTTTGTAAGTTAACATATCATTTAATATGAAAACTATTTTATATTTTTGCATTTGCAAAAGCTACTCACATTTTTCCAGTAAAAACACTAGGGTATTAGACATTGTTCTGGCTAGAACACAACATTTTGACCACTAACGAGTTTGTTATGCTAATATTGCATTGAACAACGGGTTCCTGTGGTTAAACCTCAAATCAAACAAACAAATCAGTATCAGTTGTCCAAAACTGACAGTGTCACTAGTTAACATATCGTTAAAACTGTCACTAGTTACTATGGCACATACTCTAATATTTGTTACCTCCCTTCCATTATCTACCTTGGTAGATCATATGCATAGCTTCTAGCTTTATTACCACTCTCTGACAACTGCGTCAGAGTCGACTCTTTGGCTCAGCGGTTAGAGCACTGGACTATCACCCGAGCGGCCCAGGTTCGAATCCCACCATAGGTGGGGATTTTTTCAGGCTATGCTTCTTTCCTTTGTTACGGCTTTCATGTCGTAAGATATTTTTGTTGAAAACTGAGTAGTATTAGTAGCAAATGCAAAAGCTACTCATCTTTTTTTTCAACAAAAATACCACTGTATCTGTACTCAATTGAACAGTTCATGTTTTGACCACTTACAAGCTCATTAACCCTGAAGTTGCCATGAAAAACTGCCTCTGAAAATGTCATCTTTTTATGTCGTCTGTTTCATCTTCTTGAAAACTTTTCCAACTTATTTTTGCATGCAGTAAAACAGTGTGGACCCTGATCAGACTGCCTAAGTCTGATCTGGGTCTACACTGTTTTCAAACATAACTTTTAAAGTTACCAGCAGACGACAAAGCAGAAGACAATAGTTGTGATTGGCATCTTATGGGTTAAGCTAAACAAGGTTCTGGTCTGCCTCATGATCTTGCATAACATAAGAATATTCAGCTTTCAGTTGTTGTGTAGCATAGGAGAGTTGACGGCATATAAAAGAACAGCTTGAATGATAGGATAAAATATACTGTATTTACCCCAAGTATTCGGACTCCAAAATTCCTATCCACACTTGCCCTAAAATTTGAACAAGTACAATTTACTATTCATGTTGAGCCTAAAAATGGCTGGATGAGTAGCAAACAGTGTAGACACAGATGAGATACCGCGTTCTGCGGCATCTCATCTGGGTCTACAATGTTTGCACAGCAGTTTGTCCGAATACATCAGGGAAATATGGTAAGACAGCTTTTTCTTGTGACTTGAATTTATGCTATGTATACTTCTCCACATTTCATTTTATTATCATGTATGATTTTGGTAGAAAATAAAATGTTTATTATGATAAGTTTATTGTACTTAATGTAAAAAAAAACAAAACAGATTTACTATATTTTTGTTTGCTTTTTATCTTTATTCATAAATTGCAAGTATCCTTAACCCATAAAATGACAATCACTACCATTGTCGTCTGCTTTGCTGTCTGCCTGCTTAGAGGTAATTTTTTGCAAACAGTGTGGACCCAGATCAGACTGCTCATGCATGTGCAGTCTGATCTGGGCCCACACTGTTTGCCTGTATGCAAAATATGTTTAAACTTGATACGTGGGAGTTCAATAAGTTTGTAGAACTCTGGGTTTAACTCTAAGATTGGAAGATGGTTTCAACATTATTTTTCATTATAATCCACCTTTACTTCAGTGCATTTGGTCCACTTTTCTTTTAAGCAGTCTATGCCTTTGAAATAAAAGTCGTCTATTTGGTCCTCAAACCAAGCCTCTGAAGCAGCCTTGAGCTCATCGTTGTGCCGAAATCTCGTTCAAGGCAAGAGGGACTTCAAATTTCAAAACAGATAATAATCACTTGAGGACTGGACTGTATGGTGGGTAATATAACTACTCCAACTTGCACTCATGAATAGCCGCTTGTGCAACTCTGGACTTGTGCACAGGTGCATTATCATGCCAAAGAAGGTCACCAGCAGCTTGCTTTCCTCTTCGTTTTTCTTTAATAGCAACCCTTAATTGTTTAATGACATTGACATAGTATTGTCCTGTAATTGAAGTACCAGCAGGCTTGTAATCTATCAATAAAATACATTTGCAGTCCCAAAACACAGTGGCCATTAGCTTTGCCGGCTGATTGTTGGATACAAAATTTCTTAGGTGGGGGTGAGCCAGGGTACTTCCATTGCATAGACTCTCTGGGTCCCAGTGGTGAAACCAAGTTTCATCTGTTACAAGATGAGTGTGAGTCTTCTGGATTGGCATTGTGCACTTCCAGAAGTCCTTGACTTGACTTCACCCTTTGCTGACGATCTTGCATGTTCATGTTCCTGGGTACCCACATGGCAGATACTTTTGACATGCCTAAATGTTCATGGATTATAGTGTAAACACTTCCATTAGATATACCACATTCTGAAGCAAGTTCGGCAATTTTGATTTGGCGATCGTTTAGCACAAGTCTCTCTACACAGTCGATCATCTGGCAGATGACATCAGCAGGGAGACCAGGTCTTGGGTCATCTAAGGAGTCTCACCCACATTTAAATTCTGCTGACCACTTTGCCACTGTGGAATACTTTGGGCTACTATCACCATACACATCAGCCATTCGCCAATAGATTTCTTTGGCCGTTGCATCCGCCTTAGTGAGGAACTTTGACTGCTCTGAACTCAATATTCTGACTTTTCCTTTTTTGCCTATGGGTATAGGTTTTCAAACAAAAAGTAAGAGCAAAAGATGTATGTGTTGACTGAACGGCTGTTATCAGTCAACTGACAAAGGTTTACACTGCATAAAAATGAAAAAAGAAATCTTGAATGGTACAGAAAAATACTGAGTTCTACGAACTTATTGAACTCACACTGTATATTCAAACTGCATTACAAACTGTGTATCCTGATCAGATGGCTTCCATTGTGGATTGGAGAAATAGATTGGGCTGCATGATGCTTCCATGCAGAGATAAAACTGACTGCACCTGAGTACTGGTAATCCGCAATAGAAGGACTAAGCCTGCCCAGGTAATGTGGTGCGAGTTGGACGGTTCAGTGCATATAAGCCCTATTGGTTTTATTGGGTGGCAGGGCTACAGATGTCATTTCATCCCAGTGTCCGGTAAAAGTCCCACGAAATTGGAAGCAACATCTGCAAAATGACCTACATAGTGTTGAGGGGGACGTTAAACCTCAATTCAAACAAATCTCAACTACCAGGCAGACAATTCACATGAAATATACTTTAATTTTCTCTGAAAATGTCATCTACAATTTTGCTTTCTGGTTGACACTTCAAGTTGCTGTATCTATCTGATTAGTCATTGTGGTTTTCTTTTCTGGTTTGCTAACATTCACTTGTCATATCTATCACAACCATATTAACATGATTTGTAATCCTAACTATATGTATATTATGTAAATGAAATGGTCATGTGAAAATCTGAAATCCTGTTATGACATTCCAACTTAATGCTTACAAATATAACCCATTTAGTACCAGAAACCCCTAAACAGGTATTTGGCAAAGTGCCAGCCCAGATCAGAGGCCCCAGAACGTGGCGTCTGATCAGGGCCTACACTGTTTGCAAAAATTTAAGCCATTTTCCTAATAAATTTTGAAAACACAACCTGACACCCCTAAATTTTGGTACAAAAAGGGTTAAGTCTGACTTACTTTCGTGGTTTTAACCCTTTCATCCCTTCAGACCAGTATCCTAGTATTGTGCCAATGCCTTTGCAAACAGTGTAAATCCAGATGAAATGGCTCATAATGAGCCATCTCATCAGGATCTACACTGTTTGCCATTTTAACAATTATTGACTAAACCCCCTATTGGCAAGAATGGAAGGGATATCTGCTTAGATCGGCAACATTCCTTCATGGAGATTGACCATGAAATCTTTTTATGGTCACTCTCTCTTGCTGAGTCGAAGGGCTGTAAATTTTTTATACAAGAATGTGTACTGTACTGGCTAACTGCTTACATAAAAGCCTGTGAATAGGAAAACTGACAGGCTCAATATGGCCTAACTAGTGTTGACAGGGCCATTAAACTCCAAAACTCCAAAGAAAAAAAAAATATACAGGAAACCCCATAACAGGAATTAGCAGATGGTGCAGACCCAGATCAGATTTGGATTTGCTATGACAGTTAGCTTTTTCTGTACCAACTGGAATCTTCCACCTTATATAAAGCAGGAGTCCATTTCAAAATTTAGGGGTGACAGGTTGTGTGTCCTTCAAAATCTATTTGGAAATTGGCTGATAATTTTGCAAACGGTGCAGGCCCTGATCAGATGCAGCGTTCTGCTAACAGAATTTTCTGAGGCTCCCACCCATCGGGGCTGGAAGAAATAGATGGGCTGCATGATGCTTCCTCGCAGAGCTGAAATTGACCCCACACATATACTCGTAAACCACCTAGAGATTTTAAGCCTGCCCAGGCAAAGCGGTTTGAGTCGGACCGACCATGCTTATAAACCCTATTGGTGTCATTGGGAGACAGAGCTCGAGATGTCATTTCATTTCAATGTCGAGTAAAAGTCTCACAAAATTGGAAGCAACATCTCCAAAATGACATATACAGTGTTCACGGGGAGTCTCCAAAATGACCTATACAGTGTTCACGGGGATGTTAAACCTCAAATCAAACAAAAAACAGAAATTTCTGTCAAAAATAGAATAAAAAAGGAAAAATAGGCCTACCACTTCTTATATGACCAAGGGACTTGCCCAACATATAGCATTGGAAGACTCCACTAGCATACAATGGGTTAACCAACAGGCTGCCTAATGGTCTTAAATTACTTTTTTTGTACAATTTGTACAATGAAGACTGAACATGCTGCATGGTCACACAAATAATGAGTCAACACCTGATGCTGCATTTAAAGGTGCATTATTGAGCTATCTGGAAAAAATGCTTCGAAAAATAAAATACATATAGCCGGTATTTTTCTTTCAAACAATACAAATGAATGCATTTTATGCAAAAATGTGAACAATTATGATGACAGGTAAACGAGTTTGAGAGGGATTCCCTAACTAGGCATTATGCGGCGTCCATTTTTGGCCCTGTTTGCTTAGGCCATGCCTGAATTGGAAAAAAATATGACGCTGAATACCATGCCATAAGTAACGACACTCAGAGAGGATACTGTCGCCATGTATGTGTAAAGTGACAGATTTATTTTTAGAACAGAAATTCCGAACACATGTTCAGAGCGAAGGGTAAACACGAATGAAAACAACCATTTTCACAAAGTTCTGAAGCTGTATTTGGCTCCAAAAGTGTACCTATGACAAAGGAGTATGCATTGAAGATAAAAACCAGAAAAAAAAAATTGAGACCCGGTAGCTCAATAATGCACCTTTAAGGTAGGGATTGCTTCTGATCCTGGAAAATTTGAAAGAAAAAAATTATCATCTAATACATATTCGTTCTTGAAAAACAGTACTAATTAATACCGTATTCCTCCCATTTAGACCCCAGGCGCTAAAAAATTAGGAGAAAGAGGGGGCGCTTATTAGAGACAAAAACCTTACCAGAATGGAGTTTAAAATCCATTACATGCGGTAGTTTTCCATTAGGATATAGTGGAATCAGGACATGTAAACTACCAAGTGGTCAACACAGACATTGTGATAGCAGGGGGTTTAGAAATACCTTGCATGATACGATTTTCAGCAGATACGGCAATGATTGAAAGGCTGAAATCTTTACTTTAGGTAAGCCAAAATAATTTTTCCTCCAAATGCAGAAGGGGCGCTTATTATTTTGTTCTGGGAAAAACAGTGAGGGGGCGCTTATAGGAGCAGGGGCGCTAAATGGGAGGAATACGGTAGTTTAAGAATAAGTTGTGTTGTTTGTTATGACTGATCTAGTTTCACATTTCTGTTAAAACTCCTCACCATAGCTCCAAATAATGGAGGCATAACAAGGATAATTAATGGATAATTTTCCTTATTTCTGGTTTGAAACATACATTGTGGGTACTTGTTAGAATCGCCTCACAGAGGCGATTCTAACAAGTACCCACAATGTATGTTTTTATGGATAACCTTAATTATCCTTGTTAGGTTGCCTTATCTGAAGCTATTTATCATATTTGTCATAGAGTGTAATAGTCTTCTAGATAAGAATAAAAGAGTTTCACAAACTTGCGTGTATGGATACAGATTTAATGGGGGGGTGGGGGGGGAGGTAAAGCTACCACTCACTGAGGGACTAATTTTTATCACCTTTTAGGGTCAACCTCCCATCCATGTATAGAAAGATCAGAAATTTTTGTCTGCCTGGATCTGCCATTGCTCAGTTGTTCAAAGTTCACCACAATACATTTTTTACACTGTTCATTATAACTGTTATGGATATAACACGATTTAAAAATGAATCCCAAATATGTGTAGATCATGTAGAAAAATGACCGAAATATATAATACTTCTATAATCTATACAGGTTTGTTTTGACATAACACCTCTGTTGATCCAAAACAGAACTGTTTTGGATTAATAAGTGGTCTGGTTGTATCATAAGTTTGGCAAACTCGTAAGTAGTCAAAACATTAACTGTTCTAGCAAGTACAATATATATAGAGGATCTTACATGAGTGTTCGTATATAATTGAATTCATTAAACGAGTTGAGGTAAAGGAATAAAATGCGAGGGTATTGCCGAGCATTTTAACCTTATTCCCCAACGAGTTTAATTTATTCAATAATACATGAGCATGAATGCTAGGTTCTATTCATAGGTGTAACACCCATTACGCATATTACGCAAGTGCGTAATGTAAAATATTTGCAATAAAGAGAAGGCACCTAAATAATAAGTGTTCTCAATTAGATATTGTAATGGGCTGCTCTAAAAGGAAAGAATTTGCTCCCGTGGGGATAGATGTTTTACATAGATTTTTCTTGTTGCGCCCCTGCTATTTATCATATGACATTTAAAACCCATTTTATTCACAATTGTTCTACAAAAATGTCACTATTTTGCAATTAGTAAACGCGAAGCCGTTAAGAATGCCGTACATGTAATATTACGTGGCATATCTAACTAATTTGTATATTTAATCCACTAGTGGATTACGGAATTTATTGCATTATGTTACCACACTCTCAGACGCGACGTCATATGATAAAATATAATACACAAGTACTTTTGCTGAAAACAAGTAACTTTCGCATTTGCAAATGCTACTCACTTTTTAGCAACAAAAATATTAATATATTTGCCAACGTTAAAACTTTGTTTTATGACTCCATTAGCTAGCTTTGATCAGCTGGGCTAAGGTTTATCCAGTTGCCGTAGGTGCTGTAGAATCTTGTTATAAATGAGTCTACGAATCTTATTATTAATGAGTCTGCCTATGTGAAAACCTTACAGCTTGTGAAAATGTATCTACGGAAATGGGACTAAGTGCTGGACCTGACAAATGCAAGTTTCAACCTTTAGCCTAGCATTCCAAAGATCTTCAAAATGGCTCTGAATTGCAATTATCCCTGTATATTCTGAACATTTTTCTGAGCAAATGAAATGGAAAAAAATCACTTGCCCAGCATATGATTTAGGCTTCTTGACCCAGTTACCGGTGGTCTAAATGTAAACAATCGCTATAAAGATTACGTTTTGTTTTTAAATCACTTACCTGGAATTATTTAGCAGACTGTAATGTTTTCAACCTCACAAGATCGTCCAAACTGCAATAAAATCCATCTAGAATGCGCTCTTCAGCCTTTATTTACATGACCATAACAAAACGTCTGGAAGCCATTTTGTACCAGTTACCGGTGCATTTATAAAAATCGCCACTACAAAAATGTCCTTGCATATTCAGCTCAATGGAGTTCAGTTCGTGTTGGGGTCATAGTTCAACAACTTATGCCAAGTTTTGTAGGTTGAAGGAACAACAATAATTCATCATTTGCAAGAGAAAAAAAAGCAAGTAGACAAACATGAAAGAAAAAGTGTGAAACTAATTGAGTAAAAGTGTAAGAAAATACTCCCTTTAAACCCTTGTTCTGCTGAAACATGATATGCTCTGCATTTGCAAAACACTGAATATCCAGATCTGAAGCTGACTGATCTTGATTCTCACTGTTAGTCACTTATTAAGTGAATTTCTAGGAATGAATCAAATGTGGTTGGATGATTGAATAAAATGTGTGGCAGAATTAATTTATTCAGCAGAACAAGGAAAACAAAACAAACAAAAAAACAAAACAAAAAAAAAAATGTTGTTTAATTTTAAATTTTGTTTAAAAGTGTTGAAGTATCACAGTGGGGACACAAGAACTGTGCTCCCCTCCTGACAACTCTGACCTTGGAACAGTGTATAAGATGGGTCCAGTGTTCGCATTTCTCGCACTGTGCCCATTTAGCAAACTCAAGGACATAAGCCAAGTTCATGGCAGGTGGCATTCTTTTGTTACAAATACAACAAAGTTCTTCATCATCATCGGACAGGGAGAAATCAGATTCATTGTCATTGCATGGAGGGACATTTTCTTTGGAACAACTTTGAATGGGAGACTTGGTTGTGAACAGGGGTTTCTTGGTGGGTGGTTTGAACAGGGATTTCTTGGGGACAGCTTTTGATTCAAGGGATTTTGTTGGAGTAGCTTTTGATTGAAGGATTTTTGTGTTTTTACAAGAAGATAAATTGCCAACAATGGGTGGGGGCATAAATTTTCTCTTCTTAGTAGCTACAGCTTTGACGGCGACAATCTTGCGACCTTCCAGATACTGTTCTGCACGCTTTTCAGTGCTTGGGGTCTCATGTTCTGTTTTATCATTATTATCTGCAACATGTTCAATGGCTTTGTAGATTTCAGAAGGCATTGTCTTGGTCTCATTGATCTGATCTCTGTGTAGAGGAAATATACCCGTTTTACGGAAAGCACTGACAATATTGCTTGGAGAAAAAGCTTTCAGGTAGGCATTGGAAGACAACTCGGCAACTACATATCTATTGATAGTGTGTCCTGGATTCTGTCTCATATAAGTTTGACACTCAATATTATATATAGCTTTGAGCGGTCCAAAGCATGCAACGTCTAACGGCTGAGTGACATGTGATGTGTGTGGTGGCAGAATATAAAATGCAATGCCATGATCTTTACCCCAGTTTGTCAGTGTAAGAGACACATGTGATTTATGTCCATCAAATATGATTAGGTGGGTCTGGCCTTCAGCAATGTTCACATGTTTAAGGAAGTGATTTGCCAGATAGTTTTGGAATGTTCCTGAATTGGACCAACCAGTTTCACTCATTTCACCCGCTGCTCCTGGGCATGTGTTTTCCAATAGATCATCACACCATCTCTTTCCTGGGAAAATATAATATGGTGGGATACATGAACCTGCAGCATTAGCACAGCCAATAAGTGTAACATTTTTTCCTCTTGGTGACGTCACTGCCTGGGGAGTAGCTCCTTTGGTACAGAGAACCTTTGGTGGAGAGTGTTCCATTAAAATCCCAGACTCGTCAATGTTCCATATTTTCTCTGGATGCCGTTCAAGGTTCAGCTGCTTGAAGGTGTCTTCCAACTCTGAAAAATGTTTGTTTAGTGATTCTGAAGAGGTTGCTTTAGCCCTGACAATTGCCAATCTCTCTGGTTTTGCTAGATGGATTTCAGGCCACCTCTTCTTGAAACCTTGATACCATGAGCCTTTGAAGGTGGGGTCAGCAGGAGATTTTTTCCCAAGTATGACAGCATACTCAAAAGCCATGTCCAAGAATGCCTGTCTAGAATACCCATATCCAATGTTTGACATGTAAGTCATGTGGTCTATCAGATTTGTTTCTTCTTCTTTTGAGAACAGAGGATCTGGTCCATGACTGGGTAAGTTTTCTACTGACTGCAGTCCCAAATGTCTGTCTCTGAGAGTACTTTCTGGTACACCAAAAACCCTAGCAGCTTTATATACTGACATGCCACCTTCTCTAACAGCATTATATGCCAGTCCAATCTGTGCAGGATCATAACTTCTCTTCTTTCTCGCATGACCAATAGTAGGAAACTGAAAAAGAAAAGAAAAAAACATGTTCTACTGTCACAGGAGGCATATATACATTATTTTCTATAGAACTAACACATGTAGAAGGTTAGATTTGGGGCTTCTCTAGACTTTCAAAAGAGTCTTTATACCCAGGTCCCATTTTAATATGACATTATTTGTTGGTGGGATGTAAAATTCAAATACACAAAAACATTCACACCGTAGAACTAAATTTAGGGGTGGACTATTTTTCGGAGGTGATTCTGTACCCTAACACCGCCGGCAAGTTGCGTAGCAGAAGACAGACTTCTGAAAATAAAATCTTTCAATGAAAAGGTGATTATTTTCTCTCCTGTTTGACACATTTGTGCAGAATCATAATAATACAGTGTTTTGTGCAAGTAAGTATCCACTTACCTTGAAATAACTCATCCTGGCAAGTTTTTCTGGATTTGACAGCTAGCGGGAACTTTTGACAGCTCAAATTGAAAACATCCGGTATGTAAATGTATTACGTCACGAGATATTTGGAATTTTCGGATTCCACCGGTAACTGGTATACACCGGTAACAGGGTAAAGGAGCATACATGTAATATCAAGCCTTATTTTCACTGAAAATGATAAATAAAAAAAAAAAGAATTTGAAAATGATGTCTGCTAAATTTGCTTAGCGTTTGAAGGGTCAAATGGTGGGTTTTATTATTTTCAGCAAAAATAAGGCTTCACATTATATAAGAATAAAATCATCTGCTGGGTGCACATGCTAAAAGACCCTTTTTCACTTCATTACAAAAACATGCCTATACAAATACAATGTAAACTTTACAGCTGAAAAAAACGAAACTTTTAAGATAAAAAATTGTGATATTTTTCTTATTTCTGCTTAAAATATAGATTGTGGGTACATTCACTCATTGAGGCGGTCCTAACGAGTACCCACAATCTATATTTTAGAGCAGAAATAAGAAAAATAAGTTATACCCCTGCAAACCCCAGTTTTACTATATAAAAGAGGGGTTCAAGGGGGTCAATATTATAAAGGCGTGTCGTCGTGTTGTGCAGTGGCATATACATGTATGTGTGGGAAGGGTATGTTAACAAAAAGGGGGAGTGAACTGTTTATATGTCATAGCCAAATCATTTGTTACACTTAAGTCAGAAAAATAAATGAGAAGACACTGTACTGCATTGTTTACTTGTAACCCCTGTTAAATTTCAGCAATAGATCAGCTCTAGCTGTGATTTGTTGAGTACTAAATCACAGTTTGGAGGTCAGTTGTGAAGTAGATCAAACGACGAGCACTATGCGCATGGCACGAGCGATTTGTCTACTTACAACTGACCGATAAACTGTGATTTATTACTCAACAAATCACACACGAGAGCTGATCTATTTCGATCCTAACAGACTAACAAGAGGACAGCATGCGGTGCCATGCTCATCTGTTTTTCCATGTCACAGAGACAAATCAGTCAAATGGCATGACAGAGTTATGGAACTTTGTCAAAATATACTGTATTCACCCTAATTACCACACTGTTCGCTTAGTTTTTTTCAAAATTGTGTCCAAAAAATTGTAGTGAAAAAGTGTTGCAGAAAAAATCAGAAAAGGGAAAATAATTCAGCCATAATCAACAATATAGTTATGGCCCTTTGTCAGAATGTAGCTCTTGTGATGGGGAGTATGTGTATGAAGTTTCATGAAGATAGGCCAAGTATTTTTGGAAATATGGTCAAGGTGAATGTTTTTGGTTAATAGGACCGGTTTTTCATGGAAAAATTCTGTCCTTTAGAATAGCGATATCTGTGCGGGCAGGCAGGCGTGCGGCCGGCCGGCAGGCTGGGCGTATGCGTCCCGGTTTACCTTTTGGTTAACCCTGAAAAACCCGTCCATAATGCCATTTGGTGTTTTTAGCTCACCTGACCGAAGGTCATGGTGAGCTTTTGTGACAGTAAGATGTCCGGCGTCGTCGTGCGTCGTCCGTCGTCCGTCGTGCGTAAACTTTTTCTTGTGAACACACTAGAGGCCACAGTTTTGGTCCAATTATCATCAAACTTGCTCAGAATGATAATCATGACAATATCTCGGTCAAGTTCGAATTTGGGTCATGTCGGGTAAAAAAGTAGGTCAGTAGGTCAAATCATAGAAAAACCTTGTGAACACTCGAGAGGCCACAATTTTGGTCCAATCATCATCAAACTTGCTCAGAATGATCATTGTGACAATATTTTAGTGAAGTTTGAATATGGATCATGTCGGCTTAAAAAGTAGGTCAGCGGGTCAAATCATAGAAAAACCTTGTGAACACCCTAGAGGCCACAATTTTGGTCCAATCATAATCAAACTTGCTCAGAATGATCATCATGACAATATCTTGGTCAAGTTCGAATATGGGTCATGTCCGGTCAAAAAGTAGGTCAGTAGGTCAAATCATAGAAAAACCTTGTGAACACTCTGAAGGCCACTGTTTTGGTCCAATTATCATGAAACTTGCTCAGAATGACCATTGTGACAATATTTCAGTCCAGTTCGAATATGGGTCATATCGGGTTAAAAAGTAGGTCAGCGGGTCAAATCATATAAAAACCTTGTGAACACCCTAGGGGCCACAATTTTGGTCCAATCTTAATCAAACTTGCTCAGAATGATCATCATGACAATATCTCGGTCAAGTTTGAATATGGGTCAAATGGTTCCGGTCCGTTGCACATCTAGGTCACAGGAGCCAAAAACAGATTTTTTTCACCAAAAACTTAAAAAATCTTCTTCTCTGAAACCACAAGGCCCAGGTCTTTGTTATTTGGTATGAAGCTTCATCTAGTGGACCCCTACCAAGATTGTTCAAATTATAGTGCTGGGGCCAAAAATGCCCCCGCACGGGGGCCCTTTGGTTTTACATAGGCTTATATAGGGAAAATCTTTAAAAATCTTCTTCTCTGAAACCACAAGGCCCAGGACTTTGATATTTGGTATGAAGCTTCATCTAGTGGACCCCTACCAAGATTGTTCAAATTTGAGTGCTGGGACGAAAAATGCCCCCGCCACGGGGCCCTTTGGTTTTACATTGGCTTATATAGGGAAAATCTTTAAAAATCTTCTTCTCTGAAACCACATGGCCCAGGTCTTTGATATTTGGTATGAAGCTTCATCTGGTGGACCCCTACCAAGATTGTTCAAATTATAGTGCTGGGGCCAAAAATGCCCCCGCCCCAGGGCCCTTTGGTTTTACATAGGCTTATATAGGGAAAATCTTCAAAAATCTTCTACTCTGAAACCACAAGGCCCAGGACTTTGATATTTGGTATGAAGCTTCATCTAGTGGACCCCTACCAAGATTGTTCAAATTATAGTGCTGGGACAAAAAATGCCCCCGCCACGGGGCCCTTTGGTTTTACATTGGCTTATATAGGGAAAATCTTTAAAAATCTTCTTCTCTGAAACCACAAGGCCCAGGTCTTTGATATTTGGTATGAAGCTTCATCTAGTTGACCCCTACCAAGATTGTTCAAATTACAGTGCTGGGGCCAAAAATGCCCCCGCCCCGGGGCCCTTTGGTTTTACATAGGCTTATATAGGGAAAATCTTAAAAAATCTTCTTCTCTGAAACCACAAGGCCCAGGTCTTTGATATTTGGTATGAAGCTTCATCTAGTGGACCCCTACCAAGATTGTTCAAATTTTAGTGCTGGGACAAAAAATGCCCCCGCCACGGGGCCCTTTGGTTTTACATGGGCTTATATAGGGAAAATCTTTAAAAATTTTCTTTTCTGAAACCACAAGGCCCAGGACTTTGATATTTGGTATGAAGCTTCATCTAGTGGACCCCTACCAAGATTGTTCAAATTTTAGTGCTGGGACAAAAATGCCCCCGCCACGGGGCCCTTTGCTTTTACATTGGCTTATATATTGAAAAAAATTTTAAAAATCTTCTTCTCTGAAACCACAAGGCCCAGGTCTTATATATTTGGTATGAAGCTTCATCTAGTGGACCCCTACCAAGATTGTTCAAATTATAGTGCTGGGGCCAAAAATGCCCCCGCCACGGGGCCCTTTGGTTTTACATAGGCTTATATAGGGAAAATCTTTAAAAATTTTCTTCTCTAAAACCACAAGGCCCAGGACTTTGATATTTGGTATGAAGCTTCATCTAGTGGACCCCTACCAAGATTGTTCCAATTTTAGTGCTGGGGCCAAAAATGCCCCTGCCCCGGGGCCCTTTGGTTTTACATAGGCTTATATAGGGAAAATCTTTAAAAATCTTCTTCTCTGAAACCACAAGGCCCAGGACTTTGATATTTGGTATGAAGCTTCGTCTAGTGGACCCCTACCAAGATTGTTCAAATTATAGTGCTGGGACAAAAAATCCCCCCCTGCCACGGGGCCCTTTGATTTTACATAGGCTTATATAGGGAAAATCTTTAAAAATCTTCTTCTCTGAAACCACAAGGCCCAGAACTTTGATATTTGGTATGAAGCTTCATCTAGTGGACCCCTACCAAGATTGTTCAAACTATAGTGCTGGGGCAAAAAATGCCCCTGTCCCGGGGCCCTTTGATTTTACATAGGCTTATATAGGCAAAATCTTTAAAAATCTTCTTCTCTGAAACCGCTAGGCCCAGGTCTTTGATATTTGATGTGTAGCTTCATCTAGTGGACCTTTGACAAGATTGTTCAAATTTTAGCCTTTGTTGATGTTTGGTATGAAGCTTCACCTTTAAGACCTCCCTCAACATTATGTACATTAAAGCCCTGGGGCCAATAATGGCCCTCTCTGGGGCCCACTTGTTACACTATGGATCAGGTGAGCGATCCAGGGCCATCATGGCCCTCTTGTTCTTATTTTTTGCTCACCTGGGATCGGTCTTTGTCCGTCGTCCATGGTCAACTTTTGCTTTAAAAAACTTCTTCTCCAAAACTGCTGGACAGATTTTGATCTAATTTCACAGGAATGCTCCTTGGGTGATTCTCTACCAAAATTGCTCAAACTTTTCTCTTTGGTGAACAAGATGGCCACCAGAGCTAAAAATAGAAAAACCTTGAAACGACTTCTCCTGCTTAACCAGTGGATGGATTTTGAAATTGTTTCACAGGACTGTTCCTTGGATGACCTTCTACCAAAATTGCTCAAACTGTTCCGCTCGGGTGAATAAAATGGCCACCAGAGCTAAAAATAGAAAAACCTTTAAACAACTTCTTAACCAGTGGATGGATTTTGAAATTATTGCACAGGAATGTTCCTTGGGTGCCCCTCTACTAAAATTGCTCAAACCGTTCCGCTCAGATGAACAAAATGGCTGCCAGAGCTAAAAATAGAAAAACCTTTAAAGGACTTCTTCTCCTTAACTAGTGGATGGATTTTGAAATTACTTCACAGGAATGTTCCTTGGGTGACCCTCTACCAAAATTGCTCAAACCATTCCGAAGGGTGAACAAGATGGGCCACCAGAGTTAAAAATAGAATAACCTTTAAATAACTTTTTCTCCTTAACCAGTGGATGGATTTTGAAATTATTTCACTGGAATGTTCCTTGGGTGACCCTCTACCAAAATTGCTCAAACCGTTCTGCTCAGGTGAACAAAATGGCCCCCAGAGCTAAAAATAGGAAAATCTTTAATTAAACGACTTCTTCTCCTTAACCAGTGGATGGATTTTGAAATTATTTCACAGGAATGTTCCTTTGATGAACCTCTATAAAAATTGCTCATACCGTTTTGCTCTGGTGAACAAAATGGCCACCACAGCTAAAAATAGAAAAACCTTTTAACAACTTCTTCTCCTTAACAAGTCGATGGATTTTGAAATTATTTCACAGGGTTGTTCGTTTGGTGACCCTCTACCAAAATAGCTCATACTGTTCCACCCGGGTGAACAAAATGGCTACCAGAGCTTCTCCTGCTTAACCAGTGGATGGATTAATAGCCATGGGGCCAAAAACGGCCCCACCCCGGGGCCCACTGGTTTTACATAGGCTTATATATGGAAAACCTTTAAAAATCTTCTTGTCTGAAACCAGAAGGCCTAGGTCTTTGATATTTGGTATGAAGCTTCGTCTAGTGGACCGCTATCAAGATTGTTCAAATTATAGCCCTGGGGCCAAAAATGGCTCCGCCACAGGGCCCACTGGTTTTACAAAGGCTTATATATGGAAAACCTTTAAAAATCTTCTTGTCTGAAACCAGAAGACCCAGGTCTTTGATATTTGGTATGAAGCGTCATCTAGTGGACCCCTACCAAGATTATTCAAATTATAGCCCTGGGGCAAAAACCGGCCCCGCCCCGGGGCCCACTGGTTTTACATAGGCTTATATTGGGAAAACCTTTAAAAGTCTTCTTGTCTGAAACCAGAAGGCCCAGGTCTTTGATATTTGGTAAGTAGCTTCGTCAAGTGGACCGCTACCAAGATTGTTCAAATTATAGCCCTGAGGCCAAAAACGCCCCCGCGCCAGGGCCCACTGGTTTTACATAGGCTTTTATAGGGAAAGCCTTTAAAAATCTTCTCGTCTGAAACCAGAAGGCCCAGGTCTTTGATATTTGGTATGAAGCGTCATTTAGTGAACCTCTACCAAGATTGTTCAAATTATAGCCCTGGGGCCAAAAATGTCGCCGCCCAGAGACCCTTTGGTTTTACATAGACTTATAAAGGGAAATTTTTAAAAATCTTCTCTGAAACTGCAAGGCCAAGGTCTTTGATATTTGGTATGGAGCTTCATCTAGTGGACCTCTACCAAGATTGTTCAAATTATAGCCCTAGGGCCACAAATGCCCCCACACCGGGGCCCTGTGCTTTTACATAGACTTATATAGCCCTGATGCATAGGCTTATGTAGGGAATATCTTTAAAAAAATCTTCTCTGAAACCGCAAGGCCCGGGTCTTTGATATTTGGTGTGTAGCTTCATCTGGTGGACCTTTGCCAAGATTGTTCAAATTATAGCCTTTGTTGATGTTTAGTATGAAGCTTCACCTTTAAGACCTCCCTCAACATTATGCACATTAAAGCCCTTGGGCCAATAATGGCCCTCCCTGGAGCCCACTTGTTACACTATGGATCAGGTTAAGCGATCCAGGGCCATCAAGGCCCTCTTGTTTTGTAAAATAGGTCAAAGGTCAAGGTCACAGGTCAAAAAGGTTGGTATCAATGAACAGGTCTTGTCCTAAGGAACATCCATGCATAGTTTGAAGGCTCTGTTACAAATAGTATTGGAATGAGAGTATGTTTCAGAAAAAAAAAACGGAAAAGGGGAGATAATTCAGTCATAATCAACAATATAGTTTACGCTTTTGGTCAGAGTGTAGGTCTTGTCATGGTGAGTATGTGTATGGAGTTTCATGAGCCTAGATCTAATACATTTGACGTTATAGCCAAGGTTAAGTTGTTTTTTTTTAACAACTACAACTACTACGACACCAAGACAGATGCTGGAGTGATGACAATATCTCGAAAGTTTTTCTTTGAAAAACATGAGCTAAAAATCAATAATAATTGTTGTTTCCTTCAAATTCTCTAACTTTTGACCAGTGTTAGAAGAATTCCCGCCAAAAATATGGACTATCACATGCATTTGTTCTTTTGTAACGTTTCTAATGCGAGAAAATCATGTTACACCATCTATCAAAGTCGAGTGACATCCTTATTTCATCACTTATTGCATCACTCTCTTCTTAGACTTGATTTATTGCAGAATAAATCGGTTCCTTTCCATTGCCTATATAGGCTCGCTGTGTTAAAATAACCCATTAGATACTAAAAACCCCAAAATGGGTCACTGGTAAACAATGCAGACCCAGATCAGACACTGCAAAATGTTGCATTTGATCAGGGCCTTCACTGTTTGTTAAAAGATAGCCATTTTTATATCAGTTCCTAAAATCAATTCAACCTGATGGCCCTAAATTACAAAATGGACTTCTACAGAGCAAACATTGTAGACCCAGATAAGATGCTGCAGAACATGGCATCTCATCTGGGTCTGCTCTATTTGCCACTCATTCAGCTATTTTTAGACAGTACAGAGTACCGGTAGTACATGTACACTTTTTTTTTTTTTCAAAATTTAGAACTAGTATGGTAAGGAGTTGAAGTGTC
The DNA here is from genome assembly GCA_963580285.1 of Lucinisca nassula. Taxonomy (NCBI): domain Eukaryota; kingdom Metazoa; phylum Mollusca; class Bivalvia; order Lucinida; family Lucinidae; genus Lucinisca; species Lucinisca nassula. The sequence goes on from OY757010.1 coordinate 53,183,943, forward strand.
AGAATACTTGGTAGATAGGGCTGCTCACTATTTTAGATATGACCACTGCTGAGCCAAGTTGTCTGGTTTTTTCATTTGTAGGGATTTCAATAATTTGGTCATAACATATCTCCTGATGACTCTGGTCTTGGTAGCTCCTTCAGATGAACATCTGACCGGTCAGGTCAAGGGCTTGATAACTGCAGGGTCTGCAATATTCTTTTGTGGAGATTGATCATGAAATCTTTTCTAAGGCTATTCTCTGCCACTGATTCAAGAAGTGGTGTTGTCATTTCCTGGGCTGGTAAACTGCTTATGTAGAAGCCTGCCCAGGAAAAGTGTTGGTTGGGTAAACTGACTGGCTCAGTATGACCTTAACAGTGTTGACTGGGCTACTGAAGTCAAAACAAACAAACTCTGTATGGCTTTGGACACATCCATTCCCAATTTTACCCTTACCTTGCTGAATAAATTAAATTAGCCACACCCATATCTGATTATCCATAAATTAAATTATTTAATATATTCATTCAATTCACAAACTGCATGGCAAACAGTGTAGATCCTGATCAGATCTGGATCTACACTGTTTACAAAGGTTAAGGATTGTCGTGAACAGCAGGATAAGACTTCTTCAGAAGCCATCTGATCTGGATCTACACTGCTAAGGTAGGGATAGTCATGAACAGCAGGATAAGCTTTAAGGGTATCATTTTTATTTACTGTACACAAATAAAATAATCATAACCAGACATTCTGTGGCATATGATCTGGGTCTACACTGCCATTACCTATTTTTTGGCATATATGGGTTTAGTGAAATATTCTGGATCAGTATTTCATAATGGGTAGCTACACTTAAAGGAAAGGATTTTCGCCCAAAGTAGTCCCCATGATGCGTTCTCCTCGAGGATGATCTCATACAGCTTTCTACACTATCTGCTGTTACATTATATCACACCAAAACCTCTTTATTACACCATAGGTGTCAACCTTTAACCCGTATTGCTGAAAGGAAGAATCATGAAATTTGGTCAATAAGGCCATGTAGCAATTCTGATATGGAAAAAATTCATAAGGAGGAAAAAAAATTATCCAAAAAGTTACAAGTTATGGTGTTTCATTGCGCTGTGGCTCAGTGAACCAGAACCTCAATCTTTTTATTGGCTGGTTCTTTTCCGGCCATACACGTGCATTTCCACCAACATGGCTGACCGTGACAGTTCTTGAAACTGTCAGAAAAAACAGAAGCTTGTTTGGATCAAGCAGGTATTTCAAGAAACTGGGAAACCCCATTCTTTGTATATAGACAACTAACTGCCTGATTTGATAAGGTGGTCAGAGAATGGATTTTCATTTTAACAGTACAGAAAATGTGACTTAACAATAAGGAAAATTTTACATCTAAAAAGGGTTGACACCTATGTATCACTAATTTTTGGGTCCAGAGCAGTTACTGTTTTCAACAACCATGTAATGTGGAGTGCTCTAGAGAGCGGTAGCCGGTTTGATCCCTGCCAGTGCTAAGTGTTGTTTTCTTGAGCAAGAAACTTTATCAAGATTGCTCAGTACTGGTTACTACCCAGGAAGAGGAAGGAAATAAAAGCCTCGATAGCGCAGTGGTTAACGCGTTCGACTCGTGATCAAATGTATGATCACGATTTCGTAAATGTCATTTCCGGTCCAACGAAGAAGTCGTGGCGGCAGTTGAGAAGACAAGGACCCTGACTTCTTCAGTTCTGGGCTGGATTGACATAATTATATATCTAGATCAGTATGACCTAGATTTCATGCTTCAGTGATTCTGCCTAATAACTGAAGACTATTTGATGGAGAAATTTCATTTCATTCCATGTGATGCAATGATCAACCTCAAAATATGTCTATATTTTCATTATTATTAAAAATATGTATAAATTAAATAGAAAAACAAGAGCTGTCATAGAACAGCATAGCATACCTGCTGTTCAAATTTTGTATTATACCACTTTTATCATTCAGACATTATAGACCAAGGTTTCTTGTACATTCATGGTAAAACACAAACCCATCATGGAACACTGACCTAGACATATTTTGAGATTGATCATTGCATCACATGGAATGAAATGAAATTTATTCATCAAATAGTCTTCCAGTTATTAGGCAGAATCACGGAAGCATGAAATCTAGGTCATACTGATCTAAATATATAATTATGTCAATCATCAGGTCACATGTAAGTTGTAATTCAGGTTTGACATTTCTCCATCCAATAGTCTTAGCGTTAAAAGGCCGAAATCAATGAACTGTGAAATATAGGTCACATTGATCTACAGATATATTGAGGTCAGTCATTGGGTAATATGGAACTTTTAAGTTATAATCCAGGTATGACATTTCACCATCAAATAGTTTGCCATGGAGATCTAGAAATGGGCAAATGCTCCTATAGTGGTCAGAAAAAGTGATACAAGGACACCCTCAAAACCTCCCTCAAGGGTGTGACCGAGCAAAGTGGCGATGTCTCATCAGAATTTTTATGTCAATCATCTGGTCACATGAAACTCCATCAAAAAGTATTCAAGATATAAGGCAAAATCATTGAATCATGAAATATGTCACATTGACCTAGATAGGTCACACTGACCTGGATATATTTCGAGGTTCAATCATCTGGTCACATGGAACAAATTCTCAGGTTTGACATTTCTCCAACAAATAATCTTAGAGTCACTGTACTGTGAAATGTAGGTCACCATGACCTTCACACATTTACACTTCAACCAGGGGATTTTTGACTACTTGTGCCTGCTTTTAGCATTGCATGATATAGGGATCTAGTTTTACGTCAGCTCATCAGTTTGTCCAGCCATCAACATTTGTGGTCACCCTACCATTAGCCCTAATGTTCACAGTCCATTTCTTAATGGAGCACTGTGGTGCAGTGGTAAAGCATCGGATTTGAGATCAACAGGTAGCCGGTTCGATCTCCGCAAGCGCCAAGTAGCCGGTTCGATCTCCGCAAGCGCCAAGTATTATTTCCTTGAGCAAGAGACTTTATCCACATTGCTTAGTACTGGTTCCTACCCAGGAAAAGAGGGCCACATGAAGATAAGTACTTGTACAAAATGTGTGGCCCTCTATAAATAAGGTCAATTATTATTATTATTATTATTATTATTAAGAACTATTCAGAATTTCATTAATGATATTTGGTACAGGCTTGCCTCTAGCAATGAGCATCTATATTTGACCTTGATCTATATTTTATAGTTCACTGATTTTGTGAAATACTGTGTTCACCCTGTTCATCCATTTCTCAAGACCTGTAACAGATTCATTAATGATACATGGTATGAACTTGCATGGATCTTGGGATGGCAATTTTAATGTAATCATACTTTTCTGACCTTCGCCATCATTTCATGGAGTCAGTCCTAGCAACGAGCCTGGTGTTCATGTCTGTTTCTCAGTAACTATAACAGCAATGGCCTACAGCTTGTTACATGAATGTAAGTATCCAAGCCAGCCTAGTAGGATGCATGTCTGACTGGTGTTCAGAAGCAGCCAGGTTTGATACCTGCAGGGTGGGTATCATTCTTTCTGGGAGATTGATCATGAAATTTTCACTACAGTTATTCTCTCCCTTCCACTGATTCAAGAAGGGCAGTTGTCAGTTTCTTGTCAAAGAATGTGCATTGTACTGGTTCACCAGTTATCTATAAGCCTGTCCAGTAAAAGTGTGGTATGGTAAACTGATCAGCTCTATATGGCTTTAATAGTGTTAAATGGGCTATTAAACACCAAACAAAAAAAAAATGACTTTTTCCTATATTTCATGGTTATCCAACTTTGCAATTGGCCTTAGTGTTCAAGTCCACTCAAGAACAGTAAAGGCTTGGTATCCACTTGCATCTTGGAAAATAACCACTTAGTGGATCTAAGCCTGTCCAGGCAAAGCGGTGCAAGTCGGACCATCCATGCTTATAAACCATATTGGTTTCATTGGGTGGCAGGGCTTGAGATGTTCATATCATCTCAATGTCAGGTAAAAGTCCCACAAAATTGGAAGCAGCATCTCCAAAATGACCTATACAGTGTTGACGGGGACATTAAAACTCAAATCAAACAAACAAAACCTGAATGCCAATTTGACCACCACAGGCCCAACAAAAGCCTTTTGTGGAATTTCTGTTTTAAGTGTTTTTTGGGGTAGGAAAGAATAAAAAAGAAATAAGCACATTCATGAACACCTTTTCTTGGCAAGCTCAGACTTACTAAGCCAATATCCAGAACCTAGTGCAAATTCTTAGCCAGTTACTGATGAATAAGCTCTGGGAAAATATGATCATAAAAAATATAGACATTAACCCATTTAGTACCAGAAACCCCAAAACAGGTACCCTGGGAAACAGTGCATGCCCAGATCAGACGCCGCAGAACGAGGTGTCTGATTGGGGCCTACACTGTTTGCAAAAAGCTCAGCCATTTTCCAAATAGATTTTGAAGAAAACACAACCTGACATCCCTAAATTTTTAAATGGACTCCTGCTATATTTAAGGAGGAAGATTCCATTTGGTACAAAAAGGGTTAAATTATAGCAATATCACATCATATCATCTATGACATGAAGAATGCCACTTGACCAAATGACTGAGCCTGCAACCTCCTGGTCTAAATTTGATGAATCTTAAAAAGTAAAATGATAGTTTTTGAAAGTTTGCCGAATAATGAATTTGATGATAATAGACGTTTCCGAGAACATAATCTTATGCTCCGCCTACTTGGTTACTGTTGCTACATCCCACAAGCTTTGCAGCCAATATGGCGGAAACAAAGAAAGTCTGTAGATCTCGGAGGAGATTTATCAAGTATTCCGGACACTATTGGCGTTTCTTACTTACCGAGACATAAAACTTTGACAAAAAAAACAACAACAAAAAACAAAAAAAAATAAAAAATAAAATAAAATAGCCTAACCAAAGGGCTAAGGAATTATAAAATAATTATGTGCATAATTTCAAAATATTCAGACTGGAAAACTATCTCCAAGTTACCGCGAAGTGTTGGCGTTTGGTGCGGAAAACGAAAACACACACACACACACACACACACACACACACACACACACACACACACACACACACACACACACACACACACACACACACACACACACACACACACACACATACCTGTGCACATTAAACATTTGCAGTGCGATCCGAGTCGGCCCGTCCATGCTTATAAACCTTATTGGTTTCATTGGGCGGCAGGGCTTGAGATGTCATTTCATCTCAATGTTGAGTAAAAGTCCCGAAAAATTTGAAGCAACGTCTCCAAAATGACCTTTACAGTGTCAAACAAACAAACAAAACTTAATTATAAAGCATATGCTCCTCATTTCATTATGGAATAATTCCACACCGAGGGTACAATATAATGCAACCGAGAGTGGTGTCAATCATGTACACTAACCCTTTCATGCAATCCGCATTAACTCTTTATTCACTGATCCCTAATCAGACAGACAAATGTAGACCAGCAGCCCACTCATTAACATTTAGACAAGAGACAATGCTACGAGCATATACCGGCCCCCGCCCATAGGGGCTTGAAGAAATATATGGGCTGCATGATGCTTCCACGCAGAGCTGAATCCGGCCCGCACACTAGTACTGGTAAACCGCTTAGAGAATCTAAGCCTGTCCAGACACCGCGGTGCGAGGCGGACCGTCAATGCTAATAAACCCTATTGGTTTCATTGGGCGACAGGGCTTGAGATGTCATTTCATCTCAATGTCGGGTAAAAGTCCCACAAAATTTGAAGCAACGTCTCCAAAATGACCTTTACAGTGTTGACGGGGACGTTAAACCTCAAGTCAAACAAACAAACGAGCATATACTACATGAGCCAACACACCCACCGCATCAGTCTGCTTAATTACTAAGACACGAGATTTCGCGCATCTGTCTCAGAAAAGCAAGCAGACTATAGAAGGACAGTTGCAATCCGCGAGGGCCCCAGTCAAACTGCGCAAATGCGCAGGCTGATCCCAGTCCTGGATGCCCGCATAAGCCCCAATGCTGGCCCCGCAGCACACCAACCATACAATATTTGTGACTGGAGAAAAATAAAAATCCAGTCGAGTGTCCCGACCGGGGATAGAACCCACGAAACTCGGGTTACAAAGCGAGCGACACAACCACCAGGCCCGGACCAACCAGACCAGTCAGTTATGCACTCTATATGGATATTTATTTTGGTCGTACTACTACATTCCTCCATTCTACAGAGAGGCATTTGTTTCAAATGTTTAGGAGATTTGTTTGATTTGAGGTTTAACGTCCCCGTCAACACTGTAAAGGTCATTTTGGAGACGTTGCTTCCAATTTTGTGGGACTTTTACCCGACATTGAGATGAAATGACATCTCAAGCCCTGTCGCCCAATGAAACCAATAGGGTTAATTAGCATGGGCGGTCTGCCTCGCACCGTGGTTCCTGGACAGGCTTAGATCAAATGTTTAGGAGATACTTATGTAATAATATCACATTTCCAGCTTCTTTTGACTCCGCTGCATCTGCCCCGCCCCTGGGCTCAAACGGTTATCATCGTGGCACCATGCACCATTGTAGTAGGAGGAGGAAAGAATCTGTTAAGAAAAATCCAGTCGAGTGCCCCGACCGGGGACTGAACCCACGACCTGGGGTTACAAAGCGAGTGACACAACGACCTGGCCAAAAGGCCCGGAGCAGTTAGACCGGCCACTTATGCACTCTATATGTACATGTATATACATGTTTGTTTGTTTGATTTGAGGTTTAACGTCTCCGTCAACACTGTAAAGCTCATTTTGGAGACGTTTCCAATTTTGTGGGACTTTTACCCGATCCTGAGATGAAATGACTTCTCAAGCCCTGCCACCCAATGAAACCAACAGGGTTAATTAGCATTGACGGGCCGACTCGCACCGCTTTTCCTGGGAAGGCTTAGATCTTCTAAGCGTTGTACCAGTAGCCGTGTGCGGGTCGGTTGCAGCTCTGCGTGGAAGCATCATGCAGCCCATCTATTTCTTCAAGCCCCGATTGGCGGGGGCAACCATATATACCTGTACATATTTATCTAAATACTACAACATGACAATTGTTTGCCAGTCCTTATAATAAACTTCCCACACAACCCCATTACCCTGAAATGCCCTTCCCCACTACCACGTTTCTTTGTTTGTGGGAGAAAATGGCCGTTAGTGACCAACACAGCGGCACTAAATAAAATCGATTTCTTCGACTGGATGAAACAGCGCTCTTGATTGACAGCTCGGAAACGTCTATTATTCAAGGCAAATGAGTACAAAACTGGTCCTGATAACTTTCCCATGATTGATAAAACTTTCCCATGAATGATTAAACTTTTCCATGATTGATTAAACTTCCCATGATTGATTAAACTTTTCCATGATTGATTCAATTTTTGGCTCTCTATAACAAACTCTTTTAGACTATGGTTTGGTTTCAGAAAAAATTTGTGCTTATCCCACATACTGTAATTATAGCCAATTCAGAATGTACAAATTATATAGAAAAATGACAGTTATGGTCATTTTTCTATATAATCTGTACATTTTGCCAAGAAGTTATAAAGAATAACAATGTAACTATTTCTAGCAGTTTCATGGATCAAGGCTTGACTGATCATCTCCACCCTCTCCCATCGGGGCTTTTAGAAATAGATGGGCTGCATGATGCTTCCACACAGAGCTGAAACCAAATGCATGTGAGTACTGGTAAACTGCTTGAGAGGTTCAAAGCATGCCAAGGGAAGGTGGTGCGACTTGGGCCGTCCATGCATATAAACCCTATTGGTTTCATCAGGCGGCAGGGCTTGAGAAGTCATTTCATCTCAATGTTTGGTAAAAGTCCCATAAAATTGGAAGCAACACCTCCAAACTGACCTATACAGTGTTGACAGGGGCGTTCTCAAATCAAACAAATCACACAGAAGTTTAATGAAGTCAGTCGGGAATAGTTTTCATCCACCAGTTCCATCTTTATTTCTGATTATCATTTTTATCATTTCTTCAGTATCTGCTTCTTCTTCTCCTACCTTCCACTTATTATCGGCAGTTACAGTCACATCTGTGAACAACTTATCTGGTGTCAGAAGTTTCTTACACTCCCCTATATTTTGCACTATTTCCTCCAAATTCCACTGTTGCCTTAGCAATGCATGTCTGAGGGTGAAATGCCCATATCTCAGTCTGTGTATATGTGTACAAACTGCAGTAGATTTCAGTCTCAAGCCAATATCATTGATTAGCTGTTTGAAATAGTCTGTAGTTTCATTAATCGAATGTATTTCTGAAACAGGAAATGAGATCAATAATTAATAACTCGTTCTTACCTGGAAACCTGTAAAAGGGCCCTAGGCAAACAGTGAAGACCCTGATCAAATGCTGCATTATGCAGCATCTGATCAAGATCTGTACTGTTTGCTAACAGGATTTTCCATCCATTAAAACAAGAGGGCCCAGAGGGCCCTGATTCGCTCACCTAAATGTCATTGTCTCTAGTACATTCTACATTTAGCTCTGGTGGCCATCTTGTTCATCAGACCGGAACGATCTTAGCTGTTTTGGTAGGGTGTCACCTAGGCAACATTACTTTGAAGTTTGAATCAAACTGACCCAAGAGTTTAGGAAGAGTTCGCATTTGAAGCAAATTTACAATGTTTTTCTATTTTGAGCTCTGGCGGCCATATTGGTTATCAGAGCGAGACCATTTTAGCTGTTTGGGTAGAGAGTCATCTTAGCAACATTCCTATGACGTCTGAATGTAAATGGCCCCAGGGTACAGGAGGAATTGTCGTTTGAAGATTTTTTTTTAGCCCTGGTGGCCATCTTGTTTATCAGAGCGGAATGATTTTAACTATTTTGGTAGGGAGTCACTTGGGCAACATTCCTGTAAAGTTTAAATCAAACTGGCCTAAGAGTTTAAGAGAAGTTTGGGTTTGAAGCAAATTTATGATGTTTTTCTATTTTTAGCTCTGGTGGCTATTTTGTTCATCGGAGCGGGGTCATTTTAGCTAATATGGTAAAGGGTCATCTAAGCAACATTCCTATGAAGCTTGAATGAAATTGGCCCAAAGATTTTTTTTCTATTTTTAGCTCTGGTGGCCATCTTGTTTGTCAGAATGGAAAGATTTTAGCTATTTTGGTAGGGAGTCACCTATGTAACATTCCTGTGAAGTTTGAATCAAACTGGCCCAAGCGTTTAGGAGGAGTTCATGTTTGATGCAAATTTACAATGTTGTGAAGCAACGTCTCCAAAATGACCTTTACAGTGTTGACGGGGACGTTAAACCTCAAATCAAACAAAACAATGTTTTTCTATTTTTAGCCATGGTGGCCATTTTGCTCATCAGAGGGAAATCATTTAAGCTATTTTGGTAGAGGGTCATCTAAGCATCATTCCTATGAAGTTTGAATGCAATTGGCCCAAGGGTACATGAGTTGTTGTTTGAAGATTTTTATCTATTTTTAGCTTTGGTGGCCATCTTGTTAGTCAGAGCGGAATGATTTTAGCTATTTTGGTAGGGGGTCACCTACATAATATTCCTGTGAAGTTTGAATCAAATTGGCCCAAGGGGTAAGGAGGAGTTGGTGTTTGAAGCAAATTTACAATGTTTTTTCTATTTTTAGCTATGGTGGCCATTTTGCTCATCAGAGCAGAACCGTTTCAGCTATTTTGGTAGAGGGTCACCTAAGCCACATTTGTATGAAGTTTGAATGAAATTGGCCTAAGGGTACTGGAAGAGTTGTTGTTTAAAGATTTTTTCTAATTTTAGCTCTGGCGGCCATCTTGTCCCCCGAGTTGAACGATTTTAGCTATTTTGGTTGGGAGTCACCTAACTAACATTCCTGTCTAGTTTGAATCAAATTGGCCCAAGGGTTGAGGAGGAGTTCACCTTTTGGCGCAAATTTATAATGTTTTTCTATTTTAGCTATGGTGGCCATTTTGCTCATCAGAGTGAAAACGTTTTAGCTATTTTGGTAGTGGGTCATCTAAGCAACATTCCTATGCAGTTTGAATGAAATTGGCCAAGGGTAAAGGAGGAGGAGTCTTTCGAAGAATTTTCTGTTTTTAGCTCTGGCAGCCATCTTGTTAGTCAGAGTGGAACGATTTTAGCTATTTTTATTGGGAGTCACCTACATAACATTCCTGTGAAGTTTTAATCAAATTGGCCTAAGGGTTAAGGAGGAGTTCGTGTTTGAAGCAAATTTACAATGTTTTTCTATTTTTAGCTATGGCAGCCATTTTGCTCATCAGAGCAGTACCTTTTCAGCTATTTCAGTAGATGGTAATTTAAGCAACATTCCTATGAAGTTTGAATAAAATTGGCCCAAGAGTACAGGAGTTGTTGTTTAAAGATTTTTTCTATTTTTAGCTCTGGTGGCCATCTTGTTTGTCAGAACAGAACTATTTTAGCTATTTAGGTAGGGAGTCACTTGGGCAACATTCCTGTGAAGTTTGAATCAAATTGGCCCAAGGGTTGAGGAGGAGTTCGCGTTTGAAGCAAATTTACAATGTTTTTCTATTTTTAGCTATGGTGGCCATTTTGCTCATCAGAGCAATACCCGTCACCTAAGCAACATTCCTATGAAGTTTGAATTAATTTGGCCCAAGGGTACAGGAGGAGTTGTCGTTTAAAGAATTTTCTATTTTTAGCTCTGGTGGCCATTTTGTTCACCGGAGCGGAACTGTTTTAGCTATTTTGGTAGAGGGTCACCTAAGCAACGTTCCTATAAAGTTTGAATGAAATTGGCCGAAAGGTACAGGAGAAGTTGTTGCTTAAAGATTTTTAGCATCGGTGGTCATCTTGTTCAGCGGAGCAGAACAATTTTATCTATTTTTGTAGAGGGTCACCTATTAAAGCAATATTCCTATGAAGTTTATTGAAATTGGCTCAAGGGTTAAGGAGGAGTAAGCATTTCAAGCAAATTGTTGACACAGCACGACACACGACGCACGACGGACATTGACCGATCACAATAGCTCACCATGAGCACTTTGTGCTCAGGTGAGCTAACAAGAGGGCCATGATGGCCCTGAATCGCTCACCTGAATCCAAGATGTTTCAAAGCTTATGGAAATGAAGGATTCACTGCTTTAAGGAGATGTGGACCAAAGACTTTTATCTTTGGAGGCTATTTTTCATTTTAGTAGAATTTGAAGGTTTTTCTATTTTTAGCTCTGGTGTCCATTTTGTTTAACAGAGCGGAACAGTTTAGGCAATTATGAAAGAGGGTCACTCAAGGAACATTCCTGGGAAATTATTTTCAAATCGGGCCATTTGCCTAGGAGGAAATGTCATTTAAAGGTTTTTTCTATTTTTAGCTCTGGCGGCCATTTTGTTAAACGGAGCAGAACGACCTAGGCAATTTTAAAAGAGGGTCACTCAAGGAACAATTCTGTGAAATTATTTTCAAATAGAACAATTTGCCTAGGAGATGTCATTTAAAGGTTTTTCTATTTTTAACTCTGGTGGCCATTTTGTTTAACTAAGCGGAACCGTTTAGGCAATTTTGAAAGAGAGTCACTCAATGAACATTCCTGTGAAATTATTTTCAAATCAGGCCATTTGCCTAGGAGGAGATGTCAGTTAAAGGTTTTTCTATTTTTAGCTCTGGCGGCCATTTTGTTTAACGGAGCAGAACGATTTTGGCAATTTTAAAAGAGGGTCACTCAAGGAACATTCCTGTGAAATTCTTTTCAAATCCAGCCATTTGCCTAGGAGGAGATGTCATTTAAAGGTTTTTCTATTTTTAGCTCTGGTGGCCATTTTATATAAAGGAGCACAACGATTTAGGCAATTTTGAAAGAGGGGCACTCAAGGAACATTCCTGTGAAATAATTTTCAAATTTGGCCATTTGCCTAGGAGGAGATGTCATTTAAAGGTTTTTCTATTTTTAGCTCTGGTGGCCATTTTGTTTAACGGAGCAGAAGGATTTAGGCAATTTTGAAAGAGGGTCACTCTAGGAACATTCCTGTGAAATTCTTTTCAAATCAGGCCATTTGCCTAGGAGGAGATGTCATTTAAAGGTTTTTCTATTTTTAGCTCTGGTTGGGCTTATGACCCACAAAGAGGGTTGACGCGTCATAAAACATGAAATCATCATCATCATTAGCTCTTTTGTGGCCATTTTGTTTAATGGAGCAGAATGATTTAGGCAATTTTGAAAGAGGGGCACTCAAGGAACATTCCTTTGATAATATTTTCAAATCAGGCCATTTGCCTAGGAGATGTCATTTAAAGGTTTTTCTATTTTTAGCTCTGGTGGCCATTTTATTCAACGGAATAGAACGATTTAAACAGTTTTGAAAGAGGGTAACTCAAGGAACATTGCTGTGAATTATTTTCAAATAGGGCAATTTGCCTAGGAGGAGATGTCATTTAAAGGTTTTTCTATTTTTAGCTCTGGTGGCCATTTTATTTAATGGAGTGGAACGATTTAGGCAATTTTGAAAGAGGGTCACTCAAGAAACATTCATGTGAAATTATTTTCAAATCGGGCAATTTGCCTAGGAGGAGATGTCATTGAAAGGTTTTTCTATTTTTAGCTCTGGTGGCCATTTTGTTTAATGGAGCAGAATGATTTAGGCAATTTTTAAAGAGGGTCACTCAAGAAACATTCCTGTGAAATTATTTTCAAATCTGGCCATTTGCCTAGGAGGAGATGTCATTTAAAGGTTTTTCTATTTTTAGCTCTGGTGGCCATTTTGTTTCACAGAGCGGAACAATTTAGGCAATTTGAAAGAGGGTCACTCAAGGAACATTCCTGTGAAATTATTTTCAAATCGGGCCATTCGCCTAGGAGGAGATGTCATTTAAAGGTTTTTCTATTTTTTAGCTCTGGCGGCCATTTTGTTTAATGGAGCGGAATGGTATAGGCAATTTTGAAAGAGGGTTATCCAAGGAACATTCCTGTGAAATTATATCAAAATCCATTCACTGGTTTAGGAGATGTCGTTTGAAGAAAAAGTTTATGCACACAGGGACGCACTCAGGACGGACAAAAAGTGATCCCAAAAGCTCGACTTGTCACTACGTGACAGGTGAGCTAAAAAGAAGAAAATTAAAAACAAGATGCACCTGACACCCCTTAAATGACTATTAAATGACTAATGGACTTGTCCTACGTCCAACATGTAAAAATGGAAGAGTCCACCAGTATCAATGGATTAAACTGTCACACTATACAAGACAAATACATGCACAGTGAAACTTCAATGTCTCAAACAATAATGACTTGTTTACCATGTATGATTCTTTTTTTTTTTTTTTGGTTTGGGTTTTACGGCCCTTTCAAGATTATTTCACTCATATCGAGCCGATCGTTAATCAGAGGTGGGCGAAAACCGGAGTACCCGGAGAAAAACCACCTGACCTTCCGTTGCAGAACTTGGCGTCTCACACGTGGCCTGAGCGAGGCTCGAACCTACGGCGGTGAGAGACCTAATGACTAAGAGTCAGCGCTCTTATCCACTAGGCCACGGAGGCCCGTTCATGTATGATTCAAACTCTTTCAAGACTCCCTACAGACTTTCCCATTACTGCAGATAACTAGAGCTGTCAGTGAAACTGACTAGGGCCCCGGCAGCGCTATCAGAGGAGTAGGAAAATGTTGATGTTAAAAAAGACGTTTTTTTTTTCCTTTCACCTCTAAGTATGACCTTGACCTTTGAGGTACGGACCTGGGTCTTGCGCGTGACACACTGTCACATTATGGTTAATATTTCTGCTAAGTAATATTTAAATCCATCCAGGTATAAGAAAGTTATAGATTGGACCCAATGGAAAAGACGCTTTTTTGACCTTTTATCTCTAAGTATGACCTTGACCTTTGAGGTACGGCTGTGGGTCTTGCGTGTGACACTTCGTCACATTATGGTTAACATTTCTGCCAAGTAATATTTAAATCCATCCAGGAATAATAACAAAGTTATTAATTGGACACAGGAAAGACCCTTTTTTGACCTTTAACCTCTAAGTATGACCTTGACCTTTGAGGTACGGACCGGAGTCTTGCGCGCAACACTCCATCACATTATGGTTAACATTTCTGCCAAGTAATATTTAAATCCATCCAGGAATAAGAAAGTTATGGAGGATAAAAAAATTTGTGGACGGACAGACGGACAGACAGACAGACGGACGGACAGAATGATGCCAAGTAATATTTAAATCCATCCAGGAATAATAAAAAGTTATGGAGGATAAAAAAATTTGTGGACGGACAGACGGACAGACGGACGGACAGACAGACAGACGGACGGACAGAGTGATTACTATAGGGCACCCACACTTTCAGTGCGGGGCCCTAATAACTCTATATTTCGGAAGGGTTTTTTAACTCTATATTTCGGAAGGGTTTTGTTTCTTATTTTATCTTGAATAGATATGTTGTTTGTACTCATTAGAATCGCCTCGATGAGGCGATTCTAATGAGTACACAGAACATAACTTTTGTTTGATAAAAGATAGAAATGGTATCCTTAAAATATCTAAAGTATGTCTCTTGACCTGGCATTATGACTATTCATCAGTGGAATGAACTACCATGTACCTTTATCTCCAACAAATTGTTTGAAGTTAGACTGTATCATGCTAGGAGTGGAGAAAAAAAACAAAACATTTCACCAGAAGCTTGAGGCGTTCGGATAATAGAATTAGAATAACATTCCTCTCATGGTTCTGGGATGGACATATTTAATCCCTCAAGCACTAATCACATTTTCAAAGCATTTTTATGCCCCTGTCATTTAAAGAATGGTGGACTAAAAGGGCATATAGTGTTACCCATGTCTGTCTCTCTCTGTCCGCGTCCAAGATGGCATTAGCAATTGTCGTTTAAGTTTGCTGGAAAGGGCATATAGTGTAACCCCTGTCTGTCTGTCTGTCTCCATCAGCATGAGAGATGCCTTAAGCAATTGTCATTTAAGTTTGCATCCAAGATGGCAAATGCAACTTGTGTTTAAGTTTTTCATCAGTGTCACACAATTCTAGTTTTCTTATTTTTCATCAGCTGGGCAGACATTTCACATGAAATATAAAGCCTCTTTTATCTGAAAAACAGGGAGAAAAAAAAAGCAGATTGATGTCTGCTCTAGAATTTTCACTTGTAAGATTGGACAAGCCCTGATCATGTGGACATGATCATGAACAAAGGGAATTTTGTAACAAAACATCTACCTACCCACAGTAAAATCAGGTGGATTAAAATCTATACACTTAATACCATACAACATGGGAGGAGTCTCCCGTGATTCAGGACGTATTATACCCTGACAAGCCATCTCATAGGCTTCCTGGCTGTTAGGCCGCACTCCAGCATACCTGCAAGAGGAAATTGTTAGTTTGACAGCTAGGTTCAGTGTTCAAAACCAATGGAGACATCAGTTAACATTACATAATCCTTAATCATTCTGAATGGCAGAAACACTGATAATTTTGGTGAAAAGCTACTAGCATTCTTCAGAAAAACATACTGTTGTATACATCTCGCATTTTGGCCATTTATGAGCGATTATAATGTTTTAAGAAACTGGGCCTTAGTTAACTCAAATCTCAGACCCAATATACACGGACAAGTAACTGAGTTGCCAAAATATGTCATTGTGTCTTGATTGTACAGCCATTTTTATTATAGTCAATGAAAATTAATGAAAACTAATTTGATCAGTAATTAAATGTTAGTTGTAAATTTTGACGCAATCAGGTTGAAATATTTTAACAGTGTATTGATTAAAATTGAATTGAAAGCAGCTTTAAGCCTCTAAATATTACGAATTTATGTCAAATGTGCAAAAAATACCTATAATAGGTGCCAAGTTTTCTCATTAAAGTTTACAAAAATTGTTAACTTTTCATTAAAATAATGTGACACTTCCACAAACAATACATTCCCAACTATTGTTATTTTAAAGTAAAATAATACAATTTTGTTGAAATAAGGGATATTTGCGGCCATGAAACTGTATCTTGCAAAAGTTTCGAGGCTCAGCCACGACAACATTTTCCGATAAACAGCAGCATTTACAGCCTAGTGACTAGTCTGTGTATATTGGGTCCATGGCTTAATGAGACCATTACTGATGGAGATCCATGCAAATGTTTAATGTTCCAGCAAATGCAATTTCTAGAACACTGGAATTTTTGCTGAAAAATATGAGTAGCTTTTGATTACAATGCATATTAAGCTACATTTTTCAGCAATAGTTTTAGTGTGCAAGTGTTTACTGTACTGAAAGATACTTGTTCTAATGCTACATTAGCTTTGAACAAGTGGACTCTATCGGAATCAACAATGTTTGCTTATGCTTATCTGTATACCACAACCTCTTTATAATACTATTAATGGGGTCCAAAACAGAAACCATGTTAGTTTAACAACCGTGTTATATCTAAACAATCAAAGTACTGAAAGTACTGAGGAAAGTTGATTTATGAGGTACATTCACCATGATAAAATGGAAGAGGTAGATTAAACAGTTCTCTAAGTATCTTTTTGACAAGGTTAAAAAAGGAGTTTAACCAGGTTCGACTAAGAAAAAAATTCCTGTTGCTTGTTATTGTCCTCACTACAATCACTGACCATCTGACTGGCGCCGACCCTGAACAAAACCCAGGTATTGGTTATTGATAGCACCCCTAAGATGTCAGAGCGGAACGTCAGAAGAAAATTCTGGACTGTGTTTGTTTGTTTGTTTGTATGTTGGTTTGCTTGTTTTGAGGTTTAACATCCCCGTCAACACTGACTAGGTCATTTAGAGACGTTGCTTCCAATTTTGTGAGACTTTTACCCAACACTAAAATGAAATAACATAATTATCAAGCCTGTCGCGCAATGAAACCAAATAGGCTTGTGGCATGGACGGTCCGATTCGCACCACTTTGCCTGGGCAGGCTTAGATCCTCTAAGCGGTTTACCAGTACTCATGTGCGGTCGATTTCAGCTCGGCATGGAAGTATCTTGCAGTCCGTCTATTTCTTCAAGCCCTGATGGGCGGGGGCGGTAGGACTGTGCTTGTGCATTTGGCCATTGGCAGACAGAACCTTCATAATCAGACGCCACATAATGCGGTGTCCGATCAGATCTAATGTACCTGCTTAAACGAACAGTCCGATTCTCAGTTCATGACTATTCTCCAAACTTACATTCAGAGACGATCAATCCACCAGTTCTCTCAGCACTTTGATTAATTGAGTATTTACGCAAATACGCTGTTTATCTGGAGCACTGGACGGGAGTGAACTTTAAAACCTATTGCTTTCTTTCGGCGAGTCATGGGTCTCCAAAAATGAAGTGTACATTGCTTTCGGAGACGTTACAGCAGAGCCCTTTTATTTCTACATTTTAATCAGTGGAGACGCTTCGACTTAGATTCGTCTTCCCAAGTGTCTATAAAACGAGTGCATATGCACCCCAAAATGCAAAGCTTCCTTTTATAACACTGAAGGGTCTGATTCGAGGTCACAGAATGAGGTGTCTGATCTGTGGCTTCTGGATTTGCTTAACCAATATATGACAATGGAATCTTCCAACAATTAAGTTTGGAACAGGATTGTCAGATTTGTTTTCTTAAATGTAGGTTTTGCAAGAATATATGTTTTTTAGCAATCAATGCAGACTCAGATCAGACGCTAAGTTGTGCTGCGTCTGATCTGGACCAACAATACTTACATGCCATAAAAAGTGACGCTAGTTATATATGGGCTAATGTCCAGTTCGGCAACTGAGGGGTGAAAGGGAAGGAACACCTGTGGAATCAAGTCCGCCTTCAGCGCAAATGTTAAGAAATCAATGCGCTGGAAAAGGAAATGAGGAAAGTGCTTAATTTGGACTAATTTATGCAGCGAACGAACAGCGGAAGTGTAGTAACGCGGTCCAGTACCGGAAGTAGAAATGCAATGACATATAAACTTGATACAAGTATCAACTTTCAAAAATGAATAGATTATATAGAAAAATGACCATTTATGGTCATTTTTCTATATAATCTATACATTTTTGGGATCCATCTTGAAACAGTGTTATATCCAAAACCATGTTATAATGAACCGTGTGGTGTATAAGCACAAAGAGCTAGCACATGTAAAAAGGATAGTTACTACATGCTCAAACAGCAATGGTTCTGACAGGTAAACCTTCTTGGTAGGACTTTTAATGATGACAAAAAATGTAATATGGGGCTAGATAAGCCTCAGGCAGTCAGCCAAAATGCTTGCCCTATCCATACCCCACAGCAACATTATATTGAGTTATCACTACATTTGCACCAAGTGAAGCCAAACATGTATTAATCAAGCATCTCGAGGATAATCAAAATGTGTTTGCCTAAGACAGATGTCTGTTTAATACAGCTTAGTTGTAATGAATTTGCCTTTTTCTGGAGCTGAATATAGGCTTACTTAAAAGACAGGTGTTACTGTAGTTCAGATGGTTATGCTCACAGTAATAAAATACATTATTTATTGACTATCCTGTATTGTTGGGAGGTCATCCATATTAACACTGAGGTCAAAATTAATAATCATGTTTTTAATGGTGTCAATTAATAAAATTGTCATTGATCAAGTTATTCCATTTTGGTCCAGTTACAGGTCCTCGATCTGCTGTATTGGTCTCGGCCTTCGGCCTCAGGCCAATAAAGCAGACCTCGGACCTGTAACTGGGCCAATACAAAATTACTTGATTAATAACACTATAATACAAATAGGCTATAGCTTATATGGTAATTAAACATTCCAATATGTTTCTGCCATACAGATAGGCAAGTGATATACATGTGATTACTAACAAAAGAATGGTAGATGTAATAACATACAGTATTATTATATAAATAGTCTTTTGTCACTATTATTAAGACATATCTAGCTTACATAAGGGAACAGCTCTGCAGCTGAAAATGACAACCCCTATCCTTGCAAACAGTGTAGATCCAGACCAGATGGCTTGTGAAGGATCTACAGTGTCATTCGGTCTGTTAATTAACATACCTGTGGTAATTTTTTGATATGCGGGAGATTTGCCATTGTGATGAGGGAGATGTAAAATATATATTGCGAAATTCTCAGTTCAAATGAGGACGACTCCAAAATTTTACCAAAATTTAGCATAAATTGGGCAGAAATTAACACCAAAATGAGGGAGTCTCCCTCCTGATGAGGGAGGTATCACAGGTATGAATTAAATGAATACATTATATCTAGTTATTTGATTGTTTATGGTCAGAATCAGTGCAGAAAATTTAATTTATTCAGCAGGACAAGGGTTTAAACATAAGTCCGACTTACAACTTACAAACCTTAAACGTCTATAGTGGAATGACAGGGCAATGATTGGACAGATCTGCAATATCACGCCGCAAGACACTGTCACCAGGTCCAGTGAGCTACTTGCGCAGCTTGGCATTGAGGACCTGGAATTCATCCTGAAGGAGAGATTGATACATGGAATGTTCCAAGGGTGCAGTCAAGACAGCCTTTGATATACAGGTGGATGGAAAATGTGGGCCTGGGAGGCCCAAGATGACTTGGAAGCAGCTGACAGAGATTGCAGAGAGTGGAAGGTCTCAGCTATCAACCCTCATGATAGACAGACCTGGAGATCTGGTGTGAGATCTGCAATGCGTGTAGCCAGGCAGCCAACTACCTGGAAGGGGGCCCACTTATGTGGATGTTGCTCCTGTACCTGCATATTAATAAGAAAAAAAAAAACTATAATGGCAATGCTGACAAACTTACTCAAACATTGCTCTCTGGTGCCCCGACTGACAAGAACTGCAAATCTTATCCAACTTGCCTTGATTAATATGACCTGAAACAAAAAACCATCCTATATGGGCCCCGTCAAGCGATTTTGGTACTTATCGCCTATGCGAGCAGGGAAGGTTCGGGCGAGCCTGCGCATCCGCGCAGTCTCACCAGAACCTTCGCTGCTCGCTCATACAAGCAGTGAATCAAGAGGAACCTTTAGACAGAAAGCCATATCCCTGGAATGGCTGGGCATGCGCAGTTAAAATTTGTCATGACGGAATGGTTGAAGACACAAATTCGCTTGGCGGGGCTCATATACATCATCAATCATAGCTACAGATGACGGGGTGTATCAAGGATAATTATGGGATAATTTTCCTTATCTGTTATTAGAAACATATGTTGTGGGTACTTGTTAGAATCGTCTCAATGAGGTGATTCTAACAAATACTCACAACACACGTTTTATGGTCAAATAAGAAAAGAAAATCCCAAAATTATCCTTATGTGGGGCTGTGATCAATGACTGTTTACAGACCATAACACCACCAGGGCTATGATCAATGACATTTTACTGACCATACCATCAAACACATAGTATTGAAACAGAATGTAAATTCCAGTTTATGGAATGGTTACCAATTTTCATGGTTATTTAATTATAGATCAAATTTAGCCGTTTTAATATTTTTTTGGCTTTTTTCCTTCAAGTAAAATTTTGACAAAAAATAAGAAGTTTTTATGACCTACTGCCCGTACCTGTTTTCATATGTTAGTGGAAACACAGCTATTTTTCAGGCCTTACCTGATTTTGTATTCATGAGAACTAATTCTTATTGCAACCTATGGTTCTTACGCATAACACACCTAAATGTACAAGGTACCATCAATATATCTCAAAGGGTACTGGAGTTACTCCAAACACAAGGTGATCACAAGGAAATACTGTCAGGGGAAGTAACTCAAATACCATGGCACCTGGAGTTGTGGTTTTTGAGCACGACACACCCACTCAATGTCATGTATAATTATACCAAGTACCATCAATATAAAAGGGTATTCGAGTTACGGCGATCACAAGGAAATATTGTCAGGGGAGATAACTCCGATACCTTGGCATGGTTCTTATGCATAACACGCCTACTCAACCTCATGTATAAATGTACAAACTACTATCAATATATCTCAAAGGGTATTGGAGTTACTGCGATCATAAGGTGATGACAAGGAAATAATGTCAAGGTAGATAACATAAATACCATGGCATGTCATGCCTACTCAACCATATGTATAATTATCAAAGGGCACTTGAGTTACGGCGAGCACAAAGATATACTGTCAGGGTAGATAACCCTAATACCATGGCACCTAGAGTTGTGGCTCTTGCACATGACATGTCTACTCATTCTCATGTATAATTGTACCAAGTATCACATCTCAAAGGGTATTGGAGTTATGGCGATCACAAAGAAATACTGTCAGAGGGGATAACTGGAATACCATGGCACCTCAAGTTATGGTTCTTGACCACACCTACTCAACCTCATGTATAATTGTACCAAGTATCATCAATATATCTCAAAGGGTATTGGAGTTACGGCGATCACAGGGAGACATTGTCAGGGGAGATAATTCAAATACAATGGCACCTAGAGTTGTGGTTCTTGCGCATGACATGCCTACTTAACCTCATGTATACTTGTTTTGTTTTGTTTGATATGAGGTTTAACGTCCCCGTCAACACTGTATAGGTAATTTTGGAGACGCTGCTTCCAATTTTGTGTGACGTTTCCACAACTTTGAGATGATATGACATCTCAAGACCTGTAGCCCAATGGAACCAATAGGGTTTATAAGCATGGACGGTCTGACTAGAACCGCTTTGCCTGGGCAGGCTTAGATCCTCTAAACGGTTTACCAGTACTTGTAAGCGATTGGTTTCAGCACTACGTGGAAGCAATAGGCAGCCCATCTATTTCTTCAAGCCCCAATAGGCAAGCTGGAAATGTATACTTGTACCAAGTACCATTAATACATCTCAAAGGGTATTGGAGTTAAAGCAATCACAAGGCAATCACAAGGAAATAATGACAGGGGAGATAATTCAAATACCATAGTGTTATGCATAAGAATTTATTTTTCTGATTCCCACTTTCACCCCACTGTTGACCTAATAGTGCTATAAATATCTTGTTAATCTTCTTATAGAAGATTCTAGAAAACTGAGTCACAGATTAATTTGATTTTTGTAAACAACATGTTTACAAGGAAAAGTACTTCAGAACCTTCCAGAAAGTTCAGGTTTGCATTATTTTTAGAAAATTACCTCATCTTATTCCACAGCCCTCTGGAATGTTCTAGAGAAATCTTAGGGTCTATAAAAGAGCTTGATTTTTCTCATTGAGTCAGACTTTGGAGTTTGATGTTTGGGCATTTAAGAAAAGTTATTTTTAAATTCTGTTTTGGATTGTTAAAGGATATTACTTTTCATTTTGGACTGTGAATTCTGTGGGATCAAGGAAAATAGATTCATTCAGGATATTTCATAACAGAGCTAAGTACATTTAATTTTCTTACTTCTACAGGTTAAAGTTAACTTGTAAATAAATTTTGTTAAATTTTTCCAAAAGGCTTGTTTGCTTTTTCTTTCTGCTACGCCTGGCTCGTAACAATAGCACCTAAAGTTGTGGTTCTTGCGCATGACACGTCTACTCAACCTATAATAGTACCAAGTACCATTAATATATCTCAAGGATATTGGAGTTAAAGCGATCACAGGATGATCACAAGGAAATACTGTCAGAGCAGATAACTCAAATACCATGGCATCCAGAGTTGTGTTTTTTTGTGCATGACGCCTTCTCAACCTTGTGTACAATTGTGCCAAGTACCATCAATATATCTTAAAAAGTATTAAAGTTATGTCTACAGATGGATGAACATATGGATAGACGGACAGAAGTATGCCAGACTGATCGCTATATCCCTCGAACCTATTTGGTCCGAGGAAAAAAATGAACATATATGGTCATTTTTCTATAATCTAGACACTTTTGGGATCCATCTTTAAACTGTGTTATATCCAAAACAGTTATATATATATTGAACAGTGTTATAAATAGAGGATCTTACACAAGTGGTCATTTCATATTAAATTTATGAAACAAGCCTTTGGTGAGTTTCACAAATTTCATATTAAATGACCACAAGTTTAAGATTCTGTTTGTCTTATACTAATTTTAAATCAAATTTCATTATAATATGGAGAATTTCAGCAGAAAACATAGGGCTGTCACGGACGATGTCATGAAATTACCCGACAGCATCACGTGAACAAGTCCGTGAAATAAAGACCCCCTATACCCCACTTTGTATAGAGAAAACTGGGGTTTACGGGGGTATAAATTATTTTTCTTATTTATGCTCCAATACATAGGTTGTGGATACTCGTTAGAACCGCCTCAATGAGGCAGTTCTAGCGAGTACCCACAACCTATGTTTGCAGTATTTATAAGAAAAATATCACGAACTTCATCAGAAAAATGGTCATTTTGGAGGTGTAAAAATGCACTATGTTGCACTGGTGTGTTATCGTAATGGTAAGCATGTGTAATTACATGTGTGGTCATATGATTTTGATGACATAACATTATCCACTAAATAACAGCGACGTTATATGATAAGTGTAGATAATTTGCTGCCCTCAGACATGTAGAAGAGACCTTGGAGAAGTTTTAAGCAAGAAGTCATGCGTCTAGCCCTGTTAGTCGGCTGCACATGGGCATTTTAACCCTTTTTGTACCAAATGGAATCTTCCTCCTTACATACAGCAGGAGTCCATTTCAAAATACAGGGGTGTCAGGTTGGGTTTTCTTAAAAATTTATTTGAAAACGGCTTAACTTTTCATAAATAGTGTAGGGCCTGATCAGACGCCGCATCCTACGGTGTCTGATCTGGGCCTGCACTGTTTGCCAATTACCCGTTTTGGGGTTTCTAGAACAAAATTGGTTAAGAATCATTAATCAAACTATTCTCTGTGCCATTTTCACATGGCTTGGGTGACTTTGTTTTCACGTAAACAAATGTTTGTTGCCTAATCAAGAGTATCAAAGTTTGTGGATTTACAAATTTTTCTTTGTAATTCACGAATTTCTTAAATTTGCCTGTATCAATATTTGGGGAAACTTGATCATCGCGTAATTCACGAACATTAATATGCCACAAAAACTTGTATACTTAGAGTATACACATACTTCATCAAAGGTAATATAAAATCTTACGGTAACTTGTTCTCTCAATAAGTTTCCCTTTTGGAGTATAGTCGTCAGTGGCAAACCCAAAACGGCCTTTCACATGATAAACCTGGAATACATAGTAAATTGTATCACATTTGACATTTTTAGATGTGCTATGAGTAACTGGGTAGTTGATGTCTCCTTTGAACTGGGACATCACGTGAACAAGTCCGTGAAATGAACACCCCCGTATACCCCACTTTATATAGAGAAAATTGGGGTGTACGGGGGTGTACATTATTTTTCTTATTTCTGCTCCAAAACATAGGTTGTGGGTACTCGTTAGAACCGCCACAACCAATGTTTGCAGCTTTAATTAAAAAAATATCTCGGATTTTTATCAGAAAAGAAGCCATTTTGGAGATATGAAAATTGCACTATGTCACACGGGTGTGTTTTCGTAATGGATGAAACAGAGCAGCCTGTGCATCAGTACAGTAATCTAGGAGGCAGCACTGGTTGCCCAAGGGATAGACTAGAGTACCATATTTACACTTAGTACTGGTACTTAGACACCTCAACTCCTTACCATACTTGTTCTGGAATTTGATCAAGTATGTTTGTTTGTTTGGTTGAGGTTTAACATCCCCGTCAACAATATTGTTAGAGTCATTTTGGAGATGTTGCTTCCAATTTTGTGTGATTTTTACCTGACAATGAGATGAAATGACATCACAAGCCCCGCAGCCCAATAAAACTAATAGATTTATATGCATGGATGGTCAGACTTGCTCCAATTTGCCAGACCTCGGAGTCTAACTGTTGGTTTTCTTTTTCTTCAGCAATTCTGTTGTTGTATGCTGTCGAGTCCTCATCCTTGTTTCATCTCTGTAGTTTTTTTTTTTTTTGTATGTTCTCGGAGATGTTACACTGATGAGTTAGAAAGCCTTCATGGCGACTAAACAAAATTAGTGTATACCACGACAGAGGTAAGGGCGAGGATTATGGCCATGTAAAATCGATTTAAGCCCCCCAGTGGAATTCTTTCCACTGATCGTTCCAAGGCGGTTCTTCTGTGGCGGTTTATTTATGTTGTTGTTTGTTACTTACTGTGTGTATCACTTGTGTCTTTTTATTTTGGATGGCCATTTGGCCATTTTGTGGGAAAGTAACTGTCCTTATGGCCTTCCTTTGTTTAGGTTTCCTTTATGGTCTGGTCGCTTCATGTTTCTGTTTCTTTCCCTTTGGTGTCTTTGATGGGTGGAGTAAGTTAATTGTATCGATTCCTGATCTTTGTTTTACTTCTACTTAGATCTTATAAGCTGTTTAGCAGTACTCATGTGTGGTCAGTTTCAGCTCTGCTTGGAAGTTACATGCAGCCCAATTACTTTCTTGGCAGGGGCCCTTGAACAAGTATAATCTACTACCTGATGTTGTGCCTATAAATAGCTGAATGAGTGACTAACAGTGTAGACCCAGATGAGATGCTGCATTTTGCAGAATCTCATCTTGATCAAAACAGTTTGCTAAGGGCTGTCTGTCTAAATACATGCACATACTGTAAATGCGGTATGTGAAACCTTCATGTAACCTGTGATCAGATTGTGCTTGTTTTTACACTGTAGCACTTTACGTCACAATGAATATTTTGCTGTTTTCTATTTTATAGTGCTGTGTCAGTCCTCAGGATCACGATAGACACATTTTTTTCTCTATATAAAAGGGGTGGCCTGTTACATAATCTCCAATAATCAAGTCCTTCGGACCATAGTGCACATCAAAGGCTTATCTTATCTAAGTGATTATGAGGTGATTATGAGCAGAAACTCTCTGAGAGATATGTTTAAAAGGGGGCTCTATAAGGGGAACTTGTGTGATGGTATATTTTTTACTGAGATTGTTTCCAACAAAATGTTGGTTTAAATTACATCTTTTTTTATTTTATTTTTTTTTTAAAAAGTAAAGGTAAAGGAAAACTTTGACAGTCATTGTTTCATTGATTCAAATCTGAAAAGAAGTAATTTAATGAATTTATTAATTCAAGATTGTGTTTGTTCGTTTGATTTGAGGTTTAACATCCCAGACAACACTGTATAGGTCATTTTGGAGCTGTTGCTTTCAATTTTTTGGGACTTTTACCTGAGATGAAATGACATCTCAAGCCCTATCGCCCAATAAAACCAATAGGGTTTATAAGCATGGACTTGCACCGCGATTTAATCATTCAATGAACATTTATTTATTTATTTATTTGGGGTTTGGAGGGGTATACATTATTTTTCTTATTTCTACTCAAAAACATATATTGTCCTCGTTAGAATCCCCTCGCAGAGGCGTTTTTTACGAGTACTCACAATGTAAAAATATTGTATAGTAAAACTGGGGTTTAGAGGGGATACATCATTTTTTTTAATTTCTACTCAAAAACATAAATTGTGGGTTCTCGTTAGAACCACCTTACCGATGCAGTTCTAACTGGTACCCGCAATATATGTTTCGAACACAAATTGTGAGTTCTCATTAGAAGCGCCTCCCCGAGGCGGTTCTAACAAGTACCCACAATATATGGTTGAGCCGAAATATTAAAGATATCAGGACTTTTATCATTTTTGGTCGTAAAATTTAACAAAGACATTTCAATAGGCATGTTTTTAGTAATGATTATCAATAATGGTGACTAAAAATAGAATATTAAAAAAACAACAGAATACATTCCATTAATATCAAAACAACGACATAGTTATCAAACAAGTAAATAAATAGATGTGAATTGCCTCTAGGTAACTGATTATCCTCTCTTGGTCCCCTACCTGTATGACAGTCAGAATACCACAAATGTATCTTATCTCAAAACTGATTCCTTCAATAACTGGTCATTAGGGTGTTATGCAATCAAAAAATGGAATGGGAACACCTTCAGGGGAGGCAACTCCTGCAAAAGTATTTTTGTCTCCCATGTCAATAGGGGTCAACTCTTAAAGGAAAGAACTTGCTCCTGAGGAGCAAATTCTTTCCTTTAAGAGTAGACCCCTTTTTCAGTGGTACAGGGCTTATAGAAAAGGGAACAGGAAGACCGGAAAGTTGTCCCCCTTTGAAAAATGGCGGAAAAATCTGCCAGGTGTTTCCATTCCCCTTAAGGAGGAGAAACAAGGATAATTAAGGCATAATTTCCCAAGTTTCTTGTGATTTGATCTACTTCACAACCATGATTTATTACTCAACAAATCACTGCTAGAGGTGATCTATTTCTTAACTCTTTTTGTACCAAATGGAATCTTCCTCCTTATATATGGCAGGAGTCCATCCCAAAATTTAGGGGTGTCAGGTTGTGTTTTCTTCAAAAATATTTGGAAATTGGCTGAAAATTTTGCAAACAGTGTAGGCCCTGATCAGACACTGCATTCTGCAGCGATGCGGCATCTGATCTGGGCCTGCACTGTTTGCCAAGGTACCCCTGTAGGGATTTCCCGCATTCAATGGGTTCATTAGAGCTTTGATCTAAGATACGTTAAATACACCCACATTTTTCCTGAACAAAAATGAGCTCACATTTTTTCAGCAAAATTACCATTGTTTCAAATACTGTACTTGCTAGAACGTTTACATCACGTGAACAAGTCCGTGAAATGAACACCCCCTTAAACCCCACTTTATATAGAGAAAAATGGGGTTTATGGGGGTATAAATCATTTTTTCTTATTTCTGCTCCAGAACATAGGTTGTGGGTACGCGTTAGAACCGCCTCAATGAGGCGGTTCTAACGAGCACCCATAACATATGTTTGTAGTATAAATAAGAAAAGTATCACGGATTTTCACCAGAAAAGTAGCCATTTTGGAGATAAGAAAAATGCACTATGGCGCACGTGTTTGTTATCGTAATGTATTTTGACCACTAAGAAGCAACTGGACCATGGTTGCTCATCTGTACATGTAAACTTTTAAACTACAAATCACAACATTTGCATATGCCATGTTCATTTTTTTTTTCAGAGAGAATATGGTTTGACAATACAGACCATTTACATGTAATGTCATGCCTTATTTTCTCTGTCCTCTCTAAAAATTTCCAAGATGCTTTGCTGGTTCATCTTTGAAGGTAAATGGGCAGACCTGAACCAGATACCCACCATTATTGAAAAGGAGACTACTTCCTAAACAAGGGGTCCGTGATGGACCTAATTCGCTCACCTGAGTTATGATGAAATAACATGGAAGATCAACAATCTGATGATGGTTCAGTGCCAGACTATGGCATCTGCCAATTATTTTTATAGCTGCAACAATATGCACCTGTTTAAATGACATTGTAAAATCAAAGCCCTGACAGCACTGGCACATCAATTGTCTTAATGTAGGGTGGACATCATTTAAAGTTTTTTTTTTTATTTTTAGCTCAGGCTTCCATTTTGTTCAGCCGATCTTACCATTTTAGCAATTTGGTAGAGGGACATAAGTGGAAATTCCACTGAAATTATTCTGATATCACGCCACTTGCCTATTATTAAAGAGGAAATGACCTTTATATGTTTTTTAAATTTTCAGCTCTGAAGCCATTTTATTTGGCCAAATAGAACCATTTTTGCAAGTTTGGTAGAGAGTCACCCAAGGAACATTTCTGTAAAATTATTTTTAAATTGGGCCATGCCAAGGTGGAGATATTGTTTAAGGATTTAATCTTTGCTCTGGCAGCCATTTTGTTCAGCCAAGTAGAACCTTTTTAGCAATTTTGGTAGAGGGACATCCAAGTAACATTTCTGTGAAATTATGTTAAAATCAGACCATTTGCCTAGGAGATGTTGTTGAAAGGTTTTCTACTTTTAGCTCTGGCAGCCATTTTGTTCAGCTAAGCAGAAGCATTTTAGCAATTTTGATAGATGGTCATCCAAGGAACATATCTGTGAAATTATTCTGAAATTGAGCCATTGGTCTTGGAGATGTCATTTAAAGGTTTTATCTAATACATGTATTAGCTCTGGTGGTCATTTTATTCACCAGAGCGAAACCATTTTAGCAATTTTGGTTGAGGGTCATCCAAGGAACTTCAACATCTCTGTGAAATTATTTTGAAATCAGGCCATTTGCCTTGGAGAAAATGTTGTTTAAAGTATGTTTTTTTTATTTTTAGCTTTGGTGGCCAGTTTGTTCAGCTGAGCAGAACCATTTTAGCAATTTTGGTACAAGGACATTTCTGTGAAATTACTTTGCAATCAGGCCATTCACCAAGGAGAAGATGTCGTTTAAAGGTTTTTCTTATTTTAGCTCTGGCGGCCATTTTGTTCAGCCGAGCTGAACCATTTCAGCAATTTTGGTAGAGGGTCACGCAAGGAACATTTCTGTGAAATTATTTTGAAATTGGGCTGTTTGCCTAGAAGAAAATGTCGTTTAAAGGTTTTTCACTTTTAGCTCTAGCAGCCATAAGTTTGTGTAGATGGACGGATGACCGACGGACACAAAGCCATCACAACAGCTAACCTTGATCATTTCATGCTCAGATGAGCTTAAAAAATAATGACCTTCCTTGCAGCTAAATCGTTTTCTAAATTTTGGCTTTTCTTAAGGTGAATAGATATGCTTTCAGGGGAAGAAATTACAATTCAAAATAGTTTTTGTCTCATCCATCAATAGGGGTCTACTCTTACAGGAATTTTCTTCTGAGCAGCATATTTTTCCTCAGAAGTATTCAGTTCACATGAAAGCATTAAGGAAGTTCCTTGATAAAAATGGCAGAAAATATGGCAGGCCTTATCCAGTTTTTGGCCGTACTTCTATGACTTACCCTGAGATATTTTGCCCATGACACCATTGCAAAATCTTCTTTATAGTTGCCAACATTCATCACTGAAAACAAAGCAGTTACATGTATCTTCTTTGAGTAATAAAAGGAAGCATATGTGTATAAAACTTGACTTTTTATCATTGTAAAGTGGGTTTGCATGTACTTAGGGTCTAGCTGTTTTTAAAGAAGATTTTTGCACAGAACAACTGAAGGTAAAGTTGATTTGGTTGTTCTGTTTTGGTTTAATGACACATCAAATATTGAGGTTCATTTTGTGTCATCAATATGTTTTTTTGTTGTTGCGCGTGGGGATTTAATAATGTTAACCTTTGAGGGTCATTTTGTGTCGTCAAAATGTTTTGGTACCTTTTGTACTCTGCTCAAAAGGATCTTCTCTAAATGGATGGAATGTATTCCTGTGGAACAAAATTTAAATAATATAAAAAATGCTTCCTTTAACCCATTTTGTACCGGAAACCCCAAAACAGGTACCTTGGCAAACAGTGCAGGCCCAGATGAGACGCCACAGAGCGCGGCATCTCATCAGGGCCTACACTATTTGCAGAAAGTTCAGCCATTTTCCAAATCCATTTTTAAGATACCACAATCTGTCACCCCTAAATTTAGAAATGGACTCCTGTTATACATCAGGTGGAAGATTCCAATTGGTACAAAAAGGGTTAAGAGTAGATCTTTTTTTGCTTTTCAGAATGGCTCAGTTTCAATGCAAGCAAAAAGAATGACACTAAAGGTGTCTCCCATGTGAAACAATGGCTAAAATTCCCTTAACAAAAGACGTAGATATTTACCCAGAATACCAGAGCAGTCCTTGTCAAGGCCATCAATCCAGTTTAACTTGTTGTCTTCAGGGATGTAGCGATTTCCTAAAACTGTTTTAAAAAGAAAGCTCAGGATTATCAGAAGGAACCATATATGTATATGAAAAATGGAAAACAAATTCACATGCTTAAATTCCTGAGGTAATGATCATATGAAAGAAGACAGACAAGACAGACAGTCAGACAGACAGACAGCTTTTTCTTCTTGTGAAAGCTTATACTTGTTGTTGTAAAAAATATAAAGGTCAACCCGCATTGTAGGTAACTGATGGCTGCACTTCCGTGCTAAACCCTATGTCTATAATCTCTACGCCCATGGGCGTAGTGGCAAGAACACAATTTGGCCCGACCACATTTGGCAGCAAACAAAATTGTTTGAGACAGGGATTAGGGTTATTCAGAGCATGTCAGAATGGTTTAGGTAACATATTTTATTGATATATATAATACTCATCAGAATTGCTTGATAATCTAAGGGGTATGGGAACACCTGGCAGATTTTTCCACCATTTTTCAAAGGGAGACAACTTTTGGGATTTCCTGTTCATTTTCTATAAACTCTGTCCCACAGAAAAAGGGGTCTGCTCTTAAAGGAAAGAATTTGCTCCTCAGGAGCAAATTCTTTCCTTTAAGAGTTGACCCCTATTGGCATTGGAGACAAAATACTTTTGCAGGAGTTGCCTCCCATGAATGTGTACCCATTCCTTTTAAAAGACTGCAGAATGTTGTGTCCTTAATTGCTGTCAAAAAATACATTCTTCTTGAAAAACCAATGCTGTGTATTTATTAAAGCATGTACAATAATAAATACAAATATTGTATGCATAGTATGTGTGTATGTGAGTTTAGGTTTAACGTCCCCGTCAACACTCTACAGGTCATTTTGGAGACATTGCTTCCAATTTTGTGGGACTTTTACCCAACATTGAGATGAAATAACATCTCAAGCCCTGTCGCCCAATGAAACCAATAGGGTGTATAAGCATGGACGGTCTGACTCGCACTGCTTTGCCTGGGCAGGCTTAGATCCTCATGTGCGGTCATGCATAGTATGTGTAATAATGGTTACCACTATCGGTATGGTATCTGGAGAGATACTTTACCTAATCTATGTTCTGACAGATCAGTCAAAGTGTCGGGAACATTAGTTGGCACTGGTTGTTTCACATCGAAGTAAACTCCTTGTTCTTGTTGTATCCGTCGTTCATACTCATAGCAGGGGAGAGCATTCAAATCTATGAAAATCATTAGATGGACATGTATTCCAACATATAACTATTTAAAATACATGTACATGTACACTACAACCTTAACTAGAGCCAGTTGATGGTGCTCAATTGCATATTCCCGCACTGTGAAAATCATATCATGTCACAATAAAAGGACCCTAAATACTTCTTTTTGCCCTCTGGTGATCCCAAGACTTGCCTCCTGGGCAAAA
Organism: Lucinisca nassula; assembly: GCA_963580285.1. NCBI lineage: Eukaryota > Metazoa > Mollusca > Bivalvia > Lucinida > Lucinidae > Lucinisca > Lucinisca nassula. The sequence continues at coordinate 53,216,018 of OY757010.1, forward strand.
ATTTCACACCACTGTATTCTACTCTTGATTACCTTCGATTTGATATGCACTATTAGACTCTGTTTCACAAAATAGATTTTTGACCCCTTGGGTGGGGGCCAGGCCCATACCCCAGTGGTGAGTCACTACAACATTCTGAATATGTTCCTCCAATCCTCTTTAAAATGGCCAATACCTGTGACAGTTTCAAGATCCTAGATAATCGAAAAAAGTACCCAAATCCTACAGTTTGACCTCATGTGACCCCTAGACATGTCCCAGGGGCAAAATTTTTCACCACTGTATTCCACTGTTCATTATCTTCGATTTGATATACAACATGACTATGTTTCTGAAAAAAAGACAAGAGTTGTCAGAAGACAACATAGCTCACCTTTGGGGCCTTAAGTTGGATGAGAGCAAGTTATCAAAAATGAAATTTTCTTCTATAAAGCAATTGAAAACTTTAACCAAAAACTTCAACATAAAACTTCTAAGTCTGTGACCTTGACCTCAAGCTCATTGAGTGGGGTGGGGCTGGTACTGTGTGAAACTTTAGACCAGTATGTTGCATCAGTCCAAGAAGAAACTAAATCCATCAAGTGGTTTTAGAGATATAGAGCAACAGAAAACTTTAACCAAAGACTTTAACATAAAATTTCTAAGTCCGTGACCTTGACCCCAAGGTCACTGAGGGGGTGTGACTGGTACTGTGCAAAACTTAAAACCAATATGTAACATCAGTCCAAGAAGTAACTAAATCCATCAAGTGGTTTTAGAGATATAGAGCAATAGAAAACTTTAACCAAAAACTTTAACTTTGAGTGACATATATGAATATGGATTATGGATACATATACGGTCACGCTGAACCGTCGCCAGTGTGAACTGCTATAGCTCTTCTGTACTTTCATACAGGCAAGCTCGGGGGGTTACATCAGAATTTCAAATACGTTCCTCTAGTCCTCATACATAAGGCTATAACTGTGACAGTTTCATGATTCAAGTTAAAATAGCCTAGGAGGAGTTGTGTGACAATGAAAAATCAAGAGGACCAAAATCATACTTTTGGACCTCTGGTGACCCCCAGACATGCCCCCGGGGCAAAGTTTTTGCACCACCACATTCAACTCTTGATTACCTTTGATTTGATATGCAACATGATTATATTTGAGCAAAATGAATTTTCACCCCTTGTTGGGCCTCAGATCAAATTCTGAGTATGTTGCTGTAATCCTCTGGCATAGGAGGTTTTAGGAATTCCGTTTATGACGTCATACTTGCACATGCGCAAAGCACTGGCCGTCAATTGAAACGGCCATCGCTATTCAAATGTATTGGCGGAACTCAAAATGCTAACAATATTCAGACATTTTGAGAGAAAATATACCCGTTTACAATGAAATAATGCCTTGAGAGGGAAAGAATGATATTTTGCTTTTATTACTGAAATTCATATATCCTGGATCCGTTTTAATTGACGAAAATCTCTTCGTGAATGACATGACTCATGTCAATGGCTTAAGATACCGTTATTCACGAAAGCTTACTTACAAAATAAGTTTTATTCGCTATCCAAGTATAGCTATCACATACGGGCAGAACTATCTATCTATCTATCTATCTATCTATCTATCTATCTATCTATCTATCTATCTATCTATCTATCTATCTATCTATCTATCTATCTATCTATCTATCTATCTATCTATCTATCTATCTATCTATCTATCTATCTATCTATCTATCTATCTATCTATCTATCTATCTATCTATCTATCTATCTATCTATCTATCTATCTATCTATCTATCTATCTATCTATCTATCTATCTATCTATCTATCTATCTATCTATCTATCTATCTATCTATCTATCTATCTATCTATCTATCTATCTATCTATCTATCTATCTATCTATCTATCTATCTATCTATCTATCTATCTATCTATCTATCTATCTATCTATCTATCTATCTATCTATCTATCTATCTATCTATCTATCTATCTATCTATCTATCTATCTATCTATCTATCTATCTATCTATCTATCTATCTATCTATCTATCTATCTATCTATCTATCTATCTATCTATCTATCTATCTATCTATCTATCTATCTATCTATCTATCTATCTATCTATCTATCTATCTATCTATCTATCTATCTATCTATCTATCTATCTATCTATCTATCTATCTATCTATCTATCTATCTATCTATCTATCTATCTATCTATCTATCTATCTATCTATCTATCTATCTATCTATCTATCTATCTATCTATCTATCTATCTATCTATCTATCTATCTATCTATCTATCTATCTATCTATCTATCTATCTATCTATCTATCTATCTATCTATCTATCTATCTATCTATCTATCTATCTATCTATCTATCTATCTATCTATCTATCTATCTATCTATCTATCTATCTATCTATCTATCTATCTATCTATCTATCTATCTATCTATCTATCTATCTATCTATCTATCTATCTATCTATCCACCCTTGTGAGTACCAAATGGAATCTTCCTCCTTATATATAGCAGGGGTCCATTTCAAAATTTAGGGGTGTCAGGATACGTTTTCTTCAAAATTTGTTTGGAAATTGGCTTGACTTTTTGCAAAAAAAGTGTAGGCCCTGATCAGACGCCGCGTTCTGTGGCGTCTGATCTGGGCCTGCACTGTTTGCCTGGGTACCCGTTTTGGGGTTTCTGTACCAAATGGGTTAATGTAAGGGCTGGGCAGGTTGAACACATCTACAAATCTACCAGATTTTACTTAAATCTTGCACTTGCGAAGGAGTGTTTCATTCTCATGCACGCAAAGGGTGTTCTACGTTTGTTTTGAATTTAATCTTCCAATCCCAATGAGTCTTGATGGGTCCGAGCACTTATTAAGTAACGCCGTATTATCGCCAACGTAACGTTCTGACCGACGTTTCATCGACACTGCAAAGTTAAATTCTGTGCATCGCTTTGATGTTGGTTTGATGTAGACACGACGTTGTTGACACCCTACATGTCGGCTGACGTGGAGTTATGTAACGACAAACTGTAATTTACATCTACCTACGCTCGCTAATTGTTGGTACGCTAAGAGAGAGAGAGCAACATGTAGGCCATGGCACACTCGGAGAGAGAGAGAGAGTACCCTGTTGGGTCGTATGTACAATATATCTTTAAGAGCAGTTAACTAAAAAAATAACACTTGGGATTGGCGAAATTTCACACCTGGCAGCATATCGGTGTTTCTTCCATTATCTTACATTAGAATTCGCCAAACGTTTAAAAGAATTCCACTGTTTTACGCTGTAATTAACACTTTATCTGTAATTAACACTTTATCTGTCCCACTGCCTTGAAGCAATACGACAGTTGACGGCCAGGGCTTTTCCCGTTCTATTTTTAGAACCGGAAGTACGTCACGAAAAAAGCTCCTATAGGGCTTTTGCCTGTGAAAGTTTCGCGATTCTAGATTAAATGGTCTAGGGGCAATGGTGGGTCATGAAAGACAGACAGACGTACCGACGGATAGGGGGTAATACAATATCCCCACTTTTTATTCGAAAAGCGCTGGGATAATTATAACACTACCATGATGATCCTAAATACATGTATTGGGACAGACAGGCCTAAGCAAACAGTGCAGACCCAGATCCTGAATGAGCAGTCTGATAACGGTCTACACTTTTTGCCATTCAGGAGCAGTCTGATCTGCGTCTACACTTTGTCATGCCATCTGCTCTTTTAGGACTCCTTGCTGGATCATGAAACAAATTTATTAAAATTTAAGGAGAATTGCAACAAGTCCGCAATGTGACCAAATTTTTAGGATTCTTACAGTATTGCAGTCAACCCTCTTTATACTGACATTCAATATAATGACAAACTTCATTATAATGACATTTTCAAAGGAACAAAACCTTAGCTGAAGATGAGAAAGAAATATGGAGATATGCAAGAATATTTAACCCTTGTCCTGCTGAATATTTATATATGCCACACCCACTACCGATTACCAACCAATCAGATTACTTGATGCAAATTATTGCAACAATTTCACAATCTGAATGGCAAACAATGTAGATCCTGATCAGATAGCTTCGTCAGAAGCCATCTGATCTGGATCTACATTGTTTCAAAGATAAGGCTTATCCGGGATTAGCAGGACAAGGGTTAACACTCAAAGAAACAACCCAGCAGGCACAAGGTAATTGTGGCATCACATCAACGTCGGTGCAACGTCATGACGTTTCTGTGCAACGTTGTGATGTTGCACGGACGTTGATTTGATGTTGTGCTAGTGTCCTGTGCCTCCTGGGAAACGTTGCAGATATTTCTCAGAACTGCCTCAAATGTTGTGGATATTTGCTAGAACTGCCCCGGTAAGGCAATTCTAACATACGTCCACAAAATTTGCTTCTTTCAAATGTTGTGGATATTTGTTAAAATCTCCAGAAACTGACATCTGCACTTCTTGAATCAGTAGATGGGGAAGAATGGTCATAGAAAAGATTTGAAGATCAATCTCAATAAAAGATTTTGTTTGTATCAGAGTTAAATGGCCCAGTCAACACTATTTTAGGTCAATTTTTAGCCGGTCAGTTTACCTATCCACACTTTTCCTGGGCAGCCTTATATGTAAGCAGTTAACCAGTACAGTGCACATTCTTTCGCCAGAAACTGACAACTGCCCTTCTTGAATCAGTGGAAGGGAGAGAATAACCGTAGAAAAGATTTCATGATCAATCTCCACGAAACCATGTTGCCGCTATAAAAGAATGCACTTTGTCACACAGGTATATAATTGTTATGTACCCTCTAACAACATGCATTAACTCTTATCATGCTGTTCACGACAACCCATATCTTTGGAAACAATGTCGATCCGGATCAGATGGCTTCTGAAGAAGCCATCTGATCAGGATCTACACTGTTCAACATTCAGTTTATGAATTTGTAGGAATAAATTACATGAAAAAATCTGATTGGTTCAAAGTCAGGAATGGGTGTGGCTAAACTGAATATTCAGCAAGAGAAGGGTTAATCACAACAAAATAGGGTAAGAGTAATGATGATAGTTAAGGAATAATTCATTACAATAACACATCTGTGTGACATAGTGCATTCTTTCAGATCTCAAAAATGGTTATTTTTCTGGTGAAAATTTGTGATATTTTTCTTATTTCTAATAAAAAAATAGGTTGTGGGTGCTCGTTAGAACCACCTCACTGAGGTGGTTCTAACGAGTGCCCACAACCTATGTCTTGGAGCAGAAATGTATACCCATTTTCTCCATATAAAGTGGGGTTTAAGTGGGTGGTCAACTAATGAACTTGTTAATACGATGTATATTCTTCTCTTTAAAGATGTTGCTTCCAATTTGGTGGGACTTTTACCCGACATTGAGATGAAATGACTTCTCAAGCCCTGTCGCCCAATGAAACCAATAAGGTTTTTAAGCATGGACGGCCCGACTCAAACCGCTTTGCCTGGGCAGGCTTAGATCCTCTTAGCGGTTTACCAGTACTTGTGTGTGGTCAGTTTCAGCTCTGCATGGAAGCATCATGCGGCCCATCTATTTCTTCAAGCCTATATACCTCCTTAACCAGAGCTATGACATACCTCTTGTCAGTCTATATGATATACTCTTAAGAACTGTTGTACACGTCAGCCCAACTGGTTTGTAGATACAGAAGACCCCACTAAGTCTCTTAAATGCTGTTGGAGCCCAAACAAACTTTGGCATCTTGGCTTATGTCACTTAAAAGACAGAAAGCAGGATAAGTTATATACAGTCGAACTTCGATGGCTAGAACCGCTTTGGGACCATAAAAAGCTATTCGAGACAGCGGTAGTTCGAACCACTGAAGGTTACTGCCAAGAGGCATACCGAGATACTTTTGAACATCTTTCGATGTTATATAATGAAAATGTTTGCTGTGTGTACTCATTAGAATCGCCTCGGTGAGGCGATTCTAATGAGTACACGCAGCATACATTTGCAAGATAAAAGACTAAAATATCCTAATTTTTACCCTCCCTATTTCTTATGTGCAGGAATTCCCTAGGGACCCAAGAACGGGTTCGACCCAGCCATGGTAAACGAGCCATCGGTGTTCGAGCCATCGAAGTTCTACTGTACATATCGGTATATGGCCATCTTTCACGATCCAGCATATACTTACCATACTGATGCCGGGCAAATGGCTCAGGCAAGCCTGTGCATACATGCAGTCTCAACAGAGCCTTTGCTGTTAACCCATAATTGTATGCGGGAAACCTCTATAGGGGTACCTTGGCAAACAGTGCAGGTCCAGATCAGACGCCGCAGAATGCGGCGTCTGATCAAGGCTGCACTATTTGCTAACAGAATATTCTGTCTAAAAAAGAAGAAACACAAAAAGATAGGCCTGACATCCCTTATATGACAAATGGACTTGTCCAGCATATAGCAATGGGAGAGTCCACTAGCATACAATGGGTTAACAACATACAGCATAGCTCCAGATTAGGTGTTGTTGTTGTTGTTTTTTTCATCCAAAAAGTACTGTTATTTTTCTTATTTCTGCATGAAAACGTATGTAGAAGCATCTTAACCCATTGTGTACCAAATGGAATCTTCCTCCTTATATATAGCAGCCTCAGCAGGAGTCCATTTCAAAATTTAGTGGTGTCAAGTTGTGTTTTCTTAGTAGAATGCCTTGGCATTGCAACTTGTGTGAGATGCATACTGTAATAAGTAATGCATACTGGAATCATGTTTATCATTCCCACTGGTTGGGAGCGTACAGTACACTTAACCCGGATGTTCCGATCTGTATAGTGGACAGATCCTTGTCTTTTGTTATGACCTTGAAGGTGTATGTGCGTTGTCTGTCTTCTATATTTCTTATTTTATTTTTTGGACATAAACAACTTGGTAAGTGTGTATTTTGTTTTCCATACTGACCATCTTTGGGCACGGCAAGATGTTGTTTTCTATGCTTTAAATCTATTTTTCAGCTGCAAATCTCTATTGTTTGTAAGAATCACACCTCACCTGTGACCAGAAAATCGACAAATTGAGAGTTTTAATCGAAAGAAAAATATCTTTTAAGACAGTTTTAAGATAGATTAATAATCTATAATGAGTTATACTAAAAATAAGTGCCTCTAGAATTCCATACGAAATCACACGAAGAGCAAGACTGACCATCCCAAAAAATTTCTGACTGTATGGTATGTCTCATATTTACTGTATAACGTGTCTTAAGATACCTGGTTTTGACTGTATGGGTTGACGCTTTTAATGTGTGTAAGTTATTCAAAGGTACATTGCAGTATTTGTCTATGCAATAAGATGATAATGATTAAACAATAGCAATTCTACGTAAAAATATTAACTACCTATAAATTCCCGAAATCTTGGAGAAATTGCATGTGCTGTGTGCTGCATGTCATTGAACCTTTAGAGCACTACAGACTAGAGGTCTTAACCACTCGGCCAAATGAGCCAGCCTTCGAGGACTGTCTTCAGGTGCAAAATATTTAACAAAATGAGTCGCATCGTCACGTGTCTCTCTTCATCCACAGAACGCATAGCAAATACTCTGATCAGACAGCACAGAAATGCAATATGATTAGTTGTTCAAGACATATACATGTAAATTTATACAAAGAAATGAAGAGCTGTGGACCAGTCTGTGAAAGATAATTTCCTTTTCATCCTCGACCGAATAGATTGGGGGTTATAGCGATCGGCTATCCAAAACCCTTTGAGGTATATTGATGATACTTGGCATGTTTGTTCACAAGGTTGAGACAGCATGTCATTCACAAGGCCCACAACTCTGGGTGCCATGGTTATTATTGTATTTGAGTTATCTCCCCCTCTAATAAAATTGTATGACTATCTTGTGATCGCCGTATCTTCAACAGTCTTCGAGTGATGTTCATTGTTTAAGTTAAGCAAGCCTGTCATGGGCAAGAACCTCGACTCTTGGTGCACTGGTTTGTGGGTTACCTCCCCTGACAAAATTTTGTGGGCCCTAGCTCAGAAACCCTTTGAGATATATGGATAATACTTGGCAAGATTGAGACAGCATGACATGCGCAGGAACCACAACTCTAGTGCGATGGTATTTGGGTTATATCCCCTCCTAATAAAATCATTTACTCTGAGACATAATGATGGGACTTGGTATAGTTGAACGTGAGGCTAGGCAGGTGTTTCGTGTGTGAAAATCATGACTCTGGGTGCACTTTTTCTTTTTTTAGTTATTTCCCCAAACAATATAATCTTGTGATGACCATAACTTGGATACCCTGTGAGATATATTGATGGTATTTGGCACAGTTTTGACAAGGTTGAAACAGTGTGTCATGCCAAAGAACCACCAACCGGGTCCACCACAAACGACTAATTCATCACGTCTGAAATTAGTGAAAGAAACAAAATTGGACCATTTCAACTTGAGCATAACAAAACAAAAACTCATCTATGCGTCCAGCAAAGACTAATCTCAGTCTGAGCATCTGCCCAGTCTGAAGAGTGTGAAAAAAGTGAAAAACAATCGAGTGGTAAACTGGCCACCAAGTGCACAGCGAAGAATCTAATCAGACTGGGTGGATGCGCAAGCTGATCCGAATCTTCGTCGGGCGCAGTCATTTTGTCATGTTTTGTGTTTCATCTGAGACAGTTTGAAGAACCCGATGAAGAAAGTGTGTATATGCCAAGTTTCCACACTTCCGAAACAAAATAGCTAACGTATTTAAATGTTATCCTACGAATATGTCGAAATCGCTCTATGGTATTATCAGGACACACAATATAAAATAATCGGAACACGACATACAGTTCTGAGAAATCATTTTTGCGACATGCGATACAAACCAGTTTTTGACCCCTCTATCGTTTTCTTTGAAAATAATTGCCCTTACATGGCAAGATGTTTAGTACTATTAATAAAAGCTGACCCGAAATACATCATAAAATAGTTAAAATGCATTAGCAGTCGTTTCAAGTAAGGTTGGTGGCAAAGCTTGATTAAATTGTACCGGTGCAGCGTTTGAAATCGAAAGTAGGATACTGATTTTCTAGAAACAAATGTGAAAATAAACGAAATCATAGCAATAAACAGAAAATCAAGGTAGCATGTCGAAAAGACTTTTAGTTATGCTTCCCGAACTACTGCTAAGAAGTCGAAATTCTAATGATTAATAATTTCAAAACACAAAAATAAACATTCTGTAACATACCCGACATATCGGAACAAGGATCTGTCCACTATACAGATTGGAACATCCGGGTTAAGTGTACTGTACGCTCCCAACCAGTGATTCCTAAAGTTCCTTAAAGAGGAAGCATTTGGGATCACCTCGCTAAGGGAAAATGGAATTCTGAAAACAGACGCGCACAATAAGGCTAATATAAAATGTGACAAACAGTTTCAATCTGCATTTATTCGTGAAAATGATGGTGAGCTACCGTCCAAAGCCCACCATGAGCATACAGTTGACCTCAAGGGGGTTGCTTAACTGTTGGATAAGCTCAAAATACATAAGACATCTGGGCCGGATGACCTGAATGCCAGCTTACTTGAGGAATGTAGTGTTGAAATTTCTCCTCTACTGGCCTTTATCTTCAACGAATCACTTGCTACTCAAGGTGCTGTACCAGATGACTGGGGACAAGCAAATGTCACTCCGGTCCATAAAAAAGGGGGAAATATGATGCTGCAAATTATAGACCATGCAGTGTCGCTTACATGCATCTGTTGCAAAACCCTAGAGCAAATATAAGTTCAGAATCAGAACTGTTACTGGTGGCACATCAAATGACATATACACCAGGACCTGTGATACTCTATCAAAGAGATCAACTTAGCTACCTCAGCTGTGGAAATGGTCAAATCATTCCAATCTCTGATGGTTTGAGGGAAGAATGATTATTTATAAATGTCAGTTCTTGAACACAGTGTAGGACCAGAAATGTATAGTGTCTGGGATTGTATGTGACCTGCAATTCTGAACAGTGCGAGTTGGACACTTGACGGATCAACTGAAGTTGCCACAGTATGTAAAGTTTGTGCTCATTTATCGTTTTTTGGCAATTACCTCAAACCCTTGTTATCCATTTGTCCATTAAGGAACATGTCAGGCAATGGGAATGGCTTGATCATTTTGGCATGCAAAACTTGAAATGATTCTGCCTGCAAAGATCTGCCAGTATCAGCTCATTAGCATGCGTAAAGGTGTTTTCTACCGAAAGAAAAGTCTGTTCGTGTATACTGTCAATGTATTTATCAATGATTTCCAAGATGCAATCCCCAAATGTGATAGAAATACATGTACCACAGTCCTTCCACTTGTGCGACAGCAATTTTGTATTGTCACTTGCAGAAGCATGTTTCAGATTTGTACAGTCATTTCATGAGATTTTGTACACTCACCTGAAGAGATTTATAAGTTATTTCTAGGTACATGTAAATGGAGAAATTTCGCCAGTTTGCAACAAAATCTCTTTTACACTGACCATTGTGTTGAACGTCATGATGGATGCGGAGAAGAAAGTAATAATTTAGAAATGTTATATTTCATTTCATTTTGTGTCCTGTGTAGTATGTATCATGACAGCGTGAACATGATAAATCATGTATTTGGATGACAGTCGTAAGTCGTTTTGAACTTGTTTAATGGTTAACAAGAGGGCCAAGATGACCTGAATCGTTCACCTGATGTCAAGCTGACACTTTTCTATCTTTAGCCCTGGCGACCATTTTTCTCAATAGAGTGCAACCGTTTTAGCTTTTTTGGTGTGAATAAAAAAATGTCCTCCCCAAATTGTCTTTTTCTACTAATTTATACATCCAGTCAACTATTTCTAATAAGAGTTTATGATTTCTGAATGGTTAAAGTAAGCAAATCTTGCATAATTGTCCTGCTTGCATAATTGACCCTGCTAAAAATGCCCGGGAGGGCCTAAGCAGTATATGAAGATAGATAATTTGTCAACGATATTTGCATGATACATGTTCATTGTACTTGAATAAAATCGGCATTTAACTCACTAGTTATCCAAACGAAATAACTAACAAGGCATCACAGGCACTACAAATCCCCTCGCACAAGGAAGTTCTTTGTGTGTGAAAAACACTGAACTGACAAAAGTCCAACTTGCTTGAGATATTATCATTTGCGACATTCGTGGGGAGTTTTCATTAAAATCCATCAATAAATGTAGGCTCTATAGATCGATGACAACGTTTTTTCTAAAAATAGCCACAGTGACCTTGACCTCAGGACCCTGTAAGTCGGACTTGCTCGAAATATTATCATACCCAACATTTGTGAGAAGTTTTTGATTTTTAATTATACTAACATCTACATGTATCAATAAATCTTGGCCCTAGAGCGGTGACAAAGTTTTTTCTAAAAATAACCACAGTTACCATGACCTTGACCTGAGTACTCTGAAAGTCGAACTAGTTCGAGATATTATTATAAGCAACATTTGTGTAAAGTTATATTAAAAATCTATCAATAAATGTAGCTGCTAGAGCAATGACAAAGTTTTTCTAAAAAAAACAACAGTGACCTTGACCTGAGGACCCTGAAAGTCCAACTCGCTTGAGATATTATCATACCCAACATTTGTGTGAAGTTATAGACCAATGACGAAGTTTTTCTAAAAATAGCAACAGTGACCTTGACCTTAAGGCCATGACCTCGAAAGTAGAACTCACTCCAGATATTATCATTTGCAAAAGTTGTGAGAAGATATATTAAAATCCAACAATAAATACAGGCACTGTAGCGATGACAAAGTTTTTCTAAAAATAGCCACAGTGACCTTGATCTTGAGGTCATGACCTTGAAAGTTGAACTCGCTCGAGATATTATCATAAGCAACATTTGTGTAAAGTTATAGCAAATTCATCAACAAATGTAGAAGCTTACGTGGTGTAGTGGTTACACTACTCGCCTTGTAAACCAGGGGTCGCAGGATTGACCCAGGGCTTCTCCAGACTTTTGGATGAGTCTTTAAACCGAGGCCCCATCTCCGTATGACCTTAGCTGTTGGTGAGACGTAAAACTCAAACACTCACTCACTCATCAACAAATGTAGCCCCTACAGCGATGACAAAGTTATTCTGAAAATAGCCAGTGACCTTGACCTCTATCTCAGGACCCTGAAAGTCAAACTTGCTCAAGATACTATCATACCCAACATTTGTGTGAAGTTATATTAAAATCTATCAATAAATATAGGCGCTAGAGTGATGACAAAGTTTTTCTAAAACTAGCCACAGTGACCTTGACCTTGACGCCATGACCTTGAAAGTCGAGCTCCCTTGAGATTATCATAAGCAACAATTGTGTGAAGTTATATTAAAATCTGTAAATAAATGTAGGCGCTAGAGCAATGACAAAGTTTTTCTAAAAATAGCCACAGTGAACTTGACCTTGAAGCCATGATCTTGAAAGTCCAACTCGCTCAAGATATTACATAAGCAACATTTGTTTTAAATTATATTAAAATCCGTCAATAAATGTAGGCGCTAGAGTGATGACTTTTTCGAAAATAGCCACAGTGACATTGACCTTGAAGTCATGACCTTGAAAACGATGACAAAGTTATTCTGAAAATAGCCAGTGACCTTTACCTCTACCTCAGGATACTGAGACAAACTTGACTGAGATACTATCATACCCAACATTTGTGTGAAGTTATATTAAAATCTATCAATAAAAATAGCTGCAGTGACCTTGACCTTGAGGTCATGACCTTGAATGTCAAAATCCCTCAAAATATTATCATAAGCAACATCCGTGTGAAGTTATATTAAAATCCATCAATAAATGTAGGCGCTAGAGCGATGACAAAGTTTTTCTAAAAATAGCCACAGTGACCTTGACCTTGAGGACATGACCTTGAAAGTCGAACTCGCTTAAGATATTATCATAAACAACATTTGTGTGAAGATATATTAAAATCTGTCAGTAAATGTAGGTGCCAGAGCGATGACAAAGTTTTTCTAAAAATAGCCACAGTGACCTTGACCTTGAGGTCATGACCTTGAAAGTGAAACTCGTTCGAGATATTATCATAAGCAAAATCTATGTGAAGTTATATTAAAATCCGTCAATAAATGTAGGCGCTAGAGCGATGACAAAAGTATGTAGGCACAAAATGCTATATCCCCCCTCACAACTGTGTTGTGTGAGGGGATAATAAATAATTAAAACGAATTTTAAAATGACTTTTTTTTCATATTCTTTTAAGAATTTTAATCTGTTTGGCTGCAAAATAAAAATGTTTTGAATTTTTATTATTTCCATTCATTTCTCATACAGCCTTTTAACCCTTTACGGGTGGAGAGGTGTCTGTATAAGTGCGGGGTTAAAAGTCTTTATTAGGTAAGGGCGAGGATTGTGGCCACGTAAAATCGATTTAAACCCCCCCCCCCCCAAGTGGAATTCGTTTCACTGACCGTTCCAAGGCGGTTCTTCTGTTGCGGTTTATTTTTGTTATGGTTTGTCTTTGGGTGTTTGTGTCGCTTATATTATTTTGTTTTGGATAGCCAATTGGCCATTTTGTGGGAAAGTAACTGTCCTGTTGGCTTTCTGCTATTGATGTTTCCATTAGGGTCTGTTATTTCATGTTTGTGTTTCTTTCCCTTTGGTGTCTCTGGTGGGAGCTGTGGGTTAATTGTATTGATTCCTGATCATTGCCTCCACTTCTATTTATTAGGATTGTTTGTTTGTTTGTTTGTATTGGAGTATAATGGCCCAGTCAATACTATTTAGGTCATTTTTCAGCCAGTCATTTTACTTATCCACACCTTTTCTGGGCAGGCTTATACGTAAGCGGTTAACCAGTACAGTGCACATTCTTTTGTCAGAAACTGACAACTGCCCTTCTTGATATTAGGATTGGACAGAAATAATTAAAATTCAAAACATTCATATTTTGCAGCCAAAAAGATTAAAATTTTTACAATTATCGAACAATTATTATTTTAAAAGTTGTTCAGGTAATTACATGTATTTAGCTATTTTATTTGGATAAATTCTGAGATTACTGCCCACTTTATTCAAGACCCTGCAAATACTGTTGACAAATTATGCAAGATTTTGTCAGAAATCATATAATTTTATTAGAATTGCAGAGATTGCAGAGAATGGAAGCTCTCTGCTATCAATCCTCATGATAGACAAGCCACGAGATCTGGTGTAAGATCTGCCATGTCTCCAGCAAGCCAGCTACCTGGAAGGGGGCCCACTTATGTGGACTTTGCCCCTGTACCTGCATGTTAATCAAAAATCCATTGATGATGATGATGATGATTTATTCATAGTTGGGCTGCGGTTTAAAATCTCCTAAATTCCCTTTGTTTTCTGTTGATTTCTGCCCTCTGTAACTCATGGGTAAGATAGATAACTGTGTATTGACCAGATAAGTGGCTTGTATACAAAAAAGCCAAATAATATGGCTCAAAGCAAAAACTATCAAAAATTAATTGTTACAAAGAAGCTTTTACAGTTGCATTATACACTTGCTAAACCCCAACCTTTTCCATCCCCACCCCTCCATTTGCATTGAGGCTGTGGTTAGGGCACCGAAAGATTCAACCTTTGGTGCGCAATTAAACTGGAATGAATCTTATTAGAACAAGAAAGCAGTCTGAGGGACAGCCAAATCCCCTGCCGCATTTTGTATCAAGGCTAAACCTTGTGACCTTCACCTGTGACCTTGACCTTGAGTTGGCATGGTTTATTTATGGGTTCTGCACATCAGCTCACTATGGGGGTATATTTCACAAAAGTTTAATGAAAATCCTTCCTGGGGTAAAGGAGATATGGAACGGACAAAAAAATTCAAAGTTTCAAACTCGGGACCTTCACCTGTGACCTTGACCTTCAGTTGGCATGGTTTATTTATGGGTTCTGCACATCAGCTCACTGTGGGGGATATTTGACGAAAGTTTAATGAAAATCCTTCCAGGGTCAAATGAGATATTGAATGGACACAAAATTCAATGTTTCAAACTCGTGACTTTCAACAGTTACTGTTGCCTTGATCTTGAGTTAGCATGGTTTATTTATATGTTATGCACATCAACTCAGTTACTGGGACATTTGTCCAACGTTTAATGAAAATTCTTTGAAGGATTAAGGAGATATGGAACGGACACAAAATTCAGAGTTTCAAACTCATGACCTTCCAATCGGACCTTGATCTGGTGTCGGCATGATTCATTTATGGGCTCTGCACGTGAGCTCGAGGGGGATAATTGACCAAAGTTTAATGAAAATCCTTTGAGGGGTAAAAGAGATATGGAACTGACACAAAATTCGAAGTTTTAAACTTGTGACCTTCAAATGTGACCTTAACCTTGAATCAGCATGGTTCTTTATGGGTTCTGCACATCAGCTCACTGAGGGTGATAATTGACCAAAGTTTAATGAGAATCCTTGCAGGGGTAAAGGAGATATAGAACGGACACGAAATTCAAAGTTTCAACTCTTGACCTTCAAATGTGACCTTGACCTTGAGTCGGCATGGTCATTTATGGGTTCTGCACATCAGTTCTCTGAAAAGAATATTTGACCAAAGTTTAATGAAAATCCTTCCAAGGGTAAAGGAAATATGGAACGGACACAAAATTCAAAGTTTCAAACTTGTGACCTTCAACTGTGACCTTGACCTTGAGTCAGCATGGTTTATTTATGGGTTCTGCACATCAGCTCACTGAGACGAATAACTGACCGAAGTTTAATGAAAATCTATCAAATGGTTCAGGGTTCAACATAAACCTTTTCAATAAGTGGGACAAGGTGGTCCTATAACTCTTGGGATACACTGGACCTGATCTAAGTTCAGCTGGACCGAAGAAATGATGAGTGATAAATGTACATTAGTTCTGCAGTAATCAGATTATTTCCATTATTATTGATCTATACAGATGGTAAATCTTCTGCAAAAAAAAATGAAAACACAAACTGACTTTATGATAAAATTTAACGTTTAAAACAGGGATTTTAATAACTTTGGTGGGAGATTTTCAACTGGACCATTCGGACGGACCAGCCAGCCACTGACCTTACTAGACCTGACCAGGTTTCCACTACACAATGTCCATCGGTCTTGGGTTAATGTCGCACCCTGGGGTTCAGGAAATATGGAGCGGACAAGAAAGTGTTATGGACAGACAGAAGACGGATGTTCCAACATGTCAGGTTTAAGGGCTTTTTCTTTTGTTTTCTTTTGTTTGGTTTAGGGGCTAACCTCCTAAACCTTTTATTTACGGAATAAATCTACTGTTTACCAATCGCTTTCCGATCATTTTCTATTGTTATCAATCTGGACACTAGCCCCTAAACCTGACATGTTTGCCCGGACAGACGGATGGATGGACAGACTGAGTGAGTGACAGACGAAGGCCATTCCTATAATCGCCGCTCCGCTTCGCGGCGGGGGATTAATAAGTTCCTTTTGAAAATGGACTGAACCTCAAAAAGCCTTTAAAATATGCTTAACCATAGAGATGATCCTCAGTTAAAGAATTTACTGGTAATATTTGCAACTGGTCCCAGCATTTGAGAAGACAGATTCCGAATTCATCTTCTAAAGGTTGAATTTTAACCCTTTTTGTACCAAATGGAATCTTCCTCCCTATATATATCAGGAGTCCATTTTAAAATTTAGGGGTGTCATTTTGTTTTTTTTTCAAAATTGATTTGGAAAATGGCTGAACTTTAAGCAAACAATGGAGGCCCTGATCAGACGCTGCATTCTGCGGCGTCTGATCTGGGCCTGCACTGTTTGCCTGGGTACCCGTTTTGGGGTTTCCGGTACAAAATGGGTTAATACCTCTTCAAAGTCGAAAGGGTGTAAATTTCGGTGTATTTTGTGTAAAACTTCCTTTTTAATTCTTCACAATAAATCACAGACCTTTCAGGTCACTGTACAAAACCAATTGTCCTAGATCTCAGAACACTGTACAACCACAATACAAGTGACTGTACAACTATTTATTCAAGTAGCAACATTGGATCAAGAAATTTGGAGTCCAGTATGTTGTGAAACCATTGCATGTT
This sequence comes from Lucinisca nassula, assembly GCA_963580285.1. Classification (NCBI taxonomy): domain Eukaryota; kingdom Metazoa; phylum Mollusca; class Bivalvia; order Lucinida; family Lucinidae; genus Lucinisca; species Lucinisca nassula. The sequence goes on from OY757010.1 coordinate 53,233,094, forward strand.
TTCACAGAAAAATAATTTTTATTCATTTTCTTCTTGGAAAATAACATTTTAATTCAAAAAATTCTTAAACAGAGCCATCACTTTGGGATAAAATCATTTGTATTTTAGCACAATTGGCTGATTAAGACATTCCCATAACTCATGAGAAACCTGACAACCAACCTATGTGCTTCTTATACAATCCACACACAACAGACAATTTGTAAGATATGAAGGTTTTACCATAACCATCAAAATAAATAAATAAACACAAATTTTACACACCATGTCTTTGTTTTGAGGTTTGACTTTGAGGTTTAACATCCCCGTCAACACTGTAAAGGATATTTTGGAGACGTTGCTTCCAATTTTGTGGGACTTTTACCCAAAAGTGAGGTGACATGACATCTCAAGCCCTGCAACCCAATGAAACCAATAGGGTTTATAAGCATGGATGGTCAGACTCGCACCACTTTGCCTGGGCAGGCTTAGATCCTCTAAGCGGTTTACCAGTACTCGTGTGTGGGTCGGTTTCAGCTCTGCATGGAGGCATCATGCATCCCATCTATTTCTTCAAGCCCCAATGGGTGAAGGCCTTTCACACCATGTCAGCCTTATTCAATCCCAAACACTGTACATTTCTGGTCCTACACTGTGTTGCAGAGAGGTCTGAAATGCCAATGAATTTTTATTTCAACAGTTCCTTGCTGGGGGAACAAGGTCATCTGTTCGAATGCTGGCAGTACCCTTTAGACACCTTTGTATAATAGTAGGAGCTTACTGTCCCTTCTCCTTTTCTTGAGAGGCTCCCATCTTAATTTTCCTAGTATTCCAGTCATACTCCCAGTTTCAAAGCAGAAACTGCTTGATACATATCTAGCAGCTCTATATATTCTGAACTTTTTCAATTTCTTCATTAAGGACCACTCCACTCGAGGTCCCAGATACAGCTACTATATTGCAAGACTAGGCGAACAAGTCCAAAATATATGCTGCCTCTTTTATATCCCAAGGACACTGATGTAGCAACATAAACAAGCACCTAGCCTTTGAAAGCACTCTTGCTGATTGTCAACATGATTTTGTAAGTCAAAGGTCTTGCAAAATGCAATTTGTTCAGTTTTACCATGACTATACCTGTGATAATTTTACGATGACCTTCAGGGTTCAACTTAAACTTTTTTTAATAAGTGGACAAGGTGGTCCTGTAGGCTGTAACTCTTGGGATACATTGGACCTGATATAAGTTCAGCTGGACCGAAGAAATGATGAAAACCATACTGAAGAGATAAATGTACATTAGTTCTGCAGTATTAATCAGATTATTTATATTATTACTGCAGTATTAATCAGATTATTTATATTATTACTTATAAATCTACACAGATGGTAAATCTTCTGCAACAAACTGTAAACACAAACTAATTTTATGATAAATGTTTAAAACAGGGATTTTAATAACTTTGTAGGCAGATTTTTAACTTGACCATTCGCACCAGCCAGCCACTGATATGCTAGATAATTTTTTAGAACTCAAATACACTAAATTGTAAAATAAGTGAAAACTAATAGTGTTTATAGTGCTGAAAGTTCTATATACCTATTCTTGCGGGCTGACTGAGTATTTTTTCGAATTTTCGAAAGGTTGCTCCTCTGATACAAATTGAAAATTTGTGCCATTTTTTTTTTTTTTGGTTTGGGTTTTACGGCCCTTTCAAGATTATTTCACTCATATCGAGCCGATCGTTAATCAGAGGTGGGCGAAAACCGGAGTACCCGGAGAAAAACCACCTGACCTTCCGTTGCAGAACTTGGCGTCTCACACGTGGCCCGAGCGAGGCTCGAACCTACGGCGGTGAAAGACCTAATGACTAAGAGTCAGCGCTCTTATCCACTAGGCCACGGAGGCCCGTTAAATTTGTGCCATGGGAGATCCTTTAATTCCTTCCATTTTCGCTTTTCGTTACAGATAGCCTTTAAGGTTGGGTATGCCAGATAATTTTTTAGAATTCAAATACACTAAAATGTAAAATAAATGAAAACTAATAGTATAATATTATCTTTCTTCAACTGCTTGTTTAAGGAAGAAATACTTTTTTTTTTTTTTTTCTTAAACAAGTTTTATAAAGCTTTTTTATGTAAAAGTTTTATGGGACTGGTTTATGTGACATGTATCTTACACCAAATTGAAATATCACCTAGTCTTAATGTTAATTTTATCTCTTGTAGGATTGCCATGTAACATATATCTGTGATATTCTTCTTAATATCTGTGATCTTTGTTATAACTTTATACTTGTATAGTCTTAATATGTGTTTGTCGACAAAATAGCCCTAGGCTAATGTTAAATTGTTGTAAATTATGAATGTCGACTTTAAATAAAGCTTCTTGTATCTTGTATCTTGACCTAACAAGACCTGACCAGGTTTCCACCAGACAATGTCCATTGGTGTTGGGTTAATGTCGAACCCTGACCATGAGGGAGATTTACTTCTCAGATGAGGGAGATTGGGGTCTCAATTAGGGAGATTGGGGTCTCAATGAGGGAGACTTTTTGGCGACACATTAAAATTGTTTTTCTTATCATTTTTCTATGGTTTAGAGGTATCATTTTTCTATGGTTAAGAGTTTAAATGAACTTGAACTACTTAATTAAATTGATAGAACATATTTTTATCAAATTTTAATTTCAGAACAGCAAGTTTATGGTTATTTACAAAGAATTCTGTAAAGTTCTATACAGATCCATCTGGTATGCCTTATCGATATGATATCAAGTACCCATAACATAATGTTGTGGGTACTTGTCAGAATCACTTGATTGTTGCAAGTACCCACATGTTTTAGTGCCGAAATACTTGGAACGAAAAATTTATTATATCCAAAAAGTTAGTCTTAGGAACGTTTGTTGGCACCGGTTGAAAACATTTATAAAGAATCCCTTCTTCCCTTGAACCATTAGAGATTGGAAAGCCCTTCCCCCGATTTGATTATTTCGACAGCTGAACATCACCTGAACAAGTTTGTGAAATGAATATCCCCCGTTACCCCACTTCATGTAGAGTCTGAGAAAACTGGGTTTTACGGTGTCTACGATGGTTGGGTTGCTAAGATTACCTCTTTGGTGAGAGCTAGGGATTAACTTTCCATATCCTGGTGTCTGATTCTGAGTTATAATTTCAGTTTTGTGGTACATAAATTATGTACGAACTTTGTGGTGGCGAATCTTTTAAGCTGAACAGTACCCAGTAACACAGCTATACTACAACTGCATACCATGTCTAAAGCTGTACAGCTTCAAATGGAGTAAGCCTAAAAAAGGCGAAAACAAAAATATGGCCTAGGTTTAGGTATTTGTAGTATTTTTTTTTAACACAAACACTCGTGAGTATCTCGATATATAAACGGTGCGATAGTAAAATCATAAAATTGACCACTCATATTTGGAAGGTTTGTACTTTGGAAACGTGTGTAGGAGTTATTGTGTAGGTTTAAAAATTAGTCCTTCATTATATCATATTTTATCATTCTCAATATTTTATAGTTTGCAGATACGGGCTAACATTTCAGCACAAAAATTCTTGATTGACGTAAAAAACATCTCTCTGTAATTTTGTGCTGCAGTAAACATACCACCGGAAATTTAGTCCTGGTAGACTTTTCCATGGTAAAGATAAAGATAAGATAAAGAAGCTTTATTTAACGTCGCATATTCGAAACAAATAACATAAGCTCTGTAGAGCTTTTATTGCGACAAACAAAGTATCCTCTAACAAACACTTACCTGCCTTCATTTATCTTCCTAGGACTACCCCTGATAATGCGAGCGTCAGCCAAGGGAGCTCCTAGTACCATTTTTCACGCCTTTGGTATGGCGCGGCCGGGGATCGAACCCGCGACCTCCCATTCCCGAAGCGGACGCTCTACTACCGAGCTATCGGGTCTTGGACAGCCGCATTCTAGAATCTGGATAGATCTCCCAAAAGATCTTCCTGGTTTATCAGTGGTCCCAGCAGTGCAGTGGTTAACCCGAGATCTCTGGCTGTAGTGAAGGCCGCCAAATCAGAAAACCAAAAAGGCTTATACACTGTAGAACGTCAGAGAAGGCTCGGATTATGCAGTGGTGAAACACTTTACTCGTGATTGAGGGTCAGCAGGGTTCAGTATAGAAATGATGTCATTACGCAAACGGTTCCCCAATAATTTGGCCTTTTGACATACCATGCCAACTGTAGCAGTGGTGTAAAATTTCCCTCAAACTTACTTGCCCTTATTGTCTAAACTTTTCATTTAGGTGCTAAAAATGAAGAAAAAGTAAGGTCAGTTTTGAAAATCTTACTCGCCCTGCCTTAAAACTTACTCGCAAATGCGAGCGGGCGAGTGGAATTTTACACCCCTGTGTAGGGAGGCTAAGGTAGTGATTTTCATTTCTAGGTTCAATATTAACTTTTTCAATAACTGAATTGAATCTGACCGATCCTAGAGGAAAGAAAGAATCCCTTTCGAGATGCAATGGACCGAGGGCGCGTTTGATTTACCCAAATCAGAATCAGGATACAAAAGAAAGAAGTGTGACATTTCGTCTAAAATCCTTAATACATGTATTTTGTTTTACGAAATGTCATACCAGACCGATTGTTTTAGACCAATTGTCGTATTAGATGAAGTGTCTATTTGGCAAAATGGGTTTAGACGAAATGCCATGCACGGTGCATCCAATCAAATCATTCTGTTCGTAAAGTGGCAGAATCATGTTTGTGATTTAGAAAAGGTGCATGATTTGGAATCTGGATTCGGATTCTGCGGCGTCTGATCTGGGCCTACACTTTTTCCCAAATACCCGTTTTGGAGTTTCTGGTACAAATGGGTTAAAGCATGTGCGGTAATAACAGCGAATACCGGAAGAGGGTTTCTTTTTGTCGAGTGTCAAGTATCGATTTGTAAAAGTAAAGTTTCAGTTAAAACTGTTATTAATATCAAATTTAAACTGTCGAAAGTCAACAATTTTAACTCGATACTTAATAATTTTAACTTGATAGGGTCACAGATTGTTTTGCCCGTGAGTCGTTTCACCCATGAGTTGTTTCGCCCGTGGGTCATTTCGCCCTGTGTCGTTTTTGCCCTGGGTTGTTTCGCCTGTGGGTCGTTTCACCCCAATTTGGTGGGTCGTTTCGCCCATATTTTTATTCAGGCCCTATGGATTGAGTCAAGGTATGTGCTGGTTTATAAAGGAGTTGAGGGGGATATTGGGAGTCGGTGTGCTCTGGCCTGTTTATTCAATACCTATATATGGTGAGTGAGTGTTCGAGTTTTATGTCTCACCAACAGCTAAGGTCTTATGGAGATGGACCTCGGTTTAAAGACTCATCCGAAAGTCTGGAGAAGCCCGGGATCGATCCCGCTACCCCTGGTTGACAAGGCAACTACACCACGGAGGCTTCTTCCCTATATATGGTAATATCCTAGTTGGGTGCAGCTGGACGACCTACGGAAGGTTTGGGCAACTGCGCTACCAAATATTCAAGGATTTTGTTTGATTGAGGTTTCACGTTCACGTCAACACTGTAGCGTGTACTGGGTCGTCCACGAAGTCAAGCAACGCGGTCACCCATCCAGGTACTAACCGCAATCTCCGTTGCTTAACTTCGTGAATAAGCCAACCACTCTACCTGCGTCGCTAAAAGAGCCCGCTCCTACAGCAAGGCTGTAGAAGTAGTATTTATCCATAACCATTACATTTCTCCCCCTCAACTCTTGACTTCGTCCGGAAGTCACACATGCCTCACAAGGCTAAACCCGAGGGTGGAGTCTATGTAACAAACCAGCGGCACTGTTTCCATCCCACTGCTGCCACCAATGTAGCGTGTACCGGGTCGTCCACGAAGTCAAGCAACGCGGTCACCCATCCAGGTACTAACCGCAATCGCCGTTGCTAAACTTAGCGAATAAGCCAACCACTCTACCCGCGTCGCTAAAAGAGCCGGCTCCCACAGCAAGGCTGTAGAAGTAGTATTTATCCATAACCGTTACATTTCTCCCCCCTCATCTCTTGACTTCGTTCCAAAGTCACACCTGCCTCACAAGGCTAAATCCGAGGGCGGGGTCTATGTAACAAACCAGCGGCACTGTTTCCATCCCACCGCTGCCACCAATGTAGCATGTACCGGGTCGTCCACGAAGTCAAGCAACGGGGTCACCCATCCAGGTACTAACCGCAATCTCTGTTGCTTAACTTCGTGAATAAACCAAGCACTCTACCTGCGTCGCTAAAAGAGCCGGCTTCCACAGCAAGGCTGTAGAAGTAGCATTTATCCATAACCGTTACATTTCTCCCCCTCAACTCTTGACTTCGTCCCGAAGTCACTAAACCCGAGGGCGGAGTCTATGTAACAAACCAGCGGCACTGTTTCAATCCCACTGCTGCCACCAATGTAGCGGTACCGGGTCGTCCACGAAGTCAAGCAACGCGGTCACCCATCCAGGTACTAACCGCAATCTCCGTTGCTTAACTTAAGCCAACCACTCTACCTGCGTCGCTAAAAGAGCTGGCTCCCACAGCAAGGCTGTAGAAGTAGTATTTATCCATAACCGTTACAACACTATTTATGTCATTCTGGAGACGTTGCTTCCAATTTTGTGGGACTTTTACCCGACACTGAGATGAAATGACATTTCAAGCCCTGTCGCCCTATGAAACCAATAAGGCTTATATGTATTATGTACTTATATTTTACATGGACAGTTGGACACATTCATTCAACTTTGTGATATTACAGGCAAGATGACAGAAGCTGACATACAGCTGGCCCTTCTGCAGAAATTAGAGGAATATGGTATGTAGTATGTTTACAGTTAACCCATTGCATACTGGTGGACTCTTCCATTGCCATATGTTGGATAAGTCCATTTGTTGTATAAGGGGTGTCAGGCCTTTTTTTAGCTCACCTGTCACGTAGTGACGAGGTGAGCTTTTGAGATCACTTTTTGTCCGTCGTCCGTCGTGCGTGTGTGCATCAGTGCGTGTGTGTGTGCGTAAACTTTTTCTTCAAATGACATCTCCTCCTAAACCACTGATTGGATTTTAACCAAACTTCACAGGAATTATCCTTAGGTGGTCCCTTTCAAAGTTGTTCAAATGGTTCTGGTCCATTGCACATCTAGGTCACAGGAGCTAAAAATAGATTTTTAAAATGAAAACTTTAAAAATCTTCTTCTCTGAAACCGCAAGGCCCAGGTCTTTGATATTTGGTGTGAAGCTTCATCTAGTGGACCTTTACCAAGATTGTTCAAATTATGGCCCTTGGGCCAGAAATGCCCCCGCCCCGGGGGCCTTTGGGTTTACATAGGCTTATATAGGGAAAATCTTTAAAAATCTTCTTCTCTGAAACCACAAGGCCCAGGTCTTTGATATTTGATGTGAAGCTTTACCTAGTGAACCTCTACCAAAATGGCCCAGGTCTTTGATATTTGGTGTGAAGCTTTACTTAGTGGACCCTTACCAAGATTGTTCAAATTATAGCCCTGGGGCGAAAAATGCCCCCACCCCGGGTGCCTTTGGTTTTACATAGGCTTATACAGGGAATATCTTTAAAAATCTTCTTCTCTGAAACCACAAGGCTCAGATCTTTGATATTTGGTGTGAAGCTTCATCTATTGACCTCTACTGAGATTGTTCAAATTATAGCCATAGGGCCAAAAATGCCCCCGCCCCTGGGGTTTACATAGGCTTATATAGGGAAAATCTTTAAAAATCTGCTTCTCTGACATCACAAGGCCCAGGTCTTTGATATTTGGTGTGAAGCTTCACCTAGTGGACCTCTACCAAGATTGTTCAAATTATAGCCCTAGGGCCAAAAATGCCCCCGCCCCGGGGGCCTTTGGTTTTGCATAGGCTAATACAGGCGAAATCTTTAAAAATCTTCTTCTCTGAAACCGAAAGGCCCAGGTCTTTGATATTTGGTATGAAGCTTCATCTAGTGGACCTCTACCAAGATTGTTCAAATTATAGCCTTAGGGCCAAAAATGCCCCTGCCCCGGGGGCCTTTGGTTTTACATAGGCTTATACAGGGAAAATCTTTAAAAATCTTCTTCTCTGAAACCGCAAGGCTCAGATCTTTGATATTAGGTGTGAAGCTTCATCTAGTGGACCTCTACCAAGATTGTTCAAATTATAGCCCTGGGGCCAAAAATGTCCCCATCCCCGGGGCCCTTTGGTTTTTCGTAGGCTTATATAGGGAAAATATTTAACAATCTTCATCTCTGAAACCACAAGGCTCAGGTCTTTGATATTTGGTATGAAGTTTCTCCTAGTATAGCCTTTGGGCCAAGAATGTACTAGAGACACTGATTCTCAGGTGAGCGATTCAGGGCCCTCTGGGCCCTCTTGTTTCTATTTTTGACGGAAAATTCTGTTAGCAAATAGTGCAGGCCCTGATCAGACCCCGCATTTTGTGGCATTCTGCGGCGTCTGATCTGGGCCTGCACTGTTTGCCAAATTACCCCTTTAGGGGTTTCCAGCATGCTATGGTTAAAAGTGAAGAAATTAGACTATGTACATAAGCAGACCTGAAAGTGTACAAATTTTGATGGACCACATTTTATTAAATGATTTGAAACATCATTCAGTATATCCTAACATCTTGTCCATCACACAAAATGGTTTGAATTTCATTACAGACTCCTGCACTGTCCAGTTAAAACACGTCTTAAATGCCATTCAAGACCACAAATCAGACGTACCGTAAAAATAAAAAAAATTCGGACACCTTAAGGACATGCTGTAATTCTTCTAAAATTTTAACAAATTTGTTTCGTGATCCAGCAAGGAGTCCAAAAGGTGCAGATAGAATCGCAAACAGTGTAGACCCTGATCAGACTGCTCCTTCAGGAGCAGTCTGATCTGGGTCTGCACTGTTTGCTTTGGCCAGTCTGTCCCAATACTTAGGATCATTACGATAGTTGCTTGCTAAAATGAGAACAATCAATGGACATTGATCTAACTTGGTCAATGCAAATAGATTCATTAGAATTGAAAGGTACAGTTTTGTGTCTACGGTTGGAGGAGCTAATCTAATAAAAATGGCTGAAAAAAAAAAAACATTGGTCAAGATACAAGAAACTTTATTTAGATTCGGTATTCATATTTAAACACATACAACACTGGCCACCAGGGCTATTTTACCGACAAACCAAGTATGAAACTGTACAAGTAATGATAATAAAAGTAATCATATCACAGTAAGAATCATCAAGTTATCACAGATAAAATACATTATCATACAGTTATGTTACAATACTGGTAAACCGCTTAGAGGATCTAAGCCTGTCCAGGCAAAGCGGTGCGGGTTGGACTGTCCATGCTTATAAACCCTATTGGTTTCATTGGGCGATAGGGCTTGAGATGTCATTTCATCTCAATGTCAGGTAAAAGTCCCACAAAATTGGAAGCAACGTCTCCAATATAGTGTTGACAGGGACGTTAAACATCAAATCAAACAAACAGGTATGTTACAAAATATAAAACAGCTTTTGAAAATTCTTAAATACTTTTAGTTAGGTGGAGATAAATGTCAACAGCAGAATTTGAATTCTTTCAGTTGGGAGAATTTGAACTAGCTCTTAACAATGCAGTTTCAAATGAAATACATGTAGCTTGCATGAAAACTTCTCATTAGAATTTACCCTATTTGCCATTCTTCCCAGGGCAATCCTTTTGCAGCAAGGACAACAATATGGAATGGAAAAACATAGGGTGTATAGTTTTTTTCTGAGCCAGACTGGCTATTTCGCCCAATAAGGCTTTATCAGTGACCATCAGATATTTTCGAAATTCCACAGTGGAATCAATGGACCCAAAATAGAAAATATAACCCACACTATGATTAAAGACAGGGAGACTTTTTATGACCACCACACTTTCCCTTAACACCAGCTGTGGTGAACCCATTTGCTAGCATGTCATTAAAAGCTTGTCCAATTTCAAAGTGAGAAAATAGGCTGATTTAGAAAAGCATGTATACAGGTTTGTTATGGTTAGTTGGCATGTCAATTCTGTGGATCATTTTGCATTTTGACCCAGAGCAAGGGAGAGAAAAAGATAAAAGAGAATTCTAAGAGATTGATAAGGCAGAAAAAGAGACCCCTAGAAATAAAAAAAATGCCTTCTATTTGCACATGTACCTTCAACAAGGGCAGCAGACCTTATACACAAGCATACCAGTAAGACACTGATGCCAAAAGATGCATAACAGTTCAGTTCAGTGTTTGAGTTTTACATCTCACCAACAGCTAAGGTCATATGAAGATGGGACCTCGGTTTTAAGACTCATCCGTAAGTCTGGAGAAGCCCGGGGTCTATCCAGTAGTATCCTGCATACCCTGGTTTACAAGGCAAGTTGCATAACCACTACACCATGGAGGGTTCTAGATGCACAACACATTCAGCTATCCAACCGCCCCTGGGATGAAAAGATTAATACACCACAACCTCTTTATAAAACTGTTATTTGGATCCATGGCAGAAACTGTGTTAGTTGAAGAATGTGATAATTAAACAAAAATGAATAGATTCTATAGAAAAATCATCGTATGAACTAGTCTGTGAAATGAGTATCCCCCTGAACCCCACTTTACACAGAGAAAACTAGGGTTTACCGGGGTATACATTATTTTCCTTATTTCTGCTCCAAAACATAGGTTGTTGGTACTCGTTAGAACAGCCTCAGTGAGGCGGTTCTAATGAGCACCCACAACCTATGTTTGCAGTATAAAAAAGAAAAATGTCACAGATTTTTGTCAGAAAAGTAGCCATTTTGGAGATGCAAAAAGATGCACTATGTAGCGTGGGTGTGTTATTATAATGGGATTTATTTTCTATATAATCATTATTTTTTAACCATCTTTAAACCATTTTATAATAACATGGACAACAGCGATATAACTCGGTAGTAATTTCGGGTCCACTGACAAACAATTAACCCCCAAATCATCTAAAATTATCTTCCTTTTCTGGAATTATGAACTTTAGTATGACTTCATTACGATAACACATCAATAGGCCACCCATAGAGGCTTGAAGAAATATATGGGCTGCATTATGCTTCCACGCAGAGCTGAATCTGACCCACACACTAGTACTGGTAAACCGCTTAGAGGATCTAAGCCTGTCCAGGAACTGCGGTGCGAGGCGAACCGTCCATGCTAATAAACCCTATTGGTTTCATTGGGCGACAGGACTTGAGATGTCATTTCATCTCAATGTTGGGTAAAAGTCCCTCAAAATTGGAAGCAACGTCTCCAAAATGACCTTTACAGTGTTGACGGGGACTTTAAACCTCAAATCAAACAAAAGACATTTTTTGCAGGTGAAAGTGTGTTGGAGTCTGGCAAAAAGAAAGATAGGAGAAAAAAGAGGCATAAAACAGACACTGCTGCTCAAGATCACAAAAATTCTTTAAACAAAAACTTTTCATCAGAGCTTGAGGTTGATATTGTATCAAGTAAAAAGAGAAAAAAGAAAAGGAAAAACTTGCTTGACAGTGAAACAAAGAATACAGACACTGATGAAACACAACAAAGTAGTTCAAATAAAATTGCACAGTCTGGTAAAATAAGACATTTAGAATCAATTAAGAGTGATCTAGGATTGACAGAATTTAGGAATAATCAGTTAGAGAGAGAAAGAGTCAAAGAAGAAAGTAAAACAAAAAAGAAAGAACCGGAAATTGTAGTGTTTACATCACACAGAAAGAAGAAGCGAGAGGTAAGAATTGACTTATAACATACAATTTTTTTATTACATGTACCTAAAGAATCCTTAACCCTTAAATTGCTAACCATCACTAGCAGGTGGCATTTTCAGAGTGTTTTTTCCTTATTATTCATAAAAAGTAATCTTGACTATACTTGTGAATCGTCTGCTGGAGAGACGATTCCCATGTAATGTCAAGCCTTATTTTTATGAAAAATAATTGATGTCTGCTCTAGGATTTTCTGTTGCAGTTTTAGGGTTAAAGCACACACAAAAAGCTTCGGATTAGACCACAATCATGTTCTTGCAGCTTCACTAGAACCTCTGCTATTTGTTCATTATATACAAATGCCAATCCTGACGTTTGTTTGTTTGTTTGTTTGTTTGACTTGAGGTTTAACAAAGTCCCCGTCAACACTTTGTAGGTCATTTTGGAGACGTTGCTCCCAATTTGTGAGACTTTTACCCGACATTGAGATAAAATGACATCTCAAGCCCTGTCGCCCAGTGAAACCAATAGGGTTTATAAGCATGGACGGTCCGACACTCACACCCCTTTGCCTGGGCAGTCATAGATCCTCCTTGTGTGTGGGTCGAATTCAGCTCTGCGTGGAAGCATCATGCAGCCCATATATTTCTTCAAGCCCCGATGGGCGGGGGCTGGCCTCCATAGTGTAGTGGTTAATCTACTCACCTTACAAATAAGGGGTCGTGGGTTCAATTCTGGACTTCTCTAGATTTTTGAAGGAGTCTTTAAACTAAAGTTCCGTGTCTGTATGACCTTAGTTGTTGTAGGGATGTAAAACTGCGACACTCACTCACTCACAAAAGGAGAGTCTGAACTTTTGAATACTGGTAAACCACTTGGAGGATCTAAGCCTGTCCAGGAATGGACAGAATCAATGTAAGTCTATGGGATTTATTCCATTAGACACCGAAAATACTTCTTTTCAGTGGCTAAAAGTAGCCACTTAAGTATCAATCCTGCCAAAAATAGCCACATAAGTATACATCTGTGAGAACATCTGTCCGTCCGTCCGTCTTATCGGACAACTCCTCCCACACTTTTACAGCTAGAAACTTAAAACTTTGGGAACTGATAGGTCTTTGGTCTGAGGAGTGCAGGACACTTTCGGAATTTTGATCCTACCCGTCGGGGTCAGGCCAGGGGGTGGGGTGCCCCGGGGGTAAAAAAATCAAAGTCTTCAGAACCTGGTCGTGTGACATATCAAATCGAACGGCATAATGTGTAGAATACATAACAATCAAAATTTGACCCCTAGGGTCAGGTTTGAGGTCACCAGAGGTCAAAAACTTGGATTTTCACCCCAATAACCCCGTTTTTAACGATTACCGGATAACTCCTCCTATGCCGTTTCAGATAGAAATATGAAACTTTGGGAATTGATAGGTCTTTGGTCTGAGGAGTGCATGACACTTTCAGAATTTTGATCCTACCCCTAGGGGCCAGGCCAGGGGGTGGGGTGCCCCAGGGGTAAAAAATCAAAGTTTTCAGAACCTGGTCATGTGACATATCAAATCGAATGGCATAATGAGTAGAATACATAATAATCAAAATTTGACCCCTAGGGTCAGGTTTGAGGTCACCAGAGGTCAAAAACTTGGATTTTCACCCCCATAACCCCCTTTTTAACGATTACCGGATAACTCCTCCTACGCGGTTTCAGATAGAAACATGAAACTTTGGGAACTGATAGGTCTTTGGTCTGAGGAATGCATGACACTTTTGGAATTTTGATCTTAAGATTGGGTGGGAGTTGCAATTGAGAACTTATATAGTGGCGTATCTTTAAAAAAGCGTGGGGATATGCGATGGCGTGCCATCAACTGCGCGATTCTAGTTGTTTTTTTGAAAAAAATGTGTGTAGTAATATTCACATTGCAAAAAACGAGTCACAATAATTTCAGCAAAAATACCACAGTATTAGATAATTGTACTTGCAAGAACAGTTAACATTTTGACCACTAACAAGCTTGTGAAGTGAAAAAGGCTTTTCATAGTGTTCATACATCATAGTGTAGATTATATTTTCTTTTCCTTTGGGATCATTGATTCCATTGTGGAATTTTCAAAATATCTGAGGGTCACTGATGAGGCCTAATTGGTCGAAACTAGCTAGTCTGGCCCAGAAAACATGTACGCTCCATATTTTTTCAGTTCTGTGGTGTATTCCTTGCTTCCAAAGGATAACCCTTTTATAGAACATATTTGTAAAGCTAAAAAGACTTTGTAAAGCTAAAAGACTTTGAACAACTGGGCCTTCATCTGTAAGGCTGAACTTGGCCTTACAAATAGGCATGAACAACTGGGTCTGTGTCTATGGCTGCATGTAGCCTTTCAAATTGTTCTTGAAAATTGTCCTCGTCCATCGGAGCATGGAGAAATAGATTAGGTTGCATGATGCTTCCATGCAGAGATGAAACAGACTGCACATGAGTACTGGCAAACCGCTTAGAAGGTCTAAGCCTGCCCAGGCAAAGCGGTGCGAGACGGACAATCCATTCATATAAACCCTATTGGTTTCATTGGGCGACAGGAAGTGAGATGTCATTTCATCTCAGTGTCTGGTAAAAGTCCCACAGAATTGGAAGCAACGTCCCCAAAATGACCTCAAATGGAACAAACAAACAAAATAACTGGGCCTGTGTCTAGAAGGCAGCATGTAGCTTTTCAGATAGGCTTTGAGCAACTGGGCTTGTGTATATAAGGCTACATGTGGCCTTCCAAATAGGCTTTGAATAACTGGCCAGTGTCTACAAGGCTGCATGTGACCTTATAATAAGGCTTTGAAAAACTAGGCTGTGTCTACAAGGCTGCATGTGACCTTACAAGAAGGCTTTGAACAACTAGGCTGTGTCTATAAGGCTGCATGTGGCCTTATAGTAAGTCTTTGAACAACCACGCCTATGTCTATAATAAAAATCAAAAATGAGTTCCTTCAAGAGCAATGAAAACATTCATAAGAAAGAAGATGGGCCATACTACGTAGTTTTGGCTAATAAAGCCTCATCAGTGACCCTGTAATGATCCGACAAACAAAGCCAGAGGAAACACACTGCAACCCTGCGAACCTCGAACAGGCAGTCGATTCAAAGACTGATATAAATCAAAATGGGGTCCAAATAATTAAAAACCTGTCAAGAATGAGTCTAAACAAATAATTTATTTCTGATTTCTCAGAATATTCACGATGATCTCAAAGGACCAAAAGTAAAATATAAACTGCACTATGGTTGATGTACGGGGAGACGTTTTACGGCCGCCACACGGCACAACACCAGCTGCAGTGAAGGCAAATAAAAATCAAAAATGAGTGCATGTGGCCTTACAGTAGCTGGGCCTGTGTCTATAAGGCTGCATGTGGCCTTACAATAAGGCTCTGAACAAATAGGCCCGTGTCTATAAGGATTCATGTGGTCTTACATTAAGGCTTTGAATAATGGGGCCTGTGTCTAGAAGGCTGCATGTGGCCTTACAGTACGGCTTTGGCACTTTAATATTCAGCTCAGATGTCGACATGGACTATTGAATTGAACTTTTCTAACCGGTATTCATTGTACAATCTTTCTCATTTTCTGACAGAAAACTGAAGAGTCATTCAGTGATACAACAACACATCATAGCTCTGAGATTGACCTGAGACAAGCAAGGTTTGAAGTAAGGAAGTTTGGTATTAAAGGTTTCCAAGGTGATAAAAAAGAGGAAGCTATGACATCACTACTAATCAGGCTTGGTGCAAAGGTAAGAAACAATAAAAATGTTATCCGCTCTAACCTGACTACACTAAGGCTAAGCTTGAATCAGAATTTTGATAAAGTTTTTGCATACATTTTGTTACTCTCATTTCCCAGTCATGCCCTCAAATTTTATTGTTTACCACAAAAACATTATCATAGGGGTATAATCTGAATATGTTCTTTGAAAAAGTAATCCTTGGAAGCAAGGATTACAGCTGAAAACTAGGGAGTGTACAAAGCCAGACTAGCTAGTTTGGACCAATTATGCCTTATCAGTGAACCTCATATTTTCACAATTCTGCAGTGGAGTAAATGATCCTAATTGGGGTTGGGAGATTGGTTGAGGTGAACATGTTGTGTATCTTGCATCACTGGGGTTTTAAACTGATATTGTCATAATTGACTTACAGTTGGGCAAGTCCTGCTGTCCTTGGGGTCTGTTATTATTTCTTCTGTTTATTTTCGCCTTTTTCCCTTGTCCCTCACTTTTATCTCCTCTTCTGTCTCTTCTATTTATACCCCCCGCATACGAAGTATGCTATGGGGGAATATAGTTTTCGTTCTGCCGTCCGTCCATCCGTCCGTCCGTGTTTCCATCCTTCCGTCTGTCCGTCC
The DNA here is from genome assembly GCA_963580285.1 of Lucinisca nassula. Classification (NCBI taxonomy): domain Eukaryota; kingdom Metazoa; phylum Mollusca; class Bivalvia; order Lucinida; family Lucinidae; genus Lucinisca; species Lucinisca nassula. The sequence continues at coordinate 53,249,197 of OY757010.1, forward strand.
GTCCGTTAACATTTTGGTTAAAGTTTTGCGTTAAAGTTTCTAAGAGGTTGTATCTTCAGAACCCTTTGATAGATTTAGTTGATACTTACACTGATGTTACATACTGGTCTAAAGATTTCATTGATGCATGTCCCACCCCCCACAGTGACCTTGAGGTCAAGGTCACAGACTTAGAAATTTTACATTTTGGTTAAAGTTTTGCGTTAAAGTTTCTAAGAGGTTGTACCTTCTGAACCCTTTGATAGATTTAGTTGATACTTACACTGAAGTTACATACTGGTCTAAAGATTTCATTGATGCATGTCCCACCCCCCACAGTGACCTTGAGGTCACAGACTTAGAAATTTGACATTTTGGTTAAAGTTTTGCGTTAAAGTTTCTAAGAGGTTGTATCTTCTGAACCCTTTGATAGATTTAGTTGATACCTACACTGAAGTTACATACTGGTCTAAAGATTTCATTGATGCATGTCCCACCCCCCACAATGACCTTGAGGTCAAGGTCACAGACTTATAAATTTTACGCTGGTTAAAGTTTTATGACAAAGTTTATAGATGCCTGTATGTTGTAAAGTCCAAAGATTTTGAGATGCATGTCGCTTCCCCACCCACAGTGACCTAGACCTCAGGGTCATGGACTTAGATAGTTTACATTTGGTTAAAGTTTTATGACAAAGTTTATAGATGCCTGTTACATAATGTTCTAAATTCTAAGACAAATTCAATTGATACTTGCTTTAATGTTGCATACCAGTTCCAAGATTTCATTGATACATACCCCACCCTGCTGCTTCAGTAACATTGATGCCCCCACCCCTTCAGTAACTTTGATGCTCTCACTCCCTTGGTCCATTTAGAAAGATTATGTTTGGTTTAGATTTTATAAGCAGATTATAGATTCTTATAGCTTCTTGACTTCTTCACTCATGTTACATACATGCTCGAAAGATATATCAGAGGGTGGCACTGGCCGGGGGTATACTGTGACCCACTGGTCGCTTTCTCTAGTTTTGTTTTCCCTTTCTGTGGTAGGCAACACAAGTGACCCACAAGGGTTGGCATATTGTTAAACTCCAATACAGTCAATGTATACATGTTTTGTTTGTTGGTTTGATTCGAGGTTTAACGTCCCCATCAACACTGTATAGGTCATTTTGGAGACGTTGCTTCCAAATTTGTGGGACTTTTACCCAACATTGAGGTGAAATGACATCTCAAGTCCTGTCGCCCAATGAAACCAATAGGGTTTATAAGCATGGATGGACCAATTCGCACCAATACGCCTGGTCAGGCTTAGCTCCTCTAAGTGGTTTACCAGTACTCGTGTGCGATCAGTTTCAGCTCTGTGTGGAAGCATAATTTAGCCCATCTATCTCTTCAAGCCCCAATGGATGGGGGCCGCATGTATGTAAATGAATGAAATGAAATGGAGGAAGTTTTCATTGGACCAAAGGTATTTGAATTCAAATAAGCCATGGTGATAGAGCTATCAGTGTTCAAGTTATCTAAGTTAATGTTATATTCAAACAAAAATGTATAGATTATTTGGAAAAATGACCATTTATGGTAATTTTTCCAATAATCTATACTTTTTTTATCTATCCAGAGCTCTCACTAAGATTTTGAAAACAGGATTCCAGGAATCCTTCCTTGTAAAAAGTTGGATTCACTGGTTAAAAGTTGGATTCCCACATAAAAAGTAGGAGTTCTGATCTTGATTGCGCATAAAACATTGACAAAAATTTCATATTGTCAGGCTACATAATACACATCCATATGAATAACTGACGTGTAGATTGTGGGTACTAGTTAAAACTATTTCACTGAAAGCAGCCACAATCTGATGTTTTGTAGAAATATTAGGAAAATAATGTATACCCCAGTAAAATCCACTTCCCCCACCCCCACCAAAAAAAACAAAACAACAACAACAAAAAAAAAAAAAAATACATGCAGTTGCTCCGATTTATTCTCACACTTCTAGCCAAATAATGCCACATCATAAAAATCACGTTGTGTTAGGATAACAGCAGATATAATGTAAACCCAGATCAGAAAAGAAGCATTCTATACAGCCATGTTTGTGCTTTCAATTCCGGACGTACATGTATGTGACACTAGCTCATAATTTTGTGAACAAATACGTAGGGGAAGCATCCTAACTAAGTCTGACTTCCTGTAATTGTTAAAATGATTGCATTTTGAAGAATTACAGATATTTATGTCACCAGTAAACATCGAAACACTCTTTGACCTAGCAATAAAAAGTATGATCGTGTAGTCGCAAAAATACATGACATTGGTAATTCGTCAATTATATCGTCTTCTCCGTAACCCTGGTTTAACTAAATGTGGTATTTTACCGACTAATGTTAATCCGTTGATGGTTCATGCTTACATCAATCAGTTAACTAATAATAACACGGGGATTAGCGCGACGAGATTAAAAAGGTTCAATCATTTTTAACATGTACCGCACGCAAACCAACCACTTGCAAAAATACCTGTCAATATGTGGCACGTGTGCTTTCAACACAAAAAGCGGCACCGCATTTGATATTTTTTACTAGTATTGCGTAAGCGGTCTAAATTAGCTTCTGATTTTACCGCTTCTGTAATTTTGGACGCGTGCCGCGATAAAAACATGCATACATAAGAATCGGCGATAGTGAATTTTACGCGTACAACAGCAAAAAGTTGGCGTAAAATACGCAGAATCCTGTTATATCCAAAAACCGTGTGTTATAATCAACAGTGTTATAAACTGGTTGTTTCGGCCCACTGGAGTCTAGCTGTTTGTTTTCTTTTGCGCCAGGATTTCAGTAATTTCATGCTGTCGAGTCCTCATCATTGTTTCACCTCTGTAATTGTTTGATTTTTATTTTCTCGATGATAAGCCACTGATGAGTTACTAGGAAGCCTTCATGCAGACTGAACAAATTATTTGTCTAAGCCATGACAGAAGGATTAGGATTGTGGCCATGTAAAATCAAGCCCCCCCCCCCCCCCCCCCCCCCCCCCCCCAGTGAAGTATGTTTTGCTGACCCTTCCAAGGTAGTTATTCTGTCATGGTTTATTTTTGTTATAGTTCATCTTTGCATGATGTGTGTATTGCTTATACATTTATCTCTTACTTTTGGATAGCCGTTTGACCATTTTGTGGGAAAGTGACTGTCCTTTTGTCTTTCTGCTAGTGAGGTTTCCATTAGGATTTAGTTATTTCATGTTCGTGTTTATTTCCCTTTCGTGTCTCTGATGGGAGATGTGTGGTAATTATATTGATTTCTGATCATTGCCATCACTTCTATTTTGATGTTTTTTGAAAATTGTCTCTTGCAAGTTCACTAAAATGTGAGTAATACTGGTAATCTATTGTCATCTTTTTTTTTATTTATAGCTTATAACTTAACATAATGATCCTATGTATTGGGACAGCTAGACCTAAGCAAACAGTGCAGGCCCAGAGTCTGCTCCTTCAGGGGCAGTCTGATCAGGGTGTAAACTGTTTGCCATCCTGTCCACACCTTTTGGACTCCTTGCAGGATCTTGAAACAATTTGTTAAAATTTTCTGACAATAATAATAATATTAAAATAATAATCGACCTTATTTATAGAGGGTAACACATTTAGTACTAGTACTAATCTTCCATGTGGACCTCTTACAGCAAGTCCTCATGGTGTCAAAATTTTTAGGATTTTTACGGTATTTTCTTTTCTTGTCACATATGTTTGCAGGCTCCAAAGAACAAGTACCATAACTATAAGGAGTATCAGGAAATGAGGAAGAAAGATATGGTGGCAGAAAAAGAGAAGAGAGAACTGGTAGGTTGAAGAGAAATTGCATAAGGATCCAGTTTTATCTGTGGCAATGGTATTTTTCTGAAAAAAAAAATTATCAGCAGATTTTCAGCTCACCTGAGCATGAATGATCGGCCTCTGTCCGGTGTGCGTGTGTGCATCATTCTGTCGTCAACTTATGCTTTAAACGATTTCTTCTCCAAAACTTCTGGACAGATTTTAAAATAATTTCACAGGGATGTTCCTTGGGTGACCCTCTACAAAAATTGCTCAAACTGGTCCGCGCGGGTGAACAAGATGGCCACCAGAGCTAAAAATAAAAAAAACAAACTTTAAATGACTTCTTCTTCTGACCCAGTGGATGGATTTTGAAATTATTTCACAGGAATGTTCCTTGGGTGACCCTCTACCAAAATTGCTCAAACTTCTCTGCTCAGATGAACAAGATGGCCACCAGAGCTAAAAAAAGAAAAGCCTTCAAATGACTTCTCCTTAACCAAAGATGGATTTTGAAATAATTTCACAGCAATGTTCCTTGGTTGACCCTCTACCAAAATTGCTCAAAGAGTTCTGCTCGGATGAACAAGATGGCCACCAAAGCTAAAAATTAGAAAGCCTTTAAACGACTTCTCCTTAACCAATGGATGGATTTCGAAATAACTTCACTGGAATGTTCCTTTGGTGACCTTCATCCAAATTGCTCAAACTGTTCTGCTCGAATTTTTCAGGATGAACAAGATAGCCCCAGAACTAAGACTAGAAATAAAAAGTTTAAATGACTTCTACTCCTTGACCAGTGGATGGATTTTGAAATTATTTCTCTGTTCAGTGGGTGACACTCTACCAGAATTGCTCCAACCATTCAGCTTAGATGATGAACAAGATGGCTACCAGAGCTTGAAATATAAAAACCTCTAAACGACTTCTCCTTAACCAACAGATGGATTTCAGAATAATTTCACAGGAATGTTCCTTGGGTTACCAAAATTGCTCAAACTGTTCTGTTCGGATGAACAAGATGGCCACCAAACCTAAAAATAGAAAAGCCTCTCCTTAACAATGAATGGATTTCAAAATAAATTCACTGGAATGTTCCTTGGTTGACCCACTACCAAAATTGCTCAAACCATTGTACTCGGATGAACAAGATGGCAGCCAGAGCTAAAAGCAGCAAAAAAGGTTTAAATGACTTCTAGTCTTCTACTCCTGAACCAGTGGATGGATTGTGAATTTATTTCACTGTTCCTTGGGTGACCCTCTACCAGAATTGCTCGAACCATTCTGCTCTGATGAACAAGATAGCCACCAGAGCTAAAAATAGAAAAAAAAAAAAAACGTAAATGACTCCTCCTCCTTAACCAATAGATGGATTTTGAAATATATCCACAAGAATGTTCCTTTGGTTACCACCTACCAAAATTGCTCAAACTGTTCTGCTCGGATGAATAAGATGGCTACCAGAGCTAAAAATAGAAAGAAAAAAAAAAACCATTAAAATGACTTCTCCTCCTTAACCAATACATGGATTTTGAAATAATTTCACAGGAACGTTCCTTGGGTTATCGCCTTCCAAAATTGCTGAAACTGTTCTGCTCGGATGAACAAGATGGCCACCAAACCTAAAAATAGAAAAGCCTTTAAACGACTTCTCCACCTTAACCAATGGATGGATTTTGAAATAAATTCACCGGAATGTTCCTAGGTTGACCCGCGAAGGCGTTTTCTTTGCCATGTCAGGGGTGGAGGCAGAGAATAATGGAAGCCAGAACTGATAATGTATGTTAGCTTTTTTCCTCGACCAGACATTCGAAAACAGGGCTGTGCTCTGACACATTTGGCAGTCGAAATTGGCAACACGTCATCACATACTAGAGCCCGTCTTTGGTCTGATTCCTGCACTCAAAATTCTAAAATCGCTATAGAACTGTGTTTCTTAGGACAAACGCTGTACATTGGGTGCGATTTGTGCCTTCCTCCGATTAAGAGTTCAGTATATTCCCATTGGTCAGCTGACACCTGTCGAATTGACAAGTGCCAGCACATTGGAGGCCCTGGGAAGAGCAGTTCATAAACTAATCCCATTTAGCGAGATGGGGGTAGCCCCTATGTGCTTTTAGCGCCCGGTTACCTTACAAAATCTATCAAGTCAAGTAGGTTGACCCGCTACCAAAATTGCTCAAACCAGTCTACTCGGATGAACAAGATGGCAGCCAGAGCTAAAAATAAAAAAAGGTTTAAATGATATGTAGTCTTCTACTCCTTAGCCAGTGGATGGATTTTGAAACTATTTCACTGTTCCTTTGGTGATCCTCTACCAAAATTGCTTAAACTGTTCTGCTCTGATAAATGATTTCAAAGGAAAGCTTTTTTGGTTGGCCAGCTGTCATAATTGTTCAAATTGTTCCACTCTGCTGTACAAGATGGTGGCAAGAACTTAAAATATAATTTTTTAAAGACTTCTTACTCTGAAAGGAAGCAGTTTTACAGAAATTGTCCATGGGTGACCTTCTAACAAAATTGCTCAAAATATTTTGCTGCACTAAACATAATGGCCACCAGAGCTCAAGCTATACAAACCTCAAAATGACTTCTACTCCTTAACAGCTAGGTTGCTTTTTAAAGAATTTCACACAACTGCTCCTTTGGTGACTGTCAATCAGAATCGCTCAAACTCTCTACTTTGCCATAGATTACCTACCATTTCATTTGTATAATACGGATCAGTTGAGCGATCTAGGGCCATCATGGCCCTCTGTTTTCAGCAGTTTTACTGCTAACTGTCCAAAGGGTGTTTTGTCTTTGCAGTTTCTTATGACTTGATTTAACTAAGCATTGTTCGCTTGTCAAACTTGCTAATGCTCAGAGTTTAGGCTGCTCTTACATGTACAGTAAAATTCTGCTATTAAGACCAGCTAAATTAAGGAGTATTCTGCTTTTATAAAGCATATTTTAAATGATCACTTTATCTTTCTTTGTGTTATTTATACCCAGTGTCCTCTAACAAGAGACTGGCTTAGGTACTGTTCAAAAGTCGTCTGTAAGATCACCTCTGTATAGTTCCAAAGATGGTTTTACTATACCGTAATGATCCTAAGTATTGGGACAGATAGGCATAAGCAAACAGTGCAGACCCAGATCAGACTGAAGGAGCAGTCTGATCTGGGTCTACACTGTTCGCCATTCTATCTGCACCTTTTAGACTCTCTGCTGGATCGTGAAACAAATTTGTCAAAAATTGAGGTGAATTATGGCAAGTCTTAGGAAATTTTAGGATTTTTACGACAGGAACTTTACTGTTTAGAATCTTATACAGTGTTTGTTTTTATACAAAATATCAGCGTTTTTACAAATAGAACAATGGCCCCCGCCCATTGGGGCTGGTAGAAATAGATGGGCTGCATGATGTTTCCACACAGAGCTGAAACCGTCCGCACGCGATTACTGGTAAAGCGCTCAGGGGATCTAAATCTGTCCAGGCAAAGCGGTGCGAATAGGACCGTCTATGCTTATAAACCCTATTCCTTCCATTGAGCGACAGGGCTTGAGATGTCATTTCATATCAATGTCGGGTAAAGGTCCCACAAAATTGGAAGCAACATCTCCAAAGTAACCTAAACAGTGTTGACGGGGATGTTAAACCTCAAATCAAACAAACAAACAAAACAGATAGAACAAACCAGACAACAAAACTTCAACCCTTAAGATGCAAAGAAAAAATAAATCTGAAAATGTCCTCTGCTTGTGTCGTCTGCTGAATGTTTCTTGCAAACTTTTTAAAAATATTTTTGCATACAGGCCGACAGTAGGAGCAGTCTGTTCTGGGTCCACACTGTTTGCCAAAAAAATGACTTTTAAAATAACTGGCAGACAACAAAGCAGATGACCATTGTCGTGATTGGCATTTTATGGGTTCAAGTGATCTCGTCCAAAGATATTGAAGGAAAAGCTCTGTTTGTCAGGTACGGGTTGAAATAATTAGTACATGTTACATCTTACATTTCAGGACAGAAAACTGGGCTATAAAATTCCTAAGGCAGTAGACAACAGGAAAAGGTAGGATTGTCTTTTTAACAGTTATTAATTGCGCCCCGGCCCATTGGGCCTTGGAGAAATACACTGCTCAAAAAGGAGTAAACACATATTTCCTCATAGTATATAAAGATGTTGGATAATAATGATGAAACAACGATTCAGAAAGATGAACAACTTTATTTGCAACATTTTAATGGCAAACATTGGCAACCAGTTCGCAAATCATGGCCCTTAACCTGTTAAGGAAGAATTTGCATAAATGTTTGAGAAATTGCCATCTTTACGTCAGATTATTTCAAATGTCTGCAGTGTACTGCCAATTTTGTAGCACTAGATTTCAAAGATATTGATCTTCCCTTTGTGACATCATGCGGTGTCAGCCTTGCCCTTCTCGTCTAGTAAACTTGCCCATCTCCTGGTAGCGTGTCCATAGCCTGGCAACAACACTTCTCGATGCATCAAAGCGTTCAGCAATGATCCTTTGGGTGTACCCACTTACTTTCAAGCAAAGCAACAGCTTGAGTGTGTGTGTGTGTGTGAATTCGGGTTTAACGTCGCTTTCAACAATTTTTCAGTCATATCACGACGGTGTCTGGTTGCGACAGGGAGCTCATTGCTCACGTTTATAGTGCTGCCTCACTGAAGTATCATGTCCCAGACACATTACATGATACCACACCCAGTCACATTATCCTGACACTGGATCGACCAGTCCTAGCTCTACCCCGTAAATCTGAGTGCCAAGCGAGGAGCAGCTAGTACCATTTTTAACGACTTAACAGCTTGAGTGACCTCAACTTCTTCCAAGAACCGCCTAACACCATATGAAGCCACTTTGAAGCCCAAAATAACGCATAACTGATGGGTTGATATGTTTCTGACCCAAACTCAAATTTTAAACAGATCGCCCCACACCGAATTCCAGCCGTTTTATAGGAGTATCCATGCTGTAGCTCACATTCTTGCTTTGCGTGTGAACCTTGCTTCTTGACGTTTGCATGAACATTGTTCAAAGATGTCACTTTAAAATTGTGCCTTTCCTTGAGTTTGATTAATTGCTTTGAGCAGTGTATATTGGGCTGCATGATGCTTCCATGCAGAGCTGAAATGACTGAACTTTTGAGTACTGGGTCTTAGAAGGTCTAAGCCTGCCCTGGAAAAGTGGTGAGTCTACTAGTGGTTTCTTGGGGCTGAGGACTTTAGATGTCATTTCTTCTCCATGTCAGGTGAAAGTCCAACAAATTAGAAGCAGCATCTCCAAAATTACCTAAATAGTGTCAATGGGTACATAAAACATCAGCACAAACAAACACTTTTTATTGCCTGCTTAAAAAACTGATCAGGCATTGTGATATACTGTTGGGTGCCTGTACTGCCAAAAAATTGTTTTTATTAGCTCACCTGAGCCGGTTACCGACCATCGTTGTTGTAGTCCATCTGTCCATCCTTCCACTATTCCTTTAAACGACATCTCATCCTAAACCACCAAACAGATTTTGACCAAACTTGGTAGAAATGATCCTTGGGTGGTCCTGTCTCAAAGTTGTTCAAAGAATTTTATTCCATGCAGAACTCTGGTACCATGGCAAAGAAAATAAGAAAAAAACGCATTAAAAATCTTCTTGTCTGCAACCAGAAGGCCCAGGTCTTTGACATTTTGTATGAAGCTTCATCTAGTGGACCTCTATCAAGATTGTTCAAATTATAGCCCTGGGGCCAAAAATGGCAGGGCCCACTGGTTTTACATAGGCAAACCTTTCAAAATCTTCTTGTCTGAAACCAGAAGGCCCAGATCATTGATATTGGTATGAAGCTTTATCTAGTGGACCTCTACCAAGATTGTTCAAATTAAAGCCCTGGGGCTTAAAAGGTCCCGCCCAGGGTCCCACTGGTTTTACATAGGCTTATATAGATAAATCTTTAAAAATATTTGGTCTTTGATATTTGGTATGATGCTTCATCTGGTGGACCTGAGGCCAAAATTGCCCCACCCTGGGGCCACTGGTTTTACATAGGCTTATATAGGGTAAACCTTTAAAATTCTTCTTGTCTAAAACCAGAAGGCCAAGGTCGTTGGTATATGGTATGAAGCTTCATCTAGTAGACCTCTACCAAGATTGTTCAAATCATAGCCCTGGGGCCAAAACTGGCCCCGTGCCGTGGCCCACTTGTTTTACATAGGCTTATATAGGGAAAACCTTTAAAAATTTTCGTCTGAAACCAGAAGGCCCAGGTCTTTGATATTTGATATGAAGCTTCATCTAGTGGACCTCTATCAAGTTTATTCAAATTAAAGCCCAAGGGCCAAAAATGGACCCGCGCCGGGGCCCACTGGTTTTACATAAAAAGGGAAAATGTTTAAAAATCTTCTTGTGTGAAACGAGAAGGCCCAGGTCTTTGACATTTGGTTTGAAGCTTCATCTTGTGAACCTCTATCAAGGTTGTTCAAATTATAGCCCTGGGACCAAAAATGGCCCCGCCCAGGGGCCCACTGGCTTTACATTGGCTTATATAGAGAACATCTTTAAAAACTTCTTGTCTGAAACCAGAAGGCCCAGATCTTTTTTATTTGGTATGAAGCTCAATGTAGTGAACCGCTACCAAGATTGTTCAAATTATAGCCCTGGGGCAAAAAATGGCCCCACCCTTGGGCCCACTGGTTGTATATAGACTTACATAGGGAAAACCTTTAAAATCTTCTTGTTTGAAACCAGAAAGCCCGGGTCTTTGATGTTTGGTCTCAAGCTTTATCTAGCAGACCTCTACCAAGATTATTCAAATTATAGCCGCGTGGCCAAAAATGCCCCCATGCCTCGGCCCACCTGTTTCTTTACATAGACTTATATACAGGGAAAATCTTTAAAAATCTTCTTGTCTGAAACCAGATAGCCCATTCTTTGATATTTGGTATGAAGCTGGAGTGGACCTCTACCAAGATTGTTCAAATTATAGCGCTGGGGCCCACTGGTTTTTCATAGGCGACGTAAAATCGATTTAAGCCCCCCAGTGGAAATCTTTCCACTGACCGTTCCAAGGCGGTTCTTCTGTGGCGATTTATTTTAATTATGTTGTTGTTTGTTACTTACTGTGTGTATCACTTGTGTCTTTTAATTTTGGATGGCCATATGGCCATTTTGTGGGAAAGTAACTGTCCTTATGGCCTTCCTTTGTTTAGGTTTCCATTATGGGCTGATCGCTAAATGTTTGTATTTCTTTCCCTTTGGTGTCTTTGATGGGTGGAGTAAGTTAATTGTATCGATTCCTGATCTTTGTTTTACTTCTACTTATATACGGAAAACCTTTAAATATATTCTTGTCTGAAACCAGAAGGCCTGGGTCTTTGATATTTGGTATGAAGCTTCATCCAGTGGACCTCTTCCAAGATTTTTCAGATTATAGCCCTGTGCCAAAAATGGCCCTATCCAGGGGCCCATTTACTTACCATATATTTACAAAGTGAAAACCTTTGAAAAACTTCTTGTCTGAAACCAGAAGGCCTAGGTCTTTGATATTTGGCATCAAGCTTCATCTAGTGGACCTCTACTGTCATTGTTCAAATTATAGTCGGTGAATGGCCTTGCCCCGGGGCCCACTGGTTTGACATATTCTCAGATCGATCCTGGGCCTCTCCCGACTTTTGGATGAGCCTTTTAACTGAGGTCCCATCTCCGTATGACCTTAGCTGTTGGTGGGACGTAAAACTCAAACACTCACTCACTTGACATATACTAACATAGGGAAAATTTTTTAAAAATCTCCAGAAGGGCCAGACCTTTGATATTTGATATTATGCTTCATTTAGTGGACCTCTATCAAGATTGTTCAAATTATAGACCTGGAGCCAAAAATTGTCCTTCCCCGGGACCCACATGTAAATCTCTTAGCTCATGGTCCTCTCGTTCTGACATCTGACTTGAATAATGATACAATAGTCATTGAGAATGTTGTGGATTTTTGTTAGAATTGTCTCACTGATGTTTTTCCAACAATTATCATCAACACACATTTCCATTAACCCGTTTTGTACCGGAAACCTCAAAACGGGTGCCCTGGCAAATAGTGCAGGCCCAGATCAGACGCCGCAGAAATCTGATTAGGGCCTACACTGTTTGCAAAAAGTTAAGGGGTGTAAGGCATATCTTTTTGACAGAATATTCTGTCAGCAAACAGTGTAGTTGCCATTTGATGCAATATTGAACCAAGTACATGTATCATTAATAAAGCTCATACAGTTCTTGAGAAATGGACTTGAACACGAGGGTAAACCTGGGGTGTCACAATATTTTGCAAAGCCAGTGAACCTTGTAATGTAGGCCAAGGTCAAATATGGATTCTTGCATTAAAGTTGCCATCATTGTACCAAGTATCATTAACCCATTTTGTACCAGAAACCCCTAAAACGGGTAGCCTGGCAAATAGTGCAGGCCCAGATCAGACACCGCAAAACGCGACGTCTGATCAGGGCATCCACTTTTTGCTATAAGTTCAGTCATTTTCCAAATAAATTTTGATGATAAAACACAACCTGACACCCCGAAATTGTGAAATGGACTCCTGCTATATATAAGTAGGAAGATCCCAATTGGTACAAAAAGCGGTAATAATGCTCTTAAAAATCTTGTGAGTTAAACTTGAACATTATGGTGAAAGTTAGGGTTGTTGCAAATGTTGACAGATTGACAAAAGGATGGAAAAACACCTTCTCTGTTGCACCATGCTTACAGCAGTCACGACAATAAAACAACAAAACTTGTTACAGCAACAATTTAGAAGGAATGAATCCTTACCTCAAAATGAGACAGATTAATCCTTTTTTGTGCCAAATGTAATCTTCCTCCTTATATTTAGCAGATGTTCTTTTCAAAATTTAGGGGTGTCTGGTTGTGTTCTCTTCAAAATTTGCTGGGAAAATTGACTGACTTCGTGAACTATTTCAACAACCCTAGCTTTTACTCTAATGTTCAAGTCCATTTCTCAAGAATTATAAGAGCTTGGTACATCAAAGGATGGCAAATTTAATGCAAGCAGCCATATTTGACCTTGACCTACATTTCATGGTTCATTTACTTCGTGCCCCCACAGGCATGACATATACGGCCTTTGGTATAAAGTGGGTAGAGTATTTGTTTAAGAGGATTGGGAGGACTGAGTTTGATAAATAGAACCTACTGATTTTCTAAAACTTACATATCCTTGTGAGGCCCCTGTTTGAGGGCTAGATTTATAGGAGGGCAAACAGAAGGTAAAGAACGTTGTCCCCTTGAAAAAAAAAACATCAACCAAAAAAAAAAAAATTGGAAATATGAGCCACATCATGGGAAAATCTTCAGCCTGAGTATCCCTCCAGTTGGATCAACGCCTTAACCCATTGTATGCTAGTGGACTCTTCCATTGTTATATGTTGAGCAAGTCCATTTGTCACTCCACACAGATGTTGCCTATGATAATATCTCGAGTGAGTTCGAATGTCAAGGTCATGGCCTTAAGGTCAAGGTAACTGTGGCTTTTTTATAGAAAAGCTCTGTCATTGCTCTAGCGCCTACATTTATTGATGGATTTTAATGTTTCAAAATTTCGAACTTATGTTGCATATGTTGTGGGTACTCATCCATATCTCACCTTGATCTACATCTCATGGTTCACTGAGTTTGTGAATTATTGCGACCACCATAACTTTCACCCTAATGTAAGTGTGCATTTCTCGAGAACTGAAAGAGCTGTTAATGATACTTGTTACGTACTTGCATCTAGGAATGGCAACTTCAATGCCAGTATTCATATCTCACTTTGACCGACATTTCATGGTTCACCGACTTTGTGAATTAATGCGACCATCCTAATTTTCACCTAATGTAAGAGTCCATTTCTCGAGAACTATAAGAATCTCATTAATGATACTTGGTACAAACTTGCATCTAGGAGCCACAACTTTTATGCAGGCATCCATGTGGCCTAGATTTCATGGTTCGCGGCTTTGCACCCCCACAGACCCGACATAGCCTTCGACAGAATTCTTGTTTTATTTTTCTTCCATGATAATAAGGAGTGGAATCATGTGTGAATTGTCTGTTGTTACAGACAATACACATAAAATGTCAAGCCTTTTTGTGACTGAAAAATGCTTTGTTCATGCTGTCTGCTGTCGTGCTAAGTGCTTGAAGGGTTTGTCATCACGATAACATCCCTATATAATTTTGACCCCCTTGAACCCCACTTTTATATAGTTATACTGGGGTTTACTGGGGTAAACCTTATTTTTAGCTCGCCTTACGAAAGTAAGGGGGAGCTATTGCCATACCCCCGGGCGTCGGCGTCGGCATCAGCGTCAGCGTCGGTGTCCGCATTTGGTTAAAGTTTACCTGCAAGCTCTTATATGTGATGTTTTTTACAACTTTATTTTGAATATGTAATTAATAATTGCTAAAAAAACAATATTTAACCTTATCATTGTACTTCATTTTACAGGTTTTTTGGCTTAAATTTGACTTTTTGAGAAGTTAATATTTTCCTCTGTATTACCTCCCTTACTTCTCTGTGTTAAATTTTACCTGCAAGCTGCGTGAGTTCTAATCCTTGGGGAGGAACGTTTTTTTTTTCCTTTTCTTTTTTTTTCTTTTTTAAAACATAGCGGGGTCTGGGGCTCAAGGTCAAGGTCACTGGCTATTTTTAGAAAAACATTGTCATCGTTCATTTATTGATGGATTTTAATATAACTTCACCCAAATGTTGGGTATAATGATATCTCGAGTGACTTTGACTTTCAGGGTCCGGGGCTTAAGGTCAAGGTCACTACTTTCAGGGTCATGGGGTCAAGGTCACTGTGGCTATTTTTAGAAAAAACATTGTCATCGTTCTTGCACCTTAATTTATTGATGGATTTTAATATAACTTCACTAAAATGTTGGGTATGATGATATCTCTAGCAAGTTCGACTTTCAGGTTCCGGGGCTCAAGGTCAAGGTCACTGTGACTATTTTCAGAAAAAAACTTTGTGATCGCTCTAGTGCCTACATTTATGGATGGATTTTAATATAACTACACAAAAATGTTGGCAATGATGATATCTTGAGAGAGTTCGACTTTCAGGGTCTGGGACTGAAGGTCAAGGTCACTGTGGCTATTTTTAAAAAAACTTTGTCATCGCTCTTGCGCCTTCATTTATTGATGGATTTTAATATACCTTGACACAAATGTTTGGTATGATGATATCTTGAGTGACTTTGACTTTCCGGATCAGGGGCTGAAGGTCAAGATCACTGTGACTATTTTTTTAAAAACTTGATCATTGCTCTAGTATCCAGATTTATTGATGGGTTTTAAGATACCTTCATACAAATGTTGGGTATGAAGTTCAACTTTCAGGGTCTAGGGCTCAAAGTCAAGGTCACTGTGGCTATTTTTAGAAAAACTTTGTCATCACTCTTAAGTACCTACATTTATTGATGGATATAATGTAATTTTACACAAATGCTAGGCTAGGCTTTTTTTTTATTTGTCTTGCTTGGGGGGATTTGTATCGTCTGTGATGCCTTGTTATTACTTGGTAGTTTGTAGAATTTTTTTTTATCAAATATAGATTTCTTTTTCATTTTTTTTGCAGTGGAAAGGCTTGAAAACAGGATGATTAGGGAACATTTTGGTTCTCTTTCATTTGCTGCAGTCTATTGGGCTGTTTTACAGAAGAAAATTTTTTGATAACTTGCCCTCATCCATCTTAGGCCCCCAAAGGCGAGCTATGTTGTCTTCTGACAACTCTTGTTCTTATTTCTGCTCTAAAACATAGACTGTGGGTACTCATTAGAAACGCCTCGATGAGGCGGTTCTAACGAGTGCCAACAATCTGTGTTTTGAGCATAAATAAGAAAAATATTGCCATTTTTCATCTTAATTTTTTTTTTTTTCGGCAGTAAAATTTACACTGTGTTTGTATAGTTTTGTTCTCGTAATGTGGAGAAACATGTAAAGAATATCCTAGAATTCCCTCTGTTACTTCCTTCCATTAGGTTAAAAACACATACACCACAACCTCATTATAACACGGTTCATTATAACACGATTTTGGATATAACACGGTTTCAAGATGGATCCTAAAAATGTATAGATTATATAGAAAAATGTCCATAAATGGTCATTTTTCTATATAATCTATACATTTTTGTTTGGATATAACACGGTTGTTTAACTAACATGGTTTCTGCTTTGGACCCCATTAATAGTGTTATAAAGAGGTTTTGGTGTATGTGAAATATTTGTGGCTTTGAAAAAATGCATTATTTCTCAAAGAAAATTTGTAATGTTTGTTTTCTCCAAATAAAGGTTCAGAACCACATTTCTTGACTGATGGAAGATAGTACCATGTTGCAAAAGTGATAAACCATTGTGTTTCATTTTCCAGGAAGCGAGACAGGAATGACATTGGTATTGTGGATGGACAGGTCGGCAGATGGAAATCTGGAGTGCAGTTTGTGAAGAAAAATGACTTAAAGGGATTAAAAAAATCTAAAATAAAATTTTAGTGAAACACACTGTTGTTTTCATTCACATTGCAGTTCTATGTCAGATCATTCAAGACATTATTAGCTGAAAGACGAAGTCCTGCAATAATAAAATTGGTGCTGAAAACTATTAATCAAAGTGAATTTTACACACAGCACAAGAGTATCATTTCAGAATACATCACCCATTAGTTATTCACTCTTTATTTTAGATTTTTCTATAAATTCTTGTACAATTTGCAAAGCTTCTTCTTCACTGGTTATTCTTTCAATGCCTTCTCTGACATTTGATGGGACTGCAATAAACCCTTGACGCTCCAGTTTTGATTGAATGACGAGGCGGAGACATGCCTTAATGTTGGTGGCTTTCAGTATGTTGTCATCTGTAAAAAGAAATATTGACATGAGAAGATATATTGGCCCCATAATAGCACAACTTTTACATACTAACTTTGCCTGATGTTTTCTTCTGTATCACTGGTGTAGGTCTATGTATTATTACAAGTATAAAGGGAATGGATAAATTTAAATTTCTAACATAATTAGGGCCCCGCACTGAAAGTGTGGGTGCCCTATAGTAATCACTCTGTCTGTCTGTCTGTCCGTCCGTCTGTCTGTCCGTCCACAAATTTTTTTATCCTCCATAACTTTCTTATTCCTGGATGGATTTAAATATTACTTGGCAGAAATGTTAACCATAATGTGATGGAGTGTTGCGCGCAAGACTCAGGTCCGTACCTCAAAGGTCAAGGTCATACTTAGAGGTTAAAGGTCAAAAAAGGGTCTTTCCTGTGTCCAATTAATAACTATGTTATTAGGGCCCCGCACTGAAAGTGTGGGTGCCCTAAAGTAATCACTCTGTCCGTCCGTCTGTCTATCTGTCCGTCCACAAATTTTCCTACTCCTCTGATAGCGCTGCCGGGGCCCTAGTCAGTTTCATGACAGCTCTAGTTTCTGTCAGTTTTTACAAGAAAGAATTTTTGAACTTTCTGTTGGCTTTTCTGTAAACTCAGTGCCTTCCAACCAACCGACATTACTTGAAAGTTTAAGTAAGGTCTTCAAGCTGGAAAATTAAAAAGAGAAACGATCAGGAACTGAAACAATCAGACCCCAAATTCTTCCGACAATATCACTAGGGAAAGAAGTTGAAACATGGGGTGACAATAGTAAACAAAACGGACAACAGGTATACCAAGTCAGCAGCTCTTTCCAAACAGGTGGTGACTGAGAACACCCAAACCTAACTAAAAAGGAGCACTATACATAATGGGGGAAAGAATCAGAATCACCTAGACAAATATTAAACTGGAAGGACAAACATAACTAAAAATGAACAACCAAAAAAGGGGAAGAATCAGAATCATCAACGTAACAACATATATGATAAGGGTAAGAATCAGAACCCACAACACAAAAAATGAAGGAACCACAGCAAAAGCACCGACTTGGAACAGCCAGTAAAAATTACTGGTGGAGCCATCTCAGAGTTTGAGGCCTGACCCGCAGGCGTGCAATTAAAGAGGGAAGCAAAGATATCAACCATGCTTGGGTTATGTTTGTTTGTATTGGAGTTTAACGGACCAGTCAACATTATTTTAGGTCATTTGTGAGCCGGTCTGTTTACCTATCCACCCTTTTCCTGGGCAAGCCTACACATAAGCGGTTAACCAATACAGTGCACATTCTTTTGCCAGAAACTGACAACTGCCCTTCTTGAATCAGTGGAAGGGAGAGAATGGCCGTAGAAAATATTTAATGACCAATCTCCGCGAAAGAATGTTGCCGACTTCGGCGGGTATCGACCATGCTTGGGTTAACTGCAACACACTCTTTTATATTGAAGAATGATTTTACGAAATTGGCTGCTGAAATCATTGCAATCATTTATTATTTTCTGAATTTTTATACTAAGTCACCATAAAAATCCCGTTCTGATAGACCTTCTTGCAGAAGAGATTTAAGTCCAACATTGAATTTTGAAACTAAATTGAAATGATGTCTATAAAATTTAGGCAAGAGGACCATGATTGTCACATGAACTCAGAGATTTATATACTTAATATTGAAGTTCCACACAGTAGATTGCTCTAAGATTTTGTAAAAGAATTTTGACCCCAGGGGTATTTGAACAATCTTGGTAAAGGTCCACTTTTTGAAGATTCAAGCCAAATTTCAAAGGCCAGGGCCTTCTGTTTAATAATATCTGGACTTTCTGGTTTCAGACAAGAATATTCTTTATAAATCAATATAAAACAAGTGGGCTGCGACACAGAGGTTGACCCTATATATCTCTATGGAAAACTTGAGCACCAGGACGGGGCCGTTTTTGGCTCCAGGGCTGTAATTTGAACAATCTTGGCAGAGGTCCACTAGATGAAGCTGTGTTCCGAATTTCAAAGGCCTGGTTTCAGACAAGAAGATTTTTGAAGGTTTCTCTTAGTCTATTTAAAACAAGTGCACCCCGGGGTTGGACCATTTTTGGCCCCAGGGTTATAATTGGAACAATCGTCGTAGAACTCTACTAGATGAAGCTAGTAGAACTCCACTAGATGATACCACATAACTAAGACCTGTGCCTTTCTGGTTTCAGACAAGAAGCTCTTGAAAGGTTTTCCCTATATATCTCAATGGAAAACAAGTGGGCATTGGGCAGGGCCATTTTGGTCCCGGGGCTATAATTTGGAAATCTTGGAAGATGTCCACTAGATGAAGCTGTGTACCAAATATCAAAGGCTTGGGCCTTCTGGTTTCAGACAAGAACATTTTTAAGGGTTTTCCTAATAATTTATAAGTCTATGTAAAACAACTGAGCCACAGAGCAGGGCCATTTCTGGCCCAGGGCTATAATTTGAACATTTTTGGTAGAGGTCCACTAGATGAAGCTACATACCAAATATTAAAGACCTGGGCCTTCTGGTTTCAGCCAAGAAGATTTTTAAAGGTTTTACCTATATATCTCAAGGAAAATATGTGCACTCCTGGGCGGGGCCATGTTTTGGCACCAGGGCTATAATTTGAACAATTTTGGTAGAGGTCCATTGACTCACTGGATGAAGCTATATACCAAGTATCAAAGACCTGGGCCTTGTGGTTTCTGACAAGACGATTATTAAAGGTTTTCCCTATATATTTCTATGAAAAACAAGTGGGCCCCTGGGCAGGGCCATTTTTCGCCCCGGGGCTATAATTTGAACAATCTAGGCAGAGGTCCACTAGACGAAGCTGTGTACCAAACATCAAAGGCCTGAGACTTCTGATTTCAGGCAAGAAGATTTTTAAAGGCTTTCCTTATATAAGTCTGTGTAAAACAAGTGGGTCCCGAGCCAAGGCCTTTTTTGGCCCAAAGGCTATAATTTGAACAAACTTTGGCCATTGCCTTTACTTATATTTTGTAGAGGTCCACTAGATAAAGCTACATCAAAGACTTGGGCCTTCTGGTTTCAGACAAAAAGATTTCAAAGGGTTTTCCCTATAAGGGTCTATGTAAAACATGACCCCAAGGGAGGGTGCCAATTTTGACCCCAGAGGTATAAACTGAACAACTTTGGTAGAGGTCAGTTGGGCGAAACTTCAGACCAAGTATCAAAGACCTGGATCATCTGGTTTCAGACAAGATTTTTAAAAGTTTTTGCTTATTTACCCCTATGTGTTGCCATGACAACCAATGTTCTGCATGGAATGGAATCCTTTGAACAACTTTGAAAGAGGACCACCTAAAGATCATTTCTGTCCAGTTTGGTCAGAATCTCTTCAGTGGTTTAGGATAAGATGTCATTTATAGAAATTGTGGATGGACGGACAGACGACGACAGGCGTTGACCGATCACAATGTCTCCCTCTGAAAAGTAGAAGTAAAACAAAGGCCAGGAATCAATACAATTAACTTACTCCACCCACCAAAGACACCAAAGGGAAAGAAACACAAACACCAAGCGACCAGACCATAATGGAAACCTAAACAATGGAAGGCCATATGGACAGTTACTTTCCCACAAAATGGCCATATGGCCATCCAAAATAAAAAGACACAAGTGATACACACAGTAAGTAACAAACAACACCATAAATAAACCGCCACAGAAGAACCGCCTTGGAACGGTCAGTGGAAAGATTTCCACTGGGGGGGCTTAAATCGATTTTACGTGGCCACAATCCTCGCCCTTACTTCCGTCGCGATTTAGACAAATAATTTGTTCAGTCCGCATGAAGGCCTCCTAACTCATCAGTGCAACATCTCCGTGAACACAAAAAATCAAAGAACCACAGAGGTGAGACAACGGTGAGGACTCGACAGCAAGAAACCACTGAAATGCTGGAGCAAAAGAAAACCAACAGTTAGACTCCGATGGGCCCGACAAGAGACAGAGCATCAGGCACCAACCAACATTACCTTGAATTAGATCTCTCTAATTCTCAATAAGCCTTTACGTTGGAGCCGTCATAGAATCTGAGGCCTGACCCACCGGCGTGCAATTAAAGAGGGAAGCAAAGTTGCCAACACTGATTGGGTTAACTACCATGCATGCAGTCTGTCCTATAACATCCATGTTGTACCTAATCTTTTTATACCGAAGAATGATTTTAGGAAATTGGGCGCCGAAGCCACTGCGGTCACACACTTCTCCGAACTTATATACTAAGTGTTCCGATAGACCTTGCTGCAGAAGAGATTTAAGTCCAATATTGAATCCCGAAAACAAATCAGAATGGCGCCAATAAAATTTTGAAAAGGCTTTGTGTAGTTTATGGTACCGATAACCCTGATTAAGGAGTTTAGCCGTTAATAATTCCTTACGAGTGTTGAAGTCAGTTACATGACCACACACTCTAGCAAATCGAATTAATTGCGAAATATAAACGCCATAGGATGGCGCACGAGGAACATCACCATCCAAAAAAGGAAAATTAACAATCTCAAAATCAAAATCATAAATTTTGCACGAAACAAACCCATCTACAATAGATAGATGTAAGTCCAAAAACGGGGCCCCGGCACCAGAAGAATCCCCTCTATCCAACCGAAGTTCTGGGGGGCAAACCCGACTGATCAAACCATCGAAATAGGTATTATCAATATTTAATAAATCATGTAAATATCTAGATATCGGCTCAGGTGAGCTAAAAAGGGTTTGCAAAGTTTATGATACCAATAACCCTGATTAAGTAGTTTAGCCATTAATAATTATTACGAGTGTTGAAGTCAGATAAATGACTAGAAAGTCTGGCAAACCCAATTAATTGCTATATAGAAACACCTAAGGATGTCGAACCATCACATTCCGAGAAAGGAAAATTTACAATCTCAAATCAATTTCATCGTGCTTATAAATTTTGCAAGAAACAAACCCATCTAAAACAGATAAATGTAAATCCAGAAACGGGGCTTTGGTATCAGACGAATTTGCTTATTTAATTGAAGTTCTGAAGGATAGATCTGAATGATCAAAATAGAAGTGAATGCAATGATCAGGAATCGATACAATCAACCCAAAGCTCCCATCAGAGACACCAAAGTGAACAAAACACAAACATGAAGTAATTAGACCCTAATGGAAACATCAATACAGGAAAGCCAAAAGGACAGTTACTTTCCAACAAAATGGCCAATTGGCTATCCAAGACAAAAAGATATAAGCGATACACACACTCAAAGACAAACCATAACAAAAATAAACCACGACAGAAGAACTGCCTTGGAACGACCAGCGAAAAGTATTTTACTGGGGAGCTTAAATCCATTTTACGCGGCCGCAATCCTCAGCCTTACTTCCATCGCGATTTAGACAAATAATTTGTTCATTTCGCATCTGTGCTACATCTTTCTCTACAGACAAAGGTTGTATACTTCATAGGCTGTTGTACCACCAACTTCTTACTGAAGAGTGTTAACATAGTGGAGCTGTCAAACAAGGATGACATCGTTGCGACCTTGTCTACCGCAGCCAAAACACTTCCTGTGGAATTCTTGAATACCCAGTTTAAGCTGACGTAAAGACGTCATTGGTTTAGGAGGTAATAAATTAGTGTATGAGAACAGAAATTAAAGCGTTTGTTAACTAGTCTCAAAATGTTAAGTTTCCATTCTTTAACAACTTGCTTACGCACTTAATACTCCTGATTTTTTTTATATATATATAAAAGGATCTATTTGTGCACCTAGTGTCTCTGTATGACTGAAAAAAGGTTTTTATGCCCCCGCAACGAAGATGCCGGGGGAATTAAGTGTTTCGGTTTTCCGTACGTGTGTACAAATGTACGTCCTTCTGTACGAATGTGTACGCACGTGATCCTGTTAGACTCGGGTTAAGGTATTTGTACCCGGTAGAACTTAAGCTCATATTTTCCAAACCATATGATAGATTTGGTTTATATTTAGTATGAGGATAGATATAGGTCCAAAGTTTTATTCATCAATACCCCCACCCATACCCTTGACCTCAAGGTCAAGGTCACGGACATAGAAATTTTTGATGCTTAAGACCCAGATTTAAGTATTTGTACCAAGTAGAACATGAGCTCATATTTTCCTGGTTTATATTTAGTATGATGACAGAAAAAGGTCCAAAGGTTTATATTTAGTATGAGGATAGATATAGGTCCAAAGTTTTATTCAGCAATACCCCTACCCATACCCATGACCTCAAGGTCAAGGTCACGGATTTACAAACGTTTAATGTTTAAGAGCCAGATTAAGGTATTTGTACCAGGTAGAACTTGAGCTCATATTTCCAAGCAGTGCGATGAATTTGGTTCATATTTGGTATGATTATACATATAGGTACAAAGGTTTATTCAGCAAAACCCCCATCCATACCCATGACCTCAAGATCGACACGGACTTAGAAATTTTTAAAGTTTAAGACTCAGGTTAAGGTATTTGTACCAGGTAGAACTTGAACTTTTATGATTCATTTGGTTCATATTTGGTTTGATGATAGTTAGAAGTTTTATTCAGTAATACCCCCACCCATGCCTATGACTTCAAGGTCAAGGTCACAAACTTAGAAATTTTTATCATTATTTTTTAAGAGTTGATATTTTGAAAAACATATGGATTGGGTTTATATTAGGAATGATAATAGATACAGGTGCAACGTGACAGCAATACCCCACCTATGTACGTCACTTCAAGGTCAAGGTCACAGCCATAGAAGTTTTTAAATTTAAAGTATGTTAGGAGCTCATATTTTCCAAACCATATTATTTATTTGCTTCATATTTGGTTAAATGATAGTTACAGGTCCAAAGTTTTATTCAGCCATATCACCACCCCTGATGTCAAAGTCAATGCCACAGACTTGGAAATTTTTTATGTTAAAGAATTTTAGAGCTCATATTTCCCAAACCATATAATGGATTTGCTTCATAATTGGAATGGTGATATGTACAGGTCACAAATTTCATTCAGCCATTACCCAGCCCTTGAACAGGACCTCAAGGTCAAGGACACGGACTTATAATTTTTTAATGTTAAAGTTTAAAGAGCTCATGATTTCCAAACCATTTGATGGATAGGATTCATATGAGGAATTATTTTCTCAAAGGCTGAATCGGTAATCCCCCACCTGTGCCATTGACCTCAAGGACACTGTTCCAGGTGAGTTATGCTGTCCAATGACAGCTGTTGTTGCAACATAATTTTTTTGGGGGTGAGGTGGGCCCCTGGCGGGGGCATCTGTGTCCCATTGACAAATTTCTAGTTAAATGATATTTATCTCAGACAGAAACACTAAATAATGAATGCCCCGTTTGCATCTTTTTACTATATGAAGTATTACGATGGATAAGTATCACACCTAAAAGTGTCCATGCCTCTTTACCAGCTACTATTGGTCGGATCCATCTTGAGAACCTCAGATATGATAAACCACAAGCTTCTGGTGGGTAGCAAGTCCAGACAATTTCTAAACCTTCCTGTAAACTGATTGGTCGACATAAACAGCCTTTATGTGGCAGAGTTGTTGGCTTGGAATTAGGAGATGCTACTATAAACAAAATAAGTAATTATGAGCTGGAATATAACAGTAACCCGGGAGGCACATGACGTAATTGTGACGTCACACCAACGTCGTTACAACGTTATGACGTTTATGCAACGTCACATCTACGTCGACGCGCGATGTTGCACCGACGTTGATTTGACGTTGCCCTAGCGATGTGTGCATGCTGGGTCACGTTATATCCTTACTTTATTTGCCTTCAAAGTGTTTAGACGAAAGAAATTTAAAATACCTTGGCCCATTTGTTCAAAGCCTCATTAGCTCTACAAACCTGTTTCGGTTGAAAAGTTTAATGTATTAGGTATTTTTGCTGAAAAATGTGAATGCAAAAGCTACTCTACTTTTGTTCAGAACTTCTGCCATGCTGACTGGTTCAAGTTTAAAAGTAACATTAACTATTGCGTTTGTTGGCTTTGAACAATTCAGTCCAGGCTTTTAGCGAGTGACGAAAAATACTTCCCACAATATCATGTTCAACCTACCCAATGTTTTGACTTGGAGATATTTCTCAACTCCTATATTAGCAGCAACTGGTGGATATGTAGTCCACATTATATCTAGTGCCTCGGAAATTAGAAGACCAAATCGAGCCAATCTTGGCAGCAAATATTGACAGAAGGAACATGCAGCTGTAAAATACAATGATAACACATCCACCAATTTCCAAAGAATCCAATAAAAGTTAACACACCAGCTG
This sequence comes from Lucinisca nassula, assembly GCA_963580285.1. Lineage (NCBI taxonomy): Eukaryota > Metazoa > Mollusca > Bivalvia > Lucinida > Lucinidae > Lucinisca > Lucinisca nassula. The sequence continues at coordinate 53,274,219 of OY757010.1, forward strand.
TATATTTTATTAATAAATAATTAGAAACGTTAAATTTTGTTGTGGTAAGACAAGTTTTACATTGCCTTTACTAAACAGAAAACACAAAATCTGCATCAAAATTCATTTCATCAAAGACATCATCATTCTGTTTGTAACGTCAAGTGCCATGTAATTTATCGTTTATACTAATTTATTTTAGTTTGATTGCAAGCTTATTGAATCGCTCTCGAACACTCATTCGGGATGTTATCACGCGCTCGAGAGAGAGGCAGTGACTTCAACACCACTGCTACCCTTTTATACCTGGGTTGAGTACTGCCATGATATTTTGCACCTTCACATCAGGCAATACGAATTACTTTAGGTATAAGCCATATGATACAAAGTATTTCTTCATTGTTGTAAAAAAGTTTCAGATGAAAAATGTAGTAGATGCTTGCTGCAGCAAACAAGTTTGGTCACGGTTTGCAGGATTTAGGTAGGTGGCACTTGACGATATTGCTTCATACTTAATATGGCAGGATATGTGTAGGTGATCACCTGAAGTTATCTAGGCTTTGTGGTTTCAGAGAAGAAGATATCTGAAAATTTTCCCATTATAAGTCAATGGGAACTAATAATCCACTGGGCGTGGCTTATTTGGATCTAGGGGCCTGATTGGAAGGATTTATGTTACACTGATATCAGTTGATAGTTATGTTCATTCTGTCTGTATTTTATCTTATGCCACTATGCCAGGCTTGGTTTTATTTTATACTGACTCAAACATCTACCTGAAACCTAAAGAGAATCTGTGTTTGATAGGAACTGAGGAATGGTACGAACTAAAGATACCTTATAAAATATTGCATCTCATCAGACTTAAAAAGTCTAGATTTATGTAGGTGACCATTTAACTTTGCTTTATGCTAAGAGCCTTAGCTCTGGGCCTTGTGATTTCAGAGAAGATTCTTGGTGTGCTTTCCACAGGTCTATGGGAGCTAATGAGCCATGTGGCGTGGCCAATTTGAACCCTAGGGGCATGGTTGACAGGATTTATGTAGGTGACCACTTAACATTGCTACGTACTAAATATCTATGGTTTCAGAGAGATTTGATTTTTTTTCTTTACATGACTATGTAAGATTAACATCTATGTGATACTTTAAGAGAATCTGTATTTGAGAGGAGCTGAGGAATGGTACGAACTAAAAAGATACCTTATAAAAATATCACGTCTCATCAAACTTTATAAGTCTAGATTTATCAAGGTGACCATTTAACTTTGCTTTATGCTAAATATCTTAGCTGTGGACCTTGGGTCTTTTTCATGTGCTTTCCCTAGGTCTATGGGAGCTAATGAGCTCTGTCTGGGGCGTGACCAATTAATCATAAACGCCATTTCTTCAAAATATCCTTCATCAATAAGGTATGGATTTTATAGATTGGCCCAGTATTTTCCGTGAGAGCTCGGTGCTTTCTTCCATTCCTGCTTATTTTCAAAATACTGAAACACCTATAATTTGCTATAAATATAACAAACCTGTTAGATCTATCATTTTTAATTTCAATAAACTTGTTTCAGATCTTGATATTGATACTAATACTCCTGATTCATGTGATTGTAAAAACTCAGCGTATTGCTATCCTGCTGCTGGTCATGTAATTACTGGCAATTTGAAAATTATTCCTGATTCTAGGATAAGGGATATAATTTCTAAAGGACCAAAATATCGGTTTCCTTCTAAAATTGATTTCAGTAGATGTAGAGATGAAATCGCTGCTGCCTTGAATGAATTCGATAATCGATGGTGTAAGCGAGAGTATTTTGAGCATAAAGCCCTTAAGGACTGGAAACATAGCATTTTAAAACAAGTGAATAAACGCATTTCTTTCTATTCTCAAAAAATAAGAAAAGTAGAAGTAAAACAAAGATCAGGAATTGATACAATTAACTTACTCCATCCATAAAAGACACCAAAGGGAAAGAAATACAAACATTAAGCGACCAGACCATAATGGAAACCTAAACAAAGGAAGGCCATATGGACAGTTACTTTCCCACAAAATGGCCATATGGCCATCCAAAATTAAAAGACACAAGTGATACACACAGTAAGTAACAAACAACAACATAAATAAATCGCCACAGAAGAGCCGCCTTGGAACGGTCAGTGGAAGATTTCCACTGGGGGGGCTTAAATCGATTTTACGTGGCCACAATCCTCGCCTTTACTTCCGTCGCGATTTAGACAAATAATTTGTTCAGTCCGCATGAAGGCCTCCTAACTCATCAGTGCAACATCTCCGTGAACACAGAAATCAAAGAACCACAGAGGTGAGACAACGGTGAGGACTCGACAGCAAGAAACCACTGAAATGCTGGAGCAAAAGAAAACCAACAGTTAGACTCCGATGAGCCCGACCAGAGACAGAGCATCAGGCACCAACCAACATTATCTCTTTAATTTTCAATAAGCCTTTACGTTGGAGCCGTCATAGAATCTGAGGCCTGACCCACCGGCGTGCAATTAAAGAGGGAAGCAAAGTTGCCAACCGTGATTGGGTTAACTACCATGCATGCAGTCTGTCGTATAATATCCATGTTGTACCCAATCTTTTTATATCGAAGAATGATTTTACGAAATTGGGTGCTGAAGTCATTGCGGTTATATATTTTTCTGAATTTATATACTAAGTCACCATAAAATTCGGGTTCCGATAGACCTTGTTGCAGAAGAGATTTAAGTCCAATATTGAATTTTGAAATTAAATCAGAATGGCGACTATAAAATTTTGAAAAGGCTTTGCGTAGTTTATGGTACCGATAACCCTGATTAAGAAGTTTAGCCGTTAATAATTTATTACGAGTGTTGAAGTCAGTTACATGACTACACACTCTAGCAAATCGAATTGATTGCGAAATATAAACGCCATAGGATGGCGCACGAGGAACATCACCATCCAAAAAAGGAAAATTTACAATCTCAAAATCAAAGTCATCGCGTTTATCATAAATTTTGCACGAAACAAATCCATCTACAATAGATAGATGTAAATCCAAAAACGGGGCCTCGGTATCAGAAGAATTTGCTTTATTTAACTGAAGTTCTAGGGGGTAAATCTGACTGATCAAACCATCAAAATAGGTATTATCAATATTTAATAAATCATCTAAATATCTAGAAGTAGAGCTGAAAGCTTCAATAATTTCAGATTGGTTATCAATGGAAAGCGACAAAATGAAGTCTCTTTCATAACAATACAAGAACAGATCAGCCACAAGAGGTGCGCAATTAGTACCCATCGGAATACCCACAATTTGTCTAAATAACTTAGTACCGAATCTAATATAAATATTGTCAAGTAGAAAGGTGAGGGCATCACACACTTTCTGACATGACCAAAGTGTATAATTCTTATGCTCTTTAGAAGTGAAAAATGCATTTCTGACATTACATGCAAGATAGAGAGAATCTTCTCTGTGAAAAGCCCATTCAATTAAATCATTAAGCTTTTCTTTTATAAGATTATGAGGAAGTGTAGTGTAAAGAGTGGAAAAATCGTAGGTAGACAGACAAGAAGCACGAAACTGTCTAGATTTCAATTTATTTAAAACCTCATTCGAATTTTTTATAGACCAAAACAGATTTCTTCCTGATCTTTCAAAGACTTTATCACAATATTTAATTACATGCGTTTTAATAGCAGTAAGACAGGAAGTTAATAATTTAGTAAGTTCAGTGGTAGTGCAAGAACTAGAATTTGCAATAAACCGTGCTTTGTAAGGTTTTTTATGAAGTTTAGGTAACCAGTATAGCGTAGGAAGCTTGTCTTGGCCTTCGTTAACACTCACAGCAAACTTGGTGGCTGAATGACAAATATGTTCATCTACTATAGCTCTCTCTTCAGCCAAAGGCTGAAGTTCATAGGCCTTAGTACCACCAAGCTCCTGCTTAAGCGTGTTAATATAGTGGGGCCGTTAGCGGCCTTGTCTGCAGGGGCCAAAACAAACTTCGAAAACGCAGAACTAGATCTCACGGCACCAGGAAAAATGGTAACTCTAAACGTAAATCACGTGCTATTAAAACGCATGTGATTAAATATTGTGATTAAGTCTTTGAAAGATCAGGAAGAAATCTGTTTTGGTCTATAAAAAATTCGAACGAGGTTTTAAATAAATTGAAATCCAGACTTTTTCGTGCTTCAAGTCTGTCTACTTACGATATTTCCACTCTTTACACTACACTTTCTCATAATCTTATAAAAGAAAAGCTTAATGATTCAATTGAATGGGCTTTTCACAGAGAAGATTCTCTCTGTCTTGGTCGGGCTCATCGGAGTCTAACTGTCGGTTTTCTTTTGCTCCAGCATTTTCTTGCTGTCGAGTCCTCACCGTTGTCTCACCTCTGTGGTTCTTTGATTTCTGTGTTCACGGAGATGTTGCACTGATGAGTTAGGAAGCCTTCATGCGGACTGAACAAATTATTTGTCTAAATCGCGACGGAAGTAAGGGCGAGGATTGTGGCCACGTAAAATCGATTTAAGCCCCCCGGTGGAGGTCTTCCACTGACCGTTCCAATGCGGCTCTTCTGTGGCGATTTATTTATGTTGTTGTTTGTTACTTACTGTGTGTATCACTTGTGGCTTTTGGTTTTGGATGGCCATATGGCCATTTTGTGGGAAAGTAACTGTCCATATGGCCTTCCTTTGTTTAGGTTTCCATTATGGTCTGGTCGCTTAATGTTTGTATTTCTTTCCCTTTGGTGTCTTTTATGGGTGGAGTGGGTTAATTGTATCAATTCCTGGTCTTTGTTTTACTTCTACTTTGCATGTAATGTCAGAAATGCATTTTTCACTTCTAAAGAGCATATGAATTATACACTTTGGTCATATCAGAAAATGTGTGACGCCCTCACCTTTCTACTTGACAATAATATTATTAGATTCGGTACTAAGTTATTTAGACAAAGTGTGGGTATTCCGATGGGTACGAATTGCGCACCTCTTGTGGCTGATCTGTTCTTGTATTGTTATGAAAGAGACTTCATGTTGTTGCTTTCCATTGATAACCAATCTGAAAATATTGAAGCTTTTAGCTCCACTTCAAGATATATAGATGATTTATTAAATATTGATAATACCTATTTCGATGGTTTTATCAGTCAGATTTACCCCCCCCCCCCCCAGAACTTCAGTTAAATAAAGCAAATTCTTCTGATACCTTGGCCTCGTTTTTGGATTTACATCTATCTATCTATTGTAGATGGGTTTGTTTCGTGCAAAATTTATAATAAACGCGATGACTTTGATTTTGAGATTGTAAATGTTCCTTTTTTGAATGGTGATGTTCCTCATGCGCCATCCTGTGGCGTTTATATTTTGCAATTAATTCGATTTGCTAGAGTGTGTAGTCATGTAACTGACTTCAACACTCGTAATAAATTATTAACGGCTAAACTTCTTAATCAGGGTTATCGGTACCATAAACTACGCAAAGCCTTTTCAAAATTTTATAGACGCCATTCTGATTTAATTTCAAAATTCAATATTGGACTTAAATCTCTTCTGCAACAAAGTCTATCGGAACCCGAATTGTATGGTGACTTAGTATATAAACAGCAAAATATATTACTGAAATGACTTCAGCACCCAATTTCTTAAAATCATTCTTCGATATAAAAAGATTGGGTACAACATGGATGTTATACGACCGACTGCTGCATGCACGGTAGTTAACCCAATCACGGTTTGCAACTTTGCTTCCCTCTTTAATTGCACGCCGGTGGGTCAGGCCTCAGATTCTCTGACGGTTCCAACGTAAAGGCTTATTGAGAATTAGAGAGATCTAATTCAAGGTAATGTTGGTTGGTGCCTGATGCTCTGTCTCTGGTCGGGCCCATCGGAGTCTTACTGTTGGTTTTCTTTTGCTCCAGCATTTCCGCGGTTCCTTGCTGTCGAGTCCTCACCGTTGTCCCACCTCTGTGGTTCTTTGATTATTTGTGTTCACAGAGTTGTGCACTGATGAGTTAGGAGGCCTTCATGCGGCTTGAACAAATTATTTGTCTAAATCGCGACGGAAGTAAGGGCCAGTATTGTGGCCACGTAAAATCGATTCAAGCCACCCCCCCCCCCCCCCCCCCCAGTGGAAATATTTCCACTGACCGTTCCAAGGTGGTTCTTCTGTGGCGGTTTATTTATGCTGTTGTTTGTTACTTACTGTGTGTATCACTTGTGTCTTTTTATTTTGGATGGCCATATGGCCATTTTGTGGGAAAGTAACTGTCCTTATGGTCTTCCTTTGTTTAGGTTTCCATTACGGTCTGGTCGCTTAATGTTTGTGTTTCTTTCCCTTTGGTGTCTTTGATGGGTGGAGTAAGTTAATTGTATCGATTCCTGACATTTGTTTTAACTCTACTTTGGACCCTAGGGGCATGGTTGGCAGGATTTATGTAGATGACCACTTAACATTGCTACATATTAAATATCTAAGCACTCGGGCTTATGTTTTCAGAGAAGAAGATTTTTTAAAGTTTTTAATGCCCCCGCCGAAATTACTTGGCAGAAATGTATGAGCCGACGTGTCGCGCGCAAGACCAAAGGTCATACTTAGAGGTCAGCAGTCAAAAAGGGTCTTTTTCGTGTCCTGTCAATAAATTTCTTATTCCTGGATGGATTTTGAAATTACTTGGCAGAAATGTTAACCATCATGAGACGATGTGTCATCATGAGATGATGTGTCGCGTGCAAGACACAGGTCGGTATCTCCAAGATCAAGGTCACACTCACAGGTCAAAGGTAAAAAAGGGGACTTTTTTCGTGTCCGGACAATAACGTTTTTATTTCTGGATAGACTTTTTAAGGTTGCCTTACAGAAATGTTCACCTTTATTAGACGATGTGTCGCGCGCAAGACCCAGGTCCTTACCTCCAATGTCGAGGTCATACTTAGAGGTCAAAGTTAAAAAAATGGTCTTTTTTCGTGTCCGTCAAAAACTTTATTATTCTTAGACGGATTTCGAAATTACTTGGCAGAAATGTTAACCATCACGAGACGATTTGTCGCTCGCAAGAGCCAGGTCGGTACCTCAAAGGTCAAGATTATACTTAAAGGTCAAAGGTCCAAAAATAGGGTTTCTTTTCGTGTCCGGTTAATAACTTTCTTATTCCTGGATGGATTTTGAAATTGCTGGGCAGAAATGATATCCGTCAAGGGACAATGTGTTGCGCGCAAAACACAGGTCAGGACCTTCAAGGTCAAGGTCATACTTAGAGGTCAAAGGTAAAAAAAGGTCTTTTTTCGTGTCCAGTCAATCACTTTGTTATTTCTGGATATATTTTGTAAGGGGTATCTTGAAGAAATGTCCATGTTTATTAGATGATGTGTCGCGAACAAGGCTCAGGTCCATACATCCAATGTCAAGGTCATTCTTTGCGGTCAAAGGTAAAGAAATGGTCGTCAATGACATTCTTTTTCCTGGATGGAGTTTGAAATTTCTTAGCAGAAATGTTAACCATCATGAGACAATGTGTCGCGCGCAAGACACAGGTCAGTTTCTCGAAGGTCAAGGTCATACTCAGAGGTCAAAGGTCAAAACAGGGTCTTTTTTCGTGTCAGGTCATTAACTTTCTTATTCCTGGATATATTTTTTAAAATTACTTGGCAGAAATATTAACCATCATGAGGCGATATGTCACGCGCAATACACAGGTCGGTACCTCAAAGGTCAAGGTCATCCTTAGAGGTCAAATGTCAAAAAGGGTCTTTTTTTGTGTCCAGTCAATAACTTTTTTTGTTCTGGACGGACTTTTTGAAGTTACTTTGCAGAAATGTTCACCTTCATTAGCCAATGAGTCATGCACAGGGCCCAGGTCAGAGCCTCCAATGTCAAGGTCATACTTAGTGGTAAAAGACCAAAAAATAGGGTTTCTTTTCGAGTCCGGTCAATAACTTTATTATTCTTAGATGGATTTGGAAATTACTTGGCAGAAATGTTAGCCATCATGAGACGATGTGTTGCGCGAAGACCAATGTCGGTAACTCTAAGGACAAGGTCATTCTTAGAGTTCAAAGGTCAAAAAGGGTCGTTTTTCGTGTCTGGTCAATAACATTTTTATTTCTAGATGGACTTTTTAAATTGCAGAAATTTTCACCTACATTAGATGATGTGCTGCGTACAAGACCCATATCCGTCCCTCCAATGTAAAGGTCATACTTAGAGGTCAAATGTAAAACGGGTCTTTTTTCAGTGTCTGGCCAATTGTATTTTCATCCTCAGATGGATTTTGAAGTAACTTGCCAGAAATGTTAACCGTCATGAGAGGACGTGTCGCACGAAAGACCCAGGTCAGTACCTCCAATGTCAAGGTCATATTTAGAGATCAAAGGTCAAATGAAAGGTCTTTTATTCGTGTCTGGTCAATAACTTTCTTATTCTAAAATGGATTTTGAAATTACTTGGTAGGAGTGTCAACAATCATGAGATGATGTGACGCTTACATGACCCAGATTAGTACCGCCAAGGTCAAGGTCAAAAACGGTGTACTCACACAGTGTGTTACATAACATTCACTTCTGTGTCCCATGTCATAAGGCGGGGCGTCCATGTCCTATGGACACAATTCTAGTTTTCATTTTATGACTGTGGGAGCTCATGCGCCCAGTGCATGGTCAATTCCGGCCCCAGGGTAATGATTGGCAGGTTCTATTTAGGTGACCACTTGGTATTGCTTCATACTACTCGTAAGTATCTTAGCTCTGGACCATGAGGTTTTAGAGAAGATTTTTTGAAGTTTTTTTTTTCCATTACATGAATAAGATAGGGAGCTAATGTGCACCGGAGCATTGTCAACGGGCCCCAGGGGCATGATTGGCAGGATATGTGTAGGTGACCACCTATGTTGCTTCACACTTAATATCTAAGCTCTGGGCCTTGTGGTTTCAGAGAAGATTTCTGAAGTTTTTCCCATTGTAAGTCAATTGGAGCTAATGAGCCCCAGGGCGTGGCCAATTTGAACAGTAGGGGCATGGAAGGCAGGATTTATCTTAGACTAATATCAGTCGTAGATGTTAATAGTTGTGTTCATGCATTCTATAGTTTTAATCTTACACCACTATGTCAGGCCAGATTTTATTTTTAATATACTGACTCAAACATCTGCTTGATACCTCTGATAGCACTGGGCCTTATGGTTTCAGAGAAGAAAAGATTTTTGATGTGCTTTTCATTATCGGTCTATGGGAGTTAATAAACCCCAGGGCGTGGTCAATTTGGACCTCAGGGGCACGATTGGCAGGATTTATGTTGGTGAAGATTGCACGACCCGCAGGAAAAGCGACCGACTGAAGTCGGTTGATTTTCTAAGAGTGCCCTAAAATCACCGTGTCATTCTGTCATTCGGTCAATCGGTCATTCTGTCAGTCTGTCTGTCCGTCCGTAACCCGTTTGTGAAAATTGGTGATAGTGACTTAACCGCTTGGAATCTTTAAACAATTTTTGGCATACTGATAGATATCAATAAGATCTAACCAATGAACTTGCGAAATATTACATTCCATTTAGTATAGCCTCGCCGAGGCGAAAAATGTGAAAATTTTCGAACTGCTTCTCCTCGGAAACCGTTGGGCCGATTGAAGTCAAATTTCATATGAAGCCTCTATGGGACAGGGGAAACCAAAATTTGCTCATGGGATCCAGGTCACATGACCAAAATGGCCGCCAAGCCATATATGGTTTGTCTGTTTGTCCGTCCGTAACCCGTTTGTGAAAATTGGTGATAGTGACTTAACCGTTTTGAATATTTAAACAATTTTTGCCATACTGATAGATATCAATGAGATCTAACCAATGAACTTGCGAAATATTACATTCCATTTAGTATAGCCTCGCCGAGGCGAAAAATGTGAAAATTTTCGAACTGCTTCTCCTCGGAAACCTTTGGGCCGATTGAAGTCAAATTTCATATGGAGCCTCTATGGGATGGGGGAAACCAAAATTTGCTCATGATGTCCAGGTCACATGACCAAAATGGCCGCCAAGCCATATATGGTAAAAACCCTTCAAAAATAGTCTTCTCCAGAACCGCTGGGCAGATTTCCAAGAAACTTGATAAATAGCATCTGGGACGTAGGCCCATCATAAATTGCTAAAATGGTGACCCTAGGTTGACCTTGACCTTCTTTGTTCCTAGGTCAAACTTTGACACATAAGCTTTTGTATTGGAAAAGTGAGAATGCATTTTATCCTGCAAACGATTCAGAATACAGTACTAAAGTATAAGATATATTTTTGCTCCTTAGGATAAGGCGCTTTTATTGGGGGAGCCGTTTTAGGTCCAGGTCACATGACCAAAATGGCCGCCATACCCATATATGGTAACACTCATAAAGCTAAAAGCATCCGGCGGGTCGTGCACTTCAGCTGAAGCACTGGTTTTGTCCATTATTCGGGGACAAAATCATGTTTGAGAAAACTAGCCAAAGGTCATGGTGAGCTTTTGTGACCGTGAGATGTCAGGCGTCGTCGTGCGTGAGTAAATTTTTTCTTGTGAGCATTCTAGAGACCACGATTTTGGTCAAATCATCATCAAATTTGGTCACAATGATCAGCATGACAATCAGCATGACACTATCTGGGTCAAGTTTGAATATTGGTTATGTCGGATCAAAAAGTTGGTCAGTAGACCAGATCATAGAAAACCTTGTGAGCAATCTAGAGGCCACAGACTTGGTTCAATCATTATCATTCTTGGACAGAATGATCATCATGACAACATCTCGGTCAAGTTCGAATATAGATTTTGTCGGGTCAAAAAGTAGGTCAAATCATAGAAAACCTTGTGAGCACTCTGGAGGCCAGTTTTGGTCCATTCATCATCAGCCTCAGAAGCCTCCGTGGTGTAGCGGTTACGCTACTCGCCTTGCAAACCAGGGGTCGCAGGATAGATCCCGGGCTTCTCCAGACTTTCGGATGAGTCTTTAAACTGAGGTCCCGTCTCCGTATGACCTTAGCGGTCGGTGGGACGTAAAACTCAAACACTCACACATCATCAGCCTTGCTTAGAATGACTATCTTGACAATATCTCAGTCAAGTTCGAATATAGGTCATGTCGGGTCAAAAAGTAGGTCATTAAGTCATTTTGTCATAACATGAACCATTTGAGATAGAGTCTTTATATTTGACATCTAGGTTCCTTGTGACAAGGGCTTCCCACTCATACAAAAAATGACCTGTGACCTTGGTCTTGACCTGTAACCCGCTTTCAATTAAAAAAAATGAACCTCGGCCCGGGGACATGTTTGTGTTTCGCAACCACATCTTGTTACATGAGAAGTCAGCAAAGAAGGGCATTTAGGTGTCCCCAGACCGCCTTAGTACTGGGCAAAGGTGGTGTGAAAATCTACTAGGAGCCCTTCTGTCACCACGAGGCATAGTGTGAGACTGAGCCAGTTCATCTCCGTCTGATGCACTAGGACCTGATCCACAATATCCAAAGCGTGCCCTGATAGTGACATACAAGTCAGCTCAGTTTTGTCAAAGGGAACCATCGACTCGTAATTATAACTTCAGATGCCACACCCACACGCCTTTGTCACCACGAGGCAATGTTAGTTACACTGAGCGGGTTCATCTCCGTCTGGTGCACTAGGACCTGACCCTCAATGTCCACAAGGTGCCCAGATAGTGATATACAAGTCAGCTCCGTATTTCCAAGGGAGCTACTGACTCATAAGTGTAGCTTCCGATGCCAACTGTCGCAACCCCTGCATTGCATACCAAGATAGAGGATTCCAGCTTTTGTGTTTCATGAGACATCTTTGACAAAAATTTAACATTGACCTATATGGAGAGCAAGAAGAATGAAAGAACAGATGAGCAAATAAGCAAAGAAAGCCCATTGTTTCTAACACAATATAAGCCATTATGATTGCATTGCAAACCAAGTTTGAGGCTTCGAGCTTTTGTAGTTCTTGAGAAATCTTTGAAAACAAATTTAACATTGGCCTATATGGAGAGAAAGAAGAATGAAAGAACAAATGAATGTTGCATACCAAGTTTGAGGCTTCTAGATTTAACAGTTCCTCAGAAATCGTTCACAAAAAATTAACATTGGCCTATATGGAGAGAAGAAAGAATGAAAGAACGGAAAAACAAATAAGCGGAGGACGCCCATTGTCTATTGCACAATACAAGTCTTCATCATTGCAAAGTATAACAAGTTTGGGGCATGTTCTTTCTTGCTTCTTTCTCTCCATATAGGCCAATGTTAAATTTTTCGTCAAAGATTTCTCGCAGCCCACGCCCATGGTGGCTTGAAGAAATAGATTGGCTGCATGATGCTTCAATGCAGAGCTGAAACCGACCGCACACGAGTATTGGTAAACCGTTTAGAGGATCTAATCCTGCCCAGGCAAAGCGGTGCGAGTAGGACCGTCCACGCTTATAAACCCTATTGGTTTCATTGGGCGACAGGGCTTGGGATGTCATTTGATCTCATTGTCGGGTGAAAGTCCCACAAAATTGGAAGCAACGTCTCAAAAACGACCTATACAGTGTTGACGTGGACGTTAAACCTCTAATCAAACAAACAAACAAAGATTTCTCAGGAACTACAAAAGCTAGAAGTCTCAAACTTGGTATACTATGCAATGATGATGATTTGTATTGTGTAAGAGACAATGGGCTTTCTCAGCTTTTTTGTTCATTTGTTCGAAATGCCTGCCATCCTACCAAGACAGAATCTTGTCTCCAGTCTGGTCCTTATACTGGACAAAGATCTTGGATTCACAGCTGTGAAGATGTGTTTAGGTGATGATGCTATTGTATGCATCTCCTTCTCGTCTGCTTTAGTTCCCACTCCTGTATCAGAACAAATTATAAGAAATGTTAAACCTCTAGAGGTGACAGCTTAAAAGAAGTTAGTTTATCTTCCACATCAACAGGGTTGGCCCCTGGTATCTTTATGAGGTAGGACCTGTCCCAGTGTACAGGTAGTCAAAGAAACAAAAACATGGAAGTCGTGGCATTAATGAAAGTGATGATGATGATGATTATTTCGTTTTTAACCACAGGACATTGACTTTTCACCATTAAACATAAAACAAGCCTAAAGCCGCTTATTCTCTTATTAAGCACCGCTTGCTTATAAGAGTATAAGTGGATTTAGGCCACCGTGAGGGCTCTTTTAAGTTTTCTGGTGAAACGTCAATGACCTGTGGTTTAACGACGCGTCAACCCTCTTTGTGGGTCATAATAAAGTGCTTAGGTATGTTCCTGCTTATCAGCACATGAGTTTTATTAATATTAGTATTTTTCTTGGTTTGATATTTTGATGAAATATGAACTGATATTTTCAAGAAGGTTCAACCTCTATTACCAGTTGATCGGTGACTGAAATGAAGACATTATATAGCCGTTTTAATTTTATCTGTCATTTCTAGATAGCCGATACGCTGGCTTAAACTCGGTACAACCGAAATACGAGTATCCGCATAAAGTGTAGCCCGGCTTGTTTTCTGTTTGGCGCAGCTTCACTCAACAGTCAGGAATATAACCCCAGATTTTCATGAAAATTGGGAATACTAGCCAATCTTGAATGTATATTTTCTTAACAGTAATATAATTGCAGTGTAACTGATTATTGTAGTTAAATTCTGGGAGAGTGGCAGGGAACAATTTATGATCAGTGTGGTCATTTATACTTGTTAACAAGATGGTTAAGAATATAAATTATAAGCACCACTGGTATACTTTATTTCTGAGTATTAAATGGACTTCTCTAAGTACAACAAAATTTAACTGCAACACAGCCAGGTCAAACAGCATTGCAGCTGCACTCATTATAGTAGATCATCCAGATCTTCTTGAAAAAAAAAAAAAAAAAAAAAACACCAAAAATGTTCGTGTACACAGCCTATTCTCTCGTCTGATCTGCGTCTTTGGTGTCCCAAAAAGGGACATTAGGCACTTATGGGCTAAAGTAGATTTTGGATTTGTGTTTGTTAGATTTGTGGTTTAACGTCCCTCAACACTGGTAAGGTCATTATGGAGACTTGTACCCGACATTGAGATGAAATGACATCTCATGCCCTGTCGCCCAATGAAACCAATAGGGTTTATAAGCATGGACGGCCCCCTCGCACCGCGGTTTCTGGACAGGCTTAGATCCTCTAAGTGGGTTACCAGTACTAGTGTGCGGGCGGGCCGGATTCAGTTCTGCGTGGAAGCATCATGCAGCCCATATATTTCTTCAAGCCTCTATGGAATGTTCAAAAAATGAAATGTAACTGAGACTCATCTGAGTAATTAACCCATAAAGTCATTGTTGCAAATAGTGTGGACCAAGATCAGATTGCTGCTCTAGGTGCTGTCTGATCTGGTTCCACATGTTTTGCCTGTTTCCGATGAAGAAAAGTTGACAAGAAGCTGCAGCAGATGACATAAACAGAGGACATTTTAGATGCAGTTTGTCTTGGCATTTTAAGGATTTACTATTGATTGCAGAATAATTTAGCAATTGGACTGACCCACAAACTGGACTTAATCTCTCATTTTTGTCACGTAGGCAAGTTATTTTAGAGCGTAATTATTGCCTATTTCAAAACTCCACCGCTGCGAACGTTGATTTCGCATTCCCTCTGTTGTGGGTCATAAGCGTCGAACGGTTGGTGACCAACGGCTCCGAATGAATATCAGTTTTTTAATTGAGGTTTAACGTCCTCGTCAAGACTATTCAGGTCATTTTGGAGATGTTGCTTCCAATTTTGTTGGACTTTTACCCGACATTAGGATGAAATGTCAACGGGAGCGTGGTAGCTCAGTAGTACACCTGCCTAGAATGTGCACGATGGCGTATGACAGTATATAGAGAAAGACAAAAAAAAAGAAAAAAGAAAGTAATGACATCTCAAGCCGTGCGACCCAATGAAAACCAACTGGGTTAATATGCATGGATGGTCTGACTCGTTTTACTTTGCCTAAGAGGGCTTCGACGTCCAAAGCGGTTTACCAGTACTCATGTGCGGTCCGTTTGAGCTCTGTGTGAACGCACCATGCAGCCCAGTCAATTTCTCCTAACCCCGATACGTATGTATGTTTGTTTGAGTTGAGGTTTTATGTCACTGTCCCCGCCCATCGGGGCTTGAAGAAATAGAAAGGCTGCATGATGCTTCTACGCAGAGCTGAAACCGATCGTCCATGAGTACTGGTAAACCACTTAGAGGCTCTAAGCCTGCCCAAGCAAAGTGGTGTGAGCCGGACCGTCCATGCTTATAAACCCTTTTGTTTTCATTTGGCGAAAGGGATTGAGATGTCATTTCATCTCAATGTCGGGTAAAAGTTCCACAAAATTGGTAGCAATGTCTCCAAAGCATGACCTGGGACGTTAAACCTAGGCCTCAAACCAAACAAACAAAATGTCCCCGTCAACATACTATCGGTCATCTTGGAGACGTTGCTTCCACTTGTGTGGGACTGAGATGAAATGGCATATCAAGCCCTGCCGCTCAATGAACCAATAGGGTTTATATGCATGGACGGTCCCGACTCACATCAATTTTCCTGGGAAGGCTTAGAACCCCTAAGTGGTTTACCAGTACTCATGTGCGGTCAATTTCAGCTCTGTGTGAAAAGTAGAAGTAAAACAAAGATCAGGAATCGATACAATTAACTTATTCCACCCATCAAAGACACCAAAGGGAAAGAAACACAAACATGAAGCGACCAGACCATAATGGAAACCTAAACAAAGAATGGCCATAAGGACAGTTACTTTCCCACAAAATGGCCATATGGCCATCCAAAATTAAAAGACACAAGTGATACACACAGTAAGTAACAAACAACAACATAAATAAACCGCCACAGAAGAACCGCCTTGGAACGGTCAGTGGAAAGAATTAAAGAATTCCACTGGGGGCTTAAATCGATTTTACGAGGCCACAATCCTCGCCCTTACTTCCGTCGGGATTTAGACAAATAATTTGTTCAGTCAGCATGAAGGCCTCCTAACTCATCAGTGCAACATCTCCGTGAACACAAATAATCAAAGAACCACAGAGGTGAGACAACAGTGAGGACTCGACAGCAAAAAACCACTGAAATGCTGGAGCAAAAGAAAACCAACAGTTAGGCTCTGATGGGCCCAACCAGAGACAGAGCATCAGGCACCAACCAACATTACCTTGAATTAGATCTCTCTAATTTTCAATAAGCCTTTACATTGGAACCGTCATAGAATCTGAGGCCTGACCCACTGGCGTGCAATTAAAGAGGGAAGCAAAGTTGCCAACCGTGATTGGGTTAACTACCATGCATGCAGTCTGTCGTATAACATCCATGTTGTACCCAATATTTTTATATCGAAGAATGATTTTACCTTTGCAGCCCAATCATGCAGCCCAATCGTATTTCTTCAAGCCCTGAAGTGTGTGTGTGAGACAGACAGACAGAGAGAATGAGAGTTTGATTTGGGGTTTAACGTCCCCGTCAACACTGTATAGGCCATTTTAGAGACGTTGCTTCCATTTTGTGGGACTTTTGAATGAAATCTCAAACCCCTGCAGCCCAATGAAACCAATAGGGTTAATATGCATGAACGGACTGACTTGCACCTCTTTTCCTTGTCAGGCTTAGAACCTCTAAGCAGTTTACAAGTACTCAGGTGCGTACTGAGAGAGAGAGAGAGAGAGAGAGAGAGAGAGAGAGAGATTAGGGTATGTCCAAATTTCATTTAAATGATGCGTTGACCAGAATTAAAGTCTAGATCTAAAACATGCTGCTTTGCGAATAATAAAAAGTGTTGCCATGCATTTTGCTAAGGAAACGATTCTCAGTATGCCGATGCATGATTGTCTCTTTCTCTAAATTTTCATGGATAACTTTTTTGATTTGCTTTTTATAATCTTAGAAACTCAATCTATTATGGACATGGCAAACTGGAAGAAACCGATGTCTTTCTGAAACTTGAAAGCACTGAAGTGCAATCAAAGGTCTGGAGCCTGGCAGTTTCATTATTTTCCAATCAACCGAAGTCTCAGTCGCGGAGACATTCCAAAAATGGCGTCTTAACATTGGCGTCGTGACGTTAGAGGCTACTAACCTAGTTGCACGTGGACGTCAACTGGAAAAATTTAAACCCTGTTGAGATAAATACCAGATGAGTTTAAAAATATCGTATGGAAAGAATGTCTTTCAGGTTTTTTTTTTCCTTCTTTTTCTGTTTAAACTGTCATTCGTTAGCTGAACGAGCTCGTAAGTGGTAACTGTTCGGATAAGAACATTATCTAATAATCTGGTAGTTTTGCTTAAAACATGTGGGCAACATTTTCATTTTCAAAAGCTGTTTACATGTTTCTGCAAAGATATTAGTATAGTTGTCACATTCATTTATCAAAATTGTAACTTTTGAACAACTGGTCCCGCATTTTTACGTAATGGCGTAGGCTCACAGAATCGACGACATACGTACAACCTGTACTTAATATCTTTAATCTGGTTTCAACTTGCCAATGGAGAAAGGGAAAAAATAACGTTCCGTCAACACTCAACACTATGTCATTTTGGAAACATTACTTACGATTTTGTTGGACTTTTACCCGACATTGAGATGAAATGACATCATGGCCTACCGCCGAAAGAAAACAGTGGTCCGACTCGCAATACTTTTCCTGCTGGGCGGTTTACCATTACTCAATCTTGGTCGGTTTCAGTCCAATCTATTTCTCAGGCGGGGGCGCCGGCCCTATTTGATTTATGGGACCAACTTTGTATTCCACATGTTTGTAATATGGATAAGTTTCTTAGGGGCGCTCTGTGCAAGTGCTCGAAAGTTTCAGTGAACTCAAACGAAAACAAAATGAAGGCCAGGGCGATGCTTCACCGCAACCACAGTCTCATAACGTCACTGTAATGATGAAGGTAATATGGCCATTGGAAACTACTAAATTATTCAATCAAAGCACTGACAGCACTGGTGGGCCTACAATGTATTGTTTGTTTGTATCTGAGTTTAATGGCCCAATCAGCACTAATTTATGTCATTTTTGAGCCGGTCAGTTTACCTATCCACACTTTTCCTTGGCAGGCTTAGGCATGTTCTAATTTCTGGCCTGGCTTGGTCTGGCTTGGTCTGGCCCGGTCTGGCCTCTCGCGACCTATTTAATTTCAATGACATAACGCTTCGGGCCGGGCCGGGCCAGGCCAGTATTGGAATTAACATCAGAAGGAGTGTTCAGGTCAAGAACCTAGACACTCCATCCCTTGAGACAAGTTACTTGCTGTTGGCACTAATTTACTACTACAGTGTACAGGTAATCATTATAATGTCAATAAAACCACAGGTTGTTATTCTAGCAATGGTATGGCTGTGATGTTGTTTCTTTGTTTTTATAATTTATCTTTGATTTAATTTGAAAGAAAAAGAACTTTATAAATGGATTTGGATTGGTAATTAGTTTGAGCATCAAGCTATCCTGTTTAACAGTGATTTACAGACAAAATAAAACAAAGCACTGACAGCACCGGTTGAGTGGATCATCTCTTGAGTGTAAGGTCGGTGTGGAGACCCTGATCAGATGCTGCACTCTGTGGCGTCTTATCTGGGACTGCACTGTATGCCAGTGCCCATGTACACAAGACCATTCCAGAATTTATAGATACTCAAAGTAGAAGTAAAACAAAGATCAGGAATTGATACAATTAACTTACTCCACCCATAAAAGACACCAAAGGGAAAGAAATACAAACATTAAGCGACCAGACCATAATGGAAACCTAAACAAAGGAAGGCCATAAGGACAGTTACTTTCCCACAAATTGGCCATATGGCCATCCAAAATTAAAAGACACAAGTGATACACACAGTAAGTAACAAACAACAACATAAATAAATCGCCACAGAAGAGCCGCCTTGGAACGGACAGTGGAAGATTTCCACTGGGGGGCTTAAATCGATTTTACGTGGCCACAATCCTCAACCCTTTTTACCTTTTTTGTACCAAATGGAATCTTCCTTTATATATAACAGGAGCCATTTCAAAATTTAGGGTTGTCAGGTTGTGGTGCTACACTGTTTGTCAGTGTCTTTTCTTACGAATGTCACAAATTGGTAGTTTCATAACAATTTGCATGCTGGTTAAATTCTGCCATCATTTTGCAGAAAAATGCCTTACTTCGCAAACAGAATAGGAGAGTTTCATTTTGTCGAGTGTCAAGTATCAAGCTGAAAAACTCGATTATCAAGTTAAAAACGTAGACCCAATACGCTGCAGTTTGGAAACAATGTTAAAATTTTAGAGTGATTTATTTTTGTTTTAGTTGTGATCTTTCAAGACTATTTTACTTATATTGAGCAGATCGTTAATCAGACGACAGAGGTGGGCGAAAACCGGTGTACCCAGAGAGAAGAAAAAACACCTGACCTTCCGTTGCAGAACTTGGCCTCTCACATGTCACCCGAGAAAGGCTCGAACCATAGCGGTGAAAGACCTAATGAGTAAGAGTCAGCGCTCTTATCCACTAAGCCATGGAGGCCCGTTATTAGGGTGATTACAGAAAATATAAATAGGAGCTTAGTGCAACTGAATGCATTGTATCCCAATCCCTCCGATACTCACTTGTACAAAGGCCAGAATGCAAAGAGATTTGGTACATGGCTTCCTTACATGATGAGGCATGCGAGAACAACGTTAATAAGGCTCTGCTTGAAGCTTGGGGATTTGCGATGGCATGCCATCAACTTTCTGATTTCTGCTCAAAAATATAGATTGTGGGTACCTGTTAGAAACGCCTCCCCATAGCGAGTCTAAGGAGTACCCACAATCTATGTGTAGGGTAGAAATATGAAAAATATCGTATTTTTATACATTCTTTTTTTTTTTTTACTTTTTTTATGTGGACAACATTTTCAATACATCTGGACTTCTATACGTAAACATTTCGATAACGCATCCGTATATAGTGCTTTTTTCATACCTCAAAAAAGGTATTTTTTTTCTGATGAAAATTTGTGATATTTTTCTTATTTATACTCAAAACATAGGTTTTGGGTGCTCGTAAGAACCGCCTCAAAGAGTACCAATAACCTATGTATGGGTTCAGAAATAAGGAAAATAATGTTTACCCCGTAGACCCAGTTTTCTCTATATAAAGTGGGGTTTAGGGGGTCTTTATTTCACGGACGGTCAAATAATTTGATTGATTGACTGATTCCGGGTCACACCTAAAAACCGACCTAGCGGGCACATGACGTAATTGTGGCGTCACATCAACATCGGTTCAACGTCATGCCGTTTATCCAACGTCACATCTACATCGGTGCAACGTTGTAAGTTCCAACGATGTTGATTTGACTTTGCCCTAGTGACAAGCAGTCTGAAACAGACTCGGTCAATTAATTATGGAATTTAATCTAAGTGTTTGGGGGTTGTGTAGACTTTTTTTTTTTTTTTTTTTTTTGGCTGTGGGTGACCATCTGTTTTCTCTTTGATCAGGTTTGTCTCACCTCTTTGAATTAGACCATGATACAGTATCATGGAAGTCTGTTTGTATTATTATTTTTTTTTTCAGGTGAATAACATTGATTCAGCATGATGTTCCTGAATATAAATAGCTTAAATTTGTGGTGAAAAATTCAATTACAGAATATGTATGGTAAAACTGACATGTGAGGTCAACTTGCAATTGATTTTATGATAAAATCGGGCTTAACACCATATTAACAATTAATAATAGCACATTAACTATTACATGTATATCCATCATTAAATGTTACTCTATTCCAACTGGTGTAAACTGATAAAGAATTTTTTACAAATAAGTTTGTCACCATTTATGAAAATGTTGAAAATCTGTCAGATTGATGCTACTTCCCGGGTTCTAACTGGCAAATAAATTTTGAAGTTCCATATTGCTGTCGAAATGTATTAGGGGAGGGCTCAGGAGGAGGGGTGGTTGTGAGGGTTTAAAACAACGCACATCTTAATTACCTGCCAGATCATTCTTAGTAAAATTTTGGTTGCTTTAAGTTGATTCAAATGATGTGGAAAAAGGCATTGTTGCGTACATACGCTGAAGTAGCTGGGGGTGTCCCAGCTCTGAGAGCCAGGCAAAAGTGTCATTCCACCTGGGATGGGAGGTTTTCAGTAATATAGCGTCCACTGTCGCGGGTTCGATCCCAAACCGCGCCTGCAAAACGGTACTAGGCGCTCCCTTGCCTTGGTGCTCCCTTGTCCTAGGAAGATAAATGAAGGAAAGGTAAGAATTTATAAAAGGCTCCGCATGAGCTTAGCGTATTTGTTTTGGATATGTGACGTTAAATAAACTTAATCTATCAAAATGTTTATTTTTCCCCAAAGCGCTACATCTTTTTTTTTTTTTTTTTTTGCAAACAGTGTAGAACCTGATCAGATGACGTATTCCGTGACAATTAAACTATAAGGGCCTGCACTGTTTTCCAAAGTCGCATTAATATATCGGATGCTAGGCATAAACAGGTATTCCTGTACACATCTCTGATTACTGGATTTTTCCCCAAAGCGCTACATTTTTTTTTTTTTTTTGCAAACAGTGTAGAACCTGATCAGATGACGTGTTCCGTGACAATTAAACTATATGGGCCTGCACTGGTTTTCAAAGTCGCATTTATATATAGGTTGCTAGGCATAAACAGGTATTCCTGTACACATCTCTGATTACTGGAGTAAATCAATGCCAACAACTAGCAGCTTGTCTCAAGGGATGGAGTGTCAAGGTTCGTGACCTGAACACCCCTCCTGATGTTAGTTTTTAATATTGGCCTGGCCTAGCTGGCCCTGACATATTATGTCATCAGAGTTAAATAGGTCATAAGGAGCCAGACCGAGCCAGACCGGGCCGGACCAAGCCAGGCCAGAAATTAGAACATGCCGCAGGCTTATGCATAAGCGGTAAACCAGTACAGTGTACATTCTTTCGCCAGAAACCGACAACTGCCCTTCTTGAATCAGCGAAAGGGAGAGAATGACCGTTAAAGATTTCATGATCAATCTCCATGAAATAATGTTGCCGACCCCAGCAGATATCGAACCCGCGTGCTCCGGATCACCAGTCAGAAGCGCATCCGACTGAGCTACCGATACCGGCCGGGGCCGACAATGCAAGAACGAGTATGACACGACTTCTAGCTGTAAAACAAGACCATACCAGGTCAAATTGTGGGAGGATCTTGCATGTTCACAAAAGAGACTCGCGATTCGTTGATATCTAGCCCCCTTTATGATGACAATGTTTTGGAATATCATAGAAGGTTAAATATTAAAATGGATTTTTCCTCAGGTTGCTGAATGGCATGACTACGCGAAAAATGATCGAATTATGGAAAATTCTGCCATGCTATTAAATGTAATATCCACGGACCGCAAATATATTGGACAAGCCATTGCTTATTGTTTGTTTGAATTGGTGTTTAACGTCCCCGTCAACACTATTTAGGTCATTTTGGAGACGCTGCTTCCCATTTTGACTTTTACCTGACATTGAGATGAAATGACATCTCAAGCCCTGCCGCCAAATGAAACCAGAAGGCTTATATGCACCGCACCGCTTTGCCTGGGCAGGCTTAGTCCTTCTAAGCGGTTCATACAGTACTCGTGTGTGGTCGGATTCAGCTCTGTGTGGAAGCATCATGCAGCCCAACCTATTTCTCCAAGCCCCGATAGGCGGGGACGAGAAGCCATTGCTTTTACCGAATTGACTAAGGAACTTTAAGTTCACTGTAGTGACCGATCATTTTTTAGTTTTTCCTTCATCAATCATGTTGAAACACCCAATAAAAAGATTAGGAGTTAAAGTGGCTTAATCCATTGAAATCATGTTGCCCTTAATCTTTTTGTTGCCCTTTATTGTCAGCTGAAATTGACAAAAAAAAAATGCAACAAAACAACAAATGATTATTTATACAATCGTTAAGTGTCGGTATTGTTTGTTTTGATGTTTATGGGCCCAGTCAATACTTTTTAGGTAATTTTAGCCGGTCAGTTTACGTATCCATACTTTATACGTAAGCCGTTAACCAGTGCAGTGCACATTCTTCCGCCCAAAACTGACAACTGCTCTTCTTGAATCAGCGGAATGGAGAGAATGACCGAAGAAAAGAATCCATGATCATTCTCCACGAAAGAATGTTGCCGACACTGGCGGGTATCGAACCTGCGTTGTCCTGATCGCCAGTCAGACGCCCATCCTACTGAGCGACAGATGTGCATTAAGAAAAATAGATGGGAAGCCTAAGTGAGAATGTGTGAGCTAAAATATCTATACCCATGGACCAAATTCCGCTAAAATGCATGCCACATTTTTAACCACTTCCATTTGTATTTTTTTTTCTGATTTTACGGACCTTTCAAAATCATTTCTCATATCGGGGCGATCCTTAATCAGAGTCGGGCGAAAACTGGAGTACTCGAAGAAAAAAACCTGACCTTCCGTTGCAGAACTTGGCGTTTTCATGTGATCCGAGTGGTGCTTGAATCACAGCGGTTAGAGACCCAAAGATGAAGAGTCAGCGCCCTTGCCCATCAAGCCAGGAAGGCCCGGTTAATCACTTGGGCATAGTGTCACTGCATATATCTGCTATCCAGCACAATCTGAAGATGTAACTGTTTATCCCAGTCATAATAGCATACTGAAGACTGTCTTTAACTTCAGCTTGAAGTGAAAACAAATAGCTGGTGTGAAGTTTTTTTTTTTTATTTTGGATCTTGGAGTAGAAAAAGAGCAAAGTAATGTATATCACTGTAAACCCTGAGTTTGCTCTATATGGTGTGGGTTTAGCCATCGGAGCATTATGAAAACACTCCTATACAAATACATTGTAATCTTTGTCGCCGAAAAAGTGAAAATTTAAACCCTTGTCCTGCTGAACCCGGATATGTCTTATCTTTCAAATATTGAAGATCCAGATCAGATGACTTCTTCATCAGAAGCCATCTGATCAGGATCCCCATTGTTTGTCATTCAGTTTCTGAATTTGTTGCAATAATTTGCATCAAGTAATCTGATTAGTTGATAATGAGTAGTGGGTGTGGCATATATAAATATTCAGCAGGTCAAGGGTTAAGAGGAAAAATTGTGATATTTTTTTCTAATTTCTGCTCAAAATATAGATTGTGGGTACTCGTTAGCACCGCCTCTGTAAGAAAATGTTTTCAGATTCTAGAGAGGTCAGTATATACAGTACAAGAGAGAAACTAAAACAAATTGGGGGAAAGTGTAAACATTAGCAGCTCACCTGCTGATTTAATGGATTTTACTGCAGATACTTGAGCTGTTAATAATAAACATCAGTGATAAGGTACTGAACAAATTTTGTTCATTTCAGTGGGGTTATATTCTTGACTGTCAAGTCATATTTATTATAATATATTTTAACATGTTCTTGTGCATATTTGTATAAATGTACTGGTTTTAATTATCATTAGACACATGCCGTTTAAAAATACAAAATGAATATCTACGAATTTTAAAGCCGATGAATTGTTTTTATCAATTTTCAGGGAATGTCAGGCTTAAATAATTTGAACTTGCAAATAAGAGGAATTGCAAGAACGTTTTTTTTATCCACGCCATTCTGAAAAATATTGTACGTTTTGTCTTGACATACATATAATTTCTTTTGAAAATACCAATTTTAGTCAGATTTTTAAAACGTGCACAATTTAAGATAAAATGTTTCATAAAATTCGAAACAATGAATGAAATTTCATATTTGCAAACATTTCATAACAGAAATTTTCTAGTGTTTTTTTTTTTTTTTTTTTTGTGCCTGAACCCTTTATATAAAGAGCTGCCTGAATTTTTTGATCGAGTCTTTCATTCAGTGCCTTTGGCGCTTTGATTCTATAGTGATCTACTGGGCATTTATCGTGGCTTAATCGGAGTAACCTTATCTCTCTAACACAATAACGCCTAATTAAGGGGAAGGGGAACACCATCAGGGGAGGCAACTCCTGGAAAAGTATTTTTGTCTCCCATGTCAATAGGGGTCACCTCTTACAGGAAAGAATTCGCTTCTTTCCTATACGAGTTAACCCCTTTTGTCATGGGACAGGACTTATAGAAAAGAGAAAAGGAAGTTCCTAAAGTCGTCTCCCTTTGTAAAATGGCGGAAAAATTCCCCTTAAAGAAGTAATTTATTTATTTAATACCAACATTCAAAGAAAAATGTTTGAGATGCTAGTAACTGTTCATACCTATTACAAACATTTTCACCCCGGCAATGTGAGCTTGTTTTGCTTCGTGCTCAGTTTTATCTGGATAGGAGGATTTGCCGTCTGTTATTACAACACCGATGTTCTGTACACGAGGTCGCGAATCCTAGTATAAATAAAGAAAACGATGAAGGGGACCACTTGATGATATAAGTCAGAACCTGAGAAAAGACCCAGCAGGCACACGTCGCCAAGGCAACGTCAAATCAACTTCGGCGCGACGTTGCACCGACGTAGATGTGACATTGCATAATCGTCATGACATTGAACCGACGTCGATGTGACGTCACAATTACGTCATGTGCCTGTCACACAAGCGATCAACAAAGGTTTTGGCACGCCTGCTTACAGACTCGCTAAAGACTTAAAATGTTAAAAAATTGTTACTCGAAGACTAGTTTAGTAGTGATCTTAACCCTTATCCTGCTGTTTTCGACAACCCCCATCTTTGCAAACAGTGTGGATCAAGATCAGATGGCCAACCGATCAGGATCTACATCATTTGTCATTCAGTTTCTGAATTTGAATGAATAAATTGACTTAAGTGATTTGATTGGTTGAAATATAAATGGGCGTGGCTGGCTTAATGTATGCAGTGGGAACAGGGTTAAGATAGCTTCAATCAACTGTGCCTTCCCAGCGGGCACACAGGGGTAAGCAACGTCGATATGACGCTGCCTGGACGTCATGTGCTAGCTAGGCCCACGGTATTGTCAGTATGTAAGATTGTCTAAGTCATTTCATGATCTAAAAAGTTTGGAGATAGGCAACAACCTAGTAACAGTCTTTTATTATATTCCAGAGTCTTTTATTTCCCTTTTGTCTCCCTCCTTTTCATAGAAAAGCGAGGGGGCATAGTATCGCTTAAACGAAATGTCATAATGAAGCTTTTGATAGTATCCTATGTATTTTGTGTGCGCAGTGGACCACTTGTTTTGAAACTTTGCAGATATTTTCATCATGCTCAGAAGATATACATTTGCTTTTGCTATGTTTTCCAAATTATTTTTGTCACCGCTTTGTATTTCGAAGTTTTTCGAGCCAAAAATTATTTTGTTACTTTTTCTGCATTTTAAATTTTGCCTTAATTAGTAGATGTATTTGTTTGTAAAGATGACAATACCGTATTCGCCCTAATTACCGCACATGCTCCTATAAGCGCACACCAAAGCTATTTTTGAAAAGAAAATGCATAAGCTCAAACTTTACAGTAACCTCCCCCTGGAAGCTCTCACAATAAATCGCGAAAAAAGTAACCGTTATTTCTTCAACAGTGAAGGCAATGCTTTAGTATCATTTTCCGTCCCATTAAATATCAGTATGCATAATCTCGGGGGCTATTGATTTCGCATTGAGTGTGCCCTAATTAGGTAGGTTTTTTCACTGTGGTTTTTGACATGATTTTGAAAAAAACTAAGCGCACGGTGCGGTAATTAGGGCGAATACGGTATGTATCTTTTGTCGCAACTCCTCTTGCAATAGTGGAAAAGATGTTCTGAAGCTTTACAGGAATTTCCTCATTGTCTGAAGATATGCATATGCTTTTGGTTTATTGATGAAATCATTTATGTCCCTTTTTTGCGATAAAAGATGTGCTCAACTCCTCTTACAATAGTGGGCTATTCTGTTTTGAAACTTTGTAGGTTTGTTTTGCCATACTGTGAATGTGTTTTTAGTATATCCAAGAAATCATTTTTTATCACTTTTTTTCTGAAATAAAATTTTCCACATCCATTATCTATCTCTGATGTTCATATACACATACATACCCTATGTTTCCTGAACATTTGCGGATATCGGCAATGTTAAGTACCATTTTTTTCATTTTTTATTCTAATAGCATATCAACAGTGTTTAGAAACTCACCAAATTCTGTAACAATGGCATTATTACCTTGAACATCTGTAGCATTAGTCGTAAGGCAACATCAGTCCTAGTCATTCCCAGACGAATCTTTATCTTAGCTGAAATAAATTCATGTAAATAAAACACACCTTAACCCATAAGAATTGTCGTCTTGTTTGTCGTCTGCTAGTTACTTCAAAACTCATTTTTGAAATAGTGTGGACACAGATCAGGCTGCTAGGAGCAGTCTGATCTGGGCCCATACTGGTTGCCTGTAAGCAAAAATATTTTTTTAAAACATTTGCAGACGACATAAGCAGACGTCACATTCAGATGTTTTTCTCAGCGTCTTAACGGTTTAGCACTAATGATGTTTAGCAGACGACATTTTCAATTGTTTTTAGGGGTAAGGCTTTACATTACATATGAATCGTCTGGTGGCAGATGCTTCACGTGAACTGTCAACTGTTCTATAAACGGAAGGAAAGGCAACAACACAGAACAGAAAACCATAGTGTACAAGTTTTTTTTCTGGGCCAGACTAGCTAGTTTCGGCCAATTAGGCCTCATCAGGGACACTCAAATATTTTTAAATTTCCGCAGCGAAATCAATGCTCCCAAAGGACTAGAAAATATAATCCACACTATGATGAAGGACCGGGAGACCGCCCTCTCAAGGACAAAAAAGATTTTCGTCTGCTCTAGAAGTTTTAATACTTGTCGCTTTGATGAGATGCTAATAAAATTGCATAGTCAACATTGACTCTTAAGAAGTACATGTACTTGTCTCTGATAGGCCCCACCGGAGTCGAACAGTTGGCTTTCTTCAGTAATATCATGCTGTCGAGTCATCATCGTTGTTTCGTCTTTGTATTTGTTTGAGGTTTATGTTCTCAGAATGTGTGTGTGTGTGTGTGTGAATTCGGGTTTAACGTCGCCTTCAACAATTTTCCAGTCATATCACGACGGTGTCTGGTTGCGACAGGGAGCTCAATGCTCACTTTTATAGTGCTGCCTCACTGAAGTATCATGTCCCAGACACATTACATGATACCACACCCAGTCACATTATCCTGACACTGGATCGACCAGTCCTAGCTCTTCCCCGTAAACCTGAGTGCCAAGCGAGGAGCAGCTAGTACCATTTTTAACGACTTTGGTATGTCGCGGCCCGGGATCGAACCCCAGACCTCCCGTTCCCCGGAGCGGACACTCTACCAACTGAGCTATCGGGGCCGGTATGTTCTCAGAAATGTTGCACTGATGGGTAAGAAATCCTTCTTGCGGACTGAGCAAACTATTTGTCCAAACCACAACAGAACCAAGGGCGAGATTGTGGGCACGTAAAATGGATATAAGCCCCCACCCACCCCACCAGTAAAAAACTTACTGAGGTGATTCTTCTGTTGTGGTTTATTATTGTTATAGTTCGTCTTTGCATGCATGTATTGCTAATATATATATATATTTATATTTTATTTTAGTTAATATTGAGGTATGCAACACATTACCTTTCCCCTTTAGCCACCATGCACAGATCAATTACAGTCGAACTTCGATGGCTCGAACCCCTTTGGGACCATGAAATTTTATTCGAGACAGCGGTCGTTCGAGCCACTGAAGGTCACTGCCAAGAGGCATATCGAGATACTTTTGAACATCTTTCGATATTAGATAATGAAAATGTTTGCTGTGCGTACTCATTAGAATCGCCTCACCGAGGCGATTCTAATGAGTACACACAGCACACATTTGCAAGATAAAAGACTAAAATCTCCTTTATCATCCCCCACCATTTCTTATATTGAGGATTTCCCTAGGGGCTCGAGTACGAGTTCGACCCAGACATGGGAAACGAACCATCTGTGTTCGAGCCATCGAAGTTCTACTGTATTGTTATTTAGAATAAGAACAAACTTATCACTATGTCGTATGTTTTTTTAAAGATACTTCTTGTTCTTTTTTCTTATAATCTGGGCCCCTTCGAACAATGGGTCTGTTCTTAAAGAAAAGCATTCTTGGAAACACATTCTTATCTTAACCCTTATCCTGCTGAATAAATAAATTTAGCCACATCCATTTCTGACTATCCATCAATCAAATTATATGATGTAATATATTTGTTCAAGCCAAAAACTGCATTACAAAGAGTGTAGAGCTTGATAGCCATCTGGGTCCGATTGTTCAAAGCCTTGCTAGCTTAACGAGATCGTTAGTGGTCAAATTGTTAACTGTTCTAGCATGTACAATATCTTAAATTTTGGTATTTTGCTGAAAACAATGTGAATATCTTTTCACCATTTTTTTCAACAAAAATATTAGATTTTTTTTCCATATTAAATGATCATGTTTTAACAATTCATTAAAATGCCGCCAATAGCTTTCAACAACTGGTCCCTGATCTGGGATCTACACTGTTCGCAAAGATAGAGATTGTCATGTTCTATTGGATATAAGGGTTAAGAGTCGGTCCCTACTGATAAGGGAAACAAAACTATTCTTGAAAGAATTACCGTAAAATCCTAAAAATTCGGTCAACTTGAGGACTTTTAACAAATTCGTTTCATGATCTTGAAAGGTGTTCAAAAGGTGCAAACAGAATGGCAAACATTGTAGGCCCTGATTGGATGGCTCCTTCAGGAGCAGTCTGGTCTGGCTCTCTGATCTGGGTCTGCATTGTTAGCTTAGCCTATCTGTCCCTTATTCTTAGGATCATTACGTTACATCCACTGAATGTGCACCCCTTCCCCTTAATTTAGAGAAGAAACGTAAGACTCGATCATAGACAGTAAGTTATTGTTTGTTTGTTTGATTTGAGGTTAAGCGTCCCCGTCAACACTGTAAAGGTCATTTTGGAGACGTTGCTTCCAATGTTGTGGGACTTTTACCCGACATTGAGATGAAATGACATCTCAAGCCCTGTCGCCCAATGAAACCAATAGGGTTTATTAGCATGAACGGTCCGCCTCGCACCGCGGTTCCTGGACAGGCTTAGATCCTCTACGCGGTTTACCAGTACTAGTGTGCGGGCCAGATTCAGCCCTGCGTGGAAGCATCATGCAGCCCATATATTTCTTCAAGCCCCTATGGGCGGGGACCGAGACAGTAAGTTATTGTGATTATAACTTAACTTCTTACAAATAGCATCTAGTATCTCCGACTTATTTGTGAAGGTACTGATCCCAAAGGAACTAAATGCATCTTCATTATAGGGTATGACACCGACTCGAACTCTGTCAGGGGCAATGTCTAATCCCAACACGATGTCTTTAATAAACTGGATCACATTGTGGAAGCCGATGATGTCGATACAGGTTGAGCAGTCCAACATAAATATAACTTCCGCTGTATTGCCAGAACCTAAAACAAATTTATTAAACAATCATCAGAGTTACCGTGTACTTGGCGTAACGCTGAGTCCTCATACAGAGCTACACTCGAGAATGCGTTTCACCGTTCAAGGTTCAAATGTTATTGATATCATCTTTGGTCCAAAACGAAACCATATTTTTTTGTTCTTCCGAAATAATCTGAAGAATGAATATAATGTAAAAACCTATTTGTACTCATAGCTTTTCAACACAAAATACGGAGTATTAGCGAAGTCACATTTAACCACATTCCTTTATGAAGACTAACTCTTTCAGCTCTCATGACTGTGTCATAACAAATGAAGAAAAACGTGTTAACCAACATGCTAAAATAACTGCATTCTTAAAATGTTTTACCTTGAAACACTTTGTCGAAACTTCTGTTAACCTCTGCCTTTGTCGGCCACAATTCACAAAGATTGAAGAAATCCATCAGATCTTCTTTGTTGAGCTTATCATCAACTGACAGCTTTTTGAAGGCAGCTTCATACTCTTCAAACGAAATACATGTGATTATAAGAAATGAACTGAATATCAAAATAAAGGGCTGGTTAGATCGTTTTCAAGACTTTATATTTTTTGGTACATAAGTCTTTGAATTAAAAATTACTATTCGTTCAGTCCACTTTATACAGAACATAAGCAAGGTTATGTAGGATTATTTCCCCCACCAGAGTGCTTTTGGTGCAGATCCCATTTGAGTCAGTGTCAGTTGGCACTTTCTCCTGAACTGATTGATGGATTCTTATCAAATTTGCATGGTTACATCACTAGTATGTGGAAACAGAGTTTAGGTCTCGATGACATTGACCTTGTTTTCAAGAAGGCCAACGGATCAAAAAAATGTGCCAAATATTTTCAACACCATATCTCCTGATCGCATTTATGAATTTGGGACAAGGGAAACTATATCACTGGACCTCTCAAAGAATTCAAATTAGTGCCAAAATAGCTTGTCGGCATCCTATTTCTGGAATAAATTGAACTTTTGTGTAACTTGGTTTTGGTGACCTTAATCTCATGTTCAAGTCAGAGTGAGATTTTGGTGACATTGGTCTCACGTTATAGTCCCCAAGACTGTCAAATTTGAGCCCAAAATAGCTTGTCTGCACATTTTTCTCCTGAACAATTTGTGAAATGCAAACAAGCTTATATCACTGCAACCTACCAAAGACATGGTTAGATTTTTGTGATCTTGGCCTCATTTTCAAGGTCAAAGTCTCCCAAAGACTGTCAAATTTGGGCAAACGGTAGCTTAATATTTGCACCCTATCTCCTCAATAGAAGTTGCCTTGTGGCAAAACTTGGTACAAAATTTCAACCTACTATGACACTATTTTTCTTGCTGGAAATTGTTCGGTAATGAATACCAACATGAATACACGAAACATTAAAAACATTTTGGTTTAGACTATATCTTGCTATTAATATTTTATACATTTTTTTTATCCTTTTTAGCTCGACTGAATGAAGTTCAGGAAGAGCTATTGCACTACCCCCGGCGTTGGCGTTGGAGTCGGTGTCGGCGTCCACATTAACGTTAAGGTTTTTAAAGAGCTAATAATTGCCATACCGTATGATGGATTTGGTTCATATTTGGTATGCTGATAGATATGAGCTCAACGTTTTGGTTAGCAATTCTCCCGCCCATACACATGACCTTAAGTTCAATGTCACGGACTTTATGTTTTAAAATTTTTAAGAGGTCATATTTTCCAAGGTGTACGATGGTTTTGGTTAATGTTTTGGCATGATGATAGATATAGGCCCAAAGTGTTATTTAGCAATTCCCATGCACATGCCCATGACATCAAAGTCAATGTCACATAAATTTTACGTTAAAGTTTTTAAAGAGCTCATTTTCCAAACCATATGAAGGATTTGTTCATACATGTAATTTGTGATGATGATAGATTATGGTCAAAATGTTTATTCAGCAATACCCCACCTACGCCTATGGCATCAAGGGCACTCCCAGGCGAGCTACGCTGCCATATGACGACTCTTTTTATATTTGACACCTTGTACTAAAAGCCAAGCTTTCTGTCATCTTAATAAGCTTGCAATTAAAGAAGCAAGATTTGGTTTCCTTTCATGAAACAAATTGAATTATTGGTATATCAGCCAATGTCATGCTCCTAATACTTGTTTGAACACAGTGAAAGTACGGGTGAGGGTTAGGATCCCGCAAAAATTTAACTTAAACCCACCAGTTTTTTATTGACCGTTCCAAGTCGGTGCTTTTGCTGTGGTTCCTTCATGTTTTGTGTTGGTGGTTCTGATTCTTTCCCTAGTCATATTCATGTATGTTGTTACGTTGATGATTCTGATTCTTCCCCCTTTTTAGTTATGTTTGTCCTTCCAGTTCAATGTTTGTCATGTTGGTGATTCTGATTCTTTCCCCCATTATGTATATTTCTCCTTTTTAGTTAGGTTTGAATATTCTGAGTCACCACCAGTTTGGAAAAGAGCTGCTGACTCGGTTTACCTGTTGTCCTTTTTGTTTACTGTCGTCACTCCATGCTTCTTTCCCGAGTGATATCGTGGGAAGAATTTGGAATCTGATTGTATTAGTTCCTTATCTTTTCTCTTTTTAATTTTCTCACTGTTACAACGAACAGTTTGTAAAGAGTAAAAATGCAAACTGTAAATTAGCCTATTTAACCTATGTATGCCTTTCATCCCTTTTATGGGACATTGGCAAAAGCGTAGACCCAGATCAGATGCCGCAGAACGCGGCGTCTGATCTGCGTCTGCACTGTTTGATTAAAGAACATCTATTTTTGTAAAATTAGCCACACACAAAAACAAACCTGACACCCCTATAATTGCAAATGAACCACTCCAAACTAACAAGCTGGACGATTCCAATGTCATAATATGGTCTAAACGAGGAATACTAGCATTTAAACCTAACTGAACCTGACACTCATAAATTTCGATATTGCTATATATATATATATATATATATATATATATATATATATATATATATATATATATATATATATATATATATATATATATATATATATATATATATATATATGACAAAGTGTTTGAGTTTTACGTCTCATCAACAGCTAAGGTCATACGGAGACGGGACCTTGGTTTAAAGACTCATCCGAAAGTCTGGAGAAGCCCAGGATCGATCCTGCGACCCCTGGTTTAGAAGCGAGTAGCATAACCACTACACCACGGAGGCTTCTAATATATATATGACGGAAGATTGCTGATTAAACTGTACAACCACTTACTTAATTTGTTGTCCATGAATGTGTTCAACTGTCTCAGATCAAGGCTGCAAGAAGTCTTCGTAATGCCATAACGACACTGGATCCTTGTGATAATTTCTTTATATGCCTTGACGAATTTTGGGAAAGTTTTACCATGCTCTAACAATGCCTAAAGTAAAATACAGTAACATTTCAATATTAAGACCATATTTGGGACTGTTCAAAAGTGGTCTTTAAGAAGACCACTTTTGAATAGTCCCAAAGGTGGTCTCTGACCAGAGATCACTATATGCAGAAAACACAAAGAAAGAATAACTGCAACCAACTAAATATGCTTTTTAAAGCAGAATTAGTCTTAATTTTAGGTGGTCTTAATAGCGGAATTTCACTGTATATACGCTTTCAAACAAGAAAACAATTGCACGCAGTTTTTCTACTGACAGAGGAATGGCGTTGTTGGCGCCATTAAGTCGCCATCGCCCAATCATATTCGAGAGAACCAGCGTTTGTTTTAACGTCACTGACACCGCGTGAGTTAATGTATTCATTGAAGTATGAACAACATTTCGTCGCAATAGTTCAGTACAATAGTTCAGTTTAAGATTCAATTCTGTAAAAACGCTGAGAATGTAAATATTTGGTTTTGAAATTTAATTGTAAGGACATGCTTTGGTTTGGTTTGGGGTTTAACCCATTGTATACTGGTGGACTCTTCCACTGCCATATGTTTGACAAGTCCATTTATCATTAAAGGGGTTTCAAGCCTATCTTTTATCATTTTTAATGACAGATTCAATCTGTCATCTCTAGCTATCCTGCATGTTTTAAAGTAAGACCGGCTTTCTTCCGGCTTTGAACGCCATAGTCCGCACAAAATGTAGTCCGGTTTGGCACAGTAATCAAAATTGTACAAACGTATTAGTTATCTTATAAGCGCAATACAAACTTTTGAAGCATACGACTTGACGATTTTATCTTACAATTCAGAGAATCGATTCGGCATTTTATATGAATCAGCTGCATCATGCGACAGGTTTGGCAAATATACCCAGATCAATGCGGTGTCTGCTCAGCCGTCTGCTCAGGTTTTACACTGTTTTCTAATAGTACTGTCAATAATTAATCCGTAAAGACCAGCCTGCTGTTGGACAAGGTCAGCTGCTGACAAGAATATTAAAAGATTTTCTGACTTTCGAGGTCAAGTCTAGGTCAGTTACAACTTAGGTGAATATTAGACTTTGCGTGAAAGGCTGTCCCTTTCAACCCTGGAATATGGTACAGATATTTATGCAAACAGTGTAGGTCCTGTGATATAATTCTAGGTGCCATATTTAGCACCATGGAGGAGCCCAATTTCAGTGATGGAAGAGTGTACTCCAGAAATCAAGGCAGTGAATAAATCATAGCATGACAACACTCATGCCGATTGTCTCTAAATGCAGGCTGGTCATGAACGGGGACTTGCATTGATTCGTCGAAACTTAGATGTTAAGAACTAATGCAAAAAGTGTAGAACAAGATCAGCACCGTGTTCGGCGGCGTTTGTCTGAGTCTGCATTGTTTGCCCGATCCGATTGTTTGGCATTCGACCCGAAGTTGCTAATAAGAAAAGCGCTCCGGTGCTAACGTCTATGTGACTATCACTGACTTGTCAGAATAACCCTTTTTCTTGCAGAAAATAGCGGCTGACAAACGACGCGGCTATGTTTGGGTTGATTGTTTGGCATTCGACCCGAAGTCGCTAATAAGAAAAGCGCTTCAGTGCTAACGTCTACGTGACTATCACTGACTTGTCAGAATAACCTTTTTTTCTTGTAGAAAATAGCCGCAGTGAGATCAGGGTATTCCATAAAACTGAATATGGTTATCCAGGAATCATATGGTGAGCTTTGCAAACAGTGTAGACCAAGATCGGACGCTGCAGATCGCGGCTTCTTATCAAAATCTGCACTATGTGTTTGGAATTTCAGAGTTAAATGAAACAGGTTAAATCTCAGGCCAGGACTATTACCCCAACATACACCACACCAACACCCTGAGTGCTTTGATTCTGAAACCAAACAATTGCATGATTACAACACGCTTAGACACCATGCTAAAAAGGTTTAATTAATCAACCGTGCTGTCTGGTTACCAGTCCGGCCTCGTCGATCCTGTGCACCACCTTCACACCAGTACGGATAGAAACTACATGTTCAGGATCAAACTATTGATGTGTAATCACGGTAAGGTCGTGCATAAAAAAGAAGTTCTCAAAAAGCATTAAGTGAGAGCTTATTGCAACATTTTTCATTAAAGGATCGTAAGCGCGCCCCTTGGTCGGAAAGCGGATGATGCCACATGTGTGTGATCTATCGTCTATTGGAGTGACATCTTACTATATACAGAAGACGCTAGTGGACGTCGACGTAGCGGAAGACCAACGTCAGTACGTCAGGATCGATTCATCGGTCAGAGGCTAATGCGAAACAGATTACCTCCGGCAGCTGCTATACTGTGCCTGTAAATAAACAAGGGGTCTCAACTACCGACTAATAAGCACTGACACTTTTCGTCGCCCTTATGCGATGCACGTTTGAGAGCTAGACGTCCCTGTCGTGACCGAAGTTAATGCGTCGACACAGTACGGAACACTTACGCTGGTGCATGAAATACGTAAATTTGCGTCTAAGCGACTGACGTGATATGCGTTTCAGTGACAAATCGCACTTCAGCGTGAATCGCGCCGATTGTCGTTTCCGGGTGTTTCGACGTATAGGTGTAAAGTATGCCGAGGCGACGCGTGCGTAATAGAGCGTGACGTATCGGGTGTAGCTAGCGTAATTGTGTGGCGTGGTATTGCATGCAGTTAGCGAACGCAGCTTAGTGCCATTAAGAACATTCAAGATCATGGCTGAGACGTGAACTGAACACCGAGACGTTAAATTGATCAAGTGCGTCGGCCTCACATGGTTCCATTTATTTGTTTACGCTCAGAATCCGGGATATATTATCCAGCAGGATTACGCGTGGGTTCATAGTGCTGTTCTTACTCAAAAACTGTCTTCAAGCCAATGGGATTCATGTACTGGACTAGCCAGCCTTTCTTCTCCGATCTCTTTCCCATAGAGTATCTTTTGGGAGAGGTATCCACAACCGACTAGACAAAAACTGTAATAGTTACTTATGGACAGTTGCATTGTTAAAACTTGAATTTTAATGTTTGGTTTGGAAAACGTAAATAGTTTCTTTCAAATATTTGGAACATGGCATTTCATAATACCACCGGTGTATAGACATCTGCAAACATATCATATAATGGAATTTGGAGAACTACTTTACTTCTAAGATCTTTTTAGAAAGATTTTATGTAAGTTTTCACAGCATTATGATGTTCTCATA
Source organism: Lucinisca nassula (assembly GCA_963580285.1). Lineage (NCBI taxonomy): Eukaryota > Metazoa > Mollusca > Bivalvia > Lucinida > Lucinidae > Lucinisca > Lucinisca nassula. The sequence continues at coordinate 53,311,259 of OY757010.1, forward strand.
GAATCTGTCATTTCAGTGCCTTTGGCGCTTTGATTATTCCAGTTTTTACAGAAAATCCTGTTAGCAAACAGTGCAGACCCAAATCACACGCCGCGTACTACAGCGTCTGATCAGGGCCTGTGCTGTTTGCCAGTTTGTTTGTTTGTTTGATAAACTGTAAATTAAAGCGTTGTTGACATGAAGGCACACATACGCATGCACAAACAATACACACAGTCGATTAACATAGCATGAAAGTTTAACTGTTAAGTCACTACGATGGTTTACCTTTCTTTTGAGTTTCTTGATGAAATGTCTGACGTACCATCCTCGAAATACTTTCTGAACCAATACTGCAGAGGATTTTCTTCTTGTCTTTTCCAGACGATTGGAATTATAATGACTAAAAATAACACAATCGTGTGAGATAAGCTTTTCTTCCTCGTCTCCAAAATGGTCATTACCTGAAAATCTGTGACATTTTTGGGCCGATTATTTATTAAAAAAATTGGCCCAAAAATGTCACAGGTTTTCAAAATTATGTTAATGTAAACGTGACTATCACTGATTATTTATAATACTTGCACAAAAATGTCACAGAATTTTCAAAATTATGTTGTTGTCCACGTGACTATCGCTGATTATTTATAAATAATCGGCCCAAAAATGTCACAGAATTTTCAAAATTATGTTGTTGTCCACGTGACTATCACTGATCCCAATAACTAGCGTTGAAATCCAGTTGACGGTAATCTATAGCCGCGCTATTCTTGCCTGTGACGCCAGAGTGCTGTGCAAAGATGGTTGGTTATCTGTGAAATCTGCACTGGGTTCGTGTACTAGGATAATGGCAAATAGTGTAGACTCAGATCAGGACGCAGAACGCGGCGTCTGATCAGGGTCTACAATGCTTGCTTTAGTTAGTAGATTTTAAGGGTTAAATGAAACAATCTAAGTCTCCGTTCAGGGCCGTCCTCCTGGCCTATTTTCGGAGACAATCGACCCACCAGTGACGTCAGTGGTTTTCATTTCTCTCCAAACCCAAATTCAGTCAACCCTCTTTAAACCGGCATTTGTTATAACGGCAAAACTCTTTATAACGGCATTTTGAATGGAATAACTACTTAGCTAAAGGCTTAGCCTCGGGTCCGAGAGGCGTGGGCTTCCCTCGGGTCGGTAATGAACAAATCGAGTCCATAGCATGAAACGGTCTTGCAATCTAATACTCCAAGAAACAAATGTTATAGATATAGCGAGGCAATTCTAACAAGTGTTCATAACATGTTTTTCTTGGAGTAATAATGGGGAAAAGGCCTTTTATTACCTAACATACTCCTAACTGTAATTCTTTACAACGGCAAATTTTTTATAACGGCACAATAATAGGGAACAAATGCCGTCGTTATAACGAGGGTCCTCTGTTGTAGGTGATCTTAGAAACACCTTATTGAGTACCCAAAATCATCGTATGTTTCAAGAAAAAAAAAAAAAAAAAACAATGTAAGCCCTTGAAGAGCCAATTTTCTACTTATAGTGATTTTTTTTTTTTTTTTTTTTTTTTTTGGTTTGGGTTTTACGGCCCTTTCAAGATTATTTCACTCATATCGAGCCGATCGTTAATCAGAGGCGGGCAAAAGCCGGAGTACCCGGAGAAAAACCACCTGACCTTCCGTTGTAGAACTTGGCGTCTCACACGTGACCCGAGCGAAGCTCGAACCTACGGCGGTGAGAGACCTAATGACTAAGAGTCAGCGCTCTTATCCATTAGGCCACGGAGGCTCGTCTCGTCTCTCTCGTCTAGTGAGGTCTATAAATGTATTCATTTCAGGGACGTGCTAACGTGGTTCCCACAACGAATTATGGATGGGCATCATGATTCTCTCTTCCGCGTCTGATCGCTCCCACGCCCCGATCATTATCCAGAGGTGGATCCGGAGAAACAGTACAGTAAACAGAACAGTTTATCACACGTTCGCGTTGACGAATATAGATATCACAACCAGAGTTCTTTACCACTTGGTCTCAGAGACCCGCGGACACCCGCTTTATATATATTTCGTTTAACGCAATCGCAGCTTACCCGACCTCTCCTGATTTTGTGTTCCGAGTCTGCAATTTTACGATCTTCCAGAAAAGAATAAACCTACCGACCGTAATATTTTCTACCATTCATTAAAATGTCGAAATAGCAAAATTGATAATATTTTAAATCCTGTTCTTTTTTTAATGTTTTCTGGCAATATGGTTGGAATTCACCTTTTTAAGATATTTTTGTCTTTTTTCATCAATGAAAAATTAATAAAAATGAAAAGTATTTGCGACCTACCACCCTAACTATTTTTCGGCATGTTAGTGGAAACACAACTATTCTTTTAAGCACAAGTTGCATAATATGGTCAATCACATGTACCGTGAGCTAACTTCACGAAAACACGCCTATATAATATGACCCCCTCGAACCCCACTTTTATATAGTAAAAGTGGTGTTTACAGGAGTAAACCTTATCTTTCTTATTTCTGTTCTAAGATATAGATTGTTGGTACTCGTTAGAACCGCCTCATCGTGGCGGTTCTAACGAGTATCCACAATCTATATTTTGACCAGAAATAAGAAAACTATCATAATTTTTCATCATTAAGTAATATTTATTTCGGCGATAAAGGTTACAATGTATTTGTATAGGCGTGTTTTCGTAATTGATAGCACGTAGATGAAGAGCATAGATAACACCATTAAATAATAACAAGCCATGTAAAATAATTATTCTGTCTAACGCAAACGAAGAATAGTAAGGATAATTACAGCAACAACAGCAGCAATAACAACAACTAGTAATGCGTGATAAAACAATGAGAAACAACATTTTAATAGATGGCAAGGGATAGGGTCTCGACAATGGTGTGAAGTCCAAATCTATAAAACATACTGAATGTTAGAAAATGAACAACTAAAATAAAAGGAATGAAATTCAATGCGGCCATTCGCTCGGAAGCACAATGACTTAGGGCATTCAAAGCCAGTAAGCCACGCAAATTTATCGGAGCGTGTAATATATTTGTATTGTTTAAGCCAGTCACTTTAAATTCATTAGAAGGCGATAATACATTATATAGTGAGTGGACCGATAAAACGTCTGACCAAACACTTGAAAACCTTAGAGGATGTTATATTCCCAAATAAATAGCTACGTGTTAAAAATGCGATGTACGTTGATCTGTAAACTTCAAGGATAACGAACAAATATGCAAACTAAATAAAAAAAAAAAAAAAAAAAACGTCACAAAGTTATTATATTAACCACTTTGGAATAAGGACAGTATATTGTATAAACAGAAAATGGAAACAATGAAAAAACAAGATTCTGCCGCAAATATGACAGAAAATAAGGCGGCCTCATGCTTAAGATGCGAGCTTGAAGGTAAAAGTATAAAAGCAGTGAAACAGTGCGGTGAATGTGGGGAAACGCTCTGTGGTACATGCAGCACTGTACATGAAAATGAACACAATAAGAAAAACACACTGATGGATATAAAGACCAAGAAAACACAAATAAGGACGCCGTTGACTTGTTACGAGCATGATGAACCGATTGAACGTTTTTGCACCAATCATGATCAACTTATTTGTAGCGTTTGCATTTTAACAAGTCATTTTGATTGTAGTTCTATGACAATACCAGAAGCCGCGAAAGGTATAAGAGGAAGCAGAGAAACAACACTTGCTATCGACAATTTGCAGAAACTGAAAAACAAGTTTGAGAGTATCATCACTGACAAGAAGATATGTTTACAAACGATGCAAGATCAAGAAAAAGAATTCAATCTTAGTATAAAGACATTCAGGACAACTATTATAGGGATACTTAACAAACTTGAAAAGGAAATCGTATCAAAGAAAGATGCTTTCATACAAGCGAAGAGAACCGAAATATCAGGGCAGTTAGAAACATGCAAAAATGCAGTGTCTGTTTTGGAGAATGCTTGCAAGGAATTGGATAAAATTTTTCTTGGTTCGAATGATGACGATATTTTTCTCCATACAAAGAAGAGTAGGTTGACGTTTAAAAAGCAGCAAAAGCTATGTTCGACTATGGACAGGACACCAAAACGTGTTGTTTTTTCCTTTCAACCAAATGGAGCGATCGAGAAATTCTTTGTTAACTGTCGTGACATTGGTACACTGAAGCTTGATCAAGTATCAAGTGATGCTTTACAATCAGCAGCTCTTAAAAAGACAAACGTTAATGCAAGGACTGGTACGAATTATATACCAGCGGGGAGAAAAGACAGTTCTTGGGCACCTCGGAATCGAGCCACGATTCTTTACGAGGAAGTGAAACAAGTCCCTGGGCGTATGGTAGGTTCACGTTCAACAAGACGACCTTTGCCTGTTGGTGAAGTCAACATTTATTTTGAAGATGACGAAGACGTTGCTTTCATTACAGGTGTCGAGTTTATGCCAGATGAACAGCTCGTCATTGTTGACGAGAAGAACAGGTGCACTAAACTGTTCAATGCCAAAATGCAGCCTGTTTGTCGACTGAAACTGACATCATCTCCACGTGATCTGACGTCGGTCGGGAATTCTTTGGCGGCTGTGACATTACCGCACGAAAAGGCAATTCAGTTTGTGGAGGTCGGGAAGACAATGGAAGCGAAAAAGAGAATCCAGGTCGATATTGAATGTTCAGGAATAACGTTTTATGAAAACGAGCTGTACATAACAAGTGGCTTTTCAGCGGACCGTGAAATACAGATCATGAACGTTGATGGTAAACTGAGGAAGAGAATGAAGCCTGGAATTGTAGATCTGCGGTATCCACTTTATATCGTGGTAGAACCGAGAATGAAGATAATGTTTGTTTCCGACTACAACCACGGTATAGTGGGAATAGATATGCGAGGGTTTGTGAAGTTCAAATGTCAAGAAACAGATATACACAATTACTACAAAGGTATTGCTTTGTCAAATCACGGACATTTGTATGTGTGTACTTGGCAGATGAATGGTGTTAGCCGGGTTCACACAGATGGGCGTGGTCTGGAGACAATCATACCTATGCCAGAGAAAGGCGGTTTGAAACCGTACGCGATAGGGTATAGCAAGCGCTCTAAGACAGTGGTGGTCTCATTGTGCGGAAAGAACAGAGGTTTTATGTCCGTTTATAAGTTTGCTTCTTGATTTATGAGTGGATTGCTTGTCAATAGTGTTTTGCACCATTGGATTGGGTTTTGTTTGATTTGAGGTTTAACGTCCCCGTCAACACTGTAAAGGTCATTTTGGAGACGTTGCTTCCAATTTTGTGGGACTTTTACCTGACATTGAGATGAAATGACATCTCAAGCCCTGTCGCCTAATGAAACCAATAGGGTTTATTAGCATGGACGGTCCGCCTCGCACCGCGGTTCCTGGACAAGCTTAGATCCTCTAAGCGGTTTACCAGTACTAGTGTGCGGGCCGGATTCAGCTTTACGTGGAAGCATCATGCAGCCCATATATTTCTTCAAGCCCCTATGGGCGGGGGCCGATTGGATTGGGTAACCCCTATACTATTGTATAGGATCCAAAACACAGGGTCTACGATGGAAGTTTGAAGTAAAGGAATTTGAAGCTAAAAAGAAAGACCGGTTCAAGACCATTTTTTTTTCGACAATCTATCCATCAGTGCTTAAATGCTTTGATTATGCAATTGTTTGAGCTGTCAATCTACTCATTTTCTCAGAAAAAATGTTTGGCAGTGTCATCTGCTTCTGTTGGGCTTAGTGTTTTAACCAATTCAGTACCAGAAACCCCTAAAGGGTACATTGGCAAACGGTGTAGGCCCAGATCAGACGCCGCAGAACAGGGCCTACACTGTTTGCAAAAAGTTAAGCCATTTTCCGAATAAATTTTGAAGAAAACACAATCTGACACCCCTAAATTTCAGAATGGATTCCTGCCATATATATGGTGGAAGATTCCATTTGGTACAAAAAGGGTTAAAGGTGAATGTTACACTGCAACTTTACAAATCCAATAAACGGGCCTCCGTGGCCTAGTGGTTAAGATTCTTAATCATTAGATCTCTCACCGCTGTGGTTCGAGCCTCGCTCTGGTCACATGTGAGACGCCAAGTTCTCCAACGGAAGGTCATGTGGTTTTTTCTCCGGGTACTCCGGTTTTCGCCCACCTCTGATTAACGATCGGCTCGATATGAGTGAAATAATCTTGAAAGGGCCGTAAAACCAAAACAACAACAAACAACAACTAATCCTAAAAATAGGGGAAAACATACACATAGACTGCAGCACTTGGTCTTCCTACTTTCTGTTTGATGCTTGGTAGGCTTTGAGGTCTGCAAAAGATTAAGGCCTATTTGTTCATTGTTAAATGAAACTTGTTTTGTTTGTGTTGAGGTTTACGTCCCCATCAACACTATTTATTTCATTTTGTTTCCGATTTTGTGAGACTTGTACCCGACATTGAGATGAAATGACATCGTAAGCCCTATCGCCTAAAGAAACCGATGGAGTTCAAGGAGCGGCCCGTCTCGCGCCACTTTTCCTGGACAGGCTTAGACCTAAGCGGTTTACCAGTACTCAAGATTGGTAGGTTTCAGCACCATGCAGCCCAATCAATTCCTCCAAGCTCCGATGGGCGATGGTGCTGTTTAATTAGATATCCCTGTGGACGCAAAGTTTCTGAGCGACTATGTATCAAAGTCGATTTAACGACTTTCTTTCTTTCTACTTATACTGCGATCGGTCACATCTGACTATTACTCGCAGGTGTACATTACATACGAGTACACACCAGAGCCTGCACAGTAATCATGTAAATACGGTAGGGGTATTTAAGCTGCACAGGGCATGATTCTCCCAGTACAGGGGTCTCCAGTTAACGTCCAGATCCGAAGGACGGTGCACTTTATGACATTCATCCCTGCAAATGATGTCAATGGATCGAGTTCGGACACCGAAATTTTATCGCCGCTGCCGGGGATCGAACCTGGGACCTCTGCCATCAGAGGCAAGTGCACAAACCACATCGCGTTTATTACGATACTTCGACGTTGAAAAGGGGCATTTCACCATAATAACGTATATAGTGTTCTTGATAAACATACCTGTCATGCCCCGCTCCGCCCGCCCCGTCGTGAATTTAGGACAGTCGCCAGCAAACCTGCCTTAAGTGTTTTCGCCCAGACAAGACACAAACCAGCCTGTTAAGCTACACAGACTAGCAAGAGGCTCTCTAATCGTTACAATGATTGTGTTTGTTTGAATTGGGGTTTAACGTCCCCGTCAACACTATTTAGGTCTATTTTTGGAGACGTTGCTTCCAATTTTGTGGGACTTTTACCCGACATTGAGGTGAAATGACATCTCAAGCCCTGTCGCCCAATGAAACCAGAAAGCTTATATGCATTGGACGATCTGACTCACATCGCTTTGCCTGGGCAGTCTTAATCCTTCTAAGCGATTTACCAGTACTCGTGTGTGGTTAGACATCACGAAAACACGCCTATATAATTGTGACCCCCTTGAACCCCACTTTTATACAGTAAAACTGGGGTTTACAGGGGTAAACCTTATTTTTCTTATTTCTGCTCAAAAATATGGATTGTGGGTACTCGTTAGAACCGCCTCGATGAGGCGGTTCTAACGAGTACCCAAAATCTATATTTTTAGCAGAGATAAGAAAAATATCACAATTGTTCATCTTAAAATGTCCGTTTTTCTGGTGGTAATGTTTACAATGTATTTGTATAGGCGTGTTTTCGTAATTTTCAGCTCTGCGTGGAAGCACCATGCATCCCAATCTATTTCTCCAAGCCCCGATAATCGTTACAATAAAGAAATATAATACCGTAAAATAATAATTATTTTCAGACTGCTGAAAATGGAATATGTTTACATTGGGAAAAGCGTTTTTACTATCTTATTCCTATTGTTTATAAAGTTCTGTAATTAAAATATCGGGTATTCTAATCAATGTTTCGCCCCACACAGAGCTTTGTCCATAATTTTGATAGAGAGAGAGAGAGAGAGAGAGAGAGAGAGAGAGAGAGAGAGAGAGAGAGAGAGAGAGAGAGAGAGAAGAGAGAGAGAGAGAGAGAGAGAGAGAGAGAGAGAGAGAGAGAGAGAGAGATCTGCAGAGAAAAGTTGAGAAATGGTTTTATTCTAGCTAAAATAAAGGTTATGTACTCTTGTATAGCACGATTCCAATGAGAGTTCATAATTGAAAACAATAAAAAGTACTTCAAAAACGTCAGAACACGGTTTTACGTTGAAAAATGGATCGCGAAAAAGTTTAGAGTATAGACCACAAATGGTCGATTCTATACACATGCAAAATGAACATTTTTCTTTGGCTATAACATGGTGGCTTTACTAACACGATTTCTGTTTTATAGTTGTATAAGAAGACTGTGGTGTAAAATCATATGACCTTACACATAAAAAAGTTACAAGTTAGTATATGCGGCCAGCGAATACAGATAAGCCTACGCTTCCGCACAGTCTGACGAGAGTCGTTTAGGGGTTAACTGTATCGATAGTTGTCAGTTGGGGAGGTGACATTACGATAACTTAGTGCATTTTTCACATCTCCAAAATGGCTACTTTTCTGACGAAAATATGTGATATTTTCTTATTTATGCTGCGAACATGGGTTGTGGGTGCTTGTTAGAGAGAGGCGGTTCTAACGAGTACCCGCAACCGTTGTATTGGATAAGAAATAAGAAAAATAATGTTTACCCCCGTAAACCCCAGTTTTCTCTATATAAAGTGGGAATGTGTGGCGGCCGTAGAAAATCTCCCTGCCCTACATCATGGTGTAGTTTATATTTTCTTGTCCTTTGGGATCATTGATTCCAGTGTTGAATTTTGAAAATATTTGAGGATCACTGATGAGGCCAATTGGCCGAAACTAGCTAGCCAGTTCTGTGGTGTATTCTTGGCTTCCAAAAGATAACCCTTTCTAGAACATATTTAGAGGGGTCTTCATTTCACGGACTTGTTAACATGATGAATCGGCGCTTTTACGGTCGGCGTCGCCGTAAAATGGAGTTTGCGAACCGATGATTTACCTCCCCATATGACAATTTTCAATACAGTTGTCAAATTCTAATACACTTATTCCGACAGTATATCACAGATTATAATGCACTTGCGTATGTAACGCGACGTCTGATTGAATAACGTCAAAATTTTGCGACAGTATATGTTGCGATATACTGTCGGAAATCCGACGTCATCACGTAACGTCGCTTTTCATTGGCTGGCATAGGTTTTACGCAGGTCACTTTGCTTGCCGCTTTTGTGCAAACAGGACAATTTTAACAAAACAAATGAATAAATGCATTAGAATGGGGATAACTATATTGAAAATTGTCATTTGAGGAGCTAAACCGGCAGTTTTACGGTCGCAAACTCCGTTTTACGGTTCTGCTAATATGTCGCCGTAAAACGAAGTTTGCGACCGTAAAACCGCCGATTTACCTCCCGAAATGACAATTTTGAATACAGTTATCCCCTAGATAAATTGTCGCAAAGATTTTACGTTATTCAAACTGAAGTTACATACGCGAGTGCATAAGAATTCTGAATACTGACGTGCCCGACGATCAACACATGAAGCCACTGATGTGGCGTTAAAAAGCAGGGTAATTCCATTCTTGACTGGTCGTGTTGCACTTTTATTTATTTATTTATCTATTTATTTGCATACACAGTCTCAGATGTTACTTTTACCTGAGTACTACCCAACTACCAAACGTCGGACAGACACCGATAGGATGTGGCAACGCCGTATCAATGTCGGTCCGATATCATTGTGCTGGCTGGGTTTTGTATACATTGGTGTTGTTGGCCGCTGGGAAATATCTACATACCTATGCTTTGGCTTTTGGTTTTTGTTTGGTAATAATAAGCGGCCTAATCAACAATATTGTGGTCATATGGAGCCGGTCGTTTACATATCCATACTTTCCAGGACAGCTTCTATATAAGCGGTGGACATTCGTTTGCCAGAAACTGACAACTGCCTTTCTTGAAACAACAGAAGGGAGAGAACGACAGCAAAAATATTTCACGAGCAGTATCCACGAAACAGTGTTGCCGGACCCGCCTAAGATCGAATCCGCGAGCTCCTGATTACAAGTCGGGCGGTCATCTGACTGAGCCGCCGAGGCCAGCTACTTTCTCATGTTAGCAATATCAGTTAGGGGATAACTGTATTCGGTAAATCGGTGAGGTAAATTTACAGTTGTAAATTCAGTTTACGACTCCGCTTGGTTTTACGGTCGGAAATTTCGTTTTACGGCGACGCGTTAGCGGAGCCGTAAAACGGAAATTTGCGACCGTAAAGCCGACGATATACCTCCCCAAATGCCAAAATTACAATAGAGTTATCCCCATTCTAATGGCTTCGTTAAAACTGTACTATTTTGCATAAAACGGAAAGTACTTTGAGCTACGTAAAACTAAATGCCAGCCAAAGAAAAGCGACGTTAGGTGATCCGATGGAATATTGCAGATACTGTGGTAAATATTTGACGTTATCCAATATGACGTTGCATTTCATACGCAAGTGCATTAGAATGACAGTTCATATTAACGCACCTATCCCTAAGTATTTTGTGTCCATGCGGCATGCCCAGGATTACTAGGGAAGTATGAGAAAATTTACCTTGACTTCAGCGACTCTGAACTTGGGGTAGAACTTGGAGAAGAATTTAAAGAAGGCGACTTGCTAGAGACAACGACATTCTTTGAACGACTCGACAGGTCCTCTAAGTACTTGTCACGTGTTCCGTTCAACCAGAGTACAAAGTCATCCTCCCATACATACGTGCTGGTTGGTGGCGTACGGGGACTAATTAACCGCGGGGAGTTGGTTGGTTGTCTTAAAGGTAATATAAATACATGTACAGTGAAACTTCGATGGCTCGAACATCGCTGGCTGGTTTCGAACATCGATGGTTGGTTTACAACGGATGTTTCGAACGGTTTCCAGTCATTTCGGACCCAAGTCATTTCCTACCCTAGTCATTTTGTACCATTTTGGTCATTTCGTACCTATTTGTTTTTGGTCATTTCGTTCCCACTAACAACCATTTCGTACCCAAGTTATTTTGTAACAATTTTAGTCATTTAGTACCAGGGTAAGAATTGACCAAAGTGGTTATGAAATGACGTAAGCATCGTTAGTCCGTACTGACGTTTTGGTCAGATCATTTCGTATTGTACACGGACGATGGACAGTCGCATGGCTGATTGGCTGGGCTTACGGACGGCCACTCCAGCGTCCGGTCTCTGTTTTACGGCCCATTCAAGATTATTTCACTTGTTTCGGGCCGATCGTTAATTGGAGGTGGGAGAAAACTGGGATGTCCAGAGAAAAACCACCTGACCTTTCGTTGCAGAACTCTGCGTCCCACATGTGACCCGAGCCAGGCTCGAACCCATAGTGTTGAGAGATCTAATGCTTAAGAGTCGGCGCTCTTACCCACTAGGCCACGGAGGCCCTTAGGAACAACTTTAAATGGGAAAATACATTACTAAAAGGGACTGACCATTGTCTCATAGTTACCTTCGAACCTCATATGCCAAGTTTGCCAAGTCGGACAGACAAATGGGTGGATGTTTAGATGGATGGCCGGTTGGATCGCTTATAGCGGCTCTTTTAAATTTGACAATTGTCAAACATGCCTGTCGTAATTAAATGGATGATTTGTTTATTGTTTGCATCTTTAACCTATTGCATGCGGGAAACCCCTAAAGGGGTACCTTGGCAAACAGTGCGGGCCAAGATCTACAGGGCCTGCACTATTTGCTAACAGAATTTTCCGTGAAAAAATAGAATAAAAATGAAAAATATATAGGCCTGACACCCTTATATGACAAATGGACTTCTCCAACATATAAAAATGGAAGAGTCCACTAGTAAATAACGGGCTAATTATTCGTCTGAGCCTTTGCTGGTCGCCTGTGCGATAAAACCATTTTGTCATGAGCTAGCCCAATCTGAGGCCCCGCCCATCGGGGCTTTGAGAAATAAATTGGGCTGCATGATGCTTCCACGCAGAGCTGAACCCGACCGCACCTGTGTACTGGTAAACCGCTTAGAAGGTCTAAGTAGGCAAAGTAGTGCGCGTCGGACCGTCCCTGTATATAAACCCTATTGGTTTGTTTGAAAGGTAGGGCTTGGTATGTCATTTCAACTCAGTGTCGAGTAAAAGTCCCGCAAAATTGGAAGCCGCGTCTCCAAAATGACCCAAATAGTACTGTTGAGGCCGTAAAACCTCAATTTAAATCTGGCGTTTTTTTTTTTTTTTTTGTTTTTTTTTGTTTTGGCTATTTGCAGTTGACTGCGAATAGCCAATTTAACGTTTCTGCCTATCTGCCTATTTGAAGTTGACTGCACATAGCCATTTTTACGTTTTCTAGCTATTTGTAGTTGGATAGCCAATTTAACGTTCTCTGGCTATTTGAAGTTGACTGCAAATAGCCATTTTTACGTTTTCTGGCTATTTGCAGTTGCATGGCCAATTTAAAGTTTGTTGGCTATTTGAAGTTGACTGCAAATAGCCATTTTTACGTTTTCTGGCTATTTGCAGTTGGATAGCCAGTTTAACGTTTTCTGGCTATTTGAAGTTGACTGCAAATAGCCATTTTTACGTTTTCTGATTATTTGCAAATGGATAGCCAATTTAATGTTTCCTGGCTATTTGCAGTAGACTGTAATAGCCATTTTGACGTTTTTTTTTTTTTTTGGTTATTTGCAGTTGGATAGCTAATTTAACGTTTTCTGGCTTTTTGCAGTAGACTGTAATAGCCATTTTGACGTTTGCGGTTACTTGAAATTGACTGGAAATTGCAGTCAACTGCAAATAACCACTTCGTTTAAATAAATAAGCATGTGTATCTGGGTAGCATTTTCGCAGAGGATATTGCCTCTCATACCTGATTTCATACAATTTTCCATACTTCGTGTTTGAAACATACTTCCGGCTCTTCGCATTGAGGCATGCTGGGTCAAAGTAACTGGGAAGATTTCCTTCGTAAAATAGTTCTGAAATATAAGTAATTTGTCGAGACACAGTCAAACTTCAACACTCTTGGTACTATGGAAATTGGTTCCAGACAGGGGTAGTTTGAGCCACTGGGTGTAAATCATAGTTCCATGCACGAAGGCATAAAAGGAATCATTTACGAACATCAAAATAAAGGTATGTTGTGTGTGCTCATTAAAATCGCCTGTCGAAGTCATTCTTATACAGGCTATTCTAATGAGTACACACAATTTACAATTTCAAGATAAAAGAAAAAACTAAAATAATCTCCATAAATTATTATAGCAAGAGATAAGGTAAATATTTTGTGATAACTGCATAAAGGATAGTTTTTGTCAATACTTCATAAAGTCCTTCGTTGTGGGTATTCATTAGAACCGCCTCGCCGAGGCGGTTCTAATGAGTACCCACAACGTAGGTTTATATTGAGAAATAAGGAAAACTATCCTTTATTTATCACAAAAACCTTATCTGTTGCTAATAATTATCCCAAAATATTTACATTAATCTATTTTGTACCGGAAACCCCTAAAGGGGTCATTGGCAAAGAGCGCAGGCGCAGATCAGACGCCGCAGAATGCAGCGCCTGATCAGGGCGTACAGTGTTTGCAAAAAGTTAAGCTATTTTCCAAACAAGTTTTGAAGAAAACCCAACCTGTCGCCCCTAAATTTCGAAATGGACTCGTGCCATATATAAGGAGGAAGATTCCATTTGGTACAAAAAGGGTTAAGGGAACAATTCAGAACGAGTTCAAATTAACGTGCCATCAACGTTTGCGTATTTGAAGTTTCACCATATCGGCGCACACAGCAGTGAATGGGGATCTGAAAAGCATGCAGCGAAACAAAACAATCCCTTTTGTGCCCTGATGGCCGTGAAGTTAAGATTGACTCTATTCGGGCAAGCTCATGAGAAATAGACACTTATCCCATAAGCGACCAGAAGAGTTTAAGCCTAGCCTGTGCAGCCATCTATTAGGGCTAGAGACATGGCTTCTTGCACGAAGCTCTCTTCAAGGTCTCAACTAATGACTGCGAACAGCAAAAGGCTCTGGCTAGTCTGCGCATGCGCTGGCTTGCCTGAGCCATTGCTGCTCGTCTATGCTGTAAATGCCATTTTGTCATTAATGATGGCCCCAGCACCCCCCACCCCGCCCATCGGGGCTTGGAGAAAATGGATTGGGCTGCAGAGCTTAAACCGACCGGGCTTGGGTAATGGTAAACCGCTTAGCGGGTCTAAGCAAAAGCCCCTACCCCTCGGGACTTGAAGAAATAGATTGGGCTGCGTGCTGCTTCCACGCAGTACTCGTAAACCGCGTAGAGGTCAAAGCCTGCCTAGGCAAAGTAGTGCGCGAGTCGGACCGTCCGTGTATATAACCCATATTGGTTGCATTTGTCGGCAGAGCTTGAGATGTCATTTCACCTTAGTGACGGGTAAAATCCCTCAATATTGGAAGCAACGCCTCTAAAATGACCTAAATAATACTGACGGGGGGCGTTTAACCTCAATTCAAACAAACAAATGTCAAGGCAAGTTGGTGTCAGTCGGATCTTCCCTGTATATAAGCTCTTTTGGTTTGTTTGGGCAATAGGGCTTGAGATGTCATTTCATCTCAATGTCGGCTAAAGTCCCACAAAAATGGAAGCAACGTCTCCAAAATGACCTAAAAACGAGGTTTGGTCAAAAAGTAGTGTGACTGGTTTTTAGCTCACCAGAGCCAAACGCTCCGGGGAAGCTTATAGTATAGGCAGTGGTCCGTCGTCCGTCGTCGTCTGCGTCTGCGTCAACATGTTCAAATGACATCTCTTCTGAAACCAAATTATATTTGGAGCCTCTTTGGGAAGGCGAAACGAAATGTTCTTCGTGAGGAATGGGTCACATGACCAATATGGCCACCATGCCCATATACGGCAAAAACCTGTAAAAATCTTCATCGAAGACTCAGACACAACCACGTTTGTTTAAATGATGGCCTTTTGTTGACCTTGACCCGTTTTACTGCAAGGTAAAATTTGGTCACTTAGACATTATGGAAAAAAGGCAAAACAGTGGATTTTTCTGATTGCAAGGTAGCTTGTGGCACCAGAAATGATATTTGCAATCAGCTGAATGGAAGTTTATTAATTCCAAAGGCCAAGGTCATTTACTGACCTTTTACCTGGATGCCTCAGATTCAGTTTTTTTATCTTCTTCTCCACTTAAACTGGTGGGCTGATTGAAACCAAATTACATGTAGGGGTAATGAAATTTGTTCCTCAGGACTGTCACATGAGCAAATGGCTGCCGCGCTAACATATGGTAAAAAATATTTAAAAAAAATTCTACTCAGGAACCAAATGGCCGATGACCTTGAAATTTGGTATGTAGCATTGGGGACCCGGGTCCTACCAAATTTGTTCAAATGATGACATTTTGGTTAACCTTGACTTGTTTTACGTCAAGGTCAGATTTGGTCACTTAGACATTTGTATGGGAAAAAGGCAAGACAGTGGCTTTTACTGATTGCATGGTAGCCTGTTGCATCAAAAAACATTATTTGCAACCAGCTGAATGGACGTTTATCGATTCAAAAGGTCAAAGTCATTACTTACCTTTGTCTTGAATGGCTCAGATTCAGTATTTTTATCTTCTTCTCCACTAAAACTGCTGTGCTGATTCAAACAGCCTCTATGAGATGAAGCAATGAAAAGTTAATCATGTGGTTGTTGTCACATGACCAAGATGGGCGTCATGCCTGTATATGGTATAAACTACATGACCTCTGGTGAGCGTAGTGGCCCATATGCCTCTTGTTTATTCTTTCCATACAGTGGGTACGGCATTGTGGGAAGTTGTTAACCAAAATTCTTGAAATTTCACATGTTTGCCACTAAATTATAGTTTTAAGGGTGCGTGTCTTCCAAAGTAAAATGTCGAGTCTCAGTACTTTTTGGACATACAGTAAAATTCCGATATTAAGACCACCTTTGGGACTGTTCAAAAGTGGTCTTTAAGACCACTTTTGAACAGTCCCAAAGGTGGTCCCTGACCAGAGAATATTGTATACAGAAACCACGAAGAAAGAATAACTGCAACCTTCTAAATAAGCTTTTTAAAGCAGATTTAGTCTTAATTTTAGGTGGTCTTAATAGCGGAATTTCACTGTACCTCGCCCTGTTGACAGAGAATACCCATCAATATCATGAAAACAAATACTTACGAACTTTGTTACTTCTAACTCTCAATGATCTTGGTGTTTCCTCTCTCCATGGTCGAACTCTGTTGGACCTTGAAGTTCTGCGGTAATCTAAGGCTTCCGCTGCAGTCTCAAAAACGTTACGTGGCGCGGTATTCTGAACACTTTTCTTGCTGCATGATTCATCTGAGTAACGCTTTTTCTACAATATAAAAGATCCTACACGAGTGGTCATTTCATATAAACTCATGAAACGAACCTTCGTCGAGTTTCATAAAGTTCATATGAAAAGACCACGAGTGTAAGATTCTATCATATAACGATTTTAAATATGAGCCCCGCCAAGCGAATTTGTGTCTTCGAGCATTCCGTCATGACAAATTTTAACTGCGCATGCCCAGCCATTCAGAGGGGCCAGGGATATGGCTTTCTGTCTTAAGGTTCCTCTTGATTCACTGCTTGTATGAGCGAGCAGCGAAGGTTCTGGCGAGACTGCGCGGATGCGCAGGCTCGCCTGAACCTTCGCTGCTCGCATAGACGGGGCCCATATGGTAGTTTAAAAGAAAGCATGGGGGTTGTCTGAGGTTATGCGTCAGTAACCATGTTATTATTCGTGTGGTTATCTTTACGGGGAGCATTTTTCTATTTATTTCTTATTTATAGATATCCATACTTATTTATGGATATAAATAAATTGAATATGTGATATCCATTATTCGAATTCATGATACCCATAATGAGTTATGGATATCAATAATTATATATGGAGATCCATAATTCGAATTAATGATATCCATAAATCGAATTATGGATATCCATAAATCATCTGAGTTATTGATATGTATAAATCGAAAAATGGATATCGATTGTATGGATATATATAATTCGAATTATGAATATCCATTATTGGGCTAATTTATGGATATCATTCATTTGAATTATGGATACAGCGATCGAAATCGTGATATACCATAATTTGAATTAGAGATATGCATAAATCATTTAGAATATTGGATATCTAAAACTCGAATTATGGATTTTGTTTTGTTTGATTTGAGGTTTAACGTCCCCGTCAACACTGTAAAAGTCATTTTGGAGACGTTGCTTCCAATTTTGTGGGACTTTTACCCGACAATGAGATGAAATGGCATCTCAAGCCCTGTCGCCCAATGAAACCAATAGGGTTTATTAGCATGGACGGTCCGCCTCGCACCGCGGTTCCTGGGCAGGCTTAGATCCTCTAAGCGGTTTACTAGTACTAGTGTGCGGGCCGGATTCAGCTCTGCGTGGAAGCATCATGCAGCCCATATATTTCTTCAAGCCCCTATGGGCGGGGGCCGTCGAATTATGGATATCACTAATTCGAATTAGGGATGTCATTAAATCGGCTCATTTATGGATATTACTAATTCGAATAATTGATATCAGTAATTCGTCTTTACAAATAAAAACAATAAATAATGATTGCTCCGTTTGCAAAAAATAGTTTTTTGTACTCATTATGGACACCATTAACCCATTTTGTACTGTTAACCCCAAAAACGGTAGTTGACAAACAGTGCAGGCCTAGATCAGACGCCGCAGAACGCGGCGTCTGATCAGGACCTACACTGTTTGCCAAAAATTCAGCCATTTTCCAAATCAATTTGGAAGAAAATACAACCTGATACCACTAAATTTTAAAATGGTTTCCTGCTACATATAAGGAGGAAGATTCCATTCGGTATAAACAGGGTTAATTCGATTTATGGATATCATTTGGGGTGATTGGGTGAGGCGAAGGATCATGTATCGTTTGTCACCTGGGCGTGCAACTGATACTGGCTTTACAGTTGGATACGACCTGCTATATTTGCAGAACAGAACAGAACAAAACATAACAGAACTTTATTTAACTATCTGCTTCTCAGGCCACAAAGAGAATGTACAAACATTTATAAACATGCAACTTCATAAACAAGTACATGTACATGACAAAATAAGAAAAAACATCACAAAAACACGCCTATATAATTTTGGCCCAATTACGTCCGCTTTTATACGGTGAAACTGGGGTTTCCAGGGGTATACATTATTGTTCCCATTTCCGCCCAAACCCACAAGCCGCGACACCCGTTAAAACCGCCTCGCCAAGGCGGTTCTAACGAGCAGCCACAACCCATATCCCGGACAGAAATATGAAAAAGAATCAGAATCTTTCATCTGAAAAGCCTTATTATTCGTGGTACGATTTTCAATATTTGTGTATATATAAGTGTGTTTTCATGATCGAAATGCAGTCATTTCGAAAGGTAATGGGAGACTAATTAATTTAACTGTTAGAATAAGAAAATTCGTCAAAATAAGTTCTGCAAATTTGGATAATAACATTTTTGGATGTTAACAATTCCTTAAATATAATGATATTAGGCCTCCTATAGAAATAAGGTTTAAGATAATTCTTTGTTTCAAACTTATTATTCGAATTAGTGACATCCACAATTCGAATTATGGATATCCATAAATCGATTAATTATATTCATGAATCGAATAATGGATATCCATAATTCGTTATTTGGATATCTATAATTTCGGATAATATATATCCATTATTCGGTTTATTTATGGATATCACTAAAACTGGTACACATACGAAAAGATAATTAATCGTCTGCTAGAGGGATATTTTCCCAGCGGCCAGTTTCAACTGGGAGGCGATGATTACTGAATCGAAACTTTAAGAGAGTAGAACATTATTTTTATTGTAGAAGTTTAGGGTAGAGGGGAATGTTTTATCACTTGATTTCATTTTCCTCCCCTATCCCTCTATTTTATTTCCTCTACAGTCGCTTCTGTCCCTTTTCTCCCCAATACAGTCAATCAATCAAATAATCAATCAATCAATCAATTAATCAATCAATCAATTAATCAATCAATGGATATCGTTAATTCAGCCCGATTTATAGATATCCATATTCGATTTATTTATGGTTATCCACATAATTCGAATTAGTGATATCCATAAATCAGCGGAATAACAGATATCCATATTTTGATCTATTGATGTCCATTATTCGAATTAGTGACATCCACAATTCGAATTATGGATATCCATAAATCGATTAATTATATTCATGAATCGAATAATGGATATCCATAATTCGTTATTTGGATATCTATAATTTCGGATAATATATATCCATTATTCGGTTTATTTATGGATATCACTAAAACTGGTACATTGTCTAACACGTAGACCAGATCAGACGCCACTGATCGCGGCGTATGATTGGGTCAACAATGTTTGCTTAAATATAGGAATTATTATAAACCTCACAACAAATCTGACCACCCTAAAATGGAAAATGGACAAGACCAAGCTAGTGGATGAAAGAACTTATGCGCCACATATTAGCTAAAGAGAAAAAAGAAAACTTACCTGTTTCTGCTTCCGGTGACTAGAAACAATACTTTTTCGTGGACTTACTAAAACCGCGCGACTAGTCCTTTCTGGGCGTGGCCCAATAAAACTGGTCTGATAGAATGTATGGTGACGTAAAATTTCCGAGTCTGACGATGCCTGTGACATTAGGAATGTTTCATCAATATACGAGAATCCTTGTTTGAACTATCAGTTGTTGTCCTAAAGTTTAAACATACGAAATACTGAGATTGTCAAAGAAATCGATTTGTGCGCCCTCATCAGACTGCTCTTGATTTGTTTGTATTGGAGTTTAACGGCCCAATCAACACTATTTAGGTCATTTTTGAGCCGGTCAGTTTACCTATCCACACTTTCCTGGGCAGGTTTATACGTAAGCGGTTAACCAGTACAGTGCACATTCTTTCGCCAGAAACTGACAACTGCCCTTCTTGAATCAGCGGAAGGGAGAGAATGACCGTAGAAAAGATTTCATGATCAATCTCCACGAAAGAATGGTGCCGACCCCGGCGGGAGTCGAACCCGCGTCCTCCTGATCACCAGTCAGACGCGCATCCGACTGAGCCAACGAGGCCGGCCAGACTGCTCTTGAGGAAATAGTTTATTTGCTCCGACGTTTAGCTCCTATAACTTAGCCCTTAAAGTACCAATCACAACCACAACATTTTTTTTTTTTTTTTTTTTTTTTTTGGTTTGGGTTTTACGGCCCTTTCAAGATTATTTCACTCATAACGAGCCGATCGTTAATCATAGGTGGGCGAAAACCGGAGTACCCGGAGAAAAACCACCTGACCTTCCGTTGCAGAACTTGGCGTCTCACACGTGACCCGAGCGAGGCTCGAACCCACGGCGGTGAGAGACCTAATGACTAAGAGTCAGCGCTCTTATCCATTAGGCCACGGAGGCCCGTTTACAACCACAACATATTTGTATGTATTTCAAAGAAAATAAAGCTTGGCATTTTATATGAAACGTCAAACTTTATTTGGTTCGAAAAAAAAAAAAAAAAAAATATTGAATATCGTCTAGTTCATCACTGTTGGTGACTTTCAGGTATGAAGAAACCCTTTTCAAAGTTTTAACTGCGTTTTAGTTACTAGTCACTTTTATCTTTTATTTATTTAATTTTATATATATATTTTTTTTTTTATTATTTTTTTTTTCCGATAGATTGTAGACACAACAATGTACATCTACTTGTTCCTTACGAAAACACGCCTATACAAATACATTGTAAACTTAACGCCGAAAAAATACAAAATATTTCAAATGAAAAAATGTGCTAATTTTTTTTATTTATGCCCTAAAATATAGATTGTGGGTGCTCGTTTGAACCGCCTCATAGATGCGGTTGTAACGAGTACCCACAATATATATTTTAGAGCATAACTAAGAAAAATAAGGTATACCCCTGTTAACCCCAGTTTTACTATATAAAAGTGGGGTTTTATATAGGCGTGTTTTCGTGATGTTAAATTCAGATATCTACTCCGTCTCCAAGACCAATTCCACAAAAAAAAAAAAAAAAAAAAACTTTCGCCCTCTGCATGATTATAGTTGTGATGCGATTATAATATTAATGATCTTTGAGTTATATATTTTCTTCACTTGGAAAAAAATGTCGCATACAAGTAATGCTTTGGTTAACAATACAAGGAAAGCTTTGCTTAACGGGAACGATCTACACGTTAAGCGTTGCATTGTCCACGTCATTTCAGCCCATCACCATTGTTGCATCAGGCCCGAAGGTTATAAAACTTTTTTCATGCTCAATTCACTTGAGCATGAAATTTATCCTGCTCATAAATTTTAAAATGCCAACAAAAGTTGGCATTTTAAAATTTATGACCAGTTTAAATAACATTCTGTGCTGACCTGAGCAAGAAAAATGCCCCTATCATTTGATTTTATTACTTATAAGCATTATACATTTCATGCTCAGCTGAGTTGAGCATGAAAAAAGTTTTATAACCTCGAGACCAGGTTAACAAATGCATGTTGTGAACGCCCCTCAAAACCCCACTTTATATAGAGAAAAGTAAAGTTTACGTAGTATTCATTTTTTTTCTTATTTTTGTTCAGAAAGATAGATTGTGAGTACTCGGTAGAATGAGGCGGTTCCAACGAGCTGCCTCAATCTATGTTTGGCGTATAATTTAGTAAAACATCACAAGTTTTCTTCAGAAAAATGACCGTTTTTTGGAGGTATGAAAGAATGCACTTTCTTGCACACCAGATAAGGAAATTCATGGTTTTAGCTTGGGTTAGAAATTTTAGTTCTAACCCTGGTGTTATTACCCAAAATCGAATATGTTCGCGTGTTTGATACATGCACTGGTGGAATACGACCTCATATGCGCCGTCGTTAAGGTTGACGTCACAGCACGTTACGTGACGTCATTAAACATTCCCGTAGTGTCATCACAATATGGCTGACGTCGGTAACCGAAGTGACTGCATCATTAAAAAATCCGCGCTAAGAAATGGAAGGTATGCAAGAAAAAGAATCCTATATGGGTGTGAGGGGTGGATAGAAAACTCGGTCCCTCGGGATCACTGTCCGGCATCACTCGGCAAGCCTCGTGATGCCGGACAGTGACCCTCGGGACGGATTTTTCCATCCATCCCCTCACTCCAATATAAGATTCTTATAATGTCACATGGATCTGTTATCGCAATTTTTTTATTATTATTATTTGAGGTTTAACGTCCCCATCGACACTGTAAAAGTCATTTTGGAGACGTTGCTTCCAATTTTGTGGGACTTTTACCCGACATTGAGATGAAATGACATCTCAAGCCCGGTCGCCCAATGAAACCAATAGGGTTTATAAGAATGGACGGTCCGACACGCACTAATTTGCCTGGGCAGGCTTAGATCCTCTAAGCGGTTTACCAGTATTCGTGTGCGGGTCGGATTCAGCTCTGCGTGGAAGCATCATGCAGCCCATATATTTCTTCAAGCCCCGACGGACGGGGGCCGTATGTGTTATCGTAATGGGTATTAGAGGCACCCCTGATAACTGAGCCAGCTTACGACAAAACTTTCATGCGGCCAGCTTTTTTCAGTTTCACAGCTTCCTCAAATTTTGATTTTTGAATTCAGTCTATCGTGAAGAGACACAGGGTCGAAGGAATAGACGAGGCCTAATAAGTCGTTTAAACATACTGTACCCTTAGCAAATTTTGCATTAAGGTTTTGTTTGCTTTGGAGTTAAACGGCCCAGTCAACAATATTAAGGTCATATCGATCCGGTCAGTTTACCTATCTACATTTTTCCTGGGCAGGCTTATACGTAAGCAGATAACCAGTACAGAGCACATTCTTTAGCGAGAAACTGACAACTGCCCTTCTTGAATCAGCGGAAGGGAGAGACTGACCGTTGAAGAGGTTTCATGATCAATAGCCACGAAAAAATGTTGCCGACCCTGGTACAATAAGATTCTATAATCATTGTTTAAGATTACTTTATATACGGAAATTTGACATTATTTTTTGAAACCCCCCCCCCAAAAAAAAACCCAAAAAAAAAACTAACGAGTTACCACAAGCTATGTTGTGAGCAGAAATAAGAGAAATCTAGATTTTTTAATCTGAAAATTTTCATTTTATTGATTGATTTATTTATTTTTAGGGGGGTGGGGAGTGGGTGTGGGGAGTGGGGAGGGGTGGGTAGTATTTTTTAATATATATGAATAGGCGTATTTTAATAATGTGTACAAAAATCAGGTGACTATTATTTATAGCCACGCTATTCTTTCCACAATAATGTCGGATTGCCGAAAAAGTTAAATCTGGACTAAATGCAAAAAATTATCACCAACAAATGAAAATTTTCAGACAAAAATTCTGTTGTTTTCCATATTTCTGTTCAAAACATAGATTGTGGGAACTCGTTAGAACCGCCTCAATGAGGCGGTTCTAACGAGTACCCACAATCTATGTTTTTGAGCAGAAATAAGGAAAATAATGTATTCCCCTGCAAACCCAAGTTTTAATATATAAAAGTGGGGTTAAAGGGGGTCAAAATTATATAGGCGTGTTTTAGTGATGGATGTCACTGAAAGCGGCGGTGTCTTATTTCTGTCCAAACTGTTTCCTCAAAGAACAAAGATTGTAGAGTTAAACGAATAGCCCAGGTTCCCTTTCATCCTACTCCCAGGGACAATCATGGTCCCCGCCCATAGAGGCTTGAAGAAATATATGGCCCGGGCTGCATGATGCTTCCACACAGAGCTGAAACCGACCACACACAAGTACTGGAAAATCGTTTAGGGGATCTAAGCCTGCCCAGGAAAAGCTGTGCGAGTCAGACCGTCCATGCTTATAAACCCTATTGGATTCATTGGGCGACAGGGCTTGAGATGTCATTCCATCTCAAATGTCGGGTAAAAGTCCCACAAAATTGGAAGTAACGTCTCCAAAATGACCTATAGTACAGTGTTGACGGAGACGTTAAGCCTAAAATCAAACAAACAAATCAGGGAAAATCGACACACCAGTGTTGTAAGTGCTAGGATTTTTCTTATTTTCGATCTAGAAATAAATTGTGGGTGCCAAAACCCCTGTCAATACACCACGTGGACATGCTCTTATCGTAGGAAGGAATCGGTGTGCTACCTGATGCAGTAATTAAAATTACAGAGTGTAGCTAGGTTTTTGTTATTAATATTTAATAACAATATCAGTTTTCAGTATGTGGCAAATACAATCTTTGATGGCAGGTAGAATAATTAACTGAATGCATGTAACACTTGAATGCCCGAACACCTGGATACCAATGTTTCTAATGATTCCAGAAAGAACGATCAATTAAACTCTTCGCAATATATTAACCCTTATCTTGCTGTTCACGACAACCCCTATATTAGCAAACAGTGTAGATCCAGATCAGATGGCTTCTGAAGAAGCCATCTGATCAGGATCTACACTGTTAGGCATTTAGTTTATGAATTTGTAGCAATAAATTACATCAAGTAATTTGATTGGTTGGTAGACAAAAAAGGGTGTGGCTTAAATGAATATTCAGCAAGATAAGGGTTAACAATACCGTGTAATGAACACCTCCCCTAACCCCACTGTTTATAAGGAGAAATTTTTATTCCTGTTGAAAGCCATGATAATTTGTCAGATTCAAGCTTGATATTGTATCTGAAAAATAGGGGAAATTAATGCCGTCTGCCTAGCAATTTCCCTGGGTGTTTAAGGGTTAACACAACGCGCCTATATAGGCAATGGAAAATTACTGTGTTTTATTCTGCAACAAATCACGACAAGGAAGAGCGTGACGAGTGACGTCATTAAAAACTGCAATTTTATGACGTCACTAGTCGATTTCCTTGACGTTAGTCGGTGTAACGTCATTTTCTCGCATCGAAAACGTTAGAAAAGGATATAAATGCATGTGTTTCAGTCGATAGTTTTAGCGGGATTTCTTCCAACAATGGCGAAAAGTTGAGAGATTTTGAAGGAAACAACAGCCGATTTTCAGCGTGTTAGAATCGAAATAGATCAACTCTAGCCAGTGATTTGTTGGTCAGTTGTAAGTAGACAAATCACGCGCGCTACGCGCTCGTGATTTGTCTACTTTACAACTGACCTCCAAACTGTGATTTATTACTCAACAAATCACAGTTAGAGCTGATCTATTTCTTAATTGATTCAGTGCATACCATTAAGGGGAATGGATACGCCTGGCATGTTTTCGCTACTTTTCAAAGGGATTTTTGGGACTGCCTGTTCGTTTTTCTTTAAACTCTGCCGTCTACTCTGAAAGCAAAGAATTTGCTTCTCGGGAGCAAATTCCGAGGAGCAAATTCCTTCCTTTAAGAGTTGACCCCCATTGACATGGCAGGCAAAATACTTTTACAGGAGTTGCCTCCTGCGAAGGTGTATCCATTCCCCTGAAACGAGTCTAATAATTTCGATCATTGCGAGCCTTAAACAACAGGTTTTTGTTTATCTTTTTTACCCTTATACGATTTTTATACATCACGTTATTAAGTCCGTGAAATGAACATCCCTTTAAACCACACCTTACATGGGCGGGGGTTTACAGTGGTATAATTCCAGTTCTCCATCATTAAGTGCATTCTGTGCGATTTAATTGGTTGAAATAAAAGTTCTATACTGAGCAATTTCACATAGCGACAGGTAGCAATATGACATGACGTGAAAGAACACGCTAAGAACACGCACGTTACGTCATTGTATGTAGAAAACGTCAACGGCGTTAAAGATGGAAAACTATCGAAAACTTAAAAGTTAGCAGAGGAATAAACTGAATTTAAAGACGACGTTTTTTGGTGTTTTTTTTTTTTTTTTTTTTTTTTCGCTTGGGTTTCTTTCACAGATGGCAGCCTCTAATTGAAAAATAATTCTGCCGTGGCCGTGGTTACACCTAAAATCTTACCATTTTAGAGACATTTTCAACATTTCGATGACAAAAAGTTGAAATTATAAGGAATGAATTATCTTTTATGACACTCAGTTCTAAGCATAATGGTATAGGTTTCAAAATCCAGCAAGTATCAATTGCGAATAAGGAATAAGGAATAAATCCAAATTTTCCTTATTACTTTTTCGATTAGCAGCTTCATATATGGTTGCGACGTGGTGTAAGAGAACAATAGCGTAGGTCGCATTCATCATCATTTTTACTTCTAAGCATGATGGTATAGGTTTCGAAATCCAGCAAGTTTCAGTTGCGAATACGGAAGATGAATGCGTCATACGCAAATTGTCTGTTACACCGCGTCGCAAAGTACTATGAAGTTCAAAATCGAATAAGGAATAAGAAAAGGGGGAGTTCCAAATCTGTCCACGCACAGATTTTCTTGAAACTTCAATTGTTGTTTACTTGAGGACTATCAACTATATATATAACTTTGTTTCATTTGATAAATGACAATAGGTCTCAGGAGAGCTCTCTGGGGTAGTCCCCTGTAGAGATCATACACACCTGTGAACTTTTCGGTCTTAAATCAATAGGTATGATTATTTTCAAATTTTGTTGCTTTGATTGGCAACAGAACGCTATAAGGATTAATCTAATATAAAAAATGTAACTGTGTCTATTTCTTTTAAATTTTCTGATAAAATTATTTACAAAATTTTTTCTACTTTTCATGAAAATTTATAAAAAATAAGATTTTCATCATAAGTATTAGATGTGTTACTGATCTTGTCACCCCAAGATATTGCATATAAAATAGGCCACATATATCCTCTATATAGCAAACAAATTTCAGAAAAGTCGGAAACCGGTAACATTGATTTGATTGCTAGATATGGGTTCAGGTCTATTTTTGTGCTAAAATCAGTTGCAATATAAGGGGACAATGTTTCCTTAAAGTGTATTTTATTGTGTTTCTAATGACCATTTAGTGCCACCTTATCATACAAAGCTTAGCATAGGCATTTATGTAATAACCCCCCCCCCCCCAACACACACACACACACTACCCCCCCCCCCCTCCCCCCCTCCAAAAAAAAAAAGACACTGTTTACAGACAGGAGTTTTGGTTTGACTTTTAAAAAGTAAATGAGAACATACATTAGCAAAGTACACAAGTTCAATCCAAACATTTTAAAAAGAAAAAATAAAATTCATTCATGCACTGTTCATGATGAATGTTAGTGTTGACAGTATTGCAAAAATGATAATCCTCAAACAATTATACTATTGAACAATAGGAATAAGACAAGGTGTTTTGTTTGGTCGTTCTGTATATTCTTAAACCCTGTAATACAAAGACACTTGGTGTTAGTAATACGCAATGACATATTGAATCTGCTTAATAAATTACTTTCATATTCCTATTTTTTAATTAATTATTTTTGTTGTTGCCATTTTTACTTCTTTAATAAAACAGCAGCCAATAATTTGCAAACTGTGAAGGAACAGACTGATTTTTCGATTTGTTCTAATGATTGATTAGGCCCCCTTATATCGGGGCTTGAAGAACTAGATGGGCTGCATGATGCTTTCACGCAGAGCCGAAACCGACTGCACACGAGCACTGGTAAACCGCTGAGAGAATCTAAGCCTGCCCATGCGAAGTGGTGCAAGTCGGTCCGTCCATGCTTATAAACCCTATTGGTTTCATTGGGCGACAGGGCTCGAGATGTCGTTTCACCTCAATGTCAGGTAAAAGTCCCACAAAATTGGAAGCAATGTCTCCGTAATGACCTATACAATGTTGACTGGGACGTTTAACCTAAAATCAACCAACCAAATCGGTCCATGTGTTGGTAATTTTTTTCTTACATCACTTGGTCAAAAAGACTCACACTTGGCTCCCCCACCAAAGGTTTTGTGAGATCATGAAAACTATTTTCTGCATTTTAACTAGGTTCATTATAACAGCTGCAAAAGTGTAAGCTTCAATGTCTTAGTCTTCAAAATAAATGCAGAGCTAGTCTCACTGTAACTAGTTGTAAAATTGACATTTGGTATACACTTCCCTAAATGAAATAGATGGAAGGCAAGTAGCTGTAACTAATGCATTTGATAGCTGATATTATATTTAGATGTTGAAATACCATTTGCATTTTAGTCATCTGTATGCAGTACTTGTCATCTTTGTTAAGTTTTCTAGCTCTGTATTCATCAGTTTTTGAAAATGGCATAAATCAGCTGTTAGCTGTACTATTAACATATTCTGAACCATAATCTGCAGTTGGCTTTATATTTTTCTATAATACTGATAGCAAATATACCCTTTGCTCTTTTCTTCCTCTGAAATCGTTCGAAAGCTGAACTGAATAGTCTTCTCGATTATTCTATTTCATGTTACTCAAAAAATATCTGGTTGTTTTTTGGATCATATTTAATAATATAAATAATAACTTTCTGACACTGCACATCAGGCAACATTTGTTTTGTGCTTTAGTTAGGGGGCATTGTTAGAGTGACAAAAGAGCCAACACAATTGTGTTTCCATTTTGTCTACGGTAATATGTGTATACAGTGGGCCAAAAGATCAGAAAATATTGGCTCAACCAAAATAAAACATTATTAATCTAGGCCATTCAAGCAAGCTGTGCCATTCATGTATGACATTCAGACTTTTCAAACTTTTAAGCAGACTGCATCAGTTCAGAGAGTCAAGCGAAATTGTCTGGTTTACAGAACCATCCATTTTACTTGCCGTTTCAACAATCTTTGTCATAATAAGCCTCAGCAGGCTTTAGGATTACATTAAATGCAAAAACGCCTGTTAAGAAATGAAATATTATTTTAATAAAATTCGATTGAAATGTTAATGAACACTCAAAATTAATTGTGTTTTTGGTGTTCCCCAGGGTACCATAACTAATACAAATGCCGATTAAATGGGCTCATAATATACAATCAATGTTTAAACATACATATATTCATGTGTATATATATATTGGTGAGCAATTTCTCGATTGAAAATGTTATACTATATCTACAAATGGTTTTAAAAAAATTAAAAAATCTGATCAGTACTATTCAATGTTCAAAGGCAGTATGTTACCGGTCTCAGATTTTCAAGAAAGTTTGATAAAATGTTCTACACATATATGGGCAATATTCATATTAAAATGATGGGGTGACAAGAACTGCAACAATGTAAAATCAAAAGTCAAACATACTCAAAAAGATTTTATGGTTGTGAAATATGGGGTCTGTTCCATATGAAATTGATCATGGTCTATGGAACTTCAACTGAACAATAGCAAATGTGATACAAAAATAATCACAAATGACTACAGCTATGCCCAAGAACAAAATAACTCCAAATTATAAGAAGCTGTTATGTATATATACACTTGTTTGAGGGTACCCCTATTTTCGGATGTGGAAATAAACAAAACATTGTAGATTTATAATGAAAACAGATATGAGAGTGAAATAGCTAAACAATGAACAATCATTTACCAGGCATTAAATATGCACAATATCATGGAAATCTGTAGGTGGGCAGAACCCTATGGAAATTTACTATAGGCTGGAACTCCCCCTTTGGATTTGTTCCTTATTCCTTATTCGCAAATTAAACATGCTGGATTTCGAAACCTATACCATTATGCTTAGAAGTAAAAATGGTGATGAATGCGACGTACGCAAATGTTCTTTTACTCCGCAAAGCAAAGTTCTATAAATATGAAAATCGAATAAGGAATAAGGAACATTTTGATATATTCCTTATTCCTTATTCGCAATTGAAAATTGCTGGATTTCGAAACCTAGACCATTATACTTAGAAGTAAAAATGATGATGCATCCACTATACGCAAATGTTCTGTTACACCGCGTCGCAAAGTACCATGAAGTTCAAAATCGAATAAGGGATAAGGAAAATTTGGATTTGTTCCTTATTCCTTATTCGCAGTTGATACTTGCTGGATTTCGAAACCTATACCATCATGCTTAGAAGCAAAAATGATGATGCATGCGCTATACGCAAATATTCTGTTACACCGCGTTGCAAAGTAATATGAAGTTCAAAATCGAATAAGGAACAAGGACTAAGGAATAAGGAACAAGGAATAAGGAACAATGAATAAGGAATAAAGAATAATGAACCGACTTAACATTCGACGCTCCTTTCATTTTTTTTATACTGAACAGGAGGCAACGTAGCACCGCCCGTGACAACGTACTGTAAAAAAGTTATTAACGCTCTGCATGCTGGGTACTTTTTTCGCAGCATATTTACTACACAACACGATTTGACATCTCGTGCAAATTGGCTTTCAAGAGATGTCACGTCTTGTTTTTGTGGGAAATATAAGAAAAATATCAACAATTTGTCGTCTGCTGAATTAGCCTAGAGAGTGGTTTAGTTCGATTTGTGGTTTAACTCTCCGTCAACACTTTAAAGGTCATTTTGGAGACGTCGCTTCCAATTTTGTGGGACTTTTACCCGACACTGAGATGAAATGACATCTAAAGCCCTGTTGTCCAATCAAACCAATAGGGTTTATAAGCATGGACGGTCCGACTTGCGCCGCTTTGCCTGGGCAGGCTTAGATCCTCTAAGCGGTTTACCAGTACTCGTGTGCGGGTCGGTTTCAGCTCTGCGTGGAAGCATAATGCAGCCTATCTATTTCTTCAAACGTCCCCGTCAACACTGTATAGGTCATTTTGGAGACGTTGTTTACAATTTTGTGGGACTTTTACCCGACATTGAGATGAAATGACATCCCAAGCCCTGTCGCCTAATAGGGTTCATAAACATGGACGGACCGACTCGCACCGCTTTGCCTGCTCAGGCTTAGATCCTCTAAGCGATTTACCAGTACTCTAGTGCGATAACCCCACTTTATATACAGAAAACTGGGGTTTAAGGGGGTAAAAATTATTTCCCTATTTCTGCTCCAAGACATAGATTTTGCGTACTCGTTAGAACCGCCTCAATGAGGCGGTTCTAACGAGCACCCAAAACCTATATTTGGAGTATAAATAAGAAAAATATCACAAATTTTCATAAGAAAAAAAAAATGTTTTTTTCAGAGGTTTGAAAAATCACCGTATGTCAACGTACACCGGATATAGCGATTAGTGAAGAGAGGAAGATAACTGTGTAAATGCATACATGGTCAATATTTTATCCATTTTGTTAAAGTGTGGCTAAATTTTCATTCCAAATATGATTGAGTATGATTTTGTTATATTAATGAATTTATAAACCCATATTAAAGGATTCAGAAAGTTCTCTGTGGTCTGTAAAATAAAAGATGTCCCGACTAATCACTGGGTTTTCACATGTCTCTCACGAATAGGAATTCATGATTTTATCGCAAGCGTCAATGTTTATGGTTCAAATACTGCTTGGCAGGCCTTCTATTTTCTCAAAACTACCCACCAGAGAAGTTATACATTTGAAAAGTGTATATTTACTTGTACGTTTGGAGAAAATAAGTTCTATTAGTGTACGGTCTATAGCTGAGAATCGACGAAATGGTGTACAGTCTATAGTAAATTTGTGTACAGTCTATAGCTAGGAATAAAAAGACGTGTTTTGGTGCCTGTGGTACACGCGGGAGTCGTAAGGCAATACAAGAGTTCATGTTATAATTGTCAAACCTGGTCTATTGGCAAAAATCTAGAAAAAAATCTTAGAGGCATCAAACACATGAGCATTGACAAACCATACAGTGGCTTTAATTTGTGTTTCAGTGAATGATAGAGATCATCAGTGAAATCTAAATCCACACCATCACTGTTTCTATGTATCCTAAGTAATATATTGTCTGTTTGTAAAGAGTCAATTAGCTAACCATTAGTAAACATCACGCAAGTTTCACGCCTTTAAGACATTGATGACGTCATTTTGTGCACCTAAGAAACGTAAATAATGCACGCGACGCCAAGCTTCAAGTGAAGTATTTAATAAACAAGAGGGCTATGATGTCCCTGGATCGCCCATCTGATCTAGTGTAACAAGTAGGCCCCCGGGGACTGTGGGGAGGGCCATTTTGGTCCAGGGCTATAATTTGCACAATCTTGGTAGAAGTCTACAAGGTGAAGCTTCATATCAAATATCAGATTTTCTGGTTTCAGACAAGAAGATTTTTGAAGGTTTTCCCTGTATAAGTCTATTTAAAACAAATGAGCCCCGGGATGGGAGCATTTTTGGCCCCATGTCTATTATTTGAACAATCTTGGTAGAGGTCCACACGATGAAGCTTCATACGGTATCATACCAATATAAAAGTTTTTGACCTCCTGGTTTTAGACAAAAACATTCTCAAAGGTTTTTAATATATAAATTTATGCAGAATTAGTGGGCCCCGAGTTGGGCTCATTTTTTGCTCCAGGTCTATAATTTGAACAATGTTGGTAGAGGTCTACTAGACTAAGCTTCATAACAAATATCGAAGATCTGGACCTTGAGAGTTTAGACAATAAGATTTTAAAAAGTTTTTCTCTATATAAGGCTATATAAAACCAGAGGGCCGAGGGGCAGGGTCATTTTTGGCCCCAGGGCTATAACTTGAACAAGCTTGGTCCAGGTTCACTAGACAAAGCTTCTTACCAAATATCAAAGACCTGAGCCTTCTGGTTTAAGACAAGAAGTTTTTTAAAGATTTCCCCTATATGAGTCTATATAAAATCAAAGGACCCAGGGCCGGGGCATTTTTACCCTCGGGCTATGATTTGAAGAACCTTGATAGAGGTCCACTAGATGAAGCTTCACACCAAACATCAAAGACCTGGGCCTTGCCATTTCAGAGGAGAAGAATTATAAACATTTTCCCTATATAAGTCTATGTTAAACCAGTGGATCCCCGAGCAGGGGCATTTCAGGCCCCAGAGCTATAATTTTAACAATCTTGATAGAGGTCCACTATTCCTATGAAATTATTTCAAAATCCATCCAGCATTTTTGGAGAAGAAGTCATATAAAGCAAAAGTTGACGATGGACGACGGACAAAGGCCGATCACAAAGCTCACCTCGAGCACTTTGTGCTCAGTTGAGCTAAAAAAAAAAAAAAAAAAAAAAAAAACACCCGAAGCTGTAATCCAGGTGCAAACTTTCAGTTTACGCGGACGCCTGATTACACTCTTCTGGAGTCCATGTCTGTAGATCTGAACATTGATATTTGCCATTTTGTCTATGGACTAATGATTTTGGATTAACACTTTGGTACTACGGCCTAAACTACTTTACATCCTATATTATATTGGCCTCCGCCAACCGGGGCTGGGAGTAAAACATTTTTGTTTGATTTGAAGTTTGACGTCCCCGTTAACACTGTATAAGTCATTTGAAGGCGTTGCTTTCAATTTCGTGTGACTTTTATCTGACATTGAGATTAAATGACATCTCAATCCCTGTCGCCCAATGAAACCAATGGAGTTTATAAGCATGGACGGCCCGACTCGCACCGCTTTGCCTGGGCAGGCCTAGATCATCTAAGCAGTTTACCAGTACTCGTGTGCGGTCGGATTCAGCTCTGCGTGGAAGCATCATGCAGCCAATCTATTTATTCAAGCCCCAATAGGCCGGGGCCTATGGAGAAAATGATTGGGCTGTACGATGCTTCCAGGCAGAACTGAATCTGACCGCACATCAGTACTGGTAAACTGCTTAGACGGACTAAGCCTGCCTACGAGAAGTCGTGCGATTCAGACCGTCCAGTGTATATAAACCTTATAGGTTTCATTTGGAGGCAGGGCTTGAGATGTCATTTCATCTCAGTGTCGGATAAAAGTCCCACAAAATGGAAAGAAGCGTCTCCAAAATGACCAAAAACAGTGTTGACGGAGACGTTAAACTACAAATAATAATAATAATAATAATAATAATAATAATAATAATAATAAAACAAGCATGAGTAAAGACAACGGTAATGAATCGATACAATTACCCAAAACTTCCCATCCAAGACACGCCTATACAAATACATTGTCAACTTTTCAGCCAAAAATGGAAATTTTAAGATGAAAAATTGTGATTTTATTTTGTCTTAATTCTGCAAAACACAGATTCTGGGGACTCGATAGAACCGCCTCGACGAGTACCCACAATATATTCTTTTAAGCAGATATAAGGAAAATACTGTTTACCTCTGTAAACCCCAGGTTTACTAAATCAAAGTAGGGTTTAAGGGGGTCAAAATTATGTAGGCAAGTTTTCGTCATCTTTTATTTATTTCTTCTTCCATGGTGCCCAAACTTGCTACATATACTGCTGTCACAGACATTTATAAAGGCAGCTTCTTTCCCAGGAGTTTTAGGAATAAGGATGCCCTCCTTGGTCTGCTGAAATTGCAGATAACTGTCGTTAACTTAATGATCTTCTGAGAGTAGGGACTAGTTTCCCCAACAACATGTCCTGGCTTTTCGTTTCAGCAGTTAAGCTGTCCCGTCCTCTTCAGGAACAGACCTGCGTAGTACATTCGACTGACAATAGTATATTTGTATACGTCAAAATAATCAAATTCTAGCTATAAACAAGCTTTTCACGAAGATTTAATTCTGCTATCGACCGTACACTACAAGCAGGAGTTTTTGCTATAAAACGTACACCACAATGCTATCGACAGTACACCTAACGACTAGACAAAAACGAAAAAAAAAAAAAAAAAAAAAAACAGCTTTGAAAACATGTTGGAAATATTGTTAGTGTTATTTTCTGGGACAGCTTATATATTTTTCGATGATAAAATTTACTATATCTACCTAAAAGATCTTAAAAATATATAATTTTGTTACAGACATGTGAAAATAAATAGCGATTGGCGGGACATTTTTGCTCTTTGTAGCCCTGGTAGATTTTGTCTGACCATTTGTTGTAGTTAGAAATATACATCAATGTATCATTGAAGTAACGGATATATGCTTTCGCTGAAATATCCCACAATTCGAAAGAAAACTTGAGAAATACTGACCTGCCATCATGTTCAGTAAAAATTTCCGCTATATCCGGTGTACGTTGATATACGGTGAAAATGTTCTATATCACGTAATGTAAGCAAACAGTGTGTATCAGACGCCAGCGTCTGACTCTTACATTTATGTATACTGTTATCAAACAGTGTAGACCCTGATCAGAGGCCGCGTTCTGTGGCGTCTGAACTGGGTCTTTCATTACTGTTTGCCAAACCCAACACATGTTTTCAGTGCAGATTCTCTAGATAACCATCTTGCGTGACACGTTGACCTCACGGCGATCCTATAAATAGTTACTTATATAACGTGGATATCATCACTGAAAAGCTTCTGTGCTTAGTAAGTTTGGGTCGGTTAAAACAATCGACCCCTCCCCACCAAAAAAAAAGGTCATCTCGCACTGAATGTAATTTCGTATGGATTCATAAAAACGAGCCTTATCCGTGTGATGACATGATTAAACGCTATGTCGCAACATCAAATGACTAATATTATCCCACTGAAACAACGTCACGTCACCGTCGATATAACGTCATGACGTTGCATCGACGTTGATACGACGTTGCATACACGTTATGTGCCCGCTGGGTATGTGTTACACAATAAACAAAACCGTGTAATAAAGAAAATAGGAAACATTCCTAAAACGTCTTGGTCAATATCAAGTAAAGATTACTTTTTATCGTACAGCTTGACAACGTCTACGTATAACGACACACTTAAACCGAAATCGGTTACATATGGCTGCGTGCGTGCGTGGTGACAGAGAGATTGCGAGTGTGTTTTACAAAAATCCGTGTGCTTGATGCTTTCGAGATGACTAATCGTGAAATCTGTTAGATCAACTGATCAACTGACCGCTCGATATGACCTACACAGTGTTGCCTGGGCAGTTAAAACTCCATAACAAACAAATTAAAGGCCGCCCTGCTCGAGTGCCTGAGTCCCTTTCGCCAAACAACCATTACTATTATTTGGTACAATCAATCTCTCTCTCTCTCTCTCTCTCTCTCTCTCTCTCTCTCTCTCTCTCTCTCTCTCTCTCTCTCTCTCTCTCTCTCTCTCTCTCTCTCTCTCTCTCTCTCTCTCTCTCTCTCTCTCTCTCTCTCTCTCTCTCTCTCTCTCTCTCTCTCTCTGTGAACACGTGCGTATTTCCTAAAAAAAGGCATGTGCTTCGAGCAAACGGTGTACTTAACCGGATCAGACACCGCGCTTTGTGGCGTCACGGTTTTTACAGGAACGCCGGCTAGGCATATGTGTTAAAATAATCTTCTGTTAACAGTGTTTTTGCAAAATATTTCACATACATAAAATGGGAGCAAAAAGTCTGAGCACCCAGCAGTTCGTAAGGCCATTACGAAAAAAAAAAAACTTCATTAAAAAGCACTGAGAGTACTGAAGGGTCGAATGTTTCTGAGTGTAGGTCGGAGAAATAGTCCTGGACTGTGATTTAAACTGTTTCATTTAACCCTAAAATTCTGGGTTTTTTTTAAGCAGATAGTGTAGATCTTGATCAGACGCCGCGTCTGGTCTGGGTCTACACTGTTTGCCAAGAAAAACATTCCAAGATAACCCTACCCTGCCAGCACAAACCACGGGCCAACGTCGGGCCGATAGCGGTACGACGTAGCAACGTCGTACCGCTATCGGCCCGACGTTGGCCCGTGGTTTGTGCTGGCAGGCAACGTCGTACCGCTATCGGCCCGACGTTGGCCCGTGGTTTGTGCTGGCAGGGTACTCAACACTCTGACCTCACTGCAGATATTTTCTATATAAAAAAAGATTGTTCCGACAAGTCAGTGATAGTCACGTGGACTTGAGCACTGGAGAGCTTTTCTGATTAGTAACTTTGGGTCGATTGACAAACAATCGACACAACAATAGCCGTGTTATTTCTCCCACTATTAGGTCAGAGTGTTTCGTACATGGAAGAGAGTTATCTGAAAGAAATCTGGACTGGAATCATGTGTTGGGTTAGGCAAACAGTGTAGACCCAGATCAGACGTCGCATGACGCGACAGCTGATCAGGATCTTCGCTGTTTGATTTATGTACATGAACTTATGGGTATTCTGAAACAGTCCAAGTCCCCCGATCATCATGAACATTTTCCCAGCCTGCACTCAGAGACAATCGGCCAATCAGTGATGTCAGTACTTTGATTTATTTACCGTCAAACCCTCTCACCATTGAGTTTCTGGAGTGCACTCTTCCATTACTGAAGTTAGGCACGTTCATTCTACTAAACAGGACGTCTAGCCGAATGGTAAGCAATACATATATAAGATGGCTCAGGGCAATCCAATCATGATCTGCCCTGTTTGAATAAGTATATGTACCGGGCTTCAGGGCTGTAAGGGATAATATTTGTTGTTGTTCCAAGATACAGACTTAATTCAAAGCTTAATTATTTTATTATGGTACACAGTAACATATACATTGGAACCGAAAGGAAATAATTTGAAACTGCAAATTATGTAGGAATAGTGTCATAAATTTCAAACATACACTGACATACCGTCATCTATTTCAAACACTGAATTGTAATTTTCAGAAAATTCCACAATGAAATATAAGGGCTGGACTAACTGAAATAAAAACAATCATCAAAACCGTACACCCTTTCAGTAAAAGAAAAGAAATTATACATGAAGAAATATATCATAAAAATGACAGCTGAGACTTATACCATAAATGCCAGTATTTTAAGCGTACAGTGTAAACCCTGAGCAGCCGGCTAAGCAGACGTC
Organism: Lucinisca nassula; assembly: GCA_963580285.1. Lineage (NCBI taxonomy): Eukaryota > Metazoa > Mollusca > Bivalvia > Lucinida > Lucinidae > Lucinisca > Lucinisca nassula. Next base: position 53,349,014 of record OY757010.1, read on the forward strand.
GCATTTCGCGGCATCTGATCTGAGTATACAGTCTTTGTCAAACCCACCCAGCTACACGCAACATGTAACATCGATGAAAATAATGCGACTATTTTCTATTAATAACCATAACCTTGGTTTCCCTAAATCAGTGATAGTCACATGGACAACAGCACTAATTCAGATTCTGTCCTTTAATAACTTTGGCTCTTTTAAAAATCAATCGACCCAAACAGATCGTAATAGATAGTTCTGTACCTGCTATATACAAAATATTGTCCGGCCTGGCATCTCTTAAAGTATTTCTTTCTTTTCCTTAAAGGAAATAATTTCTCTTTTGAGAAAAACATTTGCTACAAAGCTCATTTTTGCTCTGTATGAAGCGGGAAGTCGTTTTCAAGAACACATTTTTGAATATGTTTTTACCACCGCCCAATAAACGTCTTGCAATCACAAAGCTGGATGCCGAGAAAAAAGACTGTATCTGTTTATGTCGTCTGGCTGCTTCATCGTCTTGCAGACTTTTAGTGTATACTAATTTATTGTAGTTCGATGGCGATGAAAACTTCAAGCTTATTGAATCGCTTTCGAACACTCATTCCGGGTGTTTTCACGCGCGCGCGCGCGCGCGCGAGAGAGAGAGAGAGAGAGAGAGAGAGAGAGAGCACCACTGCTATCCATTTACACCTGTGTGGAGTGCAGTAGTGTCATTTCGTGTCTTGCCCAAGGACACACTTCGATACCGGTGGCCGGATTCGAACGCACAAACTCTCGATCATAAGTCGAACGCGTTAACCACTGCGCTATCGAGGCTGACTGCAGACTTTTCGAATACTGGCAAACAGTATGGACCCTGATCAGACTGATCCTAGAGTAGAAGTATGATCTGGGCCCCCACCTGTTTGCAACAATGACTTTTGAACAACAAAGCATGCAGGCGACAAATGTTGCGATTGACAGTTGTTGCGATTTACAGTTGAAGGTGATGAATCCGGAATATTGTGAACAGCGTCACTTCAGCGAGGCGATTCTAATGAGCACCGATAGTACACAAATGCTTGGGGTCGGGTCCGACTCAATAGAACAGACCCAGTACTGATAAAACTTGTTTTAATACTTAAAACACTGTTTTTTTTGTTTTTGTTTTTTTTAAAAGGGACCTTTTTAAAACATTGTTTTTAAGTCTTAAAACAAGTTTTATCAGTGATGGGGACTACCTGTTATCGATTATACTCAGGGTCATGAAGTGTGTGACTCACAAAATAAACACATTATCAAGCATAGAAACTATGTCATACATAGCTTTCAAAGTAGGAAGAAGAAGAAGAAAGAAAGTATAAAATAGAAGATGGAATTGCTTGGATTTGTGAATATACCAGGATGGTTAGTGACAGTACTGTTGATTATATTCTGTTTGTACCTTTACACGACATACAAACAAAGTATATTTAGGAGGTACGGTATTCCGGAAGGACCTAAACCTGTGTTGTTCCTTGGGAGCCTCCCAGAGTTTATCAAGAAAGGAATGTTTCAGATGGATGTCGATCATGTCAAGAAATACGGGACGTTTTTCGGGTCTTTCATAGGAAATATTCCGACAGTGATGGTATCTGATCCAGACATGATAAAAGAAATTGCTGTAAAACAGTTCACAAACTTCCAAGACCGGACACAGAGTCTTGCTATTCCAAAGTTCTGGAGACAGGCGTTAAATAATGCCACTGGAGGTCACTGGAGATTGCTTAGAACAACCATCAGCCCGACTTTCAGCTCTGGGAAGTTGAGAAAAATGGAACCGATACTACATAAATGTTTGGATAGTTTTATTGATGTACTTGACAAACAGGTACCCGTACAAGACGTTTTAGATATTCAGCCGTTGTTCGGCGCGTTAGCGTTAGACATTATTTGCAGTTCCGCATTTGGTGTTGAAGTGGATTCGCAAAGGAACCCAAATGATCCTTTTGTTCAAAATGCCAAGGAGGCAATGAACTTTAGTCTCGCATCTAATCCGTTTTTCTTCTTTAATTTTCTTTTCCCGGAATCGAAGCATTTACTGAAACACATCAATATGCCCGACTCCAAAGCTGTAGTGTATATCAAAAATGTTACACAGAGGGTTATAGATGAAAGAAAAAGGACGAGTGGATCACAATTTAATGACCTACTCCAGCTTTTGATTGATGGTCACAAAGATGCTGGTATTCAGGATGACGATCGCGTAGAACAAGTCCAACGTGATGGAGAAAAGAAACGTCGTCTGACGGATAACGAAATTTTAGCCAACTCCGTGATGTTTATGCTGGCCGGTTCTGAAACCACGGCAACCGCGCTGACTTGGTTAGCTTATTGTCTGGCAACAAACAATGATGCTCAGGAGAAACTGATTGCTGAAATTGACAATGATCTTCGCTGGAAGAAGCCAAGTTATGACAATGTATTTAAATTGCAATATTTGGACATGGTTTTATCTGAGACATTGCGGCTGTATTCTCCGGCTACCAGGATTAACAGACAAGTTGTAAGAGATACGGTCATCTGTGGTAAGCCGCTACCAGGTGGAGTCAGCGTAACATTTCCCGTCTCCGGCATGCATCGTCTACCAGAACTCTGGCCTGATCCCGAGAGGTTTGACCCCGAGCGCTTCTCTGTGGAAAACAAGGAGAAGATCAATCGTTTTGCATATATGCCATTCGGTTTAGGACCACGGAATTGTGTTGGTATGCGACTGGCTTTGTTGGAGGTGAAGATGGGCATTGTAACCTTGTTACAGAGATACAGAATTGAAGCTTCGAGCAAACTGCAAATTCCACCGAAACTTGGTAAATCAATAATAGTGAAACCAGAAGGCGGAGTCTGGGTCAGACTTGTAAAGAGACAATAATTCTGTACTTCGACAATCACAATACAAGTTCTTAATATGCCAAGAGAAACTGCGTCTGAAAATGTCGCCTGTTTATGTTGTCTGTCGCATCTTTTTTTTCTTCAAAAAAGCGGGTATATTATTTTCGTCACGCGTGTCCGTCCGTCCGTCCTTCCGTCTGTCACGTTTCTTGTGAATGCAACTACTTTTTATTTCTTTACCTACAGTGACCAAACTTGGTACATACATTGCTTGGGGACTGCAGATGTGCATGAATGTGTCGAAATTTTCATCTGACCCCCTGGGGTCATGGGGTGAGGTCAAAGGTCAAATTTCTAAGAAAAGGCTTGTGAATGCAACTACTTTTTTATTTCTTTACCTACAGTGACCAAACTTGGTACATACATTGCTTGGGGACTGCAGATGTGCATGAAGGTGTCGAAATTTTCATCTGACCCCCTGGGGTCATGGGGTGAGGTCAAAGTACAAATTTCTAAGAAAAGGCTTGTGAATGCAACTACTTTTTTATTTCTTTACCTACAGTGACCAAACTTGGTACATACATTGCTTGGGGACTGCAGATGTGCATGAAGGTGTCTAAATTTTCATCCAACCCCCCTGGGGTCATGGGGTGAGGTCAAAGGTCAAATTTCTTAGAAAAGGCTTGTGAATGTAATTGTCCTATTCAGTGTACACATGCATTTGTAAGTGTGTTGTCCATAGAAAAAGCGGGTATTTGTGATGGTGCAGCATCGACTGAGCGATTCTAGTTGAAAATATTTTTGTATACAGACAAATAGTGTGAAGGCCCCCGCCCATATGGGGCTTGAAGAAATATACAGGCTGCATGATGTTTCCGCGCAGACCTGAATCCGACCCGCACACTAGTACTGGTAAATCGTTTAGAGGATCTAAGCCTGTCCAGGAACCGCGGTGCGAGGCGGACCGTCCATGCTAATAAACCCTATTGGTTTCATTGGGCGACAGGGCTTGAGATGCCATTTCATCTCAATGTCGGGTAAAAGTCCCACAAAATTGGAAGCAACGTCTCCAAAATGACATTTTCAGTGTTGACGGGGACGTTAAACCTCAAATCAAACAAAACAAATAGTGTGAACCTTGATCAGACTTCTTCTCTACTGGGTCCACTCGGTTTGCAACAATAAATTCTAAAGTGACCAGCAGACGACAAATCAGACGAAAATTGTTGTGATCGGCATCGTAAGTGTTTACAAGCCTGTGCACGGAAAATCCCAGTTATTTACTGACGCCCAGTTTATATAGATAAAAGTGGGTTTTACAAAAGTAAAGATTATATTAGATACTCTTGAATAAAAACGTAGGTTGTTATTTTTCTTTGTTTGCTTGTGTTGAGGGTTAACGGACCAATCAACACTATTTAAATCATTTCGGAGACGTTGCTTCCAAATCTGTGAGACTTTTACCAAATGTTGAGATGACATGATATCTCAAGCCCTACCACCCGAACTACCCGCTAGGGTTTATAATTATGCAGGGACGGTACGACGCGGTTGTTGATATTCATTAGAACCGCCGTATTGACTCCGTTCTAACGAGCACTCACAATATATGCTTCATGCAGACTAAGAAAACGAACACATTTTTTGGAGTCGACTGTTTTATCAATCAGTCCCAAGTTACGACTCGTACAGAGCACACAGTAGTTTGTCCAAAGTTTATTAAGAATTTGCAGCTATAAGGAGTCAAATTCAGGTGTGTGCGTGTTTTTTTTTTGTTTTGGTTTTACGGCCCTTTCAAGATTATTTCACTCATATCGAGCCGATCGTTACTCACATGTGATCCGAGCGAGGCTCGAACCACAGCGGTGAGAGACCTAATGATTAAGAGCCAGCGGCGCTCTTATCCACTAGGCCACGGAGGCCCGTGCTCAATTATAGAGGGTCTAGATTACACAAAAACAAAACAAGCGGTCACACGATCCTTATTGTAGTAATGAAACAGTAGGTAAAATAGGTGGAGTGGTTGGTCTGAGCAAGTTTTTTAGACAGTGACACATTTCTGTGAAATTATTTCAAATATTTAGGAGTAGAAGTCATTCTAAGGGTTGTATATGTTTTAGTTTTTGGTGACTACCATGTTCAGTGGAGTGAAATGATTTTGAGCAATATTATCAGTATGGGTGGGAAGCCCTTGTCGCAAGGAACCTACATGCCAAATATGAAGACTCAATGTCAGACGGTTCAAAAGTGATGACAAAATGACTTACTGACTGACCTACGTGTTGATCCGACATGACCAATATTCAAACTTGACCCAGAAGTTGTCAAGATAACCATTCTGAACAAATTAATTTGATGATAACTGGACCAAAACTGTGGTCTCTAGAGTGTTCACAAGAGTTTTCTGTGATTTGACCTACAGACCTACTTTTTGACCTGACATGACCCATATTCGAACTTGATTGATTGATTGTTTTTGGGTTCAACGACACGTCAACCCTTCATTTCGTGTCGTCTCCCAGAGAAAGGGAGCCAATAGATAGAAGAGATAGTCGAAAAGATGAAAGAGAAAGAGTAAAATGAATGGAAGTGTAGAAACAGATGAAATAACAACATTCCCCCACTACCCTGCTGCAAGGACAGCTGGCCTTGTTCAACTGTAAGCCAATATCAGTTGGACGCCCATGTGATGCACGATACACATCACCTTTGCCTCACCCAACCACCTCCTATTCAAACTTGACCCAGATATTGGCAGCATGATTATTCTGAGCAAGTTTGATGATGTTTTGACCAAACTTATGGCCTCTAGAGTGCTCATAAGGTTTTTCTATGATTATCCCCCGACCGAATAGGTTCGGGGGATAAAGCGATCAGCCTGGCGTCCGTCCGTCCGTCTGTTCGTCCGTCCGTCCGTCCGTAGACGCAACCTTGTGATGGCCATAACTCCTATACCCTTTGAGATTCATTGATGGTTCTTGGCACACTTGTTCACAAGGCTGAGACGGCGTGTCATGCGCAAGAACCAGAACTCTGGATGCCATACTTTTTGAGTTATCTCCCCTTTTAATAAAATAGAATGACTACTTTGTGATGGCCATAACTCCAATACACTTTGAGATATATTGATGGACTTGGCACAGTTGCTCACAAGGCTGAGACAGCGTGTCATGCATAAGAACCACAACTCTGGTTGTCATGGTTTTTGAGTTATCTCCCCTTCCGATAAAATAGAGTGGTTACCTTGTGCTGGCCATAACTCCAATACCCTTTAAGATATATTGATGATACCTGGCACAGTTGTTCACAAGGCCGAGACCGTGTGTCATACACAAGAACCACAACTCTGGGTGCCTCTGGTTCCCATTCCAATAATATAGAATCACTACCTTGTGATGGCCATATCTCCAATACTCTTTGAGATATATTGGTGATACTTGGTACAGTTGTACATGAGGTTAAGCAGATGTGTCGCGTACAAGGACCACAACTCAGGGTGCCCTGGTTTTTAAATCATCTCCCCTGACAATATAACATTGTGATGGCCATAACTCCAATACCCTTTGAGATATATTGATGGTACTTGCTATAATCATATACAAGGTTGAGACGGCACTTCATGCCTAAGCACCACAACTCTGGGTGTTATGATATTTGAGTTATCTCCCCTTCCAATAAAACGGTATGACCACTGTGTGATCTCCGTACCACCAATACCCTTTGAGACATATTAGTGGTACTTGATGCAGATGTACATGAGGTTAAGCAGGTGTGTCATGCTCAAGAATTACAACTCTGGGTGCTCTGTTTTTTAGTAATCTCCCCTGACAATATAACCTTGTGAAGGCCATAAGTCCAACAACCTTTGAGATATATTGAAGGAACTTGGCACAATTGTATACACGGTACAGAAGGGGTGTCATGTGCAAGAACCACAACTGTTGGTGCTGTGGTATTTGAGTTTACTACCCTTCCAATATAACAGTAGAAGCCTCCGTGGTGCAGTGGTTACGCTACTCGCCTTGTAAACCAGGGATCGCAGGATCGATCCCGGGCTTCTCCAGACTTTCGGATGAGTCTTTAAACCGAGGTCCCGTCTCCGTATGACCTTAGCTGTTGGTGGGACGTAAAACTAAAACTCACTCACTCCAATATAACAGTATGACCAGCTTGTGATCCCCATATCTCCAATACCCTTTGAGACATATTGATGGTACTTTGTACAGAAATACATGAGCTTAAGCAGACATATCATTCGCAAGAACCACAATTCTGAGTGCCCTGGTTTTTTAGTTATGTCCCCTGACCGTATAATTTTGTGATGGCCATAACTGCAATACTTTTGTGATATATTGCTGGTTTAATTCTGGTGTATGTTCTATTGGTGAACAATCTTCTGAAGGCCATATTGGCTTTTGGTCGGGGGATTTGCCATCTCTTCTGATGGCTATTTTTTGACCTGCTGACCTACTTTTTGACTCGACATGACCCGTATTGGAACTTGACCAAGACATTGTAAAGATGATTATTATGAGCAAGTTTGAAAATGATTGGACCAAAACTGTGGCCTCTCGAATGCTCACAAGGTTTTTCTATGATTTGACCTACTGACCTACTTTTGCGCCCGACATGACCCATATTCAACTTAACTCAGATATTGTCATAAAGATCATCTGACAAAGTTTGAAGATGATACGACCGAAACTGTGGCCTCTAGTGCTCACAAGGTTTTTCTATTTGACCTACTAACCTACTTATTGACCCGCCATGACCCATATTCGAACTTGACCCAAATATTATCACGATGATCATTCTTACCAAGGTTGATGATGATTGGACCAAAACTGTGGCCTCAAGAGTGCTCGCAAGATTTTTCTATGATTTGACTGACATACTGATTTACTTTTGACCTGCCCTGACCTATATTCAAACTTGACCCAGATATTATCATGATGATCATTCTGACCAATTTTGATGATAGTTGGACCAAGACTGTGGCTCTAGAAAGCTCACAAGGTTTTTCTATGATTTGATCTACTGACTTACATTTTGACCTGACATGACCCATATTCGAACTTGAACCAGATATTTTCATGATGATCATTCTGTATAAGGTTGATGATGACTGGACCAAAACTGTGACCTCAAGGGTGGATTTGACCTATTGACCATCTTTTTGACTTGACATGACACTTGTTCGAACTTGACCTAGATATTGTCATGATTATCATTCTGACCAAGTTTGATGATGTTTGGACCAAAACTGTGGCCTCTAGAGTGCCACAAAAAAGTTTACGCACACACGACGACGGTGTCAAAAGCTCACCATGACCTAAGGTCAGGTGAGCTAACAAATGTTAAGATTTGTTTCTTGGAGCATTAAAAAAAGTTGTTTGAAAATACCCGCAGTTATCCGACTCATCTTGAGCATTGAGATTGTGGTTTTATATATCGAATGTCGTTGAAAAGCAGGCTTATTGGACTTAAATCTCTTCTGCAACAAGGTCTATCGGAACCCGAATTTTATGGTGACTTAGTATATAAATTCAGAAAAATATATAACCGCAATGACTTCAGCACCCAATTTCGTAAAATCATTCTTCGATATAAAAAGATTGGGTACAACATGGACATTATACGACAGACTGCATACATGGTAGTTAACCCAATCACGGTTGGCAACTTTGCTTCCCTCTTTAATTGCACGCCGGTGGGTCAGGCCTCAGATTCTATGACGGCTCCAACGTAAAGGATTATTGAAAATTAGAGAGATAATGTTGGTTGGTGCCTGATGCTCTGTCTCTGGTCGGGCTCATCGGAGTCCAACTGTTGGTTTTCTTTTGCTCCAGCATTTCAGCGGTTTCTTGCTGTCGAGTCCTCACCGTTGTCTCACCTCTGTGGTTCTTTGATTTTTGTGTTCACGGAGATGTTGCACTGATGAGTTAGGAGGCCTTCATGCGGACTGAACAAATTATTTGTCTAAATCGCGACGGAAGTAAGGGCGAGGATTGTGGCCACGTAAAATCGATTTAAGCCCCCAGGTGGAAATCTTCCACTGACCGTTCCAAGGCGGCTCTTCTGTGGCGATTTATTTATGTTATTGTTTGTTGCTTACTGTGTGTATCACTTGTGTCTTTTAATTTTGGATGGCCATATGGCCATTTTGTGGGAAAGTAACTGTCCTTATGGCCTTCCTTTGTTTAGGTTTCCATTATGGTCTGGTCGCTTAATGTTTGTATTTCTTTCCCTTTGGTGTCTTTTATGGGTGGAGTAAGTTAATTGTATCAATTCCTGATCTTTGTTTTACTTCTACTTTTTATACCCAATGAGCTGCCCGTCTTCTATTTTTATGCGACTACAAAAAATCTAGGTAATTACTATAATTTCTATTTATAGCTGCGTTATTCTTGTCCCTGTGAGGCAGTGTGTAGTGTAAAGAAGGTTTTTATTTGTTTGTTTGATTTGAGGTTTAACAACAATATATAGGTTATTTAGGAAACGTTGCTTCCACTTTTGTGGGACTTCTACCCGACACTGAGATGAAATGTCATTTCAAGCCCTGCCGCCAAAAGAAACCAATAGGGTTCAAAAGCATGGGCGCTTCCATTTGCACCACTTTGTCTGTGCAGGCTTAGACCCTCTAAGATGTTCACCAGTACTCATGTGCGGTCGGTTTCAGCTCTGCATGGAAGCATCATACAGTCCAATCTCTTTCTTCAAGCCGCGATGGGCGGATAGTGTTAAGAAGGCTTTCTGTAAAAATGGATTCGGGTCACTTCTAGCAAACAGTGTAGATCGTGATCAGACCCTGCTTTAAAAATACATGACTTTAAGGGTTAAACGAAACAAGTATTCATCTTGCGGGAACAATTTTTTTTCAGCCTTCATCAGAGACAATCGAACAACCGGTCCTGTCAGTGTTCTGATTAATTTTTCAACAGAAAACTCCGATTCACAATACAGTGTACCACATGTTATCATATAGCATGTAACGAACTCCTCCGAAAATGCATCAAAAGAGAATTAGAAATGGTTTCTGGGTATTTCATATGTAGGATTCATAAACATGGACATGGTATAAGCCTGCACAGGCAAAGAGGTGCAAGTGGGACCCACTTGCACCACTTTGCCTGTGCAGACTTAGACTCTCTAAACGGTTTACCTTCGCAAATACCCACAATCTATATTTTGAGCAGAAATAAGAAAAATATTACAATTTTTCAACTTAAAATGTTCATGTTTTATTTCGGCGGTAATCATGTCTCCCCCGATTTTTTTTTTTCGGAGAGACATATTGTTTTCCCCCGGGTGTCTGTCTGTCTGTCTATCTGTCCGTCTGTCACACATTCGTGTCCGCTCTATAACTTGCAAACCGTTCGAGCTATCTTCGCGAAACTTCATATAAATATTAATCAGCATTTGACGATGTGCAGTGCGCAAGAACTATAACTCTCGCATTTATACTTTTTGAATTATCTCCCTTGGAAGTTTGTCGGTTTGTATATATGTATGGGCAAATCGTGTCCGGTCAATAACTTTCTTATTTTGAGATGGATTTTAAAATTACTTGGCAGAAATATTAACAACCATGAGACGATGTGTGGTGCGCATGGGGAAGGTCGGTACCTCAAAGGTCAAGGTCATATTTAGAGGTCAAAGGAAAAAAGGGGCCTTGTTTTCGTGTTTGGTCAATAAATTACTTATTTTGAGATGGATTTTGAAATCACTTGGCAGAAATGTTAACCAATATAAGAAGATGTGTTGCGTGCATGACCCAGGTTGGTACCTCAAAGGTTAAGGTCAAACTTAGAGGTCAAAGGTAAAAATGGGGCCTTTTTCGGTTTTTGTCAATGGCAGTGGCTATTCGTACGGCCCCGTATGAATAGCCTGCATTGGCTAATCGTACGGCCCCGTACGATTAGCCTGTATTGGCTAATCGTACGGCCCCGTACGTTTAGCCAATATACGAGGGTAGGCTGAAAAGTTCTGAGCCTGACCAAGATCCAATGGTTTGTCCATGCTTAAAGTGCCTTATTTTTCAACAAAGTCTCCCTTCCTATCCACACACTTCCTCCAGCGATGCTGGAGTCCTTGGATCCCAGTGGTATAGAAGGTCTCATCTTGGTCCCTGAAAAACTCATCCACAGCAGCTATCACCTCCTCGTCTGACCGATAATGCTGCCCAGCCAAGTGCTTTTTCATGTTTGGAAACAGGAAATAATCTGATGGAGCTAGATCAGGTGAATACGGTGGGTGATCGACAAGTGTGAAGCTACAGACATGCACAGCAGCCATTGCGACAACCGATTTCTGAGCAGGCGCATTGTCCTGATGGAACAAGACCCCTTTTGTCAATTTTCCGGGTCGTTTAGCCTTAATTGCTTTTCGCAATTGTTTTAGCAGATCTGCATAATACTCCCCATTAATTGTTCTGCCCTTTTGAAGGTAATCTATGAATATTATAACCTTAGCATCCCAGAACACTGATGCCATCACCTTCCCTACAGAGGAGACGACCTTTGCCTTCTTTGGAGGGGGTGAGCCATGGTGCTTCCATTGCATGGATTATCTTTAGGTCTCTGGCTCAAAGTGATGAACCCAACACTCATCCTGAGTGACAAAACGGTCAAGAAAACCATCTTGGACTGCTTCAAAAATAGCCAAGTTGGCTTGTGACAGGTTCAGTCTGGTCGGGCGTCAAAAGCCGTGGCACCCATCTGGCGGAAACCTTCGACATTCCTAATTCTCTGTGTAGAATGTTCTCTACTCGTTCACGGGAGATGCCAACAGTGTTAGCTAACTGATTTACTGTCATCCATCACGGCCCTGTGCACTTGGCTGATGGTTTCCTCAGTTGTTGTCGTTGTGGGTCGTTCACACCGGTCATCATCTTCAAGGCTGTCCTTGCCCAACTTAAAACTTGCTGCCCACCTTTTCACGGTATACGAAGGAACATCATCCCTAATGTAGCAACCATATCGGCATGAATGTCCTTAGGAGCTAACCCCTATTTATGGAGGTACTTGCTGACACCACCATGCCAGATTTTGTCCATTTTCTCATAAACGTGCTAGTATCAATTTTCAAAGTCTAGAATTTCTACGTCATTGCAGGTAAACTTGAACTCATTTGAGTCAAATCAATTAATAAAGGTTTGGATTTAATGAATACAAAATTTCATGGCTGTTCGATGCCTGCTTCTTGGTCAGGCTCAGAACTTTTCAGCCTACCCTCGTATGCTATATTGGCTAATCGTACGGCTATAATTCGGTACCAAGTAATAGGTCAAAATATATGTTGCGAATATTAAATGTGTATTGGGCAGTATGAAACAGAATTATATTATTTATGTATATATTCTTATAAGTATTGTTAAATATTACTATCGATGGTATATACATGTCAACAGAAAAAAATAATAGTTTAATAGTACTATCAATTATCAGTTTGCTTAGGATGGTAAGTTTATGGACAAGAGCGGGACGGATGAAGCGGCGACTATATACTCCCCGGAATTCTTCGGGGAGCATAAAATATATATACCCCTGCAAACCCCAGTTTTTTTCTATATAAATTGGGATTTAGAGGGTTATTCTTTTTTAATAGAAGGGTAACACGAGCAGGTAAGAGTCTGATCAGACTGCGCCTTCGCGGGCGAATTTGTGTGTTCGTTGGTCACACGTCTTTTTCACCTTTAAATTGTTCCAAGTGTCTCGCTACTACGATAGTCAAGTTTGTTTTGTTTGTTCGTTTTGGAGTTTAAAAGCCTAGTCTACACTATTTAAGGTCATTTTTGAGCCGAGCTGTTTACCTATCCACACTTTTCCTGGGCAGGCTTTCACATAAGCGTTTAACAAGTACAGTGTACATTCTTTCGCCAGAAACTGACAACTGCCATTCTTGAATCAGCGGAAGGGACAAAATGACCGTAGAAAAGATTTAACGTCCCCGTCACTGTGACACTGTATAGGTCATTTTGGAGACGTTGCTTTCAATTTTGTGGGACTTTTACCCGACATTGAGATGAAATGACAACTCAAGCCCTGTCACCCAATAAAACTAACAGGGTTTATAAGCGGGTGCATATCGGACAGTCCATGCATATAAACCCTTCCAAAATTGGAAGCAACGTCATTGGAAGAATGACATACACAGTGATGACGGGGACGTTAACCCTTTCCCATTCAGATACGTGTTTTTACGTGTCTGCACCCCACACCCCCATTTTAAGATCCAGAAGTACCTAAAATCTGCATTTCCTACTCCTGGATAGTTATGTTTGCTTTAGGATTTGTTGGCCTAAAAGTGCTCTGTTTTTTCGCGCGCCTCCCCACTAAAAATATTCTTGGGGTGGGGTGGGGTGAGGTGGGGGGTGGGGTGGGGGGATTAAAAGGCACCCCCACCCCCTCACATCCCGAAAAAGTTTGGTGAAAACAGACCATCCATTATGAAACAATGGCTAGTTGAAGTTGCTGTCAGGTGCAACACTGAAAATAAGCGAAATTCACAAAATCCCAGGGTGGGAAAGGGTTAAACCGCAAATCAAACAAATCAAAACCAGTACTCATGTGCGGTGGGTTTCAGCTCTGAGTGAAAGCATCATGCAGCGCATCCCCGATGGAATATTTTGTTGGTGCCCTAAGTAATCGCCGTGTCTGTCGGTCTGTCCGTCACTCTGTCTGTCTGTCTACATTTATCATGTTTTGTTTTCCAATCTTCCTTTCTCTGGGATACGACAAGGGTTGACGTGTCGTTAAATCCAAAACAAACGTACAAATAAAATGCCTCCTCATTTAGAGCTATGATCATACGACAGATAAAACAGTTTGATATTTTTCTTAATTCTTGTCCACATATAGATTGTGGGTGCTCGTTAGAACCGACTCAATTTGGCGGCTCTAACGAGTACCCACAATCTATGTTTTATAGCAAAATAAGGAAAATAATAAATTCCCTCGTAAGCCTTACTTTTTCTGTGTATAAAGGGGCGTTTAGAGGGGTGTTCATTACATGGACTTGTTAATCTGATGAATACGCCTTCTAGAAGACGTGCGGCTCCATAGCCTTGCGTCGTGGGTCGTCTGTGGTGCGCCGTCAACAGTTTCTTTAAATGCAAACTCCTCCTAAACCATTTGGTCAATTTGATACAAACTTCACCGCCCGTCCATAATATCCTTTATATTTGGGGTTTCAGCGTCCATGGTAATAAACCCTATTGGTTTCATTGGGCGACAGGGCTTGAGATGTCATTTCATCTCAATGTCGGGTAAAAGTCCTACAAAATTGGAAGCAACGTCTCCAAAATGACCTTTACAGTGTTGACGGGGATGTTAAACCTCAAATCAAACAAACAAACAGATAGGGGCTAGGAATGGCTAGTCATTCAAGGCCGCACGGTCAGCTGATTTTTCATACCACCAACAGTACACATGTATCACTTTCTTGGTACCGAACTAGAATGGCCGTACGATTAGCCAAGATAGCCTATATTGGCTAAAAGTACGGGGCCGTACGATTAGCCAATACAGGCTAATCGTATGGGGCCGTACGATTAGCCAATGCAGGCTATTCGTACGGGAATAGCCACTGTCTTTGTCAATAACTTGCTTATTTTTCGATAGAATTTGAAGTTACTTGGCAAAATTGTTAACGATGTGTTGCATGCATGATTCAGTTTGGAACCTCAAATGTCAAGGTCATACATAGAGGTCAAAGGTAAAAAAATGGCCCTTTTTCGTGTTTGGTCAATAACTTTCTTATTTTCAGATGGATTTTGAAATTGCTTGGCAGAAATGTTAACCACCATGAAATGATGTGTTGCACGCATGACCCAGTTTAGTACCTGAAAGGTCAAGGTCATAAATAGAGGTTAAAGGTAAAAAAGGGGCCTTTTTGTGTCCTGTCAATAACTTTCTTATTTTTAGATGGATTTTGAAATTACTTGGCAGAAATGTTAACCACCATGAGACGATGTGTTGTGTGCATGACCCAAGTTGGTACCTCAAGTGTCAAGGTCGTACTAAGAGGTCAAAGGATAAAAGGGGCCTTTTTTAGTGTTCAGTCAATAACTTTCTTATCCCTGGATAGATTGTGAAATTACTTGGCAGAAATGTTATTCATCATGAGACGATGTGGTGCACGCTAGACCCAGGTCGGTACCTCCAAGATCAAGGTCATACTAAGAGGTCAGAGGTAAAAAAAGTTTGTTTTTTGTGTCCAGTCAATAACTTTTTTATTTCTGGATGGACTTTATAAATTAACCATGCAGAAATGTTCACCGTCATTAGACCATGAGTCATGTGCAAGACCAAGGTCCATACCTCCAATGTCAAGGTCATACCTAGAAGTCAAAGAAAAAAAAAGGACAGTCAATAACTTCCTTATTCTTTGAGGGATCATGAAATTACTTGGCAGAAATGTTAACCATCATGAAACGATGTGTTGTACCTCAAAGGTCAAGGTCATACTTAGAGGTCAAAGGTAAAAAAGGCTTTTTTGTGTACGGCCAATAACTTTTTTATTTCTCTATGATCATTTTAAAGTTACTTTGCAGAAATGTTCATCTTCATTAGATGATGTGTTGCAGACAAGACCCAGCTCAATACATCCAATGTCAAGGTCATACTTAGAGGTCAAAAACGGGGGAGACATCTGTGTTTTTGTAGAAAAACAAATTCTAGTGTTTACATTGCATTTGTAAAGGCGTCTTTTTGAAATGGTGTTTTTAAAGATACTTGCTCAAGACCGTGTAACAAGACCGAATGATTCATTTGGACGCTGTTTAACCGTAGATTAGGAATGCGGTGTCTTCGGGAACCGAAGAGACCTTACCAAAATGTTTTTGTTTGATTTGAGGTTTAACGTCCCCGTCAACACTGCATAGGTAAATTTGGAGACGTTGCTTCTAATTTTGTGGGGAAGGGATCGCAGGATCGATCCCGGGCTTCTCCAGACTTTCGGATGAGTCTTTAAACCGAGGTCCCGTCTCCGCATGACCTTAGCTGTTGGTGGGACGTAAAACTAAAACTCACTCACTCACTCTAATTTTGTGGGATTTTACCCGACATTGAGATGAAATGACATCTCAAGCCGTGTCGCCCAATGAAACTAATAGGGTTTATAAGCACGGACGGTCCGACTCGCACCACTTTGCCTGGACAGATCCTCTAAGCGGTTTACAAGTACTCGTGTGCGGTCGGATTCAGCTCTGCGAGGAAGCATCATGCAGCCCATCTATTTCTTCAAGCCCCGCGGGGCGTGGGCCACTTACCAAAATGGAAAGCACTATCACTTTGCATATGTGTCGCCATGTATTAATGGGCATGTTTGCTCATGTTGTTTACAATGTAACCTGAGACGAATAGGTTTTTCTATTAAAGCGCCTGCTGTTTCCAAAACGAGATTCTGTACAGGTAAGCAGGAAAGTTCGCGCACGGTAAAAGGCGTAATCCTAAGCTCCAAAGGCATAAATAACAGTTGCGGATGTAAATAGGTAAATAAAGAAATAAAATAAAAAAAATAATTGTGCGGTGCCCCTTTGATGTTGGGTAGGTTATTTGTCTTTTCTTTAAATCTATTTAATAAAGACAGTCCGGGTGATATAGTGGTCATCTTGAAACATTGATGACTTCAGCTGATCTGTTCAATACCCTGAAAAAGAAAGAAAACAGGCATTAGTATCTGTTAAAAAGAAAAACACCTAAACATTTGAGCCAGCGCATGACAAAACCTACAATAAGACGTGCGCCCAGCGAAAACTCAGATCAGCCTGCGCATCCATATAGCCTAACCAGAGACTTCTCTTGCTTGGAGGAGCATTTGGCCCTTAGCTATCCTTAGAGCGCACAACGAAGACTCTGATCAGACTGCGCGGATGCGCAGGCTGATCTGAGTCTTCGTTGGGCGCACATGTCCTATTGTAGGTTTTGTCCAGTGGAAATCTTCCACTGACCGTTCCAAGGCGGCTCTTCTGTGGCGATTTATTTATGTTGTTGTTTGTAACTTACTGTGTGTATCACTTGTGTCTTTTGGTTTTGGATGGCCATATGGCCATTTTGTGGGAAAGTAACTGTCCTTATGGCCTTCCTTTGTTTAGGTTTCCATTATGGTCTGGTCGCTTAATGTTTGTATTTCTTTCCCTTTGGTGTCTTTTATGGGTGTGGTAAGTTAATTGTATCAATTCCTGATCTTTGTTTTACTTCTACTTTGTCATGCGCTGGCTCATTTATCTAAAATCTTAAACCCCGGTCCCACAGAGCTTGCGACCACGATGTGACCTCTCTGCGACTTAAAAAAAAATGGCAATCGCGGAGCGGTTGCAGAAGTCGCACGGAGGTTTTATAAAGGTTGCAGCAAGGTCGCGGGTAGGTCGCCGATCAAATTTAGTCGCCGATCGTCTTTTGTGCATGCACAAAAGACTGGCTGCGACTGATTTTGATCGCAGACTAGTTGCAATGGTTTTCAAGACGTCGCAGATCAATCTCCGATCGATCGCCGAACAGTCACCGATCGATCCCCGACCGAATTTATGCAAATTTGGCTGTAAATTCTAGCAACCTTATTGCAACTTATCGGAGACTGGTTGCAGACCGATCGCCGACTAATCGCCGACTGATCCGCGATCGATCCACGACCTATCGGCGATCAGTCGGCAACTGTTCGGCGATGGGGCGGCGATCGATCGGAGATTGATCACTGATAAGTCGGCGATTGGTCTGCGATTGGTCTGCAACTGGTCGCCGACAAGCTGTAAAAAGGTGTTAAAACTACCGAACGATTATAGCGCCAACTACAATAAAAAATTGTTAACATCCTAGCATCATTTCGACGACAGCTTTCAAAGAGGCAACATGGTTCGGAGAGGCGGGCAAAAGAAAACGGCGGCGCAGCCGAAAAAAAAAAACGGGAAGCAAGGCTCGGACACCAATTTCGGATGACGAGGACTTGCAGCAGCCCAGAGAAGACTCTCAGCAGTCGAAAATTTAGTTTATTTTTGTCTGTGTCAAACAAAAACGCAAAACAGTCTCCGACAAGTCGCCGATCGGTTTTATCAAGTCTCTGAAGAGTCGCCGATTGATCGCCGACTAGTCCCCGATCATGTTTTACTTGTTGCAAGTCAGTCGTCGATCATACGGCGATTCTTCGGAGACAAGTCGCTGATCAGTCGCCGACTTTGGGCAACACTAATCGCCGATTGTTCGGCGACCGGTCGCCGACTAGTCGGCGACGGGTCGGTGATCACATTTACGGAGCAAATTTAGTTGCAACAGTTGCAAAGGTCGCGGGCCAGTTGCAACGAAATCAGTTGCAGAGAGGTCGCATCGCAGTCGCAAGGTCTGTGGGACCGGGGCTTTATATAAAACATCATTATTGGAATGACTAAAACAAAATAATATACAATAACATACAGCTACTGGTATGCTCGAGAAAATATAATATCATTGAAACTGCAAAACTTAGCAGTAAGAGGTGAACAAATCCCTGAAATGAATATCCCCTAAACCCCTTTTATATAGGGAAAACTGAGGCTCACGGGAATATACAGTAAAACCTGTCTAAGTGGCCACCTCTATTAAGCAATCAACCTGTCTTAAGCAAGCAGATGTTTTGTTCCCAAAAAAGCCAAATGTGTTAAATTTCACCTGTATTAAGCAAGCACCTGTCTTAAGCAAGCACATTTCTGTTATCCCTTAGGTGCTTGCTTAACACAGGTTGGACTGTACATTATTTTTTTTTATTTCTGCTCCAAGACATAGGTTGTGGGTACTCGTTAGAACCGCCTCATCGAGGCGGTTCTAACGAGCACCCATAACCTATGCTTGCAGTATAAATAAGAAAAATATTACCGATTTTCATCGAAAAATTCAGTCAGCGCTCTTACCCTTTAGGCCATGGAGGCTAGGGGGGAAAAGACAGTAGAGGAGATAAAAGGCTGGATGCTCCGGTTGTGCACATTTGCGTTCCAAACCACCAACCGGACATGTGCAGCCAGCCCCGATTTTCTTTTTTGACGAGTCTCAAGTTGTGTGAGACCTCTGGTTATCCATGCAATTTTTATTGTTTGTTTGATTTGAGGTTTAACGTCCCCGTCAACACTGTATAGATCATTTTGGAGACGTTGCTTCCAATTTTGTGGGACTTTTACCCGACATTGAGATGAAATGACATCGTAAGCCCTGTCGCCAAATGAAACTAATAGGGTTTATAAGCATGGACAGGCCGACTCGCACCGCTTTGCATGGGCAGGCTTAGATCCTCTAAGCGGTTTACCAGTACTCGTGTGCGGGTCGGTTTCAGCTCTGCATGGAAGCATCATGCAGCCCATATATTTCTTCAAGCCACGATGGGCGGGGGCCAGCAATTTTTATTGAAAACTATGATCACTCTTGCGTCAGCACAGGCTGGGGCCAGTTGTTCAAAACTATCAACGTCGTTAGTTAACGTATTGTTAAAACTTTGATCATTAAATAGGGCAAATATGCTAAAATTTTTGCTGAAAAAATGTTAGCCTGCTCACATTTTTTCAGCAAAAATACCAAATTTTTCGATATTATACTTGCTAGAACACTTAACAATATGACCACTAATGAGCTCGTTAAGCTAACGATGCTTTGAACAACTGGCCCCTGATCTTAGTTTTCATGAGTCATGCATTACTATATAACTGTAAAATTCCAATCTTAAGGCCACCTTCGAGACTTCAAAATTTCAGACCACTTTTGAATAGTCCGAAAGGAGGTCTCATACCAGAGCAGACTACGCGTACAGAATGCAAAAAAAAAAAAAAAAAAAAAAAAATCGAAGCCTTTTAAATACATGTATGTTTCTTAAAAGAAGAACTAGGATATATTTTAGCCGGTCTTAAGGGGAATCGGAACACCTTCAGGTGAGGCAACTCCTTCAAAAGTATTTTTGTCTCCCATGTCAATAGGGATCAACTCTTAGCTCCTGAGGAGCAAATTCTTTCCTTTAAGAGTATACCTCTTTTTCAGTGGGACAGAGCTAATAGAAAAGCGAACAGGAAGTCCCGAAACATGTCTACCTTTGAAAAATGGCGGAAAATCAGCCATGTGTTTCCATCCCCCTTAAAAGAGGAATTTCGTCGTATCAGGTAAACGCTTTTCATATCACTGTTCATCATGTGTTGCCTGGAAACTTACATCTTTTTCTTTTGGCGCATACAGTCTTCGGCCCACAGTGGTGCCCATGGCACATACACATATTTGTCGATTGATTGCACCTGACGCCTTTACCGTAGCATCTTCCGTTTAAACACCAGCCTCCCAAGCGTCCACCTATTTCAGCAAAACGAAACACATATATACTAAAATGTGAACGGAAACATGTCACTTCCACGGACACACGCATGCGAACACACGTGCATACGTTAAGAATTGATAAGAAAATTTATTAAGGGGAATGGGAACACCTGGCAGCTTTTCCCGCCATTTTTCAAAGGGAGACAACTTTCGGGACTTCCTGTTCGCTTTTGTTTAAGCCCTGTCCTACTGAAAAAAGGGTCTACTTTTAAAGGCAAGAATTTGCCCCTCAGGAGCAAACTCTTTCCTTTAAGAGTTGACCCGTATTGTCATGAGAGACAAAAATACTTACTAAAGGTGTTCTCATTCCCCTTAAGGTACCGTAATAACCATAAGTACTGGGACAAACAGGCCTAAGCAAACAGTGCAGACCCAATGAGACTGCTGATCAGGGTCTACATTGTTTGGCATCCTTCTGCACGTTTTGGACTCCTTGCTGGATTGTGAGGTAAATATGTTAAAATTTAAGAATTACAGCAAGTCCTCAAGATGTCCGATTCTTTATGATTTTTACCTTATCATGGTCCTTAGCATTCTCCAATTATTCCATGTCATTGTCACGCAAACACGCATGAGAATAAAAGAACTGATAGGAAAATTACGGTAACGTAATCACGGTTCTTAGCATTCTCTAATTATTCTATGTCACTGTCACGCACACAAGCATGCGAACATAAGAACTGATAGGAAAAAAAAGGTAACGTAGTAATGGTTCTTAGCATTCTCTAATTATTCCATGTCACTGTCACGCACACAAGCATGCGAACATAAGAACTGATAGGAAAAATAAGGTAACGTAATAATGGTTCTTAGCATTCTCTAATTATTCCATGTCAATGTCATGCACACAGGCATGTGAACATAAGAATTGATAGGGAAATTAAGGTACCGTAATCACGGTTTTTAGCATCTCTAATTATTCCATGTCATTGATGTCATTGTCACGCACACACGCATGCGAACAAAAGAATTGATAAGAAAATTAAGGTACCTTAATCACGGTTTTTAGCATTCTCTAATTATTCCATGTCATTGATGTCATTGTCACGCACACACGCATGCGAACAAAAGAATTGATAGGAAAATTAAGGTACCGTAATCACGGTTTTTAGCATTCTCTAATTATTCTATGCCACTGTCACGCACACAAGCATGCGAACATAAGAACTGAAAGGAAAAATAAGGTAACGTAGTAATGGTTCTTAGCATTCTCTAATTATTCCATGTCACTGTCACGCACATACGCATGCGAACAAAAGAATTGATAGGAAAATTAAGGTACCGTTATCATGGTTCTTAGCATTTTCTTATTCCCATATCACTGTGACGCAGACAGGCATGCGAACATAAGAATTAGTACCGTAATCATGGTTATAAATGTTTTTTTTTTGTTGTTGTTTTTTTAATGCGCGCTTGCAGCTAACTTATAATGCTGGGCGTGCTGGGCGTGCTGGGCGACCTAGCTTCTGATCTCCCCTACATGTCTACGGGTATGAGCAGACTCGCCTGAGTTTTTGTAAGTCGCCTGTGTTTCCGCACCAGCGCTGTGGCGCAGTGAGATCGAGAGGTAGTCGGTTTGATCCCCGCAAGCGCCACCAGTGTTGTTTCCTTTAGCAAGAGACTTCATCCACATTGCTTATTACTGGTTCCTACCCAGGAAAAGAGGGACTTATGGAAGATAAATACTAGTACAAAATGCGTTACCCTCTATAAATTATGTCGATAATTATTATTATTATTATTATTATTTTCTCATGAACTGGCGCAAATTATTTTAATACTCACAATACAGTTCAGAACAAGTGAACAAATACAGATGCCTGTATAATGAGATGAAATCCGACAGTGATATAAATGGACATGGTTTGACTCCAGCAGATAAGGCTGCTAACAATGTGGTCGTTGTTTGACGTTAACACTCTTCAGCAAGAACTTGGTGATACTAAGGCCCATGAACTGCAGCTTTGGCTGTAGAGAGGGTTTCAGTTGATGACCAAATTTGTTATTCAGCCAACAAGTTTGCTGTATGTGATACTGAAGGCCAAGGCAAGCTTATATCAGTCATTGAATCGACTGCTTATTCGAAATTCGCAAAATTGTAGTATGTTTCCTCTGGCTTTCTTTGCCTGATCATTACAGGGTCACTGATGAGGGTTTATTAGCCGAAACTACGTAGTATGACCCATCTTCTTTCTTATGAATGTTTTCATTGCTCTTAAAGGAACTCATTTTTGATTTTTATTTTCCTACGTTATATTGGTTACCTAAACTTCATAAAAGACCAAACAAAGCACGGTTTATTGCAAATTCAAGCTCTTGTACCACTACTGAATTCTCCAAATTATTAACTTCATGTTTTACTGCCATCAAAAAATTGTAAGATCAGGGAGAAATCTATTTTGGTCTATAAACAATTCTAATGAAGTTTTAAATAAATTAAAATCCAGACGTTTTCGTGCTTCAGGTCTGTCTACTTATGATTTTTCAACCCTTTACACTACACTTCCTCATAATCTTATAAAAGAAAAACTTAATGATTTAATTGAATGGACATTTCATAGGGAAGACTCCCTCTACCTTGCATGTTATGTAATAAATGCTTTTTTCACTTCTGTAGAGCATAAAAATTATACTTTATGGTCATGTCAGAAAGTGTGTGAAGCTCTCGCCTTTCTTCTTGACAATATTTACATACGAGTTGGTACCAAGTTATTTAGACAAGCTGTGGGTATTCCGATGGGTACTAATTGCGCACCCCTTTCGGCTGGTCTGTATTTGTTTTGTTGTGAGAGGGACTTCATGATGTCCCTTTCTGTTGAAAACCCATCTAAAATCATTGAAGCCTTTAGCTCAACTTCTAGATGTTTGGATGATTTATTAAATATTGACAATACCTATTTCGACGGTTTGATCAGTCAGATTTATCCCCCAGAACTTCAGTTAAATAAACCAAATTCTTCTGATACCGAGGCCCCATTTTTGGATTTACATTTATATATATGGGTTTGTTTCTTGCAAAATTTATGATAAACGCGATGATTTTGATTTTGAGATTGTAATTTTTTTTCTTTCTTGGATGGTGATGTTCCTCATGCGGCGTTTATATTTCTCTATTAATTCGATTTGCCAGAGTGTCTACTCATGTAACTGACTTCAACACCCGTAATAAATTGTTAACTGCTAAACTTCTTAATCAGAACTGTTAACTGCTAAACTTCTTAATCATAAACTACGCAAAGCCTTTTCAAAATTTTTTATACGTCATTCTGGTTTAATTTCAAAATTCAATATTGGGCTTAAATCTCTCCTGCAATAAGGTCTATCGGAACCCGAATTTTATGGTGACATAGTATATAAATTCAGAAAAATATATAATGTTTGGGTACAACATAAATGTTACACAACAGACTGCATGCAAGGTAGTTAACCCAATTACGGTTGACAACTTCGCTTCCCCCTTTAATTGCACGCCGGTGAGTCAGGTCTCAGATTCTATGACGGTTCCAGCGAAAAGACTTACTGAGAATTAGAGAGAATTTAATTCTATTAAATGTTGGTTGGTGCCTGATGCTCTGTCTGTGGTCGGGCCCATCGGAGTCTAAATGTTGATTTACTTTTGCTCCAGCATTTCTGTCTATAGTTTCTGGCTGATGAGTCTTCACCGTTGTTTCATCTCTGTGGTTGTTTTTGTGTGTGTTCATGGAGATGTTGCACTGATGAGTTAGGAGGTCTTCATGCGGACTGAACAAATTAAGTGTCTAAATCGCGTCGGACGTAAGGGCGATTTAAGCCCCACATCCCACCCCCAGTGGAATTCGTTTCATTGACCGTTCCAAGGCGGTTCTTCTGTCGCGGTTTATTTTTGTTAAGGTGTCTTTGAGTGTGTGTATCGCTTATATTATTTTGTTTTGGATAGCCAATTGGCCATTTTGTGGGAAAGTGACTGTCCTTTTAGCTGTCTGCTATTGATGTTTCTATTAGGGTCTAGTTGTTCTTTCCCTTTGGTGTCTCTGATGGGAGCCGTGGGTTAATTGTATCGATTCCTGATCATTGTCTTCACTTCTATTATTGATATTGATAGTGTGTCATTTTGTCCTGTATTTAGAGATTATCACATGGGATTTTGGTTATCGCCCGATGTATCAACCCGAGACCCCATTATCTGCCCGAAGGCTTTAGCCTGAGTGCAGATAATGGTCGAGGGTTGATACAGAGGGCGATAACCAAAACCCCATGTTATAATTTGTTTATCACATATTCAGATCCTATTCTTACTGTGTTTGACGTTCATAAATTGAAAAAAAAGTGTGATAAAAAGCGTGATTCAAGCAAAAAAGCGCGTAACGTCACGCCTAACTATTCGCGTTACGTCATGAAATTGGCAACGTCACAATAACGTCATGACTGGGCTGATAACCGCTGTCCGTTCAAAATACACTGTTTCCGGTTATCAGACCGGGCGGGCTGATAACCGGAAATGGAAACAAGCATTATCACACATGCAAAACATGGGTTATCATGTTAAATATAGTACTGAATAAGTGATAATAGTCTTTATCGCATGACGTTGCGCCTAAGAGTGTAATATCGCCATGTAATAAATTCCGTAATCCACTAGTGGATTAAATATGTAACTTAGTAAGCTACGCCCCAAAACGTTACAGATAATTTAGTGGATAATAATTGTCCAACATGAACAAAATGTTTTTTAAATGTCTTATGAACAAAACGAATCTTGCATTCATGCTCATGTATTATTGAATTTATTAAACTCGTTGAAGAAAAGAGATAAAATGCTCCGCGAAGCCTCGCATTTTATCCCTTTTCCTAAACTTGTTTTATAAATTCAATGATACAGGAACCGCTATTTAAGCCTCACCTCGCTGAGTATTTCAGTATTCTATTCTCTTCCCCAATTTTCAGCCATTTGTGCTGATTGATGGCAGTTTAAATATTACGAAACCACGCCTATACAAATACACTGTAAATGTTACCACCGAAAAAACGAAAATTTGAAGATGAAAAAATTGTTATATTTTTCTTATTTCTGCTAAAAATATAGGTTGTGGGTACATGTTAGAACCGCCTCATTAAGGCGGTTCATTATTTTCGTTATTTCTGCTCTAAAACATAGATCGTGGGTACTCGTTAGAACCGCCTCGACGAGTTCCCATAACCTATGTTTGAAGCAGAAATATGGAAAATATCAGAATTTTAATTTGAAAATTTTCAATTTTGGAGGTAAAATTTTCCAGTGTAAATATTAATCACAGAATGCAGTGCTACATGTCAGAATAGCAATGCTACATGAGTTCGTATTTAACATCGCGTCAACCCTCTTTGTGGGTCATATGTGCCAAACGATATATGATCAAAAGGTATTAATTATTATGAGGATGTTGAGAGTAAAACATGTTAGTAAAATGGTGTCTAAAAATCTGAATAAAGAGTCCGATTATTTTTAAGAATGAGATAATATTGTCGAAACTAGTAAGGTCAACATAGTCAATCAAGGTGTGTTGAACAGTGAAAGGCTGATCACAGCCCACACTAGTGGGCTGATCATCACGATTTAAAAGGGAAGAATGCGTAACTGTAGTATGAACAATTCGCAGTCGAGTTATAACTTCATACTCTTGTCTGGAAAATCGTGGTGGAGAGCATTTTGTTCCGACGTGAGGTTTAATGATAGGTTAGTTATATATTGCATCGTCCCATTCGCCTTGCCATTCAGACAAGATGTACTTGTTGATAAATGGTTACAAATTGGAAAAAGGGATTTAAAAAAAGACGGATCAAGATTGAGTGATTGCTTTGCTTTCGTGTCATTGCCGATAATGTCAATATGGCCTTGGTGCCAACAAAATAAGAATCGCTGTTTTTTTTTGTTTTTTGTTTTTTAATTTCGTGAGCGATGTTACAACGCTTATTCCATTGTATGTGGGAAACCCCTAAAGGGGTACCTTGGCAAACAGTGTAGGCCCAGATCAGACGCGGCGAATTATTCATATGGACATTAAGTGTTGCACTTGAAACGTTTATTGACACCAATAAACTCACAGCGAATCCAATAAACATGCTGTCCACCTATTGTAAATGGACCTGTGTTAAGCTGCGAGGTGGAAGAGTTTTGGTCAATAAAGCGATCCCAACGCTTATTGTTCACCATGTAATTTTAACATAGAAATTATTCAACTTCAAGATGTTCTTGCTTCAAAAGTTAATATGTTGACTGCCGCTCATCAGAAAGCATTCATATTTGGACCATCTGTATTCTTGGGGGCCGGCTTTCATGCCATGTAACCTGACCCCAGGGTTGATATCCACACCAAAATCTAGGAGACCTTAAACATGTATTTACTACTTTTCTGTTATGAAAACAACTTAGGGAGATACAGTAAAATTCCTATATTAAGACCACCTTTGGGACTGTTCAAAAGTGGTCTAAAAGACCACTTTTGAACAGTCCCGAAGGTGGTCCCTGGTCAGAGGACATTCTGCGCAGGAAGCACGAAGAAAGCATAAAGGTATCCTACTAAATAAGCTTTTTAAAGCAAAATTAGTCTTAATTTTAGGTGGTCTTAATATAGCGGAATTTCACTGTACATGTAGATTGTGGGACATCGATCAGCCTTGTGACATTGACGTATGAGTAAAATAGAAGTGAAGGCAATGATCAGGAATTGATACAATTAACCCACGCCTCCCATCAGAGACACCAAAGGAAAAAAACACAAACACGAAACAACTAGACCCCAATGGAAACAACATCACACAGTCAAAGACAATCCATAACAAAAATAAACCGCAACAGAAGAACCGCCCTGGAACGATCAGTGAAACGAACACCACCGGCGGTGTGTTTGTGTGGTGGTGTTGGTGTTGGTGGTGGTGGTGGTGGTGGGGGGGGGGGGGGTTACGCGGCCGCAATCCTCGCCCTTACTTCCGCCGCGATTTAGACATAAATTGTTCAGTCCGCATAAAGGCCTCCTAACTCATCAGTGCAACATCTCCGAGAACACAAAGATCAAACAACCACAAAGATGAAATAACGGCGAGGACTCGACAGCAAAAACCACTGAAATGCTGGAGCAAAAGAAAACCAACAGTTAGACTCCGATGGGCCCAACCAGAGACAGAGTACCAGGCACTAACCAACATCACACAAAATTAAAGACTTTTAGATTTATGAACACCATACTTAAGGATTATGAGTCACTATGACACAGCATTTGGCCTCAAAATTAATGGAGGCCACTGTGACCTATATATATGGTCTTGTGATTTTGCCTTATACTTTGAGGATTATTTGATGTATGAACATAATACTTCAGGATTGTGAGCTAAGACCCGACTTTTGATCTTAAAATAAATATAGGATGCTGTGACCAATATTTCATGGTCCAGTAATTTTGCCTTAAATCGTAAAGACTATTTGATATATGAACCCCATACTTCAAGATTATGAGTCAATTTGAGCTAAAAATATTTGTAGGTCACTTTGACCTATATTTCATGGTCCAGTGATTTTGTCTTATACCTCGAAAACTATTTGATGTTTGAACATCATACTTCAGGATTATGGTCCAGTATGACCCGACATTTGTTGACGTCAAACTAAATATAGGACTCTATGACCCATATTTCATGGTCCCGTGATCTTGCTAATATATCTTGAAGACTATTTGCTATATGAACACCTAACTTTAATACAATGAGTGAATATAACCCGATGTTTGACATTAGAATAAATGGATGTCACTCTAACCTATGTTATATGGTCCAGTGATTTTGTCGTATCTTTTGACACCGTTTGAGGAATGAATTTTATACCTCAGGATTTTGAATAATTACCACTCAGCATTTGACCTCAAAATAAATCTGTGTCACTGTTACCTATATTACAGACCAGTTCTCTTTCTGTCAAAGCGTTTACATTAAGCATTCCAACTGCTTATTGTCAAAACATGAACACTAAGCGTTGCAACTGCAACCGCTATTGTCAACACATGAACACTAAGTGTTGTAACTGCAGCCGTTTTTGTCTACACGAGAACACTAAGTGTTGCATCTGCAACCGCTATTGTCAACACATGAACACTAAGTGTTGTAACTGCAGCCGTTTTTGTCTATATATGAACACTAAGCTTTGCCACTGCAACCGCTGTTGTCAAAGGGGTCTACTCTTAAAGGAAAGAATTTGCTCCTCAGGAACAAATTCTTTCCTTTAAGAGTTGACCCCTATTGACATAGGAGACAAAATACTTTTTCAGGAGTTGTCTCCCCTTTGAAACTGCAACCTTTATTGTCGAACAAGTGAACACTAAACTTCGCAACCGTTCGTGTCCACCGGGCCATATATATGTACATATGGTTAAAACCCAGCTGAAGCTCCGCCAAAATCCCGCAGGTAAATGCAAAAATTCTCCTTGGCGTTAAATTCAAATACCAAATCAAAGGCCCAACAGTTACCTGTCGCTGCGGATAGGATCACTGGACCATGAAATATAGGTCACAGTGTCCTACATTATTTTGAGTCAAATATCGGGTCATGTTGACTCATATTCCTGAAGTATTATGTTCATACATCAAATAGTCTTTAAGATATACGGCAAATTACTGGACCGTATATATAGGTAACAGTGACCTACATTTATTTTGAGGTCAACTTTCGGGTTATACTGACTCATAATCCTGAAGTATGGTGTTAATACCAGTGCTTCAGCTGCACGACCCGCCGGATGCTTTTAGCTTTATGAGTGTTACCATATATGGGTATGGCGGCCATTTTGGTCATGTGACCTGGACCTAAAACGGTTCCCCCAATAAATGCGCCTTATCGTAAGGAGCAAAAATATATCTTATACTTTAGTACTGTATTCTGAATCGTTTGCAGGATAAAATGCATTCTCACTTTTCCAATACAAAAGCATATGTGTCAAAGTTTGACCTAGGCACAAAAAGGTCAAGGTCAACCCAGGGTCACCATTTTAGCAATTTATGATGGGCCTACGTCCCAGATGCTATTTATAGAGTTTCGTGGAAATCTGCCCAGTGGTTCTGGAGAAGACTAGTTTTGAAGGGTTTTTACCATATATGGCTTGGCGGCCATTTTGGTCATGTGACTTGGACCCCATGAGCAAATTTTGGTTTCCCCCATCCCATAGAGGCTCCATATGAAATTAGACTTCAATCGACCCACGGTTTCCGAGGAGAAGCAGTTCGAAAATTTTCACATTTTTCGCCTCGGCGAGGCTATACTAAATGGAATGTAATATTTCGCAAGGTCATTGGTTAGATCTCATTGATATCTATCAGTATGCCAAAAATTGTTTAAATATTCCAAGCGGTTAAGTCAATATCACCAATTTTCACAAACGGGTTACGGACGGACAGAAAGACAGACCATATATGGCTTGGCGGCCATTTTGGTCATGTGACCTGGACCCCATGAGCAAATTTTGGTTCCCCCATCCCATAGAGGCTCCATATTAAATTTGACTCCAATCGGCCCAACGGTTTCCGAGGAGAAGCAGTTAGAAAATTTTCACATTTTTCGCCTCGGCGAAGCTATACTTAATGGACTGTAATATTTCGCAAGTTCATTGGTTAGATCTCATTGATATCTATCAGTATGCCAAAAATTGTTCAAATATTCCAAGCGGTTAAGTCACTATCACCAATTTTCACAAACGGGTTACGGACGGACAGACAGACTGACAGAATGACACGGTGATTTTAGGGCACTCTTAGAAAATCAACCGACTTCAGTCGGTCGCTTTTTCTGCGGGTCGTGCAATATCAAAAACTCTAGATACAAGTATAGCTTTTTACAAAAAGCTAGGTCTACGCTTAGCACATATTAAATGTGAATGTCTAGAGTTATATCCCAGAAAATGTGTTCTATACAATTAACTTTCTTTGGCAATATTCTAATTCGTCATCTGCCGACTGAAGTATTATGTCTAAAAATGTTGTAATATTGTGAAAAAGTACTTTTTCATCTTTAAAAAGGCACGTGCATGCTTGTGACATCTTTCAAATTGAATGCTTGAAAACTGTTGTTAAGTAAGACTTTATAGAAGACTAATTGAAGATTAAACCTAAAAGTTTGCTAACGGCGAGGTAAGTTTTTTTAGCTCACCAGAGCCGAAGGCTGCTGAGTAGCAGTGGTCCGTCGTGGTCGAGAGTTTGTTGATGTTTATTTTTGTATTAGCCTGTACAAATATGACAGCAAATATAGGCTTGTACAAATGTAATAGCAATTCTGTGCCAGAGCTTTGCCCGCCGGCCTCTTTTTGTGTGAAAGCTTACACTTGCTATATGCTGCTCTTTTCTTCTTGTGAAAGCTTATACTTGTTATGTTGCATAAGAATGGAAAGGTCAACCTGCACTGTGGGTAACTAATGGCTGTACTTCCGTGTCAAACTACGCCCATGGGCGTAGACAATAAGATAAAATTACCGGACCGTGAAATAGGCCCAGGTTAAAATGTATCCCGATGAGAGCCCGAATCCAGCTCCGGTAATGCGTTACAGGTCACTTTTGTGCATAGCATGTTAAATATGTTCTGTAAAAGGGTTGTCCTTTGTAAGCAGCAAGGAATACACCACAGAACTGAAATAAATAGAGTGTGCATGTTTTCTGGGCCAGACTAGCTAGTTTCGGCCAATTTGGCCTCATCAGTGACCCTCAAGTATTTTCCAAATTCGCAATGGAACCAATGATCCCAAAGGACAAGAAAATATAAACTACACTATGATGTAGGGCAGGGAGACTTTTTACGGCCGCCACACAGTCCCACACACCAGCTGTAGTGACGTTAAACATGTTCTATAAAAGGGTTATCCTTTGGAAGCAAAGAATACACCACATAACTGAAATAAATAGAGTGTGTATGTTTTCTGAGCCAGACTAGCCCGTTTCGGCCAATTAGGCCTCATCAGTGACCCTCAGATATTTTCCAAATTCCACAATGGAACCAATGATAAAGTCTGATTTGGACGTTATCATTGTAATACTTACCAAATTTGAGATTAGCGGTTGATCCTGTATTTCGATCTACATGGTCGACGCCTGTTGTCAGTTTGGCAAAATGAACAATGAGCGTTACAGTAGCAACGCTTCTTGTTCAAGTGGACAATACGCGCTGTGGGAACAATAAGCGGCATTACATAGGAGGCAATTCGGCCCCCGCCTATCGGGGCTTGAAGAAATAGATGGGCTGCATGATGCTTCGACGCAGAGCTGAAACCGACCAGTACACGAGTACTGATAAACCGCTTAGAGGATCTAAGCCTGCCCAGGCAAAGCGGTGCGAGTCGGCCCGTCCGTGTTTATAAACCCTATTGGTTTCATTGGGCGGCAGGGCTTGAGATGTCATTTCATCTCAATGTCGGGTAAAAGTCCCATAAAATTGGAAGAAACGTCTCCAAAATGACCTTCACAGTATTGACGGGGGCGTTAAACCTCAAATCAAACAAACAAAAGCATAGGAGGGCATAGATAACGCAAACAACCTGGAAATCGTATGAGTGCTGTAGGCGCCGGCTTTTAACGAAAGTGCGGATCGACATATCATATGTTTTTTTCTTGTTTTTTTTTTTTTTTTTTTTTTACGAAAGCCCGATTTTTTGCTGTCAAAAGCGCGGATTTAATGAGCCTTAAATCGAGCCATATTAGCAGTAACGATGTTTGAGATGTTAACAGTAACGATATTTGAGATACCTTAAGGGGAATGGGTACACCTTCAGATGAGGCAACTCCTGCAAAAGTATTTTTGTCTCCCATGTCAATAGGGGTCAACTCTTAAAGGATGTCTCCCATGTCAAAAGGGGTCAACTCTTAAAGGAAAGAATTTGCTCCTGAGGTGCATGATGCGTCCTCAAAGAAATGAAATCGACCATACATGAGTACTGGTAAACCGCTTTGGTCTAAGCCTGTCCTGGCAAAGTGACGCGAGTCAGACCCCATATAAACCCTTTTACATGTAGTTGTTTGGATGTTGTCATTTCATCTCAATGTCGGGTAGAAGTCCCACAAAATTGGAAGCAATGTCTCCAAAATGACCTAAAGCGTTGACGGGGACATAAAACCTCACCTTTGATAATTTTCGGCGTTATTCGATAAACAATTGACCCGAGAAGGACTACACGGGATAGAAAAAGACTTACTTTCGACGCATTGTCCAAACAGTTTTTCAGAAGATGGGCACACACACTCGTGATTGCTGTTACAGATCTCCCCCTCATTGGTGCAATCGGCAGTCATGTTACAGTCTACACAAGTACACAAGTCAAGAAATTAATAAGTGACGACTCGAACAAGTACATGCACTCACAACACAGAGTTTACGAAGAAATAAGAAAATATTTCTTAACTATCCTTGTAAACCCCACCCAACCCCCTCCCAACCCCCTCCCTTATCTGGAGCTATGCATGGTCGGCAGTTGGTGTGGGGGCAATTCCCGGCAAGTGATGAGGAAAATTCGATGCACAAGTATAAGACACCCGTGTGACATAGTCAATGCTTTCATGGCTTCCGAAAATGACATTAATTTGTGGCATTATTCAACCGATTCATAGATGCGGCTCTAACGAGTACTCCATTCTATATTTTAAGGGAAAAATTTAAGCCCCTGTTAAACCCATTTTTCCTATATAAAGAGGAGTTTTCAAGAGTGTCCATTGTTCAAGTTAACGTGACGCGAGCTTTTATGGTCATTCAGATCTTGTGCGGACTACATAATATCTTGTGCACACCAGTTATCATCTTGTTCGCACAACATATCTTGTTTGCACAACATGCTCCACAACCTCATTGTAACACGGTTTATTATAACACGCTTTTGGATATAACACGGTTTCAATATGGTTCCCAAAAATGTACAGATTATATAGAAAAATGACCATAAATGGTCATTTTTCTATATAATCTATTCATTATTATTTTGGATATAATACAGTTGTTTAACTAACACTGTTTCTGCTGTGGACCCCAACAATAGTTTTATAAAGAGGTTGGGGCGTATTATCTGTTGAAAAATTTTGATAGTTTTCTTAATGCCCCTCACATAGGTTTTGGGTGCTCGTTAGAACCGAGTACCAACAGCCTATATGTAGCAGCAGAAGTAAGAAAATATGTATACCCCTGTAAACCCCAGTTTTATCTACATAAGGTGGGGTTCAGAGGAGTGCTCCTTAAACGGACTTGTTAACCCTTGTCCTGCTGAACCCGGATATGTCTTATCTTTCAAACAATGAAGATCCAGATCAGATGGCTTCTGAAGAAGCCATATGATCAGGATCTTCATTGTTTATCATTCAGTTTATGAATTTGTCGCAATAATTTGCATCAAGTAGTCTGATTGGTTGATAATCGATAGTGGGTGTGGCATATTTAAATATTCAGAGGTCAAGGGTTAACATGATGGAGGTCAAATAGTTAAATGGTCTAGCATGTGTAATATCTTGTATACAGATATTTTTGCTGAAAATGTGTCTTCAAAAGCTTCACATATTTTCAGCCAAATACATGAATATACTAGCATATTCACGATATTGACCCTTAAGACGCCGAGAACAAGAGGGTAAATGGCCCTATATCGCTCACCTGTGTACCAGAAAATCATTAATGATGTTTTAAGAATGACCATCGGGGCTTGACAAAATAGACTGGGCTACATGGTGCTTCTCTGCAGAGCTGGAACCGACCACACATAAGTACTTGTAAACAGCTTAGAGGTTCTAAGCCTGCCCAGGAAAAGTGGTGCCAGTTGGACCGTCCATGTATAATGACCCTATTGGTTTCATTGGGTGGCAGGGCTTAAGATGTAATTTCATCTCAATGTCGGGCAAAAGTCCCACAGAACTGGAAGCAATTTCTCCAAAATGACCTAGACTGTGCTGACAGGGACATTAAACCTCAAATCAATCAAAATCTGGACCCTGTGGTTTCAGAGAAGATTTTTGAAGTTAACCCATTATAAGTTTATGGGAGCAATTTTTTGGAGCCCTGGGGCATGGCCAATTCGGACTCCAGGGGCATGGTTGGCAGGATTTATGTAGCAGACCACTTGACATTGCTACATACTAAATAGCTAAGCTCTGGGCCTTATGGTTTCTCAAAAGAGTTTTGAAGTTTTTTCCAGTATAAGTCTACAGGAGCTAAAAAGCCCAAGGGCTTGGCCAGTTTTGACCCAAAGGGCATGGTTGGCAGGATTTATGTAGGCAACCATTTTATTTTGCTATATACTAAATATCTAAGGTATGTACTTCATGGTTTCAGAGAAGAAGATCTTTGAAGCTTTTTTTCCATGATAAGTTTATTGGTGTTAAGGGGCAACAGGATTTGGCCAATCTGCACCCCAGGGACATGATTGGC
Organism: Lucinisca nassula; assembly: GCA_963580285.1. Lineage (NCBI taxonomy): Eukaryota > Metazoa > Mollusca > Bivalvia > Lucinida > Lucinidae > Lucinisca > Lucinisca nassula. Next base: position 53,383,538 of record OY757010.1, read on the forward strand.
AGGATTCATGTAGGCAACCACTCGACGTTGCTGCATGGTATCTACCTAAGCTATTGGCCTAATGATTTCAAAGAAGAAAAATTTTTTTTTTCAATTTTAAGGTGTTTTTTTTTTCATTTTAAGTCTATGGAAGCTAATGGGCCCATGGGCGTGGCCGATTCTGACCCAAGGGACATGGTTGGCAGGATTTATTAAGGTGACCATTTCATGTTGCTACATACTAAATATCTAAGCTCTGGGACAAATGGTTTCAGAGGAGAAGATTTTTTATTTTCTTTTCATTATAAGTCTAATGGAGCTACTTGGCCCATCGGCGTGGCCATTTTTGATCCCAGGGGCATGGTTGGCATGATTTATGTAGGTAACCACTTGACGTTGCTACATGCTATATATTTAAGCTCTGGGCCCTGTGGTTTCAGAGAAGAAGATTTTTGAAGTTTTTCCAATTGTAAGTCTATCAGAGGTAAAGAGCCCTGGGGTGTGGCCAATTTGCATCCCAAGGGGCATAATTGGCCGGTATTATGTAGGTGGCCACTTGACGGTATTACATACTAAATATCTAAGCTCTGGGCCTTATGGTTTCAGAGAAGAAGATTTTTGAAGTTTTTTTCCATTGTAAGTCTATGGAAGCTGATGAGCTAGGGCGTGGCCAACTTTGATCCCAGTGACAGGGTTGGCAGGATTTATGTAGGTGACTATTTTATGTTGCTAGATACTAAATATCTAAACTCTGTGCTTCATAGTTTCAGAGAAGAAGATTTTGAAGTTTTTTTTCCATTATGAGTCTATAGGAATTAAGGGGCCCCAAGGCGTGGCCCATTTGGACCCCAGGGGCATGATTGGCAGTATTTATACAGGTGACCACTTGCCGTTGCTACATGCTAAATATCTAAGCTCTGGGCCCTGTGGTTTCAGAGAAGATTTTTGAAGTTTAAGGGAGCTGATGAGCCCCATGGCATGGCCAATTTTGGCCCCAAGGGTATGGTTAGCAGAATTTATGTTGCTACATACTAAATATCTAAGTACTGTGCTTCATGATTTCAGAGAAGAAGATTTTTGAAGCTTTTTTTTTTTCAGTATAAGTCTATGAGAGCAAAGGGGCCCCGGTGGTGTGGCCAATTAGGACCTCAGGGGCATGATTGGCAGGATTTATGTATGTGGCCATTTGAGGTTATTAAGTACTAAATATCTAAGCTGTGGGCCTTATAGTTTCAGAGAAGAAGGTTTTTGGAGTTTTTTTCCATTATAAGTGTATGGAAGCTGATGAGCTAGGGCGTGGTCAATTTTGACCCCAGGGGCAGGGTTGGCAGGATTTGTGTGGGTGTCTATTTTATGTTGCTAGATACTAAATATCTAAGCTTTGTGCTTCATAGTTTCAGAGAGGAAGATAGATTTTTGAAGTTTTTTTTTTCCATTATGAGTCTATAGGAGCTAAGGGGCCCCGAGGCATGGCCCATGTAGATCCCAGGGGAATGATTTGCAGGATTTATACAGGTGATCACTTGCCGTTGCACATGCTAAATATCTAAGGCTTGGGCCCTATGGTTTCAGAAAAGAAGATTTTTGAAGTTTTTCCCCTTATAAGTCTATGGGAGCTGCTGAGCCCCGGGGCGTGGCCAATTTTGGAAGAAGATTTTTGAAGCTTTGTTTTCCATTATAAGTCTATGGGAGCTAAGGGGCCCCGGGTGTGGCCAATTTGGACCCATAGGGGCCCCTCGGTGACCACTTGACGTTGCTACAATATAAATATCTAAGCTCTGGGCCCTGTGATTTCAGAGAAGAAGATTTTTTAAGTTTTTCCCATTGTGAGTCTATGGGAGCTATATGTTACCATGGCAACCAGAATTCCAATCGGATCAGCCCAAAAACCTTATGCAGCCTTTCCCCCTACCTGATGATACTTCACATGAAATTTGATCAAGATTGGTCGTGGGGAATAAGAGATATACTTATTTGAAATTGTTTACGCACGCCCGGACGCACGCACGCACGACGGACGACGGACAAAATGTGATCATAAAAGCTCACCTTGTCAATACGTGACAGGTGAGCTAAAAACTACATCTGAAAATGTCGTCTGCTTCTGTCGCCAGCTGGATTTTTTGCAAACTTTTTAAAAAATATTTTTGCATTCAGGCAAACAGTATGGACCCAGATCAGACTGCTCCTCTGACCTGGGTCCACACTGTTTGCAAAAAAAAAAAAAAAAAAAAAAACCAAAACAAAACAACAAAAAAAAACAAAAACAAAAAACTTTTAAAGTAACCGGCAAACGGCAAAGCAGACGGCAATAGTCGTGATTGGCATTTTATGAGTTAAATGAGTGTGCTAAAATGGTGTCTTTATAACAAATATTTTTCGGATAAGTTTTTATATTTTTGTGGCGTATGTTTTAAGCATGGCGCGATATAGATGTCGAAATTTCCGTCCGTGCGTTCGTCCGTACGTCCGTAAACATTTGCTGCCACCCTAGCGTTCACCCTAATGTTCAAGTACATTTCTCAGGAGCTATAAGAGCATCGTAATTGATACTTGGTATTGGCTTGCATCTAGAGATAAAAACTTTAACACAAGCATCCATATTTGACATTGACCTATATTTCATGGATCACTGACTTTGGAAAACTATGACGACCACCCCACCGTTCACCCCAATGTTCAAGTCCATTTCTTAACAACTATAAGAGCTCCATTAATGATACTTGGTAAAGACTTGCACCTAGGGATGGCAACTTTAATACAAGTATCCATATTTGACCTTGACCTACATTTCATGTTTCACTGACTTTGGAAACTTCTGACCACCCTAGCCTTCACCTTAATGTTCAAGTCCATTTTTCAAGAACAATAAGAGCTTCATTAATGATATTTCATACAGACTTACATCTACGGATGACAATTTTAATGCAGGCATCAATATTTGACTTTGACCTACGTTTCATGGTTCACTGACTTATTGTGAAATATTGTTATCACCCTAGCGTTCACCCTAATGTTCAAGTCCATTTCCCAAGAACTATTAGACCTTCATTAATGATACTTAGTATAGACTTGCATCTAGAGATGTCAATTTTAATGCAGTCATCCATATTTCACATTTACCTTTATTTTATAGATAACTGACTCTGTGAACTGTTGCATCAACTCTAGCGTTCACCTTAATGGTCAAGTCCATTTCTTAAGGATTATAAGCGTTTCATTAATGATACTTGGTACAAAGTTGCATGTACGGATGACAGCTTAAATGCAAGCATCCAGGTTCGACTTTGACCTATATTTCATGGTTCAGTGACTTTGCACCCCAACAGGCGCGAGATAGCCTTCGGCGGAATTTTTGGCTTATTTTTAGTCCAAAGAAAGATTGATCAGACTCTTTAGAACCTTTTTGAGACAGTTCTAACGAACACCCCAATATATATATTTTAATAAAATAAGGATAATAATGTAAATTCTTGAAAACAAAATAGGAACCAACATCTCAAAAATGACCTAAATAGTGTTGATCGGGACGTAAAACCTCAACACAAACAAACAGCAGGGCTCACAACGTGATAATCTCACCTAACTCGCAGGTCACACAGCCCTGGCTGGCATGACGAACAGTTGAAGGCCCACATTCGCATGTGCCATCTCGTGTACAAACTTCTCCGTCTTCGCAAGCAGGATCGCATTCTGGAAAAAAGAGTTATCCTCGGACGTCAGCGCTAGCTTTGACAGTACTTTCCCATCATTATACAGAATTTTATCAAACTCATGATAGTCTTGGGAAAGAATAGGCATGGAATGAGAATTACCGTGAATAGTAGTATAAGAGTTTGCTGGTAAAATTCAACAGAATGCGCATTAGGCAAACTAATGGCGTCAAACATGGTATCAGAAATGACACATTTTTGGTAAATAATAATAATATCTTTCTTATTTCTGCTTTCAACATAGATCGTGGGTGCTCGTTAGAACCGCCTCAATGAGGCGGTTCTAACGAGTACCCACAATCTAGGTTTTTGAACAAAAATAAGGCAGATAATGTACACCCCCGTAAACCTAAGTTTTCTCTACATAAAGTGTGGTTTAAGGGGGTGTTCATTTCACGGGAAGTAAATGCAGGTTCTTTGATGAAATGATGGATGCAGCATAGAAAAGGCTACCTTAAGGGAAATGGGAACACCTGGCAGATTTTTCCGCCATTTCAATGCCCCGCCGCCCATTAAAAAATGGCGGGGTATTATGTTATACCCTCCGAAGTTTTGAGTGTCCGTCCGTCCGTCCGTCAGCGCCCCATAGTCCCGTGTCCGTCCATAACTCTGATACCGCTTGAGATACTTTCATGAAACTTCACAGATAGCCCTACCTAGATATGTACAGCACTATCAGACGACGTGCAGAACATATAAACCGTAACTCTGATTTTCCTACTTTTGGAGTTGTTGCCCTTTGAACATAGAACATAGGCATTTCTATTATAGTTTCGTGTCCGCTCCATAACTTCGACACCATTTGAGATATTTCCATGAAACTTCACAGATATGTAGAGCACCATGAGACGACGTGCAGAACATATAAAACGTAACTCTGATTTTCCTACTTTTGGAGTTATTGCCCTTTGAACTTTGAATATAGCTGTTGCTGTCAGTTTCATGTCCGCTTCATAACTCTGATACCATTTTAAGATATTTTCACGAAACTTCACAGATGTGTAGAGCACCATCAGACGACGTGCAGAACATTTGAACCGTAACTCTGATTTTCCTACTTTTGGAGTTATTGCGCTTTGAACATTTGAAATAGCCATTTCTATCGTAGTTTTGTGTCCAGTTCATAACTTCGATACCATTTGAGATATTTCTGTGAAACTTCATAGATATGTAGAGCACCATGAGACAAAATGCAGAACATATGAACCATAACTATAATTTTTCTACTTTTGGAGTTATTGTCCTTTGAACTTTGAATATAGCAGTTGCTATCAGTTTCGAGTCCGCTCCATAACTCTGATACCATTTGAGATATTTTCACGAAACTTCACATATATGTAGAGCAGCCTGAGACGACATGCAGAACATATGAACAATAACTCTGATTTTCCTTCTTTTGGAGTTATCACCCCTTGAACATTGAACATAGGCATTTCCGTCATGTAGTCTGTTTGAAGCACTATATCTCCTGAACTTAATGATTGATATTGACTTAACTTGCATGGTTACATCACTAGGATGGGGGAAAACAGCCATTAGGTTTTGTTTCACTCTGATATGGAACTTGCTTGGTGTAATTATAGTGGCGGGGCATCATGCAGTGCTTGCAGTTTTATTCAAAGTTAGACAACTTTCGAAACTTCCTGTTAGCTTTTCTATAAGCCCTGTCGCACTGAAAAAGTGGTCTACTCTTAAAGGAAAGAATTTGCTCATCAGGAGCAAAATTTTTCCTTTAAGAGCTTACCCCTATTATCATGGGAGACAAAAATACTTTTGCAGGAGCTGTCTATCCTGAAGGTGTTCCCATTCCCCTAAAAGGCAACGTTTTCCCTCGGCAGTTATTGGGATACATGGAGCTGATAATTTTGCCATTTGAAATTTATTATGAATAAATGCATGGACACGTTCCTTTGAGATATTAAGCTGGGAAGCGATTTTTGCTGTCTTATTCGTCGAACTCACATGCTCAGATCATAAATATTATTTATGGGAGTCAAACAGATTTCCCCTGCCTTGGGCTACAGACTTACCAATCACCCCTCGAAGTACAAAACAGATTTTTTATCAGTACAGAAATATTGCCAAGTGACAAAGCCGGTGGGTCGAATGTCTCAGCGTGTAGGCGTGAAGTATGGGTCTGAACCTGGAGTTTAACTGTTTTGTTAAGTCCTTAAACTACCGTACCTTAAGCAAGTAATGTAGGCCCAGATCAGGCACCCTTGTGGCGTCTGACCTGGGTCTACAATATTTGCCAATGTCCGATTTCGGGGAATCTAGGCATATATGGGTCAACCAGTTCAATATGCTTCCACGCAGAGCTGAAACCGACCGCACACATGAGTACCGGAAAACCGCTTAGGTTTAAGCCTGCCCAGGCAAAGTGGTGCGAATCGGACCGTCCACGCATATAAACCATTTTTGTTCTATTGTGCAGCAGGGTAGAAATGTGATTTCATCTCAATGCCGGGTAAAGTCCCACAAAATTGAAAGCAACGTCTCCAAAATGACCTACCGGTAAATAGTTTGGACCGGAACGTTAAACACAAATGAAACAAAGAAACAAACAAAATCTTTTTCCGATACTTCTGGTCATTTATTATGCCCCCCAACTTCAAACAAGTTGTGTGGGCATATTGCTTTTGCTTTGTTCGTCCGTCCGTTCATCCGTGACGCTTTTTCTGCACAGCATAACTTCAGAACCATGCATGCTAGGTTTCTAGAATGTCATATATGGATTCCTAATGAAAAAAGTTGACCAATATATTTTCTTATCAGTTTTATGCCCCGTTCTTGAGTTATCCCCCATCGCAAAAATTACAATGAAAGCTTGTAAGCAAGATATCTCAAAAAGTGTTTGAGCTATTTTATTTAAACTTGATCTGCTGATAGAGGATGATGAGTAGACGAACTGATGAAGTTTAGAAAAAAAATCCGAAAATTTTTCTTCAGTTATGTCCCTTTGAAAATTTGGGCATTTTAAGCTTGTGAGCAGGATACCTTTTATGCTTTACAGGCTAATAAGAAATGATAAGTAGATGACCTGGTAAACTTTTGAAAAAAAAAATCAAAACTTTTCTTCTTGAGAAATGGCCCTTTGAAAATTTGGGCATTTTAACTCTGTAAGCAAAATATCTCTAAAATCTATTTGTGCTATTATCTTGAAACTTGACAGGCTGACTTTTGGCATTTTAAGCTTGTAAGCAGGATATCTCAAAAACCTTTTAAGCTTTACAGGCTGATAGGAAATGTTAAGTAGATGACCTGGTAAACTTTTGAAAAAAAAAATCAAATCTTTTGGCCCTTTGAAAATTTGGGCATTTTAACTCTGTAAGCTAAATATCTCTAAAATCTATTTGTGTTATTCATTACGATAACACACCCGTACGACATAGTGTATTTTTCACATCTCCTGATAAAAATCCGTGATATTTTTCTTATTTATACTACAAACATAGGTTGTGGGTGCTCGTTAGAACCGCCTCATTGAGGCGGTTCCAACGAGTACCCATAACCTATGTCTTGGAGTAAAAATAAGAAAACTAATGATTACCCCCGTAAACCCCAGTTTTCTCTATATAAAGTGAGGTTTAGAGTGGTCTTCATTTCACGGACTAGTTCACGTGATGATCTTGAAACTTGACAGGCCGATGATGAGTAGATGACCTGATTTACTTTCGAAAAAAATCTGATTTTTTTTTCTTGAGTTATGACCCTTTGAAAATTTGGAAATTTTTAACTTTGTAAACAAAGTATCTCTAAAATTTGAGTTTTATCTTGAAACTTAGGAGGCTGATAGGGGATAATGAGTAGATCACCTGATTAAATGTTGAGAAAAATCCATTTTTTTTTCTTCTCGAGTTATGGTCCTTTGAACAATTCATCATTTTAAGCTTGTAAGCAAGTTATCTCGAAAAAGATGTTGTTTTGGAACTTGAGAGGCCGATTGGAAATGATGTGTAGATGGCCTGATTAACTTAAAAAAATCTGAAATTTCTTTCTTGAGTTATGGCCCTTTGGAAAGTTTGACATTTTAAGCTTGTAAGCAAGATGTCTCAAAACCTGTTTATCGTAGTTGATATCGCGAGGTGCGATTACTGGTTCGAAGGAAATCCAGTCAAGGGTTATATATAAAATGTCTGTGAGGCCAGAGTTTTGCCTAAGAGGGGTATCTATAGAATCTGGGCAGGAATCATTTGTTGAGTTTTGGAAACAATGTTAGCCAAAATCAGATGCCAAAGAATGTCTGACCAGGCTCTACATTGTTTGTTTACAGTACAGAAATTCAAAGGCTAAACGAAAGAGTATAAATGCCCCTTACGAACCATTTCCAGCCTTCATTTAGAGACAATCAACACACCAGTTTTGTCAGTACTTTGATTTTTTACCTGATACACAGTCGCCATTTTGATCTCTAATAAATCCATCATTACAGTTGCAGTTACCACCGGCGTCACAGCTTTCATCTGGCCCCGAACACGGCTGCCTGTCAGTGGGACACACTGCAAACAGATAAAAGTATTTTACGGGGATCAACCTTTTTATCGACACTATTAAATGCAATATTTAAACAATAGTAACCTGAGCTGAGGACACTAACCAGGTTTATAGACTGCCCTAGGGCCAGTGGCTGGACCGCCGGGTTGATATGGCCAAAGCCGCAGGCCCGAGGGCAGTCCATAATTAAGCAATAGTAACCTAAGCACTATCAAGGTTTATGGACTGCCCTCGGGCCAGTGCCTGGACCGCCGGGTTGATATGGCCCGAGCCGCAGCGGAAGGCCATATTAACCTGGCTGTCCAATCCCTGACCCGAGAGCAGTCCACAGATATTGATAGTTAGGGCTGACTAATAGGAGCTGAAATGATAATCTATTATCGCGCGTGTCATTATGATCGATTAGTAATCGCTGAAGATTTTATTATAATTTTACCTTTCTGGCTTTGACTCGTACCATATGTTATACAATATCATATGTATTTCGACCGACAGGCCTTAGCAAACAATGCAGACCCAGATGAGACGCAAAATGCGGCGTCTCATCAGGGTATGCACTGTTTGCCACTCATCCAGCTATTTTAGACACGACTTTAGGTAGAAAATTATACTTATCAAATAATCGATTATTAGCATATCCGTAACGATAATCATTTTAGAATAATTTATCGATTTATTAATCGATTAACTGATTTATCGTGCCAGCCTTATTGATAGTGCCCGAAGCTTAGGTTTCTGGAAATGGGGCAAATATGCTAATATTGTTGCAGAAAAATGTGAGCAGCTTTTACAAATGCAAAAGCTGCTCATATTTTTTTCAGCAAAAATAACATTACAGTAGTATTGTAATTGCTAGAACAGTTAACGATTTGAACACTAATGAGCTCGTTAAGCTAACGATGTTTTGAACAACCGGTCCAATGTTTAAAAAGAAGGCCGTGCACTGAACACCCCTCTGAACATATGGGCCCCGTCAAGCGATTTTGGTACTTATCGCCTCTGCGAGCAGCGATGGTTCAGGCGAGCCTGCGCATCCGCGCAGTCTCGCCAGAACCTTCGCTGCTCGCTCATACAAGCAGTGAATCAAGAGGAACCTTCAGACAGAAAGCCATATCCCTGGCCCCTCTGAATGGCTGGGCATGCGCAGTTAAAATCTGTCATGACGGAATGCTCGAAGACACAAATTCGCTTGGCGGGGCTCATATATAAAGAGTAAAGTGGGAATTATGGGGGTATTCATAATTTTCCTTACTTTTGGTCAAAGACATAAATTGTGTGTTCTTGCACACCAGATAAGGAAAGCCATATGCTGGGAGGACCGAAGTTCGGGGGCGTAAGCGACTTGACCCGTCTATATTTCTATTACAGTCGAACTTCAATGGCTCGAACACCTTAAGGACCTCCAAAATCTGTTCGAGACAGTGGTAGTTCGAGCCACTGAGCTTACTGTCAGGAGGCATAAGGAGATACTTTTTGACATCTTCTCGGTGTTCTATAATGAATATGTATGCTGTGTTTACTCATTAGAATCGCCTCATCGAGGCGATTCTAATGAGTACACACAGCATACATTTGCAAGATAAAAGACTAAAATTTCATTAATTATCCCCCACTTTTCTTATGTAGAGGATTTCGCTAGGGGCTCAAGAATGTGTTCGACTCATCCATGGTAAACGAGCCATCGGTGTTCGAGCCACCGAAGTTCTACTGTATATTTCTATTAATAGCAAGATATTAAAAAGTTGGTAAAAATGGTCAAACAACTTTGACGAATAAACTGTCAGAAACAAACATGAAAACTAACGAGCAAACTTCGATTATTTATTGAATTACCCATTTCCTAGTCATTTTCAAAATGGCATTTAATTTTGAGGAAGCAATTGTCATGAGGATCATTAAAGTGCTGTGCGGGGTAAAAATAAAATGAAGGCATGTAACTGATAACAAGAAACTTTGATTGTAAAACTGTCAAATATTACTGAAAATCATTTAGTAATTGATAATTTTTTATTACTTCTCCATTTGTGCTCAAAAGTAGATATCTGTTTAGTTCATTCTTCCATACGAGTCCAAAAATTTAGCCCGCTTTTATTCATTCATATCTACTTCAAACTAGAATTAGATGTCCTTAGAACAAGAACAATTGTCTAAAGTTTTGATTATAAAGGTTTTAATATTTCTTAAGAGCATCACATTCCATTACGATAACACACCCGTGCGATATAGTGCAATTTTTACATCTCTAAAATGGCTACTTTTCTGACGAAAATCTGTGATATTTTTCTTATTTATACTGCAAACATAGGTTGTAGGTACTCGTTAGAACCGCCTCAATGAGGCGGTTCTAACGAGTACCCACAACCTATGTCTTGGAGCAGAAATAAGAAAAATATTGTTTACCCCCGTAAACCCCAGTTTTCTATTTATAAAATGGGGTGTAAGGGGGTGTTCATTTCACGGACTTGTTCACGTGATGCACTGCTGCTCTCCGTTTCCCAAAAGAAGAATTAAGCCTCTGAAGTATTAAGGACAGCAGGTATGTTTAAAGAGCGTGCAAAATGGCGGAACACGTGGAACATCAATGATTATTTGTGAATTATTCATTTGGTAGTCAGGACAAAGCTCTAAAAGGTTGACTTCTTGCGGGGGAAAGTCTAGATTATTGACTTCTTATTCCTTTAACTAATATTTCAATAATGCTAGTCCAGATTGTATGTTGATTTTTGTGTGAACTCATTGGCCGGAAAAATGGGGAAACCTGAGAGAAGTATAGCAGCTGCAGGGAGCAGCGCGTCCGGCAGCGGGCACCATAATGTGGACTTTGATACCCTTCAGCAGCAACTTGTTTAACTATCAGAACAGGATGATGGTGTAACAGCGTAATCTAATAAATGAAACCAAGAAGGCCAAGCTCTTGTCGGAAGATAGAACTATCATTAACATTGCAGGACTTAACACCCCTTTTTATGATGATTAACAAGGAAACGGATGCCAATGTGAGAAAGCTAAAAGTCAAAGTTGACAAGAACCCTGTCAATGTCAGGTAGCTGGCCTTTCATAACGAAAGACTTGAGCAGTACACAAGGAGGGACAACCTTCGTCTCTTCAATTTTCCACTGTGTGATGATAGCAGCCTGCGTGACAAATTTATTGAGTTGGCAGGCGTGCTGGGTGTAACAGTTAACGGCCATGATATTAACATTATACACAAACGAACATCCAATGCAAGGTCCCAGTTATCGTGAAAATGAACAATCGTAAACTGAGAAATGACATACTGTTTGCTAAGAAGGGTCCTCTCAACGCTGATGAGTTCAATTTCAAGGGGGTCTTTGTTCAGGAAGACCTTACAACGCAACGTTCTAAGCTTCTTAGATATCTCAAGGGGAACGACAATGTGGAGAGGGTCCAGACGAGGGACGGGCGTTTACGGGTGAGGCTGAAATGAGATCGTGGGACGAGTAAACGTGTGGTGGTCGACAACCCGGATGACCTGTTTAAGTTGGGGATCGACGGTCCAGATGTCACACAGTTTGGGTTCATTGATGTTTAGAGGTGAGCAAAGTTTAATGACTGCGAATCAGGGTAGCTTGGTCCTATCTGACTCATCTCGGGATGAGTACCGAGAGTCTGCCAGGTGAAATTTCATCTCATTCTCGGTCTGACCCTTCATTTCGTATTTTATCAATAAATGTTGGCGGTCTCCCTAATAAGGTTTATGGACCTGATTTTGAGGATTTCATCCAATACTATTCTGTTATTTGCATTCAGGAAGCACATTTTGACTGTTTTGATAACATTGACATTAAGGGGTTTCAGTCCCTTCCATTTATGAAAAGGGATAAGGCAAGGATCAGATCAGGTGGGATTGCTATCCTGGTTAGAGATGATGTGTTTGACAAAATTAAAGTTCTAAAATCCAGTGGTGAAAACTTTTATTGGTATACGTTACTGAATTGTTTTAGTGTTGACTTATTATTTTGTTCAGTATACATTCCACCAGAGAGTAGCACCTATGGTGTTATTGACATTTTGACTCACTCGAATCAGACTTGATTGAATTGAATCCGCAGAATGAGTACCAAATATGTTTACTTGGAGATTTTAACTCCCATACTAATAATGATAGTGATTTTATTACCATAAAGCAAAACTTGCGCATTGATAATTTCATGAATGACACTGATAGAGTTTCAATTCATGACTTTGAATTTCCATTAGAAAGGTTTAATTCTGACCATTCACGGATAGACAATTATGGTAGAAGGCTATTAGACGTGTGCATATTTTTCAATTTATACATAGCAAATGGTAGGTTGGGTGATAATACATTTCTTGGCACACAGACGTGTAAAATAGAAGGGGAGGCAATGATCAGGAATCGAAACAATTAACCCACAGCTCCCATCAGAGACACCAAAGTCTAGCACTGTGGTGGATTATGCCATTTTATCACCTTCTGTATTTAGTATGGTTAATGATTTCCGAATTTTACCATTTGGCCCATTGCTTAGCGATGTTCATTGTGGCATACGTATCTCTCTTTACTGTCAACCTGAAACACTGTATTTCAAGAAATTAACACCGATGAACCAGACACTATTAAAAGGGCCTCATGCTCAAGATGTATTTTTGCAAAACTTAAATGATGATAATATCAACCAGCTTATTGATCACATGGGTTCTCTAAATGAAAAGGTTTCAAAAGAAACGTTTCAACTTCTCACTACTCAGTGTTCAACCAACACGACCCTGATTTAATGCTGAATGCAGAAGCCTACAATCGGAGGGCTAAGAATATGAGGGGAAGAGTGAGCAGCCATGATAATATGCAAGCTTAAACTGAAGCTAGCAAAGCCTTTAAGAAATGTGTAAGCAAACACTTTAAAACCTACCAAAAAGAATTTATTCAGAAGCTCCGTAACCTCAAGTCTGCAGACCCAAAGTCATATTGGGGATTATTGAATAAAACTGAATGCTCTAGGACTTCAATAATGCAAAAGTTATCTCTTGAAACTTTTGCTGAGCATTTTAAAAAGTTAAATTCTGTATCTTCTGAGGATTTGGAACTTTCCTTTCAATTGATTCGTCAAAAGTATCTCAGCATAATTTGGAATTGAATACCCCTATTACAGAACAAGAAGTTCTTAAAAGCATAAATAGCCTTAAGTTGAATAAAGCTTGTGCCTCTGACTTAATCTTAAACGAATTTTTAAAATCTTCTAAAAGTAAGATGTTAACGTCATTTACAAAGTTATTTAACATTGTATTCAATTATGGACATGTGCCAAGGAATTATCTACCCTATACACAAGAACAAAGGTATTAAAGCAAGTCCAGATAATTATAGCGGCATAACCATATTAATTTGTTTTAGCAAATTGTTTACAGCGGTTCCTAATAATAGACTTAATAAGTATTAAGAAGACATGAATATACTGGCTGAAGAGCAGGCTGGTTTTCACAAGGGATATGGCACCACAGATCATATTTTTAACCTTAATATTTAAAAGATCTTTACTTATTTCGAGGTAGAAAGTTATTTTGTGCCTTTATTGATTACAAGGAGGCTTTCGATTCAGTAAATCGTACTTATCTTTGGCAAAATCTTCTTAGTAATAACATTGTTGGTAAAATATTTAAAATTATCCAGTCTTTATGTCAATGCCAAATCCTCTGTAAGGATAGGAAATCTAAAATCTGGATCTTTCTCCAGTAACATCGGAGTCAGGCAAGGCGAAAATTTGTCTCCTGTACTTTTCTCATTATTCTTAAATGATCCGTCAGAGTTTATATCTCATGCTTATAATGGTCTTAATAATGTCTCTGACATGGCCCACATTCTTCTTAGTAATGATGAAATTGAAGTCTGTTTCAAGTTATACATCCTGCTCTTTGCCGACGATACATTTATTTTTGTAGAGTCCCCTGAAGAAATTCTGGCAGTTTTAAATGCAATGTTCTTGTATTTAGAGATCAACACATCCAAAACAAAAATCACTATTTTCTCTAACCGGAAAACTGAACATGTTCCAAAATTTTTGTACAACGGCCAAGAAGTATCCGTCGATGATAGTTTTGTTTATCTTGGTACTATGTTTTCATATAATGGACATTTTACTAGAATTAATCAGCGGCTTTTCGACCAAGCTCAAAAAGCTATGTTTTCTGTTCTGAAAAAAGTCGAGAAAGTTAAAATTACCCATAGACATTCAATAACTAATGTTTGACACTATGGTGTTGCCCATTTTATTGTATGGTTCAGAAGTTACTGGTTTTGAGAACCACAGTATGCTTGAAAGGTTATGCTTACAGTTTTATAAGATCATATTGAATGTTAAAAAAAAAGACTCCAAATTTAATTTTGTATGGAGAACTTGGAAGGCATCCTGTCTCAATTGACATTAAGACCAGAATGATTGGATTTTGACAGCGACTAGTATATTGCAAACCTGACAAAATTTCAAGTAAACTGTATAGTATTCTGTTGTCCATGCATAATAGAGATTATCTTGATGGGGCTGTTTCTTTGTGGAACAGCTCCACCATGGTCCATTTTGTGTGGATTGTATTGCATATTTATTATTATGGGTTTATATTACGATTAATAGAGTGGGACAAATGGTGACTACTGTATTATTTGGTGCTGATATAGCGATGACAACTTCATTTGAACAGTGGTGGTAACTACAATATTTTGACACAAGAAAGAGCTGTACGTATTATAGAGACAGATGTGATAACTACTAAATGTTGACTCTAAAGTTGAATTTCTCATGTAGTCCTAGGGTTTCGGACGCTCTAAATATGCCATAATTTCAATAAAGAGGCCTTGTTTGCGTTGCTCACTTGTGAGCAGCCTGATCTGGGTCTGCATGTTTGATATGGTTGTTTGTCTGGGAGACTGCGATCATAGAGGAATTTAGTGTGTTGGTGTAACATGGTGGACTTAAAGTGAAAATTTAAAGCTAGTCGTGTGGACTCCTAGTCATAGAGACACTCATTCGCACACATCTAATTGTGTACATTTGAAACGTTCCTCAGATGTTTGTTCCATGTTTATTTTGTTTGTATGTGTTTGACTTGTACCCCGGTTAGGGGTTTGGTCAATCAATAAAAAAAAACTCTCAAAAAAAAACCTCTCAAAAAACTCTCAAAGAATTTCCCCACATTGAGCCTCATACTAAAATGACGGATAAATAGGTCTGCTGGTATGTGTCAACAGTAAACAAAAGACACTTGATGTTTCTGACAGAATGTGTGTGAATGAAGAAATCATGGGGTTAAACTTTGGGGTAAAAGTATTAGCATAAATGGCGGATTTTTGTAACTTTTTAATGTCTCAGGCGATACTTATCTCTCTGATCGGCATCGCAAGAACCTATATTGCCAAGAGGTTGGTTTTTATTTGTGGTTTGTCGTTGTTGATTCACGAAAGAATGGCATCAGTAGTAATCACTATATACATACACAAATGACGTCATCGAACTTGCGTCACCCTCGAAGTTGCATTACGTCAATATAGTTTTAGCCTGGGAAAGAAATTCTGTTCTAACCCTAGTGTGCTTGCCCAAAATCGAATATTCTCGCGTGTTTGATAAATAAGCTGGTTGAAAACGACCTCATATGCGCCGTCGTTTAGGTTGACGTCACAGCACGTTGCGTGACGATTTAAGGATTCCTTCCTTTCCTCTGATCTCTCTCGTATGTCAGTAAATGACTTGTGGGTCAGTTTTAAGACCGAACTTACGACGGCCATGGAAAGGTACATACCAATAAAAATGACCAAAACAAAGCATAGTGTACCATGGATCGATAACACGATCAAACACCTAATCAGAAGACGTGACAGAATGTACTTTTGTGCTCGTAAGTCTAGCAATCCCGACGTGAAGAACCATTACAAAAGGTTCAGAGCACATGTACAAAAGGTAATTAGAGATGCATATTGGAAGCATGTTTCAAGCATCTTTACCTTTGATGATGAAAATATTGATCCCGAGGGCCCCCAGAAGAATGGAAAAGTTAAGAAATTTTGGTCATTTGTAAAGTCCCTGAAAAAAGAATCATTTGGGATCACTTCACTTAGGGAAAATGGAATTTTGAAAACTGAATCGCGCGAAAAGGCAAATATATGTAATAAGCAGTTTCAATCGGCGTTTACACGTGAAGCTGACGGTGAGCTACCATCAAAAGGTACAAGTCCGTTCCCCTCTATGGGGGACATAACAGTTGACCCCAAAGGGGTCGCAAAACTGTTGGACAAGCTCAACATACATAAGGCATCTGGGCCTGACGGTCTGCATGCTAGGGTGCTTAAGGAATGTAGTGCTGAAATATCTCCCCTGCTGGCCTTTATTTTCAATGAATCACTTGCTCGGGGCACTGTACCAGATGACTGGCGACAAGCAAACGTAACCCCGGTCTTTAAGAAAGGAGAAAAATATGATGCTGCGAATTACAGACCGGTGTCGCTCACATTCATCTGTTGCAAAACCCTGGAGCATATATTAGTTAGCAACATTAACAAGCACCTAGCCTCTGAAAGCATTCTTGCTGACTGCCAGCATGGTTTCCGAAGTCGAAGGTCTTGTGAAACTCAATTAGTTCAGTTCTACCATGACATAGTGAGCAATCTGGATGGGGCCATTAATCGTGGCCACAAACAGACTGACCTGATTATCATGGATTTTGCCAAGGCCTTCGACAAGGTACCTCACAGGAGGCTATCGTACAAACTAGATCATTATGGGATTAGAGGATCCACACTTAAGTGGGTTAGCTCATGGCTCTCTGGACGCACTCAACAAGTTGTACTTGACGGCCAAGCGTCGGATCCAGTCCATGTTTTGTCCGGTGTCCCACAAGGTTCGGTACTTGGACCGGTCCTTTTCTTGATATTTATTAACGATCTTCCTGATAATATCAGGTCATCTGTTCGCTTGTTTGCTGATGATTGTGTTTTGTATAGGAACATATATACTACTTCTGACTGTCTTATCTTACAAGATGACCTGGATAGCCTAGCACGTTGGGAGGCCGATTGGCAAATGAAGTTCAATGTGGCCAAATGTCATTCAATGAGGGTGTCACGGCACCCTCCAGACAAGCAGATTAAATTCAACTACTCATTACATCAGCATACTTTGGAACATGTCCAATCCGCAAAATATCTTGGTATCACCATTACTGATAATCTTGATTGGGGTCAACATATTTCTGAGATTACCTCTAAAGCAACTAGGACATTAGGGTTTCTTAGACGTAATTTGGCTTTTGCACCTAGGCAGACAAAGGGTGTTGCATACAAAACCTTGGTTAGACCTCAATTAGAGTATGCATTACCTGTTTGGCATCCCCATGTTAAAACTCAGGTTCAACAGGTTGAGAAGGTTCAGAGGACGGCTGCCCGATGGACCTGCAGGCGATGGCGGAACAGAAGCAGTGTTGGTGACATGCTCGATGAGCTGGAGTGGCCATCCTTGGAGGCCCGTCGCGAGCAGTCCTCTTTAACCTTCTTTTATAAGATACACTCTGACACAGCGTCTCTTAATAAAGATAAATACTTGACCCCTGTGACTACTTCAACTCAAACAAGGGCATCAAAACTAAACAACAGTCAATATCGTAGGTACCAGGCCTATAGTGATGCCCTGAAGAATTCTTTCTTCCCTAGAACTATTCCTCAGTGGAAAAGTCTTCCCTCCTCTGTGGTAAATGCCAAAACTGCAGAGGAGTTCAAAGCCCGCATGGTGTAGATTGGGATCCAGAGGTGTGCGTTTTAGTACACCTCTGAAAGCAGATTGTAAATAGTATTAAGAACTCATCCAGTGGGTGTGTTTTTTTTTTTTTTTTTTTTTTTTTGCTAAATTCTGAATTTTGCGCACCACCCAACTGAGGTAATGGCCAAGTTTGACCGACTCAGTATATGAAGATAGATAGATAGATAGATAAAGATTCTTGTAGTACCATCACAATATGGCGGACGTCTGCAACCAAAGTGACTGCAGTATTAAAAATGGAAAGGTATGCAAGAAAAAGAATCCTACATGGGTGTGAGGGGTGGATTGAAAAATCCGTCCTTCGGGGTCACTGTCCGGCATCAATCGGCAAGCCTCATGATGCCGGACAGTGGCCTCGGGACGGATTTTTCCATCCACCCCTCACACCCATGTAAGATTCTTATATTCTCCTTAGAACCGTTTTAACGAGCATCAGCAATCCATATTTAGGAAAGAAATAAGACTGAATATATCGAACATTTTCATCTGAACAAGAGGCCCAGGTGGGCAAAATAAATCGCTATTTAGGCCAATTGATCAGGCTGGTCGTCATGTTATATTTTGCCATGGCGGCTATTGTGGCGATCAGATAAGCTTTCTTTTACCAATTCTTAATTTGCATGTTGCTTTAATGCCCTTGCAATCGGGCTGAGAAGATGTTGGTGCAAAGAGGAGGATGCAGATAACCTGAAAGAATGCCACTATTTTAGTAATATTCTGAAACTCCATGTCGTCCCGGTGCCTTCCTACAAGTTTTAAGGGCATATGCTACGAAATACTTCCCACATTGAAAACTGTTTAAGAGTCTGTATATGTTCAACATCATAGACTGGCTCACCACATTTGAAAAAAAAAAAAAATGTCACCGTACTGAATCTTAAGTTATCTGAACAAGAAGGAAATCACCACAAACTGTTTTTCCAGAAATATCAGAAAAAACAACCATGTTAGTTAATAGCATGTCGAAAATAACTTTTGCCTAGCGTTTAAACTTTTATTTCAGTCAGAATGATACAGTAAAAGATACTGCTGCCTATCTTTTGCCTATTTTTCAAGCTCAGAAACTAATTTTGTCAACAACCAATATATTTTAAAAATAATTCATTGTCTGAAATATTTTCTACCATACAGAAAAACCGGCCCCGATAGCTCAGTTGGTAGAGTGTCCGCTCCGGGGGAACGGGAGGTCTCGGGTTCGATCCCGGGCCGCGACATACCAAAGTCGTTAAAATGGTACTAGCTGCTCCTCGTTTGGCACTCAGATTTACGGGGTAGAACTAGGACTGGTCGATTCCAGTGTCAGGATAATGTGACTGGGTGTGGTATCATGTAATGTGTCTGGGACATGATACTTCAGTGAGGCAGCACTATAAACGTGAGCATTGAGCTCCCTGTCGCAACCAGACACCGTCGTGATATGACTGAAAAATTGTTGAAAGCGACGTTAAACCCGAATTCACACACACACACACACACACACACACACACACACACCATACAGAAAAATGCTACATTGAAATTTTCATAAAACAAGGTTTTTGTCTCTAGGGGATGTTTTCAGAGAATAGAAAATTAAAAGAAAACTGCTAATTTCTGTTTTATTTAACAAACCGTTCCCCCTACTCCCAGATGAAATACATGGTAAAAATACATATAAATTCTATGAAAGATGGTGAATCACTGACAGATAACTTGCATTTTACTTGTAAATAGTAACTCGCCATAATATGCATTACAGCAAAATGTTTAAGTAAGTCTGTAACCATTTAGGTTGATCTGATCTTGAGTAAATGCCGAAAAATCAAAGTTTTCAAAAGTCGCAATGTTACTGTTTTCGTGAAGTTTATAGCCAAGCTGAACATGTTTAATAATGAAATGAACCCCAAACAATATCTGTTCCACAAATTTCAACTATTTCCTTACCCAAGAACGGTAAAATGATGGCTCTGTCATAACTTTCATTTTTGATGATCGTACAAAAATGGCGAATTAGTACCATTTGTTTTTAAATCAATGCGACTTTCAGTTCAGGAGGCAATGTCGTTTGAAGAGTGAAACGAAACAATTTCAACAATTCTGAATCTTCATATCGACCTGATGCCTCCCATTAATTCTCAGCTCAATCCGACTTTCGGCTTAGGAGGAGATGTCGTTTAAAGAATTTCAAGCTGGTCGGCGTAGTGGCCATTTTTGGATATTGGAAAGGTACCATTTGGGCCCCGTCAAGCGATTTTGGTACTTATCGCCTATGCGAGCAGCGAAGGTTCAGGCGAGCCTGCGCATCCGCGCAGTCTCGCCAGAACCTTCGCTGCTCGCTCATACAAGCAGTGAATCAAGAGGAACCTTCAGACAGAAAGCCATATCCCTGGCCCCTCTGAATGGCTGGGCATGCGCAGTTAAAATTTGTCATGACGGAATGCTCGAAGACCCAAATTCGCTTGGCGCGGCTCATTTTAGCAATTCTGAATCTCCATGTTGCCTTGATGCTCCCCATCAAGTTTAAGCTCAGTCCGACCCGCGGATTAGGATGAGATGTTGTTGGAGGAATTTGAAGATGGCCGTAACGAGAGTCAACTTGGATATCGGAATGGAAAGATTTAAGCAATTCTTAACAAATGTTTCTCTTTTTTCTCTTTTTTTTTTAGGGGGGGGGGGGGGGGGGGGGGGGGGGGCTCGGGAGATGATGTCGTTATTATTGTCGCTATGGAAGCCATCTTGAATATTGGGACGGAAATCAAAACCATCTATTTTATCGCCAATTTTAGTTGCAAAAATATTGTTAAATGAAAAAAAAAAAAAACAATGATTCGGGTCATTGGGAATACAGCATACAGTTTCGTATTTTACCGCCTCTCCCTATCAGTAGATTTTAGATAACTTCGTAAACATATTTTGAAATATCGGGCAATGCTATTCTCAACAACTAAATCTAAGTTATTTGGTTATGGAATTGGGGGAAAGACCCTAAAATGGATAGATTCCTTTCTTTGCTACAGAAAACAGCGGGTTGTTGTTAATGGTGAATCTTCGGAGTGGGCTCCAGTTTTGTCTGGAGTCCCGCAAGGGACCGTTCTTGGTCCACTTTTGTTCTCCCTGTACATCAATGATATTTCCACTGACATTGACTCAGAAATAAGACATTTATAAAGAGTCGTTCTTCCCCAGAACCATTAGAGATTGGAATGCCCTTCCCGATTCGATTATTTCGACAGCTGTGCTGATGATTGGGTAGCTAAATTTACCTCTTTGGTTAGAGCTAGGGACTAACTTCCCACATCACAGGTCCTGGTGTATGAATGTCATTTGACGTGTCACCAGTAACAATTCTGATTCTGATTCTGAGAAAAGATAGGCTTCGACATGAAAAGGCGAGCGGTAGATTTTTAATTTAGTTTCTCCCGGAGGAAGGTAGTCGGATATTTTTGTTTTGACCTGTTTTCTAGTGCAGAATGAAGGCATTTTCATCTACCTTGGCTATGCAAAAGTTAGCTAACATGTAAAATACGACGTAATTCGAACTACCTCCATGTTGAAATTTAAGCTGCAAATTTGTTCGAAGGGCGGGCCTAAATGTGGAGCGCTTTGCTACAGTGGTAGCGCATCGGATTTGTGATCGAGAGGTTGCGGGTTCGATCCTCACGGTGATCAAAGTGTTGTGCCCTTGAGCAAGGCACTTCATCCACATTTCTTTAAAAAGTACTGGTTACCACCCAGGAAATCCTGCTCGTGGTGCTCAGATGTGAGCGAGCAGCAGTAAATGGAGAAAAAAAAAGAGAAAAAAAGAGAAATATTTGTGCCGATTACGAATAACGAGGCACGATTACCCCTCACGGGAATATTACCTCTAACGGGGACAGGAAAAGCCAACTGATTGGGGAGTAGACTAAAAGAAATCGTAAATAGGAAATAAAAAATCATGGAAATGAAATATCGCATGAAAAATTAGTGAGTCAAAAAGGCTTTTTTAAAAATCTGACCTAGTGACCTGGTTTTGACCTGACGTGACCAATATTCAAACCTTACGTGGATAACATCAACATATATAACGTGGTAAAGTCATTCTGAAGATTGAATCAAAGCTGTGGCCTCAACAGATTAAGGTTTAAAAGAAAGTTGACCTAGTGACCTAGTTATAACCCAGTATGACCAATATTAATTTAGACTACGGCACTGTCAAGACAAAGATTCTGGTAATGTTTCATAAAGGTTAAAGATGGAGGGCAGAGATGGCTGTAAAGAAAGGCCTGATGTAACCCATAATAATTGCAATCAAGATATTAATAAGACAAACATTCTGGTAAAGTTTCGTGAAGACTGAAGCCAATCTATGGCCTCCAAATAGGGTGAACAAGGTATTAAAAATTTGATCTAGTGACCTAGTTTTTGACCCGACAAAACCCATATTTGAACTTCGCCGTAATAGCATCAAGACAAACATTATGGTAAAGTTTCATATAGACTGGAGAAAAAATGTGGCTTCTTGATGGGGAACAGGGTTTTAAGTAAATTTGACGTAGTGACCTAGTTTTTCACCCGGCATAACCCATATTCAACTTTGACCATGATATCATTTAGAAAAAAAAAAACAAAAAAAAAAACATTTTGATATTGTTTCACGAAGATTAAAGCAAAACTGTGGCCTCTAGCGGGTGAACAACGCTTTAAAGCATTTTTACCTTCTGACCTAGTTTTTAATTCGACATTACCTATATTTAAAGACATACATTCTGATACAGTTTCATGAAGACTGTAGCAAAACGGTGGCCTGTAGAGGGTGAATAAGGTGTTAAAGCAATTTCACCCAGTGACCTAGATTTTAATCCGACATGACACACATTCAAACTCGATCCAGATACCATCAAGACAAACATAAATGTATTGTTTCATGAATATTGAAGTTAAACTGTGACCTCTAAAGGGTGAAAAGGTTTTAAAGCAATTTGACCTACATGTAGTGACCTAGTTTTTTTATCAGTTACCTCCTATATTAATTGCATTGTAACACCCTGACCTGATGAGAGCGGAACCATTTAGGCAATTTTGGAAGAGGGTCCCCATAGGATCAATCCTGAAAATTATTAAACCGGTTTAGGTGGAGATGTCTTTTAAGTAAATCGCTGACAGACAAGAAAACATTTAAAGGTCTTTCTAGTTTTAGTTTTGGTGGCCATCTTTTTTTTTTTAATTTTATTTTTATTTCTGACACAAAGGAAACATCGTAAGCATATACGATGGTGTGAATAATGACATCCTGCCCAAACTGACAGAAGACAGAGATGAAGGGGAAGGGGCGAGGATTAGGTAACAAGGCTTCATTCCATCACTACAATAAACTCTAAACTCATTTGGATCCAGACGGTCCAGACGGATAAGCACAATGGTTGTTCCCCAAGAAAGAGGAACTACCATTCCATAATCATTACCTCTGCTGCCATGTTTCAACCGTCAGTGGTTAGAATTGGTTTTATCAAAGAGAAAAAAAATAATCACAAACTCCCAGGCGTTCGAGCCAGTAAATTAGTACGAAAAGGTCACTCAGGAAAGGCCACCAAGAAAGAAAGCAGCCATCGCAGATCACCTTATGAAAGAAGGCGATATGGAGGCACATATCGGATCATCAGAAGAAACATGAATCAAGAGCACAAACAAATAGGACAAATAAGTTCTGAAGTAAGATCCTTTGGAAGCTAGGAGTACACCAAATAAACGAAAATAGCAGACCGGTTTTATTGAGTTTGTTCATGACCAGTACTGGAATGTGCAACAGCGACCACGCCCTCTAGCACCGGCTTAAGCAGAAATCTATTTTCAAGATGATACCAAATAAACTCAATGATCCCAAAGGACCAGAAAATATAATCTGCACTATGATGACTGCCTTGCTACAAATAGAACTACAACTAAAATACTTGCTAATAAAATAGAAGTGAAGGCAACGATCAAGAATCGATATATTTAACACACAGCTCCCATCAGAAACACAAAAGGGAAAGAAATACAAACATGGTACAAACTACACTTCAATGAATGAGTGTTTGAGTTTTACGTCCCACCAACAGCTAAGGTCATACGGAGACGGGACCTCGGTTTAAAAGCTCATCCGAAAGTCTCGAGAAGCCCGGGATCGATCCTGCGACCCCTGGTTTACAAGACGAGTAGCATAACCACTACGCCACGGAGGCTTCTTCTAGATCTCAATGGAAACATCAACGGCGGAAAGCCAACAGACCAGCCACCCTCCTACTAAACGTCCAATTGGCTATCCAAAACAAAATAATATAAATGATAAGTTTCATTGTAAGCCCATGTTTGATATAATTCCCCCATGTGTTAAAGGAGACACGTAAATTAGAGAAAATTCTAAATAAATTCATTTTCTCAAGGTTTGGGGCTGCTCTTCAAGAGAAGAATTTGCTCCCGGTGTGAGCCAATTTTTCTCTTTCAGAGTAGCCTTTTTTAAACTTATGGAAAACGTCATATATATGAGTAGTTTACTTTTCTTGCAGTTTTAAATTTTCGCACATACGTTGTGTGCGTTATGAGTGTTACGCCCGTGTTTCCTTCAATAATAAATCTTCAAAAATAAATACACCTTTATAGCATCATCAAATTCCTCTCAGGTTACTTTGTTATAAGATATCTGTCAGTTTGGGCAAAGAACCTTATATATGTATATATATGTATATGATTATTTTCCATGAATCTATATATAATGTAACATTCTATATGTGTTCAGGTTTAACTATATAACCAAACACAAAAATAAAAAAGGTACAAGGAGTGCTACAAAACTGTAGTTGAACAAGGTTCGCTTACTTATCCATATATCTGTCCGGGACCTTATGAAATTGGCCTGGTGATTTTTTATTACAGACTACTATTTATTAAAATTCCTTTATATTTAAACCACCGTGACATCCTTTCGAAGTTTGCTAAACCAACCCGTTTAATGTAGGAAATTTTTTCAACTTTGTAGTAATTTGTAACGATTTTCCTAAAAGCTGTTATACATGTTAATTTCTCTTCGAATTTCATTCTATAGATAAACTGCTTTCCCAACAGCAATATTAAATTTAATGGTCTATTGAAAGTGCCATTTCCTAGCAGGATATCAATTTTATTTAGGTGTGTGTTTTGTAGTCCACAGTCTACTTGTAATAAAACTTTTAAACGTTCCCAAAATACTGATATTTGGTGGCCATTTTGTTCACCCGAACCGAATGGTTTAAGCAAATTTGGTAGAGGAACAGTTCTGTGAAATTATTTTGTCTGGGTCAGTGGCCTAGGAAGACTTGTTGTTTTAAGGTTTTTCTATTTTCATCTCTGGCAGCCTTTTTGTTTAGCGGAGCGGAACCTTTGGGCCATTTTGGTAGAGGGTCACCCAAGGAACATTCCTGAAAATTATGTCATAATCCATTCACCCGTTTAGAAGGATATGACGTTTAAGTAAATTGTTGACAGACCCACGACGGATGACGCACAACGAACGACGGGCAACTAACATTGAGCGGTCACAAAGGCTCTCCTTGAGCCTTTGGCTTAAGTGAGCAAAAATGTTTAACGTAACATTTTTTCGGGGGCGGGGTGAGGGTGGGGGCTAATTAGGGCTGGGTGAAAACCTGAGTACCCGGAGAAAACAACCTGACCTTCCGTTGCAGAACTTAGCGGTGAGAGAGTAAGCGCTCTTATCGAGGCCCGTGCAACACTTTGATACGTACAAAGATAATACCCCATTATCATTGAAACAGCAGAGCGGCATAGTACGGAACCCTGGAAGGGACATACATTTTTAATATGTATTGCGAACAAGATATTATGTTGTGCGAACAAGATATTATTTTCTGCGCACAAGATAATATGTTGTGTGCACAATATGTTATCTCGTGCGGACAATATAACATATCCTGTGCGGACAACATAATATCTTTTCCGCACAAGATATATCTTGTTTGCACAACTTAATATCTTGTGCGGACAAGATATCATCTTGTTCGCACAACAGATTATCTTGTTTTCATAACATAGATATTTTGGGGCAGCATTATATCTTATGCTTATGATTAAATTGTGCTAACAAGATAATATTGGTGCGAACGAAATATTAAGTTGTGCGCCCAAGATATTATCGTGTGCGCCCAAGATATTATATTGTCCGCACAAGATATTAAGTTGTGCACACAAGACAATATCTTGTGTGCACAAGATAATATCTGTTGTGCACAAGATATTATGTTGTCTTCACAAGATATATGTTGTGCAAACAAGATGATATGTTGTGCGAAGAAGATAATATTTTGTGCAAACAAGATATTATGTCGTGCGAACAAGATAATAAGTTGTGCGCACAAGATAATATGTTGTCCGCACAAGATCTGTGTTGTACAAACAAGATGCTATTTTGTGCACACAAGATAGTAAGTTGTGCGAACAAGATATTATCTTGTGCGCACAACCTATTAAAATAAATTGCATGTCCCTTCCAGGGTTCCGTAGCATAGTGAATACTCCAAAATATTTTTTCTCTGATAAAAAATATGATATTTTTGCCTTATTTCTGTAGAAAACATAAATTGTGGTTCTTGTTAGAACCGCCTTATTGAGGCTGCTCTAACGTGTTCTTAAAATCTATGTTTTCGTCAAACTGATGCTGTTCTTATGATTATCTCAATACCTAAAGTTCGGCTCCCGCCCATCGGGACTTGGCGAAATAGATGGGCTGCATGATGCTTCCACACAGAGCTGAAACCGACCGCACACGAGTACTAGTAAACCGCTTAGAGGATCTAAGTCTGTCCAGGCAAAGCGGTGCGAGTCGGTCCGTCCATACTTATAAACCCTATTGGTTTCATTGAGCGACAGGGCTTTAAATGTCATTTCATCTCAATGTCGGGTAAAAGTCCCACAAAATTGGAAGCAACGTCTCCAAAATGACTATACTGTGTTGACGGGGACGGTAAACCTCAAATCAAACAAAAAACAAAACAATACCTAAAGTAAACCTACCAGCGGGCACATGACGTCCAAGCAACGTCGCATCAACGTCGATGCAACGTCGTCCCATCGACCCTGATACGATGTTGCATACACGTTGGGATGACCGCTTGGTTACATTTATTATGTCTTTACATGGGTACCGTGTTTACCGTATGTATTCGGACGCGGCGTCTCAGCAGGGTCTACACTGTTTGCCACTAATCCAGCAATTTTTAGACGCAGCATCTGGAATTTCAGAACAAGTATAGTATGTAGTTAGGGTGTCCGAATCCTGACACCCCAACTCCTTACCATACTTGTTCCGAAATTTGAACGGCGAATACTAAGGGTAAATACGGTATCCAACGCACGGATTGGAAAATACGGTATCCACCGCACGGAGTTGTTAACGTGACACATTCCCGGAATATCATTACGAAATCACGCCTATACAAATACATTGTGACCTTTATCAACGAAAAAATGAAAATTTTAAGATGAAAAATTGTGCTAATTGTCTTATTTCTGCTCAAAATATAGATTGTGGGTACTCGTTAGAACCGCCTCTTCGAGGCGGTTCTAACGAGTACCCACAATCTCTATTTTAGAGCAGAAATAAGAAAAATAAGGTTTACCCCTGTAAATCCCAGTTTTACTATATAAAAGTGGGGTTCAAGGGGGTCAAAATTATATAGGCTTGTTTTCGTGATGCATAATATATAGGGCAAGTGTCGGTGTATATGCCATTGGTCGCGCTTAGCAGGCATGTTGGCATGTCCTGGCAACCTCCCTGTATTATCGCGAGAGCATTAGGATTAACTGGACAAGGGCCGACACTAACAAGAAATGGATGGACGCAGATATCATCGGAGTCGCGGCCATAATTGGCATATGTAATGTCCAAGACGGTACCAGGTTTGTGTAAACAACTAAGAGTTTCAGTGTCGTCCTCACAGATGAATTTTGTGTCTGAAAGAGAGAAAAGAAGCCATATCAAATCAAAGCATTGAGAGTACTGATGGATCGACTGTCTCTGAGTGTAGGCTGAGAAAATAGTCCTGAACTTAGACTTCTCGTTCAACCTTTAAATTCCAGTATTATAAGTGTAGATCTGATCAGACGCCGGGTTATGTTGCCTTGTGTGGCGTCTGTTTATGTATCTAATCACGGTTTGCACTGATTGCATTTTGGAGGTTCTCCAGTTTATTTATCTTTTATTATGCCCCAAACTTCGAAGAAGTTGATGGGGCTCTGTCTTGTCCGTCTCTGTCTGTCTGTCTGTCCGTCTGTCCGTTGCGCTTTCACCCTGTAGGAAACTCAAGAATGGTTTGAGCTAGGATCTCGAAATTTCATATGTGGAATGTGCATGAAAAATAAGCGGACACGTATTTTATTATTTTTTTTTTCGCCGGACTTGTCTTTGCAGTGTTACGCCCCTATTCGGACTTATGCATTGTGGCTATGGGGAAACCTTGTGAGCAAGATATCTGGAGAACCACTTGAGCTAGGCTCATGATATTTAGTAAACAGTCTGGGTCTAAGGTGTAGATGACCTGATTAACTTTTGACGAAATTCCGAAAATATTAAACGGAGTAACGCCCCTTTTCGGACTTATGCATTGCGCCGCCGGGCTATGGGGAAACCTTGTGAACAAAATATCTGAAGGACCGCCTGAGCTAGGCTCATGGTATTTAGTAGAGAGTTTGGGTCTAATGTGTAGACAATCTGATTAACACTTGATGAAATTCAGAAAATATTTAATGGAGTAACGCACCTTTTCGTACTTATGCATTGTGGCAATGAGGAAACCTTGTGAGCAAAATATCTGGAGAACTGCTTCAGCTAGGCTCATGATATTTAGTAGACAGTTTGGGTCTAAGGTATAGATGACCTGATTAACTTTTAATGAAATTCCGAAAATATTTAATGGAGTTACGCTCTTTTTCGGATTTACGCATTGTGGCTATGGGGAAACTTTATCAGCAAAATATCTGGAGAACCGCTGGAACTAAATTAGGCTCATGATATTTAGTAGACTATTTGGGTTTTCGGACTTATGCATTGTGGCTACGGGGAAACCTTGTGAGCAAGATATCTGGAGAACCACTCGAGCTAGGCTCATGATATTTAGTGAACAGTTTGGGTCTAAGGTGTAGATGACCTGAGTATCTTTTGACGAAATTCCGAAAATATTTAGCGGAGTAACGCCCTTTTTCGGACTTATGCATTGCGGATATGGGGAAACCTTGTTAATTATGTTTTTCTTGGGCGAATTTTACAAGTGTATTTATACTAACAGTATTTACCTCATAGATACACACTATTAGTGCCCAATTGAAACTATAGTCGTTCAAAACGCAGTGAGACGTGACTGCACTTTAAATTTTGGACTCGTCCATAATTGAGGGGAAATAGCCTTTAATTGGCGATAGCTACCGTCCTATTATTAATCTTATGTAACATAGAAGTATAGTCGAGAGGGTCTAGTAACGCGTCCGCCAACATGGAGGTCTAGGGTTCAAGTCTTTGGGGAGGTTTTTATTTATGTATTATTACTTTTTTTTTTTTTTACTTTTCTTTAACATTTTTCGTAAATGTGATCACGTGTTTACCGTGTAAATCATAAAAGTGGGTCACACAAGATACTGGTTTGTTTGTTTGATTGGCGGTTAACGTCCCCGTCCATTTTGGAGACGTTTCTACCAATTCTGTGGGGTTCTATCCGACATTGAGATGACGTCACAAAAACACGTCTATATAATTTTGACATCACCGAACCCGACTTTCATATGGTAAAACTTGGGTTTATAGGGGTAAACAATATTTTTTTTATACTTGCTCTAATAAATAGATTGTGGATACTCGTTAGAACTGCTTCGTCGAGACGGTTCTAATGAGTGCCCACAATCTATGTTTGGAACAAAAATAAGAAATAAATATTGTAAATTTTCATCAAAATTTTCGTTCTTTTGGTAGTAAATATTTCCAATATTTTTGTATAGGCACGCTTTTGTAATGAAATGACATCTCAAACCCTACCCTCCTAATGAAACCAAAAGGGGTCACATGAATGGACGGGCCAACTCACAACACCTCGCCTGCCGGGCATCATTAGATTTACTAAGCGATTTACCATTATTCATGTGCGATCAATTTCAGCTCTGTCAAAAATGTTACTAAGATGGATACCATCATTATATACTGTCAGTGAAGGCGAAGCTGCATGTTTGAATGCTTTGTTGAAATGTATCTGAACATTATAAAATGAAATAAAATATAATTGTTTAAAATAAAAAGGGAACCAAAACATAAAATATGAAAAATACAAATAAAGAAACTAACTATAAACATTAAAGATGAAAATTAAATAGAAAATAATAAAAAAAAATATGAATGCCACTGAGACTCGAACCCTACTCGGTTAAAAGGTTCTAGTTTGACTCCCAGTGCTAAGCATTACACGAAACCACTAAGCCAAGACTTTTACATGACGGAAATGTCAAAACATTTATCTATCTATTTAAAATCAAGTGTAAATGTTGTCCGAAACCTGCTTCCCCTAAAAAATGGAATAGTCTTGTCACGCTTAATCTTTGAACTCTCAAAGGTCGTTGATGAACTATAGTTTTTAGTTTTCTGTCAATCATTGTTACGTATTTACCTTGTGGATCCGTATGTTATTTAGTGGGCGTGGTTTAGAATGCTCATATTTCCTAGTGGTTTTATGAGTAAATGTTGGATTAAAACTATGTTACTAATAGTTGAATTCGAATATATTTATATTCAATTTATGTTACTGTATCATTAAGTTAACAGCAATCTGATAATTTGCTACATAGCCAATAATTAGGTTGCACTATGAGTATCTTCCCTTAGACATAATAGCTGCAAGTATAAGCTTTAGTAAAGCTTTTCATTCCCATCATCAAGTTCTTATCGATAATGTTTAAGGTCGATTGTCAACCAAAATTTTTGATTGATTTTACGTTTAACGTCCCCGTCAGCACCGCGAATGTCATTTGGAGTCGTTGTTTCCAATATCATGGGATATTTACCCGTCATTAAGATGAAATGACATCTCAAGCCCTACCACCAACTGAAAACAATTCAGGGTTTATATGCATAGACTGTCCGACTCGCACCACTTTTCCTGGGTAGGCTTAGAACCTCAATGCAGTTTACCAGTAGGCCTACTCGTGTGCAGTCGGTTTTAGCTCTGCACGGAAGCATCATGCAGCCCAAACTGTTTCTTCAAGACCCCATGGACGGGGGCAGTCGACCATGTTACCAAGCACAAAATCTTTTTCAGCGCTAAAGTCCATATGGCTATATATCACTGACGTGAGGTCAGCGTATTGCGTAATAGGGTTAGCTGAACAATCTGGGCTGGAATCATGCATGTGTTGGGTTTGACATATAGTGTAGGTCCAGCTCAGACGTCACAGAACACGGCGTCTGATGAGGGTCTATACTGTTTGCTTAGATCACAATAATACAGAATATTTACATTTCCAGTGTAAAGTCTAAAGTAAACCTATAGAAAACAACGCAGCTCATACTTGCATGAACGCATCGAGTTACTTGATTTTCAGTGACGTCAAGTGACGTCATTCTAAACCATGATTCCAACACGGGCGTTGGTGACGTCAACGCTGTCCCGCTCTTTGTAGAAAAAAAATCAGCGTGTAAATATTTTTCAGCTTTAAGAGTTTGCCCTATAAGCATTTTTTCGCCCAGTGATGATGGGCAAATAATGCAAACATAGAAAACATACTTAATTTTTCTGCTTTCCATGAAAGTATGAACGACAGCGAACCGCTAGCAAAATTTACATGAACCCCTTCGGTGTTCAATTACTTTGCACGCGACCCACAGCGTCCATACTTTCATGAACAGCAAAATAAATAAAATAAAATTCATTTCTTAAATGTACTTCAAACTGCACGTTACAAGTGATAGCCATGTGGACTTTAGCGCTGAAAAAGATTTTGTGCTTGGTAACATGGTCGACTGCCCCCGCCCATTTGGGCGTGCACTGATTGCCTAGACCGGGTCCTAGACCTGCATATCAAAATACTTAGGATCATTTTGGTAGATATGAAATCAACAGCTGAATAAGCCCATTTTGTTCGGGACACTGTGGCCTAGTGGCTAAGAGCACTGACTCTTCATCATTAGGCCTCTCACCGTTGTGGCCACATGTGAGCACGCCAAATTTGGCAATGGAAGGTCAGATGTTTTTTTTTCTCCAGGTGCTCTGTTTTATGCACCCGCCAAGAAGTGTGGAGGGGTATATAGTTGGTCCGTATGTTCGTTAGTCTGTATGTCAAATATTGAAGTACTGTTCTTGTCTCTGCAACTTCTCCTAGAGTATTTGATAAAAGGCATTGAAATTTTCAACACAGTTTAGACATGCATTGAAAATGTGCATAACGAAAACAGAATTCTGATCCAGCTGCTTATTGCAGAATTATGTCCCTTTGAACGACTTAATATGTGTAGCTTATCCGGTTAAACAGAACTGTTCGTTTCTTCGCAACTCTTCCTACAGTATTTAATGCAAGGCATGTGCATTAAGGAAACAGAATTCTGATCCCATCCCTTATTGCTGAATAATGTCCCCTTGAACAACTTGAGCATTTCTAGCATATGAGGTTAAATAATACTGTTCGTGTCTCCGCAACTCCTACCGTATTTGAAGCAGGACATTGAACCGGCAACGCCGTTCAGACATGCATTGAATATGTGCCTAAAGGAACAAGATTCTGATCCAGCCCCTTATTACAGAACTATGTCCAGTTGAACGACTAAAACCATTTTGGCCATATGAGTAGCATAGGAGGCTAAATAGTACTGTTCGTGTGTCCATAACTCCTACACAGTGTTTGGTGCAGGGCAT
Organism: Lucinisca nassula; assembly: GCA_963580285.1. Taxonomy (NCBI): domain Eukaryota; kingdom Metazoa; phylum Mollusca; class Bivalvia; order Lucinida; family Lucinidae; genus Lucinisca; species Lucinisca nassula. Next base: position 53,416,379 of record OY757010.1, read on the forward strand.
TGAAAATTGCCACAAAGTTGAGAATCGCAGAACGAGGCGTCTGAACAGTCTACACTATTTGCAAAACTGTTTTCGTAAGTTTAAACCTCAAATTCGTGAAATCTGGTTTCGCCTGTCAGATAATAGCTAAAATTAGTGTCATGTATAACAAGCGCATTATTGAATTTCGTATAGCGCATTTGATAAACCAACTGACCTAACATCGATGAAAATAGTACAGGACTATTAATAACTGTAATCTGGGTTTCCCAAAAGTGGTCACGTGGACAACAGCACGATTTCAGTTCCTTGCTTTATAACTTAGGGTCAACTGGTAAACCAGTCGACCCAAAAATGACCTGACGTTTATACGAAGAGTTTGTTTTGATATGTGAATACCATTTACGAGAAAACAAAGTGATCTGTGAGGAAAAACGGCCCTTAGGTGTGTAAAGAGTGCTAATTAAACAAACGCGTCGTCCACATATCAGTTTGACAGGACTGAAATAAATCGAGCAATCTAATTTGCATAAAAGCGCGTAAAATCGAAATAGTCTCTTTTACCATAGTTATACTCTTAAAGACGAAGCATTTTGCAAGGATATGTTTGTGAAAAATAGGTCACGATAAGCTAATTTTAACTATACTAATTTGCGTAATTTATGCAAATGATATACAATAAAATCTTAAACACCGCTGAATCCGATTTTCAGGATAACAACAATTTTGGACCATTTTATTTTACATTAAGAGAAAAAGCAAATATTTCGAATTATTGCTCGTATCTACCAATCGCTTTGAGATGTCTGTTGCAGACAGAACAACAGAGGTCAGAGGAAGAAAGCTCTGGGTGTGACGCTTTAGTTCTGGCTTTGCGCTGTGCGCGTTTCTGCTCTGTTTCGTTGATTCTTTTGCCTCGTATTTACTAGCGCCTCTGCTGACTCTCCTGATATGGGCTTCCACTTTCACTTTGGCCTTTCACTGTAATGGTGGGCTCCTTTTAAGGCTTGCCAGGACCACCTCGGTCCTTTTTGATGCTGATTGTGATGTCATAGCAGTCATAGGAGTCAGACCTTTTTGCATCTTCACCCTTAGCTATTTCGTTAGCAAAGAGAAACAGTACGAAAACATGCCTATACAAATACACTGCAAATTTTACTTCCAAAAAATGAAAATTTTAAGATGAAAAAATGTGATTTTGTTCTTATTTCTGCCCAAAATATAGATTGTGGGTAATCTTTAGAACCGCCTCATCGAGGCGGTTCTAACGAGTACCCACAATCTATATTTTAGAGCAGAAATAAGAAAAATAAGGTTTACCCCTGTAACCCCAGTTTTACTATATAAAAGTGGGGTTCAAGGGGGTCAGAATTATATAGGCATGTTTTTGTGATGCTTGTCTAGCACCTCTGTCTCTGCATAGTCTCCACCAAATATCTGAATGACGTCTGCATCTAATTTGGTTCGGAAGTAAACGTTTTCAATTCATTACGAAAACACGCCTTTTTCAGATATATTGGAAAATTTTAACACCAAAAAATGAAAATTTTCTAATAAAAATGTTCATATTTTTCATGTTTCTACCCACAATCTTTATTTTTGAGCAGAAATACTGTAAGAAAAGGTTTGCCCTGTTAACCCCAATTTTACTATATAAAAGTGGGGTTCAAGGAAGTCAAAATTATATATTTCCGTGATGCACCCATAACATTTTTCCTCCCCCTTTTTCTCGTCAAATATCTACATTAGCCTCGAACACCGATTATTTGCACACTGATTCGAAATCGGTCTTGAATCCTTCGTGTTTGTGTGTGTGTGTGTGTGTGTTTTTTTTTTTTTTTTTTTTTTTTTTTTTTGCTGTTGTAATAGGTGGTATTTATTTATATTTTTTTTTTCAAATTTTATCTCAGAAAACGTAGTTCTACTTCCTTTTTTTTTCGATGATTACAGATAACAATTACAAGGTATAATTTTGAGTTATTTTGCTGACAAGGTAAAAATGCCCAAATTTACAGAGGACCATAACACGTACACTTTTTTTTCCAAAGTCACAGTATTTAAAAGTTTATCAGGTCGTCTACTCCTCACTACATCACGAAAACACGCCTTTATAATTTTGCCCCGCTCAAACCCCACTTTTATATTGCAAAACCTTGGGTTTAAAAGGGTTAAACCTTATTTTTCTTATTTAAAATATAGATCGTGGGTACTTGTTAGAACCGCCTCGATGAGGCGTTCTAACGAGTACCCACAATCTATATTTTGAGCAGAAATAAGAAAAAATATCACAATTTTTCATCTTAAAATTTTCCTTTTTTCGGCGATAAAGATTACAATGTATTTGAATAGGCGTGTTTTCGTAATGACAAAGCCATTCCCCAAGTTTCAAGGCTCAACCCAGCAGGCACTCAACGTTGAACTAACGTTGAAACAACGTTGAATACGTTTCAACGTTAGTTCAACGTTGAGTCAACGTTAGCTTCAATACTCAATGAGATGTTTCGCTGACAAGATTTCATCCTGATCTTTTTAATGACAGATTCCATCTGTCTATTCTTGCTGTGCTGCGCGTTTAAAGTTATTCAGGCTTTTTCTTCTGGCTTTGACCGCCATAGAAATATGAGTCCACACAAAATGTAGTCCGGTTTGGCACAGTAGTCCAAATTGTACAAGCGAATTAGTTATCCTGTAAGCGTAATACAAACTTTTGAAGCAGACGACTTGACGATTCAGCATTTCATATGAATCAGCGGCATCATGCGACGGGTATACCCAGATCAATGCGGTGTCTGCTCAACAGTCTGCTCAGGTTTTACACTGTTTTCTATCAGTGCTGTCAATATTTAATCATTAAAGACCAGCCTGCTGTTGGACCAGGTCAGCAGTAGACAAGAATATTAATGGGTTTTCTTTCTGACTTTCGAGGTCAAGTTTAGGTCAGTTACAACTTCGGTGTATATTGACTTTGCGTGGCGAAATTGAAAAGAAAGGCTGCCTCTTTCAAAGCAGAAGTAAAACAAAGATCAGGAATCGATACAATTAACTTACTCCACCCATCAAAGACACCAAAGGGAGAGAAACACAAACATGAAGCGACCAGACCATAATGGAATAAAAATCAAAAATGAGTTCCTTTAAGAGCAATGAAAACATTCATAAGAAAGAAGATGGGTCATACTACGTAGTTTCGGCTAATAAAGCCTCATCAGTAACCCTGCAATGATCCGACAAAGAAAGCCAGAGGAAACATACTGCAATTTTGCGAATTTCAAATAGGCAGTCGATTCAAAGACTGATATAAATCAAAATGGGGTCCAAATAATTAAAAACCTGTCTAGAATATGAGTCTAAACAAATAATTTATTTCTGATTTCTCATAATATTCACGCTGATCTCAAAGGACCAAAAGTAAAATATAATCTGCACTATGGTTGATGTACGGGGAGACGTTTTACGGCCGCCACACGGCACAACACCAGCTGCAGTGAAGGCAAATAAAAATCAAAAATGAGTTCCTTTAAGAGCAATGAAAACATTCATAAGAAAGAAGATGGGTCATACTACGTAGTTTCGGCTAATAAAGCCTCATCAGTAACCCTGCAATGATCCGGCAAAGAAAGCCAGAGGAAACATACTGCAATTTTGCGAATTTCAAATAGGCAGTCGATTCAAAGACTGATATAAATCAAAATGGGGTCCAAATAATTAAAAACCTGTCTAGAATATGAGTCTAAACAAATAATTTATTTCTGATTTCTCATAATATTCACGCTGATCTCAAAGGACCAAAAGTAAAATATAATCTGCACTATGGTTGATGTACGGGGAGACGTTTTACGGCCGCCACACGGCACAACACCAGCTGCAGTGAAGGCAAATAAAAATCAAAAATGAGTTCCTTTAAGAGCAATGAAAACATTCATAAGAAAGAAGATGGGTCACACTACGTAGTTTCGGCTAATAAAGCCTCATCAGTAACCCTGCAATGATCCGGCAAAGAAAGCCAGAGGAAACATACTGCAATTTTGCGAATTTCAAATAGGCAGTCGATTCAAAGACTGATATAAATCAAAATGGGGTCCAAATAATTAAAAACCTGTCTAGAATATGAGTCTAAACAAATAATTTATTTCTGATTTCTCATAATATTCACGCTGATCTCAAAGGACCAAAAGTAAAATATAATCTGCACTATGGTTGATGTACGGGGAGACGTTTTACGGCCGCCACACGGCACAACACCAGCTGCAGTGAAGGCAAATAAAAATCAAAAATGAGTTCCTTTAAGAGCAATGAAAACATTCATAAGAAAGAAGATGGGTCATACTACGTAGTTTCGGCTAATAAAGCCTCATCAGTAACCCTGCAATGATCCGGCAAAGAAAGCCAGAGGAAACATACTGCAATTTTGCGAATTTCAAATAGGCAGTCGATTCCTATACAAAGGAAGGTCATAAGGACAGTTACTTTCCCACAAAATGGCCAAATGGCCATCTAAAATAAAAAGACACAAGTGATACTCACAGTAAGTAACAAACAACAATATAAAAAGACCGCAACAGAGGAACCGCCTTGGAACGGTCAGTGGAAAGAATTCCACTGGGGAGCTTAAATCGATTTTACATGGCCATAATCCTCGCCCTTACCTCTGTCGCGGTATACACTAATTTTGTGTAGTCCGCATGAAGGTTCCTAACTCATGAGTGTACCATCTCCGAGAACATACAAATAAAAAAAACTACAGAGATGAAACAAGGTTGAGGACTCGACAGCATACAACAACAGAATTGCTGGAGCAAAAGAAAACCAACAGTTAGACTCCGAGGGGCCCGACCAAAGACGGAGCATCAGGCGCCAGCCAACATAAAGAATACTAAAATAAAATTCCAGTTATGTTTTTACGCAGAAACCGTCATATAATCTTAAGCCCGACCCACCGGTGTGCAATCAAAGAGGGAAGCAAAGTTGCCAGCCGTGATTGGGTTAACCACCATGCATGCAGTCTGTTTTATAACATTTATGCTGTACCCAATCTTTATATATCGACTAACGATTTTACGAAATTGGGTACTGAAGTCATTACAGGCATGTATTTTTTTTTTCAAAAATTTATATACTAAGTCACCTTAGAATTCGGGTTCCGATAGGCCTTGTTGCAGAAGTGTTTTAAGTCCAACATTGAATTTTGAAACCAAATCAGAATGACGTCTATAAAACTTAGAAAAGGCTTTACGTAGTTCATGATACCGATACCCCTGATTAAGAAGTTAAGCGGTTAATAATTTTTTACGAGTGTTGAAGTCGGATACATGACTAGACACACTAGCGAATCGAATTAACCTAGAAATATAAACCCTAACCCCGTACGATGTCGCATGAGGAACATCACCGTCCAAAAAAGGAAAATTTACAATCTCGAAATCAAAATCATCACGTTTATCATAAATTTTGCAAGAAACAAATCCATCTACAATAGATAAATGTAAATCCAAAAAGGGGGCCTCGGTATCAGAGGAATTTGCCTTAACCGAAGTTCTAGGGAATAAATCTGACTGATCAAACCATCAAAGTAAGTATCATCAATATTTAATAAATTATCTAAATATCTAGAAGTAAAACAAAACGCTTCAATAATTTCAGATTGGTTATCAATGGAAAGCGACAACATGAAGTCTCTTTCATAACAATACAAGAACAGATCAGCGGGAAGCGACAACATGAAGTCTCTTTCATAACAATACAAGAACAGATCAGCCACAAGAGGTGCGCAATTCGTACCCATCGGAATACTAGCCTGGAATATGGTACAGATACTTAGTGTAGGTCCGTGATGGAAGAGTGCACTCCAGAAACCCAAGGCAGTGAATACATCAAAGCACTGACAACACTCATGCCGATTGTCTCTTAATGCAGGCTGGTCATGAACGGAGACTTGGACTGATTCGTTTAAACTTAAGATGTTAGTAACTAATGCAAAAAGTGTAGAACAAGATCAGCACCGTGTTGTATGGCTTTTGAATTGAGTTTACATTGTTTGCCAGATCCAACATTTGATTCATGTGCAGATTTTACAGATAACACTTACATGTACCCAACACTGACAAACGACGCGGCTATGTTTGGGTTGACTTTTTGGCATTCGACCCGAAGTTGATAATAAGAAAAGCGCTTCAGTGCTAATGTCTACGTGACTATCACTGACTTGTCAGAACGCGTCTTCTTATCAAAATCTTCACTATTTGTCTGGAATTTCAGAGTTAAATGAAACAGTTTAAATCTCAGCCCAGGCCTATTATTCCAACCTACACCCCACACTCGCAGTGCTTTGATTCTGAAACCAAACAATTACAACACACTTAGTCACCATGTCCTTAAGCTAAAAAGGTTAAATCAATCAACCGTGACGTCTGGTTACCAGTCCGGCCACGTCGATCCTGTGCACCACCCTCACACCAGTACGGATAGAAACCACATTTATACCGCAAGCAGGCATTTTAGTAACCTAATAAAGGGGGTCGAATAACTGCTCGCTATAACCGGTAGTGACCTATAATACCTTCTACTGACCTATAATGCGTGCAGTGACCGTTTATAGACCGGACCTACTTTTCAGGTCCCTATTTTACAAGTATAAACAATAACATGCAAACTTTCATAAATGTGAAAACAACCAAACCGCAAGTTAAAATCCTTGCAATATTTATTTAAACAGATTTTCAGAAATTTCAGCTAAATTCTTACCTTCTCGGCTCTTCCTGGTTTGAATGGCCCGTTGGAATAACTGCGCACTGCTACTGCAGTTGCGTCTCAACCTCGAAAATAATTTTTAAAGCTAAAATAAACTATTTATTTGCAGATTTTCATACAGAAAGCAAAGCGCTGAGAAACTTTTATTCGAGCGTCCGTGTTGTTTCCTTCGTCTTTGTGGCGCGGTGACGTCAGAAACTTTGCACTCGTTGACGTCACGTTATACTACGTGTGCGCGCCATGGCACTGAATGTCGTTTAACATGCCACACTGTCTGCTGTCTTTTTTGCTTAAATTTGCTAAATTATTGCAAAACCCATTGGTTGTTTTGATTGCGGTATAAACTAAATACATGGCTAGTGTCTTTAATAATAAAATATAATGGGTTCGCCCCGACAATTTTATAGGGGCTCGCTAAAGCTCGCCCCTATAAATTTGTCTAAGGCTCACCGATTATATTTTATTATTAAAGACACTAACCATGTATTTACTATGTTCAGGATCAAACTTTTGATGTGTAATGTAAGGTCGTGCCTAGAAAAGAAGAAACTGAATCTGTTCTCAAAAAAGCATTTAGTGAGAGCGTATTGTAACAGTTTTCATTAAAAGATCGTAAGCGTGCCCAGCTGGTCGGAAAGCGGATGACGTTGACTCTGATTTTGGGCGTCACATGTGTGTGATCTATCGTCTATTGGAGCGACATCTTACTATATACAGAAGACGCTAGTGGACGTCGACGTAGCGGAAGACCGACGTCCGTACGTCAAGATCGATTCGACCGTCAGACGCATATGCGAAACAGATTTGCACCGGCAGCTGCTACACTGTACCTGTAGAGGGGTCTCAACTATCGACTAATAAGCACTGCCCCTGATCGTCGCGCTTATGCGATGCACGTTTGAGAGCTAGGCGTCCCTGTCGTGACCAAAGTTAACGCGTCGACACAGTACGGAACACTTACGCTAGTGCATGAAATACGTAAATTGGCGTATAAGCGACTGACATAAGCGTTTCAGTGACAAATCGCACTTCAGCGTGAATCACGCCGCTTGTCGTTTCCGGGTGTTTCGACGTATAGGTGTAAGGTATGCCGAGGCGACGCATGCGTAACAGAGCATGACATATCGGTTGAAATAAGCGTAATTGTGTGGCGAGCTATTGCGTGTAGTTAGCGAACGCAGCTTAGTGTCATTAAGAACATGCAAGATCATAGCTGAGACGTGAACTGAACAGCGAGACGTTACATCAATCAAGTGCTTCGGCCTCACATGGTTCCATTTATTTGGTTACGCTCAGAATCCGGGATATCTTATCCAGCAGGATTACGAGCGGGTTCATAGTGCTGTTCTTACTCAAACATGTCTTCACGCCAATGGAATTCATGTACTGGACTAGCCAGCCTTTCTTCTCCGATCTGTTTCCCACAGAGTATCTTTGGGTAGAGGTGTCCACAACCGACCAGACAAAAACTGTTACTTATGGACAGTAGCATCGTTAAAACTTGAATTTTAATGTTTGGTTTTGAAAACGTAAATAGTTTCTTTCAAAAATTTGAAACATCGAATGGCGTTACATAATACCACCGGTCTATAGACATCTGCAAACATATCATATACTGGAATTTGCAGAACTACCTTTCTAAATTTTAACCTTTTTTTACAAAGGTTTTCTGTAAGTTTTCACAGTGGTATGATTTTCTCATAGAATCTGTCAATTCAGTGCCTTTGGCGCTTTGATTTAAAGAGCCATAACTCATGTCCCCGCCCATCGGGGCTTGGAGAAATAGATTGGGCTATATGATGCTTTCATGGAGAGCTGAACCGATCGCACATGAATACTAGTTATACCCCCGGCATACGCAGTATGCCATGGGGGTATATAGTTTTCGTATTTTCTCTCTGTGTGTGTGTGTGTGTGTGTGTGTGTGTGTGTGTGTGTGTGTGTGTGTGTGTGTGTGTGTGTGTGTGTGTGTGTGTGTGTGTGTGTGTGTGTGTGTTAACATTTTCGTGTCCGCTCCATAACTTTTGATCTGCTTGACATATTTTCATGAAACTTCACATAAATGTTAAACACCATGAGACGACGTGCAGAACACATGCACCGTAACTCTTGCTTTTCTTCTTTCAGAGTTATTGCCCTTTGTATGTTTTAACTTTCTTTTGCGTGTCCGCTCCATAACTTTTCAACCGCTTGATATATTTTCATGCAACTTCACCTAAATGTTAAACACCATGAGACGACGTGCAGAACACATGAACCGTAACTCTTGTTGTTTTTTCTAGAGTTTTTGCCCTTTGTATGTTTTAACTTGCATTTTCGTGTCCGCTCCATAACTTTTCAACCACTTGATATATTTTCATGAAACTTCACATAAATGTTAAACACCATGAGACGACGTGCAGAACACATGAACCGTAACTCTTGCTTTTCTCCTTTAAGAGTTATTGCCCTTTGTATGTTTTAACTTGCATTTTCGTGTCCGCTCCATAACTTTTCAACCAGTTGATATATTTTCATGAAACTTCACCTAAATGTTAAACACCATGAGACGACATGCAGAACACATGAACCTTAACTCTTGTTTTTCTTTTTTTTAGAGTTTTTGCCCTTTGTATGTTTTAACTTGCATTTTCGTGTCAGCTCCATAACTTTTCAACCACTTGATATATTTTCATGAAACTTCACATAAATGTTTAACACAATGAGACGACGTGCAGAACACATGAACCGTAACTCTTGCTTTTCTACTTTCAGAGTTATTGCCCTTTGTATGTTTTAACTTGCATTTTCGTGTCTGCTCCATAACTTTTCAACCGCTTGATATATTTTCATGAAACTTCACATAAATGTTAAACACCATGAGACGACATGCAGAACACATGAACAGTAATTCTTGCTTTCCTACTTTCAGAGCTATTGCCCTTTGAATATTACGAGTTTTACCATACACTTGTGTCCGCTCTGTAACTTTAAAACCGTTTGAGATAATTTCATGAAGCTTCAAACAAATGTAAAGCAAGATAATAGGATGGGTAGAACACAAGAACCATAACTCTTGTTTGCATACATAACAAATTATTTCCCTTTGAAGATTGTAAATTATGTGTCTGCTAACATCTTCGTGTCTTTTCCATTACTTTTAAACGGCTTGACATATTTTCATGAAACTCCACACGAATGTTGAACACCATGAGACGTGCAGAACACATGAACCATAACTCTTGCTTTCCTACTTTCAGAGTTATTGCCCTTTGAATCTTGAAAATGGCCATTCTATGGAATATGGCCTTTATATGCAAAGAAGCTTTTGACATTGCTATTTTCAGCTGAGGTGATGGCACTGGCCGGGGGTATACGTGCCCCACTGGGCACTTTTGTCTAGTTTTGTTTGATTTGAGGTTTAACGTCCCGGTCAACACTGTAAAGGTCATTTGGAGACATGAATACTAGTAAACTGCTTAGAGGTTCTAAGCCTGCCCAAGAAGAGTGATGCTGGTTGGACCGTCCATGCATATAAGCCCTATTGGTTTCATTGGGTGGCAGGGCTTGAGGTGTTATGTCATCTCTATGTCGGGTAAAGTCCCACAATATGACATATTCAGTGTTGACGGGGACGTTAACCCTCAATTCTAACACAGCGCGCCTATATAGGCAATGCAAAATAATTGTGTTTTATTCTGCAACAAATCACAGCTCGGAAGAGCATGACGTGTGACGTCATTAAAAACTGCAAATTTATGACGTCACTAGTCGATTTACTTAACGTTAGACGGTGTAACGCCATTTTCTCGCATCGAAAACGTTAGAAAAGGATATAAATGCATGTGTTTCAGTCGATAATTTTAGCGGGATTTCTTCTAACAATGGCGAAAAGTTGTGAGATTTTGAAGGAAACAACAACATTATTGCCGATTTTCAGCGTGTTAGAATCGAAATAGATCAGCTCTAGCCTGTGATTTGTTGAGTAATAAATCACAGTTTGTCGGTCAGTTGTAAGTAGACAAATCACGCGCGCTACGCGCTCGTGATTTGTCTACTTTACAACTGACCTCCAAACTGTGATTTATTACTCAACAAATCACAGTTAGAGCTGATCTATTTCTTAAACAAAACAGAACCATAACTCAGGAAAGGGGCACAGTCCTGGTGAGAAAAAAATGTATTAACCCATATATGACAATGGAATCTTCCATCTTATAAATTTGGAGTTGTCCATTTTCAATTATAGGGGTGTCAGATTTGTTTTGTTTAATGTAAGTTGTACAAAAATGTATGTTCTTTAAGCAAACAGTGTAGACCCAGATCAGACGCCGCGTTATGCGGCGTCTGATCTGGGTCTACACTGTTTGCCAACGTCCCAAAAAAGGGCCACTAGGCATATATGGGTTAACTGTCAAAATCCTAACATGCATGGTTCCCCAGTTATGCTATACATCAAAAAGCGTGACGAACGGACGAAAGAACGGACGAACAAAGGCAAACCAATAAGCTCACCAACTTTTTAAAAGTTGGGAGGCATAATAAAGCGACGGTTGCTTTGGTGATGTGCTATCGAATCGTACCACAGCGGGCATGTGGCATTTTCTGAAATGTTGACACGCCCCGTCCATCGGAGCTTAGAGAAATAGACTGGCTGCATGTGGTCCGGCCAGAGTTAAAACCGATCGAACATGAGTACAGGTAAGCCGCCCGGAAGGACAAACCCTTCCAAGGCAACGTGGTGCGAGTCCGACAGTAACTGCGTTTAAAACCTAGAGGTTTCTTTGGGCGGTAGGGCTGGAGATGTAATTACATCTCGATGTCGGTTAAAAGACCAACAAAATTGGAAGCAACGTCTCCAAAATGACCTAAATAGTGTCGATGGCGACGTAAAGTCTCAGCACAGACAAACAAACAAACGTTCCTGACATTGATTCAACTTTAACTACCTGCCGAGGCGGTGCCATTTACCTGTTGGCCTGCATGAGAAATGGACTTCCAGATATTTGTACGTATTTGGACAACTATCGGTGTACACAGAACTTGCCGAATTGAGTTCACACGTAATCACACCCTGGCATAGCCCCTGTACTATGTCGAGAGCTCCAGAATTCATTGGACAAACGCCGCTACCAGCGGGGTGTTGGCAGATATCGTCCGAGGTTCGCCCGAAGTCGGCATAGGTGATATCTATTGACGTTCCGAGTTGATCGGCACAGCTGATGGAGCCTTTGTCGCCTTCACAAACGTAAGTTATGGCTGAAAATAAACATACAAAAACTCTGTACGAAAACACGCCTTTTCAAACATATTGAAAATTCTAACACAGCGCGCCTATGTAGGCAATGGAAAATAACCGTGTTTTATTCTACAACAAATCACGACAAGGAAGAGCGTGACGAGTGACGTCATTAAAAACTGCATATTTATGACGTCACTAGTCGATTTCCTTGATGTTAGACGGTGTAGCGTCATTTTCTCGCATCGAAAACGTTAGAAAAGGATATAAATGCATGTGTTTCAGTCGATAATTTTAGCGGGATTTCTTCTAACAATGGCGAAAAGTTGTGAGATTTTGAAGGAAACAACAGCATTATTGCCGATTTTCAGCGTGTTAGAATCGAAATAGATCAGCTCTAGTTTGTGATTTGTTGAGTAATAAATCACAGTTTGTCGGTCAGTTGTAAGTAGACAAATCACGCGCGCTCGTGATTTGATCTACTTTACAACTGACCTCCAAACTGTGATTTATTATTCAACAAATCACAGCTAGAGCTGATCTATTTCTTAATTTTACCACAAAAAATAAAAAGAAAAACTTCAGATAAAAACTGCTGAAAATTTTCATATTTCTGCTCAAAACATAGATTGTGGGAACTCATTAGAACCGCCTTGGCGAAGCGGTTCTAACGAGTACCCACAATCTATGTTTTTGACCAGAAATAAGGAGAAAAATATATACTGCTGTAAACCCCAGTTTTACTATAAAAAAGTGGGGTTTACGCGGTCCAAAATTATGTAGGTGTGTTTTCGTGATGATACAAGAATTGTATTACAAATTTTTACCCACAGGGACATTTTATAATGGACCGACTAAAAAGTAATACAAAAGTTCATAATGACAGATTAAGCAAATAACATAAAAGCTCGGACCAATATGCATATTGGGTCCGTATGCATATTGGGTCCGTGATAAAAACGAAGAAAAGTGAGGCTTTCAATGACTGCATATAGGGAACTATGAGAGTACAATAGCCCTCGAAAAGTATTCACCCTTGGCCTGAAATCCCAGCATCACTGAAAACACCACCGAAATCACCATTGAAATCGCAAAAATCATCGCAAATGAAATATTGATTATTAGTTTAAATGTTTGATTCTTGACGGGGAACATGGGATCACATGCCCCGCCTGAGAGCGATATAAGGGCCTATAGCGAGTTTAACATTACGAAAACACGCCTCTACAAATATATTGAAAACTTGGCCGCCGAAAAAAAACACGAAAATTTTAGGACAAAAAATTGTGATAATTTTCTGATTTCTGCTCAAAATATAGATTGTGGGTACACGTTAGAACCGCCTCATCGAGTACCCACAATCTATAGTTTAGAGCAGAAATAAGAAAAATAAGGTATACCCTTCTAAACCCCGGTTTTACATTATAAAATATTGCATAATTCCCAGTTCGGTGGTGTATTCCTTGCTTCCAAAGGATAACCCTTTCTAGAACATATTTGACGTCACTACATAGTCCTCTGCATTTCGCTAGAGTTCGAGCTACTTGCTAGCGACACATGATTTCAGCTTATCATAATAAGACATGACAGCTTGATGAGATTAACTGTTGCAGTAATCTAGCACACTGCATTAAAATGTGAGCTGCTAGAAGAGAGCGATTCAGATTTTTTGTCTCAACATACATAAATAAATTCACATGTAACTATAAATAATAAGTAAACCAACCCATATATGGACAACAAGCTATGAAAACCCCACTTTGCACAGAGAAAACTGGGATTTACAAGGGTATATTTTTTCTGCTCTTAGACATATGTTGTGGGTTCTCGTCAGAACCACCTTTGAAATTATTGTAACCAACCCATAAATAATTACTGCCTTGTGGAGAAAATAATTTTCACAAGCTATGAAAACCCCGCTCTATATAGAGAAAACTTTGATTTACATATGTTCCTTATTTCCACTCTTAGACATAAGTTGTGGGTACTCGTTAGAACCGCCTTAATAAAGTAACTCTAACCAACCCATAAATGATAAATGCCTTGTGGACAACGTAAATTTTGCAAGCTATGGAACCCCGCTTTATACAGCGAGAGCTGGAACTTACAAGGATATGCATTGTTTTTCCTAATTCCGCTCTTAGACAAAGGTTGTGGGTACTCGTTAGAACCACCTAAATGAAGTGATTCTGACTAACCAATAAATGAATAATGTCGTGTGGACAAAACAATGTTTTGCAAGCTATGAAAGCCCCTCATTATTATAGAGAAAACTGGGATTTACAAAGATACACATTCTTTCTCCTTATTTCGTCTCTTAGACATAGGCTTGTATACTCGTTAGAACCACCTTAATTAAGTGATTCTAAGGAGCTTTCAAAACCTATTTAAATAATAATAATAATTAATAATAATAATAATAATTCTTCAGAAAACTAACAGTCGGAGATTTGAAAAAACGCGCAAAGTCTAACAATACTGTATTTTGACAAATCTCTATCAGTAAAAGAACACCACCTTCTGGAATACCTGTACTCTTCAAACAGTGTCGGCCCTGATTGTCAATGTGTTATCTTGGTCTGTACTGTTTGCCATGGTATCAATACACACAGCAAATCGATTGTTTTGGGTTTAACGACACGTCAACCTTTGTGGGTCATTTTGTGCCTTCTCCCATAGAAAGGGAGAAAAAAGGTCGAATGATTAGTTGAGGAGATGAAGAGAAATGCAAAACGAAACAAAAGAAATAACAACATCACCCTCACACCCAGCACAGCAGGCCTTGTCAAACTGTTCGATGCCCCGTGACACAAGATACACATTACACCCCCCTCCCCCCCCACACACACACAAAATAAAATAAAATAAAACACACACACCATATATAATACACAGCGAAAATGAGACGGAGCACGGAGCGCTTACATTGATTCATCAAATCACTGTCACCTTAAATAGTTAGAAGTCAATCTTTGAAGATCTGCCCCCGCCCATCGGGGCTTGGAGAAATAGATTGTGCTGCATGTTGCCTCCACGCAGAGCTGAAACTGACCACACAAGAGTACTGGTAAACCGCTAAGAAGGACTAAACCTGCCACGGCACAGTGGTAGGAGTCAGGCCATCAAATGCATTTAAGCCTTTTGGTTTCCTTGAGATGTCATTTCATCTCAAATGTCGGGTAAAAGTCCCACAAATCTGGAAGCAGCGTCTCCAAAATGACCCAAACAGTGTTGCGGGCCGTAAAAAGTCTTCCTGCCCTACATCATAGTTTAGTTTATATTTTCTTGTCCTTTTGGATTATTGATTTCATTGTAGAATTTTGAAAATAATTAAGGGTCACTGATGAGGCCTAATTGGCTGAAACTAGCTAGTCTGGCCCAGATAACATGTACACTCCATATTTTCCAGTTCTGTGGTGTATTCCTTGCTTCCAAAGGATAACCTTTTCTAGAACATATTCAAAGGAGTCAAAACTATATAGGCGTGTTCTCGTGGTGCAATACGAAACAATGGTTTGGTTTTCAGCGGCCCATACGACCTGAGCCACCCTTTTGCCGTGTGTCAAATTCATACATGATTTTTTAAATACTTTTTCTCTTTTTCTTTTCTGAAAATTTGATTTTCTGAATGCATTAAAATACCTAAACTAAATACAGTGTTCATTGTTAGTAAACAATTTTACAGGTATTTCCTTTGACCCATAAAAAATGTCGCCTGCTTTGTCGTCTGTTGGTTACTTTAACAGTCATTGTTGCAAACAGCGTGGACCCAGATCATACTACTAAATGAATAACAGCAAATCATCCATCATGCATGCCTGGCTTTGTACATGGGTTACGATTATGGAGTTTAATAAGTCATAAACTCGCGGCCTCGTTTTGGGTCTACATAAATCAGACTATGATTTGCAAACCTATACTTTCATCGATTTTTTGTGCATGCAAATGGTCAGCTAAAGAACAATTCTTTTCCTCGTTTGTTTGTTTGTTTGCTTGTTTGTTTGATTTGAGGTTTAACGTCCCCATCAACACTGTAAAGGTCATTTTGAAGACGATGCTTCCAATTTTGTGGGACTTTTATCCGACGTAGAGATGAAATGACACATCAAGCCCTGACGCCCAATGAAACCAATAGGGTTTATAAGCATGGACAGTCCAACTCGCACCACTTTGCCTGGGCGGGCTCAGATCCTCTAAGCAGTTTACCAGTACGCGTGTGCCGTCGGTTTCAGCTCTGCGCGGAAGCATCATGCACACTATCTATTTCTTCAAGCCCCGATGGGCAGGGGCCGTCATTTCCTCGTGGATTCATTTTGATGAAAATCAGACTGTCCACGCTTGCATTAACTGTTAAACTCTCCTCATCACGATACGATACGACGTTAATTTATTTGTCTCACATTTGTTTGATTTGAGGTTTAACGTCTCCGTCAACACTGTAAAGGTCATTTTGGAGACGTTGCTTCCGATTTGGTGGAACTTTTACTGGTCATTGAGATGGAATGACATCTCAAGCTCTGCCGCCCAATGAACCAATAGGGTTTATAAGCATGGACGGGCCAACTCGCACCGCTTTGCCTGGGCAGGCTTAAATCCTCTACGCGGATTACCAGTACTCGTGTGCGGGTCGGTTTCAGCTCTGCGTGGAAGCACCATGCAGCTCATCTATTTCTTCAAGCCCCGATGGGCGGGGACCGTTTTAATTTATTTGTCTCACATACAATTGGATTTTGATTTTTTTGTCAAGATCTGTGTTGTGTGTGGATAAAAAGATAAAACAAAGGACTTGTGGCGTGGTTTGGAAGCAAATTTGCTTTCCATCAAGAAATGTGTAGCTTCTATTGAATGGCTAGGGACAATGAGGCACATCACGTAAACAAGTCCGTGAAATGAACACCCACCTAAACCCCACTATATATAGAGAAAACTGGGGTCTACGTGGTATACATTATTTTTCCTTATTTCTGCTTCGAGACATAGGTTGTGGGTACTCAAAACAACCAAAACCTATGTTTGGAGTATTAATAAGAAAAATATCACAAACTTTCATCAGAAAAATACCTTTTTCGAAGTTTGAAAAATGGAGTTTTTTTTTTTTTTTGGTTTTACGGCCCTTTCAAAATTATTTCACTCATATCGAACCGATCGTTAATCAGAGATGGGCGAAAACCGGAGTACCCGGAGAAAAACCACCTGACGTTCCGTTGCAGAACTTGGCGTCTCACAAGTGACCCGAGCGAGGCTCGAAGCACAGCGGTGAGAGACCTAATGATCAAGAGAGTCAGCGCTCTTAACTTCTAGGCCACGGAGGCCCGTTGAAAAATGGACTACATGTATATCACACGGGTGTGTTATCGTAATGAGAATCAGAAATTAGCGAAAGTGCAGCAGTTTCTCTCATAAAAAAATGTCCTTTGGTCAGTTTCGTGCTTGCCAGAAATAATGTTATGCATGTATTGATAGTGTAAGTCAATAAGCTAACACACCCGTGCAACATAGTGCATTTTTTTCACATCTCCAAAATGGCTACTTTTCTGATGAAAATCTGTGATATTTTTCTTATTTATACTGCAAACGTAGGTTGTGGGTACTCGTTAGAACCGCCTCATTGAGGCGGTTCTAACGAGTACCCACAACCTATGTCTTTGGGCAGAATTAAGAAAAATAATGTTTACCCCCGTAAACCCCGGTTTTCTCTATATAAATGGGGTTTAGGGGGTGTTCATGTCACGGACTTGCTCACGTGATGTTTGCAGGTGTACGCACACAGAGATGGAATATGCGAGAGGTGTCAAACTTACATTACAAAAACAAATCTATACAATTACATTGTAAATTTTACCGCCGAAAATATGAAAAAAATTGAAGAGAAAAATTGTGATATTTTTCTTATTTCTGCTCAAAATATAGATTGTGACGAGCGGTTCTAACGACTATCCACAATCTATATTTCTTAGCAGAAATAAGAAAAGTAAGGTTTGCATCTGTAAACCCTAGTTTTACAATATAAAAAGTGGTTTTCAAGAGGGTCAAAATTATGTAAGCGTGTTTTCGAGTTGTTTTGAAACAAAACTGAAGACCTGGGCCCAGGTTTTCAAAACTAACGACTTCGTTAATTAATGTATCATTAAAACTTAGATCATATGCTAATATGCTAATATTTCTGCTGAAAAAATGTGAGCAATTTTAAATGCAAAAGCTGCTCTCATTTTTCAGCAAAGGTGACACTATCTTAGATATTTTATTTGCTAAAACACTCAACAATTTCATCACGAAAACACGCCTATATAATTTTGACCCCCTTGAACCCCTCTTTTATATCGTAAAACTGGGGTTTACAGGTATAAAACGTAGTTTTCTTATTTCTGCTCTAAAGTATAGATTGTGGTTACTCGTTAGAACCGCTTCAATGAGGTGGTTCTAACGAGTACCCACAATCTATATTTTGAGCAGAAATAAGAAAAATATCACAAGTTTTCATCTTAAAAATTTCGTTTTTCGGCGGTTAAGTTTACAATGTACAATTTGTATAGGCGTGTTTTCGTAATGTGACCATTAAGGAGCACGTTAAACTAACGATGCTTTGAACAACTGGCCCTTGGGCCCAGTTGTTCAAAACTAACGACGTTGTTAGTTAACGTGTCGTTAAAAGTTTGATCATTAAATATGGCAAATATGCTAATATTATTGCAGAAAAAAAGCGGCCAGTTTTTCTCTTTTTTTTCAAGCAAAAAATAACACTTTATTAAATAATGAACTTGCTAACAATTAACAATTTGACCCCTATGAGGAGCTCTTTATGCTAACGATGCTTTGATCAACTGTCCCCTGCAATTATGTTCAATTTTATTTAAGCATTACAAAACTACTTCGACATATGCGCTGAAGATACAGTGATATTCCGCTATTAAGACCACCTAAAATTAAGACTAATTCTGCTTTAAAAAGCTTGTTTTGTAGGCTGTAGTTATTCTTTCTTTGTGTTTTCTGTATACATTGTCCTCTAGTCAGAGACCACCTTTGGGACTGTTCAAAAGTGATCTTAAAGACCACTTTTGAACAGTCTCAAAGGTGGTATTAATAAAGGAATTTTACTGTATTTCAATGTAAAACTGACATTTTCCACATATGACATCTCTTTGTGCCAACAAAAAGACATTTCATTTTTACATGAGATCTAAGCACATACATTGGATAAGTGTAATCAATCTTTCAGCCGGATTGAAATACTTTTTAAATTCTTTTAGAACACTTATTTAGGAATACGATATAGAAATCACCGACAAACTGTTTTTTAGCACACAAGTTGCAGCTTTATCCAGAAAGAAAGTTTTCAATTACTCTACAAAATTACGTTTAAGGCTTACGAAATGGCAACCGACCAACGACGTGAAGGTTGGTTGCTTGACGGTGGCACGTGTATTTATTTATCGGAGCATATCCCACAAGTTAACAAAATTTGAAAAAAAAAAAAAAAAAAAAAGAAGAAAATCCGTGAAAAACTACTCAAGTTATCGACGGACGGACGGGCAGCCACTCGAAGGTATATCATAATACCCAACCACTACCGTGTGGTGGGGTATAAAAACCTAAAACACGCCTATATAACTTTAACCCCTTCAAATCCCACTTTTATACAGTATAACGGGGGTTTACAGAGGTAAACAATATTTCTCTTAGTTCTGCTCAAAAACATAGATTGTGGGTTCTCGTTAGAACCGTACTCGTACGACCACCTCGGTGATGCGGTTGTAACGAGTGCCCATCACCGATGCGGTTCCAATGACAGCCCACAATCTATACTTTGAGCAGATACATAAAAATATACGATTCTTTTATCTTATTTTATTTTTCATTTTTGGTTGCATTTTGCAACCAAAAATGAAAAATAAAATAAGATAAAAGAATCAACAACTGACAAAAGAAACACTACATCCCTTTTTACGAAATTTTAACAAAAGTAAAGAAAATAGAAGTGAAGGCAGTGATCAGGAATCGATACAATTAACCCACACCTCCCATCAGAGACACCAAACGGAAAGAAACAAGAACGTGAAATAACTAGACACCACTAGCGGAAAGCCAAAAGGACAGTTACTTTCCCACAAAATGGCCAATTGGCTATCCAAAGCGATACACACATTAAGAGACGAACTATAACAAAAGTAAACCGCGACAGAAGAACCGCCTTGGAACGGTCAAGGAAAAGTATTTCACAGGGGTGGGGGTGGGGTGGGGAGGGGGGGGGGGAGGGGATGGGGTTGCTTAAATCGATTACGCGGTAGCATTTTATTTTTTATTTCACTCTCGATTGCGATACCGTATGTGGTTATTCGTTACATGTAAGTTTTAACCAGTGCTTCGCACTCGTGTGGTTCTGTTTTTTTTTTTTTTTTTGTTGTTGTTGTTGTTTTTTGTCGCGCAAAAAAATCAACAGAATTCAGTGTTTTCAACGTTAGTATGTTCCACACCTTGTCAGTATCAAGAAAACACCGTAGATTTAAAGTTTTGATGAGTACCGGTACTCGTATGCCACGTCTCAACAAAGTCAGCAGGGACACAATGCAAACACAATCGAGTCACATGATATTTTAATGCTTCAACGTTCTAAACAACCGTAAAATTTAGACCACATAACAGGTATACATTTATGATATTCCATACCTAGCTAGCATGCAACAGCGAACTATAACGTCGGGCCGACAGCGATACGACGTTGCAACGTCGTTTCGCTGTCGGTCCGACGTTGGCACGTAATTCTTTGCTGACTGGTTAAGGACTAAGGACGTTCACACTAGTGGTCATGCTGGTTCCAAATTTGACCATTATCGAGTTGACTAGGGACCAAACTGATACTTAGTGTAAACGGTGTTTGGTAGGTATCAAGTCAATCCTAGCGTGAACACGATTCCATAAACGGGACCAACTTGGTACGTGTAAATACGGCTCAAAACGTTGTTTCAACGTTGAATAAGCTTTGAGTGCCTGCATCAATATAATTTTATCTGAGCCAGCGCATGACAAAACCTACAAAAAGACGTGCGCCCAACGAAGACTCAAGATCAGCCTGCGCATCCTCGCAGTCGGATCATAGTCTTCGTTGTGCGCTCTAAGGATAGCTAAGGGCTCAATGCTCCTTTATGCAGCAAGAGAAGTCTCTGGTTAGACTATATGGATGCGCAGACTGATCTCAGACTTCGGTGGGCGCACATGTCTTATTGTAGGTTTTGTCGTGCGCTGGGTCATCTTCCATCTCACCTGCATGGCTCACACAGATCCAAACTAATAAAATGTCTATTAGCGATAAAACTTGTTTTGATATCATGTTTGTATCCCAACGATATTGATAATAGGGCGGGTATATCTCATTGATTGTGCGCCTGAAGGTTGACGATACAAGCACGTCAAAAGAAAATATGCTTTAGCAACCGTAAAAATCATGAAAAAAATCAGACATCTTGAGGTTTTGCTGTAATTCTCCTTAAATTTTTAACAAATTTGTTTCACGATCCGGCAAGGAGTCCAAAATGTGCAGAAGTATGCCAAACAGTGTAGACCCCTGATCAGACTGCTCCTTCTGTCCCAGTCTGATCTGGGTCTGCACTGTTTGCTTAGGCTTATCTGTCCCAATACTTAGGATCATTACAGTATCTGCCCATTAATTAGGCTCGTTACGGTATTTGAAAACAATCCGTGTATGTTTGCGATCGACAAAATAGATCAGCGTACGCATCCGCTGCTTGGACAGGACATTTTTACACACCAGATTAGGAAATCCGTAGTTTTAGCTTGGGATAGAAATTCTGTTCTAACCCTGGTGTTCTTACCCAAAATCGAATATTCTTGCGTGTTTGAATCAAAGCGCCAAAGGCACGGAAATGACATATTCTATGAGAAAATCATAACGCTGTGAAAACTTACAGAAAATCTTTCTAAAAAGATCTTAAAATTTAGAAAAGTAGTTCTCCAAATTCCATTATATGATCTAATTGCAGATTTCGATACACCGGTAGTATTATGAAATGCCAGGTTTCAAATTTTTGAAAGAAACTATTTACGTTTTCAAAACCAAACATTAAAATTCAAGTTTTAACAATGCAACTGTCCATAAGAAACAGTTTTTGTCTGGTCGGTTGTGGAGATACTCTATGGGAAAGAGATCGGAGGAGAAAGGCTGGCTAGTCCAGTACATGAATTCCATTGACTTGAAGAAATTTTTGAGCAAGAACAGCACTATGAGTCCGCGCGTAATCCTACTGGATAATATATCCCGGATTCTGAGCGTAAGGCCGAAGCACTTGATCGATGTAACGTCTCGCTGTTCAGTTCACGTCTAAGCCATGATCTTGACTGTTCTTAATGACACTAAGCTGCGTTCGCTAACTGCATGCAATACCACGCCACACAAATTCGCTTGTTCCATCCGATATGTCACGCTCTATTACGCACGCGTCGCCTCGGCATACCTTACACCAATACGTCGGAAAACCCGGAAATGACAATTGGCGTGATTCACGGTGAAGTGCGATTTGTCACTGAAACGCTTATTACGTCAGTCGCTTAGACGCCAATTTACGTATTTCATGCACCAGCGTAAGTGTTCCGTACTGTGTCTATAGTATTCGCGTTAACTTTGGTCATGACAGAGGGCGTCTAGCTCTCAAAGGGCGACGAACAGTGTCAGTGCTTATTAGTCGGTATTTGAGACCCCTTGTTTATCTACAGGCACATTGTAGCAGCTGCCAGCGGAAATCTGTTTCGAATATTGGTCTGACGGATGAATCGATCTTGACGTACTGACGTCGGTCTTCAGCTACGTCGACGTTCACTAGCGTCTTCTGTATATAGTAAGATCACGCTACAATAGACGGCAGATAGCACACATGTGAATGAAAAATGTTGCAATACGCTCTCACTTAATGCTTTTTGAGAACAAATTTCAGTTTCTTCTTTTTCCATGTACTACCTTACATTACACAAAAGTTTGATCCTGAACATGTAGTTTCTACCTGTACTGGTGTGAAGGTGGTGCATAATATCGACATGGCCGGACTGGTAACCAGACGCCACGGTTGATTGATTTAACCTTTTTAGCTGAAGGGCATGGTGCCAAAGCGTGTTGTAATCATGCAATTGTTTGGTTTCAGAATCAAAGCACTGAGTGTGTTGGTGGGGTGTGAAGTTCGGGTAATAGTCCTGGGCTGAGATTTAAACTGTTTCATTTAACTCTGACATTCCAAACACTTAGTGAAGATTTTGATAAGAAGACGCGTTCTGCAGCGTCCGATCTTGGTCTACACTGTTTGCCAAGCTCACCCTATGATTCCAGGATAACCATCTTCAGTCTTATGGAATACCCTGATCTCACTGCGGCTATTTTCTACAAGAAAAAAGTTATTCTGACAAGTGAGTGATAGTCACGTAGACGTTAGCACTGAAGCGCTTTTCTTATTAGCAACTTCGGGTCGAATGCTAAACAATCAACCCAAACATAGCCGCGTCGTTTGTCAGTGTTGGGTACATGTAAGTGTTATCTGTAAATTCTGCACTTGAATAAATGTTGGATACGGCAAACAATGTAGACTCAGACAAACGCCGCAGAACACGGTGCTGATCTTGTTCTACACTTCCTAGCATTAGTTACTAACATCTTAAGTTTCAACGATTCAGTCCAAGTCCCCGTTCATGACCAGGCTGCATTCAGAGACAATCGGCATGAGTGTTGTCAGTGCTTTGATGTATTCACTCCTTGAGTTTCTGAAGTGCACTCTTCCATCACTGAAGTTAGGCTCGTCCATACTGCTAAATATGGCACCTAGAATTATATCACAGGACCTACACTGTATGCATAAGTATCTGTACCATATTCCAGGGTTGAAAGGGACAGCCTTTCTTTCCAATTTCTCCACGAAAAGTGTAATATATACCTCGAAAGTCAGAAAATCCATTAACATTCTTGTCTGGAGCTGACCTGGTCCAGCAGCAGGCTGGTCGATCTTTACGGATTAAATATTGACAGCACTTGTAGAAAACAGTGAAAATCCTGAGCAGACGGCTGAGCAGACGCCGCATTGATCTGGGTATACATGATGCAGCTGATTCATAAGAAATGCTGAATCGATTCTCTGAAAGGTAAGATAAAATCGTCAAGTCGTCTGCTTCAAAAGCTTGTATTGCGCTTATAGGATAACTAATACGCTTGTACAATTTTGATTACTGCGCCAAACCGGACTACATTTTGTGCCGACTCATATTTCTATGGCTGTCAAAGCCGGAAGAATCCGGTCTTACTAATAAAACACGCAGGATAGCTAGAAACGACAGATTGAATCTGTCATTAAAAATGCATTGGTTGAATACGACCGTTAAGATTTACGTGATGTCACTAAACAGTCCTGTATTGGCGGACGTCGGTAACCGAAGTAAATCCGCGCTAAGAAATGGAAGGTACGCAAGAAAAAGAATCCTATATGGGTGTGAGGAGTAGATAGAAAATCCGTCCCTCGGGATCAGTGTCCGGCATCACTGGGCAAGCCTCGTGATGCCAGACAGTGACCCTCGGGAAGGATTTTCCCATTATCCCCTCACACCATGGTAAGATTCTTACAATACCTCGAGTTTCTATTTATAAAACTTCCAGACTCTTGCTTGCCTGTGTAGCTAAGCCGGTTGGTTTGTGTCTTATCTGGTCGCTGACCCGAAGATGAGTTTTCTGGTGACAGCTCACACATACTAGTTTCAGAACTATTTCCTGAGGGGAAATTAGCTCCCCTTTCCGGGATCTGGGATGGCAACTGTATCGAAACCGGATCAGACAGGCGTCAAGTGCAGTAGGTCAAATTATTTCAATGTCATGTCAGTCAAATTATGACCAGGTATTTAAGTACTGATATTGAAAAAACATATTCCTGGAATTCCTTCACTTTTTTGTCATACGAGAGTATTGAAAAACTGAAATTTTGGAAAAGGAATCTAAATAATATGAGCAATAGGGACATTTATGAGTCCAATTAATATCTGTAATTCCAAGACAATACAACTGGAAACAGAATGGATTCCTAAGTACTGACTGGTTTGTATCAGACCATAATGCCATGTTGCCAGATTTTGGAATCCTTCTTGCATGGGAGTTGATGCTTTTACGGAATAGAATAGAATGGAATATTTTATTCGGCATACCATCTGCAAAGAGAGTGTCCCAACAATACATAACAAGGTTATAGAACAATTTTGAATGCATGTATATCAGCAAATTGAGAGCCAATTATCGCAAATTAAACTCTGGTTATAAATTTCTTTGTGTGGTTTTGGTGTTTCAAAATCAAATGTGCTAGTTGACCTAAGTGATTGCAGAGTTTCATTCATTAGTTGAATTTTGAACATTTCATTAATATAAAAAGGTGTGAATGATTTATAAATTTTAAACATAAACTTTGCCTTCCTAAGAAATATGCATTCATATATATATATTCAAAATCTCAAGATCATTGATGCTGCTGGCAATGTTTTCAAACTGTTAATCTAAAATTATTTTTATAGCTCTTTTCTGCAACCTGTATAACCTGTTTAGATGGTTTTGGGACATACCTCCCCACACCGACCTAAAAGCGCAACCCAAGATGAAAACACTCAGGAACAGAAAAACCATTTAAACTAAAAACCTCTCTCTATCGTAAGGCGGCAGATAGAGGGAGAAATAGCACATCAACATTTAAAATTTCTTTGGCTGGAAATCCAAATTCATGTTGTTTAACATTAGAGAAAAGAAAACTAAGAGCTTTGGTAGATTCAGGAGCTGAAGTAAGTCTAATAAATTTAAAAACTTACCAGTCCTTAAAAGTAAAATTCCCTTTAAGAAAAATAAAAGTAAATCTGCAGTCAGTAAATGGGGAACAACTAAAGGTGCATGGCATAACTAATTTAAACTTTTCGCTTAAAGGCGCAAAATTGAACCATAATTTTTACGTAGTTTCTAACATGAATAGGAACATTATTTTAGGACAAGATTGGCTGATAAAAAATGGGGTCAGAATGTATTACGACCTAGGCTGCCTGAGGGTAAATAACACTTATGTTCCTTTAGTTGAAGATATACATATAGCATCAATTGTACGGTTAAAGTCTACACTGGTGCTTAAACCACACACTGCCTATGTTTGCAAGGGCAGGGTGAAAAACAACCCACAAATATCAAAACAATGCATTTATCAAGTGTCAGCAATTGATCAGAGCTTCATTAGCAATGAACCAGGGATAGAATTGACAGATGCTGTCATAAAATTAGATGACTCAGGGTCATGTCCAGTCCGCATAGCTAATAACACAGGTAAAACATACAAATTAAAGAAGGGATGTGTCATAGGAAAAGTTAACCAAGTGAATGAAGAATGCATTCATCAAATAAATTCAATAAGCAGGAACGTTAACGATCAGTACACCCATGAGGAGCTATTGACGGAACTCAATTGTCCTGAGCAACATAAGTATATTACAACTGATCTTTAGCAGCAAAATAGGGATATATTGGCAAAGAAAGACACTGATTTAACGCCAACAGACACGGTTACTCTGAAAATCGAAACCAATGACCATCCTCCCATAAAACTGAGACCCTATCGCACACCCCTAAATACCCGAAAAATTATTGACAAGGCCGTAGATGAAATGCTAGAGGCAAATATCATTGAAAGATCTAGGTCAATGTGGGCGTTTCCGGTTATCATAGTGGAAAAGAAAGATGGTAGTAGTAGGTTTTGTGTAGACTATAGAAAACTGAATAAAATAACAAGGCCAATGGCTATAAACTTACCTCTCATTGACGATGTAATAAACCGACTATCAGGGGCAAAATACTTCACATCCATGGACCTTCGGGCGGGTTACTGGCAGGTCAAGTGCCATAAGGACTCCAAAGACCGTACTACATTCACATGTCATAGGGGCCTTTTCTCCTTTAAGGTCATGCCATTTGGCTTGTGCAATGCGCCGGCCATCTTCACTGAGCTAATGAGTGAGGTGTTAAGTGGCTTAGACGACTTTGCCGCAAGCTATTTAGATGATGTGTTAATTTGGTCAAATAGCTTGGAGGAACATTTGCATCATATCCAACAAATATTTGATAGATTTAGACAGCACAAACTAAAACTAAAGCTTAAAAAGTGTAGCTTTCTCCAAAAAGAAACTTCTCATTTAGGGTTTGTCATAAGCAAGCAAGGGGTAAAACCGGATGAAAATAAGGTACAGGCAATATGGAGCATGCCTCCACCTAGTAGTGTCAGGGAAGTAAGGGGTTTTATTGGTGCTATGTCTTGGTATCGGAGGTACGTGCCAAACTTTTCAAAGATAGCTGAACCTTTAATTGCCTTGACAAGAAAACATGCTAGGTTTAAGTGGACACCTGAATGTCAGACTGCTTTCGATTTTCTTAAAGAAAGTTTGTCGGTCATTCCACTGCTTGCCTATCCTATCCGGACACCAACTTGCCATACAAACTATACACAGGTACAAGTGCAGACTGCATAGGGGCTGTCCTGTCCCAGGAACAGGAAGACATTGATGAAGACGGAAATGGAACAGGCAAGATGGTCGAAAAGCCCATTTATTTCCTGTCGCATAAACTCAGCCCTACGCAATGTAGGTATTCCACTATTGAAAGTGAATGTTATGCCATTTATTATGCGCTGCAGAAGTTGCACACCTACTTGCACAATGCCCAGTTTAAAATCTTCTGTGATCACCAACCCCTGAAATACCTCCTTGGGAGCCCAATGATGAATAAAAGGGTACAGATGTGGGCCCTTACCATACAGGGGTACAATGCAGAGATCAAATATATAAGAGGAAGCTCGAATTGCTTGGCCGATATGCTCTCGAGACTTCCGGGAAGCGAGGAGGATAAGGTGCCTCAAGGCCAGTCAGTTACTGAGGAAGAAATAGTCCCTGACGTATCTGACCGGTCATATGAGATAGGGGTAATTAACTCCAACGAGGCTGACCTAAATAAATTTGCATCATGTAAATTTCAAGAAAATGACCAGTTGAATAAACACTTTGGGGTTAGACATGGTTGCTGAACAATTAAAAGACCCAGAAATATATACCATAAAAACTCAGCTAGAGGCGGATAGTCAGGCCCATAAGAAATACATAGTATTAGACAATGTACTATACTATATTTCCCATGTTGACGAAGACCCAGTAGTACGCCTATATGTTCCAACACACCTCACTGAAAAGGTAATAGCAAACATCCACAGTGCAATACACTTGGGGTTCGATAAAACCTTTGACGCCATACGGTCAAAATATTTCTGGCCGAACCTATATAAACATGTATATGACTATGTTTCCAAATGTGTAGATTGCCAGACCCGCAATATGCAGAAGGTTAAGTCCCCCTTAAAAGAGGTCGACACACCCCCTTTTCCGTTTGCAAAAATGGCCATAGATATGGTGGGACCCTTACCCAAAACCTTATCAGGGAATCAGTACATCTTTACGGCCATTGATTGGTACCCTGGTTACTTAGAGGCGTGGCCACTACCTGATAAAAAGGCCCGATATGGGTGTCCATTAGAGGTGGTGTCGGATAATGGAAAAGAACTGTGCAATGCCAACCTGGAGAACCTCTTTAACAAGTTAAACGTCCGTCACAGGAAAACGAATGTTTACAGCCCAAATGAAAACAGGGTCGAGCGATCCCATAGAACGTTGTTAGACGTGTTGTCCAAAAAGGTAAAAGACAACCCGCAGGCGTGGGATTTGTACTTAAATCAAGCCCTTGCAGCTATACAGTTCAGTGAAAATGTGTCAACCAAGCAATCCCCCTTCTTTTACTTGTTCCAGCGAGACCCCGTCTTGCCCATTGATAACTTGCTCAAACCCCGACGAAAGTATTATGGTGATGACATCATAGAAAGGGGCTTAGAACAAACTCATCAAGCCTTCGTATTAATGCAACGTAGGCGTAAACAAGCTCATAGAGGACAGGCAAAATATGCAGACAAAACCCGTAAGATAACTGACTTTAAAGTAGGGCAACCTGTGTATCTTAAGAAACATAAACGAAACAGCAAAATAGACAAAAAATGGAGTCCATATTTTAGGATAATAAAGCAATTAGGGGACAAGACTTGGGAGTTAAGAGATCAATTAACAGGGGAGATCCTAAAAAGCAGTGCTGACAATATGAGGCTAGCTAACATAGATGAGTGGGAGATACCAAAATCCCGGAGCCAGCGAAAGTTTCGCAGAGCCCACTATGTCATGACCCCTGGAGGTACAGAAAACGAGACCGCGACATCCGACACTGATTCAGAATCAGAAGGTCCGGACGTTCGTTTAGCTAAGAAGTACCGGAGGGTAAGGTCAGACTCCGAGGAGGAAGAACACATTCCTCTGGCCGAGCTTGGCCGCAGGCTTAAAGCTAGGAAAGCTGGGCTAAGACAAGAAAATGCAGACCTTAATTCAAGGGAAACAACCAGAAAAGAAATATCATGAAAGATAAGGGTAGTTGGTCCGAAACAGCTGAACATACCAGCTCTTCAGACAATGAAAACAGCGACCTAAGTGGCCCTGAACGAAGCTCTGACGAGGGCAGGGTCAGAAAAATGGAAGTAGATAATGTCATCAGAAACAAACGAAAGAAATGCAGTAGAGTTAAAACGGAAAAGGGTAAAGTTAAAACTTTGCTCGAGAGCCTTGTTGATGTGCTATAAAGCTGCCTAAACCTTTTGTAAATAAGAAAAATGAACAATTAGGGTGATGGAATTTAATACTTAATTGTGTTTTTTTTTTGTTTTGTTGTAGCAGACAGCTTATATCCACAACTAGAAGCAACCCTCTTATTTACTTGTCTTTTGTTCTTTTGGTAATAAGAAAATTATTAAAACTATGTCGGCTAATGCAGGATTCACCTCAGAACTCGTGGGGTTCGAAAGGTGTTTGGCCTTTATTGATTGGTGCGAGTTTCCAGAGTCAGTTAAGCTGGAACTTAAGGATTTCATAACTTTGGGTGACTTTAGTTTACTCGATCACGAGCCATGCGCACTCTTCAACATACTGGAGAGGTTCGCGCTCCTTAACGTGGTGGCCTACATGACTGAGGTGGGAATGTGTCAGAGCTGCCTGCAAGAAGTCAAGCAGCATCTGAAGGAGATCACAAACTACTTGATCTCTAACCTTGCATATGGGGCTGACGCGCTAACAAGGCCATCGACCTTGTACATGCGCTGCCTTAAGAATATCGTCCTTCGTAGACAGGGTATCCTACAAGCGACCGTCAATGATAGGTTCATACCGCGCCTTATGCGTTTCCATATCAACTACTGTAGGAAATTGCACATTCACCTAGAAATGTTTAAGGTAGAGCAGACAGGTCTACCATGGGAGGTCATTGAAGACCTATACACCCTTAAAGATCTGAATGATTTGGGAAAAGCGGAATCTCCCATGAGCCTCTACGAGATCCATGAAAGAGGGGTGGTTTATGATGTAGTCCCTCGACTAAGATGGGGGGGGGGTACTGCTGAAAATTTTATAGAGTTAATGGAAATAAAATACAGATGGGTTAGGAGAAGTCTCTTAGAGATACACTTTGGGTACGATCTTCTTCACGACGAGAGACCGGATTTCTTCGAAAGGTCCCTGCATTATGTCATGAGGAACATACCCATGCCTTATGATTTTACGGAAATGGCGGCCCGACTGCGCCGCATAATTACATTTCATCAGGAATATTACGAGGACCTCTTCGCGTTTGCGTAAGGCCTAGTAGTGACCGATGACCTATTTTGGGGGTCATTTTCAAAGAAACCGATCATTCCCGACCACCATTTCAGGTCGTACTAGTAATGATCTTTGTGTATTTCAGGTTGAAATGGCTCGTGTGACCATTTTCCTTCTTATTTTGGGCTATTGAATAGTTTTAAGTGAATCGGATCCTGCAGTTGATCATTCGATAATTCACGAAAATGTCTTATTTTACAAGGACGGAGAGATGTCTCTCTCTAGTTCCCGTTGGATTTTAACTTTTGTATTGGATATTGGAGTATACGAAAATTTCATTTGTAAGCTTACTGCTGATTTGAAAATGGCTAAGAACCTAACAGTATGGGTGTCTCATCATTACAGTAATGATAAACTGGCGGGGTATTTATCTGTCTTACAGTCTCTTCAAGATGAGATCATCATGTTAGAAAACATTAACGTTGACATTAAAAGGAGTTTTTTGAACTTGAAATCTTTGAAGCATAAACAAAAACGGGCGCTATTTGGCTTCATGTCTGGTGTTTTAGGATACCTCTTTGGCACCTTAAGTAGCTCAGATCTTAATGACATACGGGGTAACATAAATACCTTAGCTAGGAACCAACAGTTAATCACACACACACTCGAAAAAAGTCTCTCTGTACTGAATGTAACCCGGTCTGAAATTGCCCAAAACAGACAAAGCCTAAATGACATAATAGAGGC
Source organism: Lucinisca nassula (assembly GCA_963580285.1). Classification (NCBI taxonomy): domain Eukaryota; kingdom Metazoa; phylum Mollusca; class Bivalvia; order Lucinida; family Lucinidae; genus Lucinisca; species Lucinisca nassula. The sequence goes on from OY757010.1 coordinate 53,447,796, forward strand.
AATGGCAAAAATTGACAAAGAACTAGATTATGTTGCAGAAACATTAGGCCGACAGGTGTACCAATTACAAGAGTTTGTACATTTGTGCGCTACCGTAGATATGGTAGTGGAGGAAATGAGGACGGCGATTCAAAGGTCAATGTACTATTTCCTCCGGCTACAAGTGCAATTAAATGCACTGTCAACAAATAGGTTATCCCCGAGCATCATAGAACCTGCTGAATTCAAGAGGGTTCTTAAAGACATTGAGACTCCACTACCCAAGTCTTTTGGATTGCCAGTGGTCATTGAGGTTGACCTTTGGTCATTGTACAAACACCTCTTTTGTCAAACAATAATGGAAGATGATAAAATCATAATAGTAATACCCATACCGTTAATAGACTATACGAAACAGATGGATCTATATAAGGTCTATAACTTGCCCTTACCCATAAGCACGGTTTATCGATCCAATAATAAGACAGAAACGGAAATGTTAACGTACTATACACTTGAATCAGAATATATCGCTATCAACCCCGAACGCACTCAGTACATGCTCTTAAGTCAACATGATAGGGATGTATGTAAAGTGGGGTTTCCTAAGCTATGCACTTTAAGAAAACCAATTCATCATACAAATTTAGCCAGAATGTGCCTCTTAGCCGTATTCAGCAATGATAAGAAAAAAAATAAAACGCCTGTGTACTACAGTCGTAACTTTTAGCTAGGACCTTCCACATGTTCAATACTTAAGCGACGATACATATATCATTATCACTAGGGTTCCCCTGATATTTAATCTGGCATGTCAAAACGAAGTACGCCAAAAGATTGACATCTCTTTACCTTATGGGTTCATTAGGGTCAGGAAGGGTTGTAAAGCGACTTCTGACAGGGTAACCCTTACGGGGGTCTATGAACATGGGTCTTTACATACAATTCACAATAATGCATTGAGTATGTTGCAAGCTTACAACTTCACCAACCTAAACATTTGGGAGCCATTTAAGGCAAACATGCCCAACTTGAGGGGCGCTGTGAGATTACCTCAGAAACTTAAGCATCTTAAAGAAGTTCCGGTGGATCAGCTTCTCGAAGGGATAAACCAGGTGGGTCCAGTCAGACCCATGAAGGTCCTACATTTTCCTTGGTGGGGTTACGGTTTAATGATTCTTGGTAGTGTAACTTCAGTTATTATGGGCATTCTGATCTATCATAAGTGGGGCAATGCTGTTGCTGGTTCCTTGCCTGCCGCCTGCAGGAAGAGTGGTGATCGAGGGGCACGAGCCAGCGTTCCGTACTCCGACGACCCTGGTCAAGAGATGGCTGAACTAACCCGTAGAGAAGAGCGCCAGCCTCGCATTATCTACAGACGGGAGAACATAATGGGAGATGACGACATGTTGCAGCAAACGAGAGCTTGGCTAGAGAAAGATAAACCGACAAGCCAGCCAGACAATCAAGGGTCAGCAGGAGGGATGATACGACTACTCCCACTACAACCCACCAACCAGTCAACAACTGCTAGAGAACAGGAACTATGAACATTATTGTTAAATAAACTTATGGTCAGTGGACACTGTGAGATTATCACGAAATGAACTTCAGCAAAATGTGCTTGAATCCACGTGACTAGTTAATGAGAGCAGTGATAGTCAAGACTTTACCGTTAGTTTAATTCTCCGACTTAATCTTCAGTCATGTCTGTCTAGACATAACCAGCTACAGGAACCGATTTGATACATGTAACACATGGTCAACACGGATGAAGAGAAAGAAAACACAACGCGTAATCCGAAGAAACCTATACGATCACATGGTACGACACAAATGGTACTATACCATAATGGTACGACATACTGGTACATCACATGGTACAACACAAATGGTACTATACCATAATGGTACGACATACTGGTACGTCACATGATACAACATAAATGGTACTACACGACAATGGTACGACATAGTAGTACGACAAATGACACAACCAAAATGGTGCTGCAAGTGAATAGTACAACTACTATGGTACGACTCAATGGTACAACAGACACGGTACTACTCTGGTACGACTAACTATGGTACAACTTAATGGTAGTACGGACACGAGACACCAGCTGCGAATTTTATGAACAGCATAGAAGAAATATTCTATTGACTAGAGACTGCTAATTGTGATAGCTTGTGTATATAATAAAGACTTGAGAAACTCAGACCTACTGAGTACTGTATAAAGACACTGTTTTTAAATATGTTATGAATTTATGACTGAACCTTACTGTGTTGCTGAACACTAAAAGTTGAGGTGAATTGGTTATAAAAAAAAAAAAAAATATGCTAACAAATGGTAGCATAGTTCTTTTTAAAATACGTTAGGGGGGATGTAACACAGTAATGGTTCTTGTATGTATTGTTTTCTTATTTACCTATATCATATAGATCGGGCCAGACGAGACAACAAATCCTATACATTTTCACAGTAGATGTAAAACTGCGCAGAATTAGCAACTAGGAAGAATCACTTAGGACCCGGAACATAATTTTGACAAATACTTATAATAATGACTAGCCAGGGCGATGGCTGTAAACTGGACCTGGTCAAAGTCAGCTTTAATTGCCGTCTTATGACTTCTTAAGTGCTCATGCATGTATGTGTATTTCCGATGGTCAGTTATGAAACAGTGATTCTTCCGGGTAAAGGATCTGTATATAAACTGGGTTTGTTTTCTAGTCGGCAGTCAGTATTTCACTCCGCTTGGTATAGAGTAGAAATAAAAGATATTGAGCATCATCCGTGCGTTTTTGTCTTCTTGACTGTGTGACAGCACACGAGTACAGGCAAATCGGTGCGAGTCGAACCGTCCATGCTTATAAACTATATTGGTTTCATTGGGCGAGATGCTATTTCATCTCAATGCCTGGTAAAAGTCTCACAAAATTGGAAGCAACGTCTCCAAAATGACCTATACAGTGTTGGCGGGGGCGTTAAACCGCAAATCAAACAAACAAACATTCTTGCGAAGTTTGAATAAAACTGGTTTTAAAGTGTAGGAGAGATTGTCATTGAAAAATTCTTCTACTTTTAATTCTGCCTGCCATTTTCTTTATTCGAGTGAAACCAATTTGCTTCAAGTTGACTAGTCTACTAGCTCCTAGACCTTGATGTTATAGTGACCAGTGACCAATCTTCCTGCGCATCACGAAAATACGCCTATATAATTTTGACCCCCTTGAACCCCACTTTTAATATAGTAAAACTGGGGTTTACAGGGGTAAATATTATTTTCTTATTTCTGCTCTAAAATATAGATTGTGGGTACTCGTTAGAACCGCCTCATCAAGGCGATTCTAACGAGTACCCACAATCTATATTTTGAGCAGAAATAAGAAAAAATATCACAATTTTTCATCTGAAAATTTTGGTTTTTGCGGCGGTAAAAATTACAATGTATTTGAATAGGCGTGTAATCGTAATGGTTTTTCTATCAAATATGAAACCTGGTCTCATCATGATATCTTCCCAAGATAAAACAAGTTGCTATCAGAGAGGGAAAAAGAAGTGAAACAATAAATATCTATACAAGAATATTACTTATTAACTTTAAAATATGATATCCGACTAGTAGCTAGTCTACAAGTTGACCTGAACAACCTTCCTGCAGTGAAGATTGAATGAAATTGAACCAAAGCAAGAGCACATTAGACAAGAGCATCTAGCTTCTGCTATAAGTATGCTATTCACCGTGTGGGTGCCAGTCTAATCTGATTGGTTGAACAACTTCAGTGTTTTACTGAGGTTTCAGAGTTCATTGAGAAATACTGTTTAAAACCAGTGTTCAGCTGAAGTGCACGACCCACCGGATGCTTTTAGCTTATGAGTGTTACCATATATGGGTATGGCGGCCATTTTGGTCATGTGACCTGGACCTAAAACGGTTCCCCCAATAAATGCGCCTTATCGTAAGGAGCAAAAATATATCTTATACTTTAGTAATGTATTCTGAATCGTTTGCAGGATAAAATGCATTCTCACTTTTCCAATACAAAAGCATATGTGTCAAAGTTTGACCTAGGCACAAAGAAGGTCAAGGTCAACCCAGGGTCACCATTTTAGCAATTTATGATGGGCCTACGTCCCAGATGCTATTTATCAAGTTTCGTGGAAATCTGCTCAGTGGTTCTGGAGAAGACTATTTTTGAAGGGTTTTTACCATATTTGGCTTGGCGGCCATTTTGGTCACGTGACCTGGACCCCATGAGCAAATTTTGGTTTCCCCCATCCCATAGAGGCTCCATATGAAATTTGTCTTCAATCTGCCCAACGGTTTCCGAGGAGAAGCAGTTCAAAATTTTTCTTATTTTTCGCCTCGGCGAGGCTATACTAAATGGAATGTAATATTTCGCACGTTCATTTGTTAGTTCTTATTGATATCTATCAGTATGCCAAAAATTGTTTAAATATTCCAAGCGGTTAAGTCACTATCACCCATTTTCACAAACGGGTTACGGACGGACAGACAGACAGACCATATATGGCTTGGCGGCCATTTTGGTCATGTGACCTGGACCCCATGATGCAAATTTTGGTTTCCCCCATCCCATAGAGGCTCCATATGAAATTTGTCTTCAATCGGCCCAACGGTTTCCGAGGAGAAGCAGTTCGAAAATTTTCACATTTTTCGCCTCGGCGAGGCTATACTAAATGGAATGTAATATTTCGCAAGTTCATTGGTTAGATCTCATTGATAACAATCAGTATGCCAAAAATTGTTTAAATATTCCAAGCGGTTAAGTCACTATCACCAATTTTCACAAACGGGTTACGGACGGACAGACAGACCATATATGGCTTGGCGGCCATTTTGGTCATGTGACCTGGACCCCATGAGCAAATTTTGGTTTCCCCCATCCCATAGAGGCTCCATATGAAATTTTACTTCAATCGGCCCAATGGTTTCCGAGGAGAAGCAGTTCGAAAATTTTCTCATTTTTTGCCTCGGCGAGGCTATACTAAATGGAATGTAATATTTCGCAAGTTCATTGGTTAGATCTCATTGATATCTATCAGTATGCCAAACATTGTTTAAATATTCCAAGCGGTTAAGTCACTATCACCAATTTTCACAAACGGGTTACGGACGGACAGACAGACTGACAGAATGACAGAATGACACGGTGATTTTAGGGCACTCTTAGAAATCAACCGACTTCAGTCGGTCGCTTTTTCTGCGGGTCGTGCAATACCTGTCAGTAATGATTCCCTTCTGTTTGTTTTATTGCTTTTGCTGAGAAACCCTTTAACCACTCTGCTACATACAGAAAGTGTCTTATGCAGATGAAAGCAGTACAGGCTTTGATAAGCGTGAAAAGTGTTCATAACCTCTATAATTAGTAATCAGTACCTATAGGAATCCAGGAGTACTTCATAGACTGCCCACATATGCAGACTAGCGAGATATTTTGCCGACTGTAAATATGCTAGGCACCTTTTGACATGATGCAGCTCATAGTTTCTACATGATAGCATCATTTTAATGAGTTGCAAATTCCTGTTGTAGGGAATAGTTTACTTTAGTTATGAAGAGTCTGATAAAATTAACCAATCGTAGCCAAGCGGCTTCCACGAGCTGAATTTATACCTGAAAGCTCTTACGATAAGCTACTTGACCAAATGCATAGGAGCTGTCATTTAACTTGTTTAAAGATATTTCTGTTTTATTCTGGCAGTCATTTTGTTCATCCGAGCGGAACTGTTTAGCTATTTCGGCAGAGGGTCACCTAAGCAATTTTCCAGCGAAGTTTGAAAGAAATTGGACCAAAGGTACAGGAGAAATTAGCATTTAAGGGGAATGGGAACACCTTCAGGGGAGGAGCCTCATGCCAATCCCATGTCAATAGGGGTCAAATCTTAAAGGATTGAATTTGCTCCTTATGAGAATTTGCTCCTAAGGAGCAAAGTCTTTCCTTTTATAGTTGACCCCTTTTTCCGTGGGGCAGAGCTTATAGAAAAGCGAACAGGAAGTCCCGAAAGTTGTCTCCCTTTGAAAAATTGCGGAAAAATCTGCCAGGTGTTCCCATTCCACTTAAATGTTTTTCTATTTGTAGTTCTGTCGACCATTTTGTTCAGTGGCGCAAAACCTTTTTAGGTAATTTTGTAGAGGTTCACCTAAGCAACAATCATATGAAGTTTGAATGAAACTGGACCAAAGGTGTAGGAGTAGTTGTCCTTAAAGTTTAATTTATATTTTTTGCCCTGGTGTCCATCTTGTCCAACCAGGCCGAACTGTTTTAACTGGTTTGGTAGATTGTCTGCTAAGCAACCTTCCTGTGAAGTTTGAATAAAATTGGACTAAAATGTAGGAGAATTTGTCCCTTGATTTTTTTCTATTTTTAGCTCTGATGGCCATCTTTTTAATCAAAATGTAATCAGTTTAGCTATTTTGGGAGAGAGTCATCTAAGAAGTTTGAGTGAAATTAGACCAGAGGTGTAAAAGTTGCCATTTAAATGTTTTTCTATGTATAGCTCTGGTGGCCATTTTGTTCATGAGAGCTATTTTGGTAGAGGGTCACTTAAGCAACATGCCTATGAAGTTTGATTGAAATTGGTCCATAGTTATAAGAGGATTTGTCATTTGAAGACTGTTCTAATCTTAGCTCTGTGGGCCATCTTGTTTATCGGAGCAAAGCCGTTTTTGCTATTTTGGTAGGGAGCATCTGGACAACATTCTTCTGAAGTTTGAATCAAATTGGTCCAATGATTTTGGAGGAGGTGGCATTTTAAAGAAAACAGTTGACGTTTTTTTTTTTTTTTTTTTTTTTTTCTATTTTAGCCCTGGTGGCCGATTTGTTCATTCAAGCGGTACCGTTTTTATTGTCTTGGCAGAGGGTCACATAAGCAACATTCCTATAGAGTTTGAATCGAATTTGCATAAGTGTAAGAAAAGTTGTTCTTTAAAATTGTCTCTTTTATTAGCTCTGACGACCATCTCTTGTTCATCGGATAAAAAAAAATCATCCATTTTTGTAGGGAGCCACCTAGGTGACATTCCTGTGAAGTTTGAATCAAATTGGCCCAAGGGTTTAGGAGGAATGCGCATTTAAAGCAAATTGTTGATAGTTTCGTATGATTTACTCTGGCCGTCATTTTGTTCAGCGGAGCGGAATCGTTTTAGCTATCACCTAAGCAACATTCCTATGAAGTTTGAATAAAATTGGCCAAGGGATATAGGAGCAGTTTAAAGATTTTTCTATTTTTAGCTCTGGAGGCCATCTTGTTCGTCGAAGCGGAACGATTTTATTTTGATAGGGAGCCACCTAGACAAAATTTCTGTGAAGGCTGAATCAACTTGGTCCAAGGGTTTAGGAGGAGTTAGAATGTAAAGAAAATTATTGATGATTTTCTATTTTTAGCTCTCAGACTGGCGGCCATCTCGTTCATCGGAGCGGAGTAATTTTAACTATTGTTGAAGGGAGCCACCTAGGCAACATTCCCATGATGTTTGAATCAAATTGACCCAAGGGTTTAGGAGGATGATTTAAAGCAAATTGTTGACATTTTTCTATTTTTAGCTCTGGCGGTCATTTGCTTATCGGAGCAAAACGGATCTAGCCATTTTGGTAGCAGGTCACCTAAGCAACATTCCTGTGAATTTTGAATGAATTTGGCCCATGGGTATAGGAAAAGTAGTCGTTTACAGATTTTTCTATTTTTAGCTCTGGCGACCATCTTGCTCATGGGAGCGAACGATTTTAACTATTTTTGTAGGGAGCCACCAAGGCAACATGCCTGTGGAGTTTGAATCGAATTCAACCAAGGATTTAGGAAGAGCGGGTCCGTTTCTGCTATATTGATAGAGGGTCAACTAAGCAACATTCCTATAAAGTTTGAATGAAACTGGCCCCAGGGTATAGGAGTTGTCGTGTAAAGATTTTTCTATTTTTCTGCTCTGGTGGCCATTTTTTTCGTCGAAGCCGAACGATTTTATCTTGTTTGGTAAGGTGCTTCCTAGTCAACATTACTGTGAAGTTTGAAATAACTTGACCCAATGGCTTAGGGGGAATAAAAATTTAAAGCAAATTGCTGGCTTATGTCTCTCGATTTTTAGCACTGCCGACACCTTGTTTATCGGAGCGGATTTTGATAGAGGGTCGCCGAAGCTACATTCCTGTGGAGTTTGAATGAAATTGGCGCAGGTATACGTTTAAAGATTTTTTCTATTTTTAGCTCTGATGGCCATTTTGTTCATCAGAGCGAAACGAGTTTAGCTAATTTGGTAGAAACCCACCTAGGTAACATTCCTGTGAAGTTTAACTGAAACTGGCCCAAGGATTTAGGAGAATTAGTCTTGTATAGCAAATTGTTGACGGCAGACGAGACAACGCACGACGGACGTCGAATGATCATCAAAGCTCACCACTCAAAAAAGGAATCCAATACGTGGGCTGGCAATTTTTCTAAACTTTGGGTTTGGGATTATTTTTAAAACACATAAGATAATCAATTCACCAGCAGTTTATTTGTAGAAAAAAAAATAAATACAAAAATATTGAATCTATTTTTAATTGTCTGCAATTGAATGAAAAGCAAAGCTTTTTAGAATAGCTTATTGGTACTCTTATTTAGCAATAATAATCACATTGTTACAATATCAATACTAAAGCATGATTCGTTGAGAGATGTGCTGTCATATACAATTTAAAATGTTTTAGAAGTTGCTTCTTTTTACGAAAACACGCCTATACAAATGCATTGTAAACTTTACTGCCGAAAAAATGTGTTTTTTGTTTTATTTCTGCTGAGAATATAGATTGTTAGTCGTGAGAAACCGCCCCCTCGAGGCGGTTCTAACGAATACCCACAATCTATATTTTAGAGCAGAAATAAGAAAACTAAGATTTACTCCTGTAAACCCCAGTTTTACAATATAAAAATGGGGTTCAAGGGGTCAAACTTATATAGGCGTGTTTTCGTGATCTAGAAGATTCTTTAAAATGAATGACTTATTACATGCTAAAGTGTATTTTGATTGGATTTTATTGTTATAGACTAGATTTTGTCTTAACACAAAAGTGTCATTTGGTTAGATTTAAAGTAATGAGTACTTACTTATACTAGATCTGTCACGAAAAATGATTCACTTGGGTGGTTATAATAATGAAGGATAGGATTCTCGCGAAGATTAATATAAAAAATAGCCACCATTTTTTCTGTAATTTATAAAAAAACACAAGCAAATGTCAAGAATATCTGCAAATTATAAAATGCTAAAATTTGTCTCATGAAAACATTTCAATCGTTTAAGCCTTCGTGTATTTGAAAGTGTTTCAAATTAAACTTAACTGCTCTGTACCGATCAGTCCATTATGTGACTTATTTTGTGCATCGTTTGAGAGCTGTTTCAAAGTCTGACTTAGGCTAAACTAATGTAAATGTTTATTTTTACGTCAGTTTTTCTATGCGGTTGAATAGTCTCAATGTACTAGTAGTATTAGTGCCCACGAATTCCCAAACGTTTTCTGCCCATTGGTGAATGAATACCACATGTATCCAGCTTCAATCTCCATTTGTCTATTACATTATATATATATACAGACGTCTCAAATCCGAAGATTTGGATTCATGTTTTACCAAAAGCGTATAACGGAGTCTTAGTTACATGTTTTACCTAAAGTTTTTACACACAGTTACACGGCCCCCGCCCATCGGGGCTTGATGAAATAGATGGGCTGCATGATGCTTCCACGCAGAGCTGAAACCGACCCGCACACGAGTACTGGTAAACAGCTTAGAGGATCTAAGCCTGCCCAGGCAAAGAAGTGCGAGTCGGACCGTCCATGCTTATAAACCCTATTGGTTTCATTGGGCGACAGGGCTTGAGATGTCATTTCATCTCAATGTCGGGTAAAAGTTCCACAAAATTGGAAGCAGCGTCTCCAAAATGACCTTAACAGTGTTGATGGGGGCGTTAAACCTCAAATCAAACAAATCAAACAAAACAAACACACAGTTACATGTTTTATTTACCCAAAGAAGTAGACAGCTATACAGACTTCTATTTTAAAAACGGACGATTGTTGTGGATGGCTGATCACGTGATTTGTCCGAGCGGTACTGTAGGTAAATGAATATACATCACATAATTGTAAAGCCGTCTGATGGATTCTCTTCGTTTATTTATAGAAAATTACTCTGCAACAACGACAGGGATAAGAATCCAAATACCTACATGAATCTACTTTCACCTAATATGTGAATCATCGTAATACATGCAGTTTATAATAAAGGAGTGAAATTTTACCGCATTCTGCTTTTTCGTATCGGTTTTATCGAACCTTGCATTTTTCTTAAAAACAAAAAGTTTATTCCTTGACATTCCCATCACGTCACAAAGTCAAAGTAATATACACCCCTGCAAACATTACACCCGACACAGTGCATTCTTTCACATCTCCATTTTTTTTCTTATTTATACTGCAAACATAGGTTGTGGGCACTCCTTAGGACCACCTTTGCTAGGCGATTCTTACCCACAACCTATGTCTTGGAGAAGAAATAAGAAAATAATGTGTACCCCTTTAACCCCAGTTTTCTCTATATAAAGTGGGGTTGAGGGAATGTTCATTTCACGGACTTTTCATTTTTGTTATAGTGCGTACATTACACTAACACCCTAGCAGTGAGCACTGCTGTTAAGTAGAAGAGAAGGCAATGATTAATATAATAAAAATTGGGGATTGCAGAGATAAAGATTAGTATTGTAACTCTGCTAAAAAGAAAGTTTAGAATGGCTTCACTGAGGCGGTTCTAGCGAACCTCCAAGGATCGAGAATAAGGAAAAGAAGACTAATTCTAAATCATGCCACTCTTACTTTTTTTTATCGCATTTGTATGTTAATTTAAATTAGTTTTAAACCTGAATCAGAAATGTAAAGATTCAACACCTGTTTTTGGGTCGACCCAAAGTTACTAAAAGGCAAATAAAAAATAATGCTGTTGCCCACGTCACAATCACTGATTTGGGGAAACCAATATTATCATTATAAATAGAAAACGTCGCGCTATTTTTGTCGATGTTACATGTAAGTCAGAGCTGTCTATAGAGTCTGGTCAGGAATCGTGTGCTGGGTGTCGCAAACACTGGATACCCAGATAAGAATGTGACGCGGAATGTGGCGTCTGCTCAGCCGGCTGCTCAGGACTACACTGTTTGCTTAAATACTGGCATCTAAAGGTCAAACGAAATAGGTCAGGCCAATGCCAGGCTGCCTACGTCATGAAAGGAAAACAAAAACAGTATCTTAATATAGCCCGCGCTCTCACGCGACGACTTTCGGAAAATACTATTAATAAAACTGTTAGAAAGAAATGGACGTTTGTTCTGATATGTATGCTAAGCCGAACAAAAAAAGACAATATAACGTTACTTTTCGCACTTCTGCTTATAACATACCTTAGAACCTAGGAATATTTTTGAGCAAAACTTTTAAAGGTGGTATCGTTATTAGAAATACAGCATAGACCCAGATCGGATAGACAGTACCGGGCATCGGGTCTGATCAGGGACAGCACTGTTCGCCATACACACAGCAACATTTTCGTTTTAAAACATGATTCAGGTCCGTACGCAGACTCTATAAAACGTGGAGAGGGTGCTAATTCCGGGTAATTTGCAGAATGTGAAATACTGCGTGAATTTGAGAAAATTTTCCAAATTAGGAGGGGTCAGTGGGGGTTGTCACTCCTGCGTACGGGCCTGCATTAACAGGTAGAATGAACAAATTACTTTGTTTAAAAACATTGCACTGAAATCACTGTCATTCAGTAGCTGGGATGCAGTGGTGGGACTGAGCTCGAAAAAGCGAGAGAGGAGAAACTATGGCAGTGTGGATCCTGATCAGCAGAAGCATTCGATGGATCTACACTGTTTGCAAAGGAGAAGTTGGGTAAAATGTTATATTACATGCACAACAGAGAAATACTATGATTTCTACCAGACATAATCTTGGTATTTTTCTTTTTGCTGAGATGGCATTTCATCTTAGCCGGAGAAATAAATCTCTTTAGCTTGAACTACTTTATGTACAAGATACAAGATATCGCTTTTGCAGTGAAACCGTTATATTCAAACGCGGAAAAGTTTCAGTCACGTCGACGTCATTCATGACGTCATTGCAATGGTGTCTGGAAAGATATCAACAGACGTTCAGAATGCGTGACGTTTGAGTCGGATGCAACTCTTAAACAAAGGAAAACATGGACATGACCATTGAATAGGCTGTACGTTTTGCTTCATTTAATCTCACATTTTAATTGTTTTATCACTGAAACACTTTGTTTCTTCTATTTATGTTCAAAACTGTAGAAAGCGCTTTCACAATGGCGGCCAACAAGTTTTTCTTCCACCCAGCTTCTGTAACACTACGCTGATTGAACCGTTAACATGAGCTGTAAACAGTCAACTGAACGGAAATTCAGACCCAACATTCAAGATCCATTCGGTCCTTAAAGTCTATGGAAGTGCATGTAATATAGAGATTATTCATTTCTCCTATTTGAAATGTGGGATTAATAAACATCGGAGTGGGGGTGTAAAATCCGTTAAAGAAACTCGTGCTTCGCACTCGTTTCTTTATCGGATTGTTCTGTTGAGATGATTGGATGTAAGTGTAAACAGAAGGGAAATAAACATATTAACAAATGATAAGTTAATAATTTCGAAAATCTTGAAGGAAAATGCTTCCAGGTAGCATTACACTAAATACTGGGAGGTACCGGGTTTTATCACTTTGGGACAGAGCTTTTAGTTGCGTTCTAAATACCAGACTTGATTCCATTGGATATATATCCCATGTTTTATTTCAATGTGAGAAAATGATAGGTATAAGGGACTAAAATGATGCATGTTTTATAAATATATCTGCAAGCTCAAAGAAATTTTTGCTGATTTTATATGGTCACCCCTCCTTTAAAAATGTTGGTTTTATTTACTCCGTTCTAGCAGGTCAACAAACATGGTTGATTGTAACTTGAAAATGAGCCGGACGACATGTGGATTTTTTCTCATTAACTTGTTGGGCTAGGATGGCTCTATAAACAAGTAAGGTTTGAAAAGTTTTGTATGTGTAGTTTTTGTGGGAGCAGGTAAAAGGTTACTATTGTCACCTATGGAAAACATTTAGTGGAAAGCTACCTATAGCAAAAGTAGACCACTGTCCTGTTTTCAGTCATTACATACTATTTCCACACATTTGTAGGTTCTGTCCAATTCTGTTTCATAAAATGTATCCTCATGGCATGTATTTTGACATAGATACTGTAAAAAATGTGATGGTAATGCTAATTTAGGTCTAACAGGATGTATTTGATGTATTTTTGCCTCTGACCTATGTTCTGGGGGGGGGGGTTTACTTTGAAGCCATGCAAATCAGTTTTTATTAATGTGTTTGGAAAGGAGACTTGCAGTAATTGTATTTGCACAAACACAAGAAAGAATCAACTCCATCTGGAATATAAGTGTAAGGTTTCATGGCACTAGGACTATGTCTCAAACCAAAGCAAAACTTCAAAATTGTCTCTCCGAACAGCCCGCTGCAATATCTGGATAAGTTTTCTCATCCGTTATAAGTTCTATTTCATTGTATTCATGTAAAAGGTTGTGGACAGATATATTCAGCTACTCCTCATGGCGTTACGGCATTTATTAACATTTTCTTGGCATTTTTGTCCTCAAAATATCCTCAAAATATCCTCAAAATGCCATTTTTACTTTAAATAGGGGGTGTAGGTGTGAAAATAGCCATAAAATGAGTATTGGTGCTATTTAGGCATAATTCTCTTCATTTTAGGATTGAATTGTTCCAAAGACATTGGAGAAGAACCACTGATGCAAGCCGGTGTCTGGGTTCCATTCCAGAAAGAGATAAACTTTTGCGCTTTTCAAAAACTATGGTTTGTTCAGCTTTCATTGTTGAATCTGAAAGCGATAACTTTATCGCAAACTTGAAAGATTCTGTGTGACTGAACTTTTATTATGCATGAGTAAATTATTACATATGACCTAAATTTCTATTTGGCAATTCTAATGATGCAACATAAAGAAAATAAGGGTTTGGTATAGGTAGCATTACACTAAATACTGGGAGGTACCGGGTTTTATCACTTTGGGACAGAGCTTTTAGTTGCGTTCTAAATACCAGACTTGATTCCATTGGATATATATCCCATGTTTTATTTCAATGTGAGAAAATGATAGGTATAAGGGACTAAAATGATGCATGTTTTATAAATATATCTGCAAGCTCAAAGAAATTTTTGCTGATTTTATATGGTCACCCCTCCTTTAAAAATGTTGGTTTTATTTACTCCGTTCTAGCAGGTCAACAAACATGGTTGATTGTAACTTGAAAATGAGCCGGACGACATGTGGATTTTTTCTCATTAACTTGTTGGGCTAGGATGGCTCTATAAACAAGTAAGGTTTGAAAAGTTTTGTATGTGTAGTTTTTGTGGGAGCAGGTAAAAGGTTACTATTGTCGCCTATGGAAAACATTTAGTGGAAAGCTACCTCCAGTACAACACCAAGAACGCCATTTATTTTTTTTCACTGAATACTTTTCTCATAAAGAAGCAATTTAACGAGTATCCACAATCTACGTTATAAAGCAGTGTTTCTTTTGGTTGTTTTTGTCCGCGTGACTATCGCTGGCTATGAACAAAACCCAGGCAGCAGTGTTTAGTCTTCTCCCTGTGCCAAACGATCCTGCAAATCGACCAAATAAATCTTAAACAATTTTGTAGACAGAACTCTACATGGAAATGTACCTAGCTAGATATAAGAGGTTAGTTCAGTCCTAATTAGTTTCCCTGTGTGTTCTTACGTTAGAAAGTCTTGCAAACTAATGTGATTTGTCAGGGCCATAAACGAGCTGAAACCGACCCGCTCACGAGTACTGGTAAACAGCTTAGAGAATGTAAGCCTGCCCAGGCAAAGCGGTCCGAGTCGGCCCATCGGCCCATCCATGCTAACAAACTCTATTGGTTTCATTGGACGGCAGGGATTGAGATGAAGGTAAAAGTTCCACAAATCGGAACCAACGTCTCCAAAATGACCTTTATAGTGTTGACGGGAACCCTAAACCTTAAATCAACCAATCATCCAATCAACCAGTCAGGGCCATAAAATACTGTTGCTAAAATATTCCTTCTTTTCAGACCAAAAATAGATTTATAATAAGGATACTCGTTAGAATCGTCTCGACGAGGCAGTTTTAACAAATACATATCGATCTACTCAATACTATAGCAGTAGTAAGGAAGTTGCATTCACCCTTGCGAAACCTTGCATGAATAAATTCAACGTATGCACTGATCTAATATTTTCAGGTTATTAACCCCAAAACGTGTTTGGAACTGACTACCCCCATTTGCCTAGCGTTCCATAAAAGGCACAAATAAATATTGAAGTAATTTTGCGAAAAGTAGAGACAGAAATCCGCCTGCGCATATGCACAGTCTGGTCAGGGTTTTTGCTGCTTTTGTCAAAATACATGCAGCGAGCAGACGACAATTCTTCCGACTGACAGTGAAGCGCTTGGCATTAATGGGTGAGGAAACCCGTTTTATTTATAAACATATTATCTACTAATGAGATGGTCTGTGTAGCGGGGCATGTTCTAATTTCTGGCCTGGCTTGGTCTGGCCCGGTCTGGCTCCTTATGACCTATTTAACTCTGATGACATAATACGTCAGGGCCAGCCAGGCCAGGCCAATATTTAAAACTAACATCAGGAGGGGTGTTCAGGTCATGAACCTTGACACTTCATCTCTTGAGACAAGCTGCTTGTTGTTGCCATTGATTTACTCCAGTAATCAGAGATGTGTACAGGAATACCTGTTTATGCCTAGCAACCTATATATAAATGCGACTCTGGAAAACAGTGCAGGCCCATACAGTTTAATTGTCACGGAACACGTTATCTGATCAGGTTCTACTCTGGTTGCAAAAAAAAAAAAAAAAAAAAAAAAGATGTAGCGCTTTGGGGAAAAATCCAGTGATCAGAGATGTGTACAGGAATACCTGTTTATGCCTAGCAGCCTATATATTAATGCGACTTTGGAAAACAGTGCAGGCCCATATAGTTTAATTTTCAAGGAACACGTCATCTGATCAGGTTCTACACTGTTTGCAAAAAAAAAAAAGATGTAGCGCTTTGGGGAAAAATAAAAATTTTGATAGATGTAAGTTTATTTACCGTCGCATATCCAAAACAAATACAATAAGCTCATGTGGATCCTTTTATAAATTCTTACCTTTCCTTCATTTATCTTCCTAGGACAAGGGAGCACCAAGGCAAAAAGCGCCTAGTACCGTTTTGCAGGCGCGGTTTGGGATCGAACCCGCGACAGCGGACGCTCTATTACTGAGCTATCGGGGCCAGTAAGGTATAAGGTGGCATAAACATGCAAATGAGTTGAATAGGGATGTGGCAGTAGAAAAGGCATTTTCAAGTTATTCCCGTCCAAGGTAGAAGCATAGATTCCATTGATGAATACGTTCCTTATTTCATTTGTAACCTATGAATTCGCGAGATCTGATGTTGATGCAGGACACAAAGGCTCTATAACCAGACTGCACACATGTTGCCTCTCTTTTGTTTGTTGCACATGGTACATAGTAGCTGGGCAGATAATTGTAGTTAGATAGGTAGGTATATTGTGTGTTGTAGTTTTACGACCCAGTAAACAGCCAAGGTCATATCAGTCTGGTCAGTTAAACGCAAAGGCACTGCTCTGTACCGTCACTGAGTGCAGCATACAGGCAGAGGCTAGTTTATGTTCTCTATGAAACAAGTCCCTGTTACTCAATCTCCCATTTTTGGTTAGTTGTATGCACATACAAAAATTGGCAGGTAAGCAGGTAGCAACAAGTAGGCATGCAGAGGAAGGCTTGTGATCAGGAGGACGCGGGTTCGATACCTGCAGGGGTCGGCAACATCGTTTCGTGGAGATTGATCATGAAATAGTTTCTACGGTAATTCTCCTATTTATATTTTCTGCAATCACCCTAATAACGGGCCTCCATGGCCTAGTGGATAAGAGCGCTGACTCTTACTTATTAGGTCTTTCACCGCTATGGTTCGAGCCTTTCTCGGGTGACATGTGAGAGGCTAAGTTCTGCAACGGAAGGTCAGGTGTTTTTTCTTCTCTCTGGGTACACCGGTTTTCGCCCACCTCTGTCGTCTGATTAACGATCTGCTCAATATAAGTAAAATAGTCTTGAAAGATCACAACTAAAACAAGAATAAATCACTCTAAAATTTTAACATTGTGTCCAGACTGCAGCGTATTGGGTCTACGTTTTTAACTTGATAATCGGGTTTTTCAGCTTGATACTTGACACTCGACAAAATGAAACTCTCCTATTCTGTTTGCGAAATAAGGAATTTTTCTGCAAAATTGAAAGCAGAACTTAACCAGCATGCAAATTGTTATGAAACTACCAATTTATGACATTCATAAGAAAAGACACTGACAAACAGTGTAGCACCAAAACCTCACACCCCTAAATTTTGAAATGGCTCCTGTTATATATAAAGGAAGATTCCATTTGGTACAAAAAAGGTAAAAATGTTGAGTATCTATAAATTCTGGAATGG
Source organism: Lucinisca nassula (assembly GCA_963580285.1). NCBI lineage: Eukaryota > Metazoa > Mollusca > Bivalvia > Lucinida > Lucinidae > Lucinisca > Lucinisca nassula. Next base: position 53,465,437 of record OY757010.1, read on the forward strand.
TCTTGTGTACATGGGCACTGGCATACAGTGCAGTCCCAGATAAGACGCCACAGGGTGCAGCATCTGATCAGGGTCTCCACACCGACCTTACACTCAAGAGATGATCCACCCAACCGGTGCTGTCAGTGCTTTGTTTTATTTTGTCTGTAAATCATGGTTAAACAGGATAGCTTGATGCTCAAAATAATTACCAATCCAAATCCATTTATAAAGTTCTTTTTCTTTCAAATTAATTCAAAGATAAATTATAAAAACAAAGAAACAACATCACAGCCATACCATTGCTAGAATAGCAACCTGTGGTTTTATTGACATTATAACGATTACCTGTACACTGTAGTAGTAAATCAGTGCCAACAGCAAGTAACTTGTCTCAAGGGATGGAGTGTCTAGGTTCTTGACCTGAACACTCCTTCTGATGTTAATTCCAATACTGGCCTGGCCTGGCCCGGCCCGAAGCGTTATGTCATTGAAATTAAATAGGTCGCGAGAGGCCAGACCGGGCCAGACCAAGCCAGGCCAGAAATTAGAACATGCCGTGTAGCGGTCAGTAGCCATTTAGGGCATGTTCTAATTTCTGGCCTGGCTTGGTCTGGCCCGGTCTGGCCTCTCGCGACCTATTTAATTTCAATGACATAACGCTTCGGGCCGGGCCAGGCCAGGCCAGTATTGGAATTAACATCAGAAGGAGTGTTCAGGTCAAGAACCTAGACACTCCATCCCTTGAGACAAGTTACTTGCTGTTGGCACTGATTTACTACTACAGTGTACAGGTAATCATTATAATGTCAATAAAACCACAGGTTGCTATTCTAGCAATGGTATGGCTGTGATGTTGTTTCTTTGTTTTTATAATTTATCTTTGAATTAATTTGAAAGAAAAAGAACTTTATAAATGGATTTGGATTGGTAATTATTTTGAGCATCAAGCTATCCTGTTTAACCATGATTTACAGACAAAATAAAACAAAGCACTGACAGCACCGGTTGGGTGGATCATCTCTTGAGTGTAAGGTCGGTGTGGAGACCCTGATCAGATGCTGCACCCTGTGGCGTCTTATCTGGGACTGCACTGTATGCCAGTGCCCATGTACACAAGACCATTCCAGAATTTATAGATACTCAACATTTTTACCTTTTTTGTACCAAATGGAATCTTCCTTTATATATAACAGGAGCCATTTCAAAATTTAGGGGTGTGAGGTTTTGGTGCTACACTGTTTGTCAGTGTCTTTTCTTATGAATGTCATAAATTGGTAGTTTCATAACAATTTGCATGCTGGTTAAGTTCTGCTTTCAATTTTGCAGAAAAATTCCTTATTTCGCAAACAGAATAGGAGAGTTTCATTTTGTCGAGTGTCAAGTATCAAGCTGAAAAACCCGATTATCAAGTTAAAAACGTAGACCCAATACGCTGCAGTCTGGACACAATGTTAAAATTTTAGAGTGATTTATTCTTGTTTTAGTTGTGATCTTTCAAGACTATTTTACTTATATTGAGCAGATCGTTAATCAGACGACAGAGGTGGGCGAAAACCGGTGTACCCAGAGAGAAGAAAAAACACCTGACCTTCCGTTGCAGAACTTAGCCTCTCACATGTCACCCGAGAAAGGCTCGAACCATAGCGGTGAAAGACCTAATAAGTAAGAGTCAGCGCTCTTATCCACTAGGCCATGGAGGCCCGTTATTAGGGTGATTGCAGAAAATATAAATAGGAGAATTACCGTAGAAACTATTTCATGATCAATCTCCACGAAACGATGTTGCCGACCCCTGCAGGTATCGAACCCGCGTCCTCCTGATCACAAGCCTTCCTCTGCATGCCTACTTGTTGCTACCTGCTTACCTGCCAATTTTTGTATGTGCATACAACTAACCAAAAATGGGAGATTGAGTAACAGGGACTTGTTTCATAGAGAACATAAACTAGCCTCTGCCTGTATGCTGCACTCAGTGACGGTACAGAGCAGTGCCTTTGCGTTTAACTGACCAGACTGATATGACCTTGGCTGTTTACTGGGTCGTAAAACTACAACACACAATATACCTACCTATCTAACTACAATTATCTGCCCAGCTACTATGTACCATGTGCAACAAACAAAAGAGAGGCAACATGTGTGCAGTCTGGTTATAGAGCCTTTGTGTCCTGCATCAACATCAGATCTCGCGAATTCATAGGTTACAAATGAAATAAGGAACGTATTCATCAATGGAATCTATGCTTCTACCTTGGACGGGAATAACTTGAAAATGCCTTTTCTACTGCCACATCCCTATTCAACTCATTTGCATGTTTATGCCACCTTATACCTTACTGGCCCCGATAGCTCAGTAATAGAGCGTCCGCTGTCGCGGGTTCGATCCCAAACCGCGCCTGCAAAACGGTACTAGGCGCTTTTTGCCTTGGTGCTCCCTTGTCCTAGGAAGATAAATGAAGGAAAGGTAAGAATTTATAAAAGGATCCACATGAGCTTATTGTATTTGTTTTGGATATGCGACGGTAAATAAACTTACATCTATCAAAATTTTTATTTTTCCCCAAAGCGCTACATCTTTTTTTTTTTGCAAACAGTGTAGAACCTGATCAGATGACGTGTTCCTTGAAAATTAAACTATATGGGCCTGCACTGTTTTCCAAAGTCGCATTAATATATAGGCTGCTAGGCATAAACAGGTATTCCTGTACACATCTCTGATCACTGGATTTTTCCCCAAAGCGCTACATCTTTTTTTTTTTTTTTTTTTTTTTTTTGCAACCAGAGTAGAACCTGATCAGATAACGTGTTCCGTGACAATTAAACTGTATGGGCCTGCACTGTTTTCCAGAGTCGCATTTATATATAGGTTGCTAGGCATAAACAGGTATTCCTGTACACATCTCTGATTACTGGAGTAAATCAATGGCAACAACAAGCAGCTTGTCTCAAGAGATGAAGTGTCAAGGTTCATGACCTGAACACCCCTCCTGATGTTAGTTTTAAATATTGGCCTGGCCTGGCTGGCCCTGACGTATTATGTCATCAGAGTTAAATAGGTCATAAGGAGCCAGACCGGGCCAGACCAAGCCAGGCCAGAAATTAGAACATGCCGCCATTTAGCGGAGATAACGACTTAACTGGACGCCTGTGTTCTATTAAAATATATGATGCGAAAGCCGGAGCTATAGGGTGAGGGAACCAGTCTAAGATAACGACGAGGGAACCAATCTATTGATCCACCTGAAGCAAACGCTTGATTGCGTGGCTGAGAAGCGTCTTTCAAACCTTGATGCTTTACTATAGACATTTTCCAATCTGGTCCATATTCTTACCTGCGTGGGCCTAAAAAGCTACTAAACTGACCTCCTTTACATAAGCAGGAATACTCGTACTACAGGTACTAATCCACACTTATCTGTCACTTCTGTGACGTCACAGCCAGTCGCTAGTTTTCATACAGGTAATACTAGGAAAATGTATAGAGTTATATAGGAGCCCGTCATTTAACTAATAAAATCTTTTATTTTCATTTCTACAAGATATTATTATAACCTCGCATTTGATAGAAAAATATATCTGCTTCATTTTGGTACCAAATTCGTTGAAATAAAATAAATTTTAAAGTGGCCCAGATTCTAATGAATGCCACTGGGGTATTTCCCTATTAAGTCTTTGTATTTTACAACAAAAATGAAAAACAGCCTTAATTCAAAGGCTCAAAAGTCATATTTGTTAAAATTTCTCCGTGCGCTATAACCTCTCACTAGAAAGATCTATTTAATATCTATATTCATATAGTAAAAAATTTAGAAAAACAGTTTATTAAAAGTGGCCCACAGGTTGTAGAAAATAGCTATATTTGAAGTTTCGGATCAAAAATGTGTAAAGATTACACAGACGCAGGGCTTGTATACACAGGATTTTAGAATGAATCGCAAAAGAAGTTATAAGAATTGAAAATCGGTATCAATATGGATATTACGAGTATTATTGACAGAATTATAAATAATATTTTGCTTTAAGAAAACAAATATACATCCATAATTGAAAACTTTGCACTCATAACTTATTTATTTATTTTTGATAATGTAAAATTATGTTTTTAATTTGCAACCTTTTGAAGCTTGTTTTAAGATTTGCTTTAATTATATTTTCGCCTAGGAAAACTACTAACTGCTTAATTAGAAAACTTGAATGATACGGTGTATATTTCCACCATTACGAAAACTCGCCTATACAAATACATTGTAAATTTCACGGCCAACTTACAACAATTTAAGAAAAAGTTCTTTCCTATTCTGCTCTTGATTATAGATTGAGAGTACTCGTTAGAATGACGATGAACAGTCAATCGCATGATTTTAACCTCAAAAGTTTTTTTTTTTTTGTTTTTTATTTATATCTCATTTCTGCAAAAAATAAAGATTGTGGGTACTTGTTAAAATCGCATCAATGAGTCGGTTCTAACGAGTAACCACAATCTATGTTTTTAGCAGAAATAAGACAATTATTGTTTGTGAGGATCAAATAATTTTCAGTTTTTGACGGTAAAATTTTCAATCTACATTTGAATAGGCATGTTTAGGTAATGTTTGTTAGATTTTACATCAGTCCTGTAGATGCAGTGTTTTAATTCATGTGTTTAGAAAACTTTAATGTTCTCGATAAGTTATTATTTACATAATACGATGCATATTTCCATCATTACGAAAACACGCCTATTCAAATACCATGTAAATTTCACGGTCAAAACCAGCAATTGTAAGAAAAAAAAAAATATGTTTTTCTTATACATATATTTTGTGGGTACGCGATAGAACTGCCTCGCAGCGAGTACCCACAATCTATATTTTAGAGAAGAAATAAGAAAAATGAGCACCTTGAATTTATGGTTCGTGGCTAAAAGTCATACATAAGAAGTAGGAATTAATCTTTCGTCTGGATCGTGTCATTTTTCTCTTATGAAATCCAAACATAGTGGTTCTTTTCTTTGTCACATTAATTAATTTTAATCTTCTCTGGGCTTAGCCGAAATAAAATATTAAATTTGGCAAAATATCTCATTTGTGCAATCGTTTCAGAAGCTGTGTTTCTTTCCCGCACCTGCTCCCTTAAATTACAGTATACAGTGAAACTTCGATGGCTCGAACACCGATGGCTCGTTTACCACGGCAGAGTCGAACCAGTTCTTGAGTCCCTAGGGAATTTCTCTACATAAGAGATATTGAGTGGAAAGTTGGGATATTTTCGCCTTTTATCTTGCAAATGTATGCTGTGAGTACTCATTATAATCGCCTCAATGAGGCGATTCTAATGAGTACACACAGCATATATTTGTATTATAGAACACCGAAAAGATTCCCAAAACTATCCACGTTATGCATCCTGGCACTTACTCTTAGTGGCTCGAACATCCCCTTTCTCGAACAGATTTTCGCGGTCCCAAAGGTGTTCGAGCCATTGAAGTTTGGCTGTACAATGTTGTCATTTTTAAAATGAAAAATACACAATGGTTCACCCGAAGGTTATGCTATGAAATTGATCGTTTATGTCAAAAAGTGTGTGTGTGGTGGGGTGGGAGTGGGGCGTGATATACCGCGCAAGACCACGTTAGTTTTATGGATTGTTTGATTATCTTAATTACATAGAAAAATGTGAGGTTTATAATGACAAACAAACCACAAACCAATTGTTTTTTACACATTAACCCTTATCCTGCTGTTCACGACAACCCCTAACATTGCAAACAGTGTAGATCCAGATCAGATTAGTTCTAAAGCAACCATCTGATGAGTATCTATACTGTTTGTCTACCAGTTTGTGAATTTGAACGAAAACAGTATTCAATGTAATTTGATTGGCTGATAGTATAGATGTGACTTATTATATTATATTTTGAACAGCCTCATAAGGCGTTTCTACCGAGTATCCGCAATGTATGTTATGTGCATAAATATTAAAATTATCAGGATTTTTAATCTAAAAATTTCAATTTTATGGTGGTAAAAGTTTTAATATAATATAATGTGAGTATAGGCTACTTTCGTTGTGTCTTGTAGTAAGAAAATTACGACACAAACCCACTTTCTTTATTCTGAAATGACGCAAAATGTATCGGTGTATATTGAAATAACGTGAGTTGCTCGCCTAGGGCGTCCGAGATATGTTTATCCAAAGTTTGTGAGTGTTGTGTATTGACTCATTTTGTACCGAATCCCACAAAACGGGTTATAGCAAAAAGTGCAGGCCCAGATCAGACGCCACCGAGCTCGGCTTTTGTTCAGGAACTTCTTTTCGCAAAAAGTTCAGCCATTTTTTTATTTTTCAAATATATTTAGAAAACACTTCACACCATCAAATTTTGAAATGGACTTGTGCTTATATATACGGTTGACGAATTCCGGTCGATACAATAAGTTCTGAAGAAGCCATCTGATCAGGATCTATACTGTTTGTCTACCAGTTTGTGAATTTGAACGAAAACAGTATACAATGTAGTCTGATTGGCTGATAGTATAGATGTGACTTATTATATTGTTCTCGTTTGAACAGCCTCGTCGAGGCGTTTCTACCGAGTATCCGTAATGTATGTTATGTGCATAAATATTAAAATTATCAGGATGTTTTAATCTAAAAATTTCAATTTTAGGGTGCTAAAAGTTTTAATATAATATAATATAATGTCAGTATAGGCTACTTTCGTTGTGTCTTGTCTAAATCTTAAAGTAAGAAAATTACGACACAAACCCACTTTCTTTATTCTGAAATGACGCAAAATGTATCGGTGTATATTGAAATAACGTGAGTTGCTCGCCTGGGGCGTCCGAGATATGCGCATGCGACTGAGCTACCGAGGCCGGCTTCAGAAATAAGTCCACACCCATGTAAAATTAGGTCTTCATATATGGTTATTTAAAATGAATTTTCCATAACAAAAAAAACAAAACCAAAAAAAAAAAAAAAAAAAAAAACCGCGACGTGATTTTAAACAATGTGGCATTGGCGACAAGCATAGACTCAGATCAGAGTCAGATAAGCAAGTGCAGTCTAATCAGAGACTTTGGTACGCGGAAGCAATGCAGTTCATAGAACCGTTATTGAATCAGTAAACATGCAGGCTGATCTTGTCTTCACCTTAAAGACTACCACATTATTTGAAATCCTGTGTCGAAGCTGATTTCCAAACATACGCCACCGTGTCTACTACGGCCTATGTTCGGATACATAATTGCTTCACGGCGAGAAGCCAGAGCTTTATAAATGACATGTCATTACTATACGCTGAATTTCATTAATTAAATACATTCTTTTTATATATCGTCATCACAACGTTTCTTTTATTGTTTACCAAGAGACACAATATAGAAAGAAACAAAATTACATGAATATACCCATGAAATATATAAAAAAGAAATAATATATTGATACATGTATAAACGTGATCTATTTTTATTTCCCTATAATTTTGGATTAACGGCCCGGCCACGAATATTTATTTTATATCGAGGACAAAACACCTGGTCATCCGTTAGCAAAACATGCCTTTTTTATAAAAAAAATATCAGAATTTTTCATCATGAAATTTTCGGTGGCAAATTAAATTTACAATGTATATCCATACTAATTTTATTAGGGCACTGGTTAGAACACAGATTGGTTGTGTATTGTAACTCAAACCGGGAGGTGTGAAACCGGTATTACACACAACCAACACAGGTAAAAGACGCTATCTCGACTACGGTCTAAGGGAATTAACTGATGTCAATCAAATATGGGCTATCGGTAATCTGAGTTACAGTTCCTGTAGTACGAGAATTCCTGGTAATGATGACCGTTTTATGACCCCAGCCGAGGTCTACAGATAGCCAGGCTAGTGTTCGGCTAGAGTTTGTTTGATCAGCGTCTTAAGGGCAAATATGTCTAGCAAGCAAATAAACACATTAGCCCCGCCAAGCGAATTTGTGTCTTCGAGCATTCCGTCATGACAAATTTTAACTGCGCATGCCCAGCCATTTAGAGGGGCCAGGGATATGGCTTTCTGTCTGAAGGTTCCTCTTGATTCACTGCCTGTATGAGCGAGCAGCGAAGGTTCTGGCGAGACTGCGCGGATGCGCAGGCTCGCCTGAACCTTCGCTGCTCGCATAGGCAATAAGTACCATAATCGCTTGACGGGGCCCTATTTATTGTTGTAGGAAGCGAAAAGGGGCCTTTTAAAATGTGTTCAGCGAAGACAAAAATCGGCCTGCCGACCCACACAATCAAGGCAGTAGCTTAGACAGACAATATTATAAAGGGCAGAGGCTAGTCTTAAAGGAAAGAATTTGCTCCAGAGGGGAGCAAATTCATTCCTTTAAGAGTAGCCTTGTGCGATTTGTTTTTTGCTGCAAAAATACATTACGCACATGTTTTGTTTGTTTGATTTGTTGTTTAACGTCCCCGTCAACACTTTAAAGGTCATGCGTAATATGCGTTATGGTAGCTACCGCTGTGCAGAATGCAGCCTTCTCTCTCTACACGAGGAAGCAACCAGCCAACATGCATCTACACAGTGCACAGCAAAGGCTCATCAGACTGCACAGATGTGCCCGCTGATCCGTGAGTCTTCACTAAACCATTACGAAAACACGCCTATACCAATACATTGTAACCTTTATCGCCGAAAAAATGAAAATTTTAAGATGAAAAATTGTGATATTTTTTCTTATTTCTGCTCAAAGGAGCAGAAATAAGATAAATAAGGTTTACCCCTGTAAAACCCAGTTTCACTATATAAAAGTGGGGTTCGAGGGGGTCACAATTATATAGGCATGTTTTAGTTTAAACGTTTATTTATTTGTATAATACATGATATACATACATACAGATAAATCAACAAAGACAATATTATACAATGGGATTCAGAAGAAAGTCGAAAGACTTATGGAACTCTGTCTCCCATAGGCATGTTTTCGTCATGACACACGCATAAAGACTGCTTTTCATGGTGCAATTCGATCAGTTGTAGGTAGATAAATCACTCGCGCTACGCGCACATGATTTGATGACCTCCAAACTGTGATTTATTACTCAACAAATCACAGAAAGAGCTGGGGTCAGTTGTTCAAAACTAATGATGTCGTTAGTTAACGTATCGTTAAAACTTTGTTCATTAAAAATATCCGAGAATTATGCATATATTTTTGCTAAAAATGTGAGCAGCTTTTGCTGCTCACATTTTTCAGCAAAAATACATGTACCATAATTTTATATATTGAACTTGCTAGAACAGTTTACAATATGGCCACTAACGAGCTCGTTAAGCTTACAATGTTTTGAACAACTGGCCCTGATCTCGTATTTTCAAAATAATGCGACGCATAAGTGTGCGTCTCCATTCCTGGATTAGGCCTGACGGCCGTTCCAACTGTTGCAGGGTCTGTGGTGGGTGGGCACGGTTTTTGACATATCTGCTAAGTTCATCCCACATGTTTATAGGACTGATTCTGGTGAGCGTGAAGGGTACATTAACCACTTCTGTTCAAAAAGTCTTGTTATACTGCGAAGAAATCTCCAGGCTTTTAATTGGACAGCGCAAGGACAATTATTTTCCATGTATACCCCGTGAGCAAAATGAAATGCGATCTCCGCCATCTTGGAATTACTGTAGTTAATAAGAAATGTAAGCAAAATAATTTCATGCACCACATGAAAACTTTTGATTGTTTTTGCCGTCATTCGGTACTTTATATCATTGTTTTCCGTTAAAAACTCATTCCAACATGACGTCAATATTTTCCCACTGAGCACCGTGCTCAACATAATGCGTGCAGAAGGGCGCGTTTGATGACATCTCATATAACATGTACTACTGTCAGACGACGTCTGTTGCATCCCTAAACGTCCGACATCCCTAAGTGTCCGACAAAATTTTAATTTCTCGCAAAATTGTTGGAAACGGTGGGGAATGTTCAATTATGACATTTTAAGGGAAAATTTCGAAAAAATTTTTTTTGGAAATATTCGAAATTTAACTTCAATTTTTTTCTTGTCGGACATTTCGGGATGCCCCATGCATCCCTAAGTGTCCGCCATCCCTAAATGTCTGACAACATGAAACTTGACTAAGAAAGCATTTTTATTGTTAATGATCAATCAATGATAAATAAAAAGACAAATTTAACGTTAAACCTATGTTAAAAATGTTCACCTTTGGAAATTAGCATTGCAATATATGGATCCGAATATACCGTCATCCTTAGATGTCCGCCAGCATGACAAGATCTTATTTTCTCGGGAAGATGTCCGAAACGGTGGAGAATGATCAATTGTGACATTTTAAGTGAAAACTTCGCTTTTTTTCTCGAAAATATTCGAAATTTAACTTTATTTTGTTTTTCTTGTCGGACACTTAGGGATGACCCATGCATCCCTAAGTGTCCGCCATCCCTAAAAGTCCGACAACATGAAAATTGACTAATAAAACGTTTTTATTGTTAATAATCTATCAATGATAAATAAAAAGACAAATTCAACGTTAAACCTATGTTAAAAATGTTCACCTTTGGAAATAAGCATTGCAATATATGGATCCGAATATACCGGCATCCTTAGAGGTCCGCCAGCATGACAAAATCTTAGTTTCTCGGGAAGATGTCCGAAACGGTGGGGAATGATCAATTGTGACATTTTAAGTGAAAACTTCGCTTTTTTTTCTCGGAAATATTCGAAATTTAACTTCATTTTTTTTTTTGTCGGACACTTAGGGATGACCCATGCATCCCTAAGTGTCCGCCATCCCTAAATGTCCGACAACATGAAAATTGACTAAGAAAGCATTTTTATTGTTAATAATCAATCAATGATAAATAAAAAGACAAATTCAACCTTAAACCTATGTTAAAAATGTTCACCTTTGGAAATAAGCATTGCAATATATGGATCCGAATATGTCCGCAATCTCTAGATGTCCACCAGCATGACAAGTAACTTGGAAAATAGTTCTTACCGCTAATAATGAATAATGATTTATAAAGAAAAAGGTGAAGTTATTAAACCTATGCTAAAAAAGAATACCTTCGGACATATGCATCTTGATTGATATACACCTAAGTGGCCGTTAACATGAAAAACGGCTGATAAAGTAATATTATCAATAATAATCAAATATTATTTATTTGAAAAGTCAAATTAAAACGTGAAACCTATAATTTATAACTGGAGTTCCATGTGGCATACATAGAGAATCTAACGAGTGCTCATGTATTACTTAATTTATCAAACGAGTTTAGGAACAAGTAAAACATGCGAGGCTTTGCCGAGCATTTTATGCCTTTCCCCGCAACGAGCCTAATAAATTCAACAATACACGATCACGAATGCAAGATTAAATTTATTTTCGGTTTTGGATTTTACGGCCCTTTCAAGATTATTTCACTCATATCGAGCCGATCGTTAATCAGAGGTGGGCGAAAAACCGGAGTACCCGGGAAACACCACCTGACCTTCCGTCACTCGTGACCCGAACGAGGCTCGAACCTAGGGCGTGAGAGACCTAATGACTAAGAGTCAGCTCTCTTATCCACTCGGCCACGGAGGCCCGTCTCAAGAGTCTATATATCATATGACTTATAAAACGTACTTTATTCAAAATCTGTATGCAAAAATGTCAATATTTCCGCAGTAAGTAAACGCGACGTCGTTAAGGACGTTGTACGTGTATCGTTATGGGCGTAACTAACTAATTTGCATATTTAATCCATTAGTGGATTACGGAATTTATTGCATGACGTTATTACACTCTCAGACGCGACGCCATATGATAAATTAGTTTTCTTACCTCTTCACAAAAAAGCTCGTGGATATCCGTTATAGCCGTACCCCTGACGCGGGTTCTAACGGATACCCACAATCCATGCTTTGGGTTATAATCTTTTTTTTTTTTTTCGATTTTTAGGGGTGGGGGATCTTGCGCATATGATTGAATAGGCGTGATGTCAAACTTGACTCAGTACCTTGGTTGGACCAAAACTGGTTTAAAGTCGTATGCCCGTATTCATCAGCATTAAAATTATGATACACATATATTTTATATAGTCGCGTAAACTATTTGAACGACAAAAAAGGTTGATACCAAATTAGTGAGATCATAAAACGCCCCCAAAAAATGAATCCTCTAGCATGAGTCCGCTATCAGTTTATGGGTCAAATGCAGCGGTAGTTCAGATTCAGAATAACTTCGTATTGTGTAAAATGTGTTAGGGAAAATCGAATTTCTGCACCAAGATTGAATAATGGATACGAGACTTAGGTGGGGTATGTATTTGATTTGAGTTTAACGTCCTCGTCAACACGGTATTGGTCAATTTTGGAAACGTTACTTGCGATTTTGTAGGGCTTCCCACCGAAGATGAAATGAAATGACTTCTCAAGCCCTGTAGTCCAATTATACCAATAGGGTAAATCAGCATAGACGGTACGACTCGAGCCGCTTTGCCTTTGCAGGCGGAAACCCTCCAAGCGGTTTAGTTTGACGCTTATGACCCACATATAGGGTTGCCGCGTCGTTAAACACAAACTCATCAGGTTTACCTGTACTAGTGCGCGGTCAGTTTCAGCATGAAAGGCATATACAGTTCATCGTGCATACAAATAGATGAAGAACAGCATGAAAGGCATATACAGTTCTGCGTGCATACAAATAGGTGAAGAATAGCATGCAAGTGAACATTGTCTTTCACAATATAAGTTTTCATGCTACCTACAAATAACATACACCCTTAATTTTGTGCGATCTACATGTAGGATCACAGACCAGTTTGGTTGTAAAATTTTAACTTTACTCCAACGTTGATATAACACTGCAAAAGTTGGTGTCTGCAAAACAAGAGTGTTTGTCCGATTGTCTTTGAGTGCAGGATGGGAAATGGGTCGGACTATTTTATATAATCATTAAAATCTTCCATCTTATGCAAACAGTATACACCCTGATAAGACTACGCGTTCTTCGGCGTCTGATCTGGGTCTACACTGTCTGCCAAGCCCAACAATTGTTTACATATGACTCTCTTCGGACATTAGGGTAGTGACAATAACATGGCTCTGTTTGGGTCGATTGTCCATTAGTACGAAAAGCGTTATTGCTTTTAAAAGTCCACGTGAATATCACAGAGTAACTCTTTTTATAGAAAATAGCCGGTGATGTCAGAGTGTTTCGTAAGACTTAAAAGGGTTATCATGGAATGACAGGATGAGCAAACAGTGTAGACCCAGATCAGACGATGCTGAACGTGGCGTCTTATCAAGATATACACTATTTGTTTGAAACAGAAATGTTATAGTTACACCAGACCTGAACAAACGGTAAAGCGCATTGACGCCATCTGCGAGAATTTTTTTTTTTTTTTTTTTTTTTTTTTGCTGTTTATTCGGGTCCAGGTGACACATTTTAGTCTGAATTTCATGTATATTAAGGTATATCATTCAGTCGATGGGGGGGGGGGGGGGGGGGGGGTAAGATGATGTCTATTAGCAAATAAGCTACTGATATTACCCGCAACAAACCAATACGAGGATCTTACATAGGAATTGCGAGATGTCTCTCATCCATGACAACGTATAATTTAAACTTTGTCAGTTGTGTCTCTTGAACGTGGAAGATGCAGTAAACCCTAAAAAAGGGTCTGTTCTGAGTCTTCGCTGGTCGCTCAAACCTTCTTGTAGACTTTTTCTTGCGCGGGCTCATATAATAAAATGGAAACGTTATTTCGTCTATTACATATGAGCCAGCGCATGACGAAGTCTTAAACGACCAGCGAAGATTCAGATCAGCATGCGCATCCCATTGTCACCCCCTATTGTAATAGAGGATGATTGCACAGGTTGATTTGGTCGCACCGGTCTAATTGTAGAGTTTGTCATGCGCCGGCTCTTATATCGTATGTGTTATGATTGTTAACGATAAAAAGATTTTTTTTCTTTGGTTTTGGGTTTTTCGGCCCATTCAAGATTATTTCACTCATATCGAGCCAATCGTTAATCAGAGATTGGTGAAAACCGGAGTACCTGGAGAAAAAACCACATGGTTTTCCGTTGCAGAACTTGGCATCTCACAAATGTTTCTCATTTTTTTTTAATGTTGTCAGACATTTTGGGTTGGCAGACATTTTGGGTGACCATATTAATTGGGACCCGCTATTAAGATGCTTATTTTCCATCACATAAAACACGCCTAAAATTTTTACCCTTAAACCCCACATTTAAAAAAGTAAAAGTGGGGTTCGCTGGGTTATACATTATTTTCTTAACTCCTGCTCTACGACATAGATCGTTGGTACTAGTTAGTACAGTCTCGGCGAGGCGTTTCGAACAAGTGCCCGCGACATCTGTTTAGAGCAGAAATGAAAACAAATCCTTTTTTTTTTTTCAACAGAAATTTTTCATTTTTTTTTTTGTTTCAGGTAAATTTTTTAATATGTTTAAGTAGGCGTTTGTGTAATTTAAGGTAAAGTTTTTAGCACAGGTATAACATATTTTTGTCTTTATCCCTCGACCGAAAAAGTTCGGGGGATAAAGCGATCAGCCTGGCGTCCGTCCGTATACGCAATCTTGTGATGGCCATAACTTAAATACCCTTTGAGATATATTGGTGATACTTGGCATACTTGTACACAAGGTTGAGACGGCGTGCCATGCGTAAGAATGGTTTTTGAGTTATCTTCCCTTTCAATAAAATAGAATGACTATCTTGTGATCGCCATAACTCCTATACCCTGCAAGGTATATTTATGATAGTTGGCATAATTGTAGACAAGGTTGAGATGGCGTGTCACGCGCAAGGACCACAACTCTTGGTACCATGGTTTTAGAGTTATATCCCCTTCCAATAAAATACTATGACTATCTCGTGCTCACCATAACTCCAAAACCCTTCAAGATCTATTGACAATACTTGGCATAATTGTTCACATGGTTGAGAATGTGTGTAATGCGCTTTCTATTTGTGAAAAAATTTTCTGAAGGCAATATTGCCTTTTGGTCGGGGGATTTGCCAACCACTCTGATGTCTATTTTTTTTATAATCATAATTGATAATTAGCGAAAAAAAGAAGAAGAAGAAAAAAAAAAGATCTAAGTTACTTGTCATGCTGGCGGACTTCTAGAGATTGCGGACATACTCGAATCCATATATTCTAATGCTTATTTCGGAAGTTGAAAATTTTTAACATGGATTTAACGTCTTTTTATTTTATATTATTTGAAAATTAATAAACAAAAAAACATGCGTTCTCGTCCAATTTTTACGTTGTTGGACATTTAGGGATGGCGGACACTTAGGGATCACCATATTGGGATCCCTTATCAAGATGCTTATTTCCGAAGGTATTCTTTTTTAGCATAGGTTTAATTACTTCACCTTTTTCTTTATAAATCATTATTCATTATTAGCGGTAAGAACTATTTTCCAAGTTACTTGTCATGCTGGTGGACATCTAGAGATTGCGGACATATTCGGATCCATATATTGCAATGCTTATTTCCAAAGGTGAACATTTTTAACATAGGTTTAACGTTGAATTTGTCTTTTTATTTATCATTGATTGATTATTAACAATAAAAATGCTTTCTTAGTCAATTTTCATGTTGTCGGACATTTAGGGATGGCGGACACTTAGGGATGCATGGGTCATCCCTAAGTGTCCGACAAGAAAAAAAATGAAGTTAAATTTCGAATATTTTCGAGAAAAAAAGCGAAGTTTTCACTTAAAATGTCACAATTGATCATTCCCCACCGTTTCGGACATCTTCCCGAGAAACTAAGATCTTGTCATGCTGGCGGACATCTAAGGATGCCGGTATATTCGGATCCATATATTGCAATGCTTATTTCCAAAGGTGAACATTTTTAACATAGGTTTAACGTTAAATTTGTCTTTTTATTTATCATTGATTTATTATTAACAATAAAAATGCTTTCTTAGTCAATTTTCATGTTGTCGGACATTTAGGGATGGCGGACACTTAGGGATGCATGGGGCACCCCGAAATGTCCGACAAGAAAAAATTGAAGTTAAATTTCGAATATTTCCAAAAAAATTTTTTCGAAATTTTCACTTAAAATGTCATAATTGAACATTCCCCACCATCTCCAACAATTTTGCGAGAAATTAAAATTTTGTCGGACACTTAGGGATGTCGGACGTTTAGGGATGCAACAGACGTCCGCTACTAAAGAATCATTTGGAAAACATTGCGGCAATGTACAAAATGTCAAAAAGCTTTCCAGTATAACAAAAGTTCGTTATTTTCAGTCTTGACGGGGACAATGATTCCATGTTCCCGTCAAGAATCAAAATAACTTATATTGCTGCTGGCATTATTCTTCTTGAACATTCCAGGTCCTTATCGAACCACGAACGGTAACACTATTTAAATTTATATCATAGGGGAGACCGGGGCTAGTTGGTCCGTGGGGCAAGTTGGTCCGAGCGGAAATTATTGAAATCCATAATTTGATTTATGGATATCATGGATATCCATAAATCAGCCGAATAATGGATATCCATAATTCGATTTATGGATATCCATTAATCAGCCGAATAATGGATATCCATAATTCGAATTAAGGATATCCATAATTCGATTTATGGATATCCATATTTCGATCTAAATTTATGATATCCATAAATCGATTTATGGATATCCATAATTCGATTTATAGATATCCATAATTTGATTTATGGATATCCATAAATCAGCCGAATAATGGATATCCATAATTCGATTTATGGATATCAATAAATCGAATAATGGATATCCATTATTCGATATGCCCCCGCCCATAGGGGCTTCAAGAAATATATGGGCTGCATGATGCTTCTACGCAGAGCTGAAACCGGCCCGCACACTAGTACTGGTAAACCGCTTAGGGGATCTAAGCCTGTCCAGGAACCGCGGTGCGAGGCGGACCGTCCATGCAAATAAACCCTATTGGTTTCATTGGGCGACAGGGCTTGGGATGTTATTTCATCTCAATGTCGGGTAAAAGTCCCACAAAATTGGAAGCAACGTCTCCAAAATTACCTTTACAGTGTTGACGGGGACGTTAAACCTCAAATCAAACAAACAAATCCATTATTCGATTTATGGATATCATTAATTCAGATTGATTTATGGATATCCATAATTCGAATTATGGATATCCATAAATAATTTTGGATATCCATAATAAATAATGATTATCCATAAATCGAATTATGGATATCCATAAATCGAATTATGGATATCCATAAATAATTATGGATATCTATAAGTACGGATTAAATAGTAAAACGGCGCCCCATATATGTGTTGATCAGTAACTATGAAATGTGTTCTATTAGAAATGTATAAAACCGATTTTCTGTAGAAATGGATAAAACGTGTAACCCTGCAAGAGGATTTGTCGATGCGAAGGGAGAATGGGCTGATATCTCATTACAAGTATAAGTATAACTTTTACAAAAAGCTAGGTCTACGCTTAGCACACATGTGAATGTCTAGAATTATATCCCAGAAATATGTTTTATACAATTTACTATCTTTGACAAAATTCTAATTGCCAGTCTGACACTTCATGACGTAGTGATACTACTGGACCGTGTGCGTTTCAATACTTGTCTGGTACTTGTGGACCTTAGCAAACCAATGCGACGTGTTAAGCTGTAGGAGGAGTAGTCTTTCAAAGCAAATTGTTGACGTTTTTCTGGCTCTGGCAGCCATGCCATTTTGCTCATTACAGCAAACAAGTTTAGCTATTTTGGTAAAGGGTCACCTAAGCAACACTTCAATGAAGTTTTGAAGAAATTGACCCATGGGTATAGGAGCAGTAGTCTTCTTAAGATTTTTCTGTTTTAATCTTTGGCGGCCATCTTGTTCATTTGAGTGGAAACAATTTAGCTATTTTGGTGGACGGTCACCCAAGAAACATTCATATGAAATTTAAATGAAATTGGCCTAGGGGTATAGGAGTTGTAGTCGTTTAAAGAATTTTCTATTTTTAGCTCTGATCGCCATCTTGTTCATCTGAGTGGAACAATTTTAGCTATTAGAGTAGAGGGTCACCCAAGAAACATTCCTATGAAATCTGAATAAAATTGGCCAAGGAGTATGGGAGGAGTAGTCGTTTAAAGATTTTTCTATTTTTTAGCTCTGGTGGCCATCTTGTTCATTGGAGCGGAACGATTTACATATTTTGGAAGAGACCCACCAAGGCAACATTCCTGTGGACAACGCACACTGACTGATCAGGTGAGCTAAAAATACCATTAAATAATTGGAATAATGCAAACTCTTTTAATACTCCATCTGAAACTAAAACTTAGGTCTGAAGTGGTTGTAGGGCCGAGGTGTCTAGGGGTGACAGTGGCGCCCGGCGGATGTTTTGGGGCCGCCGAAGTGTGGTCGGGTATAAGCACCAAGGTTGGGCCGAGCTGCCGGCCCAAAAAATGCCAATCCAAAGATTTTATATTTTGTTTCTTGTTACAATAAAGATATATATTTTGGTCGACTTGGACTTTCCAAAATCGAGGGCTATAAAAGCCAAGGCCGGGAAAATGATAATAATTCTTAATTTCTTTCCTTTTGTCCTAATAATACTTGAATTTCATTATTCTTATGTGTTAACAGAAAAATAAACATATCAAATTCACCTTAATTGATCTTTCTAATTTTCTGTTTTTTTTGTTTTTTTTTTTTTTTTGTTCTATTTTGAGATTGACTTTATTAAAGAATTAAAAAAATCGACCGAAAAGGACCCACACGGCTAGCTGGAATTAAAGAAATAACAAGGGGGCCAAGATGGCACTGGATCGCTAACCTGATTTCAAGATGACACATAGCTTCGCAAAGTCGTGTAAATAACTAGCAGCCATTTCATTTCATTGGAGCAAAACTGTTTTAGCTCTTTTGATAGATTGACATCTCAGCAACATTCCTATGAACACCGTGTAGCATCGACTCTGGAACTTGTTACTCAAAAGTACCAGATAAATGTGGAAAATGATATTACCGACGGTAGGTAATCGCTTGATTTGGCGTTATTACGTAGTGTCAAGACTTAAAACAGACAACTACTTCCCATATTTACTCAACTTATTTTTCTCTGACATTCTTGTGCAGAAATTTTGGAAAGCTTTCTCAGCTGCAATTTAAACACACAAATGAGTCGGCTGGTACCGCGAAAATTCATGACAGCTTCACAAAACTGTGAATTTGTTACAGAAACGACTGTGACAATCTTCAATTCAGTTGCATCAATAGATGCCGAATCCTTTGCTGCTTATAATATATTAGTTGTTTTTTCCAAAAAAAAATTGTGACTGAATAATACAATCCGAAATGCTCGAAGGCGAGAGTACGGCAACTTGCGCCACTACGCACAATACTGGACGGCAGTTTGCTAGAACAGTACGGCGATTTGCTTTGAACAATTATACATAAAGCGTTATGGCGGATTTGTGTTCTAACTAGTTTCACAACTATCAGTGGTAATATAAACAAAGTTTGTTGGGCATAGTTTGCCTTTCGTCGCATTTTCATTGTCGGTCTCCTTTTTATAACTAATTTTAATGCTAGGGACAGAAGGGTTGGGGATATAAGAAATTTGGTAATGACAACAGATTTACCTGTTGTTGTCCTCTAGTGTTTTTTCGACTTTTATCGATTTGTGTCATTGTGCCGCCATTAAACAGTATGTTTGTACATCGTTTTGCTTCTCATGTTGTAATCATATTGTATAACCTGAGAGAAATAAATTGGATTTGGTTTGATTTTATTTGGTTTGGACATACCGCATGAGTGCAGATCTTGTGACGCTTATGTGATTCACCTTGATTATGACCTTACCAGGTCAGAATTTAATGGTCCACAAATCGATCTTATCTTGGGCTCAGCAAGCTATTTGGCAAGGTGAATCACATGAAGCTCATTCGCAAGCTACAGGTACATGGATTAACCATCCAGTGGAATAAGTCTTTTCTGATTAGTAGAAGTCAGACAGTTGAACTTGAAGGTGATTACTCAGATGAGGTTCCAGTTACTTCAGGTGTGTGTGTGAATTCGGGTTTAACGTCGCTTTCAACAATTTTTCAGTCATATCACGACGATGTCTGGTTGCGACAGGGAGCTCAATGCTCACTTTTATAGTGTTGCCTCACTGAAGTATCATGTCCCAGACACATTACATGATACCACACCCAGTCACATTATCCTGACACTGGGTCGACCAGTCCTAGCTCTACCCCGTAAATCTGAGTGCCAAGCGAGGAGCAACTAGTACCATTTTTAACGACTTTGGTATGTCGCGGCCCGGGATCGAACCCGTGACCTCCCGTTCCCCGGAGCGGACACTCTACCAACTGAGCTATTGGGGCCGGTGTTACTTCAGGTGTATTGCAAGGATCAGTTCTAGGCACATTGTTATTGTTATTACGAGTGCCTAAACGACCTGCCCGACAACGTGTGGTCCCAGGTTCGCCTATTTGCTGATGACACTGCGGCGTACCTGACCATAATTCACCCTGATTACTCAGCCATCCTCCAGAGGGACTTAGACCGTCCAATCATAATAATCTCACTGGGACATGCAATTCAAACATAGAAGATCAAGTTTTGAACATAACTTTGGCAAAAACACCAACCATTTGAGCTTATATGATGCATAATCTTGTCCTCGAAATTGTTTCTTCTGCCAGATACGCAGGTTTTGATCTATCCACCAACATGAACGTCATCACACATATCGATAGAATCTCTTCAACAACTAATAAAGCCTTAAGTTTATTTATCTAATATCAGAACAACAACAAAAAAAAATAAAAAAATAAAACTGCGTTCTGGAAGCAACATGTAAGACAATAGTCCGTCAACATTTGAATACGTCTCCACAGTAGGGAGCTCATGCACACAGTCCTATGCCCATTAACACGAAATGATGTAGCGTAGACAGATCCTTGCAGCCGAGAAGGTCAGCTGCCTGCCTCATTAAGTTATATAAAAGTTTGTTTGTTTTGATTTGTTTCATTTGGTGTTTAACGTCCCCGTCAACACTATATAGGTCATTTTGGAGACGTTGCTTCCAATTTTGTGGGACATTTACCCGACATTGAGATGAGATGACATCTCAAGCCCTGTCGCCCCATGAAACCAATATAGTTTATAAGCATGTACAGTCCGACTCGCACCGCTTTGCCTGGGCAGGCTTAGATCCTCTAAGCGGTTTACCAGTACTCGTGTGCGGTCGTGGAAGCATCATGCGGCCCATTAATTTCTGCAAGCCCCGATGGGCGGGGGCCGAAGTATTTTAAAAATATTCATGTCATAGTTGCAGTATCTCTCTCCCCTTACTTCTAGCAACCAATGAAAAGACGCGTCACAGCATGAGCCACCCGCTCGTATTACGTCAGATTCATACACCAGTTAATTGTTACATGCATTCATCCTTAGCCTTGACAACTTGGCAATGGAATAGATTCACTCCCAGCATTGACCTGATGCCTGCATTAACTAAGTTCAGTGCGAGAGTCAGGCCTCTAGGTCACATGTTGCCATGAACACAGCATACCTGTTTTAACCTGCTTTTTAACTAATCTATTGTCAACATTTAACACCATCATCTTTTTTCATTACTCATACTTTTTAGTCTCACCAATCATGCTTCCACGCAGAGCTAAATCCGGCCCGCACACTAGTACTGGTAAACCGCTTAGAGGATCTAAGCCTGTCCAGGAACTGCGGTGCGAGGCGGACCGTCCATGCTAATAAATCCTATTGGTTTCGTTAGGCGACAGGGCTCGAGATGTCATTTCATCTCAATGTCGGGTAAAAGTCCCACAAATTGGAAGCAACGTCTCCAAAATGACCTTTACAGTGTTGACGGGGACGTTAAACCTCAAATCAAACAAAACTCATCATTCATGTTCATTTAACACTCACAACACGCCGTCATCCTGGGGCTTAAATCGATTTTACGTGCCCACAAACCTCGCCCTTATTTCCGTCGTGATTTAGACAAATAGTTTGATCAGTCCGCATGAAGGCCTCCTAACTCATCAGTGCAACATCTCCGTGAACTAAAAAATCAAACAACCACAGAGATGAAACAACGGTGATGATTCGACAACAAGAAACCACTAAAATGCTGGTGCAAAAGAAGACCAACAGATAGACTCCGATGGGCCCGACCAGAGACAACATTACATATGTCTCATTTCAGGACTTTTTTCCCAGCCTACACTCAGTGATAATCGATCCAATTAAATGGTGGTGACAACTTTAGTTTATCAACGACCTTTGAGAATTCAACGTTCAAGCTTGACAAAACTATTCCATGTTTTAGGGGAAGCTGGTTTCGGATTTCTTTTTATTACAGTATTTTAAAATTATAAATAAGATTTTGATAATGCCATTATGTAGAAGGAGTGGCCAAGTGTTTAATATGATGCAGTACGATGCTCAGTAAAACTATATCGCCCAATATAAAATCCCAACTGAAGGCGATTTACCTGAAACGCGGACAAGTCCAAAATTAAAAGTGCAGTCACGTCTCACTGCGTTTTGAAAGACTATAGGATGACAATTATTTTACCTGTCCTTTATACTACAAGTAACCTTTTGTGAACTTTAATCTCAGGACACCTTAAGGAGACAACCCCCTTTTTTCAGACAAGTAGCTTTTTGTTGTCTGTGTCATCGCTACACTGTACAAAAATGAAATGGATCGAATATTCAAGATGATAAATGCAACATGCGTGCACTTTCGTGATGGCCGATTTCGAAAAAAAAAATAATAAAAACATAATCCATGACACAGAATGCGATTTCGTACGACTTACAGAAGACCATCATGAAAACATGCCTATACAATTTTGATCCCCTTAAACCCAACTTTTATACAGTAAAACTGGGGGTTTTAGGGCTGAACAAAATTTTTCGCATTTCTGCCCCAAAACATAGAGTTTGGGTACTCGTTAGAACCGCCTCGCCAAGACGGTTCTAACGAGTACCAGCAATCTCTGTTTTGAGCTGAAATATGAAAATAAATTTTTTATCTGAACATTTTCATTTTTTAGTGCAAAAATTTTCAATATTTCTGAATAGGCATGTTTTCGTAATGCAAACAAACGAACAAATAATGGCCACAGTCAGAATTAAAGAAAAAAACTGGAGTATAGTATGCGTGCTACAGGACCTTCATTGAAAAAACTCTCACAAAAGGAATAAACACCTCTAAAACATAAAATAATTTCTGTTCTAGTTGTAACTACTACAGGAACGAAGTAGAAACTATCTGAGTTCATTGAAAAAGAAACTTTATTTCTTAGAAAGCTCCTTTCGTTGATAGACCAACAGGGGACAGACATTGTTACTACAATATTTCCTAAGTATTTACAGTAATGAAACAAAGCGAAAGCAACGACAAAGAATTCTCAAAAGGAAATATGGCCCTGTTATAGATTTCATATCTCCATCTGTTGCAAACAGATTGATTTACGATCAGTACTAGCATTTGAATCGACCCTTTGCTGTGTGATGAAACGAAACATGATAATAACCATGGCTTTTCCTTCCCAACGATGTCAAAATGTTGTCAGTAGTTTCCGAAGTGGCAATTTTGGGCGTACTTGATTCAGCTGTTCTTACTGTTCCTGAACGTTGCACTGTCACGTGACTGTTCTGTTTTTAAATCAAGTGCATTGCAATGTTCCCATGACGTAAGAGTGTATCGTGTTTTGAATCAAGCACAGAACATACACAGCTTCCCTACATACGACGCTTAGTCTATTTTCTTACATGCATTTGTTTATTTTATTAGCTACCTGACTGAAATCATTCAAAATCATTCAGTTTCAAAAGATGAGCCATTCAAGTAATTAATGTATCCCAAAATCGGACATAACATGGAACATTGCACTGTACCTTGCTCCGGTGAATCAAGTATGGTGCCGAACTTTGACTGAACCATGCTCCGGTGAATCAAGTGTGGTGCAGAACTGTGACTAAGAATTTAAAGCATACTCTTAGTGAATGCAGTTTAAAAGGTATTTAAATCAATGTTTTTTTTTATGATCTGAAACGTTTTCAACATTTATCTACGCATTTTGATTCTGGTAGGAAACTACAAATGCAAAATGCCTTGAATTTGAAAACGAGGCTGGTGCTTTGCTCCATCATCCGGGCACTTCACACCTAGTCAAGAGTAGAGTCAAAAAGTGTAGCACCAGAACACTGCACCATACCACGTGACAACTACTTGATTGAACAGAACACAGATCGGTGCAAATGGAACAGTGAATCAAGTACGCCCTTTGTGATGCAAGTTTCGGTACTGTTAATTATGCATGTTTTCCAGGTTGCCGTACTTGATAATCCAAGTTGCCGTACTCCTTTGTATTTTGCTTGTTGAAAGAAAATTGCAGTATAAAGCTTACATTTCCATTCAAACTTATACAAAACTACTTTTCGTCGGAACCATCTGAATGTTCTGGCATGGAAAAAAGACCAGTGGCCTTTAATCAAAGCAAAAACAACTATTTTCCACAAAAAAAGTGCTTTGTTCTTGGTACTAGATGTCAAGATTTCAGTCTGTTTAGCGATTTTCGGAAGCAAGCAAAAGCTATATATCTCTCCGACACATATCCATTTTGCTTTGAATGGCAGAGCCCTGTAGAAACCCATACAAAGCTTTTTACCTACCTTACTGTGTGTCATGCTTGCGATAAATATTGATTTCACTGGAACTTTCAGTAACAAGTTCCGGAGTCGATGCTACACGGTGATGAAGTCTGAATAAAATTGGCTCAGGGCTGTTGTTTAAAGATTTTTTTCTATTTTAGCTCTGCATCAGATCCAATCAAATTTAGCCATTTTGGAAGGAAGCCTCCTAGGCAATATTCCTGTGAAGTTTGAATCAAAATGACCCAAGGATTCAGGAGGCGTTTGCATTTAAAGCAAATTGCTGACATTAATTTAGCTCACCCGAGCACGAAGTGCTCATGGTGAGCTACTGTAATCGGTCAATGTCCGTCGTCCGTCGTGTGTCGTGCGGCGTCAACAATTTGCATTAAATGCTAACTCGTCCTAAACCCTTAGGCCAATTTCAATCAAACTTCACAGGAATGTTGCTTAGGTGACCCTCTTCCATAAAAGCTAAAATCATTCCGCGTCAATAAACTAGATGGTCGCCAGAGCTAAAAATAGAAAAAAAATCTTTAAACGACAACTCCTCCTACACCTTTGGGCCAATTTGATTCAAACTTCACAGGAATATTGCCGAAGTGGCTCCCTACCTAAACAGCTAAAATCGTTCCGCTTCGATAAACAAGATGGCCACCAGAGTTAAAAATAAAAACAAATCTTTAAATGACAACTGCTCTTGTACCCTTGGGCAAAATTTAGTCAAACTTCACAGGAATGTTGCTTAGGTGACCCTCTACTAAAATAGCTAAACTGGTTTTGCTCCCATAAGCAAAATGGCCGCCAAAGCTAAAAATAGAAAACTGTAAATTTGTTTGAACGCGAACTCCTCCTAAACCCTTGGGCCAATTTGATTAAAACTTCACAGGAATCTGGCCGAGTGGAATCCCTACCAAAATCGTCCCGCCCCGACAAACAAGATGGCAACCAGAGCTAAAAATAGAAAATAAACATCTTTAAACGACAACACCTTCTGTACCCCTGGGCCAATTTCATCCAAACTTCATAGGAACGTTGCTTAGGTGACCCTCTACCAAACTAGCTAAACGGTTTTGCTCTGGTGAGTAAAATTGCCGCCATAGCTAAAAAATAGAAAAACATCATAAATTTGCTTCAAGCGCGAACTCCTCTTTAGCCCTTGGGTCAAGTTTGTTCAAACTTCACTGGAATGCTATGTAGTTGACTCTCTACCAAAATAGCTAAAATTGTTCCACTCTGATGAACAAGATGGCTGCCAGAGCTAAAAATAGAAAAAATCTTCCAACGACAACTTCTCCTGTACCCTTAGAGCAATTTCATTCAAACTTCTTAGGAATGTTGCTCAGATGACCCTCTACCAAAATAGCTAAAACGATCCCGCTCCGATGGACAGAGCTAAAAATAGAACAAGAGCTCTGCAATCGGGGCATTATACGCCCGTGGCAATTTGTAAGATGGAGCATATATATACTGACTGTTGTACAAGTTTTGGTTTGTGGAACGTATTCAAGGAATCATATGTGCTCCATATATTCTTACCTGACACTATTAATAACCCTCAATGGTCTCCAACAAATTTTCATGGTCGGTAATAGTTGGTGAACAATAACCTTAAAATAATATAGGCATAACTTAGACTGCTACACAGACCATCTATTTATGAATATAGTCTATTTTAAAATAGAAGTCTAGGTAGCAGTCTAGGCATAACTCTGGTAATACGTGGTGGACTGTAACCTTGAAATAATATGCGCTGCTCCACATCATAGTCTAACTATACGTAAAGTTTCAGCTTCATCAGATGTAAAATGTGGGAGGCATTATCCCGAAACAAAATATGTTTAGAAAAATATGTGAAAGGGGAATAACTCTGGTAATATCTGGCAGACTGTAACCTAAAAATAATATGCACTGTTCCACATCATTGTCTATATGTAAAGTCTCAGCTTCATCAGATGTAAAACGTAAGATATGTTATCCGGAAACGCAATGTTAAGAAAAATCTGTTAAAGGGGTATAGCTCTGGTAATATTTGGCAGACCGTAACCTCAAAATATTAGGCACTGTTCCATATCACGGTCTTACTGTATGTAAAGATTCAACATCATCGGATCTAAAATGTAGGTGGAGTTATCCGGAAACAAAATGTTTACAAAATTTTCAAAGGGGCACAACTGTATTATTATTTGGTGGACCATAACCTCGAAACAATACGCCCTGCCCCACAGCATGGTCTAATTATATATGAAGTTTCAGCTAAATCGGATGTAAAATGTAGGAGAAGTCATCCGGAAACGAAAAGTTTACATAAAATTTCAAAGGGGCCTAACTCTATTATTATTTGGTGGACCATACCCTCGAAATAATATGCGCTGCCTCACATCATGGTCTAACTATGGGTGACGTTTCAGCTTGATCGGATGTAAACTATAGGAGGAGTTATCCGGAAGCAAAACATTTACAAAAAATTTAAAGGGGCATAACTCTATTAATATTTGGTGGACCGTAACTTCGAAACAATATGCGCTGCCCCACATCATGGTCTAACTATGTATGAAGTTTCAGCTTGATCGGATGTAAACTGTAGGAGTTATCCGGAAACGAAACGTTTACAAAATATTTCAAAGGGGCATAACTCTATTAATATTTGGTGGACCGTAATCTCGAAACAATATGTGCTGCCCCACATTATGGTCTAACTATGTATGACGTTTCAGCTTGATCGGACGTAAACTGTAGGAGGAGTTATCCGGAAACGAAACGTTTACAGTCGGACGGACGGACGCCGAGGGGCATAACATAATACGACCGTTTTTCAAACGGGCGTATAAAACATCGTGAATTTGCTTCAAACGCCAACTTCTCCCAGACCCTTGGGCCAATTTGATTCAAACTTCACAGGAATGTTGCCTAGGTGACTCCCTACAAAATAGGTAAAATCATTCCGTTCTGATGAACAAGATGGCTGCCAGAGCTAAAAATAGAAAAAATCTCTAAACGACAACTCCTCCTGTAACCTTGTGCCCATTTCATTCAAACTTTATGGGAATGTTGCCTAGATGACCCTCTGCCGAAATAACTAAAACGATCCCGCTCCGATGAACAACATGGCCACCAGAGCTAAAAATACAAAAACATTGTAAATTTGCTTCAAAAGCGTACTCCTAAACCACTGGGTCAATTTGAGTCAAACTTCACCGGAATGTTGCCTAGTTGATCCTCTGTAACCAACAAGATGGCCACCAGAGCTGAAATATAATGCACTAGAGACAGTGACATTCAGGTGAACGAATCATGGCCCTCTGGGCCCTCTTGTCTATTTCTAGCCCTGGCTAGCCCGGAAGTGTTTAAGCTATTTTGGTAGAGGGTCACCTAAACAACATGCCTATGACGTTTTAATCAAATTATTCTAGGGGTATAGGAGTTGCCTTTTAAATATTTTTTTTTTTTAAATCTGGTGGCCAGTTCATCTAAACGGAACCATTTTAGCTATTTTTGGTAGGCAGTCACCTAGGCAATATTCCTGCAAAGTTATAGCTTAATTTGCCCAAGGGTTCAGGAGGGGTTAGCATTTTAAGCAAACTGTTGACGGTTTTCTATTTTTAGCTCTGGTGGCCATTTTGCTCAATGGAGCGAAATACTTGTAGCTAGTTTGTTGGAGCATCACCTCATTCACATTCTTATGAAGTTAAATGAAATTGGCCCAAGGGTTTAGGTGGAGTAGTCATTTGAAGATTTTTTTTCTATTTTTAGCTCTGGTGGCCATCTTGTTCATCGGAGTGGAACGATTTTAGCTAGTTTGGCAGAGGGTCACCTAAACAACATTCCTATGAAGTTTGAATCAATCTGGCCCAGGGGTATGGGAGGTGTAGTTTTTAAAATATTCTTTCCATTTTTAGCTCTGGTGGCCATCTTGTCCATCAGTCCAGAAGGATTTTAGCTATTTTGGTAGAGAGTTACCTAAGCAACATTCCTATGAAGTTTAACTGAAATTGGACCACGTTTTGGAGGAGTTAGCATTTTATGCGAACTTTTGACGTTTTTTTCTATTTTTAGCTCTGGGGGTCGTCTTGTCGTCTGGAACCGTAAGATGTTTGCTATTTCAGTAGAGGGTCACATAAGCAACATGCCTATGAAGTTTGAATGAAATTGGCTCAGGGGTATGGAAAGAGTAGTCATTTAAAGATTTTTCTCTCCAATTTTAGCTCTGGGGGCCATCTTGTTCACCAAAGCGGCATGATTTCAGCTATTTTGGTAGACAGTCACCTAGGCATCATTCCTATGAAATTTAACTGAAATTGGCCCAAGTGTTAACTCGGACCCATTGATGGGTCCGAGGCGAGGTGTTGAAGAGGATTTAGCATTGTAAGTAAATTGTTGATGTTTTTTAGCTCTGGCAGCCATCTTGTTCGATGGAGCAGAACGATTTTAGCTATTACGATGGAGGGTCACACAAGCAACATTCCTAAGAAGTTTGAATGACATTGACCCTGGAGTGTGGGAGGAGTTGTAATTTAAAGATCTTCTATTTTTTAGCTCTTGTGGCCATCTTGTTCATCGGACCAAAACCGTTTTTAAATTAGCTACTTTGGTAGAATATTCCTGTTAAGTTTGAATGAAATTAGGGGAATGGGAGGAGTAGTCGTTTAAAGATATTTCTATTTTAGCTATTGTGGCAATCTTGTTCATCGGAGCGGAACCTTTTTACCTATTTTGGTAGAGTGTCACCTAAGCAACAATCCTTTGAAGTTTGAATGAAATCGGCCAAGAGGTCTGGGAGGAGTAGTCGTTTAAAGATTTTCGTTTTCTAGTTTTAGCTCTGGCGGCCATCTTATTTATTGGAGCGGAAGATTTTAGTTATTTTGTTAGAGAACCACCTAGGCAACATTCCTAAGAAGTTTAAATGATACTGGCCCAATGGTTTAGGAGGAGTAGTCTCTTTAAACAAATTGTTGACGACGGACGACACACAACCGACATTGACTGATCACAACAGCTCACCATGAGCGCTAAATAAAGGATTATGTTTGCTAATATGTATTTCTATATTTAATCAATAAAGAAAACAAGAGGGCCCTGGATCGCTCACTTGATCTATACTGTACGAATGAAATGGTAGGTAATATAGTAAGGTGGAGTGGAGTGTTTGAGCAATTATGATTGACAGTGACCCAAGGAACATTTCTGGGAAATTCTATCAAAATCAATCCAGCTGTTTATGACAATGTCATTTTAGGGTTTGAATTCATTTGAGTAAAATCGATCAATAAGCCATAAGGTATATTTTTTTCTAAATATGCATGTAGCTACAAAGTTTTTTTCTACAGAATAGCCATTGTGACCTTGACCTTGAGCCCAGAATCCTGAAAGTCAAACTTGCTTGAGATATAATCATATCAAACATTTGTGTAAACTTACGTAAAATCCATCAATAAACGTAGGGGCTACAGTGAAGGCAAAGCTTTTCTAAAAATAGCTCCAAGGACCTTGATTTTCAGTCCAGCACCCTAAAAGTCTGATTTGCTTCAAACCGTGGGCCCTGGGGTGGGGCCTCCTTTGGCCCCAGGGCTATAATTTGAACCTTCATAATAAGTCCACCAGATGAAGCTTCATATCAAATATCAAAGACACGGGCATTCTGAATTAAGACAAGAAGATTTTTAAAGGTAATCCCAATATAAGTCAAAGTAAAACCAGTGGGACCCGGGATGGGGCCATTTTTTATCACAGGGCTATAATTTGAACAATCTTGGTTGAGGTCTGCTAGATGAAGCTTCATACCAAACATCAAAGACCTAGGTCTTGTGGTTTTAAACGAGAAGATTTTTAAAGGGTTTCCCTACAGAAGTCTTTGTAAAACCAGTGGGCCCCGGTGAAGGGCCAGTTTTGGACCCTGGGCTATAATACGAACAATCATAGTACAGGGCCCTCCAGATGAAGCTTCATACCAAATATCAAAGACCTGGACCTTCTGGTTTCAGACCAGAAGTTTTTTAATAAGTCTATGTATAATCGGTGGGCCCGGGGCGGGACCATTTTGGCCCCAGGGCTAAACTTTTAACAATCTTGGTAGATGTCCACTAGATGAAGCTTCATACCAAATATCAAAGACCTTGGCCTCCTGGTTTCAGACGAGAAGATTTTTAAAGGTTTACCCTATATAAGTCTATGTAAAACCGGGAGCAGCTTTTGTCTCCAGGGCTATAATTTAAACAAACTTGGTAGAGGTCCTCTAGATGAAGCTTCATAGCAAACATGAAAGACCGCAGCCTTCTGGTTACAAACAAGTAGATTTTTACAGGGTTTCCCTATATAAGTCCATGTAAAACCATTGGGTCCCGGGGCGGGGCCATTTTTGGCTCCAAACAATCTTGTAGAGGTCCACTAGATTAAGCTTCATACCAAATATCAAAGACCTGGGTCTTGTGGTTCCAAACGAGAAGATTTTAAAGGTATTCCCTATATATGTCTATGTAAAACTTGTGAGCCCCAGTCGCGGGGATGGGGGGGGGGGGTGGGGGGGGGGGGGGGGTGGGGGAGGGGGGCTTTGGTCCCGGCAGGGCTATAATTTGAACAAATTTTGTAGAGGTCCGCTTAACGAAGCTTCATACCAAATATCAAAGACCTGGGCCTTCTGGTTTCAGATGAGAAGATTCTGAAAGGTTTTCCCTATATAAGTCTATGTAAAACCGGTGAGCCCCAGTCGCGAGGGGCATTTTCGGCCCCAGGGCCATAATTTGAACAATCTTGGTAGGGATCCACTAGATACAACTTCATATCACATATCAAACACCTGGGCCTTCTGGTTGTAGACAAGAAGATTTTTAAAGGTTTTCCCTACATAAGTCTATGTAAAACTGGTGGGCCCCAGCGCGGGGGCATTTTTGGCCCCACGGCTATAATTTGAACAATCTTGGTAGATGTCCACTAGATGAAGCTTCATACCAAATTACAAAGACTTGGGCCCTTTAGTTTCAGAGAAGAAGTTTTCAGTGAAAAAATCTTTTTTGGCTCCTGTGACCGAGATGTGCAACAGACCGGAACCATTTGAACAACTTTGAAAGGGGACCACCTAAGGATCATTCCTGTGAAGTTTGGTCAAAATCTGATCAGTTGTTCAGGAGGAGATGTCGTTTGAAATTGTTTACGGACGTACGCATCCTGACGACGGCCGAAAAGTGATTTGTCACTACGTGACAGGTGAGCTAAAAAAGCGATTTTTGTATTTTTTTAATTCCAGCTAGCCGTAACCAAAACCGGCTGGGTGTCTAGGGACTGAGATGTTCTGTAATTTCAGGCCGTAATTCCAATATGTTTAATATAGAACGATAAGGAAATGTGTACCATATAAGCAGTCATTTTGCTACATTTTTTTAAGTTTTAGTATATAATAAATGTTCATAGAACAGGAAAACCCTAAACAAAATTGTATTTGATGGTGATTAAACTACGAAAGCCTAGAAGGACCACTTTTAAAAAGAAGAAGAAGAAAAAAAAAAAAAAAAAAAAATTCTCGTTATTACGAGATGACTATGTCGTTATTACGAGATAATTATGTCGTTATTACGAGATATTTATGTTGTAATTTCGAGAAAACGAAGTCGTTATAACGAGAAAAGTTTTACTATGTCGTTATTACGAGAAAACTAAGTCATATTAACGAGATACTATCTCGTATTATCGCGATATCTATCTCGTTATAACGAGATAGATATCTCGTTATGACGCGATAAATAAGTAATCTTCAGCAACAAAGTCGGGTAAAAGTCCCACGAAATTGGAAGCAACGTTTCCAAAATGACCTTTACAGTGTTGACGGGGACGCTAAACCTCAAATCAACCAACCAACCAACCAACGCATGTACCCTCCTCCCCCCCCCCTAACCTCCCCCACGCACTTATAAGTTAAGATTGTGACAGGTGGCAGGTATTGTTTACCTAATATTTTATGGCCCTCTCAACAACAATTCAGTCGTTCTGAGATGGGACCTCGGTTTGAAATGAAGGAGCAAGGCATTTTCCTGCGACGCCTATGTTTGATTGCTTGATTTGAGGTATAACGTCCCTGTCAATACTATTTAGGTCATTTTGGAGACATTGCTTACAATTTTGTGGGACTTTTACTAAACATTGATATGAAATGACATTTCAAGCACGGTCGCCCATTGAAACCAATAAGGTTTATATGCATGGACGGTCCAACTCGCGCCACTATTCCTGGGCAGGCTTAGAACCTCTAAGCGGTTTACCAGTACTCATGTGCGGTTGGTTTCAGTTCTGCGTGGAAGCAGCCCAATCTATTTTTTCAAGTCCCGATGGGCGGGGGCCGACATCTTATGTATGCGGCGAGAATGAGTGATTACTTGAGAAGTCAGTGGATGTTTCTTCTTCTTCGTCTTCTTCTTCTTCTTCTGGGATGATAATGTGATAATTATCTCGTAATATTGTATTAATTTTCTCGTAATTACGAGTTAATTTCCTCGTTATTACGAGTTAATTATCTCGTAATAACGAGTTAATTATCTCGTAATAACGAGATAACTAAGTCGTTATAACGAGATAAATGACCCGTAATAACGAGATAACTAACTCGTAATTACGAGAAAACTAAGTCGTAATAACTAGATACCTAACTCGTAATAACGAGATAATTAACTCGTTATAACGATAATTGCAACAGCATCCAGAAGTATTACAAGGGCCATTGAGACCTGGTTCCAAGTGATCCTCGGTAGTTTAGCTCACCTGCCTGTCAGGGCTCAGCAAGTAATAATAATGGGAATCTATTCTGGCAGTGGTAGTGCTGTCAGCGGTGCGTACCACTTCCTCATTTACTACCATCTTCTCAAGTTATCACTCATTCTCACCTAGTGCATAAGGTGTCGAAGAATAGTCTTTTAAATGCGATTTTAAACCAAGGGCCCATGTTAGTATGACTACATTGCTGTTGGGAGGGCCATACAATACCCTGTAGAGATTCGGAAAGGCCTGTTGGTATGCACAGTTTAGTCGGTGTCTTCACTGTGTACTCAATCTGGTATTTTTTTCAATATGGCTGGTGGGGACTCGGATCAGACAGTGTAGATTTGCAGTCTTATCTTGGCCTTTGCTGGACGCACTCACATGCTGTGCTCCGTTCCATATAGTCCCTGGCACTGCCATTATTGCATGGTTTTGAGTTCTTAATGAGGATTCTTCTAGGTCTGGTCCCGGGGTTGTGGGTATTTATTCTTGCTCGGCTTGGTTGAGCATGAAATTTGTAATGCTCATAAGTTCCAGTATTTAAACAAATTAGGCAATTTGTGTGCTCAAATGAGCGAAGAATTCGCTTGTCCTGCTCAAGAATTTTATAATGCCAACAGTTGTTTGCATTTGGAATTTGTGAGCAGGATCAGCTTCATTTTTGAGTGGGTTTGGGCGTGGGAGAAGGTTTGTAGCATCAGGACCGGAGCAATTCATGGTCTGAAGGGGCTTCTCACTTTGTGTAAATTCAAACATAATTTGGCTCCATGGTTGTGGATACATGTCATCCCCGCCCATCGGGGCTTGGAAAAATTTATTTGGCTGCATTGTGCTTCCGCGCAGAGCTGAATCTGACCGTGAATAGCCGCCGTTTCATGACGTTACTCTTAGATTTTTAAACGTAAACAGGATAACGTCATTTTCTTAAATCTCTGACCATACTGACAGGGGGCCTTGGATTAAAATCACGTTAAAAAGGTTGATAAGTAGAGATTATTCTACGACACCTTATTTACCAGAATAAGTGATTACTTGAGAAGATGGTAGTAAATGAGGAAGTGTTATGCACCGCTTACAGCACTACCACTGTATAATTATTGCTTGCTGAGCCCTGACAGGCAGGTGAGCTTAAGTACCGAGGATCACTTGGAACCAGGTCTCAATGGCCCTTGTATGACTTCTGGATGTTGTTGCAATTCCCGTTATAACGGGTTAATTATCTCGTTATTACGACTTAGTTTTCTCGTAATAACGAGTTAGTTATCTTGTTATTACGAGTTAGTTATCGAGAAAATTACCTCAATATTATGAGATAATTATCTCATTATCACAACAGAAGAAGAAGATGAAGAAGAAGAAGAAGAAGAAACATCCATTGATTTTTCAAGTAATTACTCATTCTCGCCGCATATATAAGGTGTCGGCCTCCGCCAAACGGGGCTTGAAGAAATAGATTGGGCTGCCTGATGCTTCCACGCAGAACTGAAACCAACCGCACATGAGTACTGGTAAACCGCTTAGAGGTTCTAAGCTTGCCCAGGAATAGTGGCGCGAGTAGGACCGTCCATGCATATAAACCCTATTGGTTTCATTGAGCGACAGTGCTTGAAATGTCATTTCATCTCAATGTCCCACTCCAATGTCCAGTAAAATCCTACACAATAATATAAGCAATATCTCCAAAATGACCTAAATAGTACTGACGAGGGCGTTAAACCTCAATTCAAGCAAACAAACATAAGGTGTCGTAGACGAATGCCTTGGTCCTTCGTATTTTGAATGAGATTTCAAACCGAGGTCCCATCTCAGAACGACTGAATTGTTGTTGAGAGGGCCATATGATAGGAGCCAACCAAGTAGCATAAAACAATATCTGCCACCTGTCACAATCATTATTTATATGTGCGTGGGGGTGGTGAGCGGGGAGGGTACGTCCGTGTGTGTCTGTATGTATGCCTCTGTGCACGCGCGTCCATATGTCTATGTATAAGCATGTGTTTAATGAAGATGCTCTTGTGGAAGGGGTGTTAAAGCACTTTTCTCTGAGCCCCCTCTAGCACTAGTAGCTGAAAACTTTGTTGCTGAAGATTACTTATGTATCTCGTTATAACGAGATAGCTATCTCGTTATAACGAGATAGCTATCGCGTTAATACGAGATAGTATCTCGTTAATATGACTTAGTTTTCTCGTAATAACGACATAGTAAAACTTTTCTCGTTATAACGACTTCGTTTTCTCGTAATTACAACAAAATTATCTCGTAATAACGACATAGTTATCTCGTTATAACGAGAAAAGTTTTTTTTTTCTTTTTGAAATGGGTCCTCCTAGGCTTTCGTATTAAACAGCCCTAAAGGGTAATAGTATTTTTTAAAACCAGTCTATGACAGATCTATAGCCATAAGTAATATAGAAGGAAGTAGAATATAAAGGAGTATCTTAAGTACATGAACAGTTCAAATGTGTACGTATAGTTCGCCAACAAATAGCTGGCAGTGACGTTGCTGACTATTTGAGCTATTTTACCGATAGCCCCATAAGCTTTGCATTGTTCAAAACAAAAACAAGTCGTGACGTCACTGTCAACTATTCCTCGACGGACAGTCAAGTTAACCTTTACCCTGCTGTAGGCGACAAGCCCTATCTTTGCAAACAGTGTAGATCCAGATCAGATGGCTTCTGAAGAAGCCATCTGATCAGGATCTACACTGTTTGGCATTCAGTTTATGAATTTGTAGCAATAAATTACATCAAGTAATTTGATTGGTTGATAGGCAGAAATGGGTGTGGCTTAAATGAATATTCAGCAGGTTAAAGGTTAACTAACAGGGCTAGATGAATGACTTCTTGCATGAAGCCAATAGTAAGTCATCTCATAACGAAAACATGCCAGCGCATGACAAAACCTATAATAAGACACGTGTGCCCAACGAAGACTCAGATCAGCCTGCGCATCCGCGCAGTCTGATCAGAGTATCCGATGTGCGCTCTAAGGATAGCAAAGGGCCAAGTGCTCCTTCATGAAGCAAGATAAGTCACTGGTTCGACTATATGGATACGCAGGCTGATCCGATTCTTCGCTGTGTGCACATGTAAGTTGTAGGAAATGGTGTGCCTCGGCTCATATATATTGAAAATTTTAACATCAATCAAAAACTGAACATTTTCAGATAAATAATTCCGGTATTTTTCATATTTCTGCTGAAAACATAATAACTGAATGATAGTTTTCCTTATTCCTCCATTTAAACCTATGTTGTGGGTACCCCTGCGAAATGGAGTGCTTAACTCAAGAACTGTTCTTGAACTGCTCTTAAGAGTTCTTAAACTGTTCATGGAGGTTTTCAAGAACACTTGTACTTGAACTATTCAAGAACACATTCTAGGAACAGTTCAAGAATTTTTTTAAGAATTTGTGATATTCTTGAACTATTCTTAAACTTTTCTTGAACACTTTAAAGACTTTTCTTGAAAAACATGATGACTCCAATGTTCTTAAATTTGTTCTTGTTTAATTCAAAGACTTTTCTTGAACAAAGTGTCTTGAAAGTCGTTCTTAAATTTGTTCTGATTTATTTCAAAGTCATTTATTGAACAAATTGTAATGACAGGTGTTATGAAACTGTTCTTAAATTTGTTCTTCATTATTTCAAAGACTTTTCTTGAACTTGTTATGCCCCCAACTTCGTAGAAGTTGGTAGGGCATATTCTGTCTTGTCCGTCTCTCCGTCTGTCCGTTACGCATTCACCCTGTAGGAAACTCAAGAATGGTTTGAGCTAGGAACTCGAAATTTCATACATGGAATGTGAATGAAAAATAAGCGGATATGTATTTTATTTTTTTTTCGCCGGACTTGTCTTTGCAGAGTTACGCCCCTTTTCGGACTTATGCATTGTGGCTATGGGGAAACCTTGTGAGCAAGATATCTGGAGAACCATTTGAGCTAGGCTCATGATATTTAGTAAACAGTTTGGGTCTAAGGTGTAGATGACCTGATTAACTTTTGACGAAATTCCGAAAATATTTAACGGAGTAACGCCCCTTTTCGGACTTATGCATTGTGGCTAAGGGGAAAGCTTGTGAACAAAATATCTGGAGAACCGCTTGAGCTAGGCTTATGATATTTAGTATACAGATTGGGTCTAAGGTTTAGATGACCTGATTAACTTTTGACGAAATTCCGAAAATATTTAACAGAGTTATGCCCCTTTTTGGACTTATGCATTGTGGCTATGGGTATACCTTGTGAACAAAATATCTGGAGAAATGCTTGAGCTATATGGAATGAGCATGAAAATTAAGCGAAATCGTATATTTTTTCTTTTCCGTCGGACATGTCTTTGCGGAGTTATGCCCCTTTTCGGGCTTATGCATTGTGGCTATAGGGAAACCTTTACTTATTTAGTAAACAGTTTGGGTCTAAGGTGTAGATGACCTGATTAACTTTTGACGAAATTCCGAAAATAATTAACGGAGTTACGCCCCTTTTCGGACTTACTCATTGTGGCTATGGGGAAACCTTGTGAACAAAATATCTGGAGAACTGCTTGAGCTAGGCTTATGATATTTAGTATACAGATTGGGTCTAAGGTTTAGATGACCTGATTAACTTTTGACGAAATTCCGAAAATATTTAAGAGAGTTACGCCCCTTTTTGGACTTGCATTGTGGCTATGGGGAAACCTTGTGAACAAAATATCTGGAGAACTGCTTGAGCTAGGTTCATGATATTTGGTATGCAGTTTGAGTCTAAGGTGAAGATGACCTGATTAACTTCTGACGAAATTACGAAAATATATTATAGAGTTATGCCCCTTTTCAGGCGTATGCATTGTGGCTATAGGGACTTTTCGGACTTATGCACTGGCTATAGGGAAACCTTGAGAACAAAATATATGGAGAACTGTTTGAGCTAGGCTCATGATATTTGGTATATAGTTTGGATCTAAGGTGTAGATGACTTGATTAACTTTTGACGAAATTCCGAAAATATATAACAAAGTTATGCCCCTTTTCAGGCGTATGCATTGTGGCTATAGGGAAACATTGCTGGAGAACTTTATGAATATTGTACCAACTGACAGTTCTTTCACGACACAGGCATTTTTTTATGTTTTTTTTTTTTTTTTTTTTTTTTTTTTTAATTATGTGTCTATTAGTGGCAAGCATATGGCTGGGGACATATTGTTTCACAAACACATTTTCTAGTGTTCTTAAACTGTTCTGAAACTTTTCTTCAGTTTGTTTCATGAACACTTTATGAACAGTTCAGAACTTTGTCACATAATTTAAGTCACATGATTGATGATGTCATTCAGATCTCAGCTTTCATTGGCCAGTTTTCCACTTTTCCTTTTCAAAATGGCGTCTACTTAGATTTCTTATTAGGGTCAGCGAAATGATTTTGATTATCAAATATTGTTTTTATTTCTGATTATTGATCAGCCTCTTTTTGCCAAATGTAGGTGTTTTTGTTAAATATGGTCCAGCAAATGTAAAAATCTACTGCTGTCCACATGGCAGCGCCATTTATTGATGTGTGGGTGGGGTATAATTTCTTCCTGCAGCACAAGATGAGCCCATAAGACACAGAGTCTGATCAGAGCCTTTGCTGTGTCCTCAGTGTGTTAAAAAGGTTTTGGTTTGATTTGAGGTTTAACGTCCCCGTCAACACTGTCAAGGTCATTTTGGAGACGTTGCTTCCAATTTTGTGGGACTTTTACCCGACATTGAGATGAAATGACATCTCAAGCCCTGCCCCCAATGAAACCAAGAAGGTTTATAAGCATGGACTGACTCGCACCGCTTTGCCTGGGCAGGCTTTTGTTTGTTTGATTTGAGGTTTAATGTCCCCGTCAACACTGTAAAGGTAATTTTGGAGACGTTGCTTCCAATTTTGTGGAACTTTTACCCGACATTGAGATGAAATGACATCTCAAGCCCTGTCGCCCAATGAAACCAATAGGGTTTATGAGCTTGGACGGTCCGCCTCGCACCGCGGTTCCTGGACCGGCTTAGGTCCTCTAAGCGGTTTACCACTACTAGTGTGCGGGCCGGATTCAGCTCTGCGTGGAAGCATCGTGCAGCCCATATATTTCTTCAAGCCCCTATGGGCGGGGGCGGCCTGGGCAGGCTTAGATACTCTAATCGGTACTCGTTTGCGGTCGGTTTAATTTTCTTCATGTAGACAGTTAACTGAGCAAAGACTCTGATCAGCATGGTCCACAGACGGATTCAACATGACTGGACAATGTCTCGTGCAAAAG
Organism: Lucinisca nassula; assembly: GCA_963580285.1. Lineage (NCBI taxonomy): Eukaryota > Metazoa > Mollusca > Bivalvia > Lucinida > Lucinidae > Lucinisca > Lucinisca nassula. The sequence goes on from OY757010.1 coordinate 53,505,117, forward strand.
AATGGCAACTCTACCGCGCTGCATTTACGAGTTACCTGCCCTTGCCAAAATTTTGTGTCCGGGCTGAAACTCTTTGACCATTTGACTGATTTGATTTAGGATCCTGAACTTCACAGGTGGGTTCAAAACCATTGGACAGTATGGCTTACATAAGAATGGCAAAGTAGAAGTAAAACAAAGATCAGGAATTGATACAATTAACTTACTCCAACTCTGCATTGCTTAATTGATGAGTTATCTGCCCTTGCCAAACTTTGGTGTCTACTGTTTAGACCTACTTCTCAGAAAAAAGTATGCAATGGCACATATCGAGCAAATCTTGAGCAGTTCAAAATGTGAAGAACAGTTCAAGAACACCTATTCCCAAAGTGGTTTAAACATGTTCTTGAAGTACATGTATGCAAGAACAATTTTGATGTTCTGGAACAGCTCTTGATCAGTTGAAGAACTAATGTTTCTCTTGAACTGTTCAAGAAATGTATACATAAGCTGCTCTTGAAGTGTTCAAGAACGGTTTAAGAACATTTTAATAAATGTTTAATTGGACAATTTTTAAGAACATGTGTTCTTGAAATTTTAAGACCATTGTATTCTTGAAAAGTTCTTAAAGACTGTTCTTGAATAGTTCAAGAACAAAAGTTCTTTAAAGAGTTCAAGAACTGTTCTTGAACTGTATGAGAACTTCATTCTTGATCTGTTCAAGAACATTTTTCATTACTTGTTCTTTAAAAAATTGTCCAATTTATCATTTCTTAAAATGTTCTTGAACACTTTAAGAGCAATTCATGTCCAGTTCTTGAATTGTTCTTAAAAATTTCGCAGGGGCATTCATAACATAGGTTTTATGGAGAATTCACAAAAACTATACTTCCGCTGACCGTTCCAAGGCAGTTCTTCTGTGGCGGTTTATTTATGTTGCTGTTTGTTACTTACTGTGTGTATCACGTCTTTTTATTTTGGATGACCATTTGGCCATTTTGTGGGAAAGTAACTGTCCTTATGGCCTTCCTTTGTTTAGATTTTCATTATGGTCTGGTCGCTTCATGTTTGTGTTTCTTTCCCTTTGGTGTCTTTGATGTGTGGAGTAAGTTAATTGTATCAATTCTCTGATCTTTGTTTTATTTCTACTTTTCAGTTATCATAAAATACCAACCTTATCTGATGCTATAGAAGATATTTGATTTTTTCAGTGTAAGATCGAATTTTATTTCATCGAATGAACACCAAAACTGTTATTTTCACGAGTGGCGTAGCCACGAGTGAAAATAGCAGTTTTGGTGTTCGTGAGTGAAATAAAATTTGATCTTGCACTGAAAAAATCAAATTTTCTGTTTCTTACATGCTTCAAAAGGCAATATTTAGCGTCTTTAATGGTGTCGCTCACATTTGGACAAAATTATCTTTGTTCCTGTTCGTTTCGCGTCAATTTAGTGGTGTCCATCGTGTTTAGTGGTTATACTATTGGGTGTAAACGGAAAGTTTGCACCTGAGAAATGGCCTGGGATGGTATTATTATGAATGATTAATGAAATAATTGAGAGAGTAGTTTTCCAAAGAAGTTGTTGGCAAGTCTAACGTCGCGCGACAAAAGACGTGACGTCAGCGTCATAAATGACGTCAGTAACGTCCCCGTCACACATGAACGGGCTATGCGTCAATTAGAACACATTTCAGTATTGTTCAGTGATCTGACAAAGATAAAATTGAAATTAGAGTTAGATTTGAAGAAAAAAGTAGTCCCAAACAGTGAAAAATAAAAAATCGTATTTTCACTGTTTGAAACAGTGAAAATATCGATTTATATTTCACTGATAAATCTCTATCATTCATTGAAAAGCATGTAAGAAATGCAGTTCTTACAACCATGCTATCCTCGTTATGACGTGAGAGTGCTGTGTGAGGGGGTTATATTGACCCATATGCCGAGTTAGGCAAACAGTGTACACCCTGATCAGAAGCTGCACAACACATCATCTGATCAGTATCTATATTGTTTGCTTAACCCATTTTGTACTGGAAACCCCAAAATGGGTATTTGGCAAACAGTGCCGGCCCAGATCAGATGCTGCAGAATGCTGCGTCTGATCAGGGCCTACACTGTTTGCTAAATTTTCAGCCAATTTCCAAATAGCTTTTGACAAAAACACAACCTGACACACCTAAATTTTAAAATGGACTCCTGTTATTAATAAGGAGAAAAATTCCATTTGGTACAAAATGGGTTAGAGTACAGAAATCATAGGATTAATCTAAACAGACTAAATAGATAGTTCAACTGTTGGAGTCTTAACTGTTTTATTTTCTTTTGCTCCAGCATTTCAGTGGTTTCTTGCTGTCGAGTCCTCACCGTTGTTTCATCTCTGTGGTTGATTCACTTATGTGTTCACGGATTGCACTGATGAGCTAGGAGGCCTTCATGCCCCCCCCCCCCCCCAACTGTGGACTGTTCCAAGGTGGTTCTTTTGTTGTGGTTTATTTTTGTTATGGCTTGTCTTTGAGTGTGTGTACTGCTTATATTACTTTGCTTTGGATAGCCAATTGGCCATTTTGTGGGAATGTAACTGTCCTTTTGGCTTTCCGTAAGTGATGTTTCCATTAGGGTCTATTTGTTTCATGTCTGTGTTTCTTTCCCTTGGTGTCTCTGATGGAAGCTATGGGTTAATTATATCGATTCCTGGGGCCAGTTGTTCAAAGCATCGTTAGCTTAACGAGCTCGTTAGCGGTCATATTGTTAACTGTTCTAGCAAGTACAATATCGAAAATTTTGGCATTTTTGCTGAAAAAATGTGAGCAGCTTTTGCATCCGCAAAAGCTGCTCACATTTTTTCAGTAAAAATTTCAGCATATTTGCCATATTTAATGATCAAAATTTTAACGATACGTTAACTAACGATGTCGTTAGTTTTGAACAACTGGCCCCTGATCATTGCCGTCACTTCTATTTTCACTCAGAGATAATCAACCGACCAGAGCTGTCAGTGCTTTGATGAATCTTGGACGCAACTTACAATTGATATTCCCTTCATTTACCGTAAAAAATCCAAAAAATTTGGACACATACAGGACTTGCTGTAATTCTCCTAAAGTTACACGATTCTTCAAGGAGTCCAAAAGGTGCAAATGGAATGGCAAACAGCCCAGCAGGCACATGACTTAATTATGACGTCACATCAACGTCGGTACAACGTCATGACGTTTATGCAACGTCATATCAACGTCGGTGCAACGTCATGACGTTGCACCGACGTTGATTTGACGTTGCCCTAGCGACGTGTGCCTGCTGGGAGTGGTCCCTGATCAGACTCTGACCTGGGGCTGCACGGTTTGCTAAGGCCTTTCCATCCCAATACTTATGAACATAATGGTACATAATTGATAGGTTTGGTAAATGACTGGTCAATATGAGTATTGACTGGACAGGACAAGTGGTCAATACTGGTTTTAACCAGTTATTAATTGTCAATTGAAAAATGTGTGGTCAGATGACCATTACAGTCCTTATGTAACCACAATCGAAAAAAGAAAAATAAGGTTAACCCCTGTAAACCCCAGTTTTACTATAAAAACATGGGTTCAAGGGGGTCAAAATTATAAAGGCATGTTTTCTTGATGAACTGTGAAATAATTGTCAAAGTGTCAAAATATACTACCTATTTGCTAAAGGTGTGTCCTGTTTGCTTGAACTAGCCAATCACATGGCTCAAACAGGATCATCACCACTCAGTGACACCAAAGTTTATTAAGGTGTGTGAAAGGAACGTAGGATGTTTCGGCCAGTGGACGTTTTGGCCTCGATATTTCGGCCTAGGACATTTCGGCCAAGACTTTTTTAAAAGGTGGACGTTTCGGCCAGTGTAATTTGTTCTAATAGCAATTATTCAATTACATAGGAAACATTTGTTTCTTATATAAGTGATTAAAAAATTTCTGTTAGAACATGGTATGAAGTTGTAAAGTGGTTACCTGAATTTAAGTTAAAAAATAACGTTTTTGTTTGTTTGTTTATTCAAACAATTAAGATAGATGAAATGTATCTTTTATGTGAAAAACAGTAAACAATAACCATTTTTTAAAACAAAAGCATGCTAGTTCATACAGACATTAGATTACAGTATGTTTGAAGTTAAAGTGCATCTATGTACAGTTACAGATATTGCATTCATTAAAGTGTCATAAACATTGTCAAAATCTCTAAATGTTCGGCTGCCCACCACAAATGTTGTAGCTTATACGTCTCAAGAATGCGCATATGGCCTTGGTACCAGATCTTTTTTCTTCACTTATAATTAAATACTGTATAAACTTTATCTGAAAGGAATATCTAATGAACACTACATTTATAAAGTTCTTTGGCCAAAATGTCCAAGGCCGAAACGTCCGTCCACCATGTGAAAATTCAAATGTATATCAGAATAAGAAATAATTTACGGACCTTTTATATTTATCGTTAAGATGAAAATAAAAGACAATTTAGTCACCTAATAAGTACCTTTGGCAGGGAAGAAAGTTCTCTTCACTTATTAACAAAAAAGAATTCCTAATCCGACTACATATATAGTAGATCAACCCATCCACTCAAAATTTCAATCAACAACTTAAAGTTTCAATCGACCATTAATGACCACTTGGGAGACTATTGACCAGGGCAGTTTTAACCAGTCAAAACCACTGGTTAAAACAAGGGTTGGCTTTAACCAACCAACCTTGACATTTGAATTAGCATTCTGATTTCAAACCATATATTGATTTTTGTCGAAGTTTTCAGTTGTTTGCACACACATAACTGTCAACTTCAAAATTTACCAAAGCTATATGTATGTTTTGAATACAAAAGAAAACACCATATTTACAGTATGTATTCAGATAGGCCAGAGTAAAAACAGTGTAGACCCGGATGAGATACCACAGAATGCGGCGTCTCATCAGGGTCCACACTGTTTGTCATCCATCCCGCTATTCTTAGACACAACATCAGGTAGTTGTAGTTAGAACAAGTATGATAAGGAATTGAGGTGCCCGAATATATATAGGGTAAATACGGTAATATATTAAAGAACAAGTATGATAAGGAATTGAGGTGTCCAAATATATATAGGGTAAATACGGTAATAAATTTAAGAACAAGTATGATAAGGAATTGAGGTGTCCAAATATATATAGGGTAAATACGGTAATAAATTTAAGAACAAGTATGATAAGGAATTGAGGTGTCCAAATATATATAGGGTAAATACGGTAATAAATTTAAGAACAAGTATGATAAGGAATTGAGGTGTCCAAATATATATAGGGTAAATACGGTAATAAATTTAAGAACAAGTATGATAAGGAATTGAGGTGTCCAAATATATATAGGGTAAATACGGTAATATATTAAAGAACAAGTATGATAAGGAATTGAGGTGTCCAAATATATATAGGGTAAATACGGTAATAAATTTAAGAACAAGTATGATAAGGAATTGAGGTGTCCAAATATATATAGAGTAAATACGGTAATAAATTTAAGAACAAGTATGATAAGGAATTGAGGTGCCCGAATATATATAGGGTAAATACAGTAATAATTCTGCATCTGCATTATCATTTTCATCTTCGCCCCCGCCCATCGGGGCTTGGAGAAATAGATTCGGCTGCATGGTGTTCCACGCAGAGCTGAATCTGACCACACACAAGTACTGTTAAACCGCATAGGAGGACTAAGCCTGCCCAGGAGGAAATAAATAGGCAATTCCATAGATAATTGAGCCAGTGCATGACAAAACCTACAATAAGACATGTGCACCCAACAAAGACTCAGGTCAGCCTGTGCATCCGTGCAGTCTGATCAGTCTTCATTGTACACTCTAAGGATAGCTAAGGGCCCAATGCTCCTTCATGCAGCAAGAGAAGTCTCTGGTTAGACTATATGGATGCGCCGGCTGATCAGTCTTCAATGGGCGCACATGTCTTATTGTAGGTTTTGTCGTGCGCTGGCTCAATTGTATTTGTCTTTGTATTTGAGCTGCTTCACCAGAAAATGTGCATTTTTATCTCAGGTGGCTAGCAAAGGTAGATAAAAGGCAAGATCAATGTTCATATCTGAATCTCCCTAACATCTTCACTGATATAAAGAGGACCCTCTTTATAATGACAGTATTTGTTGCCTAACATTTTTTCGTTATAAAGAGTTTGCCTTTATATAGAATCCCGGTGAGGAGTATGGGCTTTTCCCATACATTATGCCAACAAACGAATGTTACAGACATTTTTGTTAGATTCACCAAACAAACATTTGCTTCTTGGAGAATTAGATTACAGGAATCATTCACGACTTCGGATTTGATATGGGCGTTTCCAACCCAAGGGAAGCCCATGCTATCAGAACATAGGCTAAGCTTTGAGTTAAGGATTCAGTCCATTGAAATTGTTGTTACAACGAGTTTTGTCATTGTAAGGAATGTCGGTACAAAGAGTGTTGACTGTACGTATCTCCAGACAAGGAGGTAAATAGAGGATCTTATACGAGTGTTCATTGATTATTGAATTTATTAACCCTTTACCACTCAGATACATGTTTTTACGTGTCTGCACCCCCCCCCACCACACACACCCATTTTAAGCCCCAAAAGCACCTTAAATCTGCATTTCTACCCCTGGATAGTTGTGGTCAAAAAATTCATGTGAAAACACACTTTTTGCCAACTTTGAGATGCCCCCTCTTTACCATGACAACAATGATCAAGTCATGAAAGGTTGCATTTGAAAGGCTACTGCCCAATAAACATTCATACCGAGTTTGGTGTAAAACAGACCATCCATTATGAAACAATGGCTAGCTGAAGTTGCTGTCAGGTGCAACACTGTGAAAATCAGCGAAATTCACAAAATCCCTGAGTGGTAAAGGGTTAAACGAGTTGAGGAAAAAGGATTTTATCCCTTTTCCTCAACAAGTTTAATAAATTCAATAATGAAAGCCTCGCATTTTATCCCTTTTCCTCAACTCGTTTAATAAATTCCGTAATGCATGAGCATGAATGTAAGATTCTATTTATCATATGACATTTAAAACGCATTTAATTCACAATAATTTTATTGTTTTACAAAAATGTTGATCTTCCGCCATTAGTAAACGTGACGTTGTTAAGGGCGTCGTACATGTAATGTTACGGAGTGTATCTAATTTGCATATTTAATCCACTAGTGGATTATAGAATTTAATACATGGCGTTATTGCATTCTCAGACGCGACTTCATATGATTAAATGAGTATAAAGTTGGAATAATTTGCCATATTTCTCCGTGAAAACTTATTTAGGACTGCCTTGCCGAGGCCATTCTAACTGCAAACAAGTACCCATAAGTTTTATAACTCTTACCCTGCTGAACACCACACACCTTTTCTTTGGAAGCACAGTAGAACCAGATCAGTTGGCTTCTTTAGAAGCCATCTGATCAGGATCTACTCTTTTTATGATGCAGTTTGTGAAATGAGCCAAAACATTTTTATCAATAATTGATAACCAGCAAATTGGTATGGCTAAATTAATTTATTCAGCAGGATAAGGGCTAACCTGAACAGAAATAAGATTTTCCACCACTTTTAACCCTTTTTGTAACAAATGGAATCTTCCTCCTTATGTATAGCATGAGTCAATTTCAAAATTTAGGGGTGTTAGGTTGTGTTTTCTTCAAAATCTATTAGGAAAATGGCTGAACTTTTTGCTAACAGTGTTGGCCCTGATCAGATGCCGCATTCTGCGGCATCTCAACTGGGTCTACACTGTTTGCTCAGGCCTGTCTGTCTGAAAACATACTGTAAATATGGTATGTTTTAGGATCTTGGGACCTGGCTGGGTCTGAATTTTGGTTTGTTTCTGTTTGGTAAGCTAAGAATAAGCTCAGGCGCACAAAGAAGACTGAACTGATTCTGTAGGTATGCAGGCTAATCCCAGTCCTTGGAGTCACACAGGCTTCTGGTTTTGTTATTGTTTGATTTGAGGTTTAACGTCCCCGTCAGCACTGTAAAGGTCATTTTGAAGACGTTGCTTCCAATTTTGTGGGACTTTTACCTGACCCTGAGATGAAATGACATCTCAAGCCCTGCCACCAAATGCAACCAATAGGGTTTATAAGCATGGACGGGCCGACTCGCACCACTTCGCCTCGGCAGGCTTAGATCCTCTAAGCGGTTTACCAGTACTCGTGTGTGGGTTGGTTTCAGCTCTGCATGGAAGCATCATGCAGCCCATATATTTCTTCAAGCCCCGATGGTACAGGCTTCTGGTAGGTTCACTGACTCTTTTTATTTTGCAATGTGTTGATGCTTGTTAGTTACTATATGAATCTATATTCTGCAATGTGCTGTTTTACCTTGTTATCAAAAGACATAGGTTGTGGGTACATGTTAGAACCGCCTCAATGAGGTGGTTCTAATGAGCACCCACAACCTATGTTTGCAGTATATAAATAAGAAAAATACAATGAATTTTCATCAGAAAATTAGCCATTTTGGAGATGTATAAAACAAGCACTATGTCGCAAGAGTGGTTGTCAGCCTCGATAGCGCAGTGGTTAGCGCGTTGGACTTATGATTGAGAGGTTGTGAGTTCGAATCCAGCCACCGGTATGGAGGTGTGTCCTTGGGCAAGACAAGTAATGACACTGCCCCACTCCACCCAGGTGTAAATGGGTAGCAGTGGTGTAAAAGCCACTGCCTCTCTCTCGAACACTCATTCCGCGCGCGAGAGAGGCAGTGGCTGCCTCTCTCTCTCGCGCGGAATGAGTGTTCGAGAGCGATTCAATAAGCTTGAAGCTTTCATCGCAATCGAACTAAAATAAATTAGTACAAACTACCGGTAAGGGTGGGTTATCGTAATGAAAGAAAGTGATCAAAGTTGTGATGACCTCAGTCATACAAACACAATTTTTCAGAGTGAGTTATGTTGGGATCATGGTTAATCTTTCTGTGTGGTCAGCCAGTATTAATACCCACAAGAGCAACGTAGATCCAGATGTGAAGTTAATATATTTCCCTCCATGCAAGGGGAAATTACCCACATCCAAACTAGGTAGTTACTGGCATATAGATAATGCTGTTCGAACTTGTATTAGCGTTGCATCAAAACGAGTCAATTTACATGATGTACAGTTGTATTTATAGCTATTAAATATGGAAACCTAGATTTGCAGGAATTTTCAAGACAACAAAACTCTTCAGAAATCTATTGTTTTTTAATTATTGATTGTTTTTCTTCCATGAGCACTATTACTCATCCTGAAATAACAAGAAACAGTTCAATTTCGAGTACATGCTTTTACCATAGCATCGCGTAAACAAGTTCATGAAATGAACACCCCCTAAACCCCACTTTACATAAGAGAAAACTGGGGGTTAAGGGGGTATACATTTTTCTTATTTCTGCTCCAAGACATAGGTTGTGGGTACTCGTTAGAAATGCCTCAATGAGGCGGTTCTAACGAGCACCTACAACCTATGTTTGCAGTATAAATAAGAAAAATGTCCCAGATTTTCATCAGAAAAATAGCCGTTTTGGAGATGTGAAAAAATGCACTATGTCACACAGGTGCATTATCATAATGGAGTAACTACACTTGTGCCCTCCAAGCATATTTGGGCAAACAGTTGGCTCTGTCAAACATTATGTTGCACTTTGGTTATCTCTTACTACTGAAAACTTGAGCTTTTCTATCACGTCCTGTGATATTCAATATATTGCTCCTTGACTGTATTTGCATACCTGTGATACCTCCCTCATCAGGAGGGAGACTCCTTCATTTTGATCTAATTTTTGCTCAATTTATGCTAAATTTTAGTAATTTGGAGTTTCCCTCATTTGAACTGAGAATAATTTGAAAGAATCTAGGCAATTCTAACAAGTACTAACAACACACCACTTTAGAGAAATATGAAAACCATGCCAAAACTGTTCTTGTTCCTCCTTATCTGGAAGGGGGTGGTCACGTGATGCAAAGGTGACATGTATCTTTCATCACGTGGGTGTCGAACTGATACTGGCTTATAGTTTGACAAGGACTGCTGTCCCTGCAGCAGTCCAGGGTAGACATAGCGAAAACACACCTATATAATTCTGATCCCCTTAAACCCCAATTTTATATAGTAAAACTGGGGTTTACAGGGGTAAACCCTATTTTTCTTATTTCTGCTCTAAACTGTACCCAAAATCTATATTTTGAGCAGAAATAAGAAAAATATCCCAATATTTCCTCTCAAAATTTTTGTTTTTCAGCAGTAAAGTTTACAATGTATTTGTATAGGCGTGTTTACGTAATGAGGGGGAATGTTATTTCTTCTGTTTCTGCTGTTCCTCACTTTTATCTTTTCTTTTATTGCTTCCATCTTTTTCTCCCTTTCTCTGGGACACAACACAAAATGACCCACAAGGGTTGACGTTAAACCCAAAACAAGAGGGCTCACAGGGCCCTGGTTCGCTCACCTGTTTGTCACTGTCTCGAGTACTTTCTATTTTTAGCTCTGTTGGCCATCTTGTTCAACAGCAGAGTGATTTTAGCTTATTTGGTAGTGAGTCACCTAGGCAACATTCCTGTGAAGTTTGAATCAAATTGGCCTTAGGGTTTAGGAGGAGTTCACGTTTGAATCAAATTTACAATATTTTTCTATTTTCAGCTCCTGTGGCCATTTTGTTCATCAGAGCGGGATCGTTTTAGCCTTTTTGGTGGAGGGTCATCTAAGCAACATTACTTCGAAGTTTGAATGAAATTGGCCCAAGGGTACAGAAGGAATTGTCGTTTGAAGATTTTTTATTTTTAGCTCTTGCAGCCATCTTGTTCATTTGAGTGGAATGAGTTTTAACTATTTTGGTAGGGATTCATCTTGGCAACATTCCGGTGAAGTTTTAAATCCAATTGGCCCAAGGGTTTAGGAGTTCGCATATGAAGCAAATTTACAATGTTTTTCTATTTTTTAGCTCTTGTGACCATTTGTTAATCGTTTATGCTATTTTCCTAGAGGGTCATCTACACAACATGGTTCAAAAATTAAAATAAAATAGGTCAAATGTCAAGGAAAAAGGTCAAAGACTGTTTTATGTATGAATAGAAAGCTCTTGTCGCAAGGAACCTACATGCCAAAATATGAAGGCTGTATCTCAAATGCTTCAAAAGTTATGACAAAGTAGGTCAAAGGTCAAGGTCATGGGTCAAAAGTTTTGAATGGTTGAGAAAACCTTGTCACAAGGAACATACATGCCAAATATGAAGGCTCTATCTCATATGGTTCAAAAGTTATGATAAAGTAGGTCACAGGTCAAATCTTTATATGAGTGGGAAGCCCTTGTCACAAGGAACCTATATGCCCAATATGAAGGCTTTATCTCAAACGGTTCAAAAGTTATGACAAATTAACCTACTGATCTACTTTTTGATTTGACATGACCCATATTCGAACTTAACTAAGATATTGTCAAGATGATCATTCTGAGCAAGTTTAATGGTGATTTAACTAAAACTGTGGCCTCTTAGAGTGTTCAAATCGTTTTTCTATGATTTGACCTGCTGGCCTACTTTTTGACCCGACATGACCCATATTCAAACTTGACCCAGATATTGTCAAAATTAATTCTGAACAAGTTTGATGATGATCATTTTTGAGCAAGTTTGATGATGATCAGACCAAAACTGTGGCCTCAAGTGTGTTCAGAGGGTTTTTCTATGATTTGACCTACTGACCTACTTTTTGACAAGACATAACCCATATTCGAACTTGACTGAGATATTGTCAAGATGATCATTCTGGGCAAGTTTGATGATCGGACCAAAACTGTGGCCTCTAGTGTGTTCACAAGGTTTTTCTATTATTTGACCTGCTGGCCTACTTTTTGACCCGACATGACCCATATTCAAACTTGACCCAGATGTTGTCAAGATGATCATTCTGAGCATGTTTGATGATGATCGGACCAAAACTGGGACTTCTAGTGTGTTCACAAGGTTTTTCAACAATCTGACCTACTGACCTTCTTATTGACCAGACATGACCCATATTCAAAATTAACCGAGACATGGTCAAATGATCATTTTGAGCAAGTTTGATGATGATCGGACCAAAACTGTGGCCTCAAGTGTGTTCAGAGGGTTTTTCTATGATTTGACCTACTGACCTACAATTTGACCAAACATGACCCATATTCGAACTTGACTGAGATATTGTCAAGATGACCATTCTGGGCAAGTTCCATGATGATCGGACCAAAACTGGCCTCTACTTTATGAGATATTGTTAAGATGATCATTCTCGGCAAGTTTTATGATGATCAAACCTAAACTGTGGCCTCTAGTGTGTTCAGGTTTTTCTATGATTTGACCTACTGACCTACTTTTTGACCAACATGACCCATATTCGAACTTGACCGGGATATTGTCAAGACTATCATTCTGAGCAAGTTTGATAATGATCGGATCAAAACTGTGGCCTCTAGTGTGTTCACAAGGTTTTTCTATGATTTGGCCTACCAACCTACATTGTTACCCGACATGACCCATATTCGAACTTGACCATGATATTATCAAGATGCTCATTCTGAGCAAGTTTGATGATGATCGGACCAAACCTGTGGCCTCTAGTGTGTTCACAAGGTTTTTCTATGATTTGACCTACTGACCTACTTTATGACCCGACATGACCCGTATTCGAACTTGACCGAGATATTGTCAAGATGATCATTCTGGGCAAGTCTGATGATGAACGGACCAAAACTGTGGCCTCTAGTGTGTTCACAAGGTTTTTCTCTGATTTGACCTACTGACCTACTTTTTGATGCAACATGACCCATATTCCAACTTTACCAAGGCAATTTTGATGATGATTGGACCAAAACTGTGGCCTCTAGTGTATTCACAAGGTTTTTCTATGATTTGACATACTGACCTACTTTGTGACCCGACATGACCCATATTCGAACTTGACCAAGATATTATCAAGATGATCATTCTGAGCAAGTTTGATGATGACTGGACCAAACCTGTGGCCTCAAGTGTGTTCAGAAGGTTTTTCTATGATTTGACCTACTGACCTACTTTTTGACCTGACAACAACCATATTCGAACTTGCCCGAGATATTGTCAAGATAATCATTCTGGGCAAGTTTGATGATGATCGGACCAAACTGTGGCCTCTAGTGTGTTCACAAGGTTTTTCTCTGATTTGACCTACTGACCTACTTTTTGACCCGACATGACCCATATTCGAACTTGACCGAGATATTGTCAAGATAATCATTCTGAGCAAGTTTGATAATTATCGGACCAAAACTGTGGCCTCTAGTGTATTCACAAGGTTTTTGTATGATTTGACCTACTGATCTACTTTGTGACCCGACATGACCCATATTCGAACTTGACCCAGATATTGTCAAGATGATCATTCTGAACAAGTTTGATGACCATCAGATCAAAACTGTGGCCTCTAGAGTGTTCACAAGGTTTTTCTATGATTTGACCTCCTGACCTACTTTTTGACCCGACAAGACCCGTATTCGAACTTGACCGAGATATTGTCAAGATGATCATTCTGAGCAAGTTTGATGACGATCGGACCAAAACTTTAGAGTGTCCACAAGGTTTTTCTTTGATTTGACCTACTGACCTACTTTTTGACCCAACATGACCCATATTCAACTTGACCGAGATATTGTCATGATGATCATTCTGACCAAGTTTGATGATGATTGGCCGAAAACTGTGACCTCTAGTGTGTTCACAAGAAAAGTTTACGGACACACGCACACACACACACGACGGAGGACAGACAAAAAGTGATCCCAAAAGCTCACCTGAGCTAACAATCAAACAATTACTAGAAATGGGCATATCAATAGGACATTACAAAATCAACACTATCCAAATATATTGGCAGCTTTACCACCGAAAAAATGAAAATTTTCAGATAATAAAGTTCTGATATTTTTATTCTAATTTCTTTAAAAAGCGTAGATTGTGGGTACTCATTAGAACTGCCTCAACGAGGCGGTTCTAATGAGTACCCAGAAACTATGTTTTGAGCAGATATAAGAACTAGAAATGCGTCCATAGGACACGGATGCCCCCGCCTGAGAATATGTCTGTTTGTATTCATCAATAGAAAGTTATTGACCGTGTTTAAGTTTTGGACCCTTTTTTCACATTTGACCTCTAAGTATGACCTTGACCTTGTAGGTAAGGACCTTGGTTTTGTGTGAGGCAGATTGTCTCATGATGGCCAACATTTCTGCCAAATAATTTCAAAATCCATCCAGAGATAAGAAAGTTATTGACCGACCATTTTTTTTACCTTGGACCTCTAAGTATGACCTTGACCTTGGAGGTACGGATCTGGGTTTGCACGTGACACATCGTCTCATGATGGTTAATATTTCTTCAAAGTAATTTTAAAATCCATCCAGAAATAAGTAAGTTCTTGACTGCGTTTAAGTTAAGGACCCTTTTTTGACCTTTGACCTCTAAGTATGACCTTGATCTTGGAGGTAGGGATCTGGGTTTGCATGTGACACATCGTCTCATGATGGTCAACACTTCTTCAAAGTAATTTCAAAATCCATCCAGAAATAAGTAAGTTATTGACTGCGTTTAAGTTTCGGACCTTTTTTTGGCCTTTGACCTCTAAGTATGACCTTGACTTGGAGGTACCAACCTGGATTTTGCACATGACACATCGTCTCATGATGGTTAACATTTCTACAAAGTAATTTCAAAATCCATCCAGAAATAAGAAAGTTATTGACTGCGTTTAAGTTTCGGACCCTTTTTTTGACCTTTGACCTCTAAGTATGACCTTGACCTTGGAGGTAGGGACCTGGGTTTTGCACGTGACACGTCGTCTCACGCTGGTTAACATTTCTGCCGAGTAATTTTAAAATCCATCAAAAAATAAGGAAGTTATTGAGTGTGTTTAAGTTTCGGACGCAGAGAGGCACGGACGGACAGGGGCAACGCTATATGCCCTTTCCACCATTCTTCGAATGGCGGGGGCATAAAAATAATATATTCCCCTGTGAAACCCAGTTTTACTACATTAAATGGAGTTTAAGGAGGTAAAACTATGCTGGTGTGTTTTCATGATAACTCTTGCTGCCCCCCTGTAGCTTGGTACATTTTTGTAAACAAGTGTTGATCCATAATGAGCCGTCTTATGAGGATCAACACTGTTTGCCTTCCTGTTTATGTGCTTGATTAGATCCCCTATTTACAAGAATGGACTTGTCCAAATTCACAGATGGATGAGTGTCTACTTCAGAAAATGGGGACACAAGGTTTAACCTTTACCCTGCTGTAGGCGACAAGCCCTATCTTTGCAAACAGTGTAGATCCAGATCAGATGGCTTCTGAAGACATTCAGTTCACGAATTTGTAGCAATAAATTTGATTGGTTGATATAACGAAATGGGTGTGGCTTAGATGAATATTCAGCAGGTTAAAGGTTAAGTTTATATTCATTCCCCTTTATCAAGTCAGTACTTGTTTGGAGAACTGCTGAACCACTTTAAATATTGCCTGTTCCTGACTCGAGAGAAATGTCTGTGACACAGAACGACTAAGGGTAGGTCCACCTGGAGACTGAGATCGTGGAACAGTGCCACCTCCTGGAGACTGTGGCATCCCTCGACGGAAATACCGTTGTATTCCACTTAGGAAAGAATTCTGGAATTGAAAAAAAAAATAAATAAGTTATTTAATGATTTAGATGAGGAAGCAACAGAGCAAATGATGTTTTTTATGATGAATACACCAAGGCATGTACAAAACTACCTTAATAATCCTAAGTATTGGGACAAATAGGTGTAAGAAAACAGTGCAGACCCAGATCAGACTGCTCCTGAAGGAGCAGTCTGATTAGGGTCTACACTCTTCAGGAGCAATCTGATCTGGGTCTACACTGTTTGCCATTCTCTCTGCACCTTTTGGACTCTTTGCTGGATCATGAAACCAATTCATTTAAAGCTTAGGAGAACTACAACAAGTCCTCATGGTATCTGAATATTTAGGATTGTTGCAGTACCATAAGATGTGAGCCTCATCAGGGGAAAAAATCTGTCTATTGTGTTTACAACCAGGCAAGATACAGATCAGCTTGTTCAACTACACTGACTAATAAGTTACACCAGTTTGCATCATGTTAACAAGACGGTGTAATGAAAACCTTCTAAACCCCACTTTATATAGATAACTGGCATTTACGGGGGTATACTTTATTTTTCTTATTTAAATCCTAAAAATTTTGGACACATTAAGGACTTGCTGAAATTCACCAAAAAATAGAATATATTTGTTTCGCGATCCAGCAAGGAGTCCAAAAGGTGCAGACATAATGGCAAGCAGTGTTGACCCTGATCAGGCTGCCTGATCTGAGTCTGCACTGTTTGCTTAGGCCTGTCTGTCCCAATACTTAGGATCATTTCGCATCACAGGATAACTATATTGCTGTGTAAGAAGAGACTCAATAAAACCGAGTCTCAGATTTTCATTCTTTTATGTGTTCTTTGCTTCCAAAGGCAACCTTTTAGCTTTTTCATTACGGTATTCTTAATTTTATTTACATTTTGAGCATATCAGCTAATTTAACCACTCCTTTCCTGGGCAAGAATAGACCTAAACAAATAACTAATATAGTCCACATTTTTCATCCGTAACGAACGATTGCCCTTCATGATCAGTTTCCACAGAAGTCTTGCTAATTTGGGAAAATGCTGTTTACTGACAAATTAACCCATTCAGTACCGGAAACCCCAAAATGGGTAGTTGGCAAACAGTGCAGGCCCAGATCAGACGCCACAGAATGCGGCGTCTGATCAGGGCCTACACTGTATGCAAAAGGTTCAGCCAATTTCCAAATAGTTTTTGAAGAAAACACAACCTGACACCCCTAAATTTTGAAATGGACACCTGCTATATATTAAGTGGAAGATTCCATTTGGTACAAAAAGGGTTACGGGTCAAAAGATAACTCCTACTGTACATGTATTTACCATTTCTGTTCCAAGTTCCCTCTTAAGCAGCTGTTTGTCCCTTGGTAGGACTTGAGGGTTTTTTAGATACAACATTCCCTGTGACATGGTCAGATACAGAGCATTCTCCATGACAAATAATACCAGCGACCTACAATAATAAGAAATGCCATCATGTTAACAAGTCAGTAAAATTTACACCCGCATAAAACTAACTTTATATAGAGAAAACTGGGGTTTTCGTTATTATGTCTCCCCCCTTTTCGGGGAGACAAATGGTTTTCCCCCCGGGTGTCTGTCTGTCTGTCCATCTGTCACAAAATCGTGTCCACTCTAACTTTTTCTACAAAAACACAGATGTCTCCCCCTTTTTGAGCTCTAAGTATGACCTTGACATTGGCAGTACTGACCTGGGTCTTGTGTGCAACACATCATCTAATGAAGGTGAGTGAGTAAATGAGTGTTTGAGTTTTACGTCCCACCAACAGCTAAGGTCATACAGAGACGGGACCTCGGTTTAAAGTCTCATCCGAAAGTCTGGAGAAGCCCGGGATCGATCCTGTGATCCCTGGTTTACAAGGCGAGTAGCATTACCACTACACCACGGAGGCTTCTATATCTAATGAAGGTAAACATTGTTGCAATGTAACTTTAAAAAGTCCATCGAGAAATAAGAAAGTTATTAGCCATACACGAAAAAAGCACTTTTTTACCTTTGACCTCTAACTATGACCTTGACCTTTGAGGTACCAACTTGGATCTTGGGGGCAACATATCCTCTCATGATGGTTAACATTTCTGGCAAGTAATTTCATAATCCATCAAAGAATAAGAAAGGTATTGACCGTATATGAAAAACAAGAGCTGTTGCATGACAGCATAGCTAGCCTGTTTCGCGCCTTCAGGATATAAGATAAAACTTTTGAACCATGAAATATAGGTCACACTCACCTACATATATTTTGAGCTCAATCATCAGGTCACATGGAACATATATTCTAGACATTACATTTCAGATCAATTATAATTTAAAATAGTGTCTGAATTATAAGGCAAAATCATTGAACCATGAAAATAGGTCACACTGACCTAGATATATTTCTATGTTAATCATCTTGATTATTCAGATATGAAATTTCTCCATCAAATAGTATTCAAGATATAAGTCAAAATCACTGAACCATGAAAGATAGGTCACACTGACCTACATATATTTTGAGGTCAATCATCTGGTTGCATTGGTATAACATTTCATTATCAAAAAAGTATAACTCCTAAACCGTATGGAATATATTTTTGAAACTTTACAGGTGCATGCAAGGCATTGAGAAGATATGTCGTGAACAAGGAAGACAACTCTTGCTTTTTGGGTTTTTGAATTATCTGCCCTTCACTTAGTTCCTTATAGTAAACTGTGTCAGGGCGATAACTCCTAAACAGTATGGAATGTATTTATGAAACTTCTTCTCTTGAAAATGATATCTACCTTAATAACAACTTCATGCAATACCTGCTACAATTACATATAAACCTTTTTTTCTGAATGGCATTTTGGCAGGGGCATCCGTCCTATGGACACTTTTTCTAGCTTTAATAAAGGGTCACCCAAGGAACATTCCTGTGTAATTTTTTTGAAATCCATCCTGGTTAAGGAGAAAAAGTAGATTAAAGATTTCCTATTTTTAGCTCTGGAGGCCATCTTGGCCACCTGAGCAGAACGATTTGAACAATTTTGGTATAAGGTCACTTTAGAAACACCCAAGGAACATTCCTGTGAAATTATTTCCAAATCTGTCCAGTAGTTTTGGAGAAAAAGTAGTTTAAAGAAGGAATTGACGGATACAAGCACGCATGCATGGACAACAGACAAAGACCAAACAAAACAGCTCACCTTGAGCACTTCCTGGTCAGGTGAGCTAAAAGTTTGGACACATTGAGCTTGCTGTAATTCTCCTACAATTTTAAGAAATTTGTTTTATGATCAAGCAAGGTGTCCAAAAGGTGCAGAAGGAATGGCAAACAGTGTAGGCCCTGATCAGACTGCTCCTTTAGGAGCAGTCTGATCTGGGTCTCCACTGTTTGCTTAGGCCTGTCTGTCCCAATACTTAGGAACATTACGGTAGTATTTGTTTTTATACTTCACAAAAGCTGTAACTTTTTTTTTCTTCAGATTTCTAAGTCTGACAGGTACTCCTTATTTTTCTGTGGATGCTGCAGCCACCAATGTCAGGGGTTCCTACACTTTTGTAAAAGTAAACTTAGAATGACACCGCCGGCCTCAGTAGCTCAGTCGGATGCACGTCTGACTGGTGATCAGGACGCGGGTTCAATACCTTCTGGGGTAGGCAACATTCTTTCGTGGAGTTTGATCATGAAATCTTTTCTACGGTCATTCTCTCCCTTCCGCTGATTCAAGAAGGGCAGTTGTCAGTTTCTGGCGAAAGAATGTGCACTGTACTGGTTAACCTCTTATGTATAAGCTTGCCCAGGAAAAGTGACCGGCTCAAAAATGACCTTAAATAGTGTTGACTGGGCAGTTTAACTCCAATCCAAACGAAACAAAAATTAGAATGACACCATGCAGGGAATGCACCACAATCTCTCTATAACACTATTACTGGGATCAAAGCCAAAACTGGGTTAGCCAACTATGTTACATTCAAACAAAAATATACGAGGTTATATTGAAACATGTTACAAAGAGGCTGCTTCACTGCCTGTCCAGTTTTTCACATTTTTTTTTCTTTTGCATTCTGATATATACATACTTTGGTACATTCTGTGCCAAGGTGTTATCATGAGTAACTTGAGCTCCTCTCTGAGGGGACATCACAACAGGATCTATCTGTAACAAAAATGAAAATTAAAAGTCCATTATATGTAATGATAATGAAAAGTAAGCCTGACATGATTAATCATATAATCAATCGATAAATTCCACAAAAATAATTATCATTATTGATTTGCTTGTAATCGATTGCTTGATAAGTACAATTTACTACCCAAAGTTGCACCTAAAACAGCTGTATGAGTGGCAAACAGTGCAGACCAAGATGAGATGCAGCGTTCTGTGGCATCTCATATGGGTCTACACTGTTTGCTCGGGCCTGTCTGTTCAAAAACATATGGCAAAGTACAGCATATGGTAGGAGTCATGCTCAGAAAGAAAGCCAGACAGGTAAAATTAACACCAAATATTCAGTGATTACTAATCGATCATTAATAGCGATGTCAGGAATGATAACCGATTATCTCTTCAGCTCCGATTAGCCAGCCCCAATGAAAAGTGAAGTTTACCCAAGTATACATGTTTGACTTAATATTTCACATTCGGAAGCAGGCTTTGCCCAGCTGGTAGCCAATACCCCTGAAGCAGCCTGATCCCATAAGAAGCCAAGAAAACCTGCATCTAGTAAAGACATCTGTTTATGTTGTCTGCTGAATCTTCTTGCAAGCTTTTCAAACACACAGATGCATACAGGCAAACAGTGTGGACACAATTGTTTCAAACAAACACTGTCTTTAGTTAATGTATCATTAAAACACAAATCATTTAACACAGCTTATCCAATAATGTTGACAAAATATGAGTAGCTTTTGCATTATTTTCAGCAAAGATGCCAGAATTCTACATGCTGTATTTTTTTTTCTAAAACAACATTCTGATCACTAACCATGCCTTGAACTGAGCCCTCATTGTTTATCAGGGGTGTGGAAAAACCTTAGAAAACCACCTGACTTTCTGTTGCAGTGACCGGCAACTCACATGTGACCTGAGCAATGCTTGAACCAACAGGGGTGAGGGGTGCAATGATTCAGAGAGAGAGTTCTTAACCACTAGGTCACCGAGGCCTGTTAAATATATTTTGTCTACTTATCAGGCTCCAGTTGTTCAGGACTAATGAAGTTGTTAGTTAACATATCGTTTAAACTTTGATCGATCAAAATGGCAATAATAATATTTTTGCTGAAAAATGTGAGCCGCTTTTGCAAATGCAAAAGCGGCTCACATTTTTTCAGCAAAATTACCACTGTATGTCATATGTAACTTATTAGGAAAGTTAACATTTTACCCTCTAACGAGCTCATTAAGGTAACAATGCTTTGAAAAACTGGGCCCAGAACTCTGTTATGGATAACATACCTTCATAAGCAGTCTCATACAAACACTGACACACGATAGCAGTGTACCAAAAGTGGGTGGAATATCTTGATCTACAGGTGGGGTGCTAAATCCCATAGCCAGGAATGGTTCATACTCGCCTATATCCATGTTCTGAAATATAAAATGGCACCGTTGCTATTGATACATCACTTGAAGAAAACTGTTAAAATGTGATGATTAATCTTTCAGTATGTTTGCTCTGAGGTACAAACCGATCCTTTTTCCATAAAAAAACTTAAAATTCGGACAACTTAAGGACTTGCTGTAATTCTCCTAAGATGTTAACAAAGCAAAGAGTCCAAAAAGCTCCTTTAGGAGCAGTCTGACTCAGGAGCAGTCTGATCTAGGTCTGCACTGTTTGCTTAGGCCAATCCTTCCAATACTGAGGATCATTATGGTACATAGGAATATAAACTCCTTTTTTTTTCCTTTTATCTTTGAAACACCTTGCACAGCTGCAACAGACAATATTTGCACAAGTATCTTTTGTTCAATATTTTCAGAAAAAATGAGGTTTGAAAGTCGTATTTGTTTGTTTGTTTGATTGTTCGATTTGAAGTTTAAAGGTCCCCGTCAACACTGTAAAGGTCATTTTGCAGACCTTGCCTCCAATTTTGTGGGACTTTTACCTGACATTGAGATGAAATGACATTTCAAGCCCTGCCCCTCAATGAAACCAATAGGGTTTATAAGCATGGACCAGTCGACTCGCACCACATTGCCTGGGCAGGCTTAGATCCTCTAAACGGTCTACCAGTACTCATGTGCGAGTCGGTTTCAGCTCAGGGCTGAAGCATCATGCAGCCCATCTATTTCTTCAAGCCCCAATGGGTGGGGGCTAGAAATTTGTATTTCCTTGGAAATTTAAGGAGTAGGTAGACAATTCACATCAACTGTCAAGCCTTATTTTTTTAATTACTTTTCAGTGTTTCCTAACCCGTTTCCTCTGGTAATAGACCACCTTTCGGACAGCCCCCCAAAAAGGTCTCAATATGAGAATTTTACTGTATATAACAAGCCCAAAGGCATCTTTATTGTTATACAGTAGAACACCTATGGCTCGATTTCCAATGCTAGAGTCGAACTTGTTTTCGAACCCCTAGGGAAATCCTCTACATATGAAATAGTGGGGGATAATTTAGGAGAATTTAGTTCTTATCTTGTAAATGTATGCTGCATGAACCCATTGGAATCGCCTCAATGAGGCGATTCTAATGAGTACACACTGTAAATGTATGCTGCATGTACTCATTAGAATCGCCTCAATGAGACGATTCTAATGAGTACACACCGCATACATTTTCATTATAGAACACCAAAAAGATGTTCAAAAGTATCTCGTTATGCCCCTAGTGGCTAGAACTACCCATGTTTTGAAAAGATTTTCGAGGGCCCAAAGGTGTTCGAGCCACTGAAGTTCAACTGTAGTTCATACACTGAAAAATATCAATGCAGGCCCAAGATTAACAGACTAATAATAGGGATTATCAACTAAATGATAATCCCATTTATTTGGTGCGAACAAATTGAATGGACTGTCATTAATGTGTCATGATTGCAGCTTCAGGGTGGCTTGACCTCTCATTATTTAGGTTTAAACAATGTCTGATCGCAATTTCGATCTCGTCATCCACCATGACAGTTGGTCCAGGTTACTGGACGCTTGCACCGTGTTTGTTATTCAGCAGTCAAGCGTCTTAAGGGCCAAACTATGGTTTGGCGTCTTGCGCATGCTCAGGGAAACCTTCCTTTTCCGTTTTCAAATCCAGCAAAAGAAAGTTGTATTTTTTAAGAGGAATCTAAAACTAAAAATCCAGCAAGAGAAAGTTGTCGGGACTCGGTTGAGATATGTTTCATAATAAAAGAAGAAGAGGGTGTCCTTTAGCTATAATATAAGAATTTCCATTGGTTGACCTCGAACAACAATAATATTATCGGTACTTTCGTTTTGCAACCGGAAATGATAAAATGCGTTAGTGACGAGGTACAACTAAATAGGGAAAAAGTGACAACTAAGACAGTTCACCGTTACGAAAATATTAGGAAAATCGCCATTTTAATTGCAAAATATACATGGGTGACAATGGTGGCCCTGCGAGTTTTTGGTACCTTATAAAGCTTGGGGAAAAATGTTATTATGGAAGATAAATAGTATGCAGCGAAGAAATTAAAGGGCTAAATATGATTTATGATATAAGGACGGTCGGCAGGGAACTCTTCAGTAAAAAGAAACAAAGAACGGATATCTTTCCCGCCAGTTTCTCATTTGGTGGAGGTGAAAGCTTCGGTTTTTATTGCTAAAATTTGATCATTTTTGAACAGTTAAAAGCAACATCTTTGCCAGAGGTGTGGGACTGATTGAAAATATTTCTTGTGTACATTTGGTAAGGTCATATAGCAGAATACCTTTGTTTGCACCTCCGAAAACGGCGGACCTCAGTGGAAGTGACTTCACGCCGATCGTCCTTATATATTTTGTACCACAGGGACGCCCGGTATCTGTTTATTTTGAGTGCAAATCTTGGGAATTTATCTGTAGATAGATTGTAGACAAGATGGTGGCCGATATTTACAAACTGACCGGGGAATTTCCACAGGGGTCATGACCTTTGGCACTCATTGTGTAACGCTAAATTAACTTAAAATACCATATTTTAAGTAAATATGCTTTTAGAATTTTCTTTATATTTTTGAAGGGATTATGCCTCGACTTTCGGGTATAATAGCGTCAGTTTGGGTTGTCAGAGTTAAACAGCGCAGGCATTGCGGGATAGCTTGACGGCTCGGCTGACCAGCTATGTTATTTTTAAATATGCAAATGACCATGTGTTTGTCGAATGTTAGTTTATTTATGAACACCCGACCTACTTTTGAGCCGGACATAGCCGCTTGAATCACAGGTGTGATATACCGGTATTATCGATAGTAACCTGTCAATTAAACATATATTGGGAATTCAATGACCACAAACAATATATTTTCTAAAGGTAATTTTATTGACTTTCAAAACATATTTGAAGCCACAAACCTCATCTGATTCGATATGACAGAGTGGCTGGACCTTTTGACTCTTGTCCGCTATGAACTCTGCACATATCACCATTAGGTCTTGTATATTATATTGTGCAAATGGTACAAGCTTAAGGCTGTGGTTGCCTTTTGGTAAATTCCGATATAAAAGGAAAATTTGGGCTATTACTCGTCTCTCCTTTAGACTCTGATCAGCTCAGATTCAAGCTTGACGGGAAGTTTTATTTTGTTTAAGCAATGCCATTTGGTTGCAGCATAGCACGCCAGACTTTCGAGACTGTCGCTACTTTTTTGGAATTCTGGGTAGCTAGACATGTTTCTGAGGGACGATTCAAATGTTATCTTCACAGTTTCCTGCTTGGTACTAGGGAGTCCATTTTGTGGGCAATTTATAAATGTTACATGTGGTTTATCAAAGATACACTGTCACCTTCGCATCACAGCAGATATGAAGGAATTTGAACTTTGGGTACAATTTAAAAAAAAAAAAAAAAAATGGTATTTCCGTTTCTCATGACCGGTTCTAGATGTCAAATGAGGACTTACAGCACTGCACCATTCGTGCAAGGGGTTTGAACTCGGTTTTGGTGCCTACTTTGTAGGTAATGAGATAAGACCAGTGGTCCAGTGGATAATTTTTCCATCTTTGGAGCATCTTCTGTTATTTATTTTTGATTTATAAAAAAAAACAAAAAAAAAACAGTAGTGTACTGGGAACTGCACCCTGCAGTACACCACATTCTATTCAAAATTACAGACCAACCTTACCAAGTCACGGAAGGCAATGTTAATCGAGATATTTCCATGACATATTAAAAATGTAGAGTGCCGAGCACTGAACTTTGCAGTACACAACATTCTTTTCAAATCTACGGATCAACCTTACCACTCACGGAGATGTTTCCATTTATGTATTTATTTATTTTAATTTATGCATTTATTAAAATGTAGAGTACTGAGCACTGCACCTTGCAGTACACCACATTCTAATCACACATACCCACTCACGCAGGGTAATGTTGGATGAGATAGTTCTAATCAGATAAATAAACTAGATAAATATTTAATTCATCTTTAGAATTAGTTGAGACATAACTGCCCTCCAACAATATCGTGCATCCCACTTGCAATCAATGCATCTATATGTTGCCTTGGTTGTCAAACAATATATGATGTGGAAGCCTGATGGTAGTCTAGACTTCTTTTGCCTCCGGAATGGCCATTCATTAAAGCACTGTCAGCTCAGTGGCATTCTTGTGACAGCTGTAGAAAATAAATTAGGACTTCCAAAGCAACTTTATGCTGCACATTCCTTTAGAATTGGAAGGGCTATTAATTTGGCAGCTAAGGGTATTCTAGTATTGCCATAAAAGAACTTGGTTGATGGAAAACTGGGGCGGTAACATAGTACATACTTTTTTAAATTGTCTGTTACAGATATATTGATTATCGGTGATTCCCTGGTTTCACACCTTGCTGACAGTGTATCAGCTCTCAGACCTCCAGCTAATTCAGTGATTGTTAGCTAAAATTTTTATTAGGGTTCAGCGGTGTACTGGGATCACTTCGACACCGAGCTCCAATGGTTGCTGCAGTTTCATTCAACCCTTGTGATGATAATTATTCACCTCGGGGGCAACAACCTTGTTGAGTGGTCCCAAAGCAAACTTCTTAAAGACTTTTAAAAGCTAATTTGCATACATGGCTTCTATCTATCCCGAAGCCCAAACGGTATGATCAGACATCCTCCCTAATTGTCAGTCGTGGCTGGGGGCGGACAATACTCATGAAGGGCTTAAAAAGCTGGATCAAAGGAGGCGTATAAACCAATCGGGTAGACAGCCTGCTTTAATTGTAGTGACCGAACAATCAAGCATGTGCTCGATTTCAATACAACAGGGCTATTTAAGACGGATAGGGTTCATCTCACTGCTGTGGGCAATATCATATTTTTAAATACATTTGAGGAAGTAGTCAATCAATTTGTTACAGACCCTTCTTCCCAAATGTAAAATCCTAATATGTAGTTAGAATAACAGGACAAGGATAAAAAGGCTATATTCATAAAAATGTTGACTTGCTGAATTGGGGGACAAATTTATGTGGGGCATCATAAATTTGCTGTGGCGGAATTCAGCATTCGATAGGGGGGACGCTTTGCTTAGACAGCTGTTTGGTTGTAATTAAAATTTAAGCCTTGAGCCTAGATTCCAAATACTGGTTGCTGGGAGCAAGGCTGAAGTTTGTTTCTTTCAGGACTTCTACTTGGACTGGGTGGCATCTCCTTCATGGAAGTGGTCCGCCATAACCTGAAGATTTATTCTTGAGCCTGGATTCCGGGTACTGGTTGCTGGGAGCAGAGCTGAGGCTTGTTTCTTTCAGAACTTCTTGAACTGGGTGGCGTCTCCTTCATGGAAATGGTTCGCCATAGCCTGAGGATGTATTCCCCCCAGGGTCATACTAAAAATTTCTAAATTGCAAGTCATAAGTAAGGTTCGCACGTGCAGCCGGGGCTATTTGAATATATGTAATATGGGATGGATTACATGGTATGCATTGCATAATGCAGAAGATGGTATGGAATGCGTGTCATGGAATGCATTTTGGAGTGCACATTACGGAGTGCTCACTGTCAAGATTAGTTGGAGTGCATAAATTGGAGTGCACAAGAGTTGGGATAGAGTGGAGCGTACAAATAGGATGTGCGCAATATCTGGATTTTTACATAATTTGGAGCGTACAGTCAGGATGTGCGCAATATTTAGAATGCTAAAAAATTGTAAAGCATACAAACAAGATGTATGCAATATTTGGAATACTTGGAGCGTACAAATAGGATGTGCGCAATATTTGGATTGTTACAAAATTTGGAGCGTACAAACAGGATGTGCGCAATATTTGGAATGTTAAAAAATTGTGGAGCGTACAAACAGGATGTACGCAATATTTGGAATACTCTGTTACAAAATTTGGAGCGTACTATAGGAAGTGCGCAATTTTTGGAATGTTACAAAATCTTGGAGCACACATTTGGAGTGTGCGCATATTTTGGAATACTCAAAATTCAAAATTGGACTGCACAATATTTTGAGTGCAAACAAATTAATAATTTGGTGCCCGTTTTCGTGCGAGCAAGGTTATATGCTGTCACTGCGTCCCCCCTTTGACCTGAATCTACTCGGTGTCCATATACTGCCAATAATGTTTTATTAACTATGTGAAAAAGGAGATAAATAAAAGTAGTTGTATCTATATATATTTTGTTGTATGAGTGAGCATCCTTAATAAAAAGAAAAAGATCAGGAATAAAAGCAAATGATTCTGTAATGTATTGTATTATCTACCTACCTGGTCAACCAATATTTGTACAAGGTCTGGACTGAACTGTCGTAGTGTGCACAGGCTGTGTGCTAAGGTCTTCAACATACTGAAAAATAAAAAATACACCTCTTTGTAACACAATGAATGATAGCACAATTTTAGATACAACATTACAGAAAGGTGGACCCCACATCATGCTAGAAAGTCTGTGAAATGAACACCCCCCTAAACCTCACTTTATATAGAGAAAAATGTGGTTTATGGGGTATACAGTTATTTTCTTCATTTCAGCTCCAAGACATAGGTTGAGGGTACTCATTGAGGCGGTTCTAACGAGCACCATCAACCTATGTTCGGAGTGAAAATAAGAAAAATATCACAAAGGGCGGGTCTCCCTAAGGGGGTTTTTTGGCCTCCTAACGATTTTGTTTATTTCTGGCTTATTGTTAGCATACATATGCCTAATTATTTGGAACATATGTGGTTTTGGTATTTAAGCAGTTTTTTCTGAGTTACAGGCTCTTTAATGTGGGTGGGGTAACTCCACACAGTTTTGACACGTATTTTGTGTCTCATTTAAAGGTAGAAAAATAGTACCATACATGACACGTTATTATATAAAATGAGAGGGGAAGGTCTAACTCTATGTTTTGTCACAAGTTTATTCACCAAAATTCACTTTTTGGGGGGAAAATATGGTTAAAGGAACCTTGGGTCATTTTGAGATTTTTTAACAGTAAAGTTCTTTTTTTTCTTATATCTTCGGTATACATTAACCTATGGTGGTGAAACTCCTACCATGCAAGCATACTGATGAGGCAATATAACTCAAATGATAATTTGAGATGTTGACCTATATTTCACGGTTGAATGAACATTCTTATTTCATGTTAATGGGTTAGATTATTGTTTCCATCAGTTCAAGAGTTTAGATATTTCTGGCATTTGGATAAACAGGCGATGAGTTTAAACATATTTAAATCAAACGAAAAAAACAATAGAATGTGTCCAAAGTACACAGATGCCCCCGCCTGTTTGACTTTGCCAATATAGCTGCATGACCCCTAGGAGACACACTAGCATCAGATATATATGTTCAGGATGGGTATCAGCCTGTCTAGGAACCGCGGTGCGAAGTGGACCGTCCATGCTAATAAACTCTATTGGTTTCATTGGGTGACAGGGCTTGAGATGTCATTTCATCTCAAGGTCGGGTAAAAGTCCCACAAAATTGGAAGCAACGTCTCCGAAATGACCTGTACAGTGTTGACGGGGACGTTAAACCTCAAATCAAACAAACAAATCAGGATGGGTATCCCAATATTTTCTAAGATATTTGGATTTTGATGATATGAAATGGGCAGGGGGCTGGGGCATTATTGTGCCTGTCATTGAATGCATCTGACCATAAACAACATCAAATAAAAAAGGTGGGAATCTGAACAGTTTCTGAGATACATATTTTTTTTTACTTTTTCTTTGGTCCTATCAAATAGCCCCACCCCAGACAGAATCAGTGACCATAAACATGCTAAACAGTTATGAGCTGCAGGAGAAATGCAGACATAAATATGCACCTAAACGTGAACCTGGTTATGAACGTAATAATGTGTGACATAGTACGCACATACGAACATAACATCACATCGAAAAAATATATATGCCTCACTCACGTCTTCCTTTGGCATGCAGAGATATAAGAAAGGTCTGCTTGAATATCTTTAAGAATCCCACTTCAAGAGCACATCTAAAAGAATGTGGTACACCTACGTGAAGACACAGGCATATACATTTGAAAATGGTTTTTCACAACTGTATTCTGACATGCTTTGCGCATACCGAATCAAATTAATCTACAGATGAATAGCTTTCATCGTCACCTGAACTTGAGCTGTTGCCTCTTTTTGAACAGCATCTGTTACACTGTTCATATACTGTGACTTCAACGATTTTTACTGACTTTGGCTGATGGCCTTAAAACCGAGGTTCTTTAACACAGAAGCGATATGGACACAACAATCAAATACCTCGTCACCATTTTTTTCATTTGCACTGCCACCCTATTATGGACGCTAGTCCAGGGCCTTCCTTAATCCTTAGATTGTATTCCCTGTCTCCCTCTCTATCTCTGTATTTCAGGTATTAGACAAGGAGACCCTTTATCTGCTTATATGTTTCCACTATTCATTAAAGATGTTACCTTACTTTGAAGATACATCTAATGATAATGCTGCTGTTGTACTTAACATGATACAATGAATGATGCTGCAATATAGGAATACATTCTGGGCAATTGAATTGTTAGCTTGACTAACAAACTGACTGATCTATGATTATTTACAGGAACAGTAATATTGAGAGTAATGTTTAGTTCTCTCATTCTCTCTTTCTCTTTAGAATAATAATAATAATAATATTAATAATAATAATAAAAAGACAATAAGTAGAAGAAGAACATTTTGTTCACAGTTATAGTGTACTCCAGGTGTTCTGCAAGGTAAGGTGGGTGATTGAGTCTGCCAATGGCCGAATAAAAAAATGGAAGGCACTTTCAAATGTAATGCCAAACTCCCACATACCTTGCATTGGTGACTACGTCAGAATCGTATGTTCTTTGTTAAATGCATTTAGGCTGTTCTTGTTAAGAATTCTGAATCTGATGAGGCTCTTGCAAAACGTATGCTACAACTTGCCAAGTTACCAAACAAACTTAAAGACAAGGTAGAGAAAAAGGGTTGGGACAGTCGTGCAAAGGCTCCATGGAAAGCTATTGATGATGTCAACCTCGAAGACTTCCCACAAGTAACGGAAGCAGAGCTGAGAGACATGACCATGGGCATATACCAATTAAAACAGGCCGATTCGTATACAGACGAACACACTACTGAAGCTGGTCAGTATGAGATAATGATTCACAAGGAGGAGGATGGAATTTTGAAAGCCCAAATGAAATCAAGGTAGTTGGCTGCTGTGCCCATATCGCTTCCGTGTTGTGGTATCTAGGTTTTTACCGCCATCAGCCGAAGTCAGAGCGAGAACAGTCATTCAAGTCACAGTATATGAACAGTCTTACAGATGCTGCACAAAAAGACTGGGACAGCTCAAGTTCAGGTGACGATGAAAGCGATTCTTCAATAGATTAACTTGATTCAATAATTAAATATGTTGATTTTTTAGATTCCAACCTTTTTTATTTGCTGTTGTTTATGGTTAGACACATTCAATGACATATATCTTGAGACCCACACAATCATGCCCCAGCTCCCTGCCCTGCCAAGTTCTTATCATCAACATCCAAAATATTCAGACACCCACCGACGAACATATATATCTGATGCTAATACATATTCAATGACACATACATGTACAATGTGTCCCCAGGGGTCATGCAGGCATATTAGCTAAGCCAAAAAGGCGCGGGCATCTGGGTACTTTTTACACATTTCTATTGTTTTTTCGTTTTATTTAAATATGTTTAAACCCATCGCCTGTTTATCCAAATGCCAGAACTATCTAAACTCTTGAACTGATGGAAACAAAAATCTAACCCATTAACATGAAATAAGAATGTTCATTCAACCGTGAAATATAGGTCAACATCTCAAATGATCATTTGAGTTATATTACCTAATCAGTATGCTTGCATGGTAGGAGTTTCACCACTATAGGTTAATGTATACCGAAGATATAAGAAAAAAAAAAAGAACTTTACTGTTAAAAAATCTCAAAATGACCCAAGGTTCCTTAAACCATATTTTTCCCCCAAAAAGTGAATTTTGGTGAATAAACTTGTGACAAAACATAGAGTTAGACCTTCCCCTCTCATTTTATATAATAACCTGTCATGTATGGTACTATTTTTCTACCTTTAAATGAGACACAAAATACATGTCAAAACTGTGTGGAGTTACCCCACCCACTTTAAAGAGCCTGTAACTCAGAAAAAACTGCTTAAATACCAAAACCACATATGTTCCAAATAATTAGGCATATGTATGCTAACAATAAGCCAGAAATAAACAAAATCGTTAGGAGGCCAAAAAGCCCCCTTAGGGAGACCCGTCCTTTCATCAAGAAAAAATGTCCGTTTTTGAGATAAGAAAAATGCACTATTATCGGAATGTAAAACAATAGTATCTAACAGACAAAAAGGTGAATTTGAAAAGAACATAATCATGTAAAAAAAAAACTTTTTTTTTTTGCTATTTGTTATTTGTGTCAGAACTACAAAGGTGCCAATCAACATTTGTTAACAACAAAACGGAATCTTCCTTATTATATATCAGGAGTACATTCCAAAATTAAGGGGTGTCTTGTTGCGTTTTCTTCAAAAATTACTTGGAAAATGGCTTAACTTATCGCAAACAGTGTAGGTCCTGATTAGACACAGCAGAATGCAGCATCTGATCTTGGCCTGAACTGTGTGCCAATTACCAGCTTTGGGGTTTCTGGTACAAAATGGGTTAATATGTTTACGTGGGGTGATCAATAACTTCAAGAACTTTTAATATAACTTTTTTCATATACAACCAATCGCAATAAAATTTATTTGGTCGATAGAATAGCATGTTACGGACAACGTCATTAAGGTATTATGTTCGTGACGTCACTAGTTTTTCAATGACGTCATATTTTCGATGTCATACTTCACATTCACCGTTCAGAAATGGCTGACAACGTTGTTGCAGAACAGAGGACTATCATTAAATTCTACGTAAAATTAGGAAACTATGAGCGAAATCAAAGAGGATCTCAAAAAAGTATACGAAGAAGCAGCATTTTCGAAATCTTGTATTCATAAATGGTTGCATCCCTTCAGTGACGGAAGGACATTGACAAAAAATGACGCCCATTCTTGCCGCATTGTGAAGTATACTACAGAGGAAAACTGTGCTGCCATTGAACAATATGTAATGGAAGACAGGAGAGTGACTGTTAGAAATGTAGCGGAGGACTTTAACTTAAGTTATGGTACAGCCCAAGAGATTCTGACGGAAAAGCTTGAATTAAGCCACGTCTGAGCAAGGTGGGTACCCCGTCTACTTCAGCCTGACCAGAAGAGAGTAAGAAAACAGATCTGTCGAGATGTTCTCAACCGATATGCAGAGGAAGGTGATGGCTTCCTGAATAAAATAATAACATGTGATGAAACATGGTTCCACTTCTTTGAGCCGGAAAGCAAGCAACAGAGCTCCGTGTGGAAGCATGCATCGTCACCATCGCCTGTAAAAGCCCGACTTTCCAAGTCAGTGGGTAAAGTTATGTCCATCATATTCTGTGACACAAAAGGAATTGTGTTGAATCACATGGTGCCAGCTAAAACTACAGTCAATAGTGAATACTACACACATCTAATTAAATTCCAGTTGCAGAGAGCTATTCGAGATAAACGTCCTGAACTTGTAAGGTCGGGATTCATTTTGCACCAAGACAACGCTCCAGTGCACGTGAGTCAACTTGTGACATCCACCCTCAAAGAACTGGGTATCGAAACTCTAAAAGCATGCACCGTATAGCCCAGACTTGGCTATCTGTGACTTTTTCCCGTTTCCAAATGTGAATGATCAGCTGCATGGAGTAAAATATGAGAGGCGAGATGTACTAGGGGCTGCTATAACGGTGGCGCTTAGGGAGATGTCACGTGACGGCCTACGTCAAGCGTTCGGCATGTAGATGACGATGTCAAAAGTGTGTATCAAGGTCAAGGGATCCTATGTCGAGAAATAATAAACAGTATTTGTGAGTATCGTTTTTCATTATTAAGTTATAGCAAAAGTTCTCAAATTTATTGATCACCCCTCGTAAAACCAGAGTCCAGCTACTGAAAGCTAACGAATGTGTTAGTAAATAATATGTTAAAAATTCTAATCGTTCAATTTTAACAGTAAATACATTGACCTTTTTGCTGAAAACCTATGAGTTGCTTTTGCTATGTACTACGGAACATTAAACTTTTCCCACCACTAATTAGTTCATAAAACAACAAAGCTTTGAAAAAACGGGCCATTTGTTCAAAGCCTTATGTTCAATGGCTCGTTTACAGGAAAGCCCGTCTGTAATTGTCAAAAATTGTATAATTGATATTGACTGACGGCTTTGCCTGTGAATAAACCAAGCAATTAAATAAAATAGAACTGATTTGTTTTCACACACACCAAGAACAATTCAATGTGAAAAACAGTTGAAAATAACCATGTATAACTTGCAAATTGCCATTTTAAACTCGCATGCATAAGACAGACAGGGCTATGTCAGGAAAAACCGATTTTTTAAAAACATTTTGGAAATCAAAAATCCGCCAAATATAAACTCACAAAAAGGTCCACTCACAAAAACTGCAAAAATTTGCTGCTGCCAAATTTAAGTGTTTTACAGTATATGAAGTGTTATGATGCACTTTTGACTATTGGAGGAGTTTAAACCAGTTTTAACTAGAGTGAACTATGTCACCCCAAGAAAGGTTTGACTACTGGTCAGTTTGGTTGGTTTTCCAGTTATTATCTTTGTGATTCCCAATGCAGTAGAAGTGGGGAACCATATCCAGGCACCGCACAGATATGTAAATGCCGTCTGAGAGATTTAAATTGCACAAAAAAGCATCCATGAAAATAATATGTCTGTTTGCTGGATTGGATAAAAGACAGCCATCAATTAACTGTACCGTATTTACAATATCTATTCAGACAGACAGGCCTGAGCAAACAGTGTAGACCCAGATGAGATGCCGCAAAATGTGGCATCTCATCGGACGGAGTCTACACTGTTTGTCATTCATCTAGCTATCTTCAGACATAACATCAGGTACTGTATTGTACTTGTTCAAATTTTAGAACAAGAAAGGTTAAGAAGTTGATGTGTAGGAATAGTTAGAATAAATACGGAATACTATGAGCCACATATTAAAAGGTTATATTTTTAAAAAGTTTGCAAAAAAATTCAGCAGAAGACATAAGCAGAGGACATTTTCAGATGTAGTTTTTCTTGGAGTCTTAAAGGTTAAGGTTGTATCAATCCTTAACCTTTAAGACGCTAAGAAAAACTACATCTGAAAATTTTGTCTGCTTATGTTGTCTGCTGATTTTTTTTTTTTTTTTTTTGCAAACTTTTTAAAAACATTTTTTTTTTGCACACAGGCAAACAGTGTGGGCCCAGATCAGACTGCTACTACAGGAGCAGTCTGATCTGGGTCCACACTTTTTGCAAAAAAATTACTTTTAAGGTAACCAGCAGACGGCAAAGCAGACGACAATTATCGCGATTGGCATTTTATGAATTAATAGTCTATATATAACTAATGTTGCAATGAGCTTCCTTTAGGACAGGCAACTTCAAGAAAGGGGTCAGAAGCCTCTGTGGTCGAGTGGTTACGCTACTCGCTTTGTAAACCAGGGGTCGCAGGATCAATCCCGAACTTCTCCAGACTTTCGGATGAATCTTTAAACCGAGGTCCTGTCTCCGTATGACCTTAGCTGTTGGTGGGGACATAAAACTTAAACACTCGCTCACTCAAGTGTAGTAAAACTGCTCCTACTACAAAGGCGAAGGTTCTCGAAGCTTATGCTTCTTCGTTATTCAAGTCAGGATGACACCACAGATTGATAAGGCCCAATCTGATAAGCCCTCTATGCTTCCCGAGCTATTCTTATACACCTGTATAATGCTTTCAACTGACCCTAGGTTAACGCTCTCACCCGCCAACCTAGTGACAACACAATTATTTGGATTGCTGATCTCGACACTTGGGTTTGAATATAAAGGAAGACTGTTCTGCTGCTCAATAAATTTATGTTTCAAGATTACTCAGTTTACAAAAGCATGCAGAATAAGGAAAAATAGTTTCTAACTCAATGCAAACATTTGGCTTAACTAAACATTAAACTTAACTAATGCCAGCTGAAGTAATCCTCATATAATGGGACAAGATGGGAAAATAATTTGGCTACAGGACTGGACAGAAACAAAGGACTTTTAAGAATCTAATGGACCCATATGAATTCATAAAAATAGAATCATACTCAAAACCTTTTCAGAATGGTGGTATAAGACTGGAAAGTAAGAAGATAGTTTGGAAGTACTTTTGGGTGCTATTTTCTTTGTTTGAGTTATATCTGGCTTAACTTAAATATAAAAACAGTGTAGAATACTATAGAATAATGTCAAAATAAAATTCTCAAGTTGGAGGTCACTCAACGTGCCTGTCACAGGACTCAACGTTTTAAACCTGCTGATAATCCAGTCTTGAGAAAGTTTCAAATTCCTGTATCTATAGTTTGCCTTATCAAAAGTATGTCCAGCTATTAATGTAATATTAATAACTATAAAGGTCCAAAATAAAATTCTCAAGTTGGAGGTCACTCAACGTGCCTGTCGCAGGACTCAATGTTTTAAACCCTGCTGATATTCCAATCTTGAGAAAGTCCCAAACTTTCGAAATAAAGGGTAAGAAATCTCAGAAATGATATCACTGTTTGGAACTCACACGTCCCAAAAGCTACAGATCCAAACACCTGTAATCAGTAAATACTTCTAAGACACTCCCTTCTAAAAAACCTGGAAATAAGTTTAAAGCTGAACTTTATGAAGAAATACTCTAAAAATATTTTCTAACAGCTTTTCCTTTTATGTTAAAGAAAAATAGCTTATGATAATTCAGTTCAATTATTTGATATATAAAAGAACCATCCTTACTGTGAATTTCTAAAGTCCAAGTCCAAAATAAAAAGGTAATTTTGCCAGATACAACTTTATGGGTCTTTACTCTTCAAGAAAATACAACGGAATAATTGAGCTGGCAGGCATCCACCTTTTATACCACATGTAATCATATGACATAATGGGATTATGCTATTGGCTAACTTTTTCATGAATAACCTAAAAAAGGAAACATGATTATTAAAGTTATCTAACCATGTATTTATTAACAGTTTCGAAATTTACTCATCTAATTTCTGCAAATTATTTTTGAGATTCCCATAAATCAGTTTCTCCAAAAATAATACATATTTAATCAAAACACAGGGATTTTCTCGAATGAACATTCTAAATTTGATGACGTTTTTTTAGGAATCAGTTGCAGACCTTAGCACACCCATTTTATGTTTATGCATCCGCCATCTTTGAGACAAAAAATAGTTCCTATTTCTAATCCCAATAAAACAATAAAATAATGCCATTATGTCCATAAAAATATCCTAACCAGGTAATCCTTAACAAATTATTATATATTAGCCCAACAAAATATTCATTTATCCCAAAATATCAAAATATGGGATACATAATTTATGCAAATATGGCATAATGACTTCCCTCACTTCAGACTGTTGTTCTTAAGAAAAATAGATAAACTGAACTGTGTGATTGGATTTCTTACATTCAAATGAAAGTCAAAATGTATTCACACCATATGGAAGTGGTGTTTGCTGGAGTCTACTTAGTTTTTCAACTTTCTAAGGAGTTTAAAAACTTTCCAAGAAAGGCCACTGCATGGTAAAGGTAAGACACTGCCATGTTTACATTCCCTTAATTTATCCGATATCTCATTTATTAATAAGAGATCAACATAGACATATGCTAGAAATCTCTCAAAATTCTCAGAAACATTCATCTATGGATATATTAATGTCTGAAATATGTAAATATAGTACTTTTTAAAGGAACACACCCATCCAGCCATGTCATTGACCTAGTTCTTAGCAACAGTTTTTAGCTTAAATCATGGATTGCAATAAATTCCAAGCAATTTGCATATTAATATGTTTGTTTTTAGCTATTTCCATAAAGTTCTGTAAGTTATTTAGAACTTAAAACAATATAACAAAGGTATTTGACTTTTAGAGCTAAAATTAGACAGGCCAAGGCACAGCAGATAAATTTTCTAAGAAAAATGCTATAAACAATCCAATTCCTGTAATTTCACTCAAATACCCACATGCTGATCAAAACCAATTCAAATACATAGTTCAGACTATGATTTTTACCATAAAGATAACATAATTATTGGTTAAAATCTATCAGTGGCATTTGATAGGTTTTTCAGTGATAAGCCTTTTATTGACCCAGACTCATTTCTGTAGTATGGAATTTGGGGGTCATCTCAAAATCTGAAAAGTTGCCAAAATAGTCAACTTCTTGAAAATAATGCATCATTTTGTAAAATCCACTAAAATAGCTATATGAAGACTTTTCTTTACCGGAAATCAGTTCAGATTGATTTTTCGCAAGTAATTATGAATTTTGACAAGAATCGGAGCTAATCATCACACAAAACTAAACATCAAATTTCAACATATTTTCCCTTATGAGAGCAGCACTATTTACAAGTATCCTGCTGATTCTGTATAGTAATTCACCTGTTTTAAGTACAGTTTATAGTTACTAATAAAAATGCAGATGCTGTTCAAAAATTTACGGCCCTTATAGCAATATTTCAGTCATACAGAACCAAACGGACAGCAAAAATGGAAGACTCTGCACAATAAAATGTATCTAGTCCACAAAAAATAAATTCCTCCAACTGGATTCGAACATGGACCGCTAGCCCAAAAATAAGGCAGGTGCCAAACAAAAAAGAACACCCCTTATATAATGAAATCAACTGAGAACTGAATCAGCAGGAATCTAACAAAAAAAAAACACTCTCGAAAAATGATTTTACAACACTATTTCCCGTAGCGGGAAGAAAAATTTCCGTTGTGAAATTTTTCGATTTCTCCCGAAATCAACATAATCAAATCATAAACCTCTGGCTGGCTGTCACATCATTTTTCGTTATGTTCTTATTCTATTCTACAAAAAATACATGTATAGTATGAGGACAATATACGTACAATAGAAAAACATATAAAAGCAGTATAAGCTTTGGCACATTGGAAAAACTAACTATTCTTTCTACTGTCATATCAGAAAATGGGGAACTGCTCAAAAGGCTCAGGCCTGCTCGGACAAAGCGAGTGTCTATGCACACAAAACCCATTGGTCTTATCGGATGGCAAGTCCTGAGATGTCAACTCATCCCAACACGGGATAAAAGTCCCACAAAAGCCCCAAAAGCAGCCAAAATGGTGTTGACTAGGATGTTAGACCTCCAATCAAACAGGCAAACAAATTTAAAAAATGATTTTTTTTTTTTTTTTTTAAGAATTAAAAAAAAACTAGTGGGCTGGTGAAAACAAAATTTAAATTATTTTACCAAAATTTACTCAATGCAGCAAGCCCACTGAATCATTAAAGTCACATAACAACTTATGCGGTTAGTCATTTTTGGACAAAATGATAAATATCTCTCCTGTCAAAAGTTACCAAACCAGTGATTTTTTTTTTTTTTTTAATTTCCAAAATTCCACTTAAACCCATCTAAAGCTGGTGGTAAATGTTTCAAAATTCGATTTTTTACAAAGAAAGTTCAATCAAAGACCACAAAATTGACAAAGTATGTAACTGAAAATAAAAAAAAAGTATACATTTATCAAAAATATACAAATATTTGTTCGTTACATGAACACATATGGTAAAAATTTGACTCCCAGATAGACTTTTCTATGCATCCCAAATACAGCTGGGTGAAATATAGAAGCCACAGCCTCTCCAGTACCAGCAGCATATGGTGCACAAATCTGCAAGACAAAATGGCTCTCACAAAAGAGTCTGACATAGGTGTAAAACCTACCCAGGCACAGTGGTGAGAGACCAGCAACCTTTAAGAAAACCCGAAATATGCCACAGATGAATCGGCGCAGCCTGGCCATAGCCACAACCCATCACCGGAGGCATACAAAATATCCATTACTAGTTTCGACTATCTGAAACTCATTCAATAAACACAGCCCCCGCCGTTCAGGCTCAGAGAAACAGACTGGACTGCATGGTGCTTCCACTCACAGCCCAAACCGACAACACACAAGCACGGCAAACTGCCTAGAAGGACCAAGCCTGTCCAGGCTAAGGTCCCGGACCGACCAATGCATATAAGCCTTTCAATGTCATTGGGTGGTAGGGCTTGAGATGTCACTTCAGCTCGACGTTGGATAAAGTCCTGCAAAACTGGGTGCAATGTCTCCAAAATGACCGAAATAGTGTTGATGGGGACATTAAAGATCAATTTAAATCAAACAAACAGTTCAACATGTCATAAACATTATAAAACTGTTAAAAACATACAAAAGTACAAAAGAACTGTAAAAATATATATCTATTTCCTATTTACATTGGATGGACCACCAAAACCTGAACACAACCAATAAAGGTGTGATGACACTGAATGTAAAAAAGCTGTAAAACTGTAACCCTGACTAGTTATAATTATGGAAAAAATGATGATAATGATAATCATGATGACAATCAAACAGTTAAGGAATGCAACATTTGGACGGACCTAGGATATATTGGAATGACCTATGATATAACAATTGATATTTTTTCCTAACAAAATGTTCATATATATACGTATATGCCTAAATGATCCCATTTTCCTGAACTTATGAACCCCAGACTGCCACGCCAGACATGTGACATATTTCTATGCAGCAATTCCGGATTCCCAGGAAAACCCCAGGGTAACCAAGCTGGGCAAAAGGGAAAATATAGGAAATTGATGGGCCATTAAGTTAGACCCGGGCCAAGGACTTATATAGGGAAAGGGAAAACCCAGAACCCAGGGCCCCACCCATGCAAATCCGGAACAACTAACACAAATCAGTTCAACGCTAAACCGGCGCAGCAGCCCCAGACCCATAGTTCCTTTTCAAAGTATAGCAGCAAACACACATCATGTCCCACGAATACTCAACAAGCATTACACAGTCTTTCAGCAGTCTCCTAGAGACACTGAAAGTCAAGAGGAGCCTACCAAATTGCAACCACATTTCATAAAACATGAAGAAGTGTGCGCTGCCAACTGATCTGTCTCTGGAGTCTTTCACCCTTTATACAAAAAATTAAATTCTGTATAAAACAACACTATATGCTGCACAATACATGCTGCATATAGGACTCGTACAGAAACCCAATTCTGTAAATAACAACGCTGCATGCTGCACATACATGCTGCATACAACACACACAGAACCCAAATTCTGTGCAAACAACAACAACATGACACAAGATAGCCTACTCCCTTAGACAACCCTGCGTCAAAAACAACAGTCTTCAGATGTGCACAACCCATGGATACCGTAGCTCCTTGCCCAATAATCCATATAAAATCACGACCTCTAAGGCCCTCAGCCGCTGCTTTTAGCACGTTGGATCGTGTGTACACACCCAAAGACACAAAACCACTAGACCACATGGTCCATAACAACTGGATACTTAACTCCAGTGACAGATCACACACAAAACAACATATAGATCACGATAGCATAATACAAAACAACATAATACAATGGTATTAAAGGCACTTTAAAGCTCCCAAAATAGATTAGCCTCATAAATAACCCTAAATTTCAAAATACTGTAAATACAGTCCACCAAATCCTATGCATAAATAAGGCCCGCAATTCTTTGCAACTCCACAGATGCACAAAAATAACAGACACACAGCACATGATTGCTGTACCTTTAACAATGCAGAAACTCATCTTCCCAACAAGGCAACTGCAACTCAAGCTGCTAAGGTTCAAAGACGTGTCAGCCCGAGTCACAACCCCGTCGAGAAGACAAATTCACACAATGAGAGCCATAAAGAGACTTCAACATTTCATTTGCTTGAAATAATAAAATTTAATTAATTAATTAAAATTTTCATAATATCCCCCTAATAGTTATTATTTACCATGTTTACCTTTAATCACTAATGATCATGTCTCCTATTGTACCTTCTAATTGCCTCCTGGCTGCTCTGTCTCCACACCCGCTGGTTATGGGATAAGTGGGTATTGGAGCTTGGAACTACCACTTCACTGTGCACTTTTTGTGGCGGATGTGGAAACAGGGCTTGGCTCAGGGAGGCCATATTATGAGACTCCTCTTGCCAGGCTTCCTCAAACCCAGAAAGGGCAGCCTCATAAGGAACCCCGCAGTTGGGTTCTTCCAATTCTGCCGCCATCACTTGAGCCATTCTTTTCAGGTCTCCAACTTCTTTCTTCAACTTCTCGTTCTCATCTTCTGCTGTCTTCAGTTTTTTTGATATCACGCTCCAACTTTCTTCTTGAGTAGTGTCAGTTATTTCCCAGTCCTGGTAATCTAAATTATCCAGTGTCA
Organism: Lucinisca nassula; assembly: GCA_963580285.1. Lineage (NCBI taxonomy): Eukaryota > Metazoa > Mollusca > Bivalvia > Lucinida > Lucinidae > Lucinisca > Lucinisca nassula. The sequence goes on from OY757010.1 coordinate 53,546,808, forward strand.
TGTTTGATGATTGAGCCTCCATAGATCTTCTCTTAACTTTTTCCCTTTTATGTCTTAATTTCTCTTGTCGTGTAGTTTCTCTGTACATAATGTTGATAGGGACACTTGAACCGGATTCTACTCTGCCCTGGTGTTTTTTATTTTCCTGATGCCGTTGTAGGAGTTTGTCATTCGATGCTATAAATCCACAGGTACACCGAAGCGGTGCAGGGCTGTTGATGTGGCAGTGGTAAAGGTGCACCATCATTGCTTCTAGATAAGAAGTTCTACTGCAGAGTAGGCAAATGTATGTTTTCATCTGCAATGATAAACAGTAACCTGTGCATAGAATTCTGCTGGAAAATTAAATGATTAGGCTTTGAGTATGTATAAGAGGCTCCCCCGGGCAAGTACACTGGCATTAGTTTTACAGTATCAAAAATTACAATTTAAGAATTTTTCTAAGTTTAACAACCCATGACGGGAACTTTTCTGCTTCATATTTCTTCAGCTTGTCATGATGAACCACTAAGGTCACCTTCTTTCCTTGTATTTCATATACTGAAGGGCTCAAGCACTTTGTTATAACAAATGGTCCTGTATATTTGATGTCCAGCTTCTTTCCAGCATCCTGTCTTTTGTATACCACATCACCCCTATGGTAAGAATATTCTACCATCCTGCTGTCATAATCCTGCTTTTGCCGTACAGCTGTCATCTTGAGGTTTTTGCGAGCTGTCTGATAACACTCCTCAAGGTTATCCCGTAAATCACTGACATACTCATGGACATCCGATGGCTCTTTTGGCCTAGGAAATGGATAGAGGATATCACTGGGAAGGTTTGATTCTCGTCCAAACATTAACATGTTAGGAGTATAACCAGTTGCTGGGTGGCATGTTGACCTGTATGCAGCAAGGAGTAAATCTAAATGTTTATCCCAGTTGTTTTTATTGCGGTCGACAAATTTTTTAATCATATGACCAAGAGTTTTGTTGAACCTTTCAACTAATCCATTTGATCTTGGCCTGTATGGAGTTGTTCTAGTCTTCTTAATCTGTAAAAGTCCAAGTACCTCTTTAAACAAAGAGCTCTCAAAATTTCGGCCTTGGTCAGAGTGAATTTCCAAAGGTGTCCCAAACCGTGAGATAAACTCATGGACTAGTTTTTCTGCTATGACCTCAGCATGCTGACTGGGTAAACTATAAGCTTCCATCCAGCGAGTGAAATAATCTCCTATGACAAGGATGTATCTGTTTTTATTCTTGGTCAAGGGCAAAGGCCCCATAATGTCCACTGCTACTCTGTCCAATGGATACCCTGCTAGGTACAGTCCCAACTTTGCTTGTGGCTTTCTTCTAGGTTCTTTGATTTTATTACACTGCCTACATTGATGTATATATAGCTTTATATCATTATCCATCTGATACCAGTAAAATTTGAACTTTATTCTTTTAGCGGTCTTGCTGACGCCAAAATGTCCTGCCAGCAGTGTATCATGGTGATTTCTAATAATTTGCTGCCTTAATACTTTTGGAACTAATAGTTGGTAAGACTTTTTCTCCCCAGGGGTGGACATCAATCTCTTTTGATACAACACTCCTCCTTTCCTCACAATATTTTCAGTATTTAGCCAATATTTCCGAACTGCAGGACTGCTCTGAGCTATTTCATCTCTTGTTGGAAGGTACTTTCTATCCAGCCAGGTATGAAGAATTCCTAAATCCTGATCTTCCCTTTGTAACATTTGAATCTCTGTGAAAGAATAACTTGGAATAAACATAGTCTCAGGTGTAACGTCTCCTGAATAACTACTATTCTGATTATGTTGTTCTTGTGAATTTTCTGCTTCAAGTATTTTCTTGGCCGCCCCACGTGTAAGAGCTCTCAGGTGAAGCTGCTCTGAAGCATTTTCACAATTGGTCTTCATAGCTTCCACTTGCACACCCAGATCAACCACATTGTCTACTTCTGTGGCAAATTCCTTCCAGTAATCATCATTACCTTTGCACTCAAAACAATCATCAATATCACCATGATCACAGGTGCCTTTATCATAGTTTTTCCTCGAAAGGCTGTCAGCATTTTGATGTTTAGCTCCTGGACGGTGTTGAATCTCAAAATCATACTGAGCTAATACTTCTAACCATCGTGCAACCTGACCCCGTGGATCCTTGAACTCAAAAATCCATCTTAAACTTCCATGGTCAGTCCTTAATATAAATTTTTGTCCAAGTAGGTAATGACGAAAGTGGTTCATGAAAGTTATCACTGCCAGCAACTCTCTTCGTGTGACACTATATTTCTGCTGACACTCATTCAGCTTTCTTGAGGCATATGCTATTACCCTCTCTTTTCCGTCTTGGACTTGGGAAAGCACTGACCCAATACCGACATCTGATGCATCAGTATCAAGAATATATTGTAAGCCTGCTCTTGGGAATGCTAATATTGGAGCCGAACAAAGTTTCTCTTTCAGTATTTCAAAGGCATGTTGACAAGACTCATCCCAACAGAATTTGATGTTCTTTTTTGTTAGTCTTGTTAATGGTGAAGCAATATGGCTGAATTGCTCTATGTATTGGCGATAGTAAGAACACAGTCCTATGTAACTTTGGACTTCTTTAACAGTTGTCGGTGCCGTCCAAGACATAACTGCCTCTATAGTCTGTGGGTTTGGTCTGATTCCTTCCTGACTAACAATATGGCCCAAGAATAAAACTTCTGTTTTAAAAAGCTCACATTTGGAAGGTTTCATCTTTAGGCCTGCTTCTGATAAGCGCTTGAAAACTTCCTCCAACCTCTCTAGATGTTGATCAAAGTTGACCGCCATGATGATGATATCATCCAGGTAAACCAAGAGCATATTCCACTGTAAACCACGAAAAACCAGTTCCATGCAACGTTGAAACGATGACGGTGCATTGCATAATCCAAACGGCATAACAAGGTATTCAAATAAACCATATTTTGTGATGAATGCAGTTTTATGCCTATCTTCTTTTGCCATTTCTATTTGCATATAGGCATTTTGCAGATCAATTGTAGAAAATATTTTTGCTGAGGAAAGACAGTCCAAACACATATCTATTCGAGGTAGGGGATAAGCATCTTTGACTGTTCGCTCATTCAATTTTCTGTAGTCGATGCATACTCTTACATCTCCTGTTTTCTTCCGTACCATGACTATAGGTGAACTCCATGCTGAGCTGGAGGGTTGAATTACGCCAGCTGCTAACTGTTCTTGTAAATATTTCTCTTCTTCCCCCTCAAAAGCTTGAGGAGTTCTCCGCAAAGGCTGGCGTACTGGAGCAGCTCCTGCCGTATCAATTTGATGTTTAAGTACAGAACACCTCCCAAAGTCTGTTGGGGATCTTGCAAAAGAATTCTGATATTTTGCTAACAATTTGGCCAGTTTTAACTTCTGTTCCTTTTCAAGACTTTTAGTACTTTGATTGAATAAGTCATGTAAGTACTGCGGTAATTCCTGTAGCATGCTTTGATCAGTATCCACAATAGAAGAAAAATCTTGTTTCTCAGAGTGATTCATGTTCTGGTTGCGCCTACAGACATGCAAATCCTCTGGCTGTCTTTGATAATGATCTGTGTGTGTCTTCAGTTTACAAGCGGATCTGCCCTCATCAAGCCGAGTGATGTCATACTGGTCATTGGTTAACATGATACTCCCTACTGATTGTAATTCACCAAGGACAAATCCCTTCTTTAGTCTTATTGGAGAGACACTTTGATTTATCAGTTTTATTGGAACTCTGCCTATTCCGGGATTCACAAGACTTCTGGCTACCAAGAGTTTTTCAAGAACCCGGTCACTGGCCTCAAAAAGAAAAGTCTGCTCGCCATTGACGGACTTCATATCGCAGTTGCCTGTCATGATGAATTCTGATTGAGCTGGAACAGTGACAGCACGTGCCACCTTGACTGGACCAAAAGTATCATGAGAGCGTATGATTTCACATTCCACCCATTGGTCTTTAACTTGTATACCCCGTTTGGTGTTTACCGTGATATCCATTTCATCTATAATATCACAGCCTAATAAAATATCGTCTCTAATAGGAGCAACATAAACTGGCCAAGTGAATTCAAATTCACCAAGTTTGAATTTTACATCAATGGTGCCACAGGTTGTCATTTCCTTGCCAGCTTCCGCTACAACCAAACCCCGTTTTGCTTCTTGCAATTTTGGTCTCTTCTCTTCTGGAAATGAATTAAACAGCCTTTCACTGAGAACTGTAACTTCAGCTCCGGTGTCTACAATAGCTTTGGTCAGTATACCCTGGATGCTAATCATAGTTCGAATTGTGACAGCTCTTACCCTGTCAACAACTATCTGCAAAACGTTTCCACTAGATTTACCAATAGGTACTTGCTGATTATCAGATTGTTCATTGTTTTTAACATGGCAGTCTTTTGAAAACTCTTCCCTCTGGAAGTCAGGCTCTGCATTTACTGATGTAATGGCCTCTGTATTTGGCACTCTTACTGGGTCTGAGTCCCGGCCATCTGGCTCAGACCATTCCCGTTTCCCGACTGTTTCTTCTCACTAGAATTTTTCATCTGTATTTTGTCTTGAATCTTCAAGGGACACCGAGAAGAAATGTGTCCTGGTTGGTTGCAATAGAAGCATATTATATTTCTACCTTCAAATCTTTTTGGCATTACTTCCTCCTCTTGGACTGACTTGTTTTCTCCCTGTTTTTGGAGTGATCTATCCTCTTTTAACATCTTCTCTATGGAAGCCTTCAATTCTCTTCCAAACTGAAATAGACGCTCTTCAGTAACAAACTGTTTGCCATTAATTCTTTTCACTTCTGATGAATGAGGATTCTCTTTCAGAGATTCTGACTCATGAAAGGTACTCAGTTGTCTGATTCCAGATTTTTTTCTTGTAGTTTCCTTACAGCACTCGTGCCATGTTATCATGTCAACTGCCTCTGACAAAGTTCTCGGTTTTCTGATAAGGACCTCATATGCAATTGACTGGTCTGGTAGTCCTTGCAACAGGTGATGAATTGTCAGTTGATTAAAGGTTTCTGACAGACCAATGTCTGGGTATGCCTTTGTCATCATGGCTCTTACTCTTGATGCATATTCCTGTATGGTTTCCTTGGAACTTTTCCTAACGTTGTTCAAACTAGCTCTTACTGTTTCAGCTGGAGTTCTGTGGGAAAATCTTTCCTTTAGAGCCTGAGAAAACATTAAAATACTGTCCCTCATTTCTGGCCCTAACGTAGTAGCAAAGTTTAAAGCATCATCCTTGAGGCAGAAAAGAAGCTGCTCCCTCTGCTTCTCATCCGACCAACCATATCGTCTTGCCATTAACTGAAATTTTAACCAGAAAGCTTCCCATTCATCATGTCTCCCGGAAAATGTTGGAAAATATGGGCGTGGTTCATTGACCATATATTCATAAATGAAGGGTGTGGGCCGATGAGCAGAAGCTCTCCCTCTGACACGTGATCCAGGTGGTAGAAGCCTATCGTAATCAAATCCTTGAGCTCCCCTGTTCATGTCATCACCATCATCATGATCTCTTGATCTCAAGTGACTTTGAATTTGTTCTGACCTCATTTCTGGTTGGCGTCGATTTGGACCCTCAGCTGCCCTCCTGCCAGAATCAGTATGTGTTGTTCTCTCCTGTTCTCCCCTAACATTGGGAGTAACAAATATAGGTCTTCCAGCTGGCCTACCCATTGAAAATGAAGTAGGAATATCCTCAGTCTCTTGTGGATACTCCCTTACATTAGTCCTACAAGATGGATATGCTTCTTCATCCATAAACCCTCTCATTGTAGCATCAAAATCTCTTTGAGATTGTCCATAATCTCTTGACGGCATAGGCCACCTGACCATAGGTGTAGTTTCATTATTATCAAGATCAGCCGAAGGTATAGCGGACACTGTCCCACGACCCTCATTGGTACCCACCAGGTCAAACGGAATTGTGAGTTCATCTTCGTCGTCTAAAATTAGGGTTGGTGATGATCTGTGAACATCTACGCTTGATTGTTCCATACACTCAGTGTCTTTGTCCTCACTTGACTTCTTGTTGGTTCCTTGGTGTTCAGGTATGGTCCTTGATCTTAGGTCCATTCTGTCCTCTTCTATACGTATGAGTAGTATCCGAAAAACTAGTGCAAAGTTAAGAATGAATTGGCTACTGACTGACTATCAACTAGTCGTAAAGACATCCAAACATGCCTTTGTATCAAAAGCCCTTCACTCCAACTACAGACGTTCGAATGCACAGACAGACTAAATCGCTAAATCAAAACTGAATACCAAAATGGTAATAATAGCAATTTTTTTTTTTTTTTTTTAGTCTTTAAGAAACCTTTATGTATTGGTCTGATTTTCAACAAATCATATAGACAACCAAACTTGCCTATATAACCTCACAACTTTGGCCTCTCAAAGATAAAATTCCCAAACTCTTTTGCTAATGCAAGCTGTTAACTGACTACAGCTTGCCAAGCAATTTTTAAAGGTAATTCAGAAACAACTGTGTTCACTTTTTCTTCTACTCCAAAATAATTGTGAAATTCTAAAAATAAAATAGAAAATCAGTTAACAGGTGAACACAGCAACAGACAGCAGTAGCTTGCAAGATCAGTAGATTGATACAACAGCATCACCATCACTCCCAACAGTGATGCTGATGTTCAATCCACTAACCGATCCCGTCGAGTTCTTGAGAGTTTATTTGAAAGAAAGATGATAGAATGATTGGGTGGATTATAACTGACATTAATTAAAGACCCAAATATTTTTTTTTTCTAACATTTATATTGCAGAACAGTGGCTTCCTCTGTGTCCCCCAAAATAGTGGCTTCTAGTCTGCACTTCTCTTTCAGAAGTTCCTCAATTTTTGTTTCTTGCTGTTTTAAAAGACTTTCAACTTTTTCACAATAAATTTTAAAAGTTGCTGCATAATTATCTTCTTGGATTTTAAAATGACCAAGAAGGTTCCGCCTCTCCATCTCTAGCTGATGGAGACTTTCTTTCAAGTTTAAAATTTCCTCCTTTAATGTAGTCATTTTGAAACAGCCACTGATTCTAATTTTCTTTAACACACAATGCCAGAAAAATCTCAGAAATATTTTAACTGTTTGAGACTCACACGTCACAAATGTACAGATTCAAACATCTGTAACCAGTTAGTACCACTGAGACTCTGCAAAGTATGCCAAAATCCAGATACCCAATTTTTCCCTAAAACAACTAACCCAAGTGTGTCAAAATCAGCATCCCACTTCTGACACCAAAAAGTTTATGTAGTAAAACTGCTCCTACTACAAAGGCGAAGGTTCTCGAAGCTTATGCTTCTTCGTTATTCAAGTCAGGATGACACCACAGATTGATAAGGCCCAATCTGATAAGCCCTCTATGCTTCCCGAGCTATTCTTATACACCTGTATAATGCTTTCAACTGACCCTAGGTTAACGCTCTCACCCGCCAACCTAGTGACAACACAATTATTTGGATTGCTGATCTCGACACTTGGGTTTGAATATAAAGGAAGACTGTTCTGCTGCTCAATAAATTTATGTTTCAAGATTACTCAGTTTACAAAAGCATGCAGAATAAGGAAAAATAGTTTCTAACTCAATGCAAACATTTGGCTTAACTAAACATTAAACTTAACTAATGCCAGCTGAAGTAATCCTCATATAATGGGACAAGATGGGAAAATAATTTGGCTACAGGACTGGACAGAAACAAAGGACTTTTAAGAATCTAATGGACCCATATGAATTCATAAAAATAGAATCATACTCAAAACCTTTTCAGAATGGTGGTATAAGACTGGAAAGTAAGAAGATAGTTTGGAAGTACTTTTGGGTGCTATTTTCTTTGTTTGAGTTATATCTGGCTTAACTTAAATATAAAAACAGTGTAGAATACTATAGAATAATGTCAAAATAAAATTCTCAAGTTGGAGGTCACTCAACGTGCCTGTCACAGGACTCAACGTTTTAAACCTGCTGATAATCCAGTCTTGAGAAAGTTTCAAATTCCTGTATCTATAGTTTGCCTTATCAAAAGTATGTCCAGCTATTAATGTAATATTAATAACTATAAAGGTCCAAAATAAAATTCTCAAGTTGGAGGTCACTCAACGTGCCTGTCGCAGGACTCAATGTTTTAAACCCTGCTGATATTCCAATCTTGAGAAAGTCCCAAACTTTCGAAATAAAGGGTAAGAAATCTCAGAAATGATATCACTGTTTGGAACTCACACGTCCCAAAAGCTACAGATCCAAACACCTGTAATCAGTAAATACTTCTAAGACACTCCCTTCTAAAAAACCTGGAAATAAGTTTAAAGCTGAACTTTATGAAGAAATACTCTAAAAATATTTTCTAACAGCTTTTCCTTTTATGTTAAAGAAAAATAGCTTATGATAATTCAGTTCAATTATTTGATATATAAAAGAACCATCCTTACTGTGAATTTCTAAAGTCCAAGTCCAAAATAAAAAGGTAATTTTGCCAGATACAACTTTATGGGTCTTTACTCTTCAAGAAAATACAACGGAATAATTGAGCTGGCAGGCATCCACCTTTTATACCACATGTAATCATATGACATAATGGGATTATGCTATTGGCTAACTTTTTCATGAATAACCTAAAAAAGGAAACATGATTATTAAAGTTATCTAACCATGTATTTATTAACAGTTTCGAAATTTACTCATCTAATTTCTGCAAATTATTTTTGAGATTCCCATAAATCAGTTTCTCCAAAAATAATACATATTTAATCAAAACACAGGGATTTTCTCGAATGAACATTCTAAATTTGATGACGTTTTTTTAGGAATCAGTTGCAGACCTTAGCACACCCATTTTATGTTTATGCATCCGCCATCTTTGAGACAAAAAATAGTTCCTATTTCTAATCCCAATAAAACAATAAAATAATGCCATTATGTCCATAAAAATATCCTAACCAGGTAATCCTTAACAAATTATTATATATTAGCCCAACAAAATATTCATTTATCCCAAAATATCAAAATATGGGATACATAATTTATGCAAATATGGCATAATGACTTCCCTCACTTCAGACTGTTGTTCTTAAGAAAAATAGATAAACTGAACTGTGTGATTGGATTTCTTACATTCAAATGAAAGTCAAAATGTATTCACACCATATGGAAGTGGTGTTTGCTGGAGTCTACTTAGTTTTTCAACTTTCTAAGGAGTTTAAAAACTTTCCAAGAAAGGCCACTGCATGGTAAAGATAAGACACTGCCATGTTTACATTCCCTTAATTTATCCGATATCTCATTTATTAATAAGAGATCAACATAGACATATGCTAGAAATCTCTCAAAATTCTCAGAAACATTCATCTATGGATATATTAATGTCTGAAATATGTAAATATAGTACTTTTTAAAGGAACACACCCATCCAGCCATGTCATTGACCTAGTTCTTAGCAACAGTTTTTAGCTTAAATCATGGATTGCAATAAATTCCAAGCAATTTGCATATTAATATGTTTGTTTTTAGCTATTTCCATAAAGTTCTGTAAGTTATTTAGAACTTAAAACAATATAACAAAGGTATTTGACTTTTAGAGCTAAAATTAGACAGGCCAAGGCACAGCAGATAAATTTTCTAAGAAAAATGCTATAAACAATCCAATTCCTGTAATTTCACTCAAATACCCACATGCTGATCAAAACCAATTCAAATACATAGTTCAGACTATGATTTTTACCATAAAGATAACATAATTATTGGTTAAAATCTATCAGTGGCATTTGATAGGTTTTTCAGTGATAAGCCTTTTATTGACCCAGACTCATTTCTGTAGTATGGAATTTGGGGGTCATCTCAAAATCTGAAAAGTTGCCAAAATAGTCAACTTCTTGAAAATAATGCATCATTTTGTAAAATCCACTAAAATAGCTATATGAAGACTTTTCTTTACCGGAAATCAGTTCAGATTGATTTTTCGCAAGTAATTATGAATTTTGACAAGAATCGGAGCTAATCATCACACAAAACTAAACATCAAATTTCAACATATTTTCCCTTATGAGAGCAGCACTATTTACAAGTATCCTGCTGATTCTGTATAGTAATTCACCTGTTTTAAGTACAGTTTATAGTTACTAATAAAAATGCAGATGCTGTTCAAAAATTTACGGCCCTTATAGCAATATTTCAGTCATACAGAACCAAACGGACAGCAAAAATGGAAGACTCTGCACAATAAAATGTATCTAGTCCACAAAAAATAAATTCCTCCAACTGGATTCGAACATGGACCGCTAGCCCAAAAATAAGGCAGGTGCCAAACAAAAAAGAACACCCCTTATATAATGAAATCAACTGAGAACTGAATCAGCAGGAATCTAACAAAAAAAAACACTCTCGAAAAATGATTTTACAACACAAGAAAGGGGTCAAATGTCTGCATCTCAGTCCCCTTCTTTGCAATATACATATATATCTGAAAGTACTTACTTGAGCTGTACATTTACAAGCTGAGAAGAAGGGTTCTCTATATCTTCTGTAGATGACTGGTGTTGTAGGATGGGAGCTAAGACAGCCTCAGGCCTCCGATTACCTCCACCACGGTCTCCAGCATGGTGCTGGGTGACAACAGAAAAATAACCATTAAGTGTGTACAACGCTGATGTTGATGGGTTTACTTACGGAATTTCACATAAAAATCAGTTCACAAACTGCATGACAAACAGTGTAGATCCTGATCAGATGGCTTCTTCTGAAGCCATCTGATCTGGATCTTCACTGTTTGCAAAGGTAGGGGTTGTCATGTTTAGCACTTAATGGGTTAAAAACCTGTACTGACTTTAATATGCTCCTTCGGACCCCAAAGTGTGCCTTTGCTTCTGGAGGCAAAACTAATTAGGAACCAACAACATGCACAGAATGTGATTGCTTTCTCTAAAGTATCGCAAATTTCCAATACACAAATGTAGAGAACAAACCAATTCAGTTCGGTAACATATTTGCATCTCTTTCCAGTATTTTTGTTCATGAACTTATCTTTTCTGCCCCGTTACATTTAAAACGACACACTATTTCTGGCATTTTTTTTTATTTTTATTTTTTTTTTGGGTTTGGGTTTTACAGCCCTTTCAAGAGTATTTCACTCATATCGAGCCGATCGTTAATCAGAGGTGGGCGAAAACCGGAGTACCCGGAGAAAAACCACCTGACCTTCCGTTGCAGAACTTGGCATCTCACATGTGACCCGAGCGAGGCTAGAACCACAGCGGTGAGAGACATAATGATCAAGAGTCAGCGCTCTTTACCACTAGGCCACGGAGGCCCGTACTATTTCTGGCATCCAAACCACAAACTGCGTTAGTGAAACAATCCTGTTATTTCCGAACAAAAATATACATATTAAGAATATTGTAATTATTTTATACTCCAAGAAATAAATGTTGTGAATATTTGTTAGAATGGCCTTCGTGAGGCAATTCTAACAAATATTCACAATATTTGTTCCTAGGAGTATTTAAATTAGTATATACTAATTTATTTTAGTTCGATTGCGATGAAAGCTTCAAGCTTATTGAATCGCTCTCGAACACTCATTCCGGGTGTTTTCACGTGCGCGAGAGTGAGGCAGTGGCTTTTACACCACTGCTACCTGTTTACACCTGGGTGGAGTGGGGCAGTGTAATTCATTACGTGTCTTGCTCAAGGACACACCTCCATACCGGTGGCCGGATGCGAACGCACAACCTCTCGATCATGAGTCGAACGTGCTAACCACTGCACTATCGAGGCTGACGGGAGAGATTCAGTATTTAAATTAAAGGAATAAGTCCTTTACTACCAATTTTACTACTCCTTATTGGATTCTCTATAGCGGCAAATTCACTGTAGCAGCAAATTGTTAGGAAACTAATACTGTCGTTATAGCGAGGGTCTTCTGTACTTCCCTTATTTCTAGCTATTATTAATCAGAGATGGGTGAAAACCCAATAAAAAAAAAAACATGGCTTTCCTTTGCAAAACTTAGCGCCTCACATTTGACCCAAGCAAGGCTTGAACCAACAGCTGTAATAGACCTATTAATTAACAGACAGCTCTCATTGCCACTAGGCTGCAGAGCTTGTTCATCTGGGAGTTAATAAAATTATCATTCATCAAGTGATTTCATACAAGCCCAATACAGCTGACCTCGGACCTGTAACTGGGCCAATATATAAAATCACTTGGATTAACAACAAAATATTACGGCACCATAGATGAAGTCTGACTACATACCTCTAATACATGCTGAAGATACCGAGGTCGGATGAGATAGGAAACGAAAGTCTGACACATGTAAATCATACTTGTCTGAAACAGAACATAATATGACTTCTTTATGAGTTCTTTAACCCATTTTGTACCGGAAACCCCAAAAGGAGTACTTTGGCAAACAGTGCAGGCCCAGATGAGACGCCGCAGTTTGCGGCGTCTCATCAGGGCCTACACTGTTTGCTGGAAGTTCAGCCATTTTCCGAATCAATTTTGAAGGTACCACAACCTGTCACCCCTAAATTTAGAAATGGATTCCTACGATATATAAGGAGCAGACGACAAACCAATTATAATTTTCCCATATTAATCTGAAATCCGTTTCCATCCTTTCATGCAAATTGTATCCAATGAAATGTTAAATCTGTTTTCTGTGAAAAACTAGAGCTATCACTAAAGGTGATGAATACCCCCACAAAAACTGCCTTGATGGTACAACAGGGGCATTTTGCAATTTTTTCACTTGAAGGGGGCCATAACTATGTCGAAAATTGACGAATTGTAGTGGAAATCGAACTTGACCTGTATTTTAGGATGTTACATCAGTGTACCAAAAATTATAAAAATCGGTGAAGCGCTTTTTGAGTTATCGTCTGGAAACCAAGTCAACAGACCACCGACCAACAAGCTCACTCCTATATACCCCCCCAAATTTCATTTGTGGGGGTATAATAAGAGAAAAATACTTAAAATGTCATATGTACTGAAACTGTTACCCACAGTGCTTAGCGCTAACTAATGTCTGGTATACAGTTTCATGTTTTAGTGTGTTGAAATTCTACTATTGTATTTGTTCATGGTGTGAAGTAAAACTATTTGGACTTATGCACAGTCTCCCCAGAACCTTTGCTGCTCGCCTAAGCAATAAATACTCTTTTCTCATGAGCTGGCTAAAAATAGTATTTCCATATGAGCCAGTTCAACAGTTGCTTACCAATATTTTGCCAAGAGATTCTGGTAAATGTAATCTCCATTCTCTACTGTACTGGGACATCTGTCGTACCAGAGAACATGTCTTTTCAGCCTCGCTGAAGGAAGAGTCGTGGAACATTCCTAGTCTGGCGACATCTAAACTCTATAAATAGCAAACAATTTTACAAAGCTAAACAAAGGGTTGTCAGAAGAGAACATAGCTTGCCTTAGCCTATTGGGACCTTAGTTGGATGAGGGCATTGTGCAGTTTTGCCCAAAAATGATATTTTCTTTTACAAAAGAGCCCAACTGACTGCAGCAATTAAAATAGTACAAGAACCACTGAACAAAGAATCTCATTTAAAGCGTTTTTGTTTTAAAACAATACAATTTCAATTTTGCAGTTTTTACCCCAAAAAGCCATTTTCTTATGTGAAAATGCTAAACAGATTGCAGCATTTTAAACATAACCAACAAATACCTCTAAGAACAAACGAACAAGAAATAATGTAAATACATATATTACCTGTTGTAGCCTGTCCTGATGACAACCCACAAAATTGAGAGCATCTTCCAGAAACGAGTACTTCAACACCTGTAACTGAGTGGCGTACAGTTCTAGACACAGACAATACACACCCTGCCAGGTCACAGTCGGTGATGAAGGAGCTGTCTTGCCCTAGAAAAATGGGTACATTACTTAAACATGCCTTTTCAAAAACATTGTAAATTTTACGGCCGAAAAATCGAAAATTTTAAGATGAACAAGATGTGTTTGTGAAACACGAACATGTCCCCGGGCATGGTCATTTTCTTTTTCAAAGTTGGTCACAGTTCAAGGTCAAGGTCACAGGTCAAGATTTTTTGTTTGAGTGGGAAGCCCTTGACACAAACTTACATACCAAATATGAGGGCTCTGTCTTAAATGGTTCAAAAGTTATGAACAAAATAATTTTTTTTTCTTCAAAGTACGTCATAGGTCAAGGTCACATGTAAAAACAAAATCATGAACATAAAGCTCTTGTCACAAGAAACCTACATGCCAAATATGAAGGCTATATCTCAAACGGTTCAAAAGTTATGACCAATGTTAAAGTTGTCCACGTACAAACCAACAAACAGACAGGGCAAAACTTTTTCTTTAATGTTGGTCAAAGGTCAAGGTCACAGGTCAAAATTTTTTGTGTGAATGTAAAGCTCTTGCCACAAGGAACCTACATGCAAAATATAAAGGCTCTACCTGAAACGGTTAAAAAGTTATGACCAAAATGTTATTTTTTTAATTTAAGTAGGTCAAAGGTCAAGGTCATCGGTCAATTTTTTTTTTCATGAATGTAAAGATTTTGTCACAAGGAACATACCTGCCAAATATGAAGGCTGTATCTCAAGTGGTTCAAAAGTTATGACCAATGTCAATTTTTTCTTTTAAGTAGGTCAAAGGTCAAGGTCAAGGTCAAATTTTTTTTGCATGAAAGTGAAGCTCTTGTCACAAGGAACCTTCATGCCAAATATGAATCCTCTATCTCAAACGGTTCAAAAGTCATGACCAATGTTAAAGTTGTCCAAGTACAAACCAACAAACCAACCAACAAACAGACAGGGCAAAAACAATATGTCCCCACTATTGCAACTGGGGACATAAAGATTGTGATATTTTTCTTATTTCTGCTCAAAATATAGTTTGTGGGTTCACATTATATTGATGAGGTGGTTTTAACGACTACCCACAATATATATTTTAGAGCAAAAATAAGAAAATGAAGTTTACCCCTGTAAACCCAATTTTTTCTAGAAAAGTGGGGTTCATGGGGGTCAAAATTATATAGGCATGTTTTCATGACGACATTCTATATTATTTGTAATTACACCATTCCCTTGCAATTTTATTGTATGGCAGCATGGTAGCTACAAAAGCCTAAGCTAATATAAAATTCATGGCCCAGTTGTTCAAAGCATCATTAGCTTAACAAGCTTGTTGGTGGTCAAAACATTAACTGTTCTAGCAAGTCAGTAACTAATATACATGTACAGCTATTTTTGCTGAAAAAATATGAGTAGCTTTTGCATTTCATATTCGTTTTCAGCAAAAATATTAGTAGTATGCGAAAGCTATTCACATTATTTTCAGCAAAAAATATTAGTATATATTCCATATTGAATGATCAAAGTTTTAACGATTCATTTACTAAAAATGTCGTTAGTTTTGAATAGCAGGCCCAAGGTGTTCAAGAAATAGAGCTACATGCACCATTTAAACATTTTTCAGACAAGCATGAAAGGAAGGCCAAGGTCAGTGATGGCATACAGTACTGGTCAGGGTGCATCATTAGTCTATGGGCCTGGGTGATCAAGGAACAGAGCCAATGGAAAAGACTTAACATTGTTCAGCAAAATATTAGTATATTTGCCACAGCTTTTGATCAGTTTTAACAATATGTTAACTATCGACATCGTCATTAGTTTTGAACAACTGGCCCCATGTCGCTAATTGAAATGGATTTGGTCTAGAGTTTAATGGCCCAGTCACCAGTATTGAAAGGGAATAGGAACACCTGGCAGATTTTTCTGCCGTTTTTCAAATGGAGATTTCTTTCGGCACTTTCTATTCACTTTAATAAAAGCCCTTTCCCACTGAAAAAGGGGTCTTTCCTTTAAGAGTTGACCCTTATTGACATTGGAGACATCGACATTCCTTTAATGGTAGACCCATATTGACATGGGAGACATTGACATTCCTTTAAAGGTAGACTCATATTGACATGGGAGACAGTGACATTCCTTTAAAGGTAGACTCATATTGACATGGGAGACATTGACATTCCTTTGAAGGTAGATCCCTGTTGACATGGGAGACAATGACATTCCTTGAAAGGTAGACCCCTATTGTCATGGGAGCCATTGACATTCCTTTAAAGGTAGACCCCTATTGACATGGGAATCTTTGACATTCCTTTAAAGGTAGACCCCAATTGACATTTCAAGCCATTGACATTCCTTTAAAGGTAGACCCCTTTTGACATTGAAGATATTGACATTCCTTTAAAGGTGGACCCCTATTGACATGGGAATTATTGACATTCCTTTAAAGGTAGACCCCAATTGACGTTTCAAGCCATTGACATTCCTTTAAAGGTAGACCCCTTTTGACATTGAAGATATTGACATTCCTTTAAAGGTGGACCCCTATTGACATGGGAATTATTGACATTCCTTTAAAGGTAGACCCCAATTGATGTTTCAAGCCATTGACATTCCTTTAAAGGTAGACCCCTTTTGACATTGAAGATATTGACATTCCTTTAAAGGTGGACCCCTATTGACATGGGAAATATTGACATTCCTTTAAAGGTAGACCCCAATTGACGTTTCAAGCCATTGACATTCCTTTAAAGGTAGACCCCTTTTGACATTGAAGATATTGACATTCCTTTAAAGGTAGACCCCTATTGACATGGGAATTATTGACATTCCTTTAAAGGTAGACCCCAATTGACGTTTCAAGCCATTGACATTCCTTTAAATGTAGACCCCTTTTGACATTGAAGATATTGACATTCCTTTAAAGGTGGACCCCTATTGACATGGGAGACACTGACATTCCTTTAAAGGTGGACCCCTATTGACATGGGAGACACTGACATTCCTTTAAAGATAGACCCCTTTTTACATGGGAGACATTGATATTCCTTTGTTAGGCCGTGTATGTTATAGGTAATAATTGAATCAGAATTGCTGTAGTTATTTTTGCTGAGTACCCACAGCAAATAGTGATGGAAAATTGTTCCATGAAAACATTATGTGTATACGGAAATGATCCTAAGTATTGGGACAGATAGGCCTAAGCAAACAGTGCAGACCCAGACACGGGTCAAATTTTGCAAAGAACCCGACGTGGACTTGTCTGATTTTCACCTAGTTAGATAATGAACCGGTCTAACACCTTGTGCTCTAGGCATTTTTTGTAGACATGCTTGGATTATCAGTGGCAAATGGTCAGCTGGTTTTTACAACATAATGATTTAGCGAAAACTTTAGAACCAATTTTTTTTAAAATGTTATTGAATTATGGACGGATTTTTTAATCTTCTTCTGAAGTCAAAATCGGTTTAAGGAAGCCAAAATCGGTCCGGAACCGGCAAACCGACATTTTCTCGAATCCTGATTAAGGGATAACTTTCCTTTGAGAAACACATGATGTGGGTACTTGTTAGAATCGCCTCAGTGAGGCAATTCTAACAAGTATCCACAACATATTTTAATGGAGAAATAAGGAACATCCCAAAATTAAGTAAGAAATCTTCACAACATAATATGATTAAATGGAGATATAAGAAACAGTAACCCAAAATTCTTCACAAACTGGGGCCAGTTGTTCAAAACTAACGTCGACGTTAGTAAACGTATCGTTAAAATTTTGATCATTTATTATGGCAAATATGCTAATAATTTTGCTGAAAAAAAAATGAGCAGCTTTTGCATCTGCAAAAGCTGCTCACATTTTTTCAGCAAAAATACCAAAATTCTACATATTTAACTTGCTAGAACAGTTAACAATATGACCACTTACGAGCTCCTTAAGCAAACGATGCTTTGAACAACTGGCCCCTGTTTAAATGGAGAAATAAGAAACAACATCTGAAATTCTCCTTATTAGTCCTCCTTATCTGTAGCAATTTTTGTTAATCTTGGGCCAGTTGTTCAAAACTAACAATGTCGTTAGTTAACATATCGTTAAAACTTTTATCATTTTATATGGCAAATATGATATTTCTGCTGAAAAAATGTGAGCAGTTGCTCTAATTTTTTCAGCAAAAATACCAAAATTTTAGATATTGTACTTGCTAGAACAGTTCACAGTATGACCATTAACGAGCTCATTAAGCTAATGATGCTTTGAACAACTGGGCCCTGGTTACTTTTCATGATGCGAGACTGAATCATCTCATTGAACAGTGATCCGGAGGATTCAGACTGAATAACATAGCCCACTAAACCCAGTGTAATGAAATGATTAAACTAACATACCCTTGTCTGAGTTGGACCTGGATAAACACTGTCTCCTGCCTGATAACAGTGTGTAATTGCTAGACAGGTATGCTCTGTCAACCCAGCCAGAGCTAAAGCCTCTGCACCCTGAAAGATTATTATAACATTAAATTAACTGTGACATGAGAAAACCTGCTTCATCACATAACGATAATACATCCGTGCGACATAGTGCATTTTTCACATCTCCAAAATGGCTACCAATCTAATGAAAATCCGAGATATTTTTCTTATAAATGATTGAAACATAGGTTGTGGGTGCTCGTTAGAACAGCCTCAATGAGGCTGTTCTAACGAGTACCCACAACCTATGTCTTAGAACATAAATAAGAAAAATAATGTTTACCTCCGTAAACCCCAATTTTCCCTATATAAAGTGGGTTTAGGAGGGTCTTCATTTCACGGACTTGTTCACGTGATGATTTGCAAACAACAAAGGCACAGATCAGCCTGCACATACAGTCAGAGGACTCTCGTTACAACGACCATATTTGTTCCCTAATATTGTGTCATTTTAAAGAATTTGCCATAAAGAGTCCCAATTAGGAGTAATATAGGTAATTAAAGGCCTTTTTCCCTTCATTGCTCCAAGAAACAAATGTTGAAGATATTCGTTAGAATTGCCTTGGTGGGGTGATTCTAACAAATATCTATATCCATTTTTTCTTGGAGTATTAGATTACAAGAATCTTTCATGACAAAGGATTCGATATGGGTATTTCCAACCCGAGGGAAGCCCATGCCACTCAGAATGAAGACAAAGCCTTTAGCTAAGGGTCCATTGAAATTGTCGTTAATATGAGTTTTGCAGTCATAACAAATTTCAGTATAAAGAGGGTTGATTGTGCATGGTGTAAGCCGCATAGTGAGAAAACCTGCATTTGCAAGCAACAAAGGTGCAAATCAGCAGCTTTTGTTGTTTTATGGCCCTTTCAAAATTATTTCACTCATATCAAGCCAATCCTTAATCAGAGGTGGAAGAAAACTGGAGTACCCCGAGAAAAACCATCTGACCTTCCATTGCAGAACTTGGCATCTCACATGTGACCTGAGCAAGACTAACCAGAGCAGTGAGAGACCTACTGATTAGGAGTTAGCGCTCTTATCACCTAGGCCACGGAGGCCCCAAATCAGTAGCTTTGTGTTTGCTGCTCGGGAGAACATTATCTCTTGTTTCTAACACTCTTGATAGTCTGGTTAAATAAGCAGGCCAGTTTTGTCTTACCTCGTAGCAAACAACGAAGACAAACTTCTGTGCAATGGTACTTACATAAAACTATGGAAGCATTGTGGTTCCAAATTATACACACCATGCATTTGAACCAACCTCAATAATTCCAGTTCTCTATCCTTTTGTACATGTTGAGCCATTTCAGTGGTTGAAATAAAAGTTTTATACTTTGATAAATTCCATGAGCAAGAATCTCAGTACTATTTCACACAGAGACAGGTAGTAATATAACGCCACTTCAAACAGCATGTTTAGAACCTGCGCATTACGTCATTGTATATGAAGTGACGTCAACAGTGTTCGATTAAAAGTTTAGAAACTATTGAAAATTTTAATGTTACAAGACAAACTGAATTTAAAGAGTCCTAGGGACGGGTATTGTCAGAATTATCGTATCACGATATATTGTGATACGGTTACTGCATATCACGATACATATCACGATATATTATGTAGCAATCTGAAACACACCAGTAATTGGAAAACACAACTATATATGGGAAGAAGAAGGGAGTTTTCATGGGTATATATCAATTAACCTATTTCTGCTCATACACTTACAAAACAAAGGTACATATAAGAATTGTCCCAAAGTTATGAGGGGAAATACAGATACTATCTGAAAATGCAATTAAGTTGTATTAGATTGATGGCCTCAGTCACTTTATTTGTGACTGTCATCTTTTGCAACCTGAAATGTTGCTAGATATCAGCTTTTCCTTTTTGATTTTAAACAACTTGGTTGTTGGCCATCGTAAAGTTTGTTTTGGTTTCTATCGATTATGCAATCTTGTAAATGCTGAGCGGCTTACACTAAAACAGCGTATACAACAACAGCCGTGTGATTCACCGAAATCCTAGCTCGGCCTACACTATGACCGGCTCATACATAAAGGGTGGGAATGGATTAAATTACTAAATTAAGGCCCAGGAATGATTCTGTTTACAATAAGCTGTATTAACCGATCAGTTATGAAAGATTATGTGAACAAGATGTGTTTGTGAAACACTGATGCCCCGGACACCGGACAGCGCATGTTAAATATGAAAGCAGTATCACTAAGCAATCAAAAGGTATAGCCAATGTTCAAGCCTTAAAAAAGTAGGTCAAGGTCAGAAGGTCAAAAATTATGGGATTAATGAAAAGGTCTTGTGACATAGTATGCACATGTAAAATATGAAAGCCCTATCACTTACCAATTGAATGTTATGGCCAATGTTTAAGTTTTTAAAAAGTAGGTTAAACGTCAAGGTCACGAGGTAAAAAAATATGGCACCACTGGAAAGGTCTTGTGAAAAAGAATGCAGATGTGAAATATGAAAGCCCAATCACTTACCAATCAAAAGTTGTGGACTATGTTAAAGTTTTTAAAAAGTAGGTCAAACGTCAAGGTCAAGGTCACGAGGTAAAAAATTATGGTACCACTAGAAAGGTATTGTGACAAGGAGTGCATGTGTGAAATATGAAAGCCCTACCACTTACCAATCGAAAGTTATGGCCAATGTTAAAGTTTTTAAAAAGTAGGTCAAATGTCAAGGTCACGAGGTCAGTAATTATGGTACCAATAGAAAGGTCTTGTGACAAGGAGTGCACGTGTGAAATATGAAAGCCCTACCACTTACCAATCGAAAGTTATTGCAAATGTTAACGTTTTTAAAAAGAATGTCAAATGTCAAGGTCAAAAATTATGGTACCACTGGAAAGGTCTTGTGACAAGGCATGCACATGTGAAATATGAAAGTCCAAACCAAAGTTATGCCCAATGTTAAAGTTTTTAAAAAGTAGGTCAAACATCAAGGTCAAGGTCACAAGGTCAAAAATTATGGTACCACTAGAAAGGTCTTGTGACAAGGAATGCACATGTGAAATATGAAAGCCCTATCACTTACCAATAGAAAGTTATGGCCAATGTTAATGTTTTTAAAAAAATTGAAAAAAGTAGGTCAAAGGTCAAGTTCAAGAGATAAAAAATTATGGTACCATTGGAACGGTCTTGTGATAAGGTATACACATGTGAAATATGAAAGCTCTATCTATTACCATTCAAAAGTTATGCCCAATGTTAAGGTTTTTGTAGACAAACGGCCAAACAGACCAAAAATTATATTCCCCCCCCCCCCGTATTGTAATATGATTTTTTTCTGAACTGTATCACGATATACCGATAATACCGCACATCACTATTAAAGACTCAACAAATTTTTTTTCGCTTGGGTTCCTTTCAAAGATGGCAGCTTCTAACTGAATAATCATTCCACCGTGGCCATTGGTAAGTACCGTCTTACTCTTTCAAAAGAATTCCTACACAATTTACCATTTTGGTGGCATTTTCAATATTTCAATGACAAAGCTGGATTATAAGGAATGAATTTCATTTTTGTGGATTTTATCAATGTGTGAACTGTGAGGAATCACTCACATTGAAGCGGAGTGATTCGCTGGAGTTTACACATCGATAAAATCTACAAAAATGAGATTCATTCCAACATTAATACTGAATCGTTTCACCAATGTTTTAACATTGACTTCAAGCTAGCCCATCAAACAATCTTTAATAGCAGGTGGGAGCAAATATAACCCATTTAGTACCAGAAACCAAAAAAGGAGTACCCTGGCAAACAGTGCAGGCCCAGATCAGACGCCACAGAATGTGGCGTCTGATCAGGGCCTCCACTGTTTGCTAAAAGTTCAGTCATTTGATTCCATTTGATACAAAAAGGGTTAAATGATGGAACAGCCCCTCTGAGATACTCAGCTATGAAAACAGGAATCATTACACATTACCTTTTTATAACACTGTTCATTATGACATGGTTTTGGATATAAAACTATTCAAAGATGGATCTCAAAATGTTTTTTGTTTGGTTTTGGTTTGAGGTTTCACGTCCCCATCAACACTATTTAGGTCATTTTGGAGACATTGCTTCCAATTTTGTGGGACTTTTACCCGACATTGAGATGAAATGACATCTCAATCCCTGCCGCTAAATGAAACCAACAGGGCTTATAAGCATGGACGGGCCGCCTCGCAGCAATTTTCCTGAGCAGGCTTAGACATTCTAAGCGGATTACCAGTACTCATGTGCAGTTGGTATCAGCTCTGCTTGGAAGCATCATGCAGCCCAATCTATTTTTCCAAGCCCCAATGGGCGGGGGCGCGGATCTTAAAATGTAAAGATCATATAGAAAAATTACCATAATGGTCATTTTTCTATGTCATCTATACTTTTTTGTTTGGATGGTTGTATAACTAACAGTTTTTGCTGTGGAGCCCAACAATAGTGTTATAAATGATTGACTGATTTATTTAGGTTTAACGACACGTCAACCCTTGTGGGTCATTTTGTGTCATCTCACAGAGAAAGGGAGAAAAGAGACAGAAGAGATAGTAGAAGAGATGAAAGTGAGGGTCAGAGGAGAAAGAGGAAAATGAATGGAAGCATCGAAACAGAAGAAATAACAACATTCCCAGCCTATACCTTACCTGCTGCAAGGACACCAGGCCTTGCCCTACTGTAAGCCAGTATCAGTTGGACACCCCAGTGACGCAAGATACACGTCACCTTTGCCTCACCCTACCACCTGCATAAAGTTATAAAATGGTTGTGGTGTATTCCCTACCATATCTGTCTTGGCTATGGTGATGAGAAGCAAGAACAACGTCTGCATGTACTGTATACCACTTTGGACCTGAAAATGATTAAGAAAGTATAATATACGAGTATTATTCATGTTCCCTTTTCTTGCATAACTTTTGATTATTTGCGTCCCGCCAAGCGAATTTGTGTCTTCGAGCATTTCGTCATGACAAATTTTAACTGCGCATGCCCAGCCATTCAGAGGGGCCAGGGATATGGCTTTCTGTCTGAAGGTTCCTCTTGATTCACTGCTTGTATGAGCGAGCAGCGAAGGTTCTGGCGAGACTGCGCGGATGCGCAGGCTCGCATGAACCTTCGCTGCTCGCATAGGCCATAAGTACCAAAATCGCTTGACGGGGCCCATTTGTCAAAAAGTTTCCCTAAAATCATCACAAATTTGTCAAAAAAAAAATCAAAATCAAAACTGTGGAGAATTAAGAATGTTGTAAACAATGATGTAAATTCTGTGAATATTGATCTGAACGTATGTCAACAAAAGTTTGTAGAAATTGCTTTTTCTGAGGTATTCTGCCATACTCCGTTTTTGCCAAACAAAACATGGCTCATTAGGGGTATGATTCCAAGTCTCCATGATTACGTACATTTCAAGCGATCAGGGGCCAGTTGTTCAAAACTAACGACGTCGTTAGTTAACGTATCGTTAAAACTTTGACCATTTATTTTGGCAAATATGCTAATATTTTTGCTGAAAAAATGTGAGCAGCTTTTGCAGAAGCAAAAGCTGCTCACATTTTTTCAGCAAAAATACCAAAATTTTACATATTAAACTTGCTAGAACAGTTAACAATATGACCACTAACAAGCTCGTTAAGCTAACGATGCTTTGAACAACTGGCCCCAGAATGGTTGAAGTAATAGAGGATCTTACATGAGTGGTCATGTATTAATGAATTTATTTAGTTCCTTGAGGAAAAGGGATAAAATGCGAGGCTTTGCGGTAAAATTTACAATGTATTTGTATAGGCGTGTTTTCGCAATGGTACCAAAGCAATGCAAAGTGCTGTAAAGCTGATTAGAATGACTACAAAATGTCACCACTTCAAAACTACTTCCATTGAATAACAATAGGCAATACCTTTAAATACAGATCAGCAGATGACAATAAAGCGGTTAGAATGATATGTTCCTGCAAAACCGGGAGCCAGATACTGGCATCTTTGATCTGTTGTATTAGTTCTTCTGCCAGACAGCATGTCACTATCTGTAACTGAAACATAATATACAAATATATTAAGACCACCCTTGAGACCGCCAAAAAAAAATTGGGGGTATGGCCCGCTGAAATGAAATCTGAGGGTGTCTAGGGTCAAAAATGCCTCAAAATTGATGCTGGCAAAACATGCTGCAGACAGTGAAAATGGCCAGTGCCAAACCATTGTGAAGATTAAGATTCGGTCAAAAATACATGTGAAATCACATTTTTTGACATTTTTGAGATACCCCCTCGTTACCATGGCAACAATGATTTAGCCTAAAAAGGTTCCATTTGAAAGGCTACTGCCAAGTGAACATTCCTGCCAAGTTTGATGTAAAACAGACCATTCATTATGAGATAATGGTTATATGAAGTTGCTGTCCTAAGCAACACTGTGAAAATCAGCAAAATTCACAAAGTCCCCAAGTGGGAAAGGGTTAAAGGGTTAAAGAGTTGACCCCCATTGACATGGGAGGAAAAAATACATTTGCGGGAGTTGCCTCCCCTGAAGATGTATCCAGTCCACTTAAAATGTGTATTAGAATTATATGTAAATGCTTCAAGTCATCTGTTACTTGTGTTTGTAACACTTTGACTCTCATATTTTTAATGGGGTGTTCTTTCAGCTAAATTGGGTTTTTACACAAGTACCCTGCTCACATCATGATAACAAGTCTGTGAAATGAAGACCCTCTAAACCCCACTTTATATGGAGAAAAGTGGGGTTTATGGGGGTACGCATTATATGCCTTAATTTTGCTCAAATACAGAGATTGTGGGTACTCGTTAGAACTGCCTCATTGAGGCAGTTCTAATTAGCAGCCACAATCTATGTTGAAGTAGAAATAAGAAAGATGTTACAATTTTTCCTTATATTTGTCATTTCTGACACCATGTTGGACCCCATTATTTCACACAGACATGTTTTCCAAAAGATCTGCTCTGCTTGAAACCAGTCTCCTAATCATATCAGATGTGCAGCTGACTGACCTACTGAGCACAGCAAAGGAGAGAAAGCAGTGGATGAAGCAAAATATACAAGTAAAACATACATGTCCCATACCCCAACAGCTATATTCAATATGAGCTAATGCTGAAAGGATCACGACTTACCGTAATGAGCCTAAGTATTAAGACAGACAGCCCTAAGCAAACAATGTAGACCCAGATCAGACTGCTCATGAAGGAGCAGTCTGATCAGGGTCTACACTGTTTGCCATTCCATCTGCACTTCTTGGACTCATTGCTAGGTTGTGAAACAAACTTAGGAGAATTACAGCAAGTCCTCAAGGTGTCCGAATTTTTAGGATTCACCAAGCCACACCTTCTGCTTCCCTTACCTTGAGCCGATAATCTGTGTTGACAAATGACTTATCTTGCCCCTCTTGGGAGTCCCTGAGTTCCTGAGGAGACGGCAATTCTCTAGTATTCTGAAGTAACACCTCACACACAGTCTCTAACAGGGATCTTAATACCGGGATACCACTGCCTGAATTCAATGAAAATAGTACCAGATGAGGAAGATAAACTAACAGACAGGGTCCTGTTGTTCAAAGCTCGTTAATGGTCAAATTGTTAACTAATCAAGTAAGTACAAAAGCTGCTCACATTTTTTTTCTGCAAAAATATTAGTACATGTATATACAGTCGAACTTCAATGGCTCGAACACCTTTGGGACCTCGAAATTCTGTTCGAGACGGGGATAGTTCGAGCCACTGAGGTTACTGAAGTGAGGCATAACGAGATATTTTTTGACATCTTTTCGGTGTTCTATAATGAATATGTATGCTGTGTGTACTCATTAGAATCGCCTCATTGAGGCGATTCTAATGAGTACACACAGCATACATTTGCAAGATAATAGACTAAAATCTCCTTAATTATCCCCCACTATTTCTTATGTAGAGGATTTCGCTAGGGGCTCAAGAATGTGTTCGACTCATCCATGGTAAACGAGCCATCGGTGTTCGAGCCATCAAAGTTCTACTGTATGCCATATTGAATGATCAAAGTTTTACCAATATGTTAATTACTGTCCGGAACTGCTCACCTGAGTGTTGAGTGTATACAGAGGCTGAGTGACTATACAGCCATTTGGTTACTGAGAAGATTTTTGACTGTTTTTACCATGGCGGACATCTTTTTCTTTTGAACAAGCTTCCATTCCTCAATCCCCATAAAGGCTTAAATTTGCCCAGCTGAGTGACCCTGGACCAAGGTCAAGGAGTGACCTTGACTGTTGGTATGCATGCGGCTTTCATTAACTTGTTTAGCTGATTGCATATACCATTTAAGTTCACAGATGATAACATTTTCTTTTTAAAATTAACAGTTTCCATTTTTTTCCCACATAAAAGAATTCACCATATTTGCATTATTTGCTGGCTCCCAGCTTGCACATTGTCAATATTGGAAAAACAGGTAACCAGACCCCCCTGACCTTTCAAGGTCAGGTGGGTCTGGTTACATGTTTTTACAACATTGATAACCTTCAGACTAGGAACCAGTAAATAATGCAAATAAGGTGAATAAGTGACCAAATTTGACCTTGGAGAACTGGATCATGGTCAACCCAGTCTCATCATTGAACAAATTATGATGGACCAGAGTCTTCAATGCTACATTCCAAGTTCCAAGGCAAATGGCCTACTGATTCCAGAGAAGATATTTCTACCACATATGACCATGGTGGCCATCTTGGTCATGTGATCTGGACCAACTAAACAAACTTTCATTCCTTCTATCCCATGAAAGTTTCATTTGAAGTTTGATTTCAATTTTCCATGCCGATTTTAAAAATCTTGACACCTGAGTGGCCTTGGTCCAACTTGGCAAGGTCAAATAATGACCTTGACACCTGATACTTTACTAATTTAGTTGATTGCATATACAAACTAAGTTCACAGGCAACAATAATTTCCAAAAAATTGAAAAATTCCACTTTTTCCTATTCAAAAGCATATGCAACCAAATTTTATGTTGATATAAATTGGGTCAAGGTCAAGCCAGAGTCATCACTTAAACAAACTAAGATTGGCCCATCACACCATGCTACATACCAAACTTTAAGGCAATTAGCCCATTGGTTCTGGAGAAAAAAGCTCTTGAAGTGTTTTTACCATTATGGGCATGTCAGGCATATTTGCCATGTGACCAAATCTCACTTTAATCAATTTGCATTTCCTTGTTTTTAAAACATCACGAAAACAGATCTATACTAGAATTTGTTTTTCTACAAAAACACAGATGTCTCCCCCGTTTTTGACTGCTAAGTATAACCTTGACATTGGAGGTATTGAGCTGGGTCTTGTGTGCAACACATCATCTAATGAAGATGAACATTTCTGCATAGTAACTTTAAAAATGTTCATAGAAAAATAAAAAAGTTATTGGCCGTAAACAAAAAAAGCACTTTTTACCTTTGACTTCTAAGAATGCCTTGACCTTTGCGGTACAACACATCGTCTCATGACGGTTAACATTTCTGCCAAGTAATTTCATAATCCATCAAAGAATAAGGAAGTTATTGACTGTCCTTTTTTTTACCTTTGACCTCTAGGTATGACCTTGACATTGGAGGTATGGACCTTGGTTTTGCACAAGACTCATGGTCCAACTTTCAAGCCTCTAGCTCCAATAGTTTTTGAGATATCTTGCTGACAAGATTTTATTAAAAAAAATTCAAAGGGCAATAACTCTTGAAAGGGGCATAATCCGGATGAGAAAAAAAATATGCGTCAGCTTATTTTCCATTAGGAATGCATATATGAAATTTCAAAACCATAGCATACACAGTTCTAAAGTTATGCTATGCATCACTTTTAGCATTCATTACAATGGGCACAAATTACCAAAATGACAAAGGGCCATAACTCGCAAAGTATTTTTCCGGAATTTTGTCAAAAGTTAATCAGTTCATATACTCATCACCACCAATATACTCAACAACTTTCAAGGCTCTAGCTCCAATAGTGTTTGAGATATTTTGCTGACAAGATTTTATTAAAAAAATTTCAAAGGGCAATAACTCTTGAAAGGGGCATAATCCGGACGAGAAAAAAAATACCTGTCAGCTAATTTTTCATGAGGAATCCATATATGAAATTTCAAAACCCTAGCATACACTGTTCTAAAGTTATGCTATGCATCACTTTTAGCATACATTTCAATGGGCACAAATTACCAAAATGACAAAGGGCCATAACTCACAAAGTATTTTTCGGAATTTTGTCAAAAGTTAATCAGTTCATCTACTCATCACCACCAATATATTCACCACCTTTCAAGCCTCTAGCTCCAATAGTTTTTGAGATATCTTGCTGACAAGATTTTATTTAAAAAAAAAATTCAAAGGGCAATAACTCTTGAAAGGGGCATAATCCTGACAAGAAAAAAAATACGCATCAGCTTATTTTCCATCAGAAATGCATATATGAAATTTCAAAACTATAGCATACACGGTTCTAAAATTGTGCTATGCATCACTTTTAGCATACATTACAATGGGCACAAATTACCAAAATGACAAAGGGCCATAACTCACAAAGTATTTTTCGGAATTTTGTCATAAGTTCATCTACTCATCACCAACAATCTATTCAACAACTTTCAAGGCTCTAGCTCCAATAGTTTTTGAGATATCTTGCTGACAAGATTTTATTAAAAAAATTTCAAAGGGCAATAACTCTTGAAAGGGGCATATTCCGGACGTGAAAAAAAATACGCGTCAGCTAATTTTCCATGAGGAATCCATATATGAAATTTCAAAACCATAGCATACATGGTTCTAAAGTTATGCTATGCATCACTTTTAGCATACATTACAATGGGCACAAATTACCAAAATGACAAAAGGCCATCACTCACAAAGTATTTTTCGGAATTTTGCCAAAAGTTAATCAGTTCATCTACTCAACACCATCAATATATTCACCAACTTTCAAGGCTCTAGCTCCAATAGTTTTTGAGACATCTTGCTGACAAGATTTTATTAAAAAAAAAAAATTCAAAGGGCAATAACTCTTGAAGGGGGCATAATCCGGACGAGAAAAAAAATACGCGTCAGCTAACTTTCCACGAGGAATCCATATATGAAATTTCAAAACCCTAGCATACACGGTTCTTTAGTTATGCTATGCATCAAAAGCGTAACGGACAGACGAACGAACCAGAACCAATATGCCCCTCCAACTTTTTCAAAGTTGGGGGCATAATAAGAAAGTTATTGACAGAACACAAAAAAGGCCCTTTTGTACCTTTAACCTCTATGTATGACCTTGACCTTTCAGGTATTAAACTGGGTCATGCATGCAAAACATTATCTCATGGTGGTTAACATTTCTGCCTAGCAATTTCAAAATCCATCTAAAAATAAGAAAGTTATTGACCAAACACGAAAAAAGGCCCCTTTTTTACCTTTGACCTCTATGTCTGACCTTGACATTTTAGGTACCAAACTGAATCATGCATGCAACACATCGTCCCATGATAGTTAACATGTTTGCCAAGTAACTTCAAATTCTATTTAAAAATAGGCAAGTTATTGACAAAACCCGAAAAAAGGCCCTTTTTTTACCATTGACCTCTAAGTATGACCTTGACCTTTGAGGTACCAACCTGGGTCATGCGCACAACACATCGCCTTATATTGGTTCACATTTCTGCCATGTGATTTCAAAATCCATCTCAAAATAAGAAAGTTATTGTCCAAATACGAAAAAAAGGCCCACTTTTTGACCTTTGACCTCTAAGTATGACCTTGACCTTTGAGGTACCGACCTGCCTCATGTGCACCACACATCGTCTCATGATTGTTAATAATTATGCCAAGTAATTTTAAAATCCATCTCAAAATTAGAAAGTTATTGACCAAATACGAAAAAAAAGGTCCCTTTTTACCTTTGACCTCTAAGTATGACCTTGACCTTTGAGGAACCGACCTGCCTCATGCGCACCACACATCGTCTTATGGTTGTTAATAATTATGCCAAGTAATTTTGAAATCCATCTCAAAATAAGAAAGTTATTGACCAAATACGAAAAAAGGCACCTTTTTTTTTACCTTTGACCTCTAAGTATGACCTTGACCTTTGAGGTACCGCCCTGCCTCATGCGCACCACACATCGTCTTATGGTTGTTAATATTTCTGCCGAGTAATTTTAAAATCCATCAAAAAATAAGAAAGTTATTGAACGGACACGATTTGCCCATACATATATACATACCAACAAACTTCCAAGGGAGATAATTCAAAAAGTATAAATGCGAGAGTTATGGTTCTTGCGCACTGCACGTCGTCTAATGCTGATTAATATTTCTACGAAGTTTCGTGAAGATAGCTCTAATGGTTTTCAAGTTACAGAGCGGACACGAATGTGTGACAGACGGACAGACAGACGCCCGGGGGGAAAACAATATGTCTCTCCGAAAAAAAAATTTTCGGGGGAGACATAATAATTTTGACCCCCTTGAACCCCACTTTTATATAGTAAAACTGGGGTTTAAAGGGGTAAACCTTATTTTTCTTATTTTTGCTCTAAAATATAGATTGTGGGAACTCGTCAGAACCGCCTCGATGAGGCGGTTCTAACGAGTGCCCACAGTCTATACTTTAAGCATAATTTGGAAAAATATCACAATTTTCATCATAAAATTTTCAATTTTTCGGCGATAAAGGTGGCAATGTATTTGTATAGGCTTGTTTGCGTAATAAGCTTACATATAAAATTTGGTTACAAATGGCCAAGTGGTTTCTGAAAAAAAAAAAGCATGTTTTAATTTTCATACTTGAATGATCTTTGGCCTTGACCTTGAATACTCATGTAGTTTCATTTACTCATTTAACTAACTGCATCTTCCAATTTTCAGATCACAGGCTGCAATAGTTTCAGAAAAATACATGGTTTTGACTTTTTCCCAAACAAAAGTCTATGCGACCAAATTTGATTGGCGTGAAATAAGTCAAGGTCATCCAGGGATAATCATTTGAACAAACTATTATTGGCTTGAGTCCTAAATGCTAAATACCAAGTTTTTAGTTAAACATATTTTATTGCCTGTCAGGACAGGAAATGGGGTTTGGCCACAAGTTCTACTAACATAAGTTACGGCCCTTACCCTACAATTTTTTACAGTATGTGAACAATGGCAAAACCACATACCAAGTTTAACCAGAAATGTCAGAGGATCTTACTATAGCCCCGCTATCAGAAAATAAAAATACAAGAAAAAAAAATGTTTTCATCTTTCAGCCTCTAATTAAAGGCGGTAAAAAGGATTGAAATTGGTATTGTAGATTTAACTAATAAACCAAATTCATTACAGGATACCATTGCAAATGCAACAGACACAAATTATTACTGTACTGAGTTTATTCCAAGTGCCATTTTTCAATGTTCAAAGGGCAATAACTCCAAAAGTAGGCAATCCAGAATGGTTCATGCACTCTGCACATCGTCTCATAGTGCTTTACATTTGTGTGAAGTTTCATGAAAATATCTCAAACGGTTTGTGAGTCATCATGAATAGCGGAATTACTGAATCACAGAAGGACAAAGCAAATCCAATATAGCCCCCACTTTTTCAAAGCGGGTCTATAATGACAAACGGCCCACTACTTCCAAGGAAGAAGATTTCTGAAGGGTTTTTAACTTACATGGGCATGGCAACTATCTTGGTCATGTGACCTGGACTCCGCGAACAAACTTGCTTTCCCCCATCCCATGGATGCTCCATATGAAATTTGACTTCAATCAGCTGGGTGGTTTCAGAGAAGAGGTTTAAAAATGTTGACAGATAACAACTGAGCCATGCCATACTATAAGCCTAAGACTTTTTAAAAAGATTAACTTATTTTCTAAACAGAAACTTAAAAACACATTCATCAAGGCACCCATTGAGGCAGTTCTACAGGCACTCACAATCTATATTTGGACTAGAAATAAGAA
The DNA here is from genome assembly GCA_963580285.1 of Lucinisca nassula. NCBI lineage: Eukaryota > Metazoa > Mollusca > Bivalvia > Lucinida > Lucinidae > Lucinisca > Lucinisca nassula. Next base: position 53,579,109 of record OY757010.1, read on the forward strand.
AAATATCGAACATTTTCACTTGAAAAATATTAGTTCTAGAGATAAGATTTGCCATTTTAGCGCACAGATTCTGCTGCAGAACTTGGGGTCTCACATGTGACCCAAGCCAGGCTCGAACCAAAGTGGTGAGAGACCTAATGTTTAAGAGTCAGCACTCTTATCCACTAGGCCATGGAGGCCCGTTAAAGATTTTAGAAGTATGCTAGGGATGTTGTAATATTGACGCCTTGACAAATTTATGGATGGGAAAGTGGCATCCCACATGTATATCATGCCATACTTAACCCATTGTATATTGGTGGACTCTTCCATTGCTATATGTTGGACAAGTCCATTTATCATATAAGGGTTGTCAGGCCTATTTTGTTTGTTTTCATTCCATTTTTGACTGAAAATTCTGTTAGCAAATAGTGCAGACCCTGATCAGACGCCACATTCTGTGGCGTCTGATCTGGGCCTGCACTGTTTGCCAAGGTACCTCTTTAGGGGTTTCCCACATACAACGGGTTAAAGCAGGTGCGACAAAAAGGATATTTCGGGGTTAACGGTGGTGCGAGTTAAGAACATCCATACCTGTATTAGTTTCAGTTCTCTGATATTGTATTATGGCAGTTATAGAGCCGAGAAGTCCTATCTGTACTGATGGTATAATCATATCACCGCTGGTCAGGGACAGCGATAACACCTCGTGAACTCTCTTTAGTACTGCGTCAATATTGCTGAAGGAACTGTGAAAATAAAAGATAATGACTACCGTTATGACCCCATTCACAACAACTGTCGTCTGTTTTGCTGTCTACTGGTTACTTAAAAAGTCACTGTTACTAACAGTGTGGACCCAGATCAGACTGCCCCTTTAGATGCTGTTTGATCTGGGTCCATACAGGTTGACTGTATGCAAAAATATGTTTGATGTTTGCAATGCAGGAAGACGCAGCAGATGACATTAACAAATGATATTTTCATTCGCCCATCTGGGCCCGAAGAAATTGATTGGGTTGCATGGTGCTTCCGCGCAGACCTGAAACCGATTGAACTTGAGTACTGGTAAACAGCTTAGGTCTAAGCCTGCCCAGGAAAAGTGATGTGAGTCGGACCGCTCCTTAAAACCTTGAGGTTTCTATGGGTTGTAGGGCTTGAGATGTCATGTCATCTCAATGTTGGGTAAAGGTCCCATAAAATCGGAAGCAACGTCTCCAAAATGCCCTTAATAGTGTTGACGGGGACGTAAAAACTCAACTCAAACAAACAAACATTTTCATTTGCAGTTATCTTGGCATCTGAACGCTATGACAATACAACTGAACTTGAACCAATTACATCATAATATAAATTAACTATTTGTAATGCAGTATACGGAAATAGCAGTCTGAATCATATGAGTGACAAACTCGGCCGATAAAGAGCAACTCGGCCAATACAGATGCAATTTGGCCAATACAGATGGAACTCAGCCAATACGACTCAGCCAACAACAATGACATCAACTCTTGCTTCTTTCAAACTACATCAAACATGGCACACAAGTTTTATTCGACAGTTCAAAAATAAAGTTTCTTGCTGTTTTTTGATACCTAAAATTATAACTAACCCTTATCCCGCTGATCATGACAACCCCTATTTTTGAAAATAGTGTAAATCCAGATCAGATGGCTTCTGAAGAAGCCATCTGATCAGGCTCTACACTGTTTGACATTCAGTTTGTGAATTTGTAGCAATAAATTACATCGAGTAATCTGATTGGTTCAAATGCTGAAAAGGGTGTGGCTAAATTAATTATTCAGTGACATAAGGGTTAAACAGAGGAGTGAGACGGATAATTATCCATTTTTTTCTTCATAACAAGAAAAATGCCTAATGGCATTATGGACGGGTTTTTTTTTTTCAGTATGGTTAGGATGGTGGTGGCATGGGTGGGGTAGGGTGGGGTGTGCTGGTGTGGGGTAGGGTGGGGTGGAATGGGTTAGGAGTCGGTCGGGACGGGGTGGAATTTGTGGTGGGGGGATGTGGGGTGTGGTGGGGTTGTGGGGTGGGGTGGGGTGGGCTTGGGTGGGTGGGATGGGGTGAGGTCGGGTAAGGTGGGGAGTGGTGGGATGGGGTTGGGTTGGGGGTGGATTGGGGTTGTTTTGGGATGGGGGTGGATTGGGGTTGTTTTGGGATGGGGGTGGGCTGGGGTTGTGGGGTAGGGTAGGGTATGCTAGGGTAGGGTGGGGTGGGTAGGGTATGTATGTAAAACTAAGTATGCATGTATGTACAGAACAAATGCAATATCCTAACCCAGTAACACCTTTTTGTGTGTGTGTGGGGGGGGGGGGGGATTTGTTTATGTGTTTTACGAAGAAAAAAAAAGTTTTTTCTATTTTTAGCTCTATTTTTAGCTCTAGTGGCCACTGATTTTAGCAATTTTGAAAAAGGGTCACCTAATGAACATTTCTGTAAAATAATTTTGAAATCGGGCCATTATCCCAGGAGGAGATGTCGTTTAAAGAAATTGTTGACGGACGACGGACATCAACTCACCTTGAGCACTTCGTGCTAAAAAAAGAACGAAAAAAAAAAAAAAAAAAAAGAAAAGAAAATTCCATGCCTGTGCATGCATGTATGTATTATTACTAGCAACTATCAGGGGAGGAAGATAATAATTGTTCATATGTGTTTATGGAGAAGAAAAGAAAAATAAAGAAAAAAAAGAATGAAAAAAGAAAGAAAAAAAAGAATGAAAAAAGAAAGAAAAAAAAAAAGAACAGAAAAAAAAAAGAACAGAAAAAAAAAAAAAAATGTCTCCACCGGGGTTTGAACTCACGCCCCTCAGATTCATAGTCAACAATAGGATCCGTAGTCCAGCACTCTATCCACTACACTGGCATTTGAAAAAAGGTTAACCAAAAGGTAAACCTGAAAAACGCAAGTTTGAAAAATGACAATTTCCGCCAAAATTTTAGTCTTTTGCGCCATTTATGGATAATACATGAAAGCGGTACCTCCACTTATGCATCAGTCCTGATATTAAAACAATCTGCTGCAGAATAGATGAAAAATATCACTTTGAAAAAAGGTTAACCAAAAGGTAAACCTGGGACGACGCCCGCCCGCCCTCCCGCCCGCCCGGACATCGCTATTTTAAAGGACGGATTTTTTTTAAAAACCCGTCCAAAAAGCCTGTATGGCGAATACTCATTAAGGCATTTCTAACAAGCACCTCAACAAAGATGAGAAAATTATCTGTTATTTTTCCTAAAATCTCCCCTGGAGCTATAAAGTGGAGACTTTTCATTATTGTTAAGTTTGTTTGTTTTGGAGTTTAACGGCCCTGTCAACACTATTTAGCTCATTTTTGAGCCAGTCAGTTTACCTATAACACTTTCCTGGGCAGGCTTATACGTAAGCGGTTAACCAGTACAGTGCACATTCTTTCGCCAGAAACTGACAACTGCCCTTCTTGAATCAGCGGAAGGGAGAGAATGACCGTAGAAAAGATTTCATGATCAATCCCCATGAAAGAATGTTGCCGACCCCGGCAGGAGTCGAACCCACGTCCTCCTGATCACCAGTCAGACACGCATCCGAATGAGCCACCGAGGCCGGCTCATTATTGTTAAGAGATTTTACCATATTTAAGCTGGGAATTTGGACACTTTTTAATGGGACTTACAGTATCATTTATTATCATATATGTTATGATTGCTCAGTGGCAATCAGTGTAGACCCCAATCAGACCGTGTAGACCCCAATGAGACTGCTACTTTAGAAGCAGTCTGATCTGGATGTACTTGGTTTGCCTATTTAGGCAAAATACAGAATATGTATGCTAAAACAAACGATGAACTCACCTTTTCCAGTTTTTGACTAGTGTGAAGAAGAGGGCACTGCAGTTCTGAGCGAGGCGATGTGTGAGCTCTGTCATAGTATTGGAGAACTACAAAATTATAACAATATAATAGCCCTTGTCCTGCTCTACCTATCCAGATCAGGGCCCAGTTGTTCAAAGCATTGTTAGCTTAACGAGCTCGTTAGTGGTCATATTGTTAACTCTTCTAGCAAGTACAATATCGTAAATTTTGGTATTTTTGCTGGAAAAATGTGAGCAGCTTTTGCGTCAGCAAAAGCTGCTCATATTTTTTCAGCAAAAATTTCAGCATATTTGCCATATTTAATGATCAAAGTTTTAACGATACGTTAACTAACAACGTCGTTTTGAACAACTGGCCCCAGAGGCCAGTTGTTCAAAACTAATGAGGTCGTTAGTTAACATATCGTTAAAACCTTGGTCATTAATATGGCAAATATAGTTACATTTTTGCTGAAAAAATGTGAGTTGCTTTTGTATGCAAAAGCTACTCACATTTTTTTCAGCAAAAATAACAAAATTTTTGGGAATTGGACTTGATAGAACAGTTAACAATTTGACCACTAACATACTCGTTAAGCTAATGATGCTTTGAACAACTGGGCCCGATCTTGATCTTCACTGTTTGTTATTCATTTGGTGGATTTAAAGAAATAAATTACAACAAGTAATTTGATTGGATGATAAAGCACGGTTAAATGTTTAGTTGTGTCCAAACAAAAACATACAGATGGTACAGAAAAATACCTTTACATCAAAGTCATACAGGGACAGGGAACTTTTCAAAACTTTAATAAATCGGTTTCTAACGTGTAAGGAATGTGCCTTTACTATACAATGAACACTCTGGCCATGTCATCAGATTACTAAAGAAATCATCACAGACACGTGAGTTTACCCCACCCCCACAGTGAGACCACAGTCTCTGTCCACAGACCCTGCTACCATGGTAACTCATCTACAATAACATGGTGTGTTTGCGAGCTGTCTGTGTGTGTGTGTATGCCTGGCCTTACAGTAGCCCCAGAGCCTCACTGAGGCTACCAAGATTACAGACAATGGTTACTCTGGTTTACTTCAACGTGTCATCACACTAGCACAATAATCATCATTTGACAGGCCACAAAATGTAGATTTCTGAAGCAGAGGACCTATATTACGATAGTATTTATTTGCAGACAAACAGTTTACTGTTATGAAGAAGATGTCGCAATAAAGGACTACCAATAAGTAAGGCCGGCATAATTGACAAACAGTTTACTGTTATGAAGAAGATGTCGCAATAAAGGACTACCAATAAGTAAGGCTGGCATAATTGACAAACAGTTTACTGTTATGAAGAAGATGTCGCAATAAAGGACTACCAATAAGTAAGGCTGGCATAATTGACAAACAGTTAACTGTTATGAAGAAGATGTCGCAATAAAGGACTACCAATAAGTAAGGCTGGCATAATTAATCGGATAATAGATTTATCGATCAATAAATTTGGCACAATTAATCGGGTGATAGATTCATCGATCAATAAATTCCACAAAAATGATTATCATTACTGATGTTCTCGCCCCCGCCCATCGGGGCTTGAAGAAATAGATGGGTTGCATGATGCTTCCGCCCAGAGCTGAAACCGACCCGCACACGAGTACTGGTAAACCGCTTAAAGGTTCTAAGCCTGCCCAGGAAAAGCGGTGTGAGTTGGCCCGTCCATGCTTATAAACCCTATTGGTTTCATTAGGTGGCAGGGCTTGAGATGTCATTTCATCTCAATGTCAGGTAAAAGTCCCACAAAATTGGTAGCAACATCACCAAAATGACCTCTACAGTGTTGACGGGGACTTTAAACCTCAAATCAAACAAACAACATTACTGATTTGCTTGTAATCGATCATTTCTTAAGTACAATTTACAACCCAAACTTGTGCCTAAAATAGCTGAATGAGTGGCAAACAGTGCAGAACCTGTCTCATCTGGGCCTGTTTCCTCAGGCCTGTGAACATTTTCAGAACTGCTTCAATGATGCAATTCTAACGAACATCAACAACATTTGTCTCTTGGAGTATTAAATACAATATTCTTGAATATCTCCATCTTGAATATCTAACATCTCATTTGGTCTTATTTCTTCATTTACACTTGTGTTTGGGGGTACTTGTTACAATCATGTTGACAAGGTTTCTGAAACAAGAGGGCCATAATGGCCCTTGATCGCTCACCTGATCCTTATTGTACAGATAAAATGGTAGGTAATAAGGTGGAGTGAATGGTTTGAGCAATTTCGGTTGACAGTGACCTAAGGAACATTTCTGTGAAATCATTACAAAACTGGTATACCAATATAGGAGTAGAAGTCATTTTAAAGGTTGTTCATTTTTCAGTTTTGATGGCTATCATGTTCAGAGGAGTGAAATTATTTTGAGCAATTTTGTCACAGGGTCACCCATGGAACATTCTTTCCAAATTGTTTTCTTTCTGAGGATGAAGTCTTTCAGTGGTTCCCTTCGACAATACAGCGCTGACTTGTATGTTACTGTCTGGGCACCTTCTGCATATTGAGGGTCAGGTTCAAATGCACAAATATGAACTTGCTCAGTCTAACTTACAATGCCCTGTGGCGAAAAAGTAGTGTGTCAGTTGTTCCCTTTGACAATACAGAGCTGACTTATAAGTCACTGTCTGGGCACCTTGCCGACATTGAGGATCAGGTCCTAGTGCACCAGACAGAGATGAACCGACTCAGTCTAACATATTTTACTATCTGGGCACATTATGGACATTGAGGGTGAGGTCCAAGTGCACCAGATGGAAATGAACTGGCACACTCTAACTAACAATACCTTAACTCTATATAAAACCAGTGGGTCCTGAGGCATGTCCCTTTTTGGCCCCAGGGCTATAATTTGAACGCTCTTGGTAGATGTGCACTAGATGAAGCTTCATACCAAATATCAAAGACCTGGGCCTCCTGGTGTCAGACAAGAAGATTTTTCAAAGTTTTCCCTGTATAAGTCAGGAGCTGTCTGATCTGTGGCTGCACTGTTTGCTTAGGCCTATCTGTCTACTCTTCAGGAGCAAATTCTTCCCTTTAAAAGTTGACCTCTATTGACATGGGAGACAAAACTACTTTTGAAGAAGTTGCCTCCCCTAAAGTTGTATCCATTCCCCTTAAATACATCCTTATGTTGACAGGGGAGACAAAACTACTTTTGAAGGAGTTGACTCCCCTAAAGTTGTATTCATTCCCCTTAAATACATCCTTTTGTTGACAGGGGAGACAAAACTAATTTTGAAGAAGTTGCCTCCCCTATAGTTGTATCCATTCCCCTTAAAAACATCCTTATGTTGACAGGGGAGACAAAACTACTTTTGAAGGAGTTGACTCCCCTAAAGTTGTATCCATTCCCCTTAAATACATCCTTATGTTGACAGGGGAGACAAAACTACTTTTGAAGGAAGTGACTCCCCTAAAGTTGTATCCATTCCCCTTAAATACATCCTTATGTTGACAGGGGAGACAAAACTACTTTTGAAGGAGTTGCATCCCCTGAAGGTGTATCCATTCCCCTAAAGGGGTAAAATTTTCATGGTTGGCCATGTCATCAGATCACGTTATAACTTATCATTGATACCCGAGTTTATCCCACCCCCACACCCACCCAGAGAGACCACAGTCTCTGTCCACAGACCCTGCTCCCATGGTAAGTTATCTACAATACCAGGGTTGCAAGTTGTCTATGTCTCAGTATATGTCCGGTCCTACAGTAGCCCCAGAGCCTCACTGAAGCTACCAACATAACAGACAATGGTTTGTAATCCCTACTCTGTGTGTCATCTCATGAACACTATAATCATCATTTGACAGGCCAAAACTAATAGATTTATATATCTACTTATATTACCGTATTTACCCCAAATATTTGGACACCTCAACTCCTTCGCACACTTGTTCTAAAATTTGAACTAGCACAATTTACAACCTGAAGTTGTGTCTCAGTGGCAACCAGTGTAGAAACTGCATTCTGCAGTGCCTCATCTGGATTTACACCATTTGCTCAGGCCTTCCTGTCTGTATTTATGATACAGTAAATATTGTATTGTAAGAATTCACCAGCTAACTGATTGTAATTCAACGAGAGATTCATATAAGCCTTATGCCTGCACATGCTTACTAAAGTATAGCATATCATGTATTATAATTACCGTATTTATCAGATATTTACTTTGTCTTTGAATATGTGATACAAAAGTGGAATACATGAGGTTTTAACATGTGATTTCTTCATACTTACCTGTGTATGTATAGCCTCTAACAGATCTAACATTACTTGCTGTTTGAGACCATCAGTCAGTTGTAGCTCTGCAACCTAAAAGTACATATAAATCTCTTCATCATATTGTTCGTTGTATCATGGTTTTGTGTTTGTTTGTTTGTATTTGAGTTTAACGGCACAGTCAACATAATTTTAGGTCATTTTTTGAGCCAGTCAGTCTACCTGTACACTTTTCCTGGGCAAAGCTTTGATTAACCTGTACAGTGCACATTCTTTTGCCAGAAACTGACAACTGCCCTTCTTGAATCAGCGGAAGGGAGAGACCGTAGAAAAGATTTCATGATCATGCTTGAGGACAGAATGCTGCCGACTACGGCTGGTATCGAACCCGTGTCCTCCTGATCACCAGTCAGATGCGCATCCGACTGAGCTACTGAGGCCGGCAACATGGTTTTGTGTATAATATGGTTTAATCTTTAAGATGCCGAGAAAAACTACATCTGAAAATGCAAACTTTTTAAAAAATATTTTGTATACCGTATTCGGGTGTGTATTACCCGCATTTGCGTACTACCCGCACCCCCTTTTTTTGCCAAAATCTGGGGGAAAACTGTTATTCTGTTGTATTACCCGCATGGAACAGTTGCTGAAATTTTGGTGGATGCGTAAGTGAGAAAAAGTAAGAATTTGGCCAGTTTTTGTAACACACAACGGAATGCGCGATCGTCTTCAAAAGGCGGGAGTATCACCAGAAAGCATGTATTTTGCATTAAAATGTTGAAAAAACTTTACCTGTTCACCATTGTAATTTATTTATTAACCCACATATGCCCGCGGCCCTTTTTTGGGACATCGGCAAACAGTGCAGTCCCAGATCAGACACCTCAGAAAGGCACCGCAGACGTCTCTTTTTTGGGACATCGGCAAACAGTGCAGTCCCAGATCAGACACATCAGAAAGACGCTGTTTGATGATTTATAACGGTTCAATTATGACACTATTGTTAATCCCTGTCATATAATTGCCACCCTGTGGTGCGTGTCGATAAGGTGTGAAAATATGGTAAGTTATGTCTCTAATTTGCGTTTATTCCCCAATCATAAAATTTAATCCGCATTTAATGTGAAAATTATTTAATTGCTCCTAAGACGAGTTGCTTCGACTATTCTACTATCTCGTAAATGGTTATGTTTTGGCGGCAAATAGCAGACCCTTGGCGAGAGAAGTTGAATGCTTTAATTTGTGTTAACACGTCTGTATGCTGTTGTTGGTATTGACACGGAGCTTACGGAAAATGCTGTTTTCCACAACCGTTTTGCTATCGAGAATATTTTTACCGTTTCCAAATAATTTTTTATGAGAGAGATACGCCCCATTAAGATAAAACAATAGACCCGTGTGGGGTTGCTGGGGTCCGATGTCATTTACCGATCGCGTGCAGAAAAAAACTGTAGCGGTGGTTTGTGGGCGGCGGTTTTGATGCCGGAAAACTTTGATGTTCGCATTGAACTTGCTTGTTTATTTCGTTTAAAATCAGAGTTTTAGGAATAATACTCACAAAATTGGGCTTGCTATTAATGAAGATTGTTATATTACTCATGTGTAAGTAAAATTGCGTGGACAATTGAACGTTTTTTATGTCGGGAATCGTAGAAGGATAGAGCATAACACGAGATGCATCGTATTTTCAGCTGACAAAAGTAAAAATAAAATGGTCCAAAAATAATTCGGGCGGATTACCCGCACCCTGAACTTGGGCCTGTAATTTGAGGGAAAAAAACTGCGGGTAATACACGCGCGAATACGGTACAGATAAAGTGTGATTCTGTGCAGTCTGATATGGGTCCGCACTGTTTGCAAAAATGACTTTTAAAGTATCCAGCAGACAACAATTGTCGTGATTGGCATTTTATGGGTTACAGATGAGTCCAAAAATGTCGATGGTTGTATAGAAAAGACCATGAAACATTTTTGTTTGAATATAACATAGTTTAATTCGGGGTTCATTTACTTTGCACGCGACCCACTGCATTCATACTTTCATGAACATCGGAAAAATAAAATTCATTTCTTAAATAATTCACTACTAGAGCTGTCAGATCTGTTTTTTAACCCTTGTCCTGCTGAATATTCATATATGCCACACCCACTACCGATTATCGACCAATCAGATTACTTGATGCAAATTACTGCAACAAATTCATAAACTGGATAGCAAACAATGAAGATCCTGATCAGATGGCTTCTTCAGAAACCATCTGATCTGGATCTGCATTGTTTCAAAGATAAGGCATATCCAGGCTCAGCAGGACAAGGGTTAAATAACTTACATCATTTTTAGCCAGCACTATGAGGAAGTTTTTCCATGCTGTCAACAATTTCACCGCAGGGTTTTTCAGGACGTCCCGAGGGCTACTGGTATCTTCTGCTGTGATAGTCTGTCTCACTTCATTGTCGTCTGTTTTCACGCAGTTTGTAATGTACTGCAAAATATAAACAAGGTATGAGTTGTGAGAACCTTTATGGCTGTGAGATACAGAACAACCTCATTATAACACTGTTCGTTATAATACAGTTTTGGATATAACACAGTTTCAAGGTAGTCCCAAAAATGTATAGATTATACAGAAAAATGACCATTAATGGTCATTTTCCTATATAATCTATACATTTTTGTTAGATACAACATGGTTGTTTAACTAACACAGTTTCTGCTTTGGACCCCAAAAATAGTGTTATAAAGAGGTTGGGGTGTACTTGAGCTATACCAATCAAATTATTTCCTTTAAGAGCTGAACACTTTTTCCATGGAACAAGTTTATAGGAAAGCAAACAGGAAGTACTGAAAGTTGTCTCCCTTTGAAAAATGGTGGGTAAATCTATCCATTGCTCTCAAGCCATGGGGGCCTATTCTATCAATTACTTGGCAGAAAAAAATAAGGCTTGACATTACATGTGAATCATCTTGTTTAACAGAGCTTGACATTATGCCCTCAAGCCATGGGGGCCTATTCTATTAATTACTTGGCAGAAAAAATAAGGCTTGACATTACATGTGTATCATCTGTTTAACAGAGCTTGACATTATGCCCTTAAGCAATTGGGGCCCATTCTATTAATTAATTGGCCGAAAAAATAAGGCTTGAAATTACATGTGTATCATCTGTTTAACAGTGCTTGACATTTTGTGGTAAGCAGACGATTCACAAAAAATGTCAAACCTTGTTTTGTATGGAAAAACATATGAGGGTAAAAATGTTTGAGAAAGTTCTTCTACATTACGATAACACACCCGTGCGACATAGTGCATTTTTCACATCTCCAAAATGGCTACTTTTCTGATGAAAATCAGTAATATTTTTCTTATTTATACTACAAACTTAGGTTGTGGGTGCTCGTTAGAACTGCCTCATTGAGGCGGTTCTAACGAGTACCCACAACCTATGTCTTGGAGCAGAAATAACAAAAATATGATATATCCCCGTAAACCCCAGTTTTCTCTATATAATAAAGTGGGGTTTAGTGGGGTGTTCATTTCACGGACTTGTTCACGTGATGTAGAAATACGCAAATATGTTCTATAAAGGGGTTATCCTTTGGAAGCAAGGAATACACCACAGAAGTGAAAAATATGGAGTGTACATGTTTTCTGGGCCAGACTAGCTAGTTTCGGCCAATTAGGCCTCATCAGTGACCCTCAGATATTTTCAAAACTCCACAATGGAATCAATGATCCCAAAGGACAGGAAAATATAATCTACACTATAATGTAGGGCAGGGAGATGTTTTACCGCCGCCACACATTCCCACACACCAGCTGTAGTGAAGTTAAATATGTTCTATAAAGGGGTTATCCTTTGGAAGCAAGGAATACACCACAGAAGTGAAAAATATGGAGTGTACATGTTTTCTGGGCCAGACTAGCTAGTTTCGGCCAATTAGGCCTCATCAGTGACCCTCAGATATTTTCAAAACTCCACAATGGAATCAATGATCCCAAAGGACAAGAAAATATAATCTACACTATAATGTAGGGCAGGGAGACGTTTTACCGCCGCCACACATTCCCACACACCAGCTGTAGTGAAGTTAAATATGTTCTATAAAGGGGTTATCCTTTGGAAGCAAGGAATACACCACAGAAGTGAAAAATATGGAGTGTACATGTTTTCTGGGCCAGACTAGCAAAGCCTGCAAATGTTGATTTCAATGCAGTTGTAATTCTAAATACAGCAGTGAAATTTACACTTACCGTTGACCAGAATTTTATTCTGTCTTTACTGGCTATATCCTGCAAAACTTTCTTCAAGTTATTGTCGAGTTTTGTGCTGAAAAAAAAATAAAAAGAAACTCTTTGACCCATTTTGAACAGGAAACCCCCAAATGGGTGACTGGCAAACAGTGCAGGCCAACAAAATTATATATTGGCATTGGGACATCTCATTAGGGCCATTACTGTTTGTGAAAAGTTCAGCCTTTTTAACCCTTATCTTGCTATTCATGACAACCCCTATCTTTGCAAACAGTGTAGATCCAGATCAGATGGCTTCTGAAGAAGCCATCTGATCAGGATCTACACTGTTTGGCATTCAGTTTATGAATTTGTAGCAATAAACAACATCAAGTAATTTGATTGGTTGATAGACAGAAATGGGTGTGCCTTAAATGAATATTCAGAAAGATAAGGGTTAAAATCATTTTCTAAATTCCACTCCACCTGACACCCCTAAATTTTAAAATGGACTTGTGTCATATGTGAGGTTCACCCCCTCCCATCGGGGCTTGGAGAAATAGATTGGGCTGCATGGTGCTACACAAGTACTGGTAAATTGCTTACAAGGACTAAGCCTGCCCAGGCAAAGTGGTGTGAGTCAGATTGTCCAATGCATATAACCCTTCTGGTTTCATTGGGCGGCAGGGCTTAAGATGTCATTTCACCTCAGTGTCGGGTAAAAGCTCTACAAAATTGGAAGCAACATCTCCAAAATGACCTAAATAGTGTTGACGGGGATGTTAAATCCCAATTCAAACAAACAAATCATATATAAGGTGGAATATTCCATTCAGTATAAAATGTGTTAAAGATAACATTACAAGTATTTCTTACATATTTTTCAATGAATCAGAGATTTCTCAGTGAAAAACAGAAGTGTTGTTAATGATCAGGAATCGATACAATTAACCCACAGCTCCCATCAGAGACACCAAAGGGAAAGAAACACAAACATGAAATAACTAGACCCTAATGGAAACATCAACAGAGAAAGCCAAAATGACAGTTACTTTCCCTCCCACAAAATGGCCAAATGGCTATCCAAAACAAAATAGTATAAGCGATACACACAGTCAAAGACAAACCATAACAAAATTAAACCGCGACAGAAGAACTACCTTAAAACGGTCAGTGAAAAGAATTTCACTGGGGGGCTTAAATCGATTTTATGCAGCCACAATCCTCAGCCTTACTTCCGTCACGATTTAGACAAATAATTTCTTCAGTCCGCATGAAGGCCTCCTAACTCATCAGTGCAACATCTCTGAGAACACAAAACTCAAACAACCACAGAGATCAAACAATGGTGACGACTTGACAGCAAGAAACCACTGAAATGCTGGAGCAAAAGAAAACCAACAGTTCGACTCCGATGGGCCAGACCAGACAACCAACCAACATTACATAAAATTAAATTCTAATTCAGTAAGCCTTTACGCTGGAACCATCATACAATCTGACCCACCGGCATGCAATTAAACAGGGAAGCAAAGCTGTCAAATGCATGCAGTCTGTTTTATAACATTTATGTTGTACCCAATCTTTTTATTTTGATGAATGATTTTACGAAATTTGGTGCTGAAGTAATTGCAAGTATACATGTATTATATTTTTCTGAATTTATGTATAAAGTCACCATAAAATTCGGGTTCCTATAAACCTTGTTGCAGAAGAGATTTAAGTCTGACATTTAATTTCGAAATTAAATCTTTTTAAGCTCAAAAACATGGAATATGGATGATTGTTAGAACCACCTCATTGAGGAGGTTCTAACAAGCATCCATAATCTATATTTAAAAGAGAAATATGGAGAATATCACACTTTTCTCAGAAAAATGCCATCTGACAGCGATGAATGTGTTTGATTTGAGGTTTAACGTCCCCGTCAACACTGTAAAGGTCATTTTGGAGACAGTGCTTCCAATTTTTGTGGGATTTTTACCCGACATTGAGATGTAATGACATCTCAAGCCCTGCCCCCAATGAAACCAATAGGGTTTATAAGCACTGACAGGCCGACTCGCACTGCTGACAGCGACAAAAGAATATAAGAATCTTATAAGGGTGTGAGGGGTGGATGGAAAAATCCGTCCCGAGGGTCACTGTCAGGCATCACGAGGCTTGCCTCGTGATGCCGGACAGTGATCCCGAGGGACGTATTTTTCTATCCACCCCTCACACCCATATAGGATTCTTTTTCTTGCATACCTTCCATTTCTATTGCGAATTTTTAATGCTGCTGTCACTTCGGTTACCGACGTCCGCCATTTTGTGATGAGACAACAGGAATGTTTAGTGACGTCACGCATGACGCCGCCGCGCATGAGGTTGTAATCAACCAGTGCATTTATCAAACACGCGATTATATTCGATTTGGAGTCAGAACACCAGGGTCAGAACATAAATTTCTATCCCAGGGTAAAATCACGGATTTCCTTGTCTGGGGTGCAAGAAAGAATGATCTCAAATGGGTGTGTTACCTAAATGTAATGGATATTTTACCTGCTAATGGTGAAAATTTCTTGTGCTAAAACTCTTAAGACATTAGACACCGTCTTCAAATTGAAGGTCAACATCTGAAATAATAACAGACGGAAATATTACCATATATACTATATGTATTCGGAAAGACCGGCCGGAGCAAACAGTGTAGCCACAAAATATGGCATCTCATCGTAATCAATACTGTTTGCCACTCATCCAGCTATTTTAAGACAGAACCTCAGACAGTAAATTGTTCTTGTTCAAATTTTAGAATAAGTATGGAATGGCACTAAGGTGTCTGAATATTTAGGGTAAATATAGTAATGTCAAAGTTGTAGGTCAGTCAGACGATGGGGGGTTGCATTGTATGAAACTTCAGAGTAAAATTTTACATCAGTCCTTGCATGAAGTACATGAACGTAGATGAAAGTTTTCTAAGATGCTTGTCTCCTAGCAGATAGGTATCAATCAATGTTATCCCAAAGAGAGGGATGGCAGGCTTGGCCTGGGAAATTAGATACATTCCAGATTTAGGGGTCAAATGCCTCTCAAGTCATTAGGAGTTGAAAATCCCCTGGATCACATGGTTCAAAGAGGGATACCAAAACTGTATAGATTATCAGGAAAAATGACTATAAATGTTTGAGCCACTGAAGTTTGACTGATAACTGTAAAAATCCTAAAAATTTGGACACATTGAGGACTTGGTATAATTCTCCTATAGAACCATCGAGCCACTGAAGTTTGACTGATAACGGTAAAAATCCTAAAAATTTGGACACATTGAGGACTTGCTATAATTCTCCTAAAATTTTAACAAATTTGTTTCACGATCCAGCAAGGAGTCCAAAAGGTGCAGACAGAATGGCAAACAGTGTAGACCCTGATCAGACTGCTCCTTCAGGAGCAGTCTGATCAGAGTCTGCACTGTTTGCCTAGGCCTATCTGTCCCAATACTTAGGATCGTTACGGTACTACTCAGAATCTGTATGGAATATTACCTGTGGTTTATTCACTCTTACTCTAGTGATGTCCCGGAGTATTGGCTCGCACAGGCTTGGCCAGAAACTTGCTCTGAAAAAAATATAAACAGCCATCTTTATCCCTTTAGCAGGATTTTAAACTTTAAAGTGGTATGTTAATGGCTGGAAAACATTTCACTTGGAGTTTTACAGCCTAGGGAACAGTTATAAGGTCATGTCAAGACAGTTTAACAAACCACACGTTTCCTTGGTAGGCAAGTAGTCAGCAAGTAGTCAACCAGTGCAGTGCATTTACAAAGTAGTCAACCAGTGCAGTGCATTTACACAAGTATTCAACCAGTGCAGTGCATTTACACAAGTAGTCAACAAATGCAGTGCATTTATACAAGTAGTCAACCAGTGCAGTGCATTTACACAAGTAGTCAACCAATGCAGTGCATTTATACAAGTAGTCAACCAATGCAGTGTATTTACACAAGTAGTCAACCAGTGCATTTACACAAGTAGTCAACCAATGCAGTGCATTTACACAAGTAGTCAACCAATGCAGTGCATTTACACAAGTAGTCAACCAGTGCATTTACACAAGTAGTCAACCAGTGCATTTACACAAGTAGTCAACCAATGCAGTGCATTTACACAAGTAGTCAACCAATGCAGTGCATTTACACAAGTAGTCAACCAGTGCATTCACACAAGTAGTCAACCAATGCATATACACAAGTAGTCAACCAATGCAGTGCACATTCTTTCGCCAGTAACTGCATTTGCCCTTAGGAAGAGAATAACCATAGAAAATATTTCATGATCAATCTCCACAAAAAAATGTTGCCTGCCAGACGGTGATAGAACCAATGACCTCCTGATTACCATCTGACAGAACCATTCAGGCTGGTGGCTGGACAAGATTTCTTGGCATTTTTTTCTGCTTCCATAGAAAAATTATCAGAGCACAAAATATGCGCAGCAATGTTGAGGCAAAATAGAAACTAAATCCCTTTGATATGTTTCTAAATTCATTTATGCAAACAGAGTGGACCCAGATCAGACTGCTCCTTTGGGAGCAGTCTGATCTGGGTCCATACTGTTTGCCTGTAAATATTTGAAAATATGTTCAAGAAGTTTGCTACAAGATGCAGCGGACAACATAAGCATACAACATTTTAGGCGCAGTTTTCTAGGCGTCTTAATGGTTAATGTACATACTTGGACCTGAGGGCAGACATAGCAGTTTCTCTGAGTCCACCCCACAGTGACTGTATAAAGTCAGTGCAGGCTGACAGGAGATCTGGGGGACACTGGTAGGATGTCTGTTTCTTTATGTCCATCAGTTCTAACACGGTCTGTAGACAACTTGCTCTACCTGTAGTCAGGCCCTGTAAAATATGAAATGTACATGGATTTGCACTGCAAAAAAATGTTATCAATTTTCTCAGGCCAATGTATTCCAAGGACTTTATGTACTGTTTCTGGGATATTTTGTTTGTTTCTTTTTGGAGTTTAACGACCCAGTCATCACTATTTAGTTAAGCTTTTCTAATCACATTTTTCCTGGGCAGGCTTATACATAAGCAGTTAACCAGCACAGTGCATATTCTTTTGCCAGAAACCCCTGGGATAATGCCCTCACTTTCCTCCATTCTCAATGAGGCAGTTTAACTGGTCATTTTACAGGTACTTAATGAGGAATTCATCCTGTCACAAAAGGCTACATATGTATTTGCATCCAAACAGAAAATGTATAGATTGTGTATCGGGTACATCTTCAAAACATGATACATCCAAAACAGTGTAGTAGAACAGGTTGTGGTGGTTTGTTTGTTTGTGATAAGGTTTTACATCCCCCATCAACACAATTTATGACCCACAAAGAGGGTTTGCATGTGGTTAAACACAAATTCATCATCATCATCAACAAAATTCAGGTCATTTTTGAGATGTTGCTTCAGATTTTGTTAGACTATTACTCAACATTGAGATGAAATGACATCTCAAGCCCTAGTAGTCTACCGCCCATAGAAACCGCTAGGGTTTAAGGGAAGGTTTGACACACATCCTTTTGCCTGGGCAGGCTAAGACCTTCTAAGGGGTTTACCAGTACTCATATGTTAGGGCAGTTTCAGCTCTGGGTCGAAGCAAAATCTATTTCTCCAGGGACACAAGGTTATAGTGTACAGGATTTTATCATATGAAGTCGCATATAAGAATGAAATAACACCATATAATAAATTTGATAATCCACTAGTGGATTAAAAATGTGAACTAGAATTTGTTTTTCTACAAAAACACAGATGTCTCCCCCTTTTTGACCTCTAAGTATGACCTTGACATTGGAGGTATTGACCTGGGTCTTGTGTGCAACACATTTCTGCAAAATAACTTTAAAAAGTTCAGAGAGAAATAAGAAAGTTATTGACCGTACACAAAAAAAGCCCTTTTTTTACCTTTGACCTCTAAGTATGGCCTTGGCACATCGTCTCATGATGGTTAACATTTCTACCAAGTAATTTCATAATCCATCAAAGAATAAGAAAGTTATTGACTGTACACAAAAAGGCCCCTTTTTGACCTCTAGGTATGACCTTGACATTGGAGGTATTGACCTTGGTCTTGCACACGACTCATTGTCTAATGAATGTGAACATTTCTGCAAGGTTACTTTAAAAAGTCCATCAAGAAATAAAGTTACTGACTGGACACAAAATTTTTTTTATTTTTTATACCTTTGACCTCTTAGTATGACCTTGACCTTGGAGGTACCGACCTGGGTCTAGGGTGCAACACATGGTCGCATGATGGTTAACATTTCTGCCAAGTAATTTCACAATCCATCCAGGAATAATAAAGTTATTGACTGAACACTTAAAAAGGCTCCTTTTTTACTTTTGACCTCTTAGTATGACCTTGACCTTTGAGTTACCAACATGGGTCATGCAAGAGACACATCGTCTCATTGTGGTTAAAATTTTTGCCATGTAATTTCAATAAGAAAGTTATTGACCAAACACGAAAAAAGGCCCCTTTTTTTTAACTTTGACCTCTAAGTATGACCTTGACCTTTGAGGTACCAACCTGGGTCATGCACGCAACACATCTCATGATGGTTAACATTTCTGCCAAGTAAATTCAAAATCCATCTAAAAGTAAGAAAGTTATTGACCAAACACAAAAATAGGCCCCTTTTTTTACCTTTGACCTCTATGTATGACCTTGACCTTTGAGGTACCATGCACCCAACACATCGCCTAATGGTGGTTAACATTTCTGCCAAGTAATTTCAAAATCCATCTAAAAATAAGTAAGTTAAGTTACTGACCAAACACGAAAGAAAGGCCTTTTTCTTACCTTTGACCTCTATGTATGACCTTGACTTTTCAGGTACCAACCTGAATCATATGTGCGACACATCGTCTCATGGTAGTTAACATTTCTGCCAAGTAATTTCAAATTCTATCTAAAAATAAGAAAGCTATTGACAAAACACGAAAAAAGGTCCCTTTTTTACCTTTGACCTCTAAGTATGATCTTGACCTTTGATGTACCAACCTGGGTCATGCACCCAACACATCGTCTCATGGTGGTTAACATTTCTGCCAAGTAATTTCAAAATCCATCTAAACATAAGAAAGTTATTGACCAAACACGAAAAAAGGCCCCTTTTTTGAACTTTGACCTCTGAGTATGACCTTGACCTTTGAGGTACCGACCTGCGTCATGCGCGCCGCACATCGTCTCATGGTGGTTAATATTTCTGCCAAGTTATTTCAAAATCAATCTAAAAATAAGAAAGTAATTGACCAGACACGATTTGCCCATACATACCGACAAACTTCCAAAGAGATAACTCAAAAAGTATAAATGTGAGAGTTATAGTTCTTGCGCTCTGCATGTCCTCTAATATTGATTAATACTTGTATGAAATTTCGTGAAGATAGCTTTAACGGTTTACAAGTTATAGAGCGGACACGAATTTGTGACAGACGGACAGACAGACGCCCGGGGGAAAAACAATATGTCTCTCTGAAAAAAAATTTTCGGGGGAGACATAATTAGTTTGATACACCCCGTTACGTTACATGTACAACCTCCTTTACAACGTCGCCTTTAGTAATGGCAGAATCTTGACATTTTGTACAAAAATTGTGAATTAAATGCATTTTAAATGCCATATGATAAACAGAATCTTGCATTCTTGCTCATCCATTATTGAATTTATTAAACAAGTTGAGGAAGAGGGATAAAATGCGAGGCTTCCAATAATACATGAACACTCATATAAGACCCTCTACAGACCTGGGGTTTACATGGGTATACCTTATTTTTTTTTCATTTCTGCTCGCAGAAATAAGAAAAATATCACAGTTTTTCATCTTAAAATTTTCCTTTTATCGGCACTAAAGTTTACAATGTATTTGTATAGACATGTTTTCGTAATGACCTACCTTAGAAGGGTCAGTTGACTGCACTGTCTGTACATTCAAGAACACTTCTATAAGGCCTGGCTGTTTGTCCACACAAACAGACAACAGCTCAAGGATACCAGTCTTTAACCCAAGGTCCTGCAAATAGTATAACATTGGATATAGTAATACATCAGCCATGGACAAGCCTACACAAAGTTGTCTCTTTTAACCCTTAAGATGCCATATAAAAACTGCATCTGAAAATGTCGTCTGTTTATGTCATCTTCTACATCTTCTTGCAAGCTTTCAAAACAAATTTTTGCATACGGGCAAACAGTGTGGACCCAGATCAGACTGCTCCTACAGGAGCAGTCTGATCTGGGTCCACACTGTTTGCAAAAATGACTTTTGAAGTTACCGGAAGACAACAAAAGCAGACAACTATTGTTGTGATTGGCATCTTATGGGTTAACCATTATCCTACTGAATAAATTAATTAAGCCTGAACCAATTCTGACTCTCAACCAATCAAATTATTTTATATAATATATAATGTATTCATTCAATTCACAAACTGCATGACAAAAAGTGTAGATCCTGATCAGATGGCTTCTGCGATAGATTGTGAGAAACTCAACATCATAATGTAATGTCTTTTTCATTGGGTGGCATTTGGTTTTATGCTTCTCACAGCCTTTGTCACTTTGAGCAAACCAGTACATTTTTTAATGTGGGTACCTTGTTCCCCCATACACCTATTCTGATTCTTCTAACTTGATATGAGTAAAAGATCACTGAAAGAGTCAAGAAATAAACTTACCTCTGTCACATGTTGAAGTCTCATAAGATACACATCTCTGATTGGTTCTGCTTGGTTCCCCAGACATGCGAGAATAGACATCGGCAGGTCTTTAGCAAGCCTTTTCAGGAACAATGTCGCAAGTTTAGGCAAGAGTGGGTTAGTCTTGTGGTAGATATACTCCGCTATTACACCCACAATGTGCTGGTTCTGGTACCCTGCTGGCTGGGAGGACAGAGCCACCTCTACTGGGGAAACCGTCTGATCTGAGGGTTTTAACAGCAGTAGACGGTTGATGACAGAGAAACCATTCTGTATTAACTGTACTAGATCTTCTCCACTGCCTTCAGACTTACTGTAGGGCAGAAAAATCATTATACAATCAAACCTTGACAGTTCGAGTACAGAGTGTCAGGAGAGTTTTATCTATTGTAAGTTCTACAAAACATCCTGTCCTTTAAAGCAAACAGTGCTGGTCTGATGAGACGATGCATTCAAGAAAGTGGGTGTTCCTCGTCTAACGTATTGTCATTTACTGATGTGTGTTATGATGTCATAGCAGTATACTAAAAATAGACCTACTTTAACTTTCAGTTGTGACAGACTGAGAATTTTTCATCAGAATTGCATGTCAGTCTATGCACTTCATAGCCTTGTGAAACCTCACTTTGTATCGGAAATGGTTTAAGAAGCTACATCACACTCTCCTTCTGTTTTATTCTTTTTTAAACATCATTAAACATGAACAAGTCCCTGGAATATGGGTTAATCATAGTATCGCCTCAGTGACACCATAACTTTTCAAAATAAAAATCAGAACAAGAAACGTGGAAATTACACATAACTTTTTTTTTTTTTTTTGGTTTTGGTTTTACGGCCCTTTCAAGATTATTTCACTCATATCGAGCCGATCGTTAATCAGAGGTGGGCGAAAACCGGAGTACCTGGAGAAAAACCACCTGACCTTCTGTTGCAGAACTTGGCGTCTCACATATGACCCGAGCGAGGCTCGAACCACAGCGGTGAGAGACCTAAAGATCAAAATCAGTGCTCTTAACCACTAGGTCACGGAGGCCCGTGCACATAACTTAACTTAATTATATGTAAGACACAAACATTATCCCTAGTATGCCTTCGATCTGGCGCTATTAATAACATTGAAAAGGTAAATTAAGTGTTCTCATTAGAATGGCCTCACTGAGGAGGTTCTGATGAGTTCATACAATATACCTTTATTTTATTTAAGACAGAAATACTACCCCTATCTCGAACAAATTTTCCTGGTCCAATAGCAGGCCTCATACTGACCAAGCTTTTCCGTGCCTGAAAGGCCGGATTTTACATCCTTAACCCTCATCATTCTGAACCATTACCTGTGCAAACAGTGTAGATCCAGATCAGATGGCTTCTGAAGAAGCCATCTGATCAGGATCTACACTGTTTGTAATGCAGTTTGTGAAATGAACAAATACTTTATATCAAGTAATTTGATTGGTGAATACTCAGAAACGTGTGTAGCTAAATAATTTTATTTAGCAGGATTAGCGTTAAAAAGTCATTTTATACAGAATATAGGGAAAAACAATTGAAGCCAAAAAGCCTGAAATCAAGAAAAATCAAGAAAAATTCAAGCTCTAAAAGCCTGAAATCCTGCATGTGCCTGAAAAATATGAGGCCTGAATAGGTGTTTGAGCCAATGAAGTGTGAATGTATATGTATTAACTCTTATCCTGCTGGACACAACAACCCCTACCTTTGCAAAGAGTATAGAATGGGTACACCGGGTAAACTTTTTCGTCATTTTTCAAAGGCAGATAACTTTCGGGACTTCCTGTCCGCTTTTCTATAAGGTCTGTGCCACTGAAAAAGGGATCAACTCTTAAAGGAAAGAATTTGCTCCTCAGGAGCAAAGTCTTTCCTTTAAGAATTGACCCCTGCTGACAAGGGGAACAAAATACTTTTGCAGGAGTTGGGAGTTGCCTCCCGTGAAGGTGTTCCCATTCCCCTTAATTCAAACCGGTCTTTGGGGTTTGCCACCAGGTAAAACAGAAACCAGTCTGCTCAGCTACACAGGCATGTAAGCGTGTTAGATACTAGAGGTACTGTAATAATCCTAAGTATTGGGACAGACAGGCCTCAGGAAACAGTGCAGACACAGATTAGACTGCAGTCTGGCAGTCTGATCAGGGTCTACATTGTTTGCCATTCCATTGGCACTATTTGCTGGATCGTGAAACAAATTTGTTAAAATTTTAGGAGAATTACAGCAGGTCTTCAAGGTGTCCGAATTTTTAGGATTTTTGCAGTAGTGTACAATCCAAGCAGCAATCACCAGGCCTCATACTGACCAGGCTTTTCCATGCCTGAAAGGCCCAATTTTGCAGCTTCAACCCTTATCCTGCTGAACAAGACACAACTACATTACCTTTGCAAACAGTGTAGATTCTGATCAGATGGCTTCTTCAGAAGCCATCTGATCAGGATCTACACTGTTTGTAATGGAGTTTGTGAAAAGATAAAGTAATTTGGTTGACTTATAGTCTGAAATAAGGGTTAAATAGTTTTTTAAACAGACTATATACGCAAAAATCAGAATCTAAAAGCCTGAAATCAAGAAAAAAAATCAAGCTTTAAAAGCCTGAAATCCTGCAAATGCTTGAAAAATATGAGGCCTGAATCACTAAGACAGATACACAGACTGACCTGCACATTTTTGTTCACAAGTTTCCTCATGATGTGTTTCATATGGGTGTGCTTCAATTATCTAGACATACTGAGAAGAAATATTCTTACACCCCAGATAAGGAAATCCATAGTCTTAGCTTGGGATAGAAATTCTGTTCTAATCCTGGTGAACTTACCCAAAATCGAATATTCTTGCATGTTTCAGAAATGCACTGGTTGAATACAACCTTGTATGCACCGTCGTTATGGTTGACGTCACAGCATGTTAGTTCGAACAATGTGACATGAGTCTGACCTTTATGCAAGGTATAATTTAATTATTGTTATCGCCTAATACGTCGGCTTTCGTAAACTTCTCGTGAATATTCGGCATCTTGTGAATAGCGACCCATTTACCGACCTCTATGTATTGTATAACAATAACGCCATCTTCGGAAAATGACGAAGATAAATACATGCATTCAGTCAGGTGTGAAATTATGTTAATAGAGTTTGAACTATACTTGACGTCATTAAAGATTCCTGTAGTGTCATCACAATATGGCGGATATTGGAAACCGAAGTGACTGCAGAATTAAAAATCCGCGCTAAGAAATGGAAAGAATGCAAGAATAAGAATAAGCCATGTGATGCCGGACTATGACCCTTGGGATGGATTTTTCACAACCATATAAGATTCTTATATTCCTACCTGGACTGCTGTGCCAGTAACAGCTCCACAGTTTCAACACCTGTAGCTATAATCTCCAGTAGACTTCGACCAGCTTCAGTAAACAACAGGGTGTAGATACAGATATCTTGCAGGTGCAGTCTGAGAAAGAAACAAACAATAAAGTATATGCAAATGGAAGCATATGGGCCAACACATTTTAGATGTGTTGAAAATTTTCCATATCATCACAAAAACAGGCCAATATAATTTTGACCCCTTGAACCCCACTTTTATATAGTAAAACTGGGATTTACAGGGGTAAACCTTTTTCTTATTTCTGCTCTAAAATATGGATTGTGGAGGCGGTTCTAACGTGTACCCACAATCCATATTTTAAATAAGAAAAATATCACAATTTTTCACCTTAAAATTTTCGATCTTCGGCGGTAAAATAAACAATGCATTCGTATAGGCGTGTTTTTGTATTGTGTCAACATAAAACTCCATACTCCTGTTCCTTCTCTGACCAGCTTATCAAACCAGCGAATTGTCCAGTTTCGAAGGATAGATTATCCATTCCTTGAGATATCTGAGTATCGTTTGCAATGGATGGCTTACAAGAACTGTCTCTGTCGGCCATATTGGTGGCAAATACATACCGCAGATGACTGGCAAAGAATTGATAAAACAAGAAAATAGTTCACAGTTTTGATTTGCCAAACTGCCTTTTGGTAAGCACTGTTTGCCACTCATCCAGCTATTTTAGGCACAAATTTGGGCAGTAAATTGTACTTCTCAAATAATTGATTACAAGCAACTCAGTAATGATAATCATTTTTGTGGAATTTATTGATTGATTAATTGATTAACAGATTAATCGTGCCAGCCTTACTATTTACACAGTTTAACAATACTGGTTAGGCCAGCCTCGATAGCTCAGTTTGATGCGCGTCTGACTGGTGATCAAGAGGACGCGGGTTCGATACATGCCGGTGTCGGCAACATTCTTTCATGGAGATTGATCATGAAATCTTTTCTACAGTCATTCTCTCTCTTCCGCTGATTCAAGAACGGCAGTTGTCAGTTTCTGGCGAAAGAATGTGCACTGTACTGGTTAACGGCTTATGTATAAGCTTGCCCAGGAAAAGTGTGGATAGGTAAACAGACTGGCTCAAAAATGACCTAAATAGTGTTGACTGGGCCATTAAACACCAATACAAACAAACAAACTATACTGGTTAGTGAAAGTCATGTGAACAATAAAAATATACAGTTGAACTTCGATGGCTCGAACCACTTTGGGACCACGAACATTTGTTCGAGACAGCGGTAGTTCGAGCCACAGAGGGATACTATTAGTGCCATACCAGGAGGCATAATGGAGATAATTGTGGATATCTTTTCGGTGTTCTGCATTATAAATGTATGTTGTGTGTACTCATTAGAATCGCCTCATCGAGGTGATTCTAATGAGTACACACAGCATACATTTGCAAGATAAATGAAGAAAATCCTCCTAAATTACCCCTATATCGTATTTGGAGGAACTCCCTGCGGACTTAAGAACGGGTTCAACTCATCCGTGGTAAACGAGCCATCGGAGTTCGAGCCATCAAAGTTTTACTGTAGCTATTTTTCATTAGTAACTTTGGAACAGACAATCAACCAAAAAAATTGTTGGCATCATCTAAACCCTTATCCCACTGAACACGACAACCCCTATCTTTGCAAACAGTGTAGATCCTGATCAGATGGCTTCTTCTGAAGCCATCTGATCAGGATCTACACTGTTTGTCATTCAGTTTGTGAATTGAGCGAATACACTAAATCAAGTAATTGGATTGATTGATAGTCAGAAATGGTTGACAAACTTAATTTATTCAGCAAAACAAGAGGGCCCAATGGCCCTATATCGCTCACCTGTGTACCAGAAAATTATTAGTGTAGGAGACCACTTGACATTGCTACATACTAAATATCTAAGCTCAGGCAAAGCGGTGTCCATGCTTATAAACCCTATTGGTTTCATTGGGCGACAGGGCTTGAGATGTAATTTCATCTCAATGTCGGGTAAAAGTCCCACAAAATTGGAAGAGACATCTCCAAAATGACCTATACAGTGTTGACAGGGATGTAAAACCTCAAATCAAACATAATCTGTGCCTTATGGTTTTGGAAAAGAAGATTTTTTTTTTAAGTTTTTTTTCCAGTATAAGTCTATAGAAGCTAATGAGCCCTGGGGCTTGGCCAATTTTGACCCAAAGGGCATGGTTGGCAGGATTTATGTAGGCGACCATTTTGTGATGCTATATACTAAATATCTAAGGGTCTGTATTTCATGGTTTCAAAGAAGATGTTTGAAGCTTTTTTCCATCATAAGTTTGTTGGAGTTAAGGGGCCACAGGATTTGGCCAATTTGGACTAAATATCTAAGTTCTGTGCTTCACAGTTTCTGAGAAGAAGTTTTTTTAAGCTTTCTTCAATTATGAGTCTATGGGAGCTAAGGGGCACCGGTGCGTGGCCCATTTGGACCACAGGGGCATGATTAGCAGGAAATATGTAGGTGATCACTTGCTGTTGCTACATGCTAAATATCTAAGCACTGGGCCCTATGGTTTCAGAGAAGATTTTTGAGGCTTTTCTCCATTATGAATCTATGGGAGCTAAGGGGGTCCCAGGGTGTGGCCCATTTGAACCCCAGGGGCATGATTGGCAGGATTTATGTGGGTGACCACTTGTCATTGCCACATGCTAAATATCTAAGCTCTGGGCCCTGTGGTTTCATAGAAAAAGATTTTTGAAGCTTTTTTTTCACAATGAGTCTATAGGAGCTAAGGGGCCCCGGGGTGTGGCTCGTTTGGACCACAGGGGCATGATTGGCAGGAATTATGTAGGTGACCATTTGCCCTTCCTACATGCTAATTACCTAAGCTCTGGGCCCTGCGGTTTCAGAGGAGAAGATTTTTGAAGCTTTCTTCCATTTTGAGTCTATGGGAGCGAAGGGGCCCCGGGGCGTGGCCCATTTGGAACCCAGTGGCATGATTGGCAGGAATTATGTAGGTGACCACTTGCCGTTGCTACATGCTAAATATCTAAGCTCTGGGCCCTGTGGTTTCAGAGAAGAAGATTTTTTAAGCTTTTTTCCATTATGAGTCTATAGGAGCTAAGGGGCCCCAGGGCGTGGCCTGTTTGGACCCCAGGAGCAAGATTGGCAGGAATTATGTAGGTGACCACTTGCCTTTGCTACATGCTAAATTTCTAAGCTCTGGGCTCTGTGGTTTCAGAGAAGAAGATTTTTGAAGCTTTTTTTTCCATTATGAGTCTATGGGAGCGAAGGGGCCCCGGGGTGTTGCCCATTATTTGGAACCCAGGGGCATGATTGGCAGGAAATATGTAGGTGACCACTTGCCGTTGCTACATGCTAAACATCTAAGCTCTGGGCCCTGTGGTTTCAGAGAAGAAGATTTTTTAAGCTTTTTTCCATTATGAGTCTATGGGAGTGAAGGGACCCTGGGGCGTGGCCCATTTGGAACCCATGGACATGATTGGCAGGAATAACGTAATTGACCACTTGCCCTTCCTACATGCTAAATATCTAAGCTATGGGCTCTGTGTTTTCAGAGAAGAAGATTTATGAAGCTTTTTTTTCCATTATGAGTCTATAGGAGCTAATGGGCCCCAGGGCATGGTTCGTTTGGAACCCTTGGGCATGATTGGCAGGAATTATGTAGGTGACCACTTGCCTTTACTACATGCTAAATGTATAAGCTCTGGGCCCTGTGGTTTCAGAGAAGAAGATTTTTGAAGCTTTTTTCCATTATGAGTCTATGGGAGCGAAGGGGCCCCGGGCCGTGGCCCATTTGGAACCCAGGGGCATGATTGGCAGGAATTATGTAGATGACCACCTGCCATTGCTACATGCTAAATATCTAAGCTCTGGGCCCTGTGGTTTCAGAGAAGAAGATTTTTGAAGCTTTTTTTTTCCAATATGAGTCTATGGGAGCAAAGGGGCCCCAGGGCGTGGCCCTTTTTGAACCCAGGGGCATGATTGGCAGGAATTATGTTGGCAACCACTTGCCATTGCTACATGCCAAATATCTAAGCTCTGGGCCCTGTGGTTTCAGAGAAGAAGATTTTTGAAGCTTTTTTTCCATTATGAGTCTATGGGAGCTAAAGGGCCCCAGGGCGTGGCCCATTTGGCACCCAGGGCGTGGCCCATTTGGCACCCAGGGGCATGATTGGCAGGAATTATGTAGTTGACCACTTGTCCTTGCTACATGCCAAATATCTAAGCTCTGGGCCCTGTGGTTTCAGAGAAGAAGATTTTTGAAGCTTTTTTTCCATTATGTGTTTATGGGAGCAAGGGGCCCCAGGGCGTGGCCCATTTGGCACCCAGGGCCATGATTGGCAGGAATTATGTAGTTGACCACTTGCCCTTGCTACATGCTAAATATCTAAGCTCTGGGCCCTGTGGTTTCAGAGAAGAAGATTTTTAAAAGGGGGTCTTTCATTTGTGCCCATGCATGTTTTTTCTTTAAACTTTGTATATTAATAACTCAGCATATACGACCTATAAAAATGTATTTAATAAATTATATAAATCAAAGTAGGACTCAGGAGGCCACTCTAACTGACTCCCTCCATGAGCTGGTGTCTGCCTCTAAATAAGTGCGTCTTAAATGTTACGTTTTATTTAGATTCAAGATCTGTGAACTGGATTGAATGCAGAACTCCATAGGCATTCCTTTGATACTAAAAAACCTTTTGAATTAATTAAAGTATACATTTTCTGATGAAATAATTATCAAAAATCTCATTTTTAAATTAAACTTTAAACAAAATATCAAAATTCAATCCCTAAGATAAATATGTTCTAGTCTTTGTCAAGATTTCATTTTGCTAGGAAAACTTGCCATATGTATCTTCTTTAGCTATGCCAAATTTCATGAAAATCCGAAACCGGTAACACTGTAGTTTTACACCTTTAATGGATGTAAGTCGTTTCTGCAAAATTTACTATTTTATTGAAATCATCCAAGAACCTTACAAAAAGGCAATCCGTAACACTTACGTAATAAAAATGAGATTATACAAATCAGAATGAATACATATTGAGCTGATCTAGCTTAGAAACTATTAAAATATCATGAATTTATGATATTTTTCTTTCATTTATACACTATGATCTATCCAAAATAGTAGATAGTAAAACACTAAATCAAAAGGTATTCTTATCAACAAATTAGGCTTAACAACATTATATAGCTTTTTTATTAGCAGCAAAATTATTGTGAACAAGTGCAACTTTATTTAATGACTTTGCATAAGTCATGCTACTCAAATAGGTGTAAGGCAAGGAGATCCATTATTTTCATTTCCCTACCAAGCTGGTATGCAAGGACGCAATGGTCAGTGGTTTGTTGTTACTAGTAAAAATAGTTCTGTTGATAAATCAATGGCCAGATTAAGCCTTAGATATACTGTCTTTATGAACACTGGATTATTATCCTAACAAAAAAGTTACAGTAATTATTGGTTAGTATTTCCAAAAATCGAAATGTCACTGATATTGAGTTTCTGTTGCGAAAGATATCATTGATGGATGAAGCGCAGAATATTTGGTGTAAACAAAGCTGTTCCATGACCTAGACGGAAATTTTGCTATTAGACAGGGAGAAAAACAGTTTCCTTCCTTATAGTACACATACATAAATATGTCTCTTTTCTACATTGGTATTGTAATTGTTGACGTTTCTTTAGTGTCTTATTTTTTCTATTTACTTTGTCAATATAGTGGTTAATCTATTGGAAGTGAGCTTTCAGTATTTTTTTTCTTGTTGTAAAACTTTCAACCACTTCTTGAATGTTTCTGCTGAATGCAAGTTCACTGTTTTTTTTAAGCACTGTTCTTGCTTTTTGTTCATTAATAATTACCAGTACATTTCTGTGCAATGTATCTCTCCCCCCCATAGGGGCTTGAAGAAATATATGGGCTGCATGATGCTTCTACGCAGAGCTGAATCCGGCCCGCACACTAGTACTGGTAAACCGCTTAGAGGATCTAAGCCTGTCCAGGAACTGCAGTGCGAGGCAGACCGTCCATGCTAATAAACCCTATTGGTTTCATTGGGCGACAGGGCTTGAGATGTCATTTTATCTCAATGTCGGGTAAAAGTCCCACAAAATTTGAAGCAACGTCTCCAAAATGACCTTTTCAGTGTTGACGGGGACGTTAAACCTCAAATCAAACAAACAAAAACAATGTATCTCTCAGCTTAGAAAGAGCATTGTAGTGTTTGGACAGAAAAAAGCATCACAATGTATTTACTGAAATAATTTAAAATCCTATGAGTAATGCGATAACTACTCACAGATTGAATAATTATTATCAACAGTTTAAATGCTTCTTGATATCTTACATAATGTGCTTTGTAATTACTGCAACAACTGCTGAGATAGGTAAATGAAGTAAAAGACCTTTACAAATATATAGACTACACAATCATGGTCACATAAGTTTTGGAACACTGACAAATGTACGACCATATGAATTCTAAAAGCAAATTCAAATGGCTTTGGAATACAGCTTCAGGAAGCCATTTGATTTCGTTCATAGGGGCTATACAAAAAAGATAGATTGGCTAGTGCCTATGCAGATACAAATTCTGAAAACTTAATGTCCAGGAAAAGTAATCTCAAGTGTTATTGATTTTCCCTAGAGTAAACCTTTCTTTTTAAATGGACAGTT
This sequence comes from Lucinisca nassula, assembly GCA_963580285.1. NCBI lineage: Eukaryota > Metazoa > Mollusca > Bivalvia > Lucinida > Lucinidae > Lucinisca > Lucinisca nassula. The sequence goes on from OY757010.1 coordinate 53,610,251, forward strand.
AGGGTTAAATAAACAAACAACAGTATGACTTGAGTCATTTATCTCGAGTCGGATAACAAACCTCAAAAAATCTGAAGCAACATCTAAAGTGACTGGTATGTTGTTGATTTGAATGTTAAATCTAAACATCACGTTAGCACCATTGCCAAATTAGACAAGAAAGACAGAAAGAAAACTGTGCACATGATTACATCGGTGCGTTTAATGATGTTTGTCATCAAAACCTTTGCGGTATAGTTCTGTAGACAAAATAGTTTGTTCCATAGGGGGCAAATTTACCGAAATGGATGTTTAGAAATAATACTAATAATTATGCAATGAACTACTTACACAAACCATACTATACTATAGCCATCCGAATTGAAAGCAATAGTAAAGTATTATTAAACAGCATGACCAAAACATGATAATTATACAATTTCACATTTTGCTGAATCAGGACTATCAGTATTCAGTCTGTTAAAACATAATGTTACCGGTCCTCAATTTCCATCAAAATTCATCAACATGTTCCTAAGATATGTGGGTAGTTTTTACGCCAAAATGGTGTCTTGACAAAAATTGGAACATGGTAAAAATGCATATTCAATTTTAATGAATACAAAAATAGGAGCTGAAATATGGGGACACCATCAAAGAAAACTGAATGCCCAGCCACTATTACTAGACATATGATGTCATTCATAGTATCAACTAACTCACCAATTATGGCTTTAATTCATAAAACATATCAGCATTAGATATATGAAACTCTGAATACTGTAGACAAGTTTATATGAGAGTACTCTCTGTTGTGATAGAGACTTCATAAAATATGTAATAAATTTACTACGGAAATAAAATTTAAAAGTGAATGCATCGTAATTATAATGGTTATACCCAAGGCAAATATTGTGCATAGTTTCATCAGAATCCAAGCGTGGGCAGAAACCAATGCAAATTTCCTATACCTTGAAAGACCCCCTTTTTCCCTTTATAAGTCTATGGGAGCTATATGTTGCCATGGCAACCAGAATTCCAATCTGATCAGCCCAAAAACCTTATGCAGCCTTTCCCCCTACCTGATGATGCTTCACATGAATTTTGATCAAGATTGGCCATGGGGTACTGGAGATATACTTATTTGAAATTGTTTACGGACACACGCACGGACGCATGCACGACGGACGACGGACAAAAAGTGATCCCAAAAGCTCACCTCGTCACTTCGTGACAGGTGAGCTAAAAATGGTTGATGTTTATGAGCAGGACTAGATCATGCTCTGATGAGTTGACAATGAAAATGATTTCTAATCTTGAGACCAGGTGTGCAGTGGATACTTACTTGCCAGTGACTTTTCTCTCCTGAATGTCTGGGAAATTTAGAATCTGCTGGAAGATTGACAGACACTTCTGACCTAATAATAAAACAATGGAACATATTGCACTGTAGACGGGCCTCCGTGGCCTAATGGATAAGAGCGCTGACTCTTAGTCATTAGGTCTCTCACCGCCGTGGGTTCGAGCCTCGCTCGGGTCACGTGTGAGACGCCAAGTTCTGCAACGGAAGGTCAGGTGGTTTTTCTCCGGGTACTCCGGTTTTCGCCCACCTATGATTAACGATCGGCTCGATATGAGTGAAATAATCTTGAAAGGGCCGTAAAACCCAAACAAAAAAAAAAAAAAAAAAAAATATTGCACTGTAGTACATATTGCAGGAGTGTGCATCATGTTAACAAACCCATTTAATGAACACTCCTCTAAATCCCATTTCACCTGACACCTGGTCCTGGTGTACATTTGACATAGCCATAAAATAGGTCAAGGCCATCCCAGGGTCACCATTTTTACAAACTATGATGGGCTCAAGTACCAGATGCTACAAGCCAACTTTCAAGGTCATTGGCTTCATGGTTCTGGAGAAGAAGATTTTTGAAGGCTTTTTACCATATATGGGCATGGCTGCCATCTTGGTCATGTGACCCAGACCCCGCGAACAAACTTTCATTCCCCCATCCTACTGAAGCTCCACATGAAATTTGGCTTTGATTGGCCTCCCTGTTTTGGAGAAGATCTTTGAAAATGGTGGACGGACGGACAACGGATGGACGGACTACAGACCATGGCTATACTATAAGCTCACCTATGAGCCTAAAGGCTCAGGTGAGCTAAAAATCAATTATTTTCACTTTTTCCCAAGCAAAAGCCTAAGTCCGCAAATTTGACATTGCCTTAAAATAGGTAAAGGTCAACCCAGGGTCACCATTTGAACAAATTATGATAGGCCCGTGTACCAGATGCTTCCTGCCAAGTTTCAAGGTCATTTGCCTTACGGTTCTGGAGAAGAAGAATTTCGAAGTGTTTTTACCATATAATGGGCATGGCTACCATCTTGGTCATGTGACCTAGACCATATGAGCAAATTTTCATTTGTTCATCATATAAAGGATCCATATCAAATTTCACTTGAATTGGGCCAGCGGTTTCTGAGAAAAAACTGTTTGAAATATGGAACCCGGTTAATTTTGGTCCCAGGTCACTGAATGATGACTTTTCTTACCCATGAATCTTCATGTATTCATTTACTTTACCTGATCTACCAATTTGGTGACATTGTCTTCAATGGTTTCCTAAAAATCCATTATTTTCACTTTTTCCCATGCAAAAGCCTAAGTTGACAAATTTGACACTGCCATAAAATAGGTCAAGGTCAACCCAGGGTCAGCAATTGTAAAAACTATGACGAGCCCGAGTACCATATGATATATGCCAAGTTTCAAAGCCATTGGCCTTACGGTTCTGGAGAAGAAAATTTTTGAAGGCTTTTTACCATATATGGGCGTGGCGGCCATCTTGGTCATGTGATCTAGACCGTACTGGCAACTTTTCATTTGTTCAACTCACAAAAGCTCCATATTGAATTTCACTTAAATTGGCTCAGTAGTTTCTGAGAAAAAATGTTTTTTTTTAAATATGAAATCTGAGTGACCTTGGTCTAAGGTCAATGAATGACCTTGACCTTTCTTACCCATAGATCTTCATGTATTCAGTTACTTTACCTAATCTACAAATTTTGGTGACACTGTCTTCAATGGTTTCCCTAAATATCCATTATTTTCACTTTTTCCTATGCAAAAGCCTATGTCAGCAAATTTGACATTACTGTAAAATAGGTCAAGATCAACCCAGGGTCACCATTTGAACAAATTATGATAGGCCAGAGTACCATATGCTACATGCCAAGTTTCAAGGCCATTGGCCTTACGGTTCTTGAGAAGAAGAATTTCGAAGTTTCTTTACCATATATGGGCGTGGTGGCCATCTTGGTCATGTGATCTAGACCATGTTGGCAGCTTTTCATTTGTTCAACTCCCAAAGGCTCCATATTGAATTTCACTTCAATTGGCTCAGTAGTTTCTGAGAAAAAATGTTTGAAATATGGAACCTGCGTGACCTTGGTCTAAGGTCAATTAATGACCTTGACCTTTCTTACACATAGATCTTCATGTATTCAGCTACTTTACCTTATCTACTAATTTTGGTGACACTGTCTTCAATGGTTTCCTAAAAATCCATTATTTTCACTTTTTCCCATGCAAAAGCCTAAGTCGGCAAATTTGACATTGCTGTAAAATAGGTCAAGGTCAACTCGGGGTCACCATTTGTACAAACTATGATGGGCCTGAGTACCATATGCTACATGCCAAGTTTCAAGGCCATTGGCCTTACGGTTCTGGAGAAGAAGAATTTTTAAGGCTTTTTACCATATATATAGGCGTGACGGCCATCTTGGTCATGTGATCTAGACCGTATTGGCATTTTTTCATTTGTTCAACTCACAAAGGCTCCATATTGAATTTCACTTAAATTGGCTCAGCAGTTTTGGAGAAAAAAATGTTTGAAATATGGATCCTGAATGACCTTGGTCGAAGGCCAATGAATGACCTTGACCTTTCTGACCCATAGATCTTCATGTATTCAGTTACTTTACCTGATCTAAAAATTTTGGTGACACTGTCTTCAATGGTTTTCCTATAAATCCATTATTTTCACTTTGCCCCATGCAAAAGCCTACTTCGGCAAATTTGACATTGCTGTAAAATAGGTCAAGGTCAACCCGGGGTCACCATTTGTACAAACCATGATGGGCCCGAGTACCATATGCTACATGCCAAGTTTCAAGGCCACTGGCCTTATGGTTCTGGAGAAGAAGATTTTTGAAGGCTTTTTACCATATATGGGCATGGCGGCCATCTTGGTCATGTGATCCAGACCCCGCGAACAAACTTTCGTTCCCCCATCCCACTGAGGCTCCATATAAAATTTGGCTTTGATTGGCCCTGCAGTATAGGAGAAGAAGATCTTTGAAAATGGTAGACGGACGGACGACGGACCATGGCTATACTATAAGCTCACCTATGAGCCTAAAGGCTCAGGTGAGCTAAAAAGGCATGAGAGTTGTCTCTCTAGTGAAACAATGACAAATAGACTGCTTACACAGAGTTGATGGTTGTCAGTGAGAATCTGAATCTGTAAAATGGTCACTTAGCTTTAAGGCATTCAAGTGACTTACATGTAAATTACAGTAATTCTATCCACAAAAGGGACTGCTCAAAATATATAAATTGCATGTGACTTCATTTAAAATTCTTAGTTAGAAATTAATATCCTGCTCTGTCTTCCACCTCCCCGTGGTGAGCAGGGGGCAACGGATATATGCCTTCCATTAAATTTGGAAGGTACTTATCCGGCTAACGGAAGCTACAGAAAACTAGAGCTGTCAGTGAAACTGACTAGGGCCCCGGCAGCGCTATCAGAGGAGTAGGAAAATTTGTGGATGGACAGACGGACAGACAGACAGACGGACGGACAGAGTGATTACTATAGGGCACCCACACTTTCAGTGCGGGGCCCTAATAATTCACTTTTGCAATATAAATAGAATATTGCATTTTAATGGAAAGGACATTCAAATGAACTATGTGTTAATGTACAGCTTCAAATTGTAGGATAATAAGCTGAATAGATAAATTAAGCCAAACACTGTTGCTGATTATCAAACAATCAAATTACTTGATATAATGAATTCATTCAAATCACAAACTGCATATCAAAAAGTGAAGATTCTGATCTAGTCTGATCAGATGGATCATTTAGAAGCCATCTGAACTAGATCTACATTGTTTGCACAGGTAGGGTTTGTTCTTTAAAACAGCAGGATAAGAGTTAAGTACATGATAAAAACTTTTGCTGTTTTTGTATCAGTTGTATCAGTTCGCTCCCGCCCATAGGGGCTCGAAGAAATATATGGGCTGCATCATGCTTCCACGCAGAGCTGAATCCGGCCCGCACACTAGTACTGGTAAACCGCTTAGAGGATCTAAGATCTAAGCCTGTCCAGGAACCGCGGTGCAAAGTGGACAGTCCATGCTAATAAACCCTATTGGTTTCATTGGGCGGCAGGGCTTGAGATGTCATTTCATCTCAATGTCAGGTAAAAGTCCCACAAAATTGGAAGTAACGTCTCCAAAATGACCTTTACAGTGTTGACAGGGACGTTAAACCTCAAATCAAACAAACAAACAAACAGTTGTATCAGTTACTTGAGACTTTTTGGACTGTTTGTTTTTTTCATTTTTGCCGTCCATGGCAATCTGTTGTTGATTTAACCCATTCAGTACCAGAAACCCCTAAAGGTGTACCTTGGCAAACAGTGCAGGCCCAGATCAGACGCTGCAGAAGGTGGCGTCTGATCAGGGCCTACACTGTTTGCAAAAAATTCAGCCATTTTCCAAATAAAGTTTGAAGAAAACTCAATCTGACAACCCTAAATTTCGAAATGGACTCCTGCTATATATAAGGTAGAAGATTCCATTTGGTACAAAATGGGTTAAACTTGTTAAATTTTGCTTTTATGGCAAGGTGGGATCCACTTTACATTATAACACCCCAGTGTGACAGGCTATCCTATGTGAATCAAAATATGGCATTATTTCTGTCTTAAGTTTTGGGATTATCATTCTTATCTTTGCCACAAACATGGTAAATTGTTGTACAAAATGACCTTATTGTAGATTTTTAATACCATAGAAACCCTAAAAATTTGAACATTCTGAGGACATGCTTTTGCATGGTTGGGTAGTGTTGGGGAATGGGAACACCTTCACGTGAGGCAAACCATGCAAAAGTATTTATGTCTCCCATTTCAATAGGGGTCAACTCTTAAAGGAAAGAATTTGCAAATTAGTTTTGTCTAAACCTGGCAAACATTGTAGGCCCTGGTCAGACAGGAGCAGTTTGATCTGGGTCTGCAGTGTTTGCTTAGGCCTGTTCATCCCTATATGGCATCCCTAATCTGTGTTTTGAGCAGCACTAAGAAAATAATACATACCCTTGTAACCGCCAATTTTCTATATAAAGTATGTTATATCCAAAGAAAGTCATGAATTAAACAAGAGGCTCAATGAGCCTAAACCGCTCACCTGAGGAACTTAAGTTTTAACAATTCACAGACTTGACTACTAAATCTGCTAATAGAATCCAGCCCATTGACCCTTACAGGATATAAGTCATCATTATTGCATTGCATTCCAAGTTTGAGACTTCTAGCTTCTATAGTTCCTGAGAAATCTTTGACGAAAATTTAACATTGGTCAAAATGGAGAGAAAGAAGAATGAAAGAACAGATGAACAAATAAGCTGAGAAAGCCCAATGTCTCTTACACAAAATAAGTCATCATTATTCTATTGAATACTAAATTTGATGCTTCTAGCTTTTATAGTTCCTGAGAAATCTTTGATTCAAAATTTAACATTGGTCTATTATCTCTATATGGAGAGAAAGAAGAATGAAGGAACAAATGAACCAGACTAGCTCCAAAACCTAATGCAGCCTTTCCCCTTGCCCAATGGTGCTACACATAAAATTTAAACAAGATTGGTCGACTGCCTTCTGAGATATGCTTCATTGAAAGTGTGGACGACGGATGGACAGCCGACGGACTCCGGAGCCTTGGTATACTATCAGCTCACTGGAGCCTTTGGCTCAGGTGAGCTAAAAATTCAAGTAGCTATTTCTGTCACAACATTTTCCCTACATTAAGTCTATGGGCAAATTTTTTTGTCTCTCAAGGTCACGTAACTCCGAGGTCAATATTCCGATTCGGCCCAAAATCGAACTTAAACGAGATTTTATGCCTGTCCTCGTTACCTGCAAGTTTGAAGCTGATATGAATAAAAATAAAGTTGCTATCGTGGTCACAACATATTTTTTTATGCTCAAGGGCAGGTAACTCCAAGGCAAATATTCCGATTCGGCCCAAAATCGAACTTAACCGAGATTTTATGTCTGTCCTCGTTACCTGCAAGTTTGAAGCTGATCTGAAAAAAATTCAAGTCGCTATCGTAGTCGCAACATTTTCCCTAATTAAGTCTATGGGCAAATTTTTTGTCGCTCAAGGTCACGTAACTCCGAGGTCAATATTCCGATTCGGCCCAAAATTGAACTTAACAGAGATTTTATGCCTGTCCTCATTACCTGCAAGTTTGAAGCTGATATGAATAAAAATAAAGTTGCTATCGTGGTCACAACGTATTTTTTTATGCTCAAGGGCAGGTAACTCCAAGGCAAATAATCCAATTCGGCCCAAAATCGAACTTAACCGAGATTTTATGTCTGTCCTCGTTACCTGCAAGTTTGAAGCTGATCTGAAAAAAATTCAAGTCGCAATCGTAGTCACAACATTTTCCCTATGTAAAGTCTATGAGCAAATTTTTTGTCGCTCAAGGTCATGTAACTCCGAGGTCAATATTCCAATTCGAACTTAACTGAGATTTTATGCCTGTCCACGTTACCTGCAAGTTTGAAGCTGATCTGAATAAAAATAAATAAAAATCAAAAATGAGTTCCTTTAAGAGCAATGGAAACATTCATAAGAAAGATGGGTCATACTACGTAGTTTCGGCTAATAAAGCCTCATCAGTGACCCTGTAATGATCCGGCAAAGAGAGCCAGAGGAAACATACTGCAATTTTGCGAATTTCGAATAGGCAGTCGATTCAAAGACTGATATAAATCAAAATGGGGTCCAAATAATTAAAAACATGTCTAGAATATATGTCCAAACCAATAAATATTTCCGATTTCTCAGAATATTCACACTGATCTCAAAGGACCAAAAGTAAAATATAAACTGCACTATGGTTGATGTACGGGGAGACGTTTTACGGCCGCCACACGGCACAACACCAGCTGCAGTGAAGGCAAATAAAAATCAAAAATGAGTTCCTTTAAGAGCAATGGAAACATTCATAAGAAAGATGGGTCATACTACGTAGTTTCGGCTAATAAAGCCTCATCAGTGACCCTGTAATGATCCGGCAAAGAGAGCCAGAGGAAACATACTGCAATTTTGCGAATTTCGAATAGGCAGTCGATTCAAAGACTGATATAAATCAAAATGGGGTCCAAATAATTAAAAACATGTCTAGAATATATGTCCAAACCAATAAATATTTCCGATTTCTCAGAATAGTTGCTATTGTGGTCACAACGTATTTTTTTATGCTCAAGGGCAGGTAACTCCAAGGCAAATAATCCGATTCGGCCCAAAATCGAACTTGACCGAGATTTTATGCCTGTACTGGTTATCTGCAAGAATGAAGTCGATCAGAAAAAAATTGACGGAGCTAGAGTGATGACAAGCTTTTTCCTATGTGAAGTCTATGGGAGCTAGATGTTGCCATGGCAACCAGAGTTCCACTCAGATCTGCCTGAAAACCTAATGAAGCCTTTCCACTTGCCCAATAATGCGACACATGAAATTTGATCAAAGTTGGCCAAGTAGTCTTTAAGATATACATTTTTGAAATTCCCATTAACCCTAATGCAAAAACACACAAGGGCAGGTAACTCCTAAGTGAATGATCCGAATCTGCCAGTTATCGAACTTGACTGAGATTTCATGGCTGTGCTGGTTATCTGCAAGAATAAAGCCAATCTGAAAATAATTGAAGCAGCTACGGTGATGACAACATTCTCCCCATGTTAAGTCAATAGGCAATTTTTTCAACGCTCAAGGGCACGTAACTCCTGAGTGAATAATCCGATTCAGCCCAAAATCGAACTTGATCGAGATTTCATGCCTGTCCTCGTTATCTGCAAGAATGAAGTCGATCAGAAAAAAATTGACGGAGCTAGAGTGATGACAAGCTTTTTCCTATGTTAAGAACGCTCAAGGGCACGTAACTCCTGAGTGAATAATCCGATTCAGCCCAAAATCGAACTTGATCGAGATTTCATGCCTGTCCTCGTTATCTGCAAGAATGAAGACGATCAGAAAAAAATTGACGGAGCTAGAGTGATGACAAACTTTTTCCTATGTTAAGTCTATGGGAGCTATTTGTTGCCATGGCAACCAGAGTTCCAATCCGATCTGCCCGAAAACAGTATGCAGCCTTTCCCCCTACCTGATAATGCTTCACATGAAATTTGATCAAGATTGGCCCACTGGTTCCGGAGATATACTTCTTTGAAAGTGTGGACGACGGACGACGGCTCGTGGTATACTAATACCTCACATGAGCCTTCGGCTCAGGTGAGCTAAAAATATAAGGTATGAAATGAATAACAGGAAAAACTTGGGCATTAAATTTGGACAATTTTAATGAAGATACATTCAACAAATATACTGCATTTTGAGATTTCATTCTTAACAATTAATGCTCACCAAGGCTCAAGAAAAACACAACTGCTGAACTCATTTAATAAATTAATTATCAATCTGTTATAACCTTAAACTGAATTGAATTTACTTCATGCTTTGGTTATAGATCTCAAGACATGTTAAAATACATGTATGTAGGTGGGTGGGGTAATATTACAAAACTGATATAGAATTATGCCCCTGTCTGACACAATTTCACGGCAGATAATAAGATTATCAAACTAAATGTTACATTTATGCCAGTGATGTAATTCAATGTCAATGAGATAGAAAAACGTTTTGAAGTGACTATTTGACAAGAAATTTCCATGTTTATGTGGAATTTCCATTTTTTAAAAGCCATCATGACATTATGCATGTCAGTATGACTAATAGACCATGAGGGAAAGCTGTGCTGGTTTAAATCTTGTTTATGCTCTCATGGTGTCATATGCCAAAAACTGCACTTAATTTAACTTCTTGAAGCTTACACATTCTTGGTAGTACACCAATAAATTGACTTTTGTGAAATATGTGGGTGGGGTAGTCGGAACCCCTGAATAGTTGATTTCTTTGGCAATGCTGGGAATTAATACTGTAAATGACCGTTAATAAAATTTATTTTTGTATGTTTTCTATACTTGATTTCAAAAATGTACACACATATAGTATGCACATGATGAAAGTGTTGCTCTATGTATATTTTTGATTAAAAATATTTTTTCTTTTCTTTTGGGGGTATATTTAAATATGGAAAAATATATGAGAAAGTAATCCATATACCTGTTATTTTCTCTGTCTGGTATTAACCCACATACCTTCTTGCATGACATAGTGGTTTTTGACAGTAATCTAAGGAGTAGTATTTTTTACAGATCAGATTTCGTTAAAAAATATGTGCAGTGAAATAGGTAAATTATCAGAGGCTGAATTCTTTGCCAATACATTGATATTTCATTTTTATTCTTTTGTGGGTATAAATTTGACAGTTTCTCATTATGAGTAAATATTATGAAGATTGCTTTTGAAATATTAATTATTACCAAACTGTTCTGTTGCCCAGTGATTTAGAAATCAGATACCAGGAATGCAATGTCTGTTCCAAAAGTGTGTAACTTTTAATACTCAAAATATGCTGTATGTCCTTACTTTGGTGACCCAGTATCTTGAAAACTAATCCATGTACCATCGATTTTCTTTTCATATTTCAAAAGCAAAAAGTGCAAATATTCAAAATGACAAGTTTCATCACAATCTATGGATAGCAATTTTTGGGTCAGGTGTACCCATTCCCCTTAAGTTTCGGATCCTTTTTTTTTTACCTTTGACCTCTAAGTATGACCTTGACGGTACGGACCTGGGTTTTGCACGTGACACATCGTCTGATGATGGTTAACATTTCTGCCGAGTAATTTTAAAATCCATCAAGAAATAAGGAAGTTATTGACCGCGTTTAAGTTTCGGATGCACAGACGCACGGACGAATGGATGGATGGACAGACAGGGGCAACGCTATATGCCCTTTCCACCATTCTTCGAATGACGGGGGCATAAAAAATGTTTTCAGCTTTCAGCCTCTAATTAATGGTGGTAAAAAGGCAATACAGAGTTATGGTTCATGTGCCCTGCACATCGTCAAATGGTGCTTTACATTTGTGTGAAGTTTCATGAAAATATCTCAAACCGTTTTTGCGTTATGGAGCGGACAAGGTTAAAATTGTCATTTTTCAATGTTCAAAGGGAAATAACTCCAAACGTAGGCAATCCAGAGTTATGGTTCATGCGCACTGCACATTGTCTTATAGTGCTTTACGTTTGTGTGAAGTTTCATGAAAATACCTGAAACGGTTTTTGAGTTATGGAGCGGACAAGGTTAAAATTGCCATTTTTCAATGTTCAAAGGGTAATAAGTCCAAAAGTAGGCAATCCAGAGTTATAGTTCATGCACTCTGCATACGTCTCATAGTGCTTTACATCTGTGTGAATTTCATGAAAATACCTCAAAACAGTTTTTAGCTACAGTGAATAATGGAATTACGGAATCACAGGACAAGACAAATCCAATATAGCCCCCACTTTTTCAAAGCGGGGCTATAAAAATAAAGGCTACCATAATGATCTTAAGTATTGGGACAGACATGCCTAAGCAAACAGGGCAGACCCTGATCAGAGCAGGGAGTAGTCTGTTGAGCGTCTACACTTTATTGTGACAGACATGCACTTTTCTGACTCCTTGCTGGATCATGAAACAAGTTTGTAAACAAGAGGCCCATGGGCCACTACGCTTACCAGAGGTCATGTGGTTTATACCATATACAGGCAAGGTGCCCATCTTGGTCATGTGACAACAATACCACGAATAATGTTTACTTGCCTCACCCCCATAGAGGCTTTTCATGTAATTTGGTTTCAATCAGCACAGCTCTTTTACTGGAGAAGAAGATAAAAATACTGAATCAGAACCTTCCAAGACAAAAGTCAGTAATGACCTTGACCTTTGGAATTGATAAACTTCCATTCAGCTAACTGCAAATATCATTTTTGATGTAACAGCCTACCAGGCAATCAGAAATATCCACTACTTTGCCATTTTTCCATACAAATGTCTAAGTGACCAAATTTGATCTCGACATAAAACAGGTGAAGGTCAGCCAAAGGTCATCATTTGAACAAACTTGGTAGGGCCAGAGTCCCTGATGCTGCATACCAAGTTTCAAGATCATCGGCCATTCGGTTCTTGAGAAGAAGATTTTTAAAGGTTTTTACCATCTATGGGCAAGGCGGCCCATATTGGATACGTGACCCAGTCTTCACAAACAAACTTTCGTTCCCTCATTCCATAGAGGCTCCAAATGTAATTTGGTTTCAACTAGCCAAGTAGTTTAAGTGAAGAAGATAAAAAAACTGAATCTGAGGCGTCCTGGACAAAGGTCGGTAAATGACCTTGACCTTTGGAACTGATAAACTTCCATTCAGCTGATTGTAAATACCATTTATGATGCCACTAGCTAATATACAATCAGAAAAATCCACTGTTTTGCCATTTTTCCATACAAATGTCTAAGGGGCCAAATTTGACCTTGACGTAAAACAGGTCAAGGTCAACCTAAGGTCATCATTTGAACAAATTTGGTAGGGCCAGAGTCCCTGATGCTGTATACGAAGTTTCAAGATCATCGGCCATTTGGTTCTTGAGAAGAAGATTTTTAAAGGTTTTTACCATTTATGGGCATGGTGGCCATATTGGTCATGTGACCCAGTCCTCACGAACAAACTTTCGTTCCCTCATTCCATAGAGGCACCACAGGTAATTTGGTTTCAATTGGCCAAGTAGTTTGAGTGAAGAAGATAAAAATACTGAATCTGAGGCGTCCTGGACAAAGGTCGGTAAATGACCTTTGGAACTGATAAACTTCCAAACAGCTGATTGTAAATACCATTTATGATGCCACTAGCTAATATACAATCAGAAAAATCCACTGTTTTGCCATTTTTCCATAAAAATGTCTAAGTGACCAAATTTGACCTTGACGTAAAACAGGTCATGGTCAACCTAAGGCCATCATTTGAACAAACTTGGTAGGGCCAGAGTCCCTGATGTATACCAAGTTTCAAGATCATCGGTCATTCGGTTCTTGAGAAGAAGATTTTAAAAGATTTTTACCATATATGGGCATGGCGGCCATATTGGTCATGTGACCCAGTCCTCACGAATCAACTTTCGTTCCCTCATTCCAAAGAGGCTCCACATGTAATTTGGTTTCAATTTGCCCAGTAGTTTAAGTGAAGAGGAAGATAAAAATACTGAATCTTTGGCATCCTGGACAAAGGTCGGTAAATGACCTTGACCTTTGAAACTGATAAACTTCCATTCAGCTGATTGCAAATACATTTCTGATGCCACTAGCTAACACACAGTCAGAAAAATCCACTGTTTTTGCCATTTTTCCGTACAAATGTCTAAGTGACCAAATTTGATCTTGATGTAAAACAGGTCAAGGTTAACCAAAGGTCATTATTTGAACAAACTTGGTAGGGCCAAAGTCCCCGATGCTGCATACCAAGTTTCAAGATCATCGGCTATCGGTTCTTGAGATGAAGATTTTTAAAGGTTTTTACCATATATGGGCATGGCGGCCATATTGGTCATGTGACCCAGTCCTCCCGAACAAACTTTCGTTTCCCCTTCCCATAGAGGCTCCACATGTAATTTGGTTTCAATTGGCCAAGTAGTTTCAGAGTAGATGTTGGTTGAAAATGTTGACAACGCTGACGCAGACGACGGACCAATGCCTATACTATAAGCTCCCCTGGAGCCTTCGGCTCTGGTGAGCTAAAAATGTAGGAGAACTACAGCAAGTTCTCCAGGTGTCTGAATTTTTAGGATTTTTACTGTAGTTCTAGAGGTCATCTTAATGGTATGGATAAATTTTTATTAGTCTGACTATTTGAATATCATTTCTTTCATCTACAATAAATCATCCTCTTTACAATATTATTATTCCTTGTTCTGCTGAGCCCGGATATGCTTTATTTTTCAAACAATGTAGATCCAGATCAGATGGCTTTTGAAGAAGCTATCTGATCAGGATCTACATTGTTTGTCATTCAGATTGTGAATTTGTTGCAATAATTTGCATCAAGTAATCTGATTGGTTGATAATCAGTAGTGGGTGTGGCAGATTAAAATATTCAGCAGGACAAGGGTTAATGGGATCAAAGCAGAAACCATCCTTGTTAAACAACTGTTATATACTAACAAAAAAATGAACCGATTATATGTTCATTTTTCTTTATAATCTACATATTTTTGGGACCCATCTTTAACTAATGTAATATCCAAAACCATATTGTAATGAATAGTGTTATAAAGAGGTTTAGGTGTACTTACAAACTTCGAAGACAATCATACATATCATTATAAATGTAACATATAATTATAAATATATTGGCAATCCATATAATTATATGAAAACGGACCCTTTTCACAAAGCACCAGTTTGACCATCGGTCCAGACCTACTTTCGACAAACTGCAGGAGGTTGTGGGGAGAAGGGGTGGGGAGATAAGGGCTCCACTGTTTGCAGTATGTTTAACATGGTATCATACTAACCTATAATTTCCTTCCTAGTTGTGTCATAATACCTCCACTTTTGAAAAGCAGGAAATATTTCCCTCAGGGTGTACATCACTGCTGCCATTAACTCATTTTCCATCTTCTCTTGGTACAGGGGCTGTGAAAACAAATCACTCAGCAGCTTAACCCACTTTAGAAAAGGCACCCCTAAAGGGAACACTAATTAGCAAAACAGTTCAACAATTGTCCAAATAGCTATAAATAACTCAACTTGACACAGCACTGAATTTCAAAACAAGATGTAGTGAGGAAGATTCTATTCTGCTCAAAAATGGGCCAATAGCAAATTATATTTTCCTTCCATTTTTTTTCATAAAAAAAAAGAAACAAGAGGCCCATGGGCCACTATGCTCACCAGAGCTCAGGGGGCACTGCCGACTGGCAGCAAAGTATTTTATTTACCATGGAAGCCCTGCGCCCAAGGATGCTTCAGAAAAAATTTGGACCCAATCGGCCTAGTGGCTTCAGAGGTCTGATGTCGCTTGAATGTGTTGTTGCAGGACAACAGATGACAACTGACTGACAATTTCCCATCTGTGGCAACCAATAGGCCTAAAAGAACATTATTAAAGGAACATTTCTATGTGAGTTTGAAAAAATATCTTGAAAGGCATAAATGTCATTTTTCAATTTTCCCCCATTAGAAGTCAATGGAAACTCTTAACTTGCCATAGCGAACAAACCAAAGAGCCAAATTTCATAAACCGGAGCTCAGATGGGCACTGCCCAATGGCAGTGGAGGGGGTTGGGCATGTCCCTAGCACATCCCGGGTGTCCCCCAGGTTGGTGTCACTGAATGCAACTTAACAAAAGGAACAAAAATATATTTCATTTAGGGGTTTGGATCTGTTAGGTTTCTGGAATATTGGGCCTGTTGTGAAATGGAGGGGTGGGGCATGGCCCAGGCACATCCCGAGGGACCCCTATGTTGGTGTCACTGGGAGCGTCTTATCATAAGAGACAAGAATATATATGGTTTACGGGTGGGGATCTGAATGGTTTCTGAGATAAATGGCATTTTATGAAGTGGAGGGGTTGGGGCATGTCCCCGGCACATCCAGGGGGATCCCCAGGTTGGTGTCACTTAATGCACCTTATCATAAGGAACAAGAATATATATAGTTTAGGGGTGGGGATCTGTAAGGTTTCTGAGATATAAGGCATTTTATGAAGTACTGGGGGCGTGGCATGGCCCCAGCACAACCTACTCGACCCCCAGGTTGACATAAAATCATATGGCTAAGAGATGTTTACTAAAGGAACATTTCTATGAAAGTTTTGTCAAAATATCTGCAAAGGCTTTGTAGATAATGCCATTTTTCAATTTTCCCCATTATAAGTCTATGGAAAATCTAAGTTGCCATAGCAACCAAACTAAAGAGCCGAATTTCATAAAAAACACAAAACCTGTAAAGGCAAATATGGTGAATATTTTCATAAACTCTCAGCCTCATAGAGCATACGGTTTCTGAGGAGATGATTTTTAAGTATTTTTTTTTCTATTTTTTTTTTTCATTTTGGTTTCCATGGCAACCAATACAAACAAGCAGTAGGCCTAAAATTATATGGCAGATAGTAGATTGCCTAAGTATATTTCTATGAAAGATTTGTCAAAATATCTGCAGCGGCTTGCCAGTAAATGCCATTTTTCAATTTTCCCCATTATAAGTCTATGGAAACTCTAAGTTGCCATAGCAACCAAACTAATGAGCCGAATTTCATAAACAAGAGGGCCATCATGGCCCTGGATCGCTCACCTGATCCATATGATAGAGTAACAAGTGGGCCTCGGGGAGGGCCATTATTGACCCCAGGGCTAAAATGTAAATAATGTTGAGGGAGGTCTAAAGAGGTGAAGCTTCATACCAAATATCAACAAAGGCTATAATTTGAACAATCTTGGTAGGGGTCCACTAGATGAAGCTACACACCAAATATCAAAGACCTGGGCCTTGCGGTTTCAGAGAAGAAGATTTTTAAAGATTTTCCCTATAAAAGCCCATGTAAAACCAAAAGGCCCTGCTGGGGCTGGGGTGGGGTCTGGGCCTTGTGGGGTGAAGCTTCATACCAAATATCAAAGACAAGGGCATTACGGTTTCAGAGAAGAAGATTTTTAGAGATTTTCCCTATATAAGCCCATGTAAAACCAAAGGGCCCCAGAGCGGGGGCATTTTTGGCCCCAGCACTATAATTTGAACAATCTTGGTAGGGTTCCACTAGATGAAGCCTCATACCAAATATCAAAGACCTGGGCCTTGCGGTTTCAGAGAAGAAAATTTTAAAAGATTTTCCCTATGTAAGCCCATGTAAAACCAAAGGGCCCCAGGGCGGGGGCATTTTTGGCCCCAGCACTATAATTTGAACAATCTTGGTAGGGGTCCACTAGATGAAGCTTCATACCAAATATCAAAGACCTGGGCTTTACTGTTTCAGAGAAGAAGATTTTTAAAGATCTTCCCTATATAAGCTCATGTACAACCAAAGGGCCACCGGGCGGGGGCATTTTTGGCCCCAGCACTATAATTTGAACTATCTTGGTAGGGGTCCACTAGATGAAGCTTCATACCAAATAACAAAGACCTGGGCCTTACGACTTCAGAGAAGAAGACTTTTAAAGATCTTCCCTACATAAGCCCATGTAAAACCAAAAGGCCCCGGGATGGGGGCATTTTTGGCCTACAGGGCCTGGGCCTTATGGGGTGAAGCTTCATACCAAATATCAAAGACATGGGCCTTACGGTTTCAGAGAAGAAAATTTTTGGCCCCAGCACTATAATTTGAACAATCTTGGTAGGGGTCCACTAGATTAAGCCTCATACCAAATATCAAAGACCTGGGCCTTTTGGTTTCAGAGAAGAAGATTTTCAAGATTTTCCATATATAAGTCTATGTAAAACCAAAGGGCCCCGGAGCGGGGCCATTTTTGGCCCTAGGGCTATAATTTGAACAACCATGGTTGGGGGTCCACTAGGTGAAGCTTCATACCAAATATCTGAGACCTGGGACTTGCGGTTTCAGAGAAGAAGTTTTTTTAAGATTTTCCCTGTAAAAGCCCATGTAAAACCAAAAGGGGGGGGGGAACCTGGGCCTTGTGGGGTGAAGTCATACCAAATATCAAAGACATGGGCGTTAGGGTTTCAGAGAAGAAAATTCTTAAAGATTTTCCCTATATAAGCCCATGTTAAACCAAAGGGCCCCGGTGCGGGGGCATTTTTTGCCCCAGCACTATAATTTGAACAATCTTGGTAGGGGTCCACTAGGTGAAGCTTCATACCAAATATCAAAGACCTGGGCCTAGCGGGGGGGGGGACCTGGGTCTTGTCAGAGAAAAAAATTCTTAAAGATTTTCCCTATGTAAGCCCATGTAAAACCAAAGGGCCCCGGAGCGGGGGCATTTTTGGCCCCAGCACTATAATTTGAACAATCTTGGTAGGGGTCCACTAGATGAAGCTTCATACCAAATATCATGCGGTTTCAGAGAAGAAGATTTTTTAAGATTTTCCCTATATAAGCCCATGTAAAACCAAAGGGCCCCAGGGCGGGGGCATTTTTGGCCCCAGCACTATAATTTGAACAATCTTGGTAGGGGTCCACTAGATGAAGCTTCATACCAAATATCAAAGACCTGGGCTTTACTGTTTCAGAGAAGAAGATTTTTAAAGATCTTCCATATATAAGCCCATGTAAAACCCAAGGGCCCTGGAGCGGGGGCCTGGGGGGTGAAGTCATACCAAATATCAAAGATATGGGCGTTTGGGTTTCAGAGAAGAAAATTCTTAAAGATTTTCCCTATATAAGCCCATGTAAAACCAAAGGGCCCCAGAGTGGGGGGGGGAACCTGGGCCTTGTGGGGTGAAGTCATACCAAATATCAAAGACATGGGCGTTAGGGTTTCAGAGAAGAAAATTCTTAAAGATTTTCCCTATATAAGCCCATGTAAAACCAAAGGGCCCCAGAGTGGGGGCATTTTTTGCCCCAGCACTATAATTTGAACAATCTTGGTAGGGGTCCACTAGGTGAAGCTTCATACCAAATATCAAAGACCTGGGCCTAGCGGTTTAACGAAGAAAATCCCAACTGACCAAAATAATGTTTTTCCATCATTTTATTGCAAGAAACAATATTTCAGATATAATTAAAGCATTTTAGACTAAAATTCAGTATGTTCCCAGATTTTAGTTAACCCATTACCACTCAGATACGTGTTTTTACGTGTCTGCACCCCCCCCCCCCATTTTAAGCCCCAGAAGCACATAAAATCTGCATTTCTACCCCTGGATAGTTAAGTTTGCTTTAGGATTTGTTGGGCAAAAAAGTGACCTGGTTTTTCGCGCGCCTCCCCACTAAAAATATTCCTGGGGGGGTTTGAAGGGGGGCAACGCCCCCCTCACATCCCGAAAAATTTTGGGTTTATGGCCCAACCGGCCGCTAAAATTTATATCTGAGGGTGTCTGGGGTCAAACATGCCTGAAAATTGGTGCTGATAAAAGATGCTGCAAACAGTGAAAATGGTTAGTGCCAACCACCTTAATGGTTGCCTTGACAGCTGTGTGAAGATTAAAATGTGGTCCAAAATTCATGTGAAAACACACTTTTTGCCAACTTTGAGATGCCCCCTCTTTACCAAGACAACAATGATCAAGTCATGAAAGGTTGCATTTGAAAGGCTACTGCCCAATGAACATTCATACCGAGTTTGGTGTAAAACAGACCATCCATTATGAAACAATGGCTAGTTGAAGTTGCTGTCAGGTGCAACACTGTGAAAATCAGTGAAATTCACAAAATCCCTGAGTGGTAAAGGGTTAAGAGAAGAAGATTGTTAAAGATTTTCCCTATATAAGCCCACGTAAAATCAAAGGGCCCCGGGGCAGGGGGCATTTTTGGCCCCAGGGCTATAATTTGAACAATCTTGGTAGGGGTCCATTAGGTGAAGCTTCATACCAAATATCAAAGACCTGGGCCTTGCGGTTTCAGAGAAGAAAATTTTAAAAGATTTTCCCTATGTAAGCCCATGTAAAACCAAAGGGCCCCGGAGCGGGGGCATTTTTGGCCCCAGCACTATAATTTGAACAATCTTGGTAGGGGTCCACTAGATGAAGCTTCATACCAAATATCATGCGGTTTCAGAGAAGAAGATTTTTTAAGATTTTCCCTATATAAGCCCATGTAAAACCAAAGGGCCCCAGGGCAGGGGCATTTTTGGCCCCAGCACTATAATTTGAACAATCTTGGTAGGGGTCCACTAGATGAAGCTTCATACCAAATATCAAAGACCTGGGCTTTACTGTTTCAGAGAAGAAGATTTTTAAAGATCTTCCATATATAAGCCCATGTAAAACCCAAGGGCCCTGGAGCGGGGGCATTTTTGGCCCCAGCACTATAATTTGAACAATCTTGGTGGGGGTCCACTAGATAAAGCTTCATACCAAATATCAAAGACCTGGGCCTTGCGGTTTCAGAGAAGAAAATTTTAAAAGATTTTCCCTATGTAAGCCCATGTTAAACCAAAGGGCCCCGGTGCGGGGGCATTTTTTGCCCCAGCACTATAATTTGAACAATCTTGGTAGGGGTCCACTAGGTGAAGCTTCATACCAAATATCAAAGACCTGGGCCTAGCGGGGGGGGAACCTGGGTCTTGTCAGAGAAAAAAATTCTTAAAGATTTTCCCTATGTAAGCCCATGTAAAACCAAAGGGCCCCGGAGCGGGGGCATTTTTGGCCCCAGCACTATAATTTGAACAATCTTGGTAGGGGTCCACTAGATGAAGCTTCATACCAAATATCATGCGGTTTCAGAGAAGAAGATTTTTTAAGATTTTCCCTATATAAGCCCATGTAAAACCAAAGGGCCCCAGGGCGGGGGCATTTTTGGCCCCAGCACTATAATTTGAACAATCTTGGTAGGGGTCCACTAGATGAAGCTTCATACCAAATATCAAAGACCTGGGCTTTACTGTTTCAGAGAAGAAGATTTTTAAAGATCTTCCATATATAAGCCCATGTAAAACCCAAGGGCCCTGGAGCGGGGGCCTGGGGGGTGAAGTCATACCAAATATCAAAGATATGGGCGTTTGGGTTTCAGAGAAGAAAATTCTTAAAGATTTTCCCTATATAAGCCCATGTAAAACCAAAGGGCCCCAGAGTGGGGGGGGGAACCTGGGCCTTGTGGGGTGAAGTCATACCAAATATCAAAGACATGGGCGTTAGGGTTTCAGAGAAGAAAATTCTTAAAGATTTTCCCTATATAAGCCCATGTAAAACCAAAGGGCCCCAGAGTGGGGGCATTTTTTGCCCCAGCACTATAATTTGAACAATCTTGGTAGGGGTCCACTAGGTGAAGCTTCATACCAAATATCAAAGACCTGGGCCTAGCGGTTTAACGAAGAAAATCCCAACTGACCAAAATAATGTTTTTCCATCATTTTATTGCAAGAAACAATATTTCAGATATAATTAAAGCATTTTAGACTAAAATTCAGTATGTTCCCAGATTTTAGTTAACCCTTTACCACTCAGATACGTGTTTTTACGTGTCTGCACCCCCCCCCCCCCCCATTTTAAGCCCCAGAAGCACATAAAATCTGCATTTCTACCCCTGGATAGTTAAGTTTGCTTTAGGATTTGTTGGGCAAAAAAGTGACCTGGTTTTTCGCGCGCCTCCCCACTAAAAATATTCCTGGGGGGGTTTGAAGGGGGGCAACGCCCCCCCTCACATCCCGAAAAATTTTGGGTTTATGGCCCAACCGGCCGCTAAAATTTATATCTGAGGGTGTCTGGGGTCAAACATGCCTGAAAATTGGTGCTGATAAAACATGCTGCAAACAGTGAAAATGGTTAGTGCCAACCACCTTAATGGTTGCCTTGACAGCTGTGTGAAGATTAAAATGTGGTCCAAAATTCATGTGAAAACACACTTTTTGCCAACTTTGAGATGCCCCCTCTTTACCAAGACAACAATGATCAAGTCATGAAAGGTTGCATTTGAAAGGCTACTGCCCAATGAACATTCATACCGAGTTTGGTGTAAAACAGACCATCCATTATGAAACAATGGCTAGTTGAAGTTGCTGTCAGGTGCAACACTGTGAAAATCAGTGAAATTCACAAAATCCCTGAGTGGTAAAGGGTTAAGAGAAGAAGATTTTTAAAGATTTTCCCTATATAAGCCCACGTAAAATCAAAGGGCCCCGGGGCAGGGGGCATTTTTGGCCCCAGGGCTATAATTTGAACAATCTTGGTAGGGGTCCATTAGGTGAAGCTTCATACCAAATATCAAAGACCTGGGCCTTGCGGTTTCAGAGAAGAAAATTTTAAAAGATTTTCCCTATGTAAGCCCATGTAAAACCAAAGGGCCCCGGAGCGGGGGCATTTTTGGCCCCAGCACTATAATTTGAACAATCTTGGTAGGGGTCCACTAGATGAAGCTTCATACCAAATATCATGCGGTTTCAGAGAAGAAGATTTTTTAAGATTTTCCCTATATAAGCCCATGTAAAACCAAAGGGCCCCAGGGCAGGGGCATTTTTGGCCCCAGCACTATAATTTGAACAATCTTGGTAGGGGTCCACTAGATGAAGCTTCATACCAAATATCAAAGACCTGGGCTTTACTGTTTCAGAGAAGAAGATTTTTAAAGATCTTCCATATATAAGCCCATGTAAAACCCAAGGGCCCTGGAGCGGGGGCATTTTTGGCCCCAGCACTATAATTTGAACAATCTTGGTGGGGGTCCACTAGATAAAGCTTCATACCAAATATCAAAGACCTGGGCCTTGCGGTTTCAGAGAAGAAAATTTTAAAAGATTTTCCTATGTAAGCCCATGTTAAACCAAAGGGCCCCGGTGCGGGGGCATTTTTTGCCCCAGCACTATAATTTGAACAATCTTGGTAGGGGTCCACTAGGTGAAGCTTCATACCAAATATCAAAGACCTGGGCCTAGCGGGGGGGGAACCTGGGTCTTGTCAGAGAAAAAAATTCTTAAAGATTTTCCCTATGTAAGCCCATGTAAAACCAAAGGGCCCCGGAGCGGGGGCATTTTTGGCCCCAGCACTATAATTTGAACAATCTTGGTAGGGGTCCACTAGATGAAGCTTCATACCAAATATCATGCGGTTTCAGAGAAGAAGATTTTTTAAGATTTTCCCTATATAAGCCCATGTAAAACCAAAGGGCCCCAGGGCGGGGGGCATTTTTGGCCCCAGCACTATAATTTGAACAATCTTGGTAGGGGTCCACTAGATGAAGCTTCATACCAAATATCAAAGACCTGGGCTTTACTGTTTCAGAGAAGAAGATTTTTAAAGATCTTCCATATATAAGCCCATGTAAAACCCAAGGGCCCTGGAGCGGGGGCCTGGGGGGTGAAGTCATACCAAATATCAAAGATATGGGCGTTTGGGTTTCAGAGAAGAAAATTCTTAAAGATTTTCCCTATATAAGCCCATGTAAAACCAAAGGGCCCCAGAGTGGGGGGGGGGGAACCTGGGCCTTGTGGGGTGAAGTCATACCAAATATCAAAGACATGGGCGTTAGGGTTTCAGAGAAGAAAATTCTTAAAGATTTTCCCTATATAAGCCCATGTAAAACAAAGGGCCCAGAGTGGGGGCATTTTTTGCCCCAGCACTATAATTTGAACAATCTTGGTAGGGGTCCACTAGGTGAAGCTTCATACCAAATATCAAAGACCTGGGCCTAGCGTTTAACGAAGAAAATCCCAACTGACCAAAATAATGTTTTTCCATCATTTTATTGCAAGAAACAATATTTCAGATATAATTAAAGCATTTTAGACTAAAATTCAGTATGTTCCCAGATTTTAGTTAACCCTTTACCACTCAGATACGTGTTTTTACGTGTCTGCACCCCCCCCCCCATTTTAAGCCCCAGAAGCACATAAAATCTGCATTTCTACCCCTGGATAGTTAAGTTTGCTTTAGGATTTGTTGGGCAAAAAAGTGACCTGGTTTTTCGCGCGCCTCCCCACTAAAAATATTCCTGGGGGGTTTGAAGGGGGGCAACGCCCCCCTCACATCCCGAAAAATTTTGGGTTTATGGCCCAACCGGCCGCTAAAATTTATATCTGAGGGTGTCTGGGGTCAAACATGCCTGAAAATTGGTGCTGATAAAACATGCTGCAAACAGTGAAAATGGTTAGTGCCAACCACCTTAATGGTTGCCTTGACAGCTGTGTGAAGATTAAAATGTGGTCCAAAATTCATGTGAAAACACACTTTTTGCCAACTTTGAGATGCCCCCTCTTTACCAAGACAACAATGATCAAGTCATGAAAGGTTGCATTTGAAAGGCTACTGCCCAATGAACATTCATACCGAGTTTGGTGTAAAACAGACCATCCATTATGAAACAATGGCTAGTTGAAGTTGCTGTCAGGTGCAACACTGTGAAAATCAGTGAAATTCACAAAATCCCTGAGTGGTAAAGGGTTAAGAGAAGAAGATTTTAAAGATTTTCCCTATATAAGCCCACGTAAATCAAAGGGCCCCGGGGCAGGGGGCATTTTTGGCCCCAGGGCTATAATTTGAACAATCTTGGTAGGGGTCCATTAGGTGAAGCTTCATACCAAATATCAAAGACCTGGGCCTTGCGGTTTCAGAGAAGAAAATTTTAAAAGATTTTCCCTATGTAAGCCCATGTAAACCAAAGGGCCCCGGAGCGGGGGCATTTTTGGCCCCAGCACTATAATTTGAACAATCTTGGTAGGGGTCCACTAGATGAAGCTTCATACCAAATATCATGCGGTTTCAGAGAAGAAGATTTTTTAAGATTTTCCCTATATAAGCCCATGTAAAACCAAAGGGCCCCAGGGCAGGGGCATTTTTGGCCCCAGCACTATAATTTGAACAATCTTGGTAGGGGTCCACTAGATGAAGCTTCATACCAAATATCAAAGACCTGGGCTTTACTGTTTCAGAGAAGAAGATTTTTAAAGATCTTCCATATATAAGCCCATGTAAAACCCAAGGGCCCTGGAGCGGGGGCATTTTTGGCCCCAGCACTATAATTTGAACAATCTTGGTGGGGGTCCACTAGATAAAGCTTCATACCAAATATCAAAGACCTGGGCCTTGCGGTTTCAGAGAAGAAAATTTTAAAAGATTTTCCCTATGTAAGCCCATGTTAAACCAAAGGGCCCCGGTGCGGGGGCATTTTTTGCCCCAGCACTATAATTTGAACAATCTTGGTAGGGGTCCACTAGGTGAAGCTTCATACCAAATATCAAAGACCTGGGCCTAGCGGGGGGGAACCTGGGTCTTGTCAGAGAAAAAAATTCTTAAAGATTTTCCCTATGTAAGCCCATGTAAAACCAAAGGGCCCCGGAGCGGGGGCATTTTTGGCCCCAGCACTATAATTTGAACAATCTTGGTAGGGGTCCACTAGATGAAGCTTCATACCAAATATCATGCGGTTTCAGAGAAGAAGATTTTTAAGATTTTCCCTATATAAGCCCATGTAAAACCAAAGGGCCCCAGGGCGGGGGCATTTTTGGCCCCAGCACTATAATTTGAACAATCTTGGTAGGGGTCCACTAGATGAAGCTTCATACCAAATATCAAAGACCTGGGCTTTACTGTTTCAGAGAAGAAGATTTTAAAGATCTTCCATATATAAGCCCATGTAAAACCCAAGGGCCCTGGAGCGGGGGCCTGGGGGGTGAAGTCATACCAAATATCAAAGATATGGGCGTTTGGGTTTCAGAGAAGAAAATTCTTAAAGATTTTCCCTATATAAGCCATGTAAAACCAAAGGGCCCCAGAGTGGGGGGGGGGAACCTGGGCCTTGTGGGGTGAAGTCATACCAAATATCAAAGACATGGGCGTTAGGGTTTCAGAGAAGAAAATTCTTAAAGATTTTCCCTATATAAGCCCATGTAAAACCAAAGGGCCCCAGAGTGGGGCATTTTTTGCCCCAGCACTATAATTTGAACAATCTTGGTAGGGGTCCACTAGGTGAAGCTTCATACCAAATATCAAAGACCTGGGCCTAGCGGTTTAACGAAGAAAATCCCAACTGACCAAAATAATGTTTTTCCATCATTTTATTGCAAGAAACAATATTTCAGATATAATTAAAGCATTTTAGACTAAAATTCAGTATGTTCCCAGATTTTAGTTAACCCTTTACCACTCAGATACGTGTTTTTACGTGTCTGCACCCCCCCCCCCCCCATTTTAAGCCCCAGAAGCACATAAAATCTGCATTTCTACCCCTGGATAGTTAAGTTTGCTTTAGGATTTGTTGGGCAAAAAAGTGACCTGGTTTTTCGCGCGCCTCCCCACTAAAAATATTCCTGGGGGGGTTTGAAGGGGGGCAACGCCCCCCCTCACATCCCGAAAAATTTTGGGTTTATGGCCCAACCGGCCGCTAAAATTTATATCTGAGGGTGTCTGGGGTCAAACATGCCTGAAAATTGGTGCTGATAAAAAACATGCTGCAAACAGTGAAAATGGTTAGTGCCAACCACCTTAATGGTTGCCTTGACAGCTGTGTGAAGATTAAAATGTGGTCCAAAATTCATGTGAAAACACACTTTTTGCCAACTTTGAGATGCCCCCTTCTTTACTAAGACAACAATGATCAAGTCATGAAAGGTTGCATTTGAAAGGCTACTGCCCAATGAACATTCATACCGAGTTTGGTGTAAAACAGACCATCCATTATGAAACAATGGCTAGTTGAAGTTGCTGTCAGGTGCAACACTGTGAAAATCAGTGAAATTCACAAAATCCCTGAGTGGTAAAGGGTTAACGAAGAAAATCCCAACTGACCAAAATAATGTTTTTCCATCATTTTATTGCAAGAAACAATATTTCAGATATAATTAAAGCATTTTAGACTAAAATTCAGTATGTTCCCAGATTTCAGTTAACCCTTTACCACTCAGATACGTGTTTTTACGTGTCTGCACCCCCCCCCCCCCATTTTAAGCCCCAGAAGCACATAAAATCTGCATTTCTACCCCTGGATAGTTAAGTTTGCTTTAGGATTTGTTGGGCAAAAAAGTGACCTGGTTTTTCGCGCGCCTCCCCACTAAAAATATTCCTGGGGGGGTTTGAAGGGGGGCAACGCCCCCCTCACATCCCGAAAAATTTTGGGTTTATGGCCCAACCGGCCGCTAAAATTTATATCTGAGGGTGTCTGGGGTCAAACATGCCTGAAAATTGGTGCTGATAAAACATGCTGCAAACAGTGAAAATGGTTAGTGCCAACCACCTTAATGGTTGCCTTGACAGCTGTGTGAAGATTAAAATGTGGTCCAAAATTCATGTGAAAACACACTTTTTGCCAACTTTGAGATGCCCCCTCTTTACCAAGACAACAATGATCAAGTCATGAAAGGTTGCATTTGAAAGGCTACTGCCCAATGAACATTCATACCGAGTTTGGTGTAAAACAGACCATCCATTATGAAACAATGGCTAGTTGAAGTTGCTGTCAGGTGCAACACTGTGAAAATCAGTGAAATTCACAAAATCCCTGAGTGGTAAAGGGTTAAGAGAAGAAGATTTTTAAAGATTTTCCCTATATAAGCCCACGTAAAATCAAAGGGCCCCGGGGCAGGGGGCATTTTTGGCCCCAGGGCTATAATTTGAACAATCTTGGTAGGGGTCCATTAGGTGAAGCTTCATACCAAATATCAAAGACCTGGGCCTTGCGGTTTCAGAGAAGAAAATTTTAAAAGATTTTCCCTATGTAAGCCCATGTAAAACCAAAGGGCCCCGGAGCGGGGGCATTTTTGGCCCCAGCACTATAATTTGAACAATCTTGGTAGGGGTCCACTAGATGAAGCTTCATACCAAATATCATGCGGTTTCAGAGAAGAAGATTTTTTAAGATTTTCCCCATATAAGCCCATGTAAAACCAAAGGGCCCCAGGGCAGGGGCATTTTTGGCCCCAGCACTATAATTTGAACAATCTTGGTAGGGGTCCACTAGATGAAGCTTCATACCAAATATCAAAGACCTGGGCTTTACTGTTTCAGAGAAGAAGATTTTTAAAGATCTTCCATATATAAGCCCATGTAAAACCCAAGGGCCCTGGAGCGGGGGCATTTTTGGCCCCAGCACTATAATTTGAACAATCTTGGTGGGGGTCCACTAGATAAAGCTTCATACCAAATATCAAAGACCTGGGCCTTGCGGTTTCAGAGAAGAAAATTTTAAAAGATTTTCCCTATGTAAGCCCATGTTAAACCAAAGGGCCCCGGTGCGGGGGCATTTTTGGCCCCAGCACTATAATTTGAACAATCTTGGTAGGGGTCCACTTGATGAAGCTTCATACCAAATATCAAAGACCTGGGCCTTGCGTTTTCAGAGAAGAAGATTTTTTAAGATTTTCCCTATATAAGCCCATGTAAAACCAAACGGCCCTGGGGCGGGGGCATTTTTGGCCCCAGCACTATAATTTGAACAATCTTGGTAGGGGTCCACTAGATGTAGCTTCAGACCAAATATCAAAGACCTGGGCCTTACGGTTTCAGAGAAGAAGATTTTTAAAGATCTTCCCTTTATAAGACCATGTAAAACCAAAGGGCCCCGGAGCGGGAGCATTTTTGGCCCCAGCACTATAATTTGAACAATCTTGGTAGGGGTACACCAGTTGAAGCTTCATACCAAATATCAAAGACCTGGGCCTTGCAGTTTCAGAGAAAAAGATTTTTAAAGATTTTCCCTATATTAGCCCATGTAAAATCAAAGGGGCCTGGGGCGGGGGCATTTTTGGCCCCAGCACTATAATTTGAACAATCTTGGTAGGGTTCCACTAGATGTAGCTTCAGACCAAATATCAAAGACCTGGGCCTTACGGTTTCAGAGAAGAAGATTTTTAAAGATTTTCCCTATATAAGCCCATGTAAAACCAAAGGGCCCCGGTGCGGGGGCATTTTTTGCCCCAGCACTATAATTTGAACAATCTTGGTAGGGGTCCACTAGATGAAGCTTCAGACCAAATATCAAAGACCTGGGCCTTACGGTTTCAGAGAAGAAGATTTTTAAAGATTTTTCCTATATAAGCCCATGTAAAACCAAAGGGCCCCGGAGCGGGGGAATTTTTGGCCCCAGCACTATAAATTGAACAATCTTGGTAGGGGTCCACTAGATGAAGCTTCATACCAAATATCAAAGACCTGGGCCTTGCGGTTTCAGAGAAGAAAATTTTAAAAGATTTTCCCTATGTAAGCCCATGTTAAACCAAAGGGCCCCGGAGCGGGGGCATTTTTGGCCCCAGCACTTTAATTTGAACAATCTTGGTAGGGGTCCACTAGATGAAGCTTCATACAATATATCAAAGACCTGGGCCTTGCGGTTTCAGAGAAGAAGATTTTTAAAGATTTTCCCTATATTAGCCCATGTAAAACCAAAGGGCCCCGGAGCGGGGGCATTTTTGGCCCCAGCACTATAATTTCAACAATCTTGGTAGGGGTCCACTAGATGTAGCTTCAGACCAAATATCAAAGACCTGGGCCTTACGGTTTCAGAGAAGAAGATTTTTAAAGATTTTCCCTATATAAGCCTATGTAAAACCAAAGGGCCCCGGAGCGGGGGCATTTTTGGCCCCAGCACTATAATTTGAACAATGTTGGTAGGGGTCCACTAGATGAAGCTTCAGACCAAATATCAAAGACCTGGGCCTTGTGGTTTCAGAGAAGAAGATTTTTTAAGTTTTTGGTGAAAAAAATCTATTTTTGGCCCCAAAAACCTATATGTGCAACGGACCGGAACCATTTGAACAACTTTGAAAGGGGACCACCTAAGGATCATTCCTGTGGAGTTTGGTCAAAATCCGATCAGTGGTTTAGGAGGAGATGTCGTTTAAAGAAATTGTTTACGGACGCACGGACGCATGACGGACAAAAAGTGATCCCATAAGCTCACCTCGTCACTACGTGACGGTGAGCTAAAAACACAAACTTTCAATCCCCCAACCCAAGGATGCTACAGATGAAATTTGGGCCCAATCGGCCTAGCGGCTTCAGAGGAGATGTCGTTTAAAAGTGTTGACGTCACACGACGACGCAGACGACGACGGACAACTGCCTATCCTATAAGCTCACCCGGAGCCTTCGGCTCTGGTGAGCTAAAAAAGAAAACAAATTCTGACAAGAAAGCAGTCTGAGGGACAGCCAAATCCCCCGCCACACGTTGTATCAAGGCTAAACCTCGTGACCTTCACCTGTGACCTTGATCTGAGTTGGCATGGTTTATTTATGAGTTCTGCACATCAGCTCATTGAAGGGGTATATTTCACGAAAGATTATTGAAAATCCTTCCAGGGGTAAAGGAGATATGGAACGGACATAAAATTCCAAGTTTCAAACTTGTGACCTTCAACTGTGACCTTGACCTCGAGTCGGCATGGTTCATTTATGGGTTCTGCACATCAGCTCACTGAGGGGGATAATTGACCAAAGTTTAATGAAAAAATCCTTGCAGAGGTAAAGGAGACTGGAACGGACACAAAATTCAAAGTTTCAAACTCTTGACCTTCAAATGTGACCTTGACCTTCAGTCGGCATGGTTCATTTATGGGTTCTGCACATCAGCTCACTGAAAAAGAATAGGTGACCAAAGTTTAATGAGAATCCTTCCAAGGGTAAAAGAGATATGGAAACGGACACAAAATTCAAAGTTTCTAACTTGTGACCTTCAACTGTGGCCTTGAGTCCGCATGGTTTCATTTATCGGTTTCTGCACATCAGCTCACTGAGACAAATAATTGACCAAACTTTAATGAAAATCTATCGAACGGTTCAGGAGATATGGAGCGAACAAGAAAGTGTTACGGACAGACATGGGCTTATATAGAGAAGAAGATTTTTTAAAGATTTTCCCCTATATAAGCCCACGTAAAATCAAAGGGCCCCGGGGCAGGGGGGCATTTTTGGCCCCAGGGCTATAATTTGAACAATCTTGGTAGGGGTCCATTAGGTGAAGCTTCATACCAAATATCAAAGACCTGGGGCCTTGCGGTTTCAGAGAAGAAAATTTTAAAAGATTTTTCCCTATGTAAGCCCATGTAAAACCAAAGGGCCCCGGAGCGGGGGCATTTTTGGCCCCAGCACTATAATTTGAACAATCTTGGTAGGGGTCCACTAGATGAAGCTTCATACCAAATATCATGCGGTTTCAGAGAAGAAGATTTTTTTAAGATTTTCCCTATATAAGCCCATGTAAAACCAAAGGGCCCCAGGGCAGGGGCATTTTTGGCCCCAGCACTATAATTTGAACAATCTTGGTAGGGGTCCACTAGATGAAGCTTCATACCAAATATCAAAGACCTGGGCTTTACTGTTTCAGAGAAGAAGATTTTTAAAGATCTTCCATATATAAGCCCATGTAAAACCCAAGGGCCCTGGAGCGGGGGCATTTTTGGCCCCAGCACTATAATTTGAACAATCTTGGTGGGGGTCCAACTAGATAAAGCTTCATACCAAATATCAAAGACCTGGGCCTTGCGGTTTCAGAGAAGAAAATTTTAAAAGATTTTCCCTATGTAAGCCCATGTTAAACCAAAGGGCCCCGGTGCGGGGGCATTTTTTTGCCCCAGCACTATAATTTGAACAATCTTGGTAGGGGTCCACTAGGTGAAGCTTCATACCAAAATATCAAAGACCTGGGCCTAGCGGGGGGGGGGGGGGGGGGGGGGGGGGGGGGGGGAACCTGGGTCTTGTCAGAGAAAAAAATTCTTAAAGATTTTCCCTATGTAAGCCCATGTAAAACCAAAGGGCCCCGGAGCGGGGGCATTTTTGGCCCCAGCACTATAATTTGAACAATCTTGGTAGGGGTCCACTAGATGAAGCTTCATACCAAATATCATGCGGTTTCAGAGAAGAAGATTTTTTAAGATTTTCCCTATATAAGCCCATGTAAAACCAAAGGGCCCCAGGGCGGGGGCATTTTTGGCCCCAGCACTATAATTTGAACAATCTTGGTAGGGGTCCACTCGATGAAGCTTCATACCAAATATCAAAGACCTGGGCTTTACTGTTTCAGAGAAGAAGATTTTTAAAGATCTTCCATATATAAGCCCATGTAAAACCCAAGGGCCCTGGAGCGGGGGCCTGGGGGGTGAAGTCATACCAAATATCAAAGATATGGGCGTTTGGGTTTCAGAGAAGAAAATTCTTAAAGATTTTCCCTATATAAGCCCATGTAAAACCAAAGGGCCCCAGAGTGGGGGGGGGGAACCTGGGCCTTGTGGGGTGAAGTCATACCAAATATCAAAGACATGGGCGTTAGGGTTTCAGAGAAGAAAATTCTTAAAGATTTTCCCTATATAAGCCCATGTAAAACCAAAGGGCCCCAGAGTGGGGGCATTTTTTGCCCCAGCACTATAATTTGAACAATCTTGGTAGGGGTCCACTAGGTGAAGCTTCATACCAAATATCAAAGACCTGGGCCTAGCGGTTTAACGAAGAAAATCCCAACTGACCAAAATAATGTTTTTCCATCATTTTATTGCAAGAAACAATATTTCAGATATAATTAAAGCATTTTAGACTAAAATTCAGTATGTTCCCAGATTTTAGTTAACCCTTTACCACTCAGATACGTGTTTTTACGTGTCTGCACCCCCCCCCATTTTAAGCCCCAGAAGCACATAAAATCTGCATTTCTACCCCTGGATAGTTAAGTTTGCTTTAGGATTTGTTGGGCAAAAAAGTGACCTGGTTTTTCGCGCGCCTCCCCACTAAAAATATTCCTGGGGGGGTTTGAAGGGGGGCAACGCCCCCCCTCACATCCCGAAAAATTTTGGGTTTATGGCCCAACCGGCCGCTAAAATTTATATCTGAGGGTGTCTGGGGTCAAACATGCCTGAAAATTGGTGCTGATAAAACATGCTGCAAACAGTGAAAATGGTTAGTGCCAACCACCTTAATGGTTGCCTTGACAGCTGTGTGAAGATTAAAATGTGGTCCAAAATTCATGTGAAAACACACTTTTTGCCAACTTTGAGATGCCCCCTTCTTTACTAAGACAACAATGATCAAGTCATGAAAGGTTGCATTTGAAAGGCTACTGCCCAATGAACATTCATACCGAGTTTGGTGTAAAACAGACCATCCATTATGAAACAATGGCTAGTTGAAGTTGCTGTCAGGTGCAACACTGTGAAAATCAGTGAAATTCACAAAATCCCTGAGTGGTAAAGGGTTAAGAGAAGAAGATTTTTAAAGATTTTCCCTATATAAGCCCACGTAAAATCAAAGGGCCCCGGGGCAGGGGGCATTTTTGGCCCCAGGGCTATAATTTGAACAATCTTGGTAGGGGTCCATTAGGTGAAGCTTCATACCAAATATCAAAGACCTGGGCCTTGCGGTTTCAGAGAAGAAAATTTTAAAAGATTTTCCCTATGTAAGCCCATGTAAAACCAAAGGGCCCCGGAGCGGGGGCATTTTTGGCCCCAGCACTATAATTTGAACAATCTTGGTAGGGGTCCACTAGATGAAGCTTCATACCAAATATCATGCGGTTTCAGAGAAGAAGATTTTTTAAGATTTTCCCCATATAAGCCCATGTAAAACCAAAGGGCCCCAGGGCAGGGGCATTTTTGGCCCCAGCACTATAATTTGAACAATCTTGGTAGGGGTCCACTAGATGAAGCTTCATACCAAATATCAAAGACCTGGGCTTTACTGTTTCAGAGAAGAAGATTTTTAAAGATCTTCCATATATAAGCCCATGTAAAACCCAAGGGCCCTGGAGCGGGGGCATTTTTGGCCCCAGCACTATAATTTGAACAATCTTGGTGGGGGTCCACTAGATAAAGCTTCATACCAAATATCAAAGACCTGGGCCTTGCGGTTTCAGAGAAGAAAATTTTAAAAGATTTTCCCTATGTAAGCCCATGTTAAACCAAAGGGCCCCGGTGCGGGGGCATTTTTGGCCCCAAGCACTATAATTTGAACAATCTTGGTAGGGGTCCACTTGATGAAGCTTCATACCAAATATCAAAGACCTGGGCCTTGCGTTTTCAGAGAAGAAGATTTTTTAAGATTTTCCCTATATAAGCCCATGTAAAACCAAACGGCCCTGGGGCGGGGGCATTTTTGGCCCCAGCACTATAATTTGAACAATCTTGGTAGGGGTCCACTAGATGTAGCTTCAGACCAAATATCAAAGACCTGGGCCTTACGGTTTCAGAGAAGAAGATTTTTAAAGATCTTCCCTTTATAAGACCATGTAAAACCAAAGGGCCCCGGAGCGGGAGCATTTTTGGCCCCAGCACTATAATTTGAACAATCTTGGTAGGGGTACACAGTTGAAGCTTCATACCAAATATCAAAGACCTGGGCCTTGCAGTTTCAGAGAAAAAGATTTTTAAAGATTTTCCCTATATTAGCCCATGTAAAATCAAAGGGGCCTGGGGCGGGGGCATTTTTGGCCCCAGCACTATAATTTGAACAATCTTGGTAGGGTTCCACTAGATGTAGCTTCAGACCAAATATCAAAGACCTGGGCCTTACGGTTTCAGAGAAGAAGATTTTTAAAGATTTTCCCTATATAAGCCCATGTAAAACCAAAGGGCCCCGGTGCGGGGGCATTTTTTGCCCCAGCACTATAATTTGAACAATCTTGGTAGGGGTCCACTAGATGAAGCTTCAGACCAAATATCAAAGACCTGGGCCTTACGGTTTCAGAGAAGAAGATTTTTAAAGATTTTTCCTATATAAGCCCATGTAAAACCAAAGGGCCCCGGAGCGGGGGAATTTTTGGCCCCAGCACTATAAATTGAACAATCTTGGTAGGGGTCCACTAGATGAAGCTTCATACCAAATATCAAAGACCTGGGCCTTGCGGTTTCAGAGAAGAAAATTTTAAAAGATTTTCCCTATGTAAGCCCATGTTAAACCAAAGGGCCCCGGAGCGGGGGCATTTTTGGCCCCAGCACTTTAATTTGAACAATCTTGGTAGGGGTCCACTAGATGAAGCTTCATACAATATATCAAAGACCTGGGCCTTGCGGTTTCAGAGAAGAAGATTTTTAAAGATTTTCCCTATATTAGCCCATGTAAAACCAAAGGGCCCCGGAGCGGGGGCATTTTTGGCCCCAGCACTATAATTTCAACAATCTTGGTAGGGGTCCACTAGATGTAGCTTCAGACCAAATATCAAAGACCTGGGCCTTACGGTTTCAGAGAAGAAGATTTTTAAAGATTTTCCCTATATAAGCCTATGTAAAACCAAAGGGCCCCGGAGCGGGGGCATTTTTGGCCCCAGCACTATAATTTGAACAATGTTGGTAGGGGTCCACTAGATGAAGCTTCAGACCAAATATCAAAGACCTGGGCCTTGTGGTTTCAGAGAAGAAGATTTTTTAAGTTTTTGGTGAAAAAAATCTATTTTTGGCCCCAAAAACCTATATGTGCAACGGACCGGAACCATTTGAACAACTTTGAAAGGGGACCACCTAAGGATCATTCCTGTGGAGTTTGGTCAAAATCCGATCAGTGGTTTAGGAGGAGATGTCGTTTAAAGAAATTGTTTACGGACGCACGGACGCATGACGGACAAAAAGTGATCCCATAAGCTCACCTCGTCACTACGTGACGGTGAGCTAAAAACACAAACTTTCAATCCCCCAACCCAAGGATGCTACAGATGAAATTTGGGCCCAATCGGCCTAGCGGCTTCAGAGGAGATGTCGTTTAAAAGTGTTGACGTCACACGACGACGCAGACGACGACGGACAACTGCCTATCCTATAAGCTCACCCGGAGCCTTCGGCTCTGGTGAGCTAAAAAAGAAAACAAATTCTGACAAGAAAGCAGTCTGAGGGACAGCCAAATCCCCCGCCACACGTTGTATCAAGGCTAAACCTCGTGACCTTCACCTGTGACCTTGATCTGAGTTGGCATGGTTTATTTATGAGTTCTGCACATCAGCTCATTGAAGGGGTATATTTCACGAAAGATTATTGAAAATCCTTCCAGGGGTAAAGGAGATATGGAACGGACATAAAATTCCAAGTTTCAAACTTGTGACCTTCAACTGTGACCTTGACCTCGAGTCGGCATGGTTCATTTATGGGTTCTGCACATCAGCTCACTGAGGGGGATAATTGACCAAAGTTTAATGAAAAAATCCTTGCAGAGGTAAAGGAGACTGGAACGGACACAAAATTCAAAGTTTCAAACTCTTGACCTTCAAATGTGACCTTGACCTTCAGTCGGCATGGTTCATTTATGGGTTCTGCACATCAGCTCACTGAAAAGAATAGGTGACCAAAGTTTAATGAGAATCCTTCCAAGGGTAAAAGAGATATGGAACGGACACAAAATTCAAAGTTTCTAACTTGTGACCTTCAACTGTGGCCTTGAGTCCGCATGGTTCATTTATCGGTTCTGCACATCAGCTCACTGAGACAAATAATTGACCAAACTTTAATGAAAATCTATCGAACGGTTCAGGAGATATGGAGCGAACAAGAAAGTGTTACGGACAGACAGACGGACGTTCTAACATGTCGGGTTTAAGGGCTATTTCTTTTGTTATTTACTTTTGTTTGGTTTAGGGGCTAACCGCCTAAACCTTTTATTTACAGAATAAATCCATTATTAACCAATCAGTTTCTATCGTTTTCTATTGTTGTCCAATCCGGACACTAGCCCCTAAACCTGACAAGTTCACCCGGACAGATGGACAGACAAACGTTCTTACGAGAAGCACATTCTGGGGATCCCAATGTTAACTCTATGGAGATTTTAACCCCATAATGTAACACTGTACAGCCACTAACCCCAAATTCACTCAAATTTTAACCCCATAACACCAAAATTTACGGAATAAACCTCATTATGGATCAATTGTACAGAACATTAACCCCATTATGTATGTGGCGTTTGTACGGACAGACGGACAGACAAAGGCCATTCCTATAATCCCCGCTCCGCTTCGCGGCGGGGATTAAAAATGGCTTTCATCCTATCTAATGAATGTGAAACCCCACCATGTCAAAATAGGTCTTTGTGGTCCATCAACCACTCAGCAAAAATATAGTCAGCCCTAATTATACAGATCTTTGATATGACATCCTATTAACCCTTGTCCTGCTGAGCCTGGATATGCCTCATCTTTCAAACAATGTAGAACCAGATCAGATGGCTTCTGAAGAAGCCATCTGAGCTGGACCTACATTGTTTGCCATTCAGATTGTGCATTTGTTGCAATAATTTTCATCAAGCAATCTGATTGGTTGATATTCAGTAGTGGATGAGGCCTATATAAATATTCAGCAGGTTAAGGGCTAACAAGTCTGTGTAATGAACATTATAGTGAGAAAACTGGGGGTTAGATTATTTACGTATTTCTGTTCCAAGACATAGGTTGTGGGTGCTCGTAAGATCCGCCTCAGTGAGACAGTTCTAAGGAGCACCCAAAACTTCAGACCCCTACACCAGACTGTAATCATCAATCCTTTTATTTAGACTGCCTAGAGGCCTTCAGTGATTGTCTGCTAGAGCAAATGGTGACCACCCCCACTCGTGGTCAAAATATCTTAGATCTCTTCTTCACTTCAAATCCAACCCTTGTCAATAATGTTTCCGTCTTGCCTGGTCTGTCAGACCACGATATTGTCCTGGCAAAAGTAAACAGCCGTCCCGAACTTACAAAGCAGGTCCCACGAGACATTCCCCTGTATAAAAAGGCTGATTGGGACCAGCTTAAACAATCAATGAGAGATCTACTATCCGAACTCGAGTCAGAACCTGCTACCACTGATAGCCAAGTGCTGTGGGATAAGTTTGCTGGCAAACTTCAGCAGGGGACTGACACATTCATTCCAATTAGGCAGGCAGGTACTCGAGATGGATTTCCCTGGATTAATCAGGAAAACCGCAGACTTATGAGAAGAAGGGACAAACTGTACAGGCGTTGGTCTCGGTCTGGTCGTTCAGATGACCAGAAAAAATTCCTTGACCAAAAACACCTAGTACGGAGAGTATCAGATAGGGCCTACCAGAAGTATCTGTCAGACATCTTAGGAGTCAGTGATGGTGAAGATGACCTAGATGCCCCTCCCAAGGTCAAAACAAAAAAGTTGTACTCCCTTCTAAAACACTCAAAACAGGACTCTGGTGGGATCACAACACTGAAGGCCAATGACAAAACTTACTCCATGGACTTTGATAAGGCCAATGCCCTAAATGGACAGTTTAATTCAGTTTTTAGCCCTAAAAGCCCAACAAGCCTCAGGCAACTTGTGCAGAGGGCCCTCCAAGATGCATATGATTCTGGTATGAACCCTTGCTCCACGCCCCACCCACACACAGGACCCCAGAATTTATATGAAACAAATAAGAAACCCAGCTTCACACCCAGCCCACACCCCAAAATGCCTGAATATACATGTTTCATCCAAAGGCATAGAAAAACTGCTTCAAGGTCTAAACCCGCATAAGGCTGCAGGCCCTGATAAGTTCAAACCCGTAGTCCTTCAGACCCTTCATAAAGAAATTGCCCCCATCCTACAATTGATTTACCAGAGATCCTTAGATTCTGGTAAGCTTCCATCCATCTGGAAAGAAGCTAATGTATCCCCTATCTTCAAAAAAGGGGATAAAACAGACCCTGCCAACTACCGGCCAATTTCCCTAACCTGTGTCCTCTGCAAAGTGCTTGAGCATGTTGTGGCCTCCAACATTTCACCAATCTAAATATACTGTATGAACTGCAACATGGGTTCAGAGGTAAGAGATCCTGTGAGACACAACTTATTATGCTCATTGACGAACTCGCAAAAAACATGCAATCAGGAAAGCAAACAGACCTTGTCCTCCTTGACTTTAGCAAGGCTTTTGACAAAGTGGCTCACGAAAAACTTCTCCAGAAATTACACTTTTATGGCATAAGGGGGACAACTCTAAATTGGATAAAAGATTTTCTTGATAACAGGACTCAATCAGTTTTACTCAATGGTTCCAACTCGGATAACATTCCAGTGTCTTCAGGTGTCCCACAGGGCTCGGTTCTCGGACCCATGTTATTTTTAGCCTATATTAATGATCTACCGGATCAGGTTAGATCCAGAGTAAGGTTATTCGCCGATGACACAGCCATGTACCTAGCCCTTGATGCCAAAAATGACTCTGAGACCCTCCAAAAAGACCTTAAGTCACTTGAATCATGGGAAAAACTCTGGGATATGAGTTTTAACCCCTCTAAATGCCAGGTCATTCATGTGACCCGACGTAAAGACCCCTTTGAAACTGTATATCACCTGCATGGCTGTATCCTTGAAAGTGTACCCTCATCTAAATACCTTGGGGTCACCATTTCGGAAGACCTCAGATGGACAGACCACATTAACAATATCAGCAAAAAGGCCAATCAGACTTTAGGATTTTTAAAATGGAATATTCGGGTCCACAACAGGGACCTGAAATCCACTGCTTACAAAACCCTTGTCCGCCCACAGTTAGAATATGCTTCTACTGTGTGGTCCCCCCATACTGCTTCTGACATCTATAAACTAGAAGCAGTCCAGCGTAGGGCTGCTAGATGGGCAACCAGAGACTATCAGTACCCGTCTAGCGTTACCAAAATGCTTCATGACCTCAAATGGCGTACCCTTGACCAGCGGCGCATAGACAGCCGTCTGGTCCTCCTATATAAGGTCACATATGACCTTGTTGCCATACCTGCTACTGACTACCTGATCCGGAACACCCGCTCCTCTGCAAGAAATCATTCTCTAGCATACAGACAGATCACGACTCTAAAGGACTACTATAAGTACACATTTTTCCCCCGCACAATCATCCACTGGAACGCCCTACCAGCCCACATACCAGTTCTCCCTACTGTGGCACAGTTCAGTACAGCTGTTTGCCAGGTATTCCACTCATCACCTTAAACGCCAGTTACTGTTTTTATCTTTTAACTATACTAACACTCTCACTCGCACTGTACAAACACATTTCACCCACTTTTCTATCCCCCCTTTTTTGTTCGACTAACCCCCTTTAGCTCTTGGTTTCACCGGAATCACCATCTGAAGTCCTCCAAGGAGGTTAAGATGTATTGGAAGATAGATGGAAGATAGAAACCTATGTTTGGAGTTTAAATAAGCAAAATGTCACAAATTTTCATCCGAAAAGTAACCATTTTGGAGATGTGAAAGAATGCACTTTGTTACAAGGATTATTATTGCTATGACAACAAAACTCAATATAGCTATTCATTATGAAAACACGCCTATACAAATACATTGTAAATTTCACCACCGAAAAATGAAAATTTTCAGATGAAAAATTGTGATATTTTTCTAACTTCTGCTCAAAACATAGATTGTAGGTACTCGGCGAGGTGGTTCTAACGAGTACCAACAATCTATGTTTCTGAGCAGTAATAAGAAAAATTATGTATACCCCTGCAAACCCCAGTTTTACTATATAAAAGTGGGGTTTAAGGGGGTCAAAATTATATAGGCGTGTTTTCGTGATGAAACTCGTTATAACACCAATTTCAATGTAACAAATCCTTAGCTTAACCCTTTCCCACTCAGATACGTGTTTTTACGTGTCTGCACCCCCCCCCCCATTTTAAGCCCCAGAAGCACCTAAAATCTGCATTTCTACCCCTGGATGGTAAGGTTTGCATTAGGATTTGTTGGGCAAAAAAGTGAACTGTTTTTTCGCGCGCCTCCCCACTAAAAATATTCTAGGGGGGATTGAAGGGGGGCAACGCCCCCCTCACATCCCGAAAAATTTTGGGTGTATGGAATGACCGGCCGCTAAAATTTATATCTGAGGGTGTCTGGGGTCAAAAATGCCTGAAAATTGATGCTGATAGAACATGCTGCAAACAGTGAAAATGGCCAGTGCCAAACACCTTAATTGTTGCCTTGACAGCTGTGTGAAGATTAAAATGTGGTCATAAAATTCATGTGAAAACACACTTTTTGCCAACTTTGAGATGCCCCCTCTTTACCATGACAACAATGATCAAGTCATGAAAGGTTGCATTTGAAAGGCTACTGCCCAATGAACATTCATACCGAGATTGGTGTAAAACAGACCATCAATAATGAAACAATGGCTAGTTGAAGTTCCTGTCAGGTGCAACACTGAAAATCAGCGAAATTCACAAAATCCCTGAGTGGTAAAGGGTTAATATTGAAACAGATTAATGGAGATATTCAAGAATACTATATTTGGGTTAAACAATATTTTATTTCTTTCAAGCAATGATTATAGAATACAAGTACACCACAACCTCATTAAAACACGGTTCATTATAACACTGTTTTGGATATAACACGGGTTTCAAGATGGATCCCAAAAATAGCCATCGGAAGAGATGGCAAATCCCCCGACCAAAAGCCAATATGGCCTTCAGAAGATTGTTCACCAATAGAAAGTGCACCAGAATTAAACCAGCAATATATCACAAAAGAATTGCAGTTATGGCCATCACAAGATTATAGTGTCAGGGGAGATAACGAAACAAGAAGCCCATGGGCCACGATGCTCACCAGAGCTCAGACAGGCACTGCCCACTGGCAGCCATGTATGGTTTTGATTTATTGATTATAAAGTCTCCCAAATGAACCCCCATTTCATGAGGACTCTGTATCTGAAATATTCGGCCTTTTATGAAGTGGAGGGGTGGGAGATGACCCAACAGAGCCCAATTTGATATCATTGAATGCATCTTATCATAAGGAACAAGAAAATATATGGTTTATGGGTGGGGGGCGGGGATCTTAACGGTTTCTGAGATATTGGGCCTTTTATGAAGTGGAGGGGATGGGGAATGGCCCGGGCACTCCCAAGAGACCCCCAGGTTGGTGTCTCTGAATGCGTTTTATCATAAAAAACAAGAATGTATATATGGTTTAGGGGTGGGAATCTGATAGGTTTCTGAGATTTATCGCCTTTTATGAAGTGGCAGGGTGGGAAATGGCCCCAGCACACCCCTGAAGATCCCTAGGTTGGACTCATTGAATGCGTCTTATAATAAAGAACAAGAATATATATGGATAAGGGGTGGGGATCTGAACGGTTTCTGAGAATTTGGGGCCTTTTATGGAGTGGAGGGGGTAGGACATGGCCCGGGCACATCCCAGAGGAACCCCAGGTTGGTGTAACTGAATGGGTCTTATCATAAGAAACAAAAATATATATGGTTTTCGGGTGGGGATCTGAAAGGTTGCCGAGATATATTGCCTTTTATGAAGTGGAGGGGTGGGGCAATGGCGCATCCCGGGGGACCCCTAGGTTGGTATCACTGAATGCGTCTTATCATAAGAAACAAGAATATATATGGTTTTGAGTTGAGGATCTGAATGGTTTCTCAGATATATGGCCTTTTATGAAGTGGAGGGGGTGGGACAAGGCCCTGACCCATCCCCGGGGGCCTCCAGGTTGGTGTCATTGAATGTGTCTTATTGTAAGGAACAATAATATATATGGTTTAGGGGTGGGGATCTGTAAGGTTTTCGAGATATTGGGCCTTTTATGAAGTGGAGGGGGTGGGGCAAGGCCCCGGCGCATCCCAGGGGCCCATAGGTTGGTGTCAATGAATGAATCTTATCATAAAGAACAAAAATATATATGGTTTAGGGGTGGGGATCTAAACGGTTTCTGAGATATATGGCCTTTTATGTTGTGGAGGGGGTGGGGCATGGCCCCGCCGTATCCCGGGGCCCCCAGGTAAGTGTAACTGAATGTGTCTTATCATAAGGAACAAGAATATATATGGTTTAGGGGTGGGGATCTGTACGGTTTCCAGGATATTGGGCCTTTTATGAAGTGAAGGGGCTGGGGCAAGTCCCCAGCGCATCCGGGGGCCCCAAGGTTGGTGTCAATGAATGTGTCTTATCATAAGGAACAATAATATATATGGTTTAGGGGTGGGGATCTGTAAGGTTTTGGAGTTATGGCCATCACAAGGTTATATTGTCAGGGGAGATAA
Source organism: Lucinisca nassula (assembly GCA_963580285.1). Lineage (NCBI taxonomy): Eukaryota > Metazoa > Mollusca > Bivalvia > Lucinida > Lucinidae > Lucinisca > Lucinisca nassula. Next base: position 53,653,010 of record OY757010.1, read on the forward strand.
CTCAAAAACCATGGCACCCAGAGTTGTGGTTCTTGTGCATGACACACGGTCTCGGCCTTGTGAACAACTGTGTCAGGTATCATCAATATATCTTAAAGGGTATTGGAGTTATGGCCATCACAAGGTAGTCACTCAATTTTATTGGAAGGGGAGATAACTCAAAAACCATGACAACCAGAGTTGTGGTTCTTGTGCATGACACGCCGTCTCAGCCTTGTGAACAACTGTGACAGGTACCATCAACATACCTCAAAGGGTATTGGAGTTATGGCCATCACAAAGTAGTCATTGTATTTTACTAAAAGGGGAGATAACTCAAAAAGTATGCAATCCAGAGTTCTTGTTCTTGCGCATGACACGCCGTCTCAGCCTTGTGAACAATTGTGCCAAGAACCATCAATGAATCTCAAAGGGTATAGGAGTTAGGGCCATCACAAGGTTGCGTCTACGGACGGACGGACGGACGGACGGACGGACAGACGGACGGACGCCAGGCTGATCGCTATATCCCCCGAACCTATTCGGTCGGGGGATAAAAATGTATAGATTCTATAGAAAAATGACCATAAATGGTCATTTTTCTATATAATCTGTTCATTTTTGTTTGGATATAACACGGTTGTTTAAATAACCCACGGTTTCTGCTTTGGACCCCATTAATTAGTGTTATGAAGAGGTTGCGGTGTACTGTGTATACAATATGATTCAGGATCTGATGTTATGACAGATGCTTATTTATTATGTGACACTGCTGTTATTTAATGGATAATGTTGTGTCATAAAAATTATATGACAACTCATGTAATAACACATGGTTACTGGCACCTAATGTCACGACGCCATCCTGTTTTCTATCGAAATTCTTTTGAACATTGACAGCAATGAAATGTAATTTAAAACTATATTATGATTAACATAATCTAACACCTGTGGTCATATGAAATTTATGCAACTCACCAAAGACTTGTTTCATAAATTTCATATGAAATGACCACTTGTGTAAGATCTTCTATAATATTTTCTTTCTATTTTGATACAAATAAGGAAATATGTTGGAGAATTACCTGTATAAGTTCGGATACAAAATCCAGGAAAGCCAGTGTCAGTGGGTACCTGCCCTGTGTACTCTCAAACCCTGCCAGCAGGGCACCATACAGGCCTGGGCTCAATCCTTGCCCACTGAAAAAGAAAAATAGTTCTAACTATTCAAATGCAAAAACTCTGTTTAAGATCATGTGATGTTTTGTTAACAAATCAAAGTCCTGAGTTTTGAGATCCGGTTTAAATGGGTTTTTATCAATTTTTGGGTTGATTGTTTACAAATTGACCTAAAATTACAAAGCCAAGGAGCTTTTCAATGATGAAGTCCATGTGACTATCACTGACTTATCAAAAATCCAGGTAATGGTTATTTATAGACAAGAATTCTGCCAAAGGCTATGTCGCGCCTGTGGGAGACTCTTACATTAGGGTGAAAGTTAGGGTGGTCACAAATGTTGACGGCTTGACAAACGGATGAACTGAAAGTTCAACCTCTATGTCGCGCCATGCTTAAAGCACTCAGCAGTTTAACCCAGATTGCAGCTTCTGATCAGGGTCTACACTGTTTGCTTACAGTACAGGAATTCAAGGGTTAAACAAAACAGTCTAAGTCCTTATTCGGGACAATTTTTCCAGCCAACACTTAGCGACAATTTAGCCACAAGGGCTGTCTGTGCTCTGATTCAATATAAGCCATTTATCATATGACGTCACATCTGAGAGTGTAATAAAGTCATGTAATAAATTCTGTAATCCACTAGTGAATTAAATCACTTAGATAAGTTAAATATACATGTATGACGTCCTTAATGAGGTCGGGTTTACTAATGGTGCAGTATTGACATTTTGTTAAAACAATTGTGAATAAAATGGGTCTTAAATGTCATATGACAAAAAGAATTGTGTATTTGTGTTCATGTATTAATGAATTTATCAAACTCGCCGAGGAAAAGGGATAAAATGCTCGGCAAAGCCTTAATCCCTTTTCCTCAACTCGTTTAATAAATTCAATAATACATGAGCACTCATGTAAGGTCCTCTATATCACAAACGTCTTTTTGTAACTTGGGAACAACAAAGTTCGGATTAGCAGTGTTGTCCCTAGACTGCGCCATTGCTTTATTCCCACGATTTTTGCAGCAATGTCGTGCAAGAAATAAAGTTCAATGGGCTATTGAAGTTTCACAGTATGAAGACTGATAAAAGTGTTTTGTTTGTTTGAGGTTTAACATCCTCGTCAACACTGTATAGGTTATTTTGAAGATGTCGCTTCCAATTTCGTGGGACTTTTACCCTACACTGAGATGAAATGGCATCTCAAGCCCTGCAACCCAATGTAACCACTAGGTTTATACACATGGATGGTCTGAATTGCACCACTTTCCCTGGGCAGGCTTAGAACTTCTATGTGGTTTACCAGTACTCATTTTCAGTTGGTTTCAGTTCTGCTTGGAAGCATCATGCAGCCCAATCTGTATCTTCAAGCCCCAATGGGCGAGGGCGGTGATAAAAGTGTTAATGGGACCATAAGACTCTAGCCTTGTTTCACAGTGTCCCTATTTCTTTGTACATGAGGTTTTGTGTCCCCCTCAACAATATTTAGGTCATTTTGTAGATGTTGCTTCCAATTTTGTAGGACTTTTACCCGACACTCAGATTAAATGACATCTCAAGCCCTACTGCCCAAAGAAACTGCTCGGATTAAAGGACCACTTTTTCCTGGGAAGGTTTCAACCTTCTAAGCAGTTTACCAGTACTTAAGTTTGGTCAGTTTCAGCTCTGTGCAGAAGCACCATACAGCCCAATCTAGTTATCCAAGCCCCTGTGGGTGGAGGCACCGCTGTGACTTGATAATCCTGTTTCATTTCTAACTTTGCCACTAAAATTCACATCTCTTTATCTGTCATTGACTGTCAACGTTTGTAATAAGAGTGTTTAGACTACAGTGAAACATCAATGAACTCTTAACCAGGCTAATTTGAACTCACTTAAGGGGAAAGGGAACATCTGACATATTTTTCTGCCCTTTTTCAGGTCTTCCTGTTTGCTTTTCTACAAGCCCTGTCTCACTGAACAAGAGGGCCATGATGGCCCTGGATCGCTCACCTGATCCATAGTGTAACAAGTCGGCCCCAGAGAGGGCCATTATTGGGCCCAGGGCTTTAATGTGCATAATGTTGAGGGAGGTCTTAAAGGTGAAGCTTCATACCGAACATCAACAAGGGCAATAATTTGAACAATCTTGGCAAAGGTCCACTAGATGAAGCTACACATCAAATATCAAAGACCTGGGCCTAGCGGTTTCAGAGAAGAAGATTTTTAAAGATTTTGGTATATAAGCCTATGTAAAACCAAAGGGCCCCAGGACGGGGGCATTTTTTGCCCCAGCACTATAATTTGAACAATCTTGGTAGGGGTCCACTAGATGAAGCTTCATACCAAATATCAAAGTCCTTGGCCTTGTGGTTTCAGAGAAGAAGATTTTTAAAGATTTTCCCTATATAAGCCTATGTAAAACCAAAGGGCCCTGGGCGGGGGCATTTTTTGCTCCAGCACTATAATTTGAACAATCTTGGTAGGGGTCAACTAGATGAAGCTTCATACCAAATATCAAAGTCCTGAGCCTTGCGGTTTCAGAGAAGAAGATTTTTAAAGATTTTCCCTATATAAGCCTATGTAAAACCAAAGGGACCCGGGGTGGGGGCATTTTTGGCCCCAGCACTATAATTTGAACAATCTTGGTAGAGGTCCACTAGATGAAGCTTCATACCAAATATCAAAGTCCTGGGCCTTGTGGTTTCAGAGAAGAAGATTTTTAAAGATTTTCCTTATATAAGCCTATGTAAAACCAAAGGGCCCCGGGGCGGGGGCATTTTTGGCCCCAGCACTATAATTTGAACAATCTTGGTAGGGGTCCACTAGATGAAGCTTCATACCAAATATCAAAGACCTGGCCCTTTTTGTTTCAGAGAAGAAGATTTTTAAAGATTTTCCTTATATAAGCCAATGTAAAACCAAAGGGCCCCCGTGTGGGGGGCATTTTTAGCTCCAGCACTATAATTTGAACAATCTTGGTAGGGGTCCACTAGATGAAGCTTCATACCAAATATCAAAGTCCTGGGCCTTGTGGTTTCAGAGAAGAAGATTTTTAAAGATTTTCCCTATATAAGCCTATGTAAAACCAAAGGGCCCCGGGGCGGGGGCATTTTTGGCCCCAGCACTATAATTTGAACAATCTTGGTAGGGGTCCACTAGATGAAGCTTCATACCAAATATCAAAGACCTGGGCCTTGTGGTTTCAGAGAAGAAGATTTTTAAATATTTTCCCTATATAAGCCAATGTAAAACCAAAGGGCCCCGTGGCGGGGGCATTTTTGGCCCCAGCACTATAATTTGAACAATCTTGGTAGGGGTCCACTAGATGAAGCTTCATACCAAATATCAAAGTCCTGGGCCTTGTGGTTTCAGAGAAGAAGATTTTTAAAGATTTTCCCTATATAAGCCTATGTAAAACCAAAGGGCCCCGGGGCGGGGGCATTTTGGCCCCAGCACTATTATTTGAACAATCTTGGTAGGGGTCCACTAGATGAAGCTTCATACCAAATATCAAAGACCTGGGCCATGTGGTTTCAGAGAGGAAGATTTTTAAAGATTTTCCCTATATAAGCCTATGTAAAACCAAAGGGGCCCAGGGCGGGGGCATTTTTGGCCCCAGCACTATAATTTGAACAATCTTGGTAGGGGTCCACTAGATGAAGCTTCATACCAAATATCAAAGACCTGGGCCTTGTGGTTTCAGAGAAGAAGATTTTTTAAGTTTTTGGTGAAAAAAATCTATTTTTGGCTCCTGTGACCTAGATGTGCAACGGACCGGAACCATTTGAACAACTTTGAAAGGGTACCACCTAAGGATCATTCCTGTGAAGTTTGGTCAAAATCCGATCAGTGGTTTAGGAGGAGATGTCGTTTAAAGAAATTGTTTACGCACGCACGACGGACGACGGACAAAAAGTGATCCCAAAAGCTCACCTCGTCACTACGTGACGGTGAGCTAAAAAGGGGTCTACTCTTCAAGGAAAGAATTTGCAGGCGATTCTAATGAGTACACACATTTCTTTATTTTATGTAAGATTGAAAAGTTATCCATAGGTCATCCATGTTATGCCTCCAGACCTTGTTTGTTTGTTTATTTGATTTGAGGTTAACGTCTCCGTCAACACTGTATAGGTCATTTTGGAGACACTGCTTCCAATTACCGACATTAAGGTGAAACTAGAAATGGTGTTTGTAAAACACAATGCCCCCAACCTTTGCTTGTCCCTAGATGGCAAAATATTCAACAAATATTGTTAAAGACTCAAAAACATACAACAAGAATTCCCCCGAAGGCTATGTCGCGCCTGTGGGGGCGCAAAGTCACCAAACCATGAAATCTAGGTCAAGGTCAAACATGGATACCTGCATAAAAATTGTAGTTGCAAGCATGTACCAAGTATCATCAATGAAACTCTTAACAGACTCTTTTATACACAACCAACAAGATAATTTATTGAAACTATTTTAATGAAATACATAATAAACATGGCTGTTTCTTCAACTACAATAATTAACAAATACCCTACTTTACAACCTACATATATAATACATTTGGCTCTCTTTTGGGGGCTGCTCACTCAAAGGTACTTGAACCATTCTGAGAACAACCTGATCGGCAGTTGTGGTCATAAAACATGACCCGGACATAAACTGATACTGTGATGATATGGAAACTGACAGTGATACTGTGAGACTGATATAGATACGGTGATAAGCAATACAGTTGTGCATGATCTGCATCATTGAACATGCTGATCTCAGGTGGTTCAGTGTCAAGCCATAAAATGATAAACATGAACTTTCTGTGTCATCTAAAATAAAAAAGCAACATTATTTTGGGGTTTAAAAGGCCATACCAAGAGTGAACAACCCCATGAGTGACATGTGGGCAAACTATAGTCATATACAAAATTAATTAGCTGCAAAATTATTACATTTCTAAATATAATTTTGTGTGTGTGTGTGTGAACAGAAAGGAGGTGCTGGGGTGGATGGCTGGGTTGAGCTAGTCTGAAGACCACTGTTCATATTCCTATCCAGGCCACAAATGACAAATCTCTTCTATGATCATCTTGGTACTAATTGATTGCACTCTCATAATCTCTTATTACATAACTCTACTACTCCCAGTTATCTTTGATCTGGTCAGAAAGTATCTTGGCAGCTGGAGTTACATAATTTAACATAACTTATGTCTGTAAATATTACTGATAAGCCCAGCAGATAGTTAACAGGTGTTCCAGTGTTGCAACAGAAATCTTCTGATCATGGTCTGCACAACTAATTTTTGGACCTCAAAAATATATTCTACCAATCAGAAGTGACAACAATAATACTAATGTGATACTAGAAACAATATATTGTGTATAAACCACAATTAAATAAATTGCCATTTTATACACAACCAACAAGATAATTTATTGAAACTATTTTAATGAAATACATAATAAACATGGCTGTTTCTTCAACTACAATAATTAACAAATACCCTACTTTACAACCTACATATATAATACATTTGGCTCTCTTTTGGGGGCTGCTCACTCAAAGGTACTTGAACCACTCTGAGAACAACCTGATCGGCAGTTGTGGTCATAAAACATGACCCGGACATAAACTGATACTGTGATGATATGGAAACTGACAGTGATACTGTGAGACTGATATAGATACGGTGATAAGCAATACAGTTGTGCATGATCTGCATCATTGAACATGCTGATCTCAGGTGGTTCAGTGTCAAGCCATAAAATGATAAACATGAACTTTCTGTGTCATCTAAAATAAAAAAGCAACATTATTTTGGGGTTTAAAAGGCCAAACGAATTTGATTGAAAATCAAATGAGGCCCCCAAAATATGAGCCAACCAACTAGTACTGACACTGATACTGCTGAAAGGGCACATTCTAGCCCATCTCAAACCAGACATTGGCAAACAATGCAGTCCCAGACAAAATGTCACGGAACATAATGTCTGGTCAGGTTCCTCTCTGCCTGAGCATTTCAGACATTCACCTTTGAAGTGTAAAGTACTCAACATGCCATGATCTCTGAAAATGACGGAATACATAAGGTAACTGTAGGTTATGGACATTTCCATACAAAACAACAACAACAAAAAATAAACGATTTTGTGCATATTGCGAGGTTAATCTATAACCCTGACAGTGTGTGTTTCCAGACGGAATGTGACAATACTGGAAAAATATGTTATACAGCTAATATATTTGTCATAAAGTATACTTTAAAAGGCTCTATATTCAATGTGTGGTCGACTCGCCCAGGAAAAACAGAGATAAAAAATTCTATAAAAAACTCTGAAACCTGTGCCCGTTTGTCAGTGTCTTACCACAGAATGTCGGGCCGCATTTTTACAATTGAACCTTCAATATGAATGAACTGAGCCTCATTGCAAGCTGACAAAAACTTGACACAATGTTTTAATGTGATGTCATTGTCATATGATCGATCTACTGTTTACAAATATAAATATATATATTCAAATTTTTCCTGATACAGCAGTGTTTACTCAATATACATGTACTCTGAATATTGATTTTTTGAAAAAAAAAAAAAAAAAAAAAAAAAAAACGATGATGTTTGTTGGACTGATTGCTAGAACTGAACAAATCCTATAGGCTTCTCCCCTTAACACAGATCACACGTGTATACAAACTTGTCTTACCCTTAGTAATTCACCTATCGGCAAGGATAACATTGTCCACAACAGCATGTGCTGTAGGAAAACTATTACCGCAAAAAAATAAAAATTCTACAGTTAGTACTTGCTGCTATTAAGCAAATCAGTTTCATGATCCAGCAAGGAGTCCAAAAATTTCAGACGGAATGACAGACAGTGCAAACTCAACCAGACTCTCCTTCAGAAGCAGTCTGATCGGGACTGCGCTGCATGCTTAGGCCTTTCTGTATCATATTCATGAACATTACGGCAATTATAGCTATGATTTCAGACCAATACTCCTCCCTGGATTCCCAGCAGGAGCACAATAATGAATATTCTTTCTTAACTAACATTGTTTCAACCCTAATCCAGTGCTGCGTGCCTGCCAGGTACCAGGTAATGCAAGCATACTCTGGGGGCATACTCGGTCTACTACAAAATATGAATGTTTATTGAGTCAAATATCTGCGTAACCCTAAATTCTTAGTCTTGGTATAGAGCCAGTTCCATGTATATTAATCGTTACTTGTTCTGGAAGTTGTTATTCTAAATCCACTATTCCTAGTCTACCGGTACTTGTAAATGTTGGCATCACCCTTAATGGCAAATAATATTCATGTCACATTAAAGGAAAAATCTGCTTCTTTGTCAAGTGTACTTCGATTCTGTTCAAGTTTTACTCTAGTTCATCATGTTTGACATCCAAAGCCACTGCATAAGCCATAGCTGACCAGGCTAGAACCACCAGGATTGCTCCATTCTGAAACTGACAAATAATCATAAATATGGTACTAGGACTACTATAACTTTTTGGCTCTATGACTGTTTTCTGACATTGTCCACACATACATGTACATAGTTGTTGAATTAGCACTACAATTACTGGATTGGAATTCAACCCATTTAGTACTGGAATCCCCAAAAGGGGTACTTGGCAAACAGTGTAGGCCCAGGACGTCTGATCAGGGCCTTCACCGCTTGCCAAAAGTTAAGTCATTTTCCAAATAAATATTTTTTTTTGATAACACATCCTGACACTCCTAAATGTTGAAATGGACTCCTGATATATATGAGGAGGAAGATTCCATCCGGTACATAAAGGAGTTAATCAGTCCACAATGCCAAGCATGTACATGTATCATATACTGTTAAAATTGATGACTTTATAAGCCTTACATTCTGATCATGTTGCACTGTTAGAATTTGAGACACAGTCATGTCGGCTGATATTATTCCACTGTTATAGTAGGAAACATTAGAATCATAGCCATGATTGTATTTCATTGTTGAATATGAAGAAACAGTTAAATTATGCAATCTGGTTGCTTGATATGGTAATTGAGACTGAACCAGGCAGTTGGATCTTCTGGACTGTTAGAATAAGAGACATAGCCGTGCAACTGATCGTCCTACGCTGTTAGAATTGGACTGATTGTGCTGCTTATCGATTCTCTCAACATTGTCATAATAACTATAAACTAGTGTGCTCTTACAAAATAGAAGTGAAGGCAATGATCAGAAATCGATACAATTGCCCTCTTACAAACCTTGACTGGCTAGCAAAATCTGCTCATGAGAATGGAAAATAAGACATATCATGTATACACTGTAAAATTTGGGAGATTTGAAAATCTAAGGTTTGCAACAATGACAAGGCTTATGCTGATTATCACTGCACTTTGGAGACCAAAGTCTGATAATAGTCTGAATGAAGCAGCTTAACATCTCGCTGATGTGAATCAGAATGATAAAAGTATATGTTTGATATCTTCTTCTCTTCTCCTTTTTTTTATTTTATTATTACCTTATGCACAAAGTCACAATCTGGGAGAGCATGATCAGTCTTGAATGCTTGATATGAGGTAACTTGACTGATGATGAATGATGGGATGATCCCGAGTGAAAAAGCCAGAGGGGAGGCGTGACGCAGCAGTCTCTAGGCTGAGGAGGCGTGAATGCTATACATCTTACGGTAGTATACCAAGTGAAGGCCAGAGTGGAGGCGTGAACGGTGCTCTCTATGAGGCCTGAATCAGGCGTGAATGCTATGCATCTTACGGGAAGACCCCTGATTATGACTTGACTGATGATAGATAGATGATCCCGAGTGAAAAGGCCAGTGCCGGGGCACCTTATGAGACCCGATTCAGGTGTGAATGCTATGCATCTTACGGCCGATACCGAGTGAAGGCCAGAGCGGAGGCGTGATCGGTGCACTCTATGAGGCCTGAATCAGGCGTGAATGCTATGCATCTTACGGGAAGACCCCTGAAGTGAGGCATGAAAACGGAGGCAAAGAGGCCTGTACGAGACACAGACTTAATCAAGCTAACCCCCAGATGATGAATTTCAGACAATATCCATGAATGTATCCATATATGAATAAAGGCACAACCTAGCCCTGAAGGAAGGCTGTTATAGCAGGCGCAAGTCCCAATCAAGGAAAGAATCTGATGAGCATGATGCTTGTTGCAGCTAACAACATGACATGGGATACAAGACAGTTGTAAACCAGAGGCTGGTGAAAACTGGAGTACCCAGAGCAAAACTACCTGACTTCCATTGCAGAACTTGGTGTCCCACACTTTATTTCACCCTGGTACGAGAGTATTAGATTTGCATATCTATTGTATGGAATTCTACACACGAACTGGGATACAATGCAATTGTAACTCAGAGACTGGTGAAAACTGGAGTACTCGGAGTAAAACTACCTGACTTCCATTGCAGAACTTGGTGTCCCACACTTTATTTCACCCTGGTAAGAGAGTATTAGATTTGCATATATGTTGTATGGAATTCTACACATGAACTGGGATACAAGGCAATTGTAACTCAGAGACTGGTGAAAACTGGAGTACTCGGAGTAAAACTACCTGACTTCCATTGCAGAACTTGGTGTCCCACACTTTATTTCACCCTGGTATGAGAGCATTAGAGTTGCATGTCGACTTACCTAATTCTACACATGAACTGGGATGCAAGGCAATTATAACTCAGAAGCGGGTGAAAACTGGAGTACTCGGAGCAAAACTACCTAACTTCCTTTGCAGAACTTGGTGTCCATGCTTTATTTCACCCTGGCATGAGAACATTAGAGTTGCATATCGATTGTATGGAATTCTACACATGAACTGGGATACAAGACCATTGTAACTCAGAGGCTGGTGAAAACTGGAGTACTCGGAGCAAAACGACCTGACTTCCATTGCAGAACTTGGTGTCCCACACTTTAATTGCACGGAATTCTATACATGAACTGATTTGTAAGACAAGCATTTACCAAAGCATTTAGAATATACTGAAATTAAAGTGTCTCAATAAGTCTGTTCATGTGCATGTAACAAAGCTATCCTCTGAATATTCTACCTAAGATCTTGCTATACTGTAAAGGGTGATTTGGAGCTTAGCAGCCCAGTCCTCCCTAAGTTTAGGTCCTATTGAGCTAGTAACTCTTCTGTGGGCAGACAATGGTGAGTAAAGTGTATCTTTTCTAACATATAATGACAAATGATTTCCTTATGCTGTTGACGAAGATAAGCTCTGTTGCAGCCTAAACTGGTGCATCAGTACATTGAGAATTAAGGCAAGATTTTCTTAGAATCAGCTGATTTGAAAACTAATGGAAAGCAATGACAATACTTATCTTTGATGTCTGTAACAGATCAAGGCCTTCTTCCCTGACACACTGATGAGTCTAAGGTAACTTATTTGATGTGGTTCAAGGCAACTTCTTTCCTGACACTGACACACAATTGAACTAAGTCTTGTATAGGGGTGTACTTATATGAGTAAGTTGAGACAACACACTTCTTCTGCCGTATACAGCACCAGCACTGTTCATGAAGTATTGTCAGCTCTTACAATTTTTTTTTTTTTTTTTTTTTTTTTTTTTATATAAAGGTTAGCTAAAATCTCACTGAAAGATGTCTGATTAAGATAGTGACCTGGATAACATATTTATGCTGTGATGCCAAATAAGAAATTGAGTCAGCACACTGATACTGTTTAAAATGAGATGACAATGAAAATGTTAAATAAACAATTTCTATGTAAAAGTCCACTGAGATATTAAAGCATGTAAGATAATTAATCCTTTTCAGAGTAATGTATCCAATCAATGAATAATGTTAAATCACAAAACAGAAAAGAAGAAAATATTGAGCTAGTCTGAAGACCACTGTTCATATTCCTATCCAGGCCACAAAATGACAAATCTCTTCTATGATCATCTTGGTACTAATTGATTGCACTCTCATAATCTCTTATTACATAACTCTACTACTCCCAGTTATCTTTGATCTGGTCAGAAAGTATCTTGGCAGCTGGAGTTACATAATTTAACATAACTTATGTCTGTAAATATTACTGATAAGCCCAGCAGATAGTTAACAGGTGTTCCAGTGTTGCAACAGAAATCTTCTGATCATGGTCTGCACAACTAATTTTTGGACCTCAAAAATATATTCTACCAATCAGAAGTGACAACAATAATACTAATGTGATACTAGAAACAATATATTGTGTATAAACCACAATTAAATAAATTGCCATTACATCAGGGTGAAAGTTAGGGTTGTCACACTATTTTACAAAGTCAGTGAACCATAAAATGTAGGTCAAGGTCAGAAATGGATACTTGCATTGAAGTTTCAATTCTTAAATGCAAGCTTGTACCAAATACAATTAATGAAGCTCTAATAGATCTTGAGAAATGGACTCTTACATTAGATAGAAAGTAAGGGTGGTCGCAATAATTCACAAAGTCAGTGAACCATGAAATATGGGTAAAAGTCAAACATGGATGCTTGCGTTGCAGTTGCAATTCCTAGATGCAAGTTTGTACCAATTATAATTTAAAAAGCTTTAATAGTTTTCGAGAAATGGTGAATGTCAGGGTGGTCGCAATAATTCACGAAGTCAGTGAACCATGAAATATAGGTCAAGGTCAGATATGAATGCTTGCGTTGAAGTTGCAATGCCTGGATGCAAGTTTGTACCAAGAATGATTAATGAAGCTCTAATAGTTCTCAAGATATGGACTTGCTGACAAGATTTTATTAAAAAAAACAAGGCATCGCATGCGATACAAATCCCCTCGCACAAGACAACTTCGTGTGTGGAAAACACTGAAATGGCAAAAGTCCAACTTGCTTGAGATATTATCATATGCAACATTTGTGTAAAGTTTGTTTAAAAATCCATCCATAAATGTAGGTTCTAGAGTGATGACAATATTTCTCTAAAAATAGTCATAGGGACCTTGACTTGAGGCCATGGCCGCGAAGTAGATCTTGCTCAAGATATTATCATAAGCATCTTTTGTGTGAAGATAGATTAAAATCATAAATGTAGGCGGTAGAGCAATGACAAAGTTTTTCTAAAAATAGCCATAGTGACCTTGACCTTGAGGTCATGACCTTGAAAGTCAAAGCAACTCGAGATATTACCATAAGAAACATTTGTGTGAAGTTCTATTAACATCCATCAATAAATGTAGGCACTAGAGCGATGACAAAGGTTTTCTTAAAATAGCCACAGTGACCTTGACCTTGAAAGTCAAAATAGTTCGAGATATTGTCATAAGGAACATTTGTGTGAAGTTATACTGAAATCGGTGAAGAAATGTAAGCGCTAGAGCCATGTCAAAGTTTTTCTAAAAAAAGCCACAGTGACCTTGACCTTGAAAGTCAAACTCACTCGAGGTATTGTCATAAGGAACAGTTGTGTGAAGTTATATTGAAATCAGTGAAGAAATGTAGTCGCTAGGGCGATGACAAAGTTTTTCTAAAATTAGCCACAGTGACCTTGACCTTGAAAGTCAAAATCACTCGAGATATTGTCTTAAGGAACATTTGTGTGAAGTTATATTGAAATTGGTGAAGAAATGTAAGCGCTAGAGCGATGACAAAGTTTTTCTAAAAATAGCCACAGTGACCTTGACCTTGAAAGTGGAACTCACTATAGATATTGTCATAAGGAACATTTGTGTTAATCGATTTTGAAATTGGTGAAAAAATGTAAGCACTACAGCAATGAAAAAGTTTTTCTAAAAATAGCCACAGTGACCTTGACCTTGAAAGTCAAACTCTTTCGAGGTATTGTCATAAGGATCATTTGTGTGAAGTTATATTAAAATCGGTGAAGAAATGTAGGTGCTGGAGCGATGACAAAGTTTTTCTAAAAATAGCCATTGTGACCTTGACCTTGAAAGTTGAAATGGCTTGAGATATTATCATAAGGAACATTTGTGTGAAGTTATATTGAAATCGGTGAAGAAATGTAAGCGCTAGAGCATTGACAAAATTTTTCTAAAAATAGCCACAGTGACCTTGACCTTGAAAGTGGAACTCACTAGAGATATTGTCATAAGGAACATTTGTGTGAAGTTATATTGAAATCGGTGAAGAAATGTAGGCGCTAGAGCGATGACAAAATTTTTCTAAAAATAGCTACAGTGACCTTGACCTTAAGGTCATGACCCTGAAAGTCGAACACACTTGAGATATTGTCATAAGGAACAATTGTGTGAAGTTATATTGAAATCAGTGAAGAAATGTAGGCGCTAGAGCAATGTCAAAGTTTTTCTAAAAATAGCCACAGTGACCTTGACCTTGAAAGTCAAACTCACTCGAGGTATTGTCATAAGGAACATTTGTGTGAAGTTATATTGAAATCAGTGAAGAAATGTAGGCGCTAGAGTGATGACAAAGTTTTTCTTAAAATAGCCATAGTGACCTTGACCTTAAGGTCATGACCTTGAAAGTCGAACTCGCTGAGATATTGTCATAAGAAACATTTGTGTGAAGTTATATTGATATTGGTGAAGAGATGTAGGCGCTAGAGCGATGACAAAGTTTTTCTAAAAATAGCCAAAGTGACCTTGACCTTGAGGTCATGACCTTGAAGTCGAACTCGCTCGAGATTTTTTTATTAGGAACATTTGTGTGAAGTTATATTGAAATTGGTGAAGAAATGTAGGCGCTAGAGCGATGACAAAGTTTTTCTAAAAATAGCCACAGTGACCTTGACCTTGAGGTCATGACCTTGAAAGTCGAACTCGCTCGAGATTTATTTATAAGGAACATTTGTTATATTGATATTGGTGAAGAGATGTAGGCGCTAGAGCGATGACAAAGTTTTTCTAAAAATAGCCACAGTTACCATGACCTTGAGGTCATGACCTTGAAAGTCAATCTCGCTCGAGATTTTTTTATAAGGAACATTTGTGTGAAGTTATATTGAAATTGGTGAAGAAATGTAGGCACTAGAACGATGACAAAGTTTTTCACAAATTACCAAAATGACAAAGGGCCATAACTCACAAAGTATTTTTCCGAATTTTGTCATAAGTTAATCAGTTCATCTACTCATCACCACCAATCAATTCACCAACTTTCAAGGCTCTAGCTCCAATAGTTTTTGAGATATCTTGCTGACAAGATTTTATTAAAAAAATTTCAAAGGGCAATAACTCTTAAGAGGGGCATAATCCGGACGAGAAAAAAAATACGTGTCAGCTAATTTTCCATGAGGAATCCATATATGAAATTTCAAAACCCTAGCATACACGGTTCGAAAGATATGCTATGCATCACTTTTAGCATACATTACAATGGGCACAAATTACCAAAATGACAAAGGGCCATAACCCACAAAGTATTTTTCGGAATTTTGTCAAAAGTTAATCAGTTCATCTACTCATCACCACCAATCTATTCACCAACTTTTAAGGCTCTAGCTCCAATAGTTTTTGAGATATCTTGCTGACAAAATTTTATTAAAAAAATTTCAAAGGGCAATAACTCTTAAAAGGGGCATAATCCGGACAAGAAAAAAAATACGCGTCAGCTTATTTTCCATGAGGAATCCATATATGAAATTTCAAAACCCTAGAATACACGGTTCTAAAGTTATGCTACGCATCACTTTTAGAATACATTACAATGGGCACAAATTACCAAAATGACAAAGGGCCATAACTCACAAAGTATTTTTCGGAATTTTGTCAAAAGTTAATCAGTTCATCTACTCATCACCACCAATCTATTCACCAACTTTCAAGGCTCTAGCTCCAATAATTTTTTAGATATCTTGCTGACAAGATTGTATTAAAAAAATTTCAAAGGGCAATAACTCTTAAAAGGGGCATAATCTGGACGAGAAAAAAAATGCGCGTCAGCTAATTTTCCATGAGGAATCCATATATGAAATTTCAAAACCCTAGCATACACGGTTCTAAAGATATGCTATGCATCACTTTTAGCATACATTACAATGGGCACAAATTACCAAAATGACAAAGGGCCATAACTCACCAAGTATTTTTTCGGAATTTTGTCAAAAGTTAATCAGTTCATCTTCTCATCACCACCAATATAATCACCAACTTTCAAGGCTCTAGCTTCAATAGTTTTTGAGAAATCTTGCTGACAAGATTTTATTAAAAAATTTCAAAGGGCAATAACTCTTGAAGGGGGCATAATCCGGACGAGAAAAAAAAATACGCGTCAGCTAATTTTCCATGAGGAATCCATATATGAAATTTCAAAACCCTAGCATACACGGTTCTTTAGTTATGCTATGCATCAAAACCGTAACGGACGGACGAACGGACGAACAGACGAACGGACGAACGAACCAGAAGCAATATGCCCCTCCAACTTTTTCAAAGTTGGGGGCATAATGACATCTCAAGCCCTGTCACCCAATGAAACCAATAGGGTTTTTAAGCAATGACGGACCGACTCACACCCCTTTGCCAGGGTAGGCTTAGATCCTCTTAAGCAGTTGACCAGTACTTGTGTGTGGTCAGTTTCAGCTCTGCTTGGAAACATCATGCAGCCCATCTATTTCTCCAAGCCCAGATGGACGGGGGCTGGCCTGCTGACCTGGCACTATAATTAACACTCAGTGGCTCAAACTACCCCTAACATCAAACAAATTTCCATGGTAACCAAAGGTATGTGAGCCACTTGACAGTGATTACCTTAAAACTTCTGCCATATTGTCAATATTTTCAGTGAGAAATGGCAACAATCCTGTCTGCTTCATGTCATGCCAGGCCTACAAAAACAGAAATGTAATACATATAAATAAACATCTTATAAGCCAGGGCCCAGCTGTTCAAAGCATCGTTAGCTTAACGAGCTCGTTAGTGGTCATATTGTTAACTGTTCTAGCAAGTTTAATATTTAGATTTTTGGTATTTTTGCTGAAAAAGTGTGAGCAGCTTTTGCATCCGCAAAAGCTGCTCACATTTTTTCAGCAAAAATATTAGCATATTTGCCATATTCAATTATCAAAGTTTTAACGATACGTTAACTAACGACGTCTTTAGTTTTGAACAACTGGCCCCAGGTCATGAAAAAAATAAAATGTTTGCTTAAAAACAGAAGTGAAGATCAGCCTTTGTGTTTGCTGCTTGTATTTTGTTTGTTTGTGTTGAGGTTTTACATCCCTGTCAACACTATTTAGGTCATTTTGGAGATGTTGCTTCTCATTTTATGGGACTTTTACCAGACACTGAGATGAAATGAAATCTCAAGACCTACAGTCTAAAGAAATGGCTAGGCATATGGAGAGGTCCAATTCGCATCACTTTTCCTGGGCAGGCTTAGACCTTTTAAGCAGTTTACCAGTATTCAGGTTCAGTCAGTTTCAGCTCTGCGTAGAAGCACCATGCAGTCGAATCTATTTTCCCAAGCCCAGATGGCAGCGTTTGCTGTCTGGATGATATAATATCTTTAATACCTAGATCTTAAACATCTAAACTATTGTTTATCTGTATAGTTGAGCTGGCCAGTTTGTATCTGTTACTGTCAGCTCTCATACATATTCTATGTATTGATTAAACATGGTTTAAATCACAATTGACAAACTGCTTAACAATTTGGTTGGAACAAATGTTCGATAATTTGACAATATTCTTTTTAATATAAATGGAGAAAATAGAAGAGACATTCAAGACGACAGGGCGGAGGAGCGAAATTAGAGTGCAAAAGACTATCTAACCCTACCTACTGGAAGGATACCAGGCCTTACTCAACTGTAAGCCAATATCATTTGGATGCCCCAATGCCCTAAAATGTACCACACCCTCTGGCATCATCTACCCAACCACACCCTCTACAGGTTTCAAAGGGTTTAGAAAAGAATCCCCAAATTAAACTCAGTCTGCATCTCTATCTGGATCCAGTTGTTCAACCCTTGTTAACTTAACGAGCTCGTTAGTGGTCAAACTGTTAACTGTTCTAACAAGTACAATATCTAAAATTGTGTTATATTTGCTGAAAAAATGTGAGTAGCTTTTGCATATGCAAAAGCTTCTCACATTTTTTCAGCAAAAATATTGGTATATTTGTCATATTAAATGATCAAACTTTTAAAAATTCGTTAACCAACAACATCATTAGTTTTGAACAACTGGCCTCTGGTGTTATGATTAACCCTCAGTGGCTCCAACCACTCCTATCTAGAACAAATTTCTGAAGTCCCAACAGAGTTTGAGCCAGTGAAATTCCACTGTACTTACCTGCTTAGGATGTAGTTTAGCTATACAAGTGATACACTCTAGGCTAGTAGACAACAGGTCAAGAGGAGGAGGGTTGAAAGCTGTAAATCTGAAACAAACAATTTGATTGGTAGTTCAATCAAATCTCTTATACAGTCAACCCTCTTTGTACCGATATTCGTTCTAACGGAAAACTCGTTAAAACGGCAATTTAAAAGGAATAACTACTTGGCTACAGGCTTAGCCTTGGTTCCAAGCGGTGTGGGCTTCCCTTGGGTTGGAAACACACAAATAGACATGAAAGGGTCTTGTTATCTAATACTCCAAGAAACAAATGCTATAAACATTTGTTAGAATGGCTTGAGGTGATTCTAACAAATGTCTATAAAATTTGTTTCTTGGAGTAATAATGGGGAATAGGCCTTTTATTATCTATCATACTCCTAACTGGGATTCTTTATAACGGCACAATAATAGAGAACAAATACTGTCGTTATAACAAGGGTCCTCTGCTGTTGGGGCCCAAGGGAGGAACAATGTTACCATAAAAATCCTAAAAATTCGAACACCTTGAGGACTTGCTGTAATTCTCCTAAAATTTTATCAAATTTGTTTCACAATCCAGCAAGGAGTCCAAAAGGTGCAAACAGTGTAGACCTTGATCAGACTGCCCATTCAGTAGCAGTCTGATCTGGGTCTGCACTGTTTGTTTAGGCCTATCTGTCCCAATACTTAGAAGAAGCCACAAAAGGTGAGAGCAGTCAGGTGTGTCCTTCGGCAAGACACGTTATGACAATGCCCAACTCAACCCAGGTGTAAATGGGTAGCAGTGGTGAAAAAGTCACTGCCTCTCTCGCCCACGCGTGATAACATCCAGAATGCGTGTTCAAGAGCGATTCATTAAGCTTGGAGCTTTCATCGCAACTGAACTAAAATAAATTAGTACTAGAATTTGTTTTTCTACAAAAACACAAATGTTTCCCCCGTTTTTGACCTCTAAGTATAACCTTGACATTGGAGGTATTGAGCTGGGTCTTGTCTGCAACACATCATCTAATGAAGATGAACATTTCTGCAAAGTAACTTTAAAAATGTTCATAGAAAAATAAAAAAGTTATTGGCCGTACACAAAAAAGCCCTTTTTTCCCCTTTGACCTCTAAGTATGGCCTTGACCTTTGAGGTACAACACATCGACTCATGATGGTTAACATTTCTGCCAAGATATTTCATAATCCATCAAAGAATAAGGAAGTTATTGACTGTCCCTTTTTTTACCTTTGACCTCTAGGTATGACCTTGACATTGAAAGTATGGACCTTGGTCTTGCACATGACTCATGGTCTAATGACGGTGAACATTTCTGCATGGTTACTTTACATATAAACACCGTCTATCATCGACACCGGAAATAGAATCCCGGTGAATCGAAAGTAATATCTGCAGGTGAAGGAGTGCATCTTGAAAATGAATTGTTTTACTGCTTGTAAGCTTTAGGTTAAGATTACTGTATCAAATATCAGTAGTGGACATAATTCGCTGCTGCCATGAGAGGTGCTTTCTTATAAAACGCACAATTGTGCAATTACAGACCGAATATTCGACAGCTGGTACCGTAAACAAAATGGATTTGGCAAGTTCGTTGTTGTTTTGTTTAATGTTTATGCCTTTCTACTGAAGTTTTTTCATTTAATCAGAAAGAACAATGACAGAAAAAATAATTTGCAAAAGAAACTCGTCTCAAATTGTACTTTCAACACAAATGTTTGCCTAAACGTAAATTACCTGTTGTACGGCGAATAGTAGTGTGGTGTACGGCTTGTTGCAAATTAGCGTAAACGAAAGTGTACGGCGAATAGTTCCATGTTTATAGCTGATGACATTTTAAAAGTATACCGGCCGGCCTTCCGATGCTTCTCTTACATCCACGAGGACTGTACTGCTCTGCATGTATGTCCTGTCAAAGTCGGGTGTTATATTTTGACGAAAATGCTGCTTCGAAATGTAAACAATGGCCGACAAGAACTGGGGCTAAATCAATAGATTCACCTGCCTGTCACAACATCTTTATCCAGTGTCATCAGACTTTTATAAACACAGTTCAACAGTTTTCACCCATTCTCTCGTCATATTAGCAAGAACCAATCACAATATAGTAATGTTAGTTAGGAACTAATGACTATGTATGGTTTTAAGACCATATTTTGCCACAGAGGCGTTATTGTGGGTTAAAAATAAGTGCGCATTATGAAATCACGGCTGTTCAAATATACACGCTTGGAAGACTCGTAAGGGGTAGATGGTGGTTATGAACTTAAAATCCTTACGGGAACTTTCGGCCATGACTTACGAGTGATTACACTACATTACGAGACTTAAAATGTCAACATTTTGAGACGAAATGACATCTAAAAACTTTTTCGCTCTATGAATACAACAGAATAAAGATGCATGGCCAGTCCCACGCGCACTACTTTCTCTAGGTTCTGCGGTTCGATTAGTTGCAGCGGTAATAAAGTTACGGTGTCCAAACATGCTACACTGGTATCATTTGCCGGGATAAATGCCCCAAACTGCACCGTCTATCGGACCGAGACGTTAACTGGAGCCCTCTACCCCCGTGCAGGGAGAATCATCTCCTATGCGAGTTAGAGATCTTTGCGTAATTACATGATGAGTTTAAACAATAGTTCATTAGTTAACTACATACGGTCACTAATAAACTATTGTTTAAACTAATCATGTAATGTAATCTCTCAGATCCAATTCCTGTGACAAATGGAATCAAGCAAGGTTGTGTGATAGCCCCGACACTGTTCCTCATTGGGGTGACATGGCAAAAGGTGCATAATTACTGTGTATGCTTTCACCCTGCAACTCTGGAGTATGTGTAATGTACACCTGAGAGTAATGGTCAAATGTGTCCGATCGCAGCAGTTGTTTTTAGGGCAGTTCAACAGCCCAGTCAACACTATTTAGGTCATTTTCTTCCCAACAGTTTACCTATCCACACGTTTACTGTGCAGGCTTATATGTAATCAGTTACTCTTCTTGAATCAGCGGAAGGGTGAGAATGAGGGAGAGAATGACCGTAGAAAATATTTCATGATCAATCTCCACGACAAGAGTGTTGCCGACCCCGGCACGTATCGAATCCAGGTCCTCCTGATCACCAGTCAGACGCACATCCGACTTAGCTCCCGAGGCCGGCCAATCACAGTAGATAGATAGATAGATAGATAGATAGATAGATAGATAGATAGATAGATAGATAGATAGATAGATAGATAGATAGATAGATAAGATAGATAGATAGATAGATAGATAGATAGATAGATAGATAGATAGATAGATAGATAGATAGATAGATAGATAGATAGATAGATAGATAGATAGATAGATAGATAGATAGATAGATAGATTCATGATCCATTGGTCGGGGAAGCATATATACCCTTAAAAGTGGGGGGAAATAAGGTTTGTCCATCATTGGCGTTTAGCAATAAAGAATAAAATAAATGCTTTTCCTCTTTCGCAGAAGAAATAAGATTCATGCACAGGCAAAAAAGACGGGAAGTGGTAATCTCCGGACAAAATTTGAAAACTTGAGACGTGAGATCACGACTGATATATATAAAAAAATTCAAAGCCAAATCAAAGAGGTTCTTCTGTCGCGGTTTATTTTTGTTATGGTTTGTCTTTGGGTGTTTGTGTCGCTTATATTATTTTATTGTGGATGGCCTTTTGGCCGTTTTGTGGGGTAGGGGAGGGGTTTATTTTTGTTATGGTTTGTCTTTGGGTGTTTGTGTCGCTTATATTATTTTATTGTGGATGGCCTTTTGGCCGTTTTGTGGGGTAGGGGAGGGGTGGCTGTCATTTTGGCTTTCCGCTATTGGTGTTTCCGTTTGGGTTTGTTGTTTCATGTTTGTGGTTCTTTCACTTTGGTGTCTCTGATGGGAGCTGTGGGTTGATAATGATTGTATCGATTCCTGATCATTGCCTCCACCTCTATTTTCTACAGATATATCAATAGTCAGAAGAAAGACAGACAAGGTATCCCGCCCCTTAATAAAAGTGAAGGGAACGGGGTTGCTGAATCAGACTCTGAAAGGGCAGGGGAACTAGTTGGTCAATTCAATGATGCGTTTAATAAAACTGAGTTCACGGAGGTTCCATTGACAAGAAGATCGGTCCTATTTATGGATACTATGGTTGTGCTATCGGCAGGAGTGATCAAGTTACGTAAAGGCTTAAACCCCACTAAAGCTTTAGAACCTGATGAGCTACATCCTAGATTCCTGAAGGAACTAGCAAAAGAGTTAGATCCAGTTTTTGTCCACCTTTTTAACAGTCTCTTGATATGGTTGAAATCCCCAAAGAATGGCACTAAGCGAACATTTGCCCACTCTTCAAAAAAGGAGATAGGGCTCTTAATCATAATTATCACCCTGTGTCTCTGACTTGTGTTCTGTGTAAATTGCTTGAACAAATAGTCTGCTCAAACATCATGGCCCACTTTGATGAACATAAACTTTTGTCAGAAAGATAACATGCATTAAGGAAAAGGCATAGTTGTGAAACTCAGTTGAGAACAACTGCTAATGATTGGGCAAAAATCTGGGACAAAGGGGGACAGTTAGACACATTTATTCTGGACTTCGAGAAAGCTTTTGACACCACACCACATGCACTACTTAAATCTAAGTTATTTGGTTATCGCATTGGGGGAAATACTCTCATATTGATAGATTCCTTTCTTTGCTACAGAAAACCGCCTTGTTGTTAATGGTGAATCTTCAGAGTGGGCACCAGTTTTGTCTGGAGTCCCACAAGGGACTGTTCTTGGTCCACTGTTATTCTCCCTGTACATCAATGTTGTTTCCACTGACACTGACTTTGCAATAAGACTGTTCGCAGACGATTGTGTTTGCTACCAGGAAATTAGAGATCCAGATGATTCACTGAAACTTCAGAATGATATAGATAGATCAAGATGTTGGGCCCGAAAATGGGACATGAAATTTCAGCCCGTTAAATGTAATCATCATTCATTGGAATGGAGTTTCAGACCCTTACTGCAAAATCTGACATTTATAAAGAATCATACTTCCCCCGAACTATATAAGATTGGAATGCCACTCCCGATTTGATTATTTCAGCAGCTGAAGATGCTGAAGATTGTGTATCTAAGTTTACCTCTTTAATGAGAGCTAGGGACTAACTTCCCATCACTGGTTCCTTTCTTTGCTACAGAAAACAGAGGGTTGTTGTTAATAGTGAATCTTCAGAGTGGGCTCCAGTTTTGTCTGGAGTCCCGCAAGGGACCGTTCTTGGTCCACTTTTGTTCTCCCTGTACATCAATGATATTTCCACTGACATTGACTCAGAAATAAGACTGTTCGCAGATGATTGTGTTTGCTACCGGGAAATTAGAGATACAGATGACTCATTGAAACTTCAGGCTGACATAGATAGATTAGGATGTTGGGCCCGAAAATGGGGCATGAGATTTCAACCAGTTAGATGCAATTTTATGCAGATAAGTTGGAAGAGATCTAATAAAGTTGAGGCTTCTTACACCTTAGAGGGAACGGTCCTCGAGAATGTGGACTCCATTAAATACCTTGGAGTGACAATCTCACACAACTTGAGATGGAATACTCATAATAGCAACATGTGTACTAAGGCAAATAGAACGCTTGATTTCCTGAGGCGAAATCTTCATCAGTGCCCTCAGGATGTAAAAGAGGCAGCATATAAAGGTCTTGTTCGCCCAATCTTGGAATATGGTAGTTGTATCTGGGACCCCAGTGGAGTGGTCCTTAACGATGAAATTGAGAAAGTTCAGAAGAGAGCTGCTAGATTTGTATCAGGCATTACTGCTTTGAAACTGGGAGCATGACTGGAATACTTGGAAAATTAAAGTGGGAGTCTCTCAAGAAAAGGAGAAAAGACAGTAGGCTAATCCTTTTATACAAACAGATCAGAATTGTTACTGGTGACACGTCAAATGACATTCATACACCAGATTCCAACAGATGACCTTGTTCCCCCAGCTAGACACTGTAGAAATCACCATTCGTTTGCGTTTCAGACCCTTACTGCAAGAACTGACATTTTATTATAAAGAGTCGTTCTTCCCCAGAACCATTAGAGATTGGAATGCCCTTCCTGATGCGATAATTTCGACAGCTGAAGGTGCTGATGACTGTGTAGCTAAATTTACCTCTTTGGCTAGAACTAGGGACTAACTTACCACATCACAGGTCGTGGTGTATGAATGTCATTTGACGTGTCACCAGTAATAATTCTGATTCTGATGCAGGTCGTGGTGTATGAATGTCATTTGACGTGTCACCAATAACATTTCTGATTCTGAATAAAGGAGCAGCCATTCCTATTCGCCGTACACTTTTTTGACTATATTCCGTACAGCTATCTGGTTGTAAACAACTAAACGCCGTACACATGGGTTTTTAGTTTTTAATAAATACGCTTAGTGCATGATAAAATCATGACCACTGAAAGTTTTCATTTACTACCCATTATAAATGGAAACAGGTAAAAGAAAGTTTAAGCGGAAATAAATCAAGAAATTATAAAATCTGAAACCGATTTTCGAAAATGCTGGTCTTCACTCAGTACCAAGCATCGATAAACTTGTGTTCTTGACTTTAAATCGAAACATACAGCTTCGAAAAACGCATACAATGTTGCAGAAATCCCTCTGTCATTTCAAGGAAATCAATTTACCCTGCACTTGCAGAAAATAGATCAGGAATAAAGGCTACACTTACCGTGCTCCATGCCTACTTTCCATTTGTATCGATTCACCGGGATTCTATTTCCGGTGTCGATGATAGACGGTGATAAAGTCCATCCAGAAATAAAAAAGTTGACTGGGCACAAAAAAAAAAACAAAAACTTTTTTTACCTCTGACCTCTTAGTATGACCTTGATCTTGGAGGTACCGACCTGGGTCTAGCGTGCACCACATCGTCTCATGATGGTTAACATTTCTGCCATGTAATTTCACAATCTATCCAGGAATAAGAAAGTTATTGACTGAACACTAAAAAATGCCCCTTTTTGTCCTTTGACCTCTTAGTAAGACTTTGACATTTAAGGTACCAACTTGGGTCATGCACGCAACACATCGTCTCGTGGTGGTTAACATTTCTGCAAAGTAATTTCAAAATCCATCTAAAAATAAGAAAGTTATTGACAGAACACAAAAAAGGCCCCCTTTTTTACCTTTAACTTCTATGTATGACCTTGACCTTTCAGGTACCAAACTGGGTCATGCATGCAACACATCACCTCATGGGGGTTAACATTTCTGCCAAGCAATTTCAAAATCCATCTAATAATAAAAAAGTTATTGACCAAACACGAAAAAAGGCCCCTTTTTTTGACCTTTGACCTCCATGTATGACCTTGACATTTTAGGTACCAAACTGAATCATACATGCAACACATCGTCCCATGATTGTTAACATTTTTGCCATGTAACTTCAAATTCTATCTGAAAATAAGCAAGTAATTAACAAAACCCCAAAAAAGGCCCCCTTTTAACCTTTGACCTCTAAGTATGACCTTGACCTTTGAGGTACCAACCGGAGTCATGCACGCAACACATTGTCTTATATTTGTTAACATTTCTGCCAAGTGATTTCAAAATCCATCTCAAAATAAGAAAGTTATTGACCAAACACGAAAAAAGGCCCCTTTTTTTACTTTGACCTCAATGTATGACCTTGACCTTTAAGGTTCCGACCTGCCTCATGCGCACCACACATCGTCTCATGGTTGTTAATATTTCTGCCAAGTAATTTGTAAATCCATCTCAAAATAAGAAAGTTATTGACCAAACACGAAAAAAAGGCCCCTTTTTTGACCTTTGACCTCTAAGTATAACCTTGACCTTTGAGGTACCGACCTGCCTCATGCGCGCCACACATCATCTCATGGTTGTTAATATTTCTGCCAAGTAATTTTTAAATCCATTTCAAAATAAGAAAGTTATTGACCAAATACGAAAAAAAGGCCCCTTTTTTGACCTTTGACCTCTAAGTAAGACATTAAACTTTGAGGTACCGACCTGCCTCATGCGCACCATACATCGTCTTATATATGTTAATATTTCTGCCAAGTAATTTTAAAATCCATCTGAAAATAAGAAAGTTATTGACCGGACACGATTTGCCCATATATATATACATACCAACAAACTTCCAAGGGAGATAATTCAAAAAGTGTAAATGCGAGTGTTATAGCTCTTGCGCACTGCACGTCGTCTAATGCCGATTAATATTTATATGAAGTTTCGTGAAGATAGCTCGAACGGTTTTCAAGTTATAAAGCGGACACGAAAGTGTGACAGACGGGACAGACGGACAGACAGACAGACAGACAGACAGATGCCCGGGGGAAAAACAATATGTCCACGAAAATTTTTTTTTTATCGGGGGAGACATAATAAACTAAGACAATGTCAAATCTTGCTTTCTGGTCAGAAAAAGAAAATATTTCAAAATGTTGTCTGCTCACAAAAATACCCAGCATGCAGAGTTAAAGATGGAGAGGTCAACATCAGAAACTCAGGGTAAATATCTTAAAATTTCATGCATATATTACAACAATTTTGACAGTAATTTACCTTTGCAGAACTTGATAAAGGAGACTAATTACATCAATGAGACCATCTGTAGCCTTGGGCTGGGATGTACATATAGCTTTGATGAACAGGGTGATATCTGAAACTCTAGATATCTGTACAGGAGATACCATACCTAAAATAATAAATAGATATTAAATGAGGAAGACAATGAGAAAAAGCTTCATGTATAGAAATTCGTCGTTCAGGCCGAAGGTACTCTTAGCTCCAGATAACATTACGAAAACACACCCGTGCGACATAGTGCAATTTTCAATATCTAAAAAATGGCTACTTTTCTGATGAAAAACTGTGATATTTTTCTTATAAATACTGCAAACATAGGTTGTGGGTGCTCGTTAGAACCACCTCAATGAGGCGATTCTAACGAGTACCCACAACCTATGCTTTGGAGCAGAAATAAGAAAATTAATGTTCACCCCCATACACCCCAGTTTTCTCTATATAAAGTGGGGTGTACGGGGGTGCTCATTTCACAGACTTGTTCACGTGATAAGGAGTAATGAGGATAAATGGGATAGCCATTCTTACTTCTCCATTTACAAATAGCGTTATGTGGCAATTCTAACAAGTACCCACAACCCATGTTTCTTACAAGAAATTAAGCCGGCCTCGGTAACTCAGTCAGATGCGCATCTGACTGGTGATCAGGAGGATGCAGGTTCAATACCTGCCGGAGTCGGCAACATTATTTTGTGGAGATTGATCATGAAATCTTTTCTACGGTCATTCTCTCCCTTCCGCTGATTCAAGAAGGGCAGTTGTCAGTTTCTGGCGAAATAATGTGCACTGTACTGGTTAACCACTTACCTATAAGCCTGCCAAGGAAAAGTGTGGATAAGTAAACTGACCCGCTCAAAAATGACCTAATAAAGTGTTGACTAGGCTGTTAAACTCCAATACAAACAAATAGAAGAAATAAAGTAAATTATCCCTTAACCCATTGTATACTGGTGGACTCTTCCATTGCTTTATGTTGGACAAGTCCATTTGTCATATCAAGGTTCAACAAACTTTTTTAATAAGTGGACAAGGTGGTCTGGGTTATCAACCCTTTTTGTACCAAATAGAATCTTCCTACTTATATATAGCAGGAGTCCATTTCAGAATTTAGGGGTGTCAGGTTGTTTTTTCCTTCAACATTTATTTGGAAAATGGCTTAACTTTTCACAAACAGTGTAGGCCCTGATCAGTGCCTGCACTGTTTGCCCTGGAACCTGTTTTGGGGTTTCCAGTACTAAATGGGTTACTCCCCATTTCATTCACAATTCAACAGATATCTCACCTGCCCCTCTAGATATCTGGGACAATAATTCTTGGACTTCACATTTCAACAGCTGCCAACCATCATACATGATTTCCCACTGTATAATAGGTACATCCATGTCTGACACTGATTTTCTCCCATTGGATATCAACTGACCAAACACTCCTGCTGGGATGCTGAAATCACCTGAAATAGTTGTACAATATCATTAGCTCGCCTGTACGAAGTACATGGAGAGCTATTGTTGTCACCTCATTTGTGCGCCTGTGCGTGTGCGTTCCCGTCACACTGCGTTAAAGATTTTCAAATGCTTAAATCTCAACAGTCACTCATCACAGAGCACTCATATTTGGAACTTAAGTACCTGGGAGGGTCTTCTGATGTTCAGAGACAACAGACCCCTGGGTTCATGCCCCAGGGTGGGGCTAGGGGTCAAAATCTAGAACACCTCTGTAAAACTGCGTTAATATTTTTGAATTGCTTATATCTCAACAGATACTTATCACAAAGGGTTCATATTTAATAACTTGGATACCTGGGCGTGTCTTCTTAGATTCCAAGACAACACAGCCCTGGGTTCATACCTGGGAGGACGGATGGGGTGGGGCTAGGGGTCAAAATCTAGGACACCTTTGTAATTTGTTATATACGTTTCCATTATGCTAACTTATAAACACAATTGATTATATATCAGCCAACCATGTGACATTGGTTCAAGTGTAAAAGGGTGAAGGTCATGGTGACCTACATTGCACGGTCCAGTGATTTTGCCTTATATCTTGAAGACTATTTGTTGGAGAAATGTCATACCTGGGATATTAGTACCATGTGATCCCATGATTGACCTCAAAATATATCTAGGTCACTGTGACCTATATTTCATGGTCCCGTGATTTTGCCTTATATCTTGAAGACTATTTGTTGGATTAATTTAATACCTGGGATATTAGTACCATGTGACCCGATGATTGATCCCAAAATATATCTTGGTCACTGTGACCTATATTTCATGGTTCAGTGAGTTTGCCTTATATCTTAAAGACTATTTGTTGGAGAAATGTCATACCTTGGATATTCGTTCCATGTGACCCCGTGATTGACCTCAAAATATATCTAGGTCACTGTGATCTATATTTCATAGATCAGTGACTTTGCCTATTATCTTGAATACTATTCGAAGGAGAAATGTTATACCTGGATTATTAGTTCCATGTGACCCGATAATTGACCACGAAATATATCTAAGTCACTGTGACCTATATTTCATGGTTCAGTTATTTTGCCTATTATCTTGAATACTATTTGATGGAGAAATGTAATACCTGGATTATTACTTCCATGTGACGCCATGATTGACCTCAAAATATATCTAGGTCAGTGTGACCTATATTTCATGGTTCACTGATTTTGCCTATTATCTTGATTACTTTTTGATAAAGAAATGTCATACCTTGATTATTAGTTCCATGTGACCAGCTGATTGACCTCAAAATATATCTAGGTCATTGTGACGTACATTTCATGGTTCAGTAATTTTGCCTATTATCTTGAATAATATTTTGATAACGAAATGTTATACCAGGGATATTACTTCAATGCAACCCGATGATTAACCTGAAAATATATCTAGGTCAGTGTGACCTATATTACATGGTTCAGTGACTTTGGCTTATATCTTGAATACTATTAGATGGAGAAACTTATATCTGAATATTCAATTCCATGTGACCAGATGATTGGCATTGAAATATATCTAGGTCAGTGTCACCTATTTTCATGGTTCAATGATTAGCCTTATTATTCAGACACAATTTGATTCTGAAATGTAATATCTGGAATATATGTTCCATGTGACCTGATGATTGACCTCAAAATATATGTAGGTGACTGTGATCTATATTTCATGGTTCAATAGTTTTACCTTATATCTTGAAGGCGCGAAACAGGCGAGCTATGCTGTCATGCGACAGATCATTTTATTTGCAGTTTTCATCTTCAATTAATAGCTAACAGTACCTGGGTGTTCTACTACTTTGGACCATTGTAGGGTAAGGGCCTACTGTGCTTGTAGCAGAAGCGGGATAGGGGAGCTGTTTTATTTTCATTCCTTTTTTCCCATATTTCCTTTCTTGTGCCCCATCAAATGGAAGATGGCTCAAGACGGATGGTTGAAAAAGGAATCGGACACTGACCCATCAGCTGATGTCAGTTATTGATGGGGACAATCTCGCTAATTACTGATTAACCACTTGGAAAACTCAAGCCGGTCCATTAGCTGTGACAGTAACTGACCAGCCCATCAAAACTATAGCTGTGTACTGGCGAGTGGGCCCTAAAATCATAACACAACACAATTCTTCAATTCCAAAGCTGAAGTGAAAGACCTAGCTGAAGTGAAAGACCGAACAGATTTTTCTACAAACAAACAATGCCCTGCTCCAGTGATAAGGTCCTTGACTTTAGAATCGGTAGATGCAGGTTGGAGTCTCACGCCAACCAAACAAGTGGGGGTGGGGGTGTAGGTGGGAGTGGGCTTGGTGGAAACCAGTGTCAATCTTCAATAAACAGCATACAAGGACTGTTCAAATATGAATGCAAGTAGAACGTTTTCTCATGCACTAATGTGAAAATCACCTGGAAATAAATATCACAGCGTAGAAAAACATTTTTACCTATACAATGATACCAAACCTGTTAAACTCTGTGCATTTTAGCCATGTATATCGTTCGATAAACACTGTCTACTCTTGTATACTAATATCAAACATACATGTAGTTGGAAGAAGGTCAGAGTAGGCCATTGAAATACGGTCCTATATTAAGAATCGTTGTATTCTTGGTAAACGGTGCAAAGACCTTTTTGATGAAATATGTTTGGTTTATGGGCATAATGAAATGTCTTTCCCGACAGTTTTTTGTTGTTGTAAGAATTTCAGCTGTGGGCTAGGCTCAACAGAAGATGCACCAAATGATCGTCGGCCGAAAAGAGCAACATCTGCCAAGATGGTTGCTAGAGTGAAAGGAATAGTTGCTACCGATGCACGATACACCACTAGGCAAATAGCTAGTATGGTTGGCATCTCATTAGGAGCAGCTCATACAATTCTGAAAGGGGATTTGAAAATGAGAAAGATCTGTGCTAGATGGATTCCCCATCTGTTGACAGATGAGCAGAAAAAGACACGCATTCAGTGCCCAAGAAGTGCTTAAAAAGCTTCCAAATTACAATGCACGGTCTTTCGCTAATGTTGTCACAGGTGACGAGACATGGGTTCACTTTTTTGAACCAAAACAAAAGATTCAGAACAAAATATGGCCAACAAAGAATTGCAAAAGACCATGCATTGCAAAGCGGACCATGAGTGTCAAGAAGGTAATGTATGCCATATTCTTTTCAAATCATGGCCCTGCTATTCAGGTTGCTGTGCCTAAAGGCAAATCTGTAAATGCGAAGTTTTACAAGAATAAAGTTCTTCGAAAATTGAAGAAATATTTCAAATAACGAAGACCCGCAACTGGTTTGGCCAATGTCAGATTGCTACATGACAATGCGTCATCGCACAAGGCATTCATTGTGCAAGACTATCTGAAGCAGGAAAAGGTTGTTGAACTCCCTCACCCCCCTTATTCCCCTGACCTTGCCCCGTGTGACATTTTTTGTTCCCGCGGCTGAAAAATACCTTTTTGGTTGAAAATTTGTACAGCGCAAACATCTCGGTTCTGCAATATTCCAGTGCCTTCATAGTATACCTCGAAAAGACTACCAAAATGCATTCAATAATTGGATCAAAGACTGAAAGTTTGTATATCTGTTAAAGGGGAATACTTTGAGGGGACAAAATAAATTTTCATCGAAATCTATCACGGAATCATTTTTATGTGCTTAGTTGCATTCATATTTGAACAGTCCTCGTACAACAATCTGAAATATGCCATAGCCGGACTGAAACCATAGTTATCTATGGGTAGGTCTCTAAGGCAGCTTTCACACAAGGAATAAAAAGTGCTGGGCATACATTGTAAATTTTTACCTTGCTGTGTAGCAATGTCAACTCACTCTTATTCAATAGCAAAACCTGGTTAACCCTTTTTGTACCAAATGGAAACTTCCTGCTTATATATGGCAGGAGTCCATTTCAAAATTTAGGGGTGTAAGGTTGTGTTTTCTTCAAAATCTATTTCGAAATTGGCTGAAAATGTTGCACAGTGTAGGCCCTGATCAGATGCCACAACATCTGATCTGGGCCTGCACTGTTTGCCAGGGTACCCGTTTTGGAGTTTCCGGTACAAAATGGGTTAAGATATCCTAGTTTTCTGACACCTCTAAACTTTGAAATAAATCAACAATATAGACAGTGAGGTAGATTCCATTCAGTTGAAAATGGATTGACCCATCCTATACTAGTTGACTCTTCCATTGCTATATGTTGGACAAGTCCATTTGTCATATAAGGGGTGTCAGGCCTATTTTTTCGTTTTCATTCCATTTCTGACGGAAAATTCTGTTAGCAAATAGTGCATTCTGCGGCGTCTGATCTGGGCCTGCACTGTTTGCCAAGGTACCCCTTTAGGGGTTCCCCCGCATACAATGGGTTAAGGCAGAGTTTTGTGAACTTTTCATGAATTGGTAGTAAATAGGAAGCAGGCAGATCATTTTCTAAACAAAACTGGGGTAAGCCTACCTGATGTGAAAGGTGTTTTATCTCTTGCCAGCTGCCACACAAGTCTGTTCTGGGTTGGCTTTATATCTTGGGAACTGTTCCTATCAAGGTACTCTGTATATCTAGGTAGTGCTGACCAAAACTCTAAGATCTGAAAAACAGAAGTGAAGGCAATGTTCAGGAATCCATACGATTACCATAATGGTCAGAAGTATTGGGACAGATAGGCCTAAGCAAACAGTGAGACCCAGATCTGAAGGAGCAGTCTGATCACGGTCTACACTGTTTGCCATTACGTCTGCACCTTTTGGACTCCTTGCTAGGCCATGAAACAATGTTAAAATCTCAGAAGATAGGTGTCACATTTTTAGGATTTTTACGTACCTTACACTTTTAGACACCAAAGGGCATACCTGCCAACTTTCACCCATTAGGAGTGAGTTTCACTATTTTTCCATGCATTTTGACCTCACGATCATGTTGCCAAAATAAGGCAAAAATCACGACTTTTCCACCTCCTCACGCTTGGTATTTTTATCAGCCATATTGTTTGTGGATAGTCATTTGGAATATCTTGGAATTCTTCACTATCTATTTTGGAGATGGAAAAAACCCTGAGTATATTTTAGCTATATTGACTATTTTTAACCCAATGATAGATTACCCAGTACCAACAAACAAATGCAAGTTGCCAAGTTTTCTATCTGTATGAGCATGAACAGGGATGCCCTTTGCTGATCTTTTCATGTAAGTATGTTTGAACAATTATTTAATCTCTCCCAGATGTGATGAAAGTAAATATTTACCTATGAATGAGCAATGTCACGTATTTTCGTGACTACGAAAATCGTAGTTTTTATCTCTCAAACTAAGAATTGTATTGTTATTTGGTAATGAGTGTTCTAACACTTCAGAAACAATTGTTTTGCAAAATAAAGGCTGTTATAGTCAGACATTAAGCACTCCTTGCAGTTTCTGAGTAAAAGAACCTAATTTCAAACAAATGATATATTCAGACAATCTTTAGTTATTGCAAATACTGTTAATTATTGAAGCTTAAGTATTATACCAGTGATATATTGGATAATACATAAAATGTAAACATGCAATTTTTCTAATTGTACTAGTGGACTGGAGTGTGTCTACTAGTTTGAAAAAAATCTCCCCCATGGAAATTTTGGGGAAAATATTCACCGTGCTTTATTCCATCGAAAAATGCCGTGACACGCAGAATCTCCCCAATGAAAAATTTCAAAAGTAGGCAGGTATGCCAAAGGGAAAGAAGAACAAACATAAGACATGGCACCGTAATTAAAATATTGCAAGTAGAAAAGCCAAAAGGACAGTATCTCCAACCCCCCTTCCCCACCCTCTCCCCCACGAAAAGAAACAGCAACAGCTTTCAAGATGTTTATGATTTTCTTAACAATAAATGGCCAATCAAAACATTTGCAGACATCACTTTCAAAAAAATAAAGCTTACATTACATGTGAATCATTTTAATTTAATTTCCACATCAAAGAAGATTTAACAAATGCAGAAAAAAAGAAAGGGTTGACTTCCTAGAAAATGAGCCAGACCATTGGAAAAGGAGACTTTGGTTGTTTTTTATTATTTTTTTTACACTAATCAGCCTGTTTGTCAGTAGCGACACAGAAAACATTGGTATTTTCCTAGTAACAAACTCAGGCACACTGGACCTTCATGCAACCAACAGCTCTGATCAGACAGCACAGATGCCTAGGCTGGTATGAGCTGTTGTTGGCTGTCCATCTTCTAAATCACATTTTCT
The DNA here is from genome assembly GCA_963580285.1 of Lucinisca nassula. NCBI lineage: Eukaryota > Metazoa > Mollusca > Bivalvia > Lucinida > Lucinidae > Lucinisca > Lucinisca nassula. The sequence continues at coordinate 53,687,739 of OY757010.1, forward strand.
CTTGATGAGATCAACAGACGACAATTGTTGTGATTGGCACTTTAAGTGTTAAAGGATTATTTTCTTTCTATCTTGTTAGAAGCATATGTTGTGGGTACTTGTTCGAATTGCCTTGCTTAGGTAATTCTAACAAGTACCCACAACATACTCCTTATTGATAGCTGTGTAGAGTAGGGTAAATAAGTGTAGGAGTTCTAACCCATTGCATGTGGGAAACCCCTATAGGGGTACCTTGGCAAACAGTGCAGGCCCAGATCAGACGCCGCAGAATGTGGCGTCTGATCAGGGCCTGCACTATTTGCTAACAGAATTTTCCGTCAACAATAGAACTAGAAATGTGTCCAGACGACACAGATGCCCCAGCCTCACCCCGAAAATCCATGCTGCAACGAAAATTTTCTAAGTGTGTGACCTTTAAGTGTGTGACCTTGACCTTGAGGTCATGGGCAGTGTCGGTGGTATGGCTGAATGAGACTTGGGACCTGTATCTATCATCATTCCAAATATGAAGTCAATCTATAAATATGAGCCCTAAAACTTTAAAAGCATAATAAGACTAAGACTGTGCCCTTGACCTTGAGGTCAGGGGTGGGGGTATATACAACTTTAGACCTGTAACTATCATCATACCAAATATGAAGCAAATCTATACGGTTTGGCGAGTATGAGCTCTTAATAAACTTTAAATAAAAAATTTTTTTTTGTCTGTGACCTTGACCTTTAGGGCACATGCATGGGTGGGGGTATTGGACCAGTATCATACCATATATAAACTTAATTCAACATACGATTTGGAAAATATAAACTCTTAAAATATCTAATTAAAATTTTTAAGTCTGTGACCTTGACCTCATGGGCATGGGTGGGGGTATCGCTGAATAAAATGGACAGGTATCTAACATCATACCAAAAATAAACACAATCCATCATACGATTTGGAAAATATCAACTCTAAAAAATATCTAAGTGAAAATTTCTAAGTCTGTGACCTTGACCTTGAAGCCATAGGCATGAGTGGGGGTATTGCCAAATAAACATTTGGACCTGTATCTATCATCATAGCAAATATAAGCCAAATCCATATGGTTGGAAAATTTGAGCTCTTTGAAATTTTTAACATTAAAATTGTCTAAGTCTGTGATCTTGACCTTGAGGTCATAGGCATGGGTGGGGGTATTGCTGAATAAAACATTGTATCTATATCTATCATCATATGAACAAAAGCCATCATAAAAAATCAAGTTCTACCAGGTACAAATACCTTAACTGGAGTCTAAGTCCATGACCTTGACCTTGAGGTCATGGGCATGGGTGGGGGTATCGCTGAATAAAACTTTGGACCTATATCTATAATCATACCAAATATGAACCAATTCCATCAAATGGTTTGGAAAATATGAGTTCTAAAATGTTAAGGCCTACCTGTTACAAAAACCTTAACCTCAGTCTTTAACATTGAAAATTTCTAAGTCTGTGACCTTGACCTTGAGGTCACAGGCATGGGTGGGGGTATTGCTTAACCAGAGGACCAGTGGTCCTGTAAACGCTCACCTGACACCTGGTCCTGGTGTACATTTGACATAGCCATAAAATAGGTCAAGGCCATCCCAGGGTCACCATTTTTACAAACTATGATGGGCTCAAGTACCAGATGCTACAAGCCAACTTTCAAGGTCATTGGCTTCATGGTTCTGGAGAAGAAGATTTTTGAAGGCTTTTTACCATATATGGGCATGGCTGCCATCTTGGTCATGTGACCCAGACCCCGCGAACAAACTTTCGTTCCCCCATCCTACTGAAGCTCCACATGAAATCTGGCTTTGATTGGCCTCCCTGTTTTGGAGGATTTTTGTTTGTTTGATTTGAGGTTTAACGTCCCCGTCAACACTGTAAAGGTCATTTTGGAGACGTTGCTTCCAATTTTGTGGGACTTTTACCCGACATTGAGATGAAATTATATCTCAAGCCCTGTCGCCCAATGAAACCAATAGGGTTTATTAGCATGGACGGTCCGCCTCGCACCGCGGTTCCTGGACAGGCTTAGATCCTCTAAGCCGTTTACCAGTACTAGTGTGCGGGCCGGATTCAGCTCTGCGTGGAAGCATCATGCAGCCCATATACTTCTTCAAGCCCCTATGGGCGGGGGCGACCTGTTTTGGAGGAGAAGATCTTTGAAAATGGTGGACGGACGACAGACCATGGCTATACTATAAGCTCACCTATGAGCCTAAAGGCTCATGTGAGCTAAAAATCAATTATTTTCACTTTTTCCCAAGCAAAAGCCTAAGTCCGCAAATTTGACATTGCCGTAAAATAGGTAAAGGTCAACCCAGGGTCACCATTTGAACAAATTATGATAGGCCCGTGTACCAGATGCTTCCTGCCAAGTTTCAAGGTCATTTGCCTTACGGTTCTGGAGAAGAAGAATTTCGAAGTGTTTTTACCATATATGGGCATGGCCACCATCTTGGTCATGTGACCTGGACCATATGAGCAAATTTTCATTTGTTCATCAAATAAAGGATCCATATCAAATTTCACTTCAATTGGGCCAGCGGTTTCTGAGAAAAAACTGTTTGAAATATGGAACCTGGTTAATCTTGGTCCCAGGTCACTGAATGATGACTTTTCTTACCCATGAATCTTCATGTATTCATTTACTTTACCTGATCTACCAATTTGGTGACATTGTCTTCAATGGTTTCCTAAAAATCCATTATTTTCACTTTTTCCCATGCAAAAGCCTAAGTTGACAAATTTGACACTGCCATAAAAGAGGTCAAGGTCAACCCAGGGTCAGCATTTGTAAAAACTATGACGAGCCCGAGTACCATATGATATATGCCAAGTTTCAAAGCCATTGGCCTTACGGTTCTGGAGAAGAAAATTTTTGAAGGCTTTTTACCATATATGGGCGTGGCGGCCATCTTGGTCATATGATCTAGACCGTACTGGCAACTTTTCATTTGTTCAACTCACAAAAGCTCCATATTGAATTTCACTTAAATTGGCTCAGTAGTTTCTGAGAAAAAATGTTTTTTTTTGAAATATGAAATCGGAGTGACCTTGGTCTAAGGTCAATGAATGACCTTGACCTTTCTTACTCATAGATCTTCATGTATTCAGTTACTTTACCTAATCTACAAATTTTGGTGACACTGTCTTCAATGGTTTCCCTAAATATCCATTATTTTCACTTTTTCCTATGCAAAAGCCTAAGTCAGCAAATTTGACATTACTGTAAAATAGGTCAAGATCAACCCAGGGTCACCATTTGAACAAATTATGATAGGCCCGTTTACCATATGCTACATGCCAAGTTTCAAGGCCATTGGCCTTACGGTTCTTGAGAAGAAGAATTTCGAAGTTTTTTTATCATATATGGGCGTGGTGGCCATCTTAGTCATGTGATCTAGACCATGTTGGCAGCTTTTCATTTGTTCAACTCCCAAAGGCTCCATATTGAATTTCACTTCAATTGGCTCAGTAGTTTCTGAGAAAAAATGTTTGAAATATGGAACCTGCGTGACCTTGGTCTAAGGTCAATTAATGACCTTGACCTTTCTTACACATAGATCTTCATGTATTCAGCTACTTTACCTTATCTACTAATTTTGGTGACACTGTCTTCAATGGTTTCCTAAAAATCCATTATTTTCACTTTTTCCCATGCAAAAGCCTAAGTCGGCAAATTTGACATTGCTGTAAAATAGGTCAAGGTCAACTCGGGGTCACCATTTGTTCAAACTATGATGGGCCTGAGTACCATATGCTACATGCCAAGTTTCAAGGCCATTGGCCTTAAGGTTCTGGAGAAGAAGAATTTTTAAGGCTTTTTACCATATATATAGGCGTGACGGCCATCTTGGTCATGTGATCTAGACCGTATTGGCATTTTTTCATTTGTTCAACTCACAAAGGCTCCATATTAAATTTCACTTAAATTGGGTCAGCAGTTTTGGAGAAAAAAATGTTTGAAATATGGATCCTGAATGACCTTGGTCTAAGGCCACTGAATGACCTTGACCTTTCTGACCCATAGATCTTCATGTATTCAGTTACTTTACCTGATCTACAAATTTTGGTGACACTGTCTTCAATGGTTTTCCTATAAATCCATTATTTTCACTTTGCCCCATGCAAAAGCCTACTTCGGCAAATTTGACATTGCTGTAAAATAGGTCAAGGTCAACCCGGGGTCACCTTTTGTACAAACCATGATGGGCCCGAGTACCATATGCTACATGCCAAGTTTCAAGGCCACTGGCCTTATGGTTCTGGAGAAGAAGATTTTTGAAGGCTTTTTACCATATATGGGCATGGCGGCCATCTTGGTCATGTGATCCAGACCCCGCGAACAAACTTTCGTTCCCCCATCCCACTGAGGCTCCATATGAAATTTGGCTTTGATTGGCCCTGCAGTATAGGAGAAGAAGATCTTTGAAAATGGTGGACGGACGGACGGACGGACGGACGACAGACCATGGCTATACTATAAGCTCACCTATGAGCCTAAAGGCTCAGGTGAGCTAATAAAACTTTGGACCTATATCTATCATCATACCAAAGATGAACCAGTTCCATCAAATGGTTAGTAAAATATGAGTTCTAAAAGTTCAGGCTCTACCTGTTACAAAAACCTTAACCTGAGGTTACAGGATCATGTACGTACGTACACACATACGTACAGGAAAACCGAAAAACTATATGCCCCCGGCATCATGCCGATGCGGGGGCATAATAAAAACGAAAAAATAGGCCTGATGCCACTCATAATGACAAATGGACGTGTCCAACTTATAGCAATGGAAGAGTCCACTAAGTATACAATGAGTTAACCATGCAGCATACCACTGTTTTGTTATATACCACAACCTCATTATAACACAGTTCATTATAACACAGTTTGGATATAACACGGTTTCAAGATGGATCCCAAAAATGTGTAGATTATATAGATAAATGGTCATTTTTCTATATTATCTACACATTTTTGTTTGGATATAACCCAGGTGTTTAACACAGTTTCTGTTTTGGACCCCAACAAAAGTGTTATAAGGAGGTCAGGGTGTACATACCTTTGAAGCACTATCACTTGTTGCCGAGGCTAAAGCTGTACTCAGTTCAACCAGAGTAGTGAAATCTAGTGGAAAATTGAGAAGTGCTGTTTGGAACATGTGTCCAACCCCTTGATCAAGACCCTGCAAAATGTAAACAATATAAAAGAATACAAAAATTTAACCCTTATCCTGTTAAGCCCGACAGCCCTTACACTTGAAAACAGTGTAGATCCAGATCAGAAGCCATCTGATCAGAATCTACACTTTGTCAAGTAGTTAAATGAAATATTATATCAAGTATTTTGATTGGCTGACAATCAGAAATGGGTGTGGCAAAATTAATACACTGTAGAGTCGTTATAACGCTGATGCTTATAACGCGGAAATCGTTATAACGCTGTTGGTCTGTGGCTCCCGTTTTTTTTTACGTTTTTTCCAAGTTTTGAAAGTTTGGTTGAAAATTTGCCCTTTTTTGCGGAACTCGGCAGTCAAAACATCGTCGGCCATGATACGACGTGTATACTCGCCGATTTACTCAAGCTGTCAACACTTATCAAACTGTGAATATTCGCCTGAGGCATTAAAAATAAGCTGGACAAGGTGTGAAATTAAATTGACACCTGTATATGCTAAACATTTTTCCCGCCAAAACAGAGAATGCAGACGCTGTTTTCACATGTGCGTCTGCATGCGGTAAATCCGTGGGGCCGTTTGTTGGGGGGAAATCGTTATAACGCTGTTGGTCTGTCGCTCCATTTTTTTGCTTTTGTCCACCAGTTTTGAAAATGGTCAGTTTTTTTTTCCCATTTTTCCGCCGAACTCGGCAGTTAAAATACCATCAGCTAAGGCAATACCTGTATTCTCGCTTATTTACTCAAGTTGTCAACACTATCAAACTGTGACTACTCGCCTATGGCTTATTGATAAGACGGCAATTAACTGTGTGGTAAGGTGTGAAAACTAGGTAATCAAGGTATTTGTACCTGTTTGTCTCAATTAATCCCTTTGTAATTGTCACTTGCACACGCTAAATATTTTTCCCGCCAAAACAGAGCATAGCAGACGGGTTTTTTTTTTTTTTTTTGATATTTATTTATTATTCACTAGATAAAAACAAAGAAACGGAAATCAAGCAAGGTACAACAATAAACATTCATAATCCCCATGTTAACATGGTTTGCTTACATTAATAGCCCCTCTTTCAAGCTAACCTTTCGGAATTGTCAAGTTGCATTTTACTTCACTATTTAGTGATACCTTCTTGAGACCGGAGGAGGTAAATAAATATGGCGGCCAGAGATACAGAAACGAAAGTACAGTAATAAATAAATTCAGCAATGGTTTGAATGAAAAGCTAAATGACCACTAGAAGTATAGAATCAGATTATTATTTAATCTAGTAACTATATAATTTATAAAATACATGCAGTATGTAATATTCATAATAAACTGGCAGAAACAGCCATGCATGCAGAAAAAGTGGGTGGGGTAACAATATAACGCTATATTTTCGGGATCAATATAGCGCTGGATCACATATAACGCGGTCGACGTTGATGGATCCCGATGACAGCGTTATAACGACGCTACAGTGTATTTGCAATCTGTAGTCCAGATAAGGAGTAAAAACGAGGATAAATCAAGGTTACTTTCCTTGTTTCTTGTCAGAAAAATATGTTATGGGTACTTGTCAGAATCGCCACATGGAGACGATTCTAACATTACTCACATTTTTTTTTCATGTGTGTGTGTGTGAATTCGGGTTTAACGTCGCTTTCAACAATTTTTCAGTCATATCACGACGATGTCTGGTTGCGACAGGGAGCTCAATGCTCACTTTTATAGTGCTGCCTCACTGAAGTATCATGTCCCAGACACATTACATGATACGACACCCAGTCACATTATCCTGACAATGGGTCAACCAGTCCTAGCTCTACCCCGTAAATCTGAGTGCCAAGCGAGAAGCAGCTAGTACCATTTTTAACGACTTTGGTATGTCGAGGCCCGGGATCGAACCCGTGACCTCCCATTCCCCGGAGCGGACACTCTACCAACTGAGCTATCGGGCCTTTTTTTTTTCATGTAGAAAGGGGAATATGAACTAGAAATGTGTCATGAACCAGCAGAAGGGAGAAAATGACCATATAAAATATTTCAGGGACTAATGTTGCTGAACCTGGGCGGCTACCCTAACCACATTTTTCCTGAGCAGCAGGGAACCAGAACAGAGCATGTTCTTTTGTCAGAAACTGACAACTGCCCTTCTTGAATCAGCAGAAGGGTGAGAATGACCTTAGAAAAGATTTCATGATCGATCTCCATGAAATAATGTAGCCAACCCAGCAGTACTGAACCCACAATTGTCAGACTATTAACCCATTTAGTACCGGAAACCCCTATAGGGGTAATTGGCAAACAGTGCAGGCCCAGATCAGAAGCCGCATTCTGTGGCGTCCATACATGTGATATTTTCTTGGACCCAAATAGGGAGATTTTGATCTTCAGATAGGGAGATTGGAGTCCCAAATAGGGAGATTTTTCCGCGGTAAAAAGTGGTTATTTTTGGTTAAAATTTACATCTGAAGCACCTTTTCACCCATAACATGCCAACACAACAATTGTTGTCTGCTTTGTCGTCTGTCATCTGCATTACATTTTTTTAAAACAGTGTGGGCCCAGATCAGACTGCAGAGCAGTCTGATGAGGGTCCAAACTGTTTGCCTTTATGCAAAAATATGTTATAAAAGCTTGGAAGAAGAAAAATCAGCAGACGACAAACTTCCATTTTGTCTTTTAATAGAGGGACAATTTCTCAGAGGAACGATCAAAGAACAAACACTGACCAATGGATCGGCGTTAAATACCCACGTAGCACCTGGCAGAAAAAACAACGTTCAGAATACCCGCATAGCAAAAATCTGACATACATTTACTCGTACTCTTACACCCCTACTCTTATCAAGTTTTTTTTTTTTTTTTTTTTTTGGGGGGGGGGGGGGGGGGGGGGGGGGGTGGGGGGGTGCATGCATGATTGCCGTTATGAAATTTTACATACTGTAAGTATTTTATAAGTTATATTGCATGTTGTTTATGTTTGTTTATTGTTGAAAATTTGCGCATGTACCTTACTTGATTTCAGTTTCTTAGTTTTTATCCAGTGAATAATAAATTAGTAAACTTCCAAAATGTTTGTTGTTCTTTTATGACCAATCAAGCGCCCCAAATCTAGGGAACTTACTGCAATAGTCTTGCAGTTTGGATAGCTTCATCTGTAGCTCGGTAAACAAAGCTAAAGATCGTGAAGTACGGAAATTGTTGTAATGCCTAAATTTTTAAATGCCCATGCTTTTTCCATGGCTACGTTCCCCCAAAACGTGCCTCGGCACTTAGTCGGAACTAATAAGCATGCATGATTTTTATTGTTTTAACTTGGGGGCATATTTCTTTAATGAAAGATCCATTAAAAACACGGCACAAATATTTTTTCTCGCAAGCTAAAAATGAAACAGGTTTGAAACAAGAGTTCCAAGGCGGCTCTTCTGTGGCGATTTATTTATGTTGTTGTTTGTTACTTACTGTGTGTATCACTTGTGTCTTTTAATTTTGGATGGCCATTTTGTGGGAAAGTAAGTGTCCATATGGCCTTCCTTTGTTTAGGTTTCCATTATGGTCTGGTCGCTTAATGTTTGTATTTCTTTCCCTTTGGTGTCTTTTATGGATGGAGTAAGTTAATTGTATCAATTCCTGATCTTTGTTTTACTTCTACTTTGAATAGAAAATGTCACCCTGCAAAACTCCGGTTCTATGTTTATTAATAAATGAAAAACTGCATACAGATGCTTAGAAAATACCAGCGTCTGCTCTGCTCTGTTTTGGCGGGAAAAATATTTAGCGCGTTCACCTGTCGCACGAATTTTCATTGATGTCACGTGGGGCAAATTTCTTTCTTCCGTTAAAAACGGCAAAATATTTTTCTCGGGTTTAAATATAAAATGTCACTATGTCATACCCGAGTTCTATAATTAATAAATGAATAACGGTTTACTGACGCGTGGGGAAAAAAAAACAGCGTCTGCTTTGCTCTGTTTTGGCGGGAATAATATTTAGCGTGTCAATTGCAAAGGGATTAAATAAGATATAACTGGTATATCTTGATTGACTAGTTTTCACACCTTGTCACATTGTTAATTATCGGCTTATCAATCAGGCCCGCCTCGGGTGTAAACGGTTTAATAGTTTAGGCAACTTGAGCAAATCAGCGATCATAACTTGGGGGCATAGTTGCTTTTACTGCGTTAAACACTAAAATGGTAGGTCGGCGAAAACAACTATAGGAAAATTGTCGTGTCGGGAGATTAGGGCCGTCGGACGGGAGACCGGAAGATGGGGTTCGAAATCGGGATATCCCGACGAAATCGGGAGATATCACATGTATGGGCGTCTGATCAGGGCCTACACTGTTTGCCAAAAAAATCAGCGTTTTTCAAAATAAATTGTGAAGGAAACTCAACCCGATACCACTAAATTTTGAAATGGACTCCTGCTTTATATATGGAGGAAGAAAAAGGGGTTAAGAATGACAGATCTGTATCTACATTGTTTACAAAGGTAGGGCTTATCGTGTTCAGCAGATAAGGGTTAAAATTGCCTCAACATACCTCTCCTTAATCCTTTTTCATTTCAAAATTTAGGGGTGTCAGGTTGTGTTTTCTTCAAAATTTATTTGGAACTTTTGGCTGAACTTTTCTTCAAAATGTATTTGGAACTTTTGGCTGAACTTTTCTTCTATTAAAATGTATTTGGAACTTTTGGCTGAACTTTTCTTCAAAATGTATTTGGAACTTTTGGCTGAACTGTTCTTCAAAATGTATTTAGAACTGTTGGCTGAACTTTTCTTCAAAATGTATTTGGAACTTTTGGCTGAAAATTTTACAATCAGTGTAGGCCCTGATCAGACACCGCCTTCTGTGGCGTCTGATCTGGGCCTGCACTATTTGCCACCTACCCCTTTTGGGATTTCAGGTACCAAATGGGTTAATTTATATCTAAATATTTGCTTTCTGGAGCTATCTCAGGAAATCCACACAGACTCAAAAACAAGTTGCAATCAGCCAATGTAAACAAGTTGCATAGCACCATAGTGTTATGCTCCTTACATAGCACCATAGTGTTTTGCTCCTTACATAGCACCATAGTGTTATGCTCCTTACATAGCCCCATATTGTTATGCTCCTTACATAGCACCATAGTGTAATGCTCCTTATATAGCACCATAGTGTTATGCTGCTTGCATAGCACCTTAGTGTAATGCTGCTTGCATAGCACCAGTATTATGCTGCTTACACAGCACCTTAGTGTTATGCAGCTTGCATATCACCAATATTATGCTGCTTATATAGCACCAGTATGATGCTGCTTACATATCGCCAGTATTATGCTGCTAACATAGCACCTTAGTGTTATGCTGTTTACATACCACCAGTATTATGCTGCTTGCATAGAACCAGTATTATGCTGCTAACATAGCACTTTAGTGTTATGCTTCTTACATAGCACCAGTATTATGCTGCTTGCATAGCACCTTAGTGTTATGCTGCTTACATAGCACTTTAGTGTTATGCTGCTTACATAGCACCAGTATTATGCTGCTAACATAGCATCAGTATTATGTTGCTTATAGCACCAGTATTATGCTGCTTACAAAGCACCAGTATTATGTTGCTTACAAAGCACTTTAGTGTTATGCTGTTACATAGCACCAGTATAATGCTGCTTACATAGCATTTTAGTGTTATGCTGCTTACATAGCATTTTAGTGTTATGCTTACATAACACCATTGTGATGCTGCTTACATAGCACCAGTATTAAGCTGCTTACATAGCACCTGTGTTATGCTGCTTACAAAGCACCAGTATTATGCATGCACCAGTATTATGCTGCTAACATAGCACCAGTATTATGCTGCTTATGTAGCACCTTAGTGTTATGCTGCTTGCATGGCACAAGTTTTATACTGCTAACATATCACCAGTGTTATGCTGCTTACAAAGCACCAGTATTATGCTGCTTACATAGCACCTTAGTGTTATGCTGCTTACATAGCACCTTAGTGTTATGCTGCTTACATAGCACCAGTATTATGCTGCTAACACCGCACCTTAGTGTAACGCTGTTTGCATGGCACCAGTTTTATGCTGCTAACATATCACCAGTATTTTGCTGCTTACATAGCACCAGTTTTATGCTGCTTACATAGCACTTCAGTGTTATGCTGTTTACATAGCACCAGTATTATGCTGCTTACATAGCACTTTAGTGTTTATGCTGTTTACATAGCACCAGTATTTTGCTGCTTACATAGCACCAGTATTATGCTGCTTACATAGCACCTTAGTGTTATGCTGCTTACATAGCACCATTATTATGCTGCCAACATATCACCAGTATTATGCTGCTAATGTAGCACCTTAGTGTTATGCTGTTTACATAGCACCAGTATTATGCTGCTTACATAGCACTTTAGTGTTATGCTGTTTACATAGCACCAGTATTTTGCTGCTAACATATCACCAGTGTTATGCTGCTTACAAAGCACCAGTATTATTCTGCTTACATAGCACCTTAGTGTTATGCTGCTTACATAGCACCAGTATTATGCTGCTAACATATCACCAGTATTATGCTGCTTACTTAGCACCAGTTTCATGCTGCTTACATAGCACCAGTATTATGCTGCTTACCACTACCACTATTATGCTGTTTACATAGCACTTTAGTGTTATGCTGCTTACATAGCACCAGTATTATGCTGCTTACATAGCACCTTAGTTTTATGCTGCTTACATTGCACCAGTATTATGCTGCCAACATATCACCAGTATTATGCTGCTTACATAGCACCAGTATTATGCTGCTGACCACTACCACTATTATGCTGTTTACACAGCACTTTAGTGTTATGCTGCTTACATAGCACCAGTATTATGCTGCTTACATAGCACCTTAGTTTTATGCTGCTTACATATCACCAGTATTATGCTGCTTACATAGCACCAGTATTATGCTGCTCATAGCACCAGTATTATGCTACTTACATAGCACCCGTATTATACTGCTTAAATAGCACTTTAGTTTAGTGTTATGCTGTTTACATAGCACCAGTATGATGCTGCTTACATTGCACTAGTATTATGCTGCCAACATATCACCAGTATTATGCTGCTTACATAGCACCAGTATTATGCTGCTGACATATCACAAGTATTATGCTGCTTACATAGCACCAGTATTATGCTACTTACATAGCACCCGTATTATACTGCTTAAATAGCACTTTAGTTTAGTGTTATGCTGTTTACATAGCACCAGTATGATGCTGCTTACATTGCACCAGTATTATGCTGCCAACATATCACCAGTATTATGCTGCTTACATAGCACCAGTATTATGCTGCTGACATATCACCAGTATTATGCTGCTTACATAGCAAAGTGCTCATAGCACCAGTATTATGCTACTTACATAGCACCAGTATTATACTGCTTAAATAGCACTTTAGTTTAGTGTTATGCTGTTTACATAGCACCAGTATGATGCTGCTTACATAGCACCAGTATTATGCTACTTACATAGCACCCGTATTATACTGCTTAAATAGCACTTTAGTTTAGTGTTATGCTGTTTACATAGCACCAGTATGATGCTGCTTACATAGCACCAGTATTATGTTGCTTACATAGCACCTTAGTGTTATGCTGCTTGCATGGCACCAGTATTATGCTGCTAACATTTCACCAGTATTATGCTGCTCAAATAGCACCAGTATTATGCTGCTTATAGGACCAGTATTATGCTGCTTACAAAGCACCAGTATTATGTGCTTACATAACACTTTAGTGTTATGCTGTTTACAAAGCACCAGTATTATGCTGCTTACATAGCACCAGTATTACATTTCTGCCATACCAACAGTATTATGTTGCTTGCACAGCACCAGTATTGGTCTGCTCGCATCACACCAGTATTGTTGCTTGCATAGCACCAGTATTATGCTGCTTACATAACACCAGTATTATGTTGCTTGTATAGCACCAGTATCATGCTGCTTGCACAGCACCAGTATTATACTGCTTGCATAACACCAGTATTATGCTGTTTACAAAGGACCAGTATTATGTTGCTTGCATAGCACCAGTACTAAGCTGCTTGCACAGCACAAGTATTATGCTGCTTGCATAGTATTATGCTGCTTGCAAAGCACCAGTATTATGTTGCTTGCATAGCACCAGTAATAGGCTGTTTGCATAGCACCATTGTGTTATGCTGCTTGCATAGCACCATAGAGTTATGCTACTTGGGTAGCACCTAAGTGTTATGCTGTTTGGATAGTACAATACCTCTCGTTTCCATATCGAAAAGTTCAAGACTCTAACAAGCCTGTGTAGCCGAGCAGGTTGGTTTGTGTATAACTAACTTCCAAACCCAAAATATCCCGACTTTTGCCTGACATCTGCTTAAATTCTAATATTCCCCTACAAGTTTCAAAATTCCCTAACAATTGCTTGACCTTCAAAATAATATTTTTTCCCTTTTTTCCCAAACTGTGAACATCCTGCACAAAGACAGGTTTTCTTGGCATGTGGCTCATATAAGTAATTTTATACATATATAATACCTTGTTCCAGACACTGCCTGCTATAAATCCCCTCTTCAGAAGTTTTGATGTTACTCTGTATAAAATCTGTAAAGATGTAACAAACTGTATAAAATCTATAAAGATGTAACAAAATAATATAATGTTATTAACCCCTATCCTGCTGAATATTTCAATATACTACACTCCTCCCCCGTTTTCAGTCATTTGTGTTGCATGATTTCAATTTTTTACCTTGAATTCATAAGCAGACGGGAAAACAGTATAGATCCTGATCAGCTGGCTTCTGGCTGATCTGGATCTATACTGATTTCGAAAATGATATATTCGGGTTCAGCATGGTGAGGGTTAATCAAGTAATTTCGTATTGGCCCGGTTACAGGTCGGAGGTCTGCTGTATTGGCCCAAGGCCTTCGCCAAGGCCGAAGCCAATACAGCAGACCGAGAACCTGTAACTTGGCCAATACTCAATTTCATGATTAATGACAATTTTATTAATTGACACCATTAAATACATGGTTATTGATTTTTGACCTCAGTATTAAGACGGATGACCTCCGAACAATACAGGATAGTCAATTAATAAAATACTGTAAAAATCCTATAAATTGGGACACCTTATCTAGCTACAATTCTACTAAAATTTCAACTTAATTGTTTCTCATTCCAGCAAGGAGTCCAAAAAAGCAGACGGAATGGTAAACAGTGCAGACCATGATCAGACTGCTCCTTCTGGGTCTGCACTGTTTGCTTAGGACTATCTGTCCCAATATTTAAGATCATTACAGTAACAGCAGCCATTCACATTCAACTGAAATATGCATCTTCTCTCAGACACTTTCAAGTGAAAGAAATATTTATGCATATTATGAGTCTTTGCATGTTGCATATATCTTTTCTTTGTTTTTTGTTTTTGTCTTACGAGGACTGTTCAAATATAAATGCAAGTAGATCGTTTTCTCATGCACTAATGCGAAAATCACCTGGAAATAAATATCACAGCGTAGAAAAACATTTTACCTATACATTGATACCAAACCTGTTAAAATCTGTGCACTTAAGCCATGTATATCGTTCGATAAACACTGTCTACTCTTGTATACTAATACAAACATGGTTGGAAGAAGGTCAGAGTACGCCGTTGAAATACGGTCCTATATTAAGAATCGTTGTATTCTTGGTATACGGTGCAAAGACATTTTTGATGAAATATATTCGGTTTATGGGCATAATGTAATGTCTTTTCGACAGTTTTTCGTTGGTGTAAAAAATTCAGCTGTAGGCTAGGCTCAACAGAAGATGCACCACATGATCGTCGGCCGAAAAAAGCAACATCTGCCAAGATGGTTGCTAGAGTGAAAGAAATAGTTGCTACCGATGCACGATACACCACTAGGCAAATAGCTAGTATGGTTGGCATCTCATTAGGAGCAGCTCATACAATTCTGAAATGGGATTTGAAAATGAGAAAGATCTGTGCTAGATGGATTCCCCATCTGTTGAGAGATGAGCAGAAAAAGACACGCATTCAGTGCGCCAAGAAGTTGCTTAAAAAGTTTCCAAATTACAATGCACGGTCTTTCGCTAATGTCGTCACAGATGACGAGACATGGGTTCACTTTTTTGAGCCAAAACGAAAGATTCAGAACAAAATATGGGCAATTAAGTATTGCAAAAGACCATGCATTGCAAAGCGGACCATGAGCATCAAGAAGGTAATCTATGCCATATTCTTTTCAAATCAGGGCCCTGCTATTCAGGTTGCTGTTCCTAAAGGCAAATCTGTAAATGCGAAGTTTTACAAGAATAAAGTTCTTCGAAAATTGAAGAAATATTTCAAAGAACAAAGACCCGCAACTGGTTTGGCCAATGTCAGATTGCTACATGACAATGCGTCATCGCACAAGGCATTCATTGTGCAAGACTATCTGAAGCAGGAAAAGGTTGTTGAACTCCCTCACCCCCCATATTCCCCTGACCTTGTCCCGTGTGACTTTTTTTTGTTCCCACGGCTGAAAAAATACCTTTTTGGTCGAAAATTTGTACAGGGCAAACACCTCGGTTCTGCAATATTCCAGTGCCTTCATAGTATACCTCGAAAATACTACCAAAATGCATTCAATGATTGGATCAGAAGACTGAAAGTTTGTATATCTGTTAAAGGGGAATACTTTGAGGGGACAAAATAAAATTTTCATCGAAATCTATCACAGAATCATTTTTATGTGCTTAGTTGCATTCATATTTGAACAGTCCTTGTATTTTGAACCAGAGTGCTGAGAAAATATTTGTCCATATATCTGTGTCTCTGAATTAACCGTTTAAATTTGTTCATATATAAATTCTGCGTCCAGTTATTCAAAGCATTGTCAACTCAAAAAATTTCATTAGTGGTCAAAATCCTGAACTATTCCAATACAGTGGCAGTTTTGCTATACAAATGTGAGTAGCTTAAGAGAAATTGGAACACCTTAAGGGGAGACAACTCCTGCAAAAGCATTTTTGTCTGTCATGTCAATAGGGACTTACTCTTAAGGGAAAGAATTTGCTCCTGAGGAGCAAATTCTTCTGAGGAGCAAATTCTTTCCTTTAAGAGTTGACCCCTTTTTCAGTGGGACAGAGCTTATAGAAAAGCGATCAGGAAGTCATGAAAAATGTCTCCCTTTGGAAAATGGCAGAAAAATCTGCCAGGTGTTCCCATTCCCCTTAAGCTACAAAAGTTTTTCAACAAAAATTTAGGTATATTTGCCATAATAAACAATCAAAGTTTAAATGAGAAGTTAACAAACAATATTGTTGCTTTTGAACAACTGGGCCCTGAAAGCAGACGACAATTGTTGTGACTGGCATCTAATGGGTTAAGACACCATGAAAAACTGCACCTGTAAATGTTGTCTGTTCATGTCGTCTGCTGCATCTTCTTGCAAAAATATTTTTGCATACAGGCAAACAGTGTGGACCCAGATGAGACAGACAGGGAACAGTCTGTGGATCCAGATGAGAATGTGCCTCTCAATGTGGACCCAGATGAGACTGCTCCTAGAGCACTCATCTGGGTCCACACTGTGCGCAACAATGACTTTTACAGTAACCAGCTGTTTATGACGGGAAATTTTGTTAGCAAATAGTGCAGGCCCTGATCAGACGCCGCGTTCTGCGCCTGCGCTGTTTGCCAAGCTACCCCTTTAGGGTTAGAGGTTAAGCTGTTAATAAAATGATCCAATCTCCTATTTTGCAAATCTGAGAGAGAGCCTCCCATTTACCATTTACAGGTATCAATCTTGCAGTTGCATGTAGACTATGGTAGACTTATCATACCGGTCTGAAATGACTGTCCAATTACTCATTATATGCCTAGTGGACTCTTCTGACCTCCAGTTTCTACTTAACCCATTGTATGCTAATGGACTCTTTCATCGCTATATGATGGACAAATCCATTTGTCATATACGGGGTGTCAGGACTGTTTTTTTTTTTTTTTATTGGTTTTTCGTTTTTATTCTATTTTTGATGGAAAATTCTGTTAGCGAATAGTGCAGGCCCTGATCAGACGCCCTGTTCTGCGACGTCTGATCTGGGCCTGCACTGTTTGCCATGGTACCCTTTTAGGGGTTTCCCGCATACAATGGGTTAACAGTGGTCTAGTTAACATAATTCATTGTAAGTTGTACAGAAATTCCTACTAAGCAAAAATGTAGACCTTCAGCAGATATTCCCTACAGTAAGTTTAACCCTTTCACTCCCGAGTCACTGAAGTTAACATTTCCATCTTTAGTCCATTTTTGTAAACAGGGGTCAAAATCAATGACAGGACAACAAAGTGTGGAACTTGATGAGACAGCTCATTATGATTTGTTTGTTTTGTTTGATTTGGGGTTTAAAGGGAAACACCCACAAAAATTAACTGTCACTTTAAAATATTGCCTTTGATGAGGCGAACATTTTGGTACAAATTTTATGAAAATCGGTTGAGAGGTGTTGAAATTATGACCTTTCGAACATTTTACAATTGCTGTCTATGAGGGCCGCCATTTTGTTAATCTAGTCACGTGACCAAAATAGAAAAATAATAATTTACAGCATACTTTTCAGATTTTATACTTAAAAACATTAAATTATTGTCGCATTGAATAAATGGAATGCATACTGAACTATTTATTGCTGTTTTATTGCACGAGAATGGCGGTAATTCAAAGTTTTCCAATTGTGAGTTTATGACGTCATTTACTCACAGCCTCGTTCTGGACTAACAAAACCAGAATTTGTGAAATGTTCAAAAGGTCATAACTTCTAAACCACTCAGTCGATTTTCATAAAACTTGTACCAAAATGTTTGTCTCCTCAAAACCTTTGTTCTGAAGTGAAAGTTAATTTTTGTGGTTGTTTTCCTTTAATGTCCCCGTCAACAATGTATAGGTCATTTTGGAGATGTTGCTTCCAATTTTGTGGATCTTTCACCCGACACTGAGATGAAATGACATCTAAAGCCCTGCCACCCAATGTTTATTTGCATGGACGGTCCAACTCAAAACACTTTCCCTGGGTATGATTAGAACCTTTAAGCGGTTTACCAGTACTAATGTGCGGTTGGTTTCAGCTCTACATGGAAGCATCATGCAGTCCATTTATTTCTTCAAGCCCCAATGGGCTCATTATGAGCCATCTGATCTGATTCTTTACTGTTTGCATAGGTAGCTGTACAGGTCTATGGGGTTGAAAGGGGTGGGCTCAGTCTAAACATGATTAAAATTCTACAGGAAATCAACCCTTTTTCCCCACCGAATAATTTAATTAGCCACACCCATTTCAGTCTTAGCCACACCCATTTCAGACTATCAGCCAGTCAGATTACATGATATAATGATTTCATACAAATTCACAAACTAAATGATAAACAGTATAGATCCTGATCAGATGGCTTCTTCAGAAGCCATCTGATCTGGATCTACACTGTTTGCACAGGTAGGGGTTGTCATGAACATCACTACAAGTCTTCAGTCCAACTCGGATGATTAATATACCAACCTCCATTTCTTGATGACTTCTCGTGAGAGTGTTTTCATCAAAGGCTGTGAGAGCAGCAAGGAGTACAGTGTACACAACACAGTGAGATAGCGACGCTGTCATCTGAAACAAATTAACAAGGATAATTAAGGGGAATGGATACACCTTCAGGGGAGGCAACTCCTGCAAAAGTATTTGTCTCCGATGTCATTAGGGGTCAACTCTTAAAGCAAAGAATTTGCTCCAGAGGAGCAAATTCTTTCCTTTAAGAGTTGACCCCTTTCTCAGTGGCAGAGGGCTTATAGAAAAGCAAACAGGAAGTCCCAAAAGTTGTCTCCCTTTGAAAATGTTGGAAAACCAATGGCCTTAAGGCCATTTTTTCTATTTCTCCACCATAAAAACATGGATTTTGTTAGAATTTCCTTATTGAGACAATACTACCAACTACCCATGACAATTGTTGTTTGTTCTAATTTTTTTGTGTGTTTTGTTGGGGTGGGGTGTGTGGGGGGGGGGGGGGAGTGGGGGCAGGGATTGTATGGCCCTTTCAAGATTATTTCACTTATACTGAGATGTTCATTAATCAGAGGTGGGAAAAACTGGAATACCCAGAGAAATACCTCCAGGCTTTTTTTTTTTTTTGAGAAAAATGTTGTTCGGCAGGACACAACATTTTATTCTTTCTGCTGTTTGCAGTCATGCCAGAAGCTATTGGATCATGATCATCTCTAATACCATCGTTGCAGACGTCATTATCGGTCCGGGATTAACAATAACCGCACAAACATGCAGTAAATTAAGTTAGGCTTTTCTTTCATGGCAGTCTTTATATTGTAGTGTTTGTATGACACATCATTTTGTTGAATAGAAATTACAGACGTTTTGTCTAGTATGAAAAATTTGTCTGAATTTGACATAGTTAACAAAACACTATATTTAATATATATAAGATGCCATATCATGACAATTGTCGCCTGTTTTGTCGTCTGCCGGTTACTTTAAAAGTGATTTTTGCAAGCAGTGTGGATCCATATCAGACTACTCCTCTAGGACCAGTCGGATCTGAGTCCACACTGTTTGCCTGTATGCAAAAATATTTTTAAAAAGTTTGCAAAAAGATTCAGCAGACGACATAAGCAGACAACATTTTCAGATGTAGTTCTTCTCTGTGTCTTAAGGGTTAAATTCTTACGGATGGTCCACAGAATGGTTCTCTGTTCAGCAATTCTTCGAGAAATGCAAATACATCCAGCTGTAGCGCCAGGTTCCCCATCTTCCTGGTCAAGTTCCCACGGTCATCCTCCAGATACAGTTGTCGTATTACAGCCCAGGCCAGAAGTATTGGCCCATGGGGAGCCTCCGAACCAAGCAGCTGTACTGTCTTGTCCACAAGCTGTAATGTATTGTGAAATTTTGTTAACTCGAACATGGGTGGCTCATTTGCCATGGCTAATTTGAACTGGTCACATTTGACCATTACGCACAGGTGTAAATTACATACACTCCAGGTTTGCAGGATGAAAGTCTAGACAGTAATGTAATTACAGTGGAGATCTTTAACTTGCACAGGGGATGATTCTCTCTGCACAGGAGGCCTCCAGTTTATGTACCAATCCAGACGGTGCACTTTGTGGCATTCATCCCTTCAATGATGCCAGTGGAGCATGTTCGCACACTGCAATTTTAGAACCTTTATTTATTTGATTTGAGGTTTAACGTCCCCATCAACACTGTATAGGTCATTTTGGAGATGTTGCTTCCAATTTTGTGGGACTTTTACCCAACATTGAGATGAAATAACATCTCAAGCCTTGTCACCCAATGAAACCAATAAGTACTTGTGTGCAGTCGGTTTCGGCTCTGCATGGAAGCATCATGCAGCCTATCTATTTCTTCAAGCTCCAATGGGAGGGGGCTGAATTTCAGTACCACTGTTGGGAATTGAACCAGGGCCCTGTAGCATCAGGGGCAAGTGCACTAACCCACTGAGCTACCACCCTCCATAAACATAATGTTTCAATAAACTGGAGTAAAAGAACCATTTGTCCTGTAATGCTCACAAGCAACCCAAGGCTGAGCATGCCTCAAACTAATGTACATGTAAATTAAATTTTCTTTTCTATCTTTTTGTAAAGCAGATTTCTTTTTTAAAGGTACATAACAGCAGATATACATGTAGTGGCTATTTTGCGATAATAGGGATAGACTTTTTGGCTGGTTTGAGCTAGTTATAGCTGGCTATTCATAGCACTCAGGGACATCATTAATTTCGGACAATCTTGTGCCAGTCTGAAATTCTAACAAAACATTTATTATTGCAATATATGAGCCCTGTGGCATCTGATCTGAGCCTGTACTGTTTGATTTGTAGAAAATGCTTTGGTTACAATGTTTATCTGAAAAATTATCACATGCTATCATGGTTTTCCAGTTTTAAGACATATGTGTGATCGATTGCTATTGGAGGATAATTTTCCTTATTTCTACAAAAGTATTTGTCCCCAATGTCAATAGGGGTCAACTCTTAAAGGAAAGATCTGGAGCACATAATTATGTTGTGGGTATTCCTTAGAACCACCTTGGTGAGGTGGTTCTAATGAATACCAACAACACAATTTTTTTTATGTAGAATTGGTGAAAATTATCTATCAATTATCATTAAATACCCACCCCATGTTTCTATGCTGATACTTTTCAATTAATTTTACAATATTTCTACAAACCTGAAATGTTTCTTTATCTTTAATCAGGCTGTGATCTGAAAAGCTGAAATAAAGTCAAATACATTTAACTCTTAAGATGGCCATCAGACTGGTTACTTTAAAAGTCATTGTTGTGAACAGTGTGAACCTAGGAGCCGTCAGATCAGGGTCCGCATTGTTTGCTAGCATGTAAAAATATGTTTTCTTGGCATCTTCTGATTTAATGCTATGCATGCTGGGAATTTTGTTTGCAGACAACATTTTGAAATAGTTTTCTCATTTTTCCCAGAAAACAGGTATCAACAATTTGTTGTCTGCTGAATTAGCCCAGAGAGTGGTAAAGGTTAGTAGTATTCATCTAATCATCCATGTATGTTCTTTTAAGATGCTTCAGGTTTGAGCAATATTAGGAAGATTTTAGGCAAAGCTAATAAAATGGCTGGTTTCATAGATATTACAAAAATCCTTACAGCCCTGCATTGTCTTACAACAATTTGAGTGTAATTGCCCAGTCAACACTATTTAGGTCATATCAAGCCAATCAGTTTACCTAACCACACATTTCCTGGTCAGGCTTATACATAAGCGGATGACTAGTACAGTGTACATTTTTTTTTCACCAGAAACTGACAACTGCCCTTCTTGAATCTGCAGAAGGCAAAGCATGACCACAGAAAAGATTTCATGGTCAATCTCCATGAAAGATGTTGCCAACCCTGGCAGGTATCGGAACCCATAACCTCCTGATCTAGTGCATTCGACTGAGCTATTGAGGCTGGTTCCTGCAATGTGAATCTGAATGGTTAAGTTGCACAAGTCTAGAATTAAGCTTTGTGCTATTTTTTAACCTACATGATCACCACAAATATACTTTTTACATGAAGGTGAATACGTGATATATATCACAATCTAGTTTAAAGTGGACATAAAAGGGTATGTACACAAAGAATACCAGGATTGTGTCTTTTGATATCAAGTTTATCAGGCAAGGCTTCGAGAATGCTTGTAGAATCGCGAGGCTTGCAGAGTGATTCTACATGCATTCTCAAAGCCGAGCCCGACAAACTTGATATCAAATGACAGAATTACAGCAAGTCCTCAAGGTGTCCGAAGTTTGAGGACTTTTTTGCAGTATCATCAATCAGAGGTGGACAAATACCCAAGTGTGCAGAGAAAACCACATGACCTGTTACTGAACAGACTTTGGCATCTCGTGTGACCAGTGCAAGGTTCTACACCCAAACTGACACTGAAGGAAATGAATTTGCAAGATCATCAACACAAGAAAAGACAGTTTAACCCATTTTTTACCTAAAACCCCAAAACGGGTGCCCTGGCAAACAGTGCAGGCCCAGATCAGATGCTGCAGAATGTGGCATCTGATCAGGGCCTACACTGTTTGCAAAAAGTTCAGCTATTTTCCAAATAAATTTCAAAGAAAACACAACTGGACACCCCTAAAATTTGAAATTGACTCCTGCTTTATATATGGAGGAAGATTCCATTTGGTACACTTACTCTCCTTCACGGCTGCATTGTTCAATGGTTTCCATGTCCAAAACTTGCAGTAACACCAAGATTTCCAGTGACCTGAAAGATACAGAACAATGGGAAATAACGTAATGATCCTAAGTATTGGGACAGATCAGCCTAAGCAAACAGTGCAGACCCAGATCAGACTGCTCCTGAAGGAGAAGTCTGATCCTCAGCAAACAGTGCAGACCCAGATCAGACTGCTCCTGAAGGAGAAGTCTGATCCTAAGCAAACAGTGTAGACCCAGATCAGACTGCTCCTGAAGGAGAAGTCTGATCCTAAGCAAACAGTGCAGACCCAGATCCGACTGCTCCTGAAGGAGAAGTCTGATCCTAAGCAAACAGTGTAGACCCAGATCAGACTGCTCCTGAAGGAGAAGTCTGATCCTAAGCAAACAGTGCAGACCCAGATCAGACTGCTCCTGAAGGAGAAGTCTGATCCTTAGCAAACAGTAGAGACCCAGACAAGACTGCTCCTGAATAAGAAGTCTGATCCTAAGCAAACAGTGTAGACCCAGATCAGACTGCTCCTGAAGGAGAAGTCTGATCCTAAGCAAACAGTGTAGACCCAGATCAGACTGCTCCTGAAGGAGAAGTCTGATCCTAAGCAAACAGTGTAGACCCAGATCAGACTGCTCCTGAAGGAGAAGTCTGATCCTAAGCAAACAGTGTAGACCCAGATCAGACTGCTCCTGAAGGAGAAGTCTGATCCTAAGCAAACTGTACAGTCCCAGATCAGGCTGCTCCTGAAGGAGAAGTCTGATCCTAAGCAAACTGTACAGTCCCAGATCAGGCTGCTCCTGAAAGAAGAGTCTGATCCTAAGCAAACAATGTAGGCCCAGATCAGACTGCTCCTGAAGGAGAAGTCTGATCCTAAGCAAACTGTACAGTCCCAGATCAGGCTGCTCCTGAAGGAGAAGTCTGATCCTAAGCAAACTGTACAGTCCCAGATCAGGCTGCTCCTGAAAGAAGAGTCTGATCCTAAGCAAACAATGTAGGCCCAGATCAGACTGCTCCTGAAGGAGAAGTCTGATCCTAAGCAAACAGTGTAGGCCCAGATCAGACTGCTCCTGAAGGAGCAGTCTGATCCTAAGCAAACTGTACAGACCTAGATCAGGCTGCTCCTAAAGGAGCAGTCTGATCTTGGTCTACACTGTTTGCCATTCCAGCTGCACTTCTGGACTCCTTGCTTAATCGTGAAATGAATTTGATAAACTTTTAGGAGAATTACAGCAAGTTCGCAAGGTGTCTGGATTTTTAGGATTTTTATGGTAGCTCCACAAGGGGTAGTTACAAGGATGATAGGGGGCTATTTCCCTTATATCTTGTCCGGTTGATTGGATTGAGGTTTTACATGCCAACACTAATTAGGTCATTTTGGAGATGTTGCTTCCAGTTTTATGGGACTTTTGCCCAACACTGAGATAAAATGACTTCTCAAGCCCTACTGTCCAAACAAATCAATAGGGTTCATATGCAATGACAGTCTGACTCGCACCACTTTGCCCCTTTAAGACCTCTAAGTGGTTTACCAGTACTGTTGGTTTCAGCTCTGCCTGGAAGGATCAGGCAGCCCAACCTATTTCTCAAAGCCCAAATGAGCAGGGGCCCTCCCTGAAAGTGTATCCATTCATCATAAGATTGCACAGGATAACTAAAATAGTGGTGACTGGGCCGTTAAACCCCAAAACAAACAAACAAACAAGCATAGGATAACAGTACTCTAGAAAGACCAGAAAGCAGTGCTCAAGATTAAAAAGTAATTTAGCCTCCTGCCACAAACTAATGAGAAGGCTTTACAACCAATTTATCTGTGACAGCATAAACTGTTGAGTCAAAAGGTCACCACACTGTCTGTTCTTAAATATCTGTAATATGAATTCTGTCACAGTCTGTGTGGAACATATCTGCCAATCTGACTTGAACCTAAAGGCTAATGCTTTGGTTCATGCATATGTTGAAGGTTGGATGTACAATGAAACAAGTGGATGGAAAAGTGGATCCCTTTTTAACATATAAAATGCCAATCACGGCAATTGTTGTCTGCTTTGTCGTCTGCTGGTTACTTTAAAAATCATTTTTGCAAACAGTGTAGACCCAAATCAGACTGCTCCTCTAGGAGCAGTCTGACTTGGGTCCACACTGTTTGCCAGTTAGAGGAGCAGTCTGGTTTAGGTCCATACTGTTTGCCTGTATGCAAAAATATTTTTAAAAACATCTGAAAAAAAATATCAGCAGATGAGATAAGCAGACAACATTTTCAGATGTAGTTTTTCTCAGCATCTTAAGGGTTAATCATTCTGCATAAGATTTTGCTGAAAAAGGGAGTGGCTTTTGCACTGCACCTTTTTGCAGCAAAAATACCACTATCAGATAGTGTAAACCCTCTTAGCCCCATAGACTGGTACAGATACTTATGCAAACAGTGTAGATCCAGATGAGATGGCTCATAATGAGCCATCTCATCAGGATCTACACTGTTTGTCATCCTGTTAATGATTTGAACCAAACACCCCTATTTACAAGAATGGATGTGTCCAAATTCAAAGCAAAGATGGAAGAGTCCATATCAGAAACTTAAGGGTGAAAGGGTTCAATGTAGAGCATTGAACAACTGGGCCAAGGTTTCCTGTATGACCCTCATCTAAACTACCGTAAAAAGCCTAAAAATTCGGACACCTTGAGAACTTGCTATAATTCTCCTAAAATTTCAACAAATTTGTTTCACGATCCAGCAAGGAGTCCAAAAGGTGCAGACAGAATGGCAAACAGTGTAGACCCTGATCACCTTGAGGACTTGCTATATTTCTCCTTATATTTTAACACATTTGTTTCATGATCCAGCAAGGAGTCCAGAAGGTGCAAACAGAATGGCAAACAGTGTAGACCCTGATCACCTTGAGGACTTGCTATAATTCTCCTAAAATTTAAAAAAATTAGTTTCATGATCCAGCAATGACTCCAGAAGGTGCAGACAGAATGGCAAACAGTGTCCTACAGGAGCAGTCTTTCCTTCAGGAGCAGTCTGATCTGGGTCTGCACTGTTTGCTTAGGCAAATCTGTCTCAATACTTAATTTCATTACGGCAGTTCCGACAAATAACAAGAGCATGCGGGTGCCAAGGCTCGGCTGCAAAAAGTTGAAAAAGGGGCATAACTGTGCAAAAAAATATTTTGATGGTTACCTCACCTATTGGTGTGAGTTCCCCTTTTCATATTGAACAACTAGTCCGAGTTTCAAGTAAATATGTTCAGTGATGACAGAGATATTACAAAATGTCCATGTTTTTGCATGACGATGCAGACTACGCCAGAGCTATGACAATACCTCGTTGTTTTCTTCGAAAACAGCTGAGCTAAAAATTGTTGTATACATACCCTATGCGCTTCAGAAGCCTATCCATAGAATCATCCAGAACATGTTTATACAACTGTCGCCTGCCAAACCCTTGTCTCTGTAAAACAATGTAAGAACAGCTGATAAGCTGACATGGAGCATGATAACTCAGTGGTTAGTGCGTTTGCACTGGGCTCGATCCAAGGCAGCGGTATCCCCAATATGATCCGCTGGCATCATTTGCAAGGATGAATGCCATACAGTGTCATCCTGCAGATCAGAGGCCAGTTGTTCAAAACTAACGACGTCTTTAGTTAACGTATCATTAAAAACTTTGATCATTTATTATGGCAAATATGCTAATATTTTTGCTGAAAAAATGTGAGCAGCTTTTCGCATTTTTTCAGCAAAAATACCAAAAATTAAAATATTGAACTTGCTAGAACAGTTAACAGTATGACCACTAACGAGCTTGTTAAGCTAACAATGCTTTGAACAACTGGCCCCAGAACAGTAACTTGAGGGCACTGTGCAGAAAGTCATCTTTGGCTGGAAAATCCACCTGTGCAATCGGCACCACAAGTGCCTAATGGTGGGGGATGAGCAGTAATTTTGTCTAGTCCCTATGAAATATACAGTATAGCTCCAATATATTGTGGTAGTCGGGGTCCATAGCCCGAAAACCGCGATGTGGTCGGAGCGGGATATAAGTCGCGGTAGTTTGCCGAGATGCCACTACAAGTCACGGTGATAGTTTGGTGAGAACCGTTTATCAATCCACACTAATGGCTGTCAGTAATGCTATCGGCCATATTTCACCATTAAAGTAGGTTCAGAATTACTCAGTGACAGAACAAACAAAGGGGACTATGCCTACCAATTAACTTACATTCGAGAACAGCTGAAAATCTGCGTCTGAAAACATGTGATTGCTAAAATGTCAAAACAGGACGCCATTTTGGATTTGCAAGTTCCCCTGGTTGTCTGTAACGGGTGATGGCCAAGGGGCGCAACTACCATAAGCGCTAAGCGCTAAAGCAATTCTAGTTGTTTCCCTTGGCTTGCCAGATCTCAGAATAATTAAAAGTAGCGGTTGGAAAAAAATTATTTAACGTCTACCACGGGCCGAAAAACTATACAACAAAACTATCATTTTATTGTGTTTTGATTTCGGGCAAGTGTAAAAAAAATCGTCTACAACTGTCAGTCTTTTTGAGTCCTTAAATACGGTAAAACTAGACCAGTAAGTAAATCGCAATAATTGCTGCACTGTCAATTGAGAGACAAACCATCTGTGTATTTATTACAGTTCAGGTATGACACTATTGTTAATCCCTGTCATATAATTGCCACCCTGAGGTGCGTGTCGATAAGGTGTGAAAATATGGTCAAGTTATGTCTCTAATTGGCGTTTATCTTCCAATCATAAAATTTAATCCACAATCAATGTGAAAATGATTTAATCACTGCTCAGACAATTAGCTACATCTAACGGTAGATGTTTGAATCATAAAAATGGACTTTTCTGTGATCTCGTGAATGGTTATGTTTTGGCGCCAATTAGCAGACGCTGGGCGGGAAAAGCCAAACGCTGTTGGTGCCTAGTTTAACCTGGTTTTAAATAAATTCTAACAACTTAAAACTCAATTTTTTTTTAATTATGAATTTTTAAGGGAAAAAAAAGGGGATCCACAGGGCAACCGCGATAGATTGGACATCGCGAAATATCGGAACGCGATATATTGGAGCTATACTGTACCAAAATCTGCCTGCCCTTGGGTCATGTAGGACAAGTGAAATTTTGAAGAAATTTCAAGCCCTGTCATTCCCTGTGCAGGTTAAAGACCCTAACTGTAATATGTTTGTTTGTTTGATTTGCCGTTTAACATCCCCATCATCACTGTATAGGTCATTTTTTGGGACTTTTACCCAACACTGAGATGAAATGACATCTCAAGCCCTGTCGCCCAATGAAACCAATAGGGTTTATAAGCATGGATGGGCCGACTCGCACCCCTTTGCTGGGCAGGCTTAGATCCTCTATGCGGTTTACCAGCACTAGTGTGAGGTAGGCTTCAGCTCTGCGTGGAAGCATCATGCAGCCCGTCTATTTCTTCAAGCCCCGATGGGTGGGGCCGACTTGTTTGTTTTTGAGACCAACAGTCAGGTCAGCAGTGTAAAATCATATTAACCCTTATCCTGCTGCATAAATTAATTTAGCCACACCCATTTACATTTTAACCAATCAAATGACTTCATTTATTCATTCAAATTCGCAAAATGTAAGAGTGTAGATCCTGGTCAGATGGCTTCTTCAGAAGTCATCAGATCTGGAGAAGAAGCCATCTGATCAGGATCTACACTGTTTGCAAAAGTAGGGGTTGTTGTGAACAGTAGGATAAGGGTTAATCTGGCCTGGGAAGGCTTAGGCCTTCGAAGCTGAAAAATTCCTCTATTAAGACCACCTTTGGGACTGTTCAAAAGTGGTCTTTAAGACCACTTTTGAACAGTTCCAAAGGTAGTCTCTGTCCAGAGGATAATGTGTACAAAAACACACACAGAAAGCATGACTGCAACCTAGTAAATAAGCTTTCTAAAACAGAATAAGTCTTAGTTTTAGGGGTCTTGATAGCGGAATTTCACTGTATAATTCATATTCTTTCAACCAGTAATTGAAAAGTGTAATTTTTGTATCAGTATACAGAAATACAGTGAAACTCTGGAACCTTGAAAATTTGTTCGAGATAACGGTAGTTCAAATTACTGAGAGTTAATCATGGTGCAACGCCATGAAGGATAATGGACAAGACTTAAAATACATATACCTTTTGGATCTTCTATATAAGGAATTCTGTGTGTACTCATTAGAATCACCTCAATGAAGCTATTCTAATGAGTACAAACAACTTTCTTTTGATCGTGATAATATCCTAAATTTATGAGTATCTAGAGCTATGGAAAGAATTCTAGAGGGACTCAAGATGAGTTAGAATTAGCCATGGTGAACAAAACATCCATGTTTGAGATACCAAAGTTTCACTGTTATTTGGAATATTTGTATAGTGTAACGATCCTAAGTATTGGGACAGATAGGCCAAAGCAAACAGTGCAGACCCAGATCAGACTGCTCCTTAAGGAGCAGTCTGATCAGGATCTACACTGTTTGTCATTCCGTCTGCACCTTTTGGACTTCTTGTCGGAGCATAAAACAAATTTGTTAAAATTTTAGGAGAATTACAGCAAGTTATCAAGGTGTCCAAATTTTTAGGATTGTTATGGTATGTCCAACAAATTAGGACATAATTTTTCCTGACAAGAAAGTACATGTAACAGTAAGCAACTTTTTTAATTATAGATTTCTCAATCCATCAATGCTGTGAACAAATGGAGCTTGACATTTATCAATGCACTGTTTACCAATATTCCATACCTTGAATTTTTCCAACAGTTTGATGAAGTCATCTTTAGTAGCATCAAAATCTTTCCAGTAGACAAGAAGAATTTCCAACAGCTCAAGCTGAAAAAGACAGCCTATCTTGACAACAATTCAAATGCACTAAACGCGACGTCTGATTGAATAACGTCTAAATCTGTGACAGTATATTCTGCGATATACTGTTGGAAACCCGACATCACAATGTCGCTTTTCATTGGCTGGCACTGGTTTTACGCTGCTCACAGCGCTTGCCGTTTTTGTGCAATATAGTACAGATTTTAAGAAAACAACTGGGTTAGTGCATTAGAATGGGGATAACTGTATTGCAAAATCGTCACTTGGGGAGGTAAATCATCGGTTTTATGATTGCAAATTCTGTTTTACGGCTCCGCTGACACGTTGCCGTAAAACGAAATTTACGACTGTAAAACCGCTGATTTTCCTCCCCAAATGACAATTTGGAATACAGTTATCCCCCAATAGATTGTTTGTTTAGAAATTAACAGCCTAGTCAACACTAGGTTATAGCGAGCAGATCAGTTGACCTACCTACATTTACTGTGCATGCTTATATGCAAGATGTTAACTAGTACAGTGCACATATTTTCATACTTTCGCCAGAAACTGACAAACGCCTTTCTAGTATTAGCAAAAGGAGGGGAATGACCATAGAAAGGATTTCATGAACAATTTCCACAGAAATGTAGCCGACGCCAGTAAGTATCAAACCTGCAGCCTCCTGATCACCAGTCGGATGTGCCACCACTGAGCCACCAGGGCCAGCTCTCACAACAGTTGAGGACCATGAATATATCAAACAGTTTATTGTCTTGTTTTTCTATTTTTTTTTTATTTTTTTTTTTGGGTTATTTTCTCAATGGGGGACATCTTCTAATTTGTGTTGTTAAAATGACAATTTACCTCCACAAAGACCATTTTTAACCCTTTTTGTACCAAATGGAATCTTCCACCTTATATATAGCACAAATCTACTTCAAAATGTAGGAGTGTCAGGTTGTGTTTTCTTCAAAATTAATTTAGAAAATGGCTGAACTTTTTGCAAACATTGCAGGTCCTGATCAGATGCAACATTCTATGGCATCTGATCTGGGCCTGCACTGTTTGCCAATTACCTGTTTTGGGGTTTCAAGTACAAAATGGATTAATGCAGTTATTCCCATTCTTATGCATTTATTTTGAAGGCGGGGGAGGGGGTGGGGTGGTGCTACGAGGATTTTTTCCACCTTTGTTTGAAGGGAATAACTTCCAGGACTTCTTTTCTTGTTAAGTAAACTTCATTAAAAAATAGTCTACTCTTAAAAGGAGCAGTGATTGACTGTGTTGGGGTTTAATATACCAGTAACCATAAGTCATTTTGTCATCTCCCAGAGAAAAGGAGAAAGAAATAGCTAAATTTTGCTTTTACAAGCATATCCCCCACTGATAAGAAAGACAAATATAACTAGAGCTGTCAGTGAAACTGACTAGGGCCCCGGCAGCGCTATCAGAGGAGTAAAAATTTGTGGACGGACAGACGGACAGACAGACAGACAGACGGGCGGACAGAGTGATTACTATAGGGCACCCACACTTTCAGTGCCGGGCCCTAATAAAAGAGTTCCTCACTCCACACACTTATATCTATTGCTCTTGCATCAAGACAAAGCCAGCCACACCTGTGACTACTGATCCCTGTATTTCTGTAGCAGTTTATTTCCACTCTGTTTATCAATTTGATTTTTTTTTCTTTATAAATAATTTAGTTAGATATATAATTACCTTGAACTGTCATCTTAGATGCTTTCAAACTCCTAAAATAACTTCAAATAATTACCTGCTCTTGCAAGTTCTGGTGGGCCCAAACTAAAGCTTGTCTTTCATTCTGAAAGTAATGAAATATGAATGACAAAGCAGAAATTACGTGTGATGGGCAAAGCAAAACATACAAGATAATAGGTCATCACATGAACAAGTTCGTGAAAGAAAGACCCACCTAAACCCCACTTTATATAGAGCAAACTGGGGTTTACGGGGGTAAACAATATTTTTCTTATTTCTGCTCCAAGACATAGGTTGTGGGTACTCGTTAGAACCGCCTCATTGAGGCGGTTCTAACGAGCACCCTCAACCTATGTTTTGAGCATTTATAAGAAAAATATCAAGGATTTTCATCAGAAAAGTAGCAATTTTGGAGATGTGAAAAATACACTATATCGCACGGGTGTGTTATCGTAATGAATGTCGAAACAGAAATTACAATGTGTGGTGGGCAAAGCAAATCATACAAGATAAAAGGTGAGACCAGCAAAGATTCAGATCAGCATCACCAAGTTTGACCTTACCGCTCACTGATCAGCCCTTAACCTAAGGAAGGCTCATGCAGTTGATTGACCAACTGACTTACTCTGTTGGGGTTTTTACCAATGTATGCTAGTGGACTCTTCTATTTGCTATATGTTGGACTAGTCCATTTGTTATATCAGGGGTGGTTTTTTATTCTATTTTTGACAGAAAACTCTGTTAGCAAATAGTGCAGGCCCTGATCAGATGCTGCATTCTGCGGCTTCTGATCTGGGCCTGCACTGTTTGCCAGGGTACCCTCTCTAGATGTTTCCCGCCTACAATTGGTTAATGACATGTCAACCCTCTTGGGTCATTTTGTGTCATCTCCCAGAGAAAGGGATGTGACACAGAAGAAAGAAATGAAATAAATGGAAGTGGAGAAACAGAAGAAATAAAAACATTCTCCCTCTACCTTTACCTGCTGCAAGGATAGCAGGCTTTGCTCAAATGTTTGTTTTGTTTGTTGGTATTGGAGTTTAATAGCCCAGTCAACCCTATTTAGGTCCTTTTGAGCCAGTCAGTTTACCTATCTACACTTTTCCTGGGCCCAGTACAGTGCACATTCTTTCGCCAGAAACTCGCAACTCCCCTTCTTGGATCAGCGGAAGAAAGAGAATGACCGTAGAAAAGACTTTGTGATCAATCCCCACGAAAGAATGTTGCCGACCCCCGCAGGAATAGAACCCGCATCCTCCTGATTGCCAGTCAGACGTGCATCCGCCTGAGCTACCGAAGCTGGCGAATTGCTGAAATGCAAGTCGATATTACTTGTACCCACTGACATCAGACAAGCGACACCTTCACCTCAACCAGCCTACCCTCATGTAATCAATGAAGGATCTGATCTGACTGCAAGTATGGGTAGGCTGATCCACTCAGTTAATGGTTATAAATGTCATTTTAAGGTTCTGCTGTGCCTGGCTAAAAGCAGATGGAATCTTCCACCTTATATATAGCATGAGTCCATTTCAAAATTTAGGGGTTTCAGATTGTGCTTTCTTCAAAACTGATTTGGAAAATGGCTCAACTTTTTGCAAACAGTGTAGGCCCTGATCAGATGCCGCTTTCTGTGGCGTCTGATCTGGGCCTGCAGTGTTTGCCAAGGTACCCCTTTAGGGGTTTCCCGCATACAATAGGTTAGGGTTGATGCTAGGGTGAATATAAATGTTGACAGCTGGATAAACAAACAAATAAACAAACCAATGGATGAAAATAGGATCCCTATATTGACCTACGCTAAAAGCAGGCAAGACAGAATCTGACCTACCATGAGCTTTCCATTAGTTTCCCAGGTTGGTAAACTGGCATCACACACCATATCTAGTTGCTCTAGTAACTGAAAGATGACAACGAATAACACAACTTAAGAGGGCGAGTCAATAAAAATCTGCCAACTTATTTCTGGGTGAGATCGATCTTTTCTTTTTCGATGAAATGATACACTTGGACCAACGCTGTTCCAGTGCCATCAGCTCAGAACTGGAAAAAGCCAGGGTTCTTTTCTCCGACCCACTCCTCAACTGCTGCCACGACTTCTTCGTTGGATCGGAAATGACCTCCACTGATATCATTTTCCAATCTGGGAATAGGAAATACCCACTAGTATCTAAGTCCGGAGAATAGGTGGAGTGCAGTATTAGCT
Organism: Lucinisca nassula; assembly: GCA_963580285.1. Classification (NCBI taxonomy): domain Eukaryota; kingdom Metazoa; phylum Mollusca; class Bivalvia; order Lucinida; family Lucinidae; genus Lucinisca; species Lucinisca nassula. The sequence continues at coordinate 53,721,453 of OY757010.1, forward strand.
CATACCCATTCCACTCAACAACATCCATTTCAATTTTGTTGACTCTTGCATTGTCATATTGGAGCAGAATCCCTTTGGAGAGCTTACCTCGAGGTTTTAACGAATGCATTTTTCTCAGTTGGTCTAGCTAATTGGCATAATACGCACCTGTTGAACTTTTTGTTTAACAGCCCTTTCGAGATTATTTCACTTATTTCAAGCTGATCCTTATCAGGTGGGCGAAAACCATAGTAAGTACCTGGAGAATAACTACCTGACCTTCCATTGCAGAACTTGGCATCTCAAATGTGGCCCAAGCAAGGCACGAAGCACAGCGATGAGAGCTAATGATTAAGCGTCAGCAATCTTACCCATCAGGCCATCGAGGCCTGTTACTTGAAGAGTGAATCCACAGGCTTGAAAAATATGAGAAGTAAGAAACTTCAATATAAAACTTGTGAAAAATGCCTCCAGCAATGATGCTATTTAACCCACTGCATGCGGGAAACCCCTAAAGGACTACCTTGGCAAACAGTGCAGGCCCAGATCAGACGCCGCATTCTGCGGCGTCTGATCCGGGCCTGCACTATTTGCCAACAGAATTTTCCGTCAAAAATAGAATAAAAACGAAAATATATGCCTGATATCCCTTGTATGGTAAATGGACTTGTCCAACATATAGCATTGGAGGAGTCCACTAGCATACAATGGCTTAAAGAAAAGCCCTTATCCTCCACATTTCCAAGATCAAGCTGAAAACCAAGAGGCTCTAAAATTTTATTTGTGATAACATCAGGTAGATAAAAAAAGAAAGCAGTATTTAATTTAAGCAATATTTCATCAGATTTTTTTCTTTTACAAGCTTTGACAAATAGGCACAAGTAGAAAGACACCAAATAACCATGTAACTGCACTAAAAAAAAAATCCAGAGATTATCAGAAGTAAAGTAAAATTAAATTTTCTGAAGTAAAGTAAAATTAAATTTTCAGAAGTAAACTAGAATAAAAGCACCGATTATAACTAACAGATGGCATTTTCTAAAAAAATTTTTTGAGAAAATAAGACTTGACATAGTCTACGATTCACATGAAATTTCAAGCCTTATTATCTCTGAATTTCCTTTTTTATTAAAAAAAAAAATAAAAAAAAATCAGTAAATGTTTCTCTAATGTGCTTAGAGCTAAAATTACCTTCTTTATGAGAGTATTGTCTGTCATCAGGTCACTGAGAAAGTTTGCATATTCCTCCTGAAAAAAAAATTCAAATATATTTTTTTATCAAGTAAGAAACAAGTGTCCCGTAAAAAGGGATATCAACAAACAGTGAGGTCAGAAACAAAAGACCCTTGTATCTGATTGCAGCCTGCACTATATACTACCCGTTTACATTCATCTGCAACGTCCCATTGTAAATTTCCTAACGGTTTCTGCTATGTCATAAAAAGATACAAACAGACAGTATTGTTCTCTTTGTGTGTCAGATGAAACAGTGGTAAATTGTAAAACTTCCCTATATAAGATTGATAATGAACCGCCCATGTTTGAACAATAAGTTTCTGATTGACCTATAGAATATTTACAAAATCCCAGACAGTGATCACCTGCTGATGATTGACATGGGAGTGGATTCGATTGGATACCATTTCAATAAGAATCATAGCAATGTGCTGAAATCATGACACTTCAATCAATATTAATGCTGAAAAAAATTTTTTCAGTAATCAAAAGATGTCAATTATTGGACGGATTATTTGATATGACAGACAAGAGAACAAGTTGAAGGGGAAATAAACATTGTTGAGCGTGACACATCGTCATGACCTAAAACGTATTCCTATCAAATTGCATGAAGATATCTCTAACAGTTACTGAGTTATGGCACATAAAATAATGTTTTTGAAAAAATTAATCCAAAGGGTGTAACTTGGAAACCAAGAAACGGGGAACAATCATGCTTGTGGGCAACATATCATCCTGACCTAATATATATTCCTATAAAATTGCATGAAGATATCATGAATAGTTACTGAATAATGGAGCATACAACTATGTTTGGAAAAACTAGAGCTGTCAGTGAAACTGACAAGGGCCCCGGCAGCGCTATCAGAGGATAAAAAAATTTGTGGACGGACAGACGGACAGACAGAGTGATTACTATAGGGCACCCACACTTTCAGTGCGGGGCCCTAAAAAGGCGCATATCTCGGAAAGTAAGCAAAGGGCAAGTTACATTCTTGTTTGAAACATATCGTCCTGACCTAATACATATCCCTATGAAGTTACACGAAGATATCCCTAACGGTTACTAAGTTGCAACAAGCAAATTCGTTGAATTGATATCCCCCGCCGAATGGGTTTTTCATGTAGAATGGCAAGAAAATATATCTGGCCAAAATTGAGAAAAAAAAATTCTGCGTGCATCACGGCAGCATAATAATACATATTTATTTCAAGTTTCATTTTATTCCATGCAATAGTTGCTGAGAAGCGGTTCCAGACAAAGTGAGACGACGAAAAATCCAGAATTTTAATCATTTAAGGGGCCATAACTCTGGGTGTAAAAAGTCAATCCAAAAAAAATTTGTGCGTGCATCACCACAGCATAATAATACATATTTATTTCAAGTTTCATTTAATTCCATGCAATAGTTGCTGAGAAACAGTTCCCGACAAAAAAGTGAGACGACAAAAAATCCAGAATTTCGATCATTTAAGGGGCCATAACTCTGGATGTAAAAAGTAAATCCGGAAAAAAAATGCGCGTGCATCACCACAGCATAATAATACATATTTATTTCAAGTTTCATTTAATTCCATGCAATAGTTGCTGAGAAACGGTTCCGGACAAAGTGAGACGACGAAAAATCCAGAATTTCGATCATTTAAGGGGCCATAACTCTGGATGAAAAAGTCAATCCAGAAAAAAATTGCGGGTGCATCACCGCAGCATAATAATACATATTTATTTCACGTTTCATTTAATTCCATGCAATAGTTGCTGAGAAACAGTTCCGGACAAAGTGAGATGACGAAAAAATCCAGAATTTCAATCATTTAAGGGGCCATAACTCTGGGTGTAAAAAGTCAATCCGAAAAAAAATTGCGCGTGCATCACTGCAGCATAATAATACATATTTATTTCAAGTTTCATTTAATTCCATGCAATAGTTGCTGAGAAACGGTTCCGGACAAAGTGAGACGACGAAAAATCAAGAATTTCAATCATTCAAGGGGCCATAACTCTGGATGTAAAAAGTCAATCCGAAAAAAAATTGCGCGTGCATCACCACAGCATAATAATACATATTTATTTCAAGTTTCATTTAATTCCATGCAATAGTTGCTGAGAAACGGTTCCGGACAAAGTGAGACAACGAAAAATCCAGAATTTCAATCATTCAAGGGGCCATAACTCTGGATGTAAAAAGTCAATCCGAAAAAAAATTGCGCATGCATCACCACAGCATAATAATACATATTTATTTCAAGTTTCATTTAATTCCATTCAATAGTTGCTGAGAAACGGTTCCGGACAAAGTGTGACGGACGGACGGACGGAAGGACGGACGGACGGACAACGCCAAAACTATATCCCTCCGCCTTCGGCGGGGGATAATAATGTTTGGAAAAAAATCAAAGGGGCATAACTTGGAAACTAAGAAAGGCGCAGCAAGCATTCTTGTCTGCAACATCGTTGTGACCTAATACACATTCCTATAAAGTTGCATGACGATATCCCATCCCTAACAGATACCGAGTTGCGGCGCTTACAAGAATGGGAATTGTAAACGGCCATAACTCTATCAAATGTTGATGGATTTTATGTTAACAATTTCAAACCACACATCCCTAATACTGACGTATACACAAAATTTGAAGAAAATCTGTGAAAAAATACTCGAGATATCGATCGGAAATGCCCCAAAACACTCATTTTGAGCGGACATTGGCCATAACTCTGCCAAATGTTAACAGATTTTGCCCATTTACAATCTGTTACCACTCAGCTCCAATATAAATGTGTGTGCAAAATTTGACAAAAAAATCTGTGAAAAATTGCTCAGACTATCGATCAGAAATGGTGCAGATGGACATAGATATGGGCAGACACTGAAAGCTATAACAAAATACCCCACACTTTCGTGTTGTGGGGTATTATAAAACTGCATGAAAATATCCCTAACAGTTACTGAGCTATGGAGCATACAACAATGTTTATGGATGGATGGACAGACTGACAGCGCCACGCCATAATACATCCATTTTTTTCAAAATGGGTATGGCAGATTAAATTTATTCAACAGAACAAGGGTTAAGGGTTAAAAAGATATGGACTTTATGTTCATACCCTATAATGATGAAATTCTGTTGGTGTCCAGAAGGATAGAATATGTCTTATACACTGCAGGAGATATAGTCTTTCAGAATTGTAAAAGTCTCGGATCTTTAACATGAAGCCATGCATATGCCTCTCTGTGCTCAGGGCAAGCTGAAAAAATAAATATCATTTTTTACAACACAATTTAATACTATGGACATGCCCCCAGGATCAATCTTTGTCAAAGAGAAAAAATCCTACCATAATGTAACAAAAAGCATTATTCGAGTTTAAAGTGTTGATAAAACTTACCTTATGTCCAGGTGTCTTCCCTGCCTACTGTACCTACAGTAGAAATATCCTGCTTTATGTGGTATTGTAGACTGCAGAAGGTCAAATAATCATTTTTTTAAGATTAGTATGGTATTTACCCTAAGAATTCAGACACTTTTTAATGGGCATTATACCACTCTATTTACAATGACAGAATTTGTTCCCTGACATTTTTTCATGGTAATGAATCCGTCACTATAGTGAATCCCAATAAGTAGAAAAGCTATTAAGATATCCACAGTATTTATTTCTTTTGAGTATTCAATACAATATTGTTGAAAAAGTCCTCTTGAGCTAATGATTTGTTTCATAGAAATTGTCATCATAACAAGTTTTGACTTTATAACAAATGTCGTTATAAACAATAGAGTACCCTGTAATAAATTATTATCTACAGTTGAAACTGATGGAAAGACCACCTGTTTTCTTGTCTTGAACGACTGTCATACAATCCTTTTTCAATGTTAAAGTACCTGTCCACCTGCCCAACGAAACCAATGACCACTTAAAACTTGTCCAAATTGTAAAATTTCCGTCGTGTGCGACCAAGTAAGTTGACCGTGACAATGCAAAATAAAAAAAAAGAACAAAAAGAAAAAAAAAACTAAAAATATGTTTGTTGTTTTTCTTTATTTGAAAAATAAATGACTGTAATTTGTTCCGGTATTGATTTTTCGCGCCTATTCAGACACGAGATCGCGTCACACTTTAAGACCAAACAATCCAATTGGCGCCAATTAGCCAATTAATACATGTAATGATAACAACTGGCAATCAATTATTGTTAATTGTCGCACTTCTCAAAATCAGTTTCATAATTGTGTACATGTACATCTACTCATACTCAATCAATAAACAATGTCCACACGCCGTCTATTTAACTTGCAATCATGCAGAGCATCCTCATTGTTATCTTCACACATTATGTGAGAATGTCAGCCATGAACACCCAGTTCCTAGCTCCTTCCCCGGACCCACTTCCCAATCAGCAAAGAATATCGCGGCAACGTCGGGCAGACAGCAACACAATGTTTGAACATCGTATCGCTGTCGGCTCGTTAATTAGTAGACATAGTCCTTGTTGTATATACCGCTAATGAGTTATTCTGACCCTACTTTAATGGTGAAATATGGTCGATAGCTTTACTGACAGCTATCCAATGTGGCATTAGTATAATAGAGTAAGCGGCATCTCGCAGTCTTGGCAAACTTTTACCACGACTTGTATCGGCGGCTCGGCAAAATAACGACGCGACTTATATTGCGATCTGGATATATCACGCTAGCAGAACTTGGACCCCAAACTCCGCAATATATTGGATCTACAGTGCAATTGGATTGTCTGGTCATAATGTTTGATGTGACAATGCGTTTGATTAGGCACAAAAAAAAAAAAACGAACAAATTACAGTTCTCTCGGCAAACTATCGGTATCTTGGCAAACTACCACCACAACTTGTATAAGTGTCTCAGCAAACTACCATCGCGACTTGAACATGTTTGTGTTATCTATTCTTTAACTGTTTCATTTTAGAACACCTTTTTCCAAACTCTTATAAATTCATATTATTCTCATTATTGTACATTTAAATTAACATTCATTTTTTTTTTAATTTATGCAGTTTTATAACCTTTCAGAAGCAACACTTTTCTGTACTGATACATGTATATATTTCATTAATGATCCCATAAATTGCAAAGGTGGTCTCCCAAGACAGGTTTTACAATATAATTTAGCCAGAGCAGTCTGGAGCTGTCTGATCCTACACTCTTTGCCTATATTTATTACCTTTAGTTGTCTGAATATACAGTGAAATTCCGCTATTAAGACCACCTAAAATTAAGACTAATTCTGCTTTAAAAAGCTTATTTAGTAGGCTGCACTTAATTTGTCTTTGTGTTTACTGCCCATAGTGTCCTCTGGTCAGGGACCACTTTTGGGACTGTTCAAAAGTGGTCTTAAAGACCACTTTTGAACAGTCCCAAAGGTGGTCTTAAAGACCACTTTTGAACAGTCCCAAAGGTGGTCTTTATGTAGGAATTTTACTGTAGTAGGTTTCACCCTTTCAGGCAAGTTCTACATCATTTTCTCTAGGTACTTAAGATGTTTACATAATTAACTATTAAATGTTTTACAAGATACATTAGATAAAATCGCCATATGATATAATGATGGCTTTCATGCCTGTGGAATAGCATTTCTGATGAAAATTTTGTGACTCTTCAAATACAGATTGTGAGTCCTTGTAAGAACTGCAGTTCTAGCAAGTACCCATAATACATATCTTACAGCTGAAATAAGTTGCTAATTGGTTGTTTTAAAGTTTAACAGCCTGGTCAACTCTAATTTAGGTAATTTCAAGAAACTATCCTTCAGTTATCACAAAATACCACCCCAAACTTTTGCTATGGGACACCTTCCTTGGTTCACTACATTGTAACTGTTAATATTGTACCTGTAAATTTTTCTGTGATCCTCTGAAGTCTTGCGAGATGTAGGAACAGAACAAATCATAGCTCTGAATCTCATCCAGGCCCTGGCAAAGAAAATAATTACCATTAACCCTTCAAGCACAGCAGAAAATTCTACAGTAGACAGCAGCGAAAATATGGCTTGACATTGCATGTTACATGTACCTCAAGCCATATGTTTGCTAAAAAAAATAGGCATTTTCAGTATATATTTTTATTTTTCAGGGAAAACAAGGCTTGACATTAAACATGAATTGGCTGCCCAGCAGACGATTCATCATGAAAACACGACTATATAATTTTGACCCCACTTAAACACCACTTTTATATAGTAAAACTAGGGTTTGCAGGGGTAAACCAGAAATAAGAAAAAAATATCACAATTTTTCATCATAAAATTTTCCTTTTTTCTGCAATAAAATTTACAATGTATTTGTATAGACATGTTTTCGTAGTGTCACATCTAATTCATATTGGATGAAAAATAAGAAAAAATATTCTTAGAAAATGCAGTCTTCTAAATGTACTTAGTGTTTGGAGGGTTGAGCATCTGTCTTTGAACATTCACGCAGCAAGGACTCGTCTACCTACTCACATGAACTACTAAGTGAAACAAGAAATGTGTCCAGACGACACAGATGCCCCCGCTAAGGGCCCCGCCTCACCCCAAAAACCCATATTGCAACAAAATTTTCTAAGTGTGTGACCTTGTCATCAGGAACATTTGTGAGAAGTTATATTGAAATTGGTGAAAAAATGTAAGCGCTAGAGCATTGACAAAGTTTTTCTAAAAATAGCCAGAGTGACCTTGACCTTGAAAGTCAAACTCGTTCGAGGTATTGACATAAGGAACATTTGTGTGAAGTTATTTTGAAACCAGTGAAGAAATGTAGTCGCTAGAGCGATGACAAAGTTTTTCTAAAAATAGCCACAGTGACCTTGACCTTGAAAGTCGAAATGGCTCGAGATTTTGTCATAAGGAACATTTGTGTGAAGTTATATTGAAATCGGTGAAGAAATGTAAGCGCTAGAGCGATTACAAAGTCTGTGACCTTGACCTTGAAGCCATAGGCATGAGTGGGGGTATTGCCAAATAAACAGTTGGACCTGTATCTATCATCATAGCATACATAAGCCAAATCCATAATATAGTTTGGAAAATTTGAGATCTTTAAAATCTTTCACATTAAAATTGTCTAAGTCTGTGACCTTGACCTTGAGATCATAGGCATGGGTGGGGGTATTGCTGAATAAAACATTGTACCTATATCTATCATCATATGAACCAAAGCCATCATAAAAGTTCAGGTTCTACCAGGTACAAATACCTTAACTGGAGTCTTTAACATGGGAAATTTCTAAGTCCATAACCTTGACCTTGACGCCATGGGCATGGGTGGGGGTATCGCTGAATAAAACTTTGGTCCTATATCTATAATCATACCAAATATGAACCAATTGCATCAAATGGTTTGGAAAATATGAGTTCTAAAATATTCAAGTCTACCTGTTACAAAAACCTTAACCTGAGTCTTTAACATTGAAAATTTTTAAGTCTGTGACCTTGACCTTGAGGTCACAGGCATGGGTGGGGGTATTGCTTAATAAAACTTTGGACCTATATCTATCATCATACCAAAGATGAACCAGTTCCATCTAATGGTTAGGAAAATATGAGTTCTAAAAGTTCAGGCTCTACCTGTTACAAAAACTTTTACAGGATCACGTACATATGTACGTACGTACACACACACGTACAGACGGACGTACACATGTACGCACGTACGCAAAACCGAAAAACTATATGCCCCCGGCATCATATGATGCGGGGGCATAAAAAGCAGGTGAAGTGAAATGAATTGACCCCACTTCATATAGAGAAAACTGGGGTTTATGGGGGTATACATTATTTTCTTATTTCTGCTCCGAGACATAGGTTGTGGGTACTCGTTAGAACCGCCTCAATGAGGACTGTAAAACCAAGCGGAGTCGTTAAACGGAATTTGCGACCGTAAAACCGCCGATTCACCTCGCCAATCACCTAATTGATATTGCTAACATGAGAAAGTAGCTGGCCTCGGCAGCTTGTAATCAGGAGCTCGCTGATTCGATCCTAGGCGGGTATGGCAACATTGTTTCGTGGATATTGCTCGTGAAATATTTTTTGCTGTCGTTCTCTCCCTTCTGTTGTTTCAAGAAAGGCATCTGTCAGTTTCTGGCGAACGAATGCCCACAGCTTATACAGAAGCTGTCCTAGAAAGTCTGGATAGATAAACGACCGGCTAGATATGACCACAATAGTGTTGATAAGGCCATGTATCTCCAAACCAAAACCAAAAGCCAAAGCATAGGTATGTAGATATTACCCAGCGGGCAGCAACACCAATGTATACAATACCCAGCCAGCACAATATAGCTGAAGTTCTGTCCTTAAGTAGTTCATAAGGTTCGAAATCAAAAGTGGCACTAAGCCATTTCTTAAGAAATTGCAGCAGAATCTTTACATTTGGACATTTTCAATATGTTTTGATGGACCAAACTTCAAGCGCCTGTGAGCGGACCGACATCGATACGGCGTTGTCACATCCTGTCTGCCCGATGTTTGGTAGCTGGGTATAGTACTCGGGTAAAAGTAATAACTGAGCTAGTGCATGCAAAAAAATGCTACGCGGCCAGTGAAGAAAGGAATTATCCTGCTTTTTTACGCCAGTGTCTTCATATTTTGATCTGTTGGCATGTCAGTATTCAGAATTCTTATGCACTCGCGTATGTTACGCGACGTAAGTTTGGATAACGTAAAATCTTTGCGACAGTCTATTTAGTGGATAACTGTATTCAAAATTGTCATTTGGGGAGGTAAATCGGCAGTTTACGGTCAGAAATTTTGTTTTACGGCGACGCGTTAGCATTTCAAAAACTTTGACACAAAATTACATATGTGTTCTAGATTTTGACCCCTAGCCCCACCCCAGGGCATGAACCCAGGGGTCTGTTCTCTTTGAACATCAGAAGACCCTCCCAGGTGCTTAAGTTCCAAATATGAGTGGTCTGTGATGAGTGACTATTGAGATATAAGCATTTGAAAAACTTTAACGCAGTGTGAAGGGAATGCAAACGGGCACGCAGACGACCGAGGTGACAACAATAGCTCTCCATGTACTTCGTAAAAAGTCTTTATGTTATTTAATCAGGCATGATTGTGCATGCCATGGCTCCAGATTAGCAGGATTGAGGGCGTTTCTTATTCTCCATTAAAAGGTATGTTTGGTACTTGATAGAATAGCCTCTATTTCGATTATGTTTATTATGGAGAAACAATAAAAAATATCCCATAACTGTCCATATTTCATTATCCTTATCTGCCGGCCTCCATAGCTCAGTCCGATGCATGTCTGACTGGTGATCATGAGGTCTAGGGTTCGATACCTGCCATGGCCAGAGACATTCCATTACGCCTATTGATCATGAAATCTTTTCTACAGTCAGCCTCTCCCTTATGCCGATTCAAGTAGATCAGGTGGCAGTTTCTGGCATAAGAATGTGCACTCAATGGTTAACTGCTTATTTATAAGCCTGCTCAGGAGGTATGGATAGGTAAACTGACCATCTCAATATGACCTAAACAGTGTTTGCTGGGCTGTTAATCTCTAATACAAACAACCAAACATCCTCCTTATCAGGATCTGTGGCACATGGACAGAAGATTACTAGATCTTTGCTTGGAGCCTCTCCTAGTCTTATTCATTGTGAGCCAAAAATGCCAGAAATCGTGGAATTCAGTTTCATCTGACCAGGACCCCATTATTCAAAGCACTGCTTTTGGAAGTAAGAAATCACAAAATTTGTTTACCATTTTGTGTCATTTAATTCTTAACTGACGTCACTCAATTGCTTTCCTTAATGCATCATATCATTTGGTTGGTGTGCATAAAGATAATGGACATAATGGGGGTGACTTAAGGATATCTTTATGATCTTCTATATTATAAAGGTCGGTCCCCGGTCGGTCCCTGCCCAACGGGGCTTGAAGAAATAGATGGGCTGCATGATGCTTCCACGCAGAGCTGAAACCGACCCGCACATGAGTACTTGTGAACCCCTAGAGGATCTAAGCCTGCCCAGGCAAAGCGGTGCGAGTCGGACCGTCCATGCTTATAAACCCTATTGGTTTCATTGGGCAGCAGGGCTTGAGATGTCATTTCATCTCAAAGTCGGGTAAAAGTCCCACAGAATTGGAAGCAACTTCTCCAAAATGAGCTTTAGTGTTGACGGGAATGTTAAACCTCAAATCAAACAAACAAACAAAATATTATAAAGGTATGTTGTGTTTACTCATAAGGCGTGAGGCTTTTCTGTTGAGTAAACAAAACATATGTTTTAAAGCTAAAATCAGTGAGGCGATTCTAATGAGTAAACGAAAGCTAAAATCAGGAAAACCTCACTTCAATATCCAAACATCTGGATATCTTGAGCTCTTGCAAGTATTGTGTAGGTACTCAAGAACATGTTCGAATTAGCCAAGATAAATGAGATATCAATGTTCGAGTTATTGAAATTTCACTTTATTTAAGGGGAATGGGTACACCTTCAGGGGAGGCAACCCCTCCAAATGTATTTTTGTCTCCCATGTCAATAGGGGTCAACTCTTAACGAAAGAATTTGCTCCTTAGGAGCAAATTCTTTCCTTTAAGAGTAGACCCCTTTTTTCGTGGGACAGAGCTGATAGAAAAGCGAACAGGAAGTTCAGAAAGTTGTCTCCCTTTGAAAAATGGCGGTAAAATCTGCCAGGTGTTCGCATTCCCCTTAAAGTAGTTGTGGTGTGACTGATGAAAGTAAAACTTACCAGAAATACATTGAGTTTCTGAACAAAGTCTCTCTGCTGTCTTGACAATTTCTTTGCCTTAAGCTGGTCTCCTTGTGGGTTCCTGTGAAGAAAACATCAACTCTATTTATGTCCCGTAAAATTCCTATATTCAGACCACCTTTGGGACTGTTCAAAAGTGGTCTTTAAGACCACTTTTGAACAGTCCCAAAGGTGGTCTCTTACTAGAAGACACTGGGTGTAGAAAACACAAAGAATAACTGAAATCTAAAAAGCAGAATACCGTAAAAATCCTAAAAATTCAGACACCTTGAGGACTTGCTGTAATTCTCCTAAAATTTTAACAAACTTGTTACATGATCAAGCAATGAGACCAGACAGTGCAGATGAAATAGCAAAGCAAAGTATGTTTGAGGTTTTTTCTCACCGTCAACACAAGTTTGGAGACCGTACTTCTGATTTTGTGTGACTTTTGTTGTTTGAATTGAAGTGTTACTTTTAGGTCATTATGGAGATGGTTGTTTCCAATTTTGTGGTACTGTTACCCAAACCTGAGATGAAATGACAGCTCAAGCCATACCACCCAAACAAACCAATAGGGAAGGTCTTGCTTGCTGCACTTTGTCTAGGCAGCCTTAGACATTCTAAAAGGTTTATGGTTAGTTTCAGCTCATGGTGGAAGCACCATGCAGCGCAATTTCTCCCTGATGGGTGGAGGCCCTTGTGGGACATTTACCAGATGTGAGATGAAATGACATCTCAAGCCCTACTGCCCAAAGTAACCGCTAGGTTTAAGGAGGGATCCGACAAGCACCACTTTTTCTGGGCAGGCTTAGACCTTTCTAAACGGTTTACCAGTATTCAAGTTTGGTGGGTTTCAGATCTGCACAGAAGTACCATGCAGATCAATCTTTTTCTCAAAGCCCCTATGGGCCGGGGAATGATAATAAGGAGTAATGAGAATAATTTTCCTTGTTTCTCTTTAGAAACCAACTTTGTGGGTGTGTCGTGGGTACTTGTTAGAATCGCCTCAATGAGGCGATTCTAACAAGTATCCACAACACAGGTTTTTATTTAGAATTAAGAAAGATTATGATTGAATTATCATTGTTACTGCTCCTTATAGAGCGATGGCATAGGCAGAATTGTCCCAACAGCAGCTATAGTCAGAACACTTACAAAGGTTTCTTATAGTACAGGAGGCCATTTAGTAGTTTTTCTTTATTCCTGGTCAGTTCTCTTCTGATAAGATCCTGTAAAATAAAAAAACAATAATTAACCCTTGTCCTGCTGAATATTTGAATATGCCACACCACTACTTGTTAGTTTGTTTGATTTGATGTTTAACATCCCGTCAACACTGTAAAGGTCATTTTGGAGACGTTGCTTCCAATTTTGTGGGACTTTTACCCGACACTGAGATGAAATGACATCTCAAGCCCTGTCGCCCAATGAAACTAATAGGGTTTATTAGCATGGACGTTCCGCCTCACACCTCGGTTCCTGGACAGGCTTAGATCCTCTAGGCGGTTTACCAGTACTAGTGTGCGGGCCGGATTCAGCTCTGCGTGGGAGCATCATGCAGCCCATATATTTCTTCAAGCTCCTATGGGTGGGGGCTGTCACACCCACTACTGATTATCAACCAATCAGATTACTTGACGCAAATTATTGCAACAAATTCATAAACTGAATAACAAACAATGAAGATCCTGAGCAGATGGCTTCTGTTCAGGATCTACAGTGTTGTAAAAATAAGGCATATCCTGGCACAGCAGGACAAGGCTTAAAATATATGAAACAATTTTTATATGGTCAACACATATACTCAATTATGATAAAATATTAAAATAGGATCAAATAATATTCTGAGAAAATTGTCAGTGAACTTTCAAAATAGTACAACACAGTTAGACCTCTAGTTTCTATACCATATTTACAGTATGTATTCAGACAGACAGGCCTGAGCAAACAGTGTAGACACAGATGAGATGCTGCAAAATGCAGCACCTAATCAGGGTCTACACTGTTTGCCACCCAGCTTGCTATTCTTAGGCATTAGATCAAGTAGTAAATTATACTTGTTCAAATTTTAGAACAATTATGGTAAGGAGTTAAGGTGTCCGAATATTTATGGCAAATACGGTATGTGCAAACAGTGTAGACCCAGCTGAGATGCCGCAAAATGCAGTGTCTCGTCAGGGTCTACACTGTTTGCCACTCACAGTGCTATTCTTAGGCATTAGATTGTGTAGTAAATTGTACTTGTTCAAATTTTAGAACAAGTATTGTAAGGAGTTGAGGTGTCAGAATACTTCAGATAAATATGTTATGTAAAATTTCATGATTCTTGCTGGTCTCTGAAGCAGACGTAGGTTCTCTTGTGACAAAGCCTATTATGTTCTTTGGAAAATAATGAAGCAAATGAACTCATTTCATATTTGTTTGATTTGAGGTTTAACGTCCCCATCAACACTGTAAAGGTCATTTTGGAGACATTGCTTCCAATTTTGTGGGAAAATTACCCGACATTGAAATGAAATGACATCTCAAGCCCTGCCGCCCAATGAAACCAAAAGGGTTTATAAGCATGGACGGTCTGAGCCGCACCGCTTTGCCTGGGCAGGCTTAGATCCTCTAAGCGCTTTACCAGTACTAGTGTGCGGGTTGGTTTCAGCTCTGCATGGAAGCATCGTGCAGTCGCTCTATTTCTTCAAGCCCCGATGGGCGGGGGCCGCTATGTGTTATGATGTACCAAATGTATGAGGATATTTTCTTCAGATGTATATTAATATCAGGCAATGAATTCAGTGTTTCTTTTGTTTGTTTTTTTCTTGTTCTATGGTTTGGTTAAACGGCCTTCACCACTATTTAGATCGCCCCCGCCCATAGGGGCTTGAAGAAATATATAGGCTGCATGATGCTTCCACGCAGAGCTGAATTTGGCCCGCACACTAGTACTGGTAAACTGCTTAGAGGATCTAAGCCTGTCCAGGAACCGCGGTGCGAGGCGGACAGTCCATGCTAATAAACCCTATTGGTTTCATTGGGCGACAGGGCTTGAGAAGTCATTTCATCTCAATGTCGGGTAAAAGTCCCACAATATTGGAAGCAACGTCTCTAAAATGACCTTTACAGTGTTGAGGGGGACGTTAAACCTCAAATCAAACAAACAAACACCACTATCTAGATCCTACTGAGCCGGATAGGTTAACTAACCACACTTTTACTGGGCATGCTTATATGTAAGCAGATGACCAGTACAGAGCATTTTCTTCTTGAATCAGCAGAAGGGAGAGAATCCCCTTAGAAAAATCAGTGGGTTGTAATAGTAATTAGGGGATAACTGTATTGAAAATGTCATTTCAGGTAGTAAATGGGTAGTTTTACAGTCGGAAATTTTGTTTTACAGCGATGCATCAGCGAAGTCTAAAACGCAATTTGCGACCTTAAAACTGATAATACGAGTCAAGCGAGCAAAACATAATAAATTAATCAACATAATCTATACATGTTTGTGCTACATCTTTAAACCATGTTATATTCAAAATTGTGACGGTGTTAAAAGGAGGACGTGGTGAACATGTATATAGTCTGCCCTGCCAAATGAACTCCAATTTACCATGGACACACCCTTGCCCGAGGTTTCCTTTTTCATGTATGTCAGTACTTGAGATATATCAGCAACATAACAACTCACGAGAAAATTTGTTTTGCCATTTGCGAACAACAAAGGTTAAGGCTGACACGATTAATCGCATAATCGATTAATCAATCAATAAATTCCACAAAAATGTTTATCATTTCCGATTTGCTTTTAATCGATTACTTGATAGGTACAATTTACTAGACAGAGTTATGCCTAAAACAGCTGGATAAATGACAAACTGTGCAGACCCTGATGAGACGCCGCATTATCGGGCATCTCATCTGGGTCAACACTGTATGCTCAGGCCTGTCTGTTCAAATATACATATGATAAAGTGCAACATATGGTAAGAGTCATGCTAAGAAGAAAGCCAGACAAGTAAAATTATGACAAACACCTGAGCGATTACTGATCGATTATCGATCCCAATGACATGACTGATAATCGATTATCTTTTCAGCTCCGATTAGCCAGCCCTATCTGTGAGCATCTGTTTAGTACCTTTGTGTTTGCTGTTTGGATAATGCAATACCATAAAAATCCTAAAAATTCAGACACCTTGAGGACTTGCTGTAATTCTTCTAAATTTTATCAAATTTGTTTAAGGATCCAGCAAGGACTCCAAAACGTGCAGAGAGAATGGCAGACACTGTAAACCCTGATGAGACTGCTCCTTCAAAAACTTCATACCAAATGTGTAGATTGTTGGTACTAGTTAGAACTATTTCACTGATGTGTTTCTATGAAGCACCCACAATCTGATGTTTTGTAGAAATATTAGGAAAATAATGTATACCCCAGTAAAACACAGTGGCTCCGATTTATTCTCACTCTTCTAGCCAAATAATGCAACATCATAAAATCATCTAACATTAGGATAACAGCAGATATAATGTAAACCTAGATCAGAAAAGCACCATTCTATACAGCCATATTTGTGCTTTCAAATTCGGACATACATATACGTGACCCTGATAATTTTTTTATTGATGTAAACTAATATGCAGGGAAGGCATCCTAACTAAGTCTGACTCCCTGTAACTGTTAAAAAATGATTGTATTTTGAAGAATTACATATATTTTTGTCACCAATAAACATCAAAACACTCTTTCACTGAGCGAAAAAAATGCCATGGTGTAGTCGCGAAAATACATGACATTGGTCATTATTCATTAAAATTGTCTTCACCGTAACCCCGGTTTAACTAAATGTGATGTTTTACCAACTAATGTTAATCTGTTGATGATTCATGGTTACATGAATCAGTAAATAATTGATTGGAATCTGTAATGACATGGGGATAAATGCGGCGAGATTAAAAAGGTTCAATCATTTTTAACACTTGCCGCAAACCGACCGCTTTCCTATATCGTCTGTCCCAATGGCTGGTGCAAAAATACCTGTCAACATAGGACACGCCTACTGATGTGTGGCACGTGCTTTCAACACAAAAAGCAGGGCCACATTTGATCTTTTACTGATATTGCGTAAGCGGCCTAAATTAGCTACTGAATTTACCGCTTCTGTAATTTTGGACGCATGTCAAAATAAAAACATGGGTACGTAAGAATCCCCGACAGTGAATTTTACGCGTACAAAGGCAAAAGGTTGGCATCAAATATGCAGAATCCTGCATTTCCGAGAGCTCTGTCCTTTCTACATCTAAAATTTCAAGACTCCTGAAAATGAGTAGTCAGACCAGGCCGGTTGTGTTTTACCTATTGCGGACCGCAAAGACAGGTTTTTGCATTGTGGGGTTCAAATATGTTCAAAATACATATTGTTCCACAAACATGTGCCAAAAACTGAAGAAATAGTAACTGAGACATCAGATCAGTCTCGTTTACTTTCTGAACAGCTTTCTTGCATGCATTTTTAGTGAATTATAAGGGTTGTTTAGCTGACGTAAATTTTATTTGCTGTCCCTGCAAAACTGCAATGAAGAGGTTACTGTATACACCCAGGCCTCTTTATAACACTATTGTTGGGATCCAAAGCAGAAACCGTGTTAGTTAAACAACCGCGTTATATCCAAAATAAAACAAACAGATTATATAGAATCAAAGTACTGAAAGTACTGAGGAAAGTTGATTTATGAGGTATATTCACCATGATATAATGGTAGTGGTAGATTAAACAGTTCTCTAAGTATCTTTTTGACAAGGTTGAAAAAGGAGTTTAACCAGGTTCGACTAAGAAAAAAATTCCTGTTGCTTATTACTGTCCTCGTGACAATCACTGACCATCTAACTGGCGCCGAACCTGAACAAAATCCAGGTATTGGTTATTGATAACACCCCTAAGATGTCAGAACGGAACGTCAGAAGAAAATTCTGGACTGTGCTTGT
Organism: Lucinisca nassula; assembly: GCA_963580285.1. NCBI lineage: Eukaryota > Metazoa > Mollusca > Bivalvia > Lucinida > Lucinidae > Lucinisca > Lucinisca nassula. Next base: position 53,739,375 of record OY757010.1, read on the forward strand.
TAGTTTGTTTGTATGTTTGTTTGTATGTTTGTTTGCTTGTTTTGAGGTTTAACATCCCTTCAGCGCAAAAGTTAAGAGATCAATGCACTGGAAAAGGAAATGAGGCAAGTGCTTAATTTGGACTATTTTATGCAGCGAACGAACAGCAGAAGTGTAGTAACGCGGTCCAGTACTGGAAGTAGAAATGCAATGACATATAAACTTGATACAAGTATCAACTTTCAAAAATGTCATTTTTCTATATAATCTGTACATTTACGGGATCCACCTTTAAACCATGTTATATCCAAAACTGTGCTATAATGAACTGTGTTATAATGATATGGTGGTATATTACCTTTGGTCGAAGAACTCCTGTCCCACTAATGAACTGCCAAAGGTTCCTGTTTCCAAAGCTGAAAAAAACACAGAAGACTGTCATTGGTAGAAGTAGAATAATAACAATTTTCCCATTTAGGAGCAGGACAGCTTGTACCACTTTTATCATGCTGTTCACGACAACCCATATCTTTGGAAACAGTGCAGATCCAGATCAGATGGCTTCTAAAGAAGCCATCTGATCAGGATCTACACTGTTTGACATTCAGTTTATGAATTTGTAGGAATAAATTACATGAAGAAATCTGATTGGTTCAAAGTCAGAAATGGGTGTGGCTTAACTGAATATTCAGCAAGAGAAGGGTAAAAACCAACAAGAAGAAGAAATGGACTTGAACATTAAGGTGAATGTTAGCTTGTCAGCAATGATGACAGCCTGATGAACATGCAAACAGATCCCTACTGTAATGATCCTAAGTACATTAACCTTTAACCTGCTGAATATTCAATTAAGCCACACTCATTTCTGACTTTGAACCAATCAGATTACTTGATGCAGCTTATTTCTACATATTCAAAAACTGAATGTCAAACTGTTTAGATCCTGATCAGATGGCTTCTTCAGAAGCCATCTGATCTGGATCTACACTGTTTGCAAAGATAGGGCTTGTTGCCTACAGCAGGGTAAAGGTTAAGGCTGACACGATTAATCGTCTAATCGATTAATTGATCGATAAATTCCACAAAAATGATTATCAGTACTGATTTGCTTGTAACTGATTATTTGATAAGTGCAATTTACTACCCAAACTTGTGCCTAAAATAGCTGGATCAGTGGCAAACAGTGCAGACCCTGATGAGATGCTGCATTTTGTGGCATCTCATCTGGGTCTACACTGTTTGCTCAGGCCTGCTTGTTCAACTATACATATGGTAAAGTGCAACATATGGTAAGAGTTCTGCTCAGACAGAAAACCAGACAGGTAATATTATGACAAAAACCTAAGCGATTACTAATCGATTATCGATCGCAATGACAGGACTGAAAATCGATTATCTTTTCAGCTCCGATTAGCCAGCCCTAAAGTACATGTACTGGGACAGACAGGCCTAAGCAAACAGCGCAGACCCAGATCAGACCGCTCCTTCATCATGAATTTTATTTTTTGATGGAGCCATGAACTCTTGCACAAGCAACAACTACCATGATAGGCTTTTTCTGTTCAAGTTTGAACAAAAAGGGGTATTTTTTTTCCAGCATTTGATATATGTATTTTGTTACGCTCATACTAAAGTTGATTTTTTATCTTTTTTGCCGCGTTTTTCGGCGATAACTATTTTATTATTTCATCATACCAAGTATGAACCAAATCCATCATATGCTTTGGAAGATATAAGCTATCAAATAATAAGGTTATACCTGGTACAAATAGCTTAACTGGAGTCTAAGTCTATGACCTTAAGGACATAGGCATGAGTGGGGGTATTGCTGAATAAAACTTTGCACCTATATATATCATCATAGCAAATATGAACCAAACCGCCTTATACTTTGGAAGATGAGCTCTTAAGTTATAAGGTTCTACCTAGTACAACTACCTTAACCTGAGTCTTCAAATTAAAAATTTCTAAGTCCGTAACCTTGACCTTGAGGTCATGGAAATGGGTGGGGGTACTGCTGCAAAAAACTTTGGACCTATATCTATCATTATTCCAAATATGAACCAAATCCATCGCATGGTTTGGAAAATATGATCTTTTAAAAGTTCAGGCTCTACCTGGTACAAAACCTTAATCTGAGTCTAACAGGATTACGTACGTATGTACACACTTTCGTACAGACGGACATACATTCAGTTGCAGATGTACCCATGTATAGAAAACCGAAAAACTACATGCCCACTGCATCATCCGATGTGGGGGTATAAAAATGTAGCCTTAGTTGCATTCGCTGCAAAAGTAAAAATAGAAACTGTACAAGTTATGCCTCTCCAAAAAGCTTCCTCAATTCTGTCTCACCCAGTCGAGCTGTTCAGCTCAGGTATAGATAAATAGATAGGACAGCTATATATTGGACTTAATCACAAACAATTAATTTTCAGTTAGAAGATCATCTTTAAAAGTTAAACAACTAGAAATGTGTCAATACAACACAAATGCCCCCGCCCAGGGACCTACCTCACCCCCCACCCCCCATCACCTTAAGGTCAAGCGGCAGGGCCTGGTTATGGCTGAATGAAACTTTTGACCTGTATCTATCATCATTCCAAATATGTAGCAAATCCATCACATAATATAAAAAATTTGAATGTCTGTGACCTTGACCTTCAGTTAAGGGTTGGGGGGTATGCTTCAATGAAACTTTGGACCTGCAACTATTGTCATACCAAATATGAAGCAAATCCATTACAGAGTTTGGAAAATATAAGCTATTAACATACTTAATTTTGAAAATTTCTATGTCTGCGATCTTGCCCTTGAAGTCATAGGCATGGGTGGGGGTATTACTGAATAAATCTTTGGACCGGCATCTATCATTAAAGCAAATATGAACCAAATGAATCATAAAAGTTCAAGTTCAACGTGGTACAAATACCTTAACCTGAGTGTTAAACATTAAAAATTTTTCTAAGTCATGGGTATGGGTGGGGGTATTGCTGAATAAACCCTTGGACCTATATGTATCATCATACCCGTTTTCACCGTGTAGCATCGACTCCGGAACTTGTTACTCAAAAGTACCAGCGAAATCAATATTTATCGCAAGCATGGCACACAGTGAGGTAGGTAAAAAGCTGTTTACAGGTTTCTACAGGATTCTGCCATTTAAAGCAAAATGGATATGTGTCGGAAATATATTTAGCTCTTGCCTGCTTTCATGAGTCTGATAACAACTCACTGGAAATCGCTAAACAAACTGAAATATTGACAGCTGGTATGAAGAACAAATGATCTTTTTCATGGAAAGTACTGGTTTTTGCTTTGATTCAAGACCACTGGCCTTCTTTTTTCCATGCCCTAACATTCAGAAGGTTAGAAAAATTGTTGTGTATAAGTTTTAATTGAAAGGTTTGCTTTATACTGCAGTTGTCTTTCAGAAAACACAAAACAAAGGAGTACGGCAACTTGGATTTTTAAGTATGGCAACTTGGGAACAAGAGGCTCAATGAGCCTAAACCGCTCACCTGAGGAACTTAAGTTTTAACAATTCACAGACTTGACTACTAAATCTGCTAATAGAATCCAGCCCATTGACCCTTACAGGATATAAGTCATCATTATTGCATTGCATTCCAAGTTTGAGATTTCTAGCTTCTATAGTTCCTGAGAAATCTTTGACGAAAATTTAACATTGGTCAAAATGGAGAGAAAGAAGAATGAAAGAACAGATGAACAAATAAGCTGAGAAAGCCCAATGTCTCTTACACAAAATAAGTCATCATTATTCTATTGAATACCAAGTTTGATGCTTCTAGCTTTTATAGTTCCTGAGAAATTTTTGATTAAAAATTTAACATTGGTCTATTATCTCTATATGGAGAGAAAGAAGAATGAAGGAACAAATGAACCAGACTAGCTCCAAAACCTAATGCAGCCTTTCCCCTTGCCCAATGGTGCTACACATAAAATTTAAACAAGATTGGTCGACTGCCTTCTGAGATATGCTTCATTGAAAGTGTGGACGACGGATGGACGGACGACAGACGACGGACTCCGGAGCCTTGGTATACTATCAGCTCACTGGAGCCTTTGGCTCAGGTGAGCTAAAAATTCAAGTCGCTATTTCTGTCACAACATTTTCCCTACGTTAAGTCTATGGGCAAATTTTTTTGTCTCTCAAGGTCACGTAACTCCGAGGTCAATATTCCGATTCGGCCCAAAATCGAACTTAACCAAGATTTTATGCCTGTCCTCGTTACCTGCAAGTTTGAAGCTGATATGAATAAAAATAAAGTTGCTAGCGTGGTCACAACGTATTTTTTTATGCTCAAGGGCAGGTAACTCCAAGGCAAATATTCTGATTCGGCCAAAATCAAACTTAACCGAGATTTTATGTCTGTCCTCGCTACCTGCAAGTTTGAAGCTGATCTGAAAAAAATTCAAGTCGCTATCGTAGTCGCAACTTTTTCCCTATGTTAAGTCTATGGGCAAATTTTTTGTCGCTCAAGGTCACGTAACTCCGAGGTCAATATTCCGATTCGGCCAAAAATTGAACTTAACCGAGATTTTATGCCTGTCCTTGTTACCTGCAAGTTTGAAGCTGATATGAATAAAAATAAAGTTGCTATCGTGGTCACAACGTATTTTTTTATGCTCAAGGGCAGGTAACTCCAAGGCAAATAATCTGATTCGGCCCAAAATCTTTTTATTTATTTATTTATTAACATTATTTAAAGAGGGTGAACACAATTAGCTGTGAAGCTAGTCTACCTTGTGGCCCTCTGAAAACATAAAAAAACATATATACAAATACAAACATACAATATATACAAGATATGAACTTTAAAACATAAAATGTAGCTCATGGCATTTTCGTAAATTCCAGCATCTTCGAAAATTCATTAAGATGAGATAAATTATCTATTTGGCACAATATGAGAAATACCTAAAATATAAAATGGGCGCATAAAACTTAAATAGTTGATAACAGCTACGATAAAAAAATCATTTAAAGATAATACAGTCTAAAACAGGGCATCACAGTGTATGTTTTACAATATATGTTTCAGATTGCTTTTGAAGTTATTTAGATTTGATGAGTTTCGTACATCAGTAGGTAGACTATTCCACAGTCTCGGCGCTGAGTGCGAAAACGATCTGTCAAACACCGAAGAACGTGATCTAGGTAAAGCTAATGTGCCATTGACCGATGATCTGAGCGTACGATTATGAGTTTCAGATACAGGTGTCAGCATATTAGAAATATAATCAGGGGTTAAATTGTTAAGAGCTTTATACGTGAACACCGCTTTATTATAGTTGATTCGTTGGCTGATGGATTGCCATCCTAGTTCCCGGAACATATCAACTGATGGAGTGTTGTAATCAGCATGTAAAATGATACGAGCAGCACGTTTTTGAAGTTTACATATTCGTTCGATATTGCTAAGTGAAGTGTTACCCCAGGTTACAGATCCATAATCAATAAGTGGTAGAATGTAACCGTGATAGAATTTTTTCTGAGTATTACTGGAAACATAAGTTGATAACTGTCGCAATAGAGATATCTTTGAGGAGATTGCAGAACACAAATGATCAATATGAGTCGTCCAAGTCAGTTTATCATCGATATGCATGCCAAGAAGTTTCTGAGTGGTGGTTTGTTTGATTTGAGCTTGGTTAATGGTCAGCTGGAGTGAATGTGAGTTGTAAAGTTGTAAATCTAACTTAACCGAGATTTTATGTCTGTCCTCGTTACCTGCAAGTTTGAAGCTGATCTGAAAAAAATTCAAGTCGCTATCGTAGTCACAACATTTTCCCTATGTTAAGTCTATGGGCAATTTTTTTGTCGCTCAAGGTCACGTAACTCCGAGGTCAATATTCCGATTCGGCCAAAAATCGAACTTAACCGGGATTTTATGCCTGTCCTTGTTACCTGCAAGTTTGAAGCTGATCTGAATAAAAATAAAGTTGCTATCATGGTCACAACGTATTTTTTCATGCTCAAGGGCAGGCAACTCCAAGGCAAATAATCCGATTCGGCCCAAAATCGAACTTAACCGTGATTTTATGTCTGTCCTCGTTACCTGCAAGTTTGAAGCTGATCTGAAAAAAATTCAAGTCGCTATCGTAGTCACAACATTTTCCCTATGTTAAGTCTTTGGGCAAAATTTTTGTCGCTCAAGGTCACGTAACTCCGAGGTCAATATTCCGATTCTGCCCAAAATCGAACTTAACCGAGATTTTATGCCTGTCCTTATTATCTGCAAGAATGAAGTCGATCAGAAAAAAATTGACGGAGCTAGAGTGATGACAAGCTTTTTCCTATGTTAAGTCTATGGGAGCTATATGTTGCCATGGTAACCAGAGTTCCACTCAGATCTGCATGAAAACCTTATGCAGTCTTTCCACTTGCCCAATAATGTTACACATGAAATTTGATCAAAGTCGGCCAAGTAGTCTTCAAGATATACATTTTTGAAATTCACATTAACCCTTATACAAAAATGCACAAGGGCAGGTAACTCCTAAGTGTATGATCCGATTCTGCCAATTATCGAACTTGACCGAGATTTTATGGCTGTGCTGGTTATCTGTAAGAATGAAGCCAATCCGAACAAAATTGAAGCAGCTACAGTGATGACAACATTTTCCCCATGTTAAGTCGATAGGCAATTTTTCGGGCGCTCAAGGGGACGTAACTCTTGAGTGAATTATCTGATTCGGCCCAAAATCGAACTTGACCGAGATTTTATGCCTGTACTGGTTATCTGCAACAATGAAGTCGATCAGAAAAAAACTGACGGAGCTAGAGTGATGACAAGCTTTTTCCTATGTGAAGTCTATGGGAGCTAGATGTTGCCATGGCAACCAGAGTTCCACTCAGATCTGCCTGAAAACCTAATGAAGCCTTTCCACTTGCCCAATAATGTGACACATGAAATTTGATCAAAGTTGGCCAAGTAGTCTTTAAGATATACATTTTTGAAATTCCCATTAACCCTAATGCAAAAACACACAAGGGCAGGTAACTCCTAAGTGAATGATCCGATTCTGCCAGTTATCGAACTTGACCGAGATTTCATGGCTGTGCTGGTTATCTGCAAGAATAAAGCCAATCTGAAAATAATTGAAGCAGCTACGGTGATGACAACATTCTCCCCATGTTAAGTCAATAGGCAATTTTTTCAACGCTCAAGGGCAGGTAACTCCTGAGTGAATAATCCGATTCAGCCCAAAATCGAACTTGATCGAGATTTCATGCCTGTCCTCGTTATCTGCAAGAATGAAGTCGATCAGAAAAAAATTGACGGAGCTAGAGTGATGACAAGCTTTTTCCTATGTTAAGCCTATGGGAGCTCTTTGTTGCTGTGGCAACCTCTCATCCGATCTGCACAAAAACCTAATACAGCCTTTCCCCCTACCTGATGATGGTTCATATGAAATTTAATCAAGGCCGGCCCACTGGTTCCAGAGATATACTTCGTTGAAAGTGTGGACGACGGCTCGTGGTATACTAATACCTCACTTGAGCCTTCGGCTCAGGTGAGCTAAAAATGCTGAATTAACAGTACGGCAACTTGTATCACAAAAATGCCACTTTGGAAATTACTGACAGCATTTTAACATCGTTCTGAACGAACAACCATGATTATTATCATGTTTGGTTTCATCACTCAGCCAGGGTTTGTTTCTAATGCTAGTACCGATCGTAAACCAATCTATTTGTGTATGTAACAGCTGGAGTTGTGAAATATACGCCAGGGCCATATTTCTTCTTGAGAATTATTTGCCATTGCTTTCGCTTAGTTGTATTACTGTAAATACTTAGGAAATATTGTAGAAACAAAGTCTGCCCCCTTTAAACGGAACTTTACTTTCGTGAAATGAAGTTTATTATTTTTCCTACGAAATCATAAAAATGTCTTTTTTAATGAGCTCAAATAGTTTCTACGTCGTTCTTGTGATAGTTATTTTATGTTTTTAGATGTGTTTATTCTTTTTGCGAATGAGACTTTATTCTATCAAAGATCCTGGTGTATGCAGGCTATACTCCAGTTATTTTAAATCACGACCGCGGCTATTATTTGTTCGCATTCCGAAAACATGACTATTCAAATATATTGAAAATTTTCCACCAAAAACTGAAAATTTTCAGATAAAAAATCTGATATTTTACATATTGCAGTTCAGAACATATACGGTGGGCACTGTTTTTGGACAGAAATGCGAAAAATAGTGTACACCCCCAAAAACCCAGTTTTAAGTAATATCAATACAAGAGGCTCAATGAGCCTAAACCGCTCACCTGAGGAACTTAAGTTTTAACAATTCACAGACTTGACTACTAAATCTGCTAATAGAATCCAGCCCATTGACCCTTACAGGATATAAGTCATCATTATTGCATTGCATTCCAAGAGTGAGACTTCTAGCTTCTATAGTTCCTGAGAAATCTTTGACGAAAATTTAACATTGGTCAAAATGGAAAGAAAGAAGAATGAAAGAACAAATGAACAAATAAGCTGAGAAAGCCCAATGTCTCTTACACAAAATAAGTCATCATTATTCTATTGAATACCAAATTTGATGCTTCTAGCTTTTATAGTTCCTGAGAAATCTTTGATTAAAAATTTAACATTGGTCTATTATCTCTGTATGGAGAGAAAGAAGAATGAAGGAACAAATGAACCAGACTAGCTCCAAAACCTAATGCAGCCTTTCCCCTTGCCCAATGGTGCTACACATAAAATTTAAACAAGATTGGTCGACTGCCTTCTGAGATATGCTGCATTGAAAGTGTGGACAACGGATGGACGGACGACAGACGACGGACTCCGAAGCCTTGGTATACTATCAGCTCACTGGAGCCTTTGGCTCAGGTGAGCTAAAAATTCAAGTCGCTATTTCTGTCACAACATTTTCCCTACGTTAAGTCTATGGGCAAATTTTTTTGTCTCTCAAGGTCACGTAACTCCGAGGTCAATATTCCGATTCGGCCAAAAATCGAACTTAACCGGGATTTTATGCCTGTCCTCGTTACCTGCAAGTTTGAAGCTGATATGAATAAAAATAAAGTTGCTATCGTGGTCACAACGTATTTTTTTATGCTCAAGGGCAGGTAACTCCAAGGCAAAAAATCCGATTCGGCCCAAAATCGAACTTAACCGAGATTTTATGTCTGTCCTCGTTACCTGCAAGTTTGAAGCTGATCTGAAAAAAATTCAAGTCGCTATCGTAGTCACAACATTTTCCCTATGTTAAGTCTATGGGCAAATTTTTTGTCGCTCAAGGTCATGTAACTCCGAGGTCAATATTCCGATTCGAACTTAACTGAGATTTTATGCCTGTCCTTGTTACCTGCAAGTTTGAAGCTGATCTGAATAAAAATAAAGTTGCTATCGTGGTCACAACGTATTTTTTTATGCTCAAGGGCAGGTAACTCCAAGGCAAATAATCCGATTCGGCCCAAAATCTAACTTAACCGAGATTTTATGTCTGTCCTCGTTACCTGCAAGTTTGAAGCTGATCTGAAAAAAATCAAGTGGCTATCGTAGTCACAACATTTTCCCTATGTTAAGTCTATGGGCAAATTTTTTGTCGCTCAAGGTCATGTAACTCCGAGGTCAATATTCCGATTCGGCCCAAAATCGAACTTAACCGGGATTTTATGCCTGTCCTCGTTACTTGCAAGTTTGAAGCTGATCTGAATAAAAATAAAGTTGCTATCATGGTCACAACGTATTTTTTCATGCTCAAGGGCAGGTAACTCCAAGGCAAATAATCTGATTCGGCCCAAAATCGAACTTTACCGTGATTTTATGTCTGTCCTCGTTACATGCAAGTTTGAAGCTGATCTGAAAAAAATTCAAGTCGCTATCGTAGTCACAACATTTTCCCTATGTTAAGTCTATGGGCAAATTTTTTGTCGCTCAAGGTCATGTAACTCCGAGGTCAATATTCCGATTCTGCCCAAAATCGAACTTAACTGAGATTTTATGCCTGTCCTTATTATCTGCAAGAATGAAGCCGACAAGTTTGAAGCTGATCTGAATAAAAATAAAGTTGCTATCGTGGTCACAACGTATTTTTTTATGCTCAAGGGCGGTTAACTCCAAGGCAAATAATCCGATTCGGCCCAAAATCGAACTTGACCGAGATTTTATGCCTGTACTGGTTATCTGCAAGAATGAAGTCGATCAGAAAAAAATTGACGGAGCTAGAGTGATGACAAGCTTTTTCCTGCGTGAAGTCTATGGGAGCTAGATGTTGCCATGGCAACCAGACTTCCACTCAGATCTGCCTGAAAACCTAATGAAGCCTTTCCACTTGCCCAATAATGCGACACATGAAATTTGATCAAAGTTGGCCAAGTAGTCTTTAAGATATACATTTTTTAAATTCCCATTAACCCTAATGCAAAAACACACAAGGGCAGGTAACTCCTTAGTGAATGATCCGATTCTGCCAGTTATCGAACTTGACCGAGATTTCATGGCTGTGCTGGTTATCTGCAAGAATAAAGCCAATCTGAAAATAATTGAAGCAGCTACGGTGATGACAACATTCTCCCCATGTTAAGTCAATAGGCAATTTTTTCAATGCTCAAGGGCACGTAACTCCTGAGTGAATAATCCGATTCAGCCAAAAATCGAACTTGATCGAGATTTCATGCCTGTCCTCGTTATCTGCAAGAATGAAGTCGATCAGAAAAAAATTAACGGAGCTAGAGTGATGACAAGCTTTTTCCTATGTTAAGAACGCTCAAGGGCACGTAACTCCTGAGTGAATAATCCGATTCAGCCCAAAATCGAACTTGAACGAGATTTCATGCCTGTCCTCGTTATCTGCAAGAATGAAGTCGATCAGAAAAAAATTGACGGAGCTAGAGTGATGACAAACTTTTTCCTATGTTAAGTCTATGGGAGCTATTTGTTGCCGTGGCAACCAGAGTTCCAATCCAATCTGCCCGAAAACAGTATGCAGCCTTTCCCCCTACCTGATAATGCTTCACATGAAATTTGATCAAGATTGGCCCACTGGTTTCGGAGATATACTTCTTTGAAAGTGTGGACGACGGACGACGACGACGGACGCCGGCTCGTGGTATACTAATACCTCACATGAGCCTTCGGCTCAGGTGAGCTAAAAATTGGGGTTTAAGGCGGTCAAAGTTGTATAGGCATGTTTTCATGCTAGTCTTCTAGAAGTCTTTTGAAATCGCATTCTATGTCATGGATAATGGTTGTATTATTATTATTACTATTTTTGAAAATGACGGGCACGAAAGTGCCTGCATGTTGCATTCTACATCTTGAATATTATATCTATTTCATTTGTACAGTTACATGTAAGCAACGACACAGACAACAAAAAAGAAGTGGAGGCAATGATCAGGAATCAATACAATTAACCCACAGCCCCCAGCAGTGACACCAAAGGGAAAGAAAGAAACACAAACATGAAGAAACTGGACTCTGATGGAAACATCAATACCGGAAAGCTAAAAGGACAGTTACTTTCCCAAAAATTGGCCAACTGGCTACTTATCAAAAAGGGTTCAACTCCTTAAAGAAGATAATTTAATATGTCCTGAAAAAAGTCCTTTAATAAATTTCTTTTCCGTTCACAAAAGGAGGTTACTTTCGCTTTTGTATAAAGGACAGCTAAAATAACTTTCCTCCTAGTTGTAATCGATTATCTCTGAGATAGTCCTGAAATGTGACTTAAACTGTTAGTGTAACCCTAAGTTCCAGCATTTTAAACAAGCAGTGTAGATCTGGTCTTTCGCCGCGTTATGTGGCGTCTGATTAGGTATCCACTGTTTGCCAATGTCACAGCACACGAGCCAAGTCTATGTTTTACTTTTTGCACAGAGATCGGACGTCACAGGGAGAATAAAAAGCTCAGAGGTGGACTAGAGATAATATAAATTATAAATAGATTTTATAGAAGGTCAGCAACAGACAAATGGACAATAGCAAGCGGGAAGCTTCTGTAATTAGTAACATTTGCTTGAATGTGTGCAGGATGACTGCGCGTTGTTAGTGTTAAATGAATATGAATGGTGAGACTAAAAAGCATGAAAGTGAAATGAAGAAAGGTGATGGTGTTAACTGTTAACAATAGATTAGGTAAAAGCAGGTTAAAACAGGTATGCTGTGTTCATGGCAACTTCTGACCAAGAGGCCTGACTCCCACGCTGAACTTTGTTAATGCAGGCATCAAAATAATATTGGGAGTAAATCTGTTCCATTGTCAAGGGGAAGAACGAATACATGTAACAATTAATGTAATGCGAGTGGGTGGCTCATGCTGTGACGCGTGTTTCGATTGGTAGCTAGAAATAAGGGGAGGGAGATACTGCAACTATGCCATGAAAAATTTTATATAAATAAATGATGCAGGCAAGAGACCTCTGCTGCAAGGATCACTAACCAAGATAAGGCTGCATGTCGTAGGTTAAATAATTGTTCAGAGTCAAGTGGATGGCTTAACGCTACATCATTTCGAGTTAGTGGGCATAGGACTGTGTGCATAGGCTCCATACTGTGGATACGTATTCAAGTGTTGACTGACTATTGTCTTGTATGCTGCTTCCCGAACGCAGTTTTATTTTGTTCTGATATTAGATAAGTAAAACAAAGGACTTATTAGCAGTTTAAGAGATTCTATCGATATGTATGTTGACGTTCATGTTGGTGGATAGATCGAAACCTTAGTACCTTGCAGATGAAACAATTTCGAGGGCATGACTTCAACGTTCTATGTTTGAATGTTTGAATTCCATGCCCCAGTGAGATTCTTATGGGGGGGGGGGGGGGGGTTGGGTAATCGGACAGGTCGTTTAGGTGTTTAGGTATAATAACAATAACAAGGTGCCTAGAACTGATCTTTGCGGTACACTTGAAGTAACTGGAACCTCATCTGAGGACCCACTTTCAAGTTCAACTGCCTTGACCTCTCCCAATCAGAAAAGGCTCTCCCAACTCTCCCAACACAAGGGATAGTACCTGTAGCTTGCAAAGGAGCTTCAGGTGATTCACTAGCCAAAAGCCTTGCTAAACCCAAGATAAGAACTATTTGTTGACCATTTAATCATGATCTGGCAAGGTCATAAAGAATCTGAATCACATAAGTGTCGTCAGGCAGTTAAGTATTTGGCGATCATAAGGTATGTCCAAATCAAATCAAATCGAATTTATGTCTCTCTGGTTATACAATATGATAACATGAGAAACAAAACGTTGTACAAACATATGGTTTCATGGCGGCACAATGTCATGCAGAAAAGATGTAGGCCATCAACTTTAATCCTTCTAAATGTCAGGTCCTTCATGTTACCAGACGTAAGAACCCCATTCCAACTGTGTACCTATTGCATGGCGCCAGAAACAGCTAAGTACCTTTGGGCCACTATCTCTGATGATCTAAACAGGAGACCCCGCATTGACAACATAACTACAAAAGCAAATCAGACCCTTGGATTCTTGAAAAGAAACATTCGGGTCCATAATAAGGACCTGATATCAGTTGCATATAAGACTCTTATCAGGCCGCAACTAGAGTATGCGTTCACTGTATGGTATCCCCACTGCCACTGACATATACAAAGTGAAAAAAGTCCAACGAAGGGCTGCCAGGTGGGCAACACATGATTTTAGCTACACTTCAGTTTTACAGCTATGCTGACGGACCTAAATTGGCGCCCCCTTGAACAACGCCGTATTAATAACCGTCTCGCCATGATGTATAAGATCTCTCATCATCTCATCCTTTATACTAGACCATCAGCCCACAATCACCCCTCGCATACAGACAGATTTACACCCTCACAGACTACTACAAGTACACCTTCTTTCCCAGGACTATTATTCACTGGAATGCTCTACCTGCCTATGTTGTAGGCGCAATTTAGCAGTGCTGTTAGCCTGGTGGATCATGCTTCTCCTTAAGGAGGAGGCTATTGTACAAATTGGATCAATATGGGATAAGAGGATCCACACCTAAGTGGGTTAGCTCATGGTTCTCTGGACGCACACAACAAGTTGTACTTGATTATCAAGCGTCGGATCCAGTCCCTGTTTTGTCTGGTGTCCCACAAGGTTAGGTACTTGGACCGGTCCTTTTCTTGATATTTATTAATGATCTTCCTGATAATATCAGGTCATCTGTTCGCTTGTTTACTGATGATTGTGTTTTGTATAGGAATATATATACTTCTTCTGACTGCCTTATCTTACAAGATGGCCTGGATAGCCTAGCACGTTGGGAGGCCGATTTGCAAATGAAGTTGAATGTGGCCAAATGTCATTCAATGAGGGTGTCACGGCACCCTCCAGACAAGCAGATTAAATTCAACTACTTACTACATCAGCATTCACTGGAACATGTCCAATGTATCACCATCACTCATAATCTTGATTGGGGTCAACATATTTATGCGATTACATCTAAGGCAACTTCTTAGACGCAATTTGGCTTTTGCTCCTAGGCAGACAAAGGATGTTGCATACAAAACCTTGGTTCGACCTCAACTCGAGTATGCATCACCCGTTTGGCATACCCATGTTAAAACTCAGGTTCAACAGGTTGAGAAGGTTTAGAGGACGGCTGCCCGATGGACCTGCGGGCGATGGCGGAACAGAAGAAGTGTTGGTGAAATGCTCGATGAGCTGGAGTGGCCATCGTTGGAGGCCCGTCCCGAGCAGTCCTCTTTAACCTTCTTTTATAAGATACACTCTGACACAGTCTCTTAATAAAGATAAATACTTGACCCCTGTGACTACTTCAACTCAAACAAGGGCATCAAAATTAAACAACAGTCAATATCGTAGGTACCAGGCCTATAGTGATGCCCTTAAGAATTCTTTCTTCCCTAGAACTATTCCTCAGTGGAATAGACTTCCCTCCTCTGCGGTAAATGCCAAAACTGCAGAGGAGTTCAAAGCCCGCATGGTATAGATCAGGACCCAGAGATGTGTGTTTCAGTACACCTGTGAAAGCAGATTGTGAATAGTTTTAAGAACTCATCCAGTGAGTTTATTTCTAAATTCTAAATTTAGCGCACCACCCAACTGAGGTTATGGCCAAGTGTGACAGACTCAGTATATGATGATATGAAGATAGATAAAAGACCCATTTCTGTTTTTATCTTTCAACTGTACTAACGCTCTCTTTTCCCACTGTACAAAACTCATTTCACCAACTTTCCTTTCCTTTTCTTTCAGCTAACATCCTTCAACACTTGGTTCGTGTTTAGACGTACTGGAAGAAAGAAAGAAGATCGACAAAAGTCGGAAAAAAAAGACTAGAGGACAACAACAGGTCAATCTGTTACCAATTTCTTATATCCCAATTAAGGCGTAACTATACCTAATTTAGTGACACAGAGGCCTTTCTGATATTTAATCTTCATCAGTGTGTCTCAACCCAAAAGTTTTGAAACCGAAACGGATGATGGACAAGACCCGGCAAACACAGCACATCCCCCTCCGAGCACACACCGACCGACGTAGCCTATGAGACAGGTCAGCTGGAGGCATCAGGCAAGAGAGCCTACCCGCGGACTTATAGGGTCCCCCACCGAGCCAACATCAGCAAACATGACGCACACTCCACGGAAGTCCCGGGCATCAGGAAGGAGATGTCCAAAGTAGCGAGACTTGCAAAATTTAAAATATAACAAAAAGTGTAAACCAAATCCGCTAAGATACATGTCTCACCTGACAAGTCAGTGTTAGTTTTAGAACAATTAGAATTTTATGCTGCAAAAATTAAAGATATAATATAGTTATTTAAATCAGTACTTGAGCACTGACGTCAACACCGCAGTATCAACCTCAGCACTAAGGAACTGAACCTTCTGTCCCTTTAAAATTACTGATAAAAAGGAGAACGACAATGCAAGTAACGACCAACCCAACAAACCTTTGTTTATATTAAGATTGACCATTGTGAAACTAGTTAGAACACTTCTCCGCCATAGTACTTTATGTATAATTGTCGAAAGCAAATTGCCGTCCAGTATTTCTCGTAGTGACGCAAATTGCCGTACTCTGACCGTCGGGCGTTTCGTCTTGTATATTCAGTCACAATATTCTTTGGGGGAAAAACAACTAAAACATTACAAGCAGCGAAGGATTCGGCTTCTATTGATGCCACTGAATTGAAGATTGTCAAAGCCGTTTCCTTAATAAATTCACAGATTGGTGAAGCTGTCATGGATTTTCGCGGTACCAGCCATGTACCAGCCGACTGATTTGTGTGTTTAAATGGCAGCTGACAAAGCTTTCCAAAATTTCTTTTTTAGAATTTTAGAGAAAAAGAAGTTGAGTAAATATGGGGAGTGGGTTTAAGTTCTGACACTACGTAATAACGCCTACTTAAGCGATTACCTACCGTCAGTATAATCATTTTCCCAAGTTTATCTGGTACTTTTGAGTAACAAGTTCCGGAGTCAATGCTACACGGTGGTTTTTAACCAAATTCATTACATGGTTTGGAAAATATGAGCTCAAGTTCTACCTGGTACAAATACCTTAACCTGGGTCTTAAGCATTCAAAATTTCAAAGTCCATGACCTTGACCTTGAGGTCATGGGTATGGATGGGGGTATTGCTGAATAAAACTTTGGACCTATATCTATCATCATACTAAATATAAACCAAATCCATTGTATGGTTTGGAAAATATGAGCTCAAGTTCTACCTTGTACAAAAACATTAACCTGAGTCTAACAGGATTACGTACCTATGTATGACTAAATGAAACTTTGGACCTGTATCTATCATCAAACCAAATGTGAACCAAAATGAATCATAAAAGTTCAGGTTGTACCTGGTACAGATACCTTAACCTGAGTAATTCTAAGTATGTGACCTTAACCTTGAGGTCATGGGTATGGGTGGGGGCATTGGTGGGGGCATTGCTAAATAAAACTTTGAACCTATATCTATCAGCATACCAAATATGGACCAAATTCATTACATGGTTTGGAAAATTTAAGCTCAAATTCTACTGGTACAAATACCTTAACCTGGTTCTTAAACATTAAAAATTTCTAAGTATGTGACCTTGACCTTGAGGTCATGGGTATGGGTGGGTGTATTGCTGAATAAAACTTTGAACCTATATCTATCATCATACCAAATATGAAACAAATTCATTACATAGTTTTGAAATTATGAGCTGGAGTTCTACCTGGTACAAATACCTTAACCTGGTTCTTAAACATTAACAATTTCTAAGTCCCTGACCTTGACCTTGAGGCCATAGGTAGGTGTGGGGGTATTGCTGGATAAAACTTTGGACCTATATCTATCATCATACTAAATACAAACCACTAGGGGTGTAACAATGCATCGATAGTTCGATGCATCGCGATAGGGACTGCCTCGATAGCAATGCATCGATGGTACTTTGGACTATCGATAACTATCGCCGATAGTTCATTCAATTATCGATAGTTTTGATAGTTTTTATAGTTTTTTTCTTTTCTTGAATAGACTTAAAAATGTACCTTTACTGTTGTGTAATAACGCAAGTAGTTTTGCTTAGGATATCCATGCAGCTGTAATCAGGACAGACTAATATGCCTTCACATACGCGCATGATGATCTTGAGTCTTTGCTGGTCGCACATGATTGTTATGGTTTTGCTTTGCGATGAATTTCTTGCCGCGCTGAATTTCCCGCCTTAATTTTTCGCACGTGCAGTTGAGGCAGTCAAAAATTTTCCCGCATCTTTTAATAAAAAAGCGTCAATGATAGTTTGCTCACATGGTTGTTGCATGCAACTTTTTCAAAACATGACAGTGAAACCTGTGCGACATATGAAGGCTCAGATCAGCCTGCGCAGTCATGTGTAAATGTTTGCTGATGAATGAGCCTTCCTTAGTATGGCTTCCGAGACAAATGTGATTCCCCTGATCAATTTTGAGAACATTTGCTACATGCACAGGCTGATCTTTTGTATGAAGTTATGTTTTTTTTTCTTTTTTTTTTTTTTCGCTGTTTGCTGACCCATTTGCATATATCAATGTATACTAAACAACGGTATTAAGCAGTTTAACATGTTGTATATGCGACTCTTTCTACGTCCGACAAACATAATAGCTATTAGCTAATGAGTATTAGGACCAGACTGTTAAACTGCCCTTCTGGTCTCATTAGAAATGCTTCTCGAGAAAGGCACAACATGTACATGTGCGTACATAGAAGACTCAGATTATCTGACAGGTCTGCACAAATGCATTGATGATGACGTCATTAGTCAGCTGGTCAGACCGAAAAGGATTTCAAAATTTCTAGAGCCCAAGTGGGAACCTTTAAGCTGTCTTAAGTTTTATTTTCCTGCGGCCATGCTACAGGCTTTAGACAAAAGAAAAAAAGGGTGCAGCACGAGGCCTTGATACTTAGTCCTAGTCTATCAATTACTTTCTTAATGTGATTCTGGACGTTTTGATGGTGGACAACCTGGTACAAACTGGCGATTTTTTTTTCTTTTTCGTGTGTCTATCTTATTTTATTTTCGGTTGTCTTTCTTATTTTTGGGTCTGATAAACAGCAAATATTAAATATCTTGGGGGATATTAAACATGTTAAAAAAAAACATTTCAAAACGGCCCGCCAATTTCAGGAGAACTTTGAATTATTATGGCTTCTTTATTTAGCCGTCTGGTGTGCAAGGACTTCACTCTCAACGTCCACAGAGTGCCCAGATCGAGCCCTGTACATATTGATAAATGAAAACGTCTAGCTTCTGATACTATCTTCAAATAAAAAAAATATGTATTTTCAAGTTTAAATGCAGGTTGTTTGATTCATGTCGCCCTAAATAGGTGCTAAAATGTCCTGCTGTGATAACGTAATATTGTGCAATGATTAATCCAGTTACCTAATTAACTGAATACACAGATTAATTTACCACAGGCGGCAAACATCAAACAATCCAATAACAATCAACATGTGACAGTTTCCACTAGCATTGCAAAGGCGTATGTGCATAGGTATTAAAGCTATGATAACCATCACTGATAGGCATATATTCTCCCTTAAATGTTGGAAGCAGCAAGTTAATTTTTATGCAGTTGGTCCTTCTGTAAGGCAGTGGGGATAAATAAAGTGCCGCCTCAGAATGACGTTTTTCTGAAGTAGCCCCGAGGGAATGAATGCTGATATTGAAACACACAATAAACATACAATTTTAGGCCATTGCAATTTTCCTAACTCATTCTGTCACTCTTAGCCATTTTCATGTGTGTCATATACCATCTAGGAATCATTTATAAGAGTACCCGATAGTATCACGATAGTATCGTGATAGTATGCCACGATAGTGATAGTATCGTGATAGTAGTTTCCACGATAGCAATACTATCGTGATAGTCAAAATTGGCATCGATAGTCAGCCCTACAAACCACATCCATTGCATGGTTTGAAAAATATGAGCTCAAGTCCTACCTGGACCAAAAACCTTAATCTGAGTCTTAAACATTAAAAATTTCTAAGTCCCTGACCTTGACCTTGAGACCATGGGTAGATGTGGGGGTATTGCTGGATAAAACTTTGGACCTATATCTATCATCATACTTAAATATAAACCACATCCATTGCATGGTTTGAAAAATATGAGCTCAAGTTCTACCCTGACCAAAAACCTTAACCTGAGTCTAACAGGATTACGTACGTATGTACACACTTTGTACATTCCCACGCACGTACCCACGGATGCACATACGGAAAACCAAAAAACTATATGCCCCCGGCATCATACGATGCGGGGGCATAAAAACTATTGTAATAGTATTGCAATAGTTCCTGAACTACTGCAACACTAGTGACTATCACAATAGGGATTTGCCTATCACAATACTACCGTTATAGCTCTTTTGGCCTCAATAGTCACCCTAGTGTCTGGATGCATAAAAATGCCCAAGTCAGGTTCTGCTGGATATAAATGTTGTTGTTTTTTTTTTTTTTTTGCAGGACAACACCTCATCTATGCAGTTATGATCTGATCCCTTTCTTTTGATGTCTGATATAGACAAAATAATTATCATCTAAGACATCAACCAGAACATATTTTTGGCACCTTTTGAAGCAGTAAGAAGACATGTGCTGACTGTCCATGCTTCAGGGATTATTATCTAGTGTGAGCGGAATACCTTTGATGCTAAATACTGCTGCACGTATGTAAGCACGCATTAATTACAGTACCAATTTTTTAATCACTGGCTGACAGACGGGATTAGGGTAATCAAAATAAGTGTGGTTGTCTGTTCCAATTACCGGTATTCGGAAAGGAATTAATTTCAGTGTTTACTGTTGAAACAGTTTGTGATAAAGTACTGCAGAAAGCTGTAGATTTACCAGATTAGCATATTCTATACCAATATTCAACCTAAAGAGGATAATGTCTACATAACAAAAACAAGTGGTTTCATTTAAGCTGCTGCTTCTGGATAAACACCCTCTATCTGTAGGCTCCGCCCTCACCCATCGGGGCTTGAAGAAATAGATGGGCTATTAAAGGATGCTATTAAACCTGTTGTCCTTAAGGAACTTTCAAATGAAATAGCTCCATTGGTTACAGCTATTTTCCAGTTATCCTTGGACACAGGCACTGTCCCAATGGATTGGAAAACTGCAATCGTCAGTCCACTGTTCAAGGAAGGTGACAAAGGTAATCCAGCCAACTACCGACCAATCTCACTGACATGCATTATGTGCAAAACCAAGGAACACATCATTGCATCAAACCTGACCAGGCACTTTGACAAACATAATGTACTCTATGACTTACAGCATGGTTTCCGTCAACGTAGGTCTTGTGAAACTCAGCTTATTCAACTTGTTGAGGACCTTACTAGATCGATGACAGGAGGCAGGCAAACTGACCTCATTCTGTTAGATTTTAGCAAGGCCTTTGACAAGGTAAACCATCTCAAACTGCTTTACAAACTTAGACTTCATGGTGTTCAAGGTAATGTCTTGTATTGGATCCAGTCCTTTCTCATAGGGAGAAGCCAGACCGTTGTGCTTGAAGGTGACAGTTCTAATGAGGTACCAGAATCCTCAGGTGTACCGCAGGGGTCAGTCCTGGGCCCCATCTTATTCTTACTGTACATTAACGATTTGCCCGATAATGTGCAGTCTCAAGTTCGCCTCTTTGCGGATGACACTGCGGTATACCTGACCATTAATAACCCAGATGACTCTTCCAACCTCCAGAAGGACCTTGACCAACTACAAAAGTGGGAGGAACAATGGGATATGGAATTTAACCCTGGTAAGTGCCAAGTTTTACATATCACCAGGCCACAAGATCTAATCGAGTCTACCTACACCATGCATAAGAAAACCCTTGAAAGTGTATCCTCCGCCAGATACCTTGGTGTTGATCTATCCACCGACTTAAGTTTCAACACACATATTAATAGAATTTTGGCAAACGCAAATAAATCACTTGGTTTTATTAAACGGAACATAAAAACTAAACATAAAGGTGTCCGTGAGGCTGCATATAAAACTATTGTGCGCCCACAACTCGAGTACGCCTCCACTTCATGGAGCCCTTATACCGAAAGTTATTCCCAGAAAATAGAAATGGTCCAGAGGAGAGCTATTCGCTGGACCATGAGTGACTATTCGCCTTACAACAGTGTTTCAAAGATGCAGAAAGTGCTTGGCTGGCGGTCTCTGGAATAGAGGAGGGCTGATGCTCGCCTCTGTATGTTATATAAAATTACACACGGCACGGTTGCCGTTCAAATGCCACCGTATTTTCAGCAGCCAACAAGAGCAACCAGTCAAAGCCTGCGCCATCCCTTCGTGTATCGTCAAATCCATACCTCAACTGATTATTACAAGTATTCGTTTTTCCCTTTGGCTGTTGTGCAATGGAACAGCTTGCCATCTTCCTTGGTCATGCTGCCAACACTGAATCAGTTCAGTGTGGCAGTTCGGTCTCTTGACCACCAGTTGCCCTAAACACAGCAGACCTGTTTTTAAACTGATTTTAATCTCATCTTATTAACTAACACTTTCATCTGTTTTTATTCATCTTTCTATTGCACTTTTATTCTCACTATTCACTCTACCTTTTTCTTCACGGCGCGCAATCACCTACACGTAATCCTCGTCAGGGGGTGTTGTAGTACACCTAGATAGGCTTCATGATGCTTCCATGCAGAGCTGAATCCGACCCACACACGAGTACTGGTAAACCACTTAGAGGATCTAAGCCTGCCCAGGTAAAGCGGTGCAAGTCGGACCGCCCATGCTTATAAAATCTGTTGGTTTCATTGGGTGACAGGGCTTCAGATGTCATTTCATCTCAATGTCGGGTAGAAGTCCCACAAAATTGGAAGCAACGTCTCCAAAATGACCTATAGTCTATACAGTGTTGATGGGGATGTTAAACCTCAAATCAAACAAATCTATCTGTAGGCTACTGCCCAATCAGTACTCATATGCGGTCAGTTTCAGCTCTGCATGGAAGCACCATGCAGCCCAATCGATTTCTCCATGCCCCGATGGGCGGGGGCCTTACTTTCAATTTTAATGCCGCGAAAACGTATGACAATCTTGAAAAAATGATAATTTTGAAGTTAACTACCCATAATTAAATCGTTATATACAAGAATACAAAACTGTTTTCATGTTGAGTAAGTGAATCTTAAATTTAAATATCAGCAAATGCAATTTCCCAAACGAAAACCTTTCGCATTGCGTTCCTTCGCTCGCCTCTCCCGCCATCTTGATTTGGACCGAAGCTAATACATTCGTATTTGGAAACAAATTAATGTGGAGCAGTAATGATAATGATTTTACGAGAATTGTTAAACAGTAAATAAAATAAATTCCGTATCCATTCATTCCAGTTGATAAACTTTACTTGTACTTATGATTTTTTTTTTCGAATATGCTGCTCAATTTCTGTCTGTGAGTGAAGAAAAACAATATTGAACACTGTTGAACTGGATTCTCAGAAGCAGGTGGCAGTAAACGTATTCAAATGCATGACATTGTCAGACGTGTACTCATGTATCTAAGGAAAAGTAAAAGCACTGTGATAGCTTTTGTTTGTGGTTTGATTTTTGTTATTCTTCTTGTGGAAGTAAGCAGACTGAATAATGCTCGTGAAAACCTGGGTAATGTATTTGTTTATTTAGATTCCAGGACAAAATCCCCCCCCGGACATAATCCCCCCGGACAAAATCCCCCCTTTTTGTAAAGGCGGACAAAATCCCCCCCAACATTTGTTCAGGTGGACAAAACCCCCCCTGGACAAAATCCCCCCCCCCCCCCCCCCCCCCCCCCCCCCCCGGACATAATGGGAACAAGACAGTTCCCCGACAAGACAGTTCCCCGACACGGTTTTTGGAGACAGTTCCCCGACACATATGAAGACAGTTCCCCGACATTTTTGAAGACAGTTCCCCGACACTATTGTTCATAGTTAAATGACCTGTGACTGATAATTATAATTGGCAATTAGTACCCAGAAACTTTTGAAGACAGTTCCACGACCCTATTGTTCCTAGTCTTAATGACCTAATTGGCAATTAGGGATAAGATATATTAGTTATAATTTGGACGTTTCTTGCTATGGCAACTATATTAATTTTATGAGTTGCCTGAAAATTCCTCGTTGATTTCAAGACAGTTCGAATAATTATCATTATTGTTCGCATAACAGCGTTAGATATCTATTTCATATTCTTATACTTTAATAGTATTTATTTAAAACAAAAACTTTGAACTCATCTTCATTTTTCAAATGTTTATTATATGGAAAAATGACAATTAGAAATATACTATTACGTTTCCTAGAAGACAGTTTTGTTTTGTTTAAAAGTGTGCATGTTCATTAACTGAACATGCTAGTTCGCTTAATTTCAGGTGTATTCATTAAACTTATTGATAATGGTATCAAGTATAATCTTTTATTTTACATCGGGGAACTGTCTTCAAAAATGTCTATGAACCCATAATTTAATATTTCTAAACATCTGTCGTTGAATTGTCTTCAGAATATTGATGAACACATAATAACTATCAATTATGATAATCATCATGATCAGTCACAGGTCATTTAACTTTGAACAAAAGTGTCGGGGAACTGTCTTCAAAAGTGTCGGGGAACTGTCTTCAAATGTGTCGGGGAACTGTCTCCAAAAACCGTGTCGGGGAACTGTCTTGTCGGGGAACTGTCTCGATTCCGACATAATCCCCCCTGCTGTTTATAAAGGTGGACAGTATGGCGAACACTAATGTCTGGGAATTCACCGGGAAATGTCCGGGAAATTGGGGGTAGTGGTACGTTATCCCCGATATCTCCACTTCGTGTGGTCAGAAGTTAATAAAATTAGTATCAAATAAAATTGTTAGCTCCATTCTAAAAGATAAAAAAAAATAATTTACTTTGTTAACGTTTTAGGGGTCCAGTTTTTAAGTTAATTTGTCCGGGAAATTCTCGGATTTTGTCCGGATTTTGGGGTAGTGGGGCGTTAACCCTAATATCTCGATTTTGGGTGGTCAGAAATTAATAAAATTAGTATCAAATAAAAATTTTAGCTCCATTCTAAAAGATTATTAGAACATATTTTTCATTTTGAATAATTTAGGGGTCCATATCTGAAGTTAATTTGTCCGGGAAATTCCCGATTTTGTCCTGGATCTAGCAGTAGTTGTGCATTTTCACAATATCTCGAATGGGGGGGGGGGGGGGGGGGGGGGGGTTGTCCGCCTTTACAAAAAGGGGGGATTTTGTCCGGGATGGGGGGGGGGTTGTCCGGCTACCGTATATTTAGGGTCCTATTTCAATTCAGGCTGTTGTCCAAGGTATTGCCACCATAGCTCAAATCGAATTCCTGTCATATGACTGCTAGCTGTGATCACACTCCATCTATCCATCAGGGCTTGAAGAAATAGATGGGCTGCATGATGCTTCCACACAAAGCTGAAACCGACCGCGCATGAGTACTGGTAAACTGCTATGAGGATCTAAGCCTGCCCAGGCAAAGCGGTCGAGTCGGGCTGTCCATGCTTATAAACCCAATTGGTTGTATTGGGCACCAGGGCTTGAGATGTCATTTCATCTCAATGTCTGGTAAAAGTCCCACAAAATTGGAAGCAACATCTCCAATTTCCAAAATGACCTACAGTGTTGACGGGGACGTTTAACTCAAATAAAAAAAAATAGCGATCATTCTCAATGTCGGGGAAAAGTCCCATAAAATTTGAAGTAACGTCTCCAAAATGACCTTTATAGTGTTGACAGGGACGTCAACAAACAATAGCGTCAACAAACGTCAACGTCAACAAACAATAACGTCAACAAACAATAACGTCTGGTAAAAGTCCCACAAAATTGGAAGCAACATCTCCAAAATGACCTACAGTGTTGACGGGGACGTTTAACTCAAATAAAAAAAAAATAGCGATCATTCTCAATGTCGAGGAAAATTCCCATAAAATTTGAAGTAACGTCTCCAAAATGACCTTTACAGTGTTGACGCGGACATCAACAAACAATAGCATCAACAAACGTCAACGTCAACAAACAATAACGTCAACAAACAAACAAACAATAGCGATCGTTCCTACCCCCGCCCATCGGGGCTTGAAGAAATCGATGGGCTGCATGATGCTTCAACGCAGCACTAAAACCGACCTGCACAGGAGTACTGGTAAACCGGTTAGGGGATGTAAGCCTGCCCAGGCAAAGCGGTGCGAGTCGGATGTCCATGCTTATAAACCCTATTGGTTTCATTAGGTGGCAGGTAGTGTTGTGAATCGGACAGAAAAATTACAATTGATTATCGGTAAAGTAAATCCGATTGATTATCGATTGTACAATCGGATATCCCATCATTTGCTTCAACAATATATAACGGTAGCAAACGCTTTTCAGAGCCTCCATTTATACATTCCCATCCAATTACAGAGCGTAATTTGTTCCAGAAAACAGCTCATAGTTAATGAGGCAGTGGGCTCTAGTTTTGCCTGGTCTCCCACAAGGGACTGTTCTTGGTCTCCTTTTATTCTCCCTGTACATTAATGATATTTCCTCTGACATTGATTCAGAAATAAGTCTGTTCGCAGACGATTGTGTTTGCTACCGGGAAACAAGAAATATAGAGGACTCAGTGAAACTTCAGAATGACATAGACACCTGATGATAAGGATGTTGGGCACGAAAATGGGGCATGGAATTTCAGCCCGTTAATGCAGTATTATGCAGATAACTAGGAAGAGACCCAATGAAATTAAGTGAACGGTGAAATAAATACATTAAATACATTGGTGACACAATCACACACGATTTGAGATTCATAACACCTAATTGAAGATATATACAGTTACATACAAACTTAATTACTTTGACACGTGTGATAAAACATGACATGCAATCAACTAAAAACTGCCGGCTTAGCGAGAAAGAGATCACCGTGAAAGAAAGCAGTTTAATTAACAATTTGATATTCAGGCTATAAAATGAGCCCAAACTTTCATACCCGCTTTTATGGGCAAGACCAATGCGAATATAAAAGTTTTCTGCAACCAACATCATTGAAAAATCAATTGTCTATCGTTTTTTCTGTTGGCGATCGGTAAATGACGTCATCGGATTGTAGCAAATATACATGCATTGAAGCTTATTGTTTTATTTTAAATTGGCATTTTTTTTCTTCATAAAAAAAAAAAAAATATAAATTGGAACCGATAAAATATGTTCTCAATAACTAAACGGTTGTGTTTTGAGAAATGCGCCTTGTATTATGCACATTTTATTTTTGAAAGTCCTATCTTATTTACCAATAGCAGCGTATCCCATAAAGAGGTCGTTTTTGTTTTTTTCGCGCCAAGCATGCGCTTTTTCCCGCAAAAAAAAAAATAGCGTTCACGAGACAGTAGAAAAGTCTGTTTTAATTTTGCAATCATCCAACTTTAGATGTTGCTAATCGCCGTAGGAGGATTTTCACACCTGTTGATTGAGTTTCATGATTGAGGGAGATACCCAAATAAAAGTCATAACTTCACCTTATTTTCACACCTAGTCACACGGAAACCACGTCTCTGTTACCGTCAAAAGCGATAAGATCGTACTTTTACACAACGGTATTTATAATCAACGCCAAAGGCACCAATTATGGTCGCTGAAGTGTGGACAGTCAACAGGTGTCACACGCTAAAAACGTGTTTACATAACGGTATTTATAATCAGTGCGAAAGGCACTAATTATGGTCGCTGAAGCGTGGAAAGTCACAGCTGTCAGGTGCTAAAACACGTGCCGGGTTAATTTAAAGAGTATGAAAATAATGCCGATAAATAGACTTCAAAGGAAAGAAACCTAATCAAGATGGCATGATTATTTTTTTTCTGCGATAAAAAGAGTGCGCACAGCAGGCTTCATTTACAATCGATAGTGACAAAAGTGCTATCGATTGTCGCCGACGTTGCTCAGAACGATTAGTTTTCGATGTTCAGCGACAATCGGAACAACACTAGTGGCAGGGCTTGAGATGTCATTTCATCTTAATGTCGGGTAAAAGTCCCACAAAATTGCAAGCAATGTCTCCAAAATGGCCTATACAGTGTAGCAATATATGTACCAATTGTGGTCTCCATAGACCAAGAAATAAACAGGGTTTATTCTGGCCCTATATTTTTGTGAGAGAAATAATCCCTATTGGAAAAATTCAGTGAGAGACTTTCAAATTCAATGAGATATTTTTTTCTCTCACTTGGACAAAATGAATGAGATATTTTTATTCTGTAAATGCAGTTAATGCAATCAGTGTTATATGTCAGGGGAGATAACTAAAACACCATGTCACTTAGAGTTGTGGTTCTTGCTCATAACACACATTCTTGGGTGTAACTGTACCAAGTTAAATCAATATACAATGTATCTCAAGGGGTTTTGGTGTTATGGCAATCAGACATATATTTCCAAGGGAGATAACCAAAATACTTGTGCACCCAGCATTGTGGTTCTTGCTCCTGACATGTCTTCTTGACCTCATGTACAACTATATCAAGTACATGGGTATTGGAGTTATGGCAAGGCATCACTGCGGACAGCGGATAGACAGTGATCGCTATATATCTTCAGAACCTATTTGGTCCGGGTATAAAAATGCTAGTAAAATATCACACCATAGTTTCCCCTACCAACATTTTCATATTGACCTTATTTGCATTATTAAACCACGCAAAATCACGCTCTCGTTTCCTAGCAAGATTTCGAGTTGGGGGGGGGGGTCACGTGATCATCTAATATTGTCGCCAACGTTACTGTCCAGTTAAACACATAAAGTCGTTGTAATTATTTACGTTTTTCTTGAAGTTTTGCCGACCAAATAAGATAAATAGTGAAGTGATAATTCCGAATATTGTTTTATTCATATTTGCTTGATGTTATTTAAATTAAATATTGATTTTCTAACTATAAGACAGTGGCTGAAAGGCACTTATTTCGCAACAACAACAATGAGTGTACGGGGGTATACAAAAAGTGCTAAAGGAGTTACACAGCTTATTATCCCCACGTTTTTTGAAGAAAAGGGGATATTGTTATCGCCTCCGTCCGTCCGTCCGTCTGTCCGGCTATCTCCTCCTATAACGTTCATTGGAATTCAACCAAATTTGGTGTGTGAGTTACTTACATGAATGGCTTCTGCAAGAGCACATTAACTTTTGGACCAGCCCCCAGGGGTCCCTGGAAGAGGTCAAAACGTGGGGATTTGCGATGGCGCGCCATCGACTGCGCGATCTAGTTTTATTTGTGCCACAGTTTGTGGTAATCCTACTGTAGAATGGGGCACGGGGTGAGTGTAAATATATAGTCGATGAGTTGGAGATTACATGTAACTTCAAATCTATCCAAACAAATAAAAAAATATATAAAAATGACCTGTTATTGAGGGTCACAAGATGGGCTGATTCATGATAGTTTGATCCACTACGGGGGGTACCCCAACGATTTTCTTCTGATTAAATGTCAACAGCCTCCAATTTAATCTCTGGGCTTCTCAATGTCGCCAATCCTGCCCATGTTTTCATCCGTAGTTTTTAGCTCACCTGTCACGTAGTGACAAGGTGAGCTTTTGTGATCACTTTTCGTCCGTCGTCAGTGCGTGCGTGCGTAAACTTTTTCTTCAAATGACATCTCCTAAACCACTGATTGGATTTTGACCAAACTTCACAGCAATGATCCTTAGGTGGTCCCCTTTCAAAATTGTTCAAATGGTTCCGGTCCATTGCACATCTGGGTCACAGGAGCTAAAAATAGATTTTTTAAACGAAAACTTTAAAAATCTTCTTCTCTGAAACCGCAAGGCCCAGGTCTTTGATATTTGGTATGAAGCTTCATCTAGTGAACCTCTACCAAGATTGTTCAAATTATAGCCCTGGGGGCCAAAATGCCCCTGCCCCGGGGGCCTTTGGTTTTACATAGGCTTATATAGGGAAAATCATTAAAAAATCTTCTTCTCTGAAACCACAAGGCCCAGGTCTTTAACATTTTTGTGTGAAGCTTTACCTGGTGGACCTCTACTAAGATTGTTCAAATTAACGCCTAAGGGCCAAAAATGCCCCTGCCCCGGAAGGCCTTTGGTTTTACATAGGCTTATACAGGGAAAATCTTTAAAATCTTCTTCTCTGAAACCGCAAGGCCCAGATCTTTGATATTTGGTGTGAAGCTTCATCTAGTGGACTTCTTTCAAGATTGTTCAAATTATAGCCCTCGGGGCCAAAATGCCCCCGCCCCGGGGGCCTATGGTTTGACATAGGCTTATATAGGGAAAATCATTAAAAAATCTTCTTCTCTGAAACCGCAAGGCCCAGATCTTTGATATTTGGTGTGAAGCTTCATCTAGTGGACCTCTACCAAGATTGTTCAAATTATACCCCTAGGGGTCAAAATGCCCCCGCCCCGTGGGCCTATGGTTTTACATAGGCTTATATAGGGAAAATCATTAAAAAATCTTCTCTGAAACCGCAAGGCCCAGATCTTTGATATTTGGTGTGACGCTTCATCTAGTGGACCTCTACCAAGATTGTTCAAATTATAGCCCTGGGGGCCAAAAATGCCCAAGCCCCGGGGGCTTTTGTTATTACATAGGCTTATACAGGGAAAATCTTTAAAAAATCTTCTTCTCTGAAACCGAAAGGCCAAGATCTTTGATATTTGGTGTGAAGCTTCATCTAGTGGACCTCTACCAAGATTGTTCAAATTATAGCCCTGGGGGCCAAAATGCCCCCCGCCCCGGGGGCCTAAGGTTTTACATAGGCTTATATAGGGAAAATCATTAAAAAATCTTTTTCTCTGAAACCGCAATGCCCAGATCTTTGATATTTGGTGTGAAGCTTCATCTAGTGGACCTTTACCAAGACTGTTCAAATTATACCCTTGGGGGCCAAAATGCCCCCGCCCCGTGGGCCTATGGTTTTACATTGGCTTATATAGGGAAAATCATTAAAAAATCTTCTTCTCTGAAACCACAAGGCCCAGGTCTTTAATATTTGGTGTGAAGCTTCACCTGGTGGACCTTAACTAAGATTGTTCAAATTATAGCCTTAGGGCCAAAAATGTCCCCGCCCAGGGGGCCTTTGGTTTTACATAGGCTTATACAGGGAAAATCTTTAAAAATCTTCTTCTCTGAAACCACAAGGCCCAGATCTTTGATATTTGGTGTGAAGCTACATCTAGTGGACCTCTTTCAAGATCATGCAAATTATAACCCTGGGGCCGAATATGGCCCCACCCTTGGACCCTTTGGTTTTTCATAACCTTATATAGGGAAACCTTTAAAAATCTTCTTCTCTGAAACCACAAGGCCCAGGTCTTTGATATTTGGTATGAAGCTTCACCTAGTGGACCTCTACCAAGATTGTTCAAATTATAGCCCTGGGGCCAAAAATTGTCCCCGCCCAGGGGGCCTTTGGTTTTCACCTAAGCTTATATAGGGGAAATCTTTGAAACTTTTCTTCTCTGAAACGGCAAGGCCCAGGTCATTGATATTTGGTGTGAAGCTTAATCTAATGGACCTCTACCAAGATTGTTCAAATTATAGCCCTGTGGCCAAAAATGCCCCCACTCTGGGACCCTTTGGTTTTCATAGGCATATATAGGGAAAACCTTTAAAAAATTTCTTGTCTGAAACCAGAAGGCCCAGGTTTTTGATATTTGGAATGAAGCTTCATCTAGTGGACCATTACCAAGTTTGTTCAACTTATAGCCCTTGGGCCTAGAATGTACTGGAGACACTAATTCTCGGGTGAGCGATTCAGGGCCCTCTGGGCCCTCTTGTTCTAAGTAACAGTAATGGTCGAATGTGACCGACCCAGTATCCGTAGAAAGGAAGGAAGGAAAGAACAGTATATGTACACAAATAAAAAATCGCCAGATACACCCACACAGACATTTATATACAGCTGTAGTTGTCAAGGTATAACTTCATAACCCATATAGTACCGGAAACCTTGGCAAACAGTGCAGGCCCAGATCAGACGCCCCAGAAGATGGCGTTTGATCAGGGCCTACACTGTTTGCAAAAAAATCAGACTTTTTCCAAATTAATTTTGAAGGAAACACAATCAGACACCCCTAAATTTTGAAATGACTTTTGAAAGTCATACCTTTTTATTATACCTTTCAGGCTTTTCTGGAAGCCTGTAGAATGAGCAAATGGGCAAAAATAAAAATTTCCAGAACATGGTTGTGTAATATATCAAAGCGAACCGCATGATGAGTAGAAAACATTACAACCAAAATTTGACCCCTGGGGTCAATTTTGAGGCCACCAGAGGTCAAAAACTGATTTTGACCCCTTTACCGGATAACTCCTCCTAGATGGTTATAGATAGAAACTTGAAACTTTGGGAACTGATAGATCTTTGGTCTGGGGAGTGCATGACCCTTTCGGAATTTTGATCACACCCCTACGGGTGGGCCCAAGGGCTGGGGCCCGCGGGGGTAAAAAATAAAAATTTCCAGAACATGGTCGTGTAATACATCAAAGCGAACGGCATGATGAGTAGAAAACATTACAACCAAAATTTGACCCCTGGGGTCAATTTTGAGGTCACCAGAGGTCAAAAACTGATTTTGACCCCTTTACCCCCATACATTACTGTTACCGGATAACTCCTCCTGGACCGTTATAGATAGAAACTTGAAACTTTGGGAACTGATAAAACTTTGGTCTGGGGAGTGCATAATACTTTCGGAACTTCGATCCTACCCCTGGGAGTGGGGCCAGGGGTGGGGCACCTTGGGGATAAAAATCAAAGTTTTCAGAACATGGTCGTGTAGCATATTAAATCGAACGGCATGATGAGTAGAATACATCACAATCAAAATTTTACCACTCGGGTCAAACACCCCTAGGGGATGGCCCAGGGGGTGGGGCCCGCGGGGAAGCGTGGGGATATGCGATGGCTTGCCATCGACTGTGCGATTCTAGTTTAGTTTTGTTTTTTTCATTCATACGGAGATTTTTTTTGACAAATAAAATTGATTCATGGGCAAAGTTGGTGCTTGAGAAACTAATTTCTTTTTTTTTTTGCCTTTCTTAATTATGATTACCCTGCCCATGTTGGCAGCCTGATCAGTGTCTTCGCTCTCCATAGTATGAATTCTTGTGGACAGTAAACACTCTGATCAAACTGTGCATTCAGTGCATTACTTGGGAAGCATTTTCTAATGAGAGACGTTGAACAGTCTGACCCCAGCACTCATTGGCAAACAGTAATGTCTGACACAGAAATTGCTGCATATACAAGAAGTTAAAACGTTCTTATACATTTGCATGCAAATGAGCCAGCGCGCGGCAAGAAATAAAAAATACAGCAGCCTGTGAATCTAGCCATAGAAGGTGTATAAAGAGCGAAGGCTGATCAGACTGCGCAGGCTGATCTGCGTTTTCACCCACAGCACAGGTTGTGTTTGTCCTTCAAGTTGCATGCCAAAACCGCGGGATAATTTCCACTGACTACTGCCGCACATGCTAAAAATCATGTACTGTCTGTGATAAAAGGCGGGAAATTCTTTGACCAGTAAAAACTCTGGAAAAAATTGTGCAACTGGTAAAGACAAATCAGCCTGCGCGTCAGTCTGCCTTAGTCGCCTGCACTATTTATGATTGTTGAAGAGTGAACAAACAACAGCGTACACATGTCTAACTACGCAGCAGATGTGAAAACACGTTTCGGATAATTCTTGTTGTCACAATAGACTTAAAAGGAAAATAATTTGATCACAGTGGTAGCCGTTTGCTATGTTAGTCGGAGGCAGGGAGCGTCTAGGAAAAAGTCAGCTGACATTTGTATAGACTTGCCTTACGGCCAGCCACGCTGCGAATTTATACAAAATTGTTGAAATGAACCGGAAGTTCCGAAAATGATTTTTGCGACCCGGAAACACAAAAAAAATTGGGGTCGGCTGTACATGTAAAATATTAAGGTCGGTCGGGCAACCGGAGCTCAGAAACCGATCGCCAAGAACGGTCCAAAATGAACCACATGAGCGAAAAAGGAACCAAACGGCATGAAATGCGAAAATTCCACCATGCATTTTTTTTTCTCACCCCTGGAATTTTGATGCAATATCTTGCAAAAAAAAAAATGCGAGAATATCGCGAAATCGTGCCAGAAAATGATCCCTGAATAAAATTGTAGTTGCATTCACAAGCATTTTCTTGAAAATTTGACCTTTTGCCCCATTCCATGACCCCATGGGGTCAGATCAAAATTTAAATACACCATGACTTCATTATAACACGGTTCATTATTACACGATTTTAAATATAACACAGTTTCAAGATGGATCCCAAAAATGTATAGATTATATAAATGGTCATTTTTCTATATTAACTACACATTTTTGTCAGGATATAACATGGTTGTTTAACTAACACGGTTTCTACTTTGGACCCCAACAATAGTTTTATTAAGAAGTTGGGGTGTACCTTCATGTGCATCTGCAGCCCCTAAGCAATACATGTACCAACTCTGGTCACTATTGGCCAAGAAATAAAAAAAGTAGTCGCATTCACAAGGTTTGTGATAGATGAAAGAAGGATGGACAGATGTCCGGATGTACACCTATGACGAAATAATATACCCGTTTTTATGCCCTCGCTGTTTTAAATGGTGGGGGTGGGTATAGTATCTCAGCTGTCCATATGTATGTCTGTACATCCTGTATGAAACGGACAACATTTGGGTTGTGATTAACTCAATAATACACACCAGACAGTCAGACAATTGCGAGAAAATCACAAAAATGAAAGTCTCTAGAAGAAACAGTCACCAAATTCTACAGTTGCACCTGACGGGCCCATTGAACGTTCTCTAGTGCGCCACTCATGTATAAAGTGGGCCCATGGTGCAATGGGTTTTTGGAAAGTCTCAATAGAAAAGTATGGTAAAACTTCAGCTATTTCTGGAGGACAGCATTTTTACACCAATTTTCAAAATCCTAGTAAGAACTTTAGTTTTGCTGATTTGCTCCAATGAAGAAAATGGCTGGCAGACTTAAAAGTAGAAAATCTTGAAATGACAACCTCTCCTAAACTTATAAAGCCAGTTTCATTCAAAACTAGCTAAAATAGTTCCACTTGGATGAACAAGATGGCTGCCAGAGCTAAAAATAGAAAAAAAAATTGAATAACAACTTTTCCTTCACCTTTGATCCAATTTCATTTAAACTTCACAGGAATTTTGCTTACGTGTAGGTGACCTTCTAGCAAAATGGTTTTGCTCCAAAGATAAAAATGACTGGCGGACTTAAAATTAGAAAACTCTTATTTAAATGTAAACCTCTCCTGAATTCTTAGGCCAGTTTCATTCAAACTTCACAAGCATTACGCTAACACACCCATGCGACATAGTGCATTTTTCATGACTCCAAAATGGCTACTATTCAGATGAAAATGAATGATATTTTTCTTATTGATTCTGCAAACATAGGTTGTGGGTACCCGTTAGAACCGCCTCATTGAGGTGGTTCTAACGAGTACCCACAATGTATGTGTTGGAGTAAAAATACATGTAAAAGAAAATGATGTTTACCCCCGTAAACCCCAGTTTTCTCTATACAAAATGGGGTGTAAGGGGGTGTTCATTTCTTGGACTTGTTCACATGATGAATGTTGCCCAGCTATTCTTCATGGAATAAGATGGCTGTCAGTTATCCACATCACTTTTAGAAGCTACACATACTTGTACATGTATGTTTCATCATGAAATCAGGTGAGTGATTCTGGACCATCTTGGCCCTTATGTTTAATTTTATCATACTTAGTGAAAGAAATATGTACTGTATCCTCCCTATTTACCGCACATGCTCCTATAAGTGCACACCCAAGCTATTTTTGGAAAGAAACTGCACAAGCGCACACTTTACAGTAACCTGCTCATGATTTCATATTCACCATATTTGCATTATTTGCTGGCTCCCAGCTTGCACATTGTCAATATTGGAAAAACAGGTAACCAGACCCCTCTGACCTTGAAAGGTCAGGGGGTTCAAGGTCAGGGGGGGTCTGGTTACCTGTTTTTCCAACACTGATAACCTTCAGACTAGGAACCAGCAGATAATGCAAATAAGGTGAATAATTGAGTTTTGGTGCATTATTGACCCAGAAAATCATATGTATATGTGGTGAACCCCTCTGCTGAAATTCAACTGGCCTGGGTATTTTTTTTTCACCTCGAGTGTGCGCTTATTAGGTAGATTTTTCTCTACGTTTTTTTATACAATTTTGAGAAAAAATTAAGCACACAGTGTGAGTGTGTGAATTCGGGTTTAACATCGCTTTCAACAATTTTTCAGTCATATCACTACTGGTTGCGACAGGGAGCTCAATGCTCATTTTTATAGTGCTGCCTCACTGAAGTATCATGTCCCAGACACGTTACATGATACCACACCCAGTCACATTATCCTGACACTGGGTGGACCAGTCCTAGCTCTACCCCATAAATGTGAGTGCCAAGCGAGGAGCAGCTAGTACCATTTTTAAAGACTTTGGTATATCAAACCCGTGACCTCCCGTTCCCCGGAGCGGACACTCTACCAACTGAGCTATCGGGTATCGGGGCCGGTAAAGCACACAGTGTGGTAAATAGGTCGAATAAGGTACTATGAAATGCATTCATTTTTTAAATGCAAGCCTGGAAGATGCAATGAAAATCTATTGACAAAATGTCTCAATTTTTTTACAGTAGGCCTTATAATGACAAAATGCTAGGGAACAAATACTGCTGTTGTAATGAGGATCCACTGTATATGTAAATATTTTTTTTCTTTTTCAGAAATTCAGGTTGCTAAAATGCAACAAGAAAGCAGCTATCATTTCCGACGTCATCTGTCAACAACATCAGGACAGGTCAGTGAAAAAGCTGTATTTTTTCCTGAAATCAGTTGTACCCTATCAGAAGAGAACATGACCCGGGGGTCATGTGAACCCCGGGTCATGTGAACAATGATGCCTGTGCATTACATAGCCCCAGATAAGAGGAAGTATCCACATACAATTTTTCTTATTTCTGCATGAAAACATATGTTGTGGGTATTCATTAGAAGCGCCTCATTGAGGCACTTCTAATGAATACCCATAACATATGTTTTCATGCAGAAATAAGAAGAAATATCAGGACTTTTGTGATGAAAAAAGATGCCTTATCTGGAGCTATGGCATTTTTTGAAGAACTAGAAAGGAACTTGACATTTTTTGGGGGAGGGGGTGCTTTGGGAATTTTAATATGACTAGGATACATTGAAGCCTTTTTAAAACAATGTATGCTCTAATCAGACTGTGAAAGACAAAGTTTTGCTAGTATGCTACATCTATGAAAGGGACTTGCACCAATCAAGATGCATACCATCCATTATCAGTGATTTTTTTTACAATTTTTTCCAATGAGTCCTGTGGATTCGATATGTCCCTATTCTATGAGTCCTCCCACAAAATTATGGGTCCAAAGCACTGTTTTCGGAATTTTTTTTCCAAATTATGGAGAGTCCTGGGACTTGCAAAAATGAAATATGTGAGTCCCTTGAAGAAATTATGAGTATCTGAAGCAGGACTCGCAGGTAACAAAAACACTGCATGATTATACCTGTTAACCATTGTACTGCTGCATAAATCAGTTTTGTCACACCCATCTCTGACTCTATCAACCAATCAAATTACCTGATATGATTTATTCCCATAAATTCACAAATAAAAACAGTGTTGATCCCGATCAGATGGCTTCATGAGAAGCCATCTGATCTGGATCTACACTGTTTGCAAAGGTAGGGTAACTGTGGTTTAGCAGTACAAGGGTTAAGTTTGACTTGACGCACAAACTTATTCTTTTTAACACTCACTATAATTCAAACTTTTCCATGATTCCCATAGGAGGTGGACTGAGAATAAATTAGAGATAATTTTTCTTATTTCTGAGAAACTGATTAATTTGATTGTTTTGGGTTTAACGACACATTAACCCTTGTGGGTCATTTTGTGTCATCTCCCAGAGAAAGGGAGAAAAAAGAGATAGAAGAGAAAGTAGAGGAGATGAAATAGAAGGGACAGGGGGGGGGGGGGGGGAGTGGAAAATGAATGGAAGTGTAGAAGAAGAATAACATTCCCCTCTACCCTTTCCTGCTGTAAGGACAGCAGGCCTTGCCCAACTGTAAGCGCCCCATTGGATGCTCCATTGCCCAACCTTGCCCAACTGTAAGCGGCCCAACCTTGCCCAACTGTAAGCGCCCCATTGGACGCCCCATTGACGCAAGATACACACCACCTTATTGGGAATCTCCATTAACCCATTTTGTACCGGAAACCCCAAAACGAGTACCCTGGCAAACAGTGCAGGCCGAGATCAGACACCGCAGAACGTGACATATGATCAGGGCCTACACTATGTGCAAACAGTTCAGCCTTTTTCCAAATCAATTTTTGAAGAAAACACAGCCTGACACCCCTAAATTTTGACATGGACTCCTGTTATATATAAGGAGGAAGATTCCATTTGGTACTAAAGGGTTAACTTAAAACATACATTGTTAGTACATGAACTTGTTAGAATAGCCTCTATGAGACACTTCAAACAAGAACTCAAAATACAACATACATGTATGTTTCTAGCAAGAAATAAGTGGAAAAAATCTTATTTCTCCATTGTATCCTATATTGAGGGTACGTGTTAGAATTGCCTCAATGAGGTGATTCTAACAAGTACCCACAGCATATGTTTCTAGCAAGAAATAAGGAAAATTATGACTTAATTTTCTTCCTTTTTCCACTTTACTTAACCATTTTTGTACCAAATGGAATCTTCCTCTTTATATATAGCACATTACAATTTCAAAATTTTGAGGTTTCAGTTTGTGTTTTCTTTGAAATTTATTTAGAAAATGGCTTAAAGTTTTGCAAATAGTGTAGGCCCTGATCAGATTCCGCATTCTGTGGCATCTGTTCTGGGCCTGCACTGTTTGCCAATTACCCGTTTTGGGGTTTCTGTTACTCAATGGGTTAGAGCTGTAGAATTTTCCTCTTTTCAGGACTCCAATTTTTTCAATGATGACGAGCAGCTGATAATCTATAACCGTGTTCCAAAGACAGGAAGCACGTCATTTGCTGGGATAGCTTATGAGTTGTGCGGCAGGAACAAATTCCATGTTCTCCATGTCAACACAACTAAGAATGTACATACATTGTCTATTCCTGATCAGGTGAGTTTTCATGTAAGGAATAACTAAACATCATGATGACCAGTACATGTATATAATAAAGTTTCACCCCCCGCCCATCAGGACTTGAAGAAATAATGGGCTGCATGATGCTTCCACGCAGAGCTGAAACCGACTGCACATGAGTACTGGTTAACCGCTTAGAGGATCTAAGCCTGCCCAGGGGCAAAGCGGTGCGAGTCGCACTGTCCATGCTTATAAACCCTATTGGTTTCATTGGGCAACAGGGCTTGAGATGTCATTTCATCTCTATGTCGGCTGAAAGTCCCACAAAATTGGAAGCATCGTCCCCAAAATGACCTATTCAGTGTTGATGGGGACATTAAACCTCAAATCAAACAAAACAAAAAAATATAATAAAGTACAGTGAAACCTGACATAGTGGCCACCTCTATTGAGCAAGCAATCTGTCTTAAGCAGGCATGCCTTCAATTCCCAAAATAGGATTCACCTGCACGATAGTCCTCTTTACTGGGTTGCTGCAGTACAAATAGATAGCATTAAGCAAGCACCTGTTTTAGGCAAGCACATCCTGATCATCCCTTAGGTGCTTGCTTAATACAGGTTGGACTGTAAATCAATGAACACCCTGAGAAACTCTACTTAACCTTTACCCTGCTGTAGGCGACAAGCCCTATCTTTGCAAACAGTGTAGATCCAGATCAGATGGCTTCTGAAGAAGCCATCTGATCAGGATCTACACAGTTTGACATTCAGTTTATGAATATGTAGAAATAAGCTGCATCAAGTAATCTGATTGGTTCAAAGTCAGAAATGAGTGTGGCTTATTCAGCAGGTTAAAGGTTAAAGATAAGGGGATATGCACCTATTCAGAACAAATTGTGGATGCTTATGGATCCTTGTCCTGCTCTACCATTGCAAACAGTATAGATACAGATCAGATGGCTTCTGAAGATCAGAATCTCTGATCTGTATCTACACTGCTTGATACACCACTCGAGAATTTGTAGAAATATATTACGGTACATCAAGTAATCTGTTAGGCTGAAACTCAGACTAAAAGTTTAACCCTTAACCTGCTGAATATTTAAATATGCGACACCCACTACCGATTATCACCCAATCAGATTACTTGATGCAAATTATTGCAACAAATTCACAATCTGAATGGCAAACAATGTAGATCCTGATCAGATGGCTTTGTCAGAAGCCATCTGATCTGGATCTTCTTTGTTTGGAAATTAAGGCATATCCGGGCTCAGCAGGACAAAGGTTAAAAGTCAAGCTAAAACTGCCTCAAGTACAAAAGTTTAAGTACATGACTGTATGAACCTTCAAACTCCTTTGCTACATACACCGTACCATTTTGGGTCAACGTTCACAAACTTGATTTCTGTGGCCTGCTTGTCTTGAAATGTTTTTTTCAGATGGGGCATATATTTCAGGCATCCTCAAATCATAGGGAATATTAAACCCTTATCCTGCTGAAAATGATAACCCCTTCCTTTGCAAACAGTGTAGATCCAGATAAGATTGCTACTGAAGAAGCCATCTGATCAGGATCCACACTGTTTTCATGCAGTTTGTGAATTGAATGAATACATTACGTTATATCAAGTTATTTGATTGGTTGATAGTCAGAAATTTAATTTATTCAGCAGGATAAGGGTTAAGAAAGGTTAACAGTGCAAACTGTAATCGGACTAAGCGCAGACCTAGGAGTCTAGGTGCAGACAGATTTTAGACACCAATTCATTATGACATTGGAAGAGTGATTTGATATTGGATGTTACATCACGAAAACACGCCTACATAATTTTGACCCCCTTGAAGCCCACTTTTATACAGTAAAACTGGGGTTTCCGGGGGTATACTTTATTTTCCTTATTTCTGCTCTAAAATATAGATTGTGGGTATTCACTAGAACCGCCTCGATGAGGCGGTTCTAACGAGTGCCCACAATCTATATTTGGAGCAGAAATAAGAAAAATATCACAATTTTTCATCATGAAATTTTCATTTTTTCGGCGATAAAGGTGGCAATGTATTTGTAAAGGTGTGTTTGCATAATGTTTGTGTAGTTAGCTGTCCATAAAATTTAGGATTGCTCTTTTCTGTTGCCACCAGATTTGAGTTCTCTATCATCTAAACCTAGCACTGATGTACACCACAACCACTTTATACCACTACTGTTGGGGATAATGGTTATTAATCCATTTGATACTGAAAGAAGCTTCCACCTTGTTTATGAGGGGCCTATTTTGAAATTAAATTAAAGAGTTTTAGATTTATTTTGATTTTTAGCTCATATGATATTAAGTGGGGGGGGGGGGGGGGGGGCTATTGTCATAAGCCTGGTGTCAGCATTGTCGGTGTCTGCATTTGGTTTAAGTTTACCTGCAAGCTTTAATTTGTTATACCTGTATATTACAAATTTATTATCCCCTCGCAACAACGTTGCGAATGGGGATATAGCATCAGTGCCGTGCGTCTGTGTGTTAGTGTGTGTGTGTGTGTCTGTCCGGAACCTTGTGAGCAGGATAGAAGACACAGTATTCATCGTAGAAGCATCAAACCTTCCACAAATGTTCACCATGTACAGAGGATGAACCCTATTGAATTTCAAGGTCAGGGGTCAAAGGTCAAGGTCACAATGGACTTGACCTTGAAAACCTTGTGAGCAGGATAGACGACACAGTATTCATCGTAGAAGCATCAAACCTTCCACAAATGTTCACCATGTACAGAGGATGAACCCTATTGAATTTCAAGGTCAGGGGTCAAAGGTCAAGGTCACAATGGACTTGACCTTGAAAACCTTGTGAGCAGGATAGACAACACAGTATTCATCGTAGAAGCATCAAACCTTCCACAAATGTTCACCATGTACAGAGGATGAACCCTATTGAATTTCAAGGTCAGGGGTCAAAGGTCAAGGTCACAATGGACTTGACCTTGAAAACCTTGTGAGCAGGTTAGACAACACAGTATTCATTGAAGAAGCATCAAACCTTCCACAAATGTTCACCATGTACAGAGGATGAACCCTATTGAATTTCAAGGTCAGGGGTCAAAGGTCAAGGTCACAACGGACTTGACCTTGAAAACCTTGTGAGCAGGATAGAAGACACAGTATTCATCGTAGAAGCATCAAACCTTCCACAAATGTTCACCATGTACAGAGGATGAACCCTATTGAATTTCAAGGTCAGGGATCAAAGGTCAAGGTCACAATGGACTTGACCTTGAAAACCTTGTGAGCAGGATAGAAGACACAGTATTTATCGTAGAAGCATCAAACCTTCCACAAATGTTCACCATGTACAGAGGATGAACCCTATTGAATTTCAAGGTCAGGATTCAAAGGTCAAGGTCACAATGGACTTGACCTTGAAAACCTTGTGAGCAGGATAGACGACACAGTATTCATCGTAGAAGCATCAAACCTTCCACAAATGTTCACCATGTACAGAGGATGAACCCTATTGAATTTCAAGGTCAGGGGTCAAAGGTCAAGGTCACAATGGTCTAACATATTCAGATTGGATTTTCATGTTAATGAATGGTATGCAGTTGCGAGGGGATGCTACGCTTGCGTTGCCTTGTTTTCAAATCAACTAAACAACAGGAAAAAATAAAAAAACTTGTTATTTGTTGTCAAACTCGACCGAGACATTGTCATGTTGATCATTCTGACCAAGTTTGATGATGATCAGACCAAAACTGTGGCCTGAGGAAGATTCCATTGGGTACAAAAAGGGTTAAAGAGCTATTGTTATCTACAATGATTGCTAAAGGCAGTGCATAGTCTGATTCAGCAGGACAAGGGTTTATATTCAACTGGCATATTTTAACCCTTCTTGTACCAAATGGAATCTTCCTCCATATATACAGTAAAACTTCGATGGCTCGAACACCGATGGCCCGTTTACCATGGCTGAGTCGAACACGTTCTTGAGTCCCGAGGGAATTTCTCCATATAAGAAAAAGGGAGGGTAATTCAGGATTTTTTTTCCTATTCTCTTGTAAATGTATGCTGTGTGTACTCATTAGAATCGCCTCTGTGAGGCAATTCTAATGAGTACACACAGCATACATTTTTGTTATAGAACACCGAAAAGATGTCCCAAAATTAAGGCTGTTATGCTTCATGGCGGTAACCCTCAGTGTCTCGAACAACCCCAGTCTCGAACAGATTTTCATGGTCCCAAAGGTGTTCGAGCCATTGAAGTTCTACTGTAGCAGGAGTCCATCTCAAAATTTAGGGGTGTCAGGTTGTGTTTACTTCAAAATTTATTTGGAAAAAGACTGAACTTTTAGCAAACAGTGGAGGCCCTGATCAGATGCCGCCTTCTGCGGCGTCTGATCTGGGCCTGCACTGTTTGCCACGGTACCTGTT
This sequence comes from Lucinisca nassula, assembly GCA_963580285.1. NCBI lineage: Eukaryota > Metazoa > Mollusca > Bivalvia > Lucinida > Lucinidae > Lucinisca > Lucinisca nassula. Next base: position 53,782,479 of record OY757010.1, read on the forward strand.
TTGGGGTTTCTGGTACTAAATGGGGTAACAGTGCTACGCGTGCACCCATGACTTCAGGGTTCAACATTAACTTTTTAAATAACTGGACACAGTGGTCCTGTAACTCGAGAGATTCACTGGACCTGATGTAAGTTCAGCTTGACCGAAGAAATGAAGAAAATCCATACTAATAAAGAATACATTAGTTCAACAGTCATCAGATTATTTTCTGTTGATATTTATTTAGATAGATAGTGAAAACTAATGCAACAAATTCAAAACAGAAACCTATTTTTCAGTAACCTAGTTTAACCCTTGTCCTGCTAATCCCGGATATGCCTTATCTTTGAAACAATGTAGATCCAGATCAGATGGCTTCTGACGAAGCCATCTGATCAGGATCTACATTGTTTGCCATTCAGATTGTGAATTTGTTGCAATAATTTGCATCAAGTAATCGGATTGGTTGATAATTGGTAGTGGGTGTGGCTTATATAAATATTCAACAGGACAAGGGTTAAAACATGGATATTATTAACTATGGTGGCAGATTTTCAACTGGACAATTCGGACCAGTCAGCCACAGACCTAACTTGACCTGACCAGCTTTACACTAGACAATTTTCATCGGTCTTGGGTTAGTGTCGAACCCGGGAATTTGTGGCTAATGCTCTAAAACGTTTGGTCACTCACTGTTGTGGGTTTAAGCCTCACTTTGATCACATGTAAGATGCCAAATTCAGCTGCTTTTTTTCAAAAGATACTCAGGTGTATGCCTACTCTGATTAATGGTCTGCTCCATATAGGTGACATAGTCTTAAAGGACTGTAAAACCAAACAAAAACTAGAGGTATAGATTGGTGCACCAGCTCAAATACCTGCTTTTTCTAAATTTGACCTTTGAACTCTGGATTGTGTGTGTGTGGTTGGGGTGGGGATGGGGGAGTCAGATCAAAATTTGAATACCTTCATGTACATCTGCAGTCCCTAAGCAATATGTGTACCAATTTTGATCACCATAGGCCAAGAAATAAACAAGTAGTTGCATTCACAAGCATTTTTTTTGAAAATTTGGCGTTTGACCTCACCCCATGTCTCCAAGGGTCAGATCAAAGTTTGGATACCTTCTTGCACATCTGCAGTCCCTAAGCAATATGTGCTCATAGGCCAAGTAATAAAATAGTATTGCATTCACAAGCATTTTCTTGAAATTTGACCTTTGACCTCACCCCATGATCCCAGGGGGGTCAGATCAAAATTTGGATACCTTCATGCATATAAGCAGTTCCTAAGCAATATGTGTACCAAGTTTGGCCACCATAGGCCAAGAAACAAAAACAAGAATTCCGCAGAAGGCGGCGTCGCACCTGTGGGGGCAAAAGTCATAGAAGCCACAATCACAATGTTGTTATTAATTAAGTAAATTTCATAGCAGTTGATAGTTGACATAAAATGTGTCAAAGTCACTGGACCCAAAATATAGGCCATGGTCACCAGGTCAAGGTACGTGCCAAATCAGTGCAATGAGGAGAAGTACTACCGTATGCAAAGTTTGGTGGCTGTAGGCCATTTATTTTAGGACATATTGAAGATTGACGTAAAAGTCACTGGTGTGCATAATAAACGTTAAGGTCACCAGGTTAAGGTACCCACAGAGTAAGTAAATGTAGGAGAAGCACTATGCAAGGTTTGGTGGTTGTAGGCCTTATAGTTAAGAAGATATGGAATGTCGACCTAAAATGTGTTAAAGTCAATGGAGTGCAAAAAAATAGGTCAAGGTCATCAAGTCAAGGTACCTGCATAGTCAGTACATCTAGGAGAACCACTATGCAAGATTTGGTGGTTGCAGGCCTTTTATTTGAGAAGATCTGGAACATTGACGCAAATTGTGTCAAAGTCAATGGAGCGTAAAATATAGGTCAAGGTCAAGGTACCTGCAGAATCAGTACATCCAGGAGCAGCATTATGCAAGCTTTGATGGTTGTAGGCCTTTTATTTGCAGAGACTGGAACTTCGACATAAAAATTTGTCAAAGTCGCTGGAGCATAAAATATAGGTCAAGGTCACCGGGTCAAGGTACCTGCAGAGTCAGTACATCTAGGAGAAGCACTATGCAAGATTAGATGGTTGTGGGTCTTTGATTTGAGGAGATCTGGAACTTCGACGTAAAATGTGTCAAAGTCAGTGGAGCGTAAAAGATAGGTCAAGGTCACCGTGTCAAGGTACCTGCAGAGTCAATACATCTAGGAGAAACACTACTCAAGATTTTATTGGCGTAGGCCTTTTATTTGAGAAGATCTGGAACATTGACGTAATTTTTGTCAAACTCACTGAAGCGTAATGCTTAATAGTCAGGAGCTCAGGGTGATGTTTCATGAAAGGTGTGATGGTTGTTTAGTCTTATAGTTGATTACAATACAAACTTCGACGTAAATGTCGAACTTTGACGTAATGGTAAAAGTCACTGGAGCGCAAAATATAGGTCAAATTCACCAGGTCAAGGTGCTTACAAAGTTGAGAAGGTCTATGAGATGTTTCATGTAAGGTTTGATGGTAGATGAGGTTTGTAAAATAAAAACTTTGACGTAAACGTAGAACTTTGACTTAAATGTCGAACTTCGACGTAATGGTCAAAGTCACCGGAGCGCAAAATATAGGTCAAAGTCACCAGGTCAAGGTACTTACAAAGTGAGAAGTCTATGAGATGTTTCATGTAAGGTTTGATGGTAGCTGAGGTCTGTAAATAAAAACTTTGACGTAAATGTCGAACTTCGACGTAAATGTCGAATTTCGACGTAATGGTCAAAGTCACTGGAGCGCAAAATATAGGTCAAAATCACCAGGTCAAGGTGCTTACAAAGTGAGAAGGTCTATGAGATGTTTCATGTAAAGTTTGGTGGTAGCTGAAGTTTGTAAAATAAAAACTTTGACGTAAATGTCGAACTTCGACGTAAATGTTAACAGACAAACGGACGGACGAACAGACAGGTACAAGCCGGTGCGACAAAAATATAGTTGCATTCACAAGGTTTGTGACAGATGGAAGGAAGGACAGATGGACAGATGGATTCCCATCCAGGCGGACACCCGTGGCGAAACTGATATACCTGTTGTTGTTTTTTATGTCCCCGGAAGCGATAACAGGGACCTATTGTTTTTGCCCTGCCTGTTTGTTTGTTTGTTTGTTGGTTTGTTTGTATGTGGACAACTTTAACGTTGGTCATTTTTTTTTTTTTTTTTTTGGTTTGGGTTTTACGGCCCTTTCAAGATTATTTCACTCATATCGAGCCGATCGTTAATCAGAGGTGGGCGAAAACCGGAGTACCCGGAGAAAAACCACCTGACCTTCCGTTGCAGAACTTGGCGTCTCACACGTGGCCCGAGCGAGGCTCGAACCTACGACAGTGAGAGACCTAATGACTAAGAGTCAGCGCTCTTATCCACTAGGCCACGGAGGCCCGTCATTAACGTTGGTCATAACTTTTGAACCGTTTGAAATAGAGCATTCATATTTGGCATGAAGGTTCCTTATGACAAGAGCTACACATTCATGCAAAAACAAATTGACCTGTGACCTTGACTGTGATCTTTGACCTACTTAAAAAAATAACATTTGTCATAACTTTTGAACCGCTTGAGATACAGCCTTCATATTTGGCATGTATGTTCCTTGTGACAAAAGCTTTACAGTCATGCAAAAAAATTTTGACCTGTGACCTTGACCTTTGACCTACTTAAAATAAAAAAATAACATTTTGGTCATAACTTTTGAACCATTTGAGATAGAGCCTTCACATTTTACATGTAGGTTCCTTGTGACAAGAGCTTTACATTCACACTCATAACTTTTGAACCATCTGAGATACAGCCTTCCCATTTTGCATGTAGGTACCTTGTGACAAGAGCTTTACATTCGTACAAAAAATTTTGATCGATGACCTTTGACCTACTTAAAAGGAAAAATTAACATTTTGGTCATAACTTTCGAGCCATTTCGGATAGAGCCTTCATATTTGGCATGTAGGTTCCCTGTGATAAGAGCTTTACATTCATGTAAAAATTTTGACCATGACATTGACCTTTGACCTACTTAAAAGAAAAAATAAAATTGTTCATAACTTTTTAACCGTCTAAGATAGAGCCTTCATATTTGGCATGTAGGTTCCTTGTGACAAGAGCTTTACTTTCATACAAACTTTTTTGACCTGTGACCTTGACCTATGATCTACTTTAAAGAAATTATTTTCATTGTTCATAACTTTTAAACCGTTAAAGATAGAGCCTTCAAATTTGGCATGTAAGTTCCTTGTGTCAAGGGCTTCCCACTCACCCGGTAGCGATAGCGGGACATAATGTTTTTGATCTGTCTGTTTGTTGGTTTGTTAGTTTGTTTGTTTGTATGTGGACAACTTTAATGTTGGTCATAACTTTTGAACCGTTTGAGATAGAGCATTCATATTTGGCATGAAGGTTCCTTGTGACAAGAGCTTCACATTCATGCAAAAAATTTGACCTGTGACCTTGACCTTTGACCTACTTAAAAGAAAAAAAATAACATTGGTCATAACTTTTGAACGGCTTGAGATACAGCCTTCATATTTGACATGTATGTTCCTTGTGACAAAAGCTTTACATTCATGCAAAATATTTTGACCGGTGACCTTGACCTTTTACCTACTTGAAATGAAAAAATAACATTTTGGTCACAACTTTTGAACCATTTTGGATGGAGCCTTCATATTTTACACGTAGGAGCTTTTCATTCACACATTTTTTTTTACCTGTGACCTTGACCTTTGACCTACATAAAAGAAAAAGTTAACATTAGTCATAACTTTTGAACCGTCTGAGATACAGCCTTCATATTTGGCATGTAGGTTCCTTGTTTTGTTTTGTTGTTGTTTTTTTAATCTGGTGTAACAAACAGAAAAAAACAAGATGTGTTTGTGTAACAGAAAGAAAAAACAAGATGTGTTTGTGAAACACTGATGCCCCTGGACAGCGCATGTGAAATATGAAAGCCCTATCACAAACCAATCAAAGGGTATGGCTGATGTTTAAGTCCTTAAAAAGTAGGTCAGACACCAAGGTCAAGGTTAGGAGGTCAAAAATTATACTGCCACTGGAAAGGTCTTGTGACAGGGAATGCACATTTGAAATATGAAAGCCCTATCATTAGCCAATCAAAAGTTATGGTCAATGTTAAGGTTTTTAAAAAGTAGGTCAACTGTCAAGGTCACAACTACACAAGGTCTCAACTTATGGTACCACTGGAAAGATCATGTAACATAGAATGAACATGTGAACTATAAAATCCCTAAAAGTTATGGCCCATGTAAACGTTTTCATGGCCAATGTTAAAGTTTTCAAAAAGTAGTTCAAACGTCAAGGTCGTCACGAGGTCAAAAATTATGGTACCACTGGAAAGAGCTTGTGTCAAGGAATGCAAGTTTTTATGTCCCCGGAATCAAAGTTTCGGAGGCATATAGTTTTTGGTCTGTTTGACTGTCTGTCTGTTTGTTTGTCTATCTGCAAAATCCTAAACATTGGGCATAACTTTTGAATGGTAACTGATAGGGCTTTCATATTTTACATGTGCATTCCTTGTGATAAGACATAAAAATCATTGCTAGGCAGTAGCACACTGGCTTCACCTGATCTTCATGAATGCAAAATAAAAATATTGGGAGGATGAATTAACCCTCACCAATTACAGCAGTGACCCCTAAATGTTCAAAATCTTGTAAAGGGTTTGATGTTCACCAAAAATAGATAAATGTGTACAATATGTACATGTACCTTACAAACATTAAAGTAGCCTCCTTGGTGCAATCGTGAAGCTACTCAAAGTATTTGTTTTTTTTTAACACTTTTTGTACCACCTTACATACTTATATTCTTGCGGCCAAAAGCATGACCAGACGTGTGATGCACCATGCTCGCCAAGAAGCCGAGAAGGAGATCTACAAGAATATTGACCCTAAGTCCTCAGAAGTATACCGCCTTGTTAACCAGATGAGAAGAGAGAATGCCGATGTTGAAGGTGACAAACCATTAAAGAATGATGCAGGGGAGATGTCAATGAGTGAAGACTCAAAGCAGAGGGCCTGGTTAGAACACTACCAAAGGCTTCTCAATGTTGAGAGTGACTTGGACCCAGACCACTTGTCTGATGAACCAACAGTGGAAGGGCCGCCCATCCCAATCACTGTTGATATGGTTAAGAAGGCTATCTCTCAGATGAAGACTGGCAAAGCACCAGGCCCTTCTGGCATAGTGGTGGAGATGATAGAAGCTGCAGGTGATGCGGGTGCCTCAATGATCCGCGCCCTTGCAGCTGCAATCATCTGTGATGGAAAGGTACCCTCTGACTGGGAACAGAGTTTCATTGTCTGTCTCTACAAGGGCAAGGGCGATGCATTGGAACAGGCAACTACCGTGGTCTCAAGCTGACAGAACAGGTCATGAAAGTCCTGGAGAGGATTGTGGATGGCCTCATTAGGCAGTTGGTGTCAATCGACGATTCCCAGTTTGGCTTCGTCCCAGGAAGAGGCAAAACAGATGCAAATTTTTGTTGTACGGCAGCTGCAAGAGAAGTATCTGGTGGCCAACAGGAGACTCTACATGGCTTTTGTAGACCTGGAGAAGGCATTTGATCGAGTGCCTAAGAAAGTCATCTGGTGGGCACAAAAAAAACGTGGAGTGGACGAGTGGATTGTGCGACTGGTCCAAGGGATTTATGCTAATGCTTGGAGCCGTGTTGGTGATGGTTACAGTGAAGAATTCGAAGTGAAGGTGGGTGTTCATCAAGGCTCTGTTCTCAGCCCACTGCTTTTCATCATTGTGCTTGAAGCCTTGTCATGCCAGTTCCGCTCTGGAGTTCCCTGGGAGGACCTGTATGCTGATGACCTTGTCTTCATAGCTGAATCCCTTGATGAATGTGTCAGGAGGCTCTTAACTTGGAAAGACCTAATGGAGGCGAAAGGGCTGAGAGTGAATGCAGAAAAGACAAAGATCATGATCTGTGGTTCAGGTCTGGATCTCATGCCGAGTACAGGCCGGTTCCCATGCGCTGTATGTCGCACTGGAGTGGGCAGCTACAGTATCTTTAGTAATGGCTGCAAGTTCTGGGTGCACAAGAAATGCAGTGGGCTCAAGCGCTTGCTAGAGGACCCTGATTACAGGTGTACATGGTGCCAAGGAACTGCACGACCCTTAGATGGCAGACCACAGAGGGAAGTCCAAGTCGGATCCGACAAGTTGGAGGTTGTAGCTGCCTTTTGCTACCTAGGTGATATGCTCTCAGCAGCGGGTGGTTGCGACCTTTCAACCACATCACGAGTGAAAACAGCCTGGAAGAAATTCAAGGAGTTGCTACCAGTTCTCTCTTCCCGCCACCTCTCGTTCAAGACACTTGGCTGTGTGTAAAGCTCCTGTGTGCGGAGCGCAATGCTCCATGCCAGTGAGACATGGCCATTGACAAAGCCAAACCTCCAACGTCTTCAGCGTAATGACAGGGCAATGATCAGACAGATCTGCAATGTCAAGCCACAGGACACTGTCACCATCAGGTCCAGTGAGTTTCTTGGGCGTCTTGGTATTGAGGACCTGGACCTCATCCTGAAAGAGAGAAGGCTCCGCTGGTATGGACATGTGAACACTCCAACGGTGCAGTCAAGACTGCCTGTGACATACAGGTAGGTGGCAAGGGGGGGGCCTGGAAGGCCCAAGATGACCTGGAAGCATCTGACAGAAAGAGACTGTAGAGAATGGAAGCTCTCTGCTATCGATCCTCATTATAAACAGGCCTGGAGATCTGGTGTAAGATCTGCCATGCGTGCAGCAAGCCAGCTACCTGGAAGGGGGCCCACTTATGCAGAAGTTGCCTCTGTACCTGCACGTTAATCAAAAATCTGTTGATGATGAGGATGATACTGTATAGGAGGTGTCCATTTCAAAATTTAGGGGTATCAGGTTGTGTTTTCTTCAAAATCTATTTAGAAACTGGCAGAATGTCTTGCAAACAGTGTAGGTCCTGATCAGATGCCTTGTTCCACGGCATCTGATCTGGGCCTGCAGTTTGTCAACTGCCCGTTTTGTGGTTTCCGGTACAAAATGGGTTAATTGAGGCTCAACATCCCTGTTAACACTACATAATCAGGTCATTTTGAAAAATTGCTTCCAGTTTTGTTGGACTTCCACCCAACATTGAAATGAAATATGACATCTCAAGCCCTGCTGCCCAATGAAACCAATATGCATTAGATGGATCAACTCACACCACTTTGCCTGGGCAGGCTTAGTCCTTCTTAGCGGCTTCTGCGGTCAGTTTCAGCCCACGCAGCCCAGTCTATTTCTCCAATGGCCCATTGGTGGGGCACTACCCAAAGTATATGTCAGGGATCGTAGGTTTAATTTTGAGCTTCTCTAGACTTTCCAATGAGGGGTTGTGTCTCCATATGACCTTAGTCGTTGGTAGTATGTATAGCTAAAACAAAAAACATTAAGTAAATGTAACTGTTTTGTACTGTATTCGTTGAAATAAAAAAATTCCAGATGATGGCCAATAATTATTGACTTTTTGAAAGCAGATGCTTGATTTAAACATTTTTTTTCTGTTATAGACTGATGAATATTCATGAGACCACACATTTTTACATTTTCTGATGTTATCATTTCAGGATTTGATGGTAGAATTATAGTCAAGATAAAGCATACTTTTTTTTAAACCTTTTTTTTTTTTTTTTTTTTTGCTGTAAAATACCTTGTATTACTGTTTTTCTTATTACTTTTAATACGAGTGTTTTATTTCGTATGTTGTGGGTACACATCAGAATTGCCTCGCTGAGGCAATTCTGATGTGTACTCACAACATATGAATAATAAACATCAATACATGTTTTATCTAGGCCTCTTTTGGCACACTCAGTTCTTGTCAAGCTATGAAATTTTAATGGAAAGATTGAGAGCAAAACCCATGAAGATTACAGCCCTGTTCTGCTCAAATGAAATTAATTACATTAGTCTTTAAAAATGACAACATATTGTATCCTCTGTAAACCCCAGGAGTGAAATAGAAAGGCTAACATCAGGCTTAATTGATTCATTTGATGATGATTTATACAGACTTGTAAATACGTTTTATTCTTGATTTTATTCCTGAAGGACTTGAATTTCAGCATGAAATTGAACAATAATGAGACATAAACAATATTTTTATGCTACAGTAAAAATCCCCCAAAACTGGCCTCTGTGGCCTAATGGATAAGAGCGCTGACTCTTAGTCATTAGGTTTCTCACCGCCGTGGGTTCGAGCCTCGCTCGGGTCACGTGTGAGACGCCAAGTTCTGCAACGGAAGGTGAGGTGGTTTTTCTCCGGGTACTCCGGTTTTCGCCCACCTATGATTAACGATCGGCTTGATATGAGTGAAATAATCTTGAAAGGGCCATAAAACCCAAACCAAAAAAAAAAAAAAAAATTCCCCAAAAATTGGACACCTTCAGGTCTTGCTGTAATTCTCCTAAAATTTTAACAAATTTATTTCACGATCCAGCATGGAGTCCAAAAGATGCAGAAGGAATGGAAAACAGTGAAGCCGACAGTGAAGACCCTGATCAAACTGCTCCTGAAGGAGCAGTCTGATCTGGGTCTGCACTGTTGGATCATTAAGGTAAATTCTTTTCTGTCATAAGGCATAGAAACTATTTTACTCCATAAGAAACAAGACCATTTAGAATGAATTTAATATTTAGACATGGTGATTGTGGTGCAATATGACACATGTAATGCAATATCATAAAAAACTTCACTGTCAATTTATAACTCTGTAATACCCAACGCTAAAAACCCTAAAAATATATTTCGGTGTCGTCTTTGCCTTTTCGCATAGTAATTTCGGGTTTTAAGTACATTTTTGTAGTTTTTGGCATTTAGTACCTTCCAAGATACAGAGCTGACTTTTCTGAGCATCTAAAATGAATTAGGATATACATTGCAAGTCTCAACATGACAATTTTACCAACAAAACACATGTACAAAAACAAAAACACATAAAAAATACAGGCCGACCCTGTTTTGTTTTCGAGAGAAAAAAAAAATAATAAAAAAAAGTTTCTCCTATCTGCCGACCAAAATTTTTTTCAGCATGTTAGCGGAAAGACAGCTACTTTTTTTTTTTTTTTTTTTTTATGCCTAGTGAATACCCACAACATAGGTTTTTATTGAAAACTGACAAAACTGTCTTTCAATCATCACAAAAAATGAACCTTATCTGTTACTGCACTGTTTGCTAATAGAACTTTCCATCAAAAATAGATGCCTGTTCAGACGCCACATTCTGCAGCATCTGATCTGGGTCTGCAATATTTGCCAGGGTATCCACATCACGAAAACACACCTATATAATTTTGATCCCCCTTGAACCCCACTTTTATATAGTAAAACTGGGGTTTCCGGGGGTATACCTTATTTTTCTTAAAAATATCACAATTTTTCATCATAAAATTTTCATTATTTTCGGCGATAAAGGTGGCAATGTATTTGTATAGGTGTGTTTTCGTAATATTAGGGGTTTCCCACATGAAATTGGTTAACTCCAAACCAAACAAAGCGAGGCGGACCGTCCATGCTTATAAACCCTATTGGTTTCATTGGGCAAAGGGCTTGAGATGTCATTTCATCTCAATGTCGGGTAAAAGTCCCACAAAATTGGAAGCAACGTCTCCAAAATGACCTTTACAGTGTTGACAGGGATGTTAAACCTCAAATCAAACAAACAAACAAAACCAAACCAAACAAAATAAACCAAAATCAATGTGTTTTAAAAGGGTTCATTTGTAAAGACTCTAAAGTGTGTGTGTATGTGTGTGTGTGTGTGTGTGTGTGTGTGTGTGTGTGTGTGTGTGTGTGTGTGTGTGTGTGTGTGTGTGTGTGTGTGTGTGTGTGTGTGTGTGTGTGTGTGTGTGTGTTCGGGTTTAACGTCGCATTCAACAATTTTTCAGTCATATCAAGACGGTGTCTGGTTGCGACAGGGAGCTCAATGCTCACTTTTATAGTGCTGCCTCACTGAAATATCATGTCCCAGACACATAAAGACTCTAAAGTGTATGTGTGTGTGCAAGCGTGTGTGTGTATGTGCATGTGTGTGTGTGTGTTACAAATCAGTTTTAGAAATCATATATATGTAATTATTTGGAAAGTTAAACAGCAGGGAAGATATCTGCCAAAATTGTAAGAAGATCTTTGCCAGATAAACAGTACAACTGGTATCTGCATTCTGTCATAATGCTGTAAAATGGATCACATGGATCAGATTTGACTGGTTTCATATCAGTTAGACCTGTTTAAATAATATGAGCCAGTGCACGACAAAACCTACAATAAGACATGTGGACCCATCGAAGACTCAGATCAGCCTGCACATCCATATAGTATAACCAGAGACTTCTCTTGCTGCATGAAAGAGCATTGGGCCCTCAGCTATCCTAAGAGTGCACAACAAAGACTCTGATCAGACTGCACAGATGCGCAGGCTGATCTGAGTTTTTGTTGGGCGCACATGTCTTATTGTAGGTTTTGTCATGCTCTGGCTCATATTTGAAATGCAAATGTCAGTATGTATGTTTTATATTACATCTGGACCTGAGAAACAGTGCCAATCCAGATCAGAAGCCACAGATTGCAGAATCTGATCTGGGTATTAATCTGATCTGGGTATTAACTATTTGCAAAAAGGTTTTGCTAGGTTTTAACCCTTAAAATGCTAATCACAACAATTGTTATCTGCTAAGTACTTTAAAATTAACTTTTGCAAAAGTGTGGACCCAGATCAGACTGCTCCTCTAGCTTGCAAAAGTCTGATCTGGGTCCACACTGTTTGCCTGTCAACAAAAATATTTTTGAAAAGTTTGCAAAAACCTCAAGCCCTGTCGCCCAATGAAACCAATAGGGTTTATAAGCATGGATGGTCCAACTTGCACTGATTTGCCTGGGGAGGCTTAGATCCTCTTACCAGTACTCGTGGGGGGGGGGGGGGTGTCGGTTTCAGCTCTGTGTGGAAGCATCATGCAGCCCATCTTTTTCTTTAAGCCCCGATGTGGGGGCGGGTTTGAGGTTTAATGTCCCCATCAACACTCTTTAGGTCATACTTTTTTAATTGAACAAATACATTATATCAAGTAATTTGACTGGTTGGGAATCATATATGGGTATGGCCAAATCTATTTATTCAGCAGGATAAGGGTCAATAGCAGAATTTGAATTTCACTATACATGTAATTTTACAATGTATATAGAATTATTATTGTTATATACCATATATGTTAACCACTTGTAAGTGGGAAACCCCTAAAGGGGTACCTTGGCAAAAAGTGCAGGCCCAGATCAGACGCCGCAGAATGCGGCGTCTGATCAGGGTCTGCACTGTTTGGTAACAGAATTTTCCATCAAAAATAGAATAAAAACCAAAAAAATAGGCCTGACACCCCTTATATGACAAATGGAATTATCCAACTTATAGCAATGGAAGTGTCCACCAGTATACAATGGGTTAACAAAAATATTTATATATATATAGATTGTGTACAAAAATGACGTTTATGCTAATGAAACTTCATACATACACCTGCTATGATGCATCCTGATCAATGCTGTTGATTGTAACTGACCTTGACATACTCTCTATGTTTGGCTGACCGATGTTTAGACTGTCTAAAGCATTTTTTTACTTGAACACCAAGGCCATTGTATGCTTATGGACTTTTCCAATTCTATATATATTTGACAAGTCCATTTATCATATTAGGGGTGGTAGGCCTATTTTTTAGTTTTTGTTTTTTTTTCTCCATTTTTGATAGAAAATTCTGTTGGCAAATAATGGAGGCCCAGATCAGACACCCCGTTCTTCGCCTGCTGATCTGATCAGGGCCTGCACTGTTTGCCAAAGTACCCCTTTAGAGGTTTTCCACATGCAATGGGTTAATGAAACTTAACTAGTAACTACACGCATCAACCATGATTGACCCCACCCAGTGCTGTTGTCCATTACTGATCATGACCTACTTATCACACTTGGCTGAACAATGTTTACCTTATTTATCCTTAGTGTTCGAACACCTCAACTCCTTACCATACTTTGTTGTAAATTTGAACAGGAACAATTTACTTCCACATGTTGTGTCTAAAAATGGCTGGATGTTATGACCCTGATGAAATGACGCATTCTGTGGAGGAGTCTCATCTGGGTCTGCACTGTTTACTCAGGCCTATCTGTCAGAATACATTTGGTAGTCTGTGTGTTTAGTTCCATATCCACCATGATGCATCCGGCCCAGTGCTATCTGATGCTACAGACCTTTAACTAATTATCACTCTTGGCTGACCAATGTTTAGTCTGTGTGTTTGACTCTGTGTCTTGAACACTGGGATGTCGTTGAAGGAAGAAACTTACCACAAACATCTGACATGCTGTTCACAGTTTCTAGCCTTGATGTACTTTATTCATTCACTTGGCTGTGTGGATTTAGCTCAGTTTCTTGAACACACTAACAGTCGGGACATATATAGCCATTCAGCGAATTTCTTTTTCCATTTTGACTCTCCTGGATGCAGTCCAGAAGGAGCTTTGACCTAACCCTAGCATCTGCATTGGCGTTGGAATCGGTGTCAGCGTCAACATTTAAGTTAAAGTTTTTCTAAGAGCTCATATTTTCCAAACCTTATGATGGATTTGGTTCATATTTGGTGTAATGATAGATATAGGTTCAAATGTTTATAAAACAAACACCTTCACTTTTGTTCTTGGCCTCAAAGACACATTTCCAGGCGAGCTATGCTGTCTGATACAGCTCTTGTTGTTTGGATTGTAGCAACAGTTTAATAGACAGGTTGTGTTGTCTAACTTTAAATGCTATGTCTTGTGCATCTCTTGCATGATTTATGATTGTAAGGTTGAACCAATTAAAACCTGTTTATAAAACATCCTGATTTAATGGATAAACAGTTGGCTGTTACCTGTCAACAAATGCTGTTGAGGAACTTATGTATAGATTCTTTCTTAAGAGGTGTTATAAAGATTCATCATTAGCAATTAGCATTTGAGAGTGAACCACAAAATTTACAATAAGGTCTGGGTGACTAGCCAAGACTCAGATCAGCCTGCACAGAGTCTTCACTGTTCGCCTGAGTCTTCTATAGCCACTGGGCAGAAATTTTAAGATTGGGTGACAATTTAAAAAAAAATTCAGAGAAAATTGGGCTTGACATTTTATGTAAATCATTTGAGACTCACTTGTAATGTCAAGCCTTTTTTTTTGCTGAAAAATAAGAAAAAAAAGGAAAATGACATCTGAAAATTACAAGATTGTCAGTTTAAAGGTAAAATTTATAATCAGTATGGCCCTGAGACTGAAGTGCATGTATATGACCAAGCAACAAACAGTGGAGGTCTAGCAGTCTTATCAGCATCTGCATTGTTTATTTTACTGCTTTTACTTAAAGCCCAGTTTTAAAAAAATCAGAATGATGGTAGATGCCAGAATGTTATTCTTGTTTCTGTTATTTCCAGATCCGCTTAATACAGAATATAACAGAATGGACAGAAAAGAAACCAGCCATGTACCACGGACATTTCTTCTACATAGATTTTGACAAGTGAGTCTTTATGTTTATCATTTGAGTGTTGGCCAGCATCCTTGGTATAGCTCCTTGGCACATTGGCACATACAATGCTCTTTGCATGTACAGGTGTGCTACTTGGCACATGCAGGTGTGCTCCTTGGCACACAGGTGTGTTCATTGGCACATAAGGACTGGTGTGCTCCTTGATGCTTCCAATTCTTAAATTTCTTGGCATGTACATGCACATGTACAAGTATGTTACTTGGCCCATACAGTTGTTTTCCTTTGCACGTAGATGTGAGTTCCTTGATACATACACCTGGTGTGTTCTTTGGCACATAAAGGTGTGTTCCTTAGCACATACATGCAGGGTTCAACATTAACATTTTAAATAACTGGACAAGGTGGTCTTGTAACTCTTGGGATGCACTGGACCTGATCTAAGTTCAACTGGACCAAAGAAATGATGAAAATCATACAAAAGTGACACATTAGTTCTACAGTCATCTGATTATTTCTATTATTATTATTTATTTACATAGTAAAACAAAGCAGAAACATTTTATGGTAAATGAGTTTAAAACATGGATTTTAATAACTGTGGTGGCAGATTTTGAACTGGACCATTCAGACAAGTCAGCCATTGACCTTACTAGACCTGACCAGCTTTTCACTAGACAATGTCCATCGGTCCTGGGTTAATGTCAAACCCTGACATGTACTGGTGTGTTGCTGTACATACATTGTTTGGCACATACAGGTGTGTTCCTTGGCACTTACAGGTGTGTTCCTTGGCACATCCAGGTGTGTTCATTCGCACATACAGATGCATTCCTTGGCACATTCAGTGTGTTATATCGCACATACATGTGTGTTCCTTGGCACATACAGGTGTATTCCTTGGCACATACAAGTGTGTTCCTTGGCACATACTGGTGTGCTCTTTTTGCACATGCAGGTATGTTCTTTGGCACATATTCAGTTGTGTTCCTTTGCACAAACAGTGTTTTGTTTTGGCACATAGAGATGTGTTCTTTGACACATACAGGTGTGTTCCTTGGCACATACAGGTGTGTTCTTTGGCAAATACAGGTTTATACTTGACATATACAGTTGTGCTTTTGGTACATAAATTTAAGGTATTTTATTGCCTTTCAGAACAGCAAATGGTGTTGGGACATAAGTTCTACCAAAATTAATTATCGCCCTTCCCCTTGGCAGATAAAGGTGTGCACACAGGGACCACTCCAGCAAGACTGCACATCAGTAATAAACATGTTACAAGTGGCCCCATAGATGCTTGCTTGGAATTGCTAACTCTGTAAAATACAAGGCAATTCCTGCAACAAGACTACATCTTGGACTATTCAACAAAAGTCATCTTAATGACATCTTTTGAACAGTCCCAAAGGTGGTCTCTTACTAGAGGACACTGGGTTTAAAACTAAAAAGAACAAAAAGACTGAAACCTTGGAATATGTGTTTCTGGCCTTAATAGCAGAAATGATGAATTACGTTGTACCATAATGTTATGGATATGATTCATTTGCACCAGAAAAGTTTGTTTTACAATATTTAATTGAATTAATAATCAATTGAAACTGACAGTGGGAAAACTTTGTCAAAGCACAGACAGCACTGGTGGGTTTTATTGCCTCTTCGTGTAGGCTGTAATTTTGATCCTGAAAAATTGGACATTTGCAAACTGTAATGACCCTGATCAAAAGCTGCGTATTATGGCATTTTATCAGGGCCATCATTATTTCTTTTAAGTGCAGAAATTGATGTAAATTTCAGTGAATAAAATAAAAGTGACACCCCATTTATTTTATCTGGACCTCTCCACAGTTATTTGGTGATAGATGCCATTGGTCAATAAGGGGTTATTACATAGTTTAACCCTTATCTTGCTGTTCACAACAAACCCTATCTTTGCAAACAGTGTAGTTCCAGATCAGATGGCTTCTGAAGAAGCCATCTGATCAGGATCTACACTGTTTGGCATTCAGTTTATGAATTTGTAACAATAAATTACATTAAATAATTTGATTGGTTGATAGCCAGAAATGGGTGTGGCTTAAATGAATATTCAGCAAGAGAAGGGTTAACTAGCTGTGATTTAACTTTACTGGCCATTGATGACCACAGAGTTCAAGCATATACCTCTGAACACAAGAAACCCTGCTGAAGAAACCATCTGATCAGGATTTACACTGTTTGCAAAGGCAGAGTTTGTGAATTCAGTGAATACATTTTATCAAATAATTTTATTGGTGGATAGTCGGAAATGTGAATGGCTAAATTAATTTATTTAGCAGGTTAATGCTAAGAAAAGCACGTCTATAAAGAACACTTATCAAAACTGTGTTGTATAAAATGGTTCAATTTAGAGCCTTTTTAGTGGCAGGGCTCATCTCAACCGAATCGATATGTTATAAAAGTTATTGGTACTTTAATTGCCTAACACTGTTATAGGTGTCCAAATATAACAGAGATGAAAGAGATTCAAAATTGTTTTTGAATAATAAAACATCATTATTAAATTGTAACTGCAGAATATTGATGTGGTGTTGAAACAATATGGAACTCATGGGCAATCAGTTTGTGATGCAGCATTAGTCAGTTTTTCACTCGGAAAGGGTATGGCAAAAGTGACATTGCCTGTGACTGTCATAATACAGGGAAACTGCTGTTAAGACCATCTAAAATTAAGACTAATTCTGCTTTTAAAAGCTTATTTAGTAGGCTACAGTTACCATTACTTTTTGTTGTCTGCATATGGTGTCCTCTGGCCAGAGACCACCTTTGGGACTGTTCAAAAGTGGTCTTTAGACCACCTTTGGGACTGTTCAAAAGTGGTCTTAAAGACCACTTTTGAACAGTCCCAAAGCTGGTCTTTTTATAGGAATTTTGCTGTTTTCTCTTGATAAATTTGGAAGACCAGGCTCTTTGCAAAAGTTTCTTACCATTGTACTTCACATAAAAAGGTTTTTGCAACATTTGAGGGCACAAAATAGCTAAAGTGCAAATCCGTGCAAAATTTCAAATCTGATTTACTCGGAAATATAAGAAATACAGGGCAGTGTAGCTTGCCTATTTTGTGTCTTAAGCCTTGTCAGTCTATGTACAGAAAGTTTTAACCCTTATGACGCTAAAAAAACCTTCATCTGATTTTGTCTTCTGCTACATCTTCTTGCTTCTTCCGTTCCGACTTGCACCGCTTTGCCTGGGCAGGCTTAGGTCCTCTAAGTGGTTTACAAGTACTCGTGTGCGGCAGTTTCAGCTCTGTGTGGAAGCATCATGCAGCCCATCTATTTCTTCAAGCCCCGATGGGCGGGGCCATACATCTTCTTGCAGCTTACCAAAAATAAATTTGCATACATGCTAAATAGTGTGGATCCTGATCAGACTGCTCCTAGATGAGCAGTCTGGTCTGGGTCCAAGCAAATAGAATGGATCCTGATCAGGCTGCTCCTTGAGGAGCAGTCTGGTCTGGGTCCACACTGTTTGCAACAATGAGTTTTAAAGTTACCAGCAGACCTCAAAGAAGATGACAATTGTTAAGACTGGCATCTCAAGGGTTAAAAACAGCACTTTCAAGAAGTACTCTTGCCAAAAGAGTCACTGGTTTATTTTTGTGGTGTAAAATATGCTTTTGTTTGATTTGAGGTTTAACATCCGCATCAACACTGTATATGTCATTTTGGAGACGTTGCTTCCAATTTTCTAGGACTTTTACCCAACATTGAGATGTCATTTCATCTCAATGTCGGGTTAAAGTCCCACAAAATTGGAAGCAACGTCTCCAAAATGACCTGTTCAATGTTGATGGGGACCAAACACACACAAAAAAAAACTAAAGCACACTTTATACAGAGAAAACTATAGTTTACGGGAGTAAGCATTATTTTTTATGCCCCGCCATTCGAAGAATGGTGGAAGGAAGGGCCTGTCCTTTATTCGTTCATTTGTTGGCCCAGTCCGAAACTTAAACAGGGCCAATAACTTTCTTATTTCTGGATGGATTTTGAAATTACTTGGCAGAAATGTTAGCCAGCATGAGACAATGTGTCGCTCACAAAATCCAGGTCCATACCTTCAAGGTCAATGGTCAAAAAAGTGTCCTGAACTTAAACATGGTCAGTTGTAGCTTTCTTATTTCTGGATGAATTTTGAAATTACTTGGCGGAAACGGTAACCATCATGAGACAATTTGTCATGCGATAAACCCACGTCCGTACTTCAAAGTTTAAGGTCGTACTTAGAGGTCAATGTTCAAAAAAAGGGACTAAAACTTAAATACAGTCATTAACTGTCTTATTTCTGAATGGATTTTTAATTTACATAGCGGAAATGTAAACTATCATGAGACAATGTTTCATGCGCAAGACCCAGGTTGGTAACTCCAAGGTGAATGTTGTACTTCAAAAGTGCTTGGGCCATCCAAAACTAGGGATGGGTATTGTCAGAATTTTCGTATCATGATATATCGCGATACGGTTACTGCGTATCACGATACGTATCACGATATATTATGTAGCAATCTGAAACACACTGGTAATTGGAAAACCACAATATATAAGGAAAAGAGAAGGGAGTTTTCATGGGTAAATATCATTTAACCTACTTACAAAACAAAGGTACTTAAAAGAATTGTCCCAATGTTATGAGGGGAAATAAAGATACTATCTGAAAGTGCTATTAAATGTTGTATTAGATTGATGGCCTCAGTCACTTTATTTGTGACTGTCATCTTTTGCAACCTGAAATGTTGCTAGATATCGGTAGTTGGCCATGGTTAAGTTTGTTTTGGTTTTCACTCTATTACACAATCTTGTAAATGCTGGGCAGCTTACACTAAAGTGACGTATACAACAACAGCCGCGTGATTCACCGAAATCCTAGCTCGGCCTACCGTAAAAATTCGGCTATAGGACGAGGATTTTTCGCTCCAAAATGACCCCGTCTTATAGCCGAGGTCATGGACTGCAGGCTTTTTTCAGGCAATGTCCGGCGAAGACCAGACATACAGAAAAAGCCGATCAGTGATTTTTGAATTGATATAAATCGCCGCCCACAAACCACCGCTACCGTTTTTCTGCATGCGATCGGTAAATTTCGTTATCCGACGCTAGCACCCCCATACGTGTTTAATGTCATTGTGTGTATCTCTTTCATAAAAATGTTTGGAACAGGTAAAAAACCTTTTCTCGATAGCTAAACGGTTGTGAATAGAGGTGGATAGAAAGCCAGCGCTTTGCACAGCTCCCGAATTATCCCCAAAGGCTCCGTGTCAATAAACAACAGCGTTCGACTTTTCCCGTCCAGCGTCTGCTATTTGGCGCCAAAACATAACCATTCATGAGATCATAGAAAAGTCCGTTTTTATTATGCAAATATCTACCGTTAGATATAGCTAATTGTCTGAGGAGCGATTAAATAATTTTCACATTGATTGTGGATTAAATTTTGTGATTGGAGGATAAACGCCAATTAGAATCATAACGACTATATTTTCACACCTTATCGACACGCACCGCAGGGTGGCAATTTTATGACAGGGATTAACAATAGTGTCATACTTGAACCGTAATAAATACACAGATGGTTTGTCCCTGAATTGACAGTGCAATAATTATTGCGATTTACTTACTGGTCTAGCTTTACCGCATTTAAGGACTCACAAAGACTGACAGACTGAGCTGTATTTACTGATCAGTTATGAAAGAAAATATGAAAAATGGATAAAAAAAGAAAATATCGAAAATATCGGTATTGGCGGACCGTATTGTGATATGATTTTTTTCTGAACTGTATCACGATATACCGATATACCGATAATATCGCACATCACTATCCAAAACTTAAATATATTTTCAGTCAGGGGCATTCATGTCCTATGGATGCACCTGTTTCAAGACGAAGGTTGTGGGTACTTGTTTGAAAATTGAGGCGGTTCAAATGAGTACCCACAGCAGAAAAATGACTGTTTTGGAAATATGAAAGAATTATTTATTATGCACTATGCCATTGCAATGTGGGCTTATTAGGGCCCAGATTAGGGCATGAGTGATTTTTACGACAAATACAATATGTCAAGTGCTTCACTTCTCTTGATCTTTTTCATTTCACGATATTTGTCCCACTCTAAAATGCCTAGTCAATAACTTGAAGGTAATTAAATGGTAATAAAATATGCATAAAAGCAAGAAATATTTTAAAAACAAATTAAAATCAAATCACAAAATGTAAAATTGAAAGTAAAATTGAAAAAAAAAAATAATATGCATAAAATTGAAATATTGTTACGGTTTGTCTTAAGCAATAATTCCATGAGATTCATAAATTAAAATATCTTGAATTCACAAGTCTGAATGCTGAAGCCTAAATCCAGCTTTAATCAGTATGTTTTGCTTTGGATTTGATTATGATTGGATTTGGAATGGCTTATAGCAAGAGCAAAGCATAATCATGCTAATTTTGTATCCAACCACCATATTTGGTCAAGGTATTTCGCTAAATTCTTGCTACTATGAGTAATGATAGTCCATTTCTTGGTTGGTATATAAAGGGTGAGAATGTGGGTGCGTGGTCTTTCTTTATCTTTGGGCTTTCGTCTTTTCATCTTGGTCTTTGTTTTTTGGGTTGTCATGTGGTTACTTGAAATTATTGTTTAGTTAAAAGGACAAGATAGGCCATTATTTTGCTACCATTAAAATTTTAGTAAGATCATGAAATTATTAAACAGTGAAAATTTATTGTTTTGTTCTTGTGTGGTTATTTACTCTAGCAAATATATACAAGCAGAAATAGCTGAAGAGATAATAATAAAATAATAAAGAGATAAGTAAATGAATTATATTTTGTAACACTGGTGAACAGCGGTGGGATATTGGACTTGCACACATCTTTGAAGAGAAAATAAAATTAAGACATGGCAGTGGTCAAAACGTTTGTTTTGTTGTGGATGGTACTGATGAGCAACACATGGGCCTACATGTACACAGATGAACAGAGCCTGGAAGAATGCAAAAACTGTAAATGTTATCTCTTTGGTAGTAGATTATCTCAGTACAAAATCAAAAGAAAGCCAGCATTTTCATACGGATGGATATTCGAGCTGGCAGGACAGACAGTGAAAAAGAAAAACTAATTAAGTTACAACCGGGTAGCTCATCTGGGTTCGATACATGGAATAGCTTCTTTGGACATTCTGATGGACAAGATTTCACGATACAGATAAGTAATGGTTGTGTAGAGTTCTGGAGCTGTGTTTGGTCTTCGTGCCATGCATGTCTTTGGACAAGGAATTTTATTGCGAGTTTGTTTAATTAGAAAAGTAGTTAGTTTAGGTTGTGCTGCGTGTCTGCTATGGATGATGAATTATTTTGAAGCAGGCATGAGGATTTGTCTGTGAGGGAAAAACAGTTCATCAGCGGATAAAGGAATGCAGTTAGGTAGATGAGGATAGAAAGGGACGGCGACAGAATCCGGGCTTCTGTGGGCTGTTGTGATAATCTATTTAGATGATTTATGTCTTTTACACATATGCGATAGGGGACATTGTTTATGTACTGGACACCAACAGGGTTGTGGGAAAAAGCCCAAAATTAAAGTGACTAGTGTGGAAGGGACCTTTTGTTGTGACCAGAAAAATCAGTGACATTCTGTATGAGTTTAAGGGAGCTACAAAATCAAAGCTGAAAATTATTCATCATGATAGGATGAGGCCCTTTAAATGTAACACAATTCCACAATGGATGTTATCATTGTAACAGAGCTTGAAAGCAGGAAATAGTTTTGTAGATAATACTGTCACTAAAGAAATTAAGAGAAGAAAACAAAATTCAAGTAAATTAGCAAAGAACAATAGGAAATTAAACCAGAATCAGGACCTTTGCAAGGAACCAGAACAAATCCTTGGGAAAAGGGAACGAAACCCCCCTGAAAGATATCAAGCTTAGACAGATCTAATTAAGCAAATCTTATTTCACTCTAATCAAAGCAATAATTCCAGTATATTTCTCTACAGTTACAGTTTTTATCTTTACATAAATATTTTACTGTCAGGATAGGGAAAAGGGTTTATGACTAATGAGTCCAGATAGATATAATTGGTCAAGTTCAAGCGATGATAAGCATTCCTTGCTATGTCTTCTAAGGGTACACACAAATGCAGAGTCTGTTCTAGAAATTATACTTCCAGGCCAAATTTGTTAAGACATATAAAGAATAAACATAAATCGTGCAATACTTTGGGATTAATTTTTAAATGTTCAACATGTGATGATTTATTTAAAATATGGAAAATTTTCAATCACACTGTAGTGTAGACGTGGGACAGGGAGGAAATATCAGTGATAATCAGCAGTTTGAAAATATAAGTAGTGTGGGTACCCCTGTGAATGATGAGACCCAACAGGGCACCTTGGGAGATAACTGGGCTCAGTTTAGGCCACTGAACATTCCAGCCACTAGCAGTGCAAGCTCAACAGCCACAACAGTGATTTACAGTGATCTGGAAGACTATGTTAAGGCACATGCTGACCTTGAAACACTTCCAGAACCAGCTCCTAAGAGAATGAAAATTTCAAGTCATGAAGAAAATGGAACGACGGATTTGGTTATGGGAAAATTAGAACAGATTGGTTCAAAATTAGATAAACTTGAAGAGAAGCTTGAACAACTTCGGTCGAGTGTGGAGAACCAGATTGTGAACACATCAGTTTCTCAGCAGCATTATAGCCGATCATTGGCTGGTGCCCTACAAAAGGATATTGGATCCTTAACGGATATGATGCGCAGTTCCTCATCAAAGGATATAATAAAATCAATAGTGGAATTTAACAACTCCTTACTTAAAGCTGTACAGGTTGATAAATCCCAAGAGGGGTCACAGTAAAGAAGAAAAAAAAAATGAGGAAGTTGTAAATTTAGTCAGTGATGTCAATCAGGTGCTATAATGGTGAAGCTAATTCTAAGATCGGGGTTGAAAAAAAAAAGTATTAAGGTTATATTACCATAACGAGTTGGATAAGTATGTGTTCTCTTGTTTGTTTTTTTGTGTGTGATTAGTTTCATGTTGTTTTCATTATTTTTGAAGAATATTCTACATTCATCTCATTATTTCCATTATTATCAAGAAGTGCTAAGGAAGAAAGGTTGTGAACAAGGAATAATGTATCGTATCATATAATGTCATAATCATTATGAGTGTTATTTTCATTATGTTGCAGTTTTAAGAAGCAGAAATTAAGTATTTTATGTCATATTGTTCATAAGGAAAGTGGCATTTTGTAAGCACATGTAATATTTCCATTATTATCAAGAAGTGCTAAGGAAGAAAGGTTGTGAACAAGGAATAATGTATCGTATCATATAATGTCATAATCATTATGAGTGTTATTTTCATTATGTTGCAGTTTTAAGAAGCAGAAATTAAGTATTTTATGTCATATTGTTCATAAGGAAAGTGGCATTTTGTAAGCACATGTGATGTGTAACAAGTTTTAGATTTCAAAATTTGTTTGAAGTTATGGATAAACCCTTCATTTATAATTGGTAGATTCCGAGCTAAATGGGTGTGATGTTACCCCACACTCAAAGGATTTCGAGGGATTTGATCTTGACGCTTGGATGGTCACGATGTTACCCCGTGACCACAGAGGCAGTTGGGTTACACTACTGGATCTGGATGGTCGCGATGTTACCCCGCGGCCATAGGCTCGTTGGTAATTTTGATTGGGCAGAATATTAAGCTGAATCCAGACGTTACACTGCAGAAGGGACATTACGTTTCGGAAGTAGATATATGCGATGACATTTCACATAATATTTATTTCTGGGACTTATGTTTACACTCCAACTGTAACCATGATGTTTGGTAACTGTTTGAACTGTATGCTTTAATGGAACACTTTGTATGCGAAGTAATCTGATATATCTTTTGGAAATTTGCACATGAAATAGTGTCAACCATCAGGGACATTTGACTACCTAGATATTGCTCAGTTAAAAAGTGACTGCCACTGTATGTGAACAAACATCAAATCAAATCAAACAAGACAAAACATTTTAATATGAAACATAGCCTAGAAAAGTTCTAACAATAACATGTACCTACGGTATATTGGACGACAGGATGATACATGTTAACGTTTGAGGTCGGGTATAATACATGTTAACGATGATATGTGTTAACGATTGAGGCTGGATTAACGATACATTCTAACCATATATCTGAGGTTGAGTTATGGTTGATCTGGACACATGATGCATATGATTGGTTTCCTGGGTATGGTTTCCCTGAGATGGGATCGATACACAGCCGGACTTGTAAACAGGTGTTATAAGGACAGAATAGGTGCCATTTAAGTTAATAATTCTACTTTTAGCTTTGGTTTCATTTAATGTTAACATTTTTTTTTTATTATTTAGGTTTAAATTTGTGTGGCACCAAGTGAATTGACATTAGATTAAACTGAGTTTCATTTTAAAATTGCATATAGCATTTCAATGTGTGAGTGTATGTGTATTACAGTATGTATGTGTTGGGAAAAGACATGTAAATAAAATGAACTCTGAAGTTTATAATTAAGTACATGGAACTACCAAACAGAACTGCTAAAGTGGATTTTTACAAAAGCTAATACTTTAGTTTACAAACTGTCAGATTCAAGGACTAACAAATAAATTAATGCTTATTATGGATGCTGCGGGGATTATCAATAGCATTCCTAGCAATCATTGAGGTCACTAATTTCTCTTTATTGGCTATCATTATCTCCTAGTGTGAAAAGATACTGAATGCTGCTTATACCTGCTTGAGGAAATTTATCAGGAGATAAATTTGTTCAAATAGGGGGTGGTGTTACGGTTTGTCTTAAGCAATAATTCCATGAGATTCATAAATTAAAATATCTTGAATTCACAAGTCTGAATGCTGAAGCCTAAATCCAGCTTTAATCAGTATGTTTTGCTTTGGATTTGATTATGATTGGATTTGGAATGGCTTATAGCAAGAGCAAAGCATAATCATGCTAATTTTGTATCCAACCACCATATTTGGTCAAGGTATTTCGCTAAATTCTTGCTACTATGAGTAATGATAGTCCATTTCTTGGTTGGTATATAAAGGGTGAGAATGTGGGTGCGTGGTCTTTCTTTATCTTTGGGCTTTCGTCTTTTCATCTTGGTCTTTGTTTTTTGGGTTGTCATGTGGTTACTTGAAATTATTGTTTAGTTAAAAGGACAAGATAGGCCATTATTTTGCTACCATTAAAATTTTAGTAAGATCATGAAATTATTAAACAGTGAAAATTTATTGTTTTGTTCTTGTGTGGTTATTTACTCTAGCAAATATATACAAGCAGAAATAGCTGAAGAGATAATAATAAAATAATAAAGAGATAAGTAAATGAATTATATTTTGTAACAATATGTTACCTTATTGAAAGATGTAGAAACATACTTTGAATGAGAATTTGTAAGATTTGAAAGATAGTTATAAATAAAGTTGCAAGTTAATCCTTAACCCTTATCTTGCTGAATATTCATTTAAGCCACACCAATTTCTGCCTATCAACCAATCCAATTAATTGATGTAATTTATTGCTACAAATTCATAAACTGAATGCCAAACAGTGTAGATCCTGATGAGATGGCTTCTTCAGAAGCCATCTGATCTGTAGGAGCAGTCTGATCTGGGTCCCCACTGTTTGCAAAAAATGACTTTTTAAAACAACCAGCAGACGACAAAGCAGACAACATTTGTCGTGATTGGCATTTTACGTGTTAAATAAAGTTGCAAGTTAACCAGGTCACATGTTAGCTCTTTTTTCCCTATATAAGTCTATGTAAAACCAAAGGGCCCCGGAGCGGGGTCATTTTTGGCCCAAGGGCTATAATTTGAACAATCTTGGTAGAGGTCCAAACTGCCATACATGACATTTGGAGACGCTGATTCAAGAAGGTCATTTGTCTGTACTGACAAAAGAATGTGCACTGTACTGGTTAACCAGATTTCTATACATTACGATAACACACCCGTGCAACATAATTTACTTTTTCACATCTCCAAAACGGCTACTTTTCTGAAGAAAATCCATGATATTTTACTTATTTATACTTCAAACATAGGTTGTGGGTGCTCGTGAGAACTGCCTCATTGAGGCGGTTCTAACGAGTACCCACAGCCTATGTCTTTGAGCAGAAAAAAGCAAAATAATGTTTACCCCCGTAAACCCCAGTTTTCTCTATATAAAGTGGGGTTTATAAGGGTGTTCAGTTCACTGACTTGTTCACGTGATGAAGCCTGCCCTGGAAAAGTGTTGTTAGATAAACTTACCTGCTAGACATGACCTAAAAAGTTTTGACTGGGCCGTTTAATAACAAACCAAACCAAATTTCGAGACATGATTTACAAATATTTTTTTCATGTTTTTCAGGGAAAATAAGGCTTGTTATTCCATGTGAATCAGATGATTCACATATCTGTCCATATCTGACCTTGACCTCAATTCATGCTTACTGACTTTGGGAATTATTATGATCACCCTAATTTTCACCCTAATGTACAGCCCCCGCCCATAGGGGCTTGAAGCAATATATGGGCTGCATGATGCTTCCACGCAGAGCTGAATCCGGCCTGCATAAGGTACTGGTAAACCGCTTAGAGGATCTAAGCAGGGCGAGTCTGTCCGTCCATGCTTATAAACCCTATTGGTTTCATTGAGCGACAGGGCTTGAGATGTCATTTCATCTCAGTGTCGGGTAAAAGTAAAATTGGAAGCAACGTGTCCAAAATGACCTTTACAGTGTTGACAGGGACGTTAAACCTCAAATCAAACAAACATCACCCTTATGTAAGTCCATTCTTAGGAACTATAAGAGCTTCATTAATGATACTTGGTACAAACTTGCATCTAGGAATGACAACTTCAATGCAAGCACCCATATCTGACCTTGGCCTACATTTTATGCTTTACTGACTTTGGGAATTTTTGCGACCAAGCTAACTTCCACCCTAATGTAAGAGTCCATTTCTCGAGAACTATAAGGGCTTCATTAATAATACTTCGTACAAACTTGCATCTGGGAATGAAAACTTTAATGCAAGCATACATATCTGAATTTATTATTCTCACCATGACCTACATTTCATGGTTCATATCTGACCTTGACCTACATTTTATGCAGACTTTGGGAATTATTATGACCATCCTAACTTTCACCCTAATGTAAGAGTCCATTTCTCGAGAACTATAAGTGCTTCATTAATGATACTTGGTACAAACTTGCATCTCGGAATGGCAACGCCAACACAAGCATCCATATCTGACCTTGACCGACATTTTTTGCTTCACTGACTTTGTGGATTATAATGACCGGCCTAACTTCCTCCTAATATAAGATTCCATATCTCAAGAATTACAAGAGCTTCATTAATGATACTTGGTACAAACTTGCATGTAGGAATGACAACTTCAATGCAAGCATCCATATCTGACCTTGACCTACATTTCATAGTTCACTGACTTTGTTAACTATTGTGACCTGAGAAGCCTCCTTGGTGTAGTGGTTACGCTACTCGCCTTGTAAACCAGGGATCGCAGGATCGATCCCTGGCCTCTCCAGACTTTCGGATGAGTCTTTAAACCGAGGTCCCATCTCCATATGACCTTAGCTGTTGGTGGGACGTAAAACTCAAACACTCACTCACTCTTTGTGACCACCCTAACTTTCAGCCTAATGTAATGTAAGAGTCCATTTCTCAAGAATTATAAGAGCTTCATTAATGATACTTCAATACAAGCATCCATATCTGACCTTGACCTATATTTATCAGTGACTTTGGGAATTATTGAGACCATCTTAACTTTCCTCGTAATGTTAGTTTCCATTTCGCAAGAACTAATGATACATGGTAAAACTTGCATCTAGAAATGACAACTTCAATGCAAGCATCCATATCTGACCTTGAATTACATTTCATGGTTCATTGACTTTGTGAATTATTGTGACCACCCTAACTTTCACCCTAATGTAAGAGTCCATTTCTCAAGAATTATAAGAGCTTCATTCATGATACTTGGTACAAACTTGCATCTAGGAGCGACAATTTCAATGCAAGCATCTATATCTGACCTTGACCTACATTTCATGGTGCACTGACTTAGTGAATTATTGTGACCACCCTTACTCTTTCACTCTAAGATTTCATAGTTTGGTGACTTTGCCCCCCCCCCCCCCTCTTCCTGTTTACCCCTGTAAACCCAAGTTTCCTCTATAAAGAGTGGGGTTTAGTGAGTGTGTGTGTTTGGGGGGGGGGGGGATCTTCATTTCACGGGCTTGTTGACATGATAGGTATTCTGTGTCAGCTGCCTTCATGAACTCGAATATACCACAGTTTTATGACAGATCTCGACAAAATTTGGACAAAATAAGCAGCCTTACATGAAGTTTTCATAATATGCTTTTCATCTGTGTAATGGTACACTGTAATACAGGGCTTGAAAAGTCTTCGAAATTTCGTTTAAATTGTCCTCCATTACTAAAGGCGTAGATTTTGGTAAGTCAAACTTTCAACTTTTTCCGCCATTGTTAAGCGCTCACCATAGCAAGTGGATTGATTTTTACAGCCCTGTAAATTGAACTTCAGGGCCAGCCTACTTATGCAGCACCTACCCTATTCATTGCATCTGTCTGAATCTTATACATGCATTGATCTCTGTAGCCTAGTGGGTAAGAGAGCCGACTTTTAACCCTTCTGCTGCTGTTCACGACAACCCCTATCTTTGCAAACAGCATAGATCCAGATCTTCTGAAGAATCCATCTGATCAGGCTCTACACGGTTTGGCATTCGGTTTATGAATTTGTAGCAATAAATTACATCAAGTAATTTGATTGGTTGATAGACAGAAATGGGCTTGGCTTAAATGAATATTCAGCAAGATAAGGGTTAAGAAGGTCTCTCCCCCCAGATGTTTGAACCTCGCTCGAGTCACATGTAAGATGCTCAGTTCTGCAACATAAGGTCAGGTGGTTTTTGCCAGGTACTCCAATTTTCGCCAAACTCTTGATTTACGATTGGCTCAAAATAAGTGAAATAATCTCGAAACAGCCATTGAGTTCTAAAAATGTCCTTGCACCCACAAACTTCCAATCATGACATTATTTTTTTTGCAGATTTGAAATTTTCATTTTCTTTTTGTTTTCTTATTTTCAGAGAAAATAAGTGTTGACATTACATATGAATATCAGATGAAATGTCAAAATGCTGTCTGTTCTAAGAAATATATATGACACTTTAAGGTACTCTATTATCAGTTTCAAGTAATAAGTAATCAAAGTGATTCTGCTGTGAATTTATCTTTTAACTATCACTGGCGTGCAAAGAAATCTTTTAAATTGCCTCTAAAATATCAGTGAATTATCTCAATTCAATTCAAAGACTATTCAACAGAAAAGTCTGTCTGCAGCTACTATCAGTTGAAGCTTCTTTCAGCTTGATAGGTTTTGCCTGCTACAGAACAGAACAGAACTTTATTGGAGATAAACTCAGGCCTCACACAGGTGGCGTAAGAGCATATTATACAAACAGGTGACATGTAATAAAGACTTTAAGAGACATATATAAACAACAAAAAAGAAGCAAATACATCACATTACCATGCCTATGCAAACTAGTAAGATTTTTAAGGCCGTGAAAAACAGAGTGTGGATCTCACCAGAACCGTCAGATTTAGGCAGTTCTATAAGGCAGCCATAGCAGGAGCAGGAAAAAAAATGTGTATCCCCGAAAACACTCCTCCTTCCTACATGAGACATGAGGTAGGGTTGTCGGAGACTTGATCACATAGACTTGTTAATGTGATGAAAGGTAAAAAAAAAAAGTAAAGCATAATGCCTAGACCGGCCCAGATAGCTCAGTTGGTAGAGTGTCCGCTCCAGGGAACGGGAGGTCACGGGTTCGATCCTGGGCTGCGACATACCAAAGTCGTTAAGAATGGTACTAGCTGCTCCTCGCTTGGCACTCAGATTTACGGGGTAGAGCTAGGACTGGTCGACCCAGTGTCAGGATAATGTGACTGGGTATGGTATCATGTAATGTGTCTGGGACATGATACTTCAGTGAGGCAGCACTATAAAAGTGAGCATTGAGTTCTCTGTCGCAACCAGACGCCGTCGTGATATGACTGAAAAATTGTTGAAAGCGACGTTAAACCCGAATTCACACACACGCATAATGCCTAGAACATGTAGTGTTAAAATACAGAAAACTTAATTAGCATTTGAAAATTTCTTCATAATGATTTCTATAAAGCAAGATAATTTGATAAGAAGATTTTTATCTGCAGTAGATAATAGCTCCTTGAATTTAATTATATTTGGACGTTCGTAAAAATATGAGGGTAAATACTTTTTTTGTTCTGATTTGAAATGATTGCATACAAGAAGAAAGTGAAATTCATCACCAATGTCATTTTTCTCACATAGGACACACTTTCTTTCCTCCAAAGGAATATACAGATATAGCACCGAATGCATACTGTATTTACCCTAAGTATTCAGAAACCTCACTCCTTACCATACTTGGTAAAATTTGAACAAGTACAATTTAGTTCTCGATGTTGTGTCTACGAAATAAGACAGCTAAATGAGTGGCAAACAGTTTAGACCCTGATGAGACGCCGCATTCTGCAGTGTCTCATCTGGGTGTACACTACTTTATTTGCTTGAAATACAATAATTTGCATTAAACTTACAATAAACAAAATTAACTTGACCCCCTTTACAAGATAATGGGCTGGCCCAAAGCTATTAGGTGGAAGGTTCTATGTGTTATATATTGGTTATTTAATCCTTTATCCTGCTGAATAATTTAATTAGCCGCAACCATTTCTGACTATCAGCTAATCAGATTACATGATATAATATTTTAATTCAAATTCAGAAACTGAATGACAAACAGTGTAGATCCTGATCAGATGGCTTCTTCAGAAGCCATCTGATCTGGATCTTCACTGTTTGCAAAAGTTGGGGTTGTGGTGAACAGCAGAAGGATAAAGTTAGGAAGAGCTTTTCAGTCACCGCATGAAGCTCAACTCTAGTGCAGAAGCCTCCGTGCTGTAGTGGTAAAGTTACTCGCCTTGTAAACCCGGGGTCTGAGTTTAATTCCGATCTTCTCCAGACTTACGGATGAGTCTGCTTAAACCAAGGTCCGATCTCCATATGACTTTAGTTGTTGGCGGGTTGTAAAACTCAAAATACACACACACACCCTCTCAACTTTGTGCTCAGACCACTTGCCCATCTTGCCCTTTAACCCATTGCATGCGGGAAACCCCTAAATGGGTACCTTTGCAAACAGTGCAGGCCAAGATCAGACTCTGCAGAACGTGGTGTCTGATCAGGGCCTGCACTATTTGCTAACAGAATTTTCTGTCAAAAAAAGAATAAAAACAAAAAAAAATGCCTGACACCCCTTATATGACAAATGGACTTGTCCAACATATATAGCAATGTAAGAGTCCACTAACATACAATGGATTAAATCATTTTGTACTGAATGGCATTGAATGGTTGAAACTTTTTATCTCCTGACAGAAAAGCTTCGGATGATATAGCGATCAGCCTGGCATCTGTCTGTACATACGAGACCGACCATGTAGGGTTAAGATTCTGCCCAATTCAACATAATGAGGTGGAGTAACATTTTAACATATGGGGTTAAAATTTGAGTGCATGTGGGATTACAGTCTGTACAATGTTACTTCATGGGGTTAAAGTCTCCATAGACTTAACATTAGTAACCCCACAAGGTACCTGTGTCCATCCATCTGCCCATCCATCCATCCATCCATCCATCCGTAGACATATCCTTGTGATGGCCATAACTCCAATACCTTTTGAGATATATTGATGGTATGTGGTACAATTGTACACAAGCTTAAGGTTGAGTAGGTGTGTCATTGCGCAAGAGCCATGATATTTTAGCTATCTTCCCTGACATGATTTCCTTGAACCTTTTTTGCAAACATTAAAGGTCCTCATAAGACACATCATTCAAGCCCCTGATCAGATACTGCATTCTGCAGAGTCTGATGGGAGCCTGCATTGTTTGCGAAGGTCCCATTTTAGGGGTTTTCCCCTATTTCAAATGTTTGGGTTCTAAATTTTATTGAAGCCAATGAGAGCAAACTGAAAGCTGACTTGATTAAGTTAGTAGGAAACAATCCATAAAGCTTGACTGACATAATCAGCATGTAATCTTGAAGGGTTGTGATTATGAACAGATCCAGTCTTAACTCCAGATAATGCGGGGTAATGAGGATAGCTAAAGGATAATTTTTCTTATTTCACCATAAAAACATGTTGTGGGTACTTGTTAGAATCGCCTCGGCGAGGCGATTCTAACAAGTACCCACAACATGTGTTTCTAACAAGAAGTAAGGAGAATTATCCCTTAATTATCTCTTGTTGCTGTGGATCCATGTTTTAGTAGCCATCCTCTTGAACCATTAGCAGTTTCAATCTGGAAACAGGAAATTTTACCATTAACAGTCAGAAATAAGACAGAATATTTGAGTCAAGGCTCAGTTCACCCTTTCTACCCCCTGTAAGGCTCAGTTCACCCTTTCTACCCTGTAGATACTTGCAGATACAACCTACACCCCCTCCCCCTCCCCACTGCTCATCGGGGCTGGGAGAAATAGATTGGGCTGCATAATGCTTCTGGGCAGATTGAGTACTGGTATAGAAGTTGCAGATAAGAATGACTAGGCTGAACTATTCTGGTGTTGTCATTATATATATTAAATTCGCTGAGTCCGCCAGAAGATTCAGCAGAGTCGGAGTTCTAATTAACTCCAAATTTGGAGTAATTTACTCCATATTTTTCATTTCTGACTCCTACTTTTTGGAAAGTCTCAATAGAAAAGTATGGTAAAACTCCAGCTTTTTCTGGAGGACAGCATTTTTACTCCAATTTTCAAAATCCTAGTGAGAACCCTGAGAGTGCCTTTCGCCTGCTTTCTGCAAGTGGATCAAATGGCCATATATGCCAAAGCTTTGTTTGTGTTACAGTTGAATTCACAAAATCGGGTGACTTGTTTTACCTTTTTGTTAATAAGAACATTCCAAAGGCAGGTACAAATGATAGCTCCGCCTAGTCAATCTTATCTGCGACTACTATAAACTGCTTAGAATGTATCAGCTTGCCCAGTAAAACTGGTGTGAGTTTCCTTGCGTGGTAGCTGGGCTTGAGATGTCATTTTGTCTCAATGTTGGGTAAAAAACCCTACAAAATTGGAAGCAACATCTTCAAAATGACCTAAACAGTGTTGACAGGGACCTAAAACAGCACAAACGAACAATAAAATTTTAACCCTTATCTTGCTGTTCACGACAACCCATATCTTTGCAAACAGTGTAGATCCAGATCAGATGGCTTCTGAAGAAGCCATCTGATCAGGATCTACACTGTTTGGCATTCAGTTTATGAATTTGTAGCAATAAATTACATCAAGTAATTTGATTGGTTGATAGACAGAAATGGGTGTGGCTTAAATGAATATTCAGCAAGATAAGAGTTAAAAATGTTCATACTCAGCAATCTTTTTACCTGTTTAACCCTTTTTATACCAAATGGAATTGTCCTCCTTATATATAGCAGGAGTTCATTTCAAAATTTAGGGGTGTCAGGTTGTGTTTTCATCAAAATTTATTTGGAAAATGCCTGAACTTTTAGCAAACAGTGGAGGCCCTGATCAGATGCTGCGTTCTGCGGCATCTGATCTGGGCCTGCACTGTTTGCCAGAGTAGCCGTTTAGGGGGGTTCCGGTACTAAATGGGTTAAATAAGGGACATCAGCAAAACCTCCAAACAGTGCAGGCCCAGATCAGACACCACATTCTGTGGCATCTGATCAGGACCTACATGTTTGAAAACAAAACGTTAAACCACTTATCAAATACATGCCCATGCAAATTTCAGTTAACAACTCATTCACGGCCTGACAAATCCAAGCTTAAACCATTTTTGCGCGGCAGTCCACAGCATCTTGAAACTGGTGCAGAAATACTAAAAAAAAAAAAAAAACATCACCTGCCTGGCAAAAAAAGGACTTGTCCCAGTCACCTATGCATTGGATTTGTCATGCTCTGCTCAACTTGTCACCCTTAAATTTGACAATGGACTCTTCCATTATATAAAATGGAACAGAATGGATTAACCCTCATCCTGCTAAATAAATTACGTAATCCACACCCATAATTGACTATCCAATCAAATTACTTGATATTAATTTATGTATTCATTCAGTTCACAAACTGCATGACAAACTGAAGATCCAGATCAGATGGCTTCTGAAGAAGCCATCTGATCTGGATCTACACTGTTTGCAAAGGTAAGTGGTTGATGTTTTTAGCAGGATAAGGGTTAACCCTTAGGATGCTGCAAAAACAGCAAATCTTGGCAGTTAGAGGGGGTACCCCAACAAATGAGGCCATTATTGCTTTGAATTTGTCTCGATTTTTTTTTATATCTCTACCCACTGTTTATCTAAAAAGGGCTGCCATTTTAATGGAAGAAGAAGTGGTCACATGTCTTCCATATATGGAAATCATGTGATAAACCGGTGGAACCGTTTAAGGCACTTGAAAAAAAAATATTCGGGAGATCAGTGATCATTGTATGCAGCACTGAAGAGAATTGGTGACATACATGGGTTCTCGTCTTGTTTCTATATCTTTCTAGCTGGAAATGATTTTAGTGAAACGGGTCTGTTTTCCAGAAAATCACTATGAAATCCACATGTGAAGCCTCCATTTCTTGTCAGATTGTAAATTCCATATACCGGTCATGTTTTCCGTGGGTAAAACCCAGCATCTGGCTTTCGGGTAAAGAGTTGTGCAGTTGTATGAAAGTATGTCCGTTTCTGTGTGGGTGCACCTGGTGTGAATGGGTGCATCTGATGTGTGTTTAGTTTGAGACATTACAAAGTTGGCATACCCCTCTCAGGGGGAACAACCTACGTCAGAGCAGTGACGTCATAACCATTCTTAGGTTTGCCGGTGTTTACTACACAAAAGACATTTGTCACAACAAGTAGGCGCAGTTGGTGCATTAGGTCATAAAAGAATCAAACATACTGAAATCTGTCCCAGAAATGTGACCTTTTGTTTAAATAATTCGACACAAGCTGATTTGGCAATGATGTCGGAACTATCATTGTTTACAGCGCCGAATCAAATCTTGTGGTGAAGCTATCGAAGCATTTTTAATGTTTCTAGGTGGAAATAGCTCACTGATGGGATGCAAATTTATATTGTTTGTTACCAGCTGAAGTATGTTCTCTGAAGACTCGTAATGTACAAATCTAGTTTGAAGCATTTTATTTACCCTATTTACACCAATATGGCCGCTTCTGAAATGGGTACAACATCTCTGCTATGACGTAGGTTGTTACCCCTGCCTCTAAAACCACAATAGTCATGCTTAGAGCATGCTAAGGGTTAAAATCTGGGCTGCAACAATTGCCTAGTGATTAGTTAGACATGCTGACTCTGATTCCCTAAAATGCATTTGGTGAAATGAATTGTTTCTGCAGAAATTGTTCAATTACAGTCTCGGAGACAATAACTCGTAGGGAAATAATGTGACATTACGCTGCCATTGAGGCGTGGGCTGGTAACATGATTTCCTTTTTCCTCAATATTAGAAGATTATCACGCTCACAAAATCAGACATGTCGTGCGTGAAGTGTCTTAAGCACAGTCTGTGAAAAGTGATCATCCAGAGCACGTGCATAGCCAACCATTCATACATATATAGATTCTCTAGTGTAGTTTATTATAGATACGGTATGCAAAATAGCAAATGCTTTGGTGAGACTGCGCGCATACGCGCAGTCTCACCAAAGCCTTTGCTGTTTGCATTTACTTGATTTTAAAAAAGGCTCTTTATGTGAGATGGGGCTGAAGACATGCTGAAGCGATTGTTCCAGATTTAATATTGGTTGATTGTGAGAGATGGTGTTTTCCTTGTGGAATACAAGATATTGCTTTAGTTGTATGAGAATATTTTTATCTCCATGTCATTAACACTGATTTTATTGCCTCTTTTTGGTTGTGGAGTTTGGGAATAAATCCCAATAAATTCAAATGATTGGAAAAAAATACCTCCTTACAGCAATAAAAA
The DNA here is from genome assembly GCA_963580285.1 of Lucinisca nassula. Classification (NCBI taxonomy): domain Eukaryota; kingdom Metazoa; phylum Mollusca; class Bivalvia; order Lucinida; family Lucinidae; genus Lucinisca; species Lucinisca nassula. Next base: position 53,819,276 of record OY757010.1, read on the forward strand.
TTACTATTTTTGCATTGGGAATGTAGGTTGTATTCAGCTGTAAAATAAACCAAATGAAGTCACTAATTAAGAATTGTAAAAATCAGATTTTCTGTTTAGTACATTATCGTCTTCAAATTGGACAAATATCATACGTAGATTGGCAAACCTCGGTAGCTCAGGATGTTACAGCCCACAGGTTCAATACCTGCTGGATTGGAAACATTCTTTCATGGAGATTTATCTTGAAATCTTTTCTACATTCAATCTCTCCTTTCCTCTGACTCAAGAAGGGCAGTTGTCAGTTTCTGGCAAAAGAATGTAGCCTATCTAGGAGAAGTGATTACACGTAGGTCAACTGACTGGCTCAATATGACCTAAATAGTGTTGGCTGGGCCATAAAATTCACACTGATACTGATAATTTCTTCTGTCATTTTTACAAGGAAAACATCTGTCGGGACCCAGGCCCTCTGTACAAACCCTTATCTTACTGAATAAATCAATTTAGGCACACCCATTTCTTACTTTCCACCAATCAAATCTCCTCATGTAATGTGTTTGTTCAATTCACAAACTGCATGACCAACAGTTTAGTTCCTAATGAGATGGCCGTCTGATCTGGATCTACACTGTTTGGATAGCTAGGGGTTGTTGTGTTCATTGGGATAAGGTTAAGGAAGAATGTAAAATCTTCCTTTATAAAAGAGTAGGCCTCTATTGACACAGGAATCAATTTTTTTTTTTTGGGGGGGGGGGTAAAGAATGGCCACCCCTGAAGTCATTGAAATGCTGATGGTGCCCAACTGCAAAGATTGCGATTCGCTGCAGCAGTATGACACCATTTTGTTTTACAATGCATTGCAGAAATATATATAACAAATGGAGAGACCTAGGCGCGCTACATTGTCACGTAGTCTGCATGTTATTGAAGTTAATTTTTGATAGAAATTTGGAGCAGCCATTGTAGTACTCTGTTTCACAAACTCAATGACTGAAAAAACATCAGTAGCAACTGTAAGAAATGTTCAGAGAATGATAGTCCCAGTTTCCAAATTCGAACCCCTTCTCTTTCATTTTAACCCATTTTGTACCATAAACCCCAAAACGGGTACCCTAGCAAACAGTGCAGGCCCAGATCAGACGCCGCATTGTGCGGCGTCAGATCAGGGCCTACACTGTTTGCAAAACCTTCAGCCATTTTCCAAATAAATTTTGAAGAAAACACAACCTGATACCCGTAAATTTTGAAGTGGACTCCTGCTATATATAAGGGTTAACCCTTGTCCTGCTTAGCCCGGATATGCCTTATCTTTGAAACATCTGATCAGGATCTTCATTGTTTGCCATCCAGTTTATGAATTTGTTGCAATAATTTGCATCAATTAATCTGATTGGCTGATAATCAGTAGTGGGTGTGACATATTTAAATATTCAGCAGGACAAGGGTTAATTCCCAAAAGTCCAAGCAAAGGATTGCTCTCTTGCATCTGTACATATTATCTATGATGGTTTAATTTTGCGGATCACAAGTAATCATGGGTGAAGTGCTTGCACCAAACAGCTTCTGATTGGTCAATATTCTTGGACAGCTGTATGGCACCATCAGGGACAAACTGTGATTGTAAACATGCCAAAAAGTTTCCCAGCTGTCTGATTGCTTTGCTAAATCATTTTACAATGCATAATATCAAAAGTAAAAGTGATCAAAACCGGATTATAGCTTTTCATCATTAGTTTATCAGTATTTAAATTTGAGTGAAATTCTTAACATTTTGAACATCATAGTTGCATTTGAGGAAAAAGAAGCACCTTCATGGTAGGCAACTCCTGCAAAAATATTTCTGTGTCCTCTGCTCCAAAAAGAATTTCATTTCTTTAACCCATTTTTACCAGAAACTCAAAACAGGTACCCTGGCAAACAGTGCAGACCCAGATCAGACGCCACAGAATGCCTACACTGTTTGCATAAAGTTCAGCCATTTTCCAACTTAAATTTCAAGAAATCCCAACCTGACACCCCTAAATTTTGAAATGGATTTGTGCTAGAGATAAAGTGAAAGATTCCATTTGGTACAAAAAGGGTTATGAGTAGACCCCTTTTTCACAGGGGCTTAGTTTATATGAAAGCATATAGAGAACCTAGAATGTAAACTCCCAAGTAAAACAAGAATTCCACTGAAGGCTATGTCACACTTGTGTTTCATTTTTCATCTCAATGTCTCACAAAATTGGAAGCAATATCTCCAAAATGATGTCAGCCCCCGCCCATCGGGGCTTGAAGAAATAGATTGGCTGCGCGATGCTTCCACGCAGAGCTGAAACCAACCGCACACGAGTACTGGTAAACCGCTTGGAGGACGTATCTAAGTCTGCCCAGTCAAAGAGGTGCGAGTGGGTCCGCCCATGCTTATAAACCCCATTGGTTTCATTTGGCGACAGGGCTTGAGATGTCATTTCATCTCTGTGTCAGGTAAAAGTCCCACAAAGTTGGAAGCAATGCTCCAAAATGACCTATACTGTGTTGATGGGGACGTTAAACCTCACACAAAACAAAAACCAAAATGATGTATAATGTTGACAGGGACGTTAAACCTTAAATCAAACAAACAATGAAATGTCGCGCTTGTGATTTTACTTCTTGAGAAATAGACAGGAACATTTGGATTGACACTAGGGTTAACACAAATGTTGACGATGTAGGGTGGACAGTAAGCTAAAGTAAAACCAAAATAAATTTCAAAAAGATGCATGATTTCCTTTACATTAGCTTTAACTCTTTAGATCTCTGGCAGACCCAGAAACCATACTGAGAAATGGATTTTTATCCACCAGGTGAAACCTGCCAGTCTGACAATGGTAAAAGTAATAAAATGCCTTGGGGTTATACTATAACAAGAAAAGAAATGTTTTAAATGTGGTGTACAAGCCCACATAGTTAAGTGTTAACCCTTGAACCTGGTGACCAATCATGACTGTTGCCGAAACACATGAATTACTTCTTAAAGTAAGAAAAAAAAATCTACAAATTTTCTTGGCATTTTAAAGGGTAATAATAGCTCTGTAGACACTGCTGTGCATTCAGGCCTTGCTAGGAAGCCAATTTCTGCTGAAGTTCAGCTTGATACACCTTTTCTTATAATTGCTGTAAAACCAAAACCTGAATAAATCAAAGCACTGAGAGTAATGTTTGATGGATTGTCTTTGTTTTGTTTATTTGATTTGAGGTTTAACATTCCCGTCAACACTGTATAGGTCATTTTGGAGATGTTGCTTTCAATTTTGTGGGACTTTTACCCGAATTGAGATGAAATGACATCTCAAGCCCTGTCGCCCAATGAAACCAATAGGGTTTATAAGCATGGACAGTCCGACTCACAACGCTTTTCTGGGCGGGCTTAGATCCTCTAAGCGGTTTACCAGTACTCGTGTGTGGTTGGTTTCAGCTCTGCGTGGAAGCATCATGCAGCCCATCTATTTCTTCTAGCCCCGATGAGCAGGGGCTGTGATGTATAGTCTCTGAGTCAGAGTGTAGGCTGCAAAAATTGTCCTGAACTGAGATTTAAACTGTTTCGTTTAACCCTTTAATTCCACTCCCGTTTTTTTTTTTTTTTTTTAAGCAAACTGTGTAGACCCTAATCAGATGCAACATTCTATATTATTATGTTTTTGACAGAAAATTCTGTGAGCAAATAATGAAGGCCCTGATCAGACACCACATTCTGAGGCATCTGATCTGGACCTGCACTGTTTGTCAAGATACCCCTTTAGGGGTTTCCCGCCTGGAATGGGTTAAAATGTTCATATCTGTGTAACAAACAGCCAGTACATTTTGTACCTGTAATGATACTTGGTAGATTATAGAATAGTTCATTGCGGAGTGTCACATGCAAGAATGACAACTCTGCTTGTCTTCCTTTTAGAATTATCTCCCCTGATCCATATTTTTACTTTATTTTTGTTTCCGAAGCATGACTCCACAACCATTTGAAATATATTTTAATGATATTTGGTAGGATTATAGAACAGGTCAGTGTGGAGTGTCGCTTGGAAGAATAATAACTCTGCTTGCCTTCCTTTTCAAATTATCTCCCCAGATCAATATTATTCAACACTTTGCTTCTGAAGCATAACTATGCAACCATTTGAAACACTTTTATGATACTTGGTATGATTACAGAACAGGTTAGTGTGAAATGTTGCATGCAAGAATGACAACTCTGCTTATCTTCCTGTTTAAATTATCTGCCCTGATCAACATTTTTACTTCATTTTCATTTGCGGAGCATAATTAACTCCACAACTGTTTGAAATATTTGAATGATTCTTGGTAGGATTATAGAAGAGGTCAGGGCAGATTGTCCCAATTTTTTTCAATATTACATGATATTCACAAACCACCTTTTGTAAATATTATTGAAAGAAAAGTACATAAGTTCAATAGTCCGCACTTGAAATGTTTTCCTGGTTTCATGCAACTGTTGGAAAATCTAGTTTTCATGGACTTTCCACATTTCTTGCTTTATATAATACAGTGTTTTAAGTAACACTGTTCCTGCTTTGGAGCCCAACAACAGGGTCATTGTGTAAATTGCTACATTTCTGCAGAAACTGATTCTGGGCTGTCGTGAGAAATGTCATGAGAAATCTATCATCTGGTTAATAATTTGAATACATTATTAGGAAAGAAAAAGTGTCTGTTAGACTGTTAAGGACAGTAATTTTATACCAAGAAATGGATGTTTAACCCATTCAGTACCAGAAACCCCAAAACGGGTACCAGGGCAAACAGTGCAGGCCCAGATCAGATGCCGCAGAATGCGGCGTCTGATCAGGGCCTACACTGTTTGCAGGATGTTCGGCCATTTTCCAAATCAATTTTGAAGATAAACTCAACCTGTCACCCCTCAATTTTGAAATGAACTTCTGCTATATATAAGGAGGAAGATTCCATTTGGTACAAAAAGGGTTTATGGAGCTGTAACTTTCAGACACTGAGCCAACGCCAACAGCCGCCCACGATGTGCACTGCTCATATTGAGAAATAAGATATTTTTAAAGAAAAAGTAACTGTTTGACTATTAAAGACAGTAATTTTATTCCAAGAAATTGATGTTTAATGGAGCTATAGCTTTCAGATACTTAATTGAGCCAACGTCACCACCTACCCACTATATTCGCTTTTTATATTGAGAAATAAGATATTGTTTTCAAGATCATTTCCAAATATGGAGGCTATAGTATGTCTCTGACAGAATGAAGTCACCATTTTATATTGCTAGCTGTTCAATTTAAACAATTGTGGAAATGCAACAGTGAATTCCCATCAATCTTGTACATTGAACGTCAGCAGAATGTGATCATTTCAGCACAGGCAATCATGTGATTATTACTTGATCGCATTCTATTGCTAAATTTACATATCAGCGGTAATGGGACAATTTTGAGCATGTCTGATTCAGACCCAAGAGAGTTGGAGTCAGGAAATAAATAGTGCTCGGTATTGGATGTAAAATATTAAAAAAAAACTGTCTTATTTTATCATACAGTCATATATTGTGGGTACTCATTAGAATTGCCTCTCCGAGGCAATTCTAATGAGTACCCACAATAAATATTTGCATGGGAAGTAAGAAAAAAACCTCAAAAATGGTATCCATAAAATTGCCTGTTTTCTGTCTCTCTGATTTCTAAACGTTATTTACCAGACAAAATCGCTGTGATCAACCGTAATAGATGCGGTTCTCTATTACTGTCAGAAGTATGTAAAAGAATGGACTAGGGTCTCGGGGGAAATTTACAGAAAATTCACGTCAAGTATCATATGTAGACATCTTATTTTCTCCTTTTTTTGGTGTTATTAAAGCTCTTTGAGAAGAAATGGCAGCACAGAAATGTCACGGTATACTTGATTTGTGGTTTGGTTTTAACTCATTTAGTACCAGAAATTCATAAAGGGGTACCTTGGCACACAGTGTAGACCCAGATCAGACGCCACAGAACGTGACGTCTGATCAGGGTCTACACTGTTTGCAAAAATTAAGCCATTTCTCGAATAAATTTTGAAGAAAACACAACTGGAAACCCATAAATTTTGAAATGAACTCCTGCCATATATAAGGAGGAAGATTCTTATATTAAGACCACCTTTGGGACTGTTCAAAAGTGGTCTTAAAGACCACTTTTGAACTGTCCCAAAGGTGGTCACTGACCAGAAGACATTGTAGGCAGAAAACACAAAGAAAAAATAAGTTTACCCTTCAAAAAAAGCTTTTTATAGCAGAATTAGTCCTAATTTAAGTTGGTCTTAATAGTGGAATTTCACTGTATAAGGAGGAAGATTCCATTTGGCACAAAAAGGGTTAAGGATAGTTGATAACCTTGTAGGAAAAATCCTTGTAATTTTGATTTGATGCCCTTGTAGATAGGGGTCTACTTTTTTGATAGGGGTCTGCTTTAACCCATTTTATATTGGAACCCTGAAAATGGGTCATTACCAAACAGCGCAGGCCCAGATCAGATGCCGCCATCAGGGCCTTCACTGTTTGCGGAAAATTAAACCATTATTACAAAAACAAGCCTGTTCGAGTATATTCAAAATTATACCACCAAAAAATGAAAATTTTTAGATAAAAAAATCTAATATTTTTAGCTCACAAGCGGCTGAAGGCTTCAGGGGAGCTTATACTCAATAGGTAGTAGTCCGTCGTCGTCATCATCATCTGACGTCATCTGTTGTCTGGCAAGAACATCTCCTCTGAAGCCACTGGGCCGATTGGGCCCAGATCTCATGGGCTTGGGGATTGAAAGTTTGTGTGTGTGTGTTTTTTTTTTGTTTTTTTTTTAATATCAGCTTTTTAGTTTGGTTGCTCTGGCAACTTAGAGTTTCCATAGACTTTTAATGGTGAAAATTGAAATATGTCATTTACTGCCAAGCCTTTGCAGATATTTTAACAAAACTTTCATAGAAATGTTCCGTAAGCAATCTTCTATCTGCAATATGATTTTAGGCCTCTGTCTCATATTTATTGGTTGCCATGGAAACCAAAATGCCAAAAAAAAAATAATAATAATAGTAATCAACTCCTCAGAAACCATATGCTGTATGAGGCTGAGACTTTAACCCTTTACCACTCATATACGTGTTTTTACGTGTCTGCACCCCCCCCCCCCTCCATTTTAAGCCCCAGACGCGCCTAAAATCTGCATTTCTACCTCTGGTTAGTTATGTTTGCTTCAGGATTCGTTGGGCAAAAAAGTGACCTGTTTTTTCGCGCGCCTCCCCACTAAAAATATTCTGGGGGAATGCCCCCTTCACATACCGAAAAATTTTGGGTGTATGGCCCAACCGGCCGCTAAAATTTATATCTGAGGGTGTCTGGGGTCAAAAATGCCTGAAAATTGATGCTGATTATAAAAACATGCTGCAAAAGGTGAAAATGGCCAGTGCCAAACACCTTAATTGTTGCCTTGACAGCTGTTTGAAGATTAAAATGTGGTCAAAAATTCATGTGAAAACACACTTTTTACCAACTTTGAGATGCCCCCTCTTTACCATGACAACAATGATCAAGTCTTGAAAGGTTGCATTTGAAGGGCTACTACCCAACGAACATTCATACCGAGTTTGGTGTAAAACAGACCATACATTATGAAACAATGGCTAGTTGAAGTTGCTGTAAGTTACAACACTGTGAAAATCAGCAAAATTCACAAAATCCCTGAGTGGTAAAGGGTTAAGGATATATTCACTATATATGCCTTTAGAAATTTTTTCTTTTTATTTGGTTCTTTAGTTTGGTTGCTATGGCAACTTTGAATTTCCATAGACTTATAATGGGAAAATTGAAAAATGGCATTTACTGCCAAGCCTTTGCAGATATTGTGATAAAATTTTCGTAGCACTCTGCATGCTGGGTATTTCTTTTCTTTTATTCAGCAGATGACATTTTGAAATATTTTCCTAATTTTTTCAGAAAACAGGATTTGATATCAGTCCCACAAATTGTCTCCATTTGTCTCCTATGGAGACAATTTGCATGACCTGTCAAGTCCTGTTTTCTGGGCAAAAATAAGAAAAATGTCAAAAAATTTTAGTCAGCAGCATTAGCCGAGAGAGTGCTAAAGGCTAAGTAATCTTCTATCTTTTATGAAAATTGGCTCTAAACCCTTGTCCTGCTGAATATTTATATATGCCACACCCACTACCCATTATCAACCAATCAGATTACTTGATGCAAATTATTGCAACAAATTTACAATCTGAATGGCAAACAATGTAGATCCTGATCAGATGGCTTCGTCAGAAGCCATCTGATCTGGATCTTCATTGTTTGGAAAATAAGGCATATCCGGGCTCAGCAGGACAAGGGTTAAGTTTGGTTGCCTTGGGAATGCAATAGTTCCCGCAGACATATAATGGGAAAAATTGAAAAATGGCATATACTGCCATGTCATTGCAGATATTTTGACAAAACTTTTATAGAAATGTTCCTTAAGTAATTTTCTGTCAGCCATATGCTTTTACGCTCACTGCTCTTGTGCAAGAAGGTTTCAGAATTCAAAACATCCCCTAGGGGCATGCAAAAATCCACTAAAATTTTGTCTGCATGATTTCTCAGTAACCGCCTAATAGATTTTTCTGAAAATTTGGGGATATGACATATTAAAATGAAGTTTTGCAAGAGGGTATCATGCGTCAGGGCATATTAAAATGAAGTTTTGCAAGAGGGTATCAAAGGTCCCCCTTGGTGCATCAGGGCCATGTCCCTACCCCCACCACTTCATAAAAGGCCTAATATCTCAGAAACCTTTCAGATCACCACCCCTCAACTGTATATAGTCTTGTTCCTTATAATAAGACACATTCAGAGAGGCCAACCTGAGGCTCCCCAAGGGCCTGTCGGGGCCATGCCCATCCACTTCATAAAAGGCCATTCACCTCTGAAACCATTCAGATTCCAGCCCCTAAACCCTATAACTAATGTACCTTATGATAAGATGCATTCAGTGACTCCAACCAGGGGTCCCTGGAATGCACTAGGGCCATGCCCCACCCCTCGACTTCCAAAAAAGGCCTAATATCTCAGAAACCTTTCAGATCCCCACTCCTAAACCATATATATTCTTATTCCTTATGCTAAGACGCATTATGTGACACCAACCTGGAGGTCACTGGGCCCATGCCCCTTCCCTTCACTTCATGGAAGAGCATATCAGATCCAAACCTTTTAACGCTATATATTTATGATAAGACACATTCAGTGACACCAACCTTTGGGTCCCCCAGGGTGTCCCCACTCCTCCACTTAATAAAAGGCCATGTTTCTCTGAAACCATTCAGACCCCCACCCTTAAACCATATGTATTCTTGTTAGCTCACCTGGAGCGAAACTCCAGGTCAGCTTATGACCTGGCCTGTTGTCCGTCATAAGTCTGTCATCCGTCGTTAACTTTTCATATTTTGGACATCTCCTCTGGAAGCGGAAGTCAAGTTAACCTGAAACCTGGTGGAAATTTGCAAAAATGGTTCTGTTCAGATTTCCAAGATGGCCACCGTGGTGGCCATCTTGAAATTCTTAAACAACATCTTCTCCCGAACCAAAGGTCTCATTGAGCTGAAACTTGATTGGCGGCATCTGGGTGACATGGAGATTCAGATTTGCTAAAACCATTTTGTTCCGATATCCCTTATGACTGCCATGGCGTCCATTTTGGAATTCTTCAAACGACATCTCCTCTCAAACCAAAGGCCAAATTGAGCTGAAACTTGATTGAGGCATCGGGGTGATATGAAGATTCAGATTTGTTAAAATCCTTTCGTTCTGATTTCCAAGATGGCTGCCATGGTGGCCATCTGGAAATTGTTCAAGATTATATATAACAGGAGATCATTTCAAAATTAATTAAGGGGTGTTTTCTTCAAAACTCATTTAAAAATGGCTGACTTTTTGCGAACAGTGTATGCCCTGATCAGATGCCGCGTAGAATGCGGCGTCTGATCTGGGCCTGCACTGTTTGCCAAATACCCGTTTTGGCATTTCTTGTACAAAATGGGTCAAGCCATAAGATGCCAACCACAACAATTGTTGTCTGCCGCAGCTTTGTCATCTGCTGGAAACTTTAAAAAGTTATTTTTTGCAAACAGTGTGGACCCTGATCAGACTGCTCCTCTAGGAGCAGTCTGATCAGGGTCCACACTGTTTGCCTGTATGCAAAAATATTTGAAAAGTTTGCAAAACCACGCAGCAGATGACATAAACAGGCAATATTTTAGATGCAGTTTTTCGTAGCATCTTTTTGTTTGTAGTGTAGATCCTGATGGGATGGATTGCTATGAACTGTCTTACCTGGACCTACACTGTTTGCATTACATGATAGATATTTGTACACCACAACCTCTTTTTAACACTATTAATGGGGTCCAAAGCAGAAACCGTGTAAGTTAAACAACTGTGTTATATCCAAACAAAAATGTATAGATTACCGGTATGTAGAAAAATGACGAAAAATGACCATTTATGGTCATTTTTCTATATAATCTAAACATTTTTGGGATCCATCTTGAAACCATGTTATATTCAAACCTTGTTATAATGAACCTGTTATAACGAAGGTGTTGTGTACCTGTCTACAGGGTTGAAAGGGCTAGTAAAGAACCAGATTTTGTTTCATTTTCTTGGAGACATACTGGCTCTGGAAGAACTAAAAAAATTCATTGAAAGAAATATTGGTATGATTGATCATGAATAATAATGGTTCCTTTGAATTTATGAGACAGATCTGTGAGACAGAGAGACATGTCTGTGACATAAGTTTCATATTTGAGTATCTTTATATGGTTCTGGTATTTCCCGTTAAGGCAGTTTACTGAGAAAGATGTTGCTTAACATGTGCTTATTGTGTAAGTAAGCTGTTAAAGTTCTGTTGAGCCTGTGCATCTGCACAGGCTCAACAGAACTTTTACTGTTTGCACTCATGTAGGACCGGTATGGACTAAATCATAATTTGTCTTTCCCAAGGACTGACGATGATGATGGTGGTGGTGGTGGTGGTGGTGATGATGATGGTGATGATGATGTATGACCAACAATGATGATGATGATGATGATGATGATGATGATGATGGTGGTGGTGGTGGTGGTGGTGGCATGTCTAGTTTCTGTTATGTTAGGCGTGAAAAAAGTTTCACCGGGTTTGCTGCCAGCTACTTAGCTGTAAATTGGTAACTGATCATAATTTTCAACTTATTCTTGCAGATTGGGGTTTGAACACAGGAAGCCAGTATATATCAACATTGTTAGAAATCCACTAGACCGACTGCTGTCCTACTACTATTTTGTACGATATGGTGACAATTTCAGACCGAACTTACGGCGGAGGAAATGGGAAGACAAAATGGTAGGAATAATGATTACCCTTGGAACAATGAAAATTTGTTTGAGATTACTTAGAATTAACCCTTATCCTGCTGTTCACGACAACCCCTATATTTGCAAACAGTGTAGATCCAGATCAGATGGCTTCTAAAGAAGCCATCTGATCAGGATCTACACGGTTTGGCATTTAGTTTATAAATTTGTAGGAATTAATTACATCAAGTAATCTGATTGGTTCAAAGTCAGAGATGGGTGTGGCTAAAATGAATATTCAGCAAGAGAAGGGTTAATGATCAGGTTGTGAGGCATAATGGGGATGACCTATGGATATTTTTTCAAAAGGAATACTGTTTGTACTCCATTACAACATCACACCCGTGCGACATAGTGCATTTCTTCATATCCCCAAAATGGCTACTTTTCTGAAGAAAATCCGTGTAGTTTTCTTATTGTACTGCAAACGAATGTAGGACGATTTGGCCAGCGGACGATTTGGCCCGGACGATTTGGCCTAGGACAATTCGGCCTAGGACAATTTGGCCAGCCAAAAATATTGGGTAGGACAATTTGGCCAGATTAATATACTGGCTAGTTTAAGCTGAAAATTTAATGTTTAGGTTTGTTTGTAATATACAGTAATATTTGAATATGTGGAAGGAACATTTTAAAGAAGATTTTAAACAATTAAATTTTTTTTTAAACTATAACTTTTGGCCTGAGATATTCTTTATGAGCAAATTAATAAAAATGGCTACCTATAATCAAAATACAATAAAATAAAAAAAATAATAAAAAAATAATATAATGAATAAATTTAATGGTTTTGTTTAAAATGACTGGAAAACAAGATTAATTATATTTTCTTGTATTCCTGGTTAATTGGCTAAGTGATTTGCTGACTCGTCTTGGTTCCTTGGTTTCTTAATTAGCTATTCCACACTTATTCTGTTGGTTTTGTTTGTGTAAACATTGTGATTTTTAGTTAAATTTGTTGGAATACAAAATTAGCATATTTTCTTGCATGCATGGTTCATTGGCTGGTTGATTTGTTTACTGGTCTTGGTTTCTTTAAATACCTTTTTTTAATTATTTTTAATTACCTTTTTTAATTACCTTTTTCAAACTTTAATTGTTGGTTTTGTTTATGTGTATAAGTGACAACTTTTAATTGCTATTAAAATTTTCAAAAAAAAAAAATCATAGTGTATCCTCACATTTTCATTAATTAGTTTGTTAACACATTAAAATGTTTGGTGACATTATTGAAATTACTGAAAGATCATAGAAAATCAGAAGGTTTTGTTTGTTTCTGGCACCATAAACAAAGAGCAATGTAAAGTACATGTATCATGATTTCATGATGTTCGATTTCAATGATTCTATGCATGTTAAACAATGGAGATCATTACTGCTAATATGACCTAAATAGTGTTGGCTGGGATCAGATACTGTAAATGAGCAAAAAATATGTAATGATGTGTGGTAAAAATATGTTGTCAAATGAAGAAACTGCTCAAACTATGCAATTTTCCTTTTATGTCAACATTTGATTTTCACTCATCAAAGCCAAGAAATGACAGATGAAATCACTGAAAAAAAAACATGAAATATTTGATGAAAATATGTTGCCAAATGAAAAAAATGCTAATAAAATGAATGCTAGAATAAGAATTGGTAAAACCACTAGGAGAAATCAATTTGGCCAAATTGTCCTACCCGGTGTTTTTGGCTGGCCAAATTGTCCTAGGCCGAATTGTCCTAGGCCAAATCGTCCAGGCCAAATCGTCCGCTGGCCAAATCGTCCGCCCACCACTGCAAACATAGGTTGTGGGTGCTCATTAGAACCGCCTCATTGAGGCGGTTCTAACGAGTACCCACAACCTATGTCTTGGAGCAGAAATAAGGAAAATAATTTTTACCCCCGTAAACCCCATGTTTCTCCATATAAAGCGGGGTTTAGTCAGGGATCATCCTAGGCCCAGGAAGCAGGGAGAAGTGACTTCTCCCTCCAGCACTGACAGGGCGAAATGAGGGACAAGAGGGAGAAGTTTGGCTCGAAAAAAAAAAAAAACGACTACATTACGGAAATTGTCGAACCGAATTTTCGGTAATTTCCGAAAAAAAACGTTGTTTATTTGCAATTTAGAAATACTGTTTGCGGATGTGATATCGTTGTGAATTACATACCAATGTTGCTGTTGCACTTAATGAATGATTATGCACATCGGTATCTCGATTATAGCAGCAATAATTAGACATCAGATACTTATCTACATGTACTTTCATTCTCGATGTCCCACTCACTTAGTCACTGAAGGGCGCTAAAGGGAAACAACGGATTTAATCTCACCTCGAGGTTATGAGTCATGTTGTGCAGTCGGGCTGGAGTTTCGATCTGTGCGACTGTGATATGCCGGCAAGTTGCTATCTATCTATCTATCTATCTACTGATACTGCGTCGGTCACATTTGACCATTACCGCAGGTGTATATTACATACACTCCATGTTTTGCAGGATGAAAGCCTACACAGTAATCCTGTAATTACGGTAGGGATCTTTAACCGGCACAGGGGAGGGTTCTCCCTGCACAGGATGCCTCCAGTTAACGTCCCGATCCGAAGGACGGTGCACTTTATGACATTCATCCCTGGGAATGATGCCAATTGAGCGTGTTCGGACACCGAAATTTTATCGCCGCTGCCGGGGATCGAACCCGGGACCTCTAGCATCAGAGGCAAGTGCACTAACCACTGAGCTATCACGCTCCATATGAGCTATCACGCTGCAGGTGCAATGGGGCAGTTTGTTTTATATGTCTTTTCATCTATCATATCCTATATTCCAGTGTTTTTTCTACTATATGGCGCATTGTTGATAAATGTTAAAGATTGAGTTAGACATCAGCTGTAGTGATTGTGTAACAGATTTTATGTTTGTTCATAGGACAAAGGTAAAAATGAGTTGATTAAACAGTTATAACAACGAATAAAATGGATTTTATCGAAGTTAATGTGTGAAATATGTGGGTGGGGAAATCTAAAGTTTATGTAGCTCATACAATTACAACCGAGCTCCTGTGCTTGAACTTCGGGCGAAGAAGTCGCCCGAATCGCCCTCTCGGCTGATCCCTGGTTTAGTGGGGCGTTCATTTCACGGACTTGTTCACGTGATGCATTAGAATCGCCTCATTGTTGTTTATGCCTCACTGAGGTGATTCTAATGAGTGCATACAACATACCTTTTCAAGATACCGTAATGAACCTTAGTATTGGGACTGACAGGCCTAAGCAAACCGTGAAGGAGCAGTCTCCTTTTTTGGACTCCTTGCTGGATTGGGAGACAAATATGTCAAGAATTTTAGGAGAATTATAGCAAGTCCTCAAGATGTCCCAATTTTCAGGATTTTTATGGAAAATCAGAAAAAAATAACTCCATAAATTATCCTGATATATCTGCAGGTATAAGAAGAAGTTACTAAGGACCAATGAGCTACCGCTGTACCCTTGTGATTATGAACAGAAAGAGTTCACTTTTCTTCAGCCATTCTAGATGTCAGTTTTTGGTGAAAGAATGTGGACTGTAGCGGTTAATCACCATAGTGTAAGCCTGGCCAGAAAAAGTGTGGTTAGGTGAACTCACTGGCTGTTCAACTCCAGACAAACAAATAAAGCCCTCAAGCACTGAGAGATGACATTTTCAAAGTTTTTTTTTTTTCTTATTTTTCAGCAAAAGTAAGGCTTGACATTACATTTGAATTTCTGCTTGGCTGGCAGTTTTTTGTTTGTTTGATTTGAGGTTTAACGTCCCCATCAACACTGTAAAAGTCATTTTGGAGACGTTGCTTCCAATTTTGTGGGACTTTTACCCGACACTGAGATGAAATGACATCTCAAGCCCTGTCGCCCAATGAAACCAATAGGGTTTATCAACATGGAGGGTCCGCCTCGCACCGCGGTTCCTGGACAGGCTTAGATCCTCTAAGCGGTTTACCAGTACTAGTGTGCAGACCGGATTCAGCTCTGCGTGGAAGCATCATGAAGCCCATATATTTCTTCTAGCCCCTATGTGGCGGGGGCCGTGGCTGGCAGTTAACCCTTATCTTGCTGTTCACGACAACCCCTATCTTTGCAAACAGTGTAGATCCAGATCAGATGGCTTCTGAAGAAGCCATCTGATCAGGATCTACTCTGTTTGGCATTCAGTTAATGAATTCGTAGCAATAAATTACATCAAGTATTTTGATTGGTCGATAGACAGAAATGGGTGTGGCTTAAATGAATATTTAACAAGATAAGGGTTGACATGATATGTCAAGCCCTATTTTCATTTGAAAAAATATGAAAATAAAAGAATTAGAGTGCCGTCTGATCTTCAGTTTTGGCTGGGCTTGAAGGGTTAAAGCAATACCGTAAAAATCCTAAAAATTGGGATGCCTTGAGGACTTGCTGTAATTCTTCTAAAATTTTAACAAACTTTCATGATCCAGAATCAGAATCAGAATTATTACTGGTGACACGTCAAATGTCATTCATACACTAGGACCTGTGATATGGGAAGTTAGTTCCTAGCTCTAACCAAAGAGGTAAACTTAGCTACACAATCCTCAGCACCTACAGCCGTCGAAATAATCAAATCGGGAAGGGCATTCCAATCTCTAATGGTTCGGGGGAAGAAAGATCCAGAAAGGAGACAAAAGGTGCAGACAATAGCAGTGTACACACAGATCATATTGCTCCTTCAGAAGCAGTCTGATCTGGGTCTACACTGTTTGCTTAGGCCTATCTGTCCCAATACTTAGGATCATTTCGGTATGTCACTGGGCCAGCTGGCTCATTTGAATGCACATCTAGCCAGTGAGCAGGAGGCCAGGGGTTTGATTCCTGTCAGGTCCGATCCTTCATGAAGGTTCGCCTTGAAAAATTTTCTATGGACATTCTCTCACCTCTGCTGATTCAAGGACAAGTGTCAGCTGCTTGGAAATGAATGTGTAGTGTGCTGGTTAATGTGCTTGCATGAGGTAGGTGCTTGCTTAATGCAGGTGTGTTTAAGTGCAGTTCCCCTTTTCAGGCACCAAATGCAGGCTTGCATGCTACGACATGTCTTACTGAATATACCATATTTACCCAAAATACTACCCTGAATTGAGGTTTGATGTCCCCATCAACACTATGTTGGTCATTTTGGAGAGGTTGCTTCCCATTTTTGTGGGACTTTTACCCGACATTGAGATGAAATGACATCTCAAGCCCTGCCACCCCAAAATAGCTGGATGAGTGGCAAACAGGGTAGACCCAGATGAGATGCCACATTGTGTGGCATGTCATCTGGGTTTCCACTGTTTACTCAGCCCTGTCTGTCCAAATACATTATATGGTAAATAGGGTAGCGCATTTAACTCGCGCTAAAGAGAGATTTTCAAAATTGTGACAATTTTATGTGGCCAGATCTATAGTTTATAATAGGTGTTTTAGTTAAAACTCGGGTATAAAATGGCATACTGTAGATTCTGAGGGGACGGGTCATCATGAGCTATCTCCTCAGGATCTACACTGTTGGCACAGTTATATATGAGCCCCACCAAGCGAATTTGTGTCTTCGAGCATTCCCTCATGACAAATTTTAACTGCGCATGCCCAGCTATTCAGAGGGGCCAGCGATATGGCTTTCTGTCTGAAGGTTCCTCTTGATTCACTGCTTGTATGAGCGAGCAGCGAAGGTTCTGGCGAGACTGCGCGGATGCGCAGGCTCGCCTGAACCTTCGCTGCTCGCAAAGGCGATAAGCACCAAAATCGCTTGACGGGGCCCATATTATAGTCTGCAGGGCTGAAAGAGTTGAAACTTTACTGTTCTTATTCACAGACATTTGACGAGTGTGTGGAACAAGGTGGCAATGATTGTGATCCCGAGAACTTGTGGGTACAAATACCATTCTTCTGTGGACATACTTTTAAATGCAGGTAAGGCCATACAGATTTCCTGAGAGTTTCTAGGTTCTGAAAAGGATAGGTTCTGAAAAGCGTACTAATGCTTATAAATGTGGACTTGTACACTTGTACACACTTGTACACAAGCCTGGATATTTTTACACAAGTTGAACAAAAATGACCCTCATACATATACGTTGCTGAAGTTTTAACCCTTAGACCACCAATAATGTCTGTTGTAGATGTTACTTTGGTTTGTTTTTTGTCTTACTCTTATCCTGCTGTTCACGACAACCCCTATCTTTGGAAACAGTGTAGATCCAGATCAGATGGCTTCTGAAGAAGCCATCTTATCAGGATCTACACTGTTTGACATTCAGTTTATGAATTTGTAGCAGTAAATTACATCAAGTGATCTGATTGGTTCAAAGTGAGAAATGGGTGTGGCTAAACTGAATATTCAGCAAGAGAAGGATTAATTTTTTAGGAAGTTAGGCTTGATATTTCTTGTGAATGGTTGTCTAGCAGATGATTTACATGACATGCAAAGTCTGATTTTCTCTGAAAGTTAACTCTTATCATGCTGTTCACGACAACCCCTATCTTTGCAAACAATGTAGATTCTGATCAGATGGCTTCTTCAGAAGCCATCTGATCTGGATCTACACTGTTCGACATTCAGTTTATGGATTTGTAGGAATAAATTACATCAAGTAATCTGATTGGTTCAAAGTCTGAAATGGGTGTGGCTAAAATGAATATTCAGCAAGATAAGGGTTAATATAATTTTCATGGCTGTTTAGTATTTAATTTTCTTTGCTGCTAAAACGGGCCTCGGTGGCCTGGTGGATAAGAGCGCTGACTGTTGATCATTAGGTCTCTCACCACTGTGGTTCGAGCCTGGCTCTGGTCATATGTGAGACGCCAAGTTCTGCAACGGAAGGTCAGGTGGTTTTTCTCCAGATACTCTGGTTTTCGCCCACCTCTGATTAACGATTGGCTCCAAAAATGAAATAATCTTGAAAAGGCCTTAAAACCAAAACCCAAAGAAAAAAGTCTGCTAACAGGGACTACACATGTTCAGTATTTACCCTAAATAGTCAGACACCTCAGCTCCCCAGGATCTACACTGTTTGCAAAGGCAGGGGTTTTCATGAGCAGCAGGGCAGGATATGGGTTAATCAGTCTGTCAGTATTCTCATGCATTGTTTCAGGGTCCCAGGTAGTAGATGGGCATTAGAGCAGGCCAAGAATAATCTACTGAACAAATACCTCGTTGTTGGTATAACAGAGGAGCTCGGAGACTTCATAGCGATGTTGGAGGTGATTCTACCACGGTTCTTCAGAGGAGCTGCAGATTTATATGTCAATGGTGAGTTTTTCTTTACCCATTTTGTACTGAATTGAATCTCCCTTCTTATATACATGTATAGCACAAGTCCAATTCAAAATTTAAGGGGTGTCAGCCTCACTGTCAGGTTATGTTTTCTTCAAAATTTATTTGGAAAATGGCTGAACTTTTTTTGCAAACAGTGTAGGCTCTGATCAGATGCCGCATTTTGCGGCTGATCTGGGCCTGCACTGTTTGCAAACTACCCGTTTTGGGATTTCCGATACAAAAAGGTTACATAATCTCCACAGTGCCAGGTGTCTTTGGGGGCTTTTAAAGAAACAAGTGCTAAACACGATTCGCAGACAGTGTTATCAAAGTATTTTCTTCCTTATTTTCAGCAAAAATAAGGCTTGACTTTAATGTGAATTGCTGGGAAGACTATTTACTTGAAATGGCAGCCTCGATAGCTCAGTGGTTAGTGCATTTGACTTATGATCGAACGGTTGCTGGTTTAAATCTGGCCACTGGAGCGGAGGTGTGTCCCTGGGCAAGACACGTAATGCCACTGCCCAACTCCACCCAGATGAAAATGGATAGCACTGCCTGTAATGCGCACTCATGATAACATCCCGAATGAGCGTTCGAGAGCAGTTCATCTAAGCTTGAGGCTTTCATCCCAATCAAACTAAAATAAATTAGTATAAATTAAGCCTTACTTTTGCTGAAAAATAATGAAAACTTGAGATGAGATTTCCAAAGTATTTTTTCTTATTAGCTCACCAGAGCCGAAGGCTCCGGGGGAGCTTATAGGATAGGCAGTTGTCCGTCGTCTTATGTCTGGCGTCAACACTTTTAAACATCTTCTCCTCTAAAGCCACTTGGCTGATTGGGCCCAAATTTTATCTGTAGCATCCTTGGGCTGGGGGATTGAAAGTTTGTGTTTTTTATGAAAATCGGCTCATTAGTTTAGTTGCTATGGCAACTTAGAGTTTCCATAGACTTATAATGGGGAAAATTGAAAAATGGCATCTACTGCCAAGTCATTGCAGATATTTTTACAAAACTTTTATAGAAATGTTTCTTGAGTAAACTTCTCTCAGCCATATGCTTTTATGCCAACCTGAGGGTCCCCCGGGTTGTGCCGGGGCCATGCTCCACCCCCTCCACTTCATTAAAGGCCATATATCTCAGAAACCATTCAGATCCCGACCCCTAAACCATACATATTCTTGTTCCTATTGATAAGACGCATTCAGTATCACCAACCTGGGGGTCCTCCGGGATGTGCCGAGGTTATGCCCCACCCCCTCCACTTAATAAAAGGCCCAATATCTCGGAAACCATTCAGATCCCCACCCCTAAACCGTATATATTCATGTTCCTTATGATAAGACCCATTCAGTGACATCAACCTGGGAGTCCCGGGGCCATGCCCCACCCCCTCCATTTCATAAAAGTCCCAATATCTTGGAAACTTTACAGATCCCCGCCCCTAAACCATATATATTCTTGCTCCTTATGATAAGACACATTCATTGACACCAACTTGGGGGTCCTCAGGGATGCGCTGGGGCCTTGCTCCACCCCTCCACTTCACAAAAGGCCATATATCTCAGAAACTGTTCAGATCCCCACCCCTAAACCATATATATTCTTGTTCATTATGATTCGACACATTCATTGACACCAACCTGGGAGTCTCCCGGGGCCTTGCCCCACCCCTCCACTTCACAAAAGGCCTTATATCTCAGAGAATGTTCATGCCCCACCGCTTTACTTCATTAAAAGCCTTATATCTCAGAAATAGTTCAGATCCCCACCCCTTAACCATATACTTGTTCCTTATGATAAGACTCGTTCAATCACTCCAACCTGGGGGTCTCTTTGTGCTGAGGCAATGTGCCCCACCCTTCCACTTCATAAAAGGCTTTATATTTCAGAAACCATTCAAATCCCCACCCCATAATCATATATGTTCTTGTTCCTTATTATTAGCACACCTACTGTAGGGGGGTCCGCAGGGGCCATTCCTATCCTTTCATCTTCATAAAAGGGCCTCAAATCTCAGAAACCATTCAGATTCCCACCCCTAAACCATATATACACTTGGTCCTTATGATAAGACACATTTAGGGACAACAATCTTGAGCTTTCCTGGGATCAACAGGGCATGCCCCAACCCCTCCACTGTTTAAGAGGCCTTACAGATCCCCACTGCTAAACCATATATATTCTTGTTCCTTATGATAAGACGCAATTAGTGATACCAACCAGGGCTCCATTGGGTCCATGCCCCACCCCCTCTACTTCATAAAAGGCCTAATATTTCAGATACTGAGTCCACATGGGTGCTCATTTGGGCATGAGGGTTCATTTGGTAGATTAAAATGATATCATGTTGAAATACATGGCTGCCATTGGGCAGTGCCCACCTGAGCTCTGGTTAGCATAGTGGCCCATGGGCCTCTTGTTTTTTAATTGGAATAAGGTTTGACCTTAATTTTGCTGAAAATGTTGCAAAATTAGATTTCCCTCTGCTCAACAATTTTCTGCAGTGCTTGGAGGATCAATTACATGACAGAGCAAGCCAGTTTTCTTACATACATATCAGGGTTCAGAAGAAACGGTGTCGTTAGTTAACATATCGATGAAATTTTGATCATTCAGCACTAATATTTTGCAGAAAATATGTGAGCAGCTTTTGCAGTTGCAAAAGCTGCTCACATTTTTGTCTGCAAAAATACCACAGTATCACATAATGTAATTTCTAGAACAGCTGACAATTTAACCACTAACAAGCTTGTTAAGCTGACGATGCCTTGAACAACTGGGCCCAGGATTGAACTTTTTGCCAGTGCTTTGAATAAACAATTGTTTTCCCAGAAATAGCGAATTCTTTACCTATGTATGGCAATAGAATCATCCTGCAGGTCCATTTAACGATTTAAGGGGTGTCCGGTCCATATCATTTATTTCAGGGTGTACTTCAAACAAACATTGTACATCCTGATCAGACACTACATCTGTAACAAGTGGCCTGTATCACACTAACAATACCATGCAACTTGAACACCCCTGAAAACTCCAATTTATATGAGAAAATTGGGTTTTACTAGGTTATACATTATTTTCCCCTTTTCTGCTTTAAATTATAGATTGTGGGTACCCTATAGAACTGCCTGAATGAGGCGGTTTTAACCCTTAAGATGCAGAGAAAAACTACATCTGAAAATGTTGTCTGCTTGTGTCGTCTGCTAAATGTTTTTGCAAACTTTTTTAAAAAATTTGCATACAGGCAAATAGTGTGGGCCCAAATCAGACTGCTCCTACCCTATAGAACTGCCTGAATGAGGCGGTTTTAACTCTTTAAGATGCAGAGAATAACTACATCTGAAAATGTCGTCTGCTTGTGTCGTCTGCTAAATTGTTTTACAAACATTTTAAAAAACATTTGCGTACAGGCTAACAGTGTGGACCCAAATCAGACTGCTCCTACCCTTTAGAACTGCCTGAATGAGGCAGTTTTAACCCTTAAGATGCAGAGAAAAATACATCTGAAAATGTCATCTGCTTGTGTCGTCTGCTAAATGCTTTTGCAAACTTTTAAAAAAACATTTGCATACAGGCAAACAGTGTGGACCCACATCAGACTGCTCCTAGAGGAGCAGTCTGATTTGGGTCCACATTGTTTGCAAAAATGACTTTTAAAGTAACCAGCAGATGTCAAAACAGACTCCAATTGTCGTGATTGGCATTTTAATAAACACCACAATCAATATTTGCAGCAGAAACAGGAGTTCACTGTATTATGAAATATTTTCATTAAAAAGTTACATCTTTTGAGGTTTGAAAGATAGCACTATGTCACACAGATATGTTGTATGTATTCCGGCCCCCGCCCATCAGGGCTTGAAGATGTAGATGGGCTGCATGATGCTTCCACGCAGAGCTGAAACCGACCCGCACACGAGTACTGGTAAATGCAATGCGGTGCGAGTCGGCCCTTCCATGCTAATAAACCATATTGGTTTCATTGGGCGGCAGGGCTTGAGATGTCATTTCATCTCAAGGTCGGGTAAAAGTCCCACAAAATTGGAAGCCACATCTCCAAAATGACCTTTACAGTGTTGACGGGGACGTTAAACCTCAAATCAAACAAACAAATACTGTATGTATTCCGACAGACAGGACTGAGCAAAGAGACGCTGCAGAACGTGGTATCTTCTAATCAGGGTCTACACTGTTTGCCACTCATCCCGCTATTCTTAGACATAAAATCATGTAGTAAATTGTACTTGTTCAGATTTTTGAACAAGCATGGTAAGTGGTTTTATGTCTGACCAACAGCTTGGGTCATACATAGATATTGTCATGTTCAGCAGGACACAGAGACCTCAAGGCTAATGTAACTTCATACACACATCTGCTGGGTTCGGGCCCAGGCTTCTCAACACTTTTGGATGAGTCTTTAAATTGAAGTCCCATCATCGTATATTCTAAGCTGTTGGTGGTATGTAAAACTCAAACACACACACACACACACATCTGCCATGACACACCTTACCCAGTGCTGTTGACTGTTACTAACCTGCTTTTCATGCTTTGCTGAACAAGGTTTAATCTGTGCTTAGCTTGATTTCCTAACATACCTTAAAAATTCTAAGAATTAGGGCACCTTGAGGACTTGCTGTAAATCTCCTAAAGTTTTAACAAATTTGTTTCATGATCTTGCAAGGAGTCCAAAAAGTTTAGATGGAATGGCAAACAGTTTAGACCCTGATCAGACTGCTCCTACAGGAGCAGTCAACTCTGGGTCAGCACTGTTTGCTTAGGCCTGTCTGTCCCAATAGCCATCTGTCAAATGTCTTGTCTTGGTAAAAAGAGGGATAAATTAATACTTGGCAGATGTAATTGTTGCTTTGGTAAAAAGAGGGATAAATTAATACTTGGCAGATAGAAGGGTTGCTTTGGTAAAAAGAGGGATAAATTAATACTTGGCAGATGTAATCGTTGCTTTGGTAAAAAGAGGGATAAATTAATACTTGGCAGATAGAAGCGTTGCTTTGGTAAAAAGAGGGATAAATTAATACTTGGCAGATGTAATTGTTGCTTTGGTAAAAAGAGGGATAAATTAATACTGTGCAGATAGAAGGGTTGCTTTGGTAAAAAGAGGGATAAATTAATACTTTGCAGATAGAAGGGTTGCTTTGGTAAAAAGAGGGATAAATTAATACTGTGCAGATTGAAGGGTTTCTTTGGTAAAAAGAGGGATAAATTAATACTTTGCAGATAGAAGGGTTGCTTTGGTAAAAAGAGGGATAAATTAATACTTGGCAGATGTAATTGTTGCTTTGGTAAAAAGAGGGATAAATTAATACTGTGCAGATAGAAGGGCTGCTTTGGTAACAAGAGGGATAAATTAATACTTTGCAGATAGAAGGGTTGCTTTGGTAAAAAGAGGGATAAATTAATACTGTGCAGATTGAAGGGTTTCTTTGGTAAAAAGAGGGATTGATTAATACTTTGCAGATAGAAGGGTTGCTTTGGTAAAAAGAGGGATAAATTAATACTTGGCAGATGTAATTGTTGCTTTGGTAAAAAGGGGGATAAATTAATACTTTGCAGATAGAAGGGTTGCTTTGGTAAAAAGAGGGATAAATTAATACTTTGTAGATAGAAGGGTTTCTTTGGTAAAAAGAGGGATAAATTAATACTTTGCAGATAGAAGAGTTGATTTGGTAAAAAGAGGGATAGGTTAATACTTGGCAGATAGAAGGGTTGCTGTGGTAAAAAGAGGGATAAATTAATACTTGGCAGATGTAATTGTTGCTTTAGAAAAAGGGGGATAAATTAATACTTTTCAGATAGAAGGGTTGCTGTGGTAAAAAGAGGGATAAATTAATACTTTGCAGATAGAAGGGTTTCTTTGGTAAAAAGAGGGATAAATTGATACTTTGTAGATAGAAGGGTTTCTTTGGTAAAAAGAGGGATAAATTAATACTTTGCAGATAGAAGGGTTGCTTTGGTAAAAAGAGGGATAAATTAATACTTTGCAGATAGAAGGGTTGCTTTGGTAAAAAGAGGGATAAATTAATACTTTGCAGATAGAAGGGTTGCTTTGGTAAAAAGGGGGATAAATTAATAATTTGCAAATGCAATTGTTGCTTTATTAATTCAGTAGACCAGTCATGCTAGACTTGAGTTAAACTAGGTGTCCGTTTTGTTTTCCAGGTGAAAGATCACATTTACGAAAAACCTCAAATAAGCAGAAACCAAAGCCAGAAACTGTAGCGAAAATACAAGAGTCAACGATATGGAAGATGGAAAATGAATTCTACGAGTTTGCCGTGGACCAATTTGAATTCTTAAAACGTTTGACTTTTCAGTCTGTTGACCAAATACAACCAAATAGCAAACTTGCTTTAGAAACTCAAAATAAGCCAACCTTTGAGCTTTCTGACGGAAGGCTTTACGTAGAAAAGCCTAGTCAGTTCCATTATGAGAAGGTCCGACCAAGATGAGACCAAATAAATAATGTTTGATCGCAGTTCCAGATAAGGGGAAGTAATAAGGATAATTTGGGGATAATTTTCTTATTTTTTAAAAGCGTATGTTGTGGGTACTTGTTAGAATCGCCTCATTGAGGCGATTCTTACAAGTACCCACAAGTGTATGTTGTGGATACTTGTTAGAATCGCCTCATTGAGGCGATTCTTACAAGTACCCACAACATACGAGTATGCATAAAACAAGAAATAAAAAAAAAATTCCATTATTTAACCTCGTTAATCCTGCTTAAGTGGAGCCGTGGTTTGATGGATTTGTGATATAAAGTACTATGCTAAGTACCCACTACATTATCCACAACAGAAGAGGTTTGGCAGATATAGCCCGAATGTATACCAGTATTCATCGAACAAATGCCTTCTTGTTTAAAAGGACAGAAGGTTATGAGCTGCTTATCAAAGAAAGCAGAAAAAGTTGGTGGCAGCAAAAATTCTAACAGATGTTGCTGCATGTGTGAAACAGGACGAAAGAGAGTTAGAAGCAGCACAACGTGTTGTTTGATATTCTTCCCTTATCAAAATCTGTCTGGCCACTGGGACTATATGAGATAGTCCTAGTGTACCGTAATCATCCTAAGTATTGGGACAGACAGGCCTGAGCAAACAGTGCAGACCCAGATCAGACTGCTCCTGAAGGAGCAGTCTGATCAGGATCTACACTGTTTGCACGTCTGTCTCCACCTTTTTGGACTCCTTGTTGGATCACGAAACAAATTTGATGAAATTTAGGAGAATTACAGCAAGTTCTCAAGGTGTCCAAATTTTTAGGATTTTTACGGCATTATACTACATACATGTATTTCTCACCAGAAAAAAGTCATGACTCCTGCATTTCTGTTTTTGAGCTCTCTGCACTTGGTCATACTTTATGGGCGATAGCTCACAAGAATCTTGGCCCTCACCCATCGGGGCTTGAAGAAATAGATTGGGCTACATAGTGCTTCAACGCAGAGCTGAAAGTGACTGCACATTAGTACTGGTAAACCACTTAGAGGTCTAAGCCTGCCAAGGCACAGTGGTGCAAGTCTGAACATCCATGCTTATAAACCCCATTAGTTTCATTGGGTAGCAGGACTTGAGATGTCATTTCTAACACACACACACTAGAATCTTAATTCTTGCTTTTTCCATTTTTGAATTACAGTACCAGCCTTTGGTCAGAACACCATAACCATATATGATTCAGTGATGAGATTTCATCAGTGGATATACATATGTACAACACCTAGGATGATGTTTTGCAATCAAGAGTAATAACATTTCTAAGAGTAACCTGGGCCAAGTTGTTCAAAGCAATGTTAGCTTAACAAGCTAACAAACGATGTTGTTAGTTAACAAAGCAATTAAACCTTGCTCATTTAATATGGCAGATACGCTAATATTTTTGCTGCAAAAAATGTGAGCACCTTTTCCAAAAGTATAAAGCTGCTATCATTTTTTCAGCAAAAATAACACTATTTGTTTGTTTGATATGAGGTTAAACATCCCTGTCAACACTGTGTAGGTCATTTTATAGATGTTGCTTCCAATTTTGTTGGATTTTTACCCGACATTGAGATGAAATGACATCTCAAGCACTGCCGCCCAATGAAACGAATAGGTTTATAAGCATGGATGGTCCGACTAGCACCGCTTTACCTCGGCAGGCTTAGATCCTCTAAGCAGTTTACCGGTACTCATTAGCGGTCTGTTTCAGCTCAGCGTGGAAGCATCATGCAGCCCATATATTTCTTCAAGCCCAGATGGGTGGGGGCCTGCAAAACTAACACTATTTTAAACATTGTACTTGCCAGAACAGTTAACAATTTCACCACTAACAAGCTCGTTAAGCTAACAATGCTTTGAACAACTGGACCCAGGTTAAAAGCCAAAACATTAAATCTTAAATGACATAATGATAACACATCCATGTGGCATAGTGCATTCTTTCACGTCCCCAAAAAGGTTATTTTTCTGATGAAATTTTGTCATATTTTTCTTATTTATACACAAAACATAGGTTTTGGGTGCTCGTTAGAACCGCCTCATTGAGGCGGTTCTAACGAGTACCCAAAACATATGTCTTGGAGCAAAAATAAGAAAAATAGTGTTTATCTCCATAAACCCCAGTTTTCTCTATATTAAATGGGTTAAGAGGGGTGTTCATTACACAGACTTGTTAACATGATGGTCTAGCAAGTATGGTATCTGATACACAGATATTTTTGCTGAAAAAAGCTTAGTAGCATTTGGATTTGCAAAAGCTGTTTATTGTTTTTCAGCATATTTGTCATATTAAATGATTGAAGCTTTAATTAATCACAAACTAACATCATTGTCAGTTTTGAACAACAGTAATATTAATAACTCCTGGGGCCAGTTTTTCATCGCTAATGACATTGTTAGCTAACGAATTGTTAAAATTTTAATCTTTTTATATGGCAGATAAATTATACTATTATATTTTTGCTGAAAAAATGTGAGTACCAAAATTTTAGATATTGTACTTGCTAGAACAGTTAACAATATGACCACAAAGAGCTCATTAAGCTAATGAGGCTTTCAACAACTGGACCCTGATCCATATGATGTTATCATGTCCTATCTTTTAGATTTTGAGTTATCTGCCCTGTGCAAAACACTGTATCTGAATCATCTGAAATTTATTCAAGGTGAGTTTTGTACAGAATTCGAAAGACATCACAAGGCAGAAGCATTTGTGTCCAATGGACACTTTTTTTAGCTCGCCTGAACGAAGTGCAGGAAGAGCTATTGCACTACCCCTGGCTTTGGCATTCGTCCACATTTACAGTAAATATTTTAAGAGCTGATATTTTCCAAACCATATGATTGATTTGGTTCATGTTTGGTATTATGATAGATATAGGGCTATAGTTTTATTCAACAATACCACCGCCCATGCTCATGACCTCAAGGTCAAGGTCATAGTCTTAGAATTTTTATGTAAAAGTTTTTATGCCCGCAGGTATTATGTTATACCCTCTGACAGTTTGAGTGTCCATACGTCAGCGCCTCATAATTTCAAATCTGCTCCATTACTTTAATACCATTTGAGATATTTTCACGAAACTTCACAGATATGTAGAGCACCATCAAACGACGTGCAAAACATACGAACTATAACTTTGATTTTCCTACTTTTTGAATTATTACCCTTTGAAGAGTGAACATAACCATTTCTATCATAGTTTCGTATCCACTCAATAACTCTGATACCGTTTGAGATATATTCAAGAGTGGGTGAGTGTTTGAGTTTTACGTCCCACCAACAGCTAAGGTCATACGGAGACGGGACCTCAGTTTAAAGACTCATCTGAAAGTCTGGAGAAGCCCAGGATCGATCCTGTGATCCCTGGTTTACAAGGCGAGTAGCGTAACCACTACACCACAGAGGCTTCTAAGATATATTCAAGAAACTTCATAGTTATGTAGAGCACCATGAGACGATGTGCAGAACATACGAACAGTAACTCTGATTTTCCTACTTTTGGAGTTATTGCCCTTTGAACATCAAACAGCCATTTCTATCATAGCTTCATGTCCGCGCCAGAACTCTGATACTATTTTAGATATTTTCTTGAAACTTCACAGATATTTAGAGCATTATGAGATGTAGTGCAGAACATATGAATAGTAACTTTGATTTTCCTGCTTTTTTAGTTATTGCCCCTTAACATTGAACATAGCCATTTCTATCATGTAGTCTGTGATAAGCACTATATTTCCTGAACCTATTGATGGATTCTGACTAAACTTGCATGGTTACATCATAGTGATATGGGAAAACACCTATTAGGTTTTGATGACCTTGACCTTATTTTCAAGGGCACAGGCCCCAAAAAACTGTCAATTTTGGGCCAAAAATGCCATGTCTGCACCCTATCTCATGAATAAAATTTTGTCAAACTTGGTACAGTATATAATTGCAACCAACCAAAGATTTGATTAGATCCGAGTTATGGCCCTGTGAACATTGAAAATAGTCACCTCAGTCATGTATTGATGTCAACTTTATTTAGGGAAAGACTAATGCACCTTCAGTTTGACAGTGTTATGGCACATGCTTGATGTAAATGTAGTGGCGAGGCATGATGTAGTGCTTGCAGCGCTTTTTTTTTTTTAGAATTTTTTGTTAAATTTTTTAACTGCTCATATTTTCCCAAATTTGGTTCATATTTCATATGCTGATATAGGTCCAAAGCTGACTGGCCCCGATAGCTCAGTTGGTAGAGTGTCCGCTTCGGGGAACGGGAGGTCACGGGTTCGATCCCGGGCCGTGACATACCAAAGTCGTTAAAAATGGTACAAGCTGCTCCTCGCTTGGCATTCAGATTTACGGGGTAGAGCTAGGACTGGTCGACCCAGTGTCAGGATAATGTGACTGGGTGTGGTATCATGTAATGTGTCTGGGACATGATACTTCAGTGAGGCAGCACTATAAAAGTGAGCATTGAGCTCCCTGTCGCAACCAGACACCGTCGTGATATGACTAAAAAATTGTTGAAAGCGACGTTAAGCCCGAACATACACACACACACAGAGGTCCAAAGCTGTCCTCAAGGTCAAAGTCCTGGACAGAGAATTTTTATGTGAGAGTTTTTTTAACAGGTCATATTTTCCAAACCATATGATGGATTTGGTTAATGTTTGGTATGATGATATTTATAGGTCCAAAGTTGTATTCAGCAATTCCCCGCCCATGCTGATGGCCTCAAAGACACTTTCCCAGGTGAGCTATGCTGTCTGATGACAGCTCTTGTTTCTAGTGGGGATCCTCAGTCAGTTAGCTTCCCTTTATATCGGTGTCCAATAGCCAAATTATTTAGGCTTATATCATTAATACTCCTAATATTTTCAGAAGATACACATACTCATATATTAATTTTACCTGTTATGAAATGAATTTTAAATCATGTAGCTTGACAAAAGTTAAAAGAACTTGCTAACTTACAAAGAAGATTATATGTGAAACTTCAAAACGCAATTGAAGTCAGAAAAAAGTTTAACTTGATGTTAAACAGAAGTACCAATCAATGGAAGTTCCACTGAAAAAAAAAAAACAGGTGGTGTTGATGGAGATGTTTGTTTGTAGAGGGGCCCTCTTGCGATACACAATGGGAGTTAACTAACTGAGATTCCTTGTTCCTATTTATGTATCATATTGATACAGATAATAAAGACATTGGACACATAGCAACAGATAAGGTAAATAGTTTATGATAATTGAAGAATAGTTTTCCTTATTGCTTCATAAAACTATGTTGATGGTAGGCGGTTCTAATGAATACCCACAACATAGGTTTTTATGGAGAACTGACAACAGGTTCTTATTGAGAACTCACAAAAACTATCCTCCAATTATCACAAAATACATACCTTATCTGTTGCTATGCATAGCCCCTAATGAGGAGTAACGGGGATATTTTATGGATAATTTTCCTCATTTCTTCGATTTGTTTAGTTTGTTTGTATTGCAGTTTAAAGGCCCAGTCAACACTATTTTAGGTCATTTTTTGAGCCGGTCAGTTTACCAATCCACATTTTTCCTAGGCAGGCTTATATGTTATTGGTTAACCAGTAGAGTGCACATTCTTTTGCCAAAAACTGACAACCGCCCTTCTTGAATCAGCGGGAGAGAAGGACCGTAGAAAATATTTCATGATCAATCTGCACGAAAGAATGTTGCTGACCCAGGCAGGTATCGAACCCACGTCCTCCTGATCACCAGTCAGACATGCATCCAACTGAGCTACCAGGGCCGGCTTCTTGGTTTTGTTGTGAAAACCATGAAAATCATAAAAATTCGGACACCTTGAGGGCTTGCTGTAATTCTCCTAAAGTTTTAACCGATTTGATTCACGACCCAGCAAAGAGTGTAAAAGGTGTAGACAGGATGGCAAACAGTGTAGACCCTGATCAGACTGCTCCTTCAGGAGCAGTCTGATCTGGGTCTGCACTTTGCTTAGGTCTGGATACTTAGGATCATTGCAGTACTTGTTCGAATCACTGGAAACATATGTTGTGGGTACTTGTTAGAATCGCCTCATTGTACCCACATGATCCCCACATTATTCTCAGTGATTTTCCTTATCCGGGGCTATGAAATATGTCCCTGTTATCCTCAGACATCTGTTATTTTGATGTTTTGTGATATTTTAACTTGCTTATCCCTTAAAACATCAAGCTCCACCAGCAGATGACATTTTGAAATATTTTTTCCTTATTATTTCAGTTTGACCTTGAATAGTCAGAACTGATTTTCCCTGAAAAATTTTTATGCCCCCGCCATTCGAAGAATGGTGGAAAGGGCATATAGCGTTGCCCCTGTCCGTTAGTCCGTGTGTGCGTCCCTGCGTCCGAAACTTAAACGCAGTCAATAACTTCCTTATTTCTTGATGGATTTTAAAATTACTCGGCAGAAATGTTAACCATCATGAGACGACGTGTCACGTGCAAAACCCAGGTCCGTACTTCCAAACTCAAGGTTATACTTAGAGGTCAAAGGTCAAAAAAGGGTCCGAAACTTAAACGCAGTCAATAACTTTCTTATTTCTGGATGGATTTTGAAATTACTTTGGAGAAATGTTAACCATCATGAGTCGATGTGTCACATGCAAAATCCAGGTCCGTACCTCCAAGGTCAAGGTCATACTTGGAGGTCAAAGGTCAAGAAAAGGGTCCAAAACTTAAACGCAACCAATAACTTACTTATTTTTGGATGGATCTTGAAATTATTTTGAAGAAATGTTAACCATCATGAGACAATGTGTCACATGCAAACCCAGATCGGTACCTCCAAGGTCATACTTGGAGGTCAAATGGCATAAAAAGGGTCCAAAACTTAAACACTGTCAATAACTTTCTATGGATGAATACGAACATAGACATATTTTCGGGCGGGGGCATCCGTGTCCTATGGACGCATTTCTAGTTTTAAAAAAATGTTGTTTGCGATTTTTGCTTGATGTTTAAAGGGTCATGCTAGATTGGAGAAGTTGCGGGTATAGATATATTTAGCTCAACAGTTAGGCCAGTAGTTAAAGGAATAACTGATGATAATTCAAGAATATATAGTTGTGTAGCTAGTTCTCAACAAGTTGCCTCACCGAAGCAGTTTTGATAAGCACGTTGAACAGAAAAAAGAGAGAATCATTTGTCTTTTTTTTCCACTGGTACAAGGAGGAGAATTGCAAGGAAAAGTTTGATTAGGCTGACTGACAGGCTCAATAGGACTTTAGTTTCTTGCACAGATAAGGAAATCTTAGATTTTTACACTTGGATAGAAATTTTTCTCCTACCCATCTCCTAGGTTATAACACACAGGGCTTGGATAAGACTTGAGAATTCTCAAAGCTTCAGATAAGGGGGTATCCACACATTTATTTTAAGCCGTTTAAGTCAGCGTAGGCGTAGCCTGTTTGAAGCATTATTCTCCTCAACCTATGGATGGATTTTGATCAAACTTGCATAGACACAACACTAGAATAAGGGAAAACAGTTGTTAGGTCATGATGACCTTGACCTCATTTTCAAGGTCAAAGCCACCCCAAAACAGTCATTTTTTGGCCAAAAAGGGCTTTCATTAACAAATTGATTGATTTCAATCAAACTTGGTACAATATATCATTAAAACAAACGGCATATTTGATTAGATTTTGGTGACCTTAACCTCATTTCCAAGGTCACAGCGACCCAAAAACAGTCATTTTTGGGCCAAAAATGGCTTGTCTGCACTCGATCTCATTAACACATTGATGAATTTTAATCAAACTTAGTACAATTTATCATTACAACAAATTGCAGATTTGATTAGATTTTGGTGACCCTGACCTCATTTCCAAGGGCACAGTGACCCCAAAACAGTCATTTTGGGCCAAAAATGGCTTTTCTGCACTCTAGTTCATTAACCAATTGATTAATTTTAGTCACACTTGGTACATGTACAATGTATCAATACAACATACCACAGATTTTATTAGATTTTAGTGACCTTCACCTCATTTTCAAGGTCACAGCAACCCCAAAACAGTCAATTTTGGGCCAAAAATGACTTGTCTGCACTGTATCTCATTAACAAATTGATTGATTTTCTTCTAACTTGGTACAATATATCAATACAACAAACTGCAGATTTGGTTAGATTTTGGTGACCTTGACCTTTTTACAAAGTCACAGCACCCCAAAGACAGTCAATTTTGGGTGAAAAATGGCTTGTCTGCACTCTGCCTCATTAACGAATCGATTAATTATAGTCAAACATGGTACAATATATCAATACAACATACCACAGACTTTATTTGATTTTTGTGACCTTGACCTTTTTTCAAGGTCACAGGGGTCACAGGCCCCTCCAAAACAGTCAATTTTGGGCCAAAAATGGCTTGTCTGCACTCTAAGGCCAAAGTCTCCTGAAACCTGTTCTTTTGGGGCCAAAAAATGGCTTATCTGTAACCAACGATAAACCTATATCATTTAAGAATTTATTAATGTTGGTCAAAATCGGTACAATATTTAATTACAGTCTACCAAATTTGTCTGGTGATCTGAGCTTTTTAATGACTGTTTGTTTTTTAAGGTCACAGGCTTCCGAGAAAACTGTCAGTTTTTGGCCAAAAATGGCTTGTTTGCAGCTTACATTTTGGTGATTTTAACCTAGTTATTAACCGGCCCCGATAGCTCAGTTGGTAGAGTGTCCGCTCCGGGGAACGGGAGGTCATGGGTTCGATCCTGGGCCGCGACATACCAAAGTCGTTAAAAATGGTACTAGCTGCTCCTCGCTTGGCACTCAGATTTACAGGGTAGAGCTAGGACTGGTCGACCCAGTGTCAGGATAATGTGACTGGGTGTGGTATCATGTAATGTGTCTGGGACATGATACTTCAGTGAGGCAGCACTATAAAAGTGAGCATTGAGCTCCCTGTCGCAACCAGACACCGTCGTGATATGACTGAAAAATTGTTGAAACCCGAATTCACACACACACCTAGTTATTAAAGTCAAATGGGTGTTTTAAGATATATTTATGGTGGTGGGGGGGGGGGGGGAAACACTGTTTTCCTCTGAAAACATTTCTAGTTTTCTTGTTTCTGCACAAAAATGTATGCTATGGGTACTCATTAGAAGCCCCTGGCTGTGGCCCTTCTAATGATTACTAACGACATATCACTTTCAGGCGGGGAATGTGAACCCATGTTCCCAGTCAAGAATCAAAATAATGAATTTGTTATACTGGAAAGCTTTTTGACAACATTTTGTACATTAAAGTAATGTTTTCCAAAGGGGTTACTTGTAGCGGACATCATCAGTAGGACATATTTATATATGACATCGTCAAACGCGCCCTTCTGCATGCACTACGTTGATAACGGCGCTTAGTGGTAAAATGTTTAAATCGTGTTTGAATGAGAGTTTTATAACGGAAAACAATGAAATAAAGTACCGTTTGACTGAAAAACAATCTGAAGTTTTTATTTACAAATTTATTTGTTGGAAATTATTGTGGTGCATGAAATTATTCTGCTTTTATTTCATATTAATTGCAGTAAGTCCAAAGTAGCTGTATAACAACGCACAGTGTGTAACCATAAAACTGGCAATATACCTCCTAAAGTGACAAGTTTGAAGACGGATACCCCGTGATTTATTAGCTCACCGTCACGTAGTGACGAGGTGAGCTTTTGGGATCACTTTTTGTCCGTCGTCCGTCGTGCGTCCGTCCGTGCGTCCGTGCGTCCGTGCGTAAACAATTTCTTCAAACGACATCTCCTCTTAAACCACTGAGCGGATTTTGACAAAACTTCACAGGAATGATCCTTAGGTGGTCCCCTTTCAAAGTTGTTCAAATGGTTCCGGTCCGTTGCACATATAGGTCACAGGAGCCAAAAATAGATTTTTTTCACCAAAAACTTAAAAAATCTTCTTCTCTGAAACTGCAAGGCCCAGGTCTTTGATATTTGGTATGAAGCTTCATCTAGTGGACCCCTACCAAGATTGTTCAAATTATAGTGCTGGGGCCAAAAATGCCCCCGCCCCGGGGCCCTTTGGTTTTACATGGGCTTATATAGGGAAAATCTTTAAAAATCTTCTTCTCTGAAACTGCAAGGCCCAGGTCTTTGATATTTGGTATGAATCTTCATCTGGTGGACCCCTACCAAGATTGTTCAAATTATAGTGCTGGGGCCAAAGATGCCCCCGTCCCAGGGCCCTTTGGTTTTACATGGGCTTATATAGGGAAAATCTTTAAAAATCTTCTTCTCTGAAACCACAAGGCCCAGGTCTTTGATATTTGGTATGAATCTTCATCTGGTGGACCCCTACCAAGATTGTTCAAATTATAGTGCTGGGGCCAAAGATGCCCCCGCCCCAGGGCCCTTTGGTTTTACATTGGCTTATATAGGGAAAATCTTTAAAAATCTTCTTCTCTGAAACCACAAGGCCCAGGACTTTGATATTTGGTATGAAGCTTCATCTAGAGGACCCCTACCAAGATTGTTCAAATTATAGTGCTGGGGCCAAGAATGCCCCCGCCCAGGGGCCCTTTGGTTTTACATGGGCTTATATAGGGAAAATCTTTAAAAATCTTCTTCTCTGAAACTGCAAGGCCCAGGTCTTTGATATTTGGTTTGAATCTTCATCTTATGGACCCCTACCAAGATTGTTCAAATTATAGTGCTGGGGCCAAAAATGCCCCCGCCCCGGGGCCCTTTGGTTTTACATAGGCTTATATAGGGAAAACCTTTAAAAATCTACTTCTCTGAAACCGCAAGGCCCAGGTCTTTGATATTTGGTATGAAGCTTCATCTAGTGGACCCCTACCAAGATTGTTCAAATGATAGTGCTGGGGCCAAAAATGCCCCCGCCCCAGGGCCCTTTGGTTTTTCATGGGCTTATATTGGGGAAAATCTTTAAAAAATCTTCTTCTCTGAAACTGCCGGGCCCAGGTCTTTGCTATTTAGTATGAAGCTTCATCTAGTGGACCCCTACCAAGACTGTTCAAATTATAGTGCTGGGGCCAAAAATGCCCCCGCCCCGGGGCCCTTTCGTTTTATATTGGCTTAAATAGGGAAAATCCTTAAAAATCTTCTGCTCTGAAACCACAAGGCCTAGGTCTTTGACATTTGGTATGAAGCTTCAGCTAGTGGACCTCTACCAAGATTGTTCAAATAATAGCCCTGGGGCCACAAATGCCCCCGCCCCAGGGCCCTTTGGTTTTACATAGACTTATAATAGAGATAATCTTTGAAAATCTTCTTCTCTGAAACAACAAGGCCCAGGTCTTTGATATTTGGTGTGAAGCTTCATCTAGTGGACCTCTATCAAGATTGTTTAAATTATAGCCCTGAGGCCAAAAATGCCCCTGCACCGGGGCCATTTGGTTTTACATAGGCTTATGTAAGGAATATATTTAAAAAAATCTTCTTCCCTGAAGCCGCAAGGCCCAGGTCTTTGATATTTGTTGTGTAGCTTCATCTAGTGGACCTTTGCCAAGATTGTTCAAATTATAGCCTTTGTTGATATTTGGTATGAAGATTCACCTTTTTAGACCTCCCTCAACATTATGCACATTATAACCCTGGGGTCAATAATGGCCCTCCCCGTTGCCCACTTGTTACTCTATGGATCAGGTGAGCGATCCAGGGCCATCATGGTCCTCTTGTATTATGATTATACACCACAACCTCTTTGTAACACTGTTGTTGGGGGTCCAAAGCAGAAACCTTGTTAATTAAACATAGTAAATACATGGTTAGTGTCTTTAATAATAAAATATAATCGGTGGGCCTGAGACAATTTTATAGCTTGCCCCTATAAAATTGGCGCAGGGAACCAATTATATAATATTAATAATGAGACTAATCGAGTATTTAGTTTATTCCACATCAAGGGGTTTTGCAAGGGTTTCACCATAATAGACTGCAGACATTGTGACATGATAAACAACATTCAGTTGGCACATGTAGTATAATGTGACATCAAAGTATGTAACATTTCTGATGTCACCACACCACATAGACCTCAGAAACAACATGGTCACTCGATTAAAAGTCTATCAGCGCTTTTCATTCTATATGATAATTTGCAAATAAATAGTTTATTAAAATAGCTTTAGAAATTATTTTCGCCGTTTGGACGCAACAGCAGCAGCAGTAGGCAATTATTCCAACTGGCCATTCAAACCAGGAAAGCCATTTAAGAATCTAGCTGAAATTTCTGAAATTTATTATACCCCCGGCATACGAAGTATGCTATGCCATAATGGGGCAATGTAGTTTTTGTCATGCCGTTCGTCCATTCATCCATGTCTCCATCTGTCTGTTGGTCCTTCCATCCGTCTGTCCGTTAACAATTTGGTTAAAGTTTGCTAAGAGATTGTATCTTCTGAACCCTTTGATAGATTTAGTTGATACTTAAACTGAAGTTACATACTGGTCTAAAGATTTCATTCATGCATGTCCCCACCCCCACAATGACCTTGAGGTCGATGTCACAGACTTAGAAATTTTACATTTGGTTTAAGTTTTATGACAAAGTTTATAGATGCCTGTATGTTCTAAACTCTAACACAAATTCAGTTGACATTGGCATCAATGTTGCATACCAGTCCAAAGATTTCATGATGTATGTCCCTTCCCCCACACATGGTGACCTTGACCGCAAAGTCACAGACTTAGAAGAAATTTTACATTTGGTTAAAGTTTTATGACAAAGTTTATAGATACCTATATGTTTTAAATTCTAAGACAAATTCAATTGATACTTGCATAGATGTTGCATACCAGTCCAAAGATTTCATTGATGCATACCCCACCCTGCTGCTTCAGTAAAATTGATGCCCTCACCCCTTCAGTAACTTTGATGCCCTCACTCCCTTAGTCCATTTAGAAATTTTATGTTTGGTTTAGCTTTTAGCTTGACTTTTTCATTCATATTACATACAAGCTTGAAAGATATATCAGAGGGTGGCGCTGGCCTGGGGTATATGTGACCCACTGGTCGCTTTCTTTAGTTTAAAAAATGTAGCAAAGCTAAGAACTTGTACTGCGGTTGTTTTCATGGGTATAGAGGGTTGCATATTATTGTTTACACTTGCAAACAAGCTACCT
The DNA here is from genome assembly GCA_963580285.1 of Lucinisca nassula. NCBI lineage: Eukaryota > Metazoa > Mollusca > Bivalvia > Lucinida > Lucinidae > Lucinisca > Lucinisca nassula. The sequence goes on from OY757010.1 coordinate 53,857,559, forward strand.
GAAAAGTAGGTCTGGTCTATAAAGGGTCACTAGATGTATTAAAGGACAGTAGAAGGTATTATAGGTCACTACCTATAATAGCATGCATTTATACAACCCCCTCTATTAGGCTACTAGAATGACTGATTGCAGTATAAAATGGGGTTATATCCAATCAAAAATTTGAGATTATATATTTTAATTACGTCATTAATGTTCATTTTTCTGTATCTATACATTGTTGGGATGCATCTTAAAACTGTGTTATATCCATTTAAGATTTACAAAGTCATTTTTCTGTCACTCAAGCTCAGTTGTATGTAGATACTGTTCCACTATGAAAGAAAGTGTACCTTAATCTGATTATAACACTACTCATTATAAGACTGTTTTGGATATAATATAGCTTTAACCCAGCTAGCAAAGAATGCCGGGCCAACGTTGGGGCCGATAGCGGTACGACGTGGTAATGTCGTACCGCTATCGGCCCGACGTTGGCCCGTGGTTTGTGCTGGCAGGGAAGATGGAACCCCAAAATGGTCATTTTTCTATATAATAGCACATTTTTGTTTGGATATAAATTAGTGGTTAATAAATATGGTTTCTGTTTTGGACCCCAACATTAGTGTTATAAAGAAGTTATGATGCATGTGTATATACATGTCTGTGAAAATGAAAGTTAGCTAAGAAGTCAGGTGTATACATGTATTATACACTGTATATATTGAATTTTTGTTTATTGATATTAATGTATATGTTGCCTAGAAATGAAATACAATTTATTAGGATATCACACCCATGTGACATGATTGAACCCATTTAGTACCGGAAACCCCAAAACGGGTACCAGGGCAAACATTGCAGGCCCAGATCAGACGCCGCAGAATGCGGCATCTGAACAGGGCCTACACTGTTTGCAAAAGGTTGAGCCACTTTCCTAATAAATTTTTAAGAAAACAAGACCGGACACCCCTAAATTTTGAAATGGACTCCTGCTATATATATGGAGGAACATTCCATTTGGTAGAAAAAGGGTTAATTATTGACTATTGAGTCATTGGACATGATGTGATGTGGACCAGAAAATACCAATATTGACAAATGTGAAGCCGAGGAGCAAATTCTTTCCTTTAACTGATTTAGTACCAGAAACCCCAAAACGGGTAGCCTGGCAAACAGTGCAGGCCCAGATCGGACACCGCAGAATGCGGCGTCTGATCAGCGCCTCCACTGTTTGCAGAAAGTTCAGCAATTTTCCAAATAAATTTGAATGAAAACACAACCTGACACCCTAAATTTTGGAATGGACTCCTCCTATTTTTAAGGTGGAAGATTCCATTTGGTACAAAAAGGGTTAAGAGATGATCCCCTTTTCAAACAGGAAGTGACAGAAGTTGTTTATCTTGTAAAAATGGTTTAACCCTTTTTGTACCAAATGGAATCTTCCTCCTTATACATGTATATAGCAGGAGTCCATTCCAAAATTAAGGGCTGTCAGGTTGTTTTCTCTAGAAAATTTATTTGGAAAATGGCTTAACTTTTCGCAAACAGTGTAGGCCCTGATCAGATCCCACATTCTGTGGTGTCTGATCTGGGCCTACACTGTTTGCCAATTACCCCTTTTGGGGTTTCCTGTACCAAATGGGTTAAAATACATGAGATGTGACGTATCTTATATTTCACTAAATAACAAAATTGTTGACAGAAATTGTAAAAAGTTAAATACAGTCAACCCTCTTTATACCGACATTAGTTATAACGGCAAAACTTGTTATAACGGCAATTTCAATTGAATGACTACTTTGCTAAAGGCTTAGCCTACCTTTCCGAGCCGCGTGGGCTTCCCTTGGGTTGGAAATGCACAAATCGAGTTGATAGTCATAAAAGATTTTTGTAATCTAATACTCCAAGAAACAAATGTTATAGATATTGGTAGAATCGCCTCACAGAGGCAATTCTAACAAATATCTATAACATTTGTTTCTTGGAGTAACGATGGGGGAAAAAGGCCTTTTATTACCTATCATACTCGTAACTGGTATTCTTTATAACGACAAATTCTTTTAAAACAGCACAATAATAGGGAACAAATACTGTCGTTATAAAGAAGGTTCTCTGTACAGTTGTTTTGTTGAATAAAATATTGAATGTACAATAAAACAAGATCAAGTATGTTCCTTTTATATAGTGTACCTACATTTGATATTACATCAAAACTTGTTAAAACGCCAGTCGCCAGTTCAAATGGAATGAATGGTAGCTCCGTATGAGATATTTGAGAGTATATATGGGCCCCGTCAAGCGATTTTGGTACTTATCGCCTATGCGAGCAGCGGAGGTTCAGGCGAGCCTGCGCATCCGCGCAGTCTCGCCAGAACCTTCGCTGCTCGCTCATACAAGCAGTGAATCAAGAGAGACCTTCAGACAGAAAGCTATATCCCTGGCCCCTCTGAATGGCTGGGCATGCGCAGTTAAAGTTTGTCATGACGGAATGCTCGAAGACACAAATTTGCTTGGCGGGGCTCATATGTTTTGAACATGTATTTCACACTCCAAGAAACAGATGTTGCGGGCTTTTGGACATTCTAACAAATGTCTTCAACACTTGTTTCTTAGAGTAGCCCTTTTAGTACCTATTATGATACCACAGTAAAATAGAAGTAAAGGCAATGATCAAGCATCGATACAATTAACACACAGCTCCCATCAGAGATGCCAAGGGAAAGAAACACAAACATGAAACAACAGACCCTAATGGAAACATCACTAGGGGAAAGTCAAAAGGACAGTTACTTTCCCACAAAATGGGCAATTGGCTATCCAAAGCAAAATGATATACGCGATACACACACTCAAAGACAAGCCTTAACAAAAATAAACCACGGCAGAAGAACTGCCTTGGAACGATCAGTGAAACAAATTCCACTGGGGTGTGGGGGGTGCTTAAATCTATTTTACGTGGCCACAATCCTCGACCTTACTTCCGTCGCGATTTAGACAAATAATTTGTTCAGTCGGCATGAAGGCCTCCTAACTTTTCAGTGCAATATCTCCGTGAACACAAAAAAATCAAACAACCACAGAAATGAAACAATGTCGAGGACTCAACAGCAAGAAATCACTGAAATGCTGGAGCAAAAGAAAACCAACAGTTAGACTCAGATGGGCCCGACCAGAGTCAATCAGGCACCAACCAATATTACACCAACCAACCAGTAAACCCGCTTCATATGGGCATTTATTAGAATGACAAACCAAAGCAACAAGTTCAATGGAATGAATTCTTAATCTTAAGGTTTAGCCTTGGTTCTGATAAATGCTGCCATCCCTTGAGTTGGAAATGCGTCCATTGAATCCATATTGGTGAAAGACTTGTAATGTAAAACACCAATAAATAAATGTTAAGGATATCTGTAAGAATTGCCTCAGTGTAAATGGTGAGTTGATTCTAATGATTTCCCACAACATTTGTTTCTTGGAAAAAAAGGTCCTTTATTCCCTGGTGGGCTACTTCTAATTGGGCTTCTATATAGCAGCAAATTCTTTATAATGGTAAAATGTAAGGGATTTGATTGATTTGTGGTTAAACGTCCCTGTCATCACTATTTAGGTCATTTTTGAAACATTGCTTCCAATTTTGTGGGACTTTTACCCGAAATTGAGATGAAATGACATCTGAATCCCTGTCGACCAATGAAACCAATAGCGTTTAAATGTTTATATGTAGAGACACACACCACTTTGCCTGGGCAGGCTCAGACCTTCTAAGCAGTTGGCCAGGAAATGTAATAAGGGGACAAGTTCTTAATAACGACTCGTTATTAAGACAAAACTTGTATCTTACATTTTAATGAGAGTCCTCTGTACTTATTGGGAGTCTTTTTAGCAGCAAATTATTCATAACAGCAAAATGTTAGGAAACAAATACTGTTGTTATAATGATGGTCCTCTATTACTTAACCTCTTGCACACATTTTACAGATAAACTTCCCACACTATGCTCAGGCTTAAGTTGGTTCCACCTCTTTCAACCAGTCTTGGCAGTTGTATTTTGTTTGTACACATAAAAGCTTATACTCATCAAGGTGATTCTATGGGGTAACCCAACATAATACCTTTATTTTATCCCATTTTACTGTAATGATCATTGGCCAGCCTCGGTAGCTCAGTCGGATGCGCATCTGACTGGTGATCAGGATGCGTCGGTTCGATACCTGCCGGGTTTCTGGTGCAAAAGAATGTGCACGGTACTGGTTAACCGCTTATGTATAAGCCTGCCCAGGAAAAGTGTGGATAGGTAAACTGACTGACACAAAAATGACCTAAAATAGTGTTGACTGGGTCGTCAAACTCCAATACAAACAAACAAAAATGACCTAAAATAGTGTTGACTGGGCCATTAAAGTATTTAAACTCAATACAAACCAACAAACAAACTGTAATGACCCTAAGTATTGGGACAGACAGGCCTTAGCAAAAGCTCCCGCCCATAGGGGCTTGAAGAAATATATGGGCTGCATGATGCTTCCACGCAGAGCTGAATCCGGCACGCACACTAGTACTGGAAACCGCTTAGAGGATCTAAGCCTGTCCAGGAACCGCGGTGCGAGGCGGACCATCTATGCGAATAAACCCTATTGGTTTCATTGGGCGACAGGGCTTGAGATGTCATTTCATCTCAATGTTGGGTAAAAGTCCCACAAAATTGGAAGCAACGTCTCCAAAATGACCTTTACAGTTTTGACGGGGACGTTAAACCTCAAATCAAACAAAGGCCTTAGCAAACAGTACAGACCCAGATCAGTCTGATCAGGGTCTACACTGTTTGCAATTCCCTTGGCACTTTTTGGAGTTCTTGCTGAATCGTGAAACAAATTTGCTAAAATATTAGGAGAATTACAGCAAGTCCTCAAGGTGTACGAATTTTGGGGATTTTTGTGGTAAATGGGACAGTAGCAAGATGGATTTCACTGTATGCAAAAAATGCAGCTATTTTCTAAATAAATTTTCAAAACAAGAAACAACATAAACTTCGAAATGGACCCCTGCTTTATATAATGTGGAAGATTCCATTCAGTACAAAATACATGTAGGTTAAAAGTCAACAAAATATGCCTTCTCACCCAGCTGTATGATTACAGTATTTACGGTATGTCTTCAGATATATGCCTGAGTAAATAGTGTAAACCCAGCTGGGACATGGGTCTACACTGTTTGCCACACATCCACCTATTTCTAGACAAAACATTGGACACTAAGTTGTAATGGTTCACATTCTAGAACTGTTATGGTAAGATGTTGAAGTGTCTGAATATTTGTTTGTTTTGTTTGATTTAAAGTTCAACATCCCCATCAACACTGTATAGGCCGTTTTGGAGACGTTGCTTCCAATTTTGTGGGGCGTTTACCCGACACTTCTCAAGCCCTTCTGCCCAATGAACCAATAGGGTTTATTTGCATTGACGGTCCAACTGGCACCACTTTCCCTTCGGCATGCTTAGAACCTCTAAGCAGTTTACCAGTACTAATGTGCTGTTGGTTTCAGCTCTGCTTGGAAGCATCATGCAGCCCATTTATTTCTTCAAGTCCCAATGGGCGGTGGGCACTACATTGTAATGGTTCGCATTCTAGAACAGATATGGTAAGGTGTTGAAGTGTCAAAATAGGTAGGATAAATATGGTCTCTCTAAAATGGCTAGAACAACCCCTATCTGGAATTTTCATGGTCCCCCAAGCCACTGAAGTTTGCACACAGTGAGTTTGGTACGCACACAATGAGTGCCATAAAAATCCTAAAAATCGGGACACCTTGAGGACTTGCTATAATTCTAATTTATATGTTTCATGATCCAGCAAGTAGTCCAAAAATTGAAGATGGAATGGCTAACAGTGTAGTCCCTGATCAGACTGCTTCTGGAGCAGTCTGGTCTGTCAGACTGCTTCTGGAGCAGTCTGGTCTGGGTCTCCACTGTTTGCTTAGGCCTATCTGTCCCAATACTTAGGATCATTATGGTAAGTTTATTTATGGGTTTCATATACCCTCTAAAGTGTTGCCATCTTTGCAAGGCAAGGATACAGAGCTCACTAGGTTCATTACGAACATTGGTAACTATGTTCCTTACGCACATGGGTAAGGAATGCAGTAGACTCAGTACCCTTGGATGTTCTTGTCCATTGGGATCATTGATGCCACTGAGGAATTTTGAAAATATCTGAGGGTCACTGAAGAGGTCTAATTGGCAGAAACTAGCTAGCCCACTTGGGCTAGGGTTTCAGTTTTGTGTTGAAGTCTTGCATCCAAGGAATTACCTTTTTTGCCGCGCGTGTTATTTAAGGGGAATGGGAACATCTGGCAGATTTTTCCACCATTTTTCAAAGGGGGACAACTTTCGGGACTTCCTGTTCGCTTTTCTATAAGCCTGTCCAACCGAGAAAGGGGTCTACTCTTAAAGAAAAAAATTTGCTCCTCGGGAGCAAATTCTTTCCTTTAAGAGTTGACCCCTATTGACATTGGAGACAAAATACTTTTGCAGGAGTTGCCTCCCCTGAAAGTGTTCCCATTTCCCTTAATAGCATTGCAGGATATAGGAGTCCAATTTTCCATCTGTTCATCCGTTTGGTTGTGGAACCGTCAATATTTGCAGCCACCCTAGCGTTCACCCAAGCTTCATCAGCGATACTTGGTACAAACGTTTATCTAGGGGTGACACCTTTAATGTGACATTGACCAGCATTTCATGGTTCACTGACTTTGTGAAAATTTGTGACCTACCTAGTGTCCACCCAGATGGTCAAGTTTATTTCTCAAGAACTATTAGAGCTTGCTGATTAATGTTACTTGGTACAAACTTGTATCTAGGGATGGCAAGTTTAATGCAAGCATTCATATTTGACCTTGACCTAGAATTCATGGTTCACTGACTTTGTGAAAATTTTCGACCATCCTAGCATTCACCCAAATGGTCAAGTTTATTTTTCAAGAACTATAAGAGCTTTAGTAATGGTACTTGGTACAAATTTGTATCTAGGGACGGCAAGTTTAATGCAAGCATCTATCTTTGACCTTGACCTATAATTCATGGTTGACTGACTTTGTGAAAATTTTCAACCACCCAAATGGTCAAGCTTATTTTTCATGAACTATAAGAGCTTCAGTAATGGTACTTTGGTACAAACTTGTATCAAAGGATGGCAAGTTTAATGGAAGCATCCATTTCGTACATTGACCTACATTTTTCACTGACTTTGTGAACTATTGTGTCAAACCTAGCGTTCACCTAAGTGGTCAAGTTCATTTCTCAAGAACCACGAGAGCTTCGTTAATGATAATTGATACAAACTTGTATCTAGGAATGACAACGATGATGCAAGCTTCCATATTTGTCCTTGACCTTCATTTCATGGATTACGATTCTTTGATCAATTAGGTCAACCCTAATGTTTACTACTGTTTAAGTTCATTTTTCTCAAAACTATAAGAACTTCATTAATGATACTTGGTACAAGCTTGCATCTATGAATGGCAGCTTTTGTGTATGCATCCATGGTTCAGTGACTCTGTGCTCCCCCCCCCCCCCCCCCCCCACACACACACACACAGAGGCACGAGATAGCCTTCGGTGGAATCTTGTATAGAACATTTTTCAGATGCACGTTTGGCCACCCGTTCACCCAGGTGATAAAATGGTGCACAGGAGTATATTTTACCGGCCTCGTACATTTTTATTGGCTATAACACAATTGTTTGATTAAAGGTTTCTACTGTAGACCCCAACATTAGTCTTATAGAGGGCCACATGGAAGATTAGTACTGCTACTAAATGTGTTACCCTCTATAAATAAGGTTGATTATTATTATTATTATTATTATAAAGAGGTAGGGTGCATATTTAGTGGTTAATCCAAAATTTGAATTTCAAATATACTTAAATGCAATAGTACGCCGAATACTTGATCCATGTCCTAGCACAGGTCCTTAGTCTAGACTGTGCAGATGCAAACAAGGCAGCCTCGATAGCGCAGTGGTAACGCGTTCGACTTATGATCGAGAGGCTGTGCGTTCGAATCCGGCCACCGGTATCGCGATGTGCCGTTGGGCAAGACACATAATGCCCCACTCCACCCAAGTGTAAATGGGTAGCAGTGGTGTAAAAGCCACTGCATTTCTCTCTCGCACGCGTGAAAACACCCGGAATGCATGTTCAAGAGCGATTCAATAAGCTTGAAGCTTTCATCATAAATTAGTATAAACTAAAAACTAAACAAGGTAATTTAACCTGGAATCTTCCTCCTTATATATAGTAGGAGTCCAGTTCAAAATTTAGTGGTGTCAGGTTGTGTTTTCTTCAAAATTGATTTGGAAAATGGCTGAACTTTTTGCAATGTAGGCCCTGATCATACGCCTCGTTCTGCTGCGGCGTCTGATCTGGGCCTGCACTGTTTCCCAGGGTACACGTTTTCGGGTTTCCAATAAAAAATGGGTTAAGTGACCTTTATAGTTGAAGTACAAAAGGGTCTGGACTCCAGTCTGGTTCAACGAATATATGATTTATTTATGAGATTGGGGAATGCAGCCAGAGGAAAGAATTCATTGAAACGACACGTCAACTCTTGTGGGTCATGTGTCGTCTCACTGAGAACTTTTTAGGGAGAAAAGAGATAGTAGAGAAAGTGGAGGAGATGAAAGAGAAGGACAAGGGGAGACAGAGAAAAATAAATGGAAGTGTAGAAACCGTACAAAAAAAAAACAACAAACATTCCCCCTCTAATACCTGCGTTCCTTCTATCAAGAAAGGCTAACAGGTGTAGCCACATCTTGGAGCAGAAGCTGGAGTTATTTCCCTTATGTGAAAATTCAATATTGTGTATTCATGGGAGGCTAATGGTTATTGCTGAGGTAAGAAGTGGAAATCAGAGTTATATCTCTTGATATTGTATTGTATGTGTAAGAAAAAAAAACACATGGGGCGTCTGATTTGTTTGTTTGATTTGAGGTTTAACGTCCCCGTCAACACTGTAAAGGTCATTTTGGAGACGTTGGTTCCAATTTTGTTGGACTTTTACCCGACATTGAGATGAAATGACTTCTCAAGCCCTGTCGCCCAATGAAACCAATAGGGTTTATTAGCATGGACGGTCCGCCTCGCCCGCAGTTCCTGGACAGGCTTAGATCCTCTAAGCGGTTTACCAGTACTAGTGTGCGGGCCGGATTCAGCTCTGCGTGGAAGCATCATGCAGCCCATATATTTCTTCAAGCCCCTATGGGCGGGGGCCGGCTTAGGTGTACACTAACATGAGCTGAGTCAATTTTCTTTATACACTCTGTCATAAAAACAACTTTTGTTTTGTTTTGGTGTTTTACGGCATAGTCAGCACTATGTAGGCCATGTCGAGTTGTCAGTTCATCTAACTACACTTCTTGGGCCATGGAATCTTTCCTCCTTATATATAACAGGAGTCCATTTCAAAATTTAGGGGTGTCAGGTTGTCTTTTCTTCAAAATGTATTTGCAAAATGGCTGAACTTTTTGCAAACAGTGTAAGCCCTGATCTGGGCCTGCACTGTTTGCCAGGGTATACGTTTTGGGGTTTCTGGTACAAAATGTATTAAGCGGTTAACCAGTATAGTGCACATTCGTCACTGCCCTTCTTGAATCAGTGGGAGAAAATGACCGTAGAAACGATTTCATGATTAAGCTCCACAAAAGAATGTTGACAACCCCAACAGGTATCGAGCCCGCCTCCTCCTGGTCACCAGTCAGATGTGCATCCTACTGGGCAAGAATTATGTGTGGCTATAAATAACTGTTACCGAAATTTTGTACAAATCTGTGATAATTATGCGGATGGAAGTATTAGCTTTTACAAAAAGCTTGAGGCTACGCTTAGCACACATTAATTTGTGCAGTGGTATGTCAAATGACAAAGCTGCTCATGTGTATTCCGTATAAGTGTGCCAGTAAATACTGAAACTTGTATAATAGCCAAAGATTCCAAAAGTTGACTCCAGTTTCATATGTAAACAAAACTACCAATCTTTTGCTAAGGAAACGAAAAATCAGTAGAACAGATGCATCTGCCTTTTCAGTGAAAACAAACAAAAAAGATGTACTGTATCATCGAAGGGAAGTGAACATCATGTGAACCCAGAAAACAGAGGGTGGAATAAATTTACGGAAGTGTTCCGGTCAATCCCGGTTTTTGATCATTATAACAAATAACACTACTGACCAGTCAATAGATTATAGCATTCAGTCAGTAATGGCCTTTTCTTTTAATCTTCTGGAGCAAAAGTAAACCTTATGTAGTCTACACCCACAGGCGTAGACAATAGCACGGATGACATGCTAATAGAAAATAACATTCAACTAGCCATGACCTTTTATTAAATGCTTCCGGAGCAAAAGTCATCCTTAAGATTGTCTACGCCCGTGGGCGTACACAACCAGTAGTGTAAAGGTACTGTACTTAGTAACTTTTGGTAACGGCCGACCCAAAAGCTGATGTTGATAAGATACTTTAAAAAGTTAAGCTTTGAAAATATAATATGTTATTATACAAGATATATTAAGCCGCTTTGCTCCTCATTTCACATTTTCAACAACTCCGCAAACTGTTGATTTGCAGTTGATCGATTGACAGGTTTAACGTCCCTGTCAACACTATTTAGGTCATTTTGGAGACGTTGCTTCCAATTTTGTGGGACCTTTACCCGTCACTGAGATGAAATGACATCTCAAGCTCAATGCAGCCAAATCGGTTTATATTATGATGGCCGGTTCAACTCGCACCACTTTGCCCTGTGGCTTTGCAGTGGGGACGGGGAGAGTGGGGGACGGGGTGTTGAAAATGTAAAAAGCAAACAGCTAAGTTGAGTACGAAAAAAGTTTTAGAACCTTTCATATAATCATTTTTCTCCTCATATTAGCAAGATTTTTACATGGATTTAGTTTTTAATGACAGGTTCTATCTGTCTATTCTTGCTGTGCTACACGTTTAAAGTAATCCAGGCTTCAGTTCTTCCGGCTTTGACAGCCATGAAATATCCGCACTAAATTTAGTCCGGTTTGGCGCAGTAATCAAAATTGTACAAGCGTATTAGTTATCCTATAAGCGTAATACAAACTTTTGAAGCAGACGAGTTGACGATTTTATCTTACGATTAAGCTGCATCATGCGACGGGTTTGGCGACGACTGTAGTTGAAAAAGTTCCATGAAAGATCAAACGACACATGTCTTTCGTAAAACGAACAATGAACGTGTTAGTTATCTTAAAAGCGCCATACAAAACATGAAGCAGACGAATTTACATTTTTATCTATTTTTCAGTGATTGGATTTCATTTGAATCAGCTGTCTGAGATGAATCGTAAGAAATATGAAGTTTGTGTCGCAATTTAAGACAAAAAAAGGGGAAAAAAGATGAAATGGTCTCTGCTTCATTTCAAAATGGCCAGGTTAAGATTTTACCCCTTCCATCCACGATTTTCTCAAGTTCACTCTTCAGTCACTGAATTTGTACGCGTCCATTCTACACATGTAAATTGGGTGTCTAGTCCATGGTCGTCAACAGCATGTCAAACCATGTAGAACAGAATGCGATGTATCATTATGAGCCATCTCATCACGTTCTACACTGTTTGCATCTGTAGGTATCTGTACTTGGCTATAAAGGGCTGAAAGGGTTCAAACTCATAACACTTACATGACCTAATTAAATGCGAAGTACGTGACGCTAGAAACTTCACCGTACGGTAGCAAGCCAACAATAATATACTCCTAACAGTTATCACTGTCCAATTCTGTTGTAGGTCTGAATAACTGAATATGTAAGCACAATGTTGTGATAAATAATAAAAGTCACATGCCGCAAAACTTCAAACATCGCACAAAAAGTGTTTTCCTTTATTGTAGCGCACGACATAAGGCAGGTTCTTGACTGAGCCGCGAAACACATCTCAGTCAACAAGTGTTAGCTTTTACAAGAAAATTGCGTCTACGCTTTGTGTTGTCATAAAACTGGCAACAGTTAAATCTATCCCAGCAGGCACATGACGTAAATGTGACGTCACATCAACGTCGATGCAACGTCATGACGTTACATCGACGTTGATTTGACGTTGCCCTAGCGTCGTGTGTCTGCTGGGTAGTCATTTGCATGTTGTATTATCTATAATGTGCAAGTAAAATGATGATGAAAGTGTATAACAGCCGATTCACCTCAGTTTTGTGAACCAAACTAAAAATCAGCACTCCAGCGCCATTGTCTTTGTAACTAAAGAAAGTAAATCTGAATTTTTCACAGAATCTGTCATTTCAGTGCCTTTTCGCGCTTTGATTAGTTATATCTAGCATGACTTTATCGCAAAACCCCTCTTTTTATACTAACAACCAATTTCATTATGATAACACATACGTATGACATAGTGCACTAAATGCTCAATTTTCTGATTAACCCATTGTATGCTAGTGGACTCTTCCATTGCTATATGTTGGACAAGTCCATTTGTCATATAAGGGGTGTCAGGCCTATTTTTTCTTTTTACTATATTTTTGAAGGAAAATTCTGTTAGCAAATAGTGGAGGCCTTCTGCGGCGTCTGATCTGGGCCTGCACTGTTTGCCAAGGTACCCCTTTAGGGGTTTCCCGCATGCACCAGGTTAAAATGTGAGGTATAGTTCCTATCTATAGTCCAAACATACGTTGTTGGTGCTCGTTAGAACCGCCTGAATGAGGCAGTTCTAACGAGTGCCCGCAACCTATGTCTTGGAGCAGAAATATGAAAATGTACTAAGATACCCCCTGTACATATAAAGTGGGGTGGGGTTTAAGGGGGTGTTCATTTTACGGACTTGTGAACGTGATATAATGACAAAACACAGTCTATAACCACGATTTTAATGGAAGAATCCTATTAGCTCAAGACGAGACGTTTCATATGTGTAAGTATTTGTTTGTAACCCCATCACGAGGAGATGACGATTCCAACAAGTATCCTTGAAATAATTTAGTAATTAACCCTTTTTGTACTAAATGGAATCTTCCTTTATATATAGCAGGAGTCCATTTACAAATTCAGGGGTGTCAGGTTGTGTTCTCTCAAAAAGTCATTTGGGAAATGGCTTAACTTTTTGAAAACAGTGCAAGCCCTGATCAGACGCCGCGTTCTGCGGCGTCTGACCTGGGCCTGCACTGTTTGCCAGGATACCCATTTAGGGGTTTCTGGTACTGAATGGGTTAAGAAAAAATTAGGCCCTTTAGGCTTTCTGGGGCGTCTTATCTGGGTTTAAACTGTTTACAAAACCCATCACATAAGTCCATTTCAGACACTCTTTAGTTGCCTTTACACACAAAACAGTGGATTTGTGATTTTGTAAAATGACGTTTTTAGCTTGGGCCAAAGAGTACTGACTTAATCATTAGGTCTCACCGCTGTGATTTCGAGCCTGACTCGGGTAACATTTGAGACGCCAAGTTCTACAACGGAAGGTCAGGCGGTTTTTCTCCGGGTACCCGGTTTTCGCTTACCTCCGACTAACAGAGTGAAGTAATATTGAAGGGGCCATATAAAACCAAAACCACAAAGAAAAAACTGCAAGTTTTTTTTTTTTTTTGTTTTGTTTTGTTTTCTTTGTTTGTTTTTCCGTGATGTGTCATGTGTATAAATGTTTAGTACATTACTTATGCCATTCGTGAGTGGCATGTAAAGTATTTAATGGAACTCTATTAATCTTGAGTTTTACAGGGGATAGCGCGTACGCAGTCCCCCACACTAATAAATTGCGTACCCGAGTTACCCACATTTGGGGTAATCGCAGGCGCCAACCCAACCGAAGTGCAATGGAAGGGTCTCTTCCTGGGAGAACCGCCTGCATGATCACGGTTTCTCCTGTACCAGGTAAGTATGCTTGAAAACGCTCTCTGACAGATTCTGTATTTCTGCATTGATTACTTGGTATTGGTGTATAAAACACAGAGAAAATTCTTAGTTTTCTAAAAACTTGTTTAGCAATAAATGTTTGTCTATTTCGGTTCTATAGACGGTACATAATTGTTTTAAGCATGTGATAAAATTTCAGATCATCACACTGAGCCACAAAGTTTTTTTTTGTATTTTTTTTTCAGATCTACTTTGGTTATAAATAGATATCGTCACGGTTCATATAAGCGTACTGGTATATATATACACACTGTATATACTAGTGCGCTTGTCCTTCCTACACGTAGGATGCGATAGTGATATGCAAACATGGCGACACAAAATGACTCTCCTACGGTCCCACAGAATACGACATCCTGCGTCGAGGAGAGCATAAAAGGGGATTTACCTACTTTCCACAGCCTCCGCGATAGAGGTCATCCACTATTACTAAATACGAATTTGGGCCCGAGACGGCGGAAGCCAACACACCATGTTACTATGTTATATGTTGTATGTACAGAATAAACAAAAACAAAACACAAATATAACCTTCAAGCACAACCTTGCAGGTACAAAAATTGTCCTTCCCAGCAACTGTGGGCGGATGGGCTTGTCCCAAAAAGGACAACAACACAAACGAGATCGGCAAACGTTGTCTCGGGCCTCCAAATGGCTAGGCAGGAATACACTTTCCTCCTATGGTGCCTTCCTTCACGTAGGATGCGTAAATGATATGCAAACATGGCGACTGACCCACTTATGGTCCCGCTGAGTGCGGCATCCTACCTCGAGGAAGGCATCACCTTTTCTTAACTTAAAACGGCAAATGAATAAAAAGGGATTGACCTACTTTGCACATCCTCCGCGATAGAAGTCACTCACTAACAAAATAAATACGAATTCAAGCCCGAGACCGCGTAGGCCGGCACTTCATGTTATTATGTTACATATTGTATGTACAGATAAACAAAAAAAAAAAAAAAAAACACACAAAATATAAACCACTAGCACAATCTTGCAGGTACAAAAACTGTCACCCCCAGCAACTGTGAGCGGGTGGGCTTGCCCTAAAACGGACAACACCACCTTTAAGGCACAAGAAAAACAAACAAAACAGGTCCGTGGCAGGGTAAGCACATCCGCCCGCATATATATACTTAAAAAATAGACCACTCAACAAGCTGGGGAAACAGACCAAACAATGTAAAAATGTACATACGTTACATAAATATACAAAAATCAAATAAAAAAAAAATAAAATAAAAAATAAAAATACCAATATCAAAATTGACCCTTTCCTGCTCTGACACGGTTCGGCATATTGACAAGCAAAAATTATAACGTCGAGTAGAAGACAAAATGGACCGACTGCAGTGGACTTACCATAGACACGGACGGACGGGGCTGGAGCCGAGCGATGGTCTCCCCATTCACCGGCAACGTGGAATGGGGATACCACCGAACGGCTACGGTGTAGTGCCAGAATGGATTCGTTCCCTGGGACCCCACCAGCTGACATGAAACTGGAAACAACAACAACTAGTACGCTTGTATATATCATTCTAGAAGAGCAAAATCAATATGAACCGTGTCCCTGCGGCTTTCAATAAAATAGCTGTCTTTGTGTCATTTCATCCTGCTTTTTAGTTAGAATATTTAAAATGTCTTTGTAATTATACCCCATCTTGAAATAAAATATTGTTGTTGTTTTCCAGTTTCCTCGTGTCGCGGGTCGTCAGCTGGTGGGGTCCCAGGGAACGAATCCATGCTGGCACTACACCGTAGCCGTTCGGTGGTACCCCTATACCCCGTTGCCGGTGAAAAGGGAGACCATCGCTCGGCTCCAGCCCTGCCCGTCCGTGTCCATCGTAAGTCCGCCGCAGCCGGCCTCAGTGGCTCAGTCGGATGCGCGTCTGACTGGTGATCAGGAGGACGCGGGTTCGACTCCCGCCGGGGTCGGCAACATTCTTTCGTGGAGACTGATCATGAAATTTTTTCTACGGTCATTCTCTCCCTTCCGCTGATTCAAGAAGGGCAGTTGTCATGTTTCTGGCGAAAGAATGTGCACTGTACTGGTTAACCGCTTACGTATTAGCCTGCCCAGGAAAGTGTTGATAGGTAAACTGACCGGCTCAAAAATGACCTAAATAGTGTTGACTGGGCCGTAAAACTCCAATACAAACAAACAATAAGTCCGCCGCAGTAGGTCAATATCGTTTTCCTCGACGTTATATTTTTTTGCTTGCCAGCATGCCGACCCGTAGGGTCCGGTAGTGGGAGTTTGTCCCCTCACGTCCCAGGTGTCTCCGAGCCAACGGGCATCCCCTTGCCCTGTAGTCATTCGCCACGCTCCGTCCTGAGATGTGTGTGAAATGGTGCCGTGACCTTTCAAGGTCTCGGTGGGGGGGGGGGGGGTGCGGGCTTATATTTTGTCTTCCCGTTTGCTTCAGGAGTGCATGTGTCCTGTCGCTAAAGGGCATCTTAAATTGTTGGAGTGTCTGGGCGAGGTGTGCTTTCTCTTTCGTCAGCTGTGGTATCTTGCACAGTTTGTTTTTTGTGCAATGTAGATTAGTTGACTCCGTGGTTGCACTGCATTTAAGTTTTAGCAGTGCGGCGCCTTGAGTTTGTGCGGTTTGCCGCAGAGAGGTGTGGGTTGTTTTTGTGTAACGGGGTATGCTCCGAGTTTGAATTTATCATTAAGGGGATCGTTTAACAGTTATTTTTATTGAAAGTTTCATTGCAGTTTGGAAGGCGTTTCTAAAGATTGCTGTACACGTTACACCTTATATCCAATCTGGGGATTCGAGATGTAATTTTGTGGTTAGTACTTCTTCTGTTGGTTTTTATTGTTGTGCTGCTAAATGGATGCGGGTGTTTTATATCACACGCCGCTGACCGCTTGCTCTGCACTTTTGTAGAAGACTCCGTGGTGTAATGGTTACGCTACTCGCCTTTGTAAACCAGGGATCGCAGAATCGATCCCGGGCTTCTCCAGACTTTCGGATGAGTCTTTAAACCGAGGTCCCGTCTCCGTATGACCTGAGCTGTTGGTGGAACGTAAAACTCTAACACTCACTCATTCTGCACTTTTGTTGTGCGGGAGGTCGGGTTGTTAGATGTTTGTTTAGCAGTGCATACATACGCTTTCATTCCATACAACTTCTTTGTCATAGGTATTATTTCGCCTATACATCCGATCTCATGCATACAATTACACTTGGGCATACGCGTATGCACATGCATGCATGCCTAATTGCATGCATGCATGTGGATACACTGCTCTTACATACACATGCACGGGCAGTTCTGTGAGAAAAAAAAAGTGCGGTGAGGAAGGGAGGGGGGGGGGGGTGAGAGAAAAAAGGGAGAAGGTGTGGGAGGGTTGAGGATAGCGTGCTGTGGGGTTTGAGGGGGTATAAGTGTGATTTTTTTCCGGCAGGCACACGTCGCTATGGCAGCGTAAGGTCACCGCCGGCACAAAGCTGCGGCGCCGCACCGACGTCAAAATGACGATGTACATGCGTCATGACGCCGTACCGACGTCGATATGATGTCATAACATTGCAATGTGCCTGCCGGGTAGGAGAAAAAAAATGGGGGGAAAGAGAAAAGTATTTACTTTAGTTAGTGGGTGACTTCTATCGCGGAGGATGTGGAAAATAGGTCAATACATTTTTCTTCATTTGCCGTCTTAAGTTATGAAAAAGTGGTGCCCTCTCGGACGTAGGATGCAATACTCATGATCGCATCCTACGTGAAGGAAGGCACCATATGAGGAATGTGTATTCCTACCAAGCCATGTGGGGGCCCGAGACAACGTGTGCCGGTCTCGTTAGCAACGCAGTTAGTACAAATTGTTATACTCATGTAGGTCGCATACAAGCGCCCGCCTGCGCACGTGCGCAGTCGGGCGCTCATATGCGATCTTGTTTTTTATGTTTCATATTTACAGTTAAAATGTTTGAATTCACTATTTGGGAGAAAACTCTTCTTCTTCTTCTTTTTCTATCTCCAGGTTTTTTAATCTCTCTTTTTCTATACTATCCTCTCTACGGTATTCTTACCCTACAACTATCACTATATCTACCTATTTGCGTATTGTGTGGGTGGCTGTATGTTGTTTTAGTTTTGCATGTTGATGCCTTCCTTCAGGGTCGTGCCAAGTCATGCCCTAATTATTTAGTTCATTGCCCTTATCTGTATAAATATGTGGCCGTCTTGACCGTCCGTTTTAATTACGGTCATGGCGCGATTTGCTGTTTTTGGTGATTCTTATGTTAAACGACAAGGGCAGTACGGAGGGCTGTTCGATGTTCCAGGCGAGGTGCGGTTTTTCGGCCGTGATGGTCTGCGCGTGGCGAGTTATGATGTGGACTTGTGGGACAGAATGATGGCGTGGAAACCTGACTTGGTGCTTCTCCACATAGGCGGGAACGATATCAGTTATGATCATCAGGGGCATATCGGGCAGATGATCCTGTCCCTTATTGGGTCTCTGGAGGCGGCGGGCATTACTGGCCTTGCTGGTGAGGTGATGCCTCGAGGGTCGTTTAGAGGCAATATTGATCCTTCTGGGTTTGAGACGTTCCGGCGTCAGATTAATCAGTTTCTGCGACGGCGTCTCAAGGAGCGTTTCAATTTTTTTTCCGTGTGCAAATTTGGGACAGCGATGGCCGCCTCCACAAAATTACATGAAGATTCTCTGTGGGGGTGGGGTGCTCCGGTTAACGTCCGAATACGGCGCACCTAACCCTTTTTGTACCAAATGGAATATTCCTCCTTTATAAAGCAGGAGTCCATTCCAAAATTTAGGGGTGCCAGGTTGTGTTTTCTTCAAAATTGATTCGGAAAATGGCTGAATTAAAGCAAATAGTGTAGGCCCTGATCAGAGGCCGCGTTCTGCGGCGTCTGATCTGGGCCTGCACTATTTGCGAGGGTACCCGTTTTGGGGTTTCTGGTACTAAATGGGTCAATAACATTCATCCCTGCAAACGATGCCTATATGGAGGGTGTTCGGACACCTCAAGCATCAGAGGCAAGTGCACTCACCTCTGAACTGTCACGCTTGTTTGTTTGCTTTAACCCAAAGATACCCTATAGCGTCCGAAAAAAGAGACATTGTCGACTGATTGTATGTTCTATATGGAGGGAGAAGCCTCCGTGGTGTAATGGTTACGCTACTCGCCTTGTAAACCAGGGGTCGCAGGATCGATCCCGGGCTTCTCCAGACGTTCGGATGAGTCTTTAAACCGAGGTCCCGTCTCCGCATGACGTTGTTGGTGGGACGTAAAACTCAAACAGTCAAGTATAGGGACTGGATTTCCTGTTCAACTGCTATATAAAACAGAACACCCTGACTGCCCTAAAACTGGAAGTGCGGAATCGTACACATGCGGATCCTTTGTATTTTCGCGCCGTTTATTAGTCAGTGGTAGTCACGTGGCCATCGGCAGTATAAGCTCTGGGCAAGGTCTGCTATCATCCATTACGATAACACACCCGTGTGACAGGGTGCATTTTTCACATATCCAAGATGACTACTTTTCTGATGAAATTCTTTTTTATTCTCCGAAAATATGTTGTGGGTGCTCGATAAAACCACCTCACAAAGGCAGTTCTAACGAGTACTGGTGCACAACATATGTCATAGAGCAGAGATAAGAGCAATGTTGAATACCCCCGTAAACCCCAATTTTCTCTGTATAAAGTGGGGTTTGGGGGGATCATTTCACGGACTCATTCACAAGATGGAGTGTAGCAGGTAACGGTAGAGGGTGAATATTTTTATTTTGTTTCCTCACTTTCTGGCTTTTACCTCTACCACCCCTGTCTCTTTCATCTCCTCTCATTTCTCTTCTTTCTCTGGTAGACGACACGAAATGACCCACAAGGATTGACATGTCGTTAAACACAACAGAGTCAATCAGTCCATTGATTAAATGACTTGAATGGCAAACGATCGTCCCAAAACTATTTCCAGCGATGGCTGATTTTTCAAAGCATCACGTGAACAAGTCCGTGAAATGAACACACTGCTAAACCCCACTTTATATAGTGGAAACTAGGGTTTACGGGGGTATAGATTGTTTTTCTTATTTCTGCTCCAAACCATGGGTTGTGGGTACTCGTTAGAACCGCCTCAATGAGGCGGTTCTAACGAGCACCCACAACCTATGTCCATTATTGTGGGTACTCGTTAGAACCGCCTCAATAAGGCGGTTCTAACGAGCACCCACAACCTATGTTTGCAGTAAAAACAAATAAAATATTACAGATTTTCATCAGAAAAGTAGCCATTTTGGAGATGTGAGAAAATGCACTATGTTGCACGGGTGTGTTATCGTAATGGTCACGGCCCCCACCCATTGGGGCTTGAAGAAATAGATGGGCTGCATGATGCTTCCACGCAGAGCTGAAACCGACCCAACCGAGTACTGGTAAACCTGTCCAGACAAAGCGGTGCGAGTCGGTCCGTCCATGCTTATAAACCCTAACGGTTTCATTGGGCGACAGGGCCCTCAATGTGAGTAAAAGCCCCACAAAATTGGAAGCAGCGTCTCCAAAATGACCTATACAGTGTTGACGGGGACGATAAACCTCGAATCAAACAAAACAAACAAATTATCTTAATGGTCATTTTTTTTAACGGGTGACTATTTGTTTTTTTTTTTGTTGTTGTTTTTTTTTTGTTTGTTTTTTTTTTGTTTTTTTTCTTGACTCCCCAAGATTTGTCACTTCCACAGAAGACCACTTGTTGAATTAAAAAACATTTAAGAAAATTGAATATTTATTTAAGCTTTCATTTCAAATTAAAAACACATGCGTCTGCTGGGATAAGATAAACTACTTGTGAGTGTAAATAAAAGTTTGAGAAAAGAATTTTAAATTGTGGGAAACTGAAAAATAAGCGAAATATGCAAAAATGGGGGAACATATTTCAAATTGTGTGAGAAATGTGATAGGTTTGTCAATGAATACCAGCCTTGTTCACGGTGCATTGACCTGATATAAATACTTGCATAGTGCAATATTTTATCTCCTTTTCTCTATTTATCTAAATAAAATTGATTCGTATGGTGACCCGCCTTTTGAGAATTTAACATCAGGATAAGATGACTATGTGACATAATACTTTCTTTCATAACTGTGATATAAGTTTGACCCTCTTAAACCCCACTTTTATATAGTAAAACTGGGGTTTCAGGGGGTATACCTTACCTGCTCTAAAATATAGATTGTGGGTACTCGTTAGAACCGCTCCATCGAGGCGGTTCTAACGAGTACCCACAATATATATTTTCGAGGCGGTTTTAACGAGTACCAACAATCTATATTTTGAGCAGAAATAAGAAAAATATCACAATTTTTCATCATAAAATTTTCATTTTTTCGGCGATAAAGGTGGCAATGTATTTGTATTGGCGTGTTTGCGTAATGGTTTTTGTTGTTGTTGTTGTTGTTGAATAAAGTCGACTGGATCGACCAAAAAAAATAAAAAGCGCAGTAGCTTTTCAATGCTGAAATCCACATGACTATCACTGACAAACGGAAATCCAAGTAACGGTTATTTATAGAAAAAAGATCCTTACAATTCTTACCGCTGTGATCGTTGCTTAAGGGGGTTGTCTGCACAGGAAACCTGTTGGGATTGGCAACTAGTGTGGACCCAGATCAGACCCCACAGAACGCGGCATCTGATTAGGGCCGGGTTTATACTGTTTGCTTACTAGGGGTTAAATGAAAGTCTGAGTCATCGTTCAGGCCCTGAGGTTATAAAACTCTTTCCATGCTCAACTCTCTCAACGCATGAAATTTATCCTGCTCATAAATTTTAAAATGCCAACAAACGTTGGCATTTTAAAATTTATGAGTAGGATAAAGTGACATTCTTTGCTGATCTGAGCAGGAAAATTGCCTGATTTGTTTGTTTATTGATAGTAGTAATGGGCATTACAAATTTCATACTCAGCTGATTTGAGCACGAAAAATGTTTTAGAACTTCGGAGGCCAGCCTATACTAAGAACAATCGACCCATCAGTGCCGTCAGTGCTTTGACTTAATCATTTATTTATACCTCAAATAAAGATTGCGGGTTCTCATTATCCACAGTCAGAAATAATATATACAAAAACGTTTACCCAGCAAAAACGCCGGCCTTGGTAGCTCAGTCGGCTGCGCTTCTGACTGGTGATCAGGGGGTTGTGGGTTTGATTCCTGTCGGGTCGGTAACATTTATCATGGAATCATTTATCTCCCTTCCGTTGATTAAATAAGGACAGTGTACCATGGTTAGCCGCCCAGGAAACGATTGGTTAGGTAAAATGACGGACTCTGTATGACATTAATAGTGTTGACTGGACATCTAAACGACAAACAAACCCTGTTAAACCCCATTTTTCTGTGTATAAAGACCACCATGTTAACAAGCCCGTGTAATGAACAGCCTTGAAAATCCCCATTTTATGTATAGTATAAAAGTGGATTTTGCAAGAGAATATTGTTTTCCGATTTTTATTTTTTTTTGCGACAAAAACATAGATTGTATAGGTACTGGTTGGACTCGATTCAGTCTGTGTTTGCAGCAGAAATGAGAATAGTATGCTACTGTGTCAAAGTTAAATGAGGATGGGAACACCTGTCAGATATTTCCGCCATTTTCAAAGGGAGACAACTTTCGGGACTTCCTGTTCGCCCTGTTCCACGGAAAAAGGAATCTACTCTGGCTCCTTAGGAGCAAGAATTGATCCCTATTAACAGTGGAAACAAACTACTTTGCAGGAGTTGCCACCCCTGAAGGTGTATCCATACCCCTTAATTAAATGACTTGTTGATGTGATAATTTTGTTTTCGTACAGAGCTTTTCCGCGCCTATGTCAGTGACCTCATCACGTTATCAAGTCCGTGAAATGAACGCCCCTAAACCCCACTTTTATGAAGAAAGCTGGGGTTTGCGGGGTATACATTATTTTTCTTAGTTTTGTTCCAAGACAAAGATTGGGGGTACTCGTTAGAACCGCCTCAATGAGGCGGTTATAACGAGCACCCACAACCTATGTTTGCAGTTGTTATAAGAAAAAAGATCAAGGATCATCGAAGTTAGCCATTTTGGAGACTATGTCGCACGGGTCGAAGTTAGCCATTTTGGAGACTATGGTGCACAATGTGAACCTGACGTCTTCGCCAAACACATGCGTATATACATGTAACACGGCTTCCAAAAGTCTTAAGCGACTCTGTGAGCTGATTTGAGTTGATGTTTTACATCACGGTCAACACTTTGGAGACATTGCTTCCGATTTTGTTGGCATTTTACCCAACATTGAGATGAAATGACATCTCAAGTCCTACCGCTCAAAGAAACCGCCACGACCCGACTCGCACCACTTTCCACGGGCAGTCTTAGATCTTCTAAGGGTTTTCTAGTTCTCAAATGTTCGGTCAGTTTCAACTCTGCATAGAAGCACACGGCAGCCCAATCTATTTCTCCGAGCCCCAGATAAAAAAATGTGTCATACTTTTCATATTAGTCCTCTCAGCTTAAGGGTGTGGTACTTACGAGTGCCCACAATATATGCTTCGGAGCAGAAATAAGAAAACTTAAGAATATCCTTGTGTAAAACAACTTTTCCTTGTGTAATTTGGCCGGGGCGATGTGTCATTTGAATGAACGGTCCTGTTTGTAATACATCCATGTAAAAATCTATGTAGAACGCACTCAGCGCGCACCGCACCCGCCCATTGGGTCCTGGAGGAATAGAATGGGCTGCATGTAGGCGTTAAATTGAATAAATTGGGAACAAAACGACCTTTGCACGAAGCATAACCTTTGCACTTAAATAGATGGTCACCTGGACAACATTCTTGCAAAGATTGAATTGAATGAAATTGGACCAAAGGTATAGAAGAAATTAGCATTTAAAGGTTTTTTTCAAGTTTTAGCTGTGTCGCTAATGGGTTCATTGGAGCGGAACCTTTTTATCAATTTAGCAATCCTATGAATTGTAAATATAAATGACCAAAGCTGTATATGACAAAACATTTTAGCTATTTTGGTAGGGAGCCATCCAGGCAGCACTCCTGTGGCGTTTGAATCAAATAGGAGAGTTCGCATTTAAGCAAATTATTGACGTTTTTCTATTCTTAGCTCTGGTGGTCATTTTGCTCATTGGAGCGGAACCGTTTAAGCCAGAGAAGAGGCTCACCTGAGCAACAGTCCTGTGAAGTTTGAATGAAATCGATCCAAGGGTACAGGAGGATTTGTTGTTTAAAGCTCTTTTTTTTCTACTTTTAGCTGTGACGACCATATTGTTCATCGGAGCGAAGCAAGTAGGGTGCCCCCGAGGCAACATTCCTGTGAAGTTTGAATCAAACTGCCCCAAGCGTTACGGAGGAGTTCGCATTTAAAGCAAATTGTTGACGACGGATGACTCAGGACGGACATTCACCGATCACAATAGCTCAGGTGAGCTAAAACAAGAGGGCCATGATGGCCCAGTATCGTTCACCTGAGTTAATTGACCATAATGGCTTCTGCTGCATTTACAATGTTCATCTCTAAATTGACCTATTGACCTACCTTTTTTTACCCAAGATGACCCATATTCAAACTCGACCTAGAATATATCAAAACAAACAATCCAACGAATTTTCAAGGAGATCCAATTCAAAATGCAGCCTCTATTGACTACAATTTTTTTTTTATGATTTGACCTAGTTTTTTTTTTATCCTAGATGACCCATATTCCCACTCAGCCTAGACTTCGTCAAAACAAACATCCAGGCAAAGTTTCACAGAAAGCCAATTAAAATGCAGTCTTTATTGCATACACAAGTTTTTGATGTGATTTGACTCGGTGACCTAGTTTTTGATCCCGGATTACGCAAATCATGCGGCAAACTCAACCTAGGTTTCATTTAGACAAATATTTTGACCAATTTTCATGAAGACTCGGGGGAAAAATAAAGCCTCTACTACATACACATGATTTTTCTATAATTAGACCTAGTGGCCTAGTTGTTAAGTCCAGATGACTCATACTCAAACTCAACCTACTTTTCATTAAAATAAAACTTCCTGACCTAGACTTAGGAAAATCCAAAATGCAGCCTCTATATATTGCATACACAAGGTTTTCGTATGATTTGACCCGGTGACATAGTCTTTGACCTGACAAGAACTGTATTTAAACCCAACCTATATTTCATCTAGGCACACATTCTGGTGAAATTTTATGAAGATCAACTGTAAAACTAAGCATCCCAGGCTATACAAATCCCCTCGCACAAGAATACATAGTGTGGGCCAGCACCCTGAACGTCAAACTAACCAGATATTGTCACACCTAACATTTGTGTGAAGGGGATAACAAAGCCTCTAAATTTGATGAATCATAGAACGTTTGCTTTGATTAAATCTAGGTCAAGTTTGAATGTGGGTCATTTCGGATCAAAAACTAGGTCACTAAGTTAAATCATAGTATAACCTTGTATATTCAATAGAGGCTTTATTATCCATATGCGCAACGAAATGGCCAGGGGATACAGGGTTTGTCATGTACATTAGTGCGTACGTATACATGTCCATACTTAGCCCATTTAGTACCAGAACCCCTAAAGGTGTACCCTGGCAAACAGTGCAGGCCCAGATCAGACGCCGCAGAACGCGGCGTCTGATCAGGGCCTCCACTGTTTGCTGAAAAAAATCAGTCATTTTCTAAATAAAATTTGATGAAAACATAACCTGACACCTCTAAATTTTGAAATAGACTCCTGCTATATATAAGGAGGAAGATTCCATTTAGTACAAAAAGGGTTAATATTCGTACATGTGTGCTTACATTCGTACATACGTATGTACGTTCACCTTTTGTCCACGCTCTAGCCCGTGCACTAATTGATGGATTTTAGTATAACCACACAAATGTTGGGTATGATAATATCTCAAGTAGTTTTGATTTTTAGGGTGCTGAGCTCAAGGTCATGGTCATTGTGGCTATTTTTAGAAACACTTTGTTATCACTCTAGCGCTTACATTTTTGATGGATTTTAATACAACTTCACACAAATGTTGAGTTTCATAATATCTCAAGCATGTTCAACTTTCATGGTCCTTGGCTCAAGGTCAAGGTCGCTGTGTCTATTTTCAGGAAAACTTTGTCATCGCTCTAGTGACTATCAGTGGATTTAAATAGAAGTTTCGTGTTTACAAATATCTCAAATTGTGTCGACAGGAAAACTATGATAGAAAGGGCTATGCTCAATGTTCAAAGGGAATAACTCCAAAAGTAGGAAAATCAGAGTTACGGTTAATATGTTCTGCACGTCGTTTCATGGTGCGCTACATATCTGGGGAAAACAATCTCAAATGGTATCAGAGTTATGGAGCTGACACGAAACTATGAGGCGCTGACGGACGGACGGACGAGCGGACAGACACTCAAAACTTCGGAGGGTATAACACACTACCCCGCCACTTTTTGAGTGGCGGGAGTGGCGGGGCATAAAAATAGAAAAATCTTCAAACGACTACTCCTCTCATATCCCTGGCCCAGCTTCATTCAAACTTCAAAGGAATGTTGTTTTGATGACCCTCCACCAAACTAGCTAAAATCTTTCCGCTCCGATGAACAAGATGGCCACCAGAGCTGAAAATAGAACAATCTTTAAACGCTACTCCTATACCCCTGGACCAATTTCATTCCAACTTCATAGGAATGTTGCTTTGGTGACCCTCTATCAAAATAGGTAAAACCGTTTTAGTCCAATGAATATAATGGCCCACAGAGCTAAAATAGAAAAACGTCGACAATTTGCTTTTAATGCAAACTACTCCTCAACTCTTGGTCCCCAACGACAAGCCCCCCTTTACTTTTGGTCCAATTTCATTCAAACTTCACAGGAAAGTTTTTTGGGTTGCCTTCTTCCAAAATGGTTTTGCTACAATGGATAAAATGGCTGACAGGCATAAAAGTAGTATATCTTTCTTTAAGTGACAACCTCGTTTCATTCAAACTTCGTGAGAATGTTGCCAAGGTGACCATCTATCGAAGTGCAGCATATATACATCAAAGAAAAAGATGGCTGTATTCATTAATATGACTAAGTGACATCTCATAATCATGTGAACGATTCAGGGCCATCTTGGCCCTCTTGGTTATTCGTGTAACCACCTTTTGTGACAATTCAAAACATGCTTTTGAAGGCCCCAAAGGCAGTCTTCATATAGGATTTTATTTCATTGGATATTGAAGCTTACTTCCACCACGATAAGTCCGTGAAATGAAGACCCCTCTAAATCCCTCTTTATACAGAGAAAACTGGGGTTTACGGGGGAGTATGTTATCTGCCTTATTTTTTCTAAAAAAAACATAGATTGTGGGTACTCTTTAGAACCGCCTCATTGAGGCGGTTCTAACGAGCACCCACAATCTATGTTGAAAGCAGAAATAAGAAAGGTGTTACGCTTTTTACCCTAATATTTGTCACTTCTGACACCATGTTGGACGCCATTATTTCACATGACCGTGTTCTCCTAAGGAATGACCCCGTGAAAGGCATTTTTAAAATACATTCGACATTTTTCTATATGCGTCAAATATAGATTTCGGGAGCTTGTTAGAGTATTCTCATTGAGGCGTTTCTGTCAACTATTTGGAATAGATGACAAAACAAAAATAATTGAAATTGAAAACTCTATTTTTCTCTGTATAAAATGGTGTCAAAACTTGGTTTCCAAGCGTGAGAGAAAAGGTCTGTGTCAAACACCGTACCCATGTGTTCTCATGGAACACTTAGCTTTCCCATAGAACTCTTAGGATGTACATGGCACGATGCTTTTTTGGAACTCCTCCGTGTTGGCATGGCACGTGCCGGTGTCACGAGATACAGATACCGAGTGTGTTCACGGGATGGAAATAAGGCATTGACGCATGATGGACACCTTGTGGATGTCATTTTAATTTGATCGGTCTGATAACAATAACGTCATTAGCAGCGCGACAAGTCACGCACTGCTTCTCTTTGTCTCTGAAAGCGTGATCGCGTGAGATTCAAATCACGCTGCGCGTGCGATATCAACCTACGCAGCATCTGTTGGGAAAAGGGACAAAGAAAATGTGGATTTAAGTGACAGAACACCGATTCGACTGGGGCTGTAACCCTTTATTGACAAATAGAATCTTCCACTTTATAGCTGAGAACAGATCTATTTATAGTTTAAGGGGTGTCTCATTTATTTTATTTATTGTACGGCGAGATTCTACGTAGTATAAGAATCTCTGTACTTTAAGGGGAATCGGAACACCTTCAGGAGAGGTAACTCCTGCAAGAGTGTTTTTGTCTCCCATGTCAATAGGGGTCAACTCTTAAAGGAAAGAATATGCTCCTGAGGGGGCAAATTCTTACCTTTAAGAGTAGACCCCTTTTTAAGTGGGACAGGGCTTTTAGAAAAAGCGAACCGGAAGCCCCGAAAGTTGTCTCCCTTTAAAAAATGACGGAAAATTCTGCCAGGTGTTCCCATTCCACTTAAGAAAATAGCGAAGCTCCTGATCAGACGCCTCGTTTTGCGCCATCTGATCTATGTCTACAATGTTGTCCAGTGTCCACATTTGATGACGCTAGGCATATATGGGTTAACAAAAGTCACCTTAATATTTATAATTTAAGGGTAATTTTATAAAATGAGGGACTCAGTGAGCGTGACACAAGTTTGATTAACGACGAAACAGAAATGCTTCCCACGTCCAATGAATGACGCGCGACGGGTATTTGTTATATCTTAGCAAGCAAACGGTCAAGATTAATTTGTGTGGGAAAGTTCTGGCACCTATTGGCGTGCATTAAAAGATCTTGGCTAAGCCAAAATGTAAATTCGGGCATGGCAGCACAACGCAGTCTCAAACTTTAGCCTACGTACCCCACTCACTCCGGATGAAGTCGTCCCAGTATGAAGAAGCTTTGAGTCATCGGGCGTC
Source organism: Lucinisca nassula (assembly GCA_963580285.1). NCBI lineage: Eukaryota > Metazoa > Mollusca > Bivalvia > Lucinida > Lucinidae > Lucinisca > Lucinisca nassula. The sequence goes on from OY757010.1 coordinate 53,886,431, forward strand.
CGTACAGAGTACGGCTAGCGTCCGTACAGAGTACGGCTAAGACTTAGATCAGACTGCGGAAGCTGATCCGAGCGTTCACTGGGCGCACACGTCTGCAATCAAGTTTTCACTCGACCCGACCCTAACTTTGCTCCTGGTGTTACCCGTTACATGATACCATTACGGGTTGGTTTGAATAAAAACATTACGACAAAAATAAATAAATAAGTAAATAAATAAATAAATGAAAGTGAGCTGAAGCGAAACAAAGTAAAGAAATTAAAGCAAAGGCAAGCATGCAAGCAAATACACTGAAATTCCGCTATTAAGACCACCTAAATTTAAGACTTATTTTGATTTAAAAACTTATTTAGAAGGGTGCAGTTATTGTTCTTTTGTGCTTTTTGCACACAATGTCCTGTTGTTAGGGACCACCATTGGGACTGTTCAAAAGTGGTCTTAAAGACCACTTTTGAACAGTCACTAAGGTGGTCTTAATATGGGAATTTTACTGTAGTGACCTATATGTACAACCACAATCAGTCAATGGCAAAAGTAGCACCCTTTAGGTAAAACACATTGAAGAAGAGTGAGTGAGTCAGTGTTTGAGTTTTACGTCCCACCAACCGCTAAGGTCATACGGAGACGGGACCTCGGTTTAAAGACCCATCCGAAAGTCTGGAGAAGCCCGGGATCGATCCTGCGATCCCTGGTTTACAAGGCGAGTAGCGTAACCACTACACCACGGAGGCTTCTACATTGGAGAAGAAGAAGAAGAAGAAGAAGAAGAAGAAGAAGAAGAAGAAGAAGAAGAAGAAGAAGAAGAAGAAGACGACGAAGAAGAAGAAGTTGCAAAATAAACATATGTCTACAATATATGCAAGACTCATTACGCACATTATGCATGAAATGCAGATCGCCTCCTTCATTACTACTCTTGAAGGGAAGAGTTGTTTCTTTTCTTTTTTTGGTAAGCGATACTAGGTGGCGGTTTTATATAGTTATTATCATTATCACTTTTCTTTCGTTCGTATACAATTTTTTTTTCTCCACTCAACGTAACTGGTGCATAAACATTTGAGAAACAAAAATGAAGTTAAAACGTGGAACAAAAATAAAACTTCTATTGCTACACAGGCAAAGCGGTGCGAGTCGGGCCGTCCATGCTTATAAACCCTATTGGTTTCATTGGGCGACAGGGCTTGAGATGTCATTTCATCTCAATGTCGGGTAAAAGTCCCACAAAATTGGAAGCAACGTCTCCAAAATGACTTTTACAGTGTTGACGGGGACGTTAAACCTCAAATCAAACAAACAAACAAATACTTGTAACTTACAAAACGATACAAGACTAAAACACTTTAACGTAACGCGCATTTTATTTATTTATTTATTTATTTATTTATAGCATTCGCATATACATGCGCGAGACCAGAGCTGTTGACGCATCACGAAATCACGCTTATATAATTTTGACCCCTTGAACCCCACTTTTATACAGTAAAACTGGGGTTTACAGGGGTAAACCTTATGTTTCTTATTTTTTAGAGCAGAAATAAGAAAAATATCACATTTTACCTGTAAATATTTTCATTTTTTCGGCGGTTAAGTTTACAATTTATTTATTTTTAGCCCCCGCCCATCGGGGCTTGATGGGCGGGGGCTTGAAGAAATAGATGGGCTGCATGATGCTTCCACGCAGAGCTGAAACTGACACGCACACAAGTACTGGTAAACCGCTTAGAGGATCTAAGCCTGCCAAGGCACAGCGGGCCCGTCCATGCTTATAAACATATTGGTTTCATTGGTTTCATGTCATCTCAATGTCGGGTAAAAGTCCCACAAGATTGGAAGCAACGTCTCTAAAATGACGTTTACAGTGTTGACGGGGACGTTAAACTTCAAATCAAACAAACCAAACAAATTTACAATGTATTTATATAGGCGTGTTTTCGTAATCGAACATTCTCTTTACTTGCATAATTTTACATATATCTAACAGGTCTTTTTTTCCAATTTTAGGGGTTTCTGGTTTATTTGCTTAAGTTTTCAAGTCCTTGTATTGTTAGCAAACAGTGTAAACCCTGCTCCGGCCAGCACTGTTTGACAATGCCCCTATTATGGGCCACTCTTGTTACCATGATATGGGTGTAGGACTTTAACTTTGCATGGTTAAATAATTTAAAAAGACATTTTTTGGCTTGCAGCGACGGCTGCAAGCCATTTAGATTGGAAATGTGGTTCCGGTTTTAGACTTCTCTTTCTATGTTATTTTGGATACTCAGGTGTTTTTTTAAAGCAAAAATCAGAGATACAGTCAGCTTTTTCCGGTGTTCTGGTTCCCTCACCCAATAGCTCAATAGGTTTCGCCCATTTTAATAGAATACAGGGTACCAGTTTAGTAAGAGATGGTCTAGTGACATAGCTCTCGTTTCTGTGCGAAAGTTTAACTAAACACCGAAGCGAATTTATCCACTAGGCCACGGACTACACAGCACTACCGTCAATACAGTTTACCTGACCACATTCATAAATCACCTGTGTAGCAGTCTACAATTCACTCGAAGGTCAAAACTCGATGGGTTTTTATGCCCCCGCCTATTCGGAGAATAGCGGAAGGGCATTAAGTTTAACCCCTGTCCGTCCGTTCGTTCGTTCGTCCGTCCGTCCGTCCCGACATCGTGTCCGGGCCATAACTCCTAAACCGTATGGAATATATTCATGAAACTTCACAGGTGCATTCATCACACTGAGATGATGTGTCATGAACAAGGAAGACAACTCTTGCATTTTTGGTTTTTGGATTGTCTGCCCTTGACTAAGTACCAGGTCTCGGGTCGTTTCGCCCGTGAGTCGTTTCGCCCATGAGTCGTTTCGCCCGTGGGTCGTTTCGCCCTGGGTCGTTTCGCCCGTGGGTCGTTTCGCCCTGATTAGTTGGGTCGTTTCGCCCTTATTTTTTCAAGCCCTATTGATTGAGGTTATGTTTGTTTTTGGTATGTAAAGGGATTGATGGGGGTATAGGGAGTTCCGTAAAACATGGTTTTGCTCTCGTCTGGTCAGCTGGACGACCTTCTGACGGCTTCTACTTCAGGTTTGAGCACTTGCGCTACCACCTTTTTGAGAAAGATATTCAAGCTAACATAAGGTTAACAAGTCTTTGCAATAAAATGGAGTTAAAAACATAGATTTTGGATTAGAACCGTCTGTCTATGTTATAGAATCAGAAATAAGAGAATTAAAGTATATGCGAAAACCCATTTTTCACTGTATAAAGTTGTGTTTAGGGGGACGTTATGGCATAGACTTGCTAATATGATATTTTATTCACTTATCAGTTGTTCTTTCTGCACAAATAGTGACGTGATATAACTGGTTACATTATTACGTTAATTGTGTTGACGGGGACGTAAAACCTCAATTTCAACAAACAAAATATTTTTAAACAGTGGTGTCTGAATAAAAGTTAACAAAATGTCACTAAAAGAGTAATAATTAATATTACACATTAAGTGCCATGTGTAAAAAGTTGGTTTAATTTCTATACAGACTCTGCTTTAGCTCAGCCTTGGTAGGAATAGAAACATAACGTTTTATACTTCTTATCATTTTTTCCCCTTAATTTTATGCGTAACAAAACATTATAAATATATAACAAAGCATGACATGAAACTATAGCATCACATTGACAAGTCCGTGGAATGAACACCCCCTAAACCCCACCTTATATGGCGAAAACTCGGGTTTATTGGGGTATAGTACATTATTTTTGTTATTTCTGCTACAAGACAAAGGTTGTGGGTACTCGTTTGAACCGCCTTAACATATGTTCGCAGTATAGATAAGAAAAAATACCACAGCTTTTCATAAAAAAGTAAAAATAAAAGTAGTCATTTTAGAGATGTGAAAACCTGCACTATGTCGCACGGCTGTGTTATCGTACTGGTCTGTTTAATAGTTTGCATTACGAAAACATGCTTATTCAAATACTGGAAAATTCTACCACCAAATAAAAATAAATCAAAAATGTTCTGATCAAAGAATTTTATATTCTTCATATTTCTGCGCAGGTGCTCGTTAGAAACGGTCCGTCCATCTATACAAGCATCACTTCATTCATTCATTCATTTCCGTTTGTCCAGCTATCTATACTCCCCATGCATTCATTCATTCATTAACTTATCTATCTCCGTATATTAAAAATGCCGTACGTTGATCCGTACGTCCGTCCATCTACCAACACACAACTCCATTCACCCATTTATTCATTTATTTATTCATCCATCTGCCATTCATTCATCCATTCTGTTTGTCACTCCCTTAAAATATAATTGCTGCGAAACGACTCACGGGCGAAACGACTCACCAGGTAAGGGCGAAACGACCCACCCCCAAAATCAGGGCGAAACGACTCAGGGCGAAACGACCCGGCGAAACGACCCACGGGCGAAACGACCCGGAACCAAGTACCATATAGTAAACCGTGTCCGGGCCATAACTCCTAAACCGTATGGAATATATTCATGAAACTTCACAGTTGCATTCATCACGCTGAGACGATGTGTCATGAACAAGGAAGACAAATCTTGCATCTTTGGTATTTGGATTATCTGCCCTTGACTTAGTACCATGTAGTAAACCGTGTCCGGGCCATAAGTCCTAAACCGTATGGAATATATTCATGAAACTTCACAGGTGCATTCATCAAACTGAGAAGCTGTGTCACGAACAAGGAAGACAACTCTTGAATGTTTGGTTTTTGGATTATCTGCCCTTGACTTAGTACCATATAGTAAACCGTGTCCGGGCCATAACTCCTAAACCGTATGGAATATATTCATGAAACTTCACAGGTGCATTCATCACACTGAGACGATGTGTCATGAACAAGGATGACAACTCTTGCATTTTTGGTTTTTGGATTATCTGCCCTTGACTTAGTACCATATAGTAAACCGTGTCCGGGCCATAACTCCTAAACCGTATGGAATATATTCATGAAACTTCACAGGTGCATTCATCACACGGAGACGATATGTCATGCACAAGGAAGACAACTCTTGTATTTTTGGTTTTCGGATTATCTGCCCTTGACTTAGTACCATATAGTACACCGTGTCCGGGCCATAACTCCTAAACCGTACGGAATATATTCATGAAACTTCACAGGTGCATTCATCACACTGAGACGATGTGTCATGAACAAGAAAGACAACTATTGCATTTTTCGGTTTTTGGATTATATGCCCTTGACTTAGTACCATATAGTAAACCGTGTCCGGGCCATAACTCCTAAACCGTATGGAATATATTCATGAAACTTAACAGGTGCATTCATCACACTGAGACGATGTGTCATGAACATGGAAGACAACTCTTGCATTTTTGGTTTTTGGACTATCTGCCATTGACTTAGTACCATATAGTTAACCGTGTCCGGGCCATAACTCCTAAATCGTATGGAATATATTCATGAAACTTCACAGGTGCATTCATCACACTGCGACGATGTGTCATGAACAAGGAAGACAACTCTTGCAGTTTTGGTTTTTGGATTATCTGCCCTTCATGCATATATTTTATGATTGATTTGAAGTATATTTGAAATATTTTTTATGAATGACATTTGGCGGGGGCATCCGGATCCTATGGACACTTTTTCTAGTGTTGAAATTTTATAGGGTAGATTCCTGACGTCAGAAGTGTTAACTAGAGTAGGCCAACTGAACTGCTGCGTCTTTTTTATCGTGTCCGATCAATATCTTTCTTATTCCTGGATTGATTTTAGAATAACTTGACAGTATTGTTTATCATCATGAGAGGATGTGTTGTGCTCAAAACCAAGGTTGGTTTCTAAAACCGAGTTATCATGTTCAAAATGATTCTTTGAGCTACGTTCTTTCATTTCCTTGTTCTTTATAGTTTTTAACAGCAACATTTTCTTACTCCTCTGATAGCGCTGCAGGGGCGCTAGTCAGTTCCACTGACAGCTCTAGTTATATTGAAGGTACTGCCACCAATAAATTGAAAATGTTTACGGCATACGGACAGTCAATATGTCCAGTTTTTATCAAGATTAAGATTCACCTTAAATAGCTTTATACTGTTTATTTCTTTTTAGACTTTCAGATAAAAACTGTTAACATTGGTAAGATTGTTTACTTACTTTGGTTGTCTCTTGTTTATAATATTTTTATACTTTGCTAATAAAAGATGTTAACATTTAATGTCTCTTCCTCCTTTGTCTTATACTCCCTTGTATGTATATTTGTGTCGTCACCTAACAATTACATGTTTACTGGCCACATGGCATGAATGTATACTCAGTATGTATGGAAGACCGCCTCCGTGGTCCAGTGATTAAGGTCGCTGACTTGTAATCACTGGAGGGTCATGGGTTCGAGCCCCGCTACCGGCCATGATCGTTTATGTGAGAACATTTGGTAGTTTGTGTCGGAGGATCGGAGTCTAGTACTGGTACTTTCCAGGAACGATGGATAGGAAACTACTCGCCTGTATATGACTGAAAGATTGTTGAACGGGCGTAAAACCTAGCAAAACAAACAGAATGTATGATGTGTTCTACCACATTATTGTCTCTCATAAATATGTTAGGGGCATTTATTTTGTTTTGTTTGTCCATTTCTACTTGCCAAATTGCATATCGTCCGTGCTCCATAAGTCCATTATTCCTCCTGTCTGTCTGTTAACAATGTCTTCTTCAAACTACTATTCAGATACTACTGAGCAAACTTCAATAAAACAGGGTCATCACAATGATCCCTTACTATCATAGTTGGTCAAAAGTGAGAATGTGATCATTGGGTCACATGTCAATGCCTCAGTTACCTTAACATTGAAATATTTCTTCTAATAAATGTCAGGGTAGTGCCACATAGAAAATTGACACCTCATGGGTTTGTCCATTCCAATTATATTGCCTTTGAGTACACTGCATCAAAAGTCTATGTCCCATTAACAAGAACAGTGCAACTTGCTTCCTCACCAGTACTTTCATCTACATCAACTCGTACATCCATGTGGCGGCAATATGGCTACATTTACACCAGGAACAGTACCCTTAAAACCAGGCAAGCCTTTCCTTTTAAAAGGAACCTTTATTTTTCTTTCAACAGTTTGCACTTCAAGTGTGCGAGGTCTACTTTTGTGCCCTATGCAACAAAGTTACATGGAATTTTTTAATATCCAATTTAAATGTTACATCATACTCGTTTCAATGAAAGATTTGAATGAAATATCGGGCCCAAGTATCTGTATCAAGTTGGATTCCTTTGATGCGATGCATAAATTTTACGCCTTACAGGGTAGCTGAATGGCAGGGCCAACACTGGGCTACTCAAATGCAAATCGGACAGATCGGGAAAAATGTTAACAAAATGCCATTTGGTCAGCGAAAAGGACTGTGCAGCCCGCTCGTGATTGTTCAGAGTCATATTTTATATTATTTTTTTTTATATTTCTTTTTTAAAATTCCAAAAAAGTACGTATAATACCATTTGCATATGGCATAAGAGATCCGGCTGTTTGCCAATGGTATGGTATAGCATATTTTGAAGCGATTCAGCCAAAAAATTTCTTTTAAAATTCCAGTCCCATGTAAACGCTGTTAGCAATTTGTAGATATTAAAATGTTAGATCATTTAGGTACGCGGATATAAAAGATTTAAGACTTGAATTCTAAATGAAGAAAAGGTTAATACCTAAATATCGATACATACTATACGGAGATTTTATAGAAGAAAGAAAAAGAGTAGAAAAACTTGAAAGAGACCCCCATTTCTCAGGTTAAATACTAGAATAAGACATATTGGTACTACTCTATCAAGCAAAAAAGACTTGCATTTTACGGATGAAAGATTTAAGATGTTTTGAGTCGTTTGTTTGTCAGTCGACCCAAAATTACTAAGCACAGTAGCTTACCTTCTTGATGTCTACGTGACTATTACTGATTTGAATGAAATCCTTTTTATCATATGACGTCGCGTCTGGGAGTGTAATAACGCCATGTAATATTTTCGATAATCCACTAGTGGATTAAATATGCAAATTAGCTAGATATGTCCCGTAACGTTACATGTACGGCGTCCTTAACGACGTCGCGTTTACTAATAGCGGAATATTGATATTTTTTTGTAAACAATCGAATATATAATGCGTTTTAAATGTCATATGATAAATAGAATCTTGCATTCGTGCTCATGTATTATTGAATTTATTAAACTCGTTGAGGAAAAGGGATAAAATGCTCGGCAAAGCCTCGCATTTTATCCCTTTTCCTCAACTCGTTTAATAAATTCAATAATGTAAGATCCTCAATATAGGCAATAGCCCCACGATTCTTATCTCAGTGCGATATTTTATACAAACAATAAATACGGATTAAATAGTACAACGGCGCCCCATGCCGAAGTTTTTTCGTAAACCGAATGCCAAATAGTGTTGATCCTGATCAGAAGATTTACACTGTTGGCATGCAAAGGTAGGGGATTGTCGTGTTCAGCGAGATACTTTCCTTTCAACGCTGGGTGGACCATTATGATAAGAAGTCCGTGTAATGAACTTTATTAAGGTGAAAGCGGTATGTACATATATGCCCTTTCAGCTCTCATGGCCGGTATAGAGACTTATGCAAACGGTAGATTCCGATGAGACGGCACGAGCCGTCTCATCAAGATCAGTACTGTTTGCCATCCTCTTAATCATTTGACCCATTGCATGCGGGAAACCCCTGAAGGGGTACCTTGGCAAACAGTGCAGGTCCAGATCAGACGCCACACAACGCTGCGTCTAATCAGGGCATGCACCATTTGCTAACAGAATTTTCCGTAAAAAAATGAATAAAAAGGAAAAAAATAGGCCTACCACCCCTTATATGACAAATGGACTTGTCCAACATATAGCAATGGAAGAGTCCACTGGGATACAATGGGTTAAACTTTTGTTTGATTTGAGGTTTAACGTCCCCGCCAACACTGTAAAGGTCATTTTGGAGACGTTGCTTCCAATTTTGCGGGATTTTTACCCGACATTGAGATGAAATGACATCTCAAGCCCGGCCGCCCAATGAAACTACATGTAATAAGGTTTTTAAGCATGGACGGTCCGACTCGCACCGCATTGCCTGGGCAGGCTTAGATCCTCTAAGCGGTTTACCAGTACTCGTGTGCGGGTCGTTTTCACCTCTGCATGGAAGCGTGCGGCCCATCTATTTCTTCAAGCCCCGATTGGCGGGGGCTTAGGGTTAAACTAAACCCTCTCTGGGTGGCTGGGTGAGGCGAAGGTGTCTCTTGTATCTTGCCACACTGGGGCGTACAACTGATATTGGCTTATATATATACATGTAGTTGGGCAAGGCCTGCTATCCTTGCAGCATGGCCGGGAGGAGGGGAGAAAGCTGTTATTTCTTCTATTTACATGTATTTCCTTTTTCCTCCCGTGTACCTTCTCATCCATCTGGACGGTCCATGCTTATAAACCATATTGGTTCTATTTGGCGACAGGGCTTGAGATGTCATTTCATCTCAATGTCGTGTAAAAGTCCCACAATATTGTAAGCAACGTCTCCAAAATGACCTATAGCAGTGTTGGCATCGCTAAACCTCAAATCAATCAATAGAATCCTCTACTAACCTCTTTTCTCACTTGCGCTGGGAAACGACACAAAATGTCTCACAACGTAAACCCCATTCTGAACAGACGAGTCCAGATTCAAGTAGTGGTGTAGCGGTTAAGCTACTCGCCTCATAAAGCAAGAGCCGTGGGTTCGACTCTGGGCTTGTCTAGGTTTTCGGACGTGTCTATGTTTTAGGCAGATATGAAAACAAATTTTTTGGAGGTAAAATTTTCAATATATTTGAATAGGCTTGTTTTCGTAATGTGAGCAGAAATATAAGAAAAATAATGAGAACTCTATATAGAGAAAAATGGGATGGGGTCGGGGACGGGAACTGCGTGTACCCGTTAGAACCGCCTTGGCGATGCGGTTCTAACAAGTACGGGGTCAACAATCTATGTTTTTGAGCAGAAATAAGAAAATAATGTATACCCCTATAACCCCCCCCCCCAAATCAGGCATTATTGTTATTGTTATTATTATTATTATTATTATTATTATTAGTAGTAGTAGTACAGTAGCTATTTAAAACGGGTGTAAATATCGATTAACGCTGCCATTTGCTTTAAACAAACAGTGTAGACCCTGATCAGATAAACAGATAAGAAGCGACCGCGAGCGGAAAAATAGTGATTTTTTTTTTTGTCGGTCTCTAGACATTTTTTTTAAAAAAATGACCTAACTTTTTCTAGTAGAAATGAGAATTGTATACCATTAGAAAGATAATTTATTCACTTTATAGGCTATATGAGAAACTGTGCATTTATATAATAACAAATGCTGTTTTTACAAGTTATTCCACTATCACAATTTTAAGGCAATTCGCGAAAGAGGGGTAGGTAGTTTGTCTATGAAAATGACCTAACTTTTCTTCAACAGAATTTTATGAAAAATACATTTTCTTAAAGTAGAGGGACTGTAGATTCAGGGATGAAGAGAAAGTAAATGATAATTTTATTTTTTATAGGCAAAGATAAATGGGAAAATAAATTGTTCCATACCAGCCCATTATAAACTGAACGTTGGTGCATGGACATACAAGTCCAGATTGGACATACCATGCAGTCCAGATTCAAAGATGGAAGAATATTCTTTGGTATGATGGGAATGCGATTTCTTGCACATGTTGATGTCTGCACATGGTATAGAAATTTTATCTCGTCATCTTATCGCACCCTCATTATCTTATCTATGCAATAATTAATGCAATAATTATCTTATCCAGGCATTACTTAATGCATGCTAGAAACCATAACATGCTTCCATTTTACCTAATTTTCACGCCCGTTTTCACGGAGATTTATTAAACCTTTAACTCTTGAGTTTGTGAAATGGATTTGTCCATACTTAAATTTGGGTCATTCCATTACTGCACAATAGGGAGTTTAGCCAAATAACCAGAATGACAAATAGCCCGGTGGACCCTGATGAGACGGCCCTCTCATCTGGATCAACACATTTTTCTTGGGTACCTTTACTGACCTATAGTGTTGAAAAGGAGCAGATTTAAGGTCTGTTAGGCCCCCGCCCATAGGGGCTTGAAGAAATATATGGGCTGCATGATGCTTCCACCCAGAGCTGAATCCGGCCCGCACACTAGTACTGGTAAACCGCTTAGAGGATCTAAGCCTGTCCAGGAACCGCTGTGCGAGGTGGACCGTCCAAGCTAATAAACCCTATTGGTTTCATTGGGCGACAGGGATTGAGATGTCATTTCATCTCAATGTCGGGTAAAAGTCCCACAAAATTGGAAGCAACGTCTCCAAAATGACCTTTACAGTGTTGACGGGGACGTTAAACCTCAAATCAAACAAACATAAGGTATGTCATATTTGTTTTGCTTGTCGTTAGTTTTACAAAAAGCTGCCATTTGCTTTAAACAAACAGTGTAGACCCTGATCAGACGTCTGATCTGGGTCTACACTGTTTGGCAATGCCCTATTTTGGATGCTATGCATATATGGGTGTTCATAACTTTGATACTAAAAAAACGGACACATAAATAAACTTTACAATATGCATAAATAAGAACCATGCAGTTAATTGTATGGTTCTGGGTGTGGTTGGGTGCGGCGATATTTTGTCGTGTATCTTACCTCACTTGGGCGAGGTAGAGGGGGTGTTTTTTACCTTCTGTTTCTACACTTTCAGTCAGTTTGCTCTTTCTCCCCTGCCACTCTTTTTCATCTCCTATTCTGTCTATTTTCTCCCTTTCTCTGGGAGACGACCCTAACACAATCAATCCGTCTATGGGACTATAGGCGTTTCCAACACGAGGACTGACCTGGCTAATCGGATTCTCGACATCACGATAACAAGTCCGTGAAACTAAGACTCCTCTAAACCCAACTTTATATAGTGGGGGTTAATGGGTATACATTATCTGCTTTTTTTTTTTTTTTTTTTTTTTTGCTCTAAAGCGGTTCTAACGAGCATCCATAATCTATGTTGAAAGCAGAAATAATAATGATGTTATCATTTTTACCTAAAGTTTGTCATTTCTGACACCATGTTGGCCGCCACTATTTCACATGGGCATGTTTTCGTTATGGACAAATCACCCGTGCATTTTTTCAGATGTCCAAAATGGATATTTATACTGCAAACAAAGGTTGTGGGTGCTCATTAGAACCGATCGTTGAGTCGGTTCTAACGAGTGTCTTGGAGCAGAAATAAGATAAACAATGTAATAAACCCCAGTTTTCTCTGTATAAAGTGGGGTTGAGGGGCTGTTCATTTCACGGACTTGTTCACGTGATGCGGGTGAACTGGACGACAGAAAAGTGCCCTCTTTGCCCTCAGTAATATAAACAAGAAATGGAATTTATATAAAAATTCTTATCTTGTATTTTGCACTAGTTTTTACTGTAACCTAAAACCAAAAATCTGTGTTTTCGTGTCATATTAATACCGAAAATACAGTAAAATGTAGGGATAATTTGGCAAAACCACACACACACACAAAGGCCCCCCCCCACACACACACACGAACGCACACACGCGCGCGCGCACACACACACACAAGCGCGCGCGCACGCACGCACGCACGCACGTTATATATTATTATTTCAAGAGAAATGAGATTTGACATTGCCAGCTTTTCTGTATTAAAGGGATCTACATATCGGTTAACCCTTTCAACCCTGAAGGAAAGAATTTGCTTATAAACTGAAATGATTTTCAAATGCCCGCTCTGACTCAAGGTCGAATTGTTGTTTAAACTTTAAGGTTTGAATAAAAATAGTCAAAGCCATATTTCATACTTTTACGTTTCTATCGAAATATGAAATTTTAAAAGTGACGTCAAACAGAAACATTCGAAACACAAGCAGACATCCGACGTCGCAGCCCATTTACTGTTTGTAAACCCCTCACCACCCCCCCCCCCCACCCCCACCCCCCGCAAAAAAAAAAAGAAAAAAAAAGAAAAAAGAAAAAAAGGTTCTGCCAAAAAAAAAAAAATCCTACCACCCTTTGATTTTGAAATGAAATATTTCTCTATATACAATAGAACTCTAATGATCGGAACACTGATGACTCGTTTACCATGTTGTTTCGACCTCGTTATTGGGTGCCTAGAATATTCTTTCCAAAGCTACAGTTGACAAAAAGGGATTTTTTTGGCATCCCCACCCCAACACTTTTTATGTTTAGAATTATACTGTGTGTACTCAATAGAATCGACTCGAGTAGAATCGACTCGAGGAAGCGATTCTATTGAATATACACAGCATACTTTTATATTCTATATACCGGAATCATTCTGACCTGGTGCTAAAAATAACACTTAGTGGCTCGAACAACCACTGTTTCGAAGAACGTTTGCTGTTCCCAAAAGATGTTCGAGCCATTGGAGTGCGACTGTACTGAAGACTATTCTATTCAGTTCATGTTGATTCATTTTGATTGATTGATTTGAGGTTTAACGTCCCCGTCAACACTGTAAATGCCATTTTAGATACGTTGCTTCCAATTTCGTGGGACTTTTACCCAACATTGTGATGAAATGACATCTCAAGCCCTGTCGCTCAACGAAACTAATAGGGTTTATAAGCATGGACTCGCACCGCTTTGCCTGGGCAGGCTTAGATCCTCTAAGCGGTTGACCAGTACTCGTGTGTGGGTCGGTTTCAGATCTGCGTGGAAGCATCATGCAGCCCATATATTTCTTCAAGTCCCTTTCATGTTGGGATAAACGGTTAAAGTAACCTAAATAGTGTTGATGGGTCCGTTGGACGTCAAACGAAAACCAAGGATGTCGTGTATCTTGCGTCACTAGAGAGAGCGTCCAGCTGGTGCTGGCTTACAATTTGGCAAGGCCTGCTGTCCTTGCAGCAGGGAATGTTGTTATTTCTTCAGTGTCTACACTTCCATTCGGCCCCGCCCATCGGAGCTTGAAGAAATAGATGGGCTGCACGATGCTTCCACGCAGAGCTGAAACCGACCACACACGAGTACTGGTAAACCGCTTAGAGGAACTAAGCCTGCCCAGGCAAAGCGGTGCGAGTTGGACCGCCCGTGCTTATAAACCCTGTTGATTTCATTGGGCGACAGGGCTTGAGATGTCATTTCATCTCAATGTCGGGTAAAAGTCCCACAAAATTGGAAGCAACGTCTCCAAAATGACCTATACAGTGTTGCCGGGTCGTTCAACCTCAACAAAGTCTATACACTTCCATTCGATTTCCTCTTTCTTTCCTGTCCTTCACCTTTATCTCCTCTACTGTCTACTGTCTATCTCATCACGTGAACAAGTCCGTGAAATAAAGACCCCCTAAACCCCCCTCTATATAGAGGAAACTGGGGTTTACGGGGGTTAAAATTATTTTCCTTATTTCTACTCCAAATCATAGGTTGTGGCGGTTCTAACGAGCACCCAAAACCTATATTTGGAGTATAGATAAGAAAAATATCGCACGTTTTCATCTGAAAAACTACCTTTTTTGAGGTTTGAAAAATGCACTATAGCACACGGATGTGTTATCGTAATGTTTTTCTCTCTTTCTCTGATTCCTCCAAGAGTTGACGTGTCGTTAAACCCCAACACAACCATTACAACCAAACCAAAGCCGTGTTCTTTTAGCAACAGTAAAGGCACTGATCAGACGCTGCTTTCGCGCTATTTCATAGGCCTCTTGTTACCGGAAACAAATTCGTAGTCATTGGTGGCTGGGGTCTGTCTATAAGGAACATTTTAGGGTTAATTGTTTGTCAGTCGACCAAATCTTATGCGACAACTTTTGTACTGCTGATATCCGCGTTACAACCACTGACCAATGAACTAACACCGCGCAAAAATAAAGCTCAACGGGCCTCCGTGGTCTTGTGGTTAAGAGCGCTGACTCTTGATCATAAGGTCTCTCACCGTTGTGGTTCGAGCCTCGCTCGAGTCACATGTGAGACGCCAAGTTGTGCAACGGAAGGTCAGGTGGTTTTTCTCCGGGTACTCCGGTTTTCGCCCACCTAAACTAGAGCTGTCAGTAAAACTGACTAGGGCTATCAGAAATTTGTGGACGGACGGACGGACGGACAGACAGACAGACAGAGTGGTTACTATAGGGCACCCACACTTTCAGTGCGGGGCCCTAATAAAGCTCAAGGTATTGTCTACTGTTGAACCCTTGACTGATCGATAGCTTACTTTTGGCGAACGCCCCCGCCCATCGGGGCTTGAAGAAATAGATGGGCTGCATGATGCTTCCACGCAGAGCTGAAACCGACCCGCACACGAATACGGGTAAACCGCTTAGAGGATCTAAGCCTGCCCAGGCAAAGGGTTGCGAGTCGGCCCGTCCATGCTTATAAACCCTATTAGTTTCATTGGGCGGCAGGGCTTGAAATGTCATTTCATCTCATCGGGTAAAAGTCCCACAAAATTGGAAATGACCTTTACAGTTGTCGGGGACGTTAAACCTCAAATCAAACAAACAAACTTTTGGCGAGGTCCAGCTACATTTCATATGAGGTGTCATGTTTATTTTATTCTTTGTGTTAACCGCTTACGTATGAGTTTGTCCTTTGGGCGACAGGGCTTGAGCTGTCATTTCATCTCAGTGTCGGGTAAAAGTCCCACAAAAGTGGAAGCAACGTCTCGAAAATGACCTTTACAGTGTTGACGGGACGTTTAACCTTAAATCAAACAAAACAATAAGCTTGTCCAGGAAAAGTGTGGATAGAAAAACTGACCGGCTCAAAAATGACCTAAAATAGTGTTGACTGAGCCGGTAAACTCCAAAACAAACAAAACAAATCTTTGTGAGTTTTACATCGACCTCTTTACTTAAGCAAACAGTGAAGACATGATCAGACGCCGCGCAAACAGTGAAGACATGATCATGCCTTCGCTGTTTGACTTTGGAATTGAAATAAATAAGTAGTAAATACCGGATATTGTTCAGTGTAGACAGCCGACACCTCCAGGGTTGTCGGCGCTTTGATTAGTGGTGTGTAATAAGCTTCTTAGCCCCGACCTACAAACATTTCGTCTGCTGTGATTTGACCCAGTTAATGCGTACATTCCACAACGCTTGCAGTTGTCGTCTGCAGCAACCGCTATATCCCTTCATAAGACTATCTATTTTCTTATCTTTTTAACTCCCTTTTTCGAGTCTTGAAAGCATGAAAGCAGCGTCGAAACGGCTTCAGTGTCCGTTTCTTTTGAACCCCCCCCCCCGCCCCCTGCCCATCGAGGCTTGGAGAAATAGATTGTGCTGCATGATGCTTCCACGCAGAGCTGAATCTGACCAAACAGGAGTACTGGTAAACCACCTAGAAGGACTAAGCCTGCCCAGGCAAAGCGGTGTGAGTCAGATCGTCCAGTGCATATAAGCATTCTGGGTTTTTCATTGGGCGACAGGGCTTGAGATGGCATTTCACCTCAATGTCGGGTAAAAGCCCCACAAAATTGGAAGCAACGTCTCCAAGATGACCTAGGTAGTGTTGAGGGGGCGTTAAATCCCAATTTAAACAAACAAACAAAAGCCATCACGAAATTTTGACCCGTTTAAACCCGACTTTTACATTGTAAAACTGGGGTTTATACGGGGGTAGACATAATTTTTCATATTTCTTATCAAAATACAGATTGTGGGTACTTGATAGAATCGAGGCGGTTCTATCGAATTCCCACGTTCTATGTTTTGCAGCAGAATAATGGAAAAAAAAAAAAAAATAATAATAAAAATATTAATAATAAAAAATCAGCATCTTATATCTGAAAATTTTGATTTTTGGTGGAACAATTTTTAATATATCTGAATTGGCGTGTTGCTGGGCTGCATGATGTTTCCAAGCAGAGCTGACACCGACCTCACGCGAGTACTGGTAAAAATGGTGCGAGTCGGACTGCCCATGCATATATTGGTTTTGGTATTGGTTTCATTGGGTGGCAGGGCTTTAGATGTCGGTAAAAGTCCCACAAAATTGGAAGCAACGTCTCAAAAATGACCTTTACAGTGCTGAAAGGGACGTTAAACCTAAAATCAAATGAAGGAGGAGTTAATGTTAGGAACTCTAGGGTGGAAGTTTTAATCCTCAGACTTTATTGACATGAACTGGGCTAGTGGTTTGGGTGGTAATAGAATTTAAAGACTCTGAACTCATTAGCCGTATAGTAATAAAGATTTGAAATGTCAAAGTGTCATGCGTATCGAGGCGTTAACCAATCCATGTTATAGTTCTTTTCAATTTCTGTTGGAATAATTAACGTTTATCGAGTTTGAATTTTTGATAGTTTCTCTGGGATTTAAACTAACAGCTGCTCCAGATTTAACCCTTAAAGTGCTAATCAAATTAGCAGACGTTATTTTCAAGAGCTTTGTAATTTATTTTTCATAGAAAATAAGGCTTTTCAGAGAAAATAAGGCTTGACATAATATGTGAATCGTCTGTCAAACCGTTTTCTCTGAAAAAGAAAGTACAAACTTAGAATGTCATCTGCTCTAGAAATTCCCGTAGCAGTTGAGCCCGAGCCACACCTGCATGTCAACATTAAACTTCCACCCATCGCTATATAGAGGATCTCACATGAGTGTTCATCTATTATTGAATTTATTAAATGAGTTGAGGAGAAGGGATAAAATGCGAGGCTTTGCCGAGCATTTTATCCCTTTTCCTCAACGACTTTAATAAATTCAGTAATACATGAGCACGAATGCAAGATTCTATTTATCATATGACAATTAAAACGCATTTTATTCACGATTGTTTGCAAAAATGTCAATATTCCGGTGTTTGTAAACGCGACGTCGTTAAGGACGTCGTACATGTAACGTTACGGGACGTATCTAGCTAATTTGCATATTTCATCCACTATTACATGACGTTATTACACTCTCAGACGCGACGTCATATGATAAATAGATGTTCAACTTTTGAGCTTAGAATAATTCATAACGGGTGTTTGACAACAACAGGCTCAACAGTGTAGATCATTAAGGAATTGCTGATTGCACAACCAATTTACAATGAAAATACATCCCAGCAGGCACATTGCGTAATTGTGACGTCAGGTTGACGTCGGTACAATGCCATGACGTTTATGTAACGTCAAATCTACCTCGGTGTAACTTCATGCACCGACGTTGATTTTAGGTTGCCCTAGCTGGATAAAGCGTGCACCCAGCAAGGCATAACTTTGACTGAACGTAGTTTCAACGTTGCATTTTCGCGAGCCAAGGGTACTAAGTCCACTAAGTTCTTTAATATGCTTTGAACTGCTGCCTCATGCCCCTTACTCGCCGGATCTTGTACAGCCTGACTTTAACCTTTCCCCTAAACGAACTCTCATACGCGTGGTCGCCACTTGCAGCGCGCATCTTTTATATGAATCTCATATGAAACCTTTTATAAAATACTTGTATAAAAAACGTAAATTATATAAAATGACTTATTGGATATATAGAATTTATATGATTTTTATAAAATTAATTTCCAATCAATAGGAAAACATGTCCGTGTGAAATAATGGCGTCCAACATGGTGTCAGAAGTGATTTTTTGGGGTAAAAATGATAGCT
The DNA here is from genome assembly GCA_963580285.1 of Lucinisca nassula. Classification (NCBI taxonomy): domain Eukaryota; kingdom Metazoa; phylum Mollusca; class Bivalvia; order Lucinida; family Lucinidae; genus Lucinisca; species Lucinisca nassula. The sequence continues at coordinate 53,905,057 of OY757010.1, forward strand.
TCTTTCTTATTTCTGCTTTCAACATAGATTGTGGGTGCTCGTAAGAACCGCCTCAATGAGGCGGTTCTAACGAGTACCCAAAATCTATGTTTTTGAGCACAGATAAGAAAGATAAAGTATACCCCCGTAAACCCCAAATTTCTCTTTTAAGTGGGGTTTAGAGGGGTCTTCGTTTCACGGACTTGTTATCGTGATGGATATTCATATAAAAATGGAGAATTCTCTCATATGATTCTCATATGTCGATTATATGATTTTTATATGAGCCCCCTTTTATACATGAATCATATCAGTAGACCCATACGATTATTTTATACATGAATCTTCTCAGCAGAATCGTATGAAACTTTCAAAGGCATTTTCAGCAGCCAATGGAAAACAACTCCCATGACAGATAGGTCGACCTCACCAGTTTTCAAAGTCTTTATTTCCAGCCAACTTATAATAGCAAGACTGTACCCGATCAGAAAACCCACCAATCTTTTTGGACTCGTGCAAACATGCCATTGTGGAACTGCCTCATTATTATGATGAACATGGCTGGACAGCCAAACTTCAGATAATTTTCCAAAGACCCTCACGGCTGCCTGTGTCAAATGCTTTGGTAAGGTCAATAAAAGTCATGTAGAGGTCCGTGTTCTATTTCTGGCATTTCTCTTGAAGCTGTAAAGATCATGCCCATTGTTCCTCTGTCCTTTCGAAATCCACACTGGCTTTCTGTCAGAAGCATTGACTATTCAGTCGGTTTAACCCTTTTTGTACCAAATGGAATCTTCCACCTTATATATAGCAGGAGTCCATATCAAAATTTAGGGGTGTCAGGTTGTGTTTTCTTCAAAATGGCTTAACTTTTTGCAAACCGCGTAGGCCCTGATCAGACGCCGCGTTCTGCGGCGTCTGACCTGGGCCTGCACTGTTTGCCAAGGTACCCCTTTAGGGGTTTCTGGTACTAAATGGGTTAATAAAACTTCCCAGCAATTGGCAATATTGAGATGCCACGATGATTGTCGCAGACCCGAGGATTCCCTTTCTGTTTGAAAAGCATGAATAGGCGGGTTGTATTCTTGAGGGATGGCTTCACATATATGGATGAATAAGCAGCGCAATGGAAATAAAGAAGCCGCAAGTACCGGAAGGTGTGTTAAAACCGTTCAAAGTCAGAGGCCATTTTTCCAGCTGACTCAGAGACAATCCATCCACCAGTCTTGTTAGTACATGTACTTTGATATTTTTCATGTTTTTTTTAGTCGCGTTACGCGAAAAGGGCTCTTCGGGCATGCGCGTTCAGCGAAGTTCCAAATCAGCCTGTACACGAGTATGCATGAAGAATCTTTGTGTGAATGGCCACCCGTTTAGCCATTACAAAACTCGCCTATACAAATACATTGTAAATTTTACCGCCAAAAAGCGAAACTTTTATGCTGAAAAACTGTGATAATTTACTTATTTCTACTCAAAATATAGAGTGTGGGTACACGTTAGAACCACCACAATCTATATTTTTGAGCAGAAATTAGAAAAATAAGGTTTACCCCTCTAAACCCCAGTTTTATTTTCTAAAAATGGGGTTCAAGGGCGGGTGGGGGGGTTAAACTTGTGTAGGCGTGCATTGCGAAGACTCTGAGCAGACTCCGGCCCATATGTACTTGACAAACAATCGAACAGCACATAATTCATGCTACTGATACACCTATATAATCCATCGGTTCAGCATTTTTGCTTTGTTAATCGACCCACAGTTATTGAGCGTAGTAGCTTTACATTGTCTATTACGAAAACACGCCTATACAAATACATTGTAAATTTTACCGCCGAAAAAAAAATGAAAATTTTACTAAGAAAATTTGTATTTTTCTTATTTTGCTCGAATTATAGATTGTGAATACACGTTAGAACCGCCTCATCGAGGCGGTTCTAACGAGTACCCACAATCTATATTATAGAGCAGAAATAAGATGGTTATCTATTTTATCTAATGGCGCTTTCCTTAGAAACAGTCTTTTAGCATGGTTGCTACGATAGTCTTTGAGAAAATAACATCAATGAAACTTAACCCGCAGCTGGAGCTTACACTGAGTTCATTGAAGAAAAAAAAAAAAAAAAAAAAAAAATGAGTCAGCATGCTAGAAAATGAACCAGTTTGCGTAACACAGATAAGTAAAACTTGTATGCCTGACAGTTCTTACCCAATAGGAACATTGTGACGTCACATGGACGTCGGTGCGACGTCATGATTTGACGTTGCCCTAGCTGGGTACTGGCTCAACACACATCGCATTATATCTGAGTAGTAAACGGCAAACGAATCTTCATCTTTCAAGTCGACTACAAATATAGTGATTTTTCTCATAAGGCGGCTAAAAATACGCAAAATTTGGGTCATAACATCTGAGTCGTCGCACTTTGTGCCATAGTCTCAAAGGGTCATGGTTTTGACATTCCTGTCTAATCGTTTGCGCCCATCGAAGACTCAGATCAGACTGCGCATCCGCGCAGTCTAATCAGTCTTCGTTGTGCGCTCTAAGGATAGCTAAGGGCCCAATGCTCCTTCGTGCAGCAAGAGTAGTGCAGCAAGTATAGTCTTGTTGGACTATATGGATGCCCAGGCTGATCTAATTCTTCGCTGGGCGCACATGTAAGTTGTAGGAAATGCTGTGCCCCGGTTCAATGAGACTTGCGAGTCCTTCTTCAGGTATAGTCTGAAACAAGAGGGCTATGATGGACCTTAATCACTCACCTGAGTCATTTGTAACCTCTTGAGTGCTTAACCCTTTTAGTACCACCTTATATATAGCTGGGGTTCTTTCAAAATGTATGGATGTCAGGTTGTGCTTTCATCAACATTTATTTGGAAAAAAAAGCTGAACTTTTAGCAAACAGTGGAGGCCATGACAAAAAACCCAGTACAGTTTTAAGAATATTGTAGCAAGGAGAGAGAGAACAAAGTTTTAAAGAAATTTGACCCTGTGACCCAGCTTTTTGACCTGACGTATCTATATTCAAATATGGCCGAAAAAATCAACAGGTTTCATGAAGACTGAAGCAAAACTGTGATCTCTAGAAGGTGAACAAGATTTAAAGTAATTTGACCTAGTGACCTAGTTTTTGATCCGATATGACCGAAATTCGAACTCGATTGAGATATTAACAAGTCAAACATTCTGGCTAGGTTTCATGAAGATTGAAGCAAACAGGGCGACCAAGGTTTTAAAGCAATTTGACTATATGACCAAGTTTCTGTTCCGTCATGACCCATATTCGAACTTGATCAAGACACCATCAAGTCGAATATACTGGTATAGTTTGATGAAGATTGAAGGAAAACTGGGGTCTCTAGACAGTAAACACGGTTTGAAACGAATTTGACCTAGTGAACTAGTTTTTGACCCGACATGTCTCGTTATCAAAGCAGGCCGAGATATAGGCAAGTCAAACATTCCGGTAAAGTTTCATGAAGATTGAAGCATGTATGTCCTTGGTGCAGTTCTCTTGATACAAGGGCATTCATCGGGAACCAGTATGGTTTTAAGGCAACCTTTATAAGTTCGTTTGCATCCATCTGCCGTGTTGGCAAGATTCTTTCGTTGAGATTTTCTACGGTCATTCTCTCCCTTCCGCTAATTCAAGAAGGACAATCGTCTTTCTGGCGAAAGGAAATGCACTGCACTGGATAACATCTTATGTACATGTATAAGCCTGCCCAGGAAAAGTGTGGTTAATAAAAATGACTGACTCGATATGACCTAAATAGTGTTGTGTGGGGCGTTAATACACCCGCGAACAAACAAAATTGCGTCATAGAACCATTTTTTTCTGGAAGAATGCTAGTCTTGTGAGGCAACAGCACTGGTGTGCCTGTAGAGGCTTGTGTCCGAAAGTTACAACAGTCTCGCTGCGCTCTGTATGGTTCCTTTTTCAAATCAAAGCACTGAGAGTACTGGTGGGTCGATTTTTTTTTTTTTTTTTTTTTTTTTTGGTTTGGGTTTTACGGCCCTTTCAAGATTATTTCACTCATATCGAGCCGATCGTTAATCATAGGTGGGCGAAAACCGGAGTACCCGGAGAAAAACCACCTGACCTTCCGTTGCAGAACTTGGCGTCTCACACGTGACCCGAGCGAGGCTCGAACCCACGGCGGTGAGAGACCTAATGACTAAGAGTCAGCGCTCTTATCCATTAGGCCACGGAGGCCCGTCAATGGTGGGTCGATTGTCTCTAGGTGTAGATAGGGAAAATGGGTCTGAACAGGGACTTAGACTGTTTCGTTTAACCCTTAAATTCTTATACTGTAAGCAAGCAGTGTAGACCCTGATCAGACGCCGCGTTCTGTAGCGTCTGACCTGGGTCTACACTGTTTGCAAAGCCCAGCCCATGATTCCAGCCCAGATTTTACGGATAACCGTTTTACGCAGACACGCTGACCTCAACGCGATAAAATTCTATAAATAATCTGCGTGGATTTCCTACAAATCAGTGATAGTCACGTGGACTCCATGCAGCACTAATAGAGGTTTTGTCCTTTATAACTTTGGGTCGATTGATAAATAATCTACCCAAAAATTGGCTGATTTAAGCGATTCTAGAGAGTATCCACAATTTATGTATCTCATAGTTGGATTTTAGAGTGTTCATGATGCATGACCAAGTAGATAGTTGAACGCGGAGATGCTTTTGGTGCTTACGATGATGACGGAGGTGATAATGATAATGAACGTATGAACAAGGTTCAAGCGAAATAGTAATACTGAAAAAAACAATAAAACCAGAATGTGACATATGCAAAGCCTAAAACTGTTCAGGACGTGCAAAAATTCCTGGGAAAAAATAATAAGCAGCTAATGCGAATAACGCGACTTGCCACTTGTATAATATTATTAACCCATTTAGTACCAGCAATCCCAAAAGGGGTACCTTGGCAAACAGTTCAAGCCCAGATCAGACGCCGCAGAACGCGGCGTCTGATCAGGGCCTCCACTGTTTGCTAAAGGTTCAGTCATTTTCCAAATAAATTTTGATGATAACACAACTTGTCACCCCTAAATTTCGAAATGGACTCCTTCTATATATAAGGAGGAAGATTCCATTTGGTACAAAAAGAGTTAAAATTTGGGTCACAAATTGCGTCACTCGCGTCACTTCTTTCCATGAGAGTGCAAGAGATTTGAGAGCTCGAATAATCCGCAAGTGTTCTAGATGTAGGAGATCGACCAAAAGTTACTGAATATAGAAGCTCTTCAGGACTGATGTCCATGTGACGATCATTGATTTGTAGGTACTCCTGGTAACGTTTTTTTTAATAGAAAATACATGTTTTTTGTTGTTGTTTTTTTAGGTATAACGTCCCCGTTAACACTGGAGACGTTGCTTCCAATTATGTGGGACTTTTACCCGACATTGAGATGAAATGACATCTCAAGCCCTGTCGCCCAATGAAACCAATAAGGTTTATAAGTATGGACGGACCGACTCGCACCGCATTGCCTGGGCAAGCTTAGATCCTCTAAGCGGTTTACCAGTTCTCGTGTGCGGTCGATTTCAGCTCTGCGTGGAAGCATCCTGCAGCCCATCTATTTCTCCAAGCCCCGATGAGAAAATATATGTAGCTGCGTTATTCTTATCGCGTTGCGTAAGAGGGCGTTGTCTGTAAACTGTGGGCTGGAATCATGTGTTGAGTTTGGCAATCAGTGTCGACCCAGATCAGAGGCCTGTATAGTCAGGCTTGCACCTTCTAAGCTGTTTATCAGTACTCGGATGCTCGGTCGGTTTTTGTTCTGCGCGGAAGCACCGTGCAGCCAAATCTACAGTAAAAGTCCTATACTAAGACCACCTTTGGGACTGTTCAAAAGTGGTCTTTAAGACCACTTTTGAACAGTCCCAAAGGCGGTACCTGAGCAGAGGACATTGTGTGCGGTACATTCGAAGTAAGAATGACTGCACCCTTCTAAATAAGTTTATTAAAGCAGAATTAGTCTTAATTTCAGGTGGTCTTAATAGCGGTATTTTACTGTATTTCTCTACTAAAGGACAAGCAAGCAAGTGTTTTGCTATTAAATTGGTTACCTCATTTATACATTTGGTCCCAAAATACTTTGGCAAACAGTGTAGACCCAGATCAGACGCAGCGTTCCGCGGTGTCTGAATGATGCCGACACGGTAGAATCGAACCCATGACCTCCTGATTACCAGTTACACACGTATCCTACTTAATACCATGGTCGACCCTCTCGACATAACATAAACATGGTCGACCCTCTCGACATAACATAAACAGTATTGACTCGGCCGTAAAACTCTAAAGGAAACCCAACACAAAGCAATATAATACATTTACTTGAAGCTGAGCATTCACGATTAAAATTACAACAAGACCTATACAATCAGCGAAGACTCAGATAAACATGTGCATCCGCGTAGGGCGTTTGCATGAGCCTTCTTTCCTGACTTTCCATAGAAAGATAAGTGAAGATACTGAGCAGACATGGAGGGCGCAGAGGCTGATCGTTATCTGCTATTTTGCTAGAATTTTTTTCTGTGCCCCGTCTCCTATACAAAAACACAAAGTCACACGGTAAAGTTCTCATATTTTAATAGTTTAGCTACAAAACTTAACAAAGTTTACATGATGAATAACTCTTACCACCAACACTACATCCAACACATTCACATAACTCAGCAAGTATAAGTAATATCCCATGTAAACCCCACTTGAAGGTGGACATAACTCCATACATTAACCCATTTTGTACCAAATGGAATCTTCCGCCTTATATATAGCAAGAGTAAATTTCAAAATTAAGGGTTGTCAGGTTGTGTTATCTAGAAAATCTGTTTGGAAACTGACTGAACGGTTTGCAAACAGTGTAGGCCCTGATCAGACGCCGCGTTCTGCGGCGTCTGATCTGGGCCTACACTGTTTGTCAAGACATCCCTTTTTCCGCATACAATGGGTTGAGGAATGAGTAATGGGGATACCTCTGAGATTTTTCTTATCTTCCCCCCAAAAACACCTATGTTGTGGGTGCTTGTTAGAATCGCCTCATCGAGGCTATTCTAACAAGTACATGTACCAACAACATATGGTTCTGCCAGGAAATAAAGAAAATTATCTCATAATTATCCTTCTTATTCCTCTGGACCTTATCAGGAACTATGTGGGATATTCCTTCTCAAGCACGTTGTTTTTCTAAACCAGGACCCGAGGTCGGCCCCCGCCGATCGGGGCTTGAAGAAATAGATGGGCTGCATGATGCTTCCACGCAGAGCTGAATCCGACCACACACGACTACTGGTAAACCGCTTAGAGTATCTAAGCCTGCCCAGGCAAAGCGGTGCGAGTCTATAAACTCCATGCTTTAAACCAGAATGTCCATGCTTATAAACTCTTTTGGTTTCATTGGGCGATAGGACTTGAGATGTCATTTCATCTCAGTGTCGGGTAAAAGTCCCACAAAATTAGAAGCAACGTCTCCAAAATGACTTAAATAGTGTTGACGGGGACGTTAAACCTCAAATCAACCAACCAACCGTCCTCTGGTCTACGCATATAAACATGAAAGGTTTTGTCGTGTGCTGGCTGAAATTTTACATTGGGAAAATGTTTTAATATTAACGAAATGTATGTATATGCTCCAAGCACACAGATCGTATACAGTGTTCTTATCCATCTCATAATGCCCTCATTGAGAAAGTCTGCTCATAAAAGTAAGGTAAAATTACAGCCATAAAACTTAAAACTAAATAGTTTTCAAAAGAAACTTAAAAGGTTTCAGGTAGTCTATATATCCTTCTTTTTTTCAACAGCCAGGCCTCTCTAGTAACACACCACTTTTCCAAAAGTTGTCGTAAAGACCACTTTTGGAAAGTCTCAAAGGTGGTCTGAAGATAGGGGTTTAACTGTATGTTTTGACCAAGAGTAAAAAATGTATGCACCAGTAAACCCCTATCCGTCTCCTTATTTAATTCTTGGTATAGCTAATAGATTATGATGTCCGACTATCAATACTCGCCCCCGCCCATAGGGGCTTGAAGCAATAGATGGGCTGCATGATGCTTCCACGCAGAGCTGAAACCGACCCGCACACGAGCACTGGCAAACCGCTTAGAGGATCTTAAACTGCCCAGGGAAAGCGGTGCGAGTCGGGCCGTCCATGCTTATAAACCCTATTGGTTTCATTGGGAGCCAGGGCTTGAGATGTCATTTCATCTCAATGCCGGGTAGAAGTCCCACAAAATTCGAAGCAACGTCTCCAAAATGACATAAATAGTGTTGACGAGGACGTGAAACCCCAATTTATACTAACAAACACAAACAGATTGTACTTATTCGTAAGAACCGCCACGCAGAGAGCGGCGGTTTCTGACGGGTAAATGAACCCACGAACTTTTGTTTGTTTGTTTGATTTGAGGTTTAACGTCCCCGTCAACACTGTAAAGGTCATTTTGGAGACATTGCTTCCAATTTTGTGGGACTTTTATCTGACACTGAGATGAAATGACATCTCAAGCCCTGTCGCCCAATGAAACCAATAGGGTTTATTAGCATGGACGGTCCGCCTCGCACCGCGGTTCCTTGACAGGCTTAGATCCTCTAAGCGGTTTACCAGTACTAGTGTGCGGGCCGGATTCAGCTCTGCGTGGAAGCATCATGCAGCCCATATATTTCTTCAAGCCCTTATGGGCGGGGGTCGGAACCCACGAACTATGTTTGAACCCACGAACTATGTTTGAAGCAGAAGTAAGAACAATATCACAAAGTTTGATCAGGGAAAATGCCATCTTTATAGTACAACCATTAAAGAAAACATTATATTACATAGGTGTATTGGCCATATGACACCTTTCTTGTTCTGCACATTTTAAAAAGTGACAGAGGGGCGTTCAGTGAAAATCTACTATTGAGACCAGCTAAAAATAGGACTTATTAACCCTTGTCCTGCTGAGCCCAGTTATGTCTTATCTTTCAAACAATGAAGATCCAGATCAGATGGATTCTTCAGAAGCCATCTGATCTGGATCTTCATTGTTTGTGGTGCTGCTCATGAATTTGTTGCAATAATCTGCATGAAGTAGTCGTGCAGCTCATAAATTTGTTGCAATAATTTGCATGAAGTAATCTGATTGGTTGATAATCGGTAGTGGGTGTGGCATATATAGGTATTCAGCAGGTCAGGGGTTAAAAACATATTCAATCTGTTTCAGTTTTTCTTTCTTACTGATGTTTCTGCATCCACTGTCCTCAACAAAGAGACCAGCTATGGGGCTATTTCAAAAGTGGTCTTAAAGACTTATTAAAAAAACATGTTTAAACTATTTCACTTTTTTCTTTCTTATTAATTTTTCTGCACCCATTGTCCTTAACAAAGAGACCACCTTTGGGACTATCTTATAGACCACTTTTCAATAGTCCCAACGGTGGTCTTAATACAGGATTTTTACTGGGCCCATTCACTGATAACCCTACCTGAGTACCAATCTTTACAATATTGATGAAAAAACTGAACCAAACTTTAAACACACATTCATGCTTTGCATTTTATATTTTTATGAATTCGTATATAATTACATATACAAAATTTAAACATCAATGTGAATCAGATACACAATGGTACAATATCTTTAACCCTTAGGTGTCAAATAAAACTGAATCTGAAAACGTCGTCTGTTCCTGTCGTCTATTGTATTGTCTTGCAAACATTTCTAACACGTTTATGCATACAGACCCTGATCAGAGTCCCAGGGGGAACTCTCTAGTCTTTGTTTGTTTGATTTGAGGTTTAACGTCCCCGTCAACACTGTACAGGTCATTTTTGAAGAAGTTGCTTCCAATTCCGTGGGACTTTTACCCGACATTGAGATGAAATGACCTCTCAAGCCCTGTCGCCCAGTGAAACCAATAGGGTTTATAAGTATGGACCGACTCGCATCGCTTTTCCTGGGCAGGCTTAGATCCCCGAAGCGGTATACCAGTACTCGTTTGCGGTCGGATTCAGCTCTGCGTGGAAGCAGCATTTTATCTCCAAAAATGAAAATTTTAAGATGAAAAACTGTGATATTTTTTCTTATTTCTGCTCAAAATATAGATTGTAGGTACTTGTTAGAACCGCCTCGTCGAGGCGGTTCTAACGAGTACCCACAATCTATATTTTAGAGCAGAAATAAGAAAAATAAGGTTTACCCCTGTAAACCCATGAGTTTTACTATATAAAAGTGGGGTTCAAGGGGGTCAAAATTGTATAGGCATGTCTTCGTGATGGTTGTGATTAGCATCTTAAGGGTTAACCCTTAAAGTACCAAACACAACTGAAACAGACGACATTTTCATTATCAAAGTCAATAAAGCTAAACGTTACATGCGAATCGTCGGCAGAAAATGCCAACTCTTGTTTTCTCCAAAAAAAAGAAAAAAAAGAAATACCCTGTTTTCTGCGTTTTGTTTAGTGCTTTTTAGGTGTAGTGACAAATTGTGGGTAGCATTACACTAAATACTGGGAGGTGCCGGGTTTTATCACTTTGGGACAGAGCTTTTAGTTGCGTTCTAAATACCAGACTTGCTTCCATTGGATATATATATCCCGTGTTTTATTTCAATGTGAGAAAATGATAGGTATAAGGGACTAAAATGATGCATGTTTTATAAATATATCTGCAAGCTCTTAGCTCAAAGAAATTTTTGCTGATTTTATATGGTCACCCCTCCTTTAAAAATGTTGGTTTTATTGACTCCGTTCTAGCAGGTAAACAAACATGGTTGACTGTAACTTGAAAATGAGCCGATCAACATGTGTTTTTTTCTCATTAACTTGTTGGGCTAGGATGGCTCTATAAACAAGTAAGGTTTGAAAAGTTTTGTATGTGTAGTTTTTGTGGGAGCAGGTAAAAGGTTACTATTGTCGCCTATGGAAAACATTTAGTGGAAAGCTCACTGTGAATCTCCTGGACCAAATAAGTTTGGACAGATCCATTTCCAGTTTAAGGTGTCTGTTTTATACCATTTACTGTAATTACTGTAAGTTTTATTGATGTAAGTTTCACGAATATCCCTTATTTTAAGCAAATAGTGAAGACTTGATAAAACACGCGCCATCCGGCCCTGATCACCGTCATTTGCCACGATTTTCGCAGGGTCGTCCATCACGAAAATTGGGGTTTACAGGGGTAAACCTATTTTTTTTATTTCCGCTCTAAAATATAGATTGTGGGTACTCGTTAGAACCGCCTCGATGAGGCAGTTCTAACGAGTACCCACAATCTTTATTTTGATCGGAAATAAGAAAAATATCACAATTTTTCATCTCAAAATTTTCATTTCTTCGGAGATAAAGGTTACAATGTACTTGTATAGGTATGTTTTCGGAATGACTGAAGTGTTTGGCTGTGCTTCTCTTATTGTAACGCCGGTGCTTCGTCCTTTTAGTCCTTAAGCACCACGGGGAATTCTAGAGCAGACGACAAGTCTATTTGTTTTAGATAAGGCTTAACGCTTCATGTGAATCTTCTGCCCACATAACGAAAACACGCCTGTATAATTTTGACCCCCCGAAACCCCTTTTTATAGAGTGAAACGAGGGTTTACGGGGGTGTAAATTATTTTTCTTATTTCTGCTCAAAACAGATTGTGGGTTCTCGTTAACACCGCCTCGTCGATGGGGTTCTAACGAGCACCTACAATCTATGTTTTGTGCAGAAATATAAAAAATGCAGGAATTTTTTATCTGAAGGAAGTAAAATGTTTGATATATTGTAAAGGCATATTTTCGTAACGCAATAGACGATTCACGTGCAAAGGCCAAGTCTTTTTCCTCCATCAGACGATTCACATGCAATGCCAAGCTTTATTTTCTTTTCAAGATGTTGTCTGCTTATACTGGGCAGCTCTGAAAACTAGAGCCCCTAGGTTTAAAAAATTCCCTTTAGTAGGGCCCCGTTTAACTTGCACCTTAACCCATTCTGTACCAGAAACCCCAAAACGGGTACCCTGGCAAACAGTGGAGGCCCAGATCAGACGCCACAGAACGCGGCGTCTGATAAAGGCCTCCACTGTTTGCTAAAAGTTCAGTCATTTTCCAGATAAATTTTGAAGAAAACGCAACCTGACATCCCTAAATTTTGAAATGGACTCCTGCTATTCACCTTATTTGCATTATCTGCAGGTTCCTAGTCTGATGGTTATCAGCGTTGGAAAAACTGGTAACCAGAACCCCCTGACCTTAAAAGGTCAGGGGGTCTGTTTACCTGTTTTCCAATACTGACAATGTGCAAGCTGGGAGCCAGCAAATAATGCAAATATGGTGAATATGTTATAAGGAAGAGATCCCATTTGGTACAAAAAGGGTTAAAAATCTGTTTCATCTGCTTTCATATGCACTGAAGCAAGAAGTCATTTTCATCTTTTATAATGCTAGGTTCCCACTGTCGTGCGATCCGTTACGAACGCCACGTTTGGCCATTCGTAGCTGGTCGTGGAATATTCTCTTAAAGTTCAGGTTTGGCTACGAGACGATGAGAGTCGATACGTTCTGGTGCGATTCGTCGCGCTCGGATGCAATCCAATCACGATTTGTCAAATACTGGCATCACGATCAGCCACGGTCTGCTCCCACGTTCAAATACGATCAAATGCGTTCCGATAGGATTGTTGCGATCGAGTCTACGACTTAGTCTCGATCTGAAACGATCATCACGATCGAGTACCCCGAATTGGAACGATCTGATACGTGCAGATACGTTCTTATACGCTCATCACGAGCAGATGCGCTCTGTTACGATAGCATACGACTGTTGTCTCGATGTTCTTCACGATCATGATCGAGGGCGATCACGATTTGAGCTACGACTTGACCCCGACTGGTATATATACAGCCGGACTGACCATGGACTTAATTGTTTCTTGAACTTTTACAGCATGAACACTGAGCCTCAGCCATTGATGATGGTAGGAGTTGCGGATGATGGCAATGTGACAATGTCTCTGGCTGGAATGGTTCAGGCTTGCCTTTTCCATTCTTAGTTTCCATTACCCTTGGGTGGCATCTTTCAAAGGCTTTAAAAATACTAGCAAAGGCCTGTATAAACCAAGGATTGCAGGACCGTTCACGGGCTTCTCGAAACTCTCGGATGAATCTATAAACCGAGGTTTCGTCTCCGTATGACCTTAGTTATTGTTGGGACGTAAAACTGAAATACACTCACTCACAAACTCATGAGCAGATCGCTGAATGACTCGCATTAAATCTTGAGAACTCGTAATAGATCGTGAACGTTCGTATAAAAACGTAGCCTACTCGTATCTAATCGCATTTCCTCGTATCATCTCGTATCTGATCACGAGTCATTCGTGACTGGTCTTGAGCAATCGCACCCGACAGTGCGTAACAAATCGTGACAGATCTTGTGAGATCGCAACCCATCTCAACAGAACGCGGGGTTTGTTTTGTCCAAGATTGGCCCCGATCACCGCGATTTGGAAGCACGATTAGATGCGATCCGTCGCGCTTTGTTACGATGCAACACGGTGTGATACGATGATCCCGATTTGACAAGCGATCGTGTTGATCGTGGAAAATTTTTGAACCGTTCAAAAATTTTCTACGATTAACACGATTGCCACGACTGACCTCAAGATCTGATAAGATCTGATAGGATCACCACGATTAATCCACGATTAGGAACACGATTGCAATCGTGGCGCGAATCGTGATAGTGGGAACATAGCATAAAGAGTGAAACTATTTAACACGTATGGGTCGCGTCCTGGAGACAATGCCCTTATAGAATATGCGTCCCGGCAGATGTTCGATTCGCACTGCACATGCGCGTCTGCGCCGGAGCATTTTTAACTATTCCTTCACACAATCAGTGGGCCTTAACTAGGGTCCCAGCCAATACGTTCAGGCTCACCGTGCGTTCCGCGGCTTAATCCCAAATAGGCTTCGCGGCCTAACCTTCACACACAAAAAGGGACTAAATAATTGTGGGTTTAGATTCTTTTCCAAAAATAATTTCTAATCAATCTCTGGCCCTGATTCCGAAGTTTGTCCATTTGGCATGTGAGCGAACAGCCAAGATCAAGCGAAACTGCGCAGTCTTGTCTGAGAGTTGCTGTTTGCCAACGTTATCAATACATCTTTTCATATGCTCGGGCCCAAATAGGGTTCAATATTCAACAGCACTAAAACACCTTTCAGAAAAAAAAAAAAAAAAAAAAAACAAATCTCAGCAACTTCGCACATCTATAAACCACGCCATTCATTTCGGTAAATTGCGGTGAAATCTGGTTTATAGTTTTGACCCACATGCCAAAACGATGAAAAAGTGCAATGAAATGGTAAAAATGAATCTTGTGGGGTGTGCATTCCCAAATATATTATGGCGATGGCAAGTTAAAACGGCTCATGCACGAGCAGCTAAACAACTCTAACGCTCAGATGCCATAAAAAGACTCTCTCAGATGCCCCCCCCCCCCCCCAAAAAAAAAGAATGCATCTGAAAATGTATATGTCGTCTGCTGCATCTTCTTGCAAACTGACTTTTCAAGCAATTTTTTGCATATATGCAAACAATTTGGACCCTGATAAGACTGCTCTTGTCCGTGTCCACACTGTTTGTAAAAAATACTTGTAAAGTTACCAGCAGACGACAGCAGCTTTTGGAGAAGGTATGTTGCGTAGAGTCATTAGAATCCCTATGACGTAATGAGTACATGCAACATACCTTTATATTAAGATCATCAATAACACATGTCAAACACACCTATATAATTTTGACCCCCCTAAACTCCACTTTTATATGGTAAAACTTGGCTGTACAGGGGTGTAAATTATTTGTCTTATTTCTGCTCAAAAAACAAAGAGTGTGAGTACTCGTTAGAACCGCCAAGCCGAGGCGGTTCTAACGAGTATACCCATAATCTATGTTTAGAGCAGAAACATATATAAAAATATCGGAATGTTGTATCTGAAAATGTTTGAATTTTTGGTGCTAAACTTTTTTCAATATGTTTTCGTAATGTAAACAAGTGGCTGTTACATAGCATGATTGAAGGATAGTTTTCCTTATTTCTCCATATAAACCTATGTTGTGGGTATTCATTAGAACCGCCTCGACGAGGCGGTTCTAATGAATACCCACAACATATGTATATATGGAGGAAAACTATCCTTCAATCATCACAAAATATGCACCTTATCTGTTGCTAAGACAACTGAGTGAATACGCAGGTTGATTTGAGTCTTCGCTGCGATAACCCTTTTCACTTGTGGCAGGCCCCTTCATGGCCATACTAATTGACTCTGTAATCACAGAATGCTATACATGTACCTTTGCCCTATATTCCAAGTCATTACTGGCACTGAAATTCGTAAATGCATTTAAAACAAATACCAAAACAGACAAAAATGAAACACACATTACTGATCAATGAAAACGTGTTAAAAGACAAAGCTATTTTACCTATTCCTCAGAAAACATTTCAACAAAAAATGAGAAATTTATCACGGACATCGCTAAACCTTTAACAAGTATTCCATGATCATACACATTACATCAGCCCCTGCCCATTGGGCCTTGAAGAAATAGATGGGCTGCATGATGCTTCCACGCAAAGGTGAACCCGGCCGCACACGAGTACTGGTAAACCGCTTAGAGGATCTAAGCCTGTCCAGGCAAAGCAGTGCGAGTCGGCCCGTCCATGGTTGAAAACCCTATTGGTTTCATTGGGCGACAGGGCTTGAGATGTCATCTCAATGTCGGGTAAAACCGTAAAAGTCCCACAAAATTGGAAGTGACCTATACAGTGTTGACGGGGACGTTTAACCTCAAATCAAACAAACAAACAAACAAATACACATTACGACTAATAGTTCTACATACACTAGTACATTTACACATAAAATAACATAGATAGGAGTTGGAGCCTGCTGGCTACCGAAGGGTTTGAGCACCAAAGCAGACCCATTCCAGAACCTAAGCTTCTGCATTGACTGGCCATGGACATAGTCTAGATGCATAGATGAAAACTTTTATATGCATACGTAGGTGTAATAATAATGATTGATCAAAGCATTTGGCTTATGGTGAAAATACAATGTACGCTCAAAGTTCTCTGTATTGCTACATGTAGATAAATACTGTATAGCCAAAAACAGAAAATGAAATATTTACATCTTCAGACTTTTATTTTCTTCGAAAGCAAATTCATTTGTGTTTCTCTTGTCATTATTTTTTTCAGAGAAGCTTTTGTTTCATTACATTGGATGTGTGTGTGTGTGTGTGGGGGGGGGGGGGGGGGGGTGGAATGTTATTTCGGACTGTATGAAACCTTTAACAAGTGACGCTAAATAAATATGAACACGTCCACACAATATGATTCCAAATACAGGAATATTTTCTTATTTCTTTTCTGTTGTGGGAACTTAGGCTATTCTAACAACAGGGATATTGTCCATTAACCTTTAAAATGCCAATCACGATGAATTGTGGTCTGCTTTGTCGTCTGTCGACTACTTTAAAAGTAATTTTTGCAACCAGTGTGGACCCAGCTCAGTCTGATCTGTGTCCACACTGTTTTCCTATATGCAAAAAATGTATTTTAAAAGTTTGCAAGATTCAGCAGACGACATAAGCAAACAACATTTTCAGATGTAGTTTTTCATGACATCTTAAAGGTTAAATACCTGGAGTTATCTTTAGCCATTATACATTAGGAAAACATGTCCGTAAGAAATAATGGCGTCCAACATGGTGTCAGAAAATGATAAATATTAGGTAAAAATGATAACATCTTTATTATTTTTGTTTTCGACATAGATTGTGGGTGCTCGTTAGAACTGCCTCAATGAGGCGGTTCTAACGAGTACCCACAATCTCTGTTTTTGAGCAAAAATAAGGCAGATAATGTATACCCCTTAAACCCCAATTTTCTCTATATAAAGTGGGGTTTAGGGGGGTCTTCGTTTCACGGACTTGTTATCGTCATGAATCACGGTTTCTGATCGTTTCCCACAAATCAAATTACTAATTATTGGCATTTGTCAATGATGGACACCCGTCAACCTGTCATGTCGCTTGATTGATGACCCTGACCAGTGCCTTGAGGAGCATGAATACAACTGTGATATTTACAATTAAGACAACTCTTTAGACATCCTTATTTTTGATTTCCCTCCATAAAAGGTCTATATTTGAAAAAGGCATCATAGAAATTTAAAAGTTCTCAGAAATGAGAAGTAACGTCACTCGAAATCTCCTTTGTGAAACATAAGTGCACATAAAAGTAGCCACTGAAGGGAGTCAGCCCTACAGTTGCACCCTATTTCGTGAAATTTCGCTATTAAGATCACCAAAAATCAAGTGTATTACATTCCGCGTTAAAAAGCTTATTTAGTGGCTCTTTGTGTTTTCTGGTTACAGTGTCCTCATGTCAGAGACCATCATTGTGACTGTTCAAAAGTGGTCTTAAAGATATAGGAATTTTAATGTATATATCTATATGAAGTCGCACTTTAATCTTGGACTATGAAAAAGGAAGTTCGAGTGACTGAGATTTGACCATAGTGTCATGTTAGGAGGTAAAATACAGCGTTGCAGAAATACGAAAATATATTCCTAACTTATCTCATTTTTTAAAATTGAGATAAGCTAGGAATGTCTTTTCGTATTTCTATAGTACAAAGCTGGAATTATGAAATGCACTCACTTTCTTTTACTATGGAAACCTCGTCCTCGTACCAAGCTACCAAACATGTACAACAAATCAGATACAGCATCCTTCCTCCCAAAAGCATGAACAAATTGTCAACAAACGAGAACGGCTCAATTGCGTACATAGTATTTTCACCTTAGTAGGACCAAGGCGCTTATGATGAGCTCTTGGTAAGACCTAAATGTGATTGCCATATGGAGTTAATTTTTAAAAACATACGGTTGCTGCGATCATTATTATTACATGGTGGGGCGAACTTATTGTAAATAAATAAATAAAAAAAGTTCAAAAACATCATAGAAACAACTCTTGAACATGCCGACTGGTATGGATTCCATGCATATACGTGTATAAAATAGCACCAACGAGGATAATTAAGGGTAATTTTCTTTATTTCTTGTAGGAAACGAATGTTGCGGGTACTTGTTAGAATCGCCTCATTGAGGCGATTCTAACAAGTACCCGCAACATATGTTTTCATGATGAAATAAGAATTTAAAGAAAACTATCCCTAATTTCTCCATGTCTGAAGCTATATATAAGTAAGAGCAACAACAGAACAAGCAAAATATGAAATACACCTGACAAATTTCCTGACTTCGTGTAGCTGCTTGTCCCTTTCCCACACCACCCCAAACACACATCCCGTGCCTCCAAACCAGCACAAAAACGGCAGGCAAACGTCTGGCGACATCGATGTTGTACTGTGTTGGGCCAACGTCGGGGCAGACGTCGATGTTGTACTGATGTTGGCCCGAAGTTGGCCCAACACTGTAAAACACCTCTGCAGATATTTTTTCTCTCCTTCCCTTTAAGGCATGTCATTATTGGTAGAGGCTTACCCAAAGATGACGAATATAAATAAAATCTTCCATCTGATCCATTTCGACTATTAGGGGGTTAGGTTTGCTTTGTTTGTGACACATTTGACAGGAAACGGAAACACCTTCAGGGGCTGTTTCTCTTACAAAATTATTTTATCTCCCTAATAGTCTAATACAAGTAAATAGAGGCATGTTCTTAAGGGAAAGAATTTGCTCATTTGGAGCAAATTCCTTCCTCTAAGATTAGACCCTTTTTCGGAAGGGTGCAGTTTATAAACATGTATCCGTGGGAATGAAAACAGGCAGATCCATTGAGGCTGTTCTAACGAGTACCCACAACTTATGTCTTGGAGAAAATAAACAAGAAAAAAATATATACCCCTGTAATCCCCACCATGCAGTTTTTCTCTGTATAAAGTGAGGTTTAGAGGGGTCATCATTTCACGGACGTGTTTACATGATGTGACTCTATAACAGAGACATCTTCCTGGCATAATTTGAAGAGCATGGAACGAAAAGCTCTCTTTAACCCATTTTGTACCAAATGGGATCTTCCTCCCAATATTCACCTTATTTGCATTATCTGCTGGTTCCTAGTCTGATGTTTATCAGCGTTGGAAAAACAGGTAACCAGACCCCCCTGACCTTGAAAGGTCAGGGGGGTCTGGTTACCTGTTTTTCCAATATTGACAATGTGCAAGCTGGGAGCCAGCAAATAATGCAAATATGGTGAATAAAGCTGGAGTCCATTTCAAAATTTAAGGTGTCAGGCTGTGTTTCCTTCAAAATCCATTTTGAAACTGGCTGAACGTTTTGCAAACAGTGTAGGCCCTGATCAGACGCCGCATTCTGCGGCGTCTGATCTGGGCCTGCACTGTTTGCCAGGGTACCTATTTTGGGGTTTCTGGTACAAAATGGGTTAACTCACAAAAGAAGACATTTTTCTATTTTTTTTTTTACCCTACATCTGTTTGCTATATCATTAATTTGGCACTACAGCAGACTGGTATGAATGGAGGATTGCAGCAGATACCATAAACTCTCTAGCATTTAACCCCTAGCCCACAAATCACAACAATTTTCATCTGCTTAGTTTCCTGCTGGTTAGTTACAAGCAGTAAGCCCCCGCCCATAGGGGCTTGAAGAAATATATGGGCTGCATGATGCTTCCACGCAGAGCTGAATCCGGCCCGCACACTAGTACTGGTAAACCGCTTAGAGGATCTAAGCCTGTCCAGGAACCGCGGTGTGAGGCGGACCGTCCATGCTAATAAACCCTATTGGTTTCATTGGGCGACAGGGTTGAGATGTCATTTCATCTCAGTGTCGGGTAAAAGTCCCACAAAATTGGAAGCAACGTCTCCAAAATGACCTTTACAGTGTTGACGGGGACGTTAAACCTCAAATCAAACAAACAAACAAACAAGTTACAAGCAGTACAGAAAAAGATGGTCCGTTCAGGGTCCAGTTTGTTTGTCTGTATGCAAAATATTTTTTGAAAATTTTTGCAAGAAAATCAGCAGACAACATTTTCAGCTGCAGTTCTTCTGGGAATGAATACGATCTCCTGCCTTACTATAACAGAAAGCCCCTTTCAGTGTTTTGGGATGTTTATTGAAGCTTATTTAGGAAAGTAGTTGAATTTTCTTGCAAATAGTGAAGGCCCTGGTAAGTCGTTGCGTTTTGGGCCTGCACTATAGTCTATAGGCAGTGTATAAAATTGGAGGAAAACTAAATTTACTAAAAATGTCTGAAAATGTTGTCTACTTATGTCGTCTGCTGCATCTCCTAGCAAACTTTTTTAAAAATGATTATGCATTTTGCATACATGCAACAACATGGACCCTATCCAGACTTGTCCAGACTATTTTGATCAGACTGTTCTTGGTTTACCGACACTATTTGCAACAATGACTTTTCAATTTGTGACTGACGATTCATACCCTAAAAAAGATACCCGGCGTATTAACAAACCTGCCTCTAGAAATGGTATTTCCAGAAATCCCTACATTGGCAAACAGGGCAGGCCCAGACCAGACGCCACAGAACGCGGCGTATGATCAGGGCCTACACTGATTGCAAAAAGCTTAGCAATTTTCCTAATGAATTTTGAAGAAAACACAACATGGCACCCCTAAATTATTGAAGTGGACTCATGCTATATATAAGGAGGAAGATTTCATTTGGTACAAAAAGGGTTACCGTAACGCTACACAGCTAAAAGCGCTAGCGAGCACACACAACCTATTTAGAGAGAGAGACAGAAAAAAAAACTATTGCATGCCGCTGTTCACCCCGATTTTCTCGATGTGATAACATGGACTTGTTAACGTAATAGTTTTTGAGTACCAGGCAGTGTTGATTCGGATCAGAGAACATCTGCTCGAGCATCGTCCTTTGGCATAAAATTTGACGGCAAACTGACACATCTTCAGGGGCTGTTCCTTTCAAACAGTCCCGAAAATGGCCCCTTATAGAGAGAGAGAGAGAGAGACAGAAAAAAAAAATCATCCATGCCACTAAACCAATTACGGTAGATATTATGCACTGCAAGTTTTTATTGCGGAGTCTTCTTCTAAAGCATCCCAGTTTCAACAAAGAAACGACACGTAGTATCTCAATCAACACACATGCATTCCATTATCATTTTCACAGATTTAACAATTTTCAGCCTCTGGAACAATTATATAATTATTACTTTAGTGCAACGTATTTACAATAGAGGAAAGACAAGGTGGTATCCCGTTCGAATCTCTAGGTCTTGTTATATCATCTTTTGCCGGCAGTTCTGTTGGCCGATATGAGGTACAGGGCGATGTCCTGATGCCCACCATACGCAGCAATATGCAAAGCATTCCAACCGTCTCTGTTCGCCAGTTTTACGTCCGCTCCAAACTTCACTAATAGCTTCACAAGTTCAAAATTTCCATCTAAACAACTTTGGTGTAGGGCAGTCTGACCCTCTGTATCATACAGATTAATATTTATCTTTTCGTCCTTTGTTTGCAATATTCTTTCTAATTCCGCCTTGTTGCCATCTCTTACGGCATGTTGAAAATCTTTTTGGAAAGGATTCCCTGTTTGGCTCATAATTTGATTCATGTCTTGGTCAGTTGACAAACAGCCTTTCATGGATTTCTGTCAAGCACTTATAACCTAACCCACTTCTTGCCTAAAACTGCTTCTTCTGCGCTGCTTAAACGTACTTATTCGCCATTCATATATATATTTTATTCCGATTTTTTCCCGAACACCTCCACACAATTAAGGTGTATTATGTATGATTTTAATGCCCAGTTTTTTCCGCTAAACTCCAAAATCTCTGTGTGAACTAGAATAAAATATCTGACACAATAAATCCAAGACTACCAGCTTGTAAAAAACTTCCCACACTATTTGACAGCGCTGTTAGATCAGGTTTAACCCCACTGCTATTAAAACTCCGGTCAGGGCGAGATAATTCACACGGTATATAATACTGTCGGTTGAATATTTCTTAAGACGTGTCCTTTACAACCAGTTGGGAGGTACTGGACCGAAACCGTCGCATAAAGTTCTTTTATCACATTTTTTGCAACTTTTTGTGTATACTATACAAAATACACGGTTCGCCTAATTTTGACCTCGGAGCAATTCGTAAGACGCGCTCTGATTCGGTGGGAATGTTTGTACGCGCTGTCTGCATTGCTATGATTGGTCTAGACTTGTTCAATGGGATAACTACGGCGTTTATTCACAAGCGGCTGTCGTGGGAATCTCCCACAGTTATCTATCTGTGTATACATATCAATAAAATCTAACAACTCTTATAAGTATTTGTAAAAATAATACGCTAAGGTTGACAGGTAAATGTTTGACAAAATTTTATTGTATAAAGATAAGTAATGAAAGGTTGACACCGAGGGCAGTCTAAGTCACTAAATTAAGCCTGGGAAGATATCCGCGTTGTCTTAGTAATACCATAGTTGACTAAAAGTGAACGGAGATGATGGGGTCAGATTTTGGCAGAATCACGACATCTTACCGACGACGTACAGGAAATGTTTTTAGGAAGTACAGTAAGATTCATTTAATAAGACCACGTTTGGTACTGTTCAAAAGTGGTCTTTAAGACCACTTTTGAACAGTCCCAAAGGTGATCCATGACCAGTGGACATTGTGGGCAGAAATCTCAAAGAAAAATTAAGTGAAGTCTTCAAAATAAGCTTTTTAAAGTAGAATTAGTCTTAATTTCAAGGTGGTCTTAATAGCGGAATTTCCCCTTATACCCGTTTCCAGCTTTATTTACTCTAAAAATATAGATTTTGTGTGATTACAAGTACCGTTGTAAATTGTAAATATCGCCTTTTTCCACACAAACAAAGTGGGGTCAAAAAGGGTGTCATTGACAAAAATACCAGAGTACCAGTGAAATTCCGCTATTAAGACCACCTAAATTTAAGATTAATTCTGCCTTAAAAAGCTTATTTAGCAGGTTGCAGCTATTCTTTCTTTGTGTTTGCTGCATACAGTGTCCTCTGGTCACGGACCACCTTTGGGACTTTTCAAAAGTGGTCTTAAAGACCACTTTTGAACAGTGCCAAAGGTGGTTTTACTGTATTTGATATGGTACTAGCTCGATTAGTTAACATTTTTACCACCAAGTTAACAAGCCCGTGAACTTAACAAACCTTTAAACCCCACTTACTATAAAGAAAACTGGCGTTAACGAGGTATACAATTTTTTTTCTTATTCCCGCTTTAAGAATAAGTTGTGGGTACTCGTTAGGACCGCCAGAGAAAGTATGGTTTATAGGTGTATAGATCATTTTCCTTTTTTTTTTTTTTTTTTGCTCAAAACATAAATTGTGAGTACTCGTTATAACTGCCCCAGTTAGGCGGCAACAATGTATTTTACAGAAAAATACGAAATATATATATAAAACTTTAATCAGAAGCGTCAAGAAACGGCACCCGCCCATAGGGCTTGAAGAAATATATGGGCTGCTTCCACCCAGAGCTGAAACCGACCCACACACGAGTACTGGTAAACCGCTTAGAGGATCTAAGCATGCCCAGGCAAAGCGACTCGAGTCGGCCCGTCCATTCATATAAACCCTACTGATTTCATTGGGCGACAGGGCTTGAGATGTCATTTAATCTCAATGTCTCAATGTCGGGTAAAAGTCCCACAAAATTGGAAGCAATGTCTCCAAAATGACCTTTACAGTGTGGACGGGGACGTTAAACCTCAAATCAAACAAACAAAAGCATCAAGAAAACACGCTTATATAATTTTGACCAGCTTGATCCCCACTTTTATATAGTAAAACTGGGGTTTACAGGGGTAAACCGTGTTTTTTCTTATTTCTGCTCTAAAGTAAATATCACAATGTTTTAGCAGACTTTCGGATGAGTCTTTAAACCGAGGTCCCGTCTCCGCATGACCTTAGCTGTTGGTGAGACGTAAAACTAAAACTCACTCACTCACTCACAATGTTTTACCGTATTTTTTCGGCGGTAAAGTTTACAATGCATTTGTATAGGCGTGCTGTCTTAATGAATACCATTTTGAATGGAATATTTCACACGGATGTATTGACCAAATAGGCCGCTCTAAGCGAAAATGTTTCTTCTGACATGTTCGTGCGCACATGCATGCAGTCTGGTTAGTCTGTATGCCATTTTGGATGGCCTCTTCATACGAACCTGTCAGACTGTGTGCGCAGCGGCAGACTCATTCGAGCCTTGCTACGCAAACACTTTTACGATAAAAGTCCGTCTAATGAATAATCTTGTAAAAGCCCATATCATCTAGAGAAAAATGGCGCTTACCAGGGTACATTCTTTTCTTAATATTCGTTAGGACCAAAACTTTCTATGGCTTAAGTGACTTTTCCTGAGTTTAGGCTCATAAATCATATGACGTCATTATTTTATACGGTAAAAATACAACGTACGCATTAAATCCCCATAACGATCTTTTTTTCTTTTTGACTGATCATGAACTCATTAGTTTTCAGCTATGCAATACACTATACAGTAGACTTCGATGGCTCGAACATCGATGGCTCGTTTACCATGGATGTGTCGAACCCATTCTTGAGTCCCTAGCGAAATCCTCTACATAAGAAACAGTGGGGGATAATTAAGGAGATTTTAGTCTTTTATCTCGCAAATGTATGCTGTGTGTACTCATTAGAATCGCCTCGATGAGGCGATTCTAATGAGTACACACAGCATACATATTCATTATAGAACACCGAAAAGATGTCTAAAGGTATCTCGTTATGCCTCCTGACAGTAACCTCAGTGGCTCGAACTACCCCTGTCTCGAACAGATTTTCGAGGTCCCAGATGTGTTCGAGCCATTGAAGTTCGACTGTAGTTACCCATTGGAGCTTGAAGAAATAGACTGAGCTGCATGAGGCTTCCACACAGAGCCGACACCGACAAGCGAGTACTGATAAATCGCTTTGAGGTTCTAATCCTGCCCAGGAAAAGTGGTGCGAGTCTGACCGCCCATGCAAATAAACCCTATTGGTTTCATTGAGTGCCAGGGCTTGAGATGTCATTTCATCTCACTGTCGGGTAAAAGTCCCAAAAAATTGGAAGCAATGTCTCCAACTGTTTAGAGGATTTAAGTCTGCCCAGGCAAAGCGGTGCGAGTCGGTCCGTCCATGCATATAAACCCTACTGGTTTAATTGGGCGACAGGGCTTGAGATGTCATTTCATCTCAATGTCGGGTAAAAGTCCCACAAAATTGGAAGCAACGTCTCCAAAATGACCTATACAGTGTTGACGGGGACGTTAAACCTCAACTCAAACAAAAAAAATACATGCAGGATTTCGTACAAATCAGTGATACTCACGTGGCATCAGATGTAAACAGGCCTCATATTTTTCAGGCATTTGCAGGATTTCAGGCTTTTAGAGCTTGATTTTTTCTTGATTTCAGGCCTTTAGATTCTGATATATAGTCTGTTTAAAAAACTATTTAACCCTTATTTCTGACTATTAGTCAACCAAATTACTTTATATTTTCACAAACTCCATTACAAACAGTGAAGATCCTGATCAGATGGTAAGCCATCTACACTGTTTGCAAAGATAATGTAGTTGTGTCTTGTTCAGCAGGATAAGGGTTGAAGCTGCAAAATCGGGCCTTTCAGGTATGGAAAAGCGTGGTCAGTATGAGGCCTGTGTAAAGCAATGGCCGCAGTAACCGTGGATCGTATGACAGAAATCGACCCAAAAACGCCAATCACCCTAGCATAAGACATTTTCAAAGTTTTCGTTCTGTATTTTTCAAAGAAGACGATTCACATGAAATGCCAAGCCTTATTTCCCCTGAAAAATAATAAAGGAAATTACTGTAAAAGATATCTTAATGGCCGTCTCTATCTAACAAGCTTCATGTTTAAGCAAGCCGGCATTGACAAATGCATTAAAACCTAGCACCTGGATTATCATAACGAAAACAAACCATATAATGTTGACCCCCTTGAACCCCACTTTAATACAGCAAAACTGGGGTTAACAGGGGTATACCTTATTTTTTATTTCTGCTCTAAATATAGATCGTGGGCACTCGTTAGAACCGCCTCGATGAGGCGGTTCTAACGAGTACTCACAATCTATATTTTGAGCAGAAATAAGAAAAATATCACAAGTTTTCATCTGAAATGTTCAGTTGTTTTTTTTTTCGGCGGTTAGGTTTACAGTGTATTTGTATAGGCGTGATTTCGTAATGTTTGCTTATAAGCTCAGAGTACAGCTGGGTTACAAGTGGGAAAAATTCCTCTGCACTTTCATCAAGCAAGAGCCATTACACTGTCAAAAATGATTTCGAAGTGAAAGTGCATTAGTCTTTCCTTAATAGAAGTTGACATGAATACATGACTGAGATAACTATTTCCAAAGTTCAAAGGGCCATGTAAACCAGAATTACACTGATCCCCTAATGATGCTTCACATTTGTGTGAAGTTTACTGAAAATATCTCAAAAAATAGTTCTCCATTTACAGGCTGCCATGGAGACAGGTATATCACAGAAATCGTTATGTTCTATGTTCAAAGAGCCATAACTCAAAAAACTACTAAAGCTAGACTGGTTCTTGTACCACGTGTCATCTTATGTTGCTTTACATTTATGCAAGACTTCAAGAAAATATCTGGAATCATTTTCAAGTTATAGAAAGGACACAAATGTATGGCTAGGATCAATGTTTACAATGTTCAAAAAGTAGTAACTCCAAAAGCAGATAATTAAGAGTTATGGTTAATGTTGAATTCAAAATTTAAGTCGGTTAACCCCAAAATCCCCCTTAAATTCAAATTCGTTTTCATAGACTCACACCGCCAACTTTTCATACTGGTACTGGTATTAGTAGAACCATTGCATTACGAAAACAAACCTATACAAATACATTGTACACTTTACCACCGAAAAACCTAAAAATTTTAGATGAAAAATTGCGATATTTTTCTTATTTCTGCTCAAAATATAGATTGTGGGTACTCATTAGAACCGCCTCATCGAGGCGGTCATAACGTGTACCCACAATCTATATTTTAGAGGAGAAATAAGAAAAATAAGGTTTACCCCTGTAAACCCCAGTTTTACTATATAAAAGGGGGTTCGAGGGGTTCTAAATTATATAGGCGTGTTTTCGTGATGTACATGTCATATGGTGATGTACATTTGCATAAATTTTCAAGTTGCAGAACAGAAACAAATGTATTACAGACATCACTTTCTGAATGTTCAAAGGGTCATAACTCTCCAGAAGTAGGTTAGCCAGACTTGCATTTCTTCTGTTCTGCACCTCTTCTCATGAGGACTTACATATCAAAATATCTGAAAGGGCAAAAACAAGAAAAATTAGTAGAAATGGCTATTTTCAATATTTACTATGTTCAAAGGGCCATCACTCCAGAAGAAGGTTAGCCAGTGTTACGGTTCTTGCGTTCTGGAAGTCGTCCCATGGTGCTTTTTTAACATTGAAACAAATTTCATGAACATAACTTCCGAAGTTTTCATTGATTCCATTGTGGAATTTTTGAAAATATTTGAGGGTCACTGATGAGGCCTAAATGGCCGAAACTAGCTAGTCTGGCCCAGAAAACATGTACAATTCATATTTTCCAGTTCTGTGGTGTAGTCCTTGCTTCCAAAGGATAACCCTTTCATAGAACATATTCAAGTTAAGGACGGGCACGAGTACATGGTAAAAATGGCGATGTTCAATGTTCAAAGGGCAATAACTCCAAAGTAGGCAAACCAGAGTTATTGTTCATATGTTCTGCACCGCGTCTTACTTTTGTGTAAAGTTGCATACAAACATCTGAAAGAGTTAGCGGACACGAGTACAATTGGTAGAAATGGCTATTTTCAATATTTGCTATGTTCAAAGGGCCAAAAGTAGGTTAGCCAGAGTTACGGGTCTTGTGTTCTGCACGTCGTCTTGTGGCATTTTAAATATGGGAAATTTCATGAAAATATCGGAAACGATTTTTAACTTACAGATCGGACACGAGTATATGGTAGAAATGGCTATGTTCAAAGGGCAATACTTCCAAAAGCAAGCAAAACAGAGTCATGGTTCATAAGGTGTGCACGTCGTCTCATAGTGCTAGTTTCGTGAAAATATCTCAAACGGTATCAGAGATCTGGAGCGGACACGAGCACATGAAAGAAATGGCTACGTCCAAATGTTCAAAGGGCAATAACTCCAAAAGGTGGAAAGTCAGATTTACGGTTCATATGTTCTGCCCGTCCTCCCACGATGCTCTACATATCTGTGAAGTTTCGTGAAAATATCTCAAACAGCCCCAGAGATGTGTATCGGACTCCCACTTGTGGCAGTGAGGCTCTGACGGATGGACGGACGGAACGTACGGGCGGATGGACGGACACTGAAAATTTCGGAGGGTATAACATAATACCCCGCCCCTTTTTGAGTGGTTGGGCATAATAAAAATGGAGTAAACTATTAGCTTATTTTTTCATTCTTGCCAATATGTCAGTTCAGGGCCACAAAAAATTCTTAGTCTGTGCCAAATCCGCTACAGTCCTGGCTGGGAGTGATGTCTAAGAATGTATTCGTTGTTTTCAAAGGACGCTTATTCTTTTTTTCTTTTTTTTTTTCGGATTTCGCAAAGTTATTGTGAAAGGATATCCTCCCTGTGCTTCAGCCCCCACCGAAAAAGGGGGTCTTCTCTTAAAGGAAGAAAGAATAAAAGGAGTCTACTCTTAAAGGAGATAATTTGCTCTAAAAGGGAAAATTCTTTCCTTTGAAGAGAAGACCCCAATTCACGAGAGACAAATATATTTCTGAATTTTCATTCCTTTTTTGTCATAAACTGAGGGTTGCCTCCCGTGAAGCAAGACGATTATATTCCACTTAAGGGGAGTGGAAAAACCTTGCAGTTTGTTCCGCCATTTTTCAAAGGGAGACAACTTTCGGGACTTCCTGTTTGCTTTTCTATGAACTCCGTTCAACGGAAAAAGGGACATACTCTTAAGGGCAAATTCTTGGAGACAAAAATGCTTTAACATAGTTGCCTCTCCTGAAGGTGTATCTGTTCCCCTTAATGCAGTGGGAATAGTTCAACCTACCGCACTCATCTGTCGTGTAGGTTTCAAATGCAGAGTTATTCATGATTTGCATCTGACATACAAAGCAAAGAATGTAGGATAAAAGAAAAGTTTGGACCAACATCAACATTAATGTCATTTCAAACGTAAAAAAGGTTTTAGCTGACGAGGACTACCGTAATTAAACTATACAATATATACATATCACGGAAACTGAGCAAACCTCTAAAGGTCTTGGCAAAGTTGTCCCCCTTGCATACGTGACCGGATAAGAATATCCGGGAGGGTATGGAATATAAGAATCTTATATGGGTGTGAGGGAAAGTTTGAAAAATCCGTCCCGAGGGACACTGTCCGGCATCAAGAGGCTTGCCGAGTGATGCCGGACAGTGATCCCGAAGGGCGGATTTTTCTATCAACCCCTGACACCCATATAGGATTCTTTTTCTTGCACACCTTCCATTTCTTAGCTCGGATTGTAATGCTGCAGGCACTTCGGTTACCGACGTCCGCCATATTATGATGACACTACAGGAATGTTTAGTGACGTCACGTAACGTGCATGACGTCAACTTCGGCGCATATGAGGTCGTATTCAACCAGTGCATTTATCAAACACGCGATTATATTCGATTTTGGGTCGGAACACCAGTGTCAGAACATAAATTTCTAACCCAGGGTAAAATCACGGATTTGCTTGTCTGGTGTGCAAGAAATTCTTATCTCGCTCTGTTTATTTCAACTTCGTTATCTCACCCTCTGTGCACTTTTTGCGAGACATGCTGGAAGAAAAAAATGCATCTAATGCATTTTAACCCATATATGCCTAGCGGCCCTTTCATCAAGAGAACAAGTCCGTGATATGAATAGAAGCCTCCGTGGTGTAGTGGTTCCGCTTCTCACCTTGTAAACCAGGGATCGCAGGATCGATCCCGGGCTTCTCCAGACTTTCGGATGAGTACTTAAACCCAAGCCCCGTCTCCGTATGCCCATAACTGTTGGTGGGACGTAAAATTCAAACAATCACTCACTTCGTGATATGAATACCTCCTAAACCCACATTATAGAGACAACTGGGGTTTAAGGGGGTATTCATTATCTGTCTTATTTCTGCTCCAAGACTTGGGTTGTGGGTACTCGTTAGAACCGCCTCAATGAGGCGGTTCTAACGAGCACCCACAACCTATGTTCGCAGTATAAATAAGAAAAATATCTCGGATTTTCATAAAAAAGTAGCCATTTTGGACATGTAAAAAATTCACTATGTCGCACGGGTGTGTTGTCGTAATGTTTGGTACTTTGTCGAACAATGTAATATTCGGCCCCCGCCCATCGGGGCTTGAAGAAGTATATGGGCTGCATGATGCTTCCACGCAGAGCTGAAACCGACCCGCACACGAGTACTGGTAGACCGCTTGGAGGATCTAAGCCTGCCTCGGCAATGCGGTGCGAGTCGGCCCGGCCATGCTTATAAACCCTATTGGTTTCATTGGGCGACAGGGCTTGAGATGTCATTTCATCTCAAGGTCGGGTAAAAGTCCCACAAATTGGTAGCAACGTCTCCAAAATGACCTTTACAGTGTTGACGGGGACGTTAAACCTCAAATCAAACAAACAAATCCATTGTCATATATGGGTTAATCGCCAGAGTCAACACAATTTGAATTTATCTTTTCATTTTCGGCACGTTTTACCTAATTTCACGAAGCACTATTTTACGAAAGAGCATTAGGGCCACTTTAACTTTCATTTTTTTGACTCGTATCTCGAAATTTCGACTTAGTATCTCGAAATTTCGACTTATTATCTCGAAATTTCGACTTACTATCTCGAAATTTCGACTTACTATCTCGAAATTTCGACTAAGTATCTCGAAATTTCGACTTAGTATCTCGAAATTTCGACTTATTAACTCGAAATTTCGACTAAGTATCTCGAAATTTCGACTTAATAACTCGAAATTTCGACTTAATATCTCGAATTTTCGACTTAGTATCTCGAAATTTCGACTTAATAACTCGAAATTTCGACTTAATATCTCGAAATTTCGACTTAGTATCTCGAAATTTCGACTTAATAACTCGAAATTTCGACTTAATATCTCGAAAT
Organism: Lucinisca nassula; assembly: GCA_963580285.1. Classification (NCBI taxonomy): domain Eukaryota; kingdom Metazoa; phylum Mollusca; class Bivalvia; order Lucinida; family Lucinidae; genus Lucinisca; species Lucinisca nassula. The sequence goes on from OY757010.1 coordinate 53,936,268, forward strand.
TTCGACATAGTATATCGAAATTTAGACTTAGTAACTCGAAATTTTGACTTAATAACTCGAAATTTCGACTTAATATCTCGAAATTTCGACTTAGTAACTCGAAATTTCGACTTAATATCTCGAATTTTCGACTTATTATCTCGAAATTTCGACTTAATAACTCGAAATTTCGACTTACTATCTCGAAATTTCGACATACTAACTCGAAATTTCGACTTACTATAATTTCGACATACTAGCTCGAAACTGACTCTGTGATCTGCGCTGTGCATTCAACTCTGAATAGGGATTAGCCATAACAGGAGTTGAAAGAAGACCTCAGATCTCAGAACCAACCTTCCACAACTTCATTATCACGGTTTACATATGGAGTTTGGATGTTTTTTGCATGTTTAGCGCCAGAAGTCATGCCTCATTTTGAGAACGAATCATTTGCCACTGGACCTGTGTGCTAGACCCCGCCGTTACGGAATTGAGACATTGGCTTGGCTAGCTAGAAGCCCGGATTTGAACCCCCTGCCATGGAACATATTTGGGAGATTGTTGGGCGTCGAATACAGAACATTGAACACGCCCCCCCCCCTCTCCCCACCACCACACACACGCGTGGCTAGAGCTGACCAGCCATCAATTTCGACGTCTGACCGATGGGTTGAAACGAAGGGTCTAGGAATCTGCTGCTCTGTCAAAATGATACATCTTGAACACGCAACGTATGCTGATACCGCATTTTCTGTCCGGTTGTTGCATTGTTAAGTTAGTCATGGTGTTCGTGTTGCATAGTTTACCATCTTTTGGGTCAATTATTTTTTCATTCGACCCAAAGTAACAACCTACAGAAGCATTTCGCCTGCTATTGTTCACGTGACTATCGCTGACCATCTACACCATGAACGTACCGGTTATTTAATGAAGCTCTCTTATGCGGCGTCTGACCAGGGTCTACACTGTTTGCAATGTCCATGTTCCCCGGCCCAGTCTACATGGGGCACTGACGTCACAAGGAAAGACTATAGCGCTGTTATAAATAGGTCGACCTGGATTTTGAACATGGTCAGTGATAATCACGAGGTCAATAGAAGGCGGGAAGCTTCTGTAGTTAGTAACTTTTAGTAAATTGATAATTAATCGACCCAAGTGCGGCGTCTGATCAGAATCTACACATTTTGCTTATAGTATAGGAATCTAAAGGATAAACGAAACATGTTCAAATCCACACTCGAAGACAATCGACCCACCAGTGCTGTCAGTGGTTTGATCTATACATGATTTTTACAGCACACGATGAGAAAGTTTGATACCGAATAAAAAAAAAACTGTCAAATATGACTTTTAGCCAGCTTTAATTTTACTGAAACGGGGTTGAATTTGTTTGTTTGATTTGAGGTTTAACGTCCCCGTCAACACTGTATAGGTCATTTTGAAGACGTTGCTTCCACTTTTGTGGGACTTTTACCCAACGTTGTGATGAAATGACTTCTCAAGCCCTGTCACATTGTTTGTTTGTTTTGAGGTTTAACGTCGCCGTCAACACTGTAAAGGTCATTTTGGAGACGTTGCTTCCAGTTTTGTGGGACTTTTACCCGACATTGAGATGAAATGACATCTCAGGCCCTGTTGCCCAATGAAACCAATAGGGTTTATAAGCATGGACGGTCCGACTCGTGCGCACCGCTTTGCCTGGGCATGCTTTGATCCTCTGATCGGTTTACCAGTACTCGTGTGCGGGTCGGATTCAGCTCTGCGTGGAAGCATCATGCAGCCCATATATTTCTTCAAGCCCCGATGGGCGGGGGCCGCCCTGTCGCCTAATGAAACCAATATGAAACCAATAGGGTTTATAAGCAAGGACGGCCCGACTCGCTACGCTTTACCTCCTCTAAGCGGTTTGTCAGTACTCGTGTGCGGTCGGAATTCAGCTCTGCGTTGAGGCACCATGCAGCCTATCCATTTATTCAAGCCCCGATGGGCGGGGGCCGTGAAACGGGATTGAATTCGCGACGTCCTGATGAGAAGAAAACCCTCTGACTCTTACATGATACATATGTTTTTGGCCTCTAGTTTTATAGTTCTTGAGAAATATTTGATAAAATTAACATTGGCCAATATAGAGAGAAAGAAGAATGAAAGAACATGTGAAAAAATACACCGAGAAAGGTCATTGGCGTTTACACGATACAAGTGAGCCGATAATGACCATGGTCTCACAATGTTATCACATAATTTGCATAATCTGCTTGATGTAAACTTGTTTTCAAAGCTGAGGTATAATGAAACCGGGGTGTTTAACATTAACTGTGTGTATAGCACTTAATATCTCGTAAGTCGAAAATTCGAGATACTAAGTCGAAATTTCGAGTTATTAAGTCGAAATTTCGAGATACTAAGTCGAAATTTCGAGATACTAAGTCGAAATTTCGAGTTAATAAGTCGAAATTTCAAGTTACTAAGTCGAAATTTCGAGTTAATAAGTCGAAATTTCGAGATACTAAGTCGAAATTTCGAGATACAAAGTCGAATTTTCGAGATACTAAGTCGAAATTTCGAGTTAATAAGTCGAAATTTCGAGTTATTATGTCGAAATTTCGAGATACTAAGTCGAAATTTCGAGTTATTATGTCGAAATTTCGAGATACTAAGTCGAAATTTCGAGTTAATAAGTCGAAAATTCGAGTTACTAAGTCGAAATTTCGAGATACTAAGTCGAAATTTCGAGATACCTATCAAAAGAAAAAAAGTATACCTGGCCCTAATGCTCTTTCGTACTATTTACATCGCGTAACCAGACGTAATATTTTGCCTTGACAACGGAATGACAAACGTCAAAGCCGGGCTTCTGGTGGGACAGGCCTTTTCATGCTGAGCTCACATACGCCTGATATTTATCCTGCTCATAAATTTTAAAATGCCAACAATTTTTTGCAATTTAAAAAATATCAGCAGGACAAATAATAGAGCAGGAATTTGTATTTTAACATTGATGAGTATTATAACCTCATGCTCAGTTAAACATTTTAAAAGTTTTATATCTTCAGGACCTTGCCCCGCGGTTATAAAACTTTGTTTCATGCTCATCTCAGCTCAGCATGAAATTTGTGGTGCTCATAAAAATTAAAATACTAATAAGTTGAACTTGTTTCTTTCTCAAATAACAGAGAATGTTATTTGTCCTGCTCAGAAATTTTAAAATGCCAACAATTGTTGGCATTTTAAAATTTGTGAGCAGGACATATTTCATGCTCAAGTGAGTTGAGCAAAAAAAGTTTTAAAACCGCGGGGCCTGATGTATTGGGCTCTCAAGATCTGCTGTGTATTTACCCATGAGCTGTAGACAACAGGCTTTTCCGTCTGATTTTGAATATTTGTAAGAATGAAATGAGAGAAAGAAGAAAGAAGGGAAAAAGAAGAAGAAACTCGCAGCAACCTTAATCAAAGTCACACTTAGAAATCTGGCCCCCGCCAATCGAGACTTGGAGAAATAGATTGGTCTGCACGATGCGTCCACGCAGAGCTGAAACCGAACGCACATGGGTACTTGTAAACCGCTTAGAAGGTCTAAGCCTGCCCAGGCAAAGTGATGCGAGCATATAAACCCTATTGAGGCGATTCTAATGGGTACACACAGCATAATTTGTTATGGCGCTTTGAATAATCCCCAGTGGCTCGAACTACCCCTGTCTCAAACAAATTTCCATGCTCTTATTCCAGCTACATTTCATAAAAAACATAAATCTGGCTCTACACAGGTTTACCGCGTATGCGTTTGAAGGCCTCATTTTGGCACATAAGTTCTTTTTCTCGGGGCTGTCTCAAAATTATCACCGCTGTCCCGAAGCACTCATTTGACACGGGAATAGATGTCCAGAGCCTGCTGGGTTTTCCATGGGAATAATTTTTATTGCGGCAAAAATGTCAAATGCCAAGGATAATAGGCGTGCTCTTAAGAGATAGAGGTGTTAATTTTGTCATGGTCACTTGTAAAACTGCTGACCATGAAATTGGAAATCAAACCATTATGTGATACAAGTAAACGGAGCCTGAGAATCAGTGACTGTAGTTCTACTACATCGGCATATCCCATATTGCTTTCACTACATCAATGGGGCTTTATAGGGCTTTATAATTTGGACATGCTGTGCACCAGCAAAAAGGTCACGTACATAACTGCTCGCCATGATTTTTTTTCGAGGCATGGGTAGTTCGACACGGCCACTGAGGGTTTTTTCTTTCATAGCGCCGTGTCAGTAGTGCTAATGTTTCTATAAAATAAAGGTATGTTGTGTGTACTCATTAGAATCGCCTTATTAAGGCGATTCTAATGAGTACACACAACATATCTTTTAGCCTCCGCCCATCGGGGCTTGAAGACATATAGGGCTGCATGATGCTTCCACGCAGAGCTGAAACCGACCGCACACTAGTACTGGTAAACTGTTTAGAGGATCCAAGCCTGCCCAGGCAAAGCGGTGCGAGTCGGACCGTCCATGGTTATAAACCCTATTGGTTTCACTGGGCGACAGGGCTTGAGAAGTCATTTCATCTCAATGTCGGGTAAAATTTCCACAAAATTGGAAGCAACGTCTCCAAAATGACATATACAGTGTTGACGGGGACATTAAACCTCAAATCAAACAAACAAAAACAGGACTTTATTATTGGGGTATGCTATGGAACAGCAAAAAAGGTCACGTACATAACAGACAAACTTCAATTGCTCACCATGAAAATTCGTTCGAGACAGTGGTAGTTCGATACGGCCACTGATTTTTTTTATAGCGCAGTATCAGAAGACCTAATAATTCTATAAAATAAAGGTATGTTGTGTGTACTCGTTAGAATCGCCTTATTAAGGCGATTCTAATGAGTACACACAACATACCGTTTGATGACAAAATATCTTCCTAAATTATCCTGGGGATTGTTTAGTGCGGCAAAGGTACGTCAAAGGGACGTCTAACTAGCTGATATTGGCTTCTTAGATAGGCTTGTAGCAGGTAAGGGTAGAATGAGTGAGTGAGTCCTACGTCTCACAAACAGCTAAAGTCATACGGAGACGGGGCCTCGGTTTAAAGACTTATCCTCGGTTTAAAGACTCATTCTCTCATCTGGAGAAGCCCGGGATCGATCCTGCGACCCCTGGTTTACAAGGCGAGTAGCATAACCACTACAACACGGAGGATTCTAAGGTAAGGAGAGAGAGAGAGAGAGAGAGAGAGAGAGAGAGAGAGAGAGAGAGAGAGAGAGAGAGAGAGAGAGAGAGAGAGGGAGAGATGGGCCATGGGTGGTGTGGGGAGCTGTTTCAATTTCTTCTGTTTCTTTCTTCAAGCTCCTTTTCGTCTATCTTCCGTGTCCCTCACTTTCATCTCCTCTACAATCTCTCCTGTCTCTTTTCTTACGATACAAAATGACCCACAAGGGTTGACGTGTCGTTAAACTCCCAGTCTTTAATTATACCCATTTCTTAACAGAGCTAAAAAGAGAATTCACAGGGACACAAGAACGAGTGTAACTCAGATATGGTAAGCGAGCCATCGAAGTTCGAGCCATTGAAATACCACTATATTTGGCACCAAGCATTTTAATTAACTATATCTCTAAAGCTCTGCTAAATATCATATGGGCCCCGTCAAGCGATTTTGGTACTTATCGCCTATGCGAGCAGCGAAGGTTCAGGCGAGCCTGCGCATCCGCGCAGTCTCGCCAGAACCTTCGCTGCTCGCTCATATAAGCAGTGAATCAAGAGGAACCTTCAGACAGAAAGCCATATCCCAGGACCCTCTGAATGGCTGGGCATGCGCAGTTAAAATTTGTCATGACGGAAAGCTCGAAGACACAAATTCGCTTGGCGGGGCTCATTTGGTGGAAGAACCTTTTCAGAGGATTACCTTTAGAAGTAGCCTAATTTGCGTAGATATCACGACGTTGCACCGACGTTGATGTGGCGTGGCATAAACGTCATGACGTTGAACCGACGTTGATGTGACGTCACAATTACGTCATGTGCCTGCCGGGCGTGGGCATCAGCAGTTTAACTCTCTTATGGGGCGATTGACAAGCAAGCGAAACTGGCGTGTAATAATCACCTTTTCGTTTCCATCGCTCGTTATCTACCGCACACAAGCTAAAGTTTCGCTTAGGACACTTAGTGTCAATCTCGAAGGTGTCATGTTATGTATTATTAAAACACGCCCTCTTGTAATCATGCGTAGGGTCGACTCCAGTTTTCTGAAGGAAAACTCGCCCATAGATGTATTGTTTCATTTGTACAAGTATTATACTTACGGAATGAGTGCCGCAGTCCCATTTTCGACAATATGTCAAATTATTCAGTTATCTCGTATCTCTAACAGTAGCTCATCGGGACTTGGAGAAATGAGTTTCCACGTAGAGCCGACTGTACGTGAGTTCTGGTAAACCAGCTTAGACGGGACAAAGTAGTGCGAGTCGGACCATCCAATTCGTATGAACCATGTAAACCCTTTTACAGGGATTGAGACGTCATTTCATCTCAATCACTATGAAAACACGCCCTTACAAATACATTGTAATTTTTACCGCCTAAAAATGATAATTTTCAGATGAAAACCTGTATTTTTTTTTCTTATCTCTGCTCAAATATAAATTGTGGGTACTAGTTAGAACCGATGAGTACTCACAAAATAACTCGCTTTTATATTGTACAACTGGGGTTTACAGGGGTAAACCTTATTTTTTCCTATTCTTGCTCTAAAATATAGGCGGTTATAACGAATACCCACAATCTGTATTGAAAAAATATCAAAATTTTTCATCTTAAAATTTTCGTTTTATCGGCGGTAAAGTTTACAATGTATTTTGCATTGGCGTGTTTTCGTAATGTTTTATTTTTTCCCATATGAAGGAAATAAATGATAGATAAAATCAGTATCGTTGACTTCGATAACCATTTGGAACATTGTTTCTGTAAATCATAGCAGGGGCCACGTGACATTTAAATTCAATTTAATTTACCCATGGGAACACAACTTTGGCCGGTATTTGGGAAAACCGAAAACAAACTTTTACCGGAAATAACCGAAAACAAATTCTCATAACCGAAAACAAACTATATCACCAATTATACCATGATTATTGTACATTTAGACATATACATGTTTAAATGATATGTAAATAGATAATATGGCGAAGTGTGGGAGAATAATTTGAAATAATAACGATTTTATTGCATTTTGTAAATACAATTTTCATAGATGGAGGGATCTACACTGCTTGTACTAACTGTTTGCCTTGTAGTTTGTGATCTAAATGAATATATTATACTTAGTAACTTGATCGTTTGATAGTCAGAAATGTTTGTGACTAAAACAATTTATTTAGCAGGATTCTGCTTAAGAAATTTAGTAAAAATGGTTCATCTGGCTGGCCATCAGGTGGTCCCAGGTTAGCTAACTGCCCAACCAGTAACCTCAGGATCAGCAGGGTAGGGCTTTAGAAATTTTGTATAATAAGAAAAAAAACCATATATTATAACCAATAATAAGTAGCCCCCGCCCATCGGGGCTTGAAGAAATAGATGGGCTACATGATGCTTCCACGCAGAGCTGAAACCGACCCACACACGAGTACTGGTAAACCTCTTAGGGGATCTAAGCCTACGCAGGCAATACCGCGTGAGTCACTCCGTCCATGCTTATAAACCCTATTGGTTTCATTGGGCGCCTGGGCTTGAGATGTCATTTCATCTCAATGTCGGGTAAAAGTCCAACAGAATTGGAAGCAACGCCTCCAAAATGACCTTACAGTGTTGACGGGGACGTTAAACCTCAAATCAAACAAACAAACAATAACCAATAAAATGATTGTTTGGAGATATGAGAGTATGCACTCTAGTCCACTGATGTGTTACTTAAAGTTTAAAATGCCTGTCAACACTATTTAGGTCATATCAAGGGAGTCAATTACTGAATCACACTTTCCTGGATAGGCTAAGCCACATATACTGTTAACTAGTTCAGTGCCGATTCTTTCGTTATAAAACTGATAACTGCCCTTCTTGGAGTGTCACACTTGAAAGGATTTAATGATCAATCTTCATAAAAAAAAAAAATCCTAGCAGGGCGGTTATCAAACCATTGACCTCCTGATGACCAGTGAGACGCGCATCCGAAGGATATACTCGACGTATGTTTTTATATACACAATTTCTAAAGCCGTATCCTGCTGAATAAATTAATTTAGTCACACCCATTCCTGACTATCAAAGTACAAGCTGTAACGTGTTCATTTAAATCAAAAACAACATGGCAAGCAGTAAGTGCAATCAGTGTAGATCCTGATGTTACTTGCTTGGCATTAACCTAACCTGGGACCTCCTCATGACCAGCCAGTTAAACCATTTTTGACTAAATTTCTTAAACAGAATCCTGCTAAACAAAATGTTTTAGTCACAAACATTTCTGACTTTCAAACAATCGAGTTACTAAGTATTATGTATTCATTTAGATCACAAACAACAAGGCAAACAGTTAGTACAAGCAATGTAGATCCCGGTCCAAGTATGAAAATTATATAAAAAATGCAATAAAATCGTTATTATTTCAAATTAGTCCCCCAAACGTGGCCATATTATCTGTTTGCATAGCATTTAAACATGTATATGTCTAAATGTACAATAATCATGGTATAATTGGTGATATAGTTTGTTTTCGGTTATGAGAATTTGTTTTCGGTTATTTCCGGTAAAAGTTTGTTTTCGGTTTTCCCAAATACCCCAACTTTGGCTGCGTGTGAACCGAACTAGGCAAGTTCCTGGGAAAAAATAATCCGCTCTCTTGAATCGTGATACACTACTCACTATTGTAATCAAATTTATCATCCGGCGCACACACACATTGAAACAGTCAAAAGTTTAACTTCACATGTCAAGAGAATGGACACACCTGACATGTTTTTTTTTGCACATTACGATAACACATCCGTGTGATATAGTGCATTTTTTTCATACCTCAAAAAAGGTAATTTTTCTGATGAAAATTTGTGATATTTTTCTTATTTACACTCAGAACATAGGTTTTGGGTGCTCGTTAGAACCGCCTCATTGAGGCGGTTCTAACGAGTACCCACAACCTATGTCTTGGAGCAGGAATAAGGAAAATAATGTATATCCCCATAAACCCCAGTTTTCTCTATATAAAGTGGGGTGTAAGGGGGTGTTCATTTCACGGACTTGATCACGTGATGAGAGAGGCAACTTTTGGGAGCCTCTTAGACAATGTCTATTATGAAAAACACGCCTATTCAAATGCAGTAAAATTTCTATATTAAGATCACCTTTGGAACTGTTCAAAAGTGGTCTTTTAGACCACTTTTGAACGGTCCCAAAGGTGGTCTCTGACCAGATGACACACAAAGTATAACTGCAACCTACTCAATAAGCTTTTTAAAGCAGAATTAGGTGGTCTTAATAGCGGAATTTCACTTTATGTTGAGAATTTTGCCACCAAAAATGATTTTTTTTTTTTCGAGAAAAATTCTGATATTTTTTTACATGTCTGCTATAAACTAGTAGATAGTCAGCCATGGAAAAATAGTGCTGTCAATGCTCCAGAAATAGACTTGTTACATATTTGTTTGTTTGTTTGTTTGACCTGCAGAGATTTAACGTCCCCGTCAACACTATTTAGATCATTTTAGAGACGCTGCTTCTAGATTATTATTTGTGGGACTTAACCCGACATTAAGATGAAATGACATCTCAAGCCCTGCCGCTCAATGAAACCAGAAGGCTTATATGCATTGGACTCTCTGACTCACACCACTTTGCCTGGGCAAGCTTAGTCCTTCTAAGCTGTTTACCAGTACTCATGTGTGGTCAGTTTCAGCTCTGCGTGGAAGAACCATGCCACCCTATCTATTTCTCTAAGCCCCGATGAGCGAGGAGTTGTTACATGTAACCCTCTATTCTCCCAAGCTACCAGGTTGGCGTGTTTTGTGTCATATAAATATGAGTGTCAATTTCATTTATTGAAAGTTTTACAAACATTCTTGTACTTTGAGCGAACAGTGTAGACCTGGGTCAGACGCGGCGTTCTGTGGCGTCTGATCTGAGTCTAAACGGTTTGCCAATGTCTCTTTTGGTAGTGACTTTAACCCTTATCTTGCTGTTCACGCCAATCCCTATCTTTGCAAACAGTGTAAATCGAGATCAGATGGCTTCTGAAGAAGCCATCTGATCAGGATCTACACTGTTCGGCATTTAGTTTATGAATTTGTAGCAATAAATTACATCAAGTAATTTGATTGGTTGACAGACAGAAATGGGTGTGGCTTAAATGAATATTCAACAAGATAAGGGTTAAACGTTCTGTGAAAACCTGTTTTTGACATCTGCGAACAACAGAGGTGCAGATGATCAGCATCTTTTTGTTCGCTGTTCGGATTGGACAATATCTCCAATGTTTTTTTTTTTCAAGACTGAGCCCCGCCAAGCGAATTTGTGTCTTCGAGCATTCCGTCATGACAAATTTTAACTGCGCATGCCCAGCCATTCAGAGGGGCCAGGGATATGGCTTTCTGTCTGAAGGTTCCTCTTGATTCACTGCTTGTATGAGCGAGCAGCGAAGGTTCTGGCGAGACTGCGCGGATGCGCAGGCTCGCCTGAACCTTCGCTGCTCGCATAGGCGATAAGTACCAAAATCACTTGACGAGGCCCACACTTTTGCTAGTTTGTGTAACCGAGCAGGCCGAGTTGCGTCCTACGTGGTCGTGCACCCGAGAGACTGGTTTTTCTTGGGCCTGGCCGAGTTAACCCATCCATGCCAATTGTTTGTTTGTTTGATTTGAGGTTTAGCGTCCCCGTCAACATTATATAGGTCATTTTGGAGACGTTGCTTCCAATTTTGTGGGACTTTTACTCGAGATGAAATGACACCTCAAGCCCTGTCGCCCAGTGAAACCAATAGGGGTTATAAGCATGGACAGTCCGACTCGCACCGCTTTGCTGATCCTCTAAGCGGTTTACTAGTAATCGTGTGCGGTCGGTTACGGCGTCATGCAGCCGGTATTCACTAATTCTAACACAGAGCGCCTTTATATATATAGGCCATGGAAAATAATTGTGTTTTATTTAAGAAATAGATCAGCTCTAGCTGTGATTTGTTGAGTAATAAATCACAGTTTGGAGGTCAGTTGTAAAGTAGACAAATCACAAGCGCGTAGCGCGCGTGATTTGTCTACTTACAACTGACCGACAAACTATGATTTATTACCTAACAAATCACAGCTAGAGCTGATCTATTTCGATTCTAACACGCTGAAACTCGGCAATAATTCTGTTGTTTCCTCCAAATTCTCACAACTTTCCGCCATTGTTAGAAGAAATCCCGCTAAAAGTATCGACTGAAACACATGCATTTACATCCTTTTCTAACGTTGTCGATGCGAGAAAATGACGCTTCACCGTCCAACGTCAAGGAAATCTACTAGTGACGTCATAACTTTGCAGTTTTAATGACGTCACTCGTCACGCTCTTCCGAGCTGTGATTTGTTGCAGAATAAAACACAGTTGTTTTCCATTACCTATATAGGCGCGCTGTGTTTTATTCTGCAACAAATCACAGCTCGGAAGATCGTGTCGAGTGACGTCATTAAAAACTGCTAATTTTTGGCGTCACTAGTCGATTTCCTTGACGTTAGACGGTGTAACGTAATTTTCTCGCATCGAGATATGAATGCATGTGTTTCAGTCGTTATTTTTAGCGGAATTTCTTCTAACAATGGCGAAAGGTTGTGAGATTTTGAAGGAAACAACAACATTATTGCCGATTTTCAGCGTGTTAGAATCGATATAGACAGTTTGTCTGTCAGTTGTAAGTAGACAAATCATGCGCGCTACGCGCTCGTGATTTGATCTACGTTACAACTGGCCTCCAAACGGTGATTTATTACTCAACAAATCACAGTTAGAGCTGATCTATTTCTTAAATAGCGTATTTGTACAGAATGACACAATTAAATACCAATTTCATCTTCAGTCTGATTCTTCGACAGCATATCGGCTTTTACAAAGGGTCTGTGTGGTCACCGTAAAACGTCTCTCTGTCCTTTCTCATTGTGTAGATTATATTTTCTAGTCCTTTCGGATCGGGATTCCAACGGGGAACTTTTAAAATATTAAATGGGCCACTGATGAGGCCTATTTGGCCGAAACTAGCTAGTCTGGCACAGAAAACAGTTTTTAGGTCTTAAGGTGTACTCCCGTTGCTTCCAAATGATAACCCTTTCATAAACCATACACTTATTTGAGCTACGTGTAACATATGTGTGCTGTCCTCGCACTGAAGCCAAATTCTACATATCCACAAAAGCTCACGGATCTGAAAAATATGTTTAGTCCGGCAGACGTTTCACTGAACCTGGATTTGCGGTGTATACAAAATGTTTTGATATATTTTGAAAGCAGAAACCTTCTACATTAATAATCTGCTTGATGTCACCTTGTTACCCTTTCGCATTTCCAAGAAATCAAGATGGCGTCTAAGATGGCCGACAGAATAGAAAAATTCAAACTATGTACTTAATACACTGGTTGTCCGTATGTTTTGACTGCAAACCTACATCAGACATCAAATACGTTTGATTTTAGGCCATTTTTGGATATTGCTTCCTAAGTGTTTTATATTTTAAAGTTATGTGGTGTTGTTTACGTTACAAAATATTATGTACCCTACAAAATCTTCATTCTCACCAGACACACATTTAAGCTATTCAAAACTGCAATTTAAGTTCTTTGTTGAAAGTTTTGTGAGTTATGCTATATTTAACATAGTAACCCCTATACAAGCAAATATACGAAAAAGGCAAAACTACTGTTACTTCAAAGGCAGATGTTGTCCTCAACCTTTTCAAATGTGTTAAATATTCATGGTCCCGTTAATGTTTCTGTTTATTGTGTGGAAATACTTACTGAAATGCTGATTTTGTGCATAACGATGTTCGATGTACCGAAAATAACGCATATAACTAGTGAATCAGCAGAATCCATGTTTCCATTATCGATGTTTACATAATGCCTCTCGCTAATGTTAATTTTCCAAAATTAGACTCATTTGAATAGAAATTGGTATGTGTCGTTGAAAAAGTATAAAAAAAAAACTCATTTTACCATAGTATTTCTTCTTTCAATACAGGGATTTATACACCAACAACAAGATTATATATTGAAACTATTTTAATGAAATACATAATAAATGTCGCTGTTCCTTAAACTACAATACAATAGAACTTCGATGGCTCGAACACCGATGGCTCGTTTCCCATGGCTGGGTCGAACTCGTACTTGAGCCCCTAGGGTAATCCTGAAGATAAGAAATGGTGGGGGATGATAAGGAGATTTTAGCTTTTTATCTTGCAAATGTGTGCTGTGTGTACTCATTAGAATCGCCTCGGTGAGGCGATTCTAATGAGTACACACAGCAAACATTTTCATTATCTAACATCGAAAGATGTTCAAAAGTATCTCGTTATGCCTCTTAGCATTGACCTTCAGTGGCTCGAACTACCGCTGTCTCGAATAAAATTTCATGGTCACAAAGGGGTTCGAGCCATCGAAGTTCGACTGTAATTAACAGATACCCTACTTTTGCAACTTACATACGTACTTTTGTGGGGCTGCTCACTCACCGGTACATGTACTTGAACCACTCTGAGAACCACCTGATTAGCAGTTGTGGTCATAAAACCAGCCCCGCCAAGCGAATTTGTGTCTTCGAGCATTCCGTCATGACACATTTTAACTGCGCATGCCCAGCCATTCAGAGGGGCCATGGGTATGGCTTTCTGTCTGAAGGTTCCTCTTGATTCACTGCTTGTATGAGCGAGCAGCGAAGGTTCTGGCGAGACTGCGCGGATGCGCAGGCTCGCCTGAACCATCGCTGCTCGCATAGGCGATAAGTACCAAAATCGCTTGACGGGGCCCATTAACATGATCCGGACATAAACTGATACTGTGATGATATGGAAACTGACACTGATAATGTTGCTTTTATATTTGAGATGGCACAGAAAGTTAATGTTTATCATTTTATGGCTTGACACTGAACCACCTGAGATCAGCATGTTCAATGATGCAGCTCATTCACAACTGTTTTGCTTATCACCGTATCTATATCAGTTTCACAGTGTCAATGTCAGTTTCCATATCATCACATATGTTTAAATTTTTACAGACTGCTTAAGCATGCTTCACACATATGTTATTATATTACTGATTTATATATAAAGCGTTACGAAACACACAGATGATATGCTCTTCCATATATTGTCAGTTTTATATAAACATACACTTATTGTACATAATTCAAGGTACTTGCTTTATTTAATAATTTCTTTAAAAAAATGGAATATTATGTTCTTTTTATTTCCTACATTAATGTAATTCCAATTAACGCGCATACATAGTGTTGAAATCTTTTCAGTGTTCCCTTATTCTGAAATGAACTTGGGTAGTCTTCTCGAAGTATTTGGAGATTCTTGTATATGAGCCCCGCCAAGCGAATTTGTGTCTTCGAGCATTCCGTCATGACAAATTTTAACTGCGCATGCCCAGCCATTCAGAGGGGCCAGACATGGCTTTCTGTCTGAAGGTTCCTCTTGATTCACTGCTTGTATGAGCGAGCAGCGAAGGTTCTGGCGAGACTGCGCGGATGCGCAGGCTCGCCGGAACCTTCGCTGCTCGCATAGGCGATAAGTACCTAAATCGCTTGACGGGGCCCAGAGTCTTGCTAGTTTGTGTAACCGAGCAGGCCGAGTTGCGTCCTACGTGGTTGTACACCAGAGAGACTTTTTTCTTGGGCGTGGCCCAGTTAACCAATCCATGCCAATTGTTTGTTTGATTTGAGGTTAAATGTCCCCGTCAACATTGTATAGGTCATTTTGGAGACGTTGTTTCCAATTTTGTGGGACTTTTACCCGAGATTAAATGACATCTCAATCCCTGTCGCCCAGGGAAACCAATAGGGGTTATCCGACTCGCACCGCTTTGCCAATCCTCTAAGCGGTTTACCAGTACTCGTGTGCGGTCGGTTACAGCTCTGCTTGGAAGCGTCATGCAGTCGGAAATCACTAATTCTAACACAGCGCGCCTATGTAGGCCATGGAAAATAACTGTGTTTTATTCTGCAACAAATCACAGCCCGGAAGATCATGACGAGTGGCGTCATTAAAAACTGCCAATTTATGACGTCACTAGTCGATTTCCTTGACGTTAGACGGTGTAACGTAATTTTCTCGCATCTAAATATAAATGCATGTGTTTCAATCGATAATTTTAGCGGAACTTCTTCTAACAATGGCGGGTTGTGAGATTTTGAAGGAAACAACAAAATTATTGCCGATTTTCAGCGTGTTAGAATCGATATAGATCAACTCTAATCTGTGATTTGTTGAGTAATAAATCAGTTTGTCGGTCAGTTGTAAGTAGACAAATCACGCGCGCTACGCGTTCGTGATTTGATCTACTTTACAACTGTACTCCAAACGGTGATTTATTACTCAACAAATCACGGTTAGAGCTGATCTATTTCCTAAAATAACATATTTGAACAGAATGACACAATTAAATACCAATTTCATCTTCAGTCTGATTCTTCGACAGCATATCGGCTTTTACAAAGGGTCTCTGTGGTCACCGTAAAACGTCTCTCTGTCTTTTCTCATTGTGTAGATTATATTTTCTAGTCCTTTCGGATCGGGATTCCAACGGGGAACTTTTAAAATATTAAATGGGCCACTGATTAGGCCTATTTGGCCGAAACTAGCTAGTCTGGTGCAGAAAACAGTTTTTAGGTCTTAAGGTGTACTCCCGTTGCTTCAAAAGGATAACCCTTTCATAAACCATACAATTATTTGAGGTACGTGTAACATATATGTGCTGTCCTGGCACTGAAGCCATATTCTACATATCCACAAAAGCTCACGGATCTGAAAAATATGTCCGGCAGACGTTTCACTGAACCTGGATTTGCAGTGTATACAAAATGTTTCGATATATTTTGAAAGCAGAAACCTTCTACATTAATAATCTGCTTGATGTCATCTTGCCACCCTTTGGCATTTCCAAGAAATCAAGATGGCGTCTAAGATGGCCGACAGAATAGAAAAATTCAAGCTATGTACTTAATTCACAGGTTGTCCATATGTTTGGACTGCAAACCTACATAAGACATCAAATGCGTTTGATTTTAGGCCATTTTTGGATATTGCTTCCTAAGTGTTTTATATTTTAAAGTTCTGTGGTGTTGTTTACGTTACAAAATATTATGTACCCCACAAAATCTTCATTCTCACCAGACACACATTTAAGCTATTCCAAACTGCAATTTAAGTTCTTTTTGAAAGTTTTGTGAGTTATGCTATATTTAACATAGTAACCCCTATACAAGCAAATATACGAAAAAGGCAAAACTAATGTTAATTCAAAGACAGATGTTGTCCTCAACCTTTTCAAATGTGTTAAATATTCATGGTCCCGTTAATGTTTCTGTTTCTTGTGTGGAAATACTTACTGAAATGCTGATTTTGTGCATAACGGTGTCCGATTTACCGAAAATAACGCATATAACTAGTGAATCAGCAGAATCCATGTTTCCATTTTCGGTGTTTACATAATGCCTCTCGCTAAAAATAATTTTCCAAAATTAGACTCATTTGAATAGAAATTGGTATGTGCCGTTGAAAAAGTATAAAAAAAACTCATTTTACCATAGTATTTCTTCTTTCAATACAGGGATTTATACACCAACAACAAGATTATATATTGAAACTATTTTAATGAAATACATAATAAATGTCGCTGTTCCTTAAACTACAATACAATAGAACTTCGATGGCTCGAACACCGATGGCTCGTTTCCCATGGCTGGGTCGAACTCGTACTTGAGCCCCTAGGGTAATCCTGAAGATAAGAACTGGTGGGGGATGATAAGGAGATTTTAGCTTTTTATCTTGCAAATGTGTGCTGTGTGTACTCATTAGAATCGCCTCGGTGAGGCGATTCTAATGAGTACACACAGCAAACATTTTCATTATCTAACATCGAAAGATGTTCAAAAGTATCTCGTTATGCCTCTTAGCATTGACCTTCAGTGGCTCGAACTACCGCTGTCTCGAATAAAATTTCATGGTCCCAAAGGGGTTCGAGCCATCGAAGTTCGACTGTAATTAACAGATACCCTACTTTTGCAACTTACATACGTACTTTTGTGGGGCTGCTCACTCACCGGTACATGTACTTGAACCACTCTGAGAACCACCTGATTAGCAGTTGTGGTCATAAAACCAGCCCCGCCAAGCGAATTTGTGTCTTCGAGCATTCCGTCATGACACATTTTAACTGCGCATGCCCAGCCATTCAGAGGGGCCATGGGTATGGCTTTCTGTCTGAAGGTTCCTCTTGATTCACTGCTTGTATGAGCGAGCAGCGAAGGTTCTGGCGAGACTGCGCGGATGCGCAGGCTCGCCTGAACCATCGCTGCTCGCATAGGCGATAAGTACCAAAATCGCTTGACGGGGCCCATTAACATGATCCGGACATAAACTGATACTGTGATGATATGGAAACTGACACTGATAATGTTGCTTTTATATTTGAGATGGCACAGAAAGTTAATGTTTATCATTTTATGGCTTGACACTGAACCACCTGAGATCAGCATGTTCAATGATGCTGATCATTCACAACTGTTTTGCTTATCACCGTATCTATATCAGTTTCACAGAATCAGTGTCAGTTTCCATATCATCACATGTTTAAATTTTTACAGACTGCTTAAGCATGCTTTACACATATGTTATTATATTACTGATTTATATATAAAGCGTTACGAAACACACAGATGATATGCTCATCCATATATTGTCAGTTTTATATATACATACACTTATTGTACATAATTCAAGGTACTTGCTTTGCCAATGACAATGATTGACAATGATTACCTGATAATTTCTTTAAATAAAATGGAATATTATGTTCATTAATGTAATTCCAATTAACGCGCATACATAGTTTTGAAATCTTTTCAGTGTTCCCTTATTCTGAAATGAACTTGGGTAGTCTTCTCGAAGTATTTGGAGATTCTTGTATTTGAGCCCCGCCAAGCGAATTTGTGTCTTCGAGCATTCCGTCAAGACAAATTTTAACTGCGCATGCCCAGCCATTCAGAGGGGCCAGGGATATGGCTTTCTGTCTGAATGTTCCTTTTGATTCACTGCTTGTATGAGCGAGCAGCGAAGGTTCTGGCGAGACTGCGCGGATGCGCAGGCTCGCCTGAACCTTCGCTGCTCGCATAGGCGATAAGTACCAAAATCGCTTGACGGGGCCCATATGATATTGTCAAAAGTACTTTAATTCTCGTTTTCTCCCTAAACCGACCTTCCGTAAGCTTTGAAAATAAAAAGGAGGACTTGGATGCGGTATGTTGGATGTTGATAACATGTATGTTTTGGGTCACCATGAAAAAATAACATCTGCACAGGTTAGAGAGGATAATTTCATGCATAAAGTGAACCCCTGACCATCTTCTGCTTTGATATTTTTCATTGCTAAATGGTTATCTACAACTCGCCTGAATAAGTAAATGTGTATAAGGTAACGTAAATAACAGTGTCAGTACTTTAGATACACTGTCAAAACCTGTTAACCTAACAAGCAATGCCACAGAATGCTTTAGAATTCCATTCTTTTTGACATTAAAGACAATTGTTGTTAAAAACGACACGTGATTTTCTTTCTAATGGTTCGCGTGGCAATGGATGGTCTTTTTTAATTTTTAGATCGTAAAATGTCTTCCAATTGACTCATATAAGTTCACCGAGAATTTAATCTGTTGTCAAGATAAAATAACCTGAAATTAACAGACTTTGTACCTTTTCAGAAGCACATTTTGGTGTTACCTTTACAGGAGCGATGTTTGTATTGTGATTTGCATGTTTTGGGCTTTCAAGGCCTGCTTCATTTGTATCAAACAATTTTCTAGCTTTAAAAGATGTTGATCCACTTTAACCCTTGTCCTGCTGATCCCGGATATGCCTTATCTTTGAAACAATGTAGATCCAGATCAGATGGCTTCTGACGAAGCCATCTGATCAGGATCTACATTGTTTGCCATTCAGATTGTGAATGTGTTGCAATAATTTGCATCAAGTAATCTGATTGGTTGATAATTGGTAGTGCGTGTGACATATATGAATATTCAGCAGAACAAGGGTTAAAATTGTATGGTGTTCATACATACCACCAATTTATCCATATCATACCTCATCAAATGCCTGCTTTATTTCTACACCAAGCCTAGCGTGGCAATTTATATCGTCATGAACATCAACCACACCCTCCATGTTATAAAACTGACTTTTAGATACTGCATTAATTATTTCAAACATAAATACACTGGTCATTTGAAAAACTATAAGTAGAAACGGGTGGGTTACTGGTTATGGAAAACAGAACTGAATTGCAATGGAGCACTTTAAAATGTGTATGTGGTAAAACAACCAAACCCCAATGGTGGAATAGCACAAAAACGAGGTTTCTATGTTCTGTGAAAAATCACTTTGATGGGAAGCTTTTCAAGCAAGCCATATCCAAGGAGCAGACGAGTTCCTCTTTGCTGATTACATGGCAAAAGGTACTCCAACAGAAGAGAAGATGCAAAAAGATATAGGTCAAGTATCTAACGCCTGTGATCTAAAAAAGACTGAAGTAGTCTATCATCCAGCAACTGGCAAGCTTTACAAAGAGCCCGTCATCACAGTGGCAGGTCAAAGATTGCAAGCGGTAGACAAGTACACCTCCCTTGGAAGCACACTGTCAAGAGTCGTGCACATTGATGATGAAGTCAATGCCAGGATTGCCAAATCTAGCCTAGTCTCTGGAACCGAAGTGGAATCAGACTTGATATAAAACTGAAAGTCTACACAGCTGTGGTGCTGCCAACACTATTGTATGCATGTGAAACATGGACAGTTTACCAGTTTGCCAAAAGACTGAATCACTTCCATACAAGCTGTCTTAGAAAACTCTTAAACATTAAGTGGCAAGACTGGATTCCAGACACGGAAGTCCTGAACAAGGCATGGATGCAAATTGTACATACTCTTCTGAAATTAACACAGTTAAGATGGACAGGCCATATTACCAGAATGCCTGAGCAACGTTTGCCAAAAGAAAATTCTCTATGGAGAAATAGAAATGGGCAGACGCTCACATGGCGGCCAGAAGAAGGGCTACCGGGACACCCTCAAAGCCTCCCTCAGGGACTTCAACATTATAACAGAGTCGTGGGAACAAATTGCACAGGACAGAGCAAAGTGGCGAGGTCGAATACGAGGCAAAACGAATTAGTGAAGCTGAGCAGAAACGCGCACAGAGCAAAGCCAGAGCTAAGGCATCACCAACAGTGCTGTCTTCCGCTAGCCTCTGTTGCTCTATCTGCAACATACAGAGCTAGAATTGGTCTCATCAGCCAGCTTAGAACACACAAACAGTAACATTTCTAAATGTGATTAAGGTTGGTCATTACCAGTAATGACAGACGAACTATTTGATTATTATTATTATTTTTACAAATGTATTATTATTATTATTATTTGAGGCAGAGGTAGTTCCAGCCATTGTAAGGGATTTTCATGGCAACGTGTCAGAAGGCCGAATGTTTCTATAAAATAAAGTATGTTGTGTATACTCATTAGAATCGCCTCATCGAAAATATCTTCCTGAATTATCCACAACTATTTCCCATCAGGAGATAAGGGAAAATTTCCTCTAGGGACTCAAGAACGAGGTCGACTCAGCCATGGTAAGCGAGCCCTTGGTGTTTGTTTGTTTGATTTGAGGTTTAAGCGGAATGGAATGGCAGATTTTCTCGCCATTTTTCAAAGGGAGTCAGCTTTCGGGACTGCCTTTTCGCTTTTCTATAACCCCTGTCCATTTGAAAAAGGGGTCTACTCTTGAAGGAAAGAATTTGCTCCTAAGGAGCAAATTCTTTTCTTTAAGAGTTGACCCCTATTGGCAAGGGGGACAAAATACTTTTGCAGGAGTTGCCTCCCTTGAAGGTGTAACCGTTCCCCGTAACGTCCCCGTCAACACTGTATAGGTTTGACTGGTTCCCTCACCCTATAGCTCTCTGGCTTTCGCAGGCATCCAGTTAATGTATAGGTTATTTTGGAGACGTTGCTGCCAATGTTGTAGGACTTTTACCCGACATTGAGATGAAATGACATCTCAAGCCTTGTCACCCAATGAAGTCAGTAGGGTTTATAAGGATGGAAGATCCGACTCGCACCGCTTTGCCTGGGCAGGCTTAGTTCCTCTAAGCGGTCTACCAGTACTCGTGTGTAGCCCATCTATTTCTTCAAGCCCCGAGCCATTGGCGTTCGAGCCATCGAAGTTTCTCTGTAAGGTACTTGGCTTTTGTTGTTCCTTTATCCCATATGACTAAATAGAATAAATTTAATAGAATTGGGCCTGCCAAATTTCAATGATAAAAAGTCACTTAACCCAGTGTAGACGGGAAACCCCTAAAGGGGTACCTTGGCAAACAGTGCAGGCCCAGATCAGACGCTGCAGAACTGGTCAGGGCCTGCACTATTTGCTCACAGAATTTTTCATCAGAATTAGAATTAGAACGAAAAAATAGGTAGAATAGGCCTGATACCCCTTATGTGACAAATGAACTTGTCCAACATATAGCATTGGAAGAATCCACTAGCATACAATAGGTTAAGAAGCTTAGGGACGAAAGTATTAAAAACAGCCTCATAATGGGCCATATCATCTGAACCCTTTTTGAAGTTTGACTGAATGCCCTATTTGCAACAATGGGTGTGCGCAAATTGACCACACATGAATACTGGTAAACCGCTTAGAAGGACTAAAATGGTGTGAGTCAGACCGTCAAATGCATATAAGCCTTTTGGTTTCATTGGGCAGCAGTGCTTGAGATATCATTTCATCTCAGTGTTGGGTAAAAGTCCCATAAAATTGGAAATGACCTAAATAGTGTTGACGGGGACGTTAAACCTCAATTCAAACAAACAAACAAACAAACTACAGTAGAACTTCAGTGGCTCGATCACCTTTGGAACCACGAAAATCTGTTCGAGACAGGGGAAGTTCGAGCCATTAAGGGTTAGTGCCAAGAGGCATAACGGCGTACATTTGGCAACATCTTTTAAATGTCCTACAAACCTGCAATAAAAATATATGCTTTGTGTACTCATTAGAATCGCCTCATCGAGGCGATTCTAATGAGTACACACAGCATTTTGCAAGATAACAGTCGAATTATGCTTCACTATTTCTTATGTGGAGGAAATTCGCTAGGTACTCAAGTACGGGTTCGACTCAGTCATGGTAAACGAGCCATCGATGTTCGAGCAATCGAAGTTCTATAGTATAGTGTTTTCTATATTTTTACAACATACATGTATACTGTACATGTATACGATTATGTTCAGTTCTTGATGAAACGTTTACTACGTGTTACCCCTTGTCGCCCCGCCCATAGAGGCTTGAAGATATAGGTGGGCTGCATGATGCTACCACGCAGAGCTGAAACCGACCACACGCGAGTACTGGTAAACCGCTTAGAGGATCTAAGCCTGCCCATGCAAAGCGGTGCAAGTCGGACCATCCATGCTTATAAACCCGATTGATTTCATTGGGCGACAGGGCTTGCGATGTCATTTCATCTCAATGTCGGATAAAAGTCCAACAAAATCGGAAGCAACGTCTCCAAAATGACCTTTACAGTGTTAACGGGGACGTTAAACCTCAAATCAAACAAACAAACGTGTTACCCCTTCACCCCTAAGTCTCTGAAACGGACTCTTCCATCTTTAAGTTTTGGGCACGTCTATTCTTGTTAATACGAGGGTTTAGTTCCCCGTTGTGATAACATTGCTGGTTGAGGCGGTTCTAACGAGTACCATATGTCTAAAAATAATGTATACCCCTATAAACCCAGTATTCTCTCAATAAAGTGGGGTTTCGAGGATTTTTCAATTTTTCATTTCACGGACTTGTGAATATGGGATGGCTCATTATAAGCCATCTCATCTGTAATTCAAAGCAACAAATATTATAAAGGTGAATTTTCTTTGATACTTGAAGGATAGTTTTCCTTATTTCTCCATATAAACCCATGCTGTGGGTATTCATTAGAATCGCCTCATCGAGGCGGTTCTAATGAATACCCACAACATAGATTTTTATGGACAACTGACAAAAACTATCCTTCAATTATCACAAAATACCCACCTTATCTGTCGCTATGTCAGGATCTACATTGTTTGCATAGCTGTCTGTACCGGTCTGCGGGAACAGTTTTAAGGGGTGAAAGGGTCAAGCAGGTGAACAGGTGTGGTGTTTGATTTGAATGAGGAAGTGCGAAACTGAGGGTTAATTGAGTTGATTATTAATTGATGATCATTTAACTGCATAGACAGAGTACATATGGCGTTACAGATTGGATGGATGAATGAATGAATGAATGAATTGATTTTCGTGGGAAACTGGCACTCAAAATCAATTGACTCCGCCGTCAGAAGGTTATAACCATGCCTATGCGTAAATCCTTAGTATTACTGTTTGTCTAAGCCATAGATAAGCTATTTTAGTTGGTCCGATTTAGATGTCATTGATTTCACGGAGGACTCAACTGGGTTATATAAGGACTTCTGTTGAGTTTGCGAAAAGGTGTGAAAGGGGAAAAGAAAGACAAACTAGAATTTGTTTTCTACAATAACACAGATGTCTCCCCCTTTTTGACCTCTAAGTATGACCTTGACATTGGAGGTATCTTGTGTGCAACACATCATCTAATGCAGATGAACATTTCTGCAAAGTAACTTTAAAAAGTTCATAGAGAAATAAGAAAGTCATTGACCGTACACAAAAAAAGTCCTTTTTTACTTTTGACCTTTAAGTATGGCCTTGACCTTTGAGGTACAACACATCGTCTCATGATGGTTAACATTTCTGCCAAGTAATTTCATAATCCACCAAAGAATAAGAAAGTTATTAACTGTACACAAAAAAGGCCCCTTTTCTGACCTTTGACCTCTAGGTATGACATTGACATTGCAGGTATGGACCTTGGTCTTGCACACGACTCATCGTCTAATGAAGGTGAGCATTTCTGCAAGGTTACTTTAAAAAGTCCACCCAGAAATAAAAAAAAAGTTATTGACTGGACACAAAAAAAGCCTTTTTTTACCTTTGACCTCTTAGTATGATCTTGACCTTGGAGGTACCGACCTGCGTCTAGCGCGCAACACATCGTCTCATGATGATTACATGTAACATTTCTGCCATCTAGGAATAAGAAAGTTATTGACTGCACACTAAAAAAGGCCCATTTTTTACCTTTGACCTCTTAGTATGACCTTGAACTTTGAGGTACCAAAATGGGTCATGCAAAAGACACATCGCCGCATTGTGGTTAACATTTCTGCCGAGTAATTTCAAAATCCATCTACAAATAAAAAAGTTATTGACCAAACACGAAAAAAGCCGCTTTTTTACCTTTGACCTCTATGTATGACCTTGACCTTTGAGGTACCAACCTGGAACATGCAAGCAACACATCGTCTCATGGTGGTTTAACATTTCTGCCAAGTAATTTCAAAATCCATCTAAAAATAAGAAAGTTATTGACAAAATACGAAAAAAGGTCCCTCTTTTTACCTTTGACCTCTAAGTATGACCTTGACCTTTGAGGCACAAACTTGGGTCATGCGCGCAACACGTCGTCTCATGGTGGTTAACCTTTCTGCCATGTAATTTCAAAATCCATCTAAAAATAAGAATATTATTGACCAAACACGAAAAAGGCCCCTTTTTGGCCTTTGACCTCTACGTATGGCCTTGACCTTTGAGGTACCGTCCTGTGTCATGCGCGCCACACATCGTCTCATGGTGGTTAATATTTCTGCTAAGTAATTTCAAAATCCATCTGAAAATAAGAACACGATTTGCCCATACATATATACATACCGACAAACTTCTAAGGGAGATAACTCAAAAAGTATAAATGCAATAGTTATAGTTCTTGCGCTATGCACATCGTCTAATATTGATTAATATTTTTATGAAGTTTCGTGAAGATAGCTTGAACGGTTTTCAAGTTATAGAGCGGACACGAATTTGTGACAGACGGACGGACAGACGCCCGGGGGAAAAACAATTTGTCTCTCCGAAAATATTTTTTCGGGGGAGACATAATGACTGACCAGGTCGCGAAACGAAAAGACAGAATTCAGGCGAGTTTGTGCATATGCCTGGTCTGGTCTAAATCTTCGGTGTTCATATATATGCGGCAAGGGTAACAAAACTACTTCACGAATTTGGCTCTCAATTTTTTCTCTCTAATTTTATTGCAGTACAACAATTGCGAGGTTGCAGGCACAGCATTTTTGTAAGATTATCCTCCCTCGGTCCGTCATACTGGAGACACCAGGCAGATTTTTGTGTACAAATTTATTCATTTTTGACAAATTATCCCATAGTGATAAACACACTGAAGGGGTTAATATGTTTCTGTGATTATTCTTAAAGATCACAAGAATAAAATAATCAAGCTTTAGTCATAGTTTTCCAAGGGACAAGAAAGTTATTTACAAGGAAAGTACATTAAAATTCTGTTGAAAATGAGCCTGGGTGTCTCCAGCAAGAAAGATAACTGTAGGCGTGTGATGTCATCTGCAACCTCTCAATAGAAATTTCTACACATTACAACCTGTGAAAATAAATATATTTTGAAATGTTGTCTATTGAAGAAAAAAAAAAAAGGCCATGATGGCCCTGGATCCCTCTTCTGCTGTATGAATATTAAGGTGGTTCTATTAAAATCCACCAATAATTGTAGGGGCTAAGTTTTTTCCAAAAAAAAAAAAAAAAAAGAAAAGAAAAG
The DNA here is from genome assembly GCA_963580285.1 of Lucinisca nassula. Taxonomy (NCBI): domain Eukaryota; kingdom Metazoa; phylum Mollusca; class Bivalvia; order Lucinida; family Lucinidae; genus Lucinisca; species Lucinisca nassula. The sequence continues at coordinate 53,962,218 of OY757010.1, forward strand.
AAAAAAGAAAGCCACACGAAACCTTGACCTTGATCCCAACACTCTGAAAGTCAGATTTGCTTGAGATATTATCATACTGAACATTTGTGTGAAGTTATATTAAAACTTCATCAATAGATGAAGGCACTAGAGCCATAACAATGTTTTTGTTTTGTTTTAAAAAAATAGCTATAAAGTGACCTTGACCTTGAACGCTAGCACCCTGGAAGTCCATCTTCAAACACAACATTTGTGTAATCCATCAATAAATGTATGCACTAGCGTGCTGACACAATTTTTTTTTCCGAAAAATAGCCACAGTGACCTTGACCTTTAAGTGAATCAATAAATGATGACAAAGTTTTTTTCTAAAACTAGTCGGTGACCTTGACTTTGAGTCCAGGATCCTGAAAGATAAACTCACTTCAGATATTATCGTACCCAACATTTGTGTGAAGTTATATTAAACTCCATCAACAAATGTTAGCGCTTGATCGATTACAAAGGACAGTAAAATTCCTATATTAAGACCACCTTTGGGACTGTTCAAAAGTGGTCTTGAAGACCACTTTTGAACAGTCCCAAAGGTTGTCCATGACCAGAGGACACTATGGGCAGAAATCACAAGCAAAAATTAAATGAAGCTTTCAAAATAAGCTTTTTAAAGCAGAATTAGTCTTAATTTTAGGTGGTCTTAATAGCGGAAATTTCACTGTATGTACGTTTGTAGTATGTACGCACGTATGTGTGCAAGTACGCACATACTCACGTTCGTTCGTACGTAGAGGACAAATGCTATATCACCTCGCCACTTCGTTGTGCGAGGGTATAACAAGTATCATGATGATTAGACCAAACCTGTGTTCACAATTTTCTATGATTTTAACTAATGACCTACTTTTTGACCCGACATGACCTATATTTAAACTTGACCGAAATATTACCAAGACGATCATTCTGAGCAAGTTTGATGATGATTGGACCCAAACTGTGGTCTCTTGTGTTCACAAGGTTTTTCTGTGATTGACCTACTGACTTACTTTCTGACCCGATATGACCCATATTCGAACTTGTTCGTTCGAGATATTGTCAACATGATCGTTCTGAGCAAGTTTGATTATCATTGGATAAAAGGATAAAAAAACTCTTGCCTATAGAGTGTTCACAAGGTATTTGCATTTTACCTACTGACCTTCATTTTCACACGACATAACCCATATTCGACCCTGACCAAAATATTGTCAAGCTGATCATTCTGAGCAAGTTTGATGATGATTGAGCCGAAAATGTGGCCTCTAGAGTGTTCACAAGGTTTTTCTACGAATTGACATACTGACCTACTTTTTGACCCTAATGTTCAAATTTATTCGAGATATTGTCAACATAATCATTCTTAACAAGTTTGATGGTGATTGGTTCAAAACTGTGGCCTCTAGAGGGTTCACAAGGTTTTTTTTTATTTGACCTACTGACCTACTTTATGACCAGACTTGACCCATATTCAAACTTGACCGAGATATTGTCAGCGTAATCAGTTTGATGATGATTGAACCAAAACTGTGGCCTCTAGATTGGTTTTTTTTTCTATAATTTGACCTGTTGATCTACTTTATGATCCGACATGACCCATAATCAAACTTGACCACGATATTGTCACTGATAATTATTGTGACCAAGTTTGATTGGACCAAAACTGTGGCCTCCAGATTGCTCACAAGAATAGTCTACACTCGGACGACGGACGACGACGCCGGACATCTCACAGTCACAAACGCTCATCTTGACCTTCGGATGCAGGTAAGTTAAAAAACAGTATTCAGAGCGGAGCGATTAAGTTTATTTGTCGTGCAAAGTCAGTCCCTTTTCTCTGGCTTTGTTGAATGAGATGAACCCTTATCCTGCTATTCACGACAATCCTTACTTTTGCAAACTTATGGCTTACTGAACAATACATCACGTGAACAAGTCCGTGAAATGAAGACCCCCGTAAACCCCACTTTATATAGAGAAAACTGGGGTTTACGGGGGTCTTCATTATTTTTCTTATTTCTGCTCCAATACATAGGTTGTGGGTACTCGTTAGAACCGCCTCAATGAGGCGGTTCTAACGAGCACACACAACCTATGTTATGAGCATTTATAAGAAAAATATGGCAGATTTTCATCAGAAAAGTAGCCATTTTGGAGATGTGAAAAATGCACTATGTCGTACGGGTGTGTTATCGTAATGTACACAGTTTGACATTCAGTTTGTTAGTTTGTAAGAAAAAAATAGAGTGTGTGAACTTGGCTTGGGATCCGCGGCTTGGAATATCGACTTTGCCTAACATTCACTCATATTTTACTATACTTTACTACTACGGAATAAATCGAATTCCAAACTCCATACTCCAGACTCCAAGCCAACTTCATACACTTAAAAAAATACAGTAATCTTGGTTCAAAATCAGAAATGGGAGTGGCTGAGTTAATTACGCAGCGGGGTAAGGGTTAATAGTTCATCTTGTTATTCTCTGAACTGCCTGTTGCTTATAGACATTACGAAAACGCCTTTTCAAATACAGTCGAACTTCAATGGCTCGAACACCTTAGGGACCTCGAAAATCTGTTCGAGACAGGGGTAGTTCGAGCCACTGAGAATTACTGCCAGGAAGTATAACGAGATACTTTTTGACATCTTTTCGATGTTCTATAATGAATATGTATGCTGTGTGTACTCATTAGAATCGCCTCATCGAGGCGATTCTAATGAGTACACACAGCATACATTTGCAAGATAAAAGACTAAAATCTCCTTAATTATCCCCCACTATTTCTTATGTAGAGGATTTCGCTAGGGGCTCAATAATGTGTTCGACACATCCATGGTAAACGAGCCATCGGTGTTCATTTCATCAGCAAAGAGCAATTCGTCTAGCACGTCTCTGTTCACCTCTGCAACCAGCTTACCCAATAGGTCTACCATTGCCCCCATTCTGGAAAGCATCTGTGAGCAAGGTTGAAAACCATGCGGAACTTGTACACATAACGCATCAGAAAGCTTACCATCACATTACGCCTGTACAAATATATTGCAGATTTTATCGCCGGAAACTTGAATGAAAATTTTAAGATGAAAAATTGTGAGATCGTGGGTACACGTCATCGAGGCGGTTCTAACGAGTACACACAATCTATATTTTAGAGCAGAAATAAGAAAAATAAAGTTCCCTTGCAAACCTCTGTTTTACTATATAGAAGTGGGGTTCAAGGGGGTCAAAATTATATAGGGGTAATTTCGTGATGCATTTTGTACCCATGAAAGCACGCCATCGTGGAACTGCCGCACCAGTGCCATGAACTTTGCCGGAAGCAACATTTGACATTACTTTCAAATGATTCACTGACAGCTGATATGAGCTACCGATAAACTCCACCTCCCCCAGGGGGGGGGGGGGGGGGGGGGGGGGGGGGTTTCTGCCATCTGGTCGTTGTGGCCATTTCAGTTACGTTATCATTATTGATGTTATGGTACAGTAAAATCTTTGGTATTAACCCATATATGCCTAGTGGCCCTTTTTTGGGACGTTGGCAAACAATGTAGACCCAGATCAGACGCCGCATAACGCGGCGTCTGATCTGGGTCTACACTATTTTTGTACAACTTACACAAAACAAAACAAATCTGACATCCCTATAATTGAAAATGGACAACTCCAAATTTATAAGATGGAAGATTCCATTGTCATATGTGGGTTAAGGGGAATGATTACACCTTCAGGAGAGGTAAATCTTTCAAAATTATTTTCGTCTCCCCTGTAAATAAGAGTCAACTCTTAAAAGGAAATAATTTGAGGATCAAAGTCTTTTCTTTAAGAGTAGACCCCTTTTTCAGTGGGACAGGGCTTATAGAAAAGCGAACAGGAAGCCCCGAAAATAAGTTGTCTCACTTTGAAAAATGGCGGAAAAATCTGCCAGATGTTCCCATTTCTCGTTTTTTTTTGGTTCTGGTTTTACGGCCCTTTCAAGATTATTTCACTCACATCGAGTCGAGCGTTAATCAGAAGTGGACGAAAACTGGAGTACCCAGAGAAAAACCACCTGACCTTACGTTGCAGAACTTGACGTCTCACATGTGACCAGGCTCGAACCCACAGCGGTGAGAGACCTAATGATTAAGAATCAGCGCTCTTATTCACTAGGCCACGGAGGCCCTCTCATTCCTCTTAACTTAACTGAACTGAACTGAACTTTATTATCTCAAAACTCAGGCCACGCAGAGGTGGCGTAAGAGCATATACAAACAGACAGATGTCAACAAAAATATTTACAAGCTATACATAACATAGTATATACATATGAAGCATTCAACGGCCCCCGCCCATAGGGGCGTGAAGAAATATAACATTATCAATTGTATTTCCAGCTGTAAATGACCAGATAATGCTTTGTAATAAATATTAGGTAAAAAACTCTTTTCAAGATAAAACTGTCCATTGCGATAACACATCCGTGTCACATAACGCTTTTTGTGACTCGAACGATTGATTGACCTAAACTGTTCATATATCATTACTACTATTGTTTAATACTTCAACACGGTAAATCTTACACATTTTCTTTACACAAAATTAGCCAATATTGTTTGTTGGAATGTACATAAATAATAATAATAATAATAATAATAATAATAATAATAATAATAAATTATGATACTACTATAACTACCACTTCTACTACTACTTTTACTACTACTACTACTACTACTACTACTACTACTACGTCATGAAAATAAGGTGGATAAACACTAGCTAATGTTGTTTGTAGGAGAGTACATTTAACAGTAGCAATTATCGTAATGATCACAAACGATAATAATTATAACGTGTTGTTCTTGAGGTTGGAAAGGAGCGTGCTAAGTATAATATGTCTGTTTATAATTTCGCTAAGTAAGGCTGTGCTCACTATGGGGCGCCGTTTTACTATTTATTCAATATTTATTGATATCAATTGTTTATGTGTGAATTCGGGTTTAACGTCGCTTTCAACAATTTTTCAGTCATATCACGACGGTGTCTGGTTGCGACAGGGAGCTCAATGCTCACGTTTATAGTGCTGCCTCACTGAAGTATCATGTCCCAGACACATTACATGATACCACACCCAGTCACATTATCCTGACACTGGATCGACCAGTCCTAGCTCTACCCCGTAAATCTGAGTGCCAAACGAGGAGCAACTAGTACCATTTTTAACGACTTTGGTATGTCGCGGCCCGGGATCGAACCCGAGACCTCCCGTTCCCCGGAGCGGACACTCTACTAACTGAGCTATCAATTGTTTATGGATATCCATAATTCGAATTATGAATATCCATATTTATTTATGGATATCAATAATTATTATGGATATCCATTATTCGACTTATGATATCTATAATTCGAATTATGGATATCCGTTATTCGGCTGATTTATGGATATCAATAATTCGCATTAAGGGTGTCCATAAATCTGATTATGGATATCCATAATTCGATTTATGGATATCATTAATTTAGATCAATTTATGGATATCCATAATTCCAATTATGGATATCATTAATTCGAATTATGGATATCCATAATTTGGTCCATTTATGGATATCAATAATTCGATTTATGGATATCCATAATTCGTCTTTGCAAATAAATAAATAAATAATGACTGAAACCAAAGGCTTTTACGGTAAATTATGGATATCCATAATTCGAAATATGGATATCATTATTTCATCCCGATTTATAGATATCCATAATTCGATTTATAAGTATCCATAAATCAGCGGAATAATGGATATCCATATTTTGATTTTTGATATCCATGATTGGAATTAGTGATATCCATAATTCGAATTATGGATATCAATGATCTGAACAAATGATATCCATAAATCGAATAATCGATATCCATAATTCGATTTATAGATATCTATAATTCGAATACGGATGTCAATTATTCGGCTGATTTATGGATATCCATAATTCGAATTATGGATACATATAAATCGAAGTATGGATATCTATAAATATGGATTAAAAAGTAAAACGGCATCCTATAGCTCACTGATCAGTCATGGTCGAATGCAACTCTGTGAAATATACAGTGTTAAATTCAACACAGGTTTCCACGTCAATTCAGATATTCATTCTATGGAATTCAACAAAAAAATGTACAACCGGAATTTGATACTGTAAATTTAGTGTTCACGTAATTCTAGTTTATAAGTTTAAACGGCTTTAATAATGATATCTCATTGCCTGTTTCTTTCCAAAATGGTACAAGGCAATCACAATCGAGTCACTTGATATGGCACTTTTTCTTGTTGAAAGACGACCCAAAGATCATTTCTGCCAAGTTTGCTTAGAATGAGAGAGGAGGTATCGTTTAAAGAAATCGTGAACGGACGGACGCCTACCAATCACAATAGCTCAGTTCCCTTCGGTTCAGGTGAGCTGAAGGCAAGTGCTGTTTCATTCTTTTTTTTCAGTAAAAAAAATGCAAATGAGGACAATAAATCACCAACAAACTTTGAATTTCTTTACGCTGTTTGACGCTGGGGTAGATATTTTTTGAATTGTGTCTCAGATAAAGTCGTATTAAAAACTCATTTGTGGGCGATTATCAATACAAGAATCTAAATAATGTCACAGAATTTCAAATGATTGACAGATATTTTAGAATATTGCCAGGCTGCTGAGCTACATGCATTGTAAACCCATTCAACCCATTCACTGAAGTGAATCTGTCCGCAGAGGGCTAAAGAAACGTAGTCCTGCCTGCATGACCACAGCTAGCGAGGGCAGGTAACAAGTTGGTCCACCTTCACGTTGGCCCATTAAGAAATGAACAGAATCCCCATTTAGAAATCTAGGGGTGTCAGGTTATCTTTAGTGAGATATTTTTAAAGGTTTATTAGAAAATGACTGCAAACTCTTTGCTAACAGTGGAAGCCTTGATCGGCCTGCATGGTTTGTCATTGTCCCATTTTGGGGTTTCCAGGGCTGTAAAAAGGTAGACCGGCACTGAGGGCCACCCATCATGTTATCAAGTGATCCATTTTGAACTGAATAGAACTCACAGTGTAAAATTACGATAACATACCCATGTGGTCCTTTCTCCAAAATGATTACTTTTCTGAAGAAGCGGATATTTTCTTATTTAGACTTCAAACATAGGTTGTGGGTGCTCGTTAGAACCGCCTCAATGAGGCGGTTCTAACGAGTACCAGCAACCTATGTCTTGCAGCAGAAATAAGAGAAATAATGTATGCCCCCGTAAACCCGTTTTTTCTGTATAAAGTGGGGTTCAGTAGGGGTTTCATTGCACGGATTTGTTAACCTGATGTACACACCACGAAAACACGCCTATATAATTTTTATCCCCTTGAACCCTACTTTTATACAGTGAAACTGGGGTTTAGAGGGCCCGGGTAAACATTATTTTTCTTACCTCTGCTCTAAAATATAAATTGTGGGTACTCGTTAGGCGGTTCTAACGTGTACCCATAATCTAGATTTTGAGCAGAATTAAGAAAAATATTACAATTTTTCATCTAAAAAAAAATCAATTTTTCGGAGGTAAAGATTACAATGTATTTGTATAGGCGTGTTTTCGCAATGTGAGCAGGCGTCCATCTGTGTAAGCTTCAGTTTTTTTTTTTTTTTTTTTTTTTTAGATTTATGCACAAACTTTTTCTACCATTGATGGACGGCCCCCGCCCATCGAGGCTTGAAGAAATATATGGGCTGCATGATGCTTCCACGCAGAGCTGAAACCGACCCGCACACGAGTACTTGTAAACCGCTTAGAGGATTTAAGCCTGCCAAGGAAAAGCGGTGCGAGTCCATGCTTATAAACCCTATTGGTTTCATTGGGCGGCAGGGCTTGAGATGTCGTTTCATCTCGATGTCGGATACAAGTCTCAAAAATTTGGAAGCAACGTCTCCAAAATGACCTTTACAGTGTTGACGGGGACGTTAAACCTCAAATCAAACAAACAAAACCATTGATGGCCCGATCAGACGCCTCCGATCTGGGCCTGCATGGATTATAGTCGCATTTTGGGGTTTCACCTGCAAAATAGCTTAAATTCCGTGTAATGAAATATCCGGAAAACCCAACCTCAAAGTATGGCCGTTTAGGTGAAGGGTGAAATTTGGGCGTCCAACTGGTTGCGTAATTTGTCGGACTTCCTTTGCGAGAAGAGAGGTCATGCTTTTATTGTTTTGTTGTTATTGGTTGTTTTTGATTTTTACCCGAATGTATACTTTTATTGCAGCAAGCTATATTGCTGTGGTCTGCGTGACATTTTCACTGGTTAATGCGTACAAATTTAACTAGAACAAGTCCGTGAAATAAAGACCCCCTAAACCCCACTTCATATAGAGAAAACTGGGGTTTACGGGGGTAAACATTATTTTCCTTATTTCTGCTCCAAGACATAGGTTGTGGGTATTCGTTAGAACCGCCTCAATGAGGCGGTCGTAAGGAGCACCAAAAACCTATGTTTGGAGCAGAAATAAGGAAAATATCACAAATTTTCATCAGAAAAATACCTTTTTGAGGTTTGGTAAATGCACTATATCACACGGATATGTTATCGTAATGTAACTAACTAAAAGAATAAAGGGCGCAAGGAAAGTAAAGGACACACATTAGTGCCGAAAACGTTTTTCAATACCGTAAAAATCCTAAAAATTCGGACACCTTGAGGACTTGCTGTAATTCTCCTAAAATTTTAACGAATTAGTTTCACGAACCTGTAAGGAGTCCAAACGGTGCAAACGGAATGACAAACAGTGTAGACTTCTCCTTCCGGAGCATGTACTATTTGTCCCAATAGGTTCACACACATATGTCTAGGATCCCAAGTTTCTCGTCCGTACGAATTTTTTTCTTGTTAGTACAAGAAAGTTCCTCGTCCGTACGGGATGTTTTTTCGCTTTTTAGCTATTTCCCCAGCCCATCGGGGCTCGGGAAAATAGATGGGCTGCATGGTGCTTCCACGCAGAGCTGAAACTGGCCACACACGAGAGCTGGTAAACCGCTTAAAAAGACTAAGCCTGTCCAGGCAAAGTTGTGCGAGATAGACCGTCCAATGCATATAAGCCTTTTGGTTTCATTGGACAGCAGGGCTTGAGATGTCATATCATCACAATGCCGGGTAAAGTCCTGCAAAATTGGAAGCGACTCTCCAAAATGACCTAAATAGCGTCGACGGGAACCTTAAATAAACCTCAATTCAAACAAAGAAACAAAACGGGATGTTTTCACATTAATTGTCGCTCGCGTTACTTTATAAAAGCCATTGTTGCAAACAGTGTGGACCAAGATGCACCAACAGTGCTCAACCTCTGCTTTAAATTTTGATGAAATTTGGTCAGCAGTCACGAAGGTCATTTCTGGATTAATACAGATTTATCTCCCTTGGGGGCTATTCTGAAGTCAATTTTTGCGTAGTTTTGGTTTAATCAAATTTCAATAGGGACCACATGCTTTCGAAATGGGTGCAAAATAGTCCTAAAGGGGGATAAATCTGCATTAATCCAAACATGATTTAAACAGGATTTTCAATTATGTTGCGTCGACGTGACTGCTCGCCAAATTTCGTTGAAATTTAAAGCAGAAATTAATCACTGTTCGTGCTTTGTGTTTTTTTCCCTTTCCAATATCATTTTGCGAAGGTTGTTATTTTTTGCATATATACCGGAAGTGGATGCAACGGACATCATTTAGATATTCAAATTTGCTTGAAAATGGTATATTTGGGCGTGTTCCCATCTTGAAAAGGCACCTATATTATTCAGATTCCCTTGAACCCCACTTTTATATAGTAAAACTTGGGTTTACAGGGGGTAAACCTTAATTTTCTTATTTAGATTTTGGGTACTCGTTAGAACCGCCTCGACGAGGCGGTTCTAACGAGTTCCCACAATCTTTTTTTGAGCAGAAATAAGAAAAATAGCACATTTTTTCATCTTAAAATGTTCGTTTTTCGGCGGAAAAGTTTACAGTGTATTTGTATAGGCGTGTTTTCGTGATGGCTTTAACCTGTACCAGTAAAACAGTTGGTCAGATTTTAAGAGGCGTCTTCTATTATTTACCTGTACCCTAATTTTTTGAAGAAAAAAAAAAAAAAAAAAAAACGGTCAATTTTCAAAAATCGATAAAAACGCTCTTTCAAGGATCTTTGTCGTTTTATGTACAGATTTTCAGTAGGCAATATTCATTCAGCAACATGCCATAAATGTTAATTCATTTAACTTTTATACAAAAAAAAAAAAAATAAAAAAAATAACAAATTAATAATTTTCTCAAAATTGTCATGCATGGCTGCCCATTCACTGTAAGCGTTTTGCAGACATAAAGAACTCAACCATGTTCTGACGTGTGCTCAAACTTTTTTCAATATACAATAACTATATGATATATAGTGGTGCGTTTTTAGTCCCTCAGTATATTTTGCATTGGTGTGGTTTACTTTTCGTTACAACATTTGCTTGTTTATTACATGTTCTATGTTTGTATAACGCCACATGCGTCTGGCCTGAGCTTATCTTCAATAAAGCTATGTTCTGTTCTGTTAAGTTCCAGTCAGCAGCCTCCATCCCAGACTACACCCAGACATTACGAAAACACGCCTATATAAATACGATAATACAATGTAATCTTTACCGCCGAAAAAACGAAAATTTTAAGATGAAAAATTTTGATATATTTCTTAAATATAGATTGTTGGTACTCGTTAGAACCGTCTCATCGAGGCGGTTCCAACGAGAACCCACAATCTACATTTTAGAGCAGAAATAAGAAAAATACGATATACCCCTGTAAACCCCAGTTTTACTATGTAAAGGTTGGGTTCAAGGGGGTCAAAATTATATAGGCGTGTTTTTGTGATGGAGACAACCGACCCACCTTTGAAAAACAACTTCAGGATCGTTAAATCAAACTTATTTTCATATTCTGGTATAAAAAATATATAAAGCTAGCAAAAAAATAGTTGATCCTGGGAACTAAGCCAGTTAGTAATGATTATTCACCTAATTGATGCAATTCGGATCAATTAAATGATTGTTTTCAATCTAAATACCAACGGTAATGACTTGATTGTAGAGTCCTACGTATCAATGAAAAAATTCGCACGCTAGCTTGGGAAAAATCTAGCCTACTATTCAATATTCTTGTTATTTTATGAAAACTATTTCAAAGTCACAAGAATGAGAATATTTGCCGCGTACCAAGAAAACCCGTTTTCTAATGAACGGTCAGCGAAAGGTCAGATCAGACGACGGAGCAGCAGCCTGATCTGAGCATTCGCTGGCCACATAGGGCTCGGACCCAATATGCGTATACATATATATTGGGTCCCTGCATAGGGCATCTATCGACTTCCGAACGGAATCTTCGTCGTTTTTTTTAACCAAAACCGTTTTCTCGTGAAAGGGTTTCTCACATAATTTGACACCTCCCGTATTTGTCCTCAGTGACTAGGCTCCGCCCACAACTCGAGTATTAACCATCTCCACAGGACACTCTTACTCAGAAAGCTGTTACGAAAACACCCTATACAAATGCATTGTAACCTTTACCGCCAAAAATTCGAAAATTTTAAGATGAAAAATTGTGATATTTTTCTTATTTCTTCTCAAAATAAAGATTGTAGTTACTCGTTAGAACCGCCTCATCGAGGCGGTTCAAACGAGTACCCACAATCTATATTTTATAGAGCAGACATAAGAACAAGAGGGCCCAATGGCCCTATATCGCTCACCTGTGTACCAGAAAATCATAAGTGTAGGAGACCACTTGACATTGCTACATACTAAATATCTAAGCTCAGGCAAAGCGGTGTCCATGCGTATAAACCCTATTGGTTTCATTGGGCGACAGGGCTTGAGATGTAATTTCATCTCAATGTCGGGTAAAAAGTCCCACAAAATTGGAAGAGACATCTCCTAAGTGACCTATACAGTGTTGACAGGGATGTAAAACCTCAAATCAAACAAAATCTGTGCCTTATGGTTTTGGAAAAGAAGATTTTTTTTTAAGTTTTTTTTTTTCAGTATAAGTCTATAGAAGCTAATGAGCCCTGGGGCTTGGCCAATTTTGACCCAAAGGGCATGGTTGGCAGGATTTATGTAGGTGATCATTTTGTGTTGCTATATACTAAATATCTAAGGTCTGTATTTCATGGTTTCAAAGAAGATGTTTGAAGCTTTTTTCCATTATAAGTTTGTTGGAGTTAAGGGGCCACAGGGGCATGATTAGCAGGAAATATGTAGGTGATCACTTGCCGTTGCTACATGCTAAATATCTAAGCTCTGGGCCCTATGGTTTCAGAGAAGAAGATTTTTGAGGCTTTTCTCCATTTTGAGTCTATGGGAGCTAAGGGGGTCCCAGGGTGTGGCCCATTTGGACCCGAGGGGCATGATTGGCAGGATTTATGCAGGTGACCACTTGTCATTGCCACATGCTAAATATCTAAGCTCTGGGCCCTGTGGTTTCAGAGAAGAAGATTTTTGAAGCTTTTTTCCATTATGAGTCTTAGGGAGCTAAGGGGCCCCGGGGCGTGGTCCATTTGGACCCCAGGGGCATGATTGGCAGGATTTATGCAGGTGACCACTTGCCATTGCCACATGCTAATTATCTAAGCTCTGGGCCCTGTGGTTTCAGAGAAAAAGATTTTTGAAGCATTTTTTCCATTATGAATCTATAGGAGCTAAGGGGCCCCAGGGCGTGGCTCGTTTTGACCACAGGGGCATGATTGGCATGAATTATGTAGGTGACCACTTGCTGTTGCTACATGCTAAATATCTAAGGTCTGGGCCCTGTGGTTTCAGAGAAGAAGATTTTTGAAGCTTTTTTTCTATTATGAGTCAATGGGAGCTAAGGGGCCCGCGGGCGTGGCCAATTTGAACCCCAGGAGCATGATTGGCAGGAATTATGTAGGTGACCACTTGCCGTTGCTACATGCTAATTACCTAAGCTCTGGGCCCTACGGTTTCAGAGGAGAATATTTTTGGAGCTTTTTTCCATTTTGAGTCTATGGGAGCGAAGGGGCCCGGGGGCGTGGCCCATTTGGAACCCAGGGGCATGATTGGCAGGAATTATGTTGGTGACCACTTCCCGTTGCTACATGCTAAATATCTAAGCTCTGGGCCCTGTGGTTTCAGAGAAGAAGATTTTTGAACCTTTTTTTCCATTATGAGTATATAGGAGCTAAGTGGCCAAGGGGTGCGGCCAATTTCGACCCCAGGGGCATGATTGGCAGGAATTATATAGGTTACCACTTGCCATTGCTACATGCTAAATATCTAAGCTCTGGGCCCTGTGCTTTCAAGGAAGATTTTTGAAGCTTTTTTCCATTATGAGTCTATGGGAGCGAAGGGGCCCCGGGGTGTGGACCATTAAGAACCCAGGGGCATGATTGGCAGGAATTATGTAGTTGACCACTTGCCCTTCCTACATGCTAAATATCTTAGCTCTGGGCCCTATGGTTTCAGAGAAGAAGATTTTTGAAGTTTTTTTTCCATTATGAGTCTATAGGAGCTAATGGGCCCCGGGGCGTGGTCCGTTTGGACACCAGGGGCATGATTGGCAGGAATTATATAGGTTACCACTTGCTGTTACTACATGCTAAATATATCAGCTCTGGGCCCTGTGGTTTCAGAGAAGAAGATTTTTGAAGCTTTTTTTCCATTATGAGTCTATGGGAGCGAAGGGGCCCCGGGGCGTGGCCCATTTGGAACCCAGGGGCATGATTGGCAGGAATTATGTAGGTGACCACCTGCCATTAACCTTATGCAGCCTTTCCCCCTACCTGATGATGATTCACATGAAATTTGATCAAGATTGGCCATGGGGTATTGGAGATATACTTATTTGAAATTGTTTACGGACTGACGCACGGACGCACGCACGACGGACGACGGACAAAAAGTGATCCCAAAAGCTCACCTCGTCACTACGTGACAGGTGAGCTAAAAATAAGGTTTACCCCTGTAAACTCCAGTTTTACTGTATAAAATGGGGATCAAGGCAGTCAAAATTATATAGGCGTCTTTACGCGATGCTTAATTTTTGGCTGGTCTTGATAGCGGAATTTTAGTATCCTATTATTGCTGAAGGACACTCGGTAGAAAAATGTTAGAATATTTTCTAAACATGTGCGTTTCATGAAGCCTCGGGCAAGGGCTTATTAGATCTCTATTAATTATAAACCCCGTACAGACATACTTATGTGCTACTTGAACTAGACCACTTGTGATATTTTTCTAGTCATAGGCTGTGAATGCTCGTTAGAACCGCTTCATTGAGGCGGTTCGAACGAGTACCCACAATCTTTGTCTTTGAGCTTTGATTTTAGATTTAACATCCCCGTCAACACTGAAAAGGTCATTTTGGAGACGTTGCTTCCAACTTTGTGGTACTTTTACCCGACATTGAGATGAAATGACATCTCAAGCCCTGTCGCCCAATGAAACCAATAGGGTTTATAAGCATGGACGGTCCGACACTCACACCGCTTTGCCTGGTCAAGCTTAGATCCTCTAAGCGGTTTACCAGTACTCGTGTGCGGGTCGGTTTCAGCTCTGTGTGTGTGTGTGTGTGTGTTTTAAGTCCCATCAACAGATAAGATCATACGGAGACGGGGCCTCGGTTTAACGACACCCGAAAGTCTGGAGAAGACCGGGATCGAATCCACTGCCCATGGTTTATGAGGCGAGTAGTATAGTCACTACGCTTCTCGCGGACTTGTTAACATGGTCTAATGCATATGGAGCGAAGACTCTGATCAGACTGCGTGGATACACAGATTAATTTGAGTCTTCGCTGGGGAACCTCGCTTGGCGCGGTCCATTGTCTACGCCATTATTAGCTCACCTGAGCCGAAGGCTCACAAGGTGAGCTTATAGTAAAAGCAGGTCCCGGCTACCGTCGCCCACACATTTGAACTTGAATATCTCCAATAATTATCAAATTGTATGAGCAGTATCACTGGGTTGGGAGATTGATTACATTAGGATTTGGACCGGCTTTGATCAGAACGGAAACAAATATGCTCCATAGACTTCAACTTCGACGTCTCCAACTTTCTCAGCCGTTTCTGATCTGATCTATATCACACTTGCAGATAACCAGGAGAGACATTCAGTCTACGTCGAGTTCGAATTCGGACCAACGGCTTTGGAGTTACCTGCCCTTGAGCGTAAAAATAAGCGAAAAATGGTGTCTCCACTGTTTCCCAGCTTTTATTGGTCTGATCTGTTTAAAATTTTTAGTAAACGAGGACAAGCATAATATCTCAGATGAGTTCGAATTTGGCTCGAATCTGACAACCGGTTTCGCAGTTACGTTCCATTGAGCGTGAAAAATTTTGCCATAGGCTTATATTGGAAAAACGTCTCCAACTTTTCTCAGCCGTTTCTGATCTGATCCTTATCAAAATTACAGATAACCAGGAGAGACATACAGTCTACGTCGAGTTCGAATTTATGCCACGCAGGACCAACGGCTTTGGAGTTACCTGCCCTTGAGCGTAAAAATAAGCGAAAAATGGTGTCTCCACTGTTTCTAAGCTGTTATTGGTTTGATCTTTTTGAAACTTTTAGTAAAAAAGGACAAGCATAATATCTCATCTGAGTTCGAATTTGGCCCGAATCTGACAACCGGTTTCGCAGTTGCGTTCCCTTGAGCGTGAAAAATTTTGTCGATAGCTTACTATGGAATAAGAGCACCGCAAGCGGGTGCCAACGGTCGGCTGCAAGAATTCTAAGTCGAAAAAGGGGCATAACTGTGCCAAAAATATTTTGAGGTTTACCTCACCTATTGGTATGAGTTCCCCTTTTCATAATGAACAACTAGTCCGAGTTTCAAGTAAATATGTACAGTAATGACAGTGTGTGTGTGTGTGTGAATTCGGGTTTAAGGTCGCTTTCAACAATTTTTCAGTCATATCACGACGGTGTCTGGTTGCGACAGGGAGCTCAATGCTCACTTTTATAGTGCTGCCTCACTGAAGTATCATGTCCCAGACACGTTACATGATACCACATCCAGTCACATTATCCTGACACTGGATCGACCAGTCCTAGCTCTACCCCGTAAATCTGAGTGCCAAGCGAGGAGCAGCTTGTACCATTTTTAACGACTTTGGTATGTCGCGGCCCGGGATCGAACCCGTGACCTCCCGTTCCCCGGAGCGGACACTCTACCAACTGAGCTATCGGGGCCGGTCACAGTAATGACAGAGATATTATAAAATGTCCAAGTATTTGCACGACGACGACGACGCCAGAGCTGTGACAATACCTCGTCGTTTTCTTCGAAAACATCCGAGCTAAAAACGACGTCTCCAACTTTTCTCAGCCGTTTCTGATCTGATCTTTATCAAACTTGCAGATAACCAGGATAGGCATGCAGTCTACGTCAAGTTCGAATTTGAGCCTCGCAGGACCAACAGCTTTGGAGTTATAACTATGAGTGAAAAATGCATGGTGTCCACTTTTTCTCAGCTGTTCTCGATCGGATCTTTTTGAAACATTTAGCATACCATCTCAGATGAGTTCGAATTCGCCTTGATCTGACAACCTGTGCTATTTCTCAGGTGGGCAATCGTTGCAGCTGGGCGACTTGTATTTATAATGTAACAAGTATAAGCTTTCAGAAAAAGAATAAAAGAGACCCCCCAAAATTATAAGCTTTCACAAAAATTATTAGCGGCGAAAAGCGAAGTTCCGGGAGAAAACCCCATGCCTTTCCGTTGCTCATATGTGGACCAAGCGAGACATATTTAAGAGCAAGCGTAAGTGGCTTTAACTACCAGGCTACTGAGGTCTGGTATATATCTCATTCAAAAATGTCTCTTCAACGTTTACTGGATCAGAGAGGGGGTCATGAGGCTGTCATGTTAACCCTGTACCTAACATGTTATGATGGGCCCAACATGTGTTGGGTAGTCTGGGTCCGGATATTAAATCGTTACTTAGTAGCTTTCCATCAGCACCCCCCCCCACCCCCCACCCGCACAACCTAACCCACCCGGAGTAAAACAGGGCAACTCGTGAGATAATGAAAATAATATATGCAAACCCCTTTTCAGCCTCTAAAGTAGGGTTTTCACGCTTTACGTATTTGTAACAATAACGTTGACAACTCTGTGAAATGAACCCCTGTAAACCCCACATAATATACAGAAAAATGGTGTTTAAATGGTACACATTGTTTTCTGTATTCTTGGTCAAAACGTTAACTGCGAGCCCCCATCATCGATATCCGAAGCAGAAAATCGGACCCAATGTCCATGTATGTTGATTCAGAGAGCAGAAATAAGAAAACAAGCCACAAGGAACTTACATCCAAATATGAAGACCCTGTGTCAAATGGTTCATAAGTTATGTTTTTGTTTGATTATTGTTTGATTTGAGGTTTAACGTTCCCGTCAACACTGTATAGGTAATTTTGGAGACGCTGCTTCCAATTTTGTGGGACTTTTGACCGACACTGAGATGAAACGACATCTCAAGCCCTGACGCCCAATGAAACCAATAGGGTTTATAAGCATGGACGGACGACTTGCACCGCTCTGCCTGGGCAGGGTTAGATCCTCTAAGCGGT
Source organism: Lucinisca nassula (assembly GCA_963580285.1). Taxonomy (NCBI): domain Eukaryota; kingdom Metazoa; phylum Mollusca; class Bivalvia; order Lucinida; family Lucinidae; genus Lucinisca; species Lucinisca nassula. The sequence continues at coordinate 53,979,835 of OY757010.1, forward strand.
TTACCAGTACTCGTGTGCGGTCGGTTTCAGCTCTGCGTGGAAGCATCATGCAGCCCATCTATTTCTTCAAGCACCGATGGGCGGGGGCCGTCAAAAGTTATGATAAAGTATATCACAGGTCAAGGTAACAGGTCATTTTTTGTAAGAGTGGGACGCCCTTGTCACAAGAAACCTACATGCCAAACCAAAAGGCTATATCTCAAATTGTCTAAAAGCTGTGGCAAAGTAGGTAGAAGGTCAAGGTCACAGATCAAAATTTTTGTATGGATGGGAAGCCCTTGTCACAAGGAACATACACGCCAAATATGAAGGCTCTAACTCAAACGGTTCAAAAGGTTTGACAAAGTAGGTCACAAGTCAAGGTAAAAGTCACAGGTCAAGGTAAAAGTCACAGGTCAAGGTAAAAGTCCCAGGTAAATTTTTTGTATGAGTGGGAAGCCTTTGTCACAAGAAACTTACATGCCAAACATTAAGGCTCTATCTTAAATGGTTGAAAAGTTACGACAAAGTAGGTCAAAGGTCAATGTCACAGGCCAAATTTTCGCATGGATGAAGCCTGGTCACAAGGAACATACATGTGCATGCCAAATATGAAGGTGCTATCTCAAATGGTTCAAAAGTTATGACAAAGAAGATCAAGGATCAAGGTCAATGTCATGGTCACAGGTCAATTTATTTATTTTTTCAGGGAGAAAAATTACATCTGAAAATATCGTCTGCTGCTGAATCTTCTTGCAAACTTTTCTAGAAGTTAATTATTCTACATATACTTCATCATCATCATCATCATCATCATCATCGGAGTTTAGATTAACGTGCAGGTGCAGAGGCAACATCCACATAAATGGGCCCCTTCCAGGTAGCTGGCTTGCTGCACGCATGGCAGATTTCACACCAGATCTCCAGGTTTGTCTATCATGAGGGTCGATAGCAGATAGATTCCAATCTCTGCAATCTCTCTGTCAGCTGCTTCCAGGTCATCTTGGGCCTCCCAGGCCCACGCCTTCAATCTACCCGTATGTCACAGGCAGTCTTGACTGCACCGTTGGAGCGTTCAAACTGATTTAAGAATACTCTTTAAATATTGTATCTGGTATTATACTGGACTCTTCCCGTAGGGTGTGTGTCAGGATGCCATAGTTATAATAAATAGCTGTAAATCACATGTTTATTAAAGGAGATTGTGAACACTTGAATGCATAATTGTTTGGTAAAGCAGTTTGTTTAGAATGTTGATGTAAAATGGTGATTTGAGTTTAAGTTTCCTGACACCCTTTCAATAATATGAGTCTTGTCTGTTTGTCAAAGATGGCGAACAAATGAAGTGCTCCACCCCAGCAGGCACACGTCGATATGGCGACGTCAAATCAACGTCGGTGCAACGTCATGACGTTGCACCGACGTGGATGTGACGTTGCAAAAACGTCATGACGTTTTACCGACGTTGATGTGACGTCACAATTACGTCATGTGTCTGCTGGGACTGGACTCCTGGCACGAGAGGTTTGTTTTCCATGTACTTTGTTCATATAAAACGAATTATTTAACAAAGTAATTGTATTTGATATATAGAAGGGAACGACTACAACGATTTCATTTGTGGGGGTATAATTAGTGTCTAGGAAAGACTCCTGTGATGGGCAGTTTCAATGAATCACTATCTGTTACTTATTTTTGTTTAGGCATCAGGGGACAGTTAATCGCAGCACTTTTTTGTCCGCGCCACACCAAGTTTTTGAATCGTTATCGACAACTCCTGGAGAAAGCGATAACTTCTGTTTTGGTTTCAAATTGCTCCACACATGCATGAAATCAAAACAGAATACCAAAGAAACACTTCTCTGTTTGCATAGGCTGACAGCAGTAGCATTTCACTTAACCCACCCACTAATTTTTACATACACAAAATCATGACTCCACCTCACTTTGACAGATCCTGTGAATTTACTCCCAAAACACCAGTACTTGGCACCTGTTGAAATGTCATGTACACTCAGTCACATGCAAAGAAATAGACAGAAAAGTATACCATAACCAGTAAACTTTTTCAGGAATCCTCTTTGAAAAACAGACACTTTTTAGTGCCAAAGCTACCTTCGTGAATTCAGATATGCCGCTGCACCTTGAACTTGCACAGCATCCAGACAGCCGGGGTGATAGTTTCGTATTCCATTTCATAAAAGTACAGATACTCAGCAAAGAAGCCCACATTGGCAAAAAATATCCACATATCACAATTTCTATGAGCAACCATGCCATTATTGACCCTCCTACTATAATATTTTGAAAAACGTCCACCCTCAAATGCGAAACTGTCCCCTGATGCCTTAAGTTTGGAAGTTTTCTTTGATTTTCAGCCATTGGGGATCCCACATTGTAATTTGGCTTATTTGTAATAAAAACAAATAAAAAAGTGTTGACTAAAATACACTTTGTTGCTTTCATAGCCCTTTGGGAATTTCATTAATACTGAAGAGCGGCCAAATTCAATTCGGAGAATTGCGCACTAAGTCCATGATGGACGATGCTTTCTGGAGATGTCATTTGATAATACACAGCAATGTGGTGAATAGGGATGTAAACAGTGATGTTTGATGTAAAACATGTAACTGATAGCACTGGCCCTAAATGACTGAATTGGTGTACATGGGCCGTAAACTTAAGAACCCACCCCCAATCCCCAAATTTTCCTAAAATGACTGGCCCTTTGAGATATTCATTATCTCCCCTTTGATACTGATCAGAGTCTAAAGTGGACACCCTCTGCAGGTAAGAAAAAGGGAGAGAACAAACCAATTAAGTCAGTTGTGTCATTTCTTATCAGATAACTGGCTTAGATAAAGATACTGACAGGCTCTAAAACAATCAAAATCATAAGGTTTCTACTGAAGCTGTATTTCGACCAAAACAGAGTCTACAGGTTATGATAAAACAGCAACTATGCATACCAGAAACTGCAAAAAAGGGTATGTCATTTCTGAATGTGTTTGAGAAAGGTTCTACTGTGTTTTTGTTACAGTCAAAGCACTATTTTCTGAGTCTGGGGCATACTACAAGGTAAGAACTAAGCCCCAGACTAAAAAATCTCCATAAAAGAATCAGGGAGGAGTGTAACATTGCACTAGCCTTGTCATTCTCCACTATATAAAATGGAGTCAGCACAAGAAAACACTTTCTGGCTGCAAGAAACTACACTTACTTGGATAAGAAGAACTTCTTAACTTGCACATGTGCTGTAATCAGCAACTAGCAGCAAGACCTGGTGAGTATTCTGAGGTTACTAGCTACTGACTGGAAAAGAGAAAGAATCCTATCAGAATAATGTGTCCAAAGTACATTCTTGGACACACAGAAGGTCTTACAGTGCTGAAAAGGACATTGTTGTTAATATTAAGGACCTGGATAGGCTTTTGGGACATTTACACAGCACAAATTTGAGATCTGTTTATGAGGCAACCTTTGCATCTATAGTGGTCATGGCACTGTCCATCATTTTTACTGAATTACCTATTATTTTTTCAAAGAATGTGGCTCATGAGACAGGTCATAACATTTACACACAGATGGTTAGGGCAAATATGGGCAAAATATCATATCAAGTGCTCCTGTGATAAATATTTAAATGGTCTCGTGCAAAATCAATGCGGTGTAATTTCAGACAAGCGCACATATTGCGATGCCATACAAGCTTTTCACCAAAACCGATATCATCTGTGCGCCCTTGCCAAGCTCGACAACTGTTTTTGTTTAAAATATTCCTGTTGAACTGTCTTGGAAGGCTGTTAATTGCCTTTTCTGGTAGATTTTAATGCTTTATAGAATGCCTGTGCCACTGTGGTGTGGACTAGAGCCAAATTTTTGACTTCAGTAAAATTTTGCCCATTTCCCCAATGGAAAATTCATTCAAAATTGGGAAAAATGACCAAAAACAAAGCCAAACTAGCTTAGATTATACTCTTTAAGGCCATATTTAGATGTAAAAATATTCAAATCCTTGAAAATAAACAATATTTCCATCCCCAGTATGTGAATTAAATGTTTAAGGGCACAGGCTGCAGTCTGGTGTAAGAAAACTGTTTGTCGGCTTTAAATCGGACAATCATACGGTACCTATAGCGTATCATTTCCTGCGTAAATATGGACTGCGCGATGCATTAAAACATTGCGGGTACTCATTCGACAATTAATAAGCTTTTCAAATTGCAGTGAATAAGACCCCAAAAGATGACATAAATTTTTGGCGTTTTCCCTTAAGGCATCAGGGGACAGTTAATCGCAGCACTTTTTTGTCCGCGCCACACCAAGTTTTTGAATCGTTATCGACAACTCCTGGAGAAAGCGATAACTTCTGTTTTGGTTTCAAATTGCTCCACACATGCATGAAATCAAAACAGAATACCAAAGAAACACTTCTCTGTTTGCATAGGCTGACAGCAGTAGCATTTCACTTACCCCACCCACTAATTTTTACATACACAAAATCATGACTCCACCTCACTTTGACAGATCCTGTGAATTTACTCCCAAAACACCAGTACTTGGCACCTGTTGAAATGTCATGTACACTCAGTCACATACAAAGAAATAGACAGAAAAGTATACCATAACCAGTAAACTTTTTCAGGAATCCTCTTTGAAAAACAGACACTTTTTAGTGCCAAAGCTACCTTCGTGAATTCAGATATGCCGCTGCACCTTGAACTTGCACAGCATCCAGACAGCCGGGGTGATAGTTTCGTATTCCATTTCATAAAAGTACAGATACTCAGCAAAGAAGCCCACATTGGCAAAAAATATCCACATATCACAATTTCTATGAGCAACCATGCCATTATTGACCCTCCTACTATAATATTTTGAAAAACGTCCACCCTCAAATGCGAAACTGTCCCCTGATGCCTTATCTAATTGTTTACATTCTCCGCCGTGCAGGAACCGGAACTACTTCCGGTGCGTGGGTAGAAAATACCAAGGCAAATATGACCAAGTTACAAATATACAAAACTACCTAAAATGATTTAGAGAAATCAACAGACAATTTTACCAATAGAAAGGACAATTTCAGTTCATTATCAACAAAGCATGGCCCAAAGAATAATGTATTGTGAATCAATTACCTGTTATAAAATGTTCACTGCACATGTAAACATATTTTGATGTAGGAATCCAGTCTGAACCATCAGCGTTCTGGCGACTGCAGGCCCTTATCCACCGAGACCGTCTCTCTAGATGTTTTTCTACATTTGGGAACTGATAGAACGATAGCTTTTTATCAAGTTGTAAATGATGATTTGTACAACCACCTGCACTACAGATTTTTGGCATGTTTTATCAAAATTGTAAGAAATATGCTAGTGACTTGGGTTTTATTTACACTATTTGCTTATTCAAAATGGCGTTTGTATTCACCCGCGTGCTCGTTGCTATCACGTGACAAACGAAAGTACCCGGATGACCGGCGAACCCTATAACCCTGAAAAAGAAGAAGTTATCAAATAAAGAAGTTTAATTTAGCAAAATAGCAAAAGAACTCATCCAGGAAGCTTCTAATAAATCAAAAAAAAAAAAAAATCAAAATAGGTTCCGTCGAATTCGGAAGCGTACAATCCGTGCGCATGCGCACCCACCTATTCATCCATAGTAGCCATGTTACTGTATCTTTAACTTTACCTATGTACTTACAATTCTCTAATAGGAAATACAGTAGAAAATCTTTCCGCATTTTTCCCCTTATCTATTCCCCTTAAGAACTTCTTAATCGCTTACACGTAAACTAAACCCCTGCCAAAAGGGCATTAACTCTTCAATAAAAGAATATGTCTGATATGTCATTTTTCACAATGGTGGTGTAGTTTAGGACTTTCTGTTCGCTATCCTGTAAAATGATGCCTTCTAACGAAAGGCTTTCCTTTCTTTCTTTTAACCCATACAAGCACAGTGTCCCATTTTTGGGACATTGGCTCTCACAATGTAGAACCAGATCAGACATCTAAACTCTGCCTAAATGGTTTCCTTTTAAGTACACATATTCTTGCTATCTTAACAACAAACATAACTAGACAAAAGTGCCCAGTGGGGCACGTATACCCCCGGCCAGTGCCGAACTACAAAGGGAAATAACTCTAAAAGGCCTGACCCCTTGGCCCTTGTTTTCTTTCCCACAATACAAGTAGTCATACTGATCATGTGTGCAAAATTTCAAGTTTCTATGTGAAGCAGTTCCTGAGATATCTTTGACACAAAATAATTGTTTACGGACAGACAGACGGAAAAGACAAAAACTATATACCCCCATTGCATACTTCGTATGCCGGGGGTATAACAAACCGGCTGACACTCCTGTAAATTGAAATTGACTTCTCCAAATTAATGAGGTGGAAGATGTCATTGTCCAATGTGGGTTGAATATAAGGTAGAGAAAATAATTTGAAAGCATTGACCACTTAGAAGATTAATCAATTTCCCTTAAATTTATCATTTTCCCGGGTTCGAACCCCACGAGCGGCAAGTGTTGTTTCCTTGAGCAAGAGACTTTATCCACATTGCTTAGTACTGGTTCTACCCAGGAAAAGAGGGCCACATGGAAGATTAGTACTAGTACTAAATGTGTTACCCTCTATAAATAAGGTCGATTATTATTATTATTATTATTATTATTAAAATCACGTAACCTCAATGTCTTCACTCTGCTTATTTGGCTGATAACTAACAAACAGGTTCCAATTATCGTGAAATTTTGTTTAATAATTGCATATTCATGATCATTATAACTATACATAAAATCAACAATAAAATCAAACTTTTTCCATTTACTACACCACAACTTCTCTATAACACTATTGCAGAGGCCAACTAGTGAACCCATATTCATGAAACAACCAAGTTATATCCCAATGAATATGTTATATCCAACATGCATTATAATGAACAGTGTTATAAAAATGCTGTGGCGTACTATGAGAAATATATGAGGAAAGGGCAAAAGGTGCCATTACGTGAACAAGTCCGTGAAATGAACACCCCCTTACACCCCACTTTGTTTTGAGAAAACTGGGGTCTATGGGGATAAACATTATTTTTCTTATTTTTACTCCAAGACATAGGTTGTGGGTACTCATAAGAACCGCCTCAATGAGGTTGTGGGTGCTCGTTAGAACCGCCTCAATGAGGCGGTTCTAACGAGCACCCACAACCTATATTTTGCAGTATAAATAAGAAAAATATCATGGCTTTTCATCTGAAAAGTAGCCATTTTGGAGATGTGAAAAAATGCACTATGTCGCACGGATATGTTAGCGTAATGAAGAAAAAAGTATATGTTGCAGCAGAAGATCATAAAATGAGATGTTATTTTTCAGAATTAACCCGTTTTACACAAAGTACAGTCCACTTTCCTTCAGATTTTTTATACCTTTAAAATTAAAAATGTGAGTGAGTGTTTGAGTTTTACGTCCCACCAACAGTTAAAGGTCATAAGGAGACGGGACCTCGGTTTAAAGACTCATCCGAAAGTCTAAAATTAAAAATGTAAGTTTGATCTTCAGACAATACTCAGTTGCAATCTTCGCTTTATCTGGTGCCATGAAGATGAAATGCAAAATTCCTAAGCAAGTAGCTATCACTTGTAACCACTCAAGGCAGGTGTTTAGGTTATTCTAACTTATATTAAATATCACAGATAGCAGGTTGTGGAATTCAGGGCAAAATTTTGTTTGTACCATCATAATCACTTTGAAACTCATATAAACGTGCTATGACAATTAAAACTTGATATGCAAAATGGTTAATCCTTAAGATGCCCAAGCCAAAGATAAGAGGGGCATCCACATATTAATTTACTTGTTTCTGCACGACAACATATGTTGTAGGTTACGTTGTAGGTACTCATTAGAAGCATCTCGCTGAGGGGCTTCTTATAAGTACCCAAAACACGTTTTCATGTAGAAATAAAACAAGAGGGCCATGATGGCCCTGGATCGCTCACCTGATCCATAGTGTAACAAGTGGGCCCAAGGGAGGGTCATTATTGGCCCCAGGGCTTTAATGTGCATAATGCTGAGGGAGGTCTTAAAGGTGAAGCTTCATACCAAACATCAACAAAGGCTATAATATAAACAATCTTGGCAAAGGTCGTCTAGATGAAGCTACACACCAAATATCAAGGACCTGGGCCTTGCGGTTTCAGAGAAGAAGATTTTTTTAAAAATATTCCATACATAAGCCTATGCAAAACCAAATTTGCATCAGGGCTATATAAGTCTATGTAAAACCAAAGGGCCCCGGGCTGGGGAGATTTGTGGCCCCAGGACTATAATTTGAACAATCTTGGTAGAGGTCCACTAGATGGAGCTCCATACCAATATCAAAGACATTGGCCTTGCAGTTTCAGAGAGGAAGATTTTTAAAGATTTCCCTTTATAAGTCTATGTAAAACCAAAGGGCCCCGGAGTGGGTGCATGTTTGGCCAAAGGGCTATAATTTGAACAATCTTAGTAGAGGTACATTAGATGAAGCTTCATACCAAATATCAAAGTCGTTGGCCATGCAGTTTCAGAGAAGAAGATTTTTTAAGATTTTCCCTATATGAGTCTATGTAAAACCAAAGGGCCCCAGAGCGGGGACATTTTTGGTCTCAGGGCTATAATTTGAACAATCTTGATAGAGGTCCACTAGATGAAGCTTCATACCAAATATCAAAGGCCTAGGCCTTGTGGTTCCAGAGAAAAAGATTTTTAAAGATTTTCCCTATATAAGTCTATGTACAACCAAAGGGCCCCGGAGTGGGGGCATTTTTGGACAAAAGGCTATAATTTGAACAATATTGATAGAGGTCCACTAGATGAAGCTTCATACCAAATATCAAAGGCCTAGGCCTTGTGGTTTAAGAGAAGAATATTTTTTAAGATTTTCCCTACATAAGTCACTGTAAAACCAAAGGGCCTCGGAGCGGGGGCATTTTTGGCCCCAGGGCTATAATTTGAACATTCTTGGTAGATGTCCATTAAATGAAGCTTCATACCAAATATCAAAGTCCTGGGCCTTGAGGTTTCAGAGAAGAAGATTTTTAAAGATTATCCCTGTATAAGCCTATGTAAAACCAAAGGGCCCCGGGGCGGGTCATTTTTGGCCCCAGCACTATAATTTGAATAATCTTGGTAGGGGTCCTATAGATGAAGCTTCATACCAAATATCAAAGACCTAGGTCTTGTGGTTTCAGAGAAGAAGATTTTTAAAGATGTTCCCTATATAAGTCTATGTAAAACCAAAGGGCCCCAGAGTGGGGGCATTTTTGGCCCAAGAGCTATAATTTGAACTATCTTGGTAGAGGTCCATTAGATGAAGCTTCATACCAAATATCAAAGACCTAGGCCTTGTTGTTTCAGAGAAGAAGATTTTTAAATATTTTCCCTATATAAGTCTATGTAAAACCAAAGGGCCATGCAGCGGGTGCATTTTTGGCCCCAGGGCTATAATTTGAACATTCTTGGTAGAGGTCCATTAGATGAAGCTTCATACCAAATATCAAAGTCCTGGGCCTTGCGGTTTCAGAGAAGAAGATTTTTAAAGATTTTGCATATATAAGCCCATGTAAAACCAAAGGGCCCCGGGGCGGGGGCATTTTGTGCCCATGCACTATAATTTGAACAAGCTTGGTAGGGGCCTATTAGATGAAGCTTCATACCAAATATCAAAGATCTGGGCCTTGTGGTTTCAGAGAAGGAGATTTTTTAAGTTTTCAGTGAAAAAAATCTATTTTTGGCTCCTGTGACCTAGAAGTGCAACAGACCGGAACCATTTGAACAACTTTGAAAGGGCACCACCTAATGATCATTCCTGTGAACTTTGGTCAAAATCCGATCAGTGGTTTAGGAGGAGATGTCGTTTGAAGAAATTGTTTACGCACGCACGGAGGCACGCACGCATGGCGGACAAAAAGTGATCCCAAAAGCTCACCTCGTCACTATGTGACGGTGAGCTAAAAAAATATCAGTACTTTCGAGAACAAAAAAGCACCTTATTCCAGCTTGACCTATAAGATGCCAAAAAATACAACACAAAAACATCTTGTTAACCCTTCTCTTGCTGAATATTCAATTTAGCCGCACCCATTTCTGACTCTGAACCAATCAGATTACTTGATGTAATTTATTCTTACAAATCCATAAACTGAATGTCAAACAGTGTAGATCCTGATCAGATGGTTTCTTCAGAAGCCATCTGATCTGTTTCCAAAGATAGGGTTTGTCGTGAACAGCAAGATAAGGGTTAACAAGTCCATGTAATAAGCACTCGCTTCAAATTCGTTCTGGAAAGGGTTATCCTTTGGAAGCAAGGAATACAACACAGAACTGGAAAATATGGAGTGTACATGTTTTCTGGGCCAGACTAGCTAGTTTTTGCCATTTAGGCCTCATCAGTGACCCTCAAATATTTTCAAAATTTCACAATGGAATCAATGATCCCAGAGCACAAGAAAATATAAACTTCACTATGATGTAGGGCAGGGAGACTTTATACAACCGCCACACATTCCCAGACAACAGCTGTAGTGACGTTAAATATGTTCTGGAAAGGGTTATCCTTTGGAAGCAAGGAATACACCACAGAACTCGTAAATAATGAGTGTACATGTTTTCTGGGCCAGAAGTGGGTTTACGGGGTGTACATTATCTGTTCCAAGAAATTGGTTGTGGGTACTCTTTAGAAACGCCTCAATGAGGCAGTTCTAAAAAGCACTCACAACTGATGTTTGCGATATAAATCAGAAAAATATCACAGATTTTCATCAGAAAAGTAGCCATTTTTATATGTGAAAAATGCATTATGTAGCATGGGTGTTTTATCGTAATGAAAAAAAAAAATGATAAAGTTGTCTGCTTTTCATCTGCTGCTTCTTCTTGCAAACTTTTAAAAAAAAATTTGCATACAGGCAAAATGTGTGGACCCTGATCAGACTGCTGCTGGAGGATCAGTCTGATCATCATCCACACTGTTTGCAACAATGACTTTTAACCCTTCTCTTGCTGAATATTCATTTAAGCCACACCCATTTCTGTCTATCAACCAATCAAATTACTTGATGCAATTTATTGCTACAGATTCATAAACTGAATGTCAAACAGTGTAGATCCTGATCAGATGGCTTCTTCAGAAGCCATCTGATCTGGATCTACACTGTTTGCAAAGACAGGGGTTGTCGTGAACAGCAAGATAAGGGTTAAACCAGCAGACAATAAAGCAGATGCCAATTCTTGTGATGTCATCCTAAGGGATAAGATATATCAACCATTTTTATGATGGGCACATTTTTTCAATGATTTAACATTTGTTTCTCTGTCCACATAAGACAAACATTCACATAAAATGTTTGTTGCTATGCAACAACTTGTTGTTTAAATCCGACAATTTCATCCCATCCTTTTCGACACGTTTTTACTATCCAGTTATGTTCATCATCATCTGAAAAAAGAATAAACGATAATAATAAAATTAACTAGAGCTGCCGCCTAACGGGCGCCAATTATACCCCCGCATGCGTTGTCCGACAAATTTTTTCAAGTATTTGACCTTGAGGAAGGTCAACGTAAAGGTCAAGGTCAGGTTTGTGTATATCAATCTTAAGTACTAGTGGCAAGGTGTGTGGTGGGTGAATATTAAAGAAATCGGTCAAAGAATAAGGAAGTTATGAGCAATGTTAAAGTTTTTTGTAACGGACCGACAACAAATTTTTACAAGTATTTGACCTTGAGGAAGGTCAAGGTAAAGGTCAAGGTCAGGTTTGTGTATATCAATCTTAAGTACTAGTGGCAAGGTGTGTGGTGTGTGAATATTAAAGAAATCGGTCAAAGAATAAGGAAGTTATGAGCAATGTTAAAGTTTTTTGTAACGGACCGACGACAGACACCGACGACAGAAGACAAGCTGACTCCTATAAACCCCCTTCAAACTTCGTTTGCGGGGGTATAATAATAATAAACCATGTGGCCCTCTTTTTCTTTCTCTTCCTGGGTAGAAACCAGTACTGAGCAATGTGGATAAAGTCTCTTGCTCAAAGAAACAATATTTGATGCATGCGGGGATCAAACCTGCTACCTCTCAATCTCAAATCTGATGTTCTACCACTGCACCACAGCCCTCTGATACTAAGAGTTTAGTGAAACTTCGATATCTTGAAATATGGATGACTCGATTGTCTGGGCTAATCTGGGTCCCTAGAGAATTCATTTAACCCTTATCTTGCTGTTCACGACAACCCCTATCTTTGCAAACAGTGTAGATCCAGATCAGATGGCTTCTGAAGAAGCCATCTGATCAGGATCTACGCTGTTTGGCATTCAGTTTATGAATTTGTAGCAATAAATTACATCAAGTAATTTGATTGGTTGAGAGACAGAAATGGTTGTGGCTTAAATGAATATTCAGCAAGATAAGGGTTAATAGCTACAGATATCCATATATTCAGATTTCAAAAACTCAAACAAGAGGCCCATGGGCCACTAGCACTCAACAGAGGTCATGTGGTTTATACTATATACAGGCATGGTTTATACTATAAACAGGCAAGACTTCTTGGTCATGTGACGACACAAATACTTTTTCATTGCCTCATCCCAAAGATGCTTTTCATGTAATTCTGTTTCAATCGGCAGAGCAGTTTTAGTGGAGAAGAAGATAAAAATACAGCATCTGAGTCATCCAATACAAAGGTCAGTAATGACCTTGACCTTTGATATTGATTATCTTCCATTCAGCTGATTGCAGATAATATTTCTGATGCGACAGGCTACCATTGTTTTGCCATTTTTCCATACAAATGTCTAAGTGACCAAATTTGACCTTGACATTAAACAGGTCAATGTCATGCAAAGGGAATCATTTGAACAAATCTGGTTGGGCCCGAGTCCCCGATGCTGCATACCAAATTTAAGGTCACTGGGCATTTGGTTCCTGAGCAGAAAATATTTAAATTTTTTCCAATATATGAGCATGGTGACCATATTGGTCATGTGACAGTAGGTCCTTACGAACAAATTTAATTCCCCCATACCCATATAGGCTCCACATGTAATCTGGTTTCAACCAATCCACCAGTTTAAATGGAGAAGGCGTTTGAATGAAATTTGCCCAAGGGTACAGGAGGAGATGTCATTTAAAGATTTTTCTATTTTTTGCTCTGGCAGCCAGAAGAGAACGTTCGTCAGAACAACGGTTTTAGCTACTTTGGTAGGGAGTCACCTAGGCAACATTCCTGTGAAGTTTGAATAAAACTGGCTCAAGAGTTTAGGAGGAGTTCGTGTTTGAAGCAAATTTACCATGTTTTTCTAATTTTAGCTCTGGCTGCCATATTGCTAATTGGAGCGGAACTGTTTTGGTAAGGAGTCACCTAGGCAACATTCTTGTGAAGTTTGAATCAAATTGGCCCAAGGGTTTAGGATTTCGCATTTTTTGCCCCAAGGCTATAATTTGAACAATCTTGGTAGAGGTCCAAATATAGAAATCCTGGGCCTTGCGGTTTCAGAGAAGAAGATTTTTTAAGTTTTCATTTAAAAAATCTATTTTTGGCTCCTGGACTTTGATGTGCAATGGACTTGAAACATTTGAAAGTGGGCCACCTAAGGATCATTCCTATGAAGTTTGGTCAAAATCCACTCAGTGGTTTAGGAGATGTCATTTGAAGAATTTGTTTACGCATGCACGCAGACAAAAAGTGATCACCAAAGCCAGTACGTGTCAGGTGAGCTAAAAATGTCTATTTTTAGCTCCTGTGACCTAGATGTGCAATGGACCAGAATCATTTGAACAGCTCTGTAGGGGACCACCTAAGGATCATTCCTGTGAAGTTTGGTCAAAATCCTATCAGTGGTTTAGGAGAAGATGTCGTTTGAAGCAATTGTTTACGGACACATGGATGCATGCACAGATGCATGCACAGTGGGATGCATGAGGGATGCATGATGCGCGAAAGGTGATCACAAAAGCTCACCTTGTCACTACCTGACAGGTGAGCTAACAAGTGGGCCCCGAGACAGAGTCAGTTTTGGCCACAGGGCTATAATTTTATCAATCTTGGTAGAGGTTCACTAGATGAAGCTATATACCAAATTTCAAAGACCTGGGCCCTCTAGTTTCAGAAAAGAAGATTTTTAAAGGTTTTTCCCTTATAAGTCTATGTAAAACAAGTGGGCCCCAGGCGGTTTTTGGTTCCAGGGCTATAGCTTTAAAAATTTTGGCAGAGGTCCACTAGCTACATACCAAATAAAAAAGACCTGCGTCCTCTGGTTTCAGACAAGAAGATTTTCAAATGTTTTTCCTTATACAAATCTATATGGTAAGTCTATGTGAAACAAGTGAGCGGGGCCATTTTTGGCCCTGGGGCTATAATTTGAACAATCTTTTTAGAGGTCCACTAGATGAACCTACATATCAAATATCAAAGACTTGGGCCTTCAGGTTTTAGACAAGAAGATTTTTAAAGGTTTTCTCTGTATAAGCTTTTATCCCTGACTTATATCCTGTGAGTATTAGGAAGATCCGATCAAAACTGAAGGGCCCCTACAGTGATGACAAAGTCCAAAATTGGCATTTCAATCAATCAAGGGGACATAACTCTATGATTAATAGTCCAACATTGCCAGTTTTCAAACTCGTGAAAGCTTTTATCCTTGACTTACTAAAGAGTAGGTTTCAAGAAGATACAATCACCAGAGGACCATGATGGTCCTATATCGCTCACTTGAGCTAAGAGATTTACATGTGGGTCCTAGGGCAGCGCAACTTATGGCCCCCGGTTTGTTTGTATTGGAGTTTAACAGTGCAGTCAACTCTATTGTGGTCATTTTTGAGCCGATCAGTTTACCTATCCAAACTTTTCTGAGGCAAGCTTATATGTAAGGGGTTAACCAGTACAGTGCACATTCTTCTGCCAGAACCTGACAGCTGCCCTTCTTGAATCGGCGGAAGGGAGAGAATGACCATAGAAAAGATTTCATGATCAATCTCCACGAAAGAATGTTGCTGACCTCGGCAGTTATCAAACCCGCCTCCTCCTGATCACCAGTCAGACAAGCATCCGACTGAGCTACAGAGGCCGGCTTTTTTGCCCCAGGTCCATAATTTGAACAATTTTGGTAGAGGTCCACTAAATGAAGCTTCATACCAAATATATATCAAAGATCTGGGCCTTCAGGTTTCAGACAAATCAAATATTAAAGTCCTGGGCCTTCTGGTTTCAGACAAGAAGATTTCTTAAAGTTTTCCCTATATAAGTCTATGTAAGACCAGTGGGCCCCATGGTGGTGTGATTTTTGGTCCCCGGGCTATGATCTGAACAATCGTGGCAGAGGTCCAATAGATGAAGCTTCATACCAAATATCTAAGACATGGGCCTTTTGGTTTCAGACAAGAAGATTTTCAAATGTTTTCTCTATGTAAGTCTATGTAAAGCCAGTGGACCCAGGGCCCTTTTTAGGTGCCAGGGCTATAATTGGAACAATCATGGTAGAGATCCACTAGATGAAGTCAAAGTTCTCCTGGACAGGCGAAGCGTATGAATGACCATTAAAGTATTTCTCTTTTGCAAATTTTAGGACATCCTTCCTCATAGTTTCATAGGCACCCTTTCGATATAAGTACACCTTTCTATGATGTTTCTTTATAGTTGGTATGAAGACTTTTGAAAAGCATGATCACTTAGTTTGTCTGGAGACAGAATATCTTAAAATGCCCTGGTAAAGTTGTAAAAATCAAATCCCAAGTGTTTTTATCTCGAGTAGGGAAGTTAACAATTTGTTCTAAGCCATGATCATTCATAATGTCAACCAATATTTGTCCTTCTGACAGACTCAGCACTGTGCCTTGTTTGCTGGGCCTATGGGGCCAAACGATTTCTCTGAAATTGAAGTTACCTAGGACATGTACTGCAGGAAGTTTTTTTTACCCTTATTCTCAGACCTAATGCGCTGAAGTTGATCTTTAAATAACTGGAAGCATTGTGAGGGTTTATGTCTTTAAGCACAATAGACAGCCTAAAATTAGTACCCTGTACATCTGTAAAATTTCATTTATCTGTTCCATATACTACAGAAAGGCCAAAACCTATTTTTCAGACACATCACAAGGGCAGATAACTCAGAATTAGAATAGCCAGAGAAGCAGTTCTTGTCTACTTTATAGTAGCTTTAGTGCCCAATATATCTATGAAGTGTCATCTGCCTATTCCATATTGAAAGGGGCTGTATATACAAGGGTAGGTAACTTAAGACCTAAAATCGTCAGAGTATGATTCCTTGGCCGTATATGATTCCTTCAGTGTTCTATACATCTGTAAAATTCAACAAGGTATTCCATATAGTAAGGGAGCTATGGGCAAAATAAAGTTATTACATATATCAAGGACATATAATTCAAGAACCAGAATTAGAAGAGAAGCTGTCCTTGGCCATAATATCTGTAAAAGTAAAGGAGAAACAGGCCAAATACCTTTTTTCACACTTATTAAAGACAGATAACTCGAGATCAAGGATGGTCAGCATAGCGATCCTTGGCCACAATATGCTTTCTTTAAAATTCCCGTGAAGTTCCATCCCTATATTACATATAATAAAGGAATAAGAGCCAAAAAACCATTTAATGTGTGTTGCTAATGGCCATTACTCTGTCAAATGCTAACATGATCTGTGAAACAAAACTAAACTTATCAATCGGAAATGGTATAGATCAATGGATGGAAGAATGGATGGATTGACAGACACCATCATAATATATCATAATTAATACCATAGTACCATATATCATAATAATCCACCGCTATCATAATACAATATATCATGATATATAATATGCATTTTGTTTGATTTGAGGTTTAACATCCCCATCTACACTGTAAATGTCATTTTGGAGAGGCTGCTTCCAGTTTTGTGGGACTTTTACCCAACATTGAGATGAAATGACATCTCAAGCCCTGCCGCCCAATGAAACCAATAGGGTTTATAAGCATGGACGGGCCGACTCATACCGCATTGCCTGGCCAGGCTTAGATCCTCTAAGCAGTTTACCAGTACTCGTGTGTGGGTCCGTTTCAGCTCTGCATGGAAGCACCATGCAGCCCATCTATTTCTTCAAGCCCCGGTGGTGGTGGGGGGGGGGGATTTTAGGGCAAGGATGGGTTATTGTAATGTAACTTCTGTTTTTTACTTGTGGTTTGTCTCGGGTCAGATGTTTCGAATGATCTCTACCTTATACAGATGTTTCGAATGATCTCTACCTTATGCAAGTGATTGATGAATTATTGAAGCGATCATTGATGAAACTTAAATAATTTTTTATTGTACTACTTTTAATACCGTAGTACCATACATCATAATACCCCACCACTATCACAATATCATAATATATAATATGGAAGACACCATTTAAGGGCCAGGATGTGTTCCTGATCATTGTCTTCACTTCTATTTTGCATATCAGGACTGTTTTATTTGTGCTCTGTGGTGGATGTAAAAGGTCTCCCCTTACATGCATTTAATGCTCTTACTTTTCCAATCCTCAGGGATTGCATTTACAATTGCTTTTTTTTTTTTTTGCCCAACGGGGCTTGGAGAAATAGATGGGCTGCACGGTGCTTCCACGCAGAGAAGAAACCGACCAAACTTGAATACTGGTAAACTGCTTAGGTCTAAGCCTGCCCAGGAAAAGTGAAGTGAGTCACCGTTCCTCAAGCCCTAGCGGTTTCTATAGGCGGTAGGGCATGAGATGTCATTTCATCTCAATGTCGGGTAAAAGTCCCACAAAATTGGAAGCAACGTCTCCAAAATGACCTAAATTGTGACGGGGACGTAAAACCTCAACTCAAACTCAAACAAAACAATTGCTTTTCACCGTTCCTTAATTTGACATACTTTAGATAACTTTCGAAGGTCTTAATTAGACCGATGTTCATATCTTTTGGTGTCTCTGATGGGAGCTGTGGGTTAATTGTTTCAATTCCTGATCATTGCCTTCACTTCTATTCTAATTTTATTTTTCTGGATACAATAAAGTGGAATCTTACTTGAAATATGAATAGTTTCCTTATCCCTTTTTATACAAAATGGAATCTTCCTCCTTATACGTTTCAAAATTTAGGGGTGTCAGGTTGTGTTTTCTTCAAAATTGATTTGGAAAATGGCTGAACATTAAGCAAACAGTGGAGGCCCTGATCAGACGACGCATTCTGCGGCGTCTGCTCTGGGCCTGCACTGTTTGCCAGGGTACCCCTTTTCGGGTTTCTGGTACAAAATGGGTAAATTTGGCTCAAACACATGGATTGTGGTTACTGGTTACAACCCCCACAATGAAGCGTTCTGAAAGGCACCCACAATCTGTGCTTGGACTATATATAAGAAAAATATCATCACATCACGTGAACAAGTCCGTGAAATGAACACCCCCCTAAACCCCACTTTATATAGAGAAAACTGGGGTCTACGGGGGTATACATTAATTTTCTTATTTCTGCTCCTAGACATAGGTTGTGGGTACTCGTTAGAACCGCCTCAATGAGGCGGTTCTAACGAGCACCCACAACCTATGTTTGCAGTATAAATAAGAAAAATATCACGAATTTTCATCAGAAAAGTAGCCATTTTGCAGATGCAAAATTGCACTATGTCGCACGGGTGTGTTATCGTAATGATTTTCATCTGAATAGTGCTTGTTCTGGAGATGTGAAAGAGCTCCATTTTAAAACATAATTTATGTGTGTTGTTGAAATAAATTTCCCAAAGTCAGCTACATAGGTTGTGTTGAGAGCTGCATACCTGCATTTCTTAAGAACTTTTTATTATAATCTACCACAACTCTTGATTTTGGGTCATAAAAACCATCACCGCAGTCATAACACCCTTCAGGTATTTCTCTGGGAGGAACGCGGTTTGTCAGCTGTGATCGACCTGAAAGGGAAAAAAAGAAAAAACATTTACAAAGACTGGAAAATAGTACACCATAAAATTCATGGCTGCAGATAAGTAAAAGTAATGGGGATAACCATTACGCAAACACGCCTATACAATTACATTGCCACCTTTATCGACGAAAATATGAACATTTTATGATGAAAAATTGTGATATTTTTCTAATTTCTGCTCAAAATATAGACTGTGGACACTCGTTAGAACCGCCTCATCAAGGCGGTTCTAACGAGTACAACAATCTATATTTTAGAGCAGAAATAAAAAAAATAAGGTTTACCCCCGGAAACCCCAGTTTTACTATATAAAAGTGGGGTTCAAGGGGGTCAAAATTATATAGGCGTGTTTTTGTGATGTTGGAGAATTTTTTTTTTATTTCTCTTTAGACATTTATTGTGGAAAGTTGTTAGAATTGCCCCATGGAGGCAATTCTAATCAGTATCCACAACATATGTTTCTTGTAAGAAATATTTCAAGTTCTGTGGCATCTCATCATACTTTGCTTGACTCTCTGAATCCATAATCATTATGATAACACACCCATGCTATTCAGTGCATTTTTTTTCACATCTCCAAAATGGCTACTTTTCTGAAGAAAAGCAATGATATTTTTCTTATATGTATTTATACTGCAAACATAGATTGTTGGTGCTCGTTAGAACTGCCTCATTGTGGCAGCTCTAATGAGTAATCACAATCTTTGTCTCAAGGTGTATATAAGAAAAATACTGTATACCCCATAAACCCCAGTTTTCTCTATATAAAGTGGAGTTTAAGGTTTTTTGTTTTAATAACCTGTTCATGTGATGTATGGTTAATATGGTATGACCAGAATAAATGTAAACACTCAGGCTTTCTGAGCCTCTTCTGATCATTATATTATGCAATAAATACTGTCTTCTCATAGCCCTCTTAATTGTTTAACATAAATTTACTTAAAAATAACTGACATTTCATTCAGAATACATCACATGAGCAAGTCCGTGCAATGAAGACCCCCTTTAGCCCACTTTATATAGAGAAAACTGGGGTTTACGGGGGTATACATTATTTTTTCTTATTTTTGCTCCAAGACATAGGTTGTGGGTACTCGTTAGTCCCGCCTCAATGAGGCGGTTCTAACGAGCACCCACAACCTATGTTTGCAGTATTTATCACATGAACAAGTCTGTGAAATGAAGACCCCCCTTTACCCCACTTTATATAGAGAAAACTGGGGTTTAGTGGGGTAAACATTATTTTTGCTTATTTTTGCTCCAAGACATAGGTTGTGGGTACTCCTTAGAACCGCTTCAATGAGGCGGTTCTAACGAGCACCCACAACCTATGTTTGCAGCATTTATAAGAAAAATATCATCAGAAAAATGGCCATTTTGGAGGTGTAAAAATGCATTATGTCATACAATGTGTTATGGTAATAATTGTTTTTTTGTTCAAATGTTATAGTCTTTCAAAACGCAGTGAGACGTGACTGTACTTTTAATTTTGGACTAGTCCGTGTTTTAGGTAAGTCGCCTTCAGTTGCGATTTGCATTGGGTGATATAGTTTTACAAAGATTCGTACTGCATCATACTAACCACTTGGCAACGATTTCTACATAATGACATTATCAAAAAAACTTATTTATAAATTTTAAAACCTTGTGAAAAAAGAAATCCGAAACCCGCTTCCTCTAAAACATGGAATAGTCTTGCCACGCTTGAACATTGAACTCTCAGAGGTCGTTGATAAACTATAATCAGGTAGTGCTGAATAAAACTTTAGACAAACATAAATCATCATACCAAGTATAAACACGAATCAAGACCTCCCCCTTTTTCTGGGTTTGGCGTTACATCCCTTTCACACTTATTTCATTTATTTTGAGCAGATCATTATTCAGGTGGGGAAAAACCAGAGTACCCATAGACAAGAGCATCGCAAGGTGCAAGCGGCGCCATGCTCAACTGTTTTTCCATTACACAAAGACAAATCAGTCCAATTGCATAACAGAGTTATGGAATTTTGTCAAAATATACCGTATTCACCCTAATTACCACACCATGCACTTAGTTTTTTCAAAATTGTGTCAAAAAATTGTAGTGAAAAAGTGTTTCAGAAAAAAATCAGAAAAGGGGAGATAATTCAGCCATAATCAACGATATAGTTATGGCCCTTTGGCAGAATTGTAGCTCTTGTGATGGTGAGTATGTGTATATAATTCATAAAGGTAGGCCAAATATTTTTTGGAAATATGGGCCAAAGTTCAAAGGTCAAGGCCACAGGTCAAAAAGGTTTGTATCAGTGAAAAGGTCTTGTCCCAAGGAACATCCATGTGAAGTTTGAAGGCTCTGTTACAAATAGTATTGGAATAGGAGTAAAAATGTGTTTCAGAAAAAAATCGGAAAAGGGGAGATAATTCAGCCATAATCATCAATATAGTTATGGCCCTTTGTCAGAATTGTAGGTCTTGTGATGGTGAATAAGTGTATATAATTCATAAAGGTAGGCCAAATATTTTTGGGAAATATGGGTCAAAGTTCAAAGGTCAAGGCCACAGGTCAAAAAGGTTTGTATCAGTGAAAAGGTCTTGTCCCAAGGAACATCCATGTGAAGTTTGAAGGCTCTGTTACAAATAGTATTGGAAAAGGTGTAAAAATGTGTTTCAGAAAAAAATCGGAAAAGGGGAGATAATTCAGCCATAATCATCAATATAGTTATGGCCCTTTGTCAGAATTGTAGCTCTTGTGATGGTGAGTATGTGTATATAAGTCATAAAGGTAGGCCAAATATTTTTTGGAAATATGGGTCAAAGTTCAAAGGTCAAGGCCACAGGTTAAAAAGGTTTGTATCAGTGAAAAGGTCTTGTCCCAAGGAACATCCATGTGAAGTTTGAAGGCTCTGTTACAAATAGTATTGGAATAGGAGTAAAAATGTGTTTCAGAAAAAAAATCGGAAAAGGGGAGATAATTCAGCCATAATCATCAATATAGTTATGACCCCTTGTCAGAATGTAGCTCTTGTCATGGTGAGTATTTGTATGAAGTTTCATAAGGGTAGGCCAAATATTTTTTTTAGGAAATATGGTCAAGGTTAAGGTTTTTGGTTGTATTTTTGTTAACTAGGTCAAAGTTCAAAGGTCAAGGTCAAAACGGTTTGTATCAGTGAAAAGGTCTTGTCCCAAGGAACATCCATGTGAAGTTTGAAGGCTCTATTACAAATAGTATTGGAATGCGAGTAAAAATGTGTTTCAGAAAAAAATAGAAATGCGTCCATAGGACACGGATGCCCCCGCCTGAAAATATGTCCATGTTCGTATTCATCCATAGAAAGTTATTGACCGTGTTTAAATTTTGGACCCTTTTTTCACATTTGACCTCTAAGTATGCCCTTGACCTTGGAGGTAATGACCTTGGTTTTGTGTGAGGTAGATTGTCTCATGGTGGCCAACATTTCTGCCACGTAATTTCAAAATCCAGCCAGAGATAAGAAAGTTATTGACTGCCTTTAAGTTTCGGACCATTTTTTTACCTTTGACCTTTACATATGACCTAGATCTTGGAGGTACGGATCTGGGTTTGCATGTGACACATCATCTCATGATGATTAACATTTCTTCAAAGTAATTTCAAAATCCATCCAGAAATCAATAAGTAACTGGACTGCGTTTAAAGTTTTGGACCCTTTTTTTGACCTGTGACCTCTAAGTATGACCTTGACCTTGAAGGTACGGACCTGGATTTTGCATGTGACACATCGTCTCATGATGGTTAACATTTCTACAAAGTAATTTCAAAATCGTTCCAGAAATAAGTAAGTTATTGACTGTGTTTAAGTTTCGGAGCCTTTTTTGACCTTTGACCTCTAAGTATGACCTTGACCTTGGAGGTACGGACCTGAGTTTTGCACCTGACACGTTGTCTCATGATGGTTAACATTTCTGCTGAGTAATTTTAAAATCCATCAACAAATAAGGAAGTTATTGACCGCTTTTAAGTTTCGGACGCACGGACGGACGCACGGACAGGGGCAATGCTATATGCCCTTTCCACCATTCTTCGAATGGCAGGGGCATAAAAATCGGAAAAGGGGAGATAATTCAGTCATAATAAATAATATAGTTTTGGCTCTTGGTCAGAATGTAGGTCTTGTCATGGTGAGTATGTATGATGTTTCATGAGGCTAGGTCTAATACTTTTGAAGTTATAGCCAAGGTTAAGTTTTTTTTGGAACAACTAACACTACGACGCCAAGGCAGACACTGGAGTGATGACAACCCTTACGAAAATAAATTCCGAATATCTCCAAGATTTGTCATTTTCCGGAATATTCTAGAAATTGACAAAATATTCCATAAATCGATTTGGAACTATTTGGAATAAATTGTCATTCATGTGGCCACTGGAATTTTCTGTCATTGACAAATATTTCCATAAAATGACAAACTCTAAGTTCTGTCATTTTATGGAATCTTTTGGAATCATGAAGTGACAAATAATTCCTAATAATGACAAAGGTAAACATCTATCATCAAATGTCATTTTCTGGAACTTACACAACAAACAGACACTACTATAAACCCTGTCATCACTGAGTGGAATTTTCTGTCATTTTTTGGAACCATCACTCTTCATCTCTGACAGGTTCCCACTAACTTTAACATCAAACTCTTGTGTACAAGGATGACTACTACATTTATATGACCCAGTTTGCACTCATTGGCTGAATTTCAAAACAGCAGCCTTTGTTTGAAGGCAAAAACATGCATACAAGTTTTAAATGCTTTTAGTCTCAGTTTTAAATGGAATTTTCTTATTTAAATATAAATGTGATAGTGTTGCAGCTTCAAATAAGTTCTCCAATATTATAACATCCTTCAGTTGCATGTGAATTTTTTTGTTCTTGTATAAATGGGACATTTGGGTGGGATACTATTATATTCATATATATTCTATTTGCTTTCAATATCTCAAAATTAAAAGTTATACACCATACACTTTCTTTTACTGTAAAATTCATCAGTATTTGGATTGATAGCCTAGGTCTTGGTGAACAGTATAAAGATAAAATTTATATCCAAATCAGTATCTTTTTCTAAAGTCAGTTCAGCACAGATCGAGCCAGCGTGTGATATTGGTGTTTATACAGCGTAATAAACGTTCACTCAATATGAAAGAAGTATATATCTTCTTAATATACAGATAAACTAATGTGCGGAAACACAGCACAAATACATGTACACAAAGAAACACAAAATTTTGCTGCCACAAAATAAGTGAATATTCTGCGCTAGACTGAAGGTATTCAGTTGTCGGCTAATCTTGTAAGCATACGAGCATGCAACAATCCGAAAATAGAAAAACGCGCAGAAAAACACTCGGGGTGAGACTATCCGGGTCTATATCACTAACTGGACGTGTGAGTATCCTGAGGCAAAGTGGGACCTCTTCTACGGTCAGAAACCTACACCCCCCACTTAAAACATGGCCATGCTAAGTGTGCTGATAGCTAATTTGCCTGCATGCAGATTTCCTGATCATTGTTTTTTTCTCAAAAAATTTAAAATATTGAGCTTTAGCAAAGCCCTTCCTAAACACCTTTCCAAATGTCATGTACATATATGACTGAAATACTGTTGAAACTGCCTTAACCCTACTAATGGAATTATTTGTCATTTTATGGCATTTTCAGAGTGGCATTATTTGTCAGTTTTTGTCATTCTAGGAATGGATTTTTTTTTTTTTTTTTTTGATTTTCTGTCATTCAAGAAATGGAAATATTTGTCATTTTCTGACATTTCCAAATAATGTCAGAAAATTCCAATGCAGATTTTCTGACATTATTTGGAATTTTCTGTCATTTTTGGTTTGGAATTTATTGTCATCTTTTGGAATTGAGTGCCAAATACAGACAAATAATGCCGTTCCATTTAACATTCCAAATAGTGACAGAAATTTCCAGTCTCTAATTCCAAAAACTGACAAATCATTTGTGCCAGAAAATTCTGGAAATTTCTGGAAAATTCCAATCAATTTTCGTAAGGGTATAGCTCGAAAGTTTTTCAGCGAAAAACAGACGAGCTAAAAACCACCCAACCTTCCATTGAAGAACTTGGCCTCTCACATAAGACCTGAGTCATGCTCAAACCCACAGCAATGAGAGACCTAATGATTAAGAGACAGCTTTCTTATCCATTAGGCCATGAATGCCCATCTGATCCCCTTTTTGGTTATAAATAAAAATATCCTTTAACGACCTTTCTAGTTTCTGCAGGAACTTTGAAATTCTGCCAACTGGATGAGTGAGTGAGTGTTTACCAAAAATAACCTATTTTATAACAGAAACCCCTTAAACGGGTAATTGGCAAACAGTGTGGGTCCAGATCAGACGCCACAGAACACGGCATCTGATCAAGGCCTTCACTGTTTGCAGAAAGGTCAGTCATTTTCCAAATAAATTCTGGAGAAAACACAACCTGCCACCCTTAAATTTTGAAATGGACACCTGCTATATATAAGCAGGAAGATTCCATTTGGTACCTTTTTTAGGGTTGAAGCCTTATCTTGCAGCAAAAGAGACCTTTACATACAGTCTACATCCATATCAGATGTCTGATCTGGATCTTCACTGTCATTCAGTTGGAAAAAGTATAGGAATAAATTAAAAGAAAGTTGATTGATTCATTAAGATAACACACCCCTGCGACATAGACATTTTTCACATCTCCAAAATGGCTACTTTTCTGAAGAAAATCTGTGATATGTTCCTTATTTATACTGCAAACATAGGTTGTGTGTGCTCATTAGAACCAGCACAATGAGGTGGTTCTCACGCATACATGTGATACTTTCTTGGACCCAAATAGGGAGATTTTGATTTTCAGATAGGGAGATTGGGGTCCCAAATAGGGAGATTTTTTCCGCGGTAAAAAGTGATGTTTTTTTACGGCGTAGCCATTCTGTTTTTGCTTTTGTCCTACATTTTTCGTTATTCCATTGGTCAATAAAACCTTATGTCCAAGGAGATGACTTTTTCATTGGTCAATGATTTGCATAAATAAATCTACTAAAATAACACGACAGTTTACCGAAGTTTTAAACTAGGAAATGTTTCATTTTTTTATGTGAGACATGAATGAAAAATATATACAGTTTCGGCTTGCTCACCGTCTTGTCCTTTGATGACCATACGTCATATGTATAATTGTGTTTGTAGTGAATTCTGAAACTGATGCGGTGAATAGCTATTTTGACCTAATTTCACGTGGTTGGTCTAAATACCGAAAGGAACCATTTTGCGAAAGCGAAAGGAAGGTTCCTTTCGCGAAAGGAAGAATTTTCTGCGAAAGGAATTGTTTGTTTGATTTGAGGTTTAACGTTCCCATCAACACTGTGTAGGTAATTTTGGAGACGTTGCTTCCAAGTTTGTGGAACTTTTACCCGACATTGAGATAAAATGACACCTCAAGCCCTGTTGCCCAATGAAACCAATAAAGAGATATAGCATGACAAAAACATGTAATAATCGCATTACAAATTGACAGATGTTTAATTTACAATATATGCCCAATAAAAGTTGCAGTGTGTCATTTGTTTTCAGCATACTTTATGTCCTCCATTTTAACACAAAATGGACATTTTCGAATATCATTAATGTTATATCAATTCTGAAAAGGAATAAGTGTAATTTGAGTTTTAGTTAGGTGCACATAAGATCAAGTTTCCGTCCGTTTGTCTGCTCGTCCGTTTGTTCGTCCGTCTATGCGTTTACGTTCACCATGGCGACAACCCTAAATAATAACCCTAGAATTTGTGTTCAAAAACAGTAAATCATAAAGTTTTCTTACTTGTTGTGCATATACTTGAGATCATAAATGAAATGAGGTCATGTTTTTAACCTTGACCTTTTACATTGACCTTAGCTCAAACAGGCGGGACACTGCCCTCTGCAAAGCTATTTTACCTCGCGTGACATCTGAATTGTTTGAATACAGTAAACCAGTTCATAGCTAGACAACTGTTGCTGTCACTATTGTAGCTCATATTTCTAAACAACCTTCCAATTAAATCTACGCCGCATATCTTTTTTAAAGATATTTCTTATTTTGGTTAAAAATTACCTCTGAAGCACTTTTTCAACCATAACATGCCAACACGACAATTGTCGTCTGCTTTGTCGTCTGTCATCTGCATTAAAATCATTTTTAGAAAACAGTGTGGGCCCTGATCAGACTGCTCTGCAGTCTGATGAGGGCCCACACTCTTTGCCTTTATGCAAAAATGTGTTATAAAAGCTTGAAAGAAGAAAGAAGAAAATGCAGCAGAAGACAAACTTCCATTTAGTCTTTTAATATAGAGACAGTTTCTCGGAGGAACGATCAAAGAACAAGCACTGGCCAATAGATCGGTGTTAAATACCCACCTAGCACCTGGCAGAAAAAACAACGTTCAGAATACCCGCATAGCAAAAATCTGACATACATTTTCTCGTACGCTTACACCTCTTCTCTTATCAATTTTTTTTTTTTTTTGGGGGGGGGGGGGGGGGGGGGGTACTTGCTTGATTGGCGTTATGAAATGTTACATACTGTATTTTTAAATGTCCATGCTTTTTCCATTGCTACGTTCCCCCAAAACGTGCCTCGGAACTAATAAGCATGCATGATTTTTATTGATTCAACTTGGGGGCATATTTCTTTCATAAAAGATCCTTTAAAAACACGGCAAATTTTTTTTTCTCGCAAGCTAAAAATGAAACATGTTTAAATAGAAAATGTCACCCTGCGAACTCCGGTTCTGTGTTTATTAATAAATGAAAAAACTGCATACAGATGCTTAGAAAATACCAGAGTCGGCTCTGCTCTGCGGGAAAAATATTTAGCGCGTTCACCTGTCGGAGGCCAAAAAGCATGCACGAATTTTCATTGATGTCACGTGGGGCATATTTCTTTCTTCCGTTAAAAACGGCAAAAATATTTTTCTCGGGTTTAAATAGAAAATGTCACTATGTAATACCCCAGTTCTATGATTAATAAATCAATAACGGTTTACAGAGGCATAGAAAAAAAAAAAACAGCGTCTGCTTTGCTCTATTTTGGCGGGAATAAAAATTAGCATCTACACGTGTCAATTACAAAGGGATTAAATAAGATATAACTGGTATATCTTGATTGACTAGTTTTCACACCTTGTCGCATTGTTAATTGTCGGCTTATCAATAAGGCCCGCCTCGGGTGTAAACGGTTTAATAGTGTTGGCAACTTGAGCAAATCAGCGATCAGGGGTTTATAGTTATTAATAAATGTATGCAAACATCACTTTTCTTCCTTTTATTTGAAACATTATTGAATTTCTCACTTTTTATCACCATGTTTGCGGCTTGTTTGATAGTTGCATTTTAATACGTTCTTTTCATATCGTGATATCATACCTGTGCAGGTGTGTATTGCAGTTTACCGGTATACCGGTTTATCGTGACAGCCCTAGCGTAAATACACTAACGGTTAACCGCATTTTACTGCGGTAAACACTAAAATAGTCGGTCGGCGGAAAACTACTATAGGAAAATTGTTGTGTCGGGAGATTAGGGCCGTCGGACGGGAGACCGGGAGATGGTATTCGAAATCGGGATATCCCGACGAAATCGGGAGATATCACATGTATGCTCAAGACTGTCCACAACCTATATCTTGGAGAAGAAATAAGGAAAAAATAATGTATACCCTCATAAACCCCTGTTTTCTCTATATAAAGTGGTGTTTATGAGAGTGTTCATTTCACAGACTTGTTCACGTGATTGAAAGTCAAAATTGCATCACGAAAACACGCCTTTATAATTTTGACCCTCTTGAACCCCACTTTTATATAGTAAAACTGGGGTTTCCGGGGGTCTACCTTATTTTTCTTATTTCTGCTCTAAAATATAGATTGTGGATACCAGATAGAACCACCTCATTGAGGCGGTTCTAACGAGTACCCACAATCTATATTTTGAGCAGAAATAAGAAAAGTATCACACTTTTTCATCGCACAATTTTCATTTTTTTCGGCGATGTAAAGGTTACAATGTTTTGGTATAGGCAATTGTTTTCGTAATGTTAGCCATACAAACAAATCCATGCCAATTTAGCTGATAGAATTTGCTTTCTTGCACACCCAGTAAATTACCATGGTTTATGTCTGGGAGAGAAATTAAGTTCTTACCCTGCTATTCTGACCCATGCAAACTTTGTAAGTATTATAAGTTCATAAAAAAATAAAATGTTAAACAAGAGAGCCCAGAGGGCCCTGAATCGATCACCTGAGAATCAGTGTCTCTAGTACATTCTTGGCCCAAGGGCTATACTAGGTGAAGCTTAATACAAAATATCAAAGACCTGAGCCTTGTGGTTGCAGAGAAGAAGATTTTTAAATATTTTCCCTATATAAGCCTATGAAAAACCAAAGGGGCCCCGGGGATGGGGGCATTTTTGGCCCCAGGGCAATAATTTGAACAATCTTAGTAGAGGTCCACTAGATGAAGCTTCACACCAAATATCAAAGATCTGAGCCTTGCGGTTTCAGAGAAGAAGATTTTTAAAGATTTTCCCTGTATAAGCCAATGTAAAACCAAAGGAACCCAGAGCGGGGGCATTTTTGGTGCAAGGGCTATAATTTGAACAATCTTGGCAGAGGTCCACTAGATGAAGCTTCACACCAAATATCAAACACCTGGGCCTTGCGGTTTCAGAGAAGAAGATTTAATAGATTTTCCCTATATAAGCCAATGTAAAACCAAACGCCCCCAGTGCGGGGGCATTTTTAGTCCCAGGGCTATAATTTGAACAATCTTGGTTAGAGGTCCACTAGATGAAGCTGCACACCAAATATCAAAGACCTGAGCTTTGCGGTTTCAGAGAAGAAGATTTTTAAAGATTTTCCCTGTATAAGCCTATGCTAAACCAAAGGCCCCCGGGGCGGGGGCATTTTTGGCCCTAGGGCTATAATTTGAACAATCTTGGAAGAGGTCCACTAGGTAAAGCTTCACACCAAATATCAAAGACCTGGGCCTTGTGGTGTCAGAGCAGAAGATTTTTAAAGATTTTCCCTATATAAGCCTATGTAAACCCCAAGGCCCCCAGGGCAGGGGCATTTCTGGCCAAAGGGCCAAAATTTGAACAGTCGTGGTAGAGGCCCACTAGATGAAGCTTCATACCAAATACCAAAGACCTGGGCCTTTCGGTTTCAGAGAAGAAGATTTTTAAAGTTTCCATTTTAAAAATCTATTATTAGCTCCTATGACCTAGATGTGCAATGGACCGGAACCATTAGAACAACTTTGAAAGGGGACCACCTAAGGATCATGCCTGTGAAGTTTGGTTAAAATCCGATCTGTGTTTTAGGAGGAGATGTCATTTGAAGAACCAGCACAGGGACATTTTTGGCCCAAAGGCTATAATTTGAACAATCTTGGTAGAGGTCCATTAGATGAAGCTTCATACCAAATATCAAAGACCTAGGCCTAGCGGTTTCAGAGAAGATTTTCTAAAGATTTTCCCTATGTAAGCCTATGTAAAACCAAAGGGCCCAGGGGCGGGGGCATTTCTGGCCCAAGCACTATAATTTGAAAAATCTTGGTAGGGGTCCACGAGATGAAGCTTCATACCAAATAGCAAAGACCTGGGCCTTGCGGTTTCTGAGAAGAAGATTTTTAAAGATTTTTCCCTATATAAGCCTATATAAAACCAAAGGGCCCCAGGGCTGGGCATTTTTGGCCCCAGCACTATAATTTGAACAATCCTGGTAGAAGTCCACTAGATGAAGCTTCATACCAATTAGCAAAGACCTGGGCCTTGTGGTTTCAGAGAAGAAGATTTTTAAAGATTTTTCCCTATATAAGCCTATGTAAAACCAAAGGGCCCCGGGGCTGGGCATTTTTGGCCCAAGCACTAAAATTTGAACAATCCTGGTAGAAGTCCACTAGATGAAGCTTCATACCAAATATCAAAGATCTGGGCCTTGCGGTTTCAGAGAAGAAGATTTTAAAGATTTTCCCTATATAAGCCCATGTTAACCCAAAGGGCCCCGGGGCGGAGGCATTTTTGGCCCCAGCACTATAATTTGAACAATCTTGGTAGGGGTCTACTAGATGAAGATTCATAACAAATATCAAAGATCTGGGCCTTGCGATTTCAGAGAAGAAGATTTTTAAAGATTTTCCCCATATAAGCCCATGTAAAACCAAAGGGCCTTGGGGCGGGGGCATTTTTGGCCCCAGCACTATATCTTGAACAATCTTGGTAGGGGTCCACTAGATGAAGCTTCATACCAAATATCAAAAAACCTGAGCCATGTGGTTTCAGAGAAGAAGATTTTTAAAGATTTTCCCTATATAAGCCCACGTAAAACCAAAGGGCCCGGGGCGGGGTATTTTTGGCCCCAGCACTATAATTTGAACAATCTTGGTAGGGGTCCACTAGATGAAGATTCATACCAAATATCAAAGATCTGGGCCTTGCGGTTTCAGAGAAGAAGATTTTTAAAGATTTTCCTTATATAAGCCCATGTAAAACCAAAGGGCCCCGGGGCGGAGGCATTTTTGGCCCCAGCACTATAATTTGAACAATCTTGGTAGGGGTCCACTAGATGAAGATTCATACCAAATATCAAAGATCTGGGCCTTGCGGTTTCAGAGAAGAAGATTTTTAAAGATTTTCCCCATATAAGCCCATGTAAAACCAAAGGGCCTTGGGGCGGGGGCATTTTTGGCCCCAGCACTATATCTTGAACAATCTTGGTAGGGGTCCACTAGATGAAGCTTCATACCAAATATCAAAAAACCTGAGCCATGTGGTTTCAGAGAAGAAGATTTTTAAATATTTTCCCTATATAAGCCCATGTAAAACCAAAGGGCCCGGGGCGGGGTATTTTTGGCCCCAGCACTATAATTTGAACAATCTTGGTAGGGGTCCACTAGATGAAGATTCATACCAAATATCAAAGATCTGGGCCTTGCGGTTTCAGAGAAGAAGATTTTTAAAGATTTTCCTTATATAAGCCCATGTAAAACCAAAGGGCCCCGGGCGGGGGCATTTTTGGCCCCAGCACTATAATTTGAACAATCTTGGTAGGGGTCCACTAGATGAAGCTTCATACCAAATATCAAAGACCTGGGCCTTGTGGTTTCAGAGAAGAAGATTTTTTAAGTTTTGGGTGAATAATATCTATTTTTGGCTCCTGTGACCTAGATGTGCAATGGTCCGGAACCATTTGAACAACTTTGAAAGGGGACCACCTTAGGATCATTCCTGTGAAGTTTGGTCAAAATCCGATCAGTGGTTTAGGAGGAGATGTCGTTTGAAGAAAAGTTTACAGACGCACGCACGCACGCACGACGGACAAAAAGTGATCCCAAAAGCTCACCTCGTCACTACGTGATAGGTGAGCTAATAAAATAATAAAATGAGAATTCTTGGTGGTGTTATGCAAGAACAAGAGCATCGGTGAAACCTAGGGATGCTCCCCGAAGATGCGCAGTAGTAGGAGGGTTATTTTAGTGAAATGATCCTATACACTCTGAAGTTTGATAAGTTTGTTTGTTTGTTTGATCTGAGGTTTAACGCCCCCGTCAACACTGTAAAGGTAATTTTGGAGACGTTGCTTCCAATTTTGTGGGACTTTTACCCGACATTGAGATGAAATGACATCTCAAGCCCTGTCGCCCAATGAAACCGAAAGGGTTAATTAGCATGGACGGTCCGCCTCGCACCGCGGTTCCTGGACAGGCTTAGATCCTCTAAGTGGTTTACCAGTACTTATAAAATAACTTGAAGGGTAACGAAACCCAAATAAAAATCAAAGATACCCAATTATTGGGCCAATAGATACTGTCATACTTGCATATAAATCTTAAAAATTCAAATCTTTCAGTTCTGTTTTATTACCTGCCCAGTATTATCAGTCATAATGCTGGCCTTAGTATTTCTTGCTTTTTACAAACAAAAGGGACGAACAGAACCATTTAAGTACAAAACATAGATGCATTTAAGCCTTTGTCAAGCTGAAAGTAAGCTTTAATGATAAGTGCAAAAGTACATTACCCAGTCATTTCAAATTCAGTGGGTAACAGTCAGTTCAAATTCTGTGGGTAACAAAACCTGAGATACCCAGTCATTTCTTCAAATACCCAATTTAAGTTTAGTATAGCGGGTATTACCCAATTCCAAATAAAAGCTTATCTGTTCCCCTGACCAAGGTTAAGTTTTTTGGATAAGGCGTGACAAACACACATTCCATGGCTTCTGATCTGGGCCTGCACTGTTTGCCACTTACCCCTTTTGGGGTTTCCGGTACCAAATGGGTTTAACCAAAAGTCTAAGAATTCCCTAGTTAGTGATTTTCAACAAAGACTGCAGAAATAAGGAGAAATGTAAGGCCCCTTCCGTGCAAGGGCATGTAAATCTTAAACCATAAGACAAAGAAACTCAGTAAGTGATTTTCAAAAAAGAATGTCACAAGGAATACATGTGTGAAATATGAAAGCCCTATTACCCATGGTTATGAAACAACAGGAGATATTTTTTGAAAAAGGGGAGATAATTCAGTGAAAATAAGCAACATAATTATGGCCCTTTGTCAGAATGTAGGTTTTGTGATGGTAAGTATGTGTGTGAAGTTTCATGAGAGTAGGAAAAATACTTTTAAAATTTTGACCGAGTTTAAGTTGTTTGGTTATGGCCTGACAAACACACACCGAAAAGCAATATAGTTATGGCCCTTTGTCAGATTGTAGGTCTTGTGATAGTAAGTGTGTGCAGTTTCATGAGAGTAGGGCAAATACTTTTGAAGTTATGATCGAGGTTAAGTTTTTTGATAAAGGCATGACAAACACTCAGACAAAAGCAATATGGTTTGTCTGAATGTAGGTATTGTGATTGTTAGTACGAGTGTGAAGTTTCATGGAAGTAGGGATAATACTTTTGAAGTTATAACCGGGTAAATGTTTTGGTTTAGAGTTGAAACTGACTTACAAGGAGATTACTATAGGGCACCCAAAATACTGTGTGGGGTCCTAATTAACTCCGTAAATACTGTTGGCAGGGTTATGCTTCTTGCATCCTGCGATTTCTCTCATAGCCCCCTATCAGTGTATCAAGTTTCACTAAATTACCTTTAAAACTTTTAGAGATATGCTCCGGACAAGCTTAATATAGCAAAAACTAAAAAGGGAAAAACTCTGTAATTACTTGTGATAGAGTTACAGTTCTTGCACTCTGCACTTCCTGTGATGGCCATCTATCAATGTATCAAGTTTCACTTAAATCCCTTCTATACTTTCAGAGATATGCTCCGGACAATCTTTTCACTGAAATAGTTGAGAAGGGAAGTAACTCCATAAATACTGGTGACAGGGTTATGGTTCTTGTATTCTCTGATTCCCATCATCGTCCTCTATCAGTATATCAAGTTTCACTTAAATACTTTTAATACTTTTAGAGATATAGAGTGTGACGGACTGACAGACGGACAAAGCGGCAACTATATGGCTCCCCTTCGGGGAGCATAAAAAGCATCTACAATGGTGTTCTTCAGTAGACTGGCATTTCCAACCCTCGGTATGACCTTGCTGAGCAGAACCTCGGCTAAGCCTTGGTTCCGCTCAACACAGTCATCCCTTGGGTTGGAAATAGAACACCATATCAGATTCTTAAATTGTATCCCACTTTTGAAAAGGCTTTGGTGTGTAAGCAAGACAACAATAAAGGTAAAATAATACCTGCAGGTTGTAATCCACCCTGAATCTCAGTGTAAAATCTTCTATCATACCCATCACAATATTCCCAGTTTTCTTCGTCATACCTCAGACCATCAGCAAATGTGTACTTGCCCTGAAATAAATAGCTCACTAAAATAGTTACATTTACAGTGTAAAACCATATCACTAGATAAGGGTGAATAATGGAGGTAAGTATATGATAATTAAAGGAGACATTAGCCCTTGTCCTGCTAATCCCGGATATGCCTTATTTTTGAAACAATGTAGATCCAGATCAGATGGCTTCTGACGAAGCCATCTGATCAGGATCTACATTGTTTGCCATTCAGATTGTGAATTTGTTGCAATAATTTGCATCAAGTAATCTGATTGGTTGATAATCAGTAGTGGGTGTGGCATATTTGAATATTCAGCAGGACAAGGGTTAATCTATGTGCTAAAACCAGCTAAAGGTTATTTATTGCCATGCTATTCTTGTTCTTGTGAGGTCAGGCAGTTGTCTAACCCATGTCCTGCTGAATATTTTAACTGGAGCGAGCAGTCGATGGCGAGCCATCACAAATCCCCACGCTGTCCCTCTGGCACACCCTAACCATGTAAGGAAGTCATGTAGCAAATGAGCCCCGCCAAGCGAATTTGGGTCTTCGAGCATTCCGTCATGACAAATTTTAACTGCGCATGCCCAGCCATTCAGAGGGGCCAGGGATATGGCTTTCTGTCTGAAGGTTCCTCTTGATTCACTGCTTGTATGGGCGAGCAGCGAAGGTTCTGGCGAGACTGCGCGGATGCGCAGGCTCGCCTGAACCTTTGCTGCTCGCATAGGCGATAAGTACCAAAATCGCTTGACGCGGCCCAAATATGGTTGCATTCCGGCCAGTGGATAAGAAGGAGATAGCGTGACTGACAGACAGACAGAGGCATTCACAATATCCCCCAACGCTTTCTTAAAAGCGTGGGGGTAATAATTAGCCACACCCATTTTTGATTGTCAGCCAATCAAATTACATGATATAATGTTTTCTTTCAAATTCACAAACTGAGGGACAGTATAGCTCCTTGGGCCCCGCCCATTGGGGCTTGAAGAAATAGATGGGCTGCATGATGCTTCCACGCAGAGCTAAATCCGGCAGCACACGAGTACTGGTAAAGCACTTAAAGGATCTAAGCCTGCCCAGGCAAAGCGGTGCGAGTCGGACCGTCCATGCTTATAATCCCTATTGGTTTCATTGGGCGACAGGGCTTGAGATGTCATTTCATCCCAATGTTGGGTAAAAAGTCCCACAAAATTGGAAGCAAAGTCTCCAAAATGACATATACACTTAAACCTCAAATCAAACAAACAAACAAACAGTATAGCTCCAGGTCTGATGGCTTCCTTCTGATCTGGATCTACTCTGTATGTAAAGGTAGCAGAAGGATTTAAGGTCTGGACTGGACTAATGTTGGGTTTGGCAAATAGTGCAGACCAAGATCAAATATCACAGGTTGCGGCGTCTAATCAGGATTTTCACTGCTTGTTTAAAGAGAAGGAATTTCGGGTTAAACACAACAGCCTAGGTTCTCATTCAGTACCATTTTCCAGCTTACACTCAGGGACAAACAACCCACCAGTGCTGCCTGGGTGCTTTGATTCATATTTCCTGCGAAAACCAGGTTCTAGTAAGAATCATAGCCTCACCATAACAACTGATAAGGTGCTTATTTTGAAATATTGAAGAATAATTAGTTTTCCTTATTTCTAAATATACAGTAAAATTCCTATATTAAGACCACCTTTGGGACTGTTCAAAAGTGGTCTTTAAGACCACTTTTGAACAGTCCCAAACGTGGTCCTTGACCAGAGGACATTGTGGGCAGAAAACACAAAGAACAATTAAGTGCACCCTTCATAATAAGCTTTTTAAAGCAGAAAAGTCTTAATTTTAGGTGGTCTTAATAGCGGAATTTTACTGTATAAACCTTTGTTGTGTGTTTTCATAAGAACCGCCTCGACAAGTCATAGTTCTAATGAATACCCACAATATAGGTTTTAATGGATAATTGACAAAAACTATCCTTCAGTTATCACAAAATACTAACCTTATCTATTGCTATGCCTCAAAGACCATTATGTAACCTTGCAACCTCCACTTTATATATACAGTAAAGTATGGTTATCAAGTGTGAACTGATCGGCCCCCGCCCATCAGGGCTTGAAGAAATAGATGGGCTGCAGGATGCTTCCACGTAGAGCTGAAACCGACCTGCACACGAGTACTGGTAAACCGCTTAGAGGATCTAAGCCTGCCCAGGCAAAGAGGTGCGAGTCGACCCGTCCATGCTTATAAACCCTATAGGTTTGATTGGGTGGCAGGGCTTGAGATGTCATTTCATCTCAGTGTCTGGTAAAATCCCACAAAATTGGAAACAATGTCTCCAAAATGACCTTCACAGTGTTGAAGGGGACGTTAAATCTCAAATCAAACAAACAAGGTCAACTGAGCAAATATATAATGGGCCCCGTCAAGCGATTTTGGTACTTATCGCCTATGCGAGCAGCAAAGGTTCAGGCGAGCCTGCGCATCCGCGCAGTCTTGCCAGAACCTTCGCTGCTCGCTCATACAAGCACTGAATCAAGAGGAACCTTCAGACAGAAAGCCATATCCCTGGCCCGTCTGAATGGTTGGGCATGCGCAGATAAAATTTGTCATGACGGAATGCTTGAAGACACAAATTCGTTTGGCGGGGTTCATTATATCAAGTAATTTGATTGGTGGATAGTCATGCAGAAATGGGTGCGGCTTGATTAATATATTCAGTAGGATAAGGGTTAATTCCATTGATTGAAGGAGCTCAATTAAAAGTACAACCTAAATGAGGTGGCTAATGGTATTTTGAGTAGCAGCAACCTACATATTTAAAACAGAAGCAATAGACGTCCTTGTAAAGCCCACGTTTTTTTCTTTTCTATTATAAGGTGGCTTTTTCAACCATGCTTATTTCACAACCTAAAAAAATTCTTTAATTTTAAGCAGAAATAAGAAAAATATCAGAATTTTTATCTGAACATTTTCTTGTCTTTTTTGTTGTAAATGTTTCAATAAATTTTAATAGGCATATTTTGTTTTGTAATGTATTTAAAATTTCAAGATGCTGTCTGTGTAGCCAGTTTGTCATAACGTGAAACTGAACACCCCCCGCTCTAAACACTACTTTATACATTAAATAACTGGGGATTACAGGGGTATACATTATTTTTCTTATTTCTGTTCCAAAACATAGGTTGTGGGAACTCGTTAGAACCGCCTCATTGACTAGTACCTAGTACCAACAATCTATGTTAAGAGCAGAAATACGAAAAAAAAATCGGAATTTTTGCAAGGGGAAATTTTAATGTTTTGGTGGCAAAATTTTCTAAATAATTGATAGGTGTTTTCGTAGTGCTAGTCATGAACCCTGAAGACAGGTGTTTTCTCCTCACATGTCTCATTTGATTGTTTTCAGTTTTAACCCATATATGACAATGGAATCTTCCATCTTATAAATTTGGAGTTGTCCATTTTCAATTATAGGGGTGTCAGATTTGTTTTGTTTAATGTAAGTTGTAGAAAAATGTATGTTCTTTGAGCAAACAGTGTAGACCCAGATCAGACGCCGCGTTCTGCGGCGTCTGATCTGGGTCTACACTGTTTGCCAACGTCCCAAAAAAGGGCCACTAGGCATATATGGGTTAAATTTTACCATTTTATCATAATTGCTGTATAAATTTATTTGATTCACATTTACAAATCATAGTAATTATGATCTTTAGATACCCTATTAACCCATTTGGTACCGGAAACCCCGAAACGGTTACCATGGCAAACAGTGCAG
Source organism: Lucinisca nassula (assembly GCA_963580285.1). NCBI lineage: Eukaryota > Metazoa > Mollusca > Bivalvia > Lucinida > Lucinidae > Lucinisca > Lucinisca nassula. Next base: position 54,018,367 of record OY757010.1, read on the forward strand.
GCCCAGATCAGACGCCGCATTCTGCGGCGTCTGATCAGTGCCGCCACTGATTGCTAAAAGTTCAGTCATTTTCCAAATAAATTTTGAAGAAAACACAACCAGACACCCCTAAATTTTGAAATGGACTCCTGCTATATATAAGGAGGAAGATTCCATTTGGTACAAAAGGGGTTAATTACTGATACTTGAACCTCAAGTTACTGTACAAATCTTTTAAATTCTGACACATTGAGGACTTGCTGTAATTCTCCAAAAGCTTTAACAAATGCGTTTCACGATCCAGCTAGGAGCACAAAAGGTCCAGACAGAATAGCAAACCATTACGCAAACACGCCTATACAAATACATTGCCACCTTTATCGCCGAAAATATGAAAATTTTATGATGAAAAATTGTGATATTTTTCTTATTTCTGCTCAAAATATAGATTGTAGGCACTCGTTAGAACCGCCTCGATGAGGCGGTTCTAATGAGTACCCACAATCTATATTTTAGAGCAGAAATAAGAAAAATAAGATATACCCCCGGAAACCCCAGTTTTACTAGACTAAGTATATAAAAGTGAGGTTCAAGGGGGTCAAAATTATATAGGCATGTTTTCATGATGAGTGTAGATCCTGATCCGACTGCTCCTGAATGAGCATTCTGATCCCTGTCTGCACTGTTTGCTTAGGTCTATCTGTCTGAATACTTTGTATCACTATAGTAATAGCTTGTAACAGACAAAAAACTCAGTGAGAAAAGGAAAATTATGTAGACCATGTAGACTGTTATCAGATTCTGATCTCACATCATAGTAACCCATGTCCTGCTGAACTATGACAGCCTTTACTTTCACAATTGAAACAGTGTAGATCCAGATCAGATAGCTTCCGATGAAGCCATCTGATCAGGACCAATAGTGTTTGCCATTTAGTTTGCAAATAAGAATGAATAAATTATACAAGTATCAAGCAATTTAATTTGATGATAGGCAGAAGTTGAGAACTGAGTGTAGCAAAATTTATTTATTCAGCAGGACCAAGGCCATTTAATGAACACCATTTAAAACTTCATCATATAACATCATTAACAGCCTCAATGAGGTGGTTCTAACAAGAACCAAGAATGTAAAATGTATCTTTTTAGCAAAAATAAGGAAAATAATGAACACCCAGTAAACCCCACTTTTTTTTCCACGTAACGTGGGGTGAGTAGGGGTGTTTATTGCGCAGGCTTCTTAACCTGGGGCCAGTTTTTCAAAACTAACGACGTCGTTAGTTAACTTATCGTTAAAACTTTGATCATTAAATATGGCAAATATGCTGAAATTTTTGCTGAAAAAATGTGAGCAGCTTTTGCGGACGCAAAAGCTGCTCACATTTTTTTCAGCAAAAATACCAAAATTTATGATACTGTACTTGCTAGAAGAGTTAACAGTATGACCACTAACGAGCGTGTTAAGCTAACGATGCTTTGAACAACTGGCCCCTGATGATAAAGATATTGATTGATCAGTCTGCAAGGAGCTTGATCTGCAAGTCTAAAAAATTCATAGTTACCATCACGAAAACATGTCTATATAATTGTGACCCCCCTTGAACCCCACTTTTATGTAGTAAAACTAGGGTTTACAGGGGTAAACCTTATTTTTCTTATTTCTGCTCTAAAATATAGATTGTGGGTACTCTATGAGGTGTTTCTAACGAGGACAGTATAGACTGTGGATACTCGTTAGTGTCGCCTCGATGAGGCGGTTCTAATAAGTACCCACAATCTATATTTTGAGCAGAAATAAGAAGAATTTCACAATTTTTCATCTTAAATTTTTCATTTTTACGGCAGTAAAATTTACAGTGTATTTAAATAGGCCTGTTTTCGTAATGAATGAAGCATAACATTCTTTATTTCTCCACATAAATGTAAGTTGTGGGTACTCATCCAAACCTTTAATGTGGTTCAAATGAATATCCACAACATAATTATTATTAGGTGATTGAAAAAAATGATCCTTTACAAATCATCAAATACCTACCGCATCTGTTGCTATGATACTGTCTTCCTGTGGGTTTTGGAAGAAATGGTATGTGATAAACAAGAGGACCAAGATGGTCCTATATCGCTCATGTGAGCTAAATGATTTACATAATATAGAACAAGCTGACTGCTTGAGCACTATATTTCTTGCACACCAGACAAGGAAATCCGTGATTTTACCCGGGGATAGAAATTTATGTTCTGACCCTGGTGTTCCTACCCCAAATCGATTATAATCGCGTGTTTGATAAATGCACTGGCTGATTACAACCTCATGCGCGGTATGGTCATGCGTGACATCACTAAACATTCCTGTTGTGTCATCACAAAATGGCGGATGTCGGTAACCGAAGTGACAGCAGCATTAAAAATTCGCAATAGAAATGGAAGGTATGCAAGGAAAAGAATCCTATATGGGTGTGAGAGTTGGATAGAAAAATCCGTCCCTCGGGATCACTGTCCGGCATCACTGGGCAAGCCTCGTGGTGCCAGACAGTGACCCTCGGGACGGATTTTTCCATCCACCCCTCACACCCACATAAGATTCTTAGAATAGTTTAGGGGTGGTGATCTTAGAACTTAACCATTTCAAAAATATCTAGCCTTATGTGAACTGGAATAGGGGGCATACCTACAAATATGTGTTTCCATAAACTAAAAAATAGATATGTACTTCAATGGACTGGTTCCCGTTTGTGACTACAATGCTTATATCACTTTGGTGAGCAGCACATGCTATACGTCATAGGGAAGTCCCTCGTATTGATTAAATTTCACCATGGCGAACAGCTTAGGTCCTGCCGAGAAAGCTAGTCATGAGCAATCTCTTTAGGATCTACGCTGTTTTTCTTGCATACCCGACAAGGAAATCCATGATTTCACCCTGGGATAGAAATTTATGTTCTGACTCCGAAGTTCCAACCCATAATCGAATAAAATCGCATGTTGGATAAAAACACTGGTTGATTACGACCTCGTATGCGCCATCGTTAAGGTTGACTTCTCAGCGCGTTACGTGCCGTCACTAAACATTCCTGCAGTGTCAACACAATATGGCGGACGTTGGTAACAGAAGAGACTACAGCATTAGAAATCTGCGCTAAGAAATGGAAGGTATGCAAGAAAAAGAATCCTATATGGGTGTGAGGGGTGGATAGAAAAATCCCTCCCTCGGGATAACTGTCAGGCATCACTCGGCAAGCCTCATGATGCCGGACAGTGACCCTCGGGATGGATTTTTCCATCCACCCCTCACACCCATACAAGATTCCCAGAGTATGTGCATCTGGACAAGGAACAGTTTTGACACGAATGACGAGTATGTAAAACAACCAACTAAAGAACCTTGTCATACCGTATAATATCACGCAAATCTGGGAAATCATTAAACGACACAGTGTTAAGATCAAAGGTTGAGCTCCGCGTGTCAGTCTTTATTACATGCACGTGATGTTGGTAATAATAAAGTGTCGACTTAAAAGTAGTTTGACACATGTGAAGTTGTAATACAATAAATATATAGGGGTCTTAGAAATTGGTTTGACATAAGTGATAGGGTTGAGATAGGTGAGGTCGAGATAATGAGAGTCAACTGTATATGGTTGGAGATCTGAACAGTTTCTGAGATTTTAAATTTATTAGAGGGGATGGGCTTACCCCATTGTGAAACATGGTCAGTGACACCAGGACCATAATTCGAACAATCAAATGGTAGTGAGGTCCTCAAGAAGACTTTTATAGTTTTTCCCTTTATGGGTGTATTTAAAATACATGACGGTGACCCTAGGCCAGTCCCATTCATACCCAAGCACTGTAAATTGAAGAGTCTTCTTTTTTCTTTTAATCTACCCGTAACTTGAAGTGTAGAGAGTCGGGGAGGACCATCCCTCCAGAAATCTTACAATAATACAATGCAGTTTGGAGTATTATACCTTTCTGTCACAAATCTCCGGTATTTTTATGTCATGTAAGAGAAAAAAAATGAAGATTATTTTCTGCATTTTAAGAATACAGGTTGTGGGAGAGATTATGTAGGAGCAACAATAACAACAGAGAAAAGATGGATGGTTATGTTAGATACAGGTGTGGGGCGAGAGCTTTTCCCTACTGGACACTGCAGTGTATTTGAAAAATATTGAGCATTAAAGGTCTGCTGCTACCCAAGTAGTTCATGGTACATGTATTTTTGCCAGTATGATTGAAATGCATTATATTTTCCTTCAAAAAGGACAATCTTGGTAGAGGCTTACAAAATAGAAGTGGTGTACCAAATATCAAAGGCCTGAAGTATTATGGGTTTACCCGATATAAGTCTATGTAAAACATGTGGGCCCTTGGGAGGGGCCATTTTTTGCCCAAGGGCTAAAATTTGAACAATCTGGGAAGAAGTCCGCTAGACAAGGCTGAATAACAAGTATCAAAGGCCTGGGCCTTCTGCTTTCAGACGAGCAGATTTTTAAAGGTTTTCCCTTTGTAAGTCTATATACCGGTAAAACCAGTAGACCCCGGGGTAGGGCTATTATTGGTCATAGGGCTATAATTTGAACAATCTTCGTAGAAGTCCACTAGATGGGCCTTCTGGTTTCAGACAAGAAGATTCTTAAAGGTTTTCCTATTTTTGAAATCTATGTAAATGCAGTGGGCCCTAGGGTTTTGCCATTTTTGTTCCCTTCTGATTTCAGACAAGAAGATTCTTAAAGGTTTTCCCATTTTTGAATCTATGTAAATGCAGTGGGCCCTGGGGTGTTGCCATTTTTGTTCCCTGAGCTATACTTTGAACAGTTTTGGTAGAGGTCCTCTAGATTAAGCTGTGTACCAAATATCAGAGGCCTGGGCCTTCTGGTTTCAGAAAAGAAGATTTTCAAATGTTTTCCCTTTGTAAGTACATGTAGAAGGAAAACAGGTGGGCCCCTGTGTGGGGCAATTTTTGCCCCAGGGTTATAATTTGAACAATCTTGGCAGAGGTCCACACTAGACAAAGCTGTGTACCAAATATCAAAGACCTGGTAGAGGTCCACTAGATGATGTTTCATAACAAATATCAAAGACCAGGACCTTACCCCCCTACTGGTTTCAGACTTGGAAGCAAGGTTGGCAAAAAGCCGGTCAATATGAGTATTGACCGAGCCGGTGGTTAAAACCGGTTTTAACTGGTCAATACTGGTCGATTGGTGGTCGATTAAATCACTGGAGTATATGCCTCTGTCCTGTTGCTAAACTGATCTTAAAAGCTTTTACCCCCTACACCATGTACATGATGTTGCCTATATTTTCATCACTGAACAAGACAAAATAGTTTTTATTAATAACAGTAATTATTTGAGGTATTTTTATTTGATCAAAAGTCAAAAGACATTATTGCTGGTCAAATGAAGAGGTTGGATTGACTCACTGAACTGTAGACAGGCCTGTTCTTTTCAATCAAACAATCTTCATAACTATTCTTTTTTCCTTTATAGGCTTGATGGATTGTCCATATTTTGATTTACAGGAATATGAATATGGTGAATGAATTTTGAAGGATTTATGAAAGGTCCTATTTTGTTTGACACAGATAACAAAAATTGTTGTACCAGATTGACCCACTCTGTGACTCACCTCTGTCCCCCCCACAAATCGTTTTCCCTCTTCAAACTGAAAATATCAATTATTTAACAGGATCTTTGTTCATAAAATTTTAAAGCAGTTCACAAATAATTTTGATGGTATTGCAGAAAATTGTCACATACATATATTGACAAACGTGTGAAATACACCTGTCATTAATTTTTAATATTTAATAATATTTAAAAGTATCTGCAAATTGCTGTCAAAACAGACTAACCCATGCCACCGCAGTGGGTGTGGCAAAGATCTAATTGCTAAATTAACCAATTACATGTTCCTAAAAGGGGTATTATAAACTGACACCAGGCTTTATTCATTATGTGTGAAATTTTGGTTTATATGCAATAAAGACAGTATCTTATCATCAAGCTTTTACTGAAGGTGTCAAAAATGAATGAAACCTAATGACCCAATTCGGAACATCTTCACTATTTTGGAAGATAACTAAAAAAAATAAAAAAAGAGTGCAAGGTGCAAACACTGCACTATTGAAGTTAGTACTAAGGTCTTAAGACTGATGAGTCTTAGAAAAAAATGCCTAGGGCTAAAAAGCCAGAAAGTATTGCTAAGAGGCCACTTGAAGAAATAACATCTGAACCTGAAACTCTATCAAATGAGACAGCAAAGAGACAAAACCTTCAAAATAGTTTCAGTAGCTTTGCCTTTTCAACCCTAAAATTATTCAATTGACCACTAAATATTTCAATCAACCAGTATTGACCAGTATTGACCACTTTGGGAGTATTGACCGGAACGGTTTTAACCGGTTAAAACCGCCGGTTAAAACTGCCCCTGGTTTTGACCACCCAACCTTGCTTGGAAGATTTTCCTAGGATTTCCCCCTGTAAGGCTATGGATAACATGTGGACCCCTTGCCGGGCCATTTTTTGTCCTAGGGATAAAATCTGAACAATCTTGGTAGAGGTCCATTAAATGAAGTTTTATACCAAATACCAAAGTTCTGGGCCTTCTATGTAAAGCCAGTGGGCCCCAGGCGGGGCCATAAATGGGCCCCAGGCGGGGCCATAAATGGGCCCCAGGCCTGGCCATTTATGGCCCCTGGGCTATAATTTGAGCAATCATGGTAAATATCCCCTAGATGAAGCTTCATACCAGATATCAAAGACCTGGGCCTTCTGGTTTCAGACAAGAGATTTTTAAAAGTATTTCCTATAATAGTCTATAAAAAGGAGAAGTAAAACAAAGATCAGGAATCGCTACAATTAACTTACTCCACCCAAAGACACCAAAGGGAAAGAAACACAAACATGAAGCGACCAGACCATAATGGAAACCTAAACAAAGGAAGGCCATAAGGACAGTTACCCACAAAATGGCCAAATGGCCATCCAAAATAAAAATACACAAGTGATACACACAGTAAGTAACAAACAACAACATAAATAAACCGCCACAGAATAACCGCCTTGGAACGGTCAGCGGAAAGAATTCCACTTGGGGGCATAAATCGATTTAAAATCCTGTATTCCCCTGAATGGGTCCATTTCTGGTACCAGGGCTATAATTCGAACAATATTGGTAGAGGTCCAATAGATGAAACTAAATACCAAGATGAAACTAAATACCAAATATCAAAGAACTGGGCCTTCTTGTTTAGACAAGAATATTTTTAAATGTTTTCTCTACCTAAGTCTAGATGTAAAATCAGTGGGCCTTGGGATGGGGCCATTTTTGACCAAGGGCTATAATTTGAACAATTATGGTAGAGGTAAACACCATAAACTAGATGAAGCTTCATACCAATTATCAAAGACTTGGGCCTTCTGGTTTCAGACAAGAAGGTTTCTTAAGGCTTTCCCTATGTAAGTCTATGTAAAACCAGTTGGCCCTTGGGTGGGACTGTTTTTCTAGTCCAACCTGTATTAAACAAATCCTAAGGGATAACCAAAATATGCTTGATTAAGACAGGTGCTTGCTAAAAATATCAAAGACCGGGTCCTTCTTGTTTCAGATAGGTTTTCCCTATATAAGTCAATGTAATAAAAAATGGGCCCCGGAGCGGGGTCATTTTTGACCCAAGGGCTATAATTTGAACAATCTTGGACTAGAGGTCGACTAGATCAAGCTTCTTATCAAATATCAAAGACCTGGGCCTTCTGGTTTCAGACAAGAAGATTTTTAAAGGTTTTCTCTATATTAGTCAATGTAAAATGAGTGCCCGAGGGCTATAACTTGAACATTATCATGGTATAGTGGTCCACTAGATGAAGCTTCATACCAAATTACCAATTATCAAAGACCTGGGCCTTTTGGTTTCAGACAAGAAGACTTTTAGAGGTTTTCCCTATATTAATCTATGTTAAACTTGTGGGCCTCGGACCGGGGCCATTTTTTATCCCAGGGCTATAATTTGAATAATCATGGTAGAGATCACCTAGGCTATATGAACCGTCATACAAAATACCAAAGACCTGGGCCTTGCAGTTTCAGAGAAGCTTTTTTCAAGTTTTCTGTTAAAAAATCTACTTTTGGCTCCTGTGACCTCGATGTGCAATGGGCCGAATTCATTTGAACAACTTTGAAAGAGGACCAGCTATGAATCATTCCTGCGAAGTTTGGTGAAAATCCAATCGGTGGTTCAGGAGATGTCATTTGAAGAAATTGTTTACTGACACACAGGTCGCATGACGGATGACAGACAAAATTTGATCACAAAAGATCACCTTGTCACTACGTGACAGATGAGTTAAAAAAATTACACCTAGTTTTTTACACCATTCTATGTATTTTCGTCTGCATATAACATAGCTGCTGGAAAGCGCTGCACTTGACAGCTGTATATTACAGGAACTCATATCGTTATAAATAGATTATCATTAAGTTACTGTAAGTTGTAGACAGCACTAGACACCTACCTCAATTGCTATTCCATTGTCCCATTTTGCCTCATATTTGCTTCCATTGGGAAAAAACAACGTTCCTGCACCATGGAACATTCCATCTTTCATCTCCCCTTCATACCTTGTCTCTGTTGGGAATGTGTATTTCCCTGTACCCTCAAGCCTAAAACGAAGAAAATGCAAAGATTATGGTTGATGCCAACAGTGTGACAACACCATCACGAAAACACGCCTATATAATTTTGACCCCCTTGAACCCCACTTTTATATAGTAAAACTGGGGTTTCCGGGGGTATAACTTATTTTTCTTATTTCTGCTCTAAAATATAGATTGTGGGTACTCGTTAGAACTGCCTCAATGAGGCAGTTCTAACAAGTGCCCACAACCTATATTTTGAGCAGAAATAAGAAAAATATCACAATTTTTCATCTTAAAATTTTCATTTTTTCGGCGATAAAGGTGGCAATGTATTTGTATAGGCGTGTTTGCGTAATGACCATGAACACAGACATGATAGGGACAATTGAGTTGATGTCAGCAGCTGCCATTTTGATTTTTTTGGAGATAATATATATACATGTATGCTTCAGTTTTTAATGTTATGATTTAATCATATTTCAGTGAAAAAAATCCCAACAGCAAGGGGAAAAATCACATTGTATTGACGATCAAAATCAGCCCTAGAAGTGGTTCAATTGACTTTTCCAGAGAAAATTTGGATTATTTAGTCATTTTTTTTTCTGGTTTTATGGCCCTCTCAAGATTATTTCACTCATATTGAGTCAATCTTTAATCAGAGTGGTGGAATACCGGAGTACCCGAAGAAAAACCACCTTACCATTCGTTGCAGAACTATTAAGTCATTTTGACCTAAAGTTGGTAAGCTTTTAACGACAAAGACCGAAGCTAGAACTTCCATTATTTGGTGCTAGATGGCACTGTAGATATCTGTTTATGCATCATGAAAACACGCCTATATAATTTTGACCCCCTTGAACCCCATTTTTTTATATAGTAAAACTGGGGTTTACAGGGGTAAACCTTATTTTTCTTATTTCTGATCTAAAATAAATATTGTGGGTACTTGTTAGAACTGGGGACGGGACGCTTTACTTCACTCTCCCGTATTTTCAAAGAGAACCACGGGACAGCTTGAAAATACGGGACAACCAGAACAGTTTTTTCTTGTCCCGTCCTGTCCTGTCGTCCCTGATTTAAGCATAGGGCAACAAAAATGCCATAAGGTATTCAGTATTCAAAGTAACAAAAGCAGTATTCAAAGAAAGAAAAAGAAATAAAAATAAGCAAAATTATGTATAGCTCCCATAAACCCCACTTTACTCTGTAAAAATGGGGTTTACAGGGGGTCTTCATTTCACAGACATAAACAGAATGACATTGATAGTTGGCACTCGTTAGAACTGCTTCAAATGACCGCCCTCTATAGTTAACTATCTATCTATCTATCTTCTTATACTGAGTTGGTCATATTTGGCCATTACCTCAGTTGATTGGGTGGCTAAATTTAGAATTTAGCTAAAAAAAAACAGAGAGGCACTGGATGCATCCTTAAAACTATTTACAATCTGCATAACAGAGGTATCCTAAAACCCATACCTCCGAGTCTCAATCTTACACTGTACGAGCTTTTAACTCTTCTGCGGACTTGGCATTCACCGCAGAGGAGGGAAGACTATTCCATTGGGGAATAGTTCTGGGAAAGAACGAGTTCTTCAGGGCATCACTATAGGACTGGTATCTACGATACTGTGAGTCGTTTACTTTTAATGCCCTTGTTTGGGTTGACACTGTTACAGGGTTCAAGTACCTATCTATATTAATAGACACTGAATCAGAGTGTATCTTGTAGAAGAAGGTTAAAGAGGACTGCTCACGACAGGCCTCCAGGGACGGCCACTCTAGCTCATTAAGCATGTCACCGAAGCTACTTCTATTTTGCCATCGACTACAGGTCCATCGAGCAGCTGTCCTCTGCACCTTCTCCACCTGCTGAGTCTGAGTTTTAACATAGGGATGTCAAATGGGTGATGCATATTCAAGTTGAGGGCGAACCAATGTTTTATATGCAACATCCTTTGTCTGCCTAGGTGCAAAAGCCAAGTTACGTCTAAGGAATCCTAAAGTCCTAGTTGCTTAAGATGTAATCTCAGAGATATGTTGTCCCCAATCAAGATCTTCAGTGATGGTGATACCAAGATATTTGGCGGATTGAACATGCTCCAAAATCTGCTGGTGAAGTGTATAGTCGAACTTAATTTGCTTGTCGTGACACCCTCATTGAGTGACATTTGGCCACACTGAACTTAATTTGCCAATCGGCCTCCTACTGTGCAAGTTGATCCAGGTCATCTTGTAAAATAAGACAGTCAGAAGGAGAATATATGTTCCTTTACAGGACACAATCATCAGCAAACAAACGGACCGATGACCTGATATTATCGGGGAGATCATTAATGAAAACCAAGAAAAGGACCGGTCCAAGGACCGAACCTTGGGTGACTCCAGATAAAACAGGGACTGGCTCAGACGCTTGGCCATCAAGTAGAACTTGTTGTGAGCACCCAGAGAGCCATGAGCTAATCCACCTCCGTGTGGATCCCCTTATCCCACAGTACTCCAGTTTATGTAATAGCCTTCTGTGAGGTACCTTGTCAAAGGCCTTAGTGAAGTCCATGATGGTCAAGTCAGTCTGTTTGTGGCCACAGTTTATGGCCCCATTCAGACTGCCCACAATGTCATGGTAAAATTGAACGAGCTGCGTTTCGCAAGACCTTTAACGTCTCCAGAGTAATTGATAAGGGTGGTATCGTCGTAAATACGACTCTAAAATCGAGCAAATACGCCTAGAAATGAAGATAAAGTCGTACCAAATACGACCATCAAATTGGTGATACCCCAAGGTCGTTCCATTGCAGTCGTATCGACAATGGAAAAAAAAAACGTGAAGCCTGAGAAAAAGCAATCGAAATCACGGTAATTTTCATTGTAACATAGTCTTCAACAAAAACTGTTCCAATCTTCAAGAATGATTCGAAATTCATGCATTCATGAATGATGGCATTTGTTTTAAACACTTCAACCTTACCTTTTGACGATCATATATTGAATACTGATCCGCTTATATTTAATCAGCCTCAAGTTATGACAACTATCAACATGATTAGGAAACCGATTATTGATACGTGATTACATAACAGTATTTATTATCTAATGGAAAAGCCGCCCGCATTATTAACTTTAATAACAACGCCTGAAGCATGAACAGTAACTTTATGACAAGCGTGCATAAAAATATGATCCTGAATATTGTTAGGCAACCACATTGACTTCTACGGAGTGTCATCTTCGAGAAAAAAATTGGTTTCGACAGATCTACAGATTCACATTGTAATGTAGTAAGGAATTAAATAAGAAAACAGACGCGCAGACGATTAGAAGTTAAGACCACCTTTTCTTTTTGTGGAGAACCTGACAAAGTTTCTCCGGAAAAACGCAAGAAAAAAATCAAATGCATTCATGAGAAATTTCTGGCGGCTATTTCTCCCAAATCACAGAAATTCACATTGAAATGGATTACTCTGTATTTTGTGGAAAAACAAAACAGAAGCAACGACAACTGGGCTAGGAAAGTTATAATTAATGTAACAGCGAATATATATCTGATCAGGCAGCTTTAGCGCTAGCTCTTTCTTCTTAGCGTCCTCAGGCCGCAGATGCAAGAAAATTTGCGTCCATGAATCATTTTTTTTTTCGCGTCCTTTGACCATTGGCGAAAAACTTAACCGGAGGCTGAAAAACCTTGTTTATTGCCGTTTTCCGACATGTGTATGTCGGCGCCTTTGATTATTGCATCATGGTGGTTGTTTACTTTTGACTCCACTTCTATTTATCATACTTTTATCATCCGGACGTATTTTTTTCTCGCACCATTGTCATCAATGCACGTCTGAGATAGAACCACTGCTGCACAGGCTGATCTCTATGTCCGCCGTGTTCCGTATACATTTGACCAAAATTATATTTATGGAGTCACAATGGCAGGATTAACCTGTAATACTTGGGTACTCATATATCTAATTGTGAATCACAGGTGGTCAGCATGCAATGCATGCTTATTTACCGCTATCTATCAAGTAGCCGAGATTAAATTAACACCATAAGATGTCTCACCGGCGTCTTTGAACATTAAGCTGAATGACTGGCAGCGCATCATAAAAGAACGCAAACACAGCAACCGGGACAGACTGATTAGCTTTCACAGATGCGCTTGCTAATCTGAGTTTTCACTGGTCGCACATTTTATTGTATTTTTGCTGAGCGCTGAATTTCTCGCCTTTTACCAATTGCATGCAGTTGCTACAATTCGTGGAGATTTCCCGCCTTTGAACGCGTAGCACATAAGGCTGCTGCAGACACAAAACATGGGTTTGAAAACGCTTGATGACAATATGATCTGTGTGACGGCTGAAGACTCCGACCAGCCTGCACAGTCTGATAAAAACGAGCCTTCAATGGCGTCTGGGAAATTCCAAAAACACATACGAAGACTACGACCACATTGGCTGGATTTACATTCTTTAGAAGAAAAAGTCAAGTATTTTTTCATTTTGCTGTCTGCCAGCTTATTAACATGAAAATGTATATTGGTATGTTACGATGATAGAATATGTGTTTAACGTCTTTTACATATGGCCATTGCCACGTCTGACATTAATATAAGTGCACTTAGCAGCCATCCTGTGATGACAGATGAAGATACGACCCTAGTTTTGAATTTAGGAGTACCGATACTCTCAAAAAATCACAGGATACACCTATAGTCTTTGGTTGAAGGAGTCCCAGCAAGCATGTGTATATGGGGCCCATATGGGCAGATTCTGGGCATTTAGCCCATTTGGGTCCTATATGGGTCCCATATAGGATTTTTTGCCCATATGAGACTCATATGGGTCCCGTATACACAACATTCGATACCTGAGATGAAATTGCAATAATCTAAGATACCTTACAATTTCAGGATACATAAAAGGGCCTCAAATGGCCCCTATGTGGTACAGATATTTGACCAATTTTTTCCAATGATATCTGCTTTCTACTATATGGGGCCCATATTGGCTTGATGTGGGTAATAAGGGAAACAACTGCGCCATTAGTTAAGCACTTAAGCTTATAATAAAAAGTAAATTTCCTGATATAAAAGCAGATACTGACGACAATAACAAAATAAAATTAATGGTTTTATACATCACAAAATGAAAATAGCTATTAACTTCCATTTAGATATTTGCACGACATGGACATTGTTTTAGGTCATGTTTTTTTTATTTATTAGAACTCATTGTTTTCCCAGTTACTTTTAAAATTGAGGGCGATATAATCACGCAAGAATTTACCAATTCTAACTAGAATTTGTTTTTCTACAAAAACACAGATGTCTCCCCCGTTTTTGACTGCTAAGTATAACCTTGACATTGGAGGTATTGAGCTGGGTCTTGTGTGCAACACATCATATAATGAAGATGAACATTTCTGCATAGTAACTTGAAAAAAGTTCATAGAAAAATAAAAAAGTTATTGGCCGTAAACAAAAAAAGCACTTTTTTACCTTTGACCTCTAAGTATGGCCTTGACCTTTGCGGTACAACACATCGTCTCATGATGGTTAACATTTCTGCCAAGTAATTTCATAATCCATCAAAGAATAAGGAAGTTATTGACTGTCCTTTTTTTACCTTTGACCTCTAGGTATGACCTTGACATTGGAGGAATGGACCTAGGTCTTGCACATGGTCCAACTTTCAAGCCTCTAGCTCCAATAGTTTTTGAGATATCTTGCTGACAAGATTTTATTAAAAAAAATTTAAAGGGCAATAACTCGTGAAAGGGGCATAATCCGGATGAGAAAAAAAATACGCGTAAGCTTATTTTCCATCAGGAATGCATATATGAAATTTCAAAACCATAGCATACACAGTTCTAAAGTTCTGCTATGCATCACTTTTAGCATTCATTACAATGGGCACAAATTACCAAAATGACAAAGGGCCATAACTCGCAAAGTATTTTTCGGAATTTTGTCAAAATTTAATCAGTTCATATACTCTTCACCACCAATATACTCAACAACTTTCAAGGGTCTAGCTCCAATAGTGTTTGAGATATTTTGCTGACAAGATTTTATTAAAAAAATTTCAAAGGGCAATAACTCTTGAAAGGGGCATAATCCGGACGAGAAAAATAATACGCGGCAACTTATTTTCCATCAGAAATGCATATATGAAATTTCAAAACTATAGCATATGCGGTTCTAAAGTTATGCTATGCATCACTTTTAGCATACATTACAATGGGCACAAATAATTACCAAAATGACAAAGGGCCATAACTCACTAAGTATTTTTCGGAATTTTGTCATAAGTTAATCAATTCATCTACTCATCACCAACAATCTATTCACCAACTTTCAAGGCTCTAGCTCCAATAGTTTTTGAGATATCTTGCTGACAAGATTTTATTAAAAAAATTTCAAAGGGCAATAACTCTTGAAAGGGGCATATTCCGGATGAGAAAAAAAATACGTGTCAGCTAATTTTCCATGAGGAATCCATATATGAAATTTCATAACCCTAGCATACACGGTTCTAAAGTTCTGCTATGCATCACTTTTAGCATACATTACAATGGGCACAAATTACCAAAATGACAAAGGGCCATAACTCACAAAGTATTTTTCGGAATTTTGTCAAAAGTTAATCAGTTCATCTACTCATCACCATCAATATATTCACCAACTTTCAAGGCTCTAGCTCCAATAGTTTTTTAGATATCTTGCTGACAAGATTTTATTAAAAAAAATTTCAAAGGGCAATAACTCTTGAAGGGGGCATAATCCGGACAAGAAAAGAAATATGCGTAAGCTAATTTTCCATGAGGAATCCATATATGAAATTTCAAAACCCTAGCATACACGGTTCTTTAGTTATGCTATGCATCAAAAGCGTAACTGACGGACGAACGGACCAGAACCAATATGCCCCTCCAACTTTTTCAAAGTTGGGGGCATAATAAGAAAGTTATTGACAGAACACAAAAAGGCCCTTTTTTTACCTTTAACCTCTATGTATGACCTTGACCTTTCAGGTATTAAACTGGGTCATGCGTGCAACACATCATCTCATGGTGGTTAACATTTCTGCCTAGCAATTTCAAAATCCATCTAAAAATAAGAAAGTTATTGACCAAACATGTAAAAAGGCCCCTTTTTTACCTTTGACCTCTATGTATGACCTTGACATTTTAGGTACCAAACTGAATCATGCATGCAACACATCTTCCCATGATAGTTTATATGTTTGCCAAGTAACTTCAAATTCTATTTAAAAATAGGCAAGTTATTGACAAAACCCGAAAAAAGGCCCCTTTTTTTACCTTTGACCTCTAAGTATGACCTTGACCTTTGAGGTACCAACCTGGGTCATACGCGCAACACATCGCCTTATATTGGTTCACATTTCTGCCATGTGATTTCAAAATCCATCTCAAAATAAGAAAGTTATTGACCAAATACGAAAAAAAAAGCCCACTTTTTGACCTTTGACCTCTAAGTATGACCTTGACCTTTGAGGAACCGACCTGCCTCATGCGCACCACACATTGTCTTATGGTTGTTAATAATTATGCCAAGTAATTTTAAAATCCATCTCAAAATACGAAAGTTATTGACCAAATACGAAAAAAAAGGCCCCTTTTTTGACCTTTGACCTCTAAGTATGACCTTGACCTTTGAGGTACCGACCTGCCTCATGCGCACCACACATCGTCTTATGGTTGTTTATATTTCTGCCGAGTAATTTTAAAATCCATCAAAAAATAAGAAAGTTATTGACCGGACAGGATTTGCCTATACATATATACATACCAACAAACTTCCAAGGGAGATAATTCAAAAAGTATAAATGCGAGAGTTATGGTTCTTGCGCACTGCACGTCGTCTAATGCTGATTAATATTCAGACCAAGTTTCGTGAAGATAGCTCTAACGGTTTTCAAGTTACAGAGCGGACACGAATGTGTGACAGACAGACAGACGGACAGACAGACGCCCGGGGGAAAAACAATATGTCTCTCCGAAAAAAAAAATTTCGGGGGAGACATAATTATTGAAAAGAATGCCTTAGTCTTTAAGGCATCTACTGTATACATGTGCAATAAGTTGCACAAGTGGGCCTCTCTCTGTTGGGACCTAACCAGCCCATCAAGTGGGCTGGAACAATGAAGACTTGTAATTATTTATATGGACCTTTTCTCTTGCTTTTAAATATGAGATTACCCACATAGAACCCATATGCTACCAGGGTTTTCCTAACCTTCAGAATCAGGGTCCAGGGGCCGCTGGATTTGGGAAAACTAGCTCGCTAATATTTACAGTTGGGATTTAAATCAGCTGTAACTTTGTCAATTTTTGTTCAATTTTCATGAATTTTTATCAAAATGTAGCACAACATCAGAAATTGGGAAATTTGTTACAAAATTTGGGAATATCTGTCTCTAAATTGAGAAAAACAGGGGCCAATTACTGGCCCCAAAGTTGCACTAGGAACAGGGGTGTGGAAATACCAATTTTTTTCACTTGTCCACGGACAAGTCAGACCAAAAATTCTACTTGTCCGCAGATTTTTTCACTTGTCCGGATTTTCAAAATAAACTCCACATTTAACTTCCCATTAATTTCTACCTTTGCAAAGGCTTTATGGAGTGGTCCTGGTTTTGATTTTTTATTTTTTTGTTCAGGACTGGCCAAACAAGACACATGTTTAGAGGACAGTTGGTGTGTTGTGAGGGTGTCTTTCCTAGATAAACTGTCAATACTTTTGCCTGTATACAAGGCTGAAGATGTGTCTGCGATCCTAGGAAACTCTCGGCATATATAACAATATGCTGTCCCGGACTCACTCACTACGGAGCCAGCTAAATTCAGAAAACCAAGAATCCTGAAATGTTCTGACTCGTTTAGCATCATAGTCCCGATCTCTATCAGCTTTTGATTTTCGTTTTTTTCCTTGTCGACTGTCATCTCGTTTCTTTGGTTCAGTTGCGCTAGTTCTGACAACGAATTTATCCATGTTTCCCGCAAAGTGTCAAAATTGTTTACGTTTCCGGTTCCTATTTGCCTAGTTACCGTGTGTAATTTCGCGGTTGGTTGAAACAGCGAAATACCCCAAACTACCTCGCCTCAATAAAACGTAGTTTTTACGTTTATGAATGCCAACGGTTACAAAAATTAGATATAAAAAAGAAATTAATTGTAATTAACAATTTCATGTCAGTAACGCTCACGGAAGCACATAAACTAAAAAAATATTGCTCTGGAAAGTTTTTGGTGTTGGGGGTGTTTTGGGGTGGTAGCGCTGTTTCAACAGACCGCAAAATCACGCGAGTTTGACCTCAAAAGTGTTGACCAATCAGAAGACACATAACAATGCTAAATTTAGACGCGAAAGTTCGATGGTTTTTCCGAAAGATATTTGTGCAACAAAACATTTGCGAGCTACCATTTATCAATTAAAACGGAATTTATCGGCGAATTTCTCTCCATATTGAAACCTCAGCATTACCGAAAATTTCGGCCAAAATTTCTACTTGACCGCGGACGAGCGAACTGAAAAAAACGTGCTTGTCCGCCAGCAAAAAGTCCCGAGTCGGACGAAGGATTTCCACACCCCTGCAGGAAAATCCCTGGCTACCCATATGGGCTGGCCCATGTGGGTCCCAGGTGGAATCGTGTTGCAAATCTCCTATGGGCCCTATATGGAATGCCTATATAGGACCCACGGGAACAAGACAATTCATCGACAAGACAATTCATCGACACAAATGAAGACAACTCATCGACACTTTTTGAAGACAATTCATCGACACATTATTATGTTGAAATTATACACAAGCTGATAAAATGAAGACACTGTTTTGAAAATAAAATGATCTTTTATCACGTTTATGATCAAAATAACGAATTTAGAAACATTTAATTCAATATTTTGGCTTATTGACCCTTTTAACCGCATAAAAGAAAGCAGTCACTTGGAACTTGGTCAAGTATTATTCAAAACTTTCATAATCAAAATAAAAAAGATGGAAAGTGAAGCTGGATTTTGAGTTACATGTATGTTTGCATTTTTTCCCTAAATTTTCAGCATTAAATAAGATTCTGCACAAATCAAAACGATTCTAACGATAACGCCAAACAACGATTCTAACGATAACGCCTAACGTTTATAGGCAGAAATATGAAACGTAAACATAATCCCATTTAACCCATTTAGTACCATATACCCCAAAACGGGTACCCTTGCAAACAGTGTAGGCTCAGCTCAGACGCCTCAGAACGCGGCGTCTGATCAGGGCCTACACTGTTTGCAAAAAGTTTACAAATCTCGAGGCTAAATTATCCTTCAACTCCAGTGGTCGTACTATCAATACTGCCACTACATAGCAATCAGCATCCTAAACGCTACATGCTATCCTCAATTACTTTGAGATAGCTCCCCGACAGTCACTTTTTTGCGACATCAAATCAGACGAGGAAACTATTGCGGTTAAAATGGTCAATAAGCCAAAATATTGAAATATTTTTTTCTAAATTCATAATTTTGATCATAAACGTGATAATAGGTAATTTTATTTTCAAAACATTGTCTTCATTTTATCAGCTTGTGTATAATTTCAACATAATAATGTGTAGATGAATTGTCTTCAATTGTGTACGTCGATGAATTGTCTCCAAAAACCGTGTTGATGAATTGTCTTGTCGATGAATTGTCTCGATTCCGGACCCACATGGAATCCCATATGGGACCCAGATGTGTCCCATATATTTTGCTGGCTGGGGTAACAGTACTCCTCTGGCAAAAGCTTTTTTTTTTTTTGGCCAAATTCTAAATTTAGCCACGCACCCAACTGAGGTAATGGCCAAATGTGACCGACTCAGTGTAAGAAGATAGATAGATAGATAGAATAACACTGTGTCTCGATCCAAGATACAACAACAACAACAGATATGGAGATATTCCATATTGTGAGGCACTGTCCCAAGCTTGACAGCTATCAAGCAGACAGATATGATAAAACAAAAAATATACCTAGAGAAGAAAGATAATGTAAATTTTGCAATCTTAATCAAGTTGAAAACGAATTTCACCTTTTAACACAATGTACATTATATGAGGCGGAAAGGGCAGCTCTTTATACAAATATTTCCTGCAACAATCCAAATTTTATTTTGCTTAAGGATGAAGATAAAGCTAAATGGATATTGCTACAAGAAAATATGGATGTCCTAGGCTATTTGGGTCTGTATTTTATTCTTTGTATGGACAGAAGAATGCATTACAAATCAATAACATAAATTTCTAGAGGCACACCAGCATTCCTACAGTATCACAGTATCAGAATAACAATTGTAATTGTTTTGCCTACATGTTTTTTTTTTTTTTTTTATTGTTGTTTTTTTTTTTCTGCCCGAAAGGGTCCATGATTGGAAAAAAGAAATTCTATTCTATCAATAATGATGTCTTGTGAAAAGAGTTCGTG
The DNA here is from genome assembly GCA_963580285.1 of Lucinisca nassula. Lineage (NCBI taxonomy): Eukaryota > Metazoa > Mollusca > Bivalvia > Lucinida > Lucinidae > Lucinisca > Lucinisca nassula. Next base: position 54,038,460 of record OY757010.1, read on the forward strand.
GTTATGCCGTGCTTTTCAATGCCTCCCGCCCCACCAAACTCACTAAATTTCTGTTTCATTTACGACAACTAGTACATACTGAAATTGAGACTTTTGCTTATTGCTCAGGTTTATACTCAATGTTTTAGGAAAGACGAGCAAAAACAACAAAATAAATATGTGCTTTTAACGGTATAATCTATTGAGCATTTTCTTTTTATTAAATGTTTGCATTTGTTTTCCGTAGTTGTGCGGATTACCGTCCATTTTTATAGTCTCCCTCGTACGAACTGCCAGTGTACTCCATCTTGGATTTACACGGTCTCCATAGCAACCCACGTGATTATGGGAAAGTATAAAACCCGGGAGTAACACCCGGGAGCCGGGAGTAAAATCCGGGAGTAAATTTTGGCAATCGAATAAAGGTATTAAACATTAACATATCTAGATGAAATTTGGATCAAAAGTAGAATATTGACTCCTCTTTAAAATGCATATAAGTTTTATATTAATAATTGAGTACTTTTCAAGATATGAACCGAAATATATGACCATGTCACAAAAAAATCGCCCGGGAGTAGCTTTTTGCGGTATTGACGATGTCAAGCATTTTGCAAAATATGTTCAGTCTGGGATTGCTACAAGAATAAGTTTGTGTATTATCAATTAAAAACATATCATAGATTAGAAATATACAAAAAATAAAGTAATTTCATCGCTCCGTGAAGTAAGTAATTGGCCCGGGAGTAGGCCGGGAGTAATTTCTGGGTTGAAATCGGCGTTTATTGGCGTTATTGCCTATGTCACATACATTGTATTTATTAAACATAGTCTTTGTACCATGACAGCTAATAGCAAAGGCACTGATCAGACTTCGGAGGTAATAGTGTCATCGTTTCTACATTATACGGCCATAAAACAAATAGCGCCAAATATAAATGTCCCCGTCACATAAAATCATAGGCGCAGGAGCAGGGCGTGAGTTGGGTTTCGGGGTTTGGATGTGTGTCGAGTCCCGATATGACAAGTAAATAAATTCATGTACTCCATGCTGAATCTTAGCTCTTCTTCTGACAAATGTTTAAGAAATACAATGTATGTGATAGAAGCAGTAAGGCCGAGAATAAGGCAAATAAACGCCGATTTCAACCCAGAAATTACTCCCGGCCTACTCCCGGGTCAATAATTTACCAGGCGGAGCGATGAAATAAATTTAATTTTGCATTTTTTTAATCTCTGACATGTTTTTAATTAAGAACACATAAAGTAATTCTTGTAGAACCCCCAGACTGAACATATTTTGCAAAATGCTTGACATCGTCAATACCGCAAAAGTTACTCCCGGGCGAAATTTTGCGACGTGGTCGTATATTTCGGTTCATATCTTGAAAAGTACATGGTAATAATGTTAACACTTATGTGCATTTTAAAGAAACATCTATATTCTACTTTTGATTCAAATTTCATCCAGATATTTTAATGTTTAGTACCTTTATTCGACTGTCAAAATTTACTCCCGGATTTTACTCCCGGCTCCCGGCCGTTACTCCCGGGTTTTATACTTTCCCCGTGATTATTGCTACCGCACCGCACCAATTTCAGCTTTATGAAAGCGCATGGGATTTGTGATCTAAAGGTTGCGGGTCGAGCCTCACGCTGACCAAAGAGTTGTGCCCTTGAGCAAGGCACTTCATCCACATTGCTTAAAAAGTAGTGGTTACCACCAGGAAATCCTACTCGTAATGATCAGATGTGAGCGAGAAGCAGTAACAGGCGAAAAGAAAAAAAAAAAAAGATAGAAAGAAAGCCACACACAGACTGACTTGATCATCATGACACAACCGAGTGTTGTCAGACAGTTGAGTGTGCAGAGCTCTTTATCTTTATTATTGTTTGACTCAAAGTTGCCCAGTATACTAAACTGAAGGTCTCCCTGCTCCCCATGGCCTTGATTCTTTGGTTCACCCTTTGGAAAATAAGAACGCAACCAGATGATGGAAATCAGGAGTGCAGGATTGCAAAAGAGCAACACTGCGATAAAACTTCTCAGTACTTGGCTTTAACTAGGAAGCTAGGAAACAAACGACGTTCGGAGGGCTTACGCAACTTCAAGTCCTCATGTGGAACAAATTTGGCCATTCTATTGATCTTGGCTGAGACATTGAAACTAACCCCGGTCCAAGGTTTCGCTGTGGGCTGTGCAAAAAATATTGCAAAGACTCTCAGAAATGGGTAGAATGTGAGGACTGTGAAAAGCGTTTTCCTTTCTGGTGTTCTGAATTGGATGAAAATCAATTGCAAGAGCTTGAAATTGGAATTGGAACTTGGTATTGCAAAGACTGCAAAGCAGACTGTGGCCTATGCAGCGGTGATGTTCTGAATGAACATAAGACCGTTCGGTGTGACCAGTGTGAAATGTGGATTCACACGGATTGCGCTTTCTTTTCTGATGCCGAGTATGAAAAACTGGTAAACCCGAGTTGTTCATGGATATGCCCGAAGGCGAGGTTTTTAATTTTTATGACTCGTTCTTCAGCGAACCCATAGAACTGGAAGAAAGAAATAAATTTGACCCTCTGTCAAAGGAAAAAGGAGTTAAATCTCCGACTATTGACACGAGAAAGCCGAATTTTGTAAAAGGTTTGAAATTTTGCAGTATAGACATAAACGGTTTTAGAGGCAAAATACTTGAACTTTTAGCTTTCCTTGATACTTGTGGCTATTCAGGAAACAAAGATTGACAGTTCAATTATGACTTCGGAGCTTTTCCCAGAAACTTGCTAATACAGTGTCTACAGAAAAGATAGAAACACTTATGGCGGCGGGGTGATGTTGCTCGTTCACAGAGACATCTCTCATATGCAATTCAGGGAACTGGAAAACGACTCAGAATCTGTTTGGGCTAAGGTTTTTGCAAACAAAACTTACCACTTTATTGCAAGTTGGTATCGACCACCTAACGACACAGTTGAAAACTTCCATTTATTTAAAGATCAGCTTGATCGCATTAAGTCTCAGAATAAGGGTAAAAAACTACCACAGTACATGTCCAAGGATACTTCAACTTCAGAGAGATTATTTGGCCAGATAGACTCAGCAAACAAAGCACGATGCTGAGTCCGTCAGAAGGTGTGATTGAAGAAAAAGTATTGGAGTTTAGGCGAATTGAAAGTAAAAACAGTGTTAGCAAAGTAGGGATTAAAGTCAGATAAAATCAATATTTCATGGTTCATGGCATTGGATGATGGAGGGTGCATATGGTCGATCTAAAAGAATCCCGATCGGAGCACACACCAGCATGAGGAGGAAGGTGATTCCATTGTACCACAGCCAAGGGAAAGAAACTGTATTTATAGTAACTCGCAGTAGTAGGGATCTGAATGTAGTGCATAGTATGCATGTTAACAGATATATCAATAGCCAGAAGAAAGATAGGCAAGGTATCCCACCCCTTTATAAAAGAGGAGGAAACGGGTTCGCTGCATCCGACTCTGAAAGGGCAGAGGAATTGGTTGGTCAATTCAATGATGCATTTAATAAAACTGAGTTCAACGAGGTTCCATTGACTGGAAGATTGGCCCCTTTCATGGAAAATATTGTTGTATCATCGGCGGGAGTGATCAAGTTACTTAAAGGCTTGAACCCGTCTAAAGCTTTAGGGCCTGATGAGCATCTGAAGGAACTAGCAAACGAGTTAGGTCCAGTTTTTGCTTATCTTTTCCAACAATCTCTGAATACGGTGAAATTCCCAAAGAATGGCTCCTAGCGAACATCTGTCCACTTTTCAAAAAAGGAGACAGGGCTTTAGCTCGAAATTATCGCCCGGTGTCACTGACCTGTGTTCTATGGAAATTGCCTGAACACATAGTCTACTCAAACATCATGGCCCACTTGGATGATCATAAACTTTTGTCAGACAGGCAACATGCATTTCGGAAAAGGCATAGTTGCGTAACTCAGTTGAGCACGGTTATTAATGATTGGGCTAAAATCTTGTAAAAAGTGGGGCAGGTGGACACATTTATTCTGGATTTCGAGAAGGCTTTTGACACTCCTCCTCATGTACTACTTAAATCCAAATTATTTGGTTATGGAATTGGAGGGAAGACTCTCAAACGGATAGATTCCTTCCTCTGCTACAGAAAACAGCGTGTTGTTGTTAATGGTGAATCTACAGTATGGGCGCCAGTTTTATCTGGGGTCCCCGTGGGGATGTTCTTGGTCCGCTGCTATTCTCCCTGTACACCATGATATCCCCACTGACATTGACTCGGAAATAAGGATGAACGCAGACTACTGTGTTTGCTATCGGGAAATCAGAGATACTGAGGACTCAATGAAACTTCAGAAGGATATAGATATATTAGGGTGTTTGGCACGAAAATGGGGCATGGGATTTCAACCCGTTAAATGCAATATTATGCAGATAACTAGGAAGAGAATAAATAAAATTGAGGCTTCTTACACCTTAGAGGGAACGGTCCTCGAAAATGTGAATTCCATTAAATACTCACGATTGGAGATGGAATACACACATTAGCAACATGTGTACAAAGGCGAATAGAACACTTAGTTTCCTGAGGCGAAATCTTCAATGGATGTGAAAGAGATAGCATATAGGGGATTTGTTCGCCCAATCTTGGAATATGGTAGTTGCATCTGGGACCCAAAATGGAGTGGTCCTCAATGAAGAAATCGAAAAAGTTCAGAATAGAGCTGCTAGATTTGTAATAAGCAATTACTGCTTTGAAACTAGGAGCATGACTGGAATTCTAGGAAAATTAAGATGGGAGTCTCTCAAGAAAAGGAGAAGAGACAGTAGGCTCATACTCTTGTACAAAGGTCTCAAGGGTGCTGCCAGCATTCCAACGGATGTTCCCCCATTTATGCGCTGCAGAAAGCACCATTCAATTACGTTTCAGACCCTTACTGCAAGAACTGGCATTTATAAAGAATCGTTCTTCCCCCGAACCATTAGAGATTGGAATGCCCTTCCCGATTCGATTATTTCGACGGCTGAAGGTGCTGAGGATTGTGTAGCTGAGTTTACCTCTTTGGTTAGAGCTACGGACTAACTTCCCATATCACAGGTCCTGGTGTATCAATGTTATTTGACGTGTCACCAGTAACAATTCTGATTCTGACAACAAGTTGTACTTGATTGCCAAGCGTCTGATCCAGACCCTGTTTTATCTGGTGTCCCCCAAGGTTCGGTCCTTTTCTTGGTATTCATTGATGATCTCCCTGATAATATCAGGTCATCTGTCCGTTTAAATGTTTGCTGATGATTGCTGGTTTCTTCGACGTAACTAGGCTTTCGCACCTAGGCAGACAAAGGATTTTGCATACATATGTTGTATAAAACATTGGTTCGCCCTCAACTTGAATATGCATCACCCATTTGCCATCCCTATGTTAAAACTCAGATTCAGCAGGTGGAGAAGGTGTAGAGGACACTTGCTCGATGGATCTGCCGACGATGGCAAAATAGAAGCAGCGTCGGTGACATGCTTAACGAGCTAGAATAGCCGTCCCTTGAGGCCCTTCGTGAGCAGGCCTCTTTAACCTTCTTCTATAAGATACATTCAGGTACAGTGACAATTAATAAAGACGAATACTTGACCCCTGCGACAGTTTCAACCCGAACAAGGGCATCAGCAGTAAACATCTCACAATATCGTAGATACATATATATATATAATGCTTTTCAAATTAAAATGAAATGAGGCTCATGAAGGTTTGCACTCCTTTGTTCCTGAGGTGTCTACACAAATGATGTATCAGAGTTGGTGGATAACGTATTGAAAATTTATAGCATAGTTGTATTCGAAAACAAATGCTAATGCTGATTTTTTTTCTATGTTCACACTGGTAAAGGCAAGCGCGTAGGGTAAGGAATAAACGCAAAGGATGCCCAGGATAAGGAAGAAAATGGCGGACTCGGGATCACATGTGCAGGTTTGTTGTTCTTCTAGATCTGGTGTTCTGGTTATTAATCAATACGGTTGCTCACATTAGCTTCACGGATAGCACATGTTATTCACAACTTTATCTTCGATGGTCCGAATTCGACAGTTACAGCCAGTCAAACGGAGAACCGGACACAGTGGAGACGCAACCACGAAATCTCCCTCCTTTACATGAAACTCTTCTGGGAAGATGGCATGCACTTTTTGTTTGTTGTAGACATACACATGATAAATCGGACTGTTGCAAATACAATTTAAGGAAAATTTGAAATTGGACGGCCCACAGTGAGAAATCCTAGTTCCATTTTCAATTCAACGCCCATACCATCGAAGATAAATTTGTGAATAACATGTGCTTTGCGTGAAGCTAATGTGAGCAGCCGTATTGTTATGCCCCGCCTATTCGGAGAATAGCGGAAGGGCATTAAGTTTTACCCCTGTCCGTCCATTCGTTCGTCCGTACACACAAATGGATAGATAGGTGGCTATGAACTTGGACAGAATCAATGTAAGTCAATGAGAGAAAGTGCGATTTATTCCGTTAGACACATAAAAGGTCTGTTATGTGGTTAAAATTAGCCACCTAAGTATCAATCTTGCTCAAAATAGCCACATAAGTATCCATTTGTGAGAACGTCCGTCCGTCCGTCCGTCCTGACATTGTGTCCGGGCCATAACTCCTAAACTGTATGGAATATATTCATGAAACTTCACAGGTGCATTCATCTACTGAGACGATGTGTCATGAACAAGGAAGACAACTCTTGCATTTTTGGTTTTTGGATTATCTACCCTTGACTTAGTATCATATAGTAAACCGTGTCCGGGCCATAACTCCTAAACCGTACGGAATATATTCATGAAACTTCACATGTGCATTCATCACACTGAGACGATGTGTCATGAACAAGGAAGACAACTCTTGCATTTTTTGTTTTTGGATTATCTGCCCTGGACTTAGTACCATTTAGTAAACCGTGTCCGGGCCATACCTCCTAAACTGTATGGAATATATTCATGAAACTTTACAGGGGCATTCATCACACTGAGACGATGTGTCATGAACAAGGAAGACAACACTTGCGTTTTTAGTTTTTGGATTATCTGCCCTTGACTTAGTATGTTTCCTCAGGCTTTCTTTCCGGATCATTACAGGGTCACTGATGAGGCTTTATTAGCCGAAACTACGTAGTATGACCCATCTTCTTTCTTATGAATGTTTTCGTTGCTCTTAAAGGAACTCATTTTTTATTTTTATTTGCCTTCACTGCAGCTGGTGTTGTGCCGTGTGGCGGCCGTAAAACGTCTCCCCGTACATCAACCATAGTGCAGTTTATATTTTACTTTCGGTCCTTTGAGATCAGCGTGAATATTCTGAGAAATCGGAAATAAATTATTGGTTTAGACTCATATTCTAGACAGGTTTTTTTATTATTTGGACCCCATTTTGATTTATATCAGTCTTTGAATCGACTACCTATTCGAAAATCGCAAAATTGCAGTATGTTTCCTCAGGCTTTCTTTGCCGGATCATTTGAGGGCCACTGACGAGGCTTTATTAGCCGAAACTACGTAGTATGAACCATCTTATTTCTTATGAATGTTTTCATTGCTCTTAAAGGAACTTATTTTTGATTTTTATTAGTACCATATAGTAAACCGTGTCCGGGCCACAACTCCTTAACCGTATGGAATATATTCATGAAACTTCACAGGTGCATTCATCACACTAAGACGATGTGTCATGAACAAGGAAGACCACTCTTGCATTTTTGGTTTTTGGATTATCTGTCCTTGACTTAGTACCATATAGTAAACCGTGTCCGGGCCATAACTCCTAAACCGTTTGGAATATATTCATGAAACTTCACAGGTGCATTCATCACACTGAGACGATGTGTCATGAACAAGGAAGACAACTCTTGCATTAATGTTTTTTGGATTAGCTGCCCTTGACTTAGTACCATATAGTAAACCGTGTCCGGGCCATAACTCCTAAACCGTATAGAATATATTCATGAAACTTCACAGGTGCATTCATCACATTGAGACGATGTGTCATGAACAAGGAAGGCAACTCTTGCATTTTTGGTTTTTGGATTATCTGCCCTTGACTTACTACCATATAGTAAACCGTTTCCGGGCCATAACTCCTAAACAGTATGGAATATATTCATGAAACTTCACAGGTGCATTCATCACACTGAGCGATGTGTCATGAACAAGGAAGACAACTCTTGCAGTTTTGGTTTTCGGATTATCTGCCCTTGACTTAGTACCATATAGTAAACCGTGTCCGGGCCATATCTCCTAAACCGTATGGAATATATTCATGAAACTTCACAGGTGCATTCATCACACTGAGACGATGTGTCATGAACAAGGAAGACAACTCTTGCATTTTTGGTTTTTGGATACTCTGCCCTGGACTTAGTACCATATAGTAAACCGTGTCCGGGCCATAACTCCTTAACCGTATGGAATATATTCATGAAACTTCACAGGTGCATTCATCACACTAAGACGATGTGTCATGAACAAGGAAGACCACTCTTGCATTTTTGGTTTTTGGATTATCTCCCCTTGACTTAGTACCATATAGTAAACCGTGTCCGGGCCATACCTCCTAAACTGTATGGAATATATTCATGAAACTTACAGGTGCATTCATCACACTGAGACGATGTGTCATGAACAAGGAAGACAACTCTTGCATTAATGTTTTTTGGATTAGCTGCCCTTGACTTAGTACCATATAGTAAACCGTGTCCGGGCCATACCTCCTAAACCGTATGGAATATATTCATGAAACTTCACAGGTGCATTCATCACACTCAGACGATGTGTCATGAACAAGGAAGACAACTCTTGCATTTTTGGTTTTTGGATTATCTGCCCTTGACTTAGTACCATATAGTAAACCGTTTCCGGGCCATAACTCCTAAACAGTATGGAATATATTCATGAAACTTCACAGGTGCATTCATCACACTAAGCGATGTGTCATGAACAAGGAAGACAACTCTTGCAGTTTTGGTTTTCGGATTATCTGCCCTTGACTTAGTACCATATAGTAAACCGTGTCCGGGCCATTTCTCCTAAACCGTATGGAATATATTCATGAAACTTCACAGGTGCATTCATCACACTGAGACGATGTGTCATGAACAAGGAAGACAACTCTTGCATTTTTGGTTTTTGGATTATCTGCCCTGGACTTAGTACCATATAGTAAACCGTGTCCGGGCCATAACTCCTAAACCGTTTGGAATATATTGATGAAACTTCACAGGCGCATTCATCACACTGAGACGATGTGTCATGAACAAGGAAGACAACTCTTGCATTTTTTGTTTTTGGATTATCTGCCCTGGACTTAGTACCATATAGTAAACCGTGTCCGGGCCATAACTCCTAAACCGTATGGAATATATTCATGAAACTTCACAGGTGCATTCATCACACTGAGACGAAGTGTCATGAACAAGAAAGACAACTCTTGCATTTTTGGTTTTTGGATTATCTGCCCTTGACTTAGTACCATATAGTAAACCGTGTCCGGGCCATAACTCCTAAACCGTATGGAATATATTCATGAAATATATTTTTTATGAATGGCATTTGGCGGGGGTATCCGTGTCCAATGGACACGTTTTTCTTGTTTAATACCCATAGCACCAGATCTAGAGCAACAACAAACCTGCACATGTGATCTCGAGTCCGCCATTTTCTTCATTATCCTGGGTGGAAAATTTCCTTATCCTGTGCGTTTGTTCCTAACCCTGCGCGCTTGGCTTTTCCAGTGTGATGTTAGGCCGAACAGTGTTTAAAGTTCCTCATCTGATTATTTCATAACTCAATATTTTTCATCGCGCGACTCATATCCGCGCAGCAGAGCCATGCAGCTCAGTCATTAAAATCGGAGTCCTGAACTCTATGCACTGAGCATTCCGAGCTGCCCTGGCGAATACATGAGAAAGAAACATTCATGGGAGATAAAGATAGGTAGTGTTTGTAAAACTTACAACTTCACACGTACACTAGTACCGCTCATTGCCTATAAAATACAAACGTGTGGTTATTTTTTTTTTCCATCTGCTCCACATATAGATTATGGATGATGGATAGAACCGCCAAGATAATTAAACAATGTCTGTACAGCAGAACCTCGATGGCTCGAACACCGATGACTCGTTTACAATGGATGTGTCGAACCCATTATTGAGTCCCTAGCGAAATCCTCTACATAAGAAATAGGGGGGGATAATTAAGGAGATTTTAGTATTAGCTCGCCTTACGAAAGTAAGGGGGAGCTATTGCCATACCCCCGGGCGTCCGGCGTCAGCGTCGGCGTCAGCGTCAGCGTCGGCGTCGGCGTCCGCATTTGGTTAAAGTTTACCTGCAAGCTCTTATATGTGATGTTTTACTTATTTTGAATATATAATTAATAATTGCTAAAAAAAACAATATTTAACATTATCATTGTACTTCATTTTACAGGTTTTTTGGCTTAAATTTGACTTTTTGAGAAGTTAATATTTTCCTCTGTATTACCTCCCTTACTTCTCTGTGTTAAAGTTTACCTGCAAGCTGCGTGAGTTCAAATCCCGGGGGAGGAACATTTTTTTTTCTTTTCTTATTTTTTTCTTTTTAAAAACATAGCAGGGTCTTGGGCTCAAGGTCAAGGTCAAGGTCACTGTGGCTATTTTTAGAAAAAACTTTGTCATCGCTCTTGCGCCTTCATTTATTGATGGATTTTAATATACCTTGACACAAATGTTTGGTATGATGATATCTTGAGTAACTTTGACTTTCCGGGTCAGGGGCTGAAGGTCAAGGTCACTGTGGCTATTTTTTAGAAAAACTTGATCATTGCTCTAGTGTCCAGATTTATTGACGGATTTTAAGATAACTTCATACAAATAATGGGTATGAAGTTCAACTTTCAGGGTCTGGGGCTCAAAGTCAAGGTCACTGTGGCTATTTTTAGAAAAACTTTGTCATCACTCTTAAGTACCTACATTTATTGATGGATATAATGTAATTTTACACAAATGCTAGGCTAGGCTTTTTTTAATTTGTCTTGCTCTAGGGGATTTGTATCGTATGTGATGCCTTGTTATTACTTGGTAGTTTGTAGAATTTTTTTTTATCAAATATAGATTTCTTTTTCATTTTTTTTTTGCAGTGGAAAGGCTAGAAAACAGGATGATTAGGGGTACATTGTGGTTCTCTTTCATTTGCTGCAGTCTATTGGGCTGTTTTACAGAAGAAAATTTTTTGATAACTTGCCCTCATCCATCTTAGGCCCCAAAAGGCGAGCTATGTTGTCTTCTGACAACTCTTGTTTTATCTTGCAACTGTATGCTGTGTGTACTCATTAGAATCGCCTCGATGAGGTGATTCTAATGAGGACACACAGCATACATTTTCATTATAGAACACCGAAAAGATGTCTAAAAGTATCTCGTTATGCCTCCTGACAGTAACCTTAGTGGCTCGAACTACCCCTGTCTCGAACAGATTTTCGAGGGCCCGAAAGTGTTCGAGCCATTGAAGTTCGACTGTATTTGACCACGAAAACGGAAGGCAGTGTTTATTATTGTAAGCCCCATTTTTATTAACAGGGGTTCACAACATTTTTTTTTATGTGTTCACAACATTTCGGAAATTATTTATGTGGGATAGCAACAGCTTTCGCAGCCTATGAATGACGTTTTTGCAGATGAAAATGTAAGACACTTTGTCTGATTTTGTTCCAGATAAATTTTTTATGCTTCCAACATTTGCCCTCCCAGTCAGAAGCCATGCTGATGTACTTGAAGTCAGTTGACATGTTGTTCTGCAGAATACACATGTACATGCACCACGTTAGCAAGGTCCAGATCATTTAATGAACGGCCGGGCATATTACAGTTTATCCAGAAATGTTTACCTTTACAGTCACTTACGCCTCCAAGAAGCATAGACATTGAAGTGTTAGAAGCGCTTCAGTCACAAGCTAAATGATTGGAGAATAAATTCGAGGCCCAGTCAAGAATAGTGATACAAGTCTAAGAATGTGTTTAATACATATATTTAGGAGTGCTATCAAAGCTATATCCAGATTGCTGATATTGTTGTTGTTTTGAGCTTTTACATCCCTGTCAAGACTTTTCAGGTTATTCTGCAGACATTGCTTCTGATTTTGTGGGACTTTATTACCCGGCAATGAGATGAAATGACACCCAAGGCCCTACAGTCAAAAGAAACAGCCGATCTTCTTGGCGATTTATCCGTATTAAAAATTTCGGCCGGTTTCCTAGTCCCGATGGGCGGGTATCTAAAATCCAAATTGTATCCGACATGTGTTCCCATTAGGTACAAAAATTATAGTTATAGCTGTTCCGTTGCTAGACAACAAAGTAACGTTTGTTAACTGACCCCGGCCGTGTAGGTTTTTCTCGTTGCAACACGCACGGTCTGACAGAACATAAAACAGCACATTATAAATTTTGCTGTATCGCAAATCACCCAAGATTAAATGGTTTATCTACTGTATTAAACGTACGAAAAATCTAACTTTTCGTTCGAAATTTTGACAAAAGTGGCAAAACTCAGCCCCAGGATTTCGTGGCAAGGTTAGCAATTTGACATAAAAGAAAGCCTTAATAAGAATATTTTCAAATAAATTGAATTAAAATGCATGGTACCGCAGCTAGCACCTAAATTGACAAACCTTAACCCATATATGCCTAGTGGCCCTTTTTTGGACGTTGGCAAACAATGTAGACCCAGATCAGACGCCGCATAACGCGGCGTCTGATCTGGGTCTACACTGTTTGCTCAAAGAACATACATTTTTGTACAACTTACATTAAACAAAACAAATCTGACACCCCTATAATTGAAAATGGACAACTCCAAATTTATAAGATGGAAGATTCCATTGTCATATATGGGTTAAAATAATGTGTCACCCTAGCGTGTTGCTATATAAAGCAACATAGAATGCAAAAAAAGTGAGAAATTAAGATTAAAGATAAGGGTGTCTGTTGTTGCTAGGCAACCAGCAACTAATTAGTCGAAAAAAAAAATCAAAATATATCAGAAATAAAGTTCATGAATAATGATTTTACTAAAGGGTCATCATAACTTATTGATTGACCCTCATACAAATTATATTACAAAAAATGTCTGAAACATGCATGCTCTGTGTTAGGCGTTGATGTTTGTTTGTTCGATTTTCAGGTTTAACGTCTCCGTCAACACTGTATAGGTCATTTTGGAGACAATGCTTCCAATTAAGTGGGACTATTATCCGACATTGAGATGAAATAGCATCCCAGGCCCTGTCGCCCAGTGAAACCAATAGGGTTTATAAGCATGGGCGATCCGACTCGCACCGCTTTACCTGGGCAGGCTTAGATCCTCTGTGCGGTTAACCGGTACTCATGTACGGTCATTTTCAGCTCTGCGTGGAAGCATCATGGAGCCCATCTATTTCGTCAAGTCCCGATGGGCGGGGCCGTAGACTTTGATGAGTGAGTGAGTGAGTAATAGGTGGATGAATGAATGAATGAATGAATTAATGAATGAATGAATTTTTGGTAACAGGCACCCAAGCGCACAGAGGGGCTTCCTTTGGAGAGTGTCTGAATCGGTTTTGTTATTATACTGTCGTGTCGTGGCCTATTTCTGCCACGAGAGCTAGAAAGCTATGGTTTGTTTTAATTATCACAATAGCTAGGCAAATACCGTACAATATTTCTGCCATGTAAGTATGTTAAACAGAATCAGTGTCACAGGCAGTGTCGGTGCAGCGAAGTGCGGCTCGGTGTAAGCTGTTTATAACGCGCAGTGAAAACCCACGTGACAAAAAGTCATGTGACAGCTTAAAATAGCAACAAAATGAAAACATTAGTATTGCACGTTGTATATTCAATTCATTTACTTTCCTGGACAAGTTCTCAGGAGTTTTTATCTGTTTCAGGAAACAATTTGACATTAAATGGAGAAAAAGTGTTTTTGTCTGGAATGAACCAAGCTTGGCGTTCTTATGGCGCTGATTTTGGACACAATTTTTATTCTAAATCTCGGCCGTTTCTCATGCAAACACTTGATGACATACAGAAAAGCGGAGGAAATTCAATAAGTATATTAATCAGAATTTTGCTTCCTCTTTTTGTTTGTTCAGAATCAGAAATGTTATTGGTGACACGTCAAATGGCATTCATTTACCAGGACGACCAGTGATTTTCTCACTTGGTTATTTATATGACTGTTATCTTCCCTGTCACGTTTTCTTTAGATACTATGTTATCATTGCTTCCGGTGTCACTGTATATCACAAAAGAACCCAGCAGGCACATGACGTAATTGTGACGTCACATCAACGTCGGCACAACGTCATGATATTTATGCAACGTCACATCGACGTCGGTGCACCGACGTTGATTTGACGTTGCCCTAGCGACGTGTGCCTGCTGGGAAGTCTTTAACCAATTTTGTTCCGGATATTTTTTAATCCTAAAAGGGGACAGTGGCAAACAATGCAGGCCCAGATCGGACGCCACAGTCTGATCAGGGCCGACAATGTTTGCAAAAAGTTAAGCCATTTTCCAAATAAATTTTAAAGATAACACAGCCTGCCACCCCTAAATTTTGAAGTGGACTCCTGTTTTATATGAGGAGTAATTTCATTTGGTACAAAATGGGTTAAATAGCTTGTTGGTATAAAACCAGTGGTTAATTGTTTCTTTTGTATTATAATATAGTATTCCTGCCGAACTGGAAATTTCTTTAACCCTTGTCCTGCTGAATATTAACCGATTATCAACCAATCAGATTACTTGATGCAAATTATTGCAACAAATTCACAATCTGAATGGCAAACAATGTAGATCCTGATCAGATGGCTTCATCAGAAGCCATCTGATCTGGATCTACATTGTTTCAAAGATAAGGCATATCCGGGATTAGCAGGACAAGGGTTAACATATTGGGTCCAAGCATACACGGACCATATTGGGCCCGAGCATAGTCGTATGTCAGTATCATCAAACTTCTTGTCCAGTTTAGATTTTCACTCATTACGATAACACACCCGTGCGACATAGTGCAATTTTTACATCTCCAAAATGGCTACTTTTCTGACGAAAATCTGTGATATTTTTCTTATTTATACTGCAAACATAGGTTATGGGTACTCGTTAGAACCGCCTCATTGAGGCGGTTCTAACGAGTACCCACAACCAATGTCTAGGAGCAGAAATAAGAAAAATATTGTTTACCCCCGTAAACCCCAGTTTTCTCTATATAAAGTGGGGTGTAAGGGGGTGTTCATTTCACGAACTTGTTCACGTGATGGAAGGCACCAAGTCCTCTGGTAGTGAGTTCCAGGCCAGTTTTCAAAGACAAACAAAGAAAATGAATTCTGAAAAATCGACTTATTCAGCAGTAATCTAGTTTTAAAAATCTTTGAAGTCATGACCTCTAGTAGACGAATCAGTAGAAGAATCCGATACAGTGAAAATCCGCTATTAACTCATTGTATACTAGTGGACTCTTCCATTGCTTTATGTTGGACAAGTCCATTTGCCATGTCATGGGCGTCATGCCTATATTTTTCATTTTTATTTTTTTATTTTATTTTTTTTTTATGAATAAGTATGTTAGCAAATAGTACAGGCCCTGATCAGACGGCGCATTCTGCACTGTTTGCCAAGGTACCCCCTTTAGGGGTTTCACGGGGTTAAGACCACCGAAATTAAGACTGAAAGACATAAAAAGCTTATTTAGCAAGTTTCAGTTCCTCTTTGTGTTTAATGCATGCAGTGTCCTCTGGTGAGAGACCACATTTGGGACTGTTGAAAAGTGGTTTTAAATGCCACATAAGAGTCCACATTTGGGGCTTTTAAACACTTTCAAAAATGGTCTTAAGGTCCACCTTTGAACAATCCAAAAGTAGGTCTAAACATGGGAATTTTACTGACTTGAAAACAGTCTTATAAATATGTGAATGGGAAGTTAGTCCCTAGCTCTCACTGAAGAGATAAACTAGCTTAGCTATGCTACCTTTGCACCTTCAGCTGAGGATGAGGAAATGATCGGATCTGGACTCTAATGTTCCCATTTGTAATTGCCAGTTCTTGCATTCGTGAACTAAAATGACAAGAGCCAGCGCATGACAAAACCTACAATAAGGCATGTGCGCCCAACGAAGACTCAGATCAGCCTGCGCATCCGCGCAGTCTGATAAGAGTCTTCGTTGTGCGCTCTAAGGATAGCTAAGGACCCAATGCTCCTTCATGCAACCAGAGAAGACACTGGTTAGACCGTATGGACGCACAGGCTGACCTGATTCGCCCCCGCCCATAGGGGCTTGAAGAAATATATGGACTGCACGATGCTTCCACGCAGAGCCGAATCCGGCCCGCACACTAGTACTGGTAAACCGCTTAGAGGATCTAAGCCTGCCAGGAAGCGCGGTGCGAGGCGGACCGTCCATGCTTATAAACCCTACTGGTTTCATTGGGCGACAGGGCTTGAAATGTCATTTCATCTCAATGTCGGGTAAAAGTCCCACAAAATTGGAAGCAACGTCTCCAAAATTACCTTTACAGTGTTGACGGGGACGTTAAACCTCAAATCAAACAAAGGCTGACCTGATTCTTCGCTGGGCACATATGTCTTATTGTAGGTTTTGTCTTGCGCTGACTCACAATATGTGATGATTTCTACAGCACCTAACTTGGAGAATAAAGTCATCTGTTGGAATACTGGCGGCATCCTTTAGACCTTTGTACAATTGAAAAGCTACCGCCGGCGGGCCAATGTCGTTAATGCAATATCGCACCAACGTTACATCGACGTCGACACGCTCTGTATCTCTAATAAATGTATTTATTCAAGTTTTATGCCGGCATGTGACCCCAAATTTACTAATCACAGAAGCTCTTCACAACTGATGTCCACGTGACTATCACGGATTTATAGGAAATCCAGGTAACGATTATTTTTAGAAACTAACCGCACTTTTGTTGCCTTTGTGACGATTGAAACACCATTGACCCGACGCATATGCTAGGACATTAACAAACAGTTTAGACCCAAATCAGAAACAGACTCCACAGAACGCGGCGTCTAATCAGGGTCTATATACTATTGCATAGAGTATATGGATTTTAGAGTTAAACGAACAGGCTGTCCCCGTTTAAGACCATTTCATTTTCACCCGATCGGCTCCCAGCGGGAACATGGCGTCTCAGCAACATAGCATCAACGTCAATACAACGTCATGACGTTGCATTGACGTTGATACAATGTTGCATACACGTTGTTTGTCCGCTGGCCTGTCAGTGCTGTTAGGACTTTGTTTTAACCTTTGTATCTTAAATGTAGGTCTCTAACGCTTTCCATTTGGCACGCTAGAGGTCATATGCATATGTTTAGAAGGGAACAAGATAATGGTAATTGCCTTTAAAGAGAATTTTTCCAGCCAGCGAGGAATGCGAGGCGAACGTCGGGCCGACATCGATACGACATGGCAACGGTTGCCACGTCGTATCGATGTCGGTCCAACGTTGGTCCGACGTTGGCTCGCTGTTTTATGCTAGCTAGTGATAAACATAGGCAGGGATATGGAGCGCCATTTTACTGTTTATTCCCTCTTTATAGATATCCATAATTATTTATGGATATCCAAAATTCGAATTATTGATATCAATAATTATTTATGGGTATCCATAATTCGAATTAATGATATCCATAATTCGAATTATGAATATCCATAAATCGATCTGAATTATGGATATCCATTAATCGAATTATGGATATCCATCATTCGATTTATGGATATCTATTATTCGAGTTATGGATATCCACAAATCAGTCGAAATATGGATATCCATAATTCGAGTTATTGATATCCATAAATCAAATAATGGATATCAATAATTCGATTCATGGATATCTATAATTCAGATCGATTTATGGATATCTATATTTCGAATTATGGATATCATTAATTCGAAATATGGATATCCATAATGCGGTCAATTTATGGATATCTATAATTCGATTTATGGATATCCATAATTCGTCTTAGCAAATAAATACAATAAATAATGACTGAAACCAAAGGCTTTTGGGATGAATTATGGATATCTGGATATCCATAATTCAGCTCGATTTAAAGATATCCATATTTCGATTTATGGATATCCATAATTCGAATTATGGATATCGGGCCATAAATCAGCAGAATAATGGATATCCATATTTTGATTTATTGATATCCATAATTGGAATTAGTGATATCCATTACTCGAATTATGGATATCCATAAATCGCTCTTAATTAATGATATTCATAAATCGATTTATGGATATCCATTATTCTCTTTATGGACATCTATAATTCGAATTATGGATATCTATTATTCGGCTGATTTATGGATATCCATAAATTGACTTATGGACTTCTATACTTCGAATTATGGATATCCATTATTCGGCTGATTTATGGATATCCATAATTCGAACTATGGATATCTATAAATATGGATCAAAACGTAAATTGTCACCCCATACAGGGATACATAGAAAGATAGACGTCTTTTTGTGAATGGATCAGTTCACAGGAGATCACGAAAGCGCTGTTAATCGAATTCTTTTGTCTGCATTACGCTCGTGCGCCATAGTGCATTTTTCTTATCACCAAAATGGCTTATTTTCTGATGAAAATCGGTGATATATTTTTCTTATTTATACTGCAAAAATAGGTTGTGGGTGCTCGTTAGAACCGCCTCATTGCGGTTCTAACGAGTACCCACAACCTACAAATGTATGTCCTGGAGAAGAAATAAGAAAAATAATTAATACCCCAGTAAACCCCAGTTTTCTCTTTATAAAGTGGAGTTTAAGTGGGTGTTCATTTCACAGACTTGTTCACGTGATGGAGCGTCATGCAACTTGTCATGAATAAATTGTTTTGAATTCAGGAATATGGTTACACGCAGGTGGCGAACACACACCACAGTTCAACAGCAGTGGTCATGTGACCGGCATTGACACCAATATAACACGAGATATGATAGACTTTGTCCAGGAAGCTCAGGAGCGAAATATTCTTGTGACCTTCACACTGTGGAACTGCGCTATTTTAACTGAAGGTATTCTTCAGAATAACATAACTCTGCAGTATTGTACTTTATCATATGGGCCCCGTCAAGCGATTTTGGTACTTATCGCCTATGCGAGCAGCGGAGGTTCAGGCGAGCCTGCGCATCCGCGCAGTCTCGCCAGAACCTTCGCTGCTCGCTCATACAAGCAGTGAATCAAGAGGAACCATCAGACAGAAAGCCATATCCCTGGCCCCTCTGAATGGCTCGGCATGCGCAGTTAAAATTTGTCATAACGGAATGCTCACAGACCCAAATTCGCTTGCGGCGGGGCTCATATAAGGCCTAAAAATATAGCCGTGTTTCCGCATACCCGACCGACCCTGCTTCAGACCCCACGACTCTACAAAAGAACAAAAGAAAAATTAAAACACCGACCCTAATATTTTCAATTTCCGACTTACCCAGTGTCGTCTTTGCATTTTCCAATAGAAATATCGCGTTTTAAGTAAATTTTTGTAGTTTTTGGCATTTAGTACCTTCCAAAACACAGAGCTAACATTTTTGAGCATCTGAAATGAATTATGATATACAGTGCAATTAAAAATCAAAAATGAGTTCAATATGACAAAAAAGTCTCAATATGACAATTTTATTAACAAAAAGCATGTGCAAAAACAAAAACACATAAAAAAGATAGGGCCGACTATGTTGTTTTTTTCTTTCGGGAGAAAAAATAAAATAATAATAAAACTGTTTCCCCTACCTACCGATCAAATTTTTTTTCAGCATGTTAGCGGAAACACAGCATTTTTGTGTACGCCTTACGTCGCGTCTGAGAATATACGAGGACTGTTCAAATATGAATGCAACTAAGCACATAAAAATGATTCCGTGATAGATTTCTATGAAAAAATTTATTTTGTCCCCTCAAAGTATTCCCCTTTAACAGATATGCAAACCTACAGTCTTCTGATCCAATCATTGAATGCATTTTGGTAGTCTTTTCGAGGTATACTATTAAGGCACTGGAATATTGCAGAACCGAGGTGTTTGCGCTGTACAAAGTTTCGACCAGAAAGGTATTTTTTCAGCCGCGGAAACAAAAAAAAAGTCACACGGGGCAAGGTCAGGGGAATACGGGGGATGAGGAAGTTCAACAACCTTTTCCTGCTTCAGATAGTCTTGCACAATGTACGCCTTGTGCGATGACGCATTGTCATGTAGCAATTTGACAATGGCCAAACCAGTTGCGGGTCTTCGTTCTTTGAAATATTTCTTCAATTTTCGAAGAACTTTATTCTTGTAAAACTTCGCATTTACCGATTTGCCTTTAGGCACAGCAACCTGAATAGCAGGGCCCTGATTTGAAAAGAATATGGCATACATTACCTTCTTGACGCTCATGGTCCGCTTCGCAATGCATGGTCTTTTGCAGTACTTTGTTGCCCATATTTTGTTCTGAATCATTCGTTTTGGCTCAAAAAAGTGAACCCATGTCTCGTCACCTGTGACGACATTAGCGCAAGACCGTGCATTGTAATTTGGAAACTCTTTAAGCAACTTCTTGGCGCACTGAACGCGTGTCTTTTTCTGCTCATCCTTCAACAGATGGGGAATCCATCAAGCACAGATCTTTCTCATTTTCAAATCCCGTTTCAGAATTGTATGAGCTGCTCCTAATGAGATGCCAACCATACTAGATAGTTGCCTAGTGCTGTATCGTGCATCGGTAGCAACTATTTCTTTCACTCTAGCAACCATCTTGGCAGATGTTGCCCTTTTCGGCCGAAGATCATGTGGTACATCTTCTGTTGAGCCTAGCCCACAGCTGAATTTCTTACACCAACGAAAAACTGTCGGAAAAGACATTTCAGTATGCCCATAAACCGAACATAGTTCATCAAAAATGTCTTTGCACCGTATACCAAGAATACAACGATTCTTAATATAGGACCGTATTTCAACGGCGTACTCTGACCTTCTTCCAACCATGTTTTGTATTAGTATACAAGAGTAGACAGTGTTTATCGAACGATATACATGGCTAAGGTGCACAGATTTTAACAGGTTTGGTATCAATGTATAGGTAAAATGTTTTTCTACGCTGTGATATTTATTTCCAGGTGATTTTCGCATTAGTGCATGAGAAAACGTTCTACTTGCATTCATATTTGAACAGTCCTCGTGATAACTCCATGTTATAAATTCGATAATCCACTAGACAGTATTAATAATTAGTGAATTAAATATGCAACTTAGTTAGGTGCGCCCCGGAACGTTAAATATACAACAGCCTTAATGACGTTGAGTTTACTGACGGCAGAATATTGACATTTTTTGTTAAACAATCGTTCACTTTTAAATGTCATATGATAAATAGAATCTTGCATTCGTGCTCATGTATTACTGAATGTATTAAATTCGCTGCACAAACATGAGAAAAGGGATAAAATGGTAGGAAAAGCCTCGCATTTTATCCCCTTTCCTGAAATCGTTTAATAAATCAAATAATACATGAAAACTCAGGTAAGATCATGGTTCTAGGAATGTTCCTTTGCGATAGGTATGTGTCTTATTCAAGCCCTGAACATATCCCAGCAGGCAGATGACGTAATTGTGACGCCACATCAACGTTGGTAAAACGTCACGTTTATGCAACGTCACATCAACGACGTTGCGACGTCGTGACGTTGCACCGACGTTGATTTTACTTTGCCCAAGCGACGTTTGTCTGATGGGATATATTCTTGTCCTCGTAAGAACTGCCTCAGCATGTACATGGTTGACTCAACGTAGCTTCACTTTACATGCGATGGCCCCCACCCATCGGGGCTTGAAGAAATAGATGGGCTGCTTGATGCTTCCATGCAGAGCTGAAACCGACCGCACATGAAGACTGGTAAACCGTTTAGAGGATCTAAGCCTGCCCAGGCAAAGCGGTGCGAATCGGACCATCCATGCTTATAAACCCTATTTGTTTCATTGGGCGACAGGGCTTGAGAAGTCATTTCATCTCAATGTCGGGTAAAAGTCCCACAAACTTGGAAGCAACGTCTCCAAAATGACCAATACAGTGTTGACGGGGACGTTAAACCTCAAATCAAATAAAAAAACTTTACATGCGATATTTCGATCTACTTGCCTTAAACATTCTTGCTGTAAAAACCTTTATAAACGTCCCAATGAATTCTAAGTGGTTAGACCTAACAAAATTAAGGAAGATATTGATTGTTTTTGAGGCGGTCCCTGTTTGATGCAGATCCTGTTTAGCGTTGGCGATTTTTTTGTGAACGTAGTATCTCCTGAACGGATTTCAGTTTTCCGGATATTCATCCAATATACATGGCGCAATATATCATTAGTACAACGAAACTTCCAATGGTTCGTTCAACATGGTTAGTCCGAGTTCTCTATTGAGCCCCACCCCCACAGACCCACCCACCCACCAACCCCACCCCCATCCCCACCCCCTGTCCCTAGAACTTCCCTTCCATGGCTTACGATATCAATATTTTTTTAGGAAAATTTAGGGAAGTATTCCTTAGTCTATCTTGAAAAGGTACATGTTGTTGTGTGTACTCATTAGAATCACCTGAATGGGGCGATTGTATTGAGAATTCACAACAAATCTTTATTCTATTAAATATAAACATATTTTTCCTACCTTGGATCCGGCCCGCCCATCGGGACTTGGAGAAGTAGATGGTCTGCATGATGCTTCTACGCAGAACTCAAACAGAGCACACACGAGTGCTGGTAAACCGCTTAGAGGATTTTAGCCTGCCCAGGCAAAGCGGTGCGAGTCGGACCGTCCATGATTATAAACACTATTGGTTTCATTGGGCGATTGGGCGAGAGATGGCATTTCATCTCAATGTCGGATAAAAGTCCCATAAAATTTGAAGCGACCTCTCTAAAATGACATATACAGTGTTGACGGGGACGTAAAACGTCATATCAAACAAACAAACAAAACAAACCTACCGTGGAACCTGATAATATGCTAAAATTAACCCTGAAGGGCGATGTATTGAACAAACTTTTTTGCATGGACACAAAAGGTGTTCGAGGCATTGAAGTTTGACTGTTAAAGTTGTCATGACGAAAGCACGCCTATACAAATGTGTTGTAATATTAACAGCCGAAAATTTTAAGATGAAAAATTGTTATATTTTTTTATTTCTGCTCAAAATAGAGATTATGGATACTCGTTAGAACCGCCTCATCGAGGCGAATCTAACGAGCCCCCATAATCTATATTTGAGAGCAAAAATAAAAAATAATAAGGTTTAGCTCTGTAAACCCCATTTTTACTATATAAAAGTGGGGTTCAAGAGGGGACAAAATTATATTGGCGTATTTTCGTGATGTCTATTTGATAATATTTCTGTGACTGGAACTTGTCTTCAAGGACAGCTCAGACGTTAAATGTCTTTTTAGCTCACTGTTGTGATCGGTCCGTCGTGTGTCATGCGTCGTCCGTCGTGCGTCGTCAACAATTTGATTTAAATGCGAAACTCCTCCTTAACGCTTGGGCCAATTTGATTCAAACTTCACAGGAATGTTGCCTTGGTGGCTCCCCATCAAAACAGCTAAAATCATTCCTCTCCGATGAACAAGATGGAGCTAAAAACAGAAAAATCTTTAAGCGGCAACTCCCCCTGTACCCTTGGCCAATTTCATTCAACCTTCATAGGAATGTTGCTTAGGAGACTCTCTACCAAAATAGCTAAAACGGTTCCGCTCCAATGAGCAAAATGACCGCCAGATCTAAAAATAGAAAAAAAAACATCGTAGATTTGCTTCAAACGTGAACTCCTCCTACCTAAACCCTTAAGCCAATTGGTTTCAACTTCACAGGAAAGGTGCCTAGGTGACGCCCTACCAAAATAGCTAAAATCATTTCGCTCTGACGAACAAGATGGCTGCCAAACCTAGCTAAATATAGAATAAAATATTCATACAATTCGTCCTGTACCCTGCGGGCAATTTCATTCAAACGTCATAGGAATGTTGCTTAGATGACCCACTACCAAAATAGTTAGAACGATCTCGCTACGATGAACAAAATGGCCACCAGAGCTAAAAATAGAAAAACATCGTAAATTTGTTTCAAACGCGAACGCCTCCTTAACCCTTTGGCCAATTTGATTCAAACTTCACAGAAATGTTGCTTAGGTGACTCCCTACCAAAAATAGCTAAAATCGTTCAGCTCTGACGAACAAGATGGCCGCCACAGCTAAAATAGAAGAAAAATTCCAACGACAACTCCTTCTGTATAGAAGTCGCAGATATGATTGACTAGGCGGAGCTATTCAGGTGTTATCAATATATGTCAAATTCGCTGAGTCCACCGGACAATTCGGTGGAGTGCCTTTCGCATGCTTCTGCAAGCTGACAAAATGGCCAAATACGCCACAGCTATGCTTGTGTTACAGCTGAATTCACACAAGCGGGTGATTTGCTTTACCTTTTTGTTAAAGGCATTTATTCTTGATTATTGAGGACTATCATTTCATTACATAATATTATGTAGCCCTCAGTGCTCACTGGAGAGAAGTCCTCTGTCTTCAACAGGTAAGGGGCCGCCTTGGGGAAAATCAATCAATTACTTACTGTTGACTGGTGTACATTATTGATTTTCCCCTTCAGTCAGGGGATTCAACAAGAGCTACTAATCACCCTATTAAGGGCCGCCTTTTATCTGCTATAGGCAGTATATCACAGGGGGGAAATAAAACAATTATGGACACACGGTGTGTTTTACTGTTACAGAATAAATGGCTTTAATAGATCATTCCAAAGGCAGCCTAGTCAATTTTATCTGCGACTGCTATACCCTTTATCCAATTTCATTTAAACTTCATAGGAATATTGCTTAAGTGACTCTCTACCAACATTTTCAGAACGGTTCAGCCAGAGCTAAAAATAGAAAAAAAAAAACATGGTAAATTTGCTTCAAACGCGAACTCCTCCTAAACCCTTGCGCCAATTTGATTCAGACTTCAAAGAAATGTTGCCAAGATGACTCCCTATCAAAATAGCTAAAATCGTTTCGCTCTGACGAACAAGATGGCCACCAGAGCTAACAAAAGAAAAACATCTTCAAACGACAACTCCTCCTGTACCCCTGGGCCAGTTTCATTCAAACTTCATTGAAATGTTGCTTAGATGATCCTCTACCAAAATGGCTATAACGATCCCGCTCCGATGAACAAAATTGCCACCAGAGCTAAAAATAGAAAAAAAAAATCTTAAATTTGCTTCAAACGCGAACTCCTCCTCTTATACTTTTGGGCCAATTTGTTGCTTAGATGACCCTCTACAAAATAGCTAGAACGGTTTAGGTCTGATCAACAAATGGCCACCAGAGCTAAAAAAATGAAGAAAAAAAAAAAAAAAAACCCGTATATATGCAATAAATGCGAACTGCTACTAAACCATTGGACCAATGTTTTTTTTTTTCAACTTCACAAGAATGTTGCCTAGTTCACTCCGTACCCAAAAAGCTAAATTCGTTCCGCTCTGACGAACAAGATGGCCACCAGAGCTAAAACCAGAACAAATCTTTACACGAAAATTCTTCCTGTAGTCTAAGGTCAGTTGCATACAAACTTCTAAGGAATGTTGCTTAAGTGACCTTCTACCAAAATAGCTAAAATGGTTCTGTTCAGATGGGCAAAATGGCCGCCAGAGCTAAAAATAGAAAAAAAACGTACATTTGCTACAGATGCGAACTCCTTCTTAAACACTTGGGCCAATTTGATTCAAACTTCACAGGAGTGTTGCTCAGATGGCTCCTACCAAATTGCTAAAATCGTTCTACTCTGACGAGCAAGATGAGATGGCTGCCAGAGCTAAAACTAGAAGAATGCCGTAAATTTGTTTCAGTCACGAACTCTCCTGAACCCATTGGCCAGTTTCATCCAACAGTTATGCTTCATGGCACATGACTTTCAAAAGCTGTGTGACAACCTGATATTAGGTGAGCGATTTAGGGCCATCTTGGCCCTCTTGTTTTTTTTTTTTTTTTAAGTTTCTAGCATATTAAGCCTGTTTGTAGACACACTTAGTATAGTTATAGTACTTGCTGGAGCACATGTTTGAATTGAGGTTGAACGTCCCCGTCAACACTATTTAGGTTATTTCGGAGACGTTGCTACCAACTTTGTGGGACTATTACACGACAGTGAGATGAAATGACATCTCAAGCCTTGCGGTCCAGTGAAACCAAAAGGTCTATATGCACTATGCATTGACGGTCTGACTCACACAACTTTGCCTGGGCAGGCTTAGGTGTACGAGTATTCCTTGCTTCCAAAAGATAACCCTTTTATAGAACATATTTAGTCATTTTAAGTGGTTAACCAGTACTCATGTATGGTCAGTTTCAGCTCTGCGAGGATGCACCGTACAGCCCAGTCTATTTATCCAAACCCTGGTGGGCCGGGGCGACGGAACAGACATAAGAAGCTATATATTCTTGTAAACCTTACTTTCCTCTATGTGTATTTGTTTACGAGAACTTCCTGCTAATATATAGACAGCGGATACTCATTAGAACCTCTTCGCTGAGGCGGTTCTAACGAGCACCGACAAAACATCATGAAAAAGGCCATATATTTTTGACCCCCTTAATCCCCACTTTTATATAGTAAATCTGGGATTTACAGGGATAAACGTTGTTTTTCTTATTTCCGTCAGGATCATAGATTGTGGGTACTCGTTAGAACTGCTTCGTCGTGGCGGTTCTAGCGGTTACCCACAATCTATGTTTTGAGCAGAATTACGTTCCACCAACAGCTAAGGTCATACGGAGACGGGACCTCGGTTTAAAGACTCCTCCGAAAGTCTGGAGAAGCCCGGGATCGATCCTGTGACCCCTGGAACAGAATTATGAAAAAATATAAGATTTTTTTTTTCAGAGAAGTATGTCACCCTCCGGAGATAACGGGGGGATATTGTTTTTGGCGGGGATCCCGTTTGCGTTGGCGTCTTGCGTTGGCGTCGGCGTTGTCGTTGGCGTAGCCTGTTTGAAACAATATATCTCCTGAACCTATAGATGGATTCTGACCAAACTTGTATGGTTAAATCATTACGATGCAGGAAAACAGTCGTTAGGTTATGGTGGTCTTAGAATCATTCTCAAGGCCACAGGCCCCACAGAACAGTTAATTTTGGGCCAAAGATGGCTTGTCTGCACTCTATCTCATTAATGAATTGATTAATTTGAGTCAAACTTCTTACAACATACCTCAGGTTTGATTAGATTTTGGTGACCTTGACCTTTTTTCAAGGTCACAGGACCCCCAAAACAGCTTATGTTGGGCCAAAATTGCTTGTTTGCACTCTATCTCATTGACTAATTGATTGATTTTAGTCAAACGTGGTACAATATATTATTACAACATACCGCAGATTTGATTAAATTTTGGTGACTTTGACCCTTTATTTTTCAAGGTCACATACTCCCGAAAACTTCCAGTTTTTTGGCCAAAAATAGCTTGCCTGCAGTGTACATTTTGGTGACCTTAACCTTGTCATTAAAGTTAAACAGGTGTTTAAGATATATGTATGGTGGGGACATTCTTTTCCTCTGAAAACATTTCTAGTTTCCATTTTTTTGAGGTGGTTAAATTTCTCAGTATATTGGCGAGTTTTCGTGATGATTTTTTGGTTGATACGGGAAAATGTCCAGAATTTCCCAACAGGCAAACGCCGGTAGGGCAACGTCAAACCCACGTCGGTGCGCCGTCACGTTGCACCGACGTAGATATGACGTTGCATAAACGTCATGACGTTGTACCGACGTTGATATGACGTCACATTTATGTCATGTACCTGCTGGGTTGTATCTCAAAATCTCTACAGATACCTTTATTTTACATCCATACATGCATGTGTTTTCTCGGACGGTATGCTACACAATAGTTTACATTAGATATTCCAGTTGCTGGCTTGCTGAATGACGAGTCTAAACTTCAATCCTACATTACCAATGCCCTGCCACAGTTGGTTCGAGCCCTGAAACCGCAGCGAGGTCTGGGTATGTGGGAGATTATCAATGAACCGGAAGGCTGCATGAAACCAGGTAATTTTCAGAAGGTCAACTTACTTTATTTTAAGTTTTTCGCTTTTCGTTTTTAGACCGAATATTGAATATCCTAAATGTATTTCGATATTAGAATTGAAGGCCGAATGTCTCATTTTGACAGTCAAGATTCTTTTATGACATTTTAACTTGGGTTTAGCATTCAAAATCCTATTTTGTCATCATTTAATATGTTGTTTTGATATTAGATTTATGATCTAGGTTATCACTGAACAGGTCCGTGTAATGAACACACCTGTCATTACGAAAACATGCCTATACAATTGCATTTTGAATTTTAACACCGAAAAATGAAAATTTTCAGATGAAAAATGGTTGTATTTTTCTTATTTCTGCTCAAAATATAGATTGTGGATACTCATTGGAACCGCCTTGGCGAGGCGGTTCTAACGAGTACCCACAATCTATGTTTTGAGCAGAAATAAGAAAAATTGTGCATACCCCTGCAAACCCCCGTTTTACTATATAAAAGTGGCGTTTAAGTGGGTCAAAATTATATAGGCATGTTTCCGTGATGGAACCCCTCACTATATAGAGAAAACTGGGGTTTACAGGGATATATATAATTTTTATACCCCAAACCCCGGCAAACGAAGTTTGAAGGGGGTATATAGGAGTCAGACGGTTGAATGGGTGGTTGGTTGGTCTGTGTAACCGTCCGTGGCACATTTTTTCTTGTTATACGAACTTCAGTCGAACTTCAATGGCTCGAACACCTTTGGGACCTCGAAAATCTGTTCGAGACAGGGGTAGTTCGAGCCACATAGAGTTCTGCAAGGAGACATAAGGAGATACTTTTTGACACCTTTCTGCGTTCTATAATGAAAATGTATGCTGTGTGTACTCATTAGAATCGCCTCATCGAGGCGATTCTAATGAGTACAGACAGGATACATTTGCAAAATAAATTACGAAAATCTCCTAAATTATCTCCTACTATTTCTTATGTACAGGATTTCTCTAGGGACTCAAGAACGGGTTCGAGTCATCCATGGTGAAAGAGCCTTCAGTGTTCGAGCCATCGAAGTTCTACTGCACTTCCACTTATCTTCACCGATTGATTTCCAATTTTTGCATGCATTCACAATATGGTGTTGATGTGCGTGACATAAATTTTATATGCGTCAAGTTAAGGTCAAGGTCACTGTTGCTAAAATAGAAGAGAAATCAGTGACACATTTTTTTTTGATACGCTACTTCTGCATTTCTTCACCGATTGATTTCCAATTTTTGCATGCATTCACAATATGGTGTAGATGTGCATGACATAAATTTCATATGCGTCAAATTATGGTCAAGATCACTGTTGCTAAAAATAGAATAAAACAACAATCTTGTGAACAGATGCGAACTGCTTCCACATTTCTTCACAGAGTGACTTCAAATTTTGCATATGCATTCACAATGTGGTGTAGATGTGCATGAAATAAATTTCATATGTGTCAAGGTCAAGGTCACTGTTGCTAAAAGTAGACTAGAAGTCCATGAGGGAACTTCTTCCACATTTTTTCACCGATTGACTTTGAATTTTGCATTATGCAGTCACAGTGTGGTGTAGTCGTGTGCGACATAAATTTCATTTGCGTCAAGTCAATGTCTAGGTCACTGTTGCTAAAGTAGAATAGAAATCCATGACAACAATATTGTGATGCGAACTACTTTCACATTTCTTCACCGGATGAGTTTAAATTTTACATGTGCATTCACAATGGGGTGTAGATTTGCCTGACATAAATTTCATATGAGTGAAGTCAAGGTTACTTTGCTAAAAATAGAATAATCTTGTGACACGAATAACTTCCACATTTCTTCACCGATTGGGTTCAAATTTTGCATTTGCCTTTATAATGAGATGTAGATATGCGTGACATAAACTTCATACATATGCGTCAGGTTCAGGTCAATGTTGCTAAAAACGGATTAATCTTGTGATGCGAACTACTCCCTCCTTTCTTCGCCGATCGAGTTCAAATTTTGCAAATGCATTCTGACTTAATGATGTCTGTGTGTGCGTGACATATATTTGATATGGGTCAGGTCATGGTCAAAGTCAATGTTTTTAGTTTTTCATATTTGCACTCGTAGGGTTTACATAAAGGTACTCTTTATAACAACCTCAATTAATGAGGTTGCCCAAATCCACAACTTACGTTTGGAGTAATCATATGTAAAAAAAAATACATGGGTCCCGTCAAGCGATTTTGGTACTTATCGCCTATGCGAGCAGCGAAGGTTCAGGCGAGCCTGCGCATCCGCGCAGTCTCGCCAGAACCTTCGCTGCTCGCTCATACAAGCAGTGAATCAAGCGGAACCTTCAGACAGAAAGCCATATCCATGGCCCCTCTGAATGGCTGGGCATGCGCAGTTAAAATTTGACATGACGGAATGCTCGAAAACACAAATTCGCTTGGCGGGGCTCACATATTTTCATCAATGATCATTATCCGTGCGCTATGCAAGGATGTGTTACCGTTTTGGTCCTAAGTATTGGGAGAGAGTGTTTGAGTTTTACGTCCCACCAACAGCTATGGTCATACGGAGACGGGACCTCGGTTTAAAGACTCACCCGAAAGTCTGGAGAAGCTCGGGATCGATCCTGCGACCCATGGTTTACAAGACGAGTAGCGTAACCACTACATCATCGGGGCTTCTAGCTAAGTATTGGGACACCCAGACCAGACTACTCCTGTTTGCCAGTGCAGATCCAGATCAGACTTCTCCTGAAGGAGCAGTCTGATCAGGGTCTACACTGTTTGTCATTCTATCTGCACATTTTGGATCATTGCTGGATGATCGAACAAATTTCTTAAATTTTAGGAGAATTAAAGCAAGTCATCAAATTGACCGAATTGTTATGAGTTTCATCACGTGAACAAGTCAGTGAAATGAACACTCCACTAAACACCACTTTATATAGAGAAAACTGGGGTTTACTGAAGTATATATTATTTTTCTTATTTTGGCTGCAAGACATAGGTTGTGGGTACTCGTTAGAATCGCCTCATTGAGGCGGTTCTAACGAGCACCCACAACCCACATTTGCAATATGAATAAGAAAAAATATCACGTATTTTCGTCAAAAAGGTAGCCATTTTGGAGATGTGAAAAAAATGCACTTTATCATATGACGTCGTTGATAAGCAGTTGATAACGTTTGTAATAAACCACAGGTGTAATAACACTTGGGCGGGATTAACTAACGCCATGACGACGTCCATGACAACCATGCATTTTGGTTTAAAACAATGTCTGATTTAAAGGCGATTAAATCCAATTTAAAGTGGTCATATGATAAACAGAATCTTACACTCGTGGTCATTTCATATGAAATTTATGAACTCGCCGAAGGCTCGTTTCAT
Organism: Lucinisca nassula; assembly: GCA_963580285.1. Taxonomy (NCBI): domain Eukaryota; kingdom Metazoa; phylum Mollusca; class Bivalvia; order Lucinida; family Lucinidae; genus Lucinisca; species Lucinisca nassula. Next base: position 54,069,985 of record OY757010.1, read on the forward strand.
AAATTTTATATGAAATGATCACTCGTGTAAAATCCTCTATATGTCGCACGGTATTGTTATCGTAATGTTACGGTTTCGTAATGTATTGTGTACGGCCCCCGCCCATAGGGGCTTGAAGAAATATATGGGCTGCATGATGCTTCCACGCAGAGCTGAATCCGGCCCGCACACTAGTACTGGTGCATGTAAACCGCTTAGAGGATCTAAGCCTGTCCAGGAACCGCGGTGCGAGGCGGACCGTCCGTGCTAATAAACCCTATTGGTTTCATTGTGTGACAGGGCTTGAGATGACATTTCACCTCAATGTCGGGTAAAAGTCCTACAGAATTGGAAGCAACGTGACCTTTACAGTGTTGACGGGGACATTGAATCTCAAATTAAACAAACAAAACAAAATGTATTGTGTCTGTTTTTAGAGGTCAGAGACCCGAAGGAACCGTGCTATGATACATCGACCCTTCATAAGTGGGATTCTTCTGACTGGACAAACTCCAACATTTCCTTGCAGAGAATGCTTAGATTTATAGCACTTCAAGCAAACGTCATTCACAAGGAAGATCCAAAAGTGAGTCAAATCCCAACAATTCGCTAGCTCGGCGTTTCTAGGAGTTTAGGTTTTACACGTCCAGGTACCAGGATACAGTCTTTCAGAGCTTCATTTGCTTAACTAGATGAAGCTCATATGGTTTTGCTGAAAAATGTGCGTAGCTTAAGGAAAAGTTACTCAGAATCATTCAGCAATTTATTAGTATATAATGGCATATAAAATGATCAACGGCGCGAATATGTTTAATAATGATAGGATGGAGATGACGAAATAAGAGAGGCAGTCATATATATTTTTGTTTTCTCATTTTTTTTTTTTTTTTGGTTTGCTCACCTTTAATACATCAAGACAACACATAATTTGGCGGATAACTGAGCTAAAATAGCAAGTACATCACGAAAACATGCCTATATAATTTTGACCCCCTTAAATCCCACTTTTATATAGTAAAACTGGGGTTTACAGCGGTTCTAAAGAGTACCCACAATCTATATTTTGAGCAGAAATAAGAAAAAATATCACAATTTTTCATCTTAAAATTTTCATTTTTTCGGCGGCTAAGTTTACAATGCATTTGTATAGGCGTGTTTTCGAAATGAGTATTAGTATTAAACACAATGGAGAATAACATTTTACTGAAGAGAATAGTGACAATCAATATGTATGGCGTGGATGCGCATCACACATTTACAGCTTTCTCCAGTATAATTTAAAGACATATGCTTGTAATTCGGGTAATTCGCAATTTTTGTATGATCATCAAAAATGAAAGTTAAGTCAGAGATAATGTTTTACCGTTGTTGGGTGAGGAAATGGATGAAGCTCGTCGATCAGGTGTTGTTTTGGGTTCATTTTATTAGGCGGGAGTTAGCCCGTCTATAGACGGATCCAATGTTTTGACAAGTGACCTTGTTTACTTGTCACTGCGCATGCGCAAAACTACTTTTCCTTCTGATAACGATCTTTCGTGGTTGGCAAAAAGCCGCTGGTTCCATATAAACACATTGTAAATAGGTTTGATATTACGGGCATATTTTAGTAGACTGTTACAGAAAATCGATCGAATTACACTTTAAATGAGTAGATAAATATATATTAGAGACTTCATTGGAGCATCTTCCGCATTTTTAGTCATTCGTTTTGCGCATTTTTATCACAATTAATTAAGACCATCCCGCCTCGTTACCTGCCAAGTATCGTCAAAACATCCTCAAATATTCCAGAAACCAATAATTACTAGCTAAGACATGTCTATTTTAAAAGTTTAAAGGTCAATTTTGTCGTTTCGATTCCAAACAAAATACAATTTTACAGAAAATAACATCGCATTTACAATGGCGACAAACGGCCAAAGACGTTTTTTGCCCACCACCGGTCAGTCCCGGCAAATAGTATTATTGAGTGATGACGTAGGGTTTGGATGTGTCTATAGTCACCGTACACCTCGTACATGAGATTTTGAGCACCTCTTTAGACATTTCTTCTTGTAGTCCTCCGCTAAAAAAAACAAAAAAAAACAAAAAACAACAACAAAAAACAAAATACATATCTAAATATGAAAAAAATGCATTACACGCAATAAATCCAACCAAGTTCGACCGGACTGTTTAAAAAATGAATTATGTTTGCTTATTAGATTTCACGTAAAGATCTGAAAAAAAACGGCACTATTTTCCTACGCCGTTGCTGTTTATGCTTGAAATCATTCCCTTTCATCCCTCAGTTTCTGAACAGGACCCTTCTAGCTTGATATTCAGTGTATCAATTTTTATAGAAGGTGTTTTGTTCAAGTCATTGACAGCTGGCAAACGGTGTAGATTCTGATGAGAATGCTCATCACATGCCGTCTGATCTGGATCTATAAGGTTTGTATCGGTATCTGTACCCGAACCAATATCTGCAGCGATTTAAAGGGTTGAAAGGGTTGACACTCGATATCAAACGCTTTGGAGAGGTCTAATTACATGTATAATTAAGCCCACGCTCATAGGGGCTTGAAGAAATATATGGGCTGCATGATGCTTCCACGCAGAGCTGAATCCAGTCCGCACACTAGTACTGGTAAACCGCTTAGAGGATCTAAGCCTGTCCAGGAACCGCGGTGCGAGGCGGACCGTCCATGCTAATAAACCCTATTGGTTTCATTGGACGACAGGGCTTGAGATGTCATTTCATCTCAGTGTCGGGTAAAAGTCCCACAAAATTGGAAGCAACGTCTCCAAAATGACCTTTACAGTGTTGACGGGGACGTTAAACCTCAAATTAAACACACAAATATAAAATAGAAATTTTATTCACTGTGAATTTACATTAACCCATATGTGACAATGGAATCTTCCATCTTATAAATTTGGAGTAGTCCATTTTCAATTAAAGGGGTGTCAGATTTGTTTTGTTTAATGTAAGTTGTACAAAAATGTATGTTCTTTGAGCAAACAGTGTAGACCCAGATCAGACGCCGCGTTATGCGGCGTCTGATCTGGGTCTACACTGTTTGCCAACGTCCCAAAAAAGGGCCACTAGGCATATATGGGTTAAGCAAATAATGATGCACTGATCAGACGCCGCATTCTGTGACCTCTAGCTAGGGTCTTGCCAGGATTCTTGGCATTTATGTACATGAATGCTTGGCATTATGTTGTACAAATAAGCTGCAGAATCTGTGAACGCGTATAAACGCCCTTTGTGAGACGGATCAATCAAAAGTGAAGTTCATAAAACGCAGCATCTGATCAGGGCCAACACGGTTAATTTATATTGCAGAAGTTAAAGGGTCAAAGGGACTGACATGGAAAGTTGAGAAAAACTTTTTTTTTTCGTTTGCGTCTTTTTATGCCCCCACTTCCAAAGGAAATGGGGTGACGTGTCCGTTAGGCTTAGACAGTTTTACAGAGGGTGAACAGAACAGAACAGAACTTTATTTAACTAACTGCACAGGTGGCGTAAAGTTACGGTATTAGCATGAAAAATAAAAATAAACAGGCTCGTTTATGTTTATATTTTATTTTTTTATTTATTTATTTATTTATTAAATTTATTTATTTATTTATGTTTGCGTTTCCTTCGTCCGATTTGGTGAGTGAGTGAGTGAGTTTTAGTTTTACGTCCCACCAACAGCGAAGGTCATACGAAGACGGGACCTCGGTTTAAAGACTCATCCGAAAGTCTGGAGAAGCCCGTGATCGATATCCGATTTGGTATGTCTCCCTTTTCGACTAAGCCATTTTAACTATTTGGGATCTAGAGATCTGCTTAATTGACACTGTAGTATAATTTTGGTTCATAAGTCAAACTCCCTCCGTATTTTGATTTTATTTGGAAACATAAAATTGTATAAATAAAGTTTGCTCTGACTCAGTGATCAAATGCAGCGGAATACGAGTGTGTTGAAAGCATCAGTATTATCACGAGTGTGATACACGAGTGAAATAGTTTGTAGGTTGTTCTCAGTGTATTGATATGTGATCGTCAGTAAAGTCGGTGGAAATTAATTCAGATAGAGGAACGTACATGAATAAATATAAATAAACGAAAAAATAAACACCATTTTCTTCCAGCTAGAAAAGAAGAGTCAGCTTCATGGAGACCTGCATCCTGTCTGTGGTCTTTTATTGAAAAAATCCCGTTTGAAGATAAAACACTAAATTCAAGACTAGAGCGTAAAAAAAGACTGTAGTCGTTTAAACTAAAAAGCGTTGTAAAGAAATGACATTACTCGCCCGCCTCTCAGTACTTTCAGTACTTTGATTATTAAACATGTTCAGCTTGGCTATAAACTTTATGAAAACAGCAACTTTGCATTTTTTAAAACTTTTAATTTTTCGACATTTACTTAAGATGAGATCGACCGAAATAGTTACAGACTTAAATGATTTGCCGTGATGCATAATGTGGCCAGCTAGTATTTACAAATAAAATCCAAGTTACCTGACAGTGATGCGCCATTTTTTCTTAGAATTTATATGTATTTTTACCATTTAATTTAACTGGGGTAGGGGAACGGTTTGTTCAATAAAACAGAAATTAGCACGGTGACCCCTACTTTTGTTTAATTTCCTATTCTTTGATAACATCTCCTAGAGAAAACATCTTGTTTTATGAACAATTCAACGTAGCATTTTTCTGTATAGTCCAAAATATTACAGACAATGAATTATTTTTGAAGATATTTTGGTTGATGACAAAATTGGTTTCGCAGAACATTTTATGAACTTGAAAAATAGGCTAAAATAAAGCTGCAGTATCTTTTACTATATCATTCTCACTAAATTAAATGTTCGAAAGCTAGGCAAAAGTCATTTTTGACATGTTATTTACTAACATGGTTGTTTTCTGATATTTCTTGGAAAACAGCTTGTGGTGATCTCCTTAAAAGTTCAGATTACTTAAGATTCAGCACGGTGACATATGTTTTTTATTTCAAATGTGGTAAGCCCATATATGAAACTAAACATTCACAGACTCTGAAACAGTTTTCAATGTGGGAAGTATTTACCCGCACATGCCCTCCATTTTTGTGGATTTTATCGATGTGTAAACTCCAGCGAATCATTCACAAACTACATGAAGAATGGCTTTATGCTAAGTTTGTGAGTGATTCGCCGGAGTTTACACATCGATAAAATCCACAAAAAATGATAAATCATTCCTTGTATTTTCAATTTGTCCGCAAAATGTTGAAACTGCCACCAAAATGGTAAATTTTAGCAATTCTTTCGAAAGCTTAAGAATGAAATAACCAACGGCCACGGCGAAATGATAATTCAATTAGGAGCTTTCATCTTTGAAACAAACCCAAGCGAAAACTAGAGCTGTCAGTGAAACTGAGTAGGGCCCCGCAGCGCTATCAGAGGAGTTGGAAAATTTTGGTGTTGCCATGAAATTGTGTAATGTTGTTGTGACCTTACGTTTAAAGAGTTGATGCGTTTGAAGGGTTGTGAGTTATTAAGGAAAAACATGAACATGTTGGACAGACAGACAGACAGACGGACAGACAGACACGGTATTACTATAGGGCAACTGTCAATAACTACAGGAAGTTTCATTTGAATATCTGAAACGGTTAAAAATAAAGATGACAAAAAGCTGATTTCTTTAGTTTTTCAGAAAGAGATAACTCTGGAAATGTTGTAGCTAGAGTTACGTAACTTGCCATGAAATTGTGTAATGATATTGTGACCTTAGATTTTAAGTTTGAAGTTGTTGCGTTTGACGGTTTGTAAGTTATTAAGAAAAAAAACACACATGAAAAATGTTGACATTTAAAAGTTTTTCTAAGGGCCATAACTCTGAGAGTATTGTATCTAGAGTTACGTAACTCGTAATGAAATTGTGTAATGATATTGTGACCTTATAGATTAAGTTTGAAGTTGTTGTGTTTGATGGTTTGTAGGTTATAAAGAAAAAACATGAAAAAATGTCACAGTGGACATTTTTAAGTTTTTCAAAGGGTCATAACTCTGAGAGTATTGTAGCTAGAGCTACCTAACCTGCAATGTCATTGTGTAGTGACATTGTGACCTTATATTTACAGTTTGAAGTTGTTGCGTTTGACGGTTTGTAAGGTATTAAGAAAAAAACATGAAAAAATGTGGACATTTTTAAATTTTTCAAAGGGCCATAACTCTAAGAGTATTGTAACTGAGCTACGTAACTTGCCATGAAATTGTGTAATGATTTTGTGACCTTATATTTATGGTTTGAAGTTCATGCATTTGACGGTTTATAAGTTAGTAAGAAAAAACAACATGAACAATGTGAACGGACAGACAGGGTGATTACTATTGGGCGGCCCTAATAAACGTCAAGTCTTTAAATTAAGTTTATTTGTCTTCTAACATTAACGTTTTCAAAAGTATCCCATCTTTCAATCGAACGCTGTTGACGTCGCTTCATTGCGTAACGCGCGGGTTTTTAACGTGCTTTTTATCGTCACGTTACAATACTACCTGTCGCTATGTGAAAAAGATCTGAAATTCTTGCTCATAGAATTTATCGAAATAAAAAACTTTTATTGCAACCAATCAAATCGCTCGAAGTGTATATAATACGGAAGAATCGGAATTATGATGTTGTATTGGTCATATCTGTAAGCCCTACTTTATTTACAGACAAAATAGGGCTAACGGGGTATTTACTATTATTTTCCTTACTTTAGTAAGAATGATTATGAGGGTTTGTTTGTTCGCTGTGTTGAAATTTAATTTCCCAATATAAAATTGTTCGTGTCATTTTGGAGACGTTGCTTTTGATTTTAAGGGACTTTTTTAACCCAACATTGTGATGAAATAACATCTCAAGCCCTATCACCCAATGAAACTGTAAGGGTCTAAGAGACAGTCTGACTCGCACCACTTTTCCTGGGCAGGCTTAGACCTTCTCAAATGTTTCACCGATTGCTGCTTTGCGCAGAAGCACCATGCATCCCATTCTTTTTCTCCAGGCACTGGTTGCCCATAGGTTGTGGGTACTAGTTAGAACCGCCTCGAGGCGGTTCAAACAAGCCCCCACAACCTTCATTTGAACTAGAAATAAGATTCTAACACAGCGCGCCTATATAGGCAATGGAAAATAACTGTGTTTTATTCTGCAACAAATCACAGCTCGCAAGAGCGTGACGTGTGACGTCATTAAAAACTGTAAATTTATGACGTCACTAGTCGATATACTTGACGTTAGACGGTGTAACGTCATTTTCTCGCATCAAAAACATTAGAAAAGGATATAAATGCATGTGTTTCAGTCGATAATTTTAGCGGGATTTCTTCTAACAATGGCGAAAAGTTGTGAGATTTTGAAGGGAAGAACAACATTATTGCCGATTTTCAGCGTGTTAGAATCGAAATAGATCAGCTCTAGCCAGTGATTTGTTGTGTAATAAATCACAGTTTGTCGGTCAGTTGTAAGTAGACAAATCACGCGCGCTACGCGCTCGTGATTTGTCTACTTTACAACTGACCTCCAAACTGTGATTTATTAGTCAACAAATCACAGTCAGAGCTAATCTATTTCTTAAATAAAATAAAACATTTCATTCTAAACAATGCTAGTTCTAGAGTTAGGAGAAACGCCATTTTTAGCACAGGGTGTGTCATTACGATTAAGGTCAGGGGAATACGGGGGGTGAGGGAGTTCAACAACCTTTTCCTGCTTCGGATAGTCTTGCACAATGAACGCCTTGTGCGATGACGCATTGTCATGTAGCAATCTGACATTGCCCAAACCAGTTGCGGGTCTTCGTTCTTTGAAATATTTCTTCAATTTTCGAAGAACTTTATTTTTGTAAAACTTTGCATTTACAAATTTGCCTTTAGGCACAGCAACCTGAATAGCAGGGCCCTGATTTGAAAAGAATATGGCATACATTACCTTCTTGACGCTCATGGTACGCTTTGCAATGCATGGTCTTTTGCAATACTTTGTTGCCGATATTTTGTTCTGAATCTTTCGTTTTGGCTCAAAAAAGTGAACCCATGTCTCGTCACCTGTGACGACATTCTCAAATGAATTGGGATTTTAGCCGTTTAAAAAGTCAAATTATAAAGTTACTTAATTCAGTCACCTATATGTTCACAATAAAGTATTAACATGTACCTATACTCAGTTAAAATTCCTTGATCAAGAAATGAAAAGTTATTTCACCCCAACAGTTAGAAATATGTCGGTATTTTGATAAATTTTGATTGTGAGAAATGTACGCTACAGTCTATTTGTTCATTACCCACTTCTTTAACATCACAAAAATCAAGAGACCGCAGCTCGCAATGACTGAAACTTACGACCGGGTGATTAAGCCGGGACAAAATTGAACATATGGTCATATATATGGTAAAGAAATGAATAACCATTTTGAATAAAAATCAGGGTAGGTTAGAGAGTACAGAAAAAGAAATAGTTTTCTGAAAACATACAAATTTCGTTTTGTTTTACGAGAAGCACATAATAGCTAGAACACTTACGACTATTGCATTTGAACAGGTATTGAGTGGTAAATAAGGAACACAAGTAATATTACTTTAGATAAACGATCAACATAAGCAATAAGTTTATATGAATTATATGTAAAAAGTCGCGAACATTACAGTGATTTTGTTTCTATAAGTCAAGAAGTCTACTGTCGTGATTAACTGGCAATATAGCTGTTATTGTCATTTTCATTCAATTTTTGGATCTAACTAATGTAACAGTGCATGTTCAGTCATATGCTTTTAAAACATGCTGTCGCTATTACGCAAAAAAGCCTCGGTATATACTTTTATGTATAAAAAGCTCTCCTGACAGATAAACTGCGTTCTTAAGGCAGCCGAAACATTAAAAGACATATCTCTCACATATAAACACACATCATTCGCATGGCCTTGTGTTCTCAACAATCAAGTATGTAAAATTAATGATGCAACTGCGAGAATTCAGTATCGAACATTACAGTGCATTCCAGAGCAATATTTTTCTATACAAAAGTCTTTAAAATATAACCAATTTTGTCTACCAGCGTGAAGAAAGTTACACGCTTAGTAGAGTTTGTAAAACAGTTCTAAGATATGTAAACATATGCATGTCTGTAAATGGCAGCTTTGATGGTCTCGGACATTGCCATACTCGGTAAAGGGACATCCTATGCCACTTTACCATTTCTACATGTAAAATTAAAAAGGAATCTGATATTATAGTTGTTATATCTAGTTGACATAATCAACAGTAAACCAGCATACCCTCAAATAAACATATTTATTTTAGGTTGGGATGTTCGATACAATTTGTAATGTTCGATACCATAATTTTAGTAACATAAACTGCACTTACAATGTTTTTTAACATTCAAAGTATGCATTTGGAAACACAAATTGGAGAGCTGAAGTGCCTTCTTAACATTGCACAATTTATATTGAAATATTCATTCTGGCAAATAATATTTGGGAAAAGATTATAAGCTGTGGGACTCAAATCCAAAATAGAAAATAAATAATAAATTTTGAATCAACATTGTTACTGTTTGCAGCTATATTGGTAGAAATGTAGCAAACATGTATATCACTAAACGTGTTCATTTTACACAAATAAGGTTGCACAATTCAAATAGTTAATTTATTTGGAGGCATTATCCCTGGCCGGTCAACAGAGCAAACCTGTCATGTTCGATACCAAATGTAGCTGACATTTCATCGTGTACATCCACTGCTTATTGCAATAGAATAATGTTCTTGCTAGCGTGCAAATATTGTTCATTAATAATGATTTTTGGTGGAACCAAATTAATTGAACAATATTAATTGTGGCAAATAATATTGGAAAAAGATAAAAAGTTATTATGCAGATATTTAAAAACAAGATATGACTTCTGTTTTCCTTTAACTGTGGTATTGTCTGCCGACTCCCCCACCCATCAAACACCGGAAAAGGCAACCATGTCGTCTGCAGACACTTTCATCTACGAAATCTGGTAATGAAAACCCGTGCAACGTGAGATCAATGTGATCAAGCTGTTAGACTAACAATTTTCGGTATCGAACTTTACCGGTCTCGAACATTGCAAAACACTGGAAATGAGGGAATTTCAACATCAAAATATTATTTTCGTTCCAGATGATGTATTTGTGTTAGTCACACTTTGCGGGAGTTTAATTCAATCCAGCATTTTTTGTCGATACATACGTAATAAGCCTGGTATAATGATCGCGAACATTACATCTATTTTTGCAACAAATCCATGCACATTTTGGTATGGCAAGTATTTTTAATTTCCTATTGTACAGGTAACATCAAACGACCTTATATGTTTATTATAATATAGAATCTCCATTTGGTCATGTTTCTGTGTATAAAAACCTAAACGTTGTTTTGAAATATCAAGAAGAAAAACGTCGTCTCGTACATTACAATGCTTAATTAATTTTTGGCGACAGCCATGATCGGGGAAAAATACTTAGTTAGACGCCATGTGGTCCTACTAATGGTAGTTATTTCCCTACCCAGAATATGTAAATTTTTTGGAAATCACCTAACCCTTTCCTGTCTAGTGGAATTGCAAATATGTAATTGGGCAAACAAAGAGAATTCGAAAAGCGACAGTCTCGAACATTACAAAACCAGGTTATCCCGTGGCTCATTTAAGTCATTTCATTTTCCCTGAAAAGGTATTTTTCTACAGGAGGTTTATCATGATATCTTTAAAACCTGTTGTTCTGTCATATAAACGTATGCATTGGGTACAAATGATTGCTTGATTTCAGAAAATATACGGCGACTGCAATATCCCAATTCATTTGAGAATGAGTGAATTAGCGAAAGACCGTGCATTGTAATTTGGAAACTTTTTAAGCAACTTCTTGGCGCACTGAACGCGTGTCTTTTTCTGCTCATCTGTCAACAGATGGGGAATCCATCTAGCACAGATCTTTCTCATTTTCAAATCCCGTTTCAGAATTGTATGAGCTGCTCCTTATGAGATGCCAACCATACTAGCTATTTGCCTAGTGGTGTATCGTGCATCGGTAGCAACTATTTCTTTCACTCTAGCAACCATCTTGGAAGATGTTGCTCTTTTCGGCCGACGATCATGTGGTGCATCTTCTGTTGAGCCTAGCCCACAGCTAAATTTCTTACACCAACGAAAAAATGTCGGAAAAGACATTTCATTTTGCCCATAAACCGAACATATTTCATCAAAAATGTCTTTGCATCGTATACCAAGAATACAACGATTCTTAATATAGGACCGTATTTCAACGGCGTACTCTGACCTTCTTCCAACCATGTTTTGTATTAATACAAGAGTAGACAGTGTTTATCGAACGATATACACGGCTAAAGTGGACAGATTTTAACAGGTTTGGTATCAATGTATATGTAAAATGTTTTTCTACTCTGTGATATTTATTTCCAGGTGATTTTCGCATTAGTGCATGAGAACACGTTCTACTTACATTCATATTTGAACAGTCCTCGTAACTGTGTTTTATTCTACAACAAATCACGACAAGGAAGAGCGTGACGAGTGACGTCATTAAAAACTGCCAATTTATGACGTCACTAGTCGATTTCTCCTTGACGTTATACGGTGTAACGTCATATACTCGCATCGAAAACGTTAGAAAAGGATATAAATGCATGTGTTTTAGCGGGATTTCTTCTAACAATGGCGAAAAGTTGTGAGATTTTGGAGGAAACAACAGCATTATTACCGATTTTCAGCCTGTTAGAATCGAAATAAATCAGTTCTAGTTTGTGATTTGTTGAGTAATAAATCACAGTTTGTCAAACAAATCACGCTCGCTACGCGCTCGTGATTTGATCTACTTTACAGCTGACCTCCAAACTGTGATTTATTACTCAACAAATCACAGTTAGAGCTGATCTATTTCTTGGATAAAAGATATCCACATTCCATTTGTTTTCAGGCTCTCGTAACTGTAGGCTCTTGGACATACAAATCAGTGACCAACAAGTTGTACCGACGAGATTTCTATAGTGACGCCTGCCTTGCCAAAGCCAGTGGGGCTCTCGCGGGGGCCAGGCTTGACTTATATCAGATACATTGCTATGAAACATGGTTCTATCTTCCACATGATCCTTTCAAGGTAAATGATGTAAACTAGCTACAGTAGAACTTCGATGGTTCGAACACCGATGTCTCGTTTACCATGGCTGAGTCGAACACATTCTTGAGCCCCTAGGGAAGACCTCTACACAAGAAATAGTGGGGGATAATTAAGGAGATTTCAGTATTTTGTCTTGCAAATGTATGCTGTGTGTACTCATTAGAATCGCCTCGATGAGGCGATTCTAATGAGTACACACAACATACTTATTCATTACAGGACACCGTTAATATGTCAAAAAGTACATCGTTATGCATCCTGGCAGTAAGCCTCTGTGGCTCGAACTACCCCTGTCTCGAACAGATTTTCGAGGTCCCAAAGTTGTTCGAGCCATTGCAGTTCGACAGTATGTAGTTTGTTAACATTTAATGCTTCCAGCAAAATGGCATAGTATGATTTGTTTGTTTTCAGACAAAATTTTCTTCTTTCTCAAAGAGAACCAGGCTTAACCCAGTTTGAAAAAGTTTTATATTGAGAAACATGGGGTTTAGGGAGGTATTTATTGGTTTCCTTACTTGTGCTGTAAATTTAAAAAGTAGGGTGAGAGTACTCGTTAAACCCGCCTGAGGCAGTTGTGAAGAGCCCCAACAATCTCTTTTTGGACTAAAAAATAAGAAGAATATCGAACATTTACATCACGATAGCAAGTCCGAGCAATGAACACTAGGGCTGGCTAATCGGAGCTGAAAAGATAATCGATTATCAGTCCTGACATTGTGATCGATAATCGATTAGTAATCACTGAAGATTTGATCATAATATTACCTGTCTGGCTTTGTCTCAGCCTGACTCTCAGCATATGTTGTACTTCACCATAAGTATATTTGAACAGACAGGCCTGAGCAAACTGTGTAGACCCAGATGAGACGTCGCAAAATGCGGCGTCTCATCAGGGTCTGCGCTGTTTGCCACTGATTCAGCTATTTTAGGCACAACCTATTATTTGAAGTTATCAAATAATCGACTGCAAGCAAATCAGTAATCATAATCATTTTTTTTGGAATTTATCGATTGAATAATCGATTATCCGATTAATCCGATTATCCGATTAATCGTGCGAGCCTTACTGTACACCCCTTTAAACCCCACTTTATATAGAGAAAATGGGGGTTTGCGGGGGTATACAATATTTTTTTTTTATTTCTGCCCTAAGACATAGTTCGTTGGTACTCATTAGGTCGTCATGTATTCCATGTTAATCGAATGTCAAAAAGATGATTCGCATGGAACGTGAAGCAAAATTTTCTTTGAAGAAAAAAAAAAGATCATCTGGTATACCATTATTGACGCTTAAGGGAAGTATCTTTCAAGATTTACATTTCACGTTTTTACTGTAAGTCCCGATTCATATGTAAGTTTTGTTTTTGATTGTTTTTGTTTGATTTGAGGTTTACTGATCTTTGTTTTACTTCTACTTTACGTCTCCGTCAACACTGTATAGGTCATTTTGGAGATGTTGCTTCCAACTCTGTAGGACTTTTACCCGACATTGAGATGAAATGACATCTCCAGCCCTGCTGCCCAATGAAACCAATAGGGTTTATAAGCATGGACGGCCCGACTCGCACCGCTTTGCCTGGGCAGGCTTAAATCCTCTAAGCAGTTTACCAGTACTCGTGTGTGGTCAGATTCAGCTCTGCGTGTAAGCATCATGCAGCCGATCTATTTCTTCAAATTGTAAGGTTTGGTGTGTTTGGGGTTAAGTGTTCCTTTTACCGCCAAAATGATGACAGTTTAAGGCGAATGGTTATACCGGGCCTTTTCTTTTTGCAAATTTGTGACTTCCTGTTTCAGTAACCCTTTTTGTACCTAATGTAATCTTCCACATTATATATGGCCGGAGTTCATTTCGAAATTTTAGGGATGTCAGGTTGTGTTTTCTCAAAAATTAATTCGGGAAATAGCTTAACTTTTTGCAAACAGTGTAGGCCCTGATCAGACGCCGCATTCTGCGGCGTCTGATCTGGGCCTGCACTGTTTTACTAGGTACCCATTTAGGGGTTTCTAGTACTGAATGGGTTAAATGATCGTAACTGATTTGAAATGCAAGAAAATCATTACACAAGGGACAAAACCTTTTACATCCGTGTAACCTACATATGCGACACAGTTATTTCCCATTGTGTTCTATAGTGTGGTTTAATGCCCTAGGCAACAGTTAAGGTCATGCTGGATCGATCATTTACCTTTACTGTTCCTGATCAGGCTTCGCCCCTCTAAGCGGTTTACTAGTACTAGGTGTGATCGCCCCTGACAATAACTGGTAACAGCAGGTGAGGCAATGACCGAGCCCTCAAGCAACCGTCTATCTCAAGCTATCTCGCCCCCCGCCCATTGGGGCTTGAAGAAATAAATGGCCTGCATGATGCATCCACGTAGAGCTGAATCCGACCCGCACACGAGTACTGGTAAACCGCTCAGAGGATCTAGGCCTGCCCAGGCAAAGCGGTGCGAGTCGGACCGTCCATGCTTATAAACCCCATCGGTTTCATTGGGCGACAGGCTTGAGGTGTCATTTCATCTCAGTGTCGGGTAAAAGTCCCACAAAAATTGGAAGCAACGTCTCCAAAATGACCTTTATAGTGCTGACGGGGACGTTAAACATCAATTCAAACAAACAAATCTCAAGCTATCTAGGGATATTAGAAAAAGGAAGATAAGATAGAGTAAGAAAAGCCCCCCCACCCACCCACCCACCCCCACAAAAAACAAACAAACTTTAAAAAGCCCACCTTCCCGCACATGCTGCAAGCAAAACAGGGCCTTATCCTTCTTAAGCCAAAGCAGAAGGACGCCCCGGCACTGAAAGCTACACAGCACCTATATCACGAAAACAGGCCTATATTAAAAATGGAGTTTGCAGGGGTGAATATTATTTTTCTTATTGCTTTTCCTAACTTTAGATTGTGGGTATTCGTTAGAACCGCCTCGTCGAGGTGGTCCGCGAGGTGGTTCATGCGCTTACACACAATCTATGATTTGAGCGAATATTTGAGAAATAGCAGATTTTACCAGGTTAGTTCTGTATCATGCCAAGAAATTTGCTCCGAGATAAGTTTGTATTGGTTAACGAATGCTAGCCTAGTGGAAGGCAGTTGAAGCAATTTATACCCCCCACCACCCCCGAACCTATTCGGGGGATATATCGATCGGCCTGGCGTCCGTCCGTCCGTCCATAGACGCAACCTTGTGATGGCCATAACTCCAATACCCTTTGAGATTTATGATGTATGGTACTGTATGTAGCACATTTATTCACGAGGCTGAGAAGGCGTGTCATGCGCAAGAACCACAACTCTAGGTGTAATAGTTTATTAGTTATCCCCCATTTCAATAAAATAGACTGACTATCTTGTGATGACCATAAGTTAAATATCCTTTGTGCCACAAATTGATGGGACCTGGCACAGTTGTTCACAAGGCTGAGACGGCATGCCATGCGCGAGAACCAAAACTCTGGTTGCCATGGTTTTTGAGTTGTCTTCCCACCCAATAAAATAGTGTGTCTACCTTTTGATGGCCATAACTCCAATAGCCTTTGAGATATATTGGTGATACCTGGCACAATTGTACACAAGGCTGAGACGACATGTCATGTGCAAGAACCACAATTCTGGGTGCCATGGGTTTTGAGTTACCTCCCCTTCGAATTTAACAGAATCACTACGTTGTGATGACCATATCTCCTATACTATTTGAGATATATTGATGGTACTTGGTGCAGTTGTATATGAAGTTATGCAGGTGTGCGATGTACAGGTACCACGACTCTTGATACCCTGTCTGTTGAGTTAACTCCCCTGACAGTATAATCTTGTGATGTCCGTAACTCCAGTACCTTTGAGATATATTGCTGGAACTTGCCACATTTTTATACAATGTTGAAAAGGCATTTCATGTGCAAGGACCACAACTCAGTATACCAGTACGTTTTGCATTGGAAATCTTGGCTCTTCATCATGTTGAGAAGCATTCCTTAGTATCATACAAAATATACTGTGGTCGTACCAGTGTATTGTAATTCTGGTGCACTTTCTATTTGTGAACAATCTTCTGAAAGCCATATTGGCTTTTGGTCGGGAGATTTGCCACCTCTTCTGATAGCTATCTTTTAACAACTTTCTTTAATATCGCAGAAGTTTTGAGGCATTTACCTTCGTGTGGGATATAATATTCTGTGAACTTCTGTTGTACCTTACATGTTACCATAGCAACGATATATCTGCCAGCTGATTGGCTTTCTCTTGTACCGGAGATTGGCTGCAGGTTTTCTCGGCATGCTTTCTTCCCATGAGTCAAAGCTCCATCAACCTACATTAGTGGATAACCAAATCTAATCTGGGTAAAAAATTCTCGAACTCTGTGTCCTGCTTTGAAAATCTGCCTCGTTTGCCAGGTCAACGCTATATCTTGCCCTTCGACCAAGCCCCAGTTTAACCAAACTTCATCACTGGGTACGTCGAATGCTCCTGGTCACCATTGCTTGCTTTGACCGAAATCCGCCGCGTTTTCGTTTATCAGGTCGATTTCAAATCTGTTCGCGGCCGTCTAGCTCTAGATTAGCTCTTTCTTCTGCCCAGCATTTGCGCTGTTTTTTAGGACAGATGTTATCAATCAGCCCAAAATTACTAATAGTTGAAGAGGGTTCCCTCCGATGGCTCACGTGACTATCACTAACATGTATGAATTTATAGTTGCTGTGACTTCAGAGTGTCGGTAAAGAGGGTTATTTCTAAAGCTTGGACTGCGCTCATGGGCTGGGGTAGCGCAAACAGCGAAAACTCGGACCAGACGTCACAGAACACATCTACAATGTTTGTTTCACGCTCTGCAAGCTGCTTTTTTACGGCAGACGGCATTTTGAAATATTTTTCCTAGAAAACACGATTTGACATTACATGCAAATTGTCTCCTAATGAGACAATTTGCATGTGATGTCGAATCCCGTTTTTTTCTGCGAAAAAAGAATCAATACTAACAATTTGTCGTCTGCTGAATTAGCCCACGGCGTGGTAAAGGTTAAAGTACAGGGACCAGTTGTTCAAAACTAACGATGTCGTTAGTTAACGTATCGTTAAAACGTTGATCATTAAATATGGCAAATATGCTGAAATTTTTGCTGAAAAAATGTGAGCAGCTTTTGCAGACACAAAAGCTGCTCACATTTTTTCAGCAAAAATACCAAAATTTTCGATATTGTTCTGGCTAGAACATTTAACAATTTGACCACTAACGAGCTCGTTAAACTAACGATGCTTTGAACAACTGGGCCCAGGAATTTAAGGGTTAATTGAATCGATCTAAATGTCAGTTCAGGACTATTATCCCGACCCGTAAACTAGACAGTCGACCCGGCAAACAGTGCTGTTGGTACTTTGATGGTTGTGAGTATTCTGTCTACGAGAAAGGGGCTTTCTTATAAGAATCTTATATGGGTGTGAGGGGTGGATTGAAAAATCCGTCCTGAGGGATACTGTCCGGCATCACGAGGCTTGCCGAGTATGCCGGACAGTGATCCCGAGGGACGGATTTTTCTATCCACCCCTCACACCCATATTGGATTCTTTTTCTTGCATACCTTCCATTTCTATTGCGAATTTTTAATGCTGCTGTCACTTCGGTTACCGACGTCCGCCATTTTGTGATGACACAACAGGAATGTTTAGTGACGTCACGCATGACGACGCCGCGCATGAGGTTGTAATCAACCAGTGCATTTATCAAAAACGCGATTATATTCGATTTGGGATCGGAACACCAGGGTCAGAACATAAATTTCTATCCCAGGGTAAAATCACGGATTTCCTTGTCTGGTGTGCAAGAAATAGTGTTTATCACATGGAATGAATAATGTTTTGTTCGTTTTAATTGAGGTTCAATGTTCCCGTCAACACTAATTAGGTCATTTTGGAGACCCAGCTTCCTTTACCTACCGGACACAGAAATGAAATGACACCTAAAACCCTGCCGCCCAACGAAAGCAAAAGGCTTATATGCATTGGACGTTTGACTCGCACCACTTTGCCTGAGTAGGCTTAGACCTTCTAAGTGGTTTACCAATACTCTCTGCGTGGAAGCATCGATCAGCCCTATCTATTTCTCCAAGCCCCGATGGGGGAGTGAATAATTTTATTTATCATATGACGTCGCGTCTGAGCGTGTAATAACGTCATGTATTATTTTCGATAATCCACTAGTGGATTAAATATGCAAATTAGCTAGATACATCCCGTAACGTTACATGTACGACGTCCTTAATGACGTCGCGTTTACTGACGGCGGAATGTTGACATTTTTGTAAACAATCGTGAATAAAATACGCTTTTAATGTCATATGATAAATAGAATCTTGCATTCGTGCTCATGTATTATTAAATTTATTAAACTCGTTGAGGAAAAGGGATAAAATGCTCGGCAAAGCCTCGCATTTTATCCCTTTTCCTCAACTCGTTTAATAAATTCAATAATACATAAGCACTCATGTAAGATCCTCTATTTTTTATACATCCATGTATGATTTTGATCTGCAGGTCGATGGTTCCTTTTACAAATTGGAAAAACCTGTTATAATTGGAGAATTCAGTCAAAAGAAAGGAGGATTTATGACATCACCAGAACAGTTTTTATGGGCTTATGAACATGGGTATAATGGCGCATGGTCCTGGTGTGCCTTAGACGCGGACCCAGTCTCAGATGATATTGCTACTCAGATGCGTGGAATAAGTACATTAAGGAATAAAGATGATCAATCTAAAGGGGGTAGGGTGAATATTAACATAAAGACTCGACAGACGATTGCTTATACGCTATACTTTATTGCTTTAGAATTGTTGAGTTCTGTAGGTAATCTGTTTTCATTTTGTTTCTAACGTCATGAATATATACTACATTATTCAAGACAATAGAACATTGAAAAAAATCACTGGTTTCTTCCCTAATATTGTTTGGCTCCGCAATAGGGAATATTTCTCATGGCTTCCGATTTTTAAATTTGAAAGTGTTGTTTAACCCCTATTCTGCTGAATAAATAAAGTCACATCTGTGTCTGACTATCCTCCGATCACTAAAGTAATTTAATGTATTTGTTCAGTTCATACACTACATGACAAACAGTGTAGGTCATGATCGGATGGCTTCCAAGCCAACTGATCTGGAACTACACTGTTTGCAAAGGTTCAACAGAATACGGGTTAAAGGGAGTTTTCTTATTTCACCTTGAAAATATATGCTGTTTGTTCTTACTTGAAACTCCTCAAGGAGGCGATTCTACTGAATGACATAGGACACACGCATGCATATAAATGCAAAATGGCTTAAATTTTCACCATTATACCTCCTATTCTAGCGATGTGACTTAAACTACCTCTTGTCAGAATATATTTCCACAGTGTAAATGATGTTCAACTAAAATCATTTTTTTTTTTTTGTATTTTTTTTATTATTCTGGAGACTACATGCTGCCCATGTACCTTATGATAATCACTGTTTCAACAATCAATTAATAACCCTATTATTATAGCCCCGCTTTGAAAAAGTGGGGGCTATATTGGATTTGGCTTGTCCGGAATTCCGTCTGTAATTTGTCCGGAATTCCGTCTGTCTGTCTGTCTGTCTGTCTGTCTGTCTGTAATATTTGATAGTGGGTACCTTGTTACCGCAACTCCTCTTACAGTTCTTAGTCAATCCTTTTGAAACTTTACAGGTGTTTTCATATAGGTCTGAAGATGTGCATATTCTTTTTTCATTATCCTTAAATATTGTTTTGCACTTATTTCACCTTTTTTAACTTAGACTATTTTTGAGATCTACGAATGTTAAAATGTATAGGGAGTAGCTACCTTGTTACCGCAACTCCTCTTACAGTTCTAGGTCAATCCTTTTGAAACTTTACAGGTGTTTTCATATCGGTCTGAAGATATGCATATTCTTTTTTCATTATCCTTAAATAATTTTTTTCACTTATTTCACCTTTTTTAACTTAGACAATTTTTGAGATCTACTAATGTTAAGATGTATAGGGAGTAGCTACCTTGTTACCGCAACTCCTCTTACAGTTCTAGGTCAATCCTTTTGAAACTTTACAGGTGTTTTCATATAGGTCTGAAGATGTGCATATTCTTTTTTCATTATCCTTAAATAATTTTTTCACTTATTTCACCTTTTTTAACTTAGACAATTTTTGAGATCTACTAATGTTAAAATGTATAGGGAGTAGCTACCTTGTGACCACAACTCCTCTTACAGTTCTAGGTCAATCCTTTTGAAACTTTACAGGTGTTTTCATATAGGTCTGAAGATGTGCATATTCTTTTTTCATCATCCTTAAATAATTTTTTTCACTTATTTCACCTTTTTTAACTTAGACAATTTTTGAGATCTACTAATGTTAAAATGTATAGGGAGTAGCTACCTTGTGACCACAACTCCTCTTACAGTTCTAGGTCAATCCTTTTGAAACTTTACAGGTGTTTTCATATAGGTCTGAAGATGTGCATATTCTTTTTTCATTATCCTTAAATAATTTGTTTCACTTATTTCACCTTTTTTAACTTAGACAATTTTTGAGATCTACTAATGTTAAAATGTATAGGGAGTTGCTACCTTGTGATCGCAACTCCTCTTACAGTTCTAGTCAATCCTTTTGAAATTTAACAGGTGTTTTCATATAGGTCTGAAGATGTGCATGTGCTTTTTTCATTATCCAAAACCTATTTTTTAACTTAGACTGTTTTTCAGATCTAATAACGCGAAAAGTCTATAAGGCGTAGGTACCTTGTTAGGGATTTAACCCTCTCACAAGTCTTTACCTTTAATTCATGAGTCTTTCTCCTCTGACAGGGCTATAGCGGGGCTATAGTCAGATCCTCTGACAGTTCTAGTTAATAATAGGACGTCCTGGTCACTTTTCGAACGCATTTAAGCTTTGTGTTTGTTGAGGTTTGTCATTGGGTGTGTGTATCGCTTATGTTGTTTTGTTTTGGATGGCCGGTTGGCCGTTTTGTGGGAGAATGTGACTGTCCTTTTGCCTTACCGCTATTGGTGTTTCCGTTGGGGTCTAGTTGTTTCATGTTTGTGCTTCTTTCCCTTTGGAGTCTCTGATGGGAGCTGTAGGTTAATTGTATCGATTCCTGATCATTACCTTCACTTCTGTTTTGATCGCCAGCCTACTTACACTGTATATGCAAGTTTCAGGACGATCTAATTGAAACTGAATGACTTATTACGAAAACACGCCTATATAATTTTGACCCCATCAAACCACACTTTTATATAGTAAAACTGGGGTTTACAGGGGTATACATTATTTTTCTTATCTCTGCTCTGAAATATAGATTGTGGGTACTCGATAGAACCGCCTCAATGAGGCGGTTCTAACGAGTACCCACCATCTATATTTTGAGCAGAAAAAAATAATATCGCAATTTTTCATCTGAAAATGTTCGTTTTTTCGGCGGTTAAGTGTATAGGTGTGTTTTCGTAATGTGTGCCAAAGATATTTTTCATCAATCAAGGGGGGCAACTCTGATTAATAAATTGACCTTGCCAGGCTTGGAAACAGTCTGAGCTAATTTATGCGTAAATTCAGGAAGGTCTGATTACAACAGAGAGTAAGTATTTTCCCATTGTACATAATTATGTGTATGTGACATTGTGATCGCCGCAACAACCAATGTGTTATTCCATTTTCATGAAATGCTTATATAATTAGCCCTTCTCTTGCTGAATATTCAGTTAAGCCACACCGATTTCTGACTTAGAACCAATCAGATTACTTGATGTCCAATGTAATTTATTCTTACAAATCCATAAACTGAATGTCGAACAGTGAATATCCTGATCAGAAGCCATCTGATCTGGATCTACACTGTTGCAAAGATAGGGGTTGTCGTGAACAGCAGGATAAGAGTTAGCCCCCCATCAGAGACATGATGGCGATTAGCCTACATGCTATAGAGATATAACTGGTCAGAGGTGCTGACGGATAGACGACGGATGGGAGACCACTCTTTAAGCTACCTTGGAGCCTTCGGCATAGGGAAGCTAAAATTGGACGTCGTCTGCTACGATTTTACGATAACACACACGTGCGACATAGTGCATTTTTCTGTGATACTTTTCTCTTATTTATTCTACAAACAAAAGCTGTGGGTGCTCGTTAGAACGGCCTTTTTGAGAACTGAAATACGAAAAATAATGTATACCACAATAAACCCGTTTTCTCTACATAAAGTTGGGTTTGGTGTGTGTGTGTTGGTGGGAGTGGGGGGAGGGGGTCATTACACGGATTTGTTCAGGCAACGATATAGCGCTGGTTGCTTGAAAACTTATCTTCATGCACATATGAAGGTGATACACGATTTATATTATCATGCTTATGTTTACCGCACTTAAGGCAAATATCACACCTGAGTATCTATTTCTCTAATCTTTCGTTAGGCAACGATAATTAAATAAATTGATTATAAAATGGGCCCCGTCAAGCGATTTTGGTACTTATCGCCTATGCGAGCAGCGAAGGTTCAGACGAGCCTGCGCATCCGCGCAGTCTCGCCAGAACCTTCGCTGCTCGCTCATACAAGCAGTGAATCAAGAGGAACCTTCAGACAGAAAGCCATATCCCTGGCCCCTCTGAATGGCTGGGCATGCGCAGTTAAAATTTGTCATTACAGAATGCTCGAAGACACAAATTCGCTTGGCGGGTCTCAAATCTTGTTGACTTGAAAGCTAGATGTGATAAACCGAGATTTTGTTTTACAAAATGGGGATAGTGCATTGTCCTGGCATTTTTGTAGTGGTAGCTTTTGCAGTTTTACCTGTCTGTGCGCAAAAATATCTGGCCGTTTCGGGCAAAAATCTTACATTGAATGGAGAGAAGGTGTTCTTGTCTGGCATGAACCAGGCATGGTACAAATATTCGAGAGATTTTGGACATAGATTCTACAGTGTTTCTCGACCACACCTTCTGAAGACACTGGATGCTATCCGAGAAAGCGGAGGTAACTCTGTAAGTAAGTACTTTATTCTTAAGGGTAAAGGACACACCTAGCTAATATTCTACTGTGGTTACAACCTATGGAACTTCTTTATTTATTGTCTTATAATATGAGCCTCTTTGAAGGAAAAAGAACCTGTTTATTCTTAAAGGATAGAATTTTCTTGCACACCAGACAAGGAAATCCGTGATTTTACCCTGGGATAGAAATTTATGTTCTGACCCTGATGTTCCGACCCAAGCAACTAACATAAATGCGCTTCAGTTCTATTCAACTGTCGGAACTACTTCCGCACTACTTTATTTTGTAAACAATATACATGTGCGAGCTGTCAAAACTAACCGGAGGTGTTGTGCAAGAAAAAGAATCCAATATGGGATTCTGTTGTAGATGGGCGTTTCCAACCCTCGGGATGACCGTGCTGAGCGGAACTTCGGCGTAGCCTCGGTTCCGCTCAGCACGGTCATACCTCGGGTTGGAAACGCTAATCTACAACAGAACCCCATATCAGAATCTTATATGCTCCCAAGGAGCTAAATTGTTTCCTTTCTGAGTGGACCCTATTGATACAAGAGACAAAATTACCAGTCCTGGCGGTGTTTCATTTCCCCTTAAGCCCCAGCACAACATAGTATAGGTTACTCTGCAGCTCAAGGTCTCAGTTTATTTTAAAACGTGTTGTATACTTTCATTTCGTAATATGCTATTGAATGATCTTTCTGACATTTTCCGTGTACCTTCTTGACTCGAACATTGCTGATAACAACGGTATACACGTGATGTCAAGATTCAACACCAACATGAGGACAACCTCTTTTGCCGCCGTGCAAAGGAAGTGGAGGCTTCTACCGCCAATCAACCAACAATCGATGCTTACATTACGAAAACACGCCTATACAAATACATTGCAACCTTTATCACCGAAAAAATGAAAATTTTATGATGAAAAATTGAGATATTTTTCTTATTTCTGCTCAAAATATAGATTATGGGTACTCGTTAGCACCGCCTCATCGAGGCGGTGCTAACGAGTACCCACAATCTGTATGTATGAGCAGAAATAAGAAAAATAAGGATCACCCCTGCAAACCCCAGTTTTACTATATAAAAGTGGGGTTAGAGGGGGGCCAAAATTATATAGGCGTGTTTTCGTTATGAAATTAACGAAAATACTTACTACTAAACGGTTTAGAATAACATCTATAATGACCCTCATCTTGTATTTGGTGCCTAGTGCCGAATGTATATCCCACTTGGGTTTCCCCCATGCACCAGCCCCACTCCCCATGCAATACGATAGCATAATTCATGCTAACAGTAAATAGCAAGCAACGGAAAGCTGTCGGCCCGCTATTTTGTGCTAGCTGGGGCGGACGCCGTCCCACTGCGTCACTATATACGGCACTGGACATTCTCCACGATATGATCCTAAGCAAAACTTGCCTCCGTGGCCTAGTGGATAAGAGCGCTGATTCTTAATCATTAGGTCTCTCACCGCTGTTGGTTCGACCCTGACTCGGGTCACATGTGAGATGCAACGGAAAGTCAGGTGTTTTTTCTCCGGGTACTCCGGTTTTCGCTCACCTCACATTAACGATCGGTTCGATATGGGTGAAATAATCTTAAAAGGACCGTAAAACCAAAACCATAAAAAAACTATCATCAGCTCACAATACACCAAACCACATTTATTTATTTCTGATTTTGTATCCACTTTGGCTCCATAACTCAACGAAAATAGTGAGCAATATACATAAAGCCCCAAAATACCAAGCGCACAACTGTCAGGCATCTTTTTATGCACTATTTGAGCATACACGTACTTTAAGGCTTCGATTGCACAGTTGGTAAATTGCCCGTACACTGCAGTGCTAGGAGACGTCGCCGCATATTTGCCTGCGTTCGAATCCCAGCAAACGCATTTGAAAAGTAGATTTTCAAACCAAACACTCGCTCAGTGCTTGAAACTGTTCATTACTGTGAATAAGAATGAATATTTAAAAAAAATCAATGTGATTCACTTGCAGGGGTATGGCTTCATACGACAGGACAAAATACTCCGCGTTTCAATTCCAGTGGCTATGTGATAGGCCTGGATCACAATTTTACACGTGACGTGGTTGATTTTGTTAAACAGGCACAGCAGCGGAATATTCTTATAACTTTCACGCTCTGGAACTGCGCAGGGAACAGGGAGAAAGGTTAGTTTAACCCTTTTTGTGCAAAATGGAATCTTCCTCCCTATATATAGCAGAAGTTCATTTCAAAATTTAGGGGTGTCAGGTTGTGTTTTCATCAAAATTTATCTGGAAAATGACAGAACTTTTTGCTAACAGTGGAGGCCCTGATCAGACGCCGCGTTCTGGGCCAGGGTACCCGTTTAGGGGTTTCCGGTACTAAATGGGTTAAAATACTTAATCATTTTCCATAACGCAATGATTTTTATCTTGAAGTGCTTAACGTGGTTATGAATTAATTTATTTCAATATTGTTGCTCGAAACAAGCAGTGCTCATTTCGAAAACACGCCTATTTTGAAACTTTTGGCACCAAAAATGCTGCTGAAAACATAAATTGTAGGAACTCAGTGAGACGGTTCTAACAAGCACCCACAATCTGTGTTTTTGAGCAGAACTAGAGCTGTCAGTGAAACTGACTAGGGCCCCGGCAGTGCCATCATAGGAGTTCGATTTTTTTCAAAGGGCTATTACTCTTAGAGTTTTGTAGCTAGAGTTACGTCGGTTGCCATGTAATTGTGTAATGATATTGTGACCATATATCTTAAGTTTGAAGTTGATGCATTTGACTGTTTGTAAGTTATGAATGAAAAACAAAAGGGTATTACTATATGGCAACTGTCAATAACTTCAGCTTCAGTTTGTAAACATGAAAAATGTTGATGGATAGACGGGCAGATGGACAGACGGACGGACGGACGGACAGACGGACAGACAGGGCATTACTATAGGGCAACTGTCAGTATCTATAAGAAGTTTCATTTGAAGATGAAAAATACGAAAAAAGCTGATTTTTTAAGTTATTCAAAGGGCCATAACTCTGAAAGTATTGAAACTACAGTTACGTTACTTGTTCTAAAATTGTGTATTGATAATGCGACCAAATATTTAAAGTTTGAAATTGATAGATTTGACGGTTTGTAAGTTATTAAGAAAAAACATGAAAAAGCTGAATTTTTTAAGTTTTTCAAAGGGCCATAACTCTGAGATTATTGAAGCTACAGTTAGGTTACTTGCCATACAATTGTGTAATAATAATGAGACCATATATTTAAAGTTTGAAGTTGATAGGTTTGACGGTTTGTAAGTTATTAAGAAAAAACATGAAAAAGCTGAATTTTTTAAGTTTTTCAAAGGGCCATAACTCTGAGATTATTGAAGCTACAGTTAGGTAACTTGCCATAAATTTGTGTAATGATGATGAGACCATATATTTAAAGATTGAAGTTGATATGTTTGACGGTTTGTAAGTTATTAAGAAAAAAAACATAAAAAATGTGGACATTTTTTAAGATTTTCAAAGGGCCATAACTCTGAGATTATTGTAGCTAGAGTTACCTAACTTGCCATGAAATTGTGTAATGATATTGTGACCTTATATTTAAAGTTTGAAGTTGATGCGTTTAATGGTTTTTAAGTTATTAAGAAAAAACATAAAAAATGTGGACGGACAGACGGACGTTCGTACAGATGGACATTTGTTGGGTACTACAGTGTTAATTTTTCACCTATAAGTACCCAACATGTACCAACCCTAAAATTTGCACAAGTACCCAACATGTACCATCAAATTTGTTGGCTACTTTTTTGAACACTAACGGAATAAACGGCAAGTACCCAACTCATGTCTACCCAACATATGCCCGTGGATGCGCTCGGACAGACGGACGGACGGACAGACGGACAGACATGGTGATTACCATAGGGCACCCGCAAATAAATTTGCGGGGACCTAATTAGTAAAAATGTATACCCCTCTGTAAAACCCAGTTTTACTATATACAAGTGGGGTTAACGTCAGTACAGCTGGTGTCTGGGAATGTGTGGTGGCCGTAAAAAGTCTCCCTGTCCTACATCATAGGGTAGTTATATTTTCTTGTCCTTTGGGATCATTGATTCCATTGTGGAATTCTGAAAATATTTGAGGGTCACTGATGAGGCCTTAATGGCCGAAACTAGCTTGTCTGGCCCAGAAAACATGTACACTTCAAATTTTCCAGTTCTGTGGTGTATTCCTTGCTTCCAAATGATAACCCTTTCTAGAACATATTTAAAGAGGGTCAAAATTATTTTCTTGATGAAGTTCTCAATACAAGTTCGATGCGATTCTAACGAGCTTCACAATGAACAGCATAAGCATAAAAAGAAGCAGAGTATTTTGTTTTCACCCGAAAGTATCTGTAAGTGTTTGGGAATATGGAGGAATGCACTATTTTTTATGGGAGTATTGCACGACCCGCAGAAAAAGCGACCGACTGAGTCGGTTGATTTCTAAGAGTGCCCTAAAATCACCGTGTCATTCTGTCATTTTGTCAGTCTGTCAGTGTGTCTGTCCGTCCGTAACCCGTTTGTGAAAATTGGTGATAGTGACCTAACCGCTTGGAATATTCAAACAATTTTTGGCATACTGATATATATCAATGAGATCTAACCAATGAACTTGCGAAATATTACATTCCATTTAGTATAGCCTCGCCGAGGCGAAAAATGTGAAAATTTTCGAACTGCTTTTTCTCGGAACCGTTGGGCCGATTGAAGTCAAATTTCATATGGAGCCTCAATGGGATGGGGGGAAACAAAATTTGCCCATGGGGTCCAGGTCACATGACCAAAATGGCCGCCAAGCCATATATGGTCTGTCTGTCCGTCCGTAACCAGTTTGTGAAAATTGGTGATAGTGACTTAACCGCTTTGAATATTTAAACAATTTTTGGCATACTGATAGATATCAATGAGATCTAACCAATGTACTTGCGAAATATTACATTCCATTTAGTATAGCCTCGCCGAGGCGAAAAGTGTGAAAATTTTCGAACTGCTTCTCCTCGGAACCCGTTAGGCCGATTGAAGTTAAATTTCATATGGAGCCTCTATGGGATGGGGGAAACCAACATTTGCTCATGGGGTCCCGGTCACATGACCAAAATGGCCACCAAGCCATATATGGTAAAAACCCTTCAAAAATAGTCTTCCCCAGAAACACTGGGCAGATTTCCACGAAACTTGATAAAAAGCATCTGGGACGTAGGCCCATCATAAATTGCTAAAATGGTGACCCTGGGTTGACCTTGACCTTCTTTGTGCCTAGGTCAAACTTTGACACATATGCTTTTGTTGGAATATTTAAACAATTTTTGGCATATTGATAGATATCAATGAGATCTAACCAATGAACTTGCGAAATATTACATTCCATTTAGTATAGCCTCGCCGAGGCGAAAAATGTGAACATTTTCGAACTGCTTCTCCTCGGAAACCATTGAGCCGATTGAAGTCAAATTGAATATGGAGCCTCTATGGGATGGGGGAAACCAAAATTTGCTCATGGGGTCCAGGTCACATGACCAAAATGGCCGCCAAGCCATATTTGGTCTGTCTGCGTGTCCGTCCGTAACCCGTTTGTGAAAATTGGTGATAGTGACTTAACTGCTTGGAATATTTAAACAATTTTTGGCATACTGATAGATATCAATGAGATCTAACCAATGAACTTGTGAAATATTACATTCCGTTTAGTATAGCCTCGCCGAGGCGAAAAATGTGAAAATTTTCGAACTGCTTCTCCTCGGAAATCGTTGGGCCGATTGAAGTCAAATTTCATATGGATCCTCTTTGGGGCGGGAAAACCAAAATTTGCTCATGGGGTCCAGGTCACATGACCAAAATGGCCGCCAAGCCATATATGGTAAACACCCTTCAAAAATAGTCTTCTTCAGAACCACTGGGCAGATTTCCAAGAAACTTGATAAATAGCATCTGGGACGTAGGCCCATCATAAATTGTTAAAATGGTGACCCTGGGTTGACCTTGACCTGTGTGCCTAGGTCAAACTTTGACACATATGCTTTTGTTGGAATATTTAAACAATTTTTGGCATACTGATAGATATAAATGAGATCTAACCAATGAACTTGCGAAATATTACATTCCATTTAGTATAGCCTCGCCGAGGCGAAAAATGTGAAAATTTTCGACTTGCTTCTCCTCGGAAACCGTTGGGCCGATTGAAGTCAAATTTCATATGGAGCCTCAATGGGATGGGGGAAACCAACATTTGCTCATGGGGTCCAGGTCACATGACCAAAATGGCCGCCAAGCCATATATGAAAAAAACCCTTCAAAAATAGTCTTCTCCAGAACCACTGGGCAGATTTCCACGAAACTTAATAAATAGCATCTGGGGCGTAAGCCCATCATAAATTGCTAAAATGATGACCCTGGGTTGACCTTGACCTTCTTTGTGCCTAGGTCAAACTTTGAAACATATGCTTTTGTATTGGAAAAGTGAGACAGCATTTTATCCTGCAAACGATTCAGAATACAGCACTAAAGTATAAGATATATTTTTGCTCCTTACGATAAGGCGCATTTATTGGGGGAACAGTTTTAGGTCCAGGTCACATGACCAAAATGGCCGCCATACCCATATATGGTAACACTCATAAAGCTAAAAGCATCCGGCGGGTCGTGCACTTCAGTTGAAGCACTGGTTTACCTATTGTTTACAATTTCTAGCTTTCTGATACCTTCTGACCTTTAGTTTTGCTCAAAAACACATTACGATAAAACACCCGTGCGACATACTCCATTCATTTCACATCTCGAAAATGGCTACTTTTCGGAAGAAAATCCGTGATTTGTTCTTATTTATACTGAAAATATAGTTTGTGGGTGCTTGTTAGAACCGCCACATTGAGGCGGTTCTAACGAGTGCGCACAACATATGTCTAGGGGCAGAAATAAGAAAAATAATGTATACCCCCGTCAACCACAGTTTTCTCTTTTGTAAAGTGGGCTTTAAGGGTCGTTCATCTCACGGACTTGTTCGCGTGATGTTAACCGTGGATTCCCGTTAAAACCGTCTCAATGATGTATGATGGAAACTTTAACTCACAGGAATGCGGTTTCCTACTGACATTTGAAATCACATTATTTTTCATGACACAGGGAAAACACACATACATTCGAACTTCAATAACTCGAATGCCTTGGGGACCATAAAAATGGAGGTAGGGATAGTTCTAATTAGCGAGGTTTAATCACAAGTCAATGTCACAAGGCATAATGGGGGTCATTTTAGGATATCTTTACGACCAGTGTGCTGTGTGTACTAATTAATATCGCCTCAATGAGGCCATACTGATATTCCCGTCACGGAAACACGCCTATATAGTATTGACCCCCTTTAACCATCCCCACTTTTATATAGTAAAACTGGGGTTTCCAGGTGTATACATTATTATGTTCCCCGAAGAATTTGGGGGGGGGGGGGGCATATAGTCGCCGCTTTGACCGTGCATACGTGTGTTTGTGCGTCCGTGCGTCCGCCCCGCTCTTGTCCACGCGAATTCACAGAACTACTGGTCAGATTTCAATGAAACTTCATGGAAATATTAAGTATCAAAGGTGGATGCACATATCACCTGCGTGTTTTGGTTCGGTGATTTTTCTAAGAGTTATGGTCCTTTGAAGAATTCTGCATGAATATATAGGGTACTGTTCGTGTCCACGCGAATTCTCAGCAATTACTTACAGAGATTCAACGAAACTTCAATGGAATCTTAAGCAGTAATAGGGGATGCGCATATTATCCGTGCTATCTGGTGAGATGATTTGTCACAGAGTTATGGTACTTTGTTTTTTAAAAAGCTGCAGTGTAAGGTCACTGTGGCTATTTTTAGAAAAACTTTGTCATCACTCTGGTGCCTACATTTATTGATGGATTTTAATATAGCTTCACACAAATGTTTCTTATGACAATATCTTGAGCGATTTCGACTTTCAAGGACGTGGCCTCAAGGTCAAGGTCACTGTGGCTATTTTTAGAAAAACTTGTCATCACTCTAGCGCCTACAGTTTTTCACCGATTTTAATATAACTTCACACAAATGTATGGTATGATAATATCTTAAGCCTATTCGACTTTCAGGGTCCTGGGCTCAAGGTCAAGGTAGCTGTGGCTATTTTTAGAAAAACATTGTTTTCGCACTAGTCCCTACATTTATTGATGGACTTTAATATAATTTCACATAAATGTTGAGTATGATAATATCTCGAGCAAGTTCAACTTTCAGGGTCCTGGGCTCAAGGTCAAGGTCAATGCGGCTATTTTTAGAAAAAAAACTTTGCCATCGCTCTAGCGTTGTCATTTGCTTATGGATTTTAATATAGCTTCACACAAATGTTGGGAATAATAATATCTCGAGCAAGTTTGGCTCAAGGTCAAGGTCACTGCGGCTATTTTTAGAGAAAAAAAAAACTTGTCATCGCTCTAGCGTCATCATTTGCTATTGGCTTTTAATATAATTTCACACAAATGTTGGGTATAATAATATCTCGAGCAAGTTCGACTTTCAGGATCCTGGGCTCAAGGTTAAGGTCACTGTGGCTATTTTTAGAAAAAAAAAAACTTTGTTATCGCCCTAGTGCCTACATTTATTTATGGGTTTTAATAGAATTTCACACAAATGTTGGGTATGACAATATCTCGAGCAAGTTTGACTTTCCGGGTCCTGGGCTCAAGGTCAAGGTCACTGCGGCTATTTTTAGAAAAAAACTTTGTCATCGCTCTAGCGTCGTCATTTGCTGATGGTTTTTAATATACCTTCGCACAAAATATCTCGAGCAAGTGTGACTTTCAGGGTCCTGGGCTCAAGGTCAAGGTCACTGCGGCTATTTTTAGAAAAAACTTGCTGGAGGCAGAAATCTTTCCAACTGTAAACGGAGTTCCATTGCACACAGCCTTTCATTATCAACCTCTCATCATTCTGATATGACTGTAATACTGCTAAAAAGGATGTAAAATCGCAAGTCATCCATCTACTTAGAGTTGCAGATAAATTGGATCAAAGTGAAAGAAGCTAGTCTTGGCAGATGGTCAAAATGACCTTTTTTGACAGTCAAGGGTATAGGATCAGATCCATTTTCGAACCCGTCTGATATTTTATATGCGTGTAAAGGCACCCAATACGGAACAATACCTATAAGGATTGCCTCTGTGTACGAGAGTAAGTTTTCAATAATTTGTATTAAATAGTTTTACACAATAAATATAGCTAAACTACCACCCAGAATCTTGGGGTATGGTATCATACCTGAAGACACTTCCTTTCATTTATTCCGACGTTTGTGTTGCTGATGTTTGTATGACAGTGCCATCAGGCAAGCTAATCTGTCCACCGACAGGTTTTGTTATAC
This sequence comes from Lucinisca nassula, assembly GCA_963580285.1. Lineage (NCBI taxonomy): Eukaryota > Metazoa > Mollusca > Bivalvia > Lucinida > Lucinidae > Lucinisca > Lucinisca nassula. The sequence continues at coordinate 54,102,556 of OY757010.1, forward strand.
TCCATTTTGAAGTACAGTGGGTATATACAGTATAGCGCTCTTTAGCTAGGATAATGTTTCATGTTCCGACTGTTGCACCTTCGGGGAGCATCCATCATTTCACCGATATTCTTGTTTTTCTTATTTCTGCTCAAAAACATAGATTGTAGATACTCGTTAGAACCGCCTCGACGAGGCGGTTCTAACGCATATCCACAATCTGTATTGTGAACAGAAATAAGAAAACTGTCACCATTATTCATCTTAAAATTTTCATTTTTTTCGGCGGTAAAATTTACAGCGTATTTGTATAGGCGTGTTTTCGAAATGCAGTTATCATAGTTTCAGTGTATGTATTTTGTTCTGTTTCGATCTCGGCGTCTCTATGTCACTTGACTTCTATCTGACAGATTTTCCTGTAATTGGTCTTCTGAAGGAAGAGTCAAAACTCCAGTCTTATATTAAAAAGGCTCTTCCGAAGCTGGTTCGAGCCGTGAAGTCACTAGAAGCTATGGCCATATGGGACATAATCAATGAGCCTGCAGGGTGTGTGATACCAGGTAGGTGCTTATCTAGTCTTGGGATAATCAAACCCACTGGGAATATAGAGGATCTTACATAAGTGTTCATGTAAAACTTTTATTGAATTTATCAAACGTGTTGGGGAAAAGGGATAAAATGCGAGGCTTTGCCGAGCGTTTTTGCCTTTTTCACAACGAGATTAATAATTTCAAATAGAATTTGTTTTTCTACAAAAACACAGATGTCTCCCCTGTTTTTGTCCTCTAAGTATAACCTTGACATTGGAGGTATTGAGCTGGGTCTTGTGTGCAACACATCATCTAATGAAGATGAACATTTCTGCAAAGTAACTTTAAAAATGTTCTTAGAAAAATAAAAAAAGTACAAAAAAGTATAAAAAATATTGGCCGTACACAAAAGAGCCCTTTTTTACCTTTGACCTCTAAGTATGGCCTTAACCTTTGAGGTACACACAGCGTCTCATGATGGTTAACATTTCTGCCAAGTAATTTCATAATCCATCAAAGAATAAGGAACTTATTGACTGTCCCTTTTTTATCTTTGACCTCTATGTATGACCTTGACATTGGTGGTATGGACCTTGGTCTTGCACACGACTCATGGTCTAATGACGGTGAACATTTCTGCATGGTTGCATTATATATAAAGTCCATCCAGAAATAAAAAAAAAGTTATTGACTGGACACAAAAAAACAACAACTTTTTTTTACCTCTGACCTCTTAGTATGACCTTGATCTTGGAGGTACCGACCTGGGTCTAGCGTGCACCACATCGTCTCATGATGGTTAACATTTCTGCGATGTAATTTAACAATCTATCCAGGAATAAGAAAGTTATTGACTGAACACTAAAAAGGCCCTTTTTGTCCTTTGACCTCTTAGTACGACCTTGACATTTGAGGTACCAACTTGGGTCATGCACGCAACACATTGTCTCATAGTCGTTAACATTTCTGCAAAGTAATTTCAAAACCATCTAAAATAAGAAATTTATTGACAGAACACAAAAATGGCCCCCTTTTTAGCTCACCTGAGCCGAAGGCTCATGTGAGGTATTAGTATACCACGAGCCGGCGTCCGTCGTCCGTCGTCGTCCGTCGTCCGTCGTCGTCCACACTTTCAAAGAAGTATATCTCCGGAACCAGTGGGCCAATCGCGATCAAATTTCATGTGAAGCATTATCAGGTAGGTGGAAAGGCTGCATACTGTTTTCGGGCAGATCGGATTGGAACTCTGGTTGCCATGGCAACAAATAGCTCCCATAGACTTAACATAGGGAAAAGCTTGTCATCACTCTAGCTCCGTCAATTTTTTTCTTATCGTCTTCATTCTTGCAGATAACGAGGACAGGCATGAAATCTCGATCAAGTTCGATTTTGGGCTGAATCGGATTATTCACTCAGGAGTTACGTGCCCTTGAGCGTTGAAAAAATTGCCTATTGACTTAACATGGGGAGAATGTTGTCATCACCGTAGCTGCTTCAATTATTTTCAGATTGGCTTTATTCTTGCAGATAACCAGCACAGCCATGAACTCTCGGTCAAGTTCGATAACTGGCAGAAGCGGATCATTCACTTAGGAGTTACCTGCCCTTGTGTGTTTTTGCATTAGGGTTAATGGGAATTTCAAAAATGTATATCTTAAAGACTACTTGGCCAACTTTGATCAAATTTCATGTGTCGCATTATTGGGCAAGTGGAAAGGCTTCATTAGGTTTTCAGGCAGATCTGAGTGGAACTCTGGTTGCCATGGCAACATCTAGCTCCCATAGACTTCACATAGGAAAAAGCTTGTCATCACTCTAGCTCCGTCAATTTTTTTCTGATCGACTTTATTCTTGCAGATAACCAGTACAGGCATAAAATCTCGGTCAAGTTCGATTTTGGGCCGAATCAGATAATTCACTCAAGAGTTACGTCCCCTTGAGCGCCCGAAAAATTGCCTATCGACTTAACATGGGGAAAATGTTGTCATCACTGTAGCTGCTTCAATTTTGTTCGGATTGGCTTCATTCTTACAGATAACCAGCACAGCCATGAAATCTCGGTCAAGATCGATAATTGGCAGAATCGGATCATACACTTAGGAGTTACCTGCCCTTGTGCATTTTTGCATAAGGGTTAATGTGAATTTCAAAAATGTATATCTTGAAGACTACTTGGCCGACTTTGATCAAATTTCATGTGTAACATTATTGGGCAAGTGGAAAGACTGCATAAGGTTTTCATGCAGATCTGAGTGGAACTCTGGTTACCATGGCAACATATAGCTCCCATAGACTTAACATAGGAAAAAGCTTGTCATCACTCTAGCTCCGTCAATTTTTTTCTGATCGACTTCATTCTTGCAGATAATAAGGGCAGGCATAAAATCTCGGTTAAGTTCGATTTTGGGCAGAATCGGAATATTGACCTCGGAGTTACCTGCCCTTGAGCATGAAAAAAATACGTTGTGACCACGATAGCAACTTTATTTTTATTCAGATCAGCTTCAAACTTGCAGGTAACGAGGACAGGCATAAAATCCCGGTTAAGTTCGATTTTGGGCCGAACCGGAGTATTGACCTCGAAGTTACGTGACCTTGAGCGACAAAAAATTTGCCCATAGACTTAACATAGGGAAAATGTTGTGACTACGATAGCGACTTGAATTTTTTTCAGATCAGCTTCAAACTTGCAGGTAACGAGGACAGACATAAAATCTCGGTTAAGTTCGATTTTGGGCCGAATCGGATTATTTGCCTTGGAGTTACCTGCCCTTGAGCATAAAAAATACGTTGTGACCACGATAGCAACTTTATTTTTATTCAGATCAGCTTCAAACTTGCAGGTAACGTGGACAGGCATAAAATCTCAGTTAAGTTCAAATCGGAATATTGACCTCGGAGTTACATGACCTTGAGCGACAACAAATTTGCCCATAGACTTTACATAGGGAAAATGTTGTGACTACGATAGCGAGTTGAATTTTTTTCAGATCAGCTTCAAACTTGCAGGTAACGAGGACAGACATAAAATCTCGGTTAAGTTCGATTTTGGGCCGAATCGGATTTTTTGCCTTGGAGTTACCTGCCCTTGAGCATAAAAAAAACACGTTGTGACCACGATAGCAACTTTATTTTTATTCATATCAGCTTCAAACTTGCAGGTAACGAGGACAGGCATAAAATCTCGGTTAAGTTCAATTTTGGGCCGAATCAGAATATTGACCTCGGAGTTACGTGACCTTGAGCGACAAAAAATTTGCCCATAGACTTAATTAGGGAAAATGTTGCGACTACGATAGCGACTTGAATTTTTTTCAGATCAGCTTCAAACTTGCAGGTAACGAGGACAGGGATAAAATCTCGGTTAAGTTCGATTTTGGGCCGAATCGGAATATTTGCCTTGGAGTTACCTGCCCTTGAGCATAAAAAAATACGTTGTGACCACGATAGCAACTTTATTTTTATTAATATCAGCTTCAAACTTGCAGGTAACGAGGACAGGCATAAAATCTCGGTTAAGTTCGATTTTGGGCCGAATCGGAATATTGACCTCGGAGTTACGTGACCTCGAGAGACAAAAAAATTTGCCCATAGACTTAACGTAGGGAAAATGTTGTGACAGAAATAGCGACTTGAATTTTTAGCTCACCTGAGCCAAAGGCTCCAGTGAGCTGATAGTATACCAAGGCTCCGGAGTCCGTCGTCTGTCGTCCGTCCATGTGTCGTCCACACTTTCAATGAAGCATATCTCAGAAGGCAGTCGACCAATCTTGTTTAAATTTTATGTGTAGCACCATTGGGCAAGGGGAAATGCTGCATTAGGTTTTGGAGCTAGTCTGGTTCATTTGTTCCTTCATTCTTCTTTCTCTCCATATAGAGATAATAGACCAATGTTAAATTTTTAATCAAAGATTTCTCAGGAACTATAAAAGCTAGAAGCATCAAATTTGGTATTCAATAGAATAATGATGACTTATTTTGTGTAAGAGACATTGGGCTTTCTCAGCTTATTTGTTCATCTGTTCTTTCATTCTTCTTTCTCTCCATTTTGACCAATGTTAAATTTTCGTCAAAGATTTCTCAGGAACTATAGAAGCTAGAAGTCTCAAACTTGGAATGCAATGCAATAATGATGACTTATATCCTGTAAGGGTCAATGGGCTGGATTCTATTAGCAGATTTAGTAGTCAAGTCTGTGAATTGTTAAAACTTAAGTTCCTCAGGTGAGCGGTTTAGGCTCATTGAGCCTCTTGTTTACCTTTACCTCTATGTATGACCTAGACCTTTCAGGTACCAATCTGGGTCATGCGTGCAACACATCATCTCCTGGTGGTTAACATTTCTGCCAAGCAATTTCAAAATCCATCTAAAAATAAGAAAGTTATTGACCAAAAACGAAAAAAGGCCCCTTTTTTTTAACTTTGACCTCTATGTATGACCTTGACATTTTAGTTACCAAACTGAATCATACATGCAACACATCGGCACATGATAGTTAACATTTTTGCCAAGTAACTTCAAATTCTATCTAAAAATAAGCAAGTTATTGACAAAACCCGAAAAAGGTCCCTTTTTTAATTTGACCTCTAAGTATGACCTTGACCTTTGAGGTACCAACCTGGGTCATGCACGCAACACACCGTCTTATATTGGTTAACATTTCTGCCAAGTGATTTCAAAATCCATCTCAAAATAAGAAAGCTATTGACCAAACACGAAAAAAGGGCCCCTTTTTTGACATTTGACCTGTAAGTATGACCTTGACCTTTGAGATTCCGACCTGCCTCATGCGCACCACACATCTTCTCATGGTTGTTAATATTTCTGCCAAGTAATTTTAAAATCCATCTCAAATAAGAAAGTTATTGACCAAACACAAAAAAGGCCCCTTTTTTACCTTTGAACTCTAAGTATGACCTTGACTTTTGAGGTACCGACCTGCCTCATGCGAACCACACATCATCTTATGGTTGTTAATATTTCTGCCAAGTAATTGTAAAATCCATCTGAAAAAAAGAAAATTATTGACCGGACACGATTTTCCCATACATTTATACATACCGACAAACTTCCAAGGGAGGTATTTCAAAAAAGTATAAATGCGAGAGTTATAGTTCTTGCGCACTGCACGTCGTCTAATGCTGATTAATATTTATATGAAGTTTCGTGAAGATAGCTCGAACGGTTTTCAAGTTATGGAGCGGACACGAATGTGTGACAGACGGACAGACAGACAGACGGACAGACAGACGCCCTGGGAAAAAATAATATGTCTCTCCGAAAAAAAGAATTTCGGGGGAGACATAATAATACATGAGCACGATTGCAAGATTCTTTTTATCTTATTGTCACGATTCTTGACACAAAATGTCAAAATTCCGTCGTGAGTAAAGGCGACGTCGTTAATGACGTCGTACATGTAACGTTAAGGGGCGTTTGTTACTAATTTGCATATTTAATCCACTAGTGGATTACGGAATTTATTACATGGCGTCTATATAATTCTGACCCCCTTCAACCACACTTTTATATAAAAAATATTGGGTTATACAGGGTCAAACCTTATTTATCTTATTTCTGCATTAAAATATAAATTGTGGGTACTCGTTAGAACCGCCTCGATAAGGCCACACTCTATATTTTGAGCAGAAATAAGAAAAATACCGCATTGTTTTCACCTTAAAATTTGCTTTTTTCGGCGGTAAAGTTTACTATGTATTTGTATAGGCATGTTTTCGCATTACGGTAAAACACACGTATGACATAGTGCATTCTTTGAATTCTTTCATATCTCCAAAATTGCTACTTTTCCGATGAAAATCTGTGATAATCTTTTTATATACTCTGAATTGGTTGTGGGTGCTCGTTAGTACCGCATCTCGAGGCGGTTCAAACGAGTACCAACAATCTATATTTTAGAGCAGAAATAAGAAAAATAAGGTATTCCCCTGTAAACCCCAGTTTTACTATATAAAAGTGGGGTTCAAGGGGTCAAAATTATATAGGCGTGTTTCCGTGATGGAATCCAGAGGTTTAAATAACATCGGGTCACAGGCCAAGTAAGTGAACCCTGAGGTTCATTTAATTTGCTCGTGGTGCCATGTTATTGATTAAATTATAATTACCGTAATTTTATTGGCAACTTTTTAGTCTCGTACATGTACATCCATTATGTGGCTAAAATATCTTGTATTAGGGCTAAAACTGAAAGAAAAAACAATCACACGCAATTTTCATATTGACAGCAGAAGCGTACCTTTGACTTCACGACATCGCTATCGCCCAATCATATTCGAGAGAAACACCTTTTTTGACGCCTCTGACTGATCACATGACCTCGCGTGAATCAATGTATTCATTACGGCAAAGGCATGGCATCCCAATAGTTAACTGTACTGGTTTTCTGTAAGTAAACTTAGAATGTACGGCCCACGCCCATCGGGGCTGGAAGAAATATATGGGCTGCATGATGCTTCCACGCAGAGCTGAAACCGACCCGCACACGAGTACTGGTAAAACGCTCAGAGGATCTTAGCCTGCCCAGGCAAAGCGGTGCGTGTCGGCCCTGGGGTTTACAGGGGTTAACCTTATTTTTCTTATTTCTGCCCTAAAATATTGATTGTGGGTACTCGTTAGAACCGCCTTGATGAGGCGGTTCTAACGACTACCCACAATCTATATTTCAGAGCAGAAGAGTACCCACAATCTATATTTTAGAGCAGAAATAAGAAAAATATCACAATTTTTCATCTTAAAATTTTCGTTTTTTTCGGCGGTAAAGTTTCCAGTGCATTTGTATAGGCGTGTGTTTGTAATGTTTAGGCTTCTCACTTGTTTGGGAAAATCAGGGGACTTTCAATATTGTGTTCGGGCTTAAAGACACGTCAACCCGTGTGTGTCATATTATGTCGTCTCCCAGAGAATGGGAGAAAAAGAGATCGAAGAGACATTAGAGGAGATGAAAGTGAAGGACTTGCGGGAAAAAAGAGGAAAATAAATGGAAGTGTAGAAACAGAAGAAATAACAATGGAAGTGTAGAAACAGAAGAAATAACAACGTTCCCCCACGACCCATACCTGCGGCTAGGGCAGCAGGCCTTGTCCTACTGTAAGCCAATATCAGTTGGACTTCCCAGAGACACAAAATAAGGCCACCTTTGCCTCATCCAGCCACCCTTATACCATTGTTACTTCCATGTATTGAGAACAAGTAAGAAGAAAAATATTCTGGCAAAATAGGATACAATCTGATCAACGAATAAATAAATTTAGAACATATGTATTACTTAGAATTGTTTTACTTTACAAAATTATATTAACAGATTAAAAGCAAGCGTGTCATTTGTTGGGTAATATACATTAAAACATGTCTTAGTGGTCACCTCTATTAAACAAGCAACCTGTCTTAAGCAAGCATGCTTTTAGTTCCCGATAAAGGCAGCTTTAATAAAATTCACCTGTAATAAGCAAGCACCTGTCTTAAGCAAGCACACTTTTGGTTATCTCTTAGGTGCTTGCTTGATACAGGTTGAACTGTATCAGACTACTCCCGCTACGCGCTCGTAATTATATGTAATTTACACCTCACCTCCAAGCTGTGATTTATTAATCAACAAATCACTGATAGGGCTGATCTGTTTCTTATATTCATAAATAAAAAGTTACCCAGGACAAGCCACGAACATAGAATATGCCATTGAAAAAACACACACAAAAAAGCCATATGACGAAAATCAATAGGTGCGCCAGCACAAAGCCATTTAACATCGGTTCGAACATCAATACCTCAGATACCTTTTATGGCCATAAAATTTTGTTCGAGATCGGGATAGATCGAACTACTCGGAGTTAATTCTAACGCCAACGAAGAGATATCTTTTCAATTTTCAATAAAATAATGAAATAATGTGTGTACTCAGATTATCATCTCGATGAGTCGATTTTAATGTGAACAAGCAACATACCTTTTCAAGACAGAACCAGAAAATCTTCCCTATTTACCCCGATTATATGCATACCTGGAGCTACGGGAAGAACTATCTAGGGACCTCAGAGCGAATTCTACCATGCTTAATTGAAAGCGGTAAAAATTGTGTCAGTGGAAAGGATTAGCTCAAATAGTTTACCAATATTTTTTTTCAACATGTAGTCTATAATCATAATAATAGACATAAATGCATGTACAGTAACTTTAAAGAGTTTGCAAATGATGCTGTTTAGGAGGAAAGGGGACGTATCCCATAGGCAACCAGCCATTGCTCATGCGGGCATATGCCCAGTGTTTCAAAGATACTTTTCTGCTCACTCAGATTTAGTAACGTCGTGCTGGAAACCATGCGTGTATTACCGTCTCGTTAGTGTTTTCGATCCCCGCTGGAGATCGTCGAGATTGATCCATGAAATATTTTCAAGGGACTTCCCTTCCTTCTGCTGATTCGAAAAGACAAACTGTCACTTGCTGGCGAAAGAATGTTTACTGTGCTGGTTAACCGTTTATGTATGAACCTGCCTTGTTTGTTTGTTTGATACGAGGTTTAACGTCCACGTCAACACTGTACAGGGCATTTTAGAGATGGCGCTTACCATTTTGTGGGACTTTTACCCGACATTGAGATGAAATGACGTCGCAAACCCTGTCTCCCAATGAAACCAATAGGATTTATAAGCATGGACGGTCCTACTCGCACCGCTTTGCCTTGGCAGGCTTTGATCCTCTAAGCGGTTTACCAGTACTCGTGTGCGGTCGCTTTCAGCTCTGCGTGAAAGCATCATTCAGCCGATATGAACCTGCCCGTTAAGTATACTGACCAAAAGATATTGGCTTGGCCGTCAAAACCTAAACCTAACATAATGAAACTTACGACCTTTGAGAGTTCAACGTTCAAGCGTGGCAAGACTATTCCGTGTTTTAAGGGAAGCAGTTTTCGGATTTCGTTTTTCATAGGATTTTAAAATTATGAATAAGTTTTGTGATAATGCCATTATGTAGAAGTCGTGGCCAAGTGGTTAGTATGATGCAGTACTAATCTCAGTAAAACTGTATCCCCCAATGTAAAATCCCAACTAAAGGCGACTTACCTAAGACACGGACTAGTCCAAATTTTAAAGTGCAGTCACGTCTCACTGCGTTTTGAAAGACTATATTTGAAGTAACATTATTACCGGGACCATTCTATTTCAGAAGTACGAAATACAAGGGAGCCATGTTACGATACCTCAACGATCTACTGGCGGGAGGGAGCAGGTTTCGCTCGAAGAAATATCTCCCTCGCTCGTATACTCCGATTTATTGCTTTACAGGCCCATGTAATACATCGTATAGATCCTAAGGTATGCTTATTATGCATATGAGAACATTGCGAAGATACATTATAAACTTGACCTCCGAAAAGTCTAATTTTTTAGATGACAAAAATTGTGATAGTTTTCTTATTTCTGCTCAAAATATAGATTGTGGGGGTTATCGACGCGGTTCTAATGAGTGCCCGCAATCGATATTTTAGAGCAGAAATAAGAAACACAAGGTTTACTCCTGTTAACCCCAGTTTCCCTATACTTAAAAGTGGGGTTCAAGGGGGTCAGAATTATATAGGCGTGTTGGCCTTCCCGAGGGTTGGAAACACACATCTACAACCGAATCCCTATTAGATTCTTTTCCTTGCACATAACCACCGAAAATTTTCATTTTAGTTTACGAGAGTATTTAACTTTTTATTTGCGTGCACTATATTTATGTAGTAAAAAACATCTATCCGAGGCTACGGCCCCGCCCGTAGGAGCTTAAAGAAATATATGGGCTGCATGATGCTTCCACGCAGAGCTGAATCCGGCCCGCATACTAGTACTGGTAAACCGCTTAGAAGATCTAAGCCTGTCCAGGAACCGCGGTGCGAGGCGGACCGTCCATGCTAATAAACTCTATTGGTTTCATTGGGCGACAGGGCTTGAGATGTAATTTCATCTCAATGTCGGGTAAAAGTCCCACAAAATTGGAAGCAACGTCTCCAAAATGACCTTTACAGTGTAGACGGGAACGTTAAACCTCAAATCAAACAAACAAATCTATCCGAGGCTAAAACCATCGTGCTTTTTGCACACCAGATAAGGACTTTCACAGTTTTAGCTTGGGATAAAAATTCTGTTCTAACCCTGGTGTTCTTATCCCAAATCGAATATTCTCGCGTGTTTAATAAATGCACTGGTTGAATCCGACCTCATATGCGCCGTCGTTAAGCATGACGGCAGAGCTCGTTATCTGACGTCACTTAACATTACTGTTGTGTCATCGCAATATGCCGGACGTCGGCGACGGAAGTGACTGCAGTATGAAAAATCCCCAAACCCAGAAATGGAAGGTATGCAAGAAAAAGTATCATGCATGGGTGTGAGGGGTGGATAGAAAAATCCGTCCCCCAGAATTACCCTCGGGACGGATTTTTTTCATCCGCCCCTCACATTCATATACGATTCTCATAGTCTATTACGTAAACATCTCATTGTTCATGTAAGCAATACCCTTGTAAACCCCAATCCAAATGGTGAAAAAATGAGGGTTTACAATTATGTAGTTTTTTTTTCTTCGCTCGAAAACGTAGACTGAGTTTCTAACGCGGTTCTAACAAGGGCACACAATCTACCTATGGAACAGTAGGCCATATTAAGGTGTAATAAATTATACCTGAAACATTGCCAGTTCTACAAAATAGCTGAGATGAATACGCCACACAGAAAGTCTTTTTCGCAGTTTGACACCATCGAAGGCGCAGATCAGCCTGCGCTTCAGCACACTCGGATTACACCTTGCGTTCATTGGTTGGATGTGTTTTATACCCTTCATACCTATATTGTCAAAACTTTCTAATCTGTGTACCTGAGTAGATCGGCTTGTGTCTTCCTTGATTTCAAACCCCGCGGACCCACACGGTTTATGTAATACGTACATGTAGTTCAGCACGGGCCAACCTGAACATTTACGCCGTATAGACCAGTTGCATATAAAAATCAAAAATGGGTTCCTTTAAGAGCAATGAAAAAATTCATAAGAAAGAAGATGGGTCATACTACGTAGTTTCGGCTAATAAAGCCTCATCAGTGACCCTGTAATGATCCGGCAAAGAAAGCCAGAGGAAACAAACTGCAATTTTGCGAATTTCGAATAGGCAGTCGATTCAAAGACTGAAATAAATCAAAATTGGGTCCAAATAATTAAAGACCGGTCTATAATATGAGTGTAAACCAATAATTTATTTCCGATTTCTCAGATTATTCACGCTGATCTCAAAGGACCAAAGTAAAATATAAACTGCACTATGGTTGATGTACGGGGAGACGTTTTACGGCCGCCACACGGCACAACACCAGCTGCAGTGAAGGCAAATAAAAATCAAAAATGGGTTCCTTTAAGAGCAATGAAAAAATTCATAAGAAAGAAGATGGGTCATACTACGTAGTTTCGGCTAATAAAGCCTCATCAGTGACCCTGTAATGATCCGGCAAAGAAAGCCAGAGGAAACAAACTGCAATTTTGCGAATTTCGAATAGGCAGTCGATTCAAAGACTGAAATAAATCAAAATTGGGTCCAAATAATTAAAGACCGGTCTATAATATGAGTGTAAACCAATAATTTATTTCCGATTTCTCAGATTATTCACGCTGATCTCAAAGGACCAAAGTAAAATATAAACTGCACTATGGTTGATGTACGGGGAGACGTTTTACGGCCGCCACACGGCACAACACCAGCTGCAGTGAAGGCAAATAAAAATCAAAAATGGGTTCCTTTAAGAGCAATGAAAAAATTCATAAGAAAGAAGATGGGTCATACTACGTAGTTTCGGCTAATAAAGCCTCATCAGTGACCCTGTAATGATCCGGCAAAGAAAGCCAGAGGAAACAAACTGCAATTTTGCGAATTTCGAATAGGCAGTCGATTCAAAGACTGAAATAAATCAAAATTGGGTCCAAATAATTAAAGACCGGTCTATAATATGAGTGTAAACCAATAATTTATTTCCGATTTCTCAGATTATTCACGCTGATCTCAAAGGACCAAAGTAAAATATAAACTGCACTATGGTTGATGTACGGGGAGACGTTTTACGGCCGCCACACGGCACAACACCAGCTGCAGTGAAGGCAAATAAAAATCAAAAATGGGTTCCTTTAAGAGCAATGAAAAAATTCATAAGAAAGAAGATGGGTCATACTACGTAGTTTCGGCTAATAAAGCCTCATCAGTGACCCTGTAATGATCCGGCAAAGAAAGCCAGAGGAAACAAACTGCAATTTTGCGAATTTCGAATAGGCAGTCGATTCAAAGACTGAAATAAATCAAAATTGGGTCCAAATAATTAAAGACCGGTCTATAATATGAGTGTAAACCAATAATTTATTTCCGATTTCTCAGATTATTCACGCTGATCTCAAAGGACCAAAGTAAAATATAAACTGAAGAATGAAGTGTGAAAGTAAAGTTCTTTCAAGCAGACTGACCTGGCTTTTCTTCATTCAAGCTTTCAGTCTTGAAGGTTTCTTACGAGTACCCACTACCTATGTCTAGGAACAGAAATACGTAATAATGTATACCCTGTAAAACAGAAGTGACGGCAATAATTAGGTATCGATACAATTAACCTACAACTCCCATCAGTGACACCTAATTGAAATAAACACATACATTAAATATCTAGACCCTTATGGAAACATCAATTGCGGAAAGCCAAAAAAAGTCACTTACCCGAAAACTGGCCAATTTGCTATTCAAAACAAAAGAATATGTGTGTGTGTCGCAAAAGACAAACCATAACATCAATAAACCGCGACAAAAGAACCGCATTGGAACGGTCAATGAAACGAATTCCACTTGGGGGATTAAATCCTCGCCCTTACTTCCATCGCGATTGAGACAAATAATGTGTTCAGTCCGTATGAGGGCCTCCTAACTCATCAGTGCAACATCTCCGAGAACACAAAAATCAAACAACCACAGAGATGAAACAACAGTGAGGACTCGACAGCAAGACACCACTGAAATGATGGAGCAAAAGAAACCAACAGTTAGACTCCGATAGGCCCGACCAGAGACAGACCATCAGTCACCAACCACAATTACGTAAAATTAAATTCTCTCTAATTCTCAGTAAGCCTTTACGCTGGAACCCTCATAGAATCTGGAACCCTCATAGACCCACCGGCGTGCAATTAAAGAGGGAAGCACTGTTGTCAACCGTGATTGGGTTAACTACATGCATGCAGTCTGTCATATAATATTTATGTTGTACCCATTTTTTTATATCGAAGAATGATTTTTCGAAATTGGGTGCTGAAGTCATTGCAATTATATATTTTTCTGAATTTATATACTAAGTCACCATACAATTCGGGTTCCGACAGATCTGGTTGCAGAAGAGATTTACTTCCAACATTGAATTCAGAAATTAAATCGGAATGACGTCTATCAAATTTTGAAAATGCTTTGCGTAGTTTACGATCCCGATAACCCTGATTAAGAAGTTTAGCAGTTAGCAATTTGTTACGAGTGTTGAAGTGAGTTACATGACTAGACACTCTGGCAAATCGAATTAATTGCGAAAAATAAACGCCATAGGATGCCGCACGAGGAACCTCACCATCCAAGAAAGGAAAATTTACAATCTCAAAATCAAAATCATCGCATTTATCATAAATTGTGCAGGTAACAAACCCATCTAGAATTGAAAGATGTAAATCCAAAAAACGGGGCATCGGTGTCAGAAGAATTTACTTTATATAACTGGAGTTCTGGTGGGAGAGAGGTAAAATTGGCTGATCAAACCATCGGAAAAGGTATTGTCAATATTTAATAAATCATCCACATATCTAGAAGTCGAGCTAAACGCTTCAGTGATTTCAGATTGTTTTCAACGGAAAAGGACATCATGAAGTCTCTTTCATAACAAAACAAGAACAGATCAGCCACAAGGGGTGTGCAATTCGTTCCCACCGGAATACCCACAACTTGACTAAATAACTTAGTACCAAACCTTATGTAAATTTTGTCAAGTAGAAAGTTGAGAGCTTCACTCACTTTCTGACATGACCATAAAGTATACTTTTTTATGCTCATCAGAAGTGAAAAAGCATTTCTTACATTACATGCAAGATAGAGGAAGTCTTCCCTATGAAATGTCCATTCAATTGGATCATTAAGGTTTTCGTTTATAAGATTCTGAGAAAGTGTAGTGTAAAGGGTGGCAAAATCATACGTAGACAGACTTGAAGCACGAACACGTCTGGATTTCAATATATTTAAAACTTTATTAGAATTTTTATAGACCCAAACAGATGTCTCCCTGATCTTTCAAAGACTTTTTCGCAATATTTAATCACATGATTTTGATGGCAGTAAAACATGACGATTATAATTTGGAAAGTTCAGTGGTGGTAAAAGAGCTTGAATTTGCAATAAAGCGTGCTTTGTAAGGTCTTTTATAAAGTTTAGGTAACCAATATGACGTAGGAAAAGTAGAAGTAAAACAGAGATCAGGAATCGATACAATTAACTTACTCTACCCATCAAAGACACCAAAGGGAAAGAAACACAAACTTGAAGCGACCAGACCATAATGGAAACCTAAACAAAGGCCATAAGGACAGTACCACCAAGTTCTTGCTGAAGAGTGTTAACAAAGTCAGGTCGTCAAACAACGTCCATATTGTTAGCGGCCTTGTCTGCTGGAGACAAAACAAACTTCCTATGAAATTCTTGAACACCTAATTTAAGGTGACGTGAAGCGTGAAGACGCCTTAGGTTTAGGAGGTAATTAATTCGTATTTTGAGAGTAGAAAGAAATGCGTTTGTTCACTAGTTTCAGAATGCTAAGTTTCCAATCTTTGGGGTTAATTGTAAATTCTAGCTCTTGCACTACCACTGAATTTTCTAAATTATTGACTTCTTGTCTTACTGCTATTAAAACGCATGTGATTAAATATTGTGATAAAGTCTTTGAAAGATCAGGAAGAAATCTGTTTTGGTCTATAAAAATTCGAATGAGGTTTTAAATAAATTGAAATCCAGACGTTTTCGTGCTTCAAGACTGTCTACTTTTGATTTTTCAACTCTTTACACTACACTTCCTCATAATATTATAAAAGAAAAGCTTACTGATTTTATTGGCTTATTCTCTCTATCTTGCATGTAATGTCAGAAATGCATTTTTTTTCAGAAAATGTGTTATGCCCTCACCTTTCTACTTGACAATATTTATATCAGATTCGGTACTAAGTTATTTAGAGAAATCATTGGTATTCCGATGGATACAATTGCGCACCTCTTGTGGCTGATCTGTTCTTGTATTGATATGAAAGAGACTTCATGTTGTCGCTATCCATGGATAACCAATCTGAAATTATTGAAGCTTTTAGCTCCACTTTTAGAAATTTAGATGATTTATTAAATATATATAATACCTATTTCGATGGTTTGATCAGTCAGATTTACCCTCTAAAACTTCAGTTAAATAAAGCAAATTCTTCTGATACCGAGGCCCCGTTTTGGGATTTACATCTGATTGTTGTAGATGGGCTTGCTTTGTGCAAAATTTATGATAAACGCGATGACTTTGATTTTGAGATTGTAAATTTTCCTTTTTTGGATGGTGATGTTCCTCGTGCGCCATCCTATGGCGTTTATATTTCGCAGTTAATTCGATTTGCTAGAGTGTTGTCATGTAACTGACTTCAACACTCGTAATAAATTATTAGCGGTTAAACATCTTAATCAGGGTTATCGGTACCATAAACTACGCAAAGCCTTTTCAAAATTTTTATAGACGCCGTTCTGATTTAATTTCAAAATTCAATATTGGACTTAAATCTCTTCTGCAACAAGGTCTATCGGAACCCGAATTTTATGGTGACATGGTATTTAAATTCAGAAAAAAATATATAACCGCAATGACTTCAGCACCCAATTTCGTAAAATCTTTCTTCGATGTAAAAAGATTGGGTACAACATGGATGTGATACGACAGACTGCATGCATGGTAGTTAACCCAATCACGGTTGGCAACTTTGCTTCCCTCTTTAATTGCACGCCGGTGGGTCAGGCCTCAGATTCTATGACGGTTCCAACGTAAAGGCTTATTGAGAATTAGAGAGATCTAATTCAAAGTAATAATGGTTGGTGCCTGATGGTCTGTCTCTGGTCGGGCTCATCGGAGTCTAACTGTTGGTTTTCTTTTGCTCCACCATTTCAGTGGTTTCTTGCTGTTGAGTCCTCACCGTTGTCTCATCCATGTGGTTGTTTGATTATTTGTGTTCACGGAGATGTTGCACTGATGAGTTAGGAGGCCTTCATGCGGACTGAACAAATTATTTGTCTAAAACGCAACGGAAGTAAGGGCGAGGATTGTGGCCACGTAAAATCGATTTAAGCCCCGTCCCCCTCCCCCACGTAAAATCGATTTAAGCCCCCCCCCCCACCCCCGTTGGAAATCTTTCCACTGACCGTTCTAAGGCGGTTCTTCTGTGGCGGTTTATTTATGATGTTGTTTGTTACTTACTGTGTGTATCACTTGTGTCTTTTTATTCTGGATGGCAATATGGCCATTTTGTGGGAAAGTAACTGTCCTTATGGCCTTCCTTTGTTTAGGTATCCATTATGGTCTGGTCACTTCATGTTTGTGTTTCATTCCCTTTGGTGTCTTTGATGGGTGGAGTATGTTAATTGTATCGATTCCTGATCTTTGTTTTACTTCTACTTTGAAGGCTCAACATACTCTCGTTTACACCATCTATGACCAAATTCATTCAAGGCAGATGCGATTTCATCTCTACACTAACTGAAGTTAAATCCAGAAGAAAATCGATATTTCGGTCCTTTAGAAACTATATTTCGTATCCTAGAATCAGGAATAATTTTTAAATTGCCGGTAATAATATGACCAGGAGCAAGATAGCGATACACTGAAATTTTACAATCGGGAGTGTTAGTGTCAATATCAAGATCAGAAACAAGTTTATTGAAATTCTAAATGATAGATCTAACAGATTTATTGTATTTATAACAAATTATGGGTGTTTCAGTATTTTGAAAATAAGCAGGAATGGATGAAATCGCTGAACTGTCCCGGAAGATACTAGGTAAATATATAAATTCCAAACCCTTATTAATGAAGGATATTTTGATGTACTGAGGTTTGAGATTAATTTCAGAATCGATGAAAGGACGAAGAGCATGCTGAGAATAACCTGTAGTTAAAAAGCAGCATCGTATAACTGATAAGAACTATCGTTGAATTTATTCGCCTCGGTGTCCAGAATACATAATAATGAAATGGGCAATGAACTTAGAAATGTACGCATTGAGTGGACACCATGATTCAATAATATTATGGACAGTCACAGCCTGGTATTGCACGTAATTTACGTTTATAGTTGTCATTATCCCTGGTTCTGTGCGATCTAGTTTTACGCTTTTGACAGTCCAGAAGCGACAAAATATCAAAACCGTGCATGTTAGAGATAAATGTTGTCATTAAAGCCCAATGAAAAAGGTGTCTTTAATTATTAAATCAATTTTAATTCAGTTTTATGTCGTTTAATAAATTTAAACCTAGCTGTAGAATTTATAAACATTTTCCACTAGTGGTTTAGAAATATCATTTACAGAATGACATGTACGTTTAAAATGACGGTACAAGAAAGTGTCAGTTTGTTAAGCTTACTCATTCTTCGAAAGTGTTCGATAAATCTTGTTGGGTCGACTGGTTTACCAGTGCTGTTGTTCACGTGACCACTTTTGGAAAACCACGATTACGGTTATTAATAGTCCTGTACTATTTTATCGATGCTAGGTCAGTTGAATTATCAATAGCGCTATGTGAAATCCAATAATGCGCTTTTTATACACGGCACTAATTTAGCTTCCTTCAGCAGGCGAAACCAGATTTCACGAATTACTTCAGTCATGGTCACTATGAAACAAGTTTTGCAAATAGTGTAGACTGTTCAGACGCCTCGTTCTGTCGACAAACCAGTGCTGTCACTACAACCCTTAAGGTGCGACTGTTTATGTCGCCTGCTATATAAACTTTTCAAACTTTTAACACCTATGTTTGCATCTAGGCAAACAATGTGGATGCTGATCAAACTGCTTATAGTGGAACTGCTCGATCTGGGTCCACAACAATGACACAAGACAACAAAGCAGACGAAAATTGTTGTGAGTGGCATCTTAAGCGACTATCGTATGTAGATGTTTTGTTTGTTTGGCTTGAGGTCCCCGTCAACACTGTAAAGGTCATTAAGGAGACGCTGCTTCCAATTTTGTGGGACTTCTACCCGACATTGAGATGAAATGACATCTCAAGCCCTGCCGCCCAATGAAACCAATTGGTTTATTAGCATGGACGGGCCGACTCGCACCGCTTTGCCTGGGCAGGCTTAGATCCTCTCTGCGGTTTACCAGTACTCGTGTGCGGGTCGGTTTCAGCTCTGCATGGAAGCATCATGCGGCCCATCTATTTCTTCAAGCCCCGAGGGGGCGATATCGTATGTAGACGAAATCAACTGAAGCCAGCTGACGGACTTAACCGAAACTGATTGATTTGGTTTTTAAGGTAACCGGGCGCTAGAAGCACATTTGGGCTACCCCTTAACGGAAACTATTGAACGTTCTGAGCTATATTTAGATAGTTTGATTCCGGCCAGCAAAAGAAGCCTTAGTACATCCATTTGAAAAAAGCAGTTAAGTGATCAAAATGTTTCAACACGAAATTAAACCCTTTCCAGCAAAGCTTGTTTTGCATTTGCGCTTGAGAAATATCATGGAATATTGTAAACGCAATAAGATGCTCCTATTCGGGAGCTTACCACTAAATATTTTCCATAGGTGACAATAGTAACCTTTTACATGCTCCCACAAAAACTACACATACAAAACATTTCAAACCTTATTTATTTATAGGACCATCCTAGCTCAACAAGTTGATGAGAAAAAATCCACTTGTTGCCCTGCTCCTTTTCAAGTTACGGTCCGCCATGTTTGTTTACACGCAGATTCGCAGCGAATACAAGCTGACTTTTTAACGGAGAGGTGACAATATAAAATCAGCAACAATTTCTTTGAGAGTGCAGATATAATTATAAAACACACATCATTTTATTTCCTTATTACTATCTTTTTCTCACATTGAAATGAAACATGGGATATTTGTCCAATGGAAGCCCGCCTGGTATTTAGACTGCAACTAAAAGCTTTGTCCCAAAGTGATAAAACCCAGTACCTCCAGTATTTAGTGCAAAGCTACCTATACCAAACCCGTATTGTCTTTATGATCCATCAAAAGCATTGTGAAATAGAAATTTAGATCATATCTAATAACTTAGTCATGCACAATAAATGTTCAGTGACAAAGAATCTTTGAAGTTTGCGAAAAAGTTATCACTTTCAGATTCTACAATGAAAGCCGAACAAACCATATTTTGTGAAAAAGCGCAAAGTTTACCTCTTTCTGGAATGGAACCCAGACAACGGCTTGCATCAGTGGTTCTTCTCCTATGTCTTTGGAACACTTCAATCCTAAAATGCACTAAAGTAGAAGTAAAACAAAGATCAGGAATCGAAACATTTAACTAACTCCACCCACCAAAGACACCAAAGGGAACGAAACACAACCATTAAGCGACCAGACCATAATGGAAACCTAAACAAAGGAAGGCCATACGGACAGTTACTTTCCCACAAAATGGCCATATGGCCATCCAAAATAAAAAGGCAAAAGTGATAAACACAGTGAGTAACAAACAACAACATAAATAAATCGCCACAGAAAAAACCGCCTTGGAACGGTCAGTGGAAAGACTTCCACTGGGGTGCTTAAATCGATTTTGCGTGGCCACAATCCTCGCCCTTACTTCCGTCGCGATTTAGACAAATAATTTGTTCAGTCCGCATGAAGGCCTCCTAACTCATCAGTGCAACATCTCCGTGAACACAAACAATCAAAGAACCACAGAGGTGAGACAACGGCAAGGACTCGACAGCAAGAAACCACTTAAATGCTGGAGCAAAAGAAAACCAACAGTTAGACTCCGATGGGCTCGACCAGAGACAGAGCATTAGGCACCAACCAACATTACCTTGAATTAGATCTCTCTAATTTTCATTAAACCTTTACGTTGGAATCGTCATAGAATCTGAGGCCTGACCCACCGGCGTGCAATTAAAGAGGGAAGCAAAGTTGCCAACCGTGATTGGGTTAACTACCATGCATGCAGTCTATCGTATAACATCCATGTTGTACCTATTTTTTTTTATATCGAAGAATGATTTTACGAAATTGGGTGCTGAAGTCATTGCGGTTACACATCCTTCTGAACCCACACACTAAGTCACCATAAAAGTCAGGTTCCGATAGACTTTGTTGCAGAAGATATTTAGGTCCAATATTGAATTTTGAAATTCAATCAGAATGGTGTCTATAAAATTTTGAAAAGGCTTTGCGTAGTTTATGGTACCGACAACCCCGACCAAGAAGATTTGCCGTTAATAATCCACTACGATTGCCGAAGCCAGCCACATGACTATACACCCCAGCAAACCGAACCAACCGCGAAACACAAACGCCACAGGACGGCACACGAGGAACACCACCATCCAAAAAAGGAAAATTTACAATATCAAAATCAAAGTAGAAGTAAAACAAAGATCAGGAATCGATACAATTAACTTGCTCCACCCATCAAAGACACCAAAGGGAAAGAAACACAAACATTAAGCGTCCAGACCATAATGGAAACCTAAACAAAGGAAGGCCATAAGGACAGTCACTTTCCCACAAAATGGCCATATGGCCATCCAAAATAAAAAGACACAAGTGATAAACACAGTAAGTAACAGACAACAACATAAACTAACCGACACAGAAGGACCGCCTTGGAACGGTCAGTGGAAAGATTTCCACTGGGGGGCTTAAATCGATTTTACATGGCCACAATCCTCGCCCTTACTTCCGTCGCGACTTAATAGCATACCAACTAGTATTTTTGGGTGATTTCTTCCTATATACCCCATATTTTATGTAAAAAAATGGCATTTTGAGGATATTTTGATGACAAAACTTTGATGAAAATAATTATAAATGCCTTAATACCATGAGGAATAGCGAATATATATCTGTTCAGATCATTTAACATGAATCTAATCAATTAGAACTTATAACGGATGAGAAAACGTATCGCGATATTGCAGCGGGCTGTTTGGAGTGCCAATTTTGAAGTTTTGCTTTGGTTAGAGACCAAGGCCCAAAACTATGTAACCTTACTGTTGTATTCCAGATGGAGTAGATTCTGTTTCTTGTGTTTCTACGTATACACTTACTGCAAGACTTTTTCCAAAACAAACCCAATTACAATTGATTAACATGGCTTTAAAGTACCCCCCCCCCCCAACTGCACAGATTAAAAGCAAAAACTGATCAAATACACCCAGTGAGACCTAAATTACCACTAACCTTACACCTTTTTACAGTTTCTATGGCAAACTTCATGCCAGGAATGTCCATTTTATGATACAGAATTGGATAGAACATTCCCATCACGAATTCAAACCTTACTTATTTATAGAGCCGTCCTAGCTCAACAAGTTGATGAGAAAAAATCCACATGTTGTTCTGTTCCTTTTATAGTTACGGTCCGCCATGTTTCTTGACATGCAGATTCGCAGTGAATACAAGCCGACTTTTTAAAGTAGATGTGACAATATAAAATCAGCAACAATTTCTTTGAGCTTGCAGATATAATTATAAAACACACGTCATTTTATTTCCTTATAACTATCTTTTTCTCACATTAAAAAGAAACATGGAATATTTATCCAACGGAAAGTAGAAGTAAAACAAAGATCAGGAATCGATGCAATTAACTTACTCCACCCATCAAAGACACCAAAGGGAAAGAAACACATACATGAAGCGACCAGACCATACTGGAAACCTAAACAAAGGAAGGCCAAAAGGACAGTTACTTTCCCACAAAATGGCCAAATGGCCATCCAAAACAAAAAGACACAAGTGATAGACACAGTAAGTAACAAACAACAACATAAATAAACCGCCACAGAAGAACCGCCTTGGAACGGTCAGTGGAAAGAATTCCTGAAAAGCAATTGCATAAGCAATCCCTGAGGATTGTAAAAATAAGAGCATTAAATGAATGTACGGGGAGACTTTTTGCCTGGTATTTAGACTGCAACTAAAAGCTCTGTCCCAAAGTGATAAATCCCAGTTCCTCCAGTATTTAGTGCAAAGCTACCATTTAGTTCATATATACATGTTTACAGAAGGGCATACGATGAAGCTTAAAAGATATCGGGCTAGGTCAAGAAAGTAAATAAATAAATGAATATAAAATAAAAGATAAAGAGACTGGAGAACAACCAAAATGCTATCTCCAAAGTGAACTAGATAAACGTGATTAGATACATAAACAGACGCCACACAAGGCAATATAAAGTGGCGTTTGTTCAGGCCTACACTTAAAATACTAGAATTTAAGGGTTGGTTTGTTTGTTTGATTTGAGGTTTCACGTCCCCGTCAACACTGTAAAGGTCATTTTGATTCGTCGCTTCCAAAGTTTAGCGTTGAAAAAAAAAGGTCTAAGTTCAGGACTATTTTCTCAGCCTACACTCAGAGACAGTCGACCCACAAGTACTTTCAGTGCTTTGATTTTCAACGTACTGCATTTAACAATGTTATCACATATATATCAATCCGTAGACTTACATGAAAAATCGGACATGTTAACTACAGAAAAGCGTCTACCGTTTACAGATGAGTTGTTTGTTTGTTTGATTTGAGGTTTAACGTCCCCGTCAACACAGTATAGGTCATTTTGGAGACGTTGCTTCCAATTTTGTGGGACTTTTACCCGACATTGAGATGAAATGACTTCTCAAGCCCTGTCGCCCAATGAAACCAATAGGGTTTATAAGCATGGACGGTCCGCCTCGCACCACGGTTCCTGGACAGGCTTAGATCCTCTAAGCGGTTTACCAGTACTAGTGTGCGGACGGTTTCAGCTCTGCGTGGAAGCATCATGCAGCCCATTTATTTCTTCAAGCCCCGATGGGCGGGGGCGTGTTTACAGATGAAGAAACGGAATAGGAAGTACATAAATGGGAACAGCACATGCACCTCTTAGCATTGCACTTAGAAATACTATTATTCATTCCACTTCTCTTGAAAGGATCAGTATATTTCCGAAGTATGGGCGATTTCATAGGAGATAATCTAACACTTAGATATTTAAAAAAAAATGGTATTGCCTGCTCCACTGAAATTAACGGAAGCCGCAGAAAACAAATGTATAGGTCTGACCAATACCGACGGCAAACAGCTCTAAAGTTATTAATAGAATGGGGAATCCGTACAGTGAGATATTGTAAGCTTAAATACAGTTTGTGATACCCATGTGTGTGTAAAGGGACTGAAGCGATATTCATATCGGTGATTAAGTTAAACAGTATAGAACTGAATGTTTTGTTTGTCTGTGTGTTTGTTTTGGAGTTTAACGATCCAGTCAACACTATTTTAGGTCATTTTGAGCCGGTCAGTTTACCTATCCACACATTTGATTGGCAGGCTTATACTTAAGCGGTTAACCAGTACAGTGCACGTTCTTTAGCCTGAAACTGACGAATGCCCTTCTTGAATCAGCGGAATGGAGAGAACGCCTGAGAAAAGATTTCATGATCAATCGACACGAAAGAATGTTGCCGACCCCGGCAGGTATCGAACCCGCTTTTCCTGATCACCAGTGAGACGCGAATCTGACTGAGCTACCGAAGCCGGCAAAGAACTGAAGGTGAATCCTTCAAATAAATGGCGGGTATATTACAATGGCGGCCAGTAGATGCTCTGTCGAGCCTGTGCATAAACGCAGTTTCGACAGAACCTTTGCTGCTCTCAAACTAGTAGAGAAGACCTTACAAAATGTCATGTGTCTTGCCATATTACCCGTTTTTATGCCCCCAACTTCGAAGAAGTTGTGGGGGCATATTGGTTTTGCCCTGTTCGTCCGTCCGTCCTTCCGTCCTTACGTCCGTCCCACTTTTTACTGCATAGCATAACTTTAGAACCATGGGTGCTAGGTTTTTGAAATTTCATATATGGATTCCTCATGAAAAAATAATTGACCCGTGTTTTTTTTCTCGTCAGGATTATGCCCCTTTTTTGAGTTATGCCCCTTTGCAAAAAATACTATGAAATCTTGTAAGCAAGATATCTCAAAAACTGTTTGAGCTATTGCCCTGAAACTTTACATGCTGGTTGGGGATGATGAGTAGATGAACTGATTAACTTTTGAAAAAAATCCGAAATTTTTTTCTTGAGTTATGGCCCTTTGAAATTTTTCGCGTTTTAAGTTTGTAAGCAAGATATCTAAAAAAACTATTTGAGGTTTTTCCCCGAAACTTCACAGACTTGTCGGGGATGATGAGTAGATGAACTGATCAACTTTTGAAAAAAATCCGATTTTTTTTTCTTGAGTTATGGCCCTTAGATTTTTTTCGTGTTTTCAGCTTGTAAGCAAGATATCTCAATAATTGTTTGAGCGATTGCCCTGCAACTTTACAAGCTGGTTTGGGATGATGTGTAGATGAACTGATTAACTGTTGAAAAAAAATCCTATATTTTTTTCTTGAGTTATGGCCCTTTGAAATTTTTCGCGTTTTAAGTTTGTAAGCAAGATATCTCAAAAGCTATATGAGGTTTTTCCCCAAAACTTCACAGACTGGTTGGGTATGATGAGTAGATGAACTGATTAACTTTTGAAAAAAATCCAATTTTTTTTTCTTGAGTTATGGCCCTTTGATTTTTTTCGTGTTTTCAGCTTGTAAGCAAGATATCTCAAAAATTGTTTGAGCTATTGCCCTGAAACTTTACAGGCTGGTTGGGGATGATGAGTAGATGAACTGATTAACTTTTGAAAAAAATCCGAAATTTTTTTCTTGAGTTATGGCCCTTTGAAATTTTTCGCGTTTTGGCATATTGGTTTTGCCCTGTTCGTCCGTCCGTCCTTCCGTCCTTACGTCCGTCCCACTTTTTACTGCATAGCATAACTTTAGAACCATGGGTGCTAGGTTTTTGAAATTTCATATATGGATTCCTCATGAAAAAATAATTGACCCGTGTTTTTTTTCTCGTCAGGATTATGCCCCTTTTTTGAGTTATGCCCCTTTGCAAAAAATACTATGAAATCTTGTAAGCAAGATATCTCAAAAACTGTTTGAGCTATTGCCCTGAAACTTTACATGCTGGTTGGGGATGATGAGTAGATGAACTGATTAACTTTTGAAAAAAATCTGAAATTTTTTTCTTGCGTTATGGCCCTTTGAAATTTTTCGCGTTTTAAGTTTGTAAGCAAGATATCTCAAAAACTATATGAGGTTTTTCCCCAAAACTTCACAGACTGGTTGGGTATGATGAGTAGATGAACTGATTAACTTTTGAAAAAAATCCATTTTTTTTTTCTTGAGTTATGGCCCTTTGATTTTTTTCGTGTTTTCAGCTTGTAAGCAAGATATCTCAAAAATTGTTTGAGCTATTGCCCTGAAACTTTACAGGCTGGTTGGGGATGATGAGTAGATGAACTGATTAACTTTTGAAAAAAATCCGAAATTTTTTTCTTGAGTTATGGCCCTTTGAAATTTTTCGCGTTTTAAGTTTGTAAGCAAGATATCTAAAAAACTATTTTAGGTTTTTCCCCGAAACTTCACAGACTGGTCAGGGATGATGAGTAGATGATTAACTACAGCTTTTCTTGTGTAATTTCAGCATTACAGCCACATAAAAACAAGATATCTCAATTACTGTTAGGGACAAGCAGTGTTAGGGTCAAGCAGTTGGGGGCATTGTGTTTCATTTCCCTAAGTATTAAAGTCGAACAAATATAATTAACTACACTATGTTGTGTCTGAAAGTAACTGAATGAGTGGTTACATTTAATAGATGAAGACTATGTGGCGTTTTATCTGATTCAACACTACTAGGGCATGTCTGTCCGACCGCACACGAGATCTGGTAATCCGTTTAGGTTCTAATCCTGCCCAGGAAAAGGGATGGGAGTCGGACCGTCCATGCATATAAACCCTAATGGTTTCATTGGGCGACAGGGCTTGAGGTGTCATTTCATCTCAATGTCGGGTAGAAGTCCTACATGGTGGAACCAACGTCTCCAACATGACATATAGTGTTGACGGAGACGTTAAACCTCTCGTAAATGCCCTTAGGCTAATATATATGATAAATACGCCATGTTGAAGAACATAAAATCAGAGAATACTAAAGGAACTTTTCTCATTGACTTGATCATTTGAATTTATGAATTACTAGGCGCTGGTGACGGTTGGATCATGGAACCACAAAACAGTCACAAATCAGCTTGGTCGGCGGGACTTCTACACGGACAAATGCCTGAAAAAGGCCAGTGGCGGCCGCAGCGGAGCTAAACTGGACCTCTATCAGATTCACACATATGACAACTGGGTTCATTATCAGCCCACAGATCCGTTTAAGGTAAATTTTGAAATATTCATGGTCTACTTGCATGCGTATGATGCAACAGGGAATGGTTGGTGTTAATTAAAGAAGGTTTGATAGGGTAGAAGAAAAGTCAGAAGCAGGGGTCGATTTACGAACAGACAAAAAAAACTTGTTTCATTTGAGCCGCATCGTGAAAAAACCTGTGTGACATAAATTGCAACAAAAAGTTTCAGCTCACCCTGCGCACCTGCGCAGTTTGTCCAGCACCTTTGTGTTTGCTGATTAGATGGAACAATGCATCTAGTTTTGTAGTTGTAAGTTTCAAGGCTATTTGTAGTCTGAGAAACCTATCAGGCTGGTCTGTGTTTAGCCTGATTAAACCGTTGCGACAGGTGTTCTCGTGACGGGGCCTATTTACCCATTATATACTAGTAGACTCTTCCATTGCTATATGGTGGACACGTCCATTAGTCAAATAAGGGATTTCAGGGCTCTATTTTCGTTTTTATTGTATTTTTTGTTATTTTTGAAGGAAAATTATGTTAGCAAATAGTGCAGGCCCTGATCAGAAACCGCCTTATCCGGCGTCTGATCTGGGCCCGCACTGTTTGCCAAGGTAACCCTTTAAGGGTTTCCCGTATGCGCCGGGCTAATGCTTCATTTTGTTGATCTGTTGATTACATAATGATAACATCAGTGAGATATAGTGCATTCTTTCAGATCTCCCATTACGAAAGCCTAGAATATTTTGTCTTATTTCTACTCACAATTTAGCCGCCCCCGCCCATCGGGGCTTGAAGAAATAGATGGGCGGCATGATGTTTCCACGCAAAGCAGAAACCGTCCGCACACTAGTACTTGTAAACCGCTCAGAGGATCTAAGCCTGTCCAGGAACCGCGGTGCGAGGTGGACCGTCAATGATTATAACCCCTATTGGTTTCATTGTGCGACAGGGCTTGAGATGTCATTTCATCTCAATGTCGGGTAAAAGTCCCACAATATTTGAAGCAACGTCTCCAAAATGACCTATACTGTGTTGACGGGAACGTTAAACCTCAAATCAAACAAACACTCACAATTTAGAATGTAGGTATTGTCCCTAAAACTGCCTCATTGTGGCGGTTATAGCAAATACCCACAGCCAATGCCAACAATTAAGAAATGAATTTTATTTTTCGGCTGTTCATGAAAGTATGAACGCACCGGGCGCGTGCAAAGTAAATGAAACCCGAAGGGGTTCATGTAAACTTTGCTAGCCACCCACTGTCGTTCATATATTCATGAAAAGCAGAAAAAAAATAATTTTAATTTTATATTTGCATTATTTGCACCTCATCACTTGGCGAAAACATACTGATAGGGCATAGGGGCTTGAATCTTGGAAAAAATATTAGAGACAAGGGGTGGGGGTGGGGGGGGGGCTTCTGCTAAATGTTTTCGGGGTTACCTCGCAAATGCAGTTTTTTACCTGCTTATTATGAATTATACAAGTTAAATAAGTCCACTTTGCAAACATAATCCGCCTCTGCCACTTGCAGGAAATATGTTTTTCTCGCATAGATTAACTGAGCAACGCAAAATTCGGCATAAAAGTGTGACAAAAATGTTCAGGTTTTCATCAATCACAACCGCACTAGTGATACGGGGGAACTTTTTTCGCTTTCACCCGTTGTCTTTTATTTAACTTTAGCTCTCTTTGCCAATTTGAATCCAAAAAGATGTACTCGCAGCTCTAAATTTAGATTTTGCTACTTTTGCTTCGCTTTCCGCAGTGTTCTGTAAATGATCGGTACAGAAACCCGGGCGCTTGCCATAATCGTCGTGTTTTAAAAGCGGGACGTGCAGGACAGATATAATCCGGAACTTTGGAAACTACGCCCGGCAGTGGAGTAGCTGTTGTTACTGTTAAATTTGTGTGATGGCCTTGATTTCTCCATTGATTTATTTTTTCAAAGTAACATATTCTGCTAGGACTACGTATACACGTATTACGCAGATAAGATAACTGGATGGTGTTTCTACGTATAATGGGCCGTGCTCTGGGAATTTTGTATTGTATCGCTTTGCGGTCAACTTCCAGTTAGCCGCTGTAACGTTTTTGACACATGCGCAGAAAAGGACATAAAATGTTTACTGAAAAGCAGAAGACGGCCTTAGATCTGATAAAAAACAAGGCACAACTGCCTTGTTTATGTCCAGGCTGGGACGAGCACAAACCACGTTATCGAGGAGATTTCTAGAGTGCTCCGTATTGAAGAGAAATGTTTGTCAATTTCTTGCACAACGGGTATCGTATAAAATCTATGTGTTTATGGCAGAGTGCTAAAGAACGTGTGTACATGACGTCGTCACCTTGTGTTTAAACGCTCGTTCCCGGTACACGGCGACGGTTAGCTAAGCAAAAAAAAAAATGCAGCAGTGTTAATCCAAACGGTTCAGAATATAAGTTAAAAGAGATACGGCTAGAAATAACGTGAAATTGTTTTACAAATTTGGATTCATAGTGGTCGGAATGACTGACGACTTTAAGCGTGTGCTCTAATATTGTTACCTAAATAACAATGGCTGTTTTGGTACCAATAGACCTGTAGGAATTTCGTTCTTTTTTTCTTTGTGATAAGTTGAAACCAAGGAAAAAGCGTTTCAACATGTATTTTGTCTAAATTTTGCTGTTCTCCCTCCTCTCTCTCTCTCTCTCTCTCTCTCTCTCTCTCTCTCTCTCTCTCTCTCTCTCTCTCTCTCTCTCTCTCTCTCTCTCTCTCTCTCTCTCTCAGATATTTGGAAGAAATTTGAGGAGGTCTTAAGATTAAGTAAAGGGGTTTGGAAATATTGTGTACTGTTTATTCCAGAGGCAGAAAGAACGGTGTACAGACCTAAACCGCACCAACCTGGCCCAAGGATTATAAAACGTTTTTTCATGCTCAACTGATAGGGTATGAAATTCATCCGGCTAATAAATAAAAAGAAGCCTCCGTGGTGCAGTAGTTACACTACTCGCCTTGTAAACCAGGGATCGCAGGATCGATCCCGGGCTTCTCCAGACGTTCGGATGAGTCTTTAAACCAAAGTCCCGTCTGCGTAAGACCTTAGCTGTTGGTGGGACGTAAAACTCAAAACGCTCACTCATAAATAAAAAATATAATGTAAACACATAGAAAACTGTGTAGTTCATACTTCCGTGAACGCATCGAGTAATGGTTATCAGTGACATCAAGTGACGTCATTCTAAACCATTGTTCTCTACGTTTGTAGTAAAATGGCGTGTAAATGTTTTTCAGTTTAAAACGTTTGCAATATAAGCATTATTTTTCGCCCAGTGATGAGGGGCAAAGAATGTAATTATAAAACAATAAACTTAATTTTTCTGCTTTTCATGAAAGTATGAACGACAGCGAGTCGGTAACAAAGTTTACATGAAACCCTTCGGGGTTCACTTACTTTGCACACACCCCACTGCGTTCGTACTATCATGAACAGCAGAAAAAAAAAATTCACTTCTTAAGTGTTTGTTTTCTTTGCCTCATACTGCTGCCTCACTCTAGGGTCTATTAGCTATCTCATTATGTCGATCATTGCAAAACACCCACATTGCGCCGGAGGTAATTATGTTTTCAAAACCGTCTACTGTAGCATGTTTTGTTATCCATGCGATTAGGGTGGCAGCTTCTCAGTTTCTCCTTAAATGTACATTTCTAACAGCCAGAATGACATGTCCTTATCAACTGTTAATGAAATGGACATTCAATTTGCCATCAAACTGCTGTCAAGTGTCAAAGAAAGCAGGTCATTGGTTTATATTTCATGCGTAGCACTTTACATGTAAACGGATGCTTTAGACACAAACTTTAGCGGCTCACTGGAAAAATGATGACGATTTTCTTCAGGAGGTATGTACATGTATATTAAAATACTAACATTTTGTTGTGTTACATCTGTGTGAATGTGCTTTATCGCTTATTAATTTCTGTATATCTGTGCAGTCTTTGCATTCACAACGCATTCTTTAAAGTTTTCGGACACGCCCATCGGGTCTTAAAGAAATAGATGGGCTGCGTGACGCTTCCAAGCAGAGCTAAAACCGACCGCACGCGAGTACTGCTAAACCGCTCAGAGAATCTATGCCTGCCCAGGCAAAGCAGTGCGAGTCGGCCCGTCCATGTTAATTAACCCTATTGGTTCATTGGGCGGCAGGGCTTGAGATGACATTTCATCTGAAGGTCGGGTAAAAGTCCCACAAAATTAGAAGCAACGTCTCCAAAATGACCTTTGCAGTGATGACGGGGACGTTAAACCTCAAATCAAACAAACCAATCTAAGCAAGACAATTGCCTGAACTGTTAGTATTTAAAAATAGCGAGCATTACAAATTTAACGCTCGGCCGAATTGAGCATGAAAAACGTTTTATAACCTTTTAATAGCCTGGTCGAGAAACACTAAGATTGGAATGCCGCTTTACTCAACAGCACCTTTTTTTAAATGTCCTTTATATTGGCAAGGCCCCATTTCTCACTTACTTTCCAATACACTCTAGGTTAACACAAGTACTTTTTCAACAGATCTAAGCACTTCACAATCAAACCTTTCATAAAAGTTATCTATTTTAAGGCATTCAAGAGTTCTGCAACGGAAGGCCAGGTGCTTTTTATTCTTACCGGCTACTACGGTCTTCGACTACATGTGATTAACGATCGGCTCAATTTGAGTGAAGTAAACTCGAAAGGACCGTAAAATGATCCCCGCTAAGCACCCCCTTAACCCCTCCCCCCCCCCCCCCCCAAGAAAAAAAAATCAAGGTTGATATGCTCTAGCTTATTCTGACCTTTTTTTGTTTGCTGTGTTGTGGTGAGTTGTGGTGCTTTTAGATTAATACAAAGTTGCTGAGCAGAAGAATTGATCAATGTTTCTCTTTTTTTACAAAAGACCCTACATCAATGGATTTGACCGAATTCATAAATAGAAGCGTCCACTTCAGAAACTCGCGGATGAGAGAGCATGTGCGTGCTGCACCGTAGTGGTTCTGTCCCCTTAAGGCCCTGTTGGAAAAGGAACAGATGGGCCCACCTAAATAGTGCTTATTGTCATTTACTGGACATTAGCGACCCAGGATCAAACTTTCAAAACATAAAAAGGAATATGTTGCAATAGGGAACAAATTTTTTCCATGCTGCACCATTTTTAACATTTACGTGTTGGTGGCATCTTTAACAAGCTGGCTGTTTTTGTTTAATTCCGTCTACACAAGCATGAGTGAAACTGTTTTGAAAATAACACAAAACGTCCACGATTTCAACAAAATATTTATGCATTTCACTTTTTCTGAGTGCGGTAAGGAGATAACAACGGCTAATCCCTGCCTTCCAAAATTTAGCCACCCACCTAACTCAGTGGTTAGTCCATTTGCCTCAGATGCTGGAGGTCCCAGGTTCGATCCCCAGCAGCGGTGACAAAATTTCGGCGTCAGAACACGTTTCATTGGCATCATTTGCAGGTATGAATGTCATAAAGTGCATCGTCCTTCGAATCTGGACGTGAACTGGAGCCCCCCACCCCCACCCAAACCCCTGTGCAGGGTGAACCATCCCCCTGTGCAGGTTAAAGAACCCTACCGTAATTACATGGTTACGGTGTACTCTTTCATCCTTCAAAACTGGAGTGTATGCAGTATACCACGTCTGTGTCCCCTCTTGGGGTTTAGTTGAAATTGGAAGAAAATTAGCGATAATGCTGATTACACTCTTCTGGAGTCCATGTCTGTTGATCTGAACATTGATATTTGCCATTTTGTCTATGGACTAATGAGTTTGGATTAAAGCTTTGGTACTACGACCTTAACTACTTGTCACTACTTCAAACGGTTTAAAATTAAACAGCACCGGTCGTTCCGGTCGTTAGTTCATCGATAGAGTAGCCCGGAATCAGCAGAAAAACCAAGCTTCGCGACGATTGTTTTCTTGATCTTTTACAGAAAGCGATGTGAAAGTAGCAAAATCTAAATTTAAAGCTGCAAATACATCATTTTGGATTCAAATTGGTCAGTAGAGGTTTATGAAAACATCAGTTGAAAGTGAAAACCGTTTCCTCCGTTACACTAGTTCGCTTGTGATTGATGAAAACCTGAAAATTTTGGTCACACGTTTATACCGAATTTTGCTTTGCTGAGTTAATCCCTGCGAGAAAAACATGTTTCCTGCAAGTGCCAGACAGAGGCGGATTATTGTTGCAAAGTGGACATATTTGACTTGTATAATTCATAATAAGCAGGTGAAAAACTGCGTTTGCGAAAATGATATACTGGGTAAAATGTAGTAACCCCCAAAAATGGAGCCGAATTTTCCCCCATTGTCTCTAATACAGTACCAAAAAAAAATTTTTTTTTTCATTTTTTTTTTCATTTTTAGCTCACCTGTTACGTAGTGACAAGATGAGCTTTTGTGATCACATTTCGTCCGTAGTCCGTGCGTCCGTAAACAATTTCTTGTCCACACGATAGCATCTTCATTTATGATTTGATTTTAACCAGACTTGCACAAAACTTGTACCACCATGAGATCTGGGTTCCTTTCTTGAACCAGCCATATCCCATCATGTGTTACGGAGTTACGGCCCCTGAAAGGGCAAAATTTGCCTATTTTGATCTTGTCTGCATGATAGCTGTTTCATTTATGATTTGCGTTTAACTTGCACACAATTTGTACCACCACAAAATCTTGGTTCCTTTCTTGAACCAGCCATATCCCATCATGGGTACCAGAATTATGGCTCCTGAACAGGCAAAAAATTCCTATTTTGGTATTGTCTGCACAATAGCCGTTTCATTTATAATTTGATTTTAACCAAACTTACACACGATTTGTACCACCACAAGATCTTGGTCAAGTTCGAATATGGGTCATGTCGGGTCAAAAACTAGGTCAGTAGGTCAAATCATAGAAAAACCTTGTGAACACTCTAGAGGCCACAGTTTTGGTCAGATCGTCATCAAACTCGCTCAGAATGATCGTCTTAACAATATCTGGGTCAAGTTTGAATATGGGTCATGTCGGATCACAAAGTAGGTCAGTAGGTCATATCAAAGATAAACCTTGTGAATAAACTAGAGGCCACAGTTTTGGTCCTATCATCAGCAAACTTGCCCAGAATGATTATCTTGACAATATGTCGGTCAAGTTTGAATATAGGTCATTTCGGGTCAAAACGTAGGCCAGTAGGTCTAATCCGAGTAAAACCTTGTGAACACGCTAGAGGCTACAGTTTTGGTCCGATCCTCATCAAACTTGTCCAGAATGATCATCTTGACAATGTCTCAGTCCAGTTCAAATATGGGTGTTATCTGGTAAAAAAGTAGGTCAATAGGTCAAATCATAGAAAAACCGTCTGAACACTCCTGAGGCCACAGGTTTGGTCCAATGATCATCAAACTTGCTCAGAATGATCATCTTGATAATATCTTGGCCACGTTTGAATATGGGTCATGTCGGGTCACAAAGTAGGTCAGTAGGTCAAATCAAAGAAAAACCTTGTGAATACACTAGAGGCCACAGTTTCGGTCCAGTCATCATCAAACGTGCCCAGAATGATCATCTTGACAATGTCTTGGTCGAGTTCGAATATGGGTCAATTTGGGTCAAAAAGTAGGTCAAATCAGAGAAAAACCTTGTGAACATACTAGAGGCTACCGTTATGGTCCAATCATAATCAAACTTGCCCAGAATGATCATCGTGACAATATCTCGGTCAAGTTTGAATACAGGTCATGTCAGGTCAAAACGTAGGTCAGTAGGTCAAATCATTGAAAAACCTTGTGAACACACTAGAGGCCACAGTTTTGGTCCAATCATCATCAAACT
The DNA here is from genome assembly GCA_963580285.1 of Lucinisca nassula. NCBI lineage: Eukaryota > Metazoa > Mollusca > Bivalvia > Lucinida > Lucinidae > Lucinisca > Lucinisca nassula. Next base: position 54,137,437 of record OY757010.1, read on the forward strand.
TGCCCATAATGATCACCTTAACAATATCCCTGTCAAGTCCAAATATGGGTCATGTTAAGTCAAAACGTAGGTCAGTAGGTAAAATCATAGAAAAACCCTCTGAACACTCTAGAGGCTACAGTTTTGGTCCGATCATCATCAAACTTGCTCAAAATTATCATTTGACAATATCTCGGGCTAATTTCGAATATGGGTCATGTCTGATAAATATGTAGGTCAGTAGGTCAGATTGTTGAAAAAACTTGTGGACACACTAGAGGCCCCAGTTTTGGTCCGATCCTCATCAAACTTGCTCAGAATGATCATCTTGACAATATCTAGGTCAATTTTGAATATGGATCAAAGAGTAGGTCAGCCGGTCAATTTATAGAAAAACGTTTTGAACACTCTAAGAGGCCACAGGTTTAGTCAAATCATCATAAAACTTGCTCAGAATGATCATCTTGACAATATCTCAGTTAAGTTCGAATATGGATCATGTCAAAATCAAAAAATAGATAAGTAGATTATTTTGTCATAACTTGTAAACCGTTCGAGATATAGCCTTCATATTCGGCATGTAGGTTCATTGTGACAAGGGCTTCCCACTCATATAAAGATTTGACCTGTGAACTTGACCTGTGAACTACTTTATCATACCTTTTGACCCATATGAGATAGAGCCTTCTTATTTGGCATGTTTGTTCCTTGTGACAAGGTTTTCTCAACCATTCAAAACTTTTGACCCATGACCTTGACCTACTTTGTCAGAACTTTTACAGCATTTAAGATACAGCCTTCAAATTTAGCATGTAGGTTCCTTGCGACAATGTTGCTTAGATGACCCTCTACCAAAAACGCTAAAACGATCCCAGTTCGATGAACAAAATGGCAACCGGAGCTAAAAATAGAAAATATTGTAAATTTGATTCAAACGGAAACTCCACCTAAACCCTAAGGCCAATTTTATTGAAAGTTCAAAAGAATGTTGCATAGGTTACTCCCTACCAAATAAGCTAAAATCACTCTGCTGATGATCAAGATGGCCACCAGAGCTTAAAATAGAACGTACTCGAGACAGTGACACACAGGTGAGGGATCCAGGGCCAGCTGGGCCCTTTTGTTTCATGATTCAAGCCCCTATGGATAGGGCTAACTTTAAAAGCAAAAACACATTTACGCGATGTTTTTCTATAAAGAGCGGAATGATGTTGACGTCACCAACGCCCTTAGAGAACCATGGTTTATACTGACGTCACTTGGCGTCACTAAAATCATGTGACTCGATGCGTTTATGGAAGTATGAACTACTTTGTTTTCCATAGGTTTACATTAGGCTTTACACTGGAAATGTAAACATTAAAGTATACCCCTTAAAACTTCAGTTTTCTCTGTATAAAGTTGGGAATAACATGGGTGGTCAATACAAAATCTTGTTTATCTGATGTAGAATATTGCACTTACATGTTAAACACTGCTTGGAGGTTTGTTTGCTTGCTTGTATTGGAGTTAAACGGCCCAGGCAACACTATTTACATGCATATCGTTTCTGAGCTGGTCAGTCTACCTCTATTGCAGGCTTATACGTTTGCGGTTAACCAGTACAGTGCACATTCTTTCGCCAGAAACTGACAACTGCCCTTCTTGAATCAGCGGAAGGGAGAGAATGACCGCAGAAAAAATTTCATGATCAATCTCCACGAAAGAATGTTGCCGACCCCGGCTGGTATCAAACCCGCGTCCTCCTGATCACCAGTCAGACCGCATCCTACTGAGCTACCGAGGCCAGCAAACTGCTTGGAGGACTCCAGCACCTGTTTTGCATATTATTGTACCTTTCGTTTCGCGTCGTCATAATATTATACGTTTCATTACTTAACGTCGCTCTTTCTTTGTCGATAAGTTCATGTCATAAAAATGGAACGTTATATCACACAATCCTATGTTCAAGAAATAGTTCATCTCTAACTGTGATTTGTTGTGTAATAAATCACAGTTTGGAGGTCAGTTGTAAAGAAGATCAAATCACAAGTGCTTAGTGCGCGTGATTTGTCTACTTATAACTGACCGACAAACTGTGATTTAATACTCAACAAATCACAAACAAGAGCTGATCTATTTCGATTCTAACAGGCTGTTGTTTCCTTCAAAATCTCACAACTTTTCTCCATTGTTAGAAGAAATCCCGCTAAAATTATCGACTGAAACACATGCATTTATATCCTTTTTTAACGTTTTCGATGCGAGAATATGACGTTACACCGTCTAAAGTCATGGAAATCGTCTAGTGACGTCATAAATTGGCAGTTTTTAATGACGTCATTCGTCACGCTCTTCCTTGTCGTGATTTGTTGTAGAATAAAACAGTTATTTTCCATTGCATATATAGGCACGCTGTGTTAGAATGTAGATTGTTTGTCAGTCGGCCAAAAGTTATTCAGTAGGCCAACAGTTGCTTTTGGTTTTTGATGCCCACTTGACTTTCACTAATTTGTATGAAACACAGGCCACCACGAAAACATGCCTATATAATTTTGATCCCCTTAATTTGTTTGTTTGATTTGAGGTTTTAAAGTCCCCGTCATCACTATCTAGGTAATTTTGGAGACGTTGCTATCAATTTTGTGGGACTTTAACCTGACATTGAGATGAAATGACATCTCAATCCCTGACGCCCAATGAAACAAATAGAGCTAATATGCATGGACGGGCCGACTTGCACCGCTTTACCTGGGCAGGCTTAGACTTTCTAAGCGGTTCACCAGTACTCGTTAGCGGTCGGTTTCAGCTCTGCGTGGAAGCATCATGCAGCCCATCTATTTCTGCAAGCCCCGATGGCCCTTGAACCCCAATTTCATATAGTTAAACTGGGGTATACAGATATAAACCTTATTTTTCGTGTTTCTGCTCAAAATATAGATTGTGGACTCTCATTAGAACCGCCTGCCCGCAATCTATGTTTTGAGCGGAAATAAGAAAAATATCGCAATTTTTCATATTAAAATTTTGTTTTTTTCGGCGTTAAAATTTGTATAGGCGTGTTATCGTAATGCATCAGCTATTCATAGCATCCTGTTAGACTCATCTGTTGGGGCTTGGAAACAATGTAGACCCAGTTCAGACACCACATGACGCAACGTTTGATAAGAGTTTTCATTGTTTTTTTTTTTTTTTTTTTTTTTTTTTAAGTACAGAAATTTTAGAGTCAATCACAACAGTTTGAGTTCAGGTCCATTTCCGCAGCCTATCCTCAAAGATAATCGACCAATCCTTGTTGTTAGTTAGAAACTAATTTTTTCAGCCCCGCCCATCGGGGCTTGAAGAAATAGATGGGCTGCATGAGCTGAAACCGACCCGCACACGATTACTGGTAAACAGCTTAGAGGATCTAAGCCTGCCCATGCAAAGCGGTGCGAGTCGGCCCGTCCTTGTTTATAAACCCTATTGGTTTCATTGGGTGTCAGGGCTTGAGATGTCATTTCATCTCAATGTCGGGTAGAAATCCCACAAAATTGGAAGCAACGTTTTCAAAATGACCTTTACAGTGTTGACGGGGACGTTAAATCTCAAATCAAGCAAACAAACAAACAAGTAACTAAATTTGATTTGTAGGTTGATGCATCTCTGTACGCGCTGGATAAACCTGTTATTATTGGAGAGTTCAGTCAAAGGCGAGGAGGCATGATGACGTCAGAGGAACAGTTTTTGTGGGCATACGAACACGGATATAATGGTGCGTGGTCGTGGTGTGCCCGAGGAGATGCCAGTGGCAGTTCAGATGACTTGGAAACACAGAAGAGAGGAATCAATACACTTAAGGACAAAAATGATCAGTCATTAGGCGGAAGAGTGAACATTAAACTTAGGCAGAAAGACACATTCTTCAAACGTTTTGTTCGAGTGCTGAAATATTTACATTTCCCGGGAAATATCTTTATAAGATCTCCGGAATAGGGACGCCTCCAAGAGTGGCAGAACACAAAAATGCTACCCTTGTAAAATTAATATACCGTAGCTAAAATACATTTGGCAGGCCAAGCATATCCTCAAGCCTCAATCTGTTTATTCTCGCCCCCAACCCGCCCCGCCCCCAACCGCACACACCCACAAACTGGACACTGCTACATTAAGATATACTCAGATCATATCTTCTAGTTTGCTTGAGGCACAGAAATTGTGTTAATAAAATAAAACCTACAGTATAACAACTCTTTAGCTGGAAATAATTCAGGCAAAGCTCTTGTGTCACAATGTTCCTATGCCAAAACACTATAATGACGACGCCCTCAATTTTGTATTGTAAAACTGGATTTGCAGGAGTATACATTTTTTTATTGTTCTGCTCAAATACATAGGTTCTGGGTACCCATTAGAACCGCCTCACCGGTTATCCTCAATCTATGTTTAGAGCAGTCATAAGAAAAAATATCGGAATTTTTATCGGATTTTTTTTTTGGTGGCGAAATTCTCAATATATTTAAATATGCGTGTTTTCGTAATGGTATAACGATATAGTCTTTCAAAACGCAGTGAGACGTGACTGCACTTTTGAATTTGGACTAGTCCGTGTTTTAGGTAAGTCGCCTTCAGTTGGTATTTTACATCGGGAGATATAGTTTTACTGAGATTCGTACTGCATCATAATTACCACTTGTCCACGACTTTTACATGATGGCATTATCAAAAAGCTTATTTGTAATTTTAAAATCCTGTGAATAAAGAAATCCGAAACCTGCTTCCCCTTAAACATGGAATAGACTTGCCACGCTTGAACGTTGAACTCTCAAAGGTCGTTGATAAACTTTAGTACCTGTTAAATCACACAATATTTTTTTAGACCCAAAAAATAGCCATGTTTGATCCTGCTTCAGACACCCACTCTCTACTATTTTTATCAATAAAAGAACAAAATAAAAATTCAAATAACGACCCTACCATTTTCAATTTCCGACCATACATGTGTCGTCTTTGCATTTTCTCATAGTAATTTCGCGTTTAAGTACACTTCTGTAGTTTTGGCATTTAGTACCTTCCAAAATACAGAGCATCTAAAATGAATTATGATATACAGCATGTTGATAGATGCACAGCTATTTTACGCTAATTGTTTCGTCATTTGCGAACAGCAAAGGTGCAGATCAGCTTGTGCAGCGGCACTGAACAACACCTTTGTAGGCAAATTCTTCTGATACCAAGGCCATGTTTTTGGATTTACATCTATCTATTGAAAGTAGAAGTAAAACAAAGATCAGGAATTGATACAATTAACTTACTCCACCCATAAAAGACACCAAAGGGAAAGAAATACAAACATTAAGCGACCAGACCATAATGGAAACCTAAACAAAGGAAGGCCATAAGGACAGTTACTTTCCCACAAAATGGCCATATGGCCATCCAAAATTAAAAGACACAAGCGATACACACAGCAAGTAACAAACAACAACATAAACAAATCGCCACAGAAGAGCCGCCTTGGAACGGTCAGTGGAAGATTTCCACTGGGGGGGGGGGGGTGCCAAATTGATTTTACGTGGCCACAATCCTCGCCCTTACTTCCGTCGCGATTTAGACAAATAATTTGTTCAGTCCGCATGAAGGCCTCCTAACTCATCAGTGCAACATCTCCGTGAACACAAAAATCAAAGAACCACAGAGGTGAGACAACGGTGAGGACTCGACAGCAAGAAACCACTGAAATGCTGGAGCAAAAGAAAACCAACAGTTAGACTCCGATGAGCCCGACCAGAGACAGAGCATCAGGCACCAACCAACATTATCTCTCTAATTCTCGATAAGCCTTTACGTTGGAGCCGTCATAGAATCTGAGGTCTGACCCAACGGCGTGCAATTAAAGAGGGAAGCAAAGTTGCCAACCGTGATTGGGTTAACTACCATGCATGCCGTCTGTCGTATAATATCCATGTTGTACCCAATCTTTTTATATCGAAGAATGATTTTACGAAATTGGGTGCTGAAGTCATAAGATGGGTTTGTTTCCTGCAAAATTTATGATAAACGCGATGATTTTGATATTGAGATTGTAAAGTTTTCTTTCTTGGATGGTAATGTTCCTCGTGCGGCATTATATGGCGTTTATATTTCATAATTTAGTCGATTTGCCAGTGTGTCTAATCATGTAACTGACTTCTGAACTCATAATAAATTGTTGACTGCTAAATTTATTAATAAGGGTTATTGGTATCATAAACTACGCAAACCCTTTTCAAATTTTTAGCTCACCAGAGCCAAAGGCTCCGGGGGAGCTTATAGGATAGGCAGTTGTCCGTCGTCGTCGTCGTCGTCGTCTGGCGTTAACATTTTCAAACGACATCTCCTCTGAAGCCACTGGGCCGATTGAGTCCAAATTTCATCTGTAGCATCCTTGGGCTGGGGGATTGAAAGTTTGTGTTTTTTATGAAAATCGGCTCTTTAGTTTGGTTGCTATGGCGACTTAGAGTTTCCATAGACTTATAATGGGGAAAATTGAAAAATGGCATTTACTGCCAAGCCACTGCAGATATTTTGACAAAACTTTCATAGAAATATTCCTTAGGCAATCTACTATCTGCCATATGATTTTAGGCCTACTGCTCATTTGTATTGGTTGCCATGGAAACCAAAATGAAAAAATAGAAAAAAAAATACTTAAAAAATCATCTCCTCAGAAACCGTATGCTCTATGAGGCTGAAAGTTAATGGAAATATTCACCATATTTGCCTTTACAGGTTTTGTGTTTTTTATGAAATTCGGCTCTTTAGTTTGGTTGCTATGGCAACTTAGATTTTCCATAGACTTATAATGGGGAAAATTGAAAAATGGCATTAACTACAAAGCCTTTGCAGATATTTTGACAAAAACTTTCATAGAAATGTTCCTTTAGTAAACTTCTCTCAGCCATATGCTTTTATGTCAACCTGGTGGTCCAGTAGGTTGTGCCGGTGCCATGCCCCGCCCCCAGTACTTCATAAAATGACTTATATCTCAGAAACCTTACAGATCCCCACCCCTAAACCATATATATTCTTGTTCCTATTGATAAGACGGATTCAGTGACACCAACCTGGAGGTCCTCCGGGATGTGCCGAGGCCATGCCCCACCCCCTCCACTTCATAAAAGGCCCAATATCTCGGAAACCATTCAGATCCCCACCCCTGAACCCTATATACTCTTGTTCCTTATGATAAGACGCATTCAGTGACATCAAACTCGGGGTCCCCCGGGATGCGCCGGGGCCATGTCCCGCCCCTCCATTTCATAAAAGGCCCAATATCTCGGAAACCTAACAGATACCCACCCCATAACCATATATATTCTTGCTCCTTATGATAAGACGCATACATTGACCCCAAATTGGGGGTCTTCCGGGTATGCACCGGAGCCATGCCCCACCCCTTCACTTCACAAAAGGCCATATATCTCAGAAACTGTTCAGATCCCCACCCCTAAACCATATATGTTCTTGTTCATTATGATGAGACACATTCAGTGACACCAACCTGGGGGTCCCCAGGGATGTGCTGGGGCCATGCCCCACCCCCTCCATTTCATAATATCACAATATCTCGGAAACCTTACAGATCCCCACCCCTAAACCATATATATTCTTGTACCTTATGATAAGACACTTTCATTGACACCAACCTGGGGGTCTCCCTGGGCCTTGCCCCACCCCTGCACTTCACAAAAGGCCTTATATCTCAGAAACTGTTCAGAGCCCCACCCCTAAACCATATATATTCATCTTCCTTATGATAAGGCACATTCATTGACACCAGCTTGTGAGTCCCCGGGGCATGCCCGGGCCTTGCTCCACCGCTTGACTTCATTAAAAGCCACATATCTCAGAAATAGTTCAGATCCCCACCCCTAAACCATATATATTCTTGTTCCTTATGATAAGACTCATTCAGTCACACCAACTTGGGGGTCTCTTTGTGCTGAGGCAATGTGCCCCGCCCTTCCACTTCATAAAAGGCCATATATTTCAGAAACCATTAAATCCCCACCCCATATTCATATATGTTCTTGTTCCTTATTATTAGCACACCTACTGTAGGGGTGTCCGCAGGGGCCAGTCCTCTCCTTTCCACTTCATGAAATGATATCTTGGAAACCGTTCAGATTCCCACCCCTAAACCATATATATACTTGGTCCTTATGATGAGACACATTTAGGGACAACAATCTTGGGCTTTCCTGGGAACGACAGGGCATGCTCCAACCCCTCCACTTATATCTCCAGCCATGCAGATCCCCACTGCTAAACCATATATATTCTTGTTCTTTGTGATAAGACACATTTAGTGATACCAACCAGGGCTCCATTGGGTCCATGCCCCACCCCCTCTACTGCATAAAAGGCCTAATGTTTCATATACTGAGTCCACATGGATGCTCATTTGGATATGGGGGGTTCATTTGACAGATTAAAATGATATCATGTTAAAATACATGGCTGCAATTTGGCAGTGCCCACCTGAGCTCTGGTGAGCATAGTGGCCCATGGGCCTCTTGTTTATAGGCGTCATTCCGATTTAATTTCAAAATTCAATGTTAGACATAAATCTCTTCTGCAACAAGGTCTGTACCGCCCCCGTACATCTGGGCTTTAAGAATAGATGGGCTGCATGATGGCCTCACGCAAATCTGAAACAGACACGCACATACGTACTGGTAACATGCATAGAGGATTTAAGCCTCCCCAGACAAAGATTAAAGCGGTGCGAGTCGGACCGTCCATGCTTAAAAACTCTATTGGTTTCATTGGGCGGCAGAGCTTGAGAGGCATTTCATCTCAATGTCGGGTAAAAGTCCCACAAAATTGGAAGCAACGTCTCCAAAATGACCTTAACAGTGTCGACGGGGACGTGAAACCTCAAGCCAAACCAAAAACCAAAGCAACAACGTCTATCTGAAACCGAATATTTTATGGTGACTTTTATGTGATATAAAATTTAGAAAATATATACTTGCAATGACCTCGGCACCCAAATTCGTAAAATCATTCTTCGATATAAAAAGATTGTGTACAACATAAATGTTTTATGACAGACTGCGTGGTAGTTAACCCAATCACGGTTGACAACTTTGCTTACGTCTTTAATTGTACGCCGGTTTGTCAGGCCTCAGATTCTATGACGGTTCCAGCTTAAAGGCTTACTGAGAATGAGAGAGAATTTAATTTTATGTAATGTTGGTTGGTGCCTGATGCTCTGTCTCTGGTCGGCATCAGTCTAACTGCTGGTTTTCTTTTGTTCCAGCATTTCCTTGGTTTCTTATTGTAGAGTCCTCACCGTTGTTTCTTCTCTGTGGTTGTTTGATTTTTGTGTTCTCGGAGATGTTGCAGTCAATAGTAAGGAGGCCTTCATACGGACTGAAGGAATTATTTGTCTAAATCGCGACGGAAGTAAGGTAGATGATTGCGGCAGCGTACAATCTTTTTAAGCCCCCCACCCCACCCCACCCCACCCACCACCCCCAGTGAAGTTCGTTCGACTGAGCGTTCCAAGGCGGCTCTTCTGTCGCGGTTTATTTTTGTTGTGTTTTTTCTTTTGTTTGTTTGATTTGAGGTTTAACATCCCCGTCAACACAGTATATGTCATTTTAAAGACGTTGCTTCCAATTTTGTGGGACTTTTACCCGACATTGAGATGAAATGACATCTCAAGACCTGTCACCCAATGAAACCAGTTGGGTTTATAAGCATGGACGGACCGACTCGCACCGCCTGGGCAGACTTAGATCCTCTAAGTGGTTTACCAGTACATGTGTGCGGTCGGTTTCAGCTCTGCGTGTAAGCATCATGCAGCCCATCTATTTCTTCAAGCTCCGATGGGCGGGGGCCAATGGTTTTTCTTTAAGTGTGTGTATCGCTTATATTTTTATCCACCGACCGAATAGGTTCGGGGGATATAGCGATCAGCCTGGCGTCCGTCCGTCTGTCCGTCCGTCTGTCCATCCGTCCGTAGACGCAACCTTGTGATGGCCATAACTCCTATATCATTTGAGATTCAATGATGGTTTTTGAGTTATCTCCCCTTCCAATAAAATAGAGTGACTACTTTGTGATGGCCACATTTCCAACACTCTTTGAGATATATTGATGGTTCTTGGTACAGTTGTACATGAGGTTAAGCAGGTGTGTCAGGTGCAAGAACAACGACTCTGGGTGCCCTGTTTTTTTAATTATCGCCCCTGACAATATAACCTTGTGATGGCCATAAAGCCAATACCCTTTGAGATATATTGATGGTACTTGTCACAATTGTATATAAGATTGAGACGGCGCCTGATGCCAAAGAACCATAAATCTGGATGCTATGGTATTTGAGTTATCCCCCCTTCCAATATAACACTATGACCTCCTTGTGATCACCGTACCTCCAATATCCTTTTAGACATATTGGTGGTACTTGATGCAGATGTACATGAGGTTATGCAGGTGTGTCATGCTCACGAATTACAACCCTGGGTGCTCTGGATTTTTGGTTATCTCCCCTGACAATATAACCCTGTGATGGCCATAATTCCAACACCCTTTGAGATATATTGAAGGAACTTGGCGCAATTGTGAACAAGGTACAAAAGGGGTGTCATGTGCAAGAACCACAACTGTTGGTGCTGTGGTATTTGCGTTATCTACCCTTCCAATATAACAGTATGACCTGCTTGTGATCACCATATCTCCAAAACGCTTTGAGACATATTTTAATGGTATTTCGTACAGAAATTAATGAGCTTAAGCAGGCATTTCATACACAAGAACCACAATTCTGAGTGCCCTGTTTTTTAGTTATCTCCCCTGACAGTATAATCTTGTGATGGCCATAACTCCAAAACTTTTGTGATATATTGCTGGTTTAATTCTGGTGCACTTTCTACTGGTGAACACTCTTCTGAAGGCCATATTGGCTTTTGGTCGGGGGATTTGCCATCTCTTCCGATGGCTATTGTTTTGGATAGCCAATTGGCCATTTTGTGGGAAAGTGACTCTCCTTTTGGCTTTCTGCTATTGGTATTTCCTTTAGGGTCTACTTATTTCATGTTTGTGTTTCTTTTTCTTTGGTGTCTCTGGTGGGAGGTGTGGATTAATTGTATCGATTCCTGATCATTGTTTTTACTTCTATTTTATGTTCGGAGCTTGGACAATAAAAACACTCTGCGTATTTACTGAAGTTCTATTTTCTAAAGAATTAGAGCCATGCGGGTCTATGTAACTGGAAACGGGCATTATTTATTTATTTATTTATTTATTTATTTATTTATTTATTACCTGTAGATGTTGCATCCGTCTTTTGGGGAAGAGGGAGGTGGTAGCTATGCTGTTTGTGGTTCTTTTGCACCAGGTTTTGTTTTCTTGATTGTTCGTTTCACTTGCTCTTGGTGTCATTGGTAGGCTATAATCTATGATTACGGCTTTTCCTGGGCATCTTGTATGTTTTCTGTCTTACTGTGAGGCTTACTGGGGTTTTGTATAATTGGGCCCCGCCTAGCGAATTTGTGTCTTCGAGCATTCCGTCATGACAAATTTTAACTGCGCATGCCCAGCCATTCAGAGGGGCCAGGGATGTGGCTTTCTGTCTGAAGATTCCTCTTGATTCACTGCTTGTATGAGCGAGCAGCGAAGGTTCTGGCGAGACTGCGCGGATGCGCAGGCTTGCCTGAACCTTCGCTGCTCGCATAGGCGATAAGTACCAAAATCGCTTGACGGGGCCCAATTATTATAATGCAGTTTTCGCATCTTTTTATACGTGTTTAATTTTGCCATTTCTTTCAGGTAACGTCGATAAAAGAAATTCCATCTCTTTTTTATTTACAAATCATTGTCTACAAAAACTATTTTTAATTGGCTGCACTGATTGGCATAAACTTCATTTACATAAGGTTGGCATTGGCTCCGGAAGCATTAAAGAAAAGGTCATAACTGGTTGAATGTTATTTCTATTCACTGGTCGTCATTTTTTATAAACACGGAAACAAGCGGCACGCAGTCTTAAGTTTATCACACGTATGCATGCTCCTATGCATACAAAATAAAAATGAATTTCGGGTTTACATAATGTGGACTCTGCTCCCGAAATACATCATATGTGTTACGTGTTTGTTTTCACTTCGAAAAAGATTGTTGGACCCTGGAAGTGACGACGTTTCTTTTCTAATTATGTTCATCTACAACAATACCTGAAAGGAAACGTAAATGTAGTTAGATCTCGGGGTTAGATGTTTGTACGTGTTTTATTTTTACGTCCCAACAACAAATAAGGTCATATGAAGACGGAACCTCGGTTTAAATACCCATCCGAAGCTCTGGAGAAGCCCGGGATCGATCCAAAGATACCCAGTTAACATGTAGAGAAGCTTATCCACTACAACACGGGGGCTTCTAATCGGAGGTAGATTTACATGTTCTGTTGCACGACCCGCAGAAAAAGCGACCGACTGAAGTCGGTTGATTTACTAAGAGTGCCCTAAAATCACCGTGTCATTCTGTCATTCTGTCAGTCTGTCAGTCTGTCTGTCCGTCCGTAACCCGTTTGTGAAAATTGGTGATATTGACTTAACCGCTTGGAATACTTAAACAATTTTTGGCATACTGATAGATATCAATGAGATCTAACCAATGAACTTGCAAAATATTACATTCCATTAAGTATAGCCTCGCCGAGGCGAAAAAAGGGAAAAATTTCGAACTGCTTCTCCTCGGAAACCGTTGGGCCGATTGAAGTCAAATTCCATACGTAGCCTCTATGGGATGGGGGAAACCAAAATTTGCTCATGGGTTCCAGGTCACATGACCAAAATGGCCGCCAAGCCATATATGGTGTGTCTGTCTGTCCGTCCGTAACCCGTTTGTGAAAATTGGTGATAGTGACTTAACCGCTTGGAATATTTAAATAATTATATGCATACTGATATATATCAATGAGATCTAACCAATGAACTTGCGAAATATTACATTCCATTTAGTATAGCCTCGCCGAGGCGAAAAATGTGAATTTTCCAACTGCTTCTCCTCGGAAACCGTTGGGCCGATTTAAGTCAAATTTCATATGGAGCCTCTATGGGATGAAGGAAACCAAAATTTGCTCATGGGGTCCAGGTCACATGACCAAAATGGCCGCCAAGCCATATATGGTAAAAACCCTTCAAAAATAGTCTTCTCCAGAACCACTGGGCAGATTTCCACGAAACTTGATAAATAGCATATGGGACGTAGGCCCATCATAAATTGCTAAAATGGTGAAGCTTGGATTGACCTTGACCTCTTTGTGCCTAAGTCAAACTTTGACACTTATGCTTTTGTATTTGAAAAGTGAGAATGCATTTTATCCTGCAAACAATTCAGAATACAGTACTAAAGTATAAGATATATTCTTGCTCCTTACGATAAGGCGCATTTATTGGGGGAACCGTTTTAGGTCCAGGTCACATGACCAAAATGGCCGCCATACCCATATATGGTAACACTCATAAAGCTAAAAGCATCTGGAGGGTCGTCCACTTCAGCTGAAGCACTGGTTGATATTTAGTTATTACGCGTCGTTGTGACTGAAAGTGAAAGTTTGGTAGTTTTACTTATATGTGAAATTGGAGTGAACATTCGGAAATTCCTTTATTGATAACTGTGGCTGTTATATACTTCAATATTAAGTGCACACTAATTCAACACCCATTACAAATAATTCGATGTACTTTCCAGCTTTATGACTGCGCAGACTAATGTATGCTAAGCGTGGACTAAGCACAATGTAGTACTTGAAGTAGTTTATGATTACTCCACCCTCGCCCCGTATTTCTAACAACCTTGTTCGAGTTATTCTCTGTTTGTAATTACATTTTTGTCATGCATTAGCTTATTTATTTGAATACAGGATTTTCCTTGAGTAACTATATGAGCCAGCGTATTACAAAAACTACAAGCAGGCATGAGCGACAAGCGAAGACTCAGATCAGACTGCGCATTCGCGCAGTCTTATCTGAGTCTTCGCTGATCGCATGTACCTAATAGGTTAGCTTGAGTCTCTGCTGGTCGCACCGGTCTTATTATAGGTTTTGTCATGCGCCGGCTCAATTATAGTAAGAGTAAATATTCATTAAGCCTCCGTGGTGCAGTGGTTAGGCTACTCGCCTTGTAAACCAGGGTATGCAGAATCGATCCCGGCCTCTCCAGACTTTCAGATGAGTCTGTAAACCGATGCCTCGTCTCCGTATGACCTTAGCTGTTGGTGAGACGTAAAACTCAAACACTCAAACACTCATATATACTTCGGGAACTGTTCGGATTAGAACCAAAATACTAAACCAAACATCATGGGGAAGGACGGACAATCGTATCTTAAAGGTGCATTATTGAGCTACCGGGTCTCAATTTTTTTTTCTGGTTTTTATCTTCAATGGATACTCCTTTGTCATGTGTACACTTTTGGAGCCAAATACAGCTTCAGAACTTTGTGAAAATGGTCGTTTGCATTCGTGTTAACCCTTCCCTCTGAACATTTGTTCGGAATTTCTGTTCTAAAAATAAATCTGTCACTTTACACATACATGGCGACAGTATCGTCTCTGATTATCGTTACTTATGGCATGGTATTCAGCGTCCTTTTTTTCCTATTCAGACATGGCCAAAGCAAACAAGGCCAAAAATGAACGTCGCATAACGTCATATATGGGGATTCTATTTTTGTCACGAACTAAAAATAGATCTAACTAGTGTTCGAAATCTAGTAAGGGAATTCGCATTTTTGCATAAAATGCATTCATTTGTATTGTTTTAAAGAAAAATACCGGCTATATGTATTTTATTTTTGGAAGCATTTTTTCCGGATAGCTCAATAATGCACCTATAACACGACAAGCCGAATTAACAGCTCTTTCACAAACAGGTGGCAATTCAGGTTTTCGGAACTAAATATTTTATATACACAGACGTGTTAGAATAAAAACATGTTAAACTTGAACAGCATCGGACATAGAACCAAGGGAGAACATTTTTCCTTTAAGAGTTGACCCCCTTTTCAGTAAGACTGAGCCTATAGAAATGCGAACAGGAAGTCCCGAATGTTGTCTCCCTTTGAAGAATGGTGGAAAGATCTGCAAGGTGTTCCCATTCCCCTTAAATTTACAACTGTGCAGAATCAGCATTCTTGAGTTGGCAAAAGTTGGATTCAAAAGGGTATTGACTGTCTCCCCATTACGAAAACACGCCTATTCAAATATGCTGAAAATTTAACCACCCAAAAATATAAAGATAAAAAATCTGATGTTTTTTTTTTATTTCTGCTCAAAACATCGATTGTAGGTACTCGTTAGAACCGCCGCGACGAGGTGGTTCTAACGAGTACCTACCATCTATGTTTTTGAACAGAAATGAGAAAAATAATGTATACCCCTGTAATCCCCATTTCTTCTATATATTTTTACAGGCGTGTTTTCGTGATGCTATTTTTGGTATAAACATACAGTCAAACCTCAGCCATGGACATAAAACAACAACAGAGCGATGTATTTAGCTTATGTTTTCGCCGGAATGATCATAGTGGAGTACGGTCCTAGCCAAAGGCTCTTTGTCGGGCTTACATTGTACGACAGATTGCATGCATGGTAGTAAACCCAATCACGAGTTTGATAACTTTGCTTCCCTCTCTAATCCCACGCCGGTGGGCCAGACTTCAGATTCTATGACGGTTCTTGCGTAAAGGCTTACTTATGTAATGTTGGTTGGCACCTGATGATCTGTCTCTGGTTTGACCCATCAGAGTCTATACCCTGCTAGCATTCTACATAAATCTACAGCGGGCCGTTAGCGGCCCGTCAGCTACCCTGACGGGCCGCTAACGGCCCGCTGTAGATTTATGTAGAATGCTTACTGGGTAACTATTGGTTTTCTTTTTCTCCAGCATTTCAGTGGTTTCTTGCTTTCGAGTCTACACCGTTGTTTTATTTCTGTGGTTGTTTGATTTTGGTGTTCTCGGAGATGATGCGCTGATGAGTTAGAAAGCCTGCAAGCGGACTGAACAAACTATTTGAGCCCCGCCAAGCGAATTTGTGTCTTCGAGCATTCTGTCATGACAAATTTTAACTGCGCATGCCCAGCCATTCAGAGGGGCCAGGGATATGGCTTTCTGTCTGAAGGTTCCTCTTGATTCACTGCTTGTATGAGCGAGCAGCGAAGGTTCTGGCGAGACTGCGCGGATGCGCAGGCTCGCCTGAACCTTCGCTGCTCGCAAAGGCGATAAGTACCAAAATCGCTTGACGGGGCCCATTTGTCTAAATCGCTACGAGGTCAAGGACCAGGACTGCGGTCACGTAAAATCGATTTAAGCCCCCAGTGAAATTCTGTTCAATGACCGTTCCAAGGCAGTTCTTCTGTCGCGGTTTTCGGCCCTCGCCCGTCGGGGCTTGAAGAAATAGATGGGCTGCTTGATGCTTCCACGCAGAGTTGAATCCGACCCGCACACGAGTACTGGTAAACCGCTTAGAGGATCTAAGCTTGCCCAGGCAAAGCGGTGCGAGTGTCGGACCGTCCATGCTTATAAACCCTATCGGTTGCATTGGGCGACAGGGCTTGAGAAGTCATTTCATCTCAATATCGGGTAAAAGTCCCACAAAATTGGAAGCAACGTCTCCAAAATGACCTTTACAGTGTTGACGGGGACGTTACACCTCAAATCAAACAAACTGTCGCGGTTTATATTTGTTATGGGTTGTGTTTAAGTGTGTATATCGCTTTTATCTTTTTGTTTTGGCTAGCCAATTGGCCATTTTATGGGAAAGTGACTGTCCTTTTGGCTTTCCGCCTTTGGTGTTTCCATTAGGGTCTAGTTATTAAATGTTTGTGTTTTCCCCCCTTGATTTCTCTGATGGGAGTTAGTTTTATCGATTCCAGATCATGGACTTCGCTTCTATCGTTACCAATAGTATTTGCCCTAGCCTAATGAAACTAAACACAGGTCTGTATGATCACAAGAGCTACATTCGTTCCAAGTGCCATAACTCTATCATGCAATTTGACTGATTATCTCCCTTTATGGCATACGAAAAGCGCCCGTTTCAAGAATCGTTTCGGTCTCACATTTTAATACCACAAACAATGCAGCTCTTAAAATACACATGTTTGTTCCATTTGATATCAAACTTTTGACCTGTGACCTTGACCTTTGAACATTGACCTATTTTTATCGAAAATGTCACAAAATAATTAATTTATTTCTAAAAGTATTTAGCCCAGTCTCACGAAGCTTGAGTCACTCACCTTTATTATTACAAAAGCTGCATTCTGACCAAGTTCTGTATCTCTAGCATGCAAATTTACTCATTTATCTCCCTTTCAGACATATGAACACACACACACACACACACACACACACACACACACACACACACACACACACACACACACACACACACACACACACACACACACACACACAGACGAGTATGACACCCGCTTGCGGTGCTCTTGCTTCTTCAAATGACGCCTTTCACTTAACTTTGATCTAATTTACGTCAATGTCAAATTTGGTTGCATCCTTTTATATAGGAAACGTGGACATTGTTTATTTTTTGGAAATTCCTTTTGCCTATGAACATTAAATTTGCAATATGCAATCAACTAAATGAGTAAATAAATGAGTATCACGGGTCACCGTCAGTCCTTGACTTTAGACCAATGTCTCATTGAGCTTGGAACAAGGTCACTCAGATATCAAAATAATAAAAAAAATAAGTCTCCTTAAAACTGCTTGGCAAATTGAAGTCAAATATCAAATGAAGCTTTTATGGGATGAAAGAATTTTTATTTCCAACAGGTCCAGATCCAAGACTTAGATGACAGGTCAAGACTATACGTGACAAAAATATTTTGTGGAACCCGTGGGCGAATGGCATTGAACCTGCCTTGATAAAGTATTGAGGACTCCGGCTCAATGTAATGCATTTAAATGCTTATGTGTTGATTTGTCCCCTTTTACACAAAAGTCAAATTTGATCATTCATGCTTTTGTATGGGAAAAATGGAAATTGGTAATATTTCGAAAATTGTTATTTGCCTGTGAACTTATAAATGGTATATGCGATCAGCAAAACACGAGTTAATAGAGCTGTATGAGTACAAAGGTGATCTGTACTCATTAACCTTGGTCCGGGCTCACTCAGATATCAAAATAAACTAAGAACAACAGCTGGGCAAATTTAAGGCAAAGTTCATATGAAGCCATCAATTAGGGTTTGTTGTTTCATGCTTGTGTTTCTTTCCCTTTGGTGTCTCTGATGAGAGTTGTTGGTTAATTTTATGGATTCCTGATCATTGCCTCCACTTCTATTTATGGGATGGGGGAGAAAACATTGTTCAAATGTTTTATGTAACATGGCCAAGATGGCCGGCGTGATAAAAACGACTCTAAATACACTCAGCAGCTAGGTGATTAGCTCAGGACCTTTGACCATCGAACCAGTACTGATACTGCCCTGTCTATTACACTTCAGTCTTCAGTCATTGGCTGGGGTTAATCTTCAAATGTCATATATTGAAGCTGCAATAAAGATGTACTTTCTTTTTTAACTCTTATCATGCTGTTCATGACAACCCCTATCTTTGGAAACAGTGTAGATCCAGATCAGATGGCTTAGCCATCTGATCAGGAACTACACAGTTTGACATTCAATTTATGAATTTGTAGGAATAAATTACATCAAGTAATTTGATTGGTTCAAAGTCAGAAATGGGTGTGGCTAATCTGAATATTCATCAAGAGAAGTGTTAATGGCACTCCACATTACGAAAACACGCCTATTCTAACATATTGAGAATTTCGGCACAAAAAATGAAACTTTTTTCGAAAAAAAAAAATCCGAAAGTTTTCATATTTCTGCTCTAAACATAGATTGTATATATTCTACATTCCTATACCTACAATTTATGTTTATTCTATAGGCATGTTTGCGTGATGATATGACGGAGTCCTTCCTCGTTTTCGTCAATGCCATTGTAAACCTTTAGGGCCATATAACAAAATAAGTAAAACACGGCTTGATCTAACATCTACACTAGTGTATAGTTTTCCGATAAATCAACTTTCTCAGTACGAATTTTGATTTCAACTACATGTATTTACATTTTGCACACAGGCTTCATACTAAAATACCAACGATTTGTCGTCTGCTGAATTAGCCAAGAGAGTGGTACAGAAAATCAGTGTCCCTGAAGAGTTCAAAATTCCAGTATGAAGACATTCAATTTCTTAGGGGAGGCAAGTCTCGGATACCTTTGGTCACGGAAATTTAAAAAAATATGCGTTGTGAAAGGCTGTACAGGTTAGACCTAGCCCAAACACAACGAATACCGATCAACAGCATGCATTACTTTATGCGCTGGTCAACGTGTGAAATTGGTACAGGGCAGAGGGAAGATACAGTAAAATTCCTATATTAAGACCACCTTTGGGACTGTTCAAAAGTGGTCTTTAAGACCACTTTTGAATAGTCCCAAAGGTGGTCCTTGATGGTCTTTGATCCCAAAGGTGGTCCTTGATCAGAGGACACTGTAAGCAGAAACCACAAATAAGTGCACCCTTCAAAATAAGCTTTTTAACGCTCTGCATGCTGGGTATTTTTTTTTCAGATGTCATTTTGAATTACTTTTATTATTTTTCC
The DNA here is from genome assembly GCA_963580285.1 of Lucinisca nassula. Taxonomy (NCBI): domain Eukaryota; kingdom Metazoa; phylum Mollusca; class Bivalvia; order Lucinida; family Lucinidae; genus Lucinisca; species Lucinisca nassula. The sequence continues at coordinate 54,157,071 of OY757010.1, forward strand.
CAGCAAACAGGATTTGACATTTCATGCAAATTGTCTCCTTGGAGACAATTTGCATGACATGTCAAATCCTGTTTTCTGAGAAAAGTAAGAAAATATATCAACAATTTGTTGTCTGCTGAATTAGCCCAGAGCATGGTAAAGGTTAAAGCAGAATTAGTCTTAATTTTGAGTGGTCTTAATTTAGCGGAATTCTACTGTATTTTACTTGGCCCACAAAATGATTGAGATCAAAGCAAACACTCCCTCTTGATCTGTTCTATTCAGCTTAGCCACTGTTGCCTTGTCAGCATTAATATAAAATAATAAAAGACCGAATTTGATTTGCGGGAGCATGAGGCTAATAACTGAATTACATGTACCTACTGATTACGAGCTGACATGCAAACCAATAGTTATATCACTTCTTATAGAATTGCCATAAAGTATTCACGCTGATTTTATATTCCATTTTCTACAGACTTCAAGTCTCATCTTAAACGATCAAAGGCTCAATATTTTCTGGTATTAAAAGAACACAACACATATTCTTTCTATCCAGTACAAGGCAAACCGTGGTAGACAGGCATTACCTTTTTATCCCCTCGTATAAATAATGACACCAAACCCCTAACTCGTAACAAGTATAGCTTTTACAAAAATCTAGGTCTACACTTAGTTCATATTAACTGTGAATGTCAAAAATTGTATCCCAGAAATATTTTATACAATTAATTGTCAGTCTGGCGCTTAGTGATAATACTGGACCGTGTGATTTTCGATCCTTGTCTAGCACTTGTGGACCTCATCAGACCAGTGCGACGTGTTAATTTCAAATTGGGGTTTCAAGTTCAAACCATAATTTGAAGATTTATTGTGCAATCGGCTTGCCATATCTAAGCGCTTATACAAGTCCAAAAGCCATGACGATACAGAAAATAATTTACACGCTTAAAATATTTATAGGGAGTTTCCACTAAATGTTTTCCTTAGGCGACAATAGTAACCTTTTACCTGCTCCCACAAAAACTACACATACAAAACTTTTCAAACCTTACTTGTTTATAAAGCCATCCAAGCCCAACAAGTTAATGAGAAAAAATCCACATGTTGATCGGCTCATTTTCAAGTTACAGTCAACCATGTTTGTTTACCAGCTAGAACGGCGTAAATGAAACCAACATTTTAAAGGAGGGGTGACCATATAAAATCAGCAAAAATTTCTTTGAGCTTGCAGATATATTTATAAAACATGCATCATTTTAGTCCCTTATACCTATCATTTTCTCACATTGAAATAAAACATGGGATATATATCCAATGGAAGCAAGTCTCGTATTTAGAACGCACATAAAAGCTCTGTCCTAAGTGACAAAACCCGACACCTCCCAGTATTTAGTGTAATTCTACCTATACCAACCCCTTATTTTCTTTATGTTGCATCAAAAGAATTGCCAAATAGAAATTTAGGTCATATGTAATGATTTAGTCATGCATAATAAAAGTTCAGTCACACATAATCTTTCAAGTTTGGGAAAAAGTTGTCGCTTTCAGATTCAACAATGAAAGCCGAACAAACCATAGTTTTTGAAAAGCGCAAAAGTTTATATTTTTCTTGAATGGAACCCAGACACCGACTTGCATCAGTGGTTCTTCTCCAATGCCTTTGGAACAATTCAATCCTAAAATGCACAGAATTATGCCTAAACAGCACCAATACTCATTTTTATGGTATTTTCACACCTACACCCCCTATTTAAAGTACAAATGGCATTTTGAGGATATTTTGAGGACAAAAATGCCAAGAAAATGTTTATAATGCCTTAATGCCATGAGGAATAGCTGAATATATCTGTTCACGTCCTTTTACATGAATACAATAAAATAGAACTTATAATGGATGGGAAAACTTATCCGGATATTGCAGCGGGCTGTTCGGAGAGACAATTTTGAAGTTTTGCTTTGGTTTGAGACATAGTCCTTGTGCCATGAAACCTTACACTTATATTCAAGATGGAGTAGATTCTTTCTTGTGTTTGTGCAAATACAATTACTGCAAGTCTCCTTTCCGAACACATCAATAAAAAACTGATTTACATGGCTTCAAAGTACCAACCCCATCCCCAAGAACATAGGTCAGAGGCAAAAAATCATCAAATATATCCAGTTAGCCCTAAATTAGCATTACCGTCACATTTTTTACAGTATCTATGGCAAAATACATGCCATGAGGATACATTTTATGAAACAGAATTAGACAGAACCTACAAATGTGTGGAAATAGTATGTAATGACTGAAAACAGGATAGTGGTCTACTTTTGCTATAGGGAGCTTTCCACTAAATGTTTTCCATAGGCGACAATAGTAACCTTTTACCTGCTACCACAAAAACTACACACAAAACTTTTCAAACCTTACTTGTTTATAGAGCCATCCTAGCCCAACAAGTTAATGAGAAAAAAAATCCACATGTTGATCGGCTCATTTTCAAGTTACAGTCAAACATGTTTGTTTACCTGCTAGAACGGAGTAAATAAAACCAATATTTTTAAAGGAGGGGTGACCATATAAAATCAGCAAAAAATTCTTTGAGCTTGCAGATATATTTATAAAACAGGCATCATTTTAGTCCCTTGTACCTATCATTTTCTCACATTGAAATAAAACATGGGATATATATCCAATGGAAGCAAGTCTGGTATTTAGAACGGATCTAAAAGCTCTGTCACAAAGTGATAAAACCCGGCACCTCCCAGTATTTAGTGGAATGCTAACTATATAGTTCTCAATAAACATGGCGAGGCAAGTCCATTTAGCTCACCAGAGCTGAAGGCTCAGGATAGACAGTGGTCCATCATGGTCGCTATGTATATTTTGTCTTAGCCTGTACAAACATAACAGCAAATTTGGGTTTGCTGTTCTGAGTCTTACTGTTGGTTTTCTTTTGCTCAGGCATTTCAGTAGTTTCTTGCTGTCGAGTCCTCACCGTTGTTTCATCTCTGTGGTTATTTGATCTTTGTGTTCACGAAGATGTTGCACTGAGGAGTTAGGAGGACTTCATGCGGACTGAACAAATTATTTGTTTAAATCGAGACGGAGGTAAGGGCGAGGATTGTGGCCAGGTAAAGTCGATATAAGCACTACAGTGGAAATCTTTTCACTGACCGTTCCTAGGCGATTCTTCTGTCGCGGTTTATTTATGTTATTGCTTCTCTTTTAGTGTGTGTATCGCTTATATTATTTTGTTTTGGATAGCCAACTGTCAATTTTTGGGAAACTGACTTAGCGCTGTTGATGTTTCCATTAGTGTCTTGTTGTTTCATGTTTGTGTTTCTTTCTCTGTGGTGTGTCTGATGGGGGCTGTGGGTTAATTGTGTCGATTCCTTATCATTGCCTTCACTTCTATTTTGTACAAATGTGATAGCAGTCCTGATCCAGAACTCTGTCCGTGGCCATCTTTTTCGTGTGAAAGCTTATTTTTGTTATGGGCCTCTTCGGCTAGTACAAATGTGATAGCAATTCTGTCTCAGAGCTCTGCCAGTAGGTCTCATTTTGTTTTTGTGTTTTGGACCCCAATTTGTCTTTTTGTAAAGCTCATACTTGTCGTTGCATTATAATATAAAGGTCAACCTGCATTGTGGTTTACTAATGGTTGTACTTCCATGTTTCATCCTTAGTCTATAGTGTTTACGCCAATGGGCGTAGACAAAACGAATAATTATTGATTAATATAACACAAATATCTTTCTTTGAACATTGGGGCATCAGGGAACAGTTTCGCATTTGAGGCTGGACGTTTTTTAAAATATTATAGAAGTAGGGCCAATAATGGCATTGTTGCTCATAGAAATGGGAAATGTGGATATTTTTTTTGCCAATGTGGGCTTGTTTGCTAAGTATCTGTACTTTTATGAAATGGAATACGAAACTGTCACTCCAGCGGTCTGGATGCTGTGCAGGTTCAAGGTGCAGCAGCATATCTGAAAGATGGCTGTTTTTCAAAGAGGATTCCTGAAAACATTTACTGGTTGTGGTATGCTTTTCTGTCTATTTCGTTGCATGTGACAGAGTGTACATGACATTTCAACAGGTGTCAATCAAGTAGTTGTGTTTTGGGAGTGAATTCACAGGATCTGTCAAAGTGAGGTGGAGTAATGCTTTTCTGTATGTAAAAGTGGGTGGGGTAAGTGGAATGATGCTGCTGTCAGCCTACGCAAAAAATAAAGTGTTTCTTTGGTATTCGCTTTTGATTTTGTGCATGTGTTGAGCACTTTGACACCAGAACAGAAGTTATCGCTTTCTCCAGGAGTTGTCGATAACGATTCAAAAACTTAGTGTGGTGGGACAAAACAGTGCTGCGATTTACTGTGCCCTGATGCCTAAAGGGAAAATGTAAAAAAAAATCTAATTTTCTTTTGGGGTCTTATTCACTGCAATGTGAAACGCTTATTGTTTGTCGAATGAGTACCCGATTTTTTTTTTTTTTTTTTTTTGGCATGGCGGAATCCATCTTTACGCTGGAACGGGCCTCTGTGGCCTAGTGGTTAAGAGCGCTGACTCTTGATCAATAGGTCTCTCAACGCTGTGGTTCGAGCCTCGCTCGGGCCACATGTGAGACGCCAAGTTCTGCAACGGAAGGTCAGTGGTTTTTCTCCGGGTACTCCGGTTTTCGCACACCTCTGATTAACGATCGGCTCGATATGAGTGAAATAATCTTGAAAGGGCCGTTAAACCAAAACCCAAAAAAAAAAAAAAAAAAAAAAGAAAAAGTCATTACGCTGGAAATGACACTAGATAGGTACCGCGTTGGTGTACGATTTAAAGCCGACAAACAGTTTTCTTACACCTGACTTCAGTCTGTGCACTTAAACATTTAATTCATCTATTGGGGATGGAAATATTGAAAATTTTCAAAGATTTGAATATTTCTACACCTAAATATGGCCTTAAAATGTATGATTTACGCTAGTTTGGTTTTGGTCATTTATTTTCCATTTTAAAAGGAATTTTCCATTGCGGAAATAGACAAAATTTTACTGAAGTGAAAAGTTTGTTTCTGGTACACACCGTAGTGGCACAGACATTCTATGAAACATTAAAAACTACCAGAAAAAAACAACAACAAATAATATCATGCGCAAGGCAGTTCAACGGGGATATTTTAAACAAAGACAGTTGTCGAGCTTGGCATGGGCGCACAGCTGATACCGGTTTGGGTGAAAATCTTGTACGCTTGACTAAAATTACACCACATTGATTTTGCGTGAGACCATCCATATATGTCTCTCAGGAGTACTCGATATGATATTTTGAACATTTTTGCTCTAACCATCTCTGTATAAATATTTAGAACCTGTCTGAGCCATATTCTGTGAAAAACAAAACAACGGGTAATTCAGTAAAAATGATGGATAGCACCATGACCACTAAAGAACCAATCATCACGAAAACACGTCTACATATATTTAACCCCCTTGAACCCCACTTTTATATAGTAAAACTGGGGTTTGCAGGGGCAAACATTATTTTTCTTATTTCTGCTCAAAACATAGATTGTGGGTACTCGTTAGAACCGCATCGTCATCACAAAAACACGCCTATATAATTTTGACCCCCTTGAACCCCACTTGTATATAGTAAAACTGGGGTTTCCGTGGGTATACCTTATTTTTCTTATTTCTGCTCTAAAATATAGATTGTCGGTACTCGTTAGAACCGCCTCGATGAAAGCAAATTCGATGCACCGATCTGTTAGCGTGATGTTAATACATGTATATGTAATATATAGCCACTTGAGCAAAGGGACTGGAAATATTTCGTATAGCTTCGGTACTCAGGGCAGACCGAGGGTTCAGGTGAAATGTAGTTAAACGCATTACTATAGCACACTAGTGCGACATAGTACATAGTGCATTTTTTCACATCTCCAAAATGGCTACTTTTCTGATGAAAATTCTGTGATATTTTCTTATTTGTGATTTTCTTTATGATTTTCTTATCTGTGGTTTTACACCACTTCTACCAGTACCCATGACCTATGTCTTGGAGCAGAAATAAGAAAAATAATGTGTACCCCCGTAAACCCCAGACTGGAGTTTAGGGGGTGTACATTTCACAGACTTGTTCACGTGGTGCAATTCCCATGCCCTTGATATAAATGCAAATTATACATGCAAACATAGATTGTGGGTGCTCGTTAGAACCGCCTCATTTAGGCAATGTCGATGTCCTTGATATAAATGCAAGTTATACATGCAAACATAGGTTGTGGGTTGTCGTTAGAACCGCCTCAATGCTCGTTAGAACCGCCTCATTGAGGTGGTTGTGGTTCTAACTAGTACTCACAACCTATGTCTTGGAGCAGAAATAAGAACAAGAGGGCCATGATGGCACTAGATCGCTCACCTGATCCTTATGGTTTTGATTGTTTGTTTGATTTGAGGTTTAACGTCCCCGTCAACACTGTAAAGGTCATTTTAAGGACGTTGCTTCCAATTTTGTGGGACTTTTACCCGACATTGAGATCAAATGACATCTCAAGCCCTGTCGCCCAATGAAACCTATAGGGTTTATCAGCACCGCGGTTCCTGGAAGGCTTAGATCCTCTAAGCGGTTTACCAGTACTAGTGTGTGGACCAGATTCAGCTCTGCGTGGAAGCACCATGCAGCCCATATATTTCTTCAAGCCCCTATGGGCGGGGGCTGTGATCCTTATGGTAGGTAACATAAGATGGAGTGGAGGGTTTGAGCAATTTTGGTTGACAGTGATCCAAGGAACATTTCTGTGAAATTATTTCAAAATCAATCTAGCTATTTAGGAACTTAAGTCATTTTAAGGGTTATGTATATATTTCTTTTTCTGGTGGCTATCGTGTCGAAAATTGTGAATCCCTTTGACAATACAGAGCTGACCTGTGTGTCACTACCTGAACTCCATGCGGACATTGAGGTTCAGGTCCTAGTGCACCAGAATGGGGGGTGGGGGTGTTAGCGTGTTAACAAGGTTTTTCTGTGATTTGACCTATTGACCTAGTTTTTGACACAACATAACCTGGATTCGAACTTGATCTAGATAATGGTGACATGATCATTCTGAACAAGTTTGATGATGATTGGACCAGAACTGTGGCCTCTAGAGTGTTGGCAAGGTTTTTCTATGATATAACCCGCTGACCTACATTTTGACCCAACACGACCCATATTCAAACCTGTCCTAGATATTGTCATGATGATCATTCTAAGCAACTTTGATGTTGGTTGGACCAAAACTGTGGCCTCTAGAATGTTAAGGTTTTTCTATGATCTAACCTACTGACCTATTTTTAGCCCGACATGACCCGTATTTGAACTTGACCGTGTGAAGAGATGGAATAGGAAACGTCTCTAGCTTATGCACATCTAAATTATTTTAGTAGGTATATGGCAAGGCGGTACGAAAGAAATATTTTAGGTGAAATACGGTAGGCAGATGTGCTGCTCCATGCACAAGTCATGCACATATTATACGATGTATGCATGAGTGGTTTGTTGAGATTTTTTCACCATACAGTTGGCCGCTATAAGGCTGATTTCTATAAAATTTGCCTAAAAATCGCCAACCGCCAAATTGTGCCATATATAATTTTCATTCCAGTCACGGTGTTGTGTGTGTGTTCGTTTTGACGGGAGTTATGCCATTGATTTATAGGGTCGTTTCATCAATGTTTTCCCTATGGGAAATACCATTTTAACGCAAATCAATTATCTACTCGATTTTAGCTATATGGCTATGATTGTGGACGGTATCTTCACCTTGACACGATTTTAGCGAGCTAACATGAGTATGCATGATTTTCCGGTAGTATTCATTGATATAAAACCCCTGAAAAACAAATAAAAATCAAAAATGAGTTCCTTTAAGAGCAATGAAAACATTCATAAGAAAGAAGATGGGTCATCTCAGAATAATCACGCTTATCTCAAAGGACCAAAAGTAAATATAAACTACACTATGGTTGATGTACGGGGAGACGTTTTACGGCCGCCACACGACACAACACCAGCTGCAGTGAACACTATTCAGCAGAAGGTCAAGTGCTTACGAGTGCACACAACATAGTGACGGGACAACGAAAGTATATTGAAAGGCACAACACTGTGTGGTGACCTGCTGCTCCCTGCAACATAGGAGCAGGTACTGGTACGACGCCATCGGTTTCGAGTCCGGCAAGGGTGGACTAAACCAATAACATACCGTCGAGACCATAAGAAACAGGTCGTGGAAAACGATCTGGAATCGATTTACCGAAGAAGTTACCGGGATTTCAAGTTCGGATGGATACGAATAGATAAATGATATAAATCAACTGGTGGTCGACAATAAGGTCGACAAACTAGTGTTCAGCAGTGCACAAGAAATGGTTCAACCTGTGGTTCACCCTGTGGTTCACCCTAAGTGAACGTTTAATCTGGCCGGTCGCGTTTTGTGTTTTTTTCTTATTTTATTGTTGTTTTTGTTATTTGCTTCTGTAGACATTCGCGACCCCCCGTTCCGAGCACAGAACATTGTTTTGCCTTCGGGGCGGACGTCTCGAGTGGGCTGCAGAAGCAAATAAATGTGATGTTTTGTGTTAGTATTGTTGTATATAGATACTGTAAATAATTCATGTCATTCATTTGATATCTTTTTTGTGCCTTACCCCACAGCTGCCCGTACACCTGTCAGAGATCACGCTCGGTTGTCTTGTCAGCATGGGGGTTTGCGGGCCGCCGTAAACCCACATGTAACAGACCGAGATATTGTGATGGTTATTATTCTGTGCAAGGTTGATGATGATTGAACCCAAACTGTGGCCTCTAGAATGTTAACAAGGTTTTTCTACGATTTGACCTACTGACCTACTTTTTGAATCGACATGAACCATATTCAAGCTTGACCGAGATATTGCAATGGTGATCATTCTAAGCAAGTTTGATGGTAATTAGACCACAACTGTGGCCTCTAGAGTGTTAACAATGTTTTTGTTTCTACGATTTGACCTACTGATCTACTTTTTGACTCGATATGACACATATTCGAACCTACATGTAGCTTAGATATTGCCATTTTGAAATAATTAGCTTAGATATTGCCATTTTGAAATAATTCATGTTCAGTCACTCACAGAAGCGGTCCATTTGTTAATTTATTTATTTCTTTTATTTTTGTAATTTTCATTTATTTTGTTTAATTATCCCTTTTTACATGGGGGTCAGCGATTTCGTTTATGGGATTTGGGGAACGATTTTTATTTGACGAAACGAATTTTTGGCTAAGGACCGGAATGCTGAGAACCGTTCCCCGTTCCAATAGGAATGGTGTAAGCGTGGAATAGATCGGAATGGAACGGGAACTGGAATGCCGCGGATCGAAACCGCACCGCGAACGGGAATGGAGTGCAACTCGAAGATAAAATGGGAAGCAAAATCGCTGACCCCCCTGTATGCATAGAAACAATCTTGAGAGTATTATGCAGTTCTAAAACGCACAGCAAGAGATTACCGTGACGTTAACAGCGAATGTATCGTAGAAGTGTGTTTGTTGGTTTGTATAGGAGTTTAACGGCCCAGCCAACACTGTTTTAGGTCATTTTGGAGCCGGCCAGCTTACTTATCCACACTTTACCTAGGCAGGCTTATATGTAAGCGGTTAACCAGTACAGTGCACGTTCTGTCGCCAGAAACTGACAACTTAATGTAGCTGAAGGGAGCGGCCCCCGCCCATAGGGGCTTGAAGAAATATATGGGCTGCATGATGCTTCCACGCAGAGCTGAATCCGGCCCGCACACTAGTACTGGTAAACCGCTTAGAAGATCTAAGCCTGTCCAGGATCCGCGGTGCGAGGCGGACCGTTCATGCTAATAAACCCTGTTGGTTTCATTGGGTGACCGGGCTTGAGATGTAATTTCATCTCAGTGTCGGGTAAAAGTCCAACAAAATTGGAAGCAACGTCTCCAAAATGACCTTTACAGTGTTGACGGGGACGTTAAACCTCAAATCAAACAAACAAGCTGAAGGGAGAGAATGTCCGTAAAAAAGATTTCATGATCAATCTCCGTGAAAGAATCTTGCCGACCCCGGCAGGCGTCGAACCCGGGTCCTCCTGATCACCAGTCAGACGCACATCCGACTGAGCTACCGTGGCCGGCTTATCGTAGAAGTATTAAGCTTTTAATGTCGGTTCTGAGTCAGAAACAGAGTTTGCCATTAAATAAAAACACTGAGTACAAAGGTAAGGAAAGATGAAATAAAAATGCAATATAGCTAACAACTTGTTATCGTAAAGTATCACTTCATGCACCAGGAAAAAAATATTCTTCAAGTAATCATTTTAGCATTACATGTAGTTATACGCAAGGATGAGGCAGGCCATATTGATATCTTGGGTATTGCTTGTGGTCCTGTGTTTAATGGAATGTGCAAAACTGCCCCACGAGATCCGTGCTATCAAAGTGCCGAAGACTAAAGCAAAATTAGCATCTGTCGAGCTGATAAGAAACTTAATCGACAAATCACTTAACAAAAGGTCAAATAACAACAGGAAGGTGACTGGAAGGATTAAACGAAATGCAATGTAAGTTGACAGATTAATTCTTGAAATAGAAAATTATTTTTAAAACTGCATCGTTAGCTAAATGAGCTCCTCATGGGCGACATTGTCACGTGCAAAATGTTATACATGTAATAAGCACAATGTTCAACATTAAGAAGTTTTTGCATTTGCATTTTTTTCTGAAAAAATATTAGCCCTTATCTTGCTGAATATTCATTTAAGCCACACCCCTTTCTGTCTATCAACCAATCAAATTACTTGATATAATTTATTGCTACAAATTCATAAACTGAATGCCAAACAGTTAAGATCCAGATCAGATGGCTTCTACACTGTTTGCAAAGATAGGGGTTGTCGTGAACAGCAAGATAAGGGTTAGTATGTTTACCGTATCAACCCTGTCCCACTGAAAAGGGGATCTGCTCTTTAAGGAAAGAATTTGCTCGTCGGGATCAAATTCTTTCCTTTAAGACTTGACTCTCTCGACATGGGAGAACAAGAAATATCTTTAAAAAGGATATGCGGCGTAGATTTAATAGGAAGGTTGTTTAGAAACCAGTGCTTCAGCTGAAGTGCACGACCCGCTTGATGAGTGTTACCATATATGGGTATGGCGGCCATTTTGGTCATGTGACCTGGACCTAAAACGATTCCCCCAATAAATGCGCCTTATCGTAAGGAGCAAAAATATATCTAATACTTTAGTACTGTATTCTGAATCGTTTGCAGGATAAAATGAATTCTCACTTTTCCAATACAAAAGCATATGTGTCAAAGTTTGACCTAGGCACAAAGAAGGTCAAGGTCAACCCAGGGTCACCATTTTAGCAATTTATGATGGGCCTACGTCCCAGATGTTATTTATCAAGTTTCGTGGAAATCTGCCAAGTGGTTCTGGAGAAGACTATTTTGAAGGGTTTTTACAATATATGGCTTGGCGGCCATTTTGGTCATGTGACCTGGACCCAATGAGCAAATTTTGGTTTCCCCCATCCCATAGAGGCTCCATATGAATTTTGACCTTAATCGGCCCAACGGTTTCCGAGGAGAAGCAGTTCGAAAATTTTCACATTTTTCGCCTCGGCGAGGCTATACTAAATGGAATGTAATATTTCGCAAGTTCATTGGTTAGACCTCATTGATACTATCAGTATGCCAAAAATTGTTTAAATATTCCAAGCGGTTAAGTCACTGTCACCAATGTTCACAAACGGGTTACGGACGGACAGACAGACAGACCATATATGGCTTGGCGGCCATTTGGGTCATGTGACCTGGACCCCATGAGCAAATTTTGGTTTCCCCCATCCCATAGAGGCTCCATATGAAATTTAACTTCAATCGGCCCAACGGTTTCCGAGGAGAAGCAGTTCGAAAATTTTCACATTTTTTCGCCTCGGCGAGCCTATACTAAATGGAATATAATATTTCGTAAGTTCATTGGTTAGATCTCATTGATATCTATCAGTATGCCAAAAATTGTTTAAATATTCCAAGCGGTTAAGTCACTATCACCAATTTTCACAAACGGGTTACGGACGGACAGACAGACTGACAGAATGACACGGTGATTTTAGGGCACTCTTAGAAAATCAACCGACTTCAGTCGGTCGCTTTTTCTGCGGGTCGTGCAATATGAGCTACAATAGTGACAGCAACAATTGTCTAGCTATGAACTGGTTTACTGTATTCAAACAATTCAGATGTCACGCGAGGAAAAATAGCTTTGCAGAGGGCGGTGTCCCGCCTCTGAGCTAAGGTCAATGTAAAAGGTCAAGGTTAAAAACATGACCTCATTTTAAGAGCATATGATCTCAAGTATATGCACAACAAATAAGAAAACGTTATCATTTACAGTTTTTGAACACAAATTCTAGGGTTAACATTTCGGGTTGTCGCTATGGTGAACGTAAACGCATAGGCGGACGAACAAACGGACGAGCAGACAAACGGACGGAAACTTGATCTTATGTGCACCTAATTAAAACTTAATTTACACTTATTCCTTTTCAGAATTAATGTAACATTAATGATATTCGAAAATGTCCATTTTGTGTTAAAATGGAGGACATAAAGTATGCTGAAGACAAATAATACACTGCAACTTTTATTTAGCATATATTGTAAATTAAACATCTGTCAATTTGTAATGCGATTATTACATGTTTTTGTCATGCTATATCTCTTTATTGGTTTCATTGGGCAACAGGGCTTGGGTGTCATTTCATCGTAATGTCGGGTAAAAGTCCCACAAACTTGGAAGCAACGTCTCCAAAATGACCTACACAGTGTTGATGGGGACGTTAAACCTCAAATCAAACAAACAATTCCTTTCGCAGAAAATTCTTCCTTTCGCGAAAGGAACCTTCCTTTCGCGAAATGGTTCCTTTCGCTATATAGACCAACCACGTGAAATTATGTCAAAATAGCTATTCACCGCAGCAGTTACAGAATTCACTAGAAACACAATTATACATATGACGTATGGTCATCAAAGGACAAGACGGTGAGCAAGCCGAAACTGTATATATTTTTCATTCATGTCTCACATAAAAAACGGAACATTTCCTAGGTTAAAACTTCAGTAAACTGTCGTACTTTATGCAAATCATTGACCAATGAAATGGTCATCTCCTTGGACATGTGGTTTTATTGACCAATGGAATAACGAAAAATGTAGGACAAAAGCAAAACCATAACGGCTACGCCGTAAAAAACAAACTTGCAAATAGTTGCCCCCGCTTAAGGTGTACCCATTCCTCTCAGATGAACAAAGTTTTAGCGATACATTAACTAACGATATCGTTAGTTGTTCAAAGCCTCGTCAGCTTAAGGAGGTCGTTAGTGGTCATATTGTTAACTGTTCTAGCAAGTATAATATCTAAAATTGTGTAATTTTTCTGCTGAACAAAATGTGAAAACTACTCACATTTTTCAGTAAAAATATTCACCATATTTGCATATTTTGCTGGCTCCCAGCTTGCACATTGTCAATATTGGAAAAACAGGTAACCAGACCCCCTGACCTTTCAAGGTCAGGGGGGTCTGGTTACCTGTTTTTCCAACACTTATCCTTCAGACTAGGAACCAGCAGATAATGCAAATAAGGTGAATAAGTATAGTTGCCATATAAAATGACCACAGTTTTAGCGATACGTTAACTAACGACATCGTTTAACTAACGACATCGTTTGTTTTGAACAACCGGGCCCAGGCGTGTTATCATCATAATTGAACATGCTTAAGGGGAATGGGAACACCTTCAGGGAGGAAACTCCTGCAAAAGAATTTTATCTCCCATATCAACTGGGATCAACTCTTAAAGGAAGGAATTTGCTTCTCAAGAGAAAATTCTTTCCTGTAAGAGTTGACCCCCCTTTTCCGTGGGACAGGACTTATTGAAAAGAGGACGAGAAAGTTGTCTCCCTTTGAAAAATGGCGGAAAAATCTGCCAAGTGTTCCGAATCCGCATAAGCGTCTGGCATTTTTTTTTTTTCAAAACAACAATATCTTTGTATTTGGTACAGCTGTGGTGGGATCCGCCATTACGATAACGAGCCCGTGCGACATTGTGCATTTTTACACGGATATTTTTCTGACGTTATATTTTTTCGTTATATTTTCATACTTATACGGCAAACATAAGTTGTGGATACTCGTTAGACCCACATTATTGTGGCGGTTCTAACGAGTACCCAAAACAGAAATAAGAAAAATAATGGGTACCTACGTAAACCCCAGGGTGGGGTTTAGGGGGTGTTCATTACGTGATGCAATGCCCATGTTCTTGATATAGTTCGAACAGTTTGACCTAGGACTGGTATCCTGTTAACTAAAAATGCAGAAACCAAAATGGCGATTTGTTTATGCTTTCAAACTGACAGATGTGACGTCATGTAGCCAGATCAAAATCGTGACGTCACCGTCTCGGGTCGATCAATTACCGTAATTGTTAGGTGCCGGTGTTTGTTACCGTAATTTTCGGCGAATACCAAAAGTATTTCATCTCGTGTGTTGAAAATATTTTTGGTATCCACCTCAAAAAAGTAAATATCCTCTATATATCTGAAGATGTCGATATTGTTATTCAATACATAGAGGTCGGTAAATGGGTCGCCATTTACGAGATGCCTAAAATTCACGAGACGTTTGCGAAAAACGACCTATTAAGCGATAATATTGACTAATAAAGGTCAGTATCTAGCTATATAAATGCAAACTATACATGCATGTCCATATTTATCAGAATGATGGAAATTGGCCACAAAATGAAATGAAACACACTCTATAGGGAATAAAAAGCAGAACATTTTCTGCACTTCTTAAATATTCCTTGACCAAATAAAATAAAGTCGCGAGAAATTTAGTTTGATTTTATACACAAATTATTAGTTGAGCAAGCGCATGACAAAACCTACAATAAGACATGTACGCCCAACGAAGACTCAGATCAGCCTGCGCATCCGCGCAGTCTGATCAGAGTCTTCGTTGTGCGCTCTAAGGATAGCTAAGGGCTCGATGCTCCTTCAAGCAGCAAGAGAATTCTCTGATTAGACTACATGGATGCGCAGGCTGATCTTGTGTCTTCGGTGGGCGCACATGTCTTATTGTAGGTTTTGTCGTGCGCTGCTCATTTAAAATCATTTCGCGATCTATGCGAAACACTAAACTTTTCACTTACTCCTTGACTTTTTGTATTAATACCAGTTATTACCCTTCACTATTTTTCCCATTCTCATGTATTTAGTTAAATGTTTTCTTTACAAATTGGCCAGGGCACGACAAAACCTACAATAAGACGTGTGCGCCCATCGAAGACTCAGATCAGCCTGAACAATCACATAGTCTAACGAGAGACTTCTTCTTTGTTTGTTTGCTTTGAGGTTTAACGTCGCCGTCAACACTGTAAAGGTCATTTTGGAGACGTTGCTTCCAATTTTGTGGGACTTTTACCCGACATTGAGATAAGATAACATCGCAAGCCCCGCCGCCCAATGAAACCAATAGTGCTTATAAGCATGGACGTTCCGACACTCGCACCGCTTTGCCTGGGCAGGCTTAGATCCTCTAAGCGGTTTTCCAGTACTCGTGTGCGGGTCGGTCTCAGCTCTGTGTGGAAGCATCATGCAGCCCATATATTTCTTCAAGCCCCGATGGGCGGGGCCGAACCAGAGACTTTTCTTGCTGCATGAAGGAGAATTGGGCCCTTAGCTATCCTTAGAGCGCACAACAAAGACTATGATCAGACTGCGCATCATGCGCAGGCTGATCTGAGTCTTCATTGGGCGCACATGTATTATTGTAGGTTTTTCCGTGCGCTGGCTCAAATTTTAATATTTGCACAAAACGCAAGCGCTATTACGTAATTTGGTAAACCCAAATTTCACATGCTGCCGAATGAAAGGGACGGTACACAATTTGACGACTGCTGTACCGTAGCAATTTTTTCCGTTATCCAGTTTTTTTTTCTCATATGCATAGAAATTAGCGGATAACGTTCTTTTTCGAGATCGAGGTAGCAAGTCCCTGTATACTTATACTTAGTCCCTGTATTGAAAACCCGAATTTATATTGAGATGCCTGAGGATTAGGGGCGAACCAGTTTTTATTGGTATGTCTTCTCCAAAGCATCGACTAATTCAATCGCCAAACCCATTCGAATATATACATTATTTAAGAGGGTAAAACACGTTAAGCTGTAAAACTATTCTACCATATGTCCCTCTCCATGACAAATAAAACATATATACAAACAATATATGAGTACAAGAACATTTCTACATGAAATAACAAGACCGTAATGGAAACATCAACAGCGGAAAGCCAAAAGGATAGTTACTTTCCGGCTATCCCAAACAAAATAATATAAGCGATACACACACTCAAATACAAACCACAAAACATACACCTCGACAGAAGAACCGCCTTGGAACGGTCAGTGAAATGAATTCCACTGCGTGTTGGGTGGGGGATCGATTTTACGGGGGTGGGGTGGAGGTTTAATCGATTTAATGCAGCTGAAATCCTCGCCGTTACTTGCGTCGCGATTTAGACAAATAAGTTGTTCCGCCAGCATACAGGCCACCTAACTCATCGATTTTTCGGCGGGATGGGGGGGGGGGGGGGGGGGGTAAATCGATTTTACGCAGCTGCAATCCTCGCCCTTATCATTTAAGCCGGTGCTAGGAGGCGTATGCAGCCTTGCAAACTACATTGCCGTGTATGAAGAGATTCAATAATAGAAGTAGAGACAATGATCAGGAACCGATCCGATACAATTAAGCCACAGCTCCCATCAGAGACACCAAAGGGAAAGAAACACAAACATGAAGCAACAAACCCCAACGGAAACACCAACAGCGGAAAGCCAAACGGACAGTTACTTTCCCATGAAATGGCCAAACGGCTATCCAAAATAAAATAATATAAGCGACAAAAACGCCCACAGACAAACCATAACAAAAATAAACCGCGACAGAAGGACCGCCTTAGAACGGTCAGCTGAAACGAATTCCACTGGGGGTCTTAAATCGATTTTACGTGGCCACAATCCTCGCCATTACTTCCGTCGCGATTAAGACAATTAGTTTGTTCAGTCCGCATGAAGGCCTCCTAAAAAACTGAGTCTCCGATTTTCGTTTGTATGTGTTCTTTGTTTCCAAAGGCAAAACGGCAACCTTTTAGCTTTTTATTTCAATTTATTTAAAACTTCATTAGAATTTTTATAGACCAATACAGATTTCTCCCTGATCTTTCAAAGACATATTTAATCACATGTTTTTTGATGTATACTATGAAGTTGATAATTTGGAAAGTTCTTTGGTGGTACAATATACCGTGCTTTGTATGGTCTTTTATGAAGTTTAGGTAACCAATGAATATAACATAGGAAGCTTGTATTAGCCGTCTGTAACACATACAGCAAACTTGGTGGCTGAATGACAAATGTGGTTATCAACTACAGCCCTCTCTACGGCCAAAGGCTGCAGTTCATAGGCCTTAGTAACAAGTTCTTGGCGCACGAAGAGTTTTAACATAGTCGAGCCGTCGAACAACGACCACATTGTTAGCGGCCTTGTTTGCTGGAGCCATAACAAACTTCTTATCAAATTCTTGAATATCTAGTTTAAGGTGACGTAACGACGTCTTAGCTTTAGGAGGTAATAAGTTGGTATTTTGAGAGTAGACAGAAATCCGTGTGTTCACTAGTTTCAGAATACTAAGTTTCCATTCTTTGAGGGCTTTATGTTCAACATACACTCGTTTACACTATCGATTACCAAATTCATTCAAGGCAGCAGCGATTTTGAACATCTCTACACTTATTGAAATCAATATTTGAAGGAAATCGATGTTTCTGTCCTTTAGAAATTATGTTTCGCATCCTAGAATCAGGAACAATTTTTAAATTGTCAGTAATAATATGAACAGCAGCATGATAGCAATACACTGAAGATTTACAATCACAGGTATCAGGAGTGTAAATGTCAATATCAAAATCAGAAACAAGTTTATTGAAATTAAAAACGATAGATGTAACAGGTTTATTGTATTTATAGCAATTATGGGTGTTTCGGTATTTTGAAAATAAGCAGGAATGGATGAAATCATCGAACTGTCCTGGAAGATACTAGGTAAATCTACAAAATCCAAAATAGAAGTGAAGGCTATGATCAAGAATCGATACAATTAAACCGCAGCACACAGCGGTGTCACAAGAGGGAAAGAAACACAAAGACGAAACAACCGGACGCCAAGGGAAACATCAATAGCATTGCCGTGTATGAAGAGACTCAATAACAGAAGTAGAGAAAATGATCAGGAACCGATACAATTAACCCACAGCTCCCATCAGAGACACCAAAGGGAAAGAAACACAAACATGAAGCAACAAACCCCAACGGAAACACCAACAGCGGAAAGCCAAACGGACAGTTAATTTCCCACAAAATGACCAACTGGTTATCCAAAACAAAACAATATAAGCGAAACACACACTCAAAGACCTACCATAACAAAAATAAACCGCGGCAGAAGTACCGCATTGGATCGGTCAGTGAAACGAAATCCACTCGGGGGCCTAACTCGATTTTACGCAATCCTCGCCCTTACTTCCGTCGCGATTTAGACAAATAATTTGTTCAGTCCGCATGAACTCATCAGTGCAACATCTTCGATAACACAAACATCAAACAACCAAAGAAATGCGCGAGTAAAAGAAAACCAACAGTTAGACTCCGATGGGCCCGACCAGAGACAGGGCATCAGGCTCCAATTAACATTACATAAAATTAAATTCTCTGTAATCCTCAGTAAGCCGTTACTGATGGAACCGTCATATAATCGGATCCCTGACCCATCGGCGTGCAATTAAAGGGGGAAGCAAAGTTGTCAACCGTGATTGGGTTAACTACCATGCAAGCAGTCTGTCGTAAAACATTTATGTTGTACCCAATCTTTTTATAACGAAATTTGGTGCTGAAGTCATTGCAATTATATATATTGCTGAATTTATATACTAAGTCACCATAAAATTCGGATTCCGATAGGCCTTTTTGCAGAAGTTATTTAAGTCGAACATTGAATTTGAAATTAAATCGGTATGACGTCTATAAACTTTTGAAAAGGCTTTCCGTAGTTTATGATACCGATAACCCTGATTAAGAAGTTTGGCAGTTAACAATTAATTACGACTGTTGAAGTGAGTTAGATAACTAGACACTAAGGCAAATCGAATTAATTTGCGAAATATAAACGCCATAGGATGCCACAAGAGGAACATCACCATCCAAGAAAGGAACATTTACAATCTCAAAATCAAAATCATCGCGTTTATTGTAAACTTTGCAGGAAACAAAATCCCTACTACAATAAATAGATGTAAATCCAAAAACGTGGCGTCGGTTTCAGAAGAATGTGCTTTATTTAACTGAAATTCTCTGTGTGTGTGGGTGGGGGGTGTAAATTTGACAGATCAAACCATCGAAACAGGTATTGCCAATATTTAATACATCATCCAAATCATCCAAATATCTAGAAGTCGAGCTAAAGCCTTCAATGATTTCAGATTGGAAATGGACATTTTGAAGTCTCTTTCATAACAAAACAAGAACAGATCAGCCACAAGGGGTGCGCAATTCGTACCCATCGGAATGATTACAACTTGTCTAAATAACTCAATACCAAATGTAGATACTGTCAAATAGAAAGGTGAGAGCGTCGCACACTTTCTGACATGACCATAAAGTATAATTTTATGCTCTTTAGAAGGGAAAAATAATTTCTTACATTAGAATTCTTTTTATAGACCAAAACAGTTTTCTCCCTGATCTTTCAAAGACTGTGTCGCAATATGGCAAACTGGCCAGCCAAAACAAAATAATATAAGCGAAACACTTGCTAAAAGACAAACCATAACAAACATAAACAGCAACAGAAGAACCGCCGTGGAACTGTCAGTGAAACGAATTCCACTTGGGGGGCTTAAATCGATTTTACGCAGTTGCAATCCTCGCCCTTACATCCGTCGCGATTTAGACAAAAATATTGTTCAGTCCGCATGAAGGCCGCCTAACTCTTCCGTGTAACATCTCCGAGAATACAAAAATCAATCATCCACAAAGGTGAAACAACGGTGAAGACACGACAGCAAGACACCACTGAAATGCTGGAGCAAAAAAAAACAAAAAAAAACAAAAAAAACAGTAAGACTCCGATGGGTCCGGCCTTTATTAATGAAGGATATTTTGATGCAATGACGTTTGAGATTAATATCAGAATCGATGAATAGACGAAGAGAAGAATGGGTATAACATCTAGTTAAAAGAGCAGTATCGTATAATTATTTTTAAATGGTTAGAACTATTCGCGTCAGTGTCCAGAATACGTGAAACAGAAATGAGTGATGAACTTAGAAATACAAGCATTATGTAGCATCCATGACTCAAGTATATTATGGACAGTCACCTCAGCTTGGTATTGTTTTTTTTAAAAGCACGTGATTTACGTTTATAGTTGCGATTTCTCCTGGTGCCGTGCGTTCTCGTTTCATGCTTCTGACAGCCCCGAGGCGAGAAAATATCAAATTTGGGCATTTTAGAAATATTGCCCTCATGATAAATGTTGTCATTAAAGCCCAATGGAAAAGGTTCTTTAATAATTTAATCCATTTTGATTCAGATCATGTCGTTTAATAATTATCAACCTAGCTATAGAATTTACATCTTGGTAACTTTTTCCGCTGGCTGTATAGAAATATCATTTACAGAATGACCTGTACGTTTTTTTTTGTTTTTTTTTTGGTTTGGGTTTTACGGCCCTTTCAAGATTATTTCACTCATATCGAGCCGATCGTTAATCATAGGTGGGCGAAAACCGGGTACCCGGAGAAAAACCACCTGACCTTCCGTTGCAGAACTTGGCGTCTCACACGTGACCCGAGCGAGGCTCGAACCCACGGCGGTGAGAGACCTAATGACTAAGAGTCAGCGCTCTTATCCATTAGGCCACGGAGGCCCGTCGACCTGTACGTTTAAAATGACAGTACCAGAAAGTGTCAGATTTTGAGGCTCACTCATTCTACGACAGTGTTCCACGTATGGAATCCTGTAAGACCGACACTATCTCTGTAGTGTCCATTTGCAGCCATACGAATTGTGAGTGTTATTGTTATGAAATAATATAATGACTCGTATTCTTTAGAACAGATCAGAACTTTATTGCAAATTTCAGACCGTAGGCCTACACAATGATGTTATGTGAGCGAATTACAATTTAAAATAAGTCGAGTGTTTGTATGACTCCATAAAAGCAACAAGAGCTGTTTTGAGACAGCAGAGCTGGTCTAGAAAAGTACCCATGGGCATGAGTGGGGGTGTCGTCGAAGTAAACGTGTTGACCTATATAAATCATCATACCAAGTATGAACCGAATCCTACATATGGTTTAGAAACGATTAAATATTTAACATCTGCAATTTTATGTCCGTCGCCTTGATCTAGATGTCATGGGCATGCAGGTTTCATACGTGTCAGGGATAAGTCAGGGAAATTTATTTTTTTACGGTCAGGGAATTATCAGGGAATTTTATATTGTGTCAGGAAAAAATCTTTTTGCTAAAATGACAGGGAAATGTCGGAGAATTTTACAAATCCAGTCATGCTGGACAAATTACAACAGTAATTGACCCCCACAACCCCATGTCACCATGAGCCATTGGTCATTGATAGTTAGACTCATCCTGTTCATTCATCCCCTATCCACACACAACCTCTTGCCACCCCCTCAACCCCCCTCCCCCCCCCCCCCCCCACACACACACACACAACTCCTTGTCTCCAAGAGTTATTGATAGTTAAACTTAGCCTGTTTATCTTCTGTTGCGCTAGGACCTGACCCATGACGTCAAAGGGATCAACCCTCCCTACCATTTCAATTGTGCAATAAGGATCAGATGAGTGATCTAGGGTCATTATGAACCTCTTGTTTTTAGTTTTAAAGCAATAATTCATTCATAATTTTCAATGTTTCCTGAATAGCATAGAATACTTTAGCATACAGTATCTGCCATGCGTTCTTAGAATTACCAAAAAACAGCCTTTACGAACTATAGGTGTGACATTTTTGACGAGGGTGTTCGAATAAGGCTACTATTGACTACCCGCATAGAATCCACGATAAACAATTTCAAGTAAGTATATCTCTTATACACCATGACCAATCTTGCTTAAATTTTACGAAAGCATCATCAGGTAAGGGAAATGCTGCATGAGGTTTTATGGCTGATCGGATTGGAATTCTGGTTGCCATGGCAACATATAGCTCCCATAGACTTACAATGGGAAAAACTTAAAAAATCTTCTCCACAGAAACCACAGAGCACAGAGCCCAGATATTTAGCTTGTAGCAACGTCAAGTGGTCATCTACATAAATCCTGCCAATCATGTGCCTTGGGTCCAAAGTGGCCACACCCCGGGACCCCTTAGCTCCCATTGACTTATAATGGAAAAAAAAACTTCAAAAATCTTCTCTGAAATCATGAAGCACAGAGCTTAGATATTTAGTATGAAGCAACATAAAACAGTCACGTACATAAATCCTGTTAACCACACCCCTTGGACCAAAATTGGCTACGCCCCGGGGCTTATCAGTTCCCATAGACTGATAAGGGGAAAACTTCAAAAATCTTCTTTTCTGAAACCACTGGGCCCAAAGCTTAGATATTTAGAAAGGCAATTTAGAACGGCAATTGGTCACCTACATAACTCCTGCCAATCATTGGGTCCAAAGGGGCCAGATCCCGGAGCCCCTTAGCTCCCATAGACTCATAATGGAAAAAAAAATCTTCTTCTCTGAAACTATGAAGCACAGAGCTTAGATATTTAGTATGTAGCAACATATCATAGTCACCTACATAAATCCTGCTATCCATATCCCTTGGGCCAAAATTGGCCACGCCCCGTGACTTATCAGTTCCCATAGACTTATAAGGGGAGAAACTTCAAAAATCTTCTTTTCTAAAACCATTGGGCACAGAGCTTAGATATTTAGGATGTAGCAACGGCAAGTGGTCACCTACATAAATCCTGCCAATCATGCTTTGGGGTCCAAACTGGCCAGGCCCCGGGGCCCCTTAGCTCCCATAGATTCATAATGGAAAAAAAAGCTTCAAAAATCTTCTTCTCTGAAACTATAAAGCAAAGAGCACAATATTTAGTATCTAGCAATATAAAATAGTCACCTGCATAAATCCTGCTAACCCTGCCCCTGGCTCAAAATTGGCCATGCCCGAGCTCATCAGCTTCCATAGACTTATAATGGAAGCAACTTCAAAAATCTTCTTCTTCTCTGAAACAACAAGGCCCAGAGCTTAGATATTTAGTATGTAGCAAGGTTAAGTGGCCACCTACATACATTCTGCCACTTGGATCCAAATTGGTCACACCTCAGGGCTTTTAAGCTCCCACAGACTTTGTATCGCTTGTATTATTTTGTTTTGGATAGCTAATTGGTCATTTTATGGGAAAGTAACCGTCCTTTTGGCTTTCCGCTATTGATGTTTCCATTAGGGTTTTTTGTTTCATGTTTGTGTTTCTTTCCCTTTGGTGTCTCTGATGGGAGCTGTGGGTAAATTATATCGATTCCTGATCATTGCCTTCACTTCTATTTTACAATTAGAAAAACTTAAAAAATCTTCGTCTCTAAGACCACAGGGCCCAGAGCTTAAATATATAGCATGTGGTAACGTCAAGTGATCACCTACATAAATCCCGCCAACCATGCCCGTGGGGTCGAAATTGGCCACGCCCATGGGCCCATTAGCTCCCAAAGACTTATAATGAAAAAAAAAAAACAATATTCAAAAGTCTTCTCCTCTGAAACCATAAGTACCAGAGCTTAGATATTTGGTATGTAGCCAACCATGCCCCTTGCGTCGAGTGGTCGCCAACATGCCAACCATTCCTTTGGGTCAAAACTGGCCTATCCATGGGCTCATTTGCTCATATAGAGTTATTCGAGAAAACACTTCACAAACCTTCTTCTCCGAAACCATCAGGCTTAGATATTAGTAAGTAGCAATGCCAAGTGGTCCCCTACATAAATCCTGCCAACCATGCCCCTGGTGTCCGAATTGGCCATGCCCTAGGGCTACTTAGCTCCCATATACTTATAATAGATTAACTTCAAGAATCTTCTTCTCGGAAACCACAGAGGCCAGATTTTTTGATTGATTTGATGTTTAACGGCCCCGTCAACACAGTGTAGGTCATTTTGGAGACGTTGCTTCCAGTTTTGTGGGACTTTTACCCAACATTGCGCAAGCCACGTCGCCTAATGAAAACAATAGGGTTTATATGCATGGACGGTCCAACTGGCACCACGTTTCCTAGGCAGGCTTAGAACCTCTAAGCTGTTTACCAGTACTCATGTGCGGTCGGTTCCAGCTCTGCATGGAGGCACCATGTATCCCAGTTTATTTCTTCATGCCCTGATGGGCATTCTAAAGATCACTAATGATTTTCGGGTACACAGGTGAGCGATATAGGGCCAGTTGGCCTTCTAGTTTTTTAAGTGCCATAAATCTGTGGATACATTTGCGATCGAATAGGCAAGATTTGTAAATTTCCTTTGGTCTATTAATAGCGTAATCCCGGACTTCTCGTTACCTTTTTTTCCATGCAGAATACTTTTAATTTCAATGTTTTGACAGATACATATGATTATACATTATATTTCAAAACAGATCGTACTAGAACTGTACGAGTGTGTTTCATTAATTTGACAGATAAATATGATTATACATTTTTATGACGACGTTGATATTATTTTGTTCCAGCGTGTGGTACGTGTTGGTAGGGTCGGGTCAGTTTTATTAGATAAACAATGTGAAATTTATAGAAAAATTACGAGAAAGAATGACGCACATGAAAGAACGGCAATAAAATTAACCCATATACGCCTAGCGGCCCTTTTCTGATCTGGATCTACACTGTTTGCGGAAAGAACATTAATTTTTGTAAAATTTGCCACAAAAAACCCTGACACCCTTATAATTGGAAATGACCACTTCAAACTTACTAGATGGAAGGTTCCATTGTCATATATGTGTTAAAATAGAAAAAAGAAGAACAGTTTGTTTCCTTCACCCCACCCCCTTCAGCAGAAAATAACGAATAGCCAAAGGGGTGTCCAAAATTCAGGATTGCCAGGATATTTGTTTGTTTGAATTGAGGTTAAACGTCTCCGTCAACACTATTTAGGTCCTTTTGGAGACGCTGCTTCCAATTTTGTGGTACTTACCCGACATTGAAATGAAATGACATCTCAACCCCTGTCGTTCAATGAAAACCAAAAGGCTTATATACATTGGACGGTCTGACTAACATCACTTTGCCTGGGCAGGCTTAGTCCTTCAAAGCGGTTTAGCATTACCCATGTGTGGTCAGTTTCATCCCTGCATGGAAGCACCATGCAGCCCAATCTATTTCTCTAAGCCACGACGGGCGGTGACGATATTGCCAGGATATACATGCAAAGACATACAATTAAAATCATAAACCAAAACAGATGCACCGCCTTGGAACGGTCAGTAAGTGTTGTTCGAGGTGGGTGGGGTTAAACTCACGCCCCTAGGTTTGACGTGTTCATATTCAGTGCTACCGAGGTAACAAAACAGCCGAAATTTGTGATGGAAAGTAAATGCTTCGAAACTAGAAGGTGCCTTCAGTGTGATGGATCTTCTTCTTCTTCTTACTACTACTACTACTATTCATCCCATCATTAATCAGAGATGGGTGAAATCCAGATAACCCGGAGAAGACGAACTTACATTCCACTGCAGAACTTGGCGACTCAAATGTGACCCGCAAGAGATTCGA
This sequence comes from Lucinisca nassula, assembly GCA_963580285.1. Lineage (NCBI taxonomy): Eukaryota > Metazoa > Mollusca > Bivalvia > Lucinida > Lucinidae > Lucinisca > Lucinisca nassula. The sequence goes on from OY757010.1 coordinate 54,182,997, forward strand.
ACCCACAGGAGTGAGAGACCATATGGTTAAGAGACAGTGCTCTAACCCGTTAGGCCATGGAGGCATATTGTTTGAATTTGAATCAGTGGTATCTGGCGCTGTGGTTTATGAGTTTTGATCTAATATTTTATAGACTATCTGAACGAAACGTCCAACAAATGCAGACCTTTAGAAGTTTCAATGTACATATAGATAGATATACATGTAGTTGCACAAGAACCACCATTGTCGGCCGGGCTTCTTCAGTTTCCTGCCCTTCAAATATCCGAAGGAAAAATGGTTTGGATCTAAAGATAGACTTCTAAATAGAATAACTGAATGAAACGTCAAACAATAGAATACCTGAATGAAACCTTGAACATTTATCAGCCTTTAAACCATTGCGATTTGTGATCTATGCGGAAAATACTCTGTGAACGGTTTATCTGGAAAATCCTCTGTGAATTGTAATTATACCCGTTTTTAAAAAAAAAAACAACAAAAAAAACAGGGTATATTATTTTCGTCACGGGTGTCCGTCCGGACGTCCGTCCGTCCGTCCGCCCTTCCGTCTGTCACGTTTCTTGTGAATGCAACTTCTTTTTTATTTCTTTACCTACAGTGACCAAACTTGGTACATACATTGCTTGGGGACTGCAGATGTGCATGAAGGTGTCGAAATTTTCATCTGACCCCCTGGGGTCATGGGGTGAGGTCAAAGGTCAAATTTCTTAGAAAAGGCTTGTGAATGCAACTACTTTTTTATTTCTTTACCTACAGTGACCAAACTTGGTACATACATTGCTTGGGGAGTGCAGATATGCATGAAGGTGTCGAAATTTTCATCTGACCCCCTGGGGTCATGGGGTGAGGTCAAAGGTCAAATTTCTAAGAAAAGGCTTGTGAATGCAACTACTTTTTTTATTTCTTTACCTACAGTGACCAAACTTGGTACATACATTGCTTTGGGACTGCAGATGTGCATGAAGCTGTCGAAATTTTCATCTGACCCCCTGGGGTCATGGGGTGAGGTCAAAGGTCAAATTTCTTAGAAAAGGCTTGTGAATGTAACTTATCAATTGTCCAATTCAGTGTACAAGCGACGTTAAACCCGAATTCACACACATTCAGTGTACACATGCATTTCTAAGTGTGTTGTCCATAGAAAAAGCGGCGATTCTAGTTTCCCTTTTTTATTATTTTATCCAATAAAATGTGAATCCGTTGTGTTAAAAAAAATATTAGAACCAAGAAAAGGCTCTCTGACTCTCTGTACACCAGTCATCTGCATAAGACACTTATGTAAGTATAGGAAACATAAACTATCCAAACATTTCCTGAAATGGAAATCGTGGAAATTCATACTCCCTATACCAGGCATATGCAGAGAGAGAGAGAGAGAGAGAGAGAGAGAGAGAGTAATCATACTCTTCTAACGCTATTTTCACCGTCTATGTTAAAATGCATGGGAAATATTCAAGACTTATTCATAACCTGCTTGTTGAACCTCCAAAGGACTTCGGAAACTTTGTTAAGACATTTGCCCCGGAAATTATAAAATTCTCAAATTTAACCAAACGAACTCATCACAGAGGCAACTTAAAGGTAACACTTTGTTCTATTATGATATGCATTTAGGTCTACAGCTCAAATATTAATTTTGTTGATTTTTGGCTTAATTGAGTCAAGTTTCTATAAAGTTGCATAGGAAACATAAACTTTTAAATAAGTATATGTTCCCCCCCTTGCCCAATAAAACAATTTGGCATACATTTGTATTTTTAACTTATACATCCTCTGACCAACTGTCGTGTTTGGGCAAGGGGGGGGGGGGGAAGGCTGTGAAAAATCCTAAAAACCAACATGCATGCTTAGCGCTATCATTGAAAAACTTCACAGGATTTGGAACTATACTGTATCATTATACAGTAGGGTTTATTTTTAAACTAAGGACATATTTATGCCTGGCTGAGCATGACAATTGAACTGCCTACAGTATGTTATACCTGAATGAGCAGGCTACCTGTCTTCTATAAATAACAGGTGTATATCTAATATTATTATTTATGTACAGGTGTGTCCATTTGTGATGAGCACTGTACCTCCTGGTGTAAAATGCATTGAAGTAGTGCACCTGCGTTTTATGTGTGCATAGCACTATATGTTAAAATTTTGAGTTGTAATAGCCCTAACTTGATATCAACTTGAAAATGAAACATGGAATTGTCATTTTTTTACCTTATATTTTTTTCAAAAATTATCACCCCCACCCACTTCAATGTGGAATTTTTCTACTAGTGTGCCATCCTTCTACATTTGGTAAATGCCATGATGTTCGACATACGTCAGTTTTTAGTATACATTAGGTAAATTCCATATATACACACTACAGACGCTTGCAGAAGCTTTCAAAATTGAGGCATAAAACCCCCATAGTTTCCGAAGTCCTTAAGGTGATATGCAAGTAGATACTGATTTAGGCATTAATTTTTAATCCGTCATTTGTGTCCATTGTCTGCATTCCATGGTAAAATCAAATGAATGCTTCTGTCGTAAGGATTATCTTCTCTCAGCATGTTGTACTCAAGTCAATGCTTATTGCTGCCCGTGCAACGTGTGACACAAGTATACGGAGGATTATTCTAGAATAAGAACGATTTCTCTTTCCAGCTATCTTTGGATAAATCAGTCGCTTTTCTGTTAATTTTTTTTTTTTGAAAATTTGCATGTTTTGCATTTTAGTTGCCTGTAAAGACCCATTCGTGTAATCTATCGCAGCAAAAAACACCATTATGAAACAGCTGTGACAGTTCCAGATGAAAACAGCAAATTTTTAATTGTGTCACAAACAAACAGGATTTTATCGACTCACCCTGCTTCAAATCCACAATAACCAGTCGGCGTTTTTTGGTGTCCGTCTGCGTTACAGGTAGTCGAATACCCAGTGTGATGTACACTTTGCATCCCTGTCCTGTTCAGGACTTCTGTGTCGAGAATCCTGTCTTGCCACTTAATCTTTAAGAGTTTTCTAAGGCAGCTTGTATGGAAGTGATTCAGTCTTTCAGCGTGCCGTTGGTAAACGGTCAATGTTTCACATGCGAACAAAAGTGTCGGCAGCACCACAGCTCTGTAGATTATCAGCTTTGTGTCAAGTCTGATTCCACTTCGATTCCATACACTATCACGTAGTCGGACAAATGCTGCACTATCTTTGGCAATCCTGGCATTGACTTCATCGTCAATGTGAACGGCTCTTGTCTTGTCAGTGTGCTCCCAAGGTAGGTGGACTTGTCTACCACTTGCAATCTTTGCCCTTTCACTGTGATGGTGGGCTCTTTGTAAGGCTTGCTAGGTGCTGGCTGATAGACTACCTCAATCTTTTTTATGATGATTGTCAGATCATAGCTATCACAGTAGTCATATATTTGATTTATACCATTTTGCGTTGGAGCACCATTTGTCATGTCATCAGCAAAGAGGAACTCATCTAGCACATCTATCTGCACCTTTGATTTGGCTTGCAACCTTCTGAGATTGAAAAGCTTCCATTCAAAGCGCTACCTAACAGGCATGCCATTGTCACCATCCTGGAAAACATCATGCTGAACAGTGTTTGGGCTAACACACAGTCTTGCTTGACTCCGTTTATCACAGGGAATGGATCTGAAAACTCGCCATCATTTTGGACCCGTGCAAGCATACCATCGTGGAACTGTCTCAACATTGTTATGAACTTGGTTGGACATCCAACCTTCACCATTATCTTCCATAGGCCCTCACGACTGACTGTGTTAAATGCTTTGGGGAGGTCAACAAAGGTCATGTATAGATCCATGTTCTGTTCCTGGCATTGCTCTTGCAGCTGCCTTGTTGTGAAAATCATGCCAATTGTTCCTCTGTCTTTCCCAAACCCACACTGGCATTCTGGTAGAAGCCCTGACTGTTCCAGGTGCTCATTCAGTCGGTTAAGTAGGACTCTTGCAAGGACATTCCCAGCAATTGGCAATAAAGAAATGTCACGGTGATTGTCACCGGTCTGAGGGTTCACTTTCCGTTTGAATAGGCGGATAATTGATGCATCCTTGAATTCTTGAGTAATGACTTCTTTTCTCCACATCATGTGAAATAACACTGCCATCTTTTTTTGCAACTGGAGTACCTCCTGCTTTGTAAATCTCAGCAGGTATTGCATTCGGACCCGGGGCCTTGCCAGATGCCAGAAGTTTTATGCTTTCGCTGTTTCAGTAATGGTTGGGAACTTGTCAATCAGCAGATTATATTCAACCTGTGGTAGTCTGTTGATAGCTGTATCATTGATAGAGAATGGCCAATTAAGAACACTATCAAAGTGCTCAGCCCATCTTTTCAAGATGGCCTCTTTGTCAGTCAGAAGACTAGTTCCATCTGCACTGAGGGGAAGAGTGGACCATAAACTGTCTTTAATGCATCAAAGACCTACTTCATATTCTTTCTGTCTGCAAAGGACTGGATTTCATCAGCCTTGTTGCTTAGCCAGGTGTCTTGCATGTCTCTGATTCTTGTTGGGACAATATTGCATATATCTGAATCGGCCGCCTTGTTGAGTTGGTATCACTGAGGTATGCCCTGAGTTTTTGGTGCTTCTCTTCAAGGAGTCCCTGGATTTCTTCATCATTCTCGTCAAACCAGTCTTGATGTTTGCGAGATACTGGACATAGGGAATCCATTGCTGAAGAGTTAAAAGTGTCTCTGAAGACTTTCCAGTTCTATTCTGGATCATCTGAACAGAATTCCACTGCATCTAGTCTGCTGCAGATGTCATGGGTGAAGGTTTGCCTCTTGTTGTCTTGTTTCAGCTTAGAGATATCCACTCTCTTGGTCACTTTCTTGCCTTGTGGTCGCCGTGCAGGTTGGCTACGTAGGTTGAATTTGCTGACAACAAGCCTGTGATCTGTCCAGCAGTCCGCACCACACACAGTCTTTGTCACTCTGACATCCTGTCTGTCCTTCCTTCTTACTATGACATAATCAATGAGATGCCAGAGTTAGGAGCGAGGATGCATCCATGATGTCTTGTTGCGAGTTTGCAGACGGAAAACTGTGTTGGTGATCAGCAGTTAATGCTCTGGACATTCCCTCAAAAGATTGCTATTACACTTTCCTACCTCTTTATTCCCAATCATTCCTTCCCAGGTTTGGTGGTCGGTGACCACTCTGGCATTGATGTCTCCCAGGATGATGAGTTTGTCTCCCCGGGGTGTAGCAGAAATCACAGAGTCAAAATCATCATAGAACTTGTCTTTGACCTCATCTGGGTTGGTCATTGTGGGTGCCTAGACATCTACAATAGTTGCGTGCCTCTTACCAGATCATCAGTAAGGGGTAGTCTCAGCGTCATTAGGCGGTCATTTATGCTTTTTGGAAGTCCCTCATACCTATCTACCTACCAACCTACCAAAACCCTCCCACCCAACCAAACACCCACCCATCCACACCTACCTAATCACCTACCTACGTACCGGACTACCTTATCTACCTACCTATTTACAACGTGGAAATTAGAAGTTGGAAGCATTAAGTAAGCCATTAGAATTCATGAGTTAGAAGTAATAAAGTAGAAGTAAGAAGGTAGAAATTAGAGGTAAGAAAGTAGCAGTTAGAGGTAAAAAGGAATAAGTTAGAAGTTGTTGCGAGTTGGCAGACGGAAAACTATGTTGGTGATCAACAAAAGGAGGAGGCCATTGCTATTGCACTTGCCTACTCCTTCATTCCCAATCGCCCCTTCCCAGGTTTGGTGGTCTGTGCCCATTCTAGCATTAAAGTTTCCCAGGATGATCAGTTTGTCTCCCCGGGGTCTAGCAAAAATCATCATAGAACTTGTTTGTGGCCTCATTTGACCTTTATGGGTGCATAGGCACTTACAATAGTTGCGTGCCTCTTACCAGATAAGGGTAGTCTCAGCGTCATCAGGCGGTCATTTATGCCTTTTGGAAGTCCTTAGAGGTTGCTGACAAGATGTGATTTGATGGCGAAGCCTACTACTGCTTCAGTGACAGTGTGTATATGATTAATATGGCATGCGCTGTGAATTGGATTATAGCGCAGATTCAACCTGACTGTCTCGTCCTGACCTAGCTGGATCCAGAGGCAAGACTGTGTGGAGACATCTGGAGCTTAGCTCGGATGTAGTGGATGACCATGACTTCTTAAGTGCCTTGTCATGCTCTCCATGCTCCGTAACACGCTGCTGCATCGCCGTTTGAACCGTTGAATCAGAGAATTGATTTCTTCCGCCCAGCTGCCGAAGCAGACTTTACATAGCTGGCACAGGCAAATCCCGCTGTGCAGATTTTTGCTTGGGGTTGCCTTCTCCTAGATGGATTGCCGACCAGGGCTTGAGAGCTCCATCTGCCCCTTGCAGTGGCAGAGGAACCACCACGAGTTCCATGTCTTCCATGTGCACAGCCAGAATGACCGAGCACTAAGACAGGGTTCCGTTTGAGACCACAGCTGTGCACAACGGAACGCGAGGCCAGTCCTCCCAATAGGGGGAGTCAGTATTTAGCTAAGAAAAAAAGTAGTCCCCCTGCCATTGGCTAGGTTTTGAATAGATACCTAAACCCCTAGGTGGTTTGCCAACACAGGCTACGGGTTCCACTTACCCATGCTAGTTAGCAACTCCTAGATGGGTTGCCCTTCCGCGGTATCAATCCTGACCTGGGTTAATGTATTCCTACGTTAAAAACTGGTGTTTTTTATAGTCTCATCTACATTGCATCTTGGGACAGTTCCAAAAACAAGTTCTGTGGCGGTTGATCTGGGTCTACACTGTTTTCTAATGTGCATGTTATTGTATACCAGACAGATGTGGATCAATACTTTAGTTCTTTGACTGCATTACTGCCTAGAGCATGCTTCGACATATCTTTACGGAAACTCGCCAATACAAATGCAGTGCAAGCTTTTCCGGCGATAAAACGAAAGTTTTACGCTGAAAAATTGTGATATTTTTCTGTTTTCTGATTAAAATATAGATTGTGGTACTCGTTAGAACCGCCTCGTCGAGGCGATTCGAACGAGTACCTTAGAAGCCTCCGTGGTGTAGTGGTTACGCCACTCGCCTTGGAAAGCAGGGATCGCAGGATCGATTCCGGGCTTCTCCAGACTTTCGGATGAGTCTTTAAACCGAGGTCCCGTCTCCGTATGACCTCAGCTGTTGGTGGGACGTACAACTCAAACACTCACTCACTCTAACGAGTACCCATAATCTATATATTTTATAGCAGAAATGAGAAAAATAAGGTCTACCCCTGTAAACCTCAGTTTTTCAGGGGTAAAAGTGGGGTTCAAGGGGATCAAAATTATATACATGTAGGTATATACTTCAGTTTACTAAGTCTATGGTCAGCAATATATTTCCAGATGCCTCCAAACAAGATAGATTCCATACCAAAGTCTCAATAGGTTTTCAATATTTTGGTTGATAAAGAAAACAGAAATGTTAAGTGTTCAAATAACGATAATACTGCTACAGACACGTTATATCGAGAGCTCTATAGACCTTAGGGGATTGAAACCAGACACAGCCTTGAAATCGTACAAGAAACGCTGGCATTGCTGAATTAGCGGAAAACAAATCAAATGAGCCAGCGCATGACAAAACCTACGATAAGACATGTGTGCACAACGAAGCCTCCGATCAGCCTGCGCATCCGCGCAGTCTGATCAGAGTCTTCGTTGTGCGATCTAAGAATAGCTAAGGACCCGATGCTCCTTCATGCAGCAAGAGAAGTCTCTGGTTACACTATATGGATACACAGGCGGATCTGAGTCTTCGATGGGCACACTTGTTTTATTGTAGGTTTAGTCGTGGGCTGGCTCAAATTATTTCGGGTCCCGTCAAGCGAGTTTGGTACTTATCGCCTCTGCGAGCAGCGAAGGTTCAGGCGAGCCTGCACATCCGCGCAGTCTCGCCAGAACCTTCGCTGCTCGCTCACACAAGCAGTGAACTAAGAGGAACCTTCAGACAGAAAGCCATATCCCTTGCCCCTCTGAATGACTGGGCATGCGCAGTTAAAATTTGTCATGAAGGAATGCTCGAAGACACAGATTCGCTTGGCGGGGCTCATTTGACCCAGCTCATGAGAAAATGGTTCTTATTACGATGACATATCCGAAAGACATAGTGCATCTTTTCATAAACGATTTTTTTATGGCGAAAATTGGTGATTTTTAGCTCATCTGGGCCGAAGTCTCCAGGGATGCTCATCACGAAAACACGTCTATATAATTTTGACCCCCTTGAACCCCACTTTTATATAGTAAAACTGGGGTTTCCGGGGATATACCTTATTTTTGTTATTTCTGCTCTAAAATATAGGTTGTGGGTACTCGTTTGAACCGCCTCGATGTGGCGGTTCTAACGAGTGCCCACAATCTATATTTTGAGGAGAAATAAGAAAAAATATCACAACGTTTAATCATGAAATTTTTTTCGGAGATAAAGGTGGCAATGTATTTGTATAGGCGTGTTTGCGTAATGTATAGTATAGACGGCCGTCCGTCCGTCGTCCGTCCGTCCGCCCACACCTTTGACCAGTTATATCTCTGCAACCTGCAAGCTGATCTCAACCATTTCTTATCTGTAGAATGCTTCTGGTGGGGCATTGATGACATAGGCTTTTTTTTTTTCGAAATCGATTGAAAACTTTGGTTGCTATGGCAACCACAAGGCACCATAGACTTACATTGGGAAATGCTTGTCATCACCATAGCGCCTTCAGTTTTGATCGGAACTTTCTGAAACTTATATGTAAGGAAGCTGGGGATAAAAACTCAGATGAGTTCGAAAACCGGCCAGGTCGGCCCGTAAGTTATAGAATTACGTCACCTTGCTTGCTGAAAGTGCCTATTTTTGACCTGGTCAACACTGTAGCCCCGTGTGTTTTGATCGGATCATCAAAGCTCGGATGAGTTTGAAAAGTAGCATGTCGGTCGATGACTCACGGAGTTATGTCCCCTTCTTTGCTGAAAATGCTTATTTTTGACCTTGTCATCACCCTGGCCCCTTCAGATTTGATCAGATCTTCTTGAAACTTACAAACAAGTAAGTCGGAGAAAAAAGCTCGGATGAGTTCGAAAACTGGTGATGTCGGTCGATTACTCACGGAGTTATAATCCCTACTTTGCTGAAAATGCTTATTTTTGACCTTGTCATCAATGAAGACCCTTCAGTTTTGATTGGATTTTCTTGAAACTTAAAAACAAGAAAGTCAGGGATAAAAGCTCGGATGAAGTAAAAAAACTAGCAATGTTGATCGATTACCCACAGAGTTATGTCCCCTACTCTGCGGAAAATGCTTGATTTCGACCTTGTCATCACTGTAGCCCCTTCAGTTTTGATCAGATCTTCTTGAAACTTACAAACAAGTAAGTCAGGGATAACAGCTTGAATGAGGTCGAACACTAGCGATATCGGTCGATTACTTACGGTTTTATGTCCCTTACTTTGCTGAAAATGCTTATTGTTGACCGTGTCATTACCGTAGCCCCTTCAGTTTTGATCGGATGTCCTTGAATCTTACAAATAAAGTAAGTAAGGTTCGAAAACTTGGAGGTCGGTCTATCTATCATAGAGTTACGTCCCCTCGATAGCTGAAACTGCCTATTTTTGACATCGTCATCACTGTAGACCCTTCATTTTTCATCAGATCTTCTTGAATCTTACATGTTAGTAAGTAGGGGATAAAACCTCAGCTGAGTTTAAAAATTGGTGAGGTAGGCCTATATTATTGAGAGTTATGTTCCCCTTGATTTCAGAAAATGCCTATTTTTGACCATGTCCTCATCGTAGCCCCTTCAGTTTTTATCGGAACATCATGAAACTTACTTGTAAGTAAGTCAGTGATAAAAGCTTGGATAAGTTACAAAACTGATGATGTCATCCTATTTATCATAGAGTTACGTCCCTTTGATTGCAGAAAATGCCTATTTTTGACTTTGTCATCATCCTAACCCCTTTAGTTTTCAACATGTCTTCTTGAAAATTACAAACAAGTAAGCCAGGGATTAAAGCTCGGATGGGTTTGAAAACTAGCCATGTCGGTCTGTAACTGGCAGAGTTATGTCCCCTTCTTTGCTGAAAATGTTTATTTTTTACTTTTCATCACCGTACCACCTTCAATTTTGATCGGATCTTCTTGAAACTGACAAATTAGCAAGTCAGGGATAAAAGCTTGTATGAGTTCATAAACCGGCAAGTTTGGCTTATTTATCACAGAGTTACGAAACTTTGTTTGCAGAAAATGCCTGTTTTAAGACCTTGTCATCAACGTAGCCTCGTGGGGTATTATGATATATCTTCGAGTGTCTGTTCGTCCGTCCATGCGTCCGTCCGTCCGTTTCCGACCAATTTCGATCGATAACTTGAGCAGTCTTTCACAGTTTTTTTTTTTTTTTTCAAATTTCGCATACATGTTTATACCGGGAAAACCTGGTATGGGACTGTTAATGGGAAAAATCCGCTTACGTTTGACAGATTACGGCCCTTTTAATTCAAAATTAGTGATTTTTGGGTGTTTCCGATCAATACCTTGAACATTTTTTCATCGATTTTCTTCAAATTTTGAATACATATTGGTATTGGGAATGAGTGGTTTGGGATTGTTGATTGGTAGAATACTTTAACATTTAACAGAGTTTTGGCCGTTAACAATTCCCATTCAATGTGTTTTAGGCACTAATTCCTTTACTAAATGGAATATGTGGATGAAACTTCACTGATATATAGACCACCATAAAAAGAAGGTTTTGTTGACATTGTCATCATTATAAGTCCCCTAGATTTGAACAGACTTTCCTGAAACGTACGTATAAGTACGTTTGAGATAAAAGCTTGAATGTGTTTTGAAACTAACATTGTTGGCACATTGAGGCGGTTCTAACGAGTACCAAAAACCTATGTCTTAGAAACAACGTTTACCCCCATGCAAATATAAAGTGCGGTTTAGGGGGTCTTCTGTTCACGGACTTGTCGACCAGATGTATTCCAAAGGCGACCAACATATGCATTTGCGAGCCTGTGAACTTAACTAATACGGAGGTATTTCAAGACCTTCACCATATGTCCGCGATTAACAAAGGCCCTGGTTGGACTGCGTTAGCGCACAGTCTTGCCTAAGGTTTTTCTGGCCGCCTACACAAGGTTTAAAGGTCCGTGAAATGACCCCACGCCTAATCCCCACTATATATAGAGACAACTGGGGTTTACGGGGGGGGGGGGACACTATTTTTCTTATTTCTTATACTTTAACATTTAACAGAGTTATGACCGTTAACATTTCCCATTAAATGGTTTTGGGCACTAATTCCTTTACTAAATGGAATATGTGGATGAAACTTCACTGATATATTAGACCGCCATAAGAAGAAGGTTTTGTTGACATTGTCATTATATTGAACAGACTTTCCTGACTGAGAGATATAAAAGCTTAAATGTGTTTCGAAACATTGTTGGCACATTACTCCCAGAGTTAAGTCCCCTTCTTTGCTGAAAACGCCTATTTTGTACCTTATCATCACCATAAGTTCTTTAGTTTTGACCAAATCTTCCTGAAACTAGCTTTAAGAAGGTTGGGATTGAAAGTTCGGATGGGTTTGAAAACAGGCGATTTCTGCCCATCTCTCATAGAGTTACGTCCCCATAATTACTGAAAATACCTGTTTTTGACCTTGTCATCAGCATAAATCCTTCGGTGATTGGAACGGCCTGAAACTTCTAATCTGTTAGCTCAGGTGAGCGATATAGGACCATCATGGTCCTCTTGCTTTTTATTTTTTAACTCCAAACATAGGTTTAGGATGCTCGTTAGAACCGCCTCATTTAGGCTTTAGGCGGTTCTAACGAGTTCTATCCGCACGCTAGTACTGGTACTCATTTAGGCTTTAGGCGGTTCTAACGAGTACAAAAAACCTATGTCTTAAGAGTAGAAATTAGGAAACTAACGTATACCCCCATATATAAAGTGGGGATTAGGGGGTCTTCTGTTCACGAACTTGTCGACCTGATGTATTCCAAAGGCAACCAACATATCCTATTTACACTATTTTTCTTATTTCTGCTCCAATATGTAGGTTGTGGGTACTCGTTAGAAACGACTCAGCATTACGACAATACGCCTATACCAATACATTGTAAACTTTATCGCCGAAAAATTGAAAATTTTAAGATGAAAAATTGTGATATTTTTCTTATTTCTGCTCAAATATAGATTGTGGGTACATTGAGGCGGTTCTAACGAGTACCCACACTCTGTTAGAGCAAAAATAAGAAAAAATATGGTTTACCCCTGTAAACCCCAGTTTTCAAAATGGCGTTCAAGGCGGTCAAATTCTGTAGGTGTGTTTTCGTGATGGTGAAAAATGCACTGTGTCGCATGGGTTAGTTATCGTAATGTGCACCATTTTTCGCTAGACCCCCTTTTCCAACAAAACGTTTATATGGGTTGCATGATTCTTCCACGCAGAGCTGAATCCGCACACTAGTACTGGTAAACCGCTAAGAGGATCTAAGCCTGTCCAGGAACCGCGGTGCGAGGCGGACCGTCCATGCTAATAAACCTTATTGGTTTCATTGGGCGACAGGGCTTGAGATGTCATTTCATCTCAATGTCGGGTAAAAGTCCTACAAAATTGGCAGCAACGTCACTAAAATGACCTTTACAGTGTTGACGTTAAACCTCAAATCAAACAAACCAACAAAACGTTTAAGTTTCCCATACCTGAAGTACACTCATAGGAGATAATGCTTTACTTAACAATTTTATCAGGTAAACATCCGAACAGGCCATTGGCAAACTGTGCAGGCCCAGACTGTTACTTTTTGCAGAAAGTCCATCTTTCAAAAATTACTTATTAATAACCCGATATCCCTATCTTTCGAAATGGACGCCTATTGTATACAAAGCTGAACATTCCATTCGGTACAAAAAGGGCATTTGCCTCTAAAGTGGCATTTTTAATTGCCTCTAAAATTGCATCCATGCCTCTGAGTTCAGAAATAAGAATATAAGAATCTTATATGGGTGTGAGGGGCGGATGATAAACCCGTCCCACGGGTCACTGTCCGGCATCACGAGACTTGCCGAGTGATGCCGGACAGTGATCCCGAGGGACGGATTTTTCTATCCACCCCTCACACCCATATAGGATTCTTTTTCTTGCACACCTTCAATTTCTTAGCTCGGATTTTAATGCTGCAGTCACTTCGGTTACCGACGTCCGCCATGTTGTGATGACACTTCAAGAATGTTTAGTGACGTCACGTAACGTGATCTATCTATCTTCTCATACTGAGTCGGTCATATTTGGCCATTACCTCAGTTGGGTGCGTAGCTAAATTTAGAATTTAGCTGAAAAAAAAAAAAAAAAAAAAAAAAGAGAAGTCACTGGATGAGTCCTTCAAAACTATTTACAATCTGAATAACAGAGGTATACTAAAACGCATACCTCTGATTCTCAATCTTACACTGTATGGGCTTTGAACTCCTCTGCAGTCTTAGCATTCACCACAGAAGAGGGAAGACTATTCCACTGGGGAATAGTCATTCCACTGGGGAATAGTCCTAGGGAAGAAGGAATTTTTCAGGGCATCACTGTAGGACTGGTACCTGTGATACTGTGAGTTGTTTACTTTTGATGCCCTTGTTCGAGTTGAAACTGTCACAGGAGTCAAGTATTTATCTTTATTAACGGCCACTGTACCTGAATGTATCTTATAGAAGAAGGTTAAAGAGGACTGCTCACGACGGGCCTCTAGGGACGGCCATTCTAGCTCGTTAAGCATGTCACCGACGCTGCTTCTATTGCGCCATCGTCGGCAGGTCCATCGAGCAGCTGTCCTCTGCACCTTCTCCACCTGCTGAATCTGAGTTTTAACATAGGGATGCCAAATGGGTGATGCATATTCTAGCTGAGGGCGAACCAATGTTTTATATGCAACATCCTTTGTCTGCCTAGGTGCAAAAGCCAAGTTTCGTCTAAGAAATTCTAAAGTCCTAGTTGCTTTTGATGTAATTTCTGAAATGTGTTGACCCCAATCAAGATCATCAGTGATGGTGATACCAAGATATTTGGCGGATTGAACCTGCTCCAAGATTTGCTGGTGTAGTTTATAGTCAAACTTAATTTGTTTGTCAGGAGGGTGTCGCGACACCCTCATTGAATGACATTTGGCCACATTGAACTTCATCTGCCAATCGGCCTCCCACTGTGCTAGTTGATTCAGGTCATCTTGTAGAATAAGACAGTCAGAAGAAGAATATATATTCCTATAAAGGACACAATCATCAGCAAACAAACGGACAGATGACCTGATGTTATCAGGGAGATCATTGATGAATACCAAGAAAAGGACCGGTCCAAGGACCGAACCTTGGGGGACACCAGATAAAACAGGGACTGGATCAGACGCTTGGCCATCAAGTACAACTTGTTGTGAGCGCCCTGAGAGCCATGAGCTAATCCACCTGTGCGTGGATCCTCTTATCCCATAGTAATCCAATTTATACAATAGCCTCCTGTGAGGTACCTTGTCAAAGGCCTTAGCGAAGTCCATGATAATCAAGTCAGTCTGTTTGTGGCCACGGTTTGTGGCCCCATCCAGATTGCTCACAATGTCATGGTAAAACTGAACTAATTGAGTTTCGCAAGACCTTTGACTTCGGAAACCATGTTGACAGTCAGCAAGAATGCTCTCAAAGGCTAGGTGCTTGTTGATGTTACTAACTATTATATGCTCCAGGGTTTTGCAACAGATGCATGTTAGCGACACTGGTCTATAGTTTGCTGCATCGTATTTTTCTCCATTAGCTTGTCGCCAGTCATTTGGTACAGTGCCCTGGGCGAGTGATTCATTGAAGATAAAGGCCAGCACAGGTAAAATTTCAGCACCACATTCTTTAAGCACCCTGGCATTCAGGTCATCCGGCCCAGATGCCTTATGTATTTTGAGCTTACCTAACAGTTTGGCGACCCCGTTTGGGTCAACTGCTATGTCCCCCATTGAGGGGAACTGACTATTACCTTTAGTTGGTAGCTCACCATCAGTTTCACGCGTAAATACAGATTGAAACTGTTTGTTACATATGTTGGCCTTATCGCGCGAATCTGTTTTGAGAATACCGTTATCTCTTAACGAAGTGATCCCAAAGGCTTCCTTTTTCAGGGACTTTACAAATGACCAAAACTTTTTTACTTTACCATTCTTCTGGGGACTGTCGGGATCTGTATTATCATCCTCAAAGGTGAAGATGCTGGAAACATGCTTCCAATATGCATCTCTTATTACCTTTTGTACATGTGCTCTGAACCTTTTGTAATGTGATGTGACGTCAACCTTAACTACGGCGCATACAAGTTCGTATTCAACCAGTACATTTGTCAAACACGCGATTATTGGCGGTTCTAACGAGCACCAACAACCTATGTTTTCAGTAGCTATAAGAAAATTTATCACGGATTTTCATCAGAAAAATGGCCATTTTTGAGATGTAAAAAAGCACTATGTCGCACGGGTGTGTTATCGTAATGTGATCTTCACCTTGGTTGTTCGGGAATGGAAATAACAGGTTTTCTCATGACCCCATTATCTTAATTGTAAAATAAAGAAACGCATTAAAGAGCCTTTTCACCTCGCTAACTACAATCTGGTCATTTGTAAAGTGTTGATTGCTCCCTCGACGTTTTCTTGTCGTAGAACAAATATG
Source organism: Lucinisca nassula (assembly GCA_963580285.1). Lineage (NCBI taxonomy): Eukaryota > Metazoa > Mollusca > Bivalvia > Lucinida > Lucinidae > Lucinisca > Lucinisca nassula. The sequence goes on from OY757010.1 coordinate 54,198,719, forward strand.
TGTCACCGTTCATGAGATAAACTAGGGCGACCAGCAAAAGCTCAGGCGAGATACTCATAAGGGCGTTTGCTTTGCAGTCATGCAGAGGAAACCTTTAGTACGTTTTATGACGTCATGCCCAAGGATAACACACCCGTGCGAATTAGTGCATTTTCCCATCTCCGAAATGGGTACTTTTCTGATGAAAATCCATGATATCTTTCTTATTTACACTGCAAACATAGGTTGTGGGTGCTCGTTAGAACCGCCTCATTCAGGCGCTTCTAACGAGTGTCCACAATCTATGTTTGAGAGCAGAAATAAGAAAATCCCCCCCCCCCCACGTAAACCCCAGTTATATAGAAAAATTCGGGCTCGGGGGGGGGGGGGAGCGGGGGGGGGGGGGGTTGTGAGTGGGGCGGGTGGTGTTCATCAAGAGATGAATTAGCTGCACACGAGCGGATGAAGAATCCAAAGAGACATTTTACCATGTGTGCCATCAATTATGATTAATGTTTTTTTTTTTTTTTTTTTTTTCGATAAAGATTTTGTTTTTCTTCTTTTGGAATCGAAACAAAGATTAAGATGCTTGTTACAATGTATGGCCGTCTCAGCAGCACGAAAACACGTCTGTATAATTTTGACCCCCTTAAATCCCAATTTAATGTAGTAAACTAGTACGAAAAGGTCTCACTGAAGAAAAACCACAAAAAGAAAGGGGTAAACATTATTTTTTATTTTTATTTCAATAAGAAAACAATATCACATTTTATCCGAAACTTTTCTTTCTTTTTGTGATAAAAATCCAGTTTATTTGCATAATGGTAAATGCTTTTTTTTCTTGTTTTGGACTCATATTCTATGTTAGCCATTTGTGGGGGCTACAATTAGACAAAATGATATGCCTACGTAAATGTAATATTTTTATTCTAGTTGCTATATCCTTTTTTCTAATGAATATTGTGTTTCAAACTTTAGATTACAGCTCTACGGACCACTACCTGAACACGGGCCTCCGTAGTCTACTTTGTACATGTATGAGCGCTGACTCTTAATCATTAGGTTTCCCATCGCTGTGGTTCGAGCCTCGCTCGGGTCACTTGTGAGACGCGAAGTTCTGCAACAAAACGCCAGGGGGGATTATCTCCAGGTACTTCGGTTTTCGCCCACCTTTGACTACCTACCGGCTAAAAATAAGTGAAATAATATTGAAAGGACATTAAAACCATAAAATTTATAAATAATCAAATAAATAAATAGTACCAAAAACAGAAGAAAAAACTTCTTGCAAGTCATTTTTAGGGAAGGTTACATAAAAATGTTTAGGCAAAAAGCCAGATGAGACACATGTGGCTCATAATGAGCCATACACTATTTGCGATTTTTTTAATGAACCTTTCAGCATCAGAAGATGTGTAGTGGCCTCCGTTGTGCAGTGGCTATGCTACTCCCCTTATAAACAAGGGGTCTTAGGTTCGATTTCGGTGTTCTGAAGACATTCGGATGAGTCTTTAAACCGAGGTTCCGTCTCCGTAAGACCTATGCTGTTTGTGGGACGTAAACATCTGACCCATACATAACAGAAGGTGTGTCTATATTCAAGTATGGAACAGTCCGGTTCAGAAACTCAGGGGTGAAAGTGTTAAGGGGTATGGGAACACCTTCAGGGGAGGTAACTCCTGCAAAAGTATTTTTGTCTCCCATGTCAATAGGGGTCAACTCTTAAAGGAAAGAATTTGATCCTGAGGAGCAAATTCTTTCTTTTAATAGGAGACCCTTTTTAAGTGGATCAGGGCTTATAGAAAACGAACAGGAAGTTCTGAAAGTTGTCTCCCTTTGAAAAATGGCAGAAAAAATGTGCTAGGTGTTCCCATTCCCCTTAAGTAAATCAACACGTTGACTGATATAAATGCTGTTTATAGTAAGGTGAAAAATACAACAGATAGTATTTCGCTGACGTAGCCATTGGCTGCCGGTCGTTGCTGCAAAACACCTGATGGGGTCATTAATAATGAAGATGTGTCCTGTCCACCTTGGTCTGCCCGATGGGCAATGTCTGACTCAGTCTTGGTCATTTTTCTTCGCACGTTTATGTAAAGAACGCCTTCAGACTTCCAAATATATTACGAACATCTGTCCAACATTATTAAACGCTATGCATCTCCATCCCCATACAGCGGTAGAGGCTTGACCTTACGTTAGCATGAACGTCTTGATAAGTCAGCCTGTTCATAACGATAACACATCCTTGTGTTAATATCACAAAACGTCGAAAATGTTTGATATTTTTTCTTATTTCGAGTCCAAATATAGATTTTGGGTGCTCGTTAGACCTGCCTACATGGACACCCCCACCCCCTCTAAACCCCACTTTTTATAGAGAAAAACTAGGCTTTATTGGGTAATATATTATTTTAGTCTTATTTCTGCTCCAAAACATAGGTTGTGGATACTCGTTAGTACCCACAACCTATGTATTGGAGCAGTCAGGCGGCTCTAACGAGTACCCACAACCTATGTATTTGAGCAGAAATAAAAAAAAACAAAAAAAAAACATGGATTTTTATCAGAAAAAAAGCCGATTTAGAGGTGTTAAAACATGCATCATGTCGTAATGCGCAATGAGTACCCTCAATCTATATTTTGACCACATATATAGATGATAACCAGTGCTTCAGCTGAAGTGCACGACCCGCCGGATGCTTTTAGCTTTATGAGTGTTACCATATATGGGTATGGCGACCATTTTGGTCATGTGACCTGGACCTAAAACGGTTGCCCAAATAAATCCGCCTTATCGTAAGGAGCAAAAATATATCTTATACTTTAGTACTGTATTCTGAATCGTTTGCAGGATAAAATGCATTCTCACTTTTCCAAAACAAAAGCAAATGTGTAATTTGACCTAGGCACAAAGAAGGTCAAGGTCAACCCAGGGTCACCATTTTAGCAATTTATGATGGGCCTACGTCCCAGATGCTATTTATCAAGTTTCGTGGAAATCTGCCCAGTGGTTCTGGAGAAGACTATTTTTGAAGGGTTTTTACCATATATGGCTTGGCGGCCATTTTGGTCATGTGACCTGGACCCCATGAGCAAATTTTGGTTTACCCCATCCCATAGAGGATCCATATGAAATTTGACTTCAATCGGCCCAACGGTTTCCGAGGAGAAGCAGTTCGAAAATTTTCACATTTTTCGCCTCAGCGAGGCTATACTAAATGGAATGGAATATTTCGCAGGTTCATTGGTTAGATCTCATTGATATCTATCAGTATGCCAAAAATTGTTTAAATATTCCAAGCGGTTAACTCACTATCACCAATTTTCACAAACGGGTTACGGAAGGACAGACAGACAGACCATATATGGCTTGGCGGCCATTTTGGTCATGTGACCTGGACCCCATGAGCAAATGTTGGTTTCCCTCCATCCCATAGAGGCTCCATATGAAATTTGACTTCAATCGGCCCAACGGTTTCCGAGGAGAAGCAGTTCGAAAATTTTCACATTTTTCGCCTCGGCGAGGCTATACTAAATGGAATGTAATATTTCGCAACTTCATTGGTTAGATCTCATTAATATCTATCAGTATGCCAAAATTTGTTTAAATATTCCAAGCGGTTAAGTCACTATCACCAATTTTCACAAACGGGTTACGGACGGACAGACTGACAGACTGACAGAATGACACGGTGATTTTAGGGCACTCTTAGAAAATCAACCGACTTCAGTCGGTCGCCTTTTCTGCGGGTCGTGCAATTGATATCCCCGTAAACACCACCTGTCTCAATATAAAGTGGAGTTTAAAGGGGTGTTCATACACGGATTAACCAGATGTTTTGCAATTTACGAACAAGTCTGATCAGCACCCGCGAGTTCGCTGCTTGGATAGTGCAATAGGCCCTAATTTATCGTATCCAGTCTAACTTCAATTGCTCGTACAACTTTGGGCAACGAAAATAAATTCGAGACAGGGGTAGTTCGAGTAACGGGGATTAGTTTTGGGACACATTTTCAGTGTCCTATGAGGAAAATGTATGCTGTGTATGCTCATTAGAATCGCCTTATCGAGGCGATTCTAATGAGTACACACAACATACATTTGCAAATGTCGAACATTCTCCTTTATTATCCCGCACTACTTCTTATGCAGAGTCATTCCCTAGGGACGGGTTCGACTCAGCCATGGTATACGGGCCATCGGTGTTCGAGCCATCGAAGTTCTACTGTATTAAGTATCAATACTTTGGCTAGTCTCTTGTCGGTTCTCTTGTCTCAAATCGTGAAGACGAAGCTCACACGAGCATGCATTCCGAAAACACGCCTATACAAATACATTGCGACCTTTATCGCCGAAAAATAAAAAATTCCAGATAAAAAAAAATGTGATATCTTTCTTATTTCTGCTCAAAATATAAATTGTGGGTACTCGTTAGAACCGCCTCGTCGGGGCGGTTCTAACGAGCACCCACAATCAATATTATAGAGCAGAAATAACAAAAAAATATTTACCCCTGTATACCCCATTTTACTATATAAAAATGGGGTTGTAGGGGTCGAAATAAAAAAGGCGTGTTTTCTTGATGCACAGATTTGTGCACAAAGGATGACTTTCTTAAATAGCCACGTCAGCCGAGTATCTCGGGGCATTGGCAGTTGCCTTCATTCCATACTTTTGTAGAATGCATGTATGAATATTTAATCATTGTTTCGTTGTTTTGTTTTTACTCCTTTCAAGTGTTGCCAAGAATGTAAAGGACTTTCCTCAAGGCGAATTTTTACAAGTATTCCAAGAAGCACTATAAAATTATCGAGCAGATTCGAGAAACCTTTCCATAATTCTACAGAAGTGTATGATGCGATTAACGTATTAAGAGTAATCGCTTCCAGTTGGTTCCAGGGGCAAGTTAATTTATAATTATTTTTAAGAAGACATACCCTACCGCCCCCGCCCACCGGGGCTTAAAGAAATAGATGGGCTGCATGATGCTTCCACGCAGAGCTGAAACCGGCCACACACTAGGACTGGTAAACTGCTTAGAGGATCTAAGCCTGCCCAGGCAAAGTGGTGCGAGTCGGACCGTCCATGCTTATAAACCCTTTTGGTTTCATTGGGTGACAGGGTTTGAGATGTCATTTCATCTCAATGTCGGGTAAAAGTCCCACAAAATTGGAAGCAATGTCTCCAAAATGATCTATACAGTAGTGACGGGGACGTTAAACCTCAAATCAAACAAAAAACAAACAAGACACACTCTGATTTTTTTTTAATTATTATTATTATTATTTTCTCATCTACAGCAGCTGAAGTCTTGGCTTTGATTGCCATTTCTATTATCCTCAGCTGCTCAGTTCGAAAATATAGTATACGTTCGTAATAATATGAGCCCCGCCAAGCGAATTTGTGTCTTCAAGCATTCCGTCATGACAAATTTTAACTGCGCATGCCCAGCCATTCAGAGGGGCCAGGGATATGGCTTTCTGTCTGAAGGTTCCTCTTGATTCATTGCTTGCATGAGCGAGCAGCGAAGGTTCTGGCGAGACTGCGCAGGCTCGCCTGAACCTTCGCTGCTCGCATAGGCGATAAGTACCAAAATCGCTTGACGGGGGCCCATATATCAATGAGCTAGTTCTCGTGCAAAGAGGTACTTATCATTTCGAACTAGCGCAGTATCACCAGAAGCTTCGCCGCTCGTTAATACCTAAGTACCTTAATCCGTGTCCTGCTGAGCCCGGATTTGCCTTACCTATCAAACAATGTAGATCCAGATCAGATGGCTTCTGAAGAAGCCATCTGATCAGGATCTACATTGTTTGTCATTCAGATTATGAATTTGTTACAATTATTTGCATCAAGTGATCTGAATGGTTGATAATCAGCAGTGGGTGTGGCATATTTAAATATTCAGCGGGACAAGGGTTAATTGACTCTCCTGTATTGATCGGAGGTTATCCGTATTAACACCAGGTCAACCAATATTAACCTGAGGTCAAGTGAGGTCAAAAAAATAAATGATAATGTTTTTTAATTGTAAGCCCCCATCAACACTTTATAGGTCCTTTTGAAGACGTTGCGTCCAATTTTGTGTGGCTTTTTTCCCGACAATGAGGTGAAATGACATTTCCAGCCCTGTCACCCAATGAAACGAATATGGTATATAAGAAATTTCTTGATTAATAACATTATAGCAATAAATACCACTTTAAACCCCATGTTTTATTGAGAAAACTAGGGGTTACAGGGATGTTAATTATTTTACGCAATTCTGCTCCAGTGCAGAGATTGTGGGCACTCGTTAGAACCGCCTCAATGAGGCGGTTCTAACGAGCACCCACAACCTATGTGTGTATAATATACTTTCACCGCAGAGTGTAATCAGACGTAACGCGAGAAACTGCAACAGTGCAGTGGCAAGCAAAGCAATAACACTGTCTAACCCGTTATCACTGTCCACAATTATAGATTCTGATAACTTATATTTGCTCAGCTGTGACTTCGCGCAAATGTGACTTTTCCTAATTACGAGGGCTGATTGGTATGTTGTGAGCCTCATATTTTGTCGGACATATTGTATTAATTTCCAACATAATCCCCTTCCGTACCTATACACTTTTGCCAGCGATGTTTAAGGGCCTCGATGCCACTTTTATAGAACTCCTTTTCTTGGCTGTTCAGAAAGTCGTCCACTGCATATGTCGTCTTCATCGGACTGAAAGTGGGTGCCTGAAATAGCCGCTTTCAGGTTTGGCTGATGGAGCGAGATCAGGTGAATAAGACGGATGCTCAATCAATTTAAAGCCACAATCAAGAATGACAGCCTGATCAATCGCAGACTTGTGAACGGGAGCATTGCCCAATTGGAACAACAAACCTATAGTGAGCTTTCCGCGGCGCTTAAGTTTAATATCTGCCCGTAACTTCGTCAGAAGTGAAGTATAGTACGTGTCATTGATTGTTTGTCCATTTTTGAGATAATCTATCAGCAGAATACCATCTGCATCCAAGAAAACCGAGGTCATAACCTTCCCAGATGATGGAACAGTCTTCGCGTTCTTTGGCGGGGGTGAGCCAGGGTGCTTACAGTTTTTCGATTGTTGTTTGGCCTCTGGGGTAAAGTGACGGACCCATGTTTCATGCATAGTGAAACATCGCTGAAGAAAGCTTAAAAAGGTTAGGATTAGTAAGCGATAATGTGCGCCTGGTGTGCTTCTGATCAACTGTCAGAAGTTTTGGTACCCAACGGGCCGAAAGCTTTCTCATTGCAAGATCCTCTGTCAGAATGGCATGAACTCTTTCCTGTGAAATGCCAACTCTACTGGCTATATATCTTTCTGTGACTCGTCTGTCAGTAATAACAATAAAATGGACTTTATTGATCATTTCTCGGGTTGCAACATCGACAGGCCTTCTAAGACGGGGGACATCCTCAAGGTCGCGCTTAAACTCTGCCACCCACCTTTTCACTGTAGCATAGGAAGGGGCTGGTGTTGCTACCATATCATTATGGATACCCTTAGGTGTTAAACCTTTTTAATGCAAATATTGGATCCCTGCTCTTTCACCGATTTTGTCCATGTTGCAAAAGCTGCTTGTCTTCTTTACTTTAGAGTGCTACCTCGTCGATATAAAATGATCAAATGAGAGCAGTCCTTACGTACACGGCCCTATATAGTCAGAGAATAGTAGGACTGAAAAGAACATCCCTGTGTACCTCCTTCAATACGAAGCTCACAACATATCAGTCAGCCCTCGTACACGCAGAGTGTGACACACATGTAAGAGGTCGTAAACTGATCTGCACAGTTTTGATTTCGACATCTTAATTGGTAAAGGCGGTTCGATAATCTACTTAAGGTTGAACAAAGGCTGCTGTTACTGTTATTGCACCTTACGCCCTTGTATAAAAACAAAAGAAAATCAATGCGAAAAAAACTACTGGTAGGAGTATTCTGTTTGGCTTCTGGGGAAAACTGGTAGCCTGTCAACCACAATCTCATGGGTCGAACCGTAGAAACTCGCCTCATAATCCAGGCGTCGAGGGTTTGATCCCGGGCTTCTCCAAACTTTTTGATCCATCTTTAAACCGAGGCCCTGTCTCCGTGTGTCCCAAGTGGTTGATGAGACGTAAAACTCAACCATACACACACGAACCGTACACACTAAACTGAAGTCTTTTCCAGTAAGCGAAGAAAGTTCGAGCCATATTTAGACGAACTTTTAGTCATCGTAGTTCTGAGATCAAGCACTCGCTCAAGTTTCAGGAGAATGGAAATGCATGTACTGGATGCATCATTATTTCATAAACGAATCAAATGAGACGAATCGGGAAACCATCGATTGTCTGTTGCTATAAAACTTTAACTACACTGAAACTGAAAAAAAAAAAAAAAACGCAAACTTTCATCCAATAAAATATCAAATGCATAATTATTAGGCAGGGGCCCAGAGAATTTTTTTTTCGAAAATGGTTACCTGGAAAGTAGGACAGTTTTTGATGATTTATCTTTGAAGTTGAATCTATGCTGCATATGAAACCACTGTATGGACAACTTCTCTGAATTTCATAACGTCGCCATAGATAATAAAGTATGGTAGCCCATAAATGCAATATTAGTGTAGAGGTCTCAAAAATCCGATTTTATCTCAATTATGAGTTAGCAGTTTGAAACAAAAACAGCGTTCAGGGATTGAAATATGTCCGTTCTATTCATTAATCATATTCCCTTATAATTTTGATAACATATGTTTTAGCCTGACGCAAACAAAATTGTGTACTCGACATAACAAGAAAAAAATAAAGTTTTCTTTAGTCTCATTTGTATATGAGATGACTAAACAAGATAATTTCACCATACACAATACAATTGAAAACTATTCTAAGATCACATTCTCACCAAAAGAGGTAAGACTTTTTTTCCAATATGGCTGCCGTTTGGATAGGGCATGTTAACATATTTTTGTGAACAACTCCGTAAACTTTTAAATTGCGTACTTATACAATGGCAATGGTTCGTCAACGTCATAAAGCAGTTTTTAATTTCCATGCAAAATAGAGACTTTTAGCGGCATTGAATTTGACACGACTGGCTAAAAATGAATTCGTTTGAAAAGAGCCGGATACAGATTCATAATAAGAACCACTGACATAGAAAAGTTTACGCAGTGTAAGTTTTTTTTTTTCCAAATGACCAATTTAATGTAAATTCTGTAAACAAAAAAAAAAACGTGAGAAAGCGGTATTTTAAAATGCGGAGTCCCAGAGGGATATATTTTAGGAACATTGTTTTTTTTTATATTTATAAATGATTTAACACTGTCATTTTTGTCATGCATACGTTCCATTTGTTTATACCCATATTTTGTTTGTTGATAGTTGTTGATATTGTATGATTAATGAAGGGTCTCGTGGAAGATTGGCCTAACTAAACAAGCAACCCTCTCTAAATAAAAAAAAACTGCGTTACATTATTGAATTAAGATTAAGGAACTTACTTATTACTCACTCAATCACTCAATCACTCACTCAGTTCGTTTTCATTAAAACTTCATGGCAACTAGTTTCAGGTATCTATTCATATAAAACAATACTATGGTTGTGTAAACTTTCTGTAATCCGGTTTCCACGTTGCTTAGTTGATATTGGATTCGACGTCTTTCTATCAAAATACCGATGCAACCAATATCCCTTTCGAAATGAAGTTCTTACACAAAACATTTTTTTTTAAAATATCTCATTTAATAGTGTCACTCTCTCACAGGCATGGTTTTACGAACCAGGATTGCAAATAGATCTAAAATATATTGGTATCTCTTGAACAGATTCTTGTGTATTGTAAATTTGACGAAAAGCCTATAGTAATCCAACAGACGTATAGCTTTGTATCGTTTGAGCTACAAAGAGCAATTGCTCCAAAAGCAGTCTTGCTTCCCATGTCAATAGGAGTTCGTGTATAAAGAGCAATGACTATAAAAGGCAAAATATAAAGACATATTTCTTTCATATCGGAGTTGAGGTTCTTGTAAATATAGTTATAGAATTATATTTTTGAAATTATTGAACTATTTAGATAACTAATTCACTTGCATATAAAAAGGCAATGAATTTAAAAGGCAGTCTATAAAAAGATATTTTATTTCTGTTTTGATTTGAGATTTGCTGTAAATTTAATTATGGATTTATGTTGTTTTTGTGCAGTTACTGAGCAACTGAGATAAAGCTAAAATCAAAGCAGGTGTATAAAAAGGGAATTTAAAATAAAAGTCAAACTATAAAGAAACATTTGTAATCTTTATTACGATGTTGTTTAAATGTAATTGTTGATACTTTGGTATGAAAGAACGCTTAAAATATGACAGAATTTAGTATATGAATTGTAAAAGTGTTTTTTGTCAGCACATACATATATGTAGTGTTATTTTATGTTTTGCCTCATTAAACATCAAATATATCTTTATACTTATTATTTATTATACTGCTGCTGTATATATGTGCCATGTAAATTATGTAAATAAGCGAAGTGATATACTTTTATATGGTGCTCCTTACACCACCACAATGCTTTTTTCAAAGGATCAAATTTTCTTTGATAAAACTCATATTTTTATGAATTGGTTAATTCCTAATTTCTTTTACCTGCTTAGTTTGAGTGTGTTGTTGGGTATATTTTGTAACGCCATTTTTGTAAAAAAAAAAAATACATGTTTAATTTTACCTACAGTAAAATGGTTGACGCTTTGACAAGCTTTACAAACATTTTGTAAGGAAAAATGCTTATAGAGGGCAAAATATAAATTAAAAAGAAACAAACAAAATCAAATAAACTATTTAAAATGAAAGCTGAACAAAAACTATAAAAAGAACAAAATGAAAAAAAAAACAACAAAAAAAAAAAAACAAGCAAACCAAAAAAAAAAAAAATAAAATAAAACTAGAATTCATAGGACACGGATGGCCCCGCCTGAAAATATATTAATGTTAGTATTAATCCATAGAAAGGTTTTTGACATTTAACCTCTAAGTATGACCTTGGAGGTATGACCATGGGTTTTGCGCATGACACATCAACTCATCATAATAAACATTTCTGCAAAGTAATTTCAAAACCCATACATAAATAAGAAAGTTATTGACTGTGTTTAAGTTTTGGGCCTTTGTTGTTTGACATTTGACCTCTTAGTACGACCTTGACCTTGGAGGTACAGACCTTGGTTTTGCAAGCGATACATCGTCTCATGATGGGGAATATTTCTGCGAAGTACTTTCAAAATCCATCTTGAAGTAAGTAAGTTATTGACCGTATTTAAGTTTTGGATCCATTTTTTATCTTTGACCTCTAAGTACGACCTTTACCTTGGAGGTATGGACCTTGCTTTTATGTGTTACACATTGTCTCATGATGATGAATATTTCTGCCAAGTAAATTCTAAATATATTCAGAAATATGAAAGTTATTGACTGCGTTTAAGTTTCAGGCCCCTTTTCTAAGTATGACCTTGACCTGAGAGGTACGGACCTTGAATTTACGCGTAACTTATCGTCCCATGATGGTTAACATTTCTGCAAATCAAATTCAAAATCCATCTAGAAATAAGAACGTTATTGACTGCGTTTAAGTTTCGGACTAACGGACGGACGAACGGACGGACGGACAGGGGCAACACTATATGCCCTTTCCACCATTCTTCGAATGGTTCGGGCATAAAATATAAAGACTATCGAGGGGGATGTCTTTCGTAGATTGTTTCATTTATTACATGTTACAGCAGAATAGCATACTGAAAAATATGAAAAAGTATACATTAACTTAAGTTTTCTATTCATGAAGTCTGCAATCACCACCTGATGATGACTCGAAGAGGAGTCAAAATAGTTTTCAATGTCAAAACTCGATTCTATATTTCGTACTTTTTGTCTTATATTGAATAAGTGACTCGTTCAAATAACATCAATGTAATGCTTTGCAAGGCTAGTTTAAAACACCCAAAACGGTAGAAGATATTACCTGACATAGATTTAACGGGTCCGGAGCCTGTGCAACATTGTGTTATTCACCGTGGCGCAAATATTTCGCTTAACTGCTGTATGCTGAATGGGTTTGTTGGTGTTGGTATTATAACTGGTGTTATAATATGTATTGCTTATTTTTTTTTATTTTCAGCTGAGATGTTTAATACTTTCATAACAAACTGTCGCCTTCTCAGAACATACAACAGTAATTATTAAGCAGAATAAATGACATTTATAATCTTGTTTGTGTTATTTACAGCACGTTGAAGTCACTTTAGTAATTCTAATAACAAAACGGCTTTTCATACAAAAAAGGCTTTTAATGCCAAATTCGCAATCCGCAACGGATGTCCATACAGTGGTTTTGAATTACCTATACTTTTAGCATTTTATATGCAAGAAATCAGCTGTCCTACTTTCCAGGTATTTATCGAGATATACTGTATGTCGTACGTTACATGTCTTTTGCGAACTTCCGATTTTTGTCTGTTTACCTGTTTACTGATGATTGGTTTCTCATTCTTTGTTTTGTCTGTTTGTTTGTTTGATTTGAGGTTTAACGTCCCCCTCAACACTGTATAGGTCTTTTTGAAGACATTTCTTCCAATTCTGTGGGACATTTACCCGATATTGAGATGAAATGACATCTCAAGCTCTGTCGCCCAATTAAACCAATATGGTTTATAAGCATGCATGGTCCGACTCGCCCCGCTTTGCCTGGCCAGGCTTAGATCCTCTAAGCAGTTTACCAGTACTCGTGTGTGGTCGGTTTCAGCTCTGCGTGGAAGCATCATGCAGCCCATCTATTTTTTCAGCCCCGATTGGCGGGGCCGTTGTTTGGAATGGTATTTTTTGAATAAAACAGGCGGTGTTATCTAAAGCAATCTTCAAACATATATGTATATGTGTATGTTATATTCATAAAATAGAAGTGAAGGCAATGATCAGGAATCGATACAATCAACCAACAGCTCCCAACAGAGACACCAATGGGAAAGAAACGCAAACATGAAACAATACCCCTATGGGAACATAAATAGCGGAAAGTAACAAGGACAGTTACTGTACCACAAAATGGCCAATTGGCTATCCAAAACAAAATAATATAAGCGATACAAACGCTCAAATACAAACCGTAACAAAAATAAACCGCGACAGAAGAAACGCCTTGGAACGGTCAGTGGCACGAATTCCACTGGGGGGGTGGGGAAGCTTAAATCGCGATTAGACAAATGATTTGTTCAGTCTCCATGAAGGCCTCCTAACTCGTCAGTGCAACATCTCCGTGAACAAAAAATAGATCAAACAACCACAGAGATTAAGGATTCGACAGCAAGAAACCAATGAAATCATGCTGGAGTAAAAGAAAACCAACAGACTCCGATGGGCCCGACCAGAGACAGAGCATCAGACACCAACCAACATTACACAGAATTAGATACTCTAATTCTCACTACTGGAAAAGTCATAGAACCTGAGGTCTGCCCCAACAGCGTGCAATTAAAGAGAGAAGCAAAGTTGGCAACCGTGATTGGAATAACTACTATGCATGCAGTCTGTCGTATAACATTTATGATGTACCCAATTTTTTATATCGAAGTTGCGTAGTTTATGGTACCGATAACCCTAGCAGTTGACTATTTATTACGAGTGTTGAAGTCAGTTACATTACTACACACTAACAAAATCGAATTAACTGCGAAATATAAACGGCATAGGATGGCGCACGAGGAACATCACCATCCAAAAAAGGAACATTTACAATCTTAAAATCAAAATCATCGCGTTTATCATAAATTTTGCAAGAAACAAACCTATCTACAATAGATAGATGTAAATCCAAAAACGGGGCCTCGGTATCAGAAGCATTTGCTTTATTTAACTGAAGTTCTGGGGGTGGGGGGGGGGGTTGGGGGGATTTGACTGATCAAACCATCGAAGAAGGTATTGTCAATATCCTATAAGCCATCAAAATATCTAGTAGTCGAGCTACAAGCTTCAATCATTTCAGATTGGTTTTCAGCAGAAAGGGACACCATGAAGTCTCTCTCATAACAACACGAAAACAGATTAAAGATAAAGTCATATTTCGGTGGCTCGAACTCTGATAGCTCGTTTACTATGACTGTTGCGAACCCAGTAAATTCTTTCCATTGCTCCAAATAGCAAATATCATTTCAAAAACACGCCTATACATACAAATATAGTGTGAACGTTACCGCCGAAAAAACAAAATTGTTAAGATGAAACGTTGTGATACATTTCTTAGTTCTGCTCACAATATAGAGTGTTGGGAATCGTTAGAACAGCCTCATCGAGGCGGTTCTTTAAAATATAGAGTGTGTGTTCTCGTTATGACCGATGAGGCGGTTCTAACGAATGCCCGCAAACTATATTTTAGAGCAGAAATAAGAAAAATAGGTTCTGTTGCGGTTTATTTATGTTGTTGTTTGTTACTTACTGTGTGTATCACTTGTGTCTTTTGTTTTGGATGGTCATTTGGCCATTTAGTGGGAAAGTAACTGTCCTTATGGTCTTCCTTTGTTTGGGTTTCCATTATGGTCTGGTCGCTTCATGTTTGTGTTTCTTTCCCTTTGGTGTCTTCGATGGGTGGAGTAAGTTAATTGTATCGATTCCTGATCTTTGTTTTACTTTTACTTTACCACAGTTCCAAGTCCGTGCTTTTGCTGTGGTTCCTTCATGTTTCGTATGGGTGGTTTTGCTTCTTTCCCTAATCATATATGTTTTTACGTTGATGATTCTGATTCTTCCCCCTTTTTGGTTGTTCATTTTAGTTACGTTTGTCCTTCCAGTTTAATATCTGTCATCATCAGGAAAACACGCCTATATAATTTTGACCCCTTTGAACCCCACTTTTATATAGTAAAACTGGGGTTTACATGGGTAAACCTTATTTTTCTTATTTCTGCTCTAAAATATAGACTGTGGGTACTCGTTAGAACCGCCTCGATGAGGCGGTTCTAACGAGTTCCCACAATCTATATGTTGAGCAGAAATAAGAAAATATCACATTTTTTCATCTTAAAAATTTCATTTTTTCGGCGATAAAGGTGGCAATGTATTTGTATAGGCGTGTTTGCGTAATGTGTTGGCGATTCTGATTCTTTCCCCCATTATGTATATTGCTCCCTTTTAGTCAGGTTGAGATATTCTCAGTCACCCCCTGTTTGGAAAAGAGCCGCTGACTCTAATTATCTGTTGTCTACATGTATTTTGTTTACTGTCGTCACTCCATGTTTCGACTTCTTTCCCTATAGTGATCTCTCAATTCCTGATCGTTTCCGTTTTCAATTACTATATAAAAGTAGGGTTCATGGGGGTCGAAATTACATATACAGTAGAACTTCGGTGGCTCGAACACCGATGGCTCGTTTACCATGGATGTGTCGAACCCATTCTTGAGCCCCTAGCGAAATCCTCTACATAAGAAATAGTGGGGGTTAATTAAGGAGATTTTGGTCTTTAATCTTGCAAATGTATGCTGTGTGTACTCATTAGAATCGCCTCGATGAGGCGATTCTAATAAGTACACACAGCATACATATTCATTATAGAACACCGAAAAGATGTCTAAAAGTATCTCGTTATGCCTCCTGACAGTAACCCTCAGTGGCTCGAACTACCCCTGTCTCGAACAGATTTTCGAGGTCCCAAAGGTGTTCGAGCCATTGAAGTTCGACTATATAATGTATATAGGCGTATTTTCGTGATGCTATTGATAATTTTCTATCTTCTATTAATAATGAGATTATGGTGTATTCATTAGAATCGCCTCGTTGAATACACACAACGAACTTTTTCAAGAAAAAAAAATGGAATAAAAAACTTCTCCTTAAATTATCTTAAACATGATGACTATCTGGAGCCCAGAGAAGAATATTATTCACCACGTGAACAAGTTTGTGAAATGAACACCCCCTAAACCCCATTTTATATAGAGAAAACTAGGGTTTACGGGGGTATACATTATTTTTCTTATTTCTGCTCCAAGATATAGGTTGTGGGTGCTCGTTAGAACCGCCTCAATGAGGCGGTTCTAACGAGCACCTACAACCTATGTTTGCAGCACAAAGAAGAAAAATATAACAGATTTGTATCAGAAAAGTAGCCATTTTGGAGTTGCGAAAAAATGCACTATGTCACACGGGTGTGTTATCGTAATGGTTCTCTATGGAATCAAAAGCCGGTTCCAATAAACCATGGTAACTGGGCTATTCGAGTTCGATCCCCCATGAAAGTTCCACTGCATATTGATAACATATTGGTAAATGTCTGAAATGATTCGTAAATGCTGATGTTGTAGCTCATATATACATTTTAAGAAAAGTCATAGGGTAATGAACATTCCAGCTTTATATAAGCAAACTGGTTGTACTATGGTGAGTGAGTGAGTGTTTGAGTTTTCCGTCCCACCAACAGCTAAGGTCATACGGAGACGGGACCTCGGTTTAAAGACTCATCCGAAAGTCTGGAGAAGCCCGGGATCGATCCTGCGATCCCTTGTTTACAAGACGAGTAGCATAACCACTACATGACGGAGGCTTCGTTGTACTGTGGTATACATTCTTCTTCTTATTTGTGCTGTGCGTACTCATTTAAGGGGAATGGGAACACCTACTCATTTCCTGCAAAAGTATTTTTGTCTCCCATGTCAATTGCGGTCAAGGAAAGAACTTTTGGTGGGACAGGGCTTGTAGAAAAGCCGACAGGAAGTCCCGAAAGTTGTCTCCCTTTGAAAAATGATGGAAAAATCTGGCAGATGTTCCTATTTCTCTTCAGCGGTTCGTACGAGCTCTTCAACCTATGTTTTTAATGTAATAAGAAAACAATGTCACATAGGTTCATCAGACAAATAACCTTTTATGAGGTATAACAGAATGCACAATATATGAGCCCCGCCAAGCGAATTTGTGTCTTCGAGCATTCCGTCATGACAAATTTTAACTGCGCATGCCCAGCCATTCAGAGGGGCCAGGGATGTGGCTTTCTGTCTGACGGTTCCTCTTAATTCACTGCTTGTATGAGCGAGCAGCGAAGGTTCTGGCGAGACTGCGCGGATGCGCAGGCTCGCCTGAACCTTCGCTGCTCGCATAGGCGATAAGTACCAAAATCGCTTGACGGGGCCCATATGTCAAATGGATGCGTTATTGTCATGTAATGGTAATCCGCTGCAAGCTGGGCATCTTAATCAATAGTGTCTGACAAGTGGGCGTAATAAAATGTTCATTTTGTTGCAGCCGCTCTGTTAATGGTATGTCTAACTCATTTATGACAGAAGAAGCTTAATACCGGTCCATTTCCAAATAAAGGGGTGTTAGGTTTGTTTTGTTTGTGGAACGTTTTACAAAAGGAGAGAAAAGAAAGAGCTTCCAATATATAGCATCTGATCTAGGCCTACACGGTATGCCAGTATAACAATAATGAGACACTATGCATGCATGGGTTAAACTGACTTGACTTGACTTGATAGATTTTGATAAACTGCACTGAGCAGTCCAGATAAATTGGCAGTCTTATAAAGGCAGTCAATGTCACATTTCCCGAATATCAATGAATCATGGTCTCTCTGTAGCCGCAATCAGTGTGTGGCTGCTAGCTGCACGATCAGCGTGTGGGACTGTGGCCAGAAACGACGTTTGTGGAGAACAAAACATAGTTGCTGGCCGCTGTCTCATTTGGTCTCTGTCGAATGTAATTATGTTAGCGCGCAACAAACATGGCTAGAAACTCTGTGCGACCAGCGAAGACCCAGACAAGCCTCTGCTTCAACAAAGTGTTCAGACTCTTCGCTTATTTTCATTGGTTAGACGAGATGCTGTTTAAGATTTCAGTGGATAGCGAAAACGGATCAGTCTGTGCATCGGAACAAGGTGATCTCAGTCTTGTCTGGTCGCACTGTATTCCTTTCGGATTTGGCGCATCACCATTTAACCCATTTTGTACCGGAACCCCCAGAACGGATAGTTGGCGTCTGATCGGGGCCTACCCCAGCAGGCACACGTCGCTAGGGCAACGTCAGGTCAACGTCGGTGCAACGTCCTGACGTTGCACCGACGTTGGTCCGACGTTGCATAAACGTCGTGACGTTGAAATGACGTTTATATGACGTCACAATTACGTCATGTGCCTGCTGGGACACTGTTTGCAAAACGTTCCGCCATTTCCAAGCAGATTTTGAAGAAAACACAACCTGACACCCCTTAATTTTGAAAATGACTCCTGTTATATATACAAAGGAAGATTTCATTTGGTACAAAAGGAGGAATTTCCTGCTGCAGCGCTTGCATCAGACTAAATGCAGCTACAATATCCAACATATAAATTAGCTATCCTATGTTAAAAGAAAGCTAACATTTTCCTATGCATTGTCTTCACATATATTTAGACGCATGACTGTTTGTATGGTGCTGCCCCAAGTGTCTGACCACAATGTCATAGCTCTGGGCTGTAAAGCTCTGAACAAACTGCGCCTTGGCGAAAGGCTTGTGTTAGTCTTTGCTGCTTGCATATGCGAAAAATATCCTTTTTATCTGAAGCTGGCTCAAATGTCTGGCTTTAACGACTGGTAAGTTCTTTATGTCGAGTTAAATATACCAGCATTCCGAGCTTATGGGTTTAATTGACTATCTTGCATAATTTCAGTTTTAGAAGAGTACATATCTGGAAACGAATGCACTTTCTTATTCTGCCTGAAACAATGAAACTGCCTCGTAGTGGAAATCTTACTCTTTATGAAAACACGCCTATTCACATTATATATTTTACCACCAGAAAAAAAAAACACGAAAATTCTCCAATAAAAAAAGAACTAGAACTGTCAGAGGAACTGACTATAGCCCCGCTATAGCCCTGTCAGAGGAGAAAGACTCATGAATTAAAGGTAAAGACTTGTGAGAGGGTTAAATCCCTAACAAGGTACCTACGCCTTATAGACTTTTCGCGTTATTAGATCTGAAAAACAGTCTAAGTTAAGAAATAGGTTTTGGATAATGAAAAAAAGCACATGCACATCTTCAGACCTATATGAAAACACCTGTTACATTTCAAAAGGATTGACTAGAACTGTAAGAGGAGTTGCGATCACAAGGTAGCAACTCCCTATACATTTTAACATTAGTAGATCTCAAAAATTGTCTAAGTTAAAAAAGGTGAAATAAGTGAACAAAATTATTTAAGGATAATGAAAAAAGAATATGCACATCTTCAGACCTATATGAAAACACCTGTAAAGTTTCAAAAGGATTGACCTAGAACTGTAAGAGGAGTTGCGGTAACAAGGTAGCTACTCCCTATACATTTTAACATTAGTAGATCTCAAAAATAGTCTAAGTTAAAAAAGGTGAAATAAGTGAAAAAAATTATTTAAGGATAATGAAAAAATAATATGCACATCTTCAGACCTATATGAAAACACCTGTAAAGTTTCAAAAGGATTGACCTAGAACTGTAAGAGGAGTTGCGGTAACAACGTACCCACTATTAAATATTACAGACAGACAGACAGACAGACGGAATTCCGGACAAATTACAGACAGACTGACAGACAGACAGACGGAATTCCGGACAAGCCAAATCCAATATAGCCCCAACTTTTTCAAAGCGGGGCTATAAAAAATGTGATATTTTTCTAATTTCTGCTGACGATATAGCTTGTTTGTACACGTTAGAATCGACTCAGCAGTTCTAACGAGTACCCGCATTGTAAATTGTAGTGCAGAAATAACACAACTGTAGAATAAGGTTTACAAGTGTAAAACCAAGTTTTACATGTTGCATTTAAAATCATGTTTTACATCTACTATATAAAAGTGGGGTTCAAGGGGGTCAGAATTATATAGGCTGTTTTCGTGATGTTAGAACCCTAGTGAATTCTTCGCATACAGATAGCACAAGATAAACGACAGCGGACAACATTTAAGGAACATTTTCTTACTGTCTTTCGATGAGGCGAATCTAATGAGTACAGACACCATACATTTATTTTACAGAACATCCAAAGATTTACATACTTTATTCCATCACGAAAACACGTCTATATAATTTTGACCCCCTTATACAGTAAAACTGGGGTTAACAGGGGTAAACCTTATTTTTCTTATTTCCGCTCTAAAATATTGATTGTGGGTACTCGTTAGAACCGCCTCGATGAGCAGAAATAAGAAAAATGTCACAATTTTTCATCTTAAAATTATCGTTTTTTACGGCGATATAGTTTACAATGTACAGTAAAATTCCTATATTAAGACCACCTTTGGGAATGTTCAAAAGTGGTCTTTAAGTCCACTTTTGAACAGTCCCAAAGGTGGTCTCTTATAAGGAGACACTGAGTGCAAAAAACGCAAAGAAAGAATGACCGAAACCTTCTTAATAAGCTTTTAAGAGCACATTTAGTCTTAATTTTGGGTGGTCTAAATAGCGGCATTTTACTGTATTTGTTTCGGTGTGTTTTGGTAATGTTCATGACGTGATATACCTCAATCTTGATATACCTCAATCTCGATATATCTCAATCTTGGTATACCTCAATCTTGATATACCTGTACCTCAATCTCGAAACAAATCGTGGTCCCAAAGGTGTTAGAGTTATTGAAGTTCGACTGAACTGAGCATAAATACGGGATCATCTAAAACCCGTGACGAAGCAAACCCCCGTTACGGTCTTATACGTTTCATTTCCGGAAAACTGTGACGGAAGTGTGTTCCGTGTCGCTGTCGGCGCATGTTTTCTTCCACCTGCAAAAACATGTAATTACACGCATTTCACAAATAATTTTATTTACTAATATTCCTATGACTTAAAGTTTTTTTCTTTGGCATTTTGTAAATATATGCAATGCCATCTGAAGGAATTTCAGATTCTCATTACGCAAACACGCCTATACAAATACGAGCGTACATTGCCACCCTTATCGCCGAAAAAATGAAAATGTTATGATGAAAAATTGTGATATTTTTCTTATTTCTGCTCAAAATATAGATTATGGGCATTCGTTAGAACCACCTCATCGAGGCGGGACTAACGAGTACGGGCACAATCTATATTTTAGAGCAGAAATAAGAACAATAAGGTATACCCTCGGAAACCCCCGTTTTACTATATAAAAGTGGGGTTCAAGGGGGTCAAAATTATATAGGCGTGTTTTCGTGATGTTCTATTCCTTGACATGAAGGAATGGTACCAAATTTGACACTTGTCGCAATGACATACTGTCCTTCCTCCGGCATCTGACAAGTGCAAAATACCTTAAGATATGCCGAAAATCTTACACCGTAGGCAAATGTTGACGTCCTTGTCCTTGCCGGAAACAGTTACAGCTCGAGCTGCTCTAAGCAGGTTATTAAATGTCCACGCATCAGTTCTGTGCCATACTATTGGGTGGTGGGGTCTGTTCCGAAGGCCACCGCAACAACGTTTGCTATGGCATACAAGCCACAGTCATCGGTGTTGTTGTTATAAATGTCATTAGAATACAGAATTTAAGGGTTAATTGCAATTCTCCATTCACGACTATTTACTTTATATTGCATAAATATAAAGGTCAATCTGATCGCTGTACTTCCGTGTTAAACTCTACATCTATAATGTCTACGCTCATGGGTGTAGACAACCATTGTTCGGAGAAACTTCAATGACTTGAATACGAATGAGTCGTTTACCATGGCTAAGTCTAACTCGTTCCTGAGTCTCTAGAAAATTCTCTGTCTACTTCCGGATAACAATTTTTTAGGGATAAATTTTCGAGGTTTTTTTTCATTTTTATCTTGAAAAGGTGTATTGTGAGTATTCATTAGAATCGCCTCGATGTACAAGATGGCCGCCAGTGCTAAAAACAGATAAATCTTCAAACTCCAAATTCCCCTATACGCATTGGCCAATTTCAATCAAAATTCCTAGAAATGTTACATAGGTGACCCTATACCAAAATAGCAAAAACGGTTCAGATCCGATGAACAAAATGGGCATCAGAGCTAAAGATAGAAGAAAACCATTTCTGAATGACAACTTTCTTCACATTTGGTCCAAACGCCACAGACAAATACCTTAAACGGTAGCGCTCTAACGAACAGATGGCTGCTACAGCTAAAATAGAAACACAAGTTTTAAGTGACAAATTATATGTGTATGCCTTTGTGGTCCATTTGCATTCAAACTTCACAGGAAGATTGCTTAGGTGACTCTGTACCAAACTAGCTATATTGCTTCTGCTCGAATGAAAAATGTGACTACCGGGAAAAAGTGCCACAAAATTGGAAGCAACGTTTCCAAAATGACCTAAATAGTGTTGACGAGGACGTTAAACCTCAATTCAAACAAACAATTTATAGTCAGTTAAACGCCTTTAATTCACTAAATACACTAAAATTCCTTTATTAAGACCACCTTTGGGACTGTTCAGACGATGTCTTTAAGACCACTTTTGAACAGTCCCATAGGTGGTCTTTGACCAGGCGGCACTGCGTGTAGAAGACGCAAAGAAAAAATGCAACTTTCTAAATAAGCTTCTTAAAGCAGAATTAGTCTCAATCAATTTTTGGTGGTCTTACTAGCGTAATTTTACTGTATATGTATATTTGTTTGTTTGATTTGAGGTTTAACGTCCCCGTCAACACTGTATAGGTCATTTTGGAGACGTTGCTTCCAATTTTGTGGGACTTTTACCCGACATTGAGATGAAATGACCTCTCAAGCACTTTCGCCCAATGAAACCAATAGGGTTTATAAGCATGGACGGTCCGACTCGCACCGCTTTGCCTGGGCAGGCTTAGATCCTCTAAGTGGTTTACCAGCACTCGTGTGCGGGTCAGATTCATTTCTGCGTTGAAGCATCATGCAGCCCACCTATTTCTTCAAGCCCCGATGGGCTGGGGCGGTCTGTATATGTATAAGTATATGATTAATATGAATATCTGGAGTTATGGGAAGAATTCTCAAGGAATTTCAGAACGGGTTTGAATTAGACACGGTAAATGGGCCATTCGTGTAAGAGTTATCGATATTTCACTATACGAAAACACGCCTGTAATAATACACTGTAAATTTTACCGCCGAAAAACGACAATTTTCAGGTGAAAACTTGTGGTATTGTTTCTTATTTCTGCTCAATATATAGATTGTGGGTGCATGTTGGAACCGCCTCATCGTGGCGGTTCTAACGAGTACCCACAATCTATGTTTTTGAGCAGAAATAAAAAAAATAATGTAAACCCCTGACAACCCCAGTTGTACTATATAAAAGTGGGGTTCAAGGGGATCAAAATTATAGAGGCTTTTTTTCGTGATGTATCGTCTTAACCCTTGTCCTGCTGAATATTCATATATGCCACACCCACTACCGATTATCAACCAATCAGATTACTTGATGCAAATTATTGCAACAAATTCATAAACTGAATGACAAACAATGTAGATCCTGATCAGATGGCTTCTTCAGAAGCCATCTGATCTGGATCTTCATTGTTTGAAAGATAAGACATATCCGGGATCAGCAGGACAAGGGTTAAACAAATATGCAAACTGCCAAATATGTTAGAGACGTGGAAGTGCAGATGAACTAACACTGGCAGGCTACCTTTAACATATTGATCAGTGTGAAGCTAGTGATTAAATTTGTATGTATAGAGTACTCTACATCTGACAGCGGTCAGAAGAAATTAAGCGTTTGACGTCATCCGTGTTATCCAGTCATTTTGAATCTGTTTTTAATGTCTTATGTTGTCTCATCCTTAGACTCTTGCCCGTATAAATTAACCATATTAACACAAATATCAATTTCGTGGTGAAAACAGAAAGGGTAATAACAGATATAGAAAATATAATTCCTATGTTCACCATGAGATAAATGGCCAGATGCTAATGGACGATTGTGATATAGGGCTCCATATATCAGAATTATACCGTTATTCCTTTTTGTGATGAGTGAAACAGGTTCTATAAAATGGTTATTCTTTGGAAGTAAAGAATACACCGCGGAACTGAACAGTATGGACTAGCATTTCTTGCACACTAGATAAGGAAATCCGTAATTTCAGCCGGGAATAGAAATTCTGTTCTAACCCTGGTGTTCTTACCCAAAATCGAATATTCTCGCGTGTTTGAGTTAAGGGGCTCTTACACTGTCACGACTTTGACCACGATTGTCCACGACTGTCCACGACCAATTGGGACCATGAAAATCGTGGCAAATCGGGGCATACACGGTTCCGATTTCATTACCCTACGAATACTCACGACATTGCTACGACACTTCTACGAACAATCACGATTGCTGTACGATAATGGAGCCGATCTACAACGATCCTCTACGATCGACTACGATGTCTTACGATCCTCTAGGATTCTTCTACGACTGCACCACGATTGCTTCAAGATATCAGACGATCATACACGATTTCTCACGATCCCTGCAAGACTGCTCTACGACCAAGGCACGATCATCAAAGACTCAGTACGATCATGGCGGATTCGATACGATTTACTCACGATTAACCAAGACTTCTCCCGATTCGTCAGGATTTATAACGATCTGGGTATATAAAAGTGTTCATCAAATGCACAGTGTCATTCAGTTTCAACCATTTCTGTAGAGAGCATCTGACGACAATTTTTATGCAGCCAGGTCAAAGGCTTCTGTATCTTCAAAATTTAGTTCAGCTCGAACAAGACATGATCGAAAATGACATTGCAATGGCTGAACAACTGGAGGTGCAGAGGAACAGGAGGGACAGGTGACAGTTGACCATAGTTGCTTGGGTAATTATATGTACAAAGTTACGTGGAGAAAGTAGTGCGTTCGACGTAGCGTCGGGATAAATCGCGCTAGCGTCGCCATCAATCGTAGTGCATTCCTGGTGAATCTTGCATTGTCGTGAGCAGTCGTCATGATATCGTAGTAGATCGTACGGCAGTCGCAACGGAATCGTAGAGGCATCGTAGATGATCTTGTCTCGTCGTAGCACAATCGTGGTAGAATTCAGTCACGATTATTCACGATTGGCCACGATTACCACGACGACGGCTCACGACTGACCTACGATTTCTCTACGACCGCTCTACGATTTGAAAAATGATGCCGACTCGTCACGAATGTTTTGAACATGTCCAAAACAGTCGTGGTCACTCCCGAACTATCACGATCAACCACGATTCCTCAAGATCTCTGCCGACTTCTCTACGACGTTGTTCACGATTTACCACGATTTAAAAAATCGTGGTGAGTCGTGGCCAAAATCGTGACAGTGTAAGAGCCCCTAAATGCACTGATTGAATACGACCTCATATGCGCCGTCGTTTAAGGGGCTCTTACACTGTCACGATTTTGGCCACGATTGTCCACGACTGTCCACGACCAATGGGGACCATGAAAATCGTTGCAAATCGGGGCATACACGGTCCCGATTTCACTACCCTACGAATACTCACGACATTGCTACGACACTTCTACGAACAATCACGATTGCTGTACGATAATGGAGCCGATTTACAACGATCCTCCACGATCGACCACGATGTTTTACGATTCTCTAGGATTTTTCTACGACTGCACCACGATTGCTTCAAGATATCAGACGATCATACACGATTTCTCACGATCCCTGCAAGACTGCTCTGCGACCAAGGCCGAATTGGCACGATGATCAAAGACTCAGTACGATCATGGAGGATTCGATACGATTTACTCACGATTAACCAAGACGTCTCCCGATTCTTCAGGATTTATTACGATCTGGGTATATAAAAGTGTTCGTTGGGATAAATCGTGCTAGCGTCGTCATCAATCGTAGTGCATTCCTGGTGAATCTTGCATTGTCCTGAGCAGTCGTCGTGATATCGTAATAGATCGTACGGCAGTCGCAACGGAATCGCAGAGGCGTCGTAGATGATCTTGTCTCGTCGTAGCTCAATCGTGGTAGAATTCAGTCACGATTATTCACGATTGGCCACGACTGAGCTAGATTTCTCTACGACCGCTTTACGATATGAAATATGATGCCGACTCGTCACGAATGTTTTGAACATGTCCAAAACAGTCGTGGTCACTCCCGAACTATCAACCACGATTCCTCAAGATCTCTGCCGACTTCTCTACGACGTTGTTCACGATTTACCACGATTTAAAAAATCGTGGTGAGTCGTGGCCAAAATCGTGACAGTGTAAGAGCCCCTTAGGCTGACGTCAACGCACGACTTAACATCACTGAGTGCCATCACAATATGGCGGACGTCGGCAAACGAAGTGACTGCAGTATTAAAAACCCACGCTCAGAAAAATCCGTCCCTCGGGATCACTGTCCGGCATTACTCGGCAAGCCTCGTGATGCCGGACATTGACCCTCGGGACGACCCTCCATCCACCCCTTACACCCATGTAAGATTCTTATATTCCAGGTCTCGGCAGTACAGCAAGAAAACATTTCGAAATATAGGGGCGCTAGGACGAGTTATTTTTATTTATTTATTTATTTTTTTTAATTTTATATTTTATCAATTTTGCAAACAGTGAAAAGCGCTGATCAGAAGCCCCAGCCTGCGGCATGCGCTGTTTGCCAAACATTTCCTTTTTGGTATTTCCCGTCTAAAATAGGTCAACAGATACTGTCATTCATATGGCATTAAAACAACACACCCGTGTCCTTAAGGGGAATGGACATGTATTCTCGCGGATATGTATTCTCGCGTTGATTGTATTTTTCGGCCATAACAAACCGCTGCACCGCCTAGCGAATGTTTTCGTTGGATAATGCCCGTCAGAGAGGGACACCTTCCGTTGACACACTTAGATTTGAGAAATGTATCATTTAAACATGTTGAAGTTTTCAATGTGACAGCATTTTATACACAATACGAACATCATCAGTAATACTAGCCTGTATACCCATCTCCTTCAGAAACCCCATATTCAGTCAAAAATATATACAATCACATGACGAAGACTGGCCTATGACATGTGCATAATGAGGTGTTTAGAGACCATGACTATCCACCTGACAAAATATTATAATTAACGCGAGGTCAAATGCCTCTCCTTTCAAAATGGCGGAGGAGCAGTAACTGTCTATCGCAATGCTGCTTTCTTCAAAACATGAACGGGCTGGAAATATTGTTTGCTGAAAAACTAAATTAGATAACAAGCATTGTTGATTGAGCTTATGTTTCTATATTATTTAATTCAGTATTTTTTTTCTGTCTTAAGTACCGCGTGAATACATAACACCGGGCTACCTTCAAAGGCGTTAATCAAGTGTGTGACGTGCTACCGTTTAATGGTCTAAGATGGCTGATGAGATCAATTTGAGCTCTGAACTGCCTGTTACAGACACAGCAAGAGATGTGCGGGAGATCCTCATTATAGCGACAGCATTTGTTACCCAACGCTTTACATACCGTTATCAGGTTGTAAAGAATTGGCCACAATAAAGAATCTCAATAAGGTGTAGTATAATAGGTAATAAAGCCCCAGCCCCGACCCCAACCTAATACTCCAAGAAACAAATGTTGTGGATATCTGTTAGAATCGCCTCGTCGAGGCGATTCTAACAAATATCCACAGCATCTGTTTTTGAATTAACAAATTAAACATTCTTGAATATCTCCATCATAACCTCCCATCTTGAGCCAAGGATTCGTTCCATTGAACGTTGTAACGAGTTTTGTCGTTTTATTTAAGAAATAGATCAGCTCTAACTGTGATTTGTTGAGTAATAAATCACAGTTTGTCGGCCAGTTGTAAGTAGACAAATCACGCGCGCTTCGCGCTCGTGATTTAATCTACTTTACAACTGACCCCCAAACTGTGGTTTATTACTCAACAAATCACAGACTGGAGCTGGTCTATTTCGATTCTAACACGCTGAAAATCGGTAATTATGTTGTTGTTTCCTTCAAAAATCTCGCAACTATTCGCCATTGTTAGAAGAAATCCCGACTGAAACTCACGCATTTATATCCTTTTCTAACGTTTTCGATGCGAGAAAATGACGTTACACCGTCCAACGTCAAGGAAATCGACTAGTGTCGTAATAAATTGGGAGTTTTTAGTGACGTCACCGATCACGCTCTTCCGAACTTCGAATTCACAGTTTCTTTCCATTGCCTATATAGGCGCGGTGTGTTAGAATAATCGGTATAAAGAGATTTACCTGTATGAAGACGAAAACTTTATTTCTGCTCTGCTTCGCCGTTTTTCCTTTTTTTTTCTGATGATGCCCCGCCACTTTGTTCGATCCTGTGCAATTTGTTCCGACAATTCTCTTGGCATGTTGATGCCACCAATGGAGATATTGAGGGTGTCCTTGTATCGCTTCTTCTGGCCCACGTTTTCCACAATTATAGTCGAGTTTGTTTGGCAAACGTTGATAACAAGGTCTGTCCGCCTTAAATGTGTAGTTTCAAAGGGATGCAACATACGTATACTTCGCATCCCTGCCTTTTTCAGGAACTCTGTGCCATGAATCTTATCCTGTCTTGCAACTTATATTAGAAGACTTTTAAGTTTGTTTGTTTGATCTGAGGTTTAACGTCCCCATCAACACTGTATATGCCATTTTGATGACATTGCTTCCAACTTTGTGGGACTTTTACCCGAAATTGAGATGAAATGACATCTCAAGTGCTGTCGCCCATGAAACCAATAGGTTTATAAGCATGGCCGGTCCGACTCACAACACCACTGAAGAAACAGATGGTCTGCATGATGCTTCCAAGCAGAGCTGAAAGCGACCGCACACAAGTACTGGTAAACCGCTTAGCATGCCCGGGTAAAGCGATGCAAGTCCATGCTTATAAACGCTATTGAGCGGCAGGGCTTGAGATGTCATTTCATCTCATTGTCGGGTACAAGTCCCACAAAATTGGAAGCAACGTCTCCAAAATGACCTTTACAGTGTTGACGGGGACGTTAAACCTAAAACAAACAAGCACATATGCTAGGGTATAAAAGCTGATTACTAAAATCAGGTAATACATGCAAATACTTACACATTGTTTGTCCTAAAGCAAATCATGACGCAAATACCATATACTTGAATGACAGCATTTTGCAAGCCTTTGTCTTGCTTATTGCCACTTTTTATACATCATAAATTAGTGTCAGATGTTTTTGTGTGTTTAAGGTGTGGGAATATTACTCCGTGAATACGCCTATCGTCGCTTTTATAAGCACCCTTGTTAACCTCAGTTATAAACACAGATAAACAACAACAAAACCAAAAAAAAAAAAAAAAAAAAACATCATTTGTAGGTAAATGCATTACTTTCTGACCGTAGAATGTGGATTCCCGTTAGAATTCTCATCAAGGCGGTTCTAACGAGAACCCACAATCTATGTTTTTGTGCAGAAATTAAGAAAATACTTTTACTATTTAAAAGTGGGGTTCAAATGGGGTCAAAATTATATAGGCGTGTTTTCATAATGAATATCGACTCTACTCATTTCTTCTGAATAAAAGTTCGTGCATAGAGTTGACGGAAAAATTAAAAGAAACCAAGTGCAATCTGAGTTTGCAGCTTAAAAGTTAAATCATGTGGCATAAAAAAAAAACATCACGAAAACACACCTATATAATTTTGACCCCCTTGAACCCCACTTTTATATAGTATGACTAGGGTTTACAGGGGTAAACCTTATTTTTCTTATTTCTGCTCTAAAATATAGATTGTGGGTACTCGTTAGAACCGCCTCATCGAGGCGGTTCTAACGAGTACCCACAATCTATATTTCGAGCAGAAGTAAGAAAAATATCACAATTTTTCATCTGATTTTTTTTTTTTTTTTTTTTTTTTTTTGGCGATAAATGTGTCAATGTATTTGTAAAGGCGTATTTTCGTAATGAGTTTCACTTTTGTCTTCGCTCTTTTCCAACACGCCGTACAAATAATAATGGTGCATAGAAACATGGTGAAATAAGGAGTTTGAGCTAAACAGAGAGATAAGAATTACTATACATGAGCAAATACCGTGTATATGTAGGCACAAAGCCCCCGCCCATAGGGGCTTGAAGAAATATATGGGTTGCATGATGCTCCACGCAGAGCTAAATCCGGCCCGCACACTAGTACTGGTAAACCGCTTAGAGCATCTAAGCCCGTCCAGGAACCGCGGTGCGAGGCGGACCGTCCATGTTAATAAACCATATTGGTTTCATTGGGCGACAGGGCTTGAGATGTCATTTCATCTCAATGTCGGGTAAAAGTCCAACAAAATTGGAAGCAACATCTCCAAAATGACCTTTACAGTGTTGACGGGGACGTTAAACCTCAAATCAAACAAAAACAAATGTAGGCACAAATATTTTCTTGCATGAATCTATTGTGGCCTTATTCCTGAGCCCTCATTGATTGACGGGTATTTGAGCACACATTAGAAACGTGGGGTTAACATTTGGTAATTGGATTTTGGGTACTAGTTAGAACCATCGAGGCGGCTCGGACGAGCGCCACAAACCATGTTTGCATCAGATTAAGAAATTATCGCCCCCTCCTCACACACACACACAGACCCCATTGGGGCCATATGGAGAAAATCTCATCATGTTCTGTGACCATGTATGCACAAAATTTTATATGGAGCGCTATAGAAAACTTTACTTAATCTTAAATGCCGGTTTTTGGACGGGTTTTTTTTAAAAAAAAAATCCGTCCTTTAAAATAACGATGTCCGGGCAGGCGGGCGGGCGGGCGGGCGTCCTGCGGGCGGGCGTCGTCCCAGGTTTACCTTTAGGTTAACCTTTTTTTCAAAGTGATATTTTTCATCTATTCTGTAGCAGTTTGTTTTAGTATCAGGACTGATGCATAAGTGGAGGTACCGCTTTCGTGTATATATTATCCACAAATGGCGCAAAAGACTAAAATTTTGGCGGAAATTGTCATTTTTCAAACTTGTGTTTTTCAGGTTTACCTTTTGGTTAACCTTTTTTTCAAATGCCAGTGTAGTGGATAGAGTGCTGGACTACGAATCCTATTGTTGACTATGAATCTGAGGGGCGTGAGTTCAAACCCCGGTGGAGACATTTCTTTTTTTCTTCTTTTTTTTTCTTCTTTCTTTTTTCATTCTTTTTGGACGGGTTTTTCAAGAAAAAATTCCGTCCTTTAGAATAGCGATGTCCGTGCGGGCGCCCGGGCGTCCCGGTTTACCTTTTGGTTAACTTTTTTTTCAAAAACCCGTCCATAATGCCTTTTGGCGTTTTTCTTGTTACTATTAGGGTTACACTCTTGTATCATTCCTGTGCAAACGATTCTGTATAGCTCATTATCTTAGCATTGTTATGATATAGGTCTCAAAACTCTATCTTAAGTAGA
Organism: Lucinisca nassula; assembly: GCA_963580285.1. Taxonomy (NCBI): domain Eukaryota; kingdom Metazoa; phylum Mollusca; class Bivalvia; order Lucinida; family Lucinidae; genus Lucinisca; species Lucinisca nassula. The sequence continues at coordinate 54,230,024 of OY757010.1, forward strand.
AGTAATTCAAAGATCAGGAATCGATACAATTAACTTATTCCACCCATCAAAGACCCCAAAGAGAAAGAAACACAAACATGAAGCGACCAGACCATAATAGAAACCTAAACAAAGGGAGGCCATAAGGACAGTTACTTTCCCACAAAATGGCCAAATGGCCATCCAAAATAAAAAGACACAAGTGATACACACAGTAAGTAACAAACAACAAAGTATGAAAAATTGTAAAGGAAATCTAGAAGTACCGTCAAAATGTAATAAATATATAGTAAAACAACAAGAGTTTGTATGTAGGAACGGTACGATTGAGGCGATGCTTCAAAATATAGATTGTTGGTCCTCGTTAGAACCGCATCATTGAATAACGAGTACCAACAATATATATTTAAGAGCTGAAATAAGAAAAATAAGGTTTACCCCTGCCACATGCATTTATATTCAGAATTAAGAATACATGATGTACATTAATGCAAACAATGTATCTATGAAACTTGGTCCATCGAGGTCATGTACATAGAAGTTGCAATTAAGATTGACAGGGTGTTGTCAATTTACTTTTTATTTGTTTATGCTTTTTCATCACGCATACACGCCTATACAAATACATTGCCACCTTTATCGCCAAAAAAATGAAAATTTTATGACGAAAAATTGTGATATTTTTCTTATTTCTGCTCCAAATATAGATTTTGGGCACTCGTTTGAACCGCCTCATCGAGGCGGTTCTAACGAGTACCCACAATCTACATTTGAGAGCAGAAATAAGAAAGATAAGGTATACCCCCGGAAACCCCAGTTTTACTATATAAAAGTGGGATTCAAGGGGGGTCAAAAATATAAAGGCGTGTTTTCGTGATGGCAAGCTCAGCGGATCATGCTCTTGTGTTTTGAAATGTATCATCAGGAAGACGCATGCTAGTAAATGCTCCATACGACAGATCTCTGAATGCCCTCTGATGGTATAGCTCATCTGATTATGAGCCACCTCATTGTGAGTCGTCTAATCTGGAGCTACACTCAGACTGTATCGACCTACAATATTGTAAGGGTAAGGCGAAATGCAAAAATAGAAATAGGTAAAAAGAAAAGTCTGACGTTTGTTTTTATTTCCCAGGGGCCTGCAGTAAAGTTTAATCATCAATATACGTTTGAAAATATCACCAATTATTTATTGTGATGCAGCCAAGCGAGTGTGTTGGAATCCATCAATCTTTCAAAGCTCAGAAATCAATAGATACAGCTCATTGCTGCCAAGAACTGGTGCTGTCTCATTGATTTCTGTATCAAATTGAAAGATGATGAATAAATTACACTTACGTAACTAGCTTTAATTTAAAGAGTGTACATTTCATCGCTTTTTAATATCATACATTACGGGATCTAGTTTACTTTAGGTTTAAGTTCGCCGGTTCACCCCTCCACCCACATCACGTTAACACACCCAGGTGACTTCGTGCATTCTTTCACATAACGATAACACACCCGTGCGAAATAGTGCATTTTTTTTACATCTCCAAAATGGCCAGTTCTCTGCTGAAAATCCTCCATATTTTTCTTATTTATACTGCAAATATAGGTTGTGGGTGCTCGTTAGAACCGCCTCATTGAGGCGGTTCTAACGAGTAACCACAACCTACGTCTTTGAGCAGAAAATAGAAAAATAATGTCTACCCCCGTAAACCCCAGTTTTCTCTGTATAAAGTGGGGTTTAGAGGGGTGTTCATTTCACGGACTTGTTATCGTGATGATATCTCCATAACGGTTATTTTTCTGATGAACATTAGTGATATATTTCTTATTTATACTCTAAACGCAGATTGCGATTCTAACGAGTACCCACAACCTGTTCTGCAGCAAAAAATAAAAGAACAAAAATGTATACGCCTGTCAACCCCAAATTTCTTTTTATAACGCGGGATTCAGAGGGGTGTTAATTACACAAACTTGTTTGCGTGATGCAGTCCCTATAAATTTTATACTGTTTTCAAGGACACGTTTTTCTCTGTTCTGCTCCCGGGGCAGTTCATAAACGAGTCTGACGAGCAACCCGACGATTTTGTCAACATATCCGTATGATATAACTGTGTCTTTTATTACATTAGAACTACCATATCTTGAACGCCAGATAAGAAAATCCTGAATTTACGGACCATGGGCTAGAAATATTTATCCTATCCGGGTTATCCGAGGGGTAGGTTAAATTCGAGAATTTTGACGTGTTTGATGTGCACTGGTTGAATAGGGCGTCACTTGCGTCGTCGCTAAGTTGGACGTCCTTGCAAGTACAGTGACGTCAAAAATGCCGCCTTATTGTTATCAAATTATGGCGGACGTGACTGCATTATCAAAAACGAAATGACTGCATTATAAACAAACCGAAAGGTATACATGCAAGAAAAAGAATCTTACATCGGTGTGATGATTAGATAGACAAGTCGTCTCTCGGGATAACTGTTGCCGGACCGTGGTCCTCGGGACGGATTTTTATCCACCCGTCACACCTATGTAAGATTCTTATATTATTAGATGAAAAGGAAAGGTATTTTATTCTGAGTTTTGTTCCAAACACATAAATCCCAGATTTTCTTAAATAAAATGGGTCTTACACTCTTCAGCAAGAACTTGGTGGTACTAAGGCCCATAAACTTAAGCCTTTAGCTGCAGAGAGGGTTTTAGTTGATGACCACATTTGTTATTCAGCCACCAAGTTTGCTGCCTGTGTTACAGAAGGTCAAGACAGGATTCCTACGTTATATTGGTTATCTAAACGTCATAAACCATACAAAGCACGGTTTATTGCAAATTCAAGCTCTTGTACCACCACTGAACTCTCCAAATTATTAACTTCATATTTTACTGCCATCAAAAAACATGTGTTAAAATATTGCGACAAAGTCTTCGAAAGATCAGGTAGAAATCTGTTTCGGTCTATAAAAATTCTAATTAAGTTTTAAATAAGTTGAAATCCAGGCGTTCTCGTGCTTCAAGTCTGTCTACCGGTACTTATGATTTTTCAACCCTTTACACTACACTTCATCATAATCTTATAAAAGAAAAGCTTACTGATTTAATTGAATGGACATTTCATAGGGAAGACTCCCTCTATCTTGCATGTAATGTAAGAAATGCTTTTTTTCACTTCTGAAGAGCATAAAAATTATACTTTATGGTCATGTCAGAAAGTGTGTGAAGCTCTCACCTTTCTACTTGACAATATTTACATAAGATTTGCAATGTACTAAGTTATTTAGACAAGTTGTTGGTATTCCGATGGGTACTGATTGCGCACCATTTTTGACTGATCTTTTTTTTTTTTTTTTTTTTTGTTATGAGAGAGACTTCATGATGTCGCTTTCTGCTGAAAACCAGTCTGAAATCATTGAAGCTTTTAGCTCCACTTCTAGATATTTGGATGATTTTTGAAATATTGATAATACCTATTTCGATGGTTTGATCAGTCAAATTTAACCCCCAGAACTTCAGTTTAAATAAAGCAAATATTTCTGATACCGAGGCCCCGTTTTTGGATTTACATCTATCTATTGTAGATGTTTTTTTTGTTTTTTTTCTTTTTTGCAAAATTTATGATAAACGCGATGATTTTGATTTTGAGATTGTAAATTCAAGTTCCTTTTCTGGATGGCGATGTTCCTTGTGCGCCATCCTATGGCGTTTATATTTCGCAATATATTCAATTTGCCAGAGTGTGTAGTCATGTAACTGACTTCAACACTAGTAATAAATTGTTAACGGCTAAACTTCTTATTCAGGGTTATCGGTACCATAAACTACGCAAAACCTTTTCAAAAGTTCATTGACGTCATTCTGATTTAATTTCAAAATTCAATATTGGACTTAAATCTCTTCTGCAACAAGGTCTATCGGAACCCGAATTCTATGGTGACTCAGTATATAAAGTCAAAAAAATATATAACCGCAATGACTACAGCACCCAATTTCGTAAAATCATTATTCGATATAAAAAGATTGGGTACAGCATAAATGTTATACGACATACTGCGTCCATGGTAGTTAACCCCAATCACGGTTGGCAGCTTTGCTTCCCTCTTTGGTTGCACGCAAGTGGGTCAGGGCTCAGATTCTATGACGGTTACAGCGTAAAGGCTTGTGTTGTTTGGTACCTGATGCTCTGTCTCTGGTCGGGTCCATCGGAGTCTAACTGTTGGTTTTCTTTTGCTCCAGCATTTCAGTGGTTTCTTGCTGTCGATTCCTCACCGTTGTTTCATCTCTGTGGTTGTTTGATTTTCGTGTTCACGGAGATGTTGCACTGAAGAGTTAGGAGGCTTTCATGCGGACTGAAAAAATTGTTTGTCTTAATCGCGACGGAAGTAAGGGCGAGGATTGTGGAATTCATTTTCGCTGACCGTTCCAATGCGGTTCTTCTGTCGCGGTTTATTTTTGATGGTTTGTCTTTTGGTGTTTGTGTCGCTTATATTGTTTTATTTTGAATAGCCTATTGGCCATTTGTCGGGAAAGTAAGTGTCCTTTTGGCTTTCCGCTATTGGTGTTTCCATTAGGGTCTGTTGTTTCATGTTTGTGTTTCTTTCCCTTTGGTGTCTCTGATGGGAGGTGTGGGTTAATTGTATCGATTCCTGATCATTGCCTCCACTTCTCTTATTCAAAGGTTTTTATCACACGAATTTGTTAACGTGGCGCACAATCTGTATTTTGAGCATGAAGAAGACAATAATGTTATACAGTTGTTTATCGCATATTTTCATCGGCATCACTTGAACAAGCCGGCCTCGGTAGCTCAGTCAGATGCGCGTCTGACTGGTGACCAGAAGGATGAGGGTTCGATACCTGCCGGGGTCGGCAACATTCCTTTTTAATGGAGATTGATCATGACATCTTTTCTACGATCATTCTGTCCATCCGGCGATTCAAGAAGGGCAGTTGTCAGTTTCTGGCGAAAGAATGTGCACTGAACTGGTTAACCGCTTACGTATAAGCCTGCCCAGGAAAAGTGTGGATAGGTAAACAAAACAAGCATCCCTTGAACAATTCCGCAAATAAGCATCCCCCTAAACCCACGTCAAGTTATTCTTTATGTGGAGAAATCTGAAAACATTATTTTTCTTATTTTTGCCCCAAGTGTTTTTTGTACACGTTGGTTCTGACGAGGACACACAACCTATGTTTACTGCATAAATCAGAAAAAAATTGCGGATTTTCACAGCCAACCCTTTTTATAACGAATTTCGATATAACGACCGACTCGTTACAGCGACAATAGCAATGGAACAGATCCTAAGTCCAAAATGAGAAGGGCTAAAGGAAATATTCAAGATTTTTGATTTTAAAACTGTAAGAAACAAGGCGATACGATTCTAATACATGTCCACAACATGTGTTATTTGTAGTAAAATACCCTTAATTTCCTCTTACACTTTTTTTATAACGTAACATTACGAAAACACCCGTACGACATAGTGCATTTTTTCACATCTCCAAAATGGCTACTTTTCCGATGAAAATCCGTGATATTTTCCTTATGAATACTCCAAACATAAGTTGTGGGAGCTCGTTAGAACCGCCTCATTGAGGCGGTTCTAACGAGTACCCACAACCTATATCTTGGGGCAAAAATAAGAAAAAAAATATTGTATATCCCCGTAAACCCAAGTTTTTTTCTATATAAAGTGGGGTATAGGGGGCCTTCATTTCACGGACTTAATCGCGTGATGTTGTTTATAACGTCCAAACGTTTACAAACAAACACTGTCGAAGGTCATCGCTAGTTTTCGACATGATACGAATAGACGGGTTGTTATCAACAAATATACAGAGACTTATTATTTGTCAATTGTCTTATCTCTGCGTTTATTGTCTCTGGAGCCCTATATAGGTTCTTCTGTGGGCCTTAAAATAACCTTAGAATGGTCATAAAATGGTCCTAATCAATTTCTCGGTCTAGACATCTAATCAATATGAAGTAAGCTACGCATACGAATGTAGTATTATCTGTCGTTATCATAAGATGTCCAGAGGAGCCGTCCCGGATAAAGTGCCATCTCCAGACGGGTTCAGCCTGTTTTATTTTTCGGTTGGCCGATTGACTAGGAGTGTATGCTGAAAAACAAACAGTCCTTCACCTGAACTTAAGACTGTTCCGTTTAAATCTATTTGTTTGTTATGGGTTTACGACACAGTTTACACTATTTTGGCTATATCGAGCCGGTCAGTTTACCTAACCACCCTTTTGTTGGCAAGCTTATACATAACGATAAACCAGTACAGTGCTTATTACGAGGGCAAGTCAATAAGTAAGCGGTCTCTCGCATTCCCAATAGACCGAGCCAACCAAGATTTTCGTGCCTTGTTTCAATACATGTTTTAACCATGAGGGCAAAATTGCACCCTTATCGTGTCATTCACTCATAAGATAGTGAACGTCAAACATGGCTAGCGATGCAGAAGCAAGATTTTCGTCAAAAGTTGAGTATGTAATTCGATACTTGTACGAATTTGGAAGGGAAAACAGGTCAGGAAATACATTGCGAGTTGACCAATGTTTATGGGTCTTCTGCACCATCGTTGACAAGTTAACTTCTGGGTTGGGGAATACAAACTCGGAGAACGTCTTTAGAAGACGAAACCAGGTCTGGACGACGCCCATCAGATGCCACCGATGAAAAAATGTGTAACTAAGTACGGGATCTGGGGTGCTTTGATAGGCGAATTGAGATGACGAAATAGCGCATACATTAGTTCACATGGTAGCGTTTCAGCAATGTTACATGATTGCTTCGGTATGCGCAAGCTAACCGCCCCTTAGCAACGAGAAAATGGCAACCAGAGCATCAGTATGCAGCGCATTGTTGAAGCGGTTTAGGTCAAAGGAAGATGATCTTCTTTTACGTCTGGTGACGGTAGACGAGACCTGGGTCCATTATTATGGGTAGCCAGAGAATAAAGCTCAAAGACGCCAGTGGGTAGGGCCGTGGTCTCCAAGGCCAAAGAAGTTCAAAATGGAACCCTCTGCTGGCAAGGTGAAGGCAACTGTATTTTGGCACGCACAAGGCGTTATTATGTTGGACTTTCTAGCAAAGAAAAGTACAATAACCGGTGCGTATTATGCAAAATGTGTAGAACAACTTTGATCTGCGATCCGTGAAAAACGTCGAGGTAAACTTGCCAAAGGCTTCTGCTCCAAATAGGACAATGCAAGAATTCACACTTGCAAAATTGCAATGGGTGCTGTTGAGCGGAATGGGTACGAGCTAAAGTCGCACCCCACCTATTCTCCGGACTTAGCTCCTAGTGACAATTTCCGATTCCCAAATTTGGAAAAGGATATCCGTGGACGTCATGTCCGGTCATACGAACAAGTCGTGGCAGCAGTTGAAGAGTGGGTCGGAGACAAGGACCCTAGCTTCATCAGTTCTGGGCTGATGGCACTGCAACAGCGTTGGTCCAAGCGTATCATTCTAGAGAGCAATTGCATTGGACAAACAAGAAGAGATCGATCTCAGAAGTAAGTTAGGCTGTTGTTTTATTGACTCGCCCTCGTATGTCGCCAGTAGCTGACAACCAGCGGAAGGGAGAGAACGACCGAAGAAGAGATTTCATGAATCAATCTTTACGAAAGAATGTTGGCGATCTGGGGCCAGTTGTTCAAAACTAACGACGTCGTTAGTTAGCGTATCGTTAAAACGTTGATCATTAAATATGGCAAATATGCTAAACTCTTTGCTGAGAAAAAATGTGATGCAAAATGCGGCTGCAAAAGCTGCTCACATTTGCGGATGCAAAAGCTGCTCACATTTTTCAGCAAAAATACAAAATGTTCGATATTGTTCTTGCTAGAAAAGTTAACATTTCGAGCTCGCTAAGCTAACAATACTTCAAACAACTGGCTCCTGGCAGGTATCTAACCAGAGACCTCCTGTCCACCAGTCGGTCGTGCATCCCAATTAGCTAATGGAGCATCCGACTGAGCTTCCGAGTCCGGGTTTCGCTTATATGTAAGTCTTGAATTCCTTTACTATAAAAAACGTGGAGACCATTATGACCCACCGCATCCTGTGGCGTCTGATCTTATTCTAAACAGGAAAAAAGGATAACATCGGGATAAGTCCTTGCAATGAATATCTCCTCTAAACGCCACTTTTTATAGAGAAAACTGGGGTTTACAGGGCTATAGCTTGTTTCTCCTATGTCTGCTCCAAGACATATGTTATCGGTACTCGTAAGAAACGCCTAATTGAGGCGGTTCTTACGAGTACCAACTACATATGTTTGTAGTATAAATCAGAACCATATCACAAATTTTCGTCAGAAAAGTAGCCATTTTGGAGTAACCATTTTGGAGTTATGGAAGAATGCGCTATGTCACAAGGATGTGTTTGAGTTTTACTCCCACCAACGGACACGCGACCTCGATTTAAAGTCCCATCCGAAAATCTGAAGAAGCCATGACCCCTTGTTTGTGAGGCGAGTAGCATAACCACTACATCACAAAGGCTTCCGACCAATTCAGTATAAAATAATTCATTACGAACACGCGCCTATACAAATACATTGTAAACTTTACCGCCGAAAAAACGAATATTTAAAGATGAAAAACTGTGATATTTTCTTATTTCTGCTCAAAATATAGATTGTGGGTACTCGTTAGAACCCCTTCATCGAGGCGGTTCTAACGAGTACCCACAATCCATATTTTGGAGCAGAAAAAAGAAAAATAAGGTTTACCCCTGTCAACCCCAGTTTTACTATATAAAAGTGGGGTTCAAGGGGGTCAAAATTATATAGCCGTGTTTTCGTGACGGTACTGTCCGATACGGACATGCGATTTAATTCTGAACCTATACTTGTGGGCAGTTTAATTTTTCTACAGCGTATAACTGGGATGGGGATCATCTGTTGGAATGCTGATAGCACCATTTTAACGTTTGTACAAGAGTATGAGAGATGTCCATCGTGATGTTTTTCAAGCATTCCTGTCACACTGACTTTCCCGCTTTTAAAGCAATAATTGCGGGTTGATTGGTTGGTGGATTGATTGATTAATTGATTGATTGATTGATTGATTGATTGATTGATTGTGTTGGGGTTTAACGACACGTCAACCCTTTTGGATCATTTTGTGTCGTCTCCCAGAGAAAGGGAGAAAGATCTCCCAGAGAAAGGTGAATGAGTGAGTGTTTGAGTTTTACGTCCCACCAACAGCTGAGGTCATACGGAGACGGGACCTCGGTTTAAAGACTCATCCGAAAGTCTTAAGAGAAAGGCAGAGAAGAGATAGAAGAGTTAATAGAAGAGTGAGGGACGGGAGTGAATGAAAGAGATAAATATGGAAGTGTATGAACAGAAGAAATGACAAAAATCCCCTTCTACCCATACAGGACTTGTCGAACTGTAAGCCAATATCGGTGGGATGCCCCAACCAACAAGACCCGATTATTGCTGGTTAAACCCCAGCACGTCTATTGTATTTTTTTTTAATTTCTGGAAAAAAACACCTTGTGGATTCCTGACCAAAACTACCATACTCTTAACCTTTATATGCTTCCTCTTTTTATAGTTGCTTTGTTTTCCTTATTTTGATTAGAAACATAGACAGTGGTAACAAGTTAGAACCGCCTCAATGAGGGTGTTCTAACAAGCACTCACAATCTATGTTTAAACCAGAAAGAGGAAACTCATATCAAAAGAATTAATCGAAAATGAGCCAGCGCACGAGAAAACCTACAATCAGACGAGCACCAAGCGAAGACTCGGATCAGCCTGCGCATCCGCGCAGTCTGATCAGAGTCTTCGTTCGGCGCTTCAAGGATAGCTAAGGGCCAAATGCTCCTTCGTGCAGCAAGAGAAGTCTCAAGAGACGTCTCTGGTTGGACTGTATGGATGCGCAGGCCGATCTGATTCTTCACTGGGCGCACATGTAAGTTGTAGGAAATGGTGAGTCCCGGCTCAATTGTATGTTTTGGAACCAATGTCACTCAATTCTGTTAACGTAATAGATGCTGACTGAGATATAAGGTTATGCACGGCAGCAGCCCAAGACTACATGACTTTGTGCAAATGTTATTGCAGTATAGAGCTTCCTAAATTATTCACGAAGGCACTAGACGTTTTGGCAACGCATCGTCTGTATTATTTTAACTTTATCCCGTGCGCATATCTGTTCATTTTAAACTCATTTAAATGCAAAATTCTTTTTCAGTGTGTGATAAATACCACCAATTCCTCTTGAACATACCAGAAAGAGGCAATATTAAGGCGTAACTATACCAAATTTAGTGACACAGAGGCCTTTCTGATAGTTAATCTTCATCAGTGTCTCAATCCCAAAGTTCTGAATGGCCCCCGCCCATAGGGGCTTAAAGAAATATATGGGCTGCATGATACTTCCACGCAGAGCTGAATCCGGCCCGCACAGTAGTACTGGTAAACCGGTCAGAGGATCTAAGCCTGTCCAGGAACCGCGGGTTTCTCCAGCCTGTCCAGGAACCGCGGTGCGAGGCGGACCGTCCGTGCTAATAAACCCTATTGGTTTCATTTAGCGACAGGGCTTGAGAAGTCATTTCATCTCAATGTTGGGTAAAAGTCCCACAAAATTAGAAGCAACGTCTCCAAGGTGACCTTTACAGTGTTGACGGGGACGTTAAACCTCAAATCAAACAAAGAAAACAAAGTTCTGAAACCGAAATGGATGATGCCCAAGCCCCGGCAAATACAGCGCACCCCTCCGAGCACACACCGACCGACACTATCATTTTACTTGCCCAAAAATATGGGCTTCTGAACTTTGCATTCAAGCTAATGGTCTGAAATGGGATAGGACCTCTACGAATATTGTACCCTCGCCCACCCCAGCGTGACCCCATATTTAACCACATTTTAGAGGGGAAATTACTCCAGAAACGTTATGGATACCGAGGCAAATAGGAGTCTACTGTAATAGGAAATAATTTCACGTAGTATACAGGGGTAAACAGGGATATACACCATTTTGCTTATTTCTGCTCTACGACATAGGTTGTCAAAGAGGCGGTTCTAATGAGCACCCGCAACCTCTGTTCGGAGTATAAGACAAATGTCACAAATTTCCATCGGAAAAGGAGTCATTTAGGAGAAACGTAAGAATGCACTGTGTCGCATGGGTGTGTTATCGTTATGTCAATTCTTGAGCAAAACCATGCCAATTTTAGTAAACCACCTGTTGATAAGGGCGGTAATATACTTTTTGAAAGAGTTGTCGCCAACGAGGGGACACCCATGTTCTGGAACGCAGTATTGACGGCTTGGGGCGAGATGAGGAAGTAGTCAGTACAACATTAACTTTCTATGAACTAAATTAGATGGTTGTAACTAGCTAGAATAGGCTTGAGCGTACTGGAGACGGGACAGAACTAGTTGCAAACGGAAATGAAACAACCACGAACGTGCTTAGATTGCTAGGAAACGGTGCTCGCATGATATGTACGGACACTTCTGTCCGATCTGAGCTTGATACGAACAGATACAGACAAGCTGAACGTATTGGGGACTTTTTATGATCCATCATGCAAACATGTCTATATAGTTTTGACCCCCTTGAACCCCACATTTATACAGTAAACAGGGGTATACCTTATTTTTCAAATTTCTGCTCTAAAATATAGATTACTGGTACTCGTTAGAACCGCCTCAATGAGGCGGTTCTAACGAGTACCCACAATCTATATTTTGAGCAGAAATAAGAAAAATATCGCAATATTTCATCTTAATTTTTTTTTTTTTTTTCAGCGGTCAAGTGAAAAATGTATTTCTATAGGCGTGTTTTCGTAATGGATATTGAATAACTGGGCAAACATTACATGTTCTACCCCGACCACAGTCCGTTTAACGGTTTTGTTAGGCCGAGACTGCCGAGACTGGACGGTCTAAGAACTTGCTTCGTGTGACTGAAGCATTACATATATTGTAAGTGCCTGTATGAATGATATTGTTTTGAATGAATAACCATAATCTTTGTCTTGTTTGTTTTTTTTTGTTTTGTTTTTTTGTTTGTTTGTTTGATTTGAGGTTTAACGTCCCTGTCAAGAATGTAAAGGTCATTTTGGAGACATTGCTTCCAATTTTGTGGGACTTTTACCCGGCCGATATTGAGATGAAATGACATCTCAAGCCCTGTCGCCCAATGAAACCAATAGGGTTTATAAGCATGAACGGTCCGACTCATGCGCACTGCTTTTGCCTGGGCAGGCTTAGATCCTCTACGCGGGTTACCAGTACTCGTGTGCGGGTCGGATTTAGCTCTGCATGGAAGCATCATGCAGCCCATATATTTCTTCAAGCCCTGATGAGCGGGGGCCGCAACCTTTGTCTCGCAGCATATATAAGAAATGTATATCTAGTTTTTTACGATAACACATCCGTGTGACTTTCTTTTCTCCAAGACGGTAATATTTCTGATGAATTTCTTATTTTTACTCCAAATATAGATTGTGGGTGCTCGTTAGAACCCCTCATTGAGGTGGTTCTATGAGTACCAACAAACTTTGCCTTGTAGTAGAAATAAGAAAAATGATTTATACACCTGTAAACCCCAGTTTTACTCTATATAAAGTTGGATTTAGAGGGTGGTTATTTCACGGACTTGTTAAGGCGATAATTATAAAAAAGGGTTTGCAAATACTTTCCGTTCACCGAGATTTGTTAACCCAAGGATTTCACAATCTTGTTTGTGCGATTGTTCTGGCGAGTTCATGTACCTCCGATCTGCAGTCGAACTTAAATGGCTAAAACACCTTTCGGAACATAAGCCATTTTTTTGGACCATTTAGTTTAAATTTTGCCACATATCAGCATGTACCAAATTTGGAGTGCAAGCATCAATTACATGGGCTTGATAGCGTGATGCAACATGAATTACATGTAATATACATAAATTATACGTTATGCAATAAGAGCTTGATTCTTTCAAGTGTATCAAAGACATGACATTATCTTACATGCAGTGAATCAAGAGGAACCTTCAGACAGAAAGCCATATCCCTGGCCCCTCTGAATGGCTGGGTATGCGCAGTTAAAATTTGTCATGACGGAATGCTCGAAGACACAAATTCGCTTAGCGGGGCTCATTTATGGATACACATAAAACAGAATGCATAAAAAATACAGTCAATCCTATTACCGACATTCGATAAAACGACATACACTCATCCCAGCAGGCATATGGCGAACTTGTGACGTCACATCAACGTCGGTGCAACGTCACGACGTTTATGCAACGTCACATAAACGTCGGCGCAACGTCGTGACGTTGCACCGAAGTTGATTTGACGCCTAGCGGCGTGTGCCTGCTGGGGATTAACTTGTTATACTAACGAAAATTTCAATGGAAATACTCCTTAGCAGTCAAAGAGATATTGAAGAATATATTGTGTTTAATTTTCCCAGAAGCAGATGTTGTGGATATTTGTTGGAATCGCATCGACGAGGCAGTTCTCACAAATGTCCACAGCATTTGCTTCTTGAAGTAATTAATGGAACTGGCTACCGCCCTTTGGGGCTTTGAAAAATAGATTGGGCTGCACGGTGCTTCCACACAGAGCTGAAACCGACTGAACATGGATTCTGGTAAACCACTTAGAAGGTCTAAGCCTGCCCAGGAAAAGTTGTGCAAGTCAATGCATATAAACTATATGTGTCTCTTTGGGCGACAGGGCTCGAGATGTCAGTTCAGCTCATTCCAAAGAAATTGGAAGCAACGTCTCCAAAGTGCCCTAAATAGTGGTGCGGGGGACATTACGCGGCATCCGATCATCGTCTACACCGTTTGCTTTAAAAGCTCGAATTTAAGGGTTAAATCTCAGTCCCGGACTATTTACCCAACCTACACTCAGAGACAATCGACCCACCAGTACTCTAAGTGCTTTGATTGTGACTCGCCATGTAGTTCACTGTAACTAATATAGGGTAAGATATGTTGAACAATTCTTGCAAAATTTTCTACACAAGAAGAACCTGCTACACAAGAAGAATCTGCTATCCTAAAATGTTTTTTTATGTGGAGCGCAGTGGTGCAGTGGTAAAGCATCGGATTTGAGATCGAGAGGTAGCCGGTTCGATCCCCGCAAGCACCATGTGTTGTTTCCTTGAGCAAGAGACTATATCCACATTGCTTAGTACTGGTTCCTACCCAGGAAATGAGGGCCATAAGGAAGATTACCCTCTATAAATAAGGTCGATTATTATTATTATTATTTTGATTATGTGAAGCATACGGTTTGCGGGACAGTGTTCGAGTCACTGACATGCCAGTAAATATGTTCTATAAAAGGGTTATCCGTTGGAAGCAAGAAATACACCCCAGAACTGGAAAATATGGAGTGTGCATGTTTTCTGGGCCAGACTAGCTAGTTTCGGCCAATTACATGTAGGCCTCATCAGTGACCCTCAAATATTTTCAAAACTCCACAATGGAATCAATGATCCCATAGGACAAGAAAATACAAACTACGCTATGATGTAGGGCAGCGAAATGTTTTACCGCCGCCAGACATTCCCGGACACCAGCTGTAGTGACGTCAGATATGTTCTACAAAAGGGTTATCCTTTGGAAGCAAGGAATACACCCCAATTTGACAGTTTACTGTCATATCTTTTCTTGTCCATATTTTTCTACAATATTTTAAGAGGGAACGCTATATACATATATGTAAACCTATTACAATGACGGCCATGTTTATTTTCTATTGATTTGGATGTAACGCCCCCGTCAACAATAATTAAGTCATTTTGGGGCATTGTCTCCAATTTTGTGGATTTTTTACCTGACTTTGAGATGAATTGATATCTCAAGCCCTGCCGCTCAATGAAACCCATGAGGCGGTTCTAACGAGCACTAACGGCCTATGTTTACAGTATAAATAAGAAAAATATCACGGATATTCAAACGTTGCATGTAAAAGTCACATTGCATGTTACAAGTCTGTAAAATGTATACCTGGTACATGAAAACTCGGTTTTATAAAGAGAAAAGTAGAGTTTACATGGGTATCTATTATTTTCTTTGTTTTGTTCACAACAGCTCTGTTACAACGCATAATGTAGTAATGTAGTAATTTCTTCATTTTGAAATTTTTACTACATTATGCGTTGGCATAGTCGACGCGAAATGAAATAAAATGTCGTTTTTACTTCATTATGCGTCGATACTAAGAGGTTTGAGCAAAATGAAAGAATTATTTCATTTTGCGGCGATGGGTGGCATACTTAATTTTACTTCATTATGCGTCAACAGTTTGTTTGTTTGATTTGAGGTTTAACGTTCCCGTCAAGACTATTTAGGTCATTTTGGAGACATTGCTTCAAATTTTATGGGACTTTTACCCGATATTGAGATGAAATGACATCTCAATCGCTGCCGTCCAATTAAAAGCAATAGGGTTTATATGCATGGATGGGCCGACTCGCAGCAGTTTTCCTGGACAGGCTTAGACCTTCTAAGCAGATTACGAGGACTCATGTACGGGCGGTATCAGCTCTGCGTGGAAGCATCGTGCAGCCCATCTATTTATACCCCCGGCATATGAAGTATGCAAGGGGGTATATAGTTTTTGTCCATTCTGTCTGTCTGTCTGTCTGTCTGTCTGTCTGTCTGTCTGTCTGCCTGTCTGTCTGTCTTTTGTTTGATTTGTTTGATTTGAGGTTTAACGTCCCCGTCAACACTATTTAGGTCATTTTGGAGACGTTGCTTCCAATTTCATGGGACTTTTACCCGACATTGAGATGCCGCCCAATAAACCTTTTTCTTTGTGATTTTGACCTTCAGTGTGCTTTTGTGGAAGACCGTCTTTTGGACTGTTCAACTGTGGTCTTAAAGACCACTTTTGAACCGTCTCAAATGTGGTCTAAATTGTAGGAATTTAACTGTATTGCTTCCTAAGTCTTTTCGAAGACAGTTATGTTCTACCATCATTACTTCATTATGCGTCGATATGGTGCATATCAACGCGAAATGAAATAATTTTTTTACTTCATTTCGCGTCGACTATGCCAACGCATAATGTAGTAAAAAAAATCAAAATGTAGTAATTACTACATTACTACATTATGCGTTGTAACACAGCTCTCAAACATATAATGTGAGTACTCGGCGTTAGAACTACCTCGCGGCAGTGGTTCTAACGAGCGCCTAAGAACGCACTATCTCACACGATTGTGTTATCTTTATAGTTGTAAGTTTTCGATGTTCACTGTGTGCATGTGCGGTACTGTCTGCTGTTGACCATCTTTGGCAAACACGTGTTAGAGAAGCTTACAGAAGACATTATTCTAACAAACGTAAGCTCATATTAAAATATAGTCAAGGTGCCGGACTCAACACCAAGCCGTGTTTTTCATTATGTCAAAGAAAATAATGTAACTCTTGAATATGTGTCATCTGAAGGCATGGTGGACATCTTTGCATTGATGTATAACAAATATGGATCACTAAGTACAAATATTAGAGTGTTATAAAATGCATTCTGAGAATAAAACTAATTACTTTACCACTATTCATCGTCTCGACAGACTGAGAGACAGTTTTCTTCTGTAGAAAGTGTTTTCTTTCAATTTCTCACAGACAATTTCATTATAGAAAATAATCGCATTTCTCCAGTTTCGGAGTGGATATTACACTCAAGCAGATACCCCCGAGAATCGCTGTATTGTTTGTAGACAAAAAACGAGTTTCCATAGCATTACATCACCATGGCTATGTCATGAATAGTACAATTCCTATATCAAGACCACCTTTGGAACTGTTTTTAAAATTGGTCTTTAAGACCACCTTTGAACAGCCTTAAAGGTGGTCTCTTTCTACAAGACATCTGGTGCATCACGAAAACACGCCTATATAATGTTGACCCCCTTGAACCCCCACTTTTATACAGTAAGATTGGGGTTTACAGGGGTAAACCTTATTTTTCGTATTTCTGCTCTAAAATATAGATTTTAGGTCCTCGTTAAAACCGCCTCGATGAGGCGGTTCTAACGTGCACCCACAATCTATATTTGGTACTCGTTATTTTGAGCAGAAATAAGAAAAATATCACAATTTTTGCATCTTAAAATCTTAATTTATTCGGCGATAAAATTTACTAAGTGTTTTTATAGGCTTTTTTTCGTAGAAAGAAAAACTGAAACCTTGAAATGTTTGTTAGTCTTAATGAAAGAATGTTACTGTACTGATATCCCAGGAAATCCTTTGTGTTTGAAATCACATACACACACGCATGTACACACGCACGCACACACGCACACTTCTTTAAAGACACGTGTACGCAGGAAAGCACACCTGTATGCGAGTTTAGGACTCTTCCTTGAGTATGGGCTAAATATAGGCATTTCCAAACCCACATTACGAAAAAAGCCTGAAACTTTTTACCACCACAAAATGATAAATTTAAGATAAAAAATCTGATATTTTTTCATATTTCTGCTCAGAAAATGAATTGTCGAAAGTGAAATTATGGGTATAAAAAATTGTTTTCTTACATACAGAAAATTTGCGCTATTAAGACCACCTAAAATTAAAACTAGATCTGCTTTTAAAAGTTTATTGAGAAAGTTCCAATGATTAACCTAGTGTCTCCCTTTTAGAGACCACTTATGGTGTATATTTCCGTCTGGTCCCGTTTGAAAACAACAACAAAAACAACAACAATAACAACAAGGAAAAGTATAACATGTATAACATGTAGTTACATGTTATACAGAGGCAATGCTAAACTTAAGGATTGATTTCATATCTCCAGAACAAGCATTTTTCATAATTGAGCCCCGCCAAGCGAATTTGGGTCTTCGAGCATTCCGTCATATCAAAATTTAACTGCGCATGCCCAGCCACTCAGAGGGGCCAGGTGTATGGCTTTCTGTCTGAAGGTTCCTCTTGATTCACTGCTTGTATGAGCGAGCAGCGAAGGTTCTGGCGAGACTGCGCGGATGCGCAGGCTCGCCTGAACCTTCGCTGCTCGCATAGGCGATAAGTACCAAAATCGCTTGGCGGGGCCCATATGATAATTAGTGATCTTCAAACATAGATTGTGGGTTCTAAGGAGTACACACAATCTATGTTCATCAGCAATAAAGAATCTATCGAATAAAGATGTAAAAAATGAAGAGAAACGATCAGGAACTGACTGGTACAATCAGGTCCCGAATTCTTCCCACAATATCACATGGAGTGACGACAATGAACAAAACGGACAACAGGTAAACCGAGCCAGCAACTCTTTTCCAAAAAGGAGCAATATACATAATGGGGGTAAGAATCAGAATCATCAACTGACAAACATTAAATCGCTTAGAAGATCTGGGCTACACTGTTTAGGTAACAGGGTGCGAATCCAACCGTACAAGAAATAAACCCTTTTGGTTTGTTTAGTCGGCAGGGCTTGAGATTCCATTTCATCCATATATCGATATAAGTCCCATAAAATTGGAATTAAAATCTCCAAAATTACCTAAATAGTATTGAAGATGACGCAAAACCTCAATTCAAACACATTTAAAGTGAAAAAAATTCAGGTAAACATGATCTTCACTCTTATGCACTAACGTTAGAACCAATGTCATATAATAGGCTGATTTGAGTGAGTGAGTGTTTGAGTTTTACGTTCCACCAAAGCTAAGGTCATACGGAGACTGGAGCACTGTTTAAAGACTCGTACGAAAGCCTGGAGAAGCCCGGGATCGATCCTGCGACCTAACGAGCACACACAACCTATGTTTGCAGTATAAATAAGGAAACTATCATGGATTTTCATCAGACATCACGAAACAAGCCTATATGATTTTGACCCCCCTTGAACCACACCTTTTTATAGTAAATAGAAGTGGGGGCAATGATCAGGTATCGATACAATCAACCCACAGCTCACATCAGAGACACCAAAGGGAAAGACACACAAACATGAAACAACAGAAACTAATGGAAACACCAACAGCGGAAAGCCAAAAGGACAGTTACCTTCCCACAAAATGGCCAATAGGCTATCCAAAATAAAATAACACAAAAATGGGGTTTACATGGGTAAACCTTATTTTTCTTATTTCTGCTCTAAAATATAGATTGTGGGTACGCGTTAGAACCGCCTCGACGAGGCGGTTCTAACGGGTACACACAATCTATATTTTGATCACAAATAAGAAAAATATCACGATTTTTCATCATAAAATCTTCAATTTTTCGGTGAAAAAATTACTATGTATTTGTAAAGGCGTGTTTTCGTAATGAAAAATAGCGATTTTGGAGATGTGAAAAAATGCACTATGTCGCACGGGTGTTGTCGTAATGAGAAGCGAAGGCAATGATCAGGAATCGACACAATTAACCCACAGCTCCCATCAGAGACACCAAACGGAAAGAAACACAAACACGAAACAACCAGACACAACAGAAACACCAACAGCGGAAAACCAAAAGGACAGCCACTTTCCACCAAAAGGGCAAACAGGCGTTTCAAAACAAAAAGACACAAACGACACACACACACCCAAAGACAAACCACAACAAAAATAAACCTCAACAGAAGAACCGCCCTGGTTTGTTTTGTTTGTTTGATTTGAGGTTTAACGACCCCGTCAACACTGTAAAGGTCATTTTGGAGACGTTGCTTCCTATTTTGTGGGACTTTTATCCGACATTGAGATGAAATGACATCTCAAGCCCTGTCGCCCAATGACACCAATAGGGTTAATAAGCATGAAGGGGTCCGACTCGCACCGCTTTGCCTGGGCAGGCTTAGATCCTCTAAGCTGTTTACCAGTACTCGTGTGCTGGACGGATTCAGCTCTGCGTGGAAACACCATGCAGCCCATCTATTTCTTCAAGCCCCGATTGACGGGGGCCGTGAACCGCCTTGGACCGGTCAGTGAAATAAAAATTCAATGGGGGACCTAAATCGAAGATATGCGACCGCAATCGTCGCCCTTACTTCCGTCGCGATTTAGACAAACACTTTTTTTCAGTCCGCATGAAGGCCTCCTGGCTCATCAGTACAACATCTCCGAGAACACAACCACAGAGATGAAACAATGGTGAGGACACGGCAGCAAGAAACCACTGAAACGCTG
This sequence comes from Lucinisca nassula, assembly GCA_963580285.1. Taxonomy (NCBI): domain Eukaryota; kingdom Metazoa; phylum Mollusca; class Bivalvia; order Lucinida; family Lucinidae; genus Lucinisca; species Lucinisca nassula. The sequence continues at coordinate 54,250,103 of OY757010.1, forward strand.
GAGCAAATGAAAACCGATGGACCCAACCAGAGACAGAGTATCAGGCACCAACCAACATTATATATAAAGTTAAGTTCTAATTCTCAGTAAGCGTTTACGCTGGAACCGTTATAGAATCTGTGGCCTGACCCAACGGCGAGCAATTAAAGAGGGAATTAAAGTTGTCAACCGTGATTGGGCTAACTGCCATGCATGCAGTCTGTCGAATAACATTTATGTTGTACCCTTTTGTATGCCCCGCCACCAGAAAGTGGCGGGGTATTATGTTATGCCACGTTGTTATACCGTCCGAAATTTTGTGTCCGTCCGTCCGTCTGTACGTCCGTCCGTCTGCCCGTATGTATGCCGTCCGTCTGTCCCTCCGTGAGCGTCCCACACCATTCTTGTGTGCGTAACTACTCCTACATTTTTGGCCAATCCTTTTGAAACTTTACAGGTGCTTTAAGGATCGTCTGAAGATATGCATATGGTTTTTTTCTGAATTCTTGAATTATGTTTTCACTTTTTAACTTAGATGTTTTTCGCGCCCTAATACAACAGAAACATAGGGAGTATGTACCTTGTGTGTGCAACTCCTCCTACAGTTTTTGCCCAATCCTTTTGAAACTTTATATGTGATTTGAAGATGGTCTGAAGGTATGCATATTGTTTTTTCAGAATCCTGAATTTATTTTTATCACTTATTTTGCATTTTCAACTTGGACGTTTTTGAGCCCAAATACTATAGAAATGTATAGGGAGTATGTACCTTGTGTGCGCAACTCCTCCTACAGTTGTTGGTGAATCCTTTTGAAACTCTACAAATGCTTTTAGCATGGTTTAAATATATGCATATTGTTTTTTCAGAGTCCTGAAATTATTTTTATCACTTTTTTGCACTTTTAACTTAGACTTTTTTCGAGCCCTAATACTACAGAAATGTATACAGGTGCGTGCGCAACTCCACCTTCAGTTTTAGGCCAATCTTTTTGAAACTTTTCAGGCCTTTGTAGGATGGTCTGAAGATATGCATATTGTTATTGCCAGAAACATGAAATTCTTTTTATCTCCTTTTTTTGCATTTTTAACTTCGACTTTTTTTCAAACCCAAATACTACATGTATACTTGTGTTTTATATAAGTGCATTGACGGGGCATGTTGCATGGCTTACAGTTTTATCTTTTTATATATTGAAGAATGTATATAGGCGTATAGATTATTTTTCTTATTTTTTTTTTTTGCCCAAGAATATAAATTGTGGTACTCGTTAGAACCGCCTAGCCAATGTTTTGAGGAAAAAACAACAGAAGAGTATTCTTTTCGGTATAATACTAGGCTCAATTAAACCGTAGGACTGTTAAAAAGATTCCGAATGGAGAGGACGGCAAGACTGCCTCGCTTCACAAAGCAGATGGGTGCAAAGTAATCCTCAGGTACATACGCATGTAATGTATAAGATTCCATAAATCGAATAACTATGTAAAGCATATGCAAGTACTGTTTGTATGGATGTTTATTAAATTTTGTCCAGACGTAATGAATTTTGCAACATATTTGGCAAGATATCGTACGATAACAAGTCCGTGCAATGAAAACACTAGGAACAAAAATTGTATAGATAGTGGGATTGAAAATGGTCTACATTATCGCCTTATTCTTGTTCACAAATAAAGATTGTGACTCTTTAGAACCGCGCCACTAATGCAATTCAAACAAACACTCAGAACCTGTGTTCGGGGTACTGTAGCAATAAGGAAATAAAGCAAATTTTAATAAGAAATTGACAGTTTTTGAGCCAGGAAATATTTCACTTCGTCACAAGGATGTCAACACGTGAACACGTCCATGAAATGAACACCCCCTAAGCCCCACTTTATAAAATAAGGAAAACTGGGTTTACGGTGGTATACATGTTTTTCTTATTTCTACTCCAAGACATAGGTTGTGGGTACTCGTTAGAATCGCCTCGATTAGGCGATTCAAACGAGCACCCACAACCTAGGTTTGAAGTAAAACTAACAAAAATATAACATATGTTCGTTCGTCAGAAAAGGAGCCATTTTGGAGATGTGAAAAAATGCACTATGTGGCACGGGTGCGTTATCGTTATGGTTATCCGAATGGTGTAAGTTGTTAAAGTAAACGCCACGTTAATAATTCCATGTAATCAACATCCTTGCAAACGCCACTTTATACGGGACAAAGTGAGGTTTACAGAGGTATAAATTGTATTCCTGCTCTAAAAACTGGGCACACATAATCCATTAGGAAAACATGTCAATGTGAAATAATGGCGTCCAACATGGTGTCAGAAATGACTCAGATACGTGTGTGTACGTGCCTGACCCCCCCCCCCCCCGCTTCCCACACACACACATACTTTTTGAGCCCCAAAACCACCTAAAATCTGCATTTCCCACCCCTGGACAGCTATGTTTGCGTTCGGAAAAGCTGTCCTAAAACATGGCCTGTTTTTTTTTTTGTTTTTTTTTTTTTTTTTTTTCGTGCGGCAAAAACCCCATTAGTGTTGCCTTGACAGCAGTGTGAAGATTAAGGTTGGGTCAAAAGTGCATGTAAAATCACACTTTTTGACAACTTTGAGATGCCCCCTCGTTACCATGGTAACAATCATTTAGCCTTTAAAGGCTCCTCCCCAGTAAACATTTCTGCCGGGGTGTAAAACAGTCCATTCATTGTGAAATAATGGCTACATGTACATGAATTTGCTGTCCTAGGCAACACTGTGAAAATCAGCAAATTTCACCAAGTCCCCAATTGGGTACGGGTTAAACAATTTTTCTAGTGAGCTGGTTAAATTCATTTTCAAAATATTCATTTACTTGACTGTATAAGTAAATTTGAAATGAAAACCAGTTATTGATTTCTGAAAACTACATGTATGGTTCATGTACTTTTTATGACCTTCTGTCCTTGACACCTGACAGACGTTTGAAGACACACACACTGAATGTCCGTTTCAATAATAGTTGAAAGATGCCTCCCTACTTTGCATTGATAACAAAACACGTAGGAGAAGACAATTTTGGGGAATAGTTTCAATTCAATGTGCACATTTTCCTATATTAAACAATGACTGACAACAGATTGAGGCAGCTAAGACAAAAAAATCGCACAATGTCATCTTGTCCCATGTGCGAGAAAACATTATACATGTTGCACATGGATTTAATGTCATATGAGGAAACATCATACATGTATATGTAGCACATGAATCTAATGTATGCATGTACAATCGCCTAACGACAAGTCAAGAAAACAAATTAAAATAGTTTGCGGTTGCTATTAACTGAGAATCAATCCATTCCTGCGGAAACATGCTCACAGCGATGGTACCTACGTTTATACTGTAATCATTAAAGAATCGTTAGCAAAAGTTACTACATGTTTTAATGAAACCATAACGAAAACACGCATATATAGATTTGACCCCCTATATAGCAAGGGGTAAACCTTAAAAAAAGTCTATGTTTTGAGCAGAAAAATGAAAATTATCAGATTTTTATCGGAAAATGTTCAATTTTTTGTGATAATTTTTTTCAGTATATTTTCGTAATGATATTGGCATAGTTTGCCATTTTATTTTGTACTAAGCATATCTGAAAGAACTAGAAATGGTATTTTCATGTTGTGAAAAGATGTGGTATTTTCACATTTTCAAAAAAATAAATGGCCATGTCATTTTCATAAATCCAGTTTGATCCCTAGTTAGAACAAGGATGACTAAACATGGTTCCATAGAATGACAGTTACAAATAGTGTAGAACTCCATGAGATGGCTACCTGCAATTTGATCAGGAAAACAAGCCCGTGTAATGAACACCCCTCCAAACCCCACTTTATGCAGAAAATACTCGGGTCTACAGTCTATAAATTATTTTTTCTTATTTCCGCTCCAAGATATAGTGTGTGGGCACTCGTTACAATGAAGAACCGTCTCAAACCGACGGTTCTAACAAGTTTCGTCAACCTGAGGCAAATATCACAATTTTTCATCAGAAAAAAAGGTTTCTGAGACCTAAAGAATGCACTATGTCACAAAATTGTGTTGTCGTAATGACTGTTTACATAGTCGTTTGCACTCTTCCGCTGATCAAAAAATTGGCAGTTGTCAGTTTCGGGCGAAAGAATGTGCAATGTACGGGTTAACTGACCGTCTCGGTGTAACCTAAATAATGTTTAATAGGCCGTAAAACTCCCAACAAAACATAGTAATCTATCCGAATCGCAAAGAGCGGCGAAAGGGTTCCGTGTCTTTACAATAAAAGGCGATATTGTATTGTTTTAGGCAAGCCGTTTTTTTTTCTTCTTCTTCTTTCAGATGAATAGTTGCAAGCATTTTCCATGCATGGTATAGCCAGACATAGACCAGGGTGGATGTTTGATTGAACTGTCTGAGTAAGCAACCTGAGTTCTAACAAATATCCACGCTCTATGCTTTCGTGCAGAAGTGCAAGGCAACTGAACTTTCGTTTTTGTAAACCGGAATACCGTAGAACTTCGATGGCTCGAACACCGATGGCTCGTTTACCATGGATGTGTCGAACCCATTCTGGAGCCCCTAACGTAGGGGATAATTAAAGAGATTTTAGTCTTTTATTTTGCAAAAGTATGCTGTGTGTACTCATTAGAATCGCCTCGATGAGGCGGTTCTAATGAGTACACACAGCATACATTTTCATCATAAAACACCGAAAAGATGTCTAAAGGTATCTCGTTATGCCTCCTGACAGTAAGTAACCTCAGTGGCTCGAACTACCCCTGTCTCGAACAGATTTTCGTGGTCCCAAAGGTGTTCGAGCCATTGTACTTCGACTGTATATAAAAGACAAAAAAATAATAATGATTGAGCCCCCGTGCTCGGGGTATAGGGGAGATGGTGATTCCAAGCGCAGGAATGAAGCCGACCGAACACGGCTACTGGTATACCGCTTCAAAGGTCTAAATCTACACAGAAAAAGTGTACGAGTCGGGACCGTCCCTGCATATAAACCATAGCGGTTTGTTTAATGCCTAGCGGTTTTGATGGGACAGTATGGCTTGAGATGTCATTCCATCTCAATGTCGGATAAAAGTTCAGCAAAATTGGAAACAATGTCTCAAAAATGAAATAAATGGTGTTGGTGGGGACGTTAACCATAACGAAAACACGCCTATCCAAATACATTGTAAACTTTACCGCCGAAAAAACTGAAAAAATAAGGTGTAAGTTGTGATATGTTTCTTATTTCTGCTCAAGATGTAGATTGTGGGTGCTCGTAAGAACCAGTTCGATGAGGCGGTTCTAACGAGTACCCAGAATCTATATTTTAGAGGAGAAATAAGAAAAATAATCTTCATCCCTGTAAATCCAAGTTTTGGTAAATAAAAGTGGGATTCAAGGGAGTAAAAATGATGTAAGCGTGTTTTTTAGATGAAACAATATAACTGACTATAGTATGAATTTGTGAGAAAGTTTCTCTTGGTAAAACTGCAGCTATTGCATCTGGCGGAATGCCCTTATATCGAGGAAATGTGCATATGAAGACAACTGACATAATAAAACACACGTTCAAGAAAGAATATACACATTTTCGAAACAGAACACCCAGACGCATTACTTGTGACTTTTTTCTTATCTTTTCGAAACAATAATGTGTCTCGTTTTTGTTGTATTGTGTCTGAGAGACAAATTTATTTGGCATTAACTTAGGCCTCGGAGATTAGTTTCATTCAAGGCAGCCAATAAAACAGCTGTAATGAAGTGTGAAGGAAACAACCAAAACAGGAACATCCAGTCATTGGTAATTTGACTCAACGATATGAGTGAGTGAGTGAGTGTTCGAGTTTTACGTCCCACCAACATCTAAGGTCATACGGAGACGGGACCTCGATTTGAAGACTCATCCGAAAGCCTGGAGAAGCCCAGGATCAATCCTGCGACCCCTGGTTTACAAGGCGAGTAGCGTAACCACTACAGCACGGAGACTTACCGATATGAGCCACAGCATGATAAAACCAACTTTCGGCATTTGCGAACAACCACTACGATAACACACCCTTACGCTTAAAATGGCGTCAATCTTATCTCTAGAGCTAATATTTTTCAGATGAAAATGTTTGATATTCTTCTTATTTCTGTTCGAAGACATAGGTTGTGGGTACTCGTTAGAACCGCCTCATCGAGGCGGTTCTAACGAGTACAAACAATCTATATTTTGAGCAGAAATAAGAAAAATATCACAATTTTTTATCTTAAAATTTTACTTTTTTAGGCGGTAATGTTTACAATGTATTTATATAGGTGTGTTTCTGTGATGGCTGCAGATCATCCACACAAGCTTATCTGCATCTTTATTATGGGGCGCCGTTTTACTATTTAATCCGTATTTATAGATATCCATAAATCGAATAATGAATATCCATAATTCCATTTATGGATATCCATAAATCAGCCGAATAAGGGATATCCATACTTCGAATTATGGATATCATATCCATAATTCGATTTATTTATATCACTAATTCAAATCTATTTATGGATATCCATAATTCGATATCTATAAATACGGATTAAATAGTAAAACGGCGCCCCATACTTTATATTCGCTGTTTGTTTGTTTGTATTGGAGTTTAACGGCCCAGTCAACACTGTTTAGGTCATTTTTGAGCCGGTCAGTTAACCTATCAACACTCTCCTGGGCAGGCTTATACGTAAGCGGTTAACCAGTTCAGTGCACATTCTTTCGCCAGAAACTGACAACTGCCCTTCTTGAATCAGCGGAAGGGAGAGAATAGCCATGACCGTAGAAAAGATTTCATGATCAATCTCCACGAAAGAATGTTGCCGACATTTTATATTCGCTGTTTTGATACAACAATCCTTCATGTTGTGCAGACCTCTTTGTGCCTCACCTGCGCCAAGTTATTCAAAGCATCCGTTAGATTAACGAGCTCGACTGGGATCAAATTGTTAACCATTCCATAGGTACAATATCTGATACCTTTGCTGAAAAGTGAGAAGCTTTCGCATCTTAGTTTTGTTCAGCAAAAATACTTGCCGTTCTAAAGGATCAAGGTAATACCGATAAGCTATACTCTAGCTAACGACATCGTCAGTTTTGAGCCAACGCATCACAAAATCACGCCTATATACATGTACATGTAATTTTGACCCTTCGAACCCCACGTTTATATAGTAAAACTTGGGTTTGTAGGGGTAACCTTATTTTTCCTATTTCTGCTCTAAAATTTAGATTGTGGGTGAGGCTGTTCTGACGCGTACCCACAATCTATATTTTTAGCGGCTATAAGAAATATATCACAGATTTTCATCATAAAATTTTCATTTTTCAGCAGTAAAATTTACAGTGTATTTGTATAGGTGTGTTCTCGAAATACTTGCCCCTGGTCGCAAAATAGAAGTGCATCACGTGAACAAGTCCGTGAAATGAAGACCTCCCTATACCCTACTTTATATAGAGAAAACTGGGGTTTACAGTGGCATAAATTATTTTCCTTATTTGCTCCAAGACATAGGTTGTGGGTACTCGTTAGAACCGCCTCATTGAGGCGGTTCTAACGAGCACCCATAACCTATGTTTGCAGTATTTATAAGAAAAATATCAAGGATTTTCATCAGAAAAGTAACCATTTTGGAGATGTGAAAAATGCAACTTATCACACGGGCTTGTTATCATAATGGAATACAATGGTAAGTAATCGATACAATGCACCAACACCTCCCATCAGTCAGGATTCATAATTGGACAGAGCAGACAAACATTTGCATGTCCACTTATATTTTGAGACCGACAAGCTGCTCATTGACAAAGTAGAGTCTTTCATGTCTTCAAAATGGTCAATTGTCTGATGATAATGTGTGGTATTTTCCTCATTTATATTCCAATTATAGGTTGTGGGTGCTCGTTCTATAATAATCAAAGAGCCGAACGTGAAATAATACTTTATGCGATATTGAATCGGTTTGCCGCAGGTTTAACGAGTACACCATGGGCAAGTTGTTCAAAACTAACGACCTCGTTAGCTAACGTATCGTTAAAACTTTGATCATTCAATATGATGAAAATATTAATAGTTTTGCTGAAAAAAAAAATGTGAGCAGCTTTGCAGCTTTTGCAAACGCAAAAGCTGTTCACTTTTTTCAGCAAAAATAACAACATTTTAGATATTGGACTTGCTAGAATTGTTAACAAGTTCACCACTAACGAACTTTTTAAGCTTACGATGCTTTATAGCGATAACACACACGTGTGCTAAAATGGTATATTACATGCATTACAGAGAAATACTATGATTTCTACCAGACATAAACTTGGTATTTTCGTTTTTGCTAAGAAGAAATGTTTCCTCTTTAAACCTCTTCAGCTTGAACTACTTTGTGTACAAGATACAAGCTACCGCTTTTGCGGTAAAATCGTTATATTCAAACGCGGTAAAGTTTCAGTCACGTCGTCGTTGTTCATGACGTCATTGCAATGGCGTCTGGAAAGAGATCCACAGACGTTCAGAATGCGTGACGTTCGAGTCGGATGCAACGCTGAAACAAAAGAAAACATGTATATGACCACTGAATAGGGTGAACGTTTTGCTTCATTTAATCTCACATTTTATTGTTTTACCACTGCAACCCTTTGTTTCTTCAATTTTAATTCAAACCTGCAGGAAGCGCTTTCAAAATGGCGCCCATCCAGTTTTTCTTCCACCCGACTTCTGTAACACTACGTTGATTGAACCGTTAACATGAGCAGTAAACAGTCAAATGAACGCGAATTCAGATCCAAAATTAAAGATCCAAACTATCCAAAAAGTCTATGGAAGGGCGTGTGAGTGAGTGAGTGAGTGTTTGAATTTTATGTCCTACGCTAAGGTCATACGGAGACGGGACCTCGGTTTAAAAACTCATCCGAAAGTCTGGAGAATATGTTCTATAAAAGGGTTATCCTTTGGAAGCAAGGAGTACACCACAGAAGTGAAAAATATGGAGTGTACATGTTTTCTGGGCCAGACTAGCCAGTTTCGGCCAATTAGGCCTCATCAGTGACCCTCAGATATTTTCAAAATTCCACAATGGAATCAATGATCCCAAAGGACAAGAAAATATAATCTACACTATGATGTAGGGCAGGGAGACGTTTCACCGCCGCCACACACTCCCACACACCAGCTGTAGTGTATAAAAGGGTTATCCTTTGGAAGCAAGGAGTACACCGCAGAAGTGAAAAATATGGAGTGTACATGTTTTCTGGGCCAGACTAGCCAGTTTCGGCCAATTAGGCCTCATCAGTGACCCTCAGATATTTTCAAAATTCCACAATGGAATCAATGATCCCAAAGGACAAGAAAATATAATCTACACTATGATGTAGGGCAGGGAGACGTTTCACCGCCGCCACACACTCCCACACACCAGCTGTAGTGAAGTTAAATATGTTCTATAAAAGGGTTATCATTTGGAAGCAAGGAGTACACCACAGAAGTGAAAAATATGGAGTGTACAAGTTTCCTGGGCCAGACTAGCCAGTTTCGGCCAATTAGGCCTCCTCAGTGACCCTCAGATATTTTCAAAATTCCACAATGGAATCAATGATCCCAAAGGACAAGTAAATATAATCTACACTATGATGTAGGGCAGGGAGACGTTTCACCGCCGCTACACACTCCCACACACCAGCTGTAGTGAAGTTAAATATGTTCTATAAAAGGGTTATCCTTTGGAAGCAAGGAGTACACCACAGAAGTAAAAAATATGGAGTGTACATATTTTCTTGGCCAGACTAGCCAGTTTCGGCCAATTAGGCCTCATCAGTGACCCTCAGATATTTTCAAAATTCCACAATGGAATCAATGATCCCAAAGGACAAGATATAATCTACACTATGATGTAGGGCAGGGAGACGTTTCACCGCCTCCACACACTCCCACACACCAGCTGTAGTGAAATTAAATATGTTCTATAAAAGGGTTATCCTTTGGAAGCAAGGAGTACACCACAGAAGTGAAAAATATGGAGTGTACATGTTTTCTGGGCCAGACTAGCCAGTTTCGGCCAATTAGGCCTCATCAGTGACCCTCAGATATTTTCAAAATTCCACAATGGAATCAATGATCACAAAGGACAAGAAAATATAATCTACACTATGATGTAGGGCAGGGAGACGTTTCACCGCCGCCGCACACTCCCACACACCAGCTGTAGTGAAGTTAAATATGTTCTATAAAAGGGTTATCCTTTGGAAGCAAGGAGTACACCACAGAAGTGAAAAGTATGGAGTGTACATGTTTTCTGGGCCAGACTAGCCAGTTTCGGCCAATTAGGCCTCATCAGTGACCCTCAGATATTTTCAAAATTCCACAATGGAATCAATGATCCCAAAGGACAAGAAAATATAATCTACACTATGATGTAGGGCAGGGAGACGTTTCACCGCCGCCACACACTCCTACACACCAGCTGTAGTGAAGTTAAATATGTTCTATAAAAGGGTTATCCCTTGGAAGCAAGGACTACACCACAGAAGTGAAAAATATGGAGTGTACATGTTTTCTGGGCCAGACTAGCCAGTTTCGGCCAATTAGGCCTCATCAGTGACCCTCAGATATTTTCAAAATTCCACAATGGAATCAATGATCCCAAAGGACAAGAAAATATAATCTACACTATGATGTAGGGCAGGGAGAAGCCCGGGATCAATCCTGCGATCCCTGGTTTACAAGGCGAGTTGCGTAACCACTAGACAACAGAGGCTTTTAAGTGCGTGTTATATACAGATTATTCATTCGTATGGGATATATAAACTTCGGGAGGTAAAACAATCCGTTAAAGAAACCCGTGCTTCGCAAAATCGATTGTTAAACCTCCCGTGGTTTATAAATAGGAGAATGAATAATCTCGATTATACATTTCTCCTATTTGAAATACGGGATATATAAACCTCTGTGGGTAAAACAAAAAGCTAAAGAAACTGGTGCTTCGCACCAATCTTTATTGGATTGTTTTACCTCCCTCGGTTTATAAACCCCATATTTCAAATAGGAGAATGAATAATCTCTATGTCTTACATGTATGTAAAAAAATGTTAGGACTAGTATTTTTCGGTTAAAAGTTATTTCTGGTCAATACCCAGGTTCCGGGTGCCAGTTAGAGCCGCGGTTGTAACAACACCACCAATCTATGCTTTGAGCCAAAAAGAGAAAAATAATGTAAATCCGGAAAACCCAGTTTTCTCTATTTAAAGTGGGATTTACATCTGTGTATATTACAAGGACTTTCCTAATGTGGGCCCCGTCAAGCGATTTTGGTACTTATCGCCTATGCGAGCAGCGAAGGTTCAGGCGAGCCTGCGCATCCGCGCAGTCTCGCCAGAACCTTCGGTGCTCGCTCATACAAGCAGTGAATCAAGAGGAACCTTCAGACAGAAAGCCATATCCCTGGCCCCTCTGAATGGCTGGGCATGCGCAGTTAAAATTGGTCATGACGGAATGCTCAAAGACCAAAATTCGCTTGGCGGGGCTCATGTGATGTCAGATGAAATCTTGTGATACGCATACAAGTACCTGTGCATGTAATAGTGCATGGTCCTTTCGGCAGAACTGAAACCCAGCGAACATTCGAGTAATGGTAAACCGTTAGAAGTTCTAAGCATGCCCAGGCATAATGGTGCGAATCGGACCGTTCCTGAACCAAATGGATTCTTTGGGCGATAGGGCTTGAGATGTTATTTCATCTCCATTTCGGGTAACAGTTGCACAAAATCGGATGCAACGTCTCCAAATGACCTTAGTAGTGGGGCGTAAAACCTCAACACAAACAAACATGTTACATTGTGCGAGCGTATGCCATTTCTATCTTGCTGTCCTCGGTAGCTCAGTCTGATGTTTGTCTGACTTGTGATCAGGAGGTCGCAGGTTTGTTACGCCAACATACGTTCGTGGAAATTGCTCAGAGAATTTGTTTACTGTCATGCCATTCCTTCCGCTGATTTAAGTCAGTTGTCTGTGTGTGGTGACAAACATGTGCCCTGTACTTGTTAACCGCGTATGCATAAGCATGTCAACGGAAAATGTGTTCGGTACACATCAACTCGATACAACCTAAACAGTGTTATACGGGCTATTGAATTCCAATCAAAAAGTAATAAACAAAGACGCAACATTTTGTGCTTTAAATATATAGATTGCACGTGTCTATTGAAACCGCCTGATTAAGACTACTTAGCGATACGAGTCCTTGTCCAACTGAAAACCAACTGGACATCCCAGTCACGTGAGATGCACGGAATCTCGTCAGGGTATATCTAAACCCATTTCGGTAGAGTTTCTAAGACGCTTTGTTTTCAGAATCTATCTATGACCATACATGAATAAATACATGTACACACTTTATTCAATCAGATGTTTAAAATAGAAACATTAATGTTTTATAGCCAATCATACAAGTTGCATTATTGAAACTAAACGCACTACAAAGCCCCCGGAGTCTTTGTAGTTTTCCTATCGCTCTTTGTTTGGCACTCAAACTTTTTATAACATGCCTCGACAGAAGCTTCGGTAAGACCTTAGCAACCAACAATGACTCGGATCAGCTGGCTTATACACACATTATGCTAAGAGTTTTCGCTTATTCTGGAAGGTGTTTAAGGTCATTGCGACCAGCGAAGACTCAGATCAGACTGCGCGGATCCGCGCAGTCTGATCTGAGTCTTCGTTGGTCGCACATGGTTTTGTAAGTTATGTCGCGCACTGGCTCACATGTCTTTTATGTTCACCATGGTCGATTATCTCTAAGGAAAAGCACATAGCTTTCTATGCAAGTAACGTTAACAGTCCGTGTCAAATACATCCTTCAAACTCCTCTGAAGCTCGATAGCTCTGTGTTTAGCGCGTACGGCTTATAATCGAGAGGTTGTGGGTTCGAATCCGACCACCGGAAAGGCACGTAATGCCACTGCCACACTCCAGCAGATGTAAATGGATAGCAGTGATCCTCTCTCGCTCTCGTGCTGTAATCCGGAATGAGTGTTCGAGAGATGAGTTTAAACTAAACCAACCTCCTATTTACATAGATATAAAAGGAATTACAAGGGCAGATACTATTTTCATAATATTTCATTGTTTTTTTTCGCGGGTACATTGTACTGTTAAAGCGCCTCCATCTTATAGATGCAAAGGCAGCAGCTCATATAATCTATTTGAACTAGAAATAAGGAAACTATGATTTTTCGTGAGACATCTGTAACATCTAGAGGCATGGATGAAGTTTTGTATGTTTGTTTTGTGGTTTAACGACCCCGTCAACACTAATTATGCTATTCTGGAAAAGCTGCTTCCGATTTTCTGGACTTTTAAGCAACTGAGATGAAATGACATCTCAAGCCCTAATGCCCTAAGAAACCGCTATGGTTGTAGGAGCGGTCCTAATCGCAGCACTATTCCTGGGCAGGCTTATAAGGCCCAGACCTTAGATATTTTGTTTGAAGCAACGTTAAGTGGTTACATGTACCTACATAAATCCCGCCAACCATGCCCATGGGGTCAAAACTGGCCATGCCCCAAGGATTCCTAAGCTGCCACAGACTTATAATTGGGAAAACTTCAAGTTATCTTCTTCTCTGAGACATGAGACACACGGCTTATTAAAATGTTCCACATGTGAGCGGTTTATGCTCATTGAACCGCTTGTAATCATATCGTGTTAAAATACTTGGCTGCCAGTGTGCAGTCCCTACCTGAGCTCTGGTGAGTATAGTGGCCCCTGTGCCTCTTGTTTTAAAATTATATAAGGAGTTATGCACCTAGCTTATATTGAGTAAGCCCCGAATGAATAAAACCGCTAGGGCTGCCTTTAGAAACAAATGTGAATTTATACTACACGTCAGAATAAATAAATGAACATTCTGATTTCATGATGGTTTGTCAGATAATTTTATACGGCAATAAGCCATTATAGTAACCTATTAAAGGGGGTCGAATAACTGCACGCTATACTCGGTAGTGACCTATAATACCTCCTACTGACCTACAATACGTCTAGTGGGCGTTTAAGACTTTCGGATGAGTCTTTAAACCGAGGTCCCGTCTCCGCATGACCTTAGCTGTTGGTGAGACGTAAAACTAAAACTCACTCTAGTGGGCGTTTATAGAACGAGGGCCTACATTTCGGGTACCTAATTTGCAAGTGTTAACAATAACATGCACTGCTTTATACCCCAGAAAACAACCAAACAGCATGTTAATATCTTTACTACATTTGTTTAGACAAATTATCAGAACTTACCTTCTCGGGTTTTTCCTGGTTTTGTCTGTTTGACTTAAGGTAACCGTCAACATTAGTCATTTTGGAGGCGTTGCTTCCAATTTTGTGGGACTTTTACCGAAATTGAGATGAAATGACATCTCAATCCCTGCTCTTTCCTGGTTTAAATGGTCCATTGGAAAAATTGCGCACAGCTATGGCGGTTGGATCTAAGCCTGCAAAATAATAAGTTACTTATGCCAGTCGTTCTAACAAAATATGAACGCTTTGCTATTCCGTCTCTTTGTAGGAGTTATGTGCCTGGGAACCTGTCTTGACACTTTAGTTTTAGAAGGCAATTAGTATTCAAGATGTGTGCAATGTCGCTAGTAAACCGTCCAGATTCACATGCGTATACACGCAATAGTAATGGCAGCCCCATACTCTGAATTGCGCATCCCTTGTGGCTGATCTGTTTTTGTTTTGTTATGAGAGATTTCATGATGTCCCTTTCTGCTGAAAACCAATCTGAAATCATTGAAGATTTTAGCTCGACTTCTAGATATTTGGATGGTTTCTTAAATATTGACAATACCTATTTCGATGGTCTGATCAGTCAAATTTACACCCCCAGAACTTCAGTTAAATAAAGCTAATTTTTTTTATAACGAGGCCCCGTTTTTGGATTTACATCTGTCTTTTGTAGATGGGTTTGATTCTTGCAAAAATTTATGATAAACGCGATGATTTTGATTTTGATATTGTTAATTTTCTTTTTTTGATGGGCTGTTCCTCATGCGCCATCGTATGGCGTTTATATCTCGCAATGAATTCGATTTGCCAGAGTGTGTAGTCATGTATCTGACTTCTACACTCGTAATGAATTGTTAACTACTAAACTTCTTAATCAGGGTTATCGGTACCATAAACTACGCAAAGCCTTTTCAAAATTTTATAGACATCATTCTGATTTAATTTCAAAATTCAATATTGAACTTAAATATATTCTGCAACAAGGTCTATCGGAACCCATAAATGTTATACGACAGACTGCATGCATGGTAGTTAATTCAATAACGATTGACAACTTTGCTTCTGTCTTTAATTGCACGCTGGTTGGTCAGGTCCCAGATTATTTGACGGTTCTTGCGTAAAGGCTTACTGAGAATTAGAGAGAATCTAATTCAATTTAATGTTGGTTGGTGCCTGATGCTCTGTCTCTGGTCGGGCCCATCGGAGTCTAACTGTTGGTTTTCTTTTGCTCCAGCATTTCAGTGGTTTCTTGCTGTCTAGTCCTCACCGTTGTTTCATCTCTGTTGTTGTTTGAATTTTTGTGTTCACGGAGATGTTGCACTGATGAGTTAGGAGGCCTTCATGCTCACTGAACAAATTATTTGTCTAAGGGCGGGGATTGAAGCTGCGTTAAATCGTCTTAAGCCCCAAAGTGGAATACGTTTCACTGACCTTTCCAAGGCGGTTCATCTATCGCGGTTTATGTTTGTTATGGTTTGTCTTTTGAGTGTGTGAATCGCTTATATTATTTTGTTTGGATATCCTATTGGCCATTTCGTGGAAAGTAACTATCCTTTTGTATTCCGCTGGTTATGTTTCCATTATGGTCTAGTTATTTCATGTTTGTGTTTCTTTCCTTTTGGTGTCATTGATGGGAGCTGTGGGTTAATTGTATCGATTCCTGATCTTTGCCTACACTTCTGAACAAATTGTTTCTCTAAATCTCGTCGGCAGTAAGGGCGGGGATAGCAGCTGCGTAAAATCAGTTTAAGCCCCAAAGTGGAATACGTCTCACTGACCGTTCCAAGGCGGTTCATCTGTCACGGCTTATGTTTGTTATGGTTTGTCTTTTGAGTGTGTGAAACGCTTATATTATTTTGTTTGGATAGTCTATTGTCCATTTTGTTGGAAAGGAACTGTCCTTTTGGATTCCGCTGATGATGTTTCCATTAGGGTCTAGTTATTTCATGTTTGTGTTTCTTTCCCTTTGGTGTTACTGATAGGAGATACGGGTTAATTGTATCGATTCCTGATCATTGCCTTCACTTCTTTTTTGGCCTATTTACAGAATGCGCTATCTTAGTGACCTGATGTGACCTTTAGGTCACTGATCAAGGACTTACCAAGTTTTGAGCTAGACGTATTTAAGATCCAATACATTTTGAACCATAGTAAAGGTTGGTTTAATTTATGCTTGACACGTTGTTAGATAGTGGTCCAAATATTATTTAACACTATTCAGCCCACTCTTCCTTGACCCTGATATCAAGGTCACAGACTTTGCTATTTCGTTTTAAAGTTTTAATCAAAGTTTTAGGATCTGTTATTTAAAAAATACATTAAGTGGATAAAAATTAATTGAGCTATTGATATTTGTGGGACCACATCACAATTTAGACCGACAAGACCCACAAAGGTCAGCCTGCGCAGTTGCAAAGGCTGATCAGAGTATTCGCTGTGCGTTATAAATACATGCAAATGGCCGGTGACTCAATGCTTCATCCCACAGACAGCAAAGACAACATGCAAACTTAGTGGCTGCGATTGCTAATATGTATCTTCGCTTGGCGCACATGCCCCACTATATATTTTGCTTGCCACAGCCCATATAAAGAGGCATGTTACTTTCATTCCAGAAGCATTTTGAGACGACCAAGATGTCAGGCGTCAGACACCACCAGCACCACGTTAGACGATACTGGTTCAAGTGATTGCCCGTGCAACTCAACAACGTCATCTGCGTCTTCCGTTCTGTCTGTTCCGGTTGTTTCAAGCCCGTCTACATTATCTGCTGATAAAACTACTGAAGCTATCACTATTGCTGATACTACGACTACCACTGCTGCTAATACTACTGCTATATATACACCGTCTGGTTATTCTGCTGCTGATACTAATGTTGCTGCAACTACTTCTAAAATCGTTGCTACGACTACCGCTAAACCTGCCGCTACTTCTACACCGTCTGGTTATACTACTTCTGATACTAATGTTGCTGCAACTACTTCTAAAATCGTTGCTACGACTACCGCTAAACCTGCCGCTACTGCTGCCACTACTGCGTCTGTCGTCGGTACCACTACTACTACAGTAACCGTTGGTTCTTCCAATCAAGAAACAGATTTACTTGAAAAACTGGTTAATTGTATCGAGCAAAAACGATTCCTTGAAGCCCAAAACAAGAAAGTTGGCGAATCGTTAGTTGAAATTGAGACACGATTGGAGAATCATGTAAACCAATTGAAACAGACATACGAAACAGAGCTCTCAAAGGTCAGGAATCTAACGGATGTCCTGAGTCGAGAAAAGGCGACTCTGGCTATCAAGATCAGCGGCATGCAAGAACAATTGTCTGACATAAACATACAGTAAGTTCATATGTCTTCCATCCACACTTAGTGAACAAGTCCATGAAATTAAACATCCTCGAGCCCATGTAGAATTGAGCATAAATAGTTATAATACGTTTAGAATCATAAGAATTACACAAGGTTACCAAGCAAGTGAAATGAAGACCCCTCTAAGCCCCATTTTATATAAAGAAAACTGGGGTTATATACTATTTTTTACTTATTTCTGCTCCAAAACATACGTTGTCGGCACTCGTTAGAACCGTCTCAATGACTTACGTTTGCAGTATAAACATCAGGAAAACACGCCTATATAATTTTGACCCGCTTGAACCCCACTTTTATATATTAAAACTGGGGTTTCCGGGGGTATACCTTATTTCTCTTATTTCTGCTTTAAAATATAGATTGGTGGTACTCGTTAGAACCGCCTCGATGAGGCGGTTCTAACGAGTGCCCACAATCTATATTTTGAGCAGAAATAAGAAAAATATCACAATTTTTCATCATAAAATGTTCATTTTTTCGGCGACAAAGGTGACAATGTATTTGTATAGGCGTGTTTGCGTAATGTAAGAAAAAATATTACAAATGTTCATCAAAAAAAAAAAAAAAAAAAAAATAACCGTTTTTGAGGTATGTAAGAACACAGTATGTCCCGCGGATGTGAAATCGTAATGCGAACATCAATATGTTTGGAACCATGAAAAATTGTTCGCATCAAGGAAACACGCCTATACAAATTTAACCCCCTTGAACCCCATTTTTAGATAGCAAAAGTGAGTTTTAGGGCGAGGATTGTGGCCACGTAAAATCAATTTAAGCCCCCCAGTGGAATTCGTTTCCGCTGAACGTTCCAAGACGGTTCTTCTGTCGCGGTTTATTTTTGTTATGGTTTGTCTTTAGGTGTTTGTGTCACTTAATATATTTAATTTTGGATAGCCTATTGGCCATTTTGTGGGAAAGTAAATGTCCTTTTGGCTTTCCGCTATAATTGATGTTTCCATTAGGGTCGGTTGTTTCATGTTTGTGTTTCTTTCTCTTTGGTGTCTCTGATGGGAGCTGTGGGTTGATTGTGTCGATTCCTGATCATTGCCTCCACTTCTATTTTACAGGGGTAAACCTTTTTTTTTTTTCTTTGGGGGGGGGGGGGGGTTATTTCTGCTCTAATATATAGATTATCGGTACTCGTTAGATGTGCCGAGTACATGCCCCACCCTCTCCACTTCATTAAATGCCATTTATCTCAGACACCATTGAGATCCCTACCCATAAACCATATATATTCTCATTCCTTATGATAAGCTGCATTCCGGGGCACCAACTTGGGGGTCCCCCGGGATGTGCCGGGACCATGCCCAACCCCCTCCACTTCCATAAAAGGCCAAGTATTCAATAAACCTTACAGATCCCCACCCCTAAACCATATATATTCTTGTTCCTTATGATAAGACTGATTCAGTGACACCAACCTAGGGGTCACCCAGGGCACACCCGGGCCATGCTCCACCCCTTGACTTCACAAAAGACCATATATCTGAGAAACTTCCTTGTGATAAGACGCAATCAGTGTCACCAGCATGGGGTCCTCCCCCCCCCCCCCCCCGGTTTCCCACGGGCCATGCCCAACCCCTTTACTTCATTAAAATCCATATATCTCAGAAACTGTTCAGATCCCCACCCCTTAACCATATATATTCTTGTTCCTTATTATAAGACTCCACTTCATAATAGGCCATATATCTCAGAAACCATTCAATTCCCCATTCTATAATCACTTATATTCTTGTTCATTGTGAATAGACACATTCAGCCATCCCCGTCTTGGGGGGTCCACAGGGGCCATTTCTCATCCTGCCACTCATAAAAGGGCCTCATATCTCTGAAACCATTCAGATCCCCACCGTTTAACCATATATACTCTTGGTCCTTATGATAAGATATATTCAGTGACAACAATCTTGGGCTTTTCTGGGATCTGCCATGCCCGAATCCCTCCATTGCTTAAAAGGCCTTGCATCTCAGGAACCATACATATCCCCACTGCTAAACCATATATGTCTCTGTTTCTTTTGATAAGATGCATTTATTGACACCAACAAGGGCTCCATTGGGTCCATTGCCCACCCTCTTTACTTTATAAAACACCTAATATTTCAGATACAGTCCACATGAGTGCTCATTTGGGTATGGGGTTTGTTTGGGAGACTTTATAATTGGTATATTAAAAGCATATCATGTTATAATACATGTCTGCCATTGGGCAGTGCCCACCTGAGCTTTAAATTTAGCTCTTTGGTTTGTTTGCTATGCCAAGTTAAGAGTTTCCATTGACTTATAATGGGGAAAATTGAAAAATGACATTAATGTCTTTCAAGATATTTTGCCACACTTTCATACAACTGTTCCTTTAATAATGTTCCTTTTGGCCTATTTGTTGCCACAGATGGGAAATAGTCAATTGTCATCTGTTGTCAGGCAACAACACATTCAAGCGACATCAGAATCTGAAGCCACTAGGCTGATTGGATCCAAATTTTATCTGTAGCATCCTTGGGCCCAGGGCTTCCATGGTTAATTAAAATACATTGCTGCCAGTGGGCAGTGGCCCCCCTGAGCTCTGGTGAGCATTGCGGCCCACGGGCCTCTTGTTTTACCTTTGAACTCTAAGTACGACATTGACCTTGGAGGTACGGTTTTAGGCGTATAACGTCGTCGTGTAAGTATCGGACCCTTTTTTTAACTTTGACCTCAAATTACGACTTTGACCTTGGCGGATACGGACCTGGGATTTTACCGCGACACATTAATAAGAGAGTTATTGACAGTGTTTAAGTTTCGGACAGACGGACGGACGAACAAACGAACGAAGGAACGTACAGGGGCAACGCTATATGCCCTTCCACCATTCTTCGAACGGCGGATTCTTCGAATGGCGCGGGTTCGAGGCCCTCGTATAAAAAGCTGCAGAATTTTAAGCCAAACTTCAAATGAAGCCTTAATAGGACAGATGTACGGAAATTTGTTCGAAAGATTGCTGCAATAGTAAAACATCTTCCGAAATTTTCTCAGAAACCTAATGCCTCCATTAACACTTAGCACCCCTGACAATTGGTCTCTGGTTGTAATATATGTATTATGTCACCTTGACTGACATTTGAGCATTCGCAAAGTCTGTTCAGCGTCTTCGCTAATGGTGACGGTTTTCTACAAATGCTAGGCTAGTCAATGAGTGGTGGTAAGTCTTGTCATAAAAATGTGGACCCACGGGCTGATCTCGGTTTCTGCTGGCGCAATTTCTAATTGCTTTGATGTGTTCCTGCTCATTGGACGCTATCGTAATATATTTGCACAGCTTTCAAACCATGAAAAGCCGCGAAGGTCTACACATGTACTATTTATATTAACTTTATTGATACTCCAGTCAGGCCAGCATCAAGTGAACAAGTCCGTGAAATGAAGACCCCCCTAAACCCCACTTTATATAGAGAAAACTGGGGTTTATGGGGGTGAACACTATTTTTATTATTTCTGCTCATAAACATAGGTTGTGGGTACCCGTTAGAACCGCCTCAACGAGGCGGTTCTAACGAGCACCCAGAACCTATGTTTGCAGCATTTATAAGAAAAATATCACAGATTTTCATCAGAAAAGTAGCCATTTTGGAGATGCGAAAACTGCACTAAGTCGCACGGGTGTGTAATCGTGATGAGTGCACGCTTTCGTATCTCCAAAAGAGATGATTTTCTTATGCAAATGTGTTGTTTGTTTTGTAGTTTTGCACCAAGCTTAGTTTGTGGGTACCCTAGTACGATATCAACCCGTGAGACATAGTGCGTTGTTTTCAAACCTCAAAATGGCTACTTTTCTTATGAAAACCATAGGGGCTTGAATCATGAAAAAAAAAAAAAAAAAAAAAAATTTGATACTATATTATCTTATAGAACCAAAAAAAAAAAAAAAAAAAAAATTTTTTTTTTTTTTTTTCAATTTTTTCATGATTCAAGCCCCTATGTGAAAACCCGTGATATTTTTCTCATTGATACTGCAAGCATAGGTTGTGGCTGCTCTAACGAGTACCCACAACCTATGTCTTGGATTGGAAAGAAGAAAAGTAATGTATACCGCTATAAACTTCAGTTTTCTCTTTATAAAGTGATGTTTAGTGTATTTGTCCCTTTCACGGACTTGTTCACATAATGCGTAATCTATCCGGCCTCGGTGAGTGAGTGTTTCAGTTTTACGTCTCACCAACAGCTAAGGTCACGGAGACAGGACCCCGGTTTAAAGAAGCCCAGGATCGATCCCGCGACCCCTGGTTACAAGGCGAGTAGCATAACCACTACACAACGGGGGCTTCTATCCGGCCTTGGTAGAGAGCCAGAATGGTAATAAGAGGGTCGCGGGCTAGATAGCTACCGGTTTGGAAACACTTTTTCTAGAAGATTGCTAATGAAACATTATCTAAGGCCACTTTCTGCCTTCCGCTGATTCTCATTCAAGACAGACTTTTGTTAGTTTCTGGCGAAAGCATGTGCGCTGCAATGGTTAACCACTTATGGAAAAACTCGGTTAGGTAATCTGACAGGCTCGATATGCCCAAAATTGTGTTGAATGGGTAGTCTCGCACCTAAATGGGTCATCTTACTTCAAAACAAACCAACAAAACCTATTTTATAAGACGATTATACCTATATGTTAACCCCAGTGAAATTCCGCTATTAAGACCACCTAAAATGAAGATTAATTCTGCTTTAAAAAGCTTATTAGGAAGGGTGCAGAAATTTTCTCTTTGTGTTTTCTGCATATATTGTCTTCTGGTCAGGGACCACCTTTGGGACTGTTCAAAAGTGGTCTTCAAGACCACTTTTGAACAGTTCAAAAGGTGGTCTTAATATAGGAATTTTACTGTAATATAGCGTTTAACGGGATCTTGTTGGTCTGCATAAAATATCGATATTTCTGTTACAATGTAAAAATTGGATGAACATGTCAAACAATAAATAAATAAATAAATAATATCAAAACGTTTGGGCGAGAAATTCCGTTTGCGATCAATGTATTAACGCTTAAAACCACTGAAAACAGCTAGTATTAGTTATTAAGACGTTCTTTTGTGCAAATGCACGTAATAATAATTAGAAGACTATTATCTTCATGACGTCGATGACTCTTTGGACCCGCGGGGAAAGGAGAGGTAGCCTAAATGTTGTTGTTACATATGGCTCAATTTATATACATGTTTTGACGATGAAGCAGTCGTCAACTGTAAATACCGTATTTTTCTTAAATCCACGAATGTAAACATCACTAAAACACGCCTATATAATTTTGACCCGCTCGAACTCCACTTTTATATTGTAAAACTGGGTTTACAGGGGTAAACCTTATATTTCTTATTTCTGTTCTAAAATATAGATTGTGGGTACTCATTAGAACCGCCTCGATGAGGCGGTTCTAACGAGTACCCACAATCTATATTTTGAGCAGAAATAAGGAAAATATCAAATTTTTTCATTTTAAAATTTTCACTTTTTGGCGATAAAGGTTACAATGTATTGGTATAGGCATGGTTTCGTAATGCTCGATATAACGCCAGTATGTGTTCACTTTCACCTTGCCGTTATGGTCCCCGCCCATCGGGGTTTGAAGAAATAGATTGGGCTGCATGATGCTTCCAAGCAGAGCTAAAACTACTGGTAAAAAGCTTAGAGTATCTAGCGAGTATCTAAGCCTGCCCAGGCAAAGTGCTGCGAGTCGGACCGTCCCTAAATATAGCCCTGTTGGACTGTTTGGGAGGCAGGTCTTGAGATGTCATTTCATCTCAGTGTCAGGTAAAAGTCCCACGAAATTGGAAGCAACGTTTCCAAAATGACCAAATTTGTGTTGAAGGGGACGTAAAACCGTCAACAGTGTATATGCCATTTTGGATACGCTACTTCCATTAGGTGGGACTTTACCGACATTGTGATGAAAATGACATCTCAAGCCCCGTTGCCCAATTAAACGAATAGGGTTTATAAGCACTGATTGTCCGACTCGAACCATTTTGCCTCGGGCAGGCTTAGATCCTCTAAGCGGTTTACCAGTACTCGTGTGCGGTCGGTTTCAGCACTGCGTGAAAGCAATATGTAGCCCATCTATTTTTTTCAAGCCCAGATTGGCGGGGCCGAGTATATCCTTGTCCATTGTCTATATAAAAACAGAATGTTTCGTGTACTCATTAGAGCCGCCTCATTGAGGCGATTCTAATGAGTACACACAACGCACAGTTTCATTATAAAATAGAAGTGAAGGCAACGATCAGGAATCGATACAATTAACCCACAGCTCCCAGCAGTGTCATCAAAGGGAAAGAAACACTCACTCGAAATAACAAGACCCTAATGGAAACATCAACAGCGGAAAACCAAAAGGACAGTTACTTTCCAACAAAATAACCAACGGGCATTCGAAAACAAAATAAAACCGAAACACACACTCAAAGACAAACCATATCAAAACTAAACCGCGACAGAAGAACCGCCTTGGAAAGGTGACATGAAAACCACTGGGGATTGGGTGGGGTGTGGGTGTGTTGTGGGTGGGGGGGGGTTAAATAGATTCAGAAGACCTCCATTAATTTTGATTGATTTATTTCGGTATCACAGATTAGCAAATATCAAATTACATATCTTACATATATCGATGTCTGGCGAAATGGGGATTCCTGAACTTGTTCGATAAACCATGGTGAGTGAGTGAGTGTTTCAGTTTTACTTCTCACTAACAACTAAGGTCATACGGAGACGGGACCTCGGTTTAAAGACTCATCCGAAAGTCTTGAGAATCCCAGGATCGATCCTGCGACCCCTGGTTTACAAGGCGAGTAGCGTACCACTACGCCACAGAGGTCTAATTAACCATGGTTTTCGAAGTTTCACTCATCACGGTAACACACCCCTGAGACATAGTGCAATTATCTCCAAAATGGCTGATTTTCCGATGAAAATCAGTTATATTTTTCTTATTTACACTGCAAACACATAGGTTGTGGGTGCTCGTTAGAACCGCCTCATTGAGGCGGTTCTAACGAGTACCCACAACCTATGTTTTGGAGCAGAAATACGAAAAATAATGTTTACGCCCGTAAACTCCAGTTTCCTCTTTATAAACTTGGTCCCCGCCCATCGGGGCTTGAAGAAATAGTTCGGTTGCATGATGCTTCGACGCAGAGCTGAAACCGACCCGCACACGAGTATTGGTAAACCGCTTAGAGGATCTAAACCTGCCCAGGCAAAGCGGTGCGAGTCGGCCCGTCCATGCTTATAAACCCTATTCGTTTCATTGGGCGGCATGGATTGATGTCGGGTAAAAGTCCCACAAAATTGGAAGCAACGTCTCCAAAATGACTAATACAGTGTTGACGGGGAGGTTAAATCTAAAATCAAATAAACAAACAAACAAAATCCTCTATATAAAAAGGGGTTTAAGGGGATGTTCATTTCACGGACTTGTTCACATGTTAGGCTTAGGGCAGTCTTCTGCTGCAGAAGCAGACTGCTAAGAGGAAATACGGTATTATGTCGTCTGCTTAACACCTGAATAAGTCGCATGTGTCAGCTCTAAACGGTGGAAGATAGAAGACGTGGTCAAGACTTTTGACAACTAGCCGGGCTAATGAATTTTTTCGTGGTTAAGTGTTTAATTAATAGCATTCTGGAAAGAGGCGCTGACTGGGGTCTCTCTGCGTCAACCGCCCGTTGATTCATACTTTTCCGAGTCACGTGACCTGGCCCAACCAATCACCGTCATGGTTGACAAATTATTTTGGTGTATCTGCATAATATATAAAATGTATTCGTTCAGGTAGTATTTTACACATAAAATTACTCCTTAGCTGTACAACAGCGACTTTAAACCTTATACAGTGATCTATCGATCTCTTCATTCGCGTATAAATAGTGTCTCAGTTCTCTGTTTGCCTGCCAGTTCTTCCTCTCGTCTCGGACAAGTCTCTCTGTTTCCAATATTCTTCGGACTTAACGTGTTGCTTTCGTTAGGAACAGTTACAAAATGTCTCAGTCGACGATTACGGAAAAACGTACTGTGATCTCCTCGTCGTCAAATGTCGACGATGCATTAGCCGACATCGGATATAAGCCAAGTTTCGGAACTAGAGCGTCTAACATTATCAGCCGATCTGTCGCGAATCCCTTACGGCACAGCACCGGCGGAGGATCGAGCGTGGTTCGAACCGTCGAGTATGGCTACGGTTCACACATGGGCAGCGCTGGGTTCGGGCCCGGGGGCTACTCAAACGTCTCGTCTACTGGCGTCAACTCTGTCAAGACGCATAGAGAACGGGAGAAAAAAGACATGCAAGATTTAAATGAAAGATTTGCTAGTTATATTGAGAAAGTAAGATTCCTAGAAGCACAAAATAGAAAATTAGGTAACGAACTAGACGAACTAAGATCAAAATGGGGAAAGGAGACGTCGCATATCAAGGCAATGTACGAAGCCGAGCTCGCCGAGGCTCGCAAGCTGATAGACGACCTGAGTCGAGACAAGGCTGCAATGGAAATTAAGATGAGCAGCATGCAGGAACAGTTTGCCGACCTGAACAAACAGTAAGTGCAAAATTGTCCTCTGCGACAGTCCCGCTTGATTTTCATTACGAAAACACGCCTATACTAATGCATTGTAAACCTTATCGCCAAAAAGTGAAAAATTCATGCTGAAACGTTGTGATATTTTTCTTATTTCTGCACAAAATTTAGATTATGGCTACACGCTAGAACCGCCTCATCGAGGCGGTTCTAACGAGTACCCACAATCTATATTTTAGAGCAGAAATAAGGAACATAAGGTTTACCACTAAAAACCCCTGGTTTTTTGTATAAAAATGGGGTTCAAAGGGGTCAAAATAATTATATAGGCGTGTTTTCGTGATGTGAAAGCTCTTGCCTCACAGTCAAGAGACGACAACAAACGTTGAAGTAGCGTCACATTAACACATTTTTCTTCAAATGGACGCCCTTAAAGCCCCATATTATTGGGATTTATGAGAGCACTCATATTCATTGTTTTCGCTCATAAACATAGGTTGAGAGTACCCATGAGGCGGTTCTATTGAGCACCCGCAGAAAAAATACATATATCGACGCCAGTATCAGTGTCGACGCGAAAGTAGCGTTACATTGTCGTTGACACAATGCTTTCCTTGTATTTCACTGCATTCGTGATTTAGGCCCCCGCCCATTGGGGCTTGAAGAAATAAATGAGCTGCATGATGCGTCCACGCAGAGCTGAAACCGACCGCACACGAGTACTGGTAAACCGCTCAGAGGATCTGAGCATGCCCAGGTAAGGTCGTGCGAGTTGGACCGTCCATGCTTATAAACTCTATTGGTTTTATTTCGCGACAGGGCTTGAGATGTCATTTCATCTCAATGTCGGGTAAAAGTCCCACAAAATTGGAAGCAAAGTATCCAAAATGACCTGTACAGTGTTGACTGAGACTTAAACCTCAAATCAAACAAAGCATTTGTTTTAGCATGGATTCCTTCCTACAGTCTTTAAGCCACGATTGTGCTTGGTATACAATGCTCTCTGCTTCTCTAAAAATGCACACCACCAAAGTTTCGACCTTATTTTCCTTCCAAATTTGATCGAGATAGGCATTAGAAATTTTAAGGAGCTTAGTCCGAACAGCTGGTTTTGGGATCTAGCCTTTTTAATCTGCCGATAATGCATTAACGTTGCGTTTTCTACTTAGATAAGCGCGATTCATTCTTACACATAAGGCTATGTTTCCAACACTATTAATGCCTCCCACCACCAGAGGTGAAGTGTGACCAGAGTAAATTTACATTAATTGTGATTTATGTCCACTAATAATTGTCATAGTGGAGATGATACTAGTTAGATCATTAATACTTCTAAAGCATGTGATTAGCGGAAATAACACGACAAATAGACTATATTCGCAAACTCCTAATTTCACTATTTTGCTACATTCGTGGTTACGCATGAAAATTGTTTCAGTTTAACCCATATATGACAATGGAATCTGCGACCTAATAAGTTTGGAGTGGTCTATTTTCAATAATAGGGGTGTCAGGTTTGCTTTGTTTGCGGAAAGTATTGCTAAAAATACGTGCTTTAAGCAAACAGTGTAGATCCAGATCAGACGCCGCGCTGCGGCGTCTGATCTGGGTCTGCAATGTTTGCCAATGTCCCAAAAAGGGCCACTAGCCACATATAATGTTTTAGCTTCACTAGGATAAAAACATCCGTGTGACATAAAAAATGCATTCTTTCATAGTTACACGCGCGACCTTTTTCTCATGAAAATTTTCCTTATTTCTGCAGCAAAAGTAGAGTGTGGGTGCTCGTTGTAACCGCCTCACTAAGACGGTTCTAACGACTACCCATTTTCTGTGTCTGGGAAAATATAAGGAAAGTTATAAAAGCGCTGAAAATCCCTCTTTTCGCTATATTAAGTGGGGTTATCATGGCTACGTGTTCATGTTTTTCTAGTATTTTGTTCAGTTGAATGTGTGCGGAAAGTGTTGCGGAATGGCAATACATGTACAACACCAATTTTCAATACATTTAATTAGTAATTGGATTACATTTATTCACACGTTCAAATATAGGGTATAATATGCCAAAATTGTTAATTTACTGATTTCCCCAAAACCAGATACCAGGGGATAAGTTACATGTTAACTGTAAAAGTTGACATTTAATGTTTTACAACCTATGTCACCCAAGTAGCTGAAGGGGCAAACGGATCGTAACTCTCAATCTTTCAAACAAAATGTGTATTATCACAAAAAGCAATACGACTAGATCCAGCACACGTCAAAACCTACTATAAGACATATGCGAGATAAACCTGAGCATTCGCGCAGTCTGATGAGAGTTTTCGCTGCTTGTACGAGTTTTCAACAGCCTCGCCGCTACCCAAAAAGGGAAACTTGGTCATACTCGTTTGAGGTGTAGGTTGAGTCATTCACCATGTTTGCATTATTTGCTATCTCCCAGCTTGCACATTGTCATTATTGAAAAAAAACAGGTAACCAGACCCCCCTCACCTTGAAAGGTCAGGGGGGGGGGGTCTGGTTACCTGTTTTTCCAACACTGTTAACCTTCAGACTAGGAACCAGCAGATAATGCAAATATGGTGAATTGTTGGTCGCACCGGTCCCCACTTCATTTCACTTATCCCATAACCTTGGCGGTCTTGGAGGCATCCTGGATGACTTCATGACTTTCTCTTTGCACTTTGTTCTGTCTTCCACTGCCTTTCGAGATGCTGTTAAACTCAAACATGCCCACGCCTGTCTTACTGGAGGTTATTTTCTGTACCCTGTCTGATTGTTAAACTGCATGCCAAGGCGTTGCAACAACAACTTACGTCCGCGAGACAACTTCATCCGTGCACTGGTTGGTCCTTACTTTGCCTGATGAGGAGGCGTGTACACACAATCTATATTTTGAGCAGCAATAAGACATAATATCACAAATTTTCATCTTAAAATTTCGTTATTTACAATGCATTTTTATATATATAGGCAAGTGTTATGACCATTGGAAAATGCAGCCTCTCCAGTATTTATGAAGACGATTAGGGTCTCGGGGCATCACACTAACCCTCGTGAAACAAAAAGACAAACGAACAAAAAAATGACCAGACACGCATTCTGACCTGAGTCTTCGCCGGGTACACGTGTTCGAAGACCCCCCACAGCCCCTTTCGCTTGACGCGACCCAGTACTCTCGGAACAGACATGTAGAACCCTCACTTGGGGCGGTGCTTACCAAAAATGCACAAGCAGCAGACTGGCTTGTTAGTTTTTGGTGATACTTTTCGTAAATGAATACTATAGTTCGTGTACCGAAATTTCCGAATATGCATATTCGCAATTTCCATTACTTATTTTGATGTTCGAAATGATGCTGATTTAGTCTCGCTGAAATTCGCATTCAAAATGATCGCACGCTGTGTTTATAATGTCTTGGTTTTGAGTGACTAACTTAAACGACACCTTGGTTAGTGCATGTATATTGAAAACTGAATGTTCGGCAGAAACCTTAACTGTTTGCAAAAATACATGTAGTCGAAGGAGATTCTGGGAACTGCATACAGCAGTCTGAATGCATGATCGAAGATTGCGTATGTATGCTGAAGATCCATTTCCCGTGTCGCGTCTTGTGATGCGCCACATCGGGAATTCAACAAAATGAATGGCGTGCATCAAATGATTATGATAGTAAAATAAAGTCAAACTTCAGTAAATCGAACACCCTCACAATGAAATTTGTTCGACATAGAGGTGGTTCTAACTATTGGAGATCACTCATGCTGCCGGGCCGTGGGGCATAATGGGGATAACCATAGGGTGCATTCTCGAATTTTTATTAAATAAATGTATGTGGAGTGTTATCATTAGAATCGCCTCAATGAGGCGATTCTAATGAGTACACACAACATTCCTTAAAATAATCCACATGTAAACAAATGGATATCTGGAGCTATATGAACAATTCTCTTGGGACCAAATAGTGAGTTCCAATAAGCCAAAGTAAACTCATTGTCCGTATTCGAGTCATCGAAGTTTAGCTGTAGTTTAAATGTGATCGAACATATCAAATTGTGCACAGCTAGTTTGTCCAGAACCTTCGGGCAACGTACAAGCTGACGACCTTGCGATTATCGGTCAGATGACCATCGCGCATACTACAGTAAAATTCCTATATTAAGACCACCTTTGGGACTGTTCAAAAGTGGTCTTTAAGACCACTTTTGAACAGTCCCAAAGGTGATCTCAGACAAGAGGTCACTGTATGCAGAAAACACAAAGAAAGAATAACTGCAACCTATTAAATACTAATAAGCCTTTTTTAGTCAGAATTAGTCTTGATTTTAGGTGGTCTTAATAGCGGAATTTCTCTGTATTGTTTTGTCTTTCAATAAGATAGTTTGAATGCAACATGTATGGTCGCCCCCGCCCATAGGGGCTTGAATAAATAAATGGGCTGCACGATGCTTCCACGCAGAGCTGAATCCGGCCCGCACACTAGTACTGGTAAACCGCTTAGAGGATCTAAGCCTGTCCAGGAATCGCGGTGCTAATAAACTCTATTGGTTTCATTGGGCGACAGGGCTTGAGATGTCATTTCATCACAGTGTCGGGTAAAAGTCCCACAAAATTGGAAGCAACGTCTCCAAAATGACCTTTACAGTGTTGACGGGGACGTTAAACCTCAAATCAAACAAACAAAACAAAAGCAACATGTATGATAATTGAGCTCATCCTTCACTGAACGCATTTTAATGCCCAGGTGAAACCACGAAAGTGATAAATTATTTTACTTTCTACACAAGACACATTGAATACACATATGTCAGGTTTTTTATCCTTAAATCTATGAATGAAAGTTATTGTGATTTGAAGAAAAGAAAATATTGACAGTATTAGAGAATTACTGAGCTCTATAAGGATTTTCGCCTCGACCATTCTATTGTTAGTATATCATCACGTGATTAAGCCCGTGAAATGAAAACCTCCTACACCCCACTTCATATAGAGACTGTGGTTTACGGGGGTACACATTATTTTCTAATTTCTGCTAAAAGATATATAGGTTGTGTGTACTCGTCAGTTCTAACGATCACCTACAACCTATGTTTTGAGCATTTATAAGAAATTATCACGGATTTTCATTAGAAAAGTAGCCGTTTTGGATATGTGAAAAATGCACTATGTCGCACGGGTGCGTTATCATAATCTAGAGACGTCGACATACCCACGGAGACACATCATTGACCCATCGCTAAACCAAATTTGAAACAACGTTTGTAACGTCGTTCCAACTTTACTTCAGCGTTGAGCGCCTTAGGGTACATGTAAATACGTTCGATTGAATTGTATAAAACAAGATGAAAGAAAGTTCATCACCTGAACAAAGCTTTGTAATGATCACCTCTGTAAATTCCGCTTTATATAGAGAAAGAGGAGCGTAAAACGAAATCATCAGGAAAACACATCTATACAAATTCACAGTAAACCTTACCGCCGGAAAAAACGAACTTTTAACATGGACAATTGTGATATTTTTCCTATTTCTACTCACAATATAGATTGCGGGATTACTAACGAGTACCCACAATTTATATTTAAGAGCAGAAATAAGACAAGAAATATCTTTAAAAAAGATATGCGGCGTAGATTTAATTGGAAGGTTGTTTAGAAATATGAGCTACAATAGTGACAGCAACAGTTGTCTAGCTATGAACTGGTTTACTGTATTCAAACAATTCAGATGTCACGCGAGGTAAAATAGCTTTGCAGAGGGCGGTGTCCCGCCTGTTTGAGCTAAGGTCAATGTAAAAGGTCAAGGTTAAAAACATGACCTCATTTCATTTATGATCTCAAGTATATGCACAACAAATAAGAAAACTTTATCATTTACTGTTTTTGAACACAACTTCTAGGGTTAACATTTAGGGTTGTCGACATGGTGAACGTAAACGCATAGACGGACGAACAAACGGACGAGCAGACAAACGGATGGAAACTTGATCTTATGTGCACCGAACTAAAACTCAAATTACACTTATTCCTTTTCAGAATTAATATAACATTAATGATATTCGAAAATGTCCATTTTGTGTTAAAATGGAGGACATAAAGTATGCTGAAGACAAATGATACACTGCAACTTTTATTGGGCATATATTGTAAATTAAACATCTGTCAATTTGTAATGCGATTATTACATGTTTTTGTCATGCTATATCTCTTTATTGGTTTCATTGGGCAACAGGGCTTGAGGTGTCATTTTATGTCAATGTCGGGTAAAAGTTCCACAAACTTGGAAGCAACGTCTCCAAAATGACCTACACAGTGTTGATGGGAACGTTAAACCTCAAATCAAACAAACAATTGCTTTCGCAGAAAATTCTTCCTTTCGCGAAAGGAACCTTCCTTTCGCGAAATGGTTCCTTTCGCTATATAGACAAACCACGTGAAATTAGGTCAAAATAGCTATTCACCGCAGCAGTTTCAGAATTCACTAGAAACACAATTATACATACGACGTATGGTCATCAAAGGACAAGACGGTGAGCAAGCCGAAACTGTATATATTTTTCATTCATGTCTCACATAAAAAAAATGAAACATTTCCTAGTTTAAAACTTCGGTAAACTGTCGTGTTTTTTTTTTTTTAGTAGATTTATTTATGCAAATCATTGACCAATGAAATGGTCATCTCCTTGTACATGTGGTTTTATTGACCAATGGAATAACGAAAAATGTAGGACAAAAGCAAAACTATAACGGCTACGCCGTAAAAAATAAGGTTTAGCGGTGTAAACTCAAGTTTCACTACATTAAAGTGGGGTTCAAGGTCAAACATCTAAAGGCGTGTTTTCGTGATGACACAACTTCCCTTAGGTTTGCGCAAATACTCTGACGAGGCCACTGGAACAGAACTAACATTTTTTTTATCTCAGAAATACAAGTTCTACAGCTACGAAATACGCTATTGGAGCATATTATGGTAGTGTAAAAGCTGCCTATATATGGCTGTCCGGGTATGAAATGTGTGTTATACATCGCATTCTCATCATCATTAAAACCTTGAAACCTGTCTACGCTTCGTCTTCCAGGAGACAAAACCACTCAGTTGGTCACTGCAACAGTGGTTCAAGGTTGAAACAAGTTTACCGACGGTTGTTTAACACTGAAACACACGTTACAAGCACTGTTTAATATTGCATCGAGGACCATTCTTTTCTACCGTGAAGACCGGTGCAGATATATATGCAAGCTGTAGGATGGGTCTTTCAATCGAAGTTCCGTTTCCAAATAGCTTTGGTTTGTCGGCGAGACGCAAGACTCAAACGCGTTGCGTTCTTTATATTTCTCAAAAACATAGCTGGTATGGCTGTTCTAAAAGCAGAATGTGTAGTTGCAGATGGAACTAGTCTTCTGGCTGACAAAGAGGCCATCTTGAAAAGATGGGCTGAGCACTCTGATAGTGATCTTAATCGGCCATTCTCTATCAATGATGATGCTATCAACAGACAACACGGGTTGAATGTAATCTGCTGCTTGACAAGTTGCCAACCATTACTGAAACGATGAAAGCAATAAAACGTCAGGCTCCAGGACCAGATGCAGTACGTTCTGAGATTTACACAGCAGGAGGTCCTCCATTTGCAAAGAAGTTTAAAGAGTTATTCCACATTATGTGGAGAAAAGACCCCACCCCCCCACCCTACCCTTCCAGAATTCAAGGACGCGTCAATTATCCACCTGTTCAAACGGAAAGGGAACCCTTAGATCTGTGACAACCCCCGCCGCATCTCTTTAATGTCAATTGCTGGGAAAATCCTTGAGAGAGTCGCACTTAATCGACAAAATGAACACCTTGAACATTCAGGGATTCTACCAGAAAGCCAGTGTGGGTTTAGGAAGGACAGAGGAACAATTGACATGATCTTCAAAGCAAGGCAGCTGCAAGAGAAATGCCAGGCACAGAAACACCTATACATTCCCTTTGTGGACCTCACCACAGCTTTCGACGTAGTCAGTCGTGAGGACCTTCGGAAGATCATGGTGGAATTTGGATGTCTAACCAAGTTCATAGCAATGGTGAGACAGTTCCACGATGGTATGCTTGCACGGGTCTAAAATGACGGTGAGTTTTCAGATCTATTCCCGGTGTCAAGCAAACGGTGTCAAGCAAGGCTGTGTGTTAGCCCCAACACTGTTCAGCATGATGCTTTCTGCCGTGCTCACAGATGCTTTCCAGGATGGTGACAATGACATACCTATTAGGTATCGCTTTAATCGGAAGCTTTTCAATCTTAGAAGGTTGCACGCCTAATCCGAGGTGCAGACAGAGGTGCTAGATGAGTTCCTCTTTGCCGATGACAGGGCAAAAGGTGCTCCTACAGAACACAAGATGCAAAAAGCTATAGATCAAGTATCCGACTCCGACTCCGATGATAGCTATGATCTCACAATCAGCATCAAAAAGGCTGAAGTAATCTATCAGCTAGCACCTGGCAAGTCTTACAAAGAGCCCACCATCACAGTGAAAGGTCAAAGATTGCAAGTGGTAGACAAGTTCACCTACTTTTGGAGCACACTGTCTAGAGCCGTGTACATTGATGAAGTCAATGCCAGGATTGCCAAAGCTAGTGCAGCATTTGGCCGACTTCTGGTAGTGGCTGGGATCGACGTGGAATCAGACTTGACACAAAACTGAAAGTCTACAGAGCTGTGGCGCTGCCAACACTATTGTATGCATGTGAAACATGGACTGTTTACCAACGGCATGTCAAAAGACTGAATCATTTCCATACAAAGAGCACTCTTAAAGATTAATAGAGAAGACAAGATTCCAGACACGGAAGTCCTGAACAGGGCAGGGATGCATAGTGTACATACTCTTCTAAAATTAGCACAGTAAGATGGCCAGGCCATGTTACCAGAATGCCTGAGAAACGTTTGCCAAAGAAAATTCTCTATGGAGAACACGAAACGGACAAACGCCCCCAAGGTGGTCAGAAGAAGCGCTACAAGGTCACCTCAAAGCCTCCCTCAGGGACTTTAATATTCCAACAGAGTCGTGGGAACAAACTGCACAGGATAGAGCAAAGTGGCGAGGTCTCATAAAAAGGGGTGCCAATGAAAATGAGGCAAAAAGAATCAGTGAAGCTGAGCAGAAACGTACACAGCGCAAAGCCAGAGCTAAGGCATCACCAACAGAGCTGTCTTCCTCTAGCCTCTGTAGCTCTATTTGCAACAGACAGTTCAGAGCTAGAATCGGTCTCATCAGCCATCTTTGAACACACAAATACTAGCATGTCTCAAATATGATTAAGATTGGCCATTGTCTGTAATAACAGACGAACTATTATTATAAAAGTAGAATTAGGCAAAGTATCTAATTTTGGATAAAGAAAGAATGCATCATGTCCCTTGTGTGCGTAATGGTCCTAGGGACACGAGCAGGACATTTTGGTAGGCATATTAGCCTTGTGGCTTGCCGTATGTACACTTTACTACTCCTACATACTTGATATATGGTCTGTTGAGTTCGAATACTGGTTACAAAGTATTTTGTTATGGCAAACATTCAATCTGTATAAAAGTAAATCGTCACAGATTGTGATCTTAATGGTTTTTCAACGCTTCAAGGCACAAATTTACTATCTCGTCTCTCTCTGTTTTGATTCAGAGTTCTGAATAATATTTATTCACTAAATTACATGCTCATTAGCATAAGATTATGATAGGATACATATAGGAATACTGAATAACGAGCTCAGAGCAAGGCTCATTCTCTAACTTCCGCTGATTCAGTTGTCAGTTTCTGGCGAAAGAATGTGTATTGTACTGGTTAACTGCTTACGTATAAGCCTGCCCAGGAAAAGTTGACCGGCTGAAAATGACCCAAAATAGTGTTGACTGGGCCGTTAAACGCCAATACAAACAAATACAAAACCAACAAGGCTCTGGTAAAAGCTTGAAATATATTATGGCGTCCGTTAGGGGCGCCTCATTAAGTACCTAAATGTCCCGATATAGGGAGTATATAAGAAATAACGATATGGGTTTTCTGGGAGTTCATTTCACAGACATGTTAATGTGCTGACCCGGTCAGTAGAAAACTGCCCCAACCAATTTGAAACCTCGAATTTGAAACAGAACCACACGACATTTTTTTAATTCTTTTCCATGGCTCGTATACTTGCAAATTATTTATTTATTTATTTATTTATTTCAGGGTTTGGGAAACATATTGTTTTCCCTTAGTCTGTCGGTCTGTCAAGTTTTCGCGTTTGCTCTGTAAGTTGAAAACAGTTTGAGATATTTTAATGAAACACACATGTAAAGAAGAATGATACGACGTTTAGAACTTAAGAACCGACACTCTGGCTTGCCTACTTTGGAGTGATGTTCCTTCGAACATTTTAAATAGCCTCCTTATGAGCGTAACTCCTCTTACAGCTTTAGGCCGATCTTTTTGAGACTTTATACACGTATTGATATAAGACCGAAGATTTGCATGATTTTCCATAATTCTATTTTTTTTTTTTCAGTTATCTCAAGACTTTTTTTACCTCTAACACGGTTAAAGTGCACATGGATTAGGTTCCTTGTTAGTGCAACTCCTCTTACAAGTTTGTGCTAGCGCTGATCCTTTTGAAACTTTAAGCATGTTTTACTGTAGGACTGAAGATCTGCATTTTTTTCATAATCCTTTTTACCTTTCTTTCTGACATTTCTATTACAATTTATAGGAAGTTGTTATGCCCCTCCCCCCACAAACCCAACCAAGCCCCAGCGCAACTCCTTTTACAGTCTTACACACATCCAAGCACCTCTAGAAAAGGGCGATACATCATCTGTTTTCCTTTTTATTTGTTTGAATTAAGGTTTCACGTGCCCTTCAACACACTTTATGTCCTTTGGGAGACTTTGCTTTCAATTATGAGGGACGTTTACCAATGACACATGTACCCGACTTTGTGATGAAATGACATCTCATGAAGCCCAGCGCCCAATGAAAGCAAGCAACAGGGTTTATATGCATGGACTGTCCAACTCGCATCATTTTGCCTGGGCAGATTTAAACCTAAGTGGTTTACCAGTACTCATTTGCGGTTGGTGTCAGCTCTGCGTGCAAGCATCATGCAGGCCAATCTATTTCTCATAGGGCTGTTTTCATCTAGAAATGAAATTCTATTTTTTATTTGTCCAAGAGTTCATTAGGGACTACTTGATTCCGTTCACTAAAGTCTATCTACTGTCTTACACACCATCACCGCGGCGACGATTATTGCCCTAAGTGTCTCTCCATGTGAGATTGACAGTCACCGGGCCAACCTTGATGAGCAGGTTTTCCGCCATTTTTCGAAGGGAGATAACTTTC
This sequence comes from Lucinisca nassula, assembly GCA_963580285.1. Lineage (NCBI taxonomy): Eukaryota > Metazoa > Mollusca > Bivalvia > Lucinida > Lucinidae > Lucinisca > Lucinisca nassula. Next base: position 54,287,644 of record OY757010.1, read on the forward strand.
GGGACTTCTCACTACTGGCGTACCAAAACGAAACACTGTAACAAATTGACGTTTTAAGCCGTTAATCGTCTTAAAAAGAATTTAAAGCGTATCAACGAGTGTAATAATTATTCACACATACATAAATAACATTATTCGGATGGGTGTACATGAAAGCTCTTTGACCTGTATCTGAAAATTCCGATGTATAATATCATGTATGGATCCTGGATATCGGTCAGATCCCCCATGACACGACCTCTACTTTGAAGTCGTGAGTATAAGCCAGCTTAAGAAAAGAGTACTTCTTGCATAGGCGATCTGCCTAGGCACAGGTGCTTATACAGGAGCCTATGCCACTTGCAGATATGTAGAAGAGGCCTTCATATAGCCTCTTGCTAAAACTCTATTTCCTAGTAAGCACGCCCTATTATTCTGGCCGCTTACCCATTTCGCCTCCTAAATGACCTAAATAGTGTTGACGGGACCGTAAAACCTCAATGTAAAGAAACAAAAAAAAATATTCTCCCAGTCGTTCACCTGATCCATAACCTTATCGTAAAAGCGGATACAAATAGAAGTATTGTTTCAGAATGAAAATTTGCATTTCACTGGCAATCCAATCTGTAACAAAAACGCAGGATGTGACATCATGCTTACAAGTTCGTGAAATGAACACCTCTCTAAACACCACTTCATATAGAGAAAATTGGGGTTTATGGGTATACAAAATTTTGCTGCTTTCTGCTCCAAGACATGGGCTGTGGGTACTCGATAGACGGTTCTAACGAGCACCAACAACCTATGTTTGGAGTAAAAGTAAGAATAATATTACAAATTTTCATCGGGAAAGTTGCCATTTTGGAGATATGAAAGAATTAACTATGTCATAGGGGTGTCTTGTTGTAATGGATACGTCTTGCTTTCACGATTTTCTTGGAACATTTCGATAGTTGTGCTTTACATCAGGCGAACAAGTCCATATTTACATGATATAACACCCTTTACATGAAACAAGGTTTACGGGGGTAGTCGTCATTCCTCATTTTTTGCTAAATAACACAGATTGTGTGTATAAAGAAGAAACATATCACAACGATTTGGACTCATGAAAGAATGCACTTTCTTGCACACCAGGCAAGGAAACCCGTGGTTTTAGCCTGGGACAGCAATTCTGTTCCTTCCCAGGTGTTCTTGCCCAGGCAAACGGCACAAGTCAGATGGGAAACGCCCACCTACAACAGAACTCCATTTAAGATTCTTAAAATGCCACATGGATGTCATCAAAATACTTCGTAGATTGTTTTGTTCGTTAGAGCCGCCACATGAAAGATATAAATATCTTGCATGCGCGTGTTTTCCTAATGAGGATACACTGACAATAACTCTATATTTTAACTTGTCATCTCTCCTGTCATCTGTTTCACCTTAAAGATGACCGATTTTAGTTAGCGATCTATCTCCGCTATTTACTGTCAAAATGTTTTGATATTAACAAACTATCTGCTATTTAATCACACCTCGCTTAACAAGTTGGACACCTGACAAATTGTCTCTCCCGGTCATCAAAAAGCCTGATCATATGTCTTGTAGACAAAATATATCATCATACCCGCCCGGTTGAAGCCCGTATGTTTGCGAAATTTGGGATCGAGAGTTCGAAGCCTAGTCCAGAAACGAAGCTTGTGTGGAGACAAGTGGTAAATGTCCCACCCACCCTACACTGTACTCTTATTAGAGTGCAGTTTCTAGCATATTTTGTCCAGTCCCGAAAACCGGAACGGAAATCTATGCAAACATCGAAAATATAATGAAATTCCGCTATTAAGACCACCTAAAATTAAGACTAATTCAACTTTAGTAAGCTTATTTAGAAGGTTGCAGTTATTCTATGTTTTCTGCATGCAGTGCCCTCTGGTCAGAGACCACCTTTTGGACTGTTCAAATGTGGTCTTAAAGACCACTTTTAAACAGTCCCAAAGGTGGTCTTAATACAGGAATTTTACTGAACCGAGGGCCGTCTCATCATGATCTACACTGCTGTCATTCTGTAAATTATTTTAACTCGACTTCATATTTTACAAGAAAGTACCGATTCAAAATTTGGGGATTCATTGTAACTGGGAAAAAAAATAAAGGGATGAAAGTATGACCCGCTCTCACAAACAAACATTTAAATAACCTTAGCAAATGATAACCACACACACACGGCCATCATTACGAAAACACGCCTATATAATTTTGATCCCCTTGAACCCCACTTTTATGTAGTTAAACTTGGGTTTACAGGTGTTAACCTTACTTTTCTTATTTCTGCTCTAAAATAGAAACGGTGGGTACTCGTTAGAACCGCCTCGATGAGGCGGTTCTAACAAGTACCAACAACCTATATTTTGAGCAGAAATAAGAAAAATGTCATAATTTTTCATGTTTTTTTTCTGTTTTTTTTTTTTCGGCGGTAACGTTAACAATGCATTTGTATAGGTGCGTTTTCGTCATGGCTTGTGAATGCGTTATCTCAGGCAGGCAAAGACAAGTTTCATCATTCGTATGTCATGCTTATTCATGCACGTTTACAGTTAACGGCAGATAATGGTAGTAGATTTACACTTGACCTGCGCTCTTATAATTTTTACTGTTGGTGTTCTGCAAATGCGCATGCGCCGCAACTAACATAGCTAGGGGCCCCGCACATAGGGGCTTGAAGAAATGGATGGGCTGCTTGATGCTTCCACGCAGAGCTGAAACCGACCCCAAACGAGTACTTGTAAACGACTTAGCGGATCTAAGCCTGCCCAAACAAAGCGGTGCGAGTCAAACCGTCTATGCTTATAAACCTCATTGGTTTCATTGGGCGGCAGGGCTTGAGATGTCAATTCATCTCAATGTCGGGTAAAAGTCCCACAAAATTGGAAGCAACGTCTCCAAAATTACCTTTACAGTGATGACGGGGCCGTTTAACTTCAACTCAAATACATGCACAGTCGCCTCAACGACGCGAGTTTATCGAGATTGCATACTGTTTTGCATATACATGTATACGAAACAAAAACAGAAAAAAATCAGAAATGCCCCCTATTGTTTACAAATTCCAGCTTTGTTTGTGCCTCTGTTTTGAAAATATTTATTTTCTTTATTTACCAGCCATTGGACAACGGCAATACATTTTGAGCAACAGAGCGTTATTATCAGCTCTTACAGAGATATCTTATCCCAAATTGCTTGTTTGAAAACCCATTTTTATGCTGCCACTGTTTAGAACAATGGCATATTATGTTCTCCTTGGTATTTGACAGTCACAATTGAAGCTAATAATTTTAGTATTGATTATGATAGAGAAAAAAAAAATGGAATCGCGTCGACAGAAAATGTGTTTTGGAGTATATTGCGAAAACACGCCTATACAAATGTATTGGAAGCTTTTTCCATCCAAAAAGGAAAATTTCCAGATAACAAAATCTGATATTTTTCTTATTTTTGCTCAAACATAGATTGTGGGGATTCGATAGAACCACCTCGACGAGGCAATTCACTCGAGTACCCAAAATCTAAAATCTGAGCAGAAATAAGAAAAATAATGTTTAGCCATGAAAACCCCAATTTAACTATAAAAGTGGGGTTAAAGGGGGTCAAAATTATATAGGCGTGTTTTCGTGATGAATGGTGCACGGCGAATACTCTGATTTGGCTGCGCCATCGCGCAGCCTGATCAGAGTATTCGCCATGCGCATGCTCTTTATCTGCACCCGCTAACGAAACAAACGAATTCCGTACAGACAGAGATGTTTCTTGTATCCATATGCTGTGCGAACATGTTTGAAGAATCGTCTTCACTTAGCGCGGCTTATTTCGGCTTACCCTCAGACTTGCCCGTAGCTTGTAAGCCTCTTTTGTGTTATTATTAACAACTCCAGTTGCGTTGGCCTCATCATTTATTTACATTGAGTGCAATACCCTGCTTTGATTGCGAGAGAGATTGCAACAAATAACATTATTCCTTGCGTGATTTTTGTACTTGTTCCTTTAGACGGAATATTGTTTTCCCAACAGACGATATATTGCCGGGAGTGTTCTGATCATTACTAATTTCAGGAATGCATGATCCCATGTTGCCTCACCAGGGCGCTTTTTATATCGTAATACTGTTTTCATCGGTGATTTAAGGGGCATGAGAACACCTGGCCCATTTTTCGTCTTTTTTCAAAGGGAGGCAACTTTCGGGACTTCCTTTTCACTTTTCTATAAGCCCTGCCCCACTGAAAAAGGGGGCTACTCTTAAAAGAAAGAATTTGCTCCTCAGGAGCAAATTCATTCATTTAAGAGCAGAGCCCTATTGATATGGGTGACAAAATAATTTTGCAGGAGTTGCCTCCCCTGAAAGTGTATCCATTCCCTTTACATTTTCGGCACTTGAACTGTAGGTTGTCTGGAGGACTGTTACCTGTACCACTACTTACATGTTAACATGTCCATGAAATCAAGTCTCGTATTTTGTTTGTTTGTTTGATTTGAGGTTTACCGTCCCCGTCAACACTGTAAAGGTCATTTTGGAGACGTTGCTTCCAATTTTGTGGGACTTTTACCCGACATTGAAATCAAGTCTCTTAATCATTAGGTATCTCACCGCTGTGGTTTCGAGCCTGGCTTTGAACAGAAATAAGGAAAATATCACAATTTTTCATCTTAAACTTTCTGTTTTGTCGGCGGTAAAGTTTACAATGTTTATGTATAGGCAACAACTCCGTATTTTATGTTGACATTCTATTAAAAATTTTTCGGTATTGAAATCAACACGGTAATTTTAAAGTGTGCTATGGTCTAAAACATAATCTTACACTCTTGGTCATTTCATTTGATAATATGAAATGACCACTCAAGTAAGATCCTCTATTTTTTAATTATTATTGCCCGATTATGTAAAAAATGGTTTTTGTTTTGTTTTGCCTTTCTCAGCATCTTTGTGAAAAGACGACCCGGTGTTTCAAGTTCAACCAAGGCCAGATGAATTACCGTGGGGTACACATCAATTTCACGGGCAAAATATCGTACCTGTTTTTGTGTCATTGTAATTAATCTCAATTGCGAGACGTCTCGCCCTTCCTTTACTATCCTTTGGTAAAGAAAGATATTTTTACCATCACGAAAACATGCCTATATAATTTTGACCCCTTGAACCCCACTTTTATATAGTAAAACTGGGGTTTACAGGGGTAAACCTTATTTTTCTTATTTACGCTGTAAATTATAGATTGTGGGTACTCGTTAGAACCGCCTCGATGGGGCGGTTCTAACGAGTACCCACAATCTTTTTGAGCAGAAATAAGAAAAATATCTCAATTTTTCATCTTAAAACTTTCATTTTTTTCGTCAATAAAGGTTACAATGTATTTGTATAGGCGTGCTTTCGTAATGACAAAGTTGTCTGCCACTCTTTAGAAGGCATGTCATAAACAAAAAAACAAAACAAAACAAAACACAAAAAGATAATGTTTCCTGGGCAAGCTTAGATTCTCTAAGCGGTTGTGCGGTCGGTTTCAGCTCTGCTAGGAAGCATCATGCAGCCCATCTATTTCTTCAAGCCCTGATGGGCGGGGGCCAATAGGTGGCAGTGTAAACGAGATGTTTGTATAAGTACAGTGAATTTGCGCTGTTAAGACCACATAATATTAACCCTTGTCCTGCTGAATATTCATATATGCCACACCCACTACCGATTATCAACCAATCAGATTACTTGATGCAATTTTTTACAACAAATTCACAACCTGAATGACAAACAATGTCGATCCTGATCAGATGGCTTCTTCAGAAGCCATCTGATCTGGATCTACATTGTTTAAAAGAAAAGGCATATCCGGGTTCAGCAGGACAAGGGTTAAGATTAATTCTGCTTTAAAAGCCTTATTTATAATGGTGAAGTTATTCTTTCTTCGTGTTATCTGCATACAATGTCCTCCGGTCAGGGAACACCTTTGGGACTGTTCAAAAGTGGTCTTGAACAGTCCTAAAGTGGTCTTAATATAGGAATTTTACTGTATATATAAAGATAATAATATTTTTATTTGAAATTATCTATCGTTTATATTGAACCCAAAGCCAATGATTTAACACCAATGGTCATTTCATATAGAATTCATGAAACGAGCTTGAGGCGGGTTTCATGAATATTCATATGAAATGTCACTAAGTGTAAAATCGTGTTTTCAATTTGGTTTTATTGTCGAAGAAGGTAAAAAATATTTCATTAGAAAATATAGGTTTGTCACGAACGGCACCATGACATTATGCGCCGTTAACCCTTTTTGTACTAAATGGAATCTTCCTCCTCATCGATGGCAGGAGTTCATTTCGAAATTTAGGGGGATCAGGTTGTATTTTCTTCAAAATTGATTTGGAAAATGGCTGGATTTTCTGCAAACAGTGTAGGCCCTGAGTGGACGCCGCTTTCTGCGGCGTCTGATCTGGACCTGCACTGATTGCCAGGGTACCCGTTTTGGGGTTTCCAGTACAAAATGGGTTAACATTGGACTGTCATCGGTTATTAACCCAAATCTGAATTAGTCGTGTGTTTTTTTCCGAGTTAGGAACGTTTTGAAAATCAGTGTATGCGACCTGTATTGTCTACGTATGAATTGGCTTTGTTTAAGAAATCCATTTTTCTCAATAATTGTTATATTATGAAGGTCGCAACTGTTTACGTTATGGTACCTTTCTCTATTTGTTTTGTTTGATTTGTTGTTTAACGTCCCCGTCATCTCTGTATAGGACATTTTGGACACGTTGCTTCCCATTCTGTCGGACTTTTACCCGACATTGAGATGAAATGACAGCTCAAGCCCTGTCGCCCAGTGAACCTTTAGGGTTTATAAGCATGGACGGTCCAAATCGCACCGCTTTGCCTGGACAGGTTAGATCCTCTAAGTACTCGTGTGTGGTCGGATTCAGCTCTGCGTGGAAGAATCATGCAGCCCATTTATTTCTTCAAGCCCCGATTGGCGGGGGCCGTACCTTTCTTTAGAGTTTAAAACAAACGCGTTAGCTTTTGTTATTGTTGTTGTTGTTGTTGCTGCTGCTACATAACCTGGCATCGCCCGCTATTCTTTGCAAGGGAGACAGGAGTTACTTCCCTGTTTGGTTGGTAAACAGAAGCAGTCTAAGAAGGAGACTTACTCTTAATGAAAAGAAAGAAAAAAAGAAAAGAAAAAAACATCCGTGTTTAGGTGTTCATTATATGATGTGCTTCTCTGGAACAGAATTGTTTCTCCATGAGTAGTTGATCTTCACCTTTTCATCATGTGAACAAGTCCGTGAAATGAACACCCCTCTAAACATCACTTTATATAGAGAATTGTTTGTTTGATTGGGGTTTAACGTCCCCGTCAACACTGTAAAGGTCATTTTGGAGACGCTGCTTCCAGTTTTACGGGACTTGTACCCGACATTGAGATGAAATGACATCTCAAGCCCTGTCGCCCAATGAAACCAATAGGATTTATTAGCATGGACCTCGCACCACGGTTCCTGGACAGGCTTAGATCCTCTCAGCGGTTTACCAGTACTAGTGTAGGGGCCGGATTCAGCTCTGCGTGGAAGCATCATGCAGCCCATATATTTCTTCAAGCCCCTATGGGCGGGGGCCAACATCCTTTCACATCCGTGTGATATAGTACATTTTTCAAACCACTAAAAAGGCATTTTTTCTGAAGAAAATTTGTGATATTGTTCTTATTTATACTCCAAACATACGTTTTGGGTGCTGGTTAGAACCGCCTCATTGAGGCGGTTCTAACGAGTGCCCACAACCTATGTCTTGGAGCAGAAATAAGGAAAATTATGTTTACCCCCGTATACCCCAGTTTTCTCTATATAAAGTGGGGTGTATGGGGGTCTTTATTTCATGGACTTGTTCACGTGATGAAGTCCGTGAAATGAACACCGCTCTAAATCCAACTTTATATAGAGAAACTGGGGTTTACGGGGTTATACATTATTTTTCTCATTTCTCATTACCCGAGCACCCACAACCTATGTTTGCAGTATAAATAAGAAAAATATCACGGATATCCATCAGAAAAACAGTGAAAAAAGTGGAGATGTGAAAAATGCACTATGTCGCACGGATGTGTTAGCGTAATGTTTAAAAACATTCCGTCCCCTCCTTTTAAACATATCGTTGTCTTTGGTTACGGGAACCATTACGGAAACACGCATATTCAAATATATTGAAAAATTTACCACCCAAAACTGAAAATCTTCAGATAAAATAAGAATCTGATATTTTTTCCTATTTCTGCTCTAAACATAGAATGTGGGTGCTCGTTAAAACCGCCTCGGCGAGGCGGTTCAAACGAGTACCCACTGTGTATGTTTTGAACAGAAATATGAATAATAATGTACATTCACAAACACAGTTTTACTACATAAAATTGAGGTTTAAGGAAATCAAAATTACATAGGCATGTTTTCGTGAAACATATCTTAAACGGTTACCTGCCATCGAATTACCCGTAATTCGCTGACACTGCTGTCAAAAGTATTTCATTAAGGTTCAATACCGACCTATTACAATGGAATTGACATTCAAATAGGTCTTATGTAGGCCTAAATTTGACTGGAGTTCGTTGAAAATTGCCGTTTATTACCCTCAATGTATTGTTACCTTTTTCGTCAAAATGTATTAGCTTGGTAGGTGGCACATACATTCTCGTATCCTCTTAAAATCATACCGTCACGAAAACATTCCACCTATTAAACCCATTTTTACAAGCATATTTAAAAGGATATATACATATACTATTTTTCTTATTCCAGTTCAAAGACATGGATTGTGGGAACTCGTTAGAACCGCCTTGTCGAGGCGGTTCTTTCGAGTTCCCGAAATCTATATTTTTAGCAGCAATAAGAAAAATATCAGTTTTTTTTTATCTGGAAATTTTCATTTTTTAGGGGGCGGAAAAACTCTGTTTGAATGGGCGTGTTTTTGAAATTTGCAATGCCGACATGTCTGTTTAATGGTTACCCTAGTTAACTCCAGTCATCACTTGAACAAGTCCGTGAAATGAGCACTCCATAAACCCCAATTTATATAGAGAAAAATAGGGTTTTTGGGGGTATACATATTTTTTCTTATTTCTGCTCCAAGATATAGGTTGTGGATACTCGATAGGATGAGGCGGTTCTAACGAGCACCAACAACCTATGTTTGCAGTATTAATAAGAACAAATATCACGGATTTTCATCTGAAAAGTAACCACTTTGGAGATGTGACAAAATGCACTATGCACGGGCGCACTATCATAATGTTTACTATAGCAAAAATGTTACTTTACAAGGCAAAAGAATAGAACATTAGTAGGTCGAGCCTCGTTGGCTCGTTTCAATGAGTGAGTCGAGCCTGTTCTTCAGTCCGTAGGGAATGCCTTCAAATACGAAATAGGGATAATTTAGGGAGATTTCCTTTTATCCAGCAAACGTATGCTGTGTATTCATTGCGATAACACTGGTATGCAAAAATGACGGTGTTCCTATATCTAGAAATAGCATTTTGCAGATGAAAATGTTCGACACTTAACTTTTGTTTTATTTCTAGTTCAAATATAGATTAAAAGTGCTTATTAGAAACGCCATAATGAGGTGGTTCTAACGAATACCTTCACTCTATCTTTTGGAGCAGAAATAACAAGAACAAGGTATACCCCTCTAAACATATAAATTGGGATTTCGAGAGGTGTTCATTATACGCACATGTGAAAGCTTATATGTACTAATGGATTATTTTTGTGGCTTGAAATAAGGCGCTACACTAAATAAAGCTATTTGTTACTTTTTATCATGGAAGTGACCGTTGTACAATGAAATTACAAATATACATTTTATCGCTGGGCGGAATGCATTTGCCACATCAGTTAGTGGACATTCATTTATGTTAAAGCATGATTTCTTTCTTATGTCAGGCTCATTGACGGACGATAAATCAGCTGGTAGTCATCTGACACACCTAAGTTATGTGTCCTCAACAAAGCTTGTTTTAAATAAATACAGCGCTACAAGCGCTTCAGAGGGAGGTATAATTCAAATTAGTAATGCACATTTTCACTGCAAAAAAAAAAAAAAAAAAAAACGAAAAAAACAAAACAAAAAAAAACAACAACAAACACACACACACACACACACACACACACACACACACACACACACACACACACACACATAAACGCCTTGGTCAAGTTCAGGGGTAGGTTATTTGAATATGAAATTTTGTTGTCTCTACTCTATTGTGGGTTCTCTTGAGACACTTCTTTTTGTTTGTTTGTTTGATTTGAGGTTTAACGCTCCCGTCAACACTGTATATGTCATTTTGGAGACGTTGCTTCAAATTTTGTGGGACTTTTACCCGACATTGAGTTGAAATGACATCTCAAGCCCTGTCCACAAGCATGGTGCCTTATGTGATGTACGGTGTTTGATAAATGCACTGGTTGATTACAACCTCATGCGCGGGGTCGTCATGCGTGACGTCACTAAACATTCCTGTTGTGTTATCACAAAATGGCGGACGTCGGTAACCGAAGTGACAGCAGCATTAAAAATTCGCAATAGAAATGGAAGGTATGCAAGAAACACTCACACCCATATAAGATTCTTATATTCTATGCCCTGAATGGTTTATCTTTAAAGAGGTTATCCGAGAGAGGCACCAGACAAATTACGCTGACCTTTGGTGTATGAATTTCTTCGAATTCTCAAAGTTACAAGTATCGGAATTCATTGCTTATATTGATTTCTGATAGAGCTAGATACGATGTTCTGTCCCAGATTTGATGTTAGCTGAAAACAGCATCACCAGGGATCTTAAGCTAGCGTAAAATGTAATGAATATGTTATTAAATATTGAGAAATATTGAGTTTTTTCCCAAATGTAGGTCAAATGCAAGCCCGCCTACTACCGCCACGTATTTCTGTTGATATTACCATAGTACTCCCGCATCCCGTCCATCGGAGCTTAGAGAAATAGCTTCGGCTGCATAGTGCTTCAACGCAGAGCTGAAACCGACCGCAATGAGAAGGTCGAAGCCTGTCCAGGCAAAGTGGTGTGAGTCGGACCGTCCCTGCATATAACCCTATTTGTTTGTTTGGGTTGTATGTCTTGAGATGTCACTGCATCTCAATGTCGGGAAAAAAGTCCCACAAAATTGGAAGAAATGGCTCCAAAACGACATGAACAGTTTTGAAGGCAACGTAAAACCCCAATTCAAACAAAAACCATGACTCCTATATCAATATAACGCTGTTTCAAAATTTACCATTTTCAGACAAAAAAGCGCAGTTTCTTGTCTGATTCCATGCAGAGTTTTGTTAACGTGATGTGTTCATCTTATCGCTGTTATTCCTTGACATTTCATCCAAACATCCTCCTTGTGACCCTTTAGGATGAGTTCAGTCAAAGCCTTCGCGGATGCACAGGTTTCACCACGAAAACACGCCTATATAATTTTGGCCCCTCTTAAACCCTTTTTAAATAGTAAAATTTGGGTTTGCCGAGGTATATATTATTTTTTTGTTTCTGCTCAAAAACACAGATTGCGAGTACTCGTTAGAACCGCCTCGTGGAGGCGGTTCTAACGAGTACACACAATCTATGTTTTAAGCAGAAATGTGAAAATTATCAGATATTTGTATCTGAAAATGTTCATGCTTTTGGTGGTAAAATTTTCAATTTATTTGAATGGGCGTGATTTCGTAATGTGGGTCGGTTTTGCCTATTTAAGTATCAATAAATATATTTTCTTGGGGACTACCACGTCAGGAGATACGCCGCTTTTAAACATGGTTGGTGAAGAAAAAATTAAGTTTTGGACGGGCTTTCTATCGCAAGCACAGTATATAAGCATTGAAGGTGAACATTAGATATTTGGTTTTTTTTTTCGCATTCAGCATGCATGCAGATTGAGGGTACGTACCTACAATCTACGCCTTGAAGCGAGGATAAGTTAAATACGTACATCCTTATAAACCAACATGTTTCTGTACATCACATTAAGTGCAGTCACTCCGGTTTTCGCCCACCTCTGATTAGCGATCGGCTCGGTATTGTTGAAATAATCGCGAAAGGACCGTAGAACCATAAAACCAAACCCCACCCAACCAAAAATAAAAAATAAATAAATAAAAAAAAAAAAAAAAATACATAAACCAAAAAAATAAAAATAAAAATGCAGTCACGTAGAATGTGTAGTAGAAGGACTGGTTAAAATGACGGAAACTTAACAAAACAGTTTGTTTCCATATTGTTCATATGTCCAGAATTGTTGACAAGTTCATTTCAGGCATAATGGCATTCATCAGAACTTTTAGGCCTGTCTGATTTTGTTAGATCGATATGTCTGAGATGCTAAAACGCTTAAATATTGTCAAGTAAGCAGAGTTGCAGACTTTGGCCAAATGCCAAGACGGCACGTGAGCACGTGACTGGAATTCGTGTTTCTGTCTTTGAAATCGGATGAAACATTAAGATGGTGTTACTGGTTTCCTGACATTACAGTGACGAGAACATTAACTAGTTTAGATAGAGAAGATCTGAGCCCAGTCACGAGTTCATTCTTCAAGTATGCGTGCGCAGCCAATTAGAAAGCATCACGAAAACACGCCTGTATTAATTTGACCCCTTAAACCCCACTTTTATAAGTAAAACTGGGGTTTGCAGGGGTAAACATTATTGTTTCTTATTTCTGTTTAAAAACTTCGATTGTGGGAACTCGATAGAACCGCCTCGTCTATCGAGTCCCCACAATCTATGTTTTGAGCAGAAATAAGAAAAATATCACAATTTTTCGTCATAAAATTTTCATTTTTTTTTTCGGCGGAAAACTTTACAATGTATTTGCATAGCCGTGTTAACGTAATGAGAAAGGCTAGGCTCATGATATTTTGCATGAAACTAGTCTATGGCCGCCGTTTCATATTTACGGGCAGTAAAGGAGACTGCGCGTATGCTTAACATATATCGATTTTACCACATTTTAAAGGGGAGATAATTAATACAGCCGCTCTCTCTTGATCTGGGTTCGAGCAGCGCTCGGGTCACATGCGAGGTACCAAGCACTGCTGTTGTTGTTTTGTTTTCGCCATGGACTCCGGTTTTCGTCTACGTCTAGTTAGTGTTAGGCTCGTAGGCTCGATATACACGTAAGTAAATGGCCATTAAACCCAGACAAAAATGTAATATATATATGATATAGGGAGTTGCATTCCCCATGTACGTGCCACTGTTTAATGGGTAAAGGATTTTGCTTGGCTGTATGGGCTTCACAGGCTCCTAATTCTGAACTTCTCTCTCCGTGGGAGAAAATTCTTTTATCGAAGAGAAGCCTTTTAATCAGCTTGATGCGAGACTTTCGACCTTCAGACATGTACTTTTACGAGCGTTTATTCCACTCAAGCACTTTCCAAGACCTTGGAATATTAAAATGGGCCAGGTCATGAGAAAAAAGGCAATAATCAGCTAAGGCTCAGCCGAAGCTGCGGCTAAACACAGCCATATAGGAGCCTGTGCCGTGCGCATACATAGAGGAGATCTAGTGGTAGCTTCATGTCCAGTCAGGCGGCATGCGTCTGATCCTCTTAGTTGGATATGCACACATTAGAAGAAAATGCTAAGGGTATAATGCTCAAATATAATGCATCAAGTACAATTTATTGATTGTCTCTCTTCGACTGCAAAACAACGTCAACGCAATATGCATCTGGCGAGAGACAATGGTTACGCAATAAACCTACAGCAGGACGCCGCAGTATTATTAATATTCTGTTTAAACATTTATGGTAAAAACTGTCGCGAACGATGATTAGGTTCCGTGGAATAAAAGTTTCATAACAAGTTTTACATGCTGAGTCATAATACATGTATGTGACTGTTGAAGCCACGGATCGAGTTTCTTTACTTTTGAAAAACACCTTAGCAATCCGTCTTATGAATCCCACTCTGCCCCAACCCAACCCATCCCTTGTAAAGCTATACCATGTAAATATGGGAATTTTAAGGATTATAATACATTCACACTTATTTTTGCCCCCAAAAATAACTTATACTCGTTAGAACTCGCGACAACCCTGTTCAGGCGGTTCCAGCGAGAACGCGCAATCTTTGTTGATGGCAGAACTTAACTGGAGTAAGCCATTTCTAGAGCCACAAAAGATCGTACTTTCTAGGACTCCGTTCTTCAAATCGTCGTTAGCTTAACGAGCGCTTTAGTAGTCACGCTGTTGAATGTTCTTGCAAGTGTTTGAATTCTGCTAGGCCTTTAGAAAGCAAGACTTACTCTTTAGAAAAACATACCTTCGTGGGGGTAGAGTTTATGAAAAATTGTTGATTTGAATGCATTTTAGTTTCTTCTTTCAAACACTGATTGGGAGAGCTCGTTAGAGCCGCCTCGTCGACGCGGGTTTATCGAGAACTTGTTGCAAAAACAAGAAAAATGTTTGGTAAATTCAATATTTATTTTAGTAGCAAATAAATCGCATGTCGGTGAGAGATCCCAGCCAGCATAAAAAGCGGACCAACGTCGTATCGCTGTCCGCCCGACGTTGACCCGGCATTCTTTGCTGGCTGGGACTAGAACAAAAATACACGAACCCTTGCAAACTCCACTTTTCTCTGTGTGAAATGGGCCTACAAGGGTGTTCATTAATTAACTTGGATTCGATAATATGTGATGAAACTAGACCAATGTATCAATTCGCCTTAGCCATTCCTTCTGATATTTGATTAGACAAAATGTCTCTTGATTTGCCTGCGAAAAATAACAATGTAACCACTGTCTGGATTACTGATTATTTGTTACATAATTTAGTAGAGGCAGGCAAAACAGACAACTTTTCTAGCTGCAAAACAGAAAGACATACCATTGTCATCCCTGACTGCTCCTAGCTTCCAAACAAAGACCATTCAAGGTCATGGAAGTCTAGCCGGTTATATTACCAGCAGCGGGGGCTCTTGTGAGACTCCTACTGTGACACGCCTATATAAATCTGACCCTCTTGTACCCCACTTGTATATGGTAAACAACTTGGGTTTATTCTGTGGTGTAGAACTATTCATTGCTTCCAAAGGATAACTTTTTCTAGAACATACTAACAGGGGTAAACCTTTTTTTCTTATTTCTGCTCTAAATATAGATTGCGGGTACATCGTTAGAACCGCCTCATCGAGGCGGCACTAACGTGCACCCACACTCTATATTTTGAGCAGAAATAAGTAACATATCACATTTTCTCACCCTAAAATTTTCGTGCTTTTTTCTGCGATAAAATTTACAGTATATTTGTATAGGCGTGTTTTTAATGGGTCCTATTGGATACTTCGCTGATCGAATTTGTAGCAAAGAACTCTGTTTTTGTCATCTGTTTGTTCTATTCTGATTTAATTGCGGACGTCATTTGTCTGTGGCTATTTCCAGTAGAAGATTTAATCCTGGAAAATAAGAGCCAGACAGCCCTTGAAGAAAGTAGGAATTTATCAACCATATTACATGTGAAAATCCGCTATTAAGACCACCTAAAATTAAGACTAATTCTGGTTTAAAAAGCTTATTAAGATGGGCGCAGTTATTCTGACTTCGTGTTTTCTGCACACGATGACCTCTGGTCAGGGACCACCTTTGGGACTGTTAAAACTGGTCTTTAAGACCACTTTTGAACAGTCCCAAAGATGGTCTTAATATAGGAATTTTAGTGAACTTTTGTCACCGTTATATGTACTGCAACTACCACCAAGAACAACAATTAAACTTCAACATCAAAACAGCAAATACTCAAACTACACTTAAAATCACCATCACCACAACCAGCACTACCATCATCATCATCATCAAGTGGGCATCCATGGCCTAGTGGATAATATCGCTGACTCTTAATCATTAGGTGTCTCACCGCTGGTGGTTCTAGCCTGGCTTGGGCCACATGTGAGAGGCTAATTTCGGCCCTAATTTCTGCAACGGAAGGCCAGGTGGTTTTTCTCCGGGTACTCCGGTTTTCGCTTAAAGATTCACCTGTGTAGTGCATACCTGTATACAAATCATTCTTCGATACAAAAAGATTGGGTTCAACATAAATGTTATACGACAGACTGCATGCATGGTAAGTACAGTGTAATCCAATCACGGTCGACAACTTTGCTTCCCTCTTAAATTGCACGCCGGTGATTCTATGGCGTTTCTAGCGTAAAGGGTTAGGGTTGGTGCCTGATGCTCTGTCTCTGGTAACTGTTGGTTTTCTTTCGCTCCAGCATTTCAGTGGTTTCTCGCTGTCGAGTCCTCACCGTTGATTATTTGACGTTTGTGTTCACGGAGATGCGGACTGAACAAATTATTTGTCTATAGCACGACGGAAGTATAAGGGCGAGGATTGCGGCCGCGTAGAATCGATTGAAGCCCTCATTGAAATTCTTTTCACTCACCGTTCCAAGGCGGTTCTTCCGTCGCGGTTTATTTTTGTTACGGTTTGTCTTTGAGTGTGTGTATCACTTTTATCTTTTTGTTTTGAATAGCCCATTGTCCATTGTGTGGGAAAGTAACTGTCCGTTTGGCTTTCCTGTATTGATGTTTCCAACAGGGTCTAGTTATTTTATGTTTGTTTCTGTCCCGTTGGTGTCTCTGATGTGAGCTGTGTCGATTCCTGATCATTGTATCGATTCCTGATCATTGCCTTCACTTCTATTTTGCATACTTCCTCCACCTGTCATGTTATTAACTTTGATAACAATTAACAGTTTGGGTCTTGATGACATCTTCCGCCTTATATAAAACAGGAGTCCGTTTCAAAATTAAGGGGTGTCAAGTTGAGATTTGTTTTCGTATGGTTGGATATTTTGGAAAGAGTGTAGGATCTAATGGGCCATCGCGGCGTCTGATCGCGACCTGCCCTGTTTGTAAGTGTTCCCTGGGTTGCGGTAACGGTTTCGTTTAAAGTAGTTGAACGGCTAGTTGCAAATCCGAAAGAATGAGCAAAACCGTCAATCCTCTAAATTCGGCAGTGTGGTACATGTGCGTATGAACACATATACTGATCTCAACAACGCATTACGATAACAATTCCGTGAAAAGAATACCCCTCTAAACCCCACTTTATAAGGGGAAAATATTGGCCTAAGGGGGGCATGCATTATCTGTTTTATTTTTGCATTTTTTGCCTTACATACATTGTGGGTACTGGTTACAACCGCCTCATTGAGGCGGTTCTAACGATCATCCACAATCTTTGTTGAAAGCAGAAATACGAAAGATTTTACAATTTGTACATACTATTTGTAATTTCTGTCACCATGTTGGACGCCATTATTTTACATGGACATGTTTTCTTAATGGATTGATCGCGCGGAGACGGCCTAAGAACGTAATGCACTTCTTCCTCCAAATGATTATAAAGGCACCATTACATGCAGACAATCGATGCATCTCCATTGATCAGTAGTATAGTCTGAAAGAAGTACAAGTAATAGCAATAAAGCATTTTAGGAAATGAATTTTGGAAACAATATCCATTTGTCAACATGTGAATATTGTCTTTCTGTTAAAGACGCCAAGGAAGCCGTGTCTAGTGAGAAAGTAATGCTGAGTTTGGTGAAAAATAGATACGTTTGTTTGTTTTGAGGTTTAACGTCCCCGTCAACACTGTAGAGGTCATTTTGGAGAACTTGCTCCCAATTTTGTGGGACTTTTATCCAACATTGAGATAAAATGAATCTCAAAACCCACGACCCAATGAAACAAATAGGGTTTATAACCATGGACGGTCCGACTCACTCCGCTTTGCCTAGGCAGGCTTAGATCCTCTGAGCGGTTTACCAGTATTCGCGTGCGGTCGGTTTCAGCTCTGCGTGGAAGCATCATGCAGCCCATCTATTTCTTCAAGCCCCAATGGGCGGGGCCCGAGATACTTTTGTAATTGACAGTATTTCAGGAGTAATTTTTTTCTAATTTTCTCCCGTACATAATTTTAAACATCTAGATATGGCGTCAGAGATTTGTAAAATTGCCCTTATATACAAGAACATTTTCTTCGCATCACGAAAACACGCCTATACTATTGTGACCCACCTATACCCCACTTTTGTATGTATAACTGGGGTTTGCAGGGGTAACTTTATTTATCTTATTTCTGCTCCACAATATTGATTGTGGGTACTCGTTAGAACCGCCTCAATCCGCCTCATTGAGGCGGTTCTAACGTGTACCAACAATCTATAGTTTGGGCAGAATTAAGAAAAATATTACAAATATTCATCTTAAAATGTTCGTTTTCTTGGCGGTTAATTTACAATGTACTTTTATAGGCGTGGTTTCGTAATTATCAGGTATACATTATCCGTGCACATTACGACCGCGTCTTTTAGGTGGTTCTACACGGGCGAGTAAGCGAAATCTGCTTCTTATTTCATGCATGTTAACAAATCCATGAAACAAACAACCCTTAAGCCCAACTTTGTATAAAAGAAAAATGGGGTTTACAGGGATAAATAATTGTGTTATTTCTGATACAAGACAAGGGTTGTGGGTACTCGTTAGAACCGCCTCATTTTTTTTTTGTATGTTTGAATTGAGGTTTAACGTCCCCGTCAACACTATCTATGTCATTTTAGAGACGCTGCTTCCAATTTTGTCGGACTTTTATCCGACATTGAGACGAAATGACATCTCAAACCATGACGCACAATGAAACCCAAAGGCTTATATGCATTGGGCGGTCTGACTCGCACCACTTTACCTGGGCAGGCTTAGTCCTTCTAAGCAGTTTACCAGTACTCAGTACTCATGTGCGGTCAGTTTCAGCTCTCTGTGGAGGCACCATGCAGCCCTACTATTTCTCCAAGTCCCGATGGGCGGGGGCAAAGAACCGCCTCAATGGGGCGGTTCTAATGAGCACCGACATTTTAACAACATGTTGTCAGTGTTAATAGAAATTATATCGCACTGTCTCACTTGAAATTAACTGTTTTGGGGATACATGTATGAAAGAATGCAGTACGAAAGCGGACACTTAGAAACACTATTTCCCTAATAAAATACGCCCTATTAGAAATATTCTCTTTAGATTGCATCTTGCAGATTTGCATGCGTCAGCTTGATAGCTGTGTGAATGTGCATTTAAACTTTGACCCCCGCCCATCGGGGCTTGCAGAAATATATGGGCTGCATGATGCTTCCACGCAGAGCTGAAACCGACCCGCACACGATAACTGGTAAACCGCCTAGAGGATCTAAGCCTGCCCAGGCAAAGCGGTGCGAGTCGGCCCGTCCATACTTATAAACCCTATCGGTTTCATTAGGCGGCAGGGCTTGAGAAGTAATTTCATCTCAATGTCGGGTAAAAGTCCCACAAAATTGGAAGCAACGTCTCCAAAATGACCTTTACAGTGTTGACAGGGACGTTAAACCTCAAATCAAAACATTTAGACTTATCTGGTCATATAATGAGGCCCAACGCAAATGTTTTTATGCATTGGATTAAGCAGTCTTGCTATACCAACCATTCTTATTATGTCCAAAAGGTAATCCAGTTTTCTTTCCTTTCTCAGGCTTTCTTCCCACCAGTAATTAGGTTTGTCTGAAATATATATGCAGACACGAACACTTGTTGACACAAAATGTTTTAAGGGGTGGATAGAAGTAACGTTTCCAGAAACAGTATGTTTTCCTTTTTATGTAGAGGTCTGGTCTTGAACATCTAATGTTGCATAACTTGTGGTTAATCCCATTGTTGTAAACATTATTTCTCTTAGTAGATTGTTGGTACTCATTAGTCATTGGTATCGCCTATTACTTTTGAAATGCCCTTCTCCATTTTATATTACGATTACATAGTGCATTGTTTCAAATCTACAAACGGCTAGAAGCCTTCGTGGTGTACTGGTGATGCTACTCGCTTTGTAAAGTAGGTGTCGCAGGATCGATCCCGGGCGTCTCCAGACTTTCGGATGAGTCTTTAAACCGAGGTCCCGTCTCCGTATGACCTTAGCTGTTAGTGAGACGTAAAACTCAAACACTCACTCACCCACTCCAAACGGTCATTTTCGGATGACAATCTGTGATATTTTATCTTATTATATTTCAAACAAAGGTTTTGGGCGCCCGCTACAACCGCCTTTGTTAATTGACTTTGCCATGTTTTGTCTGATGTTTTGTGTGTGTGTGTGTGTGTGTGTGTGTGTGTGTGTGTGTGTGTGTGTGTGTGTGTGTGTGTGCTTACATTCTGTAGATGACTTGAGATGGCTGCCTTCTTTGATTTTGGTCTTTTATGAGTGGCCTTTTTCTTACCAGTTTGTTAACCCAATGTCCTATATACAGTAACCGGCCCCGATAGCTCAGTTGGTAGAGTGTCCGCTCCGGGGAACGGGAGGTCAAGGGTTCGATCCCGGGCCGCGACATACCAAAGTCGTTAAAATGGTACTAGCTGCTCCTCGTTTGGCACTCAGATTTACGGGGTAGAGCTAGGACTGGTCGACCCAGTGTCAGGATAATGTGACTGGGTGTGGTATCATGTAATGTGTCTGGGACATGATACTTCAGTGAGGCAGCACTATAAAAGTGAGCATTGAGCTCCCTGTCGCAACCAGACACCGTCGTGATATGACTGAAAAATTGTTGAAAGCGACGTTAAACCCGAATTCACACACACACACACACACACACACACACACACACACACACACACACACACCCTATATACAGTAAAATACCTATATTAAGACCACCACTTTTGAACAGTCCCAAAGGTGATCCATGACCGGAGGACACTGTATTCAAAAACACCAAGAAAGAGTAACTGCAGCTTACTGAATAAGCTTTTGAAAGCAGAATTAATCTTAATTTTAGGTAGCCTTAATAGAGGAATTTCATTGATTTCCGAAAAAGACTTTATAGAGAACAAACTTTGTCCTTTAAGAGTAAGGCTTGGAGTTGCTTCACCTCGGGGTGTATATAATTATACTGCAAGTAAAACATGCATTCGCTTAAAAGACACCTTAATGTGAGCTACGATGTCTGTGTGGAATAAACTGGTTTTGCCAGAATGTCTGTCAATGGTTTTGCATTCGCCCACACAAATGCATTGTCTATTTCCAGATGAAGGCACGGCTGTTCACATTAGCCTTAATCAAAAGCAAAACCTAATGGTTTTCAGCATTTTGAGCAAAGACATGAGAATCTGTTTGTTTGTCTGTCTTTCTTGTTGTTGTTGTTGTCATTGTGTTTTTATTTCGTTTGCGAAAACCAACCATTACGATATTAACACATCCGTGCGAAATAGTGCATTTTTCACATCTCCAGAATGGCTACTTTTCTGATGAAAAACCGTGATATTTTTTCGGTTTATACTGCAGGCATAGGTTGAAGGTGCTCTTTAGAACCGCCTCATTGAGGCCGTTCTAACGAGTACCAACAAACTATGTCTTTGGGCAGAAATAAGAAAAAAAATGTATACCCCTTCAACCCAAGTTTTCTCAGTGTAAAGTGTTGTTTAGGGGTGTTAATTTCACGGACTTGTTCATGTGAAAGTACAAATGAACCGGCACATCCGCCATGTGTATTCAACACCTTTGGGTAATTCATTTAGAGAAAAAAGTGAGTTTACACAGGTATCCTTTATATACTGTATTGCTAAAAACATAGATTGTGGGTACTCGTTAGTACCACCTCAACCAGGTGGTTCCAAAAAGCGGTTGCAGCAAGTAACAAGCACAGTGGTTGTTTGGACCAGAATTAAGAAAATGTATGTTAAAAAATCATCTAAAAATACTAGTTCTATAACTATATGAGAGACGATTTTAGGACATGGATATGTTTTCAAACTCATCACAAAAACACGCCTTTATAATTTTGCCCCCCTTAAGCCCCACTTAAATGTATTAAAAATTGGGTTTACAGGGGTATACATTTTTTTTCTTATTTCTGCTCAAAAACATAGATTGTGGGTACTCGTCAGAACCGCCTCGGTTCTACCGAGTTCCCACAATCTATGTTTTGGGCAGTAATTTGAAACATATCAGTATTTTTAATTTTTGGTGGTACAATTTTCAATATATGTTAACATGTTTTTTGTAAACATGGGCATGTTTTCGTAATGGGCGTGCATGTGTCGACTACCCATTGTCTTGGTTTTTTTGTGGCTTGTCTACCGTTGTCTATCTGTCAATAATGGCTTGCTATCAGACGTTCTTAATTCTTATTTAACGCCTCCCGAACAGAACAGAACAGAACAGAACAAAACTTTATTAAGCATCTCAGATCATTCACAATGATGATGTGTGAGGAAAATAACGATTTCAATTACTCCGGTGGTTGAGTGACTCCATGATGACAATATGTTAAAATCACATTCTATACATGTATCTCAATTCTATTCACGGCGAGAAAGAGGAGATAGAATATAATTAAAAAATCAGAGTTCAAGAGCTTATGTTAACATACCCAGCAGGCATACGGCCCCAAAACAACGCCCGACCAACATCGACGAGACATCGTGTCATCGCATCGACGTCTGATCGACGCCTGCCCGACGCCGCCGGAATGTCGCGCGCCCACTGGACAGTCATTGGGGGGGGGGGGGGGGGCAGGGGGACAGACCGCCATACTGGAAAAGTTGTTTCATCCAATATGACTTCAAGCCTTCAATTTACTCGATAAACTTACAAAACCGGTACAAAGTGGAAAACGCCGGTTCAGTGCTGATTTGGCGTCACGACGACGTCAAACCGTCGCCGCTCGGACGTCGCCTGCTAACTGTGTTGTGAAAACTGCAATCCTACTGTTAACGTGAACTAGCCCAGGGCATTTTGTTCGGCTTATTATTGGTCCTTATTATTCAAATCCGGATTAATTTCACCGATTCATGCTCACTGTGGTCAGCAAAGTCTTTAATTATCTTTTCTGTCACAAGATGGCTATTGTTTCCACACTTGATAACTGACTGCTTTCGCCACGTCACCAGAAAATATGCCAAATGGCTTCATCACACAATAAGTATCTTTGTACATATGTAACCATCCGTCCTCCCCATGAACGTGGGTATTACAAGGGTATACATTATTCACCCGATTTCTGCTATGAACTACATTGTCAGTAAGCATTCTCATAAACATCAATAATGTCTGCTTGTGATTGTGGATACCCGTACGGACCACCGTATTGAGGCGGTACTATCGAGTGCTTACGATTTCACCTTTTTGTGAGGTTGTGTTCTCAAACAGGTTGTAGGCACGTTAGAACTGATTTGAATGCGAATCCACAATCAGTAATTTTAGAACAATTAAGATAATGGATGTCTTGCCTGGCAAATCCCACTTTTAGCTACAATTTGTTGTTTCCGACGTCTCTGTAGCTTTGTTTGTTTGAATTAAGGTTTACCGTCTCTGTCAACACAACAACACTATTTGGGTCATTATAGAGACGCTGCTTCCAATCCCCTACACTGAGTTGAAATGACATCTCAAACCCGGTCGCCCAGAGAATCCAAAGGATTTATATGCATTGGACGGTCTGACCCACACCACTGTGCCTGGACAGGTTTAGTACTTCAAAGCGGTTTACCAGTACTGATGTGTGGTCAGTGTCAGCTCTGTGTGGAAGCACCATGCAGCCCAATCTATTTCTCAAAGCCCTGATGGACGGGGGGCGAAACGTCTCTGTGGATTAGCGCCGTCGGAAACGTTAGTCGGAAAAAGAGAAAGTCAAAAACATGGTCTGTTTCTAAACTTGTTAACGCAATATTATAGTGTTATTAATCAAGTAACCAGTGCTTCAGCTGAAGTGCACGACCCGCCGGATGCTTTTAGCTTTATGAGTGTTACCAAATATGGGTATTGCGGCCATTTTGGTCATGTGACCTGGACATAAAACGGTTCCCCCAATAAATGCGCCTTATCGTAAGGAGCAAAAATATATCTTATACTTTAGTACTGTATTCTGAATCGTTTGCAGGATAAAATCCAACACAAAAGCATATGTGTCAAAGTTTGACCTAGGCACAAAGAAGGTCAAGGTCAACCCAGGGTCACCATTTTAGCAATTTATTATGGGCCTACGTTCCAGATGCTATTTATCAAGTTTCGTGGAAATCTGCACAGTGGTTCTGGAGAAGACTATTTTTGAAGGTTTTTACCAAATATTGCTTGGCGGCCATTTTGGTCATGTGACCTGGACCCCATGAGGAAATTTTGGTTTCCCCCATCCCGTAGAGGCTCCATATGAAATTTGACTTCAATCGGCCCAACGATTTCCGAGGAGAAGCAGTTCGAAAATTTTCACATTTTTCGCCTCGGCGAGGCTGTACTAAATGGAATGTAATATTTCGCAAGTTCATTGATAAGATCTCATTGATATTTATCAGTATGCCAAAAATTGTTTAAATATTCCAAGCGGTTAAGTCACTATCACCAATTTTCACAAACGGGTTACGGACGGACAGATAGACAGACCATATATGGCTTGGCGGCCATTTTGGTCATTTGTCCTGGACCCCATGAGCAATTTTTTGTTTCCCCCATCCCATAGAGGCTCCATATGAAAGTTGATTTCAATCGGCCAAACGGTTTCCGAGGAGAAGCAGTTCGAAAATTTTCACATTTTTCGCCTCGGCGAAGCTATACTAAATGGAATGTAATATTTCGCAAGTTCATTGGTTAGATCTCATTGATATCTATCAGTATGCCAAAAATTGTTTAAATATTCCAAGCGGTTAAGTCACTATCACCAATTTTCACAAACAGGTTACGGACGGACAGACAGACAAACCATATATGGCTTGGCGGCCATTTTGGTCATGTGACCTTGACCCCATGAGCAAATTTTGGTTTCCCCTATCCCATAGAGGCTCCATATGAAATTTGACTTCAATCGGCCCAACGGTTTCCGAGGAGAAGCAGTTCAAAAATGTTCGAAAATTTTCACATTTTTCGCCTCGGCGAGGCTATACTAAATGGAATGTAATATTTCGTAAATTCATTGGTTAGATCTCATTGATATCTATCAGTATGCCAAAAATTGTTTAAATATTTCAAGCGGTTAAGTCACTATCACCAATTTTCACAAACGGGTTACGGACGGACCCAAAGAAGGTCAAGGTCAACCCAGGGTCACCATTTTAGCAATTTATGATAGGCCTACATCCCAGATGCTATTTATCAAGTTTCGTGGAAATCTGCCCAGTGGTTCTGGAGAAGACTATTTTTGAAGGGTTTTTACCATATATGGCTTGGCGGCCATTTTGGTCATGTGACCTGGACCCCATGAGCACATGAGCAAATTTTGGTTTCCCTATCCCATAGAGGCTCCATATGAAATTTGACTTCAATCGGCCCAACGGTATCCGAGGAGAAGCAGTTCGAAAATTTTCACATTTTTTCGCCTCGGCGAGGCTATACTAAATGGAATGTAATATTTCGCAAGTTCATTGGTTAGATCTCATTGATATATATCAGTATGCCAAAAATTGTTTAAATATTCCAAGCGGTTAAGTCACTATCACCAATTTTCACTTACGGGTTACGGACGGACAGACAGACAATCCATATATGGCTTGGCGGCCATTTTGGTCACGTGACCTTGACCCCATGAGCAAATTTTGGTTTCCCCCATCCCATAGAGGCTCCATATGAAATTTGACTTCAATCGGCTCAACGGTTTCCGAGGAGAAGCAGTTCAAAAATGTTCGAAAATTTTCACATTTTTCGCCTCGGCGAGGCTATACTAAATGGAATGTAATATTTCGTAAGTTTATTTGTTAGATCTCATTGATATCTATCAGTATGCCAAAAATTGTTTAAATATTCCAAGCGGTTAAGTCACTATCACCAATTTTCACAAACGGGTTACGGACGGACAGACAGAATGACAGACTGACAGACTGACAGAATGACAGAATGACACGGTGATTTTAGGGCACTCTTAGAAAAAACCGACTTCAGTCGGTTGCTTTTTCTGCGGGTCGTGCAATTTCGTATTGGCCCTGTTAAAGGTCCGAGGTCTGCTGCATTGGCCCGAGGCCGAAGGCCGAGGCCAATACAGCTGACCGAGGACCTGTAACCGGGCCAATACGAAATCACTTGATTAATGACAATTTTATTAATTGACGCAATGATTTATGTTTTTTGACCTCGGTTAATATTGGTTGACCTGGTGTAATATAGGATAGATAGTCAATTTATTAAGACATTTATTGCCCGTATTGTCTGCTTTCTATATTGATTCTGTCTGCCTCGAGCTTCATTATAACTTAATGGCTGCCTGGCATCTTCCGCATTTAATCCGCATCTGTCCCTTTATGGGAGTATTATGCATTATTGATAGCTTTATATTTCATCCGGTGATGCATATGTGAAAACTGCCGGAAATGTTAAGAAAATTGACCGAAAGGTTTCCAGAAAGTTACAACTTATTATTTTACAGGCTGGTAGACCATGTTTGAACAGTCCAAAATTTTTCTTGGCACAGGAATTTTACTATATCTGCGAGTATGGAGACTGCTATTAAGCGGAATGGGAACACCTTCAAGGGAGGAAACTCTTACAAAAGTATTTTTGTCTCCCATGTCAACAGGGGTCAACTCTTAAAGGAAAGAATTTGCTCCTGAAGAGCAAATTCTTCCCTTTTAGAGTAGACTTCTTTTTCAGCGGGAAAGAGCTTATAGAAAAGCAAACAGGAAGTCCCAAAGATGTCTCCCTTCGAAAAATGACGGAAAAATCCGCATGGTGTTCCCATTCGCCTTAAGTAGTTTGATGAAGACGATGCGCCATTTCAGCAGCCACATTCTAAAGACTGTTTGATTTTTTTTATTTGGTTTTGCGGCCCTTTCAAGATTATTGTACTCATATCGAGCCGATCGTTAATCAGAGGTGGGCGAAAACCGGAGTACCCGGAGAAAAAAAACACCTGACAGGTTTTCAAGTGATTGGGCATATGTGTACATGAGCAAGAATCACTATACTCACTCAGTACGTTTTATGAGCGGGGAACTTGTCTGGGATCTAGTAGTTCAGCCATATTGGTGTGCAAATGACCGGTTGCTTAACCATTTATCTTCCAGAAATTACAGGAATTATTATGATAAGCTGTTTAGTTTCCAAGTCAGACAGCTCTTATCTTTATTTAATGCTCGCTGATATCTCTAAATTACGCATTGTGTCACCAAGGGATCGGCGTATGTTTTAGCAAGAACAATTCTTAGAATGTTACAGAATCGATTCTGTCTGCGCAACGTTAGAACTGATTATTAGCAATGACTGAACACGTGTCTCAGACGCTCGTGAAGAATCTTAAGGTGACTGGATATATTCAACAAGTTTTTCGGCTTGTTCAAAATGATAGTTTTTTTGTGTGTATGTTTTGTTGTGCTTTCCAATTGAACCCATTCAGTACCAGAAATCCCCAAACGGGTACCCTGGCAAACAGTGCAGGCCCAGATCAGACGCCGCAGAACTGTTTGCAAAAAGTTCAGCCATTTTCCAAATAAAATTTGAAGAAAACATAACCTAACACCCCTACATTTTGAAATGGACTCCTGCTATATATAAGGATGAAGATTCCATTTGGTACAAAAAGGGTTAATAACAACTTCTAAAAGTGACATATCCATTGAATCTGATTCACCCACTTTTGACTATTGTACGCCCAATTTCAAAACTATTACATCCGTGCGTCCGTGCATGTGCATGTGTCGTTGCAACCATGTATTCCCTGAAATGTCATTCTTCTAAACCCATTATGCAATGAAAGGAATCTTCGGCCTGTACATGTTTATCGCCATTACCAAAAAAACGCCTATACAAATACATTGCCGATCTTATTGCCGAAAAAATGAAAATGTTCAGATGAAAAAGTGCGATATTTTTCTTATTTCTACTCAAAATATAGATTGTGGGTACTTGTTAGAACCGCCTCATCGAGGTGGTTCTAACGAGTACCCACAATCTATATGTTAGAGCAGAAATAAGAAAAAAAAAAAAGGTTTACCCCAGGAAACCCCAGTTTTACTATATAAGTGGGGTTCAAGGGGGTCAAAATTATATAGGTGTGTTTTCGTGATGGCAAGTCGATTTAGAAATTTAGCCAGGGTGTCAGGTCCATTATTTTTAGAATTTTAGAAAATTTATAAAATAGCTGACGGTATGCAAACAATGAATGCCCAGTTTTAGGGTATTCCGCATAAAATCAGTACCGGCTGATAAGCCATTTTCAGTTGGAACAGTAAATGGTTTTCCTGGTTGTAACCTTCGTAGAAGATATTCCATTAACACAAAACCAAAGCAATCATTGACGAAAACACGCCTATATAAAAACATTGGAAACATGACCTCCGAAAAAATCGAAATTTTTAGAGGAAAAATTGTGATATTTTTCTTATTTCTGCTCAGTATATAGATTGTGGGTACTCGTTAGAACCGCCTCATCGAGGCGGTTCTAACGAATACCCACAATCTATATTTTAGAGCAGAAATAAGAAAAATAAGGTTTACCCCTGTAAACCCTAGTTTTACAATAAAAAAGTGGGGTTGAAGGAGGTCAAAATTATATAGGCGTGTGTCGATTGTCCTTGTGAGTGTTCTTGACCTTGATCTTCGACTATGTTTTTCATTACGAAAACAAGCCTATACAAATACAATGTTAGTTTTACTGAAAAAAAAAAAAAAAAACGAAAAAAAAAAAACACACGAAAATTTAAGATGAAAAATTGTGATATTTTTGTTATTTCTGTTAAAAATATTGATTGTGGATACACGTTAGAACCGCCTCATCTATATTTTATAGTAGAAATAACAAAAATAATGTTTACCCCTGTTAACACAAGTTTTAGTATATAAAAGTGGGGTTCGAGGTGGTCAGAATTATATACGCGTGTTTTCATGATGACCATTTAGTTCATGTTCTTTTCAGCACAGAGTATAGGTCAAATGGGACGCCACTTTCCGTAGCTTTCGTTTGACACACCCTCCACGCAAAATACGTCGAACAGGCAAATAACACAATATTCAATTGCACAACCCGCAGAAAAAGCGACCGACTGAAGTCGGTTGATTTTCTAAGAGTGCCCTAAAATCACCGTGTCATTCTGTCAGTCTGTCCGTCCGTAACCCGTTTGTGAAAATTGGTGATAGTGACTTAACCGCTTGGAATATTTAAACAATTTTTGGCATACTGATAGATTTTAATGAGATCTAACCAATGAACTTGAGAAATATTACATTCCATTTAGTATAGCCTCGCCTAGGCGAAAAATGTGAAAATTTTCGAACTGCTTCTCCTCGGAAACCGTTGGGCCGATTGAAGTCAAATTTCATATGAAGCCTCTATGGGATGGGGGAAACCATAATTTGCTCATGGGGTCCAGGTCACATGACCAAAATGGCCGCCAAGCCATATATGGTTTGTTTGTCTGTCCGTCCGTAACCCGTTTGTGAAAATTGGTGATAGTGACTTAACCGCTTGGAATATTTAAATAATTTTTGGCATACTGATAGATATCAATGACATCTAACCAATGAATTTGCGAAATATTACATTCCATTGAGTATAGCCTCGCCGAGGCGAAAAATGTGAAAAATTTCGAACTGCTTCTCCTCGGAAACCGTTGGGCCTATTGAAGTCAAATTTCATATGGAGCCTCTATGGGATGGGGGAAACCAAAATTTGCTCATGGGGTCCAGGTCACATGACCAAAATGGCCGCCAAGCCATATATGGTAAAAACCCTTCACAAATAGTCTTCTCCAGAATCACTGGGCAGATTTCCACGAAACATGATAAATAGCATCTGGGACGTAGGCCCATCATAAATTGCTAAAATGGTGACCCTGGGTTGACCTTGACCTTCTTTGTGCCTAGGTCAAACTTTGACACATATGCTTGAATGCATTTTATCCTGCAAACGATTCGGAATACAGTACTAAAGTATAAGATATATTTTTGCTCCTTACGATAAGGCGCATTTATTGGGGGAACCGTTTTAGCTCCAGGTCACATGACCAAAATGGCCGCCATACCAATATATGGTAACACTCATAAAGCTAAAAGCATCCGGCGGGTCGTGCACTTCAGCTGAAGCACTGGTTTGGAACAATTTCTGCTTCCTCAAACATAAATTAAGGTTGATTCATGTTTTATTTGTTCGTGTTGAGGTTTTACGTCCCCGTTAACACTATTGACATTGCTGCCAATTTAGTGGGACTATACTCGACTTTTAGTTGAAATGACATCTCTAGCCCCACCGCCCAAAGAAACCATAGGGTTCAAGGGACGGACCGAGTCGCACCACTTTTCCTGGGCAGGCTTAGACGTTCTAAGCGGTTTCCCCGCGCGCAAAAGATTGGTCCTGGGTTTGTTTACTCGTAGTAGCGGTTCTTGTGCAAAAAGCAATACCTTTCTGTCAGTTTTGAGTATTTGTTCTTTTTTCAAGATCATACAAAAACGATTATAAGGAAAGATAGTATCAGTATGTTCATGAGTGGAGTATTTGTATAAGTTTTGTCAATATTAGACATATTATGGGATTATAAAGGCTGTGCAAATTTGATTTCACACAGTCCTTGAAATTACAATGTGAATGCCTATTTTAAGTGAGATTTTCTAAATGAGGCGACTGTTTTGGGTTATTATTGTTCTGTGATCGAACCATAATGAATCTGGTTACGTGTAGTATACAATCGAATATATTGATCCATTGCAGCGGGGAAACCTCTAAAGGGTTACACTGGCAAACGGTGCCGTCCATGATCAGACGCGTCTGACCAGGGCCTGCACTGTTTGCTAAAAATAAGCCTGACACCCCTCGTATGACAAATTGATTTGTCCATCATATAGCAACGGAAGTGTCCACTAGCATAGTGCGGGTAAATCTGTCGTGGAGGCAGCCCACAACCTATTTCGTAGAGCAGAAATAAGAAAAATAATGTATACCCCCGTAAACCCTCGTTTTCTCTATATAAGGTGGGGTTTAAAGGGGTGTTCATTTTACTGACTTATTCTTGTCGTCTAGAAAACAGTCTTTATACTGATCTTAACTCAGCATGAATTTTATCAAGCTCATTAATTTTAACATTCCAACAATTGATAACATTTTAAAATTTATGAGCAGGACAAAAAAATGTTATATTCTCAACTCATCGGCTTATTCAGTTGTACTTTAATATATCAGACATCACGAAAACACGCCTTTATATTTTTGACCCCCCTTGAACCCCACTTTTATATAGTAAAATTGGGGTTTGCAGGGGTAAACATTATTTTTCTTATTTCTGCTCTAACATAAAGATTGTGAGTACTCGTTAGAACCGCCTCGATGAGGCGGTTCTAACGAATACCCACAAACTATATTTTGAGCAGAAATAAGAAAAATATCACAATTTTTCATCTGAAATTTTGCGTTTTTTCGTCGGTAAAAATCAAAATGTATTTGTATAGGCATGTTTTCGTAATGGACATCAGTATGGGCATTGCAAATTTATGCTCAGGAGAGTTGAGCACGAAAACCGTAATATCTTTATCCTATGTGGGTAGCGGATGCACAGGGTGATCACGCTTTACATAGGTTTGACAAATACGTAAAATAAAAAACCCTGCATACCCTACGATTTTGGCCCCCGCCCATAGGGGCTTGAAGAAATATATGGGCTGCATGAAGGTTCCACGCAGAGCTGAATCCGGCCCGCACACTAGTACTGTTAAAACGCTTAGAGGATCTAAGCCTGTCCAGGAACCGCGGTGCGAGGCGGACCGTCCATGCTGATAAACCCTATTGGTTTCATTGGGCGACAGGGCTTGAGATGGCATTTAATCTCAATGTCGGGTAAAAGTCCAACAAAATTGGGAAGCAACGTCTCCAAAATGACCTTTACAGTGTTGACGGTGACGTTAAACCTCAAATCAAACAAACAAAATCCTACGATTTGTTTGAAAATATTTTCAACGAACTGGAAAAGCCTGCGTGGATCAACAAAATAATTTCAGTATTTTTTCCGCACCCACATATCAAAGTGTGCGTATTCGTGTGCACAGACTCTTATATTAAGCAATCGACTGTAAATAGATTTATCAATATTTTGCAGATTAGAAGAGGCCAAGAACTATCATCAGACCGACAGAGAACACATTAACAAACTTAACCAACAACTGTCCGACTATGAAAGCGAAATCGCCATGCTGCGCCGTTCAGTCGAGTCCTTGGAAACGGAGAGAGGACGTGACAAAGCAACCATTAATAGACTCCAACAGGAAGTGGATAAACTTAGAATTGTAAGTTGTTGTAACATTTCGCAATTACGCCTATACAAACACATTGCCACCTTTATCGCCGAAAAAATGAAAATTTAGTGATGAAAAATTGTGATATTTTTCTTGTTTTTGCTCCCAAGGAAAGGGAGATAAGACAATAGAGATAGTAGGGAGAAGAAAGTGAGAGACGGGAGAAAGAGGTGAATGAATGGAAGGGTGGAAACAGAAGAAATGACACCCCGTTCTATTTCATCTGCTGCAAGAACAGCAGACCTTCTCCAACTGTAAATGGGCCCCGTAAAGCGATTTTGGTACTTATCGCCTATGCGAGCAGCAAAGGTTCAGGCGAGCCTGCGCATCCGCACAGTCTCGCTAGAACCTTCGCTGCTCGCTCATACAAGCAGTGAATCAAGAGGAACCTTCAGACAGAAAGCTATATCCCTGGCCCCTCTGAATGGCTGGGCATGCGCAGTTAAAATTTGTCATGACGGAATGCTCGAAGACACAAATTCGCTTGGCGGGGCTCAAATCAGTAGGAGTTAGACGCCCCAATGAAGCAAGATACACGACACCTTTGCCTCACCAAACCACCCCCTCATGGCATTTGAGCCCCGCCAAGCGAATTTGTCATGACAAATTTTAACTGCCAATGCCCAGCCATTCAGAGGGGCCAGGGATATGGCTTTCTGTCTGAAGGCTCCTTTTGATTCACTGCTTGTATGAGCGAGCAGCGAAGGTTCTTGCGAGACTGCGCGGATGCGCAGGATCGCCTGAACCATCGCTGCTCACATAGGCGATAAGTGCCAAAATCGCTTGACGGGCCCATTTAATGTTGAGAATCGACTCATCCATGATAGCAAAGACGCACTTGTGCGTTGGCTCAAACATGGCATGTGTGAGCGGCGAAGACTCTGGTCAGCCTGCGCATCCGCGGAAGCTGATCAGAATTTTGCCTGCCACTCGAGTGAAAAGCGAAGAATCGAGCAAAATAGATTAGATCGAAATTTTAAACTACTTTACTTCAGTACGCAGACTGAGCCTGAATAATTACATCATAAATACTGGCTGCTGAGAAAAAAGTCAATGGACGGAAACAAATAAGACACCAGCATAACATATTTTAGAATGTCAGAAAGCATTTTCGATGTTATGGCTGCGTGAAGTGTGAGGGACCAATTCATTCTTTTATTTTATTTTATTTTGGATAGCCATTTGACTATTTTGTGGGAAAGTATCTGTCCTGTTGGCATTCCGCTGTTTATGTTACCATTAGGGTCCAGTTGTTTCATGTTTGTGCTTCTTTCATTTTGGTGTCTTTGATGGGAGCTATGGGTTAATTGTAACGATTCCTGATCATTGCTTTCACTTCTATTTTAGCAGTAGACTGCCCTTCTACGTTGCAAAGTCATCCTTTTTAACAATAGATCGCTCTTTATACCTTGATACTTGGGGTGGAGGGAGGGGGAACATAAATTGACATAGCTGCGTCCCTTGCAGATGTGAAACACTCTCCATGTCGAATACTTCAATATAGTGTTCTCCACCCAGATGTTCAGTCATATATGTTACTTGATTTCATTTTTACCGTGGATGTGTGATGTTTTCTATTCAGATAGTTATCCCTTTTTGTACCAAATGGAATCTTCCTCCTTATAAAAAGCAGGAGTCCATTTCAAAATTTAGGGGTGTCAGGTTGTGTTTTCTTCAAAATTTATTTGAAAAATGGCTGAACGTTATGCGAACAGTGTAGGTCCTGATCAGACGCCGCAG
The DNA here is from genome assembly GCA_963580285.1 of Lucinisca nassula. Taxonomy (NCBI): domain Eukaryota; kingdom Metazoa; phylum Mollusca; class Bivalvia; order Lucinida; family Lucinidae; genus Lucinisca; species Lucinisca nassula. The sequence goes on from OY757010.1 coordinate 54,321,645, forward strand.
AACGCGGTGTCTGATCAGGGCCTGCACTGTTTGCCAGGGTACCCGTTGTGGGGTTTCTGGTACCAAATGTGTTATGTTTCATCAAGCCCTTAATCGTATTATTGTCTCATACGAGATGCACTGTTGTCTGTTAAGGAGTGTCTGTCTGTTTGTTTTCCGAGCTTTTCGTTGGAATAATTATTCTCGAAGCCTCTCCAGACAGATACGGATCGATTTGAAAAGACCTCGGAAATTCTCGGGCTATACCGTGAGCGTCTGAGAAAGACTTCGATCTGCCTATGATTCTGAAATACCTAGGCAGATTCGCTGCTTTTCGCCTAAAATCATTGGATAAACGCAAAACGAGAGTGCCCAAACAAATGATATTAATCCGGCTGCCAAACAGAAGGCTTATTTGAGACTTTGCCTAGCACAGATACCTTTCATTGCAATTTCCGTGCCATGACTCTGTTTTGGTGCCGTTAATGCAGCAGGGGAGTGTCACACTAGTCTGGGAACTGCACTGTCAAATCAACAGCCCATTTTAGCTTGCATCTTGATTTGATTAACTGCCCAAAGCCGCATTGGATCAGTGAGAGGACTGCGTTTATTCCCCATGGTATGATGCGTACTTTAAAACGCCAGGCTCATTTATTAACTGCGTCAGCGTTATGCTGTTATGTGCATGTTGCACACGATTTAGTCATCAGTATCTTTATGCAATAACAACGCCAGACATATCTCCTGAAAAGGTTAGACAGCCAGCATTGTTTCTAATAATTTTCTATTTTCTCAACTAAAACGCATTATGGGTACTCGTTGGAATCGCCGCGTCGCGGCGATTCCAACGAGTACCCATAATAAAGGATTCTAACTTTAAAAGAGGACAGTTATCCTGGATTGTCAGTGTTCCATCTCCCTGGCTGGAGCTTCGATTTGTCTAGAAGCTAATAATAACTAACGGATCATTGCATCATCAGGAATTAAAATATTCCCTCTATTCAAATATTGATGGAATAATCAATTAACATATCGCAAATTTACAACTTATTCTTTAATCACGCCTTCCTGTCATAGGAACACGCAGGCACATCTACAACGCATTCAGCTTAAAGATGTCTTGCCACATTTCATTCTTTGAGCAGAAGGAAACATGCCACATTTCATTCTTTGAGCAGAAGGAAACACATTTTGTTGTAACTTTCAAGAATTTCAAATATATTTCCTTCCGCCACAAGCACGTCATCAACCAAGACATTCATTCCGAAAGCGGTGAATTTGTTTGTTTGTTTGATTTGAGATTTAACGTCCCCGTCAACACTGTATACATTTTAGGTCATTTTGGAGACGTTGCTTCAAATTTTTTGGGACTTTTACCAGACATTGAGATGAAATGACATCTCAAGCCCTGCCACCCAATGAAACCAATAGGGTTTAAATGTATGGATGGTCTGATTTGCACCACTTTTCCTGGGCAGGCTTAGAACCTCAAAGTGGTTTACCAGTACTCATGTGCGGTCGGTTTCAGCTCTGCGTGGAAGCATCATGCAGCCCAACCTATGTCTTCAAGCCCCGATGGCGGGTGTGTGTGTGGGGGGGGGGGACGAAAGCGATGAAGCCAGTATAGATGAACGAACTGTGCTTATGTCGGATAAACATATAATAAAAAAAAAGTGCTTGATAACCATCTTAGCATTTCTGCAGGTTTAAACTGCAATCAAACCGGCTGGAACACAAGGTGCCACAACTGGAACCACGTGATGAAGGCACGTTGGTGTAAACAGAATTTTCAATATGTTCTTTCTTTTTTGAATCCATACAAAATTCCCTTTAAAGACACTGATCATGCTGTTGTGTCCGTCGGACCTGGTAAACAACGTTTTTTTTGTTCCATATAACAGCAAGACGCAATCATATTTGGACACGTTCATGTATCCTGGAATAAAAACTCCCATTTGAGCCGGGGCACAGCATTTCTTACAATTTACATGTGCGCCCAGTAAAGACTTAGATCAGCCCTCGCATCCATAAAGTCTGACCAGAGACTTCTCTTGCTGCATGGAGGGGTATTGGGTCTTTAGCTATCCTTAGAGCGCAGCGCAGTCTGATCTAAGCCTTCGTTTGGCAACATGTTAATTGTAGAAATTGCTATGCTCCGACTCATTTTACAGATCCTTCTGTGGACTACTTACGTCATCATGAAATCTTTTAAAGGGCTATATACCGTGAAATGCGCCTTCAAAGTAGCTTTTTGGCTAATTGTAAGCTAATTCATTTAATATTGTCAAGAGCCTTATAGGTAACGTATTCTTCAGGCCGCCACAGGGTTACGCCCCAACATCAAGAGTGCTAACAAGTCTCAATCTTTAGGGTTTAGAATAGGCGTTCAGAATATTATACCCGCCAATTTCCCACACATGGTGCAGGTGTGTGTGTGTGTGGGGGGATGTCTATTGACACCTGAAATTGCAATGTTTATTTTCTATCTTATTTCAGGACCTGAACAATGAGACTCTTGCCCACCTGGACGCCGAGAACCGTCGCCAGACACTGGAAGAAGAGATGGAATTCATGAAGAAAGTCCATGAGCAGGTTTGTAATTTTAAAGGCATTTATTCTTATAACAATAGGACACAACGTGTGTTCATAATTGTTTTATTGCCTCCTGTGATATACTGTCTATAGCAGATCAAAGGCGGCCCTTAATAGGGTGATTAGTAGCTCTTGTTGTATCCCCTGACTGAGGCATTTAAGGGGAAAATCAATAATGGACACCAGTCAACAGTTAGCAAATTATTGATTTTTCCCAAGGAGGCCCCTTACCTGTTGAAGACAGAGGACTTCTCTTCAGTCAGCTCTGAGGGCTACATGATATTATGTAATGAAATGATAGTCCTCAATGATCAAGAATAAATGCCTTCAAATGGGCAGCGAAACATCACATTCCAAAATTTTGGTCCAGAATGAATAGTGGCGGGTGGAAATGAGTGTTCGAGCGCGGCACACGCTTATTGTAAAAAAAATAGAAGATATAGCCAGCCGTATTACATATTACGCCTCTTGACCTGGTGCTAAGATTAACCATCAGCGCCTCGAGTTACTATTGTCTCTGTTCCCAATCGTGTTAGAGCCACAGGGATAGACACTAGATGCATTGGGTTAAAATTGGTGAAGTTGCACGTCATAGCATTGTAAGTGATGTCGTCGCATCATGACGTACTTTCAAAATGACGCATGGGCGCACTTTTCTTGGCGGCATGTTTCTCTCTGATAAAACCAAGTAGCACATAAGACCGCTAATAAGCTCTTGGATAATATAATATTGACACTTGTTTAGGAATAATAAAGGGACACCGTTCAAACCCACCTCAATGACAAGCCACAAAATGCACAGCCATGACTGTGATAAAACTGCGTAGACTCACAGGCTGATCTGTGTCTTTGATGCCTATATGATTTCTATATTGTAATAATCAAGGAAAAACTATCAATGTAATTTCACCATGATCGAAGAATTTATTACAACCTTCCGTAGTCGGAATCAATCGTTTCTGGTAATATCAGACCTTACGTCTGTCTCTATGGCGACGATCATTAAAACGTGCAACAAGCTACATAACTGTATCACTTCGACATCCCAGAAGCCTGTGTCTGCAACTAAGCGCCCATTAACGCGACTACTCCGATATGTAAGGGAAATTGATGCGCATTCAGAGGAGGTCACTCTTTCAAAACAAATTTGCCTTGAACAGAATCCGGAGGGGCAAATTCATACCTTTGATAGCAGAGCCCAGTTTCAGTGGGGCTGAATCAATCGGAAATTGAACAGGATGTCCCGTAAGTTATCCTCCTTGTAGAATCTGCCGTATAACTGACCAAGTGTATCCACTGCCTTTAAGTTAGCAATAATTCCTAGGCGCCGCTACTTTCGCTTGTTGTTTGAAAGGCAATCTCTCAAACAGCAATTGCGTAACAGCCTGCATCATTTCCTCGAGCCGCGGATGAAGTAGGTTTTAACGTGATCATTGAAGCTTATTTCAGCATCCCAGCCATCGATCGTTTGAATTGCTCTATCATCCTTGACGCTCTGAAGGTCGTTTCAAAGAGAATGCTGCATTGTAGAAGGATAAAAGCTAAAGCTATGCGTGTGCCATTTTGTCATTGTATTGCAAGGAAAAAAGAAACATGACGCAGTAATAAATTCAGTCTACTAAACAGAACTTAACAATTTCAACCATGTAAACTTGTATATATGAACAACTACGGTAAAATTCCTATATTAAGACCACCTTTGGGACTGTTCAAAAGTGGTCTTTAAGACCACTTTTGAAGAGTCCAAAATGTGGTCTACCGCTAAAGCACACTGGGATTCGAAAATCCAAAGAAAATGTAATTGAAACCTTCTAAATATATGCGTTTTAAAGCAAATTCTGTCTTAATTTTAGGTGGTCTTAATAGCGGAATTCACTGTATGCAATTCAGATAAGACACATGCACTTAGTAATTCTTGTAACGACTACTTACTAGAACGGTAGTGTTGACATGCAAAAGATGAACGTGTAAACCATCCATACCATAAAATGGCGCTTTTCATGTCTCTGAAACTGGGATATTCTTCCCTTTATCCTATTTCTTTTGTTAATATAGGTGATCTTTAGAACCATATCAATGAGTACCTACGAGATATATGTCTTATTCTAACACAGCGCGCCTATATAGGTAATGGAAAATAACTGTGTTTTATTCTGCAACAAATCGCAGCTCGGAAGAGCGTGACGAGTGACGTCATTAAAAACTCCCAATTTATGACTTCACTTATCGATTTCCTTGACGTAAGACGTCATTTTCTCGTATCGAAAACGTAAGAAAAGGATATAAATGCATGTGTTTCAGTCGATATTATAGCGGATTTTCTTCTCAGTAACAATGGCGAAAGGTTATGAGATTTTGATGGAAACAACAACATTATTGCCGAATTTCAGCGTGTTAGAATCGAAATAGATCAGCTCTAATCTGTGATTTGTTGAGTAATAAATCACAGTTTGTGGGTCATTTGTAAGTAGACAAATCACGCGCGCTGCGCGCTCGTGATTTGTCTGCTTTACAACTGACCTCCAAACTGTGATTTATTGCTCAACAAATCACAGTTAGAGCTGATCTATTTCTTAAGTAAAGCAACGGAAAATTATATGTACCCTTGTGCACACCACTTCTTAGTGTGTAAGCAGTAGTTTTTGCGACAGTAGTTATTTATACGGGATTGTTACCATTATGAAAAAGACTGCCACTTAGTCATAAGCTATGCATATTTGTACTTTTAGACTTGTATCTTCCTTTCAGATAATGTCAGATTGTAGCAGTGCGGCTCTATTGACTGCTTCCTTTTTGGTTCAATCTCTAGTCATTGACCTATCGCTTTCCATTGTAGTGACTAGGACATTTCTGCGAATGGCTGGCTGAACTTTATCCGTGTACTTTTATTAGCACACGGGGAATAGTCTATTTATTTCTTTATTAATTTTAGAAAATATACTGCGTTGCCTTCGATATTAACTAACGATTTTCCATTGGGATTATTGAGCAATGTTCAACTTGAAATAGAAACAAATGTTACTCTCAAAAAGCGCTGAAAACAGCCGTATCATCACGAAAACACGCCTGTATGGCTTTGACCCCCTCGAACCGCACTTTTATATAGAAAAACTGGGGTTCACAGGGGTGGGTTTACAGGGGTTAACATATTTTTTCTTATTTCTGCTCTAATATATAGATTGTGGGTACTCGTTAGAACGACCTCATTGAGACGGTTCTAACGTGTACCCACAATCTATAGTTTGAGCAGAAATAAGAAAAATATCACTACTTTTCATCATAAAATCTTCATTTTTTTTTTCGGAAAAAAAAACTTTGTATTTGAATAGGCGTGCTTTTGTAATGCAAGCCAAGGAAGGAAGAGACTGAGTTAGTGAACCGCAGCCACATTTAAAATGCAATTAAAACGCTGACATTACTGGTGGGTCGATTTTCTGAATGGGGACTTAGTTTATTTAAGTTAACCCTAGAATCAGACGCCGTGTTATTTTAACAGAAACATGGGCGTCATGAAAACATGTCTATATAACTTTGGTTACTTTAAACCGCACTTTTATGTAGTAAAACTGGGGTTTACAGGGAAAACATATTTTTTTCTTATTTCTGCTCAAAAACATAGATTGTGGGTACTCGTTAGAACTGCCTCGTCGAGGCGGTGCTAACGAGTAACCACAATCTAAGTTTTGAGCAGAGAAATGAAAAATACCAGGATTTTTATCTGAAAAATTTCACTCTTTACTGATACAATTTTACCAATTTATTCGAATAGGCGTGTACTCGTAATGGTTGTCACGGACGTTGCCAATAACAACGTACTACTTCACGTGTTTTCTTATCATGTTTTATGACATGACGCTATTTTCTAAACATTACGAAAACACGCCTATACAAAAACAATGTATACTTTACCTCCAAAAAATTTAAATTTTTTAGATGAAAACTTGTGATATTTTCTTATTTCTGCTCAAAATATAGATTGTGGATACTCATTAGAACCGCCTCGATGAGGCGGTTCTAACGAGTACCCACAATCTTTATTTTAGAACAGAAATAAGAAAAATAAGGTTCACCCCTGTAAACCCCAATTTTACCATATACAAGTGCGGTTCAAGGGGGTCAGAATTTTATAGGCGTGTTTTCGTGATGTAGCAGCGACGTTATATGAGATGTTGGTTCGCTAAACGACAGCATCTTCATATGATAAATACCATTTACAATACATCGTACGAAAATGCTGTCGTTTAACGAACCAATACCATTTACAATATATCGTACGAAGATGCTGTCGTTTAGCGAACCAATACTATTTACCATTCATCATACGAAGATGCCGCCTTTAGCGAACATGTACATGTATATACATGGATCATAAGACTAAACGTTCTACCATTATCTCCGCGCTTAGCATGAATGTGTCTTTTAAACATGGGTGCTCAGTGAAGACTGTTAACACTTTTCCTGCTGACAAATTTAATAAGCCACACCTGTTTCTGACAATCAGCCAATAAAGTTAAATGACATAGTTGTTCGTTCAAATTCACAAACTGAATGACAGAGTGTCGTCCTAATCAAATGGCTTATTCAGAATCCATCTGATCTGGATCTATACTGTTTGCAAAGGTAGGGATGTCGTGATCAGCATGATAAATGTTAATATGTTAACAGGTCTATATATGTGCCCTTAGTAGCAGTATTACCTTGTAACGAGTGGAGATGCTTTCAGGACACCAAGCTGCAGACTACGATTTGCAATGCATGCTGCATTTCTTACATGCTTTTCAATGAATGATAGAGATTTATCAGTGAAATATAATTCGATATTTTCACTGTTTCAAACAGTGAAAATACGATGTTTTATTTTTCACTGTTTGGGACTACTTTTTTCTTCAAATCTAACTCTAATTTCAATTTTATCTTTGTCAGAAAACTGAAAAATACTGAAATGTGTTCTAATTGACGCATAGCCCGTTCATGTGTGACGGGGACGTTACTGACGTCATTTATGACGCTGACGTCTTTTGTCGCGCGACGTTAGACTTGCCAGCAACTTCTTTGGAAAACTACTCTCTCAATTATTTCATTAATCATTCATAATAATACCATCCCAGGCCATTTCTCAGGTGCAAACTTCCAGTTTATACCCAATAGTATACCCACTAAACACGATGGACACCACTAAATTGACGCGAAACGAACAGGAACAAAGATAATTTTCTCCGAATGTGAGCGACACCATTAAAGACGCTAAATATTGCCTTTTGAAGCATGTAAGAAACAGAAAATTTGATTTTTTTCAGTGCAAGATCAAATTTTATTTCACTCATGAACACCAAAACTGCTATTTTCACTCGTGGCTACGCCACTCATGAAAATAACAGTTTTGGTGTTCATTCGATGAAATAAAATTCGATCTTACACTGAAAAAATCAAATATCCTCTATATGCATCACACCTAATAAATAATTTGCATGCCATTCAATAAAACTGACATAATCAATACATTGCTACTTCCAGGAACTAAAAGAGCTGGCTGCCCTTGCCTACCGAGACACGACTGCTGAGAACCGTGAATTCTGGAAGAGCGAGTTAGCTCAGGCCATTAGAGATATCCAGCAGGAATATGATTCTAAGGTGGACCAACTCAGAGGCGATATGGAGGGATTCTATAACCTAAAGGTATTTAAAGAAGTCCTTGCTCTAGATTATATGAATTAACGAGAATAGCAAAATAAATATTTTCCTAATATCTTGTTAGAAACATAAATTGTGGGAATTTTGTTAGAATCGCGATCATAGAAGGTACCCTCAACATACGTTTTAATCGAGAACTAAGAAAAATAACAAATTATCCCAAATACCGCCCTTTATCTGGAGCTACGATGGTGTTCCAGTCTTTAATCTTTAAAGGATATTATTCTCCGTGCCAGATTCAAAATTGGCAGAAGATATTTAGTTGCTGTTCTATCATTTTCTGAAAGCTCAATCCGTTACGGTAAATGAACATTATGGAAAAGTTCAAAGGCAGTGCCATTTTCTTTTATTCCGCAATAATAATAAAAATACTAATAATTAAAATAGTAGTAGAAATATACTAATTGTAACAATACTAATTATGCTACATTTGTGGTAGATTTGACATGTTTAAAGGCGTGTCAATTCCTCTATTCCGTACTACTACTACTGCTAATGCGGATAATAACAATACCTTCTGTGCATACACGTTAACTTTTAAGACCAGCGAGATCGTTTATTCAATAATAATAATCGTACTGTTGATTGGATCGCGAGTTCGATCCCACCGCATCAGCAACATTCTGTCGTACATAATTTCCATTGTCATTCTGTCCCTTACGCTGATTCTAGAAGGAAAGTTGTTAGCTTTTGGCGAAAGATTTTGCATTTATGTATAAGCATGCCCATGAAAAGCTTAAAGTAAAATGAGTAAAATAATAATAAATCTAATACTACTACTACTAATAATAATAATATAGTAGTAGTTCTAAGTAAGAAAAATAATCTCCAAAACGACTAGTTTGGTTTTTGGTTTTACGGCCGCTTCAAATTTACTTCACTTACTTCGAGCTGCTCGTTAATCAGAGGTGAGCGAAAACTGGATTACCCGGAGTAAAACAACCTAGCGAGACTCGAACCTTAATTATTGATATACAGAGTTCTTAACTATTTGGCAACGGAAGCCCATTCTTGTAGATTATATTTTCTTGTCCTTTGGGATCAATGATTACATTGTGGAATTTTGAAAATATCTGAGGGTCACTGATGATGCCTAATTGGCCGAAACTAGCTAGTCTGGCCCAGAATACATGCACACTCCATATTTTTCAGTTCTGTGGTGTATTCCGTGCTTCCAAAGGATAACCCTTTTATAGAACATATTGAAAGGCTACTGAGAAACAGTGAACTCAGAGTCTTTGGTATATCTGGCATTTTATCCCACAAATAAACGGATCTGATGACCGCGCAAACAGTGTAGACACAGAATGAGCCATCTCATCCGGATTTACAATGCTTGTTATTATGTCCGGCAATGACTATTGACCAATTCCCCTTATTATAAGAATGGACCTGCCAACATTCACAGATGGGAGAGTCCCCTTCGGAAAATCCGGAGTCAAAGTTTAATGGAGACATAACGAAACTGTAATTATGTTCCATTCAGATCCAAGAATACCGCACCGGAGCCACAAAACAAAACATGGAAGTCACACATGTGAGAGAAGAGAACAAGAAACTGACGAAAACTATATCGGATCTTAGAGGGAAACTTGCAGATCTAGAAGCTAGGGTAAGTACTGGCATTTATTTTGACAGTCTTTGTAAAATTGTACCTAAATTATTTGAGGCTAATATATATTTTTTAGACAGTTATTTCTGAAACGTATCTGTTTAAAATATTTAAAAACAGTTCATAAAATATGCTACGAGTAACAACAGAATTGCAAACCGGATATGTTTATTAAACTAAATAATTGTTAAAAATAAAACAAATCGAAAAATTAAAAAAAAATGTTCTGCAGATTTTTTGTAAGCAAGATATATTACGGTACAGTTTTACCATGTGCAGCAGTGTGTTTTACAAGTACCACGGAAAGCAAATGGTGTCTTCGATCATGTGCAACAAGCGAAGACGCAGGTCAGTCTGTGCACCCATTCAGATTTATCAGAGTATCTGTTGCGCATAGAATAAATGCCCGGAATCACCAAGTATTCTAATGCAGACCGGGCTGGTCACACTTTAACAGATCGGGCACGCGCGCGCTCGAAGGCTCATCTTAGCTTGGCGCGGTTAAATTATTGCTATTATTTATATCTTACTTTGCTGAACCTGACGGGAGGCTGTAAGGTAACTGTATTTAACGCCCGTAGAAATGGGTAATTATTTGCATGAGAATGTATTGGTGTTTCAGTCGTGTTTTGTCCACCATTTCAATGATTTGCATGCGAGCATGTGTTTGCAATATGAACTACATACCACAGATAAGGTCTGTCACAAATTCACTTTTCTTTTTCTCCTCCGCAGAATGCTCAGCTTGAGAAGCAGTATCAAGAACTCATGAGAGACTTTGAATCCAAGGATGGAGATCATATGATGGAAGTTACTCAGCTTCGCGAAGAAATATCCAAACTCCGAGCTGAAATGGAGGGCATTCTTACTGAGCTACAAACACTCATGGATGCCAAGCTGTCACTAGAACTAGAGATTTCCGCCTACAGAAAGCTGCTGGAGGGAGAAGAAAACAGGTCGGTTAAAAATCATCCATCAAGAAAAGATGAAAGTGCTAAAACTACTGATGATAAAAAAGAAAAGAAAGAAAACAAAGAAGTTAAAGAAACTCCTAACCCTGCAGCTAATGAGCACTCAAAGGAATCGAAAGATTCTAAATAACTTAGGTGTTTAAATTTAGGCATAACAAATTGAAACTGTTTTGTACTGTCATTTACTCGTTTGTGTTTGTCAACCATGTGTCTTTTGTATTATCCATTATTGTAAAGCAATACTCCGCTAGTCTGCTGGTATTTGAATCATTGTAAGGTACAGAACACTAAATCAGTTCCGTCAAATATATTTGCACGACATTGTCTGCTTGCCAAAGTGAAAGCGAAAGACGATAGTCTATAGTAAGTAACATATTTTATTACTTGATCTCAAACACTGACGACGCCATCATTCCGTTGCATGCCCCGGCACTATAATGTTTCAGATGACAATGTGTGGTCTTTTTAGCGCTCCATTTAAGCTTATGCCGTCGCCTGATGTCCGTCGTCTGTCGTCCATCCGTCTGTCGTTAACTTTTAACATTTTCGGCTCACACTCCCGAACTGGATGACAGATTAAGCTGAACATGGTGGGAGACGTCCTGGTGACATGGAGATTCAGATTTGTTAAATTGGTTCCTTTCGGATTTCCAAGATGGCCACCTGAATTGTTCAAGTGGCATCTACTACCTAACCAAAGGTCGAACTGAACTGAAGCTTGATGTGATTCATCGTGGTGACATGGCTATTCAGATTTGCTAAAATCGTTCCGTTCTGATATCCAAGATGGCCACCAATGCGGCCGAACCAAAGGTCAAATTTAGCTGAATCTTGATGGGAGACAAGGGGCGCCATGAAGACTCCGATTTGTGCAAATCGTTGCTTACCGACAGTCAAAATGGCCGACAAGTAATCTATCTTGAAATTCTTCAAACGATTGATTGGAGGCATTGGGGTGACATGGAGATTCAGATTTACTCAAATCGTTCCGTTCCAGTATCCAAAATGTCCGCCATGGCGTCCATCTTGAATGTCCTCAAACAACATCTCCTGAACCAAAGGTCCAATTAAGCTGAAACTTGATGATAGACACCAGTGTGACATGGATTTTTAGATTTACAAAAAAATGTTCCGCTCCGATATCCAAGATGACCGCGGTCATCTTGAAACTCTTCAAACGACATCTCCAACCAAACCAGAGGTCTGATCAAGCTGAAACTTGATGAGAGGCATCGGGGTGCCATGGAGATTGTCATTTGCTAAAACCATTCCAATCCGATATCCTCGATGGCCGCCATGCTGGCCATCTTAAACTGATTCAAGCAGCATCTGAACCAGGGGTATGATTAAGTTGAAATATCATGGAAAGCATCGGGGCCAAATGGCGTTTCAGATATGCTAAAAATGTTCTGTTCCCATAGCAAAAATGGCCTGGCCACCGCCAATCGGGCCTGGAGAAACAGATTGGCTGCATGATGCTTCCTTGTAGAGATGTAATCGGTCGCATGTGAGTACTGGTAAACCGCATATAAGGTCTAAAATAGAAGTGAAGGCAGTGATTAGGAATCGATACAATTAACCCACAGCTCCCATCAGAGACATCAAGGGAAAGAAACACAAACATGAAACAAAAGACCATAATGGAAACATAAACCGCGGTAAGCCAAACGGACAGTTACTTTCGCACATAATGGCCAACTGGCTATCCAAAATAAAATAATATAAGCGACACAAACACTCAAGATACTCAAAAACAAACCATAACAAAATACTGGGGGGCTTAAATCGATTCTACGTGTCCACAATCCTCGCCCTTACTTCCGTCGGGATTTAGACATATAATTTGTTCAGTCCGCATGAAATCCTCCTAACTCACAAGTGCAACCTCTCCGTGAACACAAAAACAATCAATCAACACAGAGACGAAACAACGGTAAGGACTCGACAGCAAGAAACCTCTTAAATAATGGAGCATCCCAACCTAAGCCTAAACAAGAAAAGAATAGTAGTGCGAGTCGGACCGCCCATGCATATAAAACCCAATGATTTCATAGGTTGGCAGGGATTGAGATGTTATTTGATCTCAATGTCCGGTACAAGCCCACAACATTAGAAGCAACGTCTCCAAAAACGACCTTAATAGTGTTGACGGGGACATAAAACCTCAAGTCAGTCAAACAAACAAACTCCAAGATGGCCACTGTTGAATAAGTTCTGAATAGTTGGATCGTTTGGAAGCAAAGAATACACCAAATAAACGAAAATAGCAGACTCGGTTTTATTGAGTCTGTTCATGACCAGTACTGAAATGTGCAATACCGGCCATGCCCTCTAGCACCGGCTTAAGCAGAACTCTATTTTCAAAATGATTCCAAATGAACTCAATGATCCCAATGGATGTACGGGGAGACTTTTTACGGCCGCCACACGGCACAGCACCAGCTGCATTGAAGATAAATAAGTTCTGAATAGTTGGATCATTTGGAAGCAAAGAATACACCAAATAAACGAAAATAGCAGACACGGTTTTATTGAGTCTGTTCATGAATTCTGATAAACCAGATGGTGACCATCTTGAAATTCTTCAAAGCACCTGCAAAGTAATTGCATATAAGATTGCATATACGATTTACATGGAGAGGCAACTCAGTTGTTGTCAGTATACGTCAAACACGCTGAGTCAACAAGAAGATTCGGTATTGCAACTTTTTTGCAAGCGGCCACATACACTATAGCTTTGTTTATGTTGCAGTTGTATGAACATGATTGGTTGACTTGGTTGCCTTTGTGATAACAAAATATGCCAAAAGCAGGTGCAAACGATAGCTCTGGCCTGCCAAACTGTACACTTCCACTCTGCATCAACATCATCTCTTCCTTAGTCCTAAATCAGACTAGGCTGTTCAGAAACTTAATTGGAAGCATCACGATAACATGCAGATGCAGAATTACTTAAGGTAATTTGATCTGATAGACAAAATGGTCACCCAGGCGTAAAGTTTCAGTAGAAGAACGGTCATGCAGGTGAGCGATTGTGACCTACTTGTGCCTTTAGTCGTCTTATTTTTGGTCCAAGTACAGATCGCGGATGCTGAGTAGAAACGCATTGAAATACTGATATAGAACATATTCTCTTAGGTAGAAACGGTTTATATGATTACTCATTTATATGATTACTCATAATCTATTTTTTGTAACAAAAACTACGGACAATGATTCAGACGCGATTTTCTGTACATATTTTTGAATTTACAAATGCTGTTTTACCATGGCCTTGTAAGCATAAATGATGCCGATTGGCATTAATCTTGACAAATTATAAAACTGTAACAGTAGAGTCAACATCACGCCTGTGATTTTCAATAGCTATGATAAACATGAGTATTACAAGTGCACATTATCTTTCTGATCGCCCCCGCCCAACGGGGCTTGAAGAAATAGATGAGCTGCATGATGCTTCCACGCAGAGCTGAAACCGACCACGTACGAGTACTGTTAAACCGCTTAGAGGATCTAAGCCTGCCTAGGCAAAGCGGTGCGAGTCGGTTCGTCCATGCTTGCAAACCCTATTGGTTTTATTGCGTGACAGGGCTTGAGATGTCATTTCATCTCAATGTTGGGTAAAAGTCCCACAAAATTGGAAGCATCGTCCCGAAAATGACCTATAAAGTGTTGACGGAGACTTTGAACCTCAAATAAAACAAACAAACATCATGTTTCAGACGAGAAATACATATCAGCTCTTAGATTCATAACGCAAATCAATCATTTGGACATTGTTAGCACTTTGGTGTAATATATTTGCTTGGTTGATTTTGAGGATTAACGTCCCCGTCAACACTGTATAGGTCATTTTGGGGCCGTTGCTTCCAATTTTGTGGGACTTTTACTCGACATTAAGATGTATTGTCTTCTTAAGCCCTGTCGCCAAATGAAACCAATAGGTTATATAAGCATGGACGGTCTGACTGGCACCGCTTTGCCTGGGTAGGCTTAGACCCTCCAAGCGGTTTACCAGTACTCGTGTGCACTCGGTTACAGCTCTTCGTGGAAGCATAGTGCAATCCACCTATTTCTTCAAGCCCCGATGGGCGGGGACCTTGTTGTAATAGGATAGCTTTTTGATAATATTTTTATCAACACTAAAGTATTTTATTTTTCTAGAAATGAATGGCGAATCGCAATATTTGAGAAGATTGTACCGTCTAAATTTTGTAGACTACACACATGTCAACTTTCATAGTATGGTAAATATGTTTGATCTCTGGGCACACTTACTACTGGTAAAGACAAGTAGTTCTTAATTATCCACGCAGGTGGTAATCGCTTTGTTTTGTACGGATAGACAAGAAAATGGCTTGGTGGTATTCAGCATATATAAAGATGTGTCAAACAAAAGCCCTTACTAGCGTATTTATTGTTCCCTTGAAACGTAATTCGATTCAAATGCACCAGCAGACTAGTGCTTGCAATCGCCATTCTGACAGTGCTATGTACGTTAAGCTTGATACAAATGTGATAGTTAATTTGTTTTTGCATTAACAGTGTGATATTCTACAAAGTTGTACTTCCCTGAATTTTGACAAACGCCATTGCAGCGTACTAATTTACCGCAGGTATATGGATATTTAATACTATAATATAGCAGTGTAAAACATTGTCTGATTTGTAAACGTAACACAAAATTACAGCAACTTTAATCTGCAACATCTTGTTCGAAGTTGAGTTTTTCATCGCTATAGTTATAACAAAACGCTGCAGTGGTGTTTGTTTTGTTTTGTTTATTTATTGTTTCTTTTTTTACAAAATTATAAATAATTTCGGAAAATGTTGAGCGACAAAAACATAAGACCTCAAAGTAAAAGTCACCATTGGCATACATAATACCGAGTTGTACACATAAGAAACTAAATGTTGAAAAAAGCATTAGCATTAGATAATAAGTATATTGACAGGGTTGACTGGAGATCAAGAGCCAGTCTGATCAAGTACCGAGATGCTTTAAGAACACGGGACAAGACTGGCGAAACTAGCGAAACGAAAGAAACTGTCATAAGTGCTAGTCGAAAGGCAGATCAAGAGAACATTCAGGAGGCTAGCTCTGACACAGGTACAGCGAGTTCGGTAACAACATCTGAACCTGCTATTTCACCAAAAGGTGATGAGTTTGAAACTCCAAAGACTAACATAAGTAAAATAGTAGATGGTGATGGGCAAATAACACAAACGCCAGATGATAAAAATGATACAAAAGCTAATTCGTATACTGATCCAAATGTCATAGATAAAACCGATAAATATGAAAAAGAACGAGAAAATTCTGGTCAGCATGATACAATTCGTAATTTAATGACTCCCAAAGAAGAACCCATGATTAAAGTTAAAGATGAAATTCAGAAAATTGAACTAACATTAGAAAATGGGACTGATCACGAAATGACAAATCAAACAAATGATCAAGCAAAAGAATCTAAAACTGATAACAGATTACCAGAATCCGACAAAACGCCTGAGACAGAAACGAAAGATGGACATGAATTGTCTACACAAATACTTGAGGATACAAAAGAAGTACACGATGATTCAAAAATAGAAGCTGGTGTAGCAAAAAACGCACAAACCTCTAAGGCCAATGGTGAATCACCCTTAAGTCTTGAAGCTGGAGAGCAGAGACTATTCGAAGAAACCATAAGCGAGGATGATCATATTGAAGCAGAACAATCCTTTAAACCATTAGAAACACAAAAAGAACCAGAAAGGTATCATGAAACTGTGTCTAAATATGCAGAACATGAAGGTGACGATCAGCAATCAGACGAAATGAATACATCTAAAGAAGGTTCTGCAACAATTAAAACCGATACCGATATTAAGGAAAAAAATCTAGATTTAAAAATTGATAAGCAACTTCCCGGAGAAACATCAAAGCACGAGTTAGATACTGCCTCAAATGTGGCAGCCGATGTCAACATCAATAATAAAATAGTTGACGATCATAAAGAAATTGTTTTAACTGAAAAGCAGGTAATTGAGAAAACAGAGGACAAGGTCTTGGAAACTAATGTGCAGACTGAAACAACAGAAGTTACACCAGGAAAGGAATCGGAGACAGCAACTGTGGAGCTGTCACCAACCAAAGAAAAGCCATATGTTATTGGCGATTCTTCTCAAGACACTGCCAGTAAAAGTCATTACCAGCAAACTGCTAGTCATACAGATGATAACGTCACACCGACATTCGATTTCAAAGCTTCAGAACGGCAAGAAAACGGAGTTCATCAACACCAGACTGTTGAACCACTGACGTCTACTGTGGCGGTGACCACTTCGCCAGACACAAAAATGTCAGGAGGTAGTTCCTCAGCAAGCAAAGTTGCAAGTGAAGTCCTTTCATCTGAAGCGCTCGACAAGGAAGCAGAAACTCTGACTCCATTGCCTGAAAATCAACAAGCTTCACAACATGGAGATACCACGGAAATAACAGAAATAGGTAAAAATACTCAAAGTGATCCCAAAATAATAGATCACACTACTGATCCTGTGACAGAAGATAATTCTGGCAAACGCTCAGACACAATAAAGAATGACATGACTGCTTCTGAATACCTGGCAGAAAAGAATAGTATGGGATCAGTGGTAGATGCATCGGAAAGAGATGAGGCGGAGCACGTAATTGATACGCCAACTGAAACGCAACAGAAAGTGGAAATAGCAGAATCTGACAATCAGCAAACAGTTAATGACTCTGAAATGGCGGAAGACAAATCAAAAATAGAAACTGGTGATAGGCTTGATAATCAAATGCAGAAGAGTGCTAATCAAAATGAATCTGTTGAAATGACCATATCCCAAGATACAGAATCAAATGCAGATTATGATCCTGTAATTGCGAAATCGCAGTCCGATTTACAGCCACAAAGTACAGAATTAAAATCTGTAAAAGATGCGTCCAGTACAGATTCTAAAACTGATATGGCAACTTCCAGTAAAGGTTTTAATGATGGTTTTACAGCACATGCCAGCCAGCCGATTGATGTTGAACAAACATCTGTTGCTTTGTCGACTGTAGAACAATCAGACATGACATCTACAAATGTTCCAGTAAAACACACAGATTATTCCATAGAATTAGACAATGCCGAAAAAAGTGATCAGACGGAACTATCTCACCACAATGGAGCGAAGGGAGAAGAATTAGGCACCGTTATTCATCAAGAATACGACACAGCAGATACACTGCCATCAAAACCTTTAATCACAACTGACGAAATAAAAGAGCCAGTAATCCAGAAATCGAGTGATTCGGGTCATCACCAGCATGATTCAGAAAAAGTTGACCGAAACAGGTTGGACGAGAAAAGTCCCGGCAATGATTCAACCAGTAATGGCACAAGTGATGTGAAAAGGGAGCCTCTTGTCAATGGCACTGAAGCCGCACCAACACTGACGAATGGCGAGATAGAATCCCCTTTAGAGGAAACACCAGACGCAGTTCCTGACACCTCTGAAGGCGATGGTATGTTGGAATGTGGCACCTGCATTTTTGTTTTGTCAGCGTCTTCTTAAACTGCTATGGCATGACTTTTGGAAGCTATATGTTGTGAAGAATATCTCCAACTTGTTGTGTGGCTTTCTCATGCTGACATTTTTGTTTACACATACTTGCCTCATACTGTTTCCATCTTGTTTTATTTAGTCTTATGATGTGTTGTCGATTTCGTTACGGTTTTTCTGTTCCCTGAACCCTTAAATACCCTTACTTGTCGACATTATTGTAAAACATGAAATGCAAGGTTTCCATACAATCTTGCATTTTCGTGTAACCTGTTAAGGGTATTTATGGCTAGCTCTTTTTAACAACAATGGGCATAGAGTACATAGTTAACAACGAAAATACCATACCACTAGATTTACAAACAGTTGCGGCAAATTTGCCAGACATCTAATACCTACATATAATATCTTCAAATCTATCCTCAGTGAAGAGTTTACTCTCAGAATGATGTGCTGTCAGACAGACAGCTCTTCGTTTTGTTAACAAAAGAGTAAATTTTATTTTTGCTTTATGCCATTGTCCACTAGATTTTTAGCTTTTTCTTTGGCATGGGTTTTACGCTTCACTTATTTTCCAACAGAGTCGGTTTAAAGAAGGTTGTAGAGCAAGTGGTTAATACCCAAAGTCAGGGTGGAGCTATGTTATCAGAGGTTGTTAGTGGATACGAGAGTCGAGGTGGTGCGTATAGTAAGGCTGGTGGTGGTCAATTTTTTTGTATATATTAGTGCAGAAAATCATTGTCATAGCTGACCCTATCCGTTTCTTTGCTCAAGGTCAGAAAATGATACGCAAATTTATCTAGGCATTTTTATATACTCAGTGTTTCGAAGGCAAATCCTACTTTCCACTGACAAACTTATCTACAAAAAGAGCCACTTCATGCGAAAATCTGTGTTTTCCATTTACGAACAATAAAGGTGCAGATCAGACAGTATATACTGATCAACATATTTATTGTCGCGGACTTTAATACTGTTCCTTTTAATGTATCTGAAATTTAAAGATCTTTGCCAGTGTGGATAGCTTAGCAAACCCATTTGTGACTTAACTGGTTTCCGATTGTTAAGACAGGGATTCTCGTATAGCGGCTCGAACAAAGAACTAATCTCTTACAGAGTATGCATAGATATATTTAATTCGAGTTTTAGATAACTGTACTCTAACACTTGACACAATATGCACATTATAGCATTAACATTGGCACGTTTTTATTTTCTAATGCATGTTGTTGAGTAACCAATCGTATTGCTTATACAGATGGTATAGTATGTCTGGTCCCGAATGTATCACTGATTCAGTATTACAATATTCTGACTAACATAACTGTCTCCACACAGATTTCACACCAGCTGCAGCAACAGTATAAAACGGACAAAATAGAATGAAGAATGCATGTGCTTCAAATACAATAGTTAAGCAAACTCGCAACTCTTTGATTGGTCTTCCTCACTTGCTTCTACTTCATCTACATGTGTCGGAACCTAACAAACGTTATGAACTTATATACGCAACTAGGAAAGACCAAAGCAGGTATACGCTTTCATGCAGACAGGCATGTGGTTTCAGTATTCTCTGCAGGGTTGCTTTAAGATGTCTTCAAGCTTTCCAGTGTGGATGCTTTTTGATCCATAGATAACTTTTGACCTCCGTATTTAGAACAGATTAATAGCTCCAGAAAAAAGATGGGTATCGAGGCGCGATAATGGCTATTTTTATCATTTGCATTACTAAGTCCTGTGCGTTGGGTTGCGGCGGTTAAACATGTATATGTAGTTTTCTTCTGTTCGGTTTGAGGTTTGACGTCCCCGTCAACATTGTATTTTTGGTAATTTTGGAGACGTTGCTACTAATTTTGTGGGACTTTTACCTGACATTGAGATAAAATGACATCTCAAGCCCTGTCGCCCAATGAAACCAATAGGTTTATAAGCGTGGACGGTCCGACTCGCACCGCTTTGTCTGGGCAGGCTTAGCTCTTCTAAGCGGTTTACCAGTACTCGTGTGATGGGTCGAAATCAGCTCTGCGTGGAAGCATCATGCAGCCTATCTATTTCTTTAGGCCCTAATAGGTCGGTTATGAGATTGCTTGCTGATAAAGCCGTACCATTTCTGAACTTACATTCCAATGCTGACTTGGGCACCGGCTCACAAGGTAGACTGCGTGTTGAACAACTATTTATGAATAATCTTTGCTGCTAACTGAGAGATATCATTTTCATAGCTGAGTCGTACACTGTATTTATTATTAAGCGAATTTGACCAGAGACAATGCTAGTTCCTTATTTCCTTTTCCAAATTTAAAACTATTGTATCAAGTCAAAAAGAAAACATGGGATAGTAACTATAGAAACACATGCCGATATTCCATGGACGGTCGGAAATATGTTTTAAATCTTCAGATAGGAACACGGTACTACAGTGCCACCCATCAAATGAGAAGCTCAGTGGGGTCCGTTTCTGTGCTGCGTATAATTTCACAATAACTACCTATTATTGTCATGCTATGCGGCTGGTCGAGGGCAAACATTACAGATATATTCATACGTTCACTCAGAGGCATTTGCGGATTATTTTCATTACTGATGATCTTAAAAATAAGCTCATATCACCATCATAAATAGCAATGTGTACAAGTTGCAACAGTTGGTTTTATTAGTTAAATCAGGCTAGACCTTCAGAAACGTAGTACATAATCAGTTCCTGTGTGTTTTTGTCATATTTGTCGTGGGAAAGTCAGAGAATTAAACATATAAGTCAGGCGATTCTAACAGAACAAACGGCTACTATCGCTCCCCAATACGTAAATATGTTCTATAAAGCCCTTTTAAAAGAACACATTCGTGGTCTATTCAGAGTCAGTTCATTTCATTTTCTCATACCACAGGCAAATCTTTCTTTTAACATCGGCCACTGTGACATAGGAAGGAACACCGTTAGGTCGTCTTCATGATTTTATGCAGATGCGTATTGTGTGTAATTAACTATAATATAACTGTTTACATTCGATAATATCAACTACCCAAAATGCAGCATGGGATACCCAGACTCTCCACATGCTGGATATGAGCTGACACATGAAACGAGAGCTCTTATCCCTTATCCTGCTGTATACACGAGTTTAGGGCGCACTTATTTCTGTCTATAGACCAATGAAATTACTTTATATAATGTGTTTATCAGTTCACAAACTGCATTACATACAATTAAGACCCTGATCAGATGACTTCTGAAGACATCTATTCTAGATTTACTCTGTTTTCAAAGCCCATCATCCACGCTGAGCTGAAAAGGACCTACACGCGAGTACTGGTAAACCACCTAGAGGATCTAAGCCTGCCCAGGCAACGCGGTGCGAGTCCATGCTTGTAACCCATATTGGTTTCATTGGGCGGCAGGCTTGAGATGTCATTTCATCTCAGTGTCGGGTAAAGTTCCACAGAATTGGAAGGAACGTCTCCACAAAGACCTTTACAGTGTTGACATGGACGTTAAACTTCAAATCAAACAAACAAACAAAACTGTTTCAAAGGTTGTGGTTGTCGTGTTCAGCAGGATAAGGGGTTATATTCTCCAATTTACGTTTTTCAAATACACGGCCCACTACCATCATTTGACCCTTGTCTCTGTCGTTTGAAGCTATTTCAAACCTCTCCACTGGTAGGCTCGCCTAATCTTTCAGAAAAGGAACCTCTTCTCATCATTACGAAAACAAGCCTATATTATTTTGACCACCTTGAACCCCACCTTTATATAGTAAAACGTGGGTTTGCAGGGATGAACCTTATTTTTTCTTATTTCTGCTCTAAAATATAGATTGTGGGTACTCGTTAGAAACCCCTCGATGTGGCGGTTCTAACGAGTACGCACAATCTACAGGTTGTGTCGAGGTGGTTCTAATGAGTACTCACAATCTATATTTTGCGCAGAAATAAGAAAATATCATATTCTTTTCATTTTAAAATTTTCATTTTTTCGGCGATAAAGGTTACAGTGTATTTGTATAGGCGTGTTTTCGTAATGTTAGCTGGCTTATATTCCAAGACTTTGCCCAGCCAACAGATAACATAGCGACGACTTGGCAGCGTTGTCGTCACGTTTTTTGAGAAAAAAAAAACAGCAACAACAACAAAACATTTAGCAACGTTGTTGAGACAAAACCGCATTTTTGTGTATTAACATTTTTGGTTCGCTTGTCGATGTTTTGGTCATTCGACTGCATATTAATCTCAGTTAATATTAGCTGCTTACATATTTTAATTAGCCTGTTACTGTAGTCTTTAGAAGAAAAAAAACGCCATTTATAACCAGGCTATTTTGTCCCTTTTACAATGACATCGTACTTGTTTTAAATAATTAAATACTGTTTAATTTTAAACTACTTTAACTCTATATTGGTTGAAGACGGTTAGCAAATAAATTTCATTAATGGTATAACCGGATATTTAATAGCAATTACATAATTACGCTTTCATATTTTCATAAAATTAAATTAAAAGTCGTTTTCTTTTGAATTTACTGAAAATAGGCTGTAGTGTTGGTATTTTTTCAAGCATGTTGCATATAAAATAACATTACTATGTAAAATTGTTAATTAAGTTTAATGAACTTCAAAATCAGTCTACTAGTCATTTAAGACACCCATGAAACTTTTTGCACCATATCTTTCTATTACAGATTCTCAGCTGAGTATGAAAATGATGCGTGGTGAGGTATCAGCCAAAACTACTTACCAGAGAACATCCACTGGGCCCATTGCAATCAGTGAGGTAGACACAGAGGGCAAATATATCACCTTAGAAAACACTTCATCTGGACCAAACAGACGGGTAAGGAATGATACGCACACCTAAAAAATCCAGTGGAAAACATCACGTTAACAAGTCCGTGAACTAGGCCTAAATACCCCTGTCGCAGGTGTATGCAATACTTCTGCTTCGATAAATTGAGGGTACTCATTAGAACCGTCATGATACTAAATAGTTCCAAGGAGTACTAGCAGTGCAATATTCGCAGTAAAAATAAGAAACTACCACCTTAAAATATTTTCATTAGAAACATGTCGTGTTTGCAGCCATGGGCGAATAGAATATCTGACACAGATGTCGTATCCTAATGGCAAATTACTCGAACAAAATGGCCCACTCATAACGTTAGAAGCCTCCGTGGTGTAGTGGTTACGCTAGGGATCGCAGGATCGAACCCGGGGTTCTCCAGACTTTCGGATGAGTCTTTAAACCGAGGCCCCATTTCCGTATGACCTTAGCTGTTGGTGGGACGTAAAACTCAAACACTCACTCCCTGTCCCATTCATCACGTGAACAAGTCCTTGAAATAAAAACCCTAAACCCCATTTTGTACTGGGGTTTAAGGGATTATACTATAAGAATCTTATATGGGGTTCTGTTGTAGATAGCGTTTCCAACCCGAGGGATGACCGTGCTGAGCGGAACCGAGGCTACGCCGAGGTTCCGCTCAGCACGGTCATCCCAAGGGTTGGAAACGCCCATCTACAACAGAACCCCATATTGGATTCTTTTTCTTTCACAACACCTCCGGTTAGTTTTGACAGCTCGCACATGTATATTGTTTACAAAATAAAAGTAGTGCAGAAGAAGTTTCGGCAGTTGAATAGAATTGAAGCGCATTTATGTTAGTTGCCTAGGTCGGAACACCAGGATCAGAACATAAATTTCTATCCCAGGGTAAAATCACGGATTTCCTTGTCTGGTGTGCAAGAATTATTGTTTCTTATTTCTGCTTCAAGACATGGTGTGTGGCTTCTAGTTAGAACAACGAACACCCACAACCTATAATTGCAATATAAATAAGAAAGATATCACGGGTTTTCATTGGAAAAGCAGCCATTTTGGCGATGTGAAAAAAGGCACTATGTCGCACTGGTGCTTTATCGTGATGAGAATGTCCTTGTTATAAACAACTTTAACTGTGATTATACACCCATATTATAGTGCCTTCCCAATAGCTCCAAACTTTAGATTGTCAAGTTATCTTATTTCAGCTACAAACAGATTGTGTGTATCGTAAGGGAAGCCTCGTTAAGTAACCGCAATCTACGTTGCAAGCAAACATAGGACCAATCAAGTATACTCCTTTAAAAAGTAGAAGTAAAACAAAAATCAGGAATTGATACAATTAACTTACTCCGTCCATAAAAGACACCAAAGGGAAAGAAATACAAACATTAAGCGACCAGACCATAATGGAAACCTAAACAAAGGAAGGCCATATGGACAGTTACTTTCCCACAAAATAGCCATATGGCCATCCAAAATTAAAAGACACAACTGTTACACACAGTAAGTAACAAACAACAA
The DNA here is from genome assembly GCA_963580285.1 of Lucinisca nassula. Taxonomy (NCBI): domain Eukaryota; kingdom Metazoa; phylum Mollusca; class Bivalvia; order Lucinida; family Lucinidae; genus Lucinisca; species Lucinisca nassula. The sequence continues at coordinate 54,346,380 of OY757010.1, forward strand.
CATAAATAAATCGCCACAGAAGAGCCGCCTTGGAACGGTCAGTGGAAGATTTCCACTGGGGGGCTTAAATCGATTTTACGTGGCCACAATCCTCGCCCTTACTTCCGTCGCGATTTAGACAAATAATTTGTTCAGTCCGCATGAAGGCCTCCTAACGCATCAGTGCAACATCTCCGTGAACACAGAAATCAAAGAACCACAGAGGTGAGACAACGGTGAGGACTCGACAGCAAGAAACTACTGAAATGCTGGAGCAAAAGAAAACCAACAGTAAGACTCCGATGAGCCCGACCAGAGACAGAGCATCAGGCACCAACCAACATTATCTCTTTAATTTTCAATAAGCCTTTACATTGGAGCCGTCATAGAATCTGAGGCCTGACCCACCGGCGTGCAATTAAAGAGGGAAGCAAAGTTGCCAACCGTGATTGGGTTAACTACCATGCATGCAGTCTGTCGTATAATATCCATGTTGTACCCAATCTTTTTATATCGAAGAATGATTTTACGAAATTGGGTGCTGAAGTCATTGCGGTTATATATTTTTCTGAATTTATATACTAAGTCACCATAAAATTCGGGTTCCGATAGACCTTGTTGCAGAAGAGATTTAAGTCCAATATTGAATTTTGAAATTAAATCAGAATGGCGTCTATAAAATTTTGAAAAGGCTTTGCGTAGTTTATGGTACCGATAACCCTGATTAAGAAGTTTAGCCGTTAATAATTTATTACGAGTGTTGAAGTCAGTTACATGACTACACACTCTAGCAAATCGAATTAATTGCGAAATATAAACGCCATAGGATGGCGCACGAGGAACATCACCATCCAAAAAAGGAAAATTTACAATCTCAAAATCAAAGTCATCGCGTTTATCATAAATTTTGCACGAAACAAATCCATCTACAATAGATAGATGTAAATCCAAAAACGGGGCCTCGGTATCAGAAGAATTTGCTTTATTTAACTGAAGTTCTAGGGGGTAAATCTGACTGATCAAACCATCAAAATAGGTATTATCAATATTTAATAAATCATCTAAATATCTAGAAGTAGAGCTAAAAGCTTCAATAATTTCAGATTGGTTATCAATGGAAAGCGACAAAATGAAGTCTCTTTCATAACAATACAAGAACAGATCAGTCACAAGAGGTGCGCAATTAGTACCCATCGGAATACCCACAATTTGTCTAAATAACTTAGTACCGAATCTAATATAAATATTGTCAAGTAGAAAGGTGAGGGCATCACACACTTTCTGACATGACCAAAGTGTATAATTCTTATGCTCTTTAGAAGTGAAAAATGCATTTCTGACATTACATGCAAGATAGAGAGAATCTTCTCTGTGAAAAGCCCATTCAATTAAATCATTAAGCTTTTCTTTTATAAGATTCTTTTATAACCCTTTTCGTTACGAAGTGGAGTTTACAGGTGTGTTTATTGTATGGATATGTTAACGTGACGCAAAGAGCCGCTTTATGTCTACCAATTTAAGTTTAAATATGACATAAAACAAGAAACACTCGACAAAGTTTCATATGAAAGCCATTATGCATGGAGCCAAGAAACATAGAAATATATTCTAAATGCCCACTATTCTAACAGAGGTAAATGGATGTTAGCAGCCACATTTCGGCGAATCAGATCACCAAGACACTTTTTGCTAATGTTTGCATTGAAAATGCATACTCTAGATAAAAGAGTGTTGATATACCAAAATTTGAAGCCGACTCAACTGACTAACACTCCATTTATATTGCATATTGATACGTCTGGCTGCGATGCATGCAAAAAAGCATGTATCATGTTAAACCCCCAGTATACTCTATAAGATTCTATAAAGTTGAGTTATCATGGGCTCTTCAGTATACTGTGTGTCGTCCTATTTGCCTTTTGTATGTTAGCGTGCACTCGGTCAGACTCAAAATATATTTCTAGTGTGTGTGTGTGTGTGTGTGTGTGTGTGTGTGTGTGTGTGTGTGTGTTAAATTGGTGCGTATATAAATTGTATTTTAACCAATAATGCAAGTTTGTCAATAAAATCAAACATAGACTTCCGCTTGTGACGTTTTCACTATGGTGAAGTTGTTTTTTGTTGGTGTTTCTTTCCCTTTGGTGTCTTATATTGAAAGTGTGAGGTAATCCTATGGATTCCTAGCTATTGCCTGCACAACTATTTTAAAATATTTTGCATGTTCCACTTACTTATACAGGAGGGGAAAAAGAAACAGGGTCCCGTGGTGAGAGTTACTAGCTTCTCCCACTGGTATCACTCAGGCCTGAGTTCAGTGTTTAGATCATATGTAATTCACAGAGTCGTTTACTAAATTGCCAGGGTTTAACAACAATTGTGTTTAGCAAATAGGGTATACAAGGTTATTGTCGGTGCTCGTATTTGTTTACTTTCTCAAACAGATACAGAAAAGAAGTCGTTTTCCAGCTTGTGGTTACAAATTTAAAACAATTAGCTTTTTAAAGCTTTCATGAACATTCAGTAGGTATTAAGATGCATACACCTCTGTTTAATGTTGTAGTTCTGCTAAGAGTAGCGATTGGCACGTTCATTCGAAACTTTTAACATTCATAAAAGGCTCTTTGAAATGAGCTTTTCCATGTTCATACAGACAAGGAATGAGGTTTAGCATGCTAATAAGCAGAACGCGCAATTGACTCTACATTTCCGAACGGTCAGTAAAAAATACGATATTACTGAGACTCAGGCCTGACCTTGCTTCTTAATGTGTTTTGTATATATTTAATTCCCACAAGACATTACTACAGTATTTAACATTTAACATGTTGTTTTCCTTTGACATAATACACTCCGGTAGCTAACACCACATTGTATTTTTCCCCGAATAACAGCCCTTTAGCAATAATGATAATAATAATAATATTATTGATCAAATTAATAATAATAATAATTATAATTATAATAACAGTCATAATAATGCTTACCTAACTTTCACCGAGGCAAGGGTTATCTCGATACAGGTAAATCAACAACGCACTTGCTTCAATAGTATGTCTAATAGTTTGTCATTGGCATCATCTATCATGCTAACAAGCCCATGTAATAAATACCGCTGTGAAATACACTTATGTACAGGTACGAGGGCTAATTGATATGCTGTGAGCCTAATATTGAAGGATTTGAATTTTGGCGGACATATTATATTATTGTTCAACATAATCGCCTTCAGAATCTATACACTTGCCATCGGTGTTTAGGGGCCTCAATGCGAATTTTATAGAACTCCTTTTCGTGGCTGTCCATAAAGTCATCCACTGCATTTATGTCGGGGGAGCCTGAAATAGACGTTTTCAGTTTTGGAAATAGATGGTCTGATGGAGCAAACCAGGTGTATAAGGCGGCTGCTCAGTCAATTTAAAGACACATTCGTGAATGGCACCCATAGCAATGACAGACTTGTAAAGAGGAGCATTGTCCAAATGGAACAACACACTTTTATTGAGCTTTCCGCGGCGCTTAAGTTTAATATTGTTCCGTGACTGCGTCAGAAGTGAAGCATAGTATGTGCAAATTATTGTTTGTCCCATTTGGCGATAATCTATCAGCAGAATATCATCTGCGTCTCAGAAAACTGAGACCACAACTTTCCTAGCTACTGGAATAGTCTTTGCCTTCTTTGGCGGGGGTGAGCTAGGGTGCTTCCATTGTTATACCCCCACAAATGAAATTTGGGCGGGTATATAGGAGTGAGCTTGTCGGTCGGTCGGTCGGTTGGTCGGTCGGTCGGTCTGTCGGTCTGTTGACTTGGTTTCCAGACGATAACTCAAAAAGCGCTTCACCGATTTTTATTATTTTTGGTACACTGATGTAACATCATAAAATACAGGTCAAGTTCGATTTCCACTACAAAGTAGAAGTAAAACAAAGATCAGGAATTGATACAATTAACTTACTCCACCCACAAAAGACACCAAAGGGAAAGAAATACAAACACCAAGCGACCAGACCATAATGGAAACCTAAACAAAGGAAGGCCACATGGACAGTTACTTTCCCACAAAATGGCCACATGGCCATCCAAAATTAAAAGACACAAGTGATACACACAGTAAGTAACAAACAACAACATAAATAAATCGCCACAGAAGAGCCGCCCTGGAACGGCCAGTGGAAGACCTCCACTGGGGGGGCTCAAATCGACCCCACGTGGCCACAATCCCCGCCCCCACCTCCGTCGCGATTTAGACAAATAATTTGTTCAGTCTGCATGAAGGCCTCCTAACTCATCAGTGCAACATCTCCGTGAACACAGAAATCAAAGAACCACAGAGGTGAGACAACGGTGAGGACTCGACAGCAAGAAACCACTGAAATGCTGGAGCAAAAGAAAACCAACAGTTAGACTCCGATGAGCCCGACCAGAGACAGAGTACAATTCGTCAATTTTCGACATAGTGATGGCCCCTTTCAAGTGAAAAAATTGCAAAATGCTGCTGATGTACTATCAAGGCAGTTTTTGTGGGGGTATTCATCACCTTTAGTGATAGCTCTAGTTTCGATTGTCGTTTGGCCTCTGAAAGACCCATGTTTCATCCATAGTGACAAATCTCTAAAGACATTTGGCAGGATCTTCCTCAAAAAGGTCAGTATTAGGTCGCGATAATGTGCACATGGTGTGCTTCTGATCAACTGTCAGAGATCTTGTTACACATCGGGCCGAAAGCTTTCTCATTGCAAGATCATTTGTCAGAATGGATTGTTCTCTTGCCTGTGAAATGCCAACTCTACAGGCTATATATCTTTCTGTGACTCGTCTATCAGTCATAACAATACCATGGACTTTATTGACCGTTGGGACCTTGACAGGCTTTCCAGGACGGGAGTCATCCTCAAGGCTCTGTCTGCTGCGCTTTAATTCCGCCACCCACCTTTTCACGGTAGCATATGAAGGGATATCTTTCCCTGATATTGCTACCTTATCATTATGGATATCCTCAGGTGTTAAACCTTTATTATGTACATATTGGATCACTGCTCTTTCACCGATTTTGTCCATTTTGCAAATGCTGCTTGTCTTGCTTACTTTAGAGTGCTGCCTCGTCTGACCAGTCCTTGGGTACACGACCCTATATAGTCAAAGAGTAGTAGAATAGATGTAGGATTTAAAACGATCATCCCTGCGTACCTGCGTCAATACGAGGCTCACAACATATCAATCAGCACCCTTCAGCAGGGGTTTTCATTTTGTTCTAATTTCGGTTCAAAGACATAGATTGTGGGTACGTGCTATATTTGGAGCGTTATTAAGAAAAATACACAGGTTTTTTTATCTGAAAAAGTAACCGTTTTGTACGTATGACAGATTGCACTATATAACAAGGATGTGCTATCGTTACGAAATGATCAAACGAAACCATGGATCAAAGTCAAATAGATTGGTGGAGATTATGCGGACAAAAATGTAATTGTGAATTTTGTAGCTTTATTTCAAGTATGAATTTAGTATTCCTTGTTTAGTGTTCAAAATAGTTTATAGAACTGTATATTTCTGCTGCAAAACTTAAAAAATGATAACGACTATATATGCTGAGTGCCCAGGATGGGACGAATTTAGTGTTGATTAGAAAGTCTTTGACGCTTGTACAGAAAGTCTGTGAAGCTCTCACCTTCTACTTAACGATGTTTATATTAGATTTGGTACTAGGTTATTTAGTCGCATTTATGGAATTCCGAGTGCGAATTACGCACCCCTTTTGGCTTTTTGATCTTGTTCTTTTATAAAAGAGACTTCATGATGTCCCTTTCTGTAGAAAAACAATCTGACGTTAGTGAAGCTTTCAGCTAGATGTCTAGACATTTGGATGATATAATAAATATTGACAATACCTATTTTGATGGTTCGGTCAGTCAAATTTACCTTTGCGATTTTCAGTTGAACAAAGCGGATTCTTCTCACACCAACGTTTCGTTTTTGGAATTACACGTATCTGTTTTACATCACGAAAACACGCCTATATAATTTTGACCCCGTTGAACACCACTTTTATATAGTAAAACTGGGGTTTACAGGCGTATACTTTATTTTTCTTATTTCTGCTCTAAAATATAGATTGTGGGTACTCGTTAGAACCGCTTCGATGAGGCTGTTCTAACAAGTGCCCACAATCTATATTTTGAGCAGAAATAGGACAAATAAAGCAGTTTTTCATCTTTAAATTTTCATTTTTTCGGCGATAAAGGTGGCAATGTATTTGTATAGGCGTGTTTGGGTAATGAGATGTGATTATTTCAGGCAAAATGTTGGATAAACGCAACGTTTTTTTTTATTTTGAGTTTATACTTGTTCCTGTCTTGGATTGGGGTGTTCCTCGGGCGGCGAACTGCGGTGTTTAACATCGCAAGTTATTCGGTTCGCCAGTGTATCTAGCCATGTAACTGACTTCAAAACTCATATACAGATACACGTCTTAATCAGTGTTATCCATATCATAAACTTCGCAAAGCCTGTTTCTAACTTCTATAGACATCGTTTTGATTTAGTTTGGATGGAAGTGAAAGCACTGACCAGGAATCGATACAATTAACCCACAGCTTCCACCAGAGACACCAAAGGGAAAGAAACACCAACATGAAATAAACATGAAGTAGCATGGTAGTTTACCGGGTCACGGTTGATACTTTTGCGTCCCCCTTTAATTACACGCCGACCGGTCGGCCTCAGACTGTGGCGGCTCCGGACTGAAAACGTACTTAAATTTTAAAGTGATGTCGGTAGGTGCCTGATGCCTTGTCTCAGCCGTTGCCATTGGATTCTAACTGTTGGTTTTCTTTTGTTCCAGCATTTCAGTATTTTTCATATTGTCGAGTCCTCATCCTTGTTTTATCTCTTTTTGATTTTTATGTTCTCGGAGATGTTGCACTGATGAGTTAGAAGTCCGTCAAACGAAAAAAAAAAAAAACAATATTTGGCACAACCACCGCAGAACCAAGGGCGAGGATTGTGGCCACATTGAATCTATTCCAAGTTCAGCCCCTAACCCACCGCCATCACCCAGTTATTGTGTACTACTAATATCTTTTCATTTTGGATAGCCGTTTGACCATTTGTGTGGAAAACATCTTTCTTTTTGGCTTTCTGCATTAGAGTCATCTAAACCTCAATTTCCTCTTCATTTTGTGTCAATGTTTATGTCACATATTCCGCTGGCAGAACTGTCATTCAGTATATTTTATTGGCTATACGTCATTTATGAGAATGGTTTCCTTTCGCATTATAGGATGTGAATTTAGATGGTTGGAAATTGAAACGAACTGTTGATGGAAAGAGAGATTATATCTATCCCTTCAGAAACTACACCCTGAAGGCAGGCAAAGCTGTTAAGGTAAGTTGCTTTTAAGCAATGAATGCAGTATAAATTGAAAATATATTACATAATGGTACCTAAATACACATACACATGAAATGGTACACACGTCACTTATAGATCCATAAATGAAAGTAAAATGATTAATTCAAGACTAGATTGGTACATGTGACAGGGGCTTAGCTTCACTAAAGTTATATTACACAGACGAGATTCAAACAAAATCTCAGTGAATGTTAACACATCGGAGTATCGGTATTTCCCTAAATTTGAATTAATTAAATCATGATAATTTTCCGAAATAAACATTATCTTCTTCTAAAAAGCTACTTGTGGATTTTCTTGTGATCTGGGTCGAAATCATGCCCTGCTGTATTCATTTGTAACTGCAAACAGCAAACCGAAAAGTATTATATGAACGCTTGTAATTTCAATCCTCGATTCTACGGAAAGAACGGAGACAGACAAATGTGGAACAAAAATAGAATCTTACATGTCTGCTTCGTGCGTATGGGCAGATCTGTCCCTCAGCAGGACGGGGGTTTTGTACCAAAAGAAGCGAGCTGTTACGGCGTTTGTGTTTAATACATATTTATCCTATCCTGCGGTTGGACACAGACATTACGCATGTTTTGTGTCGCACCACGGTTACTTGAACCTGTAATGTAGAAGCATCCGTGGTGTAGTGGTTATACTACTCGCCTTGTAAATCAGAGGTCGCAGGATCGATCCCGGGCTTCTCCAGACTTTCGGACGAGTCTTTAAACCGAGGTCCCGTCTCCGTATGACCTTAGCTGTTGGTGGGACGTAAAACTCAAACACTCACTCACTTGAACCTGTAAAAAGTGACCTAATAAATCGCACTTATATATAATGAAACGTGAGGCTTACAATGGTATAATTTATCATTGTTTTGGAAATGCATGAGCTGCGTATGTTGGTTAGAACTGCTCGAATTTGCACAATATACGTGTAGTGGAGAAATAATAAAATTATCGCAGCACTTTATCATTTACACAGGTATGAATGAAATAATAATGAGACATGTGCGTGTTACCCTGATGTTGAGACTGACGCACAAATGAAAATACTTTGTACCTATTTTTCAGATCTTCGCACGGAAAGCATCTGGGCAAGCTGAATTAAATGACCTTGTATTCAGAGACGAAGACAACTGGGGAGTGGGATCACAAGTCACTACAGCATTGGTTAATGATAAGACCGAGGTTGGTACCTAAATTATAAAAAATAGAAGTAGAGGCAATGATCAGGAATCGATACAATTAACCCACAGCTCCCATCAGAGACACCAAAGGGAAAGAAACACAAACATGAAGCAACAGACCCAAACCGGAAACACCAACAGCGGAAAGCCAAAAGGACAGTTACTTTCCCACAAAATGGCCAAAAGGCTATCCAAAATAAAATAATATAAGGGACACAAACACCCAAAGACAAGCTATAACAAAATTTAACCGGGACAGAAGAACCGCCTTTGAACGGTCAGTGGAAACGAATTCCACTTATCAATTTTACATGGCCACAATCCTTGCCCTTACTTCCGTCGCGATTAAGACAAATAATTTGTTCAGTCCGCATGAAGACCTCCTATCTTATCAGTGTAACATCTCCGCGAACACAAAAATCAAACACCCACAGAGATGAAGCAACGGCGAAAACTCGACAGCAAGAAACAACAGAAATGCTGAAGCAAAAGAAAACCAACAGTTAAACTACATTACGAAAACACGGGTATATCAAATATAATGAAAATAGTGCAACCAAAAATGATATTTTTCAGATATAAGGTTGTTAAATTTACGTATTACTGGTCAACACACATTGTGGGTACTCGTTAGAGGCGCCTTATTGAGGCGATTCTAATTAGTACCCACAATCTATGTTTTTGAGCTGGAAAAATTAATATATACCCCGACCCCCACCCCGTAAACCCGAGTTTCACTATATACAAGTAGGGTTTAATGGGGTCAACATTATATAGCATGTTTTCCTGATGGGATATCGTGGCACATTCAAGTAGGTATCCTGAAAGAATAGACTACTTATCACTCCTACCAGCGCGTAGCACCCTTTTGCTTGCGAAAAGACAGATCGACAAACGAAATATCAAATACTAATCAGCCTGCTCCTTCAGGGAATTTGAAAACATCTAGAAAAAACCTTTCTAAATTTGGATCGATTTACCAATGTTATAAGAATAAACTATCGATTTTTGCACGTGCCATGCAATGCAAATGAGCTGAATCGAAATCTTGCCGTGACAGCCATTCAGTCAACTGTCGAAGATTTCCTACAAAATAGCACTCAAAAAAGTTCCTTTTTCGTAGACGTACCACGTTAAATTGTGCAGCATTGTGAAAGGTTTTGCAATACAACTGATGTTTTGCAATACAACTAAAAGTCTTGCTTCAAACATCTTAAATTTGCTTCAAATTCGATTTCTTCCTAAGCCATTGGGCCAATTTGATTCAAGCTTCACATGATTGTTACCTGGGTGGCCTCCTACCAAATAGCTAAAATCGTTCTTCTCCGATGAACAAGACGGCCGCCAGAGCTAAAAAACAGAAAATAAAGTTTAAACGACAACTCCTCCGGTACCCTGGAAATGAACTTAAGGCTATTGGTTTTTGGCAGACAACTTGTTTTCGACAAAAATTTACTAGATTAGGTTCCAGAAGACTTTTTTTTCAAATGACATTTTATTGAACTGCATTTAATACCAAGTGTAAACTTTACGCTTCTTTGCAAGTAAATCTTATTTATGTTCTTTTTCAGGAAAAGGCCACTCATGTTCAGAAGACCCTTTACAACTAGACGTATCACCAACATAGTGTTGCCATTATGCCATAACCAGATTCGAGTATTCAGCTGGGCTGCTGTTTAGAGGATCATTTGAGCCACACAAATCAAAAAGCTACTTTGGACTTGTTTGCAGATTGAAACCACAGGACGGTCTGCACACCAACCTAGTCAGAAGACAGACTTTGCCATCTGTCAACCGAATAAAACTTAGGTCAAAAAAAAAAAAAAACAATCAAAATAGTTCACAGCACAAGCTCTATCCAATCACTGCGGGTACACATTGGCATACGTGCCCAAGACCACTTTCTCTTGTTGCGGCACACTGATAATTTCATTATTCCCCCAAATGAATAAAAGAAGAATGAAATATTTTAAATGGTAATTACATCCGCTTCGAACAATTCATTCTTCCTAGAAGTGCATTCAATTTCTGAATATATTCGTCTACAGCAATAGAACATTTTGTGTATCTTAAAGAATATTGCTGGTCATTGTCAGTTGACCATACAGGAACCTGAAGCAGTAATGGTCTCGGATACACCCAGTCAGTGAAATGATAAAAATAAACTTCAGATGGATACATATAACAACCCTATTTTTGTAAGACAAGCCCAGCAAAGAAACATACTAAAATAAGTCTAATCGATTTAATTTAGTTACTTCATATGTACAACTCGGAGTAAGTAGCAACAACGTAGTTGGTCTTTTTCTTTTTCGTTTTCGATATACGTTAGAAATGCTTAAAATGATTAACTCTGGAGAAATATTTACTGGTGCAAAATCTGTTTTCCCTTTCAGTAGCATTTAAACTGTTGTTTGCAGTTTAAATCGTCAGAACAGAGATTTCTAAGGAGGGAATACAACATGCGTTTTATGGCACAAAGGACTGAACGATGCTATCAAATATTTTTCTTGGCTCTTCCTATATTATTTGAGCCCCGCTAAGCGAATTTGTGTCTTCGAGCATTCCGTCATGACAAATTTTAACTGCCCAGCCATTCAGAGGGATATGGCTTTCTGTATGAAGGTTCCTCTTGATTCACTGCTCGCATAGGCGATAAGTACCAAAATCGCTTGACGGGGTCCATTTCATTTCATTACATCACGAAATCGTGTCATAAATACGCACCGAAGAGGCATAGGAGAAGTGTTTGTTATGTTTTTGTTTGCAGGCAAGTGTGTTACAGTTAGATTAATGACCAACAGATCTTGCAATGCAATCAGAAACAAATGCTTATAGACATAAGGCATACGTGATGTGATTCATTACTTGTATACACAATGACTCCATCGACTCTCAAATTTATTCATTTTGGAGTCTTTGTAGGTCGATCATTATACCAAATAGAGATTACACCATATACGATTCTTTTGGCTAATGTTGAGACCATTTTTGAAATCTGCCTGATGATCACTGGAAACTTGCCCTTTTTCATGTGGCTCTACATCAGAACTTTTTCTATATCTACTAAATATCTACATACTGACTCAAGTTTTTTTTTCTCTTTTGCCTGACTTCAGTAAGACCGAATAGTTTCATAGAAAATAACCGATGATGTAACATTTCATAAATGGTCTTAATTCTTTTGGGAATTTGTCTTTCCCCATCTTGACCGGGAACTTTCGTTGTGTTGAGCTGCTTCATGTACTATAGCCAGTGCACATCCTTTCATGTATCCTGTTATTTAAAATTATAACTTTTTACAAGCAATTGATATCATTCGTCTTGCGGACATAAACTAAGGCAAATAGTAATATATATTATGGACGAGTTGCATGAGTCAAGTTGCGCAGATAAAAGTAGTTTTTAAAGAGAAAAGGGTGAAATGTCCATAACATTTTGTCACAAACATGAATTTACTATGTCACTGTTACTTTTTCTTCGTAAGTTTTCCATTGTTTTATCGGTTAAATACTGATTCACTTTCACGAGGATAGAGACATCACAACAGGTTCATATGATATGAATTAATCGTCTAATTATGAAGATAAGCAATAAAGGAGATTACGCCAGCGTGCATAAATATTGAATTAAAAATTGGCCTTAATGGAGCTTTAGACAAACCTAGTCGCGGGCTGTTGACGAGGTTGTGAAACTGAAGTTTAGCTCATTTAAGTATGAACGTTATCCGGTTTATACATATAATTGCATTAAAAAAATTACCAGAAACGATTGGCAGTTTTATATTTACCAACAGAACTAATAGCATTATCTAGTGATTTGGGGTTCGAACAGTGTATTGTTTTATTACGAACATCATAAACTTAATGCCCATTTGATTTAAGCATGAAATCGTGTTAACAAGTCCGTCTAATTAATACTCCTCTGAACTCCACGTTTTATAGAGAAAAGGGGAGTTTACAGGGGTATACTTCTTATTATTTTGGCTCACAAACTTGGATTGCGTGTACTCGTTAGAGCCGCATTAAATCCATTACAATAACATACCAGTGCGACATAGTCCACTTTTTCAGATTTTCCAGTGCAAATCGGTGATAATTTTCTTATTTATACTGCAAACATAAGTTGTGCGTGTACCCGCAACCTATGTCTTGGAGCAAAAATACGAATAATAGTGTATACCGCCGTGAACCCATGTTTCCTCTTTATAAAGTGGAGTTTAGCGGACGTTCATCTCACGGACTTGTTCACGTGATGACTCACAATCTATCTTTGGGCTGTAAAAAAGAAAACAACAATCAAACATTGTCACTCGAAACCTGCTAGTTCTGGAGGTATGACAGATGCCATTTTAGGACCCGGATATGCTATCGTAATGCAAAAGTATCATCACGAAAACACGCCTATATATTTTTGACCCCCTTGAACCCTACTTTTATATTGTAAAACTTGGGTTTACAGGGGTAAACCTAATTTCTCTTAATTTCTGCTCCAAAATATAGATTGTGGGTTCTCGTTAGAACCGCCTCGATGAGGCGGTTCTAACTTGTACCTACAATCTATATCATGAGCAAAAATAAGAAAAATATCACAATTTTTCATCTTAAAATTTTCATTTTTTCAGCGATAAAGGTTACAATGTATTGGTATAGGCGTGATTTCGTAATGCCGAGGCCAGACAGGCTAATGCATGTGACGATGCAGTATTAGCCACAAAGTATGATTTTTGCAAGTAAAATCTCATTCGGTTGCCTACATAGAATTGCAAGAAATTTTTACAATGTATTTAAGTCAATGCTATTATAAATATACAAATCTAGGTTGTGACTGTTCCAGCATGATTATTTAAGCTGATTTGAAACACATTTACCTGAATCCATTATAAACTTTCATACATAATCCAAGTTTCTATTAGACGTTTATACTTAAAATTATTTTGTACAAATCTCACAATATACACGACTTGTATATATGCTTCAGGTACTGCCGATCAATTCAAACGCATTATATGTCTTTTTCACATTATACAGCTTTTAAAAAAAAAACAAGTGGTTTTTTTTTCATTAATAAATTCACTCACATGCAAACAGACAGTACATGACTAAAATGCTGTTGCATAAAAAATTATACTTTTGCATTTTTAATAAGCATAGACGTATAATGGACTAAATTATTAGTTCTGCTATCTGATTCAAAATACCAAAAACGTTCGACTGTTTGAGTACTTCTATTTCCTTAGTTACTTCATATTCTTCGTTTGCTTTGGGTATTTATGCTTTGTATATATGTGCCCCGCCAAGCGAATTTGTGTCTTCGAGCATTCCGTCATGACAAATTAAAACTGCGCATGCCCAGCCATTCAGAGGGGCCAGGGATATAGCTTTCTGTCTGAAGGTTCCTCTTGATTCACTACTTGTATGAGCGAGCAGCGAAGGTTCTGGCGAGACTGCGCGGATGCGCAGGCTCGCCTGAACCTTCGCTGCTCGCATAGGCGATAAGTACCAAAATCGCTTGCCGGGGCCCATATGGTAGTGGTAGAGTTTAATTAAACGCAAGTGTGAATGCTATATTTAAGTTCTGTGTGAAATAACCGTTTAAGACATACTTCTTGAATTATGTTTTGCTTCATTTTTCTTATTTTCATACGGTAATGTCCTAGCTTTAATCGTGGTTGTTTTTCTAAACAAGACACGATCCAGATTCTCGATGTTAATCATTTGCCATATAATCTGCAGAATCTCGAGATATTTTGTTTGTTCAATATTTCATATCAATGTTTTCATTTTAGAGACTATTGATGAGTTACAAATTTACAAAATGAAATGGGTTATAAAGAAGCCTAACGCACTCGGCTCAAGTTAGAAATAAACATATTCATTCAGGATTACTGAATATTTTCTGTTTTCGTAAAATGTACACTCGGTAGGCCTGGTCTGTTCCAATATAATTTTAGAAAATAAGTGTTGGCCATAAGAGGAGTTGTCAGTCAACCTGTTATAAATATTGTTAAGTAAAATAAATTATTCCAGTTCTTCTGGTGATGTTTGTTTCACATATTAATTTTCTTTGTTAATTTTCTGCCTTTTGCTGCAGATAGGTGATAGACTTAAAGGCCTTAATTTGTTGGCTTTCTAACACGCACTTGTTGCTTTAAAATTGTATTTGCTGTGATAGCAAAGTTTTCCTATAAATGTTGTTTACTTGTCAATATCTCTATGCATTGTCATTTAAGGTCTATAAAATGCTTTAATTGTTCACCGTGTTTGTTTTCTTTATAGTTCTATGAACTGAAGATTATAAGTCATGCAAGAAAATAGTATGTAAAAGGTGTATGCTATACATTACGCAAATACGCCTATACAAATACATTGCCACCTTTATCGCCGAAAAAAGGAAAATTTTATGATAAAAAATTGTGATATTTTTCTTATTCCTGCTCAAAATATAGATTGTAGGCACTCGTTAGAACCGCCTCATCGAGGCGGTTCTAACGAGTACCCACAATCTATATTTTAGAGCAGAAATAAGAAAAATAAGGTATACCCCCGGAAACCCCAGTTTTACTATATAAAAGTGGGGTTCAAGGGGGTCAAAATTATATAGGCGTGTTTTTGTGATGTTAATCGAATATTTAGAAAGCATGTCAGTAGCTTTAAAATAGAAACTCAGAAAATTAGAGCCCACCAATGGAACCATGAGAAAGAGTAACAAACAATGAAGAAAACTCAACAGGAAATAAACGAACCACAAACACCATAGCAACCAACCCCCCTCTCTCCCACAAGATGTGTTCACGGTGCAACAGACTGGTGTTGTGACGTGTGGCGGCCGTAAAACGTCTCCCCGTACATCAACCATAGTGCAGTTTATATTTTACTTTTGGTCCTTTGAGACCAGCGTGAATATTCTGAGAAATCAGAAATAAATTATTGGTTTAGACTCATATTCTAGACAGGTTTTTAATTATTTGGACCCTATTTTGATTTATATCAGTCTTTGTATCGACTGCCTATTCGAAATTCGCAAAATTACAGTATGTTTCCTCCGGCTTTCTTTGCCGGATCATTATAGGGTCACTGATGAGGCTTTATTAGCCGAAACTAGTAGTATGACCCATCTTCTTTCATATGAATGTTTTCATTGCTCTTAAAGGAACTCATTTTTGATTTTTATTAGGTAGTGAAAATTAAATGAATAATAATAATACACAACCATAAGCACATACAACCTGAAGAGCGACAAAGCTGCATTAAAAACAAAATGCTTCAGAATCACCGTGTTAGGCGGCTCAGTAGCGAGTTTAAAGCGACTCTGAGGGCCCATCCTTCACTAAAGGTTCTAATATTATTTACAACACACATAATGCATACTTTGTGCACCTGAAGGTAACTGACTCAATCAATGGGTAATCACAAAATAGCATACAAGTAAGAACAAACTGAAATACAAATAAAATTTAATTATTGTGACGAAACAAAAATGCGGGCTCGTAGCTACGAGGGCTGATTGATATGTTGTGAGCCTCATATTGAAGGATTTGATTTTTTTTCGGACATTCGCATTCGTATTATTTTTCAACATAATCCCCTTCAGTATCTAAACACTTTTGCCAGCAGTGTTTAAAGGACTCAATGCCACTTTTATAGAACTCCTGTTCTTGGCTGTTCAGAAAGTCATCCACTGCATATATGAAGTCATCATTGGACTGAAAGCGGGTGCCTGAAACAGCCGTTTTCAGTTTTGGAAATAAATGAAGGTTTGATGGAGCGAGATCAGGTGAATAAGGCGTGAATGGCAGCCATAGAAATGACTGACTTATGAACAAGAGCATTGTCCTGATGGGAAAACACACATTTAGTGAGCTTTCCACAGTGCTTAAGTTTAATATATTCTAGTACCTGCCTCAGAAGTGAAACATAGTATGTGTCGTTGCTTGTTTGTCCCTTTTGCAGATAGTCTATAAGCAGAATACAATCTTCGTCCCAGAAAACCGAGGCCATAACATTTCCAGCTGATGGAACAGTCTTTGCCTTCTTTGGCGGGGGTGAGCCAGGGTGCTTACATTGTTTCGATTGCTGGTTGGCCTCTGGGGTAAAATGTTTTATACATAGCGACAAATCTCTGAAGAGAAACGGCGGGATCTTCGTCATAAAGGTTAAGATTAGCAGGCGATAATGTGCGCCTGGTGCGCTTCTGATCAACTGTCAGAAGTCTTGGTACCCATCGGGCCGAAATCTTTCTCATTGCACGATCCTCTGTCAGAACTGAATGTACACATTCCTGTGAAATGCCAACTCTACTAGCTATGTATCTTTCTGTGACTTCTCTGCCAGTAATAACAATATCAGGGACTTTATTGTCTATTTCTGGGGTTGCGAAATTGACAGGCCTTCCAGGACGAGGGTCATCCTCAAGGCTCTGTCTGTCGCGCTTAAATTTAGCATATGAAGGGTTATCTTTCCCTAGTGATGCTACTATATGAATATGGACATCCTTAGGTGCTAAACTTTTATGCAAATATTGAATCACCGCACTTTCACCGATTTTGTCCATTTTGCAAAGGCTGCTTGTCTTGTTTACTTTAGAGTGCGACAACGGCTGCAAAGACACCAAAGGGAAAGAAACACAAACATGAAGCGACCAGACAATAATGGAAACCTCAACAAAGGAAGGCCATAAGAACAGTTACTTTCCCACAAAATGGCCAAATGACCATCCAAAATAAAAATACACAAATGATACACACAGTTAGTAACAAACAACAACATAAATAAACCGCCACAGAAGAACCGCCTTTGAACGGACAGTGGAAAGAATTCCACTGGGGGGCTTAAATCGATTTTACATGGCCATAATCCTCGCCCTTACCTCTGTCGCGGTATACACTAATTTTGTTTAGTCCGCATGAAGGCTACCGAACTCATCAGTGTAACATCTCCGAGAACATACAAATCAAAAAACTACAGAGATGAAACAAGGTTGAGGACTCGACAGCATACAACAACAGAATTGCTGCAGCAAAAGAAAACCAACAGTTAGACTCCGAGGGGCCCGACCAAAGACAGAGCATCAGGCGCCAACCAACATAAAAAATACTAAAATAAAATAAAATTACATTTATGTTTTTACGCTGGAACCGTGATATAATCTTAAGCCCGACCTACCGGTGTGCAATCAAAGAAGGAAGCGAAGTTGCCAACCGTGATTAGGTTAACCACCATGCATGCAGTCTGTTTTATAACATTTATGTTGTACCCAATCTTTTATATATCGACGAACGATTTTACGAAATTGGGTACTATAGTCATTACAGACATGTATTTTTCTAAATTTATATACTAAGTCACCATAGAATTCGGGTAAAGACGTCGGTTGTCTTAGTGCAGTTCTAACGTGCACAAACAACCTTTGTGTGTAATATAAATAAAAATACACAAATGATACACACAGTTAGTAACAAACAACGACATAAATAAACCGCCACAGAAGAACCGCCTTTGAACGGACAGTGGAAAGAATTCCACTGGGGGGCTTAAATCGATTTTACATGGCCATAATCCTCGCCCTTACCTCTGTCGCGGTATACACTAATTTTGTTTAGTCCGCATGAAGGCTACCTAACTCATCAGTGTAACATCTCCGAGAACATACAAATCAAAAAACTACAGAGATGAAACAAGGTTGAGGACTCGACAGCATACAACAACAGAATTGCTGCAGCAAAAGAAAACCAACAGTTAGACTCCGAGGGGCCCGACCAAAGACAGAGCATCAGGCGCCAACCAACATAAAAAATACTAAAATAAAATAAAATTACATTTATGTTTTTACGCTGGAACCGTGATATAATCTTAAGCCCGACCTACCGGTGTGCAATCAAAGAAGGAAGCGAAGTTGCCAACCGTGATTAGGTTAACCACCATGCATGCAGTCTGTTTTATAACATTTATGTTGTACCCAATCTTTTATATATCGACGAACGATTTTACGAAATTGGGTACTATAGTCATTACAGACATGTATTTTTCTAAATTCATATACTAAGTCACCATAGAATTCGGGTAAAGACGTCGGTTGTCTCAGTGCAGTTCTAACGTGCACAAATAACCTTTGTGTGGAATATAAATAAAAATACACAAATGATACACACAGTTAGTAACAAACAACAACATAAATAAACCGCCACAGAAGAACCGCCTTGGAACGGACAGTGGAAAGAATTCCACTGGGGGGCTTAAATCGATTTTACATGGCCATAATCCTCGCCCTTACCTCTGTCGCGGTATACACTAATTTTGTTTAGTCCGCATGAAGGCTACCTAACTCATCAGTGTAACATCTCCGAGAACATACAAATCAAAAAACTACAGAGATGAAACAAGGTTGAGGACTCGACAGCATACAACAACAGAATTGCTGCAGCAAAAGAAAACCAACAGTTAGACTCCGAGGGGCCCGACCAAAGACAGAGCATCAGGCGCCAACCAACATAAAAAATACTAAAATAAAATAAAATTACATTTATGTTTTTACGCTGGAACCGTGATATAATCTTAAGCCCGACCTACCGGTGTGCAATCAAAGAAGGAAGCGAAGTTGCCAACCGTGATTAGGTTAACCACCATGCATGCAGTCTGTTTTATAACATTTATGTTGTACCCAATCTTTTATATATCGACGAACGATTTTACGAAATTGGGTACTATAGTCATTACAGACATGTATTTTTCTAAATTTATATACTAAGTCACCATAGAATTCGGGTAAAGACGTCGGTTGTCTCAGTGCAGTTCTAACGTGCACAAATAACCTTTGTGTGGAATATAAATAAAAATACACAAATGATACACACAGTTAGTAACAAACAACAACATAAATAAACCGCCACAGAAGAACCGCCTTGGAACGGACAGTGGAAAGAATTCCACTGGGGGGCTTAAATCGATTTTACATGGCCATAATCCTCGCCCTTACCTCTGTCGCGGTATACACTAATTTTGTTTAGTCCGCATGAAGGCTACCTAACTCATCAGTGTAACATCTCCGAGAACATACAAATCAAAAAACTACAGAGATGAAACAAGGTTGAAGACTCGACAGCATACAACAATTGCTGCAGCAAAAGAAAACCAACAGTTAGACTCCGAGGGGCCCGACCAAAGACAGAGCATCAGGCGCCAACCAACATAAAAAATACTAAAATAAAATAAAATTACATTTATGTTTTTACGCTGGAACCGTGATATAATCTTAAGCCCGACCTACCGGTGTGCAATCAAAGAAGGAAGCGAAGTTGCCAACCGTGATTAGGTTAACCACCATGCATGCAGTCTGTTTTATAACATTTATGTTGTACCCAATCTTTTATATATCGACGAACGATTTTACGAAATTGGGTACTATAGTCATTACAGAAATGTATTTTTCTAAATTTATATACTAAGTCACCATAGAATTCGGGTAAAGACGTAGGTTGTCTTAGTGCAGTTCTAACGTGCACAAACAACCTTTGTGTGGAATATAAATAAGGAGGAAAATTTCATAACGTTTCGGGAGAAAAAATTATTTTGGAGATTTGAAAGAATGCTGTATTTCACACTAATATGTTATCGCATTTCGGATGAACGGAACAGTGAAAATGGATATAAACAAACGACTTAACCCAATCAAACGTTAACCCAGTCACGGTTGACAACTTAATTGCACGTCGGTGGGTCAGGCCTCAGATTCTATCACGGTTCCAGCGCAAAGGCTTACTGAGAATAAGAGAGAACTTAATTTTATGTAATGTTGGTTGGTGCCTGACGCTCTGTCTCTGGTCGGGCCCATCGGAGTCCGGAGTTTGGAGGTCAGTTGTAAAGTAGATCAAATCACGGGCGCGTTGCGCGCGTGATTTGTCTACTTTCAACTAACCGACAAACAGTGATTTATTACTCAACAAATCACAGACTAGAGCTGATCTATTTCGATTCTAACAGGCTGAAAATCGGCAATAATGTTGTTGTTTCCTTCAAAATCTCACAACTTTTCGCCATTGTTAGAAAAAATCCCGCTAAAATTATCGACTGAAACACATGCATTTACATCCTTTTCTAATGTTTTCGATGCGAGCAAATGTCGTTACACCGTCTTACGTCAAGTAAATCGTAGTGACGTCATAAATTTGCAGTTTTTAATGACGTTACTCGTCACGCTCTTCCGAGGTGGGATTTTAAGCAGACCAAAACATTTATTTTCCATTGCCTGTGTTAGAATGAAGTGTAAAAGATTTTCCATCTTCGTTTATCACTCACACAAGTTTACCATCGCGTTATCAAGTAACTTCTCATTACGAAAACACGCCCCTGTGACATAGTGCATTTTTCACATCCCAAAAAAGGCTACTTTTCTGATAAAAATCTGTGATATTTTTCTTATTTATACTGCAAACATAAGTTGTGGGTACTCGTTTGAACCGCCTCATTGAGGCCGTTCTAACGAGTACCCACAACCTATGTCTTGGAGCAGAAATAAGAAAAATAATGTATACCCCCATAATCCCCAGTTTTGTCTCTATATAGTGGGGTTTAGGTGGTGTTCATTCCACGGACTTGTTCACGTGATGGTAAAAAAACTTGTGAAGTCAGTCTTATATAAACAAAATAGAAGTGAAGACAATGATCAGGAATCGATACAATTACCTCACACACCCCATCCCAGACACCAGAGGGGATTTGCACAAACATAAAACAATTTCATCACATTGAAAACGTCACAAGCGAGAAGCCAAAAGGACAGTTACTGTCCCACAAAATGTCCAAATTTCTATCCGAAAATAAAACACTATTAGCAATACAGACAGGTAAAGTCAAACTATAAAAATTATACATCACAACAGAACAACCACCGTTTAAAGATCAGTAAAAATGTTTTTGCCTCGGGAGCTTCAGTCGATTTTACGTGGCCACAATTCTCGTCCTTGGTTCTCAGTCTGCATGAAAGATTTCTAACTCATCAGCGCAGTTTACAATTAAAAGGAGCCCCCGCCCATAGGGGCTTGAAGAAATATATGGGCTGCTTGATGCTTCCACGCAGAGCTGAATCCGGCCCGCACACTAGTACTGGTAAACCGCTTAGAGGATCTAAGCCTGTCCAGGAACCGCAGTGCGAGGCGGACCGTCCATGCTAATAAACCCTATTGGTTTCATTGGGCGACAGGGCTTGAGATGCCATTTCATCTCAATGTCGGGTAAAAGTCACACAAAATTGGAAGCAGCGTCTCTAAAATGACCTTTACAGTGTTGACGGGGACGTTAAACATCAAATCAAACAAAACAAAAACAATTAAACGAATACAGAGATGAAACAACGGTGAGGACGTGACAGCATGAAGTTACTAAAATGCTTGAGCAAGAGAAAACAAACGTTGGACTCCGATGGGCCTGACCGTAGACTGACTGGGCCCGTCAAAACTGGGGATAAAACGTTATCCATTATTTTCTTTTTTCTTTTACAAGGCATATGTTTGGGTTACCCGTTGGAACCGCCACAATACGTGGTTCTGATGAGCATCCAACGTCTGTGTTTGCAATATAAATCAAAAGTATCAGTTTTTGGAGATAAGGAAGAATCCCCTACTATTTAGGGAATGACTGTATATATAATGTTCGTTTGGGGAGATGAATTAGAGTAATTACGGTCGGATTTTTCGTTTAACGGCGACGCAACAGCGAAAGCGTCAAACGTAAACAAATGATTTTCGATCGTAAAACCTCCATTTTACCGCCCCAAATAACAATTGTCAAGACAGTTATCCCCATTTAAATATAATGTTATTAATCAAGTAACTGCGTATTGGCCCAGGTACAGGTCCGAGGTTTGCCGCATTGGCTCGAGGCCGAAATTACTTGATTAATGGCAATTTTATTAACTGACAAAATTAAAAATAACATACTTATTGATTTTTTACCTCATTTGACCTCAGTTAATATTGGTTGACCTTGTGTTAATACGGATGACCTCCGATCAATACAGGACAGTCAATTAATAGTGTACTGTTAAAAAATGTAATAGCAAACACAAAGCGACAACCGCTGCCAGCTGCGAAAACCAAATGTCAGTCAATGAAAAGTAACGTTGTGTGATAACGTAGGGTTTCCGATTATATTGCCCCAAATGTTTGACGTTATCCAATCAGACGTTGCGTTACTTCTACTAATAATAATGCTATGCGAAAAACCATTACGAAAACACGCCTATACAAATACATTGTCAATCATGGTTACCGCCGAAAAAGCGAAAATTTTAACATGAAAAATTGTTATAGTTTCTTATTTCTGCCTAAAAAAATAGATAATGTGTACGCGTTAGGACATCGAGGCGGTTCTAATGAGCACCCACAATCTATATTTTAGAGCAGAAATAAGAAAAATAATGTTTACACCAGTGAACCCCAGTTTTACTATATAATAGTGGGGTTCAAGTGGGTCAGAATTATATAGACATGTTTTCGTGATGCGTTGAAAACCTAATAATGTAACAGTACAGTATTATAGCAGTGATATAATATTACAGACAGCGAAACGGAAGGTCAGGTGGTTTTTCTCCGGGTCCTCCGGTTTTCGCCCACCTCTGATTAACGATCGGCTCGATATAAGTGAAATAATCTTGAAAGGGCCGCGTATCCCTACTCGTATGATATATATGAGCCCCGCCAAGCGAATTTGTGTCTTTGAGCATTCCGTCATGACAAATTTTAACTGCGCATGCCCAGTCATTCAGAGGGGCCAGGGATATGGCTTTCTGTCTGAAGGTTCCTCTTGATTCACTGTTTGTAGTAGCGAGCAGCGAAGGTTCTGGCGAGACTGCGCGGATGCGCAGGCTCGCCTGAACCTTCGTTGCTCGCATAGGCGATTAGTACCAAAATCGCTTGACGGGGCCCATATATAGCAACCGCGTTTACCGTCCCTGCAGGCACGCTTTGAATCACTGTTTTTAACGTTGTTATAACGGTGACGTAATGTTGAGTGCCTGTGGGGTATGTTTTTGGACAGACAGTATGTTTAAGAAATAAAATTTATTTTTCTGCAGTTCATGGAAGTATGAACGCAGTGGGTCCAGTGCAAAGTAAATGAACCCCGAAGGGGCTCATGTAAACTTTGCTAGCGACCCACTGTCGTTCAAACTTTCATGAAAAGCAGAAAAATTAGTTTATTTCTTATATTTACATTATTTGCCCCTCATCACTGGGCGAAAATATGCTTGTAGTGCAAACTTTTAAAGCTGAAAAACTTTTACACGCTGTTTTTCTACAAAGAGCGGAGCAGCGTTGACGTCATCAACGCCCGTAGAGAACAATGATTGAGAATGACGTCACTTAACGTCACTTAAAACCATGTGATTCGATGCGTTCATGGAAGTATGAACGCAATTGTTTTCTATAGGTTCACATTAGACTTTACACTGGAAATGTAAATATATGCATGTACAAGCCTGAGCAAATAATGTAAATCTAGATGAGAACGCAGGGTCTCACCAGGAGCTACGTAGTTTGCAACCAATTCATCTATATACGCACCACCATTGCAATAACCCACCCTTGCGACATAGTGAATTTCTCATTTATCATATGATGTCGTTGATAAGCAATGGATGTCGTCATGTAATAAAAATCGTATAAACACTTTGGCGGGATTAAGTAACGGCTTGACGGCGTCAATGTCAACAATGCACTTTCTTGTGGAAAAAATGTTAAATTAAATGGCGATAAAATCCCATTTTAAGTGGTCATATGATAAACAGAATCTTACACTCGAGGTCATTTCATATGAAATTTATGAAACTCGCCGAAGGCTCGGTTCACAAATTTCATATGAAATGACCACTCGTGTAGGATCCTCGATGTGTCCTTAACGCTACTTTTCTGATGAAAATCTGTGATACTTTTCTTATTAATACTACAAACGTAGTTTGTGGGTGCTCGTCAGAACCGTTTTGTTAAGGCGGTTCTTACGAGTACCTACAACCTATAAACAAAAATGATGTATTACCCCTTAAACCCCAGTTTACGCTTTATAAAGTGGAGTTTATAGGGTGTTCATTTCACGGACTCCTCCACGTGATGCTCAGACAGTAATTTGTACACGTTCAAGTTCTAGAACAAGTATGGAAAGAGGCTGATGGGGTCCGACAATTTAGTAATATAGGTTTTAGAAATACGTTAGAATTGTACCGTGGTGCCAAAAATACATATATTAGGTGAAAGAAAGGAAAGGAAGAAAGAAAGAAAGGACGAAAGAAAGAAGAAAAGGAACAACAAAAATATATATGTTCAGTCATGCGTTCACAGACAACAACGATATTAATGAGAACAATAAAATATCATTTTTAATAATACAAAACAAGACGGTGTTTTTTCTAACATGCGTATGGTGTAAAAGCAAATGCCAGTCAATAAAAACTGATGCTATGTGATGACGTAGGGTTTCCGACAGTATATCGCAGAATATATTGCCGCAACTGTTTGGCGTTATCCAATCTGACGTTGCGCTACTTCTTCTAATAATAATGCCATGAGTAAACGTTGTAAACCTAGTACTGTAACAGTACAATAATTCAGCAGTAGTATTTGTTTGTTTGTTTGATTTGAGGTTTAATGTCCCCGTCAACACTGTAAAGGTCATTTTGGAGACGTTGCTTCCAATTTTGTGGGACGAAATGACATCTCAAGCCCTGTCGCCTATTAGCATGGACGGTCCGCCTCGCACCGCTGTTCCTGGACAGGCTTAGATCCTCTAAGCGGTTTACCAGTACTAGTGTGCGGGCCGGATTCAGCTCTGCGTGGAAGCATCATGCAGCCCATATATTTCTTCAAGCCCTTATGGGCGAGGGCCGCCAGCAGTAGTAAACTACAGACAGCACATCCCTCTGAGATTAGAGCAACCGCATTTACATTACGCCAACACGCCTATACAAATACATTGCCACCTTTATCGCCGAAAAAATGAAAATTTTATTATGAAAAATTGTGATATTTTCTTATTTCGCTCAAAATATAGATTGTGGGCACTCGTTAGAACCGCCTCGATGAGGCGGTTCTGACGAGTACGCACAATCTATATTTTAGAGCAAAAATAAGAAAAATAAGGTATACCCCCGGAAACCCCAGTTTTACTATATAAAAGTGGGGTTCAAGGGGGTCTAAATTATATAGGCGTGATGACCGTCCCTGTAGGCACACACCGTTTACTCAGCTTTGAATCACTGTTTTCAGCGTTGTTACAATGTTGACACAATGTTCTTGCATTAATATCTATGCGCATGGCTGTTTGAAGCCATTGTCAAATGGACCGAAAGCCGTGCTCAAACAGCAAATAAGAGGGCCCAAAGGGCCCTGAATCGCTCACCTGAGAATCGGTGTCTTAAGTACATTCAAGGCCCAAGGGCTATAACTTGAACAAACTTGGTAGCGGTCTACTAGATGAAGCTTCATACCAAATATCAAAGACCTGGGCCTTCTGGTTTCAGAAAAGAAGATTTTAAAGGTTTTCCCTATATAAGCCTATGTAAAACCAGTGGGCCCAGGCACGGGAACATTTTGGCGCCAGGGCTATAATTTGAATCTCAGTAGAGGTTCAATAGATGAAGCTTCACGCCAAATATCAAACACCTTGGTCTTCTGGGTTCAGACAAGAAGAGGTTCTTAAAGGTTCTTCCTATATAAGCCTATGAAAAACTAGTGGGTCCACTAGATGAAGCTTGACACCAAATATCATAGACCTGGGCCTTTTTGTTTCAGACAAGAAGATTTTTAAAGGTTTTCCCTAGATAAGCCTATGTAAAACCAGCGGGCCCTGGTGCGGGGGCATATTTGGTGCCATGGCTATAATTTGAACAATCTCAGTAGGGGTCCACTAGATGAAGCTAAACAACAAATATCAAAGACCTAGGCCTTGCGGTTTCCGAGAAGAAGATTTTTTTAAAGATATTCCCTACATAAGCCTATGTAAAACCAAATGGTCCCGGGGCTAGGGTGTTTTTGGCCTCAGGGCTATAATTTAAACAATCTTGATAGAGGTCCAATAGATGAAGCTCCACACCCAATATCAAAGACATGGGCCTTGCTGTTTCAGAGAAAAAGATTTTAAAAGATTATCTCTATATAAGTCTATGTAAAACCAAAGGGCCCCGGGGAGGGGACATTTGTGGCCCGAGGGCTATAATTTGAACAATCTTTGTAGAGGTCCACTAGATGAAGCTCCATACTAAATATCAAAGACATGGGCCTGACAGTTTCAGAGAAAACGATTTTTCAAGATTTTCCCTATATATATAAGTCTATGTAAACCAAAGGGCCCGGGGCGGGGGCAGTTTTGGCCCCAGCACTATAATTTGAACAATTTTGGTAGGGGTCCACTAGATGAAGCTTTATACCAAATATCAAAGACCTAGGCTTTACAGTTTCAGAGAAGAAGATTTTTAAAGAGTTTTCCTATATAATCATATGTAAAACCAAAGGGTCTCGGTGCGGGGACATTTTTGGCCCCATCACTATAATTTGAACAATCTTGGTAGGGGTCCACTAGATGAAGCTTCATGCCAAATATCAAAGACCTAGGCATTGTGGTTTGAGAGAAGAAGATTTTTTAAGTTTTCGGTGAAAAAATCTATTTTTGGCTCCTGTGACCTAGAACCATTTGAACAACTTTGAAAGGGGACCACCTAAGGATCATTCCTGTGAAGTTTGATCAAAATCCGATCAGTGGATTAGGAGGAGATGTCGTTTGAAGAAATTGTTTACGCATGGATGCCAGACAAAAAGTGATCCTAATATAAAACACAATATGGCCCAGAGGGCCCAGAATCGCTCACCTGAGAATTAATGTATCTAGTACACTCTAGGCCCAAGGGCTATAATTTGAACAAACTTGGAAATGGTTCACTAGATGAAGCTTCATTCAAAATATCAAAGACCTGGGCCTTCTGGTTTCAGACAAGAGGATTTGTAAAGGTTTTCCCTGTATAAGCCTATGAAAAACCAAAGGGTCCCGGGTTGAACTTACTAGTAACAAGTACTTTGCATGGAAATAAATTTGATAGCTAAGACAGACTTAACTTGTTGTTTATAAGCCTATGAAAAACCAAAGGGTCCCGGGTGGGGGAATATTTGGCCCCAGGGCTATAATTTCAAGAATCTTGAAAGAGGTCCACTAGATGAAGCTTCACACCAAATATCAAAGATCTTCACTCAGTATAGGGATCAACCATGGATGTTCATGCATTTACATTCGCCGGGCCCCGAGGAAGCTGTTTGAATATGAGGCCGCCAAGCCGAATGTTCAAATATCTTCCGAGGGACCCGGCAAATGTTAATGCAATGAAATAACCATGTGTGATCGTTGTTCTTGCATAACTTACGATTCCGACAGCAAATTTTGACGAAAACGCCCAAAAGCTCCATATAAACTCTTCAAATGCGACCAGTTCAGAATGTTGTTTACAATGACGTTGTGACGCAGTACCCATCTGACGTCATCATAGAACCCTGAAACGCTTCGTTCAGGGCGATAACGTTACGTCGCTCAACGTAACGTACACAAAGCAATGCCAGGCTTGTGATATCAAAAGCTAAAAATCCATGTTCAAACAGCACGCGAATTTCGTGATTTGAACATGTTTTTAGCTCACCTGTCACGTAGTGACAAGGTGAGCCTTTGTGATAACTTTTCGTTCGTCGTCCGTCGTCAGTGCGTGCGTGTTTGCGTGCGTCTGTGCGTGCATGTGTGCGTAAACTTTTTCTTCAAATGGCATCTCCTCCTTAACCACTGATCGGATTTTGACCTAACTTCACAGGAATAGTCCTTAGGTGGTCCCCTTTCACAGTTGTTCAAATGGTTCCGGTCCATTGCACATCTAGGTCACAGGAGCTTAAATAGATTTTTTAAACGAAAACTTTAAAAATCTTCTTCTCTGAAACCGCAAGGTCCAGTTCTTCGATATTTGATATGAAGCTTCATCTAGTAGACCTCTACCAAGATTGTTCATATTATAGCCCTTGGGGCCAAAATGCCCCCGCCCCGGGGGCCTTTGGTTTTACATAGGCTTATATAGGGAAAATCATTAAAAAATCTTCTTCTCTGAAACCACACTGCCCAGATATTTGATATTTGGTGTGAAGCTTCATCTAGTGGACCTCTTTCAACATTGTACAAATTATAGCCCTGGGGCCGAAAATGCCCCCATCCTTGGGCCTTTTGGTTTTTCAAAGGCTTATATAGGGAAAACCTTTAAAAATCTTCTTCTCTGAAACCACAAGGCCCAGGTCTTTGATATTTGGTATGAAGCTTCACCTTGTGGACCTTTACCAAGATTGTTCAAATTATAGCCCTGGGGCCAAAAATGCCCCCGCCAGGGGGCCTTTGGTTTTTCCTAAGCTTATGTAGTGGAAATCTTTAAAACTTTTCTTCTCTGAAACTGCAAGGCCCAGGTCATTTATATTTGGTGTGAAGCTTCACCAAATTAACCTCTACCAAGATTGTTCAAATTATAGCCCTGGGGCCAAAAATGCCCCCACCCTTCTCTGATACCACAAAGCCCTGGTCTATGCTATTTGATATGAAGCTTCAACTAGTGGACCTCTACCAAGATTGTTCAAATTATAGCCCTGGGGCCAAAAATGCCCCCACCCCTGGGGCCTTTTGTTTTACATAGGCTTACACATGGAAAATCTTTAAAAATCTTCTTCTCTGAATCCACAAGGCCAAGATCTTTGATATTTGGTGTGAAGCTTCATCTAGTGGACCTCTTTCAATATTGTTCAAATTATAGCCCTGGGGCCAAAAATGCCCCCACACCGGGACCCTTTGGGTTTTCATAGGCTGATAAACAACAAATTTAGTCTGTCTGAGCTATCAATTTATTTCTATGCAAAGTACTTGTTACTAGTAAGTTCGAGTAATGAAGTTGGGATTACGAGGATTACATTATTTTTCTTATTTTTGTTCTAAAACGTAGGTCGTGTATACACAAACTTATATATTAGGTCTGTGCCACCAATAAGGCTGTTCAGTTAATTCCCAGTGGGCACATGACGTCACCAACGTCGATGCAATGTCATGTCGTTATATAAACGTTGCTATGGCGTTCATTCACGTTGTGTATCCAGTGGGTTATGCTTGAAGACGCCTTTTATAAGGCCATGAAAAGGCATTCCAAGCTACATAGTATCCACGATCATGTTTCGAACAGCAATAAGAAAAATAGTAAATTGATGTTGTGCATGGCAGAAACAGTCAGAAAAATTCATATCTTCCCAGAACGAGGTGATAAAAATACTGAAGTCAACAATGCATTACATATTACAAAATATGGACTTGCTTGGTAAAAGAGCAAGAGGGCCCAGAGGGCCCTGATTTGCTCACCCGACTGTCATGGCCTCATGTACATTCTATTTTTAGCTCTGGTGGCCATCTTGTTCACCAGAGTGGAACGATGTTAGCTATTTTGGTAGGGTGTCACCTAGGCAACATTCCTTTGAAGTTTGAATCAAATTGACCCAAGGGTTTAGGAAGTGTTCGCATTTGAAGCAAATTTACAATGTTTTTCTATTTTTAGCTCTTGTGGCCATATTGTTCATCGGAGCAAGACCATTTCAGCTATTTTGATAGAAAGTCAACTAAGCAATATTCCTATGAAGTTTGAAAGTAATTGGTCCCAGGGTACAGGAGGAGTTGTCGTTTGAAGATTGTTTTTGCCCCAGTGACCATCTTGTTTATCAGAGCAGAATGTTTAAAACTATTTTGGTAATGAGTCAACTGGGCAACATTCCTGTGAAGTTCAAATCAAATTGGCCTAACAGTTTAGGAGAAGTTTGCGTTTGAAATAAATTCTATTTTTTTAGCTCTGGTGGCCATTTTGTGGATCAGAGCGGGATCATGTTAGCTAATATGGTAGCGGGTCATCTAAGCTATGAAGTTTGAATGAAATAGGCCTTAGAGTACAGGAGTTGTTGCTGTTCAAAGATTTTTATCTATTTTTAGCTCTGGCAGCCATCTTGTTTGTCAGAGTGGAAAGATTTTAACAATTTTGCTCGGCAGTCACCTAAGAAACATTCCTGTGAAGTTTGAATCGAATTGGCCCAAGTGTTTCGGAGGAGTTCATGTTTGACACAAGTTAACAATGTGTTTCTAGTTTTAGCTATGGCGGCCATTTTGCTCACCAGAGCGAAATCGTTTAAACTATTTTGGTAGAGGGTCATGTAAGCAACATTTCTATGAAGTTTGAATGAAATTTGCCCAAGGGTACAGGAAGAGTTGTCGTTTGAAGAATTGTTCTATTTTTAGCCTGGTGGCCATCTTGTTATTCAGAGCGGCACAAATTTAGCTATTTTGGTAGGGAGCTACGTGGGCAACATTCCAGTGAAGTTTGAATCAAATTGGCCCGAGTGTTGAGGAGGAGTTCGCGTTTGAAGTCAGTTTATGATGTTTTTCTATTTTTAGCTACAGAGGCCATTTTGCTCATCAGAGCAAAACAGTTTTAGCTATTTTAGAAGAGCGTCACCTTAGCGATATTCCTATGAAGTTTAAATTAATTTGGCCTAAGGGTACAGGAGGAGTTGTCGTTTAAAAAATTTCCATTTTTAGCTCTGTTGGCCATTTTGTTCACCGGAGCGGAACCGTTGTAGCTATTTTGGTAGTGGGTCATCTAAGTAACATTTCAATGAAGTTTTAATGAAAATGGCCTAAGAGATAAGGAGGAGTTGTCGTTTAAAGATTTTTTCTATCATAAGCTCTGGCGGCCATCTTGTTTGTCAGTGCGGAATGATTTTAGCAATGTTTATAGGGAGTTACCTACATAACATTCCTGTGAAGTTTGAATCCAATTGGCCCAAGGGTTAAGAAGAGCAAATTTACGATGTTTTTTCTATTTTTAGCTATGGCGGCCATTTTGCTCATCAGAGCAAAACCGTTTAAGCTAGTTTGGTTGAATGAAATTGGCCAAAGGGTACAGGAGAAATTGTCGTTTAAAGACTTCTTTATACTTTTAGCTCTGGCGACCATCTTGTTTGTCAGAAAAGGACGATTTTAGCTATTTTGGTAGGGAGTCACTTGGGCAACATTCCTGTGAAGTTTGAATCAAATTGGCCCAAGGGTTGAGGAGGAGTTCGTATTTGAAGCAAATTTACGATGTTCTTTTCTATTTTTAGGTATGTCGGCCATTATGCTCAGCAGAGCAATACAGTTTTAGCCATTTTAGTAGAGGGTCACCTAAGCAACATTCCTATGAAGTTTGAATTAATTTGGCTCAAGGGTACAGGAGGAGTTGTCGTTTAAAGATGTTTCTATTTTCATCGCTAGCGGCCATTTTGTTCACCGGAGCGTAAACGTTGTAGCTATTTTGGTAGAGGGTCACCTAAGCAACACTCCTATAAAGTTTGAATGAAATTGGCAAAAAGGTACAGGAGAAGTTTTCGTTTAAATTTTTTTTCTATTTTTAGCTGTGGAGGCCATCTTGTTCAGCGGAGCGGAACGATTTTAGTTATTTTTGTAGAGGGTCACCTAAGCAATATTCAACTAAGCAAGTTTTATTGAAATTGGCTCAAGGGTTGAAGAGGAGTTAGCATTTAAAGCAAATTGTTGACGCCGCACGACACACGACGCACGACACACGACGCACGACGGACAATGACCGATCACAATAGCTCACCATGAGAACTTCGTGCTCGAAGTGCTCAGGTGAGCTAAAAACAAATAACATATAGCAACGATTCGTATCTTAGTCTAGTTACACAAGATCCACCACTCTAGAACAAGCATATGCATGTATAAGCTTTCACAGTCATAACTGTTACAGTAGTTACTGAAAAAGAAAAAATATGCAAGCCAACTTGCAATAGCGGTTTTACATTAAAATGGCTATTGCAATGGCCAATTTAACGTAAAACCGTTATTGCCAGTTAACTGACAATAATAATTTAAACGTAATAATTAACGTGTACGATGCGTGTTTTTCAAAATATATTAAAATGTAATCGTTGTTTCGCGTTTCTTTTTTCGCTGTTCAGTCTATATCTCAAAAACCTAAAACTTTAGCTGCAATGAAACTGAAAATTACGCAAACTTCGGTTTTCATCCAGTTTATTAATAAATGCACAAATCTGCAAAATTACACGTTAGATACATTTTTTATGTTACATATTTCTTTTATAAACTTCCAATTTTTGTCAGGTGACTAATGCTTCATTTTGAAAACGTAAACGGTTTGAGATAAAATATATCTTTTGAAAATTCGAAACATCGAATGGCACTTCATAATACCAACCGTGTTTCGACATCTGCAAACATTTCATAATTGAATTTGCAGATCTGCTTTTTCTAAATTTTGAGATCTTTTTAAAAAGGCTTTCCGTAAGTATTAATTAAGAGTGTCATGATTTTCTCATAGAATCGGTCATTTCAGTGCCTTTGGCGCTTAGATTTCATAACGCGGCATGCAGGCCCTGCCCATAGTGCAGAGCTTAGTCAGTATTCGAAAAGAAATGGACTGATACACATCACATGAACAAGGCCGTGAAATGAACACCAGCTTAGTCCCACTTTATGTGGAGAATACTGGGATTTACGGGGGTATACATTTTGTTTTCTTATTTATCCTCGAAAACAGGTTGTTGATACTCTTTAAAACCACTTTACTGAGACGGTTCTAACGAGAACCCACAACATATGTTTGCAGAACAAAAATAAGAAAAATATCACGGATTTTCAGCAAAGTAGTAAAAAAAATCATTTTTCACACGGTTTTTGGAGCAATAGCCCCAGAGTATTGAAGAGTGATTTCGGCACTACTTTTTGCTTTAATGCATACGACCTAATTACCACCAAGAGACACCTTGAGAAAATATAGTTCGAAACAGTTTCAAAAGTTCCTCATTAAATTAAACAGCCGATGGAAATAAATATTATAACTTGAATGTTCTATAAATTTATCCGACAGGGATTCCGTGTAAAAAAAGCGAATGAAAACAATGTAGACTAATACGCCATTCAGCGTATTTTTTATTGATCAGTTCAATTAGCCCATTTTACAGCTCATTTTTTACCGGAAATCCCAAAACTGATAACTGGCAAAAAGCGCAGGTCCGGATCAGATATCGCAGAACGCGGAGTCTCATTAGGGCATTCATTGCACGTTTGCGAAAGGCACAGTCAACACTATTTAGGTCATTTTTGAGCCGCTCAGTTTACCTTTCAACACTTTTCCTGGTCAGGCTTACACGAAAGCGGTTAACCAGTACAGTGCACATTCTTTCGCTAGAGACTGACAGCTGCCCTTTTTGAATCAGCGGAAGGGAAAGAATGAACGTAGAAAATACTTCATGCTTCATCTCCACGAAAGAATGTTGCTGACCCCGGCAGGTATCGAACCCGCGTCTTCCTCATCACCAGTCATGAGCTACCGAGGCCGGCTGGAAGTTTCTGGTGAAAGAATGTGCACTGTACTGGTTTATCGTTTACGTACATTTAGGAGAATTGTGGCTGGGTAAACTGACCAGCTCAAAAATGATCTAAAAGTGTTGACTTGGTCGTTACAGACCAATATAAATTTATTCAGCTTATAGCTTCAAACAGCTATGTTCATTGGATTTTATTCAAAAATATATGATTTAAAATACCAACCAGTCTCTAAAATTGCCTAACCCTATCCATTGATCACAAGGTATTGCCCCATCAGTACTCTCAGTGCTATGATTTTTATCGTAATGACAACGGATAATAGAACATCAATCAAGGACATAAGACTTTGGCTTCCAACAAGAACACAAGGACATCTGTTGATTTGACCTGAAGTCCATTTTTATTGCAAAAAGGGAAGCCTGTTTCAAATTTACTAGTTCCTTTACACAATCGGCTAAGAGCCCATGTCTTTAAACATTGCCATCGCCATTTATAAGGTTGATTTCTTCATTACCTAAACATATTTGGTATTTCCCGATCATTACGTGAACGCGAGGAGTGAACAACACCTTAAACCCCGCTTTATACAGAGAAAACTAGGGTTTGACGGGAAATACATTATTTTTCTTATTTCTGCTCCAATACATAGGTTGTGGGTACTCATTAGAGGGTTCTAAAGAGTACCAACAACGTATGATTGCAGTATAAATAAGAAAAATATCAAGGAATTTAATAGGAAAAGTAGCCATTTTGGAGATGTGAAAATATGCACTTTTTCGCACGTGTGTGTTATCTTAATGATTCTCTTAAGGAGAATGAGAACACCTGGCATATTTCTCGCCCTTTTTCAAAGGGAGACAACTTCAAGGACTTCCTATTCGCTTTTCTGTAAGCCCTGTCCCAATGAAAAAGGGATCTACTCTTTAAGTAAAGAATTTGCTCCTCAGGTGCAAATTCTTTCTTATAAGAGTTGACCCCTATTGACATGAGAAACATAAACACTTTTGCAGGAGTTGCCTCCCCTGAAGGTGTCCCCATTCCCATTAAGATAAATTGACATGTTCCCTTGTTTCACATAAACACTTTTCAGGTCGCTTGTTTCTATCATCAGAGCTTTAAACAAGGAAGCTTATAAAACAGACCTTTTCTTAATGGTTTTACAAATTACAATTTCAGAGAACAATTTTAACCTCAACTTTTCCCAGTTGTGCAGTTTTGCTAACTAACAGGGCTAGATGCCTGGCGCAGTACGAAAACACTGTTATTCAAATATAATGGAAATTTTACCACGCATTACGATAAAACATCCGTGCAATATTAAACACTCTTTTATTTCTCCAAAACAGTAATATTTCTGATGAAAATTTGTGACATTTTTCTTAATTTATATTTATTCTTATACAGTGGCATTCCGCTATTAAGACTATCTAAAATTAAGACTAACTCTGCTTTAAAAAGCTTATTTAGTAGATTCCAGCCATTCCTTCGTTGTGTGTTCTGCATACAGTGTGCTCTGGTCAGAGACCACCTTTTGGACTGTTCAAAAGTGGTCTAAAAGAACACTTTTGAACAGTCCAAAAGGTGGTCTTAATTTAGGAATTTTACTGTATTTACTTAAAACAAAGGTTGAGGGTGCTCGTTAAAACCACAACCTATGTCTTGGAGCAGATATAAGAAAAATAATCCCTGTAAACCCCAGTTTTCTCTATATAGTGGGGTGTAGAGGGGTGTTCATGACACGGACTGGTTAACGTGATGAAAAATTGAAAATTCTGAGATAATCAAAGTACTGAAAGTACTGATGAAAGTTGATTTATGAGGAATAATTATTATGATAACAATGTAAGTCGTAGATCAAGCAGTTATCTAGATATTTTGTTGAGAAGGTCCCAGAGTGTTAAAAAATTCGACGAAGACAAACATGATTCATCGATTGTTTAGAGTGTAACGACAGGTCAACCCTTGTGGATCATTTATTCTTTTTCAAGAGAAAGGGAGAAAAGAGATAGAAGAGATAGTAGAGGAGATGAAAGTGAGGGAAAGAGGAGAAAGAGGAAAATTAATGGAAGTGTAGAAATAGAAGAAATAACACCCCCCCCCCCCCCCCACCACACACACACACTATCTCTACCGTTACCTGCTGCAAGGACAACAGGCCTTGCCCAAATGTAAGTCAATATCAGCTGGACTCCCTAGTGACACAAGATACACATCACCTTTGCCTTACCTAACCATCCCCACGAAAAAAGGAAGTAGGGAAGAAAGATAAACGTGTCTGCTAATTTGTTCATGGTAACACCATAACTTTATAGGGAGCTTACCACTAAATATTTTCCATAGACGACAATAGTAACATTTTTCCATCTCCAACAAAAACTGTACATGCAAAATATTTCAAACCTTGGTGGTTTGTAGAGCAACTCTAGCTGAATAAATCCCAAAGAAAAAATCCACATGTAGCCCGTCTCCTTTTTGAGCTATTGTCCGCCATATTGTTGATGTGTAGCACCGCAGTGAATAACAGGGCAATTTTTTCTCAAAGGGGTGACCATGAAAATGTGGCAGCAATATTTTTGGGCCTGCAGATATAATTGCAAAGCATCTATTATTTTGTTTTGCTATAAGTACCCTTTTCTTAAAATGAAATAAATCCAGCCTATATAACCAATGAAATGCACAGCTGGTATTTGATCCTCTATCAAATCTTCTGTCCCAAAGTGCTGGTTCCCCGGCTCAGCAATATTTAGTGTTAAGCTACCTATACCAAACCCTTATTGTCTTTATGATCCATCAAAAGCATTGTCAAATAGAAATTTAGATCATATCTAATAATTTAAGCATGCATAATAAATGTTCAGTGACAAAGAATCTTTGAAATTTGCGAAAAAGTTATCGCTTTCAGATTCTACAATGAAAGCCGAACAAACAATATTTTGTGAAAAAGGGCAAAGTTTACCTCTTTCTGGAATGGAACCCAGACACCGGCTGGCATCAGTGGTTCTTCTCCTATGTCTTTGGAACACTTCAATCCTAAAATGCACTAAAGTATGCCTTAATAGCATACCAACTGGTATTTATGGCTGATTTCACACCTATACCCCCTATTTTATGTAAAATTGGCATTTTGAGGATATTTTGATGATAAAACTTTGACAAAAATGATTATAAATGCCTCAATACCATGAGAAATAGTGGATATATATCTGTTCAGACCCTTTAACATGAATCTAATCAATAAGAACCAATAAGAGATGAGAAAACTTATCGCAATATTGCAGCAGAGACAATTTTGAAGTTTTGCTTTCGCTAGAGACCAAGGCCAAAAACCAGGTAACCTTAGTGTTCAATTCCAGATGGAGTAGATCCTTTCTCTTGTGTTTCTGGTTATACACTTACTGTAAGACTTTTTCCAAAACAAACCCATTAACAATTGATTAACATGGCTTTAAAGTACCCCCCCCCCCTCCTCAAAATGCACAGATCAGAAGCAAAAACTGATCAAAACACCCAGTTAGACCTAAATTACCACAAACCTTACACTTTTTTACAGTTTCTATGGCAAACCACATGCCAGGAATATCCATTTTATGATACAGAATTGGATAGAACCTACCAATGTGTGAAAATATGATGTAATGACTGAAAACTGGAGTGTGGGGCTGATTTTCCAACTTTTGGTATAGGGAGCTTACCACTAAATATTTTCCATAGACGACAATAGTAACATTTTTCCATCTCCAACAAAAACTGTACATGCAAAATATTTCAAACCTTGGTGGTTTGTAGAGCAACTCTAGCTGAATAAATCCCAAAGAAAAAATCCACATGTAGCCCGTCTCCTTTTTGAGCTATTGTCCGCCATATTGTTGATGTGTAGCACCGCAGTGAATAACAGGGCAATTTTTTCTCAAAGGGGTGACCATGAAAATGTGGCAGCAATATTTTTGGGCCTGCAGATATAATTGCAAAGCATCTATTATTTTGTTTTGCTATAAGTACCCTTTTCTTAAAATGAAATAAATCCAGCCTATATAACCAATGAAATGCACAGCTGGTATTTGATCCTCTATCAAATCTTCTGTCCCAAAGTGCTGGTTCCCCGGCTCAGCAATATTTAGTGTTAAGCTACCTATAAATAAGCTCAGTACATTCTGTGCTTGTATCATCTGCTAATAATCTTACAGAGAAGTTCTCCTATCGGGCACATGGCGTCTTAGCAGCGTCACATCAACGTTGCGATGATACGAAGGTGCACATATGTTGTGCAGCCACTCGGAGCTATGTTCCTTCTGGCGTGGGGACTTAAAGAGGAGAATAACTTGACAAAAAATATCATTTTTAAACCATTTGATTTAGACATTATAACCCTGATCAGACGCCACGTTAAGCGAACTTCAGACTGTCTACCGAAGGCGAATTAAAATACGTTTATTCCAACCTGTACATTAACCCATACATGCCAATTGTTTCACTACTGGGACATTCGGAAACACATATTAGAGGCCACAGAATGTAGCTTCTGATCGGTGTCTTCACTATTTGCCAAAAGTACTGAACTTGATTTAAAACTCACAGCTTAAAGCCTTAAACGACACATATTTTGTCATTGGAGCTTTCGAAAGCAGGTGAATAACTGTGTTCGATGTCGGTCAGTAAAGGGTAGTTTAGTTGGCCACAGAAAAACACAGTGAAGCGAGCTAACCCTTTTAACCCTGTAGACCGGTGCAGACGCCGAGGTAGAAATACACTGTATCTATGCAAACCTTGCAGATCCTGATAAGACGGCACGTAGCTAGCACGCCTCGCCAGAATCTACATGTACACTGCTTGCCATCATGTCAGTGAACTACTCAGAAATCACTTTCTATAAGAATATATTTAAAGCGAGAATAGTCCTGTTCAGAAACCCAGGTATGAAAGAACGCTAAGTACCACGGTTTTTTAGTTATCTCCCCTTCCAATAAAATAGAATCACTACCTTGTGTTGGCGGTATCCCTAAATCTCTTTGAGATATATTGATGGTACTTGGTACAAGTGTACATGACGTTAGGCATGCGTGTCGTATGCAAGAACCACGAGTCTGGTGTTTTAATTATCTCCCCTGACAATATAAGTTTGTGATGGTCATAACTTCAATACATTTTGAGATATATTGTTTGTACTTGGCACAGTTGTGGACAATGTGGAAACGGC
Organism: Lucinisca nassula; assembly: GCA_963580285.1. NCBI lineage: Eukaryota > Metazoa > Mollusca > Bivalvia > Lucinida > Lucinidae > Lucinisca > Lucinisca nassula. Next base: position 54,385,572 of record OY757010.1, read on the forward strand.
GTGTCATGCCTAAGAACCACAACACTGGAGATGGCCACTGCACAAGCCTTTGGCTTAATGTCAAATCCTGGATAATATATATTTGTCTTTTACATATACATGTCATTGAAGCAATTAAAATAAAGTTTAAAGCATAAAGCAAAACTGGATTCTCGGGAATTTGAGTTATCTCCCCTTCCAATATAATCGTATGACCACCTTGTGATCAAACTCCAATACCCTTTGAGATATATTGAAGGAACTTGGCACAATTGAATTCAAGGTATAGAAGGCATGCCATGTGCAAGAATCACAACTCTTGGTGCTGTGAGTTATCTCCCCTTTCAATATAACACTACTACCACCTTGTGATCACCATATCTCGAATACCCTTTGAGACATATTGATGGTACTTGGTACAGGTATACTTGAGGTTAAGCAGGCGTGTCATGTACAAGAACCACAATTCTGAGTGCTTTGGTTTAAGAGTTATCTCCCCTGACAGTATAATCTTGTGATGGCTATAACTCCAATACTTTTGAGATATATTACTGGTACTTGCCACACTTGTACATGTATAAACAAGGATGAAAAGGCATTTCATGTGCAAGAACTACAACTCAGTATACAAGTACCTGTACTTTGTGCATTGGAAATCTTGGATCTTCATCCTGTTGAGAAGCGATCCTTTTTATCATTAGGCGAAGATAGTCTCAATAAACATTACATATACAAAATATACTATGGGCTTACTAGTGTGTTTTAATTCTGTTGCACTTTATATTTGTGACATTACGCAAACACGCCTATACAAATACATTGCCACCTTTATCGCCGAAAAAAATGAAAAATTTATGATAAAAAATTGTGATATTTTTCTTATTTCTGCTCAATATATAGATTGTTGGCACTCGTTAGAACCGCCTCATCGAGTGCTTTGGTTCGAGGCGGTTCTAACGAGTACCCACAATCTATATTTTAGAGCAGAAATAAGAAAAATAAGGTATACCCCCGGAAACCCCAGTTTTTCTATATAAAATTGGGGTTGAAGGGGGGTCAAAATTATATAGGTGTGTTTCCGTGATAAACAGTCTCCTGAAGACTATGGGGGATTTGCTATCTCCTCTGATGACTATTTTCAAATGAGCTGACACAATGTCATTTGTATTATTTAAGAAATAGATCAGCTCTAACTGTGATTTGTTGAGTAATAAATCACAGTTTGGAGGTCAGTTGTAAAGTAGATCAAATCACGAGCGCGTAGCGCGAGTGATTTGTCTACTTACAACTGACCGACAAACTGTGATTTATTACTCAACAAATCACAGACTAGAGCTGATCTATTTCGATTCTAACACGCTGAAAATCGCTAATAATGTTGTTGTTTCCTTCAAAATCTCACAACCTTTCGCCATTGTTAGAAGAAATCCCGCTAAAATTATCGACTGAAACACATGCATTTATATCCTTTTCTCACGTTTTCGATGCGAGAAAATGACGTTACACTGTCTAACGTCAAGGAAATCGAATAGTGACGTCATAAATTAGCAGTTTTAATGACGTCACCCGTCACGCTCTTCCGAGCTGTGATTTGTTGCAGAATAAAGCACAGCCGTTTTCCATTGCCTATATAGGCGCGCTGTGTTAGAATTCTGTTTAACACGTTTATTTGCATTATGTAAAGAGTGTGAGTAGCCACGAACTTTGATGTGGAATTAAAAAACAAAAATAATAAATAAACCATAACTACGCGTAAGCATCCCAACTTTGTCATACAAAACGGCTTTGTAGGGGTTTACTTTCAGTGTAGAATTACATCACGGAAGCACGCCTATTCAATTTTGCCCTCTTGAAGTCCACTTTGTAAATCTGGGGGTTAAAGGGGTATTCATTATTTTTCTTCTTTCTGCTCAACAACTAAGCTTGTGGGTACACGTTAAAACCGCCTCACCGAGGCGGTTCTAACGAGTGCCCCCAATCTATGTTGTGAGCAGAAATATGAAAAAAGATCCGGATTTTTATCCAAAAATAAAAATAATCATTTTTGTACTAAACGTTTACCAATATATTTGAATTGCCGTGTTTTCGAAATGAACTCGAAGCACACATTTACATTGTAGACCAAATAACCGAGACCCGTATTAATTATTTAGACAAGTAAGATAGTTTGCATCGCCAATCAGTCAAATTGCCATTGAGACGGCGGGTTAGAAAACCAACACATTACGCAAACACGCCTATACAGATACATTGCCACCTTTATCGCCGAAAAGATGAAACTTGTATGATGAAAAATTGTGATATTTTTCTTATTTCTGCTCAAAATATAGATTGTGGGCACTCGTTAGAACCGCCTATCGAGGCGTTTCTAACGAGTACCCACAATCTATATATTAGGGCAGAAATAAGAGAAATAAGGTATACCCCCGGAAACCCCAGTTTTACTATATAAAAGTGGGGTTCAAGAGGTCAAAATTATATAGGCGTGTTTTCCTGATGATAACGCACTGGGCGGATCATACGCATACTCTGTCCATAGGCTTCGCTATTTGTGCATAACGAAAACACGCATATTCAATATATATTTAAACTTTTACCAACAAATAAACCAATATGTTCAGATAAAAAAAAGTGTTATATTCATATGTCTCCTCAAAAAATTAAATTGTTGGAACTTATTTGAGGAGCCAAGACGTGTACCCACATTCTATGTTTTGAGCAGAAATAAAAAAATAATATATATCCCTGCAAACCCTAGATTTTTGCATTAAAGTGGGGTTTAAAGGGGTCAAATTTGTAAGACGTACGAGCCGGGTGTTCGTGGCGATCTAGGTCTTCACTGGTCGTAAACGAAACAGCGGGCCAACGTCGGGCCGACAGCGATACGACGTTACGACGTCGTGTCGCTGTCGGCCCGACGTTGGCCCGGTGCGCTTTGCTGGCTAGGTATATTTGTTGTACCATCGAACACCACAGACCGGGACGAAACATTTACAAACATTGTAGATACAGATAAGAATGTTCATGATGAAACGTCTCATCAGAATCAACACTGTTTGTAGTCCTGATAATTACAGTGACATTACACTGTTAACCCATATATGACAATGGAATCTTCCATCTTATAAATTTGGAGTTGTCCATTTTCAATTATAGGGGTGTCAGATTTGTTTTGTTTAATGTAAGTTGTACAAAAATGTATGTTCTTTGAGCAAACAGTGTAGACCCAGATCAGACGCCGCGTTATGCGGCGTCTGATCTGGGTCTACACTGTTTGCCAACGTCCCAAAAAAGGGCCACTAGGCATATATGGGTTAAGGTTAGAAGCCTCTGTGGTGTAGCGGTTATACTACTCGCCTTGTAAACCAGGGGTCGCAGGATCGATCCCGGGCTTCTCCAAACTTTTTGAAGAGTCTTTAAACCGAGGTCCCGTCTCCGTATGACCTTTGCTGTTGGTAAGACGTAAAACACAAACACTCACTCATTCAACTATTAAGCTTATATTAGTAGACTGCAATTATTCTATCTATATGTTTCCTGCACACCGTGTCCTCGGTGGAGACCACCTTTGGGACTGCTCAAAAGTGGTCTTAAAGATCATTTTTAAACAGCCCCAAAGTTGGTCTTACTACAGGATATAGTGTATTTTGATTAAGTCTCTATTAGGAACAATGAGCGTATCTAATTTTAAAGATTCAATGGGCGACAGGGCTTGAGATGTCATTTCATCTCAATGTCGGGTAAAAGTCCCACAAAATTGGAAGCAAGGTCTCCAAAATGACCTTTGCAGTGCTGACGGGGACGTTAAACCTCAAATCGAACAATCAAAACTAGAGATTCTCGGGTTGAATTTGTCGTGTACCGGTTTATATTGAATTTCCATGAAATGTTACTCTAGTCACAAATATATATGCTGACTTTGATAAATAAAACTGACTAAACTTCTGACGTCCACAGGCAACCCAGCAGGCACATGACGTAATTATGACGTCACATCAACGTCGTTACAACGTCAGGACGTTTATGCAACGTCACATCAACGTCGGTGCAACGTCATGACGTTGCACCGACGTTGATTTGACGTTGCCATAGCGACGTGTGCCTGCTTGGTATCTAACACAATTTGCTTTTTACTATTTCGTTCCTGAACTTCTATATATATGGGGCGCCGTTTTACTGTTTATTCCCTATTTATAGATATCCATAATCATTTATTGATAGCCACAATTCGAATGATAGATACATGTATCCATTATTATTTATGGATATCAATAATTAATTGATGATATGAATTATGGATATCCAAAAATCGAATCGTTGATATCCATTATTGGATTTTTTGGAAATCTATGATTCGAATTATGGATATCCATTATTCGGCTGATTTATGGATATCATTAATTTGATTTATGGCTGTCCATCAATCTAATTATGGATATCCATAATTCACTTTATGGATATCATTAATTCAGGTCGATTTATGGATATCCATAATTCCAATCATGGATATCATTAATTCGAATTATAAATATCCATAATTCGGTCCATTTATGGATATCACTAATTCGACTTATGTATATCCATAATTCGTCTTTGCAAATAAATACAAAAAATATTGACTGAAACCAAAAATTTTGCGGTAAATTATGGATATCCATAATTCGAAATATGGATATCATTAATTCAGCCCGATTTATAGATATCCATATTCGATTAATGCATATCAGTAATTAGAATTATGGATATTCATAAATCTGCGGAATAATGGACATCCATATTTTGATTTATTCATATCCATAATTGGAGTTAGTGATATCCATTATTCGAATTATGGATATCCATCAATCGATCTGAATTAATGGTATCCATTAATCGAATTATGGATATCCATAATTCGACTTATGCATATCTATAATTCGAATTATGGATATACATTATTCGGCTGAATTTTTGTTATCCATAATTCGAATTATGGATATCCATAAATCGAATTATGGATATCTATAAATTGGATTAAATAGTAAAACGCACCCCATACGTATTCGAATATTCCAGCTTTGAATTAGGACATAACCATTCTTATAAATAAGGGATTTGGTCAAACAAGAAATATCTTTAAAAAAGATATGCGGCGTAGATTTAATTGGAAGGTTGTTTAGAAACCAGTGTTTCAGCTGAAGTGCACGACCCGCCGGATGCTTTTAGCTTTATGAGTGTTACCATATATGGGTATGGCGGCCATTTTGGTCATGTGACCTGGACCTCAAACGGTTCCCCCAATAAATGCGCCTTATCGTAAGGAGCAAAAATATATCTAATACTTTGGTACTGTATTCTGAATCGTTTGCAGGATAAAATGAATTCTCACTTTTCCGATACAAAAACCTTGGGGGCCAAAGTTTGACCTAGGCACAAAGAAGGTCGAGGTCAACCCAGGGTCACCATTTTAGCAATTTATGATGGGCCTACGTCCCAGATGCTATTTATCAAGTTTCGTGGAAATCTGCCAAGTGGTTCTGGAGAAGACTATTTTGAAGGGTTTTTACCATATATGGCTTGGCGGCCATTTTGGTCATGTGACCTGGACCCCATGAGCAAATTTTGGTTTCCTCCATCCCGTAGAAGCTCCATATGAAATTTGACCTTAATCGGCCCAACGGTTTCCGAGGAGAAGCAGTTCGAAAATTTTCACATTTTTCGCCTCGGCGAGGCTATACTAAATGGAATGTAATATTTCGCAAGTTCATTGGTTAGACCTCTTTGATACTATCAGTATGCCAAAATTGTTTAAATATTCCAAGCGGTAAAGTCACTATCACCAATTTTCACAAACGGGTTACGGACAGACAGACCATATATGGCTTGACGGCCATTTTGGTCATGTGACCTGGACCCCATGAGCAAATTTTGGTTTTCCCCCATCCCATAGAGGCTCCATATGAAATTTGACTTCAATCGGCCCAACGGTTTCCGAGGAGAAGCAGTTCGAAAATTTTCACATTTTTCGCCTCGGCTGAGGCTATACTAAATGGAATGTAATATTTCGTAAGTTCATTGGTTAGATCTCATTGATATCTATCAGTATGGCAAAAATTGTTTAAATATTCCAAGCGGTTAAGTCACTATCACCAATTTTCACAAACGGGTTACGGACGGACAGACAGACTGACAGAATGACACGGTGATTTTAGGGCACTCTTAGAAAATCAACCGACTTCAGTCGGTCGCTTTTTCTGCGGGTCGTGCAATATGAGCTACAATAGTGACAGCAACAATTGTCTAGCTATGAACTGGTTTACTGTATTCAAACAATTCAGATGTCACGCGAGGAAAAATAGCTTTGCAGAGGGCGGTGTCCCGCCTGTTTGAGCTAAGGTCAATGTAAAAGGTCAAGGTTAAAAACATGACCTCATTTCAAGAGCATATGATCTCAAGTATATGCACAACAAATAAGAAAACGTTATCATTTACTGTTTTTGAACACAAATTCTAGGGTTAACATTTAGGGTTGTCGCTATGGTGAACGTAAACGCATTGGCGGACGAACAAACGGACGAGCAGACAAACGGACGGAAACTTGATCTTATGTGCACCTAATTAAAAGTCAAATTACACTTATTCCTTTTCAGAATTTATATAACATTAATGATATTCGAAAATGTCCATTTTGTGTTAAAATGAAGAACATAAAGTATGCTGAAGACAAATGATACACTGCAACTTTTATTTAGCATATATTGTAAATTAAACATCTGTCAATTTGTAATGCGATTATTACATGTTTTTGTCATGCTATATCTCTTTATTGGTTTCATTGGGCAACATGGCTTGAGGTGTCATTTCATCTCAATGTCGGGTAAAAGTCCTAAGAACTTGGAAGCAACGTCTCCAAAATGACCTACACAGTGTTGATGGGGACGTTAAACCTCAAATCAAACAAACAATTCCTTTCGCAGAAAATTCTTCCTTTCGCGAAAGGAACCTTCCTTTCGCGAAATGGTTCCTTTCGCTATATAGACCAACCACGTGAAATTAGGTCAAAATAGCTATTCACCGCAGCAGTTACAGAATTCACTAGAAACACAATTATACATATGACGTATGGTCATCAAAGGACAAGACGGTGAGCAAGCCAAAACTGTATATATTTTTCATTCATGTCTCACATAAAAAACAAAACATTTCCTAGGTTAAAACTTCAGTAAACTGTCGTATTTTTGAGTAGATTTATTTATGCAAATCATTGACCAATGAAATGGTCATCTCCTTGGACATGTGGTTTTATTGACCAATGGAATAACGAAAAATGTAGGACAAAAGCAAAACCATAACGGCTACGCCGTAAAAATATTGCCAGGATGACAAAAAGAATAGGTCCTGCGAGCCATCTTACTGTTTTCATAGTGCCATAGACACTTAAATTGCAAACCAAATATTGTCCAGATGTTTCTTTATTTTCATAGTCTCGCGCTTTTCACAGCTAACCCATAAAGTGTCGATCAATGTCAGCAGACAAAAATATTACATTAATGTTTAATTTTAATTGCATATAAGCATGCTTTATATCGCGCCGGGCGATATACTGTTTTTATATTTCGAGCAGGCGACATACTGTTTTTATTTTCTGTCTTGTTTTTTTTTTTTCAAAAACTATAAAGCTTGTCATTTCATGCTACTCCACATTCCAGTTCTGGACATTTTTCTTTGCACGTTTGCCAGAATAAACATCACAACACACCCGTGCGACATAGCGCATTTTTTCACATCTCCAAAATGGCTACTTTTCTGATGGAAATCCGTGATATTTTTGTTACTTACATGTATACTGCAAACATAGGCTGTTGGTGCTTGATAGAACCGCCTCATTGAGGCGGTTCTAACGAGTACCCACATCCTATGTTATGTAGCAGAAATAAGCAATATTATGTATACCCCATAAACCCCAGCTTTCTCTATATGAATTGGGGTTTAGGGGTGTTCAATTCACGGACTTGTTAACGTGGTGGATAATCTTGTGACCATTGATTATGTGAATTTTGTCGACAATAGTTCAAAGAGCGATTCCACTTGTTAAAAGGGTTGTGTTTGTTTGTTTGAGTAGAGGTTTAACGTCCCCGTCAACACTATTTAGGTCATTTTGGAGACGTTGCTTCCAATTTTGTGGGACTTTTACCCGACACTGAGATGAAATGACATCCCAATCCCTGCCGCCAAATGAAACCATTTATCAGCATGGGTTTATAAGCATGGACGGGCCGACTCGCAGCAATTTCCTGGGCAGGCTTAGACATTCTAAGCGGATTACAAGTATTCATGTGCGGTCGGTATCATCTCTGGAGCATCGTGCTGCCCAATCTATTTCTCCAAGCCCCGATGGGCAGGGGCGGTTTGTTTAAAGGGTGAAAGACTTTCTAAAATTAAAATAAATTGAAATTTCTCTTTCAAATTTTGTCAAAAGTGGAGTATTTTCTTCTTTTTTCGTCTTTGATAGATCTGGTGGTGCAGAGACATCTAAAAGTAACTTTCCTGAACAGTCAAAGACTTTAAGGAATGGGTGGTACCATTTGGTGCCATATCGTGTCAACGTCTGTGATGTTCCTGGCAGTTTTTTATGGCCCCTGAAAGTTTCAGATGATTGCGATATAATCGATGTGTATAAGGATTCACCAAAGAAGATTTACTCTTAAAACACAGAGATGACTGTGAAGGCATCAACAAACACTCTGCAAGAATACAAATGCCAACAGAAGGCAGAAACTATATCAAATTAAAAAAAAAACAACATCAAAACCAAATGCCTGTTCCATATGTCATTTTTGCCCGTACAGTAAGTATAGTTGTTTTTTTGTTTTTTTTTTGTTTTACTTTCCTTTCAGGATTATTTCACTCATATCGAGCCGATCGTTAATCAAAAGTGGGCGAAAGCTGGAGTACCCGGAGAAAAACCACCTGACCTTCCATTGCAGAACTTGGTGTCCCACATGTGACCCGAGCCAGGCTCGAACCCACAGCGATGACAGACCTAATGATAAAGAGTCAGAACTCATATCCATTAGGCCACGGAGGCCCGTTTTAAAGTATAGTTAAACCTATAGATGGACAAGTAGGAGAAAAAATAAAATAAAAACAAAATAACATAAATAAACAGTGAACACGTATCTGGGAGATTTGGTTATCAAGATGTCAGATATGATGGACAAGCTCAAAAACCTGTTATAAACGGGGGTGAAGATATAATTACACTTACCCAGCAGACACAAGACTTAATTGTGACGTCATATCAACGTCGGTACAACGTCGTGGTTTTTATGCAACGTCACATCTACGTCGGTGCAACGCCGTGATGTTGCACCGACGTTGATTTGACATTGCCCTGGCGACCTAGCCTGCTGGTTTTGAATATGATGTTCGCAAGATCAATAACATCTTTGATCAACCTAAACCATTGGTTATGACAGAGCAAAACATCAAAGACTATGAAAATTCCACTAAATGTTGGATATGTGAACAAGTGTGTGTGTGTGTGAATTCGGGTTTAACGTCGCTTTCAACAATTTTTCAGTCATATCACGACGGTGTCTGGTTGCGACAGGGAGCTCAATGCTCACTTTTATAGTGCTGCCTCACTGAAGTATCATGTCCCAGACACATTACATGATACCACACCCAGTCACATTAGCCTGACACTGGGTCGACCAGTCCTAGCTCTACCCCGTAAATCTGAGTGCCAAGCGAGGAGCAGCTAGTACCATTTTTAACGACTTTGGTATGTCGCGGCCCGCGATCGAGCCCGTGACCTCCCGTTCCCCGGAGCGGACACTCTACCAACTGAGCTATCGGGGCCGGTATGTGAACAAGAGATAGGACCTAACAAAAACAGTCCCAAAGGTAAGGGACCACCGTCATTTCACCGGTGAATATATAGGTGCAGCACATACATGTAAATCCTGCAATCTTAAACTTAAAATCAAACCTGGGCCCAGGATTACAATGCGTACTTAAATTTTAAGTACCTACTTAAACTAAGTATTTACTTAACTGTTGTATAAAGTGAACTACAAAGAATTTCTTTCGTTTAAGTCGATACCTAACCAAAGAAAATACTTAAATATTTAAGGTAACCCAGGTAGGTACCTTAACTTTTAAGATTTGACCATGACACATGAATGTATATATCAACAACGGCAAACACGAGAGCTTTAATTTGCTCGAAATCACCAGTCATGCTCGGTAGCTCAGACGGTAAAGTGTTTGCATCTAATACAAGAGGCCCTGTGTTCGGGTCGAGCCACTTTTTTTCCTCCTTGTAGCGCAAGTCGACTAGGCGATGAGGTATAAAACAACTGGGATGTATTTCTCCCTTGGTGTGTCACAGTTTTCGACCGATAGAGCTGTATAAAAACTTCCCTTTACATAATACTGTATAATACTGGTAACAAGGTAACAATTTATTGTTTGGTGAAGGAAGGTTCTTACAAGCGAAAGGGGGTCTTAAACGACTTGGTTGTTTTTGTCAGGGTAGGTGTGTGTATGTTTGATTGATTGATTTGATGTAGAACGTCCCCGTCAACTATATACAGGTCATTTTGGAGACGATGCTCCTATTTTTGTGGGACTTTTACCCGACATTGAGATGAAATGACTTCTCAAATAAAAATCAAAAATGAGTTCCTTTAAGAGCAATGAAAACATTCATAAGAAAGAAGATGGGTCATACTACGTAGTTTCGGCTAATAAAGCCTCATCAGTGACCCTGTAATGATCCGGCAAAGAAAGACAGAGGAAATATTCTGTAATTTTGCGAATTTCGAATAAGCAGTCGATTCAAAGACTGATATAAATCAAAATGGGGTCCAAATAATTAAAATCCTGTCTAGAATATGAGTCTAAACCAATAATTTATTTCCGATTTCTCAGAATATTCACACTGATCTCAAAGGACCAAAAGTAAAATATAAACTGCACTATGGTTGATGTACGGGGAGAGGTTTTACGGCCGCCACACGGCACAACACCAGCTGCAGTGAAGGCAAATAAAAATCAAAAATGAGTTCCTTTAAGAGCAATGAAAACATTTATAAGAAAGATGGGTCATACTACGTAGTTTCGGCTTATAAAGCCTCATCAGTGACAAATAAAAATCAAAAATGAGTTCTGTCGCCCAATGAAACCAATAGGGTTTATAAGCAGGGACGGTCCGACTCGCGCCGCTTTTCCTGGGCATGCCATAGGGGCTTGAATCATGAAAACAAAAAGAAAAAAAAGATTCAAACCCCTATGGGCAGGCTTAGATCCTCTAAGTGGGTAACCAGTACTCGTGTGCGGTCGGATTCAGCTCTGCGTGGAAGCGTCATGCAGCCAATTTATTTCTTCAAGCCCCGATGGGTGGGCGGGGCCGACAGCGCTTTATGTCTCATCAACTGTAAGTAAATACGCAGATAAGGACCTCATTCATAAAAAGAGATGGAATGTACAGAGAATTTATATCCATTTTTTTCCCTTTGTTTTACTCCGACTGGAGCTACGGGTTTTCTCCGTGTTTGTCCGCACGATGTTTGATCTAGTCGTTAATGACTATATCAACTGCATACATGTATATAATAATGACATCCGAAAACAATATTGTAGCCGGGGTTAAGTTTAGGGTGGTTTCTGCGGGAGTCTTCCCTGTCCTTCAGCATAGTGCAGAATATATTTATTACTGTACCAGATTGTATTGAATATTATGCAATACGCCTAACGGCATGAGAAGGGTTGAATCATGGACAGACTCTATACAACCGATTCCGCCCCACCCCTCGGGGCTTCAGATTTGACTGCATGGTGCTTCCACGCAGAGCTGAATCTGACCACACTGGCACGAGCACTGGTAAACAGCTCAAAAAGGACTAAGCCGACCCAGGCAAAGTGATGTGAGTCAGACCGTCCACTGCATATAAGCCTTTTGGTTTGTATATTCAAATATTGTATGATTTTTTTGTTTCTAAAGGGACCCCGTATATAGAAACAGCAATTTGAATGGCTTGGTGCTACATTGTGACCAATGTTTGTCCGCACAAATCGTGATCGAGTGTGATCCTTCAATGAAACACGTTTTATAGTGTATAAAACATTTTTCGCGGTTTATGTAGTGAAATGGAAACTAAACCATCATATTTTCTATTGTCTCCATTCAATCAAACAGAAGAAGTGATTTTTGACAGATCGCGGGAAAATTGTGGGCCGCCTACCAATGTGTAATTGAAACTTACGTGCTAATCGTCGTGAAAATTTCCGTCAAAATTACGACTTTATCCGAAGTTAAATACTTAGCTAAGTAAATGAAATAGGTGGCTTTCGAATGCACTTTTTAAGGAAATACTTTACTAAGATAAGAATTCCTCCTTAAATCGTTAAGTCGACCTTAACCTAAGTAACGATTGTAATCCTGGGCCCAGGTAAAACAAAGGTTTATGCTGTGTTTCACAATCTTAAAGGATATATTAGCCATCTTATAATGAAAAAAAAATGCTTAAAACAAAAGGAAATATTACATGCATCCCCCAAACAACGGAAATATAATCTTATTCAGTGTAGCACAAAAATCTTAGACAGCTTTCAGTTCATAGTTTTTTCAATGTAAAAACTAGTAAATGCAACAGACAAACAGATTTCAAATTCATAATCATGCCGATAGATATTTGTAAACTAAGGCAAAGTGATTGGGTTTTTTTGGGGGTATATAGTTTTTGTTTGATTTGAGGTTTAACGTCCACGTCAACACTGTAAAGGTCATTTTGGAGACGTTGCTTCCAATTTTGTGGGACTTTTACCCGACATTGAGATGAAATGACATCTCAAACCCTGCCTCCCAATGAAACCAATAGGGTTTATATGTATGGACGGTCCGACTCGCACTGCATTGCCTGGGCAGGCTTAGATCCTAAAAACGGGTTACCAGTACTCGTGAGCGGGTGGGTTTCAGCTCTGCGTGGAAGCACCATGCAGCCCATCTATTTCTTCAAGCCCCGATGGACGGGGGCTATATGGGGATTTGTACAAAGGGTATGCATTCATACATTTACATAACTATGAGGTGTTTTGTAACGGTTGTATCTCAGAACCTCCAGTTTGTATATATACAGTCAAATTCCTATATTAAGACAACCTTTGGGACTGTTCATTGACCTTTTCATTACCGACTTTCTGCCGTGGCTTCCTTGATACCGCATGCATCTGATATAGGAATACAATATTTGATTGTCCGGAAACATAAGCTCGGTTCAGATTGTTTGCAGTTTCTGACGCCAAGCCGACAAGAATAGCGCGAGTAACAAATAAACAATGGATCTCGAACAAATCAGTGACAGTCACATGGACACCATGTACGCAAAGCTGTTGAACTTAGGAACACAGTCGATAAAAATTTAATCGGCTATGAGTGATTTTAGTCAGTTACATGTCCGAGATATCCGCTGAAATTTATGGCAGATCTGTCGAGGTTAAATCGAGCTTTAACCGGTCGATGCCAGATTTGACGCAGATGTTGATGGCTTGACGGACGGACGGACGAACGAACGATAAACCGTCTCCTAACCCCGGGGAATAAAAGTCAGTCCTTTTCGATATATCTCAGCCTGACACCCCCTACATTTCGAATTCTTACAGTCGTATAGAGAGTGGGATTTCATTGGCCTAAAATGGCTAAATATATTAAGTGCGTTGCTGTTTAATTGCAGAATGAAAGACAAGCACTGAAAGGAATTAGCATGTGGCTAAGACACGAAACACATAATGACACACTGACGTGCAAAAGTGCAGTTTTATTTGCTTTTTAAGCCATGCCATCACTTCTTTATGCATTGTTTATGCAATTCCTGATCAATAGCAGAGTGTACCGTCACGTTAACAAGTCCGTGTAAGGAAGACCCCTCTAAACCCCACTTTATATAGAGAATCTGGGGTTTACAGGGGTATTTGTTTGTTTGATTTGAGGTTAAACGCCCCCGTCAACACTGTTTAGGTCACTTTGGAGACGTTGCTTCCAATTTTGTGGGACTTGTACCCGGCATTGAGATGTCATGACAGCTCAAGCCCTGCCACCCAATGAAACCAATAGGGTTTATAAGCACGGACGGGCCGACTCTCACCGCTTTGCCTGGGCAGGCTCAGATCTTCTAAGCGGTTTACCTGTACTCGTGTGCGGTCGGTTTCAGCTCTGGGTGGAAGCATAATGCAGCCCATATATTTATTCAAGCCCCGATGGGCGGGGGCCATTACAGGGGTATACATTATTTTTCTTATTTATGCTCCAAGACATAGGTTGTTGGTACTTGTTAGAACCGCCTCAATGAGGCGGTTCTAACAAGGACCCACAACCTACACTGTAAAAACAGTGTTTACAGATTAAACACTTTCTGAGACGCATTTCTTGTCCCGTTTTTTTTATGCGTTTAACGCTTTGATATGTCTCGTTTCTAAACACGTCTAGGAAGGTGTTTAGATATTAAGCATGTATAGGACAGTGACAGGTTTATTAACTGCACATGTTTAGCTCAGAATCATGTTGAAAATCTAAACATGTCTAGAGGTAAAATCATCATTATTCATGTTGCACTTGTCTACAACGCTCTGCTTCCTTGATCCTGGAAACATACTTCTCCCTCAAGAATGAGTGGAATATTGGTGTTTTGTTCCTAATGTATCCAGTTCTCGCGACTCATATTGTCTTTCTAGACCCAAGCTGTGTTCAGAAGACCCACCAACGCCATTTGATAGAAGACCGCGACTGGTAAACGAAACCCGCACACATTCCTTCTTGAATATACCCACACAAACCGCCCAAAACTGCAAAAAAAGGTGAGGAATTGTTGGGGAAAACGCCACAACACGGTCAAAACACATTTAGCGCAACATGTTCAAAACCCGAACATGTGAAATTTAATTATGCTTTAAGGTGTAGTGTTCTTCTTTTCTACCAAAGACATCTTAACCTCCAACATGAACTCACAAATAGTGCACACTGTATGATTGTACTCTAGTTTCGCATAATGAAGGGGAGCCTCTGCGTGAAGATAACGCCGCCTTTATAATTTTGACACCCCCAAACTCTATAATAAAAGGAGTGTTTTATGGGAAAACTACATGTAGAACCACCTCATCCCGAACCTTGATAAAGCAGTTCTAATGAGTAGACTGTAGAGCACACAACCTATATTTTAAACAGACATAAGAAATCAATCCAATTTTTTCATCGACTATAAGTTTCATTTTTACTGGCGTAACAATTAAAAATTAAACAAGTAATAATTAAACTTTACGTGTTCAGGTTTCGAACATGTTTACGCCAAACGTGCCCAGACCACGCTGCGGCACCCTCCCCAACAATCCCTCACCTTTTCTCTTGCAGCCTCAGGCAGCTCACACAAACACACCCAAGAAAGAACACATGCAGGTCTCACCCAACAATCACAATCTTCTACGCCCCCGCCCATATGGGCTGCATGATGCTTCCACGCAGAGCTGAATCCGGCCCGCACACTAGTACTGGTAAACCGCTTAGAGGATCTAAGCCTGTCCAGGAACCGCGGTGCGAGGCGGACCGTCCATGCTAATAAACCCTATTGGTTTCATTGGGCGACAGGGCTTGAGATGTCATTTCATCTCAATGTCGGGTAAAAGTCCCGCAAAATTGGAAGCAACGTCTCCAAAATGACCTTTACAGTGTTGACGGGGACGTTAAACCTCAAATCAACCAACCAAAATCACAATCTTCTATCAAATGGCACTAGCAAGTCTGCTGAACACAACTTGGATAGATCTAGAAAGAAAATATGAGTCGCGAAAACCAATCACATCAAGAACTAAACAAAAATACTCCACTCAACCCTGAAAGAAAAATATGCCCGAAGGACGCACCATATCCTCCACCACTCCATGATCAAAGAAACAAAACGTTACAGACAAACGCAACATGAATAATGATAACTTTACCTCTATTTGATGTTTTTGCAGCTCTGCAACTTTCAGCGTCCGTTCAGCGTTCGTCTACGCGGGAAAATGATCGTTTCGATTTCAGCCGAGACGTGTTTAGACTTTTGACCTGTTTATACTCACAAATACGGCAAAACAAATTACATGTTTTGAAACAACACACTTTTCTAATCATGTTTAGATCTAAATATGTATAAAACACGTTTAACCCATATATGACAATGGAATCTTCCATCTTATAAATTTGGAGTTGTCCATTTTCAATTATAGGGGTGTCAGATTTGTTTTGTTTAATGTAAGTTGTACAAAAATGTATGTTCTTTGAGCAAACAGTGTAGACCCAGATCAGACGCCGCGTTCTGCGGCGTCTGATCTGGGTCTACACTGTTTGCCAACGTCCCAAAAAAGGGCCGCTAGGCATATATGGGTTAATTTCTATACGCTATTTTTACAGTGTATGCTTGAAGTAAAAATAAGAAAAATATCACGGATTTTCTTCAGAAAAGTATCCATTTTGAAGATGTGAAAAATGCACTATGTCGCATGGGTGTGTTATCGTAATGTTTTTTACTAGTTTCAAGTCGTAGTTTGTGCTAAATTCTCCATAAGAGAAACAGGCCTATTCAAGAAAACGCCTTTTCAAGAGCTAAGAATGGTACTTCCTAGTGCCATATTCCTTCTCGTTTGCAGTAAATGTCGACCCCCGCCCATCGGGACTTGAAGAAATAGATGGGCTGCATGATGCTTCCACGCAGAGCTGAAACCGACCCGAACGCAAGTACTGTTAAACTGCTTAATGGATCTAAGCCTGCCCAGGCAAATCGGTGCGTTTCGGCCCGTCCATGCTAATAAACCCTATTGGTTTCATTGGGCGGCAGGGCTTGAGAGGTCATTTCATCTCAAGGTTGGGTAAAAGTTCCACAAAATTGGAAGCAAAGTCTCCAAAATGACCTTTACAGTGTTGACAGGGACGTTAAACCTCAAATCAATCAAACAAACAAACAAACAAAAGCATTAAATGTGTATCACTGTCGTTCTACCGAGTACCCAGAAACCTTGCTTTGTAGTATTAACCCATATCCCGCTGAACCCGATGACCCCTATTTTTGCAGGCAGTGTAGATCCAGATCAGATTGCTGCAGAAGCCATCTGATAGAGATTTACAGTTTGTCATCCAGTTTGCAAACTTGAGTGAAAACGTTGTAACAAGTAAATTTAATGTGATTGGCTAACTATCAGAAATGGGTACGGCTATACTGATTTGTTTTCAGCAAGACAAAGTTTAGTAAGTAAACCAGGCTACATTTAATGGGAATGGAACACATGGCAGATTTTTCCTCCATTTTAAAGGGAGACAACTTTCGGGACTTCCTGTTCGCTTTTTATAAGCCCTGTCCCACTGAAAAGGGGTCTACTCTTAAAGGAAAGAATTTACTACTCAGGAGCAAATTCTTTCCTTTAAGAGTTGACCCTAGTATAGACATGGGAGACAAAATACTTTTGCAGGAGTTGGCTCCTCTGAAGGTGTATCCATTCCCCTTAAAATGTACATCCCTCTATTTCTCCCTTTATGAAGTGGCATTACCAAGAATTTTTATTACTCGGGCTAGTTAATGCTTGCAGTGTTGGTTAGTGTTGTGGTCGGTGGCAAGGTCGGTGTCTCCGTGAACTTAGGAACTGGTTGGTCATACCCATAACATGATTTGCAGGTTGCTGCTGATACGATGTTCTGCTGGGCTGTTGTTAATGTTTGTCGCTGGTGTTTAGCTCTAGTAGATCTCCTTTGGTGGCAAGATATCAGGATTGCCAAACTAATCATTGCCAACATAGCTCCCCCGAACACTATCCCTGCTATCGCGGCAGGGGACAATCTGAAATAGTTGCAATCGGAGTTATCACCGCAGGGATTTTCTCCGAAACATCTCAGTGTTTTATCAATGCATCTTCCATTGCCACACTTAAATTCGTCCGAACTGCAAGTGCCAGTATGAAATGCCGTTATCCATAGAGCAAACTCTTTATGATTGACGGACCAGTTCCCTTGGAAATACAGCTTCAGGTACCTGCCACTTGTAGTGTAAATGTCACTGGGCGTTGTGTGGCCGCAAAATTTTGTGGGCCCGATATAAGGAGATTGTCTTGACATTCCATCATGCAGTTCCAGCCAACGATTACCACAATTTCCGTCGATATTAAGCTCCGCAAAAAAGAACATCATTCGGTCTGTCTTGTTGACTGTCAGCGTCACTTCACAGTTTTGGACAGGACGCATATTCGTGGGTTCTATATGAGTTTGGTCATAGTTACCAAGATTCACAGTGCCATGGTTGCAGTCAAACTTACTCAGGGCGACTGAAAAAAGAAACAAAAAGAAAATAATGGCAAACATATTATTGAATTAGGAATTATTCGGAAAACATAAAATTCGTGTTTAATATACATACCCTGTTGAAAACATAGATGATCGGTATAGCTGGTTCAATCTGACATGAGACTGACCTTTAAGCAAAGAAATTATTAATCAGTGGCATCGCCTAATAGATCGGTTTTCGCAAATTTCTCGTGAAGTTTCGGCATCTCGTGAATGGCGACCCTTTCACACACCTCTATGTATTGAATAACACATTACCATAACACATCCGTGCGACATAGTGCATTTTTCACATCTCTAAATGGCTACTTTTCTGATGAAAAATCATAATATGTTTCTTATTTATACTGCAAACATAGGTTGTTGGTGCTCGTTAGAACCGCCTCAATGAGGCGGTTCTAACGAGTACCTACAACCTATGTCTTGGAGCAGAAATAAGAAAAACAATGTATACCCCCGTGAGCCCCAGTTTTCACAATATAAAGTGGGGTTTAAAAGGGTGTTCATTTTACGGACTTGTTAACGTGATGAACATCGACCTTTTCGGAAGAGGCGAAGATAAATATATGTTTTCAGTCGGGTGTGAAATTATGTAATATAGATCACCAATCTTATGCCAAATTGTTCGAACTATACTTCATATACATATGTTCTTATTGTTGTTGTTGTTGTTGTTTATAATACAGGGTTAATAGGTCAGTCGCCGTCCGTCCGTCGTTAACTTTTCACATTTTCAACATCTTCTCCAGAACCGGAGGTCAGATTATAATAAGCGGACACCTGATGGGAGGCATCATGGTGCCATGGAGATTAAGATTGAGGACTGAGCTGACACTTTATGGGCGGCATAGGGGTGACATGGAGATTCCGATTTGCTAAAACCGTTCCTTTCTGATATCCAAGATGGCCGCCATGGCAATATCTCCCAAACCAAAGGTCAAATCGAGCTGAATCTTGATGGGAAGCATCGGACCGATATGGAGATTTAGATTTGCTAAAATCGTCCGTTCAGAAATCAAACATGCATGCAATGGTGGTCAGCTTGAAATTCTTCAAACGACATCTCTCGAACCCATTACGCTAACACACCCGTGCGATATAGTGCAATTTTTACATCTCCAAAATGGCTACTTTTCTGACGAAAATCTGTGATATTTTTCTTATTTATACTTCAAACATAGGTTGTGGGTACTCGTTAGAACCGCCTCATTGAGGCGGTTCTAACGAGTACCCACAACCTATGTTTTGGAGCAAAAATAAGAAAAATAATCTATACCCCCGTAAACCCCAGTTTTCTCTATATAACGTGGGGTTTAGAGGGGGTCTTCATTTCACGGACTTGTTCACGTGATGACATGGAGATTTGTTTAAATTGGGCAGTTTTGTCATCCAAGATGGCTGCCATGGCGACAGTCTGGAAATTATTAAAGCGACATCTCCTGACGAACCAAAGGTCAGACACAGCTAAGCTTTACGAGAGACATCCGAGCGGCATGGAGACTCAGATATGTTAAACTCGTTTCATTCCGACGTCAAAAATGGCCACCATGGCACCCGTTTTGAATTTCTTCAAACGACATCTCATTGCGTACCAAAAGTGTGATAGGGCTGAAACTTGGCGGGAGGCATCGGGGTGACATGAAAATTTAGATTTGCTAAAATCGGTCCGTTCTGACACATCTTGAAATTCTTCAAACGATTTCTCCCCCCGAACCGATGGTCAGATCGAGCTGGCATCGGGGCGACTTGCTAAAATTGTTTGATTCCGTTATTAAAGATGGCTGTCATGGTAGTCATCTTGAAAATCTTCAAATCACATCAAGTGGAATTGAGCCAAAATTTGATGGGAGACATTGGGGGCGACAGGAATGTTTAGACTTGTTGGAACCATTCTGTTTTGTATTCCAGATGGTTGCCATAGTGGCAGTCTTGAAAATCGTTAAACCACATCTTCTCTCGAAAGCCCAGTCAGCTTGAGTTTAAACTCTTGGGATGCATTTGGGTGACATGATGATTCAGAATTGCTAAAAGTGTTGCATTCCTATATCAAGGATGGTGGCAATCTTGAAATTCTTCAAAGCACATGCACAGTTATCGCAGATCAGATTTGCAGCTCAGGTGTTGTCTGTGAATGCCAGCTTTATTAAGTCCACAAGAAGATTCAATAGTAAGAATGCCCTTTGCATGCTTTTCTTTTTACAAGCGTCCACGTTCACCATAGCTGTGTTTGTGTTGCAGTTGTATTCACATAATCGGGTGATTTGGATGACATTTTTGTTAAAAGAGTATTCCAAAGGCAGGGACAAACGCCAAACTATGCATCCCCACTCTGAATCAAGGTAATCCCTTCCCATCACGTGAACAAGTCCGTGAAATGAACACCCCCTTACACCCCACTTTATATAGAGAAAACTGGGGTTTACGGGGGTAAACAATATTTTTCTTATTTCTGCTCCAAGACATAGGTTGTGGGTACTCGTTAGAACCGACTCAATGAGGCGGTTCTAACGAGTACCAACAACCTATGTTTGCAGTATAAATAAGAAAAATATCACAGATTTTCGTCAGAAAAGTAGCCATTTTGGAGATATAAAAATTGCACTATATCGCACGGGTGTGTTTTCGTAATGCTGAAGCCTAAATCCGCTTGAGCTGCTCAGAAACTTGAGGCAATGCATCAAGCCAACATGCAAATTCAGGCAATGTGATCTGATAGACGGGATGGCCACCAAGGCCCAATGTAATATTATCATAATGAGCCTCATCCAGGTGAGCCATTGCAGGCCCTTTTGGGTCTCTGCTTTGAATTTGAAAGCACTACTATATTTTTTATCTTGAAATGAAGGTATCTATTCATTTCATATTAGTTTTATTTCTAAAACTACGTGTACATGTACACAACAATGACAAGAAAAATATCTTCCAGTTCCTCAAAGAAACATTGTGAAATGATTTTTTGTTTAGCTCACCAGAGCCGAAGGCTCCGGGGGAGCTTATAGTATAGGCATTGGTCCGTCGTCCGTCGCCGTCATCGTCTGCGTCGTCAACATTTTCAAACAACATCTCCTCTGAAACTGCTCGGCCAATTGAAACCAAATTACATGTGGAACCTCTATGGGAAGGGGGAACGAAAGTTTGTTCGGGAGGACTGGGTCACGACCAATATGGCCGCCATGCAAATATAATGTTATTAATCAAGTAATTTCGTATTGGCCCAGGTACAGGTCCGAGGTCTGCTGTATTGGCACGAGGCCGAAGGCCGAGGCCAATACAGCTGACCGAGGACCTGTACCTGGGCCAATACGAAATTACTTGATTAATGACAATTTTATTAATTGACGCAATTAAAAAACATGATTTATGATTTTTGAATATTGGTTGACCTTGTGAAATATAGGATAATCAATTAATAATATATGGTAAAAACCTTTAAAAATCTTCTCAAGAACCGAATAGCCGATGATCTTGAAACTTGGTATGCAGCATCGGGGACTCGGGTCCTACCAAGTTTGTTCAAGTGATGACCTTTGGTTGACCTTGACCTGTTTTACGTCAAGGTCAAATTTGGTCACTTAGACATTTGTATGGAAAAACAGCAAAACAGTGGATTTTTCTGATTGTATGCTAGTGGCATCAGAAATGGTATTTGCAATCCGCTGAATGGAAGTTTATCAGTTTCAGAGGTCAAGGTCATTTACCGACCTTTGTCCAGGACGGCTCAGATTCAGTAATTTTATCTTCTTATTCACTTAAACTACTTGGCCAATTGAAACCAAATTACATGTGGAGCCTCTATGGAATGGGGGAACGAAAGCTTGTTCATGACTTGGTCACATATGGCCGCCATGCCCATATATGGTAACTAGTTTAAAAACTTTCTTCTCAATAACAGAATGGCCGATGATCTTAAAACTTGATATGCAACATCAGGGACTCTGGCCCTATCAAGTTTGTTCAAACGATGAACTTGGGTTGACCTTGACTTGTTTTACGTCAAGGTCAAATTTGGTCAGTTAGACATTTGTATGGAAAAAATGGCAAAACTGTGGATTTTTCTGATTGTATATTAGCTAGTGGCATCAGAAATGGTATTTACAATCAGCTGAATGGAAGTCTATCAGTTCCAAATGTCAAGGTCATTTACCGATCTTTGTCCAGGACGGCTCAGGTTCAGTATTTTTATCTTCTTATCCACTTAAACTACTTGGCCAATTGAAACCAAATTATATGTGGAGCCTCTATGGAATAAGGGAACGAATGTTTGTTCGTGAGGACTGGGTCACATGGCCAATAAGGCCGCCATGCCCATATATGGTAAAAACCTTTAAAAATCTTCTTCTCAAGAACCGAATGGCCGATGATCTTGAAACTTGGTATGCAGCATCAGGCACTCTGCTTTACGTCAACGTCAAATTTGGTCACTTAGACATTTGTATGGAAAAATGGGACAACAGTGGATTTTTTCTGATTGTATATTATCTAGTGACATTAGAAATGGTATTTACAATCAGCGGAATGGAAGTTTATCAGTTCCAAAGGTCAATGTCATTTACCGACCTTTGTCCAGGACAGCTCAGATTCAGTAATTTTATTTTCTTCTTCACTTTAACTACTTAGCCAAATTACATGTGGAACCTCTATGGAATGAGGGAACGAAAGTTTGTTTGTGAGGACTGGGTCACATGACCAATATGGGCCGCCATGCCCATATATGGTAAAAACCTTTAAAAATCTTCTTCTCAAGAACCGAATGGCCGATGATCTTGAAACTTGATATGCAACATCAGGGACTCTGGCCCTATCAAGTTTGTTCAAATGATGAACTTGGGTTGACCTTGACTTGTTTTACGTCAAGGTCAAATTTGGTCAGTTAGACATTTGTATGGAAAAAAATGGCAAAACTGTGGATTTTTCTGATTGTATATTAGCTAGTGGCATCAGAAATGGTATTTACAATCAGCTGAATGGAAGTCTATCAGTTCCAAATGTCAAGGTCATTTACCGATCTTTGTCCAGGACGGCTCAGGTTCAGTATTTTTATCTTCTTATCCACTTAAACTACTTGGCCAATTGAAACCAAATTATATGTGGAGCCTCTATGGAATAAGGGAACGAATGTTTGTTCGTGAGGACTGGGTCACATGGCCAATAAGGCCGCCATGCCCATATATGGTAAAAACCTTTAAAAATCTTCTTCTCAAGAACCGAATGGCCGATGATCTTGAAACTTGGTATGCAGCATCAGGCACTCTGCTTTACGTCAACGTCAAATTTGGTCACTTAGACATTTGTATGGAAAAATGGGACAACAGTGGATTTTTTCTGATTGTATATTATCTAGTGACATTAGAAATGGTATTTACAATCAGCGGAATGGAAGTTTATCAGTTCCAAACGTCAATGTCATTTACCGACCTTTGTCCAGGACAGCTCAGATTCAGTAATTTTAGTTTCTTCTTCACTTTAACTACTTAGCCAAATTACATGTGGAACCTCTATGGAATGAGGGGACGAAAGTTTGTTTGTGAGGACTGGGTCACATGACCAATATGGGCCGCCATGCCCATATATGGTAAAAACCTTTAAAAATCTTCTTCTCAAGAACCGAATGGCCGATGATCTTGAAACTTGGTATGCAGCATCAGGGACACTGGCCCTACCAAGTTTGATCAAATGATGACCTTCGCTTGACCTTTAACCGGTTTTATGTCAAGGTCAAATTTGGTCACTAAGACATGTGTATGGAAAAATGGCAAAACAGTGGATATTTCTGATTGCCTGGTAGGCTGTGACATCAAAAAATGATATTTGCAGTTAGCTGAATGGAAGTTTATCAATTCCAAAGGTCAAGATCATTAATGACCTTTGTCTTTGATGGCTCAGATTCAGTTTTTTTTATTTTCTTCTCCAGTAAAAGAGCTATGCTGATTGAAACCAAATTACATGAAAGCCTCTATGCGGTGGGGCAATTAAACATTATTCATGGTATTGTTGTCACATGACCAAGATGGGCACATTGCCTGTATATGGTATAAACTACATGACCTCTGGTGAGCGTAGTGGCCCACGGGCCTCTTGTTTAATATTTTGTTTCACTTAATCGCAATTTTATAATATG
The DNA here is from genome assembly GCA_963580285.1 of Lucinisca nassula. Classification (NCBI taxonomy): domain Eukaryota; kingdom Metazoa; phylum Mollusca; class Bivalvia; order Lucinida; family Lucinidae; genus Lucinisca; species Lucinisca nassula. Next base: position 54,410,012 of record OY757010.1, read on the forward strand.
CCGTTGCAAACACCATTTATTAAATCACAGTAAAATGGCTAGATATGCTCCGTAACGTTACACTTAACGACGACCTTAATGACGTCGCGTTTACATAATGCGGAAATATTTTGTAAAACACAATCGTGAATATAATGCGTTTTAAATAAATGTCATATCAATTTTGCATTCGTGTTTGTGTATAATAAAGTTAATTAAACGAAGTGGGGGGGGGGGGGGGGGGGGGGGTACATTACGAAAACACGCCTATACAAGTACACAGTAAATTTTACCGACGAAAAAATGAAAAATTTAAGATGAAAAAAAAGTGTGATATTTTTCTTATTTCTGCTGAAAATACAGATTGTGGGTACACGATGAGGCGGTTCTAACAAGTACCCACAATCTATACTTTAGAGCAAAAATACGAAAAATAAGGTTTACCCCTGTAAACCACAGTTTGACTATAAAAAAATGGGGGTCAAGGGGGTCAAAATTGTATACAGTAGGCATGATGTCGTGATGAACATCATGTGAACTAGTCCGTGAAACGAAGACCCCCCTATACCCCACTTTATATAGAGAAAACGGGGGTTTACGGGGGTATACGTTATTTTTCTTATTTTTACTCCAAAACATAGGTTATGGGTACTCGTTAGAACCGCCTCAATGAGGCGGTTCTAACGAGCACCCACGACCTATGTTTGCAGTATTTATAAGAAAAATATCAGGGATTTTCTTCAGAAAAGTAGCCATTTTGGAGATGAGAAATATGCACTATGTCGCATGGGTGTGTTATTGTAATGAAATGCGAGGCTTCAGAAAAGGCTCCTTTTTCCTCGACTCGTTTAATAATGTCAATAATAAACGAAAACCCATGTAAAATCCTCTATTTATATATTTAGTTTATATTAATTTATTTTAGTTCGATTGCGATGGAAGCTTCAAGATTATTTAATTGCTCTCGAACACTCATTCCTCGTGAAAGAGTACTAATCATTCTAAGATTTATGTTTCTCAAACACGAGAGCGACACCCCCCCCCCCCCAAAAGACCTGGAACCAGTTGTTCAAAACTAACGACATCGTGAGTTAACAAATTGCTAAAGCTTTTATAATATAATATGGAAAATAAACCATTGGCAATCGTTTCGCTAAAAAAAATGTAAGCAGGTCACTTTTTCAGCAAACATTAACTCACTGTATTACATATTTACATGTAACTTGCATGGACAGTTGATATTTTGACCGCAAAAAGAGGATGCTTTGCACAACTGGGCCCTGGTTGTTTGAGCTTGCTTGTTTGATTTGAGGTTTAACGTCCCCGTCAAAACTGTATAGGCACTGTGTTGGAGACGTTGCTTCCAATTTTGTGGAACGTTTGCCCGAATAGGGTTAATAAGCATGGACGGCCCGACTCGCGCCGCTTTGCCCGGGCAGGCTTAGATCCTCTAAGCGGCTTACCAGTTCCCGTCAGCTCTGCGTGGAAGCATCATGCAGCCAATATATTTCTTGAAGTCCAGATGGGCGGGGCCGGGTTGTATGAATAACGCATTATTTACGTGTCTGCATGCAGCAATGACTCTTGCGAGATCACTAGCATCTACAACATATAGGTTGTTGGTACTCGTTAGAGTCACCTCAAACGAGCACCTACAACCTATGTTTGGAGCATGAATAAGAAAATTATCACACATTTTCTTCCGAAAAATAACCATTTCACGGACTTGTTCTCAGCAGGCACACGTCGCTAGGACAACGTCAAATCAACGTCGGTGCAACGTCATGACGTTGCACCGACGTTGATGTGACGTTGTATTAACGTCATGACGTTGTACCGACGTCGATGTGACGTCACTATTACGTCATGTGCCTGCTGGGGAGATAAGTCATTACACTAATACACCTGTGCACTAAAATGGCCTTTACCTCATACTTTGAATATAAATTCTGAAAACTTGGAACCCATTTTAGAAATATGAAACTAAGCGTTACATGGATATATACATACATTAATTTCTCCACCTTTTGCATATACCATATAGGTCCACAGCTCATGGAAGAAACTTCTTTCTTATATGACCACGTGGCAGCTTTCATGTGTGACCACAAAACATGGTGACATATTGTTCACAAATAACAAATTTCAAACACATTGTCAAAGACAGCTGTCAAGATATTTTGCTGTCATCAATATCAAGCTCCATCGATCTGCATCCCCCCCCCCCCACAAATTTCAATCAGTTCAGCCGTAGTGCAGAGAGGTTCGGCCACACTGTGAGGGGACACCATAGATGTCTCGAAGTAAAGAAAAATACTAATCAAACAAAAACATAGCTGAAGAGAGTTTCCTTGCAGTATCATGAGTAATTGCAACATAAAATGTGTTCTTTAAAAGGGTTATACTTAGAGACGTTTTCTCATGTCAGCTAAGTTTAGAAACCGTTTATACTACGTACATAACTATTTCGATCGTACTTTCTCTTCGGTGGTGTTGTCGAATGTGCACAGTACTGGTTACATATAACCCCACGGGCCTCCGTTGCCTAGTGGATAAGAGCGCTGACTCTTAATCATTAGGTCTCTCGCAGCTGTGGGTTCGAGCCTGGCTGCAAATTCTGCAACGGAAGGTCAGGTGGTTTTTCTCCGGGTACTCTGGTTTTCGCCCACCTCCGATTAACGATCGGCTCGATATGAGTGAACTAATCTTGACAGGGCCGTAAAACCAAAACAAAAAAAAACACACAAAAAAAAAAACATATAACCCCGCCAACGGAAAGCGTGGAAAGAGAAACTGACCGATCCGTATGACCTGTGCTGTTTACATCACATAAACACGCCTATATACTTCTGACCCCCTGGAACCCCACTTTTATACAGTTAAAACTGGGTTTACAGGGGTCTACATTATTTTTCCTATTTCTGCGGTTCTGACGTGTACCCTCAATCTATATTTTGAGCAGAAATAAGAAAAATATCACAATTTTTTATCTGAAAATTGTCATTGTTTCAGCGGTAAAATTTACAATATATTTGAATAGGCATGTTTTCATAATAGTTCAAATAAAACCAAATAGCCTAAGGGAGGCTATTAATAAAGATAAAAAAAAATAAAAATAAAATAAAGTAAAGTAAAATATTTACATCGACTTACCCCAAGTTACACCTGACACATATGAATACATGCAATTAAGAATAAATAAATTTACTAATACAGACTTGTCCATGTTAAAGTGAAAAATGTTAAAGTCAGAACTATCGGACATCCATTATATGTGAATTTTATTTACCTACCACACACGTCATTTGATATGTGCCTATGCACACGGCCTGGTGAATGCGGTCCACGCTGATTGTATCTAGGCAACATTATCACTCGTTTTTCTTATTTTGTTTTCTTTTCTTAAAGTTTTCGACTCGTACCCGATCCAACCGACCGGCTAAGACTATGATGAATCCGTACACACTGATATGAGTCTTCGCAAATCGCACATATCTTTTCTTGTACACCGTCTGTTATTTTTGGACCAAGCATGTGACTTATTACGACATACTACAGTAATTACGAATTGGACGTGAAAATTCTGTAGCTACAAGCATAACAGTAAAATTACTCATTATCATATGATGTCGCGTCTGAGAGTGTAATAACGCCATGTATGTAATATTTTCGATAATCCACCTGTGGATTAAATATGCCAATTAGCTACATACGTCCCGTTACGTTTCATGTACGATTTCCTTAACGACGTCGCGTTTACTAAGGTCGGAATATTGATATTTTTGTAAACAATCGTGAATAAAATGCGCTTTAAATGTCATAATTATGATAATAAAATAGAATCTTGCATTCGTGCTCATGTATTATTGAATTTATTTAACTCGTTGAGGAAAAGGGATAAAATGCTCGGCAAAGCCTCGCATTATATCCCTTTTCCTTAACACGTTTAATAAATTCAATAAAACATGAACACTCATGTAAGATCCTCTACTTCTGACTGTAATGAAATCAACCTATTTCTTGGTACATTTCACATTAGGCAGCTGGTGATGTCAGACTGACCCAGTCACAAGAAATAAAATATGCATTTGGCAGAAGACAAATCATGCCCGCACAATATGACTGCAGCACCGGCATAATCTAAGAGCGAGGGTTCTGGCCAGACGATATCAATTCAATACACATTACGATAACACATCCGTGCGACATAGTGCATATTTCTCATCTCCAAAATGGCTGCTTTTCTGATGAAAATCCATGATATTTTTTTTTATAAATTAAAATAGTGCAAACATAGGTAGTGGGTGCTCGTTAGAACCGCCTCACGAGTACCCACAACCTATGTCTTGGAGTAAAAATAAGAAAAATAATGTATACCCCCGTAAACCCCCGTTTTCTCTATATAAAGTGGGGTATAGGGGATGTTCATTTCATGGACTAGTTCACGTGATGATCCAGTGCTCCCACCAACACAAACAAACAGTGATGTTTAACTGACTTGTATTTGTTTTCTTTGATTTGAGGTATTTTGTTTGATTTGAGGTTTAACGTCCCCGTCAACACTATTTAGGTCATTTTGGAGACGTTGCTTCCAATTTTGTTGGATTTTACCCGACATTCAGACGAAATGACATCTCAAGCCCTGTCGTCGTCCAATGAAACCAGTAGGATTTATATGCATGGACTGTCCGAAATGTACTACATTTTCTGGGTAGGCTTAAGTAAGGAAGGGCGAGGATTTTGGCCGCGTAAAATCGATTTAAGCCCTCCAGTGAATTATATTTTACTGACCGTTCCAAGGCGGTTCTTCTGGAACGGTTTATTTCTGTTGTAGTTCGTCTTTGAATCGCTTATATCTTTTAGTTTTGAATAGCCAATTTGCAATGTTGTCAAAAAGTAACTGTCCTTTAAGCTTTCCGTTATTGATGTTTCTGTTAGGGTCTAGTCATTACCCCCTTAAACCCCACTTTTATATAGTAAAACTGTTGTTTACAGGGGCAAACCTTACTTGTCTTATTTCTGCTCTGATAAAAAAGATTGTGGGTACTCGTTAGAACCGCCGCCTCATTTCTAAAGAGTACCAAAAATCTATATTTTGAACAGAAAAAATTAAAAATATCACACTTTTTCATCTTAAATTTTCGTGTGTTTTTTCGGCAGTAAAGTGTACAATAATTTGTATAGGCGTATTTTCGGATCACCGGGGGCCCGTTAGGTCATCGTCATTCTTAGGGACAGAAACTGGGTTTTTTGTCTTTCTACTTGTGATATTTTGTGGTTCCGTTCCTTTACTGATGGTTGTGCGTCTTTATTACGATAACACACCTATGCGACATAGTGCCTTTTTTCACATCTCCATAATGGCTATTTTTCTGATGAACATTCGTTATATTTTTTTCTTATTTATACTGCAAACACAGGTTCTGTGTGCTCGTTAGAACCGCCTCATTGAGGCGGTTCTAACGAGTACCCACAACCTATGTATTGGAGTGAGTGAGTGTTTGGGTTTTACGTCCCACCAACAGATAAGGTCATACGGAGACGGGACCTCGATTTAAAGACCCATCCAAAAGTCTGGAGAAGCCCGGGATCGAACCTGCGACCCCTGGTTTACAAGGCGAGTAGCGTAACCACTACACCACGGAGGCTTCTACCTATGTATTGGAACAGAAATAAGAAAACGTATACACCCGTAAACCCCAGTTTTCTCAATATAAAGTAGGGTTTTAAGAGGTGTTCATTTCACGGACTTGTTCATGTGATATTTCCCTTTGGTGTCTTAGATGGAGGGTACGGTTCTTGATCATTTTGAAAATAAGCATAAATGTTGGAATACTTGGTTCATCACGAAAACACGCCTATATAAATTTGACCCTCTTGAACCCCACTTTTTTTAGTAAAACTGGGGTTTACAGGGGTAAACCTTATTTTTCTTATTTCTGCTCTAAAATATAGCTTGTGGGTACTCGTTAGAACCGCCTCATTTTCTTCGGCGGCAAAGGTCACCATGTATCTGTATAGGCGTGTATTTGTAATGCTTACGATAAAACAGCAGGTTTAGAGTATCAATACACAGCTTTTTCAACGATTCTTAGACTACATAAAAAAAAGATAGGCGAAATTCGCTGTGCAACATTTTCACGGCCAATCGTAAAGTATGATATTAGGTTCAAAAATAGGTTATCTCTAATAATGTTGTTACATGTATAGATATTTTTAAATGTTGGAAAATTCACTAGTCATTGTTATCAGCGGGGTAAGTTATCACGCGACCAAGTTATCAGGCAATGTCAACTATTCTATTTATATTAGCTTAAAAAATCCGCCACTGCACATTACGAAAGCACGCCTACACAAATACATTGTTTTTACCGCAAACAAAAAAAAAACAAAGATTTTAGGATGAACTAGAAATAAATGTGTCAATACGACACAGATGCCCCCGCCCAAGGGCCACCTCACTCCAAAAGACTCATATTACAATAACACCTGCATAGGATAGAATAACTCTCCTGAAAAAGTTTCCTTGTGGTAATTGGCATAGGTTGGGATATGCCAAATTAAACCTTTGAAAAGCAACTATCATCATACCAAATATGAACTCAATCTATCAAATGGTTTAGAAAATATGAGCTCTTAAAATGTTAAAAATAAAAATTTCTAAGTCTGGAACCTTGACCTTGAGGTCATGCATCAAGAAAACACGCCTATATAATTTTGACCCCCCTTGAAACCCCCTTTTATATAGTAAAACATGGGTTTCCGGGGGTATACCTTATTTTTCTTATTTCACCATTTTTCATCATAAAATTTTCATTTTTTCGGCGATAAAGGTGGCAATGTATTTGTATAGGCATGTTTGCGTAATGGGGAAAGAGGCGGGGGTCATGGCTGAATGAAACTTTTGCACTGTATCTATCATCATTCCAAATATGAAGCAAATCCATCAAACGGCTTAGGAAATATGATCTCTAAAAAGACATAACATAAAAATTTCTAAGTCTGTGGCCTTGACCTTGAGGTCAGGGGTGGGGGTATGGCTGAATAAAACTTTAGGACCTGTAACTATCGTCAAACCAAATATGAAGCAAATCCATTATATAGTTTGAAAAATATCAGCTATTAACATACTTAATTTGAAAATTTCTATGTCTGTGACCTTGCCCTTGAGGTAATGTTTATGGGTGGGGGTACTGATGAATATCACTTTGGACCTTTATCTATGATACCACCAAATATAAACACAATACATCATACGGTTTGGAAAATATGAACTCTTAAAAAATCAACATTCAAAATTTCTAAGTGTGTGATCTTGACCTTGAAGTCTTAGGCATGTGTGGGGGTATTGCAAAAAAAACCTTTGGACCTGTATCTATCATCAGAACAAATTTATTTAAGCCAAATCTGCCATATGGTTTGGAAAACACTAGCTCTTTGAAAACCTTAACATTAAAAATTCTAAGTCTGTGACTTTTACCTTGAGGTCACGGGCATGGGCGGGGTATTGCTGAATGAATCTTTGGACGTACATCTATCATCGTAACAAATATGAACCAAATCAATCATAAAAGTTCAGGTTCTAACTGGTACAAATATCTTAACCTGAGTCTTAAAAATTAAAAAAATCTAAGTTGGTGATCTTGACCTTGTGGGCGTGAGAGGGGATATTGCTGAATAAAACTTTGCAACTATATCTATCATCATGCCAAATACATGTATGAACAAAATCCATCGTATGCTTTGGTAGATATAAGCTCTTAAATAATAAGGTTCTACCTGATACAAATAGCTTAACCCGAGTCTAAGTCTATGGCCTTGACCTTGAGGACAAGGGCATGAGTGGGGGTATTGCTGAATAAAACTTTGCACCTATATATATCATCATACCAATTATGAACAAAACCCATCTTATACTTTGAAAGATATGATCTTGAATAAAAAGGCTCTACCTGGTACAAATACCTGAGTCTTCACCATTAAAAATTTCTAAGTTCATAACCTTGACCTTGAGGTCAAAGGCACGGATGGGGGTAGTGCTGAATAAAACTTTGGACCTATATCTATCTGCGATCCAAACATACTCTCCGATCATTGCATACTTTAATTCTCTATATACAGGAATAAAAATATCTACACTGCGTAAAGCGAAGAAAAGGAGGAAGGCGATGAATGCTTGCATAAGAGGTACGTATACATGGGCAGATACAAAAAAAACAACAATGCATATTTAATTTCAATGGGGTAGAGAATGAACTTTCAGGTTTGGTCTGAGGGATTCATTGTCTCAATTTTCAAATAAGAGGGACATGATGGCCCTGGATCGCTCACCTGATCCATAGAGTAATAAGTGGGTCCCGAGGAGGGCCATTATTGGCCCCAGGGTTATAATGTGCATAACGTTGAGAGAGGTCTAAAAAGATGAAGCTTCATACCAAGTATCAACAAAGGCTATAATTTGAACAATCTTGGCAAAGGTCCACTAGATGAAGCTACATACCAAATATCAAAGACCTGGGCCTTTTTAAAGATATTCCCTACAGTATTAGATGTTCGGTCTGTATTCACTGCCTTGCCGCCCCCACCCCCTACCCAAAAAGTTATCTTTAGAAACAAGCGCCGTACGATTACCAGACGGTCTTCGGACGGCATCCGCACGGACTTCGGACGGTGCCATTTATGTAAATGATGTGTGAAAAATCTTTTGACCGGTGTTGTCTGATGTCGGGAAAAAGGCCAAAACCAGCGGTGTACTCCCGATTACCCCATGTACCCGGATACCGGCCGATCTTTGTGACCATAGCATTAGTCGTTGGTTGTACAGGGAACTGTCCCATCACGAAAACACGCCTATATAATTTTGACCCCTTGAACCCCACTTTTATATAGTAAAACTGGGGTTCACAGGGGTCAACCTAATTTTACTTATTTCTGCTTTAAAATATAGATGGTGGGTCCCCATGAGAGCCGCCTCACAATCTATATTTTGAGCAGAAATAAGAAAAATATCAAAATTTACGATGAAATTTTTAGGCGTGTTTTCGTGATGCTATTGGTTATCTACTTGTTTAAGTTATGCTGTTGCTTTGTGTGCACTCTTTGAACAAATCACGACTGAGTTCTGGCAACGTAAAATCGATTTAAGCGCACCTCTCAACTCCCAGTATGAAGCGTTTTACTTACCATTCTGTTTCTTTTATTCTGTTGTGTTTTTTTTTCTTATAGTGCACTTTCGCATGGATAGCCGTTTGGCCATTTTGTGAGAAAGTAACTGTCCATCACGAAAACATACCTATATAATTTTGACCCCCTTGAACCCCACTTTGATATAGTAAATCTTGGGTTTTACAGGGGTAAACCTTATTTTTCTTATTTCTGCTCTAAAATATAGATTGTGGGTACTCGATAGAACCGCCTCGATGAGGCGGCTCTAACGAGTGCCCACAATCCATATTTTGAGCAGAAATAAGAAAAATATTACAATTTTTCATCTTAAAATTTTCATCTTTTCGGCGATAAAGGTAACAATGTATTTATATAGGCGTGTTTTCGTAATGCCTTTCGGCTTTCCGCTTGTGACGTTTTCATAACGGTGAAGTATGTTGGTGTTTCTTTCCCTCCGTTGTTTAGAAGGGGAAGTGTGAAGTAATTTTATTGACCCCTGGTAACTGCCTTTACTTCTGTATTATTTCATACAGATTTGACAGTTTCATATGATAACCGATGTATGTTTAGGCGTTTATAACGGTGTTCACGAGTGATTTGTACATGTATTTTTGAAATGGATATAAAGGTTACGTATTTATAGATCGGTTCCCTTGTCGTAAATGTCTCCGCTAGGTGGCTACAACATAACGATTGGTAGCTAGCAGAAGCCAGTACGTATATTTATAGCATAAGCACTGACGCGGTATTCGAATAACCATAGTTCAACAAGGTAACTGCTGAGTCAGTCCTACCTATCGATACTTAGTATACTGATATAATTTATAATAATTAATTTTACATTGACTAGTGAAATTCTTATCAGTATCTTGAAATATGTATCTTTACAATTTACAACGAGTAATACACAGGCAGCTGGCCCACTACGACAGTATTTTACATTAACAGCTGCGCTTTTCTAGGCATGCGCAGTGGTAAGAGTAGGATTCTCTGCCTCAAATCAATAGACACATCCAAACACTACGTCATCACTCAATAATACTATTTGCCGGGCCTGACCCGTGGTTGGCAGAAGACGTCTTTGGGCGTTAATCGCCATTGTAAATGCGATATTATTTTCTCTAAACTTGTATTTTGTTTGGAATCGAAATGACAAAATTGACCTTTAAACTTTTATAATAGACATGTATTGGCTAGTAATTATTGGTTTCTAGAAGATTGAGGATGTTTTGATGATTCAATTACCTATTAAACTTATACAGGTAACGAGGCGGGACGGTCTTAATTATTTGTAATAAAAATGCGCAAAACGAATGACTAAACGCGGAAGATGCATGAATGAGCTCTAAAATATATTTATCTACTCATTTTAAGTGTAATTTGATCGATTGTCTGTGACAATCAACTAAAATATGCCCGAAATATTGAACCTATTTACAATGTGTTTATATGGAACCAGGGGCTTTTTGCCAACCACGAAAGATTGTAATCAAAAGGAAAAGTAATTTTGCGCATGCGCAATGACAGGTAAACAAGGTCACGTGTCAAAACATTGGATCCGTCTATATACTCGCTACCTATCGTTATGTGCGTACCGAATGAAACTGAAAATGAATAACGCATTAATTCGTACATTACGGACACACGCCTATAAAAAAAATAACATTTTAACCTTTATCGCCGAAGAAAATGAAAATTTTCAGATGAAAAATTGTGTTAGTTTTCCTTTTTCCGCTCAAATTATAGATTGTGGGCACACGTTAGAATCGCTTCACCGAGGCGGTTCTAACGAGTACCCACAATCTATATTTTAGAGCAGAAATAAGAAAAATAAGGTTCAACCGAGTTTTACTAAATAAAAGTGGGGTTCAAGGGGTTCAAAACTATATAGGAGTATTTTCTTGATGAACATCAAAAAGAGCTGAACGACGATAAGGCATCTAAGGCTTTACCTGACACTTTAAGTAAAGCTTTGTAGCCATATACATGTATATTACATTTTACTTAAAATTTAACACATACAATGGAAAAAGTCTAAGGCAAGTTTGTATTACATACCTAAGGTGTTTAAAACACTCTAATGATCTCTAAATGTTGTTTATAAAGTAGTGTCGTCTTTACACGTTTCATGTTTTAATTTTGCCTGTCTGTCAAGATACATTTTTCGTATATTTCCGCCAGCCATTATGAAAGCGCTAGCCAGTATGGCTGATCCTCCAAAATAAAACGCACCGTCAAAAGAACCATATATATCCTTAAGTAAACCTGAAACACATGAACCAAAGTAAAATTATCAGGATAATGTGGTACTTTATGTAATCATTGGGCATACTTCAATCCAAACACAGAAGAAAATTTAACGATTGTGAACGGTAAGACGGACTTAAATATGTCTGGTCGTTCTTTCGCTGTGCGATATACGGATGTCATATGACCAAAAGGCGGTGAACATCACGAAAACATGACCCCCACTTTTATAATTTTAAAACCGAAACTGTTTTTTTTTTATGTGTAAACCTTCGGGCACTGAGCCCTTCACTAATAAGCTCTGGCAATTCGTAGGACCGGGTATTGGCGTAGTGTTTGTCATTTTTTGACAATGAAACGTAAAATTGAGTGAAGGCAATGCTCAGAAATCGATAAAATTAACCCACATCTCCCATCAGAGACACCAAGGGAAAGAAGACAAACATGAAACAACTAAACCCTAATGGAAACCTCACTAGCGGAAAGCCAAAAGGACGGTTACTTTCCCACAAAATGGCCAATTGGCTATCGAAACCAAATAATATAAGCAATACACACACTCAAAGACAAGTCATAAAAAACCGCGACAAAAGAACCGTCTTCGAACGGTCAGTGAACCGAATTCCACTGAGGGACCTAAATCGATTTAACGTGGCATCAATCCTCGCCCTTACTTCCGTCGCGATTTAGACAAATTATTTGTTCATTTCGCATAAAGGCCTCCTAACTCATCAGTGCAATATCTCCGTGAACACAGAAATCAATCAACCACAGACATAAAAACAACGGTGAGGACTCGACAGCAAGAAACCACTGAAACGCTGGAGCAAAAGGAAACCAACAGTTAGAGTCCGATGGGCCCGACCAGGGACAGAGCATCAGGCACCAACGAACATTATATAAATTAGATTCTCTCTTATTCTCAGTAAAGTAGAAGTAAACCAAAGATCAGGAATCGATACAATTAACTTACTCCACCCATCAAAGACACCAAAGGGAAAGAAACACAAACATTAAGCGACCAGACCATAATGGAAACCTAAAGAAAGGAAGGCCATAAGAACAGTTACTTTCCCACAAAATGGCCATATGGCCATCCAAAATAAAAAGACACAAGTGATACACACAGTAAGTAACAAACAACACCATAAATAAACCGCCACAGAAGAACCGCCTTGGAACGGTCAGTGGAAAGATTTCCACTGGGGGGCTTAAATCGATTTTACGTGGCCACAATCCTCGCCCTTACTTCCGTCGCGATTTAGACAAATAATTTGTTCAGTCCGCATGAAGGCCTCCTAACTCATCAGTGCAACATCTCCGTGAACACAAAAAAATCAAAGAACCACAGAGGTGAGACAACGGTGAGGACTCGACAGCAAGAAACCACTGAAATGCTGGAGCAAAAGAAAACCAACAGTTAGACTCCGATGGGCCCAACCAGAGACAGAGCATCAGTAAGCCTTTACGCTGGAACCGTCAACGAATCTGAGACCTGGCCCACCGGCGTGCAATTAAAGAAGGAAGCAAAGTTGTCAACCGTGATTGGGTTAACTACCATGCACGCTGTCTGTCGTATAACATTTCTGTTGTACCCAATCTTTTTATACCGAATAATGATTTTACGAAATTGGATGCTAAATGGCATTGCAATTATATATTTTTTCTGAACTTATATACTAAGTCACCATAAAATTAAGAGTTCCGATAGACCTTGTTGCAGAAGAGATTTATGTCCAACACTGAATTTTGAAATTAAACCGGAATGACGTCTATAAAAAATTGAAAAGGCTTTGCGTAGTTTATGATACCGATAACCCTTATAAGAAGTTTAGCAGTTAATTATATGTATTACGAATTTTGAAGTCAGTTACATGACTAGACACTCTGGCAAATAGAATTACGAAATATAAATGCCACAGGATGCCACACTAGGAACATCGCCTACCAAGAAAGGAAAATTTACAATCTCAAAATCAAAATCATCGCGTTTATCATAAATTTTGCAAGAAACAAATCCATCTACAACAGATAGGTGTAAATCCAACATCGGGCCTCGGTATCAGACAAATTTGCTTTATGTAAATGAAGTTTTGGGGGATTGTGGGGGTGGTAAATTTAGCTTATCAAAACATCCAAACAGGCTTTGCGAATATATATTAAATAATCCAAATATCTAAAAGTCGAGCTAAAGGCTTCAATGATTTCAGATTGATTTTCAACGGAAAGGGACATCATGAAGTCTCTTTCATAACAAAACAAAGAACAGATCAGCCATAAGGGGTGCACAATATGTACCCATCGGGATACCCACGACTTGTCTAAATAACTTAGTACCAAATCGTATGTAAATATTATCGAGTAGAAAGGTGAGAGCTTCACATACTTTCTGACATGACCATATAGTATAATGTTTATGCTCTTCAGAAGTGAAAAAAGCATTTATTGCATAACATGCAAGATAGAGGGAGCCTTCCCTATGAAATGTCCATTTATTTAAATCATTGAGTTTTGTTTGATAAGATTATGAGGAAGAGTAGTGTAAAGGGTGGTAGACAAAGTTGAAGCACGAAAACGTCTGAATTTCAATGTATTTTAAACTTTATTTGAATTTTCATAGACAAAAACAGATTTCTCCCTGATCTTTCAAAGACTATGTCGCAATATTTAATCACATGTTCCTTGATGGCAGTAAAACATGAAGTTAAAAATTTGGAGAGTTCAGTTGTGGTACAAGAGCTTGAATTTGCAATAAACAGTGCTTTGTATGTTTTTTATGAAGTTTAGTTAACCGATTTGTCTTGGCCTTCTGTATCACATACAGCAAACTTGGTAGCTGAATGACAAATGTGGTCATCAACAAAAGCCCTCTCTACAGCCAAAGATTGCAGCTCAGAGGCCTTAGTGCCATCATGTTCTTGTTGAGGGTGTAAACATAGTGGAGCATTCAAACAACGGCCACATTGTTAGAAGCTTTATCTGCTGGAGCCAAAACAAACCTCTTATGAAATTCTTGATTACCTTATTTAAGGTGACTTAAAGACGTCTTAGGTTTAGGAGGTAATAAGCTCGTATTTTGAGAGTAGAAAGAAATGCGTTTTTTTTTCACTAGTTTCAGAATGCTAAGTTTCCATTCTTTTAGAGCTTTATGCTCAACATACTCTCGTTTACACCATCGAATACCAATTCATTCAAGGCAGCAGCGATTTCATCTCTAAACTGATTGAAATCAATTTTAGAAGGAAATCGATATTTCGGTCCTTTAGAAATTATATTTCGTATCCTAGAATCAGGAATGATTTTAAATTGCCAGTAATAATATGACCAGCAGAAGGATAGCAATACATTTTTTTTCAATCACAGGAATCAGTAGTGTTAGTGTCAATATCAAGATCAGAAACAAGTAATAATATGACCAGCAGCAGGATAGCAATACAATGAAGTTTTACAATCACAGATATCAGGAGTGTTAGTGTCAATATCAAGATCAGAAACAAGTTCAAACCTGCCATTACTATAAGGGAGATATGGTTATGTGATCATGTGCTCTAGTTAGCCTGAATGTTGCTTTTTAGTAGTATTTCGATCTAGTCATGTTTGGACAATTAAAATATATTTTGTCTGTATGCCAGACAAAATGGAGACATTAATGGGATTAACATTTGGAATTACAATACGGTATTTTGAACATTTTCCGTCTTTATATCAATATACACGCTCGGCGTTATGACGACTTAAAACTGGTACGTTATTAAAACGGTATCACTGGATATTTTGATGAAAACTATGTCATGATGAACGATTGTTTCACCGTCAAATGGGACATTATTCTCTAATGAGGACCCTAGAAAAATAAGTAGCTTTACGTTTTTTTTTCTTACCAAATTTTAAACCGTTACTACGGTTAAAAAAAGCAATTATGTAAAATTGGCCAGCTCTTTTATGCACTTTACACAATCTAAAGTAAAAAACAAAATTGAAGTTCCCTTAATACTTAAAATGCTAATGAATTTCTACCTTATTGGACGGAAAACGGGACTTTCTTTTCTAATGAAAGCCCCAGAAATATATTTTTAACTACACGCAGCTATATGTTTCATAAATTTCAACAAAGTTTAATCCGTCACTACGGTTATTGAAAAGCAGTTATGTAAACATTGGTCAACTCAGTTATGTATCTCAAGTCAACAATATTGACGTTCCCTATCAAAAGACGGAAAAAGGACTGGAAGAATGAAACAATGCAAAGCGATTGCACAAGGTTTACTTTCATAGTATTTTTTCTACAATTAACATTTCGCTAACATTCCCATAAAGTCGAAAACCTTAATTGACATTCAATCCCTTTAAGCGGTTAAAGAAGTACTACTTTTGTCACCATTGAATTCAGCTTTAATCCTGGGTCCAATCATCGACCTTACAATAACAATATCGCACAGTCAATATGACAGCCAAAGAAAGTAGGTCATCGATTACGTCATCTTTGTTTGGGACAAAGGAGGCCCCTTTACTACTGCGGGGGGGGGGGGGTAAATCGATAAAGTGTGTCTTTGGTTGGGCCCACCGGAATCTAAATGTTGTTTTTTGTTGCTCTAGCATTTCAGTTACTTCATGCCATCGAGTCCTCACCGTTGTTTCATCTCTGTAATTGTTTGATTTTTGTTATCGGAAATCTAGCGCAGTTGTCCTTATGCAGTGTCTTAATTGTTAATTGACTTTTAGCCGTTGGTTCAAGTTTCGTTTAATATAACACTGTAGCCTCTAGAGACAGAAATCTTACATAATTACCTTGTTTTGACCCCATATAACAATTATCTGAAATTTGACAAAGATGTAAAAAACAAGGATTTCTATTAAAGTTCCCGTGTAAAGGCTTACTGAGAATTAGAGAGTATCTAATTTTATTTAATGTCGGTTGGAGCTTGACGCTCTGTCTCCGGTCGGGCCCATCAAAGTCTAACTGTTGGTCTTCTTTTGCCACAGCATTTTAGTTGTCTTGCTGTCGAGTCCTCACCTTTGTTTCATGTCTGTAGTTGTTAGATTTTTGTGTTCAAGGAGAAGTTGCACTGATGAGTTAGGAGGCCTTCACGCAGACTGATCGAAGTTTTTGTCTAAATTGCGACGGAAATAAGGTCGAGGATTGTGGTCACGTAAAATCGATTTAATACCCCCAGTGGCATTCGTTTCGCTCCAAGGCGGTTCTTCTGTCGCGATTTATTTTTGTTGTGGTTTTTCTTTTTGTGTGTGCATCGCTTATATTATTTTGTTTTAGATAGTCATTTGGTAATTCTGTGGGAGGTTGGCTGTCCTTTTGGCTTTCCGCTATTGATGTTTCATTAGGATCTAGTTGTTTCATGTTTGTGCTTCTTTCCCTTTGGTGTCGCTGATGGGAGCTGTGTGTTAATTGTTTCGATTCCTGACCATTGCTTTCACTTCTATTTAACAAAATCATAGTGTAGATTATATTTTCCTGTCCTTTGGAATCATTGATTCCATTGTGGAATTTTGAAAACCGCTGAGGGTTTCATGATGACGCCAAATTGGCCGAAACTAGCTAGTCTGGCCCAGAAAACATATACACTCCATATTTTTCAGTTCTGTGGTGTATTCCTTGCTTCCAAAGGATAACCCGTTTATAGAACATATTGATACAACAATATCTACAACCAAATGGTGTATAATTAGGTCAAACATTCTTGCAAAGTTTACGAAGATTGAAGAAATACTCGGTGACTAGGTTGCACACTAGATATGAACAAAATCTGACCTAGTTTTTCTGTCTCGGTTTATTTTTTATGATTTGTTTTTGCGTGTGCGTAGCGCTTACATCTTTTTGGTTTTGGATAGCCAATTAGCCATTTTGTGGAAAAGTAAATATCCTTTTGGCTTTCCGCTATTGGTTTTTCCATTAGGATCCAGTTAGTACATGTTTGTGTTTCTTTCCCTTTGGTGTCTCTGATGAGAGCTGTAGGTAAATTTGTCGATTCCTGATCATTGCGTTCACATCTATAGTGTTCTAAAATGACCCGTATTTACACTTGACTGATATATCATTATGCCAAGTTTCTAGATGAGTGAAGCAAAACTGAGGCCTCTAGGGCGTACACAATGTTTTAACAAAACTTGACCTAGTGACCTTATTTTTGATCTGACATAACACATATTGAAACATGATCGATATATTATCAAGTAAAACATTCAGGTGATGTTTCATCAGGACTAAGGCAAATCAGTGGCCCCTAGAGTGCACACAAGGTTTTAACGAATTTTGACCTAGAGACCTAGCTTTTACCCGACCTGACCCATAATCGAACTTGACCGATACATCATCAAGTCAGACAGTCAAGATTCATGAAGATTGAAGACAACCTCTGGTCTCTGGGGTGCACACAATGTTTTTTATTTTTATTATTTTTTGTTTTGTTGTTGTTGTTCATGAAAACTGACTTACTTAGTTTTTGATCCAATATGACCCATTTTCAATTTTGATCAAGATAATCAGCAAGCCAAATATTCGGTTGAAATTTCACGAAGATGAAAGCAAAACTGTGGTCTCTATGGTGCAACCAAAGTTTTAACGAAATTGGATCTAGGGACCAGGTTTTTGAATATTCAATCTCGACTGAGAAATCATCAAGTCCAACATTCAAGTGACGTGCCATGAATATTGAAGTAAAACAGTGACCTCTAGGCTGCACATAAGGTTTAAACAAAATATGACCCTGTGACTTAGTTTTTTATCCGGCATGGCCCATATTCAATTTTGATCGAGATATCATCGTGTCAAACAAATATCATCAAGTCACAATTCAATTGATTGAAGCAAAACTGCGGTCTCTAGGGTGCACACAAGGTTTTAACGAAATTTGGCCAAGTTACCTGGTTTTTTATACAACTTGGCCATATTTGAACTTGACCAGTTATTATCAAGTCAAACATCCAGACGAAGTTTCATTAAGATTGAAGCAAAGTTGTGGTCCCTAGGGTGCAAACAAGGTTTTAACGAAAATTAAAACAGTGACATAATATTTGATCCAACATAACCAATATACAATTTTGATCAGAAATCATCAAATTAGACATTTCAGTGAAGTTCCATGAAGACTGGAGCAAACTGCGGTCTCTCCGGTGCACACAATGTTTTAACGAAATTTGACCTGATAGCCTAGTTTTTGATCCGGCATGACCATCATTCGAACTTGACCGAGATATCATCAAGTCAAACATTCAGCTGAAGTCTCATGAAGATTGAAGCAAAACTACGGCCTTTAGGTTGCCCGCAAGGTTTTAACGAAATATGACCTAGTGACCTTGTTTTTATCATGACTCATATTCAAACTTGACTGAGATGTCATGAAGTCAAACATTCATGTAAGGTTCCATGAAGATTGAAGCAAAACTGCGGTCTCTATGGTGTACACAAATTTTTAACGAAATCCGACCAAATGACCTAGTTCATGATCAGACATGTCTTATATTCAAACTTGACCGAAATATCATCAAAACAAGCATTCTTGTAAAGTTTCACAAAGGTGATTAGATTAAAACTGTGGCCTTTAGAGGTTGCACAAGGTTAATGTTGATGACGCACAACGGGCACAGGGTGATCACAATAGCTCATCTTGAAGTGCTCAAGTGAGCAAAAACAAGAATCAAAACAAACCTGAAATCGTCGGACCCAGAAGTTTACCAGCTGCCCGTACAACCATTGACAATGCCAAAGAACTTGAAAGTTTGTCCAGACCGAGAAGATCAACCATAACAACGGACCTCTGACAAAATACAATAACGATTACAGCATTGATGTCGGTATTTAGGCTGGCTGTTCTGTGATTAACTTTTGTACCATTTTTTCACCGTATCCTGGTTATAAATTAATTTTGTCACAGGCATGTCTGAATATATTAGCCAAATAAATTGCTAGATATTTTGTATTCATTTAAACACGGACCCAATATATATTGGTATAAACCAGAAACAACAGGACAGGTAGTGTAGATCCTGGTCTATTTGGGCCTAAACAAAAACAGTTGTGTTTCCGCCTACCCGACCGACCCTGATTTTTTTCTGCCGACCCTGTTTTTTATTGTCATCCAGAAAAAAATAAAAAGATTTTCTTACCTACCGACCTTAATATTTTCTAGCACTGTTGAAAAAAATTGACAAAACTGTCAAAATAGCTAACCTAATGCTTCAAACCCTGTTCTTTTGCTACCTTGGTGCTTTAAACATCGTTATTTGAATGTTTTCAGGTAATATAGTTCATATTATGCCGTTCTCATTTTTTTAATAATTTTTTTTTTTCACGAAAACACGCCTATATAACTTTGACCCGTTTCAATTGAACCCCTCCTTCATGTAGTAAAACTGGGATTTACAGGTTAAATCTTATTTTCTTTATTTCTGCTCTAAAATATAGATTGTGGGTACTCGATAGAATCGCCTCGATGAGGCTTTTCTAACGAGTACCCATAATCCATATTTTGAGCGGAAAAAAATATCAAAATTTTTCATCTTAAAATTTTCATTATTTGGCCGGTAGAATTTACAATGTATTTGTATAGGCGTGTTTTTTCGTAATGAATTTTGACCAAAAAAGTGATTTGGGGAGGTAAATCGTCGGTTTTACGATCGCAAATTACGTTTTACGGCTCTGCTGACGCGTCGCCGTAAAACGCAATTTCCGACCGTATAACCTCCGATTTACCTCCCCAAATCACAATTTTGCAATACAGTTATCCCCTTAGTTTGTTCCTAGTTTGGTATAAGAGCTCCAGGTTATAATGTAAATTAGTGGCTAAGTGTTTAATTCACTTGTCTATTATGATAGAGCTCCCCACCCGGGTTCGATTCCCGGCGGATTATTCTCAAAGTAAAACCATTTTCATGAATAGGAAAGTCGGACTTGACACTTTTAAGATATATGATCCCCTACAGCTTTATATAGAGGCGCAAATCGTACAATCTTAGCAGGGTCTTAAATGATTACCTGCGCATTCTTTACTCCTTGTGCTGCGCCCTCAACACATACCATCAGTGCCAGACTGCCAAAGGACCACAAGGACGGAATAAGGAAGACTGCCAGTGCTTGTAAGAACGTCATGGCGTTGTAAATGACTGGTCGTTTGTCTCGGAATACTTTCTTGTCAAGAATCAGTCCAGCGAAAACACGAAACACTGTATCAGAACCAGCAGTAATTGACAACAAGTAGGCTGCTTCAAATTCAGTAAGACCACGTGACACAACAAGGGAAGGTAGAAAGAGATTTGTAGATGGCAATGAATTAAAAAATAAGGCAAGCAGAAAAGTTAAAAATCGTATGTCTTTTACTATGGATAGGGAAAAAAGTTTCTTCTTTTTCCTTTTGTCTTGTATGTTCAGGTCTCTGTTGGATTTACTTTCTGTTCTAAGATCATTGTCTCTGCTGGCACGTACTGCTTTATCTATTTCTGCAATCTCTGTAATCTCGTCTTGACAATTTATGTTATGGGATGTGTATTTATTCATGTTATGTTTGTCTTGTGAGTCTCTTATGTGGTATCCATTTTGATCCGTGTTTAACTTTGATTTTTCAACTGTTTCTACAGTCTTTGTTTCTGGAGAAACAGATCGTGTGTTTGCTGAATTCAGTTGAATTTCAACATCATTTTTCCGTCTGAAAGGAAAGGCATGTATTACAATACAACATAAGCGACATTCCTTATCATAACGATAACACATGCACGGATATAATGGTGCATTTTGTCGCTGTAGAACAAATATGTTAGATACAATGTGTACTATTTTTCATACTGTCGCTCATTTTCTTACCGCTTCACGTTTCTGTGTATAAAAGGTGCAAGGAAGGACATGACACGGGCTTTGAAACTGGCGATTGGTTGATCAATTGACAAATACACTTTTTGTATCCAGTGGTATTCGTTTCGCAGTTTATTTTTGTTATGGTTTGTGTTTGGGTATTTGTGACGCTTTATTATTTTATTTTGGATAGCCTATTGACCATTTTGTGGGAAAGTAACTGTCCTTTTGGCTTTCCGCTTTTGATGTTTCCATTAGGGTCTGTTGTGTCATGTTTGTGTTGCTTTCCCTTTGGTGTCTCTGATGGGAGCTGTGGGTTAATTGTATCGATTCCTGATCATTGCCTCCACTTCTTTGTCAAGCGTCTTGATAAATGTATCAGAAATTTTGATTGAATACGTTGTTATTGTCGTTTATAAAACTTGTCACATTATTGGTGACATGGTTTCGTCATGTTGTCTCCAGAGGCAACGAATAATTCGGTACTATAAAAAACAGACCTGTTTTATAAAACTTGCGGACCTGTATTAATTAACTAAATTCTGAATCGTTGTCTTCTTCTACTCTTGCGGTTAATACACATCACTTTGCGAAAGCTTTAGAACTAATCGTCAGTCAACTTCTCCAGAAACTTACATGTCTCTGGTACATCAAGAAAGACCCTGAATATATAGACAGTATTTTCTGCCAGCGACTTCCATTATGGAAACACGCCTACTCCAATATAGTGTCAATTGTACTGCCGAAAAACGAAATTTTTCAGATAAAAATTTGTCATATCGAGGCGGTTGTGACGAGTACCCACAAGCTACATTTTTGATCAGAAATAGTTTCACTGTATTAAAAGTGGGGTTAAGAATTATATAGACGCAATGCCAACAATCGGACTGACAAGACACACTCTTCTTTACCATACATGGATGTGATTATCATTTCGACAACACATCCCTGTACTTAAATGGTGTCTTTCATATAATTAGCACTAAATTTTTAGACGATGTATTTTCTAAATTCTTATCAAAACATATATTGTTGGCTTCTGTTAGAACCGCCTCATTGAGGTTTTAACGAGTACCAACAATTTATGCTTTGAGGCATAAAATAAGGAAATACTGTACACCTCTGTACATTTCTCTTTATAAAGTCAATTAAGTGGGGTGTTCAATACACAAACATCATCACGAAAACTATACAGTTTTGACCCCCTCGAACCACACTTTTATAAAGTAAAGCTGGGGTTTACAGGGGTAAAACTTATTTTTCTTATTTCTACTCTAAAATATAAATTGTGGGTACTCGTAAGAACCGCCTCATCTTCGATGCGGTTCTAACGAGTGCTCACAATCTATATTTTGAGCAGAAATAAGAGAAATACCACAATTTTCATCTTATTTTTTTTTCATTTTTGCAGCGTTAAAATTTACAACGTATCTGTATAGGCGTGTTTTCATATTGTGTTAAAGTGATGACAACGCGCGTAAACACTAAGGCATTTGAGTGTGAAAAGAATCATCCAAAGCAGTCAAATTTTACTAAGCAAGAGGGCCCAGAGGGCCCTGAATCGCTCACCTGAGAATTAGTGTCTCCAGTACATTCTAGGCCCAAGGGCTATAATTTGAACAAACTTGGTAATGGTCCACTAGATGAAGCTTCATACCAAATATCAAAGACCTGGGCCTTCTGGTTTCAGACAAGTAGATTTTTAAAGATTTTCCCCATACAAGCCTATGAAAAACTAAAGGGTCCCGGGGTGGGGGTATTTTTGGCCCCTGGGCTATAATTTGAACAATCTTGAAAGAGATCCACTAGATGAAGCTTCACACCAAATACCAAAGATCTGGGCCTTGCGGATTCAGAGAAGAAGATTTTTAAAGATTTTCAATGTATAAGCCTATGTAAAACAAAAGGCCCCAGGGGTGGGGGCATTTTTGGCCCCAGGGCTATAATTTGAACAATTTTGGTAGAGATCCACAAGTTGAATCTTCATACCAAATAGCATAGAGCAGGGCCTTGTGGTATCAGAGAAGAAGAATTTTAAATATTTTCCCTAATTAAGCCTATGCAAAACCAAAGGGCCCCGGGGTGGGGTCATTTTTGGTCCTAGGGCTATAATTTGAACACACTTGATAGAGGTCCAATAGATGAAGCTACACACCAAATATCAAAGACCTTGGCCTTGCAGTTTCTGAGAAGATTTTTTTTAAGATTTTCCCTATATTCCCTATATAAGCCTATGTAATAACCAAAGGCCCCCGGGGCGGGGGCATTTTTGGCCCCAGGGCTATAATTTGAACAATCTTTGTAGAGGTACATTAGCTTAAGCTTCACACAAAATATCAATGACCTGGGCATTGCGGTTTCAGAGAAGAAAAGTTTTTAAGCTTTCCCCTACATAAGCTTAGGTAAAGTGTGTGTGAATTCGAGTTTAACGTCGCTTTCAACAATTTTTCAGTCATATCACGACGGTGTCTGGTTGAGACAGGGAGCTCAATGCTCACTTTTATAGTGCTGCCTCACTGAAGTATCATGTCCCAGACACATTACATGATACCACACCCAGTCACATTATCCTGACACTGGGTCGACCAGTCCTAGCTCTACCCCGTAAATCTGAGTGCCAAGCGAGGAGCAGCTAGTACCATTTTTAATGACTTTGGTATGTCGCGGCCCGGGATCGAACCCGTGACCTCCCGTTCCCCGGAGCGGACACTCTACCAACTGAGCTATCGGGGCCGGTGAAGCTTAGGTAAAACCAAAGCCCCCCTGGGCAGGGACATTTTTGCCCAAGGGCTATAATTTGAACAATCTTGGTATCGGGTCCACTAGGTGAAGCTTCATACCAAATATCAAAGACCTGGGCCTTTTGGTTTCGGAGAAGAAGATTTTTAAAGGTTTCCCTATATAAGCCTATGAAAATCCAAAGGGTCTAAGGGTGGGGCCATTTTCGGCCCCAGGGCTATAATTTGTACAATCTTGAAAGAGGTCCACTAGATGAAGCTTCACACCAAATATCAAAGATCTGGGCCTTGCGGTTTCAGAGAAGAAGACGTTTAAAGATTGTCCCTGTATAAGCCTATGTAAAACCAAAGGCCCCCCGGGGCGGGGGCATTTTTTGCACTAAGACCATAATTTGAACACTCTTAGTAAAGGTCCACCAGGTAAAGCTTCACACCAAATATTAAAGACCTCGGCCTTGAGGTTTCAGAGAAGAAGATTTTTTTAATGATTTTCCCTATATAAAGTAGAAGTAAAACAAAGATCAGGAATCGATACAATTAACTTACTCCACCCATCAAAGACACCAAAGGGAAAGAAACACAAACATGAAGCGACCAGACCATAATGGAAACCTAAACAAAGGATGGCCATAAACACAGTTGCTTTCCCACAAAATGGCCAAATGGCCATCCAAAATAAAAATACACAAGTGATACACACAGTAAGTATTAACAAACAACAACATAAATAAACCGCCACAGAAGATCCGCCTTGGAACAGTCAGTGGAAAGAATTCCACTGGGATTCCACTGGGGGGCTTAAATCGATTTTACATGGCCATAATCCTCGCCCTTACCTCTGTCGCGGTATACAATAATTTTGTTTAGTCCGCATGAAGGCTACCTAACTCATCAGTGTAACATCTCCGAGAACATACAAATAAAAAAACTACAGACTCTGAGATAAAACAAGGTTGAGGACTCGACAGCATACAACAACAGAATTGCTGGAGCAAAAGAAAACCAACAGTTAGACTCCGAGGGGCTAGACCAAAGACGGAGCATCAGGTGCCAACCAACATAAAGAATTCTTAAATAAAATAAAATTCCATTTATGTTTTTACGCTGGAACCGTCATATAATCTTAAGGCCGACCCACCGGTGTGCAATCAAAGAGGGAAGCAAAGACCATTACCGTGATTGGGTTAACGACCATGCATCCAGTCTGTTTTATAATATTGATGTAGTAACCAATCTTTATATATCGACGAACGATTTTACGAAATTGGGTATTAAAGTCATTACAGGCATGTATTTTTCTAAATTTATATACTAAGTCACCATAGAATTCGGGTTCCGATAGGCCTTGTAGCAGAGGTGTTTTAAGTCCAACATTGAATTTTGAAACCAAATCAGAATGACGTCTATAAAACTTAGAAAAGAGTACGTCTCCCCGTACATCAACCATAGTGCAGTTTCTATTTTCCTTTTGGTCCTTTGAGATCAGCGTGAATCTTCTGAGAAATCAGAAATAAATTATTGGTTTAGACTCATATTCTAGACAGGTTTTTTTTATTATTTGGACCCCATTTCGATTTATATCAGTTTTTAAATCGACTGCCTATTCGAAATTCGCAAAATTGCAGTAAGTTTCCTCTGGCTTTCTTTTCCGGATCATTACAGGGCCACTGATGAGGCTTTATTAGCCGAAACTACGTAGTATGGCCCATCTTCTTTCTTATGAATGTTTTCATTGCTCTTAAAGGAACTCATTTTTGATTTTTATTTACGTAGTTTATGATACCGATACCGCTGATTAAGAAGTTTAGCGGTAAATAATTTATTACGAGTATTGAAGTCGGATTCATGACTAGACTCTCTAGCGAATCGAATTAACTGCGAAATATAAACCCCGTACGACGTCGCACGAGGAACAACACCGTCAAAAAATGGTAAATTTACAATCTCGAAATCAAAATCATCACGTTTATCATAAATTTTGCAAGAAACAAATCCAGCTACAATAGATAAATGTAAATCCAAAAAGGGGGCCTCGGTATCAGGGGAATTTGCCTTGTTTAACTGAAGTTCTAGGCGAAAAATATCACTGATCAAACCATCAAAATAAGTATTGTCAATATTAAATAAATCATCTAAATATCTAGAAGTAGAACTAAAAGCTTCAATAATTTCAGATTGGTTATCAATGGAAAGCGACAACATGAAGTCTCTTTCATAACAATACAAGAACAGATCAGCCACAAGAGGTGCGCAATTCGTACCTATCGGAATACCCACAGTTTGTATGAATAACTTAACAGCGAATCTTATATAAATATTGTCAAGTAGAAAGGTGAGGGCATCACACACTTACTGAAATGACCAAAGTGTATAATTCTTGTGCTCTTTGGAAGTGAAAAATGCATTTCTGACATTTCATGCAAGATAGAGGGAATCTTCTCTGTGAAAAGTTCATTCAATTAAATCATTAAGCTTTTCTTTTATAAGATTATGAGGAAGTGTAGTGTAAAGAGTGGAAAAATCGTAAGTAGACAGACTAGAAGCACGAAATCGTCTGGATTTCAATTTATTTAAAACCTCATTCGTATTTTATAGACCAAAACAGATTTCTTCCTGATCTTGCAAAGACTTTATCACAATATTTAATCACATGCGTTTTAATAGCAGTAAGACAGGAAGTTAATAATTTAGAAAGTTCAGTGGTAGTGCAAGAGCTAGAATTTGCAATAAACCGTGCTTTGTAAGGTCTTTTATGAAGTTTTGGTAACCAGTATAGCGTACGAAGCTTGTCTTGGCCTTCTGTAACACACACAGCAAACTTGGTGGCTGAATGACAAATATGTTCATCTATTATAGCTCTCTCTTCAGCTAAAGGCTGAAGTTCATAGGCCTTAGTACCACCTAGCTCCTGCTTAAGCGTGTTAACATAGTGGAGCCGTCACACAACGACGACGTTGTTAGCGGCCTTGTCTGCAGGGGCCAAAACAACCTTCTTATGAAATTCTTGAATACCTAGTTTAAGATGACGTAAAGACGTCTTAGGCTTAGGAGGTAATAAGTTAGTATTTTGAGAATAGAAAGAAATGCGTTTATTCACTAGTTTTTAAATACTAAGTTTCCAGTTCCTAAGGGTTTTATGCTCAGCATACTCTCGCTTACACCATCGACTACGGAATTCGTTCAAGGCAGCAGCGATTTCATCTCTACATTTACTGAAATCAATTTTAGAAGGAAACCGATATTTCGGTCCCTTAGAAATTATATTTCTTATCCTAGAATCAGGAATAATTTTCAAATTGCCAGTAATTACATGACCAGCAGCAGGATAGCAATACACTGAGTTTTTACAATCACATGAATCAGGAGTATTAGTATCAATATCGAGATCTGAAACAAGTTTATAGAAATTAACAATGATAGAGCTTACAGATTTGTTATATTGATAGCAAATTATAGGTGTTTCAGTATTTTGAAAATAAGCAGGAATGGAAGAAAGCACCGATCTCTCACGGAAGATACTGGGCAAATCTATAAAATCCATACCCTTATTAATGAAGGATATTTTGAAGAAATGGCGTTTATGATTAATTTCAGAATCAATGTAAGGACGGAGAGTATGTGAGTATAGCCTCTAGTTAAGAGAGCCGCATCATATAACTGATTAGAACTACCGTAGAATTTATTCGCCTCGGTGTCCAGAAGACGTAACACAGAAACGGGTAATGCACTTAGAAATGAAAGCATAGAGTGGCGTCCATGATTTTATAATATCATTGACAGTCACTTCATTCTAGTATTGTTTCGTTTAAAAGTACGTAATTTACGTTTATAGTTACCATTTTTCCTGGTGCCAGGAGATCTAGTTCTGCGTTTTCGACATTCCAGGAGCGAGGAAATATCAAAGTCCGGCATTCTGGAAATATTATCCTCATGATAAATGTTGTCATTAAATCCCAGTGGAAAAGGGGTCTGTAAAGATTTAATCACTTTCATTTCAGCCTCATGTCTTTTGATAATTTTGAATCTAGATGTAGAATTTGCATTGTAGTAAAGTTTTTCCACTGGTTGTATAACAATGTTATTTACAGAATGACCTGTACGTCGAAAGTGACGGTACAAGAAAGTGTCAGTTTTCTTAGGCTTACTCATTCTACGATAATGCTCGTTCAATCTAGTTTTAAGTATGCGGTTAGTTTAACCGACGTACTGCATATTACAGTTTGCAGCACGTCATGTAACTAGATAAATTGAATATGTAGACTGTCATGTCAAATCAGACATGTTAACTACAGAGAAGCGTCTACCGTTTACAGATGAAGCCTATGTAAAAGCATAGGCCCCCGGGGCGGGGGCATTTTGGCCCCAGGGCTATAATTTGAACAATCTTGGTAGAGGTCCACTAGATGAAGCTTCACACCAAATATCAAAGATCTGGGCCTTGTGATTTCAGAGAAGAAGATTTTTAAAGATTTTCCCTGTATAAGCCTATGTAAAACCAAAGGCCCCCGGGGCGGGGGTATTTTTGGCCCCAAGGCTATAATTTGAACAATCTCAGTAGAGGTCCACCAGTTTACGCTTCACACCAAATATTAAAGACCTGGGCCTTGTGGTTTCAGAGAAGATAATTTTTTTAATGATTTTCCCTATATAAGCCTATGTAAAACCATTGGCCCCTGGGGCGGGGGCATTTTGGTCCCCAGGGCTATAATTTGAACAATCTTGGTAGAGGTCCACTTGATGAAGCTTCACACCAAATATCAAAGATCTGAGCCTTGTGGTTTCAGAGAAGACTTTTAAAGAGTTTCCCTGTATAAGCCTATGTAAAACCAAAGGCCCCCCCCCGGGCGGGGGCATTTTTGGCCCCAAGGCTATAATTTGAACAATCTTAGTAGAGGTCCACCAGGTAAAGCTTCACACCAAATGTTAAAGACCTGGGCCTTGTGGTTTCAGAGAAGAAGATTTTTAATGATTTTACCTCTGTAAGCCTATGTAAAACCAAAGGCCCCCGGGGCGGGGGCATTTTGCCCCCCAGGACTATAATTTGAACAATCTTGGTAGCGGTCCACTAGATGAAGCTTCATACAAAATATCGAAGACCTGGGCCTTGCGGTTTCAGGGAAGATGATTTTGAAATTTTTCGTTTAAAAAATCTATTTTTAGCTCCTGTGACCTAGATGTGCAATGGACCGGAACCATTTGAACAACTTTGAAAGGGGACCACATAAGGATCATTCCTGTGAGGTTTGGTCAAAATCCGATCAGTGGTTTAGGAGATGTCATTTGAAGAAAAGGTTTACGCACACACGCACATACGCACACACGCACGCACGCACGACGGACCACGGACAAAAAGTGATCCCAAAAGCTCACCTTGTCAATACGTGACAGATGAGCTAAAATACGACACAGCCGAGTAATGTTTGCAATTCTGTATATTTATCGGGAAAAGTGAAGCATAATTATCTTACGATGTATCATTTAAATAAACATGTTTTAAATTACAGAACTGTCATACAGAGCTATTATAGTCTTACAATAACCTTATAAAATAGAAGTGGAGGCAATGATCAGGAATCGATACATTAAACCCACAGCTCCCATCAGAGACACCAAAGGGACCAAAGGGAAAGAAACACAAACATGAAAGAACAAACCCTAATGGAAACATTAATAGCAGAAAGCCAAAAGGACAGTTACTTTCCCACAAAATGACCAATAAGCTATCCGAAATAAAATAATATAAGCGACACAAACACCCAAAGACAAACCATAACAAAAATAAACCGCGACAGAAGAACCGCCTTGGAACGGAATAAGTAGGCACAACTGTTATGGACAATGCTTATCGTACGCCCGCGCTTGAGAGATACTTACCAACAGATAGTTCATCGAGAGACAACCTTCATTTTACAGTATATTCCTCTGGATGACTCTGTAAGTATGTAGCTTGGTGTTTGGTCCTCAGTCCGAAGGCAAGGCCGCGAGAGCTTCGCAATTCTTTCGTTTATCCTTTTTAATGTTTATAACGATTGAAAACATATCGAGTGGAAAACCCATAGGACAGCACATCTTGTTTTTGGTCGATTTTACCTTAAACAATCCACACAAAGTATACCAAATGATGTATACTAAATGATCCAAAAAATGCAGTGCTATTGTTGACCTGGTTATCACTGACAAATGCAGTTAAACCACGTACACATAGCGAGCGAGTTCGATCATCAACCAGACTATGGTAGCGTAAGTCAAACTGCGCACGTTCCTCCACAAGTGTGAACATGGCAGCCCCACCCCATTACACGATTGGTATTTTGGGACGTCAATGAAGATCACCATTTTGAACACTGCAGAAATAGCAGCGCCGATTCTGTCTTTCATATTGTGCACGTTTTACATTGTTTACAAATAAACATGCTTTAACAACACAAAAAATATATTTTCCCTTGGGCGAACAGATTTTCTTACTTTTCGCCTTTAACCAGAGGAACCAACACTTTAGTCCGGTTGGACTAGAGTGGTGTCACAACTTTCCGGCCATGGAACCAGATGTCGTTCGATCAAAGTTTGGTTAACTAAAGTTAATCATATTTTGTGATCGAACTGTCTCAGCGTTAGTAAGAATTCAAATATAGGTAAGTATGATTGGATATTGGTTTCCGCCACGCACCCCTCGCCCCAGCCTTAATAGTCAAGGTCAAGTTAGTGACAATCGACCCCCGGACTGTTCAGTGAATATATGTTAACATGTATTGTGCACCTGGCGAGCGATCTTGGTTATGTGACCCCTACCTCAGAGCGAGTGACTTGAGAGAAGAACGGAAATGACTGGCGGACAAAAGATCATAAAATGTACCCTTCGGTCTCTGTGAGCTTTTTAAATAAACGTTGAGTCATCATTGATTATCTGTATACACAATGTGCAACATAGATATGAAAAGTTTTTATTTTACCTGACAATTCTCGTTAAATTGATTCAGACTGCGGTAGCATTTCTCAATTTTGCAATTTTCTCAAAGTAATCAGAATCTGTCCTGGAAATTTCAGTGACTTGCAAAATGCTCGAGAAGTTGGCGGAAGATTAGTTCTAAACTTTTCCTGTAGTGGCGTAGGACTATTTTGTGTACCAAGAGCAAAAATCGCAAAACTCGATGATTAAGAAGATATGCATTACGAAAACACGCCTATTTTATTATATCGAGAATTGTATCAACGCAAAAATGAAATTTTTCCGATAAAAAGTTCTGATATCATTTATATTTCTGTTTAAAACATACATTGTGGACACTCGCTAAAACCACCGGAGATGGTTCTAATAAGTACCCAAATCTATGTTAGTAGCAGAAATAAAAAAAATAACGTGTACCCTGTAAACACCAGCTGTACTGTACTAACGTAGGGTGTAAGGGAGTCAAAATATTTAGGCATTTTTCATGATGGGGCCGACTTTAGATCAGTCTAATCAACGCCATTCTGTAACCTGGAAAAGTGATATAGAGGATCTTACATGAGTGCTCATGTATTATTGAATTTATTAAACGAGTTGAGGAAAAGGGATAAAATGCGAGGCTTTGCCGAGCATTTTATCCCTTTTCCTCAACGAGTTTAATAAATTCAATAATACATGAGCACGAATGCAAGATTCTATTTATCATATGACATTTAAAACGTATTTTATTCACGATTGTTTACAAAAATGTCAATATTCCGCCATTAGTAAACGCGACGTCGTTCAGGACGTCGTACATGTAACGTTACGGGACGTATCTAGCTAATTTGCATATCTAATCCACTAGTGGATTATCGAAAATATTACATAGAGGTTATTATATGGTAAAGGTGTGCCTTTAAGTCATATTGGCACCGGTATGTCATATTGGCCCGAGGGCTTTAGCCCTCGGGCCAATATGACTTCCGGTGCCAATATGACTTAGAGGCACACCTTCACCATATCATAACCTCTTTATTACATCATTTATATAGGAAAGTTATATGGCAACGTGAAGAAATGAAGGCAAAGAGACTATTTACTTTTTAAAGGTTGATGCCGGGAACGTTTCATCGAGTGTGTTGAGGATATATTTTCGGTATCCGCCCCCACCCCCCCCCCCCCAAAAAAAAAAAAAAAAAAAAAGAAATTCCTTTTAAATTATATAACTGATTAGTAGGCCTACACTAACCATGCTCACGGTAATACAGTAACACACTAGTGCGCAGCAAATTACGTCACAAGTGACGTCGCAACTGTAAGTTTCAAAACATAAACGAATCGCCATTTTAAATACAGAATTTCTGCAGTTGAAAGAATGCTTTTTAAGGTATTTTACAGAATGTTTTGTGCTTATTTGAAGACCATTTTAATTTTAAAGGCTCTTAGTGTCATTCGTCAAGCTGCATAATCTATTCCGTGTGTAGCAGTCGGTCGCGGTGGTTGATTACATTAAAATACAAGACAATTTTTGGGGACATTTTTCCCGCCCACAGATTTATTCCGCACAATTTCCAGCTCCTCATAAGTGAAGAGATCTGATTGTTTAAGGTTGTTGGCAAGACCTTATTGTTTCAAATGTTGGGACATCCCTGCTGTGCTTGAAAGCAACGTCCTTAACAATGCTTCCCAGTCGTGAGTGAACTTCTTTTAAAAAGTATTTTGTTTTTCATTTGTCATGCTTGCCACGAAATATCAGACTTTTCTCAAAATCTATTGTTATCACTGTCTTCTATCGCTCTGTCTAGGTCCAGAAGTCGGGTTGACATTGCTTCAAGTGATTTTTTCTGCGGCGATTTTGAAGCTTATGGCGTACGGCATTAACGTTCTTTTGCTATAGCAACAGAGTGGAGCAGTGCCAATATGGAAAGGCAGTGCCAAAAATCCATATTATATGGATTTTTGGCCCCGTCACGTGACTGTGCCATCAAAATAGCGAAAAAGTGAGCCTGTATTGAAAGATTCTAATGTAATTTTCCTATAGTAGGTATGTAATAAATGGCGTTATTACACTCTCAGACGCGACGTCATATGATAAATTAATATATTATACTCTCTGACGACTTATTCAGCTGGCCAAATGTTGTTAATTTCTTATTTTCCCCAGAAAACAGGATTTGACTTCTCATTCAAACTGTCTTTTACCTTCTTATTTCTCCAAGAAAACAGGATTTGACACATCATGCTAACTGTCACCGTATGTATGAGACAATTTGTATGAGATGCCAAATGCCGTTTTCTGGGAAAAATAAGAAATATATTTCAAAATGATGTATGCTTCAAAAAGTACCAATCATGTAGAGCGTAAAATCTCAGGCCGATTCCCAATTTCACAATTTCTCGAGATTCCACCTTACAAACCTTGTATTTGAAAGCTGTCTCCGGAACCCTATAGATCTAAACAGGCATCCGCTGATAAATACATGTGTTGCTAAACCGCTTAGTACGATGAAAGTTCCAGTAAATCCGTAGCTCTGAAATATAAGCTCTACCACAGGTGTGAGGGCAAAACCCCCGAGACTAAAACCAGCCGAAGCAAGGCCAAATGCCAGGCTTCTTCGTTTGTTGAAGTAGTGGCCTAGTAGAAATGTGCATGGCGTCAAAGCAAACGATCTCCCAAGTCCTGAAAGAGAAGTTATTAGTCCGTAAAGTGAATATCCCTCTAAAAACCCATTGCATATTCAAATAATCGGGTTTGCCGGGGTATACATTAATCTTCTTATTTCCAGTCTATTTCATGGGTTGTACATGTAGGTGTTAGAACAGCCTCAATGAAGCGGTTCTAACGAATAGCCACGACCTATGTTTGAAGTATAAATAAGGGAAGAGTCAAGTGACTTACGTCTGTCAATAGCAGAAAGTCGAACAATATGATATCGCCAGACGTCTGGCAATAGCACGAAATCGGTAAATGTTCTATTGGAAGACGTCCGGCAATAGCACAAAAATTGGAAATGTTCTATTGTCAGATTCTGGCAATGGAACAAAGTCAGGTAAAATGCTTTTGCCAGACGCTTGGCAATAGCAAAATTGCGGGAAAATTGCTATTGCAAGATGCTACCTGATTTATATATGTTGCAACTGAATGTCTGAACAATTCACGTTTTTCATTATGCAAATGTTTTACCCGTGAAATTAAATGTTTCAGATGAAAAGTGTTGCCATCAATGTGCCCTATACTGGTTAACCGCTTACGTATAAGCATGCCTAGGAAAAGGGTGTATAGTTAAACAGACCGGCTAGATGTGACCTAACTACTGTTGACTGGGCCAGTAAACTCAAAAGTAAACAAAGCAGCAAATAAGAGCAGGGCAGTTTTATTCTTTCATGTACATAGCATACAAGCAAACAAAACAACTGAGAAACATGAGAATAATAATTTTAGTCTTCACAAATTCAGTGAAATTCTGTTATTAAGACCACCTAAAAGTAAGACAAATTCTGCTTAAAAAAGTAATTGGTAGGTTTAAGTTATTCTTTCCTTGTGGTTTTTGCAGATATTATCCGCTGGTCAGGGGCCACCTTTGGGACTGTTCACAAGTGGTCTTAAAGGCCACTTTTGAACAATCGGAAAAGTGATCTTAATGCCACGGTCACAAATCTCTATTCGAGCCCCGCCTGACTAGTTGGCGACTGATTTGGGGTTAAATCGGACTTTTACTGTACGATTCAAAGATTTATCTGGTGACCCAAGCGCCAATATTACCTGATCTAATACGATCAATAGATGGTTAAGCATGCGCACCTGAAGAATGCGAATGTGGAATGTTGTTATTTCTTCTGTGTTTGCATATCCATTCCATCACAAAAACACGCCTGTATAATTGTGACCACCTTGAACCCCACTTTTATATAGTAAAGCTGGGCTTTACAGGGGTAAACCATATTTTTCTTATTTCTGCTAAAAAATATACAGTGTGGGTACTCGTTAGAACGTGTACCCACAATCTATGTTTTGAAAAGAATTAAGAAAAATATCACAATTTTTCATCTTAAAGTTTCTTTTTAGGCGGTAAAATTCACATTGTATTTGTATAGGAGTGTTTTCGTAATGCATTTTGCTCCTTCTCCCCTGTCCCTCATATTCATATCACCTGTGCGACCCCCGCCCATCGGGGCTTGAAGAAATAGATGGACTGCATGATGCTTCCACGCAGAGCTGAAACCGACCCGCACACGAGTACTGGTAAAGCGCTTAGAGGATCTAAGCCTGCCCAGGCAATGCGGTGCGAGTCGTCCCGTCCATGCTTATAGACCCTATTGGTTTCATTGGGCGGCAGGGCTTGAGAATTAAGTTCTGAACAGTAAGATCCTTTGGAAGCAAAGAATACACAAAATAAATGAAAATAGCAGACTCGGTTTTATTGAATCTGTTCATGACCAGTACTGAAATGTGCTACACTGACCACGCCCACTAGCACCGGCTTTAGCAGAACCCTATTTTCAAAATGATTCTTAATGAACTCAATGATCCCAAAGGACCAGAAAATAATATCTGCACTATGAAGTCATTATATCTCAATGTCGGGTAAAAGTCCCACAAAACTGGAAGCAATATCTCCAAAATGACCTTTACAGTGTTGACGGGGACGTTAAACCTCAAATCAAACAAACAAATCATCTGTTATCTCTTCTATCTCTTTTCCCCTTTCTCCTGGAAATGA
Source organism: Lucinisca nassula (assembly GCA_963580285.1). NCBI lineage: Eukaryota > Metazoa > Mollusca > Bivalvia > Lucinida > Lucinidae > Lucinisca > Lucinisca nassula. The sequence goes on from OY757010.1 coordinate 54,445,589, forward strand.
CACAGAATGACCCACAAGCGACGTGTTGTTAACCCCAAATAATCAATCAAACTCTTTATTACATGAAATTCAGACTAGAATAGACTCTCTTTTTACATGGAAATGTAGGTTTGCTTCAAGAATGGGCGAAGCATGCATATCACATTACAGTGAAACTTCGATGGCCCGAACACCGTTGGCTCGTTTACCACGTCTGTTTCGATCTTGTTTCAGTCCCTTCGAAGGAAAACCATTCCTGCAGATAATACATTATATCCTGAATAATTGTCTTATTTGATCTTGAAAAATACATGTTGCGTGTACTCATTAGAATCACCTCTATGCATCTACGACTCGTTATGAGTAAATACAACATACATATTTTGAAGAACATTGAAAAGATGTCCATATTATGTCTCCTGGCCTGGGTGTAAGATCAACTTCCGGTGGTTCGAACCATCGCCCTCTCGAACAAATGATCATGGTGTTGAAAAATGAGTCCCAAATCCAAAGCAATCACAACTAATACACAATCGGCGCCTCCTATGTGGTTTTGTTCCGGACATTTCAGAAAATATAACTGTGATCCTTCTGGCTTCATTATTGCGCAAGTTTTGTATTTAAGTGCCAACATCTTAATCGTTGAAAAGACTGTCAAATCAATTGACCTGCACATCTTTACAATCTGAGCCAATGTCCGGAGTCAATATTACCCTGGTGTAAAATTTGGAATACATTTGGTCTTCGTTTTTTAATTGTTTATATTTTGCTTAAATAAAGTGGATTGAAAGCCATTTAAATTTTGTAAATTGGTCTTTCAGTATGTATTGCGCAGCCTCTATAACTCTGTCTACCCTCTGTTTCAACCTGGTCCGTTTTACTTAACGTAAAAAGTGTTTTGTTTAAGAAATAGATCAGCTCTAGCTGTGATTTGTTGTGTAATAAATCACAGTTTGGAGGTCAGTTGTAAAGTAGACAAATCACAAGCGCGTAGCGCGCGTGATTTGTCTACTTACAACTGACCGACAAACTGTGATTTATTACACAACAAATCACTGGCTACAGCTGATCTATTTCGATTCTAACACGCTGAAAATCGGCAATAATGTTGTTGTTTCCTTCAAAATCTCACAACTTTTCGCCATTGTTAGAAGAAATCCCGCTAAAATTATCGACTGAAACACATGCATTTATATCCTTTTCTAACGTTTTCGATGCGAGAAAATGACGTTACACCGTCTAACGTCAAGTAAATCGACTAGTGACGTCATAAATTTGCAGTTTTTAATGACGTCACACGTCACGCTCTTCCGAGCTGAGATTTGTTGCAGAATAAAACACAGTTATTTTGCATTGCCTATATAGGCGCGCTGTGTTAGAATCTTTTTTTAACTCATGAAACCTCTTCTTTGCTATCAGTAGAGCTAATTACATGTATAAGCGTATCAGAATGATCATCAGTTTTAGCTATTCTACATATTAACCCTTGTCCTGCTGAATATTCATATATGCCACACCCACGACCGATTATCAACCAATCAGATTACTTGATGCAAATTATTGCAACAAATTCATAAACTGAATGACAAACAATGAAGATCCTGATCAGATGGCTTCTTCAGAAGCCATCTGATCTGGATCTACATTGTTTCAAAGATTAGGCATATCCGGGATCAGCAGGACAAGGGTTAAGGCTTGTTTCTGATATCAGTGATATCTTCCTTCTCGATGCTATTAACAGAGTGATTATCACCATTTATTTGTTTATACATTTTTCTTTTTTCTTAAGTGAAAACAAAAATGGTGGGTGGTGGTTAAAAATACCCTAAGGAGGCATTCTAACGAGTACCTACAATATACATTTTTGAGCACAATTAACGAAAATAATGAATACCCTTGTTAAACCCATTTTCTCTATTTCAAGTAGGATTTACAGGGGTGCTCAATACAAGGACTTGATAAAATGTTATTACACTTCACCTTTGCCATTCGCTTATTTGTATTTCTTAAAAATTCATTTGTTTGCAATGAATTGACCATACGTATTTCGATGATTCGATCAGTCAAATTTACCCCCTAAAACTTCAGTTAAATAAAGCAATCTCTTTCATATTTGCACCTGTAAATTCTTATTGCCTGTGACAATAATGTTGTTATAAGCAATAAACACATAACTCCAGATGTTTTCGTGCTTCAAGTCTGTCGACTTCTGATTTTTCGAACTTGTACACTACACTTCTTCACAATCTTATGAATGAAAAAACTTAATGATTTAATTGAATGGACATTTCATAGGGAAGACTCTTTCTATCTTGCATGTAATGTAAGAAATGCTTTTTTTCACTTCTGAAGAGCATAAAAATTATACCATATGGTCATGTCAGAAAGTGCGTGACGCTCTCACCTTTCTACTTGACAGTCTTTTACATAAGATTTGATACTAAGTTATTTAGACAAGTTGTGGGTATTCCGATGGGTACAAAGTGCACACCCCTTGTGGCTTATCTGTTCTTGTTTTGTTATGAAAGAGACTTCATGAAATTATTGAAGCCTTTTAGTTTGACTTCTAGGTATTTGGATGATATAATAAATATTGACCATACGTATTTCGATGATTCGATCAGTCAAATTTACCCCCTAAAACTTCAGTTAAATAAAGCAAATTCTTCTGATACCGAGGCCCCGTTTTTGGATTTACATCTATATATTGCAGATGGGTTTGTTTCTAACTAATTTGCATATTTAATCCACTATCGGATTATCAAATTAATTAAATGGCGTTATTACAATCTCCGACGCGACGTCATATGATAAACGAATTTAAGGCACTATTTCTCACGGGTGTGGCATCGTAATGATTCTCAGTAACGTAACTGTCAGCCTGAAAAGACTTCGCAGCGAGAAGATCAACATCTTACCTCCAAGAACACCATAGCTGAAGTAAAGGAAAGGTAGATTTGGAGAAAACCCTGTTACAAAAATAGAAATAGAAAGTATACACGCTCCAATGAGAACAAGCCTTCTTTCAGGGAACCGGTTGCACAGTATGCTTACGACGGGGCCTGAAATTTAAAATAAAACTGAAATCGTTCGGCTGTCGTCAAAATCGCATTGTATAATAAGGAAAATATTGATTAGCTATGATAATACGAGGGGTTATCTGAAAAGCTGAAATGACATATTTTAGCATACGTAACCTAAGCTGAACACATTAATCAGTTTATGGACTGTCCTGGAGACAGGGCCTGGACCGCCAGATGTGTATATTCCGAGCCATATCAATGCGATTGTCCAGGCCCTGCCCTAGGGCAATACATCGACATAGTAGTATCCGAAGCTTAGATTCAGCTTGCTTTTAGTGCATTGAACAACTACTGCAAAACGATAAACCAGTGACGTATGGCAATTGAAAAGTGAAGGAAGCGTTGCTGTTAGGTGGTTTCCTGTAATTCAACAGAGCGACAACCAGAATTAAAAAACAGTAAATTAATTGTGATTGTCCGTAAATATTCCCCGATTATCACCGCAGCGTCACTATAAGACTGGACTTGGACCGGTCAGGTTCAAATGTTATGGTGTCCGCTGTGCATCTACCGCAGATTAGCGACTTGCATATGATGCGTTTGCCAATGAAAAACAAAACGTGTTTCCTTTGTGGTATGTACTTTTTATGATGCAGACTTTGTGCACAGACATCATTGCCATTTCTCAAAATGAACTGCCCCAACTTAATGCAGTTTGTACAATGGTGAGTCCCATGTACAGAGTACATGCACCAGCTCTTCTTAGCAAGTTGCTCATAGCTCGAAGCAGCTCTGCTCTGCTTTCAAAACGCGTTCACGAAGATGACCCATAAAGTTCAGAATAGCAAGAAATTTTACGCGGTATCGAGAAAATAAGATGTCTACGGATCATCTATTTTGCATTCTTCTTGTATTTTGCATTCTTCTTGCATATTTTTTGTAATTTTAATGCCGTTGCTTAAAAAATGTGCCCCGTGACATTCTTTGCCGTCTTCGACGGAAGGCGTGAGACAATTGTGTCGGTTCCTGATCATTGCCTTCCCGTTACGAAAACACGCCTATACAAATACATTGTAAATTTTTCCACCCAAAAATGAAAATTTGCAGATGAACAATTTCGATATTTTTCTTATTACTGCTCGAAACATAGATTGTGGATACTGGTTAGAACCGCCTCGACGAAGCGGTTCAAACGAGTACCCACAATCTATGTTTTGAGCAAAAATAAGAAAACATAATGTATACCCCTGCAAACTCTAGTTTTACTATATAAAAGTAGGGTTCAAGGGGGTCAAAACTATATAGGCGTGTTTTCGTTATACAATTTACCTTGCTAATTTTCATTTATTTATTATTTTTATTATTTATTTAATTTTTAGGTATCTAAATTAGTTCAGTTTGGACTCTGAATGCTTAAATCCGACTGGTAAGGGATGTGCTTTGTTTATTTGCATTATGCCGCATATACTCCATTCTTGGTTGTTTTAGTAGCAGTTTATCTAGTCTTTTGTTTGTCTTTGTTTGTCTTTTTGTGATCAGTGACCGCAATATTAACTTGCCCTATATCTTTGTGTGTATGTGAAAATAACATAAAAATATAAGAATATCTGCTCTGCTCGCAATACGAGCCGGATTTAGTGTCAAACTTGATTAGACCTATGTTCGAGAAAGCGTGCATGTTCATGGGGCTAACATCGTGGTTGAAGACATGCTGATACCAAAAATAACTGATGCGTCAAAATACACTTTGCATTCGTCTTTCTGTTGCATATTGCCCGTGCAAAGATGTTCAGCTACCGACTATCTGGGAAATTTAGTCTTTTCAAACGTTTAAAGTTTAACAAATGGTGTTCATACATCAACAACCTTTCCATTATAGCGGAAACAATGTTAATCGTAGTTTATGATTTGAAAGGTTCACTAGCGGTGGTTATTTTGGAGTGTTGGAATTATCTTTTTCACCACGCCGCACGTGTTTCTGTTTTTCTTATATAATTCACGTCATCATTGATTAATGAAAAGTGCAAGAACGTACCATAAATGTCATTGACATGCACTTAAGTTTTTTGTATACTCAGACGATACGTCCGTCCTCTTCTGGTGCTCCTGGTTCTGCAAAATCGGAACAATTTTAGGCAAATTAGGAACACAGCTCAGACGGTAATGGTATCCCATATTTTTGTTTTGTTTCCAAAAATAATAACCCATATTTTTGTTTCCAAAAATAATATCATCTTCTTAAAAGTAGTATACAATAAAGATTAATAGAAACTTCACATTCTATTCTGGTCCCTAATTCAGTTCGAGTTCGATAGATAACGTCCTTAACGAGAATACGACTGCATTTGTAACACGTGAACAATCCACACCAGTCGGACAGCATATTTTAAAATATTTGCGTTGTTCAAACAGATTCAACCTGTGTAATAAACGGTCTTAAATTACAGAATTCAGACACTAGCACCCATTAGATGAGAGAAGTACTTAAGATGATATGACTGGACAGTTGGACATAATGTTGAATATATAGACCCCAAGTGTTTACGGGTAACAGAAACAGCAAAATCCCTTATTCGCTATACGAGTCGCGATGAAAACAAACAATGTACCACCGTCCGAGCTGATGCATATGATAAAAGTTAAATATATTTATTTCTCCTTCAGCCCTCCCAGCTACTAAAAACCCGCACTCTAATCGAACATTCCATTGCTTTCCTTACAGCGGTCACTTTTAATTGTTGTTGTCGCTTCATTAATTTGGTACGTTTTTCATTGTTATCATATAACTTCGCGCCTGAGAGTGTAATAATAACATGTAATATTTTCGATAATCCACTAATGGATTAAATATGCAAATTGGCTAGAGACCTCCCGTAACAATACATGTACGACGTCCTTAACGACGTCGCGTTTACTTAAAAAATGGTGAAATATTAACATTTTTCAAACAATCGTGAATAAAATGCGTTATAAATGTCATATGATAAACAGTATCTTGCATTCGTGCTCATGTATTATTGAATGTATTAATCTCGTTGTGGAAAACGAATAAAATGCTCGACAGAGCCTCGAATTTTATCCTTTTCCTCAATGAGTTTAATAAATTCAATAATACATGAGCACCCATGTAAGTGCCTTATATTTGTTTGGATGTACAGGTTTCTAGCGCCTCCGATATGGTAACTGTATGGTTATACACGGTGTAAAAATTGCATTTCCGACTTACCTGTGCCAAGCCTGACTGTGGTGGTAAGTGCCGTCACCCATGCTGTAGCAGTAGCGCTTTGATGAAATCGTTCGAAAAATCTTTTATAAAACAGTCCATGCGATCTTCCAATACCGCCTAAACAAATAAAATAACATACTTATTAGTATTCTCGTCTTCCGACCGTTATTTAAAACTACAAGCCACTCTTAATGATATGGTCCCCAATTGAAAGCACGAACTCAAAACTATGTAACCTCAAACATGAAATATCACAGTACAATCATACTGCACAAAGGCTGGCAAGGGCCCCCACCCATTGGGGCTTGAAGAAATAGAAATGCATGATGCTTTCACGCAGAACTGATATCCCACCGCACACGAGTACTGTTAAACAGCTTAGAGGAATTAAGCCTGCCCAGGTAAAGCGGTGCGAGTCGGACCGTCCTTGTTTAGAAACCCTATTGGTTTCTTTGGGCGACAAGGCTTGAGGCGTCATTTCATCTCAATGTCAGGTAAAAGTCCCACAAAATTGGAGGCGGCCTCTCCAAAATGACATATACAGTGTTGACGTGGACGTTTAACCTCAAATCAAAACAATAATAATAAAAAAAAAAAACAACAAAGGCTGATAAAAATTCTTTAATCAGTTCAAAAGCTACAGCTCAGTAGTTAGTATAGTTTTGTGGGAATAGACCTTTTGGCGTCGTATTACACACCAATGGAATTATTTACTGGGGAAAATGTCTTTAAGTACACCGTTTGCCGAAATGTGTCAGGGTCCGAGTCATGCCCTGTTCAGGTTAAAGAAACCTACCATATTGGCATGATGACTGCATATCTAGAGTATATTTTTTTTTTTTGGTTTGGGTTTTACGGCCCTTTCAAGATTATTTCACTCATATCGAGCCGATCGTTAATCATAGGTGGACGAAAACCGGAGTACCCGGAGAAAAACCACCTGACCTTCCGTTGCAGAACTTGGCGTCTCACACGTGACCCGAGCGAGGCTCGAACCCACGGCGGTGAGAGACCTAATGACTCAGAGTCAGCGCTCTTATCCATTAGGCCACGGAGGCCCGTATCTAGAGTATATATAATGTATAATGTCAGTGTCTCCTCCTTGATGTACAAACAGATGTGACATGTGTAAAAAAAAAAACCGTCACCAGGGAAAGAAAGAAAGAAAGAAAGAAAGAATAATTCTTGGTCCCGTGTCACTTTGAAATATGGGTGAGGATCACCAATTCTGATGAAATAATTATAATGTCAAGCTGATTGATTAAACCGATTTAAAAGACACTTAAATCGCTTCAGGACAGACTACTGACCATTTTGGCACTTGTCGTATCTTGAAATTAAATAAGATTATCAAAATCTATTTTGTCTTTCAAAGGGTCAGGTTGCATAAATGCAAACTTTGCAGAGACTGAATATAATTTATGTTTTCCTTCAGAAGATATGGTGCCGGCCATTTATTGTTTAGCTCACAATTGACATTTTGGGCATCTGACCTTAAAGATGAGGTCAATATCTTCCAAAATCGTCCTTTCACAGATATATTCACGTAAGTTTGACTTATCCAAGGCGGCTCTTCTGTGGCGATTTATTTATGTTGTTGTTTGTTACTTACTGTGTGTATCACTTGTGTCTTTTAATTTTGGATGGCCATATGGCCATTTTGTGGGAAAGTAACTGTCCATATGGCCTTCCTTTGTTTAGGTTTCCATTATGGTCTGGTCGCTTAATGTTTGTATTTCTTTCCCTTTGGTGTCTTTTATGGATGGAGTAAGTTAATTGTATCAATTCCTGATCTTTGTTTTACTTCTACTTTAAAATGTTAGCATCTTGTAAAATTCCAAATTGGACATTTATTTCAAATCAGTGTTCTTAAAAAAGAAATATTAAACCAAACCCGTACATCAACCATAGTGCAGTTTATATTTTACTTTTGGTCCTTTGAGATCAGCGTGAATGTTCTGAGAAATCAGAAATAAATTATTGGTTTAGACTCGTATTCTAGACAGGTTTTTAATTATTTGGACCCCATTTAGATTTATATCAGTCTTTGAATCAACTGCCTATTCGAAATTCGCAAAATTGCAGTATGTTTCCTCTGGCTTTCTTTGTCGGATCCTTACAGGGTCACTGATGAGGCTTTATTTGCCGAAACTACGTAGTATGACCCATCTTCTTTCTAATGAATGTTTTCATTGCTCTTAAAGGAACTCATTTTTTATTTTTATTTCCCTTCTTCCTATTGAATTTGCAATATGAATATACATCATTTTGGTTATTTAAAAGGCACTAGTTTCGATTTCGTGTTGGTTTGTTTGTTTGTTTGATTTGATGTTTAACGTCCCCATCACCAATGTATTGGTCATTTTGGAGACGTTGCTTCCAATTTTGTGGGAATTTTACCCGACATTGAGATGAAATGACATCTCAAGCCCTGTCGCCCAAAGAAACCAATAGGGTTTAACAGCATGGACGGTCCGACTCGCACTGCTTTTCCTGGGCAGCCTTAGATCCTCTAAGCGGTTTACCGGACTCGTGTGCGGTAGGTTCCAGTTCTGCGTGGAAGCATCATGCAGCCCCTCTATTACTTGAATTCCCGATGGGTGGGCCGGATTTAGTGTTGGACCAAAATTTCATCTGCAACAAGGCTCCATCGGAACCTTAATCTGATGATAAACAATCAGAAATATATATGAGCCTTTTATGATTTCAGTTGCCCGAAATTTCGTAAAATCATACTTCGATAGCAACCGGCTTGGTTTTGCTTGATTTGAGATTTAACATCCCCATCAACAGTGTAAAGGTCATTCTGGAGACGTTGCTACCAAGATTTTTTGGACTTTTACCCGACATTGAGGTGAAATGACATCTCAAGCCATGCCCCCAAATTAAACAAATATGGTTTATAAGCATGGACGGACCGACTCCACCCGCTTTGCCTGGGCAGGTTTAGATCCTATAAGCAGTTTACCAGTACTCGTGTGCGTGTCGGTTTCAGGTCTGCGTAGAAGCATAATGCAGCCCATCTTTTTCTTCCAGCCCCGATGGGCGGGGGCCGGCAACTTACTTGCAACATGTGATACAACAGACTCATTGCTTGGAAGGCATCTCAGCCACAGTTGATAATTGTGGTAATGTGTTAATCTATAAGCCGGCGGACTTGGCCACACACTTTATGACAGTTCCGGTCCAAAGGCTTTTAGTAAGTCGGTTCTAACCTGATGTTCTGTCTCTTTTCGGGCAAAAACGGAGTACAACTGTTCCTTTTCGATTGCTTCAGAATTTCATTTATTTCATGCAGTCATATCCTCATCGTTGTATCGTCTCTGAATTCGTTTCACTTCTTCTAAGTTATCCGAGATGTTACAATGATGAGAGCTTATACACTGACTTAAGAAATTAGGTTTGTTAGCCACATAACATTACGTGAAATGGATAATTTAGTTAATCACATGGCTTCGTTGATAAGCAGTGGATAACGCCGTGTAATAAGAATTGTATTTATCATATGACGTCGCGTCTGAGAGTGTAATAACGCCATGTAATATTTTTGATAATCCACTAGTGGATTAAATATGCAAATTAGCTAGATACGCCCCGTAACGTTACATGTACTACGTCCGTCACGACGTCGCGTTACCTATGGTGGAATAGTGACATTTTTATATAACAATCGTGAATAAAATGAGTTTTAAATGTCATATGACAAATAGAATCTTGCATTCGTGCTCAAGTATTATTGAATTTATTAAACTCGTTGAGGAAAAGGGATAAAATGCTCGGCAAAGCCTCGCATTTTATCCCTTTTCCTCAACTCGTTTAATAAATTCAATATTACATGAGCACTCATGTAAGATCCTCTATGAACACACGTGTCAAAACAATTTAGCGGGATTAAATAACATCATGACGACGTCCATGTCAACCATGCATTTTTTGTGAAAAATTGTAAAAAAAAAAACAGTGCTTCAGCTGAGATGCACGACCCGCCGGATGCTTTTAGCTTTATGAGTGTTACCATATATGGGTATGGCGGCAATTTTGGTCATGTGGCCTGGACCTAAAACGGTTCCCCCAATAGATGCGCCTTATCGTAAGGAGCAAAAATATATGCATTCTCACTTTTCCAATACAAAAGCATATGTGTCAAAGTTTGACCTAGGCACAAAGAAGGTCAAGGTCAACCCAGGGTCACCATTTTAGCAATTTATGATGGGCCTACGTCCCAGATGTTTTTTATCAAGTTTCGTTGAAATCTGCCCAGTGTTTCTGGAGAAGACTATTTTTGAAGGGTTTTTACCATATATGGCTTGGCGGCCATTTTGTTCATGTGACCTGGACTCCATGAGCAAATTTTGGTTTCGCACATCCCATAGAGGCACCATATGAAATTTGACTACAATCGGCCCAACGGTTTCCGAGGAGAAGCAGTTCGAAAGTTTTCACATTTTTCGCCTCGGCGAGGCTATACTAAATGGAATGTAATATTTCGCAAGTTCATTGGTTAGATCTCATTGACATCTATCAGTATGCCAAAAATTGTTTAAATATTCCAAGCGGTTAAGTCACTACCAATTTTCACAAACGGGTACGAACGGACAGACGGACCATATATGGCTTGGCGGCCACTTTGGTCATGTGACCTGGACCCCATGAGCAAATTTTGGTTTCCCCCATCCCAAATAGGCTCCATATGAAATTCGACTTCAATCGGCCCAACGGTTTCCGAGGAGAAGCAGTTCGAAAATTTTCACATTTTTCGCCTCGGCGAGGCTAAACTAAATGGAATGTAATATTTCGCAAGTTCATTGGTTAGATCTCATTGATATCTATCAGTATGCCAAAATTGTTTAAATATTCCAAGCGGTTAAGTCACTATCACCAATTTTCACAAACGGGTTACGGATTTTTCGCCTCGCCGAGGCTATACTAAATGGAATGTAATATTGCGCAAGTTCATTGGTTAGATCTCATTGATATCTATCAGTATGCCAAAAATTGTTTAAATTTTCCAAGCGGTTAAGTCACTATCATCAATTTTCACAAACAGGATACGGACAGACAGACAGACCATATATGGCTTGGCGACCATTTTGGTCATGTGACCTGGACCCCATGAGCAAATTTTGGTTTCTTCCATCCCATAGAGGCTCCAAATGAAATTTGACTTCAATCGGCCCAACGGTTTCCGAGGAGAAGCAGTTCGAAAAGTTTCACATTTTTCGCCTCGGCGAGGCTATACTAAATGGAATGTAATATTTCGCAAGTTCATTGGTTAGATCTCATTGATATCTATCAGTATGCCAAAACTTGTTTAAATATTCCAAGCGGTTAAGTCACTATCACCAATTTTTCACAAATGGGTTACGGACAGACAGACTGACAGAATGACACAATGACACGGTGATTTTAGGGCACTCTTAGAAAATCAACCAACTTCAGTCGGTCGCTTTTTCTGCGGGTCGTGCAATCAAGGCGATAAAGTGGTCTTATGATAAACAGAATCTTACACGAGTGGTCATTTTATATGAAATTTATTAAACGAGCCGAATCTTACACGGGTGGTCATTTCATATGAAATCTATGAAACGAGACGAAATTTCACATGAAATGACCGCTCGTGTAAGATCCTCTATATAAGCGTGTATTCATTCAGACTATTGCGTGAAATGGTTCGATTTCATTTGAGGCTTGTCTCTATATCGCGTTAAATGGGTCTCATTACGATAACATACCCGTGCGACATAGTGCATTTTCCACATCTCCAAAATGTCTGCTTTTCTGATGAAAATCTGTGATATTTTTGTTAATTTTACTTCAAACATAGGTTGTGGGTGCTCGTTAGAACCGCCTCATTGAGGCGGTTCTAACGAGTACCCACAACCTATGTCTATGAGCAGAAATAAGGGAAATAATGTATACCCCCCTAAACCCCAGTTTTCTCTATATAAAGTGGGGTGTAAGGGGGTGTTCATTTCACGGACCTGTTAACGTGATGTTTTTGTCTGAAGTCTGCATTGCATGAAATACAACATGCGGACAAGAGCGAGCAATGATCTCGACAATTCATGTTATCCATTCGAATAGTCTCCCCAATATTAAAACTTTGAGAATATGACAATGACCATAGCACCCAGTCCGTTTGTAACATTTTTGGGGATGCTGGTAGATACAAACAATATCTGAAAAGTGAATTTGAAACTTGTTAGTGTAAGATTTCTATTTAGAATAGCCTCACCAAGGCAAAACAAGGTGGAAAATTTTAAACTGCTATAACACTCCAACCGTTTGGAATATTAAATGGATTGATTATACTAACAGAAGCGAACAAGAACAAAAATGTAGACTATACACTTAATCTTTCTTATTTTACAAGCCCCGTCTTGGTAAACAAAGAAATAATGTGAACGAATGAAAAGTGAGTTAATACTCCAACCGCTTGAAATATTTTGCTTTTTTTGTCGGGGTATAAGAAAATGTTATCAACATTAAAAGCGTTGGAATATGTTGTTGGTTTTATATGTACTGACATATGTCATTTAATTTAGAATTTGAATGCATTTTTGTGGTACTGGCATATGCGGGCAAGTAGTATATAAAAAGGGGAATTTCACCGGAAACTGTACCTCTACGGGGCACCCGAGATAGTGTACCTCCAGGCCCCCTAGAGGCTCTATTTGGCAAATCTCGGCTCCCAGGCCTTGCGTATATTTTGCGGCCGGAAAGTGTACCTTCAGGCCCCCTAGGGGCTGTATCTGGCACCCGGGAAACTGTATATGTAGGCCCCTAGAGGCTCTATTTGGCAAATCTCGGCTCCGAGGCCTTGCGTATATTTGCGGGGCTGCCGGCCGACACACAGACCCGCCTTTCCCACGAAGAAGCAGAAAGGGCGCTGCGAAAATGTACTTCCAATTAGAGATATAGAGGTACATACCCAAGTGTACTTCCAATAGAGATATAGAGGTACATGGCATACACCAACATGCCTTGAACACAACTATCGTAAGAGGCCTACGCTGAAATCCGATCTGGTAGGCTATCTGTCCGAGAGGCGAAAAAAAAATACCACATCTCTCAAGCCAGGTATGCAAGAATTCGGGGCAATACAGAGGAACATACTCCTGCACGAACCCAGGACCGGCCGGCTATGGATGGGGCGAAATGGGAATGTATCCGCACCGCACTCCGCGCCGCACCACAATTATTTCTATCCTAGTGCGTCCAATAGAGGCGTGCCCCCAGTGCTCCTCTTGGATGCCCCCACTTGCAAATGCGGCGCCATAGACCACTGCGTTGCTAGCGAGAAATACATTCTCTGGAAAAACAAAGATGTTCCCCCCGGACCACAACCAACTGTCTAGGTTGGATCTTCGATACGTACACCTTGTCGGAACTATGGCGGAGGTTTGTCCATGCAAACGCGATACATGTACGTGGCGGATGCTGGCAGGAGAGAATATCTGGTATCCGCCATAGTTCCGACAAGGTGTACGTATCGAAGAGTCCAACCTAGACAGTCTTGGTCGTGCAGGTTCTCGATGTTGCAAACTTCCTCGATTTCGATCTCTTCTGGAACCTTTAGCCGTGCTTGCATTGGTGGTGGTCCGGTGGGAACATCCTTGTTTTTCCAGAGAATGCATTTATCGCTAGCAACGCAGTAGTCTATGTCGCCGCATTTGCAAGTGAAGGCATCCAAGAGAAGCACTGGAGGCACGCCTCTATTGGACGCAGTAGCGAGGCAGTCGATGCATTTGCCTGTATGTCTTTCTGCCGGCTCCGACTTCGCAAGAACAAATCGAATCTTCCCTGCAGAAGGTCAAAATTGGTTTGGATGGAAAATACAGACGATGTCCACTACTATGCCGCTTTCTACAAGGACGCTGGCAACGAGAGTATATATCTCGAGAAACTGTGGGGGGATTTGGTGTCTTTCGTAGATCGTGTGCCCCGTGAGTTCCAAAATTTGTTTCTCCTTCTTGGATAGAAAGAATTATTGTGCGGCGCGGAGTGCGGTGCTGATACATTCCCATTTCGCCCAATCCATAGCCGGCCGGTCCTGGGTTCGTGCAGGAGTATGTTCCTCTGTATTGCCCCGAATTCTTGCATACCTGGCTTGGGAGATGTGGTTTTTTCGCTTCGCCTCTCGGACGGATAGCCTACCAGATCGGATTTCGGCGTAGGCCTCTCGCGATAGCTGTGCTCCAGGCATGTTGTTGTATGCCCTGTACCTCTATATCTCTTTTTGAAGTACACTTTGGTATGTACATCTATATCTCTATATATCTCTAATTGGAAGTACACTTTCGCAGCGCCTTTTCTGCTTCTTCTTGGGCAAGGCGGGTCTGTGTGTCGACCGGCAGCCCCGCAAAATATACGCAAGGCCTGGGAGCCGAGATTTGCCAAATATAGCCTCTAGGGGCCTACATGTACACTTTCCCGGGTGCAAAATACAGCCTCTAGGGGCCTGGAGGTACACTTTCCGATCGCAAAAGATACGCAAGGCCTGGGAGCCGAGATTTGCCAAATAGAGCCTCTTGGGGGCCTGGAGGTACACTTTCCCGGGTGCCCCGTAGGGTTACATTTTCCGGTGAAATTCCCCTTTTTATATAAATCTGGGCAAGAAGTATCAAAATCAACTGACAAGTGTCCTTTTTTCCTGCATGTTAAAATATAATTCTAAGAAAGAAACTCATGCAATGTCGGGAAATGTTCTTGCAGTTGACCGATACTCTTTTATGTAATAACCTGCACTTACCACATCACTAGTGTAATTCATAATAAATTTTAGGTGTGCTATTGACTATAATTACTCGTTGGTATCAAGTCTCGGTTGGAAGCCATGTAGATCGGATTAGTGATACCCTGTTTATTCTTGAAGAGTTTTAACGTAACTGGGAAAATCCCAAACAGATTAGAGTTACGCATAATTTTACCCCTGGTTAACTAGTCTCAACATAGATTGGAAAGGGGGTTCAGTACAGGAGTGGCAATATATGTTAAATTCGACGAGACTACAAGATGGTACCTTTCCCATCTCTTTTGCATAATTGTTAACAGAATACTCCATAGGCAGGTGCACGCAATAGCGCTTTCCTGCAAACTTAAAATGAAACGACAATTCACAGAATGTATACACATGAACGGCCCCGCCCTGCAAATTTTATCTGGGACTACAATACGGAAAACGCATTCAATCTTAGCGCTCCGAATCCAATAACAGATGTTTCTTCCGTTATGATCGCTGGTCGTCAGACCTAGGATGATATTAAACCAGGCGTTTTCAAGAAACAAAAGTAACGGTGTTGTCCTGTAATCAATTGACTCTTTTAACTCTGCAAAGCAACCAACTAATTAAGTGGTGACAATGATCAGGAATCGATGCCAATACGTCTCATTAATTTTCCCATCCAAGGCACCAAATGGAAAGAAACATCGACATAAAACAACTTCCCCATAATGAAAGATAGAAGTGAATGAAGGCAATGATCAGAAATCGATACAATTAACCTACAGCTCCCATCAGAGACACCAAATGGAACGAAACACAAGCATGAATTACCTAGGCCATAATGGAAACATCAATTATAGCTTGAAGCCAAAAGGACAGTTACTTTCCCAAAAAGAAGGCCAATTGACTGTCCAAAACAAAAAGATATAAGCGATATACACATTCGAAATAGAAGTGGAGTCAATTATCAGGAATCGATACAATTAACCCACAGCTCCCATCAGAGACACCAAAGGGAGAGAAACACAAACATTAAACAACAGACCATTATGGAAACATCAATAGCGGAAAGCCAAAAGGACAGTTACTTTCCCACAAAATGGCCGATAGGCTATCCAAAATAAAATAACACAAGCGACACAAACATCCAAAAGACAAATCATAACAAAACTAATAAACCGCGACAGAAGAACCGCCTTGGAACGGTCAGCGGAAACGAATTCCACTGGGGGTGGGGGGTGGGGGGGGGGGGGGCTTAGGGGCTTAGGCCACAATCCTCGCCCTTACTTCCGTCGCGATTAAGACAAATAATTTGTTCAGTCCGCATGAAGGCCTCCTAACTCAGTGCAGCATCTCCGTGAACACAAAAACACAGAGCTGAAACAACGGTGAGGACTCGAAAGCAAGAAACCACTGAAATGCTATAGCAAAAGAAAACCAACTGTTAGACCTCGATGGGCCCGATCAGAGACAGAGCATCAGGTACCAACCAACATAAACCTTTACGCTGGGGCCGTCATAGAATCTGAGGCCTGACCACCCGGCGTGCAATTAAAGAGGGAAGCAAAGTTGTCAACCGTGATTGGGTTAACTACCATGCATGCAGTCTGTCGTATAATATTTATGTTGTAACCAATCGTTTTATACCGAAGAGTGATTTTACGAAATTGGGTGCTGAAGTCATTGCGGTTATATATTTTTCTGAAATTATGTAGTAAGTCACCATAAAATTCGGGTTCCGATAGACCTTGTTGCAAGGAGATTTAAGTCCAATATTGAATTTTGAAATTAAATCAGAATGACGTCTTTAAAATTTTGAAAAAGGCTTTGCTAGAGTGTGTAGTCATGTAACTGACTTCAACACTCGTAATAAATTATTAACGGCTAAACTCCTTAATCAGGGTTATCGGTACCATAAACTACGCAAAGCCTTTTCAAAATTTTATAGACGCCATTCTGATTTAATTTCAAAATTCAATATTGGACTTAAATCTCTTCTGCAACAAGGTCTATCGGAACCCGAATTTTATGGTGACTTAGTATATAAATTCAGAAAAATATTTAACCGCAATGACTTCAGCACCCAATTTCGTAAAATCATTCTTCGATATAAAAAGATTGGGTACAGCATGGATATTATACGACAGACTGCATGCATGGTAGTTAACCCAATCACGGTTGGCAACTTTGCTTCCCTCTTTAATTGCACGCCGGTGGGTCAGGCCTCAGATTCTATGACGGCTCCAACGTAAAGGCTTATTGAAAATTAAAGAGATAATGTTGGTTGGTGCCTGATGCTCTGTCTCTGGTCGGGCTCATCGGAGTCTAACTGTTGGTTTTCTTTTGCTCCAGCATTTCAGTGGTTTCTTGCTGTCGAGTCCTCACCGTTGTCTCACCTCTGTGGTTCTTTGATTTCTGTGTTCACGGAGATGTTGCACTGATGAGTTAGGAGGCCTTCATGCGGACTGAACAAATTTTTTGTCTAAATCGCGACGGAAGTAAGGGCGAGGATTGTGGCCACGTAAAATCGATTTAAGCCCCCCCCCCCCCCCCCCCCCAGTGGAAATCTTCCACTGACCGTTCCAAGGCGGCTCTTCTGTGGCGATTTATTTATGTTGTTGTTTGTTACTTACTGTGTGTATCACTTGTGTCTTTTAATTTTGGATGGCCATATGGCCATTTTGTGGGAAAGTAACTGTCCATATGGCCTTCGTTTGTTTAGGTTTCCATTATGGTCTGGTCGCTTAATGTTTGTATTTCTTTCCCTTTGGTGTCTTTTATGGATGGAGTAAGTTAATTGTATCAATTCCTGATCTTTGTTTTACTTCTACTTTGAGTAGTTTATGGTACCGATAACCCTGATTAAGAAGTTTAGCCGTGTGAGTGGTGTGGGTCTATTGTATCGGTTCCTGATCATTGACTTTACTTCTGTTTTGCTTTATGTAACTGCTGCTCTGAAAGGACCATTGAACTGATAAAGACACCGAAGTAGGTTTTGCAATATTTGATAATTGGTTCAATAATTTGGTTCAATAATTTCAGATTGATTTTTAACGGAAGGGGACACCATGAAGTTTCTTTCATAACAATATAAGAACAAATCAGCCAAAAGGGGAAGCGCAATTAGTACCCTTCAGAATTCCCATTGGCAACAAATAAGAATGAACAGTAGGCCTAAAATCATATGGAAGAAACAAGATTGCTTAAAAAAAATCTATGAATGTTTTGCCAAAATATCTAATAAGGCTCGGCAGTTTTCAATTTTCCCCGTCACAAATCCATAGAAACTCTAAGATGCTATAGCAACCAAACTAAAGAGCCAAATTTCATTAAAACAACAACAATACAAGACCTGTTCAGGCAAATATGGTGAAAGTTTCCATATAGTCTCAGCCTAAAATCCATAGAAACTCTAAGATGCCATAGCAACCAAACTAAAGAGCCGAATTTCATTAAAAAAAATAACAAAACCTGTAAAGGCAAATATGGTGAATATTTTCATAAACTCTCAGCCTTATAGTGCATATTGTTTTTAGATGATTGTTTTTTATATATTTTTTTTTCATGTTGGTTTCCATGGCTACCGGTAACAAGAGGCCCATGGGCCACAATGCTCACCAGAGCTCAGGGGGCCACTGCCCACTGGCAGCAATGTATTTTAATCAACCATGGAAGCCCTGTGCCCAAGGATTCTACAGATAAAATTTGGATCCAATCAGCCTAGGATCTTGATCTGATGTCGCTTGAATGTGTTGTTGCCTGACAACAAATGACAATTGACAATTTCCCATCTGTGGCAACAAATAGGCCAAAAGGAACATAATTAAAGGAACATTTCTATGAAAGTGTGGCAAAATATCTTGAAAGACATTAATGTCATTTTTCAATTTTTCCCATTATAAGTCAATGGAAACTCTTAACTTGACATTTGTTTGTTTGATTTGAGGTTTAACGTCCCCGTCAACACTGCAAAGGTCATTTTGGAGACGTTGCTTCCAATTTTGTGGGACTTTTACCCGACATTGAGATGAAATGACATCTCAAGCCCTGTCGCCCAATGAAACCAATAGGGTTTATTAGCATGGACGGACCGCCTCGCACCGCGGTTCCTGGACAGGCTTAGATCCCCTAAGCGGTTTACCAGTACTAGTGTGCGGGCCGGATTCAGCTCTGCGTGGAAGCATCATGCAGCCCATATATTTCTTCAAGCCCCTATAGGCGGGGGCCTTCTTAACTTGACATAGCAAACAAACTAAAGAGCTAAATTTCATAAACTAGAGCTCAGGTGGACACTGCCCAATGGCAGACATGTATAATAACATGATATGATTTTAATATACCAAATATAAAGTCTCCCAAACAAACCCCATACCCAAATGAGCACCCATGTAGACTGTATCTGAAATATTAGGTGTTTTATAAAGTAAAGAGGGTGGGGCATGGACCCAATGGAGCCCTGGTTGGTGTCAATAAATGCGTCTTATCAAAAGAAACAGAGACATATGTGGTTTAGCAGTGGGGATATGTATGGCTCCTGAGATGCAAGGCCTTTTAAGCAATGGAGGGATTCGGGCATTGCAGATCCCAGAAAAGCCCAAGATTGTTGTCAGTGAATATGTCTTATCATAAGGACCAAGAGTATATATGGTTAAACGGTGGGGATCTGAATGGTTTCTGAGATATGAGGCCCTTTTATGAAGTGGCAGGAGGAGAAATGGCACCTGCTGACCCCCAAGACGGGGATGGCTGAATGTGCCTATTAACAATGAACAAGAATATATGTGATGGGGAATTGAATGGTTTCTGAGATATATGGCCTATTATGAAGTGGAGTCTTATCATAAGGAACAAGAATATATATGGTTAAGGGGTGGGGATCTGAACAGTTTCTGAGATTCATGGATTTTAATGAAGTAAAGGGGTGGGACATGGCCCGTGGCACCCCTGGGGGACCGCCATGCTGGTGTCACTGATTGCGTCTTATCACAAGGAACAAGAATATATATGGTTTAGGGTTGGGGCTCTGAACAGTTTCTCAGATATATGGTCTTTTTGAAGTCAAGGGGTGGAGCATCGCCCGGGCTGGCCCTGGGTGACCCATAGGTTGGTGTCATCGAATCTGTCTTATCATAAGGAACCAGAATATATATTGTCTAGGGTTTGGGATCTGAAAGGTTTCTGGAATATTTGGCCTTTTACGAAGTGAAGGGGGGTGGGAATGGTCTCGGAACATCCCAGGGGGCCCCCAAGTTGGTGTCACTGAATGCAATTTATCATAAGGAATGAGAATATATATGGTTTATGGGTGAGGATCTCAATGGTTTCTGAGATAAATGGCATTAAATGAAGTGGAGAGGGTGGGGCATGTCCCCGGCACATCCCGGGGCACCCACAAGTTTGTGTCACTTAATGTGTCTTATTATAAGGAACAAGAATATATATGGTTTAGGGGTGGGGATCTGAATGGTTTCTGAGATAAATGGCCTTTTATGAAGTGAAGGGGTCGGGGCATGTCCCCGGCATATCCCGGGGGACCTTCAGGTTGGTGTCACTTAATGCATCTTATCATAAGGAACAAGAATATATATGGTTTAGGGGTGGGGATCTGTAAGGTTTCTGGGATATAAGGCATTTTATGAAGTGGATGGGGCGGGGCATGGCCCCCGGCACAACCTAGGGGACCCCCAGGTTGACAAAAATGCATAGGGCTAAGAGAACTTCACTCAAGGAACATTTCTATCTAAGCTTTGTCAAAATATCTCCAATGACTTGGCAGAAAATGCCATATTTCAGTTTTCCCCATTATAAGTCAATGGAAACTCTAAGTTGCCATAGCAACAAAACACTCTTCCTCGGCGCAGGTATTGCTGAAGATCTGTTGATGTTAGTCTCCGGTAACGTAATGCTTGATTGCCAAGGCGGTCATCGTACCCGTTAGTTCTCTTCTGGAGTCCGCTTTTCTGCAAACACGCTACTGCTCCTGTCCTGCGATAGCGTGGCCATAGTGGACTGACTACTAACTGTGACGTATTCATAACATTTGCCGTCTGCAACTGCGTACTTCCGGTCTGGAGCAAACCAAAGGTTCTCGAACCTCAAGCTCCCGTTAGCCGAATAATTGTTCTAATAACGAATATGTTTATGAAATCGTTTCTTACAACAATTCAAGAGTCAATACAGAAAGTTTTATCGAAATCTCGCATCAATAAACCGGTTTGTCAATAATGTTAAAAATTCGCGAGCTACCCCATGTTCAATTTATGCCCCAGTGCTACGCCACTCGAGCATTAATATCATACTGCTCAACGATAGAATATACACGGGTGATAGTCAATGGACCTGCTATACCCGATATCTGATTATTCCAAATGTTTAGGCTGATGGGCTCGAAGGAACCCGAATATCCCCTACTTTTTGTGAACAGTATATTTTATCACTCTTACAAAAATGTTTACAAGGTGCCCAGTCAGCTCTGTATTTTAAATGGGAACTTTTTTAACACTTCACTCTCAAAATGAAGTCAATTTCGAAGGAATGTTCCGTGCATGGGCGTCCTTCTGACATAATTGCTAAAAACCCTTTCTCTCCACTGAACATGGTAGTTAAAAATAACTAAAAATATACAACACTTAAGATGGCTTCTGCTCCTAAATACTTAAAATGGTTCTTGTGTCATGGTCATCCAAAACTGCGCAAACCATCGACTCCACCTTGTATTACCTGCTGTATTATTTCTAGAATACGATCAGGTGAGCGATCCTGATCATTATGGCCCTCTTGTTTAGGGTAGATCGCACTCATGGGAAATAATTTTTGCTTCTGAGGAACAAAGTTTGAATGTAGGTACATTTTATGGATTGTTTGCTGTTTACAGAAACAAATAGATACTCAGAGCCCGTACGAAAACAAATGGTAGAATAGTGTACCCATTGACTTTTAAAGGCAATGGAGTAATTAATCAGGGTGTAAGTTGCTAGGAAAAGGCGACAGTTTTGCTTCATATACAGCTTAACTTATGTTTCATCATTCCTATTTCCGTTTGAAATTGGGGTATTATACCTTTCAATGAGTATGTTTTTTTTTTTTTTTTTTTTTTTTTTTTTTGCGCCTTCTATTGCAATTACAGCGGTTTAGTATTTAAATTCCTGTGTCGAAATTAGTTTCAGCATCACTTAATGGAGGATCTTACATGAGTGTTCATGTATTATTGAATTTATTAAACGAGTTGAGGGAAAAGGATAAAATGCGAGGCTATGCCGAGCATATAATCCCGTTTCCTCAACGTGTTTAATAAATTCAATAATGCATGAGCACGAATGCAAGATTCTATTTATCATATGACATTTAAAACGCATTTTATTCACGATTGTTTACAAAAATGTCAATATTCCGCCGTTAGTAAACGGGACTTCGTTAAGGACGCATCTAGCTAATTTGCATATTAGTAGTATAGGGGGGCGGTATGGGGACCAGATTATGGGGACCAGATTATAGGGACTGGGCCCTTTAATTTTGTTGGTCCCCATAATCTGGTCCCCATACCGCCCCCGCTTGATCTAAGCTTGACTAGGCTAGAATGGGTCTTGGGTGGTCGGTAGTGTGTAAAATGGATACCTTCCGAGATGGACTGAGTGTTTTTGTGTTGATTACCTTGGTCCCTATAAATCTTCAATTTCTGAAATTTATAGGGACCAAGTTTGAATTGACTATGCTTTTGACTAAGCCTGAAAATAACTTAGTTTTTTTGGTGATCTTTCAAGTAGATCCATGTGTTTGTGTTGATTACCTTGGTCCCTATAAATCTTCAATTTCTGAAATTTATAGGGACCAAGTTTGAATTGTCTTAGCCTATGTTTATGCCTGAAAATAACTTAGTTTTTTGGTGATCTTTCAAGTAGATCCATGTGTTTGTGTTGATTGCCTTGGTCCCTATAAATCTTCAGTTTTTGAAATTTATAGGGACCAAGCCTAAAATGACTTGGTCCCTATAAATCTTCAGTTTTTGAAATTTATAGGGACCAAGCCTAAAATGACTTGGTCCCTATAAATTTGATGTTTGATGAAATTATAGGGACCAAGCTTGAAAATGACTTAGTCTTTTGTTGGAAATCTTTCAAGAGGTCCAGGGATACCACAAGATGGCATTATGTTGGCCTTGTGTCTCAAGGCTTCATAGTGTCATGCTTATATATTGAGGCTATCTAGTAGCAAGTTTCTATGAGAAATAAAAAATCTTGTATCTCAAGACTTTATATTTCTTCATCAGTAGAAACTTGACTGTCAAGCGTCAAGTGTTTTGGCAAATATATTGAGGCTTGATAGTAGCAAACTTCTGGATATAGATCTTGTATTTCAAGATCTATTTTTGTTTCATTAGTTTGACTATGAAGCGTCAGTGGATGTTAATTCTAGCCATCTCAAGTTTAGATACTACTACCTCTTCGAAATGAAGAGGGGGTGAAAAGACAAGAAAGATTGGTGAACAGTTTTAACTTTATTTGTCCCGCTAACTAACTTGATTACGATGAGCAGAGGATTAGGACCGTCCCTCTGTCCTCGTTTACAATTTGAAACCTTAACATATTTACAACATTAAATACATGGGGTATTTCTTTGATAAACAATGTGTATTTCTCAAGCATTTGCAAACTTGAATTCTATGTTTGTAAAGAAACTTTGGAGTTGGCATGTCATTTTGTGTCCAGATCACTTTGCCATAATTAGAACTGATTTGTGTCCAGATCACTTTGCCATAATTAGCACTGAACCATCTGTCAATATCTCTGTCATTTTGGTATAAGTCTTCTCCTGTGCCATACAGTTCCCCATGAATAGCTTTCTTCAAGTCTAGTCCTTTTTCAAGTTGATGAATAATATAAATACACCACATTCCACAGTTGTGACTCCATGGACTTTGTAATGGTTCTGTATTTTGAATCCAACTTCTGGAATTTCTCTTGATGAAAGGTAGAATATAGTCTTCTTCTGGTGGCATGCCATAGGAGTCAAAGTAGATGGTTTGATGGCCTCTGAAGTATACGGTAACCCAATGTTCTCCTGGTTCATCTGAATTGTCAGTGTTTATGATATAGGCTTTCATGTCTAGAGGTTTCTTCTCTGGTAAGAGATCTTTGGCACATACATCTCCATTAACATGCATGTGGTATAGAATTTTCCTCAGTTCGTGTGTGTCCATTTTTCTTGTGATGTCTCCGATGGAGTAGTTTCTATTAATTTCTGTTTCCAAAAGTCTCTCCACTCGTTGTAGTCAGGTTTTCTTCCGTATCTGTTATGACTGTTTTTCAGGAACATCCAGTTTTTATAGGCTTCGACTTTTTCAGATGGTGTTAAATGGTCCAATCCTGTCATAGCACTATATTCTTTTCTTTTTTCTTCTGATGGTACTTCATCCAGGAGCAACTCGTCCCATTTTTGGATGACATCGTAGATGTTGAGATTATTCAGGGCATGGATATGTATACCATAGTCTGTTATCCATTCGTTTGGTTTTGTCCACAAGCACAAGTCATGGTATTTCTGACTGGGATGATTTATTCTACATCCTTGACACTGGTGACGGGCATAGTCAAATATAGCAGTCATCAAGTTGATCTTCATGGCTCGTATAAGAGTATCTTTAATCCATTTTTGTCGTCCCAGTGTTTCATTGTCTTCTGATAATCCCTCAAATTCTTTTTGTAGCATACTATTTCCAGATGAAGTAGAATCTGACCATAGTAGATAATCCCTCAGTTCTTCTTCAATATAGTATCCACTATGCATCTTTTTTTTCAGTAGTCTGTGATTACTTCTCTGAGTCCGTTAATTTCTATCAGATTATCAAATTCAGCATACACAATGACGTTGATAGTCTTTGCGAGTGAATTGGCAAACTGAAGTTCTAGTCTCAGGTTTCCAGTTTTTATAGGGTGGAGATGACTCTGGTCAGCAGCTTGATCAGGTGTGAAGTCATATCCCCAGAATGTGTATCCGTCTTTGTAATCCTCGTAATCGATGTTACAATTCTGAACTTGGTCTCGACTACTCAGAGCCTGATACAGTGACATGTATGATCGAAGATACTCGTTTCTGGTGAAGTTAGGTTCAAAGGGTCTGCCATAGATATTATGTCCATCGAGTGTGACATCCAATTTACTGAGATTGAAAGGTTGGAAGTTAAAGGGGTTCGTGGGAAACGTGCCATTGAATGTTTCATTAGGAACCATGCCAATGAACAATCGTTTTGGAAGGTGACCCTGGAACAGATGGCCTTCAATTTTAGATCTGAGTCCAGTACCAATGGTAAATGTTTTCACCTCAACTCTTCTGATGGGGAATTTGGCATTATGTTGAGCAATGCTCTGATTCAAATCATTTGTGATTGTTGGTAGAAGTTGTACATTTCTAACTGACAGTTTGGCTACATCAATTTTGAGTACTACAGGGTAGCCATCCTCAGCCATGATTCAAAATATAGGAGATGCTCTGTTAAGTCTGAGTTTGATTTCGATGCCATTCGGAAGATATTTGTCTTGCATGGCCAGATCTAAATGTAATCGGCCCATGAGTTCCAAAGATTTACTTTGTTTTGTAGCTACACCTCGGCCTTTTTTTATGTTATCACATTCAAAATCCTCAAATCTCCCAGGTTCATCTTCATACCAATGCTCTGCAGCTTTTAACTGATTGTCTTTGACATCTGCTCCAAAGGAAAATAAGTTTTCTATGTAGGCTCTGTACGGATATGTATCCATATTACTTGTGACCAGTTTATTATTCAGGTACAAATCGATGCTACTGAACATACTGTGAAAGAAGTTGTTGATAGGGGCAACCTTTTTGTCCTCAATATTAGTTCCATCTGGTTTCAGGATTCTACATTTCAGATAAAGATAAGTTTGAGATAAATCTGTATAATATTCAGTATGGGGTGGAACCAAAAATTCAATGGGTGCCTGATAACTATCCAGGGAAGCGATAGGATGATAATCAGTCCACTGAGTTTCTTGCATAGTTGTCATTGTCGGAGGAACGGATTGCATTTCCAACTCCGTTTTACTGCACTCACAAGAACCTGATTGCATCATTATTGATCGAAAATATCTTTCGGAAATTTAAGATTTTTTGGAATAGCAATTGAGTTTTTCTTTTTTTGACCCTTCTTAACACCTTGACGTTTAGTCTTAGACTGATTCTTTTTAGATTTGGCTTTTGATTTTATACCCCGACTTAATTCATCCAGAGCTGATTTTCCGAGAGATTTCAAACTTTGTTTGCCTCTTTGTTTCAAAACTTGTTTGATATTTTGACCTTCCAACATATCGCGAAGAGCACCTAGTCCCTCCCTTTTTGCAACTTGTTTTGCACTTTTTATTCCTGCTTGTGCTAGAGGTTTTAAAATGGGAACAACACTTCGCATTGCTGTTTAAAATATGGAACCTAAACCATGGCCATATTGTCTTGAGGCACCTCGATAGACGGGAAAGTCTTTAAATCCCGCTCCAGACTGATGATAATGAATAGTACGCATTATTGTTCTTTTTTTCTGAAGTGTAGTTTGATCAATGTCTTGCCAGTAATGAATGGAATATCATTACCTGTATCGCCTTTTATACTAATGTAAACTTGATCAATGAAGGATTTTGCCACTGGAACGTAATGCAAGTTGAGAAATTCTTGATGGAAATGAATTTCACCAGTTGTATTTGCAAATGGAACTACTCTTAAAATGGGAGCTGTTATATGTCCTATGTTTGTGTAACCGGCCACATCGGAATACACAAAGAAGCGACTGTTATGAATATTCAAGTCAACACCATATTTGAATTTGACAGCATCGTTGCCTAATGGTTCTCCGTGAAATTGTTTATCGATGCCTAAAATGATTGCTAATGGTGTTGGAAATACTATCTGAATTTGATTTGTGTAATTTGAACCAGAAGGATACTCTACTGCAACCTTGATGCGTTTTAATTGACTTCTGTATTCAAGATGAATTTTAATGTTGTGTTGAGTCAAAATCTTTTGAATACGACTCTCAAGTGCATTTTTCATTTCCATAATCAAATGCTCAGGGCTAGTATAATTTCCTGTTGGAAAGGTTACTTTATAATCTGAACATTTTTTTGTTTGTCTGCAAATTTCATGCCTTAAGTGATCAAACTTTATGTCAATGAAAGCATTATTTGTTAATCGAAGAAAGAAAAAATTATTTTTATCTGTGATATTCATGATTTCACCTGGTGTTATTATTTCTGCTAAAGCTACCTCCCAATTTTGTTTGTCAATTTGAATAGGACAATCTAATTTGACTTTGAAAGTAGATTGAGTATTTTTGGGAAATGTGTCTAAAGAACTGTCACTTAATAATGTCAAGTAAAATTCTTTCATGGTTTTTGTTTTTCCTCAGGGAGAGAAGATGAAATTGGAGTTTGTCTTTTGAATTTTAATCCTGGGGATGGTAAAATGTATCCAACAGAGCTACTGAGTAATATCAACCACAATTCTTTGTCTGGACTTCTTAAACTGATTTGTACCAATGAGGTGATAATGATGGCATAAACGACAATGATTTGAGCCAAAAATGTTAAGCGATTTTTTGCTAATACTCCTTGACTACCGTCTGCAGATTGTAAAGAAGCAGTGTCACGCACGAATGAGCTTCTGAAATTCATGTTTGCGGTTTTTATAGAAGATCTGATTCTAAAATCCAACTATCAAATTTAGATGGATACCCTTTCCAGTGAACTTTTATTTCTTTGATCCACTTTTTACCAATTTTACGTTTTCTGCGATCTATGATAGATTCAATTTCGAAAATTTGATCTTTTTCTACACGTTGTAACTCTTGCGAGTAAAAAGTGCCTTTGACTACCTCGCCGTCAAGATCTACTATTTTATAGGTTACAGGATTTTGATGTTTGTACACAGCCGAAATTTGAAACAACTCTTGTGTCCAGTTTGGTAAATAACCTTTATCAAAAGTACGTTTTGTCTTGTTAATGCGAACATAATCACTGACTTTTAATTTTGGACTTTGATGTTTTTGTTTCTTTCCAAATAAATTTTCTGACACTACAACTTCGTTTTTCCTAGTCACAGATGCAGGTGCACATTTGATACTTCGATGGTATGCATGGTTGTAACCATGAGCTAATTTTGGAAGTACATCAATATATCTCAGTGTACGATGATGTGTAAAATATTTCCACATGCGACTTTTCAAAGTTCTTTGAAATCTTTCAACAATACTGGCTTTAGTTTCAGGATTTTCTGTCGTGAAAAAATGAATCTGTTTTGACTTTAAAAAATTCTGAAAATTTTTATTTCTAAATTCTGTTCCTTTATCAGACTGGAGGCTTTTTGGACTTCGTTTTTTCAAGATCAATTTGAATGCTTTGATCAAAGTTTTACCCATCTTGTCTTTAATGGGAACAACCCAGGCAAATTTGGAAAATACATCAATAACACAAAGCAAGTATCGGTGTTTGTCATTGAACTTAGACATACTTGATACATCTGCTAAATCTGCTTGCCATTGATAATCGATTCCTGCAACTACAGTTTTTCGACGTTTGAATTTTCTTCGAATAGGTTTATGCAAAGTGTACGTCTTTTGTTTCCTCAACCAATCCCTGACATCTTTAAGTTTTACTTTTTTAGAAGTTTTTCTAGCTAACTGGAATAAAGCTTGTTCTCCAGCATAGGCAGCAGGACTTTTAGGATAATAATATAATTTTTCAAACTTCATTGTTCATCATAGGTTAACCATTTAGGTATGAAAGGACCTTCCATTTCTTCTTCTTTTATATGTTTTCTCGCTAATCGCCTTACGTGTTTTTTAATTGATGGCAGATCATATTTACGCTGTTTTGTATAGGGAGTCCTTATTTTATGACGTTTTGTTTTTGGAGGAGTCACAAAGACATCCTCTGGTGATTGTTCAGGAGGAGGAAGCCGATGTTCGTGCATCCATTCCCATCTGTCTCTATTGCCTACCACATCTTGAGGAATATTCAATTCTCTCAACCCTTGTGCAAAAGCTTGCCAGCCCGTGGGCTCAATACCTTTCCTATGTCTGATCACATCATTGACCAAGTCGATAATGTTAGAACCAGGAATAGGTTTTCCATACATCTTGACTGTACCATCATCATCCCAAGCTATGTTTTTATTTTCTTGCAACATGGAAAGCAAAAGCTGAGCTTTTCTTTTCATGGTGGAAGGAACACTGTCAATAATGTGTTGATCAATCTTCTTAGGTTGCAGAACAGGCTGGGAAAGGGAAACTGAAGGTGTTTTCAATGCTTTTTTATGAGCCGTCTTAAATTTATGCAAAGTTTCACCAAACAACTGAGACTTTTCTGATTCCGAGATTTCATTATTACTCATAACAGAAGACAAGTCGTTTTGAAGATTAGAAGTAGCCGAAACTTCAGGATCAGGTGGTAATCTAGGTTTCTGAATTTGCTCCTCTTTCCAACGTTTCATATCTTCCCAAAGTTTGAATGGAACAATAGCCATTTTACGCCCTTCCATGATTTGGATTAAGAAGACCACCAAGGACAGATCCTATGAGTGGGGCAATCAAAGGTTTGAGTAACAATCCTAGTAAAGCCCCGCCTTTCTGATTAATGATTATCTTTTTTGCTGCAACAGGGACCTGTTTTGTACTCAGCAAACGAACATGCTGTTTTCTAGATTGTAAGTGTTGTTTCTGAGCTTTAGTTAGATGTACATTGCCTTTTATAATGTTTAAGCAACATTCCCCTACACAATCGATCACTTCTTTGGGTGAATCATTGATTATTTTTGACGAAATTTTGGAGGTAACTGACAAAGTCATTCTAAGAAAGGACCATATTTATTAATCAAAGAAGTTTTCTTTTTTCTCAGAGTTTTTCTTTTACGTACGACCGTCATGATTGTCGTGATACACTATGAAGAGTTCCAGTCGAACATGGGCTTTTATATTTTGCGTCTCGTAAGTTTCAAGTTTGGACCTCTGTTATTGATTCTAAAAGGTTGATTATACATTTTTTTGTCCCTGCATAGCTTTTTCACGCATTGCAGCTTCAAATCCAAACTGTCTTGCAGTTTGAAAAACATGTGGTTCCCCAGCATAGAGTGGTTGAAATCTAGCAATATTGGGTGAAATGGTTTTTCGACGAGTTACAGAGCGAGCATTTTCAGTAGGTGATCGCATTCCAAGACTTTGCCATGATGTAATTGGACGTTTTCTCACAGTAATAAACTTTTCATTAATTTTTCTAGGTTTTTTCTTTTTTTCAGAAGTCTTCTTTACAGAAGTCTTCTTTTTGGCAAACCGCCTTAATATTTTATTACCATCTCATCGAATTAATGTTCTGATAATAACACCACCCAAGAAACCATCACCACCAGGTTTCAAAATGATGTTACGTTTAACATCACTATTGACCATGGTACTTGTTAATTTTCTGAGATCATCTTTATGTTTTTCCATAAATTTCTTTGTCTGTTTGGGTAATTTCATTTTACCCTCAATGATTTTTCTTGCAGCCAAAGAAAACCATTTTATCATTTCAAGTAATCCCTCATTGAGCAATTGTTTGCGTTTTACAGTATTTGGTTCTCTACTCAAATTGTAGAGTGCCCTTATCAAGTTAGCTTATGTTCGTTTCGAAGCCATAATGACTTGTGATCAATTTTCAAATCAGACACACACTTTTATATGTTTGGGAAATAAACAACTGGTCCTTGATGATTTGGTTTTGTAAACCAGTTTTGAAAAATATTTGTTCTAAATCTCAACAGATCTGGTGTATCTGGTTTCAAATCGATCAGTAAGTACCCATGTGGCTTGGATGTGGCATCATTGAAAGCATACATCAAATGTGGTGATTGAAGTTGTTTTGCCAAAACTTTGACTTGCATTTTATCTCGAGGACTTTGAAACAAAATGAGATAATGTGCATTCAAACTGATAGTTCGACTATCTTTACTTTGGTGAAACAAATTTTGTGTGATGTATATCACACTTGCATTTCGATGATGCCCTTTCCTGGTAAACCACAATTTTATTTTTTCTTCATCTTTGTCTCCTAACATATCGTCAAAGACGATCAAGTGAGACAAACTCGTATCGCTGACAATGTCATCATCGTCATTGGGAATTCCAGAAAGAAAGGTGATGTTGGATCCTTCACGTTCTTGCAAGATATTATAAGTTGGTTGCCATTCTTTGTAGCACCACACGATACGTTGTGGTTGAATATCAAACAAGTCATGTTTGTATTCAATGACTTTCCTTACAAACTCTGTTTTTCCAGACCCGCTCGGACCCGATATAAAGAGATTAGCAGGATGTTTGAAAAACAAACTGTTAATATCTTGTACTACTGGTGTCTGAATGCTTGACATGATGAGTAATGAGAAAGAACAACGAACAACATGTATATTTATATAGTTTTAATGATGTAAAACAAATCTTATGTACTAAGATATCATGGTATTATTCATAGCCATATGGCACAGTGTACCCATTTTTCACAATCACACGTTTGTCATAGGTAAATCTATAAATCTTTGAAAGTTTTTCAGTGGTAACTTTTCTATTGGGATGTTTTCTGATTTTATGTTGATACTGCACAGTTTCACGGAAATCTCTATCTTTAGATTTTGCCCAGTTTAACATTTTCTCAAAATGTATGATTTGAGAAGTGTTAAAATCCAATGTCAGTCCTTTCACTTTACAAGTGGATTTTCTGTCACCATTGTTTTCAACATACTCGTAACCATAGTTCTTTGGTCCCATACCAACAAATTTTGTGATTTTTGCATTGGGCATTTCATTAGTCCATTCCCCAAGTCGATTATTCACAATAGTTGGATTCCAAAGTTTGGGATTGTGGACATAGATTGCAGAGTCAGTGTCAAAGTAGAGTACACGTGTATTAAGTTTGTGTAATACACTGTACAATTTCAATCTGGCTTGTGCTGTGACAAAAGATGCTACTTCCACATTACTGCAACTGTGAGGTTCAATGATAGAGTCTGTTTCTTCCCAGTTGACATGTAAAAACTGTTCACCATAGACATCAACATACTTGACTTTTTTCATGGGATTGCTTACCAATTCAAAGTATGTTGATGGTTCCGAGATGTATTCAGTTTTAGTCATATTATCTCTTTGAGCCAATTTTCCCCACAAGTTATTCAACTCAGTCTTTGCAGTAGCCCTACGACCCTTATTCTTTTCAATATGCTCCAATCTAATTCCCTCTGCCTCAAAGTAATCTTGTTTGAACTTTTCTTTGTCTGCCTCAGTTTTACACCAATCAGAATACCCACTGGCTTCTTGCTTTATTTTGAGGAATGTATCAATGTACCCAGCAAAGATTCCACCTTGGCCAGTTTCTTTATCATACTGAGTTGTCTCAGGGAAATGCCAAACCTCATAAATTTCAGTAAGTTGATACCCAAGTTTCAGGGCTTCAAATAATTCTATACTGACCCAAGTTCCAACCAATTCTCTATCTTCTGCTTTAGTATGATGACAAAGTTGTGAGTTGTCTGACTTCTCTGCACATGTTCTACAGAGTGGAAACAGAAGTTTATTGTTACATTTGTAAGGGAGTACTGGATGATACAAGTTTCTGGGTGGAAGAACTTTACATTTGATCAGACCACAATATTGTTGGATATTGTCTTTGTCAATTTCTTCTTGAGAATAAATCTCCGGATGACCTAGTGGGAAAATACCATATTTACAAATGTATGGGTATAGAGAACAGACATCAATGTACTTGATTTCTTGATCTGAACGCTCATCAATCTCATGGTACAATTTAGTAGCATTAGTCCTTCCCCCAAACAAAGCATCTCTGGGTTTCAAGGGGTCCAAGTTAGTAAATTCAGCTTCTACAAAAGTTTGGAATTCTTTGTCTTCTCTACACTGTTTGTCAAAATCACATTCCCAACATTGTATGACTTCATACCCTGCAGCTTTCAGAGTTTCAATCTTTCTCAAAGTGGAACAAAAAAGAGTGTCCATCTTCAAACAGTTGTAGGTATTGATCTTATGTCTGTCAGGATAACATCTTTGACAACCATGCCAATAACAACCTTGAAATTCATAGATTTTCTTATTTTCTTGGTCAAACCCATCAACGTAAAACTCACCAATTTTCTGTTCCCCACCATTCAATGCATGTTGAATGTGTGTGTTCGTTTTCTTAGCCATAACCTGCAACCATCTTACAGCCTTGATCGAATATTTCTTTTGATTTGGATAGCCTTCAGGAGGAATGATAGCTACTGAGTTTTCTGGCATATGATCCTTTCTCCAAACGAGAGAACAAGTTTGAGCCACCGTACATGCTACTTTAAAGGGGTCAATTCCACTTGTTTCCATCAACTGCTGCCTAAAGCAAGCACAACCTCTCCTCAAGATATCGACATCACTCCGACAATACTCTTCCATTTCTTGCCTGAAGTTAAAGATAGCATTAGATTCAACTTTAGACTTGTGCCATTGCAAGAAGTCGTCTCTGTCTTTGCTAGACATCTGGCCAGGGTTATACATTTCAGCAGGAAAGTATGGACCTACATAATTCTGATTAGCTTCAGTATTTGCCAGATGTGGGAAATAACCTTTCTTCATTTCTTTAAGTACAAAGGTATCAGGGAAACTAGCCAAACGTATGTGCAAAAACTGAAACGAATCTTTGAACTCCAAGTTTTCCAGCTTTCATGGTTATGATGGTATGCCCATTCATGATCACCTCTGGTTTGTAAGTTCCATTCTCTAAGAGATATCTCAAAATAAACTGCCCATCATAACCACCAAAGTTGTGTGCAATACAAATTGAGCCTTCATTAAAAGGTTGGAACAACCAAGTACAAAACTCATGCAAAGTACCAGGACCTTCAAAGATCATTTCTCTTCCTTGATCTGGGAACTTACTACAATTTTTACACTTTTCATGGATAGGTGAATGGATACACTGGTCACAGGCTCTATGTGCTACACAGAAGTTAACTTTATGTTCTCCTGTATTTTGTGAAGATTCAAAATCAAAGAAAATGTACTTGGAGGAGGAGGAACTTGTTTCTTCTTCATCAGCATCAGATTCGTTGGGTGCATCACCATCAGTCTTACAAACATAAGATTGTATGTAACACTGGTGATTTGCACCCACGACCTCTTTACAAAATCTACATTTTCGATTCCCTGGACAAACATGATTTTTCTTACTCCCAATAATTCTAGTGAAACAATTTCCACAATTATACACTAACTGACACATGGACTTTTTCTGTCCAGCTTTGATTCTTTTATGATTAGCAAAACATTGAGGACTGTAAAATTTTCTTTTACAATCCCTACAGAAACAAGTTTCTCCTGCCGCACATAATGTCACATTGTAACATTTGTCACATCCATGGGGACACATATGATCCCCTCTCTGTTTATATCCTTTGTCACAAAGTTCACAGAAGTAAGAACATCCTAGAAAACCAGTTATACTGGTAATGGTATCATAATGATTGTCTCCATCATAGTATATATGTATCACTTTAGTCTGTCTTGTCATTTCAAATTCAGGTTTGAAGAGAAGGTCATCTTTCGCATGTTGCGAATGTACTTTGATCAGGTAGTCAGGAGCTAACACAGCTTGGATCTTCTTGTATTCGTCAAGTCCACATGGTTTGGTATGTGGAACTTGAGCTCGATCCAACAACTTCTTAGCTTCACTGGTCTGGAAAGACTTGGTAGATTTACGTAGATGTTCCCATGTCTTCTTCCAGGTCGGGGATTCATCTTTGTCAGCTTGACATTTGCCAAAAACCACAGCTCTGGCTAGGCACATGGAGTCTTCTGTATTGTTGATATTAACAATACTTCTTTTCATCTTTCTCATATTGTTAGAATCGAAGTAGAGGCCATAATTGAGTGGCTTTCTATTCTGTCCACTTCCTACAGGGAGTCTTGTATGGGTCACTTCCAATGACATCTGGCCATCATCAATTCTGAAGTCTTCATTAGACTGTAAGACTTTCTCAATTTCTTGTGACAGGGCTTCTCCAGTTAACGAGGATACATCTGTGAAGGGTATAAAGACCCCAAGTTTAAGTCCAGGATGATAGATACTAACTCTTATTCTATCATTGCCCTGTGCCTCGGTATGTCTCTTAATATCATCCACCAATTGTTGAAACAAGCGTGGTACAAATTCTAATGGTGATGTTTTCTCAGGAAACTTTCTCATGTCCACGCTGTATACATTGGCTCTAGTTCTAAATCGCCTGGACTCCCTCTGTCTTACTGGTTTCAAAGTATAATATTGTTCATATTCTTCATCTTCATCTTCAGTGTCAGAGTAATCTACCAACTTAGGTCGCTTAGGTATGGTCTCATCCGAACTGGATGGAGTTCTTATTCGTTTCCAATGTCTCTTTGGCATGTTGATTGTTTGGTGTTCAATGCTGAACTATGAAGCTTCAACCTGAAAAACCCGTTTTTATATTGACCCACTGACTTTGGAAATTCCAAACTCTTGTTACAGAGTAATCATGAATCGTTAGAGAGTTAATTACAACAAGACAGTTACTTTTCTTATGCATTGCTCCTACCTATAGAAACTTTGAAGAAATAGGATTGGGATGTTTCTATGCAGGGCTGAATCCAGCCACACACCAATATAATGTCTAACCAGACAAAGGGATACGGGTCAAACCATCCCTTACACCCTATTGGTTTCACTGGACAATAGGGCTTGAGATGTCATTTCATCTCAATGTTGGGTAGAAGTCAGAATGTCTCCAAAAATGATCTATACAGTGTTTGCGGGGACACTAAACCTCAAATCAAACAAACAAATCTATGAACTTAAGATTTTATAATCATTGATTTTCAAATTTATTGCCATTGTTAAAACAAACATCGAAAGTCAGTGAGATTTTCCGAAAATTGGTCAATAGAGATTATGTATATTAAAACTGAAAGTTCACCCCATTCCCTAAAAAATGTAAGGTCAATTTTCCGAAAATCGATCATATTGGCTTTACTCCATTGAATTTGAAAGTACCCTATTCCCGGAAAAAAGATTGGTTTTCCGATAATTATAAACAGTTAAGAAAAAAAAAGCAATAACACTTATAGCATTTGATTGCCTTATGCGATTTTTAACATTCTTGTTTCAGATTAATCATGACTACCAGCTGTATTCTACCCTTGGAAATTACGGAGATGATTTTGACATTCAACATGTACAACTGTGGAAAAGGCCAAGACTTTACAGAACTCATTCAAGACAGTTGGTTTTCTATGAGAATGAAGATGTTGAAGAACACTGGATCTCAAATAACTTACCAAGATGAAATGATTTATTTACTATTGCTCATTGATGAACTTCCTAATTTGTCAGATAAAAAGCGATTAGAGTTTCATAGACAGATTAGCCGTTTTCATTTTCAACATCAAGCAACCCTTAAAAAAGCAAAAAGATGGCTAGTCACATTCTTTGACTTTACCACACGGGACATGTTTTACATGTCTGAGAAATTTCATCAACACTTCCTTCATGGTAATGTATCATCTAGCTTTCTATATAGAGATACGTTTTTGGGATATCTGATACTGAATGAGGAATATACCAAAGCTCAAGTCAAACAGTTATTCTGCAGTCGGTACAATCCAGATCTTATGATATTACCATCGGGATGTTTGACTTTCAACGACTATTGGTCGGAATATATAAATGCCAAGGAAGGATATAAAGTGACATTAGGCAACGAACAGTTGAGAAAAGAACCTAAGATCATATTGAAGTTCCAAACTCAATATTCTAATTGCATACTTAACTAAGAATCATGATTAAGATTATCAGAAAAAGTCTACCTGTATCTTTAGATCAAATTCTGAAATTTGAGATCTACAGACTTGCACTTGAACAAACTTTGTCATTAGAGCCAGATAATGTAGATTTCTTGAAAACTAAAGATTACATTCATGTTTGGTTGAGAAGATATGATACATTTATGTCTTTTCGACATGAGATGAAAAGAACCGCTTGGCTCATGAGTAACATACTGGATGAGTCACCCGTGAAACTAGATCAATGGCGTTTGCATGTAGCTAACAACGATGAGGTGATCAGGTACATTTTCAACACGATAATGGATATTGAAAGAGCTTCATCAGAACAACCGATGGACTGCTCTGAAAACCATGATGAGGAACCGATGGAAACTGATATTGACGATTTGATCAAACAGATGGATTCTTTGACCATATAAATTGACCTGATACACAGATCATCATTGTTTTATCAACAGCATGGAGAAGAAGTGGTTTGAAGTACCTCTGACACAAGTGATAAAATTCAAACCTTACAGAAGATTACTACTTTGCATCTACATACTGTTTTCTCATGAAGATATTTCTATGGAGCAAATCCAGATGAAATTAAATGAAAAAGAAACTTTTGAAGATTTCAAGAAATTGTGGTGGACTTGTGCTAAGTACAAACTGTTAGAAGATTCAGTTATCACATTTGAGAACTGGAAAAAATCTGTAGCTGACAATCCAAAGGTGATCGAGTTCTTACATTCGAAGACAAGGGTGATATAAAAGGAAGCGATCTTGAATAGAACTTCATTCTACTTCTGACTGCCACAGTGAAAACTTCAAAAATCTTAAACAAGATGGAATACAATAGGGATCCAAGAACAAAGAAATCTAGTGATCCTGAAAGCATCTACTACCATTGTTCAAGTTTAAAGAAGTTATTGAAACAACAATATGATATCCATCTTCTACGGACATTGGAAAAATCACTTCTTGATCAACAACTGATGAGAACGCCTTATGGACGTTGCTTCAGATGTAATGCTACGACACACTGGTCAAGAGATTGTACATCGGGGTTCAAGCTACCCTACGGACACTGTTACATATGTGGACTTCCAGATCATTGGGCACCCGAATGTCCACAGAAGCAGTTGATACAAGATGAGTTGGACATACCACCTACATTACCTACTGAAGAAATATCATCTGACACTCCTCAGGAAAAACAATCTTGTGTCGAGGAGAAACAGCCTTGTGCCGAGGAGAAACAATCTTCTACTGAGGAGAAACAATCTAGTGTTAAGAAATCAAGAAAAAGAAAGCGAACAACGTCTAACACTCGTGGTGTGAAGAAACCAAAGACAAAATAGACATTTGAATAAGATATAGTTAAGAAACATATAGTATTGTATTAAGAATTTTTTAAAACACATTAAAAACAGTAAAAGTTTACCAGTCTTTGTTTATTATAATAGGTTATTCTTTAACGAAATCCATGGGTTAGCCCTAAAAAGGACTGTTCTTATGTAGCTAGTAACTTAAACAGTTACTAGCCACGGAATGGCTCCACTATAGCGATCGGTTTAATGGTAACCGATCCCACTCCCCTTCTAGCTAGGAACTGTTGGAAAGCCAGTCCGCTTTGTAGTCTCTCCACTTTCCTCCAGTACTCTTCCTCAGTCGTTGGTTGTTGTCTTTCCACCTCAGGACGGTTCCTTCGGTGGAATACAGCACGTAATTTCTTAAACCAAGTCATACTGGAACAATATGGTGAGAACTCAAAAGCAGAAGGGCTTTTATACAATGTAGGAGGATTGACATACTTTAATCGAACAACCAATCAAACTGGCTAACAAAATAGCCAATCGTGATCATCCTAAGAGAATTCTTCGTCTTTGGTGTAGCAATGATGGTCTATGTTCGAAACATAAATCATTGTAGCAAATACCAGACTTAGGAATCTTTTGTATGATCATTAAAAGGTACTCTTTCAAGAATAAGTGGTGGCCCTGAAAAGGGCCATTTGGTCTAGAGAACCTTCAGAGGTTCAGTTTTTTTCTTCTAGACACTTATCACATATGGACAAACTGTCGTCTTCAAAGAACCCATCGTCATCATCAGGGCAGTTGTGTTCCTCTCCAACATACCTTAGAATGACGTAACACTTACCACATTCAAGATAAGTTGGAGCATTACACTCACTGCAAATACCAGACTTTGGGTATTCATCCATGGTTATGAAGTTTGTAATAACCATGAATGATATATATATATACAAGTGACATAGGATTGACCTACTTAAAATGAAACATTGGCTTAGCCAATCATGATCAGAGAATTCTTCGTTTTGGTGTAGCAATGATGTTTGTTCTTTCGAAACATCATAGCAAATACCAGACTTAGGAATCTTGATTGAACATTATCAAAGGACATTCATTCAAAAATAAATGGTGGCCCTGAAAAGGGCCGTTGGGATTTGTTAGTTTATAAAACTAACACTGACGGCAGGTTCTCCCACCGCATGCTGGACATCTGGCTGCCCAGGACTCATATGTTATCCTGGACGCAGTGGACAAGTAGAACGGAGGCTCTGTCGCCTCATTCCCCCAGTCTTCTGTCTGTGTGGCAGCAGAGGGCCCAGGTAGCTCACCATTCCTTTGTTGAGCATGGCTCAACTCTGCAGCCCTCTTACTTATCTCAATTACTTGATCCAAATTGTCAAGCGAAGAAAACAATCCTTCTACTTCTCTCTTCACCAAATCAAAAGAGACCATCAGGTCTCTCACCCCACTCCTCACAGACTCCGTCTGCTCCTCCAACGCTTTAAAGTAAATTTCACTGTTGTGAGTCATTTTGTCTTTTACACAGTAGTGCAAGGAAGTAGGCCAATGCATCGGTATTTATGCATTGAACACGGATGTGAAAGAAAGTATTTTTGCAAGTAGGTCAATCCCTCTCCAGAGTATAAAAAGGACTTGACCTACTTCAGATTTCTTGAAAAAAAAACAACAAAAAAACAATGGAACCGTCAATATCATTCGATGATCTCTTGCAAAATCCAGATCTTTTAACAACCGCTATCAATGAAACATTTGGTAGTGATGCTACCTTACAACAACAACAATATACAACAATTCCATCTAACCAACTGATCTATACACAGCCCCCAGTACAGCAATCTAAAGCCCAACCCAAAGTTATTGAAGTCTTAGTAAAGGAAATCAATGAGCTCAAAAATAGAGTCAAACTGTTAGAAGATCGTCCTCAACAAACATCATCACTGGAAATGAGTCCTATTAAGATTCCACTCCACTTCAATATCGTGGCAAATGAAGATGAACTACTGATGCAGTCATCATCAGCTATTGGACTTGGAGCAGCTACCAAACCCATACGAAAAAAGAAAACCAGATAAAAGAATAAGAAATTCAAAACCAAAACAGCCCTTTTCAGGGCTATCAAACAGTTAAGAAAGAATAACCATAATGTCTTAAGTTTAAAACAATTATATTACATACAAAATATATCTAGGCACTTTAGCTCAGTTGGTAGAGCACCTGTCTGATAAGCAGGAGGTCATAGGTTCGATCCCTATTCGTGCCAAATATTTTTTCACACCAGAGACTAAGTTATTTTCAAAATGTGTCCCTATAATTTCACCAAACATCAAATTTATAGGGACCAAGTCATTTTAGGCTTGGTCCCTATAAATTTCAAAAACTGAAGATTTATAGGGACAAAGGCAATCGACAAAAACACTTGGATCTACTTGAAAGATCATCAAAAAACTAAGTCATTTTCAAGCTTGGTCCCTATAATTTCATCAAACATCAAATTTATAGGGACCAAGTCATTTTAGGCTTGGTCCTATAAATTTCAAAAACTGAAGATTTATAGGGACCAAGTCATTTTAGGCTTGGTCCCTATAAATTTCAAAAACTGAAAATTTATAGGGACCAATGTAATCAACACAAACACATGGATCTACTTGAAAGATCACCAAAAAAACTAAGTTATTTTCAGGCTTAGTCAAAAGCATAGTCAATTCAAACTTGGTCCCTATAAATTTCAGCAACTGAAGATTTATAGGGACCAAGGTAATCAACACAAAAACACTCAGTCCATCTTTGATAGTACCCAGTCAAAAACACTGAAATTTATAGGGACCAAGGTAATCAACACAAAACACCACAGATACCCCACTAGCCTAGTCAAGCTTAGATCAAGCGGGGGCAGTATGGGGACCAGATTATGGGGAACAACAAAATTATAGGGACCAGTCCCTATAATCTGGTCCCCATAATCTGGTCCCCATACCGCCCCCCTATACTACTCATATTTAATCCTCTAGTGGATTATCGAAAATATAACATGGCGTTATTACACTCTCAGACGCGACGTCATGTGATAAACAGAGATATTACAACTGCTAAGAAAAGCACAAGGACGAATTAAAGTTGAGTGAACTGGATGATCCTCAGACATGACTCTAGAGCCATTTAGATTGTGCATGCCAGTTTAAATCGCCGCATTGACGCGGTTCTAACAAATAACCACAATCAAGACTGTGAATTCTAATTACATTAAGGTGGCTTTTTTAACATTTAGCTACACCACAGCTTTTGTCAAGAGAATGTGTTTGTTTGATTTGATGTTTAACGTCCCCGTCAACACTGTAAAGGTCATTTTGGAGACGTTGCTTCCAATTTTGTGGGACTTTTACCCGACATTGAGATGAAATGACATCTCAAGCCAGGTCGCCCAATGAAACCAATAGGGTTTATTAGCATGGACGGTCCGCCTCGCACTGCGGTTCCTGGACAGGCTTAGATCCTGTAAGCTGTTTACCAGATAATGTGTGGCGGCCGTAAAAAGTCTCCCTGCCCTTCATCATAGTATAGTGTGTGTTATATTTTCTAGTCCATTAGGAACATTGATTACACTGTGGAATTTAGAAAATATATGAGGGTCACTGATGAGGCATCATTGGCCGAAACTAGCTAGTCTGGCCCAGAAAATCCTTTACACTCCATGGTTTTCAGTTCTGTGATGTTGTCCTAGCTTCCATAGGATTAATTTTAGTTCAGAACATTTAACTTTATCACAGCTGGTGTTAAGGGAATGTGTGTCGGTCGTAAAAAGGCTCCGAGGCCTTCATCATAGTGTGTGTGATATTTTCTAGTCCTTTGGGATCATTGATTTTATTGCGGAATTAAGAAAATATTTTAGGGTCACTGATGATGCCTCCTTGGCCACAACTAGCCAGTCTGTCCCAGAAATGTCATTGTTTTCAGTTCTCTGCTCTAGTCCATGCTTCCAAACATTACCCGTTTTCATAACATATAACACGTACCTACTTAGTCCTTATCTGATTGTAAGCATCTGAGTGTAAACATGTGCACTGAACATTAAACCTTTTTGTACCAAATGAAATCTTCCTCCTTGTATATGGCAGGAGTCCAATTCGAAATTTAGGGGCGTCAGGTTGTGTTAACTATAACATTTACTCGGAAAATAGCTGAACTTTTTGTGAATAGTGTAGGCAATGATCAGACGCCGCGTTCTGTGGCGTCTGATCTAGGCCTTCACTGTTTCCCAGGGTACCCGTTTTGAGGTTTTCGGTACCAAATGGGTTTAAAAAAAGGTAACCTCTGTAAGTTCTTTCTCCATTGTCAAACAAACAACCCACTAAGTGGTGCCAATTCTATAGACAAATGGCACGCGATCTTGAAAGCATGTACATTTATTCCTTGTCCATATAGCCCGTGCGACACAGTGCATTTTTCACATCTCCAAAATGGCTACTTTTCTAATGAATATCCGTGATATTTTTCTTTAATACCGCAATCAGGCATTCTAGTAACCTAATAAATGGGGTCGAATAACTGCACGCTATAATCGGCAGTGACCTATAATACCTTCTACTGACCTATAATACGTCTAGTGACCGTTTATAGACCGGACCTACTTTTCAGGTCACTAGTTTACAAGTGTAAACAATAACATGCAACCTTTTATACATGGGAAAACAACGAAACTGCAAATTAAAATCTTTGCAATACTTATTTTAACATATTTTCAGAAAGATCAGCCTTTCCTGGTTTGAATGACCCGTTGGAAAAACTGCGCACTGCTACTGCAATTGAGTCTCAACCTCGAAAATAATTTCTAAAGTAAAATAAACTTCTTATTTGCATACAGAATGTAAAGCTCTGAGAAACTTTTATTCGAGCGTCCATGTTGTTTCCTACGTCTTTGTGGCGTGGTGACGTCAGAAACTTTGCCCGAACGTCACGTTATACTACGTGTGCGCGCCATGGCTCTGAATGTCGTTTAACATGCCACACTGTCTGCTGTCTTTTTTGCTTAAATTTGCTAAATTATTGCAAAACCCCTTGATTTTTGAATTGCGGTGTAAACTAAATACATGTACATGATTAGTGTCATTAATAAGCTCGCCCCTATAAATTTGTCTAAGGCTCACCGATTATATTTTATTATTAAAGACACTAACCATGTATTTACTACATAATTGCTTAAAACACAGATGGTTGGTTCTCGAGGCGGTTC
Source organism: Lucinisca nassula (assembly GCA_963580285.1). NCBI lineage: Eukaryota > Metazoa > Mollusca > Bivalvia > Lucinida > Lucinidae > Lucinisca > Lucinisca nassula. The sequence goes on from OY757010.1 coordinate 54,488,947, forward strand.
TAACGAGTAGTCACAACCTATGACTTGGAGCAGAAATTAGAAAAATAAAAATAAGTATAGCCCGGTTAACCCCAGTTTTCTCTATATAACATCACGTGAACAAGTCCGTGAAATAAAGACCCCCCTAAACCCCAGTTTATATAGAGAAAACTGGGGTTTACGGGGGTAAACATTATTTTCCTTATTTCTGCTCCAAGACATAGGTTGTGGGTACTCGTTAGAACCGCCTCAATGAGGCGGTTCTAACGAGCACCCACAACCTATGTTTGGAGCAGAAATAAGGAAAATATCACAAATTTTCATCAGAAAAAAATACCTTTTTTGAGGTTTGAAAAATGCACTATATCACACGGATGTGTTATCGTAATGAAGTGAGGCTTAGGCGGGGTCTTCATTTCACGGACTTATTTACGTGATACATTTGTTAGGCTAAAATTTGATAAATTAAAAATATACAAACAAAGCACATTTATATGTCAACATTATAGTGTCATTTTAAGTCTTAAATGGACAGACACCTGCATACATTTCAAACATATTTATTAAAACATCCGATATTCACAGCAGGTGTTTGCACTAATCTTCAATTTCCCTAAAAACGGTACTATGAAAACTCACCAAATTGTCTTCCAACGAACATAAGGCAAATCTCAAATCACAAACATAAACTCCTTTAAAAATGCAGCCAGGTCTTATTTGTTGAATTCAAATTAGCCATTTTAAAAAGGGACGTATGTGTTAATAACGAATGCCTGGGTTACTCCGGTTCCCGTCCACTGATAATTAAGAAATAATCTCCACGTACCGTGTGTTATCGTGATTAACACACGGTGTTGGAGGGCAGATTGCGAAATATTAATTCACGACGGCGAAGCCGGAGTGAATTAATATTCGCATCTGCCCGACAACACCGTGTGTTTACATGCAACGTCACGATGACGCCAAATTGCACGCACCACGTTGACGACGTGAATTATCGCATATTTGCAAACGCTGACGTTTCCACTGGGTTCAATGGGAAAAACGTTAACGTCATGTTAGAATTAACGATCGACTCGAAATAATCTTGAATATCTTCAGAAACGATATTAACTCGGAGGGGCGGGGGAGTGAAATGATTTGAATCAATCAATTTCGTTGGGTCAAGACCGTGAACCGAATCTTGGAAGTTTTTCGCTTTCGTCAAAGGTGGTTTTTGTAGGTCTATAATGATGATTATAATGATAATACAAATAATAATATCATTACGCAAACACGCCTATACAAATACATTGCCAGCTTTATCGCCGAAAAAAATGAAAATTTTATGATGAAAAATTGTGATATTTTTCTTATTTATTTTGGAGCAGAAATCAGAAAAATAAGGTATACCCCCAGAAACCCCAGTTTTACTATATAAAGTGGGGTTCAAGGGGGTCAAAAGTATATAGGCATGTTTTCGTGATGCAATCGAATAAATAACCATCATGTGGTGTCTCTAAATCACGTTTTCTGTCTCATCACGTGAACAAGTCCGTGAAACGAACACCCCATAAACCCCACTTTATGTAGAGAAAACTGAGGTTGAAGGGGGTATGCCATTTTTTTTCCGATTTCTGCTCCAAGACATAGGTTGTGGGTACCCGTTAGAACCGCCTCAATGAGGCGGTTCTAACGAGCACCAAAAACCTATGTTTGCAGTATGAATAAGAATCAAAGTACTGAAAGTACTGAGAGGCGGGCGAGTAATGTCATCTATTTACAATGCTCTTTAGTTAAAACTTGAATTTATCATTGAGTGTATTTATCTTCAAACGGGCTATTTCAATAAAAGACCACAGACACGATGCAGGTCTCCAAAAAGTTGCCTCTTTTCAAGACGGAAGAAACTGTTATTTATTTATTTATTTATTTATTTATTACATGCACCTTCCGGTACCTTAATTAATTTGCACCAACTTTGCTAACGATCACATTGTTTGTTTGATTTGAGGTTAAATGTTCCCGTCAAGACTGTATATGTCATTTGGGAGACGCTGCTTCCAATTTTGTGGGACTTTAACCCGAAATTTAGATGAAATGACATCTCAAGCTCTGTCGCCCAATGAAACCAATAGGGTTTATAAGCATGGACGGTCCGACCTGCACCGCTTTACCTGAACAGGTTTAGGTACTCTAAGCTGTTTACAAGTACTCGTGTGCGGTCGGATTTTAGCTCTGCGTGGAAGCATCATGCAGCCTATCTATTTCTTTAAGCCCCGATGGGCGGGGGCCGACCGACAATCACATAACTATACACTGAGGACAACCTACAAATCATCATTCTGTGTATTGAAAACATCAGAAATTTCACTCGTCGCTCATCGCACTCGTGGTAATACTGATGTTTTCAACACACTCGTATTCGGCTGCATATGATCACTGAGTCGGAACAAACTTTATTTATACAATTTTGCGTGGAAGCATCATGTAGCCTATCTATTTCTTTAAGCCCCGATGGGCGGGGGCCGACTGACAATCACATAGCTATACACTAATCATCATTCTGTGTATTGAAAACATCAGAAATTTCACTCGTGCATCGCACTCGTGGTAATACTGATGTTTTCAACATACTCGTATTCGGCTGCATTTGATCACTGAGTCTCGCCCCCGCCCATAGGGACTTGAAGAAATATATGGGCTGCATGATGCTTCCAAGCAGAGCTGAATCCGGCCCACACACTAGTACTGGAAAACCGCTTAGCGGATCTAAGCCTGTCCAGGCACCGCGGTGCGAGGCGGACCGTCCATGCTAATAAACCCTATTGGTTTCATTGGGCGACAGGGCCTTGAGATGTCATTTCATCTCAATGTCGGGTAAAAGTCCCACAATATTGGAAGCGACGTCTCCAAAATGACCTTTACAGTGTTGACGGGGACGTTAAACCTCAAATCAAACAAATTTGATCACTGAGTCGGAACAAACTTTATTTATACAATTTTATGTTTCCAAATGAAATCAAAATACTGAGGGAGGTTGAGTTATTAGGCCAAATTATACTGTCAATTAAACTGATCTCTAGATCCGAAATGGTTACATGGCTTAGTCGAAAAGGAAGACATCGTATTAAATCCGACGGAGGAAATGCAAACATAAATAAATAAATAAATCTAAATAAATAAACATAAACGAGCCTGTTCCTTTTTGTTTTTGATGCTAATACCGTAAATTCGAGATAAAAGCTCAACTTTACGCCACCTGTGCAGTTAGTTAAATAAAGTTCTGTTTTGTCCTGTTTTGTTCTGTTCTGTTCCCCCTCTGTAAAAATGTCAAAGTCTAACGGACAAGCCAAACCATTTCCTTTGGAAGTGGGGACATAAAATGACGCAAAAGAAGAAAAAAAAAGTTTCGCTAAATTTTCCATGTCAGTCGTTTCACCCTTTAATTTCTGGATTTTAAATTATTAGACTGTATGCCTTGATCAGACAGATGCAGCTTATCTGCCCATCAGTGCCAAGCGTCCCTTTACTGGAGCATCCGAAAATAATGAAGACCCTGATTACAGATTACAGACACAGAATGTGGCATCTGATTAAGACCCTCATTATTTGCTTAAAGCACGGAACTGCATGTAAAAAGCACGGAACTGCATGTAAACTCACAGCAAATAAAATTTATATTTTGAAATTATACATGTAATAGCGTTTAAACGAATTCCAATAATGAACTATTAATAGACGGCACTAATTTTAGCATCCTGCAGCGTGGCTGTGACGTCATCAATTTCGGACAAACAAATGTGTACGAAATGCGTGTAAATGCATAATCTGACCTATGATACCATTATCTCTTTGCGTATTTCACCAATTGTTTCATGTTCAGAGGTAAAAGTCCTTTTGTGGTGTCCAGTACATTTTTTGATCGGTTTTACGGTTCTTAAAAGAGTATTCCCAGCCTGTGAGCCAAAACGGAGTACCCGGAGAGAAACTACCTGCCCTTCCTCTCACATTTGGTCTGAGCAAGACTTGAACCACAGCGTTGAGAGGCTAAGTGAGTCAGCGCTCTTACCAATTAGGTCACGGAGGCTTGGACATTTATTTTTTTTCACATCAACAGAAATGATCCTTAGATTAAGGGCAGTCCTGGTCTAAGCAAATAGTGCCGGCCCAGTTCAGACTGCTTCTTGTCAGTCTAATCAGGGTCTTCACTGTTTGTCATTTTATCTGCATCTTTTGGTCTTATCTAAATGACAGATCTTCTTATTTTTCCCTGAAAATAGGATTCAGCATTTCATTTGTTTGTTTGATTTGAGGTTTAACGTCCGCGTCAACACTGTATAGCTCATTTTGGAGACGTTGCTCCCAATTTTGTGAGACATTTACCCAACATTGAGATGAAACGACATCTCAAGCCCTGTCGCCCAATGAAACCAATAGGGTTTATAAGCATGGACGGTCCGACTCGCAGCGCTTTACCTGGGCAGACTTAGATCCTCTAAGCGGTTTACCAGCAGTACTCGTGTGCTGTCAGTTTCAGCTCTTCATGGAAGCATCATGCAACTCAGCTTTTTCTTCAAGCCCCGATGGGCGGGGCCGCATTTCATGCAAATTTGTCTGTGTCTGAGAAAAGTAAGGATGGGTTCTCTTCATTGTTTTCTTCTAATCAAAACTGTTGTTGATGCTTTGGAATTTGTTTTGTTTCTTTGTGGTTATATAAAACCGATAATAATAATAATAATAATAATAATAATAATAATACTAATAACAGCAATAATAATAATGCAAACAATTATCCAAAAACTTTTATTTTACAGCCGTAAAAAGTCACAATGTATGAATCAATTGACCTGTGCGTAAACATCACGTTAACAATGTACCATTTGGAAGCAAAACTTAACCCGTAAGACGCCAATCACGACAACAGTCGTCTGTTTTGTCGTCTGCCGGTTACTTCAAAACTCATTTGTTTTTTTTGTTTTTGGCAAACAATGTGGACCCTGATCAGTGGGTCCACACTGTTTTCCTGGATGAAAAAAATTTTTTTTTAAAAGTTTGCAAAAAGATCAGCATAAGCAGATGACATTTTCAGGTGGTGTTTTTCTCGGCATTTTAAGGGTTTAATGTGGACTGTACAGTTTTCTGGGCCAGACTAGCTAGTTTCGGCTAATTAGGCATCATTATTTTCGTGAATTAACTCCGTGAAATGAACAACTCCATAATCCACACTTTATATAGAGAAAACCATGCAGGGTTTACTGGGGTATTCAATAGGCCCCTATTTTTCTTATTTCAGCTCCAAGACATAGGTTGTGGGTACTTGTTAGATTCGCCTCTATGAGGCGGTTCCAACGAGTACCTACAACCTATATTTGACGTATAAATAAGACCTGTATTACAAATTTTCATCTGAAAATTAACCATTTTGGGTATGAAAGAAAGCACCTGCGTTAATTGTTTATCCGAAAGTCGTCACGTGACCGCGTGGAGCTATATTAAGATATCGGTTTTTCCTTTTCATGACGTAGGCAGCCTGTCAATTCGAACGCTATTAGACCTCTCCAAAGCGGTGTCGATCAGTACAGAGAAGCGTGTCAACCCTTTCAACCCTGTACATCGCTGCAGATACCGATTCAGGTACAGATACCGATACAAACCTAATACATCCAGATCAGACGACATGTGACGAGCAGTCTCATCAGATTCTACACCGTTCGCCAACTGTCAATGACTTGAACAATACACCATTGTATAAGAATTGGTTCACTGAATATCAAAGCTAGAAGGGTTCTGTTCAGAAACTGGGGGGTGAAAGGGAATGATTTCAAGCATAAACAGCAACGGCGTAGGAAAATAGTGCCGGATTTTTATACTCAGCTTTCAACGCAAATTTATTCGTGAAATCTAATAAGCAGGTCTATTTTTACAAACAGTATTAATTTTTCAAACCGTCCGGTCGAACTTGATTGGATTTATTGCGTGTACTGCTTTTTCAGTTTAGGTTTTCTTTTTTGAGCGGAGGACTACAAGAAGGCATGTCTAAAGAGGTGCACAAAAAATCTGATATACGAGGTGTACGGTAACTATAGGCGGCTACGCCCGCCTAAAAATATCACATATTATCATCAGAAAAGTACTAGCCATTTTGAAAATGTAAAAAATGTACTATGTCGCACGGGTGTGTTATTGTAATGTTCTATCAGAATTTAGTAGTAACTTTTGCTGGCGTTGTCTGTCGGTTGCGACCTAAGTTGGGACATGACCCAGCTAGCTGACATTCGCCCGCAAAGCATTACGAAAACACGCCTATGCAAACACATTGCAAACTATACCACCGGAAAAACGAAAATTTTAAGATGAAAAATTTTGATATTTTTCTTATTTCTGCTCAAAATATAGAGTGTTGGTACTCTTTAGGACCGCCTCATCGAGGCGGTTCTAACGAGTACCCAAACTCTATATTTTAGAGCAGAAATAAAAAAAATAAGGTTTACCCCTGTAAACCCCAGTTTCACTATATAAAAGTGGGTTTCGAGGGGGGTCAATATTATATAGCCGTGTTTTCGTGATGCGCACAGAAATTTAAGGTCGTCAAAAAAAAAAAAAAAAAAAAAAATACAAAATAGAAGTTAAGGCAATGATCAGGAATCGACACAATTAACCAACTACTTCCATCAGAGACGCCAAAGGGAAAGAAACACAAACATGAAACAACTAGACCCTAACGGAAACATCAATAGCGGAAAGTCAAAATGATAGTTACTTTCCCACAAAATGACCAGTCGGCTATCCAAAACAAAAACATACGCGATACACACGCTCAAAGATAACACAAATAAACCGCGACAGAAGAACAACCTTAGTACAGCCTTACAAATCGCTTTCATAACAGACACGACATGTGACTAGGCTAAAATATATATGTTTGGTCGCTACTGGAATCACTCGTTTTATTGTATATCTAAATTTTAAAACGAAAACGTTTAAAGAGCTAATTAAATATGTATATTTGCCCAAATACTGTAATTGTCATGAATCTGATGAGGTCTACACAACTGATGTTTTAGCATACACTTCTTATTTTAGGATTTTACACTACGGTTGAAATATATATAATAATATAATATAATAATTCTATTTGGCTCTTCAGACAAGCCTGAAATAAACATATATGCCGTTTCTTCCCCTGTAGCGCGAGGTATGCATCGTTGCAGTGCACGTTCATGATGTTTGGACATTGGTTTCCGCCACCCGCTCCCTGAACTAGCCGCGACTGACGTTTCGCGATGCGTGTCGGGTGCGGGCAGTGGGCTGGGGACGCCACCATATATATACTAGGGACAAAAAATAAGGGAACCCCCAAATTAAAATAGAAAGAAGCGAAACTTCAATGTCACATGGAAGGCTTATATGCAAAGGGGATCAGTATCTGGTCCATGCACCACGAGCATTTATGCATGCACGACACCTGGGCATGCTAGTGATTGTGCGACGGATTATCTCCCTTGTTGAGGAAGCTAAAGCATCCTCCAGCTGGGTACACACAAGGGTAATCGTATAATCTTCTAATTACGGTCGGTATCTTTTAACCTGCACATGGGATGGTTCTTCCTTCACAGGGACGGGGTGGGGCTGGGGCGCCAGTTAACGTCTCGGTCCGAAGGACTGTGTACTTTGTGGCATTCATCCTTGCAAATGATGCCAGTGGAGCATGTTCGGACACCATAATTTTATTATCACTGCCAGGAATCGAACCGGGGGCCTATAACAGCATAGGCAATTGTACTAACCACTGATCTATCACGCTTTTTTTCACTTTTGCAAAAATGTTAGCTGGCTGACTTGGACTAAGGTTAGCCTTCAACGTGAAAGCAGATGTATCTGTTCTACTGTTTTTCGTTTGTTTTGTTTGTTTCTATATGAAACGGGAATCAACCTTCGGAATCTTTGACTATTATACAAGTTTCCATATTTACTGGCACACTAATACAGCATACATATGTTCAGCTTTGTTATTTGACTTTGAAATCCAATGACTACACAAATTAATATGTGCTAAGCGTTTTGTAAAAGCTAATACTTGTGCTATAGGACGGGCCATCGAATTACCCCAAAGTAAACTTTACAGCTGCTACCTTGGCAAAGTTGTTTTTTAACCTTTTATTTCATGGCAAGGTGTTTGAAATGATGTATTATGTTTCCTTTCGATATACAATCGAATCTGTTTATTTCTTTCCGCTGTCCTTACCTTTTGACATTTTTAAACACTTTGACCTTTTATTTCGAAAGCTGAAAGTGCTGAGCATTGTGTAGCTAAGTTTACCTCTTTGGTTAGAACTATATATCCTGGTGTATGAATATCATTTGACGTGTCACCAGTAACAATTCTGATTCTGATTCCGACGATCGTCGAGACAAAAGCAGCGTTACCAGAAGATAAACGTCACGAAGGACCTAAGACGCTGCCTCTCGGTAGGAGAAAGGAAATTTGTATCAATATGACTTCTACAGGATAGGATGATCCACTCGAAAGGTGGATAAGCGCATCGGTCTTTCCGCGCTCGCAACAAGTAACGTGTGCTGAATGGCCAAGCGTTAGCTATTTAAAGTCTCATTCCCTGTTTTGTCAGGTGTACCTCAAGGGTACTTGAACCGGCCCTTTACTTGGTGTTCATTAATGAACTCCGCGATTCTATTAAGTCATCTATCAGTACAAGATACAAGAAGCTATATTTAAAATAGAAGTGGAAGCAATGATCAGGAATCGATACAATCAACCCACAGCTCCCATCAGAGACACCAAAAGGAAAGAAACACAAACATGAAACAACAGACCTAATGGAAACATCAATAGCGGAAAGCCAAAGGGACGGTTACTTTCCCACAAAATGGCCAATAGGCTATCCAAAATAAAATAATACAAGCGACACAAACACCCAAAGACAAACCACAACTAAAAAATAAACCGAAACCGCCTTGGAACGGTCAGCGGAAACGAATTCCACTGGGGGGGGGGGGGGGCTTAAATCGATTTTACGTGGCCACAATCCGAGAGCGCCCTTTCTTCCGTCGCGATTAAGACAAATAATTTGTTCAGTCCGCATAAAGGCCTCCTAACTCATCAGTGCAACATCTCCGTGAACACAAATAATCAAACAACCAAATAGATGAAACAACGGTGAGGGTGAAGACTCGAAAGCAAGAAACCACTGAAATGCTGGAGCAAAGGAAAACCAACAGTCAGACTCCGATGGGCCCGACCAGAGATAGAGCATCAGGCACCAACCAACATTACCTTGAATAAGATTTCCCTAATTCTCAATAAGCCTTTACGTTGGAACCTCATAAAACCAGAGGCCTGACCCACCGGCGTGCAATTAAAGAGGGAAGCAAAGTTATCAACCGCGATTGGGTTAACTACCATGCATACTTTTGTTTGTTTGTTTGATTTGAGGGTTAACGTCCCCGTCAACAACTATGCATGCAGTCTGTCGTATAACAGTTATGTTGTACCCAATCTTTTTATATCAAAGAATGATTTTACGAAATTGGGTGCTGAAGTCATTGCGGTTATATTTTTTTCTGAATTTATAAACTAAGTCACCATATGGGTCGGGTTCCGATAGACCTTGTTGCAGAAGAGATTTAAGTCCAATATGGAATTTTGAAATTAAATCAGAATGACGTCTATAAAATTTTGAAAAAAGGCTTTGCTTAGTTTATGGTACCGATAACCCTGATTAAGCAGCTTAGCCGTTAACAATTTATGACGAGTGTTGAAGTCAGTTACATGACTACACACTTTGGCAAATCGAATTAACTGCGAAATATAAACGCCATAGGATGGCGCACGTGGAACATCACCATCCCAAAAAGGAAAAATTTACAATCTCAAAATCAAAATCATCGCGTTTATCAGAAATTTTGCACGTTAAAACCCATATACAATAGATAGATGTAAATCCAAAATCGGGGCCTCGGTATCAGAAAAAAATTGCTTTATTTAACTGAAGTTCGGGGGTGGGGGGGGTTAAATTTTACTGATCAAACCATCGAAATAGGTATTGTCAATATTTAATAAATCATCCAAATATCTAGAAGTGGAACTAAAAGCTTCAATGATTTCCGACTGGTTTTCAGCAGAAAGGGACATAATGAAGTCTCTCTTATAACAAAACAAACACAAATCAGCCACACGTGGTGCGCAATTAGTACCCCTCGGAATACCCACAACTTGTCTAACTAACTTGGTACCAAATCTTATGTAAATATTGTCAAGTAGAAAGGTGAGAGCTTCACACACTTTCTGACATGACCATAAAGTATAATTTTTATGCTCTTCAGAAGTGAAAAAGGCATTTCTTACATTACATGCAAGATAGAGGGAATCTTCCCTATGAAATTCCTCAATTAAATCATTAAGTTTTTCTTTTTTAAGATTATGAGGAAGTGTAGTGTAAAGGGTGGAAAAATCATAAGTAGACAGACTTGAAGCACGAAAACACCTGGATTTCAATTTATTTAAAACTTCATTAGAATTTTTATAGACCAAACAAATTTCTACCTGATCTTTCGAACACTCTGTCGCAATATTTTATCATATGATTTTTAAAAGCGTCATTTATAATCTACAACAATTTAACATTAGCCGAGGGCTTATTTGTCGATCTTGTTGCTGATGACTGCCTTTTGTATACGTATTCTTATGGCTCTCATTCTACAAGATAACCTGGATAGCCTGCAACAAAGTGCACCGTCCTTCGGATCGGACATTAACTGGAGGCCCCCTGTGCAGGGAGGAGCATCCCCTGTGCAGATAAAAGATCCCTAGCGCAATTACACGGTAAATTTATTGTGTAGGCTTTCATCCTGCAAATCTGGAGTGCATGTAATGTACACCTGACAAAAATGTTGGCAGTATACGAAGAAAGAAAGAAAGATAAAGTTCAGTGTGGCTAAATATCCAACGAGGTTCTCACGACACCTCTCAAACTACTGCACCAGCAAACGCAAACCCCTCAAACGACTGCACCAACAAACGCAAGGTCAGATTAAATCCACCCATATTTTGGCATCACCATTGCTGACAATTTTGATTGCTGTTTTCTTGGCCTTTTCAACTTGTTAAATCTGAAATAACATTGGGATGCCAAATCGCCGATACATACCGTAGCTGAGGGAGAACCAGTGTCTCGAATGCATTATCTTTTGTCTGCCTGGATGCAAAACCCAGATTAAATCTACAAATGTCCTAGTTGTTTTGAATGTGATACTAACTAACACAAGTGGATATGTTTGTTCTTGACTTTGAGAAGGGTTTTGACACCACCCCTCATGGACACCTTAAATCCAAATAATTTGGCTACGGCATTAGGAGGAAGACTCTCAAACAAATAGATACATTCCTTTTTTGCTAAAGAAAACTGCGAATTGCTGCTTATTGGTGAATCTTCTGAGTGGGCGCCAGTTTTGTCTGGGGTCCCACAAGGGACTGTTCTTTGTCCACTGTTTTACTCCCTGCACATTAGTGATATTTTCACTGACATTGACTCAGAAAAAAGACAACTGTGTTTGCTACCGGAAAATTAGAGGTACAGAGGACTCGGAAAAACTTCAGTATGATATTGATAGACTAGGATGTTAGACATACCTTAGGAGAAAGAAAACCAGTGTTTCGTATGCATTATCCTTTGTCTGCTAAAATGCAAAAGCCACGTCAATTATAAGAAATACCAATGTCCTAATTATTTTGAATATGATGCAAACCCGGATCAATGGACACACAGATGTACACATTTATTCTGGTATTTGAGAAGGCTTTTGACACCACTCACTCAAGCGCACCTGAAATCCAATTTATTTGGCTACGGCATTAAGGGGGTGACTATAAAATAGATACATTCCTTTCTTTGCTATAGAAAACAGCGAGTTGTTGATAATGGTCAATCTTCTGAGTGGGTGCAAGTTTTGTCTGAGGATCCCAAAAGGGACTGTTCATGGTTCATTGTTATTCTCCCCGCACATTAGTGATATTTCCACTGACATTGACTCGAAAATAAGACGACTGTGTTTGTTACCGGGTAATTAGATATACAGAGGACTCGGTGAAACTTCAGTATGATATAGATAGACTTGAATGTTGGGCACGAAAATGGGGCATGCGGTGCCAGCCCGTTACAAATGACTGGAAGGAGAACCAATAATATCGAGGTTTCTTACACCTTAAAGGAAACGGCCCTCGAGAATACGCATTGTCGCTGTGGTGCAGTGGTAAAGCATCGGATTTGAGATCGAGAGGTAGCCGGTTCGATCCTCGCATGCGCCACGTGTTGTTTCCTTCAGCAAGAAACTTTATCCACATTGCTTAGTACTAGTTCCCACCCAGGAAAAGAGGACCACATGGAAGATTAAGACCAGTACTAAATGTGTTACCCTATATAAATTAGGTCGATTATTATTATTATTATTATCATTATTATTATTAAATACCTTGGTCTGAAAATCACACACAATTTGAGTTTGAATACGCACATTAGCAACATGTATACTAAGGCAACTAGCACGCTTGATTTTCTGAAGCGAAATCTTCGTCAGTGTCCTTAATATGTAACAGAGACAGCATATTAAGGACTTGTTCGCCAAATCTTGGAACACGGTAGTTGTATCCTGGACCCAATGCAGAAATTAAAACAATCAAAATAGAGTTACTAGATAACAAGCAATTACTGCTTCGGACAGGGAGTATGACTTGAATACTAGGAAAACTAAGACGAGTGTCTCTCAAGAAAAGGACAAGTGACATGCAGTAGTCGCATACTGATATACAAAAAGTCTAAAGGGTGCTACCAGCATTTCAACAGATGACTCTGCTACTTCAATGTAAAAATTAATCAGTATTAAACAACACATTGTTCTTTAGGTGCGTGTACGTGTACCAACCAGTCCTCTACAAGGGTGCCCTGAAGAATGTTTTCCCCCAGAACTGGCCTTCTTTGTGATAACCTTCCTTCAATGGTAGATCGGTAGATTAAAAAACTGCAAAAGAGTTAAAAAGCCGTATGCTGTAGATTTGTGAAAGAATACCTCTGCTAAATAATGGTTTGTTCGAAATAGTTCCAATGACTTATCTAGTGATTTTTGTTAACACCTTCTTAACCGAGGAAAAGGTAAGAGACCGACTCAATATAGGACAGGATAGGAAAACTAACAAATCTTACCTCCTACTGAAAAACCAACAATGCACTTACATAAGTTCTAAGAACATGTATGTAAAAAAACGTTTCCAATAAAACATCATATTTTTGTCATGACAATATCTCCATCATCATCTGCAATAAAAATCTGACTTAATTGCATGAACGAGACATCATGCATCATTCCAGGCTATAATAACCTCTATTTGAGTGTTGTTTTCCTCTCCAGTCTGGGTTAGTCGTCTCAATATCGACGTAAACTATGTTCTATAAAAGGGTTATCCTTTGGAAGCAAGGAAAACACCAAGGAACTGGAAAATATGAAGTGTGCACGTTTTTTGTGCCAGACTAGCTAGTTTCGGCCAATTAGGCCTCAACAGTGACCCTCAAGTATTTTCAAAATTCCTCTATGAAATCAATGGTCCCAAAGGACAAGAAAATATAAACTACACTATGATGTAGGGCAGGGAGACGTTTTACCGCCGCCACACATTCCCAGACACCAGCTGTAGTGACGTCAAATATGTTGTAAGTCTGCAAGAAATGCACAACAGAACTAAAATTGTGAAGTGTATATGGTTTTCTAGATCAGACTAGTTAATCCTGACCGACCGCTTCTGAGGCATCCGAAGAGTAACAATGATTGTTTCACGTGCGTTACGCAGTTGCAACCTGGTAACGTCTACCGATTTAACCATCGTGATGTAAACAGAACCTCCGCTAGGTGACTGCAGATATAAGCCTAAACTTCTTAGAAAGAGCATAATAGATTGGCCGAGCTTAACATAGCCAATAACTACCTGAGTTTCAAAAGTGACAGGTTTTCAACAGCGACAGAAAAGAAAGAGACTGAGCCAGGATACAACTCCTTTTGCCAATTGGAACGTTTGCGAAATTCCTATCGTATATCCAGTCGCCCGTGAGCGGGCCGGAATCATACAAAGAAACAGAGATTTTATGACAAGGCAGTCACCGGCTGAGCAGATGATATAAATGGTGACGCACAGGTGTGAACACCTGGCTAATATAAATGTACACAGTTTATAAGACACTGGAATATGGGACAATAGAAAGGCTTACTTCAAAGTTATTGTGCCCCTTCCAGTATCATATCATTTGCAGTAGAACTTCGATGGCTCGAACACCGATGGCTCGTTTCCCATGGCTGGGTCGAACTCATATTTGAGCCCCTAGGGAAATCCTCAAGATAAGAAATGGTGGGGGATGATTAAGGAGATTTTAGTCTTTTATCTTGCAAATGAGTGCTATGTGTACTCATTAGAATCGCCTCAGTGAGGCGATTCTAATGAGTACTCACAGCAAACATTTTCATTATCTAACATCGAAAGATGTTCAAAAGTATCTCGTTATGCCTCTTGGCAGTGACCTTCAGTGGCTCGAACTACCGCTGTCTCGAATAAAATTTCATGGTCCCAAAGGGGTTCGAGCAATCGAAGTTCGACTGTATTTCGATGCGATCTTTTATCAGATGTGGGCAAAAACCGACATGCCCAGAGACTTTGTTCCAGTGCTTAGCATGCAACCCGAGCGAGACTTAAGAAGTAAAAGCCACAGGGCCACAGAGAACCGAATGAACATTCAAAATTTCTTACCACATATTATGCGAACAATTAAACATCCCAAGATTATGAACCATCCCCATCCTCCATCAGGTGCTTTTGTTTCCTCAATAACTACCTCACATTCTTCGACCTTTTCCACTGAGCCATGTCGATCTGAAGGTTTCGTGTCTTCAGCGTTTTCATCATAACATTTCAAGTCTACACTGGTTCTCTCCTTTGTCGAACACGTTTCATTATCACTGATGCTACCATTGTTAACAGAGCACGTAGAAGAGCAGTCACTTAAAACTACCATTATTGATATTATGAATTCTAATTCACGTTACTTCTTTTCTCAATCTCTTTCTTCATTCGGTGTTTAAGGAAATGGATATACCATCAGGGAGGCAACTCCTTCAACAATATTTTGTCTCCCATGTCAATAGGGGTCAACTCTTAAAGAAAAGAACTTGCTGCTGGGAGGAAGTTATTTTCTTTAATAGCTGATCCCTTTTCCCGTCGGACAGAGCTTATAGAGCGATCAGGAGGTACAGATTTAAAAATTGGCTAAATATCTGCCAGGTGTATCCATTCCCCTTAAGGGAAGCGGATTTTTTTACCGTGTAGACATATCTTTTACGATGCACTCTAATTAATTCGGGGTAACTCGAGGAAGAGGAAAAGAAATATCTCTTATATAGTACCCCTTTATTACGTGTTGTTCAATTTACGTCGATGGAGTATGAATAACGTTCCTATTTCCCGACCACTTCATTACGATAACGCACCCGTACGGTATAGAGCAATTTTTACATCTCCAAAATGGCTACTTTTCTGACGAAAATCGGTGATATTTTTCTTATTTAAACTGAAAACATAGGTTTTGGGTACTCGTTAGAACCGCCTCATTGAGGCGGTTCTAACGAGTACCCACAACCTATGCGTTGGAGCAGAAATAAGAAAAATACTGTTTACCCCCGTAAACCCTAGTTTTCTCTATATAAAGTGGGGTGTAAGGGGGTGTTCATTTTACGGACTTGTTCACGTGATGTTTTGCACTGTTCAAAACGGTCTTTACGCCACTTAACACTTCAAGAAAACACACCTATATAAATTTGTCACCCCCATGAACACAATTTCTATATAGTAAAACTGTGGTTTGCAGGGGTAAACCTTATTCTCTGATTTCTGTTCTAAAATAAAGAGCGTGAGTACTCGTTAGAACCGCCTATATGAGTACCCACACTCTATATTTTGAGCAGAAATAAGAAAAATAGCACAAGTTTTCATCTTAAAATTTTCTTTTTCAGGCGATAAAGATTACAGTGTCTTTGTATAGGCGTGTTGTCGTAATGAGCAGTTTCATAGGTGATAATTTTGCTGTTTGATGACACTGGATGTCGACAAACAAATACATTTTGAACAAGTATTTTATAGAGAAGATTTTATTTGAGTACAATCGAAGCTCAAAGGCTCGAACCTCTTTTGAAACCCTGAACATTTGTTCGAGACAAGGGTAGTACGAACCACTTATGGCAACTGTCAAGGGGCATAGCAGTGATAATTGTTGGATATCTTTTCAGTGTTCTACAACATAAATGTAGGAAATTCATTATCTCAGACACAAGACAAAATATCGCTTCATGTAATGTAATAATAATCATCCGAGCTATCTATCTATCTTCTTATAATGAGTCGGTCACATTTGGCCATTACCTCAATTGATTGAATGGCTGAATTTAGAATTTAGCTTAAAAAGTCACTGGACGAGTCCTTAAAACTATTTACAATCTGAATAACAGAGGTATCCTAAAACGCATACATCTGAGTCTAAGTCTTACACTGTACGGGTTTTGAACTCCTCTGCGGTCTTGGCATTCACCGCAGAAAAGGGAAGACTATTCCATTGAGGAAAAGTTCTAGGAAAGAAAGAGTATTTCAGAGCATCGCTATAGGACTGGTACCTACGATATTGCGAGTTGTTTACGTTTAATGCTCTTGTTTTGGTTGACGCTGGTCCATGGGTCATTACCTGTCTTTTTAAAAGACACTGTATCAGAGTGTATCTTATAGAAGAAGGCTAGAGAGGACTGCTCACGGCGATCCTCTATGGACGGCCACTCTATCTCATTAAGCATGTCACCGACGCTACTTCTATTTCGCAATCGCCGGCGGGTCCATCGAGCAGCTGTCCTCTGCACCTTCTCATCCTGCTGAATCTGAGTTTTAACATAAGGATGCAAATGGGTGAACCAATGTTTTATATGCAACATCCTTTGTCTGCCTAGGTGCAAAGATCAATTTACGTCTAAGGAATCCTAAAACCCTAGTTGTTTTAGATCGTATCTCTGAGATATGTTGACCCAAATCAAGATCGTCAGTGATGGTGATAAGAAGATATTTGGCGGATAGAACTTGCTCTAAAATTTGCTTGAAACTTAATTTGCTTGTCTGGAGGGTGTCGTGACACCCTCATTGAATGACATTCGGCTACATTGAACTTCATCTGCCAATCGGCCTCCCACTGTACAAGTTGATCCAGGTCATCTTGTAAAATAAAACAGTCAGTCAGAAGGAGAATATAAATTATGTTCCTATACAGGACGCAATAAAAAACAAACAAACGGACCGATGACATGATATAACTGATGAATACCAAGAAGAAGACCGGTCCAATGACCGAACCTTGGGGAACTCCAGATAAAACAGGGACTGAATCAGACGCTTTGCCATCATGTACAACTTGTTGTGAGCGCCCAGAGAAATATGAGGTAATCCACCTATGTGTGGATTCTCTTATCCCATAGTAGACCAGTTTATGTAATAGCCTTCTGTGAGGTACCTTATTAAAGGTCGCCTCCGCCATAATTGCTGGGAGAAATAGATGGGCTGCATGGTGCTTCCACACAGAGCTCAAACTGACCACACATGAGTACTGGTAAACCGCTTAGAAGTACTTAGCCTGCCCAGTGTGCATCAGACCGTCAAATGCATATAAGCATTTTGATTCTATTGGGCGGCAGGGCTTGAGATGTCATTTCATCTCAATGTCGGGTAAAAATCCACCAAAATTGGAAGCAACATCTCCAAAATGATCTAAATAGTGTTCACAGGGACGTTAAATCTCAATTCAAACAAACCAACAAATCTTATCAAAGGCCTTGGCGAAGTCCATGATGATCATTTCAGTCTGTTCGTGGCACTTGCATCACCACACGTTAATGTATATACAAATCATTTACATCTTAATGAAATGGAATAATTAAAAGGAGAAACGATCAGGAACTGATACAATCACATCCCAAATCCTTCCGACTATATCACTAGGGAAAGAAGTCGAAACACAGTAAACAAAACGGACAACAGGTAAACCTAGTCGGCAGCTCTTTCTCAAACCGGTGGTGACTCAGAATATCCAAACCTTACTAAACAGTAGCATTATACTTAATGGGGGAAAGAATCTGAATCACCAACATGACGAACATTAAGCTGGAAGGACAAAAGTAACTAAAAATGAACATCTAAAAAGGGGAGAGATTCAGAATAATTTACGTAACAACATTATATGATTCGGGAAAGAATCAGAACCACCAGCACAAAACACAATTCATTAAACGCGATACCAACATAAGCCAAGCTTTGAGATACTTGGTGGCCAGATACATACGTGGACATTTGACAAAACTCACAATGTGTGACCTGCAATAAATACGATCAGCCTGTACGGACACTTAAGTAATGCAAAGGTTTTAATAATCCTGTCTGTCGAGAGAACGATGTCTAAATAAGGTTCAAGCGTTAGACTTTAATCAGAGAGCGTAGATGTACTGGCTGATTTGAATCTTTGCAGGACGTGTGAATCTTATTGCAGGTTTTGTCATACGCTGGCTCACAAATTGTGTTTTCTTATTCAGCCGTTTTCAAACATCTATTCTTGCATAAAAACATATGCGCATGGCTGTTTGAAGCCGTTGTCAAATGGACCGAAAGCCGTGCTCAAACAGCAAAAACCATGTTCAAATCATAAAATTCGCGTGCTGTTTGAACATGGATTTTGAACTTTTCATATCACAAGACGGGCCTTGCTTTGTTTACGTTACGTTGAGCGACGTAATATTATCGCCCTGAGCGTAGCGTTTTAGGGTTCTATGATGACGTCACTGGACAACGTCATTGTTAACAACAGTATGAACTGCCCGCCATTTTGGTTTGCCTGTCGCATTTGAAACGTTTATATGGAATTTATATGGAGCTTTTGGGCGTTTTCGTCAAAATTTGCTGTCGGATTCGTAAGTTATGCAAGAACAACGATCATCCATGGTTACTTCATTGCTTTAACATTTGCCGGATCCCTCGGAAGATATTTGAACATTCGGCCTAGCGGCCTCATGTTCAAACAGCTTCCTCGGGATCCGGCAAATGTTAATGCATGAAAAACCATGGTTGATCCCTATAACGTTGTATAAGCTTGCCGAGGTGTTGCTTGTCATTACGATATCATTACGAAAACAAGCCTATAAACATGCACTGTAAACTTTACCGCCAATTCTAACACAGCGCGCCTATATAGGCAATGGAAAATAACCGTTTTATTCTACAACAAATCACGGCAAGGAAGAGCGTGACGAGTGACGTCATTTAAAACTACCAATTTGTGACGTCACTAGTCGATTTCCTTGACGCTAGACGGTGTAACGTCATTTTCTCGCATCGAAAACGTTAGAAAAGGATATAAATGCATGCGTTTCAGTCGATAATTTTAGCGCGATTTCTTCTAATAATGGCGAAAAGTTGTGAGAATTTGAAGGAAACAACAGCATTATTGCCGAATTTCAGCGTGTTAGAATCGAAATAGATCAGCTCTAGCCAGTGATTTGTTAGGTAATAAATCACAGTTTAACGGTCAGTTGTAAGTAGACAAATCACGCGCGCTACGCGCTCGTGATTTGTCTACTTTACAACTGACCTCCAAACTGTGATTTATTACTCAACAAATCACAGTTAGTGCTGATCTATTTCCTAAACAAATGTATATTTTATGATGAAATCAATGTTATGTTTGTCTTGTTTCTGTTCAAAATAGAGGCGGTTCTAACCTGTACCACAATTACGAAAACACGACTATACAAATGCATTGTAAACTTTACCGGCGAAAAAACGAAATTTTACTATGAAAAAGTGTGATATTTTTCTTATTTCTGCTCAGCATATAGATTATTGGTACTCGTTAGAACCTCGTCGAGGCGGTTCTAACGATTGCCCACAATCTATATTTAGAGCAGAAATAAAAAAAAATAAAGTTTACCCCTGTAAACCCCAGTTTTACCATATGAAAGTGGGGTTCAAGGGGCTCAAAATTATATAGGCATGTTTTCGTGATGCAATCTACATTTTAGAGCAGAAATAAGAAAAATAAGGCATACCCCTGTAAACCCCAGCTTTACTATAGAAAAGTGGGGTTCAACTAACTAGTCTGGCCCAGAAACCATGTACACTTCAAATTTTACAGTTCAGTGGTGTATTACTTCCTTTCAAAGGTTAACCCTTTTATAGAACATATTTAAAGGGATCAGAATAATATAGGCGTTTTTTTTCGTGATGTTGCACACGTGTGACATAGTGCATTTTTCACTTCTCCTAAATGGCTTCGTTCCTGATGAAGTTCTGATATTCTTTCTTATTTATACGCCGAACATAGATTGTGTGTTGCTCGTTAGAACCGCCTAAGTAAGGTCAGGAATACGTAAATGGGCTCTCCCATAGACTTTTTTTAAATTGTGCATGCGGGTACGCCATAACATTCTGCACTGGTACATGCAATAAAAATGGTATGTTACAATGTTCGTTTAGGCACCATGGCCGCACAAATACTAAAATCATTTGTATAGAATGCGATGGGAATCCGACGAAAATTGCCTAATTTTCAATCTTTTTGGTCAATAGAATTTTTCTAAAAACAGATAGTTTGTTTCGTATTAATTATTAATTAGAATAAGATGAAAAAAAAAGTCATTGACTACCAGATAAGTTTATAAGCCATATCAGCGTAAAATAGGGTATGTATAATTTGGGCGCATTTTGAAGTAATTTGTAAACGACGTGTCGGAGAGTGCTGCCAACTTTACTTTAACCCATATATGCCTAGCGGCCCTTTTCTGGGACATTGGCAAACAGTGTAGATCCAGATCAGACGCCGCATAACGCGGCGTTTGATCTGGATCTACACTGTTTGCTTAAGGAACATTCGTTTTTGTAAAATTTGCCACAAAGAAAACCAAACCTGACACCCCTATAATTGGAAATGGACCACTCCAAAGTAACTAGGTGGAATATTCCATTGTCATATATGGGTTAAGCTGTAGCCTTATATAAAGAGCAACCAGAACAGAACAGCCCCTTTAGACGCCAGTTGAGGCATTTTCCGTATGTAAACTCGAAAGAAAAAAATCTTTTCTTACATTTACATTTCCTCAAACAAAGATTCTGTGTGCCAGTGAGAGAGACTTGGTAAAATGTTTTCTACGTATGCCGACAATAACAGTTTTAGAAAATAATCGTTAGACCTGGTAGCATTTCTTGAAGTTTACATTAAATTAGGTCGATTTGATCAAGTCCGCGTATTAGGAATACAATTATTTGGTACAGTGAAGACTATGAATTTGCAGAGGGGGTATGAAAACGGATCTCAGCTGTCGCAAAATGTTCGTACTATTTTACATTTTCTCATGAACAAATTAATAGATAAATAAAAAATAAATGCATCATGTTTTTATAACACAGACAGAAGCTTTTTATCATTTAACCGGCATGGCAATGGAGAACAAAATGTTTTTTTTTTTTAATGAGGACGTTAACTTTGTTAGTATCTAATGACGTTGCCGGTCAACGCGCGTAAAATCTGGCGGCAACGTCATTTACGTATTCTTGACCTTAACTAGAACCCACAACCTATGTCTTGGAGCAGAAATAAATTAATATTTACCCGGTAAACCCCACTTTTTATATAAAGTGGGGTTTAGACGGGTGTTCATTTTAAAGACTTTTGAACATGATGACTTTTCCGAGTTGGTGAGGAAATCTTAATTTTCTTGTGCATGAAACTACTTAGCCATGTTGCAAATCGTAAAATTACGCTACACTCAAGACAAAAAAAAAAAAAAAAAAAAGGAAAAGAAACGCGTGATTTTTTAAATGGAAAATACACATGACTTTGTTTAAAACTGTTCTAGAAAGGTAATCACTGAAAGATGAAATACACCACAGCACTGGAAATGGCGAGTCTTCCTTATCTTTTTATGTATCTATTTATTTTTTTTTCGGGGGTGGGGGGTTTACCAGACAAGCTAGTTTCGAACAATTAGACTTCATCAATGACCATTAAACTTTTTTCAAAAATCCACAATGGATTCAATGATCCAAACGGACTAGAAAATATATTCTTTTACAACAGATAAAGAAATTCTTGGTTTTAGCATGGGATAGAAATTCTGTTCTTATCCTGGTATGACAGAATGCGTTATATCACACGGATGTGTTATCGTAATGTGCATCGGGTCATGTAAGGCTGAATTTTAGGTTTTCACTCATGCTTGCCACAAGGTATGTAATTCCTTTGCATCGACCGTTCGACAGACGTCGGATCGGTAAGTCTTACGAAATGCCGTAGTTCGTAAGCTTTAAGGAACAATAAATACACAAGATTATCACTGAAATATATTTATTCTGATATAATACACATGATTTAAAAAAAAATATATTTTTCTGTAAAGCCGATTGAACCGACCATATTCAGGTCAATTTATTGATTGATCTGCTATCTGAAACAGTGCAGAAGTAGTTCCGGCACGCCCAAAGTATTGTAGGTCAGTAGAGTGTATTAAAGAATACTACGGTTATAAAGCACATTTTTTTCGACCCCATATCATAATTTAGTAGAATTGCTGCTTGCGGTATAAAACGACATTACGATAACACACCCATACAACATAGTGTATTGTTTTCGCATCTCAAAAGCGGACATTTTTTCTGATGAAAATGTGCGATATTTTCTTATTTTTACTCCAAACATAGGTTGTGGGTGTTCGTTTAACGAACCGCGTCATTTAGGCGGTTCTAACGAGTACTCACAACTTTGTTTTGGGGCAGAAATAAAGACAAGAGCACCGCATGCGGGGCAAACGCTCGGCTGCAGCCCCTTTTCATAATGAACAACTAGTCCGAGTTTAAAAAAAAATATGTTCAGTAATGACAGAGATATTACAAGATGTCAAAGTTTTCGCACGACAACGACGCAGACGAAAATGTCCAAGTTTTTGCACGACGAGGACGCCAGAGCCTAATGAAAAAAGTGAATAAGCACTGCTTATTAGATACCCCCACCCCCGCATGAAATGGTCAATAATAAAAAAAGAGCAGACATGTTAAAAAGAAGTTAAACTCATAGCCGGCAACTTGGCCCAAAATTATTGAAACATAAAATCTATTTGATGAGTTTTAAGCATCTATCAACTTCACGCTAACAAGGTACCCGCTCCCTATACACTTTAACATTATTAGACCTTAAAAAAATGGCTAAGTTAAAAAAGATGAAAAAAGTGAAAGAAATAATTTTAGGAGTATGAAAAAAAAAAACATGCACATCTTCAAACCTATATGAAAACATCTGCAAAGTTTAAAAAGGATCAACTTAAAACTGTGAGAGGAGTTGCGCTAACAAGGTACCCATCCCCTATACACTTTAACATTATTAGACCTAAAAATGGCTAAGTTAAAAAAGACAAAAAAGTTAAAGAAATAATTTTAGGAGTATGAAAAAACCATATACGCATCTTCAGTCCTATATGAAAACACCTGCAAAGTTTCAAAACGATCAGCTTAAAACTGTGAGAGGAGTTGCGCTAACAAGGTACCCACTCCCTGTACACTTTAACATTATGAGTGTGTGTGAATTCGGGTTTAACGTCGCTTTCAACAATTTTTCAGTCATATCAAGACGGTGTTTGGTTGCGACAGGGAGCTCAATGCTCACTTTTATAGTGCTGCCTCACTGAAGTATCATGTCCCAGACACATTACATGATACCACACCCAGTCACATGATCCTGACACTGGGTCGACCAGTCCTAGCTCTACCCCGTAAATCTGAGTGCCAAGCGAGGAGCAGCTAGTACCATTTTTAATGACTTTGATATGTCGCGGCCCGGGATCGAACCTCTGACCTCCCGTTCCCCGGAGCGGACACTCTACCAACTGAGCTATCGGGGCCGGTTTAACATTATTAGACTTTAAAAAAATGGCTAAGTTAAAAAAAAAATGAAAAAAGGGAAAGAAATAATTTTAGGAGTATGACAAAAACACATGCACATCTTCAGACCTATATGAAAACATCTGCAAAGTTTCAAAACGCATAACAAAACCTACAATAAGACATATGCGCCCAACGGAGACTCAGATCAGCTTGCGCATCCGCGCAGTCTGATCAGTGTCTTCGTTATGCGCTCGAAGGATGGCTATTGGCCCTATGCTCCTTCATGCAGCAAGAGAAGTCTCTTGTTGGACTATACGGATGCGCAGGCTGATCTGATACTTCTCTGGGCGCACACGTCTTATTGTAGGTTTTGTCGTGCAACTGATCTTAAGTTAGATGGTAAGCAGTCCCAAATGATGGGTCCAGAATAGGAAATATTTAATTTGAAAATTTCTTTATTAGGCTTTCCTGATTCTAGGATACGAAATAAAATTTCTAAAGGACCCAAATATAGACTTCCTTCTAAAACTGATTTCTGTAAGTGTAGAGAAGAAATCGCTGCTGCCTTGAATGAATTTGGTAATCGATGGTGTAAACAAGAGTATGTTGAGCATAAAGCCCTTAACGAAAGGAAAGTTGGCGTTCTGAAACTAGAGAACAAAAGCATTTCTGTGTTCTCTGAAAATACCAACTTATTACCTCCTAAATAGAAGTGAAGGCAATGATCGGGAATCGATACCATCAAGTGAACAAGTCCGTGAAATATAGACCCCCCCTAAACCCCACTTTATATAGAGAAAACTTGGGTTTAAGGGGGTAAACATTATTTTCCTTATTTCTGTCCCAAGGCATAGGTTGTGGGTACTCGTTAGAACCGCCTCAATGAGGCGGTTCTAACGAGCACCCAAACCCTATGTTTGG
The DNA here is from genome assembly GCA_963580285.1 of Lucinisca nassula. Lineage (NCBI taxonomy): Eukaryota > Metazoa > Mollusca > Bivalvia > Lucinida > Lucinidae > Lucinisca > Lucinisca nassula. The sequence goes on from OY757010.1 coordinate 54,513,827, forward strand.
AGTATAAATAAGAAAAATATCACACATTGTCATCAGAAAAATTACCTTTTTGAGGTACTATATCACACGGATGTGTTATCGTAATGAATTTACCCACAGCTCCCATCAGAGACACCAAAGGGAAAGAAACACAAACATGAAATACCTAGACCCTCATGGAAACATGAATAACGGAAAGCCAAAAGGACAATTACTTTCCCACAAAACGGTCAATTGGATGTCCCCAACAAAACATATAAGCGATACACATACTCAAAAAAAAAAGCCATAACAGAAATAAACCGCGACAGAAGAACCGCCTTGGAACGGACAGTGAAACGAATTCCACTTGGGGGGGGGGGGGGGGGGGGGCTTAAATTGATTTTACGCGGCCGCAATCCTCGCCCTAACTTCCGTCGCGATTTAGACATTGTTGTCAAATGCATGTATTTGTTTTCCAGTCTGCATGAAGGCCTTCTTACTCATCAGTGCAACAGCTCCGAGAACTAAAAAATCAAACAACCACAGAGATCAAACAACGGTGAGGACTCGATAGCATGAACCACTGAAATGCTGGAGCAAAAGAGAACAAACAGTTAGACTCCGATGGGCCCGACCAGAGACAGAGCATCAGGTACCAACCAAAATTACATAAAATTAAATTCTCTTTAATTCTCAGTAAAATAGCCTTTAAGCTGGAACCGTCATAGAATCTGAGGCCTGACCCACCGGCGTGCAGTAAAAGAGGGAAGCAAAGTTGTCAACCGTGATTGGGTTAACTACCATGCATGCCGTCTGTCGTATAACATTTATGTTGTACCCAATCTTTTTTGGTTTCGAGGAAAGATTTTACGAAAATGGGTGCTGAAGTCTTTGCAGGTTGATATATTTTGCTGATATACTAAGTCACCAGATTTAATGAAAAGCTAAAAGATTGCCTTTGGAAACAACGAACACATAAAATAACTAAAATCGGAGACTCGGTTTTATTGAGTCCCTTCATACACAGTAATATAGTTTGCAAGGCTGTATACGCCCCTAGCACCGGCTTCAGTGGTATTCGATTTTCAATGTAACCAGAATGGGCTCAATGATCGCAAAGGAAAAGAAAATATAATCTGAAAATATAATGAAGCAGGGGGAGACGTTTTACGGCCGCCACACAGCACTTAACACCTAATACAGAGGTAAAATAATAAGATAAAAGGTTGCCTTTGGAAACAGAACGAAAAACGGTTACTCGGTTTTATTGAGTATCTTCATACACGGGGAGACTTTTTACAGCCGCCACACGGCACTTAACATCAGCTACAGTGAGGTAAAATAAAAAGCTAAAAGATTGCCTTTGGAAACAAAGAACACATAAAAGAACGAAAATCGGAGGCTCGAGTTTATTGAGTCTCTTCATACACAGTGATGTAGTCTGCAAGGCTGTATACGCCCCCCTAGCACCGGCTTTAATAGCGGTATTCGATTTAGTCCAGCATTGAATTTTGAAAGTAAATCTAAATGACGTCTATAAAATTTTCAAAAGGCTTTGCGTAGTTTATGATACAGATAACCTAAGAAGTGTAGCAGTTAACAGATTATTACGAGTGTTGTTGTCAGACACATGAATAGACCCTCTGGTAAATCGAATTAATTGCGAAATATAAATGCGATAGGATGCCGCACGAGAAACAGCTCCATTCAAGAAAGGAAAATTTACAATCTCAAAATCAAAATCATTGCGTTTGTCATAAACTTTGCAGGAAACAAACCCATCTAATATAGACAGATGTAAAACTAAAAACGGGGCCTCGGTATCTGAAGAATTTGCTTTATTTAACTGAAGTTCTGAGGGGTAAATTTGACTGATCAAACCGTCGAAATAGGTAATGTTAATATTTATTGAATCATTCAAATATCTAGGAGTCGAGCTAAAGGCTTCAGTGATTTCAGATTGGTTTTCCACGGAAAGGGACATCATGAAGAACATATCAGCCACAAGGGGGTGCAGTTCGTACCCATCTGAATACTCACATTTTGTCTAAATAACTTACTACCAAATCTTATGTAAATATTCTCAAGTAGAATGTTGAGAGCATGACATGACCATAAAACACAATTTTTATACTCTTCAGAAGTGAAAAAACAAACAAACAACATTTTATACATTACATGCAAGATAGAGGCAATCTTCCCCATGGAATGTCCATTCAATAATATCATTAAGTTTTTCATTTATAAGATTATGAGAAAGTGTAGTGCAAAGGAAGGAAAATCATAAGTAGACAGACAAAGGCAACCTTTTAGCTTTTTATTGACTGGATATCAATTTATTTAAAACTTCATTAGAATTTTTATAGACCAAACATATTTCTCCCTGATCTGTCAAATACTTTTTCGCAATATTTAATCACTTAAAGCAAATTCTTCTGATACGGAGGCCTCGTTTTGGATTTGCATCTAACTATTGTATATGGGTTTGTCTTCTCCAAACTTTAAGATACTCGCGATGATTTTGATTTTGAGACTGTAAATTTGCCTTTAATGGATGATGACGTGATAAAGTCAATGCACAACACTAAGTGCCAATAAATAGATTTAATAGACAACACTAAAATAACTGTATGTACACTGTAATAGCTGACGTCGTCACCTTGGTTTCATGACGTTGATGACATCATAATGTAATGGGAAATAACTCTGGGTATTAGAAGTTAATATAAAGCGAATTATGTCCCTTAGTCAAGTACATGTATGAACTACAGAAGTTTAACATTAATTATACTTTCTTCTTTTGTTTTCTTGATATGAGAATCTAATTGCAAAAAAAAAAAATACTTAATTGAATAAATTTCTCAGAACCATTGCAGAGTGATTACTAGTGGAATGAATAAAATAATAGCAACCGTAGATAACCTTTTAGATAAAATTGAGCTGTAGTTGTTTGAAGAATATTGAATCAAAATTAGACAACATACTCGCTGAAAGTTAAGGAATAGAAACTCAATAACTGTTCATTTAAATTAAGATGAAAAATGATAGTTTGAAAATGACTACAGCGAATAAAGTGTCCGAAATTCAACTTTATGATCACATGATCTGCTAAACCAGTTCAAAAAATATTTCAAATCGCCCTGTAACAGCTTCAATATCTGGTAAATCATTGCAGTTAGAATTGTCATATTCATTCTCTCCTCATAACATCTTTTTGTCTGGTTTTTGTCTCTTATTTCTATTAGTTTTCTTATTGTCTGATGTACATGTATCTTTCTTTCTCTTCATACTGCAAAAATCCAGTAAACTACGCCCCATTCCTCCAACCCCTGCTTCTTCTTTGTTACATCTCTCACCACTGAAATGGTCAGAGCCCCACCTAGTGTGATCTTCTTCATCATTTTTTACTGTCACATCTACAACTTCTATCTGGCTGTCTAGCACCCTGCAACTGGCTCTCAATTTTTCAATACTTGCTACTACTGTATTCTGATGGCCAAACCACTCATTGTCTTTGATTATATAATCCTTATTTATTGGTGTCTTCTGATTTTGTCCTGTGAGCAACCAATTTTCAAGTTCTTTTATTTTCTCTGACAAGAACTCTGCCTGTGCTTTGAAATGGGACATTTCGTTTTCCATTGTTTCAATCACTTTTTCCTCAGCCTTGTTGATATCAACAACTTGCCTGTATCTTTTGTTGCCTTGCTGATTCTGTTCATGCATTTTCAACTTGTCTGATGCTGGAATTGCCTTTACGTGCTCCAGCTTTGGTTTATCACCCTTTTCATCTCCATTTTGACTTAACAACCTTTTCATCTCTCCATCAATACCTGTTTTTATGTCCTGAATCCTTCAGTACCCATTTTCAAGGTTTCAACTTCTGAAGTAAGTTTATAAATAGCCTCAGTTACATTTTCCTTGCTCTTTGACCCCACTGTTTTGTCATCTACATGTACAACCTGTAACGGGCCCAAACTGTCATCACTTATTTTGTCCCCTTTACCACTGAGATTCGCTTTCCCAGATAAAACCACAGTCTTTTTCCCCATGTTCTCCCAACTATCAGGACAGGCGTCCAATAAATGCCTGTAAGACCCACAGGAATGACAAGTTATTATTCTACCATCTGACCCTGCCGGGTTAATTCTCTTTTTCATTCCATTTTCAGTCCCGCTAAATGCTGCCACATTTATCTGATTTCCACAATTTCCCTTGTTCCCACTTCTACGCCTGTGTTCCCATGAAGCTACTCTATCTCCCCTATCATTTGTGCTACGTCCATTTGCTCTGACATATCCAGCAGCAATCAAGCTCTCTTCATTTGCTGCCGGAAAACTTCGTGTCAACTTGACAGCTACACCCCAGTTATTAATTTGGCTGTCAGCCCCTTTAAACCTCTTCAGCGCAGTTCGTGCCTGTTCATATAATGTGTCCTTGTTTGAAAAATTCATTCCCGCCAAAACCAATCGGTGTTCTACATTGGTGATGTTTGCCTTCTTGAGCAACTTAACGGCCAGGATTTCAGATGGTAAGTTTACATTTGTCTTTGCAACCCTGTTGTATTTAAAATCAAACATTGACAGATATTCAAACATTGACTGCCCCTCTCTTCTTTCAAAATTGTCAAAATCTTCAAATTTTTCCCAAGTGTCAGTCAATTCATCTTTTTCTAAATGTTTATCTAGAAATTCAAAAAGAGTTCTTATTCCATTTTCTTTTGTAAGTTCATCCCGGTCTAATTCTTCAAATACTGTCTCCTTTATTCTGCTCTTGTGATCTTTTGGAAGATTTAAAGCAATTACTATGGCTTGCTTCTCGCTGCTTGTATCTGTTACTTTTGTCCAAGCCAATGTCTGCAATTTCCACTGTTCATAAGACATTTAACTGCTACAGCCATTCTCCTTCTTTTCCAGCTTATTCACAATTTCTAAGAACCATTTATCCTTTTAATTGCTTCATTTATTCATAATCCTGATCAATTTAAGTCATCCATGCTTCTCTCCACTTATAAGATCTTTTTGTTTCGCTCTGCTACCATTGATAAAGTCAATGCACAACACTAAGTGCCAATAAATAGATTTAATAGACAACACTATAATAACTGTATGTACACTGTAAAAGCTGACGTCGTCACTATGGTTTCATGACGTTGATGACATCATAATGTAATGGGAAATAACTCTGGGTATTAGAAGTTAATATAAAGCGAATTATGTCCCTTAGTCAAGTACATGTATGAACTAAAGAAGTTTAACATGGCGTTCCTCGTTCGGCACCCGATGGCGATTATATTTCGAAGATAATTCGATTCGCCAGAGTGTCTAGTCAAGTAACTGACTTCAACATTCGTAAATGCTAAACTTCTTAATCGGGGTTATCGGTATCTTAAACTACGCAAAGCTTTTTCTAAATTTTATAGACGTCATTCCAATTTAGTTTCGAAATTCAATGTTGGACATAAATGAGCCCCGCCAAGCGAATTTGGGTCTTCGAACATTTCGTCATGACAAATTTTAACTGCGCATGCCCAGCCATTCAGAGGGGCCAGGGATATGGCTTTCTGTCTGAAGGTTCTTCTTGATTCACTGCTTGTATGAGCGAGCAGCGAAGGTTCTGGCGAGACTGCGCGGATGCGCAGGCTCGCCTGAACCATCGCTGCTCGCATAGGCGATAAGTACCAAAATCGCTTGACGGGGCCCAAATCTCTTCTGCAACAAGGTCTATCGGAACCCGAATTTTATTGTGACCTAGATAAATTCATAAAAATATATACTTGCAATGACTTTAGTACCCGATTCCGTAAAATCAGTTTTCGATATAAAAGGACTTAGTACACCATGAATGTAATACGACAGACTGCAAGCGTGGTAGTTAATCCAATCACGGTTGATTACTTTGCTTCACTCTTCAATAGAACGCCGCTGGGCCAGGCCTCAGATTCTGTGACGGTTCCAGCGTAAAGGCTTACTTAGAATTAAAATTTACTTTTATGTACTGTTGGTTGGTACCTGATGATCTGTCTCTGGCCGAGTCCATCGGAGTCTTACTTTTGGTTTTCTTTTGCTCCAGCATTTCAGCTATTTCTTGATGTCGAGTTCTCATCGTTGTTTTCAACTCTGCGATTGTTAGATATTTTGTGTTCTCGGAGATGTTGCAATGACAAGTCAGCAATTCTTCATGCGGGACTGAACAAATTATTTGTCTTTATCGCGGAAGAAAGGGCGAAGATTGCGGTCGCGTAAAATCGATTTAAGCCCCGCAGTGAAATACTTTTCACTGACCTTTCCAAGGCGGGTCTTCTGTCGCGGGTTATTTTTCTTATAGTTGGTCTTTGAATGCACGTATCGCTTATATATTTTTGTTTTGGATAGCCAACTGGCCATTTTGTGGGAAAGTAATTGTCCTTTTGGCTTTCCGCTATTGATCTTTCCGTTAGGGTCTAGATGTTTCAAGTTTTGCTATTTTCCCTTTGGTGTCTCTGATGGGAGGTGTGAGTTGTCTAAATTCCTGATCATTGCCTTCCCGTATGTTTTGGAGTGATGAATGTCTGTCATTAAGTTTAATGTAGTTGTGGCTTATTTTCATTATTTTTCCTGGAACATTTCACTGACGTATCATTGTGGAATTCCAACCCCACCCCCTAGAGATCTTGTAGATAATTTGTGTGTATGTTTATTTTTACTGTATCAAAAACAGTAACTTTAAAATTTTGAGATCCTGTATGCTTAACAGTATGTTTCAGCATTATCGTCTAAAATTATTTTGCATGCGATTTTGTGATGGCGAAAATCTCTTCAAATTCATTTGAGAAGTACCACCACAAAAAAAAAATGATATTTTGACCCAGGTCTTTGATACCTGGTTTGAAGCTTCATCTAGTGGACCTCTACCAAGATTGTTTAAGTTATAGCCCTGGAGCAAAATAAAATACCCCCGCTCCAGGGCCGACTGGTTTTATATAGGGAAAAACCTTTAGAAATCTTTTCTGAAACCAGAAGGCCCAGGTCTTTGATATTTGGTATGAAGCTTCATCTGGTGGACCTCTGCCAAGATTGTTCAAATAATAGCCATGGAGCCAAACATGGCCCCGCCCCAGGGCTCACTGCTTTTACATAGGCTTATATAGGGAAAACCTTTAAAAATCTTCTTGTCTGAAACTAGGAGGCCCAGGTCTTTGATATTTGGTATGAAGCTTCATCTAGTAGACCTCTACCTACCAAGATGTTCAAATTATAGCCCTTGGGCCAACGATGGCCCCGCCCTGGGACCCACTGGTTTTACATAGGCTTTATAGCTCACCTGAGCCGAAGTCTCCTGGGGAGCTATTGTGATCGATCACCATCAGTCGTCATCCTTGTCTTCCGTCCGTCCAGATGTCCATCCACAATTTCTTTAAAAGACATCTCCTTAACCAGTGAATAGATTTTGACAACTCTTGGCAGAACTGTTCTTTGGGTGGTTCTCTCTCCAAAGTTATTCAAAGAATACCAGTCCATGCAGAACTTTGGTTGCTATGGCAACGAAAAGGGGGAAATAAGAAGAAAAAAACTTAAAAAATCTTCTTGTCTGGAACCAGAAGTCCCAGGTCTTTAATATTTGGTATGAAGCTACATCTAGTGGACCTCTTCTAGTACCAAGATTGTTCAAATTATAGTTCTGTAGCCCAAAATGCCCCCGCGACAGGGCCTACTGGTTATACATAGGTTTATAAAATCTTCTTCTTGTCTGAAACCAGAAGGCCCAGGTCTTTGATATTTGGTGTGAATCTTAATCCGGTGCACTTCTACCACGATTAATCAAAATATAGCCCTGGGGCCAAATATGGCCCTTCCCCCAAGGCTCACTGGTATTACATAGGGAGATATAAGGACAACCTTTAAGAATCTTGTTGTCTGAAACCAGGAGGCCGAGATCTTTGATATTTGGTTTGACGCTTTATCTAGTGAACCTCTACCTAGATTGTTCAAATTATAGCCATTGGGCAAAAATTGCCCGGCCTTGTGGCCCACTGGCTTTGCATTTGCTTATGTGGAGAAAACCTTAAAACATCTTCTTGTCTGAAACCAGAAGATCAAGGTTTTTGATATTTGGAATGAATCTTTGTCTCGGGGACTTCTACCAAGATTGTTCAAATAATTGCCACAGGGCTCACTGGATATACAGACTTATCCTTGGTGTCTCTGTTGGGAGTTGTGGGTTATTTGTATCTGATTATTGCCTTCACTTCTATTTTACATAGGGAAAACCTTTGAAAATCTTCTTGTCTGAAAACAGAAGGCCCAGATCTTTGATATTTGGAATGAAGCTTCATCTAATGGACCTCTGCCATGGTTGTTCATATCATAGCCCGAGGTCCAAAGATGGCCCCGCCCAGGGGCCCGCTGGTCTTATATAGACTTATACAGGGAAAACTTTTAAAACATCTTGTCTGAAACCAGAAGGGCTAGGCCTTTGATATTTGATAGTAAGCTTCATTTAGTGAACCTCTACCCAGATTGTTCAAATTACAGATCTGGGGCCAAAAACTGCGCTGCCCGGGGGCCCACATGTAAATCTGTCAGCTCAGGTGAACGATATAGGACCATCATGGTCCTCTTGTTATATTCTAACATTTTAAGTGCCCTTGTCCGTCTCTGTCTGTCCTTGTCAATTCTTGTCAGTCCCAGCAGTGTTTAGTAGGACTGCCAGCACACTGCCCCAGCACAAAGAGACCCCCAGGTTTGTGTGACTGAATACGTCTTATCAGAAGGAACAAGAAATATATACGGTTTAGGGGTGGGGATCTGAACAGTTTCTGATGACTTTTTATGAAGTCACAGAGGGGTGGGCTTCCCTAGAATAATGACCCGGGGGACCACCAAATGCATCTTATCATACGGAACATGAATACTTATGTTTTAGGGATGGAGCTGGATATATATGGCATTTTGTGGAGTGGAGGGGTGGGGGGTGGTCCCAGCACACTCCGGGATATCCCTTGGTTGTTATCACTGAATATGTCTTATCATAAGGAACATTTGCAAGAATATATATGGTTTAGGGAGGGTGAGTTGAACAGTTTCTCAGATACTGGGCCTTTTACCAAACGGAGGGGTTGGGGCATGGCCCCGGCAAATCCCAGGGGACCCCCAGGTTGGTGTTACTGTGTCTTATCGTAAAGAACAAGAGTATATATGGTTTAGGGGTGGAGATATGAATGTTTTCAGAGATATATGGTCTCTTATGAAGAGGAAGGAGTGTGGCATGACCCCCGCACATCCTGGGGGGACCCCCAGGTTCGCATGAAAGCATATGGCTTTAAAAAGTTTACTCATAAGGAACATTTCTATAATAGGTTTGTCAAAATATCTGCAAAGGCTTGGCAGTAAATGCCATTTTTCAATTTTCCCTGCTATAAAATAGAAGTGAAGGCAATGATCAAGAATCGATACAATTAACCCACAGCTCCCATCAGACACACCAAAGGGAAAGAGGAACTCTACCGAATCTTCTGGTGGACTCAGCTAAATTGACATATATTGACAACACCTAAATAGCCCCGCCTAGTCAATTTTATCGGCGACTACTGTTTCCAAAACTTAACAATCATTTCCAATATTTGAAAATGTATTTCTGAGTGGCAATAGATGCCCAGATGGTTTTGTTTTGCAAACAGTGAAGGTCCTGTTCAGATGCAGTGTCTGATCTAGGCTTACATTGTTTACCAAAGACATATTTTGGGTTTCTCATAAAAAATTGGGTTAATGAGAAGCTCTCACTGGAACCTTTGAAGCTGTATACAAATTTCTGTGGGCACAATGGTATGCTCATGGTTAAAAGCCAAACAAAAAACTAAGCACTTGGTGCATATTTTTTTTAGTTTTTATTTTCCGTTTTCTCAGTGTGACTAGAATTTTATTTTGACTAGAATAAATGGTTTAATTTTCAACTCTAAGACTAGTTAACATAATAAAATAAATCTGTATCAATCAACCCTTATCCTGCTTCAAATATAGGCCACAATCATTTCTGACACTGAACCAGTCAAATTACTTAATACCTATTCATTTGCTTCAAAACAAAGAGTTGGTCGCCGTCCATCGGGACTTGAAGAAATAAATGGGCTGCATGATGCTTCCACGCAAATCTGAATCCGGCCACACACGAGCTCTGGTAAAAAGCTTAGAGGACCTAACCCTGTCCAGGCAAAGGGTGCAAGTCCATGCTTATAAACTCAATTTATTTCATTGGGCAACAGGGCTTAAGATGTCATTTCATCTCAATGTCGGGTAAAGTCCCATAAAATTGGAAGCAACGTCTCCAAAATGACCCATATAGTGTTGATGGAGACGTTAAACATCAAATCAAACAAAACATAACAAACTGCATGACAGTGTTTGTGAATTGAATGAAAAGATTTCAAGTCACGGAAACACGCCTAAACACATTGTAAATTTTACCGCCGAAAAAACGAAAACTTTCAGATGAAAAATTGTGATATTTTACTTATTTCTGCTTAAAATACAGACAGAACTGCTATTTCTAACAAGTACCCACAATCTATATTTAAGTGCAAAAATAAGAAAAATAAGTTTACCCCTGTAAACCCCTGTTTTTCAACATAAAAGTGGGGTTCAAGTGGCTCAGAGTTATATAGGCAAGTTTTCGGGATGTAATTAACTGAGTAATTCATATGGCATAAGAAGTCATCTGATCAAAGTCATGACTTCTTAAGCTATCTGATCTTGATTTTCATTGTTTGAAAAGGTAGGAGATGTCCTGTTCAGCAGGATAAGGGTTAAATATATTTATAGCACGCATACAATGCTCTGGGTTCTTTTTAAATCATTACGAAAACACGCCTATACAAATACATTGCAAATTTTACCACCTAAAAATCGAAAATTTTAGACAAAAAATTGTGATCTTTTTCTTATTTCTGCTCAAAATATAGATTGCGGGTACTCTTTAGAACCGCCTCATCGAGGCGGTTCTAACAAGTACCCACAATTTATATTTTAGTGCAGAAATAAGAAAAATAAGGTTTACCCCTGTAAACCCCAGTTTTTCTATATAAAAGTGGGGTTCAAGGGGGTCAAAATTATATAGGCGTGTTTTCGTGATGAATTAAGGGATCTTACAGAAGCAGGCAATTCATTTGAAATTTATCATTACTATAACAATTACATGCGACTAAGTACATTCTTTCACATCCTTTCTGATAAACATCTGTAATATGTGTCTTATTTAAACAAACATATGTTGTGGGTGCTCGTTAGAACTGCTTCATTTAGGCAGTTCTAACGAGTACCCACAATGTATGTCAGGAAGCAGAAATAAGAAAATATTGTATACCGCCCTAAGCCCTAGTCTTCTCTATATAAAGTGAGGTTTAGGGGGTTGTTCATTTCATGGACTTGTTCACCTGATGACAATTTAAATCTTTGCAAATAGTGAAGGTCCAGAAATCTACACTGTTTTTCAGTTTGCAAATTTAAATGAATAATGTAAATGGTTGATAGTCAAAAATGGTTGTAGCAAATTTAATTATTCAGCAGATGAAATTCAATTTCATTATTTTTGTAGGAAATGCCCACTGTATTGTAAAGTTCTTTCTATCTTACAATGATTTTAAATCAAATTTTATGGCCAAAGAATTTCAAACATAGGGCTGTCATATATGTTACCTGCCTGTAGCTTAGCAGCACCCCATCACCCCTCATTGAGTATTGGAGTTGGAGTACAGTGGACCCGCGTTATAACGACAGTATTTGTTCCCTATTATTGTGTCGTTTTAATGAATTTGCCGTTATAAAGAACCCTAGTTTGGATTATGAAAGGTTATAAAAGGCCGTTTCCACATAATTACTCCAAGAAACAAATGTTATAGGCATTTGTTAGAATCGCCTCGATGAGGCGATTCTAACAAATGTCTATAATATTTGTTTCTTGGAGTATCAAATTACAAGAACATTTCATGAGTATGGCTTCGATTTGGGCATTTCCAACCCGAGGTAAGCCCAAGCCGCTCAGAATCGAGGTTAAACCTTGAGCTAAGAATTCATTCCATTGAAATTGTCGTTATAACGAGTTTTGCCGTTATAACGAATGTCGTTATAACGCGAGTCCTCTGTAATAGATTGGGCTGTAGAGGTGAAACCGATAGAACTTGAGTACTGGAAAACCACTTAGGTTTAAGCCTGCTCAGGAAAAGAAGTGATGCGAGTCAGATCACTTCTTAAATTCTAGCAGTTTCTATGGGCGGTAGGTCTTGAGATGTCACTTCTTCTCAGTGTCGGGTAAAAGTCCCAGAAAATCGGAAGCAGCGTCTCTAAAATGACCTAAATAGTGTTGATGTGGACGTAAAACATCAACTCAAACAAACAAAATCCCTGCAGCCAACTGTTATTACAAAATTATTGTGCTGTCATATAATTTGTATGACATAATCATGTTATCCACTAAATAACAATGATCTTATACAATCACATCACAAAAGCACGCCTATATAATTCTGACCCCCTTGAACAGCACATTTACATAGTAAAACTTGGGTTTATGGGGGTAAACCTTATTTTTCTTATTTCTGCTCTAAAATAGAGATTGTGGGTACTCCGGTTCTAACGAATATCCACAATCTATGTTTTGAGTAGAAATAACAACAAGAGCACCGCATGCAGGTGCCAAGGCTTGGCTGCAAAAATTCTAAGTCGAAAAAGGGGCATAACTGTGCCAAAAATATTTTGAGGGTTACCTCACCTATTGTTATGTGTTCCCCTTTTCATAATGCACAACTAGTCCGAGTTTCAAGTAAATATGTTCAGTAATGACAGAGATATTACAAAATCTCCAAGTTTTTGCACGACGACGCCACAGACGACGCCAGAGCTATGACAATACCTCGTCATTTTCTTTGAAAACAGCCAAGCTAAAAATATCACAAGTTTTCATCTTAAAAGTTTTGTTTTTTGTTTTGGCAGTAAAGTTTACAATGCATTTGTACAGGCATTTTTTCATTATGAAAACAAATTATGGATAATAGACAAACCTACAGGAGAGGCAATCCTTTCAGAACAGTTTTGTCTACCATCACCTGAACAAGTCCATGAAATGACCACCCCCTAAACCCCACTTTATATACAGAAAACTAGGGATTACAGCGTGTACATTATTTTTGTTATTTCTGCTCCAAGACTTAAGTTTTGGAATCTTGCGGCCTAACTGAGGCACCCACAATCAATGTTTGCAATATAAACGAGAAAAATATCACAGATTTTCATCAGAAAAGTAGCCATTTTGGACATGTGAAAAAAATGCTCTATGTCGCTCGGATGTTTTATCGTTGAGCATATCAAAATGGTCTCATCAAAATAGCATGTTCAACAAGAGGGCCCAATGGCCCTATATCGCTCACCTGTGTACCAGAAAAAAAGTGTAGGAGACCACTTGACATTGCTACATACTAAATATCTGAGCTCTGGACCATATGGCTTTGGAGAAGAAGATTTTTGAATTTTTTTTCCAGTATAAGTCCATAGGTCAATTTTGACCCAAAAGGCATGGCTGACAGGATTTATGTAGGCGACCATTTTATGTTGCTATATACTAAATATCTAAGGTCTTACTTCATGGTTTCAGGGAAGAATATTTTTGAAGCTTTTTTTTTTTCCATTGTAAGTTTATTGGAGTTAAGAAGCCACAGGATTTGGCCAATTTGAACCCCAGGGGCAAGACTCAGGCAGGATTCATGTAGGCAACCACTCCACATTGCTACATGCTAAATACCAAAACTCTGGGCCTTATGGTTTCAGAGAAAAATATTTTTGATTTTTTTTTTTTCCATTCTAAGCTTTTTTCCATTTTAAGTCCATCCATGGTAGCTAATGGGCCATGGGCGTGGCCAATTCCGGCCCAAGGGGCATGATTGGCAGGATTTATGTAGGTGACCACTTGTCGTTGCTACATGGTAAATATCTAAGCTCTGGGCCCTGTGGTTTCAGAGAAGAAGATTTTTGAAGCTTTTTTCCATTATTAGTCTATGGGAGCTAATTGGCCGCAGGGCGTGGCCCATTTGGCCCCCAAGGGGATGATTGGCAGGATTTATGTAGGTGACCACTTGCCGTTGCTACATGGTAAATATCCAAGCTCTGGGCCCTGTGGTTTCAGAGAAGAAGATTTTTTGCTTTTTTCCATTATGAGTCTATGGGAGCTAAGGGGCCACAAGGCGTGGCCCATTTGGACCCCAAGGGCATGATTGGCAGGATTTATGTAGGTGACCACTTGCCGTTGCTATATGCTAAATACTAAGCTCTGGGCCCTGTGGTTTCAGAGAAGAAGATTTTTGAAGCTTTTTTCCATTAGGAGTCTATGGGAGCTAAGGGGCCCCAGGGCGTAGACCATTTGGATCCAAGGGGCATGATTGGCAGGATTGATGTAGGTGACCACTTTGCCGTTGCTACATGCTAAATATCTAAGCTCTGGGCCCTGTGGTTTCAGAGTAGAAGATTTTTGAAGCTTTTTCCATTAGGAGTCTATGGGGGTAAGGGGCCATTGGCATGGCCCATTTGGACCCCAGGGGCATGATTGGCAGGATTTATGTAGGTGAACACTTGACATTGTTACAAGCTAAATATCTAAGCTCTGGGCCCTGTGATTTCAGAGAAGAAGATTTTTGAAGCTTTTTTCCATTATGAGTCTATGGGAGCTAAGAGGGTCCCAGGGTTTGGCCCATTTGGATCCCAGGGGCATGATTGGCAGGATTTATGTAGGTGAACAGTTGTCATTGCCACATGCTAAATATCTAAGCTCTGGGCCCTGTGGTTTCAGAGAAGAAAATTTTTGAAGCTTTTTTTCCATAATGAGTCTATGGGAGCTAAGGGGCCCCGGGGCGTGGCCCCATTGGACCCCAGGGGCATGATTGGCAGGATTTATGTAGGTGACCACTTGCCATTGCTACATGCTAAATATCTAAGCTCTGGGCCCTGTGGTTTCAGAGAAGAAGATTTTTGAAGCTTTTTTCCATTATGAGTCTATAGGAGCTAAGGGGCCCTGGGGTGTGGCCCGTTTGGACCCCAGGGGCATGATTGGCAGGAATTATGCAGGTGACCACTTACCGTTGCTACCTGCTAAATATCTAAGCTCTGGGCCCTGTGCTTTCAGGGAAGAAGATTTTTGAAGCTTTTTTTTCCATTATGAGTCTATGGGAGCAAAGGGGCCCCAGGGTTTGGCCCATTTGGAACCCAGGGGCATGATTGGCAGGAATTATGTAGGTGACCACTTGCCGTTGCTACATACT
Source organism: Lucinisca nassula (assembly GCA_963580285.1). NCBI lineage: Eukaryota > Metazoa > Mollusca > Bivalvia > Lucinida > Lucinidae > Lucinisca > Lucinisca nassula. The sequence goes on from OY757010.1 coordinate 54,529,065, forward strand.
AAATATCTAAGCTCTGGGCCCTGTGGTTTCAGGGAAGAAGATTTTTGAAGCTTTTTTTTTCCATTATGAGTCTATGGGAGCTAAGGGGCCCTGGGGCGTGGCCCATTTGGACCCCAGGGGCATGATTGGCAGGATTTATGTAGGTTACCACTTGCCGTTGTTACATGCTAAGTATTTGAGCTCTGTGGTTTCAGAGAAGAAGCTTTTTTTCAATTATTAGTCTTTAGGAGCTTAGGGGCCCTGGGGCGTGGCCCGTTTGGACCCCGGGGGCATGATTGGCAGGAATTATGTAGGTGACCACTTGCCTTTGCTACATGCTAAATATCTAAGCTCTGGGCCCTGTGGTTTCAGAGAAGAAGATTTTTTAAGCTTTTTTTCCATTATTAGTCTATGGGAGCGAAGGGGCCCAGGGGCTAGCCCATTTGGAACCAAAGGGCATGATTGGCAGGAATTATGTAGGTGACCACTTACCATTGCTACATGCTAAATATCTTAGCTCTGGGCCCTGTGGTTTCAGAGAAGAAGATTTTTGAAGCTTTTTTTCAATTATGAGTCTTTAGTATTTAAGGGGCCCCGGGGTGTGGCCAATTAGGACCCCAGGGGCAAGATTGGCAGGAATTATGTAGGTGACCACTTGCTGTTGCTACATGGTAAATATGTAAGCTCTGGGCCCTGTGGTTTCAGAGAAGAAGATTTTTGAAACTTTTTTCCATTATGAGTCTATGGGAGCGAAAGGGCCCCAGGGCATGGCCCATTTGGAACCAAGGGGCATGACTGGCAGGAATTATGTAGGTGACCACTTACCGTTGCTATATGCTAAATGTCTAAGCTCTGGGCCATTTGGTTTCAGAGAAGAAGATTTTTTAAATTTTTCCCATTATGAGTCTATGGGAGCGAAGGGGCCCCTGGGCGTGGCCCATTTGGAACCCAGGGGCATGATTGGCAGGAATTATGTAGGTGAGCACTTGCCATTGCTACATGCTAAATATCTAAGCTCTGGGCCCTGTGGTTTCAGAGAAGAAGATTTTTGAAGCTTTTTTCCATTATGAGTCTATAGGAGCAAAGGGGCCCCGGGGCGTGGTCCATTTGGACCCCAGGGGCATGATTGACAGGAATTATGTAGGTGACCACTTGCCATTGCTACATGCCAAATATCTAAGCTCTGGGCCCTGTGGCTTCAGAGAAGGAGATTTTTGAAGCTTTTTTCCATTATGAGTCTATAGTAGCTAAGGGGCCCGGGGCGTGGTCCATTTGGACCCCAGGGGCATGATTGACAGGAATTATGTAGGTGACCACTTGCCGTTACTACATGCTAAATATATAAGCTCTGCACCCTGTGGTTTCAGAGAAGAAGATTTTTGAAGCTTTTTTTCCATTATGAGTCTATGGGAGCGAAGGGGCCCCAGGGCTTGGGCCATTTTGAACCCAGGGGCATGATTGGCAGGAATTATGTAGGTGACCACTTGCCATTGCTACATGCTAAATATATAAGCTCTGGGCCCTGTGGTTTCAGAGAAGAAGATTTTTGAAGCTTTTTTCCCATTATGAGTCTATAGGGGCCCCGGGGTGTGACCCATTTTGAACCCAGGGGCATGATTGGCAGGAATTATGTAGGTGAGCACTTGCCATTGCTACATGCTAAATATCTAAGCTCTGGGCCCTGTGGTTTCAGAGAAGAAGATTTTTGAAGCTTTTTTCCATTATGAGTCTATAGGAGCGAAGGTGCCCCGGGGCGTGGTCCGTTTGAACCCCAGGGGCATGATTGACAGGAATTATGTAGGTGACCACTTGCCATTGCTACATGCCAAATATCTATGCTCTGGGCCCTGTGGCTTCAGAGAAGGAGATTTTTGAAGCTTTTTTCCATTATGAGTCTATAGTAGCTAAGGGGCCCGGGGCGTGGTCCATTTGGACCCCAGGGGCATGATTGACAGGAATTATGTAGGTGACCACTTGCCGTTACTACATGCTAAATATATAAGCTCTGCACCCTGTGGTTTCAGAGAAGAAGATTTTTGAAGCTTTTTTTCCATTATGAGTCTATGGGAGCGAAGGGGCCCCAGGGCTTGGCCCATTTTGAACCCAGGGGCATGATTGGCAGGAATTATGTAGGTGACCACTTGCCATTGCTACATGCTAAATATATAAGCTCTGGGCCCTGTGGTTTCAGAGAAGAAGATTTTTGAAGCTTTTTTTCCATTATGAGTCTATAGGGGCCCCGGGGTGTGACCCATTTTCAACCCAGGGGCATGAATGGCAGGAATTATGTAGGTGACCACTTGCCATTGCTACATGCTAAATATCTAAGCTCTGGGCCCTGTGGTTTCAGAGAAGAAGATTTTTGAAGCTTTTTTCCATTATGAGTCTATAGGAGCAAAGGGGCCCCGGGGCGTGGTCCATTTGGACCCCAGGGGCATGATTGACAGGAATTATGTAGGTGACCACTTGCCATTGCTACATGCCAAATATCTAAGCTCTGGGCCCTGTGGCTTCAGAGAAGGAGATTTTTGAAGCTTTTTTCCATTATGAGTCTATAGTAGCTAAGGGGCCCGGGGCGTGGTCCATTTGGACCCCAGGGGCATGATTGACAGGAATTATGTAGGTGACCACTTGCCGTTACTACATGCTAAATATATAAGCTCTGCACCCTGTGGTTTCAGAGAAGAAGATTTTTGAAGCTTTTTTTCCATTATGAGTCTATGGGAGCGAAGGGGCCCCAGGGCTTGGCCCATTTTGAACCCAGGGGCATGATTGGCAGGAATTATGTAGGTGACCACTTGCCATTGCTACATGCTAAATATATAAGCTCTGGGCCCTGTGGTTTCAGAGAAGAAGATTTTTGAAGCTTTTTTTCCATTATGAGTCTATAGGGGCCCCGGGGTGTGACCCATTTTCAACCCAGGGGCATGAATGGCAGGAATTATGTAGGTGACCACTTGCCATTGCTACATGCTAAATATCTAAGCTCTGGGCCCTGTGGTTTCAGAGAAGATTTTTGAAGCTTTTTTCCATTATGAGTCTATGGGAGCGAAGGGGCCCTGGGGCGTGGCCCATTTGGCACCCAGGGGCATGATTGGCAGAAATTATGTAGTTGACCACTTGCCCTTGCTACATGCTTAATATCTAAGCTCTGGGCCCTGTGGTTTCAGAGAAGAAGATTTTTAAATTTTTTCCCTTTATAAGTCTATGGGAGCTATATGTTGCCATGGCAACCAGAATTCCAATCTGATCAGCCCAAAAACCTTATGCAGCCTTTCCCCATACCTGATGATGCTTCACATGAAATTTGATCAAGATTGGCCATGGGGTATTAGAGATATACTTATTTGAAATTGTTTACGGACGCACGCACGGACGCACGCACGACGGACAAAAAGTGATCCAAAAGCTCACCTTGTCACTACATGACAGGTGAGCTAAAAATTGTTTTGTTTACTGTATCAAAATAATGGTCTCATCAAATTGTTTGAAAAAAAAGCAATTCCTCTTCTCAGGTACAAATTCTTTCCTGTAAGAGTAGCTAGATGAGACTATACTATTATTAAAGAGTACCCAGGGGTGTAGCTACCTCTAAGCAGATACGCACTTGCGTACAAACGTAAAAAATAGATGTAGAAGGAAAAAAAGAAGAAAAAGAAGAGGAAGAAAAAGAGGAAGAAAAAGAAGAAAAGAAGAAGAAGAGGGGGAAGAAGAAAAATTAGAAGAAAAAGATGGAGAAAATTCTTTCCCGTAAGAGCGGTCCCCATTTGGTAAACAGAGCTATTATTATTAGCATTTTCTTTGGTTTGCGTACAAATGAATTTCTTCCAGCTATGCCCCTGGTACCCTGATCAGACATGAGTTATTTCTTTAAAGTGCAGACTGATACTGGTGCAGGAGACTACAACATTTTTGAAGGAGTTGGCTCCCCTGAATGTATCCAACCCCTTATAATAAGAGGTTTCTTACATCTACTAGCGGCTTTATTGAGTGGTGTATTCTAAATACAGTAAATGCATCACAGGAAATTAACCCTTGTCCTGCTGAATATTTATATATGCCACACCCACTACCGATTATCAACCAATCAGATAACTTGATGCAAATTATTGCAACAAATTCACAATCTGAATGGCAAACAATGTAGATCCTGATCAGATGGCTTCGTCAGAAGCCATCTGATCTGGATCTACATTGTTTCAAAGATAAGGCATATCCGGGATTAGCAGGACAAGGGTTAAGAATAAAAGCTCTCAAAAGCTCAAAATATACAAAAAATGCATTTAAAATGCAAATATATATTTATTTAAACCAGCAATACTACAGAAAAGGACGGCCCCTGCCCATCGGGGCTTGAAGAATTAGATGAGCTGCATGATGCTCCCACGCAGAGCTGAAACCAACTGAATATGAATACTGGTAAACTGTTTAGAGGACCTAAGCCTGCCCAGGCAAAGCCATGCGAGTCTGACTGTCCATGCATATAATCCCTATTGGTTTCATTGGCGGCAGGGATTGAGATGTCATTTCATCTCAATGTCAAGTAAAAGTCCCACAAAATTGGGAGCAACATCTCCAAAATAACCTATATAGTATTGACTGGGACGTAAAATCTCAAATCAAACACACAATCTATTCCCCTTAAATAAGAACAGAATAAGAATGTCATCACAGCATCAATAAAGGGGAAGTAACAAAGATAAAAGAAGATTATTTTTTCTTATTTCTCCATAGAAGCCTGTGTTGTGTATACTTCTTAGAATTGCCTTGACGAGGTTATTCTAATAAGTACCCACAACATTCATTACTGAAGAGAATTAAGGAAATTTATCCTTAAATTATCATAATTACTGACCATTACGAAAACATGCCTATACAAATACATTGTAACTTTTATTGCCAAAAAAATGAAAATTTTGAGATGAAAAATTGTAATATTTTTCTTATTTCTGCTCAAAATATAGATTGCCTAATCGAGGTGGTTCTAACGAGTACCCACAATCTATATTTTTAGAGCAGAAATAATAAAAATAAGGTTTATATCCGTAAACCCAAGTTTTACTATATAAAAGTGGGATTCAAGGGGGTCAAAATTATATAGGTGTGTTTTCGTGATGCCCTTATCTGTATATGTCAGATATGATCTATGTACAAACATATTAACACATGAATCATAGCATAACAATTATAAAAAAAATATTTTGATTTTTCAGAATTTGGCACCAATTTTATTAACGGCAACTTTTCAACATTTGGCACATACATATGGCTTAATAATAGTGTTACAGTTGTTTTTCCATTTGGAAAACAACTCCAAGTCAGGTGGGTATTTAGACATAATTGAGGGATAATTCTACTTATTTTTCTGTATTATAAAGCTATATTGTTGGTATTCAGTTGAACTACCTTTTCGAGGTGGTTCTAATCATCATGCTAAAAAGTCTGTGAAAAAAACACCTCTCTAAACCCCACTTTATATAGAGAAAACTGGGGTTTACAGGGGTATATATTATTTTGCTTCTTATTCTCCAAGACATACATTGTAGGTACTTGTTAGAACCACCTCAATCAGGTGGTTCTAACGAGCAACCACAACTTATGTTTGGGGAATAAAAAAGAAATATATCAAAGTGTTTATTCTGGCCCCCACGCTAATTTGGCCAGTTTTTCAGTCAGAGAGCTGGCTGGATTAGACAGGTTTGCCTGTATTCCATTATGATACAACAATGCAAGAGGTCCAGCCTTCAGCTATGTTGTATCCAAACCTAGATATAAATAATGAAGAGTGCTAAAATAGATTTTTGGTGTTAAATATTACCATTAACCCTTTTTCCCCTCTGAAGTGGACTCTTCCCAAAATGAATATGAAAATGTGCATTTTTGTAAATTTGGAACTGAATCAAAATCATCAGGAAAACACGCCTATATAATTTTGACCCCCTTGAACCCCACTTTTATATAGTAAAACTAAGGTTTCCGGGGGTATACCTTATTTTTCTTATTTCTGCTCTACAACATAGATTGTGGGTACTCGTTAGAACCGCCTCAATGAGGCAGTTCTAACGAGTATCCACAATCTATATTTTGAGCAGAAATAAGAAAAATATTACAATTTTTCATCTTAATTTTTTTCTTTTTCCCGTGAATAAAATTTGCTATGTATTTGTATAGGCGTGTTTTCGTAATGACAACCTATGTTTGCAGTATAAATAAAAATAATGTCATAGATTTGCCAGATTGAATAAATATATGGCAGGCAGACCTGATTCAGACACCACCAAACAAGGTAATTCATCAGTGAATTATGAATCATCAATTATGAATATCTCTTTTAATTCCCACTAAAGAAATGTGGGGTTGAAAGGGCTGTTCAGTAATGGGCTTGTTTGGTTTAAACATATTTTATTCGTATAGCAAGCATACAAATACAAAGTGTAAATAAATGACATAATACAAAAGGGATTCAGAAGAAAGTCAAGGACTTATACAAATCTGTATCCCTAGATACTTGTTAGTGGTACAACAGAGATAAATCAAAGCAATTGTCGATTGCAAAGGTATTAATTATGCTGTTACAAAGTGATAGTGGTTCCCAAATGGGTTGAGGTTGGACATTACGACGCTGTATCAACAATATTTCGACGTCACAACGTCCGATCATCACCGATGCAGCACAGTTCTATCACTAACGCCCGTTGGGAACCAACACACATTTGCAGCTGTGTTGGTGATATACGAATATCCAGAATTTACAAGAGGTCATACAGTAACACGAGACTACAAAACTAGAACTGTATGTGTGTGTGGCGGGAGGGAGGGTGCTCCACGGGGACCAACTAACTTCCAGTTCCTACTGGTATCTAGTGCGCTGCTGACCATGCTTATCAAAGGCACATGTATCTTTGCATGTGCTATATTTGAGCACGTATAGTTTACTAGAACTCTAGACAGAAAACATCGGCTAAGATTAATTTGTGTTTGTTTCTTATGTCAACTTATCCATTGACTTGAAACCTTTTAGTTTTCAAAATATAGTAATGAACAGAAATAAATATTTGCCTATTTTCATGATGATTAAGATTTGGATCCAAGTAGAGGAGGACATCAAGGCTGGGCTGACAAAGCTGAGAAACAGACCATAACATATCGATCCTGATGTTGTGATAGAGAGGACAGTGAAGAAGAAAATGTTTGGTATCTTCGATAAGACCACATGTACACGATGCATTTGGAACAATGTTCTTTGAGAATAAGTGTTGGTTTAGGGAACTGCAGTTGGTCCTCAATCGACTATGAAGAATTTGGCCGAGGCGCTTCCCTTCATTGTAGAAGCGAGGTGGAGGGTTAACGTCCTGGTTTAGATGCTGTTTTAGTGATGCTGTAGAAGTGCAAAGTCTGGTTTCCTCAGGTAAGGAATTCCAAGTTCTTACAGCACTTGGAAGAAAAGAATTATAGTAGAGCTGCGAATGGCTTTGAATCGTACGAAGATTGTTGGGATTGCAAAGATTGTATGAGATGTTTTCTCCGATCGTGGGTGGTTAGAGTGAGGACAGATATACTGGAGATATGCCATGATACATTTTGTAAAACGTAATTTTGTGCTTATGTCTTCTGGAGGCCAACGTTTCCCATCCTGTTTCAGCATAGAGATTATTTAGCGATACAAGCCTGGTTGCTCCGTTTACTATACAGGCTGCCTCGGTCTGGATTTTCTCTAGTTTGTTTGCCTCATACTGGGTGCAATTGTCCCAGACGACATCGGCATTGGCTTGCTTACGAGTAGCTGATGACCCACCTACCTGCCCACACATATTCTGGTCTGTGTCTTCATAATTTGACAAAACTCCAATTCACAGGATGCTAGATAGCCATCAGTAGACAACACTTTCCAGTCAAAAACTTTGAAATGCTTGGATCTTTTTAGGTTCCTAGTATGTGTGTATATGCATGCATATTCTTGATGACTGCAGGTCTGTTTATTCAATGTTCCAAATACAGTAAAATTCCTGTATTAAGACCCCCTTTGGGACTGTTCAAAGGTGGTCTTTAAGACCACTTTTGAACAGTTCAAAAGGTGGTCTTGTCATAGGAAACCCCAGGTGTTGAAAACACACAGAAAGAATAACTGAAACCTTCTCAATAAGCTTTTAAAAGCTGATTTAATCTTAATTTTAGGCGGTCTTAACATGATAGCGGAATTTTACTGTAGCTGGTTACCAGAAAGCTTAGCTTTAAAAATTCATTGGTCATAAATCTTAACCCCTGTTCTGCTGATCATGATAAACCCTATTGTTGCAAATAAAGTAGATCCTTCTACAGAGGCCTTCTGATCTGGATCTAAAATGTTTAACATTCAGTTTGTGAGAAGAACAAACATATTATACCAAGTAATTTGATTGGTTGAATGTCAGCAACTGGGGTTTAAGTATTTACTTATTCAGCAGGACAAGGGTTGAAATCATGTTTTATATTTTACATACAGTCAAACTTCAATGGCTCGAACACCTTTGGGACCACGAAAATCTGTTCGAGACAGGGGTAGTTCGAGCCACTGAGGGTTACTGCCAGGAGGCATAACGATATACTTTAGGACATATGTTCGTTTTTCTAAAATGAAAAAATGTATGCTGTGTGTACTCATTAGAATCGCCTCATCGAGGCGATTCTAATGAGTACACACAGTATCCATTTCCAAGATTAAAGACGAAAATATCCAACATTTCACCCTCCTTATTTCTTATACAGAGAAATTTGATAGGGACTCAAGAACGGGTTCGACTCAGCCATCGGAGGTAAACGAGCCATCGGAGCTCGAGCCATCGAAGTTCTACTGTATATTTTGACACTCAAAGGCCAGTTGTTCAAATCTTATGTTGTTAGTCATCAGGTTGACAAGCCTATGAAATGAAGCCCCGCTACCCCCCATAACCCCACTTTATATAGAGAAAAGTAGGGTTTACAGGGGTATTCATTATTTTCCTTATTTTTGCTCAAAAACATAAGCTCAGGGTACTCATTAGAACCACCTCATTGAGGCGGTTCTAAGGAGCACTCACAATCTATATTTGGAGCAGAAATAAAAAAAAATATCGAACATTTTCATCTGAAAAAAGTGTTCTAAAGGTAAGATGGATGCCATTTTGATCCACGGGTGTGTTATCATTATTTAATGTAATTTCAGCCTGTCCTTATGCTCCACCTTTGCAAACATTGTTAATCCAGATCAGATGGCTTCTCTAGGCTGGTCTATAGGCAAAAATAGGTGTGGCAAAATAAATTGTTCAGCAGATTAAGGGTATAACATCAATTTGTCATTACAGAAGAAAAAAAAAAAAATCAAACTTTTGCTGAAAAAAATGAGTAGCTTAGCTTCTCACAATATTTCAGCAAAACTAACACTTCATTAAAGACTTTACCCACTGGATCAGTTAATCTCTTGACCACTAACAAATTTTATGTTAATGATGCTTTGAACAAGCCATTAAGACAGCTGAACAGAAACCCGTCAGTCATTATATGAGATAAACCCCTCCTCTTCATCACTACTATCAGCCTCGAGTCTCATGGGCGGGGGTGGGGGTGAAGGGGGTTGGGGCAGGTAATCCTCCTCTCTGTCACTGTCCTCTCTTTCCAACAAACTATCACCACTCCTTGCATCTTCCCCAAAATACCTCTGCAGTGCAGAAGCTGAATCTCCGTGTAAGTCGTTGTAGTGTATCTCCATGTGTGATCTATATGCACTGTTGACATGAGTCTGATTATTTGTGAGCATTTCACTATCACCATGTTTGTGTGTCCGAGTACTGCTCCCTGTATGTGAGTAATAATCACTGTCACAAAAGTTCACAAGCCCATCCTTAAGTGAATAAGAGTCCGAACACGATGAGCTTGAATCTGAATCTTGTGAGATTTGTGAGTCTCTCAGGTGATCTGATGTCCGAAACTGAGGCGGTGGTTTTATCTTTAACGCCTCCACCAACTCGGATTCATGCTCTCCTGTCATGTCACTTGAGGGAGGCGGCATGATCTTTAAATTGTCTTCGAAATTAGCAAAGTTTTGTGCTTGTCCACCATCCAGACTACTGCTGCTAACGGTGAAAGGGTTACTGCTTACAAGAGCTGTTAGCTCAGCGGTCTGGTATTTTACCGGACTGGTAAAACCATAGCTATACTGAGCCTGTGTCCAGTGCTGATAATTCTGAAGTGCCGCTGAAAGACTGTCCGAGGACATCTCTCTATGCCCACTGTCAGGGGAATCTGTGTCTAACAGGGTCTTGTTGTTCTCTATCATGTATGTTCCAGATCCGTAGAAAGCTTGCAGTTCTGATTCGGGTATAAAGACAGGGCCACACTGGGGTGTGGTACAGTCTGGCAATGCTCCTTTCTGTAAAATAGAATGATAACCTACTGTATTCAACCTATTTACCGCACTGAGCACTTAGTTTTTTTCAAAATTGTATGAAAATATTGTGGTGAAAAATCTACCTAATAAGCACACACTCAATACGAAAAAAATACGAAAAAAAGCTTCTGATATGATTATTTTATAAAGTTGAATTTCAGCATAGGGATTCACAACATATACATATGATTGTCCGGGTCAAAGATGCAGCAAAACTCAATATGAATTTGTTGGGAGGTTACTCTAAAGTGTGCGCTGGTGTATTTTTTCCAGAAAAAGCTTGGGTGTGCGCTTATAGGAGCATATGCGGTAAATAGGTTGAATACGGTATTTAATCATGCCAAGCGGCCCTTTTCTGGGACACTGGCGAACAGTGTAGACCCAGATCAGATGCCGCAGAATGCGGCATCTGATCTAGGGCTACACTGTTTGCTTAAAGAATATTCATTTTTGTAAAATTTGCCACGAACAAACCTGACACCCCTATTATTAGAAATGGACCACCCCAAACTTATAAGGTGGAAGATTCTAGTGTCATATATGGGTTAATACTGAATGTAATCTTCCAACTTGGATGCAGCAGGAGTAGGGATGTCAGGTTGGGTAATTTATATAAATTATTTAGAAAATGACTAAAACTTTTGTTGTCTAAATAGTGAAAGCCCAGACCAAATGCCACATTCTGTCAAGTCTGATCGCGGACTATTACAAGTACAGATATACAAATGTACATGTACTTCAATGGCTCGAACTCCTTTGCAACCTGAAAAATCTGTTCGAGACAGAGGTAGTTCTAGCAAGTGAGGGCTAGTTCCAGGAGGTATAATGGGGATAACTTTTGGACTTCCGGTGTTCTATAATGTAAATGTATGTTGTGTGTACTCATTAGAATCACCTCATTGCTTGCTAGCCTCATTGTTATGGAGGGGACACAGAACTTTTGGGTGCTGACCGACGGATGAACGAATGGACGGACAGACACTCAAAACTTCGGAGGGTATAACACAATACCCCACCATTTTTTGAATGGCGGGGCATAAAAATTCTGAATCTCCATGCCTCCCATCAAGTCCAATCAAAGACTTTCAGTTTGAGAGGAGATATCATTTGAAGAATTTCAAAATGGCTGCGATGATGGCCACATTGGATATCAAAAGAAACGGTTTTAGCAATTCTGAATCTTGCCTCCCAACAAGTTCCAACTCAGTTTCAATGAAGTCGCTATTGCCCAGACAACATTTTCCCCATTATATGTCAATGGCAAGTAACACTCATGTGAATAAGTCTGTTCTGCCCCCAAAACAAACATTATCCTCATTATCTGTAAGTGTGATGAAGATTCCATCAAAGATCATCTGGACAACATTTTCCTAAGTGTTTGAGGCCCTCAGGGATGGGTAAGGTAACTCTTATGCCAACCAAGCACAAACTTGACCTATATTTTATGCCTGTCCACATTACCTGCAAGGTTGACGAAGATTATATCAAAGATGAAGCCAATGTCTATCAGACAACATTTTCTGCAAGCTTGATATGGATACTATCATAAATTAATCCACTGTCAAGCAGCCAACAATTTCCCATTCTATGACTAAAGGGCAAGTAACTCTCATGTGAATAATCCAATCTGCCCAAATTCAAACTTGTCCAAGATTTTATGGCTGTGCTCATTACAGGTCTACAAGTTGTATGAGGAGCCAATAAAAAATAAAGTCACTAATGCCAGGACAACATTTTCCCCATTTTATGTCTATGGGAGACAAAAGGGCAGTTATTTCTCATGTAAATTGTCCGATCTGCCCTAAAAACAAACTCATCCAAGATTTAATGGCTGTCCTCATTGCCTGCAAGTTTAATATGGATCAGATCAAAAATAAAGTCACTATCACCCGGACAACATTTTCCCCACTGTATCTATCTATGGGAGACGAGAGGGCAAGTAACTCTCGTGTGAATAAGCCTAACTGCCCCAAACTTGAACTCGTCCAAGATTTTATACCTGTCCTCATTACCTACAAATTAAATGAGGACAACATTTTTCCAATTACATTTCTATGGGACACAAAAGGGAAAGCTTGATATATATACTCTCATAAATTAATCCACTGTCAGGCAGACAACATTTTCCCCGTTATATGTGTATGGAAGACTAAAGGGCAAGTAACTCTCAGGAGAGTAATCTGATATGCCCAAAACTCAAACTTGTCAAAGATTATATGGTTGTCCTCATTACCTGCAAGTTTTATGAGGATCTGATCCAAGATAAGATCACTATCACCCGGACAACATTTCCCCATTATATGTCTATTAAAGATGAATGGGCAAGTAACTATCATGTGAATAGGCCAATCTGCCCCAACTTCGGACCAAGATTTTGATGAGCATCTGATCAAAAATAAAGTAGCTATAGCCCGGAAAACGAAAGTTAATGACAGACGGACTAGGGACAACAGGGGACAGCATAAGCTGACGAGCTTGAGGTGAGATAACAAAAAAAAAAATGACTAATGGACAGGCCACTGCAGAGCTCCAGGTGAGCTACATTAAAAGAAAAGAAATCAAATCCTAGTGCAGACAACAGTCTGACTTTTTAAAAATATGTTTCTAGGACACTTAGACTTTACATTATATGTGAATTATCTGCTGAGCAAACTAAAAAAAATGATTAATACCCCAATTAAACTCCATCTTTCCTTGTATAAAATGGGGTTAACAAGGCTGCACTCAATACACAGACTTGTTAGCCTGATGGCTTTGGATTCAGCTTCAGCTATGGCACAAAAAAATCTATGACACCTACATCACATGAACAAGTCCTGGAATTGAACACCCCTCTAAACTCCATTTTATATAGAGAAAAATGGGGTTTCCTGGGATATACATTATTTTCTTATTTCTGTTCCAAGACATAGGTTGTGGGTACTCAATAGAACTGCCTCATTGAGGCAGTTCTAACGAGCACCCACAACCTATGTTTGCAGAATACATAAGAAAAGTATCACAGATTTTCATCAGAAAAGTAGCCATTTTGGAGATACAAAAAATGCACTATGTCGCACAGGTGTGCTATCGTACTGTAAACTGTGAGCAGTGTACCTGTAAAACTGAAGTAAGTTGAGTAATCTCCCCTGTAATAGCACCACTGGACCTGACTTCAAGGTCCTGTAACTTTGTTAACAGCTCACTCATGTGATCCAGCAGGTCTTTGTTCTGAAGGAGCAGCTGATGAGCTCTTGCCTGAGATAAACAAAACAAGAACACTCAATCAATATGTACTGTTGAAAAAAAAACATCACCAACTTGTCTCCCATGTACCATAACAAATAACATGAAGAATTACTGTATTTACCCTAAACATTCATATTCTAAACATACTTGTTTTAAAATTTGAACAACTTCAATTAACATGCTGCGAACTCTGGTGTGTCTCATCTGGGTTAACACTGTTTGCCACTCTTCCAGTTTTTTTAGACACAAAATAGAAGAAAATTGTATTTGTTCAAATTTTATCACAATTGTGGTAAGAAAATGAGTCCAGATACTTAGTGTTTTGGTTTGTTTGATTTGAGGTTTAACGTCCCCATCAACACTGTAATGGTCATTTTGGAGACTTTGCTTCCAATTCTGTAGAACTTTTACCCGACACTGAGATAAAATGACATTTCAATCCCTGCGGCCCAATGAAACCAATAGGGTTTATAAGCATGGACGGGCCGACTCGCACCGCTTTGCCTGCGCAGGTTTAGATCCTCTAAGCAGTTTACCAGTACTTGTGTGCAGTCACTTTCAGCTCTGCGTGGAAGCATCATGCAGCCCATCTATTTCTTCAAACCCCAATGGGTGGGGGCTGTAAATACTTAGGGTAAATATGGTATTAATCTTCATGCAATGACTGGTATCATGCAGTCAATGGCACGCCGTCCCATATCCCAGAGATTCTGGTCAATTTGACATGTTACATGACCATGTTCTGAAAATGTTTATTTCTGAACCCTTGGGGCCCCTCCTCCTACCAGCCATGGGACCCTCCCCCTGGCCACAACCCAAGGATGGGGTCAAAAATCAAAATTTTCAGAACATGGTCATGAAACATATCAAATCGAATGGCATGATGATTAGAATACATTGCAATCAAACTATTGACCCCTTGGGGCAACCTGTAGGTCACCAGTGGTAAAAAAAACAAACCCCTTCCATAACAATTACAGCCGGCCTTGTTAGCTCCGTCAGATGCGGGTCTGACTGGTGATCTGGAGGACGCGGGTTGCATACCTGTCGGGGTTGGCAACGTTCTTTTGTGCAGATTGACATGAAATCTTTTCTACTGTCATTTGTTCCCTTCCCCTGATTCAAGAAGGGCAGTTATCAGTTTCTAGCGTAAGAATGTGCACTGTACTGGTTAACTGCTTATGTATAAGCCTGCCCAGGAAAAGCGTGGATAGGTAAACTGGCCGACTCAAAAATTACCTAAAATTGTGTTGACTGGGCAGTTAGACTCCAATACAAACAAACAAACAAATCCATAACAATTAGCGGATACCTCCTAGACAATTAGAAAAGGAAACTTGAAACCTTGGGAACTGATAAATCTTTGGTCTGAGGAGTGCATGACACTTTATGGGGGCTGGGCCAGGGGAGAGCCCTGGGGGTTCAAAAATCAAAGTTTACATAACAAGGTTGTGTTACATATCAAATCAAACAGCATGATGACTATAATATACTGCAATCAAAACTTGACCCCTCATGTCATGGCCACCCCTACCCATCAGGGCTTCAAGAAATAAATGGGCTGCATGATGCTCCCCGCAGAGCTGAATCCGACAGCACACGAGTACTGGTAAACCGCTTAGAGGATCTAAGCCTGCCCAGGCAAAGCGGAGCACGTCAGCCCGTCCATGCTTTTAAACCCTATTGGTTTCATTGGGCGACAGGGCTTGAGATGTCA
Source organism: Lucinisca nassula (assembly GCA_963580285.1). Lineage (NCBI taxonomy): Eukaryota > Metazoa > Mollusca > Bivalvia > Lucinida > Lucinidae > Lucinisca > Lucinisca nassula. The sequence goes on from OY757010.1 coordinate 54,544,391, forward strand.
TTTCATCTCAATGTCGGGTAAAAGTCCCACAAAATTGGAAGCATCATTTCCAAAATGACCTATATAGTGTTGACGGGGACTTTAAACATCAAACAAACACACACAAATCAATGTGGAGGTAACCAAAGGTGAAAAAAATAGAGGATATTTGATTTTTTCAGTGTAAGATCGAATTTTATTTCATCGAATGAACACCAAAACTGTTATTTTCACGAGTGGCGTAGCCACGAGTGAAAATAGCAGTTTTGGTGTTCATGAGTGAAATAAAATTTGATCTTGCACTGAAAAAATCAAATTTTCTGTTTCTTACATGCTTCAAAAGGCAATATTTAGCGTCTTTAACGGTGTCGCTCACATTCGGAGAAAATTATCTTTGTTCCTGTTCGTTTCGCGTCAATTTAGTGGTGTCCATCGTGTTTAGTGGGTATACTATTGGGTGGAAACTGAAAGTTTGCACCTGAGAAATGGCCTGGGATGGTATTATTACGAATGATTAATGAAATAATTGAGAGAGTAGTTTTCCAAAGAAGTTGCTGGCAAGTCTAACGTCGTGTGACAAAAGACGTGACGTCAGCGTCATAAATGACGTCAGTAACGTCCCCGTCACACATGAACGGGCTATGCGTCAATTAGAACTCATTTCAGTATTGTTCAGTTATCTGACAAAGATAAAATTGAAATTAGAGTTAGATTTGAAGAAAAAAGTAGTCCCAAACAGTGAAAAATAAAAAATCGTATTTTCACTGTTTGAAACAGTGAAAATATCGATTTATATGTCACTGATAAATCTCTATCATTCATTGAAAAGCATGTAAGAAAAACATATCCCTCATAATGATTACCAGATAACTCCTCCTAAATGGCTAGAAATAGAAACTTGACACCTTGGGAACTGATAGGTCTTTGGTCTGGGGAGTGCATATAAGAATCTTATATGGGTGTGAGGGGTGGATTGAAAAATCCGTCCCGAGGGACACTGTTCGGCATCACGAGGCTTGCCTCGTGATGCCGGACAGTGATCCCGAGGGACGGATTTTTCTATCCACCCCTCACACCCATATTGGATTCTTTTTCTTGCATACCTTTCATTTCTATTGCCAATTTTCAATGCTGCTGTCACTTCGGTTACCGATGTCCGCCATTTTGTGATGACGAAACAGGACTGTTTAGTGACGTCATGCATGACGCACCGCGTATGAGGTTGTAATCAACTAGTGCATTTATCAAACACGCAATTATATTCGATTTGGGGTCGGACCACCAGGGTCAGAACATAAATTTCTATCCCAGGGTAAAATCACGGATTTCCTTGTCTGGTGTGCAAGAACTGATAGGTCTTTGGTCTGGGGAGTGCATGACACTTTTGGAATTTTGATCCCACCACTAGGGGAGAGGCCAGGGGCCCTGGGGGGGGTCAAAACTAAAAGTATTTAGAACAGTGTCATGTAACATATCAAATCGAAGGAAGCGTTGGGATATGCGATGGGTTGCCATCGACTAAAGGATTCTAGTTCTTTATGCTCAAGTATTACTAAGCTGTATGCACTTGCCATGGTGCAATGTCCTTTATAACTGCAATTCCTGACTATTTTAGTTACCATATAATGAAACATCAAAGCTATTGACAGAGAATCTATGGACTAGCTGACTCTGAAAGCCTATTAACCCATTTTTTACTGGAAACCCCAAAACTGGTAGTTGGCCAACAGCTCAGGCCCAGATCAGATGCCGCAGAATGCGGGGTCTGATCAGGGCCTACACTGTTTGCAAATAGATTTTGAAGAAAACGCAACCTGACATCCCTAAATTTTGAAATGGACTCCTGCTATATATAAGGAGGAAGATTCCATTCGGTACAAAAAGGGTTAATGATATTATGACATATCATGTATGCAGTAAATAGAGATTATCATATGGCATTTTTCATATCATACCTCATATCACCCCGAGACTCCCATATCAGCCCGAGGGCCGAAGGCCCGAGGGCTGATATGGGTCGAGGGCTGATATGGGATATGATATGAAAAATGCCATATCATAATCTATTTATCATACATTTCACTTTAAAAAAAATTGTTCAAAATAAATTGTATTAATTGCATCTGCCTAATACCAAAGTTACAACGTTTCCATTGTTTACCAAATCACTATAGAATTTCTTTGCTCGATAATATTATCCAGATCCAAAAGTCTGTCAGCAATCCCCTACATCGTTCTTTCGCCCATTTTCCTCTCGTATTCGCTGTGCTGTGCCAAGGATTTTTTTTTTTTTTTTGGCCAAACAGTTCGAACGGACGAAAATATTGCAAATGCCGTCCTGAACAACAAATGCGAAATGCCGCAAAAGGAAGAACGCCGCGTGTTCCGAATAGGGTGACGTCAGAGGTATGATAAAGGCTTAGGGGTGCGATAAAGGGTTGTGATATGGATTTTTGGGGTATGATAAAGCCCATGCGATATTGCAGCACGTGCAAGCGTGATAAGTGCATTGGTGTCACCTTCTTATTGCATATTCAAAAATTAAGTATTTTATACTAAATGTATGATAATATATTTTCTCATAATAATTAATATGCAGTACTTTTTGCAGGCTTAACCTTTATCACATTAGGAAGCTAGCCAGGCTCAGGAGAGCCTGAATGAGCGCAATCACCAGAGCCTTTGCTGCTCACAGACATGCAGAACAGACTTTCAGGTAGTTTCATACAAGACGTCTATTACCATAAAAATCCTAAATATTCGGACACCTTGAGGATTTGCTGTAATTCTCCTAAAATTTAAATAAATTACATGTAGTTTCCTGATCAAGCAAGGAGTCAAAAAGGTGCAGGAGGAATGGCAAACATTATAGACCCTGATCAGACTTAGCTGCTGAGGTCCCTGCCAATAGGGCTTTGAGAAATTGGGCGGCATGATGCTTCCATGCAGAGCTGAAACAGAACACATATGAGTATTGGTAAACTGCTTAGAGGGTCTAAAGTGGTGCGAGTCGGACTGTCCCTACATAGTATATCTTTTGGTTTGTTTGGGTAGCAGGGCTTTAGATGTAATTTCATCTCAATGCTGGGTAAAAGTTCCACAAAACTGGAAGCAACGTCTCCAAAATCACCTAAATAGTGTTGATGGGGACAAACAACCCCAATTCAAACAAATCAACCTTTATCCCGCTGAACTTGACAACCCCTACCTTTGCAGAGTAAATCCAGATTAGATGGCTTCTGAAGAGGCCATCTGATCAGGATCAACACCATTTGTCATGTAATCTGCAAAATGAATGAATACAGTGTATCAATATAAACTTGATTGGTTTATAGCCATAAACTGGTGGCTAAATTTACATATTCCACAGGATAAGTGTAAAACATTATCCTGTTGAACACGATAAGTCCTAAATTTGCAAACAGAATAGATTCCGATCAGATGGTTTCTGAACAAACCATCTGATCTGGGTCTAGAATGTTTCTCACAGATTGCCAATTTCAATGAACATACTACATCAAGTGATTTGATTGCTTTTTAATCAGAAATAGATATGACAAATTAATTTATTCAGCAGGATAAGGGTTAATTAACATAAATCAGCCAATGCTAAAAGCCCTTTTCTCAAGGACTGGCTCTTACCACTCACTAATTCCATCATTTTCAAGAATTTTTTGTCAAATATGTTTTTACTTGGCTGATATTTTGGCAGGTAGATGTATTTCTGCTGCAAGGTGAGCTGATGAGCTTTCAACAGGTGCACAATCTTTTGCAAATCTTGTGCTCATTATGAAAACACACCTATACAAATACATTGTAAACTATACCTATGAAAAATCGAAATTTTAAGATAAAAAATTGTGATATTTTTCTTATTTCTGCTCAAAATACAGATTGCGGGTACTCGTAAGAACCCCCTCATCGAGGGGGTTCTTACGAATACCCACAATCTATATTTTAAAGCAGAAATAAGAAAAATTAAGTTTACCCCTGTAAACCCTAGTTTTACTATATAAAAGTGGGGTTGAAGGGGCACACAAGAATTCCGCCGAAGGCTATGTCGCGCCTGTGGGGTCGTAAAGTCACCGAACCATGACATCTAGGCCAAGATCAAACATAGATGCTTGCATAAAAGGCTTGTACTAAGTATCATTAATGAAGTTCAAATAATTCTTGAGAAATGAACTTAACCATTAGGGTGAACGCTAGGGTGGTGGGAATAGTTTACAAAGTCAGTGAACCATGAAATGTAGGTCAAGGTCAAATATGGATGCTTGAATTTAAGTTGCCATCCCGAGATATAAATTTGTACCAAGTATCATTAATGAAGCTCTTATGGTTCTTGAGAAATTAACTTGACCAGTAGGGTGAACGCTAGGGTCGCAATATTTTACAAAGTCAGTGAACCATGAAATGTAGGTCAAGGTGAAATATGGATGCTTGCGTGTAAGTTGCCATCCCTAGACACAAGTTTGTATGCAGTATCATTAATGAAGCTCTAATAGTTGTTGAGAAATAAACTTGACCAATAGGGTGAACGCTAGGGTGGTCGCAATATTTTACAAAGTCAGTGAACCATGAAATGTAGGTCAAGGTCAAATATGGATGCTTGCATTTAAGTTGTCATCCCCAGACACAAGTTTGTACCAAGTATCATTAATGAAGCTCTTATAGTTCTTGAGAAATAAACTTGACCATTAGGGTGAACGCTAGGGCGGTCGCAAATGTTGACGCCTTGACAAACGGACGGACGAACAGACGTCTCTACGAATGGATACTTAAGTGGCTAGGCGTCAGCATATTGACTACTTAAGTGGCAAATTCTCTTAAGCGGCAAGCCACAAAAGAGCGAATTTTTGCCACTTAAGTACCATAATTATGGAATAAAGTCCATTTGGACTCACGAATATATACCTAAGTGTCAAACTGTCCAAATGTTTTGCCCCCTAAATGTTGTTTCCTTGGTGTGGACAAACGAAAGAACGGACGGAAAACCGGGCGCTTATATCGCGCCATGCTAATAGCAGGCGCGACAAATATTATATAGGAGTGTTTTTGTGATGTCATCTCTGGTTGGGACCATCGGGGCCTAACTGTTGGTTTTCTTTTGCTCCAGCATTTCAGTTGTTTCTTGCTTCGAGCCCTCACCGTTATTTCATCTTTGTGGTTTATTGATTTTTTGTGCTCTTGAAGATGTTGCACTGGTGAGTTAGGAAGCCTTCATGTGGACTGAATAAATTATTTGTCTAAATCGCGACAGAAGTAAGGAGGAGGATTGTGGCCAAGTAAAATCCATTTAAGCCCTCCAGTGAAAATCTACTGCACTAAGTAACTTTGGGTTGATTACAACTGACCCAAAAATGAATTTATGCAGGGTTTGCAAGGCATACGCTACTTACATTTAAATTTTCATCATACAAAATCAGTTTGTTTTTGTGCTATTGAATTAGAAAAATAGAAGTGAAGGCAATGATCAGGAATTGATACAATTTACCTACACCTCCCATCAGAGACACCAAAGGGAAAGAAAGACAAACATGAAATAACTAGACTCTAATGGAAAAATCAATAACAGAAAGCCAAAAGGGTAGTTACTTTCTCACAAAATGGCCAATTGGCTATCAAAAAAAAAATATATATATATAGGCAATACACACAATCAAAGACAAACCATAACAAAAATAAACCGCAACAGAAGAACCACCTTGGAACGGTCAGCAAAAAGAATTTCACTGGGGGCTTAAACTGATTTTATATGGCCGCAAACCGCACCCTTACTTTCGTCGCAATTTAGGCAAATAATTTGTTCAGTCCACATGAAGGCTTCCTAACTCATCAGTGCAACATCTCCAAGAACACAAAAATCAAACAACCACATAGGTGAAATAACGGTGAGGACAACAAAAACATCTTTATACCCAATTGTTTGCGTCCAAAGAAGAAACTGTGTTTAGTTTTGACAACTGTGTTAAGGTAGATCCAAAGAAAAATGGATAAACAAAGATGTAATCTATACAATTTTGGGATCTATCTTTATACCCAAAAATAAGTTACAACTATATAGAGCGAGTTCAGTTGACTCTATTGGCATCAAGAATCTAATCTTGTCAAATTGAAGTTGACCCAGTATAAACAACATGGTGGGTGCAAATGGCATACTCCCACTATTCATTTTCAGTCAACAGTAAGACAGTAAATAACATGATTTCAAGTTGGATGTGATTTTTGCAACCACCACGAAAACATGCCTATATAATTCTGACCCCTTTGAACCCCACTTTTATGCAGTAAAACTGGGGTTTACAGGGGGTAAACATTAATTTTCATATTTCTGCTCTAAATATAGATTGTGGGTACTCATTAGAACCACCTTGATGAGGCGGTTCTAACGTGTACCTACAATCTATAGTTTGAGCAGAAATAAGAAAAATATCACAATTATTTAGCTTAAAACGTTCCTTTTTCTGCTGTAAAGTATACAATTTATGTGTATAGGCGTGTTTTCGTAATGAATTGCCTGTAAATGCAGAGCCAAACTTTCTAATAATTTGCATACAGGAGTTTGATATAATCGAATTTTGGATTGTATTCAATTAACAATTCTGCACCATCCACCATGTTTGTTGTTGTTACTCTTCCAACTCTCATACCAAGCTGGGTTGAACTCTAGTTAACACTAGTAGTCACAAGATTCCTTAGTAGCTCTGCACATTTTGGTGTAACTATAGTTAACACTAGTTTACTCTAGTAGGTCAACTGAACTCGCTCATAATGAACAGTGTTGTAAGAAGGTTTATGTGTGTACTGATCTTCTTACTGATGGATATATGCCATTGGTTGCATGTACAGATACAGAGGACCCACGTTATAACGACAGTATTTGTTCACTATTATTTGCAGTATAAAAGAATCCCAGTTAGGATTATGATAGGTTATATAAGGTCTTTTCCACATCATTACTCCAAGAAACAAATGTTATAGATATATGATAGAATCGCCTCGATGAGGGGATTCTAACAAATGTCTATTATATTTGTTTCTTGGAGTATTAAATTACAAGAATCTTTCATGACTATGGATTTGATTTGGGCATTTCAAACCGGAGGGAAGCCCAAGCCACTCTGAATCGAGGCTTAACCTTGATCTAAGACTTCATTCCATTGAAATTGTCGTTATAACGAGTTTGCTGTTACAGCAAATGTCGTTATAACGCGGGTCCTCTGTACCTATATTTGTTTGATTTGAGGTTTAAAGTGCCCATCAACTCTGTATAGGTCATTTTGGAGACGTTGCTTCCAATTTTGTGGGACTTTTATCCGATATTAAGCTGTAATGACATCTCAAGTCCTGTCACCCAATGAAACCAATAGGGTTTATAAGCAGGCTTAGATCCTCTAAGTAGTTTACCAGTTCTCTTGAGCGGTCGGTTTCAGCTCTGCATGGAAGCATCATGCAGCCCATCTATTTTTTTCAAGCCGTGATGAATGCATTTTTCTACTGACCAATCAAGTACATTTATGCATGAAATGAAAAATCGTCCCATTTTAGGGGTGAGTCATGGTTGAGGGGTCCGGACCTTACCTGTGATTCTATTCTGGCCGCTGTCTCAGCAGCAAGTTGATCTTTGAGTAGATGGACCTGCGCTATAGCAACCTGTGTTTGTTGTTGCTGATGCTCCATCTGTTGATGAAGTAACTTCACCTGGTGTTTAGTGCTGACAGGCAGATCTTGCTCAGAGAGGTCATCATCCAGCAGAGCTGGTGAGTTCATCGGTGAACTGATTGTGGTACCTGACACAGCCTGAAAACATACCGTATTCGACCCATTTACCGCACATGCTCCTATAAGCGCACACCCAAGCTTTTTCTGGAAAAAATACACAAGCGCACACTTTACAGTAGCCTCCCAACAAAATCATATTGAGTTTTGCTGCATCTTTGACCCGGACAATCATATGTATATGTGGTGAACCCCTATGCTGAAATTCAACTCTATAAAATAATCATATCGGAAGCTTTTTTTCGTATTTTTTTTTGTATTGAGTGTGAGCTTATTAGGTAGATTTCTCACCTCAATATTTTCACACAACTTTGAAAAAACTAAGTGCACGGTGTGGTAAATAGGTCGAATACGGTATTTCACATTATTACAGTGCATTAACACCTGGAAAGCAATGCTTGCAAAAAAATATTTTTGGACTAAAACTAGAAATGTGTCAATACAACACAGATGACCCAGGGGCCATCCTCACCCCAAAACAAACAGTTTGCAAAAACATGACATTGAAAAAGGGCATAACACCCACAATAATTGAAGCTAAATTGAACTTCACCTTGATTTTATGATAATATGCCTCTCTTTAAAATATGAATTTTCAAAATATATCAAATGGAGACCATTTTTGTGTGTAAAAATGAAGCTGAAAAAGGGCCATATCTCCCATAATAACTATTATAGTGGATATAACCCGGATTCAAACGGCCTATATAAGATTATATATCAGCTGGTGTGTAAAGTATGAAAATATTCTACTCATCTTTTCAAAAAAGGTAACCCTTGTCCTGCTGAACCTGGATAATGTCTTGCCTTTCAAACAATGCAGGTCCAGATCAGATGGCTTCTGAAGAAGCCATCTGATCAGGATCTTCATTGTTTGTCATTCAGTTTATGAATTTGTTGCAATGATTTGCACCAAGAACTCTGATTGGTTGATAATCAGTGGTGGGTGTGGCATACTTAAATATTCAGCAGGTCAAGGGTTAAACAGAACCCATTTTTTATTCATTATGTAAAATTGAAGTTAAAAAAGTGCCATACAGTAACTCCCACAATTAACCTTTTCTTTATTATTTACAACAACGCAACCGGCAAGTTAGCACTAGGCCTTCTCTCAGACGCACGTTTGATGTTGTTTGAGACAAATATCAAATACGTGCCGAAAGCTTTGTAGCACCGTTTTGAACTGTCCATCACGTGCTTCTGAACTGGTAATCGAGATGATTGACAACCGTCTTTGAACGTTAAAAGCGTGGGCGGGACAATAGCGCTGTCACTATATGTTACAATCGATTTTCAATACTGCTGAAAAGGAGATTGTGGATACTCGTTAAAACATCGAAGCGGTTCTAACTAGCAGTACCCACAATCTATATTCTGCTCAAAACAGAGATTGTGGATACTCGTTAAAACCTTGAGGTGGCGACAGGGCTTGAGATGTCATTTCATCACAATGTCGGGTAAAAGTCCCACAAAATCGGAAGCAACGTCTCCAAAATGACCTATACGTACAGTTGTGTGTATTTCTGCTCAAAATATTGATTGTGGATGCTCGTATCGCCTCATCGAATTTTTCTTATTTCTGCTCAAAATATAGATTGTGGATACTCGTTAGTATCGCCTAATCGAGGCGGTTCTAACGAGTACCTACAATCTATATTAAGAGCAGAAATAAGAAAAGTAAGATGTACCTCTGTAAACCCCGGTTTTTCTATATAAACGTGGGGTTCCAGGGGGTCAAAATTATATAGGCATGTTTTCGTGAAGTGGCCAAGCAGGCACTCGACATTGAATCAAGCGTGGTAGCGCAATGGTTAGTGCACTTGCCTGTGATGCTAGAGGCCCCCGGGTTTGATTCCCAGCAGCGGTAATAAAACTGCGGTGTCCGAACATGCTCCGGATGAATGCAACAAAGTACACCGTCCTGCGGCATCGGGACCTTAACTTCGGATCCCCTACACATGCAGGGAGGCCATCCTGTGCAGTTTAAAGATTTCTACCGTTATTACACGATAACTGTGTATGCTTTCATCCTGCAAACATGGAGCGTCAAATGTGACCTGGAAACGCTCCAATATTCATTTGACCGATCACAGAAATAATTTTTGTGTTGTTTGAATAGAGGTTTAACGTCCCGTCAACACTGTTTAGGTTTGTTTTGTTTGTTTGATTTCAGGTTTAACGTCCCTGTCAGCACTTTATAGGTCATTTTAGAGACGTTGCTTCCAATTTTGTGGGACTTTTACCAGACATTGAGATGAAAAGGCATCACAAGCCCTGTCGCCCAATGAAACCAATAGGGTTTATTAGCGTGGACGGTCTGACTCGCACCGCTTTGCCTGGGCAGGCTTAGATCCTCTTAAGCGGTTTACCAGTACTCGTGTGCAGTCGGTTTCAGCTCTGCGTGGAAGCATCATGCAGCCCATGTATTTCTTCAAGCCCCGATGGGCGGGAGCCGCAACGATGTACAGGTCATTTTGGAGACGTCGCTTCTAATTTCGTGGGACTTTTACCAGACATTGAGATGAAATGACATCTCAAGCCCTGTCGCCCAATGAAACCTATAGGATGTTTTAGGAATTCCGTTTATGACGTCATTCTTGGGCATGCGCAAAGCACTGGCCGTCAGTTGAAACGGCCATCGCTATTCAAATGTATTGGCGAACCTTAAAATGCTAACAATATTCAGACATTTTGAAAGAACATTGAAATAATTCCTCGAGAAGGAAAGAATGATATTTTGCTTTTATTACTGAAATTCATTGATCCTGGATCCGTTTATAATTTACGAAAATCTCTTCGTGAATGACCCATGTCAATGGCTTGAGATACCGTTATTCACGAAAGCTTACTTACAAAAATAGTTTTTACGTAACTTTTCGTTTTATTCACTATCACATACGGACAGAACTTTTATCTCTCTCTCTCTCTCTCTCTCTCTCTCTCTCTCTCTCTCTCTCTTCCAGTTTTGTGGGACTTTTACCCGACACTGAGATGAAAAGACATCTCAAGCCCTGCCGCCCAATGAAACCAATATAGGATTTGTAAGCATGGACGGGCCGACTCGCACTGCATTGCCTGGGCAGGCTTAGATCCTCTAAGCCGTTTACCAGTACTCGTGTGCGGGTCGGTTTCACCTCTGCGTGGAAGCATCATGCAGCCCGTGTATTTCTTCAAGCCCCCATGGGCGAGGGCTACTGGGCAGGTTTAACAAATCTACTAGATTTTACTGTAAAATCTTGCCTTTGCGAAGGAGTGTTCCATTCTCTTGCACTGAACGGGTGTTCTATGTTTGTTTTGAATTTAATGTTCCAATCCCACTGACTCTTAATGGGTCCGAGCACTAGGCAAATGACATATTATTAAGCAACGCCGTATTATCGCCAACGCAACGTTCTGACGTTTCATCGATGTTACAAAATAGAATTCAATGCATCGCTTTGATGTTGGGGCGATGTGGACACGACGTTGTTGACACGTTACATGTCAGTTGACATGGAGTTATTTAACGACAAAGTGTAATTTACATTTACCTACGCTCGCTAATTGCTGGTACGCTAAGAGAGAAAGAGAGAGAGAGAGAGATCGAGGGCCCTGTTGGGTCGTACGTACAATATATCGTTAAAAGCAGTTAACTAAAAAAAATAACACTTGGGATTTGCCATCATGAAAACAAGCCAATGCGAATTTGACCCTCAAAACCCCACTTTATATAGTAAAACTCGGGTTTACAGGGGTAAACATTATTTTTCTTATTTCTGCTCAAAAAGGTAGATTGTGGGTACTCGATAGAACCGCCTCATCGTGGCGGTTCTATCGAGTCTCCACAATCTATGTTTTGAGAAAAAATAAGAAAATTATCACAATGTTTACATCTTAAAATTTCCATTTTTTTGGCCGAAAAATTGATAATGTATTTGTATAGGCATGTTTTCGTGATGCGAAATTTCACACCTGACAGCATATCAGTGTTTCTCTCATTATCTTACATTAGAAACCATCAAACGTTTAAAAGAATTCTACTGTTTTACGCTGTATGTCCCACTGCCTTGAATAAATACGATAGTTGACGGCCAGGGCTTTTCCCGTTCTATTTTTTCCCGTTCTGAGGGGAATGACTTGGCAGATTTTCCACCATTTTTCAAAATGGGACAACTTTCGGAACATCCTGTTTGCTTTTCTATAAGCTTTGTCCCACGAAATAGTGGTATACTCTAAAAGGTAAGAATTTGCTCCTCAGGAGCAAATTCTTTCCTTTAAGAGTTGAGCTTGAAGGAGTTGCCTCCCCTGAAGGTGTATGCATTCCACTTAAAGTCTCAAAAAATATTTGCCACTTAATTGCTCGACTCGACGGTTAGTAAAATATTTGGGCGGATTTTTGCGTTCTCCCGGGAGACCTTATGGGTCCACCCTTTAAAATTTTGAAACCTTCCTCACAACTGGACAAAAATGGGCGTTAAAAAAGAGAAGAAACCCAGAAAAACCAACAAGTCTTAACCCTTATCCTGCTGAATAAATAAATTTAGCCACAGCCATTGCTGACTGCCAAACATTAAAATTTCTTAACATTATTCACAAGCTGCATGACAAACAGTGTAGGACCTCATCTCTGTTTGCAAAAGTAGGGGTTGTTATGGGTTAAATATACACTAAAGCCACTTTTTAACTGAGTTTCCCGTTGTGCCCATTTCTGTTTGTTTGTTTGATTTGAGGTTTTACGTCCCCTTCCACACTGTAGAGGTCATTTTGGAGACGTTGTTTCCACTTTTGTGGGACTTTTACCCGTCATTGAGATGAAATGACATCTCAAGCCAGTCACCCAATGAAACCAATAGGGTTTATAAGTATGGGCGGGCTGCCTCGCATCGCTTTGCACGGGCAGGCTTAAATCCTCTAAGCGCTTTACCAGTACTCGTGTAGTCTGCGTGGAAGCCTCATGCAGTCCATCTATTTCTTCAAGCCCCGAATGGCGGGTGCCGACAATTTCTGTATGTATTGTAATTGCACAAGGAGGATAATTTACAAGGATTCGTGTCAAAAATACATTGTGTACAAAGTTGTTTTGTGAAAGCAGGGTTAATTTAAAATATTAGGTAATAGTAATTTAGCGCTAGGACGTAGCAACACTAAATCAAGATTATAGATAAAGGTATGCACATGTATGTAATCAGACCGGACAGTCCTCGGCAGTCGCGAGCAGACGACAAAGGCGAACAGCGCAAAGGGGAAGCGTCCCCGACTGCCACCGGGTGTAGGCTAGGAAAATAGTCCCGGACTGAGATTTAAACTTTTGTTCAAGCCCTAAATTCCACTTTTTATGTAAACAGTGTAGACCCCGATCAGACGCCGATAGAATGACAGGTAGAATAGCCTATGTCATTAAAAATCCGCGCTTTTTGGTTGTACTTAGACGCCGCGTTCTGTGGCGCCTGATCTGAGTCTCCATTGCTTGCCAAGCCCCTCACAGCGAATATACGCTAACTGGTGATTGATTTTTTACATGACCCGTGGCGTCCAGACAATATTAAATATGCAGCGCGAATCTGAAGGAGGAATGCAGTAGATTTTGACAATCGCTTAGCTCCGCCCTCTCCTGTGGGTTAACCGGTATTAGATGGTGATGTTAAGTATTGATTACCGTTACTTTGACATAACTTGTCACTTCTAACACCAATTCTGGTGTGGCGTGTCAGTGTTTTTGACGTATCTGCTCTTTAATGAACCGACGGGATATGGCGTACTGCTAACTTGCCGGTTGCCCTGTTGTAATATACTTGTGTAAAAGATAATGAATCCTATCTACCAATCATTTCAAGTATTTTCATATAAAAAAATGAAGTTGATAAAGGACTGTAACTCCCAGCCGTATCGTCAGTATGCTTTGATTTAACTTTTTCATACCCTCATACAGAATTCAATTAAGCAGCAGAACCTCTCAACCTCTCTTAAACACGTTCTGATAAAAGTTCTAGTGGGGTCAAATTTGCAAAACATTTTAGTGCCTATATAAATATACACCACAACCTCTTTATAACACTGCTAACCCTTATACTGCTGAATATTCAATTTAGCCACACCCATTCCTGACTTTGAACAAATCAGATTACTTGATCTAATTGATTCTTTCAAATCCATAATCTGAATGTTTTTTTTTTTTTTTTTTTTTTTTTTTGGTTTGGGTTTTACGGCCCTTTCAAGATTATTTCACTCATATCGAGCCGATCGTTAATCAGAGGTGGGCGAAAACCGGAGTACCCGGAGAAAAACCACCTGACCTTCCGTTGCAGAACTTGGCGTCTCACACGTGGCCCGAGCGAGGCTCGAACCTACGGCGGTGAGAGACCTAATGACTAAGAGTCAGCGCTCTTATCCACTAGGCCACGGAGGCCCGTCTATAATCTGAATGTCAAACAGTGTAGATCCTGATCAGATTCAGAAGCCATCTGATCTGGATCTACACTATTTCCAAACATAGGGGCTGTCGAGAACAGCAAGATAAGGGTTAATAGGGTCCAAAGCAGAAACCTTGTTAGTTAAACAATTAACCATGTTAATCAACAGTTATATCTCCCCTGACAACCAAACAGGGGAGATAACATAAAAATTTTGTGATTCCCTTTTCACACTGGCAATCTGAAAATATTCAGATAGCATGAAAAATTTTCAGATAGCATGAAAAAAAAGTGATTTAATTTTAAAGAAAAAGAACTTACTCCTTGGATGCAAAATTATCTTGTTTCTTTTTAGAAAAGGAACATTTCTTCTCCCTTTAAAGTGGGCCAGCAAATCAAATCAAATCAATCTTGAAAAAAAAGATTACTATCTGATATATATAGCCATTAACTCATTTATGTGTGTGTGGGGGTGGGGTGGGGGGAGAAGCCTGAAAATGGGTCACTGGGAAAGAGTGCAGGCACAATGCCATGTCTGATCAGGGCCTTCAATGTTTGCAAAACATTCAGCCATCAAAATCAAACCAACCAGCTATATCCCTAAATTTCGGAATGGACTCATACTATAGATGAAGTGGAAGATTCCAATATGTAAAAAATGGGTTAACCCATCCAGCACCAGAAACCCCTAAAGGGGTACCTTGGCAAACAGTGCAGGCCCAAATCAGACGCCGCATTCTGCGGCGTCTGATCAGGGCCTACACTGTTTGCAAACAGTAAAGCCATTTCCCGAATAAATTTTGATGAAAACACAACCTGACACCCCTGAATTTTGAAATGGACTCCTTTTATATGTAAGGAAGAAGATTCCATTTGGTACAAAAAGGGGAAAAGAGATAATGAGGAAGTTTAAAGAATCTCAGAATCATGAAGCACAGTATGACACTGGCAGTCAGCCAGAGGTTTACCTGCTTATCCTGTAAACACAGATTTATACAAGGTTACAGTTTACTAAATTCTACCTATGAGACAAGAGATAAACCAGCCCATCACAAAAACATGCCTATATAATTTTGACCCCCCCCCCCCCCCCCCTTGAACCCCACTTATATATTGTAAAGCTGGGGTTTACAGGGGTAAATCTTATTTTTCATATGTCTCCTCTAATCTAATCTATATTTTTTATTTATAGCCACGTTAAACGTGGCTATAAATAAAAAATATAGATAAGATTATTCTTGTCATTGTGACATCATAGTGTTATGTAAAGAGGGTTAACTGTAAAACCAAGACTAGGCACATGGGTTGGGTTAGGCAAACAGTGCTGAGAACTTTGGGTTAAATCATAAAATACTTTTCATACTTTTGGGGTCATTTGTTTAAGCCTTCTCTTGCTGAATATTCAGATTAGCCACACCCATCTCTGACTTTGAACCAAACAGATTACTTGATGTAATTTATTCCTACAAATTCATAAATTGAATGTCAAACAGTGTAGATCCCGATGAGATGGCTTCTTCAGAAGCCATCTGATCAGGATCTACACTGTTTGCAAAGAAAAGGGTTGTTTGTCCTGAACAGCAGGATAAGAGTTAACAACTGGCACAAAGTTACTAACTGACTCCCAAGTTAATTTGCTAATGTTCATATGACTCTTATTGGTTCGTATGAAATCTAGCTAACAATTATTTAAAGCCACACTGTTCTTGTAATTGTGACATAGGAGTGTTGTGTATAAACAGGGCTATCTGTAAAACCTAGACTGCATCAGGCAAACACGCCTATATAATTTTCACCATCTTAAACCCCACATTTATATTTGTAAAACTGGGGTTTTCAGTGGTATACATTATTTTTTTTTTATTTCTGCTCAAAAACATGGAGGAGGCGGGTGTTAACGAGTACAAAAAATCTGTTTAGCGCAGAAATAAGAAAAATATCATGATTTTTATCTGAAAAATTTCATTTGTTTTTTTGGCCGTTAAATTTTAACAATATTTTTGAAAAAGCATGTTTTCATAATGGGACACATATTTTGGGTTTGGCAAACAGTGAAGACCCACATCAGATGCCATATAACTTGGCCTCTGATACTAGGGTCAACACTGTTTGCTTAAAATACAAGAATTTTTAGGGTTAACAAAACATGCTATGTATTGGGACAGACAGGCTTAAGCAAATAGTGCAGACCCAGATCAGACTGCTCCTGAAGGAGCAGTCTGATCTGGGTCTACACTATTTGCCATTTCATCCCCACATTTCAGTCTCCTTGCTGGATCTGAAGGAGCAGTCTGATCAGGGTCTACACTGTTTGCAATTCCGTCTGTACCTTTTTGACTCCTTGTTGGGTCAAGACTTTTTAAAATTTTAGGAGAATTACAGCAGGCCCTCAGGAGCCATAATTTTAGGATTTTTACGTAAATTAAATGTGAATCTCTACCTGATGCTTCCACGCAGAGCTGAATTCGGCCTTAAATGTGAATCTCTACCTGATGCTTCCACGCAGAGCTGAATTCGGCCCGCACACTAGTACTGGTAAACCGCTTAGAGGATCTAAGCCTGTCCAGGAACCGCGGTGCTTGGCGGACCGTCCAGGCTAATAAACCCTATTGGTTTCATTGGGTGACAGGGCTTGAGATGTCATTTCATCTCAATGTCGGGTAAAAGTCCCACAAAATTGGAAGCAACGTCTCTAAAATGACCTTTACAGTGTTGATGGGGACGTTAAACCTCAAATCAAACAAAACAAACAAAACCTGTGTTGTGGAAGCCATCTGGAACAAAAGTTTCTGAGCTTCTCGTAATGCTAACTCTTTTGGTGGTGAGGCACGTCCTTTCGTTGATGTTTTGCTGTCACAGCCTGCACAAGCCTTCCCCTCTGTCTCTTTACCTGAAACATACATTGACCCCTGTCCTAATGAACCATGATATACTCTATTTTTGCAAACAGTTTAAATCAAGATCACGGCCCCCGCCCATCAGGGCTTGAAGAAATCAAATAGATGGGTTGCATGATGCTTCCGACCACAAATGAGTACTGGTAAACCGCTAAGAGTGTCTGAGCCTGCCCAGGCAAAGCGGTGTGAGTAGGATCGTCCATGCTTATAAACATTATTGGTTTGATTGGGCGATAGGGCTTGAGCTGTCATTTCATCTCAATGTCGGGTAAAAGTCCCACAAAGTTGGAAGCAACGTCTCCAAAATGACTTATACAGTGTTGATGGGGATGTTAAACCTCAAATCAAACAAACAAACAAAATCAAGATCAGATGGCTTACACAGTAGTCATCTGATCTGTTACCGTAAAAATCCTAAAAATTCTGACACTTTGAGGACTTTCTGTAATTGAGACTCTTACAATTTTACCAAATTTGTTTCACGACCCAGCATACAGCTCAAAAAGTGCAGGCAGAATGGCAAACAGTGTAGACTCAGATCAGACTGCTCTTGAAGAAGCAGTCTGATCTGGATCTGCAGTGTTTGCTTAGGCCTGTCTGTCCCAATATTTAGGATCATTATGGTATTCACTGTTTCTCATTCATTTGGATATAGGATTAAATTACATACACAAATTTGATTGATTGACAGTCCAAAATGGGTGTGGCAGAATTACATGTAATTTATCCAGAAGACCCTAACCCTTATCTTCGCAAACAGTGTAGATCCAGATCAGATGGCTTCTGAAGAAGCCATCTGATCAGGATCTACACTGTTTGTCATTCCGTTTGTGAAATTGTAGCAATAAATTACATCAAGTAATTTGATTGGTTGATAGACAGAAATGGGTGTGGCTTAAATGAATATTCAGCAAGATAAGTGCTAAGTTAACTCTTTCAAACCCTGGTTGACCTCTACAGATACATCACTAAAACACGCCTATACAATTTTGACCCCTTCGAACCCCACTTTTATATAGTAAAACTGGGGTTAGTAAGGGTAAACCTTATTTTTCTTATTTCTGCTCTAAGATATAGATTGTAGGTACTCATTAGAACCGCCTCATCGTGGCGGTTCTAACGAGTGCCCGCAATCTATATTTTGAGCAGAAATAAGAAAAATATCACAATTTTTCATCTTAAAATTTTCATTTTTTTCGGCGATAAAGGTGGCAATGTATTTGTATAGGCGTTTTTGCGTAATGTTACTGCAAACAGTACAGTTTCAGGTTAGAAAGTGCCATCTCATCAGGGTAAACATGAGCTTGACAAAACCCACTACATTATACCAAAACATGCCTATACAAATTTACTGCGCAAAAAAGAAAATTTTAGGATTATTTTTTTGTTTTTTGTTTTTTTCTTATTTCTGCTCAAAATATAGATTCATCTGAAGGCTGTTCTAACAAGTACCTACGATCTATATTTTAGAGCAGAAATAAGAAAAATAAGGTTTACCCCTGCAAACCCCTGTTTTTCTATATAAAAGTGTGGTTCAAGGGGGTCAGAATTATATAGGCGTGTTTCGTGATGACATATTTACAAGAATGGGCAGGTCCAAATTAGCCCATTGTATACCAGTGGACTTCCATTGCTATATGTTGGACAAGTCCATTTGTCATATAAGGGGTTTAACCCTATTTTTTTGTTTTTATTCTATTTTTGATTTGACAGAACACTCTGTAAGCAAATAGTGAAGACCCTGATCAGAGGCCGCATTCTGGATATTGGTCTATACTGTTTGCTTGGCATTATATATGACAATGGAATCAGCCACCTAATGAGTTTGAAGTGGGCCATTTCTAACTATATGGGGATCAGTTTTGGTTTGTTTGTCAGGTCAATTTTACAAAAGATAACATAATCTTTTAGCAAACAGTGTAGATCCAGATCAGACGCTGCATTGTCTGGCTTCTGATCTGGGTGTACAATGTTTGCAATGGCCAAAAATGGGGCCATTACCCAAACACACCTATACAAATACATTGCCACCTTTATCGCCGAAAAAATGAAAATTTTATGATGAAAAATTGTGATATTTTTCTTATTTCTGCTCAAAATATAGATTGTGGGCACTCATTAGAACCGCCTCATTGAGGCGGTTCTAACGAGTACCCGCAATCTATATTTTAGAGCAGAAATACGAAAAAAAAGGTATATCCCCCCCACGGAAACCCCAGTTTTACTATATAAAAGTGGGGTTCAAGGGGGTCAAAATTATATAGGTGTGTTTTTTTGTGAAGCACTGGTTATATATATGGGTCAAAGTTCACAGAGAGCCTTACCTGTTTGCTTGAATTAAGTAGACATATAATTCACCTACATTTAGCTGCCCTCGCCCATCTGGGCTTGAAGAAATAGATTGGGCTGCATGATGCTTCCACACAGAGCTGAAACCAACTGCAAATGGAATCTTCCTCATTATATAAAGCAGGAGTCCATTTTTAAATTTAGGGGTGACAGGTTGTGTTTTCTTCAAAATTCATTTGGAAAATGGCTGAACTTTTTGAAAACAGTGTGTTTAGAAGCCTCCGTGGTGCAGTGGTTACCCTACTCGCCTTGTAAACCAGGGATCGCAGGATCGATCCCGGGCTTCTCCAGACTTTCGGATGAGTCTTTAAACCGAGGTCCCGTCTCCGTATGACCTTAGCTGTTGGTGGGACGTAAAACTAAAACTCACTCACTCACTTGAAAACAGTGTAGGCCCTGATCAGATGCCACATTCTGAGGCGTTTGATCTGGGCCTGCACTGTTTGCCAATTACCCTTTTTGGGGTTTCCGGTACAAAATGGGTTAAAAATGTATGCAAGAAAAGGAATCTTCCATTGGTGTGAGCGGTAGATAGAAAAACACTTCATGGATAACAGTCCAGCACACTTGTTATACTCTCACATGGGTGTTATCCTAAATCGTTTGGAAAAGTACATGGAACTCAATCCATAAGTCGTCTGTGGCTTAAATTATGTTGCAAACAGAATCATATTCCAATTTACCATTTATAGCAAATAAATGGAATAAGATGTATAAAGAGGTGTGTGAATTCAATGATAAGTGAATACAGACATTAATGAAAACTGAAAGGATGATTTCCAAGTGTTAAAAGTTCCAAGTTTAATGTCTCAAGAGTGTCTGCAATGAGTCTATTTTGCATGCCAATAATGCCATATTGATGATTTTTCTAATTTTGGTAAGAAATTTCATGGCCTGTTAAAGAAAATATTTCACAACTATACAAAACCACCCAGGCTAAAACGTGACTATGGTCATCATTGTTTTTGATGTTCAATAATGCTTTTTTTTTCATGTGCCATGAAAAAAAGAATGCATCTATGGTCAACCATGGTCACCATTATTAACCTTATAATGGTCAGCAATGGATATCCCTGGTTGTCAGTAGTTGAAAAGAGGTCTAAAATTATTATTATTGTTGACCATGGTTTGCAACTAACCCTGGCCAACCATGATGTCCATGGTCTACCATGGCTGTACATAGTGGAAACTAGGGACAAAATTACTATGGTTGATCATGGTCAAATGTCAAAAATTTCCAACTAACCACAGTCTACTATGGCCAACACAGCACTTAGATCAACAATGGTCAAAATCTAAGCTCTGGTTAACCCCAATTTTACTATACATCACGAAAACACGCCTATATAATTTTTACCCCCTTGAACCCCATTTTTATATAGTAAAACTAGGGTTGACTGGGGGTATACCTTATTTTTCTTATTTCTGCTCTAAAATATAGATTGTGGGTACTCGTTAGAACCACCTCGATGAGGCGGTTCTAACGAGTGTCCACAATCTATATTTTGAGCAGAAATAAGAAAAATATCACTATTTTTCATCATAAAATTTTCAATTTTTCGGCGATAAAGGTGGTAATGTGTTTGTATAGGCGTGTTTGGGTAATGTACTCTGTTTGGGAAGGTAGGGGTTGTTGTGTTCAGCAGGATAAGTGTTCACATGTTCCTATTTAAAGATGGAAAAGTCCACTTCAAAATTTCAGGGGTGAAAGGGTCAACCTTTCCCAAAATACCATTTACTGAAGGGTCTCGCTTCTTGTTATTCAATTTTTCTTGACAGAAGTGAACTCCAATCACAACATTAAATTTTGTAGATATCAAGTCTTATTTTTCAGACGCCTGCCTATCTGGGCTTGCCGAAATAGATGGGCTGCATGATGCTTCCACCCAGAGCTGAAACCGACCGTAAACGAGTACTGGTAAACAGCTTAGAGGATTTAAGCCTGCCCAGGCAAAGCGGTGGGAGTCACTAGTCGGCCCGTCCATGCTTATAAACCTGATTGGTTTCATTCGGCGACGGGGCTTGAGATGTCATTTCATTTCAATGTTGGGTAAAAGTCAAACAAAACAAACAAATTATTTTTCAGAGAAAATACGGCCTGACATGTGAATCGCATGTGATGTCAAGCATTAATTTAATTCTCTGAAGTGAATTACATAAGAAACAAAGTTGCCATCTGCTCTGAAATTTTTTGTGATGCTTTAAGGTTTAAAATTCTGACACAGAACTGTCTATCAAAGACTTGCTGAACAGTGAAGAAAATTAACTTATTATAGACTGACAACTGGCGCATGTACCTCCAAGCCTCTCCACAGGGAAGAAAGAAGATTAATCAATTGAGAAAGTAATATTTTCTAGCTTGCTCCCAGAGGATGGTAGATTTAGTTATTTACCATCTATACCAGAAGAACTGGAAAGTGTTTTTGTCAACAACATTTCTGTATATAATTAACACAACTTATCCAGTAAACATAAGGCCCCCGCCCATTGGGGCTTGAAGAAATAGATAGGCTGCATGATGATTCCACGCAGAGCTGAATCCGACCCATCACATGAGTACTGGTAAACTGCTTAGAGGATCTAAGCCTGCCCAGGCAAAGCGGTGAAAGCCGGACCGTACATGCTTATAAACCCTATTGGTTTCATTGTGCGATAGGGCTTGAGATGTCATTTCATCTCAGTGCCGGGTAAAAGTCCCACAAAACTGGAAGCAACGTCTCCAAAATGACCTTTACAGTGTTGACTGGGACGCAATACATCAAAACAAACAAAATATTCTATCTTGCTCCCAGAGGATGGTATATTTACCATCTACACCAGAAGAACTGGAAAGTGTTTTTGTCAACAACTTTTCTGAATATAATTAACCCTTGTTCTGCTGAGCCCGGATATGCCTTTTCTTTGAAACAATGTAGATCCAGATCAGATGGCTTCTGAAGAAGCCATCTGATCAGGATCTACATTGTTTGTCATTCAGATTGTGAATTTGTTGTAATAATTTGCTACAGGTAATCTGATTGGATGATAATCGGTAGTGGGTGTGGCATATATGAATATTCAGCAGGACAAGGGTTAATACCACTTATCCAGTAAACACGTCAATTCACCGCAACCTCATTACTAGAATTGTTTTCTAAGAAAACAGATGTCCCCCCACCACATTCAGCCCTGTGACCTTGAAAATTAGGCCAAGGACACTAAAATCTAATCACTTTTAAGACAAGTCCACTTATATAATGTACCAAGTTTGAACCAAATCCATCCACTGTTTCAGGAGATAGAGTGCAGACAAGCCAATTTTCAACAGTCTGTCCTGTGGTGACCTTGAAAATTAGGTCAAGGTCACCAACATCTAATCAGTTCTTAAGATCAGCCCACTGATATAATGTACCTAGTTTGAACCAAATCCATCCACTGGTTCAGGAGATAGAGTGCGGACAAGGCAATTTTCAACAGTCTAAGTCCTGTGGTGACCTTGAAAATTAGGTCAAGGTCACCAACATCTAATCAGTTCTTCAGACCAGCCCACTGATATAATGTACCAAGTTTGATCAAAATTCATCCATTGGTTCAGGAGAAAGAGTGCAGACAAGCCAATTTTTAAAAGTCTAACTCCCGTTGTGACCTTGAAAATTAGGTCAAGGTCACCAAAAGCTAATCAGTTCTTAAGACCATCCCACTGATATAATGTATCAAGTATGAACCAAATCCTTCCATTGGTTCAGGAGTTAGAGTGCAGACAAGCTTTTTTGGTCTAAAATTTGACAATGGTTTCAGCCCTGTGACCTTGAAAATTAGGTCAAGGTCACCAAAATCTAATCAGTCCTTAAGATCAGCCCACTGATATAATGTACCTAGTTTGAACCAAATCCATCCACTGGTTCAGGAGATAGAGTGCAGACAAGGCAATTTTCAACAGTCTAAGTCCCGTGGTGACCTTGAAAATTAGGTCAAGGTCACCAACCTCTAATCAGTTCTTAAGACCAACCCACTGATATAATGTACCAAGTTTGATCAAAATTCATCTACTGGTTCAGGAGAAAGAGTGCAGACAAGCCAATTTTTAAAAGTCTAACTCCCGTTGTGACCTTGAAAATTAGGTCAAGGTCACCAAAAGCTAATCAGTTCTTAAGACCATCCCACTGATATAATGTATCAAGTATGAACCAAATCCTTCCATTGGTTCAGGAGTTAGAGTGCAGACAAGCTTTTTTGGTCAAAAATTTGACAATGGTTTCAGCTCTGTGACCTTGAAAATTAGGTCAAGGTCACCAAAATCTAATCTGTATTTTTCCCCCTCCCAATGGTGTATCTGTGTAAGTTTAATCAAAATCCATCCATCCATTCAGGAGATAGAGTGCAGACAAGAGGCAACGCCGACGCCGACGCCGACAGGATCCGCACCAAAACCAATATGTCCCCCTCCCTTTCGGGTGGGGGGACATAATAACACTGTTCATTATAACACTATTCGTTATAACACTGTAATGGCTATAACACAGTTTCAAGATGGATTCCAAAAATGTATAGATTATATGAGCCCCGCCAAGCGAATTTGTGTCTTCGAGCATTCCGTCATGACAAATTTTAACTGCGCATGCCCAGCCATTCAGAGGGGCCAGGGATATGGCTTTCTGTCTGAAGGTTCCTCTTGATTCACTGCTTGTATGAGCGAGCAGCGAAGGTTCTGGCGAGACTGCGCGGATGCGCAGGCTCACCTGAACCTTCGCTGCTCGCATAGGCGATAAGTACCAAAATAGTTTGACGGCGCCCATATAGAAAAACTAGAACTCTTAGAGGATCTGACTATAGCCCCACTATAGCGTTATCAGAAAAGAACAAAAAAAAAATAGCGTTATCAGAAAAGAAAAACGAGAGGCCCATGGGCCACTATGCTCACCAGAGTTCAGACAGGCACTGCCCACTGGCAGCCAATTTGTATGGTTTCAATTTATTGATTACAAAGTCTCCCAAACGAACCCCCATTCCATGTGGACTCTGTATCTGAAATATTAGGCCTTTTATGAAGTGGAGGGGGTGAGACATGGACCAAACAGAGCCCAGGTTGGTATCACTGAATGTGTCTTATCATAAGAACAAGAATATATATGGTTTATGAGTGGGGATGTGTACAGTTCCAGAGATATAAGGCCTTTTAAGCCGTGGAGTGGTTGGAACATGGCCCTGGCAGACACCAGGAAATCCAAGATTGTTGTCCTTGAATGTGTTTTATCATTAGGACCAAGAAAATATATTATTTAAGAGTGGGGATCTGAACTGTTTCTGAGATATGAGGCCTTCTTATGAAGTGAAGAGGAGAGGAATGGTCCCTGTGGACCGCCAAGTTGGTGTGACTGAATGTGTCTAATCACAAGGAACAAGAATATATATGATTATGAGGTGGGGATCTTAATGGTGTTTGAGATATGGCCTTTTGTGAAATGGAGGGGTGGGCCATGGCATCGACACATTGCCCTAGCACAAATACACCCGAGGTTGATGTGACCGAATGAGTCTTATCAAAAGGAACACAAATATACATGCCTTAGGGGTGGGGATCTGAACAGTTTCTGAGATATATGGCATTTTATGAAGTGGTCAGGACTGGGGAATGGCCCCAGCGCAACCTGGGAGACCCCTAGGTTGGTATCACTAAATGTGTCTTATCAAAAGGAACAAGAGTTTATATGGTTTAGGGATGGAGATCTAAATGGTTTCTGAGATATTGTGCCTTTTACGAAGTGGAGGGGGTGGGGCATGGCTGGGCACATCCAAGGGGACACCTAAGTTGGTGTGACTGAATGCATCTTATCATAAGGAACATGAATATTATATGGTTTTGGGGTGGGGATCAGAATGGTTTCTGACATATATCGTCTTTTATGAAGTGGAGGGGGTGGGGCATGGCCTGGGCATATCCCAGGGGACCCCCAGGTTGGTGTCACTGAATGTGTCTTATCATAAGAAACAAGAATATATATGGCTTCGGGTGGGGATCTGAAAGGTTTCTGAGATATATCGCCTTTGATGAAGTGGAGGGGTGGGGCATGGCCCTGGCGACCCCTGGTGACCCCTAGGTTAAAATCACTGAATGCGTCAATCTTATCATAAGGTACAAGAATATACATTATATGGTTTAGGGGTGGGGATCTGAACGGTTTCTGAGATATTGGGCCTTTTATGGGGTGGAGGTGGTGGGGCATGGCCTGGGCATATCCCATGGGACCCCCAGGTTGGTGTCACTGAATGTGTCTTATCATAAGAAACAAGAATATATATGGCTTCGGGTGGGGATCTGAAAGGTTTCTGAGATATATCGCCTTTGATGAAGTGGAGGGATGGGGCATGGCCCCGGCCCATCCCTGGTGACCCCTAGGTTAAAATCACGGAATGCGTCGATCTTATCATAAGGTACAAGAATATACATTATATGCTTTAGGGGTGGGGATCTGAACGGTTTCTGAGATATTGGGCTTTTTATGGGGTATAGGTGGTGGGGCAAGGCCCAGGCACATCCCAGGGGACCCCCAGGTTGGTGTCAATGAATGCGTCTTATCATAAGAAACAAGAATATATATGGTTTTTGGGTGGAGATCTGGATGGTTTCTGAGATATATCGCCTTTTATGAAGTGGAGGGGTGGGGCATGACCCAGGCACACCCTGGGAGACCCCTAGGTTGGTATCACTGAATGCGTCTTAAGATAAGGAACGAGAATGTATATGGTTTTGGGGTGGGGATCTTAACGGTTTCTGAGATATTGGGCATTTTACGAAGTGGATGGGGTAGCTAGCTAGGGCATATGGGCCCAGCACATCCCAGGGGACCCCCAGGTTGGTGTCACTGAATGCGTCTTATCATAAGAAAAAAGAATATATATGGTTTTGGGGTGGGGATCTGAATGGTTTCTATGGCCTTTTATGCACTTGAGGGGGTGGGGCGTGGCTCTGGCACACCCTGGGGGGCCCCCAGGTTGGCACAAAAGCATGTGGCTAAAAGAAGTTCACACAAGGAATATATCTATAAAAGTTTTGTCAAAATATCTGCAAAGGTTTGGCAGTAAAGGCAATTTTTCTATTTTCTCCATTATAAGTCTTTGGAAACTCTAAGTAGCCATAGCAACCAAACTAACAAGCTGATTTTCATTAAAAACACAAACTTTCAATCCCCTTGCCCAAGGATGCTACAGATGAAATTTGGGCTGTATCGGCCCAGTGGCTTCAGAGGAGATGTCGTTTGAAAGTGTTGACAAAGACGACGGCGATGACTAAGGACAACTGCCTATCCTATAAGCTCCCCCGGAGCCTTCGGCTCTGGCGAGCTAACAAGGTTAAAATTGCCATTTTTCAATGTTCAAAGGGTAATAACTCCAAAAGTAGGCGATTCAGAGTTATGGTTCATGGGCTCTGCACATCGTCTCATAGTGCTTTACGTTTGTATAAAGTTTCATGGAAATACCTCAAATGGTTTTCTAATTATCATTAATAACAGAATTTTTTCAATGTTCAAAGGGCAATAACTCCAAAAGTAGGCAATCCAGAGTTATGGTTCATGTGCTCTGCACATTGTCTCATAGTGCTTTACATTTGTGTGAAGTTTCATGAAAATAGCGCAAACGGTTTTTGAGTTATCATGAATAACGGATTTTTTTCAATGTTCAAAGGGCAATAACTCCACAGTAGGCAATCCAGAGTTATGGTTCGTGCGCTCTGCACATAGTCTTATAATGCTTTACATTTGAGTTATGATGAATAACGGAAGTACGGAATTACAGAATTACGGAATCATGCACAGAAGGACAAGGCAAATCCAATATAGCCCCCACTTTTTCAAAGCAGGCTATAATGACCATACTCATCATTGTTCTATATAATCTATACATTTTTATTTGGATAAAACAAAGGTTGTTTAAGTAACACAGTTTCTGCTTAAATGGACCCCATTAATAGTGTTATAAAGAAGATGTGGTATACCAGAATATGTGGTGTATATGAAGATTTTGTCAAACCCCATATATTTCAACTGGATAAATTAGATCGGAAGCATAGGCTCTGGCAACATTCTTTCATGGAGAGTGATCATGGAATATTTCTATGGTCTTTCTCTGCCTTCCAAAGGGCATTTCTCAGTTTCTGGAGGAACAATGTGTGCTGTACAATCTAAACACTTTAGTATAAACCAGTTGCCCAGGAAAGGTGTGGTTAGGTAAACTGACTTATTATATACCCAGAAAATGTCCCGTTTACTTTGTACAGAAGTTACCGGTCAATATTTTTCCATATTGCCCGTACTCAAGTTCATATTGCCCGGAGATAAGCAGTCTCGTGCATAACAGGACTACTTTCAAATTTCTCAGTTTTGAATCTTAAAAATCGGCAGCCATCTTGTCGTGCGAATCGATTGACAGAACGTAAAAGAAAACAAATATCAGCTGTGACAAACAACATGAAGCGCATTTTATGCTAGCAAATATGACCTACCTGTAACCTGTTAAGACTTTAAAAAAATTCTCTCACAAAATCAGGAGTACTTTGAAAGAAATAAAACGGACACTTTGGAAAAAATGGCATCCTGCGTTGGGAAACGTCACATCCACCAACGTTAACGTAATCTTCACATTGGCGCCATTGGGCTTGGTTTTACAATGTGTAGGGAGACACTTAGCGTGCTGCATTATTTTCAATTTCAAACCACTTAAAAATATATAAATTGATTTTACACTTAGTTCTTTGCTTGGCAGTCCTGAATTCTAACAGACAGTTCCAGTTATGGGTATATAATAAAAAGGTTATTGACTTTATATTGTGAAATATTCGGCACTCGTTCATATGGCGAGTGAATATGGTCCTTCGCCATATGAACTCGTGCCAAATATTTCACAATATAAAGTCAATAACCTATAAATGCTCCACATTACCAAAATAGTGTTCACTGAGCCATTAATTACCTTTTTTGTACCAAATGGAATCTTCCTACTTATATATAGCAGGAGTCCATTTCAAAATTTAGGGGTGTCAGGTTGTGTTTCCTTCAGAACCTATTTGGAAACTGGCTGAACGTTTTTGCAAACAGTGTAGGCCCTGATCAGATGCTGCGTTCTGCAGCGTCTGATCTGGGCCTGCACTGTTTGCCAACTACCCGTTTTGGGGTTTCCGGTACAAAATGGGTTAAACTCCAAACCAAACCAAGCCTTGACTGAAAGTGCTTAACCCTTTTTGAATGTACTGGTTTTTAACTGACACAAAGTTACCAAATGAATGAGATATATTGCTAATTAAAGCCCATCAAGGCTTGGAGAAACAACTAGCTCCAGTTCTTCAAATCTAATTGGCCCCCGCCCATAGGGGCTTGAAGAAATATATGGGCTGCATAATGCTTCCACGCAGAGCTGAATCCTGCCCGCACACTAGTACTGGAAAACTGCTTAGAGGATCAAAGCCTGTCCAGGAACCGCGGTGCGAGGCGGACCATCCATGCTAATAAACCCTATTGTTTTCATTTGGTGTCAGGGCTTGAGATGTCATTTCATCTCAATGTCGGGTAAAAGTCCCACAAAATTGGAAGCAACGTCTCCAAAATGACCTTTACAGTGTTGATGGGGATGTTAAACCTCAAATCAAACAAATTGATCAACAGATATTGCAAATATGCTATAATTTTTGCTGAAAAAAATATGAAAAGCTACCCACATTTTTTTCAGCAATATACAGGAGTTTTAGTTATTGTACTTGCTAGAACAGTTAACAATTCAATCATTAACTTATGATGTTTTCAGGTCAATCTATACATTGTTTGCATATGCAAATTTTCAGCATTCTATTCACATAATTATGAGCCAATGAAAATGTACTTAAGAACAGTCTAGAAATTTTCACCCTCCATCATTAATCCTTGTGCTGCTGAATAAGTTGAATCTGTCCCACCCATTTTTACTTACAACTGATCAGATTACTTGATCTATTATCTTAAAAAAATTCACAAACTGAATGACAAACAATAAAGATCCAGGTCAGCTGGGTTCTTCACAGGACTTCTGATCTGGATTTTTACTCTGTAGAGCAGGGGGCGGTTGGGTGAGGCAAAGGTGATGTGACCTTACAGCAGGTAAGGATAGAGAGGGAATGTTGTTATTTCTTCTGTTTCTACACTTCCCTTCCATTCATTTTCCTCTTTCTCCTCAGTCCTTCACTTACATTTCCTCTACTACAGTAGAACGTCAATGGCTTGAACCCCGACGGCTCGTTTACCTTGGATGGGTCGAACCCGTTCTTAAGTCCGTAGGGAATTTCTCCATATACAATATAGGGATAATGTAGGGACATTTTCTTCTTTTATCTATTAAATGTATGCTGTGTGTACTCATTAGAATCGCCTCGATGAGGCAATTCTAATGAGTGCACACAACATACATTTATAATATAGAACACCGAAAAGATATCCCACAATTATCTCCATTATGCCTTCTGGTATGGCTCTAATTGTAATCCTCCGTGGCTTGAACAACGTCTGTCTCGAACAAGTTTTTTTGGTCCCAAATGGGTTCGAGCCATCGAAGTTCGACTGTATATAAAAAATTCTCTTCTATCTCTTTTCTCCCTTTCTCTGGTCAAAATTATATAGGCTTGTTTTCGTGATGAGAAAAAAAAAAAAAATAAAGTCAGCCCACACCCCTAAGCAGGCCATTGTCCTACGTATACTCAGAAGCCAAACCAGTAGAAAGCCCTAGCACTGAAAGCTATACAGAACCTTCGCACTGACCCAACCTCACACCAATGGAATAGTTTACTTCAGAAACTTGGGGTGGAAAGGGTTAAAAAGCGCGATTTCATGGCAGTGAACAAATGAAGGCTAATTTTCCGGGAAAAATAATGTGATCATTTGTATACATGATACAAACTTACAATAATGTCATTAACCCATTGTATGTGGGGGTACCTTGGCAAACAGTGACGGTCTGCCGGCCCAGATCAGACACTGCAGATTGGGGCATCTGTTCAGGGCCTGCAATATTTGCTAACAGAATTTTATGTCAAAAATATAATAAAACTGAAAAAATTAGGCCTCAGACACCCCTTATATGTCAAATTGACTTGTCCAACATTTACCAATGGAAGAGTCCACTAATATACAATGGGTTAAGCCTAAAATGGAAATTAAACTATTACCCATTCAGTGAAAATTTAGTTACCTTTAATTAGTGAAGCTCAGATTAATTGCTTTGACTGAATTACTATACTAAAGCATTTAAAGGTGCATTATTGAGCTATCTGGAAAAATGCTTCCAAAAATAAAATACATATAGCCGGTATTTTTCTTTAAAACAATACAAATGAAAGCATTTTATGCAAAAATGCGAACAATTATGATGACAGGTAAAAGAGTTTGAGAGGGATTCCCTAACTAGGTTTCGAACACTAGTTAGATCTATTTTTAGTTAGTGAAAAAAATAGAATCCCCATATATGACATTATGCCCATATATGACATTATGCGACGTTCATTTTTGGCCTTGTTTGCTTAGGCCATGCCTGTATCGGAAAAAAAATATGACGCTGAATGCCATGCCATAAGTAACGACACTCAGAGACGATACTGTCGCCATGTATGTGTAAAGTGACAGATTTATTTTTAGAACAGAAATTCCGAACACATGTTCAGAGCAAAGGGTAAACACAAATGAAAACGACCATTTTCACAAAGTTCTGAAGCTGTATTTGGCTCCAAAAGTGTACACATGACAAAGGAGTATGCATTGAAGATAAAAACCAGAAAAAAAAATTTTGAGACCCGGTAGCTCAATAATGCACCTTTTAGGTAGTTAAACGCTGCTTTTTGAATATGACAAAGTAATGGCATGGAATGATGGCTCCTTGGAAACGTTTTACAGGGAGTTAACTTCTATTGTTTTTCTTAATTCTCTTTAAAAAACATTATGTTGTCGGTACTGATTAGAATTGCCTCCACGAGGCAATACTGTAAATAAATGAGTTTCAAAATGCTTTTTTGGACAAATAACAAATATTCCCAAAATATTCATGTCCAAAATACTTCAGATGACAGAAGTAAATTGCGTAGAAAGGTCTCAAGTGACATTATTAACTTGTACCCACTGGAAGCCAATAGTGTAATTTTCCTAGACAGCAAGATAATTACTTCATTTGCTTGAAGCCGTCCTAGGTCTTCTTTTTCATGTAACATGGCCATTTCTGGACAAGACAATTGCTCCCAGAGGAGGAAGAAATATGACCAGCATGACATAAAAATTGTTTTGAAGAAAAGAATACATCCGGACGGTGTTGACAAAATAGAACAGACTTTGCCGCTGGCTTTTTTCTGATCTACCAAGATTTCTTATTATACAAATATGTCTTCAAATAAATGCATACAGAAAATAATTAACCCTTATCCTGCTGATCATCACAGTCAACCTCTGTCTTTGCAAACAGTGTAGATCCAGATCAGATGGCTTCTGAACAGGATCTACACTGTTTGTCATTCAGATTGAGAAAAGAATAAATACAATACACCAAGTTATTTGATTTTATTTAAATATTTAACCCTTATCCTGCTGATCATCACAGCCAACCTCTGTCTTTGCAAACAGTGTAGATCCAGATCAGATGGGTTCTGAAGAAGCCATCTGATCAGGATCTACACTGTTTGTCATTCAGATTGAGAATAAAATAAAAATAGCCATCGGAAGAGATGGCATATCCCCCGACCAAAAGCCAATATGGCCTTTAGAAGATGGTTCACCAATAGAAAGTGCACCAGAATTAAACCAGCAATATATCACAAAAGTATTGCAGTTATGGCCATCACAAGATTATACTGTCAGGGGAGATAACTAAACAAGAGGCCCATGGGCCATGATGCTCACCAGAGCTCAGGCGGGCACTGCCCACTGGCAGCCATGTATGGTTTTAATTTATTGATTATAAAGTCTCCCAAATGAACCCCCATTCCATGTGGACTCTGTATCTGAAATATTAGGCCTTTTATGAAGTGGAGGGGTGGGAGATGATCCAACAGAGCCCAATTGGATATCATTGAATGCATCTTATCATAAGGAACAAGAAAATATATGGTTTATGGGTGGGGGTCTTAAAGGTTTCTGAGATATTGGGCCTTTTATGAAGTGGAGGGGGTGGGGAATGGCCAGGGCACATCCCAAGAGACCCCCAGGTTGATGTCTCTGAATGCATTTTAACATAAGAAACAAGAATATATATATGGTTTAGGGGTGGGAATCTGATAGGTTTCTGAGATTTATCGCCTTTAATGAAGTGGCAGGGTGGGGCATGGCCCCGGCACACCCCTGAAGACACCTAGGTCGGAATCACTGAATGCGTCTTATCATAAAGAACAAGAATATATATGGATAAGGGGTTGGGATCTGAACGGTTTCTGAGAACTTGGGCCTTTTATGGAGTGGAGGGGGTGGGACATGGCCCGGGTACATCCCAGAGGACCCCCCG
This sequence comes from Lucinisca nassula, assembly GCA_963580285.1. NCBI lineage: Eukaryota > Metazoa > Mollusca > Bivalvia > Lucinida > Lucinidae > Lucinisca > Lucinisca nassula. Next base: position 54,577,260 of record OY757010.1, read on the forward strand.
GTTGGTGTAACTGAATGTGTCTTATCATAAGAAACAAGAATATATATGGTTTTGGGGTGGGGATCTGAAAGGTTGCTGAGATATATCGCCTTTTATGAAGTGGAGGGGTGTAAGGCAATGGTGCATCCCGGGACACACCTAGGTTGGTATCACTGAATGTGTCTTATCATCAGAAACAAGAATATATATGGTTTAGGGATGGGGATCTGAAAGGTTTCTGAGAAATTGGGCCTTTTTTGAAGTGGAGGGGGTGGTGCTTGGCCCGGGCACTTCCCAGGTTGTTGTCACTGAATGCGTCTATCATAAGAAACAAGAATATATATGGTTTTGGGGTGGAGATCTGAATGGGTTCCGAGATATATGGCCTTTTATGAAGTCGAGGGGGTGGGGCAGGGCCCTGACCCATCCCAGGTGGCCCCCAGATTGGTGTCATTGAATGTGTCTTATCATAAGGAACAATAATATATATGGTTTAGGGTGGGGATCTGTAAAGTTTCCGAGATATTGGGCCTTTTATGAAGTGGAGGGGGTGGTGCAAGGCCCCGGCACATCCCGGGGGCCCATAGGTGGGTGTCAATGAATGCATCTTATCATAAAGAACAAGAATATATATGGTTTAGGGGTGGGGGTCTAAACGCTTTCTGAGATATATGGCCTTTTAAGTAGTGGAGGGGGTGGGGCTTGGCCCCTGCGCATCCCGGGGTTAGTGTAACTGAATGTGTCTTATCATAAGGAACAAGAACCACTGTGCCAGGTACCATCAACATATCTCAAAGGGTATTGGAGTTATGGCCATCACAAAGTAGTCATTCTATTTTATTAAAAGGGGAGATAACTCAAAAAGTATGGCATCCACAGTTCTGGTTCTTGTGCATGACACGCCGTCTCAGCCTTGGGAACAATTGTGCCAAGGACCATCAATGAATCTCAAAGGGTATAGGAGTTATGGCCATCACAAGGTTGCGTCTACGGACGGACGGACAGACGGACGGACGGACGAGCGCATCCGTGCGCACGGACAGACGGACGGACGCCAGGCTGATCGCTATATCTCCCGAACCTATTCGGTCGGGGGATAAAAATACAATACGCCAAGTTATTTGATTGGTTGATAGTCAGAATGGGTGTGGCAAATTAAATTTATTCAGCAGGACAAAGGTCAAAACGGAGGAACAGATAATATATATTATATTTTACCAAAATAAAAAAAAAGACTTTCTACCCTGTAAACTAGTTCAATTGTATATTCAGAGCAGAAATAAGGAAAATAAAATAATTGGAACAAGAACAGCTACATCCTCCACCGCAGTTGCATGACCTTCAATTGTGACCTTGACCTTGATTTGTCATGGTATGGTTATGGGTTGTGCACATCATTGCACTGATGCAAATATTTAACGAAAGTTTAATGAAAATCTTTCAAGGGGTATTAATAAAAGAGATATAGAGCATACAGGAATTCGAGGCTCAAAGTTGTGCCCTTCAAATGTGACCTTCACCTTGAGTCAGTATGGTTGGGTTATGGGTTCTGCAAATCATCTCACTGGGCCAACATTTGACCAAAGTTTAATGCAAATCCTTCCAGGGGTAAAGGAGATATGGAACAAACAAACAAAATCAAGGCTCAATATTGTGACCTTCAACTGTGACCTTGACCTTGAGTTGGTATGGACTATTTATGAGTTCTGCACATGAGCTCACTGACGTGAATATTTGTCCAAAGTTAATGAAAATCTATCTAAGGGTTCAGGAGGTATGGAGCAGACAAAAAAGTGTTACACACAAATGGCTCAAACGGCATGCATGGTAACTTTCAATTGTGGCCATCACCCTGATTCGACGTGGTTGAATTATGGGTTCGGCACATCATCGCACTTAGGCAAACATTTGACAAAAATTTAATAAAAATCCTTCCAGGGGTAAAGGCGATAGGGCATGGAAAAAAAAATTCAAGGCTCAAACTTGTGACCTTCAACTGTGACCTTGACCTTGAGTGTGCATGGTTTATTTAATAGATAATTATGTTGTGCACATCAGCTCACTCAGCGTGGAATATCTGACAGAATTTTAATGAAACTCTATAAAAGGGTTCATTACATGTTGACCGCCCCGATACCTCAGTTGGTAGAGTGTCTGCTCGGAGGAACCGAGGTCCCGGGTTCGATCCCAGGCCGCGACATACCAAAGTCGTTAAAAATGGTACTAGCTGCTCCTCGCTTGGCACTCAGATTTACGGGGTAGAGCTAACTAATGACTGGTCGACCCAGTGTCAGGATAATGTGACTGGGTGTGCTATCATGTAATGTGTCTGGGACATGATACTTCAGTGAGGCAGCACTATAAAAATGAGCATTGATCTCCCTGTCGCAACCAGACACCGTCGTGATATGACTGAAAAATTGCTGAAAGCGACTTTAAATCCAAATTCACACACACATTACATGTTGAGCGGACAAGAAAGTGTTACGGACAGTGGGACAGACGAAGGCCTTTCCAATAATCCACGATCCCATTCTTGGCAGGGGACAAAAAATTATGATCTAGAATGTTTGTTTGTTTGTTTTGGAGTTTAACAGCCCAGTTAACACTATTTAAGTCAGTTTTGTGCCAGTAAGTTCACCTATCCACACGTTTCCTGGGCAGGCTTATACGTAAGCGGTTAACCAGTACAGTGTACATTCTTTCACCAGAAACTGACAACTGCCCTTCTTGAATCAGTGCAAATGAGAGAATGACAGTAGAAAAGATTTCATGATAAGAATATTGCTTGCATGTATGGAACCGGGCAATCAGACACTCAGACCTCCTGATCGCCAATCAGACATGCATCCAACTGAGCTACCGAGGCCGGCAGATCTAGAATGTGAAAGGCACCATTGTGGCACACGGATGTTTTATAGCATCACGTTAACAAGTCAGTGAAATGAACACCCCTCTAAATCCCATTCTTTATAGAGAAAACTGGGGTTTACGGGGGTATAAATTATTTTTCTTATTTCTGCTCCAAGACATAGGTTTTGGGTACTTATTAGGACCGCCTCAATAAGGCCGTTCTAATGAGCAGCCGCAATTATCTCCAAAATGGCTACTTCATGATAATTTTCTTATTTATACTGCAAAGGTAGGTTAACCTACCTTTGCAGTATAAATAAGAAAATTATCATGAAGTAGCCATTTTGGAGATGTGAAAAAACATAATGTCGCAGGGTGTATTATCGTAATGGCAATGACAAATTTAACTTGGGTCCAAACCATGCATGCACTCCAAGAGTATTGCATAATCTCACTCAAAAGTGCAAATCACAATACCCTGGTGCCAAATTCATCAAGAATACTCTGAGAAAATCAAGGATTTGTGTACAATTTCTCCAATTTTATTCAATTTATTTTGCTCCTGGTGCTACAATTAATCACCGAGGGAATGACAACATTATTGCCACATCTTTGATTAAATGAGCACTTGATCCCCACACAATTCCATTATGACTGCCGCAATCAATCTACTAAAAATCCAATCGCCTACCGTCATGTTTGGAACATTAACGAATTATACTGCGCTCTCCTGAAGCAAAATCAGAGACAAGCTCATAAGAGTTATTTACTGAAGCTGGCACATTTTGTGTCATAGCTTCTCAAATATACAACATTGGTGTCAACTGTCAGACTATTACATGCCCTGATGTAACGTTTCGTTTTCACTGAGATCAGGTTAACTGTCTGAAAGCTTTTCTGTATTATACAATAGTATCTGTTATACAGTATCTGATATGTAGCCCCCGCCCATAGGGGCTTGAAGAAATATATGGGCTGCATGATGCTTCCACGCAGAGCTGAAACCGGCCCGCACACTAGTACTGGTAAACCGCTTAGTGGATCTAAGCCTGTCCAGGAACCGCGGTACGAGGCGGAACGTCCATGCTAATAAACCTTATTGGTTTCATTGGACGACAGGGCTTGAGAAGTCATTTCATCCCAATGTCGGGTAAAAGTCCCACAAAATTGGAAGCAACGTCTCCAAAATGACCTTTACAGTGTTGAGGGGGACGTTAAACCTCAAATCAAACAAACAAACATGTTACTTAACCCTTAAGCTGCCAAGAAAAACTACACGTACATATGAAAATGGCGTCTGCTTATGTCATCTGCTGAATCTTCTTGCAAACTTTTTTGAAATATTTTGTGCACAGGCAAACAGTGTGGGTCCAGATCAGACGGCTCCTACAGGAGCAGTATGATCTGGGTCCACACTGTTTGCAAAAAATGCCTTTTAAGATAACAGGCAGACGGCAAAGCAGACGACAACTGTCGCAATTGGCATTTCATTGGTCAACTTAAACATTCACCATGATGAACCCCAATATATCCTTTTGTGAAAACAGTAAAGATCCAGAACAGCAGTGTTCTCCAAACCCAACTGATCAGGATCTATGGCGCATCACGAAAACACATCTATATAATTCTGACCCCCTTGAAACCCACTTTTATATAATAAAACTGGGGTTTACAGGGGTAAGCTTTACTTTTCTTATTTCTGCTTTAAAATTTTGAGCAGAAACACGAGGGCCCTGGATCCCTCAACTCATACTTATTGTAGAATTGGACCAAAACTGTGGCCTCTAGTGTGTTCACAAGGTTTTCTATGATTTGACCTACTTTTTGACCCAACATGACCCATATTCAAACATGACCGAGATAGTGTCAAGATGATCATTCTGATCAAGTTTGATTATGATAGGACCACAACTGTGGCCTCTAGTGTGTTCACAAGGTTTTTATTTGATTTGACCTACTAACCTACTTTTTGACCCGACATGACCCATCTTCGAACCTGACCACGATATTGTCAGGATGATCATTCTGAGCAAGTTGATGATGATCGGACTAAAAACTTGGACACCAGGCATGGCGCGAAGTTACACATCTCATTTAAACCATTTTGTACTGAATGGATTCTTCCACCTTATTTGTTACGCATGTGTTTGTTTTGAAATTTAGAGTACCAGATTCAGTTTATTTTAGAAACGGCTGAACATTTTGCAAATAGTGAAGGCCCCGATCAGCTGCCACATTCTACTGTGTCTGATCTGGGCCTGGAGTGTTTGCCAGTGACCCATTCCAAGAGGTTTCCCATTTAAAATTAGTTAATCATTTTGTACCCGAAACCTCAGATTGGGTACCCTGGCAAACACTGCAGGCCCAGATCAGTCGCAGCAGAATGCAGTGTCTGATCAGGGCCTACACTGTTTGCAAAAAGTTCAGCCATTTTCGAAACAATGTTTGAAGAAAACAGAGCCTGACACCCCTAAATTTCATTTGGACTCCTGCCATATGTAATGAGGAAGATTCCATTTGGTACAAAAAGGGTTAACAGCTGAATAGGATCTTCCTCACTATATTCAGTTGGGTCCATTTCTAAACTTAGGGGTGCCAGCTTGAGCTATTTATAGAAACTTAATTATTAAGACAAGAATTCTGCCAAAGGCTATGTCGCGCCTGTGGTGGCGTAAAGTCACCGAATCATGAAATCTAGGCCAAGGTCAGCCATTGATGCGTGCATATGAGTTGCCATTCCTAGATGCAACCTTGTACATACTAAGTATCATTAATGAAGCTTTAAAGGTTCTTGAGATATGAACTTAAACATTAGGTTGAACACCGGGGTTGATGCAATAGTTCACTAAGTCAGTGAACCATGAAATTTAGGTCAAGGTTAAATATGGATGCTTGCATTATAGTTGTCATCCCAAGATACAAGTATATACTAAGTATCATTAATAAAGCTCTTATGGTTGGGTGGTTGCAATATTATACAAAGTCAGTGAACCCTGAAATGTAGGTCAAGGTCAAATATGGATGCCTGCATTTAAGTTGCCATCCTCAGATACAAGTTTGTACCAAGAATCATTAATGAAGCTCTTATAGTTCTTGAGAAATTAACTTGACCATTAGGGTGAACGCTAGGGTGGTCGCAAATATTAATGTTAAGGCCTTGACAAACGAACGGACGGAAAACCAGACACCTTTATCGCGCCATGCTAATAGCAGGGGGGACAAAAAAAGGCTTAACTTTTTGCTAACAGCGAAGGTCCTAAGTAGACATCACAAAACAAAGTCTGCAGCATCTGATCTGGGCTTGTACTGTTTGTCCCATTTTGGGGTTTTCCCTTCTCAAACTGGTCAATTGCAAGTCATCCACTTTGCTGCTAGGACAGATCACAGGCAAAACACTGGATTGGAAGTGTGCTTTTTCACACCTACCTAATCTGGTCTAGACAAAAATTCCTCATTTCTCCTGCAGGTTTTATTCAATATTGAGGCATGACAGATTCCCCTATGAAAACAAATGTTCAATCTCTGACACCATTTTTGTCTGAGTGTTATCCAGACAATCTGCTAGAAACTGCATACTGAATATTCAATGACAAAATGCAGACATTATGGGATGAAAAGATGGAATCATTAAATGTCCATAGAAAAAAAAAATAGATTGTGGATTCTTCCTTTTTTTGACATTGGTTTTAACCCTTAACCCTTCTCTTGCTGAATATTCAGTTTAGCCACACCCATTTCTGACTTTGAACCAATCAGATTACTTGATGTAATTTATTCCTACAAATCCATAAACTGAATGTCAAACAGTGTAGATCATGATCAGATGGCTTCTTCAGAAGCCATCTGATCTGGATCTACACTGTTTGCAAAGATAGGGGTTGTGGTGAACAGCAAGATAAGGGTTAAAATGCTGTCTGCTTTATGTCGTCTCCTGAATCTTCTTTCATATTTTCAGAAGAAAATTTTGCATACAGGCAATTATTTATGGTCAAAAAATGATAGTGAGTGCTTATTAGAACAGCCACAATGAGACGGTACCACCCCAATGTGGCGCTTCTAACGGATACACACTAGCTATTGTTTTGAGCTAAAATAAGGAAAATCATGTGTTAACAAATAGATAAAGCCCACATCTTACTACAATAACTCAGAATTGTTACTGAATTCATTCACCATTAAGCAGGGTTTCCCAGGCCTGGGTGTTTATTACAGGGGTTATAACTTGTTAACTCTTATCATGCTGTTCACGAAAACCCCTAGGCCTGGGTATTACAGGGGTTATAACTTGTTAACTCTTATCATGCTGTTCACAAAAACCCCTATCTTTGGAAACATTTAATTTATGAATTTGTAGGAATAAATTACATCAAGTAATCTGATTGGTTCAAAGTCAGAAATGGGTGTGGCTAAACTGAATATTCAGCAGGACAAGGGTTAAACTGATCTATGGATTGATCATCACTTATTGTAGTATTAAGGTACCCTTTTGGTACCAAATGGAATCTTTCTTCTTATATATAGCTGGAGTCCATTTCAAAATTTAGGGGTTATCTTTAAAATTTATTTGGAAAATAGCTGAACTTTTTGCAAACAGTGTAGGCCCTGATCAGACGCCTCATTCTGCGGCGTCTGATCTGGGCCTGCACTGTTTGCCAGGGTACCCGTTTTGGGGATCCCGGTACAAAATGGGTTAAAGTGATGTATGGTATGATCATCAGTTACTGAATTAAATCCTCAATCTTCCACTGAAAGCAACAGAAGACATAAAGAACCCCATTTATCAAGAGATTCATTTAATCAAAGTGAATTTAGCTCAATCGTATTGAATAAAATTTGGTTAAGAACTTGAAACATAAAGATCATCGGTTTGACTTCATCATTAAATAACACTACAGTTAAACCTGCCTTAGTGACCACCTGTATTAAGCAAGCAACCTGTCTTAAGCAAGCGGGAATCAGTTCCCAAACAGGCCAAATGAGTTTAAATATACCTGTATTAAGCAAGCACCTGCTTTAAGCAAGCACTTTAAGGTTATTCCTTGGGTGCTTGCTTAACACAGGTTTAACTGTATATGATCAATGAGGGCTTGATATATGGATTTATGTGAAAAGTGAACACTCACCAAAGGAACATCATACCCGATTATGTGAACAATAAAGCCCACAGAAGGTTCATCATATGACTGTGAACAGTGAAGGTGCACTGTAGGTTTATCACATGACATTATGTGAACAATAAAGCCCCCAGAAGGTTCATCATATGACTATGTGAACAGTGAAGGTGCACTGAAGGTTTATCAAATGACATTATGTGAACAATAAAGCCCACAGAAGGTTCATCATATGACTATGTGAACAGTGAAGGTGCACTGAAGGTTTATCACATGACATTATGTGAACATTTATAAAGCCCACAGAAGGTTCATCATATGACTATGTGAACAGTGAAGGTGCACTGAAGGTTTATCACATTCTATGTGAACAGTGAATGTGCACTACTGAAGGCTCATAATAAAATTTATGTGAACAATGAAGGCCCAATGAAGGTTAATCAAATAACATCATGTGAACAATGAAGGCCCAATGAAGGCTCATCATATGACATTATGTGAACAATGAAGGCCCAATGAAGGCTCATCATATGACATTATGTGAACAGTGAAGGTCCAATGAAGGCTCATCATATGACATTTTTTGAACAGTGAAGGCCCAATGAAGGCTCATCATATGACATTATGTGAACAGTGAAGGCCCAATGAAGGCTCATCATTTGACATTATGTGAACAGTGACGGTTCACTGCCGGTGCCTCTTATGACTTGGAAAATTGAAGGCCCACAGAAGGCTTATTTTATGTGAAAGATGAAGGCCAAATGAAGGTTCATCATATGACAATATGTGAACAGTGGAGGCCCGAAAACAAAGCTCTTGGGGTACTCATTAAAACAGCCTCGTTGAGGTGGTTCTAACAATTACTAACAATCCATGTTTAGACCAGAAATAAGAAAAAAATAACACATTTTCATCTGAAAATTTTTTTTTCTGGAGACATCACGAAAACAAGCCTATATAATTTTGACCCCCTTGAACCCCACTTTTATATAGTAAAACTGGGGTTTCCGGGGGTATACCTTATTTTTCTTATTTCTGCTCTGAAATAAAGATTGTGGGTACTCGTTAGAACCGCCTCGATGAGGCGGTTCTAACAAGTGCCCACAATCTATATTTTGAGCAGAAATAAGAAAAATATCACAATTTTTCATCTTAAAATTTTCATTTTTTTCAGCGATAAAGGTGGCAATGTATTTGTATATGCGTGTTTGTGTAATGCATGAAAAACACCATTTTAGCACACTGGTGTGTTATTGTACTCATAGAAAGTTCTGAATGTAAAAAAACCAAGGACTCACTTGGTGTGTCCTTTTGCCATAAGCCAGACTGGGTAGCTCTGGTGGATGCACATCTGACTGGTGATCAGGAGGTCAAGGGTTTGATACCTGCTGGGGTCTGCTACATTCTTTCATGGAGATTGATCATAAAATCATTTCTATTGTCTCATTCTCTCCCTTCCGCGGATTCAAGAAGGGCAGTTGTCAGGTTCTTGCAAAAGAATGTGCACTATACCGGTTAACTGCTTATGTATCGACCGGCCCCGATAGCTCAGTTGGTAGAGTGTCCGCTCCGGGGAACGGGAGGTCTCGGGTTCGATCCCGGGCCGCGACATACCAAAGTCGTTAAAAATGGTACTAGCTGCTCCTCGCTTGGCACTCAGATTTACGGGGTAGAGCTAGGACTGGTCGATCCAGTGTCAGGATAATGTGACTGGATGTGGTATCATGTAATGTGTCTGGGACATGATACTTCAGTGAGGCAGCACTATAAACGTGAGCATTGAGCTCCCTGTCGCAACAAGACACCGTCGTGATATGACTGAAAAATTGTTGAAAGCGACGTTAAACCCGAATTCACACACACACTGCTTATGTATCGATAAGCCTGTCGAGAGGAAGGGTGATTTATTGACCAGCTCGATACGATCTAAATAGTGTTGAATGCATTTCTTAACTTCAAACAAACAAACCATTTGCCTTTATACTGAGCTGTATTCATGATTCTGACAAAAATATCAATAATCCACACTCTTCTACTTGATTTTGCAGTTCTGGGATTTATTTGAAATGTTATATTTTTGGCACTACTGCACAGTTATATATTGTCAATAAAATTTCTTTCCGAAATGTGGAAGAAAATTGGTTTAGAGTATTAATGGAAATCTCTCATTTCTATCCAATCCAATTTCCCAAAGACCAGATTTAAAATTCACGCTGCCAGAAAATATAATAAATATTAGGCTAGACTCTATTGAAGTAAATCATCTGAAAATCCGAAAGTCAAATGGCAATGTCAGCCCTAACAGCACCATAGATGACTAGCAAATGACATTTAGACATTTAAACGGCATTTTTTTTTTTTAGTTTTCATATAAAATACGGCCTGACAATTCATGTGAATTGTCTGCTGGGCAGACGATTCACATGAAATGTTAGGCCTCATTTTCTCTGAAACATGGGAGATAAAAATTAGATTCTCTTCTGCTAAAGAATTTTCCATTACACTTTAACAGTAAAGAGACAGATCTTTGCATGCACCAAGAGACCGAACTTGTTGAGAAATTACCATAATCAGAGAATTACTAGGTTCTGTGGAAGAAAGAACCATTTTAGCCTACAGAGCACATAGCCTAAAACCAAATCACATCTAAGGGAGATTACACTGTTTTTATGTCATCACATTACAACCCATTGTATACTGGTGGATTGAGTCTTCAGTTGTTATATTTTGGAAAAGTACTTTAAAATTATTTTGACATTTAAGGGGCCTCCAAGCTATTTCTTTTTCTTTTCTTTTTTAATTCTGTTTTTGACAGAAAATCCTGTTAGCAAAATTAATAGTGTAGATCCTGATCAGATGCCACATTATGGGTGTTGTTGTTCTTGTGGGGGGCCATATCTGTCAGACTTGAAATTCAACATTAGTGGGTTGACAGTTACTAGGGCCGATGCAAATGTAGAAACAAACAGACAGACAGACAACCGATTCCCCATATTGTGCCCCATTAAAAGCAGTAAAGACAACAAGCCTGTGTCAAATGAACATACTTGCAAACCTCTTTTTATCTATGGGAAATGGAATTCATTACGATAATATACCAGTGCAACATAGCGCATTCTTTCAAATCTCTAAAATGGTTATTTTTCAAATGAAAGTACATGTATGTTATATTTATCTTATTCAAACAACAAATATAGGTTGTGGGTGCTTCATTAGAACTGCCTCAATAAGGCCTATTCTAGACAATGAGGCAGTTCTAACGAGTACCCACAATCTATGTTTTAGAACAGAAATAATGAAAATAATGTATACCCCTGTAAACCCAAGTTTTCTCAAAATCCAGTGGGGTTTTGAGGGGAGTTCATTTCACAGAATTGTTAACCCTTTTTTGTTCCAAATGGAATCTTCCTCCTAAAATATGGCTAGAGTCCATTTCAAACTAAGGAGTTGACAGGTTGTGTTATCTTTTATTCGGAAAATAGCTGAACTTTTTACAAATAGTGTAAGCCCTGATCAGAAGCCGCATTCTGATCTGGGCCTGCACTGTTTGCCAGGGTACTAATTTTGGGGTTTCAGGGACTAAATGGATTAAAAGAATATTTAGTGGGGTTCCGGTACTAAATGGATTAAAAGACCATTTTTGGGGTTTCTGGTACTAAATGGATTAAAAGGGTGTTCATTATTTTTAAAGTAAAAATCACTACTATCATGTATAAAACAGTCTTCATGTGGTGGTGAATAAAAACAGTCTACTCCACCACTATCATGTGGTGGTGTATAAAACAGTCTACTCCACCACTTTCATGTGGGAGTGTATAAAACAGTCTACTCCACCACTTTAATGTTGTGATGTATAAGACAGTCTACTCCACCGCTATCATGTGGTGGTGTATAAAACAGTCTACTCCACCACTTTCATGTTGTGATGTATAAGACAGTCTACTCCACCGCTATCATGTGGTGGTGTATAAAACAGTCTACTCCACCACTTTCATGTGGTGGTGTATAAAACAGTCTACTGCACCACTATCATGTTGTGATGTATAAAACAGTCTACTCTACCACTATCATGTGGTGGTGTATAAAAACAGTCTACTCCACCACTATCATGTGGTGATGTATAAAACAGTCTACTCCACCACTATCATGTTGTGATGTATAAAACAGTCTACTCCACCACTATCATGCTGTGATGTATAAAACAGTCTACTCCACCACTATCATGTTGTGATGTATAAAACAGTCTACTCCACCACAATCATGTTGTGATGTATAAAATAGTCTACTCCACCACTATCATGTGGTGGTGTATAAAACAGTCCACTCCACCACTATCATGTTGTGATTTATAAAACAGTCTACTCCACCACTATCATGTGGTGGTGTATAATACAGTCCACTCAACCACTATCATGTGGTGATGTATTAGACAGTCTACTCCACCGCTATCATGTTGTGGTGTATAAAACAGTCCACTCAACCACTATCATGCTGTGGTGTATAAGACAGTCTACTCTACCACTATCATGCTGTGGTGTATAAAACAGTCTACTCCACCACTATCATGTTGTGATGTATAAGACAGTCTACTCCACCACTATCATGCTGTGGTGTATAAAACAGTCTACTCCACCACTATCATGCTGTGATGTATAAAACAGTCTACTCCACCACTATCATGTGGTGGTGTATAAAAACAGTCTACTCCACCACTATCATGCTGTGGTGTATAAAACAGTCTACTCCACCACTATCATGTTGTGATGTATAAGACAGTCTACTCCACCACTATCATGCGGTGGTGTATAAAACAGTCTACTCCACCACTATCATGCTGTGATGTATAAAACAGTCTACTCCACCACTATCATGTGGTGGTGTATAATACAGTCCACTCCACCACTATCATGTGGTGATGTATAAGACAGTCTACTCCACCACTATCATGTTGTGGTGTATAAAACAGTCTACTTCACCACTATCACTGTGGTGATGTATAAAACAGTCTACTCTTCCACTATCATGTGGTGATGTATAAAAAAGTTTAAATTTTATCTGCTTCTGGAGCAAATGCATACAGCTCTTTAACCCATTATATACTAGTGGACTCTTCTATAGCTATATGTTGGACAAGTCCAATTGTCATATATTAAAGGGATGTCAGGCCTATTTTTTCATTTTTATTCTTTTTTAAAGGAATATTCTGTTAGCAAACAGTGCAGGCCCTGATCAGACTCCACGTTCTGTGATCTGGGTCTGCACTATTTGCCAGGATACCCTTTAGGGGTTTCCCCCGCATACAATGGGTTAAGCCAATATTCAGGATAATTATGGCAAATACAAATTACCAATTAATGGAAGGAGAAAAATAGCTACTTTCATGTTGAGAACCCAAAACCATGTTTAAAATTATCAGAAAATTGGTCTGAAATCCCAAAGAAACTATAAAAATAGCATCTCATCACTCAAATATCTTGATCCAATTAACTGTGTCCCATTCTCCTTCTTCAGTAAAACTGAAGTAATCATTGTAACAAGACCTGTCTCTGGACAGAGTGGCTTACCTGCTAACCTTTACACAGTGAAAAATGAACAAAATAAGGACAAATACGCAATGCGAATTTACACCAATACATACTGATACACTGGCAATACAGTACGTATTTACGTCCGTCTTGTGCGCAAATACGGAAAAAATAAGCAACTGGTGTGACAAAGTTTACGCAACAAAACGTGTGCGTATTGGAGGACGTATTTTTGAAAAATACAGAAGAAATAAGCAGCGGATGCAACAAATATTACGCAGCAAAATGTGTATGTATTGAAGGACGTATTTTTTAAAAAATACAGAAAAAATACGCAGCTTGTGCGGCAAACCTTGCGCAAAAAAAAACGCATGCATATTGGTTTATATACATTTGAAAAATACGGAAAAATACGCTGGTGGTTTGACAAAGAATTCGGTTCGTGTTGACATGTGTATTCATGACAGAATAGAAAAAAAAAACAAGCCTGTCAATTTCACGTTGTGCAGCTATTCGCATACGTATTGTTTATATGGATCACAGAAAGTAACTATACATGCATATTGTCCTAGCCTAGGCTGGGAATATTGTGCTTTTAGGCCAAGATTTTGCAGAATTGTACATATTTTGTATATTATTTTGAATACGAAATGCAATGCATGTCCGACAAGAATTTCACAGCAATATGATAATAGTCTACATGTAGACATTACGAAAAACTGCCTCTACAAATACATTGTAAATATTTTGCCGAAAAAGGAAACATTTTAAGATGAAAAATTGTGATAGTTTTCTTATCTCTACTAAAAATATAGATTGTGGGTACTCGTTAGAATCGCCTCATTGAAGCGGTTCTAACGAGTTCCCACAATCTATTTTTTGAGTAGAAATGAGAAAAATTAGGTTTACCCCTGTTAACCCCAGTTTTACTATATAAAAGTGGGGTTCAATGGGGTCACAATTATATAGGTGTGTTTTCGTAATGCAAGGAACACCAAAAGATTCTTGGCTCATTCTAATTCAACTTTACATCACAAAAACACGCCTATATGATTCTGACCCACATGAACCCCACTTTTGTTAAGAGAAACTGTGGTTTACAGGGGGTAAACCTTATTTTTCTTATTTCTGCTCTGAATTATAGATTGTCGGTAATCGTTAGAACCGCCTCATTGCGGTGGTTCTAACGTGTAGAACCGCCTCATCGCAGCGGTTCTAACGTGTACTCACAATCTATATTTTGACAGAAATAAGGAAAATATCACAATTTTTCATTTAAAATTTTCGTTTTTAGATGGTAAAATTCACAATGTATTTGTACAGGCATGTTTAATTTGTGTATTGAATTCCAGAGTCAGCTAGGCTACAGTGTAGGCCTACTAATGAAGCAGCTATTAAACAACAGGAAGCAACCTCTAGCTGTTTCTTTGTATGCGCAGCTTAGTCACGCCCCGTCAAGGAAGTTAACTCTGTTGTTGTCGACATTCTATGGTTAGGTTAGCTTGTCTAAGGTTACGGTGGTTAGCAATCGCCAAACAACGATCGAACTATTGGCTTGAAGACCTGTCAATCAATTCTGGCATGGGGTTACATCGAGGTTAACTGCATTTATTACATATTAAAATCCATTCCTGAAGTGACAATGAAATTGTGCAGATTTGGTGTGTAAAATGCTTTAACAATGGTTACAAAAGATAGGTCTGGAGAAAATGTTGAAGTGACAATAATATGCCACATATGCAGGGTGTGACCTTCATTCTTTCCCAAAACCAAGTGTAGACTATGAAAATTGTAGGTTTAAAAGATTAAATAATGGAATAGTCTATACTGTTTCGACTGATAGATCAAAATGACAATTTGATATAGTATCCACATTTTTCATCACTTTACAACCAATCTTTGATCAGCGTCGAACTAACATCGATTCGATGTTTAGTTTGTTTGTTTGATTTGAAGTCGTCCCTGTCAACACTGTAAAGGTCATTTTGGAGACGTTGCTTCCAATTTTGTGGGACTTTTATCCGACATTAAGATGAAATGGCATCTTAAGCCCTACCGCCCAATAAAACCAAAAGGGTTTATAAGCATGGGCGGGCTGACTCGCACCGCGTTGCCAAGGCAGGCTTAGATCCTCTAAGCGGTTTACCAGCACTCGTGTGCGGGCTGGTTTCAGGTCTGCGTGGAAGCATCACATCACGTGAATAAGTCCGTGAAATGAACATCCACCTAATCCCCACTATGTATAGAGAAAACTGGGGTTTACGGGGTATATATTATTTTTCTTATTTCTGCTCCAAGACATAGGTTGTGGGTACTCGTTAGAACAACCTCATTGACCGCCTCAACTAAGCGGTTCTAACGAACACCCACAACCTATGTTTGCAGTATAACTACCATGATACGCGCCGGAATTCGGAAGAAACGCCTGTAAAATGACCTAAATAATGTTTGCAGGGGTGTTTAATCTCAAACCAAACAGCAGAAATAAGAAAAATAGGACCCCATTCTTCCAGGGTGAATATCAGACTGACACATAAATTACTCTCTGAACTGTCTGCACACCTCCCATGAGACTCATTGCTGGCCATAATTTACCTGCCGATGCCTGAGTTGTAAAATTAACTCCAGCACTGGTGTTATCTTCTAGGTTTTCAGAAAGTCAAAGGGGAACTTGAATACAATTTGCCCACTCTGTATAGCTACCGTTTTCTTATTGATAACTTGAAGTGAAATATCATTACATGATAATCATATGACTATGTGTCACACACACACACACACGCACGCACGCACGCACATGCACGCAGATGGAGTGAGAGAGTCTTGAAATTAAAAAATAGAAACAAGAGGCAATATACAATCTGATCAGCAACAAAACAAGGATGCTGATCAGACGGTATGGATGTTCAGGTTGATCTTCAACTTTTTTGGCGTTGAAACCACAAAAGCCTTTTTATATTTAGGTTATTATTCTATCACGTGTGTAACATAGTGGTTTCTAGTACTGGTGAAAATATCTCTCTCTCTCTCTCTCTCTCTCTCTCTCTCTCTCTCTCTCTCTCTCTCTCTCTCTCTCTGATTATGTCCCTTTCATGAGAAATGGCCCTTTTGAAATTTTTTGATGAAATCTCGTCGGCAATATAACGCAAAAAGTATCAAAGCTAAGCCTTGAAAGTTTATGAATGGATCTCACTTTAGCCATGTGAAGTATTACCTTTTCAACTAGGAGCAAGCAGTGTTGGGGGCATAGTGTTTCTTCGCGTGATGTTGACATTGTAGGTACCGATCCGAGTCTTGCAACACATCGTCTCATGATAGTTAACATTTCTGCATCGTCTCATGATAGTTAACAAGTAATTTCAAAATTCATTCAGGAATAACAAAGTTGTTAACTACCCCTTTTTAACCTTTGACCTCTACGTATGACCTTGATCCTCGAGGTACTGACTGAGTTTTGTGCGCAAAACATCGTCTCATGATGGGTAACATTTCTGCCATGTGATCCGGGAATAAATCAAAGCACTGAGAGTACTGGTCGGTCGATCGTCTCCAAGTGTAGGTTTGGAAAATAGTCCTGAGCTGAGAATCGAACTGTTCGTTTATCTTAAGCTAGCACAGTAGATCTGATCAAACATCGCGTTATGTGGCGTCTGATTATGTAGATTCTGTTTGCCAATGCCCAAGTGCACGAGCACAGTCCACCCGCTCCCGCCCATCGGGGCTTGAATAAATACTTGGGCTGCATGATGCTTCCACGCAGAGCTGACAGTCCCGTAACATTGGAAGTAACGTCTCCAAATGACCTATATACAGTGTTGACGGGGACTTTAAACCTTAAATCAAACAAAGGAGCTCAGTCCAGAATTTTCTTCTTACGATGCGCTCTGACGTCTTAGGGTAGTGCTTGGGTTTTGTTCAACAGAATGGGGAGGGTGCAAACGCAGCCCCACCCATCTTTTGGAAATTATCTCAGATTCATGCAGTTTTTTACCCTCTGCAAAATACCTGAAAATCGCATCCTTAACCTGCCCGTTTTCAGGGTCTGCGTACAGCCCTGAATCATGTTCAAAACTGTTGTTGCATACATACAAGGCGAACAGTGCCGACCCTGATCAGAAGCAATGTACTCTATAGCCGATCTTGGTCTACGCTGTATGTCTAAAAACGGTACCACCTATAAAGTCTGCGCTACTCATTTTTGCTCTTAAACATTTCCGTGGCCTAGTGGTTAAGAGGGCTGACTCTTGATCATTAGGTCTCTCACCGCTTTGGTTCGAGCCTCGCTCGGGTCATATGTGAGACGCCAAGGTCTGCAAGGCCAGGTGGTTTTTCTCCGGGTACTCCGGTTTTCGCCCGCCTCTGATTAACGATTGGCTCGATATGAGTGAAATAATATTGAAAGGGCCGTAAAACCAAAACCAAAACAAAACAAAAAAAAACATTTCAGGGCTCTAAAATTAAGTTCTTTTTACTCGACTTGGCATACATTTGTGTTACAGTTTTATAAATGGTATTTTCGAAAGACGTCACGTGACAGTAGGGCCTGGATTAAGTTATTGTTTTTCTTTCATTACGAGAGCAACCTGGCAAATTATACTATTTCGTTTAACCCTCAAATTATAAAATGCCACTGTTTAAGCAAACAGTGTGCAACCGGCTGAGCAGACGCCACATTCCGCGGCGTCTGATCTGGGTATTATCCAGCACACGATTCCTGTCAAGACTACAGATAGCTCTTGTTATAGCCTAGCCACTAGGCGTTAAAATGAATACTATGGAATTAAAATCATATTTTGCTTTAAAATGAACAGTGTATAAAAGTTTAGCTAGTCTAGTCTCTCTGGCTCAATTTTAACCTAAGATTTGAGACTCTACCAAATAGACTTGCCATTACTAAGAAGGTGATAAATTTTAAACCAATAAAAATACCCCCAAAAATGATCAGACTTTTATTATCAGACTAGTAGCTAGTCTACTCTTGTAACATCGATAAAAATAGCGTAACGTTTAAAGTTCATTTTATAAACAATAATATTGGTTTATCCAAATCAGTGATGGTCACGTGGACAACTGCATGAATACCGTTTGCCATTTAGTAAATTTGGGTCGATCGTAAACTGATCGATCCAAAGAGCTATTGACTGAACACAAAAAATGACCCTTTTTGACATTTGACCACTGTGACCTTGACCATGGAGGTACCGACCTGGGTCTTGCTTGTGACAAATTGTCTCATGATGGTCAATATTGCTGCCAAGTTATTTCCAAATCCATCCAGGAATAACAAAGGTATTGACAGGACACAAGAAAATACACTTTTATTTACCTTTCACCTCCATGACCTTGGCCTCGGGGATACCGACCTGCGTCTTGCATACGACACATTGTCTCATACTAGTTAACATTTCAGCCAAGGAATTTCCAAATTCATCAAGGAATAACAAAGATATTGACGGACGGACGGACGGACAGCGCAATGTCATAATACATGTTCTTCCTTTTTTTCCAATTGTCGATTGATTTGATTGATTGATTCGAGGTATAACGTCCTCGTCGACACTGTAAATGTCCTTTTGGAGACGTTGCTTCCAATTTTGTTGGACTTTTACCCGTCATTGAGATGAAATGACATCTCAAGCCCTGTCGCCCATTGAAACCAATAGGGGTTTTAAGCATGGACGGACCGGCTCGAACCGCTTTGCCTGGGCAGGCTTAGATCCTCTAAGCGGTTTACCAGTACTCGTGTGCGGGTCGGATTCAGCTCTGCGTGGAAGCATCATGCTGCCCATCTATTTCTTCAAGCCCCGATGGGCGGGGCCAAATTGTCGATTGTATTGGAGTTTAACGCCCAATCAACACTGTTTTAGGTAATTTCGGAGCCAGTCAGTTTACCTATCCACCTTTTTCCTGGACAAGCTTATACGAACGTGGTTAACCAGTACGGTGCATATTCTTTCGAAAGAAACTGACAACTGCCCTCCTTGAATCAGCGGAAAGGAGAGAATGGCCGCAGAAAAGATTCCATGATCAATCCCCTCGAAAGAATGTTGCCGACCGTGGCAGGTATCGAACCCGCGTCCTCCTGATCACCAGTCGGACGCGCATCCGACTGAGCTACCGAGGCCGGCTTTTTTTTTTTCAAAACTGGCCTATAAAAATCAAAGCACTGAGAAATCTGGTTGGTCGATTGTCCCTGAGTGTAGGTCGGAGAAATAGTCCTGGGCTGTAATTTAAATTGTTTCATTTAATCCTTAAATTCTCGTTTTTAAGCTTGATTTGTTTGTTTGATTTGAGGTTTAACGTCCTCGTCAACACAGTATAGGTCATTATGGAGACGTTGCTTCCAATTTTGTGGGACTTTTACCCGACACTGAGATGAAATGATATCTCAAGCCCTGTCGCCCAATGAAACCAATAGGATTTATAAGCATGGACGGTCCGCCTCACACCGCGGTTCCTGGACAGGCTTAGATCCTCTAAGTGGTTTACCAGTACTAGTGTGTGGACGGTTTCAGCTCTGCGTGGAAGCATCATGCAGCCCATCTTTTTCTTCAAGCCCCGATGGGCGGGGGCGGATCATTAAGCAATTAGTCTCGATCTTGATCAGATGCCGCTTTCTGTTGCGTCTGTTCTGGGTATACACTATTCGCCAAGTAAAACCTATGATTCTTAGATAACCCTCTTACGCAACACTCTGACCTCAAGGCGGCTACTGTAAAACTTGGTACAGTGGCCACCTCTATTTAACAAGCAAACCTGTCTTAAGCAAGCATACCATCGGTTCCCAAAATAGGAAAATGCATTAAAATTCACCTGTATTAATCAAGCACCTGTCCTAAGCAAGCACAGAATATATTCTGATCATTCCTTTGGTGATCTCTCTCTCTCTCTCTCTCTCTCTCTCTCTCTCTC
Source organism: Lucinisca nassula (assembly GCA_963580285.1). Taxonomy (NCBI): domain Eukaryota; kingdom Metazoa; phylum Mollusca; class Bivalvia; order Lucinida; family Lucinidae; genus Lucinisca; species Lucinisca nassula. The sequence continues at coordinate 54,597,640 of OY757010.1, forward strand.
TCTCTCTCTCTCTCTCTCTCTCTCTCTCTCTCTCTCTCTCTCTGTCTCTCTCTCTCTCTCTCTCTCTGTCTCTATCACTCTCTGTCTCTGTTTGTCTCTCTCTCTCTCTCTCTCTCTCTCTCTCTCTCTCTCTCTCTCCTTCTCTCTGTCTCTCTCTCTCTCTCTCTCTCGTGACAATAGGATGACAAATCCAGGCGACAATATGCATTCTTTCATATTTCCAAAACGGTTACTTTACTGATTAAATATTGAGGCACTTTCCTTTACTCGTACAAATGTTTTGGGTTCTCGTACGATTCGCCTCATTGAGTGCTCACCATTGTAATACGGTTGATAGAGAAAGAAAATAGAAAATGGCACCACTATTCACTCAGTACAATGTAATTTATACGATACTGTTAACGTTCTCTCTCTCTCTCTCTCTCTCTCTCTCTCTCTCTCTCTCTCTCTCTCTCTCTCTCTCTCTCTCTCTCTAACGTTCTCTCTCTCTCTATCTCTCTATCTCTCTCTCTCTTTCTCTCTTCGAGAAATACTGTAAGACCAGGGAGGAAACCATTCTCACTAAAGCTGGGATCAGTCTGGACGATCATAATCTACTCCTTTCGCATAAGGTATAGCTATTTAAGGGTTCGACGAAAGGCGTGCAAGCTTAGGATCCCCTTTCGAGCCTAAACGCAGAGACAATGGGCCATCCAATGCGTGTAGTAATTTGACTTCAAAAGCTGGTTAGAAGAAGAAGAAGAAGAAGAAGAAGAAGAAGAAGAAGAAGAAGAAGAAGAAGAAGAAACACAACGCTTTATACTCAATGCTTATAAGCATGGTGAATTTTGACTGAACAAAAATGACAGTACAATATAGGGAACAGCCGAAGAGCATTTATAGCAGTAATTTTATAATGATTATTTAATTCAGTGATTAGAGCCAATTAAGAAGCAATAAAATCTGAAGCTGACCAAAAGGGCACCTGTTGGAGAGAATGGAATATTTTATCAACATTGTGTTGAACAGCGGATGCAGAATATATTCTGCCTATAAAGCCGATTGATACTTTTATTTACTCTCCTACAAAGCAGGCATGTCCATGAATGTATTAATTTTTTTTTTTCATAAACGAGGTTTTGGGGGGGGGAGTTGGGTATTCTGGATTCAGCTTGTGTGTGTGTGTGTACGCGCATGCATCCATCCATGCATCCGTCTGCATACTTTCCGGACTCCCGCAAACAAAGTTTGGTGGGGAAGTGGGGGGGGGGGGGGGGGGGGGGTATACTGGATAAAGCTTGTATGTGCGTGTGTACATCCCGCCGTCCATCCGCATACTTTCTGGTCTCTACAGTCAGTCCTTACCTACCCGTTTCCACCTAACTTCATACATGGCTTTGCTTACGAGTTCGATCATCGTCAAAATCTGACGCGTATCATGGGAGTTAAAGCCCTTTTTTCTTCAAATAATGCTGAAATTAGCCGTTCCCGGACTATACAGTCAATGTTTCCCAACTAATTGCAACCAAACTTAATACATGGCTTTGCATCCTTGAGACCTCGGACGACTTCGATCACCGTCAAAATCGGAGTTATGGCCCTTTGTTCTTCAAATACATGTAATGCGGAAATTAGCCATTTCCGGACTCTAAAGTATGTTTCCGAACCGATTTCAACCAACCTTCGTACATGGCTTTGCATCCATGAGACCTCAGAGTAGTCCGATCATCTTCAAAATCAGACGCGTATCAAGGGAGTTACGGCCCTTTGTTCTTTAAATGATGCTGAAATTATCCGTTTCCGGACTCAACAGTCTGTGTTTCCCAACCGACTTCAACCAAGCTTCAGACATGGCTTTATGATCACGAGACCCTATACGAGTTCGATTATTGTCTAATTCCGGCACGTTTCATGGTAGTTACAGCCCTTTATTCTTACTTGTGGTTCGAAAATGACTGATATTGTACCTTTTACATGACAGTTATGGCCCTTTGTTGCTCTTCTATTTAAACAAAATGCTCAAAGTCGCAATGTCTAAGCTTGCTTACTTTCCTACGCACTTCATGAAAAAAATGCTTGACCGACATTCAATTTATTGTCACTTGCTTATGGCGGGGGGAGGGGGGGGGGGGGGAGGTGGGGAGGGTATTTAAGTCGTTCTTCAACGACATCTTGATCCAGTTTATTTAGTTAGTTAGACATTAAACAAGACCTGTCACTGGACACGGTAGGTCGCTTGAACACGCCTTTCATCATATAACAAAAGGTCCATGATGACCCTGGATCGCTCACCTGATCCATACTGGAGGGAATATAGTAAGTAGGAGTGGAGGGTTTGAGCAAATTTGATTGACAGTGACCCAAGGAACATTTCTGGGAAAATCTATCAAAATCAGACTAGGTCATTGGAGGGTTTGGCTATCATGTTCGTTTGAGCAAATCGACCCATAAGCCTAGCTACAGTGACCTGACCTTCAGCCTAGACCCCTGAATGTTGATCTTGCTTGAGAATATTATTATACCTAACATTTGTGTAAAGTTACATAAAATCCATTGATGAATCTAGGTGCTAGCTAGAGCCATGAAAAAGTTTTCCCTATATAAGTCTATGTATAAGGCAAAGGCCTCGGCGCAGAGGCAGCTTTTGCCCAGGGCCATTATTGAACAATCTTGGTAAACCATTAGGTCTAAGTCTGCCGAGGCAAAGTGGAGCGAACCATGTATATACACTTTTTTGGTTTGATTGGACGGCAGGAATTGAGATATCATTTCATCACAATATATCTGGTAAAAGTCCCACAAAATTGGGAGCAACGTCTCCCAAATGACATAAATAGTGTGCACGGGGACTTTAAACATCAAATAATAATAATAATAAAAACACAACAAAACGAACAAGGACAGAAGGCCTGCCAGATGGACGCCCCAGTGGCAAAATACACACCTTCACCTCGCCCAACCAGCCCCCAGAGCAGAAATTAGTAAAACCCTGTAAACCCCAGTTTCCTCAAAATTAAGTGAGGTTTAGAGGAATGTTCATTACAGTCTCTCTCTCTCTCTCTCTCTCTCTCTCTCTCTCTCTCTCTCTCTCTCTCTCTCTCTCTCTCTCTCGTGACATTAGGATGACTAATCTTGGCGACAACATGCATTCTTTCATATTTCCAAAACGGTTACGTGTTATTGGTGAAATAGAGATACTTTCCTTTTACTGCAAAAATATTTTTGGTTCTCGTATGAACCGCATTGAAAAAGAGAATGATGCACTCCCTGCCTAGTACATCCCACTTTTCACTCAGTACAAGGTCATTTATACGAACCTGTTAACGTTCGCTCTCTCTCACTCTCTCTCTTTCTCTCTCCAATTCGTTTAGTAATTTGACTTCAAAAGCTGGTGAGAAGAAGAAGAAGATGATGAAGAAGAAGAAGAAGAAGAAAAGAAGAAGAAGAAGAAGAAGAAGAAGAAACACAACGTTTTAATAGTTTAAAGGGAGAGCTTGGTAGTCCAGGAGAAGTGAGTGAGTGTTTGAGTATACGTCCCACCAACAGCTAAGGTCATACGGAGACGGGACATCAGTTTAAAGACTGTCTGGAGAAGCCTCGGATCGATCCTGGGATCCCTGGTTTACAACGCGAGTAGCGTAACCAATACAGCACAGAGGCTTCCGAGTCCAGGAGAACTACAACTGATTGACAGCATCTCATAGTTTAATGAGCTATAAAGACATTAACATTAACATGATTATCTTTGATTTTGGCAGAGCTGCAAATGTGATATTGCGAGAAATCAGTTGTGTGTTACTCTATCTGCCATAGAGGGTTTAATAAGTGAGAGCCCCCGCCCATCGGAGCTTGAAGAAATAGATTTGGCTGCATGATGCTTCCACACAGAGCTGAAACCAAACGCACATATGAGTACTGGTAAACCATTAAGGTCTAAGCCTGTCGAGGCAAAGTGGTGCGAGCCGGCCCGTCCATGCACATATAATTTATTGGTGTGATTGGACGGCAAGGATTGAGATGTCATTTCATCTCAATATCGGGTGAAAGTCCCACAAAAATGGAAGCAACGTCTCCGAAATGACCTAAATAATGTTGACTGGGACGCAAAACCTCAAATCAAATCAAACAAAGCAAACAAAGACTGAACGTTTGTTAGATTAATTTTCATAATTGCACATTGAACTGATCATTACGGTAACACATCTAAGCGGCATTTTCCACATCTCCAAAATGGCCACTTTTGATGAAAACCCATGGTATTTTTCTGCAAATATATAATAACGAGTACCCACACCCAATTACAGAAATACGAGAAAATAATAATGTTTCTCCTTGCAAACCCCAGCAGGTGCCGGTCCCGGTAGCTCAGTCGGATGCGCGTCGACAGCATTCTTTCATGGAGATTGATCATGAAATCTTTTCTACGTCAATCTCTCCCTTCCGCTGATTCAAGAAGGGCATGCAGTTGTCAGTTTCTGGTGAAAGAATGTGCAGAGTAATGTGTAACTATAAAATCTGGACTGGACTTGTGTACTGATTAGAGGTTCTAAGCCTGCCCAGGAAAAGTGGCGCGAGTTGGCTTGTCCATGCATATAAACCCTTTTGGTTTAATTTGGGCTTGAGATGATGTCATTTCATCTCAATGTCGGGTAAAACCCATACAAAATTGGAAATAACGTCTCCAAAATGGCCTATATAAAGTGTTAACAGAGAATTTAAATCTCAATTCAAACGAACAAATTGTTCAAGCCTACTCTCAGAATCAATTGCAGTTATACACCATACATTTTGTTTAGAAGCCTTCGTGATGTAGTGGTTACGCTACTCGCCTTGTAAACCAGGGGTCGCAGGATCGATCCCGGGCTTCTCCAGACTTTCGGATGAGTCTTTAAACCGAGGTCCCGTCTCCTATGACCTTAGCTGTTGGTGGGACGTAAAACTCAAACACTCACTGATTTGAGGTTTAACATACCCGTCAACACTGTATAGGTCATTTTGGAGACGTTGCTTCTAATTTTGTCGGACATTTACCAGGCACTGAAATAAAATGACATCTCAAGCCCTGTCGCCCAAAGAAACCAATAGGGTTTATAAGCATGGACAGTCAGACCCGCACCGCTTTGCCTGGGTAGGCTTAGATCTTCTACGTAGTTTACCAGTACTCGTGTGCGGTCGGTTTCAGCACAGTATGGAAGCATTATGCAGCCCATCCAGTTCCTCAAGCCCAAATGGGCCAGGGCCGGTTACATCATACAACCCGAAAAAGTGTAAACAAGCCGAAATTAATGTCAGCGAGCCGATGGGTGGGTGGGTGGGTAGGTTCAACTCGGAACAATATTGAAATAAAGAATTTATGAGCATTAACGCACAAAATAGGAACCCGGAAGTAATTTTTATTGTTGCATTCCTCATGTTAGTTTTACGTCCACCAACAGCTAATTCATACGGCGACGGGACCTCGGTTTAAAGACTCATCCGTATTACGAAAACACGCCTATACACATACATTGTAAACTTTACCGACCAAAAAAAGAAGATCTTAAGAAGAACAAGATGTGTTTGTGAAACACGAATACGTCCCGGGGCATGGTCATTTTTCATTCGAAGTTGATCACAGGTCAAGATCAAGGTCACAGGTCAAGATATTTTGTTTGAGTAGGAAGACATTGTCACAAGGAGCCTACATGCTCAATATAAAGTTTCGAACTCAACAGGGTCAAAAGATATGACCAATAATACTTTCATCTTTTGGTTGGATGTTGTCGGTCGTCGTCGTCGTCGTCTGACGTCATAGTCTTCTGATGTCAACACTTTCAAACGACATTTTCAAAAGACAACTCCTCCTGTACCCTTTGCCCAATTCCATTCAAACTTCACAGGAATGTTGGCTAGGTGACTCCCTACCGAAATAGCTAAAATTGTTCAGATTGTCACCAGAGCTAAAAAAAAAAAAAAAAATCAAACGACAACTCCTCCTGTACCCTTTGCCAAATTCCATTCTAACTTCATAGGAATGTTGCTTAAGTAAACGTCTACCAAAACAGCTTAAACGATCCCGCTCCAATTCACAAGATGGCCACCATAGCTAAAAACTAGAGGAACTATCACTAAAGGTGATGATTAATACCCCCGCCTCAATACTTGACACAGACAGCAAACATAAACAGTGTCCACTGAGTCCATTCAGGGGCAATAACTCCATAATTGTTGGACAGATTCTCCTGAAATTTGCGTCTTGCACATCTACTTATCCTAGTGAATAAGTATGCCAAGTATCCATTGAATCCGACTGATAGTGAAGGCGGAGTTCAGCAGACAAAATTTTGCAGCAACCACTTTTCAGTGATTCAGGGACAATAACTCCATTATTGATGGACAGATTCTCCTGAAATTTACGTCTTGCACATCTTCTTATCCTTTATCCTAGTGAATAAGTATGCCAAGGATCCATTGAATCCGACTGATAGTGAAGGAGGAGTTCAGTGAACAAGATGTTTGCAAGCAAATCAGGGTCAATAAAGTATGTTTCCAATTGATTCAGGGGCCATAACTCCGTAAATATGGGACAAACGTTAGTGAAATTTGCGACTTACACATATATCCCTCCTGGTGAACAATTATGGCAAGTATCGATTGAATCCGACAAATAGTGAAGGAGGAGTGAGCGGACAAGGTTTTTTTGCCCAGTTTTGCAAATCAAGGGCCGTAACTCCGTAATTATGGGACAAACTTTAGTGAAATTTGCGTCTTGCACATCTACCCCTCCTGGTGAACAATTATGGCAAGTATCAATTGAATCCGACTGATAGTGAAGGAGTTTAGCGGACAATGTTTTAGCACATTTTTTGGCAAATCAAGGGCCATAACTCCGTAATTATGGGACAAACTTTATTGAAATTTGCGTCTTGCACATCTACCCCTCCTGGTGAACAATTATGGTAAGTATCAATTGAATCCGACTGATAGTGAAGGAGGAGTTGAGTGGACAATGTTTTTAGCACATTTTTTTAGCAAATCAAGGGCCATAACTCCGTAATTATGGTTTAGTGAAATTTGCGTCTTGCACATCTACCCCTCCTGGTGAACAATTATGGCAAGTATCAATTGAATCCGACTGATAGTGAAGGAGTTTAGCGGACAATGTTTTTAGCACATTTTTTGGCAAATCAAGGGCCATAACTCCGTAATTATGGGACAAACTTTATTGAAATTTACGTCTTGCAAATCTACCCCTCCTGGTGAACAATTATGGCAAGTATCAATTGAATCCGACTGATAGTGAAGGAGGAGTTGAGCGGACAATGTTTTTAGCACATTTTTTTTAGCAAACCAAGGGCCATAACTCCGTAATTATGGGACAAACTTTAGTGAAATTTGTGTCTTGCACATCTACCTCTCCTGGTGAACAATTATGGCAAGTATCAATTGAATCCGACTGATAGTGAAGGAGGAGTTGAGAGGACAAAATTTTGCAGACAGACCACCCGACCGCCCGACAAACCAACCGACAGGCTGATTCCAGGATTCCCCCTTCAAACTCATATTGCGGGGGTATAAAAAGAAAATCATCTAAATTTGCTTCAAACGCGAACTCCTCCTAAAGCCTGAGGCCAATGTGATTCAAACTTCACATGAACGTTGCCTATGTGACTCTCTATCAAAATAGCTAAACTCGTTCTGCTCTGACAAACAAGATGGCCACCAGAACTAAAATAGAAAAATCTTGAAACGACAACTCTTCCTTTACCCTTCGACCGATTTCATTCAAAATAATGCTTAGATGACCATCTACCGAAATAGCTAAAACAATTTTGCTCGGATGAACGAAATGACTGCCAGAGCTAAAAATAGAAAAACATCGTAAATTTGCTTCAAACGCGAACTCCTCCTAATCCCTTGGGCTAATTGGATTCAAACTTCTAAGGAATGCTGCCTTGTTGACTCACAACCAAAATAGCTAAAATCGTTATGCTATGACAAACAAGATGGCCGCTAGAGCTAAAAATAGAAAAAAATATCTTCAAACGACAACTCCTCCTCTACGCTTGGGCCAATTTCATACAAACTTCGTAGGAATATAGATGACCTTCTACCAAAATAGCTTAAATGATCCCGCTCCGGTGAACAAAATGGCCACCAAAGCTAGAAATAGAAAACATTGTAAATTTGATTCAAACCAGAACTCCTCCTAAACCCTTGGGCCATTTTGATTCAAACTTTGCAGGAATGTTACCCAGGTGACTCCCTTTCAAAATTGCTAAAATCATTCCATTCCACCAGAGCCAAAAATAGAATGTACAAGAGACAGTGATACTCAGGTGAGCGAATCAGGGCCCTCTGGGCTCTCTTGTTCATTAGACCTACAGCTGTTGACTGGGTGGTCAAACCACAACACACATATTGAGGCGGTTATAAAAAGTACCAACAATCAATTTTTAGCAGAAATTTTCATAATTACACCAAAACTTAAGAGCCTTACCTGAGCAGTTTCGGGACACTTTGCTCACACGCTTTCCCTGTGCTAAAAAACCAAAGTCCAATGACGGAGGCTGCCATACTATAAGCTTACCCCCCCCCCCCCCACCCAACCCAGAGCCGTCGACTCAGGTGAGCTAAAAGCTTCATGCGGATGCAGATGACAGATGCCGTCAAGGCCAGAAATTACCTCACCCCATCACCACGGCAGCTCATGCAGGGAGCACAATGAGCCAAGGCAGCAAACTCTACATGACTGTGTGCACCGTGAATATTGAAAATAGCCTGCACACGTTCACGTTTTGATCAAAGGCTTCACTTGACTTCTTCATGCTGACAATGAATACCCTGACCGGACTGTGCCAATGTGCAAGCTGATGTGTGTATAGAGAAAAAACTTCAATATTGTATATATACATTCTGCTGCACCCCCGCCCATCGGGGCTTGGAGAAATAGATGCGGCTGCATGGTGCGCCCAAGCAGAGCTGATACCAACCGCACCGGAGTACTGGTAAACCGCTTAGAAGATGGAAGCCTGCCCAGACAAAGCGGTGCAATTCTGACCGCCAATGTATATAAACCCTATTGGATTCATTGGGCCTGGGATGTCAATTCAAATTCCCAACAAGGGGACAATGATGGCCCTGGGTCGCTCACCTGTTTCATAGTGTAACAAGTGGACCCCGGGGACAGGCCCCAGGGCTATAATTTGCATAATCTTGGTAGAGGTCTAAAAGGGGATGCTTTCATACCAAATACCGAAGACCGGAGCCTTCTGGTTTGAGACATACAGATTTTTAAAGGTTTTCCATATATGAATCTATATAAAACCTGTGGTCCCCGGGACTGCGCCATTTTGCCCAAGGGCTATAATTTGAACAATATTGGTAGAATTACACAAGACGAAGCTTCATACCAAATATCAAAGACCTTTGCCTTCTGGTTTCAGACAAGATTTTCAAAAGTTTTCCCAATATAAGTCTATGTAATCAAGTGGGCCGTGGGATGGGCCCATTTCTAGCCCCAGGGCTATAATCTGAACAAGGTTGGTTAAGGTCCACTAGATGAACCTTCATACCAAATATCAAAGACCTTGGCCTTCTGGTTTCAAACAAGAACATTTTCAAAGGTTTTTCCTGTATAAGTCTATGTAAAACAAGTGTGCACCGGCATGGACCCATATTTGGCCCCGGAGCTATAATTTGAACAATTTGACTTAGGCTTTGTGATTTCATACAAGAGATTTTTAAAGGTTGTCTCTATATAAGCCTATGTGAAACCAGTGGGCCCGGGAAGGGGCCTTTTTTGGCCACATGGCTATAATTTGAACTATTGCTTTAGAGGTCCACAAGATGAAGCTTCATTCCAAATAACAAAGATTTGAGCCTTCTGGTTTCAGGCTAGAAGAGTTTAACGGTTTCCCTATATAAGTCTATGTAAAACGAGTGGACCCGGGGCCGAGCCATTTTTGGCCCCATGGCTATAATTTGAACGATCATGGTTGAAGTCCACTAACAAAGCTTCATACTAAATATCAAAGAACTGAGCCTTCTGGTTTCAGACAAGAAAATTTATTAAGATTTTCCCAATATAAGTATATGTAAAACCAGCGGGTCCAGGGGATTTGGCATTTTTGGCCCCAGGTCTATAATTTGACATTCTTGATAGAGGTCCACTAGACGAAGCTTCATATCAAATATCAAAGACCGGATACTGCTGTTTTAGAGAAGAAGGCTTTTAAAGATTTTTCCTAAGTCTATGTTAAACCAAAGGCGGGGGCTTTTTTTTACCTCAGGGCTATAATTTTCAACAATCTTGATAGAGGTCAACTACATGTAAATGAAGCTTCATAACAAATATCAAACACCTGGTCATTCTGTTTTCAGACCAGAAGTGTTTTTAAAAGGTTTCCCTATATAAGTCTATGTAAAACCGGTGTACCCCGAGACGGTGGCAGTTTTGGCCCTAGGGCCATAATTTGAAAATCTTGGTACAGGTCCATTAGACACAACTTCATACCATATATTAAACACCTGGGCCTTCTGGTTTCAGACAAGAAGACTTTTAAAGGTTTTCCCCCATTTAAGTCTATGTAAAACCGGTAGGCCCTGGCGCCGGGGCATTTTTTTTTTTTTTGCCCCAGGGCTATAAAGTGAACAATCTTGGCAGAGGACAACTAGATACAACTTCATACCAAATATCAAACACCTGGGCCTTCTGGTTTCAGACAAGAAGATTTTTAAAGGTGTTTCCCTATATAAGTCTATGTGGGTGGGTCTATTGGTGGGCCCCAATGCGGGGGTATTTTTTGCCCGAGTGATATCATTTGAACAATCTCGGCAGAGGTCCACCAGATACAACTTCATACCAAATATCAAACACCTAGACCTTCTGGTTCCAAAGAAGATTTTTAAAGATTTTTTTCCCCTATATAAGCCTATGTAAAATCGATGAGACCCGGACCGGAGGCATTTTTGGCCCAAGGGCTATAAGTTGAACATACTTGGTAGAGGTCCCATAGATGAAGCTTTATACCGAATATCATAGACCTGAGCCGTACAGTTTCAGAAAAGAAGATTTTTTTTAAGTTTTCAGTAAAAAAAATCAATTTTTTGCTCTTGTTACCTAGATGTCCAACGGACCGGAACCGTTTGAACAACTTTGAAAGGAGATCACCTAAGGATAATTCCTGTGAAGTTTGGTCAAAATCCAATCAGTGGTTTAAAGAAATTGTTTACGCACGCACGGACGCACGACGGACAAAAAGTGATCCCAAAAGCTCACGTCGTCACTACGTGACAGGTAGCTATTTACGAAGAGGGTTTAGAGATGAACCCCTAAGATGCCATGAAAAAATCTATAGGAAAATGTTCTCTGTTGCATCTTCTTGCAGGTTTTGCATCCTGGCAAACTGTGTGGACCCTGATCAGACTGTACCTCTAACAGCGTGGACATTGATCAGACTTCTCCTAGCATATTTTGCTTCTCATTTTTTACGTTTCCTTAACCAGGTCGATAGTTGCTAAATGCAGTATTTGGGAGAGTCTACAATGTATGAATACAAAAGATTGAAATTATTATTACTGTCAGATTCTCCTAAAACTGGAAATGGCTCTGCCCATTCAGGAAGAATTCATTTGGCAGAAGTGTGTGAATATATAGCAAAATAATGCAATAACAGTTGAAAAAAGTCAGCTTGGTCTTCTGCTCTGAATCATGTTTTTTTTTTTAATTTGGTTTTAAGGCCCTTTCAAGATTGTTTCACTCATATCGAGCCGATCGTTAATCAGAGGTGGGCGAAAACCAGAGTACCCGGAGAAAAACCACCTGACCTTTCATTGCAGAACTTGGCGTCTCACATGATCAAGAGTCAGCGCTCTTAACAACTAGGCCACGGAAGCCCGTTTCTGAATCATGTACATGCACTTTCATTTCATGACTATTATATCTAAAGCATTATCTCACAATGTGCTCGTAACTTATCCTGCCCAGGAACAGTGAAGGGAACGGACTGTCCCAACATGACCTTACATGTAGCTGTTGACTGGGTATTGAAACAACAACTGTATCAGAGAACCCTTTTATTCTGTTTATTCTGTTGCAGTGTGTTGGATTTTATCTGACTGAATATCAGGGAACTTTAATTAAGAATGGCATGAGGTTGCTCCCTACTGTTTAATTGCTTCAGCCCTCGCTGACACTAGAATTTACTAGAATTTAATGATGCATCAAAATGAGCTAAGAATCTGCCTGCATGTATAGCGCATCTTGCTTGGCTGAAGAAGAAGAAGAAGAAAAAGAAGAAGAAGAAGAGAGAGAGAGAGGGAGAGAGAGAGAGAGAAATCCAGATAAAAATAGGGGCTAAATTGCCCTTTAGGAGATATTATCACTGTACTGGCTAAGAATGAAGTAAAATTTATTTGTCTGTTTATTGATTTTGAGTTTGTTCGTTTCATTTGAGGTTTAACGTCCCCGTCAACACTGTAAATGTCATTTTGGAGACGTTGCTTCCAATTTTGTGGGACTTTTACGAGACGTTGAGATGAGATGACATCTCAAACCCTGTCGCCGAATGAAACCAATAAGGTTTATAAGCATGGACGCTCCGACTCGCACCGCTTTGCCTGGGCTGGCTTAGATCCTCTAAGCGGTTTTCCAGTATTCGTGTGCGGGTCGGATTTAGCTCTGCGTGGGAGCATCGTGCAGCCCACCTATTTCTTCAAGCCCCGATGGGCGGGGGCCTTATTTATTTTAAGTATAATGGCGCATGGCGAGGCGGTTGAGACCAGTACCCACAATCTATCTTTTTTGCCGAAATAAGAAAATAATGTATACCCCTGTAAACCCCAGTTTTACTGTATACAAGAAAACGCCAAATGGCATTATGGGCGGGTTTTTGAAAAAAGGTCAACCAAAAGGTAAAACGTAAAATGGTAAACCGGGACGCGGACGCCCGGCCGCCCGCCCGACCGCCCGCCCGCACGGACATCGCTGTTCTAAAGGACGGAATTTTTCCTTGAAAAAAAAAAACGTCCAAAACGTGGGGTCAAAATTATATAGGCGTGCTTGCCTGGTGATAAAATGTATTCGCTAGATGGCAAACTGTGTAGAAGCCATCTGATCTGGACCTACATTGTTTGCAAAGGTCGACATTGCCGTGTTCAACGGGATAAGGACTAACAAAGGACCGACTAGACTGGAATCAGTCCAAAAGTTTAACCAATATCTTCTCCTTTGTATTAGCAATGAATTTATATTTTTCTCCTCTCTAATACTAATTGATCTCCAAAACTTTTGGTGCTATGGGATGGAAGTCATTGCTTTTGAGCTGGGTTAAAATTAATAAGCATATTCTTATAAGTGAAATGATTAAATGAATGGACTGTTTCCAGTCTAAGGACCGACAGACGCACAGAACCGTAGCAAAACAATGTGTCTCCTCCCCTTTCAGGGGAAGGGGGCATAATAAATAAAATAAAAAAATAAATAACTAAATAAATAAAATAAATAAATAAATAAAAATAAACTGTAAATGAATAAAAAATGAACCTATGAATTCCGTCGTTGAGACTGATCTTGAAATCTTTTCCTAGTCACTTTCCCTTCCTCTGATTCAAGAAGCGCTTCTGGTGAAAAGGATGTGTGCACTGATACTCAAAATAAATAAATAGATAAATAAACTTTACTTCTGTTATCGGTCCCCGCCCATCGGGGCTGGCTGCATGATGCTTCCATGCAGAGCTGAAACCGACCCGCACACGAGTACTGGTAAACTGCTTATAGGATCTAAGCCTGCCCAGGCAAAGCGTTCCGAGTCGGCCCGTCCATGCTTATAAACCCTATTGGTTTCATTATTGGGCGGCAGGGCTTGAGAAGTCATTTCACCTAAATGTCGGGTAAAAGTTCCACAAAATTGGAAGCAACGTCTCCAAAATGAGCTTTACAGTGTTGATGGGGATGTTAAACCTCAAATCAAACAAGCAAACAAACAAAACAGAAGTTTCTTTAGACTGGTATCAGACTCAATATTTATCAGGTTCTGGTATACAGATTTGTCAGAAAACTGATTCTCTATTATAGGCTGTCAAATTTGTCTGTAAAAATTGAAGTATAATTTGGCAGGAAATCTGTCATAAACAAGAGAAAGGGCGGAAAATCTTATTGATTTTGATCCAATTGAGGCTGATTTTAGACCTCAAATCAAACAAAATTACTTCTTTTACTCAGAGATATTCTAAGCCAATGGTCCAATGCAGTGATAATGTCTCCCAAAGGGCAATTAAGCCCCTATTTTCTTAAAGACCGGCCCTAGCTATCAGTGGCATTCCAGTGAAATGGCCATTAATCTGACTTTAATATAATTTATGTTGTTGTACTGGTCAGCTGTAAGGTCTGGCGATTTGTTGATTTCTTACACAATGTTGCAATATGTAATTGATGTCAATGGCATGTACATGTAAATGTACTTTGGTTTGGGTTTTACGGCCCTTTCACCATAATATCACTAATATTGAGCCGATCGTTAAACAGAGGTAGGCGAAAACCGTAATGCCCGGAGAAATACCACCTGACCTTCCGTTGCAGAACTTGGCGTCTTATATGTGGCCCCAGCGAGGCTCGAACCCACGGCGGTGAAAGACCTAATGACTATGAGTCAGCGAGGTATGCACAAGACAGCCTGCTCCAAACAAAACGAATAATACTTTTGTATACGTACATGTCTGGGCAAACAATGCAGAGGACATTTGACGCCTATTCAAATATATTGGTAAAATTTTAGCACCAAAATAAATAAATAAATAAATAAATAAATAAAAAAATAAAATAAATAAATAAATAAATAAATAAAAATAGAACTAAACGTAAAAATCCTGATATTTTTCATGTTTCTGCTCGAAACACAGACCGTGGGCAATCGATAGACTCGCCTCGGCGGGGCTGTTTTTATGACTACCCATAATCTATGTTTTTCAGATAAAAATCCTGATATTTTTCATGTTTCCGCTCAAACCACAGACTGTCGATACTCGAAAGAATCGCCTCGGTGAGGCTGTTTTTACGATTATCCACACACTTTTGTTCTGAGCAGAAAAAGAAAAATAATGCTTATCCCAGTCAACTCCAGATTTACTATTTCAAAATGGGGTTTAAGGGGTCAGAATTATATAGATGTACACGTTATTTGTGACAATATACAGGTCGCGAAGGTAAAGAAAATAAAAGCCAAAAGTGAACTAAGGCCCCCCAAAATAGCCGTGTTTTCGCTAACCCAACGACCCTGCTTCAGACACTGACTCTACTAGTTTTATCAATAAAGAACAAAATAAAAAATTAAACACCAACCCTATCATTTTCAATATCCGACCCTACCCAGTGTCGTCTTTGCATTTTCCCATAGTATTACAATTTTGTAGTTTTGGTCATTTAGTACCTTCAAAAATACAGAGCTGAATTTTTTGAGCATTTTAAATGAAATATGATATACAATCCAAGTATCAACATGACAACTTTATTAACAAAAAACATGTACACGCCAAAAACAAAAAATACAACCCGACCCTGTATTTTTCGTTGGATAAAAAAATAAAATAATAAAAAAAGTTTCTCCCACCTACTGACCAATTTTTTTTTTCAGCATGCCTTTATCGCCGAAAAAATGAAAAATTTAAGATGAAAAATTGTGATATTTTTCTTATTTCTGCTCTAAAAGATAGATTGTCGGCACTCGTTAGAACCGCCTCAGGCACTCGTTAGAACCGCCTCATCGAGGCGGTTCTAACGAGTACCCACAATCTATATTTTAGAGCAGAAATAAGATAAATAAGGTATACCCAGAAAACCCCAGTTTTACTATATAAAAGTGGGGTTCAAGGGGGTCAAAATTATATAGGCGTGTTTCGTGTTGGATAGTAGAATTTACGCCTAGGTAAAGGTATCAAACACTTGTTTTTAAATAACGAGGCGACTGCGTATTTGTGATTGTCGTATTTCAAATCCGCAAAACGCGTTTTGTCACACACTCAATGCGTATTGTTTTTGAATAAGTGCATCTGCGTCAGCATGCATACGCAATGCGTATTGTTTACCGATACGCTCAATGCGTCTGCATGATTAAAACTTCGCAATACGCGCAATGCGTATTCGTTTCATATACGCACGATGCTTTTGCACACGTAAACTTTGTCACACACGTATTTGCGTATTTCTGTTTATTTTGGCGACTTTTTGCTGTGTTAATATGCTGTGTTTTATTCAATACTCGCCCTTTGGAGGGGTACCCTTATTTCGGCAGACATAATTTCCTAAAACCTGAAACAATTCTGCTCAAACTTTGCTACATTATAGGCGAGACATCTTCCACCATTTTTACAGGAAGTATTATAGGTGACATGACTTCCAGATATGTGATCTGACCGGGAATCATTTAGGACACTTAAAAAAGAAGAAAAAAAAAAAGAGTGCTCAGTGTGTGCTTTGAAGGATAAAATTGATAGCTCATTTTTTTTTTTTTTTTTTTTTTTGGTTTGGGTTTTACGGCCCTTTCAAGATTATTTCACTCATATCGAGCCGATCGTTAATCAGAGGTGGGCGAAAACCGGAGTACCCGGAGAAAAACCACCTGACCTTCCGTTGCAGAACTTGGCGTCTCACACGTGGCCCGAGCGAGGCTCGAACCTACGGCGGTGAGAGACCTAATGACTAAGAATCAGCGCTCTTATCCACTAGGCCACGGAGGCCCGTTAAATTGATAGCTCATGTAGCTGCCTATATTATGGCTACATATTTATCACCAGTAGTTGTTTAGATTGACTGGGACTAGTATGCACAAAATGTGATGAAATAGGTAAGGGGGGGCCTGTTGAAGACTGGTACTTGAGAAATTGTTGCTTTTTAACGTCATTTCCAGTTGTAAAATCCAACAGCCAGTAATGTTGGTAAAACCTGTGCCCTACTAAGAAAGAAGGATCCCTCCTGCATCGGTCAAACTCATCCTATGGAATGTACTTACTTTCTTAGGAGCATGATAAGTTGCTTAATTTGAACCACCCCCTTGGGCGACTAAAGTCCCCTACAGCATGCTGAAGGTTAAACAAAATGACTTAATCCATGACCTTGACTTCAAGGTCAGAGGCAGGGGATTATCTAGTGCTGAACCTTTATCCAACATCTAGCATCAGATTAAGCAATATACATCATCATATTAAAAACTTTCATGCTAATTTGTATGTAAACTTTCTCCAAGTCTGTGACAATAGCTCCACAAAGGATGAGTTTGGAGGATATTTATGAGCTACTTTTTCTTCTATCTACATTAAAGCATGCGTTGTGGGTGCTACATCACGTGAACAAGTCCGTGAAATGAAGACCCCCCTAAACCCCATTTTATATAGAGAAAACTGGGGTTTACGGGGGTATACATTATTTTCTTATTTCTACTCCAAGACATAGGTTGTGGGTACTCGTTAGAACTGCCTCAATGAGGCGGTTCAAACCAGCACCCGCAACCTATACTCGTTAGAACTGCCTCAATGAGGCGGTTCTAACCAGCACCCACAACCTATGTTTTGAGCATTTATAAGAAAAATATCAAGGATTTTCATCAAAAAAGTAGCCATTTTGAAGAGTTGAAAAAATGCACCATGTGTCATGGGGGTGTTATCGTAATGAGATGAATTGCCGCAATGAGGCGATTCCAACAAAAAACCACAAAAAATTTTCTAATAATAAATTAGAACTAAATATGCCCAGTGCCGAACATGTGGCAACTGCTGGGTGTAAAAAAAAAGAAGTTTTTCACACAAGCATTAAAACAAATGTCAAGGCCAGTAAAGTCAACCGGACCCTAGTGTATCCAATCACCTTAAAGTATTCCAATATTTACAAAAGTTTCTTTAGACTGGTATCAGACTCAATATTTATCAGGTTCTGGTATACAGATTTGTCAGCAAACTGATTCTCTATTTTACCATTTGGTACCAGAAACCCCAAAACAGGTACCCTGGCAAACAGTGCAGGCCCAGATCAGACGCTGCTGAATGCGGCGTCTGATCAGCACCTCCAATGTTCGCTAAAAGTTCAGTGATTTTCCAAATAAATTTTGAAGAAAACACAACTTGACACCCCTAAATTTTGACATGGACTCCTGCTATAGATAAGGAGGGAGATTCCATTTGGTACAACAAGAGGGCCCAGACGGCCCTGGTTCGCTCACCTGATCCAATGTATAATAAGTGGGCCCCAAGCAGGGTCAATTTTGGCCCCAGGGCTATAATTTGAACAATCTTGGTAGAGGTCCACAAGATGAAGCTTCATATCGAATATGAATAACCTGGGCTTTGTGGTTTCAGAGAAGAAGATTTTAAAGGTTTACCCTGCATAAAGAAGTCTATGTAAAACAAGTTTTTCCCTATATAAGTCTATGTAAAACCAAAGGCCCCCCAGGGCGGGGGCATTTTTGGCCCCGGGGCTATAATTTGAACAATCTTGGTAGAGGTCCACTAGATGAAGCTTCATAACAAATATCAAAGACCTAACACTTGTGGTTTCAGAGAAGAAGATTTATAAAGATTTTCTATATATAAGTCTATGTAAAACCAAAGGGCCACATGGCGGGGGCATTTCTGGTCTCAGGGCTATAATTTAAACAATCTTGGTATAGGTCCACTAGCTGAAGCTTCATAACAAATATCAAAAACTTAAGCCTTGTGGTTTCAGAGAAGAAGATTTTTCAAGATTTTCCCTATATAAGTCTATGTAAAACCAAAGGGCCACGGAGCAGGGGCATTTTTGGCCCCAGGGCTATAATTCGAACAATCTTGGTAGAGGTCCACAAGATGAAGCTTCATATATCAAATATCAAAGACCTGGGCCTTGCAGTTTCAGAGAAGAAGATTTTTAAAGATTTTCCATATATAAGCCTATGTAAAACCAAAGGGCCCCGGGGCGGGGGCATTTTTGGCCCCAGCACTATAATTTGAACAATCTTGGTAGGGGTCCACTAGATGAAGTTTCATACCAAATAGAAAAGACCTGGGCCTTGCAGTTTCAGAGAAGAAGATTTTTAAAGATTTTCACTATATAAGCCCATGTAAAACAAAAGGGCCCCGGGGCGGGGGCATTTTTGGCCCCATCACTATAATTTGAACAATCTTGGTAGGGGTCCACTAGATGAAGCTTCATACCAAATATCAAAGACCTGGGCCTTGTGGTTTCAGAGAAGAAGATTTTTAAAGATTTTCCCTTTTTAAGCCCATGTAAAACCAAAGGGCCCCGGTGCAGGGACATTTTTAGCTCCAGCACTATAATTTGAACAATCTTGGTAGGGGTCCACTAGATGAAGCTTCATACCAAATATCAAAGACCTGGGCCTTGCGGTTTCAGAGAAGAAGATTTTTTAAGATTTTCCCTATGTAAGCCTATGTAAAACACGTACACCCCGGGGCGGGGCCATTTTTGGTCCCAGCACAATAATTTGAACAATCTTGGTAGGGGTCCACTAGATAAAGCTTCACACCAAATATCAAAGTCCTGGGCCTTGCGGTTTCAGAGAAGAAGATTTTTTAAGTTTTCGATGAAAAAAATCTATTTTTGGCTCCTGTGACCTATTATGTGCAACGGACCGGAACCATTTGAACAACTTTGAAAGGGGACCACCTAAGGATCATCCCTGTGAAGTTTGGTCAAAATCCGATCGGTGGCTTAGAAGGAGATGTCGTTTAAAGAAAAGTTTACGGACGCACGCATGCACGCACGCACGACGGACAAAAAGTGATCCCAAAAGCTCACCTTGTCACTACGTGACAGGTGAGCTAAAAAGGGTTAAGATGCTCTGAGCAATTGGAGCCTAGTGTATCCAATCACCTTAAAGCATTCCAGTATTTACAGAAGTTTCTTTGGGGTTTGAAGAAATAGATGGGCTGCATGATGCTTCCACCCAGAGCTGAAACCGACCCGCACACGAGTACTGGTAAACCGCTTAGAGGATCTAAGCCTGCCCAGGCAAAGAGGTGCGAGTTGGCCCGTCCATGCTTATAAACCCTATTGGTTTCATTGGGTGGCAGGGCTTGAGATGTCATTTCACCTAAATGTCGGGTAAAAGTTCCACAAAATTGGAAGCAACGTCTCCAAAATGAGCTTTACAGTGTTGATGGGGATGTTAAACCTCAAATCAAACAAGCAAACAAACAAAACAGAAGTTTCTTTAGACTGGTATCAGACTCAATATTTATCAGGTTCTGGTATACAGATTTGTCAGAAAACTGATTCTCTATTATAGGCTGTCAAATTTGTCTGTAAAAATTGAAGTATAATTTGGCAGGAAATCTGTCATAAACAAGAGAAAGGGCGGAAAATCTTATTGATTTTGATCCAATTGAGGCTGATTTTAGACCGTTCTTTCCAATTTAGTCATCAAAATGACAGAGCTTGATGGAACTAAATTCCTACAATTTACGCTCATTGAATGCATTTTGAGGATAGTTTCGAATTTATTCTGCATTTTATAGTTGTAAAATAACTATATTTGATGTATTTTTCCTGTAAATGAAAAACCTTAATTTTATATGATAGCCCTTAAGAAAATTAGAAACAATTGCCAAGTTGTAACTAAAAATCATTTTACAATTGCATACGAAACAGAAAACATGATTTTTTTTTTTTCAGAATGAAACTACCGCATTCTGTACTTTGTATTTATACAGTCAACCCTTTTTAAGCCTACATTTGATAAACCGACAAAACACATTTAATATCATGATAATTTTAATGGAAAGAATCCTTATCTCCAGATGAGATGGATTAATGGAGAAACTTTATGACATCACCTAGCAAGTCCGTGAAAATAACACCCCTCTAAACCCCACCTTATATAGAGAAAATTTGGGTTTACAGGGGTATATATTATTTTCTTATTTCTGCTCAAAGACAAAGGTTGCAGGTTCTCATTAGAACCGCCTCAATGAGGTGGTTCTATTGAGTACCCAGCCATTAGAGCCACCTTATTGAGGCAGTTCCAATTTAGTCTAACGAGCACCCACAACCTATGTTTGCAATATGAATAAGAAAAATGTCACAAATATTCATTAGAAAAGTAGCCAGTTTGGAAATGGGAAAAAAAGGCACTATGACCCTTGGGTGATACTGTATTTAATTTGCCAAGAAACAACAAATTTTGTGGATATTTGTCAGAATCACATTGCCGAACAAATATTCACAACATTTGGAGTAACCAAGGGATGCAGTCATTTATTACATATTATTCTGGAAGTCTCCTCCATGATATAGTGGTTAAACTATTCTCAGAAACCAGGGGCTGTTGCATCGATTCCCAGCTTCTCCAGACCTTTGGTTGAGCCTATAAACTGACGTCCTGTTTCCCTATTCTCAGTATAACTTTATTTGTTCAATGTAGTGGAAGGTCAAACAAACAAAACCTAATATTATCCCTTAATTATTGATTATCCTATATTACACAAGGTCAACCAACATTCAAAAATCATAAATCATGATTTTAATTGCGTCAATTAATAAAATTGTCATTAATCAAGTAATTTCGTATTGGCCCAGTTACAGGTCCTCGGTCAGCTGTATATAGCTCAATAACGCACCTTTAATTACTGTTAAAACCTTTATCATTTAATAAGGCAAATATACTAATATTTTTGCTGAAAAAAATGTGAGTTGCTTTTGCGTATGCAAAAGCTACTCACATTATTTTAACAAAAAACAACAACAAAATTTTAGATATTGTACTTGCTAGAACAGTTAACAATTTGACCACTAACCAGCTCATTAACCTTTAACCTGCTGAATATTTAACTTAACCACACCTTTTTTTGATTTTCAGCCAATCAGATTACATGATATAATGAGTTCGTTCAAATTCACAATCTGAATGACAAACAGTGTAGATCCTGATCAGATGGCTTCTTCAGAAGCCATCTGATCTGGATCTACACTGTTTGCACAGATAGGGCTTGTCGCCTACAGCAGGGTAAAGGTTAAGCTGACAAGGCTTTGAAAAACTGGCCTTAGATGGCTTCTGAAGAAGCAATATGATCAGTATCTACACTGTTTCACATTCATTTTGTGACCATGCTGGAAAACATTACATCAAGTAATCTGATTGTTTCAAAGTCAGAAATGGGTGTGGCTAAGGTAACTACATGTATTCAGTAGGATAAGGGTTAAACCATGTTATATCTAAAACCTTGTTGTAATGGACAGTATTATAAAGAGGTTGAGGTGTCTATCTCCTTCTTTGGAGCTACGAATGACAATGTATCATATACCATATTAAACGTATTTACTACATATGCTCCTATAAGCACACTTCCAAGCTAATTTTTGTGCACAAGCGCAAACTTTACAGAAACCTCCCCACAAATTCATATGCAGTTTTGGTGCATTTTTGACCCAGACAATCATAATGTATATGTGGTGAACCCCTCTGCTGAAATTCAACTCAATCTGTAATGTGACCTAGCCTTTTTTTTTGTATTGAGTATGCGCTTATTAGGTAGATTTTCACCACGATTCTTTTAGACAATTTTGAGAAAATCTTAATGCACCGTGCAGTAAATAGGTTGAATACAGTAATTTAACTCTCATCCTGCTGTTCATGACAACCCCTATCTTTGGAAACAGTGTAGATCCAGATCAGATGGCTTCTGAAGAAGCCATCTGATCAGGATCTACACTGTTTGACATTCAATTTATGAATTTGTAGGAATAAATTACATCAAGTAATCTGATCGGTTCAAAGTCAGAAATGGGTGTGGCTTAACTGAATATTCAGTAAGAGAAGGGTTAAAGATCTATTTTATTCAAGTCAATGACTGGTACTTTAACCCATGTCCTGCTGAGTCAGGATATGCTCTACCTTTGCAAACAGTGAAGATACAGCTCAGGGGCCAGTTGTTCAAAGCATCGTTAGCTTAACAAGCTCATTAATGGTCATATTGTTAACTGTTCTAGCAAGTTTAATACTTAAATTCTTGGTATTTTTGCTGAAAAAGTGTGAGCAGCTTTTGCATCCGCAAAAGCTGCTCACATTTTTTCAGCAAAATTTTTAGCATATTTGCCATATTAATGATCAAAATTTTAACGATACGCTAACTAACGACGTCGTTAGTTTTGAACAACTGGCCCCTGATGGCTTCCACAAAATGGGTTTAAGGTTTAACCCTTAGCTTGCTGTATAGACAACCCCTATCTTTGCAAACAGTGTAGATCCAGATCAAATGGCTTCTGAAGAAGCCATCTGATCAGGATCTACACTGTTTGGCATACAGTTTATGAATTTGTAGCAATAAATTACATCAAGTAATTTGATTGGTTGATAGACAGAAATGGGTGTGGCTTAAATGAATATTCAGCAAGATAAGGGTTAACTATCCTGCTTTTTCTCTTTCTAAAGGGCTGTGAATGACCATTTATCATATACATTCTGAAGGACTTTTATTCATGTCAAGGACCTTTTATTCATGTCAGACTGCAAATCACCAACAAATACCCATAAAACTGCAAAAACCACTGTCTGATGCATCAAACTCAGGCGATAGTATAAACATATTGGCACATAAATCCAATTAAGAAAGACTAATGTGTCTTTCGACATGGCAATGGACCACACTAGGTCAGATCAGTGAATATTAATCTATATAAGCCTAGCAGTTCATAGCTCCAGATAAGATGGTATATCATGTCAACAAGTCTGTGGTATGAACACCCTTCTAAACCCCACTTTATATAGAGAAAAGTGGGGTTTAAGGGGGTATACATTATCTGCCTTATTTTTGCTCAAAAACATAGATTGTGTGTACTCGCAAGAACCGCCTCATTAAGGCAGTTCTAAGGAGCACCCACAATCTATATTGAAAGTAGAAATAAGAAAGAGGTTATCATTTTTACCCAAAATTTGTAATTTCTGACACCATGTTGGACACAATTATCTCACAAGAACATGTTTTCCTAATGTAGTCAGAATTATGTGTTGTCAGTACTTGTTAGAATCGCCTCAATGAGGCGATTCTAGCAAGTACCCACAGCATATTTTTTTATAAAAAAATATGAAAAAATATCTCTTTATTATCCTTGTTATCTATCAATCCTTATCTGGCACTATGGAAGTATCCCCAAAAACAGTGGCAATGGCAAAGTGTGTAAACCCAGATCAGTCACCACAGAATGTGGCATCTGATCTGGGTCTACACTGTTTGCTTACAGTACAATAAGGTTTGTAGAACTTACAATAAATAGAATAAAGCATGAAATCCCTTCAACTGGTTAATGAACTTACCTAAAAGTAAAGTTGGAATAGACTCTTGTGTCAAGCACAGGTTTAAAGTTCGGGAGCTGATTCAGTATTTATCTGGACAAGACAGCTATCAAATTGTTGCTGCAGGCAGGCATTTATTAGCTGAAGAACTCTGTTTGGTTTTGATTCTAAGGGCCTTGTCAGCCCTATTTAGCCATACTGAACACACAGAATCTTCAATTTTATAGCTTCGGACACGTTACGATAACACGCCCGTGCATTATAATGCATATTTTTACGTCTCCAAAATGGTCAATTTTCTGATGAAAATTTGTGATATTATTCTTATTTATATTCAAAACATAGATTATGGGTGCCCGTTAGAACCGCCTCATTGAGGCGGTTCTAACGAGTACCCACAACCTATGTCTATGAGCAGAAATAAGGAAAATAATGTATACCCCCTAAACCCCAGTTTTCTCTGTATAAAGTGGGGAGTAAGGGGGTGTTACACAGACTTGTTAGCATGATGAGGTCCATTTCCATTTTCTGGGGTTTGTTAGGAGTTTAACAGCCCAGCCAACATTATTTAGGTCAACTCAACCCAGTCAGTTTACCTAGCCACACTTTTCACAGGTGGACTAATACATTAACCAATTGTATACTAGTGGACTCTTCCATTGCCCATCGGGGCTTGAAGAAATAGATGATGATGCTTCCATGCAAAGCTGAAATCGACCCGCACACAAGTACTGGAAACCGGTTAGATGATCTAAGCCTGCCCAGGCAAAGTGGTGCGAGTCGGCCCGTCCATGCTTGTTAACCCTATTGGTTTCATGGGGCTGGAGCGCTTGAGATGTCATTTCATCTCAATGTCGGGTAAAAGTCCCACAAAATCGGAAGCGATGTCTCCAAAATGACCTTTACAGTGTTGACGGGGACGTAAACCTCAAATCAAACAAACAAACTTCAATTGCTTTATGTTGGACAAGTCCATTTGTCATATAAGGAGTGTCAGGCCTATTTTTTCGTTTTTATTCTATTTTTGATGAAAAATTCTGGTAGCGGCATCTGATCTGGGCCTGTACTTTTTGCCAAGGTACCCCTTTAGAGGTATCCCGCATGCAATGGGTTAACATTTTACAAGTAAAGTGCACATTCTTTCACCAGGAACTGACAGCTGCTCTTCGGCAGAAGGCAGAGAATGATTGCTCGAAAGATTTTGAGACCAATTTCCACAAAATACTGCTGACTTAGCAGGTATTGAACCATCAACCTTCTGACTATCAGTTACATCATCAAGTCGGTGAAATGAACACCCCCTTAACCACACTTTATATAGACAAAACTGGGGTTTATTGTTTATTTGTTTGATTTGAGATTTAACGACCCAATCAACACTGTATAGGTCATTTTGAAGATGTTGTTTCCAATTTTGTGGGTCTTTTACCTGACATTGAGATGACATGACATCTCAAGCCCTGACGCCTAATGAAACCAATAGGGTTTATAAGCATGGACTGTCCAACTCCCACCCCTTTGCCTGGGAGGGCTTAGATCCTCGAAGCCGTTCACCACTATTCACGTGCGGTAGGTTTCAGCTCTGCGTGGAAGCATCATGCAGCCCATGTATTTCTCCAAGCCCCGATGGGTGGGGGCCGTAAAAAAACAGGTTATACATGGGTATACAATTTGTTTCTTATTTCTGCTCCAATACATAGGCTGTGGGTAATCCTTAGAACTGCCTCAACCAGGCGGTTCTAATGAGTACCCGCAACCTATGTATGAAAAATATTTCAGATTTTCATCAGAAAAGTGGCCATTTTGAAGAAGTGAAAAATACACAATGTCGCATGTACATGTATGTGGGTTAACCCTTGTCCTGCTAATCCCGGATATGCATTATCTTTGAAACAATGTAGATCCAGATCAGATGGCTTCTGACGAAGCCATCTGATCAGGATCTACATTGTTTGCCATTCAGATTGTGAATTTGTTGCAATAATTTGCATCAAATAATCTGATTGGCTGATAATCAGTAGTGTGTGTGGCATATATGAATATTCAGCAGGACAAGGGTTAAGTTCATGTCCAGCTGGTCAGCTGAACATATTTTGTCTAAGGCAGATTTAGTCCTTGTAAGTGGTTTACCCATTTGGTACCAGAAACCCCAAAATGGGTACCCTGGCAAAGAGAGCAGGCCCAGATCAGACGCCGCAGAATGCGGCACCTGATCAGGACCTACACTGCAGAAATTCAGCCATTTTCCAAATGAATTTTGAAGAAAACACTACTATCCCTGCTAGCATTCTACATAAATCTACAGCGGGCCGTTAGCGGCCCGTCAGCTACCCTGACGGGCCGCTAACGGCCCGCTGTAGATTTATGTAGAATGCTTACTGGGATATATATATATGAAGGAAGATTCCATTGGTACAAAAAGGGTTAACCTATAGTACAGTGCAGGTTCTACAGAGGAATGTGATTACCATGATTATGATATTTATTGTATGAATTTGGACAGGATAGGCCTGAGCAAAACAGTATAAACCCACAAAACATGGCATCTCATCAGATCTACCCTGTTTGCCACTCAATCAGCTAATTTTAGACACCACATTAACACTGGATAGGAAATTGTACTTGTTCAAATTTTAGAACAAGCATCCCAGCAGGCACACTTCACTAGGGCAACGTCAAATCAACGTCCGTGCAACGTCGTAGATGTGACGTTGCATAAACATCATGATGTTGTACCGACGTTTATGTGACGTCATAATTACGTCATGTGCCTGTTGGGATGTTAGGGAGTTGATGAGTCAGAATATTTAGGGTAAATATTGTAGTCTACTTCATCAGAGGTATAAAGCCTGTAGAAAACAGAGAAAACCCCTATATCCCACCAGAAAGCATTTCTGTGCATTTCACAACAAATCCACAATATTTTCTGTCTGGAATAAATAGAGCCAAAAAGCAGAAATCCTATGCAGAGAGGAAGACAACTGCCCTTGACTACTGAAAATATTTCATGATCAATCTCTAAGTAATCAAAACATCATGTAAACAAGTCAGTGTTAAGAAACCCCTTGTAGATCTAATTTTATCTCGTGAAAAGTGGGATTTACAGGAACAAACATTATTATTACTGCTTGAAAACACAGATTATGAATACTTGTTAGGTGGTTCTTAAAAGCACCCACAACCTATGTTTGGAGCATAAATAACAAAAATATCGCAAATTTTCATCAGAAAAATAAAAGTTTTGGGAATATGACAGAAGGCACTATGTCACATGAAGATGTTACCATAACGAGAATTTACATCATCCAGGTCACCAGTTAGGCATACACCTAACCCAGTCACCACTGGCCTAGTGGTGGGGGATATATGAGTCCAAGGAAATTGTCATCATGAAAACACGCCTATATAATTTAAACCCCCTTGAACCCTACTTTTATATAGTAAAACTGGGGTTTCCGGGGGTAAACCTAATTTTTATTATTTCTGCTCCAACATATAGATTGTGGGTACTCGTTACAACCGCCTCGATGAGGCGGTTCTAATGAGTGCCCACAATCTATATTTGAGCAGAAATAAGAAAAATATCACAATTTTTCATCTTAAAATTTTCAATTTTTCGGCGATAAAGGTGGCAATGTATTTGTATAGATGTGTTTGCGTAATGACAATATGTCAGATGAAAACCTTTGGAAGCAGAGAAAGCACCAAAAGATTGGAAAGTATAACCATGCTTGATGGATTCAGCTTTTATTCCTATTACTAAAATAATCTTAAGATGTGCAGCATCTCTCTTACCACAATACATAAATCTTAAATAGAGAAGTCCAAACCTTAAGACCTAGGGATGAAGTAAACTCGGTAGAGCCTTGTTTCCAACAAAATATGTTTATACTCAGGGTTGGATTTCTCTGTATGGAGACCAATGTTCGAACCTACAGTCAAACCTGTATTCAGCAAGCACCTAAGGGATAACCAAAATGTGCTTGCTTTGGCCAGGTGCTTGCTTAATACAGGTGAATAATAATGCATTTGCCATTTTGGGGAACCAAAAGCTCAGTTGCTTAAGACAGGTTGGTTGCTTAATACAGGTGGCCACTATGACAGGTTTTACTATATATATCTTGCATATTTGTGTCTACTTAAATTGAAGATCATGGAATAGCTGTCCTGGCCGTCCTCAAGGAAATAAATGTGTCACATCTAGTTTATTTCCTCTTAATTTCCTCTGTGAAATAAAACCAGTAAACTATGCAAAGTGTATGCAAATGAAATGAATGTTTAAGTACCTGATATGGCAAAGCATTAGAAGAAAACCTAAAGGCCTATTGATAATATAGAATGGATAGCCTCACAAGAGGTTGCTACTTTTAAGGAGAATGGATACACCTTCAGGGGAGGCAACTCTTTAAAAAATCAAGATCGCTCACCTGAATGTCACTGTCTCCAGTACATTCTATTTTTAGCTCTGGTGGCCATCTTGTTTGTCAGAGCAGAACCATCTTAGCTGTTTTGGTAGGGTGTCACCTAAGCAACATCCCTGTGAAGTTTGAATCAACTTGACACAAGGGTTAGGAAGAGTTCGCATTTGAAGAAAAGTTACTATGTTTTCAATTTTTAACTCTGGAGGTCGTATTGTTCATCGGAGCAGGTTTATTTTAGCCATTTCGGTAGACAGTGACTGTCATCTAAGCAACAGTCCAATGAAGTTTGAATGAAATTGGCCCAAGGGTACAGGAGGAGCTCTCATTTGCAGATTTTTTCTATTTTTAGCTCTGGTGGCCATTTTGTTCATCAGAGCCAAATGATTTTAGCTATTTTGGTAGGGAGTCACCTGGGCAACATTCCTGTGATGTTTGAATCAAATTGGCCCAAGGGTTTAGGAGAAGTTTGTGTTTGAAGCAAATTAACATTTTTCTAGTTTTAGCTCTGGTGGCCATTTCGTTCATTGGAGCGGAATCTATTTAGCTATTTTAGTATTTTAGTCATCTAAGCAACATTCCTATAAAGTCTGAATGAAATTGGCCTAGTCTAGATTTTAGCTCTGGCGGCCATCTTGTACATCAGAGTGGAACAATTTTACCTATTTTCGTATGGAGTGACCTACCTAACATTCCTGTAAAGTTTTGAATCAAATTGGCCTAAGGGTTAAGAAGGAGTTTGTGTTTGAAGCAAATTTACAATTTTTTTCTATTTTTAGCTATGGCAGCCATTTTGCTCATCAAAGCAGAACCGGTTTAGCTATTTCGGTAGAGGGTCACCTAAGCAACATTCCTATGAAGTTTGAAAGAAATTGGCCCAAGGGTACAGGAGGAGTTGTCGTTAAGATTTTTCTATTTATAGCACTGGTGGCCATCTTGTTTGTCAGATCAGAACGATTTTAGCTACCGTATTCACCCTAATTACCGCACCATGCTCTTGTTTTTTTCAAAAACGTGTCAACAAATCACGTTGAAAAATCTACCTAATTAGCGCACACTCGATGCGAAAACACTAGCTTTCGAGATGATGCATACTGATATTTAATGGGATGGAAAAGGATACTAAAGCATTGCCTTCACTGTTGAAGAAATAACGTTAGGTTTTTTTTATAGATTTACTGTGAGAGTGTCTAAGGGGATGTTACTGTAAAGTGTATTCTTATGTATTTCCTTTTCAAAAATAGCTTTGGTTTGCGCTTATAGGAGCATGTGCGGTTATTAGGGCGAATACAGTATTTTGGTAGGGAGTCACCTGGGCAACATTCCTGTGAAGTTTTAATCAAATTGGCCCAAGAGTTTAGGAGTTCATGTTTGAAGCAAATTTCGATGTTTTTCTGTTTTTAGCTGTAGCGGCCATATTGTTCATCGGAGCTGAACGATTTTAGCAATTTTGGTAGAAGGTCACCTAAGCATCATTCCTTTGAAGTTTGAATGAAATTGGCCAAGGGGTTTGGGAGAAGTAGCCATTTAAATGTTTTTCTATTTTTTAGCTCTGGTGGCCATCTTGTTCATCAGAGCAGAACCATTTTAGCTATTTTGGTAGAGGGTCACCTAGGCAAATTTCCTATGAAGTTTGAATGAAATTGGCGAAGGGGTTTGCGAGGAGTAGTCATTTAAAGATTTTTCTATTTTTAGTTCTGGTGGCCATATTGTTCATCAGAGCAGAACCATTTTAGCTATTATGGTAGGGAGTCACCTACCTAATATTCCTGCGAAGTTTAAATAAAATTGGCCAAAGGGTATAGGAGGAGCAGTCCTTTAAAGAAATTGTTGACGACGGACGACACATGATGGACGACAGACATTGACCGATCACAATAGCTCAACATGAGCACTTCGTGCTCAGGTGAGCTAAAAACACTATTTGTCTCCCTTACCTATAGGGGTCTTTCTTACCTTAATGAGTCGATCCCTTCTTCAGAGGGGCCAAAGTTTACAGGAAAGCTGTTAGTTAGACAAGTTATTTGCCTTGTCAACAAGAGCTCCGCAAGCGGGGCATTATACCCCCGTAGCAAGTTAATATTTGTTGGACCAAAACCTTGAAACAATAAGAACTGCTCAATACATGGTTTAACTACATAAAAATTATCAAGTTAAGAAGCCTCCGTGGTGTTGTGGTTACGCTAATCGCCTTGAAAACCAGAGATCACAGGATCGATCCCGGGCTTCTCCAGACTTTCAGATGAGTTTTTAAACTGAGGTCCAGTCTCCGTATGACCTTAGCTGTTGGTGGGATGTAAAACTCAAACATTCACTCACTCACATATCAAGTTTCAGCTTGATCGGGTCTAAATTGTAGGAGAAGTTAGCCAGAAACGAAAATGTCTACAGATAACTTCGAAGTTTATATTTATATTTGGTGAACCATTCTCTCTAAACAATATGCACTGCTCCTTATCATAGTAAAACTTAATATCAAGATTTTGCTAGATTGACTGTAACCTGCAGGAGAAGTTAGCCACAAACAAAATGTGTACAGAAATTTTCATAGGGGCATAAGTCGATTATTTTGTTTGTTTTTGTTTTGAGGTTTAACGTCCCCATCAACACTGTATAGGTCATTTTGGAGACGTTGCTTCCAGTTTTGTGTGATTTTTACCCGACATTGTGATGAAATGACATCTCAAACCATGTCGCCCAATGAAACCAATAGGGTTTATAAGCATGAACGGTCGGACTCGCAAAGCTTTGCCTGGGAAGGCTTCGTTCCTCAAAGTGGTTTACCAGTACTTGTGTGCAGTCGGTTTCAGCTCTGTATGGAAGCATCATGCGGCCCATCTATTTCTTCAAGCCCCAATGGGCAGGGGGCCATGCATAACTCGATTAATTTTTGGTGGATGGTAACCTCAAAACAATAAGCAATGCGCCACATTATGGTCCATCACAACAACAAGTACGTGAAATGGACACCCCGGTAAACACCACTGGTTCAATACGAAATTACTTGGGCCCTGTCAAGCGATTTGGGTTTTGGTGATTTTGCCTATGCGAGCAGCGAAGGTTCAGGCGAGCCTGTGCATCCGTGCAGTCTCGCCAGAACCTTCGCTGCTCGCTCATACAAGCAGTGAATCAAGAGGAACCTTCAGACAGAAAGCCCCTCTGAATGGCTGGGCATGCACAGTTAAAATTTGTCATGACGGAATGCTCGAAGACACAAATTCGCTTGATGGGGCTCACTTGATCAATGACAATTTTATTAATTGACACAATTAAAAAGTCATTACCTCACTTGACATCAGTTAATATTGGTTGACCTGATGTTAATATGGATGACAGGATAGTCAATTAATAAACCAGATTCTTAACTGACTATCCTATATTGATGGGAATTTTATCTGTATTAACACCAGGTCAAGTGAGGTCAAAAAATCAATGATCATGTTGTTTAATTATGTCAGTTAATAAAATTGTCATTAATCAAGTAATTTCATATTAATCCAGTTACAGGTCCTCGGCAAAATGTATTGGCCCTCGGACTTCAGCCTCGGGCCAATACAGCACACCTTAGACATACACCTGGGCATATATGAAATTACTTGATTATAAACTATGAATCCAATGAACCCTCGTTTTCAAAAGATATTTCATGGCAATCATTTTTCATGTAAAAATGAAGTTGAAAAAAGGCCATAACTCCGAATAATTGGCAGATTTAACCTGAAATCAAACTTGACCTGTATTTTATGATTATATACCTGTGTATAAATTATGAATCAAATCCATCAAGGTTTTTGAAGGACATGGCACGGAAACCATTTTTCATGTAATAATTAAGTTGAAAAAGGGTGATAACTACATAATTAGCAGATTTAACCTTACCTGTAAATTATGATTATATACCTGCGTACGAAATTTGAATCCAATTCACCAATTTTTTCTAAAGATATTGCATGGAAACCATTTCATACAGGATGTACAGACATACATATGGACAGCGGTGATTATATATGCCCCACCTCCCCCCATTTAAAATGGCGGAGGCATAAAAAAAATTCCTGAAAGTATACATGTACT
Organism: Lucinisca nassula; assembly: GCA_963580285.1. Classification (NCBI taxonomy): domain Eukaryota; kingdom Metazoa; phylum Mollusca; class Bivalvia; order Lucinida; family Lucinidae; genus Lucinisca; species Lucinisca nassula. The sequence goes on from OY757010.1 coordinate 54,630,365, forward strand.
TATAGAACTATGAGCTAATATAATGAAATCAAAAATTGCTGAAGTTGTTGCAGTTTTAACAAATGTACAGAGGTCCCCCGTTATAACGACAGTATCTGTTCCCTATTATTGTACTGTTATAAAGAATTTGCCATTATAAAGAATCCAAGTTAGGAGTATGATAGGTAATAAAAGGCCTTTTCTTCATTATTACTCCAAGAAGCAAATGTAATAGATATTACCGTATTGTGCTTAAAGATTGGGACACCCAAAGTTTTGGGACACGGTTGAAAATCTTGAAAATAATTATTTTTGACAGTCCAAAGATTTGGGACATACTAAAAAATACAAGAAAATTATGTAATTTTTCTTTCCAAAGAATTGGGACAGGTTTATTTTTACGAAAACGTAAGAAGAAAAATGCCGCACATGACGATTTTTATTTTTCAGCTTGTCCTTTGCTTGCCAAATCTTACCGTGATGAAATGAAGATATTCAGAGCCGATTTTATCCAGTAAAAGAATTATTCATCAATATACACCGAATTGAAATTAAAGAATTACAAGCATTAGCATTTCTGATCACCTAATCAATTTATTTGTGTCTGAACATAAATCTGGCAACGATTTTACCGATTCATGGCCGCCATTTTTTAAATCCATATCATGTGACCGCCACGTGACCAGACATGTGGCAGTCGCTTGCAAATTTTTATTATATTTTTTGTTCTGTGTCTTTTTTCGCCATAAATAATATTTTTAAAAGAAAAGAGGATAATAATAATAATAAAAAAAAAAAAAAAAAACGCGGAACAATAAATATATAAAACTACGTCCTCGGCCGATAACTTCAGGGCTAATGCAAGGTGCACTTCTCAATCCTATTTTCTTCTGACGAACCGGAAAAATCATGAAACTTTTTTTATCTTCATTTCAAAATTTTCCATTTTGCATGCTTGCTTATTTGATTTTTTGATAGATTGTTTATTGTTTTCTGCCAGGTCATGGACTGCAGGCTTTTTTCCGGCAATGTCCCGCGAAGACTATACATACGGAAAAAGCCGATCGGTGATTTTTGAATTGATATAAATCGCCGCCTACAAACCACTGCTACCATTTTTCTGCACGCGATTGGTAAATGACGTCATCCGACGTCAGCACTCCCACACGTGTTTAATGTCATTGTGTGTATCTCTTTCATAAAATAAAATGTTTAGAACCGGTAAAAAATCTTTTCTCGATAGCTAAACGGTTGTGAATAGAGGTGGATAGAAAACCAGCGCTTTGCACAGCCCCCCGAATTATCCCCAGAAGCTCCGTGTCAATAACCAACAACAGCGTTCGACTTTTCCCGCCCATCGTCTGCTATTTGGCGCCAAAACATAACCATTCATGAGATCGCAGAAAAGTCCGTTTTTATTATGAAAATATCTTCCTTTAGATGTAGCTAATTGTCTGAGGAGCAATTAAATCATTTTCACATTGATTGTGGATTAAATTTTATGATTGGCGGATAAACGCCAATTAGAGACATAACTTGACCATATTTTCACACCTTATCGACACGCACCGCAGGGTGGCAATTATATGACAGGGATTAACAATAGTGTAATACTTGAACCATAATAAATACACAGATGGTTTGTTTCTGAATTGACAGTGCAGTAATTATTGCGATTTACTTACTGGTCTAGTTTTACTCAAAAAGACTGACAGTTGTAGACGATTTTTTTGGCGTCATAACTTGATAAGGCCCAAAGCTCAGATCAGTTAGATGTTTTCTCTTGTCGATATGCGCCAATACTTTTTGGCTTTTGCGGCGCATTGCGACTACCCCTTCGACCCCAAACCAAAGTTTTGGGACACCTAAAAATATAATTATTTTTCATCGACCTAAATATTGGGACAGCTCAAAAAGTAATTATTTTTTTCTGTCCCAATTTTTAAGCACAATACGGTAGTTAGAATCGCCTCACCAACTCCAAGAAACAAATGTTATAGACATTTGTTAGAATCGCCTCGCTGAGGCGATTCTAACAAATATCTATTACATTTGTTTCTTGGAGTATTGGATTACAAGATCCTTTCATGACTATGGACTCGATTTGTGCATTTCCAACCCGAGGGAAGCCCATGCCGCTCTGAACCGAGGCTGATCCTTTAGCTAAGTAGTCATCCCATTCAAATTGGTGTTATAAAGAGTTTTGCCGTTATATCGAATGTCGGTATAAAAAGGGTTGACTGTATACAGTGTCCAATGTTTTATAGATACTACACTTCCATTAAGAAGGCTGTATAAGTCTTCAATACACATTCTCCCACCGAGACCATTTGTTCTAATACAGCCACACTCTCGGGACAAAAGATCAAATGAGTTTCAGTTGGAATGTCAAATATAAGAATTGGGTAGACGCTCTTACTTATTTACTGCGAACAATATCTTTGAACGTCCATATCTATTTTATCACCAAAACAGCGATATATATCAGTCTGTATTTAATCTAGATAGTATTTCTCACAGCAATAAATGTTATTGTAGATTGTCATGCTAGGAATATCAATAACGAAACCAAACTGCAATTCTCAGATTGCAAACCAAATACAGTTGAACATCAATAGTTTGAACATCTTTTGGACTATGGGACTATGAGAATTGATTGAGACCTCCGTGGAATGAACACCCCCTAAACCCCACTTTATATTATATAGAGAAAACTGGGCTTTACAGGGGTATACATTATTTTTCTTACTTCTTCTCCAAGACACAGGTTGTGGGTACTCGTTAAAACCGCCTCATTGAGGCGGTTCTAACTAGCACCCACAACCTATGTTTGCAGTATAAACAAGACAAATATCACAGATTTTCACTGGAAAAGTCGTCATTTTGGAGATGTGAAAAAATGCAGTATGTCGCATTGGCATGTTATCATAATGAAGAGTTTGAACACCTTTTGGACTATGGGAATTTGTTCAAGACAGGGGTAGTTTGAGCCACTGAGGGTTAATCATAGTCCCAGATCAGGGAATGTAGAGCCTAATGGTCATACATACATCTGTTCAATCTTCTACAAAATAAAGGTACCGTCAAAACCCTAAAAATTTTGACAACTTGCTTTAATTCTCCTAAAATTTTAACAAGTTTTTTTCGCCATCCAGCAAGGGGGCCAAGAAGTTGAGATAGAATGGCAAACGAACAGTGTAGACCCAGATCAGACTGCTCCTTCAGGTTTGGGTCTGCACTGTTTGCTTAGGCCTGTCTGTCCCAATACTTAACACCATTATGGTATGTGGTGTTACTCATTAGAAAAGCCCCATCAACTTGATTCTAATGAGTACACACAACATAGTAGTATTACATTTTCAAGATAAAACAAGAAGTCCAGATTCAGCCAAAACTGGCTCAAGTGGATGAGGCTGATCATGAAGTTAGATTGTGCCATGTTGGTACGGTAAATGACCAATTAATTCAAACAGTAAAAAATAAATACTGATCCGGGTGTTCGATTTTTTAGAAAATATCAGATCGAAAATTTATCAGTGTTCGAAATATTTGATACACCGAACACAATCTTAACTTATCAAAAATTAATTGCTTATAAAATAGCCTTTCTTTGAGAGAGCATGTCTTCAAGGTGTCAAAAATTCACAAACTGCATGAGAAACAGTGCAGATCCAGATCAGAAACCATGTGATCCAGATCTATACTGTAGGGATTTAAGTTTGTTTGTTTTGTTTGATTTGAGGTTTAACGTCCCCGTTAACACTGTAAAGGTCATTTTGGAGACGTTGCTTCCGATTTGTGGGCCTTTTACCCGACATTGAGATGAAATGACATCTAAAGCCCTGCCACCCAATGAAACCAATAGGGTTTATAAGCATGGACGGGCCGACTCACACCGCTTTGCCTGGGCAGGCTTAGATCCTCTAAGCAGTTAACCAGTACTCGTTTGCGGGTTGGTTTCAGCTCTCGGTGGAAGCATCATGCATCCCATTTATTTCTTCAAGCCCTGATGGGCGGGGACGGAAAAGTAGGGATTTTTGTGAACAGCCAGAAAATGGTGAATAATGTAAGTAGGTGTAAGTAATACAGACAGCATATCAGATTGCGCTGATGCACAGGCTGACTTTAGTCCTCAATTTGAGCTTGGACTTTTGCGGTGACTATAGGTGTAATGCAAGTACCACTGCAGCTAGGGCACAGCAATTCCTTTGAATCTGTGTGTGCGTCAAGCAGGCCCCTCTAAACCTGCTCACCATGGTGGCCAAATGGATTGCTCCTCTCTGTGAACAGCCAAGTTTGTTTGTATTGTGGATGCACACTGCAAAGGCTGTTGTCATTCTTCCGTCACCCTCCGACTCAAGCGAATGGCCTACCATGGGAAAATGGTATTAAAACATTTTGCTCATGTTCTGCTGAGCACGGTACAGAGGCATTTCATTTTGGTCAGAACAGATAAGAAAAATCTTCCATTGAATTGCATCAGACTGTGTTCAATATTTTATAGAACTACGTTTCCTTTTCCGTGACCCTGACAATCCGCACGTGATTAGAAGCTATAAATATCACTTATAGTGCAGAACCCTTTGATCTATAAATAGATACAGTCAGTGTTTGCAGGGGGTCTTTAAATGCGAGTTCATTATGTAATTTTATCACCAGTTAAGTCATTAAATGTTAACATTTTATAAATCTTTAAATTTGAAACAAATTGAATTATCCCTATTCTATCCCTTTAAAATGGGCGAGCCTATTTGTGATTTTAGGAATAACCAGTGTATCTTGTACAGAAATTGATTTGTTTGGAGCAAATTCTTTTCTTAAACATAGCCCACATCTAGGAAAAAGATGATTGAGCTACTGTTCATTTCAAGGACTCGTTCACATGATGTCATCTGCACTTTTTGGACTCTTTGGTGGATCGTGAAAAAATTTGAAACAAATTTAGGATATTGCAGCAATTCCTCAACACGTACGTATTTTCAGGATTTTTATTGTAATAAATTTATTCTAGGATGGTATCCCATGACCAAAAGACTTAGACTAGATAAAGAAGTAACACATGAATCAGGCTATTTTGTTTCTTTTTCTCTATTTAAAATGAGGCAATTCTAACAAGTACCAACAACATTTTTTTTTAAATTAACGAAAATTATCCATTAAGGAAAATAGGAATACCTGGCAGATTTTTCCGCCATTTTTCAAAGGGGGACAACTTTCGCGACTTCCTGTTAACTTTTCTATAAGGCCTGCCCCACTGAAAAAGGGGTCTACTCTTAAAGGAAAGAATTTGCTCCTGAGGAGTTTACCCCTATTAACATGGGAGACAAATCACATGCAGGAGTTGCCTCCCCTGAAGGTGTTTCCATTCCCTTTAATAATCCTAACTATTCCTTCTTATCTGGGAGTTATCACGTTATACACTAGTCATTTGTAACCTGGCCCCAACACCTACGGGGATGGGTTGGTGATAGCGGGGCTAATGTGCAGGATAGTTGCCCTGTTTTCCCCCGCAGTGCCGGGATAATGCAGGGGTTTTGATTTTATGCAAACATACCCCAGTAGAATTAACTATTATAAACAGCGGGGCAATGACATTCAGGAGGTCCCCCGCAGTGCAGGGCTTCTAGCAGGGCTGTGAAAAGTGAAAAGTCATTGTCCCTGCTATTCCCCGCAGGTGGGGTGGGGGGGGGGGGTGGTTACACATGACTGATGCATTATCTTAAGTCATACCTTTGCCCTTCTGTTTGTCACCATCTCCAGATTGGCTGTCATCAGTTTCTTCTGCGGGGTCTGGTGGCTTAGAGTTTGTGTGAACTAAACTCAGTTTATGACACACTTCAAATGCCTGGCCAATAGTTCGAACAATTCGCATAGCTTCTTCCTACAAATGGAGTGAAGTCCTTTAACCCTTATCTTGCTGTTCACGACAACCCCTATCTTTGCAAACAGTGTAGATCCAGATCAGATGGCTTCTGAAGAAGCCATCTGATCAGGATCTACACTGTTTGGCATTCAGTTAATGAATTTGTAGAAATAAATTGCATCAAGTAATTTGATTGGTTGATAGACAGAAATGGGTGTGGCTTCAATGAATATTCAGCAAGATTCTGAAACAAAGTACTGACGGAACTCGCAGGTTGATTGTTTCTGAATATAGGATGGAAAACACGGTCCTGAACTTAGGACATTTTATTCAACCCTTGAATTCCTATACGACAAGCAAACAAAGCAGACTCTGATCAGATGCGGCTGATCCGGTGTCTGTGTGCCAATTTGGCACTTCAGGATGCTAGGCCTATTGGGTTATACTTTTCAAAACTGAAAGACACTTTCTGGTACTTGCAGGTAAAAGGGTTTACAAAGTATGTGTTATTTTCTTTTCATTTAAGCATGAGGCAGTTCGAATGCGGTTTTGAGCATAAATATGTAAGATGTCCCAAGCGTTCACCAGATTTACCGTGTCTGCTGTAATATGCATAGTATTTTATATGATACATCTTCTTTAAATCCTATATTAAGACCACCTTTGGAACTGTACAAAAGTGGTCTTTAAGACAAATAAAGTCTAAGTCTATCCTACTAAATAAGCTTTTTAAAGCAAAATTAGTCTTAATTTTAGGTGGTCTTAATAGCAGAATTTCACTATATAGCTGATAACAATTTGGAATGCAAGGTTTTGCAACCTGCAGGGCTAAAAGATCACTTTAACATGCAATCTATTATACTTTTGCAATAAAGAGGCACAAATCGCTGATTTGCATTTATTTAGGAACTTTTTTCTTTTCCTTTCGGGGTCCTTATGCCAAATTTGGACTTGTACGGTTCAATCAAACATGCCCAAAGCTGGCATAAAGAACATACAGCTGTGCTTAACAGTGTGCTAAATAGGACTTTTTAGGGCTAGTTTTCATGTTTAGAATGAAATGTTTAACCCTTGTCCAGCTGAGCCCAGATACGCCTTATCTTTCAAACAATGTAGATCCAGATCAGATGGCTTCTGAAGAAGCCATCTGATCAGGACCTACATTGTTCTGAATGTGAATTTATTGCAATGATTTGCATCAAGTAATCTGATTGGTTGATAATCGGTAGTGGGTGTGGCAGATTAAAATATTCAGCAGGACAAGGGTTAAGTGCACTGTGCCCTTACTATGGCAAATACTGCATGCCTTTTCTGATATCATGTTGGACACCACTGTCTCATGTGGGCATGTTGGACATCACACAACTATCTCATATGGGCATGTTAGACACCACTATCTCATTTGGACATGTTGAACACCACTATCTCATAATGGTCATGACAGACACAATTACCTCATATGAATATGTTGGACACCATTATCTTATATGTTGGACTCTTAGTTTCTTTTATGGACAGGTTGGACACCATCACCTCATATGGACATGTTGGACACGATTATCTGATATGTACATATTGGACACCATTATCTTATATGGACATGTTGGACACCAATATCTTCTATGGACATGTTGGACACCATTATCTTGTATTGGACATGTTGGACACCATTATCTTTTATAGACATGTTGGAGACTAAGGCCGGCACGATTAATCGTATAATCGATTAATCGATCGATAAATACCACAAAAATGATTATCATTTCTGATTTGCTTTTAATTGATTACTTGATAGGTACAATTTACTACCCAAAGTTATGCCTAAAATAGCTGGATGAGTGGCAAACAGTGCAGACCCTGATGAGACGCCGCATTCTGCGGCATCTCATCTGGGTCTACACTGTTTGCTCAGGCCTGTCTGTTCAAATCTACATATGGTAAAGTGCAACATTTGGTACGAGTCATGCTCAGACAGAAAGCCAGATAGGTAAAATTATGACAAAAACCTCAGCGATTACTAATTGATTATCGATCGCAATGACAGGACTGATAATCGATTATCTTTTCAGCTCTGATTAGCCAGCTCTATTGGAGACCATTATCTTGTTTGGACATGTTGGACACCATTATCTTCTATGGACATTTTGGACACCAATATCTTATATGGACATGTTTGATACCATTATCTTATATAGGCATGTTGGACATCAGTATCTTCTATGGACATATTGGACACCAATATCTTATATGGACATGTTGGATATCATTATCTTATATGGACATGTTGGACACCATTATATTATATGGACATATTGGACACCACCATTCAGTTAGCAAGCTCCTGCCAATATTCTCCAGGATGACAACATAAACCTATCTTATATTTTCAGTAATATTAGTCACTTGACCTTTTTGTTCCTGTTTAACCCTTGTCCTGCTGAGTATTTAAATATGCCACACCCACTTTCAATTTTCAACCAATCAAATTACTTGATGCAAATTATTGCAACAAATTCACAATCTGAATGACAAACAAGAAGAAGCCATCTAATCGGGATCTACATTGTTTGTAAAGTTAAGGCATATTCGGGCTCAGCAGGGCAAGGGTTAATGGAACATTAACAAATGACTCATTCATCATATTACTCCAGTCTGTTCAAATATAGTTTGTTTCACATCAAATGACTTCTATGGTCTTTTTCTAGAATATTCAACTTTCATGCCAAAAATGCATTCTAGACATATGAAAGATGCCATTTCAGCACATGGGTGTTCTATCGCAATGAGCTAGATTTTGCAAGCACATTATAACTTCACTTTGCAGTCATGAGTCCTAGAATGTGTACCAAAAGAGAAGTACATGAACATGTTTAACAATGCACTGATAATCAATAGCAGGGATACCTACTTTTTGTCCTGGTGTATGCCTACCTTTTTGTAAGATTTGAACACATTGCATTTGAAGACATTACTTGGTCCATCTCTGGCAATGTAACTCCAGATCTTCAGGTCCTGGGAGTCATGTGACACATAAAATATCCTGCAAGTAGCCAGACCAGGGCCCAGTTGTTCAAAGCATCGTTAGCTTAACGAGCTCGTTAGCAGTCATATTGTTAACTGTTCTAGCAAGTACAATATCGAAAATTTTGGCATTTTTGCCGAAAAAATGTGAGCAGCTTTTGCATCCGCAAAAGCTGCTCACATTTTTTCAGCAAAAATTTCAGCATATTTGCCATATTTAATGATCAAAGTTTTAACGATACATTAACTAACGATGTCGTTAGTTTTGAACAACTGGGCCCAGAAATCCATCTTGTTAACAAGTTTGTGTAATGAACACTCTTGTAAACCCCACTTCATAAAGAAAGAAGTTGGGTTTGCTGGTGGAAAACATTAATTTCCATATTTTAGCTCTAAAATGTAGAGTGTGGGTACTAGTTGGAACTGCCTCAGAGAGACAATTCTATGTGCACATCGGCTCCGGCCAATAGGGGCTTGAAGAAATATATGGGCTGCATGATGCTTCCACGCAGAGCTGAATCCGGCCCGCACACTAGTACTGGTAAACCGCTTAGAGGATCTAAGCCTGTCCAGGAACCGCGGTGTGAGGCGGACCATCTATGCTGATAAACCCTATTGGTTTCATTGGGCGACAGGGCTTGAGATGTCATTTCATCTCAATGTCGGGTAAAAGTCCCACAAAAATGGAAGCAATGTCTCCAAAATGACCTTTACAGTGTTGAGGGGGACGTTAAACCTCAAACAAAAAACAAAATAATGTGCACATAGTTACAATGTCCATGAAATGAACACCCCACTAAGCCCACTTTATATAGAGAAAACTGGGGTTTAGAGGGGTACACATTATTTTTCTTACTTCTGCTCCAATACATAGGTTGTTGGTACTTGTAAGAACCGCCTCAATGAGGTGGATCTAATGAGCACCAAAAAGCTATGTATGAAGTATAAATAAGCAAAATATCACAGATTTTCCTGAGAAAAGTAGTCACTTTGGAGATGTGACAAAAATGCACTATGTCGCACGGGTGTACAGCCAAACATATACATTATTACTACAGTAACTTGATTAACTTCATTGTATCATGTTGAGTCAATGGCTTCATTGTATCATGTTGAGTCAATGGCTTCACTGTATCTGTTGAGTCAATGGCTTCATTGTACCATGTTGAGTCAATGGCTTCATTGTATCATGTTGAGTCAATGGCTTCATTGTCTCATGTTGAGTCAATGGCTTCATTGTATCATGTTGAGTCAATGTTTCCAAATCATATTATAACATGATATGTGTAATGTCCAGTGTGATGTCTAAGATCTGGAAACATCCCAGTGATGTGATACCGTGTTGCAGATCAAGTTACTATGGTGGTAACTTGTTTGTTTGTATTGGAGTTTAACAGTCCAGTCAACACTATTTTAGGTCATTTTTGAGCCGGTCAGTTTACCTATCCACACTTTTCCTGGGCAGGCTTATATATAAGCGGTTCACCAAAACAGTGCACATTCTTTTGCCAGAAACTGGAAACTGCCCTTCTTGAATCAGTGGAAGGGAGCGAATGACCGTAGAAAAGATTTCATGATCAATCTCCACGAAAGAATGTTGCCGACCCCGGCATGTATCTAAACCACGTCCTCCTGATCACCAGTCAGACGCGCATCCGACCGAGCTACTGAGGCCGGCACTATAGTGGTAATATGTTGATTATAAACATATTCTTTTCTTCCAATAAAGTTATTTTTCCAACCTAATTACATGGGAAATTTTAATGTCATGTTTTGCATGTAAACTTGTAATGCTTCATTTTTTTTTGTGTGGTTGCATGCTACATATGACTGCAGCCGGCCTCGGTAGCTCAGTCAGATGCCCATCTGACTAGTGATCAGGAGGATGCGGGTTCGATACCTGCCGGGGTAGGCAACATTCTTTCATGGAGATTGATCATAAAAAATCTTTTCTATGGTCAGTCTCTCCCTTCCGCTGATTCAAGAAGGGCAGTTGGCAGTTTCTGGCGAAAGAATGTGCACCGTACTGGTTATCTGCTTATATGTAAGCCTGCCCAGAAAAAGTGTCCATAGGTAACTGACCGGCTCAAAAATGACCTAAAATAGAGTTGATTGGGCCGTTAAACTCAAAAACAAACAAACAAAACATATGACTGCTTTCTGAACTGCAACAAATGCCAAAGATCAGACTTAGCCTCATTTAAGGGGATGGGGTGATTTGGAATTGAAGAAGGTAACATGATACATGATTCTGTATTTTCGCATTAGAAAACTGGTAGTTGACAGCAGAGTTTTTTAAAAGAAACACTTAAATTCTGCAATAAACCCAGAACCTTCCTCCTTATTTCTAGGAGGATTCCATTTTAAAATTTCGGCGTGGCAGGATTTGTTATCTTTAAGATTTGGAAAATAGCTGAACTCCTTGTAAACAATGTGGGCTCTGATCAGACATACCAGGTTCTGTGGTTTCTGATCTGGGCCTGCACTGTCTGCCAGTATCTACATATTTAATTTATTTTATTAAGACTAACCAACTTACCAGCCCCCACCCACTGGGGCTTGAAGAAATATATGGGCTGCATGATGCTTCCACTCAGAGCTGAAACCGACTGCACACGAGTACTGGTAAACGGCTTAGAGGATCAAAGCCTACCAGGCAAAAAGGTGTTTGTCGGACCGTCCATGCTAATAAACCCTATTGGTTTCATTGGAGGACAGGGCTTGAGATGTCATTTCATCTCAATGTCGGGTAAAAGTCCTACGAAATTGGAAGCAATGTCTCCAAAATGACCTATACAGTGTTGACAGGGGCGTTAAACCTCAAATCAAACAAAACCAACCAACTTATCAGACAAAGTTCTGGGCATTTTGTTTTCAGTTTAACAGTTCTGTCAGCACTATTTAGGTCATATCAAGCAAGTCATTTTACCACACCACACATTTCCTGGACAGGCTTATACATACCATGGTAAGTGAACCCTATCCAGTACAGTACAAACTGAAAACTTCCCTTCTTGAATCAACTAGAAATGCGTCCATAGGACACGGATGCCCCCGCCCGAAAATATGTCTATGTTCGTATTCATCCATAGAAAGTTATTGACAGTGTTTAAGTTTTGGACCCTTTTTATGCCATTTGACCTCCAAGTATGACCTTAGAGGTACGGATCTGGGTTTGCAGGTGACACATTGTCTCATGATGGTTAACATTTCTTCAAAATAATTTCAAAATCCATCCAAAAATAAGTAAGATATTGGCTGCGTTTAAGTTTCGGACCCATTATTTGACCTTTCACCTCCAAGTATGACCTTGACCTTGGAGGTACGGACCTGGATTTTGCATGTGACACATCGACTGATGATGGTTAACATTTCTACAAAGTAATTTCAAAATCCATCCAGAAATAAGAAAGTTAATGACTGCGTTTAAGTTTCGGACCCTTTTTTTGACCTTTGACCTCCAAGTATGACCTTGACCTTGGAGGTACGGACCTGGGTTTTGCAGGTGACACATCGACTCATGATGGTTAACATTTCTCCAAAATAATTTCAAAATCCATCCAGAAATAAGAAAGTTATTGACTGCGTTTAAGTTTCGGACCCTTTTTTTGACCTTTGACCTCTAAGTATGACCTTGACCTTGGTGGTACGGACCTGGGTTTTGCACGTGACACGTCGTTTCATGATGGTTAACATTTCTGCCGAGTAATTTTAAAATCCATCAAGAAATAAGGAAGTTACTGACTGCGTTTAAGTTTCGGATGCACGGACGGACGGACGCACGGACGGACGCATGGACGAACGGACGGACGGACAGGGGCAATGCTATATGCCCTTTCCACCATTCTTCGAATGGCGGGGGCATAATAAAAGTGTGAGAATGAACACGCAATCTAAACAAAAGAATGTGACATGTGGAAGGTAAAGAACCCAGTATTTCCTGACCACCTGTCAGACCCACATTCAACAGCCCAAAGGTGGTCTTAATATAACAATATTATTATTTATAATAACAAGAGGTATCAAAGAGGTGAGAAACATGGCAGTTACAGTAACAGTTTTTGTACCCTTACCTATAAATAGGATGCTGCACTATCAACAACTTCTTATCATCTATCCATGGAGAAACTTTCTGAAACAAAGTTTATAACTTAACCCTTATCTTGCTGAATATTCATTCAAGCCACACCCATTCCTGTCTATCAACCAATCAAATTACTTGATGTAATTTATTGCTACAAAATCATAAACTAAATACCAAACAGTGTAGATCCTGATCAGATGGCTTCTGAAGAAGCCATCTGATCTGGATCTACACTTTTTGCAAAGATAGGGGTTGTCGTGAACAGCAAGATAAGGGTTAAGATAAAGATGTGTGTATCAAAAAGCCAGTGACAATTAAATTGTTAAATCTATATCCTGCTGTTCACCACAACCCCTACCTTTGCAAACAGTGTAGATCCAGATCAGATGGCTTCTTGATTGTGTACAATAACATGTTTCTCAGATTGTAAATTGTATTTTTCTTTGAGGGCCTCATGGAAGATTAATAGCTATTGTACATGCTAAATGTTGTAACCCTCATAAAATAAAGTTGTTACTTACTTACTTACTACTTACTTACTTACTTACTTACTTCCTTACTTACCTCTGTAACGTATCAAAGCCTTCACAATACTTTTAACCCATTCAGTACCAGAAACCCCAAAACAGGTAATTGGCAAACAGTGCAGGCCCAGATCAGACGCCGCAGAATGCGGTGTCTGATCAGGGCCTACACTGTTTGCAAAAAGTTAAGCCATTTTCCAAATCAGTTTTGAAGAAAACACAAGCTGACACCCCTAAATTTTGAAATGGACATGTGTTATATTATAACACATGTCCATTTCAAAATTTAGGGGTGTAATATATAAGGAGGAAGATTCCATTTGGTACAAAAAGGGTTAATGCATGTCTGAACAATAAACATTGCTAAAAATATTATTTGTTTGTTTGTGTTGGGGTTTTATTCTCAGTCAGCACTATATAGGTCATTTTGGAGATACTGGAGATCTGGAAAATTTCACTCGTCTACTCGCCATGATGAGTAAAAATTTGAAGGATGAGTAAAAATTTTGTATAGTCCCTATATGAAATTTTCCAAAATCTACTTGCCCTTAGTAATGCAGAATGAGCGGTTCCAGCGCAACATTGGTTCTGATTTTGTAGGACTTTTACCCGACACCCCTGCGAAATGGAGTTCTTAACTCAAGAACTGTTCTTGAACTGCTCCTAAGAGTTCTTAATCTGTTCACAAAGGTTTTCAAGAACACTTGTACTTGAACTATTCAAGAACACATTCTAGGAACAGTTCAAGAACTTTTTAAGAATTTATGATAATCTTGAACTATTCTTAAAATTTTCTTGAACACTTTAAAGACTTTTCTTGAACAACATGACTCTGATGTTCTTGAACTGTTCATAAATTTGTTCTTGTTTACTTCAAAGACTTTTCTTTAATAAAATGTCTTGAAAGGCATTCTTAAATTGTTCTTAAATTTGTTCTTGTTTATTTCAAAGACATTTCTTGAACAAATTGTAATGACAGGTGTTCAGAAACTGTTCTTAAATATGTTATTGATTATTTCAAAGACTTTTCTTGAACTTGTGTTCTTAAAATGTTCTGAAACTTTTCTTGAGTTTTTTTTTTCAAGAACACTTTAAGAACAGTTTCAGAACTTTGTCACATGATTTAAGTCACATGACTGATGATGTCATTCAGATCTCAGCTTTCATTGGCCAGTTTTCCAACTTTCCTTTTCAAAATGGCTTTTACTTAGATTTATTGTTAGGGTAAGCAAAATGATTTCGATTTTCAAATATTGTTTTTATTTCTGCTTATTGATCAGCCTCTTTTTTGCCAAAGACTTTTCTGACAGTTTCCAAGATTTGTAGGTGTTTTTGTTAAATATGGCTGAGCAAATGTTTAAATCTACTGCTGTCCACATGGCAGCATCATTTATCTGAAGTGTGGGTGGGGTATAATTTCTTCCTGCAGCACAAGATGAGCCCATCAAAGACACAGAGTCTGATCAAAGCCTTTGTGTCCTCAGTGTATCAAAGACACAGAGTCTGATCAAAGCCTTTGTGTCCTCAGTGTGTAAAATGGTATAATTTTCTTCATGTAGACAGCTAACTGAGCAAAGACTCCGATTAGCATGGGCAGTGCCAAGGCTTATCTGAGTCTGGGCTGGACACACATGCCACTTTGGTCGGTTTTGTCACAGTTGTTAGCCCATAAAATATAATGTCTGGTATTATAAAGTGAAATCTGTCCAACTCCACAGATGGATTCAACATGATTGAACAATGTCTCATGCAAAAGAATGACAACTCTACCTTGCTGCATTTATAAGTTACCTGCCCTTGCCAAAATTTTGTGTCTGGACTGAAACTCTTGGACCATTTGACTGATTTGATTTATGATCTTGAACTTCACAGGTGCATTCAACATGGACCAATATGAGCTAAATTGATGAGATATCTGCCCATGCCAAACTTTGTTTTCTACTGTTTAGACTACTTATCATAAAAAGTATGCAATATCATATATTGATTAAGAGCAGTTCTTGAACAGTTCTTAAGCAGTTCAAAATGTGAAGAACAGTTCAGGAACACCTGTTTTTTAAGTGGTTAAAAATGTTCTTGAAGTATGCAAGAACCATAATGTTTGGGAACAGTTCTTGATCAGATGAAGAACTATTGTTTCTCTTGAACTGTTCAAGAAATATACATGAGCTGCTCTTGAAATGTTTAAGAACAGTCCAAGAACATTTTAAGAAATGTTAAATTGGACAATTTTAAGAACATGGGTTCTTGAATTTTTAAGAACATTTTATTCTTGAAAAGTTCTTAAAAGACTGTCCATGAATAGTTAAAGAACAAAAGTTCTTTAAAGAGTTCAAGAACTGTTCTTGAACTGTATGAGAACTTCATTCTTGAACTGTTCAAGAACATTTTTCATTACTGTCTTGTTCTAAAAATCTGTCCAATTTAACATTTCTTAAAATGTTCTGTTCTTGATCACTTTAAGAACAATTCATGTCCAGTTCTTGAACTTTGTTCTCGAACTGTGAAAGAACTTTTCTTGAATTGTTTTTAAAAATTTCACCAGGGTAGTGAGATGAAATGACATCTCAAGCCAAACTGCCCAAATGAACCGCCAGGGTTTAAGGAATGGCCCGACTTGCACCACTTTTCCTGTGCAGGCTTAGTCCTTCATTGATCAGTTCTCAAGTTCAGTCAGTTTCAGCTGTGTGCAGAAACACAATGCAGCCACATCTAAGTAAAATTCCTATATTAAGACCACCTTTGGGACTGTTCAAAAGTGGTCTTTTAAAAGACCACTTTTGAACAGTGCCAGAGGTGGTCTCCCAATAGGGGACACCAGGTATAGGAAACACAAAGAAAGAATAACCAAAACCTTCTCAATAGGCTTTTAAAAGCAGATTTAGTCTTATTTTAATGTATTTTTCCAAACCCACATGGGCAGGAGCACACTTAGGAGCTGAGCAGATATGAATAGTTTTATAATCTAGAACGAAATAGATTGACTGACATACAGGCCAACTGACTTCCATATGCAATGGTAATGTCAAAACCATTGTGGTTCGGAAAGCAGGCCTGCTGTCATCTGTAGGCAAGGGTAAGGTCAAAAACACAGTGCTTAGCCTAGTATCATTGTTTTGTTTGTTTGATTTGAGGTTTAACATCCCCGTCAACACTTTATAGATTATTTTGGAGACATTGCTTCCAATTTTGTTGGACTTTTCCCAACATTGAGATGAAATGACATCTCAAGCCCTGTCGCCCAATGAAACCAATAGGGTTTATAAGCATGGACAGTCCGACTCGCACCGCTTCACCTGGGCAGGCTTAGATCCTCTAAGCCATTTACCAGTGCTCTTGTGCAGTCAGATTTCACCTCTGCATGCATGGAAGCATCATGCAGCCCATCTACTTCCTCAAGCCCCGAGGGACGGGGGCCGCCAGTATAACTGTGGTTGGTGAAACAGGCATACTGTCTTTTATATACAGTGGTACTCCGTTATTAAGATCACCTAAAATGTAGGCTAATTCTGCTTTAAATACTTATTAAGTATTTATTTGTGCTTTCTGCATACAGTGTACTTTGGTCAAAGACCACCTTTTGGACTGTTCAAAAGTGGTCTTAAAGACCACTTTTGAACAATCCCAAAGGTGGTCTTAATATAGGAATTTTACTGTACAAGGGTAAGGTCAAACAAAATGATAAGCCCACCATTTTCATTGGGAAAAAAAAAAAAACATTTTCTTACCTTTTTCTTCTTTCTCTGAGAAACTTTGACCCCTTCTACAGATATAGCAATGTTGACAATCTTCTTCTTGATGCCTTTGGCTTTGAATTCATACTGCAATATTAGCAATGGTTTAACCCATTGTATACTAGTGGACTCTTCCATTGCTATATGTTGGACAAGTCCATTTGTTATATAAGTGGTGTCAGGCCTATTTTTTCCAATTTTTTCAAGGAAAAATTCCGTCAGTTAGAATAGCGATGTCCGTGCGGGCGTGCTGGTGTGCGGCTGGCCGGGCGTCCGCATCCCGGTTTACCTTTTGGTTAACCCTGTAAAACTCATCCATAATGCCATTTTTGGACCGTTTTTTTTTTCAAGGAAAAATTACGTCCTTTAAAATAGCGATGTCTGGGCAGGCAGGCGGCCGGCTGGGCGTCTGCGACCCGGTTTACCTTTTGGTTAACCCTGAAAAACCCGTCCATAATGCCATTTGGCATTTTTCTTGTTATTCTATTTTTGACGGAAAATTCTTGGCAAAGTGCGGGCCCAGATCAGACATTGCAGAACTTGGCATCTTATTAGGACCTGCACTATTTGCTAACAGCATTTTCATTCAAAAATAGAATAAAAACGAAAAAAATAGGTCTGACATCCCTTATATGGCAAATGAACTTGTCCAACATATAGCAATTGATACAACTAGTATACAATGGGTTAATATCTATAAAACTAGCTTTTTTTACAGATGAATTTGTTTGTATATGTGTTTTCCTTATTTCTGTTCCAAACATACAAGTCATACATTATGAAAACACCCCTATAAATATACATTGTAAACTCAACCACCAAAAAATCAAAACTTTTTAGATGAAACATTCAGTTATTTTTCTTATTTCTGCTCAAAATATATATGCAATCACTCAAACTGTCGAGGTCCACCATATTTTGTTGGCAATAAGCACTGCGATGTTTTTCACCTCACTGTACATGTAACGATGTCAAACTGAAGGACAGTGTATGTGATGTCCCATTCAACCAGTGCAATCAAACATGTGAAAAGGCCCCCGAACATCGGGGTTTGAAGAAATAGATAGGCTGCATGATGCTTCCATGCAGAGCTGAAACCGCCCGCACATGAGTACTGGTTAACCACTTAGGGTATCTAAGCCTGCCCAGGCAAAGCGGTGCGAGTCGGACCGCCCATGCTTATAAACCCTATTGGGCGACAGGGCTTGAGATATATACATGTCATTTCACCTCATCGACGGGTAAAAGTCCCTCAAAATTGGAAGCAACGTCTCCAAAATGACCTATTCAGCGTTGATGGGGACGTTAAACCTCAAATCAACCAACCAACCAAACATGCGAAAAGTCTCTATGTTTATCCTATCCCAGGCAGGATAACCTAGGTATGATACAAATTTCTAACCCAGAGTTAACCCTAGGATTTCCTTATCTAGTGTGCAAGAATGTGCAAGAATTTGCTTCTATGGAGCAAATTATTTTCTATGGCTGCTATTGGCCGGTCTGAGTGTAGGTAAATAAGCCGGTACCGGCTGGTCTCAGGATAAACAGGTAAGGCGGTTACTGGCGGTTTGAGTGCAATAGGGTTAAGAGCTGACCCTTATTGACATGGGAGACAAAAATAATTTTGCAGGAGTTGCCTCCCCTGAAAGTGTATCCATTCCCCTTAAATAGCCATTATAACAGCTTTTCAAGATATTCAAAGAAAGATGAGACATTCAAAGAAAGACGAGACAATCAAGGAAAGATGTTTTGCTTATATGAATAGCAATTGTAACTTGTTTAGCTTCCCCAAAATTGTACTGATTCCCTGAATCAGTGTGATTTTGTGAGGCTTTACAAGTTACAATTGTTATTCCATCCAACTTCACATGAATGAATGGTAAACCCAATATTATGGTTTCTGACAATTCTCTCTGAAGATCTAATATCAGTGATTAATATAACAGATCATCTTCTAAAATATCAATAGAGAAACTCCAGTATTAGAACTGATTTATGTCCATGCTGACTCATAGAGTATCTAAATTCATAAGAACCGCTTCAGAATGGATGGGATCCAAAGAGAACACAATAAATTTGCAAAATATTATGGTAACACATCCTTCTGACATATAGTACATTCTTTCAAATCTCCAAAACAGTTATTTTTCTGAGAAAATTTGTGATATTTTTCTAATCATTACTACAACAATAAAAAAATTGCCTGTGCATTTTTTCACATCTCCAAAATGGCTACTTTTCTGATAAAATCTGTGATATGTTTTCTTATTTATACTGCAAACAAAGGTTGTGGGTGCTTGTTAGAACCGCCTCATTCAGGGGGTTCTAACGAGTACCCACAATCTATGTCTTGGAGCAGAAATAAAGAAAATATGGTATACCCCTGTAAACCCCAGTTTTCTCTATATAAAGTGGGATTTAGTGGGGTGTTCATCTCACAAACTTGTTCACGTGATGTAATACTCCAAACATTTGTTGTGGGAGCTCATTAGAACCACCTCAATGAGGCAGTTCTTACATGTACCAACAACATAAGTCTTGGGGTAAAAATAAGGAACTAATGAATACCCTGTAAATGCCATGGCAGTTTTTTCTACATTATGAAAACACACATTACAAATACATTGTAAGTTTTACCGCCGAAAAACAAAAATCTTAAGATAAATATTGTGACATTTTCCTTATTTCTGCTCAAAATACAGAGTCTTGGTACAAGTGAGAACTGCCTCATTGATAATCTATATTTTAGAGCAGAAATAAGTGTGTGTGTGTGTGTGTGAATTCAGGTTTAACGTCGCTTTCAACAATTTTTCAGTCATTTCACGACGGTGTCTGGTTGCAACAGGGAGCTCAATGCTCACTTTTATAGTGCTGCCTCACTGAAGTATCATGTCCCAGACACATTACATGATACCACGCCCAGTCACATTATCCTGACACTGGGTCGACCAGTCCTAGCTCTACCCCGTAAAAATGAGTGCCAAGCGAGGAGCAGCTAGCACCATTTTTAACGACTTTGGTACATGTATGTCTTGGCCCGGGATCGAACCCGTGACCTCCCGTTCCCCGGAGCGGACACTCTACCAACTGAGCTATCGAGGCCGGTAACAGAAGTAAGAATAAGGTTTGGCTCGAAGAAAAAGATGGGCTGCATGATGCTTCCACACAGAGCTGAAACTGACCGCACATAAGTACTGGTAAACCGCTTAGAGGATCTAAGCTTGCCCAGGCAAAGCGGTGCGAGTCAAAACATCCATGC
This sequence comes from Lucinisca nassula, assembly GCA_963580285.1. Lineage (NCBI taxonomy): Eukaryota > Metazoa > Mollusca > Bivalvia > Lucinida > Lucinidae > Lucinisca > Lucinisca nassula. Next base: position 54,650,829 of record OY757010.1, read on the forward strand.
TTATAAACCCTATTGGTTCCATTGGGCGGTTCTTGAGATGTCATTTCATCTCAATGTCAGGTAAAACTCCCACAAAATTGGAAGCGACGTCTTCAAAATGGCCTATACAGTGTTGACCAGGAAGTTAAACCTCAATCCAAACAAACAAAAAGAATTATTGGTTTACCCCTGTCTATCTGGCCACCTTGAACCCCACTTTTATATAATAGAACTGGGGTTTACAGGGGTAAACCTCATTTTTCTTATATAGATAAGTGTGGGTACTCGTCAGAACTGCCACAATCTATTTTTCCAGCAGCCACAATCTATTTTACCAGCAGAAATCAGAAAAAAAAATGTCACAATCTGTATTTTGAGCAAAAATAAGTTAAATATCATTAAAAATTCTTTTTTTTTTCTGCAATAAAATTTACGATGTATTTGTATTTGGCATGTTTTGGTAATGGGAAGGATCTGTGTACACAACATTTCTGGGAGCAGAAATTTTTCACAGTGATGTCGCTATATTTTTCAACATAAAAATGTATTGACCCCACTGTAATGCTCCTGTGATGTTGTGAGTTTGGTGGGTATTGTGGCTCATTCTTACACACAAGTTGTTATAGAAACATAGTCCTACCCTTATTCTTCTCATTGCTGCCACTATTTCCACCCTGCTGCTGGGTCGAGGAACATCAAGGGTACCAATATACTGAAACAGAGAAAAAATGAGATATAAGCCAGGGCATGGCAAAACCTACAAGATGTGCACCCAGCGAAGACTCAGATCAGCCTGCACATCTGTGCATTCTGATCAGTCTTCGTTGTGCACTGTAATTGTAGCTAAGGGCCAATGCTCCTTCATGCAGCAAGAGAAGTCTCTGATCAGACTATATGGATGCGCAGGATGATCTGATTTTCGCTGGGCGCACATGTAAATTGCAGGAAATGCTATGCCCCGGCTCATAGAGACTGGGCCTAGGGGTAAATTTACATAGCAATGGATAAGGTTGCTTTGTTTGATTTGAGGTTTAACGTCCCCGTCAACACTGTAAAGGTCATTTTGGAGACATCGCTTCCAATTATGTGGGACTTTTACCCGACATTGAGATGAAATGACATCTCAAGCCCTGCCGCCCAATGAAACCAATAGGGTTTATAAGCATGGACGGTCGGACTTGCACAGCTTTGCCTGGGCAGACCTAGATCGTCTAAGTGGTTTACCAGTACCCATGTGCGGGTCGGTTTCAGCTCTGCGTGGAAGCATCATGCAGCCCATGTATTTCTTCAAGCCCTGATGGGCGGGGGCCATGGATAAGGTTGCCTGGTTGGTACTGTAAATATCCTCAAAATTTGGACACCTTGTGGACTTGCTGTAATTCTCCTAAAATTTTAACAAATCCAGCAAGAGTTTAAAAAGTGCAGATGGCTAAGCAAACAGTGTAGACCCTGATCAAACTGCTCCTGATTATTAGAGTATTCATTAGAACCACTTCCAATAACAAGGGGGCCATGATGGCCCTGAATCGCTCACCTGCATCCAAGATGTTTCAAAGCTTATGGAAATGAGGGATTCGCTGCTTTAAGGAGATGTGGACCAAAGAATTTTATCTTTGGAGGCTATTTTTCATTGTAGTGGAATTTGAAGGTTTTTCTATTTTTAGCTCTGGTGTCCATTTTGTTTAACAGAGCAGAACAGTTCAGGCAATTTTGAAAGAGGGTCACTCGAGGAACATTCCTGGGAAATTATTTTCAAATCGGGCCATTTGCCTAGGAGGAAATGTCATTTAAAGGTTTTTCTATTTTTTTGCTTTGGCGGCCATTTTGTTTAACGGAGTGGAAGGATTTAGGCAATTTTTAAAGAGGGTCACTCAAGGAACATTCCTGTGATGTTATTTTCAAATAGGGCAATTTGCCTAGGAGGAGATGTCATTTAAAGGTTTTTCTATTTTTAGCTCTGGTGGCCATTTTGTTTAATGCAGCAGAACAATTTTGGCAATTTTGAAAGAGGGTCACTCAAGGAATATTCTTGTGAAATTCTTTTCAAATCAAGCCATTTTCCTAGGAGGAGATGTCATTTAAAGGTTTTTCTATTTTTAGCTCTGGTGGCCATATTGTTTAACGGAGCATAACGATTAAGGCAATTTTGAAAGAGCTTCACTCAAGGAATATTCCTGTGAAATTATTTTCAAATTGGGCCATTTGCCTAGGAGGAGATGTCATTGAAAGGTTTTTCTATTTTTGGCTCTGGCGACCATTTTTTTTAACGGAGCAGAACGATTTAGGCAATTTTGAAAGAGGGTCACTCTAGGAACATTCCTGTGAATTTCTTTTCAAATTGGGCCATTTGCCTACGAGGAGATGTTATTTAAAGGTTTTTCTATTTTTAGCTCAAGTGGCCATTTTGTTTAATGGAGTGGAAGGTTTTTTCTATTTTTAGCTCTGGCAGCCATTTTATTTAACGGAGCAGAACAATTTAAACAATTTTGAAAGAGGGTCACTCAAGGAACATTCCTGTGAAATTATTTTCAAATAGGGCAATTTGCCTAGGAGGAGGTGTCATTTAAAGGTTTTTCTATTTTTAGCTCTGGTGGCCATTTTATTTAACGATTTAGGCAATTGTGATAGAGAGTCACTCAAGGAACATTCCTGTGAAATTATTTTCAAATCGGGCCATTTGCCTAGCAGGAGATGTCATTGAAAGGTTTTTCTATTTTTAGCTCTGGTAGCCATTTTGTTTAATGGAGCAGAACGATTTAGGCAATTTTGAAAGAGGGTCACTCAAAGAACATTCCTGTGAAATTATTTTCAAATCGGGCCATTTGCCTAGGAGGAGATGTCATTTAAAGGTTTTTCAATTTTTAGCTATGGCGGCCATTTTGTTGAGCGGAGCAGAACGATTTAGGCAATTTTGAAAGAGGGTCACTTGAGGAACAATCCTGTGAAATTCTTTTCAAATCGGGCCATTTGCCTAGGAGGAGATGTCATTAAAAGGTGTTTCTATTTTTAGCTCTGGCTGCCATTTTGTTTATCGGGTATAAGAGATATACTTATTTGAAATTGTTTACGGACGGACGCATGGATGCACGCACGACGGACAAAAAGTGATCCCAAAAGCTCACCTCGTCACTATGTGACAGGTGAGCTAAAAACCCACCACATAGCTTTTATGCAGAACTGACAACATTACGATAACACACCCACGTGACATATCTAGTGTATATATTTTTTCATATCCCCTAAATGGCTACATTTCCGATGAAAATTGTGATATTTTTTCTCATTTTAACTCATAACATAGGTTGTGGGTGCTCATTAGAACCGCCTCATTGTGGCGGTTCTAACGAGTACCCACAACCACTGTGGGGTGTTTGTTTCACGGACTTGTAAACATGATGAAAATTATACTTCAATTATCACAAAATACCCATCTTATCTGTGTCTATGAAATTTATGTTCAATTCAACTAAATAATTATAGAACTCAATGCCTTGAGGCATTTAAACCATTGCCATGCATACTGCATAGTGGGGATCAATATGACAAACTAAGAGTGTTGACTAGGCCATTAAACTCCAAAACAAAGTAACAAAATCTAATCTGGGTTTCCACTGTTTGCTCAGGCCTAACTGTCTGAATATGTTTTATGGTAAATACAATATTACAAGCACAGAAGATCATCTTTGGAACAATTGTTTGTTCTAAATCATGCTAATGTACTTCTTGATACACGGCATCATAAATAACGTGGCAGTTCATTTAGTTAAAGGGTCTGTCAACAAGTTTTATTGTGGTTCCCCTTCTTTGTTGTATATGGTAATACACCAATACTGCAAAAAACCTAAAAATTCGGACACCAGAGGACTTGCTGTAAACCTCCTAAAAATTCACAACTTAGCACTGAGTCCAAGAAGTGCAGATGGAATGGCAAACTGTAGACCCTGATCAGGGTCTACACTGTTTGCCATTCAGATTGTGAATTTGTTGCAATAATTTGCATCAAGTAATCTGATTGGTTGATAATCGGTAGTCGGAGTGGCATATATAAATATTCAGCAGGACAAGGGTTAAATTCCCTTTTCTCTTGAATATACAGGCTCAATTACATGAATGAATTTGAATTGCAAATAGGACTGATGGCCAGCCTGACAGTTAATCTTATATCTGTCTTTTTAGTCTCATGAAAAATATCTTGGACCAAAGAGACATTGTCCAAGCCCTCTCTAAAGAACTTTTACTTATAACTGTCTCCATGGTTTCTTTCAAGCTCCAACTGCATGAGTGTACTCTTTTTTTTTTTTTTTTTTCAACAGAATTTAACTATGCCATTGTTGTTTTAGGGTTTTATCAGCCAAGTTAACACCATTAAGGTCATATTGAACCTGTCGGTTTACCCAACAACACTTTTTCTTGGTGACCATTGTACTTCTAAGTGATTTCTCAATTTCACCAGACATCTTCCCATCTTGAATCAGAGGAAGGCGAAAACGACCACAGAAAAATAGTATGTGATCAATCGCAATGACAGAAAATAGACGAATCCTGCAGGGTTCAAATCAGCAACCACCTGAACATGAGTTAGACATGCACCTGAGACAGCCACCAGACCACTTATTTCAAGCCAATGTCAGAGGTAGCCCAAAACTGGAGTACCTAAATAAAACAACCTGACCTTCCGTTGCAAAACTTGGCGTCTCATATGTGGCTCGAGTGAGGCTCGAACCACAGCTGTGAGAGACCAAATGAGTAATCCTTATCCCCTTACATACACATCACAAAAACACGCCTATATAATTTTGATCCCCTTGAACCCCACTTTTATATAGTAAAACTGGCGTTTCCGGGGGTATACCTTATTTTTTCTTATTTCTGCTCTAATTAAAATATAGATTGTGGGTATATACTCGTTAGGACCGCCTCGATGAGCCGGTGTTCTAACAAGTGCCCACAATCTATATTTTGAGCATAAATAAGAAAAATATCACAATTTTTCATAATAAAATTTTCATTTTTTTGGCGATAAAGGTCACAGCAATGTATTTGTATAGGCGTGTTTACGTAATGCATATAAATTGATTTATGAATAAGAAATAAGTTTAACCCATTTATATCTGAATGGAATATTGTCCTTATATTATAGCAAGGGTCCATTTTGAAATGCAGGCTTGTCAGATTGAGGTATTATCTGAAGTTCCAAAAAAAAAATAACATCAGAAAAACATGCCTATATAATTTTGACCCCCTTGAACCCCACTTTTATATAGTAAAACTGGATTTGCAGGGGTAAACCTTTTTTTTTTCTTATTTCTGCTCTAAAATATAGATTGTGGGTACTCATTAGAACCGCCTCGAGGCTCTGAAATATAGATTGTGGGTACTCGTTAGAACCGCCTCGAGGAGGCGGTGCTAACGAGTGCCCACAATCTATATTTTGAGCAGAAATAAGAAAAATATCACATTTTTTCCTCTTAAATTTTTCATTTTGTCACCGATAAAGGTTACACTGTATTTGTTTTGTTTGATTTCTTTGATTTGAGGTTTAACATCCCCATCAACACTGTAAAGGTCATTTTGGAGACGTTGCTTCCAATTTTGTGGGACTTTTACCCGACATTGAGATGAAAATAGGCGTGTTTTCGTAATGGCTGAATTCTATGCAAATAGTTGAAGGTCCTGATCAGATACTGCATTCTGTGGTATCTGATCTTGGCCTGCACTGTTTGCCATTTGTATCAATTCTGGGGTTTCAAGTACAGTAGAATCTCGGTGATTCGAACGCCGATTTTTCGAAACTACCGGATTTTTCGAAAGTGTGTGCCGGTCCCGATCTTTTTTGCTATTACTTTATATAAAAATATTACCGATTTTTCGAATTTCGATTGTTCGAAAACTTCAATTTTTCGAATAAAATTGTCGGTCCCCATCAAAGAAATTCTTATTAAAATCCATCTCCGAATTCGAAGTAAAAATATGTCAAGCTTTAACAGCATGTTTTCTTTGAGTTTGTCGACTGATTTCACAGGTGCATTATATTATTGTGTATACAGGTAAATCCTGAGCTTCTTAATTGAAATATCGGTAATTGGTAATGAGCAGCGTTTAGAAGATAATCATGTTTGATGTTTTAAATAAAGCGACTTTATTATTTTAAAACATGTACACTCCATATTTCTAAGTTCTGTGGTGTATTCCTTGCTTCCAAAAGGATAAACCTTTTAAAGAACATATTTAATCTGAGACCTTTTGCACAAAGCATTAGAGCATATGGGATTTTTTGGAAACTGAAAGTAGATGATTTTCAGAAATTTCAAAGACAGTTGAAAATGAAATGCAGTACACAAGTGACTAGAAACATGCTGTTTGCAAGCACGGACTTCAACAGTATGCTTATTGCATTCTGATTTAGATCTTAGCTGACCACTCCCATGAGTCATTTCTGTCCCGCCTTTTTACTGGTATAGTAGTTCGTCTGATAGAGATTTATTGTTTGACATTACCCAATTGTTGCGGGACGTTAAATTGTTCATGTTGTTTTGTTTGCTTTTTTCTCAAGGGTGAAAGATGAGGTACTTTGCTCATCATTTTAATGCTTAATATATAGAAAGTCTCAGTTCTTGCCTATGGACAATGTAGTCAAATATTATACCGAATGAAAACTTCCGAACATTTCCGAAAACTACCGATTTCGAAAATTCGAACTCCCGATAATTCGAAGACAATCTGGCGGTCCCTGTCACTTCGAATTATCGAGGTTTGACTGTATAAAATGGGGTGGGGGGGGGGCTGTTGGGTGAGGCAAAGGTGACGTGTATCTTGCGTCACTTGGGCATCCAACTGATACTGGGCCAGGCCTGCTTTCCTTGCAGCAGGTAAGGGTAGAGGGGGAATGTTGTTATTTCTTCTGTTTCTACACTTCCATTCATTTTCCTCTTTCTCCTCTGTCCCTCACTTTGATTTCCTCTACTATCCCTTCTTTCTCTTCTCCCTTTCTCTGGGAGACGACACAAAATGACCCACAATGGTTGATGTGTTGTTAAACCCAAACCAATCAATCAAAACAAGAGCACCGCATGCGGGTGCCAACGCTCGTCTGCAGTTTCTTTTAGAAAACCAAAGTTCTAAGTCAAACAAGAGCAATCAAATTGCAAGATGGAGTTATAAAACTTGTAGGGAATGTAGCTCTTGTGATGGTGAGTATGTGTATGAAGTTTCATGAAGGTAGGCCAAATACTTTTGGAAATATGGTCAAGGTTAAGGTTTTCGGTTAAATTTTCGAAAAATAGGTCAAAGTTCAAAGGTCAAGGTCACAGATCAAAAAGTGTGGTATCACTGAAAAGGTCTTGTCCCAAGGAACATTCATGTGAAGTTTGAAGGCTCTGTTGTGAATAGTATTAAAATAAGAGCAAAAAATGTGTTTCAGAAAAAAATTGGAAAAGGGGAGATAATTCAGCCAAAATCAACAATGTTGTTATGGTCCTTGGTCAAAATGTAGCTCTTGTGATGATGAGTGTGTGTATGAAGTTTCATGAGGCTAGGTCTAATACTTTTTAAGTTATAGCCAAGGTTAAGTTTTTTTTGGAACGATGACGCTGCCAGACGACAACGACAACGCAGACGCCGGAGTGATGACAATAGCTCGAAAGTTTTTTTTCTAACCAGTGTAAAATGGGTTTAACCAGGGTTGCAGTACATTCACATGAGGATATCTGGACAAAAAGTAATTATCAGCAGGAATTACAAAACCAAACATTTAAGGAGAATGAAAACAACTTCAGGGGAAGCAACTGCCTCAACAATTTGGTTTCCTATGTATATTCTTAAAGGAAAGAATTTGCTCCTTAGGAGCAAATTGTTTCCTGTCTATTCTTAAAGGGGTCTTTTCCTGTCTATTCTTAAAGGGGTCTTCTCTGAAAGGAAAGAATTTGTTCCTAAGGAGCAAATTCTTTCCTTTCAGAGAAGACCCCTTTCAGAGAGGCAAAGAGTATACAGGAAAGCGCATCAGGGAATCCAGAAAGTTGTCTCCCTTGTTAAAATGGCAAAAAATATAATGTGTATACTTTCCCCTTAATGTACAAAAACAATTAGTTGCAATTTTCATAACTGCATTAACAATTATCTATTCATCAGCCAGTGTTGACCCATTTTGTACCAGAAACCCTAAAACCTAAGATAGTGGCAACCGGTGTTACAGACAAAGGCTCAGTTCAGAAGCCACAGAACACAGCATCTGATAAGGGATAAATGTTCCAAATAAATTTTTAAGATAACACAACCTGGCTCTCCTAAATTTTGAAATGGACTGAGATCCTGTCATTATAAAATGGAACATTCTATTCAGTACAAAATGGTTAAAAAGCATCTGCAGTGTTTTCATGCTATAATCTTTAAATTCCATCTCAGCTGCTAAATTATGAGAAAATCTGTTGAACAACAATGTAGCAGCCTCTGTGGTGTAGTGCTTATGCTACTCATGTCATAAACCAGCACCCCTCCATCCCACCATCCCGCCCTCACCCCAATTGTGGTCCTTCAACTTTGGTTTAGTCTTTAATTACTACAAAACAAGCCTATACAAATACATTGTAAATTTTACCGCCGAAAAAAAAAAAAAGAAACTTTTAACATGAAAAATTGTGATATTTTTCTTATTTCGGCCCAAAATATAGACTGTGGGTACTCGTTACATGTACCGACCACCTCATTGAGGCAGTTCTAACCAGTACCCACAATATATATTTTAGAGCAGAAACAAGATATATAAGGTATACACTATACACCTCGGTTCTACTATACAAAAGTGGGGTTAAAGGAGGTCAAAATTATATAGGCATGTTTCTCGTGATGCAAGAATATGACTCTTGTGGATTTTGAATTTTTGGTTTTGTTCAAAGAAGTCATCAAAAACAATACAGCTTATTGAGTCTCACAATGTAGTTTTTGATTCATGCTGTTCATTAACCCATTGCATGTGGGGAAACCCCTGAAGGGGTACTCTGGCCAACAGTGCAGGCCCAGATCAGATTGATCAGGGCCTGCGCTATTTGCTAACAGAATTTTCTGTCAAAAATAGAAAACAAACCAGTGCTTCAGCTGAAGTGCACGACCCGCCGGATGCTTTTAGCTTTATGAGTGTTACCATATATGGGTATAGTGGCCATTTTGGTCATGTGACCCAGACCTAAAACGGTTCCCCCAATAAATGCGCCTTATCGTAAGGAGCAAAATATATCTTATACTTTAGTACTGTATTCTGAACCGTTTCCAGGATAAAATGTATTCTCACATTTCCAATACAAAAGCATATGTTTCAAAGTTTGACCTAGGCACAAAGAAGGTCAAGGTCAACCCATGGTCACCATTTTATTAATTTATGATGGGCCTACGTCCCAGATGCTATTTATCAAGTTTCGTGGAAATCTGCCCAGTGGTTCTGGAGAAGACTATTTTTGAAGGGTTTTTACCATATATGGCTTGGCGGCCATTTTGGTCATGTGACCTGGACCCCATGAGCAAATTTTGGTTTCCCCCATCCCATAGAGGCTCCATATGAAATTTGACTTCAATCGGCCCAACAGTTTCCGAGGAGAAGCAGTTCGAAAATTTTCACATTTTTCGCATCGGCGAGGCTATACTAAATGAAATGTAATATTTCGCAAGTTCATTGGCTAGATCTCATTACTTTAGTACTGTATTCTGAATCGTTTTCAGGATAAAATGCATACTCACTTTTCCAATAAAAAAGCATATATGTCAAAGTTTGACCTAGGCACAAAGAAGGTCAAGATCAACCTAGGGTCACCATTTTAGCAATTGATGATGGGCCTACGTCCTAGATGCTATTTATCAAGTTTCGTGGAAATCTGCCCAGTGGTTCTGGAGAAGACTATTTTTGAAGGGTTTTTACCATATATGGCTTGGCGGCCATCTTGGTCATGTGACCTAGACCCCATGAGCAAATTTTGGTTTCCCCCATCCCATAGAGGCTCCATATGAAATTTGACTTCAATCGGCCCAACGGTTTCCGAGGAGAAGCAGTTCGAAATGTTTCACATTTTTTGCCTCGGCGAGGCTATACTAAATGGAATGTAATATTTCGCAAGTTCATTGGTTAGATCTCATTGATATCTATCAGTATGCCCAAAATTGTTAAAATATTCCAAGCGGTTAAGTCACTATCACCAATTTTCACAAACGGGTTACGGACGGACAGACAGACAGACCATATATGGCTTGGCGGCCATTTTGGTCATGTGACCTGGACCCCAGGAGCAAATTTTGGTTTCCCACTTCCCATGGAGGCTCCATATGAAATTTGACTTCAATCGGCCCAACGGTTTCCGAGGAGAAGCAGTTCGAAAATTTTCACATTTTTCACCTCGGCGAGGCTATACTAAATGGAATGTAATATTTTGCAAGTTCATTGGTTAGATCTCATTAATATCTATCAGTATGCCAAAAATTGTTTAAATATTCCAAGCGGTTAAGTCACTATCACCAATTTTCACAAACGGGTTACGGACGGACAGACAGACTGACAGAATGACAGAATGACACGGTGATTTTAGGGCACTCTAGAAAATCAACCGACTTCAGTCGGTCGCTTTTTCTGCGGGTCGTGCAACAAGAGGGCCATAGTGGCCCTGGATCGCTCACCTGATCCTAAATTGTAGAAATAAAACAGTAGGTAATGTAAGGTGGATGGTATGGTTTGAACAATTTTGGTTTTGACAGTGACCCAAGAAACATTTCTGTGAAATTATTTTGTATATTTAGGAGTAGAAGTCATTTTAAGGATTGTATATTTTTAGTTTTGGTGACTGGGTGGTAGGGGGCTAGACTTGCCACAAGAAACCTACATGCCAAACAAAGGATTGGATCAAAAGTGTGGCCTCTGGAGCCTTCAAAAGGTTTTTGTATGATTTGACCTGCTGACCTACTTTTTGACGCACATGACTCATATTCAAACTTGACCGAGATATTGCCAAGATGATCATTCTGAACAAGTTTGTTGATGATTGGACTCTAGTGTTCACAAGGTTTTTCCATGATTTGACCTACTTACCTACTTTTCGACCCAACATGACCCATATTCGAACTTGACCGAGATATTGTCATGCGGATCATTCTGAGCAAGATTGATGACGGCCGGATCTAAACTGGGGCCTCTAGTGTGTTCACAAGTTTTTTTTTATGATTTGACCTACTGAGCTACTAAGTTTAAGAGGAAAGAAGATTGGGGGGAGGGAGGCGGGTGGTACAATCTGGAACAAAATTAGTCTTCTTTTCTTACCTTTCATAAATGATAAATTCAGCTTATTCATATCTCCTGTAAATCAAAATATGAACAATTGATCTAACCTATAAATGTGTGTGTGAATTCGGGTTTAATGTCATTTTCAACAATTTTTCAGTCATATCACGATGGTGTCTGGTTGCGACAGGGAGCTCAATGCTCACTTTTATAGTGCTGCCTCGCTGAAGTATCACATCCCAGACACGTTACATGATACCACACCCAGTCACATTATCCTGACACTGGGTCGACCAGTCCTAGCTGTACCCTGTAAATCTGAGTGCCAAGCGAGGAGTAGCTAGTACCATTTTTAACGACTTTGGTATGTCGCGGCCCGGGATCGAACCCGTAACCTCCGGTTCCTCGGAGCGGACACTCTACCAACTGAGCTATCGGGGCCGGTTTATCTAACCTATAAAGGAATAAAGGATAATTATAAAGACTGATTGAACAGTTCGGTTCGTCAATCCATAGGAGCTTGACTCATGAAAAAAAAGAAAATGGAAAAAAAATTGGAGTGGGGGGGTACTATATTACTAAAATAATAAAAAAAATGAAAAAAAAAAATGGGGGGGGGGGGGTACTATATTATTCTGTAATATAGTACCCACAAAAAAAAATTTTTTTTTTTTCATTTCTTTTTTCATGATTCAAGCCCCTATGGTCAATCCAATCTCTTCAGTTGACCAGCAATAATGTTTTTTTGACTTCTGATCAAATTAAAAAAGGCCTCAAATAATTACTGTTATTAATAAAAACTATTTTGTCTTGTTCACTGATGAAAATATTATTTTAACCTTTTGTACATGACTTTTAAAACCAGATAGAACGGGCCTCCGTGGCCTAGTGGTTAAGAGCGCTGACGCTTGATCATTAGGTCTCCCACCGCTGTGGTTCGAGCCTCGCTCGGGTCACATGTGAGACGCCAAGTTCTGCAACGGACGGTCAGGTGGTTTTTCTCCGGGTACTCCGGTTTTCGCCCACCTCTGATTAACGATCGGCACGATATGAGTGAAATAATCTTGAAAGGGCACGTAAAACCAAAACCCCCCCCCAAAAAAACAAACAAACAGATAGCAACAGTACAGAAGCATAATTATACTCCAGTGATTTAATCAACCCGATTGACCACCAATCGATCAGTAATGACCGGTTAAAACCAGTTTTAACCACCGGCCCGGTCAATACTCATATTGACGGGCTTTTTGCCAACCTTGATTAAAAGAATCGATTTTCAAGAATGTTTTATAAGAATTTCAACACTACAATGTTATAATGGAACAAAAATGTATAAAATAAAGTATTTTGATCTTCTTGACGGAGGGCTTAAAGAGCATTGTATGTCATAAAATATAAATGGCATGCATCCTGAATTGGATGAATACATTAGGATAACACATCCGTGAGAAATAGTGCATTTTTTTCACACCTCCAAATAGATGAAAATTGGTGACATTTTTCTTATTTATACTCAGAACATAGGTTTTGGGTGCTCGTTAGAACCGCCTCATTGAGGCGGTTCTAACGAGTACCCAAAACCTTCCATAGCGAAAATTAGATCATGTTTGATGATTAAACATGATGAAACATGTTAAAACATGTTTTCTGCAACTAGGATCATGTTAGCTAATCATGTTTAGAAAACATGTTTGATCATCAGGGTAAAAATGACTTCAGCAATTCACAATTGAAAGGCTAAAAGTACAATACAAACATATGATGTATTTTTACTTAGTTTTTCAAATATGCTTAAAGAAAATCAAACATGTTCAAACATGGCTGCTATTCTGCTGCATTCATACTGAATTTGTACTGTATTCTGTACTCCTATATTGCAGCACAGCTGCAGTACAGATTACAATCATGCTGCCTTGCAGCATATGCTGCAATTAATCATACTGCAAATGTATGCTGACAAATTCTTCAATGACTGATTGGATCTTGCAGCATATACTGTTATTATGATTCAAGTTCATGTTGCCTTCATACTGCTTTCATATGCCTTTCCAATTATTGATTTGATATGCATTTCTGTAAACATTGTTAAAACATGATTGTAAAATGTTCAAACATGTTTCAATCATGAAACTTTTGCTAAGATGTCATAATGTGACATCATCACTCAAGGGACAACACTCTAGTTCTCTTCCTTTTCCTGATGTCAATACATTTGCAGAGCAAGGAAAAGGTTTAGCTCTGTTTGAATCTGAATTAATCTTTGACATCTGAAAAATGACAGACAAGTGAAAGCCATGCTAAGATGCTAGAAGGGTCAGAAGAGCCAAAAGGCTGCCTTTGAGAAGGATTTCTGCAGAACCTGATCCAAAGATGCAGAAGCAGCCTGACCATGTTGTGGGCTATGAAAAATCCATATTTTTAGGTGGATATAGATACAGGTATAGTTGTTTTAAAAAAAACAACAACAGATATTATTCATTTGGATTAATATGCACTTTGAAAATCTGCATTTGGAACCTGTCTACCAAAAAACATGTGGCAGTTCAGACCTTGATGATCATATACCCATCATGGCATCAACACATCAACCTACCTTTCTAGCTGAAAATAAATGTTCCATATTTTTTAGCATGTTTCCTAACAGATATTTGGAAATCTTGAATATATGTCTGTAATCATATACTTTTTGCACAGTCACTGCTGGAGGCATTAGGTTCAGCTTCATGACTGTTTGCATGCATATAAAACACATGTTTGGACATGTTTTTGTGGTTATGTTTGAACATAAAACATGACTGGAACATGTCAAACATGTTCAAACATGACATATTGGTGCATGTAACATGTTTGATCATGTTACATGCCAGGCTTGTTGGTGCATGTAACATGTTTGAGCATGTTGATTGTACATGTTTAAACATGTTTAGACATGATTATGCATGTCTGAATGATGCTGGACCCATTTTCAAGAACATGTTTCAATGTTTTTAATCATTTTATTTCTATGATTGTCAAACATGCCTGAACACAGTTAATATCTAATCATGTTTGACCATGGTGCCATTTCATGCACATGTTTAAACATTTCTAACATGTTCATAACATGATCAAAACATGATCAATCATGTCCAAATATCATGTTTAAACATGATTTAAACATGTTCAAACATGTTTCAATCATGAAACTTTCGCTATGGTTGTCTTGGAGCAGAAATAAGAGTAATGCTTACCCCCATAAACGCCAGTTTTCTCTATATAAAGTGGGGTTTATATAGGGGGTCTTTATTTCAGGAACTTGTTCACGTGATGAATTAGGACTGTGCGGGTTGCTATATATTCATGATATTAAGTGAAGGCAAAAAAGTCAGTCATGGTTTTCCATGGTTGTATACCATGTTAGTTCATGGTCACCAGACCAACATTTTTGCTTGGGAATTATCGAAGGCCTGGGCCTTCTTGTTTCTGGAAAGAATATTTTTAAAGGCTTAATTCCCTATATGGGTCTATGGAAAATATGTGTGCCCCTAGGTGGAGTTATTTTTGACCCAGGGCTATAATTTGAACAATCCTGCATGGCAGACGACCCCAAGACAAAGCTGTCTACCAAATTAATATCCAATGCATGAGTCTTCTGGTTTCTGACAAGATGATTTTCAAAGGTTTTTCCCTATGTAAGTTTATGTAAACATGTAGCCCCCAGGACTGTAAGTTGAACAATCTTGGTAGAGGTCCACTAGAAAAAGCTTAGACTACCAAATACCAAAGATATGGGCCTTCTGGTGTCAGGCAAGAATCTTTTAAAGGTTTTTCCCTTTATAAGTCTATTTGAAACATTTCGGCCCTTTTGGGGTGGGGGGGGGCATTTTTTGGCCCTAGGGATTCTTGCTTGAGGTCCACTAGACCAAGCTATGTTCCAAATATCAAAGGCCTGAATTTTCTGGTTTCAGATTTTTAAAGGTTTTCCTTATATATGAGTATGTAAAACATGAGGACCCCTGTATGGGGCCAATTTTGGCCCCAAGGCTATAATTTGAACAATGTTTGCAGACTGGTCCAGTAGGCCTATAAAAGTCTATGTAAATCATGCTGGCACTGGGGCAGAGCCATTTTTAGCCCCAAGGCTATGATTAATATGAACTGTCTTGGTAAGAGGTCCACGAAAAAGCTTCATACCAAATATTTAGTTTCATATGAAAAACCTGCATGGGCCTTTTTAATTGTGTTTTCAGAGAAGATTTTTTAAGGTTTCAGTTAAAAAAAAAATCTATTTTTGGCTCATGTGACCTAGAAGTACAATTGACCGGAGCCATTAAAAAGGACCAACCAAGAATCAATTCTGTGGAGCTTGGTCAAAATACACAATCAGTGTCTTAAGTAAGGGCGAGGATTGTGGCCACGTAAAATCGATTTAAGCCCCCCAGTGGAATTTGTTTCACTGACCATTCCAAGGCGTATCTTCTGTCAAGGTTTATGTTTGTTATGGTTTGTCTTTGGGTGTTTGTGTCGCTTATATAGTTTTATTTTGGATAGCCAATTGGCCATTTTGTGGGAAAGTAACTGTTCTTTTGGTTTTCCGCTATTGATGTTTCTATTAGGGTCTGTTGTTTCATGTTTGTGTTTATGTCCCTTTGGTGTCTCTGATGGGAGCTGTGGGTTAATTGTAACCTATCTCTGATCATTGCCTTCACTTCTATTTTAGGAGATATAGTTTGGTAAGAGGTCCACGAAAAAGCTTCATACCAAATATTTAGTTTCATATGAAAAACTGCATGGGCCTTTTTAATTGTGTTTTCAGAGAAGATTTTTTAAGGTTTCAGTTAAAAAAAAAATGTTTTATAAGAATTTCAACACTACAATGTTATAATGGAACAAAAATGTATAAAATAAAGTATTTTGATCTTCTTGACGGAGGGCTTAAAGAGCATTGTATGTCATAAAATATAAATGGCATGCATCCTGAATTGGATGAATACATTAGGATAACACATCCGTGAGAAATAGTGCATTTTTTTCACACCTCCAAATAGATGAAAATTGGTGACATTTTTCTTATTTATACTCAGAACATAGGTTTTGGGTGCTCGTTAGAACCGCCTCATTGAGGCGGTTCTAACGAGTACCCAAAACCTTCCATAGCGAAAATTAGATCATGTTTGATGATTAAACATGATGAAACATGTTAAAACATGTTTTCTGCAACTAGGATCATGTTAGCTAATCATGTTTAGAAAACATGTTTGATCATCAGGGTAAAAATGACTTCAGCAATTCACAATTGAAAGGCTAAAAGTACAATACAAACATATGATGTATTTTTACTTAGTTTTTCAAATATGCTTAAAGAAAATCAAACATGTTCAAACATGGCTGAACATGATAGATTTATGGTAAAAGTTTTAGCATTAACTGCTGCATCAAAGTTCTTATTCATGTTCAAACATGTCTGAAAATGTTCTGCTAATCATTTACTCCCTGGCATTGTTAGATTACTAAGGCTGTGACATTTACCCTTAAAGAATTACAGTTAACAATGGAATTGAAGCATAATTGCTGCTATTCTGCTGCATTCATACTGAATTTGTACTGTATTCTGTACTCCTATATTGCAGCACAGCTGCAGTACAGATTACAATCATGCTGCCTTGCAGCATATGCTGCAATTAATCATACTGCAAATGTATGCTGACAATCTTCTTCAATGACTGATTGGATCTTGCAGCATATACTGTTATTATGATTCAAGTTCATGTTGCCTTCATACTGCTTTCATATGCCTTTCCAATTATTGATTTGATATGCATTTCTGTAAACATTGTTAAAACATGATTGTAAAATGTTCAAACATGTTTCAATCATGAAACTTTTGCTAAGATGTCATAATGTGACATCATCACTCAAGGGACAACACTCTAGTTCTCTTCCTTTTCCTGATGTCAATACATTTGCAGAGCAAGGAAAAGGTTTAGCTCTGTTTGAATCTGAATTAATCTTTGACATCTGAAAAATGACAGACAAGTGAAAGCCATGATAAGATGCTAGAAGGGTCAGAAGAGCCAAAAGGCTGCCTTTGAGAAGGATTTCTGCAGGAGCTGATCCAAAGATGCAGAAGCAGCCTGACCATGTTGTGGGCTATGAAAAATCCATATTTTTAGGTGGATATAGATACAGGTATAGTTGTTTTAAAAAAAAAACAACAACAGATATTATTCATTTGGATTAATATGCACTTTGAAAATCTGCATTTGGAACCTGTCTACCAAAAAACATGTGGCAGTTCAGACCTTGATGATCATATACCCATCATGGCATCAACACATCAACCTACCTTTCTAGCTGAAAATAAATGTTCCATATTTTTTAGCATGTTTCCTAACAGATATTTGGAAATCTTGAATATATGTCTGTAATCATATACTTTTTGCACAGTCACTGCTGGAGCCATTAGGTTCAGCTTCATGACTGTTTGCATGCATATAAAACACATGTTTGGACATGTTTTTGTGGTTATGTTTGAACATAAAACATGACCGGAACATGTCAAACATGTTCAAACATGACATATTGGTGCATGTAACATGTTTGATCATGTTACATGCCAGGCTTGTTGGTGCATGTAACATGTTTGAGCATGTTGATTGTACATGTTTAAACATGTTTAGACATGATTATGCATGTCTGAATGATGCTGGACCCATTTTCAAGAACATGTTTCAATGTTTTTAATCATTTTATTTCTATGATTGTCAGCCATGGCTGAACACAGTTAATATCTAATCATGTTTGACCATGGTGCCATTTCATGCACATGTTTAAACATTTCTAACATGTTCATAACATGATCAAAACATGATCAATCATGTCCAAATATCATGTTTAAACATGATTTAAACATGTTCAAACATGTTTCAATCATGAAACTTTCGCTATGGTTGTCTTGGAGCAGAAATAAGAGTAATGCTTACCCCCATAAACGCCAGTTTTCTCCATATAAAGTGGGGTTTATATAGGGAGTCTTTATTTCAGGAACTTGTTCACGGGATGAATTAGGACTGTGCGGGTTGCTATATATTCATGATATTAAGTGAAGGCAAAAAAGTCAGTCATGGTTTTCCATGGTTGTATACCATGTTAGTTCATGGTCACCAGACCAACATTTTTGCTTGGGAATTATCGAAGGCCTGGGCCTTCTTGTTTCAGGAAAGAATATTTTTAAAGGCTTAATTCCCTATATGGGTCTATGGAAAATATGTGTGCCCCTAGGTGGAGTTATTTTTGACCCAGGGCTATAATTTGAACAATCCTGCATGGCAGACGACCCCAAGACAAAGCTGTCTACCAAATTAATATCCAATGCATGAGTCTTCTGGTTTCTGACAAGATGATTTTCAAAGGTTTTTCCCTATGTAAGTTTATGTAAACATGTAGCCCCCAGGACTGTAAGTTGAACAATCTTGGTAGAGGTCCACTAGAAAAAGCTTAGACTACCAAATACCAAAGATATGGGCCTTCTGGTGTCAGGCAAGAATCTTTTAAAGGTTTTTCCCTTTATAAGTCTATTTGAAACATTTCGGCCCTTTTGGGGGGGGGGGGCATTTTTTGGCCCTAGGGATTCTTGCTTGAGGTCCACTAGACCAAGCTATGTTCCAAATATCAAAGGCCTGAATTTTCTGGTTTCAGATTTTTAAAGGTTTTCCTTATATATGAGTATGTAAAACATGAGGACCCCTGTATGGGGCCAATTTTGGCCCCAAGGCTATAATTTGAACAATGTTTGCAGACTGGTCCAGTAGGCCTATAAAAGTCTATGTAAATCATGCTGGCACTGGGGCAGAGCCATTTTTAGCCCCAAGGCTATGATTAATATGAACTGTCTTGGTAAGAGGTCCACGAAAAAGCTTCATACCAAATATTTAGTTTCATATGAAAAACCTGCATGGGCCTTTTTAATTGTGTTTTCAGAGAAGATTTTTTAAGGTTTCAGTTAAAAAAAAAATCTATTTTTGGCTCATGTGACCTAGAAGTACAATGGACCGGAGCCATTAAAAAGGACCAACCAAGAATCAATTCTGTGGAGCTTGGTCAAAATACACAATCAGTGTCTTAAGTAAGGGCGAGGATTGTGGCCACGTAAAATCGATTTAAGCCCCCCAGTGGAATTTGTTTCACTGACCATTCCAAGGCGTATCTTCTGTCATGGTTTATGTTTGTTATGGTTTGTCTTTGGGTGTTTGTGTCGCTTATATAGTTTTATTTTGGATAGCCAATTGGCCATTTTGTGGGAAAGTAACTGTTCTTTTGGTTTTCCGCTATTGATGTTTCTATTAGGGTCTGTTGTTTCATGTTTGTGTTTATGTCCCTTTGGTGTCTCTGATGGGAGCTGTGGGTTAATTGTAACCTATCTCTGATCATTGCCTTCACTTCTATTTTAGGAGATATAGTTTGAAGAAATTTTGGAGCTAAAATTGCAGATGCCAATAATTATTGTTGTGACTGACATTTTAAGGGTTAAAACTCAGGACATCATCACGTGAACAAGTCCGTGAAATGAAGACCCCCCCTAAACCCCGCTTTATAGAGAAAACTGGGGTTTACGGGGGTATTCATTATTATTCTTATTTCTGCTCCAAGACATAGGTTGTGGGTACTCGTTAGAACCGCCTCAATGAGGCGGTTCTAACGAGTACCCACAACCTATGTTATGAGCATTTATAAGAAAAATATCAAGGATTTTCATCAGAAAAGGAGTAATTTTGGAGATGTGAAAAATGCACTATGTCGCACGGGTGAGTTATCGTAATGTGCTTTCTTGTGGCATGACTCATCTGTATAAAAATGCTGGCTGCACCAGCACAAGATGTGCAACATGTTTTAAATGAGATAACAGCACCTGCTGTGGGTTTTATCTGAACAAACTGAAGGTTTTTATAGTTTATAGGGTTACAAGCCTATAAAAGCTTTTGAATTTTGAAATCAGCATTAAAAATAACCATTTGGTATTGATTACCATGCTGTTGACTGCTGTAGCAGCTGACAAATGTTCTTCTTCTTTTTCTTTTTCTTCTTCTTCTTCTTCTTTTTCTTCTTCATAATCTTCTTCTTCTTTCAGATGATGGACTGGGATCAAACTGAAGGAAAGTGATCCTATAGACTCAGATCAGCCTGCACATCCATTGTTTGTTTTACGTAGTTTATTCTCTGTAATACATCTCACTTTGGATTATAAGCCTGCTGGATATAATAACAAAAGTCTCATGCAAATAGTGAAGACTCTGATCAGAGTGTTTGGATGTGCAGGGTGTTCTGATTATTCAATGGTCTCACATCCTATTGTTGGTTTAATCGTACCCTGGCTCAACTTTCATTTTTGGGTTGATTGGTTGTCAATCGACCAAGTTACTAAGGGCAGTAGCTTTACATAGCTAATGTCCTGGTGACCTATAATCACTGATCTGTATGATATCCAGGTATAATGGTTATTTATTGATGCACTAATTCTAATCATTGTGAGAATAGAGTGATGCGTGACCATTTATGTTCATTTTTCTATAGAAGCCTTTACACTACTCGACTTGTAAACCAAGGATCGCAGGATCGATCCCGGGCTTCTCCAGACTTTTGGATGAGTCTTTAAACCGAGGTCCCGTCTCCATATGACCTTAGCTGTTGGTGGGACGTAAAACTAAAACTCACTCATTTTTCTATATGATCTATACATTTTTAGGGTTCATGTTAAACCATCTTATATAAGTAGCGGGGTTGTTGGTGAAGCAATTGCATCACTGGGGTGTTCATCTGATATTGACTTATAGTTGGTAAGGGTAGAGGGGGAATGTTATTTCTTCTGTTTCTACACTTCCATTCATTTTCCTGTGGTTAACCCTTGTCCTGCTGAGCCCGGATATGCCTTATTTTCCAAACAATGAAGATCCAGATCAGATGGCTTCGTCAGAAGCCATCTGATCAGGATCCACATTGTTTGCCATTCAGATTGTGAATTTGTTGCAATAATTTGCATCAAGTAATCTGATTGGTTGATAATCAGTAGTGGGTGTGGCAGATTAAAATATTCAGCAGGACAAGGGTTAAACTCAAAACAATCAATCAATGATCTACAAGTAGGAAAACTTCCATTACTTTGTATCAGCTTCTCCATATTCCCTTTACGTATATGATAAGGGAGACATAAATACTTTTGAAAGAGTTGTTGCCCCTGACAGTGCATCTTAGTTCCTTTAACTTTTATATTTCAGCAGCTGAACAGAGGAAATTAGTAATTTTCTTGAAGAAAAAACATATTGGCAGTGTTTATTTTTGTTCTCCTGGAAGTGATAATATAATTACAATATCAGTAGCCAGACTAGAAGAAAAGCAACTTTACTACCATAGGGGCAATTGTCTGACTAAAAGACTTTCTAGGCAGCTGAAAATTTCTGAAAGTGCAATGCATTCTCTCCAAGTCTACATCCCCCCCCCCCCCACACACACACACACCCCACTTACACCACCCTACAAAACACCTGGTTTTAATTTGACTTTGTGGTTTGGTTTAGATTGGAGTTTAGCAGCCTAGTAATGTCAGCCTGTTAGTTTACCATACCACACTTTTCCTGGACAAGCCAACCCATTACGTTAGCACATCCATGTGACACAGTGCATTCTTTCATATCTCCAAAAAGATGACTTTTCAGATGAAAATTTGTAATATTTTTCTTCTTTTGTGCTCCAAATTTAGGTAGTGGGTGCGCCTTTGCAGCGTCAATGAGGCGCGTTCTAACCCACAACCTATGTCTTGAAGCAGAAATGAGAAAAATAATGTACAATCCCATGTATACCCTCTTAAACCCCAGTTTTCTCTATTTAAACTGGGGTCTAGACAGTGTTCGTTTCACGAACTTGTGAACTTGTTCATGTGATTTAATAGTATGTATGTGCATACATTCTTTTGCCAGAAAATGACAAATTTCTGCCCTGAACCCTTTTTGTACCAAACTGAATCTTCCTCCTTATAAATAGCAGGAGTTCATTTCAAAATTTAAGGGTGTCAGGGTGTATTTTCTTCAAATTTCATTTGGAAAATGGCTGAACTTTGTGCAAAGAGTGTAGGCCCTGATCAGACGCCGATCTGGGCCTGCACTGTTTGCCAGGGTAGACGTTTTGGGGTTTCCGGTACTAAATGGGTTAAGCTTGCTACTTGGAGAAATTATGACCATAGAAAATTTTCATAATCATTTCCATAAAAGAATGATTCGGACAAATTATGGAGAACAAATACACAACCTTCTGATAGACAGAATAAGTTAGAGCCTGTGTATATCCAACCTGTATATTTAAGCTGAAAATTGCTAAAATGCAATGAAGGTGTAGATTTCTATACAAGTATGAAAAAAAATCTGGATTTTTTTTTTTTTACTCATATTTTGACTTTTTACACATTCCACAAGTTTTTCGGGCAAATCAACGAGCCAAGCACCTGTGTTCGGTCCCTGAGTGTTACACAAACATGTATTATATTATTAAAAATCTATATTTTTGAGAATAATACAGCTGTACCAATTTTCTCTACACCTTCATTGCATTTCAGAGCTTCCAAACGGGTAGTTGGCAAACAGTGTAGGCCCAGATCAGATGCCGCAGAACGCGGGGTCTGATCAGGGTCTGCACTGTTTGCAAAATTTTCAGCCAATTTCCAAATAGTTCTTGAAGAAAACACAACCGGACACCCATAAATTTCCAAATGGACTGAGACCTGCTATATATAAGAAGGAAGATTCCATTTGGTATAAAAAGGGTTAATTAACATTTTCCAACAAATTCAATATGGCTTAGTATAGTGGTATAAAGAGGTAACAATAATGTGGTGTAAGTACGGTAGTTATGAAGTTCAATTTTAGGCATGATGATTTAATTGTTTGTTTGTTTGATTTGAGGTTTAACATCCCCGTCAACACTGTAAAGGTCATTTTGGAGACGTCGCTTCCAATTCTGTGGGACTTTTACCTGACACTGAGATGAAATGACATCTCAAGCCCTGTTGCCCAATGAAACCAATAGGGTTTATTAGCAGGGACGGTCTGCCTCGCAGTGCGGTTCCTGGACAGGCTTAGATCCTCTAAGCACTTTACCAGTACTCGTGTGCAGGCCGGATTCAGATCTTCGTGGAAGCATCCATTTTAGATGAGAACAAAATTAATGAAGCTCAGATCAGATGCCTCATTCTGGGGTGTCTGATCAGTCTCAGCCTTCACTCAGTTTACTGTTTGCCATTTTCTAAATTTTCAAGATTCAAGATGGCACCCCTAAATTTCAAAATTGACTTGTTCCTGCATCCGTGCGTGTGTGCATGCATCCATAAACTTTTTCTTCAAACGACTTCTCCTAAACCACTGTTTGGATTTTGACCAAACTTCACAGGAATGATCATTAGGTGGTCCCCTTTCAAAATTATTTAAATGGTTCCGGTCCATTGCTTATCTAGGTCACAGGAGCCAAAAATAGATTTTTTTAACTGAAAACTTAACAAATCTTCTTCTCTGAAACGGCATGGCCCAGGCAGTTCTAACCAGCACCAACAATCTATGAACTGCCTCAGTGAGGCAGTTCGAACCAGCACCAACAATCTATGAACTGCCTCAGTGAGGCAGTTATAACCAGCACCAACAATCTATGAAATGCCTCAGTGAGGCAGTTCTAACCAGCACCAACAATCAATGAACTGCCTCACTGAGTCAACCAGCAACAACAATCTATGAACTGCCTCAGTTCTAAAAAATATGAACTGCCTCACTGAGGCAGTTCTAACCAGCATGAACAATCTTTGTTTGGTGTGTGTGTGTTTGAGTTTTACATCCCACCAACCATTAAGGTCATACATAGACGAGACCTCGATTTTAAGATTCATCAGAAAGTCTGGAGAAGCCCTGGATCGAACATGACCCCTGGTTTGTGAGACGAGTAGAATAACCACTAGCACAGAGGCTTTTAATCTAAAGACTATGTTCGGTACAAAAATAAGAAAAATATGACATTTTTCATCATAAAAGTGTCAGTGCAGTTTGAGATAGGAAAAATATAGATAGCCTGTTAGCATAATGGGAGATGGTCCATACTAACATTTTATAAGCACAACAGAAACAGATAACATCATGTGAACAAGTCCGTGAAATGAAGACCCCCTATACACCACATTATATAGAGAAAACTGGGGTTTATGGGGGTATAAATTATTTTTCTTAGTTTTGCTCCAAGTCATAGGTTGTGGGTATTTGTTGGAACTGCCTCAATGAGGCGGTTCTAACAAGCACCCACAACCTATGTTTGCAGTATTTAAAAGAAAAATATCACGGATTTTCATCAGAGAAATGGCCGTTTTGGAGATGTGAAAAAATGCACTATGTCGCATGAGTGTGTTATTGTAATGGATATGTATTTTGTGATAATTGAAGAAAAAATTTTGTCAATCCCTGGATTATGTTGTGGGTATATATTTATTAGAGCTACTTTGGTAAGGTGGTTCTTATAAATACTCACAAATGGAGAAATACGAAAAATTATCCTTCAATTATCACCAAATATCGGCTGCTATAAAATTTAATCATCAGGAAAGCACGCCTATATAACTTTGAACCCCTTGAATCGCACTTTTACAAAGTAAAACTGGGGTTTACAGGGGTAAACCTTCTTTTTCTTATTTCTGCACTAAAATATAGATTGTGGGTACCCGTTAGAACCGCCTCGATTAAGCGGTTCTAAAGAACCGCCTCGATAAAGTGGTTCTAACAAGTACCCACAATCTATATTTTGAGCAGCAATAAGAAAAATACATGTATCACAATTTTTCATCCCAAAAATTTTCATTTTTTCGGCAGTATAACATTTCCAATGTATTTGTATAGGCATGTTTTCGTAATGTTAGTATGGACTTCCAGTATAAACTTTAACTGTGTATATCAGCGTAAAGCAGACACCCTTGATATAATTTTCCCTTTATATTTCTTTTTCATTTTTTTTTTTCAATTTAGTTCATGCAATTTTTTTTATTTGATTTGAGGTTTAAAGTCCCCGTCAAACCTATAGTAAATAATGTCATTTTGGAGACGTTACTTCCAATTCCCGACATTGAGATGAAATGACATCTCAAGCCCTGTCCCCCAATGAAACCAATAGAGTTTATAAATATGGATGGTCTGACTCACACCGCTTTGCCTGGGCAGGCTAAGATCCTCTAAGTGGTTTACCAGTACTCGTGTGCGGTCGGTTTCAGCTCTGTGTGGAAGCATCATGCATCCCATCTATTTCTTCAAGCCCCGATGGGTGGGCCTGGCCAGTTCATGCATATTTAGAGGCAATGTGGTATAAAAGAGAAAAATTCAATTATCTATAAAGACCATTATCTGAAATAATAACTGAAAATGTAATGAGTTTCCTTTCAAATATCAGTCAGATAAAGAAATAAATCATATTAAAGATGGAAAGCCTGTTATCAATAGAGGAAACAGATTTCAAAATCATGTAAAACTGTAGTAAAACCAATTTAAAATATTTTGTCATTAACACAGTGGGTGTAAGATTTGAGTGCAAGTTTAAGTTTAAGATGCTGTAATTTATTAGTCAATTTAATTTTGCAGAGAAAATTGTTTTTGGTTATTTTTGCGAGCAAACACAAGTTGAAGAACACTGAAACCACTTAACCCTTATCTTGCTGAATATTCATCTAAGCCAGTAAGCCACACCCATTTCTGTCTACCACCCAATCAAATTGCTTGATGTAATTTATTGCTACAAATTCATAAACTGAATGTCAAACAGTGTAGATCCTGATCAGATGGCTTCTTCAGAAGCCATCTGATCTGGATCTACACTGTTTGCAAAGATTGGGGTTGTTGTGAACAGCAAGATAAGGGTTAATTATAGCACTGTAACATAAAGTTTACAGATAGACCCCAAAAATGCGTATTTACTTGTTTGACTTGAAGTTTATTGTCCCTGTCAACACTGTAAAGGTCATTCTGGAGATGTTGCTTCCAATTATGTGAGATTTTTACCCAACACTGAGATGAAATGACATCTCAAGCCTGCCATAAAAGTGTAGATTATATAAAAACATCATTTACGGTCATTTATATTATATAATCTGTACATGGTTGTTTGACTAACATTAACTCTTTTTTGCTCTAAATGGAATCTTCCACCTTATATAAAGCACGTCCATTTCAAAATTTAGGGGTGTCAGGTTGTGTTTTCTCCAACATTTATTTGGAAAAAGGCTTAACGTTTTACAAACAGTGTATAGGCCATGATCAGACACCACATTCTGCAGCTTCTGATCTGGGCCTGCACTGTTTGCAAACTACCCGTTTTGGGGTTTCCAATACAAAATGGGTTAATTTTGTTTACATTGGCTTTGGAATCGAACATTATAGTGTTATAATGAGATTGTGTAGTTAGTATGTTCATTATATGGTCATATACCCTCTACAGACAAACAGATGGCAGAGATGTAGTCAGCTAAGCTATTTTACTGTTAGCTATATTCATAACAACAAGGGGGCAAAGATGGCCCTGAATCGCTCACCTGTAGACCAGAAAATCATATGCGATCTTCAGAAAAAAAAATTGTGAAGTTGTGAATGCAGTCAAGACATGTTTGTATGTTTGTTAACCCTTTAATCTTGCTGTTCACGACAACCCCTATCTTTGGAAACAGTGTAGATCCAGATCAGATGGCTTCTGAAGAAGCCATCTGATCAGGATCTACACTGTTTGGCATTCGGTTTATGAATTTGCAGGAATAAATTACATGAAGTAATCTGATTGGTTCAAAGTCAGAAATGGGTGTGGCTAAACTGAATATTCAGCAAGAGAAGGGTTAACCTGATTGATATAAATATCTTCATCAACATAAATGTATACAACAGTTTAACCAGTTGAACCCATGGGCAGGGTCATATTGAGCCCCAAGGCTACAATTTGAATATCTTGATAGAGGTCCATCAGATGAAGCAATCATACCAAATTCAAAGACCTGGGCCTTGTGGTTTCAGAAAACACCATTTTTAAATGTTTCCCCTGTTAAGTCTATGTAAAACATGTGGCCCCTGGGGTGGAGAATTGTTTGGTACCATGGCTATGATTTGAACAATCTCGGTAGAGGTCCACTTGATACATAAGTCTATACAAGAGGGCCCAGAGGGCCCTGAATCGCTCACCTGAGAATCAGTGTCTCTAGTACATTCTTGGCTCAAGGGCTATACTAGGTGAAGCTTCATACCAAATATCAAAGACCTGAGTCTTGTGGTTTCAGAGAAGAAGATTTTTAAATATTTTCCCTATATAAGCCTATGAAAAACCAAAGGGCCCCAGGGATGGGGGCATTTTTGGCCCCAGGGCTATAATTTGAACAATCTTGGTAGAGGTCCACAAGATGAAGCTTCACACCAGATATCAAAGATTTGAGCCTTGTTGTTTCAGAGAAGAAGATTTTTAAAGATTTTCCCTGTATAAGCCTGTGTAAAACCAAAGGCTCCCAAGGCGGGGGCATTTTTGGCTCCGGGGCTATAATTTGAACAATCTTGGTAGAGGTCCACTAGGTGAAGCTTCATACCAAATATCAAAGACCTGGGCCTTGCGGTTTCAGAGAAGAAGATTTTTAAAGATTTTCCCAGTATAAGCCTATGTAAAACCAAAGACCCCCGGGGCGGGGGCATTTTTGGCCCTAGGGCTATAATTTGAACAATCTTGGTAGAGGTCCACTAGGTGAAACTTCACACCAAATATCAAAGACCTGGGCCTTGTGGTTTCAGAGAAGAAGATTTTTAAAGATTTTCCCTATACAAGCCTATGTAAACCCAAAGGCCCCCGGGGCGGGGGCATTTCTGGCCCAAGGGCCATAATTTGAACAATCTTGGTAGAGGTCCACCAGATGAAGCTTCATACCAAATATCAAAGACCTGGGCCTTTCGGTTTCAGAGAAGAATATTTTAAAGATTTTCCCTATATAAGCCTATGTAAAACCAAAGGCCCCTGGGGCGGGGGCATTTTTAGCCCCAGGGTGATAATTTGAACAATCTTGGTAGAGGTCCACTAGATGAAGCTTCACACTAAATATCAAAGATCTGAGCCTTGCAGTTTCAGAGAAGAAGATTTTTAAAGATTTTCCCTGTAAAAGCCTATACAAGAGGGCCATGATGGCCCTGGATCGCTCACCTGATCCATAGAGTAACAAGTGGGCCCAGGGGAGGTCCATTATTGACCCCAAGGTTAAAATGGGCATAAAGTTGAGGGAGGTCTAAAAAGGTGAAGCTTCATACCAAATATCAACAAAGGCTATAATTGTCCACTAGATGAAGCTCCATACCAAATATCAAAGCTATGGGCCTTGCAGTTTCAAAGAAGAAGATTTTTAAAGATTTTCCTATATAAGTCTATGTAAAACCAAAGGGTCTTGGGGCGGGGGGCTTTTTTGGCCCCAGGGCTATAATTTGAACAATCTTGATAGAGGTCCACTAGATGAAATTTCACACCAAATATCAAAGACCTAGGGCTTGTGGTTTCACAGAAGAAAATTCTTAAAGATTTTCCCTATATAAGCCTATGTAAAACCAAAGGACCCCGAGGTGGGGTGGCCTCAGGGCTATAATTCAAAAATCTTGGTAGAGGTCCACTAGCTGAAGCTTCATACCAAATATCAAACACCAAGGCCTTGTGGTTTCAGAGAAGAAGATTTTTCAAGATTTTCCCTATATAAGTCTATGTAAAACCAAATGGCCCCGGAGGGGGGGGGGGGGGGGGGGGGGGGGGCTGAAGCTTCATACCAAATAGCAAAGACCTGGGCCTTGCAGTTTCAGAGAAGAAGATTTTTAAAGATTTTCCCTATATAAGCCCATGTAAAACCAAAGGGCCTCTGGGCGGGGGCATTTTTGGCCCCAGCACTATAATTTGAACAATCTAGATAGGGGTCCACTAGATGAAGCTTCATATCAAATATCAAAGACCTGGGCCTTGCGGTTTCAGAGAAGAAGATTTTTACAGATTTTCCCATATAATCCCATGTAAAACCAAAGGGCCCCCGGGCGGGGGCATTTTTGGCCCCAGTACTATAATTTGAACAATCTTGGCAGGGGTCCACTAGATGAACCTTCATACCAAAAATCAAAGACCTGGGCCTTGTGGTTTCAGAGAAGAAGATTTTTGAAGATTTTCCTATTTTAGCCCATGTAAAACCAAAGGGCCCTGGGGCGGGGGCATTTTTGGCCCAAGCATTATAATTTGAACAATTTTGGTAGGGGTCCACTAGATGAAGCTTCATAATAAATATCAAAGACCTGGGCCTTGCGGTTTCAGAGAAGAAGATTTTTTAAGTTTTCGGTGAAAAAAATATATTTTTGGCTCCTGTGACCTATATGTGCAATGGACCGGAACCATTTGAACAACTTTGAAAGGGGACCACCTAAGGATCATTCCTGTAAAGTTTGGTCAAAATCCGATCAGTGGTTTAGGAGGAGATGTCGTTTGAAGAAATTGTTTACGCACGTATGACAGACAAAAAGTGATCCTAATATAAAACACAAGAGGACCATGATGGCCCTGGATCGCTCACCTGATCCATAGAGTAACAAGTGGGCCCCGGGGAGGGCCATTATTGACCCCAGGGTTATAATGTGCATAATGTTGAGGGAGGTCTAAAAAGGTGAAGCTTCATACCAAATATCAACAAAAGACTATAATTTGAACAATGTTGGCAAAGGTCCACTAGATGAAGCTACACAACAAAATATCAAAGACCTGGGCCTTGTTGTTTCAGAGAAGAAGATTTTCAAAGATTATCTCTATTATAAGTCTATGTAAAACCAAAGGGCCCTGGGGCGGGGGCATTGTGACCCCAGGGCTATAATTTGAACAATCTTGGTAGAGGTCCACTAGCTGAAGCTTCATACCAAATGTCAAAGACCTAGGCCTTGTGGTTTCAGAGTAGAAGATTTTTCAAGATTTTCCCTATATAAAGCTATGAAAAACCAAAGGGCCCAGGAGCGGGGGCAATTTTGGCCTCTTGGCTATAATTTGAACGATCTTGATAGAGGTCCACAAGATGAAACTTCATACCAAATATCAAAGACCTGGGCCTTGCAGTTTCAGAAAAGAAGATTTTTAAAGATTTTCTCTATATAAGCCTATGTAAAACAAAAGGGCCCCGGGGCGGGGGCATTTTTGGACCCAGCACTATAATTTGAACAGTCTTGGTAGGGGTCCACTAGATGAAGCTTCATACCAAATAGCAAAGACCTGGGCCCTGCAGTTACAGAGAAGAAGATTTTTTAAAGATTTTCCCAATATAAGCCCATGTAAAACCAAAGGGGCCTGGGGCGGGGGCATTTTTGGCCCCAGCACTAAAATTTGAACAATCTTGGTAGGGGTCCACTAGATGAAGCTTCATACCAAATATCAAAGACCTGGGCCTTGCGGTTTCATAGAAGAAGATTTTTAAAGGTTTTCCCTATATAAGCCTATGTAAAACCAAAGGGCCCCGGGGCGGGGGCATTTTTGGCCCAAGCACTATAATTTGAACAATCTTGGTAGGGGTCCATAAGATGAAGATTCATACCAAATATCAAAGACCTGGGCCTTACAGTTGCAGAGAAGAAGATTTTTAAAGATTTTCCCTATATAAGCCCATGTAAAACCAAAGGGCCCCGGGGCGGGGGCATTTTTGGCCCCAGCACTATAATTTGAACAATCTTGGTAGGGGTCCACTAGATGAAGCTTCATACCAAATATCAAAGACCTGGGCCTTGCAGTTTCAGAGAAGAAGATTTTTAAAGATTTTCCCTATATAAGCCTATGTAAAACCAAAGGGCCCCGGGGCGGGGGCATCTTTGGCCCCAGCACTATAATTTGAACAATCTTTGTAGGGGTCCACCAGATGAAGATTCATACCAAATATCAAAGACCTGGGCCTTGCAGTTTCAGAGAAGAAGATTTTTAAAGATTTTCCCTATATAAGCCCATGTAAAACCAAAGGGTCCCGGGGCGGGGGCATTTTTGGCCCCAGCACTATAATTTGAACAATCTTGGTAGGGGTCCACTAGATGAAGCTTCATACCAAATATCAAAGACCTGGGCCTTGCAGTTTCAGAGAAGAAGATTTTTTAAGTTTTCGGTGAAAAAAATCTATTTTTGGCTCCTGTGACCCATATGTGCAACGGACCGGAACCATTTGAACAACTTTGAAAGGGGACCACCTAAGGATCATTCCTGTGAAGTTTGGTCAAAATCCTCTCAGCGGTTTAGGAGGAGATGTCGTTTGAAGAAAAAGTTTACGGACGGACGCACGGACGCACTGACGCACGGACGACGGACGACGGACAAAAAGTGATCCCAAAAGCTCACCTCGTCACTACGTGACGGTGACCTAACAAGAGGACCATGATGGCCCTGGATCGCTCACCTGATCCATAGAGTAACAAGTGGGCCCCGGGGAGGGCCATTATTGACCCCAGGGTTATAATGTGCATAATGTTGAGGGAGGTCTAAAAAGGTGAAGCTTCATACCAAATATCAACAAAAGACTATAATTTGAACAATGTTGGCAAAGGTCCACTAGATGAAGCTACACAACAAATATCAAAGACCTGGGCCTTGTTGTTTCAGAGAAGAAGATTTTCAAAGATTATCTCTATTATAAGTCTATGTAAAACCAAAGGGCCCTGGGGCGGGGGCATTGTGGCCCCAGGGCTATAATTTGAACAATCTTGGTAGAGGTCCACTAGCTGAAGCATCATACCAAATGTCAAAGACCTAGGCCTTGTGGTTTCAGAGTAGAAGATTTTTCAAGATTTTCCCTATATAAGTCTATGAAAAACCAAAGGGCCCAGGAGCGGGGGCAATTTTGGCCTCAGGGCTATAATTTGAACAATCTTGATAGAGGTCCACAAGATGAAACTTCATACCAAATATCAAAGACCTGGGCCTTGCAGTTTCAGAAAAGAAGATTTTTAAAGATTTTCCCTATATAAGCCTATGTAAAACCAAAGGGCCCCACTATAATTTGAACAGTCTTGGTAGGGGTCCACTAGATGAAGCTTCATACAAAATAGCAAAGACCTGGGCCCTGCAGTTTCAGAGAAGAAGATTTTTTAAAGATTTTCCCAATATAAGCCCATGTAAAACCGAAGGGCCCAGGGGCGGGGGCATTTTTGGCCCCAACACTATAATTTGAACAATCTTGGTAGGGGTCCACTAGATGAAGCTTCATACCAACTATCAAAGACCTGGGCTTGCGGTTTCATAGAAGAAGATTTTTAAAGGTTTTCCCTATATAAGCCTATGTAAAACCAAAGGGCCCAGGGGCGGGGGCATTTTTGGCCCCAGCACTATAATTTGAACAACCTTGGTAGGGTCCATATGATGAAGATTCATACCAAATATCAAAGACCTGGGCCTTGCAGTTTCAGAGAAGAAGATTTTTAAAGATTTTCCCTATATAAGCCCATGTAAAACCAAAGGGCCCCGGGGCGGGGGCATTTTTGGCCCAAGCACTATAATTTGAACAATCTTGGTAGGGGTCCACTAGATGAAGCTTCATACCAAATATCAAAGACCTGGGCCTTGCGGTTTCAGAGAAGAAGATTTTTAAAGATTTTCCCTATATAAGCCTATGTAAAACCAAAGGGCCCCGGGGCGGGGGCATCTTTGGCCCCAGCACTATAATTTGAACAATCTTGGTAGGGGTCCACCAGATAAAGATTCATACCAAATATCAAAGACCTGGGCCTTGCAGTTTCAGAGAAGAAGATTTTTAAAGATTTTCCCTATATAAGCCCATGTAAAACCAAAGGGCACCGGGGCGGGGGCATTTTTGGCCCCAGCACTATAATTTGAACAATCTTTGTAGGGGTCCACTAGATGAAGCTTCATGCCAAATATCAAAGACCTGGGCCTTGCGGTTTCAGAGAAGAAGATTTTTAAAGATTTTCCCTATATAAGCCTATGTAAAACCAAAGGGCCCCGGGGCGGGGGCATCTTTGGCCCCAGCACTATAATTTGAACAATCTTGGTAGGGGTCCACCAGATAAAGATTCATACCAAATATCAAAGACCTGGGCCTTGCAGTTTCAGAGAAGAAGATTTTTAAAGATTTTCCCTATATAAGCCCATGTAAAACCAAAGGGCCCCGGGGCGGGGGCATTTTTGGCCCCAGCACTATAATTTGAACAATCTTGGTAGGGGTCCACTAGATGAAGCTTCATACCAAATATCAAAGACCTGGGCCATGCAGTTTCAGAGAAGAAGATTTTTTAAGTTTTCGGTGAAAAATATCTATTTTTGGCTCCTGTGACCCATATGTGCAACGGACCGGAACCATTTGAACAACTTTGAAAGGGGACCACCTAAGGATCATTCCTGTGAAGTTTGGTCAAAATCCGCTCAGTGGTTTAGGAGGAGATGTCATTTGAAGAAAAAGTTTACGGACGGACGCACGGACGCACTGACGCACGGACGACGGACGACGGACAAAAAGTGATCCCAAAAGCTCACCTCGTCACTACGTGACGGTGAGCTAATAAAACCAAAGGCCCCCGGGGCGGCGGCATTTTTGGCCCTAGGGCTATAATTTGAACAATCTTGGTAGAGGTCCACTAGGTGAAGCTTCACACCAAATATCAAAGACCTGGGCCTTGTGGTTTCAGAGAAGAAGATTTTTAAAGATTTTCCCTATATAAGTCTATGTAAACCCAAAGGCCCCCGGGGCGGGGGGCATTTCTGGCCCAAGGGCCAAAATTTGAACAATCTTGGTAGAGGTCCACTAGATGAAGCTTCATACCAAATATCTAAGACCTGGGCCTTTCGGTTTCAGAGAAGAAGATTTTAAAAGTTTTCATTTTAAAAATCTATTTTTAGCTCCTGTGACCTAGATGTGCAATGGACCGGAACCATTTGAACAACTTTGAAAGGGGACCACCTAAGGATCATTTCTGTGAAGTTTGGTTAAAATCCAATCAGTGGTTTAGGAGGAGATGTCATTTGAAGAAAAAGTTTACGCATGCACACACGCACGCACACACGCACGCCGGACAAAAAGTGATCCCAAAAGCTCACCTCGTCACTACGTGACAGGTGAGCTAAAAACATGTGGGCACTGGGTTGGAACCATTTTTAGCCCCAAGACTATAATAGGAACAGTCATTGTTTTTGTTTGTTTGTTTGTTTGTTTGATTTGAGGTTTAACGTCCCTGTCAACACTGTAAAGGTCATTTTGGAGACATTACTTCCAATTTTGTGGGACTTTTACCCAACATTGAGATGAAATAACATCTCAAGCCCTGTCGCCCAATGAAACCAATAGGGTTTATTAGCATGGATGGTCCGCCTCGCACCGCGGTTCCTGGACAGGCTTAGATCCTCTAAGCGGTTTACCAGTACTAGTGTGCGGACCTGATTCAGCTGTGTGTGGAAGCATCATGCAGCCCATATATTTCTTCAATCCCCTATGGGTGGGGCCTGGAACAGTCATGGTAGGAGTCCACTACATGAAGCTTTATACCAAATATCCAAGACCTGGGCCTTCTGGTTTCAGACAAGAAGGCTTTTAAAGGTTCTCCCTATATGTCTATGTAAAACATGTGAATCCCTGGGTGGGGCCATTTTTGGTCCCAAGATTAAAATTTTAACACTATTTGTAGAGGTCCATCCGATGAAGCTTTATACCAAATATCAAAGACCTGGGACTTGTGGGTTCAGACAAGAAGAATTTTAAATGTGTACCCTATACAAGTCTATGTAAAATATGTGGGCCTGGTTGGGGGGTGGGGGGGGGGGGGGGGAGGGGGTGCGGCTATAATTTGAACAATCTTGGTGGAGGTCCACAAGATGAAGCTTCATACCAAATATCGAAGACCTCACCAGGGCCTTCTGATTTCAGACAAGAAGGCTTTTAAAGGTTCTCCCTATATGTCTATGTAAAACATGTGGGCCCCTGGGTGGGGCCATTTTTGGTCCCAAGATTAAAATTTTAACACTCTTTATAGAGGTCCATCAGATGAAGCCTTATACCAAATATCAAAGACCTGAGACTTGTGGGTTCAGACAAGACGAATTTTAAACGTGTACCCTATT
Source organism: Lucinisca nassula (assembly GCA_963580285.1). Taxonomy (NCBI): domain Eukaryota; kingdom Metazoa; phylum Mollusca; class Bivalvia; order Lucinida; family Lucinidae; genus Lucinisca; species Lucinisca nassula. The sequence continues at coordinate 54,686,167 of OY757010.1, forward strand.
CAAGTCTATGTAAAATATAATTTAGTGTGGGCCTGGGGGGGTGCGGCTATAATTTGAACAATCTTGGTGGAGGTCCACAAGATGAAGCTTCATACCAAATATCGAAGACCTCACCAGGGCCTTCTGATTTCAGACAAGAAGATTTTTTAAGTTTTCTCTGTATAAGCCTACGTATGTAAAACATGTGGGCCCCGGGGTAGGACCATTTTCAATCCCAAAGATATAATTTGAAGAATCTTGACAGAAGTCCACTAGATTACATTAATTTTCAGAGAAGAAGATTTTTTAAGTTTTTAGTAAGAAAAAATCTATTTTTAGCTCCTGTGACCTGCATGTGGAATGGACCAAAACCATTTGAAAAATTGAAAGTGGATCAACTAAGGATCATTCCTGCGAAGTTTGGTCCAAATCCAATAAGTGGTTTTAGGAGGTGATGTCGTTTTAAGAAATTGATAACAGATGGACGGCACACCAGGCACTCAGATGGATGATATACAAAATGTGATCACAAAAGCTCACCTTGTCACTATGTGACAGGTGAGCTAAAAACGTGGTGATGTCATTGTCTACTATTCCTCGACGGACAGTAAATGATCATCTTTTTATATAATCTACAAATGTTTGGATATTGTTTAACTAACATGGTTCCTGCTTTGACCCCAACAGTAGTGGTATAAATAGGTCATAGTGTGTTATAAACCTTGTCCTTTTAAAAATATGCATTGTGCAAACAGTGAGGATGCCATCTGATCAGTATCGACACTGTTTGACCTGAAGCCATCGGATCAGTATCGACAGTTTGACATGAAGCCATCAATCAGTATTGACACCGTTTGACATGAAGCCATCAGATCAGTATCGACACTGTTTGACCTGAAGCCATCGGATCAGTATCGACAATGTTTGACATGAAGCCATCAATCAGTATTGACACCGTTTGACATGAAGCCATCTGATCAGTATTGGCACTGTTTGATATGAAGCCATCGGATCAGTATCTACACTGTTTGACATGAAGCCATCAGATCAGTATCGACAGTTTGACATGAAGCCATCAATCAGTATTGACACCGTTTGACATGAAGCCATCTGATCAGTATTGGCACTGTTTGACATGAAGCCATCGGATCAGTATCTACACTGTTTGACATGAAGCCATCAGATCAGTATCGACAGTTTGACATGATGCAATCTGATCAGTATCAACACTGTTTGACATGAAGCCATCAGATCAGTATTGACAGTTTGACATGAAGCCATCAGATCAGTATTGACACTGTTTGACATGATCCCATAAGATCAGTATTGACACTGTTTGACATGAAACAATTGAATCAATATCAACAATGTTTGACATGAAGCCATCGAATCAGTATCGACACTGTTTGACATAAAGCCATCCGATTAGTATTGGCACTGTTTAATTGACATGAAGCCATCGGATCAGTGTCGACAGTTTGACAGAAGCCATCAGATCAGTATTGACAATGTTAGACATGAAGCCATGGAATAGTATTGACACTGTTTGATATGATGCCATCAGATCAGTATCGACACTGTTTGATATGAAGCCATTGGATCAGTATCGACAATGTTTGACATGAAGCCATCGGATCAGTATCTACACTGTTTGACATGAAGCCATCAGTTCAGTATTGACACTGTTTGACATGAAGCCATCGGATCAGTATCTACACAGTTTGACATGAAGCCATCGGATCAGTATTGACACTGTTTGACATGAAGCCATCAGATCAGTATCAACAGTATGACATGAAGCCATCGGATCGGTATCAACAGTATGACATGAAGCCATCGAATCAGTATTGACACTGTTTGACATGAAGCCATTGGATCAGTATCAACAGTATGACATGAAGCCATCGGATCGGTATCAACAGTATGACATGAAGCCATCGGATCAGTATTGACACTGTTTGACATGAAGCCATCGGATCAGTATCAACAGTATGACATGAAGCCATTGGATCAGTATCAACAGTATGACATGAAGCCATCGGATCAGTATTGACACTGTTTGACATGAAGCCATCGGATCAGTATCAATAGTATGACATGAAGCCATCGGATCGGTATCAACAGTATGACATGAAGCCATCGGATCAGTATTGACACTGTTTGACATGAAGCCATCGGATCAGTATCAATAGTATGACATGAAGCCATCGGATCAGTATCAACAGTATGACATGAAGCCATCGGATCGGTATCAACAGTATGACATGAAGCCATCGGATCAGTATTGACACTGTTTGACATGAAGCCATCGGATCAGTATCAACAGTATGACATGAAGCCATTGGATCAGTATCAACAGTATGACATGAAGCCATCGGATCAGTATTGACACTGTTTGACATGAAGCCATCAGATCAGTATCTACACAGTTTGACATGAAGCCATCAGATCAGTATTGACACTGTTTGACATGAAGCCATCAGATCAGTATCGACAGTTTGACATGAAGCCATCAGATCAGTATCGACAGTTTGACATGAAGCCATCAGATCAGTATCAACACTGTTTGACATGAAGCCATCAGATCAGTATCAACACTGTTTGACATGAAGCCATCCGATCAGTATCGACAGTTTGACATGAAGCCATCAGATCAGTATCTACACTGTTTGACATGAAGCCATCAGATCAGTATCAACACTGTTTGACATGAAGCCATCAGATCAGTATCGACAGTTTGACATGAAGCCATCGGATCAGTATCAACACTGTTTGACATGAAGCAATCAGATCAGTATCTACACTGTTTGACATGAAGCCATCAGATCAGTATCTACACTGTTTGACATGAAGCAATCGGATCAGTATCTACACTGTTTGACATGAAGCCATCAGATCAGTATCTACACTGTTTGACATGAAGCCATCGGATCAGTATCGACAATGTTTGACATGAAGCCATCGGATCAGTATTGACACTGTTTGACATGAAGCCATCGGATCAGTATTGACACTGTTTGACATGAAGCCATCAGATCAGTATTGACAGTTTGACATGAAGCAATCGGATCAGTATCTACACTGTTTGACATGAAGCCATCGGATCAGTATCTACACTGTTTGACATGAAAACAAAAGATCAGTATCGACAATGTTTGACATGGAGCCATCGGATCAGTATCTACACTGTTTGACATGAAGCCATCGGATCAGTATCGACAATGTTTTACATGAAGCCATCGGATCAGTATCGACAATGTTTGACATGAAGCCATCGGATCAGTAGCGACAATGTTTGACATGAAGCAATCAGATCAGTATCAACACTGTTTGACATGAAGCCATCGGATCAGTATTGACACTGTTTGACATGAGGCCATAAGATCAGTATCGACACAGTTTGACATGAAGCCATAGGATCATTATCAACACAGTTTGACATGAAGCCATCAGATCAGTATCAACACTGTTTGACACGAAGTCATCAGATCAGCATCAACACTGTTTGACTTGAAGCCAATGGATCAGTATCGACAGTTTGACATGAAGCCATCGTATCAGTATAGACACTGTTTGACATGAAGCCATCGTATCAGTATCGACAGTTTGACATGAAGCCATCAGATCAGCATCAACACTGTTTGACATGAAGCCATCGGATCAGTATCGACACTGTTTGACATGAATCAATCGGATCAGTATCAACACTGTTTGACATGAAGTCATCAGATCAGTATTGACAGTTTGACATGAAGCCATCAGATCAGTATTGACACTGTTTGACATGAAGCCATCGGATATGTATCGACACTGTTTGACATGAAGCCATCGGATCAGTATCAACACTGTTTGACATGAAGCCATCGGATCAGTATCAACACTGTTTGACATGAAGCCATCGGATCAGTATCGACAGTTTCACATGAAGCCATCGGATCAGTATCAACACTGTTTGACATGAAGCCATCGGATCAGTATCGACAGTTTCACATGAAGCCATCAGATCAGTATCAACACTGTTTGACATGAAGCCATCGGATCAGTATCGACAGTTTCACATGAAGCCATCGGATCAGTATCAACACTGTTTGACATGAAGCCATCAGATCAGTATCAACACTGTTTGACATGAAGCCGTCAGATCAGTATCGACAATGTTTGACATGAATCAATCAGATCAGTATCAACACTGTTTGACATGAAGCCATCGGATCAGTATTGACACAGTTTGACATGAAGCCATCGGATCAGTATCAACACTGTTTGACATGAAGCCATCAGATCAGTATTGACACAGTTTGACATGAAGCCATCGGATCAGTATCTACACTGTTTGACACGAAGCCATCGGATCAGTATCTACACTGTTTGACATGAAGCAATCGGATCAGTATCTACACTGTTTGACATGAAGCAATTGGATCAGTATCTACACTGTTTGACATGCAGCCATCGGATCAGTATCTACACTGTTTGACATGAAGCAATCGGATCAGTATCTACACTGTTTGACATGAAGCAATCGGATCAGTATCTACACTGTTTGACATGAAGCCATCAGATCAGTATCGACAGTTTGACATGAAGCCATCGGATCAGTATCTACACAGTTTGACATGAAGCAATCTGATCAGTATTAACACTGTTTGACATGAAGCCATCAGATCAGTATTAACACTGTTTGACATGAAGCCATCAGATTAGTATCGACAATGTTTGACATGAAGCAATCGGATCAGTATCAACACTGTTTGACATGAAGCAATCGGATCAGTATCAACACTGTTTCACATGAAGCCATCAGATCAGTATCGACAATGTTTGACATGAAGCAATCAGATCAGTATCAACACTGTTTGACATGAAGCAATCGGATCAGTATCAACACTGTTTCACATGAAGCCATCAGATCAGTATTGACACTGTTTGACATGAAGCCATCAGATCAGTATGGACAGTTTGACATGAAGCCATCGGATCAGTATCAACACTGTTTGACATGAAGCAATCGGATCAGTATCAACACTGTTTCACATGAAGCCATCAGATCAGTATTGACACTGTTTGACATGAAGCCATCGGATCAGTATCTACACAGTTTGACATGAAGCCATCGGATCAGTATTGACACTGTTTGACATGAAGCCATCAGATCAGTATCAACAGTATGACATGAAGCCATCGGATCGGTATCAACAGTATGACATGAAGCCATCGAATCAGTATTGACACTGTTTGACATGAAGCCATTGGATCAGTATCAACAGTATGACATGAAGCCATCGGATCGGTATCAACAGTATGACATGAAGCCATCGGATCAGTATTGACACTGTTTGACATGAAGCCATCGGATCAGTATCAACAGTATGACATGAAGCCATTGGATCAGTATCAACAGTATGACATGAAGCCATCGGATCAGTATTGACACTGTTTGACATGAAGCCATCGGATCAGTATCAATAGTATGACATGAAGCCATCGGATCGGTATCAACAGTATGACATGAAGCCATCGGATCAGTATTGACACTGTTTGACATGAAGCCATCGGATCAGTATCAATAGTATGACATGAAGCCATCGGATCAGTATCAACAGTATGACATGAAGCCATCGGATCGGTATCAACAGTATGACATGAAGCCATCGGATCAGTATTGACACTGTTTGACATGAAGCCATCGGATCAGTATCAACAGTATGACATGAAGCCATTGGATCAGTATCAACAGTATGACATGAAGCCATCGGATCAGTATTGACACTGTTTGACATGAAGCCATCAGATCAGTATCTACACAGTTTGACATGAAGCCATCAGATCAGTATTGACACTGTTTGACATGAAGCCATGAGGTCAGTATCGACATTTTGACATGAAGCCATCAGATCAGTATCGACAGTTTGACATGAAGCCATCAGATCAGTATCAACACTGTTTGACATGAAGCCATCAGATCAGTATCAACACTGTTTGACATGAAGCCATCCGATCAGTATCGACAGTTTGACATGAAGCCATCAGATCAGTATCTACACTGTTTGACATGAAGCCATCAGATCAGTATCAACACTGTTTGACATGAAGCCATCAGATCAGTATCGACAGTTTGACATGAAGCCATCGGATCAGTATCAACACTGTTTGACATGAAGCAATCAGATCAGTATCTACACTGTTTGACATGAAGCCATCAGATCAGTATCTACACTGTTTGACATGAAGCAATCGGATCAGTATCTACACTGTTTGACATGAAGCCATCAGATCAGTATCTACACTGTTTGACATGAAGCCATCGGATCAGTATCGACAATGTTTGACATGAAGCCATCGGATCAGTATTGACACTGTTTGACATGAAGCCATCGGATCAGTATTGACACTGTTTGACATGAAGCCATCAGATCAGTATTGACAGTTTGACATGAAGCAATCGGATCAGTATCTACACTGTTTGACATGAAGCCATTGGATCAGTATCTACACTGTTTGACATGAAAACAAAAGATCAGTATCGACAATGTTTGACATGGAGCCATCGGATCAGTATCTACACTGTTTGACATGAAGCCATCGGATCAGTATCGACAATGTTTTACATGAAGCCATCGGATCAGTATCGACAATGTTTGACATGAAGCCATCGGATCAGTAGCGACAATGTTTGACATGAAGCAATCAGATCAGTATCAACACTGTTTGACATGAAGCCATCGGATCAGTATTGACACTGTTTGACATGAGGCCATAAGATCAGTATCGACACAGTTTGACATGAAGCCATAGGATCATTATCAACACAGTTTGACATGAAGCCATCAGATCAGTATCAACACTGTTTGACACGAAGTCATCAGATCAGCATCAACACTGTTTGACTTGAAGCCAATGGATCAGTATCGACAGTTTGACATGAAGCCATCGTATCAGTATAGACACTGTTTGACATGAAGCCATCGTATCAGTATCGACAGTTTGACATGAAGCCATCAGATCAGCATCAACACTGTTTGACATGAAGCCATCGGATCAGTATCGACACTGTTTGACATGAATCAATCGGATCAGTATCAACACTGTTTGACATGAAGTCATCAGATCAGTATTGACAGTTTGACATGAAGCCATCAGATCAGTATTGACACTGTTTGACATGAAGCCATCGGATATGTATCGACACTGTTTGACATGAAGCCATCGGATCAGTATCAACACTGTTTGACATGAAGCCATCGGATCAGTATCAACACTGTTTGACATGAAGCCATCGGATCAGTATCGACAGTTTCACATGAAGCCATCGGATCAGTATCAACACTGTTTGACATGAAGCCATCGGATCAGTATCGACAGTTTCACATGAAGCCATCAGATCAGTATCAACACTGTTTGACATGAAGCCATCGGATCAGTATCGACAGTTTCACATGAAGCCATCGGATCAGTATCAACACTGTTTGACATGAAGCCATCAGATCAGTATCAACACTGTTTGACATGAAGCCGTCAGATCAGTATCGACAATGTTTGACATGAATCAATCAGATCAGTATCAACACTGTTTGACATGAAGCCATCGGATCAGTATTGACACAGTTTGACATGAAGCCATCGGATCAGTATCAACACTGTTTGACATGAAGCCATCAGATCAGTATTGACACAGTTTGACATGAAGCCATCGGATCAGTATCTACACTGTTTGACATGAAGCCATCGGATCAGTATCTACACTGTTTGACATGAAGCAATCGGATCAGTATCTACACTGTTTGACATGAAGCAATTGGATCAGTATCTACACTGTTTGACATGCAGCCATCGGATCAGTATCTACACTGTTTGACATGAAGCAATCGGATCAGTATCTACACTGTTTGACATGAAGCAATCGGATCAGTATCTACACTGTTTGACATGAAGCCATCAGATCAGTATCGACAGTTTGACATGAAGCCATCGGATCAGTATCTACACAGTTTGACATGAAGCAATCTGATCAGTATTAACACTGTTTGACATGAAGCCATCAGATCAGTATTAACACTGTTTGACATGAAGCCATCAGATTAGTATCGACAATGTTTGACATGAAGCAATCGGATCAGTATCAACACTGTTTGACATGAAGCAATCGGATCAGTATCAACACTGTTTCACATGAAGCCATCAGATCAGTATCGACAATGTTTGACATGAAGCAATCAGATCAGTATCAACACTGTTTGACATGAAGCAATCGGATCAGTATCAACACTGTTTCACATGAAGCCATCAGATCAGTATTGACACTGTTTGACATGAAGCCATCAGATCAGTATGGACAGTTTGACATGAAGCCATCGGATCAGTATCAACACTGTTTGACATGAAGCAATCGGATCAGTATCAACACTGTTTCACATGAAGCCATCAGATCAGTATTGACACTGTTTGACATGAAGCCATCGGATCAGTATCAACACAGTTTGACATGAAGCCATCGGATCAGTATTGACACTGTTTGACATGAAGCCATCGGATCAGTATCAACACTGTTTGACATGAAGCCATCAGATCAGTATTGACAGTTTGACATGAAGCCATCAGATCAGTATTGACAGTTTGACATGAAGCCATCAGATCAGTATTGACACTGTTTGACATGAAGCCATCAGATCAGTATCTACACTGTTTGACATGAAGCCATCAGATCAGTATCAACACTGTTTGACATGAAGCCATCAGATCAGTATCTACACTGTTTGACATGAAGCCATCAGATCAGTATCAACACTGTTTGACATGAAGCCATCAGATCAGTATCAACACTGTTTGACATGAAGCCATCAGATCAGTATCAACACTGTTTGACATGAAGCCATCAGATCAGTATCGACAGTTTGACATGAAGCCATCAAATCAGTATTGACAATGTTTGACATGAAGCCATCAGATCAAGTTCAACACTGTTTGACATGAAGCCATCAGATCAGTATCGACACTGTTTGACATAAATCAATCTGATCAGTATTGACACTGTTTGACATTCAGTTTGCGAATTTGCAGGAATAAATTACATCCAGCATTTGCATTGTGACTGTTTGAATGTCAGAAACATGTGTGAAGAGCAAAATAAGAGTTAAGAAAATGAGTTGACACAGAACACATCACTAGTCTGAAGTGCATACCATGAAATGCTAAACGCCCAGTAACATACTAAAACATTTACAGTAAACTTAACCCTTATCCTGCCAAACTAATGAACTTAACCACGCCCATTTCTGACTATCAACCAATCGAATGACATGTACAGTGAAATTCCACTATTAAGACCACCAAAAATTAAGACTAATCTGGCGGCCCCCACCCATCGGGGATTGAAGAAATAGGTGGGCTGCATGATGCTTCCACGCAGAGCTGCAACCGACCTGCTCACAAGTACTGGCAAACTGCTTAGAGGATCTAAGCCTGCCCAGGCAAAGCGGTGCAAGCAGGACGGTCCATGCTTATAAATCTTATTGGTTTCATTGGGCGGCAGGGCTTGAGATTTCATTTCATCTCAATGTCACGTAAAAGCTCACAAAATTGAAAGCAACATCTCCAAAATGACCTTTACAGTGTTGATGGGAAACCTCAAATCAAACAAACAAATAAGACTAATCTGGCTTTAAAAGCCATATTTAGAAGGTTTCAGTAGTTTCTTCAACCAGTCTCCTCTGGTCAGAGACCACCTTTGGGACTGTTCAAAAGTGGTCTTTAAGACCACTTTTGAACAGTCCCAAAGATGGTCTTAATATAGGAATTTTACTGTACTTAATGAAATGTATTTGTTCAATTCACAAACAGAATGACAACCAGTTTAGATCCTGACCAGATGGAGCTACACTGTTTGCATGTAAAGTAGGGATTGTGTGTGTTTCATTATTACATCCCGCCAGCAGCTAAGGTCATACAGAGACGGGACCTCGGTTTCAAGACTCATCCAAAAGTCTGTATAAGCCTGGGAGCTTACCCATGACTCCTGGTTTATGAGGCGAGTACCATAGCTTAAAAACTACACCACAGAGGCTTCTAAAGGTAGGGCTTGCTGTGTTCAGCAGGATAAGAGTTAATGGCTAACTGCCAGGACATAACCATGCTGAAGTATTCATAATCATAAAAAAATAGTTTATTGATAACCAGATTGGCATTTTGATCTATTCAATACTTGCCAAGATCTACAATTGGCTGTGGTTTAAACTGAGTTTACTGGATTATGTTAACATTTACAAACAACCTCAGTATAAACAAACAGGTGTCCTTTAGACCTTGATATTTTGGTGGAATATTTTTTTTCTTTCAAAATATGCTTACAAATCCATTAGCCCAGTTTTTGAAGTGAAGAAAAAAAATGGCCCCCGCCCATTGGGGCTTGAAGAAATGGATGGGACGAGAACCAGTGTGAGGATCTAAGCCTGCCCAGGCAAAGCGGTGCGAGTCAAACCGTCCATGCTTATAAACCCTATTGGTTTCATTGGGCAACAGTGTTGACAGGGACGTTAAACCTCAAATCAAACAAAATAGATGGGCTGCATGATGCTTCCACGCAGAGCTGAAACCGACCGCACACAAATACTGGTAAACCGCTTAGAGGATCTAAGCCTGCCCAGGCAAAGCATCTGACCTGCACTGTTTGCCAGTGCATTAAGAAGACTTCTTTGGTGGCATGGGAGTAGTACATCATTTGCTTGACTCTGAACTGATCTTACAACTGAAAACAATGTTCTGGATCACTTAGTTCAAATCACTTACAGGTCTTAAACTATAGAAAGCTTTTTTTTTCTTATTCTACTGAAACAAAGAAAAAAATCAACTTATGAAGTTCAGACACGGCGTAAGTGACTACCCCCTGACTACCCAAGCAAGTTATAGGTTAATGAGAAATTTTGTGCATGTGAACATGGACAGATAACTCTTTACTTTTTAAATATTTTGAAACCATTAAAACCCTTTTAAATACAACTGCCATAAATTATACTTACATTATTTATGGTAAAACTTGTGTGAGAGCTCACCTGGCATATCTAATCTATCAACATGTTATTATGTTTTTTTTTCCTTCAGTAAAGCATGTTTACCTTTCGTAGCTGGACCAGATTCCTACTTACCATATGCATTCAGACAGACAGACCTTATAATGCGAACAGTGTAGACCCTGATGAGATGCCACAGAATGCGGCGTCTCATCAGGGTCTACACTGTTTGCCAACCATCCAACTACTTATAGACACAACATCGTGTAGTAGATTGTACTTTTTCAAATACAATAAGCATGGTAAGGAGCTGAGGTTTGTTTAAATTGAGGTTTTACGTCCCCATCAACACTATTATGGTTATTTTGAAGATGCTGCTTCCAATTCTGTGTGACTTTTACCTGACAAGGAAATGAAAAAAAAAAAATCTCAAGCCCTACTACCCAAACAAACCAAAAGGATTTATATGCAGGGACGGTCTTACTTTCACCACTTTGCCTAGGCAGTCTGAGACCTTTTAAGCGGACAGACCTTCTAAGCGGATTACCAGTACTCCTGAGCAGTCAGTTTCAGCTCTGCGTGGAAGCATCATGCAGCCCATCTATTTCTCCAAGCCCCCAAGAAGCAGAGGTGTCTGATTCTGAATATTTATGGTAAATACCATAAAATAAACTTGGCAGCCTTTACCCTTGTCCTGCTGAGCCCGGATATGCCTTATTTTCCAAACAATGAAGATCCAGATCAGATGGCTTCTGACGAAGCCATCTGATTAGGATCTACATTGTTTGGCATTCAGATTGTGAATTTGTCGCAATAATTTGCATCAAGTAATCTGATTGAGTGATAATCGGTAGTGGGTGTGGCATATTTAAATATTCAGCAGGTTAAGGGGAAGAGGGAAGCAACTATTTCATAAATATTTTGTCTTCCTTTTCAATAGGGGTTACTCCTGAGCTCCTCACCATACTGTAGTAGCCACTGAGACACAACTGCCATAAAACACCATGTTTATAAGTCTGTATAATGAATGTATAATGCACATCCATGTAAACTGTACTTTATACAGAGAAAAGTAGAGTTTACAAGGGCTTTTTTTCTTATTTCAGCCGCCAAACATAGTCTCCTGGAGGTGCCTCAATGAGACAGTTCTTATCACCACCCAATTATCACATGCATGCAGCAAAACCAAAAATACAGTGGACTGACCTCTCATTGTCTCAAACTCTGATATCTCAAATAATGGTTTAATTAAGTCATACTAAATTTTGGGCACTAGCTTTATGTTAGTTTTGCCATATGTTCCATAGATTTCAACTCCTTTTATCTCAAACTACTGCTATCTCAAACCAGAACTATTCCAGTGGAGTTGAGATGTTTAAAAAAATCAAATTGTCATCAAAATCTCATGACGGGGTGTTTGCACAATGAAGAATCAGGGCCCAGGATTACAATCGTTACTTAAGTTAAGGTCGACTTAACGATTAAAGGAGGAATTCTTATCTTAGTAAAGTATTTCCTTAAAAAGTGCATTCGAAAGCCACCTATTTCGTTTACTTAGTTAAGTATTTAACTTCGGATGAAGTCGTAATTTTGACGGAAATTTTCACGAAGATTAGCACGTAAGTTTCAATTACAAATTGATGTAGGCGGCCCACAACTTTACCGCGATCTGTCAAAAATCTCTGCTTCTGCTTGAATGGATGGAGACAATAGAAAATATGATGGTTTAGTTTCCATTTCACTGCATAAACCATGAAAAATGTTTTATATACTATAAAACCTGTGTAATTGAAGGATCACACTCGATCTCAAATTGTGCGGGCAAACATTGGTCACAAAGTAGCACCACGACATATTCAAAACGCTGTTTCTATGGGGTCCCTTCAGAAACAAGATCTCATACAATATTTGAAAATGCAAAGCTCGGTTTTATGGAGTCTTATTTGAATTGAGGTTTAACGTCCCTGTCAACACTATGCAGGTCATTTTGGAGACGTTGCTTCCAATTTTGTGGGACATTTACCGACTCTGAGATGAAATGAAACCTCAAGCCCTGTCGCCCAATGAAACCAAAAGGCTTATATGCAGTGGACGGTGTGACTCACACCACTTTGCCTGGGCAGGCTTCGTTCTTCCAAGCTGTTTACAATTACTAGGGCATCGGGAAAATACGCTTATATAATTCTAACCCCCTTGAACCCCACTTTTATTTTGTAAAACTGGGGTTTAGGGGGGGGGGGCGACCTTTTTTTTTTACTTATTTCCGCTCTAAAATATAGAATGTGGGTACCGGTTAAACCGCCTAACGTGTACCAAAAGTCTATATTCTGAGCAGAAATAAGAAAAATACCACAATTTTTTCATCTTAAAAATTTCCTTTTTTGGAGGTAAAATTTATAATGTATTTGTATAGGCGTGTTTACGTTATGTGTGGTCAGTTTCAGTTCTGCATGGAAGCACCATGCAGCCCAATCTGTTTCTTCAAGCCCCGAGGGGCGGGGGCGGAATCGGTTTCATGGAGTCTGTCCATGATTCAACCGTTCTCATGCCGTTAGTCGTATTGAATAATATTCAAAACAATCTGGTAGAGTCGATAATTAAGAAATAACATATTCTGCGCTATGGTGAAGAACAGGGAAGACTCCGACACTTTACCCAAGCTACGATATTGTTTTCGGATGTCATCATTACATGTATGTAGCTGATATAGTCATTAAGGACACGATCAAACATCATACAGACAAACACGGAGAAAACCGTAGCTCCAGTCGGAGTAAAAAAAAAACAAAACATAAAAAAAAAATAAAAAAAAAACTAGAGCTGTCAGTGAAACTGACTAGGGCCCCGGCAGCGCTATCAGAGGAGTAGGAAAATGTTGATGTTAAAAAAGACGTTTTTTTTTCCTTTCACCTCTAAGTATGACCTTGACCTTTGAGGTACGGACCTGGGTCTTGCGCGTGACACACTGTCGCATTATGGTTAATATTTCTGCTAAGTAATATTTAAATCCATCCAGGTATAAGAAAGTTATAGATTGGACACAATAAAAAAGACGCTTTTTTGACCTTTTATCTCTAAGTATGACCTTGACCTTTGAGGTACGGCTGTGGGTCTTGCGTGTGACACTTCGTCACATTATGGTTAACATTTCTGCCAAGTAATATTTAAATCCATCCAGGAATAATAACAAAGTTATTAATTGGACACAGGAAAGACCCTTTTTTTGACCTTTAACCTCTAAGTATGACCTTGACCTTTGAGGTACGGACCTGAGTCTTGCACGCAACACTCCATCACATTATGGTTAACATTTCTGCCAAGTAATATTTAAATCCATCCAGGAATAAGAAAGTTATGGAGGATAAAAAAATTTGTGGACGGACAGACGGACAGACAGACAGACAGACAGACGGACGGACAGAATGATGCCAAGTAATATTTAAATCCATCCAGGAATAATAAAAAGTTATGGAGGATAAAAAAATTTGTGGACGGACAGACGGACGGACAGACAGACAGACAGACGGACGGACAGAGTGATTACTATAGGGCACCCACACTTTCAGTGCGGGGCCCTAATAATAATAATTTTGAATAAAAAATCACTGTACATTCGATCTTGGATTTCCCCAATCTTTTAATGAGTGAGGTGAGACATAAAGCGCTCACTCACTCACAAACACACTTAATTACTCACATGCGCGAGATTACAAAGGGAGGTGGAACGCCTCAAACTCATTTTTATTGAGCATTTCCAGGCAGCGAGAACTGGCAAATGATTGGATCTGCAGAAACAGAAGAAATAACAACATTTTACTCTACCATTACCTGCTGCAGGCTTTGTCACAATCAGCTGGACGCCCCAGTGACGCAAGATACACGTCATCTTCGCCTCACTCAACCAGTACACAACGACCACACGCGACCTCCGGTAACCACTTAGAAGGTCTTAGCCTGCTAAGGCAAAGTGGTGCAAGTCGGGCCGTCCATGCATATAAATTTTGTTGGTTTCATCGGGCGACAGGGCTTGAGATGTAATTTCATCTCAATGCCGGGTAACAGTCCGACAAAATTGGACTCAACACTTCCAAAATCAAACCTAAATAGTGTTGCCAGGACGTTAAATCTCAAATCAATCAATCAATCAATCAATCAATCAAAAAAAAATTCTTTGTATTTCATAAATTTTGATATCAAGAATCTTACACAAAGGGTCCTTTCATATGAAAGTTACGAAACGGGTCTTCGAATTGGATTTTAAATAGGATTTTATTGCCTTTACCTTGACCATTTGCCCAACAAATTTACATCGTTGACATACGTTACAGTTGTTCACGCCAAAATAGTTAATATTTACATTTCAAGTGTAAAACCTATTGTAAACCTATACGCCTGTTCATACTTCCATGAACGCATCGAATCACATGATTTTCAATGACGTCAAGTGTCGCAAGTCTACACCCTAAACCATGGTTCTCTATGATCTCAATGGGCGTTGACGACGACAATGCTGTTTCGCTCTTTGTAGAAAAAACAGCGTGTAAATGTTTTTTTCAGCTTTAACAGTTTGCCTTATAAGATTTTTTTCGCCGAGTGATGAGGAAAAAAGAATGTAAATATAAGAAATATTTTTTCGGATTTTCATGAAGGTATGAACGACAGCGGGTCGCCAGCAAAGTTTATATGAACCCCTTCAGAGTTCATTTACTTTGCAAGCGACCCTGTTCGTTTATACTTTCATGAACAGCAGAAAAACAAGTCATTTCATAAATGCACTTGGCGTCATACTATTTCATGACAATGAATATAAAGACGGCATAATTATGAACGTTGTGAACAGTGTATGCGTAAAACTAGCAGGGCATAAGCATTGAAACATGGACCCGATGTGCCACAGGATCAGTTTTTAACTAACAGACAAAAGTGATATGCGCCGAACCCCCCCCCTCCCGCCCGCACGCACGCACCCACACACATACACACACCTACCCTGACAAAAACAACCAAGTCATTTAGGATCCCCTCTCACGTATAATAACCTTCCCGCACCAAACAATTAATTATTGCCCTGTCACCAGTATTATATAGAGGGTCTTACACGAGTGGTCATCATATGAAATTTATGAAACGAGCCTTTGGCGAGTTTCATAAAATTCATATGAAGTGACCACGAGTGTAAGATTCTGTTTATCATATGGCCACTTGAAATTAGATTTTATCGCCATCAAATTTGACACTTTTCTTCACAGAAAATGCAGGGTTGACATGGACGTCGTCATGACGTTACGTTATCCCGCCAAAGTGTTATTACACGTGTGGTCATACGAATTTTATTACACGACATTATCCACTGCTTATCAATAACGCCATATGATAAACAGTATTATGTAAAAGGAAGTTTTTACACAGCTCTGTTCGTCGCACACTTTGTCACATCAAGGGAGGAATACATCCCAGTACCTATATGGCAAGTAAACTTGCCCCACAGGGAGGAAAAAAAAATGGCCTGAACGGGACTCGAACCCAGGACCTCTCGCATATCAAGAAAACACTCTACCGTTTGAGCTACCGAGCATCACTGGTGATCACGAACAAATAAAAGCCCTAAGGTTTGCCGTTATTGATATATACATTCGTGTGTCAAGGTCAAATCTTAAAAGTTAAGGTACCTACATGGGTTACCTTAAATATTTAAGTATTTTCTTTGGTTAAGTATCGACTTAAACGAACGAATTTCTTTGTAGTTCACTTTATACGCCAGTTAAGTAAATACTTAGTTTAAGTAGGTACTTAAAATTTAAGTATGCATTGTAATCCTGGGCCCAGGATTGATAAACAAATGACTACATGTAATTGTATTGAAAGAATCCATCACGTTGAAACAAACACCCCCAATAACACCACTGTATATTGTATAGAGAAAACGGGGGTTCACAGGGGTATACATATTTTTTTCTTATTTCTGCTCCAAGAAAAAAGTTGTGGGTTCTCATCGAGGCAGTTCTAAAATATGTTTTGTGTATAAATAAGAATTTTCAATTTTCATCATAAAATTAACCTAAGTAAAATTAAACTGATACCTTTGCCGTGAAGTAGATGCCATGCTGGAAAGCATCGTCATTGTGTAGTGGAATTCTACTGTCATAACCATCGTCAGAGACTAAGTCGTATTCCTTCTTTGATGGCATACTGGCACTGTGACCTGCAGACATAAAAAAAAAAAAAAATAGGGACCAATAGACAATTGTTGAAAACTATTTTGGTCATGTATCATTAAAACTTTTATCATTTTTAAAATATGGTAAATATGCTATTAATTAAGCTGTAGACTAGAACTGTCAGAGGATCTGACTATAGCCCTGCTATAGCGCTATCAGAAAAGAAAAATACAAGAAAAAAAAATGTTTTCAGCTTTCAGCCTCTAATTAAAGGTGGTAAAAAGGCAATCCAGAGTTATGGTTCATATGCTCTGCACATCGTCTTATGGTGCTTGACATTTGTGACGTTTCATGACAATATCTCAAATGGTTTTTGCGTTATAGAGCGAACAAGGTTAAAATTGCCATTTTTCAAAGTTCAAAGGGCAATAACTCCAAAAGTAGGCAATCCAGCATTATGTTTCATTAAAATACCTCAAACAGTTTTTGAGTTATGGAGCCATTTATTTAATGTTGAAAGGGCAATAACTCCAAAAGTAGGCAATCCAGAGTTATGGTTCATGTGCTCTGCACATTGTCTCATAGTGCTTTACACTTGTGGGAAGTTTCATGAAACTACCTCAAACAGTTTTTGAGTTATCATGAATAACGGAATTACGGTTGCCATTTTTCAATGTTCAAAGGGCAATAGCTCCAAAAGTAGGCAATCCAGAGTTATGGTTCATGCACTCTGCACATCGTCTGATGGTGCTTTACATTTGTGTGAAGTTTCATGAAAATACCTCAAACGGTTTTTGACTTACCATGAATAACGGAATAATTACAGAATTACAGAATCACAGAAGGACAAGGCAAACACTTTTTCAAAGCGGGGCTATAAAAAGTAGATGAAAAAGCTGCTCACAGTTTTTTTTTTTAGCAAAATTACCACTATACTCCCATTATTGTGCTTGCTACAACAGTTAGCAATTTCAATACTAACAAGCTTGTTAAGCTAATGATTCTTTGAACAATTGCAAGGCCTAGTGTTAATGTACCGTAATGATCCTAAGTACATGTATTTGGCTATTACAGATCAGCCTTCAGGGCTTGAAGAAATAGTTTGGCTGCATGATGCTTCCATGCTGAGCTAAACCCAACCCGCACATGAGTACTAGTAAACCGCTTAAGCCTTAAAGGATCTAAGCCTCCCCAGGCAAAGCGGTGCATCACGAAAACACGCCTATATAATTTTGAACCCCTCAAACCCCACTTGTATATAGTAAAACTGGGGTTTACAGGGGTTTACCTTATTTTTGATGAAGCGGTTCTAACAAGTACCCGCAATCTATATTTTAGAGCAGAAATAAGAATAATATCACAATTTTTCATCTTAAAATTTTCATTTTTTCGGGGATAAAGGTTACAATGTATTTGTATAGGCGTGTTGTCGTAATGCTAGTCGGTCCTTCCATGCTTATAAACCAAATTGGTTTCATTGGGCGACAGGGCTTGAGGTGTCATTTCATCTCAATGTCGGGTAAAAGTCCCACAAAATTGGAAGCAACGTCTCCAAAATGACCTAACCTGAGTTGACGGGGACATTAAACCTCAAATCAAACAAATTTGGCATACAGGCCTTATAAAACAGAGCAGATCCAGATCAGACTGCTCCTGAAAGAGCCGTCAGATCTGGGTCTACACAGTTTGCCATTCCATCTTCACTTTTTTGACTCCTTGCAAATGTGTTAAACTTTTAGGAGAAATACAGGGAGTCTTCAAAATGTCCAATTTTTTAGGATTTTTATGGCACATGGGCTTGAAAATTCTTCAAAAGGGTTTCACTCATCTTGCGTGACCAACTTGGTGTGTAGATTTTGGTAATTTTCATAGGGATTAGACAAAATTTTTACTCATCCTCAAAAACTTTTACTATGGCTAGTAGACAAGTGGAATTTTAGGGCCCTGCCTTAGACAGGATTCTTTTCTTTGATATAATTCATATATAGTGCGAACAATTTGACATGAGACTGACCTTTATGCAAGGAATAAATTAGTCAATGCTATCGCCTAATAGGCTAATACGTCAGCTTTCGTAAACATCTCGTGAATTTTCGACATGACGTGAATAGCGGTCCATTTACCCACCTCTGTGTATTGTAAAACAATATCACCATCTTTGGAAAACCACAAATATAAATATATGCATTCAGTCGGGTGTGAAATTACCGTATTCGACCTATTTACCGCACATGCTCCTATAAGCGCACACCCAAGCTTTTTCTAGAAAAAAATCAACAAGCGCACACTTTACAGTAACCTCCCAACATTTTCATATTGAGTTTTGCTGCATCTTTAACCCTGACAATCATATGTATATGTGGTGAACCCCTATGCTGAAATTCAACTCTATAAAATAACCATATCAGAAGTTTTTTTTCGTATTGAGTGCGCTGGTCATTCTTAAAATAATGTACAGTTTGGACAGTGAAATACTTCATGTGCAATATTGTTATTTCTATCATTTTTCATGATATAGTTAAATTGTGATAGGGTTTGAATGAAAAGGCATCACTGACTACACCTCATACTTGCCAAAAAATAATGTTCCATCTTCTTTTAATGTGCATGCCATGGCAATGATGTCATTACCGTAACACACATATAAAGACCCATAAGATTTTGATTTCTAATTTTGAATGTATTATTTTTATATAAATTATATGTTGCAGTTATGATGCAAACATAACAACCAAAATTCAATGAATATCTCACTAAAAATTCAGAAAACATTGAAAGTTTACACATTCAAAGGGCCAAAATACATTTTTCTAAAATTTATTTGTGCTTTTTCTGTTTAAAATTTGGATAAAGTAATCAGTTACTGTGTTATATTATTTCTTGGACAAGCAAGTATCTATAGAAGATGCATACATTTGTCTGCATGGTATAATTAGCCTGTACGAGGGGTTTAATCACAAGAAAAGTTATGGAAATGACACATTTTTCATGTTATGGAAATGACGTTACGGAAATGACAGTTAAATTATCGGTCATATCATAGACACAGGTCAGTTTATAGCTACATAAAGTCTACATTTTGAAAATATGAGTTCTTGGTAATGAATGAATATATGTATACCTTAGCATGTTCTCTCTCTCTCTCTCTCTCTCTCTCTCTCTCTCTCTCTCTCATTTCTTCATTTTGAAATTTTGAATGTGTATTAATATTGTTTCTTGTACTGTACTTTGATAATATGACTGTTACATGTCATGCTTTGAGGGTCCCAAGGAAGATTGGGTAAACCAATTGGGTCACCCTCGTTAAATAAAGTATTTACTTACTTACTTACTTACTTACAAATATTAATTGAATCACTTCAGTATGCATCAAACAATGCATTTATCACGAAAAATCTGAACGAATCATAGTATTACTTGGTATCATGTCATTACCGTAACCAACAATGTTTCGGAAATGACGGTTACGGAAATGACATTTTCATGATTTTTATCAGTTTTCCATACCTTATTTTAATGGAGGCCTTATAGTGCTGTTCAATTATTGTATGTACACTTATGATGTAGCTGTAAGTACGATAACTAAACACGTTCAGGGGAAGATAAACTTTTAAACAGGTGTACGGTAATGACATACGGAAAAGGTACTCATCTAAATTGACGTCTTTAAGTCTTTGTCACTGACTTTTATCATCAGCTATCCAAGTTAAATACTCACTGAACTATTCCCAACATTAAGTGATTGAAGGGTGGTCAAAGGGGATTTCTTTTTGAAATTTCAATATCTTTCTGAAATAAAATATTTGTTAGCGTTACGGAACTGACAAAAATACAGGGACAAAACGTAAAGCCTCAAATGAACGCTTGAAATTGTCTTATTGTACACATTGTTTCTAGATTTTATTACAGTTAAGTATCATTTGCTTAAAAATTCCAAGTGGGTGACAGATAGGGGCATGCTATTGAAGTTCATTCTTGATAAATATCAAAGGTACCATACAGGGACATAGCAAAAAGCAAGCCCCTACCATCTCGGATGATCTTTTTTGTAAATATATTCATATAAAATGTAAAAAAAATAATATGTTTAGACTCAGTCTTGATTAATATTACATAGTAAATAAGTAGTGTGCATTAAAAACGTAACTGGGTGTGATTTAAGCCTCAAGGATTTACAGGGACATAAAACGCACATTTATTTTAGAATGACCCGTACGCGCTTATTAGGTAGATTTTTCACCACAATATTTTCATACAATTTTGAAAAAACTAAGCGCACGGTGCGGTAAATAGGTCGAATACGGTATGTTAATAGCTTTCACCAGTCTCAGGTCAATTTGTTCAAACTATACTTGAATTTCTTCTTCAATAATAATAATAATAAGGAAGTGGCTATTGACAGCCGGCTGTCGATAGTGAATTCGCTATATTGACAGCCAGCTAAGATATTGGATATATAATACTTATATATAAATGATTATAATCTGATAAAAAAAACATGAATGCATAAATAAAAATGAAATAATTATAGAATATTAAAGTGAACTATTAAACTTTTTTTCACACAAATGAAAATTTTTCATCAGAATAATAATAAAATATGAAAATGAACTACGTATTCGCCCTAATTACCGCACATGCTCCTATAAGCGCACACCAAAGCTATTTTTGAAAAGGAAATGCATAAGTGCACACTTTACAGTAACCATGGTAACCTCCCCTTGAAGCTCTAACAATAAATCTATAAAAAACCTGCCGTTATTTCTTCAACAGTGAAGGCAATACTTAAGTATCCTTTTCCACCCCATTAAATATCAGTATGCATCATCTTGGAAGCTATTTTTTTTCCTATCGAGTGTGCGCTAATTAGGTAGATTTTTCACCATGATTTTTGACACAATTTTGGAAAACTAAGGGCACGGTGCGTTAATTAGAGTGAATACGGTATTAAAGTGTTCATTACACTTAAGGCATAAATTTGTTGGGCTGGTGAAATTTTGTTTAAATATGCTTTTCAGGCCACTGGTAACATTTGGAAGCTCTAATCATATCTGTATTCTGAATATGTCTGCAACTTTTGTTATAAAATTTGATAAAAAAATCTTACACATAGAATTTATTTTCTTCTATTGGTGCTTCCAAAAAACCTTGCTGCGTCTACCATATTTCATTCTTTTACATTTTTCTTTTAGATTGATATATACCATTTTATGATAGCAAAGCAATAGAGTTGACTATTGCAGGCTTAACCCATTCTGTACCGGAAACCCCAAAACTGGTACCCTGGCAAACAGTGCAGGCTCAGATCAGATGCCGCAGAATGCGGCATCATATCAGGGCCTACACTGTTTGCAAAAAGTTCAGCCATTTTCCAAATGAATTTTGAAGAAAAACAACCTGACACCCCTAAATTTTGAAATGGACACCTGCTGTAAACAAAATAAGGAGGAAGATTCTGTTTGGACAAAAAGGGTTAAATGACTATCGTGATCCAAAGCATAATATATCCGTGCAACTAGCAGTTTAGCAATACAACACCCATCATCGCTGCATAAAAGTCAAAACACAATGATATGCTGAGCAAGAATTTGCATCACAAGTGACATGTTTATCAAAGTACAAAGAATCCAAAATACATATTTAGCATATTGAACAACCGGTAAATTCCGGTACACACAGGAAGTGGGGGCGGAGCTTAGTGATTGTCAAAAAATCTATACCAATGCAATCCCGCCTTCTTCAAATTTGCGTTGTATTCAAAAATCTTATTATTAACATTATGTCAGTTGTCTGAAACATCACGCAACATGCCTATATAGTTTTGACCCCTTGAACCCCACTTTTATATAGAAAAACTGGGGTTTACAGGGGTAAACCTTATTTTTCTTATTTCTGCTCTAAAATATAGATTGTGGGTAAAATATCACAATTTTTCATCTTTAAATTTTCACTTTTCTGCAGTAAAATTTACAGTGTATATGTGTATAATTAAGTTTGGGCCAGTCAACTACATGTTAAGACAAGATGTGTTTGTGAAACACGAACATGTCCCCGGGCATGGTCATTTTTTATTCAAAGTTGCTCACAGTTCAAGATGTTTGTGTGGGAAGCCCTTGATACAAGAAATTCACATGCAAAATATGAAAGCTCTATCTTAAACGGTTCAAAAGCTATGAACAATAATATTTTTTCTTTAAAGTAAGTCAAGGTCACAGGTCAAAAAAATTTGCATGAATGTAAAGTTCTTGTCACAAGGAACCTACATGCCAAATATTAAGGCTCTATCTTAAACGGTTCAAAAGTTATGGACAATTTTATTTTTTCTTTTAAAGTGAATGACCACCATTTTTTTTTCTCAGATCCATTTTACAATAACACCATTGAGGAATGATAAAATCATATTCTCTGCCTAAACTGTTGCTCTAATTAACTGTAATGGCTCATTAAAGTTGTTTATAGGGTGTCAGACATTTTTACAGATTATATCTCCTGCAGTGATCTCAAGGAGACTGTTCAGTCCATGTTCTGACAGCTATCTTTAGCAGCTGAGGATTTTAGAGGGGAAAGCGAACTTTAAAATAATAAAAATGCCTTCTTGTAAGTGCAAATACTGGACAAGGAATTAACTGTTTTCTATCCCTGACCCTTAGAAAAATAAAAGAGTTATGTAAAAAAAAATGGATTCATAATCTTGGAACAGAGAATCTTAACATAAACACATTTGTTTATGCAAAGCATAACATTTGTGCAAACATGTTGAAGATAGCTGTTTTCAAGTGGACTTGAAAGTGTGTTGATTATTTGTTTCTTTTCTTTTCTTTATTAATTAATGCCTATCAGTATCATTTAACCAATCATTTCCTTAGCACGCCTTGACAATTTTAGGTAATATTTCATGGCACTTCACTATTGTCTTTTGTGATATTTTTCTTAACCTTTTTTGCACAAAATGGAATCTTCCTCCTTATATATACCAGGAGTCCATTTCAAAATTAAGGGCTGTCAGGTTGTTTCCCTCAAAATTTATTAGGAAAATGGCTGAACATTTTGAAAACAGTAAGCCCTGATCAGACGCCGTGTCCTGCGGCGTCTGATCTGGGCCTGCACTGTTTGCCAGGGTACCTCTTTTGGGGTTTTGGGTACTAAATGGGTTAATCCAGATTAAAGCATAGATTGTGGGTACTCAATGAGGTGATTCCTTTGAGTACCAATAATTTATGTTTTCATTTTTGGATAAAGTCCTGGATTTTATGCAAACAGTGTACAGGTGTACAACATGATTAACTGTAGATCAGACAAGGATTACAGAAAACAATTGTTTTGTAGGCGAAGAACAGATTTTGTTTGTTTGAATTGATGTTTAACATTCCCATCACCACTATTTAGGGCATTTTGGAGATGCTGCTTCCAATTTTGTGGGATTTTTACCCGACATTGAGATGAATGCCACCCAATGAAACTAATGGCACAAAACTCAGGAAAACTGTCTTCAAAGTCTTTATTTTCACCCAAAAACATAATGAAGCCAGTATGTAAGATCCTGAACTGACAGCCTATTTAAGGATTTTTGAGAATGCAACCTGATTAGAGCCTAATTACTTCTCCTTTAGTAGCTACATAGAGAGACATAGAGCTTCAATGGTCTCCTTGAGGTCAGGAATTCAGCAAACATGTTGGACGCTGGGATACATTTGGATTACCTTGGGGAAAATATGGCCGCTGCCAGAAGGCTTCACTGAAACCATTAAATGTTGATTTAATTACCTTAGCAGATTTCAATTGGTAATAAAAGTCAGAGATTAATCATTACAGTAACTTTTTCTTGCAAATGAAGTAATTATATTTTAAAGGTGGTCATTCACTTTAAGTAGGTCAAATGTCAAGGTCATGGTCCAAACATTTTGCATAAATGAAAAACCTTAATCACAGGGAACCTATATGTCAAATATGAAAGCTCTATCCCAAACGGTTCGAAAGTTATGACCAAAAATGTTTATTTTTTTTAAGTAGGTAAAAGGTCAAGGTCACAGGTCAAAATTTTTGAATGAATGTAAAGCGCTTGTCACAAAGAACCTACATGCTAAATATGAAGGCTGTATCTCAAACGGTTCAAAAGTTATGACCAATGTTAAATTTTTCTTTTATGTAGGTCAAAGCTCAAGGTCACAGGTCAAATTTTTTTGTGTGAATGTAAAGCTCTTGTCAAGAGGAACCTACGTGCAAAATATGAAGGCTCTGTCTCAAACTGTTCAAAAGTTGACCAAAATGTTATTTTTATATTTTAAGTATGTCAAAGGTCAAGGTCAAGGTCACAGGTCATTTTTTTGCATGGATGTAAAGCTTTTGTCACAAGGAACATACATTCTAAATATGAAGGCTGTATCTCAAACGGTTCAAAAGTTGTGACCAATGTTAACTTTTTCTTTTATGTAGGTCAAAGGTCAAGGTCACAGGTCAAAATTTATTGTGTGAATGTAAAGCTCTTGTCACAAGGAACATACATGCAAAATATGAAGGCTCTATCTCAAACCGTTCAAAAGTTATGACCAAAATGTGATTTTTTTATTTTAAGTAGGTCAAAGGTCAAGGTGAAGGTCACAGGTCAAATTTTTTTTCATGGATGTAAAGCTTTTGTCACAAGGAACATACATGCTAAATATGAAGGCTGTATCTCAAACGGTTCAAAGGTTATGACCAATGTTAACTTTTTCTTTTATGTAGGTCAAAGGTCAAGGTCAAGGTCACAGGTCAAAATTTTTTGTGTGAATGTAAAGCTCTTGTCACAAGGAACCTACATGCAAAATATGAAGGCTCTATCTCAAACCGTTCAAAAGTTATGACCTAAATGTGATTTTTTTATTTTAAGTAGGTCAAAGGTCAAGGTCAAGGTCAAAGGTCAAATTTTTTTGCATGAATGTAAAGCTTATGTCACAAGGAACATACATGCTAAATATGAAGGCTGTATCTGAAGTGGTTCAAAAGTTATGACCAATGTTATTTTTTTCTTTTAAGTAGGTCAAAGGTCAAGGTCACAGGTCAATTTTTTTTACATGAATGTGAAGGTCTTGTCACAAGAAACCTTCAGGCCAAATATGAAAGCTCTATCTCAGTTATGGCCAACGTTAAAGTTGTCCACGTACAAACCAACAAACCAACAAACCCACAAACAGACAGGGCAAAAACAATATGTCCCCGCTATCGCTACCGGGGACATAAAAAACTAGCAATGCAATCATTCCTCCCAAATTGTGGGTCATCTTTAAAACCTGTTTACAGCACATGACAGAAAGTTCAATATGGTGCGACAAAGCTTTCAGGGTCTCTGATTTACGTTGCAAACAGCATCAAACACAGGGATACAGACTAAGCTTTTTGCTTTAGGCGCCCTGATTGCCTTATATCCAAATTTTACAGTATGTTAATAGGCATTTTTATTCGAAACTTAGGCGCCCAGGCCAAAACTTAGGCATCTTGGGCGACTGGGCGCCTGTTAGTCTTTATCCCTGAAACAGGTGATGGAAGAAGTGTTATTGCTAAACTGTTAGTTGCATATATTACTACATGTAATTGCAGGTTCCTATATAGTCTATAGACCATTCCAATAATTTGACATCAATGCACTGTGCATGCATCAATTACCTCCACAAGTAGTTCTATAACCTTCTTTTAATGGTGGTTGTTGTTTAATGTCAATGAGGTTTTCAATTTTTCCACCCTTTACTGACCCACATAATAATTAAATGTCAACATTACAGCATTCCACCACCTTTGAATCTCTTGATCTACCCCCTGACATACTCAGCATTCCTAACCCGGAATTGCATTTCCAAACTGACTCAAGTTTTTTGCAAAACAGGTCTGATCAAGATCTGCACTGTTAGCTTAAATGCAGAAATCAACCGGCCCCCGCCCATAGGGGCTTGAAGAAATATATGGGCTGCATGATGCTTCCAAGCAGAGCTGAATCCGGTCCGCACACTAGTACTGGTAAACCGCTTAGAGGATCTAAGCCTGTCCAGGAACCGCGGTGCGAGGCGGACCGTCCATGCTAATAACCCTATTGGTTTCATTGGGCGACAGGGCTTGAGATGTCATTTCATCTCAATGTCGGGTAAAAGTCCCACAAAATTGGAAGCAATGTCTCCAAAATGACCTTTACAGTGTTGATGGGGACGTTAAACCTCAAATCAAACAAAAACAAAGCAGAAATCAACGGGGGTTCAAAATGACCTAAATAGTGTTGACTGGGCTGTTACTCCAAAACAAACAAAAACTGTCGGAAGATATGCCTCGTGATCATCGTTGAATGAACAAGTATATATAATTTCCCTTTTCTAGAAAAAGCTCAGTACTTTTAGCACTTGTATTAATATTTTGACAATTATTACAGTACACATACTTACTCTAGTCCAGTTTAAGTTTTGGAAAACGACATCTCAAAATTATTCCAATACTGTATTCATAAAAATTTTAGAACAATCCATTGCTGAACCTCTAAGTAGAGCTACTAATAACAATCAAAAACGAAATAAAACTTCTTTTTCTTCATCTTCCTGCCTCCGAAACCAATTAAAGTCACGTGACTTACCAAACCTATCGGAACCACAAGGTTACAGTACACCAATTCACACCTGAGAGTTTGCTAACATTTCAATATCGGCTACATGTATATCTTGGGCGGTTGGTTTGAGGTTCAAACTAGTAACGTCCCCGTCAACACTGTATAGGTCATTTTGGAGACGTTGCTTCCAATTTTTTGGGGACTTTTTTACTCAGCATTGAGATGAAATGACATCTCAAACCTGTCACCCAATGCAACCGAGTACGGGTAGAGTGAGTGAGTTTTATAGGGGAGACCGGGGACAGTTGATACACTTTTTAGACGTTTTGACATATCTCATCACTGGACCAACCGATTTTGTTATTTTTTTGCATATTCTTAAAGCTCCATCTTTTCTGCATTTAAAATTGAATTGCAATCCCGAATGTTTAGATTATTTATCCTCATTTTCAATAGATTTCTTGAGCAAGTCGACTGCATCAACTTTCCCCAGCAGTGGGGCAAGTTGATGCAACGCTTGGGGTAAGTTGATGCAATATTTATTTTCTCGCATTTATGAATTCATACAACGGATACAATAGAAAACTGGCCATTTTGTGTGGATAAGATAGGATTTCATTTTTTATGTTATTCGTTAAAACTATCATTGACAAAAATCTATCAAAGGGATGGTTGCAAGTGTAAACTTGCACCAATAAAATTGGGAATGCGTTTAATGCATTTATTTCTGAAAACTTAGAACATTGTAAGTAGTTTAGGTCGTAGTACCAAAGCGTTAATCCAAAATCGTTAATCCATAGACAAATTGGCAAATATCAATGTTCGGATCAACAGACATGGACTCCAGAAGAGTGTAATCAGGTGTCCGCGGATATTAAACATTACTTGGTAAAACCCCTGTCACACCAGGGCTGCGTTCTCAAGGCGTCCAAGAAAAATGCAGAACGCCGAGGTGCGCGCAGTACGATCGCAAACATCGCCGTATCAACGCAGTGGCGTCGCCAGTAGACGCGTTGGGATCGCATAGAACGCCAGGCGACGGCGCGCATTTTGAGCATGCTCAAAACAAACGCCGTCGCTCGGCGTTCTGATCAGAGCGCAGTGAGGTCGCCGTAAGGTTGCCATAGCAGCGCAGTAAGGTCTCCTACAACGCTACAGGAGCTCGGCAGGGGCGCAGAGAGGTCTCCTACAACGCCGTATAAGCTCCGCTTGTATAATTGATTAACTGATTAATTGATTTGATATTTAACGTCCCAGTCAACACTGTATAGGTCATTTTGGAGACGTTGCTTCCAATTTTGTGGTCTCTTACCCGACTTTGAGATGAAATGAAATCTCAAGCCCTGTCGCCCAGTGAAACCAATAGAGTTTACACGTATAAGCATGTTTACATCAATAGAGTTTGTAACACGTATCTCGCACCGCTTTGCCTGGGCAGGCTTAGATCCTCTAAGCGGTTTACCAGTACTCGTGTGAGGTCGGTTTCAGCTCTGCTAGGAAGTATTATGCAGCCCATCTATTTCTTCCAGTCCCGATGGGAGGGGACCGCCCGCTTGTATAAACAGTGGCTAGAGTAGAGTTTGACTGTGTACTGTCCCGAAACACCTACTTTTGAGGTGACTCATTCCGGGTAAGGTAATGGCGATGGACTTGCTCCTGCTTGCGGTGATTGCGGTGGACTTGCTTCCGACGGCACAGGGGTACTGGTAAACCGCTTAGGGGATCTAAGCTTGCCCAGGCAAAGGGGCGCGATTCGGACCATCCGTACTTATTAACCCTATTAGTTTCATTGGTTGACAGAGATTGAGATGTCATTTCATCTCAATGTCGGGTAAAAGTCCCACAAAATTAGCAGCAACTTCTCCAACATAGTATCTCCAAAAGTGTTAGCCCCCGCCCATAGGGGCTTGAAGAAATATATGGGCTGCATGATGCTTCCACGCAGAGCTGAATCCGGCCCGCACACTAGTACTGGTAAACCGCTTAGAGGATCTAAGCCTGTCCAGGAACCGCGGTGCGAGGCGGACCGTCCATGCTAATAAAACCTATTGGTTTCATTTGGCGACAGGGCTTGAGATGTCATTTCATCTCAATGTCGGGTAAAAGTCCCACAAAATTTGAAGCAACGTCTCCAAAATGACCTTTACAGTGTTGACGGGGACGTTAAACCTCAAATCAAACAAATTAACTAAGGAAAAAAAAGAGGTGAGGCTTTAATTACCGGTCTTCATTTGCGTAGGTTTGATTGTGCATCGGCTCAAATACCGTACGACAGCAATCTATAAATCAACTGTGTGTGAATCAAACATATTCTACCATTTCTTGGGGATGTCCGTGGGGAGAGAGAGTTTCGGTTCTCTTTCCACTTTATCTCAGTTATATGCAGTGCTGGGTGAAAACCGAAGCTGCTGGAGAAAAACGCATTTCGAAAACATGTCCATTACGAAAACACGTCTATACAAATACATAGCAAATTTTACCAGCGAAAAACGAAAATTTTGAAATGAAAAATTGTGACATTTTTCTTATTTCTGCACAAAATATAGATTGTGCGCATGGGTACGCGTTAGAACCGAGGCGGATCTAACGAATACCCACAATCTATATATTAAAGCAGAAATAACAAAATAAGATGTACCCCCGTAAACCCCTGTTTTGCCATATAGATCTAAAAGTGGGGTTCAAGGGGGGTCAGAATTATACAGGCGTGTTTTCTTGATGTATTTAAACAAACATTTTAAATTATACCGCCGAAAAAAAATCAGATGAAAAAGTTTGATATTTTTTCTTAATTCTGCTCAAAACATTGATTGTGGGTAAACGTTGGTTTGTTTGTCTGTTTGCTTTGATGTTTAACGTCCCCCTCAGCACTATAAAAGCCATTTTGGAGACGTTGTTTTCAATTTTGTCGGACTTTTACCCAACATTGAGATGAAATGACATCTCAAGCCCTGTCTCCCAATGAAACCAATAGGGTTTATAAGCTTGGACGGCCCGACTCGCACCGCTTTGCCTGCGGTCGAATTCAGCGTTGCGTGGAAGCATCATGCAGCCCATTTATTTCTCCAAGCCCCAGTGGGCGGGTACACGTTGGTACTGACGAGTACCCACAATCTATATTTTAGAGCAGCGATAAGAAAAATAGGTTTTTCCCTATAAACCTCAGTTTTACAATATAAAAGTGTGGTTCACAAGGGTCAGAACTAAATAGGCGTATGACTCGTGATGCTTCTGACGATTCTTCGAAGAACTTGCAGTTGGAACTGGGAAAAACGCAATGATTACGAGAGTTCTTACTTCTTAACCACTACCTTAGATTAATCCATATTTGATTAATGTATACAGTCGAACTTCGATGGCTCGAACCACTTTGGGACCATGAAAATTTGTTCGAGACAGCGGTAGTTCGAGTCACAGAGGGATACTATTAGTGCCATACCAGGAGGCATAATGGTGATAATTGTTGATATCTTTTCGGTGTTCTCTATTATAAATGTACGCTGTGTATACTCATTAGAATCGCCTCATCGAGGCGATTCTAATGAGTATACAGCATACATTGGCAAGATAAATGAAGCAAATCTTACTAAATTACCCCTTTATCGTATTTGGAGGAACCCACTTCAGACTCAAGAACGGGTTCGACCCATCCATGATAAACGAGCCATCGGAGTTCGAGCCATCGAAGTTTTACTGTATACCACAGGATTCACAGATTTGATTCCTGTTTGATTGTTTGATTTTGAGGTTTAACGTCCCCGTCAACACTGTAAAGGTCATTTTGGAGACGTTGCTTCCAATTTTGTGGGACTTTTGCCCGACATTGAGATGAAATGACATCTCAAGCCCTGCCGCCCAATGAAACCAATAGGGTTTATAAGCACCGCTTTTCCTGGGCAAACTTAGATCCTCTAAACGGTTTACCAGTACTCGTGTGCGGGTCGGTTTCAGCTCTGCGTGGAAGCATTATGCAGCCCATCTATTTCTTCAAGCCCCGATGGGCGGTGGCCGATTTGATTCCTGTTTATTCCACAGGAGCGCTGTGGAGTAGTTGTAAAGCATCGGATTTGAGATCGAGAGGCAGCCGGTTCCATCCCCGCAAGCGCCAAGTTTTGTTTCCTTGAGCAAAAGACTTTATCCACATTGCTTCGTGCTGGTTTCTACCCAGGAAGAGGAAGAAAAGAGGGGAAGATTAGTACTAGTATTAAATGTGTTACCCTCTATAAATAAAGTCGAATATCATTATGGGTTTATTAAAGATATTTTATTGAAAATACAGTGGTACAACAGAATGATACAACATTATGAAGCCCCTCCCTCTCGACCAAGGATCCCAAAAATAAGAAATTAGTAGGGTTCGTCAGCCACAACTGAACACCGGCTCGGCAAAGACTGTTTACTTGGTGGGTAGGCAAAATTGAGTCTGTTCGTCCAAAACAGCGTTTCTTGGTTCTGGTCGACAACATAAGGCACTCTGTTCATCCAGTTGGCCATATCATGATGGACAGCAAGGACGAAGCGTACCAATGACAGGAAAAAAATAGGTGGGCTTCAAGAATAAGCCAGTTTCACGGAACGCTAAAGTACTTTCCAGCCCATCGGGGCATAGAGAAATAGATTGGGATGCATGGTGCTTCCACGCAGAGCTGAAAATGACCGCACATGAGTACTGGTAAACTGCTTAGAAGGACGAAGCCTGCCCAGGCAAAGTGTGCGAGTCGGACCGTCCATGCATATAAACCCTGTCGGTCTCATTGTGCGGCTGGCCTTGACATGTCGATTCATCTTAGTGCCCGATAAAAGTCCCACAAAATTGGAAGCACGTGTCCAAAATGACCTAATCAGTTTTGACGGGGACGTTATACCACTATTCAATCAATCAATCAATCAATCAAACAAACTTCCTTTGTCTGTTTGTATGTGGGTTACATCTGACCGCAGCTATATTACTGCGATTAAATTATTCAAAGTGGTATCAAAAGAATATGTTTTCATTACGAAAACACGTCTATATAAATGCATTGTAAACTTTACCACCGAAAAAAAAAATGAAAATATTAACCCATATATGACAATGGAATCTTCCATCTTATAAATTTGGAGTTGTCCATTTTCAATTATAGGGGTGTCAGATTTGTTTTGTTTAATGGAAGTTGTACAAAAATGTATGTTCTTTGAGCAAACAGTGTAGACCCAGATCAGACGCCGCGTTATGCGGCGTCTGATCTGGGTCTACACTGTTTGCCAACGTCCCAAAAAAGGGCCAATAGGCATATATGGGTTAAGATGAAAATCTGTGATATTTTTCTTATTTCTGCTCAAACTATAAATTGTGGGTTTTCGTAAGGCTCATCGAGGCGGTTCTAACGAGTACCCACAATCTATATTTTCAAAATACAGACTTTGGGTATTCGTTAGAACCAACTCATCGCGGTTCTAACGAGTACCCACAGTCTGTATTTTATACCAGAAATAAGAAAAATATGGTTCACCCCTGTAATCCCGAGTTTTACTATATAAAAGTGGGGTTCAAGGGGGTCAAAAGTATATAGGCGTGATTTTTCGTGATGTTGTATCACTAAAATGAATTATTTTGCAATAAAAAAGCAAGCTTCTGGACAGTTATGCATTGATAATGCAAACATACAAATAAAAAATAAAGTCCATCTATGTTGCATTTTCAGCTCCTGCCTATTGGGGCTTGAAGAAATAAATGGGCTGCATGATGCTTCCACGCAGAGCTAAATCGGACCGCACACGAGTACTGGTAAACCGCTTAGAGGATCTAAACCTGCCCAGGCAAAGAGGTGCGAGTTGGATCGTCCATCCTTATAAACCCTGTTGGTTTCATTGGGAGACAGGGCTTGAGATGTCATTTCATCTCAATGTCGGGTAAAAGTCCCACAAAATTGGAAGTACGTCTCCAAAATGACCTTTATAGTGTTGGCGGGGACGTTAAACATCAAATGAAACAAACAAAACGTATTAATTTGTCGTCTAGTCTAACTCTGGTCTAACTCCTTCGGAAACTCAATTGATTAAATAAAGCGGCACGAAAATAGAGTGGCACGGGAGTCTGTTCCGCCATCTTCAATATCTATTAAATGTGGCACAGGATTTTTGTCAAAAAATCAGATAAATCGTCACAATACAGGAACCACTTTGCTTAAGAAAACATGCTTTATGGCACATTATACCATGTGCAACCTACTTCCCAAACAAACATTCTTACCCCGTTTGTTGTTTATTTGAGTTTTTAGCAGTGTCCATCTCATTTACTTTCCTTATTATGGTACCATCTTGTCGCTACTGTATCGAACTACCTTAATTACAGATGTATACAAAAAAAAAAAAAAAAAAGAAAAAAGAAAGAAAGACATGGCCTTGGCGCCACAAAGGAAAACAACGACGGCCACTCGTCTCCGCTGACCAATGTCTTTGTTCCGAGCATGGAGGAGCAAACAAACATTTACTCCAAATCCTTTTGATCTGTCTGTTTCTTAGCCCATCGGGATTCAACTGGTTGTTCTCTTTTGCACCGGTTTGCTGACTCCTCAGGGATCTCAAGATGTAATAGCCAAGTCGTCATCTTCGCTTCATCACAGCCTTTTAACCCTTTTTCACACCGGTTACCGCGGTACAACGTGACGCGACTGAGTACAACAAACGCTACCGTCTTTTTTTTTTGACAGATGAAGTGTGAGTTCAATGTTTCCTTTATTTTGTCGAACATATCACGATTTACGTTTTTCTGTTGGTTTTGCGATGACAACAGATTGAGTTTTTGTTGTTTTGTCCAAATTTTAAGTTATGACACGGTCAGAGAAGGGAAATCAAAGCCATAAATTAGGCCAAAATAGGTAGAAAAACAAAACTTCAAGTTTTAAGGGTCTATCAATCAGAAATAAATGACATATACACGAGCATTCTTGGGTTTTTCATGCCTCTAGGCATCGAAGCAGGTATACTATTTTTAATAATTCATAAAAACATTTAGAATAAGAATCGTACAGATTTTTCTTGGCTCACTACCTTGAAACACAGGTACACCTTACCACGGATCATGTGTTGAGTCTGAGTACACTAAACACGGAACAAATGGAACAACAAACACGGATATGAAAAACCGAATCTGGACGTTTTTACCCATTGTAAGCGCCATTTTTCAAGAAATAGCCAAGAGGAACGATACATATTTGCCCTTTAGTTGAAAAATTACAATATGCACGGTATGCGCTTGGGCATTCCTAAAACAAAAAGGTGTTTTGGGTTGTAAGGTGTGTTTATGACATGGAGACAACTTTTTACAACAGATGCACAATAAACAGTCGCTATAATCCATAAAAAATGTCACAAAATAACCCGTTGTTTGGTTGAACTAAACTTTAACGTCCCCGTCGACACTTTTAAGGTCATTTTGGAATTGTTTCCAATTTTGCAAGTCTTTTTATCCGTCATTGAGATTTAACGACATCTCAAATCTACCGTCCAAGGAGAATAATAGGGTTGAGTTGTATATGAAGGAACGGTCGGACTCGCACCACTTTGCCTGGGAAGACTAAGACCTTCTAAGTGGTTAACCAGTAGTCCTGTGCGACGGGATTCAGCTCTGTGTGGAAGTATCATGCAGTCCATTTATTTCCACAAGCAGCGGTGGATGGGGCCCAAGAATAACTTGTACATAAACATGTAAACAATATAAAACTACAGATGGACCGTTCAAATAGCCAACAATGAGCTATACTGAGCAAAACCAACTTCAATGAGACAACATTTACAGTGCAACCACAAGAATCTGCAAAATAATTTGTTATTACAGAAGTTGCGCATGCACATAGTCTGATCGCTGAAAGCGATCAAATTCTGCGAGCAACGAAAGACTAGCCCCGTTTTACAAGTTCTTGCACACCAGACGAGGAAATCCTAGATTTTACCCTGGGATAGAAACTTTTATCCTACCCGGGTTTTCTACGAAGCACTGGCATTGAAGTCGAGAATTCTGAGGTGTTTAACTCAAAGGGTGTCTGATGTGCGCTATTCAGTGTATAGAAAGTCGTGTACGCTGCCCGTAATGCGACGTCACTAAACGCCACAATGGACGCTAGCAGTTGAAGTGACCGCATATTCAAAATCTATGTTTTAAGATTTAAGTAATGCAAGAAAAAAAATCTGAAATGGGTGTGCCATGAAATGTTTTCTTTGGTAATCATTCTGTTTTACTCACCTCATAAACCAGGGGTCCTGGGTTCGATTTTTGGCTTCTCCAAACTTTCTGACGAGTCGTTATATGAGGCCCCCCTCTCTGTATAACCTTAGCGGGTTGCTGAGACGTATAACTCAAAATACACACGCGGTCATTCTCTCCCTTTCACTGACTCAAGAAGGGTGGTTGTCAAATTCTGGCGTAAGAATATGCAGTGTGCTGGTTTTATAAGCCTTCAAGGTAAACTAACTGTCTCGATGTGACCTAAATAGTGCTTGCTGGGCTGTTAAACTCCCATCACGTGAACAAGTCCGTGAAATGAAGACCCCCCCTATACCCAAGTTTATAGAGTGAAAACTGGGGTTTGCGGGGGTATAGATTATTTTTCTTATTTTTGATCCATTACATAGGTTGTGGGTACTCGTTAGAACCGCTTCAATGAGGCGGTTCTAACGAGCACCCACAACCCATGTTTGCAGTATTTATAAGAAAAATATCACGGATTTTCATCAGAAAAGTAGCCATTTTGGAGTTTTGAAAATATGCACTATGTCGCACGGGTGTGTTATCGTAATGCCAACCAAACGAAGAAACAAGCCAGCCAAAGAAATCAGTGTGTGGGATAGATATGAAAGTTTGTCCATCATTCTCAGGGGCGTAGCTACCTTACGCAGATATGCACTTGCGTATACAATACAAACGTAAAAAATAGACGTAGTAGACGTAGAAGAAAAAGAAGAAGAAAAAGAAGAGGAAGGAGAAGAAGAAGAAAAATAAGAAGAAAAAGAAAAAAGAAGAAAAAGAAGGAGAAGAAGAAGATGAAAAAGAAGAATAAAAAGTAGAAAAAAGAAGAAGAGGAAGAAAAAAAAGAAGCAGAGAGAAGAAGTAAGAAGAAAATGATGACGATGATGATGATGATGATGATGAAGAAGAAGAAGAAGAAGAAGAAGAAGAAGAAGAAGAAGAAGAAGAAGAGGAAGAAGAAGAAAAACTGTATTTAGCTAGGATATAAGCAACATTATTTATTAGCTAGCATAGTTTCCCCCTCTGCCATGGGACTGCACTTACGGGAAAGAATTTGCTCCCTGATGGGAGCAAATTCTTTCCTGTAAGAGTGGTCCCCATTTGGTAAACAGAGTTATTATTTTTAGTATTTTCTTTGGTTTGCGTACAAATGATTTTCTTCCAGCTACGTAGAAGCCTCCGTGGTGCAGTGGTTACGCCACTCGCCTTGTAAACCAGGGATCGCAGGATCGATCCCGGGCTTCTCCAGACTTTCGGATGAGTCTTTAAACCGAGGTCCCGTCTCCGTATGACCTAAGCTGTTGGTGGGACGTAAAACTAAAACTCACTCACTCACTCACTCTTCCAGCTACGCCCCTGATACTGTTACGCCCCACAACTTCTAATCCTAAATTATCTTCCTTGGCCTACAGGTTTATAACCAATGACAACTGCGTCATGGATACGACTCTTTCGCACAGAGTCGATATTTTTTTCAGCTATGCTCCCTTCCTTCATTATGGCTGTCATGTCGGAAGATGGTGGCTCGCCCGGGATTTGACTTTCTTCGCAAAAATGACCTCGCGTCAACATACGGACTTGAAGAAAACGGGTGAGGTGTTACGGCCCGCAGCATCTAACCTATATTAAACCGGCCTTGGTTGATTATGCGGAAGACAACTGAGAAAGACAGTTGACTCTTTGGCTTAATGCTTAGCGCAGTTGATTTTACCCGATTGTCCCAGGTTCGAATCTGACCATAAGCGATTTTCCCCCTTTTTACAACTATGCTTCCTTCCATTGTTACGACATTCATGTCGTAAGAATACCCAAGTAAGAGTCTTATATTCTTTATTTCAGAAAGATACATTATGGCTGAGTTTGAGTTTAGCGATGCTGGTCATCCAGATGACCCCAACACCATGTATACTATTGCCGAACCTAACAGTGAAACTTAGGATTGGGCTCAAGTTTTGTCTAGTGTCTCACAAGGTGCCGTTTTCGGTCCAGTTTTGTTCTTCGTGGACATAAATGACATTTTTACTGACATTGTGTAACAGGTGACAAAAATGCTACACACCTTTGGCCCGGCCGGGGTTCGAACCCGGGCCACCGGATTGATAAGCAAATCTACCACGTTGCTGTAAAAGCCGGCTTGTATCGAAAGGCAGTACAAGTGTGCTATATACCTATACGTTATGACATTCTCCCCCTCCACATTGAAATTCGCCCTCGAATTTCTGGGAGTCCGAGAATCATGTGAAATGATACTCAAGGAGTTCTAATGCACGAACCCTCAATTTTATTGGTTCTCTGCCTAGTTATCTGCTTAATGTATTGCATTAAACGGCCTGAAAACTCACTCCGGTAACACACCCGTGCGACATAGTGTATTTTTTCACATCTCCTAAATGGCTACTTCTCTGATGAAAATCCGTGATATGTTTCTTATTTATACTGCAAACATAGGTTGTAGGTGCTCGTTAGAATCGTCTCAAGGAGGCGGTTCTAACGTGTACCCACAACCTAAGTCTTATAGCAGATATAATAATAAAGTATGTATATCCCCTTAAATCACTGTTTTCTCTATATAA
The DNA here is from genome assembly GCA_963580285.1 of Lucinisca nassula. Classification (NCBI taxonomy): domain Eukaryota; kingdom Metazoa; phylum Mollusca; class Bivalvia; order Lucinida; family Lucinidae; genus Lucinisca; species Lucinisca nassula. Next base: position 54,724,668 of record OY757010.1, read on the forward strand.
AGTAAGGGGTGTTCATTTCACGGACTTGTTCGCATGATGTCATGCCACATTTTCATGCCCAACATCCTAGTCTATCCATTTGGTTCCGAAGTTTACGTTCAACTGAGTCCTCTGTAACACCCAGTCGTCTGAGAACATTCTTATTTCTGGGTCAATGTCGGTGGAAATATGATTAATATGCAGGGAGTATAACAGAGGACTAAGAACAGTCCCATTCGGGACCCAGACAAAACTGGAACACACTCCATATACTCGCCATTAACTCATATTGGGTCAATATCATTTACAACAAGAGCTGAAACTATAGGTGACCAATGCCCCCCCCCCCCCCCCCCCCGTGGGAGCCAATTTCCGAGTTTTTGCAAAATCTCAAGGGGAGATAATCCAGCCAAAAATGAAACAGAGTTATGGCCCTTGGTCAGAGTGGGCAAATACTATATGCCCCCCTCCCCCACAACCGAATCAAAGATTCTTGGGCGGGGGGGGGGGGGGGGTGTGGCATAAAAACTTACTATTTTCAGTAGCAAAGAAAGGAATCTATAAATTCAAGAGTCTCTCCTCCCCAACAATGCCGAAACTAAATAAGTTGGGTTTCAGTTGTTCATAAGTGGGGATGTGGTAAAAACGTTCTGGAAAGCCAGAATAAATGTGTTCACCCGTCCCCTTTGTCCAAGATTTTTACCCAACCCTTTAAATTCGCACGTGTATAAGTTCGGAGATCATAATGAGAATCAAACAGGCATTAAAGAGTATGTAACAGCAAAATGGATCGTTTTGAATTAAAAAAAAACATCATGTATCATGCCTTCGCTAGCGGATTAAAGAGTTTTATTTCAATTTATTTCGCCCCCGCCCGTCGGGGCTTGAGAAATAAATTGGGCTGCATGGTGCTTCCACACAGAGCTGAATCTGACCACAAACGAGTACTTGAAAACCGCTTAGAAGGACTTAGCCTGCCCAGGCAAAGCGGTGTGAGCCAGATCGTCCAATGCATAAAAGCCTTCTGGTTTCATTGCGCGGCAGGGCTTGAGATGTCATTTCATCTCAATGTCGGTTAAAAGTCCCACAGAATTGTAAGCAACGTCTCAAAAATGACCTAAATAGTGTTTACGGGGACGTTAAACCTCAATTCAAACAAATATTTCAATTTATGAAGAATATAATCCGTGTTTGTTGTACCCAAATTGTGCTGACTAACCGCGTTATGGTGTATCATAACCCGTGGTAAGGTGTACCCTAACAAAAAATCAACCATTGAACCATCCACGGATTCATTTGGCATTGACATGAACTGAGGCTCAAGTAAATGCACCAATGGATGCTCTGAAATCGCAATAACCTATAAATCACAAAATCATGTGCACAAAATATGTGTTACTGTCAAAAAACATTTACCGAAGTATGCTGGGGTTGGTGAAAACACACTAGACGAAAGAAAATTGTTTGTGTTTTCGTTAATAATGAACAGAATTCTCTGCAACTGGATCAGTAAATGGTAATACCATTACTCTGCAGCTGTGCAAAATAACCACCCAAAAAGATTAGGATCTGGGCTAAAATAAACCTTTTTCTTACCGAAAATACTGTTGTGACGTCATGATTTCTGTAGCGTTCGTTGTACTCTGTCGCGTTCGTTGTACTGCGGTAACCGGTGTGTTTTTGTACCAAATGGAATCCTCCTCCTTATATATAGCAGGAGCCCATTTCAAAATGTAGGGGTGTCAGGCTGTGTTTTCTTCAAAATGTATTTGGAAACTGGCTGAACTTTTTGCAAACAGTGTAGGCCCTGATCAGACGCCGCGTTCTGCGGCGTCTGATCTGGGCCTGCACTGTTTGCCAGGGTACCCGTTTTGGGGTATCACCGATATTCTTGTATATCAAATGGAATCTTCCTCCTTATATATAGCAGGAGTCCATTTCAAACTTTAGGGGTGTCGGGTTGTGTTTTCTTCAAAATCTATTTGGAAACTGGCTGGACTTTTTGCAAACAGTGTAGGCCCTGATCAGACGCCGCGTTCTGTGGCTGTTTGCCATGGTACCCGTTTTGGGGTATCTGGTACTAAATGGGTTCATTGATTTTAATTTTTGTCCGTGGTGACACATTGATGGGATAGGAGACCTCTATGCGAACCGAACACCCACCTATGTGTCAACCGCGGAAGAAGATGAGGGTGAAGGTTTAGGCCCCGTTAAACCGCTTTAGACCCCAAGTAATTATTACTGGTCGTCCCAATGCGGTACTTTCGTTGCGGTTTTATTGTGCCCACAACATTGAAAAAAAAAAGATGAGGGGCATATTACTTCTGGCTAGTCAGCTTGTCCGTTCGTTTTTCCGTTCATACGTCACGATTTCATGTGCATAGCGTAACATTGGAACCATGTATGCTGGTGTTTTGAAATTTCATATATTGGTCCCTCATGAAAGAACAGTTGACCCGTATTTTTTTTTCTTATCCGAATTAATAGTTTCCCCTTTCAGAGATATTTCCCTTCTAACAAAACAAGCTGGCTGTTTTCAAAAAGCATCCAATAGGTTTGGTCTTGTCAGTCTACATTCTAATTTGAGCCAGCTGATATCATTATCCCACTTAATGCATTTTTTGAATAAAAATAATAAATTTTAAACGTTCCAAGGCGGTTCTTCTGTCGCGGTATATTTTAGTTATGGTTTGTCTGAAGTTTGGAGGTCTTCATGCGGACTGAGCAAATTATTTGTCTAAATCGCGTCGGAAGTAAGGGCGAGGATTATGGCCACGAAAAATCGATTTAAGCCCCCCAGTGGAATTCGTTTCCGCTGACCGTTCCAAGGCGGTTCTTCTGTGGCGGTTTGTTTTTGTTATAGTTTGTCTTTGGATGTTTGTGTCGCTTATGTTCTTTTATGTTCGATAGCCTACTGGCCATTTTATGGGAAAGTAACTGTCCTTTTGGCTTTCCGCTGTTAGTGTTTCCATTTGGGTCTGTTGTTTCATGTTTGTGTGTCTTTCCCTTTGGTGGCTCTGATGGGAGCTGTGGGTTGATTGTAACGATTCCTGATCATTGCCTCCACTTCTATTTTTTTATACAAAACGTGTATATAAAATTTCGAAGGCTGTGACCTTGGTATTAGGAGGGGTAGGTAGTGATGAGTATTCTGTGATAAAATGGTTTAACGCCATGGCAAGTATAAACTAAATGTAACTTACATATGGTTTACACATGTATAGCACAAAACTTAACCAAACGACAATGTAAACAGAATTTTTCAAAGGTCATAACTCTGTTAGCCTTACTACATACACATTTTAGGCTTGATCGGATGAAAACTGTATAGTAGGAGCTATACGGAAACGAAAAACAGTTTACGAACGGACGGACGGACACCAACCCCATAACTTAATACGACCGTTTTTTTTTTTTTTTTTTTTTTTTTGTTGTTGTTGTTTTTCAAACGGGTATATAAAAAGATTTTTTCTAAGTCATCAGGCCTTCTATAGGGCCTTGGTTATCTATTTCATGTGTTGTTGACGTCCCTGTTAACACTGTATGAATCTTTTTTGAGACATTGCTTCCAATCTGTAGCCCAATGAAACTAAATGGTTGAAATGCATGAACGGTCCGACACGAGCCACTTTTCCGGGGCAGGCTTAGAACTTCTAGGCGATTTAACACTACTCAAGTGCGGCCGGTATCAGCTCTGCGTGGAAGCATCATGCAGCCCAATCTATTTCTTCAATCCCCGATGGACGGCGGCCGATCAGACCTTGGGACAATGTATTGGACTGCATGAGCTGAAACCGACCGAACTTTGAAATATTGCTGAACCTCCAAGGAAGATCTTTAAGCCTGCCCAGACAAAGTGCTGCGAATCAGACTGTATCTTAAACCTCGGCAGTTTCTTTGAGCGGTACCTCCGCAAAAACCTGAAATTTGCAATCCTTTTGTATATCTTTCTGATCATAATCTAATTGTAAAAGAAACTGATTAGTAAAACGTCAAGTATTGAGTTGAAATAAAAAAACACCACTCTCGGCTTATCAGATACAATAGCTCCCCTCGAATGCGCCAAAAAGTCTTTTAACAACTCAGTCTGTAACTGGTGGCAGGTCACTTAATAGTCATGAAGTTTTTGAACAGAAACTATTGCTATCTGTGCTGGCTCAAGAACAATAAACAACGACCCATCAACGTTATGACTTTGTTTCGCTCCCTAAATATTTTATATATTTGGAAGAGTTAGAACCTTCGACCTTGGCACTGACGTTAATTCTAGTAGCAAAGACATGAAAATGTTTTTACACACCCAGCGATCTTTTTATGTTTGGTTTCATGATCCTTTCAAGACTCTTTCACTCACATCAAGCCGATCGTTAATGAGAGGGGAGCGAAAACTGGAGTACCCGATGAAAAACCTCCTGACCTCCCGCTGCAGAACTTCTCATTATGTGACCTGAGCCATGCTCAAACCTACAGCGTTGAGAGACCTAATGATTAAGAGTCAGCACTCTTATCCACTATAGTCGGGGATTTGAAATTCGTAGCACGCGTATTTAAGGAGTTTAATGCACCTTACTTTCTCACACTTAACTTTGATACGAATTTATTTAGAGGTCTCTCAGCATCTTGAAAATGGAGTTAGAAAATAAAAAAATGGGGAAAAAGATATAAAAAGGGGAGATAAATGTTCCTACCCTCTTTTCTCATTTAAGCATCCAAACAATTCCAAACGACATCTCCTCTGAAACTACAAGGCCAATTGGAACCAAATTATATGTGAAGCCGCTATGGGGTGGAAGAACAAACATATATTCTGAATATCTGGGTCACATGACCAAAATGTCCGCCATGTCCATATATGGTAAAAACCTTTGAAAATCGCCTTGCCTTCTCAGGAACCAATCGACCGATGACCTTGAAACTAAGTATACTATATATGGGACCCGGGCCATATCGATTTTGTTCAAATGATGACATTTCGTTGACCTTGACCTTTCTTGCGTCAAGGTCATATTCGGCCACTTAGGAATTTGTATGGAAAAGACATGGTTTTCTGGTTCTGTTGCAGCTTATGACATCAAAGTTGATATTTGCAAGCAGCTTAATGGTTCTCGGGCCATAAGCTTAAATAGTTTTTAATTTTTCTAAAACTACTGGGCTATCTGATACCTAATTACATCGACCCCCGCCCAGTGGGGCCTGAAGAAATATATGGGCTGCATGATGCTTCCACGCAGAGCTGAAACCGACCCCCACACGAGTACTGGTAAACTGCTTAGAGGATCTAAGCCTGCCCAGGCAAAGCGATGCGAGTCGGCCCGTCCATGCTTATAAACCCTATTGGTTTCATTGGGCGGCGGGGCTTGAGATGTCGTTTCATCTCAATGTCGGGTAAAAGTCCCACAAAATTGGAAGCAACGTCTCCAAAATGACCTTTACAGTGTTGACGGGGACGTTAAACTTCAAATCAAACAAACAAACAAAACCAAATTACATATACTGCATTACGCCCCCGCCCATAGGAGCTTGAAGAAATATATATGCTGCATGATGCTTCCACGCAGAGCTGAATCCGGCCGGCACACTAGTACTGGTAAACCGCTTAGAGGATCTAAGCCTGTCCAGGAACCGCGGTGCGAGGCGGACCGTCCATGCTAATAAACCCTACTGGTTTCATGCTAATGCTAATAAACCCTACTGTATGGCGATAGGGCTTGAGATGTCATTTCATCTCAATGTCGCGTAAAAGTCCCACAAAAATGGAAGCAACGTCTCCAAAATGGCCTTTACAGTGTTGACGGGGACGGTAAACCTCAAATCAAACAAACAAACAAAAGCATCAGTGTGGTCGAGAAATCCAAGTTTGTTAGAGGGATCTGTGTGATCGTCACACCAATAAACGGCCAAAAGTGATTTTAAATTCTGCATCTCAAGAAACACAAGACCTTGGTATGCAGCATTTTGGACTCTAGCCCTAAGATGGTTCAAAGCTGACTATAATGTATGCGACGGCAACAAAAGAAAACAATGGTTGATTTCAAAATAATTTGGCATCAATGGTCCTGGGATTGGCCTCTACTAAACCATTATGGTCTGTTAAAATAAATGACCACCACGGGTGTGTATGTGTGTGTGTGTGTGTGTGTGTGGGGGGGGGGGGGGGGGGTTATGCCCACTTGAGTTCTTGTTAGCGTAGTTTCCATCGGCCGCTTGTTTACAATTTTGTGTTCAGGGAAAAGTCGCGTAAACTTGATGGCAAGCGTAAACCATATCTAATTGGCATTGTCAGGATACAGCAGCCACAGTTTTCTGCTTTACTGATTGCGCTTGTTTGATTATCTTTTGTTGCTTGGCTTCATAAACAATTAACTGGTGACCAGTGGTAGTTTGGTATGAAGTTACCATGACAGCAATAATTCTGAAAGACAATGTTCAGTGAAGATAACAGCGCGGCCCTATTTCAGTTTTGTTTTTTCAAAGGGTTGGCAGATTTTTGTTCAGTATTTCATAATTGAAGGAAAGTCGTGTTTTAATGAGTTTACGCCTCTGAACAATCAAGCCTCCTTTTGACTGAAGGTGTGCGAAATTTTACTGCGAACAAAAAAGAAACATTATACAGTATTTGGTTGAACGATTTTACTTAAATGTTTTAGAGGTTTATTGTTTTGGTTTTTAACATTAATTTGCTGCAAAAAAGATACTCTACTAAATTTAAATATCGGCATCTAATTCTCCAGCTGCGGATTTGATATACTCCAGCTTATTTGCTGATTGAATGACTGGTTTTGGTTGATCTTTTGGCAATCATGCGCAAATTGAGGTCACCAAGTTACATGAAGATGCAGAAAAGTTCAGTCGAGGGTCGGTGTTGAACCCAATGTTCCCAGCCTTCTTGACAAAGGTGAAGAGAAGAAGCTTGCTTTACGTAGGAATCGTAACATTTATTATGCCAAACATCGTCCCTGTTCACTGTTCAATATATCTGACATATTGGGTTTCAACCTCAAATAAATTAACTCGCCCGCCTAGTTCCTTTCATATGTACGAACGCATTTCCGCCAGAACGCCTGAATGTAGGTGTCTGATGCTCTGTCTCTGGTAGGTTTAACCGGAGCCTAACTGTTTGGTTTCCTTTGCTGCAGAATTCTAGCTATTTCATGCTGTCGAGTCCTCATCGTTGTTTCATCTCTTTAGTCGTTTGATTTCCTGTTCTCGGCGATGTTGCACTGATGAGCTAGAACTCCATCATGTAGAGAGAACAATTTATCGGTTTTAACCACGACAATCAAGGGCGAGTATTGTGACCATGGCACCTAAAATCTATTAAAGTGTCCAACCCCACCCCGGCCCCCGTAAAACTTCTTACTGACCCCGTCGGCGATCCTTTTTGTGTTTTATTATTTTCATAGTTAGTCCTTAAGATGTATGTATTGCTAATGCCTTTTTTATTTTGGATAGCCGTTCGGTCGTGTGGTGAGATAACTGTCATTCTGGCTTTCCATCCATGACGTTTTCATTTTGGTGTTTTGAATGGGAGGTGCGAGATATTTTGTATAGATTCCTGATCATTGCATACGCTCTGTTTTTCAAACGGGTTAACTCCTGATGGCTTGTCATAGAAGGCCTTTTTGGCCAATCTATATGGAACAATTGGGGTGGTTGGGTGAGGCAAAGGTGACGTGTATCTTGCGTCAATAGGGCGTCCAGCTGATAGTGGCTTACAGCTGGACAAGACCTGCTGTTCTTCCAGCAGTTAAGGGTAGAGGGGGAAACTGTTATTTCTTCTGGTTCTGCTTTTCCATTTTCCCCATTTCTCCTCTGCCCCTTACTTTCATCTGCTCAACTATGTCTTCTGTCGCTTTTCTCCCTCTCTTGAGAGAGAACAAAAATGACCAACAAGGGGTGGCGTGCCTTTAAACCCAAAACAATCAATATATGGGACAAATGTCAGAAAAAGGAAGTAGTAATAAAGGAGATGAAGAACAGATTAATCAGTGTGTGACAAGAACCACAGGATGATTAAGAGCTAATGGTGAATAGAGGGACAAGGCTATCGTAGGCAGGTTGCGCAACAAAATGGTAGAAAGTAAGTGCATGTGACATCTTAAGATAAACGTTTACAGGTTATACCACAACTCTGGGAAAAGGGAAGATAGAAGAATGTTTAAGGGATGGCTTTACGTTACATTAAACCTCGGGTACAATTTATTTTTAGTCGTGCGACTTAACAGAAAATAAGGTGCCCAGTAAGATTTCAAGTGGCCAGTAACATTTACGTGTTTAAAATATAATAATCTCGATGTTATTTGGGGAGCCTTCAGCACAAACCGGAAACATTGGATAATGATTCTTGAAATATACAATGTATCCATTAAATGCTGATTGTTTCAAGTAACCAGTTTAGAGAATCACTTGCCAGTTCACCCGCAGACAAATATGCTTTGTGAAGTATAGAGTAAGAGAGTCTAATGTCGACCCATGTGAATTATCGACCCCTTATCTGTCTTAATTGGTTTTATGCGAATACTAATTGATTCTTGGAAGCGATGGTGCCTGGGATAAATATTACGTCATAATATCGTCATAAAAATCGATTAACCTTTCCGCTCCGATTAGGATAGTGTGACTGTTGGGCAAAAAATCCCGGGTGGTCAGAATTCCATTTTCAAAAAGTCGTGGTGTTACGAGCGCCGATTAGGACGGAAGTATAACTCTTTCTTCCATTGTTGATTAAATTTCGGTATTTTGATCGCAGTTTGCGGTTTCCATAAGGCCTACAATGCTTAAATGTTTTCCACTTGTGTTTCGAGCGCCAAAATCCTAAAGCGGCCATATAACGTGGGGGTCGATAATAGCAGAGCAAAAGTCTTCACTCTGCAATTATCGACCCCCGCGAATGACACGTGTTATCATGTAGTCTAGATACCCAATTTACCATCAAAACCGTCGTAAATGATATATTAGCCGGCGCATGACAAAACCTACAACAAGACAGAGGCGACAATTGAAGACTGCAATCAACCTGCGCACCCATCCACTAGGACAATACCTTTTGCTAACTTGTCTCTTTGCATAGATCGTAGCCAATAGTAGGTAAATGATAAATGATCGGTAATTGACAATTTAAATGATTTACAAGGGGATAAACTGATAAATAGAATACCAGATTCGTGTCATTTGATATCAAGTTTATCAGGCTCGGCTTCGAGAACGCATGTAGAATCGCTCGGCAAGCCTCGCGATTCTACAAGCGTTCTCGAAGCCTTGCCTGATAAACTTGATATCAAAAGACACTCACCTGGTATTCTCTATATATTCAGCAGGACAAGGTTAACATAATAAGTCCCAAAGCAGATTCTTAGATTCTGCAGCATCTGATCTGGGCCTGCACTGTGTAACAGTGTTTTGTTTGTGGTTTCTGTATGAAAGAGGTTAATATTCGATTCCACCACAGTTTCAAGCTGTTTCAAGTTTCATGCTGCAGAAAGCATTATGACAACACATCCATGTGACATAATGCATTCTTTTATCAGTTACCCACTCTATATATTGCATTGTAACGCATTGACCTGATAAAGATATGCTATCTCAGGACAAGTGAGCTTTATCACGTCAACGTGACGTTGCACTTTTATGAATAAAGCGGACTACCGGCAAAAATGGCTAAAAAGTTATAATTACTAGAAAAATTGGAAAAATTACATTTAAAATGAATAAAAAAAAATAAAATAGAAATAACGGTCAGCTTATAGTAAATATAGTGACCCATTATATACCGCGCCGGAATGTTGGGACGCAATGACTGATCGTAAATTGCCGATTTAAAGAGTTTACAAGGGGATAAACTGATAAATAGAATACCAGATTCGTGTCTTTTGATATCAAGTTTATCAGGCTCGGCTTCGAGAACGCATGCAGAATCGCTCGGCAAGCCTCGTGATTCTACAAGCGTTCTCGAAGCCTTGCCTGATAAACTTGATATCAAAAGACACGAACCTGGTATTCTCTATAAACTGATCCAACTCAAATGTTCGATATTTCCTTTGGCATGGGTCCATCATTTATGAACAATATATCAATCGCAACCAGATAAACAGTGAGTAGAATCGAAACGTCGTTCTACAGTTTGAAGTTTGATCAGTATGAAAATGTTTCCTCGTATACTTTAGATTGCACAGATGACCCTTAATCTCGCTATTTGATGTCATTTTCTATACGTTGAAATATCTACAGAAATTCAAGAAAACAAGCCTATATGATCCGACCCCCTTAGACCTCATCTTTATTCAGTAAAATGGGGGGAAAGGGGATATATTATATTTCTTATTTCTGGTTAAAACATAGATTGTGGGAATTCGTTAGAAGGCGGTTATAACGAAAACCTACAATATATGTTTTGTATAGAAATATTAAAATTACCAGGTGATTACATATTCAACACATATGTATAGGCGTGTTTTCGTAATTAACTTTTAAGCACACCATTAAGTTTGCTTCTCTTTATATGCTATTCATTCCATGCAATAACGAGTGCGGTAAATCTAGCTTATCTGCAGATCTCATTTGAGACTGCACATATAGATCTATGCCTACAATATGATTTGTCCAAATAGCAAAGAGTTAGATCTACATCATCATGTACAAACAGTAAGCCTGGCCAGTCTTGATTGTTGCTCACTGGATAACCTAGAAACCTTAGAAGACTCCTTCGAACATCAAACATTCTGACGGACTGCGCAGACGTACAAGCTGTTATGAGTCTTTGCTGGTCGCAACAGGTCTATTTAAAGTTTTCCCATGCACAGGCTCATTTCAGCTTTAAGCTGCTATGTGGGACTCCTTTGTACGCCTATACATGGCGATTGTTAAGTGTTTCTAAGATCAATGATCTAAACATGATAAGAAAATGTATAAAACATAGATTACAGTAAATCTAGATATTTAGTAAATAAATCTATTACATATTTTGTAATATCTACATGTGAGATGCACTAAACAAAGCGGGCGCCCGCGGAGTGCCCACTTTTTAACTTACGGAACGTAGGCAAGAAAGTGAGCGCTCGACGTGTGCCCACATTGTTGAACGCGCCTCAGGTTATATCTCGAGCGTATATTTGGTTTAAGGGTATGAACAATCTGTCAATGTTCCTGGTAGGCATATATATTTGTTACCCAGGCGTAAAGTCTCTTAACTTAGAGTTTATGAGTGTTATTTTTTAAAAATCCCTAAGGGGGTCGATAATTGCCTCTATGGGTCGATAATTAACGACTTGACTAACATTTTCCAACAGACATTATAATATGTAAGACACTTTGTTACATTGTATCTGATTGGCTGGTTCTGACCAACAAAGAACACAGTTTCATAAATCAGTCACGATAGGATCATTCGTCAGTTATTTTTAATCCTAGCTTAATTTCAACCTTAAAGGGTCGATAATACCCGACTTTACTCTATTCCCCTCACCAAATATAAACCGGAAGGAAATGGGCATCAGTTACTTTTCAAAAATATATCTATCGGTCCCTGTTATGATACATCTATGACCAGCCAGTAAAATAATTTAGTTTATGTTGGTTTTAATATAAATTTTTATCACGATCTGTGACACAACGAGGACACAACAGGAAAAAGTGGTAAAATGGTCCATAGGTATCGGAGTCCCTTGTTCATGCCCTGATTGAAACAGAGTCATCAAGTTTCACATGCACGTGTAAAAATAACCGTCCTTCATACTGACGAAAAAGAAATTGTTTCAAAAAGTACTAAAAATTATTTAGCACGAAAATAGTGTAAAATTTACCAAATTTTGGGGTCAAATTTCAATGGTCAAAATTTATGGTAACACCGGATGTAATTACGTCATATCATGAGTTTTGGTGTCTTCGAGTATTGACAAATATTTTGGCTGATGCAATAAATCAACATCCATATGTAAGCGCAAGCTACACATAACTAAACTCAATCCAACTATACCATCCGCATGGGGGCGGGTGTAAACTCATATAATGTTCAACCCCTTTTCCCCCAACAGATTTGCCAAAAAATCACATGTTATATAGGTTAGGCTCCTATCTCAATGAAACGGCACAAATAAAGCGTGAGAATTTTGGGTGCATTAAATTTTTCGAAATCTGGTCTCAAATCCCGGACTACTAGGCCACGGAGGCCCGTTACACCCAGCGATCTTTATAAATTAGGAAAAATAACGTTCTCTGTCTTTCCAACATTTACATATACGTATTATTAGAGCTATCAGCGTACCGAAAGATTTTCAGAATATTTTTTTTTTTTTGGTTTGTAGTGTTCTTCTTTTCTACCAAAGACATCTTAACCTCCAACATGAACTCACAAATAGTGCACACTGTATGATTGTACTCTAGTTTCGCATAATGAAGGGGCCCAGCCTCTGCGTCAGTGAAGATAACGCCGCCTTTATAATTTTTACCCCCCCCCCACCCCCCCACCCCAGGCGCGTAGCCAGGCGGAAGCCGGAAGCCCGGGCTTCAACAATATTTTGCCAAGTATGCCTTTACATAAGAATTTACAAAAAAACTTATGTTACATTTTCCGAGGCACCTGCGACTTCATCATGAAACCTGAATAAACTCCATGCAGTATATAATCGAAAATGGCTATTGTCAGAGACGATTCTAAGGTGTTTCGAGTGTGCAGTTTATCTTGAAGTGTCGGGAATCTTTAGTGTACAATATTTGTCTGCACAGCATGATTACAGCAACATTTTAATGAAATGACCTTTAGAATAACCACGTGAAATAAATTCCTCAAAGTGTATTTTTCTGTCATTAGCACTCAGTCCAGCAGGTCCTAAGTCTGCTTTATATACAGTCCATTTATATCATGCACATGGTCATTGTGTCATCGCGTCTCAACGAGCATGTTAATGAAATAAATGCGCTTCATGTATACAGTTAAAATTACATATTTGCAAAGCGTGCAAAGCCTTGAGTGGAAAACTCAAACAGTCTATCAATGATAATAAGAAAGTCCAAGAAACAGCCACAGTCAAAGAACACAGCTCATCTCATGTATCAGGAGGAAGAATGAATACGAAATTAACACTTAAAATTAAAAAAATAAAGATACCCAGGCCAGGACATGCCACAATCAAGGACACAAACCATCCAAGCCAACATTGGGAAAAACACAGACCACACATTAGAAGGGTGAGCAACAAAAACATTTGAGGGCTGCCTTAAAAGATCTTAGTTCCTGACTCTCGTTGTGGTTCTGATGCAGCTCAACTAACCAGCAAATGTTCGGTCGTATCGTGGCGCCCTTCTTCATAAATGAACCACCAAAACCCCAAAACTTAACAGCAAACAACCAACTCATTCCCCGTAACAGGGGATCATATTGCGACAACCAACTACTCCAACAACTAAGATGCACGAAACCACAAAAGTAAACCGCAAAAAGGCCTTAATCAGAGTGTTGGCTTTATTGAAGTGTGACTTCCATACAAACGTAAAAGTAACCGAAAAATTCAAACAAACTGGCGAAAAAGTCGGATAAGAGATAAGTAAAAATACCCCTCCAGATGATAACAGTGGCCACCAAATCGTATTAAAATTTCAAAATTTTCCCGGACCCCCACCAAAGAGAGGGGGGGGGGGTTACCCCCTCTCGTGCTCTCCCCCCACTCGAACCTTCGGTACTCGACCGACGTCTTCGGCGTGGGCTTCAACTTCAGCATTTGCCTGGCTACGCCCCTGAACTCCACAAACTCTATAATAAAAGCAGTGAAAGTGAGGGTGGGGTTGGGATCCCGTAGAGTATACTTAAACCCACCAGTAATTTTTACTGACCATTCTGCGTAGATATAACATAAATCTAAACGTGTTTAGACCATGTGGAGGCATTTCCCCAACAATTCCCCACCTTTTTTGCAGTTTTAGGCAGTTTATATAAATATATTCAACTTGGATCTAGAAAGAAAATATGAGTCGGGAAAACTAATTACATTAAGAACTAAACACCAATATTTCACTCATCCTTGAAAGAAAAATATGTTTGAAGGACGTACCATATCTTCTACTATTCCAGGATCAAAGAAACAAAACGTTATAGACAAATACAACATGAATAATGATGATTTTACCGCTAGACATGTTAAGATTTTCAACCGGTTTCTGAGCTAAACATGTGCAGGTATTAAACATGTCACTGTCCTATACATGTTTAATATCTAAACACCTTCCTAGACGTGTTTAGAAACGAGACATGTCAAAGCGTTAAACGCATAAAAACGGGACAAGAAATGCGTCTCAGAAAGTGTTTAAACTGTAAACACTATTTTTACAGTGTATGGATTCCTCATGAAAAAATAGGTGATCAGTGTTTTTATTTTATTTTTTTCTTATCCGAATTATCTCCGATTTTCGACTTATTTCCACATTGAAATCGCGTTGGCAAGATATCTAAAAAGCATTTGAGCTAGAGCCTTGATATTTGGTATTTTGATTGGGACGGAGGATAAGATCACCTGTTTTTCGACAATTTTTTAATGACATTTTGTTGCAGTTATGGTCCTTTACAATTTCTAGCCATTTTATCGCGTTGCTTTCTTGTGCATAGCATAACTGTATATGTTTTGAAATTTCATACACATGCATGCATTCTTCGTGAAGATTTCGACATTATGGGGCGAACATATGGTTTGGGGCAGAGTGTTTTACAAATACAATAATATTACTAGTTCGTTTTCTGTTTGTTCTATCCATTACGATAAGACGCCCGTGCGACATAGTGCATTTTTCACATCTTCAAAATGGCTACTTTTCTGATGAAAATTCGTGATATTATTCTTATTTATACTGCAAACATAGGTTGTAGGTGCTCGTTAGAACCGCCTCGTTGAGGCGGTTCTAACGAGTACCAACAACCTATGTCTTGGAGCAGAAATAAGAAAAATAATGTATACCCCCGTAAACCCCAATTTTCTCTATATTAAATGGTGCTTAAGGGGGTGCTCATTTCACGGACTTGTTAACGTCATCATTTCAAAAATTACGAATTTAGTTTACATAAGGTGACTAACTGAGTTACGAGCGTACAATCTGTTCTAACTCGACTGGTCGCCTTGATTTTATTGTTTATTATGAGATGTTTGTCCGTCTTTCACTTTGATGTTTGGGATAAGCTTTTGGTTCTGCTTCGATCAGTTTCTAAAGTATCTTTACACATAAATTTGCAGAAAATTGCCCCGCCCATCGAGGCTTGGAGAAATGGATTGGGCTGCATGGTACTTCCACACAGAGCTGAAACTGGCCACACATGAGTACAGGTAAACTGTTTAGAATTATTAAGCCTGCCCAGGCAATGTGGTGTGAGTCAGACTGACTAATGCAGATAAGCCTTTTGGTTTCAATGGTCACTAGGGCTTGAGATGTCATTTCATCTCGTCCCACAACATTGGAAGCAACGTCTCCAAAATGACATATACAGTGTTGACGGGGACGTTAAACCTCAAATCAAACAGACAAGGTTATGTATACCCTTCTGAACTCCACTTTCTCCCTGCAGGAAAACATTACAAGGATCTGTAAAATATCGACTCGGTCGAAAGGTAGCGCAAGACGAAGCATTGGATATAGACTGCTTCATGGAGAATAATGATGATGGTGATGATGATTTCGTGTTTAACGACGCGTCAATCCCCTTTGTAGGTCATAAGCGTCAAACGGTTAATGAAGAATTATGAGGATATTAAAAGTAAAAAGTCAGAATGATAACGTATAAAAATCTGAAACAGATAAATCTTATGACTAAGTCCAATTTCTTTTAAGAATAAAATAATATTATCAACAGGTACATCTTGAAACAGTTGTTGCAAAGTGTCAGCTTTGAAATAGGTGAAAAGTCATCATGGAGAATAACGTTTAAAAAATAACCCATATATGCATTGCGTCCCATTTTTTTGACATTGTCAAACAGCGTAGACCCATATCAGACGCAGCAGAACGCGGCGTCTGATCTGGGTCTACAAAACAAAACAAACCTGACGCATCTATCATTGGACATGGACCACTCCAAACTTATTATAGGTGGAATATTCCATCGTCATATATGGGTTAAACAGAAGCATTTCAGCATGGTTTATTTGTTTTTGTTGTTGCCATGAGTTATTCTTGGATTTATTCATCATTATGCAGATTCGTGCTATTTTCTGCAACAAAGTGGTAGGTTTGAAGTTTAGATTAATCCCAGATGCACGGCATCAGCAACAGAAGCTACCCAGCAGGTAGACGTCGCTAGAACAACGTCAATTCAACGCCGGTGCAACGTCATGACGTTGCACGACGTTGATGTGACGTTGCATAAACGTCATGACGTAACACTGACGTCGATGTGACGTCACAATTACGTCATGTGCATGGCGGGTACAGTAAACTGCAGTAGCTCGAATACGACTGACCAAATAACCATTGTGGATTCCAACTCGCTCTATAAAAGAGTCACTAAAAATTATTCCGACAACTCAAGGAAACAAATATTTAGGGCTACCGTAAAACATACTGAAACTTCGGACACCTTGAGGACTTGCTGTAATTCTCCAAAAATTTTGTTTCACAACCTACCAGTGAGTGCAAGAAGTGCAGACGGAATGGTTCCAAAACTATATATTTCAGTCGAAATTTTTTTCCAAATAAATATCGTGTTTCTAGGAGTGTAGTCTGAAAACTCTGTTACCATCAGACCTAGATCAGACTTCTCCCATGCATTGGTTGCCATATCATCAGTAAATTCATCTTTGCCAAATAACACATTCGCAATCCAGTGTCTTGAGCACCTTTTGCACCATAAAAATGTTCGAAATATGGATTGTGTGATATACTGAGGATTTATCATAACCACATGTCTTTTCCATCTTCTTAAAACAAACGTATGTTGGGTGTACTCATTAGAATCGCCTCGATGAGGCGATTCTAATGAGTACACGCAACAATCATTTTCAAAAATTTTGAGCCAGCGCACGAAAAAACCTACAATGAGACATGTGCGCCCACCATAGACTCATATCAGCCTGCGCATCCATATAGTCTAACTAGAGACTTCACTTCCTGCTTGGAGGAGCATTGAGCCCTTAGCTATCCTTAGAGCACACAACGAAGACTCTGATCAGACTGCGCGGCTGATCTGAGTCTTTGTTGGGCACACATGTCTTATTGTAGGTTTTGTAATGCGCTTGCTCAAATAATAATAAAAAAAAAACAAATCTTACTAAATTACCATAAATAATGATACCTTTTCCAAGAGACTCAAGAACGAGTTGGAATCATCGAGGGTTAACGAGCGGTCCTTGTTCGAGTCACTGAAATTTCACTGTAAATATTTATGATAAACGGCACTTTCAAAATGTATTTGTCTTCCTTATCAATCATTAACCTAATCCACGACGCCCGCCCATCGGGGCTTGAAGAAATAGATGGGCTGCATAATGCTTTCACGCAGAGCTGAAACCGACCGCTTGCGAGTACTGGTAAACCGCTTAGAGGTTCTAAGCCTGTCCAGGCACATCAATGCGAGTCGGACCGTCCATCCTATAAACCCTAGTGGTTTCATAGGTGACAGGGCTTGAGAAGTCATTTCATCTCAATGTCGGGTAAAATTCCCGCAAAATTGGAAGCAATGTAACAGCGCTTAGTGTTCTTTCGACGCTTAGTGTTCACCATGGACACTAAGCGTTGATGGCGAACACTAAGCGTTGACACTGCAAGGCAAAATTACTTTTTTCATATCAGAAAATGAACACTAGCGGTTGATACTGCATTCCGATCTACATGATCGACGCTTAGTGTTCATTTGGCAAAATGAACACTAAGCGTTGACAGTGGCAACGCTTAGTGTTCACCATCAACGCTTAGTGTCCATGGTGAACACTAAGCGTCGAGTGAACACTAAGCGGCGCTATAAAGCAACGTGACGTCTCCAAAATGAGAGTGTTGACGGGGACGTTAAACCTCAAGACAAACAAACAATTCTACATGTAGGTTTGTCTTTTCTACCCTTTTCAGCCCAGTACGAAGTAGTCAGTAGCTGTAGAAAAGTGAAGAATGAATAATAAAAGGTAATTAAAAGGTAATTAAAGGTAATTAAAAGGTAATTTAAACTGGTGGAAATCTGTGTGGAATAATCCACTCACCTCAAGGGGTGTATAAGAATATTTTTATCACTGCTTAATGCTTACCATACTTATTGTTAGGTCCATCTTCCCAGAGTTTCCAAAGCCATTTCCTCAGCGACATAGCGATTTCAGTTTGTCACAGAACCATTTCCGATGTCTCTCGGATAACACACCCATACGGGGTAATGATTTCTTTCATTGTTGAAAAAAATAAATAAATGACAAATTGTCATATTGACCTTATTTTTGCTTTAAACATAGATTGTGGGTACTCGTTAGAACCGCTTAATTCATGAGGTTCTAACGAGAACAGTGAAATTCCGCAATTAAGACCACCTAAAATTAAGACTAATTCTGCTTTAAAAAGGTTATTTTGAAAGGTATACTTAACCATTCTTTGTGTTTTCTGCCCACAATGTCCTCTGGTCAGGGACCACCTTTGGGACTGTTCAAAAGTGGTCTTTAAGACTTTAAGACCACTTTTGAACGGTCCCAAAGGTGGTCTTAATATAGGAATTTTACTGTAACCACAATTTATGTCTTGAGCAAGAATAAGCAAAATACTGTGTACCCCTGCAAACCCTTCTTTCTATACCAGGTGGGGTTTACATGGGTCTGATTTTCACGGATTTGTTAACGTGATATAACGTTATATGTTTTACACATTTAACCCATTGAGTACCAGAAACCCCTAAACAGGTACCCAGGCAAACAGCGCAGGCCCAGATCAGGCATCGCAGAACACGGCGTCTGATCAGGGCCTCCGCTGTTTGCTAAAAGTTCAGTCATTTTCAAAATAAATTTTGATGAAAACACAACCTGACACTCCTAAATTTTGAAATGAACTCCTGCTATATATAAGGAGGAAGATTCCATTTGGTACTAAAGGTTAATCCAGTTCATTCTGAAATTCACTGTATAGTACACGTAAGTCTAGAAGTCAACAGAATCAGCTCCTGTTTGTTATCCTATTCTAGACTGACATTTTTCATTGGCTATTTAACAAGTTTAGTTCAATTAACATTCTATACCCATTGCGCTAAAATTTGGAGGATGCTGGCTAAACTGTTGCTGTTGTTGTTATTGTTGCTGTTGTTGTTGTTGATGATGATGATGATGACAACGACGACGATGCTGCTGCTGCTGATGATGATATTGATGATGATCGATCAGTGATGATATCATAATCATCATCAACAGCAACAGCAGCATCGTCGTCGTTGTCATCATCATCATCATCATCATCATCATCATCATCATCATCATCATCAATCACAACAATAAACAACAACAACAACAACAACAACAGTTGTGATAATAATAATAATAATAATAATAATAATAATGATAATAAGCTCCATCATACAATGAAATGGCTTTTATAATGTGATTTTTTTCCTTTCTCGGTATTTTCCTATGAACAAATCAACCTTTGTGAACACAATGAACATATTTTGTATTTTTCCGATTGAACAACACGCATCATGACATAAACATGCTGCATTGTCTTTGAAACAATTCCTTTCTAGCATAATGTAAAAGAAATTCAATTATTGTAAAATACATGTATAGTTCTCCCTCTTGTCAAGTCTTTCCTTTAAGAGTAGTCCACCTTTTCAGAGCTGTCACTAATAATTCTGTGTAATGAACAGCCTTATGGAACCCACTTTGAGAAAAAAGTGGGGTTTGCCGGTGAATTTCCACCCATTATTCACACGAAACGGTTCTAATATGCATGCCATGCACTAAACCTAGAACTTTCTTGGGAATTGCAATGCATAATCGTTTGCGCACAAGTCCAAAGAATTGTTTCCAACAATACTATAATTATTCCTGTACAAATTAAGGGGAATGGATACAGCTCCAGAGGAGACAACTCCTGCAAAAGTATCTTGTCTCCCATGTCAATAGGGGTCAACTCTAAAAGTTAAGAGTTTGCTCCATAGGAGCAATTCTTTCCTTAAGAGTAGACCTTTTGCTTGGGACAGACCATAGGGGCTTGAATCATGAAAAAAAAAATATGAAAAAAAAAAAAAAAAAAAAATTGTT
Source organism: Lucinisca nassula (assembly GCA_963580285.1). NCBI lineage: Eukaryota > Metazoa > Mollusca > Bivalvia > Lucinida > Lucinidae > Lucinisca > Lucinisca nassula. Next base: position 54,744,839 of record OY757010.1, read on the forward strand.
TGTTTTCATTTTTTTTTTTTATGATTCAAGCCCCTATGGACAGACTTTATAGAAAAGCGAACAGTGGTTCCAATAGCTGCCTTCCTTTGAAAAATGGTTACAAAATCTGCCAGGTTTATTCATTCCTATGAAATCTACTGTATCAATTATCCTACAATTTGCTCACGTGACCATCCTATAACAGTAAGACTTCAATGACTCGAACACCGATGGCTCGTTTACTATGGCTAATTCGAACTCAATCTGAGTCTCAAGAGTTTTCTTATAGCTTTAGATGAGACAGAAGTACTTAAAGATAAGTAAAGGACTTTTTTCTTTTACATACCATTACGCAAACACGCCTATACAAATACACTGCCACCTTTATCGCCGAAAAAAATGAAAATTTTACGAAGAAAAATTGTGATATTTTTCTTATTTCTGCTCCAAATATAGATTGTGGGCACTCGTTAGAACCGCCTCATCGAGGCGGTTCTAACGAGTACCCACAATCTGTATTTTAGAGCAGAAATAAGAAAAATAAGGTATACCCCGGGAAACCCCAGTTGTACTATATAAAAGTGGGGTTCAAGGGAGTCAAAATTATATAGGTTTGTTTCGTGATGACCTTGTAGTGTGGTTGGGGAGAGGCAAAGGTGACGCGTATCTTGCGTCACTGGGGCGTCCAACTGATACTGGCTTACAGTTTGACAAGGCCTGTTGTCCTTGCAGCAGGTAAGTGTAGATGGGGAGTGCTATTTTTTCTGTTTCTACACATCCATTCATTTTCCTCTTTCTTCGCTGTCCCTCACTTTAATCTCCTCCTATCTGTTCTATGTCTTTTCAGATTTGTTTGATTTGTTTGATTTGAGGTTTAACGTCCCCGTCAACACTGTAAAGGTCATTTTGAAGACGTTGCTTCCTATTTTGTGGGACTTTTACCTGACATTGAGATGAAATGACATCTCAAGCCCTGTCGCCCAATGACACCAATAGGGTTTATAAGCATGGACGGTCCGCCTCGCACCGCGGTTCCTGGACAGGCTTAGATCCTCTAAGCGGTTTACCAGTACTAGTGTGCGGACCGGATTCAGCTCTGCGTGGAAGCATCATGCAGCCCATATATTTCTTCAAGCCCCTATGGGCGGGGGCCGAATATCTTTTCAGAGGGAGAAGACGCAAAATGACCCACAAGGGTTGACGTGTCCTCCCTTAAACACCAATCAATCAATCAATCAATCAATCAATCAATCAATTTAGATACACTTTAGAAAGGTATGTTGTGTGTACTCCTTAGAATCGCATCACCGAGGCGATTGAATACACACAAATTATCTTTTTTATATATAGAAGATCGAAAATTCCCATCATGCTTCCTCATAGGCTGGCAACACATCCGTTTGGTGTATATTTCCTTATTTTGTTTTTCTTTTTCCGTTTTTAGGTAAAATCTGAAGAGCCTGGAGAGAAATCGGAATCCGTCACGGATACCGGGGTATCCACCTCATCTGGTACTATGGCGAAACCTCGATGGCTCAAACTACGCATCTCTCGAACAAATTTACGTGGTCCGCAACGTGTTTGAGCTAATGGAGTTCGACTGTATATAACAAAACGCTAGTCGGCCCCCGCCCATAGGGCTTGAAGAAATACATGGGCTGCATGATGCTTCCACGCAGAGCTGAATCCGGCCTGCACACTAGTACTGGTAAACCGTTTAGAGGATCTAAGCCTGTCCAGGCTAAGCGGTGCGAGGCGGAACGTCCATGTTAATAAACCCTATTGGTGTCATTGGGCGACATGGCTTGAGATGTCATTTCATCTCAATGTCGGGTAAAAGTCCAACAAAATTGGAAGCAACGTCTCCAAAATGACCTTTACAGTGTTGACGGGGACGTTAAACCTCAAATCAAACAAACAAACAAAACGCTAGTCATTACAAAAACACGCCTATACAAATGCATTGTAAATTTAACCGCCGAAAAAAACGATTTTTTTAAGATGAAAAATTGTGATATTTTTCTCATTTCTGCTCAGAATATAGATTGTGGGTACTCGTTAGAACCGCCTCATCGATGAGGCGGTTCCAATGAGTACCCACAATCTATATTTTAGAGCTTATAAGGTTTACCCCTGTAAACCCCAGTTTTGCTATATAAAATTGGGGTTCAAAATTATATAGGCGTGTTTTTGTGATGTCTAAGACCATGATAAAATAAAAATATTCCCCTATAAAGCTTGGTCTGTCACAGATGTTTGTGATCAAAAAGGGTATTTAAGGCAGAGGCATATGTACGAACTAGGCAGAGAACCAAAAAGTACCAAAAATCGGGATGTGCGACTAGAAAGACCCAGATCAGCATGCGTTGATATTTATACTTCGCTATCCTGAGGCTACGATCATGATGGCGCAGGCTGATATCCCGAATCTGCAAAATCTGCATAATAAATTATCATTATTTGTGGCAGTGCTTGTCTTTTGCTGTGCGCCGGGTACAGCCTGCGTCAAGAAGTCACTTCAGGTGCCAAAGATAAACAAACCAAGGTTAGTATGGTCATTAGAATAACACACTTATATGAGATAATGCTTTCTTTCATGTCTTTGATTTGTTTGGTTTGAGGTTTAACGTCCCCGTCAACAATGTAAAAGTCATTTTGGAGACGTTGCTTCAAATTTTGTGGGACTTTTACCCGACATTGAGATATATTGACATCTCAAGCCCTGCCGCCCAATAAAACCAACAGGGTTTATAAGCATGGACGGGCCGACTGACACCGCTTTGCCTGGGCAGGCTAAGATCCTCTAAGCGGTTTACCAGTACTCGTGTGCGGGTCGGTTTCAGCTCTGCGTGGAAGCATCATGCAGCCTATATATTTCTTAAAGGGCGTCTCTGAGACAGTATATTTCCTTTGACAATATGTGATTTTTCCTTATTTCTGTTTCAAACCTGGATAATATGGGCGATCTTCAGAACCGCCTCATTGGGGCGGCTCTAACGAGGACCCACAATCTATGTTTTCGAGTAATTATAAGACTTTAAGAAATAAAACATACCTATTTAAACGCCCCTTTCTGTAAATAAAGTGTGATTTACAGAGATTTCCATTGCATGAACTTAATATGATGTGAACATGACATGCTTAAGTCTATGCGGAGAGAAATGTGGCAAAGAGCAATTTCAAAACCCAATGATTTTTCCCCTTGGTTTTAGCCGAAAATCAGCCACAACGTTAACACAACCGTGAAATGAACACGTTTTAAACACCACTTTCTGAATACAACATGGTTTTTACAAGGGAATATGTTATGCTCTTTATTCCTAAACAAGAGGTCTATGATTGCCATTGATCGCTCACCTGATCATTATTGTGATAGGTAATATAAGGCGGAGCACCAAAGCCCTTCCAAGAAGGAAACGACATGGCAAATATGAAGACTCTATCTCAAATGGTTCAAACGTTATGATAAAGTATGTCACAAGTCAAGGTCAAAGGTGAATTTTTTGTACGAGTGGGAAGACCTTGCCACAAGAACCTACATGCCAAATATAAAGGCTCTATCTCAAACGGTTCTAAACGTATGATAAAAAGGTCACAGGTCAAGGTCACAGAACGAAATTGCGTGTCTAAGTGGGAAGCCCTTGCTCAGCCCTTGTCATAAGGAATCTACAAGGCAAATATGAAGGCTCTATCTCAAATGATTCAAATGTTATGATAAAGTAGGTCACAGGTAAAATATTTTGTATGAGTGGAAAGCCCTTGTCACAAGAAACATACAGCCAAATATGAAGGCTACATCTTTTTCTTTAAAGTAGGCAACAGGTCAAGGTCAAAATATTTTGTATTTGTTGGGGGCCCTTGGCACAAGCAACCTACATGCCGAATATGAAGCTATCTCATACGGTCTAAAAGTTACGACCAATGTTATTTGGATTATCTTAAAATTAGGTCACAGGTCAAGGTCCAGGTCCCAGGGGAATTTTTTATTTATATAAATTGTCAGGGTGATCATTATGAGCTAGTTTGATGATGATCAGACCAAAACTGTGGCCACTAGAGTGTTCACAAAGTTTTTCTATAATTTGACATACTGACCTACTTTTTGATCCGACATGACCCATATTCAAACTTGATTGAGATATTGTCATGGTGAACGTTCTGAGCAAGTGAAATGATGATTGGACTAAAACTGTAGCAACTAGAGTGTTCACAAGGCTTTTCTATGATTTGCCCCACTGACCTACTTTTTGACCCGACATGACACATATTCAACCTGGACCGAGATGTTGTCATGGTGATCATTCTGAGTAAATTTGAAGATGATCGGACCAAACCAGTGGTCTCTAGAGTGTTCACAAGTTTTTTTTTTCTCTACGATTTGACTTACTGACCTACTTTTTGACCCTGCATAACCCATATTCGAATCTTGCCAAGATATTGTAAAAGCTAATCATTCTGAGCAAGTATGATTGTGACTGGACAAAAACTGTGACCTAAAGAGTGCTCACAAGGTTTTTCTATGATTTGACGTATTGACCTCCTGTCCGACATGACCCATACTAAATCTTGATCGAGATAGTGTCGTGACTGGGCCAAAGCTGTGTGTGGCCTCTAGAGTGTTCACAAGGTTTTTGTATGATTTGACCTACTTTCTAATCCAACATTACCCATTTTCGAACTTGACCGCGTTATTGTACTGGTGATCATTCTGAACAAGTTTGATGATGATTGGACTAAAACTGTGGCCTCTACAGTGTTCACAAGGTTTTTCTATGATTTGACGTATTGACCTTCTGTTTGGTTGTTTGTTTGTACTGGAGTTTAACGGCCCAGTCAACACCATTTTAGGTCATTTTAGAGCCGGTCAGTTTACTTATCCACACTTTTGCTGGGCAGGCTTATACGTAAGCGGTTAACCAGTACAGTCCACATTCTTTCGCCAGAAACTGACAACTGCACTTCTTGAATCATCGGAAGGGAGAGAATGACCGTAAAAAAGAATTCATGATCAATCTCCACGACCCCGGCAGGTATCGAACCCACGTCCTCCTGATCACCAGTCAGACGCGCATCCGACTGAGCTACCGTGGCCGGCTTGTTCGAGATATTGTCAAGATGATTATTCTGAGCAAGCGAGATGATGATTTGGCCAAAACTGTGTGTGGCCTCTAGCGTGTTCACAAGGGTTTTCTATGATTTGACCTACTGACCTACTTTCTTACCCGACGTGACCCATATTCATAATTTTTCGAGATATTGCCATGGTGATTATTCTGACCAAGTCTGATGATGATTGGACCAAAAACTGTGGCCTCTAAACTGTTCACAAGAAAAGTTTACGCATGAACGACGCGCGATGCACGACGCAAGACGACGAGGGACATCTCAGTCTAGCTCGCCATGACCTTCGGTCAGGTGAGCTAAAAACAAGAGATTGTGGGTACTCAATCGAACATGAATTCAATGAATATTTGTTTTTGTTTTTTACTGCCATACTCTCGATTCTGCAGATTCAAGAAGGGCAACTGTCAGTTTCTGACAGAAGAACGTCCACTTTACTGGTATAAGAACCTTACCTGCTCGATATGACCTAGTAAGTGTTACCTGAGCCGTTTACATGGTTTAGCCCAAGCTCCAACAAACAAACAAAAGACTCTTTGTTTGTATCAGAAGTAAGAATTTTACAAATTTACACCTGAAAATGTCTATTTTTGTACCATAAAAAGGATGTACTATGTCACTGGGGATGCTTTATTTACTTCTGCAAATGTACCATGTTCTAACGAGGAGAAATAAAAACACAAGCCGCGCCATTCACAAAGAGAACGTCGATCGTGTGTCATCAGCGCAGATAAAAACAGTCTCCATATTTACATAGAGGATGTTAATGAGTGTGCATGTATTATTGAATTTATTAAACGAGTTGAGGAAAAGGGATAAAATGCGAGGCTTTGCCGATTACGTTCTATTATAAAAATGTATGCTGTGTGTACTCATTAGAATCGCCTCATCGAGGCGATTCTAATGAGAACACACAGCATACATTAGCGATGAGGCGATTCTAATGCGTACACACAGCATAAAAGTCGAAAAGCTCCTTATTTCTTCCGCTCTATTTCTAATGGAGAGGAAATCCCTGCGGACTCAAGAACGGGTTTGGCTCAGCCATGGTATAAGAGCCATCGGTGTTCGAGCCATCAAAGTTCTACTGTATGCACAGCACAAGAATAGCACGGCTATAAATAAACGTTATTTGTGAGCAGTTGACAGCTACCCTTCTTGAATTTCCATTACGAATACACGGCGAAAAAAATGAACATTTAAGGATGAAAAATTGTAAATTTTTTTCTTATGTCTGCTCAAAATATAGATCGAGGGCACTCGTTAGAACCGCCTCTAACGAGTACCAACTATTTATATTTTGATCAGTACAGTAATAAGAAAAACATCGCAATTTTTCATCTTAAAATTCTCCCTTTTTCCGCGGTAATATTTGCACTGTATTTGTATAGGTGTGTTATCGTAATGCAGTATCTTCGATGAGAGATTGCATTTCAATATATTTTATGTCTCTTTGAGTATATTCCTACTTTACTTAGGACTGTAATTTCCGTAGAAATGCTAAAGTAACGTCTAGAGAATGGCTGTCTTGCTAGAAATAGAACTAACGAGGCGACTAAGCTGAAATGGAAGTTGTAATACAATTATTGAGTCAACTGGGGAATAAAAAACAAGCAGTAATTTGATGACAAGTAAAACTTAAATGCACATTTAGCAGAATGAGACAATTAAGACAGCACACCCGCGCAACAAAATGTTTCCTTAAATGAATAAAGGAATTAATTTTTTTTCAGGTGATAATTTGTTGTTGTTTTTTCTATTCTTGTTTCTACTTAAATCATAGCTTTCAGTACTCTGTGAGATGTCGGGGCAGTATTTATGTTTCAGCATATGTAAAAATATCAATTATAATAATACTTCTTTGGCCTTTGTATCACTAATTCTTGAACGACCTTCGAATAATATTTTGCACAATAAATATGAAAATAATAATATAATAATGCAATGTAATAATACATGTAATAATAATAATAATAATAATAATAATAATAATAATAATAATAATGCATGTGTGTGTGCGTCTGTGTGTTTGTGTGTGTTTTACGTCTCACCAAAAGCTAAGGTGATACGGATAAGGGGCCTCGGTTTGAAAACTCATTTGAAAGTCATGAGAAGCCCAGAATCGGTCATGAGAAGCCCAGCCGAATCGGTCCCATGATCCCTCGTGTATGAGGCGAGTAGTTTAACCACTCCACCACGGAGGCTTCTAACATAATAGATTTAAGGGGAATGGAAACACCTAGCACATTTTCTGCCATTTTTTCAAAGGGAGACAACTTTTGGGACTTCCTGTTAGCTTTTCTACAGGTTCAGTCCCACCAAAAAAGGGGTCTACTCTTAAAGGAAAGAATTTGCTCCTTAGGAGCAAATTCTTTCCTTTAAGAGTTGACCCCTTTTGACATGGGAGATGAAAATACTTTTGTAGGAGTTGCCTCCCCTGAAGGTGTTCCCATTCCCATTAATAATAATAATAATAATAATAATAATAATAATAATAATAATAATAATAGCAGTAATAAAACAGGACATTACGATAACAAACCCGTGGGACATAGTGCATTTTTTCCACGACATTGCGACTACTGATGAAAGTCCGTGATATTTCTTTTATTTGCCTCACAACTGAGGAGTCCCTTTCCGTTTAAATAGGTGGATAATTTGGATGGCTTCTGTGAACAACTCTGTCATTTTCTTTGCAACTTGAGTAGGTCCCGTAATGCTAAGGCAAATGAGTCGCCGCACAGTAAAATGCGTTTTCCGTTGTGTCCGAGGCAAAAATGTCATTAACCCGTTTAGTACCAGAAACCCCAAAACGGGTATTTGGCAAACAGTGCAGGTCCAGATCAGAGGCTGCAGAACGCAGCGTCTGATCAGGGCCTACATTGTTTGCAAAAACGTTCAGCCATTTTCCTAATAAATTTTGAAGAAAACACAACCTGACAACCCTGAATTTTGAAATGGACTCCTGCTATATATAAGGAGGAAGATTCTATTTGGTACAAAAAGGGTCGATGTTCAGGGATGGTTCAGAGCCCGAGGTTACAAAACTTTCTTCATTCTCTACTTATTGTAACCACTCTACCACGGAGTTTCCTGCTGAGATCAGCAGGTCATGTTAAATTTCCGCTGTGAGGCGGCTCTAAGGAGTCTCCACACTTTATGGTATGGTGCAGAAATAAGAGCAATATCAACACTAAATATGTTCTATAAAAGGGTTATCCTTTGGAAGCAAGGAATACACCACAGAAGTGAAAAATATGGAGTGTACATGTTTTCTGGACCAGACTAGCTAGTTTCGGCCAATTAGGCCTCATCATTGACCCTCAGATATTTTCAAAATTCTACAATGGAATCAATGATCCAAAAGGACAAGAAAATATAATCTACACTATGATGTAGGGAAGGGAGACGTTTTACCGCCGCCACACATTCCCACACACCAGCTGTAGTGAAGTTAAATATGTTCTATTAAAGGGTTATCCTTTGGAAGCAAGGAATACACCACATAAGTGAAAAATATGGAGTGTACATGTTTTCTGGGCCAGACTAGCTAGTTTCGGCCAATTAGGCCTCATCAGTGACCCTCAGATATTTTCAAAATTTCACAATGGAATTAATGATCCCAAAGGACAAGAAAATATAATCTACACTATGATGTAGGGCAGGGAGACGTTTTACCGCCGCCACACATTCCCACACACCAGCTGTAGTGAAGTTAAATATGTTCTATAAAAAGGTTATCCTTTGGAACCAAGGAATACACCACAGAAGTGAAAAATATGGAGTATACATGTTTTCTGGGCCAGACTAGCTAGTTTCGGCCAATTAGGCCTCATCAGTGACCCTCAGATATTTTCAAAATTCTACAATGGAATCAATGATCCCAAAGGACAAGAAAATATGGGCCCCGTCAAGCGATTTTGGTACTTATCGCCTATGCGAGCAGCGAAGGTTCAGGCGAGCCTGCGCATCCGCGCAGTCTCGCCAGAACCTTCACTGTTCGCTCATACAAGCAGTGAATCAAGAGGAACCTTCAGACAGAAAGTCATATCCCTGGCCCCTCTGAATGGCTGGGCATGCGCAGTTAAAATTTGTCATGACGGAATGCTCGAAGTCCCAAATTCGCTTGGCGGGGCTCATATAATCTACACTATGATGTAAAGTTTGACAAAATGGTAGTTCTAGGGATACGGCATCAGTGTGTTACAGATTATATCAATAACGAAAATATGACAATTGAAATATATTGATTTTGTTCCACCAAAAATGAAACGTTTCATATAAAAAATCAAAGCACTGAGAGTGCTGATGGAGCGTAGCTTTGATAATTTGATTTAGCGTCTGATTGGTATTTTAATTCAGGCTCATATTGATCCAATGAACATAGCTGTTTGAAGCAATTCTGGGCCAGATGTCGTGTTAAAGCAACAAGACCTATATTGAAATTAACTCACGCTAACAACCATCACGAAAACACGCCTGTACAAATACATTGTCAATTTTTCGGCAAAAAAAATGGAAATTATAAGATACAAAATTGTAATATTTTCTTATCTCTGCTCAAAACATTGATTGCGGAGACTTGATTGTAACGCCTTGACGAGGCAGTTTTACCACAATCATTTTTTTTTAGCAATACTGCAACCATGCAGTTCTACAGTTTACTTGAAGATTTCTGCTGAGCTATAGTTCGTGCAATAACTGCGGCGAACTAGTTATTTTATAAAAGTTATTTTATGTAATCAGTTTTTGAAAAATTACCTTGGGGGGGTATTTATCTTGCATTAGACATTCTCCTTGGTTACGTCTTGATGGCGTTTAGCTTCTTATACATCCGTAATAAGTCTTTAAAAATTGCCGCGGTGAGGCTGTTTATAAAGCTATCTGGAATTAGACGATATCATTAGCTTGATCTTGTCAATTTACATCTGCATGCAAAACATTATAAAAATATACCCGTCGATTTGAAAGTTATACGACCGTGTCTGTTACGAGATGGAATAGGAAACCTCTCTGGTGCTTATGCACATCTAAATTATTTTAGTAGATATATGGTAGGGCGGTGCGAGTGAAATATTTTAGGTGAAATATGGTACGCAAACTGTGCTGCTCCATGAACAAGTCATGCACATATCATACGATGTATGCATGAGTGGTTTATAGAGATCTGTTTTTACAATACAGGGGGCCGCTATAAGGCTGAGTTCTATAAAATTTGCCTAAAAATCGCCAACCGCCAAATTGTGCCATATATGATTTTCATTCCCGTCACGTGTTGTGTGGGTGTTCGTTTTGACAGGAGTCATGGCATTGATTTATAGGGTCGTTTCATCAATTTTTCCTATGGGAAATATACTATTTGAACGCAAATCCATTATCTACTCGATTTTGCTATCTGGCTTCATTTGTGGCCGGTATCTCCACCTCGCCACGATGTAAGCAAGGTAATATGAGTAGGCATGATTTTCTGGTAGTATTCATAGATATATAAACCCTGAGAAAAACGAACACTTTAGCAGCAGGTCAAGTTGTAACGTGTACCTACAACATTGTGTCGGGGAAATAGAAAGTATATTGAAAGGTATGTTAAATCTATGTTTAGTATTATTTTTGTATGAACATGCTTGTAGGTTTTGGAGGGGTTTACTTCTAGTATACCCAACTTTCTGAAGCCTATTCTGAATTCACTGTTGAGGCCTGTAGTGATTAGGCTACTAGCTTTGCCAGCTGGACGTCGCAGGATTGATCCCAGGCTTCTCCAGTAGTAGAATGAGTCTTTCTAAGTGAGGTCCTGTCTCATTCTGACCCTAGATGTTGGTGAGACGTAAAGTTTGGACACCCGCTCATTCTAGATTCATTTAGGCTTTTAGACCCCTTTTGTAGAATGTAATTAATAAACGCCGGGTCACTTGTTTGACCCATGACTTTTGTCTAGCTGTGGTTAGAAAACCATGGTTCCGTCCCAATATGATATTAGGTGTAGAGGGGACGTAAACTTAAGACGGGTTTAACCATATCTTCATCATCAGGGCAAACTCTTACAAGAGCCTGTCGGGTTATCCGTAATGATGAACCGTAATGAATTTTATTTTACAAGCATGTTCACGTTGATTAGAAATAATTTTGTTCAAGAAGAATTACGAGTTCATTTTGTAATGATGCCGTTTTTGTCTGATAACTCAGTTTGTGCATGTATGTACATATAAAGAACGTGATGATGATAAGTGGGAGTATTTGGTCGCCACACGTCATAACGGCCTGAGTGGCGGGGATGACGTCAGCTGCGTCATCGGCGTCGCGAGGACGGTTGTGACGGGGCGCCTACCAAATACAGAGAGAATTTACGGCAAACAGTGTTGGCCCTTATGAGACACTAACAAATGTTGTGGATTATAGATGAAAATCTTCTGTTTGTAGTTTCTATCTGTTGTAAATGTAATGAATTTGTGAATAGCTATATTTGTGAGCCGTGTCGCGGAGAAGGATATGAAATAGAGATTGTTATGTTTCCTGTAATTGGCGGCTGACCAGGTAGCGCAAAGGCGTGGTCTGTTCGATCGCCTCTTACTTGTGACAATGTAGTGAGCACAAATTTGATGAGTATTATGCTCAGTAGTAGTGAGCATTAATTGATTTCTGTAGTGCTCAGTAAGGAAACATGAACTTTGAGGGTTATTGTGTCAAGCGCTGGGTGCTGATAATTTGATGCACAGTCAAGTTGAGTTCTGCTGTACGGTTATTTGTCGCATGCACTAATCAGCCTGTATGTCTGGTCTGCGCATGCGCAATAACGGTATATGCATGAACATATTCTTACTTCTCCGGGAGGGGAATCATGATATAGCATGTATGTTTTGTGACTTGTGTCTTAGTCCAGTTATCGTAATTTGCAGGCACAACAATGTGTGACCTCCTGCTTCATAGCAGCAGGTACTGGTACGACGCTGGGGGTTAGGGTCCAGCAAGGGCGGACAGACCGCCGTAATCAGCGCATACCAGAATCAGAATCAGAATCAGAACCATTGTTCATTGTGATCAAATGTGAGACCATGGAAGAGGTCAACTAAATAACCTGCAGGGGATTCGGACGATCGCTAAACCTGTGATCGGCAAACCTGTGATCGCTTAACCTGTGATCGGCAACTATGTCGATAGACTAGTTTGCAGTTTGCACTAGTTCGCGAGAGGAAGTTTCACGCGAGAGGGGGATTCACCCTAAGTTATAAACTGGCCAGTCGCGTCTTGTGTTGTTTCTTTTTTGGTTTTTGTTGTTGTTTTTGTTGTTTGCTTCTGTAGGTATTCACGTCACCCGTTCCGAGCACAGAACATTGTTTTGCCTTCGGAGCGGACGTCGTGAGTTGGCTACAGAAGCAACAAATTGTGATGTTTTGTGTTAGTAAGTGTTGTATATAGATACTGTAAATAATTCAAGTCATTCATCTAATATCTTTCTTGTGCCTTATCCCACAGCTGCCCGTACACCTGTCAGAGATCACGCTCGGTTATCTTGTCAGCATGGGGGTTTGCGGGACGCCGTAAACCCACATGTAACAGTGTCAGTGGGTGAATTTTTTACCTTGCCGAGGCTAAAATAAAGAAATTGTGCATTCAGGAGTCGCGTTGGTTAGATCTGTACATTATCTATCTGTATGCTAACAGTTGTCAAAAAACATTCCAAGTAGATTAGAAGTTACACTTCGAAAGAAATTTTTCGATTTGCCTAGGCGAGGCCGTTTGTAAAGTAATTTGGCATAAGGCAATTTTGCGGGTTGTGTATTGTCAATGTCAACCTGTATGCCAAAAATGATCAAAGCCGGGTTTAGATGTTATACTCCGTATTCATTTTTATATTATTTTGCCTCGGCGAGGCCATTCATAAAGTTATCTTGCATAAAACAGCCTCATGGGTTAGGCATTGTCAATATCAATCCGTATGCCAAAAATGATCGGAATATTCAGAGAGGTTTGAACATTATACTCTGTTAACATTTTTCTAAATATATATTGCATCGGTGACGCCATTTATGAAGTGATCTTGCGTACGACAGTTTCTTGGGTTAGTTATTGTCAATATCAATCCATAGGAATATTTGAAGAGGTTTAGACATTATACTCCGTTATTATTATATAAAAAAATAAATTGCCTCGACGAGGTCATTTATGAAATGATCTGGCATTAAGGCAATTTCTTTGGTTAGATATTGTCAATACAGCACAGTGCACAGTCTTTTACCGGAAACCAACAACTGCCCTTCTTGAATCGGCGAAAGGGATAGAATCAACGTGGAACAGATTTCACGATCAATCTCCTGGAAAGAATGTTGCCGAACCCGGCAGGTATCGAACTTGCGTCTGAGCTGATAATTTGCTTTATTTATGGTCACATGCCTAAGACGCAGACAGGTCGCTTTAAAAAAGTAACATTGTCCCCCCGCCCCACACACACACATTAACCCATACTCTGTGTATATGTCTAGCAGCCTTTTCAGGGACAAACATAGCAGAGTAGAAGTAAAACAAAGATCAGGAATCGATACAATTAACTTACTCCACCCATCAAAGACACCAAAGGGAAAGAATCACAAACATTAAGCGACCAGACCATAATGGAAACCTAAACAAAGGAAGGCCATAAGGACAGTTACTTTCCCACAAAATGGCCATATGGCCATCCAAAATAAAAAGACACAAGTGATACACACAGTAAGTAACAAACAACACCATAAATAAACCGCCACAGAAGAACCGCCTTGGAACGGTCAGTGGAATGATTTCAACTGGGGGGCTTAAATCGATTTTACGTGGCCACAATCCTCGCCCTTACTTCCGTCGCGATTTAGACAAATAATTTGTTCAGTCCGCATGAAGGCCTCCTAACTCATCAGTGCAACATCTCCGTGAACACAAAAAATCAAAGAACCATAGAGGTGAGACAACGGTGAGGACTCGACAGCAAGAAACCACTGAAATGCTGGAGCAAAAGAAAACCAACAGTTAGACTCCGATGGGCCCGACCAGAGACAGAGCATCAGGCACCAACCAACATTACCTTGAATTAGATCTCTCTAATTCTCAATAAGCCTTTACGTTGGAGCCGTCATAGAATCTGAGGCCTGACCCACCGGCGTGCAATTAAAGAGGGAAGCAAAGTTGCCAACCGTGATTGGGTTAACTACCATGCATGCAGTCTGTCGTATAACATCCATGTTGTACCCAATCTTTTTATATCGAAGAATGATTTTACGAAATTGGGTGCTGAAATCATTGCGGTTATATATTTTTCTGAATTTATATACTAAGTCACCATAAAATTCGGGTTCCGATAGACCTTGTTGCAGAAGAGATTTAAGTCGAATATTGAATTTTGAAATTAAATCAGAATGTCGTCTATAAAATTTTGAAAAGGCTTTGCGTAGTTTATGGTACCTATAACCCTGACCAAGGAGTTAAGCCGTTAATAATTTATTACTAGTGTTGAAGTCAGTTACATGACTACACACTCAAGCAAATCGAATTAATTGCGAAATATAAACGCCATAGGATGGCGCACGAGGAACATCACCATCCAAAAAAGGAAAATTTACAATCTCAAAATCAAAGTCATCGCGTTTATCATAAATTTTGCACGAAACAAATCCATCTACAATAGATAGATGTAAATCCAAAAACGGGGCCTCGGTATCCGAAGAATTAGCTTTATTTAAGTGAAGTTCTTGGGGGTAAATCTGACTGATCAAACCATCGAGATAGGTATTATCAATATTTAATAAATCATCTAAATATCTAGAAGTAGAGCTAAAGGCTTCAATAATTTCAGATTGGTTATCAATGGAAAGCGACAACATGAAGTCTCTTTCATAACAATACAAGAACAGATCAGCCACAAGAGGCGCGCAATTCGTACCCATCGGAATACCCACAATTTGTCTAAATAACTTAGTACTGAATCTAATATAAATATTGTCAAGTAGAAAGGTGAGGGCATCACACACTTTCTGACATGACCAAAGTGTATCATTCTTATGCTCTTTAGAAGTGAAAAATGCATTTCTGACATTACATGCAAGATAGAGACAATCTTCTCTGTGAAAAGCCCATTCAATTAAATCATTAAGCTTTTCTTTTATAAGATTATGAGGAAGTGTGGTGTAAAGAGTGGAAAAATCGTAAGTAGACAGACTTGAAGCACGGAAATGTCTGGATTTCAATTTATTTAAAACCTCATTCGAATTTTTGATAGACCAAAACAGATTTCTTCCTGATCTTTCAAAGACTTTATCACAATATTTAATCACATGCGTTTTAATAGCAGTAAGACAGGACGTTAATAATTTAGAAAGTTCAGTGGTAGTGCAAGAGCTAGAATTTGCAATAAACCGTGCTTTGTAAAGTCTTTTATGAAGTTTTGGTAACCAGTATAGCGTAGGAAGCTTGTCTTGGCCTTCGTTAACACACACAGCAAACTTGGTGGCTGAATGACAGACATGTTTATCTACTATAGCTCTCTCTTCAGCTAAAGGCTGAAGTTCATAGGCCTTAGTACCACCAAGCTCCTGCTTAAGCGTATTAACATAGTGGAGCCGTCACACAACGACGACGTTGTTAGCGGTCTTATCTGCAGGGGCCAAAACAAACTTCTTATGAAATTCTTGAATACCTAGTTTAAGATGACGTAAAGACGTCTTGGGCTTAGGAGGTAATAAGTTAGTATTTTGAGAATAGAAAGAAATGCGTTTATTCACTAGTTTTAAAATGCTTAGTTTCCAGTCCTTAAGGGCTTTATGCTCAACATACTCTCGCTTACACCATCGATTACCGAATTCATTCAAGGAAGCAGCGATTTCATCTCTACATTTACTGAAATCCTTTTTAGAAGGAAACCGATATTTCGGTCCTTTAGAAATTATATTCCTTATCCTAGAATCAGGAATAATTTTCAAATTGCCAGTAATTACATGACCAGCAGCAGGATAGCAATACTTTGAGTTTTTACAATCACATGAATCAGGCGTATTAGTATCAATATCAAGATCTGAAACAAGTTTATTGAAATTAAAAATGATAGATCTAACAGGTTTGTTATATTTATAGCAAATTAAAGGTGTTTCAGTATTTTGAAAATAAGCAGGAATGGAAGAAAGCACCGATCTCTCACGGAAGATACTGGGCAAATCTATAAAATCCATACCCTTATTAATGAAGGATATTTTGAAGAAATGGCGTTTATGATTAATTTCAGAATCAATGTAAGGACGGAGAGTATGCTGAGTATAGCCTCTAGTTAAGAGAGCCGCATCATATAACTGATGAGAATTATCGTAGAATTTATTCGCCTTGGTGTCAAGAAGAGGTAAAACAGAAACGGGTAATGAACTTAAAAATGAAAGCATAGAGTGGCGTCCATGATTTAATAATATAATTGATAGTCACTTCAGTCTAGTATTGTTTCGTTTAAACGCACGTGATTTACGTTTAAAGTTACCATTTTTCCTGGTGCCGTGAGATCTAGTTCTGCGTTTTCGACATCCCAGGAGCGGGAAAATATCAAAGTCCGGCATTCTGGAAATATTACCCTCATGATAAATGTTGTCATTAAATCCCAGTGGAAAAGCGGTCTGTAAAAATTTAATCCATTTCAGTTCAGCTTCATGTCTTTTGATTATTTTGAATCTAGATGTAAAATTTGCATCGTAATAAAGTTTTTCCACTGGTTGTATAACAACGTTATTTACAGAATGACCTGTACGTCGAAAGTGACGGTACAAGAAAGTGACAGTTTTCTTAGGCTTACTCATTCTACGCTACAACAAGTGGCGTCTCATCTGTGTCTAAATTGCAAAGTTCACTGCTTGCAATATAAGCCTTGACGTGCACCTGTCCAAACTCATTCCAACTGTCTTATTTTGTTAATACATTATCGACCCACACTGCGTACTTTTAACCCATTTTAAACGAATGGAATCCTCAACACCTTATATCAGTATGGAATGAGTTCATTTTAAAATCAGGGATGTCAGTTTGTGTCTTCCACGAAATATTTGGCAAAAATGGCTGAACCTTTTTGTAAGTATGCAGTGAAGGTCATAATGAGACTCCGCGTTCTGTGGTATCTGATCTGGGTTTTTCCTGTTTGCAAGTTGCCACGTTTGGGATTTTATGGTACAAATGGGCTGTAAACTGGGTTATATGAACTGAACTATAAAAAGATTAGACTGCTACACAGTTCATGTATTATAAATATTCGTCTATTCCGTTTGAAATAGGTGGTCTGTGAAGCAGTCTATAAGAAGATACCGCATGGCGTAATAATCTACTATGTTAACACGGGGTACTATGTTCTCACTGGTGATTGGGTCATATGCAGTAACACCGAAAGTAGTGCCGAAATCACTTCTCATCTCACTGGAGCTACGCTGCAACAGCTACGCTCCAAAAATCTGATATTTTTCATATTTCACTCAAAACATAGATTGTGGGAATTTGTTAGAACAGCCTATGTTTTAGCAGAAATAAGACAATATTGTTTACACCTATAAATCCCTTTTTTACTGAAGAAAATTGGGGTTTAAGGGGTTCAAATTTATATAAGCGTACTTTCATGATGGTAATAGAGATTTGTTTTCGCTTTATTATTTTATACATTCTGTTTTTGTCGCGCCTGCTTTAAGCATGTCACGGTATAGGAGTCGAAACTTCCGTCCGTTCCATCGTTTGTCCGTACGTCCATACGTTCGTCAAGTCGTCAACATTTGCGACCACCCTAGCGTTCACGCTAGTGTTTATGTCCACTTCTTAAGAACTATAAGAGCTTCATCAATGATACTTCATACAGACTTGCATCTAGGGATGACAATTTAAATGAAAGCGTCCATATTTTACCTTGACCTACATTTCATGGTTCACTGTCTTTGTGAATTATTGCGACCACCCTAGCTTTCACCCTAATGTAAGAGTCCATTAATGCTACCTAATACAAACTTGCGTCTAGGTGTGGCAATTTTAAGTCAAGTATCCATATTTGACCTTGACCTATATTTCATGGTTCAGTGACTTTGGGATTTTTTGCGCAGGCGCGGCACAGCCTTCAGCGGAATTCTTGTATCCTTTTTCCGTCAGTGTTCCATTTATATTCGAATACTTTTAACTGATACTGTGGCATTTCTTGTGTTATACTGTTTACTTATTTGTACTTGAAATATGGACAGTGGGTCCTCGCGGGTAAAACCAGTGCACACGAGCCAAAAAAAAGTGGGGGGGGGGGGGGGGGCGATATATAGCTTGTTATACATGTACTGCGACAAGCTGAGCATTGTCGTTACAACAATACCTTTTTTTCAAAATTACCACGAAAATACGCCTATATAAGTTTGACCCCCTTGAACCCCTATTTTATGTATTAAACTGGGGTTTACAGGGCTAAACCTTATTTTTCTTATTTCTGCTCTAAAATTGTTGGTAGTCGTTAGAACTGCCTCGACGAGGCGGTTAGAACTGCCTCGACGAGGCGGTTCTAACGAGTACCCACAATCTATATTTTGAGCAGAAATAAGAAAAAATATCACAATTTTTCATCTTAAATTTTTCATTTTTTCGGCGATAAAGGTTACATTGTATTTGTATAGGCGTGCTTTCTTAACGGGTTACGTTTCGGATGAAAATTTGTGATATCATTAGGAAGCCATGTCTACAATTTTCCACCAAAAATGATTTTTTT
Source organism: Lucinisca nassula (assembly GCA_963580285.1). Classification (NCBI taxonomy): domain Eukaryota; kingdom Metazoa; phylum Mollusca; class Bivalvia; order Lucinida; family Lucinidae; genus Lucinisca; species Lucinisca nassula. The sequence continues at coordinate 54,763,653 of OY757010.1, forward strand.
TTCAGATACAAATCCTGATTTTTTTCATATTACGGTTTAAACATTGATTGTGGGTACTCGGCGAGTCGGTTCTAACGAGTACCAACAATGTATGTATTTGAGCAGAAATACGAAAAATGCTGTGTACCCCTGTAAACCCCAGTTTTACTATATAAAAGTGGGGTTTAAGGGGGTCAAAATTATACAGGAGTGTTTGTGAGCAGAAGTAGGAAAACAGTGTGTACCCCATTAAACCCCAGTTTTCACTATAAAGTGGTGATAGAGGGACATTCATAACACGACTTGTGACATTGTTACATGATATACAGTCCCTTGTTGGGGCTATTCATAAACGTTCGTGACTTTAATAATGGTTAAAATGTGCTTGAATATTTAATGACATAATTCTCTATGAAGCACTTTGCACGCAATATCTTAGCAGATGACATGCACTCGACCAAGAACACTTTAAAGTTTTATCTGTTTTACTGCAGAGTCAATACCGTCATGGTGATAATTTCATTTTTGATCAAATCTCAACAAAGGTTGATAAGTACTGCTGCATGTATTTTGTCGTTTAAGCACACGTCAAACAATATTTTTGAGTCGCCACACATAGAGATAGGAGAATCAGGAGAGAGAGAGAGAGAGAGAGAGAGAGAGAGAGAGAGAGAGAGAGAGAGAGAGAGAGTCTGTGTGTGTGTGAATTCGGGTTTAACGTCGCTTTCAACAATTTTTCAGTCATATCACGACGGTGTCTTGTTGTGGCAGGGAGCTCAGTGCTCACTTTTATAGTGCTGCCTCACTGAAGTATCATGTCTCAGACACATTACATGATACCACACCCAGTCACATTATCCTGACACTGGGTCGACCAGTCCTAGCTCTACCCCGTAAATCTGAGTGCCAAGCGAGGAGCAGCTAGTACCATTTAAACGACTTTGGTATGTCGTGGCCCGGGATCGAACCAACTGAGCTATCGGGGCCGGTTGAGAGAGAGAGAGAGAGAGAGAGAGAGAGAGAGAGAGAGAGAGAGAGAGAGAGAGAGGCATTCCTAGCTTTCTCCGACATAGACGCCGCACAGTTTGAACGTTAATTAACTTTATATGTCACCGAACATAGCCATTCTGGTAATATTCACGAATCCAAATTAGCTTAAAAGTGGTTTTCAAGCATTCAGGGAGGCAATAAGATAATTGTTTACATATGTAAAAATAATGTCATAGTTTTGGGCATATAACAGAGAAAAATATTCTAAGAAAAAACGTCAATATAATATTAAGCTACCAAACATGGAACGTCGTGAGTTTTTAAAATACTTTTATATTGCAGTTAATGGAGTAAATGGTTCAAGTGTAGCATGACTAAAAACGTCTGTATCCAGATATATGTATCAATACGCAAACGTCTGTGCATAAGCTACATGTATATAATGTTTTGTTGTACAACCAGTTGACAGAACGACATGGTAGACAGATCGACAGGGTTGACAAGGTCGATAGGACTGACAGTTTCACGTGGTGGACAGCGTTGACAGGTTGACAGGGCTGACAGGTTGACAGGTCAACAAGATAGACAGGCTAGACAGGGTCGACACAGTTGACAGGTAGTTGACAGGTAGACAGATTTTTCTTGCACACCAGACAAGGAAATCCGTGATTTTACCCTGGGATAGAAATTTATGCTCTGACCCTGGTGTTCCGACCCCAAATCGAATATAGTCGCGTGTTTGATAAATGCACTGGTTGATTACAACCACATGCGCGGCGTCGTCATGCGTGACGTCACAGAACATTCCTGTTGTGTCATCAAAAAATGGCGGACGTCGGTAACCGTAGTGACAGCAGCATTAAAGATTCGCAATAGAAATGGAAGGTATGCAAGAAAAAGAATCCAATATGGGTGTGAGGGGTGGATAGAAAAATCCGTCCCTCGGGATCACTGCCCGGCATCACTCGGCAAGCCTCGTGATGCCGGACAGTGTCCCTCGGCTCGGATTTTTTCACCCACCCCTCACACCCATATAAGATTCTTACAGTCTAACCCTAACCCTAACAACCTCACAGGGTTGACAGGTCGACAAGTTCGACAAAGTTGTCAGGTCGACATGGTTGACAGGTCGACAAGTTGACAGGATAGACATGTCGACAAGATTGTCGTACCCTAACTCTAACACTAATCATAACCTTACCCTAACCCTAACACTAACTCCTAACCCTAACTGTAAGCCTTACGGTAACCCTGTCAACCCTATCGACCTGTCAACCTGTAAACCCGTGTTGTTCATATCATTTTAAAAAAAATGATTCCACTATCCTTCTTAAATTCTTTTTAATCTATTTATTACTTTGTACGGTGAAACCGCATAGCTTACCAATCCGCATGGAACTGTTATAGTCTATATCATAAAAGCTTCTTGACATACGAGGGGCTGATTGATTTGTTGTGAGCCTCGTATTGAAGGAATGGAATATTGTCGGACAGACATATTGTATTATTTTTCAACACAATCCCCTTCAGTAGCTGTACACTTTTGCTAGTGGTGTTTAAGGGCCTCAATGTCACTTTACAGAACTCCTTTTCTTGGCTGTCCAGAAAGTCATCCACTGCATATATGACGTCATCATCGGACTGTAAGTGTGTGCCTTAAATAGCCGTGTACAGTTTTGAAAATAGATGAAAGTCTGATGGAGCAAGATCTAGGGAATTAGGCAGTTGCTCAATCAATTTAAAGCCACAATAGTGAATGACAGCCATAGCAATGACAGACTTGGGAGCAGGAGCATTGCCCTAATGGAACAACATACCTTTAATGAGCTTTCCGCGGCGCTTAAGTTTAATATTTTCCCGTACTGCACCAGAAGCGAAGCATAGTATGTGCCAGTGATTGTTTGTTCCTTTTGAAGATAATCTATAAGCAGAATACCATCTGCATCCCAGAAACCCGAGATCATAACCTTCCCAGCTAATGGAACAGTCTTTGCCTTCTTTGGCGGGGTGAGCCAGGATGCTTCCATTGTTTCGATTGTTGTTTGGCCTCTGGTGTGAAATGATGGAACCATGTTTCATCCACAGTGACAAATCTCGAAATCCTCCTCAAAAAGTTTAAGATTAGCACGCGACAATGTGCGCTTGGTGATCTTCTCATCAACTGTCAGAAGTGTTGGTACCCACTGGGCCGAAAGCTTTCCTGTAAAATACCAACTCTACTGGCTATATATCTTTCTTTGACTCGTCTGTCGTTTGGCCTCTGGGGTAAAATGATCGACCCATGTTTCACTCATAGTGAAACTTGGCAGGATCTTCTTTAAAAAGGTTAAGATTAGCACGCGATAATGTGCACCTGGTGAACTTCTGATCAACTGCCAGAAGTGTTGGTACCCACTTGGCCAAACGCTTTCTCACTGCAAGATCCTCTGTCAGAATGGAATGTACTCTTTCCTGTGAAATTCCAACTCTACTTGCTATATACCTTTCTGTGACTCGTCTGTCGTTTGGCGTCTGGGGTAAAATGATGGACCCATGTTTCACGGAAGGATCTTCCTAAAAAAAGGTTACGATTAGCACGCGATAATATGCGCCTGGTGTGCTTCTGATCATTTGTCAAAAGTGTTTTTTTTTTGTTTTTTTTTTTATTTGAGGTTAGTCTGCTCAAACATCATGGCCCACTTGGATGAACATAAACTTTTGATTTGCGGTTAGTCTGCTCAAACATCATGGCCCACTTGGATGAACATAAACTTTTGTCAGACAGACAACATGCATTTAGGAAAAGGCATAGTTGCGAAACTCAATTGAGCACGGTTTTAAATGATTGGGCAAAAATCCTGGACAAAGAGGGGCAGGTGGACACATTTATTCTGGACTTCGAGAAGGCTTTTGACACCCCTCCTCATGGACTACTTAAATCCAAATTATTTGGTTATGGAATTGGAGGGAAGACTCTTAAATGGATAGATTCCTTCCTTTGCTACAGAAAACAGCGTGTTGTTGTTAATGGTGAATCTTCTTGGTCCTCTATTGTTCTCCCTGTACATCAATGATATTTCCACTGACATTGACTCAGATATAAGGCTGTTCGCAGACGACTGTGTTTGTTACCGGGAAATTAGAGATTCAGATGACTCACTGAAACTTCAGGCTGACATAGGTAGATTAGGATGTTGGGCCCGAAAATGGGGCATGAGATTTCAGCCAGTTAAATGCAATATTATGCAGATAAAAAGGAAGAGATCTAATAAAGTTGAGGCTTCTTACACTTTAGAGGGAACGGTCCTCGACAATGCGAATTCCATTAAATACCTTGGTGTGACAATCACTCACGATTTGAGATGGAATACACACATTAGCAATATGTGTACAAAGGCGAATAGAACACTTGGTTTCCTGAGGCGAAATCTTCATCAGTGTCCTTAGGATGTGAAAGAGACTGCATACAGGGGACTTGTTCGCCCAATCTTGGAATATGGTAGTTGCATTTGGGACCCAAGCGGAGTGGTCCTTAATGAAGAAATTGAAAAAGTTCAGAACAGAGCTGCTAGATTTGTAACTGGAAATTACTGCTTTGAAACTGGGAGCATGACTGGAATTCTAGGAAAATTAAGATGGGAGTCTCTCAAGAAAAGGAGAAGAGACAGTAGGCTCATACTCTTATACAAAGGTCTAAAGGGTGCTGCCAGCATCCAAACAGATGAGCTTGTTCCCCCGGCTAGGCACTGTAGAAAGCACCATTCAATGACGTTTCAGACCCTTACTGCAAGAACGGATATTAATAAAGAATCGTTCTTCCCCCGAACCATCAGAGATTGGAATGCCCTTCCCGATTCCATTATTTCGACGGCTGAAGGTGCCGAGGATTGTGTAGCTAAGTTTACATCTTTGGTTAGAGCTAGGGACTAACTTCCCATATCACAGGTCCTGGTGTATGAATGTCATTTGACGTGTCACCAGTAACAATTCTGAGTCTGATAAACGTCCCCGTCAGCACTGTACAGGTCATTTTGGATACGTTGCTTCCAGTTTTGTGGGACTTTTACCCGAAATTGAGATCAAATGACATCTCAAGTTCTGTCGCCCAATGAAACCAATAGGGTTTATAAACATGGACGGTCCGACTCGCACCACTTTGCCTGGGCAGGTTTAGATCCTCTAAGCGGTTTACCAGTACTTGTGTGCGGTCGGTTTCAGCTCTGCGTGGAAGCATCATGCAGCCCATCTATTTTTTTAAGCCCCGATGGGCGTGGGCCCTCAAAAGTGTTGGTATCCATTGGGCCGAAAGCTTTCTCATTGCAAGATCATCTGTCAGAATTGAATGTACTCTTTCCTGTGAAATGCCAACTTTACTGCCATATATCTTTCTGTGACTCGCCTGTCAGTCACAACAATATCATGGACGTTATTGACCATTTCTGGGGTTGCATCTTTGACAGGCCTTCCAGGACGGGGTTATCCTCAAGGCCCTGTTTGCCGCGCTTAAATTACGCCACCCACCTTTTCACTGTAGCATATGAAGGGGCATCTATCCGTTGTTTTGCTACCATATCATTATGGATATCCTTAGGTGTTAAACCTTTATGCAAATATGGGATATACGCAATTTGTACCCATCGGAATACCCACAATTTGTCTAAATAACCTAGTACCCAATCTTATGTAAATATTGTAAAGTAGAAAGGTGAGAACTGCACATACTTTCTGACATGACCATAAAGTATAAATTTTATGCTCTTCAGAAGTGAAAAAAATAAACATTTCTTACAGCACATGCAAGATATAGGGAGTCTTCCCTATTAAATGTCCATTCAATTCCGCCCCGCCCATTGGGGCATGAAGAAATAGATGGGCTGCATAATGCTTCCACACAGAGCTGAAACAGACCCGCACAAGAGTACTGGTTAACCGCTTAGAGGATCTAAGCCTGCCCAGGCAAAGCGGGCAAGTTGGATCATCCATGCATATAACCCATATTGGTTTCATTGGGGGCAGGGCTTGAGATGTCATTTCATCTCAATGTCGGGTAAAAGTCCCACAAAATTGGAAGCGACGTCTCCAAAATGACCTTTACAGTGTTGACGGGGACGTTAAACCTAAAATCAAACAAATCAAACAAACAATGTCCATTCAATTGAAAGTTGACATTGTGGCTGTCAAAAATATGATGAGGTGCTTCATTAATTGTTAAGGCAACAAAACATGCAACAGAGGATAGTTTAAAAAAAATGCAAAGCAATGCACATGTTTTCCCATGTTAAGCAGTGATTGACAGACTGGGACAGCTAACAAACCCTAGAGTGAGAGAGCAGTGTTTGACAAATATTTTATACACTGTCATGCAAAGGGATATTCTAATGCACTTACGTATGTAACGCGACGTCTGATTGGATAACGTCAAAAATTTGCGACAGTATATTCCACGATATACTGTCGGAAATCCGACGTCATCATGTAACGTCGCTTTCCATTGGTTGTCATTTGGTTTTACGCAGCTCACCGCGCTTGCCGCCTTGTGCAAAACAGTACAGTTTTTAACTTAACAACTGAATAAGTGCATTAGAATGGGGATAACTGTATTGAAAATTGTCATTTGGGGAGGTAAATCGTCGGTTTTACGGTCGCAAATTACGTTTTACGGCTCCGCTAACGCGTCGCCGTAAAACGAAATTTCCGACCGTAAAACCTCCGATTTACCTCCCCAAATGACAATTTTCAGTACAGTTATCCCCTAATTCTAGTCCTATGTGTGAGAATAATAGAATATATGATGAAGATGAGACCGAGGCAAGGAATCTCAGGCAAGTTTTCATTTTTTTTTTAAGTCTAATGCGAGGCAATACCGAGCATGAGACTTAAATTAGCTGAAAACGAGCCTGAGTAATCTTTGTCGAAGTCTCAACCGCTTATTTGAAGAATGTGCTTTGAATGTTAAAATTCTTCTAAAGATATTTCCAGCACACTGCTGAAGAATACAGAAAAATGACCTTCACAAAAATATAACAGAGCAAAAAAGATATAGCCTTTCTAAGTCATACCTTCAAGAGAAGGTTGTCAAAAGTTTTTTTTTCCAGAAAGCTTCTTACAGTTATTTTCATGGAGCGGTATTTGAACTTAAAACCATAGTTGCTTTCTGAAAAGGCTACACTGTGTATAAGTTTCAGTTTTGTCCTTGACACTTGACAGCAATTTGATGGTATGCTGAACGTTCATTTCATTGAAAGTTGATCAAGGACATGCTCTTGTGGCTGTTAAAACAACTGGAGACCGTTTTCGAGAGAAAAAAAAAATAGTTCCACTGCAATGATAAACCCTGCTGTGACACCTGGCAGATGTTTCCGCCATTTTTCAAAGGGAGACAACTTTCGGGACTTCCTGTTCGCTTTTCCATAGATCCTGTCCCACTGAAAAAAGGGTCTACTCTTAAAGGACAGATTGGCTCCCCAGGAGCAACTTCGTTTCTTTAAGAGTTGTCCCCTATTGACATGGGAGACAAGAATACTTTTGCAGGAGTTGTCTCCTCTGAAGGTGTTCCCTTTCCCTTTAAAACATAGCAAAAAAGGCAATGTTCGTAGAAGAATGTAATAAAACGTACTACATACGGCCATACATGCGTGACCCAGCTACATTTGAAATTTGCAAAACATACATGTACTTGGTGTATATCCAGTAACACCGTAGAAAAACGTAGGCGAGATGTATTCAATATGTACGTAAACGTAATAATAAACTGTACGCATTACGCATTATCTACAGTTTTCTACGTCTTATTTTGTTTTGCTTAGTTTTATTCTTCGTTTTTTAGGTTTCAGTAGGGTTTGGTAGGCATTGATAGGTATCACTTCGTATGAGTACGCACTATTTTCAATGCGTTCGACAATGCTTTGGGTGGCATTATGAACTAGATGTCAACATTTACTATCACTTCATAGACAACGATGGATAAAGGGCAGCTACAACTGCTGGGCGTTGCTTTAAACACAAATGTGATGCAAAATAGACAGTTTCTGTACACGTGGGATCAAGAAGAAGAAGAGGAAAGAGGATAAGGCAAGAGAAAGATGTGAGCCATCTGGTTGAAAGTGTGGCTCACTAGCAGATCCCAGTTTGAAATGCTCGAGCTCCATGTCCTCCTGTTTGGATGGGTGCAGACTCCAGTAAGGCAATGCACCCTTTGTGTTTCTCTTGCTCCTTTTCGTTACAATTCGACTTGAAAACATCTTGCAAACCTAATCCTCAATAAACTTGGCAGTGACACTGGCGCTCAAAGAGGGCTAGAGTTTACTACGTTTCCCTTTCCTACTTTTGTAGGTAAGTGATTTAATGTTATTAATCAAGTCATTTCGCGTTGACCGAGTTACAGGTCCTCGGTCAGCTGCATTGGCCCGAGGCCAATGCAGCTGACCGAGGACCTGTAACTGGGTCAATGCGAAATGACTTGATTAATGACAATGTTATTAATTGACACAATTAAAAAAACATGATTATTGATTTTTTTACCTCACTTGACCTCAGTTAATATTGGTTGACCTGGAGTTAATATGGATGACCTCCGATCAATACAGGATAGTCAATTAATAATACATAGACCTACTGAAACGTAATAAAACGTAGATTAACATGTAGCAAAATATATTAAGACGTAGAAAACCATAGGTAATGCGTAATAATACGCAGAGGATCTCAAAGTATATGGCTTAGTACGTTTTTTGTACGTATTTTAGAGCGTTCGCGTTTAAAAAAAAACGTAGTAAAACCTATTGCTCAATACATGTAAGTGAGATTGTGGCTTAATGATTGCATAGGTCTAGATTAAAGTGGGGATGAAGTAAATAATTTCAGATTTCTCCACGAAAACATATGTTATGGGTACTCATTCGAAGCATCTCGGCGAGGCGCTTCTAATGAGTACCGTAACCTATGTGTTTACAGACAAATATGAAAAATATTTACCTGATTCCAACACTTATCTAGACCTAAGCATACATTTATTTTCTTTTCCAAATTCGTTCTGTGTATTAAAAGTTAAAAAGTGCATTTAAAGGAATAACTGAGGTAATGGCCAAGTATAACCGATTCAGTATTTTAAGATAGATAGATAGCCATGAATTATTTTGTTCGGTATAATAAAATTAATGTCATATACCTGAGAGGGTGATAGGGAACATGTCACCCTCTCAGGCGTCCTCAGCAGCGGCTCGGTTAACTTTCATTTTCCTCAGAGTGACATTTTCCACTATCACCCTTTCAGGAATGTACTATATTACAAACGCATAATATGTTATTCGCACTCAGTAATTTGGTGACTAAACTTCTGAAGCTCTATGCTGTGGTCATAAATATCAAACCGCACGCATTACAAAGGGTTTTAAATGCACTACTAGTAGTCAACTAAAACAAAAGAAACGTGACATTAGGAAGTGCATTTAAAATCCTCTGTTTAATTATACTGTTTAAATACACCATCAACCCATTTTGTACCAGACACCTCAAAACGGGTACCCTGGTAACAAGTGCAGGCCCAGATCAGACGCCGCAGAACGCGGCGTCTGATCAGGGCCTCCACTGTTTGCTATAAGTTCAGCCATTTTCCAAAATCAATTTTGAAGAAAACACAACCTGACACCCCTAAATTTTGAAATAGACTCCAGCTATATATAAGGAGGAAGATTCCATTTGGTACAAAAAGGGTTGATCAGTTCTTAATGTCTGCAATAAGGAGCAGCAGCAAGACAATAACAAGTGCATTTTAAATCTCTAAGTTAAATATACAATTTATATTGCCGCCATAATCACTTCTTAATTTCCGCATGCGAAACGGATCTTGCAACGGACATCTTTTCAGTCTGGAAGCTTTTTTTTACTCTTTTATCGTCTTCTTCTTGTTTTTTTTTTCATAATGTTTACAAGTCCGTGTAATGAACACCCCTCTTAACCCTTTACCACTCAGATACGTGTTTTTACGTGTCTGCAACCCCCCCCCCCCCCATTTTAAGCCCCAGAAGCACCTAAAATCTGCATGTCTACCCCTGGATAGTTATGTTTTGCTTTAGGATTTGTTGGGCAAAAAAGTGACCTGTTTTTTCGCGCGCCTCCCCACTTGAAATATTCGGGGGGGGGGGGGGGGTGGGCGTATGCCCCAGCCGGCCGCTAAAATTGATATCCGAGGGTGTCTGGGGTCAAAAATGCCTGAAAATTGATGCTGATAAAACATGCTGCAAACAGTGAAAATGGCCAGTGCCAAACACCTTAATTGTTGCCTTGACAGCTGTGTGAAGATTAAAATGTGGTCAAAAATTCATGTGAAAACACATGTGTTGCCAACTTTGAGATGCCCCCTCTTTACCATGACAACAATGATAAAGTCATGAAAGGTTGCATTTGAAAGGCTACTGCCCAATGAACATTCATACCGAGTTCGGTGTAAAACAGACCATCCATTATGAAACAATGGCTAGTTGAAGTTGCTGTCAGGTGCAACACTGTGAACATCAGCGAAATTCACAAAATCCCTGATTTGATAATGGGGAGAAATGTGGGGTTTACGTGGGTAATCATTATGTTCCTTAGTTTTGCTCAGAAACATAGATTGTGGGTACTCGTTAGAACCGCCTCATTGAGGCGGTTCTAACGAACACCCACAATCTATATTTAAACTAGAAATAAGAAAAAAAACAAAAACAAAACATTTTCATATGAAAATTGCTAGTTCTCGCCATATTTGCACACGGCTGTGTTATCGTAATGGAGTTCGTTTTAACCAAGATAACTGAGTATCGAATAACAACTCCCGCAGCACGCGATTCCGTTACTCCTAAGGGTCTGTCTACACTGTTTGTCAATGGTCCATTTTTTTCGGATTACTAATGCGGGAACAAAATACACGTACATGTAGTTATAGTGTTATTGGCACGAGCGAGGTTCCTTCTCTGTACATTGAAGTTTTTGGTAGGTGTTAGTCGTTTAAAAAATTTCACAGTATTAAATGGCCGTTCTTTTCTAAGGAACTGGGTTACATAAGTATGAACTTATCCAAACACTGACAGCACTGATGGGTTGATTGAGGGTATGCTGGGAAAATGACCCTGAATGGGGACTTAGGCTGAGGGAGTTCGACCATCTACCAGACCATGGTAGCGGAAGTCAAATTGTGCACGTTCTTCCCATGATTTCCATGTTTTTTCACCGGTGTGATCGAACTCAGTCTGGTAGATGTTTGGTTGACTGGTACACAGACCCTCTATTTCTTAAATAGAACCAGTCAATTCCCGGACATTAGTGTTCGCACCTTTCGCCGCCATCTTTGTTACGTATGGTGTGACGTATCTACCAGAGTAACCCACGCTTTAGTCTGGTTCGACCAGAGTGACGTCAAGATACTTCCGCCATGCTGCCAGACCGCTACCAGACTGAGTTCGATCACACTTTAGTTAACCGCTGGTTAACCATGGTTAAACACGGTTCGTGATCGAACTACCTAATTGTTCGCTTTAACACTTAATTTCGTGTATTTTATGTAAACGGTGTATAACATGATCACTGTTAGCCGAATCATTGCGTTACAGCAACATTTCTTTACCCAGCAATCTGTCGTCACTATGACAATAATACCGCGGCTGTGATATCGCTGTTTTCTGCATTTCGTATAAATCAATAATATTCACGTAGACATTAATACCTTAAAGCTACTGCGCTTAATAAATTTGACAAGCAATCAACCCCAAAAGAAATATTATCCCATCATGAAAACACGCCTATATAATTTTGACCCCATTGAACCACAATTGTATATGGTAAAACTGGGGTTTACAGGGGTTAATCTAATTTTTCTTATTTCTGCTTAAAATGTAGATTGTGGGTACTCGTTAGAACCGCCTCGATGAGGCGGTTCTATCGAGTACCCACAATCTATATTTTGAGCAGAAATAAGTTCTAACGAGTACCACAACCTATATTCTAAGCAGAAATATGAAAAATATAACTTTCTTTTTTCATCTTAAAATTTCAGTTTTTCGGCGGTAAAGTTTGCAATGTATTTGTTTAGGCGTGTTTACGTAATGAAACTAGTGCACTGCGTGTCGGCAGCAGCGCAATGGCATCGTTTATACAACAGCTCAAGCGGCATATGCCCAGTGGCATGCTAGCAAGTGATGCACCAGTCAAAAAATAGAGAAAGCCATACATGTAATAATGTACATTTTCTTATTCCCTTTTTTTCAGAAATCAGAAACAATACCAACTCCGGTAGACACTATGAACAATCTGTCTAAGACGTTTAGCCTCATCGAGGCGGTTCTAACGAGTACCCACAATGTATATTTTAGAGCAGTTATAAGAAAAATAACGTATGACCCTGTAACCTCCCGTTTGTCTGTATAAAAATGGGGTTCAAGAGGGTCAAAATTATATAGGCGTATTTTCGTGATGATTTTACCGCCAAATTGAAAATTTTAAGATGAAAAAGTGTTATATTTTTCTTATTGCTGCTCAAAATATGGATTCTAGGCGGTTCTAACGAGTACCTTCAATCTATATTTTAGAGTAGTAATAAGAAAAACAAGAGCACCGCATGCGGGTGCCAATGCTCGGCTGCATAACTGTGCCAAAATATTTTGAGGGTTACCTCACCTATTGGTATGAGTTCCCCTTTTCATAATGAACAACTAGTCCGAGTTTCAAGTGAATATGTTCAGTAATGACAGAGATATTACAAAATGTCCAAGTTTTTGCACGACGACGACGACGACGCAGACGACGCCAGAGTTATAACAATACCTCGTCGTTTTCTACTTTCTACGAAAACAGCCGAGCTAATAAGATTTGCCCCTATAAACCCCAGTTTTTCTGTAAAAAAGTGGGGGTCAAGAGGGTCAAAATTATATAGGCGTGTTTTCGTGTTGAAGCACTAATTTTGAACAATGTTGCACGCCTTTATGTATTATTCATTCAAATCAAGGATATAACGAGCTTCCGTGAAATATAACGAAAATAAAGGTTTAAAATGTTTATCAATATTAAATGAGGTATAAAATGAAAATCAATCGTTGAACAGTCAGCATGCAATGTCACCTTAAATGGGTTCTAAACTGAAACAAAATGATTTGGAAAGTAATTGACATTTGGTCCACAGAACCATGTGGGATATTGCTTTTTAGAAGCTCCTTAAAATTGCAATTCTCCGATGAGATCTATCAGAATTTTTATCTGAAAATGTCTCCTATTTTGGCGGTAAAATATTCACTATACAATAAAATTCCTATATCAAGACCACCTTTGGGACTGTTCAAAAGTGGTCTATAAGTCTACCAGAGGCCATTGTATGAAGACACCACAAAGGAAATGTAACTACAACCTGCTAAATAAGCCTTTTAAAGCAGAATTAGTCTTAATTTTAGGTGGTCTTAATAGCGGAATTTCAGTGTATTTGAATAGGCGTGTTGTTGTAATGTGTGGTCAAATATACCAGCTCATTAAAAGGTGGAATTTATCACACAGACACCCAGCATAGGCCCAGACGAGCCTGCGCATAGGCGCAGAGTCGCCAGAGTCTATGTTTCTCACAGTCTTGAAGAAGCCTCCGTGGTGTAGTGGTTATGCTACTCGCCTTGTAAACCAGGGGTCGAAGGATCGATCCCGGGCTTCTCGCGACTTTCGGACATGTCTTTAAACCGAGATCCCGTCTCCATATGACCTTAGCTGTTGGTGAGACGTAAAATCCAAACACTCACTCACTCACTCGGTCATGATAAAGCTTCATGTAAGAAGTCATGCTTTTAGCCATTTCAGTTGTCAGCTCATGCGTATTTGAAGAACAAAGAAAACTGGGGTTTACAGGGGTCTACATTATTTGTCTTATTTCTGCTCCAAGACGTAGGCTGTAGGTACTCGTTGAGGCGGTTCTAACCAGCACCCACAACCTATTGAAAATATAGCCAATTTTCATCAGAAAATTAACCGTTTTGATGATTTGAAAGAACGCATTATGGTGCACGGGTGTGACCGTAATGGATTGGCGAATGCTAAGAACATTAGTCTGCTCTGATCAAGAACTTTCTTTATTAAAGTCCATAGCATCAAGATTGCATACTTAATAAATCCTTCATGGCCATGCGAGAGCAAAACTAAAGTAATGCGGGACATGATAGACCTTCAAGAACAGATCAGCCTACCAACCCAATAAGATATCAAAATCTTCAGTCATCACACATCGCTAAGCTCAAGCGAACAGCGAAGAGTCTGGTCGGCCTGTGCATCCGCGCAGGCTGATTTGAATTTTGTTTAGCTGATCGTTATTTCCTTAGTGTAGATTATGGCATGTGATAAAAAAATACCATTGTCGCGAAAAGTAGCTAGATGATAGGAGTGATAATATATTTATAGGTCCGTCTGATCCGTCTGATAAATAGTGTGTGTGTGTGTGGGGGGGGGGGGGGGGGGGGTTATTTCCTTAGTGTAGATTATGGCATGTGATAAAAAATACCATTGTCGCGAAAAGTAGCTGGATGATAGGAGTGATAATATATTTATAGGTCCGTCTGATCCGTCTGATAAATAGTGTGTGTGTGTGTGTGGGGGGGGGGGGGGGGGGGGGGGGGGCAAAATGCACGAACAAATTGCGCAAATATTATGTTATTTCTGACATCACTTTTCATCAGAATATATTTTCTCAACCGGATTCTAGCATGGGTGAGTTTGGGTACTTTATTTTTTTCAGTTACCTTCCCACCCATGCTTTTACCAAACTGAATGGAATATCTACGTATGTGTTATTTATTAGTTTAGAGCCTTCATTTACATGATGATGATGTGATGGTGATAACGATGATGATGATGCTGATGATGATGATGATGATGATGATGGTGAGGATGATGCTACACTCAAAAATAATCGAACCATCTGTGTTGACAGTGTTTTGATTACAATTCGGTGAACATTTATCATCTCAGCAAAAACTAACCTTTTTGATCAGGTTGTCGCGGATTCGATACATGACAGACATAATTGGTATTTTTTGATACTGGATGATAGTTTTCCTTATTTCTCCAAATAAACATATATTTTGGGTATTCATTAGAACCGCTTTGGTATTAGAACCGCCTCACCGAGGCTGTTCTAACGTATACCAGCAATATGGGTTTTTATGGAAAATTGACAAAAACTATCCTTCACTGATGATTTATTCACGACTAGAAGTGATATTTTCCCTACGTTTTCGGAGAAAACAAGGTTACATATTACATGTGAACTGCTACATGTCTATTGGATTCACATGACATCCGAATCCTGATTGTTTTCCGAAAACTGAGTTAAAATTGAAATGCCGTTTACTCTTGCATTTTACGTGGCGCTTTAAGTTAAATAGAAGAAATCTCTTTCAGAAAGGCCTCTTGTCACATTTAGATGATTCTTCATACTAGACTTGATAACACTATTTATTTAAACAGACAAGCCTTCTGAAACGGATAATATTCAAAATATGCCGTGCCAAGTGAAACGAAGTCTTGAACATGGGCGCAGGCTGGTACGGGTCTTCATTGTGCGATGTCCATTGACACACAGTTTCATCACAAAACACGCTTATATAATTTTGACCCCCCCCCCCTTGAACCCCACTTTTACATAGTAAAACTGGGGTTTACAGGGGTAGACGTTATTTTTCTTATTTCTGATCAATATATAGATCGTGGGTACTCGTTAGAACCGCCTCGATGAGGCGGTTCTAACGTGTACCAACAATCTATATTTTGAGAAGAAATAAGAAAAATATCGCACCTTTGCATCTGAAAATTTTATGGGTTTTTTTTGGCGGTAAAATTTAAAATATATTTTAGTAGGCGTTTCCTTAATGTTAAGCCGGCAGAAAACGGCTTTTCTTTGCCTAACTTCTTGCGCTGTCTGATTGTTATCTTCACTATGCGTCAATGGCTGCAGGTACATTTCTGCCTGTCGTGGCTCCAGGACTTGAGAAACTGATCCTTGGGAATATTTAACTAACAAGTGGTCGTCGACAGTCATGATCGATATTGGGACCAGGAGAAACTATCGGAGTCAGAGAATAAACTATTGTCCAATATAGTAATGCCATCAATCACTAACAAGTTGATCACAATGTTGCAGACAATATCTGCCTATCCGGTTTGCTTAGTACAAATACATAAAAAGGGGAAATGAATCCTCTGCGCTATTGACCGTTCTGAGGCAGTGGTTTTATGACATTTGCGCCGCCACATAAGACAAAGAACACTATTTGTAAAGGCATGTATAGAGCTAAGCAGTTCGTCTGGAATCCGCCCCCCCGGGCGACAGGACTTGGGATGTCATTTCATCTCAGTGTTGGGTAAAAAGTCCTAAAAAATTGGAAGCAACGCCTTAAAATGACCTATATAGTGTTGACGGGGACGTTAAACCACAAATCAAACAATTGAGCATGGCTATACTTGGGTAAATCTACAGTGAAATTCCACTATTAAGATCACTTAAAACTATGACTAATTCTGCTGTAAAAAGCTTATTAATGATGTAGTTATCATTTCTTTGTGTTTTTTCTGCACACAGCATCCTCTGGTCAGGAACCACCTTTGAGACTGTTCAAAAGTGATCTTAAAAACCACTTTTGAACAGTCCCAAAGCTGGTCTTTATTTAGGAAGTTTACTGTTAAGGCCTCTTCTCTACATGTCCGTGAGCAGCAAGACTCTGGCGAGCATGTGCGCAGTCTCGCAACAGTCTTTGGACGTCTATGCGATAAATACCATTTTCTTATGAGCTGACATATTAACTTACTTCTCCAAAATGACCTTTACAGTGTTGACGGGGACGTTAAACCTCAAATCAAACAAAACTTCTCCCTTAACTTTATTTTTATTATTTTTATTTGACTGCAGATTTAGTACTTTCTGGTTCATTGTCAGTGTTGAATGGAAAATGATTTAAGTGAGTTTGAAACCTATTTGTGTGTTTGTTTGAATTGAGGTTTATGTCGCCGTCAACACTATTTAGGTCGTTTTGGAGACGTTGCTTCCAATTTTGTGGGACTTTTACCCGACATTGAGATGGAAAGAAATTTCAAGTCCTGTCGCCCAAACAAACCGAAAGGGTTTTTATGTAGGGACGGTCCGACTCCGACTTGCACCACTTTGCCTTGGCAGGCCGGTTTACCAGTGCTCATGTGCAGGTGGTTTCCCCTCTGCGTGGAAGCATCATGCAGCCCAGTCTATTTCTCCAAGCCCCCATGGACGGGCCCTTTTTGAAACCTGTAAGTGCATAAATAAATTTAAACCTCTATCACGCTATCCACCCCCCCCCCCCCCCCCAAAAAAAAAAAAAAAAAAAAAAAAACACTACAAGATGACGTGTAGCCAGCCAAGTCTCAGATGATTTTACGTCTGTTTCATCACAACACACCCGTGCACAACTTTCGATGTTTGTTTCACGACTCATTCAAGATTATTTCACTTATTTCGAGCCGATCGTTAATCGGTGGGCGAAAACCAAAGTTCCCTGAGAAAAACCACCTGACAGTCTGTTGCAGAACTTGGCGTCTCATAGGCGGCTCGAACCCACAGCGGCGAGAGACCTACTGATAAAGCGACAACACTCTTACCCAACGGGCAACGAAGGCCCGCACACGTGTTCTATAATGGCGTCTTACATTACTGTAGATTTTTCTTCAGACAATTTGATATAATTTTCCTTATTTCTCAACCAAACTTAGATCGTGGATACTCGACAGCACCACCTTAATGAGGCGGTTCTTACGAGTACTACATGTAACCATCTCATTACGATAGCATATCCCTGTGAAATAGTGCATTCTTTCATACCAATAAAACGGTCATTTTTTCTGATAAAAAGTGTCATGTGATATTTTTCTGATATATGCTCCAAATATAGGTTTTGGGTGCTCGTTAGAACCGCCTCATTGAGGCGGTTCTAACGAATACCCACAACCTATGTCTATGAGCAGAAATAAGACAAAATAATGTTTACTTCCGTAAACCCCAGTTTTCTCTATATAAAATGGGGTTGAGGGGGTATTCATATCATGGACTTGGTAACGTGATGTATGTGTTTTAGCAAAAATAAGGAAAATAATGTATACCCTTGAAAACCCTATTTTTCTGCAGTCACAACGGGATGAGAGTCTTTTTTAAATATGGCCAATCAAGTATATAATAAACGGACAGGCGAACATGGAAAACATGATCTGATCAGAGTCTTTCATGGTCACACATATGGGCCCCGTCAAGCGATTTTGGTACTTGTCGCCTATGCGAGCAGCGAAGGTTCAGGCGAGCCTGCGCATCCACGCAGTCTCGCCAGAACCTTCGCTGTTCGCTCATACAAGTAGTGAATCAAGAGGAACCTTCAGACAGAAAGCCATATCCCTGGCCCCTCCGAATGGCTGGGCGTGCGCAGTTAAAAGTTGTCATGACGGAATGCTCGAAAACACAAATTCGCTTGGCGGGGCTTTGCTGCGCCTCAGCAAAAATGGGATGCGAGCAAGAATAATACTATAAAACTGTCTTGGCAAATAAGGCCAATATGACATAAACAGTGAATCTCCCGAGACAATGCTAACAATTGTAGATCGAGAAGTTTGTCTGAATTGTCTAGTTCATGCTTTCATTGATATGTTAGCAGATTATCAAGTTGGAATAAGTAGACGATTTAGATAGAATATGATGTAACAGTCAACAAAATTAGCTTTGTTTCTGAAATGCTCGAAAGCCATCTTTATTCTATTGTGAATAAGACTGGTCGGTATAAATACAACTTTATATAGTATTTTACAGTTGGAGAACTCTGAGAAAAAACGCTTGACCATCCATTGTAGAATCAACCACCACTTGCGAATTCAACGACCCCTCATCGCGCCATCCCCGAAAAAGAAACAGATTGGGCTGCATGGTGCTCCCACGCAGAGCTGACACTGACCACACGGGTACTGGTAAACGGCTTTAATAGAAGTACTGCAAAGGCGAAGTGGTGTGGGTCCAGTGCATGTAAGCCTTTTGGTTTCGTAGGGCGGCAGGGCTTGAGAAGTCATTTCATCTCAGTGTCGGGTAAAATGCCCACAAAATTGGAAGCAGCATTGAAATTGGTTCAAAATGACGAAATAGTGTTAACAGTTATATAATAATATTAACCAAGTAATTTCGTATTGGCCCAGTTATAGGTCCGAGGTCGGCCCCCGCCCATCGGGGCTTGAAGAAATATATGGGCTGCACGATGCTTCCACGCAGAGCTTAATCCGACCCGCACAAGGGTACTAGTAAACTGCTTAGAGGATCTAAGCCTGCCCTGGCAAAGCGGTGCGAGTCGGCCCATCCATGCTTATAAACACTATTGGTTTCATTGGGCGGCAGGGCTTGAGATGTCATTTCATCTCAATGTCGGGTAAAAGTCCCACAAAATTGGAAGCAACGTCTCCAAAATGACCTTTACATTGTTGACGGGGACGTTAAACCTCAACTCAAACAATATTCGATTTTGGGTCGGAACACCAGGGCCAGAACATAAATTTCTATCCCAGGGTAAAATCACGGATTTCCTTGTCAGGTGTGCAAGAAATTGGTTTCCGTCATAAACTCCTTACTCCAGCTTTGTAAAGCGTCGCGTGGTTCATGGGCGATGCGAACCGAGGAGAGGGACAACATGCGTCTGATACATATAGTTAAAGTATCATAACTTGGCATTTTGCCTCTTTTAGGCTTCACATATAGGTACATGCAGTTATTTCGGACAGGTTTTATCGTACACAAAATAGTGTTTTAGGTTTCATTAAATTAACCATCTAGCTTTTAATCACTGTTCCAAACGCAGGTTTTATTCCTAGACTCTTAGTTTGTGTTAAGCACGCACCTAAGGGATAATCAGAATGTGCTTGCTAAAGACAGGTGCGTGCTAAATACATGCGGATATTAAAGCATTTCTACGCAACCCGGGAAGGGACATCATTTTTTTTAATATGTTGTTCGAACAAGATATTAAGTTGTGCGAACAAGATATTATCTTGTGCGCACAAGATAATATGTTGTGCGGACAAGATATTATCTTGTGCGGACAACATATTTTATGTTGTGCGGACAACATATTATCTTGTGCGGACAAGATAATATCTTGTTTGCACAACTTAATATCTTGTGCGGACAAGATATTATTTTGTTCGCACAACATATTATCTTGTTTGCACAACATAGAGCTTGGGAAGTTGTGCGAACAAGATAGTATCTTGTGCGGACCAGATATTATTGTGTTTGCACAACATATTATATCTTGTGCGGACAAGATATTTAGTTGTGCGAACAAGATCATATCTTGTGCGGACAAGATATTATCTTGTGCGCACAGGATATTATCTTGTCTGCACAAGATCTATGTTGTGCGGACAAGATATTATCTTGTGCGGACAGGATATGATCTTGTTCGCACAACTTAATATCTTGTGCGCACAAGATAATATGTTGTGCGAACAAGATATTATGTTGTCCGCACAAGATAATATGTTGTGCGAACAAGATATTATGTTGTCCGCACAAGATAATATCTTGTCCGCACAAGATAATATGTTGTCCGAACAAGATAATATCTTGTCCCCTCAAGATATTATCTTGTTCGCACAACATAATAAAAAAAATCATGTCACTTCCCTGGTTCCGTACATTTCCCTTTCTCGGGAACAAAATGGATACTTGCTTAAGACAGGTTGCTTGCTTAATGGAGGAGGCCACTAAGTTTAACTGTATTGTAAACATTTCAAATATTGAAGACGTCGCGTTCTGCGGCGTCTGATCTGGGTCTACACCGTTTGCCAATGTTCCAAAAATGGGACTAGCTATATATAGGTCAACATTTAGTATACTTGAGTCGACATGGTTCACAATAATTTCAGTGGGTCGGTCAGTTGAAAGCAGATTAGTCACTTGCGCTACGCACTCTTTATTTGACCTCTTTTTTCACACGAACTCAAAACAGATAAAACTAAGATTACATGTAAGACTGGTCTATTTCTTAATTAATGTGTGATCTTATTCTAGCACGCACATAAAAAGACCGAAATAATTTTCTAAATTCCCAATGCGGTTCAAATTTCAAATTCCTTCTTCGTATGTCAAATATGGTAATTCCAGCAAGCTCAATATAAAACATTTACCATATTGCATGCAGCTATGCAAAGCAGATTTTCTTAGATAGGAGTCATTTTCACCATCAGTAGGTATTTATCTGGGGCCAGTTGTTCAAAGCCTCGTTAGATTAACGGGCTCCTTAGTGGTCAAATTGTTAACTATATATTCTAGTGAGTTTAATACATAAATGTTTGAGTTTGTTATTTTGATGAAAAAACAAATGTGAGCTGCTCACATTTCTTTCGGCAAAAATAGTAGTAAATTTGCGATATTAAATGCTCAAAGTTTTAATGATTTGTTAACTAACGACGTCGTTAGTTTTGAACAACTGGCTCCTTTTTTTCTTTTCATTCCAAAAAGAAGTGTTCGTCGGTCAGTTGTAAGTACACAAATTACCAGTGCTACGCGCTCGTGACTTGATTTTCAAACTGCGATTTCATCACGTGAACAAGTCCGGGAAATGAACACCCCCTTAAAGGTGCATTATTGAGCTACCGGGTCTCAAATTTTTTCCTGGTTTTTATCTTCAATGCATACTCCTTTGTCATGTGTACACTTTTGGAGCCAAATACAGCTTCAGAACTATGTGAAAATGGTCGTTTTCATTCGTGTTTACCCTTCGATCTGAACATGTGTTCGGAATTTCTGTTCTAAAAATAAATCTGTCACTTTACACAGTCATGGCGACAGTATCGACTCTGAGTGTCGTTACTTATGGCATGGTATTCAGCGTCATATTTTTTTTCCGATTAAGGCATGGCCTAAGCAAACGAGGCCAAAAATGAACGTCGCATAACGTCATATATGGAGATTCTATTTTTGTCACGAACTAAAAATAGATCTAACTAGTGTTCGAAAACCAAGTTAGGGAATCCCTCTCAAACTCGTTTACCTGTCATCACAATTGTTCGCATTTTTGCATAAAATGCATTCATTTGCATTGTTTTAAAGAAAAATACCGGCTATATGTATTTTATTTTTGGAAGCATTTTTTCCGGATAGCTCAATAATGCACCCTTAAACCCCACTTTATATAGAGAAAACTGGGGTTTACGGGGGTATTCATTATTTGTCTTATTTTTGCTCCAAGACATAGGTTGTGGGTACTCGTTAGAACCGCCTCAATGAGGCGGTTCTAACGAGCACCCACAACTTATAGCTCAGTCTCTTCATTAAGTACAAATGCAACTGTTTCTAACTTCTTACATCTTTCTCACAACTTATCCATTGTTCACTATAATGTGCAAAGTATTTTTCAAAAATTGGATATATTACATACAGAACTGATTGACTTTGACATCCTCTGCTTCTCTGAAACATGGCTTAACGCATCCATAGACATGGAAGATTTAATGTTGCAGTCTTTTAACAGGCCTGAGAGGAAAGACCGAGCTGGAGATTCACATGGGGGTGTTATACTGTACGTCAAAGAAGGGCTACATTACAAGCGTCGTAACGATCTAGAAATACAGAATGTAGAAAGTATTTGGATTGAAATTGCAAATTCTCATAAACGTATCCTAGTAGGTCTATTCTACAGACCTCCCAATTCGAACTCTCAACTTTTTTCCAACATTGAAGACTCAATTGGCCTAGCAGTTGATACAGGTATAAATGATATTATATTAACCGGTGACTTTAACCTTAATGTGTATAACAATAGCGCTCTAAGAAAAATTGAATCAGTCTGTTCGCAGTATTCCCTATATCAGTCTATCAACGAACCCACTCATTTCACAGAACACTCATCATCTATTATCGATTTGCTTTTTACGAGCAACAGAGAAAGTCTTATTGCCAGTGGTGTAGGTGAACCCTTCCTACAACAAAATATACGATACCATTGCCCGATATACGCCATTATTAAATTTTCAAAGCCTAAATATAAATCTTTTGTACGACATATTTGGTACTATGACAGAGGCGATTACAATGCACTTCATAACAAGGCACGTCTTGTTGACTGGAATTCACTCCAGGATAATGACATTGATGTTTATGCAAATAACATTACTAATCATGTCTCCGCTTTAGCCACAGAATGCATTCCAAATAAAATAATTAGAATTAAACCTCAGGAACCTCCTTGGATAACATCACATATTAAAAAAAATATAAGGAAACGCAAGAGGTTATACAAAAAAGCTAAAAGAACAAATACCTGTATGGACTGGACCAAATTTAAAACATTGCGCAATAAAACAACACAAATGATCCGCGATTCGAAACAAGCACTCCATGAAAAAATTACTGCAAAACTTACTTCACAAACTCTCTCTTCTAAGGACTGGTGGTCAACTTTAAAATATTTTATTACGCCAAATAGCAAATCTCAGCTACCCCCTATCGAACATAACAATAAATTGTATACCGATGACCATGACAAGGCTAATATTTTAAACAACTACTTTCAGAGCCAGTCGAGTCTTAACGACAAGAACGCACATTTGCCAGCTATCTTGCCAACATCAGTAACATCAGAATTAAATAGCATTGTCTTAACAACAGAAGAAGTTGAATCTGTGCTTAAAATCTTACCAGTCGATAAAGCAACTGGTCCCAACGGACTCAGCAATCGTATCATACGTGAACTGTCTCAAGAACTATCTAATCCTTACTGTTCTCTTTTCAATCAGTCATTACGTACTGGTCTAGTTCCAAGTTCTTATAAAGAAGCAAATGTCTGTCCTGTCCCCAAAAAAGGCGATTTGTCTGTTGTTTCTAATCACAGACCTATCTCACTACTCAACTCGGAAGATAAACTACTCGAAAGACTTGTATTCAAACATTTCTATAACCATCTTCGAGATAACAATATTCTCTCTTCTTTACAGTCCGGCTTTATTCCAGGTGACTCCACCATTAATCAATTAACATACCTCTACAATGTCTTTTGTCAAGCACTGGATGAGGGTAAAGAGGTGAGAGCTGTCTTCTGTGACATCAGCAAAGCTTTCGACCGTGTCTGGCACGACGGCCTAATATTGAAATTACAATCAGCTGGTGTCACAGGAGAAGTACTTGCCTGGTTCAAAAGCTATCTGAATAACAGAATGCAACGCGTAGTTATTCCAGCTGCCACATCTGACTGGGCATTTATTCGTGCAGGGGTTCCACAAGGTTCGATCCTCGATCCATTACTTTTCCTTGTTTATATAAATGACATTGTTACCGACATAGGCTCTAACATACGCTTATTTGCCGACGACACAAGCCTATTCATAGTTGTTGATGATCCGATCTCTGCTGCAGGATGTATCAATACCGATCTTCAAAAAATATCACAATGGGCAGCCACATGGCTAGTTTCCTTTAACCCCACAAAGACCGAAGCTCTTCTGGTGTCTCGCAGATTGATTAGAAACAGACATCCACCAATTTACATGCAAAATCAACCTATTACGGAAGTTGATAATCACAAGCATCTTGGAATATACTTTTCCAGTGACTGTACTTGGCATCGTCACATCAGCTATATTATTGAAAAGGCATGGACAAGGATTAATATTATGAGAAAACTTAAATTTAAATTAGACAGAAAGTCATTAGAAACTATATACTTAACTTTTATAAGGCCTATACTAGAATATGGAGATGTACTCTGGGATAATTGCAGTCAATATGAAAAAAATGAGTTAGATAAAATTCAGAATGAAGCAGCAAGAGTCGCGACTGGTGCAACAAAATTAGTATCTATAAACGACCTATATGATGAAATTCAATGGGAAAGTCTCGAAGAGAGACGTAAAAAACATAAACTGACTCTATTTTATAAAATGAAAGCTAATCTCTGTCCGACCTATCTTTCGTCCCTTGTTCCACAAACTGTCCAATACAGATCACGCTATAACCTAAGAAATTCCAACGACCTTGATCAAATTAATGCCCGAACTACACTCTATTACAACTCGTTTCTACCTTCTTCTATCAGGGCATGGAATGAGCTCTCAGAAGCAGCGACACAAATTGAATCTGTAAATGCTTTTAAAAATTTTCTAAACAAAGACAAAACACTTGTTCCCAAACATCATTACAGCGGCAAACGAAATCCCCAAATCTTGCATACGCGCCTAAGAACAAATTGTAGCTCCTTAAATCTCCACCTCTTTCTAAAGAATATATCTGTCTCACCTCTATGCAGCTGCGGGAGCATTGAAGACAACCAACATTACTTCTTCCACTGTATGCAATATCAGAGACAGCGAGGGGAACTCTTAAATGAAATCTCAAGGTACGCTACCCCAACCTTAAAAGTAGTTCTTTATGGCGACCCATCACTATCCCACGACATAAATGCTGCCATATTCGCAAATGTACACAAATATATTATCGACACGAAACGCTTTTAAATATGCAAATGAACTCTACGACGACTCTCCTACCAATTCACAAGATATATGGATCCGTTACCTATACCTCGCGCCCTAGCACTCACCAACCCTGCTTGATTTTCTTCTTTTTTTTTTTTCTTTTTCTTTTGTTTACTTTTGTACCGTACTATATTTTCTCTGTTTTCTTTTTATGGCAGTTCTTACTGCATTTCATCCAAAGTTTCATTTATTTATTTATTTATTTATTTATCTATTTATTTTGTTTTGTAAATATATCTATCTTTTGATATGTTCCTTTTTTCTGTTTCCACTTCTAATTATTCAATTAGTTATATGTCAGTATATGATCCTAAGTACACATTATTTGACAAACAACCACCTGAAATAATACAATATTAAGCATGTAAGGAGAAGAACTCAATAAGTACTTGTGCTTTCGTTCTTATCCTATGATTTGTTTGTATTTACTTGCTTGTATAATTTATATTAATTCCGAAATAAATATGTTTAAACCAACTTATGTTTGAAGCAAAAATAACGAAAATATCACAGATTTTCACCAGAAAAGTAGCCATTTTGGAGATGTGAAAAAATGCACTTTGTCGCACGGGTGTGTTATCGAAATGTGTTACTCAACAATTCACCGTCAGGGCTGATCTGTTTCTTAATTTTAAATCCACGAACGAATTTTTATTTCACATGGATGTTTTGTCATTCTAATTGCACTTGCGTATAACGCGATCGGCCCCCGTCCATCGGGGCTTGAAGAAATAGATCGGCTGCATGATGCTTCCACGCAGAGCTGAAACCGACCCGCACACGAGTACTGGTAAACAGCTTAAAAGATCTAAGCCTGCCCATGCAGGCAAAGCGGTGCGAGTCGGGCCGTCCATACTTATAAACCTTATTGGTTTCATTGGCGGCAGGGCTTAAGATGTCATTTCATCTCAATGTCGGTTAAAACTCCCACAAAATTTGGAAGCACCGTCTCCAAAATGACCTTCCAAGTGTTGACTGGGACGTTAAACCTCAAATCAAACAAACAAATATACCCGATAAAGTCAAATATTTACGACAGCATATTCTGCGCTATACTATCGGAAACCCGACGTCATCAAGAAACGTCGCTTTTCATTGATTGGTTTTTGGTGTTACGCAGTTCACAGCACAGCGCTCTTACCGCTTGGAGCAACATAGTACAAGTTTTAACAATTCAACTGAATAAGTGCTTAAGAATGGGGTTGCCTGTATGTGGGAGGAAATCGTCGTTTTTACTGTCGCAAATTCCGTTTAACGCGTCCCCGTTAAACAAAATTTCCGACCGTAAAACCGCCGATTTTACCTCCCCAAATGACAATTTTGAATACAGTAATTCCCTAATTTTCTGCCATTTTGTAAGTTAACCTGTTAACGGAGCACCGTCATCGGAGCGAAGCCTTTCCTTTAGTTCCTTATTGACAAGAGGAACAAACGTATTTTTGTAATTTGTTTTGTATTTCTTAGAAATGTACCGCGACAACATTACATTATGAAAACACGCCTAAACAAACACATTGGAAACTTTGTCCCCGAAAAAAGGAAAAAAAAAAATAAGCTGAAATATTGTGATATTTTTCTTATTTCTGCTCCAAAATATAGATTGAGGGTACTCGTTAGAACCAACTCGCGGTTCTAACGAGTACCAACAGTATATTTTAGAGCAGAAATTAGAAAAATAAGGTTTACCCCCTGTAAACCCTAGTTTTAATATATAAGTGCGGTCAAAGGGGCTCAAAATTATATACTACGCGTGTTTTCGTGGTCAAATATCAAATAAGAAAGAAAAATCATCTAAACATACTCGTTTAGCAGAAGACGCCATTTCATCACATGGAACTGTTGACCAGCGTAATGACCAACAATCATTTTGGAGTCTTAAATCTGGATATATGTGCCTAAACTATTAAATTCAAAACGTTTTTCTATAAACCAAAAAAAAAAGACTGTAAGAAAAACCAAACATGAAACATTAATAAAGAAAGAAAGAAAATAAAAGAGAAAGAAAGAAAGAAGATATCACGGAAAACTTCTCCATTCATATGCTGGTGCCTCTGCCTAGATAAAACTAGAGCTTTTCATAAATCTAGTTAGAAAGTTACGTTGGCGCGAAGATATGGATGACTCGCGTTCTTCGCTGACGTTTAGAGACTTCGACGCCGTAACAACGTCATGACGATCTTCTCCTAATGATGGCTTCTTGTGTTTGGTTCCGAGTTTAACGACTTAGTCAATATTATTAAGGTCTTGTCGGGCTGTTCAACGTACCTAACCGCGCTGTTTCTTAACAGGCTTATACCTCATTTCAGCTGGTGTAAAGGGAATATGTAGCTGCCATAGAAATGGTCTCCGCGCCCCTCATCATTGAGCAAGTCATAGTCTGGCCCTTTTTTCAGAACATAGAAGACTTGAAAATGTTCAGTTTTATGGTGTGTGATTCCCATCACGCAAAATACCTATATAGGTTTGACCCCCTTGAAACCCACTTTTATATAGTAAAACTGGGGTTTACAAGGGTAAATCTTATGTTTCTTATTTCTGCTCTAAAATATAGACTGGGGACTTGTTAAAACAGCCCCACAATCTATGTTTTGAGCAGAAATATGAAAAATATTAGGATTTTTATCTGAAAAATTTCATTTTTGATGGTAAAATTTACCGATATATATGAATACATCACGAAAACACGCCTATATAATTTTGACCCCCTTGAACCCCACTTTTATATAGTAAAACTGGGGTTTCCGGGGGTATACCTTATTTTTCTTATTTCTGCTCTAAAATATTGATTGTGGGTACACGTAGAACCGCCTCGATGAGGCGGTTCTAAAGAGTGCCCACAATCTATATTTTGAGCAGAAATAAGAAAAATATCACAATTTTTCATCCTAAAATTTTCATTTTTTTTGGCGATAAAGGTGGCAATGTATTTGTATAGGCGTGTTTGCGTAATGCCGGTACAGAGCCAGAGACCAACAGCTCAGCGGAAATGAGAGACTGGCCGCAGAAAAAATAATATTATCTATCTCCAAGAAAGACTGTTACCGACCCGGCGGGTATCGAACCTTTAACCTCCTGATAACCAGTTGAACGCGCATGCAACCCAATTCAATTTCCCACAACATCACAATAAAAATATCCAGTACAAAAACAAAATGAATGGGCATTTGATCAGGGATAACAGTGTTCAAACTTATCATTTTGGGGAGGTATATCGTCGGTTTTATGGTCCCAAATTCTATTTTACAGCTCCGCTGTCGCCCCCGCCCATAGAGGCTTGAAGAAATATATGGGCTGCACGATGCTTCCACGCAGAGCTGAATCCGGCCAGCACACTAGTACTGGTAAACCGCTTAGAGGATCTAAGCCTGTCCAGGAACCGCGGTGCGAGGCGGACCGTCCATGCTAATAAACCCTATTGGTTTCATTGGGCGACAGGGCTTGAGATGTCATTTCATCTCAATGTCGGGTAAAAGTCCCACAAAATTGGAAGCAACGGCTCTAAAATGACCTTTACAGTGTTGACGGGGACGTTAAACCTCAAATCAAACAAAAACAAAATCAAAAACAGCTCCGCTGACGTGTCGGCGTCAAACCGAATTTCCAACTGAAAAAATAACGCCGATTTACCTCATTAAAATGATAGTTTTAATTAAAGCTCTCCCCTAATATGCCATCGCAAATTTTTAATGTTATCCAATCAGACGTCGCGTTGCAAACGCAAGTGCATTAGAATATTACTTACATGTACCCGAAACATTTTAAGTTAGCTTGTAGCCATTCTTTTTGCAGCTGTTATACTGCCATGTATTGAGGACTATGTTTTACTACGATTCCATCCCTATGCTTAGCCAAAATGTTTGCCCCGTTCTGTAGGGATGAAAATAGAGAATCTTACGTGGGTGTTCATGTATTATTGAATTTATTAAACGCGTAGAGGAAAATGGATAAAATGCGTGGCTTTGCCGAGCATTTTGTTCTTTGTCCTCAACGAGTTTAATAAATTTAATAATACATGAGCACAAATGCAAGATTCGATTTATCATATGGCATTTAAAACGCATTTTATTCGCGATTGCTTTACATAAATGGCAACTTTCCACAATATAGTTAACACATGGTTAGTGTCTTTAATAATAAAATATAATTCGTAAGCCTTAGACAATTTTATAGGGGCGAGCTTTAGCGAACCCCTATAAAATTGTCGGGGCGAACCGATTATATTTTATTATTAAAGACACTATCCGTGTATTTAGTTTATACCGCAATCCAAAACAATCAATGGGTTTTGCAATAATTTAGCAAATTTAAGCAAAAAAGACAGCAGACAGTGTGGCATGTTAAACGACATTCAGTGCCATGGCGCGCACACGTAGTATAACGTGACGTCAACGAGTGCAAAGTTTCTGACGTCACCGCGCAACAAAGACCGCGCAACAAAGACGCTCGAATAAAAGTTTCTCGGCGCTTTATTTTCTGTTTGAAAGTCTGCAAATAAATAGTTTATTTTAGCTTTAAAAATATTTTCGAGGTTGACACCCAATTGCAGTAGCAGTGCGCAGTTATTCCAACGGGCAATTCAAACCAGGAAAAGCCGAGAAGGTAAGAATATAGCTGAAATTTCTGGAAATCTGTTCAAATAAATATTGCAAGGATTTTAAATTGCAGTTTCGTTGTTTACCCATGTATGAAAGTTTGCATGTTATTGTTTATACTTGTAAAATAGGGACCTGAAAAGTAGGTCCGGTCTATAAACGGTCACTAGACGTATTATAGGTCAGTAGAAGGTATTATAGGTCACTGCCGATTAACCCCCTTTATCAGGTTACTAGAATGCCTGATTGCGGTATAAAAGTAAACGCTACGTCATTAATAATGCCGTACATGTAACGTTACGGGACGTATCTTTCTAATTTGCATATTTAATCCACTAGTGGATTATCGAATCTATTACATGACGTTATTACACTCTCAGATGCGACGTCATGTGATAAATGGGTTACTTCGTTTCCAATACGTTTCAAATACGTTTAAAGACAGGACTGGACTGCACGCCAGTGGGTCAGGCCTCAGTTTCTATGACGGACCCAACGTAAAGGCTTATGTTGGTTGGTACCTGATTCTCTGTCTCTGGTCGGGTCCATTGGAGTCTAACTGTTGGTTTTCTTTTGCTCCAGCATTTCTGTTGTTTCTTGCTATCGAGTCCTCATCGTTGTTTCATCTCTGTGGTTGTTTGATTTTTGTGTTCACTGAGATGTTGCACTTATGAGTTAGGAGGCTTTCATGCGGACTGACCAAATTATTTGTCCTAATCGCGACGGAAGTAAGGGCGAGGATTGTGGCCACGTAAAATCGATTTAAGCCCACCCCGGTGGAATTCGTTTCCACTGACCGTTCCAAGACGGCTCTTCTGTCGCGGTTAATTTTCTGTTATGGTTTGTCTTTGGGTGTTTGTGTCGCTTATATTATTTTATTTTGAATAGCCTTTTGGCCATTTTATGGGAAAGTAACTGTCCTTTTGGCTTTCCGCTGTTGGTGTTTCCGTGTGGGTCTGTTGCTTCGTGTTTGTGTTTCTTTCCCTGGTGTCTCTGGTAGGAGATGTGGGTAAATTGTATCGACTCCTGATCATTGACTCTGCTTCTATCAAGGGAGCACAGGAAAACCTGGGTCATTATTTGTCTGACCCCTGAAGGGTTAACATCAATTCTATTTGTCTGATTGGCTGTAAATAGAAAGCTTTTGTGACATCACAGTGATTTTCATAAGTGATTGACAGATCTGTTCTATTTGAGGCTAACCTTGTTATCTCAATTATGTAACAGCAGACACAATCTCTAATTGGTTTCAACAGACAAACATACCAGTGATATAACAAATATTCATGATTAAGTAATTAATTTATTTTTATTTTTAAAATACAAAGAAACAAAATACACAAAATACAAACATATTTAGTCCGTATTACCCGGATATCAAAAAACGGGTTAGTGTAACGCAGTATATATTTTACTGGGTACCTTCTACATGTTGATACGTTGTACTAGGTGCCTGTTGCGTTTCCCTACGATTCAGTACGTACCAACAGGGATTACGAGGTAGTGTTCGGGATGGACAATCACATGGTCCAAAATACACGTCAGCCACAGTCTCACGTATTGAAGTTAGATTTTATTACGTTTACTACGTTTTCAAAACGTTGCAGAACGGCAATATATGCAGTAAAACGTAGTGACAACGTATTATGTACCGCTATTTTTGGCTATGTACTGACACAGCTACGTTCGTTTTGATATTTTCAAAACATACGTGGTATTGTTTTGTTTGTTTGAAGTTTAACGACCCCGTCAACACTGTAATGGTCATTTTGGAGACGTTGCTTCCAATTTGGTTGGACTTTTACACGACATTGAGATGAAATGACATCTCAAGCCCTGCCGCCCAATGAAACACGTGGTATTGCTATATACGGAGAGTTCACCTTGCAAAATGTAGTTAAACATAGTTAAATGTATTAGAACGTACTAAAACGTACACGAAACGTATTCAATATGTACAAAATATATTAAGCAGTATAACCGAAGGTCCTCTACGTCTTACTAGATTTTGCTACAGTTTATTCCACGTTTTATTCTACATTTTATTAGGTTTTTGTAGATATTGCTTCGCAGTTAAACGTACTAAAACGTAGACGAAATGTATTCAACACTTACAAAACGTATTAAGCAACATACCTGGTGATTAGCCAGGTATTACAAGGTTAAATCTACAGTCTCATACGTATTAGTAGGTTTCTGACGTTTTAATCTACGTTTTACATCGATTAACTACGTTTTTGCTAGGTAAACACGACGTACATATTTATCGAAGTTCCTCGTATGTTTTGAAAATTTCAAAACAAACGTACCTGGGCCAAGTACGCAGCGATATGTAGTCATAATAATAAGCAATAAGTATTTACTACGTTTTCCTACGCATATTGTCGTTCTGTTACATTTTAAATAGAGTTTATTTGGTTGTTTTGATTGATTACGGGGAAATAATTCACAAGCGTTCTATGGCTTCCAAGTAAAACGAGTTAATTATTTCTCCGTAATCAATCAACACAACAAAATAAACAGTTTATTACATTTCCATTCATGTTTTACCCATTCTGATTTCCAACCAAAATAGTTCCAGTCAGAGCATGGATTTCAGGAGGCGTGGTTTAGTTGTAAAATCAGTTGCCATCTTGTTTTCAGTTCAATGCAAAAAATCATCCTGTGCTTGAAATACAGATTCAAATATGCCAAAAAACGAGAACGGTATTATCAATTTCTTCTTGTTGCAGGTCTTTACTCAAAAACGTAAAATGGACGCGAAAATTGAAGTCTGATTTTTATGATTTTATCAGATTTTCCACCAAACGTCAATTTTTGCCATTGTTGTTACAAACGAAGTCAGCAACGCCGCTTTGCAATTATGACGTCAAAATGTTCGAAATGAAATAATTAACTCCGTGTTATAATTCACAGAGAACTCTCAGTAAATCACTTCTGAAAATGTAATAAACATTGAAAAACCTAGCCTTCACTGCGTGACAGTGTGACTGGGACTTTAAGCAACAGTGCTAGGTTATACTAAGTTAATTTTGCGCCGTTTTGTAGGGATTTACCTCCCGAAATGACAATTCTGAATACAGTTATCCCCTAAATGTTATGCGTTTTAACTACGTTTTACTACGTTTATTGCCGTTCTACTACGTTCGAACACAAATGTAAAACCTAGCCCTAGCGTGACAGTGTGACTGTGGCCTAAACCACTTAATATATGTTAGTTTAATTTCATGCCACATATAATTTCTGTGTGACATAACTATTTCATATCAACTCGTAAACCATATTCATATATTAATAATAATTTCGCTTCTCTAAATGGATCGCGGAGAAATGTTTTATATAACACCGTGTTTTAAAGCTAAGCTTAAGTTTGACACATATACCCAGGTTCTGCAAATATAGCAAATTGTTGCATTTGTACTAAGATCTAAGGACAGCCTGATTATCAAGTTGCATAGGTACAACTCACACACAATCCGATCTGTGCAACCAGCTAAAACTCGGATTAGACTGGGCCTTGTAGCGCTGGTTGGTCAAAATCTTTGGTAGTCGCACAGGTAAAGAGGAAATTAGTGAATCGAAAATTGTCATTTGGTGTGTGGGTGGAGTGTCGGCGGTTTACAGTCGGAAATTTCGTTTTATGAAGACGCATCAGCGGAGCTAAAAAAAAAATGAAATTTGCGACGATTTACCGCCCCAAATGATAATATTCAATAAATTTATCCCCATTTAACGAACTTATTCGGTAGTTGTGTAAAAATTGTACTATTTTCCGCAAAGCGATGGACGCTGTGCTGATGAAAATTTACGAAACTGGAGACTTCTGTTTCTGCCAGTATATCACAGAATATACTGTTGCTTTGACGTTATCCAACCAGATGTCGAGTGCATAAGAATCTTGTTTTTATTGTTTAGCATATTACAACAAAACAAACAAACAAACACTAAAACTAACTTACCTCTGTGATATCCTTCTTTCAAAAGTTTGATTAAAACGTTCCTTATAGGCATCCTGAGTTTTATTTCAAAATCAAGCTAGAAATTGTGTACAAAGTCCTTCCGTATGAATTAACTATATTCGTATGTTCTGTTATTGTTTCCGTTCTTTTCATTATCCATTCAGTTTAGAATATCAGCCTTACAAGTATGACAAAATTTAAACCTTTAAACCACTGGAACAATTAATTCTTCGTTGTTTTCCAACATTATTGTCTTCACATTTTAAAATATTTAGAACACTCACTGAATCCTTAAAGAACAAACATCATCACTGTAGCCCTGTCAAAGTTACTTTACAACAGAGATTATTTTTTATATTTTATGTAGATTTGGCTGCATGGTACTTCCACCCAGAGCTGAAACTGACCACACATGAGTACATGTACTTGTGCTCAGGCAAAGTGGTGCGAGTTGGACGGTCCAGTATATATAAGCTATATTGCTTTCATAGAACGGCAGGGCTTGAGATGTCATTTCATCACAGTTTCGAGCAAAGGTCGTCTCACAACATTGGAAGCAACGTCTCAAAAAAGACCTAAATAGTGTTGGCGGGAATGTTCAAAGTCAATTCAAACAAGCAAAATGTAAATGAGGGAAAGGACATAAATATCATACGTTTTGGTTTAAATAAAACTGATTCTAATTTATCGATTCTGCTTATAGAATTCCATTTACTACTCTGTTTAAACTGCAGTGCTGTATAAACATGTGCATGACTGTGTTAACGTGTACTTTTCCTATAAATACAAAAACAAACTATTATAGAGCGACAATGCTTTAGATGCATTATTAACAAGACCGTGTAATACACGACGTTGTAAATCTGACTTGATTTCGCTAAATTTCAGTGTGTTTCCTCTGGCTTTCTTTGCCGGATCAATACAGGGTCACTGATGAGGCTTTATTAGCCGAAACTACGTAGTATGACCCATCTTCTTTCTTATGAATGTTTTCATTGCTCTTAAAGGAACTCATTTTTGATTTTTATTTGAATCTATAGAATGTGTATTACTGTTAGGACCACGTCACTGAGGCGGTTTAAACGAGCATCAGACATTTTGAAGCAGATATAAGAAAACAAGTCATCTTTAACGCTTGTTTCTAGCGACATGAAAGGCACGATTATTCTGTCACATTACGAATACATTGTAAGCATTACTATCCGAAAAATGAAAATTTTAAGATGGAATAAATTGTGGTACTTTGCTTATTTCTGCTCAAAATATGGATTGTGGGTACTCTTAGAACCGCCTCATCGACACGGTTCTAACGAGTACCCACAATCTATATTTTAGAGCAGACATAAGAAAAATAAGGTATACCCCTGTAAAACTCCAGTTTTACTATATAAAAGTGGGGTTCAAGGGGTCAAAATTATATAGGCGTGTTTTCGTGATGACGCGGAGGTTTTATCGTAATATTATGTATCAACATTTTTTCACACTTTCATAACATGTCAGCTCATTTACAGAAGTGAAAAGGCTATCGCTATCTGTTAGGAAGCAAATGTTGTTTAAACCTCAATGAATAATTTGGTGCACGCAACGTCAAATGATCATTACATGACGTTGAGATAGTCCATGGTTCTCCCAATTACTGATATTATTGCGCGACAGGGACGTTATGACGTTAAAGATGATCTTACAATGTTGATAGGAATACTGAGTGCAATTGTTATCTTCAGTTTCAATTTCAGCCCTATCGTCCAATCATTACGATAATATATCTATGTGCAAAAATGGCGTCTTTCTTATCTCCAGAACAAGCATTTTCAATACGAAAACACGCCTATACAAATACACTGGAAATTTTACCGCCGTAAAAATGAAAATTTAAGATGAAAAATTGTGATATTTTTCCTATTTCTGCTGAAAATAGAGATTGTGCGTACACGTTAGAACCGCCTCACCGAGGCGGTTCTAACGTGTACCCACAATCTATGGTTTTGAGCAGAAATTAGACAAAATTAAGTATTACCTCTGTAAATCCTAGTTTAACTACATAAAATTGGGGTCCAAGGGGGGTCAAAATATATAGGCATGTTTGCAAGATATGCAGGTGAAATGTTCGATACTTTTCTTATATTTAGTCGAAAAATAGATTTCTAGGCGATTCTAACGAGTGCCCACTATCTGTGTTTTTAAGCAAAAATTAGGAGAAAAAAATACCCCCGTTAATCCCACTTTTCTTAATATAGGGGTGTTTATTGGACGGACTTGTTAGCGTGATGGCTGGATAGAAAATAATGTAAAATGAATGATAAAGATAATTAGTTTCTCGTTAACAACAAACAATGCTCATGATCCGATGCTGTTCTTACTTCAATTAACAATACAAAATTGTCTTCATTTCTAATTATTACTTGTCGAATTGTTGAATATCTGCATTGATAATTTTTGTTATGTGTGCAGTTTATTTAAACTTGTATTAATATAAAATAATTCCAACTCTCCACCATTTTATACATTTCGAGCGATTTGATTGGTTGAAATTAAAGTTTTAAACTTCGATAACTTCCATGAGCAAGACTCTTAAGAGCTGTTTCACACAATGACAGGTGGTAACATAACCTAACGTCAAATAACACGTTTAGAACCCGCGCGTTACGTCATTGTCCATGTAGCGACGTTAACAACGTTCGAACAATTGAAAAAGTAAATATTAGGAGACAAATAAATTGAATTTAAAGACTCGATGATTTTTTTGCTTGGGTTTCTTTCAAAGAGGGCAGCTTCTGACTGAATAACCATTCCGCCATGGCCGTTGATACTTTCGAAAAATTCCTCAAATGTTCCATTTTGTTGGCATTTTTAAACTTTTCGATGACAGAGCTGGAATTATAAGTAATGAATTCTCATTTTTGTGGCTTTTATCGATGTGTTAACTCCGGCGAATCACTCACAAACTTGGCAGGGCTTTATGCAGTTTGTGAGTGATTCGCCGGAGTTTACACATCGATAAAATGCACGAAAATGAAATTCATTTCTATAATGAGAACACGGTAATTAACACTTATCACCCACTTGAAGTGTTCTTATTTCAGATATGTAATGTATTTTTAAAACACCTTTTTCTGCAATAAATAAAATGTATTAAGTTAAACACTGCCTCTGAATGGCCAAGTTTGGTTCCTAAATAGTGAACGTAACAGCTAACTTCCGATACACTTTGTATTTAAAGTAAAATATTATCCGGACACAATAACTTATATAGAAGTTGGTTAATCCCAATACATGCAAGCTAGTTGACTAGTTGACTAAAGCATTTTGATA
Source organism: Lucinisca nassula (assembly GCA_963580285.1). Lineage (NCBI taxonomy): Eukaryota > Metazoa > Mollusca > Bivalvia > Lucinida > Lucinidae > Lucinisca > Lucinisca nassula. The sequence goes on from OY757010.1 coordinate 54,800,983, forward strand.
TATAATCAAAGACGTTTCTCCCATTTAACGATTTTCTGATTCGGGCCTGATTCAATCAAAGATATGATCCGAAAGAGTCGGAACGTTTTAGCCAAAACAGTAAGCGAGCTGTTAAGGACTAGAAGATTATTGACTTTTTAAGGCATGCAAATCTAACGCTCTCCGAAGTATTTTGTGCATAGCACAAACAGGCAATAGGAAGAAAATAGATACTTGTCTTTCGATTTACATCTCGCATGGAAGACTTATGAAATCTGATAACATTCAAGAACGTAATTTATAATATGATGTCGCGTCTGAGAATGTAATAACGCCGGGCAATAAACTCAATAATCGAGTTGTTGATTAAATATGCAAATTAGTTAGATACGCCCCGTAACGTTACATGTACGATGTCCTTAACGACGTCGCGATTACTAAAGACGGAATACTGACATTTTTGTAATCAAATCGGAAGGAAATGTCATATGATAAATAGAATCTTGCATTCGTGCTCGTGCATTATTGAATTTATTAAACGCGTTGAGAAAAGCCTCGCATTTTATCCCTTTACCTCAACTCGTATTATAAATTCAATGATACATGAACACTCATGTAAGATCTCTATTTAAATCTTAATTTTGACGACAGAGATTCGACCTAGGTTTCCTAATATTGCTTCAAACTCTAACAAACATATCAGAATCGTCATAATGTTTCCATCGACCTTCCTAACCACTGATATGCACATTAAAAGGAAACGTTCATAAATAACAAACATACCACCATCCTCCATAGAAAGGAGACGACCATACTATGTCCGAAACTGATATCACATAATAAACACCTTTGTCAATTGCAATCATGGCATATATGAGCGTGTTCGAAAAGTATCCGGCAAAAAGGTTCTTAACTTATTTATTAATGCGAATATTAGGATAAACGTTTCACAAGTGATAATTTTTGATATACTTTAGACAAAATCCAAAAGAACAAAATGATACAAATGCACATCTACAGTCACTATGGCGACGTCGGGTAACGTTGAGAGGGGCAACGCCAGGTAACATTGAGCGGGACAACTTACTCATGAAGGAAAATGGTATCTGCAAAAAAATTACTGAAACAGTTCGATGTTACATCTTTTCGAAATGTTCCCCTTTACATGATACACACTTCTCCTACCTAAGTATCCATTTGTCAATGTTCTTGTGGAATTTTGCGGCTGGTTTCCCGTGGGTAGGTCATCAACATCATCACAACTTCTGCCGCGCAGCTCTGATTTCAAGGTTGGGAATAGCCAGAAGTCGCACAGACCTAGATCCGGCTTCACGGTCTCAATGCTTAACTCTCTGAATGTTGCTTTGATGACTTCAGAGGATTGGGTGGTGCGCTGTCATGGTGTAAAAGGAAGCAATCGTCCTGTCTTTTCTTCTTCTTCATTACTCGTACCAGATCACGCTTGGTATCCTGAAAAGATGGTACAGTTATCGGATCCAATGCTTTTATCATGATATCGAATATTTACTACAACAATAAAATATATTTAGAACATATGGCAGCAACATTCGACTAAACATACCTTCAAATAGTACTTTGCTGTAACTGTCTGACCTGCAGGCATCGCATGAAACAGTATCACGCCTCTCGAATAAAAATGAAAATAAGATGGATATTGCCTTCACTTCTATTTTGCATATCAGAGCTGATTTGTTTGTGCGGTGTGATGGCTGTTAAAGGTCTCCCTTTACATGAATTTAATGCTCTTATTTTTCAAATCCTCAGGGATTGCTTTTACAATTGCTTTTCTGGGCCCATCGGAGTCTAACTGTTGGTTTTCTTTTGCTCCAGCATTTCAGTTGTTTCTTGCTGTCCAGTTCTCGTCGTTTCGTCTCTGTATTTGCTTGATTTTTTGTGTCCACGGAGATGTCGCACTGATGCGTTAGGAGGCCTTCATGCGGACTCAACAAATTATTTGTCTAAATATCGACGGAAGTAAGGGCGAGGATTGTGGCCACGTAAAATCGATTTAAGCCTGCCGCCCACCCCCACCCAGTGGAATTCATTTCACTGACCGTTCCAAGGCGGTTCTTCTGTCGCGTTTTCTTTTGCTATTGTTTGTCTTTGAGTGTTTATATCGCTTATATTATTTTGTTTTGGATAGCCAATTGGCCATTTTATGGTAAAGTAACTGTCCTTTTGGTTTTCCGCTATTGATGTTTCCATTAGCATCTGTTGTTTCACGTTTGTGTTTGTTTTCCGTTGGTGTCACTGATGGGAGCTGTGGGTTAATTATATCGTTTCCTGATCATTGCCTTCACTTCTATTTTTCATCGGCTGTGATTATTGAGTTCATGAAGCGTTACTGATTAAGAAATGACTTTGCAGCTTCTACTATCAGATGTTTCTGTTCAATTGTTAGAATTCTGGTTATCAAGCGAGCACAACCCTTAGACAAGCCGAACTCTCTAATGACAATCGAATGCACTGTAGATGCTTTCGCCTGTGTCTCTTATTGTAAATAAAAATCAAAAATGAGTTCCTTTAAGAGCAATGAAAACATTCGTAAGAAAGAAGATGGGTCATACTACGTAGCCTCCTATCACTCAACAGCAACTCCATTTTCTTGACATCATGCTGGGACGTTCAGATCTCGGGCGGTTAGTAACAACGTGCGAAGGAGAGTTTTTGAATACGCTGAACCACTCGTATACGCTGGTTTTCTTCATTCAACTTGAACCGTAGGTATCCGAAATCATGGAGAGCACCACCGATTTCATTTTACCCATTCGAACACAAAACTGTATGGAATACCGCTGTTCAATTGCCATTTTTGAAGGCAGCTGTGCTCGCCCAATACTAAATGTCGGAACAGTCGGAACGGAACAGAATAAAATGGTACGGTATAGGCGGGACGGATTTAACGTCAAGTGTCCGCCCGTGACCATGCCGGCGTAAGCTTTTGCAAAAGGGTGCGGAAGCATCACGTGGGATTTCAACTGATTTTTACGTTGGAAACATGCTTTTAGCTCTCTAAAGGCACCTTTAGATCTTGCGAATTTCAAACGGATTGTGTACCAGAGCAATTTGTATCATTTTGTTTCTTTTGAATTACAGTAAAATAGAAGAAGAGACAATGATCAGGAATCGATAGTAAAACCTGTCTTGGTGGTCACCTCTATTAAGCACGCAACCTGTCTTAAGCAAGCAGGCATTCAGTTCCTGAATAAGGAAAATGCATTAAAATTCACCTGTTTTCTTAAGCAAGCCGTTTTTGAATATCCCATAGGTGCTTGCTGAATACAGGTTGGACGGTATGTGCATAGAATATCAAAGTATCACTTGCAACTATTTTATCCTAATAGTCGCATTTATAAATAAATTATGAACTTTTTACGGATACATTTCGAACATCACATTGTTTTTGTCTGTTTGTTTGTATTGTTTGTATTGGAGTTTATCGGCCCAGTCAGCACTTTTTAAGGTCATTTTTGAGCCGGTCAGTTAACTTATCCACACTTTTCCTGGGCAGGCTTATTATTGGAGTATAACTGTTGGTTTTCTTTTGCTCCAACATTTCTGTTGTTTCTTGCTGTCGAGTCCTCATCGTTGTTTCATCTCTGTGGTCGTTTGATTTTTGTGTTCACGGAGATCTTGCACTGATGAGTTAGGAGGCCTTCGTGCGGACTGAACACAATATCTGTCTTAATCGTGACGGAAGTAAGGGCGAGGATTGTGGCCACGTAAAATCGATTTAAGCCCCCCCCCCCCCCCCCCCCCCGCCAAGTGGAATTCGTTTCCGCTGACCGTTTCAAGGCGGTTCGTCTGTCGCGGTTTATTTTTGTTATGGTTTGTCTTTGGGTATTTGTGTCGCTAATATTATTTTTTTTGATAGCCTTTTGCCATTTTGTGGGAAAGGCTGTCCGCTGTTGGTGTTTCCGTTGGGGTCTGTTGCTTCATTTTCGTGTTTCTTTCCCTTTGGTGTCTCTGATAGGAGCTGTGGGTTATTGTATCGATTCGTGATCATTGTCCCTACTTCTATTTTTATATGTAAGTGTTTACCGGTACAGTGCACATTCTTTCGCAAGAAACTGACAACTGCCCTTGTTGAAACAGCAGAAGGGAGAGAATGACCGTAGAAAATATTTCATGATCAATCTACCAACACCCCATTGAATAGAGGATATTTATTTTATTTAAATGAATACCAAACATGTTTCATCGAGTGAGAGAGAACATAAGAACTTTCCCGAATGCGAAGCACCAGTGACAATTCTGTTGTTTTCAACACACGAGATGAAAGTATTTGTTTTTCTTTTATTTTGTATATGATCGGAGTCTAACTGTTGGTTTTGTTCCAGCATTTCAGTGGTTTTGTGTAGTCGAGTCCTCACCGTTGAATATTATCTCTGTGGTTGATTTTTGTGTTCCGCTACACTGATGAGTTTGGTGGCCTTCATGCGGATTCAACAAATTCTTTGTCTAAATTGCGAAGGAAGTAAGACTGCGTAAACTCGATTTAAGCCCACAGTGGAATTCGTTGCACTGACCTTACCAAGGCGGTTCACTGTCGCGGTTTATTTTTGTTATGGTTTGTCTTTGAGTGCGCGTATCGCTTATAATTCTTATTTTGGGTAGCCAATTGGCCATTTTGTGGGAAAGTAACTGTCGGTTTTGCTTTCTGCTATTGATGTTTCCATCAGGGTATAGTTATCTCATGTTTGTGTTTCTCTCCCTTTGATGTCTCTGATGGAGCTGTGGGTTAATTTTATCGATTCCTGATCATTGCCGTCACTTCTATTTTTCGAAAATAATAAGGTCAGATATAATGTCATTTTTATCAGACTAGATTTTTTTCAGACTAGATTAAGTATAAAATAAATAAATTTGGTTTTGCTCAAAGTCATACAGTGTTGGCTTTGCGGTTATAACGACTGCCAACATTCTACAGTTGGTTCGTAAATATAGAAAATGTAATAAATTGTCAATTACAGAAAGATGTTATTTTTTGTTATTGTTTGTGAGTATTTACGTCCTTTGTAATTGTCTGTATATGTTCTATGTGAGGAGACCTACTAGTGGCCCCGGGGCTGTAACCAATCCTCGTTAAATAAATAAAGCATTAAACATGCAACCTAAGGTGTTTTATCTAAATGAATGCATTGATGAAAATAGAGCGTAGAAAAAGACTAGTAGACAAACATAATTTGCTCTGAAAAAGTCTGGATCAGAAACCTTCATTCTGCATCACGAAACCACGTCTATATAGTTTTTATCCCCTAAAACTCCAAGTTTTATATAACAAACTGGGGTTTATATGCAGGTATATACATTTTTTCTTGTTTCTGCTAAACAAAACAGATTGGAGGATCTCGTTTGAACCGCCTCGATGATTGTGGATGCTCTCGTTAACAAACGCCACTCTGAGGTGGTTTTAACGAGCTCCCACAATTTATATTTTGAGCAGATATATGAAACATATCAGATTTCTTTACCTAAAACATTTTTGGTGGTAAAAGTTCAATATATTTGAACAGGCGTGTTTTCATTCTTGCATATGCGTTCATAGTTTTAAAAGGCGAGCTTTACATCACGTGAACAGGTCCGGGGAAATGAAAACCCCCTTCGTGAAATCGATTTAGGCCCCCCAGTGGAATTCGTTTCCGCTGACCGTTTCAAGGCGGTTCTTCTGTCGCGGTTTGTTTTTGTTATGGATTGTCTTTGGGTCTTTGTGTCACTTGTATTATTTTCATTTAGATGGCTTTTGGCTTTCTGCTGTTGATGTTTCCATTAAGGTATGTTGTTCAATGTTTATGTATCTTTCCCTCTTACGAGTATTAGAGCAGAAATAAGAAAAAATAGTTTTACCCCTGTAAGTAGAGGCAGTGATCAGGAATCAATACAATTAACCCAAAGCTCCCTTCAGAGACACCTAAACCATATTTTTACTGTATAAACATGGGGTTCAAGGGGGTCAAAATCATCTAGGCGTATTTTCGTGATGGTCTTTTGCTCTAATGTCATAATGTTGTTGGATCATGAGTTTATCATATCTACCCTGAGTATTAGGAAATCTCGACCCCTTACCAAACCTGTTCTAAAAAGTAGACAAGGGCTCGTGGCAAAGAAACCAAAATCAACAAGTGTGTGTGAATTCGGGTTTAACGTCGCTTTCAACAATTTTTCAGTCATATCACGACGGTGTCTGGTTGCGCCAGGGAGCTCAATGCTCACTTTTATAGTGCTGCCTCACTGTAGTATCATGTCCCAGACACATTACATGATACCACACCCAGTCACATTATCCTGACACTGGGTCGACCAGTCCTAGCTCTACCCAGTAAATCTGAGTGCCAAGCGAGGAGCAGCTAGTACCAATTTTAACGATTTTGGTATGTCGCGGCCCGGGATCGAACCCGTGACCTCCCGTTCCCCGGAGCGGCCACTCTACCAACTGAGCTATCGGAGCCGGTCAACCAAAATCAGCAAGTCCCTCAGTCTGTGGGAACCCACTTTATATAGAAAAACGTTGGTTTTACCCGGGTATATGTATGTATTAGATATCTTATTCCTGCTTAAAAGATCGGTTGTAGGTACTCGTTTAGGCGATCCTTACAAGCACCAACTGTCTGTAAGTAGTAGAAATAGTACAAATAGCAAAACTTAGCATCAGAAAAAAAATCATTCGAGTGTCATGTAAGATATTATTTTCTAACATACCAACGTCAACGAGATCGAGACATTCCTGTGTTTGCTCGCTAGTAGCGAATTCAACCCCACATTATCACCCAGACGAGACAGAAATCTGTCTCACAGGCACATGCGTACGGGACAGCTCACGCGCGTCTTTACCTCATGACGTTCCAAATTATCGGATTACGTCGGCGTTCTACATTAGCGATGTTAGCTTTGAAACAGCAATTCAGAAGTTCAAACGTCTACAGCTTCGTTATTTCTGAATAAAAACGCGGTATGCGTTTTCTTCATTAATTCAAACGAATCATGTTGGTATAAAACTTTCATGATTTTGTTAAATTTTGGTTTTGCTTCTTTTTTCTCTATCATCCCTGAAGAACGAGACTGTATTCAAATTGTGATATTCTGTTTGTGCAATTAATGGGAGAGAGAAACAAACAGACAAGGTTGTTTAGTGGGCACAGGAAAGCCCAACCCATGTGTCCAGCGACCACGTTGGTATCTCGGCAAAGCCTCAATTCCCACGTGACCGCAGGTACCGACAGCTGGAATTTCTCTTACCAACTGAACAACAATAGTGGATTCTATTTATCTCACATATGACATTACGCAAACACGCCTATACAAATACGTTGCCACCTTTATCGCCGAAAAAATGAAAATTTTATGATGAAAAATTGTGATATTTTTCTTATTTCTGCTCCAAATATAGATTGTGGGTTCTCACGAGTACCCACAATCTATATTTTAGAGCAAAAATAAGAAAAATAAGGTATACCCCCGGAAACCCCAGTTTTACTATATAAAAGTGGGGTTCAAGGGGGTCAAAATTATATAGGCGTGTTTTCATGGTGGTCTCATAATATTCCCGGAACCGAAAAAACTAATACACGCTTTAAAACCCAACTAGCCATAAAAACCCCTTCAAGCTACCTGAACCGAGAATAATATAAAACACAGTTACCAACAGTTGGTACTCCCACACATAACTGGCAGGCAAACGTTATGCATGCTCCGGTATCATATTCATCCTCTTTCGTCCTATTGCTTTGCTTTGGAAAAGTATCGTTCCAAAATCAGTGACTGAGTAAAATTTTCTCAAGGGAATAAGTTACACTTCAATAGCTAACGGGCTGATCTTGAAGAATTGAATTTAAATTTATTTAATCTTAAAAGTGCCAAGTAACTGCGTATCAGACGACAACGTTAACATTTGTTTCAAGTTTGCAAGTTTATTCAGAACAACTACGTCTACACATTGAAACAACAAGGATATCTGAACTAAGTATTACAATGAACAAACTTGGAATAAATATCACACATCCAAATTAATTTCAACTAAATGTTCTGAGGACACATGTAAACCGTATTTTTTTCTTATTTCTGCTCTAAAATATAGATTGTGTATACTCGTTAGAACCGCTTCGATGAGTATGAAGAATTGACGGGGGTTTCTATGGTTCGTATTTAACGACTCTGTTAACGTTATGGTTCGCTTTTTACCAGTAATAGTACCCGGCACTTTCACGTTCAACGTTCACTTCTTTATTGCTCGTGGCTAAATCACCACATTTACATTTAAACATTGTAAACTTAACCTCCAAAAAACGAAAACTTTGTGTTGAAAAATTGTGATATTTTTCTTATTTCTGCTCAATATACAGATTGTGGGTACTCGTTGGAACCGTGTCGGTTCTAACGAGTACACACAATTTATACTTTAGAGCGGAAATAAGAAAAATAAGCTTTCCCCTAAAACCCCCTGTTTTCTATATAAAAGTGAGGTTCAAGGGGGTCAAAATTATATAGGAATGTTTTCGTGATGATAAAAGTGGGACGTAAGACTCACATGACGAAGTTTACATTATCGTTTATAAATAAAGAACACAAACAGTGTCGGGCAAATTAGCTGATATCAGTGGAGAAGATTTCTCTCGGATTTGTGAAAGCAAGCGATGTTATGATACTAACAAGGGATGGATCCCAATAAAATCAATTCGTTATTTCCTAGAAATGACAAAACAGGCAACTTTCGTCACATTGGGAGAGAATTACCGAGCAAATATAGAATTAACGCCAAAACTAAGTAGATAATGGAATCGGTAATATGTTTATCGGACTTTATTAGCACAAGAAGATCAAGTCAGATTTTAACGAATCAATTAATTGCGATGCGTCTGTGACTTGGAATCATATAAGGTTGTCAGCTTGTGAACCGATACAACAAGGAGTGTAAACACAAATGAGCGTCTTTTCACGTCCTTGTATTTGCACAATATTTCCCCATTTCATCAAGTTAACAAGTTCGTGAAATGAACACCCCTCGAAATCCCCTTTTATATAGAGACAACTGGGGTTTACAAGGGTATACAATCTTTTGCTTATTGCTGCTACAAGACATAGGTTATTGGTACTCATTAGAACCGCCTCTTTGAGGCGGTTCTAACGAGCATCCACAATCTATGTTATGAGTTTAAATAAGAAAATAATCGCACATTTTCATCAGAAAAGTAGCCATTTTGGGGATATCAAAATGCATGTTGTTACAAGGGTGTGTTATCGTAATGACCACTGCATCTCTGATCATTCAGCTTTTTTATTTAAGTTGTTTGTTTGTTTGATTTGAAGTTTAACGCCCCTGTCTACACTGTAAAGGTCATTTTAGAGACGTCGCTTCAAATTTTGTGGGACTTTTATCCTACATTGAGATGTAGCCCTGCCGCCCAATGAAACTAATAGGGTTTATAACCATGGACGGGCCGACACGCACCGCATTGCCTGGAAAGGCTTAGATCCTCTAAACGGTTTACCAGTACTCGTTTGCGGGTTGGTTTCAGCTCTGCGTGGAATCATCAACCAGCCCATCTATTTCTTCAAGCCCCGATGGGCGTGGGCAAGCTTGTTTCTATAAACTGTCCGATCTGATATTCCTGGGGCATACAGTGAAACTTCTAAACCTCGAACACGGATGACTCGTTTACCTTGGCTAATTCGAACTCGCTATTTAGTCCTGGTAGAATCCTTCCAATACCTCCAGATATCTATATATATTTTTTATTTAGGTAGGTTTTCCTGATTTTGCTTCTGAAAAGGTATGTTGTGTTTACTCAATAGAATCGCCTCAATGAGGCGATTCTAATGAGTTAACACAATATACCTTTAAACTAATGGAGATTGTAAAGATATCTGTTATTCCACACGCTTTGGCACTATGGATAAACCTCAGAACTTCAAACGACCCCTATCTGGAACCGTGAAATATGCATGGTTCTAAAGGTATTAGAGTTATTGAAGTTTGCGTGTACTTAGTTTCAGATGAACAATAAGACAGGATGCATTGACAGACCGAAATGACTTTCATGTTGTTTTGTTTGCTTGAATTGGTCTTTTTAGTCACCTTCAACGATACTTAGGTCATTTTGTAGACGTAACTTATAATTTTGTGGGAGTTTTACACGACAGTGAAATGAAATGATATCATCAACTCAATGTTGGGTTGAAGTCCCCCAAAAATGGAAGCAACGTCTCCAAAATGACGATTCTAGTGTTGACGGGGATGTTAAACCTCAAATCAAAGACAAAACAAATGAAATGGTATCTAAAGCTCTACCACCCAAACAAAACAATAGGGTTTATACACTGTGATGGTCCCGCACGCGCCACTTTGCCTTGGCGGCTTGGACCTCCTAGGCCGGATTATTTTAAATAAAGAAATTACTAACTTACTTACTTACTTATTAGCATTCAGCTACGGTCGGTTCAAGCTCTGCGTGGAAGCGCCATGCAGCCCAATGTATTTTCCAAGCCCGAGTGAGCGGGGATCCTCATTTAGGGGATGACAGGAAGTGTCGATGCTGTAACTAGACAAAAATATAGAATCGTTATTTCACTCAAGTGTCATTTGCAAAACCTTTCGAACATCTCTCGAATGAAGGAATTCGATAAAACGTGCAAATGTTTCGCAAGTCAATATCCAGTATTTTCAGAATTAATTTCACGTATCTCCAACGACGGCAAACATGCTTCCATTTGATTGATAGCCATTCTTGTTGCATATCAGCACACTGATGTAGTTTCTGAAATAAAGCTCAATTCAATTTATTTTGTTGTCTAACGTTGCAGACTATAAGAAATAAGATTGTGCCATGACTAGATGCTGCTTTAACCTTTAACCTGCTGAATATTCATTTAAGCCACACCCATTTCTGTCTATCAACCAATCAAATTACTTGATGTAATTTACTGCTACAAATTCATAAACTAAATGCCAAACAGTGTAGATCCTGATCAGATGGCTTCTTCAGAAGCCATCTGATCTGGATCTACACTGTTTGCAAAGATAGGGGTTGTCGCCTACAGCAGGGTAAAGGTTAAAGATAATGTCTTTAGGGGAATGGGTGCACCTTCAGAGGAGGCAACTCTTGCAAAAGTATTTCTGTCTCCAATGTCAATAGGGGTCAACTCTTAAACGAAAAAATGCAATAAGGAGCAAATTCGTCTGCTTGTCGTGGTCAGCGCTGGAATGATTAAACGTGTTTAGAAGGTGATGACCTTTCAGGTCTCACCTTCTTATGGCAACACTCAGGGAATTCCCTTGATACCGCATCACTCCTTTTTCAAGAAAAATAGGTCCTCATAAATCGGTGAAGAGATGCGCTTGTATCATTTGATATGTGAAAATAATATGCAGATTGAAATAAAAACTGTGGATGCAAAATACAGAAATAATGAACTTCAGAGTTAAATATCATAAAATTGATCTCGATTTGAAATTGCTCTCGTTTTGCAGCTGACCTGGCCTAGTTATTAAGAGCGAGTTCGGTTGACTTTCTAGAGTTAACTATAGTTACACCAAAACACGGGGGATATGGCTCGTGCCGCACTACTAGAGTTAACATGAGTTCAATCAAGCTTGCTTTGGGATTTGGGAGTTTTGTCTAGCAAGAACAAAACCACGACGACAGGGGGATAATAGTAGGTTAATTAAATGAATATAAACTTATTAGAAGGTGATGCCCTTTCAGGTCTCACCTTCTTATGTCAATCGACACTGGAGCCCACCTCGATGACGAATAACTCCTATGCTTCAAGAAAAATAAGTCTCCATATATTTATCAATAGACGCGCATGTATCATTTGATAAGTGAAAATGATGCTGATTGTCAAACTGAGGAAGCCAATTACACAAACAACTAACTTCAGAGTAAAATGCCATAAAATTAACCCTTTGGTTCAAATTGGTCCCGATTCGCAGCTTTGTCATGACCTAGTTTGCTTTGAGCGAGTTCAGTTGACCAACTAAAGTTAACTCAAGAAAAGTAGGGGAGACAGTAGGCTTACTCTTGTACAAAATTGTATAATGACTGTATCACCCCACGCCCCACTTTTCGATCCCACAATTAGAAGCGACAGGAAGCATCAAATTTCATTTGATGCGTCACCAGTAACGATTCAGATTCAGAACTCTACTGACGTCAAGAAAATGTCATCGTTTGCCCTCCGGTAAATCGAAAGTATAAAAATGTTTTCAAGTTGGACGTGATTTTTCCAACACGTGGCCAAAATTTCAAAAAGTTGGAAATAATCGATTTTCGGATTGCATTTAACTTACAATTTTCCACCTTCCACCGTAATCGTTGTTACTTGGCAAGGCTTCCATCTCTCATACCAAGCTAACTCTCGCAGTCGCAATATTCCTACATGGCGCGTTTTGGTGCAAGTCAACTCTTGTTAACTCTAGTACGTCAACTGAACTCGCTCAAAATCTAGATCGCGGATTAATAATTCAATGAATGAGTTGACAGCATGAATGGAATACTACGACTTGCTATACTACAGATAGAGCGAAGTTTTGTTTGTTTGTTTGATTTGAGGTTAAATGTCCCCGTCAACACTGTAAAGGTCATTTTGGACACGTTGCTTCCAATTTGGTGGGACTTTTACCCGACATTGAGATGAAATGACCTCTCAAGCCCTCTCGCCCAATGAAACCAATAGGGTTTATTAGCATGGACGGTCTGCCTCGCACCGCGGTTCCTGGACAGGCTTAGATCCTCTAAGCGGTTTACCAGTACTAGTGTGCGGGCCGGATTCAGCTCTGCGTGGAAGCATCATGCAGCCCATATATTTCTTCAAGCCTCCATGGGCGGGGGCGGATAAAGAGAAGTTACCTTCACTGTTGCATTTGTTTTGATTTGAGGTTTAACGTCCCCATCAACACTGTAAAGGTCATTTTGGAGACGTTGCTTCCAATTTTGTGGGACTTTTACCCGACATTGAGATGAAATGACATCTCCAGGCCTTTCGCCCAATGAAAGCAATAGAGTTTATAAGCATGGGCGGTCAGACTCGTGCATACCGCTTTGCCTGGGTAGGCTTAGATCCTCTAAGCGGTTTACAAGTACTCGTGTGCGGGTCTGATTCAGCTCTGTGTGGAAGCATCATGCAGTCCATATATTTCTCCAAGCCCCGATGGGGTGTGGGGGGGGGGGGGGGTGGGGTTGGGGTGCGATTCACTGTTGCATGGATATATTTGTGAACCATCTGGAAAATATAACTTTATAACTTAAACTCCTTTAACGTTTAAAGTACGGGATAATACACATTTATTCCGGGCGGTGGGCGCTTGTTTTTTTTTAGCCGAGGTCAGAAAATATCAGATTTTGTTTCCTCTATTTCTGTATCTGAATATTCCCCTGTTTTTACTGAGGTGTATTTGATTTGTTTGATTTGACGTTTAACGTCCCCGTCAAGACTGTATAACGGCCCCTCCCACCGGGGCTTGAGGAAACAGATTGGGCTGCATGATGCTTCCACGCAGAGCTGAAATCGACCGAGCACGAGTACTGGTAGACACCGTAAAGGTTCGGATTCTAATCCTGTCCAGGAAAGGTGGTGCGTGTTGGACCACCCATGCATATAAGCTGTATTGGTTGCATTGTGCGGCAGAGGCTGAGTTGCCATTTCATCTCAATGTCGGGTAAAAGTCCGACACAATTTGAAGCGATGTCTCCAAAATGACCTATAAAGTGTTGACGGGGCGTTAAACCTCAAATCAAACAAACAAAACTGTACCGACGTGCTTCGAATTTCGTTGGACTCTTACCTAACATTGAGATGAAATGGCATTTAAAGCCTTGCCACACTATGAGCGAGTCCAATGGACTTTCCGACTTCAAATCATAGCCCTGGGGCCAAAAATGCCCCCGCCCCGAGGCACTTTGGTTTTATACTGACTAATACAGGGAAACCCTTTGAAAATCTTCTTGTCAGAAACCAGGAGGCTGAGGTGTTTGATAATTGATATGAAGCTGCGTCTAGTGGACCTCTATCAAGATTGTTAGAATTATAGCCCTCTGACCAAAAATGCCAAACCCCTGTAGCCCACTGGTTTTACATAGACATCTCGGGGGAAAATCTTCAAAAATCTTCTTGTCTGAAACTATAAGCCTCAGATCTCAGATATTTGATGTTTGGATATTTGGTATGTAACTTCGTCTTGTGAACCTATATCAAGAGTTTCAAATTATAGTCCTTGTGCCAAAATCCCCCCCCCCCCCCCCCCCCGGTGCCCTTTGCTCTTACATTGGGATATATAAGGAAAATCTTAAAACTTCTCTGTAAAGCCCAAGGCCCAGGTCTTTGATATTTGTGAAGATTTATCTAGCAGACCTCCACCAAAATTGTTCAAATTATAGCCTATGGGTTAAAAATGGCCCTGCCCTGGGGCCCACTGGTTTTATCTTGACTTATATATGGAAAACCGTTAAAAAGCTTCTTATCTGGAACTAGAAGGCACAGGTCTTTGATATTTGGTATAATGCTTCATCTGGTTGTCCTCTACTATGCTGTGTAAATTAAAGCCCTTGGACCAAAGGTTGCCCCGCCTCAGGCCCCACCGGTTTTACATAGCCATATATGGAAAACCATTAAAATGTTCTTCTAAAAAAACCAAGGCCCAGGTCTTTGATATTTTGCTAGAAGTTTCATGCGGATGACCTCTACCAAGATTATACAAATCAAAGCCCTGGAGTCAAAAACGGCCCCGCCCCAGGGCCCACTGGTCTCACAGACTTACGTACTGAAAACCTTTAAATACCTTCTCGTCTGAAACCAGAAGGCCCAAGTCTTTGATATTTGGAATGAAACTTCCTCTAGTTGCCCTCTACCAAGATTGTCCAAACTATAACCCCAGCGGGTCAAAACTGGACCTGCCTGGAGCCCAATGGTTTTATATAGGGTTAAGACTGAGCCGATTAATCTCCTTCTGCTGCACCCTCAATGTCCATAAGGTGCCTAGACAGTGACATACAAGTCAGCTCTGTATTGTCAAAGGGAACCACTGACACATAACCATCCTCCCTTTGTCACCATGTGGCAGTATTAGTAAAACTAATTCATTTCCCTCTGTTGCACTATAGGACCTGCCTGACTCTCGATGCCCACAATGTTCACAATATGTCAAGATAGTGACATACAAGTTAGCTCTTTATTGTCAAAGGGAACCAATGGCTGTCATTTTACAACAAGTCTTGCCCCCCCCCCCCCCCCCACCTCCCACCCCCGCCAATTGTCACAGCGAGGCATTGTAAGTTAGACCATTACGATAACTCACCCGTGAGACAGAGCATTTGTCACATCCCCAAAACGGCTAGTTTTCTGATGAAAAACCTTGATATTTTTTATACTAATGTTCAAAATATAGGTTGAGGGTACTCGTTAGAACCGCCTCTGTAAAGCGTTTCTAACGAGTACCCACAACCTATGTCGTGGAGCAGAAATAAGAAAAACAATGTATACCCTCGTAAACCCCATGCAGTTTTCTCCATACAAAGGGGGTGGGGGTCATTGAACGGATTTGTTCACGTGATGCTGAGCAAATTCATAACCATTCACTAGGAACTGACCCTCAATGTCCGGAAAATGTCCAGGTAGTAACATATAAGTCAGCTCTTTAGAAGGGAACTTTGAAAAGACTTCATCCTCATGCAGAAAGAAAATAATTTTGGAAGGAATGTTCCATGGGTGACCCTCTGACAAAGTTGCCCATAATAGTTTCGCTCCACTGAACATAAAAGCCACCAAACGAAACAATAAGACTTCTAATAATTACGATAACACACCCATGCGAAATAGTGCATTTTTAACATCCCAAAAATGGCTATGATATTTTTCTTAACAATGATCAAAACATAGGTTGTGGGTGCTTGTTAGAACCGCCTTAATGAGGCGGTTCTAACGAGTACCCTAAACCTATGTCTTTGAGCAGAATTATGAAAAATAATGTATAAACCCCCACCCCCTAACCCCAGTTTGCTCTATATGAAGTGGGGTTTAGAGGGTTCTTTATTTCACGGACTTGTTCACGTGATGTAGTACTAAATAGGTAGACTGCTTTTGAAATAATTTCACAGGAATGTTCCTTTGGTCACTCTTAACCAAAATGGCTCAAACCATCCACTCCACCTTTTATTACCTATCACTTTATCTGTACAATAAGGATCAGGTGAGCGTTCCAGGGCCATTATGCCCCTCTTGTTTAATCCAGGTTTCACTGGGTCGACGGACGTCTTTCAAACACTTGACAAAACATAGCAACCAACAAACTTTTAAACTTTTGATCGAAGCCTCAGATAAAAAACCAGTCTGTGTCCCGGAATATTGGTGTTAGAAAGCCATTTGCTACTATAACGTATAGTGTTGAGTAAATTATTATCCCCACGTCTTTTCGAAGAAAAAGTGGGGATATTGTTATCGCTTCCGTCCGTCCGTCTGTCCGTCCGGCTATCTCCTCCTTACATGATGAGGGCGTGCAACGTCACATTTATTTTTGGCCCCGTCCCCAGGGGCCTTGAGGAGGGGTCAAAAGGTCATATATCAATTAAATTCAATTTCAAAGTCAATTTTATAGATTTTAAAACCAAACTTTGCATAAGTAATGATTAATTATATATGTAACACATATTGGACGAGATTTTGGCTGCGACCCCTGGGTCATGCCCAGGGTGAGGGGTTTTTGGTACTTGGCCCCTATGTAGAAAGCGTGGGGATTTGCGATGGCGCGCCATCGACAGTATTCTAGTCTTGTTTGCTAGAGACTATTATGTAATTGCCTCCAGAATTATTCTCATTGACACAAGAAGGGATTCACAACATGTAGCGTTCGATCCTCAATTTTGTTTTTGACATTTCATTTGTCTGCTCCTCGCGTTACTACAATCATATAAAACCATGACTGTTTTAAAAATAAAAAAACGTAATGAAATGAAATGGCCCAATGTAAAAACTAACAGTTTTCTACCATCACCTTCTATTAGTACTTTCAGTACTTTGATTATATAGTGTAGTTTATATGCTCTTGTCCTTTGGGATTACCGATTCCATTGTTGAGTTTTGAAAATTTTTGAGGGCCACTGATGAGGCAAAATTGGCCGAAACTAGCAAGTCTGGCCTAGAAAAACTTGAACTTTCCATACCTTTCAGTTCTATGATATTACGGTATGTTACTTGCTTCAAAAGGACAACCCTTTTATAGAACATATTAAATGGTTAAGCCCCCCCCCCCTCCTCCACCCCCACCCTATCAAAATAATAATAATAATAATAATAATAATAATAATAATAACAATAAAAAAAAATTGACCGTTCCACTGCGATGCTTCTGATGTGGGTTACTATTGTCTTGGTTTGCATTAGCAAAAATGTCCTGGTAATATCTTCGATTTTGGTTAGCTGTTTGGTCATGTTTGAAAAAAAACGTAAACCGCGAAACGATCAGGAACTGATACAGTCAGATCCCAAATTCTACCCACAATATCACTATGGAAAGAAGTCGAAACATGAGTGACGACAGTAAACAAAACGGACCACGGGTAAACCTTTCCCAAACAGCAATGTACATAACGGGGGAAAGATTGATTGTCTATTTTGTGTCGTCTCCCACAGAAAGGGAGAAAAGAGATAGAAGTGATGGCAGAGGAGATGAACGTGAGGGACAGATGCTAGAGGAAAATGAATGGAAGAATAGAAACAGAAGAAATAACAACATTCTCCTTCTACCCATACCTGCTGCAAGGAAAGCAGAAAGCCAATATCAGTTGGAAGCTCCAGTGACGCAAGATATACGTCACCTTTACCTCACTCAACCACCCCAATGGGGGACAGAATTGAATCACCAACATGACAGACATTAAACTGAAAGGAAATAAGTAACTAAAATGAACAACCAAAATCATCGAAGTAACAACATATATATTAGGGAAAGAATTAGAACCAGCAACACAAAACATGAAGGAACCGCAGCAAAAGCACCCACTTGGAACGGTCAGTAAAATTACGGATGGTTTTAAGTTAACTTTGCGGGATCCCAACCCCCACCCTCTATTTCACAGGCTCAAACAAGTATTTGTTTGGTCCGTGTGAAGTTTTTCTAACTCATCAGTGAATCAAGTCGGTAAACAAAGAAATCACAATTACAGCCAAGTTCGAAGCATGAAAAAATCTGGATTTAAACTGTCCTGTTGACTTGCTAATAGTATTCCTTAAAATTACGACGCACTTTATGTTTATTTGTGCATCTTTCTCTTTGGTGTTTTAGATAAATAGAGGACCTTATATGAGTGTTCATGTATTATGGACATAATTAAACTCGTTGTGGTAAAGTGATAAAATCGTGTTGAGGAAACTGGATAAAATGCAAGGCATCGCCGAGCTTTTTATTCCTTTTACTCAACGAGTTTTAATGCAATTTATTTACGATTTTTAACAACAACAAGAGCTGTCACTATAAGTGAGCCATGCCCCCCTCCCCCCCGGGAGCCAATTTGAGGAAAAAAAGTGCGGACTAATCCACAAACCAACACACAAACCCACAAACAAACAAACAGTGCAAAAACTATACGCCCTCCTACGTGGGAATAAAAATTTAACAAGATTATCGAAGAAATATGAAAGTAGTTCGCGTCACAAGGTTTAAGAACGCATTTTTCAGAAAATAAAGGGCCGCAACTCCTTCGAAGATGACAGGATCAACGTGAAAATTGTGTTAGGCACCCCTTTACCTCACAAGGAATGCATGTGCAAAGTTTCAGCTCGATCGGTGAAGAAATGTGGTAGTAGTTTTCGAACGCGTTTTTCAGAAAATCAAGGGCCATAACTTCGTCGAAGGTGATAGGATCAGCTTGAAAATTGTATTAGGCACCCCTTCACCTCACAAGGAATGCATGTGCAAAGTTTCAGTTCAATCGGTGAAGAAATGTGGAAGTAATTCCCGTCACAAGGTTTTCTTACGCGTTTTTCAGAAACTCAAGGGCCTTGACTTCGTTTCAGGTGATAGGATCAACGTGAAAATTATGTTAGGCACCCCTTCACCTCACAATGAATGCATGTGCAAAGTTTCAGCTCAATCGGTGAAGAAATGTGGAGGTTGTTTGTATCACAAGATGTTTTAGCTTATTTTCGAGAAAATCAAGGGCCATAACTCCAAAACGCTTCATCCGAGCAGAATGAATTTCGAGTTAGCCACATCTACATATCACTGCAAATGCATATGCAAAAATTTAACAGAATTGTCGGAGAAATGTGGAAGTAGTTCGCGTCACAAGGTTTAAGAACGCGTTGTTCAGAAAATAAAGGGCCGTAACTCCTTCGAAGATGATAGGATCAACGTAAAATTTGTGTTAGGCACCCCTTTACCTCAAAAAGAATGCATGTGCAAAGTTTCAGCTCAAAAGGTGACGAAATGTGGAAGAAGTTCGCGTCACAAGGTTTTCGAACGCGTTTTTCAGAAAATCAAGGGCCGTAACTCCGTCACAGATGACAGGATCAACGTGAAAATTGTGTTAGTCACCCCTTCACCTCTCAAGGAATGCATGTGCAAAGTTTCAGCTGAATCAGTGAGGAAATGTTGAAGTAGTTCGCATCACAAGGTTTTTAGCACATTTTTCTTAGAAAATGAAGGGCCATAACTCCTTCGAAAATGATAGGACCAATGTGAAAATTGTGTTAAGCATCCCTTCACCTCACAAGGAATGCATGTGCAAAGTTTCAGCTCAATCGTTG
The DNA here is from genome assembly GCA_963580285.1 of Lucinisca nassula. Taxonomy (NCBI): domain Eukaryota; kingdom Metazoa; phylum Mollusca; class Bivalvia; order Lucinida; family Lucinidae; genus Lucinisca; species Lucinisca nassula. Next base: position 54,820,717 of record OY757010.1, read on the forward strand.
AAGAAATGTGGAAGAAGTTCGCATCACAAAAAAGTGCGGACTTACACACGCACAAACAAACCAAAAAACGGACAGTGCAAAAACTACATGCCCTCCTACGGGGGGCATAAAAATGTTAATATACCGCCATTTGTAAATGCGACGCCGCTAAGAGCGTCATACGTGTAACGTTACGGGGCGTATCTAAATAATTTGCATATTTATTCCACTTGTGAATTATGAATTTATTACATGGCGTTATTTCATTATTTGTCGCGACGTCATATGAGCCCCGCCAAGCGAATTTGTGTCTTCGAGCATTCCGTCATGACAAATTTTAACTGTGCATGCCCAGCCATTCAGAGGGGCCAGGGATATGGCTTTTTGTCTGAAGGTTCCTCTTGATTCACTGCTCGCATAGGCGATAAGTTCCAAAATCGCTTGATGGGGCCCATATGATAAATTATGATATATATAAGATACGTATCGATTCCTGATTATTGCCTTCACAATTATTAAAGAATGTCGTATGTAAGGAATACGAATGTAAGATTTTAGTTTCTATTATTAATTGACCTGTTTTGTTCGGAAGTCACTCGTATAAACACTGAGGCCACAAATTAACAATCATGTCTTTGTGTCAATTAATAAAATTTTCATTAATCAAGTAATTTCGTATTGACCCAGTTACAGGTCCTGGGTCAGTTGTATTGGCCTCGGCCGAGACTAATACAGCTAACCGAGGACCTGTAACTGGGCCTATACGAAATTACTTGATTAATAACATCATATTATATGTTGTAGCTATTATTTAGTAGATAATATCATGTCTAAAATATGATATGACCACACATGTAAATATATAAGAATCTTACACGGGTGTGAGGGGTGGATGGAAACATCCGTCACGAGGATCACTGTCCGGCATCGCGAGACTTGCCGAGTGATGCCGGACAGTGATCCCGAGGGACGGATTTTTATATCAACCCCTCACACCATGTAGGATTCTTTTTATTTGCTTACCTTCCATTTCTGGGCGTGGATTGTTAATACTTCAGTCACTTCGGTTGCCTATATCCGCCATATTGTGATGACACTTCAGTGGTGTTTAGTGACATCACGTAACGTGCTGTGACGTCAGCCTTAACGACGGCGCATAGGAAGTCGTATTCAACCAGTGCATTTATAAAACACGCGAGAATATTCGATTTTAGAACGGTTTTTCTATCCCAAGCTCAAACTATGGATTTCCTAATCTGGTGTGCAAGAACAAATGGGTACTTCTGGCGACTATTGTCATGATGTCGTCCGTGATCACCCTATGTTATCTACCGAAATACGTAAACCAGGGATCGCAGGATCGATCCCGGGCTTCTCCAGACTTTCGGATGAGTCTTTAAACCGAGGTCCCGTCTCCGTATGACCTTAGCTGTTGGTGGGACGTAAAACTAAAACTCACTCACTCACTACCGAAATACTTTTTTTTGCGGCAAAAAAAAAAAAAAAAACGATATAAAATTGTAATACATGTATGATAAACTGAATCTTACAGTCGTGATCATTTCGTATGAAATGATCATATTTATGTCATCTGGCAGTTTCAAATGCAGTTTTCAAATGGAATGCATTTTTCTTACTGATACTTCAAAATATTTTGTGCTCTTTAGAACTGCCTCACCAGACCACTGCGCATAAATATGTGTCGCAGCACAACAATGCTGTATGCCATCGCAACCCCCAAATTTCCGATGATTCCATGAATGTGGAAGTGTTTTTTTACTTTGACAAGAACTTGATCATGCTATGGCGTAAAACTACATGATTAAATTAATCCTAGCAGGCAGTTAAGTATGGCAAGATCAAGTCAGAGAATATTTGATTTATATGGGCTATTCACATGAGCGATAACCCGACCACAGCAATGACAATAAACAGTTGATTAATGAGAATAATTCTCTGAAACTTTCTTAAACTCATGAATAATTGCGGTCTAGCAATTCTGATTGGCCCTTAAACCCCTTTTGTACCAAATGGGATCTTCCTCCTTATATATGGCAGGAGTCCATATCGAAATTAAGGGTTGTTACGTTGTGTTTTCTTCAAAATTGATTTGGAGAAAGGCTGAATCTTTTGCAAACAGTGTTGGCCCAGATCAGACACCGCGTTCTACGGCGTCTGATCTGGGCCTGAACTGTTTGCCAGTTACCCGTTTTGGGGTTTTCCAGTACCAAATTGGTTAAACTACTACATATATTCGAGATTATTTAAAACATTTATACAACAGCCGGCCTCAGCAGCTGAATTGGATTTGTTTGTTTGTTTGTTTTGAGGTTTAACGTCCCCGTCAACACTGTAAAGGTCACTTTGGAGACGCTGCTTCCAATTTTGTGGGACTTTTACCCGACATTGAGATGAAATGTCATCTCAAGCCCTGTCGCCCAATAAAACCAATAGGGTTTATTAGCATGGACGGTCTGCCTCACACCGCGGTTCCTGGACTGGCTTAGATCCTCTAAGCGGTTTACCAGTACTAGTGTGTGGGCCGGATTCAGCTCTGCGTGGAAGCATCATGCACCCCATATATTTCTTCAAGCCCCTATGGGCGGGGCCGAGCTGAATTGGATACGCGTTTAACTGGTGATCAGGTGGTTGCGGGTTAAATACCTGCCGTGTGGGCAGAATTCTTTCTTGGAGACTGATCACGATTTTTTCTACTGTCATTTTCTCACTTCCGCTGATTCAAAAAGCCTAAAATCCACTTTTGCCACTGTCGCACAAGACTCTTTCCTTCTAAGACAGCAATCAAAGACAAATACGTGGATGTTTGATGATTTATTTGTTGATTAAGATCAAGGCAAGGAAGAAGAAGGGGCATCCTAAAAATAAAAAAAAATGCGCATACATGTATCTACTATCGGATAATAACAAGAATAAGTGATATAGCGCTACAGCTAGCGGTAACCTATATGACATCATTTTAGGATGATAACTGGGTCATTAATGATTGATAAGATGATCGTCATGAAAACAAGTTTCTGGCGAAAGCATCTGCACTGGTTAGCTGGTACTGCTCAGGAAGTGTAGGGTAAACTGACCGACTTTATTTTACCCATTACGATAACACAACCGTGCGACAAAATGCAGTTTTTCACATCTCCAAAATTGCTACTTTTCGGATAATATCCGTGATATTTTTCTTATTTATACTGCAAACATAGGTTTTGGGTGCTTGTTAGAACCGCCTCATTGCGGCGGTTCTAATGAGTACCCACAACCCATGGCTCGGAGAAGAAATAAGAAAACTATTGTATACTCCCGTAAATCCCAGTTTTCTCTATATAAATTGGGGTTTAAGGGGGTGTTCATTTCACGGATTTGTTCACATGATGCTAAATAGTGCTTCCTGGGCCGTTAAAATTCAAACAAACAAACGAAATTCATAAAACAGTGTCTTCCACCATATTAGCGTCCTTCTAATGAACAACATTGTAAACCAGTGCTTCAGCTGAAGTGCACGACCCGCCAGATGCTTTTAGCTTTATGAGTGTTACCAAATATGGGTATGGCGGCCATTTTTGTCATGTGACCTGGACCTAATACGGTTCCCCCAATAAATGCACCTTATCGTAAGGAGCAAAAATATATCTTATACTTTAGTACTGTATTCTGAATCGTTTGCAGGCTAAAATGCATCTTACTTTTCCAATACAAAAGCATATGTGTCAAAGTTTGACCTAGGCACAAAGAATGTCAAGGTCAACCCAGGGTCACCATTTTAGCACTTTATGATGGGCCTACGTCCCAGATGCTATTTATCAAGTTTCGTGGAAATCTGCCCAGTGGTTCTGGAGAAGACTATTTTTGAAGGGTTTTTACCATATATGGCATGGCGGCCATTTTGGTCATGTGACCTGGACCCCATTGAGCAAATTTTGGTTTTACCCATCCCATAGAGGCTCCATATGAAATTTGACTTCAATCGGCCCAACGGTTTCCGAGGAGAAGCAGTTCGAAAATTTTCACATTTTTCGCCTCGGCGAGGCTATACTAAATGGAATGTAATATTTGGCAAGTTCATTGGTTAGATCTCATTGATATCTATCAGTATGCCCACAATTATTTAAATATTCCGATCGGTTAAGTCACTATCACCAATTTTCACAAACGGGTTACGGACGGACAGACAGACTGACAGAATGACACGGTGATTTTAGGGCACGAGGACTGTTCAAATATGAATGCAGGTAGAACGTTTTCTCATGCACTAATGCGAAATTCACCTGGAAATAAATGTCACAGCGTAGAAAAACATTTTACCTATACATTGATACCAAACCTGTTAAAATCCGTCCATTTTAGCCATGTATATCGTTCAATAAACACTGTCTACTCTTGTATACTAATACGAAACATGGTTGGAAGAAGGTCAGAGTACGCGGTTGAAATACGGTCCAATATTAAGAATCGTTGTTTTCTTGGTATACGTTGCAAAGACATTTTTGATGAAATATGTTCGGTTTATGGGCATAATGAAATGTCTTTTCCGACAGTTTTTCGTTGGTGTAAGAAATTCAGCTGTGGGCTAGGCTCAACAGAAGATGCACCACATGATCGTCGGCTGAAAAGAGCAACATCTGCCAAGATGGTTGCTAGAGTGAAAGAAATAGTTGCTACCGATGCACCACTAGACAAATAGCTAGTATGGTTGGCATCTCATTAGGAGCAGCTCATACAATTCTGAAACGAGATTTGAAAATGAGAATGATCGGTGCTAGGTGGATTCCCCATCTTTTGACAGATGAGCAGAAAAAGACACGCGTTCAGTGCGCGAAGAAGTTGCTTAAAAAGTTTCCAAATTACAATGCACAGTCTTTCGCTAATGTCGTCACAGGTGACGAGACATGGGTTCACTTTTTTGAGCCAAAACGAAAGATTCAGAACAAAATATGGGCAACAAAGTATTGCAAAAGACCATGCATTGCAAAGCGGACCATGAGTGTCAAGAAGGTAATGTATGCCATATTCTTTTCAAATCAGGGCCCTGCTATTCAGGTTGCTGTGCATAAAGGCAAATTTGTAAATGCGAAGTTTTACAAGAATAAAGTTCTTCGAAAATTGAAGAAATATTTCAAAGAACCAAGACCCGCAACTGGTTTGGCCAATGTCAGATTGCTACATGACAATGCGTGATCGCACAAGGCGTTCATTGTGCAAGACAATATGAAGCAGGAAAAGGTTGTTGAACTCCCTCCGCCCCCCCCCCCCCCATATTCCCCTGACCTTGCCCCGGGTGACTTTTTTTTTTGTTCCCGCGGCTGAAAAAAAAAATACCTTTCTGGTCGAAAATTTTTACAGCGCAAACACCTCGGTTCTGCAATATTTCAGTGCCTTCATAGTATACCTCGAAAAGACTACCAAAATGCATTCAATGATTGGACCAGAAGACTGAAAGTTTGTATATCTGTTAAAGGGGAATACTTTGAGGGGACAAAATAAATTTTGCATCGAAATCTATCACGGAATCATTTTTATGTGCTTAGTTGCATTCATATTTGAACAGTCCTCGTACTTGCATTCATATTTGAACAGTCCTCGTAATAAGTTATTGCCGTAAGATATTTTTGCTATAACCATTCAACTGGTAATAGCGGTTTTACATTAAAATGGCTATTGCCAACTGGCAATAGCAATTTATACATAAAACCGCTATTGCCAGTTAACTGTCAATAGCCACTTCGTACAAATTAACAATCATCCACACTTTGGTCCAGGTCTGTTGTATGGACCTAGATTTCATGATGATGATGATGAGGAGGAGGAGGAGGATGACGACGCAACATACATGCATACATGTGTATCTCGTTCTATATTTGCTTTAGTTCCTGTCGTAGTTATAACAGATCAACTGAGGGTTGAGAAATACAAGTACATTAGGAAAACATGTCCGTGTGAAAGAATGGCGTCCAGCATGGTGTCAAAAATGACAAATATTAGGTAAAAAAATGTAGCATCTTTCTTATTTTTGCTTTCAACATATATTGTGGGTGCTATTTAATTTAGCCTGGAACGCCTTTTTATGGCGTTATAAAAAGGCGTCTTCAAGCATAACCCACTGGACACATAACGTGAATGCAACGTCATAGCAACTTTTTTTGTAACGACATGATGACCAAAATCTATGTCTTTGAGCCAAAATTAAGCAGATAATGTTTACCCCTCAAACACCCCCTTTACTCTATATAAAGTGGGGTTGAGAGGGGTCTTCGTTTCACGGACTTGTTATCGTGATTATTTAATGTTGTTATAATCTACGTACATGTAGCAGAGTCCAATGTGTATAGAACGCCGTATGAACAGATGTACATGTACTTTGCATCGACGTTCATGTGACTTTGCTTTTACGTCACGTGCTCAGTAGGAATCTACAGCAATATATCACCCCGGTAAACTTCACTTACATAGAGAGATCTGGGTGATACAGGGGAATACATGATTTGTCTTATTTCTGCTCCAAGAGGTAGGTTGTGAGTACTCGTTAGAACGTCCTTACATTTACCCAGAACCTATGTTTTGATTTTTTTTTTTTTTTTTTTTGGTTTTGGTTTTACGGCCCTTTCAAGATTATTTCACTCATATCGAGCCGATCGTTAATCAGAGGTGGGCGAAAACCGGAGTACCCGGAGAAAAACCACCTGACCTTCCGTTGCAGAACATGTGACCCGAGCCAGGCTCGAACCACAGCGGTGAGAGACCTAATGATTAAGAGTCAGCGCTCTTAACCACTAGGCCACGGAGGCCCGTTATGTTTTGATTATTACTAAGAAAAAATACCACAAATTTATCATTTATCTTGGAGGTACGAGTGGGTGAGTGTTTGAATTTTACGTCTCACCAACAGCTAAATTCATACGGAGACGGGACTTCGGTTTAAAGACTCAGCCGAAAGTCTGGAGAAGCCCGGGATCGATCCTGCGACCCCTGGTTTACAAGGCGATTGGATAATCACTACACCACAGAGGCTTCTCTTGGAGGTACGAAAGAACGCACTATGCCCCACGGATGTGTTTACGTAATGTTGCACAAGAACTGAATAGGTGACCGACATAACGTATATATCCGGCTGATCTTCTGCACAGTTAAGATAGAACTGGCGACTCTTGAAATACCTTAGCCATCACATGAGAAAATGACCTTTTACATTCTCCTGGTAAAATCATCACGAAAACACGCCTATATAATTGAAACCCATTTTTATACAGTTAAACTTGGGTTTACAGGGGTAAACCTTTTTTTTCTTATTTCTGCTCTAAAATATAGATTGAGGGTACTCATTAGAACCGCCTCGATGAGGCGGTTCTAACGAATACCTGCAATATATATTTTTCATCACAAAATTTTCATTTTTCGGCGGTAAAATTTACAATGTACATGTGTATTTGCATAGGCGTGTTTTCGTAATGGATGTTCATCAAATGCACGTGCGCAGCGAACAAACAGGAATAAAACACATGACTTCTTGCATGGTTCTGCCTCAAGATCTTCTCTACATGACTGCGGGCAGCAAAGGGTCTGGAGGGACGGCCCATTTAACACTTAAAGGTCATGTCGAGACGATGAGTTTACTCTAACCACCTCGGCAGCCTTATACATAAGCGGTTAATCAGTTAAGAGCACAAACTTATACCCTTCTTATATCAGCGGAAGAGAGAGAATGACCGGAGAAAAGATGTCAAAATCAGTCTCCATGAAAGAATATTGCCTCGGACCCGGCAGATATCGAACCCGCGATCTCCTGCTTGTAATCACAAGTTAGACGCGGATCCGACTTAGCTAGCGAGGCCGGTCCAGAATATATCAGACTCCGTTTTGGCAAAGCAGGCCGATTCTCAGTAAGGATCTATAGCTTTTAGAGATTTTTATGATGAGACTTTCAATCATGGTCCCCAGTTATTAGTCACAGGCCTTACTACAGTCGAACTTCAATGGCTCGAACACCTTTGGGACCTCGAAAATCTGTTCGAGACAGGGGTAGTTCGAGCCACTGAGGTTACTGTCAGGAGGCATAACGAAATACTTTTAGACATCCTTTCGGTGGTCTATAATGAAATGTATGCTGTGTGTACTCATTAGAATCGCCTCATCGAGGCGATTCTAATGAGTACACACAGCATACATTTGCAAGATAAAATACTAAAATCTTCTAAATTATCCCCCACTATTTCTTATGTAGAGGATTTCGCTAGGGGCTCAAGAATGGGTTCGACACATCCATGGTAAACGAGCCATCGGTGTTCGAGCCATCGAAGTTCTACTGTATAAATAAAATTCCCTAAAAGACTGATTTAAAGGTCAATAGCGGATAAACAAACACACACACACACACACACACACACACACACACACACACACACACACACACACACACACACACACACACACACACACACACACACAAAAAAAAAAACAACAACAACAAAAAAAAAAAAAAAAAAACACCTAAACATTGCAATGCGCTCGTTGGCTTGGTGTTAGCAACAAATATCCTTTTTACGAGATTGGCCCCCGCCCATAGGGGCTTGAAGAAATATATGGGCTGCATGATGCTTCCACGCAGAGCTGAATCCGGCCCGCACACTAGTACTGGTAAACCGCTTAGAGGATCTAAGCCTGTCCATGCTAATAAACCCTATAGGTTTAATTGGGCGACAGGGCTTGAGATGTCATTTCATCTCAATGTCGGGTAAAAGTCCCACAAAATTGGAAGCAACGTCTCCAAAATGACCTTTACAGTGTTGACGGGGACGTTAAACCTCAAATCAACCAACCTTTTTACGAGATAAATAGGAAGAAACGTCTAATTTGCAACTTATACATAAGCCAAGTCATTACAAATCCAAGTTTTGCCATTTTCGAACAAAAAGGCGCTGATCAGACTGCGTATCCACGCAGTCTGATCAGCGCATTTTTGTTCGCTGCATTGATAGTACAATGCCTCTAGTTTCTAGATATAAAATTTCAAGGCTCTTGAAATTCTATACTGCCGAGCAGACCGGTTTGTATCTCACCTGATCGGAAACCCCGAAGACAGGTATTTTACGTGAAGGGGCTCATGAATGCGCCCTTATAAAAATCGCATCAGACAATAATTAAATGAGCCTAGATGCAGACAGACTAGAGTGACGGCCTTTTACTTTCGCTCCTGGAAGTATCTTGTGACAAAATCTATTGATAGAGAATAATGATACTACAATCATTCAAGATGAAACGAATAGCTTTTAGAGACATTTCATTTGGAAATGTAAATACGCAATACAGAAAAGGACAAATGCGTCGCTTCGGGCGAAATGGACAAAATTGCAAGTACGGCCCATAACATTACCAGATATGTGACGCGTGGAATCTGCCACAATAGCTTTGAATACTGCATTTCCAAATTGAGGAGAGTCGGTCCTGATTTGTTTGTTGCAAGTTTCACGAAATTCCTGTATTTCTAGCAACCAATGTAGACCCTGATCAGATATAACGTTTTGTGGCATTGTAAATACAGCGAAACTTCATTGACTCGAACACCGATGGCTCATTTACCGTGCATCACGTGAACAAGTCCGTGAAACGAAAACCCCACTAAACCCCGCATTATATAGGGAAAACTGGGGTTCATGGGAGTATATATTACTTGTTTTTATTTGTGCTCCAAGACATAGGTTGTTGGTACTCGTTCGAACCGCCCCAAAGAGCACCAACAACCTGCGATTTTTCGCCGCCGCAATCCTGGCCCTTACTTCTGTCGCGGGTTAGACAAATAGAGCACGAACAGCGTTAATATAAACCAACACACGTACTCCGGTTTGCCCTCTGGAACAAGGACACTCGGCTTTCCAACACAAACAAACAAAAAAAAAAAAACAAAAAAAAAAAAAAAAAAAAAACACCAGCAACATACACATGCAAACGAAATATAACAAAAACTAGAGCCAATGTTTATGAAACACGATGCCCCCAACTGCTTGACCCTAACACTGCTTGACCCTAACACTGCTTGTCCCCAACAGTAACTGGGATATCTTTTTTTATTTGGCTGCAATGCTGAAACTTTAGAAGGAACATAACACAAGAAAAACTGAAGTTAATAAGGTCATTTATTTATCACCCCATACCAGTGTTTTAAGTTACAGGACACTAGCTCATACAGTTTTAGAGATTCAGTCAAACCTGTCTTAGTGTCCACCTCTAATAAGCGAGCAACCTGTTTTAAGCAAGCATGCATTAAGTTCCCCAAAAATGCAAATGCATTAAAATTCGCCTAATCAGTTCATCTACTCATCATCCTAAACCAGCCTGTAAAGTTTCAGGGCAATAGCTCAAACAGATGTTTTAGATATCTTGCTTACAAGCTTAAAACGTGCAAAATTTCAAAGGGGCATAACTAAAGAAAAAAAGAAGAAGATTTTTTGTCGAAAGTTAATCAGTTCATCTTCTCATCATCCCCAACCATTCTGTAAAGTTTCATGGCAATACCTCAATCAGTTACAAGCATAAAACGCAAAAATATTCAAAGGGCCATAACACAAGAAAAAATTTCGGATTTTTTTTCAAAAGTTAATCAGTTCATCTACTCATCATCCCAAACCAGTTTGTAACGTTTCTGGAAAAAAGCTCGAACAGTTTTTGAGATATTTTGCTTACAAGATTTCAAAGTATTATTAGCAAAGGGGCATAACTCAAGACAGGGGCATAATCCTTCGGATTTTTTTCCAAAGTTAATCAGTTCATCTACTCATCATCCTGAACCAGCCTATAAAGTTTCAGGGCAATAGCTCGAACAGTTTTTGAGATATCTTGCTTACAAGCTTAAAAGGCGCAAAAATTTCAAAGGGGCATAACTCAAGAAAGCAAAAAATTGGATTTTTGTCAAAAGTTAATCAGTTCATCGTCTATGATGCATCATCCCCAACCATTCTGTAAAGTTTCAGGGCAATAGCTCAAACAGTTTTTAGTTATCTTGCTTTCAAGCTTAAAACGCAAAAAAATTTCACAGGGCCATAACTCAAGATTTTTTTTTTGATTTTTTTCAAAAGTTAATCCTTTTATCTACATATCATCCCAAACCAGTCTGTAAAGTTTCAGGTTAAAAGCTCAAACAGTTTTTGAGATATCTTGCTTACAAGATTTCAAAGTATTTTTGCAAAGGGGCATTACTCAAGAAAGGGGCATAATCCTGACGAGAAAGAAAAAACAAAAAAAAACACGGGTCAATTATTTTTTCACAAGGAATCCATATATGAAATTTCAAAAAACCTAGCACCTATGGTACTTTAGTTATGCTATGCAGTAAAAAAGCGGGACGGACGGGAGGAGGGACGGACGAACAGGGCAAAACCAATATGCCCCCACAACTTCTTCGAAGTTTGGGGCATAATAAACCGCGACAGAAGAACCGCCTCGGAACGAACGGTCAGTGAAAACGTATGTCACTGGCAGGCTTAAATCGATTTTACGCGCCTGCAATCCTCGCCCTTACTTCGGTCGCGATTTAGACAAATAATTTGTTCAGTCCGCATGAAGGCCTCCTAACTCATCAATGCAACATCACCGAGAACACAAAAATCAAACAACCACAGAGATGAAACAATGATGAGGACTAGACAGCCACTGAAATGCTGGAGCAAACGAAAACCAACAGTTAGACTCCGATGGGCCCAATCAGAGACAGCGCATCAGGCACCAACCAACATTACATAGAATTAAATTCTCTCTAATTCTCAGTGGGTCTTTACGCTGGAACCGTCAAAGAATCTGAGGCCTGGCCCACCGGCGTGCAATTAAAGAGGGAAGCAAAGTTGTCAATAGTGATTGGGTTAACTACCATGCATGCGGTCTGTCGTATAACATTTATGTTGAACCCAATCTTTAGTCATGTTATCGCAGGTGTCAGAATTTATCGACATGAACTACACCTTTTTGCATCTTCTCTTCTCTTGGAGCGACCTTTTGCATCTTCTCATCTGTTGGAACACTCTTTAAATGCGACATGGTCGCATGTGTAATAACACATGGTTTACAGGGGCGTAATATCATGACATCGTTCCTGACAACTCAGTGTTTTCTACTAAAATTCTTTTGGATTCTGAGTCAGCTGCGTCCGCTTTCCATTTGTCGTGTGTTTTCGGACACAAACAGTTAGTGCTTTTGTTTCATTCTTTATCAAGCTAACTGGCGTAATATTACGGGTCTCGGCTGGAAAACAGGAATGGACAGAGCTTGAACGTGCGAACATTCAATGCCATTGCATGTCTCCCTTTGGAAAAATATCCATGAGATCAAACGATATCTTCATGATGAAAGGTATTCTTGCACACAAGATAAGGAAACTCGCGGTTTTAGCCTGGGATAGAAATTCAGTTCTTACCCTGGTGTCTCTTATACATGCAAAGTTCATAATTATAATGCACAAAAATAAAATGTTCAATAAATAAAAATGAAAATTGTAGGTGGTGTTGTGCAAGAAAAAATAATCTTATATGGTGTTCTGTTGTAGATGGGCATTTCCAAGCCTCGGGACAAACGCACTGAGCAGAACCGAGGCTACACCTCGGGATTACCGTGCTGAGCGGAACCTCGGCATAGCCTCGGTTCCGCTAAGCAAGGTCATTTTTGAGGTTGGAAACGTCCATCTACAACAGAACCCCATATCATATTCTTATATTCTATAAAAAACAGAATTGAAAGACAGTGGGACTCAGGAAAAAGACAATAAAATAAAGCTGACATCCCAAGCCATCGAAAGAAGAGGAGTTAGCGATAGGAACTCACGAAACAAAATACGAATGTTAACTCAGCGCCTCTTTATAGGCAACGAAAGGATCTATAATTATTGCACCACCCGCAGAAAAAGCGACCGACTGAAGTCGGTTGATTTTCTAAGAGTGCCCTAAAATCATTCTGTCAGTCTGTCTGTCCGTCCGTAACCCGTTTGTGAAAATTGGTCATAGTGACTTAACCGATTGGAATATTTAAATAAGTTTTGGCATACTGATAGATATCAATGAGATCTAACCAATGAACTTGCAAATATTACATTCCATTTAGTATAGCCTCGCAACAGACATCCCAAGCCATCGACAGAAGAGGAGTTAGCGATAGGAACACACGAAACAGAATACAAATTTTAACTCAGTGCCCCTTTATAGGCAACGAAAGGATCTATAATTATTTCTGCAACAAATTACTGTGCGGAAGAGCTTGACACGAAAAGCCACTGTTTTATGACGTCTCTCGAAAATTATTTGACAAAAGACGGTGAAACATCATGTTCTCGCATTGAAACATTACAAAGGGACATAAACAAGTGTGCTATAGGCAATGGTGGTGGCGGGATTTCTTTTATTGGAAAAAAGGTTGAGAGAGTTGGAAGGAAATAACAAAACTATTGTTGATTTTAGTGTGTTACGAGCGTAGAATCGAAAACGATCAGCTTCAGTGTGTGACTTAATGAGTAATAAATCCCAGTTTGTCGGTCAGTTGTAAGCAGAAAAGTCACTCGTGTTACTCACTCGTAATTTGATCTATTTAATTACTGACCTCCAGTCTGCAATTCATTACTTAACAACTCACTGCTAGAGATTATCAAAATCTTAAACAAGACGTACTTCAACTCATAAAAATAAATGGGAAACTGCAAAATAACGATCGCCTTTGGGCGGTCAGCAGAAATATACTGGGACGGGGTGGGGTCGGGCTTTAACTCAAGAGTTCACGGCTATATAACTCTTGATTTCGGTCTTCTTCGGTCGTTGTTTATTGTTGTTGTGGTTTGTCTTTGGATGTATGTGTTGCTTGTATCTTTCTGTTTTAAATGGCCAGTTATCCGTTTTGCTGAAGGGTCCCTGCTAGCATTCTACATAAATCTACAGCGGGCCGTTAGCGGCCCGTCAGCTACCCTGACGGGCCGCTAACGGCCCGCTGTAGATTTATGTAGAATGCTTACTGGGGTGGCTGTACTTTTGGCTTTCCATTGTGGTCTGGTTGTTTAGTGTTTGTGTTTCCTTCCATTTTGGTGTCTCTGGTGGGAGTGGGGTTTGATTGAGTCGTTCCCTGATCATTGTCTTCGCTTCTGTTTTTCATGCGGACTGCACAAATTATTTGTCTAAATCGCGACGGAATTAAGGGCGAGCATTACGGTCGCTTTACGACACGATTTAAGCTTTCCCCCCCCCCACTAACAATGAAATTCATTTCACTGACCCTTCCAAGGCGGTTCTTCTGTCTCGGTTTATTTTTGTTATGGTTCTTTGAATTTTTGTTTCGCTTGTATCGTTTTTTTTTTGACACCCAATTACCATTTTGTGGGGAGGGGACTGTCCTGATGGCTTTTCGCTATTGATGTTTCCATTAGGGTCCAGTTATTAAATGCTTCCCAGCAGGCACATGACGTAATAGTGACGTCACATCGACGTCGGTACAACGTTATGACGTTAATACAACGTCACATCAACGTCGGTGCAACGTCATGACGTTAAACGGACGTTGATTTGACGTTGTCCTAGCGACGTGTGCCTGCTGGGTTGTGTTTCTTTCCCTCTGGTGTCTATGATAGAAGGTGTGGGTTAATTGTATCGATTCCTGGTCATTGCCTTCACTACTATTTAAAAAAATAAATAAAAAATAAAGACAGCAGATTGGTGCGCTTGGAATGATCCTTGTTCAACAGTAAGTTATAAATGCGAGATTAATGTGCAGATTCCAAAGTGAGTGAGTGAGTGAGTTTTAGTTTAACGTCCCACCAACAGCTAAGGTCATACAGAGACGGGACCTCGGTTTAAAGACTCATCCGAAAGTCTGGAGAAGCCCGGGATCGATCCTGCGATCCCTGGTTTACAAGGCCCAGATTCCAAAGAGTCGCTGTTTATAGAACCTATGTGTCTCGCCACTTAATCTTTGAAAAGTTTTCTAGGACAGCTTGTATGGAAGTTGTTCAGTATTTTGGCGTGCCGCTGGTAAACTGTCCACATTTCGTATGCGTATAGCAGTGGCGGCACCACCACAGCTCTGTAGACGTTCAGTTGTATGTCAAATAAGTTCTAAAAAGGGTTGATTAACACTACTTCATAGTCAACCGAATGTTGGATCCATCGGCGTCCAGTTGTTGGTTTTATCATTATCGAACCCTCGACCTCCTGATAACCAGTCAGACTCGCATCCGACTGAGCTACCGAGGCCGGCAGAGTTGTGTAAGGTGTAGAAAAGATCATATTATGACCAGCTTGATGCAATAAAACGGCCTCGTGAAAACCAAATCTACTTTAAACTTAGGTACCAGCAGTGTCTGCTGCGGAAGTGTTTTGAAAGGCAATTTTATGTAATGTACAGAGCATTTCGTGATGAAGCCGGCAAAACTTTGGAAATACGTTTTTTACTTTATGATACAGATATCCCTGTTTTATTTTTTTTCTGTCAAAAGTTTATTGGCCGAATTAAACACGAGGCCTAACAACATATATTGCTTTTATTCTTAGCAGCAAAATTATTGTGACCATGTGCCACTTTGTTTAATTACTTTACAGAAGTCATGTTACTAAAATATGTGTAAGGCAAGGAGATCCATTATTTCCATTGTCATACTGAGATGATGTGCAAAGATGCAATTGTCAGTGGTTGGTTGTTACTTGTACACATAGTCACATACGCCCACAGGTTGTACTGTTCAAATATTCATGGCAAGATTTAGCCTTAAATATACTCTGTATTTGTGTACAATGGCTTTCTTACCTTAACAAACATCCATAAAAACGTATAGTAATTATTGGTCAGTATTTCCCAAGAATGAAACTGACACTGATTTTGAGTTTTTGTTCTCTGTTGCAAAAGAAATCATTCATGAATGCGGCACAGAATATCGTATGCTGTTCAAGGACATAGACAAATTTTGCTATCAGACAGGGAAAGCAACAGTTTCCTTCCGTCACAGCATGCATACTTGAAATGCATTGGTATTGTAATTGTTGGCGTTTCTATAGTGTCTCATTTTTTTTCGGTTTTATGTTTATTATTATGAGTCGTTTATCTAACGGTAAGGAGCTGTTTAATATTGTCTGTTTGTAAAACACCCACCCACTTACTGAACATTTCTGCTGAATGCAAGTTCATTGTTCTGTTAAAGCACTGTTTTTGCTTGCTTTATTGTTCATTAATAATTACGTTGATATGCAATTTATTATTCAGCTTAGCAAGATTATTGGAGTGTTTGGATAGAAAGTGCATCCTAGTGTATTTACTAAAAATACTTTAGTAGGCTTATGGTGTCTCTGTTGGGAGCTGTGGGTTAATTGTATCGATTCCTGGCCATTTTATGGGAAAGTAACTGTCCTTTTGGCTTTCCGCTTGTTGTTGTTTCGTGTTTGTGTTTCTTTCCCTATGGTGTCTCTGTTGGGAGCTGTGGGTTAATTGTATCGATTCCTGATCATTGCCTCCACTTCTATTTAGAGTACGTACATGCAACACAGAATTCAGCTGTTCATCAAATATTGTATTTTGAATCTTTTTTTTTCACGCATACAAGAAATTGCTGAGCTTGTTTTTCATTTGTGCTGCTACTTTTTCGTCTTTTGTGATTTTCACACCTTTTTTGTATGTAGTGGGAGTCTTTTAATTGTTTGGGTGGACTGCATCTTATTATTGTGGCTCAATCTGAATTTATTTCACTTTAATTACATGAACATTTTAATGTAGTAATTGTTCTTAATATTAAGAGTTATTGTAATGATCAGCTGAGTGATATTCAGATGAGATTTAGACAAGAAGTGTGTGTTTTGTATTTACTTAAAGTGATCAAGTAGTCACATTGTTATCTTTTAACGTATGAAATCATTGTTTATGAAATGCTGTTATTTGTGAGGCATTTATCTTTGTGAAAATGTTTCTTTTTTCTTTTTTGAAGTACGAACAATTCAGTTATGAATTATTATACCAGTAGTATAATGAAGTGTCATTTCAGAAGAAATGTTTTATCTAAATGTCATAGGGTATAGGTATATATCACACTTGTACTGCCTTGCGGTACTAGCCGGCTTTTATAGCGACGCGGTAGAGTGTTGGCCTGTCGGTCTGGCGGACGGGTTCGATTCCCGGCCAGGTGAAAGTGATGGGATTTTTTTTTCAAATGTTACATTTGGCGCCCACCGTAAATAACAAACTTGTGCATTAGAACTCCTTGATAATCATTTCACGTGATTTTCGGACTCCCAGAAATTCGAGGACGAATTTCAATGTGGAGGGGGAGAATCTCACAGGATATAGGTATATAGCACACTTGTACTGCCTTGCGGTACACGCAGGCTTTTATAGCGGCGTGGTAGAGTGTTGGCCTGTCGATCTGGCTGACTGGGTACGATCCCCGACCGGGTAAAGGTCATAGAATTTTTTTCACTTGTTACATAAAAATGTGTTCGATTTCCAAACTGATTAAAATTGGCATCACGTTAACGCCGTATGGCTTTGCCTAAATAACACAAGGGCGGAGAGCAACCACAAATAGTTGATCAGTTTGCCCTATTTAGTTGTGTTTGGCGAAGTAAATAAGTCTGCGGTGGTCTATATAAAGGTGATATTTCCTTCTTTAACCATCACCAATTGTAGGAAATAGAAGTGAAGGCAACGATCATGAACCGATACAATCAACCCACAGCTCCCATCAGAGACACCAAAGGGAAAGAAACACAAACATGAAACAGCAGACCATAATGGAAACATCAATAGCGGAAAGGCAAAAGGACAGTTACTTTCCCACAAAATGGCCAATTGGCTATCCAAAACAAAATAATATAAGCGATACGAACACTCAAAGACAAAAATAAACCGCGACAGAAGAACCCACGAAACGTTATTTATAGGAATGGAATATTGCGTAAGAATCTGCACTGGAATCATGTATTTAGTTTCGCAGATCAACAGATCAGACACAACAGAACGCGGCATCTGATCAGCGTCTACAATATTTTCTTACAGCACTTGGATTTATGGCAAACCACGGCGTCTGGTAAGAATTTACACGTTTTGCTTACAGTACAGGAATGTAAGGGTTAAACGAATTATTAACAGTCTATGCCACCGTTCAGTATCATGTTTTATTTACTATAAAGTCAAAACCCTAGGTACATATTCATAGTTAACATGCAAATTTCCATGGAAGATTTAGCTTTCAGGTAAAGTGGAATTATTCATGACTTTTGGCTTCTAGCGATCTTCCACCTGTTTAATTACACGTTTTGATTTCAACATATATCGAAATACCTTAAAGAAGATCTTTTAATTACTTAATTATTAATCATTATCATTATTTATAATTTGTGTTTAATTATAGGCGTCATCTTACAAACCTTTACTCTGAGTTTATCATTACGAAAACACGTCTATACAAATACATTGCCACCTTTATCGCCGAAAAAATGAAAATTTTATTGTGAAAAATTGTGATATTTGTCTTATTTCTGCTCAAAATATGGATTGTGGGCACTCGTTAGAACCGCCTCATCGAGGCGGTTCTAACGAGTATCCAAAATCTATATTTTAGAGCAGAAATAAGAAAAATAAGGTACACCCCCGGAAACCCCAGTTTTACTATATAAAAGTGGGGTTCAAGTGGGTCAAAACTATATAGGCGTGTTTTCTGTATTTACTAAATATGAACTGTAGTCACATTGTTACCTGTACATATAAATGATTTTTTATGAAATTCTTATTAGACAAATAGAAATACAAAAGAGATAGGTTGACTGGTGTCTGGTGCAGATACAAATACTGAAAACCATCCAGTGGCACAATATATATCTATTAGAAGTATCCTCAAGTGTTATTGACTGCTCCTAGAGAAACCCTGAAAATCTTTGCAGTTTAAATGGACAGTCAGGGATAAAAATAAATAAATAAATAAATAAATAATAAAAAAAAAAAACAGTTAGATTTGAGAGTCATTTATCTCAAGTCGGATAAAAAATCTACCAAAATCTGAAGCTACGTCTAAAATGACTGGTATGTTGTTGATTTGGATGTTAAATCTCAGCACAACCAAAACAAAATTAGACAAAACAAACAGAAAGAAAACTATGCACAGTATTCAAGGGTACATTTGATGATGTTTGTCAGCAAGTCCTTTGTAGTATACTTCTACTAAACAAAATAGTTTGTTTTTGGCCATGACATTATACAAGGGGCAATTATAGTGAACTGTATGTTCTGAAGTAATAATATAATGCTATTAATCAAGTAATTTCGTATTGGCCCAGTTACTGGTCTGAGGTCTGCTGTATTGGCACGAGGCCGAAGGCCGAGGCCAATACAGCTGACCGAGGACCTGTAACTGGGCCAATACGAAATTACTTGATTAATGACAATTTTATTAATTGACGCAATTAAAAACATGATTTATGATTTTTGAATATTGGTTGACCTTGTGTAATATAGGACAATCAATAAATAAATAATAATAATATTATTTTATTAACTTCTTACACAAACCATACTGTTCAGTAGTCAACCACATTAAAAGCTGTAGTAAAGCATTATTACACATGACAGAAACATAATTATCCTATAATTTCACATTTTGCTGAATCTGGACCATCAGTATTCCGTCTATTTGAACAGCACGTTACCGGTTCTCAATTAGCATGAAATTTCATCTACAGATTTCTTATATATATGGGTATATTTTATGCTGAAATGGAGTCTTGACAAAGATTGGAACATGGTAAAAATACATATAAAATTTGAATGAATACAAAGCTTGCAGCTGAAATATGGGGATTCCATTGAAGAAAACTGGATGCCCAGCCTTTATTACAACACACATAAAGCCATTTATGGTATCAATGAACTCAACAATGATAGCATTAATTCATAAAATATTTCAGCATTACATATATAAAATTCTCTTTACTGTAGAAAGGTTTATATCAGAGTACCCTCTGTTTTGGTAGTGTCATCGTATAGAACATAATTTATCATACGACGTTGCGTCTGAGAGTTTAATAACGTCATGTAATATTTTCGATAATCCACTAACTAATTATATACTTGTCTGTTTATTTCAGGTAGCAGTCATCCTTTGGTTCTGATTAAAGTTCTAGAATTTGAAGGAAGATGTTGATCTTCATTTATGACTGCTACTAACTACTAAACAACATGCCGCGATTACAGTGCCCGATAGAAGGATGTGATTGGCAGTCTCAGGACCTGGATGCAGCGTTTGCGGCTGGCTTAACAGCAGCTCTCCAGATCCATGACAGAACCGTGCACTCGACACCAGCCCCTGCGGCGCCGCAAAAGCTGAAGTTGGACCCGCCAACTATCGCTGCCGGATGTGATCCAGACCAGTGGTCAGCATTCACCAGACAGTGGGACATGTATAAGGTCGGGATGGCAATTGCTGACAATGTCCTGCCTACTGCTCTATTCTACTGCTGCAGCCCAGATCTACGTACAGACATAATGCGTGATATTCAGCAGGATGTGGCTACTATGGCAGAGGCAGATCTCCTAGCTGCAATCAAGAGACTGGCTGTGAAAGACGAGAGCATCTTGGTTCATCGCATACAACTGAACAAGATGACTCAATCTCCTTGGACTGGTATCCGGACTTTCTTGGCTAATCTAAGAGGCCAAGCTTCACTCTGTCAGTACAAGGCATCGTGCAAAGAACCCGGTTGTAACCATGTGTTTGACTACAGTGATGAAATCATCAAGGACAACCTTGTTAGGGGTATTGCTGATCCAGAGGTCATGTCTGATTTACTGGGTGACCCAAAGACAGACAGAACATTGGAAGAAACGGTGTCGTTCATTGCCCAGAAAGAACAAGGAAAGCTGACTAGAAATGCAGTTGGTGATTCGGTGGGTGCCATGTGTATTACGCGTTCAAGTTCAAACCCGAGACAACCTTCAGCTCCTGGGCGGAAATGCTGGGCGTGTGGTGGTCCTGCTC
This sequence comes from Lucinisca nassula, assembly GCA_963580285.1. Taxonomy (NCBI): domain Eukaryota; kingdom Metazoa; phylum Mollusca; class Bivalvia; order Lucinida; family Lucinidae; genus Lucinisca; species Lucinisca nassula. Next base: position 54,841,673 of record OY757010.1, read on the forward strand.
ATGGACAGAGGAATGACCGCAAGGCTAGGTCCAAAAACTGTGAAGCTTGGACATTCACATGTGGTAAATGTACAACAAAAGGACATTACACTAAGAATTGTAGCAAGTGCACCACTTGCGGTGAGTGGGGTCACCGTGGCTCTTCATCCAGATCCTGTCCTAAGGGTATGGGCCATAGGAACCCACCTTCTTCAGGTTTGTCAAAGGGATCAACCAAGGACTCGGAACAAGACAGGGTTGGTTACGTCTTCGACCAGCTGTGTGCAACAACAGAACAAGCCAGCGTAAACTGCAAACCTAGTCAACTTACAGCATCCTGCAATCCAAACAGTGCCTCGCCTATTGAACATCACATATTTGATGGACAGTGAGTGGCTAGACCATCAAAACCTCACCCCATGGTACTGGTACGTTTGACACCAATGCCAGAAGAGCACTCGTTGTTTGGATACCCAATGAAAGACACATCCAAACTCAAGCCGGCCACTGTGTCCATGGTTGCTGACACAGGGTGTCAGAGCTCAATAATACCCTTGCAAACTGCAAACAGTCTGGGGATACAGACAAGGGATCTTGTTCCTGTCAAGCTGGTAATGCGCGGAGCTATAAAAGAGGATCTTGGTGTAATGGGTGTCATTGTGGTCAACGTCGCCACCAGAATGTCGGATGAGTCTATTCGATCAACACGTTTGCTATGTTATGTCTCCAATGCCATGGAAAAGGCTTTCCTTTGCAGGGAAGCACTTGTCTCTCTTGGGATAATTGCCAAGGACTTCCCCAAGGCAACAGCCATAACAAACCCAGATGTCACAGCCTCAATGGACAGTTGTGAAGAGGTTACATGCTCCTGCCCAAGACGTCAACAGGAACCACCTCCTATGCCCACATCTTTACCCAATGGCTTGAGTGCAACTGAAGATAACGTGGAGGCCCTGAAACGGTGGCTACTTGACTACTATGGCGGGACAACCTTTAATGTGTGTGAACATCAGCCACTACCACTTATGAAGTGTGAGCCTCTCCGACTGCATGTTGACCCAAATGCAGTAGCAGTGGCTGTCCACAAACCAGCACTCGTCCCAATTCACTGGCAGGACCGGGTATATGCGGATCTTGAGAGAGATGTTCGTATTGGCGTTCTTGAACGGGTTGATCCAAATACCCCCACAACATGGTGCTCCAGGATGGTAGTTACCTGCAAAGCTGATGGCACCCCAAGACGTACAGTTGATTTGCAACCTCAAAACCGTCATTCTGTCCGCCAAACCCATCATGTACCAAGCCCCTTTCATTTGGCAGACCGAGTTCCACAGGGCACGAAGAAAACTGTAACAGGTGCGTGGAATGGGTACCATTCTGTACCTATCTGTGAAGAAGACCGACACATCACCACATTTATTACACCATGGGGGCGCTATAGGTACAAGGTGGCTCCACAGGGATTCATGGCCAGTGGAGATGCGTATAATCAGCGCTTTGATGCCATCATCGCAGACTTCAAAAACAAAGTCAAATGTGTTGATGATACATGCATGTGGGAAAACTCCATTGAAGCAGCTTTCTTCCAGGCGTGTGAATGGCTTGACCTGTGTGCTCGAAATGGGATCACCCTCAATCCTAAGAAGTTCCAATTTGCTCAGGACACGGTTGACTTTGCCGGGCTTACAATTACACCTACAAACATACGGCCCAGTACAAAGTTCCTGGATGCAATCAGAAACTTTCCTACACCAACTGACATTACTGGTGCAAGAGCTTGGTTTGGGCTGATCAACCAGGGGGCATATGCATTTGCCATGACAAGACAGATGAAGCCATTTCGTGCTCTCTTGAAGCCATCTACAGTGTTTCAATGGACAGATGAGCTGGATGAATTGTTTCACAAGTCCAAAGAAGTTATCATTAAGGAAATGAAACGAGGTGTGTGCCTATTTGATCCCACTCGCCTGACATGCTTGGCCACAGACTGGTCTGTAGACGGAATCGGTTTCTTCTTGATGCAGAAATACTGTCAGTGTCTCAGCAAGACTCCTGCCTGCTGTCAGGATGGATGGAAATTGTGCCTAGTTGGAAGCAGGTTCACTCATCCCGCTGAAAGCCGGTATGCTCCCATTGAAGGTGAGGCCTTGGCGGTGGTGTACGCTCTTCATCAAACACGTTATTATGTTCTTGGATGTGAAGACCTCATCATAGCCACAGACCACAAACCACTGCTCCAGATCTTGAATGACAGGTCACTATCTGACATCAGTAACAGACGACTTCTCAACCTAAAGGAGAAGACGCTAGGCTATAAGTTCACAGTTGTTCATGTACCTGGTAGGAAGAACCTTGGACCAGATGCAGCTTCGAGACACCCTGCTGGGGATCCTGAGCGTCTACCATTACCCGGTGAGGCATCCGAGGCCGAAATACAAGTCCATACATCTGTATCTTGTCATGACGCCTTGCCCAGCTTATACCAACATGCAGAAGACATAGATACGGCGGATGACATTTCTACAGTTGCAGCTGCAGCTTGTGCTTTGAATGCAGTTGTTTCAGTTGTCACTTGGGACATGGTTCGTGAGGCTACAGCTTCGGACCCTATCTTTGTTAGCCTTATCAACTTCCTTGAGGTGGGGTTTCCAGATGATTGCAGGGAACTACCAGCAGACCTGCGTCCTTATCATCGCTTTGCAGCAAGCCTATGTGTTGTGGACGGTGTGGTACTTATGGGCCAAAGAATAGTTATTCCTCCAGCACTTCGCCAGCCAGTTCTCAATGCACTCCATGCAGCTCACCAAGGAGTTAGTGCAATGCGTGCACGGGCCATTGACTCTGTATACTGGCCAGATATCACAATTGACATTGCAAGGACAAGAGACCAGTGTGCACATTGCCATCGCATGGCAAAGTCCAACCCAATGCAGCCCCCGTCGGACCTAACCCGACCAGACTACCCTTTTCAGATGATATGCAGTGACTATTTCACCTTCAACAGTAAAGAATATGTTGTCATTGTAGATAGGTACTCTAACTGGCCTATGGTATACAGGTCAGAATCAGGTGCAGAGGGTCTTATCAAACGGCTACGCGAGACATTCGTTACATTCGGCATTCCTGAGGAGTTGACATCTGATGGGGGACCACAGTTCACAGCAGGAAAGACACAAGAGTTCTTAAAGGCCTGGGGAGTTCAACACAGAATTTTATCTGTTGCAAACCCACATGCTAACTGCAGAGCAGAGTTGGCTGTGAAAACTGTTAAACGCATGCTCATGGACAATGTTACTGCAACAGGATCCCTGGATGTAGACAAGTTCCAGAGAGCCCTGCTGATGTACCGAAACTCTATCGACCCAGAAACGAAAGCGTCCCCAGCATTGATTTTGTTTGGACGACCAATCCGCGATGCTATCCCAATACCATTGGGTCGATACACTCCCCATGAAACTTGGACTGAGTTGCTGTCTCACAGGGAGTTGGCACTTGCCCGGCGGCACTCAAGGGACCATGAACGATGGAATGAGCATACTCACAGGTTGCCTCCACTCCAGGTGGGTGATCACGTCTACCTACAGAACTTGGTTGGTAACCACCCTCGAAGATGGGAGCGCACTGGGACTGTGGTGGAGGTCCGGCAGTACCACCAATATGTTATTCGGATGGATGGTACAGGCCGAGTGACTATCCGAAATCGTCAATATCTTCGAAAGTGTACTCCTTTCCACACCCCTTCTATACCAGGCTTGTCGGTGACACCCAATGTGGAACGTTCGGGAGAAGCAATTGCCAGTCGCTCACCTCCAGTCAAGGCTGCTCGACCACAGGGATCTATGCCTAAAATACCATCACCGCCACCGGATGATCCTCACATGCCTACCTGCCTGGACAGAGCACCTACTGGGACTTCTAGTCCAGGGCTCCAAGCAGAGGCGCCAACCAAGACATCACAGCCAGGAGATCCCCATTTGCCTATCAGCCCGGGCGCAGCACCTTCCAGGGCTTCTTCTACAGGGATTCAGGGGAAGACGCCAACCAGGGCTTCTACGTCGAAGTTAACCCACCAGACAGTGTTTGAGCCCAGGCGCTTGAGTTTCGGCCAGCTGGACCAGCAAAACCCTACTCCATGTGAACCTGCGACCCACATACCACGTGCTCTTGCTCGACTTCAACCTCACAATAAAGCTGGGTGTAAGGAGCTGTTGACACCTCGTAGACCTTGCAGGCGGGACAAAGAGTTAACTTGATGCCAGAGACTATGCAAGCAATTAGTTTGTCTTGTAACATTTAGTGAAATTGAGACCAATAGTGACGATTTAATAAGACCAGTTTTGTTTAAGTCAACATTTGACTCACTTTTGTTAAGCTTTTGCTTGTGTTCCTTTTAAGTTTTCTGCGTACCCTTGAAAACTTGTCCCTGGGGGATGAGATAACTAATTATATACTTGTCTGTTTATTTCAGGTAGCAGTCATCCTTTTCCATACTCCTCCATAAGACTTTTCAGCATGGGGGGAGGGGAGGACTAGCATGTTTTTTGATGCATCTCTGTACTTTGACATGCAAAGTTTTCTATTGATTATTGTGCTGTAATACACATGTTATGTCGTTGTGATGGAAAAGAATTTCATCCTTTGGTTCTGATTAAAGTTCTAGAATTTGAAGGAAGATGTTGATCTTCATTTATCCACTAGTGGATTAAATATGCAAATTAGCTAGATACGTCCCGTAACGTTACATGTGCGACGTCGTTAAGGACGTCGCGTTTACTATCGGCGGAATATTGATATTTTTGTAAACAATCGTGAATAAAATGCGTTTTAAATGTCATATGATAAATAGAATCTTGCATTTGTGCTCATGTATTATTGAATTTATTAAACTCGTTGAGGAAAAGGGATAAAATGCTCGGCAAAGCCTCGCATTTTATCCCTTTTCCTCAACTCGTTTAATAAATTCAATAATACATGAACACTCATGTAAGATCCTCGATAAATTTACAATGGAATTACATTAGAAAGCAAATGCATCATGATAACAAAGGTTATACCCAAGGCAATTATTGTGCATAATTTCATCAATTTCCAAGCGTGGGCAGAAACCAATGTAAATTTCCTATACCCTGAAAATCTTCCTTTGATTACAGTAGAACTTCGATGGCTCGAACACCGATGGCTCGTTTACCATGGCTGAGTCGAACCAGTTCTCGAGTCCCTAGCGAAATCCTCTAGTAAGAAATAGTGGGGATAATTAAGGAGATTTTAGTCTTTTATCTTGCAAATGTATGCTGTGTGTACTCATTAGAATCGCCTCGATGAGGCGATTCTAATGAGTACACACAGCATACATATTCATTCTAGACCACCGAAATGATGTCAAAAAGTATCTCGTTATGCCTCCTGATAGTAACCGCAGTGGCTCGAACTACTCCTGTCTCGAACAGATTTTCGAGGTCCCTCAGGTGTTCGAGCCATTGAAGTTCAACTGTATTTCCTGAGCTGGATGTATAATAGTAGTCGCAGATAAGATTGGCTAGGTGGAGCTATCGTTTGTACCTGCCTTTGGAAGGCTCTATTGACAAAAAGATATGCCAAGTCACCTGCTTGTGTGAATTCAACTGTAACACAAACAAAGCTGTGGTGTGTATAGCCATTTGGTCCCCGTGCAGAAAGCATGCGAAAGCTTCTGGTGGACTAAGCGAATTTGACATATATTGACAACACCTGAATATTGCCGCCAAGGCAATCTTATCTGCGACTACTATAACAACAATAATAAAAATACCATGACATGAACACCCTAAGGATTGTAACCGTCACTTTTCCATTACGAAAACACTCCTATACAAATATATTGTACATATTACGGCAGAAAAAAATACAACGAATATTTTAAGATGAAAAATTGTGATTTCGAGGCGGCTGTAACGCGACCCACAATCTATATCTTAGAGCAGAAATAAGAAAAATAAGGTTTACCCCTGTAAACCACAGTTTTACTAGATAAAAGTGGGGTTCAAGGTTGTCAAAGTTATATAGGTGTGTTTTCGTGATAGTAAAGAAATACAGAGTTCAAAATGGTGAAGATTTACATCACATGTTCGATGCAGTTGTTTCAAACACTGATAGAGGGTTTTCTTTAATTGACCGAGTGAGTTTTTACGTCCCGGTCAACACAAATTATGTCAATCTGGAGACGTTGCTTCAATTTTATGGGACTTCTATCCGACATTCAGCTGATATGGCATCTCCAGCCCAACCGCCCCAACAAACCAGAAAGGTTTAAATGTAGGGACGGTCGCACTCGCACAAGTTTGCCTGGGCCGGCTTAGACCCTCTAAGCGGTGTACCAGGGCTAATGTGCGGTCAGTTGTAGCTCTACGCAGCCCAATCTATTTCTTCAAGCTCCGATGGGCGGAGGCCCCCTGATAGTGGGTGACATGAGTGGTTGGTTGATTTGAGGTTTAACGTCCCCATCAACACTGTAAAGGTCATTTTGGAGACGTTGCTTCCAATTTTGTGGGACTTTTACCCGACATTGAGATGAAATGACATCTCAAGCCCTGTCGCCCAATGAAACCAATAGGGTTTATTAGCATGGACGGTCCGCCTGGCACCGCGGTTCCTGGACAGGACATGAGTGGGTGAGATGAAGTGATCCGAGCGCGAGAAGCAACGTAACAGCACCTGATTGGAACGAACACATTTTCTTCAGAATAATGCTTTCTTTCGAGCCATCAAAGACAGCATTACTCTCTATGAATGCATTGTGGTAATAAAATGTCTATTACGAGATCCATTTTCCGTGGCAGACACATTTCCTTCAAATGACTTTTTTCTATTTAATCGCTCTCAATGCCATATTCATCCAAGTGAAATATTGTAATAAGATTTTTGCAAGCCCGTTGAATGGATATAATGCCTTCACGGCAAATAATTTAGACGTGAATCCATGGTCTTGATTATTTCCTTATTATATGAGAGTCACCATGAACTTTCTTAACTTACTTACTCTGAATAAACAAGCCAACACCTCTGATTAACGATCGATTCGAAATAATATTGAAAGGTCCGTAAACCCCATCCATTCCCGCCCCCACCCCAATGACAAGGTGTGTACGAGGACTGTTCAAATATGAATGCAAGTAGAACGTTTTCTCATGCACTCATGCGAAAATCACCTGGAAATAAATATCACAGCGTAGAAAAACATTTTAACTCTACATTGATACCAAACCTGTTAAAATCCGTTGACTTTAGTAATGTATATCGTTCGATAAACACTGTCTACTCTTGTATACTAATACCAAACATGGTTGGAAGACGGTCAGAGTACGCCGTTGAAATACGGTCCTATATTATGAATCGTTGTATTCTTGGTATACGGTGCAAGGACATTTTTGATGAAATATGTTCGGTTTATGGGCATAATGAAATGTCTTTTCCGACAGTTTTTCGTTGGTGTAAGAAATTCAGCTGTGGGCTGGGTTCAACAGAATATGCACCACACGATCGTCGGCCGAAATGAGCAACATCTGCCAAGATGGTTGCTAGAGTGAAGGAAATAGTTGCTACCGATGCACGATACACCACTAGGCAAATAGCTAGTATGGTTGGCATCTCACTAGGAGCAGCTCATACAATTCTGAAACGGGATTTGAAAATGAAAAAGATCTGTGCTAGATGGATTCCCCATCTGTTGACAGATGAGCAGAAAAAGACACGCGTTCAGTGCGCCATGAAGCTGCTTAAAAAGTTCCCAAATTACAATGCACGGTCTTTCGCTAATGTCGTCACAGGTGACGAGACATGGGTTCACTTTTTTGAGCCAAAACGAAAGATTCAGAACAAAATATGGGCAACAAAGTATTGCAAAAGACCATGCATTGCAAAGCGGACCATGAGCGTCAAGAAGGTAATGTATGCCATATTCTTTTCAAATCAGGGCCCTGCTATTCAGGTTGCTGTGCCTAAAGGCAAATCTGTAATGCGAAGTTTTACAAGAATAAAGTTCTTCGAAAATTGAAGAAATATTTCAAAGAACGAAGACCCGCAACTGGTTTGGCCAATGTCAGATTGCTACATGCCAATGCGTCATCGCACAAGGCGTTCATTGTGCAAGACTATCTGAAGCAGGAAAAGGTTGTTGAACTCCCTCACCCCTCGTATTCCCCTGACCTTGCCCCGTGTGACTTTTTTTTATTCCCGCGGCTGAAAAAATACCTTTCTGGTCGAAAATTTGTACAGCGCAAACACCTCGGTTCTGCAATATTCCAGTGTCTTCATAGTATACCTCGAAAAGACTACCAAAATGCATTCAATGATTGGATCAGAAGACTGAAAGTTTGTATATCTGTTAAAGGGGAATACTTTGAGGGGACAAAATAAATTTTTCATCGAAATCTATCACGGAATCATTTTTATGTGCTTAGTTGCATTAATATTTGAACAATCCTCGTAAGTCAAAGTTTTAGAAGAGAGTTCGTAGAACAATATCAGTAGCGTCTGTATCTGAAATGTTCAGACACTTGTTAATTCTATGTACATGTTCATTTGTTAGAACGTCTAAGCCTGCCCAGAAAAAATTGCTGCGTGTCGGCCAGTTCATGCTTATAAACCATATTGGTTTCATTGGGCGGCAGGGATTGAGATGTCATTTCATCACAATGTCGGGTAAGAGTCCCACAAAATTGGAAGCAGCGTCTCCAAAATGACCTAAATAGTGTTGTCGGGGACGTTAAACCTCAAATCAATCAAACACACAAACAAACAAACAAACATGTACATTTGTGGACTGGATTGTGTTTTTCGAATAGCTGGTCTCAGACCCCCGAACACAGGGTTATTTTTAGATGAACAGAATGCCGAGTTTAAGATAAGACGAAATTTACAATAACATATCCGTATGGCATAGAATCTCCAAAATTGTTATTGTTCTGATGCAAATTTGATATTTGTATCTTATTTATACTCCAAAGCAGGTTGTGGGTGGTGCTCGTTAGAACCGCCTCAATGAGGCGGTTCTAACGAGTACCGCCAACCAATAGCTTTGAGAAGAAATCGGCAATATAATGTACATCTCTGTATCTATATTAAAAGGGGTTTACAGGGATGTTAATTACATGGAGTTGTTAACGTGATAGCAAATGGACGGCGACAAGCAAACATATGCCCTCGGCAAAGTGTCAAAGAAGTTAAAAACAAGGGGTCTTGTTTGTTTTGTTTGTTTGATTTGAGGTTTAACGTCCCGCCAACACTGTTTAGATCATTTGGAGACGTTGTTTCCAATTTTGTGGGACTTTTACCCGACATTGAGATGTAATGATATCTCAAGCCGTGTCGCCCAATGAAACTAATAGGGTTTATAAGCATGGACAGTCCGACACGCACCGCTTTTCCTGGGCAGGCTAAGATCCTCTAAGCGGTTTACCAGTACTCGTTTGCGGGTCGGTTTCAGCTCTGCGTGTAAGCAACACGCAGCCCATTTATTTCTTCAAGCCCCGAAAAAACAAGGTGCCACACAAACGTGTTGAGACTACAACCTTACCTGCTTGTACAAGGAAGCCGTGTGTTTGGTATGCCCCGCCCAGCGGGGTTCGTTGAAATATATTAGACTGCCAGAGCTAACACCGACCGAACAGGGTGATTGGTAAACACTTTTGACAGACTGATAAGTAAGATCCTTTGGAAGCAAAGAATACACCAAATAAACGAAAATAGCAGAGTCGGTTTTAATGAGTGAGTTCATGGCCAGTACTGAAATGTGCAACACCGGCCACGCCTTCTAGCGCCGGCTTTATCAGACTCTATTTTCAGAATGATTCTAGATGAACTCAATGATCCCAAATGACTCGAAAATATCATCTGCACAATGATGATGTATGGGGAGACTTTTTACGGCCGTCACACGGCACAACGCCGGCTGCAGTGAGGCGGTTCTAACGAGTACCCACAACCTATGTCTTGGAGTAAAAATAAGAAAAATATTGTTTACCACAATAAACCCCTGTTTTCTCTCTATAAAGTGGGGTATAGGAGTGTCTTCTTTACACGGACTAGTTCACGTGATGCAGAATCAGTGTTAAGCATGCGATAGCCAAGGTATACGTGCATAGTATGAAAACAGACTTTACGTGATTTGCGGCCACAACGCTAGATTCAACAAACTGTTTTTTGTTTTTATTTTTTGTTTTTGTTTTTATCAAATAGGGATTTATATTTGTTTGTTTGATGTGAGGTTTAACGTCCCCGTCAACACTGTATAGGGCATTTTGGAGTCGTTCCTTCCAATTTTGTGGGCTTTTTACCCGACACTGAGATGAAATGACAACTCAAGCCCTGTCGCCGAATGAGATCAATAGGGTTTATAAGCATGGACGGTCTGACTCGTACCGCTTTGCCTGGGCAGGTTTAGATCCTCCGAGCAGTTTACCAGTACTCGCGTGCAGTCGGATTCAGCTCTGCGTGGAAATATCATGCAGCCTATCTACTTCTTAAAGCCCCGATTAGCGAAGTCAGTTGGGATTGATCTGCAATTAAAACAAACATTCGGGACCATTAACTTTAACAGCAAATTATTTTTTGAAAATGTCAGGTTTTCATCGTTGTTCAGTATCTGTAGATCCTTATTGGCAAATAGACATCACGTGAACAAGTCAGGTTTTCATCGTTGTTCAGTATCTGTATATTCTTATTGGCAAATAGACATCGCGTGAACAAGTCAGGTTTTCATCGTTGTTCAGTATCTGTAGATTCTTATTGGCAAATAGACATCACGTGAACAAGTCACGTTTTCATCGTTGTTCAGTATCTGTAGATTCTTAGTGGCAAATAGACATCACGTGAACAAGTCCTTGAAAGGAACACCCCCTAAATCCCACTTCATAACGCGAACACTGGTGTTTACGGGGTTATACATTATTTTTCTTATCTCTGCTCCAAGGCATAGATTTTGGTACTTGTTAGAACCTCCTCAATGAGGCGGTTCTTACGAGCGCCAACCATCTGTGTTTGTCGTATATACTCGTATAAGAAAACTTTCACGAATTTTCATCAGAAAAGTAGCCAAGTAGGATGTGTGAACAAAATGCACGGGTGTGTTTTCGAAATTATAAAACCTGATCATCACGAAAACACACCTATACAATTCTGACTCTCTTGAACCACACTTTTATATAGTAAAACTGGGGTTTACAGGGGTAAAGCTTATTTTTCTTATTTCTGCTTTTAAATATAGATTGTGGTTACCCGTAAGAACCCCGTCTCGATGATGCGGTTCTAACGTGTACCGACAATCTATACTTTGAGCAGAAATAAGAAAAATATCATAATTTTTCATCTTAATTTTTTTCGTTTATTCGGCGGTTAAAATTTACCATGTGTCTTTGAATAGGCGCGTTTTCGTAATGTCCATTTTTTTCATTTTTCAACTGTTAGAAAACAATATACAGTGAAATTCCACTATTAAGACCACCTAAAATTAAGACTTTTTCTGCTTAAAAAACTTATTTAGTAGGCTGTACTTAATTTTTCTTTGTGTTTTCTGCCCATAGTGTCCTCTTGTCAGGGACCACCAATGGGACTGTTCAAAAGTGGTCTTAAAGACCACTTTTGAACAGACCCAAAGGTGGTCTTAATATAGAAATTTTACTGCAATATACATTGAAACGTCAATGACTCGAACACTGATGGCTCGTTTACCTTGGTGGAGTTGAACCAGTTCTTGAGTCAATAGGAAAATTTTCCAAGGATAGGGATTGACGATTTACTTCTTTTATCTTGAAAATGCATGTTTTGTGTACTCATTATAATGTCCTCGATGGGACGATTCTAACCTTGATTTAATAGAGCATAGAACATTGAATAGGTCTGCTAAAATTGTTCTGATTTTGCCTTCCAAGCCTGACGCTTGGAGTTTCCTCAGTGGCTCAAACTACCCTCGCTCCCATGGTTTCAATGGTGCTGACTGAGCCTATGGACTGAGCATGTATATTCAGCACGTTGACCCCTGGATGTTATTATACTCCAACATTATACGAGCCCCGCCAAGCGAATTTATGTCTTCGAGCATTCCGTCATGACAAATTTTAACTGCGCATGCCCAGCCATTCAGAGGGGCCAGGGATATGGCTTTCTGTCCGAAGGTTCCTCTTGATTCACTGCTTGTATGAGCGAGCAGCGAAGGTTCTGGCGAGACTGCGCGGATGCGCAGGCTCGCCTGAACCTTCGTTGTTAGCATAGGCGATAAGTACCAAAATCGCTTGACGGGGCCCATACAATGCAAATATACTCTTGAGAATATTTATATGCAATTGCGACCGTCACTGTGATAGGGTTATGTTCTGATGTGAAATAACGATTATCCCCCTTCTACGGAAAAAAATAGCTATCTGCTGTTAACATCGGCGTCCATCTCCTTTTACACTACACTTCCTCACAATCTTATAAAAGAAAAACTTTATGCTTTAATTGAACGGGGCAGTTTATGGGGAAGACTCCCTCTATCTTGCGTGTAATGTAAGAATTGCTTTTTTCCACTTCTGAAGAGAACCGGCCCCGATAGCTCAGTTGGTAGAGTGTCCGCTCCGGGGAACGGGAGGTCTGGGGTTTGACCCCGGGCCGCGACATACCAAAGTCGTTAAAAATGGTACTAGCTGCTCCTCGTTTGGCACTCAGATTTACGGGGTAGAGCTAGGACTGGTCGATCCAGTGTCAGGATAATGTGACTGGGTGTGGTATCATGTAATGTGTCTGGGGCATGATACTTCAGTGAGGCAGCACTATAAAAGTGAGCATTGAGCTCCCTGTCGCAACCAGACACCGTCGTGATATGACTGAAAAATTGTTGAAAGCGACGTTAAACCCGAATTCACACACATACACTTCTGAAGAGCATAAACATTATACTTTATGGTCATGTCAGAAATTGTGTGAAGCTCACGTTTCTACTTGACAATATTTACATAAGATTTGGTACTAAGTTATTTAGACAAGTTGTGGGTATTCCGAGGGGTGCAAATTGCGCACCCCTTGTGGTTGATCTGTTCTTGTTTTGTTATGAAAGAGACTTCATGATGTCCCGTTGCGTTGAAAACCAATCTGAAATTATTAAAGACTTTAGCTCGACGTCTAGATATTTGGGTGGTTTATTAAATATTGACAATACCTATTTCGATGGTTTGATCGGTCAAATTTACACCCCCCCCCTCCCTCACCTCCACGAATTTCAGTTAAATAAAGCAAATTCTTCTGATACCGAGACCTCGTTTCTTGATTTAAATCTATCTGTTGCAGATGGGTTTGTTTCTTGCAAAATTTATGAAAAACGCGATGATTTTGATTTTAAGATTGTTTATTTTCCTTTCTTGGATGGTGATGTTCCTCTTGCGGCATCCTATGTCGTTTATATTTCACATTTAACTCGATTTGCCATAGTGTCTTGTCATGTAAATGACTTCAACACTCGTAATAAATTGTTTAAGAAATAGATCAGCTCTAGTTTGTGATTTGTTGAATAATAAATCACAGTTTGGAGGACGTCAGTTGTAAAGTAGATCAAATTACGAGCGCGTAGCGCGCGTGATTTGTCTAGTTACAGCTGACCGACAAACTGTGATTTATTATTCAACTAATCACAAACTAGAGCTGATCTATTTCGATTCTAATACGCTGAAAATCGGCAATAATGTTGTTGTTTCCTTCAAAATGTCACAACTTTTCGCCGTTTTTAGAAGAAATCCCGCTAAAATTATCGACTGAAACACATGCATTTATATCCTTTTCTTACGTTTTCGATGCGAGAAAATGACGTTACACCGTCTAACGTCAAGGAAATCGACTAGTGACGTCATAAATTGGCACTTTTTAATGACGTCACTCGTCACGCTCTTCCGCGCTGTGATTTGTTGCAGAATAAAACACAGTTATTTTCCATTGTCTATATAGGCGCGCTGTGTTAGAATAACTGCAAAACTTCTTAATCAGGGTTATCGGTATCATAAACTACGCAAAGCCTTTTTCAAAATTTTATAGACGTCATTCCGATTTAATTTCAAAATTCAATGTTGGACTTTAATCTCTTCTGCAACAAGGTCTTAGTACTATAGTACTATATAAATTCAGAAAAATATTGCAATGACTTCAGCACCCAATTTCGTTAAATTATTCTTCGGTATAGAGGAATAGTGTACAACCTAAATGTTATACGACAGACTGCATGTATGGTAGTTAATCCAATCACGGTTGACAACTTTGCTTCCCTCTTTAATTGCACGTTGGTGGGTCAGGCCTCAGATTCTATGACGTCTACAGCGTAAAGGCTTACTGAGAATTAGAGAGTATCTAATTTTATGTAATGTTGGTTGGTGCCTGATGCTCAGTCTCTGGTCGGGCCCATCGGAGTCTAACTGTTAATCTTTTGTTCCAGCATTTCACTGGTTTCTGGCTGTCGAGTCCTCACCATTGTTTCATCTCTGTGGTTGTTTGTTTTTTGTGTTCACCGAGATTTTGCACTGACGAGTTAGGAGGCATTCAAGAGGACTGAACAAATTATTTGTCTAAATCACGACGGAAATAAGGGCGAGGATTGTGGCCACGTAAAATCGATTTAAGCACCCCGTCCCACCCCCAGTGGAATTCGTTTCACTGACCGTCCAAGGCGGTTCTTCTGTCGCGGTTTATTTCTGTTATGATTTGTCTTTGAGTGTGTGTATCACATATCGTTTTGTTTTGGATAGCCAATTGGCCATTTTGTTGGAAAGTAACTGTCCTTTTGGCTTTCAGCTATTGATGTTTCCATTAGGTTCTTGTTGTTCATGCTTGTGCTTCTTTCCCTTTGGTGTCTCTGTTGGGAGCTGTGGGTTGGTTGTATCGATTCCTGATCATTGCCTTCACTACTATTTCGTTAACGGGATGACACGTGTCGTTAATATGAATCTTCATTATCGCTTCTGGTATTAGGTTTGGAAAAGGTGAAAATCAGTGTATTGTAGCTTGTGAGGTGTGGGCAGGTTCATTGTCCTGGAGCAAGAGGATACCTGATTTCGGTGTTTCCTTTGTTTCCAATACGTTAACAAGTCCTTACAACAGCCACAAATAATTTGCGTTGGATATCTTGAGGGGAGGAAAGTTTTGATGTTTTTTCTGTTTGCACTTTTGACTAAGTATCGAAGTGATGGTCTCGTCGCTCATACAACCGTTTTTTCAGATCTTCTGGCTTATGCTGGGAAAAAGCCTGGAGCAACCTAGTCAACATTAGATCTTGAGTCCACGTTCTATGAACTTATATTGCGGACAGTTTGTCCACATGAAGAGCGTCAGACAAAATAGATTTGATTGACCCAAAAGTGTTTCCCTACAGTATTAACGAAGTACGGTTCTAACATATCCATAGTATACATAGCATCAACTTGATAATCAGAAAATGTAAGGCAACCCGACCATAGTTCAACTCCCCCTTTTGAATTTTTGAGCCCAACTAAGATCAGAAATAACCATCGAGGATATATTTGTGCTTTCATGAATTCCCTTGGGTATAAGCCGCTCCCTTCTCTGACTGCTCTATTTTGCACATGTTATCATTTGTTGTTACTGATAAGGTTTATGGCTTTGGTAACGAAATCGAGGTCCAGACCAGAAATTTTCTGATGCGTCATCACGTATGAATTCGCAGGCCGGTTACGTGTAAGTTGGAGAAAGGGAGAGTCAAAGCTTAGAATCACTTTAGTTTGTCCTTGCATTAGAGTGCGGGGTCCGTCTAGAATATGATTCAATTGTGTGTAATACAAACATTAGACTGTCGATTAAACCATAAAAGCGCTTCACCTAAATCGCAAAGGCGTTTTAAAATCACATAAACTATTTGCATAACTTATAGAGTTTTCCATTTCTGTAGTTCATTCTATTAGTTTTCTGTCTTTGTTGTCCACCTAACATGATCATCGGGGAGTTGATATTTACAGCACAATCCACTTCAGTGAAAGCAATTGCTGTAGCCATCGATTGCTTTCACGTTTTAGCTCACCTGAGCCGAAGGCTCAAGTGAACCTATAGTATGTCTGACGTCCGCCATATGTCCACAATTTTAAACAAGTATGTCGCACGATCATCGGGGAGTTGAATTTTACAGCAAAATAGAAGTAAAAGCAATAATCAGGAATCGACACAATTAACATACAGCTCCCATCAGCGACACCAAAGGGACAGAAACACACACATGAAACAACTAGACCGTAATGGACACACCAACAGCAGAAAGTCTAAAGAACAGTTACTTTCCCACAAATGGGCAATTGGTTATCCAAAACAAAACATATACGCGATACCCACACTCAAAGACAAATCATAACAAAGCACAACCCACTTCAGTGAAAGCAATTGCCGTAGCTTTCAATTGCTTTCGTGTTTTAGCTGAACTAATAGTATATCAGTGCTTCGATGTCGGTCGCCCGTCCACTATTTCAACAAGTATGTCTCTTATACCACATGGCCAATCTTGATAACATTTCATGTGAAACATTATCAGGTGTGAGTGTTGTGAGGGGAAGGTGGGGTTGGAGAGCTGCATAAGCTATTTGAGCAGTTCGGATTGGATTTCTAGTTGCCATGGCAACATAAAGCTCTCATAGGCTTATTATGGGAAAAACTAAAACAACATCTTCTTCTATGAAACCACGAAGACAAAGTGCTGACACATATAGTATGTAGTTGTGTCTAGTAGTCACCTGCAAAAGTCCTGCCAATCAAGCCCCTTGGTTAAACTTACCATACCCCAGGGAGTCACTTGTTTATATAGAGCTATACAGCTAAAGAACCTTCCAAAATCTTGTCCGAAACCATGTGGACCCAGAGGTAAGATATTTAACATGGAGCAATGTTAAGTGGTCTTCTATATGAATCCTGCCAACCATGCTACTATGGTCCAAACTGGCCACGCCCCGGGCTCATTAGCTCGCATAAACTTACAATGGGAAAACGACTAAAACTCTTCTTCTTTGGTGGTCCCCTACATTAGTGATCCCTGCCAGTCAAGATCCTGGGTCCAAACTGGCTACATCCCAGGGAGTGGGGGCGGTTTCTTTGTTTATAGAACTCTAAGCTAAAAACCTTCAACAATCTTCTCTGAAACCATGAGGCCTAGAGGTAAGATAATTAGTATGTAGCAATGCTTAGTGGTCGTCTACATAAATCCTGTAAACCATGCCCTTGGTGTCCAAAGAGTTCCTAGCCTCCGCGGGGGGGGGGGGGGGGGGGGTCATTAACTCCCATAGACGGATAATCTTCTCTGAAACCATGAGACCCGAAAATTATATACGTATTAAGTAGCAATGTTCAGTGGTCTCCTACATACATCCTGTCAACCATGTCCCTGGGTTCCAAATAAGCCACGCCCCGGGTCTGATTAGCCCCCATAAACTTATAATGGAAAGAAAACATATATAAGGCCCACTGATATCATATTTAGAATGTAGCCATATTCAGTGGCCCCTACATAAATAATGCCAATTAAGCTCCTGGTTTCCAAACTGGCAACTGGAAAGAAAACATCTTCTTCTCTGAAAGCACGATGCCCATGGATTACATATTTAGAATGTAGCACTGTTTAGTGGTTCCCTATATAAATAGTGCCCATTAGCCCCCGGGGGGGGGTCCAAGCTGGCAACACCCCAGAAGGTCATTTGTTTGTACAGAGCTATATTGCTTAAGATCCATCAAAACACTTCTTCTCTGAATCCAAGAAGCCTAGAGGTAAGGTTTTTAGTATCTAGCAATGTGTAGTTGTTTCATACATAATTCCTGCCAACCATGCCCCTGGGACTAAATTGGCCACGCCCCTGGAGTTTTTAGCTACTATAGTCTTATAATGAGAATAATTAAAAAAGCATCTTCTCTGAAACCATGATACCGCAGCTTATATACATGTATTTAACATGTAGCCATGTTTAGTGGTCTTCTTCATAAAATCTGCGAGCAATGCCACTGTGGTGCAAATTGGCCACATACAGGGGTCGTTTTAGTATAGAGCTGTACAGCAAAAAGAATAAAAACTGCCTTCTCTGAACAAGAGTGGTCAAAGCATAAATATCTAGCATGTTGCAATGTTTATTGGTCTCTTGCATAAATCCAGCGAATCATGCCCATTGGATTCAAACTAGCCAAGCCCAGATTGGATTTGTTTGTTTAGATTGGGGTTTAAAGTCCCCGTCAGCACTATTAAGGTCATTTTGGAGACGTTCCAATTTTGTGGGACTTTTACCCGACATTGAGGTGAAATGATATCTCAAGCCCTGCCACCCAATGAAACCAGAATGCTTATATGCATTAAACGGTCTGGCTAACACCACTTTGCGTGGGCAGGCTGTGTGTCAATCGTATCGATTCCAGATCATTGCCTTCATTTCTATTTTATTTAGTACGTCAAAGCGGTTTACCAGTAGTCGTGTGTGGTCTGTTTCAGCTCTGCGTAGAAGCACCATGCAGCCCGATCTATTTGTCCATGCCCGATGGGCGGGGGCCAAAGCCCAATTGGAATGGGGTCATTTGTTGATATAGATCTATGTAGCTAAAACCTTAACGACAAACTGTTCTGATTTCCATCCCTCAATTATATTTATTCTTGTTTCTTATGGTAAGACGCATTCAATGTCACCGACGTGGTTAAGGAGGGAGGGGCTCGATACCGAGTCGGGAGCCATTCCTTCACTTCATAAAAACCTAATATCCCGGAAACAGTTCAGGTCCCCAGCCCTTATCCTGAATATTGTAGTTACATGTGATAAGACGCATCCAATGACACTAACCTGTGGTCCCCTGCGACTCTGCCTCACCTCACTAGTTCATGTAAAATACAGTCGAACTTCAATGGCTCGAACACCTTTGGGACCTCGAAAATCTGTTCGAGACAAGGGTAGTTCGAGCCACTGAGGGTTACTGCCAGGAGGCATAACGAGATACTTTTAGACATCTTTTCGGTGTTCTATAATGAAAATGTATAGTGTGTGTACTCATTAGAATCGCCTCATCGAGGCGATTCTAATGAGTACACACAGCATACATTTGCAAGATGAAAGACTAAAATATCCTTAATCATCCCCCTCTATTTCTTATGTTGAGGATTTCGCTAGGGGCTCAAGAATGGGTTCGACACATCCATGGTAAACGAGCCATCGGTGTTCGAGCCATCGAAGTTCTACTGTAGAAGTGAAGGCAATGGTCAGGAATCGATATAATTAACCCCCCCTCCCACCAGAGACACCAAAGGAAAAGAAACACAAACTTGAAATAACTAGACCCTAATGGAAACATCAGTAACGGCAAGCCAAAGGACAGTTACTTTTCCACAAAATGGCCAGCTAAACAAAACGATTTAGCGATACACACTCAAAGACAAACCATAACAAAAATAACCACGACAGAAGAACCGCCTTGGATCGGTCAGTGAAAAGAATTTCACTGGGGGTTGGGATGGGGGCTTGATTTTACGCGGTCGCAATTCTCGCACTTGTCGCTATTTAGACAAATAGTTTGTTCAGTCCGCTTGAAGGCTTCCAAACTCAGACATGAGGCTTATGATTCTTCTGTCCGGTTTATTTATGTTATGGGTTGTCTTTGAGTGTGTGTATCGGTTATATAATTTTGTTTTGGATAGCTAATTGGCCATTTTGTGGGAACGTAACTGTCATTTTGGCTTTCTTAATGTTTCCATTTGAATGTTTGTGTTTCTTTCCCTTTGATGTCTCTGATGGGAACTGTGGGTTAATTGTTCGATTCCTGATCGTGGCCGTCACTTCTATTTTTAATATCTCAGAAACCATTCCAGAACCCCACCCCAAAAGAAACGCTCGGTACATAAATTAGCCTACATATATTTTATTGCTTGCTCTAGAATAATGAAAAACGGTCAGATATAAGTCGTGTTCACTGTGCAGCTGTATCTAATCTATTCACACCAAGAGCGGCATGTGCTCAGATGCAAGAATCCCGTGCAGGGGAAGGTCATTGTGTTTGTCAAAGTTAATTTTCAGTCTGTTTGATACTCTTCAAGCATTCAGATAGATGTTTCAAGCTTTGATCAAATTTAGCAATTTGCATCCATGCCAAGACTGACGGAAGTGTAGTGGATATAAGCTGTAGAAATGATTTTGCAGAGACAACGCCAACAGCAGGTTGCTGCACATTTTGGTGCTCAGATGCAAGAATCCCGTGCAGGGGAGGGTCATTGTGTTTGTCAAAGTTAATTTTCAGTCTGTTTGATACTCTTCAAGTATTCAGATAGATGTTTCAAGCTTTGATCAAATTTAGCAATTTGCATCCATGCCAAGACTGACGGAAGTGTAGTGGATATAAGCTGTAGAAATGATTTTGCAGAGACAACGCCAACAGCAGGTTGCTGCACATTTTGCTGTGCATACTTGAACTATTGGACGTCTTTTCCGACGTCTGTGAATGACGGGAATGTCGACGACCAACCGCATAGTGGACGTCCGCGCGTCACGACGCCACGTCAGGATCGATTTACAACACTTACTCACGTAATCGCCTCTTCACAGCCAGCGAAACTGCAAATAACACCATAGTCATAATCGCCATATTCATCCTGATACGGTTCGAAATCGATTACGCGCCAACGGCCTAAGAGCCCGACGTCCCTATGTGGGTCTGTCCCTAACTCCTGCGCGTCGTCAACGCCGTTTATTTTGGTAAGTAGCACACTCTCCAAGAAATTTTCTTATGAGGCAATGGAGACAGGTGTTCTTCACCGACGAATCACGGTTCACTCTCTACCTTCGGAAGGGCGACGTTAGCGGATGTAAGCCTGCCAAGGCAAAACGGTACGAGTTGGACCGTCCATGTCGGGTAAAAGTCCGTAAAAATTGGAAGCAACGTCTCCAAAATGACCTATACAGTCTTGACGGGGATGTTAAACCGCAAATCAATCAATACAATAATAATAATCAGCATAATCAAATCGATGGTAATAATTATTATATCTTGCTACTACTCCAAATGCAATTACTACTAATAGTACTACTGCTTCTATCACTTTACTACTTTCACTACTTCAACTATTTTTATTATATTTATTATTCATGTGATGAAAATAAAGTGAATAAACACTAAAAAAGCTAATACTGTTTGTATGAAAGAACATTTAACAACAGTAATAATGAAAACAAATAATAATAGTAATAATAATAAAAATGATAATCGTAATAACAATAATAATATGTTGTTCTTGATGTTGGAAAGGAGGGTGTTAAGTATGAAGAAGGCCAGACTTTTTGCTGATTGTGCTTGTCGGTTTATAATTTTTGCTAAGGCTGTGCTCGCTGATCAATCATGGGCGAATTCAGCACTGTGAAATATACATTGTTAAATTCAAGACCTGTTTATACGCCATATTCAATGCAACACAAAAATGTACATACTACACCGGCATTTGATTCACTGATCATGTAATTCTAGTTATAAGTTTATAACTAAACGGGTTAACTAAAAGCACCCCCCCCCCCAGTGGAACTCGTTTCCGCTGACCGTTCAAGGCGGCTCTTCTGTCGCGGTAATGGTTTGTCTTTGGGTGTTTGTGTCGCTTATATTATTTTATTTTGTTTGCCATTTTGTGGGAAAGTAGCTGTCCTTTTGGCTTTCCTCTGTTGATGTTTCCATTAGAGTCTGTTGTTTTATGTTTGTGTTTCTTTCCCTTTGGTGTCTCTGATGGGAGCTGTGGGTTAATTATATCAATTCCTGAGCATTGCCTCCACTTCTATTAATAATGCGATATCATAGCTTTTTTCGCAAAAACAGTTCAGCCATTTTTCCAAATACGTGTTGAAGAAAACAACCTGACATCCCTAAATTTTGTACTGTATATAAAGTGGAAGAATCCCTTCAGCACAAAAGCGGTTAAAAGTCAAGACATAATAGCAGGCGCTCAGAGGGGGGGGGGGCACTATGGAACGCATCAACTGTCTTAATAAGATCATATCGATCACGTTGCGGGTGAGCCCAGTAAAACCCGGTGTCCTGCAGATCATCACAAAACCGGGACGATTCGTCCTTGGGCGCAATTGTTCCCATCCCGTTATTATTCTATGTAAGTGTTCTAAGAGGGGATAGGAAACGGAAAATTAAATGTCAATCATTTTATTGATACGTTGCTTTTGAATAGAAACCTTTTATAATAGATACTAACTGTTTTGTTTTCATGTGATATATTTATTATTGTGAGCATAAAGATACATGTATTATATCATGAACAACTTTATTCAGGCTGAAAGATAAAGAAATATAAACATTTTTCAAATTGAAAATGATAAAAAGAAACAACAGCAATAAAACCAGTTTTGGTGACCATACAGTCTCTTAATACCCTTGACTGTCTCTGACCATGTACAAAATGCAGGTACTGGTTGTTAGTCGATAGTCGTCTCCCTGTGACGTCAGAATGCAGTGTAAAAATCTGGACTGAGCTCGTGCACTGGGGCATTGACAAACAGTGAACACCTAATCAGACGCCACTTAACGCGGTGTCTGATCAGGTTTACACTGCTTGCTTAAACTACTAGAATTCAAGGAATGACCGAACAGCTCATTTCTCAGTTCATGACTATTTTCCCAACTTACACTCAGAGACAATCGAACCACCAGTACTCTCAGGGCTTTGATTCATTATTGGCACTGTTTGTAATCTGTATAGTGCAGGCAGTTTTGGCTATATAAATGCTACACTGTTGTAGTTGATTAATAATAGAACTTTTTAACCATCTGAAAAGTCAGAGACTGTCTGTTCTTGAACAACCCATGGTCGTAGATCATAGCATTGGTCTGCCCACATGTACGCATCGACAGATATCTAGCAGTGAGTTGGGGTGATTGGGTTAGGCAAAGGTGACGTGTACCTCTCGTCTCTGGGGCGTCCAACTGATATTGGCTTACAACTAGTCAAAGCCTGCTGTCATTCTAGCATGCAGGAAATGGTAGAGGGGTAGTGTTGTAATTAATTTTGTTTTACACATCAATTCATTTTCCTCTTTCTTCTCTGACTCTCCCTTTTTGTCTTCTCTACTATCACTTCTATCCCTTTCCTGCAAACCTGGGGGCAGAGTTCATAAACTTGGCGTAGTTTGCACCGCTGTAAACTACGACCATAGGCGAAAAGAAATAGAAGTAAAGGCAATGGTCAATAATCGTTCAATTAACCCACACTTCAACCAGAGACACCAAAGGGAGATAAACACAGACATGAAATAGCTAAACCCTAATGGAAAACAGAAGAGTAGGTAATGCTCAGGAATCGATACAATTAACCCACAGCTCCAATCAGAGACGCCAAAGGGAAAGAAACACAAACATGAAACAACAAACCCTGTGGAAACATCAATAGCGGAAAGCCAAAAGGACAGTTACCTTCCCACAAAATGGCCAAATGGCTATCCACAACAAAACAATATAAGCGATACAAACACTCAAAGACAAACCATAACAAAAATAAACCGCGACAGAAGAACCACCTTGGGAAGGTTATTGACACTAATTTCACTGGGGGTGGGGGGGGGTGGGGGGGGGGCTTAAATCGATTTTACGTGGCCACAATCCACGTCCTTACTTCCGTTGCAATTTAGACAAATAAGTTGTTCAGTCCGCATGAAGGCCTCCTAACTCATCAGTGCAATATCTCCGTGAACACAAAAACAACCAGAGAGATGAAACAATGGTGAGGACTCGACAGCAAGAAACCACTGAAATGCTGGAGCAAACGAAAACCAACAGTTATACTCCGATGGGCCCGACAAGAGACAGAGCACAAGTACATAAAACATCAAACAACCACAGAGATAAAACAAGGTGAGGACTCGACAGCAAGAAACCACTGAAATGCTGGAGCAAAAGAAAACCAACAGTTAGACTCTGATGGGCCCGACCAGAGATAGAGCATAAGGCACCAACCAACATTACATTGAATTAGATTCTCTCTAAAGGGATAGAAGAGCTAGAAGAGACGATGAAAAGGAAGGGACAGAGAAGAAAGAGGAAAATGGATGGATGGGTAGAAACAGAATAAATTACAACACTCCCCTTCTACCATTACAATACCTCTTTTTCTCTGTCCCTTCCTTTGTATCTCCACTTCTATCTCTTCTATCCCTTTTCTTCTGATCTGGGACCGAATGCAAAAAGGAGGCATAGTTTGCACCGGCGTAAGCTACGACCGTAGCCGCAATTGATAGAAGTGACTATTAACCCACACTTCCACCAGAGACATCAAAGGGGAAAAAACTACAATTATAAAATCATTAGACCCTAATCGAAATAGCGGAAAACTAAAAGGACACATACATTCCTACAAAATGGCCAATTTGCTATCCAGAATAAAAAGATTTAAGCGATAGACACTTTCAAAGACGATCTAAAATAAAATAAACCGCGACAGAAGAACCGTCTTGGAACGGTCAGTGAAAAGCATTTCAATTCGGTACTCTGTCTCCGGTCGGGCCCATCGGCGTCTAACTGTTGGTTTTCTTTTGCTCCAGCATTTCAGTGTTTTCTAGCTGTCGAGTCCTAACCGTTGTTTCATCTTTGTGGTTGTTTGATTAGTGTGTTCTCGGTGCTGTTGCGCTGTTGAATTAGGAAACCTTCATGGTGACAAAACACATACATGTATTTGTCTAAATCGTGACGGAAGTAAGAGCGAGGATTGCGGCGGCGTTAAATCGATTTAAGCCCACAAATGAAACTTTTCAGTGACCGATACAAGGCGGTCCTTCTATCGCTGTTTGTGTTGTTATAGTGTGTCTTTGAATTTGAGTTTCGCTGATATGAGTATCATTCTTGTTTTGGATATCAAATTGGCCATTTTGTGGAAAAGTAGCCGTCTTCTTGGCTTTCAGATATTGATGTTTCCATAAGGGTATAGTTATTTCATATTGTGTTTCTTTTCCTTTGGTGTCTCTGATGGGAGGTGTGGGTTGATTGAATCGATTTCACTTCTATTTTGTTCGTCTGCTTTATGCACTCGGACTCATTGTGTTTATGGAATGTACACCTGCCAGTAATGGTCAAATGAGACTGATCGCAGTAATACAGTAGAACTTCGATGGCTCGAACACCGATGGCTCGTTTACAATGGATATGTCGAACCCATTCTTGAGCCCCTAGCGAAAGCCTCTACAGAAGACAAAGTGGGGGATAATTAAGGAGAATTTAGTCTTTTATCTTGAAAATCTATGCTGTGTGTACTCATTAGAATCGCCTCGATGAGGCGATTCTAATGAGTACACACAGCATACATTTTTATTATAGAACACCGAAAAGATATCTAAAAGTATCTCGTTATGCCTCCTGACAGTAATCTCAGTCGCTCGAACTACCCTTGTCTCGAACAGATTTTCGAGTTGTGTCTAGTAGTCACCTGCAAAAGTCCTGCCAATCAAGCCCCTTGGTTAAACTTACCATACCCCAGGGAGTCACTTGTTTATATAGAGCTATACAGCTAAAGAACCTTCCAAAATCTTGTCCGAAACCATGTGGACCCAGAGGTAAGATATTTAACATGGAGCAATGTTAAGTGGTCTTCTATATGAATCCTGCCAACCATGCTACTATGGTCCAAACTGGCCACGCCCCGGGCTCATTAGCTCGCATAAACTTACAATGGGAAAACGACTAAAACTCTTCTTCTTTGGTGGTCCCCTACATTAGTGATCCCTGCCAGTCAAGATCCTGGGTCCAAACTGGCTACATCCCAGGGAGTGGGGGCGGTTTCTTTGTTTATAGAACTCTAAGCTAAAAACCTTCAACAATCTTCTCTGAAACCATGAGGCCTAGAGGTAAGATAATTAGTATGTAGCAATGCTTAGTGGTCGTCTACATAAATCCTGTAAACCATGCCCTTGGTGTCCAAAGAGTTCCTAGCCTCCGCGGGGGGGGGGGGGGGGGGGGGGGGTCATTAACTCCCATAGACGGATAATCTTCTCTGAAACCATGAGACCCGAAAATTATATACGTATTAAGTAGCAATGTTCAGTGGTCTCCTACATACATCCTGTCAACCATGTCCCTGGGTTCCAAATAAGCCACGCCCCGGGTCTGATTAGCCCCCATAAACTTATAATGGAAAGAAAACATATATAAGGCCCACTGATATCATATTTAGAATGTAGCCATATTCAGTGGCCCCTACATAAATAATGCCAATTAAGCTCCTGGTTTCCAAACTGGCAACTGGAAAGAAAACATCTTCTTCTCTGAAAGCACGATGCCCATGGATTACATATTTAGAATGTAGCACTGTTTAGTGGTTCCCTATATAAATAGTGCCCATTAGCCCCCGGGGGGGGGGTCCAAGCTGGCAACACCCCAGAAGGTCATTTGTTTGTACAGAGCTATATTGCTTAAGATCCATCAAAACACTTCTTCTCTGAATCCAAGAAGCCTAGAGGTAAGGTTTTTAGTATCTAGCAATGTGTAGTTGTTTCATACATAATTCCTGCCAACCATGCCCCTGGGACTAAATTGGCCACGCCCCTGGAGTTTTTAGCTACTATAGTCTTATAATGAGAATAATTAAAAAAGCATCTTCTCTGAAACCATGATACCGCAGCTTATATACATGTATTTAACATGTAGCCATGTTTAGTGGTCTTCTTCATAAAATCTGCGAGCAATGCCACTGTGGTGCAAATTGGCCACATACAGGGGTCGTTTTAGTATAGAGCTGTACAGCAAAAAGAATAAAAACTGCCTTCTCTGAACAAGAGTGGTCAAAGCATAAATATCTAGCATGTTGCAATGTTTATTGGTCTCTTGCATAAATCCAGCGAATCATGCCCATTGGATTCAAACTAGCCAAGCCCAGATTGGATTTGTTTGTTTAGATTGGGGTTTAAAGTCCCCGTCAGCACTATTAAGGTCATTTTGGAGACGTTCCAATTTTGTGGGACTTTTACCCGACATTGAGGTGAAATGATATCTCAAGCCCTGCCACCCAATGAAACCAGAATGCTTATATGCATTAAACGGTCTGGCTAACACCACTTTGCGTGGGCAGGCTGTGTGTCAATCGTATCGATTCCAGATCATTGCCTTCATTTCTATTTTATTTAGTACGTCAAAGCGGTTTACCAGTAGTCGTGTGTGGTCTGTTTCAGCTCTGCGTAGAAGCACCATGCAGCCCGATCTATTTGTCCATGCCCGATGGGCGGGGGCCAAAGCCCAATTGGAATGGGGTCATTTGTTGATATAGATCTATGTAGCTAAAACCTTAACGACAAACTGTTCTGATTTCCATCCCTCAATTATATTTATTCTTGTTTCTTATGGTAAGACGCATTCAATGTCACCGACGTGGTTAAGGAGGGAGGGGCTCGATACCGAGTCGGGAGCCATTCCTTCACTTCATAAAAACCTAATATCCCGGAAACAGTTCAGGTCCCCAGCCCTTATCCTGAATATTGTAGTTACATGTGATAAGACGCATCCAATGACACTAACCTGTGGTCCCCTGCGACTCTGCCTCACCTCACTAGTTCATGTAAAATACAGTCGAACTTCAATGGCTCGAACACCTTTGGGACCTCGAAAATCTGTTCGAGACAAGGGTAGTTCGAGCCACTGAGGGTTACTGCCAGGAGGCATAACGAGATACTTTTAGACATCTTTTCGGTGTTCTATAATGAAAATGTATAGTGTGTGTACTCATTAGAATCGCCTCATCGAGGCGATTCTAATGAGTACACACAGCATACATTTGCAAGATGAAAGACTAAAATATCCTTAATCATCCCCCTCTATTTCTTATGTTGAGGATTTCGCTAGGGGCTCAAGAATGGGTTCGACACATCCATGGTAAACGCGCCATCGGTGTTCGAGCCATCGAAGTTCTACTGTAGAAGTGAAGGCAATGGTCAGGAATCGATATAATTAACCCCCCCTCCCACCAGAGACACCAAAGGAAAAGAAACACAAACTTGAAATAACTAGACCCTAATGGAAACATCAGTAACGGCAAGCCAAAGGACAGTTACTTTTCCACAAAATGGCCAGCTAAACAAAACGATTTAGCGATACACACTCAAAGACAAACCATAACAAAAATAACCACGACAGAAGAACCGCCTTGGATCGGTCAGTGAAAAGAATTTCACTGGGGGTTGGGATGGGGGCTTGATTTTACGCGGTCGCAATTCTCGCACTTGTCGCTATTTAGACAAATAGTTTGTTCAGTCCGCTTGAAGGCTTCCAAACTCAGACATGAGGCTTATGATTCTTCTGTCCGGTTTATTTATGTTATGGGTTGTCTTTGAGTGTGTGTATCGGTTATATAATTTTGTTTTGGATAGCTAATTGGCCATTTTGTGGGAACGTAACTGTCATTTTGGCTTTCTTAATGTTTCCATTTGAATGTTTGTGTTTCTTTCCCTTTGATGTCTCTGATGGGAACTGTGGGTTAATTGTTCGATTCCTGATCGTGGCCGTCACTTCTATTTTTAATATCTCAGAAACCATTCCAGAACCCCACCCCAAAAGAAACGCTCGGTACATAAATTAGCCTACATATATTTTATTGCTTGCTCTAGAATAATGAAAAACGGTCAGATATAAGTCGTGTTCACTGTGCAGCTGTATCTAATCTATTCACACCAAGAGCGGCATGTGCTCAGATGCAAGAATCCCGTGCAGGGGAAGGTCATTGTGTTTGTCAAAGTTAATTTTCAGTCTGTTTGATACTCTTCAAGCATTCAGATAGATGTTTCAAGCTTTGATCAAATTTAGCAATTTGCATCCATGCCAAGACTGACGGAAGTGTAGTGGATATAAGCTGTAGAAATGATTTTGCAGAGACAACGCCAACAGCAGGTTGCTGCACATTTTGGTGCTCAGATGCAAGAATCCCGTGCAGGGGAGGGTCATTGTGTTTGTCAAAGTTAATTTTCAGTCTGTTTGATACTCTTCAAGTATTCAGATAGATGTTTCAAGCTTTGATCAAATTTAGCAATTTGCATCCATGCCAAGACTGACGGAAGTGTAGTGGATATAAGCTGTAGAAATGATTTTGCAGAGACAACGCCAACAGCAGGTTGCTGCACATTTTGCTGTGCATACTTGAACTATTGGACGTCTTTTCCGACGTCTGTGAATGACGGGAATGTCGACGACCAACCGCATAGTGGACGTCCGCGCGTCACGACGCCACGTCAGGATCGATTTACAACACTTACTCACGTAATCGCCTCTTCACAGCCAGCGAAACTGCAAATAACACCATAGTCATAATCGCCATATTCATCCTGATACGGTTCGAAATCGATTACGCGCCAACGGCCTAAGAGCCCGACGTCCCTATGTGGGTCTGTCCCTAACTCCTGCGCGTCGTCAACGCCGTTTATTTTGGTAAGTAGCACACTCTCCAAGAAATTTTCTTATGAGGCAATGGAGACAGGTGTTCTTCACCGACGAATCACGGTTCACTCTCTACCTTCGGAAGGGCGACGTTAGCGGATGTAAGCCTGCCAAGGCAAAACGGTACGAGTTGGACCGTCCATGTCGGGTAAAAGTCCGTAAAAATTGGAAGCAACGTCTCCAAAATGACCTATACAGTCTTGACGGGGATGTTAAACCGCAAATCAATCAATACAATAATAATAATCAGCATAATCAAATCGATGGTAATAATTATTATATCTTGCTACTACTCCAAATGCAATTACTACTAATAGTACTACTGCTTCTATCACTTTACTACTTTCACTACTTCAACTATTTTTATTATATTTATTATTCATGTGATGAAAATAAAGTGAATAAACACTAAAAAAGCTAATACTGTTTGTATGAAAGAACATTTAACAACAGTAATAATGAAAACAAATAATAATAGTAATAATAATAAAAATGATAATCGTAATAACAATAATAATATGTTGTTCTTGATGTTGGAAAGGAGGGTGTTAAGTATGAAGAAGGCCAGACTTTTTGCTGATTGTGCTTGTCGGTTTATAATTTTTGCTAAGGCTGTGCTCGCTGATCAATCATGGGCGAATTCAGCACTGTGAAATATACATTGTTAAATTCAAGACCTGTTTATACGCCATATTCAATGCAACACAAAAATGTACATACTACACCGGCATTTGATTCACTGATCATGTAATTCTAGTTATAAGTTTATAACTAAACGGGTTAACTAAAAGCACCCCCCCCCCCAGTGGAACTCGTTTCCGCTGACCGTTCAAGGCGGCTCTTCTGTCGCGGTAATGGTTTGTCTTTGGGTGTTTGTGTCGCTTATATTATTTTATTTTGTTTGCCATTTTGTGGGAAAGTAGCTGTCCTTTTGGCTTTCCTCTGTTGATGTTTCCATTAGAGTCTGTTGTTTTATGTTTGTGTTTCTTTCCCTTTGGTGTCTCTGATGGGAGCTGTGGGTTAATTATATCAATTCCTGAGCATTGCCTCCACTTCTATTAATAATGCGATATCATAGCTTTTTTCGCAAAAACAGTTCAGCCATTTTTCCAAATACGTGTTGAAGAAAACAACCTGACATCCCTAAATTTTGTACTGTATATAAAGTGGAAGAATCCCTTCAGCACAAAAGCGGTTAAAAGTCAAGACATAATAGCAGGCGCTCAGAGGGGGGGGGGGGCACTATGGAACGCATCAACTGTCTTAATAAGATCATATCGATCACGTTGCGGGTGAGCCCAGTAAAACCCGGTGTCCTGCAGATCATCACAAAACCGGGACGATTCGTCCTTGGGCGCAATTGTTCCCATCCCGTTATTATTCTATGTAAGTGTTCTAAGAGGGGATAGGAAACGGAAAATTAAATGTCAATCATTTTATTGATACGTTGCTTTTGAATAGAAACCTTTTATAATAGATACTAACTGTTTTGTTTTCATGTGATATATTTATTATTGTGAGCATAAAGATACATGTATTATATCATGAACAACTTTATTCAGGCTGAAAGATAAAGAAATATAAACATTTTTCAAATTGAAAATGATAAAAAGAAACAACAGCAATAAAACCAGTTTTGGTGACCATACAGTCTCTTAATACCCTTGACTGTCTCTGACCATGTACAAAATGCAGGTACTGGTTGTTAGTCGATAGTCGTCTCCCTGTGACGTCAGAATGCAGTGTAAAAATCTGGACTGAGCTCGTGCACTGGGGCATTGACAAACAGTGAACACCTAATCAGACGCCACTTAACGCGGTGTCTGATCAGGTTTACACTGCTTGCTTAAACTACTAGAATTCAAGGAATGACCGAACAGCTCATTTCTCAGTTCATGACTATTTTCCCAACTTACACTCAGAGACAATCGAACCACCAGTACTCTCAGGGCTTTGATTCATTATTGGCACTGTTTGTAATCTGTATAGTGCAGGCAGTTTTGGCTATATAAATGCTACACTGTTGTAGTTGATTAATAATAGAACTTTTTAACCATCTGAAAAGTCAGAGACTGTCTGTTCTTGAACAACCCATGGTCGTAGATCATAGCATTGGTCTGCCCACATGTACGCATCGACAGATATCTAGCAGTGAGTTGGGGTGATTGGGTTAGGCAAAGGTGACGTGTACCTCTCGTCTCTGGGGCGTCCAACTGATATTGGCTTACAACTAGTCAAAGCCTGCTGTCATTCTAGCATGCAGGAAATGGTAGAGGGGTAGTGTTGTAATTAATTTTGTTTTACACATCAATTCATTTTCCTCTTTCTTCTCTGACTCTCCCTTTTTGTCTTCTCTACTATCACTTCTATCCCTTTCCTGCAAACCTGGGGGCAGAGTTCATAAACTTGGCGTAGTTTGCACCGCTGTAAACTACGACCATAGGCGAAAAGAAATAGAAGTAAAGGCAATGGTCAATAATCGTTCAATTAACCCACACTTCAACCAGAGACACCAAAGGGAGATAAACACAGACATGAAATAGCTAAACCCTAATGGAAAACAGAAGAGTAGGTAATGCTCAGGAATCGATACAATTAACCCACAGCTCCAATCAGAGACGCCAAAGGGAAAGAAACACAAACATGAAACAACAAACCCTGTGGAAACATCAATAGCGGAAAGCCAAAAGGACAGTTACCTTCCCACAAAATGGCCAAATGGCTATCCACAACAAAACAATATAAGCGATACAAACACTCAAAGACAAACCATAACAAAAATAAACCGCGACAGAAGAACCACCTTGGGAAGGTTATTGACACTAATTTCACTGGGGGTGGGGGGGGGGTGGGGGGGGGGCTTAAATCGATTTTACGTGGCCACAATCCACGTCCTTACTTCCGTTGCAATTTAGACAAATAAGTTGTTCAGTCCGCATGAAGGCCTCCTAACTCATCAGTGCAATATCTCCGTGAACACAAAAACAACCAGAGAGATGAAACAATGGTGAGGACTCGACAGCAAGAAACCACTGAAATGCTGGAGCAAACGAAAACCAACAGTTATACTCCGATGGGCCCGACAAGAGACAGAGCACAAGTACATAAAACATCAAACAACCACAGAGATAAAACAAGGTGAGGACTCGACAGCAAGAAACCACTGAAATGCTGGAGCAAAAGAAAACCAACAGTTAGACTCTGATGGGCCCGACCAGAGATAGAGCATAAGGCACCAACCAACATTACATTGAATTAGATTCTCTCTAAAGGGATAGAAGAGCTAGAAGAGACGATGAAAAGGAAGGGACAGAGAAGAAAGAGGAAAATGGATGGATGGGTAGAAACAGAATAAATTACAACACTCCCCTTCTACCATTACAATACCTCTTTTTCTCTGTCCCTTCCTTTGTATCTCCACTTCTATCTCTTCTATCCCTTTTCTTCTGATCTGGGACCGAATGCAAAAAGGAGGCATAGTTTGCACCGGCGTAAGCTACGACCGTAGCCGCAATTGATAGAAGTGACTATTAACCCACACTTCCACCAGAGACATCAAAGGGGAAAAAACTACAATTATAAAATCATTAGACCCTAATCGAAATAGCGGAAAACTAAAAGGACACATACATTCCTACAAAATGGCCAATTTGCTATCCAGAATAAAAAGATTTAAGCGATAGACACTTTCAAAGACGATCTAAAATAAAATAAACCGCGACAGAAGAACCGTCTTGGAACGGTCAGTGAAAAGCATTTCAATTCGGTACTCTGTCTCCGGTCGGGCCCATCGGCGTCTAACTGTTGGTTTTCTTTTGCTCCAGCATTTCAGTGTTTTCTAGCTGTCGAGTCCTAACCGTTGTTTCATCTTTGTGGTTGTTTGATTAGTGTGTTCTCGGTGCTGTTGCGCTGTTGAATTAGGAAACCTTCATGGTGACAAAACACATACATGTATTTGTCTAAATCGTGACGGAAGTAAGAGCGAGGATTGCGGCGGCGTTAAATCGATTTAAGCCCACAAATGAAACTTTTCAGTGACCGATACAAGGCGGTCCTTCTATCGCTGTTTGTGTTGTTATAGTGTGTCTTTGAATTTGAGTTTCGCTGATATGAGTATCATTCTTGTTTTGGATATCAAATTGGCCATTTTGTGGAAAAGTAGCCGTCTTCTTGGCTTTCAGATATTGATGTTTCCATAAGGGTATAGTTATTTCATATTGTGTTTCTTTTCCTTTGGTGTCTCTGATGGGAGGTGTGGGTTGATTGAATCGATTTCACTTCTATTTTGTTCGTCTGCTTTATGCACTCGGACTCTTTGTGTTTATGGAATGTACACCTGCCAGTAATGGTCAAATGAGACTGATCGCAGTAATACAGTAGAACTTCGATGGCTCGAACACCGATGGCTCGTTTACAATGGATATGTCGAACCCATTCTTGAGCCCCTAGCGAAAGCCTCTACAGAAGACAAAGTGGGGGATAATTAAGGAGAATTTAGTCTTTTATCTTGAAAATCTATGCTGTGTGTACTCATTAGAATCGCCTCGATGAGGCGATTCTAATGAGTACACACAGCATACATTTTTATTATAGAACACCGAAAAGATATCTAAAAGTATCTCGTTATGCCTCCTGACAGTAATCTCAGTCGCTCGAACTACCCTTGTCTCGAACAGATTTTCGAGGTCCAAAAGGTGTTCGAGCCATTGAAGTTCCACTGTAGTAGAATGAATGAAAGAGGGGAAGATCATTGAATAAACACGTGATTCAGTTATACTTAGGGAAGATAAATTTGTCTTTTCATATGAAAGGAAGAAACAAGTAAACTATATTATAATAGCTGTCACTGATCTGCGCTGATACGTATTCTGGAAACTTTTTGTAACTTAAAGCTTAAACGTTAAAGCACCAAGAAAAATCTATAGCATTCGACAGTTAAATTTCTTGCTTCAGATTCGTGTCGTCTGCTGGGAAGCAGATCTTATTTCTGCTCATAGACATAGGTTGTGGGAACTCGTTAAAACCGCCTCAATGAGGCGGTTCTAAGAGCACCCACAATCTATGTTTTCAGTATTAATAAGAATAATATCAGAATTTTTCATCAGAAAATTGGCCTTTTTGGAGATGTAAAAAATGCATTATGACGCACGGGTGTGTTATCGTAATGCGATACAAGGCGGTCCTTCTGTCGCTGTTTATTTTGTTATAGTGCGTCTTTGGATTTGTGTTTCGGTGATATGAGTATCTTTCTTGTTTTGGATATCCAATTGGCCATTTTGTGGGAAAGTAACTGTCTTCTTGGCTTTCAGATATTGATGTTTCCATAAGGGTAGTTATTTCATGTTTGTGTTTCTTACCCTTTGGTGTTTCTGATGGGAGGTGTGGGTTGATTGAATCGATTTCACTTCTGTTTTGTTCGTCTGCTTTATGCACTCGGACTCTTTGTGTTTATGGAATGTACACCTGCCAGTAATGGTCAATTGAGACCGATTGCAGTAATACAGTAGAACTTCGATGGCTCGAACAACGATGGCTTGTTTACCATGGATGTGTCGAACCCATTCTTGAGCCCCTAGCGAAATCCTCTACATAAGACAAAGTGGGGGATAATTAAGGTGAATTTAGTCTTTTATCTTGCAAATGTATGCTGTGTGTACTCATTAGAATCGCCTCGATGAGGCGATTCCAATGAGTACATACAGCATACATTTTTATTATAGAACACCGAAAAGATATCTAAAAGTATCTCGTTATGCCTCCTGACAGTAATCTCAGTCGCTCGAACTACCCTTGTCTCAAACAGATTTTCGAGGTCCCAAAGGTGTTCGAGCCATTGAAGTTCCACTGTAGTAGAATGAATGAAAGAGGGGAAGATCATTGAATAAACACGTGATTCAGTTTTACTAAGGGAAGATAAATTTGTCTTTTTATACGAAAGGAAGAAACAAGTAAACTATATTATAATAGCTGTTACTGATCTGCGCTGATACGTATTCAGGAAACTTTTTGTAACTTAAAGCTTAAACGTTAAAGCACCAAGAAAAACATATAGCATTCGACAGTTTAATTTCTTGCTTCAGATTCGTGTCGTCTGCTGGGAAGTAGGAAACGTCTGCTGAGCAGGAGATTCACAGGAAGTCAAGCCAAACCTTATTTTTTTTCTGAAAACACACACACGCACGCGCGCACACACACACATACACAAATAAAATAAACTGAAAACATGACTTCTGTTCGTGATGATTGGTGACCTAAGAGTCAGTTTACGTTGTTATTTTACAAAAAATACAGTTTCAGTAATTGCATGTTTCTTTTTTTTAATTTTATTCCCAATAAAAGTGAAACAACACTACAAATGTTAACTTCGGAGATAAACAGCCTATTGTGTGCCGAAAGACTATAAGTAGGGCGTGATCAGGTTGTCTAAGAAATTGAAATATTATTACCAATTATGAGGCATTTTATTCGTTTCCTCGGCGCAGTGCTTGTCGCATTAAATTGTGCAGGATGTTTGCCAATCGCAGATGTTGTAACGAAGGGTATTCAAGTAACCTGTTTGCAGACAACTTATGAAGAATCGATGTACATTTGCTATTTACCGAAAGGCTATAAAAGGACAAATGATGAAGGAACGGGTTTTCCCTGCAAGGCATATGTTGCAGTTTCTGACTTTGGAACTGAACCTACGGAAGAATGGAAGCGTTTACTGGTGTGTACCGTCGTTGTCAAACGGGCACAAATTATTAAGCGCTTTATGTGTTCTGAAACAATGTCTTATAGAAAACGAAGAACGGAGGGATATGTGCATGTCGACGACGAGTCACTGATATACAACTATAATTGTACTGAAAACGACGACCACGTAAAGTTTATTTAGACACGAACGGTGAGTGGCCTGTTATTTTTATATTAATGCGAATCAGTAACAGACGTCTCTGTTTTAAAGAAATGGGATCAGTTTCACAAAACAAAATCGAAGAAATAAAACGCCCGGTCATATCTAATGATATTACTTTAACTGCTTTCAAAAATGACTAATTGATTGCTTGCTTGACTGATTGATTGGGGTTTAACGACACGTCAATCCACGTCGGTCATTTTGTGTCAGTCATTTTTTGTCGTTTCCCAGAGAAAGGTGATGGGAATAGGTAGAAAAATTAAGAGGAGATAAAAGTGAAAGACATTGTAGAACAGAAAAAATGGATAGAAGTGTGGAAGCAAAAGAAATAACAACTAACAACACCGCTACCCCCTCCCCTCCACCCCTACCTGTACCTGCCGCTATAATGACTCACTCTT
Source organism: Lucinisca nassula (assembly GCA_963580285.1). NCBI lineage: Eukaryota > Metazoa > Mollusca > Bivalvia > Lucinida > Lucinidae > Lucinisca > Lucinisca nassula. The sequence goes on from OY757010.1 coordinate 54,878,348, forward strand.
TAGCTGTGGGTCAGTCCGTATAGGAACCATGGCGATGATATTCATGAAATCAGCAGCTTTAAACCATCCCAGTTAGTTTTTACTGCTAATCGCCCAAATGCGGTTGTATTTATTATTTGCAATCGACCAAACGTTATAAAGCGCAGTAAGCTTTTCAAAGCTGAAGTCCACGTGACTTACACATATAATGGTTATTTGTAGAAAATAGACGCGCTTTTCTTGTCCTTGCGTTGTAAAATTTGGACTGGAATCATGGGTCGGGCTTGGCAAACAGGGTAGATGCAGATCAGATGTCGCGTTGACGCCACAGAACGCGGCGTCTGATCAGGGTCTACACTCTTTGCTTAAAAACGGAAACTCAATGTGTAACTGAAAACGTTCGATCCTCAGTCAACGACTGTATGCAAATTAGTTAGCTACATGTACGGGGCGTACATGTAGCTAACTAATTTGCATACAGTCGTAACTGAAGAAAAAAACAAACATAAATAAATAGATGTCCTTAACGACGTCACGCTTTATTGACATGTTTGTTAAAACAAATCGAGAAAAAAAGATGCGTTTTAAATGTCATTAGCTAATCAGAATATTGCATTGGTGTTTATGTATTGTTAGATTTATTACTTTCCTCAGCTTATTAAATTGATTTAAAAATTACATGTTCACTCGTGTAGGATCCTCTACTTAATTTAATCAGTAAAAGACTACTTCTACAGAATGATATAAAACGATTCACTGAAGTACACATGTGTGTTATCGTTATTTATTAATTGACTATCCTGTATTGATCTGAGGTCATCCGTATTAACACCAGGTCAAACAATATTAACTGTGGTCAAGTGAGATCAAAGAATCAAAAATCATGTTGTTTTTTAATTTTGTCAATTAATGAAATTGTCATTAATCAAGTAATTCCGTATTGACCGAGTTACAGGTCCTCGGGCCTATGCAGCAGAACTCGAACCTGTACCTGGGCCATTAGGAAATTACATGATTAATAACATTATAGTAATGAAATATTATTATTTACAGAGGTACATGTAGTTTTATCAGCTGAAACATTACGACAATACGAACCGGCGACCCCTTGATTACCCTTGTAAGATCCGCTACCTATATTTCATCAGTAAAAGACTACTTCTACAGATATATAACGAGTCACTGATACTGTTATCGTAATGTAATGTGTGTGTGCGTGCGTGTGTGTGTTTTAAAATTTTTATCTTGCAATTTTATGTGTTTTGTTTGAATTCAGGTAAAAGGTCCCCGTCAACATTATTTAGGTCATTTTTGAGACGTTGCTTCCATTTCTGTGGGAGTTTTACCAGGCAATCAGATGAAATAACATTTCAAGCCTAGCTGCCCAATGAAACCACTGCGACTGGTCAGTCCGACATACACCACTTTGCCTGTGCAGCCTTAGTTTTTCTAAGTGGTTTACCTGTACTTATATGCGGTCAGTTTCAGCTCTGCTTGCAAGCACCATGCAGCCCAATCTAATTCTCAAAGCCCGATGGGCGAGGGCAATCTTGAATCTTGATTTTATGTTGTGAGTACTAATTTGAATTGCCTCGTTGAGTCGATTCTAAAGAGTAGTTTGATTCATTATTTATAGAATATGCAGCTGGTCACTCAGACATACACCACTTTGAATGAGCAGGCTTAATTAGTCTTTCTATACGGTTTACCAATACTCATGTGTGGTCAGCTCTGCGTTGAAGCAGCATGCAGCACAATCTTTTTGTCCATGCCCAATGAGCGAGAACGAATCTTGAATCTTGATTTTATGTTGTGAGTACTAATTTGAATTGGCTCGTTGAGTCGATTCTAAACAGTACATTGATTCATTATTTATACAGGATCGAAAATGTATCTTTCAGTCACCCAATCAATGTCTTAAGAAATGACTTTGTGTTAGAACCAAACTATTGCTCCAAGCTTCGCTTGGCGGGGGCAAATATTGAATTTTGAGTTTGTATTGTGGGTACTATTTTGAATCGCCTCGTTGTGCCGATTTTAATGAGTACCTTTAACATTCATTATTTATAAAATCTTAAAGATATCCTTAAATCATCCAACTTATGCCTTATGACTTGGCACTCTGAGTACATGTAACCCTCACTAGTTCAAACTAACCATTAAGATAAAACACATTTAACACATCTCCAAACTGACTACTTTTTTGTTGAAAATCCGTTATAGTTTTTATTTATACTATAACAGCATAACTCAATAAACATATTAAAACAGAAATAAACATAATGATGTACACCACTGTAAACCCAATATTCTTGATATAGTGTAATATTAAAGGGAGTGTTAATTTTACGGATTTGTCAATGTAATGCATGTATCGAACAGCTTTTTCCTGGTCCTGGAGATATTCGAGCTGTTAAAACTCGTCTGCATATGGTTTGAAAGATAATTAGCAAATTAATATACACATGTATCTGTGTAAAACCACATTTTTCCTCCAAATAAATTTAGGTTTGCATTACATGAACTTTGTAACGTGATAAATTGTTTCGAATCAGCCATGGTAAATGGGTGAGTATCGGTGGTCTAGATAATGTTTGATAACAATGTTTTGTTCCTATTGCAGCCGCCTCCAATTTCAAAAGACGAAGCTGACAGATGACAAGAAAAGGTCTTCCCGTATAGTTGCCGAACATTGTAACTGAACACATTATATGAAAATAAAGCAGTGACACCTTAAATCGTTTTGTTTATCCCTTATCGCAGACAAGTCTCAGTCGGAACAACGATCTACTTTTATATCTTTAGAACAAATATTTTTAGATGACATTTATATGTAGATTGTTTGTCAATCGACCCAAAGTTACTAAGCTCAGACGTCCTTCAGTGTTGATGTTCACGTGATTATCACTGACTTGTAGGAAATCCAGGTAACGGTTATTTATAGAAAATAGCTGCGCTATGCTTGTTGCATAGCGTCTGAGCGCTGTTCAAAAGAACGTTTTTTTTTTTGCAGACAATTGGCTCGGCGCATGTGATGAAAAATTGGAAAGCGGTTTAGACCCAGATCAGACACCTCAGCAATGACAATCGACCTAAAGTGTTGTCAGAACTTTGATCTACAATATTGGTCATTGTATGGACATGTAAACGCGATGACCATCTTGTGACATAGTGCATACTTTCATTTCTCTAAAACAGTTATTTTTTTTTCTGATGAAAATGTGACTGTGACATTTTTCTTATTTCTACCCCACAAAGGCATGGCCCCCGCCCATCGGGGCTTGAAGAAATATATGGGCTGCAGGATGCTTCCACGCAGAGCTGAAACCAACCGCATCCAAGTACTGGTAAACAGCTTAGAGGATCTAATGTTCTATGTAAGGGTTATCCTTTGAATCCTAAGTCTGCCAAGGCAAAGCGGTGCGAGTCGGACCGTCCATGCTTATAAACCCTATTGGTTTTATTGGGCGACAGGGCTTGAGATGTCATTTCCTCTAAATGTCGGGTAAAAGGCCCACAAAATTGGAAGCAGCGTCTCCAAAATGACCTTTACAGTGTTGACGGGGACGCTAAACCTCAAATCAAATAAACAAAATCTACCCCGAAACATAGCTTGTTGGTGCTCGTTAGAACCGCCTACCGAGTACCAACAAGCTATGTCATGGAACAGAAACAAGTAAAATAATATATACACCTGTAGACACCAGTTTTTATACGCCCGTTTTGTAAAACCGGTCTCATTATTGTATGTGGTCGGCGTCCGTCCATCCGTCCGACCATTCGTCCGTAAACGTTTCGTTTCCGGATAACTCCTCCCACAGTTTTCATCCGATCAATCTGAAATATTTACATGCAAAACACACATAGTATGCCCTCTTTAAATGAAGAGGAATCTTTAAAATTAGAAGGTATGTTGCCATTAAAAAAAACAGGTCAAGCCCTGAAAAGTATGTAAAATAATAAGTCTCCTGGTACAAGTGGTTTCTCAGCAGACTTTTATAAAACATTTTGGAGACAGTTAGGTAACTTGGTGGTAAGAGCAATTAATTATGGTTTCTCAGAAGGAGAACTATCTATTACTCAACAACGAGGCTTAATTGTATGCATTCCAAAGGAAAACAAATGTAGGAAATTACTTATTTATAGGAGGCTCATTACTCTATTGAATACTATAAATAAAATTGCATCTGGCTCATTGGCAAACAGAATAAAACATGTCTTAAATAAGTTAATAAGTACAGATTATACAGGGTTTATAGAAGGAATATTTATTGTAGAAAACACCCGTCTTATATATGATATGTTGCAATATACATAAGAACAAAATATACCTGGATTACTACTCCTTATTGATTTTGACCAAGCTTTTGACTCGCTATCTTAGTCCTTCATAAATAAAGTCCTAAAACTGTTCATCTTTGGTCCCTACATTAGAAATTGTATAACAGTGTTATATAAAAATTCTTGTTCTGCGGTCACACAGTGCGGATATTTATCAGAATTTGGGACGAGGATGTAGACAAGGGCATCATATCTCGCCATATCTGTTCATTTTATGTTCAGAAATTCTGTCTATTAAGATAAGAAATAAAAATAAAATAAAAGGGATTAACATTGATAATGAGGAATTTAAGTTATCACAATATGCTGATGATGCTTCAGCCTTTTTAGATGGTTCCAGAACTTCTCTAGAACAAACATTGCAAGAGCTTGAAACCTTTGCAGACATACCAGGTCTGGAAACCAATTTCGATAAAACCCAAGTAGTCTGGATAGGAGCTAAGGAATTTAGCACTGACTCAGTCAAAACAAGATGGAAACTCTCGTGGGGTACCACTCAATTTAGACTGTTGGGGATAACTTTTAATGTTGACTTCAACAAGATAACAGAAATAAATTATAATGACACAATAAATCAAATGAAAGCTTCTCTGAAACAATGCCGTAGAAGGTTCCTTTCCCCACTTGGAAAACATCACAGTAATTAAATCACTTATACTGCCCAAAATTACACATCTATTAAAGACTTTACCTAATCCTGAACCTTATATTTAAAGATTATGAATGATATGTTTATTGACTTTCTATGGAATGGGAGGTCAAAGATAAAAAAATCAGTGGTCGTTAAACAATAATGTGAAGGAGGCCAAAAAATGATAAATTTAAAAGCTTATCCTCAAGCCCTAAAAATTACATGGCTAAGAAGGATTATTCAGAAAGGAAGCAAGTAGAAATGTTTGTTTCAACAATCAGTACATATGGAAAAGATTGCCTTCTGTGGTTCTGAGTATATAAATTTGGCACTGACAAACATTAAGAATGAGTTCTGGAAAGATGTCCTAAAAGCCATATCATATATTCAGTTGCAGTTAAATGTAGATTGGAATGACAACAATTTAAATCAGACACCAATACTTTGCAATAAAAATCTGACTGTTGGTGGTAAAAGCTTCTTTTATAAATCATGGTTTGAAAAAGGAATCTCTTATATTCGGGACATGATTGATGAGCAAGGCAATTTTATCAATATAATGATTTTATTAAAAAATCAAATATACACCTACACTTTCTTCATTATCAAGGTGTTATATATTGTATAAAAAAACTAATGAGGAAAAGCATCTGAATATTAACCACACTATGATTTAATACCCAAAATAATGTTTACTTTTCTCAGACAAAAATAAAAGGCTCACAAAATATATACAATACTTTAAATCATAATGTAGATGAACCAACAGGAAAACACAGGTGGAATCAAATATATACTTTAGATGAAAAGTCCTGGGAATACATATTCCAAGCTCCTTTCATAATCACAAAATGCACCAAACTTAGATGGTTCCAGACAACCATTAATCATAAGATATCAACCACAAATAAACTCCTTTTCCAAATGAATTTGATAGCGAGTCCCGAATGTTTCTTCTGTGGTAATAGGGATGAAATTATTGACCATTTATTGTGGAAATGCCCCAAAACACAGCTATTTATACGGGACATAATCAGAAGATTTCAAGATATGTGTATAACCTTAGACCTAGATGAAGAAACTTTTATTTTAGGCAGTTTTCCAAAACCAACACCAATGGTTACTCAGTTTTTAATGCTTGTTGCAAAGTACTTTGTCAGTGTGAATAGAACTCAAAGACGGATTTGAATTTCTTAGAATACAAAATTAATGTCCAGTGACTTTTCCTAAGTCACAGGGAAATTGCAATAAAAACAACAAGTTAGATGAATTTTAAAAACCTGGATGCCATTTAAGGAACGAGTATAAAACATTTAATTATAAATTTACCAGAGATCTTACTATTTGATTACGGTTTAGATAAAATGTAGAACTTGAGGGATTCCGAAGTCTAAACATTTTGATATTAAATGGTAGTATACATATAATAAATGACAATTGTTCAGATCCCGCACTCATTCAGGCATATGTACTGGCATGGCTCCTTCTGTCTATGCTCGTATATAATGCTCTTGTATAGAACTATAAAAAGAAAAATATAGAATCTGTATACAGCTATTTGCCCTTCATAATGACAACTCTGGCAAAAAAAAAAACAAACAAAAAAAAAAAAAAAAAAAAAACGTTATTATAGAGAATTGGCCTGTCCTGTATGTCTGATGATAGAAGTCTAATTTGCTGAAACATATGATGTGGTTTGGAGGTATACCATGAGAGTTTTATAGGGAAGTATACTAATGTTGGATTTTCTTTAGCTGTGTAGCTCAAAACTAATTTACTAGATTATTTGAGGTCTTTCGCGGTTTATTTTTGTTATGGTTTGTCTTTGGGTGTGTGTGTCGCTTATATTATTTTATTTTGGATAGACTATTGGCCATTTTGTGGTTAAGTACCTGTCCTTTTGGCTTCCCGCTATTGATGTTTCCATTAGGGTCTGTTGTTTCATGTTTGTGTTTCTTTCCCTTTGGTGTTTCTGATGGGAGCTGTTGGTTTATTGTATCGATTCCTGATCATTTCCTCCACTTCTATTGTTTAGATCTCTATCTTCTATATACTTTTTCTTACCTCAACTGTCTTAAAAAGAGGAAGGGACAATATGTAAAGTAGATTTCAAACTTGATTGTATTGCCATGCTAATTAAATGCGAGTGAGTGTATGAGTTGTTCCCCTGGACTTCAGGGTAAATTGTAAAGGGGTTGAAGAAATAAAATTCCCTTCCTTAAAAAAAGCTGAAAAAGCTGAAATATGGAAGGTAGTAAGACCATGAACTTGCGTAGCGGATATTGTTTCGGGGTTATGGTCCACCAAATATTTACACAGTTTTGTCCTTTTGAATATTTTTGTAAACTTTTCCGTTTACGGTTATCTCGTCCTACAGTTTTCATGCGAACAAGCTGAAACTTGGTAAATCATTAAACCATGACCTGGTGTAGCGGAGATCGTTTCGAGGTTGAAAGGCCTAAAACCGTCAAACCTTGCATAGTGCTTTTCTTCATTGTTCTGACTCAATAGATTATTTGACCCGGTGAACTTGACCTATATTTTGCAGTCCAGTGCCTTTCACACATTTTACGTCGACATATCATATATTCTCAACTTAAAAGCCTTCAAACACGAAACTGTGCATTGTGCCTTTCCTCGTTGTATTGATGCGGCAGGTAGTTCGACCTGGTCATCTTGACCTATTTTGGGGGGCCCAGTGACTTTGACACATTGTAGGTCAACTATCAACTGCTTAAAATGAAATACATGTAACCTTATTTAATAAACACGTACTTCTTGTGGCTCATTGACGGTGCAACGCCGCCTTCTAAAGGAATTCTTGTTTTAAATATTTTCTTATTTCTAGTCCAATCATAGATTTAGGGTGGCCGTTTGAACCGCCTCAACGACGTACCCAGAATATTTATGGACACCCCCGCGAACCCCACTTACTTTAAATAAAGTTAGATTTAGACAAGTATTCAATGCACAGACTTATTTACCACCTGATGAAACTCCAGAGAATGTCTATTTTTAGACAACATATGTCAAAGCATTTGGTCTGCATTTTGTGTAGAATTACATCCATAGATATCCAGCGGTGAGTAGAAGATCGAGGAACCAACACTTGGTGATGTATACATGTAGGAAAAATCTTTGAAAAAAATCTTCTTCGCTGAAACCGCAAGGCCCATGTCTTTGATATTTGGTGAAAAGCTTCATCTAGTGGACCTCTATCAAAACTGTTCAAATTATAGCCCTAGGGCCAAAATGCCCCCGCCCCGGGGCCGTTTGGTTTTACATTGATTTATATAGGAACAATCTTAAAACAATCTTCTCCTCTGAAACCGCAAAGCCCTGGTCTTTGATATTAGGTGTGTAGCTTCATCTAGTGGACCTCTACCATGGTTGTTCAAATTATAGCCCTGGGGCCAAAAAAGCCCCCCGCCCTGAGGCCCTTTGGTTTTACATTGACTTATATAGGGAAAAACTTTAAACATCTTCTTGTCTGAAACCAGAAGGCCCAGGTGTTTGATATTTAAGACTGTTCAAATTATAGCCCTGGGCCGAAAATGGCCCTACCCCGGGGCCCATATGTTTTAATTAGATTTTATAAAGAAAACCTTTAAAATCTTCTTGTTTGAAACCAGAAGGCGCGGGTCATTGATATTTGGTATGAATCTTCCCTTTTTAGACCTCCCTCAAGATAATGCAAATTATAGTCCTGGGACCAATAATGGCCCTCCCCAAGGCCCACTTGTTACACTATGTATCAGGAGAGCGGTCCAGGGCCATTATGTCACTCTTGTTTAAATTTTACAAAGTAAATAAGAAAATGCCAATTGCTTACTTAAATTGCAAGGTTTTATTTTATACAAACATTTAGATGTACAAAATAACTTTCATCATCATCATGATCATCATCATCGGATTTTTAGCTCACCTGAACCGAAGGCTCCGGGGAGCTATTGTGATCGGTCACCGTCCGTCGTCGTCGTCGTCGTCGACGCCGTCCGTATGTCCGTCCGTTCACAATTTCTTTAAACAACATCTATTCCTAAACCACCGAACAGATTCTAACCAAACTTGGCAGAAATGACCCTTAGGTGGTCCTCTCTCAAAGTTTTTCAAAGAATTCAATTCCATGCAGAACTCTGGTTACCATGGCAACGAAAAGAGGAAAAATAAGAACAAAACTTTTAAAATTTTCTTCTCTGAAACCAGAAGGCCTAGGTCTTTGATATTTGGTATGAAGTATATCTAGTGGACCTCTACCAAGATTGTTCAAATTATAGCCCTGGGGCCAAAAAACGACCCCGCCCCGGGGGCCCACTGGTTTTACATAAGCTTATATAGGAACAACCTTCAAAAATCTTTTTCTATGTAACCAGAAGGCCCAGGTCTTTAATATTTGGTATGAAGCTTCATCTAGTGGACCTCTACCAAGATTGTTCAAATTATAGCCCTGGGGCCAAAAACGGCCCCGCCCCGGGGCCCCCTGTTTTTATATAGGCTTATCTCACCGTTGTCGCACCTCTGTGGTATTTTGATTATTTGTGTTCACGATGATGTTGCACTGATGAGTTAGGAGGCCTTCATGCGGACTGAACAAATTATTTGTCTAAATCGCGACGGAAGTAAGGGCGAGGATTGTGGGCACGTAAAATCGATTTAAGCCCCACAGTAGAATTCTTTCCAATGACCGTTCCAAGGCGGTTCTTCTGTGGCAGTTTATTTATGTTGTTGTTTGTTACTACTTATTGTGTGTATCGCTTGTGTCTTTTTATTTTGTGGCAAAGTAACTGTCCTTAGGGCCATCCTTTTGTTTAGGTTTCCATTATGGTCTGGTCGCTTAGTGTTTGTGTTTCTTTCCCTTTGGTGTCTTTGGTGGGTGGAGTAAGTTAATTGTATCGGTTCCTGATCTTTGTTTTACTTCTACTTTATAAAGAGAAAACATGTAACAATCCTCTTCTCTGAAACCAGAAGGCCTAGGTCATTGATATTTGGTATGAAGCTTCATCCAGTGGTTCTCTACCAAGATTGTTCAAATTATAGCCCTGGGGCCAAAAAACGACCCTGCCCCGGGGCCCACTAGTTTTACATAGACTTATATAGGGAAAACCTTTTAATATCTTCTTTTCTGAAACCAGAAGGCCTAGGACTTTGATATTTAGTATGAAGCTTCATCTAGTGGATCTCTACCAAAATTGTTCAAATTATAGCCATGGGCCAAAAACGGCCCCCCCGGGGCCCACTGGTTTTATTAGCTCACCTGGGCCAAAGGCTCAGGGTGAGCTATTGTGATCGTTCATCGTCCGTCGGCGGCGGCGGCGTCGTCGTCATCCGTCCGTCCGTCCACAATTTCTTTAAACATCATCTCCACTTAAACCACTGAACAGATTCTGACCAAACTACATCCTTAGGTGGTCCTCTCTCAAAGTTGTTCAAACAATTCAATTCCATGCAGAACTCTGGTTGCGATGCCAACGAAAAAGAGAAAATAAGAAAAAAAAACCTTTAAAATCATCTCCCTGAAACCAGAATGCCTAGGTCTTTGATATTTTGTATGAGCTTCATCTAGTGGTCCTCTACCAACATTGTTCAAATTATAAGTATGGGCCCCTGGCGCGGGGGCATTGTTTGCCCCATCGTCAGTATCAGGGCAGCTGTGCTCCTCTCCCTCGCGCCTTAGTATGCAGTACATTACGAAAACACGCCTATACAAATACATTGTAACCTTTATCGCCGAAAAAATGAAAATTTTAAAATGAAAAATTGTGCTATTTTTCTTATTTCTGCTCAAATATAGATTGTGTGAACTCGTTAGAACCGCCACGGCAGAAATAAGTGAGGCGGTTCTAACGGGTACCCACAATCTATATTTTAGAGCAGAAATAATAAAAAATATCGTTTACCCCTGTAAATCCCAGTGTTACTACACAAAAGTGGGGTTCAAGGGGGTCAACATTTTAAAGGCGTGTTTTCGTGATGGTACTTACCGCATTCAAGATTACAATGGTGACCCTAAGGAAAATTTTCATCCTCATTTGACATTCGGTATCACAGTATTTTTTTTTACATTTTCATAAAGAAGAATAACCGCCTTACATGATCCTGGCAGGTGTCAGAACTGCACCCCGGACGTAATTGAGCTATTGGCCAATATATCATTGACGTCACTACATTAAGCCATAGATAATTTACAGTGTACTTACTTCTATCACATGAACAATTCTTCTGTGATTTCACACTAATTCTTTTAAATAAACATTAGAAATGCTAGGCATAGAGACTTTCGAAGATCAAAGATTCGGTGGCATATAGTTTTTGGTCTGTCTGTCTGTTTGATTGTCCTCAAAAACCGTAACATTGGGTATAACTTTTGAATGGTAACTGATATGGCTTTCATATTTCGCATGTGCATTTTTTTGTCGCAAGACCTTTCCAGGAGTACCATAGACCTACTTTTTTAAATTCTTTAACATTGGCCATTACTTTCGATTGGTAATCGATATGGCTTTCATATTTCACATGTGCATTCTATGTCACAAGAATGTCTAGTTGTATCAAAATGGAGATGGTAGCTTCTTGTTTTACCTAGGTGACATTGTCTCTGGAGCAGGTGGCTGTAATCACGTGTGAAAACAGCCTGGAAGATGTTCGAGGAGCTGCTACCAGTTCTGTCTTCCCTGCCATCTCTCATTCAAGACATGTGGCCGTGTGTAGCACTCTTGTGTACAGAGCGCAATGCTCCATGCCAGCGGGACTTGGCCATTGACAAAACCAAACCTCCAATGACAGGGCAATGATGAGACAGATCTGCAATAGGAAGCTGCAAGTCACTGAAACCGTAAGGTCCAGTGAGCTACTTGCGCGGCTTGGCATTTAGGACCTGGACCTCATCCTTGAGAATAGAAGGCTGCACTGGTATGGACATGTGGGGCCAACGGTGTAGTCAAGACAGCCTTTGACATACAGATGGATGGAAAACGTGGACCTGGGAGGCCCAAGATGACCTGAAAGCAGCCGCCTAGGGTGGAAGCTCACAGCTATCTACCCTTATGATGGACAAACATGGAGATTTGGTGTGAGTTCTGCCATGCGTGTAGCAAGCCAGCTACCTGGAAAGGCCCACGTATGTAGATGTCGTCCCTGTACCTGCTTTTGTTTGTTTGTTTGTATTGGAGTTTAATGGCCCAGTCAACACTATTTAGGTCATTTTTGAGCAGTTTACCTAACCGCACTTTTCCTGGGCAGGCTTATACGTAAGCGGTTAACCAGTACAGTGCATATTCTTTCGCCAGAAACTGACAATTCTCCTTCTTGAATCAGCGGAAGGGAGAGAATGACCGCAGAGGAGATTTCATTATCAATCTCCACGACAAAATGTTGCCGACCCCGGCAGCTATCGAACCTGCGTCCTCCTGATCACCAGTCAGACGCGTATCCGACTGAGCTACCGAGGCCGGCTCCCTGTACCTGCACGATGATAAACAAGAGGACCATGATGGTCCTATATCGCTCACCTGGGCTAAGAGATTAACATGTAGGTCCAACGGCAATGCAATTTTTTCCCTATATAAGCCTATATAAAATCGTATAGCCCCAGGGCTATAATTTCAACAACCTTGGTAGAGGTCCACTAGATGAAGCTTCAAACCAAATATTGAACACCTGGGCCTTCTGGTTTTAGACAAGAAGATTTAAAAATGGTTTTCCCTCTATAAGCCTATGTAAAACCAGTTGGCAATGCAGGAGCATTTTTGGCTATAATTTGAACAATCTTGGTAGAGGTCCATTTAATGAAGCTTCATACCAAATATCAAGGACCTGAGCTTTCTGGTTTCAGACAAGAATATTTTTAAAGGTTTACCCAATATAAGCCTATGTAAACCAGTGGGCCCGGCGCGGGGGCATTTTTAGTCCCAGGGCTATAATTTGAACAATCTCGTAGAGGTTCACTAGATGAAACTTCATACCAAATATCAAAGACCTGACCCTTTTGGTTTCAGAGAAGAAGATTTTTAAAGGTTTTCTCTATATTAGCCTATGTAAAACCAGTGGGCCCCGTCGCGGGGGCATTTTTGACCCCAGGGCTTTACGTTGAACAATCTTGGTAGAGGTCCACTAGATGAAGCTTCATACCAAATATCAAAGACCTGGGCCTTCTGGTTTCAGACAAGAAAATTTTTAAAGGTTTTCCCTATATAAGCCTATGTAAAACCAGTGGGCCCCGGCGCAGGGACATAATTGGCCCCAGGGCTATAATTTGAACAATCTTGGTAGAGGTCCATTTAATGAAGCTTCATACCAAATATCAAAGACGAGGGCCTTCTGGTTTCAGAGAAGAAGATTTTTTTATAGGTTTTCCATATATAAGCATATGAAAAACCAGTGGGCCCCGGCACGGGGTCGTTTTTGACCCCAGGGCTATAATTTGAACAATCTTGGTAGAGGTTCACTAGAGGAATCATCATACCAAATATCAAAGACCCGGGCCTTCTGGTTTCAGACAAGAAGATTTTTATATGTTTTCCCCATATTAGCCTATGTAAAACCAGTGGACCCCAGCGCGGGGGCGTTTTTGGCCACAGGGCTATAATTTGAGCATTCTTGGTAGAGGTCCACTAGATGAAGCTTCATTCCAAATATCAAAGTAGAAGTAAAACAAAGATCAGGAATCGATACAATTAACTTATTCCACCCATCAAAGACACCAAAGGGAAAGAAACACAAACATTAAGCGACCAGACCATAATGGAAACCTAAACAAAGGAAGGCCATAAGGACAGTTACTTTCCCACAAAATGGCCATATGGCCATCCAAAACAAAAAGACACAAGTGATACACACAGCAAGCAACAAACAACACCATAAATAAAACGCCACAGAAGAACCGCCTTGGAACGGTCAGTGGAAATCTGGGGGGCTTAAATCGATTTTACGTGGCCACAATCCTCGCCCTTACTTCCGTCGCGATTTAGACAAATAATTTGTTCAGTCCGCATGAAAGCCTCCTAACTCATCAGTGCAACATCTCCGTGAACACAAGAAATCAAAGAACCACAGAGGTGAGACAACGGTGAGGACTTGACAGAAAGAAACCACTGAAATGCTGGGGCAAAAGAAAACCAACAGTTATACTCCGATGGGCCTGGGCTTTCTGGTTTCAGACAAGAAGATTTTTAAAGGTTTTCCCTATATAAGCCTATGTAAAACCAGTGGGCCACGGCGGGGGGGGGGGGGGGGGGCATTTCTGAACATGACAGCATTTGCTTTTGCGATGGAGTCTAGAACGAAAACTGATCTTCTTATTGTACACCAGGCATAACGGCCGTTTTTCGGGCCACTAGAAAAGTCGATTTTCTATCTTTTTCGCTGTGTGTTTCGGCGATAAGCTCTTAAGTTTGACTTTTGGTCAACATATCCAGCGAGAAAATTGTAGAGGAGCTCCACCAATTTATCGTACAGGATTCAGCCTCCAGAGTTGTATACGTTTTGAGCTAACCATATGGAGTTTTTACATTTTTTCGGTGGAAACTAAGTCCAATTCTGTCACTCACCCTCTCGACATGAAAATAAATGACTAGCCTATTTGCAACAATATAAATATGAATAATCCCTCGCAGCCAACGACGCGTTCCACAATGAAAAACGTGCCATTAGTCGGCAAACAATTAGTAAAGACAATACATATCATACGCATTTGATCGATACTAATCAAATATTTAAAATACTACACCAGTCATTACGAATGTACACGAGATTCCTAAATAGAAGTGAAGGCAAAGGTCAGGAATCGATACAATTACATTACGATAATACAGCTGTGCGCCAAAGTGCACATTTCACAACTAAAAAAACGGCTACTTTTCTGATGAAGATCCGTGATATTTTACTTATTTAAACTCATGACATAGGATTCGGGTGCTCGTTAGATCCGCCTCATTGAGGCGATTCTAACGAGTACACACACACTATGTCTTGAAGCAGAAATAAGAAAAAATAATGCATACACCACTAAACCCCAGTTTTCTCTGTATAAAGTTGGGTTAAGGTATGTGTCAATTTTCACGGACTTGTTCACGTGATGACCCACAGTTCCAATCAGAGACACAAAGGGGGAAGAAACACAAACATAAAGCAACTAAACCTAAAGGAAACATTAACAGCGAAAGCCAAAAGGACAGTTACTCTCCCACAAAATGGCCATTTGGCTATCCAAAAGAAAAAAATCCATTCTATACATACACTCACAAAAATAGTCCGCGACAGAAAAACTGCCCCGGAACGGTCAGTGAAACGAATTTCCCACAAAATGGTCAATTGGCTAACCAAACAAAAAACAAACAACAAAAAAAGTTTTGGAATTTGTGGAAATCTGGTCTGGTATCTAAGTCTAGTATCTGCTATAATGTTTTATGCTTATTTCGAAGACTGAAGGTTTTTGATTGTTTGATAAATTGATCAGCTCTAGCAGCGATTTGTTGAATAATATATCACTTTTAGGGGTCAGTTGTAAGATACCTCAAACTACGACCAAGTAGTCGAAAAATGCTGTTGTGTCCTTCATATTCTCTCAACATTCCACAATTGTTTGAAGAAATTCCGCCAATATGTTCGACTGTAACACATGCAGTTACCTGTTTTTGTAACGTACTTGAATGCGTGACAACGTCAAGGAAACGATCAATGACGTCGCAAAACGCCATAAAACGGCGGCTCTTCGCGGCGGCTCTTCGCGCCACGCGTTTTCGCCTAGTGATTTGTCACTCAGTATATCACTGGATTTAACCACTGGCTATCAGTGTTTGCATTTGCGTTTAACGACACGTTAGGCATTGATTGACATTTTGTGTCGACTCCCGGGGAACGGCAACATATGAACAAGTCCATAAAAGGAAACCCCTTAAACCCCTTTTTAAAAAGAGAAAACTGGAGTTTACGGGGTTTACATTAACTTTCTTATTTCTGCTCAAAGGCATAGGCTGTGGGTACTCGTTTAACCACCTTTATTATAACGAATATCCACAACCCATGTTTGCGTTATAAATAAGAAAAATACCACGGATTATTCTTTGGAGGCTTGTCACAATCATTTGTCTGAAGAGCCGGTGAGTTGTCAGATATTTGAGTGTGCTGAGCTATATATAATTTGACCAGGGTACTGAGTCATTTGTAGCTGTCAGTACATTGATTTTCAAAAACTTGGAATCAGAAATGTAACTGTCATACTGAAGAGCCTTGTGTTGTCAGCTTGTCAGCGAGTGTGGACTGTCCGTACAGCTGGCAGACGGCTGGAAACCAAGTGTTGTCAGATATCTGAGTGTGCAGAGCTAGTTTGTTTTATTATTTGACACAAAATTGCCGAATATTCTATAAGAAAGGACTCCCTGCTTCCCATGGTCTTGGTTCTTTGGTACACCCTTTGGAAAGTAAGTAACAGAACGCACCCGAGTGATGGAAATCAGGAGCGAAGGATGGCAAAAGAGCAACACTGCGAAAGAATTTCTCAGTATTTGGCTTTAACTAGGAATCTAGGAAACAGAAGATATTCGGAGGGCTTACGCAACTTCAAATCCTCAGGTGTAACTGATTTGGTCATACTTATATGTGGGCTGTTAAAAACAATTGCAAAGACTCTCAGAATTGAATAGAATGTAAGGACTGCGAAAAGCGTTTTTACTCCTCGTGTTCTGAATAGGATGAAAACCAATTGCTAGAGCTTGAAAACTTCCAGTTATTTAAAGATCAGCTTGATCGCATTAAGTCTTAGAATAACGGTAAAAAGAACATCCCGCAGTACATGGCCTAGGTGAGTTCAACGTCAGAGAGATCGCCTGATATGCTCAGCAAACACGGCACGATGCTGCGTCCGCCAGAAGGACAACTATTGGTTGACATCATGAATGACACTGGCATGGAACAAATTGTTAACTTCCCTTCTTGAGATAAGAACACATTCGATTTCATTCTTACAACTTTACCAGGACAATTTGAAGATATTCAATTTCCGGACAAACTTTGTGATCATGATATTGTTTCTGGATTTTTAAAACTCTTCATACCACCTATAAAGAAACCTCGTAGAAAGGTGTGCTTATATCAAAAGGGTGACTATGAAACTGTGAGGAAGGATGCCCTAAAATTTGCAAAAGAGAACTACTTTAAGGGTCTTTCAAACGGTCGGTCTGTCCAGGCGAACTTTGATTTGATAAAGTCTTTCATTCAAGCTTCGTCCGAAACTCATATCCCCTCCAAACTAGCATGTCTGTATCTTCAATTCCTTGGATCACACCAGAAATAAGAAGAAAGATCAGTAGGAGATATACGATCAATGCTCATGCAAAAAAGTTGGGAAGTGGTAAACTTGTGGCAAAATTTGAAAACTTGAGACGAAAAATTAAAAATGACATAAAAGTCAGCATTATCTGTATGTGAATAACTTTGTAGGTGATGTAAAGGCAAATCCCAGATACGTTTACAGATATATCAAAAGCCAGAAGAAAAACAGGCAAGGTATCCCGCCCCTTAATAAAAGAGGAGGGAACGGAGTTGCTGAATCGGACTCTGAAAGGGCAGAGGAATTAGTTGGTCAATTCAATGATGCGTTTTATAAAAGTGAGTTCAAAGAGGTTCCATTGACTGGAAGATTGGCCTCTTTCATGGAAAATATTGCTGTATCCTCGGCGGGAGTGATCAAGTTACTTAAAGGCTTGAACCCGTCTAAAGCTTTAGGACCTGATGAGCTTCATCCTAGAGTCCTGAAGGAACTAGCAAATGAGTTAGGTCCGGTTTTTGCTAATCTTTTCCAACAATCTCTCGATACGGGTGAAATCCCCAAAGACTGACTCCTAGCAAACAGCTGCACACTTTTCAAAAAAGGAGACAGGGCTCTTACTCGTAATTATCGCCCGGTGTCACTGACCTGTAATCTATGTAAATTGCTTGAACACATAGTCTGCTCGAACACCATGGCCCACTTGGATGAACATCAATATTTGTCAAACAGACAACAGGCATTTAGAAAAAGGCATAGTTGCGAAACTCAGTTGAGCACGGTTATTAATGATTGGGCAAAAATCTTTGACGGGGGGATGGTTGTGGGTGCAGGTGGATAATTTATTTTAAGACTATGCACAGATGACTGTGTTTACTATCGAGAAATCAGAGATACAGGGGACTCAGTGAAACTTCAGAAGGATATTGATAGAATATGATGTTTGGCACAAAAATGTGGCATGAAATTCCAGTCCGTTAAATGCAATATTATGCAGGTAACTAGGAAGAGAACAAATAAAATTGAGGCTTCATACACCTTAGAGGGAACGGTCCTCGAAAATGAATTCCATTAAATACTTTGGAGTGATAATCATACACGATTTGAGATGGAATACACAAATAAGCAACATAACATATGTACACAGGCGAATAGAACACTTGGATTCCTGAGGCGAAATCTTCATCAGGATGTGAAAGAGACAGCATATAAGGGACTTGTTCGCACAATCTTGGAATAGGGTAGTTGCATCTGGGACCCAAGTGGAGAGGTCCTTTATGAGGAAATTGAAAAAAAGTTCAGAATAGAGCTGCTAGATTGGCAACGAGCAATTACTGCTTTGAGTCTAACTGTTGATTTTCTTTTGCTCCAGCATTTCAGTGGTTTCTTGCTGTCGAGTCCTCACCATTGTTTCGCCTCTGTGGTTCTTTGATTTTTTGTGTTCACGGAGATGTTGCACTGATTGGTTAGGAGGCCTTCATGCGCACTGAACAAAGTATTTGTCTAAATCGCGACGGAAGTAAGGGCGAGGATTGTGGTCACGTAAAATCGATTTAAGCCCCTCAGTGGAAATCTTTCCACTGACCGTTCCAAGGCGGTTCTTCTGTGGCGGTTTATTTATGTTGTTGTTTGTTACTTACTGTGTGTATCACTTGTGTCTTTTTATTTTGGATGGCCATATAGCCATTTTGTGGGAAAGTTACTGTCCTTATGGCCTTCCTTTGTTTAGGTTTCCATTATGGTCTGGTCACTTAATGTTTGTGTTTCTTTCCCTTTGGTGTCTTTGATGGGTGGAGTAAGTTAATTGTATCGATTCCTGATCTTTGTTTTACTTCTACTTTGAAACTGTGAGTATGACTGGAACTCTAGGAAAATTAAGTTTACTCAAGAAAAGGATAAGAGACAATAAGCTCATACTCTTATACAAACGTCTAAAGGGTGCTGCCAGCATTCCAACAGATGACCTAGTTCCCACGGCTAGGCACTGTAGAAAGCACATTTCAACGGCGTTTCAGACCCTTACTGTAAGAACTGACATTTATAAAGAATCGTTCTTCCCCCGAACAATAAGAGATTGGAATGCCCTTCCCGATCCGATTATTTCGATAGATGAAGATGCTGAGGATTGTGTAGCTAAGTTTACCACTTTGGTTAGAGCTAGTGACTAACTTCTCATATCACAGGTCCTGGTGTATTAATGTCAGTTGACGTATCAGTGAGTGTGTTCGGGTTTTAGGTCTCACCAACAGCTAAGGTCATACGGAGACGGGACCTCGGTTTAAAGACTCATCCGAAAGTCCGGGATCCCTGGTTTAAAAGGCGAGTAGCATAACCACTACACCACGGAGGCGCATATTTGATGTATCACCAGAAACAATTCTGATTCTGATTTTCATTAGAAAAGTAGCCATTTTGAAAAAAATACAACAAACAAATGGACTTTGTCGCACTAGGGTGTTATCGTAAGGGTGAAAAGAGACAGAGCCGATAGCAGATTATATGAAAATGATGGACAGGTGAAAATTAATGGAAATAATGAAACAGAAGAAACGACAACATTACCACCATTTTCTACCCTTACCTGCTGCAAGGCCAGTTGGCCTGGTCCAAATAAAAGCAAATATCAGTCGGACACCCGAAGACAAGCACACATGGGCTTTACATCATAACAACTACCAGGTTGTTATGCCAGGGGTATCAAAAAACCAAACTGGTATCAACACTAAAGAAGTTTTATGGGAGGCACCATGATCTTGTGGATCCGTACAATGTGGCCATTTCCAGAATTATTTCTGATATGTTTGCCAATGGAAAGCCATAGGAAGACTTCCATAATCTCGGACATACCCTTCCCGGCATTTACACCTTTTCTTCGTTCGGATCGATGGGCATGGTGGGCGAAGCTTGCTTACCAAGTAATGCTTAATATCCGCGGACGCCTGATTACACTCTTCTGGGGTCCATGTCTGTTGATCCGAACATTGATATTTGCCATTTTGTCTATGGATTAATGATTTTGGATTAACGCTTTGGTACTTCGACCTAAACAACTTATATTTTCTTGTTCTTTGGGATCATTGATTCCGTTCTGGGATTTTGAAAATATTTGAGGGTCACTGATGAGGCCTAATTGGCCGAAACTAGCTAGTCTGGCTCAGAAAAAAATGTACACTTCATATTTTCTAGTTTTGTGGTGTATTCCTTGCTTCCAAAGGATAATCCTTTTGTAGAACATATTCGTTGACGAACTTTCTGAAGATAATCATGATTGGCTATTTACTCAGGTAATGTCATTGGTGCTTAAGTTTAAGTAGGTCAGTCATCTGAAAGTGTATAAAAGCCCTTCTGTTTCTTAGTTTCCAGTATGACTTGGTTCAAGAGGCTATGTGCTGCCTTCCACCGAAGGAATCGTCCGAAGTGGTAAGGCAACAACATAGTGAAGAGGCTGCAAATCAGACTTCCTTGCCAAGAGAGGGTTTAGATCAATAACTATTAAAACGAATACCTTTGTAGAACTGACAAACGATCGAACGATCGAACCAAAAATGTCATATGCTTGTTGTTAAGATATGAAAATAGATTTTTGTTCGTACTGAGACTGGTTTCTGGTAAGGAACAAACAAAACGAGTTCAGGTGTTTCTGCTTTATTTTCGTCTCAAGTGTTCAATTTGTTCGGCAGTACAGGAAACTTCTTTTCTTGTCATCAGTCAGCCTCGTCTTTAGAAACTGTATGCACCTGCAATGAGAACGTATATTGTTATAATATAAGCATCTTATATAGGTGTGAGGGGTGGATGAAAAAGTCCGCCCCTAGGGTCACTGTCCGGCATCACACACCCATATAGGATACTTTTTCTTGCAAACCTTCCATTTCTTAGCCCGGATTTTTAATACTGCAGTCACTTCGGTTACCGACGTCCGTCATATTGAGATGACAATACAGGAATGTTTTGTGTCGTCACGTTACCTGCTGTGACGTCAACCGTAACGAAGGCGCATGTGAGGCATTAAAGATCTTAATTTATTTTGGGCGAAAAGTAGGGTTTACAAAGGTACATTTGTACATCATTTTGCTAATCTCTGCATCATGTTATCAAGTCCGTGAAATGAACACCAGGTAAGTCCCAGTTTTATCAGAAAAGTAGGCCTATGTCACACTTATGTGTTGTCACACGGATGTGTTATCATTGTGTGTTTGAAGCCATAAGCGATCGAATTTTCATCACGAAAACACACCTTTATAAATATGACCCCCTCGAACCCCACTTTTATATACTAAAACTGGGGTTTGCAGGGGTAAACCTTATTTTGCATATTTCTGCTCTAAAATTGAGCAGAAATAAGAAAAAATATCAAAATTGTTCATCTTAAAAATTTCTCTTTTTTTCAGCGATTAAGGTTACAATGTATTCGTATAGGCGTGTTTTCGAAATGTGATAGCTCGGATATAGTTATTGAAAATATCATAATTGTGATTAATAGTGACGGTTAATCATAATGTCAGGTCACGAGATATAATTGTAATGATTAAGGGGAACGGGAACACCTGGCATATTTTCCCGCCATTTTTCAGAGGCAGACAACTTATGGGACTTCCTGTTCGCTTGTCCATAAGCTCTGTCCCGCGGAAAATGGGTCGACTTTTAAAGTAAATCTTTCCTTTAAGGGTTGCCCCCTATTGACATGCGAGACAAAAATACTTTTGCAGTAGTTCCTTCTCCTGAAGGTGTACCCATTCCCCTTAAGGATATTGTTCCGATCTCTTTTAAATGAATAATGTTAAAGGTACTGATTGGAATCCACTCAATCAGGCGATTGTAATGAGTACACTAAACAGAAAATCAGGATTCAAGATAAAAACAAAAAAGCTCATAGATTATCCTAAATATATGAATAACAGCTAGGTGATTTTAAAGAGTACATACGCTATTGTATGTTGTATGCACTCATTAAATTAGCCTTAACGAGGCGATTGTAAATACATACACTAGGGGCCAGTTGTTCAAAACTAATGATGTCGTTAATTTACGTATCGTTAAATCTTTGATCATTTAATATGGCAAATATACTAATATATTTACTGAAAAAATGTGAGCAGATTTTGCAATTGCAAAAGCTGCTCACGTTTTTTTTCAGCAAAAACACCCAAGTTTTAGATATTGTACATGCTATGTCAACACTATGACCACTAACCACATTAAGCTAACGAGGCTTTCAGCAACTGGGTCCAGACCTTTATTTATCATATAACGTCGCTTTTATTTGATAAATAACGTCTCGTCATTATAAGAATGAATTTCATTTTTGTGGATTTTTATCAATGCGTAAACTCCGGCGAATCTTTCACAAACTTAGCATAAAGATCTTCTGGCTTCATGCAGTTTGTGGGTGATTCGCCGGAGTTTATACATCGATAATAGAAGTGGAGGCAATGATAAGGAATCGATATAATCAACCCACAGCTCCCATCAGAGGCACCAAAGGGAAAGAAACACAAACATGAAACAACAGACCCTAATGGAAACACCAACAGCGAAAAGCCAAAAGGACAGTTACTTTCCCACAAAATGGCCAATAGGCTATCCAAAATAAAATAATATAAGCGACACAAACACTTAAAGAATCAAAGCGCCAAAGGCACTGAAATGACAGATTCTATGGAAAATCATAACACTGTGATAACCTTACAGAAAACCTTTCTAAAAAGATCTTAAAATTTAGAAAGGTTGTTCTGCAAATTCCAATATATGCTATGTTTGCAGATGTCTATAGACTGGTGGTATTATGAAACTCCATTCGATGTTTCAAATTTTTGAAAGAAACTATTTGCGTTTTCAAAACCAAACATTAAAATTCAAGTTTTAAAAATGCTACTGTCCATAAGTAAAGTTTTTGTCTGGTCGGTTGTGGACATCTCTATTCTGAATGTTCTTAATGACACTACGCTGCGTTGGCTAACTACCTACATGCAATAGTTCGCCACACAATTACGCTTATTTCACCCGATATGTCATACTCTATTACGCACGCGTCGCCTCGGCATACCTTACACCTGTACGTCGAAACACCCGGAAACGACAATCGGCTGATGTGCGATTTGTCACTGAAACGCATATGTCAGTCGCTTAGACGCCAATTTACGTATTTCATGCACTAGCGTAAGTGGTCCGTACTGGGTCGACGCGTTAACTTTGGTCACGACGGGGACGTCTAGCTCTCAAACGTGCATCGCAGAAGGGCGACGATCAGTGTCAATGCTAATTAGTCGGTAGTTGAGACCGCTTGTTTATCTACAGGTACAGTGTAGCAGCTGCCGGCGGAAATCTGTTTCGCATAATTATTATGCGTCTGACGGTTGAATCGATCTTGACGTAGTGACGTCGGTCTTCCGCTACGTCGACGTCCACTAGCGTCTTCTGTATATAGTAAGATGTCGCTCCAATAGACGATAGATCACACACATGTGGCACCCAAAATCAGAGCCAACGTCATCCTCTTTCCGACCAGTGTCTAACTGTCCAGGGGCACGCTTACGGTCTTTTAATGAAAAATGTTGCAATACGCTCCTTTTTGGGAACAAATTTCAGTTTCTTCTTTTCTAGGCACGACCTTACATTACACATAAAAAGTTTGATCCTGAACATGTGGTTTCTATCTGTACTGGTGGGAATTCGGTGCACAGGATCAACGTGGCCGGACTGGTAACCAGGCGTCACGGTTGATTGACTTAACCTTTTTAGCTTAAGGGCATGGTGCCTAAGCGTGTTGTAATCGTTTGGTTTCAGAATCAAAGCACTGAGAATGTGGGGTCTAGGTTGGAGTAATAGTTCTGGGCTGAGATTTAAACTGTTTCATTTAACTCTGAAATTCCAAACAAATAGTGAAGTTTTTGACAAGAAGACGCGCTCTGCAGCGTCTGGTCTTGATCTACACTGTTTGCCAAGCTCACCCTATGATTCCAGGATAATAAAAATCAAAAACGAGTTCCTTTAAGAGCAATGAAAACATTCATAAGAAAAAAAATGGGTCATATTACGTAGTTTCGGCTAATAAAGCCTCATCAGTGACCCTGTAATGATCCGGCAAAGAAAGCCAGAGGAAACATACTGCAATTTTGCGAATTTCGAATAGGCAGTCCATTCAAAGACTGATATAAATCAAAATGGGGTCCAAATAGTTAAAAGCCTGTCTAGAATATGAGTCTAAACCAATGATTTATTTCTGATTTCTCAGAAAATTCACGCTGATCTCAAAGGACCAAAAGTAAAATATAAACTGCACTATGGTCGATGTACGGGGAGACGTTTTACGGCCGCCACACGGCACAACACCAGCTGCAGTGAAGGCAAATAAAAATCAAAAATGAGTTCCTTTAAGAGCAATGAAAACATTCATAAGAAAGAAAATGGGTCATACTACGTAGTTTCGGCTAATAAAGCCTCATCAGTGACCCTATTATGATCCGGCAAAGAAAGCCAGAGGAAACATACTGCAATTTTGCGAATTTCGAATAGGCAGTCCATTCAAAGACTGATATAAATCAAAAAGGCGTCCAAATAATTAAAAGCCTGTCTAGAATATGAGTCTAAACCAATGATTTATTTCTGATTTCTCAGAATATTCACGCTGATCTCAAAGGACCAAAAGTAAAATATAAACTGCACTATGGTTGATAACCCTCTTCCGTCTTATGGAATACCCTGATCTCACTGCGGCTATTTTCTACAAGACAAAAAGTTATTCTGAAAAGTCAGTGATAGTCACTTAGACATTAGCACTGAAGCGCTTTTCTTATTAGCAACTTCGGGTCGAATGCCAAACAACCAACCCAAACATAGCCGCGTCCTTTGTCAGTGTTGGGTACATGTAAGTGTTATCTGTAAAATCTGCACATGAATCAAATGTTGGATCTGTCAAACAATGTAAACTCAGATCAAACGCCACAGAACGCGGTGCTGATCTTGTTCTACACTTTTTTGCATTAGTTAAACGAATCAGTTCAAGTCCCCGTTCATGACCAGCCTATATTTAGATACAATCGGCATGAGTGTTGTCAGTGCTTTGATTTATTCACTGCCTTGAGTTTTTGGAGTGCACTTCCCATCACTGAAGTTGGGCTCGTCCATTCTGCTAAATATATGGCACCTAGACCTACACTAATTATCTGTACCATATTCCAGGGTTGAAAGGGAAGCCTTTCACGCAAAGTCAATATACACCTAAACTTGACCTCGAAAGTCAGAAAGAAAACCCATTAATATTCTTGTCTGCAGCTGACCTGGTCCAACGACAGGCTGGTCTTTAAGGATTAAATATTGACCGCACTGATAGAAAACAGTGTAAAACCTGAGCAGACTGCTGATGAGACGCCGCATTGATCTAGGTATACAGTCGTCGCCAAACCCGTCGCATGATGCAGCTGATTCATATGAAATGCTGAATCGTAAGATAAAATCGTCAAGTCGTCTGCTTCAAAAGTTTGTATTACGCTTACAGGATACATGTAACTTATACGCTTGTACGATTTTGATTACTGCGCCAAACCGGACTACATATTGTGCGGACTCATATTTCTATGGCGGTCAAAGCCGGAATAACTGAAGCCTGAATTACTTTATACGTGTAGCACAGCAAGAATAGACAGATAGAATCTGTCATTAAAAACCATAACAAAAATAAACCGCGACAGAAGAATCGCATTGGAACGGTCAGCGGAAACGAATTCCACTGGGGGGAGGGGGGGGGGGGGGCTTAAATCGATTTTACGTGGCCACAATCCATGCCCTTACTTCCGTCGCGATTAAGATAAATAATTTGTTCAGTCCGCATGAAGGCCTCACTCATCAGTGCAACATCCACAAAAATGAAAATTCAATCAATATATACGTACGTGCCATCGAAATGTTAAAAATGCAACCAAGCTGGAACATTTTTAAATACAAACTTTCCAACGGCCACGGCGGATTAATTATTCAATTATAATAATTAAATTGCAGATGGAGACAATAAGATATTTGTATATAATTTTCAAAAATATCGGTGACTAAAGGCAATCTGCAATTTTTAATACCTGTTTGAAATGGACACAAACAGAATATTTATTGATAGGGATGTCTAGAGTAATTGATTCTATGGAGACACACACGATAAAATAATGAAACTTCAATGGTGTATCGATGGTAATAAGAAATAAAAATGCTGTGCCACAAGTGTCACCAGTGCGACATCTCTGAGAGCATAAAAATCAAACGAATAAATAGATGTAAAGACGACGAGGACTCAAAATCATAAAATAAATGAAATGCAGGCGCAGAACAAAAAAAAAAAAAAAAAAAAAAACAGTTGGACCCCGGGGAGCCAGACCTACTTGTTAGAAACTTAGTCTTAACCCATATATGCCTAGCGCCACATTTGTGGGACATTGGAAAACAGTGATCTGGTTCTACGTTGTCTGATTGAAGAAATTTTCATATTATGTAAGTTTTATCGCTACAAACAAAAACAAACCTGGTACCCCTATAATTAGAAATGGACAACTTACTAAATGGAAGATTCTACTGTTATATATGGGTTAAAGCTGAATTTGTTAGAGTATGGCGCCCGTGTGCGCCCGTGTGCACTTCTGAGCGAAGGGAATATCCTCGTGGACTTATAACGAAAACCCGCCTATATAATTCTGACCCCTTAGATCCCACGCTTATGCAGTAAAACTTGGGTTTTCAGGGATATAGATATTTTCTTTATTTCTGCTCAAAATCAAAGATTTTGGGTATTCGTTTGAACCATCCTCGGCGGTCCTGACGAGTTCCCATAATCTCTGTTGTGAGCAGAAATATGAACAAGAGGACCATGATGGCCCTGGATCGCTCACCTGATCCACACCGTAGAAATGAAATGGTAGTGATATAGTAAGGGCCTTGTCAGAAGGAAGATACATGCCGAATATGAAGGCTCTATCTCAAATGGTTCAAAAGTTATGATAAAGTAGGTCAAAAGTCAAGGTCACAGGTCAAACTTTTTGTGTGTATGTGAAGCCCTTGTCACAAGGAATATACATGCCAAATATGAAGGCTCTATCTCAAATGTTTCAAAAGTTATAATTAAGCAGGGCACAGATCATGGTCAAAGTCACAGGTCAACATTTTTTGCATGAGTGGGAAGACCTTGTCAAAAGAAACCTACATGCCACATATGAAGGCTTTATCTTAAATGGTTAAAAAGTTATGACAAAATGGTCAAAAGTCAAGGTCACGGGTCAAAAGTTTTGTATGCTTGGGAAGCCCTTGTCACAAGGAACCTACATGCCAAATATGAAGGCTCTATCTGAAAGGGTTCAAAAGGTTTGTCAAAGTAGGTCAAAGGATTGGTCACATGTCGATTTTTTTGTATGAGTAAGAGGCTCTCGCAAGAAGGAACATGCTTGCCAAATATGAAGGCTCTGTCGCAAATGGTTCAAAAGTTATGACAAAGTATTTGTTTTGTTTGATTTGAGGTTTAACGTCCCCGTCAACACTGTAAAGGTCATGTTTGAGACGTTGCTTCCAATTTTGTGGGACTTTTACCCGACATTGAGATGAAATGACATCTCAAGCCCTGTCGCCCAATGAAACTAATAGGCTTTATTAGCATTGACGGTCCGCCTCGCACCGCGGTTCCTGGACAGGCTTAGATCCTCTAAGCGGTTTACCTGTACCAGTATGCGGGCCGGATTCAGCTCTGCGTGGAAGCATCGTGCAGCCCATATATTTCTTCAAGCCCCTATGGGCGGGGGTCAAAGGTCAATGTCACAGGTCAAAATGTTTGTATGGGTGGGAAGCCCTTATCACAAGGAACATACATGCAAAACATGAAAGCTCAATATCAAATGGTTAAAAAGTTATGATAAAGTAGGTCACAGGTTAAAGTCAATTTTTTTTTTTTTTTTTTTTTTTTTTTTTTGGTTTGGGTTTTACGGCCCTTTCAAGATTATTTCACTCATATCGAGCCGATCGTTAATCAGAGGTGGGCGAAAACCGGAGTACCCGGAGAAAAACCACCTGACCTTCCGTTGCAGAACTTGGCGTCTCACACGTGGCCCGAGCGAGGCTCGAACCCACGGCGGTGAGAGACCTAATGACTAAGAGTCAGCGCTCTTATCCACTAGGCCACGGAGGCCCGTAGGTTAAAGTCAAATGTTACTGTTTTGTATGAGCAGGAAGCCCTTGTCAAAAGGAACCTACATTCCAAATATGAAGGATTTTTTTTCAAATAGTTCAAAAGTTATAACAAAGCAGGTCAAGGACACAAGTCAAAATTTTTTCTATGAGTGGGAAGCCCCTGTCAAAGGAACTTACATGCCAAATATGAAGGCTTTATGTAAAATGGTTCAAAAGGTATGACCAAATAGGTCAAAGATCAAGGCCATAGGTCAAATTTTTGTATGGGTGGGAAGCCCTTGTCACAAGGAACCTACATGTCAAATATGAAGGCTCTATCTTGAATGGTTCAAAAGTTTTGAGAAAGTAGTTAAAAGGCCAGGGTCACAGGTAAAAAGTTTGTATGGTTGGGAAGTCCGTGTCACAAGGAACATATATGCCAGATATAAAGGCTCTATCTCAAATGGTTCAAAAGTAATGATAAAGAAGGTCACGTATCAAGGTCAAGGTCACGAATAATTTTTTGTACGAGTTGGAAGTCCTTGTCATATGGAACCTACACGCCAAATATGAAGGTTCTATCTCAAATGCTTCAAAAGTTATGACAAAGTAGGCCAAGGTCATAGGACAAAATTCTTGTATGGGTGGGAAGACCTTTTCACAAGGAACATACATGCCAAATATGAAGGCTCTATCTGAAATGGTTCAAAAGTTATGGTAAAGTAGGTCACAAGTCAATGTAAAGTTCACTGATCATTGTATGTATGAAATGGTTCAAACGTTATGATAAATTAGGTCACAGGTCAAGGTCACAGGTCAAATCTTTTTGTAAGAGTGGGATGCTTTGACACAAGGAACCTACATGTCAAATATGAAGATTCTATCTCAAACGGTTAAAAAGTTATGACAAAATAACCTACTGATCTACTTTTTGATTTAACATGACCAATATTTGAACTTGACTGACATATTGCCAGATGATAACCCTGGGCAAGTTTTATATTGAGTGGACCAAAACTGTGGCCTTTAGAGTGTTCACAATGTAGTTCTATGATTTGACCTGCTGACCTCCTTTTAACTCGACATGACCGATATTCAAACTTGACCCAGATATTGGTGATGATCGGACCAAAGCTGTGGCCTCTAGTGTGTTCACAAGGTTTTTCAATGATTTGACCTACTGGCCTACTTTTTGACCCGTCATGACCCATATTCAATATGATAATTCTGAGCAAGATTGATGATAATCAGGTGCCTCTAATTTGCTCACAAGGTTTTTTCTATGATTTGACCTACTGACCTACTTTTTGAGCAAACATGACCCATATTCGAACTTGACCGAGGTATTGTCAAGTGATCATTCTGAGCACGGTTGATGAAGATAGGACCAAAACTATGGCCTCTATGGTGTTCACAAGGTTTTTTCTATGATTTAACATATTGACCTACTTTTTGAAATGATATGACCCATATTCGAACTTGACCAAGATATTGTACAGATGATCATTCTGAGCAAGTTTGATGATCATCGGACCCACACTGTGACCTCTAGTATGTTCACAAGGTTTTTCTATGATCTGACTTACTGACCTAATTTTTGATCCGACAAGACCCATATTCGAACTTGACCGAGATATTATCAAGATGATCATTCCGACCATGCTTGATGATGATAGGACAAAAACTACGGCCTCTAGAGTGTTCACAAAGTTGTTCTATGATTTGACCTACTGACCTACCTTTTGACTCGACATGACCCATATTGAAACCTGACCGAGATATTGTCAAGATGATCACTCTGATTAAGTTTGATGATGATTGGACCCACACTGTGACCTCTAGTGAGTTCACGAGGTTTTCCTATGACTTGACTTACTGTCCGTATTTTTGATCCGACAAGACCCATATTCGAACTTGACCGAGATATTATCAAGATGATCATTCCGACCATGCTTGATGATGATAGGACAAACACTACGGCCTCTAGAGTGTTCACAAAGTTGTTCTATGATTTGACCAACTGACCTACCTTTTGACTCGACATGACCCATATTAAAACCTGACCGAGATATTGTAAAAATGATCATACTGAGCAAGTTTAATGATGATTGGACCCACACTGTGGCCTCTAGTGTGTTCACAAGATTTTTTATATTATTTGACCTACTGACCTAATTTTTGACACGAAATGACCCATGTTATAACTTGACCGGGATATTGTCAAGATGATCATTCTGACCAAGATTGGTGATGATTGGCCCAAAACTGTGGACAAGAAAAGTGTACGCACGGTCGACGCACGCCGGACGACGCACGACGACGCCGGACACCTCGAAGGTCATGGTGAGCTAATAATGTCGGATTTGTTTACCTGATTTTTTTTTGTGGTAAAATTTTCAGTTTATTTTGATAGGCATCTTTTTGTAATATGCCTAGCGGCTTTTTCTGGGATGTTGGCAAATAGTGCAGATCCCATATCAGACGTCACAGAACGCGGCGTCTGCTCTGGGTCTGCACTGCCTGTTAAAAAACATTCATTTTTGAAAAAATTGCCACAAACAAAAACAAAGTTGGCACCCCTATACTGGGATATGGACCAGTGAAAACTTATTAAGTAGAAGATTCCGTTGTCATATTTGGGTAAATAACAACGATTTCGTCACCTGCAATCGGTGATCGAGTCATTAAAATCCGATGAAGACAGAAGAGGTGACACGAAAAAAAAACTACTGAAACACTGAGTCACCGATAGCCGCCGAAAAAGAAAATCTTACATGGTGGTTCATGTACGTTTTATTGAATTTATCAAACTAGTTGAGGTATAGAGGCATCGGATTTGGGATTGAGAGGTAGCTGGTCCGATCCCAGCGAGCGCCAAGTGTTGTTTCCTTCAGCAAGGGACTATATCCACATTGCCTAGAACTGGTTTCTAGAAAAGAGGGTTACATGGAATATTAGTACTAGTTTACTAAATTTGTTACCCTCTATAAATAAAGTCGATTATTATTGTTATTTAATCAACAAGTTTAATAAATTCAATAAAACATGTGCACGAATTCAACTTATCATATGCCATTTAAAACGCATTTTATTCACGAATTTTTCAAATGTACAATATCCCGCCACTATTCCGTGTCCAATATTCCGTGAAAAGTTACGGGACGTATCTAACTAAGATCATATTTAATCCACCAGTGGAACAACCAGTTTAATAAATGACGTTGTCACATTCTCAAACTCCGCGTCAAATGATAGAAGACTGTAGGTTTGTATTAGAGTTTAACGGCTCAGTCAAAACTAATTAGGTCATGCTTGAGCCGGTCAGTTTACCAAGGCCGACCCCGCCAGGTATCGAACCCGCGTCCTCCTGATCACCAGTCATACAAACATACGACTGAGCTACCATATGATAAAATAAGGTAATATCATGCGTAATAGAAGGTACGAATACAACAAGAACTGTCAGGGGATGTGACTGCTATACCCCCGCTTTCTTGGATGGGGGTGGGTGGCTTTACGGTCCTTTCAAGATTATTTCACTCATATCGAGCCGATCCTTAATCAGATGTTGGCAAAAACCGGAGTACCCTGAGACAAACCAACTGACCTACCGTGGCAGAACTTTGCGTCTCGCATGTGATCCGAGCCAGACTCGAACACATAGCGGTGAGTGACCTAATAATTAAGACACAGTGCTCTTATCTGCTAGGCCACGGTGGCCCGTATATATCCCCGCTTTAGCGCGTTTTACTGAAACGGGAATATAGACCTGTTAAAGTGATGATACTTCATCTTACAACTATTATCAAGACAACATATCAAACAAAAACTAGTAACACTGACTTCGACCTTGACCTGACTTCCTGGGGCCAGTTGTTCAAAGCATCGTTAGCTTAACGAGCTCGTTAGTGGTCATATTGTTAACTCTTCTAGCAAGTGCAATATCGTAAATTTTGGTATTTTTGCTGAAAAAATGTGAGCAGCTTTTGCGGATGCAAAAGCTGCTCACATTTTTTCAGCAAAAATATTAGCATATTTGCCATATTTAATGATCAAAGTTTTAACGATACGTTAACTAACGACGTCGTTAGTTTTGAACAACTGGCCCCTGATCGCTTTTCTGTATGTCCTGGCTCACTGTAAAAGGGGTATACTCTTAAACTCTTCCCTATTGACATGGAAGGCAAAAATACTTTTGCAGGAGTTGCCTCTCCTGAAGGGGTCCCCCCCCCCCTGATCAAAGCACTATCAGCAATTGATAGTCAATTGTCTCTATACGTAGGCTTGGAACATAGTCCTTTACTGAGGCTTAAACGTTTCGGATACAACCTTAAATTCCGCGTTCTTGGATATACACTGTTTGCCAAGCCCGACCCAAGATTCCAGTCCAGATTTTATAAGTAACCGTCTTACGCATCGTCACGAAAAGCGCGACTATATTTTCTACAAATAACCATTATCTGTGTTAGTCACGCAGACTTCAGCTCTGAGAAACTTATTCTGCTTTATAACTTTGGGTAGATTGATAAACAATCGACCAAAAAGCAAATAAATAAACCCGCGGTTATCAGAAAAACTAACTGGGGTGGCTTATAGCTCCTGTTTCCACGAATATTCAACCCTCGTCATAATTCAAGTACAGACTGACCAGAATGGAGGAATCCCATTAAGAAAATATCCATATACAAATACATTGTAAACTTTACCACAGAAAAAAAATTGATGATGAAAAATTGTGACATGTTTTTCTTATTTCTGCTCATAATATAGATTGTGTGTACTCGTTAGAATCGCCTCATCGAGGCTGTTCCAACGAGTACCCACAATTTACATTTTGAAGCAGAAATAAGAAAAATAAGGTTTACCCCTGTAAACCCCAGT
This sequence comes from Lucinisca nassula, assembly GCA_963580285.1. Taxonomy (NCBI): domain Eukaryota; kingdom Metazoa; phylum Mollusca; class Bivalvia; order Lucinida; family Lucinidae; genus Lucinisca; species Lucinisca nassula. The sequence goes on from OY757010.1 coordinate 54,911,578, forward strand.
TTTACTACGTAAAAGTGGTGTTCGAGGGGGTCAAAATCATATAGACGTGTTTTCGTGATGAACCCCAGTTTAACAATATAAAAGTGGGGTTTGAGGGGGTCAAAATTATATAGACGTGTTTTCGTGATGCAAGCTCATACATATGGGCCCCGTCAAGCGATTTTGGTACTTATCGCCTATGCGAGCAGCGAAGGTTCAGGCGAGCCTGCGCATCCGCGCAGTCTCGCCAGAACCTTCGCTGCCCGCTTCTACAAGCAATGCATCAAGAGGAACCTTCAGACAGAAAGCCATATCCCTGGCCCCTCTGAATGGCTGGGCATGCGCAGTTAAAATTTGTCATGACGGAATGCTCGAAGACCCAAATTCGCTTGGCGGGGCTCATATCATCTTACAGAGTTCAGCAACTAAGTATGAAGGCGAATATATATCCGGGTAGAAAAAAAAACGAACTGAACAACGCGAATACGAACGCCAGACATAATATGAGCCCCGCCAGGCGAATTTGGGTCTTCGAGCATTCCGTCATGACAAATTTTAACTGCGCATGCCCAGCCATTTAGAGGGGCCAGGCATATGGCTTTCTGTCTGAAGGTTCCTCTTGATACACTGCTTGTATGATCGAGCAGCGAAGGTTCTGGCGAGACTGCGCGGATGCGCAGGCTCGCCTGAACCTTCGCTGCTCGCATAGGCGATAAGTACCAAAATCGCTTGACGGGGCCCATATCATAATGTTACACATAATTCAAACGCACTTGCGTATGCAACGCGACGTTAGATTGGATTACGTCAACATTATCCTGCGATATACTTACGACAGTATAACATGCGATGTACTGTCGAAATCCCGACGTCATGATATAACGTCGCTTTTAATTTGGTAGCATTTGGTTTCACACAGCTCAGTGCGCTTGCCCCTTTGATCAAAATTATTGTGCTTTCCTTTTTTTAAAGAAAACAACCGAAAAATGCATTAAAATGGGGATGACTGTATTGATTTTTTTTTGTCATTTGGAGAGGTAAGTCGTCGGTTTTGCGGTCGTAAATTACGTCACTCAAGTTCATGGCACTGTTGGTGCATCCGTCCGTAAAACCGCCAATTTACCTTCCCAAATGGCTATTTTGAATACAGATATCCCCTTAATAGATAAAACCGCCCGGGGCGGTTACATGTATCAGAACACCTCCTGATTTCACGAATATTCAACCCTCGTCATGATTGAAGTACGGGCTGACCAACATGGGGGAAACCCAGCTTAACTTTGAGTTATCCATCAGGTTAACAGGTCCATGAAATGAAGACCCATATAAACACAAGTTTATACAGAGAAAACTGGGGTTTACGGGGATACATATTAATTTTCTTATTTCTGCTCCAATGCATAGGTTGTGGGTACTCGTTAGAACTACCTCAGTGAGGCAGTTCAAAATAGCTCCACAATCTATGTTTGCTGTAAAAATAAAGAAGATATGACGGATTTTCATTAGAAAATAGGCCTTTCGGATACGTGAGGAAATGCACTATGTCGCACGGGGGTGTTCTCGTAATCATTACGCAAACACGCCTATACAAATACATTGTAAATTTTATCGCCTAAAAAAAACAATTTTTAGATGAAAATTTTTTTTTTTTCTGCTGAAAATATGAATTGAGGCGGTTCTAACGAGTACCCACAATCTATGTTTTATAAGAAAAATAAGGTTTACCCCTTTAAAGCCCAGTTTCACTATATAAAAGTGGGTTCAAGGGGGTGAAAATTATATAGGCGTGTTTTCGTGATAGATTGCAACTTACAGAGTCCAGCAACTATGTATGAAGGCTACCATATATCAGGCTGGGGAAATCAACAACCATCTAACATCAGCTTTGAAGAAAATCACCAGTTAGATCAACGCACCCGAGGAAACACGCCTTTCCAAATGCATTGTTAATTTCACCGCGGAATTAGGACAAGAAAAACTTTTCAGATGGAAAATGTGGCTATTTAGGGCCCCGCAAATTTATTTGCGGGTGCCCTACAGTAATCACCCTGTCTGTCCGTCTGTCCGTCCGTCCGTCTGTTCGTTCGTTCGTCTGTCCGTCCACATTTTTATGTCTTTTCTTAATAACCTACAAACCGTCAGACGCATCAACTTCAAACTTAAAATATAAGGCCACAATATCATTACACAATTTCATGGCAAGTTACGTAACTCTAGCTACAATACTCGCAGAGTTATAGCCCTTTGAAAAACCTAAAAATCATCCGCAACTATTTTTTGACATTTATGCCGTTGACGCAAAGGATTAAGCCTTTTACAGTGCGCTTACCTTCTCGGTCTAACCTATACAGAATCTCTTGTTGGAAATAGCAGGCGCTTTAATGGAAAACAATTTTTGAACAAATATAACTTCTTTATTTTTGAATTTGACAAACATGTTCGGTTTTAATCTAATTGTCTGTTTAAATTCCTTAAAATGATATCAAATAAGTGGAACTTTTATTTAATTAGCTGCCGGCACTTTTATTTTCAAATTAACAACCATAAATCCTTACATGAAGCATACAAAACTGTGGAAAAACAACGGCAGTGTCCTACTTTAATAGCTAAAATGTGCACTTTTTGTTAATATTGCAAAAATGTGTCTGTATCAGACGCAATGTGCGTACAATTTTGTGCATTCTGATAGCAATTATAATATTTCAAAATAATATTTAATATCGTCATTTTGCTATTAAAGTTTGAGCTTAATCACAAGAAGCCTTGTCGTCTCCACACGCATGTAATTCCAATTATCATGCGACCGTGAAATGAACACATCTTCACCTGGTCATCTCCTTGGAACGTAAATCAGTCTAAGAATGCGTTGTCTGATCTGCGTCTTATTTATTTATTTAATTAATTATTGATTTTCATGACCTGAATAGACTTTTGCACATTCTTTATACTTACTGCGCAAAGTTGAATAAACATTGCTAGTAATAAGATTTATGATTACAACTGAAAGAAAGAAGAAATAAAGAAAGCAAGAAAGAAACCCATGTGTATTCGTCACGAAATTTCTAAAAAGTTAAAAATTAACTTTGTTATAATATATATTTTACTCCCTATATATCTTATTCCAATTACTCAGAAAGCTAATAAATTCCGTATGTACAGGCTATTCTGACATGTCGCTGTTCGCACATTGTTTTGCTCGACTACCGAAGGGATGTTTGTTTTATTTTGTTTTATTTTTTTACTTTTTGTAACAAGCGTTTGATAATATAAATGCTATTGTGAATTCGGTCTGGTAAACCAGATAATAACCGTAAAGATGCCATTAATGCCTATGTAAATTGTTTTGTATTCATTATTATTATCTTGATTGGGTTAACAAGCCATTGGGTTAACAAGCCGTGAACAACCCATTAAATAGAAGTGGGGGCAATAATCAGGAATCGATACAATCAACACACAACTCCCATCAGAGACACCAAAGGGAAAGACACTCAAACATGAAACAATAGACCTAATGGAAACACCAACAGCGGAAAGCCAAACGGACAGTTACTTTCCCACAAAATGGCCAATAGGCTATTCAAAATAAAATAACACTAGCGACACAAACACCCAAAGACAAACCATAACAAAAATAAACCGCGACAGAAGAACCGCCTTGGAACGGTCATCGGAAACAAATTCCACTGGGGGTGGTGGCTTATAATCGATTTTACGTGACCACAATCCTTGCCCTTATGTTTTAGGTATTGATGAGTTTACATTCATAAATGAATTGTTTTTGAGGTTTTAAAAATGCACTACGCAGCACGATTGTATTATTTTAAAGTTTTTATTTTTATTATTATTATTATTTTATTGTTTATTCATTCATTTATATATAATCTAATGCTTATTAGAAAAAAGGTGTATATATTTTAACCGTTTTAAATGATTTAAAATAAGGGGTGTACCATTTTTCTGGTGTTCTTTCCATCATGCCTTGAAAAAGAATATGCATGTAAACCCAACTTTATATTAAACAGTCGGGTAAATCATGGATCGGTATGATTCTACTTTAAAACAAAACACAGGTAGAAAGCACTTGTAAGGGCGGTTCTGTGCCCATATAAATCAACGTTTTAGCACACTCAGGGTATTTAAGCTGAAGACAATTATCGCTTTTATGACACATGTAATGTGACCTGAAAACCGACTACTGACCGACAGGAAGCCCGAAGATCAATGGACACGCGCGCAATACATTCTTTCCGGAGAGATTTGAATTTATCGATAATTCATGGGTTCATTCTTTATTCATATGTATTAAGTTCTAAGCAGAATAGATGGCATATAGATAATGATTATCTACAATAACTATTATTATTATTATTATTATTATTATCATATCTCCGATCCAATATACATGTATACTGGGTCCAAGTTACGATAATACATCCGTTTGACATAGTGCCTTCTTGCATATTTCCATATATAGGTTGTGGGGTATTGCCAGAACCGTTGTATAGAGTACCCACAACCTATGTCTTGTAGAGAAGAAAAGGTTTGGGTTATTGCTGGGCAAAGCGAGTAAATCTTTCTCACATGACGATAATCATCAAATGCACACTTTCTTTCTGCTCAAAACATGCTTGTGAACTTACAGATAAAAATAATGAACGTATAAATTCGTTTCTACCTCTCAGGTAAATGACACACGTCAATATAATTGCTCATGATGGATTGTTAATCGATCAATACATTGAGTAAGCACACTTCCGACTACTAAAGGCTCTATCGCAAACGGTTTAAAAGTTATGACCAATGTTAAAGCTGTCCAACAACTCCAGTTCTGCCTTGTTCACAAATAATATTCTTTCTTTTTTCCATGTCCTTAAAATATGCAAATGAAATGTTGCGATATTCTCATTTATGCTTCTTTACAAAAAGTTGTGGGTGTTTGGTAGGTTCTAACGAGTACCCACTTGTGGGTGCTGGTTAGAACCGCCTCATAACTGTTCTATCGAGTATCCACAACATACGCTTGGGGCAAACGTCAAAGAAAGAAAAATGATATATATCCCCAAAAAACACAGTTTTCTGTGTGTAAAGTTGGATTTAGAGGGGAGCTCATTCATGAACTTGTTAACAATATAATGGTAGCCAAGCAGATTTAAGTGCGTTTTGGACGGAAAAGCCCAAAGGCAGCATTGCACTAAATACTGGGAGGTGCCGGGTTTTATCACTTTGGGACCGAGCTTTTAGATGCGTTCTAAATACCAAATAAGTACATTAAAGCCATGTAAATCAGTTTTTATTGATGTGTTTGGAAAGCAGACTTGCAGTAATTATATTTGCACAAACACAAGAAAGAATCTACTCCATCTAGAATATAAGAGTATGGTTTCATGACGCTAGGACTATGTCTTAAACCAAAGCAAAACTTCAAAATTGTCTCTCCGAAACAGCCCGCAGCAATATCCGGATACGTTTTCTCATACGTTATAAGTATTATTTTATGGTATTCATGTTAAAGGATGTGAACAGATATATTCAGCTATTCCTCATGGCATTAAGACATTTATAAACATTTTCTTGGCATTTTTGTTCTCACAATATCCTCAAAATGTCATTTTTTTACTTTAAATAGGGGGTGTAGGTGTGAAAATAGCCATACAAATGAGTATTGGTGCTATTTAGGCATAAGTGTGTGCATTTTAGTATTGGATTGTTCCAAAGACATTGGAGAAGAACCACTGATGCAAGCCGGTGTCTGGGTTCCATTCCCGAAAGAGATAAACTTTTGCGCTTTTCAAAAACTATGGACAACTTTTTCGCAAACTTGAAAGATACTTTGTGACTGAACTTTTATTATGCATGACAAAATAATTAGATATGACCTAAATTTCTATTTGGCAATTCTTTTGATGCAGCATAAAGAAAATAAGGGTTTTGTATAGGTAGCATTGCACTAAATACTGGGAGGTGTCGGGTTTTATCACTTTGGGACCGAGCTTTTAGTTGCGTTCTAAATACCAGAATTGCTTCCATTGGATATATATCACATGTTTTATTTCAATGTGAGAAAATGATAGGTATAAGGGACTAAAATGATGCATGTTTTATAAATATATCTGCAAGCTCAAAGTGGAAGTAAAACAAAGATCAGGAGTCGATACAATTAACTTACTCCACCCATCAAAGACACCAAAGGGAAAGAAACACAAACATGAAGCGACCAGACCATAATGGAAACCTAAACAAAGGACGGCCATAAGGACAGTTACTTTCCCACAAAATGGCCAAATGGCCATCCAAAATAAAAAGACACAAGTGATACACACAGTAAGTAACAAACAACAACATAAATAAACCGCCACAGAAGAACCGCCTTGGAACGGTTAGTGGAAAGAATTCAACTGGGGGGCTTAAATAGATTTTACATGGCCATAATCCTCGCCCGTACCTCTGTCGCTGTATACACTAATTTTGTTGTAGTCCGCATGAAATTAAAGTACTCTCATTGGAATTTTTGCTGATTTTATATGGTCACCCCTCCTTTAAAAATGTTGGTTTGTATTTACTCCGTTCTAGTAGGTAAACAAACATGGTGGACTGTAACTTGAAAAGAAGCAGATCAACATGTGGATTTTTGTCTTATTAACTTGTTGGGCTAGGATGGCTCTGTAAACAAGAAAGGTTTGAAATGTTTTGTATGATTGTGTAGTTTTTGTGGGAGCAGGTTAAAGGTTACTAATGTCGCCTATTGCAACGTTTAGTGGAAAGCTACCCAAACATGGACACTCAGGCTGGAAACTCAGATCAGAAGTCTAGCTCAGATCAGGGCCTTTATTGTCAACCCATTAAGATAGCGTATCTGCGGACATTATGTTTTTTTTTCATATCTCCAAAATGGCAATTAATATCTCAAAAACGGTTAACTAATATGTATTGGTGCAGATATTAGAAATTGTAATACCGTGTAAATCCCACTTTTTTCAATATAAAGTGAGGTGTTCATAACACAAACTTGTTAACATGTTGCGTTTCTACACAACTAAATGTAAAAGAAAATCAATATGAAGCCCACCTTATTTCTAAATGGGCTTCACTTGATGGAAGATTGACAACCTAAGTCTTGGAGCAGATAACAGAAAATGTTAATCCCTGTAAACCCCGGTTTTCTCTATGGAATGTGGATTTAAAGAGGTTCCATTACATGGACTTGTGAATATGTTGCATGTCTAAACAATGTCATTTAAAATTATTCAACTGACACCCATAAACTATAAAAAAAAATCCAATATTGAAAGTGGAATATTTCATTCAAGAACAAAAAATTGGATTTGTGAGATTAAGCACAAAATCGGCTCACTACTAACGGTTTCACAAAAGGAGTAATTTTCTCGCTCGTTAAGACTTTAATAACGACACCAAAATTAACCAGACATCTATTGACATGAGCGATTCTCCCCCAGGGTCATAAAGGCGAAAATGTTTTCACACACAGCCGGGTTAAAACACAGTTGAGATTACACAACAGGTATATATCATAGGCCTCGGTCAAAGGGAGATAACCAATATTGAGTTTTAGTATGACTGTCACATTTGAAAGTGAAGAGGTAAAATGTCAGATAAAGTTGGCCATGGTCCACATTTTTTCATTTTTTTTTCTTAATATCTTACAAACCGTCAAACTTATCAACTTCAAACTTTAAATATATGGTCTCATTATCATTACACAATTTTATGGCAAGTTACATAATTGTAGCTTCAATACTCTCAGAGTTATTGGAAAAAACTTAAAAAATCAGCTTTTTTCGTCTTTTTTATCGTTATCTTATAACCGCTATAGATATTCAAATGATTAAAAGCTGTAAAAGGTATCCCCGTACATGCATTTAATGCTCTTATTTTTCCAATCCTCAGGGATTGCTTATGCAATTGCTTTTCACTGTGCCATCAATTGACATCCTTTAGATACCTGTTGAAGGTCATTATTAAACCGATGTTCGTTCCTCGTTGTATAACAACTGCTTGTTTGACATCCCTGTACTTTAAGTAGACTAGGATGTTTTGTGGGCTTTTGTTGTACCTTCCTTCTATTCGAAGGAATCTTCTTCAGTAATTTTATTTATTTAATAACCGGTATGAACATCGCTTTAGTTTTGACGGTATCACAACCTTATTATCCAAAATGAGTATTACAAATACATTTAAAATATCAATATCACCCCTTAGGTTACACTCTTCTTCTTCTGTACGGATTCCCCATTCTATTAAGAACTTTAATACCATGTTGCCTTCGGTATTGGTTAGACCCTTCAATTTGTCTTCTGTAACTTCAATTAATCTCAAAGGAGCAGGCAATACCAATGTTTTTGGAAGTAGTCTTCGTATAAGACTATCTCCTCTCAAATCACCCATCCTTCGAAAATATACTAATCCGTGGAAAAGAAGTGGAATGTATCCTAGTATTTCTAAGTGCAATGCCAAGAGGTGCAGATGTTGTTCGCATTTAAGCACTGCGTCTACCGTTACTTCATCTGTAAACGGAAGACGCTTCTCTGTAGTTAACATGTCTGATTTGACATGACAGTCTACAGATTTAATTTATCTAATTACTTGACGTGCTGCAAACTGTAATATGCAGTACGTCGGTCAAACTAACCGCATGCTTAAAACTAGATTTAACGAGCATTATCGTAGAATGAGTTAGTCTAAGAAAACTGACACTTTCTTGTACCGTCACTTTCGACGTACAGGTCATTCTGCAAATAACATTATTATACAACCAGTGGAAAAACTTTATTACGATGCAAATTCTACATCTAGATTCAAAATAATCAAAAGACATGAAGCTGAACTGAAATGGATTAAATTTTTACAGACCCCTTTTCCACTGGGATTTAATGACAACATTTATCATGAGGGTAATATTTCCAGAATGCCGGACTTTGATATTTTCTCACTCCTGGAATGTCGAAAACGTAGAACTAGATCTCACGGCACCAGGAAAAATGGTAACTTTAAACGTAAATCACGTGCGTTTAAACGAAACAATACTAGACTGAAGTGACTGTCAATTATATTATTAAATCATGGACGCCACTCTATGCTTTCATTTTTAAGTTCATTACCCGTTTCTGTTTTACGTCTTCTGGACACCGAGGCGAATAAATTCTACGATAGTTCTCATCAGTTATATGATGCGGCTCTCTTAACTAGAGGCTATACTCAGCATACTCTCCGTCCTTACATTGATTCTGAAATTAATCATAAACGTCATTTCTTCAAAATATCCTTCATTAATAAGGGTATGGATTTTATAGATTTGCCCAGATCGGTGCTTTCTTCCATTCCTGCTTATTTTCAAAATACTGAAACACCTATAACTTGCTATAAATATAACAAACCTGTTAGATCTATCATTTTTAATTTCAATAAACTTGTTTCAGATCTTGATATTGATACTAATACTCCTGATTCATGTGATTGTAAAAACTCAAAGTATTGCTATCCTGCTGCTGGTCATGTAATTACTGGCAATTGAAAATTATTCCTGATTCTAGGATAAGGAATATAATTTCTAAAGGACCGAAATATCGGTTTCCTTCTAAAATTGATTTCAGTCAATGTAGAGATGAAATCGCTGCTTCCTTGAATGAATTCAGTAATCGATGGTGTAAGCGAGAGTATGTTGAGTATAAAGCCCTAAAGGACTGGAAACTTAGCATTTTAAGACTAGTGAATAAACGCATTTCTTTCTATTCTCAAAATACTAACTTATTACCTCCTAAGCCCAAGACGTCTTTACGTCATCTTAAACTAGGTATTCAAGAATTTCATAAGAAGTTTGTTTTGGCCCCTGCAGACAAGGCCGCTAACAACGTCGTCGTTGTGTGACGGCTCCACTATGTTAACACGCTTAAGCAGGAGCTTGGTGGTAATAAGGTCTATGAACTTCAGCCTTTGGCTGAAGAGAGAGCTATAGTAGATAAACATGTTTGTCTTTCAGCCACCAAGTTTGCTGTGTGTGTTAACGAAGGCCAAGACAAGCTTCCTACGCTATACTGGTTACCAAAACTTCATAAAAAACCTTACAAAGAACGGTTTATTGCAAATTCTAGTTCTTGCACTACCACTGAACTTTCTAAATTATTAACTTCCTGTCTTACTGCTATTAAAACGCATGTAATTAAATATTGTGATAAAGTCTTTGAAAGATCAGGAAGAAATCTGTTTTGGTCTATTAAAAATTCGAATGAGGTTTTAAATAAATTGAAATCTAGACAGTTTCGTGCTTCTAGTCTGTCTACCTACGATTTTTCCACTCTTTACACTACACTTCCTCATAATCTTATAAAAGAAAAGCTTAATGATTTAATTGAATGGGCTTTTCACAGAGAAGATTCTCTCTATCTTGCATGTAATGTCAGAAATGCATTTTTCACTTCTAAAGAGCATAAGAATTATACACTTTGGTCATGTCAGAAAGTGTGTGATGCCCTCACCTTTCTACTTGACAATATTTATATTAGATTCGGTACTAAGTTATTTAGACAAATTGTGGGTATTCCGATGGGTACTAATTGCGCACCTCTTGTGGCTGATCTGTTCTTGTATTGTTATGAAAGAGACTTCATTTTGTCGCTTTCCATTGATAACCAATCTGAAATTATTGAAGCTTTTAGCTCTACTTCTAGATATTTAGATGATTTATTAAATATTGATAATACCTATTTTGATGGTTTGATCAGTCAGATTTACCCCCTAGAACTTCAGTTAAATAAAGCAAATTCTTCTGATACCGAGGCCCCGTTTTTGGATTTACATCTATCTATTGTAGATGGATTTGTTTCGTGCAAAATTTATGATAAACGCGATGACTTTGATTTTGAGATTGTAAATTTTCCTTTTTTGGATGGTGATGTTCCGTGGCGCCATCCTATGGCGTTTATATTTCGCAATTAATTCGATTTGCTAGAGTGTGTTATCATGTAACTGACTTCAACACTCGTAATAAATTATTAACGGCTAAACTTCTTAATCAGGGTTATCGGTACCATAAACTACGCAAAGCCTTTTCAAAATTTTATAGACGCCATTCTAATTTAATTTCAAAATTCAATATTGGACTTAAATCTCTTCTGCAACAAGGTCTATCGGAACCCGAATTTTATGGTGACTTAGTATATAAATTCAGAAAAATATATAACCGCAATGACTTCAGCACCCAATTTCGTAAAATCATTCTTCGATATAAAAAGATTGGGTACAACATGGATATTATACGACAGACTGCATGCATGGTAGTTAACCCAATCACGGTTGGCAACTTTGCTTCCCTCTTTAATTGCACGCCGGTGGGTCAGGCCTCAGATTCTATGACGGCTCCAACGTAAAGGCTTATTGAAAATTAAAGAGATAATGTTGGTTGGTGCCTGATGCTCTGTCTCTGGTCGGGCTCATCGGAGTCTAACTGTTAGTTTTCTTTTGCTCCAGCATTTCAGTGGTTTCTTGCTGTCGAGTCCTCACCGTTGTCTCGCCTCTGTGGTTCTTTGATTTCTGTGTTCACGGAGATGTTGCACTGATGAGTTAGGAGGCCTTCATGCGGACTGAACAAATTATTTGTCTAAATCGCGACGGAAGTAAAGGCGAGGATTGTGGCCACGTAAAATCGATTTAAGCCCCCCAGTGGAAATCTTCCACTGACCGTTCCAAGGCGGCTCTTCTGTGGCGATTTATTTATGTTGTTGTTTGTTACTTACTGTGTGTATCACTTGTGTCTTTTAATTTTGGATGGCCATATGGCCATTTTGTGGGAAAGTAACTGTCCATATGGCCTTCCTTTGTTTAGGTTTCCATTATGGTCTGGTCGCTTAATGTTTGTATTTCTTTCCCTTTGGTGTCTTTTATGGATGGAGTAAGTTAATTGTATCAATTCCTGATCTTTGTTTTACTTCTACTTTCCTATACTAATGGACAGTTGTCCTATAGTAATGCCCTGTCTGTCCGTCAGCTTTTTTCGGCTTTTGTATTCATATTAATTGCAAATCCAATATAGATATCCAAATGAAAATGAAGCTGAAGTGATTGACAGTTGCCATATAGTAATACCCTTTCGTTTTTTATTCATAACTTACAAACCGTCAAATGCATCAACTTCCACTTTTAGATATAAGGTCACAATATCATTACACAATTACATGGCAAGTGACGTAGCTCTAGCTACAATACTAAGAGTTATGGCCCTTTGAAAAAATTCCAACTCCTCTGATGGCACTGCCGGGGCCCTAGTCAGTTTCACTGACAGCTCTAGTTTCTTTTATTTCTGCAAAAAACAAACCGTGATTGTAGGTACTAGAAATAAGACAAATATCACAATGTTTCATCTTAAAATCAATGATCCTACAAACTAAACTACAATGAAGGGCATGGATACTTTTTACGGCCGCCACACAGTCCCTTAAAACCAGCTGTATTGACCTAAAATATGTTCTATAAAATGAGTTCTCCTTTGGAAGCAATTAACACACTGTAGAATTGAATAGTAAGGAGTGTACCAATGTTTCTGGACCAGACTAGCTAGTTTCGGCCAATTAGGCCCCATCGGTGACCCTCCAATATTTTCAAAATTGCACAATGGAATCAATGATCCCACAGAAAATACAAACTACACTATAATGAAGAGCAGGGAGACTTTTTGTTGCCGCCACCCATTCCCTTAAAACCAACTGCAGTGACGTTAACTATTTTTATAAAAGGGTTATCATTTCACCGCAGAATCACTTCTAACTATTTCCCACCTTTCTCTAGAAGATGACAAAATGACCAACGAGGGTTGACGTGTCGTCAAATATCAATCAATTTCTTTAGATATAAATGGTGTTTTACATGTAGTTTCGTTAGAATAAAAGCTTAAGCCAATTCTTAGATTTTTGTGAAAATGACCAAAGTCAAAACCAAGACGTATGTTTCTAATTCGCAGTAATATAAAACAGAGCAGAACACTCACTAAAACATAATCTTTATGGGATTCCATTTATAATGCTCAGAGCACTGGTATACTCGTTTTTCATATTTTTGCTCGTCTTGTTTTACTGTTACACATGCAAAGCGCTTTTTGGCAGCTTCAAAGACGGGACACCACAGTAAACGCTTGAGCACGTAGCCATCAGCAGTAGTTTCAGCTACATTATCATATTCCATGCAGGTAACATCCGTTTGTTCATCGATTGTCCTTTTATTGTCATCCCGGAAATAACACCTGTAGACATTTCCTTCATCAGTTATCCTCTTAATAATATGTTTTAAGTCCGGCAAACAGGTTATGCGTTTTCGCTCATTCGTTATACCATTCGGATTGTCTTCTACGATTGGCAAACATTCTGCACAATATAATGCGACAAGCACTGCACCGAGGAAAAGAATAACATGCCTCATAATTAGGGCCCCGCACTGAAAGTGTGGGTGCCCTATAGTAATCCCTCTGTCCGTCCGTCTGTCTGTCTGTCTGTCTGTCTGTCTGTCTGTCCGTCCGTCTGTCCGTCCACAAATTTTTTTATCCTCCATAACTTTTTATTATTCCTGGATGGATTTAAATATTACTTGGCATCACTCTGTCCGTCTGTCTGTCTGTCTGTCTGTCCGTCTGTCCGTCTGTCCGTCCACAAATTTTTTTATCCTCCATAACTTTCTTATTCCTGGATGGATTTAAATATTACTTGGCAGAAATGTTAACCATAATGTGATGGAGTGTTGCGCGCAAGACTCAGGTCCGTACCTCAAAGGTCAAGGTCATACTTAGAGGTTTAAAGGTCAAAAAGGGGTCTTTCCTGTGTCCAATTAATAACTTTGTTATTATTCCTGGATGGATTTAAATATTACTTGGCAGAAATGTTAACCATAATGTGACGAAGTGTCACACGCAAGACCCACAGCCGTACCTCAAAGGTCAAGGTCATACTTAGAGATAAAAGGTCAAAAAAGCGTCTTTTTTATTGTGTCCAATCTATAACTTTCTTATACCTGGATGGATTTAAATATTACTTAGCAGAAATATTAACCATAATGTGACAGTGTGTCACGCGCAAGACCCAGGTCCGTACCTCAAAGGTCAAGGTCATACTTAGAGGTGAAAGGAAAAAAAAACGTCTTTTTTAACATCAACATTTTCCTACTCCTCTGATAGCGCTGCCGGGGCCCTAGTCAGTTTCACTGACAGCTCTAGTTGGTAATAATATTACAACGTCTTAGACAACTTGATCACGTCCTACTTGTAGTCTTTCTGCCAAAAAAGTGCTCATTGTCTTCAAAGGCAAGTGTTATACCTCTTTTTCGTTTTTTATTGGAAATACAATTCAAATGGGATAAACGATCTTGTAATTACTGAAATCTTATCTTTTGTAAAACAATAAAACTAATTGACTCTTAAAACTCCAAGCACCACTAACAGGAGGAATTTTTAATTTATTTTTATTTAGTGCACGCGTGCGTTTGTAGTTTTGTTTGTGATTTAACGTCCCCGTCAACACTATTCCAATTTTGTGGGACTTTTAACCGGTATTGAGATGAAATGACATCTCAAGTCCTGTCGCCCAATGAAACCAATAGGGCTTCGCCTGGGCACTGCCTTCACTTGTATTAAATCCGTCTAATCGGTTAACCAGTACTTATGTGCGGTCAGTTTCAGCTCTGCGTGGAAGCATCGAGCAGCTCAATCTATTTCTCCAAGCCCCGATGGGCGGGGGCCGTGCATGTGCGCGAGTTAGTTATAAGGTTTGACTTAACTTCAATTGAATCCCAGTAGACGACTCGAATCCTATGATAATTTTTACTGTCGAATGCTATATTTTTATCTTGTCGCTTTAACATTTAAGCAGTTTGCTGAATTCGCATTAGCGCAGATCGGTAACAGGTAATTATAATATAGAGTGTACCTGTAGAAAGAAGAATGTGTGTGTCATCACGTGCTGATTCCGTGCTCATTTAGTCACCGCTAGATATCTTCGAGTGTAAATCTACGCAAAATGCAGACCAAATGATTTCACTTAGAGTCAGTCATAAGTTGTCTAAAAATAGACAGTCTCAGACATCTTCGAGTGTAAATCTACGCAAAATGCATACCAAATGATTTCACCTAGGGTCATAAGTTGTCTAAAATGGACAGTCTCAGGTTTTTCATCAGGTCAATAAGAGACAGCGGTTTAAATGCTAACAAAGATGACGTAACCGATGACCTACTGACTTCGGAGGACGTACTGGATATCGATGATTTGACCTCGGATTAAAAGGTTGTTATTGTTAGTTCGATGATTTGACCCCGGATTGAAAGTTGAATTCAATGGTCACAAAAGAAATACTTCTTAATCCGCTGAAAGGGATTAAATGTCAGAGTTTTAATAGGAATGTGTTGGCGAAATGTTAATTGTAGACAAATTCTTGTGCACCCTTCCTATCCGTCTTTTGATAGTGAACGTCAATATGAGAAGAAAGTCCCGTTTGGCAGTGTTCCGTCCAATAACGTAGAAATTTAGATAGTCGTGTTTCCGCTTACTCGACCGATACTGCTGTAGTTTGTTTGTTTGATTTGAGGTTTAACGTCCCCGTCAACACTGTAAAGGTCATTTTGGAGACGTTGCTTCCAATTTTGTGGGGCTTTTACCCGAAATTGAGATGAAATGACATCTCAAGCCCTGTCGCCCAATGAAACCAATAAGGTTTATTAGCATGGACGGTCCGCCTCGCACCGCGGTTCCTGGACAGGCGTAGATCCTCTAAGCGGTTTACCAGTACTAGTGTGCAGGCCGGATTCAGCTCTGCGTGGAAGCATCATGCAGCCCATATATTTCTTCAAGCCCCTATAGGCGGGGGCGAAAGACCCTGCTGTAGACCCCCAATTCTACAATAAGACACCGACCCTATCATTTTCAATTACCGACCCTACCCAGTGTCGTCTTTTCATTTTCCCATAGTAATTGCGCGTTTAATGTACCTTTATGTAGCTTTTGGCATTCAGTGCCTACCAAATTACAGAGCCGACGTTTTGAGCATCTAAAATGAATTTGGATATATAGTGCAATTAAAAATCAAAAATGAGTTCCTTTAAGAGCAATGAAAACATTCATAAGAAAGAAGATGGGTCATACTACGTAGTTTCGGCTAATAAAGCCTCATCAGTGACCCTGTAATGATCCGGCAACGAAAGCCAGGGGAAACATACTGCAAATTTGCGAATTTCGAACTGGCAGTCGATTCAAAGACTGGTGTAAATCAAAATGGGGTCCAAATAATTAAAAGCCTGTCTAGAATATGAGTCTAAACCAATAATTTCTTTCTGATTTCTCAGAATATTCACGCTGATCTCAAAGGACCAAAAGTAAAATATAAACTGCACTATGGATGATGTACGGGGAGACGTTTTACGGCCGCCACAAGGCACAACACCAGCTGCAGTGAAGGCAAATAAAAATCAAAAATGAGTTCCTTTAAGAGCAATGAAAACATTCATAAGAAAGAAGATGGGTCATACTACGTAGTTTCGGCTAATAAAGCCTCATCAGTGACCCTGTAATGATCCGGCAACGAAAGCCAGGGGAAACATACTGCAAATTTGCGAATTTCGAACTGGCAGTCGATTCAAAGACTGGTATAAATCAATATGGGGTCCAAATAATTAAAAACCTGTCTAGAATATGAGTCTAAACCAATAATTTCTTTCTGATTTCTCAGAATATTCACTCTGATCTCAAAGGACCAAAAGTAAAATATAAACTGCACTATGAATGATGTACGGGGAGACGTTTTACGGCCGCCACACAGCACAACACCAGCTGCAGTGAAGGCAAATAAAAATCAAAAATGAGTTCCTTTAAGAGCAATGAAAACATTCATAAGAAAGAAGATGGGTCATACTACGTAGTTTCGGCTACTAAAGCCTCATCAGTGACCCTGTAATGATCCGACAACGAAAGCCAGGGGAAACATACTGCAAATTTGCGAATTTCGAACTGGCAGTCGATTCAAAGACTGGTATAAATCAAAATGGACTTGCAAGTCTCAAATTGACAATTATATTAACAAAATCATGTACAAAAAAAAAACAAAAACAAAAAAAAACATATAAAATATACAGGGAGAAAAAAAATAATATAAAAGTTCCTCCTACCCACCGACCTTTTTTTTTAGCATGTTAGTAGAAAAACAGCCATTTTTACGTCTAATTAAGTAAATTGTTCAGATAGCGCAACATTATTTGACTTGAGATTGCATAAAAGACCTGGCCAATGTTTACATAGCTGCTTGTAAATAACCGTAGTAACGGATTAAATTTTGTTGAAACTTTAGCTGCGTTTAGTTATAATATATATATATGGAATTCTAATAAGAAAGCTTCCTTTGACAATGAAACACTTGACAGTAATAAATGTACATACCAAGTGTCAGATACAACTGTAATTGGGCCCTTATTTTTCACCATGTGAGCACAGACATTGAGGTCCTGATGACTACAGAATACATGTTTTGACAAGCAAGCAATGTCTTGTTTGGGCAGGTTTGCAACGGTACATTGCGACTGGCTGTTTAAAATGTTGCTTTTGTTTTCTTAAGGTAACTTTTTTACTTGGGACCGTATAAACATAGTGCATAAAAGACCTTGCCATATTTAACACAAAACTTTTTTTTTATAAAATATTATTGACTTATAAAATATTTGTATGGAAAGGCTCCAGATAAGACACGATTTGTCAGTAAAACGGTCGCCTATTATGATACACTTTTCATCAAAATACCGTCCGTTTTACAAACTTGCCAGTTTTAAGTCGCCGTATGTAAATTGATTAAAGGTCGGAAACATTTTCAATACCTTATTAATGTGTCAAATATTATTCCCTTTAAAGTCGTCTCAACGTCTGGTGTATGTTTATTTAAGGCCGGGTGCATTTTCAATACCGTATTGTTGTGTCAAATATCAATCCCTTTAAAGTAGCCACAATGTCTGAGATGTTTTACTTGTCCATACATGACCAGTTCGAATTGCTATTTTTAAAAATCCATCCCAGCTCACTAGAATATCGATCACATGAGGCGATCACGTGATAAACCGAAGTGAAAGCATACTAACAGAAAGATTAATATTGCAGAAAAGTTTTTTCAAGAAAGATGTCATTAATCGGTCCTACGAACTGCCGCAGCTTACCAGTGAAAGGAAAAAACGCACCTCCTACCGAGGCATACATACATAGAGCTACAAATAAACTGTTTCGCCCTAATCTTATGTGAGAAAAACGACATTCTCGGTCTTCCCTCTCCGCTATCCTACCAGACAATGACCTCTGATAATTAAAACCTATTTGAAATATCTGTTGCTATTAATAACAGATTAATCATACTTGCGCCGTGAACAGCCTCGTCTTGAAAACGGCAAAGAAAATATAAACGTTGTGGTAAATAACTATTCGAAAACTAATCTACAAGGAGAAAACGCTATCAGTTACAGATGGGTTGGGACGGTTTTCCAGGTACATTGTAATGGTTTCCAGGTAAGAGGGAAAGATTTCGGACATTAGATATTTTCCCGTCCCATTGTTGCGTCTTTTAGCATTCAATAAGCATACAGTCAGATACGATACAACCAGAATATAGCAGGGATACATCAAGGGTACAGTGAGGATACAGTAGGGATACAGTTGGGATACAGTGAGGGTACAGTGAGGATACAGTCAGGCTACAGTAAGGATACAGTGGGGATACCGTGGGGATACAATGAGGATACAGTGGGCATACATTGGGCATACATTGGGGATAAAGACAGGATGTTTCTTGCAGACATGTTGCAACACATTGGGCCATTATAATCATTGTAAAAAAGAATGAAACGTAGTCATACATACATACATACATACATACATACATACATACATACATACATACATACATACATACATACATACATACATACATCCCATACTGCTTAAACCTCATTTTCATCTTAACACCAGAATAATACCAAAACGGATTGCCAGTGCCCCGCTCGCCGACTATTTAAAGTGTATCAGGAACTCGTACCCATAGTAAATGATAGGTCGTAAGAATACAAGTTGACGTTTTCCGTTTTCAATATGATTCTGACTTTCTATTCTAACTAGAAGCCTCCGTGGTGCAGTGGTTACGTTACTCGCCTTGTAAACCAGGGGTCACAGGATCGATCCCGGGCTTCTCCAGACTTTCGGATGAGTCTTTTAACCGAGGTCCCGTCTCCGTATGACCTTAGCTGTTGGTGGGACGTAAAACTCAAACACTCACTCACTCTATTCTAACTATTCAGAACTTATTTGTTGTGCCTTTGTCACGAATACATAGCCAAACCTCTGATACCCAATTACAAGTTGCGATTCGAAGCTAAAGAAGCCGCAAATGTCAAGGGGGTTCTTCTGTCGCAGTTTATTTTTGTTATGGTTCGTCTTTGGGTGTTTGTGTCGCTTATATTAGCCTATTGGCCATTTCGTGGGAAAGTAACTGTCCTTTTGGCTTTCCGCTATTGATGTTTCAATTAGAGTTTGTTGTTTCTTGTTTGTGTTTCTTTCCCTTTGGTGTCTCTGATGGGAGCTATGGGTTAATTGTATCGATGCCTGATCATTGCCTCCACTTCTATTTTATCTACTGTTGGAAAGAGGAACTCGACCTTCAAAATCCATGACAAGTATTAAAGAAGTAGTATAAGCAATGTAGGTTCTAGGACAACCCTCCACCCCCACACTGTTGGGCCACCCCCCCCTCCCCAGTCGGCCCCACCGAGTGGGGATGCCGAGGACAAAAAAAAGTTTCATCCCCGCAATACTGTGGGGCCCACCCCCACCCCCCGGGTCGGCCCCACCTAGAGGGGATGCAATAGAATAAAATATTTGTTTGCCTGCCATATCGCATGGCCAACACGTGACCAGCCTGCACTCGTGCTGTGCGCCAGATCCCCCACATGCATGCAAATGTGTGCGCGATATGGGGCACATACATTCTCCAACCAGCTAGAGGGGCCGACCCACCCCCACCGGCGGGCCCCTCTAGCGCGGTGCCCGACGTAAAAAATTCTTAGCGAATAATTTAGAAATAATTAAATATAAGGTTAATAAAGAAACAGAATGCAAGAGCCTATTGACCCCCGCAAATGCTACAAGGATCTCTTCTACAAAGCCCTTGCTCAAAACCCACGCTTCGACGAGCAGCGCAGCCGTAATTTCGCCCAACGAATTGAACGCGGGTGCTACAACGCAGCGAATATCCGGTGTGCGGAATCAGCCAGCGCTTACAGCCGCCAGTGGGACTCTCCGATGTTCGTGAATATCTACAACGCCCGCTGTGGCATCGTCCTGGCCAACATAAACCCCATAGGCACAATACTGAGCAAGGTAGAGGGTGGAGGATGGGCCCTAGATAGGCTTGCCTCAGGGGATTTGGTTCCGGATGTTTTTGGTAATATGACGGCAACTAAGCTGTGTCCCATGGCCGGGAAGACCGAACGCCACGAGGTAACGCGCCGTCTTAGCCAAAAAGTCATAAAAAAAACTTCCACCCTCTTCGCCCGTCCCCGTTGCCACAGACGAAATCACACATACCTCCAGGTTCAGATCGGCGCCGGAGACGAGTCATCGACCTTTATATGCACCTGCAAAGAATGTGGAGAACACTATGAGGGGTTCGCGTAAATAGGCTCAATTCCTGCGAGCCGTAGGGGCCAGCTGACTTGTCGATGATTTAGACAATATTTATATATATACTATAAAGAGAACACAATGCAGGAGAGTGCTTGGATCAAGGTCATAACAAATGAAGTTTGTGGGAAGAGATGTAGAGGAATCTACTGTGCTGCCGACAACATTGCAAATTCCAGCAACACAATGCGGGAGTGTGCATGGATCAGGTTCGGAACAACGGAAGCTTGTGGGAGGAGATGTCGAGGGACCTACTGTTGTATCCACAACGCCATTTTCTCCAGAGACGGGGGTCTTTGGATCTGTCGAGGTTGTGGGGTGACAGTGAAGACCCCACATAAGCTGTGCAAACCATGCGGCGCTACCAGCGCCTATAACCAATACTACCATAAGAAACACTTTTCTACAAGTTTCCAAAAAGAAGCGAGACGACTTTCCAGGATAAATTTCAATTAGAGAAATATCAACACATAAGTATATGAAGTATAACTGTTAGAGAAATACCAATACGTAGGCATTATGAATTATAACCGTTGGAGAATATCAATTAGGGAAATATCAACGCATAAGTATATGAAGTATAACTTTTAGTTTTAGAGAAATACCCAATACGTAGGTATTATGAATTGCTATTAGAGAAAAATCAATTAGAGAAATATCAACACATAGGTATATGAAGTATAACTGTTAGAGAAATTAGAGAAATATCAATTAGAGAAATATCAACACATAGATATATGAAGATATAGCTATTAATGATGAAATATCTGAAGATTATTCGACACTCAAACAAAACACCTTGGATGAGCCTATCCGAGACTCTGTCAAAGGGCGCCTGTTAAAACCCGTACAGCCTAAAAATATCGACCTATCTCACCACCATGCAAAAAGAAGGCTGCCAAGAGAAAAGCCATCGAAGAGGAATTTGACCCTATCTCCCGCGAGAAAGTCCTGAGATCCGTCAAGGAATATCAGGATGAGATTCTGGATTTGTTTACATCTGCTGAGCAACAGCTAGTCTTCAGGCAGACCCATTGGGTTATTGGTGATTTCTTGAGGGCTGGCAGATGGACGTGCCTGCCAATAATCCTCATAGTGCAGACCCCAGGGTTTTCCTCGAGGCTGTGGTGCCCCAAATCAGTAGCAAGCTCGAGGAAGAGATTGAGGCGCTGGGTGCTGTGAAGCTCCAGTTGGCTCTCAAGGTTCAGCTTCGGAAGGACAAACCAGACGGTAGTGAGGAGTACACAACCCCCGTGCTTCGCCACAAAAAGGAGGCCCTTCTCCAGGCCAGCGAAATCAAGGGGGCTCTCGACAAAACCTTCCCACAGATCCACGAAACACTCGAAAAGTGGACACAGAGAGGGTCTGGCTGGGTTGTAGATCAGGTACAGATCCTTTGGCTGGACATTGCCAGATATCAGCCTCTTTGGGATAGGTCCTACATTCCACTCCCAGCAGAATTAAGATATAAGAAGGCACTGGTTAACATAAAGAACAAGGACCAAGACTGCTTTCGATGGACGCTCCGAGCGGCTCGGGCAAATCCATCACCACCACATCATCCACGGAGACCAAGTTGGTTTCCTACCAATAATGGTATGAACTTCGAAGGGATTGACAGTCTCACACCCATCTCACAGATACCAAAATTTGAGCGGCAGAACAACCTAGCCATCAATGTCTTTGGCTTGGACAAGGGCATCACTGTCCTTCGTCTCAGCACACAACCACAAGAGATACCAAGGATCAATATGCTGCTGATCAGTGCAAATAAAAATCACTTCCACTACACCTGGATAAAGAACTTCAACCGCCTCTTATTTAACCAGAGCAAGCAACCAAAAAAGAAGCACTTCTGTGTGCGCTGTCTTCATGGCTACACGCGAGAAGACCTGCTGGAGGCCCACAAGCTTGAGTGCGAAGGCATCGGCCAGACGGCTGTCCGGGACGAGATGCCAGAGGACGGTAAAAACAAGCTCACCTTCCAGAACCACCACAAGCAGCAACCAACCCCATTCGTCATCTATGCAGACTTTGAGGCTCTCACCACCAAGATCGAGGGCCCCGAACGCGACCCTGCAAAAAGTAGTACCCAACGAACACAACAACATGAGGCTTGCAGCTACTGCTATATCGTGATGCGGTGTGATGGAACAACAAAGTAGAAGTAAAAACAAAGATCAGGAATCAATACAATTCACTTACTCCACCCATCAAAGACACCAAAGGGAAAGAAACACAAACATGAAGCGGCCAGACCATAATGGAAACCTAAACAAAGGAAGGCCATAAGGACAGTTACTTTCCCACAAAATGGCCAAATGGCCATCCAAAATAAAAAGACAAAAGTGGTACACACAGTAAGTAACAAATAACAACATAAATAAACCGCCACAGAAGAACCGCCATGGAACGGTCAGTGGAAAGAATTCAACTGGGGGGCTTTAATCGATTTTACATGGCCATAATCCTCGCCCTTACCTCTGTCGCGGTATCGCCGCCTGTCGAGTATCGCGGCCCAAATGCAACAGAGCACTTCTTAAAAGCACTCCAGGAGGAGGAGCGCAAGATTAAGAGCGTGCTAGCCAGCCCTAAAAACATAAGGATGACACGAAAGGACTATCAGGCCCATAACAATGCCGCGAATTGCTTAAGATGCGAAAAACCGCTAAACGGTGACTCTTTCCGCGACCACTGTCATATCACGGGTACATATCGAGGGGCAGCTCACAACGCCTACAACCTTAAGCTGAGGCTAAGCCCAAAGACCACCGTTATTCCTGTGGTGTTCCACAACCTCAGAGGGTACGACTCACGCAGGCCATCTCGAGGGTCGAAGGCAGAGTCTCCTGCATCCCCAATAACACAGAAAAATACATCTCCTTCTCTCTCGGGCAGCTCCGTTTCATCGATAGCGCCCAGTTCCTGCTCGGTTCCCTCGACAAACTGGTGGCGTCAAACCGGCCAGAGTCTTTAAAGATCACGTTCCAATACGAACCAAACCGTCAGAGGCTCCAGCTCTTGACCCGGAAGGGCGTCTCCCCCTACGAGTATATGGGCTCCTGGGACCGTTTCGCCGAGACCAAGCTCTCTCCGAAAGAGGTATTCTACAGCAAGCTCACCGACGAGCACATCAGCGACGACGACTACGCTCACGCGCATAGAGTATAGGAGGTTTGTGGGTGTAAGACCCTGGGGGACTACCACGACCTCTACAATCGCACAGATGTTCTCCTGCTAGCAGATGTCTTTGAGGAATTCCGAAAGACATCCCTGACGCAGTACGGTTTAGACCCAGCGCACTACTACACAAGTCCCGGGCTTTCATGAGACGCCCTCCTAAAAAAGACAGGAGTGGAGCTCGAGCTGCTTACAGACAACGACCAATAACTGTTTGCCGTGAAGGGGATGCGCGGAGGTATCTCGATGGTATCAAAACAGTATGCCAAGGCCAACAATCCTCATGTCGAGGATTATGACCCAGAGAAAACCCAGTAGCCATATCTTATATCTCGATGCGAACAATTTCTATGGATGGGCTATGAGCCAGGCCCTCCCAATCAGAGACTTCCAGTGTGTCGATGCATCGGGACTCGCAGAAACCATTGCAGAACTACCCGCAGAAAATGAAGAGAGCTACATCCTAGAGGTAGATATGGAATATCCACCAGAGCTGCACAAGGCACACAATGCCTACCCGCTAGCACCAGAGCGCCTAGTGGTCAAGAAGGAGTGGATGTCAGGAGTACCAGCGCGAACTTCTCGATGGAGCTTTGGGGGAGCACCTACAGAGGTTGAGTAGTTGGTACCCAACCTTCGCAACAAAGACCGTTACGTGCTCCACTATCGGAATCTCCAGCTATACATGTCTCTGGATATGCGTCTGACCAAGATTCATCGTGCCCTCCGGTTCCAGCAGAGCCCCTGGATGGAGCCCTACATCCGAATGAATACTGAACTCCGGAAGAAGGCCACCAGTGAGTTTGAGAAAGGATCTCTACAAGCTCATGAACAATTCGGTCTTCGGTAAAAAGGTGGAGAACCTCCGCAGGCGTGTCGACGTCAAGCTGGTCCGCGCCAACGAGGAAGATAAACTCAGGCGTCTCATCGCCAGCCCAGCCTTTGCCAGAGCCAACATCTTCGACGATGATCTTGCTGCAGTCCAGATGCAAAAGAGCCGTCTAGTGCTCAATCGCTCGATTTACGTAGGTATGAGCATTCTGGACCTTTCAAAATCCCTGATGTACGATTTCTATTACAAACGGCTCCAGAGGCAGTACGAAGACCGCTGCCAGCTCCTCTACACGGACACCGACAGCCTGCTCCTGAAAATCGAGACAGAGGATGTCTACGAGGACATGGCCAAGCACCAGGATATCTACGACACGTCCGACTACCCGAAAGACCACCCGCTGCACAACACAGAGAACAAGAAGGTTCCCGGAAAGATGAAGGACGAGTGCGCCGGGCAGTCAATCGCCGAATATGTGGGTCGCGGCCGAAGATGTACTCCATCCTCCAGGCATCTGGAAAGAACATCAAGAAGGCCAAGGGTGTGAGAAAAGCAACTGTCAAGAAGCGCATCAGGCATGAGCATTTTAAAGGGGCTCTCTTTGAGAAGCAAACCTTCCGCCATGGCATGGATGTTCTAAGGTCGGAGCGTCACCGCATCCACGGGCAGCATCTCAACAAGGTGTCGCTGTCGCCCTTCGATTCCAAGCGTTGGATTGCAGAAAACGGAGTTGACACACAGGCTTATGGCTACAAAGATTACATCACACAACAAGAGATGGACGCGTTCGTTATGGAACTGGGGCGATCCATCTAAAGAACTCTGAAATCATAGGATAAACGATGGCTCCCAAGAGAGTTTTAACCCAGGAGGAGATCCAGGAAATCAAGGCCCTGGGAGGTAAGGCGCCTGTGAGTAGGGTGAAGAAGCTGTTCCGCGTCGGCGCTGCGAGGGTTCAGATGCTCTGGGCAGAGGAGGAGACACCCAATGCCGCAACAGAGGAGGAGACACCCAATGCAGCAACAGAGAAGGCAGTGAGAGAGGAGAGCGTCGTCGACGATCTACGAGTGTTGCTACACGATAGCATCGGCCAAGCCAAGTCGGCAAATGGGCCGACCATCAAGTAATTCTATGAGCTCCTAAAGAAAAGCCTGATTCGGTTTGAAACCAACACAGAGAAGGTGTCGATTTCGTTGACGGAGATAATTGCCTCTCTGAAGCGGCGTGAGGCGGCGAGCGGTGGCAATGTGATCTCCGAGAATATTGGAAAATCCATCGGAACCTTCAATACCCTGCTGTACGACAACCTAAAGTCGCTCGAATCTCTCACAGAGCAGGCCGCAGATGTGTTGTTGGGTGTGTCTTCCGCTATAGACGGATATAAGGTAGAACCGCCGAACCCCTCGGTAGTAGAGAAACTGGTGGATATGGCTGAAAGATCGGTATACGTGTCTCTCTCCATAGCAATTGTCTGTGGGGTGTTCGCTATGCCGGCAACTACAGACCCCACCCCCTGCCCCAAGAACCTCGAGATACTGCAGGCGAAAGTTCCGTGACCAAGGACCACTGAAGTAGGACGTAAACCAAACAGATAAATTGTCACACCGGTGGATGGATTCGAGCTCAGCGCTTGAGAACCCCATCCGGAGGAAGCTGGGTATCCGGTGGCACAACAAGGAGTTCTTCGCACACAAAACCGCGCTAGGGTCCATCCTGCAAGTAATACACCACGGGCTTATCGGGCTTGGTCAATGCGCGCCCGAGCCGGTGCACATCAAGGGACCATATGTGATCAGTCGCTCGCCGGCGCCCCCCTTCAAGTTCCCCAGGCTGGTACAAATAACGAACGCCGACGCCGGAGGGGATTATTGTCTCCTCGAGACCAACCCAACAGGACGACCAAAAACTACAGAGGAGGGCTTTTGTGTCACAGATCGCGCACTTATGGCCTCCGAGGGCTTTTTGTCGGTCAGTCGGGTGACCTCACCATTCAAGGCTGTCACAACGGCAGGCAACCTTTTCACCCACTCTATAGACCGCTGACCAGAAGTGAGTCGCATCTCCTAGCGTACTGGTGTCCAAGGAGCCGCTTAGCCAAGGTACGATTGAAGCGCTCAACAATGCCCTGGTCCCGATGGATGTCAACCCGACCGCGCCGAACCTGGACAGAGTGCTTTGCCAACAGCTGGCTGACAGAGCCCATGAACTTACGACCGGGGTCGACCTGGAGGAATTTGGGCCACCTCAACGGGCCTCGCCTGTAGATGCGAGACACAGCTTCAGCAACCTCTTTGGCTTCTTTAGTGGCCAGAGGCTCAGCTGCTTTGAAGCGTGAGTCTACATCAGCCACGGTAAGGGCGTATTTGTACGTGCGCTTGCGAACACGGTCGTGTGGCAGAAAGAGCAGGTCAGTTTGATGGACCTTGTTCGGCTTGGTGATCTCGAATTTGGGTCGTTGAACGTGCTGCGGGGCGGCGAGGTAGATCAACCAGATGGCCTGCTTCGTCAACCAAGCTCGGGCCACAACTTCTGAGGTCTAAGCCGCAGAAGCCAGCTTCTTTATGGCCTCAAGACCCCTTCAGTTACCCTTAGGGCTGTAATAAATATCCGCAAGGCGCCGATCAATGTATTTATTGTTGCTTTGTTAGCATTAAGTCTCTAACAGAAACAACTGCTGAGGAATTGTCTAGGCAGCCTGCACTCTTTTAAGCTCGCCAGCAAGAAATATTCAGGTGCGACTGTGACCAGATTTGTCCAAATCTCCCAACAGCTTGGTACGGGCCGTCATTAACGCCTCGTCTCTCGCACGTTGAAACAACTTCTTTTTTTCCTCCTCCGACAAACCAGCAGTATGTTTCAGGCGCTGACGAATTTCTTCTTTCATCTGATCGAACTTGTCGATTTCACACAGAATCAGGCGAAATTATGTTTCAGATATATCATCGTCGTTCAGCGCGATAGAAATGCGATCGGCGATTGAGTTTAGCTTCGACTCAGCCAAGATACGAATCTCGTTGTGTTTTTTGGCTTTTGTTTGGAGTTTTCGTCAAATACATTTCCCGCCAACGCCCAGCAACCCACACACAATCGCGCCGGCTCCAAGGCCAATGGCGACAGGCGTTGCGATGATAGTTGACAAGAGCCCGACGCCAGAAGCAGCTAGCCCTACGCTAGTCGTTGTATGCGCGGTATCAATCCCATCAACAACATTAGCCCCGCGTCTGTATTTCTTGTACAGCGAGGCTCTGAAGTCTCGTTCTTTTTCGAGACGGAATTTAACCGCGGCCACGTGCTGAAGGCGGTGCTTGTCTCCGGTTTCAAGTCCTGGGTAGAGGCCCAGCGTGTACTACCTCTCGATCTGGGTGGGGTTTAAATAGACTACTGGCTAATAATGACTATAGCTTGGTCTGCTGTGAGCGCAGCGGGCGTAAATCGCAGCCTTTTGAGAGACACCGGACCTATAAAAATATTATATAGGTCTAAATGACGGTATTCAACTTGGTGTTGGTTTCTTTCAAGAGTGAACTACACTCAAGGCGTATCTTGTAGTTGTATATAAATCCCAACTTCTTTATTAGCATTTGCTTGACTCCACTTGAGCTTGAAGCCGGGTAACACATCAACAAAGTCGTCCGGTCTATCTCCGAAAATTAGATCAAGGATGATCGATGATGTTGGCAAGTCCATACCAATGATTCCCGCTGGGGGAAATTCGAAGACTATTTTCAGGATTCCCTGCCGGTCGTTGCTGGTCTTCAGCACGTTATCATCGGAAACGACAATTTTCTTCGTCCCGGGGATATACGAGCATAGTCTAGTTCCACTTTTAACTACCTTCCTAACTTTGTGCTGCTTTCCAGTCACAATGTACGGAGACGAGATTTGTATGTCAATAAGCTACCCTGTTTGTTGGACGGGGTCCGCAAAAGCAACTCACTTGCTCCCAGTGAAGGCCAGCGTATGAACCCGCTTTGGAACGGCATGTGAGGTATCTACGTCGCCGAGATCACCGAATGCCAATGACCCCGCTTGGGCGACCTCTTTTCTTTTGTAGACCCAATCAGAGAGCTGGACGGCGTACAATCGATCTTCCTTCCTGTGCTTATCGAACCCCTCGGTGTCACAAAGATCAGCCAAAGCCACCAAGGGCATTTTCTGACCCCACCGGGGCAGCTTGCGTCAACCATTCCTTATATGTAGGGTTGCGCTCATATACTCGAATGGTAACATCTCCGCGTTGGTATCTCTAAGTGAGATAGTTAGCTTTGAAACAGGCCCTGACGACAACCTTTTGTACTGTAGGACAGGAAATGATTCAGTTCTACCAGTTCCACACTTTTCGTTCTCGACGGGGACAGATCTAAGCAGTGTAGAGGGGCGACCGTTATGCAGATTGTCTGAAGTACTTAATTCAGCAAGATGAAAGTAGACCTCACGATGCACGGCCAGCTTGTGTGGCTCATTTGCGGTGAACGTCTTGGTGCGGCCTCCTTACAAGTAATGGCCATTAGTATTGATCAGCGCCAAGGGAGAGGGCTTGAAAGTATTGTCGGAAAAGCCTAAGATATTAGCTAATTCGCGATCCATTGTTATAACTTCTCCGGGCTTTACCGTTAATTGCAATAGACCAGATGGTTCATCTAGAGTGAGCTCGGTGCCCAATCGTTGAAACACCTTTTTGTTCAACTCACAGATGTTATAATACCCGTCAGGTATTATTTTTCAATCATGTTATTTGAGACCTTAATATTCCTTTTCGCCGTGCATATGTTGTACCACCAGTGATAATACGTCCTCGCAGAGAGCAATCTCTCGCTCACCCGCAGACAGGGTCCTGGCAAGATTGATTGGCACACCATTTTGAAGGTCAGTGAATGGTATGTACATGATAATGTACAAAAAGGGTATAGATACACAGGCGTTTACGTTTAATAGCTCGGCAAAATATCGGACAGGCTGCCAATTCAAATATAAGGAATCAGCGGGAGGGGCGTCAACCCTAATCATAATGGTCGACGATAAGGGAGGTCACTTCCTTGCCAAGTACCCGGACGTCTTCAACACATATCAAAACCCTCCGCTTACCGGGAACGTGGCTAAGGCAAACAAGGCGTGGGACAACTGGCAACACGACAACTTCAGCTGGTGACAGTGCCAGCTGAACTTTGCGGTTTGGTGCGCAACCGCCGGATGTGGTGTTTCATTTCAGTACCATCTCCAAGCGGAGGAGCCCCTTCTAGCAAGCCTGTATTGCTTTCATGTCTATTATACGACGAGGCGTCTGCTTGAGGAGCTAAAAGTCGCCCTCCCTGGGGACGAGTCAAATTCATGGTACGATAACCAATATGACTCCAGAGCCTAAAAGCGG
The DNA here is from genome assembly GCA_963580285.1 of Lucinisca nassula. Taxonomy (NCBI): domain Eukaryota; kingdom Metazoa; phylum Mollusca; class Bivalvia; order Lucinida; family Lucinidae; genus Lucinisca; species Lucinisca nassula. Next base: position 54,941,627 of record OY757010.1, read on the forward strand.
CTTCGCGAGGAGTTCGCCGTTTCGCCTTCTACGGATTGGAGGCAAAAGCTGGACTACGGGTGCCAAGGCCTCGGATCTTTTGGTATCTACATGACCCCTTCGACGAAATACCGCACTGATCACAGCCCCTATGGCCCTTTCTTTCTCCCGTTGGACTCCATACACCATAACCGGGATATTTCAAAGTCGTGGACGATGTTCATTCTCGATAAATCAGAAGGGTTCACGCAAGCGGGTGTCGAGCGCCTCAACGGCTAGATTCGGATTTCGTTTGGGCAATCTTGGGAGCGCAAGCTCAGACCCGTTCCAACATTCTCAAAGTTGGGACGGGGTTCGACGCCCAAAAGCAGTTTACGGCGAATCTCGAAGACGCCACCGCCTCACCCGTCGACATCCCCAGCAGCATCGATCGCTTTCAAAAGACGTTGCAATATGCATCCAAACCACAGGATAACGTCTGCGGGAGAGCGCTCTACTTGATGCCGAGCGACATGGCACTCCATTCCGGCAATGTCCAAGGTTATAATAACCAAATCCAAATAGCAGGGTCAGACGCTGTCATCGGCCACGGGGCCAATTTTGTGACCTATCTCGAATTCTGGGTTGTGGCCGATGACAGCGTCTGACCCTGCTATTTGGATTTGGTTATTATAACCTTGGACATTGCCGGAATGGAGGATTCGAGTGCCATGTCGCTCGGCATCAAGTAGAGCGCTCTCCCGCAGACGTTATCCTGTGGTTTGGATGCATATTGCAACGTCTTTTGAAAGCGATCGATGCGAGATAGGTCACAAAATTAGCCCAAAGATTGAACAGGACTATTTTTGTAACATATATACACATCGTTACATGTGTACATCACATAAACCTAACACTATGATATGGTGTAGCTAAGTTGGACTGATTCAGCCCGATGCACTAGGTACAGGTAGAGAAGGTGTACGATATAGATATAGTAGGGTATAGGTATATAAGGTGTACGATATATATATATATATATATATATATATATATATATATATATATATAGAAATTGGTCATGATATGGGGTGGTCGTGTCTAAACCGAGATAAGTGGCGCAAAATTTTAACCGAGATATGAGGCATATATACTATATATATATAAAGCCCCACATTGCAATTTATATATGTCGCCCCACAAACATAATTTTCACGAAAATGTAAATCCTTCGTTTTATGTGTTTTGTTTAGTTCCATTACTCAAGCCAGATATCGTTGATCTCTATATCTATACATTTTTTACCTAGTTAAGTGGTAGAAAATGTTAACCCAGATATGAGGCATATATATATTAAACATATATAGAGCCCCACAATACCAACCCAGATATGAGGCATGTATATATTATACATATATAAAGCCCCACAATACCCTTTATATATGTCGCCCCACAAACATTACGTTCATGAAAAATACAAAAAATTCTTGTTTTTATTCGTCTTCTCTAGTGCCATACATCCGCGAATATCGTAAACGTGTATGCCTCTACGTTACGTGGTTCGGAGTAAAGCCTCAGTCTCACCGCTACGTAGTGAGGGCTATGCTTTACTACATGTACATGCGTCGTTTTGTAGGGAAGCGATACCAAGCAATAACTACAAAAAAAAAATAATAAAAAAAAAACTGAAACGTAATAAAACGTAGAATAAAACGTAGCAAATATATTGAGGCGTAGGAAACCGATTGTTATGCGTATTATCGCGCTATACTGCTTTTTACGTTTTTATACGTATTGACGTTTTAGTGCGTTTCTTTTCGTACGGGTTTTTGCAAGGTATACGCTACGCTAAGAATTTTAAAGCAAACGCAGTTATGTCACATATTTAGCCATATACATGTATAACCGTGTGCACTACGCTCGAAATAGCAATTTTGTGGGAAAGTTACTGTCCTGTTGGCTATCTGCTAGATTTCATGATCAATCTTACCGAAAGAATGTTGCCGACCCCAGCAGGTATCGAACCCGCGTCCTCCTGATCAGCAGTCAGACGTGCGTACGACTGAGCTATAGAGGCCGGCGAATACTTTTGTATCACAAAAATTAATCCTGCCCGCGCCCATCAGGCCTGACGAAATAGATGGGCTGCATGATGCTTCAAAGCAGAGCTGAAACCGACCCGTAAACGAGTACTGGTAAGCGGCTTAGATAATCTAAGCCTGCCCAGGCAACGCGGTGCGAGTCGGACCGTCCATGCTTAGACACATTATGGGTTTCATTGGGTGGCACGGCTTGAGATGTCATTTCATCTCAATGTCGGGTAAAAGTCCCACAAAATTGGACGCACGGTCTCCAAAATGACCTTTACAGTGTTGACGGGGACGTTAAACCTCAGATCAAACAAACAAAATCTCAACAATTAAATTCAATTTTTGGTCGATTGTTTGTCAAACGACCCGAAGTTATAATGGGTATTAGGTTTTCTTTGCTAAAGTCCACGTGGTTTTAACAAATTTATAGGAAAATAGCCGCGTTGAGGTCAGAGTATTGCGTCAGAGTGTTATCTATAGAATTTGGACTGGAATCAAGTGTTGTGTTTGACAAACAGTGTAGACACAGATTAGACGCCGTTGAACGCGATGTCTGATCATGGTCTACCGTGTTTGCTTACGTACGCGATATCGTATCAGGGTCTATACAAATATCTTACAATGCAGGTCTGTAAAAGTTAGTGTTGACGGGGACGTTAAACTTTAAATCAAACAAGTAAAACTGTAAAAGTTAAGCGAAATGTCAACAGTTTACTTACCGTTCAGGATCATTTTCCAACCTAGACTCAGATACAAGTGCTTCAGTGCTTTGATTTATAAAAGCTTGATATTTTTCATTATTTCGGCTGCAAATGTAGATTGCGGGTGCTCGTTAGAAACATCCGCAATGGTTCAGTGGTAGTTTTTTACGAATGTAGGAAAAAAAGTCACAGGGGGAAAAAGTTTGGGAAAAACAGTCACGGAAAAACAAGTCACAAAATTTGTTTGAATAATGTTTTCATTAGTGTTATGTGAGTAGCTTACTGAAAAGCATGATTCAAAATTAAGTGTTGACAACGACGAACAACTACAGGCAACGGAGTATTCCATCCTTGTTGATCCCTTAGAGTCTTCACATTTCTGTATTACGCCCGTGCCACTGCTAAAATGTCATCTTTCATGTCAGATATAACATAAGTTAGTGGAAACTTTTGACAGTCTTTGTTATTTTAGCCTAAATATAGACTATGGGTCGTTGTTAGGACAGCCTCAATGGGGTGGTGCAATCTATGTTTTTGAACCGAAAATAAGGCATATAATGACTGTTATGTGTTATATGAGGTTCTTATTGATAAGTTCGAATCCAGAATATTGGCAATGACTAACGAGGACAGACCACGGAGTTTCCCATCTTTTAAGACACTTAAGAGTCTTTACATTACAATTACAATTACGAAAACATGCCTATATAATTTTGACCCCCCTTGAACCCCACTTTTATATAGTAAAACTGGGCTTTACAGGGGTAAACCATATTTTTCTTATTCCTGCTCTATAGATTGTGGGTACTCGTTAGAACCGCCTCGATGAGGCGGTGCTAACGAGTGCCCACAATCTATATTTTGAGCAGAAATAAGAAAAATATCACAATTTTTCATCTTGAACTTTTTATTTTTTCGGCGATAAAGGTGGCAATGTATTTGTATAGGCGTGTTTGCGTAATGATACGCCCGTGAGATTAAACTTAGCTAGAAGTAGCATTTTTCGGATGAACGCATTTTTTCTTATTTCTGTCACAAATATACATCGTGGGTGCTGAATCGAACCGGCTCAGTTAGATGCTTCTAACAGGTACCCACAATCTATATTTATAAGCAAAAATGAGGACTGTAGTGGATAATCCGTAACCCCATTTTTCTATATATAGGTTTGGGTTTACCGGCGTATACGCAACAAATTAGGTAGACAGGACCAATATTCACACCTTTGAGCAAGTTATATAAACACTGAACTAATTGACAATAACCAACCATCTTTAACACGGCATCAGAAAAATTGATAATGTACAATCGTTTATTAGTGGATTTTTTTTTTTCTATATTTTTTATTTGTGAATTTTTTTCCGTGATTTTTTTTTCCTGTGACCAGTTTTTACTACCTCATATTAACTTGCCTGTGCATCGATTAACCTTGTAAAAATGATCTTATTTTAATCAAACATTATTTGCGAAATTAAATTTTCTTTTGTAGTTTTATATATTTATTATTTTCATTTTTTTTTATTTATTTATTTTTTTTTTTTTTTTTTTTGTATTTATTTTTATGTATTTGGAGACAGTATAAAAGAGTCCTGGCAATGCATTTTCTACACTTATTACATCCAGCAAAGACACATATCAGCCTAAACATCTGGGTTGTCTGATCGGAGTCCTCACTAGGTGCACGAAGAAACAATGGGTCCTACTAAGCATGCCCAAGGTGTGAGTCAGACCGTCCAGTGCATGTTAGCCTTTTGGTTTCATTTGGCGGCAGGGCTTGAGCTTTGTCGGGTAAAAGTCCTACAACATTGAAAGGAACGTCTCCAAAATGACCCTTTTAGAGTTTACGGGGACGTTCAATCTCAATTCAGTAAAAGAAAAATAAACAAAATAAAAAAAAAAACTACCCATAAGGCGCATCGCGAATGTAGACCTTGCTGTGTTCAGGCTGATTAGTGATGATTATCGTCGATAAAGCAGGTGTCAGTTTCGTAATCGTGTGTATAACGAGCGTTGCTGAGGTTTTGACACTCTACCGCAAACGTGTCATGCTATAATTCTTTCCTATCAATCGACCTTTTGTGTATTTTGAGTTTTACGTCCCATCAACAGCTAAGGTCATACGGAGACAAGACTATTCCGAACTTCTCGAACACGCGACGCAGACAATGACCTTTGTACTAAGGCATTAAACTGTATATAACAATGCAAAATGCTTCTTGTTTTTTTTTTTTCATAAACCTGATGCATTTGTTTTGGCTAAAGCATTTATCCAAAGCAAATTCATGAGTGAGCACACACATTCAATGATGTTTTAACTTTCATTCTGTTCTTACTGATTTTGTTTTATTGTTTTAATTTTCTTGTCTTCTTTTCTGGTTTTAATCCTCGTAAATATCGGACAGGAAATGTCCCTTCTTGTGTCGGGGTTGGCGATGCTGTTCGGAAAGAAAGGCAATGGAAAAGGCTAATGAAAATAAAGTCACAGATAAAACTTAAAAAAGTCACAAATAGAAAAAATAGAAATCATCCATTTTCAAAATATATAATGAGTAAATAAAAGTAACGTCAACTACTGCAAACCCGACAACCCTTTGGCCTAAAGATACCAAGAAAACCTGAATTGGAAATTGTTGCCTATTTATCACTGTTTATTCACTCTGCTGCATCTTCTTACAAACTTTTTTAAAAATACTTTTTTTTTTGGCAAACAGTAAACAGTGTAGACCCAGATCAGATTGCTTCACGAAGAGGAGCAAAATATGAAAAAATACGAATACCCCCTGTAAGCCCTACTTTTTATGCCCCCGCCTTTCGAAAAATGGTGGAAGGGCATATAGCATTGCCACTGTCCGTCAGTCCGTTCGTCCGTCCGAAACTTAAAAAGGCGAAGTTGGTTGGTTGATTTGTGGTTTAACGTCCCCGTCAACACTGTAAAGGTCATTTTGGAGACGTTGCTTCCGATTTTGTGGGACTTTTACCCGACATTGAGATGAAATGGCATCTCAAGACCTGTCGCCCAATGAAACGAATAGGGTTTATTAGCATGGACGGTCCGCATCGCACCGCGCTTCCTGGACAGGCTTAGATCCTCTAAGCGGTTAACCAGTAGTAGTGTGCGGGCCGAATTCAGCTCTGCGTGGAAGCATCATGCATCCAATAGATTTCTTCAAGCCCCTATGGGCGGGGGCCGGCTTAAACGAAGTCAATAACTTATTTTGGGATGGATTTTGAAATTACTTTGTAGAATTGTTAATTATTATGAGACGATGTGTCACGTGCAAGACCCAGGTCAGTACCGCCAAGGTCAAGGACATACTTAGAGGTCAAAATTCCAAAAAGGGTCCGAAACTTAAACGCAGTCAATAACTTTCTTATTCTGGATAGATTTTGAAATTACTTGGCAGAAATGTTGGGCATCATGAGACAATCTGTCTGACACAAAACCAAGGTCCTTACCGCCAAGGTCAATGTCATACTTAGAGGTCAAATGTGGAAAAAAGGGTCCAAAACTTAAACACCGTCAATAACTTTCTATGGATTAATACGAACATAGGCATATTTTCACGCGGGGGCATCCGTGTCCTTTGGACGCTTTTCTAGTCTCTTCATAAAATGGGGGTTAGAGGGGTGTTCATTGCTCGGGCTTGTTAACATTATGAATGGTTGTGATTATCACCAACAATTCTAAGAAAAACAAGATAAAAACCATTTCTGTGACTTTTCTTCCATTATTTATTTCCTACCCAAACCTGTGACTTTTTCCGTTACTTTTTTCTTGTGCCTTTCGCTCCTATATTCCTTCCTGCTGCATAATAAACGTAGATTGTCGCTGCATATACATGAGCTGTGAAAAGCGGGATTTTCAAATTACAACATGACGGTTCATCATCATCGTCGTCCTCGTGGCCGTTATGGTCGTCGTCATTATCATAATGCTATATGACGACATTCCACAAAAAGCAGTCTCACTTAAATCCATGTTTCAGATATATCAGGAACAGATAACCTCAGAACTATAACGCAGCCAGAATTGTTGCTCTTGTTCACACTTGATTTGTAAGCTTTATCCAGTTCACGTACTGAACCCCTCACAAACCCACTTTATGTAGGCAAAGTGAGTTTTGCAATGTTATATATTTTTATTCATGCTGCTGTCACACATACATCCGAGTCAACACTATTTAGGTCATTTTGGAGACGTTGTTTCCGATTATGTGGAAATTTTTAACATCCCAAAGAAACCGCAGGGGTTTAAGGCTCGGTCAGATTCGCACCAATATGTCTGGGCAGGCTTTGACCTTCTACGCGGTTTACGAAAACTCGAATGTTCAGTCGGTTTCAGCTCTGAGCAGTCCAGTCTTAATCTATTTCTTCCAGCTCCAATGGGTGGGGTGAGGACACATGAGATACTATGTTTTGAGCAGAAATAAGAATGAAGTATGTTAACGTAGTGCGAGTATCGCAGGCGACGATATTTTGACACAGACGTTTAAACTACGAGGGTAGGCTGAAAAGTTCTGAGCCTGACCAAGAAGCGGGCATCGCACAGCCATGAAATTTTGTATTCATTAAATCCAAACCTTTATTACTTGATTTGACTCAAATGAGTTCAAGTTTACCTGCAATAACGTAGAAATTCTAGACTTTGAAAATTGATACTAGCACGTTTTTGAGGAAATGGACAAAATCTGGCATCGTGGTGTCATCAAGTACCTCCATAAAAATGGGTTAGCTCCTAAGGGCATTCATGCCGATATGGTTGCTACATTAGGGGATGATGCTCCTTCGTATGCAACCGTGAAAAGGTAGGCAGCAAATTTTAAGATGGCAAGGACAGCCTTGAAGATGATGACTGGTGTGGACGACCCACAACGGCAACAACTGAGGAAACCATCAGCCAAGTGCACAGGGCCGTGATGGATGACAGGCGTTTAACTGTGAATCAGTTAGCTAACACTGTTGGCATCTCCCGTGAACGAGCAGAGAACATTCTACACAGTGAATTAGGAATGTCGAAGGTTTCCGCCAGATGGGTGCCACGGCTTTTGACGCCTGATCAAAAGTTGACCACAAGCCAACTTGACTATTTTTGAAGCAGACCAAGATGGTTTTCTTGACCGTTTTGTCACTCAGGATGAGTGTTGGGTTCATCACTTTGAGCCACAGACCAAAATACAATCCATGCAATGGAAGCACCCTGGCTCACCCCCTCCAAGGAAGGCAAAGGTCGTCTCCTCTGCAGGGAAGGTGATGGCATCAGTGTTCTTGGATGCCAAGGGCATAATATTCATAGATTACTTTCAAAAGGGCATAACAATTAATGGGGAGTATTATGCAGATCTGCTAAAACAATTGCGAAAAGCAATTAAGGCTAAACGACCCGGAAAATTGACATAAGGGGTCTTGTTCCATCAGGACAATGCGCCTGCTCATAAATCGGTTGTCGCAATGGCTGCTGCGCATGACTGTGGCTTCACACTTGTCGATCACCCTCCCTATTCACCTGATCTAGCTCCATCAGATTATTTCCTGTTTCCAAACATGAAAAAGCACTTGGCTTGGCAGCATTATCGGTCAGGCGAGGAGGTGATAGCTTCTGTGGAGGAGTTTTTCAGGGACCAAGATGAGACCTTCTATACCACTGGGATCCAAGGACTCCAGCATCGCTGGATGAAGTGTGTGGACAGGAAGGGAGACTATGTGGAAAAATAAGGCACTTTCAGCATGGACAAACCATTGGATCTTGGTCAGGCTCAGAACTTTTCAGCCTACCCTCGTATCAAGTATCAAGTCCGTGTAATAACTTCTCTTGTAGACCCCACTTCATATGAAAACTAGGTCTCACACAGATGCATTTTATTCATTATTTAATTCGATAACACAAACGTATGTTAAAAAGAGGATATTACACGAGTGGTCATTTCATATGAAATTTATAAACGAGCCTTTGGCGAGTTTCATACATTTCATATAAAATGACCGCTCATGTAAGGTTCTTTTCATCATATGGACACTTTAAATTGGATTTCATCGCCCTTAAATTTGACAAAAAAAAACACATAAATGCATGGCTGACATGGACGTCGTCCTGGCGTTACCGCTAAAGCGTTACCGCTAAAGTGTTGTTTCACGTGTGGTCATACGATTTTTATTACACGACGTTATCCACTGCTTATCAACTTCGTCATAGGATAAAAAGAAGATCTTACATGAATGTTCATGTATTATTGAATTTATTAAATGAATTGAGAAAAGGGATAAAATGCGAGGCTTGCCGAGCATTTATCCCTTTTCCTCAACGAGTTTAAAGAATTCAGTAATACATGAGCACGAATGCACGCTTCTATTTATCACATGCCATTTAAAACGCATTTTATTCACGATTGTTTTACAAAGATATGAATATTCCGCTATTAGTAAACGCGACGTCGTTAAGGACGTCGTACTTTCAACGTAACGGGGCTCATCTTACTAATTTGCATATTTACTCGTAATCCACTAGTGGATTACGGAATTTATTACATGGCGTTATTACACTCTTAGACGCGACGTCATATGATAAATACAGATCATTCATTCTCCTATTCGAAATATAGAATTTATAAACCTCTGGGGGTAAACCAATCCGATAAAGAAACGAGTGCGAAGCACGAGTTTCTTTACCGGATTGTTTTACCTCCAGAGGTTTAAACATCCCATATTTAAAACAGGAAAAATGAATAATATGTATTTTACATGCACTTCCATAGACTTTTAGGACAGTTTGGATCTTGAATTTTGGATCTGAATTCCCGTTCAATTGACTGTTTACAGCTCAGGTTAACGGTTCAATCAGCATAGTGTTACAGAAGCTGGGTGGGAAAAAACTGGATGGGCGCCATTATAAAAGCGCTTTATACAGTTTTGAACCAAAAAAGAAGAAACAAAGCCCCCGCCCATCGGGATTTGAAGAAATAGATTGGCTGCATGATGCTTCAACGCAGAGCTAAAACCAATCCGCCTAGGAGTACTGGTAAGCCGCTTTGAGGATCTCTAAGCCTGCCCGGGCAAAGTGCTGCGAGTGTCGGACCGTCCATGTTTGTAAACCCTATTAGTTTCATAGGGCGGCAGGGCTTGAGATGTCATTTCATCTCAATGTCGGGAAAATGTCCCACAAAATTTGAAGCAACGTCTCATAAATGACCTTTAAAGTGTTGACGGAGACGTTAAACCTCAAACCAAACAAATAAAAAAGGGGTTTAGTAATACAACAAATTAATTGTGAGATCAAACATCCTATTCAATGACCATATCCCTGTTTTCTTTTTTCAGCGTTGCATCCGACTCAAACGCCACGTATTATGAACGTATGTTGATATCGTTTCAGACGTCATTGCAATGACGCAATGAATAACGTCGACGGGACTGAAACTTTCCCGCGTTTGTATATACCGATTTCACCGCAAAAGCGGCATCTTGTATCTTTCATATAAAGTAGTTCCAGCTAAAGGGCTCAGAGGAAATATTTCTGCTTAGCAAAGTTAAGTCATCATGGTAGAAATCATAGTATAGGGCCAATATCTCTTTTATGCATGTAATATACTGTTTTATCATTATTTGGCGTTGCGTTTAAGAATGCAAGGTACCTAAAAGTTTCCAAGACTCTTTCTAGACTGTCTGTGTCCTACCTGGTCGCAAACTGCGAGTATAAATAAGGCGTAACTATACCACATGTAGTGACACAGAGGCCTGTCTGATATTTAATCTTCATCAGGTCATCAGTGTGTCTCAGCCCCAAAGTTCTGAAACCGAAACGGATGATGGACAAGACCCGGCAAACACAGCACCCCATCCCCCCACCCTTTGAGCACACACCGACCAACGTACCTCATGAGACAGGTCAACTGGAGGCATCATGTAAGAGACGCCTACCCTAGGACATATAGGCGTCCCCCACCGAGCCAACATCAGCAAACATGGCCCACACTCCACGAAGTCCGGGGCATCAGGAAGGAGATGTCCAAAGTAGCGAGACTTGAAAAAAAAAAGATATAACAAAAAGTGGCAACCAAATCCGTTAAGATACATGTCTCGCCTGACAAGTCTTAGTTTTAGAAAAATTAGAATTTTATTCAGCAAAAAGAAATAAAAGTATAACAATAATATAGTTATTTAAATCAGTATTTGAGTTCTGACGTCAGCACCGCATTCAATCTCAGCACTAAGAAACTGATACAGAGCTGATGATACCATCGGGGACGAACGAATCATCCACCAGCAGAGATACCGACCCGCTGGTTGCAATTAAGGCGTAATAAGAAACATATAACAAATAAAGTAGCCTTTTTAGAGGAATGAAAGAATGCACTAGCTCACATGTGTACATTATCGTAATGGATTGACTGCGCTTTCTTGAAGTCTTCAACTTCTGCAAAAAGGTTTGATCACATGATAATGAATACCTTGTTTGGTTTGGTTTGGAATGCATTCGAGGCTGCCAGTTTATCCAATGTTGAAGTTTTATTTTAGAAATAAAGGTAATGGTTGATTTGTAAACACTCGTACAGTAACACCAAACCAAATTGCACATGACTCTTTTTCTATAGTATGTGTTCAACAACCGATCAGTCTCATACGGAACCCTGGAAGGGACAAGCAATTTGTTTAATATGGTGTGTGCACACGATATAATCTTGTTTGCACAACATAGATCTTGTGTGGACAACATAAAATATTGTGCACACAACTTATTATCTTGTTCGCACAAGATATTATCTTGTAATCACACGTTATTATCTTGTTCGCCTATTATCTTGTTTTCACAACATAGATCTTGTGCAAAAAACATAATATCTAGTGCGTTCAAGAAATTATCTTGTTCGCACAACTTCATATCTTGTGTGGACAACATACTATCGCACAAGATATTATCTTGTGCTCACAAGTTATTAAATTGTTCGCATATTATCTTGTTTGCACAACATAGATCTTGTGCAGACAACATAATATCTCGTGCGTACAAGATATTGTCTTGTTCGCACAACTTAGTTAGCACAATTTAATCAGGCGCATAAGATACTATGTTGTCCGCACAAGATCTATGTTGTGTAAACAAGATAATATACGGTGCGAACAAGGTAGTATACTGTGCGCACATGATATTTATTTGTGCAAATAACATATTATCTTGTGGGCACAAGATAATATCTTGTTCGCACAACTTAATATCGTGTTCGCTAAACATAATAAAAGAAATACATGTCTCTTCCCAGGTTACGTAGTCTGAGGTTCTAGTCCATACATATAATTGGAAACTTAAATACAATAAAATTTGACAAAACAAAATGGAGGAAAATGAGCAATAAGTGTAAGACTTAAGTAGTTGCCCAATATTCGCATCAATATCTAGAAAAAAATATATATAGCTTGGATCACCTTGGCAAAATAGCCTCTAACCCTTATCCTGCGGAAAATGACAACCTCTATCTTGAAAACAGTGCATTATCCAGATCAGATGGCTTTCGAAGTTGCCATCTGATCAAGATCTCCAGGTACCCATACAACACATAACAAAGCCTTTTCGGACTACATGAATGCACTGGCTGATCTGAGCTGCATACACTCAAAAACATTTTCACATAGCGCAGTCCGAAACGTTCCCGTCAACACTATTTAGGTTATTTTGGAGGGGCTGCTTCCTATTTTGGGGGTCTTTTACCAGACATTGTGATGGAATTACATCTCAAGCCCTGCCACCAAGTGAAACCTACATGGTTTTTATTGATGGAACAGTCCGACTCACACAACTTTGCCTTAGACCTTCTAAGAGGTTTACCAGTACTCATGTGCGGTCGGGTTCAGCTCTGCGTGGAAGCATCATGCAGCCCAATCTATTTCTCGAAGCCCCGATGTGCGGGGACCAAGTCCGAATACGTAAAAAGTGCGGTTTTCGTTAACTAGTATAAATGGCACAAAATATGAAACCAGTGACCCAGCAGACTGCCGTGTTCATTACTTAAAGATCCATGCAAGGCAAATCCTTGTTGATCCGATTTTGAAAAGAGCAAAGTTTGTTTGTGCTGAGATTTTACGTCCCCGTCAACACTATTTAGGTCATTTTGGAGACGTTGCTTCTGATTGTGAAGGACTTTTACCCGTCAATAGATAAAATGACATCTCAATCCCTGCCACCAAATGCTACCAAAATGCTTTATATGTAAAGACGGTCCGACTCCCACCACTTTGTGGTTTACCAGTACGGTCTGTTTAAGCTCGACGTGGAAGCACCGTGCAGCCCAATCTATTTCTCCAAGCCTCGATGGGCGGGGACGTAAATTAGAGTAGAAGTAGCAGTGGTAGTTGTAGGAGTAGCAGCAGCAGCAGCCCTACCACTCAAAGAAACCGCTGGGGTTTAAAGAGCGGTCTGACTCGCACCACTTTTTCTGGGCAGGCTTAGTCGTGAGCCGTTTCTCAGCAGTTTCAGCTCTGCGCGGAAGCAACAGCAGCCGAATCTAATAAAGAACATGGTGAACGATACATTGTTTTTTATGAGTGCTGACGCAGATCAACATAGAAAACTCGCGTAAAATACATTATAAACCTAACTTTGTTATAGAATAAAGTAGGTCTCTTGCCAAGAACTGTCCCCCCCCCCCCCCCCCCAAAAAAAAAAAAACAAAAAATAAAAAAAAACTGCACTTCGATATGATAACATCCTTATGAAACGTAAATCGGAGTTTACAAGTGTTAACTTGTCAAAACCTTTACATAAGGCAGAGTAGAACGTTTGTGGTGTTTTTGCCTTCTTTAAAGGAGAAGTGACGCCTTAAAGTCCCCATCGAATGAGGGTGACGGTTTTTAAATGCTATTCGCACCATCGTTTAATACACTGAAAAAATGCCTTAATAATAAATTGAAGGTAAGGCTAATTTGTTTTAATGATATCTTTGTCATATAATTTGGCCATTAAGTAAAGGAACTTAATTCCTTCCAAAATGTTTTGAATACCCAGGTGGGCTAAAATAGACGCTGTTTCATTCCTTCCTGGTATATCTGCTTCATCTCTCTAAACACCACATTACATAGAGCAAACTGGGATTTATAGGGGTATTCACTAGTTTGCTTATTTCGGCTCCAGGACATAGGTTGTGGGTACTCGTTATAGCCGCCTCAATGAGGCGGTTCTAGCGAGCACGCACAACCCATGTTTTCGAGTTAAAATAAGAAAACAAGAGCTGTCACTGTAAGCGACCAATGCCCCCCGCGGGGACAATTTTTATGTCGGTTAAAGTTTTTGTTACGGACAGACAAACAGACAGACAGGGCAAAAACTATATGCCCCCGAGAATCTCAGTCGTGTCGGGGGGGGGGGGGGTGCAAAAATATCACAAATTTCCCTCAGAAATATTAACATTTTAGAGAAATGAAAGAGAGCTCTTCTATTTCACACAGATGTGTTATCGTTATGTCTGAACAATTAGCAATATGCATTCCTACAATAATTACACTTTGAGCGGATATGAGTAAAACTGAATATCGTTTGTTTGTTTGATTTGAGGTTTAACGTCCCCGTCAACACTGTATAGGTCATTTTGAAGACGTTACTTCCAATTGTGTGGGATTTCACCCGACCGTACGTTGAGATGAAAGACATCTCAAGCCCTGTCGCCCAATGAATTCAATAGGGTTTATACGCGCTTTGCCTGGGCAGGCTTAGATCCTCTAAGCTGTTTTCCAGTATTAATGTGCAGTCAGTTAACGCTCTGCGTGGAAGCATCATGCAGTCCATCTATTTCTTCAAGTCCGGATGGGCGGGGGTCGAAATTGAATATCGTGAAAAATAACTAAATAATGCATTTCAACCAATGAAAGTCTTACAGACCCGGTACTCAATTATAAGCATGTTAGTTAAATGACCCTACTGTCCAGCGGAGGATCACTACTGGTGAGATTAGACCATAGATAATTTGACCAGCCAATGCTAGTGTTAGCAAAAGCAGCATAAACTTTTTATGATCGGAGAAAAGCAATCGTTAAAAGCCTTTATTGAGTGTGCAAATTGTATGGTCATTGAAATTGATAATGCTTAATTTTCATTGTAAACAGTATCTCAGCAGTTATTGTGTACCCATAAGTTTGGAGTGGTCCATTTCCAATTATAGGGGTGTCAGGGTTTTTTTGTGTGTAGAAAGTTTAACAAAAATGTAAGTACGTTAAGCAAAGAGTGTAGACTGAGATCAGACGCCGCGTTGTGCGGCATCTGATCTGGTTCCACACTGTTTGCAAATGACCCAAAAAGGACCGCTAGTCATACATGCGTTAAAGTTTTATATTTCTTCCAAAATTTCTAGTTTAAGGAGAGTAGTTAAATTGTTGCGGAAAGTGTTCATTTGCTTTCCGAAAAGTTCATAAAAACTGAACAGTCATAGAGTGGTCAAGAATATTCTTACCACTTTTATACCAAGAATGTATATACGGGGGTGTGCATGTTTTTCAGTTTGCAGAAACATAAGTAAGGCGATTCTGACAATATCCGAACAGTTCTAAAGGTGATCGTAATGATTAAATTTTGCTACAGAATAGAACAGAATATATTTTATTTGTTGCTGTAGGTCTCCGGACCATAATACAACATATACACACAAACCGACAACAGAGTTACTTTGTTTACGGAAAAGTGACCCAAAATGAGTTGAAAATGAGATTCGCCTTAGTTATTTAAGTTCTTTTTTGTGGGAGTAGGGGTGCGTTACGGCCTTTCAAGATTATTTTAAGTAATAATAAAAAACAAAAATAACAAGTATTTCACCACAGGCTATGTTCAGTCTGAGATAGTAG
Source organism: Lucinisca nassula (assembly GCA_963580285.1). NCBI lineage: Eukaryota > Metazoa > Mollusca > Bivalvia > Lucinida > Lucinidae > Lucinisca > Lucinisca nassula. Next base: position 54,957,192 of record OY757010.1, read on the forward strand.
TTCTTGAGAAGTGGACTTGAACATTTGGGTTAGCGCAAATGTTGAGGGATTGTCCAACAGACGAACGAACGGACGGAAAACCGGTCTCCTTTGTCGCGCCCTGCCAATAGCAGGTGCTTGAGAAAAAAAAAAAAAAAAAACGAAAGAAAAGTTTAAGTTCAATTTCATAGATTTGCACTGCCATCACGAACATGCCTATATATTTACATTTCCAGTGTAAAGTCTAATGTAAACCTATAGAAAACAATTGCGTTCATACTTCCATGAACGCATCGAATCACATGATTTTCAGTGACGTTAAGTGACGTCATTCTAAACCATTGTTCTCTACGGGCGTTGATGACGTCAACGCTGCTCCGATCATTGTAGAAACACAGCGTGTAAATGTTTTTCAGCTTTAAAAATTTGCCCTACAAGCATTTTTTTCGCCCAGTGATGAGGGGCAAATAATGTAAATATAAAAAATAAACTTAATTTTTCTGCTTTTCATGAAATTATGAACGACAGTGGGTCGCTAGCAAAGTTTACATGAACCCCTTCGGGGTTCATTTACTTTGCACGCGACCCACTGCGTTCATACTTCCATGAACTGCAGAAAAATAAAATTCATTTCTTAAATAATTTTGACCCCCTTAACCAATTTTTTTATATATTAAAACTGAGGTTTACAGGGGTAAATATTCTTTTTCTAATTTCTTAGATTGTGGATACTCCTTAGAACTGCCTCGTCGATGCGGTTCTAACGAGTACCCACAATCTATGTTTTGAGACGAAATATCGGATTTTTTTTTATCTGAAAATGTTCATTTTTGGTGGCTAAACTGTCAATATATTTAAGGAAAGGTCTAGTGCCAGTCGACTGTCACTAGCCAAAATACGTTAAAATGGCTAGTGACAGTCGACTGTCACTAGCCAAAATACGTTAAAATGGCTAGTGACAGTCGACTGTCACTAGCCATTTTAACGTATTTTGGCTATTGCCAGTCGACTGTCACTAGCCATTTTAACGTATTTTGGCTATTGCCAGTCGACTGTCACTAGCCATTTTAACGTATTTTGGCTAGTGACAGTCGACTGTCAATAGCCACTCCGTATATTTAAATAGGCGCGTTTTCGTAATGCTAAGAAGCGTGACATAGTGCTCAGGCACATACAAAGTCTTACAGTCAGGAGAAGAAACTAATAAATAAAGTCTTTTACACATGCAACCTTGTACAGTGAAGACTGTATCATTGATGAGTGACGAATTAAGGTTTTTTTTGTTTTGTTTTTTTGTTCATAATAAGTGCAATGCAGTTTGGTTAAAATTGTACATCTTTAAAATATATTGAAAATAAGAATATTTTTATATGAAATATAACAAGATGTGGCATTCCTCCGAATGCACCCTATACAGAACAGAACAGAACAGAACAAAACTTTATTTAACTAACTGCTTCTCAGGCCACTCACAGGTGGCGTAAGAGAATGAATTTGTACAAACATTTACACACATGCACATACATGAACAAGTAAATGACAAAATAACGAAAGCATCACGAAAACACGCCTATATAATTTTGGCCCATTTACGCTCGTCATTCAAAGTAAAACTGGGGTTTACAGGGGTATACATTGTTTTCCCATTTCCGCCCAAACCCACAAGCCGCGGCTATCCGTTAAAACCGCCTTGCCGAGGCGGTTCTAACGAGCACCCACAACCCATGCCCGGACCGAAATATGAAAAAACTATCAGAATCGTTCATCTGAAAATCTTCATTATCCGTTGTAAGATTTGATAGGTGTGTTTTCATGGTCGAAATGCAGTCATTTCGAAAGGTAATGGGAGACTGAACAATTTAACTGTTACAATGTGAAAAACATTTCATAATAAGTTCTGCAAATTTGGATGACTTAAGGAGTTGTTTAACATTTTTAGATGTTAACAGTTCCTTAAATTTTATAATGTTAGGTCTCCTATAGAAATAAGGTTTAAGATATTCTTTTCTTTCAAACTTTCAACCATAAATACTCACATACGAACAAATAATGAAACTCATCTCCAATATAATTTGCTTTACACATGTGACATTTTCTCTCTGCTAGAGGGATATTTTCCCAGCGGCCAGTTTCAACTGGGAGACGATGATTGCTGAATCGAAACTTTAACAGAGTAGAACAGTGTTTTTTGTTGAGCGTAATAAGGTAATCTTCTAACATTATGTTTTGTTTAAAAAGATAATATGTTCTACCCTTTGATGAAGCATTAACCTTAGTGTGCCATTCCTGTATGTAGAGATCATGCAAAGTTTTAGATATCTGTGACTTAACTGATTTGGGGTTCTCAATTACATCCTTGTTGAAGAGGTCGAATCGCCCGACAGAGATAAGTATTTCTTTTATGCAGTGTATCCACTTGTGATGACAACTGCCTTTGTTATACTCGTCATGTAGAATAGTGTATACTAATTTTGATAGCTTTGTTTCTTTACCGTTTACAATATTCAACCAAAAGCCTATCATACGGTTTTTAATTTTAATGTCAACGGGCATACAACCAAGCTCGGCGTGTAGCATATATATGGGAGTAGACTTCTTAGATTCTGTAATGTGTCTTAAAAATTCATTTTGGAGTTTTTCAATTAATGCGTTATTTTCAAATGCCCAAATTTCACAACCATACAAAGCTATTGGCAAAATAGTATGTTCAAAGAGTTGTAGCTGTAGGTCAATTGGTAGGTTTAAGGTTCTTATTCTTTTATACAAAAGGTGCAGAGCTTTTCTAGCTTGGTCATAGTTATGTTTTTTAGCTTTACAAAAACTTCTTCTTTTGGTAAAATACACCCCTAGATATTTAAAATCCTGACAAATTGAAATTATATTTTCGCCTATTTTAAAGCAATAACGTTCATCGTTACGGGTTCCGAAGATCAGTATTTTAGTTTTGTCAAAGTTGATATCCAGTCTCCACGATTTAGAATACTCGTAAAATACGTCAAGATTTTTCTGAAAGTTTGTTTCGTTAGTGCTTAAGATGACAGTGTCATCGGCATACAACAGTACAAAGAGTTTTATATAAGTATAAACAATATCGGATTCGAATTCCAAATCAATGCCGGAGCATCCATTAGCAAACATTTTCTAAGTCATTTAAAAACAATGCGAAAAGAACAGGCGATAGGTTTTCCCCCTGGCGCACCCCTCTCAGGCAGGGGAAGAAACTTGACTGGTCCCCATTTAATGAAATGCATGGTTTAATTCCTTTGTACATATTGTAAATAATACGAAAGAACTTCCCTTTGATGCCACTTTTATACGTTATAAGTCAAAATAATAAATAAATCCTTTTGCTTGCAGAACTGCGCGTACCCATGTTACAATGCGTGTCTGTAATTAATCATGGGCGTAGTGTTTATGCATCACAGTTGATTTTATTGCACAGGTACTCAGAATTGACCATTAGTTAATTTTATTGGTCAGCTAGTTCCGTGCCAAAGCCCCCACCCAGTATTTTTCTAACTGACAGTTCCAAGGCGGTTCTTCTGTTTTTGTTTTGTTATTATTATGATTATATTGTTATTATTATTGTCTGGAGACCCCACGACCATTGGTTTGTGAGGCCACTACACCACGGTGTCTTCTGAACACCCTAATCTGTAAACCCACAATTTATATGAAAAACGGGGTGTCCATATATCACCCCTTATTCTGTCTGATATTTAAGCCCCCGCCCATAGGGGCTTGAAGAAATATATGGGCTGCATGATGCTTCCACGCAGAGCTGAATCCGGCCCGCACACTAGTACTGGTAAACCGCTTGGAGGATCTAAGCCTGTCCAGGAACCGCGGTGCGAGGCGGACCGTCCATGCTAATAAACTCTATTGGTTTCATTAGGCGACAGGGCTTGAGATGTCATTTCATCTCAATGTCGGGTAAAAGTCCCACAAAATTGGAAGCAACGTCTCCAAAATGACCTTTACAGTGTTGACGGGGACGTTAAACCTCAAATTAAACTGTCTGATATTTAATTTTACGAATTTGAAGTGCTATACAGACTTAGGTATACACCCCGTATTTTATATCCTTTGTAAATCCACGAGTTTAGAGAAATTAACGAACAAAAGTTGTTGGACTGTTATCTAGTCCATCAACAACAACAACGACAATAAAATATGACAAGATCGTGAGTTTACAGTTATGATCTGAATAGACCTATACATTATTCTAACATTAAAAATATCCACGGAAAATATTAGGGACGATTGTTTTTTTTTTTTTTTGTTTTGTTTTGTTTTTTCATAATTAGTGGATTGCATTAAAGGTGAATGATAGCAAAACTGGAATAAAATTGGTCCTTCTATTATATTTAACAACTGGTTCCAGCAAACAGGTTGCAAGCTCAAAACTGTCAAAGTCAGAAATAAAACTCTTCCCATCAAATTAAAAAATGAGGAATGCGTCATCGAATATATACATGTATTTACAAGATATGAGGTGTCGATATACAACCTAAAAGTGGTATTTTAACCGAAATATCAGGCGCATATATTGCATATATAAAGCCCCACAATGTCATTTGTATATGGCATCCACCGTTTGACACAGCGATTTCTTTGCTATCTCCAAAAATAGTTACATTTCTAACGAAAATGTGTGATATTCTTCTTCTTCTTATATTCCAAACATATGTTGTGGTTGCTCGTACGGCGATTATAACGAGTTTTTGTTTGTCTGATTTGAGGTTTAACGTCCCCGTCAACACTGTACACGTCATTTTTGAGACGTTCATCACTTGAACAAGTCCGTGATATAAAGACGCCCCCAACCCCACTTCATATAGAGAAAACGGGGGTTTACGGGGTTAAACATTATTTTCCTTATTTCTGCTCCAAGACAGGTTGTGGGTACTCGTTAGAACCGGCTCGATGGGGCGGTTCTAACAAGCACCCAAAACTATGTTTGGAGTATAAATAAGAAAAATGTCACAAATTTTCATCAGAAAAAAATGCCTTTTCGAGATTTGAAAATGCAATATAGCACACGGATGTGTTATCGTTTTGTGGGACTTTTACCCGACTTTGAGATGAAATTACATCTCAAGCCCTGTCGCACAATGAAACCAATAGAGCTTAAAAACATGGACGGTCCGACTCGCACCGCTTTGCATGGACAGGCTTAGATCCTCTAGGCTGTTTACCAGATCTCATGTGCGGCCAGTTTCAGCTCTGCGTGGAAGCATCATGCAGCCCATCTATTTCTTCAAGCCCCGATGGGCGGGGGCAGGATTATAACGAGTATCCACAACTTATGATAAAGAAACATAATGTATATACCTATAAACCCCTTAATTTTCACTACAGAATGAGATATAAAGGGGTGTCCATTACACGGTCCTGTTATCATGCTGAGCTTTTGGTTCATAAAAACTACAATTTCTACGTTTTCTATGTATTTCCTTTAATTCTGTACACAAGACCTACGTCGGTGAACATACAGCTACAGCAGGCTGCTACAACTTATACACTTATACAAAATATATACTGATTCTTTTTTTTTTTTTTTTTTTTCATTATTATTATTGGTTCAAAATTTGCCAAAAAACAAAGCCATTTGGTCCCCCATTTATCACTTTATCAGTGGCGTTATTTTCTTTGTTTTTGTTTGTTTGTTTAATATTATTATTGTTTTTGTTTTACGGCCCTTTCAAGATAATTTAACTTACATCGAGCCGATCGTTACTCAGAGGTGGGCGAAAAACCGAGAGCCAGGAGAAAAAACTCCACATTACCTTCGGTTGCAGAACTTGGCGTCTAACATGTGACCCGAGCCAGGCTCGAACCACAAGCGGTGAGAGTCCTAATGATTAAGAGTCATTATCCACTGTGACGTTATGACAGATGTCGGCCCCCGCCCATAGGGGCTTGAAGAAATATATGGGCTGCATGATGCTTTCACGCAGAGCCGAATCGATCCCGCCCGAACACTAGTACTGGTAAACCGCTTAGAGGATCTAAGCCTGCCAAGGAACCGCGGTGCGAGGCGGGACCGTCCATGCTAATAAACCCTATTGGTTTCATTGGGCGACAGGGCTTGAGATGTCATTTCATCTCAATGTCGGGTAAAAGTCCCACACAATTGGAAGCAACGTCTCCAAAATGACCTTTACAGTGTTGACGGGAACATTAAACCTCAAATCAAACAAACGTTATGACAGATGTGTGCCTTGCGTTGAGGTTTACAAGTACATTGGGTAGTTTCATTATATTTTTGTAAGTATGTCATTTATGTAATAAATGACGCATACAAATTATTGTATATAGAAAGTAAAATCGACATGACAATCTATATCCACCAAACTGATGGTGCAAAAGAACTTGCATTTACATCTTTGAATACGCCTTCGCCTTAAACCAGAAAGGTGGGGCGTACAAACCGCCACTAAAGATAAAAAAATTCGGTGGCTCTTACATGATGAAAAAAAAAAAAAAAAATAATACACAACAAACTCAGTGAGTAAAATGTAACAAGTATATGGGTGCTCGTTTGAAATATCCATATCCTAATCAGGAAAATAAGGTTTTCCTACGTAACCCTCTTTGTATTTAAAGTGGAGTTTACAACGGGCCTCCATGGCCTATTTGTTAAGAGCGCTGACGCTTAATCATGAAGTCTCTCTCCGCTGTGGTTCGAGCCTACTCGGGTGGAAATGCGAAGTTCTGCAACGGAAGGTCAGGTGGTGTTTCTCCGGGTACTACCGTTTTCACCCACTTCTGATTAACAATCAGCTCGAAATAAGTGAAAATATCTTGAACGGGCCGTAAAACCAACGCAAAAAGTGGGGATTACAAGACCGTTCATAACAAGCGATTCTAACGAATAATAACCATTATACAGGGAATAGCGTGGCTTACAAAGATCTACAGTGTTGACTGTGCTTCTGCTCCGAGTCACAGACTGTGGGTAAACCAAGTAAACCTCACTTTCAACAGAAAAGATTGTGTTTACCAGGTATTTCCACATTTCTGCTCAAAATAGTAACTGTGGCTGTCAGTTAATTAAACTAAGACACTAATCACAATTTTTCGCTAGATCTGGAACCAAGTAAATGTAAATTAGGTCCGTGGCTAGATGTGTGTCTTTTTCAGAGCCTTAAATGGGTAACAGTGTCTGAAATTAATGATATGCTCGTAACCCTCAGAAACATTAAAACGTCACGACTTTTCGCCTGAAAAATGACATTCATCCCAAACAAGCCTATATAATGTTGGGCCCCTTAAACCCCACTTTTATGTAGTGTACATTATTTTTCTTATTTGCGCTCAAAACATAGAATATTGGTACTCATTGGAACCGCCTTGGCAAGGCAGTTCTAAAGAGTACCCACAATGTCTGTTTTAGCACAAATGTGAAAAATATCAGAATTTTGTATTTGGAAATTTTAAGATTTGGTATTAAAATCTCAATATATTTGAAGGCCCCCGCCCATCGGGGCTTGAAGAAATAGAAAGGTGCCATGATGCTTCCACGCAGAGCTGAAACCGACCGCACACGAGTACTGGTAAACCGCTTTGACGATCTAAGCCTGCCCAGGCAAAGCGGTGTGAGTCGGTCTGTCCATGCTTATAAACCCTACTGGTTTCATTGGGCGACAGGACTTGAGATATCATTTCATCTCAATGTCGGATAAATGGCGCACACAATTGGAAGCAACGTCTCCAAAATGACCTATACTGTGTTGACGGGGACGTTAAACCTCAAATCAAACAAACAACCAAACAATATATTTGAATAGGCGTGTTTTGAAGACAAAAACTTTCATGTGTGTGTGTGTGAATTCGGGTTTAACGTCGCTTTCAACAATTTTTCAGTCATATCACGACGGCGTCTGGTTGCGACAGGGAGCTCAATGCTCACTTTTATAGTGCTGCCTCACTGAAGTATCATGTCCCAGACACATTACATGATACCACACCCAGTCACATTATCCTGACACTGGGTCGACCAGTCCTAGCTTTACCCCGTAAATCTGAGTGCCAAGCGAGGATCAGCTAGTACCATTTTTAACGACTTTGGTATGTCGCGGCCCGGGATCGAACCCGACCAAAACTTTCATCATGTTTACAAGTCCATATAATGAGCATTCTTGTAAGCCCCCCTTCTATAGGGAAATGTCTGTTTTAATGAGTACAATGGTTTCCGTCTTAATATTTAGTGCGTGGGTAGTCATTAGAACCGCCTCAACGAGGCGGTACATGTACATGAGCAAAGGCACACCTAAAGTCTATATCTAAAAAAGAAAAAAAGAAAATAAAAAAAAGAAAGAAAATGAAACAAATTATTTGAAGAGATATGAAATACAATATTAGAGTAGTGGTTTGCATCTGTAAATTTGTTTCTATTCAGATTTTATTAGACATCTGATATTTGTCGGTTATGTAGTTTTCACGCAGCGATAACGTCTCCCAAATGGCAATTAAGCCACGTTTACCGTAATCTGACCCCCTTCCAACCTGCAAATATGTTACATGTATAAATAATAATGACCTGAGAGTAGCATTCCGAACTTTGTCCAAAATATCGCATAATTCGAGAAGTACATGTATGTTTGTGAGACAACAAAAAATATTTATGATAGACTGCATCGTAATTCTACGGTTATTTTTCTTCAGTCTGTTTGATTTGTTTAGTTTGATTAGAGGTTTAACGTCTCGGTCAACACTATAAAGGTCATTTTGGAGACGTTGCTCCCCATTTTGTGGGATTTTTACCTGACATTGAGATGAAATGACATCTCAAGCCCTGCCGCCCAATGCGACCAATAGGGTTAATAAGCATGGACGGGCCGATTCGCACCGCTTTGCCTGGGTAGGCTTAGATCCTTTAAGCGGTTTACCACAACTCGTGTGCGGGTCGGTTTAAGCTCTAGGTTGAAGCATCATGCAGCCCATATACTTGTTCGCGACCCTATGGGCGGGGCCGATTCTTCAGTCCAGATTCTCGACGTTTATAAGCATTAGGCTTAAACATTGAGTGCACAACGTGCTTCTTCTTCTTCTTCTTCTTCTTCTTCTTCTTCTTCACCCGCTTTTGAAGTCAAATTACTAAACGCACTGGATGGTCGATTGTCCCTGCGTTTAGGCTGGAAAAGGGATCCTAAGCTTGAACCCAATTCGCTGAACCCTTAATTCGATCAGAGGAGATTCTGATGAACCGCCGTATTCGATTGCGACTGATCCCAGCTTTTGTGAGAATAGTTTCCACCCTGGTCTTACAGTGTTTCTAGCTTAAGATTTTAGAGAATTTAATTTTATGTAATGCTTGTTGGTGCCTGATGCTCTGTCTCTGGTCGGGCCCATCGGAGTCTAAATGTAGTTTTTCTTTTGCTCCAGCATTTCAGTTTCTTCTTGCTGTTGAGTACTCAACGTTGTTTCATCTCTGTGGTTGTTCTCGGAGATGTTGCACTGATGCGTTAGGTGGCATTCATGCGGATTGTTAAATCGCTTTGCGGGCGCGTAAAATCGATTTAAGGCCCCGCGGTGCGTCTGTTTTTTTCTTATACTTCATCGGCATGTGTATGTCGCTGGTGTCGTTTTGGTTTTGGATAGCTGATTGCCCTTGTTCACAGCCGGCCAACCGGAGTTCGTCCGTTGGTTAATATTTCAGTTGTTCTGTGCTGTATTTGACTAATGCTGTGGTCACAAAGATCGGCCGGTATCCGGGGATAGGGGGTAATCGTGAGTACACCGCTGGTTTTGGCATTTTTTTCTGACATCGGACAACACCGGTCAAAAAATTTGTCACACATCATTTACATAAATGGCACCGTCCGGAGGCCGTGCGGAGGCCGTCCGAAAACCGCCTCGTAATCGTACGGCATGTGTTTCCAAAGAGAAATCTTTTGGGGGCCGGCGAGGCAGTGAATACCGACCGAACATCTAATACTAATCGGCAGATTATCCTATGATGTCCGAGTGATAACCGGCCTATTCACCGGACATCGTACGAATATCGCCCGAGTATCCTACGGACAACGAACGATGCTTGTACCAGGCCTGGCCGAATGTCGGGCGATTGCCGGGTTGTGTGATGGAAACGCGCTATAATGATGTACACGGCGACTGATGGGGGTTTATATATTCCGCCCGATGTCCGGTTCTAGCCGGCCGGTGACCGGACGATGTTTGTAACATATCTGGTCCACACCGGTTCAAGCCGATCGGACATCGATGGGTTACTTTCCAATGTGTAAACAGACATCGGCCGGATATCGGCCCATGTCCGGTCCCAAAAATTTCTCCTCTGAGGCTACATACACCGGCCGATTACCCCTCGATTCCCGGCCGGATATCGGACGATCCTTAAACGATGTGTGAAGGATATGTGGCCAATTATGAAAATGTACGGGACACCGGAGAAATTTTAACTTCGAGTTAAAACTCTTCGGGCACCTCTCCGATGCTGCCTGAGAGCCCCGCCACCGGCCGGCCATGTCTGGAGTCCGGCCGGGGCCCATGGTTTACTTTTTGTTATGGTTTGTCTTTGAGTGTGTGTTTTGCATGCATTTTTTTTTTGGTTAGCCAATTGGCTATTTTGTGGGAAAGTGACTGTCCTTTTGGCTTTCCGCTATTGGTGTTTCCATTAGGGTCTAGTTATTTCATGTTTTTTTTTTTATTTTTCAAGGGATCTGTGGGTTTATTGCATCGATTCCTGATCACTGCCTTCACTTCTATTTAATAGAAGCCTCCGTGGTGCAGTGGTTACGCTACTCGCCTTGTAAACCAGGGATCGCAGGATCCATCCCGGGCTTCTCCAGACTTTCGAATGAGTGTTTAAAACCGAGGTCCCGTCTCCGTATGACCTTAGCTGTTGGTGGGACGTAAAACTCAAACACTCACTCACTTCTATTTATTAATGATTGTTGTGATTGCAGTTAGTACAAGTCCTGGTATTTCATTTTGGAATGGTCTAAAAATTAAAATTCAGTTTTTGAAATAGATGACGGTATGTCTATGGTTGTTTGAAATCGATGACAATATTCCTTCACAGAATATACAATCTTCCGTTTTAAATTATCCGTTTATAAGATTGTCCATGTTATATCTTGCCTCTCGGAACAGCAAGAAAGGTATTCCCTACGGGCCTCCGTGGCCTAGTGGATAAGAGCGCTGACTCTTAGTCATTAGGTCTCTCACCGCCGTAGGTTCGAGCCTCGCTCGGGTCACGTGTGAGACGCCAAGTTCTGCAACGGAAGCTCAGGTGGTTTTTCTCCGGGTACTCCGGTTTTCGCCCACCTCTGATTCACGATCGGCTCGATATGAGTGAAATAATCTTGAAAGGGCCGTAAAACCCAAACCAAAAAAAAAAAAAAAAAAAAGTAATCCCTTACAACCCTGAAACCCGGTACAGATACTTATGCAAACAGTGTAAATCCTGACGTGATGGCTCTGAGCAATCTAATCGGGATGTATATTGCGTACCATAAAATGGGCGTACCCATCGAACTTCATTGATGGAAGAGTGCACTCGTGAATCACACGGGTGGGCGGATTTGAGGGTAAAGAAATCAAAGCATTGGCAGCACTGTTTGGCCGATTGACTCAGAGCGCTGGTTGTGTAAAATGGCCGTGGACTTGGACTTTTTCGGTATACCCTTCGGTTCCTAATGCAGACAGTGTAGACCCTGATCAGACGCCACATTATGTGACGTCTGATCTGGTCTACACCGTTTGCCAAACCAAACACATGATTCCAGTCCAGATTTTACAGATAACTCTCTTACATGTACGCAGCCATCTGAGGTCATAGTGGAACACATAACACGGCTTGTTTTAGGTCGATTGGATTGTCAATCGACCCTAAGTTGCTAAGCCGAAAAGCTTTTCCGTGCTAAAGTACACGTGGCTATCACAGTCTTGTCGGAATAACTATTTTATCGAAAATATTCGCAGTGAGACATGTCAGAGTGTTGCGTAAGATAGTTATATTGGAATCAAAGGTTTGGCTTGGCAAAAAATGTAGACCAAAACCAGACGCCACAGAACGCGGCATTTGATCAAGATATACACTAATTGCTTAAAGCAACATATTTTAAGGTTAAAATAAACATTGACCCAAAATTATTATAAGCAGAGACCAAGTTACTATTACTGATTTGAAAGAAATCCAATTAACCTATTTATAGACTAAGGTATTACTAATTAAATGCATAAGAACACAGAACACATGTTGTTGTTTTTTTCTTTTCATTGTTTAACTGCAGTTCTGTTCCGAAGTTAGCAGACATATGTGCGAGCTTTTACGTCTCTTACCAGACTGAAATATCATGCGGGTAGAAGTTGTATGGATACTAATGCCTAGAAGGGACATGCGATGTGCGAACAAGATAATATCTTCTACGCACAACTTAATATCTCGAGCGCACAAGATCTTGTGCGGACAGCATTATATTTTGTGAACACAACTTATTAGCTTGTTTGTACAAGATAATATCTTTAATCATGGTCTTTGGTTCCTCGGAGCTTTTTAAACAATAAACATTGAAAATCGGTGTTTTCTCGGGGTTTAAGTATGGATTTCTTCGTTCAAACGCATTAAAGGGTTGAAATATCGCTTTATGGTCGAATATCAAAATTGCAATGTGTCCGAATCATTTTGTCCCCTAAAGGGTTTCCTGGGAGGTTCTTCTGTCGTGGTTTATTAAAGTCAGTATAGTTCGTTTTTGAATAAAAAAAAATGCTGGTTGATAGTTATATCCCGATTGTGTGCCGCGGTTGATATTCGTATGTGGTAACATTTTTCACCATCACCTTCTCATACGCGATCTTCGTAAAATATATTATAAAACAGATATTAATCTACGTATAAAAAGGGAGAAGGCAGTCAACTCTTATTTTTCTTTTTACTAAAAATATGTGTTTTGAATTGATACGGGATGACTAAAATCAACCCTTACATAACGATGCATGTGAATATAAAATGCGAGGTGAGAATAATTGGATATTTTAGTTAAAGTCTTAAAACAGTGAACTATTTTTGCTTTATATCATCCTGAAACGGTGGATCTACAATTTATATAAGATACGGGGTGTTTCAATTTCACCATTTTTATACCCCAATCACAAAGTGGGGAGGGGCATATAGGTTTGCCCTTGTCCGTATTATATACGTACGTACGTACGTACGTACGTCGGTACGTCACATTTTGTAGTAATATTCCTGCCTCCGCAACTCCTCCTACAGTAATTGTTGCAGGGCATTGAAACTTGCAACACTTTTAAGACACATTGGACATGTGCATAAAGGAAACAGTCTCCCGATCAAGCACCTTATTTTAGAATTATGTTCCCTTGAAAAACTTAATCATTTTGTAGACTGGGAGGTTAAATAGTAAAGTTCGTGTCTCCGCAACTCCTCCTACAGTATTTGATGCAGGGCATTGGAACTTGCAACACAGTTCAGACATGCATTGAACATGTGCATAAAAGAAACAGGATTCTAATCCCCGCATAACTGCTGAATTAAATCCCCTAGAACGACAATTATTTTGGCCATATCAGGATGTTAAATATATTGTGCTGTTCGTGTCCCCACGACTCCACCTACAGTATTTGATGCAGGACACTGAAACTTGTAACACAGTTCAGACATGCAATGAACATGTGCATAAAGGAAAGCCTGGGAAGGCTTTGTTGCTTTGTTCTTCTAAGTCATGTGATGTGTGGGGTTTATGTCCAAAAACATCTAAGGTCATACGGAGACTGGACCTCGGTTTAAAGTCTCGTAAAATGTTAATGCAAATTAAGATTGGACGACATGGCATGTTAGTTTCTTTTTGGATATCAATAGCCTAGACAACACTATCCAGGATCCGAGGTTATAATTTTTTTATCTCACCTGAGCATGAAAATGGTCCTGCTCACAAATTCCGGTTTTTGCCCACTTCTGATAAACGATGGCTTCGCAATAAATGACATATATTGAAAGGGCCATAAAACCAAAACAAACACAAGTGGGATTTATAAGGTCGTTCCCAACTGAGGCGATTCTTACGCGTTCCTACAACCATTATATAGGGAATATCGGGGTTTACGAAGATCTACAGTATTGCTCGTATTTCTGTCGATAAACCCCATCATGTAGATAAAGTTGGATTTACGAGGGCTTTATAAAGACCTCAAAGGGCAGCAGTGTCTCAAATGGATGAATTATTCGTTACCCTAGACAAATGTGAAAAATATCAGAAAATTTGTATCTGAAAATTTTTATTTTGCGTGGAAAAATATTTGGACAAGCCTGCTTTCGTTATGGTAGAAAAAAATGAAGCTTTACTTTCCTAAAGAAGCCCAAAGCTCTCATCGTCTTTACAAGCCCATACGATGAACTATCTTATAAACACCACTTTATATAGGTAAATCTTTCGATAAAATGGGTATCAATAGTATCTGTTTCGTTCTAAAAATATTGAGCGTGGGTAGTTGTTAGAACCGCCTCATTGAGGCAAACGTCTATATCCAGAAAAGAAAAATAAAACTAAAGCGATTCGTTTGAAGAGATATGAAATGCAACATCATAGCTACGAATGTCGTTATGGATTGAATTGGTATCCAGAACAGATTTCCTTTATACGGATGTGCGATAGAGATTAATGGATTAGTTGTCTTATACATAGGTTCTTTTCTGATATCGGTCGGTAGTGCAGTTCTCAGCTACATGTAATGGCAATTATCCCATCAGTTACCTACAAATAAGTTACAATGACATGATCTGAGATTACCATGAAATCCGAGAAGTGCATATGTTTGCGATGCTACAAAAATGCTGTTTTCTTCTTCTTTTCTTTTTTTTTTTCTTCTTCTTCTTCTTCTTCTTCTTCTTCTTCTTCTTCTTCTGCTTAGAAGCCTCCGTGGTGCAGTGGTTACGCTACTCGCCTTGTAAACCAGGGATCGCATGATCGATCCCGGGCTTCTCCAGACTTTCGGATGAGTTTTTAAACCGAGGTCTCGTCTCCGTATGACCTTAGCTGTTGGTGGGACGTAAAACTAAAACTCACTCACTCACACTCATCTTCTTCTTCATTTGAAGTCAAATTACTTAACGCACTGGTTGGTCGATTGTCCCCGAGTTTAGCAAGAGCTTGAACCCATTTCGTTGAACCCTTCTAAAGCTTTACTTTATGCGAACATATTAGAACCTGATCAGCCGCCGCACTCGACTGATCCCGAGCAATTATTCCCGGTCGTTCAGTGTTTCTAGCTTAGACATTCTCGCAGAGAGAGAGAGAGAGAGAGAGAGAGAGAGAGAGAGAGAGAGAGAGAGAGAGAGAGAGAGAGAGAGAACGTAAACGAGGGCGTATAAATGGCCTTGTTTATCCCACTGTATACTGAGTATATTGTGAGTACTCAATGAGATGGTTCCAACTTGGCGAGCACCCACAATTTATGCTAGGAACATAAATAAGTATTATCCCACTGTATACTGAGGACAAGAGGATATATTTTCTATTTCTACCAATTGTTAATTGTGAGTACTCAGTAAGGCGGCTCATACAAGCAGGTCCAGCACCTACAACTTTTGTTAGAGTAAAAGGAAAGTATCTCGATATTTCACCAGAAAAACGTTTTTGAACTATGAAGGATTTGTTATCGTTACAAGAGAGAGAGAGAGAGAGAGAGAGAGAGAGAGAGAGAGAGAGAGAGAGAAAGAGAGCATGAGAGAGAACATGTCCGTGTAGTAAGTACCTCTCTAAACACCCCTTCATATAGAGAAAACTGGGGTATACAAGGATATGCATCATTATGACGCGATTATAACGAGCATATAATCTATGTTTGGAGAGAAAAAAAGAAAATATCACGCTTTTTATCAGAAGAGTCACCATTTTCGAGTGATTAAAGAATGCACTACGTCGCACGGATGTATTATCGTAAGAGAGAGAGAGAGAGAGAGAGAGAGAGAGAGAGAGAGAGAGAGAGAGAGAGAGAGAGAGAGAGTTTGCTTTATATCCCTTAGTTATGTGTTAGGAATGTCAATACTAGAACTAGAAGCATCAGCTAAAATGAAATATGGAATTTACAAGTGAAAATGTTATTTCCCTTCTTTGTTCCAAGCGATGATCTCAACCGTGAGGCGTCACTTTTGCAGATACTAAGAGCAAAATTACAGAAATGTAACAATTATGTTCAAATTTTGACAAGTTTTAAATCCCCATCGGTTCACCCTACAGTTCTGCGAGTGCTTTGATTATGCGGGGAATGTGCTCTCCCACCTAAGGTAGGTTGCATTACGCTAATAGTTCGGTCTTCGAGACCGCTTATAGATATATGGGTCTGATAAAAGTGTATATATGTGGGTCTGGTATAAGTGTACATGTTTTGATTTGTTTGTTTGTTGATTTGAGGTAAAACGTCCACGTCAACACCGCAAAGGTCATTTTGGAGACATTGCTTCCAATTTAGTGGGACTTTTACCGACATTGAAATGAAATGATATTTCAAGCCCTGTCGCCCAATGAAACCAATAGGGTTTATAAGCATGGACGGTCCGACTCGTACGCAACGCTTTGCCCGGGCAGGCTTAGACCCCCAAGCGGCGGTTCACCAGTACTCGTGCGCGGGTCGGAATCAGCTCTGCGTGGAAGCATCATGCAGCCCATATATTTCTTCAAGCTCCGAGGGGCGCGAGGGAGGGGGGGGGGGGGGGGGGGGGGGGGCAAGTGTACATTTCAATTTACAATTTAAACTAAGTACAAAGCGAATGTGCATGACATGTCACGCCGACGGCCCATCATGCAGACACGCCTATAAAATTTTGATCCCCTTAAACCCCACTTTTATATACTCAAACTGAGTTTACAGTGGTATACATTATTTTACACGGCCCCCGCCCATCGGGGCTTGAAGAGATAGATGGGCTGCACGATGCTTCCACGCAGGGCTGAAACTGACCCGCACATGAGTACTGGCAAACCGCTTAAAGATCTAAGCCTGCCCAGGTAAAGTGGTGCGAGTCGGACCGTCCATGCTTATAGAACCTATTGGTTTCATTGGGCGACAGGGCTTGAGACGTCATTTCATCTCAATGTCGGGTAAAAGCCCCACAAAATTGGAAGCAACGTCTCCAAAATGACCTATACAGTGTTGACGGGGACGTTAAACCACAAATCAAACAAAACAAACATTATTTTACACATTGTGAGGAATCGCATGATTTTATCTGAAACAAAATGGTGGTTAAATTTTGCCAATGTATTTAAATATTAGGCGTGTGTTCGTTGTGTATATTTTATAATTCCCCTTAATAGTTAGTAAAGTTCGAGTGAGCCTGCACATAAATTTAACATTTCGATTAAAAAAAAAAAAAAAAACGTTTACTTCGTTATTTTTACCTATAGCCTTGCTTTTACGGTCCTTTCAAGACTATTTCACTTTTTCTACCCGAATCTTCATCAAAGGTGGGCGAAAACCGGATGCCAGGAGAAAAAACAACCTTAACTTCCGATACAGAACTTGCCCCCCCCCCCCCCCCCCCCCCCAACTGCCCCTGTCATGGACTACAATGGTACCGTTCATACCTGTACAACCACCATTGTTAGCTTATTCAGACGATTCATTATGTATTTCCTTATTTCAAATGTGTATCCTCGTTAGAACCGCCTCAGTTAGTACCCACAACCTACGCTTCAGAGCACAAACAAGGAAACTCGTAGGCCATATAAAGATTTAAGTGGTTTTAGAATTGAAGAAAGATAATAATCAGATATGAAATCGAAATAAACGCAGGGTAAATGTAATTATTTTGAGTAAAATTTAACCCATTTGTACCAGAAACCCCAAAACGGTTATCCTGGCAAACAGTGCAGGCCCAGATCAGACATCACAGAACGCGGCGTCTGATCAGGGCCTCCGCAGTTTGCTTAAAGTTCAGTCATTTTCAAAATATTTTTTGAAGAAAACACAACCTGTCACCCCTAAATTTTGAAATGGACTCCTGCTATATATGAGGAATATTCCATTGGGTACTAAAAGGGGCTAAAGCAAATAATAACTAGAGCTGTCAGTGAAACTGACTAGGGCCCCGGCAGCGCTATCAGAGGAGTAGGAAATTTGTGGACGGACAGACGAACAGACAGACAGACGGACGGACAGAGTGATTACTATAGGACACCCACACTTTCAGTGCGGGGCCCTAATTATGATCGATGTAACGGTCTATTTCCCTGTTCTTGTTTTCATTTTTCGGAGACACTGTAATATTTTGAGGTAGGATGACAAGTTCTGCAACGGATTGGCAGGTATTTTTTTCTCCAAATACTCCGGTTTGCGGCCAACTTCAATTAATGATCAGCTCAAACAAGTCAAATAGTATAAAAATGCCGAAAATCCAAAACCACCACAAAAGTTGTAAACGCACTGCATAATTACGTTTCGAAGGAGAACATTTCCAAACTGTTATCTTTTGCTGCGCAATGTGGCCGTCAGAACAAGAAATCGATACCACCCACAGCTAAATGAGTTTTGTTGTCGGGTGTTATATATACTACAGGTACGTTTACGAGGTGATATATATTCTTATCTTGAAGTTAAATACGCTCTTGTGCTAACCGACACAAGGGAGACTACCGTGAAACCCCATATATATATAATCGCTACAAAACCGTGTTGCTAGCCAACAACCTAGGGAAAGTAAACTCGATGCCCTGAATCCACTGCAGGGCATGAGAAAATGCGGGGTGGTATGAACACCCCGCAATTTTTTCACACCCCACAAAAAAAGGTTTTATATAGAAAAACACCCCGTATCTGGCAACTTTCTTAGTATATATATATATATATATATATATATATATATATATATATATATATATATATATATATATATATATATATATATATATATATATATATATATATATATATATATATAGAAATTGGTCATGATATGGGGTGGTCGTGTCTAAACCGAGATAAGTGCCGCAAAATTTTAACCGAGATATGAGGCATATATACTATATATATATATAAAGCCCCACATTGCAATTTATATATGTCACCCCACAAACATAATGTTCACGAAAATGTAAATCCTTCGTTTTATGTGTTTTGTTTAGTTCCATTACGCAATCCAGATATCGTTGATCTCTATATCTATACATTTTTTACCTAGTTAAGTGGTAGAAATGTTAACCCAGATATGAGGCATATATATATTAAACATATATAGAGCCCCACAATACCAACCCAGATATGAGGCATGTATATATTATACATATATAAAGCCCCACAATACCCTTTATATATGTCGCCCCACAAACATTACGTTCATGAAAAATAAAAAAAAATCCTTGTTTTTATTCGTCTTCTCTAGTGCCATACATCCGCGAATTTCGTAAACGTGTATGCCTCTACGTTACGTGGTTCGGAGTAAAGCCTCAGTCTCGCCGCTACGTAGTGAGGGCTATGCTTTACTACATGTACATTAATTTTGCGCCGTTTTGTAGGCAAGCGATACCAAGCAATAACTACAAAAAAAACCAAAAAAAAACCTGAAACGTAATAAAACGTAGAATAAAACGTAGCAAATATATTAAGGCGTAGGAAACCGATTGTTATGCGTATTATCGCGCTATACTGCTTTTTACGTTTTTTTATACGTATTGGCGTTTTAGTGCGTTTCTTTTCGTACGGGTTTTTGCAAGGTATACGCTACGCTAAGAATTTTAAAGCAAACGCAGTTGGGTCACATATTTAGCCATATACATATATAACCGTGTGCACTACGCTCGAAATAGCAATTTTGTGGGAAAGTTACTGTCCTGTTGGCTATCCGCTAGATTTCATGATCAATCTTACCGAAATAATGTTGCCGACCCCAGCAGGTATCGAACCCGCGTCCTCCTGATCAGCAGTCAGACGTGCGTACGACTGAGCTATAGAGGCCGGCGAATACTTTTGTATCACAAAAATTAATCCTGCCCGCGCCCATCAGGCCTGACGAAATAGAGGGGCTGCATGATGCTTCAAAGCAGAGCTGAACCGACCCGTAAACGAGTACTGGTAAGCGGCTTAGATAATCTAAGCCTGCCCAGGCAATGCGGTGCGAGTCGGACCGTCCATGCTTAGACACATTATGGGTTTCATTGGGTGGCACGGCTTGAGATGTCATTTCATCTCAATGTCGGGTAAAAGTCCCACAAAATTGGAAGCAACGTCTCCAAAATGACCTTTACAGTGTTGACGGGGACGTTAAACCTCAGATCAAACAAACAAAATCTCAACAATTAAATTCAATTTTTGGTCGATTGTTTGTCAAACGACCCGAAGTTATAATGGGTATTAGGTTTTCTTTGCTAAAGTCCACGTGGTTTTAACAAATTTATAGGAAAATAGCCGCGTTGAGGTCAGAGTATTGCGTCAGAGTGGTATCTATAGAATTTGGACTGGAATCAAGTGTTGTGTTTGACAAACAGTCTAGATACAGATCAGACGCCGTTGAACGCGATGTCTGATCATGGTCTACCGTGTTTGCTTACGTACGCGATATCGTATCAGGGTCTATACAAATATCTTACAATGCAGGTTGTAAAAGTTAGTGTTGACGGGGACGTTAAACTTTAAATCAAACAAGTAAAACTGTAAAAGTTAAGCGAAATGTCAACAGTTTACTTACCGTTCAGGATCATTTTCCAACCTAGACACAAATACAAGTGCTTCAGTGCTTTGATTTATAAAAGCTTGATATTTTTCATTATTTCGGCTGCAAATGTAGATTGCGGGTGCTCGTTAGAATCATCCGCAATGGTTCAGTGGTATTTTTTTACGAATGTAGGAAAAAAAGTCACAGGGGGAAAAAGTTTGGGAATAACAGTCACGGAAAAACAAGTCACAAAATGTGTTTGAATAATGTTTTCATTAGTGTTATGTGAGCAGCTTACTGAAAAGCATGATTCAAAATTAAGTGTTGACAACGACGAACAACTACAGGCAACGGAGTATTCCATCCTTGTTGATCCCTTAGAGTCTTCACATTTCTGTATTACGCCCGTGTCACTGCTAAAATGTCATCTTTCATGTCAGATATAACATAAGTTAGATGGAAACTTTTGACAGTCTTTGCTATTTTAGCCTAAATATAGACTATGGGTCGTTGTTAGGACAGCCTCAATGGGGTGGTGCAATCTATGTTTTTGAACCGAAAAAAAGGCATATAATGACTGTTATGTGTTATATGAGGTTCTTATTGATAAGTTCGAATCCAGAATATTGGCAATGCCTAACGAGGACTGACCACGGAGTTTCCCATCTTTTAAGACACTTAAGAGTCTTTACATTACAATTACATAACGAAAACAGGCCTATATAATTTTGACCCCCCTTGAACCCCACTTTTATATAGTGAAACTGGGGTTTACAAGGGTAAACCTTATTTTTCTTATTCCTGCTCTATAGATTGTGGGTACTAGTTAGAACCGCCTCGATGAGGCGGTGCTAATGAGTGCCCACAATCTATATTTTGAGCAGAAATAAGAAAAATATCACAATTTTTCATCTTGAACTTTTTATTTTTTCGGCGATAAAGGTGGCAATGTATTTGTATAGGCGTGTATGCGTAATGCCCGTGAGATTAAACTTAGCTAGCAGTAGTATTTTTCGGATGAACGCATTTTTTCTTATTTCTGTCACAAATATACATCGTGGGTGCTGAATCGAACCGGCTCAGTTAGATGCTTCTAACAGGTACCCACAATCTATATTTATAAGCAAAAATGAGGACTGTAATGGATAATCCGTAAACCCCATTTTTCTATATATAGGTTTGGGTTTACCGGGGTATACGCAACAAATTAGGTAGACAGGACCAATATTCACATCTTTGAGCAAGCTATATAAACACTGAACTAATTGACAATAACCAACCATCTTTATCATGGCATCAGAAAAATTGATTAATGTACAATCTTTTATTAGTGGATTTTTTTTTTCTATATTTTTTATTTGTGAATTTTTTTCCGTGATTTTTTTTTCCTGTGACCAGTTTTTACTACCTCATATTAACTTGCCTGCGCATCGAATAACCTTGTAAAAATGATCTTATTTTAATCAAACATTATTTGCGAAATTAAATTTTCTTTTGTAGTTTTATATATTTATTATTTTCATTTTTTTTTATTTATTTATTTATTTATTATTTTTTTTTTTTTTGTATTTATTTTTATGTATTTGGAGACAGTATAAAAGAGTCCTGGCAATGCATTTTCTACACTTATTACATCCAGCAAAGACACATATCAGCCTAAACATCTGGGTTGTCTGATCGGAGTCCTCACTAGGTGCACGAAGAAACAATGGGTCCTACTAAGCATGCCCAGGGCTTGAGCTTTGTCGGGTAAAAATCCTTCAACATTGAAAGGAACGTCTCCAAAATGACCCTTTTAGAGTTTACGGGGACGTTCAATCTCAATTCAGTAAAAAAAAAAATAAACAAAATAAAAAAATAAAAAAAAACTAGCCATAAGGCGCATTGCGAATGTAGACCTTGCTGTGTTCAGGCTGATTAGTGATGATTATCGTCGATAAAGCAGGTGTCAGTTTCGTAATCGTGTGTATAACGAGCGTTGCTGAGGTTTTGACACTCTACCGCAAACGTGTCATGCTATAATTCTTTCCTATCAATCGACCTTTTGTGTATTTTGAGTTTTACGTCCCATCAACAGCTAAGGTCATACGGAGACAAGACTATTCCGAACGTCTCGAACACGCGACGCAGACAATGACCTTTGTACTAAGGCATTAAACTGTATATAACAATGCAAAATGCTTTTTTTTTTTTTTTTTTTTTTTCCATAAACCTGATGCATTTGTTTTGGCTAAAGCATTTATCCAAAGCAAATACATGAGTGAGCACACACATTCAATGAAGTTTTAACTTTCATTCTGTTCTTACTGATTTTGTTTTATTGTTTTAATTTTCTTGTCTTTTTTTCTGGTTTTAATCCTCGTAAATATCGGACAGGAAATGTCCCTTCTTGTGTCGGGGTTGGCGATGCTGTTCGGAAAGAAAGGCACTGGAAAAGGCTAATGGAAATAAAGTCACAGATAAAACTTAAAAAAAAGTCACAAATAGAAAAAATAGAAATCATCCATTTTCAAAATATATAATGAGTAAATAAAAGTAACGTCAACACCTGCAAACCCGACATTTCCCGGTGTCAAACCCTTTGGCCTAAAGATACCAAGAAAACCTGAATTGGAAATTGTTGCCCATTTATCACTGTTTATTCACTCTGCTGCATCTTCTTACAAACTTTTTTAAAAATACTTTTTTTTTTGGCAAACAGTAAACAGTGTAGACCCAGATCAGATTGCTTCACGAAGAGGAGCAAAATTTGAAAAAATTCGAATACCCCCTGTAAGCCCTACTTTTTATGCCCCCGCCTTTCGAAAAATTGTGGAAGGGCATATAGCATTGCCACTGTCCGTCAGTCCGTTCGTCCGTCCGAAACTTAAAAAGGCGAAGTTGGTTGGTTGATTTGTGGTTTAACGTCCCCGTCAACACTGTAAAGGTCATTTTGGAGACGTTGCTTCCGATTTTGTGGGACTTTTACCCGACATTGAGATGAAATGGCATCTCAAGACCTGTCGCCCAATGAAACGAATAGGGTTTATTAGCATGGACGGTCCGCATCGCACCGCGCTTCCTGGACAGGCTTAGATCCTCTAAGCGGTTAACCAGTAGTAGTGTGCGGGCCGAATTCAGCTCTGCGTGGAAGCATCATGCATCCAATAGATTTCTTCAAGCCCCTATGGGCGGGGGGCGGCTTAAACGAAGTCAATAACTTATTTTGGGATGGATTTTGAAATTACTTTGTAGAATTGTTAACTATTATGAGACGATGTGTCACGTGCAAGACCCAGGTCAGTACCGCCAAGGTCAAGGACATACTTAGAGGTCAAAGTTCCAAAAAGGGTCCGAAACTTAAACGCAGTCAATAACTTTCTTATTCTGGATGGATTTTGAAATCACTTGGCAGAAATGTTGGGCATCATGAGACAATCTGTCTGACACAAAACCAAGGTCCTTACCGCCAAGGTCAATGTCATACTTAGAGGTCAAATGTGGAAAAAAGGGTTCAAAACTTAAACACCGTCAATAACTTTCTATGGATTAATACGAACATAGGCATATTTTCACGCGGGGGCATCCGTGTCCTTTGGACGCATTTCTAGTCTCTTCATAAAATGGGGGTTAGAGGGGTGTTCATTGCTCGGACTTGTTAACATTATGATTGGTTGTGATTATCACCAACAATTCTAAGAAAAACAAGATAAAAACCATTTCTGTGACTTTTCTTCCATTATTTATTTCCTACCCAAACATGTGACTTTTTTCGTGTGCCTTTCGCTCCTTTATTCCTTCCTGCTGCATAATAAACGTAGATTGTCGCTGCATATACATGAGCTGTGAAAAGCGGGATTTTCAAATTACAACATGACGGTTCATCATCATCGTCGTCCTCGTGGCCGTTATGGTCGTCGTCAGCATCATAATGCTATATGACGACATTCCACAAAAAGCAGTCTCACTTAAATCCATGTTTCAGATATATCAGGAACAGATTACCTCAGAACTATAACGCAGCCAGAATTGTTGCTCTTGTTCACACTTGATTTGTAAACTTTATCCAGTTCACGTACTGACCCCCTCACAAACCCACTTTATGTAGGCAAAGTGAGTTTTGCAATGTTATATATTTTTATTCATGCTGCTGTCACACATACATCCGAGTCAACACTATTTAGGTCATTTTGGAGACGTTGTTTCCGATTATGTGGAAATTTTTAACATCCCAAAGAAACCGCAGGGGTTTAAGGCTCGGTCAGATTCGCACCAATATGTCTGGTCAGGCTTTGACCTTCTACGCGTTTTACGAAAACTCGAATGTTCAGTCGGTTTCAGCTCTGAGCAGTCCAGTCTTAATCTATTTCTTCCAGCTCCAATGGGTGGGGTGAGGACACATGAGATACTATGTTTTGAGCAGAAATAAGAACGAAGTATGTTAACGTAGTGCGAGTATCGCAGGCGACGATATTTTGACACAGACGTTTAAACTACGAGGGTAGGCTGAAAAGTTCTGAGCCTGACCAAGAAGCAGGCATCGAACAGCCATGAAATTTTGTATTCATTAAATCCAAACCTTTATTACTTGATTTGACTTCAAATGAGTTCAAGTTTACCTGCAATAACGTAGAAATTCTAGACTTTGAAAATTGATACTAGCACGTTTTGGAGGAAATGGACAAAATCTGGCATCGTGGTGTCATCAAGTACCTCCATAAAAATGGGTTAGCTCCTAAGGGCATTCATGCCGATATGGTTGCTACATTAGGGGATGATGCTCCTTCGTATGCATGCAACCGTGAAAAGGTGGGCAGCAAATTTTAAGATGGCAAGGACAGCCTTGAAGATGATGACTGGTGTGGACGACCCACAACGGCAACAACTGAGGAAACCATCAGCCAAGTGCACAGGGCCGTGATGGGTGAGAGGCGTTTAACTGTGAATCAGTTAGCTAACACTGTTGGCATCTCCCGTGAACGAGTAGAGAACATTCTACACAGTGAATTAGGAATGTCGAAGGTTTCCGCCAGATAGGTGCCACGGCTTTTGACGCCTGACCAAAAGTTGACCAGACTGAACCTGTCACAAGCCAACTTGGCTATTTTTGAAGCAGACCAAGATGGTTTTCTTGACCGTTTTGTCACTCAGGATGAGTGTTGGGTTAATCACTTTGAGCCACAGACCAAAAGACAATCCATGCAATGGAAGCACCTTGGCTCACCCCCTCCAAGGAAAGCAAAGGTCGTCTCTTCTGCAGGGAAGGTGATGGCATCAGTGTTCTTGGATGCCAAGGGCATAATATTCATAGATTACTTTCAAAAGGGCAGAACAATTAATGGGGAGTATTATGCAGATCTGCTAAAACAATTGTGAAAAGCAATTAAGGCTAAACGACCCGGAAAATTGACATAAAGGGTCTTGTTCCATCAGGACAATGCGCCTGCTCATAAATCGGTTGTCGCAATGGCTGCTGCTTATGACTGTGGCTTCACACTTGTCGATCACCCTCCGTATTCACCTGATCTAGCTCCATCAGATTATTTCCTGTTTCCAAACATGAAAAAGCACTTGGCTTGGCAGCATTATCGGTCAGGCGAGGAGGTGATAGCTTCTGTGGAGGAGTTTTTCAGGGACCAAGATGAGACCTTCTAGACCACTGGGATCCAAGGACTCCAGCATCGCTGGAGGAAGTGTGTGGACAGGAAGGGAGACTATGTTGAAAAATAAGGCACTTTCAGCATGGACAAACCATTGGATCTTGGTCAGGCTCAGAACTTTTCAGCCTACCCTCGTATCAAGTACCAAGTCCGTGTAATAACTTCTCTTGTAGACCCCACTTCATATGAAAACTAGGTCTCACACAGATGCATTTTTTCATTATTTAATTCGATAACACAAACGTATGTTAAAAAGAGGATATTACACGAGTGGTCATTTCATATGAAATTTATAAACGAGACTTTGGCGAGTTCCATACATTTCATATAAAATGACCGCTCATGTAAGGTTCTTTTTATCATATGGACTCTTTAAATTGGATTTCATCGCCCTTAAATTTGACAAAAAAAATCCACATAAATGCATGGCTGACATGGACGTCGTCCTGGCGTTACCGCTAATGCGTTACCGCTAAAGTGTTGTTTCACATGTGGTCATACGATTTTTATTACACGACGTTATCCACTGCTCATCAACTTCGTCATAGGATAAAAAGAGGATCTTACATGAATGTTCATGTATTATTGAATTTATTAAATGAATTGAGAAAAGGGATAAAATGCGAGGCTTGCCGAGCATTTATCCCTTTTCCTCAACGAGTTTAAAGAATTCAGTAATACATGAGCACGAATGCACGCTTCTATTTATCATATGCCATTTAAAACGTATTTTATTCACGATTGTTTTACAAAGATATGAATATTCCGCTATTAGTAAACGCGACGTCGTTAAGGACGTCGTACATGCAACGTAACGGGGCTCATCTTACTAATTTGCATATTTACTCGTAATCCACTAGTGGATTACGGAATTTATTACATGGCGTTATTACACTCTTAGACGCGACGTCATATGATAAATACAGATCATTCATTCTCCTATTCGAAATATAGAATTTATAAACCTCTGGGGGTAAACCAATCCGATAAAGAAACGAGTGCGAAGCATGAGTTTCTTTACCGGATTGTTTTACCTCCAGAGGTTTAAACATCCCATATTTAAAACAGGAAAAATGAATAATATGTATTTTACATGCACTTCCATAGACTTTTAGGGCAGTTTGGATCTTGAATTTTGGATCTGAATTCCCGTTCAATTGACTGTTTACAGCTCATGTTAACGGTTCAATCAGCATAGTGTTACAGAAGCTGGGAGGGAAAAAACTGGATGGGCGCCATTATGAAAGCGCTTTATACAGTTTTGAACCAAAAAAGAAGAAACAAAGTAGAAGTAAAACAAAGATCAGGAATTGATACAATTAACTTACTCCATCCATAAAAGACACCAAAGGGAAAGAAATACAAACATTAAGCGACCAGACCATAATGGAAACCTAAACAAAGGAAGGCCATATGGACAGTTACTGCCCCCGCCCATCGGGATTTGAAGAAATAGATTGGCTGCATGATGCTTCCACGCAGAGCTAAAACCAATCCGCCTAGGAGTACTGGTAAGCCGCTTTGAGGATCTAAGCCTGCCCGGGCAAAGTGCTGCGAGTGTCGGAACGTCCATGCTTGTAAACCCTATTAGTTTCATAGGGCGGCAGGGCTTGAGATGTCATTTCATCTCAATGTCGGGAAAAAGTCCCACAAAATTTGAAGCAACGTCTCATTAATGACCTTTAAAGTGTTGACGGAGACGTTAAACCTCCAACCAAACAAATAAAAAGGGGTTTAGTAATACAACAAAATAATTGTGAGTCCAAACATCCTATTCAATGACCATATCCCTGTTTTCTTTTTTTCAGCGTTGCATCCGACTCAAACGCCACGTATTATGAACGTATGTTGATATCGTTTCAGACGTCATTGCAATGACGCAATGAATAACGTCGACGGGACTGAAACTGTCCCGCGTTTGTATATACCGATTTCACCGCAAAAGCGGTATCTTGTATCTTTCATATAAAGTAGTTCCAGCTAAAGGGCTCAGAGGAAATATTTCTGCTCAGCAAAAGTTAAGTCATCATGGTAGAAATCATAGTATAGGGCCAATCTCTCTGTTATGCATGTAATATACTGATTTATCATTATTTGGCGTTGCGTTTAAGAATGCAAGGTACCTAAAATTTTCCAAGACTCTTTCTAGACTGTCTGTGTCCTACCTGGTCGCAAACTGCAACAACAGGTTTTCACAAGGGTTTTCTTTATTAATTATGTTAACTAGTCCGTGAAATGAATACCCTCTAAACCCCACTTTATGTAGAGAAAACGGGGCTTTACAGGGGTATACACTATCTTGCTTATTTCTGCTCCAAGACATAGGTTGTGGGTATTCGTTACAATCGCCTCAATGAGGCGGTTCTAACGAGCATCACAACCTGTGTTCTGAGTATAATTAAGGCGTAACTATACCACATGTAGTGACACAGAGGCCTTTCTGATATTTAATCTTCATCAAGTTCATCAGTGTGTCTCAGCCCCAAAGTTCTGAAACCGAAACGGATGATGGACAAGACCCGGCAAACACAGCACCCCCCCCCCCCCCCCCACACACACACACACCCTTTGAGCACACACCGACCATCGTACCTCATGAGACAGGTCAACTGGAGGCATCATGCAAGAGACGCCTACCCTAGTACATATAGGCGTCCCCCACCGAGCCAACATCAGCAAACATGGCCCACACTCCACGAAGTCCGGGGCATCAGGAAGGAGATGTCCAAAGTAGGCGAGACTTGCAAAAAAAAGATATATCAAAAAGTGGCAACCAAATCCGTTAGATACATGTCTCACCTGACAAGTCTTAGTTTTAGAAAAATTAGAATTATATTCAGCAAAAAAGAAATAAAAGTATAACAATAATATAGTTATTTAAATCAGTATTTGAGTTCTGACGTCAGCACCGCATTCAATCTCAGCACTAAGGAACTGATACAGAGCTGATGATACCATCGGGGACGAACGAATCATCCACCAGCAGAGATACCGACCCACTGTTTGCAATTAAGGCGTAATAAGAAACATATAACAAATAAAGTAGCCTTTTAGAATAATAATAATAATCGACCTTATTTATAGAGGGTAACACATTTAGTATACTAGTACTAATCTTCCATGTGGCCCTCTTTTCCTGGGTAGAACCAGTACTAAGCAATGTGGATAAAGTCTCTTGCTCAAGGAAACAACACTTGCCGCTCGTGGGGTTCGAACCCGGTACCTCTCGATCTAGTTCGCACAACTTAATATCTTGTGTGGACAACATACTATCGCACAAGATATTATATTGTGCTCACAAGTTATTAAATTGTTCGCATATTATCTTGTTTGCACAACATAGATCTTGTGCAGACAACATGATATCTCGTGCGTACAAGATATTGTCTTAGTTAGTACAATTTAGTTAGTACAATTTAATCAGGCGCATAATATACTATGTTGTCCGCACAAGATCTATGTTGTGTAAACAAGATAATATACTGTGCGAACAAGATAGTATACTGTGCGCACATGATATTTAGTTATGCGAATAACATATTATCTTGTGGGTACAAGATAATATCTTGTTCGCACAACTTAATATCGTGCTCGCTAAACATAATAAAAGAAATACATGTCTCTTCCAGGTTACGTAGTCTGAGGTACTAGTCCATACATATAATTCGAAACTTAAATGCAATAAAATTTGACAAAACAAAATGGAGGAAAATGAGCAATAAGTGTAAGACTTAAGTAGTTGCCCAATATTCGCATCAATATCTAGAAAAAAAATATATATATAGCTTGGATCACCTTGGCTAAATAGCCTCTAACCCTTATCCTGCGGAAAATGACAACCTCTATCTTGAAAACAGTGTATTATCCAGATCAGATGGCTTTCGAAGTTGCCATCTGATCAAGATCTCCAGGTACCCATACAACACAAAGCAAAGCCTTTTCGGACTACATGAATGCACTGGCTGATCTGAGTTGCATACACTCAAAAACATTTTCACATAGCGCAGTCCGAAACGTTCCCGTCAACACTATTAAGGTTATTTTGGAGGGGCTGCTTCCTATTTTGGGGTCTTTTACCAGACATTGTGATGGAATTACATCTCAAGCCCTGCCACCCAGTGAAACCTACATGGTTTTTATTGATGGAACAGTCCGACTCACACAACTTTGCCTTAGACCTTCTAAGAGGTTTACCAGTACTCATGTGCGGTCGGGTTCAGCTCTGCGTGGAAGCATCATGCAGCCCAATCTATTTCTCGAAGCCCCGATGTGCGGGGACCAAGTTCGAATACGTAAAAAGTGCGGTTTTCGTTAACTAGTATAAATGGCACAAAATATGAAACCAGTGACCCAGCAGACTGCCGTGTTCATTACTTGAAGATCCATGCAAGGCAAATCCTTGTTGATCCGATTTTGAAAAGAGCAAAGTTTGTTTGTGCTGAGATTTTACGTCCCCTTCAACACTATTTAGGTCATTTTGGAGACGTTGCTTCTGATTGTGAAGGACTTTTACCCGTCAATAGATAAAATGACATCTCAAGCCCTGCCACCAAATGCTACCAAAATGGTTTATATGTAAAGACGGTCCGACTCCCACCACTTTGTGGTTTACCAGTACGGTCTGTTTTAAGCTCGACGTGGAAGCACCGTGCAGCCCAATCTATTTCTCCAAGCCTCGATGGGCGGGGACGTAAATTAGAGTAGAAGTAGCAGTGGTAGTTGTAGGAGTAGCAGCAGCAGCAGCCCTACCACTCAAAGAAACCGCTGGGGTTTAAAGAGCGGTCTGACTCGCACCACTTTTTCTGGGCAGGCTTAGTCGTGAGCCGTTTCTCAGCAGTTTCATCTCTGCGCGGAAGCAACCGCCGCCGAGCAGCCGAATCTAATAAAGAACATGGTGAACGATACATTAATTTTTATGAGTGCTGACGCAGATCAACATAGAAAACTCGCGTAAAATACATTATAAACCTAACTTTGTTATAGAATAAAGTAGGTCTCTTGCCAAGAACTGTTCCCCCCCCCCCCCCCCCACACACACAAAAAAAAAACTGCACTTCGATATTATAACACCCTTATGAAACGTAAATCGGAGTTTACAAGTGTTTACTTGTCAAAACCTTTACATAAGGAAGAGTAGAACGTGTGTGGTGTTTTTGCCTTCTTTAAAGGAGAAGTGACGCCTTAAAGTCCCATCGAATGAGGGTGACGGTTTTTAAATGCTATTCGCACCATCGTTTAATACACTGAAAAATGCCTTAATAATAAATTGAAGGTAAGGCTAATTTGTTTTAATGATATCTTTGTCATATAATTTGGCCATTAAGTAAAGGAACTTAATTCCTTCCAAAATGTTTTGAATATCCAGGTGGGCTAAAATAGACGCTGTTTCATTCCTTCCTGGTATATCTGCTTCATCTCTCTAAACACCACATTACATAGAGCAAACTGGGATTTATAGGGGTATTCACTATTTTGCTTATTTCGGCTCCAGGACATAGGTTGTGGGTACTCGTTATAGCCGCCTCAATGAGGCGGTTCTAGCGAGCACGCACAACCCATGTTTTCGAGTTAAAATAAGAAAACAAGAGCTGTCACTGTAAGCGACCAATGCCCCTCGCGGGGACAATTTTTATGTCGGTTAAAGTTTTTGTGACGGACAGACAAACAGACAGACAGGCAAAAAACTATATGCCCCCGAGAATCTCAGTCGTGGGGGGGGGGGGGGGGGGGGGGGGGGGAAGGGGGGGGGGGGGTGCAAAAATATCACAAATTTCCCTCAGAAATATTAACATTTTAGAGAAACGGGGGTTTACGGGGTTAAACATTATTTTCCTTATTTCTGCTCCAAGACAGGTTGTGGGTACTCGTTAGAACCGGCTCGATGGGGCGGTTCTAACAAGCACCCAAAACCTACGTTTGGAGTATAAATAAGAAAAATGTCACAAATTTTCATCAGAAAAAATTGCCTTTTCGAGATTTAAAAATGCAATATAGCACACGGATGTGTTATCGTTTTGTGGGACTTTTACCCGACATTGAGATGAAATTACATCTCAAGCCCTGTCGCACAATGAAACCAATAGAGTTTAAAAACATGGACGGTCCGACTCGCACCGCTTTGCCTGGGCAAGCTTAGATCCTCTAGGCTGTTTACCAGTACTCATGTGCGGCCAGTTTCAGCTCTGCGTGGAAGCATCATGCAGCCCATCTATTTCTTCAAGCCCCGATGGGCGGGGGCAGGATTATAACGAGTATCCACAACTTATGATAAAGAAACATAATGAATATACCTATAAACCCCTTAATTTTCACTACAGAATGAGATATAAAGGGGTGTCCATTACACGGTCCTGTTATCATGCTGAGCTTTTGGTTCATAAAAACTACAATTTCTACATTTTCTATGTATTTCTTTTAATTCTGTACACAAGACCTACGTCGGTGAACATACAGCTACTACAGACTGCTACAACTTATACAAAATATATACTGATTCTTTTTTTTTTTTTTTCATTATTATTATTGGTTCAAAATTTGCCAAAAAACAAAGCCATTTGGTCCCCCATTTATCACTTTATCAGTGGCGTTATTTTCTTTGTTTTTGTTTGTTTGTTTAATATTATTATTGTTTTTGTTTTACGGCCCTTTCAAGATAATTTAACTTACATCATCTCAATGTCGGGTATAAGTCCCACACAATTGGAAGCAACGCCTCCAAAATGACCTTTACAGTGTTGACGGGAACATTAAACCTCAAATCAAACAGACGTTATGACAGATGTGTGCCTTGCGTTGAGGTTTACAAGTACATTGGGTAGTTTCATTATATTTTCGTAAATATGTCATTTATGTAATAAATGACGCGTACAAATTATTGTATATAGAAAGTAAAATCGACATGACAATCTATATCCACCAAACTGATGGTGCAAAAGAACTTGCATTTACATCTTTGAATACGCCTTCGCCTTAAACCAGAAAGGGGGGCGTACAAACCGCCACTAAAGATAAAAAAAAATTCGGTGGCTCTTACATGATGAAAAAATAAAAATAAATAATACACAACAAACTCAGTGAGTAAAATGTAACAAGTATATGGGTGCTCGTTTGAAATATCCATATCCTAATCAGGAAAATAAGGTTTTCCTACGTAACCCTCTTTGTATTTAAAGTGGAGTTTACAACGGGCCTCCATGGCCTATTTGTTAAGAGCGCTGACTCTTAATCATGAAGTCTCTCACCGCTGTGGTTCGAGCCTACTCGGGTGGAAATTCGAAGTTCTGCAACGGAAGGTCAGGTGGTGTTTCTCCGGGTACTACCGTTTTCATCCACTTCTGATTTACAATCAGCTCGAAATAAGTGAAACTGTCTTGAACGGGCCATAAAACCAACGCAAAAAGTGGGGATTACAAGACCGTTCATAACAAGCGATTCTAACGAATAATAACCATTATACAGGGAATAGCGTGGCTTACAAAGATCTACAGTGTTGACTGAGCTTCTGCTCCGAGTCACAGACTGTGGGTAAACCAAGTAAACCTCACTTTCAACAGAAAAGATTGTGTTTACAAGGTATTTCCACATTTCTGCTCAAAATAGTAACTGTGGCTGTCAGTTAATTAAACTAAGACACTAATCACAATTTTTCGCTAGATCTGGGACCAGGTAAATGTAAATTAGGTCCTTGGCTAGATGTGTGTCTTTTTCAGAGCCTTAAAAGGGTAACAGTGTCTGAAATTAATGATATGCTCGTAACCCTCAGAAACATTAAAACGTCACGACTTTTCGCCTGAAAAATGACATTCATCCCAAACAAGCCTATATAATGTTGGGCCCCTTAAACCCCACTTTTATGTAGTGTACATTATTTTTCTTATTTGCGCTCAAAACATAGAATATTGGTACTCATTGGAACCGCCTTGGCACGGCAGTTCTAAAGAGTACCCACAATGTCTGTTTTAGCACAAATGTGAAAAATATCAGAATTTTGTATTTGGAAATTTTAAGATTTGGTATTAAAATCTCAATATATTTGAAGGCCCCCGCCCATCGGGGCTTGAAGAAATAGAAAGGTGCCATGATGCTTCCACGCAGAGCTGAAACCGACCGCACACGAGTACTGGTAAACCGCTTTGACGATCTAAGCCTGCCCAGGCAAAGCGGTGTGAGTCGGTCTGTCCATGCTTATAAACCATACTGGTTTCATTGGGCGACAGGACTTGAGATATCATTTCATCTCAATGTCTGATAAATGGCGCACAAAATTGGAAGCAACGTCTCCAAAATGACCTATACTGTGTTGACGGGGACGTTAAACCTCAAATCAAACAAACAACCAAACAATATATTTGAATAGACGTGTTTTGAAGACAAAAACTTTCATGTGTGTGTGTGTGAATTCGGGTTTAACGTCGCTTTCAACAATTTTTCAGTCATATCACGACGGTGTCTGGTTGCGGCAGGGAGCTCAATGCTCACTTTTATAGTGCTGCCTCACTGAAGTATCATGTCCCAGACACATTACATGATACCACACCCAGTCACATTATCCTGACACTGGGTCGACAAGTCCTAGCTCTACCCCGTAAATCTGAGTGCCAAGCGAGGAGCAGCTAGTACCATTTTTAACGACTTTGGTATGTCGCGGCCCGGGATCGAACCCGACCAAAACTTTCATCATGTTTACAAGTCCATATAATGAGCATTCTTGTAAGCCCACCTTCTATAAGGAAATGTCTGTTTTAATGAGTACAATGGTTTCCGTCTTAATATTTAGTGCGTGGGTAGTCATTAGAACCGCCTCAACGAGGCGGTACATGTACATGAACAAAGGCACACCTAAAGTCTATATCTAGAAAAGAAAAAAAAAAAAAAGAAAATAAGAAAGAAAATGAAACAAATTATTTGAAGAGATATGAAATACAATATTACAGTAGTGGTTTGTATCTGTAAATTTGCTTCTATTCAGATTTTATTAGACATCTGATATTTGTCGGTTATGTAGTTTTCACACAGCGATAACGTCTCCCAAATGGCAATTAAGCCACGTTTACCGTAATCTGACCCCCTTCCAACCTGCAAATATGAAATATGTTACATGTATAAATAATAATGACCTGAGAGTAGCATTCCGAACTTTGTCCAAAATACCGCAAAATTCGAGAAGTACATGTATGTTTGTGAGACAACAAAAAATATTTATGATAGACTGCATCGTAATTCTACGGTTATTTTTCTTCAGTCTGTTTGATTAGAGGTTTAACGTCTCGGTCAACACTATAAAGGTCATTTTGGAGACGTTGCTCCCCATTTTGTGGGATTTTTACCTGACATTGAGATGAAATGACATCTCAAGCCCTGCCGCCCAATGAAACCAATAGGGTTAATAAGCATGGACGGGCCGATTCGCACCGCTTTCCCTTGGTAGGCTTAGATCCTCTAAGCGGTTTACCACAACTCGTGTGCGGGTCGGTTTAAGCTCTAGGTTGAAGCATCATGCAGCCCATATACTTGTTCGCGCCCCTATGGGCGGGACCGATTCTTCAGTACAGATTCTCGACGTTTATAAGCATTAGGCTTAAACATTGAGTGCACAACGTGCTTCTTCTTCTTCTTCTTCTTCTTCTTCTTCTTCTTCTTCTTCTTCTTCTTCTTCTTCTTCACCCGCTTTTGAAGTCAAATTACTAAACGCACTGGATGGTCGATTGTCCCTGCGTTTAGGCTGGAAAAGGGATCCTAAGCTTGAACCCAATTCGCTGAACCCTTAATTCGATCAGAGGAGATTCTGATGAACCGCCGTATTCGATTGCGACTGATCCCAGCTTTTGTGAGAATAGTTCCCACCCTGGTCTTACAGTGTTTCTAGCTTAAGATTTTAGAGAGTTTAATTTTATGTAATGCTTGTTGGTGCCTGATGCTCTGTCTCTGGTCGGGCCCATCGGAGTCTAAATGTAGTTTTTCTTTTGCTCCAGCATTTCAGTTTCTTCTTGCTGTTGAGTACTCAACGTGGTTTCATCTCTGTGGTTGTTCTCGGAGATGTTGCACTGATGCGTTAGGTGGCATTCATGCGGATTGTTAAATCGCATTGCGGGCGCGTAAAATCGATTTAAGGCCCCGCGGTGCGTCTGTTTTGTTCTTATACTTCATCGGCATGTGTATGTCGCTGGTGTGGTTTTGGTTTTGGATAGCTGATTGCCCTTGTTCACAGCCGGCCAACTGGAGTTCGTCCGTTGGTTAATATTTCAGTTGTTCTGTGCTGTATTTGACTAATGCTGTGGTCACAAAGATCGGCCGGTATCCGGGGATAGGGGGTAATCGTGAGTACACCGCTGGTTTTGGCATTTTTTTTCTGACATCGGACAACACCGGTCAAAAAATTTGTCACACATCATTTACATAAATGGCACCGTCCGGAGGCCGTGCGGAGGCCGTCCGAAAACCGCCTCGTAATCGCACGGCATCTGTTTCCAAAGAGAAATCTTTTGGGGGCCGGCGAGGCAGTGAATACCGACCGAACATCTAATACTAATCGGCAGA
This sequence comes from Lucinisca nassula, assembly GCA_963580285.1. Classification (NCBI taxonomy): domain Eukaryota; kingdom Metazoa; phylum Mollusca; class Bivalvia; order Lucinida; family Lucinidae; genus Lucinisca; species Lucinisca nassula. The sequence goes on from OY757010.1 coordinate 54,993,978, forward strand.
TTATCCTATGATGTCCGAGTGATAACCGGCCTATTCACCGGACATCGTACGAATATCGCCCGAGTATACTACGGACAACGAACGATGCTTGTACATGTACCAGGCCTGGCCGAATGTCGGGCGATTGCCGGGCGGTGTGATGGAAACGCGCTATAATGATGTACACGGCGACTGATGGGGGTTTATATATTCCGCCCGATGTCCGGTTCTAGCCGGCCGGTGACCGGACGATGTTTGTAACATATCTGGTCCACACCGGTTCAAGCCGATCGGACATCGATGGGTTACTTTCCAATGTGTAAACAGACATCGGCCGGATATCGGCCCATGTCCGGTCCCAAAAATTTCTCCTCTGAGGCTACATACACCGGCCGATTACCCCTCGATTCCCGACCGGATATCGGACGATACTTAAACGATGTGTGAAGGATATGTGGCCAATTATGAAAGTGTACGGGACACCGGAGAAATTTTAACTTCGAGTTAAAACTCTTCGGGCACCTCTCCGATGCTGCCTGAGAGCCCCGCCACCGGCCGGCCATATCTGGAGTCCGGCCGGGGACCAGGCCAAAATGGCTAAAAATCAATCCGGGTGTACATCCTAAGCCTAATCGGAAGGGATTGTGACCAAAGCATAAACCATGACAGAAGTAAGTGCGAGGATTGCGGCATTTAAGCCCCGCAGTGGCATTCTGTTCACTGACCGTTCCCATGCGGTTCTTCTGTCGCGGTTTACTTTTTGTTATGGTTTGTCTTCGAGTGTGTGTTTTGCATGCATTTTTTTTTTTGGTTAGCCAATTGGCTATTTTGTGAGAAAGTGACTGTCCTTTTGGCTTTCCGTTATTGGTGTTTCCATTAGGGTCTAGTTATTTCATGTTTTTTTTTTTTTTTTTTTTTTTTTTTTCAAGGGATCTGTGGGTTAATTGCATCGATTCCTGATCACTGCCTTCACTTCTAGTTTAATAGAAGCCTCCGTGGTGCAGTGGTTACGCTACTCGCCTTGTAAACCAGGGATCGCAGGATCCATCCCGGGCTTCTCCAGACTTTCGAATGAGTGTTTAAAACCGAGGTCCCGTCTCCGTATGACCTTAGCTGTTGGTGGGACGTAAAACTCAAACACTCACTCACTTCTATTTATTAATGATTGTTTTGATTGCAGTTAGTACAGTCCTGGTATTTCATTTTGGAATGGTCTAAAAATTAAAATTCAGTTTTTGAAATAGATGACGGTATGTCTATGGTTGTTTGAAATCGATGACAATATTCCTACACAGAATATACAATCTTCCGTTTTAAATTATCCGTTTTGATTCCAGTCCATGTTATATCTTGCCTCTCGGAACAGCAAGAAAGGTATTCCCTACGGGCCTCCGTGGCCTAGTGGATAAGAGCGCTGACTCTTAGTCATTAGGTCTCTCACCGCCGTAGGTTCGAGCCTCGCTCGGGCCACGTGTGAGACGCCAAGTTCTGCAACGGAAGGTCAGGTGGTTTTTCTCCGGGTACTCCGGTTTTCGCCCACCTCTGATTAACGATCGGCTCGATATGAGTGAAATAATCTTGAAAGGGCCGTAAAACCCAAACCAAAAAAAAAAAAAAAAGTAATCCCTTACAACCCTGAAACCCGGTACAGATACTTATGCAAACAGTGTAAATCATGACGTGATGGCTCTGAGCAATCTAATCGGGATATATATTGCGTACCATAAAATTTGCGTACCCATCCAACTTCATTGATGGAAGAGTGCACTCGTGAATCTCACGGGTGGGCGGATTTGAGGGTAAAGAAATCAAAGCATTTGGCAGCACTGTTTGACCGATTGACTCAGAGCGCTGGTTGGTAAAATGGCCGTGGACTTGGACTTTTTCGGTATACCCTTCGGTTCTTGTTCCTAATGCAGACAGTGTAGACCCTGATCAGACGCCACATTATGTGACGTCTGATCTGGTCTACACTGTTTGCCAAACCAAACACATGATTCCAGTCCAGATTTTACAGATAACTCTCTTACATGTACGCAGCCATCTGACGTCATAGTGGAACACATAACACGGCTTGTTTAGGTCGATTGGATTGTCAATCGACCCTAAGTTGCTAAGCCGAAAAGCTTGTCCGTGCTAAAGTACACGTGGCTATCACAGTCTTGTCGGAATAACTATTTTATAGAAAATATTCGCAGTGAGATCAGAGTGTTGCGTAGGATAGTTATATTGGAATCAAAGGTTTGGCTTGGCAAAAAATGTAGACCAAGACCAGACGCCACATAATGCGGCATTTGATCAAGATATACACTAATTGCTTAAAGCAACATATTTTTAAGGTTAAAATAAACACTGACCCAAAATTATTATAAGCATAGACCAAGTTACTATTACTGATTTGAAAGAAATCCAATTAACCTATTTATAGACTAAGGTATTACTAATTAAATGCATAAGAACACAGAACACATGTTTTTTTTCTTTTCATTGTTTAACTGCAGTTCTGTTCCGAAGTTAGCAGACATATGTGCGAGCTTTTACGTCTCTTACCAGACTGAAATATCATGCGGGTAGAAGTTGTATGGATACTAGTGCCTAGAAGGGACATGCGATGTGCGAACAAGATAATATCTTCTACGCACAACTTAATATCTCGAGCGCACTAGATCTTGTGCGGACAGCATTATATTTTGTGAACACAACTTATTAGCTTGTTTGTACAAGATAATATCTTTAATCATGGTCTTTGGTTCCTCGGGGCTTTTTAAACAATAAACATTGAAAATCGGTGTTTTCTCGGGGTTTAAGTATGGATTTCTTTGTTCATTCGCATTATAGGGTTGAAATATCGCTTTATGGTCGAATATCAAAATTGCAATGTGTCCGAATCATTTTGTCCCCTTCAGTATAGATCGTTTTTGAATAAAAAAAATCCTGGTTGATAGTTATATCCCGATTGTGTGCCGCGGTTGGTATTCGTATGTGGTAACATTTTTCACCATCACCTTCTCATACGCGATCTTCGTAAAATATCTTATAAAACAGATATTAATCTACGTATAAAAAGGGAGAAGGCAGTCAACTCTTATTTTTCTTTTTACTAAAAATATGTGTTTTGAATTGATACGGGATGACTAAAATCAACCCTTACATAACGATGCATGTGAATATAAAATGTGAGGTAAGAAGAATTGGATATTGCACGACCCGCTGAAAAAGCGATCGACTGAAGTCGGTTGATTTCTAAGAGTGCCCTAAAATCACCGTGTCATTCTGTCATTCGGTCATTCTGTCAGTCTTTCAGTCTGTCTGTCCGTCCGTAACCCGTTTGTGAAAATTGGTGATAGTGACTTAACCGCTCGGAATATTTAAACAATTTTTGGCATACTGGTAGATATCAATGAGATCTAACCAATGAACTTGCAAAATATTACATTCCATTTAGTATAGCCTCGCCGAGGCGAAAACAGTGAACATTTTCGAACTGCTTCGCCTCGGAAACCGTTGGGCCGATTGAGGTCAAAATCCATATGGAGCCTCTATGGGATGGAGGAAACCAAAATTTGCTCATGGGGTCCAGGTCACATGACCAAAATGGCCGCCAAGCCATAAATGGTCTGTCTGTCTGTCCGTCCGTAACCCGTTTATGAAAATTTGGTGATAGTGACTTAACCGCTTGGAATATTTAAACAATTTTTGGCATACTGATAGATATCAATGAGATCTAACCAATAGACTTGCGAAATATTACATTCGAATTAGTATAGCCTCGCCGAGGCGAAAAATGTGAAAATTTTCTAACTGCTTCTCCTCGGAAACTGTTGGGCCGATTAAAGTCAAATTTCATATGGAGCCTCTATGGGACTGGTGAAACCAAAATTTGCTCATGGGGTCCAGGTCACATGACCAAAATGGCCGCCAAGCCATATATGGTAAAAACCCTTCAAAAATAGTCTTCTCCAGAACCACTGGGCAGATTTCCACGAAACTTAATAAATAGCATCTGGGACGTAGGCCCATCATAAATTGCTAAAATGGTGACCCTGGGTTGACCTTGACCTTCCTTGTGCCTAGGTCAAACTTTGACACATATGCTTTTGTATTGGAAAAGTGAGAATGCATTTTATCCTGCAAACGATTCAGAATACAGTACTAAAGTATAAGATATATTTTTGCTCCTTACGATAAGGCGCATTTATTGGGGGAACCGTTTTAGGTCCAGGTCACATGACCAAAATGGCCGCCATACCCATATATTGTAGCACTCATAAAGCTTAAAGCATCCGGCGGGTCGTGCACTTCAGCTGAAGCACTGGTTTTAGTTAAAGTCTTAAAACAGTGAGCTACTTTTGCTTTATATCATCCTGAAACGGTGGATCTACAATTTATATAAGATACGGGGTGTTTCAATCTCACCATTTTTATACCCCAATCACAAAGTTGGGAGGGGCATATAGGTTTGCCCTTGTCCGTATTATATACGTACGTACGTCGATACGTCACATTTTGTAGTAATATTCCTGCCTCCGCAACTCCTCCTACAGTATTTGATGCAGGGCATTGAAACTTGCAACACTTTTAAGACACACCGAACATGTGCATAAAGGAAACAGGATCCCGATCCAGCCCCTTATTTTAGAATTATGTTCCCTTGAAAAACTTAATCATTTTGTAGACTGGGAGGTGAAATAGTAAAGTTCGTGTCTCCGCAACTCCTCCTACAGTATTTGATGCAGGGCATTGGAACTTGCAACACAGTTCAGACATGCATTGAACATTTGCATAAAAGAAACAGGATTCTAATCCACGCATAATTGCTGAATTATGTCCCCTAGAACGACAATTATTTTGGCCATATCAGGATGTTTAATATATTGTGCTGTTCGTGTCCCCACGACTCCACCTAAAGTATTTGATGCAGGCCACTGAAACTTGTAACACAGTTCAGACATGCAATGAACATGTGCATAAAGGAAAGCCTGGGAAGGCTTTGTTCTTCTAAGTCATGTGATGTGTGGGGTGTATGTCCAAAAACATCTAAGGTCATACGGAGACTGGCCCTCGGTTTAAAGTCTCGTAAAATGTTAATGCAAATTTAGATTGGACGACATGGCATGTTTGTTTCTTTTTGGATATCAATAGCCTAGACAACACTATCCAGGATCCGAGGTTATAATTTTTTTTATCTCACCTGACCATGACATTGGTCCTGCTCACAAATTTTAAAATGCCAACAATGTTGGCATTTTAAAATTTGTTTAAAATGCCAACATTGTTGGCATTTTAAAATTTGTGAGCAGGACACATGTCATTCTCTGCTATCTGAGAAAGGACAATCGCTCAACTTCTTAGTATTTTAATTTTTATGAGCACCACAAGTTTCATGCTCAGCTGAGTTGAGCATAAAAAAGGTTTATAACCTGGGGGCCAGGTCACCTTCTTCCTGAGCAGGCTTTTGTCATACTGTACATACATTATATATATTTCATAGTCGTTTAGGTGTGCTGATGAAGCGTAAAGTAGCTAGTCTACCCCTCCCCCGCCCTCACACACACAAAAAAAACAATAATCATAAAATAAAATAAAATAAAAATGAAAACTTCACATATTTCATTTCTATGGTGTTTTGTTTGTTTCGGTTGAGCTTTAACCTCCCAACACTAGTTAGGTCTTTTTGAGACGCTCTTCCAATTTCGTAGGACTCACCGAATATTGGGATGAAATGACTTCTCGAGCCCTGTTGCCCAAACAGACTGTTCACATGCAACGTCAAAACTTATTTTCTCTGAGAAATAGTAATAAAAAGAAAGAAAATAAAATATATTTGAAACTGACGCCGGCAAACGTCCTGATTGGCAGTTAAAGGGGATAAACTAACATTTGAAACCTCATATTTCTTTCCCGTAAATTCGTACAGTAAAGGACAGATGAATTGGCATGCCATTTGAAATTATACCCTTTAATATTAGAGAGGGAGACAGCATTTGAAAAATCTTGCCCGCCCGCTAAGGTGTAGTGACCCACATCCTATGTTTGAGACCAAAAATAAGGAAAATAAGGTATTGGTATTCTCATGCAAACTCGCCTTGTACTTAAAGTGGGGTTAACAACGGGCCCCATAGTCTTTGGGGGTAAAAGCGATAACTCCTAATGTCGGAGTCTCATAACTCTGCGGTTCGAGCCTAACTCGGGTCACGTGAAATGTCAACGGAAGGTCAGGTGGTGTTTCTACGGGTACTCCGGTTTTTGCCCACTTCTGATAAACGATGGCTTCGCAATAAATGAAATATATTGAAAGGGCCATAAAACCAAATCAAACACAAGTGGGATTTATAAGGTCGTTCCCAATTGAGGCGATTCTTACGCGTACCTACAACCATTATATAGGGAATATCGGGGTTTACGAAGATCTACAGTATTGCTCGTATTTCTGTCGATAAACCCCATCATGTAGATAAAGTTGGATTTACCAGGGCTTTATAAAGGCCTCAAAGGGCAGCATTGTCTCAAATGGATGAATTATTCGTTACCCTAGACAAATGTGAAAAATATCAGAAAATTTGTATCTGAAAATTTTTATTTTGCGTGGAAAAATATTTGGACAAGCCTGCTTTCGTTATGGTAGAAAAAAATGAAGCTTTACTTTCCTGAAGAAGCCCAAAGCTCTCATCGTCTTTACAAGCCCATACGATGAACTATCTTATAAACACCACTTTATATAGGTAAATCTTTCGATAAAATGGGTATCAATAGTATCCGTTTCGTTCTAAAAATATTGAGCGTGGTTAGAACCGCCTCATTGAGGCAAACGTCTATATCCAGAAAAGAAAAATAAAACTAAAGCGATTCGTTTGAAGAGATATGAAATGCAACATCATAGCTACGAATATCGTTATGGATTGCATTGGTATCCAGAACAGATTTCCTTTATACGGATGTGCGATAGAGATTAATGGATTAGTTGTCTTATACTTAGGTTCTTTTCTGATGTCGGTCGGTAGTGCAGTTCTCAGCTACATGTAATGATCAGGTGCAGCGATAACGTCTCCCAAATGGCAATTATGCCATCAGTTACCTACAAATAAGTTACAATGACATGATCTGAGATTACCATGAAATCCGAGAAGTGCATATGTTTGCGATGCTACAAAAAGTGCTGTGTTTTCTTCTTCTTTTTCTTTTTTTTTTCTTCTTCTTCTTCTTCTTCTTCTTCTTCTTCTGCTTAGAAGCCTCCGTGGTGCAGTGGTTACGCTACTCGCCTTGTAAACCAGGGATCGCAGGATCGATCCCGGGCTTCTACAGACTTTCGGATGAGTCTTTAAACCGAGGTCCCGTCTCCGTATGACATTAGCTGTTGGTGGGACGTAAAACTAAAACTCACTCACTTACGCTCTTCTTCTTCTTCATTTGAAGTCAAATTACTTAACGCACTGGTTGGTCGATTGTCCCCGAGTTTAGCAAGAGCTTGAACCCATTTCGTTGAACCCTTCTAAAGCTTTACTCTATGCGAACATATTAGAACCTGATCAGCCGCCGCATTCGACTGATCCCGAGCAATTATTCCCGGTCGTTCAGTGTTTCTAGCTTAGACATTCTCGCAGAGAGAGAGAGAGAGAGAGAGAGAGAGAGAGAGAGAGAACGTAAACGAGTGCGTATAAATGGCCTTGTTTATCCCACTGTATACTGAGTATTGTGAGTACTCAATGAGATGGTTCCAACTTGGCGAGCACCCACAATATATGCTAGGAACATAACTAAGTATTATCCCACTGTATACTGAGTACAAGAGGATATATTTTCTATTTCTACCAATTGTTAATTGTGAGTACTCAGTAAGGCGGCTCATACAAGCAGGTCCAGCACCTACAACTTTTGTTAGAGTAAAAGGAAAGTATCTCAATATTTCACCAGAAAAACGTTTTTGAACTATGCAGGATTTGTTATCGTTACAAGAGAGAGAGAGAGAGAGAGAGAGAGAGAGAGAGAGAGAGAGAGAGAGAGAGAGAGAGAGAAAGGGAGCATGAGAGAGAACATGTCCGTGTAGTAAGTACCTCTCTAAACACCCCTTCATATAGAGAAAACTGGGGTATTCAAGGATATGCATCATTATGACGCGATTATAACGAGCATATAATCTATGTTTGGAGAAAAAAAAAAAAAGAAAAATATCACGCTTTTTATCAGAAAAGTCACCATTTTCGAGTGATTAAAGAATGCACTACGTCGCACGGATGTATTATCGTAAGAGAGAGAGAGAGAGAGAGATAGAGAGAGAGAGAGAGAGAGAGAGAGAGAGAGAGAGAGAGAGAGAGAGTTTGCTTTATATCCCTTAGTTATGTGTTAGGAATGTCAATACTAGAACTAGAAGCTTCAGCTAAAATGAAAGATGGAATTTACAAGTGAAAATGTTATTTCCCTTCTTTGTTCCAAGCGATGATCTCAACCGTGAGGCGTCACTTTTGCAGATACTAAGAGCAAAATTACAGAAATGTAACAATTATGTTCAAATTTTGACAAGTTATAAATCCCCATCAGTTCACCCGACAGTTCTGCGAGTGCTTTGATTATGCGGGGAATGTGCTCTCCCACCTAAGGTAGGTTGCATTACGCTAATAGTTCGGTCTTCGAGACCGCTTATAGATATATGGGTCTGATAAAAGTGTATATATGTGGGTCTGGTATAAGTGTACATGTTTTGATTTGTTTGTTTGTTGATTTGAGGTAAAACGTCCCCGTCAACACCGTAAATGTCATTTTGGAGACATTGCTTCCAATTTAGTGGGACTTTTACCGACATTGAAATGAAATGACATTTCAAGCCCTGTCGCCCAATGAAACCAATAGGGTTTATAAGCATGGACGGCAACTCGTACGCAACGCTTTGCCCGGGCAGGCTTAGACCCCCAAGCGGCGGTTCACCAGTACTCGTGCGCGGGTCGGAATCAGCTCTGCGTGGAAGCATCATGCAGCCCATATATTTCTTCAAGCTCCGAGGGGCGCGAGGAGGGGGGGGGGGGCAAGTGTACATTTCAATTTACAATTTAAACTAAGTACAAAGCGAATGTGGATGACATGTCACGCCGACGGCCCATCATGCAGACACGCCTATAAAATTTTGATCCCCTTAAACCCCACTTGTATATACTCAAACTGAGTTTACAGTGGTATACATTATTTTACACGGCCCCCGCCCATCGGGGCTTGAAGAGATAGATGGGCTGCACGATGCTTCCACGCAGAGCTGAAACTGACCCGCACATGAGTACTGGCAAACCGCTTAGAGGATCTAAGCCTGCCCAGGTAAAGTGGTGCGAGTCGGACCGTCCATGCTTATAAACCCTATTGGTTTCATTGGGCGACAGGGCTTGGGACGTCATTTCATCTCAATGTCGGGTAAAAGTCCCACAAAATTGGAAGCAACGTCTCCAAAATGACCTATACAGTGTTGACGGGGACGTTAAACCACAAATCAAACAAAACAAACATTATTTTACACATTGTGAGGAATCGCAGGATTTTATCTGAAACAAAATGGTGGTTAAATTTTGCCAATGTATTTAAATATTAGGCGTGTGTTCGTTGTGTATATTTTTATAATTCCCCTTAATAGTTAGTAAAGTTCGAGTGAGCCTGCACATAAATTTAACATTTCGATTAAAAAAAAAAAAAAAAAAACCTTTACTTCGTTATTTTTATCTATAGCCTTGCTTTTACGGTCCTTTCAAGACTATTTCACTTTTTCTACCCAAATCTTCATCAAAGGTGGGCGAAAACCGGGTACCTTGAGAAAAACAACCTTAACTTCCGATACAGAACTTGCCCCCCCCCCCCAACAACTGCCCCTGTCATGGACTACAATGGTACCGTTCATACCTGTACAACCACTATTGTTAGATTATTCAGACGATTCATTATGTATTTCCTTATTTCAAATGAACCGCCTCAGTTAGTACCCACAACCTACGCTTCAGAGCACAAACAAGGAAACTCACAGGCCATATAAAGATTTAAGTGGTTTTAGAATTGAAGAAAGATAATAATCAGATATGAAATCGAAATAAACGCAGGGTAAATGTAATTATTTTGAGTAAAATTTAACCCATTTGTACCAGAAACCCCAAAACGGTTATCCTGGCAAACAGTGCAGGCCCAGATCAGACATCACAGAACGCGGCGTCTGATCAGGGCCTCCGCAGTTTGCTTAAAGTTCAGTCATTTTCAAAATATTTTTTGAAGAAAACACAACCTGTCACCCCTAAATTTTGAAATGGACTCCTGCTATATATAAGGAGGAAGATTCCATTGGGTACTAAAAGGGGCTAAAGCAAAAAATAATTATGATCGATGTAACGGTCTATTTCCCTGTTCTTGTTTTCATTTTTCGGAGACACTGTAATATTTTGAGGTAGGATGACAAGTTCTGCAACGGATTGGCAAGTATTTTTTTCTCCAAATACTCCGGTTTGCGGCCAACTCCAATTAATGATCAGCTCAAACAAGTCAAATAGTATAAAAATGCCGAAAATCCAAAACCACCACAAAAGTTGTAAACGCACTGCATAATTACGTTTCGAAGGAGAACATTTTCCCAACTGTTATCTTTTGCTGCGCAATGTGGCCGTCAGAACAAGAAATCGATACCACCCACAGCTAAATGAGTTTTGTTGTCGGGTGTTATATATACTACAGGTACGTTTACGAGGTGATATATATTCTTATCTTGAAGTTAAATACGCTCTTGTGCTAACCGACACAAGGGAGACTACCGTGAAACCCCATATATATATAATCGCTACAAAACCGTGTTGCTAGCCAACAACCTAGGGAAAGTAAACTCGATGCCCTGAATCCACTGCAGGGCATGAGAAAATGCGGGGTGGTATGAACACCCCGCACTTTTTTCACACCCCACAAAAAGGGTTTTATATAGAAAAACACCCCGTATCTGGCAACTTTCTTAGTATATTATATATATATATATATATATATATATATAGGCGCTACTCTCATTAGGTCACATTACATTGCTTACAACCGCATTACAGACCATTACAACACGTTACACAGGGTAGGGTATAGGTATATATCGTGTACGATATATATAATTTATTTTTTCCTTCATAACATGCATTACAAGGGTTACAGTGCAAAATGGATATGCGCTAATCCCCCCCCCCCCAGGTCTCATTACATTGGTAACAATCGCTTTACAAACGTTTACAACACGTTACACTTGGTAGGGTATAGGTATACAAGGTGTACGATATACATATATTTCATTTTCCTTCATTACATGCGTTACAAGCGTTACAGTGCAAAATAAAGATGCGCTCATCCCCTTAGGTCTCAATACATTGGTAACACTCACATTACAGACCATTACAACACGTTACACATAGTAGGGTATAGGTATATAAGGTGAACGATATATATATATTTCATTTTCCTTCATTACATGCGTTACAAGCGTTACAGTGCAAAATGAACAGGCGCTAATCCCAATAGGTCTCATTACATTGGTTACACTCGCATTACAGACCATTACAACACGTTGCACATATTAGGGTATAGGTATATAAGGTGTACGATATATACATATTTCAGTTTCCTTCATTACATGCGTTACAAGCGGTACAGTGCAAAATGAATATGCGCTAATCCCATTAGGTCTCATTACATTGGTTACAATCGCATTAAAGACCATTACAACACGTTACGCATAGTAGGGTATAGATATATAAGGTGTACGATATATATATATTTCATTTGCCTCATTACATGCGTTACAAGCGTTACAGTGCAAAATGAATATGCACCCATCCCCTTAGGTCTCATTACATTGGTTACACTCGCATTACAGACCATTACAACACGTTACACATAGTAGGGTATAGGTATATAAGGTGTACGATATATATATATATTTCATTTTCCTTCATTACATACGTTACAAGCGTTGCAGTGCAAAATGAACAGGCGCTAATCCCAATAGGTCTCATTACATTGGTTACAACCGCATTACAGACCATTACAACACGTTACACATAGTAGGGTATAGGGATATAAGGTGTACGATATATATATATTTCATTTTCCTTCATTACATGCGTTACAAGCGTTACAGTGCAAAATGAATATGCACCCATCCCCTTAGGTCTCATTACATTGGTTACACTCGCATTACAGACCATTACAACACGTTACACATAGTAGGGTATAGGTATATAAGGTGTACGATATATATATATTTCATTTTCCTTCATTACATGCGTTACAAGCGTCACAGTGCAAAATTACAGGCGCTAATCCCGATAGGTCTCAATACATTGGTTACAACCGCATTACAGACCATTACAACACGTTACACATAGTAGGGTATAGGGATATAAGGTGTAGGATATATATATATTTCATTTGCCTCATTACATGCGTTACAAGCGTTACATTGCAAATTGAATATGACCCATCCCCTTAGGTCTCATGACATTGGTTACACTCGCATTACAGACCATTACAACACGTTACACATAGTAGGGTATAGGTATATAAGGTGTACGATATATATATATATATTTCATTTTCCTTCATTACATGCGTTACAAGCGTTACAGTGCAAAATGAATATGCACCCATCCCCTTAGGTCTCATTACATTGGTTACACTCGCATTACAGACCATTACAACACGTTACACATAGTAGGGTATAGGTATAGAAGGTGTACGATATATATATATATATATTTCATTTTTCTTCATTACATACGTTACAAGGGTTACAGTGCAAAATGAACAGGCGTTAATCCCAATAGGTCTCATTACATTGGTTACAACCGCATTACAGACCATTACAACACGTTACACATAGTAGGGTATAGGGATAAAAGGTGTACGATATATATATATATTTCATTTTCCTTCATTACATGCGTTACAAGCGTTACATTGCAAAATGAATATGCACCCATCCCCTTAGGTCTCATTACATTAGTTACAACCGCATTACAGACCATTACAACACGTTACACATAGTAGGGTATAGGTATATGGTGTACGATATATATATATTTCATTTTCCTTCATTACATGCGTTACAAGCGTTACAGTGCAAAACTACAGGCGCTAATCAAAATAGGTCTCAATACATTGGTTACAACCGCATTACAGACCATTACAACACGTTACACATAGTAGGGTATAGGGATATAAGGTGTACGATATATATATATTACATTTTCCTTCATTACATGCGTTACAAGCGTTACAGTGCAAAATGAATATGCGCTATTCCCCTTAGGTCTCAATACATTGGTTACAATCGCATTACATAACATTACAACACGTTACACATAGTATGGTATAGGTATATAAGGTGTACGATATATATATATATATATATATATTTGATTTTCCTTCATTACATGCGTTACAAGCGTTACAGTGCAAAATGAATATGCACCCATCCCCTTAGGTCTCATTACATTGGTTACACTCGCATTACAGAACATTACAACATGTTACACATAGTAGGGTATAGGTATAGAAGGTGTACGATATATATATATTTCATTTTTCTTCATTACATACGTTACAAGCGTTGCAGTGCAAAATGAACAGGCGCTAATCCCAATAGGTCTCATTACATTGGTTACAACCGCATTACAGACCATTACAACACGTTACACATAGTAGGGTATAGGGATATAAGGTGTACGATATATATATATATTTCATTTTCCTTCATTACATGCGTTACAAGCGTTACAGTGCAAAATGAATATGCAACCATCCCTTTAGGTCTCATTACATTGGTTACACTCGCATTACAGACCATTACAACACGTTACACATAGTAGGGTATAGGTATATAAGGTGTACGATATATATATATATTTCATTTTCCTTCATTACATGCGTTACAAACGTTACAGTGCAAAATTACAGGCGCTAATCCCGATAGGTCTCAATACATTGGTTACAACCGCATTACAGACCATTAATGCATGTAATGAAGGAAAAAGAAAATATATATGGCATACACCTTATATACCTATACCCTACCATGTGTAACGTGTTGTAATGGTCTGTAATGCGGTTGTAACCCATGTATGGAGACCTAATGGGATATGCGCCAATTCATTTTGCACTGTAACGCTTGTAACGCATGTAATGAAGGAAAATGAAAAAAATATAAATCTCCTATACCTTATATACGTATACCCTTGTTTGTGTAACGGGTTATAATGAACTGTAATGCGTTTGTTACTAATGTAATGAGACATAATGACATGGGAGCCTTTTCAATTCGCACTGTAACGCCTGTAATGCATGTAATGAAGAAAAAATGAAAAATATATATATCGTACACCTTATATACCTATACCCTACTATGTGTAACGTGTTGTAATGGTATGTAGTGCGGTTGTAACCAATGTAATGAGACCCAAGAGGATTAGCTTCTATTCATTTTGCACTGTAACGCCTGTAATGCATGTAATGAAGGAAAAAGGAAATATATATGGCAAACACCTTATATACCTATACCCTTATTTGTGTAACGGGTTGTAATGATCTGTAATGCGTTTGTAACTAATGTAACGTGACATAAGGGGACGAGCGCCTTTTAATTTCGTACTGTAACGTTTGAAACGCATGTAATGAAGGAATATAAAAAAATACTATGTTTAACGTGTTGTAATGGTCTGTAATGCGGTTGTAACCAACTATCACGTGTAACGTGTTGTATTGGTCTGTAATGCGGTTGTAACCAATGTGTTGGGACCTAATGGGCTAAGCGCTATATATCTCCTACACCTTATATACCTATACCCTTCTATGTGTAACGGGTTGTAATGCGTTTTTAACTAATGTAACGTGACATAAGGGGACGAGTGCCTTTTAATTTCGTAGTGTAACGCTTGTAACGCATGTAATGAAGGAATATAAAAAATATATATATATCGTACACCTCATATACCTTTACCCCATTATGTATAACGTGTTGTAATGGTCTGTAATGAGTTTGTAACCAATGTAATGAGGTCTCGATAAAGCCCTTCTTAAGATTTCGCACTGTAACGCTTGTAATGCATGTAATGAAGGAAAATGAAAAATATATATCTCCTACACCTTATATACCTATACCCGTCTTTGTGTATCGGGTTGTAATGAACTGTAATGCGTTTGTAACTAATGTAACGTGACATAAGGGGATGAGCGCCTTTTAATTTTGCACTGTTACGCTTGCAACGCATGTAATGAAGGAAAATGAAAAATATATATCTTCATACCTTATATACATATACCCTATTATGTGTAACGGTTTGTAATGGTCTGTAATGCGTTTGTTACTAATGTAATGGGATCTAAGAAATAAGAGCCTTTTCATTTCGCACTGTAACGCTTGTAACGCATGTAATGAAGGAAAATGATAAATATAAATCTCCTACACCTTATATACCTATACCCTTGTTTGTGTAACGGGTTGTACCGAACTGCAAGGCGTTTGTAACTAATGTAATGAGACATAAGGACATGGGAGCTTTTTCAATTCGCACTGTAACGCTTGTAATGCATGTAATGAAGCAAAATGAAAAATATATATATATCGTACACCTTATATACCTATACCCTACTATGTGTAACGTGTTGTAATGGTCTGTAATGCGGTTGTAACCAATGTAACCTAAGAGGATAAGCTTCTATTCATTTTGCACTGTAACGCCTGTAATGCATGAAATGAAGGAAAAAGAAAAATATATATGGCCTACACCTTATATACCTATACCCTACCATGTGTAACGTGTTGTAATGGTCTGTAATGCGGTTGTAACCAATGTATTGAGATCAAATGGGATGAGCGCCAATTCAGTTTGCACTGTAACGCTTGTAATGCATGTAATGAAAGAAAATGAAAAATGCGTATCTCGTACACCTTATATACCTATACCCTCATTTGTGGATCGGGTTGTAATGAACTGTAATGCGTTTGTAACTAATGTAATGAGACATAAGGGGATGAGAGCCTTTTCATTTCGCTCCGTAACGCTTGTAACGCATGTAATGAAGGAAAATGAAAAATAAATGTATCGTACACCTTATATACCTATACCCCACTATTTGTAACGTGTTGTAATGGTCTGTAATGAGTTTTTAACCAATGTAATGTAGTCTAGGGAAAGCCCTTCTTATGATTTCGCACTGTAACGCTTGTTACGTATGTAATGATGGAAAATGAAAAGTATATATCTCCTACACCTTATATACCTTTATCCTTCGTTGTGTAACGGGTTGTAATGAACTGTAATGCGTTTGTAACTAATGCAACGTGACATAAGGGGATGAGCGCCTTTTAATTTCGCACTGTAACACTTGTAACGCATGTAATGTAGGGAAATGAAAAATATATATCTCGTACACCTTATATACCTATACCCTACTATGTGTAACGTGTTGTAATGGTCTGTAATGCGTTTGTAACTAATGTAATGAGACGTAAGGGATGAGAGCCTTTTCATTTCGCACTGTAACGTTTGTAACGCATGTAATGAAGGAAAATGAAAAATATAAATCTCCTACACCTTATATACCTATACCCTTGTTTGTGTTACGGGTTGTAATGAACTGTAATGCGTTTGTAACTAATGTAATGAGACATAAGGACATGAGAGTCTTTTCAATTCGCACTGTAACGCGTGTAATGCATGTATTGAAGGAAAATGAAAAGTATATATCTCCTACACCTTATATACCAATACCCTTCTTTGTGTGATTGGTTGTAATGATCTGTAATGCGTTTGTAACTAATGTAACGAGGCATAAGGGGACGAGCGCCTTTCAATTTCGCACTGTAACGCTTGTAACGCATGTAATGAAGGAAAATGAAAAGTATATATCTCCTTCACCATATATACCTATACCCGTCTATGTGTAACGGGTTGTTATGATCTGTAATGCGTTTGTAACTAATGTAACGTAACATAAGGGGACGAGCGCCTTTTTATTTCGCACTGTACCGCTTGTAACGCATGTAATGAAGGAATATAAAAATATGAAAATTGTATATATATAGTTCACCTTATATACCTATACCCTACAATGTGTAATGGGTTGTAATGGTTTGTAATGCGGTTGTAACTAATGTATGAGACCTAAGAGGATGGCCGCCTTTTCATTTTGCAATGTAAGGCTTGTAACGGTTGTCATGAAGAGAAATGAAAAATATATATCTCGTACACCTTGTATACCTATACCCTACTATGTGTAACGGGTTGTAAAGGTCTGTAATGCGTTTGTAACCAATGAAGGAAACTGAAATATATAAATATATCGAACACCTCGTATATCTATATCCTACTATGTGCTATGGGTTGTGATGGTCTGTATAGCTGCTTGTCTAGAAGGGACTGTAATGATGTGTATATATGTTACAAAAATAGTCTTGTTTAATTTTTGGACCAATTTTGTGCGCTAGATAATAAACGAGGCAGTACCGATCAGCGCCAACAGTGCTGGCAGCGACAGGACATTCCAAGGGAAAACCGGGACCGATCTGTGAGTACTGGCAGGGCCACCTCCCGAAGGGTCGCCTACATCTGCCACGGTAGTCGCACCAGCAGACTGGAAATCCGGTCTCGACCATGTAGAAGAAAAAAAAGCTCTCATAATCGCAGGGATCGGGTTGGCTTTGTAGTGCTTTGATTGGTCGCGCACTCGCAAGTCCCGTGCAGCCACGAGAAGAAGGGCCCCCACGCCGATGACCAAGGCCCACAAATTATCTGCGAGCCATGAAGAGGCCTTCCCTAGCGTGTTCAAGAGCCAAGAGACGATGGACCCGATGATTCCGGGCGGGGCAGCCGCGGCCTTGCTGGCCAAATTGGCCAGGGCACGCCCGATGGACTGTAGGTGCTTTTTACCCACTCCTTGACCCCGCCCTTGCCGGTTGGCTTTTGAGCCGGAGCCGGTGTAGCGTGAGATCTTTAAACCCGTGAGAAACTTAATACCAAGGTATATCTGCGCATGCGCAAGGAAGCCGTGAGAAATGTCATCCATTTCCTGTTAGCCCTTGCCCCTTTTATCTTGAGCCTATGATTAAAATCTCTAAAGAAATCTGCTTACATTACGAAATTTAAATAGAACACTATTTATAACAAGCTTTATTTGTATGTATTTATTTATTTATTTTTTTGCGAAAGATACCCGTATTAAAAATGCCATAAAGGTTTCCATGTGTTCAACAAGAACAACATGTATTTTCTTGAAATTATTACGAAAACACGCCTTTATTTTAAACCCAATTAAACCCCACTTTTATACAGTAAAACTGGGGTTTACAGGGGTGTATATTATTTTCATATTTCCGCTGGAAAACATAGATTGTAGGTACTCGTTAGAACTGTCTCGGCGATGCGATTCTAACGAGTACCTACAATCTATGTTTTCCAGCGGAAATATGAAAAAATTCAGAATATTTTATCTAAAAATTTGATGGTAAAATTTCAATATATTTTTTAAAAGCGTGTTTTCGCAATCAATACTTTTAAAAAGCAAGTCCTTTGGAAATTTTAAACTTATTATTCAACCCAAATGTATTGGAACGCTGAAGCATAAGCAATATCTCAATATAAGTGCCCTTTAACAATAATAATAATGATAATAAAATAACAATGATAATAATAATGATAACACATAATAATGATAATAGTAATCATAATCCCAGGCTTAGAGAAAACATGTATACTCTTACCTTTTCAGCTCTACAGTGTATTCCTAGCTTCCAAAGGATATTGAACCATTTTAAACGTGGGCATCATGGAATTTAAATTTTAGCTATATACCAACTGAAGGTGATTAACATGTGTGATTTATAGCTTGACATTTCCTGTTGTCCCCATGCTTATCAAAACACACTGACTAATTTTCACACCTTTCTGCTTATAAGGGGTAATAATGCCTAACCAGTGCTTCAGATGAAGTGCACGACCCGCCGGATGCTTTTAGCTTTATGAGTGTTACCATATATGGGTATGGCGGCCATTTTGATCATGTGACCTGGACCTAAAATGGTTCCCCCAATAAATGCGCCTTTACTTATCGTAAGGAGCAAAAATATATCTTATACTTTAGTACTGTATTCTGAAGCCTTTGCAGGATAAAATGCATTCTCACTTTTCCAATACAAAAGCATATGTGTCAAAGTTTGACCTAGGCACAAAGAAGGTCAAGGTCAACCCAGGGTCACCATTTTAGCAATTTATGATTGGCCTACGTCCCAGATGCTATTTATGAAGTTTCGTGGAAATCTGCCCAGTGGTTCTGGAGAAGACTATTTTTGAAAGGTTTTTACCATATATGGCTTGGCGGCCTTTTTGGTCATGTGACCTGGACTCAAAGAAGGTCAAGGTCAAGCCAGGGTCACCATTTTAGCAATTTATGATGGGCCTACGTCCCAGATGCTATTTATCAAGTGTCGTGGAAATCTGCCCAGTGGTTCTGGAGAAGACTATTTTTGAAGGGTTTTTACCATATATGGCTTGGCGGCCATTTTGGTCATGTGACCTGGACCACATGAGCAAATTTGGGTTTCCCTATCCCATAGAGGCTCCATATGAAATTTGACTTCAATCGGCCCAACGGTTTCAGAGGAGAAGCAGTTCGAAATTTTTCACATTTTTCGCCTCGGCGAGGCTATACTAAATGGAATGTAATATTTCGCAAGTTCATTGGTAAGATCTCATTGATATCTATCAGTATGCCAAACATTGTTTAAATATTCCAAGCGGTTAAGTCACTATCACCAATTTTCACAAACGGGTTACGGACGGACAGACAGACAGACCGTATATGGCTTGGCGGCCATTTTGGTCATGTGACCTGGACCCCATGAGCAAATTTTGGTTTCCCCCATCCCATAGAGGCTTCATATGAAATTTGATTTCAATCGGCCCAACGGTTTCCGAGGAGAAGCAGTTCGAAAATTTTCACATTTTTCGCCTCGGCTAGGCTATACTAAATGGAATGTAATATTTCGCAAGTTCATTTGTTAGATCTCATTGATATCTATCAGTATGCCAAAAATTGTTTAAATATTCCAAGCGGTTAAGTCACTATCACCCATTTTCACAAACGGGTTACGGACGGACCCAAAGAAGGTCAAGGTCAACCCAGGGTCACCATTTTAGCAATTTATGATGGGCCTACGTCCCAGATGCTATTTATCAAGTGTCGTGGAAATCTGCCCAGTGGTTCTGGAGAAAACTATTTTTGAAGGGTTTTTACCATATATGGCTTGGCGGCCATTTTGGTCATGTGACCTGGACCCCATGAGCAAATTTTGGTTTCCCTATCCCATAGAGGCTCCATATGAAATTTGACTTCAGTCGGCCCAACGGTTTCCGAGGAGTAGCAGTTCGAAATTTTTCACATTTTTCGCCTCGGCGAGGCTAAACTAAATGGAATGTAATATTTCGCAAGTTCATTGGTTAGATCTCGTTGATATCTATCAGTATGCCAAAAGTTGTTTAAATATTCCAAGCGGTTAAGTCACTATCACCAATTTTCACAAACGGGTTACAGACTGACAGAATGACAGAATGACACGGTGATTTTAGGGCACTCTTAGAAATCAACCGACTTCAGTCGGTTGCTTTTTCTGCGGGTCGTGCAATGTCAACCAATAAGGTTTTCTCTTTACGGTTTCATTAAAAAAAAAAAAAAAAAAAAAAAAAAAAACAGAAGTAATTACCGAACCCAGTGCTCACTATCAACCATTCAAACGTCGTTAAACCCGAAATCATCATCATCATCATCATCAACCATTCAAATTCGGCCCCACCCACCGGGGCTTGAAGAAACAGATCGGCTGTATGGTAGCTACATGTATGTATGCAGGTAGGTAGGTATGTAGGCAGGGTGAATGGTCTGGTGGATGCGTGGCTGAATGTGTAGGTAGGTAGGTAGGTAGGTAGGTAGGCTTACTTTCAACTTCTTGCTTCTACGTTGTAGGTAGGTAGAAAGTTAGGTAGATAGACGGTTTGTTTTTGTTTGTTTGTTTGATTTGAGGTTGGACGTCCCCGTCATCACGTTTCTGGTCATTTTGGAGACGTTGCTTTCATTTTTCTGGGATTTTTGCCCGACAATGAGATGAAATGACATCTCAAGCCCTGTCGCCCAATGAAACCAATTGGGTTTATAAGCGGACTCCGACCGCTTTGCCTGGGTCGTATAGAGCCTCTATGCGGTTTACCAGTACTCGTGCGCGGTCGGTTTCAGCTCTGCACGGAAGCATCATGCCACCCATATATTTCTTCAAGCCCCGATGGACGGGGGCGACAGGCAGGTAGAGTGGAGGTAGCCATGTAGGTAGGTATATAACGAAAACACGCAAATGCAAACATATTGACACAATTTTACCACCAAAAACGAAAATTTTCAGATAAAAGTCCTGATATCTATTCATATTTCTGCACAAAATATAGATTGTGGGTACTCGTTAGAACTGCCTCGGCGAGTCGGTTCTAACGAGTACACAAAATATATGTTTTAGCAGAAATAAGACAAATAATAAATATCCCTGTAAACCCAAGTTTTACTATCTAAAAGTGAGGTTTAAGGGGATCAAAATTATATAGGCGTGTTTGTCTGATGAGGTAGGAATGGAAGGTTTGGACTGGTGGCGATGGGTAGGTAGGTAGATCTATAGGAAGTCGTGGGTAGGATCGTATATCTGTTTGTTTTGGTAGGTAGGTAGGTAGGTAGGTAGGTAGGTAGGTAGGTAGGCAGCAATGTAGGTTAGTAGGTAATGCGTACGTATATCGATGGGAAGGTATGTAGACGTATAGGTAGGAAGGTATGTAACGAAGTAGGTATGTTTTTGTTTGAATTGGGGTTTAATGTCCCCGTCAACACAATTTATGTCATTTTGGAGACGTTGCTTCCAATTGTGTGGGAATTTTACCCGACATTGAGATGAAATGACATCTCAAGCCCTGTCGCCCAATGAAACCAATAGGGTTTATAAATATGAACAGTCCGACTCCGACCGCTTTGCCTGGGTAGGCTCAGAGCCTCTACGCGGTTTACCAGTACTCGTGTGTGGTCGGTTTCAGCTCTGCAATGAAGCAGCATGCCGCCCATATATTTATTCAAGCCCCGATGGGCGGGGGCGACAGGCAGGTAGAGTGGAGTTAGCCATGTAGGTAGGTATAATACGAAAGCACGCAAATTCAAACATATTGACAAAATTTTACCATCAAAAACGAAATTTTTCAGATAAAAATCTTGATATTTTTTCATATTTCTGCAAAAAACATAGATTGTGGCTACTCGTGAGAACCGCCTCGGCGAGTAGGTTCTAACGTCGAGTGTCAACGAAGCTGACACCATGTCATCAAGTAAGTACGGACGAAAGCTTGACCCCTACCCGTGCCTCCGCGAACCCCTTGTGGTGAAAGGGGTGAGGCAATCAGTGTCGATAACTAACATCCCCAGCACGATCGACCCGAATCAGCAGCTTCTCGTTCGATTCCCCAACCTCGGCCAACATGATGTCATCGTCACCGGGACCGCGAGGTAGGCATTCACCATCACACTACACAGCGAAGATGATGTCAATCGGACCTTGGTTCAGAACCTAGGCCGCGCCCTCGTGAAAAAGACCGTCATTAAAATTTCGGTAAAATGAGGTCCTCAGCATCGACAATAGTGATGTGTACCACTGCTACCGCGATCTCTGGATGACGGCTTCAGAGAGGAAAAATGGCCAGTACCAAAGCACTGATACGTCGAAAAACCAAAATACGACGAGGATCCGAATCAATGCTGGGAACAAAGATGAGTCCGTTCTAGCGGACAAAGCCGTCGCCGATGCTTTCGGCAATCGTTTCTACATCCCACTGGACTTCGAGCTACTCGAGAGCCACATGCCATTCTACCAGAGTGCGCTGGGCGACCGACTCGAAATAAAGATTGTGGGTACTCGTAAGCACAACCACAAAGAGGCGCTCCTAATGAGTTCCCTCAATCTCTATTTTAAAAACTAAGAAGTCCTCCAGCCAAAACCCTAACTAAAGATCATAACAAAGTGGTCAGTTTCTAGGGGTCTTCATTGCATGGGCCTGTATAAATAATGGGCGGGATCTAAATGACATGATACGTACCATACTTTTAACAACGTAACTCAAGAGATAAGGTCCTTTAACCTATGTCGCGTGTTATCTTCGTCAGTTAGGGCCGTGACATGTCCAAAGTTTAAGACGAAAATTTCAATGTGCGATGTCTAAATATTCATCTCAGAAATACGACAAATTTGGCGAACATCGCAGATCTCGAGCATTTGATGAAACAGGATTGTTATCGTAAGAACTTCATACGATCTTTCTGAGACGAAAATACGTCGCGAAATGCTTTGATGAAACTGGCCCCTGGACCCTTTGAGTCCGCCAAATTAAAGTGTGGAAACTTGGTTTGTTTGTTTGATTCGAGGAATAACGTCCCCTTCCATACTATTTAGGCCATTTTGGAGACGTTGCTTCCAATTATTTGGGACTCTTACCCGACACTGAGCTGAAATGACACCTCAAGCCCTGCCGCCCAATGAACTCAATAGGGTTTATATGCATGGGCGGTCCAACTCGTACCACTTTGGCTGGGCAGGCATAGACCTCCTAAATGGTTTACCAGTACTCATGTGCAGCGGTTTTCAGCTCCGGAAGCATCATGCAGCCCTATATGTGTATATTTGTTTTGTTTGATTAGAGGGTTAACGTCAAACACATGGTATAGGTCATTTTGGAGACGCTGCTTCCAATTTTGAATTGAGATGAAATGACAATTCAAGCCCTGTCGCCCAATGAAACCAATAGGGCTTATAAGCATGGGCGGTCCGACTCGCACCGCTTTGCCTGGGCAGGCTTAGATCCTCTAAGCGGTCGACCAGTACTCGTGTGCGGTCGGTATTAAACTGCAGAGTATTGAGGCAGAAGGAGTGAGTGTTTGAGTTTTACATCTCACCAACATCTAAGTTCATACGGAGACGGGACCTCGGCTTAAAGACTCATCCGAAAGTTTGGAGAAGCCCGGGATCGATCATGCGACCCCTGGTTTTCAATGCGAGTAGCATAATCACTACAACACGGATGCTTCTGAGGCAGAATGGACAAGTTGATGACAGCAGTGGCTTCCCTGACTACGACACAGACATGCTTGGCAACAGCATCAGTGAGATCGCAACTCCAACTATTGTAGATGGTTTAGTCTCATACCGGGACAGTTTAAATGGACAGTTTGATCAAATGAATGTACATGTACCCGTAAATACTTTTTGTGTCATTTTTGTTGCCTCCAATTTTGAGGGACTTGAGGCATCAGTCACAACAACTGCTGTCTGCTTTGTCGTCTGTTTGTTTGTTTCAGTTGAGGTTTAACGTCCCCGTCAACAATATTTAGGTCATTTTGGAGACGTTGCTTCGAATTTTGTGAGACTTTTACCCGACACTGTGATAAATGACGCCTCAAGCCCTGCCGCCACATGAAAACAATAGGGATTATAAGCATGAACGATCTGACTCGGGGTGGGGTTTGAAGCTTTATAGCCTGCTTGTTGCCTTAAACGCCATTGTTGCAAACAGTGTGCACCCCGATCAGACTGCTCCGCATTACGAAAACACCTATATTCTTTTCACTCCATTAAACCCCGACTTTGTATAGCAAACCTGAGGTTTACGGGGGCATTTTTTTTTTGCTTAAAAACATTGAGGCTATTCTAACGAGTTCCTACATTCTACATGTATTTTTTTAGCAGATTTTAAGATAAATAGCATTTTTTTTTCCTAAAAAAAAATCATTTCTAGACAGTGAAATATGAATAGTTATTTTGAATAGGCATGCTTTCGTAATATGTAAGTCTGTCTGCGATGGGTCCACACTGTCTGCTTGTATGCAATATATAAATAAAAGATGTATCAGACGGCCTTAATAGACAACATTTTGAGGTGCATTTTTTCTCGTCGCATCTGGTTTGGCATGTCTATTGGAGTGGAATTCTTTTCAGCTTTGTAGTGTCAACACGTTTAGAAAACAGTGAAGGCCCAAATCAAATGCCGCGTTCTGCGTTGTCTGGTCTGTGGCTTCACAACTTGCCAGAATCCAGTTATCGGGCATTCAGCAATAGACTCTAGTGAGCAAAGAGTGACAGTAAACGAATTTCCCATATTCGTAAAACTCGCCTTACACTTAACAGTCATTATTTGCCTTTAAGTTATTTTTTACTCAAAAACATAGATTGTGGTACCCGTCAGAAGCACCTCACTAAGGCGGTGCTTTTGAGCATCTATAGTCTATATTTGGATCATATAAAGGAAAGACGCCATGGTTGACTCGAATGTAGGAAAAAAAAAGAATCGGGAAAAAAAGTTGCTTTCAATTTGTGGGACTTTTGCCCGACATTGGGATGAAATGACATCTGCCAGAAAATGAAACCAAATAGGGTCTATGAGCATGGAGATCCGACTCGAACCACTTTTGTTTGTTTGATTGGAGGTTTAACGTCCCCGTCTACACTATACAGATCATTTTGGGGACGTTGCTTCCAATTTGGTGGACTTTTACCCGACATAGAGATGAAATGAAACCTCAAGCCCTGTCACCTAATGCACACAAATAGGGTCTATGAGCATGTAGGTCCGACTCGCACCACTTTAGTTGGATTGGAAGTTTAATGTCCCCATCAACATTGCTTCTAATTTGTGGTGTGGGACTTTTACTCGACATTGAGATGAAGTGACATCTCATGCCTTTTATAAAGCAAGGATAACAGAGATAGCCTGCAAAATTGAAAATTAAACTGAAACAAAAAATAAAAATATACATGTACCAAAGTATCTTAATCATCCTATCATTGTAACATCAGAAACGTGTTTTGATAAAACTGATATTTTTTCCCCGACACTTGTTTGCTTCCTAAAACCGATACCCTTTCCGATACTTTTCATCACGAAAACACGCCTATATAATTTTGACCCCCTTGAACCCCACGTTTATATAGTACAAGAGGGTCATGATGGCCCTGGGATCGCTCACCTGATCCATAGAGTAATAAGTGGGCCCCGGGGAGGGCCATTATTGACTCCAGGGCTATAATGTGCATAATGTTGAGGGAGGTCTTAAAAGGTGAAGCTTCATACCAAATATCAACAAAGTAGAAGTAAAACAAAGATCAGGAATCGATACAATTAACTTACTCCACCCATAAAAGACACCAAAGGGAAAGAAATACAAACATTAAGCGACCAGACCATAATGGAAACCTAAACAAAGGAAGGCCATAAGGACAGTTACTTTCCCACAAAATGGCCATGTGGCCATCCAAAATTAAAAGACACAAGTGATACACACAGTAAGTAACAAACAACAACATAAATAAATCGCCACAGAAGAGCCGCATTGGAACGGTCAGTGAAAGATTTCCACTGGGGGGCTTAAATCGATTTTACGTGGCAACAATCCTCGCCCTTACTTCCGTCGCGATTTAGACAAATAATTTGTTCAGTCCGCATGAAGGCCTCCTAACTCATCAGTGCAACATCTCCGTGAACACAAAAATCAAAGAACCACAGAGGTGAGACAACGGTGAGGACTCGACAGCAAGAAACCACCGAAATGCTGGAGCAAAAGAAAACCAACAGTTAGACTCCGATGAGCCCGACCAGAGACAGAGCATCAGGCACCAACCAACATTATCTCTATAATTCTCAATAAGCCTTTACGTTGGAGCCGTCATAGAATCTGAGGCCTGACCCACCGGCGTGCAATTAAAGAGGGAAGCAAAGTTGCCAACCGTGATTGGGTTAACTACCATGCATGCAGTCTGTCGTATAATATCCATACAATTTGAACAATCTTTGCAAAGGTTCACTAGATGAAGCTACACACCAAATATCAAAGACATGGGCCTTGCGGGTTTAGAGAAGAAGATTTTTTAAAGATATTCCGTGCATAAGGCTATGTAAAACCAAGCTGCACCGGGGTGGCGGCATTTTTGGCCTCAGAGCTATAATTTAAACAATCTTGATAGAGGTCCACTAGATGAAGCTTCACACATAATATATAAGACCTGGGCCTTGATGTTTCAGAGAAGAAGATTTTCAAAGATTATCTCATATTTATATTAGTCTATGTAAAATCAAAGGGCCCCGGGGCGGGGGCATTTGGGACCCGAGAGCTATAATTTGAACAATCTTGGTAGAGGTCCATTAGATAAAGCTCCATACCAAATATCAAAGACATGGGCCTTGCAGTTTCAGAAAAGAAGATTTTTAAAGATTTCCCTATATAAGTCTATGTAAAACCAAAGGGTCTCGAGGAGGGGCATTTTTGGCCCCAGGGCTATAGATAGAGGTCCACAAGATGAAATTTCACACCATATATCAAAGACCTAGGCCGTGTGGTTTCACAGAAGAAGATTTTTAAAGATTTTCCCTATATAAGGTAAGTCTATGTAAAACCAAAGGGCCCCGCATTTCAGGGCCATAATTTGAACAATCTTGGTAGAGGTCCACTAGATGAAGCTTCACACCAAATATCAAAGGCCAAGGCCTTGTGGTTTCAGAGAAGAAGATTTTTCAAGATTTTCCCTATATAAGCCCATGTAAAACCAAAGGGCCCCAGAGCGGGGGCATTTTTAGCCCCAGGGCTATAATTTGAACAATCTTGGTAGAGGTCCACAAGATGAAGCTTCATACCAAATATCAAAGACCTGGGCCTTGCAGTTTCAGAGAAGAAGATTTTCAAATATTTTCCCTATATAAGCCCATGTAAAACCAAAGGGCCCCGGGGCGGGGGCAGTTTTGGCCCCAGCACTATAATTTGAACAATCTTGGTAGGGGTCCACTAGATGAAGCTTCATACCAAATATCAAAGACCTGGGCCTTGCGGTTTAAGAGAAGAAGATTTTTAAAGATTTTCCCTATGTAAGCCCATGTAAAAATCAAAGGGCCCAGGGGCGGGGGCATTTTTGGCCCCACCACTATAATTTGAACAATCGTGGTAGGGGTCCACTAGATGAAGCTTCATAACAAATATCAAAGACCTGGGCCTTGCGGTTTCAGAGAAGAAGATTTTCAAATATTTTCCATATATAATCCTATGTAAAACCAAAGGGACCTACGGCGGGGGCATTTTTGGCCCCAGCACTATAATTTGAACAATCTTGGTAGGGGTCCACTAGATGAAGCTTCATACCAAATATCAAAGACCTGGGCCTTGCGGTTTCAGAGAAGAAGATTTTTAAAGATTTTCCCTATGTAAGCCCATGTAAAAATCAAAGGGCCCCGGGACGGGGGCATCTTTGGCCCCAGCACTATGATTTGAACAATCTTGGTAGGGGTCCACTAGATAAAGCTTCATACCAAATATCAAAGACCTGGGCCTTGTTGTTTCAGAGAAGAAGATTTTTTTTAAGTTTTCAGTAAAAAAATCTATTTTGGCCCCTGTGACCTTGATGTGCAGCGGACCGGAACCATTTGAACAAATTTGAAAGGGGACCACATAAGGATCATTACTGTGAAGTTTGGTCAAAATCCGATCAGTGGTTTAGGAGGAGATGTCGTTTGAAGAAATTGTTTACGCACACACGGACGGACGCACGCAGGGACGCACGACGGACGACGGACGAAAAGTGATCCCAAAAGCTCACCTCGTCACTACGTGACAGGTGAGCTAAAAACTGGGGTTTACAGGGGTAAACCTTATTTTTCTTATTTCTGTTCAAAAATATAGATTGTGGGTACTCGTTAGAACCGCCTCACAGAGGCGGTTCTAAAGGGTACCCACAATCTATATTTTGAGCAGAAATAAGAAACATAGCCCAATTTTTTCATCTTAAAATTTTCATTTTTTTTTTCAGTGATAATGGTTACAATGTATTTGCATAGGCGTGTTTTCGTAATGTTTCCTGATACTTTTCTTCACTCTTCCGTGACTATTGTTTTATTCTTATCAAAATAAAATGTTGACATTTATCACTGTTGACTTAGTGTGTTACATGAATACACTTGTACCGCCCCCGCCCATCGGGGCTTTAAGAAATAGATGGGCTGCATGATGCTTCCACGCAGAGCTGAAACCGTCCGCACATTAGTACTGGTAAACCGATTAGAGGATCTAAGCCTGTCCAGGAACCGCGGTGCGAGTCGGCCCGTCCATGCTTATAAACCCTTTTGGTTTCATTGGGCGACAGGGCTTGAGATGTCATTTCATCTCAATGTCGGGTAATTATAAGACCCATAAAATTGGAAGCAACGTCTCCAAAATGACCTTTACAGTGTTGACGGGGACTTTAAACCTCAAATCAAGGAAGCAAGAAAACACATGTATGTTGCAAACTCCAACGGGCCTCCGTGGCCTAGTGGATAAGAGCGCTGACTCTTAGTCATTAGGTCTCTCACCGCCGTAGGTTCGAGCCTCGCTCGGGCCACGTGTGAGGCGCCAAGTTCTGCAACGGAAGGTCAGGTGGTTTTTCTCCGGGTACTTCGGTTTTCGCCCATCTCTGATTAACGATCGGCTCGATATGAGTGAAATAATCTTGAAAGGGCCGTAAAACCCAAACCAAAAAAAAAAAAAAAAAAAAAAAATGTTGCAAACTCCAAACCTAGCCGTCACTGACTTTGTTCACTTGAATACGATTCATGCGAAGAATGAGAGCAGAAATTAATTTATAAGCTTTATGAACCTTTCAATAATCTTTCACGCATATCGAATCTTTCGTGCCGCACTGAGATGAACAGGGAGAAATTCACTCGACCATTCGTTAGTTGATCATGTTTTACCACATGCAAACTGAGCGAGGCGGCTCCCCGCCATCCGGGGCTTGAAGAAATACATGTAGATTCGGCAGTAGGGTGCTTCCACGCAGAGCTGAAACCAACCCCACACGATTTGTTTGTATTCGATTTTTACGTACGGCACAGTTAACACTATCTATGTCATTTTTGAGCCGGTCAGTTAACCATGGGCTGGCTTGTAAGCGGGTGACCAGCAGAGTGCAAATTCTCTCGCCAGAAACTACCAACTGCCATCTCGAATCAGCAGAAGGGAGATAATGACAAGAGGAAAGATTTCATGATCAATTTCCACGAAGGAATGTTGCCGGGCAGGTATCAAACACTTTTCCTCCTGTTCACCAGCAAATCCATTTTTGAGCCGGTCAGTTAACCCTGTGCTGGCTTATACGTAAGCGGGTGACCAGCAGATAGCACATTCCAGAAACCGATAACTGCCCTTCTCGAATCAGCGGAAGGGAGAGAATGACCAGAGGAAAGATTTCAAGATCAATCTCCACGAAGGAATGTTGCCGACCCGGCAGGTATCAAAGCTGTTTCCTCCTGTTCACCAGTAAGGCGCACATCCGACATAACCGCATATGAGTACTGGTAAACCGCTTAGAAAGTAATCCTGCCCAGGCACAGTGGTGCCCCTGCATATAATCGTTGGGCGGCAGGGCTTGAGTTGTCATCTTCAATGTCGGGTAAAACTCCCACAATTTTGGAAGCAACGTCGACATTATGACATAAATAGTGTTAAACCTGAGATCAAACAACTTGAGCGAGGCCCGATCCCCAGTGGAATGACTAACTATCGGTACTCCTAGGCTAGCAATATTGATTCGGGAGTGTTGTATGTTATCTCATCTCAGTTCCTTAATCTTGTAGATTATTGGGGCACGATAGATTATTTTGCAATAACATCTCTCCATCTGTCTGCCCTCGCTGCCCCAAGAGTGTCCCGAAATACCGTCCATTCCTCGATGATGCTCTCTTTGCACTCCATCTTCTATCCTCCTCCTCTTGTTCCTCGGCTTGATTGATGATATGATTTTACGGTCCTTTCAAGATTATTTCTCTAATAACCAATCTAGTTGTTAATAAGAGATGAGCTGTCACCGGATAAAGTGTTTTAGGTACATACTGCGGTGAGAGGCTGATTATTAAGTGTCAGCGTTCTTAACCATAAAAAATGTGGCCCGTTATCATCGGGATGTATAGTGGATTTTACGGACCGTCATTACGAAAACACGCCTATACATATACAGTGCGAACTTTACCGCCGAAAAAAAAAATGAAATTTTAAGATGAAAAATTATTATATTTAATTTCTTATTTCTGCTCAAAATATAGATTGTGGGCGTTCGTTAGAACTGCCTCGTCGAGGCGGTTCTAACGAGTATCCACAATATTTATTTTAGATCAGAAATAAGAAAAAAAGGTTTGCCCATGTAAACCCCAGTTTTATTATATAAAAGTGGGGTTCAAGGGATCCAAATTATATAGGCGTGTTTTCATGATGTCAGGACAAATTCAATTATTTCGAGCCGACCGTGCTCAGCTCGCAACGTTGCAGAACTTGAAACAAACGAGGTGCGAACCACAGCGGTGAGTCCTAATGATTAGGTGTCAGTGTTTTTTTCCCATTACGACAATGACGTCCGTTACCTTCGGGGTATTTAGAGGATTTACGGCACTTTCAAGATAATTTCACTTATTTCGAGCCGACCGCTAATCAGAGTTGAGCTAGAACCGGAGTAAGACCACCTTCCGTTGCAGATTTTTGCGTGAGCGAGGCGCAAACCACAGCGGAGAGACCTAATGACCTGATGATAAAGAGTCAGCGCTCTTACCCATTAGGACACAACAGTTTTCAATTTATGAGGCGTTTACACTACAGTAAAAATGAACACAGAAAACATTCATCTTTCATACTGCGTTGTAAAGTGCATAAGATGCAAATCATAATGATTCCAACCGGATCAAAATCATACTTTACGATCGCTATAGAGTTGTCGCTCCTTGTACAAAGAACATGCATTTCGTAATATGCTTCAAAGTTTGTGTACGAAATTGCAAGAAAAAATACATTCACATGAACAAATATAGGAATAGGTAAATTTCGCGGAGAAACACCGTAAACGTCTTCACCTGTACTTATTGTCTTTCTCCGAAAAAAAGCCATTTTCGCGGAGAAATTTCGCGGCGTTTCGCGGAGAAATTAACCGCTTTGAAACGCGATTTTTTTTTCTTCTCGGAGAAATCTCTCGTTTGTTCTCCGAGAAAAAAATCTATTACCGCGGAGAAAAAAATATTGGTTTTTACCGGTAGCTGGTCTGTAATTTTAAACAAAGCGAGACGGGCCTCCGTGGCCTAGTGGATAAGAGCGCTTACTCTTAATCATTAGGTCTCTCATCACCGTAGGTTCGAGCCTCGCTCGGGCCACGTGTGAGACGCCAGGTCCTCTAACGGAAGGTCAGGTGGTTTTTCTCCGGGTACTCCGGTTTTCGCCCACCTCTGATTAACGATCGGCTTGATATGAGTGAAATAATCTTGAAAGGGCCCTAAACCAAAACCCCAAAAAAAAAAAAAAAAAAAAAAAAAAAAACAAAGCGAGATTTAGATTAGATAGGTGTTCAGCACTATAATGCTATTATCCAGGTTATCCCGTATTTACTGGGTTACAATGCAGTGACTATTTTATTGATTAATCTTCAATAAAGTGTCGTATTGGCCTTGTTTTTCCAAGTTGGTCCTTATTTTCTTGTATTAGCCCTTTTTCAGTTTTGGCCCCACTTTTTGGCTCACCTGACCGAAATTCATGGTGAGCTTTTGTGACTGTGAGATGTCCGGCGGCGTCGTGCGTGCGTAAACTTTTGTCGTGAACATTATAGAGGCCACAGTTTTAGGCCAATTATCATCAAACTCGGTCAGAACGATTATCATGACACTATCTTGGTCAGGTTTGAATATTGGTCATGTCGAGTCAAAATGTTGGTTTGTAAGTCAAATCATAGAACAACCTTTTTAACACACTAAAGGCCTCAGTTTTGCTCCGATCATCATCAAACTTGCTCAGTTCGAATATGGGTCATGTCGGGTCAAACATGAGGTCAGTAGGTCAAATCATATATAACATTGTGAACACACTAGAGGCCATAGTTTCGGTCCGCGAATCATCAATTTTGCTCCGATTGATCATCTTGACTATATCTTGGCCAAGTTCGAATATGGGTCATGTCAGGTCAGTAGGTCAAATCAAAGAAAAACCTTTCGAACACACTGGATGCCTCAGCTTTTGTCCGATAATCCTCGATCTTGCTCAGAATGATAATCTTGAAAATATCTCGATCATGTTTGAATATGGGTCATGGCGGGTCAACAAGAAGGTCAGCAGGTCAAATTATTGAAAACCCTTGAGATAGAGCCCTCATATTTGACAAGTATGTTCCTTGTGACAAGGGACAAGGGCTTCCCATCCATACAAACATTTTGACTTGTGACCTTGACCTTTGACCTACTTTGTCATAATCCTTTATCAATATAAGATAGAGCCTTCATATTTGGGATGTTGGTTCCTTGTGACAAGGGCTTCCCACTCATGCAAAAAATCTGACCTGTGACTTTGACCTGTGACCTTCTTGATCATCAGTTTTGGGATTGTTTTAGATAGATTCTTCATTTTGGCATGTATGTCCTTTGTTACAAGGGGTTCCCAACCATACAAAAATTTTGACTTGTGACCTTTAAAATTTGCCTTCGGCCTACTTTGTCATTATGTTTTAACCATTTGAGATACAGCCTTCATATTTGGCATGTAGGCTTCTCATACAAAAATATTGACCTGTGACCTACTTTGATCATTGTTTGATACAATTGACATAGAGCCTCCATATTTGGCATGTAATAGCTCTTTGTGACAAGGACTTCCCACACATAGAAAAAGTTTGACAAAATTTGGCCAACTTTGACTTTACTTAATAACCATTTGCGATAGAGCCTTCATATCGGAATGTAGGTTCCTTGTGACAAGGGCTTTCCACTCATACAAAACTATTCTGACCCCTGACCTTGGCCTTGACCTGTGACCTGCTTTATCTTATGAACCATTTGAGATAGAGCCTTTATATTTTGCTTGTGTGTTCATCGGTACGAAGACTTCCTACCCATACGACCTGTGACCTTGACCTGTGATCTACTTTATCATAGCGTGTCTTTTTGGGTGGAGTAAGTTAATTGTATCAATTCCTGATTTTTGTTTTACTTCTACTTTTAACCATTTTAACCTTCATATTCAGCATGTATGTTCCTCCTGATAAGGGCCTTGACATTGACCTTTGACATATTTTGTCATAACTTATGAATCATTCGGGATAGAGCCTTGGCATGCAGTTTCCTCTTGACAAGATGTTCCCACTCATAAAAAATTAACTCTGACCTTGGGCTACTTTATCATAATTTTATAACCATTGAGGTTGAGCCTTGATATTTGGCATGTGGGTTTCTTGTGACAAGTGTACACCCCTTCCACCCAGTAACAAGAGCTAAACATATACAACCCTTATTATGACTTCTACTCCTAAATATATGAAATAATTTCACAGAAATGTTTCAAGGGTCACTGTCAACCAAAATTGCTGAAACAATCCACTCCACCTTGCATTACATTTTAGTTCTACAATAAGGATCAGGTGAGCAATCCAGTGCCATCATGGCCCTCATGTTCATTATTGGTACTGTTTGTCATCTTGATAGTGCAGGCAGTTTTGGCTATGCTATACTGTTGTAGTTGATTAATAATCAAACTTTTTAACCTTCTGAAAATTCAGGGAATGACTGTTCTTAGACAACTAATTACACTAGATCAAAGCATCGGTCTGCATACAAGTGGGCATCTAGAGATATCCAGCAGTGGCTTGGGGTGGATTGCTTAGGCAAAGATGACGTGTATCTCTCGTCTCCGGGGCGTCAAGATGATGTTGGCTTACAGCTGCACAAAGCCTGCTGTCCTTCGGGCAAGTAATGGTAGTGGGGGGGGGGGGGTTGTTGTAAAGTCTTTTTTTTTTCTACACATCCATTCATTTTCATTACACACCCGTGGGACAAAGTGCATGTTTTCACATCTTCAAAAAGGCCATTTTTCTGATGAAAATCTGTGATATTTTTCTTACAAATACTGCAAACATGGGTTGTGGGTGCTCGTTAGAATCGCCTCATTGAGGCGGTTTTAACGAGTACCCACAACCTATGTCTTGGAGCAAAAATAAGAAAAATAATGTATACCCCCTTAAATCCGAGTTTACCCTTTATAAAGTGGGGTATAGGGGTGGGGTCTTCATTTCACAGACTTGTTCATCTGATGTCTTCCCTGTCCCTCCATTTTTATCTCCTGTACTATCTCTTCTCTCACTTTTCTGAAAACCTGTGGCAGAGTTCATAAAGAAGACGTACCTAAATAGAAGTGGAGGCAATTATCAGGAATCGATACAATTTACCCAAACATGTTATAACTAGACCCTAATGGAAACAGCGGATTGCCAAGGAGGAGTTTTGTAATTTATTCTGTTTCTACAAATCCATTCATTTTCTGCTTTCTTCTCTGTCCCACCCTTAATATCTCTTCTTATATCTCTTCTATCCCTTTTCTGCAAACCTGGTGCTGAATGCAAAAAGGGGGCATATTTTGCGCCGGCGAAATCTACGACCGTAGCCGCAATTAACAGTAGTGAAGGCAATGATCAGAAATCGATAAGTTAACCAACACTTCCACCAGAGACACCAAAGGAAAGAAACACAAACATGAAATGACTAGACCTTAATCGAAATGGCGGAAAACCAAAAGGACACATACATTCCTACAAAATGGCCAATTGGTCAACCAAAACAAAAAGATATAAGCGATGCACACATTCAAAGACGAACTTTAATAAAAAAAGAGAGCCGTGAGGGTCCTGGATCGCTCACCTAACCCATACTGTACGAATGGTATGGTAGGTAATATAGTAAGGTGGAGTGAAGGGTTTGAGCAATGGGAAATTCTATCAAAATCAACCTAGCTGTTTTTTGCTAGGTCATGTTAGGGATATTTTTAACCCTGGTGTCTCTCATGTTCATTTAAGCAAAATAACCGATCCTTAAGACATAACAATGTTTTTTTTTTTTCTAAAAATAGCCACAGTGACATTGACCTACAGCCAAGAACCCCGAATGTTGATCTTGCTTGAGAATAATATTATACCTTATATTTTCGTGAAGTAACTTCAAAATTCATTGATAAATCTAGGTGCTAGCTAGAGCCATGAAACAATGTTTCTAAAATAGCCACAGTGACCTTGACTTAAGCTCAGGACCCTGAAAGTCGAATTTGCTTCATATATTATCAGAACCAACATTTATATGAAGCTACATTAAAATCCATCTATAAATGTAGGCGCTAGAGCGTTATGTCAAAGTTTTTTTTCTATAAAATAGCCACAGTGACCTGGACCTCAAGCCCAGAATCATGAAATTCAAACTTGCTTGAGATATTATCGTACCCAACATTTGTGTAAAGTTACATAAAATCCTTTGATAAATGTGGCGCTAGAGTGAAGACAAAGAATTTTTGAAAATAGCCACTGTATCTTGGACCCTGAAAGTTTAACTTGCTGGAGATATTATCATATCCCACATTTGTGTGAAGTGACATTAAAATCAATCAATAATGTAGGGGCTACAGTGAAGACAAATCTTTTCTAAAAATCGCCGCAAGAACCTTGTTTTTGAGCCCAACACCCTAAACGTCTGATTTGCTTGCAAATGAAAGACATGGGCCTTGTGGTTTCAGAGAAGAAGGTTTTCAATATATAAGTCCATGTAAAATCGTGGGCCCTTGGAGCACCGTTAGCCTTTGAACCTTCATAGTAGAGATCCACCAGATGAAGCTTCATGTCAAATATCAATGAACTGGGCCTTCCGGTTTCAGACAAGAATATCTTTAAAGGTATAAGTCTATGTAAAACCAGAGGGACCCGGGATGGGGCCATTTTGGCCACAGAGCTATACTTTGAACAATCTTGGTAGAGGTCCGCTAGATGAAGCTTCATACCTTAAACCAAAGACTTAGGACTTGTGTTTTCAAACGAGAGAATTTTTAAAGGGTTTCCCTATATAAGTCTATGTAAAACCAGTGGGGCCTTTGGCGGGGCCAGTTTTTGCCACAGGGCTATAATATGAACAATCATAGAGGTCCACCAGATTAAGCTTCACACCAAATATCAAAGACCTGGGCCTTTTCGTATCAGACAAAAATAATTTTAAAGATTTTCTCTATATAAGTCTATGTAAAACCGATGGACCCCGGAACGAGGCCGTTTTTGGCCTCATGGCTAAACGTTGAACAATCGTGGTAGAGTTTCGCTAGATGAAGTTTCGTACCAAATACCAAAGACCTGGGCCTTCTGGTATAAGATTTTTAGAGGTTTTCCTTATATAAGATTATGTAAAACCAGGGGCCCTGATGCGGGGGCATTTTGGCACCAGAGCAATAATTTAAACAATCTTGATAGAGGTCCTGTAGATGAAGCATCATAGCAAACATCAAAATAGAAGTGAAGACAATGGTCACGAACCGATGATAGACCGCGGCCTTCTGGTTTCAACCGTGAAATTTTTTAAGGGTTTCCCCATATAAGACCATCAAAAAAAAAGTGACACCAGGGGCGGGTTCGTTCTTAGTATAGATCCACTAGATGAAGCTACATACCAAATATCAAAGGCCTGGGCCTTCTGGTTTCAGACAAGAGGATTTTTAAAGGTTTTACCAATATAAGGCCATGCTAAACCGGTGGACCCTGGGCGGGGTCATTTGTTTTTGGCCCCAGGGCTATATTTTGAACAATCTTGGTAGAGGTCCACTTGATGATGCTTCATACCAAATATCAAAGTGCTGGGCCTCCTGGTTTCAGACGAGAAGATTGTTAAAGGTTTTCTCTATACAAGTCTATGTAAAACCGATGGGCCCCGGCGTGGGGGTATTTTTGGCCTCAGGTCTGTAATTTGAATAGTCTTGGTAGAGGTCAACCAGTTGAAGTTTCATACCAAATAACAAAGGCTTCAGAAAAGATTTGTTTTTAATTTTCAGTGAAAAATAATATATCTTTGACCTAAATGTGCAACTGACCGGAACCATTTGAACATCTTTGAAAGGGGACCATCTAGAGATCATTCCCATGAAGTTTGGTAAAAATCCGATCAGTGGTTTATTAGGAGATGTCGTTTGAAGAAATTGTTAGTGGAGGTACACACACACGCACGCACGCACACGCACGAACGCACTGACGATGGACGAAAAGTGATTACAAAAGTCCATCTTGTCACTACGTGACAGGTGAGCTAATAAAACGCTATAAACGAACCGCCTTGGAAAGGTCACTGAAAAGCATTTCAATTGGGTGAGCGCTCTGTCTCTGGTCGGGTCCATCTGAGTCTAACTGTTGGTTTTCTTTTGCTCCAGCATTTCAGTGTTTTCTAGCTGTCGAGTCCAAACCGTTGTTTCATCTCTGTGGCTGTTTGATTTTTGTGTTCTCGGATCTGTTGCACTGATGAGGTAGGAAGCCTTCATGTGGACTGAAAATAATATTTGTCTAAGTCGCGACAAGAGTTAGGGCGTGGATTGCGGTTTCGTAAAATCGATTTAAGCCTCCCCCACAACCCCAGTGAAATTATTTTCACTAACCGTTCCAAAGCGTCCTTCTCTTGCGGTTTATTTTGTTACAGGTTGTCTTTGAATTGGTGTATCGCTGATAACAATATCTGTTTTGTTTTGAATATCTAATTGGCCATTTTGTGGGAAAGTAACTTTCGTCTTCGTTTTCCACTATTGGTGTTTCCATTAGGGTCTAGTTATTTCAAGTTTGTGTTTCTTTGCCGTTGGTGTCTAGGAGGTATGAATCCATTCTATCGACTCCTTCGTCTTCTCTTCTCATTACGATAACACACCCGTGCGACATAGTGCATTTTTTCACATCTCCAAAAAGGGTACTTTTCTGACGAAAATCGATGATATTTTCCTTATTTATAAATTAAACATAAGTTTTGGGTGCTCGTTAGATCCGCCTCATTGAGGCGGTTCTAAAGAGTACCCACAACCTATGTCTAGGAGCAGAAATAAGGAAAATAATGTAGACACCCGTAAACCCCTCGTTTCTCAATATAAAGTGGGGTATAGGGGGGTCTTTATTAAACGGACTTCTTAGCGTGATGTATGTTTTCGTCTGCTTAATGCACTCGGACCCCGGTGTGTATGTAATGTACACCTGCCAGTAATGGTCAAATGCGACAGATCGCAGTAATAATAGAAAGAAAGAAAGTGTAGAAGATCAGTGGATAAACGCATGATTCAGTTATATTAAGGGCAGATATATTTGTCTTTATAGAAATAAAGAAACAAGTAAACCATATTATAATGACTGTCAATGATCTCCGTTAATACGTATGCAGGAAACTGTTTGTAACTAATAGCTGAAACGTTAAATCGCCTAGAAAAAATCTATAGCATTCGACAGTAAAATGTCTTGCTTTGCACTTGTGTCGTCTACTCGGCAGAAGGAAACGTCTGCTGAGCAGGTTGTTCACATGATATCAAGCCAGGCCTTATTTTTTTCTGAAAACACACACACACACACACACATAACATTAACTGAAAAAAAAAAAAACAACAACAAATATAATAAAAATAAACAATAAAAATGCCTTCTGTTACGAGGGCTGATAGACATGTTGTGGGCCTCATATTAAAGGAGGTATGCAGGGATGCTCTTTGTACGTCCTACTATTCTCTGACTATATAAGGTCGTATACCCAAGGACTGGTCTCATTTGGTCAGTTTATATCGACGAGGTAGCACTCAAAAGTAAACAAGACAAGCAACTTTTGAAAATGGACAAAACTGGAGAAATGGCAGTGATCCAATATTTGTATAAAATGGTTTATCACCTAAATATATCCATAATGATATGATAGCAACACTAGGGAAAGACGCCTCTTCATATGCTTCAGTGAAAGGTGGGTGGCGGAATGTAAGCGTGGCAAACAGAGCCTTGAGGATGATACCCATCCGAAAGACCTGTCAATGTTGCAACCCCAGACATGTTCAATAAAGTCCATGATATTGTTATGACTGACAGATGAGTCACAGAAAGATATATAGCCAGTAGAGTTGGCATTCCACAGGAAAAAATACATTTTATCCCGACAGAGGATCTTGCATTGAGAAAGCTTTCGGCCCGATGGGTACCAAG
Organism: Lucinisca nassula; assembly: GCA_963580285.1. Lineage (NCBI taxonomy): Eukaryota > Metazoa > Mollusca > Bivalvia > Lucinida > Lucinidae > Lucinisca > Lucinisca nassula. Next base: position 55,034,050 of record OY757010.1, read on the forward strand.
ACTTCTGACAATTGATCCGAAGCACATCAGACGCATATTATCGCGTACTAATCTTTACCCTTTTGCCAACTTTCTTCAGCAATTTGTCACTATGGAAGAAACATGGGCCCATCACTTTACCCCAGGGACCAAACAATAATCGAAACAATGGAAGCACCCTGGCTAACCCTTGCCAAAGAAGACAAAGACTGTTCCGTTAGCTGGGAAGATTATGGCCTCGGTTTTTTGGAATGCAGATGGTATTCTTCTGATAGTGTATTTCCAAAAGGGACAAACAATCAATGAAACACATTATGCTTCACTTTTGACGCAGTTACGGGAACACAGTGAACTTAAGCGTCGCTGAAAGATTACTAAAGGTGTGTTGTTCCATTAGGACAACGCTCCTGTTCCTGATATTGCTGCCATTCATGATTGTGGCTTTAAATTGATCGAGCATCCGCCTTATACACCTGATCTCGCTCCATCAAACTTTCATCTTTTTCCAAAACTGAAAACGGCTTTTTCAGGCACTCACTTTCAGTCCGATGATGACGTCATATATGCAGTGAATGCTTTTCTGTACAGCCAAGAAAAGGGGTTCTATAAAGGTAACATGAAGGCCCTTAACACCGCTGGCAAAAGTGTATAGATACTGAAGAGGATTATGTTGAATACAGTAGAACTTCGATGGCTCGAACACCGATGGCTCGTTTACCATGGATGTGTCGAACCCATTCTTGAGCCCCTAGCGAAATCCTCTACATAAGAAATAGTGGGGGATAATTAAGGATATTTTAGTCTTTCATCTTGCAAATGTATGGTGTGTGTACTCATTAGAATCGCCTCGATGAGGCGATTCTAATTAGTTCACACAGTATACTTTTTCATTATAGAACACCGAAAAGATGTCTAAAAGTATCTCGTTATGCCTCCTGGCAGTAACCCTCAGTGGCTCGAACTACCCTTGTCTCGAACAGATTTTCGAGGTCCCAAAGGTGTTCGAGCCATTGAAGTTCGACTGTAATAATAAAATATGTCCTACAAAATTCAAATCCTTCAACATGAGGCTCACAGCATATCACTATCAATCAGCCCTCGTAGTGGTGATTGGTGGTTTAAGAGTCAGAAAACGTTGTTGTTTTACAAAAGATACAATTTCAGTAATTACATGTTTTGGTTTTTTATTTTATTCCCAATAAAAGTGAAACAAAACTACCAATGTTGCCTTCGGAGACAAAGCACATTGTGTGTCGAAAGACAACAAGTAGGACGTGAACAAGTTGTCTAAGAAATTGTTATATTATTATCAATTATGAGGCATTTTATTCTTTTCTTGGATGCAGTGTTTGTCGCCTTGTGTTGTGCAGAATGTTTGCCAATCGTTGATGCTGTAACGAAGGGTATTCAAGTTACCTGTTGGCAGATAACTTATGAAGAATCTGTGTACAGTTGCTATTTCCCGAAAGGCTATAAAAGGACAAATGATGAACGAACGGGTTTTACCTGTAAGGCATATGCTGCCGTTCCTGACTTTGGAGCTAAACCTACAGATGATTGGAAGCGTTTACTGATGTGTACCGTCGTTGACGTTCCCAAACGGACACAAACTATTAAGCGTTTATTGTGTAATGAAACAATGTCTTATGAAAAACGAAGAACGGAGGGAAAGGGATATGTCGACGATGAGTCACCAATATACCACTACTGTACTAAAATCGAATTAGTAACAGACGCCTCTGTTTTTAAGACGGTGGGATCAGTTTCACAAAACAAAATCAAATAATTTGCTTAAACTTTTACGCTTACAAAACTAAAACATCTCTCATATCTAATGACCTTACTTTAACTGCTTTTAAAATGATAAACTGTTTGATTGATTGATTGACGGATTGGTGTTTAACGGCACGTCAATCCTCGTTGGTTATTTTGTGTCAGTCATTATTTGTCGTTTCCCTGATAAAGGTGGTGGGAGTAGGTAGTATAGATAGAAGAGGAGAGGAAAGTGAGAGACAATGGAGAAAGGGTGAAATGAATAGTAGTGTGGAAGCAGAAGAAATAACAACACTCCTCCCCCTCTACCTGTACCTGCCGTTATAATGACTCATTGTTCAGCTGTTGGTCAGTCCGTATAGAAATCATGGCGATTGTTGAATATTCATGAAATCAGGAGCTTTAAACCATCACAGTTAGTTTGTTTTACTGCTAACCACACACATGCGGGTTTATTTATGTTTTTGGGTCGATTATTTATCAATCGACCATAACCAATCAACCCAACGTTATAAAGCGCAGTAACCTTTTCAAAGCTGAAGTCCATGTGACTTACACAGATAATTGCAAAAAATAGACGCGCTTTTCTTGTCGATACGTTGCAAAATCTGGACTGTAATCATTGGTCTGGCTTGGCAAACATGGTAGCTGCAGATCAGACGCCGCGTTGGCGCCTCAGAACGCGGCGTCTCATCAGAGTCTACACTCTTTGCTTAAAAACGGAAAAGCAGGTTTGTAAACGAAGAAGTGCAATCCTCAGTCAAGACCTGTATACAAATTGGTTAGCTACGCCCAGTAAAGATGTCCTTAACGACCTCGTGCTTTCTAACGGCGCAATATTGACATGTTTATAAAACAATCGAGAATAAAATGCATTTTTAATGTCATGTGCTAAACAGAATCTTACATTGGTGTTCATGTATTATTAGATTTATTAATTTCCTGTGCTCGTTTATAAGTTTAATAAGACATGGACACTCGTGAAAGATCCTCTATTAATTTATATTTCATACATCATGTGAACAAGTCCGTGAAATAGAGACCCCTTTAAACCCCACTTATATAGAGAAAACTGGGATTTATTGGGGATAAACGTTATTTTCCTTATTTCTGCTCCAAGACATAGGTTGTAGGTACTCGTTAGAACCGCCTAGACATAGGTTGTGGGTACTCGTTAGAACCGCCTCAATAAGGCGGTTCTAGCGAGCACCCAAAACCTATGTTTGGAGTATAAATAAGAAAAATATCACAAATTTTCATCCGAAAAAAAACAACCTTTTTTGAGGTTTGAAAAATTTCATATATCACACGGATGTGTTATCGTAATGAATAAAAAGACTACTTTTACGGATATAGAACGAGTCACTGAAGTACACAGGCGTGTTACCGTAATGTAATGACGACATCCCGAAAACATGCCTTTAATTTTGACCCCCTTGAACCCCACTTTTGTATAGTTAAACTGGGGATTGCAGTGGTTAACCTTATTTTTCTTATTTCTGCTCTAAAATATAGATTGTGTGTACGCGTTAAAACCGCCACAATCTATATTTTGAGCAGAAATAAGAATAATATCAATTTTTTTCATCCTAAAAATGTTCATGTTTTCGGTGATAAAGTTTACAAAGTATTTGTATAGGCGTGTTTTCGTAATGAAACGTTCCTTACATGGTTTAATCAGCTGAAACATCACAAAACACGCCTATATAATTCTGACCACCTTGAATCCCACTTTTGTGTGGCAAAAATGTGGGTTAAGGGGTAGATTAAATATAGATTGTGGGTACTCGTCATACTCCGCCTCGGAGAGACGATTCTTACGTCTACCTTTACTCATATTTGGAGTAGAGATTAGAAAAAAATCACACATTTTTTCAGTGTTTTTTTTTTCAGTGTATTTAAATGGGCGTGTTCTTAATGCTTAATAATAGCACCATGCTGGGCAGGTGTCAGTTTGTGGCGAAAGAATATGCACTGAACTGGCTAACAGCTTACGTATATTAAAGCCTGTCCAGGAAAGTGTGGATAGGTAAACTGACCGGCTCCATCACGCCTATATAATTTTGACCCCCTTGAACCCCACTTTTATATAGTAAAACTGGGGTTTCCGGGGGGGGGGTATTCCTTATTTTTCTTATTTCTGTTTTAAAATATAGATTTTGGGTACCCGTTAGAATCGCCTCGATGAGGCGGTTCTAACGAGTGCCCATAATTTATATTTTGAGCAGAAATAAGAAAAAATATCACAACTTTTCATCATAAAATTTTCATTTTTTCGGCTATAAAGGTGGCAATGTATTTGTATAGGCGTGTTTGCGTAATGCAAAAATCACCTAAAATAGTGTTGACTGGGCCGTAAAATTCCAATACAAACAAACAAAACAAACAAACAAATGTTAATTAAGTATATTTTATATTTTTTGAAGGGGAATGAATAAACCTTCATGGGCGGAAACTCCTACAATTTGAAACCTACTTTTGTCTTTCATGCCAAAACGGTACCCACCCATCGGTGCTTGGATAAAGAGATTGGGCTGAATGATGCTTCCACGTAGAGTTGAAACCAACCGCACATGAGTATTGGTAAACCGCTTACGAGATCTAAGCATGTCGAGGTAAAGCCATAGCGCAAAGTTAACTAAGGGAAGTCTTTTTATCTTTTATTAAATAGAGTAATTGTCATTCGTAGTCATTTCGTATGAAATTTAGAAACACACTTTTAGCGAGTTTCATAATATTTCATAAGAATTGACCACGATTGTAAGATTCTGTTGAACATACACGTATTACGATTTTAGGTCCGAAATTTAAATAGATAGCAAAGTGTTTTTAGGACAGCGTTATGACGTTTCGGCAAGTAACCATGCGTTATTACACGTGTGATCATATTTTATCCACTAAATAACAGCGACGTTATATGATAAATAAGTGTATGTAGTTTGTAGGCGTTACAATTACCTCGACGGCCCCCGCCCATAGGGGCTTGAAGAAATATATGGGCTGCCTGATGCTTCCACGCAGAGCTGAATCCGGCCCGCACACTAGTACTGGTAAACCGCTTAGAGGATCTAAGCCTGTCCAGGAACCGCGGTGCGAGGCGGACCGTCCATGCTAATAAACCCTATTGGTTTCATGGGCGACAGAGCTTGAGATGTCATTTCATCTCAATGTCGGGTAAAAGTCCCTCCAAAATGACCTGTACAGTGTTGACAGGGACATTAAACCTCAAATCAAACAAACAAAACAAAACAATTACCTCGTATAGGCGGTTGTGGTTACTACAATGTCCTTTTTGCCACTTCGCTGATATTCATATATTAAGGATAATTAGTGTCTGTGCGTGTGTGTGTGCGTGCGTGCTTGTGTGCGTGCGTGCGCGCGCGCGTGTGTGTGTGTTCAGATTTGTATCTCGCAATTTTATTTGTGTTGTTTGAATTGAGGTTGAAAGCCCCGTCAACATTATTTTGGTCATTTTTGAGACGTTGCTTCCAATTTTGTGGGATTTTTACCCGGCACGAGATGAAATGACATTTCAAGCCTTGTTTCCCAATGAAACCAATAGGACTTGTATGCACAGCTGCTGGTCAGTCCGACATACACCATTTTGCCTATGCAGGCTTAGTCTTTCTAAGCGGTTTACCAGTACTCATTTGCGGTCAATTTCAGCTCTGCGTGGAAGCACCATGCAGTCCAATCTACAGACCAGCAACCGGTAAAAACCCATTTTTATGTTTCGCGGAGAAACGGACTAACAGGAATCGGTTATTTTCTCCGCGAAACCGCAAGAAAAAATAAAAAGAGCGAACCATTTCTCGCTGAAAATTCTCCCGGTTTCGCGGAGAAAATTCGCGGAGATTCTCGGAGAAAATTTGATCGATTGCTTTCATTGAAAATAAAATTACCCGCGTTTTGCGGAGAAAAAAACAACTGGGCTTACGTGAAAGTAAAAGTCAAATGTCCGGCTTATTATCGGGATCATTATGGATAGAGCCTTTGCATGTAGTTTCCTCTTGACAAGATGTTCCCGCTCATAAAAAAATTAACTCTGACCTTTGGCTACTTTATCATAATTTTTTAACCATTGGGGTTGAGCCTTCATATTTGGCATGTGGGTTTCTTGTGACAAGTGTACACCCCTTCCACCCAGTCACAAGAGCTAAACATATACAACCTTTAATATGACTTCTACTCCTAAATATATGAAATAATTTCACAGAAATGTTTCAAGGGTCACTGTCAACCAAAATTGCTGAAACAATCCACTCCACCTTGCATTACATTTTATTTCTACAATAAGGATCAGGTGAGCAATCCAGTGCCATCATGACCCTCATGTTCATTATTGGTACTGTTTGTCATCTGGATAGTGCAGGCAGTTTTGGCTTTGCTATACTGTTGTAGTTGATTAATAATTGAACAATTGAACATTTTAACCTTCTGAAAATTCAGGAAATGACTGTTCTTAGACAACTAATTACACTAGATCATAGCATTGGTCTGCCTACCAGTGGGCATCTAGAGATATCCAGCAGTGGCTTGGGGTGGTTTGCTTAGGCAAAGATGACGTGTACCTCTCGTCTCCGGGGCGTCAAGTTGATATTGGCTTACAGCTGCACAAAGCCTGCAGTCCTTCGGGCAAGTAATGGTAGAGGGGGTGGTGTTGTAAAGTCTTTTTTTTTTGTTCTACAAATCCATTCATTTTCATTACACACCCGTTGGACAAAGTGCATGTTTTCACATCTTCAAAAAGGCCATTTTTCTGATGAAAATCTGTGATAGTTTTCTTACAAATACTGCAAACATAGGTTGTGGGTGCTCGTTAGAATCGCCTCATTGAGGCGGTTCTAACGAGTACCCACAACCTATGTCTTGGAACAAAAATAAGAAAAATAATGTATACCCCCTTAAACCTGAGTTTTCTCTTTATAAAGTGCGATATAGGGGGCGGGGTCTTCATTTCACGGACTTGTTCACCAGATGTCTTCCCTGTCCCTCCATTTTTATCTCCTGTTCTATCTCTTCTCTCACTTTTCTGAATAGCCCCCGCCCATAGGGGCTTGAAGAAATATATGGGCTGCATGATGCTTCCACGCAGAGCTGAATCTGGCCCGCACACTAGTACTGGTAAACCGCTTAGAGGGTCTAAGCCTGTTCAGTAACCGTGGTGCGAGACGGACCGTCCATGCTAATAAACTCTTGGTTTCATTTGGCGAGAGGGCTTGAGATGTCATTTCATCTCAATGTCGGGTAAAAGTCCCACAAAATTGGAAGCAACGTCTTCAAAATGACCTTTACAGTATTTACGGGGACATCAAACAAAAACTTTTCTGAAAACCTGTGGCAGAGTTCATAAAGACGACGTAACTAAATAGAAGTGACGGCAATTATCAGGAAGCGATACAATTTACCCAAACATGAAATAACTAGACCCTAATGGAAACAGCGGAAAGCCAAGGATGAGTTTTGTTATTTATTCTGTTTCTACACATCCATTCACTTTCTGCTTTCTTCTCTGCCTCCCCCCCCCCCACCCCCTTAATATCTCTTCTTATATCTCTTCTATTCCTTTTCTGCAAACCTGATGCTGAATGCAAAAAGGGGGCATAGTTTGCGCCGGCGAAATCTACGACCGTAGCCGCAATTAACAGAAGTGAAGGCAATGATCAGAAACTGATACAGTTAACCCACAGTTCCACCAGAGACACCAAAGGAAAGAAACACAAACATGAAATGACTAGACCTTAATCGAAATAGCGGAAAACCAAAATGACACATACATTCCTACAAAATGGCCAATTGGGCAACCAAAACAAAAAGATATAAGCGATACACACATTCAAAGACGAACTTTAATAAAAAAAAGAGAGCCGTGATGGCCCTGGATCGCTCACCTAATCCATACTGCACGAATGGTATGGGAGGTTATATAGTAAGGTGGAGTGAAGGGTTTGAGCAATGGGATATTCTATCAGAATCAACCTAGCTGTTTTTTTTCTAGGTCATGTTAGGAATATTTTAACCCTGGTGTCTATCATGTTCATTTGAGCAAAATAATCGATCCTTAATACATAACAATGTTTTTTTTTTTCTAAAAATAGCTACAGTGACATTGACCTACAGCCCAGAACCCCGAATATTGATCTTGCTTGAGAATAATATTATACCTAATATTTTCGTGAAGTAACTTCAAAATTCATTGATAAATCTAGGTGCTAGCTACAGCAATGTTTCTAAAAATAGCCACAGTGACCTTGACTTAAGCTCAGGACCCTGAAAGTCGAATTTGCTTCATATATTATCAGAACCAACATTTATATGAAGCTACATTAAAATCCATCTGTAAATGTAGGCGCTAGAGCGTTATCTCAAAGTTTTTTCTATAAAATAGCCACAGTGACCTGGACCTTGAGCCCAGAATCATGGGGCTACAGTGAAGACAAAGCTTTTCTAAAAATAAATATATAAGTCCATGTAAAACCGTGGGCCCTGGGCGCACCGTTAGCCTTTGAACCTTCATAGTAGAGGTCCACCAGATGAAGCTTCATGTCAAATATCAATGAACTGGGCTTTCTGGTTTCAGACAAGAATATATTTAAAGGTATTAGTCTATGTAAAACCAGAGGGACCCGGGGTGGGGCCATTTTGGCCACAGGGCTATACTTTGAACAATCTTGGTAGAGGTCGGCTAGATGAAGCTTCATACGTTAAACCAAAGACTTAGGACTTGTGTTTTCAAACGAGAGAATTTTTAAAGGGTTTCCCTATATCAGTCTATGTAAAACGAGTGGGGCCCGGGGCGGGGCCAGTTTTTGCTACAGGGCTATAATATGAACAATCATAGAGGTCCACCAGATTAAGCTTCACACCAAATATCAAAGACCTGGGCCTTTTCGTATCAGAAAAAAAATAACTTTAAAGGTTTTCCCTAAATAAGTCTATGTAAAACCGATGGACCCCGGAAAGGGGCCGTTTTTGGCCTCATGGCTAAACGTTGAACAATCGTGGTAGAGTTTCGCTAGATGAAGTTTCGTACCAAATACCAAAGACCTTGGGCCTTCTGGTATAAGATTTTTAGAGGTTTTCCTTATATAAGATTATGTAAAACCAGGGGCCCTGATGCGGGGGCATTTTGGCCCCAGGGCACTAATTTAAACAATCTTGATAGAGGTCCTGTAGATGAAGCATCATAGCAAACATCAAAATAGAAGTGAAGACAATGATCACGAACCGATGATAGACCGCGGCCTTCTGGTTTCAACCGTGAAATTTTCCCCATATAAGACCATCAAAAAAAAGTGACACCAGGGGCGGGTTCATTCTTAGTATAGATCCACTAGATGAAGCTACATACCAAATATCAAAGGCCTGGGCCTTCTGGTTTCAGACAAGAGGATTTTTAAAGGTTTTACCAATATAAGTCCCGGGCGGGGTCATTTGTTTTTGGCCCCAGGGCTATATTTTGAACAATCTTGGTAGATTTCAACTTGATGACGCTTCATACCAAATATCAAAGTGCTGGGCCTCCTGGTTTTAGACGAGAAGATTGTTAAAGGTTTTACCAATATAAGTCCATGCTAAACCGGTGGACCCCGGGTGGGGTCATTTGTTTTTGGCCCCAGGGCTATATTTTGAACAATCTTGGTAGAGGTCCACTTGATGACGCTTCATACCAAATATCAAAGTGCTGGGCCTCCTGGTTTTAGACGAGAAGATTGTTAAAGGTTTTCTCTATACAAGTCTATGTAAAACCGATGGGCCCCGGCGTGGGGGTATTTTTGGCCTCAGGTCTGTAATTTGAATAATCTTGGTAGAGGTCAACAAGGTGAAGCTTCATACCAAATAACAAAGGCTTCAGAAAAGATTTGTTTTCAATTTTCAGTGAAAAATAATATATCTTTGACCTAGATGTGCAACTGACCGGAACCATTTGAACATCTTTGAAAGGGGACTATCTAGGGATCATTCCCATGAAGTTTGGTCAAAATCCGATCCGTGGTTTATTAGGAGATGTCGTTTGAAGAAATTGTTAGTGGAGGTACACACGCACGCACGCACACGCACTAACGCACTGACGATGGACGGGTATTGATCACAAAAGTTCATCTTGTCACTACGTGACAGGTGAGCTAATAAAACGCGATAGACGAACCGCCTTGGAACGGTCACTGAAAAGCATTTCATTTGGGTGAGCGCTCTGTCTCTGGTCGGGTCCATCAGAGTCTAACTGTTGGTTTTCTTTTGCTCCAGCATTTCAGTGTTTTCTAGCTGTCGAGTCCAAGCCGTTGTTTCATCTCTGTGGCTGTTTGATTTTTGTGTTCTCGGAGCTGTTGCACTGATTAGGTAGGAAGCCTTCATGTGGACTGAAAATAATATTTGTCTAAGTCGCGACAAGAGTTAGGGCGTGGATTGCGGTTTCGTAAAATCGATTTAAGCCTCCCCCACAACCCCAGTGACCGAGGCGTCCTTCTCTTGCGGTTTATTTTGCTACAGTGTGTCTTTGAATTTGTGTATCGCTGATAACAATATCTGTTTTGTTTTGGATATCTTATTGGCCGTTTTGTGGGAAAGTAACTGTCTTCTTCGTTTTCCGCTATTGATGTTCCCATTAGGGTCTAGTTATTTCAAGTTTGTGTTTCTTTCCCGTTGGTGTCTAGGAGGTGTGAGTCAATTCTATCGACTACTTTGTCTCCTCTTCTCATTACGATAACACACCCGTGCGACATAGTGCATTTTTTCACACCTCCAAAAAGGGTACTTTTCTGACGAAAATCGATGATATTTTCCTTATTTATAAATTAAACATAAGTTGTGGGTGCTCGTTAGAACCGCCTCATTGAGGCGGTTCTAACGAGTACCCACAACCTATGTCTAGGAGCAGAAATAAGGAAAATAATGTAGACACCCGTAGACCCCTCGTTTCTCTATATAAAGTGGGGAATAGGGGGGTCTTCATTTCACGGACTTCTTAGCGTGATGTATGTTTTCGTCTGCTTAATGCACTCGGACCCCGGTGTGTATGTAATGTACACCTGCCAGTAATGGTCAAATGCGACAGATCGCAGTAATAATAGAAAGAAAGAAAGAAAGAGTAGAAGATCAATGGATAAATACGTGATTCAGTTATATTAAGGGCAGATATATATTTGTCTTAATAGAAATAAAGAAACAAGTAAACCATATTATAATGACTGTCAGTGATCTCCGTTAATACGTATGCAGGAAACTGTTTGTAACTAATAGCTGAAACGTTAAATCGCCTAGAAAAATCTATAGCATTCGACAGTAAAATGTCTTGCTTCACACTTGTGTCGTCTACTCGGCAGAATGAAACGTCTGCTGAGCAGGCTGTTCACATGGTATCAAGCAAGGCCTTATTTTTTCTGAAAACACACACACACAAATAAAATTAACTGAAAAAAAAAACAACAACAACAACAAATATAATGAAAATAAACAATAAAAATGCCTTCTGTTACGAGGGCTGATGGACATTTTGTGGGCCTCATATTAAAGGAGGTATGCAGGGATGTTCTTTTTAAGCCCTACTATTCTCTGACTATATAGGGTCGTATACCCAAGGACTGGTCTCATTTGGTCAGTTTATATCGACGAAGTAGCACTCTAAAGTAAACAAGACAAGCAACTTTTGAAAATGGACAAAACTGGAGAAATGGCAGTGATCCAATATTTGTATAAAATGGTTTATCACCTAAAGATATCCATAATGATATGATAGCAACACTAGGGAAAGACGCCTCTTCATATGCTTCAGTGAAAGGTGGGTGGCGGAATGTAAGCGTGGCAAACAGAGCCTTGAGGATGACACCCATCCGAAAGACCCGTCAATGTTGCAACCCCAGACATGTTCAATAAAGTCCATGATATTGTTATGACTGACAGATGAGTCACAGAAAGATATATAGCCAGTAGAGTTGGCATTCCACAGGAAAAAATACATTTTATCCCGACAGCGGATCTTGCAATTAGAAAGCTTTCGGTCCGATGGGTACCAAGACTTCTGACAATTGATCCGAAGCACACCAGACGCATATTATCGCGTACTAATATTTACCCTTTTTGCCAACTTTCTTCAGCAATTTGTCACTATGGAAGAAACATAGGCCCATCACTTTACCCCAGGGACCAAACAATAATCGAAACAATGGAAGCACCCTGGCTAACCCTTGCCAAAGAAGACAAAGACTGTTCCGTTAGCTGGGAAGATTATGGCCTCGGTTTTTTGGAATGCAGATGGTATTCTTTTGATAGTGTATTTCCAAAAGAGGGACAAACAATCAATGACACACATTATGCTTCACTTTTGACGCAGTTACGGGAACACAGTGAACTTAAGCGTCGCTACAGATCACTAAAGGTGTGTTGTTCCATTAGGACAACGCTCCTGTTCCTGATATTGCTGCCATTCATGACTGTGGCTTTAAATTGATGGAGCATCCACCTTATTCACCTGATCTCGCTCCATCAAACTTTCATCAATTTGCAAAACTGAAAACGGCTTTTTCAGGCACTCACTTTCAGTCCGATGATGACGTCATATATGCAATGAATGCTTTTCTGTACAGCCAAGAAAAGGGGTTCTATAAAGGTAACATGAAGGCCCTTAACACCGCTGGCAAAAGTGTATAGATACCGAAGAGGATTATGTTGAATACATGTAATAATAAAATATGTCCTACAAAATTCAAATCCTTCAACATGAGGCTCACAGCATATCAATCGGCCCTCGTAGTGGTGATTGATGGTTTAAGAGTCAGAAAACGTTGTTGTTTTACAAAAGATACAATTTCAGTAATTACATGTTTTGGTTTTTGATTTTATTCCCAATAAAAGTGAAACAAAACAATCAATGTTGCCTTCGGAGACAAAGCACATTGTGTGTGTAAAAACTATAAGTAGGACGTGATCAAGTTGTCTAAGACGTTGTAATATTATTACCAATTATGAGGCATTTTATTCTTTTCTTGGATGCAGTGTTTGTCGCCTTGTATTGTGCAGAAAGTTTGCCAATCGTAGATGCTGTAACGAAGTGTATTCAAGTTACCTGTTGGCAGATAACTTATGAAGAATCTGTGTATAGTTGCTATTTCCCGAAAAGCTATAAAAGGACAAATGATGAACGAACGGGTTTTACCTGTAAGGCATATGCTGCCGTTCCTGACTTTGGAGCTAAACCTACAGATGATTGGAAGCGTTTACTGATGTGTACCGTCGTTGACGTTCTCAAACGGGCACAAAATATTAAGCGTTTATTGTGTAATGAAACAATGTCTTATAAAAAACGAAGAACGGAGGGAAAGGGACATGTCGACGATGAGTCACCAATATACCACTACTGTACTAAAATCGAATTAGTAACAGACGCCTCTGTTTTTAAGACGGTGGGGTCAGTTTCACAAAACAAAATCAAATAATTTGCTTAAACTTTTACGCTTACAAAACTAAAACATCTCTCATATCTAATGACCTTACTTTAACTTCTTTTAAAATGATAAACTGTTTGATTGATTGATTGACTGATTGGTGTTTAACGGCACGTCAATCCTCGTTGGTTATTTTGTGTCAGTCATTATTTGTCGTTTCCCTGATAAAGGTGGTAGGAATAGGTAGAATAGATAGAAGAGGAGAGGAAAGTGAGCGACAATGGCGAAAGGGTGAAATGAATAGTAGTGTGGAAGCAGAAGAAATAACAACACTCCTCCCCCTCTTCCTGTACCTGCCGTTATAATGACTCACTGTTCAGCTGTGGGTCAGTCCGTATAGGAATCATGGCGATTGTTGAACAATCATGAAATCAGGAGCTTTAAACCATCACAGTTAGTTTGTTTCACTGCTAACCACACACATGCGGGTTTATTTATGTTTTTGGGTCGATAATTTATCAATCGACCATAACCAATCAACCCAACGTTATAAAGCGCAGTAACCTTTTCAAAGCTGAAGTCCATGTGACTTACACAGATAATTGCAGAAAATAACCGCGCTTTTCTTGTCGATACGTTGCAAAATCTGGACTGTAATCATTGGTCTGGCTTGGCAAACATGGTAGCTGCAGATCAGACGCCGCGTTGGCGCCTCAGAACGCGGCGTCTCATCAGAGTCTACACTCTTTGCTTAAAAACGGAAAAGCAGGTTTGTAAACGAAGAAGTGCAATCCTCAGTCAAGGACTGTATACAAATTGGTTAGCTACGCCCAGTAAAGATGTCCTTAACGACCTCGTGTTTTCTAACGGCGCAATATTGACATGTTTGTAAAACAATCGAGAATAAAATGCATTTTTAATGTCATGTGCTAAACAGAATCTTACATTGGTGTTCATGTATTATTAGATTTATTAATTTCCTGTGCTCGTTTATAAGTTTAATAAGACACGGACACTCGTGAAAGATCCTCTATTAATTTATATTTCATACATCATGTGAACAAGTCCGTGAAATAGAGACCCCTTTAAACCCCACTTATATAGAGAAAACTGGGATTTATTGGGGATAAACGTTATTTTCCTTATTTCTGCTCCAAGACATAGGTTGTAGGTACTCGTTAGAACCGCCTAGACAGAGGTTGTGGGTACTCGTTAGAACCGCCTCAATAAGGCGGTTCTAGCGAGCACCCAAAACCTATGTTTGGAGTATAAATAAGAAAAATATCACAAATTTTCATCCGAAAAAAAAATACCTTTTTTGAGGTTTGAAAAATTTCATATATCACACGGATGTGTTATCGTAATGAATAAAAAGACTACTTTTACGGATATAGAACGAGTCACTGAAGTACACAGGCGTGTTACCGTAATGTAATGACGACATCCCGAAAACACGCCTTTAATTTTGACCCCCTTGAACCCCACTTTTGTATAGTTAAACTGGGGATTGCAGGGGTTAACTTTATTTTTCTTATTTCTGCTCTAAATATAGATTGTGGGTACTCGTTAAAACCGCCACAATCTATATTTTTAGCAGAAATAAGAATAATATCAATTTTTTTCATCCTAAAAATGTTCATGTTTTCGGTGATAAAGTTTACAAAGTATTTGTATAGGCGTGTTTTCGTAATGAAATGTTCCTTACATGGTTTAATCAGCTGAAACATCACAAAACACGCCTATATAATTCTGACCACCTTGAATCCCACTTTTGTGTGGCAAAAATGTGGGTTAAGGGGTAGATTAAATATAGATTGTGGGTACTCTTCATACTCCGCCTCGGAGAAACGATTCTTACGTCTACCTTTACTCATATTTGGAGTAGAGATAAGAAAAAATCACACATTTTTTCAGTGTTTTTTTTTTTTTCAGTGTATTTAAATGGGCGTGTTCTTAATGCTTAATAATAGCGCCATGCTGGGCAGGTGTCAGTTTGTGGCGAAAGAATATGCACTGAACTGGCTAACAGCGTACGTATATTAAAGCCTGTCCAGGAAAGTGTGGATAGGTAAACTGACCGGCTCCATCACGAAAACACGCCTATATAATTTTGACCCCCTTGAACCCCACTTTTATATAGTAAAACTGGGGTTTCCGGGGGGGGGGGGGTATTCCTTATTTTTCTTATTTCTGCTTTAAAATATAGATTTTGGGTACCAGTTAGAATCGCCTCGATGAGGCGGTTCTAACGAGTGCCCATAATTTATATTTTGAGCAGAAATAAGAAAAATATCACAACTTTTCATCATAAAATTTTCATTTTTTCGGCTATAAAGGTGGCAATGTATTTGTATAGGCGTGTTTGCGTAATGCAAAAATCACCTAAAATAGTGTTGACTGGGCCGTAAAATTCCAATACAAACAAACAAAACAAACAAACAAATGTTAATTAAGTATATTTTATATTTTTTGAAGGGGAATGAATAAACCTTCAGGGGTGGAAACTCCTACAATTTGAAACCTACTTTTGTCTTTCATGCCAAAACGGTACCCACCCATCGGTGCTTGGATAAAGAGATTGGGCTGAATGATGCTTCCACGTAGAGTTGAAACCAACCGCACATGAGTATTGGTAAATCGCTTACGAGATCTAAGCATGTCGAGGTAAAGCCATAGCGCAAAGTTAACTAAGGGAAGTCTTTTTATCTTTTATTAAATAGAGTAATTGTCATTCGTAGTCATTTCGTATGAAATTTAGAAACACACTTTTAGCGAGTTTCATAATATTTCATAAGAATTGACCACGATTGTAAGATTCTGTTGAACATACACACATTACGATTTTAGGTCCGAAATTTAAATAGATAGCAAAGTGTTTTTAGGACAGCGTTATGACGTTTCGGCAAGTAACCATGCGTTATTACACGTGTGATCATATTTTATCCACTAAATAACAGCGACGTTATATGATAAATAAGTGTATGTAGTTTGTAGGCGTTAAAATTACCTCGACGGCCCCCGCCCATAGGGGCTTGAAGAAATATATGGGCTGCCTGATGCTTCCACGCAGAGCTGAATCCGGCCCGCACACTAGTACTGGTAAACCGCTTAGAGGATCTAAGCCTGTCCAGGAACCGCGGTGCGAGGCGGACCGTCCATGCTAATAAACCCTATTGGTTTCATGGGCGACAGAGCTTGAGATGTCATTTCATCTCAATGTCGGGTAAAAGTCCCTCCAAAATGACCTGTACAGTGTTGACAGGGACATTAAACCTCAAATCAAACAAACAAAACAAAACAATTACCTCGTTTAGGCGGTTGTGGTTACTACAATGTCCTTTTTGCCACTTCGCTGATATTCATATATTAAGGATAATTAGTGTCTGTGCGTGTGTGTGTGCGTGCGTGCTTGTGTGCGTGCGCGCGCGCGTGTGTGTGTGTTCAGATTTGTATCTCGCAATTTTATTTGTGTTGTTTGAATTGAGGTTGAAAGCCCCGTCAACATTATTTTGGTCATTTTTGAGACGTTGCTTCCAATTTTGTGGGATTTTTACCCGGCACGAGATGAAATGACATTTCAAGCCTTGTTTCCCAATGAAACCAATAGGACTTGTATGCACAGCTGCTGGTCAGTCCGATATACACCATTTTGCCTATGCAGGCTTAGTCTTTCTAAGCGGTTTACCAGTACTCATTTGCGGTCAATTTCAGCTCTGCGTGGAAGCACCATGCAGTCCAATCTACAGACCAGCAACCGGTAAAAACCCATTTTTATGTTTCGCGGAGAAACGGACTAACAGGAATCGGTTATTTTCTCCGCGAAACCGCAAGAAAAAATAAAAAGAGCGAACCATTTCTCGCTGAAATTTCTCCCGGTTTCGCGGAGAAAATTCGCGGAGATTCTCGGCGAAAATTTGATCGATTGCTTTCATTGAAAATAAAAATACCCGCGTTTTGCGGAGAAAAAAACAACTGGGCTTACGTGAAAGTAAAAGTCAAATGTCCGGCTTATTATCGGGATCATTATGGATAGAGCCTTTGCATGTAGTTTCCTCTTGACAAGATGTTCCCGCTCATAAAAAAATTAACTCTGACCTTTGGCTACTTTATCATAATTTTTTAACCATTGGGGTTGAGCCTTCATATTTGGCATGTGGGTTTCTTGTGACAAGTGTACACCCCTTCCACCCAGTCACAAGAGCTAAACATATACAACCTTTGATATGACTTCTACTCCTAAATATATGAAATAATTTCACAGAAATGTTTCAAGGGTCACTGTCAACCAAAATTTCTGAAACAATCCACTCCACCTTGCATTACATTTTATTTCTACAATAAGGATCAGGTGAGCAATCCAGTGCCATCATGACCCTCATGTTCATTATTGGTACTGTTTGTCATCTGGATAGTGCAGGCAGTTTTGGCTTTGCTATACTGTTGTAGTTGATTAATAATTGAACAATTGAACATTTTAACCTTCTGAAAATTCAGGAAATGACTGTTCTTAGACAACTAATTACACTAGATCATAGCATTGGTCTGCCTACCAGTGGGCATCTAGAGATATCCAGCAGTGGCTTGGGGTGGTTTGCTTAGGCAAAGATGACGTGTACCTCTCGTCTCCGGGGCGTCAAGTTGATATTGGCTTACAGCTGCACAAAGCCTGCAGTCCTTCGGGCAAGTAATGGTAGAGGGGGTGGTGTTGTAAAGTCTTTTTTTTTTGTTCTACAAATCCATTCATTTTCATTACACACCCGTTGGACAAAGTGCATGTTTTCACATCTTCAAAAAGGCCATTTTTCTGATGAAAATATGTGATAGTTTTCTTACAAATACTGCAAACATAGGTTGTGGGTGCTCGTTAGAATTGCCTCATTGAGGCGGTTCTAACGAGTACCCACAAACATAGGTTGTGGGTGCTCGTTAGAATCGCCTCATTGAGGCGGTTCTAACGAGTACCCACAACCTATGTCTTGGAGCAAAAATAAGAAAAATAATGTATACCCCCTTAAACCTGAGTTTTCTCTTTATAAAGTGCGATATAGGGGGCGGGGTCTTCATTTCACGGACTTGTTCACCAGATGTCTTCCCTGTCCCTCCATTTTTATCTCCTGTTCTATCTCTTCTCTCACTTTTCTGAATAGCCCCCGCCCATAGGGGCTTGAAGAAATATATGGGCTGCATGATGCTTCCACGCAGAGCTGAATCTGGCCCGCACACTAGTACTGGTAAACCGCTTAGAGGATCTAAGCCTGTCCAGTAACCGTGGTGCGAGACGGACCGTCCATGCTAATAAACTCTTGGTTTCATTTGGCGAGAGGGCTTGAGATGTCATTTCATCTCAATGTCGGGTAAAAGTCCCACAAAATTGGAAGCAACGTCTTCAAAATGACCTTTACAGTATTGACGGGGACATCAAACAAAAACTTTTCTGAAAACCTGTGTCAGAGTTCATAAAGACGACGTAACTAAATAGAAGTGACGGCAATTATCAGGAAGCGATACAATTTACCCAAACATGAAATAATTAGACCCTAATGGAAACAGCGGAAAGCCAAGGATGAGTTTTGTTATTTATTCTGTTTCTACACATCCATTCACTTTCTGCTTTCTTCTCTGCCCCCCACCCCCTTAATATCTCTTCTTATATCTCTTCTATTCCTTTTCTGCAAACCTGATGCTGAATGCAAAAAGGGGGCATAGTTTGCGCCGGCGAAATCTACGACCGTAGCCGCAATTAACAGAAGTGAAGGCAATGATCAGAAACTGATACAGTTAACCCACAGTTCCACCAGAGACACCAAAGGAAAGAAACACAAACATGAAATGACTAGACCTTAATCGAAATAGCGGAAAACCAAAAAGGAAACATACATTCCTACAAAATGGCCAATTTGGCAACCAAAACAAAAAGATATAAGCGATACACACATTCAAAGACGAACTTTAATAAAAAAAAAGAGAGCCGTGATGGCCCTGGATCGCTCACCTAATCCATACTGCACGAATGGTATGGGAGGTTATATAGTAAGGTGGAGTGAAGGGTTTGAGCAATGGGATATTCTATCAGAATCAACCTAGCTGTTTTTCACTAGGTCATGTTAGGAATATTTAACCCTGGTGTCTATCATGTTCATTTGAGCAAAATAATCGATCCTTAATACATAACAATGTTTTTTTTTTTTTTTTTCTAAAAATAGCTACAGTGACATTGACCTACAGCCCAGAACCCCGAATGTTGATCTTGCTTGAGAATAATATTATACCTAATATTTTCGTGAAGTAACTTCAAAATTCATTGATAAATCTAGGTGCTAGCTAGAGCAATGTTTCTAAAAATAGCCACAGTGACCTTGACTTAAGCTCAGGACCCTGAAAGTCGAATTTGCTTCATATATTATCAGAACCAACATTTATATGAAGCTACATTAAAATCCATCTGTAAATGTAGGCGCTAGAGCGTTATGTCAAAGTTTTTTTTCTATAAAATAGCCACAGTGACCTGGACCTTGAGCCCAGAATCATGGGGCTACAGTGAAGACAAAGCTTTTCTAAAAATAAATATATAAGTCCATGTAAAACCGTGGGCCCTGGGCGCACCGTTAGCCTTTGAACCTTGATAGTAGAGGTCCACCTGATGAAGCTTCATGTCAAATATCAATGAACTGGACCTTCTGGTTTCAGACAAGAATATATTTAAAGGTATAAGTCTATGTAAAACCAGAGGGACCCGGGGTGGGGCCATTTTGGCCACAGGGCTATACTTTGAACAATCTTGGTAGAGGTCGGCTAGATGAAGCTTCATACCTTAAACCAAAGACTTAGGACTTGTGTTTTCAAACGAGAGAATTTTTAAAGGGTTTCCCTATATCAGTCTATGTAAAACCAGTGGGGCCCGGGGCGGGGCCAGTTTTTGCTACAGGGCTATAATATGAACAATCATAGAGGTCCACCAGATTAAG
Organism: Lucinisca nassula; assembly: GCA_963580285.1. NCBI lineage: Eukaryota > Metazoa > Mollusca > Bivalvia > Lucinida > Lucinidae > Lucinisca > Lucinisca nassula. Next base: position 55,054,148 of record OY757010.1, read on the forward strand.
CTTCACACCAAATATCAAAGACCTGGGCCTTTTCGTATCAGAAAAAAATAACTTTAAAGGTTTTCCCTAAATAAGTCTATGTAAAACCGATGGACCCCGGAAAGGGGCCGTTTTTGGCCTCATGGCTAAACGTTGAACAATCGTGGTAGAGTTTCGCTAGATGAAGTTTCGTACCAAATACCAAAGACCTTGGGCCTTCTGGTATAAGATTTTTAGAGGTTTTCCTTATATAAGATTATGTAAAACCAGGGGCCCTGATGCGGGGGCATTTTGGCCCCAGGGCACTAATTTAAACAATCTTGATAGAGGTCCTGTAGATGAAGCATCATAGCAAACATCAAAATAGAAGTGAAGACAATGATCACGAACCGATGATAGACCGCGGCCTTCTGGTTTCAACCGTGAAATTTTTTAAGGGTTTCCCCATATAAGACCATAAAAAAAAAGTGACACCAGGAGCGGGTTCATTCTTAGTATAGATCCACTAGATGAAGCTACATACCAAATATCAAAGGCCTGTGCCTTCTGGTTTCAGACAAGAGAATTTTTAAAGGTTTTACCAATATAAGTCCCGGGCGGGGTCATTTGTTTTTGGCCCCAGGGCTATATTTTGAACAATCTTGGTAGATTTCCACTTGATGACGCTTCATACCAAATATCAAAGTGCTGGGCCTCCTGGTTTTAGACGAGAAGATTGTTAAAGGTTTTACCAATATAAGTCCATGCTAAACCGGTGGACCCCGGGCAGGGTCATTTGTTTTTGGCCCCAGGGCTATATTTTGAACAATCTTGGTAGAGGTCCACTTGATGACGCTTCATACCAAATATCAAAGTGCTGGGCCTCCTGGTTTTAGACGAGAAGATAGTTAAAGGTTTTCTCTATACAAGTCTATGTAAAACCGATGGGCCCCGGCGTGGGGGTATTTTTGGCCTCAGGTCTGTAATTTGAATAATCTTGGTAGAGGTCAACAAGGTGAAGCTTCATACCAAATAACAAAGGCTTCAGAAAAGATTTGTTTTCAATTTTCAGTGAAAAATAATATATCTTTGACCTAGATGTGCAACTGACCGGAACCATTTGAACATCTTTGAAAGGGGACTATCTAGGGATCATTCCCATGAAGTTTGGTCAAAATCCGATCCGTGGTTTATTAGGAGATGTCGTTTGAAGAAATTGTTAGTGGAGGTACACACGCACGCACGCACGCACACGCACTAACGCACTGACGATGGACGGGTATTGATCACAAAAGTTCATCTTGTCACTTCGTGACAGGTGAGCTAATAAAACGCGATAGACGAACCGCCTTGGAACGGTCACTGAAAAGCATTTCATTTGGGTGAGCGCTCTGTCTCTGGTCGGGTCCATCAGAGTCTAACTGTTGGTTTTCTTTTGCTCCAGCATTTCAGTGTTTTCTAGCTGTCGAGTCCAAGCCGTTGTTTCATCTCTGTGGCTGTTTGATTTTTGTGTTCTCGGAGCTGTTGCACTGATTAGGTAGGAAGCCTTCATGTGGACTGAAAATAATATTTGTCTAAGTCGCGACAAGAGTTAGGGCGTGGATTGCGGTTTCGTAAAATCGATTTAAGCCTCCCCCACAACCCAGTGACCGAGGCGTCCTTCTCTTGCGGTTTATTTTGCTACAGTGTGTCTTTGAATTTGTGTATCGCTGATAACAATATCTGTTTTGTTTTGGATATCTTATTGGCCGTTTTGTGGGAAAGTAACTGTCTTCTTCGTTTTCCGCTGTTGATGTTTCCATTAGGGTCTAGTTATTTCAAGTTTGTGTTTCTTTCCCGTTGGTGTCTAGGAGGTGTGAGTCAATTCTATCGACTGCTTTGTCTCCTCTTCTCATTACGATAACACACCCGTGCGACATAGTGCATTTTTTCACACCTCCAAAAAGGGTACTTTTCTGACGAAAATCGATGATATTTTCCTTATTTATAAATTAAACATTGAGGCGGTTCTAACGAGTACCCACAACCTATGTCTAGGAGCAGAAATAAGGAAAATAATGTAGACACCCGTAAACCCCTCGTTTCTCTATATAAAGTGGGGTATAGGGGGGTCTTCATTTCACGGACTTCTTAGCGTGATGTATGTTTTCGTCTGCTTAATGCACTCGGACCCCGGTGTGTATGTAATGTACACCTGCCAGTAATGGTCAAATGCGACAGATCGCAGTAATAATAGAAAGAAAGAAAGAGTAGAAGATCAGTGGATAAACGCATGATTCAGTTATATTAAGGGCAGATATATTTGTCTTTATAGAAATAAAGAAACAAGTAAACCATATTATAATGACTGTCAATGATCTCCGTTAATACGTATGCAGGAAACTGTTTGTAACTAATAGCTGAAACGTTAAATCGCCTAGAAAAATCTATAGCATTCGACAGTAAAATGTCTTGCTTCGCACTTGTGTCGTCTACTCGGCAGAAGGAAACGTCTGCTGAGCAGGCTGTTCACATGATATCAAGCCAGGCCTTATTTTTTTCTGAAAACACACACACACGCACAAATAAAATTAACTGAAAAAAAAAAACAAAACAACAAATATAATAAAAATAAACAATATCTTCTGTTACGAGGGCTGATAGACATGTTGTGGGCCTCATATTAAAGGAGGTATGCAGGGATGCTCTTTTTAAGTCCTACTATTCTCTGACTATATAGGGTCGTATACCCAAGGACTGGTCTCATTTGGTCAGTTTATATCGACGAGGTAGCACTCTAAAGTAAACAAGACAAGCAACTTTTGAAAATGGACAAAACTGGAGAAATGGCAGTGATCCAATATTTGTATAAAATGGTTTATCACCTAAAGATATCCGTAATGATATGATAGCAACACTAGGGAAAGACGCCTCTTCATATGCTTCAGTGAAAGGTGGGTGGCGGAATGTAAGCGTGGCAAACAGAGCCTTGAGGATGACACCCATCCGAAAGACCTGTCAATGTTGCAACCCCAGACATGTTCAATAAAGTCCATGATATTGTTATGACTGACAGATGAGTCACAGAAAGATATATAGCCAGTAGAGTTGGCATTCTACAGGAAAAAATACATTTTATCCCGACAGAGGATCTTGCAATGAGATAGCTTATGGCCCGATGGGTACCAAGACTTCTGACAACTGATCCGAAGCACACCAGACGCATATTATCGCGTACTAATCTTTACCCTTTTTGCCAACTTTCTTCAGCAATTTGTCACTATGGAAGAAACATGGGCCCATCACTTTACCCCAGGGACCAAACAAAAATCGAAACAATGGAAGCACCCTGGCTAACCCTTGCAAAAGAAGACAAAGACTGTTCCGTTAGCTGGGAAGATTATGGCCTCGGTTTTTTGGAATGCAGATGGTATTCTTCTGATAGTGTATTTCCAAAAGGGACACACAATCAATGACACACATTATGCTTCACTTTTGACGCAGTTACGGGAACACAGTGAACTTAAGCGTCCCTGAAAGATCACTAAAGGTGGGTTGTTCCATTAGGACAACGTTCCTGTTCCTGATATTGCTGCCATTCATGATTGTGGCTTTAAATTGATCAAGCATCCACCTTATTTACCTGATCTCGATCCATCAAACTTTCATCTATTTCTAAAACTGAAAACGGCTTTTTCAGGCACCCACTTTCAGTCCGATGATGACGTCATATATGCAGTGAATGCTTTTCTGTACAGCCAAGAAAAGGGGTTCTATAAAGGTAACACGAAGGCCCTTAACACCGCTGGCAAAAGTGTATAGATACTGAAGAGGATTATGTTGAATACAGGTAATAATAAAATATGTCCTACAAAATTCAAATCCTTCAATATGAGGCTCACAGCATATCAATATCAATCAGCCCTCGTAGTGGTGATTGGTGGTTTAAGAGTCAGAAAACGTTGTTGTTTTACAAAAGATACAATTTCAGTAATTACATGTTTTGGTGTTTGATTTTATTCCCAATAAAAGTGAAACAAAACAATCAATGTTGCCTTCGGAGACAAAGCACAGTGTGTCTCTAAAGACTACAAGTAGGACGTGATCAAGTTGTCTAAGAAATTGTAATATTATTACCAATTATGAGGCATTTTATTCTTTTCTTGGATGCAGTGTTTGTCGCCTTGTATTGTGCAGAATGTTTGCCAATCGTTGATGCTGTAACGAAGAGTATTCAAGTTACCTGTTTGCAGATAACTTATGAAGAATCTGTGTACAGTTGCTATTTCCCGAAAGGCTATAAAAGGACAAATGATGAACGAACGGGTTTTACCTGTAAGGCATATGCTGCCGTTCCTGACTTTGGAGCTAAACCTACAGATGATTGGAAGCGTTTACTGATGTGTACCGTCGTTGACGTTCCCAAACGGACACAAACTATTAAGCGTTTATTGTGTAATGAAACAATGTCTTATGAAAAACGAAGAACTGAGGGAAAGGGACATGTCGACGATGAGTCACCAATATACCACTACTGTACTAAAATCGTATCAGTAACAGACGCCTCTGTTTTTAAGACGGTGGGGTCAGTTTCACAAAACAAAATCAAATAATTTGCTTAAACTTTTACGCTTACAAAACTAAAACATCTCTCATATCTAATGACCTTACTTTAACTGCTTTTAAAATGATAAACTGTTTGATTGATTGACTGATTGGTGTTTAACGGCACGTCAATCCGCGTTGGTTATTTTGTGTCAGTCATTATTTGTCGTTTCCCTGATAAAGGTGGTGGGAATAGGTAGAATACAGTAGAACTTCGATGGCTCGAACACCGATGGCCCGTTTACCATGGATGTGTCGAACCCATTCTTGAGCCCCTCGCGAAATCCTGTACATATGAAATAGTGGGGGATAATTAAGAAGATTTTAGTCTTTTATCTTGCAAATGTATGTTGTGTATACTCATTAGAATCGCCTCGATGAGGCGATTCTAATGAGTACACACAGCATACATTTCATACATTTTTATTATAGAACACCGAAAAGATGACTGAAAGTATCTCGTTATGCCGCCTGACAGTAACCTCAGTGGCTCGAACTACCCCTGTCTCGAACAGATTTTCGAGGTCCCAAAGGTGTTCGAGCCATTGAAGTTCGACTGTAGATAGAAGAGGAGAGGAAAGTGAGAGACAATGGAGAAAGGGTGAAATGAATAGTAGTGTGGAAGCAGAAGAAATAACAACACTCCCCCCCCCCTCTACCTGTACCTGCCGTTATAATGACTCATTGTTCAGCTATGGGTCAGTCCGTATAGGAATCATGGCGATTGTTGAACATTCATGAAATCAGGAGCTTTACACCATCACAGTTAGTTTGTTTTACTGCTAACCACACACATGCGGGTTTATTTATGTTTTTGGGTCGATTATTTATCAATCGACCATAACCAATCAACCCAACGTTATAAAGCGCAGTAACCTTTTCAAAGCTGAAGTCCATGTGACTTACACAGATAATTGCAGAAAATAGACGCGCTTTTCTTGTCGATACGTTGCAAAATCTGGACTGTAATCATTGGTCTGGCTTGGCAAACATGGTAGCTGCAGATCAGACGCCGCGTTGGCGCCTCAGAACGCGGCGTCTCATCAGAGTCTACACTCTTTGCTTAAAAACGGAAAAGCAGGTTTGCAAACGAAGAAGTGCAATCCTCAGTCAAGGACTGTATACAAATTGGTTAGCTACGCCCAGTAAAGATGTCCTTAACGACCTCGTGCTTTCTAACGGCGCAATATTGACATGTTTATAAAACAATCGAGAATAAAATGCATTTTTAATGTCATGCGCTAAACAGAATCTTACATTGGTGTTCATGTATTATTAGATTTATTAATTTCCTGTGCTCGTTTATAAGTTTAATAAGACATGGACACTCGTGAAAGATCCTCTTTTAATTTATATTTCATACATCATGTGAACAAGTCCGTGAAATAAAGAACCCTTTAACCCCCACTTTATATAGAGAAAACTGGGATTTATGTGGGATAAACGTTATTTTCCTTATTTCTGCTCCAAGACATAGGTTGTAGGTACTCGTTAGAACCGCCTAGACATAGGTTGTGGGAACTCGTTAGAACCGCCTCAACGAGGCGGTTCTACGAGCACCCAAAACCTATGTTTGGAGTATAAATAAGAAAAATATCACAAATTTTCATCAGGAAAAAATACCTTTTTTGAGGTTTGAAAAATTTAATATATCACACGGATGTGTTATCGTAATGAATAAAAAGACTACTTTTACCGATATAGAACGAGTCACTGAAGTACACAGGTGTGTAACCGTAATGTAATGACAAAATGTTCTTTACAGGTGTGTGTGTGTGTGTGTGTGTGTGTGTGTGTGTGTGTGTATTCGGGTTTAACGTCGCTTTCAACAATTTTTGAGTCATATCACGACGGTGTCTGGTTGCGACAGGGAGCTCAATGTTCACTTTTATAGTGCTGCCTCACTGAAGCATCATGTCCCAGACACATTACATGATACCATACCCAGTCACATTATCCTGACACTGGGTCGATCAGTCCTAGCTCTACCCCGTAAATCTGAGTGCCAAGCGAGGAGCAGCTAGTACCATTCTTAACGACTTTGGTATGTCGCGGCCCGGGATCGAACCCGTTACCTCCCGTTCCCCGGAGCGGACACTCTACCAACTGAGCTATCGGGGCCGGTACAGGGGTACATGTAGTTTAATCAGCTAAAACATCACGAAAACACGCCTATATAATTCTGACCACCTTGAATCCCACTTTTGTGTAGCAAAAATGTGGGTTAAGGGGGTAGATTAAATATAGATTGTGGGTACTCGTCATACTCCGCCTCGGTGAGACGATTCTTACGTCTACCTTAACTCATATTTTGAGGAGAGATAAGAAAAAATCACACATTTTTCATCTAAAAATTTCTCTCTTTTTTTTCAGTATATTTGAAAGGGCGTGTTCGTGGTGCTTAATCATAGCGCCATGCTGGGCAGTTGTCAGTTTCTGGCGAAAGAATATGCACTGAACTGGCTAACAGCTTACGTATATTAAAGCCTGTCCAGGAAAGTGTGGATAGGTAAACTGACCGGCTCCATCACGAAAACACGCCTATATAATTTTGACCCCCTTGAACCCCACTTTTGTATAGTAAAACTGGGGTTTCCGGGGGTTTACCTTATTTTTCTTATTTCTGCTCTAAAATATAGATTTTGGGTACTCGTTAGAACCGCCTCGATGAGGCGGTTCTAACGAGTGCCCATTATCTATATTTTGAGCAGAAATTAGTAAAATATCACAATTTTTCATCATAAAATTTTAATTTTTTCGGCAATAAAGGTGGCAATGTATTTGTATAGGCGTGTTTGCGTAATGCAAAAATGGCCTAAAATAGTGTTGACTTGGCCGTTAAATTCCAATACAAACAAACAAACAAATGTTGTTTTTTTTTTGTTTTTTTTTTTGTTTTTTTTTTAATTTTTACACATTACTTTATACCTCTATTGATATTGTAAGCGCATTTACACAAAAATCTTGTATATACCCACTAGGACAAGCTTAAATAACTATACATTATGAAAACATATCTATACAAATGCATGGTAAACTTTACCGCCGAAAAATCGAAATTTTTTAGATGACAAATAGTGATATTTTTCTTATTTCTGCTCAAAATATAGTTTGTGGGTACTCATTAGAACCGCCTCGTTGAGGCGGTTCTAACGATGGTTGGTTGGTTGATTTGAGGTTTAACGTCCCCGTCAACACTGTAAAGGTCATTTTGGAGACGTTGCTTCCAGTATTGTGGGACTTTTACCCGACAATGAGATGAAATGACTTCTCAAGCCCTGTCGCCCAATGAAACCAATAGGGTTTATTATAGCATGAACGGTCAGCCTCGCACCGCGGTTCCTGGAAAGGCTTAGATCCTCTAAGCGGTTTACCAGTACTAGTATGCGGGCCGGATTCAGCTCTGCGTGGAAGCATCATGCAGCCCATATATTTCTTCAAGCCCCTGTGGGTGGGGGGCGGCGGTTCTAACGAGTACCCACAATCTATATATGAGAGTAGTGTATGAATTCGGGTTTAACGTCGCTTTCAACAATTTTTCAGTCTGTCACGGCGGTGTCTGGTTGCGACAGGGAGCTCAATGCTCACTTTTATAGTGCTGCCTCACTGAAGTATCATGTCCCTGACACATTACATGATACCACACCCAGTCACATTATCCTGACACTGGGTCGACCAGTCCTAGCTCTTCCCCGTAAATCTGAGTGCCAAGCGAGGAGCAGCTAGTACCATTTTTAACGACTTTGGTATGTCGCGGCCCGGGATCGAACCCGTGACCTCCCGTTCCCCGGAGCGAAAACTCTACCAACTGAGCTATCGGGGCCGGTTATATTTTAGAGTAGAAATAAGAAAAAAGGTTTACCCCTGTAAATCCCAGTTTTACTATATAAAAGTGGGGTTCAAGGGGGTAAAAAATATGTAGGCGAGTTTTCCTGATAGAGGTTGTTGACTTGAACCATAATTCGATTCGAAATCAGAAAAAAGCCCCAGATAACAAGTGTTAAAAGACAATTTAGGGATCTTGTCAATTTGTTATGTTTGTTTGAATTGAGGTTTTACGTCCCCATCAACATTATTTAGATCACTTTGGGGACGTTGCCTTCAACTTTGTGGGACTTTTAATGAATAGGTAAGAAGAGTCGACAAACAAATGTTAATTAAGTATAGTTTATATTTTATGAAGGGGAATGAATAAACCTTCAGGGGCGGCAACTCCTGCAAACCTACTTTTGTCTTTCATGCCAAAACGGTACCCACCCATCGGTGCTTGGATAAAGAGATTGGGCTGAATAATGCTTCCACGTAGAGTTGAAACCAACCGCGCATGAGTATTGGTAAACCGCTTACGAGATCTAAGCATGTCGAGGTAAAGCCATAGCGCAAAGTTAACTAAGGGATGTCTTTTTTATCTTTTATTAAATAGAGGAATTGTCATTCTTGGTCATTTCGTATGGAATTTAGAAACACACTTTTAGCGAGTTTCATAATATTTCATAAGAATTGACCACGATTGTAAGATTCTGTTTAACATATACGTACATTACGAAAACACACCCGTGCGACATAGTGCAATTTTTCACATATCCAAAATGGCTATTTTCCTGATGAAAATCCGTGATATTTTTCTTATAAATACTGCAAACATAGGATTTGGGTGCTTGTAAAACCGCCCCATTGAGGCGGTTCTAACGAGTACCCACAACCTATGTCTTGGGACAGAAATAAGGAAAACAATGTTTACCCCCGTAAACCCTAGTTTTCTCTATATAATGTGTGGTATAGGGGGGTCTTCATTTCACGGACTTGTTCACTAACAGTGACGTTATATGATAAATACACATTATTACTACAGTAACTTGATCTGATGTGGCGGATCACGTCGAGTGGCTGTGCCCAGAACGACCGGATCACACGAGACGAAGTCGAGTGTGATCCGGTCGTTCTGGGCACAGCCACGAGACGTGATCCGCCACATCAGATCAAGTTACTGTAGTAATAATATGTTTATTATATACATACAAAAAATAACAACAACAAAAAGGTAGTTGCAACAATTAATGAAGACATTTTGAAATTTATAACATTGGGAACATAGAACTATTTTTAAAACGCATGACGGTACTGCCTTGGTGCCGGGTTTTATCTGAAAAGCGTCTGGCGCACTAATTTTGACAGTTTTTATGAATGAAAACGAAAGTATCGATTCATGTAAACAATTGGAATTTTACTCGCTGTCACTGTCAATAACACAGATTCTTTTCCGTTTTGGAGCACTTTGAGGGTAAGTATTGTTAATTGTAATGTTACAGTTTAGTAGCTTAGCTCCATTAAATATATCGCCGGAAAATTGAGACGATTTTGATGCTGAGAAGTTCGAACTGGAAAGCGCAGCACTGATGGGTGGGGTACAAATCGGATTCTGTTTTTTGACGGCAGCTTTGTTGGTAAGTATGTCAGACATTTCATGTTGCATTTCCGTTGATGCGACAGCATAATTATTCACGCTTTGTACATTTTTATGACCTGTTAACTGTTGAATTGTTGTAGGGTGCACCCCAGCATGCAACAGCTTAGTGCATGTTGTTTTTCTTGCAGAATGATTTGTTTTCTTTCCTGGTAACTCAGCTTTGGTTGCCATGTTTCGCATGATTGATCGTATAGAATTTTCTCCCAAAGGTTGAGCTTTGTACCATGTCTTACAGTCAACCTTGCGATAATAATGAACTGCAAGATAGAATGGGCTGTCTGGATAGTCCATTTTTTCTGGTCGATGTTCCTTGTAACATTTATATGCTGCAACCGGGCAGTTTTCCTGGTCATCAGGACGTGCAAATTGTTTCGGACGGAATGCTCGATGACTATTGTCCGTGCCCGTCCTAGTTTTTGTGTCCCGTTCATTGTACTCGAGAAATTCATGGCCATTTTCATCACTTTTCAGCTGAATATCTCCCCAACGTAGCTTGTGATTTTCTGTTCCCCCTCGTAGACCAAACAACATAGTATTTTGCAGCCAAAGTTTATTTAAAAGTTGCTGTGGGCTATTCAGGCCAATACACTGTTTATTTTTCAGTGTCTGTTGCTCACTTTCAGATAATGGTTCAGCAGCATTTGGACGATTACCTTTTCCCTTTTGTTTTAATTCTTTGCGCTTTGATGCAAGAATAGCACGCGAGGTGGCAAACTCTTTGTCTGTTACCAAACTGAAGGGATATTTCTTGTCACGTAAATATCTATCAATTCCCCTATGGTAGCTTGTAAGAGTATCGGGCTCATACTCCTCACCACTTGATTTTCTGATTGACAGCAGAAATGACCCAATATAATTATCGAGCTCATTAGCTTGGATGGTGTTCACAGCTCGCAACTCATTCCTAGGGGCAAGTGCCAGCCATGTTGTAAATTGTCGCATGACGGTTTCTGTCTTGCGTAAAGTGTTTTTGTTTCTCATGGCATCAACAAATTCATTCTTTTCCTGGTTTGACATATCGATGAATGTTGGTTGCTTATTATTCTGTTCTTTTCTCATAGTGAAATTGTCACCGGCATTGTCTGTTACTATGTTTGGAACAGTTTTATTTTCAACCGGCCCCAGCTCAATAACCTCAGCACTATCAGTTCCAAGATCTGTTGCACAATGTTCATTCATCCATTGTTCCATCAGATTCAAGCCGGTGGACATTTCAGTGTCCTCCACCATCTCAAAATCACAGTTAAACAAATCATCTAAATTGATACTGTTCAAATCTTCCATTATCTTATGCTATCTCTGGTATGTAAACTAGCTATTGTCAAGAATACAAGAATATGTCAGTGGTTTTCTCTTTGACACACAGTTTTCATCATAGAACTGGAGAATATTGGTCAAATATTGTTTATTTTAAAGTTTACTTGTTGTCCATTTTCATCAGTCTGTAGAAGAATATTTTTCAGATTTTTTCCATATTTTTTTCATTTTTTTTTCAGCAAAAATCGCTAGTAAAGGTGCCGGTCAATACCGTAGCAGACGATTTCAATGGAAGAATAACGAACTGCCGACGCCGGTATCACGAGTCCGGGAATTACCAGTACCGTAAGCGAGTACCGCCATGTAACCCCGCTAATATCAAAAGTAGTCCCGGGAGTGTGATACGGAATCGGAAAACGCGAGTGCGTGATACGGGATTCTGTATTTTTGTGTCGGAAAACTGGTAGTAGACAGCAGTATTTTTTGTATGTATATAATAAATAAGTGTATGTAGTTTGTAGGCTTTACAATTACCTCGTTTAGGCGTTTGTGGTTACTACAATGTCCTTTATGCCGCCTCGCTGATATTCATATATCAAGGATAATTAGTGTGTGTGTGTGTGTGTGTGTGTGTGTGTGTGTGTGTGTGTGTGTATGTGTGTTCGTGCGCGCGTGCATGCGTGCGTGTGTGTGTGTGTGTGTTCAGATTTGTATCTTGCAATTTTGTTTGTGTTATTTGAATTGAGGTTAAAAGCCCCGTCAACATTATTTTGGTCATTTTTGAGGCGTTGCTTCCAATTTTGTGGGATTTCTACCCGGCACGAGATGAAATGACATTTCAAGCCTTGTTTCCCAATGAAACCAATAGGACTTGTATGCACTGCTGCTGGTCAGTCCGACATACAACATTTTGCCTGTGCAGGCTTATAAGAATCTGATATGGGGTTCTGTTGTAGATTGGCGTTTCCAACCCGAGGGATGACCGTGCTGAGCGAAACCGAGGCTACGCCGAGGTTCCGCTCAGCACGGTCATCCCGAGGGTTGGAAACGGCCATCTACAACAGAACCCCATATTGGATTCTTTTTCTTGCACAACACCTCCCAAACACAAACATTTCCTTTTTATTTTGTAGCAAATAGCAGAACTACAGACAGCATTTCTTTTCTTCTTTTAGATTTCATACAAAAGTCCTGTATTCAGTGCCCTTTAACAATAAATGAGTCAAATAGTTATCATTCTTGTTTATTTCGTTTTTTTTTTTTTTTTTTTGTTGCCGTTAGGTTTTACAGCTCGCACATGTATATTGTTTACAGAATGAAAGTAGTGCGGAAGTAGTTCCGGCAGTTATGTCAGTTGCCTGGGTCGGAACACCAGGGTCAGAACATAAATTTCTATCCCAGGGTAAAATCACGGATTTCCTTGTCTGGTGTGCAAGAATAGTCTTTCTAATCGGTTTACCAGTACTCATTTGCGGTCATGGAAGCACCATGCAGTCCAATCTACAGACCAGCAACCGGTAAAAAAAAACATTTTTGTTTTTTTGTTTGATTCGCGGAGAAACGGACCATCACGAAATCGGTTATTTTCGCCGCGAAACCGCAAGATAAAATAAAATGAGCGAGAAAAAATTTCTCGCTGAAATTTCTCCTGGTTTCGCGGAGAAAAGTCGCGGAGATTCTCGGCGAAAATTTGACCTATTGCTTTCATTGAAAATGAAATTAACTGCGTTTTGCGGAGAAAAACAAAACAAAAAAAAAAAAAAAAAAAAAAAAAAAAAAAAACTGGGCTTACGTGAAAGTACAAGTCAAATGTCCGGCTCATTATATCATTTCTTCGTTTGTTTGTCGTATACGAAGGCAAATGGTAGCCATTGTTAAATCTTAACCAAATATTCTTTCATGTTACACAATTACAGTTTAGTAATTTATTTCACCATTGTTTGTTTGATTTTGGGTTTAACGTCCCCGTCAACACTGTATAGGTCATTTTGGAGACGTTGCTTCCAATTTTGTGGGACTTTTACCCGACATTGAGATGAAATGACATCTCAAGCCCTGTCGCCCAATGAAACCAATATGGTTTATTAGCATGGACGGTCCGCCTCGCACCGCGGTTCCTGGACAGGCTTAGATCATCTAAGCGGTTTACAAGTACTAGTGCGCGGGCTGGCTTCAGCTCTGCGTGGAAGCATCATGCAGCCCATATATTTCTTCAAGCCCCTATGGGCGGGGGCCAAATTCACCATTGTATAATCCCTTTTTAAAAGTCTCATGACAACTTTTATTCACATCACGAAAACAGGCCTATTTATTTGTTACCCCCTTAAACCCCATTTTTAACTGGGGTTTACATGGGTATATATTATTTATCCAATTTTTGCTTATATAGATTGTGGGTACTCGTTAGAACCGCCTCGCCGAGTCGTTTTAAAGAGTACCTACAATCTTGAGCAGAAATATGAAAAAATGTCAGAATTTTTAACCGAAAATTTTCCGCTTTTAGTGGTAAAATTTTCAATATATTTGAATAGGCGAGTTTTCAAAATGAGTCGTAAATGTAGGTTATTAACACCATTATGATGTGAGCGGCGCCCGCCCATAGGGGCTTAAAGAAATAGATGGGCTGCAGGATGCTGCCACGCAGAGATGAAACCGACCCGCACACGAGTACTGGTAAACCGCTTAGAGGATCGAAGCCTGCCCAGGCAAAGGGGTGCGAGTCGGACCATCTATGCCTATAAACCCTATTGGTTTCATTGGACGACAGGGCTTGAGATGTCATTTCATCTTAGTGTCGGGTAAAAGTCTCACAAAATTGGAAGCAACATCTCCAAAATGACCTTTACAGTGTTGACGGGGACGTTAAACCTCAAATCAAACAAAAACAAACCAAAAGCTCAGATTCGCCTAAATTATTTATGATTACAAACTGTCAAATGGGTACAGCAAGGGGTGATTTGAATGCAAAGTTAGTGACCAGTTTAGGAGGAACACAATAATTCCACCGCAGGCTAGGTCTATGTCGCGGACAAACGGACGAAAAACCAGACACCTACGTATATATCGCGCCATGCTTCGTGCAGGCGCGTGAAAAAGGACATGCTATTGTGCATTCGCACGCATTTATGAACACTCATTATTTGCGCTATCAAGTCTCCTTCCCCGACCCTCACACAACCCTAACTAATAGCGAACGGGTGGTGCATCAATATTTTAATAAAGCCCATGTATTGAAGAACACGCTATTCCCCATTTTACATGCACACTGGAGTTTACAAGGTATACAGTTCCTAGACGTCCCATGTAGTGAGTGAGTGAGTGTTTGAGTTTTACGTCCCGCCAACAGCTAAGATCATACGGAGAAGGGACCTCGGTTTAAAGACTCATCCGAAAGTCTGGAGAAGCACGTGATCGATCCTGCGACCCCTGGTTTACAAGGCGAGTAGCGTAACCACTACACCACTGAGGTTTCTACGTCCCATGTAGGATGTGGATACTCGTAAACAACTATCTCAGTGAGACAATTCTAATGAGAACCCGCAAGTTACTTAAGGAGTATAATAGGAAAATTATCACATATTTTCCACCGTTTTAGGTATGAATGATTGCATATGGGTATAAATTCGTGTACAGAGACCTATATGGAGATTGATCATGAAATCTTTTCTACGGTCATGTTCTCCCTTCCGCTGATTCAAGAAGGGCAGTTGTCAGTTTCTGGCGAAAGAATGTGCACTATACTGATTAACCGCTTACGTATAAGCCTGCCCAGGAAAAGTGTGGATAGTTAAAATGTCCGGCCCAAAATAACCTAAAATAGTGCCGACTTGGCCGTTAAACTCCAAAACAAACAAACAAAACAAATCTTCTGCCTATAACAAAGAGTCGACCGGCCACGATAGCTCAGTTGGTAGAGTGTCCGCTTCGGGGAACGGGAGGTCACGGGTTCGATCCCGGGCCGCGACATACCAAAGTCGTTAAAAATGGTACTAGCTGCTCCTCGCTTGGCACTCAGATTTACGGGGTAGAGCTAGGACTGGTCCACCCAGTGTCAGGATAATGTGACTGGGTGTGGTATCATGTAATGTGTTTGGGACATGATACTTCAGTGAGGCAGCACTATAAAAGTGAGCATTGAGCTCCCTGTCGCAACCAGACACCGTCGTGATATGATTGAAAAATTGTTGAAAGCGACGTTAAACCCGAATTCACACACACACACACACACACACACACACACACACACACACACACACACACACACACACACACACACACACACACACACACACACACACACACACACACACACAAAGAGTCACGAGCGAACCCCGAATACTTTCATGTACAAGTGCTCCAATGTGAGCGCCGTTTGACCCTTTGACTCCGTTTCCGTGTTTGATTCGAGGATAAAAGCCCCCTTCGACAATATTTAGGTCATTTTGGAGACTTTGCCTCCAATTGTTTGGGACTCTAACCAGACACTTAGCTGAAGTGACATCTCAAGCCCTGCCACCCAATGAACCCTACATTGTTTATATACATGGGCGGTCCAACTCGCACCACTTGGCCTGGGCAGGCATAGACCTCCTAAATGGTTTACTCGTACTCGTGCAGCGTACACACCTCCCTACCATATATATAAAGAGAATTAGAAACTCTCTGAGGTGTAGAGCCATTTTTGCCTATTAACCCATTCAGTACCAGAAGCCCCTAAAAGCAAACAGGGCAGGCCCAGATCAGACGCCACAGAACGCGGTATCTGATTAGGGCCTCCACTGTTTGCTCAAAGTTCACTCACTTTCCAAATAAATTTTGAGGAAAACACAACCTGTCACCCCTAAATTTTGAAATGAACTGCTGCTACATTTGGTACAAAAAGGGTTAAAATGTTTATAATCCACGAGATTTCAGTTCACAATGGACTGTTCCAGCATCAAGCTGGGAGTGTCTAACCTTGCAAAAAGGGGCGTTAGGTGTGAACCCACGAAAAACGGCAAACAGTGTAGATCGTGATGAGACAACACATTATGAACCGTCTCATCTGAAGTTAGTGTGCAAAAAAACACAATCCTCGCCCTTACTTCCGTCGCGATTAAGACAAATAATTTGTTCAGTCCGCACGAAGGCTTCCTAACTCATCTGTTGTGGCCACGTAAAATCGATTTAAGTTCCCCACCGCCCAGTGGAATTCGTTTCCACTGACCGTTCCAAGGCGGTTCTTTTGTCGCGGGTTTTTTGTTATAGTTTGTCTTTGGAAGTTTGTGTCGGTTATATTATTTTATTTTGGATAGCCTATTGGCCATTTTGTGGGAAAGTAACTGTCCTTTTGGCTTTCCGCTATTAATGTTTCCATTAGGGTCTGTTGTTTCATGTTTGTGTTTCTTACCCTTTGGTGTTTCTGATAGGGTCTATTGTTTCATGCTTGTGTTTCTGTCCCTTTGGTGCCTCTGATGGGAGCTGTGGGTTAATTGTATCGATTCCTGATCATTGCATCTACTTCTATTTTTTATTTTACGTATACATTGTTTACACAAAGGCGTTCCTAGAATTTGCTAGCGACAGATCGAAGTGCCTGGGAAACGCGAAATACTGCTCAATTCGTTGCACACATTGTCACACACAGGGAATCTCCAACCTGGGCAAATACGACCCATTAGAACCTCATCACCAAGAGAACTTGCAGAAACGGCGATAACGCTTTGTTCCGTTTTGTGGCCGAATATAATGGTTTGCTCTGTTTCGTGGCAGAATATATTGCTTTGCTGTTTCGTGGCAGAATATAATGCTTTGCTCCGTTTCTTGGCAGAATATTATGCTTTGCTCTGTTTCGTGGCAGAATATAATGCTTTGCTCTGTTTCGTGGCAGACTATAACGCTTTGCTCTGTTTTGTGGCCGAATATAATGCTTTGCTCTGTTTCGTGGCAGAATATAGTGCTTTGTTCTGTTTCGTGGCAGAATATAATGCTTTGCTTCGTTTCTTGGTAGAATATAATACTTTGTCCCGATTTGTGTCTGAATATAATGCTTTGCTGTGTTTCATGGCAGAATATATTGCTTTGCTCTGTTTCGTGGCAGAATATAATGCTTTGCTCCGTTTCGTGGCAGAATATAATGCTTTGTTCCGTTTTATGGCAGACTATACTGCTTTGCTCTGTTTTCTCCAACCTGGGCAAATACGCCCCGGTAGAACCTCATCGCCAAGAGAACTTGCAGAAACGGTGATAAAGCTTTGCTCCGTTTTGTGGCCGAATATAATGCTTTGCTCTGTTTCGTGGCCGAATATAATGCTTTGCTCTGTTTTGTGGCAGAATATAATGCTTTGCTCCGTTTTGTGGCCGAATATAATGCTTTGCTCTGTTTCATGGCAGAATATAACGCTTTGCTCCGTTTTGTGGCAGAATATAATGCTTTGCTCCGTTTCGTGGCAGAATATAATGATTCGCTCTGTTTCTACAACCTGGGCAAATACGCCCCAGTAGAACCTCATCGCCAAGAGAACTTGCAGAAAACGTGATAACGCTTTGCTGCGTTTTGTGACAGAATATAATGCTTTGCTCTGTTTCGTGACAGAATCAAATATATAGTGCACATCATCTTATTAGACGAGAAGCGATACCGGTCCCATATTTCAGATTCGACAGTTTGCATCTCTCTGTCGTTTGAAAACTTTCCTTCGCCGGATTCGATAACTTCTTCTCAAACAAATCAAAGCCCGACATTTGCCATTGTTTACATTATATACAGTCGAACTTCAATGGCTCGAACACCTTTGGGACCTCGAAAATCTGTTCGAGACAAGGGTAGTTCGAGCCACTGAGGGTTACTGCCAGGAGGCATAACGAGATACTTTTAGACATCTTTTCGGTGTTCTATAATGAAAATGTATACTGTGTGTACTCATTAGAATCGCCTCATCGAGGCGATTCTAATGAGTACACACAGCATACATTTGCAAGATGAAAGACTAAAATATCCTTAATCATCCCCCTCTATTTCTTATGTAGAGGATTTCGCTAGGGGCTCAAGAATGGGTTCGACACATCCATGGTAAACGAGCCATCGGTGTTTGAGCCATCGAAGTTCTACTGTACATTCATGTGTCATGGTCAATGTAACTACCTGGGATATCTCAAATATTTAGGTATTTTCTTTGGCTAAGTGACGATTTACCAGAAAGATTTTCTTTGAAGTTCACTTGAATCGACTTAGTTTAAGCATGTACTAAGTACGCATTGTAATCCTGGGACCAGGTAAAATAGAAGTGGAGGCGATACAATTAACTCACAGCTCCTATCAGAGACACCAAAGGGAAAGAGACACAAACATAAAACAACAGAACCTAATGGAAACATCAATAGCGGAAAGCCAAAAGGACAGTTACTTTCCCACTAAATGGTCAATAGGTTATCCAAAATAAATTAATATAAGCGGCACAAACACCCAATGACAAACCATGACAAAAATAAACCGCGACAGAAGAACCGCCTTGGAACGGTCAGCGGAAACGAATTCCACTGGGGGGGGGGGGGGGGGGAGGGGGGGGGGGGCTTAAATCGATTTTTCGTGGCCACAATCCTCGCCCTTACTTCCGTCGCGATTAAGACAAATATTTTGTTCAGTTCGCATGAAGGCGTCCTAACTCATCAGTGCAACATCTCCGTAAAAAAAAAACAACACAAACAACCACAGAGATGAAACAACGGTGAGGACTCGACAGCAAGAAACAACTGAAATGCTGGCGCAAAAGAAAACCAACAGTTAGACTCCGATAGGTCCGACCATAGACAGAGCATCAGGTACCAACCATCATAAGCCTTTAGGTTGGAACAGTCATAGAATCAGAGGCCTGACCCACCGGCGTGTAGTTAAAGAGGGAAGCAAAGTTGTCAACCGTGATTGGATTAACTACCGTGTATGCAGTCTGTCGTATAACATATATGTTGTACCCAATCGTTTTATATCGAAGAATGAGTTTACGAAATTGGGTGCTGAAATCATTGCGATAGTATATTTTTTTCTGAATTTATATACTAAGGCACCATAAAATTCGGGTTCCGATAAACCTTGTTGCAGAAGAGATTTAAGTCCAATATTGAATTTTGAAATTAAATCAGAATGACGTCTATAAAATTTTGAAAACTCTAAATTACATATATAATAATCTGTTACTGATCTGCGCCAATGTTTATTGAGGAACCTGTTTGTACGTGAAAGCACCAAGAACAAGATGTGTTTGTGAAACACGGATGCCCCCGGACGGCGCATGTTAATTTGCAAGTAGTATCACTAAGCAATCTTAAAAAAGTAGGTCAAGTTCAAAAGGTAAAAATTTATGGGACCGTTGGAAAGGTCTTGTGACACAGAATGCACATGTGAAATATGAAAGCCCTATCGTTTACCAATCTAAAGTTATGGAGAATGATAAAGTTTTTAAAAAGTAGGTCAAACGTCAAGGTCACGATGTCAAAAATTACGGTACCACTAGAAAGGTTTTGTGACAAGGAATGCACATGTGAAATATGAAAGCCCTACCGCTGACCAATGTAAAGTAATGGCCAATGTTAAGTTTTTAATGTCAAGGTCAAGGTCACTAGGTAAAAAATTACGGTACCACTAGAAAGGTCCTGTGACATGTAATGCATGCGTGAAATACGAAAACCCTATCACTTATCAATCGAAAGTTATGGCCAATGTTGAAGTTTTAAAAAAATTCAAGGGGATATAATTTAGCCAAAATGATAACAGAGTTATGACCCTTGGTCAGAATGTAGCTCTTGTGATGGTGGATAAGTGTGTGATGTGTGTTAAGTTTCATGGGGCTAGGTCAAATACTTTTGAAGTTATGATCAAGGTTAAAGTTTTTGTGACGGACAGACAACAAACAGACAGACAGGGCAAATACTATATGCCCCACGAATCAAAGATTCTCGTGGGGGGCATAAAAATCTATAGCATTCGACTGAAAATTTTCCATATTTGTGCTTATCATAGGATTCGTGTCGAGTGCTGTTGGAGGAAATGTCTCAGGCGATTCACAGGAAGTGAAGTCAAGCCTTATTTTTCTGGAAAAGAGCGCACACACACTCACTCACTATAAACCGCCCCCGCATAGATGGGCTGCATGATGTTTCCACGAAGGGCGAAACCGATCCGCACACGAGTACTGGTAAACTGCTCAGAGGATCTAAGGCTGCCCAGGCCAAGCGGTGCGGTCCATCTTATAAACCCAATTGATTGATTGATTGATTGATTGATTGATTGATTGATTGATTGATTGATTGATTGATTGATTGATTGATAGGGGTTAAACGACACGTCAGCTCTCTTTGGTCATTTTATGTTAGTCATTATTGGTCGTTTCTCTGAGAAATGGGAGGAGGGAGTGTAGAAGCAGAATAAAAATAACACCCCACCCTCTACCTGTACCTGCTGTTATAATGACTTACTCTTCAGCTGTGAGTAAGTCCGTATAGGAATCATGGCGACCCATCCTCCACTCTACTTTTACCTACTGTAATTAAGACTCAATCTTCAGCTGTGGGTAAATCCGTATAGGAAACGGATGGACTAACATATACCCCCGCCCCACCTTTACTTTTACCTGCTCTTATAATAACTCAATCTTCAGCTGTGGGTCAGTTCGTAAAGGAATAATATTCATGAAAGCAGGAGCTTTAAATCATCCCAGTTATTTCTTTTCCTGCTCACCGCCCAAATGCGGTTTTATTTGTTTATTTTGGGGTCGATTGTTTATTAATCGACCCAACGTGATAAAGCGCAGAACGTTTTTCTCGAGGAGGCGGTTCTAACGAGTACCTACAATCTATATTTTGAGTAGACTGTGGGTACTTGTTAGAACCGCCTCGAGCAGGCGGTCCTTACGAGTCCCACAATCTATATTTTGAGCAGAAATAAGAAAATATATCACAATATTTAATCTTAAAATGTTCATTTTTTCGGCGATAAACGTTACAATGTATTTGTATAGGCGTGTTTTCATAATGCTTGATATAGTGTTAGATTAAAGGGAGTGTTCATTTTGCAGACTTGGGAAAGTGTGGCGGCCGTAAAAAGTCTCCCTGCCCTACATCATAGTGTAGTTTTTATTTTATTTTCCTTTGGGATCATTGCTTCCATTGTGGAATTTTGAAAATATCTGAGGGTCACTGATAAGGCGTAATTGACCGAAACTAGCTAGTCTGGCCCAGAAAACCTGTACACTCCATATTTTTCAGTTCTGTTGTGTATTCCTTGCTTCCAAAAGATAACCCTTTCTAGATGGTTGGTTGGTTGATTTGAGGTTTAACGTCCCAGTCAACACTGTAAAGGTCATTTTGGAGACGTTGCTTCCAATTTTGTGGGACTTTTACCCGACATTGAGATGAAATGACATCTCAAGCCCTGTCGCCCAATGAAACCAATAGGGTTTATTAGCATGGACGGTCTGCCTCGGGCTTAGATCCTCTAAGCGGTTTACAAGTACCAGTGTGCGGGCCGGATATAGCTCTGCGTGGAAGCATCATGCAGCCCATATATTTCTTCAAGCCCCTATGGGCGGGGGCCTAACCCTTTCTAGAACATATTGTTCATGTGATGCATTTATCGAACAAAAAATTTCTGGTCCTGGAGATAGTCGAGCTATTAAAATTCAACTGCATATGGTTTGAAACAGAATTAGCAAATTAACATACACATGTATCTTTGTCAACCACATTTTTTTTCTCAAAATAAATTGGGGTTTTTATCACATGAACTTTGTAACGTGATAAATTGTTTTCGAATCAGCCATGGTAAATGGGTGAATATCAGTGGTCTAGATAATACGGAACCCGGGAAGGGACATTAATTTTTATTTTTAATATGTTGTGCGAACAAGATAATATCTTGAGCGGACAAGATATTATCTTGTTCGGACAACATATTATCTTGTGCGGACAAGATATTATCTTGTGCAGACAAGATATGAACTTGTTCGCACAATATAATATCTTGTGCGCACAAGATATTATCTTGTTTGCACAACATATTATCTTGTTTGCACAACATAGATCTTGGGAAGTTGTGCGGACAAGATATTATCTTGTGCGGACAAGATAATATCTTGTGCGGACAAGATAATATATTGTGCGCACAAGATCTTTGTTGTGCAGACAAGATATTATCTTGTGCGGACAAGATAATATCTTGTTCGCACAACTTAATATCTTGTGCGGACAAGATAATATCTTGTCTGCACAAGATAATATGTTGTCCGCACAAGATAATATCTTGTGCGGAAAAGATATTATCTTGTGCGCACAACTTATAAAATAAAAAAAAAAAAAAAATCATGTCCCTTCCCGGGTTCCGTAAGATAATGTTTGATTACAATATTTTGTTGCCATTGCAGCCGCCTCCAATTCCAAAAGACGAAGCTGACTGATGACAAGAAAATGTCTTTCCTGAATAGTTGCCGAACAATGTAAACACATTATATGGGCCCCGCCAAGCGATTTTGGTACTTATCGCCTATGCAAGTAGCGAAGGTTCAGGCGAGCCTGCGCATCCGCGCAGTCTCGCCAGAACCTTCGCTGCTCGCTCATACAAGCAGTGAATCAAAAGGAACCTTCAGACAGAAAGCCATATCCCTGGCCCCTCTGAATGGCTGGGCATGCGCAGTTAAAATTTGTCATGACGGAATGCTCGAAGACCCAAATTCGCTTGGCGGGGCTCAATTATGAAAATAAACCAGTACATGTAACATCTGAAATCGTTTTGATTTTCCCTTATCAAATACAATTCTCAATTAGAACAACGATTTACGCTCATATATTTAGATGACATTTATATGTCGATTGTTTGTCAATCGACCCAAAGTTGATAAGCGCAGACGTTCTTCAGTGTTGATGTCCACGTGATTATCACTGATGTGTAATAAATCCAGGTAACGGTTATTTATAGAAAATAGCTGCGCTATGCTTGTTGATTAGCGTCTGAGTGCTGTTCAAAAGAACTTTTTTTTTTTTCTTTTTTTTGCAAACGGTTGGCTCGGCGCATGTGTTGAAAAATTGGAAAGCGGTTTAGACCCGGATCAGACACCACAGCAGAGACAATCGACCTAAAAGTGTTGTCAGAACTTTGATTTACAATGGTGGTCATTGTATGGACATGTAAACACGATGACCACTACAATAACACAACCTTGTGACATAGTGCATACTTTCCTATCTCTAAAACAGTTATTTTTCTGATGAAAATCTGACTGTGATATTTTTCCAAACATAGCTTGTAGGTGGTCGTCGGAACCGCATCAATCGGGCGGTTCAAATGTATACCGACAACCTATGTCATGGTATAGAAACAAGAAAAATAATGTATACACCTGTAAACACCAGTTTTTATAGGCCTGTTTTGTAAAACCGGTCGCGTTATGGTATGTGGTCGGCGTCCGTCCGTCCGTCTGTAAACTTTTCGTTTCCGGATAACTCGTCCCACAGTTTTCATCCGATCAAGCTGTAATATGGCAGGTAGAAGACCATGAACTTGTGTAGCGGATATTGTTTCGGGGTTATGGTCCACCAAATATTTACAGAGTTAATAAGGGTCTGTTGTTTCATGTTTGTGTTTCTTTCCCTTTCGTGTCTCTGATCGGAGCTGTGGGTTGATTGTATCGATTCATGATCATTGCATCCACTTCTATTAGGCCCCTTTGAAAAAAATTGTAAACTTTTCCGTTTCCGGTTAACTCCTCCCACAGTTTTCAACCGAACAAGCTGAAACTTGATAAATAATTAGACCATGACCTGGTGTGGCCCATATTGTTTCGAGGTTAAAAAGCCTTAAACTGCCAAACCTTGCATAGTGCTTCTCTTCAATGTTCAAGCTCAATAGATTCTTTGACCCGGTGAACTTGACCTATATTTTGCAGTCCAGTGACTTTTACACATTTTACGTTGACATATCATATCTTCTCAACTATAAGGCCTTCAAACACGAAACTGTGCATAATGCCTCTCCTCGATGTATTGATGCTACAGGTACCTCGACCTGGTCATCATGACCTTTATTTTGCGGCCCAGTGACATTGACGCATTGTAGGTCAACTATCAACTGCTTAAAATGAAACACATGTAAACTTATTTAATAACCACATATTGATTGTGGCTCATTGACGGTGCAACGCCGCCTTCTAAAGGAATTCTTTTTTTTACTTATTTTCAGTCCAATCATAGATTATGGGTGCTCGTTTGAACCGCCTAAACGAGGCGGTTCTAATACGTACCCAGAATATTTGGTTTTGGATAAAAAAGAAGGAAATTTATTAAAAACCCCGCGAACCCCACTTTCTTTAAATAAAGTGAGATTTAGACAGGTTTTCAATACAGACTTATTTACCTGATGAAACTCATGAGCATGTCTTTTTTAGACAACATATGTCAAAGCATTTTGGTCTGCATTTTGTGTAGAATTACACCCATAGATATCCAGCGGTGAGAAGAAGATCGAGCAAACAATATTTGGTGACGTATACATTTGTCGTTCTACAGGTTCAATGTATCTCATCACGAAAACACGCCTATATAACTTTGACCCCCTTGAACCCCACTTTTATATAGTAAAACTAAGGTTTACAGGGGTAAACCTTATTTTTCTTTTTCTGCTCTAAAATATAGATTGTAGGTACTCGTTATTTGAGCAGATATAAGAAAAAATAAGACATTTTTTTCATCTTAAAATTTTCGTTTTTTCGACGTTAAAGTTTACAATGTATTTGTATAGGCGTATTTTTGTAATGTTATAGTCCGGCCTCGGTAGTTCAGTCGAATGCGCTTCTGACTGGTGATCAGGAGGACGCGAGTTCGATTCCTGCCGGGGTCGGCAACATTCGTTCGTGAAGATTGATCATAAAGTCTTTTCTACGGTCATTCTCTCCGTTCCGCTGATTCAAGAAGGGCAGTTGTCAGTTTCTGGCAAAAGAATGTGCACTGTACTGATTAACCGCTTACGTATAAGCCTGCACAGGAAAAGTGTGGATAGGTAAACTGACCGGCTCAAAAATGACCTAAAATAGTGCTGACTGGGCCGTTAAACCACAGTACAAGCAAATAAACAAACACTTAATATTATAATAACCTGTTACTGATCTGCGCTATGTATTCATGAAACTGCTTAAATATTGAAGCGACAAGAAAAATCTATAGCATTCGACAGTAAAATGTATAATATGATTCGATTCGTCTACTGGGATTCACATGAAGTCAAGTCAAGCCTTATGCATTATTTTTCTGAAAAGACAGAAACACACACATACACACATGCACGCACAAAATGAAAATAAATAAAGAAGCCTTTTGTTAGTGGTGCTTGGTGGTTTAAGAGTCAAGTAGTGATATTGTTTTACATAAGATAAAGTTTCAGTAATTACATTTATTTTTTAAATTTTACTCCCAATAAAAATGAAATAAAGCTATAAAAATTGCCTTCGGAGACAAACAGCACATTGTGTGCTGAAAGACTATACGTAGGTCTAAGAAGTTGTAATATTTTTACCAATTATGGGGAATTTTATTCTTTTCCTCAGCGCAGTGCTTGCGGAGTTATATTGTGCGGGATGTTTGCCACTCGTAGAACACAATCCGAAAGCTGGAACGACTGAGAGAAAAAGAATCAATCGAGTAACCTGTTTGGAGGGCTTAAACCGTAAGAGGGTAACTGATGCAGAAGATGCCTACAACTGTTATATCCAGGATGACAATAAAAGGACAAACGATGAACAAAAGGATATTACCTGCAGGGAATATGATGACTTATATACACATGAAGCTGAATCTACTGATGGCTACAAACTGATGTGCATCGTCTATGAACGCACACCAAGTATTACGCGCTTAGCATGTGAAAATGATTCACAGATCGATGACGAGCGACCATTTGAATACCAGTGCTTTGTGCCTAAAAAGTAAAGGGAATTGATCGGTGAGTGTCCTGCTCTGTTTTATATTAATGCGAATTAGTAACATACGGCTTGCTTGGGACAGTTTCACAAAAGTCTAAGAATTTGCTAACTAGTTTAATCTACATGTAACAAAACTAAAACACCACATATCTTAACTGCTCTAAAAACTGACTGATCGATTGATATTTATGACACGTCAACCCTCGTAGGTCATTTTGTGTCAGTCATTATTTATCATCTCTAAGAGAAAGGTGGAAAACGGCAGAAGCGGTTGTAGAGGATATGAAGTGTGTGTGTGTGTGTGTGTGTGTGTGTGTGTGTGTGTGTGTGTGTGTGTGTGTGTGTGTGTGTGTGACGAGAAAATTTATAGTGTATTTGGATGGTTATTCATTGCGCGAGGGTGTGTTAAGAGGTGTCTTTTCATCTTTAATTGAATAGATG
This sequence comes from Lucinisca nassula, assembly GCA_963580285.1. Classification (NCBI taxonomy): domain Eukaryota; kingdom Metazoa; phylum Mollusca; class Bivalvia; order Lucinida; family Lucinidae; genus Lucinisca; species Lucinisca nassula. The sequence continues at coordinate 55,080,794 of OY757010.1, forward strand.
ATCTTACCAGTGAGATCATTTCGTATATAATTTACGAAACACGCCTTTGGCGAGTATTACGAGCTAAGCGTAGCAGAAAAAAAGAAGAAGAAAAAAAAAAAAAAACAAGCCTTTTAAAACAAATAACAACATTTATTTTACGAAATCATTAAACTGCAATTAACGAAAGTGTACTTTACTCAGATTTTAGCCATCCTTAAAAAAGATGTTCTGATCCCACAGAATGAGCAATGAGTCTACGTTGAATAATAGTCCTCAAGTAACCCAGGTTCTTCTGTCGCGGTTTATTTTTGTAATGGTTTGTCTTTGAGTGTTTGTGTCGCTTATATTATTTTATTGTGGATAGCCTATTTGCCATTTTGTGGGAAAGTAACTGTCCTTTTGGCTTTTCGCTGTCGATGTCTCCATTGGGATCTGTTGTTTCATGTTTGTGTTTCTTTCCCTTTGGGGCCTCTGATGGGAGCTGTGGGTTAATTGTATCAATTCCTGATCATGGCCTCCACTTCTACTTTAGAATATTTTTTTAAGAATCCCAAACTAGAAAACTATGGAAATTCTGACCCGTTGTATGTAGTAATGGAAGATTCTGGAATCTTGTAGAATGAAATTACCTCTGAAGCTAAAAATTATGTGATCTGGAAGTTTTTGGATTATACTTTAATCCCATAACTCGAAAACAAAATGTTATTCATTTGCTAGAACATTCCCTGAGTTAGTTAGTAATTATATATAAAATAAACATTACATTGATAACCCAGTGAGGTGAATGTGAGAATCAATAAAATCGGATTTTTATGCCTAAAAATTTCAGTACTCAATCAAGTTACCAAGTGTTATTAATAGAATATCCTGTATTGATGGGAGGCAATTCGTATTAACACCAGGTCAATCGATATTAACCGGAGGTCAACAATCAATATTCGTGTTTTTTTTAATTGTGCCAAAAAAAAAAAAATCATTAATCAATTAAGTTCGTATTGGCCAAGTTACAGGTTCTCAGTCTGCCGTACTGGCCTTGGCCTTCGGCCTGGGGCCAATACAGCAGACCACTGGCCTGAAACTGGGCCAAGACGAAACTACTTGATTAATAACATTATATTATTACACGTGTGATCATTATTTTATTATTTCAATTCCGATCAATCATATGTACATTTCGTGCGATTTGAATGGTTAAAATAAACGTTTTAACTTCGATAAATTTCATGAACAATAATCTCAGAACATTTCCAAATAGTGACAGGTAACAATACAACGTGACGTCAAAGAGCCCTTTTACAGATCTTGCGTTACGACGAAGTGACGTCAAAAGCTTTGATTTAAAATATTAAAAACTTCAATATTAGAAGACAAATATACAGCATTTTAAGACCTATCTTCTTTTCGCTTGGGTTTCTTTCAAAAACGACAGCTATTAACTGAATAATTATTCCGCTGTAACCGGCAGTAAGTTTGTACTTGCAAAATTACCATTTTGGTGGCATTTTTAACATTTCGATGGCACATACCTGTATCAGGATTGAATTTTAATTTTTGTGGATTGTATCGATGTGTAAACTCCGGCGAATCACTCACAAACTGCATGAAGCTAGAAGATCTTTATGCTAATGTCACAGAGGTCGGTTTTCCAGTACTGGTAAATATATATCTACGGTATTTCGTAGGACAGTAGATGGATTTTTTTTGTTTTGTCTGATTTGGGGTTTAACGTCCCCGTCAACACTGTATAGGTCATATTGGAGACGTTGCTTCCAATTTTGTGGGACGTTTACCCGACATTGAGATGAAATGACATCTCAAGCCCTGCCGCCCGATGACACCAATAAGGTTTATGCATGAACGGTCCAACTCACACCACTTTTCCTGGGCATGCTTAGAACCTCTAAGCAGTTTACCAGTATTCACGTGCGGGTGGTTTCAGCTCTGCGTAGAAGCATCATGCAGCCCATCTATTTCTTCAAGCCCCAATGGGCGGGGGCGGCAGTAGATGGAAATTATACTTATTTTTACTATCGACCAGTAGATGGAAAGTATACTTATTTTTACTATCGACCAATCAGTTGCGGTTGTATAATTTTGTATGTGAGACGACGAATGATTGGTGTTCCGATAGCCAATAACCTTTTCTAACCTTTATTTCAATTTCGCGGTTGTTAGCACTCGGCTTCACGCTAAAGATGACAATTTTCAAAATCATGTGGTGGTTTTCATAACCAGTTAGTTTATTTATAAAGCCATGTATGCCTTTGCATTGCGTTTTGTCCTGTTCATGCACATTTAACTGAAAACTAGCATCGCCAGTTCTCGACAACACAGATTGACAGCTGTTAAATTAACGATCGTTTTCTGTGCCTTTTGTTTACAGTCTATCGGCACATATATATGTTGGTACCCACCAAAATGGAGTAAAGGAAGTCTTGATCAGTATAGCAGCTGCTTCGATACTGTCCCTCATATAATATGTATTTCTATATTTGAGGCAGTACAAGTGTGCTATATAGAGATTATCATATGTCATTTTTCATATCATACCCCATATCAGCCCGAGACTCCCATATCAGCCCGAGGACCGAAGACCCGAGTTCTGATATGGGTCGAGGGCTGATATGGGGTATGATATGAAAAATGCCATATCATAATCTATTTATCATACATTTCACATTTAAAAAAAATGTTAAAAAAATTGTATTAATTGCATCTGCCTAATACCAAAGTTACAATGAAAATCTCATTATCTTCGGACTAGCTATGTAATTTAAGAGATGCTTGAGATTTGACAGAGGAAAAAGTGATCATTGCCGGTATCAATCATCATGAATGTTATTCAGATGACTTTTATTTCGGCTTACCTTCAACCCCAAATTTCTATCAACATTAATATTATCCAGATCCAAAACCGGCCCCGATAGCTCAGTTGGTAGAGTGTCCGCTCCGGGGAACGGGAGGTCTCGGGTTCGATCCCGGGCCGCGACATACCAAAGTCGTTAAAATGGTACTCCTCGCTTGGCACTCAGATTTACGGGGTAGAGCTAGGACTGGTCGATCCAGTGTCAGGATAATGTGACTGGGTGTGGTATCATGTAATGTGTCTGGGACATGATACTTCACTGGGGCAGCACTATAAACGTGAGCATTGAGCTCCTTGTCGCAACCAGACACCGTCGTGATATGACTGAAAAATTGTTGAAAGCGACGTTAAACCCGAATTCACACACACACACACACACACACACACACACACACACACACACACACACACACACACACACACACATCCAGATCAAAAAGTCTGTCAGCAATCCCCTGCATCGTTCTTTCGCACATTTCCTCTCGTATTCGCTGCACCGTGCCATGTTTTTTTTTTTTTTTGCCAAACAGTTCGAACAGACGAAAATATTGCAAATTGCAAATGGCGTCCTGAACAACAAATGCGAAATGCCGCAAAAGGAAGAACGCCGCGTGTTCCGAATAGGATGACGTCAGTGGTATGATAAAGGCTTAGGGGTGCGATAAAGGGTTGTGATATGGATTTTTGGGGTATGATAAAGCCCATGCGAAATGGCAGCACGTGCAAGCGTGATACGTGCATTGGTTTTCACTTTCGTATCGCATATTCAAAAACTAAGTATTTTATACTAATGTATGATAAATACCTATACCCTATGACACTTAGTTTGTGAAAGATTCGCTGGAGTCTACGCATTGTTAAAAATCCACAAAAATGAAATTCATTCCTATAATGACGTGACGTTATCTAAACAAACAGCGATGGTATGTGTTAAATAAAGGTCGGGACCCAGTTGTTCAAAGTATTGTTAGCTTAACGAGCTTGTTAATGGTCATATTGTTAACTGATCTAGCAATTACAATATCTAAAAGTTTGGTATTTTTGCTGAAAAAAATGTGAACAGCTTGTGCAAATACAAACGCTGCTCATATATTTTTTAGCAAATTTGCCTTTTTAAACGATCAAAGATTTTAACGATAGGTTAACTAACGACATCATTAGTTTTGAACAACTGGCCCTTGGTGTACATGTATGTATTGGCAATCGCCTCTAGGCGATTGTAATTAGTGCATACAACATACTATAGCGTATGTACTCTTTAAAATCACTTAGCTGTAATTCATATATTTAGGATAATATATGAGTATTTTTTTTTTATATTAAATCCCGATTTTCTGTTGCGTGTACTCCATGACCAACTCTTTTTCACTTTCATCAGTGAGTCATACTAACAATCAACATTGGATTGTCTCCCTTTGACTAAGGCCTATGTTATCACAGGCGCTTGAAGTCGGGTCCACCAAAACGGATTAACAAGAGGGCCATGATGGCCCTGGATCGCTCACCTGATCCATAGTGTAACAAGTGGGCCCCAGAGAGGGCAATTATTGGCCCCAGGGCTTTAATGTGCATAATGTTGAGGGAGGTCTTAAAGGTGAAGCTTCATACCAAACATCAACAAAGGCTATAATTTGAACAATCTTGGCAAAGGTCCACTAGATAAAGCTACACATCAAATATCTAAGACCTGGACCTGGGATTTTTAAAGATTTATCCTATAATTATAAGCCTATGTAAAACCAAAGGGCCCCGGGTTGGGGGCATTTTTTTGCCCCAGCACTATAATTTGAACAATCTTGGTAGGGGTCCACTAGATGAAGCTTCATTCCAAATATCAAAGTCCCGGGCCTTGTGGTTTCAGAGAAGAAGATTTTTAAAGATTTTCCCTATATAAGCCAATGTAAAACCAAAGTGCCCAGTGGCGGGGGCATTTTTGGCCCCCGCACTATAATTTGAACAATCTTGGTAGGGGTCCACTAGATGAAGCTTCATACCAAATATCAAATTCCTGGGCCTTGTGGTTTCAGAGAAGAAGATTTTTAAAGATTTTCCCTATATAAGCCAATGTAAAACCAAAGGGCCCCGGGGCGGGGGCATTTTTAGCCCCAGCACTATAATTTGAACAATCTTGGTAGAGGTCCATAAGATGAAGCTTCATTCTAAATATCAAAGTCCTGGGCCTTGCGGTTTCAGAGAAGAAGATTTTTAAAGATTTTCCCTATATAAGCCTATGTAAAACCAAAGGGCCCTGGGGTGGGGGCATTTTTGGCCCCAGCACTATAATTTGAACAATCTTGTAGGGGTCCACTAGATGAAGCTTCATACCAAATATCAAAGACCTGGGCCTTGTGGTTTCAGAGATGAAGATTTTTAAAGATTTTCCCTATATAAGCCAATGTAAAACCAAAGGGCCCCGTGGCGGGGGCATTTTTTGTCCCAGCACTATAATTTGAACAATCTTGGTAGGGGTCCACTAGATGAAGCTTCATACCAAATATCAAAGTCCTAGGCCTTGTGGTTTCAGAGAAGAAGATTTTTAAAGATTTTCCCTATATAAGCCTATGTAAAACCAAAGGGCCCCGGGTCGTGGGCATTTTTGGCCCCAGCACTATAATTTGAACAATCTTGGTAGAGGTCCATTAGATGAAGCTTCATTCTAAACATCAAAGTCCTGGGCCTTGCGGTTTAAGAGTAGAAGATTTTTAAAGATTTCCCTATATTAGCCCATGTAAAACCAAAGTGCCCCGGGGCGGGGGCATTTTTGGCCCCAGCACTATAATTTGAACAATCTTGTTAGGGGTCCACTAGATGAAGCTTCATACCAAATATCAAAGACCTGGGCTATGTGGTTTCAGAGAAGAAGATTTTTAAAGATTTTCCCTTTATAAGCCAATGTAAAACCAAAGGGTCCCGTGGCGGGGGCATTTTTTTGTCCCAGCACTATAATTTGAACAATCTTGGTAGGGGTCCACTAGATGAAGCTTCATACCAAATATCAAAGTCCTGGGCCTTGTGGTTTCAGAGAAGAAGATTTTTAAAGATTTTCCCTATATAAGCCTATGTAAAACCAAAGGGCCCCGGGGCGGGGACATTTTTGGCCCCAGCACTATAATTTGAACAATCTTGGTAGGGGTCCACTAGATGAAGCTTCATACCAAATATCGAAGACCTGGGCCTTGTGGTTTCAGAGAAGAAGATTTTTTAAGTTTTTTGTGAAAAAAATCTATTTTTGGCTCCTGTGACCTAGATGTGCAACGGACCAGAACCATTTGAACAACTATGAAAGGGGACCACCTAAGGATCATTCCTGTGAAGTTTGGTCAAAATCCGTTCAGTGGTTTAGGAGGAGATGTCGTTTAAAGAAATTGTTTACGCACGCACGGACGCACGCACGCACGACGGACGACGGACAAAAAGTGATCCCAAAAGCTCACCTCGTCACTACGTGACGGTGAGCTAAAAATGTCCAAATATAAAGACTGATGCAATTTCTTACGAAATGGTTTAGTGTCACTTTTGAGTTTGAACCTTAATAATTAACGATGGACAGAACTTCAAGCTCCTGTGATGATATATACCTGTTGTATAATACCAACTCTGTTATAATCCGGCTATGTGTGACAATATTTTCGCTGTTATGACCCCGGAGGATACTGAACGAGAATCGCTAATGTCAATAAATGTAAACTTAATTTTAGACTGTCTGTTTTGGTGGCGTCACTAAAGTCTTAACGAGCGAGAAAATTACTCTTTTTGTGAAACCATGAGCGCGACAATTTTTTCCTTAAAACAAACATTTTTTGGTTCGCACAAATCATTTTTTTTTTGGTTGTTCTGGAATGTACGGAACCCGGGAAGGGACATGATTTTTTTTATTTTATAAGTTGTGCGCACAAGATAAGACAAGATATTATCTTCTTCGGACAACATATTATCTTGTGCTCTTGTCCGCACAAGATATTATCTTGTGCGGACAACATATTATCTTGATCAGACAAGATAATATCTTGTCCGCACAAGATATTAAGTTGTGCGAACAAGATATTATCTTGTCTGCACAAGATAATATCTTGGCTTTACAACATAGATCTTGTCCGCACAAGATATTATCTTGTCCGCACAAGATATTATCTTTTCCGCACAAGATACTATCTTGTCCGCACAAGATAATATCTTGTCCGCACAACTTCCCAAGATCTATGTTGTGCAAACAAGATAATATGTTCTGCGAACAAGATAGTATCTTGTGCGCACAAGACATTATGTTGTGCGATTAAGATCATATCTTTTCCGCACAATATACTATCTTGTCCGCACAAGATAATATCTTGTCCGCACAACTTCCCAAGATCTATGTTGTGCAAACAAGATAATATGTTCTGCGAACAAGATAGTATCTTGTGCACACAAGATATTATGTTGTGCGAACAAGATCATATCTTGTCCGCACAAGATAATATCTTGTCCGCACAAGATAATATGTTGTCCGAACAAGATAATATCTTGTCCGCTCAAGATATTATCTTGTTCGCACAACATAATAAAAATAAAAAATCATGTCCCTTCACGGGTGCCGTAGAAATGAAATATTCCTGATATATATTGGAAAAAAAAAGAGAGAAAAAAAAAACTTTTATAGTTTATGGGTGTCAGTTGAATTATTTTAAATGACATTGTTTAGAAATCGCACGCCAATGTAACTAAAAAAAAACCTTTAAACCCCACTTTACATAGAGAAAACCGGGGTTTACAGGGATTTACATTTCCTATTGTCTGCTCCAAGACCTAGGTTGTGAGAATGTGTTTTTTCTGAATTGAGGTTTCGTTGATGAGGCGGTTCTAACGAGCATCACGACCTATGATTGGAGTATAAGTAACTAAAAGAAAATTGCCACACATTTTATCACAAAAAATGACCCTTTATGGTGGAATCTTCCATCCATTTAAACCAATTTAGTGATATAGTGGGTTTCATATTAATGTTGTTTTATATTAATTTGTATAGAAACGCAACATGTTAAAACGTTAATGTTATGAAAAGCCCACTTTATATTGAGAAAAGTGGGGTTTAAGCCCCCCTCCACTGTGGAATTCGTTTCCGTTGACCGTTCCACGGCGGCTCTTTTGTCGCGGTTTATTTTTGTTATGGTTTGTCTTTGGGTGTTTGTGTCGCTTATATTATTTTATTTTGGATAGCCTTTTGGCCTTTTTGTGGGAAAGTAACTGTCCTTCTGACTTTCCGCTATTGATGTTTCCATTAGGGTATGCTGTTTCATGTTTGTGTTTCTTTCCATTTGGTGTCTCTGATGGGAGCTGTGGGTTAATTGTATAGATTCCTGATCATTGCCTCTTCTTCTATTTTACAAGGTATTACAATTTCTCATATCTGCACCAGGACATAGTAGATGATCGTTTATGAGATATGAATTGCCATTTTGGAGATATGAAAAAAAAAACACACACACAAAAACACGCGGATATGCTATCTTAATGGGTTAACAATAAAGGCCCTGATCTGAGCTTGACGACTGATCTGAGTTTCCAGCCTGAGTGTCAATGTTTGGGCTTTCCCGTTCAAACGCACTTAATCTGCTTGGCTATCATCATCATGTTAACAAATTCATGTAATGAGCAACCCTCTAAATCCAACTTTACATACAGAAAACTGAGGTTTTTGGGATATACATCATTCTTGTTTTACTTTTGCCCAAAACATATGTTGTGGTTACTCGTTAGAACCGCTAAGCACCCATAACTGGTTACTCGTTATCGCCTAACGAGCACCCACAACCTATGTATAAAGAAGAAATAAAAATATGACCTGATTGCAATACAAAAGTAACCGAACGAATGTGACCACACGGGTGTGTTATTATAATGGTCACACTGATCATTCAATAGTATAACATACCCATGGGAGTTAATGCTTACTGACACTGTTTAAAACTAAATGTGACTGATACAGCGTTAGGTTTTAATTGCTCTTTATTTGCCTGTAACCATTTTAATTATTTATAATAGCATTGCATATTCAACACCAAATATTTATTCGGGAAAGAATGGGTTCATTGATTGTTAAAGTAAAGGAATAAGTTTATCAATACCGACAATAACTCAATTAAATTATATTGGCCGATTTACCAAAAGCATGCGAATAGGGAAAGTTCAGAGTAAACAGAATGTCTAAACAGTCTCATCCGGACTTTGACTGTTCACATGAAGAATACTATCGAATAATATATATGAAGGCGTCTGTAATCACACTTTACATACAGAAAATGGGGTTAAAGGGGTAAACATGGTTTTCTTATTTCTGTCCCAAGACATAAGTTGTAGGTACTTGTAAGATTCGCCTCAATGAAGCGATTTAAGCGATCACCCACTACCGATTTTTTTGCATAAAGATATACGTTGTCAATGAAACGTTTCCAGCAATCACCCAAACCTTTTCTTCTGTACAAGACATAGGTTGTGGGTACTCTATAGAACGGTTCTAGCAATAACCCACAACCTAAACATGGACATGAGAAAGAAGGCACTATTTCAAACGGATGTATTGTCGTAATTTGGACCCAGTATACATGTATATTGGATCCAAGATCCAATAATAATAATAATAATAATAATAGATACGCATTATCTAAATGGCCCATATTCTGTTTACAACTTAATGCATATGAATAAAGAATGCACCCATGAATCATTCGATAAATTCAAATCTCGAAAGAAGGTATTCAAAATACCTTGCGCGCGTGTCAATTTATCTTCGGGCTTCCTGACGGTCAGTAGCCGGTATGGAATACACATTACACGTGTCTATCTTCAGCTTAATTAGCCGTAATGTTTCCCCTTGAGCGTGCTAAAAACATTGATTTATATGGGCACAGAACCGCCGAATTGATATGGTTCTGTCAAGTACTTTCTACCTATATTTTTGTGTCAGAGTAAAATCATACTGATCTCTTATTACCCGACTGTTTTTAATTTAAAAGTTGGGTTTACATGCATATTTTTTTTCACGACATAATCGAAAGAACATCGGAAAAAGACTACACACTGTATCTTAAATCATTTAAAAGTTGAAATAAATAAACAGATAAAGAAAGAAAAAATCTAATAATCATTAGATTAGATATAAATGAATGAATAAAAAAATAAAATAATGATTCTAATATACAAAACAATAACGAAGCAACAACAACAACAAAACTACGATAACACATCCTTGAGGCAAAGTGCATTTTTGATATCTCAAAACAGCAAAAGTGTTACTGTTTTGTTTGTTTAACGTCCCCGGCAACACTGTAAAGGTCATTTTGGACACGTTGCTTCCAATTTTGTGGGACTTTTACCCGACATTGAAATTAAATGACATCTCAAGCCCTGCCGCCCAATGAAACCAATAGGGTTTATATGCATAGATGGGGCGACTTGCACCGCTTTGCCTGGGCAGGCTTAGATTCTCTAAGCGGTTTACCAGTACTCGTGTGCGGGTCGGTTTCAGCAGCATCTTGCAGCACATCTATTTCGTCAAGTCCCGAGGGGCGGGGCTGAATAATGTGTTAATGTAAACTCATCAATACTTAAAACATTCCAAGGCGGTTCTTCTGTGGCGGTTTATTTATGGTGTTGTTTGTTACTTACTGTGTGTATCACTTGTGTCATTTTATTTTGGATGGCCATATGGCCATTTTGTGGGAAAGTAACTGTCCTTATGGCATTCCTTTGTTTAGGTTTCCATTATGGTCTGGTCGCTTAATGTTTGTGTTTCTTTCCCTTTGGTGTCTTTGATGGGCGGAGTAAGTTAATCGTATCGATTCCTGATCTTTGTTTTACTTCTACTTTATATTCTCGTTAGATAGAGGTGGCTCTAACGAGTACCGACAACCAATGTCTTGGAGAAGAAATAAAAAATGAATACCACAGTAAACCCCGGTTTTCTCTATATAAAAAGTAGAAGTAACAAACTTTGATCTAGTGTTTAACTTTTTAGAATGATCGTGACGATTTCTTTCTTTTTTTCTTTTAGTGTAATCATACAAACAAGCAAAACAAATAACTGTACAGGTAAGCCGAGGAGGTCAGCGCACCGAAAAAGGTTTAACCTTTGCGCCAAAGGTATAATTGTCAATAATAGTTGCAGATGATTACAAGCGCCTGATTGAGTCCAATCAGTACGTTTAACGTTATTCATTTAAAGAAGATCGGAACAATATCCTTAAATTATTAGAATTGTGTCCCTTGACCTGTCGTTATGATTCAAACTAAGCCTGCAAAAAATACGTACCATTTTCTGATACACAAATCTGATATTTTCAATAACAGTTACTATATCTTATCTATCAAAATTCGATAGCATATTGCTTGAAGTACACAACAATAACACATACCTCATATCTCAAAAATGCCTATTTTTTCCGATGACAATATGTGACATTGTTCTTATTCATACACCAAACATTCGTTGTAGGTGCGGTTCTAATGAGTATCCCAAGGTTATTTCTTGGAGCAGAATTAAGAAAAATAGTGTATACCCCTGTAAACCCATGTTTCCATATATTAACTGGGGTTTAGAGGGGTGTTCATTTCACGGACTTGATAAAATGATGCAGAGATTAGCAAAATGATGTACAAATGTACCTTTGTAAACCCTACTTTTCGCCCTAAATAAATTAAGATCTTTAAGGCCTCAATTGCGCCGTTCTTAAAGTTGACGTCACAGCTTGTTACGTGACGACAAAAAAATCCTGTATTGTCATCTCAATATGGCGGTCGTCGGTAACCTAAGTGTCTGCAGTTGTTAAAAACCAACGCTAAGAAATGGAAGGTATGCAAGAAAAAGAATCCTATATGGGTGTGTGGGGGTGAAAACAAAAGTCCGTCCCTCGGGATCACTGTCCCGCATCACTCGGCAGTGACCCTTGGGGCGGATGTTTTCATCCACCCTCACACCCACATAAGATTCTAATATTATAACGATATATGTTCCCATTTCAGGTACACACAGTTACTAAAGACGAGGCTGACTGAGGACAAGAAAAGAACTTTCCTGTATTGCCGAACAATTTGAACACTTGAAACGAAAATAAAGCAGTAACACCTGATATCGTTTTGTTTATCTTTTACCAGATACCAGTCTCAGTACGAATAAAATTCTATTTTCATATCTTTACAACAAGCAGTTTGCAGATGACATTTTTGGGTCGATTAATTGTCGGTTCTACAAAGGTAATCGGTTAAATAGTTAATGATCTAAAACCGAAGTATACACCTGGGGAGGATTACCTTACTTAAACCTTAGCCGCAATGAATGAGTAAATAGCCAATCATGATCATCTTTAGAGAATTCTTCTACGATGGCAATGTTTGCTAGTCTTCGGGAACAATATGGCAACTTCCTACAGTGAAAGAGATCTTGATTTAATTCCACATTTTACCTTTTCGTTTGCTGAAAAATTATATAAAATCCATCGCAGCCCCCGCCCATAGGGGCTTGGAGACATATATGGGCTGCATGATGCTTCCACGCAGAGCTGAATCTGGCCCGCACACTAGTACTGGTAAACCGCTTAGAGGATCTAATAAAAATCAAAAATGAGTTCCTTTAAGAGCAATGCAAACATTCATAAGAAAGAAGATGGGTCATACTACGTAGTTTCGGCTAATAAAACCTCTTCAGTGACCCTGTAATGATTCGGCAAAGAAAGCCAGCGGAAACATACTGCAATTTTGCGAATTTCAAATAGGCAGTCAATTCAAATACTGATATAAATCAAAATGGGGTCCAAATAATTAAAAACCTGTCTAGAATATGAGTCTAAACCAATAATTTATTTCCGATTTCTCAGAATATTCACGCTGATCTCAAAGGACCAAAAGTAAAATATAAACTGCACTATGGTTGATGTACGGGGAGACGTTTTACGGCCGCCACACGGCACAACACCAGCTGCAGTGAAGGCAAATAAAAAACAAAAATGAGTTCCTTTAAGAGCAATGCAAACATTCATAAGAAAGAAGATGGGTCATACTACGTAGTTTCGGCTAATAAAGCCTCTTCAGTGACCCTGTAATGATTCGGCAAAGAAAGCCAGCGGAAACATACTGCAATTTTGCGAATTTCAAATAAGCAGTCAATTCAAATACTGATATAAATCAAAATGGGGTCCAAATAATTAAAAACCTGTCTAGAATATGAGTCTAAACCAATAATTTATTTCCGATTTCTCAGAATATTCACGCTGATCTCAAAGGACCAAAAGTAAAATATAAACTGCACTATGGTTGATGTACGGGGAGACGTTTTACGGCCGCCACACGGTCCAGGAACCGTGGTGTGATGCGGACCGTCCATGCTAATAAACCCTATTGGTTTCATTGGGCGACAGGGCTTGAGATGCCATTTCATCTCAATGTCGGGTAAAAGTCCCACTAAATTGGAAGCAGCGTCTCCAAAATGACCTTTACAGTGTTGACGGGGACGTTAAACATCAAATCAAACAAACAAACAAATATAAAATCCATCAAGAAATCCTCTTGCCAGAAGGTGTTCAACAAAGGTTTAAAATATTTCTCAGAAAGTTACTACATGGATTAGACTTGTCCAAGTCCCTACATTTACATTTTTTATTTTTAAATGAAAGTCCCTTTAAACAAAAAAAAATATGTAAAAGTCTCTTTAGTCTTCATCTTTCAATGTAGGGACTTGTCTACTCTGCAAATTATCCGACCAGCTTCCAGCTTGATGTAACAAGATCTCCCACTTGGTGATAAGAGCATTAGCCTCTGCAGTTAATGTTTCCTAAATAAATAACACCCACCTGCGTCTCTCAGTGAAAGGAAGAAAGATTCTAGTATTTTTGAGAGTTTTGTTTTGTTTTGTTTGATTTGAGGTTTAATGCCCCTGTCAACTCTGTATAGGTCATTTTGGGGATGTTGTTTTCTTTGTGTTGGGACCTAATACTTGTTCGAGACAGTGGAAGTTCCTGCCATCGAGGATAATTTCGGCATTACTTTCAGTCCTCTATTTATTTAATATATTTTGTGTGCGCTCATTAGAACCAACTGGTGAGTACACATAATATACTTTTTCCAGATAAAATACGCAAAATCCCCATAACTCGTATCCCTAAATATTTGTCATATGGATATGTGTGAAGAATTTCTCAGGTATTCAAAAGCGAGTTCGAAAACAGTCATAGAAAACAGCTATCGGTGTTTGAGCCATTGAGGTATCATTATACCGTCAAACCGGTCATAGTGGCCACCTCTATTAAGCAAGCAACCTGTCTTAAGCAAGAAATCATTCAAATCCTGAAAAAGGCGAATGCATTAATAACCACCTGTATTAAGCAAGCACCTGTCTTAAGCAAGCACATTTTATCATCCCTGAGGTGCTTGCTTAACACAGGTTGGAATGTAATTGTTTTTACACTGGTTTTTATAGAAAAAAGGCAAGCAGGCAGCATAATATCATTATCCTGGCATAATTACTTAATTTATAAGATTTGTAATTGCAGAATCTTTTCAACATTATCTTAACAGGATAAATCATAGAGAAAAGTGGCGTTTACAACTATAATAATAATAATAATAATAATAGACTTTATTTTACGAGGATAACACAGTTAGTACAACAACTAATCTCCCTTGCGGCCCTCAAAAAGGGGTTACATAATGGTCTTATGTCTGCTCAGTAGTATAGATTGTAGGTACTCTTAAGAACCGCCTCTAACAAGCACCCACAATTTATGTTTGAAGCAGAAATAAAGAAAAACGATGCGAGGGCTACTAACTTCTGAACCTAATCTCTTCATCAGCGACACTAGTTTTCACAATTACCATGATCATCCCGTTAACATGTCCATGCAATGAAAACCCTTGTTAACCCCACTTTATATAGAGTAAAGCAGGGTTTACCAGGCTAGTCATCTTGTAACTTCTGCTCTAAAACATAGATTTTGGGTGCCGATTAGTTTAAAATTTTATTTCATTTGTATACATATAACATTACAATAGACAAAAACATTATGCGCCCCCGGCCATAGGGGTTTGAAGAAATATATGCATGGCTGCATGATGCTTCCACGCAGAGCTGAATCCTGCCCGCACGCTAGTACTGGTAAACCGCTTAGAGGATCTAAGCCTGTCCAGGAACCGCGGTGCGAGTCCTATTGGTTTCATTTAATTCCAATAAACCCTATTGGTTTCATTGGGCGACAGGGCTTGAGATGTCATTTCAACCTCAAATCAAACAAACAAATAGACAAAAACACGTCACACTACACCAATACATACAAATGGGATCCAGAAGAAAGTCGTTGACTTTTTTAAATCTGCATACCGATTAGAATCGCCTCATTGAGGCGGTTACACATAGATTGTGGGTACTCATTAGAACCGCCTCATTGAATCGGTTGTTATGAGTAACCACAATCTATATTTTGAGCAGAAATAAGAAAAAATCTGATTAACGCCATTGTTGGAGCCTTCTAATATAGCATAGGCATGTTATCGTAATGGTTTAAGAATAAAAGATTAAAATTTAAACTTCATTATTTAAAACCCTTTGCCCTCATGTGGTTTTCACCCCACTAATGTAAAAAAAAATCATGATAAAAAGCTCTGGAGCCTGTCAGTGAAAAGTTATAAAAACAAACTTCTCACCCATATCTGACAATCATCTACAGGAAAGGTGAATGAGTTCTTTCAATTGTTACAAGTCTGTTAATTTCACAATTTTCATAAAAGACGGTATTGCTATTTCATTTACAATGTATTTATTTTTTTATGTATTTATTCATTTATTTTTTTTTTTTTTTTTGTAAACAATTATTTCTACACCTAATTAACAGACTTGGGCAAGTCTACTGCATGGATCTGAGGGGTAAGTTTCTTTTGTTATTCTTTTTTGCATGTTTTGTTTTGTACTGACTCTAGTCATGTCAAGAAATTTGTTAGATTCTCTGTCTTTAAGGCCAAAAGAAATCATTTTACTTGTTTGCGTTCATTTCTAAGCTTATTTTCATATGAGCAATGCAAGGTGTTTGGAAAGCATCAGATTTAATAAACCGTTAAACAAAACTTTTAATCAGGGTTCCTAACCATTAACTTGCACTAGAAAATGTCTGGAAAAGCTTATCAGGGTTCCGAACACATTTTGTACCAAATGGAATCTTCTATTTGATATAAAGCACAGTCCATTTCACAATAATGGGATGTCAGGAAGTGTTTACTTCAAATTTTATTTGGAAAATGGCTGAATTTTTCGCAAGCAGTGAAGATCCTGATCCAATGCCACAATTTGCGGCGTCTGATCTGGGCCTGCAGTGTTTACCAATTACTCATTTTGGGGTTTCTGGTACAAAATGGGTTACTTAGATAAACACATGCTGTGCTTGTAGTTTCTAAAGAGTTACCATATTTTCCCTAAAGTTTCTGAAACTACGTTATATTAATATATTTGCTAGGAATAGAAACACAGCACAGCATCTTTTTTTTGTAGTCAACGCTATCAAGGAAGATTCTGCAGTGACAAGAAAGTGCAACAGATCGCAGAAGAAAAATAAACCTCCACATGAATTGAAGGTACAATTTAATCATTTTACTAATATATCAAAAGGCAATGTGGTCTATTTACAAAGCATTTATTTGTACATGTAATTATTTATCACATAATCTTCAGTGACAATGGTTCAGAAAATAGTATCTTAGTCAAGAGACAGCACTTCGTTTAATTTACATGGGCACCCAAGTAAGACTCAGATCAGACTGTACATCTGACTCTGGGCTGGTCGTATATAAATATTTTATACTGTTTAGGGTCCTTAGCTATCCATAGAGTGCAATGTTTTTGTTTGAGTTGAGGTTTTACGTACCCGTCAACACTGTTAATGTCATTAAGGAGACGTTGCTTCCGATTTTGTGGGAATTTTACCCGACATTCCCTACTGCCCACAGAAACCGCTAAGATCTAAGAAGCGGTCCGATTCGCATCACTTTTCCTGGGCAGGCTTAGCCCTAAGCTGGTTACCAGTACTCAAGTTTGGTCAGTATCAGCTCTGCGCGGAAGCACCGTGCAGCCCGATCTATTTATCCAGGCCCCGATGGGGGCATAGAGTGCATCGGGGAAACTGAATGTCATAATCTCAGTCTTTGCTGGGTAAAGTTATATAGTTTGAGAATTGCTGTGCTTCAGCCCAAACTTACTGAAATGTAAGGATTAAGGAACTGAAGCAATGCTTCCTTTCTTTTAAATACTAATTATTTGCTTATTTTTGTCAGGTAGAAAGTCTGGATTGTTGAAATATTATATTAACCAAATGCACACGTATATCTTTCTTACTTTCAGGTCGTCTTTAAAGACCGACAGACAGCTGTGCCGCCAGTAGTAACAGCTAGATGAACCTGTGAAGAAAGTCTTTCAGGGGCTTGTTGGCATGTCATGGGCTTACTCTATACACTAGCCAAATATAAGATTTTGGGAATGAAAGCAATACCAGAGGATGTTGCCAAAACTTCTCAGCCTCAAACTTGGCATGCACCGAGAGGAGAGAAGCTGAGTGGCATAGCTGTGCAAGATGTGGAAGTACGGGGTTACTCCAATGCTACACCAGTTTCAGAAGTAGTTCCTCGTGCAGTCAAATCTACCCTGTATAACCCAATTCGTGTTGATTGGAAGCAGAATATAGATCAGTTATCTGCTGCTGACAAAAATATGATGATTCTTCCTGCACTGGGCCTCCCTTATGTTCCAACAGTAAAAAGCAAGTTTGGTCTGTCGTAGTGATTGCAAAGGGGTCAGTCATAAGCTACCAGCAAAAATTAGAAAGTGGTTGTTTGATTAATTTATATGGAGAATCGACTTTTCCTGATTTTCCTGTCAACAACTTTATGCAAACCACTTTGAACACCGTGCTTGATAACAGACAAACTATGGCAATGGAGGGTCTGAAGCTGTCATCAGCTGAAATAAAAAGATTTGAGGCACAGAGCAGACTTCAGGGTCAGAGCCCATTATGGCACAAAATTAGAAGACACAGAATAACAGCATCTAAGGTTGGTGAGATATTCCGACGGAAAAAGGTTCACGAAACGCTCGCTAAACGATTGAAATCAATCCGACAAGTCACTACGGCAGCTATGCGACAGGGCTTGGCCTTTGAACCTGTAGCGGCTGAGGCATATGCCCATGTAAAGGACTAAAGCTGAACTTATACTCATGTGGTGTTGTTGTCAGTGAGTCATGCCAATGGCTGGCTGCAAGCCCAGACAGAAAGGTGTACAAGTCGGACATGTTCCCAGAGTTTGGCCTGTTGGAAATCAAATGCCCACAAGTTGGAAGTGTTCTCGCTTGCAAATACTTAACAAAAGACCAGGATGGGCAGCTGAAACTGAAAAGAAAGCATCTGTACTATTATCAAGTGCTAACGCAACTGGCGGTGACAGGATTGGAATGGTGCGATTTCTTCGTGTGGTGCACCAACGACCACCACCTTGAGACAATTTATTTTAATGAAGGCGTCTGGCAAAATGTGAAAGATAGAGTTGATGATTTTTATTTCTATCTTTGACTGCCGGGAAAATCAATTTGACGTAACCCATGCCTGAACAAGAGGACCCTTGAAAAGAACAAGCAGACAGGCAACTGTCCATAATTGATTAATACTCCCAACCAGAGAAAGTGGAATTGGAATGTCAAATAAATGGTTTTCCTTAATTCGTCTATTCATTCTTTCAATGTGAATTACTTGTTCGGTATGTTCGATTTCACTGATCGTAGATCGTAAATTGTCTCTTACTGCTGAGAAACTCTGGGATATTTAGGGTCACACCACGTTCCTCTAGCATTTTACGAAGGGTGAATCCCTTGTCCGCCATCACATCATCACCCGGTTTCAAAACATCCAGAAGGCCGGATAGTATTGTTATTTCAATGTCTGACATGCATCCAGTATATAATGAAGAAATAAATGTTATTGCACCATGTGGTGCAATTCCAAGTAAACATTTTAATGTATTTGTACCCTTATAGTGTGAATAGGACTGGGAATTACGCACTAGTGATGACGGCTGTTGAGTTCTTAATTCAGTGCAATCAATTATCACCCGTGCCCTAGGGTACAGCGATTCAAAACATTTTGGCATTAACTCTTGAATCATTTCTCTTGGTAGCCATATAGGAATTGACCCTTATACAAAATACAAGAAATTTGCCCAGGTTACAATTTTACGGCTAATAGTTAACATTTAGCAATTGAAGCGCACACTTAAGTCCTGCTCAAGAAGTCCAGCCTTCAGACGACAAAGGAACATGAACAATTCATCAATCAAAAGCATTTTTCTTTTCCGACCAGCAAGGCTTACAGTTTCACTGCTTGCATAATATTCACTCCGCATGTTTGATGCTGTGGGTTTTACACAATTAAAATGCCATAAACGTTAAATAAGACGAAAAGCCTGTATAAAATGATATCAGTGAATCGTTTGTTGAAAACCTCTGAATTCCAAATCGTTCCATTTCTAATTGCCATGTTAAACGGTCACATTCTTCCTTTTTCTGTTTAAGTTTATGTTCCAAGTCACTGATTCTCTGTTCGTGGTCAGAATTCTAAGACACACTAGAAGATGGCTATTCACGATAAAATCTGCCTCAAATTCATATTCTTCTGTTTCCTCTTCTGTTTTACAGACTTTGCTGAAAATATGGGAATTTCATAAATGCTCAGAAAATGCATCAAACTTTTATTAACCCATTTATGCCTTGCGGCCAATTTATTATTGGGGCGTTGGCAAACTGAAGACATAAATCAGACGCCACAGTTTGCGGCGTTTGATCTGAGTCTACCCTGTTTATTTAAAGTTTGTACATTTTGGAAAAAAACATACAGCAAACAAAACAAACCTGGCACCCCATATAACTGGAAATGGACCACTCCAAACTTATGTAATGGAAGATTTCATTGCTATATATGGGTTAAACAGACAAGGCTTTGAATCACACACACACACACACACACACACACACACGCATGATATAAGTTCTGAAAACTTTAAGATCATTTAAAAAAAAGAAAAAACAAGCACACGCACACACACACGCATACGCACACACACACACATTGTAAAAGTTCTGAAAACTTCAAGATCCTTTAAAAAAGAATTAACACACACACGCACGCACGCACGCACACACACACATATGAAAATAAAAATATAACACACATGAGCGCACACACATGTATACCTTTTCACATCTGTGTCTCTTGTTGCCAACTGCTTTCTCTTTAGAATCCGTCTTGGCTCTTTATTCGAAGTCCAATCAAAACCTGTGGGACCAGCGTCTTGTTTTAAATTTTTACGAACTGGGGTGTGTCTATATTCAGATGGTAAAAAATGCTTGGAGCAGACTACTGTTAAATTTGTAATCTGAAAAGATCAACTATACTTCATGCAAATGTTTCTTCTGTTATTTTGGAGAGTTTACGGTAATTTTTCAGCATCTTGGAACCAAACATTCTTTATTTTGCATCAGCGCTTTGGTTGGGCTGGTTTTGTTTATTTAATTATTCTTTGACTGGATTTTGGTTTATATATGTATTAAAACTGAAATGTTTTTTATTGAGAACAAAAACAAAGATACATTATATACATGTAACAAGAAGAAATAATATAATGTTGCTCACCTTAAAAAGGGGTCCTTCGTCCCGCCTGATATTAATAATCTATTGTTTTCTCACTTCAGTCTGTATTTTGAGCACGAGGTTTCTGATGAAAATGCAGTGTATAATCATATCGTGAATCAGAAATGCACAGAGGCTCACAACAATGTTGAGAGGTTTTTTTCTTGGTGGAGCTTCTGTTCTCAGTGTTATCAGCCATTTCTGAATTATCTACTGCTACAGAGCTTGCTCAGTTAGCCTCGTTCTGGTACTGGAATGCAAAACATGCATATAATTTGAGAGGAGGCTATATCTTTTCTCCCTGACGATAACAGCCTCGTGCAACATAATGATTTTTCACAGTCCAAAATGGCCACTTTTCTGATGAAAATCCGTGATATTTTTCTTATTTTACTGCAAACATAGGTGATGGGTGCTCGTAATAAACCGCCTCATTAAGGCGGTTGAAACGAGTACCCACAACCTATGTTTGAGAACAGAAATAAGAAAACTGTTGTATACACCCCGTAAACCCTAGTTTTCTGTATAAATTGGAGTTTAGGGGTGTTCATTGCACGGACTTGTTCACGTGATGACTTTCTCAGTGAGTCGACACAAAATGGCCTAAAATGGCTAACGTGTCGTTAAACGCAAATTCTAACACTGGTCGTATACACAGCCAATGGTTAAATCCAGTGATATATTGAATTACAACTCACTAGGCGAAAAAGCGTGACTTGAAGAGCATCCCGTTTTATGACGTTTTGCGACGTCATTGATCGATTGATCGTTTACTTGACGTTAGACTGAGTAACGTCTTTTTCACGCATTCAAGTACGTTACCAAAACAGGTAACCGCATGTTTTATAGTTAACTTACATGTATCATGTGTTCATAGAAAAATATAACAATCATATCAAAATCACCTTAAATGATCAAATTCCTTTTTTTCGAATTGTATCTATTTTTGGATTAACTTAATTAAAGGGAACGACCGAAAAGTACCAAAAAGGAACACAATATTGTTTACTTCCAGCTGGAAAATGCTATTTTTATTTTTCATCAATTCCAGCTAGCAGTAAACAAGACTGTCTTCCCTTTTGGTCTTCACGGTCCTTTTCTTTAATTAAGTCAAATTAAAAAAAAGAAACAACCAGAAAATAAGAAAATTCATGATGGGTGACATACTTAATTTTATTTCATTTTGCGTCGGCAGTATGAGGTTTGTTCTAAATGAACAATTGTATTTTGCTTGAAGCATCTACGTTCAAAAGTTACCCAAAATTTGCACCTAACATATAGCATAACGTTGGTATTAAATGTAACAAAAAAAAAAAAAAGAAATTCGGAACGCTTCGAACCCAATCACGAAAACTCGCCTATATAATTTTGACCCCCTTGAACCCCACTTTTATATAGTAAAACTGGGGTTTGCAGGGGTGAACCTTATTTTTCTTATATCTGCTCTAAGATATATTGTGGGTACTCGTTAGAACCGCCTCATCGAAGCGGTTCTAACAAGTACCCACAATCTATATTTTGAGCAGAAATAAGAAAAATATAACATTTTTTCATCTTAAATTTGTCATTTTTCGGCGATAAAGGTTACAATGTATTTGTATAGGCGTGTTTTCGTAATTTTTATCTGCATTATTTCATATTTTGGGCCGAGTATAAAAACAGAAGTGAAGGCAATGATCAGGAATCGATGCAATTGACCCACAGCTCCCATCAGAGACACCAAAGGGAAATAATCACAAACATGAAACAACAGACCCTAATGGAAACATCAATACAGGAAAGCCAAAAATACAGTTACTTTCCCACAAAATGGCGATTTGGCTTTCCAAAACAAAACATACTAAGCGATACAGACAAACAAACACAAACAATTACCAAAACAAACCGCGACAGAAGAACCGTATTGGAACGGTCAATGAAACGAATTCCACAGGGGTGCTTAAATCGATTTCACGTGGCCACAATCCTCGCCCTTACTTCCGTCACGATTTTGACAAATAATTTGTTCAGTCCGCATGAAGGCCTCCTAACTCATCGGTGCAACATCTCCGTGTTCGAGAACACAAAAAAATAAAACAACCACAGAGATGAAACAACGATGAGGACTCGACAGTAAGGAACCACTGAAATGCTGGAGCAAAAGAAAACCAACAGTTAGACTCCGAAAGGCCCGGCAAGAGACAGAGCATCAGGCACCAACCAAAATGACAAAACTATAGATTCTCTCTAAATCTCAGTAAGCCTTACGCTGGAACCGTCAAAGAATCTGAAGCCTGACCCACCGGCGTGCAATTAAAGAGGGAAGCAAAGTTGTCAACCGTGATTGGGTTAACTACCATGCATGCAGTCTGTCGTATACCCCATCCCTTTATATCGAAGAATGATTTTTACGAAATTGGGTGCTAAATAGAAGTGAAACAAAGATCATGAATCGATACAATTAACTTACTCCACCCACAAAAGACACCAAAGGGAAAGAAACACAAACATTAAGCGACCAGACCATAATGGAAACCTAAACAAAGGAAGGCCATAAGGACAGTTACTTTCCCACAAAATTGCCATACGGCAATCCAAAATAAAAAGACACAAGTGATACACACAGTAAGTAACAAACAACAACATAAATAAATCGCCACAGAAGAACCGCCTTGGAACGGTCAGTGAAAAGATTTCCACTGGGGGACTTAAATCGACTTTACGTGGCCATAATCCTCGCCCTTACTTCCGTCGCGATTTAGACAAATAATTTCTTCAGTCCACGTGAAGGCCTCCTAACACATCAGTGCAACATCTCCGTGAACACAACTAATCAAAGAACCACAGAGGTGGGACAACGATGAGGACTCGACAGCAAGAAACCAGTGAAATGCTGGAGCAAAAGAAAACCAACAGTTAGATTCCGATGGGCCCAACCAGAGACAGAGCATCAGGCATCAACCAACAATACCTTGAATTAGATCTCTCTAATTCTCAATAAGCCTTTACGTTGGAACCGTCATAGAATCTGAGGCCTGGCCCACAGGCGTGCAATTAAAGAGGGAAGCAAAGTTGCCAACCGTGATTTGGTTAACTACCGTGCATGTAGTCTGTCGTATAATATCCATGTTGTACCTAATCTTTTTATATCGAAGAATGATTTTACGAAATTGGGCGCTAAAGTCATTACGGTTATAATTTGTTTTAATTTATATACTAAGTCAACATAAAATTCG
This sequence comes from Lucinisca nassula, assembly GCA_963580285.1. Taxonomy (NCBI): domain Eukaryota; kingdom Metazoa; phylum Mollusca; class Bivalvia; order Lucinida; family Lucinidae; genus Lucinisca; species Lucinisca nassula. The sequence continues at coordinate 55,104,538 of OY757010.1, forward strand.
GGTTCCGATAGACCTTGTTGCAGAAGAGATTTAAGTCCAATATTGAATTTTGAAATTAAATCAGAATGGCGTCTATAAAATTTTGAAAAGGCTTTGCGTAGTTTATGGTACCGATAACCCTGATTAAGAAGTTTAGCCGTTAATAATTTATTACAAGTGTTGAAGTCAGTAACATGACTACACACTCTAGCAAATCGAATTAATTGCGTAATATATAAACGCCATACGATGGCGCACGAGGAACATCACTATCCAAAAAAGGAAAATTTACAATATCAAAATTAAAGTCATCGCGTTTATCATACATTTTGCACGTAACATACCCGTTCGGGATTTGGGTTCCGATAGACCTTGTTGCAGAGATTTAAGTCCAGTATTGAATTTTGAAATTAAATAAGAATGACGTCTAAATTTTGAAAAGGCTTTGCGTAGTTTATGGTACCGATAACTCTGATTCAGAAGTTTAGCAGTGAAAAATTTATTACGAGTGTTGAAGTCAGTTACATGACTACACACTTCGGCAAATCAAATCGATTGCGAAATATAAACCCCAAAGGATGGCGCACGAGGAACATCATCCAAAAAAGGAAAAATTACAATAGCAAAATCGAAATCATCGCGTTCATCATAATTTTGCAATAAACAAACCCATCTTTAATAGATAGTTGTACACCCAAAAACGGGGTCTCGGTATCAGAAGAATAGCCTTTGGGTTCCTTTCGAAGACAGGCATCGAACCCACGTCCTCCTGATTACCAGTGGGAAGCTTACGAGGCTGGCCCGATGTGATAATAAACATTTTTATAACGAAGTTAATAGGCCCGTTAATAGACCGTTCATGCACATAAACCCTATTGATTTCATTGGGCGGCGGAGTTTGAGATGTCATTTTATCTCAATGCCGGGTAAAAGTCCCACAAAATTGGAAGCAAAGTCTCCAAAAGGTCCTTTACAGTATTGACGGGGACGTTAAACCTCCAATCAAACAAACAAAAGAAAGCTGAGCATTATAGGGTTATAAATTATTTTCTTATTTCTGCTCCCAGGCGGTTCGAACGAGTATCCATAGTATACGGTTTTCAACAGAAATAACATGGCCAACTTTATCTGACATTTAATCTATTCAGCTGTTCCCTGATGCTCACACTACAAGTCAATATTGGATTGTCTCCCTTTGACTGAGGTCTATGGTATATACCTGTGTGTAATCTCAACTGTGTTATAATCCGGCTGTGTGTGAAATCATTTTCGCTTTTATGACCAGAAGGGATACTGAATGAGAATCGCTCATGTCAAATGATGTCTAGTTAGTTTCGGACTGGCTGTTTTGGTGTGGCCTGAGTTTATGTTCAATAAAGTTATGTTCTGTTTTGTCGTTACTAAAGCGAGAAAAATACTCTTTTTGTGAAACCGTTAAAAGTGAGCCTTGTTTGTGCTTATCACCAGATATATTATTGGTTCCAAAATCCATTTTTGTGTGCTGGAATGAAATATTCTACTTTATATATTAGAAAGAAGAAGAAGAAAAAAAAAGTTTATAGCTTATGGGTCTCAGTTGAATTATTTTAAGTGACATTGTTTAGAAATGGCACATATTCACAAGTCCATGTAATATAAACCCCTTTAAACCCTACTTTACATAGAGAAAACCGTGGTTTACAGGGATTTACATTTTCTATTTTCAGCTCCAAGACCTAAGTTGTGAGAACTCTTTGATGAGGCGGTTCTAACGAGCATTCTGACCTATGATTGGGGTATAAGTAAATGAAAATTGCCACGCATTGATTTTGCTATATATTAATTTGTATAGAAACGCAACATGTTAAAATGTTTGTAATATGAACACCCCACTATATATTAAGAATACTGGGGGTTACAAGGTATTACAATTTCTAATATCTGCACCAAGACATAGTAGATAACCGTTTTGGAGATATGAATTGCCATTTTGGATATATGAAAAAACACACACACACACACACACACGCGCGCGGATATGCTATCTTAATCGGTTGACAATAAAGACACTGATCTGATCTTGACGTCTGATCTGAGTTTCCATTCAGTGTCCATGTTTGGGCTTTCTCGTCCAAAACGCACTTAAATCGGTTTGGCTATCATCATAATGTTAACAAGTTCATGTAATGAGCACCTCTCTCAATCAAACTTTACATATATCAAACTTTTGCCCCAAAATATGTTGTGAGTACTCGTTTGAACCGATATGAGGTGGTTCTGACAAGTACCCACAACTGGGTACTCGTTAGAACTTAACAAGCACCCACAACCTATGTGTAAAGATGGGTTCCGGGTCATTTCGACCCATAACAAGATCGGCCCATGTCAAAATCGGCCAATAAATGACTCAATGCTGTTATAGGGGCCAAGTATCAACCAAAATATAGAACAATGAAATATATAGTTAATTTATGATAAAATACATGTATATACAATTTATTTTACCCCTTTTCCCCGCTCGGCATTTGTATCATTATTTTCAATAATTACCTCCCTCAGATGTGAGTCTTCATGCAATGCAAACTTTGTAACGGAATTGATATGAAATAAAAATGGTATAAAAGAGGGTATGTTTATTTAAAAAAAATGTATATTTATGAACTCTTGGGTATTTATTTTATTTTTTTATATTATTGGCACATGTCGGTATGCAAAATGATCACTAATCACTTACGTTGCTACCTTTATCTATCGACACGTGCCTTAAAGTAACAAACAAAACGATTATCATATTACTCAAACCTCAGTCATTATTGGGGCACGTGCCAATCACCATTAGTTTATGTCTCTTATGCGGGTCTTTATGATTTTGTACCCGACACTGAGATGTAATGATCTCTCAAGCCCTGCCGCCTAATGAAAACAAAAGGGTTTATAAGCATGGAGGGGCCGACTCGCGCCGCTTTTCCTGGGCAAGCTTAGATCCTCTAAACGGTTTACCAGTACTCGAGTGTAGGTCGGTTTCAGCGCTGCGTCTAAGCATCGTGCAGCCCATCTATTTCTTCAACCCGTGATGGTCGTTACATTAGTCTTTATTTTTTTTACATTAGTCTGTTGTTGTTTTTTTTTTTTTTTTTTTTTTTTTTTTTGGTTTTGGTTTTGCGGCCCTTTTCAAGATTATTTCTCTCATAACTAGCAGGTTGGCGAAAACCGGAGTACCCGGAGAAAAACCACATGACCTTCCGTTGCAGAACATGGCGTCTAACATGTGTTCATTAGTCTGTGCATCCGCGCAATCTGATTTGTGTGTAACTATGAATCATAAAGTAGCCAAAGCTTCCACATGCCTCCAGCTATTGACCATACGGTGTGGCTGAACAAATCGACTGTCTATGCTGGGCTCGCGAAGTAATCAAAGCTTACTCTCCCAACGATCATGACCGTACTGTGCGGCTCAGCAAGCTGATCTGTGTATGCTGGGCGAATTGTAGAAATTGACTATTTTTCCGACAAAAAATGTGGTATTTGTCTTATTTATACTCCGAGCGTACGTACTTTGTCTTTGTCTAACGAGTATCCGAAACCTACGTCTAGGATCAGAATTAAGCATATAACATACACCCCTTTAACGCAAAATTTCCCTCTATAAAGTGGGGTTTAGAGCGGTTTTATTTTCTTTGACTTGTTAACATGATGTGATTTTTTATCGGTTGAGGAAGAATATTAATTTCTCAAACTGAACATTTTTATGCCCCCCCCCCCTCCTCCCTCTGTGTGAGCTGAAAAAATATAACGGCACAAAACCGCCATATTTATATGGTTCTTACAAGTACTTTCTACCTATGTTTTTGTGTAAAATCATACTGATTCCTGACTACCCGACTGTTTTGTATAAAAAGTAGAAGTAAAACAAAGATCAGGAATCGATACAATTAACTGACTCCACCCATCAAAGACACCAAAGGGAAAGAAACACAAACATTAAGCGACCAGACCATAATGGAAACCTAAACAAAGGAAGGCCATAAGGACTGTTACTTTCCCACAAAATGGCCATATGGCCATCCAAAATAAAAAGACACAAGTGATACACACAGTAAGTAACAAACAACACCATAAATAAACCGCCACAGAAGAACCGCATTGGAACGGTCAGTGGAATGATTTCCACTGGGGGGCTTAAATCGATTTTACGTGGCCACAATCCTCGCCCTTACTTCCGTCGCGATTTAGACAAATAATTTGTTCAGTCCGCATGAAGGCCTCCTAACTCATCAGTGCAACATCTCCGTGAACACTAAAAATCAAAGAACCACAGAGGTGAGACAACGGTGAGGACTCGACAGCAAGAAACCACTGAAATGCTGGAGCAAAAGAAAACCAACAGTTAGACTCCGATGGGCCCGACCAGAGACAGAGCATCAGGCACCAACCAACATTACCTTGAATTAGATCTCTCTAATTCTCAATTAGCCTTTTCGTTGGAGCCGTCATAGAATCTGAGGCTTGACCCACCGGCGTGCAATTAAAGAGGGAAGCAAAGTTGTCAACCGTGATTGGGTTAACTACCATGCATGCAGTCTGTCGTATAACATCCATATTGTACCCAATCTTTTATATCGAATAATGATTTTACGAAATTGGGTGCTGAAGTCATTGCGGTTAAATATTTTTCTGAATTTATATACTAAGTCACCATAAAATTCGGGTTCCGATAGACCTTGTTGCAGAAGAGATTTGAGTCCAATATTGAATTTTGTAATTAAATCAGAATGGCGTCTATAAAATTTTGAAAAGGCTTTGCGTAGTTTATGGTACCGATAACCCTGATTAAGGAGTTTAGCCGTTAATAATTTATTACGAGTGTTGAAGTCAGTTACATGACTACACACTCTAGCAAATCGAATTAATTGCGAAATATAAACACCATAGGATGGCGCACGAGGAACATCACCATCCAAAAAAGGAAAATTTACAATCTCAAAATCAAAGTCATCGCGTTTATCATAAATTTTGCACGAAACAAATCCATCTACAATAGATAGAGGTAAATCCAAAAACGGAGCCTCGGTATCAGAAGAATTTGCTTTATTTAACTGAAGTTCTGGGGGGTAAATCTGACTGATCAAACCATCGAAATAGGTATTATCAATATTTAATAAATCATCTAAATATCTAAAGTTGGGTTTACATGCATATTCATTTTCACAGCATCATGGACAGAACACCAGAAAAAGTGTACACACCTTTTCTTAAATCATTTAACAGTTGAAATAAATAAATAAATAAATAAATAAATAAATAAATAAATAAATAAATAAGAACATTTTCTGATAATCATTAGATTATACATAAATGGATATAAAATAAATTAATAATACTAATAATAGACACTTTAAGTTAATTCATCCTGCGGCATAATGCATATTTGATATCTCAAAAACAATTAATTTCTCAAAGTAAACTCATCAATACTTAAAACTTAGGTTTTATATTCTCGTTAGAACCGCCTCATTGAGGTGGCTCTAACGAGTACCCAAACCGATGTTTAGGTGAAGAAATGAAAAAAAAAGGATTACCACTGTAAACCCCAGTTTTCTCTATATAAAGCAGTTTTTTTAATGAGATGTTCATTACAATCAAGATAATAATAATGAATGCAAAACAATTAATATATGCATTAATGGCATCTTTACGTACCAGACTTGATTCACAATAGCATTTAAATAATCAATTGCGTGTTAAAAAAAGGAAGAAAAATAAAATAAAACAAACATTCCTGTGGTATTCCAGCAAAACATTGTGCGAACAACGAAATGTCAGATTAGCCGGTATCTGAGTTTGTTTGTTTTGGAGTTTAACGGCCCAGTCAACACTAGTTAGGTCATTTTTGAGCCGGTCAGTTTACCTATCCACACTTTTCTGGGCAGGCTTAAACGTAAGCGGTTAACCTGTACAGTGCACATTCTTTCGACAGAAACTGACAACTGCCCTTCATGAACCAGCGGAAGGGAGAGAATGACCGTAGAAAAGATTTCTTGATCAATCTCATCGAAATAATGTTGCCAACCCCGGAAGGATCGAACCCGCGTCCTCTTGATCACCAGTCAGACGCGCATCCGACTGAGCTACTGCGGCCGACCCTGTATCTGATTAATTGGAATAAGATATATCTGATAACAAAGTTAATTTTAAACTTTTTAGAAATTTCGTGGCGAATTCACATTGGTTTCTTTCTTTCTTTCTTTCAGTTGTAATCATACAAACATACAAAACAAACATATGTAATCATAAATCTTATTTCTAGCAATGTTCATTTAACTTTGCGTAGTAAGTATAAAGAATGTGCAAAAATCTAATAAGGTCCTGAAAATCAATAACTACGTGAAAAATAAAAAAATAAATAAGACGCAGATCAGACACCGCATTCTTAGATTGATTTACATTCCAATGAGATGCCCTGGCGAAGATGTGTTGATTTCACAGTCGATTGAATATGACCCGCTTTGGGATTACACGCATGTGTAGACGATAAAGCTTTTTCTTAATAAGCTTCAAATTTACTCGCAAAATGCCGTTATTAAATATTATTTTGAAATATAATTGCTATAAAAATGCTCAAAATTGTAAACAAATTGCATGTGATACGGGCGTCGTTTTGCAATATAAACAGAAAGTGCAGATTTTAGCCGTTAAAGTAGGGTACTGTCGTTGTTTTCCGCAGTTTTGTATGCTTCATGTAAGGATTAAGGATTGTTAAATATGTTCTATAAAAGGGTTATCCTTTGGAAGCAAGGAATACACCACAGAAGTGAAAAATATGGAGTGTTCATGTTTTCTGGGCCAGACTAGCTAGTTTCGGCCAATTAGGCCTCATCAGTGACCCTCAGATATTTTCAAAATTCCACAATGGAATCAATGATCCCAAAGGACAAGAAAATATAATCTACACTATGATGTAGGGCAGGGAGACGTTTTACCGCCGCCACACATTTCCACACACCAGCTGTAGTGAAGTTAAATATGTTCTATAAAAGGGTTATCCTTTTGAAGCAAGGAATACACCACAGAAGTGAAAAATATGGAGTGTACATGTTTTCTGGGCCAGACTAGCTAGTTTCGGCCAATTAGGCCTCATCAGTGACCCTCAGATATTTTCATATTTTTATATTCAATTTAAATATAAAAATGCCGGCAGCTAATTAAATAAAAGTGCCACTTATTTGATATCTTTTGAAGGAATTTAAATGGACAATTAGTTCAAAACGGAACATGTTTGTCAAATTGAAAACTAAATAAGTTATATCTGTTTAAAATTGTTTTCCATTAAAGCGCCTGCTATTTCCAACAAGCGATTCTGTACAGGTATGCCGATAAGGTCAGCGCACAGTAAAACGCTCAATCCTTTGCACCAAAGGCATAAATGTCAATAATAGTTGCGGATGAGTGACACAGAGTAGAAGTAAAACAAAGATCAGGAATTGATACAATTAACTTACTCCACCCATAAAAGACACCAAAGGGAAAGAAATACAAACATTAAGCGACCAGACCATAATGGAAACCTAAACAAAGGAAGGCCATAAGGACAGTTACTTTCCCACAAAATGGCCATATGGCCATCCAAAACCAAAAGACACAAGTGATACACACAGTAAGTAACAAACAACAACATAAATAAATCGCAACAGAAGAGCCGCCTTGGAACGGTCAGTGGAAGATTTCCACTGGGGGGCTTAAATCGATTTTACGTGGCCACAATCCTCGCCCTTACTTCCGTCGCGATTTAGACAAATAATTTGTTCAGTCCGCATGAAGGCCTCCTAACTCATCAGTGCAACATCTCCGTGAACACAAAAATCAAAGAACCACAGAGGTGAGACAACGGTGAGGACTCGACAGCAAGAAACCACTGAAATGCTGGAGCAAAAGAAAACCAACAGTTAGACTCAACTGAGCCCGACCAGAGACAGAGCATCAGGCACCAACCAACATTATCTCTCTAATTTTCAAAAAGCTTTTACGTTGGAGCCGTCATAGAATCTGAGGCCTGACCCACCGGCGTGCAATTAAAGAGGGAAGCAAAGTTGCCAACCGTGATTGGGTTAACTACCATGCATGCAGTCTGTCGTATAATATCCATGTTGTACCAAATCTTTTTATATCGAAGAATGATTTTACGAAATTGGGTGCTGTTATATATTTTTCTGAATTTATATACTAAGTCACCATAAAATTCGGGTTCCGATAGACCTTGTTGCAGAAGAGATTTAAGTCCAATATTGAATTTTGAAATTAAATCAGAATGGCGTCTATAAAATTTTGAAAAGGCTTTGCGTAGTTTATGGTACCGATAACCCTGATTAAGGAGTTTAGCCGTTAATAATTTATTACGAGTGTTGAAGTCAGTTACATAACTACACACTCTAGCAAATCGAATTAATTGCGAAATATAAACGCCATAGGATGGCGCACGAGGAACATCACCATCCAAAAAAGGAAAATTTACAATCTCAAAATCAAAGTCATCGCGTTTATCATAAATTTTGCACGAAACAAATCCATCTACAATAGATAGAGGTAAATCCAAAAACGGAGCCTCGGTATCAGAAGAATTTGCTTTATTTAACTGAAGTTCTTGGGGGTAAATCTGACTGATCAAACCATCGAAATAGGTATTATCAATATTTAATAAATCATCTAAATATCTAAAGTTGGGTTTACATGCATATTCATTTTCACAGCATCATGGACAGAACACCAGAAAAAGTGTACACACCTTTTCTTAAATCATTTAACAGTTGAAATAAATAAATAAATAAATAAATAAATAAATAAGAACATTTTCTGATAATCATTAGATTATACATAAATGGATATAAAATAAATTAATAATACTAATAATAGACACTTTAAGTTAATTCATCCTGCGGCATAATGCATATTTGATATCTCAAAAACAGTTAATTTGTCAAAGTAAACTCATCAATACTTAAAACTTAGGTTTTATATTTTCGTTAGAACCGCCTCATTGAGGTGGCTCTAACGAGTACCCAAACCGATGTTTAGGTGAAGAAATGAAAAAAAAAGAATACCACTGTAAACCCCAGTTTTCTCTATATAAAGCAGTTTTTTTTAATGAGATGTTCATTACAATCAAGATAATAATAATGAATGCAAAACAATTAATATATGCATTAATGGCATCTTTACGTACCAGACTGGATTCACAATAGCATTTAAATAATCAATTGCATGTTACAAAAAGAAAGAAAAATAAAATAAAACAAACATTCCTGTGGTATTCCAGCAAAACATTGTGCGAACAACGAAATGTCAGATTAGCCGGTATCTGAGTTTGTTTGTTTTGGAGTTTAACGGCCCAGTCAACACTAGTTAGGTCATTTTTGAGCCGGTCAATTTACCTATCCACACTTTTCTGGGCAGGCTTATACGGAAGCGGTTAACCTGTACAGTGCACATTCTTTCGTCAGAAACTGACAACTGCCCTTCATGAACCAGCGGAAGGGAGAGAATGACCGTAGAAAAGATTTCTTGATCAATCTCATCGAAATAATGTTGCCAACCCCCGGAAGGATCGAACCCGCGTCCTCTTGCTCACCAGTCAGACGCGCATCCGACTGAGCTACTGCGGCCGACCCTGTATCTGATTAATTGGAATAAGATATATCTGATAACAAAGTTAATTTTAAACTTTTTAGAAATTTCGTGGCGAATTCACATTGGTTTCTTTCTTTCTTTCTTTCTTTCAGTTGTAATCATACAAACATACAAAACAAACATATGTAATCATAAATCTTATTTCTAGCAATGTTCATTTAACTTTGCGTAGTAAGTATAAAGAACGTACAAAAATCTAATAAGGTCCTGAAAATCAATAACTACGTGAAAAATAAATAAATAAATAAGACGCAGATCAGACACCGCATTCTTAGATTGATTTACATTCCAATGAGATGCCCTGGCGAAGATGTGTTGATTTCACAGTCGATTGAATATGACCCGCTTTGGGATTACACGCGTGTGTAGACGATAAAGCTTTTTCTGAATAAGCTTCAAATTTACTCGCAAAATGCCGTTATTAAATATTATTTTGAAATATAATTGCTATAAAAATGCTCAAAATTGTAAACAAATTGCATGTGATACGGGCGTCTTTTTGCAATATAAACAGAAAGTGCAGATTTTAGCCGTTAAAGTAGGGTACTGTCGTTGTTTTCCGCAGTTTTGTATGCTTCATGTAAGGATTAAGGATTGTTAAATATGTTCTATAAAAGGGTTATCCTTTGGAAGCAAGGAATACACCACAGAAGTAAAAAATATGGAGTGTTCATGTTTTCTGGGCCAGACTAGCTAGTTTCGGCCAATTAGGCCTCATCAGTGACCCTCAGATATTTTCAAAATTCCACAATGGAATCAATGATCCCAAAGGACAAGAAAATATAATCTACACTATGATGTAGGGCAGGGAGACGTTTTACCGCCGCCATACATTCCCACACACCATCTGTAGTGAAGTTAAATATGTTCTATAAAAGGGTTATCCTTTTGAAGCAAGGAATACACCACAGAAGTGAAAAATATGGAGTGTACATGTTTTCTGGGCCAGACTAGCTAGTTTCGGCCAATTAGGCCTCATCAGTGACCCTCAGATATTTTCATATTTTTATATTTAATTTAAATATAAAAATGCCGGCAGCTTATTAAATAAAAGTGCCACTTATTTGATATCTTTTGAAGGAATTTAAATGGACAATTAGTTCAAAACGGAACATGTTTGTCAAATTGAAAACTAAATAAGTTATATCTGTTTAAAAATTGTTTTCCTTTAAAGCGCCTGCTATTTCCAACAAACGATTCTGTACAGGTATGCCGATAAGGTCAGCGCACAGTAAAACGCTCAATCCTTTGCACCAAAGGCATAAATGTCAATAATAGTTGCGGATGAGTGACACAGAGTAGAAGTAAAACAAAGATCAGAAATTGATACAATTAACTTACTCCACCCATAAAAGACACCAAAGGGAAAGAAATACAAACATTAAGCGACCAGACCATAATGGAAACCTAAACAAAGGAAGGCCATAAGGACAGTTACTTTCCCACAAAATGGCCATATGGCCATCCAAAACCAAAAGACACAAGTGATACACACAGTAAGTAACAAACAACAACATAAATAAATCGCAACAGAAGAGCCGCCTTGGAACGGTCAGTGGAAGATTTCCACTGGGGGGCTTAAATCGATTTTACGTGGCCACAATCCTCGCCCTTACTTCCGTCGCGATTTAGACAAATAATTTGTTCAGTCCGCATGAAGGCCTCCTAACTCATCAGTGCAACATCTCCGTGAACACAAAAATCAAAGAACCACAGAGGTGAGACAACGGTGAGGACTCGACAGCAAGAAACCACTGAAATGCTAGAGCAAAAGAAAACCAACAGTTAGACTCCGATGAGCCCGACCAGAGACAGAGCATCAGGCACCAACCAACATTATCTCTCTAATTTTCAAAAAGCCTTTACGTTGGAGCCGTCATAGAATCTGAGGCCTGACCCACCGGCGTGCAATTAAAGAGGGAAGCAAAGTTGCCAACCGTGATTGGGTTAACTACCATGCATGCAGTCTGTCGTATAATATCCATGTTGTACCCAATCTTTTTATATCGAAGAATGATTTTACGAAATTGGGTGCTGTTATATATTTTTCTGAATTTATATACTAAGTCACCATAAAATTCGGGTTCCGATAGACCTTGTTGCAGAAGAGATTTAAGTCCAATATTGAATTTTGAAATTAAATCAGAATGGCGTCTATAAAATTTTGAAAAGGCTTTGCGTAGTTTATGGCACCGATAACCCTGATTAAGAAGTTTAGCCGTTAATAATTTATTACGAGTGTTGAAGTCAGTTACATGACTACAGACTCTAGCAAAATTCGCGCAAAATGAAATATTTTTATTACATTTTATTTCATTTCGCATCGACAATGCATACGCAAAATGAAATAAAAAAATCAGAATGATAAACAAAAAATCATTATTTCACTTTGAGACGCAACATAAGCCGCGTTAGCAACCACTCCAGTTAATATCACAGTAGGAAACAGGAATTCCTATACAAGAATGGTAATGCAGACTACAAACCCACAGAGAAAAAAAAACGCCCTTTGGAAAGAAAAGGCAGCCGTGACAATATACGTCGTCGTGGACCGTAATATTCCGTATTTAGTCGTGATGTTACGTAGTAATCCGTAACAAAACTTGAGAAACCTTGTTAATCCTTAACTGTCCGTAATGCAGCGTACTGAGATCGTACCGCGCCGTGACAAATTCGTAACTAGAGCCAGTGTTTATGAAACACAATGCCCCCAACTGCTTGACCCTAACACTGCTTGTCCCTAACAGTAATTGAGATATCTTGTTTTTATGTGGCTGTAATGCTGAAATTACACAAGAAAAGCTGTAGTTAATCATCTACTCATCATCCCTGACCAGTCTGTGAAGTTTCGGGGAAAAACCTAAAATAGTTTTTTAGATATCTTGTTTACAAACTTAAAACGCGAAAAATTTCAAAGGGCCATAACTCAAGAAAAAAATTTCGGATTTTTTTCAAAAGTTAATCAGTTCATCTACTCATCATCCCCAACCAGCCTGTAAAGTTTCAGGGCAATAGCTCAAACAATTTTTGAGATATCTTGCTTACAAGCTGAAAACACGAAAAAAATCAAAGGGCCATAACTCAAGAAAAAAAATTGGATTTTTTTCAAAAGTTAATCAGTTCATCTACTCATCATACCCAACCAGTCTGTGAAGTTTTGGGGAAAAACCTCATATAGTTTTTGAGATATCTTGCTTACAAACTTAAAACGCGAAAAATTTCAAAGGGCCATAACTCAAGAAAAAAATGTAGGATTTTTTTTCAACAGTTAATCAGTTCATCTACACATCATTCCAAACCAGCTTGTAAAGTTGCAGGGCAATCGCTCAAACAATTATTGAGATATCTTGCTTACAAGCTGAAAACACGAAAAAAATCTAAGGGCCATAACTCAAGAAAAAAAATCGGATTTTTTTCAAAAGTTGATCAGTTCATCTACTCATCATCCCCGACAAGTCTGTGAAGTTTCGGGGAAAAACCTCAAATAGTTTTTTAGATATCTTGCTTACAAACTTAAAACGCGAAAAATTTCAAAGGGCCATAACGCAAGAAAAAAATTTCGGATTTTTTTCAAAAGTTAATCAGTTCATCTACTCATCATCCCCAACCAGCATGTAAAGTTTCAGGGCAATAGCTCAAACAGTTTTTGAGATATCTTGCTTACAAGATTTCATAGTATTTTTTGCAAAGGGGCATAACTCAAAAAAGGGGCATAATCCTGACGAGAAAAAAAACACGGGTCAATTATTTTTTCATGAGGAATCCATATATGAAATTTCAAAAACCTAGCACCCATGGTTCTAAAGTTATGCTATGCAGTAAAAAGTGGGACGGACGTAAGGACGGAAGGACGGAAGGACGGACGGACGAACAGGGCAAAACCAATATGCCAAAACGCGAAAAATTTCAAAGGGCCATAACTCAAGAAAAAAAATTCGGATTTTTTTCAAAAGTTAATCAGTTCATCTACTCATCATCCCCAACCAGCCTGTAAAGTTTCAGGGCAATAGCTCAAACAATTTTTGAGATATCTTGCTTACAAGCTGAAAACACGAAAAAAATCAAAGGGCCATAACTCAAGAAAAAAAAATTGGATTTTTTTCAAAAGTTAATCAGTTCATCTACTCATCATACCCAACCAGTCTGTGAAGTTTTGGGGAAAAACCTCATATAGTTTTTGAGATATCTTGCTTACAAACTTAAAACGCGAAAAATTTCAAAGGGCCATAACTCAAGAAAAAAATATAGGATTTTTTTTCAACAGTTAATCAGTTCATCTACACATCATCCCAAACCAGCTTGTAAAGTTGCAGGGCAATCGCTCAAACAATTATTGAGATATCTTGCTTACAAGCTGAAAACACGAAAAAAATCTAAGGGCCATAACTCAAGAAAAAAAAATCGGATTTTTTTCAAAAGTTGATCAGTTCATCTACTCATCATCCCCGACAAGTCTGTGAAGTTTCGGGGAAAAACCTCAAATAGTTTTTTTAGATATCTTGCTTACAAACTTAAAACGCGAAAAATTTCAAAGGGCCATAACTCAAGAAAAAAAATTCGGATTTTTTTCAAAAGTTAATCAGTTCATCTACTCATCATCCCCAACCAGCATGTAAAGTTTCAGGGCAATAGCTCAAACAGTTTTTGAGATATCTTGCTTACAAGATTTCATAGTATTTTTTGCAAAGGGGCATAACTCAAAAAAGGGGCATAATCCTGACGAGAAAAAAAACACGGGTCAATTATTTTTTCATGAGGAATCCATATATGAAATTTCAAAAACCTAGCACCCATGGTTCTAAAGTTATGCTATGCAGTAAAAAGTGGGACGGACGTAAGGACGGAAGGACGCCAAAACGCGAAAAATTTCAAAGGGCCATAACTCAAGAAAAAAATTTCGGATTTTTTTCAAAAGTTAATCAGTTCATCTACTCATCATCCCCAACCAGCCTGTAAAGTTTCAGGGCAATAGCTCAAACAATTTTTGAGATATCTTGCTTACAAGCTGAAAACACGAAAAAAATCAAAGGGCCATAACTCAAGAAAAAAAAATTGGATTTTTTTCAAAAGTTAATCAGTTCATCTACTTATCATACCCAACCAGTCTGTGAAGTTTTGGGGAAAAACCTCATATAGTTTTTGAGATATCTTGCTTACAAACTTAAAACGCGAAAAATTTCAAAGGGCCATAACTCAAGAAAAAAATATAGGATTTTTTTTCAACAGTTAATCAGTTCATCTACACATCATCCCAAACCAGCTTGTAAAGTTGCAGGGCAATCGCTCAAACAATTATTGAGATATCTTGCTTACAAGCTGAAAACACGAAAAAAATCTAAGGGCCATAACTCAAGAAAAAAAAAATCGGATTTTTTTCAAAAGTTGATCAGTTCATCTACTCATCATCCCCGACAAGTCTGTGAAGTTTCGGGGAAAAACCTCAAATAGTTTTTTTAGATATCTTGCTTACAAACTTAAAACGCGAAAAATTTCAAAGGGCCATAACTCAAGAAAAAAATTTCGGATTTTTTTCAAAAGTTAATCAGTTCATCTACTCATCATCCCCAACCAGCATGTAAAGTTTCAGGGCAATAGCTCAAACAGTTTTTGAGATATCTTGCTTACAAGATTTCATAGTATTTTTTGCAAAGGGGCATAACTCAAAAAAGGGGCATAATCCTGACGAGAAAAAAAAACACGGGTCAATTATTTTTTCATGAGGAATCCATATATGAAATTTCAAAAACCTAGCACCCATGGTTCTAAAGTTATGCTATGCAGTAAAAAGTGGGACGGACGTAAGGACGGAAGGACGGACGGACGAACAGGGCAAAACCAATATGCCCCCACAACTTCTTCGAAGTTGGGGGCATAACAAAACGTATGCGATTCTTAGCTTATACGTAGTGTAACCGAACTAGTATGTAACGAACCGTAGAAATCATTGGGTTACTTTGGGCCCACGAATAAGAACGGATTAATACGGTTTTAATACGGACTACAACGGACCAGAACATTCTAATACGGTTTAGTAAGGATGTACTTCAGTTGTTTAATCCGTGGTCAAATTTTGAACATGTTAAAAAATGTCACGGATATACACGGATATATGTAGCATTACACTAAATACTGGGAGGTGCCGGGTTTTATCATTTTGGGACAGAGCTTTTAGTTGCGTGCTAAATACCAGACTTGCTTTCATTGGATATATATCCCATGTTTTATTTCAATGTGAGAAAATGATAGGTATAAGGGACTAAAATGATGCATGTTTTATAAATATATCTGCAAGCTCAAAGAAATTTTTGCTGATTTTATATGGTCACCCCTCCTTTAA
This sequence comes from Lucinisca nassula, assembly GCA_963580285.1. Taxonomy (NCBI): domain Eukaryota; kingdom Metazoa; phylum Mollusca; class Bivalvia; order Lucinida; family Lucinidae; genus Lucinisca; species Lucinisca nassula. The sequence continues at coordinate 55,120,514 of OY757010.1, forward strand.
AAATGTTGGGTTTATTTACCCGTTCTAGCAGGTAAACAAACATGGTTGACTTTTACTTGAAAATGAGCCGATCAACATGCGTCTCCCCGTACATAAACCATAGTGCAGTTTATATTTTACTTTTGGTCCTTTGAGATCAGCGTGAATATTCTGAGAAATCAGAAATAATTTATTGGTTTAGACTCATATTCTAGACAGGTTTTTAATTATTTGCAATTTTCGAATAGGCAGTCGATTCAAAGACTGATATAAATCAAAATGGGGTCCAAATAATTAAAAACCTGTCTAGAATATGAGTCTAAACAAATAATTTATTTCTGATTTCTCAGAATATTCACGCTGATCTCAAAGGACCAAAAGTAAAATATAAACTGCACTATGGTTGATGTACGGAATACCGTTTTATGGCCGCCACACGGCACAACACCAGCTGCAGTGAAGGCAAATAAAAATAAAAAATGAGTTCCTTTAAGAGCAATGAAAACATTTGTCACACAGTCAAGAAGACAAAACGCACGGATAATGCTCAATATCTTTTATTTCTACTCTATACCAAGCGGAGTGAAATACTGACTGCCGACTAGAAATCAACCCCACTTTAAATACATCTCCTATGTTTCATAATTGACCATAAAAAATGACACATCCATGCATGAGCACTTAATAAGTCATTAAACGGTAATTAAACTGACTTTGACCGGGTCCACTTGACAGCTACCGCTCGGGGCTAGTCATATGAGTGTTTGTCACAATTATGGTCTGATACTACTTCGCAGTTTTCATCTACTGTGAAAATGCACTGGGATTGTCATCTCGCTTGGCCCTACCTGTATGATATAGGTAATTTTCTAATATAAGAAAACCAATACATACAAGAACCACTACTGTGTTACATCCCCCCCTAACGTATTTTAAAAAGAAATATGCTACCATTTGTTAGCATATTCCTTTTTTATAACCAATTCAACTCAACTTGTAATGGTCAGTAACACAGTAAGGTTAAGTCATTAATTCATAACATATTTAAAACAGTCTCTGTATACAATACTCAGTATGTCTGAGTTCCTCGAGTCTTTATTATATACACAAGCTATTACAATTAGCAGTCTCTAGTCAATAGAATATTTCTTCTATTCTGTTCATAACATTCACAGCTGGTGTCTCGTATCACGTAGTACCATTAAGTTGTACCATAGTTAGTCGTACCAGGGTAGAACCATGTCTGTTGTACCATTGAGTCGTACCATAGTAGTTGTACTATTCACTTGCAGCACCATTTTAGGTTGTGCCCTTTGTCGTACTACTATGTCGTACCATTGTCATGTAGTACAATTTATGTTGTACCATGTGACGTAACAGTATGTCGTACCATTATGGTATAGTACCATTTGTGTTGTACCATGTGATCATATAGGTTTCTTCGGATTACGCGTTGTGTTTTCTTTCTCTTCATCCGTGTTGACCATGTGTGACATGTATCCTATCGGTTCTCATAGCTGGTTATGTCTAGACAGACATGACTGAAGATTAAGTCGGAGAATTAAACTAACGGTAAAGTCTTGACTATCACTGCTCTCATTAACTAGTCACGTGGATTCAAGCACATTTTGCTGAAGTTCATTTCGTGATAATCTCACAGTGTCCACTGACCATAATTTTATTTAACAATAATGTTCATAGTTACTGTTCTCTAGCAGTTGTTGACTGGTTGGTGGGTTGTAGTGGGAGTAGTCGTATCATCCCACCTGCTGACCCTTGTTTGTCTGGCTGGCTTGTCGGTTTATCTTTCTCTAGCAAAGCTCTCGTTTGCTGCAACATGTCGTCATCTCCCATTATGTTCTCCCGTCTGTAGATAATGCGAGAGTGGCGCTCTTCTCCATGGTTTAGTTCAGCCATCTCTTGACCAGGGTCGTCGGAGTACGGAACGCTGGCTCGTGCCCCTCGATCACCACTCTTCCTGCAGGCGGCAGGCAAGGAACCAGCAACAGCATTGCCCCACTTATGATAGATCAGAATGCCCATAATAACTGAAGTTACACTACCAAGAATCATTAAACCGTAACCCCACCAAGGAAAATGTAGGACCTTCATGGGTCTGACTGGACCCACCTGGTGTATCCCTTCGAGAAGCTGATCCACCGGAACTTCTTTAAGATGCTTAAGTTTCGGAGGTAATCTCACAGCGCCCCTCAAGTTGGGCATGTTTGCCTTAAAGGGCTCCCAAATGTTTAGGTTGGTGAAGTTGTAAGCTTGCAAAATACTCAATGCATTATTGTGAATCGTATGTGAAGACCCATATTCATAGACCCCCGTAAGGGTTACCCTGTCAGAAGTCGCTTGTTCGAAATTCGCAAAATTGCAGTATGTTTCCTCTGGCTTTATTTGCCGGATCATTACAGGGTTACTGATGAGGCTTTATTAGCCGAAACTACGTAGTATGACCAATCTTCTTTCTTATGAATGTTTTCATTGCTCTTAAAGGAACTCATTTTTGATTTTTATTTGCCTTCACTGCAGCTGGTGTTGTGCCGTGTGGCGGCCGTAAAACGTCTCCCCGTACATCAACCATAGTGCAGTTTATATTTTACTTTTGGTCCTTTGAGATCAGCGTGAATATTCTGAGAAATCAGAAATAAATTATTGGTTTAGACTCATATTCTAGACAGGTTTTTAATTATTTGGACCCCATTTTGATTTATATCAGTCTTTGAATCGACTGCCTGTTCGAAATTCGCAAAATTGCAGTATGTTTCCTCTGGCTTTATTTGCCGGATCATTACAGGGTCACTGATGAGGCTTTATTAGCCGAAACTACGTAGTATGACCAATCTTCTTTCTTATGAATGTTTTCATTGCTCTTAAAGGAACTCATTTTTGATTTTTATTTACAACTTTTCCTGACCCTAATGAACCCATAAGGTACAGAGATGTCAATCTTTTGGCGTACTTCGTTTTGACATGCCAGATTAAATATCAGGCGAACCCTAGTGATAATGATATATGTATCGTCGCTTAAGTATTGAACATGTGGAAGGTCTTGGCTAAAAGTTACGACTGTAGTACACAGGCGTTTTATTTTTTCCTTATCATTGCTGAATACGGCTAAGAGGCACATTCTGGCTAAATTTGTATGATGAATTGGTTTTCTTAAAGTGCATAGCTTAGGAAACCCCACTTTACATACATCCCTATCATGTTGACTTAAGAGCATGTACTGAGTGCGTTCGGGGTTGATAGCGATATATTCTGATTCAAGTGTATAGTACGTTAACATTTCCGTTTCTGTCTTATTATTGGATCGGTAAACCGTACTTATGGGTAAAGGTAAGTTATAGACCTTATATAGATCCATCTGTTTCGTATAGTCTATTAACGGTATGGGTATTATTATTATGATTTTATCATCTTCCATTATTGTTTGACAAACAAGGTGTTTGTACAATGACCAAAGATCAACCTCAATGTCCACTGGCAATCCAAAAGACTTGGGCAGTTGGGTCTCAATGTCTTTAAGAACCCTCTTGAATTCAGCAGGTTCTATGATGCTCGGGGATAACCTATTTGTTGACAGTGCATTTAATTGCACTTGTAGCCGGAGGAAATAGTACATTGACCTTTGAATCGCCGTCCTCATTTCCTCCACTACCATATCTATGGTAGCGAACAAATGTACAGTCTCTTGTAATCGGTATACCCGTCGGCTTAATGTTTGTGCCACATTTTCTAGTTCTTTGTCAATTTTTGCCATTGCATCTATTATGTCATTCAGGCTTTGTCTGTTTTGGGCGATTTCAGACCGGGTTACATTCAGTACAGAGAGACTTTTTTCGAGTGTGTGTGTGATTAACTGCTGGTTCCTAGCTAAGGTATTTATGTTACCCCGTATGTCATTAAGATCTGAGCTACTTAAGGTGCCGAAGAGGTATCCTAAAACACCAGACATGAAGCCAAATAGTGCCCGTTTTTGTTTATGCTTCAAAGATTTCAAGTTCAAAAAACTCCTTTTAATGTCAACGTTACTGTTTTCTAACATGATGATCTCATCTTGAAGAGACTGAAAGACAGATGAATACCCCGCCAGTCTATCACTACTGTAATGTTTAGACGCCCATACTGTTAGGTTCTTAGCCATTTTCAAATCAGCAGTAAGCTTACTAATGAAATTTTCGTATACTCCAATATCCAATACTAAAGTTAAAATCCAACGGGAACTAGAGAGAGACATCTCTCCGTCCTTGTAAAATAAGACATTTTCGTGAATTATCGAATGTTCAACTGCAGGATCCGATTCAATGAAAACTAACCCATAGCCCAAAATAAGAAGGAATATGGTCACACGAGCCATTTCAACCTGAAATACACAAAGATCATTACTAGTACGACCTGAAATGGTGGTCGGTAATGATCGGTTTCTATGAAAATGACCCCAAAAATAGGTCATCGGTCACTACTAGGCCTTACGCAACCGCGAAGAGGTCCTATAATATTCCTGGTGAAATGTAATTATGCGGCGCAGTCGGGCCGCCATTTCCGTAAAATCATAAGGCAGGGGTATGTTCCTCATGACATTATGCAGGGACCTTTCGAAGAAATCCGGTCTCTCGTCGTGAAGAAGATCGTACCCAAAGTGGATCTCTAAGAGACTTCTCCTAACCCATCTGTATTTTATTTTCATTAATTCTATAAAATTTTCAGCAGTACCCCACCATCTTAGTCGATGGACTACATCATAGACCACCCCTCTTTCAAGGATCTCGTAGAGGCTCATGGGAGACTCTGCTTTTCCCAAATCATTCAGATCTTTCAGGGTGTATAGGTCTTCAATGACCTCCCATGGTAGACCTGTCTGCTCCACCTTAAACATCTCCAGATGAATGTGCAGTTTCCTATAGTAGTTGATATGGAAACGCATAAGGCGCGGTATGGACCTGTCATTGACGGTCGCTTGTAGGATACCCTGTCTACCAAGGACGATATTCTTGAGACAGCGCATGTACAAGGTCGATGGCCTTGTTAGCGCGTCAGCCCCATATGAAAGGTTAGAGATCAAGTAGTTTGTGATCTCCTTCAGATGCTGCTCGACTTCTTGTAGGCAGCTCTCACACATTCCCACCTCAGTCATGTAGGCCACCACGTTAAGGAGCGCGAACCTCTCCAGTATGTTGAAGAGCGCGCATGGCTCGTGATCGAGTAAACTAAATTCACCCCAAGTTATGAAATCCTTAAGTTCCAGCTTAACTGCCTCTGGAAACTCGCACCAATCAATAAAGGCCAAACACCTTTCGAACCCCACGAGTTCTGAGGTGAATCCTGCATTAGCCGACATAGTTTTAATAATTTTCTTATTATCAAAAGAACAAAAGACAAGTTAATAAGAGGGTTGCTTCTAGTTGTGGGTATAAGCTGTCTGCTACAACAAAACAAAAAACACAATTAAGTATTAAATTCCATCACCCTAATTGTTCATTTTTCTTATTTACAAAAGGTTTAGGCAGCTTTGTAGCACATCAACAAGGCTCTCGAGCACAGTTTTAACTTTACTCTTTTCCGTTTTAACTCTACGGAATTTCTTTTGTTTGTTTCTGATGACATTATCTACTTCCATTTTTCTGACCCTGCCCTCGTCAGAGCTTCGTTCAGGGCCACTTAGGCCGCTGTTTTCATTGTCTGAAGAGCTGGTATGTTCAGAAGCTGTTTCGGACCCACTACACTTATCTTTCATGATATTTCTTTTCTGGGTTGTTTCCCTTGAATTAAGGTCTGCATTTTCTTGTCTTAGCCTAGCTTTCCAAGCTTTAAGCCTGCGGGCAAGCTCGGCCAGAGGAATGTGTTCTTCCTCCTCGGAGTCTGACCTTACCCTCCGGTACTTCTTAGCTAAACGAACGTCCGGACCTTCTGATTCTGAATCAGTGTCGGATGTCGCGGTCTCGTTTTCTGTACCTTCAGGGGTCATGACATAGTGGGCTCTGCGAAACTTTCGCTGGCTCTGGGATTTTGGTTTCTCCCACTCATCTATGTTGGCTAGCCTCATATTGTCAGCACTGCTTTTTAGGATCTCCCCTGTTAATTGATCTCTTAACTCCCAAGTCTTGTCCCCTAATTGCTTTATTATCCTAAAATATGGACTCCATTTTTTGTCTATTTTGCTGTTTCGTTTATGTTTCTTAAGATACACAGGTTGCCCTACTTTAAAGTCAGTTATTTTACGGGTTTTGTCTGCATATTTTGCCTGTCTTCTATGAGCTTGTTTACGCCTACGGTGCATTAATACGAAGGCTTGATGAGTTTGTTCTAAGCCCCTTTCTATGATGTCATCACCATAATACTTTCGTCGGGGTTTTAGCAAGTTATCAATGGGCAAGACGGGGTCTCGCTGGAATAAGTAAAAGAAGGGGGATTGCTTGGTTGACACATTTTCACTGAACCGTATAGCTGCTAGGGCTTGATTTAAGTACAAATCCCATGCCTGCGAGTTGTCTTTTACCTTTTTGGACAACACGTCTAACAACGTTCTATGGGATTGCTCGACCCTGTTTTCATTTGGGCTGTAAACATCACACTGGTAAAGGCAAGCGCGCAGGGTAAGGAACAAACACACCGGATAAGGAATTGTTTTCGCTCAGGATAAAAAAGAAAATGGCGGAATGGGTATCACATGTGCAGGTTTGTTGTTGTTCTAGATCTCGTGTTATGGTTACTTATCAATACGGCTGCTCACACTAGCTTCACGGAAGACACATATTATTCACAAATTTATATTCGATGGTCCGAATTCGACAGTTACATCCAGTCAAACGGAGAACCGGACACAGTGGAGCTACTCCACCGCGAAATCTCATTATTTTACATGAAACGCTCTTCTGGGAAGACGGCATTCACTTTTTTGTTGGTTGTAGACATACACATGATAAATCGGACTGTTGCAAATACGATTTAAGGAAAATTTGAAGTTAGAAGGCCCACAGTGAGAAATCCTAGTTCAATTTTCAATACAACGCCCACTGGCAAGGAGATGGGCACAACGCATATGATAAGACACAAAATTGTCCGGGGAAAATGGTTGTTGTTTGGTCGTAGCACTAGGAAATTTCCATCTCAGATTAGGTTTTCCGATATTAATAATTAGTCCTACATAGTTTAAAGCACCAATTGTGATCTTTAGGAAACGTTCAAAGTTTGTGTTCATTGTCTTGGCATGTGGATTGCTCTGGTTCTAGCAATGTGCCCCCCCCCCCACATACACACACATACACATACACTATGAATCTAGGACGATTTGGTCCGGACGATTTAACCTAGGAGAATTCGGCCAAGGAGAATGTGGTCCGTAAAAATATTTTGGGTAGGACAACTTGGCAAGGCTAATATAATGTCCTGTGCAAATTAACATTTAAATGTTTTGGGTTTGTTTTCACTAATGCCTCTTGGTTTGTTTGTTTGTTTTAGAGTTTAACGGCACTGTCAACACTATTTTTGGTCATTTTTGAGCCGGTCAGTTTACCTATCCAAACTTTTCCTGGGCAGGCTTATACGTAAGCGGTTAACCAGTACACTGGACATTCTTTCGCCAGAAACTGACAACTGCCCTTCTTGAATCAGCGGAAGGGAGAGAATGGCCGTAGTAAAGGTTTCATGATCAATCTCCACGAAAGAATGTTGCCGACCCCGCCAGGTGTCGAACCCGTGCCCTCCTGATCACCAGCAGACGCGAATCCGACTGAGCCGGCATAATTATTCAGTTACCAATACATGTACATACTTTAATATTTGCCTTGCCCAACGGGGCTTAAGAAATAGATGGGCTGCATGATGCTTCCACGCAGAGCTGAAATCGACCCACACACGAGCACTGGTAAACTGCTTAGAGGATCTAAGCCTGCCCAGGTGCGAGTCGACCCGCCCATGCTTATAAACCCTATTGGTTTCATTAGCCGACAGGGCTTGCGATGTCGTTTCATCTCAGTTTCGGGTAAAATTCCCACAGAATTGGAAGCAACGTCTCCAAAATGACCTTTACAGTGTTGACGGGGACGTTAAACCTCAAATCAAACAAACAATCGTACAAAGGGCCTGTTAAGATCTCCAATTATATATGCACCCCCCCCCCCCCCCCCCCGCCCCGTGGAATATTTGGTTCATAAATGTTGTATGGTGATTGATAGCCAAAGGAAGTTGTATGAAAAGATACAGCTTCAAAGAAAAACAAATCAATAAAATGTTTGGTCATTCACAAATAAGGTATTTTTCACCATGACTTTACCCCTACCCTCAGCTGATTTTGACCAAAATTGCAAAATTTGTCAACTTTATGGCTTTCAAAATATAATAGCCCAGCCTTGCCTGTACATTATTTTATATTTTGTATACAGATACAGTTTTGATATGTTAACATTTGGTGAAAATATATAAAAAATGAACTGTGAACTCAGTGTTTATTTTTTTCATAAATTAATTTTTGGTCATTATCAGAAATGCCAACATAAAATTGCCATAACTCCGTTAATAGTAAAGCTAAATATATGTTATTATTACTCATTTTCTTAGTTATAAACCAAGGAATAATTTGATACCTGTTTCAGTTTGATCCTGTAATTTTTCATTTTTCGTATACCTCATGATAACGCAAGTAGGTAAGATAGGACTCACTTAGTGTACAAACGATGAGCAGTGCTACCTGATATATTAATGCGCCAATTGAAAAGTAGAAGTAAAACAAAGATCAGGAATTGATACAATTAACTTACTCCATCCATAAAAGACACCAAAGGGAAAGAAATACAAACATTAAGCGAAACCTGGTTTCTAAGGGCACTTTCTATTGTCTTTTTCTTTGGAAGGGGTATACTTTTATCACACTTTTCTTACTATTTTTGTCACAATTTATTAACTGAATACAGACACATCAAACATCAAGTTATTCTGAAAATACTTGAAGACGAAACAACTCGTTTCTGTGTATGTTTCCATTAACGACGCCTGTTAGCAAGTGAAACGTCGCACACTGAAGAGGATTTAAGTGAGGGTCAAAAAGAAGCCAAATCATATCAGTCCCTTTAATGACCATGTACGAGGGCTGTACAAATATGAATGCAACTTAGCACATAAAAATGATTCCGTGATAGATTTCGATGAAAAATTTATTTTGTCCCCTCAAAGTATTCCACTTTAACAGATATACAGACTTTCAGCCTTCTGATCCAATCATTGAATGCATTTTGGTAGTCTTTTCGAGGTATACTATGAAGGCACTGGAATATTGCAGAACCGAGGTGTTTGCGCTGTACAAATTTTCGACCAGAAAGGTATTTTTTCAGCCGCGGGAACAAAAATAAAGTCACACGGGGCAAGGTCAGGGGAATACGGGGGTTGAGGGAGTTCAACAACCTTTTCCTGCTTCAGATAGTCTTGCACAATGAACGCCTTGTGCGATGACGCATTGTCATGTAGCAAACTGACAATGGCCAAACCAGTTGCGGGTTTCGTTCTTTGAAATATTTCTTCAATTTTCGAAGAAGTTTATTCTTGTAAAACTTCGCATATACAGATTTGCCTTTAAGCACAGCAACCTGAATAGCAGGGCCCTGATTTGAAAAGAATATGGCATACATTACCGCCTTGATGCTCATGGTCCGCTTTGCAATGCATGGTCTTTTGCAATACTTCGTTGCCCATATTTTGTTCTGAATCTTTCGTTTTGGCTCAAAAAAGTGAACCCATGTCTCGTCACCTGTGACGACATTAGCGAAAGACCGTGCATTGTAATTTGGAAACTTTTTAAGCAACTTCTTGGCGCACTGAACGCGTGTCTTTTTCTTCTCATCTGTCAACGGCACATCTAGCACAGAACTTTCTCATTTTCAAATCCCGTTTCAGAATTGTATGAGCTGCTCCTAATGAGATGCCAACCATACTAGCTATTTGCCTAGTGGTGTATCGTGCATCGGTAGCAACTATTTCTTTCACTCTAGCAACCATCTTGGCAGATGTTGCTCTTTTCGTCCGACGATCATGTGGTGCATCTTCTGTTGAGCCTAGCCTACAGCTTAATTTCTTTCACAAATGAAAAACTGTCGAAAAAGACATTTCATTATGCCCATAAACCGAACATATTTCATCAAAAATGTCTTTGCACCGTATACCAAGAATACAACGATTCTTAATATAGGACCGTATTTCAACGGCGTACTCTGACCTTCTTCCAACCATGTTTTGTATTAGTATACAAGAGTAGACAGTGTTTATCGAACGATATACATGGCTAAAGTGCACGGATTTTAACAGGTTTGCTATCAATGGATAGGATAAATGATTTTCTACGCTGTGATATTTATTTCCAGGTGATTTTTGCATTAGCGCATAAGAAAATGTTCTACTTGCATTCATATTTGAACAGTCCTCGTAATAGGTATGATTCACGAATTTGGCGAATTTATCTACCTTATTTTCAGCTAAAAGAACAAGCATACAATTTTCTACCAGAAATACTGCATGGACAAATACATCATTTCTCTAATTCATGATCGCGATGAACCCAATCCATCTATCCCCCATAGGGGATGATTATATTGCTAGAACCACAGCAATGCGCATGCCAAGACAATGCACACAAACTTTGGACGTTTCCTAAAGGTAACAGTTGGTGCTTTAAACTATAGGACTAATTATTAATATCGGAAAACCTAATCTGAGATGGAAATTTACTAGTGCTACGACCATATAACAACCATTTTCCCCGGAAAACTTTGTGTCTTATCATATGCGTTGTACACATCTCCTTGCCCGTGGGCGTTGTATTGAAAATTGAACTAGGATTTCTTACTGTGGGCCTTCTAACTTTAAATTTTCCTTAAATCGTATTTGCAACAATCCGAGTTATCATGTGTATGTCTACAACCAACAAAAAAGTGCATGCCATCTTCCCAGAAGAGCGTTTCATGTAAAATAATGAGATTTCGCGGTTGAGTAGCTCCACTGTGTCCGGTTCTCCGGTTGACTGGGTGTAACTGTCGAATTCGGACCATCGAATATAAATTTGTGAATAATTTGTGTCTTCCGTGAAGCTAATGTGAGCAGCCGTATTGATTAGTAACCATAACACGAGATATAGAACAACAACAAACCTGCACATGTGATACCCATTCCGCCATTTTCTTTTTTATCCTGAGCGGAAAAATTTCCTTATCCGGTGTGTTTGTTCCTTACCCTGCGCGCTTGCCTTTACCAGTGTGAAACATTCGTTTTCCTGTGACGGACGTTTAACTTGTTAAAGAGGTTCTCCAGGGTGGGATTGCACAGTTCTTTTCCATTATCCGACACCACCTCTAATGGACACCCATATCGGGGATATAACTCATCTAGTATGAGATGAGCGATGCCGTCAGCCTTTTTATCAGGTAGTGGCCACGCCTCTAAGTAACCAGAGTACCAATCAATGGCCGTAAAGATGTACTGATTCCCTGATAAGGTTTTGGGTAAGGGTCCCACCATATCTATGGCCATTTTTGCAAACGGAAAAGGGGGTGTGTCGACCTCTTTTAAGGGCGACTTAACCTTCTGCATATTGCGGGTCTGGCAATCTACACATTTGGAAACATAGTCATATACATGTTTATATAGGTTCGGCCAGAAATATTTTGACCGTATGGCGTCAAAGGTCTTATCGAACCCCAAATGTACTACACTGTGGATGTTTGCTATTACCTTTTCAGTGAGGTGAGTTGGGACATATAGGCGTACTACTGGGTCTTCGTCAACATGGGAAATATAGTATAGTACATTGTCTAATACTATGTATTTCTTATGGGCCTGACTATCCGCCTCTAGCTGAGTTTTTATGGTATATATTTCTGGATCTTTTAATTGTTCAGCAACCATGTCTAACCCCAAAGTGTCTGGTTTATTTAACTTGTCATTTTCTTGAAATTTACATGATGCAAATTTATTTAGGTCAGCCTCGTTGGAGTTAATTACCCCTATCTCATATGACCGGTCAGATACGTCAGGGACTATTTCTTCCTCGGTAACTGACTGGCCTTGAGGCACCTTATCCTCCTCGCTTCCCGGAAGTCGCGAGAGCATATCGGCCAAGCAATTCGAGCTTCATTTTATATATTTTATCTCTGCATTGTACCCCTGTATGGTAAGGGCCCACATCTGTACCCTTTTATTCATCATTGGGCTCCCAAGGAGATATTTCAGGGGTTGGTGTTCACAGAAGATTTCAAACTGGGCATTGTGCAAGTAGGTGTGCAACTTCTGCAGCGCATAATAAATGGCATAACATTCCCGTTCAATAGTGGAATACCTACATTGCGTGGGGTTGAGTTTATGCGACAGGAAATAAATGGGCTTTTCGACCATCTTGCCCGTTCCATTTCCGTCTTCATCAATGTCTTCCTGTTCCTGGGACAGGACAGCCCCTATGCAGTCTGCACTTGCATCTGTGTATAGTTTGTATGGCAAATTGGTGTCCGGATAGGCAAGCAGTGGAATGACCGACAAACTTTCTTTAAGAAATTCGAAAGCAGTCTGACATTCAGGTGTCCACTTAAACCTAGCATGTTTTCTTGTCAAGGCAATTAAAGGTTCAGCTATCTTTGAAAAGTTTGGCACGTACCTCCGATACCAAGACATAGCACCAATAAAACCCCTTTCTTCCCTGACACTACTAGGTGGAGGCATGCTCCGTATTGCCTGTACCTTATTTTCATCCGGTTTTACCCCTTGCTTGCTTATGACAAACCCTAAATGAGAAGTTTCTTTTTGGAGAAAGCTACACCTTTTAAGCTTTAGTTTTAGTTTGTGCTGTCTAAATCTATCAAATACTTGTTGGATATGATGCAAATGTTCCTCCAAGCTATTTGACCAAATTAACACATCATCTAAATAGCTTGCGGCAAAGTCGTCTAAGCCACTTAACACCTCACTCATGAGCTCAGTGAAGATGGCCGGCGCATTGCACAAGCCAAATGGCATGACCTTAAAGGAGAAAAGGCCCCTATGACATGTGAATGCAGTACGGTCTTGTGAGTCCTTATGGCACTTGACCTGCCAGTAACCCGCCCGAAGGTCCATAGATGTGAAGTATTTTGCCCCTGATAGTCGGTTTATTACATCCTCAATGAGAGGTAAGTTTATAGCCATTGGCCTTGTTATTTTATTCAGCTTTCTATAGTCTATACAAAACCTACTACTACCATCTTTCTTTTCCACTATGATAACCGGAAACGCCCAACTTGACCTAGATCTTTCAATGATATTTGTCTCTAGCATTTCATCTACCGCCTTGTCAATAATTTTTCGGGTATTTAGGGGTGTGCGATAGGGCCGCAGTTTTATGGGAGGATGGTCATTGGTTTCGATTTTTAGGGTAACCGTGTCTGTTGGCGTTAAATCAGTGTCTTTCTTTGCCAATATATCCCTATTTTGCTGCAAAAGATTAGTTATAAGATCCTTATGTTGCTCAGGACAATTGAGTTCTGTCAATAGCTCCTCATGGGTGTACTGATCGTTAACGTTACTGCTTATTGAATTTATTTGATGAATGCATTCTTCAGTCACTTGGTTAACTTTTCCTATGACACATCCCTTCTTTAATTTGTATGTTTTACCTGTGTTATTAGCTATGCGGACTGGACATGACCCTGAGTCATCTAATTTTATGACAGCATCTGTCAATTCTATCCCTGGTTCATTGCTAATGAAGCTCTGCTCAATTGTTGACACTTGATAAATGCATTGTTTTGATATTTGTGGGTTGTTTTTCACCCTGCCTTTGCAAACATAGGCAGTGTGTGGTTTAAGCACCAGTGTAGACTTTAACCGAACAATTGATGCTATATGTATATCTTCAACTAAAGGAACATAAGTGTTATTTACCCTCAGGCAGCCTAAGTCGTAATACATTCTGACCCCATTTTTTATCAGCCAATCTTGTCCTAAAATAATGTTCCTATTCATGTAAGAAACTACATAAAAATTATGGTTCAATTTTGTGCCCTTGAGCGAAAAGTTTAAATTAGTTATGCCATGCACCTTTATTTGTTCCCCATTTACTGACTGCAGATTTACTTTTATTTTTCTTAAAGGGGATTTTACTTTTAAGGACTGGTAAGTTTTTAAATTTATTAGACTTACTTCAGCTCCTGAATCTACCAAAGCTCTTAGTTTTCTTTTCTCTAATGTTAAACAACATGAATTTGGATTTCCAGCCAAAGAAATTTTAAATGTTGATGTGCTATTTCTCCCTCTATCTGCCGCCTTACGATAGAGAGAGGTTTTTAGTTTAAATGGTTTTTCTGTTCCTGAGTGTTTTCATCTTGGGTTGCGCTTTTAGGTCGAGTTTTCTCAGGACACTCTCTTTGTAAATGATTTGGCGAATTGCAAAGATAACAGCGCCTTCCGTTCATATTGAATCTGGTCTTATGACCTAGCTCATGACCTTGCTGTCTGTATTGAGAATTTTGCCCTCGGCTATAATAACTCTCTTGATTGCTTACTGCGTTGACCTGCCTTCTTTGGTCATAATTACCTCCCCTTTCACGCCTTGTGTTTTGGTCAAAATTACCTCCCCTTTCACGTCTTGGGTTTTGCCATCGTCTTGGTCTAATATGACCAATATCCATAGGCTCATGACCAGGCCGATCAGGCTGCACATCTCTGCCTGCGCGGAGATTGAACCGTTTTCTCAAATTTACCTCATATATCGCACTATTTACCGCCTCATCTAGAGTGGGTGGGTTTACCCTAAGAAGTTTCATTTTAATTTGGTCTGATGTTAACCCATCAATAAAATACCCCACCAACTGCGTAGCCAAAGCTTGCTGCGCAGCGTTGTCCAAACCTGTGGAAGCCTGTTCCGCTAATTCAATCAGCCTTTCTGCATAAGACTGTACCGATTCTGAGTCCCTTTGATGAATGCGCCGTAATAAACAGGACGCATGGGAGGGGTCAATAATAGTGGAAAACCTGCGAGAAAGTTCTATTTTTATCATGTCCCAAGTTGCTGCGGGAAATTGAGTCAAGTATCTAGCAAGAAAATTACTAACAGCCTCTCTGCTAGCATTGTACGCTACAAGTTTCACGCCGTTTGCTGGCACATTTGTCAATTTACAAAATTTCTCTACTTGTTTTACCCAAGGATGAAATTCTCTACTGTTTTCCCATCAAAAAGTGAAATAAACTGCCCTATACTAGCATTACCAACCGAATTTGATAAAGCCCCAAGTTGTTCTGTTAATTGCCGAAAAGCGTTTGTGACTTCATTGTGAAATAAAACATTTTGAGCATTCTGATCAACATCTGGCAACTGATTTCCTTCCGCCATTACAAGAAAAGCAATAATCAAAAAGACACTTACCTTTGTTCCTTTTCTCCTGTTTCTTCAGCCCTGGGCACGGCGACCACTTCGTTTATGTCACACAGTCAAGAAGACAAAACGCACGGATGATGCTCAATATCTTTTATTTCTACTCTATACCAAGCGGAGTGAAATACTGACTGCCGACTAGATTACAAACCCAGTTTATATACATCTCCTATGTTTCATAACTGACCATAAAAAATGACACATCCATGCATGAGCACTTAATAAGTCATTAAACGGTAATTAAACTGACTTTGACCGGGTCCACTTGACAGCTATCGCTCGGGGCTAGTCATATGAGTGTTTGTCACAATTATGGTCTGATACTACTTCGCAGTTTTCATCTACTGTGAAAATGCACTGGGATTGTCATCTCGCCTGGCCCTACCTGTATGATATAGGTAATTTTCTAATATAAGAAAAACAATACATACCAGGAACCACTACTGTGTTACACATTCATAAGAAAGAAGATGGGTCATACTACGTAGTTTCGGCTAATAAAGCCTCATCAGTGACCCTGTAATGATCCGACAAAGAAAGCCAGAGGAAACATACTGCAATTTTGCGAATTTCGAATAGGCAGTCGATTCAAAGACTGATATAAATCAAAATGGGGCCCAAATAATTAAAAACCTGTCTAGAATATGAGTCTAAACAAATAATTTATTTCTGATTTCTCAGAATATTCACGCTGATCTCAAAGGACCAAAAGTAAAATATAAACTGCACTATGGTTGATGTACGGGGAGACGTTTTACGGCCGCCACACGGCACAACACCAGCTGCAGTGAAGGCAAATAAAAATCAAAAATGAGTTCCTTTAAGAGCAATGAAAACATTCATAAGAAAGAAGATTGGTCATACTACGTAGTTTCGGCTAATAAAGCCTCATCAGTGACCCTGTAATGACAAAGTCGTAAAAATGGTACTAGCTGCTCCTCGCTTGGCACTAATATTTTCGGGGTAGAGCTAGGACTGGTCGACCAATTGTCAGGATAATGTGACTGGGTGTGGTATCAAGTAATGTGTCTTGGACATGCTACTTCAGTGAGGCAGCACTATAAAAGTGAGCATTGAGCTCCCTGTCGCAACCAGACACCGCCGTGATATGACTGAAAAAATGTTAAAAGCGACGTTAAACCCGAATTCACACACACACACACACACACACACACACACACACACACACACACACACACACACACACACACACACACACACACACACACACACACACACACACACACTTATCCCCGTCAACACTATTTAGCATATTCTGGAGACGCTACTTTTAGGGAAATTTTACTCCGCATTGAGAAAAAAATGAATCTCAAGCCTTGCCGCCCAAGCAAACCAAAATGGTTTATATGAACGGAGGTGCGGCGCGCACTATTTTGCCTGGGCATACTCATATGCGGGCGGCGGTTTTAACTCTTCGTATAGAACTAAATAAGCCCGCCTCAGAGGGCCATGAGGAGGTCAAAATTAGCAAAAGCCTGCGAAATATTCAGCTAGTTGTGTTATGGTTCCTTCCTTTTAAAGCAGGAATATGTACCAATTACTTGTAAAAATAGACACAAGTGCCAGAAATACATGTACTTTTATTACATATAACAAGATACCATCAAATCTTAAACCAGAATTAAGGGAAGTGAAACCAAAAAAAATTATGAAGAGCCGGTGGCCAAGAAACTCCATGTAAAGGAGAAGGCATAATGTCAATAGAAATAGGAGGCAAAGAAATATTTTTCGACCTCTTGGTAGGAGCTCTTACAAGCAATTTTGTAGCAGAAGATTTAATACGTCATTTTGAATGTTACAACAGTTTATCATTCAGTTAGGATGCATCTGCAATGTTAAGTTAAAATGTAGATTTTCGCATTTGAACAACACAATTGGTGAGGGGGCGTTTTGACTCCCGAAAGGAGGTTTGTTCAATCTCATGGTCTTGCTGTTGCTAGGACTCTTGTTGACACTTCCAATCCGACAGTCTGTGCCAGAATATTGAATCCCAGTGACACTACAATCACAATTAACAAAGGCACTCCGGTAACTCTGTTAACTCCTACAAAAATAAGTATGTCTTTCCCTCTTGAAGACTAAGCCACAAATACTTCAGACGAGACATGTGAAACGACAAATATCCCAGGTCACATACAACAAATGTTTGAAAAGGATGTGAACATTTATCAGAGGCTAAAATAAAGCAATTTAAGATGTTTCTTATACAACACAAGGATTACCAGTCGAAGAAGGCCACACTACATTTGGCAGTCACAAAATAAAATTGAAAGATGATACGCCAATCAAAGAGGTGCCGAGACGAATACCTTTGTACAAGCGCGATGTATTAGACGAAGAAAATAGAAAATTGGACGAAATGGGTCTGATTGAGAAGTCCGTTAGCCCATGATCTGCTCAAACCGTCCTAGTGAAGAAAAAAGACGGTAGTTGGAGAATGTGCGTTGACTACCGAAACTTGAAAGAGAAGACATGATGCTTAACGCATTTCTAGGAAAAATGATAATCTCGATACGCTTTCCGGTTCCGATTGGTTCCCAAGCCTTGACTGCGATATGGCTTACCATCAAAGTCCACTCGAAGAAGACAAAGAAAAGACAGCTTTTGCAACTCAAATGGGTGGCCTGTATCAGTATAACAAAATGACGTATTGACTATGCAATGCGCTCGCGACATTCCAGAGGCTAATTGAAAAGATATTGGAGGGATTACAGTGGTAGATTGCTGTCCTTTATTTAGATGACATTGTAGTTTTTAGCACGACTTTTGACAATCAAAATGATCATCTCATCAAATTCTTCGCCAAATTAACATGGACCGGATTTAAACTTAAAGCCAAAAAGTGTGTTTTCTTTCAGCATGAAACAACATTTCATGGTCACCTAGTGTCAAAAGAAGTTGTTAAATAGAAGAAGAGGGAATGATCAGGAATCGATACAATCAACCCATAACTCCCATCAGAGACACCAAAGGGAAAGAAACACACACATGCAACAACAGACCTAATGGAAACACCAACAGCGGAAAGACAAAAGGACAGTTACTTTCCCACAAAATGGCCAATAGGCTATCCAAAATAAAATGACACAAGCGACACAAACACCTAAAGACAAACCGCAACAAAAATAATAGAAGAACTGCCCCGAGACGGTCAGCGGAAACGAATTCCACCGGGGGCTTAAATCGATTTTACGTGGCCACAATCCTCGCCCCTATTTCCACCGCAATTTAGACAAATAATTTCTTCAGTCCGCATGAAGGCCTCCTAAGTCATCAGTGCAACATCTCCGTGAACACAAATAATCAAACAACCACAGAGATTAAACAACGGTGAGGAATCGACAGCAAGAAACCACTGAAATGCTTGAGCAAAAGAAAACCAACAGTTAGACTCCGATGGGCCCGGCCAGAGATAGAGCATCAGGCATCAGCCAACATTACCTTGAAATAGATCTCTCTAATTCTCAATAATCCTTTACACTGGAACCGTCATAGAATTTGGTGCCTGACCCACCGGCGTGCAATTAAAGGGAGAAGCAAAGTTGTCAACCGTGATTTGGTTAACTACCATGCATGCAGTCTGTCGTTAAACCTGATCCGGCTTAACTAGAAGCTGTTTTCAAACTACAGCGGCCACAGACAATCATGGAATTGAGAAGTTTCCTAGACCTTACCTCACACTACAGGGAATGTGTAAAGGACTATGCAAAGATAGCATCACCATTGTGTGATCTGACAAAATCCTCAGTATCTTGGCTATGGTTATGGTCGAAGGGCTGTAAGGCTTAACGAAAAATTGACTAGTTCTCCTATCCTTGCATATCCAGCAGTCAGAGGGTCGGAATGCATTTTGGATGCCTATTATATGCCAATTCTTTTGCTATCGGTGTGGTGTTATCGCAGGTACAAGAAGGAACAGAACGAGTAACAGAATATGCAAGCAGAACACTAGAGAAGTCAAAACAAAATTATTTTGTAAGCCGGAAAGAGATGCTAACTGTAATTTACTTTACAAAGTACAATGAGCATTATCTACTTTGGCGTCACTTCATCCTACACAGAGATCATGGATCCTTGCGATGGTAACATCATTTTAAAGAACCAGGAGGACAGGTTCAAAGATGGCTGCAACAGCTAAGACAATATAATTTCGAAATACTGCAAAGAGCAGGACAGAAACATGCGAACGTCGATGCCATATCTAAGTTAGTGAAAGGAAATGCAATAGTTTGTAGACAGTGTGATATGCCATGACCAGGCGCAGAATATAAGTCTGAGAATAATGTTTTTTTTTTTAAGAGCAACTTGAGCTTCAGGTGAATGTAAATGCTCCAAACAATATCAATAGAGATGGAGATGACAGAGGACAAAATGTGAATACTAATACAGAAGCACAATGACAAACGAAGAAGAAACCAGGTAGGAAAACAAACAAACCAGCAGGACCAGAGGTAAGACAGGGACCAAAGCGAGCTTTAGATACAGATTAACTGAGAAAAATGCAGGGTGAAAATGACAGTATTTCCATTCTCAAAGACTTTAAGAATGGATGTAATAAGCCAAACTGGAAAGATTGTTCCGGAAAAAGTCCAGAAACTAATTTCAGGTTGTCTAGATGGGAATTATTGAAAATTCAGAACGATCTGCTTTTTGTACAATTTGTATTCCGCATGAGCTTGTGACAATTGTGTTGTGACACTTTCATGATTCGCACACTGCCGGCAATCCGGACATCAAGAAAACGTACGACAACGCTAAATGGAGCCCTTTGCATTGGAAACAAATGAAAGCTACGACAGCAAATTATGTTAGAGCTTGTCGTTTTTGTGGTGAGCGAAACGAACCACAGTGTCGGAAAAGGCATCAAATGAAATCATATCGTTGTCCGTTTGAGAAAATTGCTACAGATATCAGATAACAGATCAAGGGAATATATTTTGGTAGTTGGAGACTATTTTTACAAGGTTGACGGAGCTATACCCTCAACCTGACATAAAGGCGAGCACTGTGGCCGACTGCACCTTTAGAGGCTAGATAAAACGATATGTGTACCCAAGAAAAATTCATTCAGATCAAGGGAGGTAATCTGAGAGTGCTTTATTTAAAGAGCTTTGCGAGTTTCTGCATACTACGAAAACAAGGACAAAACAGAAGTGAAGGCAATGATCAGGAATCGATACAATATACCCACGGCTCCCATCAGAATCACCAAAGGACAAGAAACACAAACATGAACCAACAGACCCTTATGGAAACATCAATTATAAGCCAAAAGCACAGTTACTTTGCCATAAAATGGCCAATTTGCTAGCCAAATCAAAATGATATAAGCGATACAAACACTCAAACACAATCGTTAACAAAAACAAACCGTGACAGAAGAACCGTCTTGGAACGGTCAGTGAAACGAACTCCACTGAGAGGGAGGGTGCTAAATCGATTTTACGTGGCCACCTGGAACCCTTACATGGATCCCTTGCGTCCAAAATAGAATGGAATGATTGAAAAGACCAACAGAACAGTTTATAAAAAATTGTCGAAGTACGTTGCTGCTAATCAACGTGATTGGGATCGGCATTTAGATTCCATACGTATGGGCTACAACAGAACAGTACATGAACTTACAGGAATGTTACCGCACCAGATGGTGTATGACGAAAGATGACAATACCAGTTGACATTATCACAGATCCGGTTCAAGAAGATGGCTTCTCAGATTCTGAATACGTGACTCAGATGTGCCAAAACTTGAAGGAGGTGCATCGTCTTGTGCGAACAACAGCTCGGAAAACCACCGAAAGACAGAAGAAACAGTATGTTTGTAGGAAAAGATAATTTACCTACAAGTGCGGCAATTTAGTATGGAGAAACCAGAAACAAGCCACACCTGGTAAACAATTCAAAATCTCACGTCATTGGTCGGGGCCATGGGTGGTGACAGAGAAAATTTGTGACGTTCTTTTTAAGCTTCAACATGCGTAACATAGCCTGCTGTCGTTGTACACGGTGACATCGTCAAACCTTATATGGGGCCCGAAAAGTGCGAACGGTTTCAAGGTCCATCTCAAACGAACGAGGTTTTTATCTTTCCAGATTTGACGGAATTCTATTCTTCTGTCACAATGACAGATTTAAGTTCTGATCAATCGCTTATGAGCAGTGGTTTACCGCAAGTGAGCAGATGTCAGGAAGCATATTCATAGTCAAAAAAATAGTCAGGATGATGCAAAATGTAAAGAAGGAACGCAGAATACTTTGCACTCTTTCCCATTCCCTACATCCGATCGGGAAGGTCGGAGCAACAGAAAGAGAATACAGGACGAAACTATTTCGTTCTGTGATTTACCTAAATTATAATGTTGCCCAAAGTTCACAACGGATGGAGATGTAGAGAGTTACTACAGCTCACATTATTTACTCAAAGAATGTCACGGTGGCAAAGGTGTGTTCAACGGAGCAATGCATTTGTCCAGCGGAGCATGGTTACTTACACGAGCAAATCGTACCGGAGTATAAAACCAAGACAGCTCCAGTAAGATATACTCATCTACAAAATGCACGAGATTTTTGCACGAAATAGCAATTGCAATGTGAACATGTGTACATGTATGAATAACGTTTTGGTTAGTGATTTGAACGTGAATGGGCATGTATTAAAATAGGAAAGAAATTTGAATGCAATGTTTGTGATAAAAAATTCTCTAATTATCGGAACCTAAAGAGACACGTAAAAGAGACACATGGTGAGACAAGGAGTAATTACGTTTGTTCGGAGGCAGGGTGTAATGCAACGTTCTTGCGCAGAAATTACATTAAAACACATCTACAGCGGAAGCACAGTTTGCCGCATGCGGTTGCGAAGGCAAATGCTGAAGGAGCAACAGAGCACAATTGTTCTTCAAAAGAGTACATAACTCGACGGAAGTCACCGCACGGAGTTAGCCCTACATCATGTCAGATGCAAACTTCTACGCCGGAGGATGCTGCAGCATCATCATCTACGGCGTTCAACCAGGATGATATTGTAAGTCTGCATCCTAGCGAAGATGAGATCGAAGCATTCATCAATGGATTAGATACCCGTCAACACTAGGTATAGATATGTTCCAATATTAGTGATTTCGATGAGAGCGATTTCGGGGATATTCTGGACAAGCTGTCAGAAGTATGTGAAAACATGTCGCCGAGTGAGCCTTCCACGGATATCACTAACAACACGAACAAACCTGAGAGATCCGAGACAGAGCCTCAACATGCTGCTGACCAGTCACAGTCCGTCGAACCTGCTGCTGACCAGTCACCATCAGATGGACAGTCGGACGAACCCGCAGAGAATTTGATGCATGGGATTAAACTTAGTTTGGTGAAAACAACAAGAATCTACCCAGATGGTCGTCAGGAGGAACATCGAGTAGCCTCTGTTGGGTATACCAGGACTGTGGACCCAGGTGATATTGATTACATGAACTTATTTGACTATATTCAGTGTGATGTTTTTTGGAATTCATAAACGGAAATTATACGTATTAATGGATTTTAGAGTGATAATGCATTGGAAGTGCTTTATCAGAAAGAGTGCTTAAACTTAAGTGTTTTTTTTTATCAGCAATTATTATGCTGCCAGGAAGGTGGTAAAGTGATTGTTGAATTGTATTCATTTTCGTGAATTTACTTAATTTCTTCAGGCTACTTTAGAATGGAATTCAGTGCTGTGATCTAAATTTAATGGCTTTGCTTGTGCTCCCAGATTTCATTCACGACTCCGAACAGTGGTGTTTCGGTCTCGGGAGCAGGCTATGTAACAAAATACGTTTTCAATATCCCAGACGCTTTCTATTTCAATCGGAGCATTAGGACGGAGCCTGCTCCGATGGCAGCTCCCATGCCGTTGTCAACAGCGCCGGGTTGCGGCGGCTCCTTTGGTTCCGGAGTATTTCACGGGAGCTGTCGCACGTGCTGACGGAGTCCATTGCTGGATATGTAAGGCGGTCTGCGTAACATGACAAGCGAAGCTAATATCGTGGAACTGATTTGAAATGACTTGTGGCATTTGACTGGAATTAAAACAACTAAGTGTATTTCGGTTTAATTTATCACACGGAACCACAATTTATTTTTGGGCGTTTAGCGTACTGCGTTACCTATATTCTGTGTGAAACGCTACATTATTATTATTATTTATGTATATTCCTAAAACATTATTGGCTACTGTTGATCTATTTTCATTTTCATCACATTAACAAACTGTTGTATGAAGGCCTCCTAACTCATCGGTCTGGGCGCAACAGAATGTACAAACTGACAAGTTAGAACAGAACTTCCCATACGTTCCTTACGAACCCTTATAATAACCGTCAAAGGATATTTAAATATTGTATATAAAATAATCAGAGTCAAGTTTATTTTCATCACGAAGTCTGAAAGATCTGAAAAATCTTTAATTGCTCTGAGTCTCAATCAAAATGTGATGTGCATATCCTTTTCTTGCGGAACTGCTGGAGAAGAAAAATACAAAATTTTATTTATAGATCCTGTAAAACCTTCGTGTAAGAATAGTTCTGTGTAATTTGAGTGAATTTTGATATTAGTGATTGAAAGGTTAGGTCAATTCAAATGTCGTGACACAAAAGGAGGATCCAAATCCACCTTTTTGCCATTATATGTTTGAAAGAAAAGAAATCTAGCAGATAGCTATACATCTTTGTAGAAAAGCCATAGTCGAGCAAGAGAGAAAATGCATGTAATAATGAAAGAAGATGCGCAAACAAATATCGACAAGAAACGAATCTGACCAAATCTCTAGTACTACATGATAAGGATACTCGGCACCTATATTATTACAGAACAACATTTTTTCCCGCTTAACATTTATAGAGGCAAATGAATGTATACAGTATTTTGAAGCCCTTTTTGCACTGGTTCATCACAGACTCGAAATTGTGAACAACATGATTTTACTCCATGTACAATAATACAGTGTTGTTAATTTTCCAAATGAAACGCTGACACTATAAGCACATGTTTCATTTTTGCATGTGCAACATATTGGATAATTTCATTTAACTGTAATTCACTTCCTGAACTCTTCATTTGTTTGCCATAACAAACCACAACTTTAAATTGTAACCACGTGACGGCGAGGCTCTTAATTGCAGACCAAAAGTATGCCATTGGGATGTTTCAGGCCAGCCGCTCGAATCGGTTAGTGGCTTGTCTGATGCAATGCACAAGGATCACGAATATATCGACTTTGGAAACGTTCTCAGCAGAATGGAAACGTGGCAGACAGGCCAAGGATTTGTAGGCCTAAAGTTTCGTCGCCTAACCAGGACCGGTATATCCGCCTACAACATGTCTGCGAGCGGTATAGGCCTGCCTGCCACCAAAACCGTGAAGACCACAGTCGTCAGTCATACTTGCCCTTGGAGTTCTCTCACTGTTCGTAGGTGGCTGCATGACGTTTGCAGGCTTCCAAGGCGGTTCTTCTGTGGCGATTTATTTATGTTGTTGTTTGTTACTTACTGTGTGTATCACTTGTGTCTTTTAATTTTGGATGGCCATATGGCCATTTTGTGGGAAAGTAACTGTCCTTATGGCCTTCCTTTGTTTAGGTTTCCATTATGGTCTGGTCGCTTAATGTTTGTATTTTTTCCCTTTGGTGTCTTTGATGGGTGGAGTAAGTTAATTGTATCGATTCCTGATCTTTGTTTTACTTCTACTTTGCTAGCTAGACAGCCTTACAAACGACAAATTTTAAGAGCTAGTCATTATCGGCCTCGTCTTCACTGGGCGACTGCCCGTTAGGGACGGCACAATCGGTTTTGGAGACAGTGCTGCATGGTGCTTCCACGCAGAGTTGAAACTGACCACACATATGAATACTGGTAAACCGCTTAGAAGTACTAAGTCGCCCAGGTAAAGTGGTGTGGGTTAGACCGCCCAATGCATACTAGCCTTTTAGTTTCAATGGGTGGCGGGCTTTAGATGTCATTTCATCTCAATGTCGGTTAAAAGTCCCACAAAATTAGAAGCAATGGTTCCAAAATGATCTAGGTAGTGTTGACGGGGACGTTAAACATCAGTTCAAACACAGTTTTGTGGTTTGCACATGCGAGTTTTTAAACGATCTGGAAATCGTTGATTTATTCTGCAATCAGATAACAATATCAGGTTTTAAACCGGTCAGAAAATGCTTAACAGAAAATGCCGACCAGGTCATTGCCTCCACTTCTATTTAACAGTTTACACTTTATCAGTTATGAAATCAATCAGTTTTAACATTTTAACATTTAAATGGATTCTTACTGAAACTCTACACGGTGCGCGCATATAAGCGAAGTATTTTTGACTGCCCAAAAGTCGAAATTGTAAAAGTCAACTTTATGAGATCTATCCCATCGACGAATTATGCCCACTGATATAACATTTGATGGTGAGTCATTCACACAATTTTCAATTTTATCGTGCCAACATAATTGCCACATCCAGTCACAAAGTTTTCATAAATTTAACTTCAACCTTTTACAAAATATCAGGAAAAATAAGAAAGAAACACAAACATGCAACAACAGACCTAATGGAAACATCAATAGCGGAAAGCCAAAAGGACAGTTACTATCTCACAAAATGGCCAATAGGCTATCCAAAATTAACTAATACAAGCGACACAAACACCCAAAGACAAACCATAAGAAAAATAAACTGCGACAGAAGAACCGCCTTGGAACGGTCACCGGAAACGAATTCCACTTGGCGTGGCCACAATCCTCGCCCTTACTTCCGTCGCGATTTAGACAAATAATTTGTTCAGTCCGCATGACGGCCTCCTAAGTCATCAGTGTAATATCTCCGTGAACATAAATTATCAAACAACCACAGAGATGAAACAACGGGAAAGACTCGACAACAAGAAACCACCGAAATGCTGGCACAACTTTAAACTAGCGTTGTTGGCCTTTCTGTCATTGAGTTACGTCCCCTTGAATACTAAAAATGTCTATTTTTAACCTTGTCATCACCGTTGCCCCTTTAGTTTTCAGAGGAACTTTTTGAAACTTTCATTTAAGTAAGTAAGGGATAAAACCTCGGCTGGGTTAAAAAATGTTGAGGTCGGCCTATATGTCAGAGAGTTATGTCCCCCTGGATTTCAGAAAATGCCAATTATCACCGTATGTACGTTTGCCATCGCTCTAGCCCCTACATGTCTTGACCCATTACAATGTTACATCACATAAATAATCCTTTTGACAATATCTCGAGGGAGTTTGACTTTCAAGGATGTGTCCTCAAGGTCAAGGTCACTGTGGCTATTTTCAGAAAAACATTGTCATCGCTCTAGTGCCTACATTTCTCCACTGGTTTCAATATATAACTTCGCACATAGGTTCCTTATGACAATAATTAGCGAGTTCGACATTAAAGATCGTTGCCTCAAGGTCAAGCATTACGAAAACACACCTATATAAATTTGACCCCTTTGAAACCCACTTCTATACAGTAAACTGGGGTTTACGGGGGTAAACCTTATTTTTCTTATTACTGCTCTAAAATATAGATTGTGGGCGCAAAATACCCACAACTTATATTTTGAGCAGAAATAAGAAAAATGTCACAATTTTTCATCTGAAAATTTTCTTTTTTTCGGGGGTTAAGTTTACAATGTATTTGTATAGGCGTGTTTTCGTAATAGGCACTGTGGCTATTTTTCTAGGAAAATGTTGTCATCGCTCTAGCGCCAACATTTCTTGATCAATTTCAATATAACTTAACACAAATGTTCCTTATGATAATATCTCGAGCAAGTTTACAATTCAATGTCGAGGCCTGCAGGTCAAGGTTACTGTGGCTATTTAAAAAAAATGTCATCGGTCTAGCGCCTATATTTCTTGACCAATTGCAATATAACTTCGCACAAATGTTCCTTATGACAATATATAGAGCATGTTCGACTTTCAAGGTTAATGCCTCAAGGTCAAGGTCACTAGCTATTTTTAGAAAAACTTTGTCATTGCTCTAGCGCCTACATTTCACGGCCGATTTCAATCTAACTTCACACAAATGTTCCTTTTGGCAAATTTCGAGCGAGTTCGACTTTCAATGTCTTGTCAAGGTCACTTTGGCTATTTTTGAAAAACACTGCCATTGCTCTAGCACCACACGGGGTATTCGACTACCTGGAACGCAGACGGATACCAAAAACGCCGACGGAAAAAAAACAACAAACATTCGTGGTGAGTTGAACAAATCGCATTTTACGGGCATATATTAAATAGATGCCCACAGATGTTGATAGCAATCTGTTTCGCAGTGT
Source organism: Lucinisca nassula (assembly GCA_963580285.1). NCBI lineage: Eukaryota > Metazoa > Mollusca > Bivalvia > Lucinida > Lucinidae > Lucinisca > Lucinisca nassula. The sequence goes on from OY757010.1 coordinate 55,148,212, forward strand.
CTCGGAATACTTTCCACGAACTGTGGATGCAAATCCTTCTGTCAATGACGAATTATGACCTATTTTATTCGGCAAAATATAGATGCTTGATGCAAGTCGACAGTGTTTTTAGTTTTACAGCAATAATTCGTATATAATTTCCAATGTTTCCTGAATAGCATAAAATACTAATGTATTGAGTACCTGCCATGCGTTATTAGAATTAGCAAAAAGCAGGATTTTAGAATTATAGATGTGAATTTCTTGATGAGGGTGTTCGAATAAGGATACCAATGACGACCCGCACAGATACCACGCAATGCAGACGGCACAAAGTTATGGTTACCATTGACGTGAAAACCACAAGCGTGGAAAAATGAAAAAAGGAGTAAAATACATTCTGTTTTCGTTTCAATGGAAAGTTAATCCAGACACTGAGTCTTACCACAGTGTACCTCGACCAAAGAGGGTATTCTCGATGTAGAAGGGAAGGCAATGACCAGGAATCGATACGATTGCCTTTCGCTTTTCGCCAAAAGACACCAAACGTGACGGTTTGTCTTGATACCACGTGTGGGCTTTATTCGGGCATATGACTTTATATAGCGCACATGACCCGTCAATTCTTATTAGGTGTCATAAATCTGTGATTTTATAATGTTAGATACTTTTACGATCAAATATGTACGATTTGTAAACTTCCTTAGGTATATTAATAGCGTAGTCCCACAAAACATGAATTCAGTCCTTCTCGCTACCTTTTGTCATCGCAGAGTACTTTTAAATTCATTATTTTGACAGATAAATATGAATATACAGTCGAACTTCAATGGCTCGAACACTTTTGGGACTAAGAAACTTTGTTCGAGACCACGGTGGTTCGAGCCACAGGGGGTTGATCTTGGAGCTAGGGGAGGAGGCCGAATATGGACATATTTTCAGTTTTCTTCAAAATAAATGCATGTTGTGTGTACTTATTAGAATCGCCTCATCGAGGCGATTCTAGTGAGTACACAAAACATACATTTTCAAGATCAAATTAGACAATTATACAAACTATATTTATACCTGCAGTTATGGAATTTTCTTTCTATGGACTCAAGAAAGAGTTCGACTCGGCCGTAGTAAATGGGTCATCAGTGTTTGAGTCATCGAAGTTTCACTGTACATTAAATTTCAAAACAGATCGGTTTTTTTTTTTTTTTTTTTTTGGGGGGGGGTTTGTTTTACGGCCCTTTCAAGATTATTTCACTCATGTAGAGTCGATCGTTAATCAGAGGTGGGCGAAAACCGGAGAAAAACGACCTGACCTTCCGTTGCAGAACTTGGCGTCTCACACGTGACCCGAGCCAGGCTCGAACTCAAAACAGATCGTATAAGAACTGTACGAGTTTGTTTCATTATTTTGACAGATAAATATGATTATTCATTATTGCAGTGCCCACGGACTTGAAGAAATATATGGGCTACATGATGCTTCCACGCAGAGCTGAATCCGGTCCGCACACGAGTACTGGTAAACTGCTTAGTGGATCTAAGCCTACCCAGGCAAAGCGGGGCGAGTCGGACCGTCCATGCTTTTAAACCCCATTGGTTTCATTGGGCGACAGGGCTTGAGATGTCATTTCATCTCAATGCCGTGTAGAAATCCCACAAAATTGGAAGCAACGTCTCCAAAATGACCTTTACAGTGTTGACGTGGACGTGAAACCTCAAATCAAACAAACATTATTGCAACGACGTTGATATGGCGTTGTTCCAGTGTGTGGTACGTGTTGGTAGGGTCGGGTCCCACAAAATTACGAATCGGTCTTATTAGATAAACAATGTGAAATTTATAGTAAAATTTTGGGGAAAGAATGACGCACCTGAACGATTGGCAATATAATTAACCCATATATGCCCTCTTCTGGGAAATTAGCAAACAGTGCCGATCCAGATCAGACACGGCGTCTGATCTGGGTCTAAATTGTTTGCGAAAAGAAAATTCATTTTTGTAAAATTTGCCAAAAATAAAAACAAACCTGACACCCTAATAATAAGAAGTGACAACTCCAAACTTACTGGGTGGAAGACTCCATGTCACATATGGGTTAAAACATACGAAGAATAGTTTGTTTCCCTCACCCCACCCCCTTTAGCAGAAAAGAATGAATGGCCAAACAGTTGTCCAGAATTAAATATTGCCAGGATATTTGTTTGTTTGAATTGAGTTTTAACGTTCCCGACAACACTATTTAGGTCATTTTGGAGATGCTGCTTCCAATGTATTGGTACTTTTACCTGACATTGAGATGAAATGGCAACTCAAGCCCTGTCGACCAATGAAACCAAAATGCTTGTATGCATTGGACGCTCTGAATAACACCACTTTGCCTGGGCAGGCTTAGTCCTTCTAAACGGTTTACCAGTTCTCATGTGTGTTGAGTTTTAGGTCTGCCTGGAAGCACAATGCAGCCCAATCCATTTATCCAAGCACTGATGGGCGGGGGCGATATTGCCATGATAGACATGCAAAGACATACAACGAAAACCATAAACCAAAAAGAGAAGCACCGCCTTGGAGCGGTCAGTAAGTGTTTTTTCGTGGTTAGCAATCGTAGTGACTGCATATTCAAAATCTACGTTTTAAGATTAAAGTAATGCAAGACATACAATGCTGCAGTTGAACTGTAGGCGTGTACCGTGGATAGTATAGCTGAACATAATAGTGAAACTTAGGATTGGGCTCCAGTTTTGTCTGGTGTCCCACAAGGTGCCGTTTTTGGCTCATTTTTGTTCTTCGTGGATTTTAATGACATTTTATCTGACACTGGCTCAGGCATTGGAAAAGATAACTGTGTTTACTACCGTGAAATGAGAAATGGAGTTTACTCATTGAAACATCAGACTGATAAAGATAGATTAAGATGTTGGGCAATAAAACGGGCCATCAGATAATCCTCTGTGAGTTGTTATTTCTCTTTTTATCTCGCGACCGAATAGGTTCGGGGGATATAGCGATCAGCCTGGCGTCCGTCCGTCTGTCCGTCCGTAGACGCAACCTTGTGTTGGCCATAACTCCTATACCCTTTGGAATTCATTGATGGTTCTTGTCACAATTGTTCACAAGGCTGAGACGGCGTGTCATGCGCAAGAACCAGAACTCTGGATGCCATACTTTTTGAGTTATCTCCCTTTTTTTATAAAATAGAATGATTACTTTGTGGTGGCCATAACTCCAATATCTTTTGAGATATATTGATGACACCTGGCACAGTTGTTCACAAGACTGCGACAGCGTGTCATGCACAAGAACCACAACTCTGGTTGCCATGGTTTTTTTGTTATCTCCCCTTCCAATAAAATAGAGTGACTACCTTGTGATGGCCATAACTCCAATACCCTTTAGGATACATTAATGATACCTGGCACATTTGGTAACAAGGCCGAGACGGTGTGTCATGCATAAGAACCACAACTCTGGGTGCCATGATTTTTTAGTTATCTCCCCTTCCAATAATATAGAATCACTACCTTGTGATGGCCACATCTCCAACACTTTTTGAGGTATGTTGATGGTACTTGGTACAGTTATACGTGAGGTTTAGCAGGTGTGTAACGTGCCAGAACCACAACTCTGGGTGCCCTGGGTTTTTAATTATCTGCCCTGACAATATAACCTTGAGATGGCCATAACTCCAATACCCTTTGAGATATATTGATGGTACTTGGCACACTTGTATGCAAGGTTGAGACGGCGCTTCATGCCTAAGAACCACAACTGTGGATGCTATGATATTTGAGTTATCTCCCCTTCCAATATACCAGTATGATTACCTTGTGATCACCGTACCTCCAATACCACTTGACATATATTGGTGGTACTTGATGCAGATGTACATGAGTTTAAGCAAGTGTGTCATGCTCAAGAATTACAACTCTGGCTTTTGAGTATTCTCCCCTGCCAATATAACCTTGTGATGACCATAGCTCCAACACACTTTGAGATATATTCAAGGAACTTGGCGCAATTGTATACAAGGTACAGAAGGGGTGTCATGTGCAAGAAATACAACTGTTGGTCCTGTGGTATTTGAGTTATCTACCTTTCCAATATAACAGTATGACCAGCTTCTGATCATCATATCTCAAATACCCTTTGAGATATATTTATGGTACTTTGTACAAAAATACATGAGCTTAAGCAGGCATGTCATGCGCAAGAACCACAATTCTGAGTGCCCTGGTTTTTTAGTTATCTCCCCTGACAGTATAATCTTGTGAATGCCATAACTGCAGTGACTTTAGTGATATGTTGCTGGTTTAATTCTGGTGCACTTTCTATTGGTGAACAATCTTCCAATCTTCTGAAGGCCATATTGGCTTTTGGTCGGGGGGGGGATTTGCCATCTCTTCGATCGCTATTTTTTCTTATTTTATTCAATAAAATGTGGAACTATTATAGTAAAAAAATACATTAGAACCAAGGAAAGGCTCTCTGACTGTTCCTATCAGTTATCTTCTGAAGACACTTATGTAAGTATAGGAAACATGAACTATCCAAACATTTCCTGAAATGGAAGTCGTTGAAATTCATAATCCCTATACCAGACACATGCAGAGAGAGAGAGAGAGAGAGAGAGAGAGAGGGAGAGAGCGAGAGAGAGAGAGAGAGAGAGAGAGAGAGAGAGAGAGAGAGAGAGAGTAACCATTTACTCGTCTTACGCTATTTTCACCATCGTTGTTTATATACGGCATGGGAAATATTCAGCACTGTTCATAACCGTGCTTTTTGAACCTCAAAATTAAGGAGATATGGAAGTAGGCATTGATTTAGCCATTAATTGTAAATCCGTCATTGGTATCCATCGTCTGCGTTTCATGGTAACATCGAAGAAATCCGTCTGTCGTAAATATTATCTTCTTTCAGCATGGTGCACACAAGTCCATGCTTATTGCTGCCCGAGCAACGTATGGCATAAGTATATAGGAGTTTATTTTTGGACAAGAACTATTTCTCTTTCAAGCTACAATGACATCTTTGGATAAATCGGTTTCATTTCTTGTACTTACACTAGTTATTTTAGAAATTGTGCATGTTTTGCATTTAACTTGTCTGTAAAGACGCTTTCATGTAATCTATCAAAGCTAAAAGCACCACTACGAAACAGCTGTGACAGTTCCAGAAGAATACAGCAAAAAATCAAAACTTATTTTTTTAATAGGGTCGCAAAAAAACATGATTTTATCGACTCACCCTCTTTCAAATCCAAGGTAAACAGTCGGCGTTTTTGGTATCCGTCTGCGTTCCAAGTAGTCGAATACCCCGTGTGAGCACCTACATTTCTTGACACATTTCAATATAACGTCACACATATGTTCCTTATGACAATTTCTCGGGTGTGTTCGACTTTCAAGGTCATGGCCTCAAGGTCATGGTCCCTGTGGTTATTTCAAGGAAAACTTTGTCATCGCTCTAGCGCCTATATTTCTTGACCGATTTCAATATAACGTAACACAAATGTTCTTTATGACAATACCTGGAGCCAGTTTGATTTCAAGGTCGTGGCCTCAAGGCCAAGGTTGCTGTGGTTATTTTTAGAAAAAAACTTTGTCATCACTCCAGCGCCTACATTTCTTCACTGATTTCAATATTACTTCACACAAATGTTCGTTATGAGCAAGTTGGTCTTTCAATGTCATGGTCTCAAGGGCAAGGTCACTGTGGCTATAGCGTCTACATTTCTTCACCGATTTCAATATAACTTCACACGAAATTTGTGTTCCTTATGACAATAACTTGAGCGAGTTTGATTTTCAGGGTCCTCGGCTCAAGTTCATGGTCACCGGGGCTATTTGTAGAAAACCTTTTACACCGCTCTAGTGCCTATAGTTATTGATAGATTTTAATATAACTTCACGCACATGTTGGGTGTGTTAATAGCTCAAGCAAGTTCGACCTTCAGGGTCCTGAGGTCAAGGTCAGTGTCACTGTGACTATTATTAGAAAAACTTTGTTATCGTTCAGACGCCTACATTTATTTATGAAATTTGCAATAACTTAACTTAAATGTTGGAAATGATTACATCTGGTGCCAGTTTGACTTTCGGGGTCATGGGCTCAAGGTTAAGGTCGCTTTGACTATTTTTAGAAAACAACATTGTCATCGCTCTAGAGCCTATATTTTTAATAGATTTTAATAAAACTTTACACAAATGCAGCGAATGATAACATCTCAAGCATGTTGGAGTTTTACCAGTTCAGTGTTTTTCACATACAATGAAGACTTGTGCAAGGCGATTTGTATTGCTTGCGATGCCTCGTTATCATAGAGTTACGTCCCTTTGATTGCAGAAAATGCCTGTTTTTGACCTTGTCACCACCATAGCCCCTTCAGTTTTGATTGGATAGTCTTGTAACTAACAAACCAGTAAGTCAGGGATAAAAGCTCGGATGAGTTCAACAAGAGGGCCCAATGGCCCTATAACGCTCACCTGTGTACCAGAAAATCATAAGTGTAGGAGACCACTTGATATTGCTACATACTAATATCTGAGCTCTGGGCCTTATGGCTTTGGAGAAGAAGATTTTTGATTTTTTTTCCAGTATAAGTCCATAGGTCAATTTTGACCCAAAGGGCATGGTTGGCAGGATTTATGTAGGCGACCATTTTATGTTGCTATATACTAAATATCTAAGGTCCGTACTTCATGGTTTCAGAGAAGAAAATTTTTAAAGCTTTTTTTCCATTATAAGTTTATTGGAGTCAAGAAGCCACCGGATTTGGTCAATTTGAACCCCAGGGGCAAGACTTAGGCAGGATTCATGTCGGCTACAGCTCCATGTTGCTACATGCTAAATGCCTAAGCTCTGGGCCTTATGGTTTCACAGAAGAATATTTTTCCATTTTAAGTCCATCCATGGTAGCTAATGGGCCATGGGTGTGGCCAATTCTGGCCCAAGGGGCAGGATTGGCAGGATTTATGTAGGTGACCTGGGCCCTGTGGTTTCAGAGAAGAAGATTTTTGAAGCTTTTTTCAATTAGGAGTCTATGGGAGCTAAGGGGCCCTGGGGCGTGGCCCATTTGGACCCCAGGGGCATGATTGGCTGGATTTGTGTAGGTGAACACTAACCGTTGCTACATGCTAAATATCTAAGCTCTGTGCCCTGTGGTTTCAGAGAAGAAGATTTTTGAAGCTTTATTTCCATTAGGAGTCTATGGGAGCTCAGGGGCCCCGGGGCGTGGCCCATTTGGACCCCAGGGGCATGATTGGCAGGATTTATGTAGGTGAACACGTGCCGTTGCTACATGCTAAATATCTAAGCTCTGGGCCCTGTGGTTTCAGAGGAGAAGATTTTTGAAGCTTTTTTCTATTAGGGAGTCTATGGGAGCTAAGGGGCCCCGGGGCGAGGCCCATTTGGACCCCAGGGGCATGGTTGGCAGGATTTATGTAGGTGACCACTTGCCGTTGCTACATGCTAAATATCTAAGCTCTGGGCCCTGTGGTTTCAGAGCAGAAAATTTTTGAAGCTTTTTTTTCCATTATGAGTCTATAGGAGCTAAGGGGCCCCGGTATGTGGCCAATTTGGACCCCAGGGGCATGATTGGCAGGAATTATGTAGTTGACCACTTGCCCTTGCTACATGCTAAATATCTCAGCTCTGGGCCCTGTGGTTTCAGAGAAGAAGATATTAAAAAATTTCCCTTTATAAGTCTATTGGAGCTATATGTTGCCATGGAAACCAGAATTCCAATCTGAACAGCCCTCAAACCTTATGCAGCCTTTCCCCCTACCTGATGATGCTTCACATGAAATTTGATCAAGATTGGCCATGAGGTATAAGAGATATACTTATTTGAAATTGTTTACGGACGGACGCACGGACGGAGGCACGCACGACGGACGACGGACAAAAGTGATCCCAAAAGCTCACCTCGTCACTACGTGACAGGTGAGCTAAAAACTGGTGAGGTCCACCTTCTTATTTCCCTTTGATTGCTGAAAATGCCCATTTTTGACTTTCGCATCATGATAAGTCCCTAAGTTTTGAAAGGATCTTTTACATTGACTTACTCATATAAGAGAAATATTTAAACGTCCCCTTTTCTGCAACCACAAGGCCCAGGTCTTTGATATTTGGTACGAAGCTTCATCTAGTAGACCTATACCAAGATTTTCAAATGATAGCATTGGGGCCAAATATGTCCCTGCCTAAGGGTTCAACTTGCTCAACTGTGTGGACAACCCTTGATCTATGAACATATTTATATCAGTCCGGTTACCAAACATGCTTTTCCTTCTTCCACAGTTTCTTTTTTTTTCTAAACATCCCTTAAGATTTTCTAGTCCACAGATGAGCGATACATGACCATTTTGACCCTCTGTTTCAAGGATACAGTTCACAAACATTTAACATAGGGGCTTGAAGAATTATATGGGCTGCATGATGCTTCCACGCAGAGCTGAATCCGGCCCGCACACTAGTACTGGTAAACCGCTTAGAGGATCTAAGCCTGTCCAGGAACCGCGGCGCGAGGTGGACCGCCCATGCTAATAAACCCTATTGGTTTCATTGGGCGACAGGGCTTGAGATGTCATTTCATCTCAATGTCGGGTAAAAGTCCCACAAAATTGGAAGCAACGTCTCCAAAATGACCTTTACAGTGTTGACGGGGACGTTAAACCCCAAATCAAACAAACACAAACATTTAACAGGGATGTTACTCAGTAAAGATTGTTATAAATGATTTACTTTCTGGCTAATTGCTCATACAGTTTTCATCGGATCAAACTCAAAGCTGATGAGTAGTATGATTATGAAATGTACAATAGCATGTCTTTTGAGGTAATAGGTCACTACAATTTTAGACAGTGATCACTGACATCACTTGTGGGGGGAGGTGATTTCATTAAATAAAGCTGGAAACTTGATAGATATTGAAAGGAACTGTTATTGAACATGACATAGCACAGGAAATACAGAAGTCCCTATCTTAAAAAAGGGAATTTCTACCAAACACTTAACCAGTCCATGTTGCCCTCAAAGTTAATATTGTAATCAACTACAAGACTACTCCACCACCAAACCTTGCATGAAACATCTCCCTGATCTTCTGACTTGGAAGGCACCCTGAACTGGTGACATTGACCTATATTTTGCGCTCCAGTGACTTTGACCGTTACGTCGAAGTTCGACATTTACCTCAAAGTTAGAATTGTGATCAAATGCAGGACTAAACAACCACCCAACCTCCATGACCTCTTGACTAGGTTGGCACCTTGACCTGGTGACCTTGGCCTATAGTTTGCGCTCAAGTTACTTTGACACAATTTACGCTGTTGTTCCAGGTCTCCTCAAACGAAAGGGTACAAACATTAAATCTTTTACAGTGCTTATCCTTGACTCTGCAGGTACTCGTACCTTGACCCGATGACCATGAACTATATTTTGTGTTCCATTGACTTTGACTTATTTTACATCGACGCTAAGAATCTCCTAAACTATAAAGCATACTTTACTACTTTACCAATGCTTCTTCTCACTGTTCGGAATTTGGAGTAACTTGACTCAATGACCTTGGTCTATTTTTCGCACTCCAATGACTTTTACACGTTTTACGTTGACATCCCATATCTTCATCATTATAAGGCCTTCAACCACCAAACCTTGCATGGTGCTTCTTCACGATGTACTGACTCGGCAAGTACCTGGACCTGGTGACCTTGTTCTATATTTTGCACTCCAGTAACTTTGACACATTTTACGTTAACGTTCGATATCTCCTCAAATAAAAAGCCTACAACCACCAAACCTTGCATGGTGCTTCTCTTCAATATACTGACTAGAGCAGATTCTTTGACCCGGTGACCTTGACCTTTTGCAATCAGTGACTTATACATATTTACGTCGACATGTCATATCTACTCAACTCTAAGGTCTGCAAACACCAAGCTTTGCATAGTGCCTCTCCTCGATGTATTGATGCGGCAGGTACCTAGACCTTGTGATCATGACCTATAGTCTGCAGCCCAGTGACTTTGACACATTGGAGGTCAACTATCAACTGCTTAAAATGAAATAACCTTATTTAATAACCACGTACTGATTGTGGCTCCTTGTCGGTGCAACGCCGCCGCCTAAGGAATTCTTATTTTAATTATTTTTCTTATTTCCAGTCCAATCATAGATTATGGATGCTCGTTTGAACCGCCTCCATGAGGCGGTCCTAAAACGTACCCAGAATATATGGTTTTGGATAAAAATAAGGAAAGTTATAAATACTCCCAAGAACTACACTTACATTTTAGATAGACGTTTAGTACACGTAAAAAAAAACAGAGGACAATATATGCCCCTAGGTCAATGTATTTGATTACACCAAAAGATATCAAGCTATGACTGGAAGATCAAGGGATCAAAATGAAAGAAAAAAACAGGTACACTCTATATTATAATAACCTGTTACTGATCTGCGCTAATGCGTATTCCAGAAACTGGAGCTATGGGTTAATTGTATCGATTCCTGATCATTGCCTTCACTTCTATTTTCAATGTTAAAGCGACAAGAAAAATCCAATTTGACAGTAAAATTTACTATAGGATTTGAGTCGTCTTCTGGGATTCACATGAAGTCAAGTCAAGCCTTATGCCTTATTTCTCTGAAAAGAAAGAAAGACACACACACACACGAGCGCGCACGCACACACGAGCGCGCATTTTCGCACGCACTAAATGAAAATAAATTAAAAAAATATCTTCTGTGAGTGGTGCTTGGTGGTTTAAGGGTCAATTAGAGTTATTGTTTTACAAAAGATAAAATTTCTGTTTATGTTTAATTACATTCTTTTCTTTTTAATTGTATTCCCAATAATACTGAAATGAAGCTATAAAACTTGCCTTCGAAGAGAAAGAGCACTTTGTTGGCAGAAAGACTAGAAGTGGGACGTGATCAAGCAGTCTAAGAAGTTGTAATATTATTACCAATTATGAGGCATTTTATTCTTTTCCTCGGTGCAGTGCTTGTCGCATTATATTGTGCAGAATGTTTGCCAATCGTAGATGACAATTCGAATGCTGTAGCGACGGAGGGAAAAAGAATCAGTCGAGTAAAGTGTTTCAAGGATTTAAAAAGTAAAAGAATAACTGATGAAGAAAATGTCTATATGTGTTATTTCCAGGATGACAAAAAAAGAACAAACGATGAACAAACGGGTTTTACCTGCACGGAAGATATTGATGTAGCTGAAACTACTGCTGTTGCCAACGTGAACAAGCGTTTCCTAGAGTGTCACCTCGTCTTCGAAGATGTAGCTTTCAAACGGACAGCAAGTATTAAGCGCTTAGCATGTGAAATAATGTCATATTATTCCCAGATCTACGACGGGCGAAAATATGAAACACCAGTCGAGCGGATACATGAAACAAATGAAAACATGTACCAGTGCTATGAGATTATGGATAAAGGATTGGTGAGTGTCCTGCTCTGTTTTATATTAATGCGAATTAATAACATACGTCTTGGTTTTCACGAACGTGGATCAATTTCATAAAAAATCTAAGAATTTGCTTCAGATTTTAATCTAACAACACTGAAACACCACGTATAGCTTAAGACATTACTTAACTGTTTACAAATTGATTGATTGATCGATTGATTGATTGATTGGTGGGTTGACTTAATAGTAAGTGTGTGTCATCTCCCAGAGAAAGGTGGGAAACGGGTAGAAGAGAATGTTCAGGATATGGAAGTGAGAGACAGAGATGAAAGATTTATTGTGTAGTTTGTATTTTCTTTTCCTTTGGGATCATTGATTCATGAAACAATTTCAAAAATATTTGAGGGTTTTGGCCGAAACTAGCTAGTCTGGCCCAGAAATATTTGCACACTCCATAGTTTTTCAATTATGCGGTGTATTATTTGCTTCCAAATAATAACCTATTTATAGAACATATTTAACGTCGCTTGAGCTGGTGTTATGAGAATAAAAGTCTCCCTACCCTTCATTATAGTGTAGTTTGTATTTTCTTGACCATTGGGATCATTAATTCCATTTTCTAATTTTGAAAAGGTTTGATGGTCACTGATCTTATTGACCGAAACTAGCTAGTCTGGCCAAGAAATAGTTATTCATTCCATACTTTTCAATTCTGTGGTGTTTTCTTTGCTGCCAAAGGATAACCCTTTTATAGAACATATTTATATATGAATGGATGGTCCGACTCACACCACATTACCTTGGCAGGCTTAGAACTTCTAAGCGGTTTACCAGTACTCATGGCCGGCCTTGGTAGCTCAGTCGGATGCGCGTCTGACCGGTGATCAGGAGGACGCTGGTTCGATACCTGCCGGGGTCGGCAACATTCTTCCGTGGAGACTGATCACGAAATCTCTTCTACGGTCATTCTACCCCTTCCGCTGATTCAAGAAGGGCATTTGTTAGTTTCTGACGAAAGAATGTGCACTGTACTGATTAACCGCTTACGTATAAGTCTGCACGGGAAAATTATGAATAGGTAAACTGACCGGCTCAAAAATGACCTGAATAATGTTGATTGGACCGTTAAACTTCAAAACAAACAAACAAATCAGTACTCATGTGCGGTCGGTTTCATCTCTGCGTGGAAGCATCGTGGAATCAAATCTATCTCTCCAAGCCCCGTCTCTAACGAGTACCCACAATATACATTTTGTGCAGAAATAAGAAAAATAGCTCATTTTTGTTTAATCAGAAAATGTTCGATTATTTCCACGGTAAAATTTATTTGAATAGGCGTGTGATTAGGTACAGAGATTGAATTAACGTTGATCTAACTGGTGAAACTTAACTCTTATCCTGCTGTTCACAACAACCCCTATCTTTGCAAACAGTGTAGATCCAGATCAGAGGGCTTATATAGATATTGGCCAGTCAATAAGTGTGAGTGCCTCGGGCCAATACAGCAGACCTCTGATCTGTAACTGGGCCTATACGAAATTACTTGATTAATAACATCATAATATTACAGATAAGCTTGCGATAAACTTGTCCATTTACGCGTATTGTACGTGTGAAATTATCGCGTTTCAACGCGCGGTTCATCGCGTTCATACGCGATTTCAACGCGTTAAATATCAGCCAATAAAAGTGATCATTGAAAACGCGTTAGGTAAATTCAACACGCGTTTCTGTGCGAGAGAATTGCAACCAATAAGAATAAAACAGGTATTTGACGATAAAACTCGTGATTGCGAGAGAACATGGGCCAATCAAAATCCTCGTTGCTTGTATTTTTACCCTTATGTGTTTTTTTTTTTTTTCTTGTTTTTTTTTTTTTTTTAATTCGTTCGTGAATTAATGACAGTAAATAAATTGGTCTTTCTTATCAGTAGCGATTCCTTCGGATAAACAAACACACCTACATTTTGGATTGCATAACACCTTTAGAGATAAAACTCATTTGGGGTATTCTGAAGAATGTCATATAGCTAGGGGACCAGGTGAGGGCAATTATTTACCCTGGGATATGTAATTTACAAGCCACCGCTCTTTACTGGTTAATGACGTTTATCAGAACCGCCTTGTCATGGTGTTGATGGCTGTGTCTTACTAGTACCCACAATTTATGTTTGGCGCATAAATAGGAAAAATATTGTAGACGCCTGTAAAACACACTTTTTAATCCAAAGGACAATGTAATATTCTACCTTACACGTTTGGAGTGGTTCAATTTCAATTATAAGGGTGTCAGGTGTGTGTTGTTTGAAGTAAGTTGTACCAAAATGTATGTTCTTTGAACAAACAGTGTAGACTCAGATCAGTCGCCACGTTCGAGACGACTTATATGGGTCCACACTGTTTGTCAATGTCCCAAAAAGGGCCTCTAGGAATATATGGGTGGGAGTTAATATCTCGACGCACACTGGTCATACTCATTTAGTTTACAATGTTATCAATAGCACCAGCCACTTCGGCCAGGCCCTTAGGTGTATGTGTGTGTGTGTGTGTGTGGGGGGGGGGGGTAATAGTAACGTCACACTCAAAGTTTTGCAACAAAATTCCTTAATTACCACTGGCCAGTAGTCGAAAATTCTTAACAAAGTAAGTTGTTTTTAATGACAGATTCCTTCTGTCATTCTTCGTCGTTCTGCATGTTTACAATTTTAACGTCCGAACTTCCGGCTTCCACTACTGTTGAAATATGACTCCGCACAAAAACGGATAGTCTGTTGTTTGTTGACTTTTCATGCTCGCTGTCTCAAAACTAATTTCTCATGGCATTATTTCCGCATTTTGATTACATGTTTTGTTTCATTTGTAATCAAAATCCCAAAATGAGCTTTCTTAAATTACAAACAAAACGGGAAAAGTTAATTGAATATGCATAAGGAAAGTTTCCATTTTATACGGGCGACCGCATAATGGGTCATTGGCGAATCTTGGAGGCGTTGTCTAACCGTGGCCTTAACTGTTGTCGAAAGTTAGCCCATTTTTTTCCTAAGTTAATTCCTAAATTTCTAGCTGACACCCCTTAATCTTGATCCGGGATTTCGAAATGAAATCTTCGTCAGATAAGTGATAATATTACAATCAGTACAAAATGGGTTATGAATAATTATATTTGTATCAATACGCCATTAAAGTACCTTGGTATATTTTTAGAAAAGAAAAAAATATGTATAGAGCTACAATCAGTGCACACCATTTAAGTGTCTAGATATACTTTGAAAAATAAAAAGTAGAGCGCATAATAAGCTGTATTTAACTTTTGATTATCGGCTAAGCCGCTTTGTCTGACAAATCTGTGTGCCCTGACCCGCACACAACAGATACAGACACGACGTCATCACTCGGTCATACGGATCGCCGAAAATTTTGACGGGTGTCCCTTAATCATTAACTCTCCTTTGGAGCGCCGCGAGTATGTAAAGAATCCGACTCATCCTCCTGCGCATGTCTCAAAACCGAAAAGTTCTGTTCAATAACAATGTTGCCGCAGTGCTCGTTGTTGAGTGTGAGTGTTCTTGCAGCACTCAAAAATCGCATAGATCTAAAAAAATCAAGTAAAGATGTTCATACGGAAACTGAGGTGACACTCTAGATTTCCCTTTAGTAATGAACATTTCTGCCTATCTGTCTTCTTATACTGAGTCGGTCATATTTGGCCATTAGGCCTACCTCAGTTGGGTGCGTAGCTAAATTTAGGATTTAGCTAAAGAGAGAGAGAGAGAGAGAGAGAGAGAGAGAGAGAGAGAGAGAGAGAGAGAGAGAGAGAGAGAGAGAGAGAAATTACTGGATGAGTCCTTAAAACTATTTACAATCTGAATAACAGATTGTAAACCTTAAGACTATTTACAATCTGAATAACTAAAACGCATACCCCTGAATCTCAATCTTACACTGTACGGGCTTTGAACTCCTCTGCAGTCTTAGCATTCACCAAAGAAGAGGGAAGACTATTCCACTGGGGAATAGTCCTAGGGAAAAAGGAATTTTTCAGGGCATCACTGTAGGACTGGTACCTATGATACTGTGCGTTGTTTACTTTTGATGCCCTTGTTCGGGTTGAAACTGTCACAGGGGTCAAGTATTTGTCTTTATTAACGGCCACTGTACCTGAATGTATCTTATAGAAGAAGGTTAATGAGGACTGCTCACGACGGGCCTCTAGGGACGGCCATTCTAGCTCGTTAAGCATTTCACCGACGCTACTTCTATTGTGCCATCTTCGGCAGGTCCATCGAGCAGCTGTCCTCTGCACCTTCTCCACCTGCTGAATCTGAGTTTTTACATAGGGATGCCAAATTGGTGATGCATATTCAAGCTGAGGGCGAACCAGTGTTTTATATGCAACATCCTTTGTCTGCATAGGTGCAAAAACCAAATACGTCTAAGAAATCCTAAAGTCCTAGTTGCTTTTGATGTTATTTCTGAAACGTGTTGACCCCAATCAAGACCATCAGTGATGGTGATACCAAGATATTTGGCAAATTGAACCTGCTCCAAAATTTGCTGGTGTAGTGTATAGTCAAACTTAATTTGTTTGTCCGGAGGGTGTCGTGACACCTTCATTGAATGACATTTGGCCACATTGAACTTCATCTGCCAATCGGCCTGCCTCTGTGCTAGTTGATTCAGGTCATCTTGAAGAATAAAACAGTCAGAAGAAGAATATATATTCCTATAAAGACACAATCATCAGCAAACAAACGGACAGATGGCCTGATATTATCAGGAAGATCATTAATGAATACCAAGAAAAGGACCGGCCCAAGGACCGAACCTTGGGGGACACCGGATAAAACAGGGACTGGATCAGACGCTTGGGCCATCAAGTACAACTTGTTGTGAGCGCCCTGAGAGCCATGAGCTAATCCACCTATGTGTGGATCCTCTTATCCCATAATAATCCAATTTATACAATAGCCTTCTGTGAGGTACCTTGTCAAAGGCCTTAGCAAAGTCCATGATGATCAGGTCGGTCTGTTTGTGGCCGAGGTTTATGGCCCCATCCAGATTGCACACAATATCATGGTAAAACTGAACTAAATTGAGTTTCGCAAGACCTTTGAACATTTGGAGATACTACCCAGCAGGCGTATGACGTTAAAACTTCTTCGGATTGACGTTGATGTAACGCCATGTCTTGACTGCAACGTCATATTAATGTCGATGCAACGTCATTACCAACGTTGATGTGACGTTGCCCCTGCGACGCATGCCTGGTGGCAGTAAGTCTTATTGTTTTTATAACATCGATCAGGAAATGTGGAATCCAACACACTGGGTTTTTTTTTTCCTTTCTTCCATCAAAATCGTAATCGGTGCATCAACATTAATTACCAGAAGAACTTTAAAGTCATATGCACCTGAAAGCAGAAAGTCAACGCTTGTGACATGTATATGCTCCTTTCTAGGAATTTTCGGTAATGTTTTATGGCAATATCTATCTTTTTTATACTGTGTCGGTCAATTAGCTCAGTTAGTTGGGTGACAATATTGATATTAGTGTTCGAAATTTGATAATTTTTAATCATAAAAGAGGTAGGTTTAACGTCATTGTCAACACTGTAAAGGTCATTTTAGACGTTGCTTCCAATTTTGTGGGACTTGTACCCGACATTGAGATGAAATCACTTCTCAAGCCCTGCCGCCAAATGAAACCAATAGGTTTTATAAGCACGGACGGTCCGACTCGCACCGCTTTGCCTGGGCAGGCTTAGATCCTCTAAGCTGTTTACCAGTACTCGTGTGCGGGCATTTTCAGCTCTGCGTGGAAGCATCATACAGCCCACCTATTGCTTCAAGCCCTGCTGGGCGGGGGCCGGTTGAGACATTACGATAACACACCCGTGCGACATACTGCATTTTTCACATCTCCAAAAGGGCTACTTTTCTGATGAAAATTCGTGATATTTGTCTTATAAATACTGCAAACATAGGTCATTGAGGCGGTTCTAACGAGTACCGACAACCTATGTCTTGGAGTAAAAATAAGAAAAATAATGTGTACCCCCGTAAACACAGTTTTCTCTGTATAAAGGGGGGTATAGGGGGATCTTCATATCACGGACTTGTTCACGTGATGGATGTACATAAAAGCTGAGGTTGTTCGACCCTAGCTCGGGTCACATGCGAGATGCCAAGTTCTGAAGTGTTTTTTATCCGGGTACTCCGGTTTTTGCCCTCCTCGGATTAACGATTGTCGGCTCGATACGATTGGGAAAATTAAAGCCAACCCACTCCCGAAAAAGGAAAAGTAGCCTGTGTCCTGTATAAGGAACTTTCCCGGTCAACTTCTTTTCTGTAGTTTCGTCATTCGTAGTTTTTATTCATGTCATATAGTATTTGTACATACATCGTGGTAAATTTTCAACAGACGACATTTTGAAATTTTTTTTTTCAGAAAACAGGATTTGACATTTGATGCAAATTGTCTCCTATGGATGCAATTATCATGAGATTTCAAGTCCTGTTTTCTAGGAAAAATAATAAAAATGTCAACAGTTTGTCGTCTGCTGAATTAGCCCAGAGAGTGGTGAAGATTAAAAGAGTAAACTTGAAACCTTTTCTTATATAAAGGCCTTAATATTCACGAATTTCTCATAGAATCTGTCATTTCAGTGCCTTTTGGCGCTTTGATTTTTCTATGGTTTTGTTGGAATTACCTTTCAGGATTATTTCCCTTATTTCGGGCCGTTAGTTATTGACAGGAGTAGTACCCTGAAAAAAAAAATCCATCTGACTCGTTGTTGCAGTTCACATGTGGCCCGAGTGATTTTGTTCAGTTTCTATAAAACTGCGTGTGTGAGAGTTACTTTTTTACGTCCTACCAGCAACTGAGGCCATATGGAGACGGGACATCGGTGTAAATATTTATTTGAAAGTCTGGAGAAGCCGGGAATCAATTCAACGACCCTTGCTTTGCGAGACATTATAAATCTGAGATATTGCACCTGAATAAATATAGAAACCAGTGCTTCAGCTGAAGTGCACGACCCGCCGGATGCTTTTAGCTTTATGAGTGTTACCATATATGGGTATGGCGGCCATTTTGGTCATGTGACCTGGACCTAAAACGGTTCCCCAATAAATGCGCCTTATCGTAAGGAGCAAAAATATATCTTAATACTTTAGTACTGTATTCTGAATCGTTTGCAGGATAAAATGCATTCTCACTTTTCCAATACAAAAGCATGTGTCAAAGTTTGACCAAGGCACAAAGAAGGTCAAGGTCAACCCAGGGTCACCAATTGAGCAATTTATGATGGACCTACGTCCCAGATGCTATTTATCAAGTTTCGTGGAAATCTGCCGAGTGGTTCTGGAGAAGACTATTTTTGAAGGGTTTTTACCATATATGGCTTGGTGACCATTTTGGTCATGTGACCTGGACCCAATGAGCAAATTTTGGTTGACCCCCATCCCATAGAGGCTCCATATGAAATTTGACTTCAATCGGCCAAACGGTTTCCGAGGAGAAGCAGTTCGAAAATGTTCACATTTTTCGCCTCGGCGAGGCTATACTAAATGGAATGTAATATTTCGCAAGTTCATTGTTAAGATCTCACTGATATCTATCAGTATGCCAAAAATTGTTTAAATATTCCAAGCAGTTAAGTCAATATCACCAATTTTCACAAACGGGTTACGGACGGACAGACAGACAGGCCATATATGGCTTGGCGGCCATTTTGGTCATGTGACCTGGACCCCATGAGCAAATTTTGGTTTCCCCCATCCCATAGAGGCTTCATATGAAATTTGATTTCAATCGGCCCAACGGTTTCCGAAAAAAAGCAGTTCGAAAATTTTCACATTTTTCGCCTCGGCGAGGCTATATACTAAATGGCATGTAATATTTCGCAAGTTCATTGGTTAGATCTCATTGATATCTTTCAGTATGCCAAAAATTGTTTAAATATTCCAAGCGGTTAAGTCGCTATTACCAATTTTCACAAACGGGTTACGGACGGACCCAAAGAAGGTCAAGGTCAACCGAGGGTCACCATTTTAGCAATTTATGATGAGCCTACGTCCCAGATGCTATTTATCAAGTTTCGTGGAAATCTGCCCTGTGGTTCTCGAGAAGACTATTTTTGAAGGGTTTTTACCATATATGGCTTGGCGGCCATTTTGGTCATGTGACCTGGAACCCATGAGCAAATTGTGGTTTCCCTATTCCATAGAGGCTCCATATGAAATTTGACTTCAATCGGCCCAACGGTTTCCGAGGAGAATCAGTTGGAAAATGTTCACAAATGTTCACCAATTGAGCAATTTATGATGGACCTACGTCCCAGATGCTATTTATCAAGTTTCGTAGAAATCTGCCGAGTGGTTCTGGAGAAGACTATTTTTGAAGGGTTTTTACCTTATATGGCTTGGCGACCATTTTGGTCATGTGACCTGGACCCAATGAGCAAATTTTGGTTGACCCCCATCCCATAGAGGCTCCATATGAAATTTGACTTCAATCGGCCAAACGGTTTCCTAGGAGAAGCAGTTCGAAAATGTTCACATTTTTCGCCTCGGCGAGGCTATACTAAATGGAATGTAATATTTCGCAAGTTCATTGGTTAGATCTCATTGATATCTATCAGTATGCCAAAAATTGTTTAAATATTCTAAGCGGTTAAGTCACTATCACCAATTTTCACAAACGGGTTACGGACGGACAGACAGACAGACCATATATGGCTTGGCGGCCATTTTGGTCATGTGACCTGGACCCCATGAGCAAATTTTGGTTTCCTCCATCCCATAGAGGCTCCATATGAAATTGGACTTTAATCGGCCCAACGGTTTCCGAGGAGAATCAGTTCGAAAATGTTCAAATTTTTCGCCTCGGCGAGGCTATACTCAATGGAATAAAATATTTCGCAAGTTCATTGGTTAGATCTCATTGATATCTATCAGTATGCCAAAAAGTGTTTAAATATTCCAAGCGGTTAAGTCACTATCACCAATTTTCACAAACGGGTTACGGACGGACAGACTGACAGAATGACATAATGACCGAATGACAGAATGACACGGTGATTTTAGGGCACTCTTAGAAATCAACCGACTTCAGTCGGTTGCTTTTTCTGCGGGTCGTGCAATTAACTTGCATATGCTGACATCACATCAAGGGCTGTCATCAGACTGTTCCATCAGACTGCATAGCTCGACTGGAAAAGTGTTATTTAGGCCATGCGCGTGGACGGGAATCACAGAAACACGCCTATTCAGATATATTGAATTTTTATAAATTAAAAAAAAAAAAAATGAAAATTTTCAGATCAAGAATCTTATATTTTTCATATCTATGCTCAAAACTAAGATTTGGGTACTCGTTATAACCGCCTTATTTTTTTAGCAAAATAAGAAAAATTATACATACCCTTGTAAGCTCCAGGTTTGCGATATAAAAGTGGGGTTAACATCACGAAAACATGCCTATAAAACTCTGACCCCTTGAACCCAACCTTTATACAGAAAAACTGGGGTATACTGGGGGATATCTTATTTTTCTTATTTCTGCTCTAAATATAGATTTTGGGTACTCGTTAGGACCGCCTCGATGAGGCGGTTATAACGAGTACCAACAATCTATATTTTGCGCACTCGAGGCGGTTCTAACGGGTACCCACAATCTATATTTTGAGCAGAAATAAGAAAACTATCACTATTTTATCTTAAAATTTTCGTGTTTCCGGCGGTAAAGTTTACAATGTATTAGTATAGGCAGGTTTTCGTACATTGGACGTGTTTCCGTGTTCCATACCCCGTAAACCAAACTTTTCTCTAAATTAAGTGGGGTTAAGAAGGTGTTCATTAATAGGCTTGTTAACCAGATGGAAAAGAAATTAAGAAAACGGCAATAAATAAATAAATAAATAAATGAGCCCTTCTGTGAGGGAGTGAGTGAGTGAATGAAAAAGGTTTATTTCTGGTCTTGACATCTTGAATTAAGGAAAATAGTGAGGTGTTATTTTAACCCATTGTATGCGGGAAACCACTATATGGGTAGCTTGGCAAACAGTGCAGGCCCAGATCAGACGCCACAGAACGTGGCGTCTGATCAGGGCCTGCACTATTTGCTAACAGAATTTTCCATCAAAAATTAAATGAAAACGTAAAAATGGGCTTGACACACTTAATATAAAAATGGAATTGACCAACATATAGCAATGGAAGAGTCCACTAGCATACAATGGGTTAAATAACTAGCTTTATAGCTCCCATGTGCACCTGGATGTCATAAAACTGTTGATCAATAAACATCCTGCATTTTGGCAGTCAACTTCGTCAACTTCAATCACTGTGCAGAACCTTTATTCTACCATTTACCCCGAGGCAAATTGCACAGTTTTACTGCAACTGAATAAATGGCTTGTCCATTTACCTTTATTTTCTCTGTTTCAATTTATTCTGTTTCTCGTTTTGGAAGTAATCAGATAATAAAAAAACTTAAACAATCTAAATTGGAAGAAAAGATGTAAAAAATGGCGATACGAGCGAAATAGTTACGCGGTATTGATTGGTTGCTTTTGACACGCACAGAAGGCTGTATCTGCGTTATCGACACGCAGGCCTGATTGGCTGATCGGAAATCGCGATTTATGCGCAGTATCGCGTTTTTCAAATGTAATTCGCAGTTGAAACGCGTGAACTATGCGTACGTATCTCACGCGTTACAAACGCGAGACAAGTGAGTGTGCGCTGACAACATAATCGCAAGCGTATCTGCACATGACTGTGTTATCATTATTTTATTATTCCAATTCCGATCAATAATTATGAACATTTCGTGCGATTTGAATAGTTAAAATTTTTAAACTTCGATAAATTCCATGAACAAGAATCTCAGAGCTATTCAACATAGTGACAGGTAATAATACAACGTGACGTCAAAGAGCCCGTTTACAGCTCATGCGTTACGACATTGTATATGAAATGATGTCAAAAGCGTTCGATTTAAGGCTATTGAAAACGTCAATGTTAGAAGGCAAATATACAGCATTTTAAGGCCTGACTTCTTTTCGCTTGGGTGTCTTTCAAAGATTGAGTTTACGCAATGAAAAAAAATCCACAAAAAGGTAAATACATGGTTACCGTCTGTAATAATAAAATATAATCGGTAAGCCTTAGACAATTTTATAGGGGCAAGCTTCGGCGAGCCCCTATAAAATTGTCGCGGCGAACCGATTGTATTTTATTAATATAGACACTAAATTAAATCATGTATTTAGTTTATACCTCAATTCAAAACAATCAAGGGGTTTTGCAATGATCTGCAAATTTAAGCAAAAAAAAACAACAACAGCGGACAGTGTGGCAAGTTAAACGACATCCAGTGCAATGGCGCGCACACGTAGTAAAACGTAACGTCAAGAAGTGCAACGTTTCTGACGTCACCGCGCACCGGAGACCTAGGAAACAACATGGGCGCTCGAATAAAATCTTCTCAGCGCTTTACATTCTGTTAATCTGAAAATAAATAGTTTATTTAAGCTTTCGAATTTACTTCCGAGGTTGAGACGCAACCGCAGTAACAGTGCGCAATTATTGCAACGAACCATTCCAACCAGAAAAGGCAGAGAAAGTAAGAATTTAGCTGAAATTTCCGAAAATCTGTTTAAATTAATATTGCAAAAAATATAACTTGCAGTTTCGTTGTTTTCCCGTGTAAAAAGGTTGCATGTTATTATTTACTCATGCAAATTAGGGAACTGAAAAGTAGGTCCGGTATATAAACGGTCACTAGACGTATTATAGGTCAGTAGAAGGTATTGTAGGTCACCACCGATTATAGCGTGCAGTTATTCAAACCCCTTTATTAGGTTACTAGAATGGCTGATTGCGGTATAAAATGAAATTCATTTTTATAATGACGTGACGTTATGTATTAAATAAAAGCGACGTTATATGAGCGCCACCCAACGAATTTGTGTCTTCCGAGCATTCCGTCATGACAAATTTTAACTGCGCATGCCCAGCCATTCAGAGGGGCCAGGGATATGGCTTTCTGTCTGAAGGTTCCTCTTGATTCACTGCTTGTATGAGCGAGCAGCGAAGGTTCTGGCGAGACTGCGCGGATGCGCAGGCTCGCCTGAACCTTCGCTGCTCGCACAGACGATAAGTACCAAAATCGCTTGACGGGGCCCATATGATAAATAAAGGTCCTGACCCAGTTGTTCAAAGTATTGTTAGCTTAACGAGCTTGTTAGTGGTCATATTATTAACTCTTCTAGCGAGTACAATATCTAAACTTTTTGGTATTTTTGCTGAAAAAAATGTGAGCAGCTTTTGCAAATTTCAGCAAAAATATTAGCATATTTGCCACATTAAATGATCAAAGATTTATCGATACGTAAACTAACGACATCATTAGTTTTGAACAACTGGCCCTGATGTATGTGTTTACAATCGCCTCGTTAAGGCGATTGTAATGTGTGCATGCAACATACTGTAACGGTTGTGGATAAATACCACTTCTGCAAACTTGCTGTAGGAGCCGGCTCTTTAAGCGACGCGGGAAGAGTGGTTGGCTTTTTCATGAAGATAAGCAACGGAGATCGCGGTTAGTACCCGGATGGGTGACCGCGTTGCTTAACTTCGTGGACGACCCGGTACACGCTACAATACAAAAGCGTTTGTAGTACTTAAAATCACCTAACTGTTATTCTCGTATTTGGGATAATCTACGCGTTTTATTATTATTATTATTATTATTATTATTATTATCATTATTATTATTATTATTATTATTATTATTATTATTATTATTCGATATTGAATCTTGATTTTCTGTTGTCTGTACTCACTTGTTCGAACTGATCCTACAAATACGTATCCTTTTCTGATACACAATTCTGATATTTTCAATAACTATATCCGAGCTATGAAAATTCGATTGTACATGGCTTGGAGCACACAACGATAACACATACGTGTGACAACACATACATGTGACATAGTGCATTCTATCGTATCTCCAAATTACCTACTTTTCCCATGACAATTTGTGACATTTTTCTTATTTATACACCAAACATAGGTTGTAGGTGCTCGTTAGTACCGCCGCATTTCTAGGCGGTTCTAACGAGTATCCACAAACAATGTCTTGGAGCAGAATTAAGAATAATAGTGTATACCCCTGTAAACCCCAGTTTTCCATATATAAACTGGGGTTTAGAGGGGTTTTCATTTCCGGACTTTATAAAATGATGCCGAGATTAGCAAAATGATGTACAAATTTGCCATTGCAACCCATTTTTCGCCCTAAATAAATTAAGATCTTTAAGGCCTCACATGCGCCGTCGTTAAGGTTGACGTCACAGCAGGTAACGTGACGACACAAAACATTCCTGTGTTGTCATCTCAATATGGCGGACGTCGGTAACCGAGGTGACTGCAGTATTAAAAATCCGGGCTAAGAAATGGAAGGTATGGAAGAAAAAGAATCCTATGTGGGTGTGTGAGGGGTGGATAGAAAAGTCCATCCCTCGGGATCACTGTCCGGCATCACTCGACAAGCCTCGTGATGCCTGTCCGGCATCACTCGACAAGCCTCGTGATGCCGGACAGTGACCCTTGGGGTGGATGTGTGGATGTTTTCTTCCACCCTCACACCCATATAAGATTCTAATATTATAACAATATGTGTTCCCATTGCAGGTACATACAGTTGCTTAAGACGAGTCTGACTGATGACAAGAAAAGAACTTTCCTGTACTGCCGAACAATTTGAACACTGGAGTCGAAAATAAAGCAGTGACACCTGATCTCGTTTTGTTTGTTCATAACCAGAAACCAGTCTCGTACGAACAAAAAGTTATTATCATTTTCATATCTTCACAACAAGCATTTTTCGATTGTTTGTCGGTTCTACAAAGGTAATCGGTTTAATAGTTTAATAGTTACTGGTCTAACACCTCTCTTGGCAAAGAATTCTGATTTGCAACCTCTTCTCTATGTTGTTGCGTTACCACATCGAACGATTACTTTTGTGGAAGGCAACACATAACTTCTTGAACCACGTCATACTTGAAACTAAGAAACAGAAGGACACTAACACTCCTGATACTAGTGATTGTAAAAAATCAGTGTATTGTTATCCGGCTGCTGGTCATATTATTACTGGCAATTTAAAAATTATTCCTGATTCTAGGATACGCAATATAATATCTAAAGGACCGAACTATCGATTTCCTTCGAAAATTCCAAAATTGATTTCAATAAATGTAGAGATGAAATTACTGCTGCCTTGAATGAATTTCGTAATCGATGGTGTAAACGAGAGAGTATGTTGAGCATAAAGCTCTAAAAGAATGGAAACTTAGCATTCTGAAATTAGTGAACAAACGCATTTCTTTTTATTCGCAAAATACGAACTTATTACCTCCTAAACCTAAGACGTCTTTACATCATCTTAAACTAGGTATTCAAGAATTTCATATGAAGATTATTTTGGCTCCAGCTGATAAGGCCACTAACAATGTGGTCGTTGTTTGACGGCTCCACTATGTTAACACTCTTCAGCAAGAACTTTGTGGTAATAAGGCCTATGATCTTCAGCCTTTAGCTGTAGAGAGGGCTTTAGTTGATGACCACATTTGTCATTCAGCCACCAAGTTTGCTGTCTGTGTTACAGAAGCCCAAAACAAGCTTCCTACGTTATATTGGTTACCTAAACTTCATAAAAACATACAAAGCACGGTTTATTGCAAATTCAAGCTCTTGTACCACCACTGAACTCTCCAAATTATTAACTTCATGTTTGACTGCAATTAAAAGGCATGTGATAAAATATTGCGACAAAGTCTTCGAAAGAACGGGTAGAAATCTTTTTTGGTTTATAAAAATTCTAATGAAGTTTTAAATAAATTGAAATCCAGGCGGTTTGGTGCTTCAAGTCTGTCTACTTATGATTTGTCTACCCTTTACACTACACTTCCTTATAATCTTATAAAAGAGAAACTTAATTATTTAATTGAATGGACATTTCATAGGGGAGACTCCCTCTATCTTGCACGTAATGTAAGAAATGCTTTTTTCACTTCTGTAGAGCATAAAATTATACTTTATGGTAATGTCAGAAAGTGTGAAGCACTCACCTTTCTACTTGACAATATTTACATAAGCTTTGGTACTAAGTTATTTAGACAAGTTGTGGGTATTCCGATGGGTACTCATTGCGCACCACTCGTGGCTGATTTGTTTTTGTTTTGTTATGAGAGAGACTTCATGATGTCCCTTTCTGCTGAAAACGAGTGTGAAATTATTGAAGCTTTTAGCTCAACTTCTAGATACTTGGATGATTTATTAAATATTGATAATACCTATTTCGATGGTTTGATCAGTCAAATTTACCCCCAGAACTTCAGTTAAATAAAGCAAATTCTTCTTTCACCGAGGCCCCGTTTTTTGGTTTACATCTTTCTATTTTAGATTGGTTTGTTTCGTGCAAAATTTATGATAAACGCAATGATTTTGATTTTGAGATTGTAAATTTTCCTTTTTTGGAAGGTGAGGTTCCTCGTGCGCCATTCTATGGCGTTTATATTTCGCAATTAATTCGATTTGCCAGGGTATGTAGTCATGTATATGACTTCAACATTCGTAATAAATTGTTAACGGCTAAACTTCTTAATCAGGGTTATCGGTACCATAAACTACGTAAAGCCTTTTTAAAATTTTATAGACGTCATTCTGATTTAACTTCAAAATTCAACATTGGACTTAAATCTCTTCTGCAACGATGTCTATCGGAACCCGAATTTTATGGTTTTTGTTTGTTTGATTTGAGGTTTAACGTCCCCGTCAACACTGTTAAGGTCATTTTGGAGACGTTGCTTCCGATTTAGTGGGACTTTTACCCGACATTGAGATGAATTGACATCTCAAGCCCTGTCACCCAATGAAACCAATAGGGTTTATTAGCATTGACGGTCCTCCTCGCACCGCGGTTCCTGGACAGGCTTAGATCCTCTAAGCGGTTTACCAGTACTAGTGTGCGGGCCGGACTCAGCTCTGCGTGGAAGCATCATGCAGCCCATATATTTCTTCAAGCCCCTATAGGCGGGGGCTACCGAATTTTATGGTGACTTAGTAAACAAATTCAGATTAAAATTATAACCGCAATGACTTAAGCACCCAATTTCGTAAAATCATTCTTCGATATAAAAAGATTGGGTACAACATAAATGTTATACGAGAAACTGCATGCATGGTAATTAATCCAATCACGGTTGACAACTTTGCTTCCCTCTTTAATTGCACGCCGGTGGGTCAGGCCTTAGATTCTACGATGGTTCAAGGGTAAAGGCTTATTGAGAATTAGAGAGATCTAATTCAAGGTAATGTTGGCCGAGGCCTGAGGCTCTATCCCTGGTCGAGCCCACCGGAGTCTAACTGTTGGTTTTCTTTTGCTCCAACATTTCAGTGGTTTCTTGTTGTCGAGTCCTCACCGTTGTTTCATCTCTGTGGTTGTATGATTATTTGTGTTCACGGAGATGTTGCACTGATGAGTTAGGAGGCCTTCATGCGGACTGAACAAATTATTTGTCTAAATCGCGATTGAAATAAGGGCGAGGATTGTGGCCACGTAAAATCGATTTCACCCCCCAGTGGTTTTCGTTTCCGCCGACCGTTCTAAGGCGGTTCTTCTGTCGCGATTCATTTTTGTTATGGTGTGTCTTTAGGTGTTTGTGTCGCTTGTGTTAATTTATTTTGGATAGCCTATTGGCCATTTTGTGGGAAAATTACTGTCATTTTGGCTTTCCGCTGTTGGTGTTTCTATTATGTCTATGTTTGTGTTTCTTTCCCCTTGGTGTCTCTGATGGGAACTATGGATTGAGTGTATCGATTCCTCATCATTGCCTCTACTTCTATTTTATACACTTTTAGATGACTGACCTACTTAAACCTTAGCACCAATGACATTACGTGAGTAAACAGCCAATCATGATTATCTTCAGAGTTCTTCAATAACGCCCATGTGTGCTAGTCTTCGGGTGTCCGACTTATATTGGCTTTTATTTGGACCAGGCCTGATGGCCTTGCAGCAGGCAAGGGTAGGAGGTGGTGGTAATGTTGTCATTTCTTCTGTTTCTTTCCCTCATTTTCATATAATCTACTATCTGCTCCTCACGATAACACCCTAGTGCGCAATAGTGTATTTTTTCAAAAATGGCTACTTTTCTGATGAAAATCAGAATTGTTACTGGTGATACATCAAATGGAAGCCTCCGTGGTGTATTGGTTATGCTACTCGCCTTGTAAACCAGGGATCGCAGGATCAATCCATGGCTTCTCAGAACATTCGGATGAGTCTTGAAACCAGAGTCCGTCTCCGTATGACCTTAGCTGTTGGTGAGGCCTAAAACCCAAACACACCCATTCATTGATACGTCAACTGACATTTATACACCAGGACCTGTGATATGAAAAGTGAGTCCCTAGCTCTAACCAAAGAGGTAAACTTAGCTACACAATTCTCAGCACCTTCATCTGTCGAAATAATCGAATCGGGAAGGGCATTCTAATCTCTAATTGTTCGGGGGAAGAACGAGTCTTTATAAATGTCAGTTCTGAAACGCCGTTGAATGGTGCTTTCCGCAGTGCCTAGCTAGGGGAACTAGGTTATCTGTTGGAATGCTGGCAGCACCCTTTAGACGTTTGTATAAGAGTATGAGCACTCTGTATCTTCTCCTTTTCTTAAGAGGCTCTCAACTTAATTTTCCTAGAATTCCAGTCCTACTCCCAGATTTAAAGCAGCAATTGCATGTACCTAGCAGCTCTATTCTGAACTTTTTCAATTTCTTCATTGAGGACCACTCCACTTGAGTCCCAGATGCAACTACCCTATTCCAAGATTGGGCGAACAAGTCCCTCATACGCTGTCCCTTTCACATCCTGAGGACAATGATGAAGATTTTGCTTCAGGAACCCAAGTGTTCTATTCGCCTTTGTACACAAGTTATGTTGATAATGTGTGTATTCCATCTCAAATCGTGTGTGATTGTCACTCCAAAGTATTTAATGGAATTCATTTTCGAGGACCGTTCCCTCTAAGGTGTATGAAGCCTCAATTTTATTTGTTCTCTTCCTAGTTATCTGCATAATATTGCATTTAACTGGCTGGAATTTCAGGCCGCGTTGTCATGCCCAACATCATAATCTATCAATATCCTTCTGAAGTTTCATTGAGTCCCCTGTATCTCTAAATTCTCGATAGTAAACACAGTCATCTGCGCATAGTCTTATTTCTGAGTCATTGTCAGTGGAAATATCATTAGTGTACAGGGAGAACAGCAGCGGACCACGGACAGTCCGTTGTGGGACCCCAGATAAAACTGGCGCCCATACTGAAGAGTCACTATTAACAACAACAAGCAAAGGAAGGAATCTAACCATTTGAGAGTCCCCCCAATTCCATAACAAAATAATTTGGATTTAAATAGTTCATAATGTGGCGTGTCAAAAGCCTTCTTGAAGGTCGTACTGAACTGTTTTATGTTCATTCAGAACATCACCGCTGCCTAGGCCACAGTCTGCTTTGCAATCTTTGCAATCCCAAGTTCCAACTCCACTTTCAAGCTCTAGCAATTGGTTTTCATCCTATTCAAAACACGAGGAGTAAAACGCGTTTCGCAGTCCTCACATTCTATCCATTTCTGAGAGTCTTTGCAATTGTTTTTGCACAGCCCACAGCGAAACCTGCGAACTGTAATTTCACGCTTGTGCGAAATTTTCTGTTTTCTTTAGTCCCGCCTTGGTGGTGTGGTTTGACGATATTTCGTCTGTTCAGTGCTTGACTGAGGGATAATTATGTGGGTCATTCCAATATCTTTCATGTTTACAATGTGCACATTCGATAGTGAAATACACTCGTAATGACTGGTGTAGTATTTTAAACATTTGATTAATATTGATCAAAGGCGTATGATATGTATTGTCTTTACTTACTAATTGTTTGCCGACTAAAGGCACGTTTTTTTCATGTTTTTGACTGCTAGTGGAACGCTTCGTTGGCTGCGAGGGATTTATCCATATATAGATATTGTTACAAATAGGCTAGTCATTTATTTGCATATCGATAGTGTGAGTGACAGAATTGGACTTAGCTACCGAAAATTAAAAAAAATGTAAGAAGTCCATCTGATTAGCTAAAAAAGGTGTACAACTCTGGAGGCTGAATACTTCACGAGAAATGGGCGGAGCTCCTCCTCTACAATTTTCTCGCTGGATATGTTGACCAAAAATCAAAATTAAGAAGTTATCGCCGACAAACGCGGCGAAAAAGATAGAAAATCGACTTTTTAGTGGCCCTTAAACGGCCGTTATGCCTGGTGAACCATAAGAAGATCTTTTCGTTCTAAACCTCATCGCAAATAGAAATGCTGTCATGTTTAGGAGACCCATCGTCAGTGTCAGGGCAGCTGTGCTCCTCTCACTCGCGACTTAGTATGCAGTACATTACGAAAACACGCCTATACAAATACATTGTAACCTTTATCGCCGAAAAAATGAAAATTTTAAGATGAAAAATTGTGTTATTTTTTCTTATTTCTGCTCAAAATATAGACTGTGTGTACTCGTTAGAACCGCCTCAGTGAGGCGGTTCTAACGAGTACCCACAATCAATTTTCTAGAGCAGAAATAAGAAAATTATCGTTTACCCCTGTATACCCCAGTTTTACTATATAACTGTGGGGTTTAATGGGTCAAAATGTTATAGGCATGTTTTCGTGTTGGTACTTACCGCATTCAAGGTGACCCTAAAGAAAATTTTCATCCTCATTTTACTTTCGGTATCACAGTATTTTTATTTACATTTTCAAAATGAAGTATAACCGCCTTACATGGTCCTGGCAGGTGTCAGAACTGCACCCCGGGCGTAAGCGAGCTATTGGCTTATATATCTCTGACGTCACTATATTAAGTCGATAATAGATTTGGATTCAAAGATTCGGGGGCATATAGCTTCTGGTCTGTCTGTCTGTTTGTTTGTCCGCAAAAACTTTAACATTGGGCTTAACGTTTGAATGGCAACTGATATGGCTTTCTATTTCACATACATGTGCATTCGTTGTCACAAGACCTTTCCAGTGGCACTACAGCTTTTGACCTCGTGACCTTGTCCTTGACGTATGGCATACTTTTTAAATACTTTAACATGGGCCATAACTTTCGATTGGCTTTCATATTTTACATGTACATTCTAAGTCACAAGAATTTCTAGTGATAACGCAATGGAGGTGGTAACTTCTTTTTGTTTACAATATAGGTGACATTGTCTCTGCAGCAGGTGGCTGTAATCTTTCGACCACATCACGTTTGAAAACAGCCTGGAAGAAGTTCAAGGAGCTGCTACCAGTTCTGTCTTCCCTGCCATTAAGACATGTGGCCGTGTGTACCACTCTTGTGTACGGAGCGCAACGCTCCAAGCCAGCGGGACTTGGCCATTGACAAAACCAAACCTCCAATGACAGGGCAATGATAAGACAGATCTGCAATTGGAAGCTGCAAGTCACTGTCAACGTCAGGTCCAGAGAGCTACTTGCGCGGCTTGGCATTTAGAACCTGGACCTCATCCTTGAGGCGAGAAGGCTGCACTGGTATGGACATGTGGAGCGCTCCAACGGTGCAGTCAAGACAGCCTTTGACATACAGGTAGATAGAAAACGTGGACATGACCTGAAAGCAGCCGCCGAGGTCTGGAAGCTCACAGCTATCTACCCTTTTGATGAACATACATGGAGATCTGGTGTGAGGTCTGCCGTACGTGCAGCAAGCCAGCTGCCTGGAAGGGCCACTTATGTAGACCTCGTCCCTTAACCTGCATGTTGATAAAAAATATCCGATGAAGAATATCATGATGATGATGAAAATATCTTTGTACATGTAAATGTTTGTATAAAATAATACTTTGCAATTTGAGTAAGCAATTGACATTTTCTTATTTGTTTACTTCTGAAAATTAAAGAAAAAATGTCATCTTTTTACATGTAAATACATGTATGTGTAAATATAAATTGAAACTGATTCCGATATATATCAAACAGATTGGAATTTCTGTGCTTTGAGTTAGCTTCTGCATTATACATAGACAGCCAATGTATATAAGCAATAATTATTCAACTGTGTTAAATATAGTATATGAAATATATGTACATAAATTTTAAAAAAGCATTCGATAATATTCTCTATGCCATATACATATAATTGCAACAAGGACAATCTGTACTTTCAGACGCGTGAGTGCGAGAGAGCACGGGCAAATTATAATCCTCTTTGCTCGTATGTTTGACCCATATTTTTTAATTTTGTTGTTTAGTTCGTTAATGCATTATATAGAGGATCTTACATGCGCGTTCATGTATTATTATATTTACCAAACGAGTTGAGGAAAAGGGATAAAATGCGAGACTTTGCCGAGCATTTCATCCCTTTTCCTCAACGAGTTTAATAAATACAATAATACATGAGCACCAATGCAAGATTCTATTTATCATATGACATTTAAAACGCATTTTATTCACGATTGTTTACAAAAATGTCAATATTCTGCCTTTAGTAAACGCGACGTCGATAAGGACGTCGTACATGTAACGTTGCGGGACGTATCTAGCTAATTTGCATATTTAATCCACTAGTGGATTATCGAAAATATTACATGGCGTTATTACACTCTCAGACGCGACGTCATATGATAAATGGCGATATTGGCCTTTCTTATTCGGATAAAGACACACAATTACATTTACATTTAAAGGCATATTTTGGATTGAATAACACCCGGCTAATGACCTATAGCTACTCCCGGTAGTAGCACACAACAGGCCAATGAACTCTGCTAGGTACAAGCAGATGCTGGCAGTGTGTATTTACTAATAGCTTTCAACACAGTCTTAAGAGTCTATAACTGTCAATATTTTGTTTTATTTCAAGTTTCTTAATATATATTAAGTTAAAATGTCTACATAATGAAGTTCATGGGTTGTCAGATTAACTAGTCCATGTAATTCACAGCCTAGAAGACACAATTTAGAGGAAAAACATGAACTTTATAGCTAGGTGTTTAGTTTTCTTCTTTCGTTGTGGGTACTCATCAGAGGGTGTTTCTAATGGGTACCCATAATCTATGTTACTCCTGCAAACCCGTTTTACTGTACAAAACCTGGGGTTCAAGTAATAGATATATCCATTGTTTTTGTGAAATATTGGTAAATATTTGTACTGATTGATATCTGTACAGGATAATTTGACGAGCCCGCCAGGGCGAGTCTAATTATTCTGTACAGATGTCAATCAGTACAAATATTTACCAACATTTCTCAAAAACAATTGGATATATCTGTTTTAATCCACAGCTTATTGTAACTTCCACTTAAAGGTAATCGATAAAACCTATAAAAGCATATTTGTTTTATTTACTGTTAATTTCAATTTCCTTTATTTGACCTGATTTACCCCGTCTGGAAAATGGATTGTCCTGTCTGAAAGGACACTGTCAGCTTCTCTGCTTCATTAATATTCAGCTGGATTTGATTGGTCTAATTCCAACTGACCACAGGTTATTTGATCATGCTTTTTTAACCTGATGTTTATCACTGCGGTATTTTAATGCTGAACCTTCAAGTGAAAGGACTTACATTGAACTCAGATGTGTGCTTTTGCTGCATGCAAATGTTTCATAAAATGTTTGGCACCAGTAAATGGGAGTGTATTTTGTGATAATTCAGTGATATTTTTTCTCCATAAAAAGGTATGTTGTGGGTACTCATTTGAACTGCCTAATCCCACAAAAACATGTTGTGGGTACTCGTTGCACTTGCCTAGATGAGGCGGTTCTAGCGAGTACCTACAATTTGATTTTTATGGAGAATTGGAGAAACTTAATCAGAAGGAGCAGTCTGATCAGGGTCTGCACTGATTCGGCAAAAGCTATTTTAAATGTGGGTTCTCATTCAAATAACCTCGGCAAGGCAATTTTAATGAATACCCACAATGTTAGTTTTGTCATGCAGAGCTAGAAGCCCCTTCCCATTTTAAGATCAGAAGGAGCAGTCTGATCAGGGTCTGCACTGTTTGCCATTAAGTAAAAGCTATTTTAAATTTGGGTACTCATTCAAATAACCTTGGCGAGGCTACATGAATGAATACCCACGATGTTAATTTTGTCATGCAGAGCTAGAAACCCCTTCCCATTCTAAGATCAGAAGGAGCAGTCTGATCAGGGTCTGCACTGTTTGCCATTAAGTAAAAGCTATTTTAAATTTGGGTACTCATTCAAATAACCTTGGCGAGGCTACATGAATGAATACCCACGATGTTAATTTTGTCATGCAGAGCTAGAAGCCCCTTCCCATTCTAAGATCAGAAGGAGCAGTCTGATCAGGGTCTGCACTGTTTGCCATTAAGTAAAAACTATTTTAAATGTGGGTACTCATTCAAATAACCTTGGCGAGCCTATTTGAATGAATACCCACAATGTTAACTTTGTCATGCAGAGCTAGAAACCCCTTCCCATTTTAAGATCAGAAGGAGCAGTCTGATCAGGGTCTGCACTGTTTGCCATTAAATAGCTATTTTAAATGTGGGTACTCATTCAAATAACATCGGCGAGGCTATTTTAAGAAATACCCACACTGTTAATTTTGTCATGCAGAGCTAGAAGCCCCTTCCCATTTTAATTGTAGCTCAGCTGATTGGTCCATTCAAAACTGTACATGATATCAGTACATGATAACAATACATTTATCAAAATTTATTAGTACTGCCAACATCAAAGGAAAGTACTGGGAGCTGTGGATTAAGGGGGTCAGAATTATATAGACGTGCGACATATGCCATTCCTACAACAATGAAATGTACCATACTATTGCATAGTTATGTTAAAACTACTTGTTATATTTGGTTGAAATTCATGATTTTTAACAGTATTTTCCTGTATGTGAAAAGTAATGACAATTGTCAGCTTCGGGTTTTGTTTGTTTGTTTGCTTGTTTTGGAATTTAACGGCCCAGTCAAAACAATTTAGGTCATTTTGAGCCGGTCAGTTTACCGATCCACACTCTTTTCCAGGACAGGCTTATACGTAAGGGGTTAATCAGTACAGTGCACTTTCTTTCGCAAGAAACTGACAACTGCCCCTCTTGAATCGGCGGGAGAGAATGACTGTAGAAAAGACTTCATGATCACTCTCCATGAAAGAATGTTGCCGACCCCGAAAGGTATCGAACCCGCATCCTCCTGATCACCTGTCAGATGCGCATCCGACTGAGCTACCGAGGCCGGCGTCAGCTTCGGGTAATTTATACCATTTTATTGAACATTAAGATGAAAAACATGCATGCAAAAAAAACCCAAATTTTATATTCAAAGGATCAAGGAGAAAACAGCAAGCAGTGAATTTAACTATCCGTGTATGTTTAATTATATACATGTATGTTTAATTATATTTTGTTCAATCTTCTATCTCTAAAATAAGTGTCTACATAAAAGATAGCATGCTTGCGCTACCTTAGGCGAGTCTATTCTGTTATGGATTTTTGATTTCAAACAAAAAGATTATATGATGCACCCTTTAAGATGCAATGTGCAGATATAAATACCGTTCCCATAACTGAATGGACTGTCTTGATGAAACATGGTTCATACTATAATTGTTTTGACACGGGGTCTTTCTCATTTGTTCTACGTTTGACTGGACAGTAGTTCTCATCTAGGTGGCAGCATTCCACATCAAGAACATACCCATCTTCAAATTAACAATATGTAATATTCTTTTGGTAGTCCCACAAAGACGCATGTTCATACTGATTAAACAAGTTATAAGATATTTGTAAATGTCACAGACGGATATAGACCTTTAGATCCTTGAACAGTTTCAGGATTGGGTTACAAGGCAATCTTCTGTTGTTAGTTTTCCTCTGAGTATTTCCTCCCATCTGGGTCTACCTCTATACATAGACCCTCTTCTTCTCTGCACAAATCTATTAATTCTAGTTTATATAACACAGCTATCTTAAAAATACTTCTGTAATTATTCTAATGATTGACTAACAAAATAATTGCCAGCTATCATTAATTAACAGAAAAAATAATAGCAAGAATGTACACACTGCAATAGTTTATCAATATAATACACACACTGGGTTCAGAGCTAGAGCAAAGTTTGTACCTAGCACAGCTGTTTGGAGATCTGACACCTCAGCTGAAAGCATTTACCGGATAAGACCTATTCACGTCTATTTACTTGTTTGTGGGTGCTCATTAGAACCGCCTTGTCATTGGTGTGTTTGATGTTTCTAACACATCTCGAAAACACACCTATACAATTCTGACTCCGCTAAAACTCACTTTTATCTAGTAAAATGTAGCGTTTAAGGGGGTATATGTTAATATTATTCTTTTTGCACAAAATATAGATTGTGAGTACTTGCCGAGTCGGTTCTAATGAGTACCCACTACCTATGTTTTGTGCATAAACATCAGAATCGTCAGAATTTTCCAAACGGAAAAAGTTCAGCTTTGGTGAAAAAAGTTCAATAGATTTGTAAAGGCATATTTTCGTAATGAAGAACCATAAATAAATAAAAATAAGGAAAATATGTTAGACACCTAAAATCCACACATTTTTAAAGTTTATAACGTTGAGCACCAAAAGGCAAACCGTGCAGACCCAGTTCAGACGCAACAGAACTAGGCGTCTGATCAGGACCTACGCTGTTTCCAAAAGCTTAAGATATTTTCAAAATAAATTCTGAAGAAAATATCTTAAATTTTGAAATGGTCTTGTGCTATTTACAAGGTGAAAGATTCCATTCGGTGCCAATTGGCAAAAAGTGCAGATCCAGACCAAACGCAACAGAACTAGGCGTCTGATCAGGACCTACATTGTCCGCAAAACGTTCAGGCATTTTTTTTTCCAAATTATAAATTTTGAAGAAAACACGACCACACACTCTTAAATTTTGAATTGGACTAGTTCTATTTACAAGTTGGAAGGATTTATGGACATCTCGGCCCCTAACAAACTCGGCCCCTAACGATCTCGGCCCCTGACAAACTCGGCCCCTAGCAAACTCGGCCCCCATTCAACTCCGTAACTAAAAACTCAGTCCCTAGCAGCATTTAGGTCCTAAAATACTATGTTTTTGTTTCGGGGAAGCAATTAGGAATGTGGATAGGGTTCACAGAAAGTTAGAGCATATTTATCGTTTTAAATACGAAACTTTATCCATGATAAAAGATCGCGGAAACCGATACTGTAATTGGGACGTGTTGGAATTGAGTTTGACATCACTGTAT
Organism: Lucinisca nassula; assembly: GCA_963580285.1. Taxonomy (NCBI): domain Eukaryota; kingdom Metazoa; phylum Mollusca; class Bivalvia; order Lucinida; family Lucinidae; genus Lucinisca; species Lucinisca nassula. The sequence goes on from OY757010.1 coordinate 55,185,961, forward strand.
CAGTGTGTATCTTATAGAAGAAGGTTAAAGAGGACTGCTCATGACGGGCCTCCATGGATGGCCACTCTAGCTCATTAAGCATGTCACCGACGCTTCTTCTATTTCGCCATCGCCTGCAGATCCATCGAGTAGCGGTCCTCTGCACCTTCTCCACCTGCTGAATCTGTTTTAACATGGGGAAGCCGAATGGGTGATGCATAAGTTGAGGACCAACCAATGTTTTATATGCAACATCCTTTGTCTGCCTACTTGCAAAGGCCAAATTACGTCTAAGGAATCCTAAAGTCCTAGTTGCTTTAGATGTAATCTCAGAGATATGTTGACCCCAATAAAGATCGTCAGTGATGGTGATACCAAATATTTGGCGGATTGAACATGCTCCAAAATTTGCTGGAGAAGAGTATAGTCAAACTTAATTCGCTTGTCCAGAGGGTGTCGTGACACTCTCATTGAATGGCAATGCCATTTGGCCACATTGAACTTCATCTGCCAATCGGCCTCCCACTGTGCAAGTTGATCCAGGTCATCTTGTAAAACAGGCCAGTCAGAAGGGGAATGAATGTTCCTATACAGGACACAATCATCAGCAAACAAACGGACCGGGAGATCATTGATGAAAACCAAGAAGAGGAGCGGTCCAAGGACCTAACCTTGGGGACCCAAGATAAAACAGGGACTGGATCAGACGCTTGGTCATCAAGTACAACTTGTTGTGAGCGCCCAGAGAGCCATGAGCTAATCCACCTAGGTGTGGATCCACTTATCCCATACTAACTACGCCAGTTTATATAATAGCCTTCGGTGAGGTACCTTGTCAAAGGCCTTTGCGAAGTCCATGATGCTTAAGTCAATCTGTTTGTGGCTACGGTTTATGACCCCATCCAGATTGCTCACAATGGCATGGTAAAATTGAACTAGTTGCGTTTCGCAAGACCTTTGACTCCGGAAACCATGTTGACAGTCAGTAAGAATGCTCTCAAAGGCTAAGTGCTTGTGGCTATTGCTTACTAATATATACTCCAGGGTTTTGTAACAGATGCATGTTAGCGACACTGGTCTATAATTTGCTGCATCACATTTTCCCCTTTCTTATAGGCCGGGGTAACATTTGCTTGTCGCCAGTCTTCTGGTACAGTGCCCTGGGCAAGTGATTCATTGAAGATAAAGGCCAATACAGGAGAGGTTTCAGCACTACATTCCTTAAGTACCCTGGCATTCAGGTCGTCTGGCCCAGATGCCTTATGTATCTTGAGCTTACCCAACAGTTTAGCGACCCCTTGGGTCAGAGATGTAATTACACGCCATTTAATCAATTAGTTTATTAATTACATTGGAGATTGTGTGAGAGTAGACCCAGAGCAACGTGTCATACACTTGTTCAATCAACGGCATTAGGTTCATTTAACTCATGGCTAATTTTGTGATATGGGTTACTCATAATTTCATCTAAATTAGTTCAAAAAGTAATTAGGCGTATGTACGTTAAAATTATGTGTAAAAGTTTGATAATAATTGAATTCCAACATTTAAATATACATATTCTAGTTTTGGGGGCCGAGTTTGTCAGGGGCCGAGTTTGTAGGGGCCGAGTTTGCTAGGGGCCGAGTTTGTCAGTGGCCGAGTTTGTTAGGTGCCGAGATGTCCTGTCACCGTTGGAAGATTGGTTTGGGCGCCAAATAGTAAACAAAAAAAAAAAAAAAAAAAACATCTTAAATTTTGAAATGGTATTGTGCTATTTACAAGGTGGAAAATTCTATTCGGTGCCAATTGGCAAAAAGTGCAGACCCAGACCAAACGCAACAGAACTAGGCGTCTGATCAGGACCTACATTGTTCGCAAAACGTTCAGACATTTTTTCCAAATTATACTTTTTGAAGAAAACACGACCACACACTCTTAAATTTTGAAATGGACTTGTTCTATTTTCAAGGTGGAATATTGGTTTTAGTAAAAAGAAAAAGACCCAGATCAGGCGCTGAAGAAGTTGGCGTTTGATCAGAGTCTTGATTATATGCAAGAAGTGGTGGGCCAACGATTTTGCCAGAGGACGATTCGGCCCGGGCGATTTGGCCTAGGACAATTTGGCCTAGGACAATTTGGCTTAGGACAATTTGGCCAGCCAGAAATTGTGAGTAGGACATTTTGGCCAGATAAATATAATGGCCAGTTCAAATGGACAACAATTTTTTTTGATTTGTTTCTAACATATAGTAATGCTTGAATATGTGAAAGGAATATTATATACAAATTTTATTTTCTTTTTAAACTATAACGTTTGCTCACATGACAATGAATCTATTTGAAATGAAATAAATAATATTATCTCAAGATAAGAAGGCGTAACAAAGATTATTCAGGGACAAACGTTTGTTTGGTTTAAAGTTTAACTTCCCCGTCAACACCGTATAGGTCATTTTGGAGGCGTTGATTCAAATTTTGTGGGACGTTTACCCGTTATTGAGATGAACTGACATTTCAAGCCCCGTCGCCCAATGAAACCAATAGGGTTTATAAGCATGGACAGTCCGACTCGCACCGCTTTGCATGGGCAGGCTTAGCTCCTCTAAGCGGTTTACCAGCACTTTATCTCCTATCAGAAGCAAATGTGGTGGGTACTTGTTACAATCGCCTCGGATGAGGTCACTTAACAAGTACCTACAACGTATTTGTATGATGTAAAAATCATTGTAATGAGGTGATTCAAGGATTTTCACATCAATAACCCATTTAGTACCGGAAAACCCTCAAGGGGTACCTTAGCAAACAGTACAGGCCCAGATCAGACGCCGCAGAACGCGGCGTTTGATCAGGGCCTCCACTGTTTGCTAAAAGTTCTGTCATTTTCCAAATACATTTTGATAAAAACACAACCTGACACCCCTAAATTTTTAAATGATCTCCTGCTATATATAAGGTGGAAGTTTCCATTTGGTACAAAAAGGGTTAAAACGTATGTTTGTGTGTATCGTTAAGAGTTGTCTCATCCGATTGTAACAAGTGCCAACAACATTTGCTGCTGACTGGAGATATGGGAGTTTATTACTGAATTATCTCTAGCTGTTATGTCTCCTTATCTTCACATTACGGAAGCACGCCCATACAAATAAAGTGTAAATTTTACCGCGGAAAAAACGAAAATTTTAAGATGAAAAGTTGCAATATTTTTCTTATTTCTGCTCAAATCATAGTTTGTGGGCACTCAACGAGGCGGTTCTAACGAGTACCCACAACTTATGTCTTAGAGCAAGAATAAGGAAAATAAAGAATACCCCTGAAAGCCCAGTTTATAAAAGTGGGGTTTACGGGGGTCAAAATTATATAGCCGTGCTTTCGTGATGGATACAATTATTTATTTCATTTCAAATAGATTAATTGTCTCATGAGTAAAAGTTATATATTATTAAAAACAAACTTTCTTTTTGATTAAAATCTTCTTTGAAACGTTCCTTCCACATATGTATTATAAACAAAGCTAAAACATTGACTTTTAAATTTGAACCGGCCATTATATTAATTTGGCCAGATTGTGCTACCTAATATTTTGGCTGACCAAATGGTCCTAGGCCGAATTGTCTTCGGCCTAATCGTACGGGACAAATAGTCCGCTGGCCAAATCGTCCAAGATTCGCAAAACGTTCAAAATAAAGGTGGGGTCTCAAATCTGCCCACGCACGGATTTTCTTTAAAGTTTGAATTTAATTTACGTGAGGCCTTGCATCTATAGAAATGACTTTATTTATTAGATTAAAGAAAATTGGGTCTCCGGAGAGCTCCTTGATTTACTCCTTGCACAGACTAATGCCCTTTACACAAATTATCAGTCTTAAACATACACTTCTATCTATCTATCTTCTTATACTGAGTCGGTCACATTTGGCCATTACCTCAGTTGGGTGGGTGGCTAAATTTAGAATTTAGCACAAAAAAAAATAAAAATCATCTCTGGATGAGTCCTTAAAACTTTTTTACAATCCAAGCACAGAGGTATCCTAAAACGTATACCTCTGAGTCCCAATCTTATACTGTGCGGGCTTTGAACTCCTCTGCAGTCTTGGCATTCAACGCAGAAGATGGAAGACTATTCCACTGAGGAATAGTTCTAGGGAAGAAAGAGTTTTTCAGGGCATCACTATAGGACTGGTACCTACGATACTGTGAGTTATTTGCTCTTGATGCCCTTGTCCGGGTTGACACTGTTGCAGGGGTCAAATACCTATCCTTGTTAATTGATACTGTACCAGAATGTATCTTGTAGAAGAAGGTTAAGGAGGACTGCTCTCGACGGGTCTCCAGGGATGGCCACTCTAGTTCATCAAGAATGTCACCGACGCTACTTCTATTTCGCCATCGTCTGCAGGTCCATCGAGCAGCTGTCCTCTGCACCTTCTCCACCTGCTGAATCTGAGTTTTAACATATGGATGCCAAATGGGTGATGCATATTCAAGCTGAGGGCGAACCAATGTTTTATATGCAACATCCTTTGTCTGCCGAGGTGCAAAAGCCAAATTACGCCTAAGGAATCCTAAGGTCCTAGTTGCTTTAGATGTTATTTAAGAGATATGTTGACCCCAATCGAGATCGTCAGTGATGGTGATACCAAGATATTTGGCGGAATGAACTTGCTCCAAAGTTTGCTGGTGTAGTGTGTAATCATGCTTAATTTGTTTGTCCTGAAGGTGTCGTGACACTCTCATTGAATGGCATTTGGCTACATTGAACTTCATCTGCCAATCTGCTTCCCCTTGTGCAAGTCGATCCAGGTCATCTTGTTAAATGCGACAGTCAGAAGAAGAATATATGTCCCTATACAGGACACAATCATCAGCAAACAAACGGACAGATGACCTGATGTTATCAGGGAGATCATTGATGAATATCAAAAAGAGGACCGGTCCAAGGATCGAACCTTGTGGGACACCAGATAGAACAGGGACTGGATCAGACGCTTGGCCGTCAAGTACAACTTGATGAGAGCGCCCGGAGAGCCATGAGCTAATCCAATTATGTGTGGATCCTCTTATCCCATAGTAGTCCAATTTGTACAATAGCCTTATGTGAGGTACCTTGTCAAAGGCCTTGGCGAAATCCATGATGATCAAGTCAGTCTGTTTGTGGCCACGATTTATGGCCCCATCCAGATTACTCACAATGTCATGGAAGAATTGAACTAGTTGAGTTTCGCAAGACCTTTGACTTCGGAAGCCATGTTGACAGTCAGCAAGAATGCTCTCAAAGGCTAAGTGTTTGTTAATGCTGCTGACTAATATATGCTCCAGCGTTTTGCAAAAGGTGCATGTTAGCGACACTGGTCTATAATTTGCTGCATCATATTTTTCACCTTTTTTATAGACCGGGGTAACATTAGCTTGTCGCCAATCATCTGGTACAGTGCCCTGGGCAAGTGATTCATTGAAAATAAAGGCCAGCACAGGAGAAATTTCAGCACTACATTCCTTCAGGACCCTGGCATTCAGGTCATCTGGCCCAGATGCCTTATGTATTTTGAGCTTACCCAACAGTTTAGCGACCCCCTTAGGGTCAACTGTTATGTACCCCACACTAGGGAACTTACTATTGCCTTTAGATGGTAGCTCACCGTCAGTTTCTCGCGTAGAAACTGTTTGTTGCATATGTTGGCCTTATCGCGCGAGTCTGTTTTCAAAATTCCGTTTTCCCTTAACGAAGTGATCCCAAATGCGTCCTTTTTTAGGGATTTTACAAATGACCAAAGCTTTTTAACCTTACTATTCTTCTGGGGGCTATCGGGATCTATGTTGTCATCTTCGAAGGTAAATATGCTGGAAACATGCCTCCAATATGCATCTCTAATTACCTTTTGTGCATGTGCTCTGAACCTTTTGTAATGGTTCTTAATGTCAGGGCTGCTAGACTTGCGAGCACGAAAATACCTCCTATTACGTCTTCTAATGAGGTGTTTGATCGTGTTATCGATCCATGGTGCACTATACTTGGTTTTGGTCATTTTTGTTGGAATAAACCTTTCCATTGCCGTGCTCAATTCGGACTTAAAACTGACCCACATGTCGTTGACGGACATGCGTGAGAGGTGAGAGGAAAGGAACGAATCCTTAAATCGCGCCATATGGTCTCGCAGACCATCCATATCCGCACGTTTGTATAAAAATATTTTACGCGGGGCTTGTCTGATTCGTTTAGCTTTTATTTCGTATTCTACAAGGACTATGTCGTGATCAGCCTTGCCGATCGGGGGCATCCCCTTAACTCGACTAACAGGGGATGGAGAATTCGTGAATAGCAAATCAAGGGTTTTATCTTGCCGGGTGGGTATGTTTACTACTTGGGTCAGGCAGTGATTTTTAATTATGTCCAAAAGTTGATGCTGCGTCTGCCTTTTAGACACCCCATGGGGTACCTGCATGTTGCTCCATTCTATATCTCCACAATTGAAGTCTCCTCCAACCAAAATTTGAGCATTTGCATTTGACATTATCCTAGACAAAGATGTATTGAACGCCTCAAGATATTCTGGATGAATCTGATCTGGTGGGCGGTAAAAGGAACCAAAGTACAGAGTCCTACATCCAAAAATATTCAATTAACAGCAAACTAATTCACAGTTGGTGGCTAACTCCGGAGATTCTGTGCAGAGTAGGTCTCGCTTAAAAGCTACAAAGACACCACCATGTGCATCCCCAACTCTGTCTTTCCGGATTGCATCAAATGATTCTGGGAAAATTTCCGAGTTTTTAATCTTTGGGAATAACCAGGACTCATTCCCCAAAATGATGTCTGGTTTTGCCGAGTCGATAAATGTTTGAATTTCAGCCTTTTTATTCTTTATTGACTGACAATTCATAATCAATATTCTAAGGGGATGGTTAAGGACCGCCTTTTTGGTCTTTGGTTTAGCTTCTTTAGACTGCTTCACGATGGGCGAAGAAGCTGCAGTGGGTGGGCCAATATTGTCTGGTATCGGGCTGTCAGCTCGGGCAGTGATAATAAAGGATCAGACTGATTGTAGGTATCTATGGAAGGTGAAGTGTCAAACAGAGATGTGGAAAAGTTTGGCATTCCACATTTCATACAATCCCATGCAACATTTACATTCGATGATTTATTGTAAAGGCTATACATAGTTGATGACATGCCTTGACAGCTTATGTGGTACCAGACATTACATGTGTCACAGCAAATTCCTCGGTCTTCCCAACCAACACTTTTAAGACAGAGCCCACACGGGAAATGTTTACTGTCATTCCGGGAATTCGGACCAGGATTTGTTTCGATATCCCATGCATTACATATAATAACTGCAAATATGTACAAATAATGAAGTTTTTTGATCCAGGAAATTCCCTAAACCTGAGAGATTTCTTTAAAATTGAAACAGTGCACAAATGGGGGACATGGAACATAAGGTTATGATGATTAGCTGTTGTTCCATTGAAGTCTGCATAAACTGGGAAGAAGTTGGGTGGAATTTCCTGTAGGTCCAATTCTCTACTATTAAGAAGTGAGGTCAAACGTGTTGCCAACAGCAAGCAACACACTCCAAACAGGATGTCAAACACAAAGTGAACTCTTATCATGATTGAGTGGTGTTGTGACTTCCTTGGATAAGAAGGGCTTATACCATTTAGTGTCTAGGAAAGTCTCCTGTGATGGACAGTTTCAATGAATCACTGTTTGTTATTTAATTTTGTTTATCTAATTGATTGATAAACTTGATGTTGAATTATGTCCATCGTAAAATTGAAGGGCTTTATGTAGAAGTATTTTAATATCACGGGCTCATTTGTTTTCGTTTCTGTATACATATTCTCAAATATTTTACTTTAAAAATGTCTCAAATTTTAGTTAAAAAATATATATTTTTTTCTAAATCATATGCCACATTTGTCTTCTCACGATATGTGAAATATCATGAAATTTTGAAACCGGTAACATACATATAATACCCATTATATGTGCTTATGTCGGTTTTGAGCAAGATAACTATTTTTTTTCCAAACATATAAAACAATCATGAAAAATATAAATCATTACATGAACTGAGTCATTCATATTATATAGCTATTGAAGAGCGACCAAAATCCTTTAAAATATTGATTTTAAAATCATTAGCAAAAATTTTGCCTGTCATTTAACTGTCAGTCAGAATATCAGACGGGGTGGCGCATAAGTTGTCCTAATCTATGGCTGCTTTGCTTCTATAGAAGTACGATCATTTCGAACCTCCTTCAAACAAGAATGATAAAAGTCTGGACAAGAGCCTATCTTCTGCAATATATGTATACGCCCAACACTTTTCTTAATAGTACATGTATACACCCAACATAGGTTACCTAATGGTTTTCTGTATTCACACATATTTTGATTTCTCTATACATTTATCTTATGTTTAAAAAAGGAATTGTAAAATACATTGTGACTGTCTTTGAAGACAGTTATCAATTAGTATTGGAGCTTTCCTATTCTTCTGTTTAGCGTTTTATGCGGTTTACGAAAAGATTCTGTGGGAAGGGTATTTCATGCTGTTCGTACAGCTCTGAGTAAGACCATTGTGTCAGAATTCTTAGGTGCAAAACACAATTGGTGTATACCGCGACAGATGTAAGGGCGGTTTATTTATGTTGTTGTTTGTTACTTACTGTGTGTATCACTTGTGTCGTTTTATTTTGGATGGCCATTTGGCCATTTTGTGGGAAAGTAACTGTCCTTATGGCCATCCGTTGTTTAGGTTTCCATTATGGTCTGGTCGTTTCATGTTTGTGTTTCTTTCCCTTTGGTGTCTTTTATGGGTGGAGTAGGTCAATTGTATCGATTCCTGATCTTTGTTTTACTTCTACTTTGGTTAAGTTCATAAGTGTGGTGTTGCCAGATGGATGTGTTCTTGACAATATAGGGTCATTTTTTGGCAATACCAGTGGTGCTAAAATCACTGCGGCTATCATGGAGAAAGTGGATGAGCTCAAAACTTGGCTTGAGCAGACAGAGGTTTCAGAGATGTGCTTTGGCTCCTGGAAACCTCAGGGTATGAGCCTCACATGCCTTCTGATCTAAAGCCAGGTCAGTCACAACATGACACTATGGCTGCCAATGATGATCGCAGGTGTACCAAGACGCGATGGGTAGTTGAAACCTACAATGGACGTCTTAAACAATGGCGCATGTTTAAAGATCAACTAGGCTCAAACTTCTTTATGACTGTCATCGGTGACCTTGTCAGGGTTGTGACTGCCTGTTTAAATGGAATAAGGGGCTCAATTTACAGGCAAACGCCAGAGCGCAATGCAAGCGATCGCCGGCTTGCAGGTCGTATACAAGCCAGGCTGACTCGAGAAAATGGCCAAGCGGGAAGAGTACAAGCTGAGCCAAGTCTGAGCAAGAGCAGCAAATCGGAATGGCAAAAGCTAGATGCTTCCAACATAGTTTATCCACAGGTTGAATTGGAATATCTTGAGACAGTTGCATGTGGTACTTATCAGCAGGGCCAGGCTCCGGGTTATATCGAGGAGCATACTACAGGAGAGGGAGACTATGAGAACTGGGTTTACCAGCATTCGGAGAATCTGATAAGGGGACAGTCCAGACGTATGTCTCAAACAAAATATAAAGTCTGGATAGAGTATGATGCAACTGACAAAAGTGATCCGGTAAAGGATTACTACTGTCTATGTGCAGCTAGAAAAAGAACAATCGGCATGTGTGCACACACAGCCAGTGTCCTTTATTACTTGGGACACATGGTGCATCAGACTACAATATATCCACTGCTTTGGGGACACATGGTGCATCAGACTCAAATATGTCCACTGCCCAAAGCAAAGAAGTTCCAAGTCATCCATATTTAAATAAATACTTTATATCATGTTTTGGGATTTAAAAATGTAGACAACTGCACCTAACAAACACTAGGATAGAAATCCATTAAAATAAATTAATAAAAGATTGTATCAGTTGTAAGTGAATAGGTCTAGCAAGATGAAAGAATGGATTTGTCTTTGAAAGTAGATTGAGATTTCCACTTTCATAGGTGTACCACAGGGTGAAAATGAAAATTGTCTGTTGGCTTTCTCGAGGTAGTAATTATCTAAAAAGTAAATGCTTTGCAAATTCAATTCTATATAGCTATTTATGAACCCAAGATATGCCAAAATACATTAAGAGCATTAGTTAGAACGCCATCAAGATTTTTGCATATTTGGAATATTTTTCCAAATATGGCTTCTCTGATTTAATGTCGAAAACCAAGTTGTTACCGGTTTCAAATTTTTACGAAATTTTGCGACAATACTTAACACAGGTGTGACCTATTTTTATATTAATATGATAGCTTGACAAGAATTGCAACTGAAAAAAATAAAGTTCAAATGTGCCAAAATAATAAATATGGAGTAGAAATTTTGGCGTAACTTGAAACAAATTTAAAGATACAAGTCCTTATAAGAACTAAATACATAAATGTGTATACACATATTTTTAACCATGATTGACTGTTTCTATCAGAAACTGTCACATCCAGAATATCCATTTTAGATAGATTTAATTTTTTTCTGGGGTACCCATACCTTGAGGTCTATTTTTATTAGAAACCCCCTATTTAGGCAAGGGAAACAGATAAAGGAGGAAATGCATCTTCAGTACAAAAGACCTATACTAGTCTACAACTGTGCATAATATTGTTAGATTCTGTGCGTGGGCAGAGTCCTATGTAACTTTATTATAGGCTAATACTTCGCCTTTTTAAGAAAACACAGCCTAATTTTCCTACATTTTGAAAAAGATAATGTCATGTAAAAGGTGGAAGATACCATTTGGAAAAACAAGAGAACCAAGATGATCCAAATCGCTCATCTTAGCTAGCAGATTCAAAGTTTTAGGGAGTGCAAACCTTTACTGAAGGATTTATGCGAGGACAAGGTGATGACACGGTAAGCATTTTCTGCAATCAAGTAGAATGTAACTCTATGATAATTAGGCTGACTTCACTGGTTTTCAAACTCTTTCAAGCTTTTATCCCCGACTTGCTTATACATGTATGTAACTTTCAAAAAGATCCGATATAAATTGAAGGGGCTATGGTGATTACAAGGTCAAAAATAAGCAATCAATTGCTGCAATCAAAGGGATGTAACTGTATGATAAATAAGCAAACCTCACCAGCTTTCAAATTCCTCCGAGGTTTACTGCCTGACTTGTTTGTAAGTTTCATGAAGATCCGATCAAAACCGAAGCGGTAGCAGTGATGACAAGGTCAAAATGAACATTTTCAGCCAAGCAGGGGACATAACTCCATGATTAATTGAGTGGCATTGCTAGTTTCAAAGCTTGTCTATGCTTTTATTCCTAACTTTCTTACAAAAATTTCGCTATTAACTGCTTATATTTTGAACTGTTGAAATGACTACCTCTATGACAAAACGGATTTGTGTTCCAAACATTCTTACTGGAAATTGAACTCTCTATGGTAGTTACATTCTATCTATTTTTGGAGCAGAAAAAAGAAAAATATCACAATTTTTCATCATAAAATTTTCATTTTTTCGGCGATAAAGGTGACAATGTATTTGTTTAGGCGTGTTTGCGTAATGGAGGGTGATTCAGGCCCTTGTTGGGTTGAGATATTTGGCTAACGGCTGTTTCCAAAATGCAGTTGGTGACTCATTTAATATTAATAGATCAACTGCATGCAGGATTAACAGACGGGTTCTTTTGGCTCTCAAAGGACTTATGCATCGCTACGTTTAGTTTCCAATAGAATTTACAGCGCATTGTATTGCATCCCATTTGTCCTTTTTTTCAATTTGGATGGGAACACATTTTTACATTTTGAGTTTAGTAGCTCAGCACTTTACTAATAGAGGGCCAACAGTCTCAAAATTTGAGTCTCATTTTCTTCAAAATTCTTTTCTCTTGCAGACATTTTCCCAGAACATGCACGGCAGATGTGTTGCACCATTACGAAAACACGCCTATCTGAATATACTGAAAATTTCACCACCAGAAAATGATTTTTTTTTAATTCTGATATTTTTCATAATTCTGTTCAAAACAGATTGTGGACACTAGTTAGAAACGCCTCAATGAGGCAGTTCTGACGAGTACGCATAATCGGTGTTTCTGAGCAGAAATAAGAAAAAATGCAACCCTGTAAACCCCCCAGTTTCGCTATATAAAATATAAGGGGATCAACATTATTTAGACGTGTTTTCGTGATGATAAAATTTCTTTATTATAACACTAGAAGCGTGTGTATCGTGTGTATAATGCACACCATTACGCAAACACGCCTATACAAACACATTGCTTTGGGATCGGCACGTTAACTGAAAACCCCTCCCTACCCACCCACCTCCACAAACAATCCCTGGGCACGGAGAATCATCCCCTACGCAGGTTAAAGATCCTTACCGTAATGTCATGATTACCGCGAGGCCTCCGTCCGGAAAATCTTTAGTGTATGTACACCTGCGAGTAAAGGCTAATTGTGAGCTATCGCAGTAATAGTAGATAGATAGTTAGTCGCGCAAACAAGTCCTTGGTTAGGTACAGATGGTATTCATGGGGACGTACTTTTCATTTCGAGCAAAATAAGAGGTCATTGACATCATTCTCCTATGGTGTTTTCACTATTTTGGCAGTATTTTCTGTGTGTCCCCAACTGAGGTCATTTGCATATTGTTGTCAAACCAAAACAACGGATTTCGAAAGAGGCAGTCGTGTGAAAACCAAAGTCCAAGACCTTGCAGCAGGAATAGATGAAGGCCAACAGATATACATCGTCGCTCTTGACTTTAGCAAGGTGTTTGACAAAGTTCTACATGAATGACTTGAGCACTGTCAAGCCCAGACACGAAAAAATACTAGAGCTGTCAGTGAAACTGACTAGGGCCCCGGCAGCGCTATCAGAGGAGTAGGAAAATTTGTGGACGGACAGACGGACGGACAGACAGACAGACAGACAGACGGACGGACAGAGTGATTACTATAGAGCACCCACACTTTCAGTGCGGGGCCCTAATAAAGCAACCTCTTACAGTGGATCCAGAGCTGACTGACCAATATGGACTAACCAGACCTGGTCAACGGCCAGTTTTCCACACTTACTAAAGCCGTAACCGGTGTCCCTCAAGATGCTATGCTCAGGCCATCCTTGTTCTGCCAATACATAAAAGGTCTTCCCATTTAAAAAGGGATTTTCCCATTTTACTCCTTTTTTTTAGGTATAAAGTCCAAATATGACATTGTCATATTTCACTTTTGGTCCTCTTTTGATCTGCAAGCTTTGATGGAACAGAGGTAATTTCCTCTCTTTAGAAAGGTCATTTTCCCATTTTGACCCTGATCGATGCTGCACGTTAGAGTGCATTTTTCAGCTTTTCTTTCCTTTTCAGTTGTACACAATACCACATTAAACAGGATTTTTCCTCTGTTAAGGCTTTGCACAGATTTCAGAAAGTACATGCCTAGGGTTTCAACTCTGATCAACAAAGGACTTTTCCTCTGTTCTTATATAATCAGTCCACAAATATTTCCTCTGTCGAAAGAATATTTGTAGGACCTTTACCAAGTCAAGTCATCAGGCATACTATCCGAACAGAGGATTTTTCCTCTGTTGAGCTGGGCCTCTCCAAGGAAATAACTCCTGCTGAGATTTTTTATTTAACATTATTTCACACATGAAAATCTATTGAAAATTAGTTCAGCTCAACAGAGGATTTTTCCTCTGTTGAAAGAATATTTTTTAAACCTTACACATGGCTCAGTCCAAGTCATTGCATCAGGCATACAATCCGAGCAGAGGATGTTTCCTCTGTTCAGCTGGACCCGTACCTTTGAAGGTAGCCAAGGAGTTAGCTTCTGCTGAGATTTGTTATTTAACATTATTCAGCACGTGAAAATCTATTGGAAATCACTTCAGCTCAACAGAGGATTTTCCCCTGTTTTGATGTACACAGTCCACGCAGGCAACAGAGGATTTGAATGAAATGATATTTTTGAACCTTACATATGGCTCAGCCCAAGTCAAGGCATCAGGCATACAAGCTGAACAGAGGATTTTTCGAACAGAGGATTTTTCCTCTGTTCAGCTGGACCCTTACCAACGAAGGTTTCCAAGAAGTTAACTTCTTTGCTGAGGTTTGTTAATGCGTTTGTTCACTAGTTTCATCCGCCGCCTATACCACTTGTACTGATGCGGGAGGTACCTGTACCTGCTGACCATGCCCTATATTTTGCGACCCAGCTACTTTGACACATTGTAGGTCAACTATCAAGTGTTGAGAATGGAATAACCCTTTTATTAATTATGTAATAACCACATTCTGATTGTGGCTCCTTGCCGTTTAGACGCCGCCTTCTGCGGAATTCTTGTTTTAAATATTTTTCTTATAACTGGTCTAATCATAGATTCTGGGTGCTCGTTAGAACCGCCTCAATAAGTCGGTTCAAACACGTACCGACAATATTTGGTTTTGGAAAAAAAAATATAAATTTTAATACCCCGCGAACCCCTCTTACTTTTAAATAAAGAGATTTAGATAGGTGTTCAATTCACGGACTTATTGACCTGATGAAAATCCTGAAAGTGTATGTTTTTAGAAATCATTTGGTCTGCATTTTGCGCGGATTTACACTCGGAAATAGCTAGCGGTGACTAAATGATCAAGGAATCAACACGTGATGATGCATATAGTCTTCTTCACATTCTTCTATACACTCTATATTCTAATATATGTGATATGTATGTATATAACCCTTTTTGTACCAAATGGAATCTTCCTCCTTATATATCGCAGGAATTCATTTCAAAATTTAGGGATGTCAGGTTGTGTTTTCATCGAAATTTATTTGGAAAATGACTGAATTTTCAGCAAACAGTGGATGCCCTGATCAGACGCCGCGTTCTGCGGCGTCTGATCTGGGTCTGCACTGTTTGTCAGGGTACCCATTTTGGGGTAGGATAATAGAGAATCAGTTTTCTGAAAAATCTGTATACCAGAACCTGATAAATATTGAGTCTGATACCAGTCTAAAGAAACTTCTGTAAAATTTTTAATACTGGAATGCTTTAAGGTGATTGGATACACTAGGATCCAATTGCTCAGAGCATCTTAACCCTTTTTGTACCAAATGGAATCTCCCTCCTTATCTATAGCAGGAGTCCATTTCAAAATTTAGGGGTGTCAGGTTTTTTCATCGAAATTTATTTGGTAAATGACTGAACCTTTAGCAAACAGTGGAGGCCATGATCAGTCGCCGCTTTCTGCGGCGTCTGAACTGCGCCTGCACTGTTTGTCAGGGTACCCGTTTTAGGGTTTCTGTTACTAAATGGGTTAATAACCTGTTACCGATTTGCGCTAATGCGAATAAATGTTAAAGCGGCAAGATAAAATAAAAAGCATTCGACAGTAAAATTTAGCATAGGATTCGTTTCACTCACTAGAAATTAAGTCAAACCTTATGACTAACTCGCGCACACGCATGTACGCACGGCCCCCGGCCATCGGGGTTTGGAGAAAAAGATTGGGCTGCTCGATGCTTACACGCAGAGCTGAAACTGACCGCACATAAGTACTTGTTAACTGCTTAGACGGACTAAATAGAAGTGAAGACAATGCCCAGGCGATGCCCTGTTGGTTTCATTGGGCGACAGGGCTTGAGATGTCATTTCATCTCAATATCGGTTAAAAGTCCCACAAAAGTGGAAGCAACGTCTCCAAAGTGACCTTAATAGTGTTGACAGGGACGTTAATTCACAAACAAAACTACCCACGCACGCGCGCACTAAATGCAAATAAATTAAAACTTCCTTCTGTTGGTGGTGCTTGGTGTTTTAAGAGTCAATTAGTGTTATTGTATTACACAAGATAATATTTCAGTAATTACAATATTTTTTTTTCATTTGAATTGTATTCCCAATAAAAACGTTAAAACGTTATAAAACTTGCCTTCGAAGACATAGAGCACTTAGTTGGCAGAAAGGCTACAGGTAGGATGTGATCAAGTTGTCTAAGAAGCTTTAATATTATTACCAATTATGAGGCATTTTATTCTTTTCCTCGGTGCGGTGCTTGTCGCATTATATTGTGCAGAATGTTTGCCAATCGTAGAAGACAATCCGAATGGTTTAACAAATGAGAGAAAAGGCATAATCTGTTGGGCGGACTTAAAATATTTGAGGAAAACTGATGAAGGGAATGTCTACAAGTGTTTCCAGGATGACAATAAAAGGACAATGGATGAACAAACGGGTTTTACCTGCACGGAATATGATGATGTAGCTGAAAGTACTGCTGATGGCAACGAGCGAACGTGTTTTCTGAGCTGTCCATTCTTTGAAGGTACCGAACGGACACAATGTATAAATCGCTTAGCTTGTGTAACAGCGGCAGAGTATCCACAGTTCTACCACGAGCCACATGTAACACAAGTACATCAGTGCTCTTTGCATTCTACAGTGTGCATAGAAACCACGAACGGACCGGTGAGTACCCTGAACTGTTTTATATTAACCCATTTAGTACCAGAAACCCCTAAACGGGTGCCCTGGCAAACAGTGCAGGCCCAGATCAGACGCCGCAGAACGCGGCGTCTGATCAGGGCCTCCACTGTTTGCTAACAGTTCAGTCATTTTCCAAATAAATTTTGATGAAAACACAACCCGATATCCCTTAATTTTGAAATGGACTCATGCTATATATAAGGAGGAAGATTCGATTTGGTACCAAATTGGTTATTGCGAATTGGTAACATACGTCTTGGTTTTGACTTTGGTCATTTTTTTAACAAAAATCTAAGAATTGGCTTAAGATTTTAATCTAACGAAACCACATGTTTTGTATAATTTGAGGTTTAACGTCCCCGTCAACACTGTATAGGTCATTTTGGAGACGTTGCTCGACATTGAGATGAAATGACTTCCCAAGCCCTGTCGCCAAATGAAACCAACAGGGTTTATTAGCATGGACGGTCCGCCTCGCACCGCGGTTCCTGGACAGGCTTAGGGTATTCCGATGGGTACTAATTGCGCACCTCTTGTGGCTGATCTGTTCTTGTATTGTTATGAAAGAGACTTCATTTTGTCGCTTTCCATTGATAACCAATCTGAAATTATTGAAGCTTTTAGCTCTACTTCTAGATATTTAGATGATTTATTAAATATTGATAATACCTATTTTGATGGATTGATCAGTCAGATTTACCCCCTTGAACTTCAGTTAAATAAAGCAAATTCTTCTGATACCGAGGCCCCGTTTTTGGATTTACATCTGTCTATTGTAGATGGATTTGTTTCGTGCAAAATTTATGATAAACGCGATGACTTTGATTTTGAGATTGTAAATTTTCCTTTTTTGGATGGTGATGTTCCTCGTGCGCCATCCTATGGCGTTTATATTTCGCAATTAATTCGATTTGCTAGAGTGTGTAGTCATGTAACTGACTTCAACACTCGTAATAAATTATTAACGGCTAAACTCCTTAATCAGGGTTATCGGTACCATAAACTACGCAAAGCCTTTTCAAAATTTTATAGACGCCATTCTGATTTAATTTCAAAATTCAATATTGGACTTAAATCTCTTCTGCAACAAGGTCTATCGGAACCCGAATTTTATGGTGACTTAGCATATAAATTCAGAAAAATATATAACCGCAATGACTTCAGCACCCAATTTCGTAAAATCATTCTTCGATATAAAAAGATTGGGTACAACATGGATATTATACGACAGACTGCATGCATGGTAGTTAACCCAATCACGGTTGGCAACTTTGCTTCCCTCTTTAATTGCACGCCGGTGGGTCAGGCCTCAGATTCTATGACGGCTCCAACGTAAAGGCTTATTGAGAATTAGAGAGATCTAATTCAAGGTAATGTTGGTTGGTGCCTGATGCTCTGTCTCTGGTCGGGCTCATCGGAGTCTAACTGTTGGTTTTCTTTTGCTCCAGCATTTCAGTGGTTTCTTGCTGTCGAGTCCTCACCGTTGTCTCACCTCTGTGGTTCTTTGATTTTTGTGTTCACGGAGATGTTGCACTGATGAGTTAGGAGGCCTTCATGCGGACTGAACAAATTATTTGTCTAAATCGCGACGGAAGTAAGGGCGAGGATTGTGGCCACGTAAAATCGATTTAAGCCCCCCAGTGGAAATCTTCCACTGACCGTTCCAAGGCGGCTCTTCTGTGGCGATTTATTTATGTTGTTGTTTGTTACTTACTGTGTGTATCACTTGTGTCTTTTGGTTTTGGATGGCCATATGGCCATTTTGTGGGAAAGTAACTGTCCTTATGGCCTTCCTTTGTTTGGGTTTCCATTATGGTCTGGTCGCTTAATGTTTGTATTTCTTTCCCTTTGGTGTCTTTTATGGGTGGAGTAAGTTAATTGTATCAATTCCTGATCTTTGTTTTACTTCTACTTTAGATCCTCTAAGCGGTTTACCAGTACTAGTGTGCGGGCCAGGTTCAGTTCTGCGTGGAAGCACCATGCAGCCCATATATTTTTTCAAGCCCCTATGGGCGGGGGCCGGAAACTAAGTCCCTATGGGCGGGGGCCGGAAACTACATGTAAAACACCACTTATAACTAACGAAATTACTTAACTGCTTTAAAAATGATTAATTAATTGATTGATTGATTGACTGATTGATTGATTGATATTTGAAAACACGTCCACCACCGTTCGTCATGATTGATTGATTGATTGATTGATTGATTGATTCATTGATTCATTGATTGATCGATTGATTGATTGATATTTAGCGACACGTCAACCATTGCTGGTCATTTTTATCATCTTCCAGAGAAAGGTGGGAAAGAGTAAGAAGAGACTGCGGTGTATTCTTTGCTTCCAAAAGAGACTCTGTGGTGTATTCTTTGCTTCCAACGGATAACCCTTTTATAGAACACATTTAACGTCACTGCAGCTGGTTAAAGGGAGTGTATGACGGCCGCAAAACGTCTCCCTGCTCTTCATTATAGTGTAGTTTGTATTTACTTGTCATTTGGGATCATACTTTACATTGTGCAATTTTGAAAATATTTGAGGGTCACCGATGGGGCTAGTCTGGCCCAGAAATATTTGTACACTCCTTACTTTTCAATTCTGCCGTGTATTATTTGCTTCCAAAGTAGAACCCATTTTATAGAATATAAGAATCTTATATGGGTGTGAGGGGTGGATGGAAATCCGTCCCGAGGGACACTGTCCGGCATCACGAGGCTTGGCGAGTGATGCCGGACAGTGATCCCGAGGGACGGATTTTTCTATCCACCCCTAACACCCATATTGGATTCTTTTTCTTGCATACCTTCCATTTCTTAGCGCGGAATTTTAATGCTGCAGTCACTTCGAGTATCAGATCCGCCATATTGTGATGACATTACAGGAATGTTTAGTGACGTCACGCAACGTGCTCCGACCTCGACCTTAACGACGGCGCATACGAGGTAGTAATCAACCAGTGCATTTATCAAACACGCCATTATATTCGATTTTTGGTCGGAATCCCAGGGTCAGAACATAAATTTCTATCCCAGGGTAAAATCACGGATTTCCTTGTATGGTGAGCAAGAACATATTTTACGTCACTACAGCTGGTTTTAATGGAATGTGTGGCGACCGCAAAAAAAGTCTCCCTACGCTTCATCATAGTGTAGTTTGTATTTTATTGTCCTTTGGGAGCATTGATTCCATTTAAAAATTTGCAATTTGAGACTATTTTAGGGTCACTAATGAGGCCTACATGTAATTGGCCGAAATTAGCTAGAATGGCCCAGAAATATTTGTACACTTGTACACCCCATACGTTTAAATTATGCGGTGTATTCTTTGCCCGAGGGTATCATCAGCCCATATCAGTCCCTTAGTGCTGAGGTTGATACTGCGGTATGACGTCAGTGCTCAAGTACTGATTTAAATAACTGTATTATATCTTTAATTGTGCTGCATAAAATTCTAATTGTTCTAAAACTAAGACTGACTTGTCATGTGAGGCATGTATCTTAGCGGGTTTTGGTTTACACTTTTTGTTATATTTTAAATTTTGCAAGTCTCGCTGCTTTGGACATCTCCTTCCTGATGCCCGGGACTTCCGTGGAGTGTGGGTCATGTTTGCTGATGTTGGCTCGGTGGGGGACGCCTATAAGTCAGCGGATAGGCTCTCTTGCCTGATACCTCCAGCCGACCTGTCTCATAGGCTACGTCGGTCGGTGTGTGCTCGGAGGGGGATGTGCTGTGTTTGCCGGGTCTTGTCCATCATCCGTTTTGGTTTTAAAACTTTGGGGTGAGACACACTATTTAACTCCATCCACTACAGCTGGTGTGTGGGAATGTGTGGCGGCAGTAAAACGTCTCCCTGCCCTACATCATAGTGTAGATTATATTTTATTGTCCTTTGGGATCATTGATTCCATTGTGGAATTTTGAAAATATCTGAGGGCCACTGATGAGGCCTAATTGGCCGAAACTAGCTAGTCTGGCCCAGAAAACATACACACTCCATATTTTTTTCAGTTCTGTGGTGTATTCCTTGCTTCCAAAGGATAACCCTTTTATAGAACATATTAGACCTTCTAAGCTGTTTGCCAGTACCCATATGCGATCGGTTTCATCTCTGCGTGGAATCATCGTGCAGCCCAATCTATTCATTACAAATAAATAAATAAATAAATAAATATATATATAAATAAATAAACAGAATTAAAAAAACAACAATATCGGTGAAACCGATGGATGCCCCCCGAACGTGCAATAGTCGGAAAAGGAAACATTATCCCAGTTAAAGAGCAGTATACTGTGTATACTCACTACTTCAAAATGGAGTATAACAAAACCTGTCGGTGGACAGATTAGCTTGCCTGATGGCACTGTCATACAAACATCAGCAACACAAAAGTCGGAATAAATGAAAGGAAGTGTCTTCAGGTACGATACCATACCCCAAGATCCTGGGTGGTAGTTTTGCTATATTAATTGGGTAAAACTTTTTAATACAACTTATTGAAAACTTGCTCTCGTACACAGAGGCAATCCTCATAGAACTGTCGCCAGGTATGGTTCCGTATTAGGTGCCTTTACATGCATATAAAATATCAGACGGGTTCGAAAATTATATTAAAATCCATCAGCAAATGACGACGCTAGAGCGATGACAAAGTTTTTTTTTCTAAAAATAGCTGCAGTGACCTTGACCTTGAGCCAGGACCCTGAAAGTCAAACTTGGTCGAAATATTATCATACCCAACATTTGTCTGAAAATATATTAAACTCCATCAATAAATGTAAGCACTAGAGCGATGACAAAGTTTTTTCTAAAACTAACCACAGTGACCTTTACCTTGACCCCAGGATCCTGGAAGTAAAACTTGCTCGAGATATAATTATACCCAACATTTGTGTGAAGTTATATGAAAATCCATCAGCAAATGACGACGCTAGAACGATGACAAAGTTTTTTTTTAAATAGCCACAGTGACCTTGACTTCGAGCCCAGAACCCTGAAAGTTGAACGTGCTCGAGATATTATCATACTTAACATTTGTGTGAAATAATATTAAAATCCATCAATAAATGTAGGCACTAGAGCGATGAAAATGTTGTTGTTTTTTTTCTAAAAATAACCAGTGACCTTGACCTTGACACCAGGATCCTGAAAGTTGAACTTGCTCAAGATATTATTATACACAACATTTGTGTGAAGTTATATTAAAATCCATCAGCAAATGACGACACTAGAGCGATGACAAAGTTTTTTTTCTAAAAATAGCCACAGTGACCTTGACCTTGAGTCCAGGACCCTGAAAGTTGAACTTGCTCGAGATATTATCATACTCAATATTTGTGTGAAATTATATTACAATCCATCAATAAATGTAGGCACTAGAGCGAAAACAAAGTTTTTTCTAAAAAAAAAGCCACAGTGACCTTGAGCCCGGGACCCTGAAAGTCGAGCATGCTCAAGATATTATCATACCCAACATTTATGTGAACTTATCCATCAATAAATGTAGGCACCAGAGTGATGACAATGTTTTGTTTTGTTTTTTCTAAAAATAGCCACAGCTTTAAACAAAGTACCATAACTGTGACGAATCATCTAACCAGATAACACGGATAATATGCGCATCCCCTATTGCTACTTAAGGTTCCATTGAAGTTTCGTTGAATTTCCGCAAGTAGTTGCTGAGAATTCGCGTGGACACGAACAGTACCATATATATACATGCAGAATTCATCAAAGAGCCATAACTGTTGGAAAAATCATCAAACCAAAACACGCAGGTGATATGCGCATCCACCTTCGATACTCAATGTTCCCATGAAGTTTCATTGAAATCCACCCATTAGTTCATGAGAATTCCCGTAGACAAGAGCGGGGCGGACGCACGGACTCACGGACGCACGGACGAAGCGGCGACTATATGCTCCCCCGAAATTTTTCGGGGAGCATAAAAATAGCCAAATTTTTCATCTAACAATGTTCGTTTACTTCCGCGTTAAAATTTACAACGTACAGTAAAATTCCTATAGTAAGACCACCTTTGGGACTGTTCAGAAGTGGTCTTAAAGACCACTTTTGAACAGTCCCAAAGGTGGTCCCTGACCAGAAGACATCGTAGGCAGAAAAAAAAAACAAAGGAAATTAAGTGTACCCTTCCAAATAAGCTTTTTATGGCAGAATTAGTCCTTATTTTAGGTGGTCTTAATAGCGGAATTTCGAATCTAACTGGTGATTTTCTTCAACGCTGATGTTAGATTGTTGTTGATTTCCCAAGCTCTTTGAGATAACACATCAGTGTGATTTAGGACATTTTTCAATCCTCAAAAAGGGCATTTTTCTGATGATAATTTGTGATATTTTCTTATTTATACATCAAACATAGGTTCTGGGTGCTCCTTAGAACCGCCTCATTGAGGCGGTTCTAACGAGTACCCACAACCTATGTCTTGGAGCAGAAATAAGGAAAATAATGTTTACCCCCGTAAACCCCAGTTTTC
Organism: Lucinisca nassula; assembly: GCA_963580285.1. Taxonomy (NCBI): domain Eukaryota; kingdom Metazoa; phylum Mollusca; class Bivalvia; order Lucinida; family Lucinidae; genus Lucinisca; species Lucinisca nassula. The sequence continues at coordinate 55,208,943 of OY757010.1, forward strand.
TCTATATAAAGTGGGGTTTAGGGGGTCTTTATTTCACGGACATGTTTACGTGATGTGATATACATGTATGTTTGCCTTCATACATAGTTGCTGGACTCTGTAAGGTGCTATCCGTCACGAAAACACGCCTATATAATTTTGAACCCTTGAAACGCACTTTTATGTAACTAGTTTAAAGGTGTAAACCTTATTAACCCCTCGCACAACATAGTTGTAAGAGGGGATATAGCATTTATCCCGTACGAACGTACGTACGTACTTTTTTGTCATCGCTCTAGCGCCTACATTTCTTAACCAATTTTAATATAACTTCAAACAAATGTTCCTTATGACAATATCTTGAGCGAGTTTGACTTTCAAGTTCATTACCTCAAGGGCAAGGTCACTGTGGCTATTTTAGTATGTACGTAATTACGTACATAAGAACTTTTGTCATCGCTCTAGCGCCTTCATTTCTTGACCGATTTTAATATAACTTCACACAAATGTTCCTTATGACAATATCTCGAGCGGGTTTGACTTTCAAGATCATGACCTCAAGGTCAAGGTCACTGTGGCTAATTTTAGAAAAAAACTTTATCATCGCTCTCGCGCCTACATAGCTTCATAAATTTCAATATAACTTCACACAAATGTTCCTTATTAAAATATATCGAGCGAGTTCGACTTTTAAGGTCATGGCTTCAAGGTCAAGGTCACTGTGGCTATTTTTGGAAAAAAACTTTATCATCGCTCTCGCGCCTACATAGCTTCACTGATTTCAATATAACTTCACACAAATGTTCCTTATGACAATGCCTCGAACGAGTTCGACTTTCAAGGTCAAGGTCGCTGTGGCTATTTTTAGAAAAACTTTGTCACTGCTCTAGCGCTTACATTTTTTCACCAATTTCAATATTACTTCACACAGATGTTCCTTATGACAATATCTCTAGCGAGTTCTACTTTCAAGGTCAAGGTCACTGGGGCCATTTTTAGAAAAACTTTGTCATGGCTCTAGCGCTTACAATTCTTCACCGATTTCAATAAAACTTCCCACAAATGTTCCATATGACAATAATTCGAGCGTTTTCGACTTTCAAGGTCAAGGTCATTGTGGCTATTTTTTTAAAAAAACTTTTGTCATCGCTCTAGCGACTACATTTCTTCACTGATTTCAATACAACTTCACAAAAATGTTCCTTTTGACAATACCTCGAGCAAGTTTGACTTTCAAGCTCAAGGTCACTGTGGCTATTTTTAGAAAAACTTTGTCATTGCTCTAGCGCTTACATTTTTTGCACCCATTTCAATATAGCTTCACACAAATGTTCCCTATGACAGTATCTCGAGCTATTTCGACTTTCAAGGTCAAGGTCAATGTGGCTATTTTTAGAAAAACTTTGTCATCGCTCTAGTGCCTACATTTATTGATGGATTTTAATAGATCTTCACACAAATGTTTCTTATGATAATATTTCGCGTTGTTTTGACTATCAAGGTCATGACCCCACGGTCAAGGTCACTGTGGCTATTTTTAGAAAAACTTTGTCATCGCTCTACCGCCTACATGTATTAACAAATTTTAATATAACGTCACACAAAAGATGCTTATGATAATATCTTGAGCAAGATCTACTTTCGCGGTCATGGCCTCAAGTCAAGGTCACTATGGCTATTTTTAGAGAAACATTGTCATCACTCTAGAACCTACATTTATTGATGGATTTCTAAACAAACTTTACACAAATGTTGCATATGATAATATCTCAAGCAAGTTAGACTTTTGCCATATCAGTGTTTCCACACACAAAGTTGTCTTGGGCGAGGGGATTTGTATCGCATGCGATGCCTTGTTTTTCTTATTTCTGCTCTACAATATAGATTGTGGATTCTCGTTGTTCTACTCGTAACGAGTACCCGCAATTTATATAGGTAAATTGGCGGTTCTACGGTCGGATGCACCAACAGTGCCATGAAACGTAATTTACGACCGCAAAACCGACTACTTACCTCCCCAAAGACAACTTTCGATACAGTCATTCCCATTCCAATTCATTTTTTCGATTTTTTTTAAGCACAATTTTAGTCAAAGCGGCAAGCGCTCTGGGCTGCGTAAAACCAAATGCTACCAAATTAAAAGCGACGTTACATCATGACGTCTGGTTTTCTACAGTACAGTCGCAAGTATAGCGCAGGATAATGATGACGTAATCCAATCTAATGTCGCGTTGCATATGCAAGTGCGTTTGAATTATGTGTAACATTATGACATTATGTCCGGCGTTCGAATTCGCGTTGTTCAGCTCGGTGTTTTTTTCTACCCGGATATATATTCGCCTTCATACTTAGTTGCTGAACTCTGTAAGATATGTTTGAGCTTGCATCACGAAAACACGTCTATATAATTTTGACCCCCTCCAACCCCACTTTTATATAGTAAAACTGGGATTTTATCGAGTATCGGGTTGTATGCCAAAAATACAGACAGTGCTTTGCTGAAGATTTCGAATTAAAAGTTTTCCAGACATATTACTGGTCGCATATTTTAAAGCAGTTATATAGAAGAATATAATATATTTTCTATTGTTGTCTGCAAGCTCGTATACGAAAGAGCATTAGGGCCAGGTATACTTTTTTTCTTTTGATAGGTATTTCAACATAATTACTCGAAATTTCGACTTATTCACTCGAAATTTCGACTAAGTAACTCGAAATTTCGATTTATTAACTCGAAATTTCGACTTAGTATCTCGAAATGTCGACATAATAACTCAAAATTTCGACATAATAACTTGAAATTTCGACTTATTAACTCGAAATACCGACTAAGCATCTCGAAATTTCGACTTAGTAACACGAAATTTCGACTTAGTAACACGAAGTTTCGACTTAATAACTCGAAATTTCGACTTAATAACTCGAAATTTCGACTTATTAACTCGAAATTTCGACTTAGTATCTCGATATTTCGACTTAGTAACTCGAAATTTCGACTTAATAACTCGAAATTTCGACTTATTAACTCGCAATTTCGACTTAGTATCTCGAAATTTCGACTTACGAGATATTAAGTCCTATACACACAGTTAATGTTAAACACCCCGTTTCATAATACCCCCGCTTTGAAAACAAGTTTACATCAAGCAGATTATGCAAATTATGTGATAATATTGTGAGACTATGGTCATTATCGGCTTACTTGTATCGTGTAAACGCCAATGACCTTTCTCGGTGTATTTTTTCACATGTTCTTTCATTCTTCTTTCTCTCTATATTGCCAACGTTAATTTTATCAAATATTTCTCAAGAACTATAAAACTAGAGGCCCAAAACATGTATCATGTAAGAGACAGATGGTTTTCTGTCTCATCAGGACGTCGCGCATTCAATTCCGTTTCACGGCCCCCGCCAATCGGGGCTTGAAGAAATTGATGGGCTGCATGGTGCCTCAACGCAGAGCTGAAATCCGACCGCACACGAGTTTACTTCTGAGTGGTAAGTGTAATAATAAGATTGTAGAGGTGTCTTTCTCTCTATATACAAACATGTAGACAGATATTCATTACGAAAAGCACGCCTTACCCCTGTAACCAAGGTTTTACTACATAAAAGTGGGGTTCAAGGGGTGTCAAATTTTATAGGCGTGTTTCCGTGATGTAAAGCGACTGCGTATAGAAAAGTATTAAGTGGCCAGGCCGATTGATAATTTCTATTTCATTTTTTTGTGTACTAAATAAGCTTATTTATACATCACATCTTTATAAATGTCTGTTTCAAACAAGTACAACATAGATATCTTACAATAACATAATTAACTTACGTTGAATTAAGTTCTTTAATTCTGTGAGGCGGTTCTAACGAGTACCCACAACCTTCGTCTTAGAGGATTCAGAAAAACGTTTTTTAACCTAGTAAGCCCCATTTTACTCTATAAAATGGATGTAGGGGGGTTAAATTACGCACAAGTTCACAAGATAGATAGATAGATAGATAGATAGATAAGATAGATAGATAGATAGATAGATAGATAGATAGATAGATAGATAGATAGATAGATAGATAGATAGATAGATAGATAGATAGATAGATGTAGTAGATAGATAGATAGATAGATAAATATATAGATAGATAGATAGATAGATAGATAGATAGATAGATAGATAGATAGATAGATAGATAGATAGATAGATAGATAGATAGATAGATTGATAGATATTCGGCAAGTTTTGTGTCAAAGCAAATTTATCCACAACAAAATCAGTAAAGGAGTACTGTAATTCATTTCTATACGTATAGAACAGGGACTCAAGGTTCTCGCCTTTTATAACAAATATTTCGCCGTCTGGTACGTAAACCATGCAAACAAACAGCAGCAGCAGCAGCAACTACAAAAAATATAATTTCTTCTATAAAATTGCTTCAAGCTGTGTCACCAGTAATATGTCTAGGAAAACCTTTTACTTCAAACCCTTCAGCATCTCACTGTTTATATTCTGTTATATTTGCATACATGCAGCTCGATATGGCAACAATAATAATGTCTGTGGCGTAAAACAAATTAATTAAATTTATAAATATTATAAATAAACATAATATTGACATAATAATAATATTCTTTATTTCCTCCAATAATTGAAGAGCATATAAATTACATACACTACATATACAATGAAAGAATTGAAAATAAAATATGAAAAAGTGATGTGTATATAGTCAGTATATAAAGAGTAGCAACATCTGATCGAACACACAACTTCTGCACAACGCTTGATCGACATTGATTCGACGTTACCACGGCGAACCAACGGCAATCCAGCGTTGTAACAAGACTCATCATTGGCAGATTTTTACTAAATGTCTCCAACAACTATCCATAGGTAACAAGTTTGATCGTTATATCATTATATGGAATTTTGGTATAAAGAGGACTGGTTTAATTCACAGTATTTTGTTTGACTTGAGGTATATATCGTCCTCCTCAACACTGTATAGATCATTTTCGAGAAGCTATCTCCAATCTGTGGGACTTCTATCCGACAAAGGGAGAAACGACATCCCAAGCTAAATGAAACAGATAGGATTTATGTGCATCGAAGGACCGACGCGCAACACCTTGCCCTGGCAGGCTTAAATTCAATAAGTGGTTTTCCAGTGCCCATGCACAAAGGGGCCATTCCCTTACCGAAACGAAATGCAAGGATCTGGGCCTAGTGCATGCAATACGAGAGCACCGATGAAAACCATCTAGGCGACGAATCCACAGACATATCATTTTACTAGGAAATGATATTAAATGGACCATCGCCTACTGGTATTCTGCTTACAGAACCATAATCCGAGTATTCAGCCACATTTTTAGATTACAAATGCTATCTATCTATCTATCTTCTTATACTGAGTCGGTCATATCTGGCCATTACCTCAGTTGATTGGGTGGCTAAATTTAGAATTTAGCTGAGAAAAAGAGAGAGAGAGAGAGAGAGAGAGAGAGAGAGAGAGAGAGAGAGAGAGAGGCACTGGATGCGTCCTTAAAACTATTTACAATCTGCATAACAGAGGTATCCTAAAACGCATACCTCTGAGTCCCAATCTTACACTGTGCGGGCTTTGAACTCTTCTGCGGACTTGGCATTCACCGCAGAGGAGGGAAGACTATTCCATTGGGGAATAGTTCTAGGAAAGAACGAGTTCTTCAGGGCATCACTATAGGACTGGTATCTACGATATTGTGAGTCGTTTACTTTTGATGCCCTTGTTTGGGTCGACACTGTTACAGGGGTCAAGTACCTAAAATAGATCTTTATCAAAAGATACTGAATCAGAGTGTATCTTGTAGAAGAAGGTAAAAGAGGACTGCTCACGACGGGCCTCCAGGGACGGCCACTCTAGCTCATTAAGCATGTCACCGACGCTACTTCTATTTCGCCATCGCCTACAGGTCCATCGAGCAGCTGTCCTCTGCACCTTCTCCACCTGCTGAGTCTGAGTTTTAACATAGGGATGCCAAATGGGTGATGCATATTCAAGTTGAGGGCGAACCAATGTTTTATATGCAACATCCTTTGTCTGCCTAGGTGCAAAAGCCAAGTTTCGTCTAAGGAATCCCAAGGTCCTAGTTGCTTTAGATGTAATCTCTGAGATATGTTGACCCCAATCAAGATCGTCAGTGATGGTGATACCAAGATATTTGGCGGATTGAACATGCTCCAAAACTTGCTGGTGAAGAGTATAGTCAAACTTAATTTGCTTGTCCGGAGGGTGTCGTGACACCCTCATTGAGTGACATTTGGCCACATTGAACTTCATTTGCCAATCGGCCTCCCACTGTGCAAGTTGATCCAGGTCATCTTGTAAAATAAGACAGTCAGAAGGAGAATATATGTTCCTATACAGGACACAATCATCAGCAAACAAACGGACCGATGACCTGATATTATCGGGGAGATCATTAATGAAAACCAAAAAAAGGACCGGTCCAAGGACCGAAGCTTGGGGGACTCCAGATAAAACAGGGACTGGATCAGACGCTTGGCCATCAAGTACAACTTGTTGTGAGCGCCCAGAGAGCCATGAGCTAATCCACCTATGCGTGGATCCTCTTATCCCATAGTACTCCAGTTTATGTAATAGCCTTCTGTGAGATACCTTGTCAAAGGCCTTAGCAAAGTCCATGATGATCAAGTCAGTCTGTTTGTGGCCATGGTTTATGGCCCCATCCAGATTGCTCACAATGTCATGGTAAAATTGAACAAGCTGCGTTTCGCAAGACCTTTGACTCCGGAAACCATGTTGACAGTCAGCAAGAATGCTCTCAAAGGCTAAGTGCTTGTTGATGTTGCTTACTAATATATGCTCCAGGGTTTTAATGCACAATCCGCTGGAGCATGTACTTTGACGAGGGACGTTACAAATATTTTTACACAATCAATAAAATTGAACAAGCTGCGTTTCGCAAGACCTTTGACTCCGGAAACCATGTTGACAGTCAGCAAGAATGCTCTCAAAGGCTAAGTGCTTGTTGATGTTGCTTACTAATATATGCTCCAGGGTTTTAATGCACAATCCGCTGGAGCATGTACTTTGACGAGGGACGTTACAAATATTTTTACACAATCAATGATATCAGTTTCGTGATTTAAAATTTTGGAACATCAAGAAAAGAGCAGTTCAAGCTGGCTTCTAGGTGACTCCAGCACGAATCAGGATTACCTAAACAAATAAAAACCGTGATGTCAACTAGATGGGAACTAGAAAAAGGGAATATAGGATATGATAGATGAAAAGAACATATAAAAAAAACTGCCCCATTGCACCTGCAGCAACTTGCCGGCATATCACGGTCGCACAGATCGAAACTCCAGCCCGACTGCACAACATGACTCATAACCTCGAGGTGAGATTAAATCGGTTGTTTCCCTTTAGCGCCCTTCAGTGACTAAGAGAGCGGGACATCGAGAAAATGAAAGTAGTATCTGCATGATGTCTTATTATTGCTGCTATAGAAGACTTTAGGCACTTTCACTTCCTGGCAACGGCAGTCCGATTTTCGCGCATGCGCAGTTTGTGTAGGGCAAAAAGTTTGAAGTATGAAGTGAAACAACACTGTATTTTTGTAAATATTGCTTGAAAATGAGTCACTATGCGAAAACAATTATCGCCATAACACAACAACGGCAGAACAACAAATTAAAAATATTGTGGAAAAAGATTTTCCATATTTTACATGTACGGATGTATGGTCAAAATCGAGCGAATCTGATACGTCTTTGTTATGGCACAAAACAGCCAACTGTTGAGTTTTGTTATGTGTACCTAACCTCTTTGATAATGTCATTTGCTGGGTTTGTAAACTGTGAGTCCGGATCACGCCATAAATTGAGCCGAAAAAGTGACTGTTTGCAAAAACCAGAGTGTACATTCTACGCCTGCATTTAATGCCCGATTGTGAATGTAGCAGTCATATCTTGCCACGCCTATACTTCTTGAAAAAGGATGAACTTAAGTATACAGGTTAAGATGTGACAGACAGAATTATCTTGCAGTACCACATATGAGAAACGGTTTGGTAAGATATCCCAGCCAGCACCAAACTGCGGGCCAACGTCAGACCGACAGCGATACGACGTTGCCACCTCGTATCTCTGTCGACCCGATGCTGGAACGACATTCGATGCAGGCTGGGGTAGTATGGATAGGATGCTCCAAGTCAGTACAAAACGGCAAGCCAACGCCGGGCCGACAGCGATACGACGTAGTAACGCCGTACCGCCGTCGGCCTGACGCTAGCCCGACATTCTATGCAGGCTGGGGTAGTACAAGTTGGGTTGCTCCCAGTCAGCACAAAACAGCGGGCAAACGTCGGACCGGCAGCGGTTGTATCGCTGTCGGCCCGACATTCTTTGCTGGCTGAGCTATGACGTGGGGATCTCAGAAAGAAATTCAATACTCGAACATGACAGAATGAGGTTCTGGGGCGGTTGGTTTTATTTTGTTGAATTGAGGTTTTACGTCCCCATCAACACTAGTCATTTTGCATTTTGAAGACGTTGCTTCCAATTTTGTGGGACTTTTACCCGACACTGAGATAAATGACATCTCAAGCCCTGTCGCCCAATGGAACCAATAGGGATTTTAAGCATGGACGGTCCGACTCGCACCGCTTTACCTGGGCAGGCTTAGATCCTCTAAGCGGTTTACCAGTACTCGTGTGCGGCCGAATTCAGCTCTGCGTGGAAGCAACATGCAGCCCATTTATTTCTTCAAGCCCCAATGGGCGGGGGCCGTTGATAGCATTGTATGTCAATTGCAAATTTTAAACATCGGATAAATTATGACAGATTGCAGTTTTTATAAACAAATGAAGACACGACCAGCATGACTAGGGTCACTGTTTTTAACAATTGTTTAGTGCTTTCTGCCCTACGTAATTTGCGCATGCGCGAGAACAATGCAGTATGGGATCGCTTTTCCTTAGCAACCGATGGCGTCGTAAAGTCATCTATAATCGAGATACCGATGTGCATAATCATTCAGCCAGTGCAACAGCAACATTGGTATGTAATATGCAACGATATCAAACCCGCACACTGTATTTCTAAATTGCAAATAAACAACGATATTTACGGAAATCACCGAAAATTCGGCTCGACAATTTCCGTAATTTAGTCGTTTTTCTCGAGCCCTACTTCTCCCGCTTGTCCCTCATTTCGCCCTGTCAGTGCTGGAAGGAGAAGTCACTTCTCCCTGCTTCCTGGGCCTAGGATGATCCCTGAATAGATAGGAAGAGTATCGAGGATAAAAAACGTTAAGGGATAATTTTCATTATTTCTTGTTGGTAACAGATTGTGGGTTCTTGTAAAACTCGCCTCAGTGAGACGATTTCAACAAGTACCCACAATGTAATTTATAGTTCTTACAGAGAAATTAGAAAAAAAATCGCATCTCAAAAAGCCTCTTTCCTTTAAGAGTAAACTTCTCTTGACTTGGAAGACAAAAATACTTTTGCAGGAGTTGCCTCCCATGAAGTTGTACCCATCCCCCCCTTATAATCAGTACATTTCAGAAAAGCCAACAGAAAGTCACAAAAGTTGTCTTCCCTTGCCAAAGAAAAATGTTGCAAAATATAACCAGTGTGTTCATTTGCCTTAAAACTGATATTTTATTATCTGACAATTCATAGAAAATATACGTACATATAGAGGATCTTACATGAGTGGTCATTTCATATGAAATTTATGAAACGAGCCTTTGGCAAGTTTCATAAATTTCATATGAAATGACCACGAGTGTAAGATTCTGTTTGTCATATGACCACTTTAAATTGGATTTCATCGCCTTTACATTGGACCAATATTTCCACAAAAATGCATGGTTGACATGGACGTCGTCATGACGTTACTTAATCCCGCGAAAATGTTATTACAAGTGTGGTCATACGATTTTTATTACACGACGTTATCCACTGCTTATCAACGACGTCATATGATAAATATATTTAAAGTGTGAAACTCTGATTGCTCGAACAGTGATGAATTTACCATGACTGTTGCAAATTTGTTCTCGGTCCATTGCAAAATTTTCAGTATCTGTAGATATTTATATATTCGGGAGAATTTAGGGAATTTTATTTTCATATCAACTTGAAGATGCATTCTGCCACATCTGATCTGGGCCTGCACTGTTTGCCCGGGTACCTGTTTTGGGGTTTCTGGTACTGTATGAGTTAATATGCCTCCTGACATGCTGCTTTAACCCATTTTGTACCAGAAACCCCAAAACAGGTAGTTGGCAAACAGTGCAGACCCTGATCAGACGCCGCAGAACGCGGCGTCTGATCAGGGCCTTCAATGTTTGCAAAAAGTTTCAGCCATTTTCCAAATAAATTTTGAGGAAAACACAACCTGTCACCTCTACATTTTGAATTGGACGCCTACTATATTTGAGGAGGAGGATTCCATTTGGTACAAAAAGGGTTAAATAACCCTCGCCCTCAGAGGCTCGAACTAAAGCCGTTTTAAACAAATTGACATGGTCCCAAAGCTGTTTAAGCCATTGAAGTTTGACTGTATACTGAAAGCCAATGATAATGCTAGCTTTTGAGCGGCTAATTCGAATGTGGAACTGGCTGTTCTACCAGTGCAGAACCATTGTTGCAGTATAGGCCCTGATCAGAATACATTATAGCAACTGATCAGAATTTTCTCTGTTCTTTGCACATGGTACAAGTAGAATGTTAACCCCTTATCCTGATGCATAATCTAATTTGCCACACCCATTTCTAACATCAACCAATCAAATTACTTGATATAATGTATTCATTTAGATTTGAAAACTGAATGACAAAAAGTGTAGATCCTGATGAGATGGCTTCATCAGAAGCTATCTGATCTGAATCTGCACTGTTTGCAAAGGTAGGGGTTGTCATGACAGCAGGACAAGTGTTAATACAGTCTGCTGTTTATCTTGGGTGCCTGTACTGAGGGTATGTCTAACTTGCGTCATGTGATAAAAGGCTGTCCAATCAAAATCTGTCTTCACAACTTAGGAAAATAGTGCAGTTCCAAATTTGAACCATGCAGTTACTATATGAGATACACTACAGCCTCATTATAACACTATTGTTGGGGTCAAAAACAAAATGAACCATGTAATATCTCGACAACATAGAAAAAATGACCGTTTGTTGTTATTTTTCTACATAATCTGTACATTTTGGAGATAATATACAGATAAGATGAAAAAAAACAACATCTAAGGTCTTTGGTATTTTTTCTATAATCTACACATTTCATGGATCCATCTTCCATAGTGCAGTTTATATTTTACTTTTGGTCCTTTGAGATCAGCGTGAATATTCTGAGAAATCGGAAATAATTATTGGTTTGGACTCATATTCTAGACATGTTTTTAATTATTTGGACCCCATTTTGATTTATATCAGTCTTTGAATCGACTGCCTATTCGAAATTCGCAAAATTGCAGTATGTTTCCTCTGGCTTTCTTTGCCGGATCATTACAGGGTCACTGATGAGGCTTTATTAGCCGAAACTACGTAGTATGACCCATCTTCTTTCTTATGAATGTTTCCATAGCTCTTAAAGGAACTCATTTTTGATTTTTATTCAAAGCGATTGTGGTGTACCATGATATTAGCAGCTGCTAATGTATGCATTGTTAATAGAATTAGTGTAGTTTTATTGCAAAAATAAGTATGTTTTAAACCTTATTTGCATTATTTGCTGGCTCCCAGCTTGCATATTGTCAATTTTAGAAAAACAGGTAACCAGACCCCCCCCCCTGACCTTTCAAGGTCAGGGGGGTCTGGTTACCTGTTTTTCCAACACTTATAATCTTCAGACTAGGAACCAGCAGATAATGCAAAAAAGGTGCCAAGTCAGGCATAGTGTGCTTAGAGTAGGTGAAACCTAAAATGCAGCAACAAGTAGTTGGCAAAATTGCTCCATCAATTAGGTAAAAGTAGGTAAATTAGGTAAAACTAGTACTTTGATTATATTGTATATTTATATATATATATATACATGTATATAGATTTTAGCTGGACCTAGCTGCTCATGAAAGGCTCAGACTTTGTATTATATTTTGATTTAGTATTTTACAGTACAAAAGGTGGGTGTGTTTTTTCTGTAAGTGCTGTGTTTGACTAAAAACAATTTCAGTGGCAGATGCATCAAGTGAACTGAACAGCCTTCTAAACTGCCAGTTTATTATTAACTCTTGTCCTGTTGAATAGTTTAATCTGCCACACCCACTACTGATTATCAACCAATCAGATTACTTGATTCAAATTATTGCAACAAATTCACAATCCGAGTGACAATGTAGATCCGGATCAGATGGCTTCTGAAGAAGCCATCTGATCCGGATCTACATTGTTTCAAAGGGTTAATCCATATTAGCAAGTTCATGTAATATATAGACTTGTAAACAAAACTTTATAGTGAGAAAAGTGGAGTTTACAAGGGCATCATGTATTTTATTAATTTCCTCTCAAAGTTAATCACGGGGGTAATACCACCTGTGTTGTCGACCGAGCCGGTACTGTGTAAAGCTGCTGTCGACCGAGAAATACGGTTGTCGACCGAGCAGTACGGATGTCGACAGAGGAGGGTAGTAGATAAATTCGCTGTAAATGTGTCATTTTTGTGTATGTCTGTCCATTTTTGTGGTGTCAAATCGTTTGTGAAATAGTTTGCTTTTGTTTCAAGTGTTTTGGAAGTCTAACTGATAGCCTGTTTTGACGCTTAGCGGAATTAAACGGGAAAATATATAAAATAAGTACTTCCGGGGAAATGCGTGGTTCTTATTCAGTGTCATGGAATATCGAGGACGAAATGATGCAGATACATCATTAACATACGCGATAACCTTTTATTTGTGTGTCAACATGTCTTTATATGCATCTGTGGAACGGTTTATAGTTTCATCGATACGGCTGTCGATGAACTGAAAGTTTGCGGGGTACAGTTGTCGACGTTACTGGGTACGGATGTCGATGATTCAACGAGAGTGTAAGGGACAGATTTACTGGAAATTAACCCCAGCTAAACAATGAAATACTTTTGCATTCTTCGTCAGGCTTTGTTTGTTTGTTTGAAATGGCTGATTGATAATGAACTATCGTTGCTTTGTTTTGTTTGTTTGATTTGAGTTAACGTCCCCGTCAAGACTGTAAAGGTCATTTTGAAGACGTTTCTTCCAACTTTGTGGGCGAAAACCTGAGTACCCGGAGAAAAACCACCTGACCTTCCGTTGCAGAATTTGGCATCTCACTTGTGACCCGAGCGAGGCTCGAACCACAGCGGTGAGAGACCTAATGATCAAGAGTCAACGCTCTTAACGAGTCAACGCTCTTAACCACTAGGCCACGGAGGCCCATCAACAATGAGATTGGTCATTAGGTTTTTAGCTCACCTAGCCGCAAGCTCAGCAAGTGAGTATACTCATGCCCCGGCATCCGTCGTCGTCCGTTCGCATTCTGCAAACATCTCATCCATCACGAAAACACGCCTATGTAATATTGACCCCCGTAAACCCCACTTTTATATAGTTACACTGGGGTTTATAGGCGTATATATTATTTTTCTAATTTCAGCAAAAACAGATTGTGGGTATTCGTTAGAACCGCCTCGTCGAGGCTATTCTAACGAGTGGCCTCAATCTATGTTTAGAGCAGAAATAAGCAAAATTCAGTGCGAAAAGTTTCATATTGAGAGGCGTGTTTATGGGGCGCCGTTTTACTATTTATTCCGTATTTATGGATATCCATAATTCGAATTATCGATATCCATAAATCGATGTGAATTAATGATATACATTAATCGAATAATGGATATCCATTATTCGATTTATTGATATCCATAAATCGAATTATTGATATCCATTATTCGGCTGATTTATGGATATCCATAAATCAAAGTATGGATATCCATAAATCGAATTATGGATATCCATTAATCGTTTTATGTATATCATTAATTTAGATCGAAATATGGATATCCATTATTCGAATTATGGATATCCTTTATTCGAATTATGGATATCCATTATTCGGCTGATTTATGGATATCCATAAATCGAATTATGGATATCCATAATTCTCCTCTGCATATAAACCTAATGAATAATGACTGCTTCCTTTGCAAAAAAAAACAAACAAACAAAAAAAAAACTCGACTATTCGCGTCAGATTTCCGATTTAGGTGTGTAATAAAAGCCGGGATGGAGGGGGAGAAAATGTCGGGTAGGCTTAGTGGTGGCCTATGGTGTGGGAGAGATATGTTTTTTTGATTTGAGGTTTAACGTCCCCTTCAATGTTATTTAGGGCATTTTGGAGACGTTGCTTCAAGTTGGTCATTAAGCCTTCATTGAGATTAAATGACATCTCAATCCCGCCGGCTTCGGTAGCTCTGACTGGTGATCAGGAGGAAGCAGGTTCGATACCTGCCGGGGTCAGCAACATTCTTTCGTGGAGATTGATCATGAAATATTTTCTATAGTCATTCTCTCCCTTCCGCTGATTCAAGCAGGGCAGTTGTCAGTTTCTGCCGAAAGGATGTGCACTGTACTGGTTAACTGCCTACGTATAAGCCTGCCCAGGAAAAGTGTAGATATGTCAACTGACCGGCTCAAAAATGACCTAAATTAGTGTTGACTGTGCTGTTAAATTCAAATACAAACAAACAAACAAACATCTCAATCCCTGTCGCCCATTGGACAGACTTAGACCTTCTAAACGATTTAACAGTACTCTCAGCTCATGCAGACAAATCTATTTCTCCAAGCCCCAATGGGCGGGGGCCAGGAGATATATCTGAATCTGCTTGGTACTCCATACATCTCAAGAAGAGGATTTGTTTGTTTGATTTGAGGTTTAACGTCCCCGTAAACTCTGTAAATGTCATTTTGGAGACGTTGCTTCCAATTTTGTGGAACTTTTACCCGACCTTGAGATGAAATGACATCTCAAGCCCTGTCGCCCAATGAACCAATAGGGTTTTTTAACATGGACGGACCGACTTGTACCGCTTTGCCTGGGCAGGCTTAGATCCTTTAAGCGGTTTACCAGTACTCGTGTGCGGGTCGGTTTCAGTTCTGCGAGGAAGCATCATGCAGCCCATCTATTTCTTCAAGCCCCGATGGGCAGGGGCCGTCAAAAAGAGTGTTATATGGATATATTTTAATACTATATATAACGACCGTGTGCATTTTTCTCCAGAAAACATGCGCGGATTGCCGGTTTGGATCATTATAATCTTTCGTCCGATTAGGTGCGCAGTCCTCATAGAGGTGATTCCAGAGGGACCGGATGCGTTGACCGGAATTTCCAGATCTTACGGCTGGTTCCGATATTTAACTGCACACATGGCGGGCGTTCAGCGTATGCCGTCCGTTGCTTTGAAAGCCTTACGGGCTGAAAAGGCTGCACGGCAGATAGGTCCCTTTGACCGGCCATCATCTTCCAGCGATGATGAAGGCCTTGAAGATTTTGAAGATTTTTACAATAAACAATCACGTGTTTTAGGGAGAAATCATTACACCAAAAGCTTTGGCGGTGATTTGTGGATATCCATAATTCGAATTATGGATATCCATAAATCGATCTGAATTATGGATATCCATAAATCGAATTATAGATATCCATTATTCCGCTGATTTATGGATATCTATAAATACGGATTAAATAGTAAAACGGTGCCCCATACGTGTTTTCGTAATGTCTGAAAACCGATTGGCCAATCAAAGCCAACATGTTTTGAACCTCTTTGGGTAGGGGGAACGCTAGTTTGTTCGCGACATCTGGGTCACATGACCAAGATGGCTATCACACCCATATATGGTTAAACCATTGAAACGCTTCTCTAGGACCAGTCAAGAAACTTTGTATGTAACAGATAGGACTCCAGCACATCATAATTTGTTAAAATGATGATCTTAGGATTACCCCGAACTTATCTCCAGACACGGTCAAATTTTACAACCTGTCCTTTTCTATAGGAAAAATTAAAATAATTAATTTTTCAGAAACTATTACAGCCAGTGAAAGTTGGTAGGCAACTAATTGAGATTCTTCGCATGTGTGTGGTTTACTTGTAAACCAGGGGTCGCAGGTTCGATCCCGGGCTTCTCCAGACTTTCGGATGTGTCTTTAAACCGAGGTCCCGTCTCCGTATGACCTTAGCTGTTGGTGGGACGTAAAACTGAAACACTCACTCACTCACTCGCATGTGTGTGGATTTGGTGAGTGAGTGTTTGAGTTTTTCGTCCCACCAACAACTAAGGTCATAATGGAGACGGCACCTCGGTTTAAAGACTCATCCGAATGTTCGGAGAAGCCAGGGATCGATCCTACGACCCCTAGTTTACAAGGCGAGTAGCGTAACCACTACACCACGGAGGCGTCTGTGTGGATTTGGTACCGATTCCTCACATGTGTGAAGTATTGGTATCAAATACACTCTTGTGTGAGAAATTGGTACCAATTCTCCTCATGTGTGAGGAATCGGTACCAGTTCGATACATGTAAGACAGGTGTAATAGTAATTGGTACAAATTCTCCACACCCCATAAACACAGGTCACAGGTGTGACGATTACTTACCATTTCTTTACACATCAGACATTGTCAACGAAATCTTCACGTGTGAGGAATTGATACCAATTCTTCACACCCTATAAAAAGTCGCACTAGTTTTTCACAGGTGTGACGAATACTTACAAATTCTTTATAAGTCAGAAAATTCAGACATCAAAATTTTTCGAAATTGACCATATGTAAATTTGGGTGGAAATTTAGGAAATGAGAAATTTACGGTTCAACAAAGCCATTCCTAGACATATTGGAAGTGTTGGTGGTGACAGTAACGCAGGTGTGTGGCAAGGTTTAGATGAGTCTAGGACGCCAGCGGTCGCTTAGGAAATACTATCCCACGGTTCCGTATTTTTTCGCATGCACAGTTTTGTGTGGGAAAAAATATAACCATTGTTCAGACTGCTCCGATAGCAGTCATTAATTTCTTTGAATATGACAATTTTAAATATAGCGTAAGGTAAAGGTGACGTATGTCTTGCGTCACTGGGGCGTCCACCTGATATTGGCTTACAGTTGGGTAAGACCTGCTATCCTTGCAGCAGGTAATAGTAGAGGGGAGTGCTCTTATTCCTTCTGTTTGTACACTCCATTCATTTTCCTCTTTATCCTCTGTTATTACTTTAACCTACGATCTCTTCTAAATTTTTTCTTCCTTTCTCTGGGAGATGAGACAAAATTACCCACAGGGGTTGACGTGTCGTTAAACCCAAAACAATTAATAATCGAATAATTGACTGACAATGGTCGCGTCATATTGCGCTAACCGCAAGGAAGGTTTAACACCCAGACGGGTTCAACATGTGGATGAAAAAGATCAATCGTTTACAACCAGTAGCCGGGTTTTTTGAATATGGAAATTCACCGGCCCCGCGACCCTCGCCCATCGAGGCTTGAAGAAATAGATGGGCTACATGATGCTTCCACGCATAGCTGAAACCAACGCACACGAGTTCTGGTAAACCTGGTAAACCAGTTAGCCAGCAACGTCTCCAAAATGACCTATATAGTGACGGGGACTTTAAATCTCAACTATAACAAAGAAACAACAAACGAATTACCGTCCACGCCAACACCATTTGCGTCATTTTTAGACGTTGCTTCCTATACCCACATTGAGATTAAATAACATCTCAAGCCCTGCCACCAAATAAAAAAATGTAGTTTATCATGTTTATAGCGGTTTTGTTTGAACTGAGGTTTAACGTCCCCGTCAACACTATTTAGGTCATTTTGGAGACGCTGCTTCCAATTTTGTTGGACTTTCACCCGACATTGAGATGAAATGACATCTCAAGCCCTGCCCCCAATGAAACCAAAAGTCGTATATGCAGTAGGCGGTCTGACTCACACCGCTTTACCTGGGCAGGCTTAGTCCTTCTAAGCGGTTTACCAGTACTCATGTGTGGTCAGTTTCAGCTCTGCGTGGATGCACCGTGCAGCCCAATCTATTGCTCCAAGTCCCTATGGGCGGGGGGCGAGAATTTATAGCGGTTTTACCAGTACTCATGTGCGGTCAGTTTTAGCTCTGCGAACCCAGGACCTCTCGTATACAGTAGAAACACTCTACCGACTGAGATACCGGGCCACATCTTCGACCTTTTACATCCCCCACCCCCGCCTAATGAGATTCGTCCCGAAAACCTAAGTTCTATCCAGTCTGGCTATGGGACTTTCATGTTCAGATTTTTCAAAGTATCGCTTCGAAAACTCTGCCTTAACTGCTCATTTTTCTGGCAAATCAGGTCAAAGATTTATTCAGGGCACCGTTACTCAGAGTATGAGCATTAAACAAGCATACATTTAAAACATACAGCAAAAGGCAGCGGCGGTGAACAACAAATAGCATGTACATGTATAATGGAATAGTAAAAAGAGAATTCGGAAATTCGGACATATCTGCCAAGTACTGTTGTGATTCAAAAGATTGTGAAGTTTGATTTTAGGTTTAACGACCCCGTCAACACTGTAAAGGTCATTTTGGAGACGTTGCTTCCAATTTCGTGGGACTTTTAACCGATAATGAGATTAAATGACATCTCAAGCCTTGCCGCCCAATGAAACCAATATGGTTTATAAGCATGGACGGGCCGACTCGCACCGCGTTGCCTGGGCAGGCTTAGATCCTCTAAGCGGTTTACCAGTAGTCGTGTGCGGGTCGGTTTCAGCTCTGCGCGGAAGCATCATGCAGCCCATGTATTTCTTCAAGCCCTGATGGGCGGGGGGGGGGGGGGCACTGAACTGCAGTATAAAAGTCTATCAGTGTTGTGGATGAAATGACAAACACTATGCTTAAAAAATCTTATTTGTCCTTAGTTTACTGTACACACGCACGCTTGACTGATTACTTTTTGCCACACAAGACTGCGCATGCGCAGCGTTACCAAGGAAGTTATTCAGCCTAAACTCATCTATACTGTCTTCTTCTTCTTCTTCTTCTTCTTCTTCTTCTCTATTAAATCATATTATGCCGATTACTAAATTTCGTTTAAATATACACGTGTAGCTTTTTAAAAAATCTTAGAAAGCCTTCCGTAGACAAGTTATAGGATACAGCGGTCTTGAACAGTTCTGCGTTGTGTTATCCAGGGTCCGACACTGGCTGCAAAACTGCATCTGGTGAGGAAATCACGACGACCATATTGACATTGACCAACCGTGAGCATTTGTATACCCACAATTCCAAACAACTTATTAGAAACCATATTACCGCTGATAGGTGACCTTTGTTTCAAATACAGCTTAGCACGGGACATGTCAAGACACTGCCCAGTGAATCCCCGTTAGGAATGACAAAAAGTCTGTTCTAATATCAACATAGACAACTGATAAACTACAGGTCGATGAATGTTTACTGAACATTACGTCGCACGGGCCGGTCCATCTGATACCGTTATCGAGGGATGACAATGTCATCAGTGAATGCAAACTTCTTAAATAAAAGCTGAAACACATTCCCATGCGCAACAATAGAACACATTGTTTGAATTATAAAAGATAGAAAATAAAAATATGACAAAAAATGACGAGAAGAACTAAAAACTTAAAAAACAAATACCTTACGTAATAATTTGATGGTAGGCAAGGTTTTCAATGTAGGTTTACTGTACGCAAAAATGCTCTTGAATTACAAATAGCCGAGTGGTTACACGTTACAGGTCAGAATCATGTTTTGGTGTGATGAGGGCGAGGGATGGAAGAAACACTCGCTCAGTGTAATTATTTTTAAACTTTTTTTTTTTTCCTGTATTAAATATTTCCTTTGTTTTTTTTTTTAAATATTAGTATGTAATTCATTATTTTCAAATTTCAGCGATTCACATTAATTTGAATTTCATAATTTCAGAATTTCATATTTCGAAATTGCATTACAAAAACAGTTTTGATTCTTCGGCATTGTCGGTAGATTTATCACGCTCAGAAACCGTCTCTGCACCTTCTCTCTAACGTCACTGCCAGAGTCCATGTGTTTAATGATTCACTCCATTTCAGCCTCAACAGCGATGTCAGTTTTACAATAGTCCTGTTCAGGCCCCCGCCCATGTGGGCTTGAAGAAATAGATGGGTTGCACGATGCTTACACATCGAGCTGTAACCGACCGCATACGAGTACTGGTAAACCGTTTAAAGGATCTAATCCTGCCCAGACAAAGCGGCGCGAGTCGGCCCGTCCATGCTTATAAAAAGTAGAAGTAAAACAAAGATCAGGGATCGATACAATTAACTTACTCCACCCATCAAAGACACCAAAGGGAAAGAAATACAAACATTAAGCGACCAGACCATAATGGAAACCTAAACAAAGGAAGGCCATAAGGACAGATACTTTATCACAAAATGGCCATATGGCCATCCAAAATTAAAAGACACAAGTGATACACACAGTAAGTAACAAACAACAACATAAATAAATCGCCACAGAAGAACCGCCTTGGAACGGTCAGTGGTTATTGGTTTCATTGGGCGACAGGGCTTTAGATGTCATTTTATCTCAATGTCGGATAAAAGTCCCACAAAATTGGAAGCAACGTCTCCAAAATGACCAATACAGTGTTGACGGGGACGTTAAACCTCAAATCAAACAAAATAATAGTCCTGTACAGCCTTTTTGACATGTGTTAAGCACGCAGGCCATTCTTTTTCAACATTGCTTCCAATGTATTCTTCGATCAGAGCCTTTATTTATACATCTATATATCTGTCACGTGAAGCTGAAACTTTCCTTGGCCAATATAAAAATTGGCCCATATCATCATTTTGGCATTCAGATCAGGATGGTATGGTGAAAGCCGCAGAACTGTGTGCCCGTGTCTCTTCAAAGCTGGTCAACTCGATAAGGAGAAGCGAGCGGGTTTATTTCGTTTGCAAAGTTCCAAAAGCTCAGGCTTGAACATTTCTTGCCACATACTGCATAAAGCTGTATATTAAAGGAAACAAAAAGAACGAAAAATAAAATTGTTATTCAAATTTGAGATTCGAACCTACGACCTTTGGGTAACAAGGTCGTTAAAGTTTATGCATCTAACCAATACAGCCACATCGTATTCCTGCAACGCTGTCATATCAGAATAATATACTGCAAAAGATTTTGTGAATTAAGCGAGGAAAAAGTTGGTAACCCCACATAACGGTTTCCGATGGAATGGTCCGTATGACGTAGTGTTCAGTAAACAGTCATCGAACTATATTAACATGTCAGCACAGTTATGTGGTTATGTTTGTTTGTTTGAGGGAGGTTTAACGTTCCCGTCAACACTATTTGGGTCATTTTGGAGACGCTGCTTTCAATATTGTGGGACTTTTACCCGACATTGAGATAAAATGTCATTATACGCACGGACGGTCCAACTCGCACCACTTTGCCTGGGCAGGCTAAGACCCACTAAGCGGTTTACCACTACTCATGTACGGTCGATTTCTGCTCAGCGTTAACCATTTATACCCCCTTTACTTAAATATGCACTTTCGCACACATAACAAACGCAAAATCAAAGCACTAAGAGTACTGGTTGGTCTATTGTCGCTGACTATAGGTCGGAAAAAGTCCTGGACTGTGATTTAAACTGCTTAATTTACCCTTGAAATCCGATTTTTAAGTATATAGTGCAAATCTTGATCAGACGCCGCATTCTGTGGCGTCTGGTCTGGGTCTTCACTGTTTGTCAAGCCCAACCTATGATTCCAAGATAACCCTCTTACACAATACTCTGACCTCAGTCACTGCGGCTGTTTTCTATAAAAAAAGTAATTCGGACAAGTCTGTGATAGTCACGTGGACTGAAGAGCTTTTCTGCTTAGGAATTTTGGGTAGTCGGAAAAGGAGCTCTTCACGAAAACACGCCTATATAATTTTGACCCCCTTGAACCCCACTTTTATATAGTGAAACCGGGGTTTACAGGGGTAAACCTTATTTTTCATATTTCTGCCCATATACACAGATTCTGGGTATACTTGTTAGAACCGCGCATTCACACAATCTATTTTTGAGCAGAAATATAAAAAGTATCAGATATTTTTTTTTTTCTGAAATTTTTCATTTTTTGGTCGATTGTTTATCAATCAACCTAAAGATATAAAGGACAAAATCTCTATTAGTGCTGGAGTCCACGTGACTATCACTGATTTGTAGGAATCCACGCAGATTATTTACAGAATTTTATCGCAGTGAGGTCAGCGTGTTTACGTGAAAAGGTTAACTGTAAAATCTGGGCTGGAATCATGGGTTGGGGTAGGCAAACAGTGTAGACCCAGATCAGACGCCACAGAACGCGGCGTCTGATCAGGGTCTTCGCTGTTTGCTTAGAGTATAGGAATTTAAGGGTCAGGCGCAGAAAAACGCAGCGTCTGATCATGGTCTAAACGGTTTGCTTTCAGTAAAGGAGTTTAAGGGTTAAACGAAACAGTCCACGCTCAGGCCCATTTTTCCTAACTACACCCAGAGACAATCGACCCACCAGTACTCTCAGTGCTTTGATTGTTTTTAGGGTAAAATTTTCAATTTATTTTAATAGGCACGTTTTCGTAAAGTCTGCTGATCAACCCTACTGTTTGTCATGGCATTTGTTGAGAAATATTCATCTCTGCACATGCGCTTGAAGTTCTGAGCTCAAAACCTAAACAACGGGCCTCCGTGGCCTAGTGGTTAAGAGCGCTGACTCTTGATCATTAGGTCTCTCACCGCTGTGGTTCGATCCTCGCTCGGGTCACATGTGAGACGCCAAGTTCTGCAACGGAAGGTCAGGTGGTTTTTCTCCGGGTACTCCGGTTTTCGCCCACCTCTGATTAACGATCGGCTCGATATGAGTGAAATAATCTTGAAAGGGCCGTAACCCCCCCCCACCCCCCCCTCCCCCCCCAAAAAAAAAAAAAATAAATAAAATAAACATGAATGTTAATATTGACGTAGTCAATATTCAATTTCGTTATGGCCTTTCAAACAAAGGGGAAGTTCCAGCCTATAGTAAATTTCCATAGGGTTCTGCCCACGCACAGATTTTCATGATATTGTGCATAATTACTGCTTGGTAAATGACTATTCATTATTTAGCTATTTCACTCTTATATCTGTTTTCGTTATAAATCTACAATGTTTTGTTTATGTCCACATATGAAAGTAGGGGTACCCCCAAACTAGTGTCTATATACATTCCACCTTTTGATGTTTTGGAGTTATTTTGTTCTCAGGCATCACTGATTACTTGTGATTATCTTTGTATCACATTTAGCATTGTTTAGGCAAAGTTCGATACACCATGCTCAATTTCATATGGACCAGACCCCAGAATTCACAACCATAAAATCTTTTGGAGTATGTTTGACGTTTAATTTCACACTGTTGCAGTTCTTGTCACCCCATCATTTTAATATGAAAATTGACCATATATATGTAGAACATTTCATCAAACTTTCTTGAAAATCTGAGACCGGTAACATACCGCATTTGAACATTGAATAGTAATGGTCAGAGTTTTGAATTGTTTCAAACCATTTGTAGATATCATATGGTGCGACATTTTCAATCGAAAAATTGCTCGCCAATATATAATAAACATGAATATATGTTTGTTTATATGATGCTGTATAGTATGAGCTCATATATAATCAGCATTTGTATCAATTATGATGCCTTGATGAACACCAAAAACACAATTCATTTCGAGCTTTCGTTAACAATTCAATCAGATCTTAATTAAAAAATACTTCGTTTTAGAACAAGCGTTTTTGCATTAATGTAATTCTAAATAGATGTGGGGGCAATGCTGAAGCTTAGTATGACAAAGATTGTTGAAATGGCAAGTAAACTGGATGGTTCTGTAAACCAGACAATTTTACTTGATTCTAATAAGTATGTATTTAACTGATGCAGTGATTTTAAAAAGCTTGAAAAGTCTGATTGTCATACTGGAATTACACAGGTTGCTTGAATGGGCAAGAATAATGATGTTTGTATTATGTTTCAGCCAGGTAGGTCATAATACCGCAGACAATATTTTCTGATCTTTTGGCCCACTGTATACACAGATTACTGTAGACAAAATGGTACTGTTGTTTTTGGCTCACTCCTACAATGCCCCTTCAGTCTACTTCAATCGCACTAAATGTCACCTTGTAAGAAGGTTATATTCTTAAAAATGATCATCTATGTTCTAAAATATGATCCAGAAAACAAGCAGTTATTTTTGGAAAGCATAAATTAATATAATAGAGAAGACTTTATTCAACTTTCAAACACTTTCACAATTTAAAATAGCAAACAGAACATGTGCTAGCAGTACTTTAGAAAAATGTGAAGCCAGCTGCACTGATTTTGATTCAACCAATGTGATAGTGGTACAGCAAACAAGTGATTCATGCCATTTGTAAATCTTCGCCCCCCGTCCATTGGGGCTGGAAGAAATTGATTTGGCTGCATGTTGCTTCCACACAGAGCTAAAACTGACCAAACACGAGTTCTGGTAAACCGCTTAGAAGGGCTAAGCTTGCCCAGGCAAAGTGGTGTGAGTCAGGCCGTCCAATGTATATAAGCCTTGTAGTTTCATAGGGTGGCAGGGCTTGAGATTTCATTTCATCTCAATGTCGGGAACAAGTCCCACGAAATTGGAAGCGGCATCTCCAAAATGACCTAAATAGTGTTGACAAAGATATTAAACCTCAATACAAACAAACAAACGAACCTTGTGTAAAACCGATGAATACAGAGCCAGAAAACTTAACATAGATGACAAGTATTGCATACATAAGACTACATATGCAAATGGTATTTCAGCATCTAAATACAATATCAGCTATCAAATAAATGTTTTACAGCAACTTGCCTTCCATCTATATCATTTCGGGAAGTGTATGCATGATGATAAATGTGCAAATAGTTTCAGTGTGACTAGTTATGCATTAATTTTGAAGACTAAAACATTGCAGCAAACACTTTTGCCTATGTTATAATGAACCTAGAAAAAATGCAGGGGGGGGGGGAGCGACGTGTGAGTCTCTTTGACCAAGTGATGTAAGAAAAAATACCAATACATGGACTGATCAGTAATAAGAACAAATCAGAAAATCAGCCTGTCCTTTCACAGATGGCAAATTACTGACTGCTGTTTTATTTTAAAGAGGGAAATGTCAATAATAAAAACAATTAAGGAAACAACAGGATTATGAAAGTAATTTATTAAGCAAACTCAATACACCATTGTGTATTACTGACATTAATGTCTTTGTATTGCGGGTTTAAAAAAAGACCAAATAAAATAGGGTAAAAAATATCCACCTTGTCTTATTCCTATTGTGTCATAATACATTTTTTCAGCATAACTGCTTTTGCAATGCTGTAAACACTAACACTCATCGTGATCACTGCATGAGTGCATTATATTTTTCTCTCTGCTAATGTATGTTCTCATCTACTATTTAAAACCCAAACTAATGGTCATTCTCTGTCGAACAGTGTATTTTTGTTTGTGTATGTGGGGGGGGGGGTGGGGGTTGGTGCAGGGGTGGAATTACGTAAATGCATATGCTAAGCTTTGCATGATAAGGTGACACTATATGGTCATAAAAATACAATAAAAATATACTTAAAGAAAATCTGGTCCCCTGATATTGCAAATGACTCCATCACAAAAATATACCTAAACACATATCTGGCAATCAAAAACAATGTTACCGGTTTCTGATTTTTTTAACATTTGTTTGCTATATAGAGGATATATGTGGCCAATTTTATGTGTAATATCTTGGGGTGACAACATCAGTAACACATCTAACACTTGGGATAAACATTTTACTTTTTATTAATTTTCATGAAAAATTTAAGAAATTTTGTAAATAAATTCATCAGAAAAATTAACAGACCTAGACACATTTATATTTGTGGTATTATATGAATCCTTATAGAGTTCTGTTGCCAATCAAAGCAGCACAATTTAAAAACAATCGAGCTTGTTGATTTAAGAATGAAAAGTTCACAGGTGTGTATGACCTCTACAGGGGATTACCTCCGGGAGCTCTCCTGAGAACTATAGTAATTAATCAAATAAAACAAAGTTATATATATAGTTGATAGACCTAAAGTAAACAACAACTGAAGTTTCAAGAAAATCTGTGCGTGGGCAGATTTGGAACTCCCCCTTTGAAATGTTTAAGCATTTAAACTTCAAGCGCCTGTGATCTTTCCGACATTATTCTTCAAGAGCATTTGCACAGGTTTACAACATTTTTTGGCAGTTTAATTTCAATCTGATTTGGCATTTACATGTTCAAGTGTTTACATCAGTGACCAGCCTTGTAGCCCGTTGTGTAAACTAAATATGGGAGAGTTAAGGATGGAGTTATTCTTGGTGATTGTTGCGACTTTAAGACACCAGTTTGCACAAAACATACATTTTTCTTCATGGCTCCCAGTGAAATCTGCCTTATAGTGCAGATTTTACTAAAAATCATAGAATAAATCAAGTTTTTTAACAGCAGTACATGCAATGTAGTTTGTATATTTCGTCGACAGTCGTATCAATCAAACTAGGATACCATCGACGGTCGTATTTCTAATAATCGACATCCGTATCCCGACATTTTTCAAAGGTCTATAAAAACTCCCAGAGTGCATGAATTTTGTCAAACCCACGTTGTTGTCGAAGTGTAAATGGTGGATAAAATATATATGGTGTTTTATTGCTTTCCTACTTTTCATAAAGCATTAGATTAATGAAATTCTGTGAAAACTGATTTTTTTCGAAAGAACCGGTATTTTATAGTGTTTTTCAGACTCACGACTCTCTATAAGTGAACAGACAATTAACAGCTTGTCTCTTTAAAACACCGACATCGTTTGTAAATGTTTAAACTAACGTTTTCGCCTCTCCAAGTGCATCAAAATCGAAGACCCCCTCTGTCGACATCCGTACTGCTCGGTCGAAAGCCGTATTTCTCGGTCGACAGCAGCTTTACACAGTACCGGCTCGGTCGACAACACAGTATAGAAAATGGTATTACCCCCGTGTTAATGTCCTTATGAGACAGTCACCACACAATCTGTTGTTGTATCAGAAATATGAAAAATATTGCAAATTTTCATCAGACAAAATGTGGGTTTGCAACATCTTAACAAGTCTGTGTAATGAACACCCCAATGAACCTGTACTTATATAGCAAAAACTAGGGTTTGCAGGGATAAATATTATTTTTCTTCTGCCTAGGTTTATTAAGACATGTGTTGGGGGTACTTGTTAGAACCACCACAATGAGGCAGCTCTAACAAGCACCCACCACCTATTTTTAACTCTTATCATGCTGTTCATGATAACCCCTATCTTTGGAAACAGTGTAGATCCAGATCAGATGGCTTCTGAAGAAGCCATCTGATCAGGATCTACACTGTTTGACATTAAGTTTATGGCTTTGTAAGAATAAATTACATCAAGTAATCCGATTGGTTCAATGTCAGAAATGGGTGTGGCTAAACTGAATATTCAGCAAGATAAGGGTTAACATAAAGAAGGATAATCATCGCCAAATTTTGTCCGAAAATTAACTATTTTGGAGATATGAAAGAATGTACTATGTCATATTGATGTGTTAACTTATGATAAAAGGAAAGGATCGTACCCCAGGGTGTGCATTTTTTTCTGAAATACTATGAAGCAATCAGCCCAGCAAAAGGATGTAACTGTTTTCAGTTTAGATATTGTTAGACTTCCATTTCTAACTTGTTTTCAGTGAGTGGTTTTTGTTAACTTAAGTATATTTTTACCCTTATACTGCTGAATAAATTAATTTAGTCATGCTTATTTCTGGCTATCAACCAATCAAATAAATTTATAGTGTTTGTTCAGTTCACAAACAGAATGTCAAAAAGTGTAGATCCTGATCCTTGAGAACCCATATGATCTGGATCAACAATGCGAAGATAGTTGTGTTCAAGGGGATAAGGGTTTACAGTATGTACTAGCCACATGCTTGTGCTTAGCTGTAGAGGCATATCCTACTTATCTCTTTTTTTCATATTCATAATTAAAAATATTTTCTGTGTGAACTTGGGCACACCGAGTGTCACTAGAGGCTGTGATAAAGGCCAACATTCCTAGATGATCATCAGGGAAATGAAAACACTTTCAAGCAATGGAATTCTCTCAAAAGTGTCTCTATTAACTGTTGGGTGTTTACTGTCTGAAGAGAAAATTCTTACTTTTATGAGTATACCTCACTTTTGTAGTGGCTGAGATTACCAGAAAGCAACTGGAAGTCACAAGATTTCCCCAGCCCCCCCCCCCCCACCCCACACACACACACCTGAAAAGAGACAGAAAAATATGTAAGGTGTGTCCTTTGTAGCCATTCCAATTAATTTCCATGACCACAAGAAGGGCATTTGTCAGTTTCTGGCACAAGAATGTGCACTGTACTGGTTACGACTTATGTATAGCCTGCCCAGCACAAATGGCAATTGATATGGCCAAATATGACCTAAATAGTGTGGGCCAGGCTGTCAAATGCCAAACAGATGGAAAAATAACACACACACAAA
This sequence comes from Lucinisca nassula, assembly GCA_963580285.1. Lineage (NCBI taxonomy): Eukaryota > Metazoa > Mollusca > Bivalvia > Lucinida > Lucinidae > Lucinisca > Lucinisca nassula. The sequence continues at coordinate 55,237,550 of OY757010.1, forward strand.
AAACATGAAGAAGGTAAGAGTTATTTGCCATAATGTTTTATCATTGTGTCATAATTACTGGTTTGCAATTTGCTGGATGTCCTAAAAAATTGTTTGTTTTCTTCACCAAAGCAAAACAAGGCCATGTTGAAAATTCATTCTGTCATGAATGTTTTTGCTTTAATTGATGGTTGAGTGTGTGAGAATCTTTTTAATTGTTAATTTCCAGACAGAATCATGATATGTTAACACACATGATCTGTCTGTTTTTTTTGCTGAAAATTTAACCGTTTCATTACGAAAACACGCCTATACAAATACATTGTAAATTTTACCGCCGATAAAACGAAAACTTTCAGATGAAAACTTATGATAGTTTTCCTATTTCTGTTCAAATACAGATTGTGGGTACACGTTAGAACCGCCTCATCGAGGCGGTTCTAAGGAGTACCTACAATCTATATTTTAGAGCAGAAATAAAAATAATACATACCCCTGTAAACCCCAGTTTTACTGTATAAAAGTGGGTTTAAGGGGATCAAAATTATTTAGGTGTGTTTGCATGATATATGCTCCGAGAACTATGAAATACCTAGAACAAATGGCATTGAATCTTTTTCTTTTTTCGTATTTTTCACAGAAAAGGCTTTACATATGATAATCTGCTTGGCAGATGATTTAAATGAAATGTCAATCCCTTTTTGCTCTTAAAAAATGAACAATTTATCATCTCTTGAAGGGTTAATCCTTGACCCATTTAGTACGGGAAACCCCTAAACGGGTACCCTGGCAAACAATGCAGGCCCAGATCAGACACTGCAGAACGCGGCGTCTGATCAGGGCCTACACTGTTTGCAAACAGTTCAGCCATTTTCCAAACAAATTTTGAAGAAAACACAACCTGACACCCCTGAATTTTGAAATGGACTCCTGCTGTGTATAAGGATGAAGATTCCAGTTTGTACAAAAAGGGTTAAAAGCCCCGGCCCATAGGGGCTTGAAGAAATATATGGGCTGCATGATGCTTCCACACAGAGCTGAATCCGGCCCGCACATTAGTACTTGTAAACCGCTTTGAGGATCTAAGCCTGTCCAGGAACCGCGGTGCGAGGCGGACTGTCCATGCTAATAAACCCTATTGGTTTCATTGGGCGACAGGGCTTGAGATGTCATTTCATCTCAGTGTCGGGGTAAAAGTCCCACAAAATTGGAAGCAACATCTCCAAAATGACTTTTACAGTGTTGACGGGGACGTTAAACCTCAAATCAAACAAACAAAACAAAAAGGGTTAAAGCACTGTGTAAATTATTAGAGCTGATGGCAGTTGTTTTTTTCATCCTGGAAAATAAGGCTTGACATTACATGTGAATCATCTGCTGGACAGATGATTCACATGAAAAATCAATAAATAGGAAAACAATATTAGCAAAGGACATCTGCATCTGTTGAGATTCCCAGTTATCGTCTGCTTTGTCATCTGCCGGTTACTTTAAAACTCATTTTTGCAAACAGTGTGAGCCCAGATCAGACTGCTCTAGCTGTCTGATCTGGGTTCACACTGTTTGCAAAAAGTGCGAACCCAGATCAGACTGCTCCTCTAGGAGCTGTCTGATCTGGGTTCTCACTGTTTGCCTGTATGTAAAACTATTTTAAAAAAGTTTTCAAGAAGATTCAGCAGAGGACTTAAGCAGAGGACATTTTCAGATGAATATTTTCTGGGCGTTTTAAGGGTTAAGCATTGTTGGTGTTCAGCTTATATTATACTGATTGATTTTTTTTTGTATTGACCATCATAATTCATGCCACACTAAAAAATAATCCTTCAAGGCTTTTGCAGCTGTTATGGCAATTTCTTGACACTTGTCTATTCCTATATTTATATTTAGAATACATATGGCAATACATTTTGGATTTTTTTTTATTTTTTTTTTTTACTTTTTCTGCATAAATAAAGAAAGCACTGTGTACCAAATTTACAGGCTTTATGGAAAAATATGGAAATCTAGTACTTCCATATCTATGGCAAAACTCTATATCTGGAGGGTATCCAGCATACAGGCTTTATGGAAACATAAAGAAATGTGTTCCTTCAATATCTATTGCAAACCTATATTATACTCTGGAGCTGTATATGTTCACAGTAACTATCGGGTCAGTCAGCGAAAACATTTTCTGAAATCTATTTCTTGTTTTTCAGCTTCGTCTTGCCGCCTACGACAGCTTCTACCCGACTAATAGGGCTTTTGCAACTGTGTATAATAACGTCACAAAAAATGACCAGCGACCAGAGTTCACTTCCTCGACGTATGAGACCTTTACTAATGAGTACACACAGCAGTTCACGGAAATATACCGGGTGGAAGCTAGGGATGCAGTGGGGTAAGTTTCTCATTTTAACTCTTATCCTGCTGAATATTTTAATCTGCCACACCCATTTCGGATTATCAACCAATAAGATTCCTTGATGCAATTAATTGCAACAAATTCACAATCTGGATGACAAACAGTGTAGATCCTGATCAGATGGCTTCTTCTGATCTGGATCTACATTGTTTGAAAGATAAGGCATATCCGGCTCAGCAGGACAAAGGTTAATGCCTCCAGAATGGCAAATTTGAACTGATACTTGGAGTGAGGCATCGCTACAACGTGACTGCAGACTCAGAATCACTGAAAAAATTTGCATTCTGATACCTAGGATGGCTGCCTCAATGAGGGGGTTAACAAGCACACAGAAATTAGAAAAGAAATATAACAAAATTATTTGAACAATGCTAGTGCTAGATATTGAGAAATTTGCTTTTTAGCACACTGGTGGGTTATCCTAATAAGTAAGTACGCAAATGCTTTGTTTAAGGGGAATGGGAACACCTTCAGGGTAGGCAACTCCTGCAAAAGTGTTTTTGCCCCCCATGTCAGTGAGGGTCAACTCTTAAAGGAAAGAATTTGCTCCTGAGGAGCAAATTCTTTCTTTTAAGGGTAGACCCCTTTTTCAGTGGCAAAGAGCTTGTAGAAAAGCGGACAGGAAGTCCCGAAAGTTGTCTCCCTTTGAAAAATGAGTGAAAAATGTGCCAGATGTTCCCATTCCTCTTAACAAGGGTTATACATTTAGCAATATGGCTTCTCTTCCATGAGGCCTTCACAACAGAGGAGATCCTTTAATCATTCGCCAGTGTTCAATTTTGTCGTTTCCACATGTAAAATAACGTAAACATAACCTAACATAACATAATTTTATTATAGTGACATGTGTATCATGATACACACAAAGCAGCAAAAGTATGTAACACCCGGCCGCATTGGGCCTATATGTCACTTAATTTACACATATGAAACAACTTTACACAGTATATATGCATTTTCAGATCAAATTTTCATTGCATGCTCGCAGAATTCAGACGGATGCTTCTTTAATGTCCATTATTAATTCCGTAATTTGAGGTTTTATGGCTACTGCTGGCCGTTACCGCCCGTCCGGTGCCTAGCGGCGCGCGACGACAGCCAACAGTCGTTGACATTTGGATTTTGTAAGTCTAGCGATATAGAAGTGATTTCCTCCTGATCATTGCACTGACTTTAAATCTTGCACATTCCTTTTCTTCATATCTCAAGACAATTTTAAGTTTTTCAAGATCTGGCATTGCATTAAAACCGGATTCTCTATTTTCCAACTTATTAACCCTTGTCCTGCTGAATATTCATATATGCCACACCCACTACCGATTATCAACCAATCAGATTACTTTATGCAAATTATTACAACAAATTCACAACCTGAATGACAAACAATGTAGATCCTGATCAGATGGCTTCTTCAGAAGCCACCTGATCTGGATCTACATTGTTTCAAAGAAAAGGCATATCCGGGTTCAGCAGGACAAGGGTTGATAAAGGGTATTCTGATATCATTGTATAATTGGCAATGGAATAAAAAGTAAAATATGTTTATTTATTACATCAGGATGATGTTGTCTACCGTATTGTGGACCCACTGGCACAAGAGTATTTCTTAATTGGCTCGAGAGATGGCAGACTTTACATCAAAAAACTGCTTGCAAGCAACCCAGGAATGATGCGATATGAGGTAAGCCATTAACCCTGAGGACACTAATCATGACACTTATCATCTGCTTTGTCATCTGCTGGTTACTTTGATCACCGGCCTCGGTAGCTCAGTCGGATGCGCGTCTGACTGGTGACCAGGAGGACGCGGGTTTGATACATGCCTGGGTTGGCAACATACTTTCATGGAGATTGATCATGAAATCTTTTCTACAGTCATTCTCTCCCTTCCGCTGATTCAAGAAGGGCAGTTGTCAGTTTCTGGCGAAAGCATGTGCACTAAACTGGTTAACCGCTCACATATAAACCTGCCTAGGAAAGTGTGAATTGGTAACGTGACCAGCTCAAAAATGACCTATATAGTGTTGACTGGGCTGTTAAACTCCAATACAAAAAAAAATCTGCTGGTTACTTTAAAAGTCATTGTTGCAAACAATATGAACCTAGATTAGACATTTCCTATAGGAGCAGTCCGATCAAGGCAAACAATGTGGGCCCAGATTAGACTGTTCCTATAGGAGCAGTCTGATCAGGTTCCACACTGTTTGCCTGTATGTGAAATATTTAAAAAAAAGTTTGCAAGAAGACGCAGCAGATGACATAAGCAGATCATAATTTTAGATGTAGTTTTTTGTGTCAACCCTAATCTTGCTGAATATTCAGTTTAGCCACACCCATTTCTGACTTTGAACCAATCAGATTACTGGATGTAATTTATTCCTACAAATTCATAGATTGAATGTCAAACAGTTTAGATCCTGATCAGATGGCTTCTTTAGAAGCCATCTGATCTTGATCTACACTGTTTGCAAAGATAGGGGTTGTCGTGAACAGCAAGATAAGGGTTAAAGATTAACATTTATCTAGTCAGCCCAGAACATTATAGCCATGTAATTGGGCACTGGGCTGTTAAACTGCAGATCAACAGCAACATAGAGTTTGGGTATATTGAGCAGTAGTGTAGAAGAGCCCCTCACTATGGTAAAGAAAAAAAAAACTGAGATAGTATGGACATGTCTGGGGCTTATCGGGGCTCACCAAGACAATACTCCATGGAACAGAAGCCAACTGATCTGGATCTCCTATGTTTGCAAAGGTCGGGGTTGTCGTGAACCTGGCTTTTATCCTGCTGCATATTTTAATTAGCCAGTCCCAGTTTGACTGTCAGCCAATCAAGTTACATGATACAATATTTTCTTTCAAATTCATGTACCGAATGACACATTATAGATCCTGATCAGAAGGGGTTGCCATGAACAGCAGTATAAGAGTTAAGAAAAGTTCAGCACAAAGTCCTAAACTATGCTTAATGTGATCTTTTTAATATCTTTTTTTCAGTTTGAAATAGAGGCCAGTGACTATCGACTATACTTTGGCAAGACAGCTAGAGCTACAATGATTGTGAATGTTGACCCAAATCAGTACCCTCAATTCACACGCCTCCCAACTCTCATCAGAGTTTCTGAGTTAGAGCCAGAGAATACAAATGTGTTCAAAGTAGAGGCCTTGGACAGTGATCTTCTACAAGGGGTATGTATCATTCAGCTTTCAAATAAGATGAAATGATTTCACAATTTGATCTACATTAACATTTTTAGCATTGCCATAAAACACAATTGCAACCATAACACCAAAATAATAAAAAAAAAAAATGATTTACCTCCTGAAATGATATTCAATGCAGCTGTCCCTGTTTTAAACCACTTACAGCTTTAAGCCTTTTTGTACCAAATGGAATCTTCCTCCTTGTATATCTCAGGAGTCCATTTCAAAATTTAGGGGTGACTGGTTGTTTTCTTCAAAATTTATTTGGAAAATGGCTGAACTTTTTGCAAACAGTGTAGGCCCTGATCAGACGCCGCGTTCTGTGGCATCTGATCTGGGCCTGCACTGTTTGCCAGGGTACCTGTTTTGGGGTTTCTGGTACCAAAAGGGTTAACGTTAAAAGTGTAATTTTCCCCAAAAGCAGTCAGCTGTGTAAAATCAAATATCAGCCAATGAAATGCGACATTACCTAGTGACAATGGCATTAGCTCTTTGAAGAGCTGTACCTCCTGAATCCGTTTACCGATTTTTATCGAACTTGCATTGTTACTGTTCTAGGGTAGGAGGAAACCACTGATTAGGTGTTAGTGGCATATGGCATTGATCTAATGTCTACCTTGTATTTCAATATTGCAGAGTACTCTGAAACACTTTGTGACTGGTTGGGGCCGAGGTCCTGGATTCTTTAATATTGACGACAATGGAAACATTTACGTGACCAATGACCTCATAAAGGGAAAGGATCTTGAATACATGGTAAGTTCATGAGAGCTTTAACCCCTTTCTTGCTGAATATTCAATTTAGCCACACCCATTTCTGACTCTGAACCAATCAGATTACTTGATGTAATTTATTCTTACAAATCCATAAACTGAATGTCAAACAGTGTCGATCCTGATCAGATGGATCTACACTGTTTCCAAAGATAGGGGTTGTCGTGAACAGCAAGATAAGGGTTAACAGCCAGTTTAGATCGGCAGAGCCAGATCAGAACCCACAAAATGTGGCTTCTGATCTAGGTCCACCGTTAACATTAGCAACAAAAATATACACACAAGATATAAAAACAAAAATAGAAAACCTTGATTTTATGGGCCTCCGTTGCCCAGTGGGTAAGGGCCCTCACTCTTAGTCATTAGGTGTCTCACGGCTGTGGTTGGAGCTTCGCTGCAATCACATGTGAGCGGTCATGTTCTGCATTGGAAGGTCTGGTGGTTCTTCTGCGGGTACTGTGACTGTTCAAATGTGGTAAGTGGTCTGTAAGACCACTTTTGAACAGTTCCAAAGGTTGTCTTAATAGAGGAAATTCTCTGAATAAGGATGTTATTTGACCAAAAACACCAAACATTCAGACGGGAAGTGCTTTGCCATGATGCAGATCTTACACTCAATTTAATTGGTCAATGTAATATTTGACTGGTATGTCATGGCAACAGCTGTTTAGTATTATGGCTGAATATGTCAAGAACATGTAGTAACATGTAGAAAATGTATTACACAAGTTGATACCTATATTTTAGAAATAATTCATTGATTGATTGAATGGTCTAAAAATAGTCTGATTATAATCAAAGTACTGACATTACTGGTGGGTTGATTGTTTTATAGCCCCACTTTTAAAAAGATGGGCTACACTAGATTTTCTGTGTCCTCTGATTCCGTCTTTCCACGATTCCGTGGCTGCAAAATTGAAATGCATTTTGCTTACACTACACTTTGTCTCTAAGACAAGTAAGGTGCAGTTGCAGAAAAGTGGCCAAGGGCCCATAATTCTTGAGTTATGTCCCTTGTTGAGAGTAGGCTGAACAGTGACCTCAACACGAAAATGCGCCCATATAATTTTAAACCCCCTAGAACCCCACTTTTATATAGAAAAACTTGGGTTTACAGCACAGAGGTAAACTTTATTTTTCTTATTTCTGCTCTAAAATATAGGTTGTGGGTACTCATTAGACCATGTACCCACAATGTATATTTTGAGGAGAAATAACAAAAATATCACAGTTTTTCATCTTATAATTTTAGTTTTATGGTTGTATTTGTATAGGTGTGTTTTCGTGATGCAGGCTAATATACCCTTTAATTCATGTTCTTTAAGCAGTGTCAACCCTGATCAGAACAGACCCAGTATTCTGCTGTCTGATCTGGGTCTACACTGTTAGCCACTGGCCTCTGACCCCACAAGGACAAGAACCGTGTGTCTATAAATCACCACTACCTGGATTTCATACAAATGCTATATCGTACAAAACCCAAAATATAAATGAAATTATTAATTGATTATCCTTTATTACACAAGGTCAACCAATATTCAAAAATCATAAACCATGTTTTTAATTGCGTCAATTAATAAAATTGTCATTAATCAAGTAATTTCGTATTGGACCTGTAACTGGGCCAATACGAAATTACTTGATTAATAACATTATATTACAGAGGACCCACGTTATAACGACAGTATTTGTTTCCTATAATTGTGCCGTTATAATTAATTTGCCGTTGTAAAGAATCCCAGTTTAAGAGTAAGATAGGTAATAAAAAGGTCTTTTCCTTATCATAACTCCAAGAAACAAATGTTATAGATATTTGTTAGAATCGCCTCGATGAGGCGAAACAAATTTTAAGATATTTGTTAGAATCGCCTCGCTGAGGCGATTCTAACAAATATCGATAACATTTGTTTCTTGGAGTATTAAATAACGAGAATCTTTCATGACTATGGATTCGATTTGGGCATTTCCAACCCGAGGGAAGCCGACGTCTCTCTGAATTGAGGCTAAGGCTTGAGCTAAGAAATTGTCATCATAACGAGTTTTGCCATTATAACAATGTAAGTATAAAGAGGGTTGACTGTATAATACATGTACCTAATTTCAGCTGAGGATAACGGTGTTTGACAGCCAGATTGTACACATGCAGAGCTCAGCTAATTTAACCATAGAAATGATCCATAATACCAGAGGACTGGTGCTTGATGAGAGACCATATCGACGTAACCATGAATGGAGAGTACAACGCGGGACAGTGCTAGGTCAAATACATGCCGTAGATGCTGATGGGGTAAGTTGTAATATGAAAACTGCTTTGTGTATTTTTATGTTGTCTTAACCCATAAAATACTAATTACAACAATTGTAGTCTGCTTTGTCATCTGCCAGTTACTTAAAATGTCATTTTGTGCAATCAGTGTGGACCCAGATCAGGAGCAGTCTGATCTGGGTCCACACTGTTTGCCTGTATGCAATAATATTTTTATAAAGTTTGCAAGAAGATTCAGCAGATGACATAAGCAGACGACATTTTCAGATAGATTTTCATGGCATCTTAAGGGTTAAAAGTGTCATGCACCTTTCCATCACTTGAACTAGTCCGTGAAATGAACACCCCCTAAACCCCACTTTATTCGGAGGAAACTGGGAGTTACGCGGGTAAACATTATTTTTCTTATTTCTGCTGCAAGACAAAGCTCAATGAGGGGGTTCTAACGAGCACCCACAATCGATGTTTGCAGTATAAATAAGAAAAATAACACTGATTTTTAATCAGAAAAATAGTCATTTTGGAGATTTAAAAAAATGCTTTATGTGGCACAAGTGTGTTATCGTAATGTATATTTCTTTGAATCCCAGTTCATCAAAGAGAGTGGTTGAAGCCTCTGTGGAGCAGTGGTTATGCTACTCGCCTCATTAACCAGGTGTCGTGGGTTTGATCACAGGCTTCTCCAGACTTTTGGATGAGTATTTAAATCAAGGTCCTATCTCTGTGTGACCTTAGCTGTTGGTGGGACGTAAAACTCAAATACACACCCAGTGAGGTGGTCATTGCAGGCACCAACAATTTGTGTGTTTGGTAAGATTAGGGAATCTGAAAATAGAGAATTAAAAGAAGTTTTCTCACACAAGGGTCAAGAATATCCCTTCTTTTGATAGTGTATGATTCCTTTTGTATCACACATGCATTATTAAACTGTAAACTTTAACACTTGAAACACCATGCAGAATTGTGAAGCCAACATTTGTTGTTTTTTTTCATATTTATTTTCACAGAAAATTAGGCTTGACATGCTGAATCATCTGCTGCACATGAATCAAGCCTTTTTTCTCTAAAATGTTTTTGAAAAGTAAGAATATAGGGATCAACCATGGTTTTTCATGCATTAATATTCGCCGGGTCCCGAGGAAGCTGTTGGAATATGAGGCCGCCAGGCCGAATGTTCAGATATCTTCCGAGGGATCCGGCAAATGTTAATGCAATGAAATAACCATGGATGATAGTTGTTCTTGCATAACTTACGATTCAGACAGCAAATTTTGACGAAAATGCCCAAAAGCTCCATATAAACTCTACAAATGTGACGGCAAACCAACATGGCAGCCCGATCAGAATGTTGTTTACAATGACGTTGTTACGCAGTAACCATCTGACATCATAGAACCCTAAAACGCTACGTTCAGGGCGATAACGTTACATCGCCAAACGTAAGGTAAACAAAGCAAGGCCCGTCTTGCGATATCAAAAGCTTAAAATCCACGTGAATTTCATGATTTGAACATGGTTTTGCTGTTTGAGCACGACTTTCGGACCATTTGACAATGGCTTCAAACAGCCATGCGCATAGATATTTATGCAAGAAAAGATATTCGAAAATATCATCTGCTGTTGTTGTAATATGATGTTATTAATCAAGTACAATGAAATTCCTAAATTAAGACCACCTTACGGACTGTTCAAAAGTGGTCTTTAAGACCACTTTTGAACAGTCCCAAAGGTGGTCTCTCATTTGGAGACACTGGCTGTAGACGAATCAAAGAAAGAATAACTGAAACCTTCTCCATAAGCTTTTTAAAGCAGATTAAGTTGTAATTTTTGGAGGTCTTATTAGGGTAATTTTACAATTCCGCTATTAAGACCACCTAAAATTAATACTAAACTTGTTTTTAAAAGCTAATTTGAGAAGGTTTCATTTATTCTTTCTTTCTTTGCATTTTCTACATCCAGTGTCTCCAAAGAAGAGACCACCTTTGGGACGGTTCCAAAGGCGGTCTTAATATAGGAATTGTACTGTAATTTCATATTGGCCCAGTTAACTGGGACAATACAGAATACTTGATCAATGGCAATTTTATTAACTGACACCATTAAAACATGATTATTGATTTTATGGTGACTTAGTATATAAATTCAGGAAAATATATAACCGCAATGTCTTCGTCACCCAATTTCGTAAAAGCCTTCTTCGATATAAAAAGATTGGGTACAACGTAAATGTTATGCGACAGACTGCATGCATGGCAGTTAACCCAATCACGGTTGACAACTTTGCTTCCCTCTTTAATTGCACGCCGGTGGGTAAGGCCTCAGACTCAATGACGATTCCATCGTAAAGGTTTTTCTTGGTTGGTACTTGATGCTCTGTCTCTAGTCTGGCCCATCGGAGTCTTACTGTTGGGTTTCTTTTGATCCAGCATCGGTGGTTTCTTGCCGTCGAGTCCTCACCGTTGTTTCATCTCTATGGTTGTTTGATGTTTGATGTTTGTGTTTACGGAGATGTTGGAGGCCTTCTTGCGGACTGAACAAATTATTTGTCTTAATCGCGACGGAAATAAGGGCGAGGGTTGTGGCCACATGAATCGATTTAAGCCCCCCCCCCCCCACCACCCCCCCCCCCCCCCCCCCCCCAGTGGAATTCGTTTCCGCTGACCGTTCCAATGCGGTTCTTCTGTCACGGTTTATTGTTGTTATGGTTTCTCTTTGGTTGTTTCTGTCGCTTATATTATTTTATTTTGGATAGGCTTTTGGCCATTTTGTGGGAAAATAACTGTCATTTTGGCTTTCCGCTATTTATGCTTCCATCAGGGTCTGTTGTTTTATGTTTGTGCTTCTTTCCCTTTGGTGTCTATGATAGGAGCTGTGGGATAATTGTATCGATTCCTGATCATTCCCTCTCTTCTACTTAGATCCTCTAAGCGGTTAACCATTACTCATGGTCGGTCGGAATCAGCTCTGTGTGGAAGCATCATGCAGCCCATTCATTTCTTCAAGCCCCAAGGGGTGGGGCCCGAGAAACACATCGTAGAGGTGGGTCTGACAAGTACCCACAATAATTGTTTTGAGCAGAAATAAGAATACGTTCAGCTAGCACAACCTGTCAACCCTAAATTTCAAAATGGACTCCTGCCATATATAAGGAGGAAGATTTCACTGGTACAAAAAGGGTTAAAATTATGTGTTAACCTTTTATGCTTTTCTTACAGGACGACACAGCAACAGCAGAACTAGCAACGGCTGAGGAGGAAGAGGAGGCCGAGGCCCGTAGACAACATGAGCGGGAAGAAGCAGAGGAAAGGAGGCGACAGGAGGCAGAGGCTAGACGACGAGAGGAAGAAGAGGAAATAAACAGAGAAGAGGACCGACTCAGACGTGTACGTATTTATGGTCTTTAGTCAAGTGAGAAGGGGTTAAGGATTTCCTCTGCAGATCTAGTGTGGTATTTGGTTCAAGAGTACATATAAATGTTGGGTGTGGCGGTTGAGAGGGGATAAATACATTAGTGTAGTATGTATGAACTGTTGGAAAGAGAGTTAACCTCTAGCATGCTGTTATTAACATCAACAGAAAACAATTGTAATTTTCTTGCAAACATTTAATGTTTCATTTGTCTGACACTTCATCAGCTTCTTTAGTTTATACAAATTTATTTTAGTTTTATTGCGATGAAAGCTTCAAGCTTATTTAATCGCTCTCGAACACTCATTCCAGGTTGGTAGGGTGACAATCTGGACCAAAAAAATGGGAACCAATACCCCCCGTATAACAAGACAAGTCATATACCAAAATGTTCGTCAGCATCCGTAGTATCTGAAACTGCCGGCATAAATTGGCATAAATGATGGCAAGCTGAGAAATTCAAGATGGCGTCCAAGATGGCCGCCATAGCTGTAAATTCCAGTTTTTCATAAAATATGAATATAAATACTACAAATCATCTTACAAACTTATTTTAATTCATTTTTCTGGTGTAGAAAGAAGATTTGTGCTAGAATATACATCATTTTTTTAGGTTTGACTTGAAAACCGGTGAAAAATGATATTTTATTGTTTTTGTGTCTAGTTTCATAGGTGGTACATAAAAGCAATTCTGATGTTTCAAAATTTAAACAGTTTTTACATATCTAATGTTTTATTTTAACTAAGACACTATTCTAAAATACATTTAACACTATTCTAAATACATTTATGGTTGGTTGTGACTTTTTTACCATCAATTTAGCCCCAGGATAACCCTACCCACTCAGTTTACCAGTAAAATTCATTCACATAAATGCTCACACACAAGGGATTTGTAGGCGTGTGCTTCATTTAAGACAATTAAGTAGTAGAGGACATTCACAATTATGCTTAGTTCTGTTTTCATATTGTCAGGAAAACATGCCCATATGTTTTTGACCCCCTTGAACCTCACTTTTATATAGAAAAACTAGGGTTTTCAGGGGTAAGCATTATTTTTCTAATTTATGCTTCAGGACATAGTTTGTCGTTGTTAGACAGCATCACCACGTTGAAAGGGTTCTAACGAGTCCCCGTAATCTATGTTTTGAACAGAAATAAGAAAAATATCATTTTTATCTGTATTTTTTTTTTTTTGGGGGGGGGGGGGGGGTGGGGGTGGGGGTGAGGGGGTGGTAGTTAAATCTACCAATGGATTTGAATTATGCGTGTTTTCGTAATGTTATGCATTTAGCCATTTGAAACACCACCTCTTTATAATACTGTTTTCTGAATCCAAGCACAAACCTCTTAGTTAAACAGTGTTATATGTGCAGTTTATATGTTACTTTTGGTCCTTTGAGATCAGCGTGAATATTCTGAGAAATCAGAAATAAATTATTGGTTTAGACTCATATTCTAGACAGGTTTTGAATTATTTCGACCCCATTTTGATTTATATCAGTCTTTGTATCGACTGCCTGTTCGAAATTCGCAAAATTGCAGTATGTTTCCTCTGGCTTTCTTTGCCGGATCATTACAGGGTCACTGATGAGGCTTTATTAGCCGAAACTACGTAGTATGACCCATCTTCTCTCATGAATGTTTTCATTGCTCTTAAAGGAACTCATTTTTGATTTTTATTTGCCTTCACTGCAGCTGGTGTTGTGCCGTGTGGCGGCGGTAAAACGTCTCCCCGTACATCTACCATAGTGCAGTTTATATGTTACTTTTGGTCCTTTGAGATCAGCGTGAATATTCTGAGAAATCAGAAATAAATTATTGGTTTAGACTCATATTCTAGACAGGTTTTGAATTATTTCGACCCCATTTTGATTTATATCAGTCTTTGTATCGACTGCCTGTTCGAAATTCGCAAAATTGCAGTATGTTTCCTCTGGCTTTCTTTGCCGGATCATTACAGGGTCACTGATGAGGCTTTATTAGCCGAAACTACGTAGTATGACCCATCTTCTCTCATGAATGTTTTCATTGCTCTTAAAGGAACTCATTTTTGATTTTTATATCCAAACAAAAAGGTAGAATAGTGTAAAATAACTTCCTTTACATGTTGTTTGTCATTTTTCCTATGCAATTAGCTTTGGGTTTGGGTTTTGAACAGTGTTATATAAAAAAATGTGTTATAAAATGATTGTGCTGTACTAATAGGCCATATGAGACTACAAGTACATGTTTTTAAAACTGTCATAGTCCTCGGTATAAACATGAGCTGGTATTGTAAACAAGTTTTTACAAATGTTAGTTTTTGTTTGTTTGTTTGTTTGAATCGGGGTTTAACGTCCCTGTCGACACTATTATGGTCATTTTTGAGACATTGCTTCCAAGTTCGTGGGATTTTACCCGACATCGAGATGAAATCTCAAGCCAATGAAACCAGAAGGCTTATATGCAATGGACGATCTGACATACACCGCTTTGCCTGGGCAGGTTTAGTCCTTCTTAAAAGCGGTTTACCAGTACTCGTGTGTGTTCAGATTCAGCTCTTCGTGGCAGCACCATGCAGCCCAGTCTATTTCTCCATGCCCCGATGGGCGGGGGCGACTAACAAATGTTAGTTTGCTTGTTTGTATTGGGTTTAACGGCCCAGTCAACACTATTTAAGTCATTTTTGAGCTTGTCAGTTTACTTATTCACACTTTTCCTGGACAGGCTAATACGTAAGTGATTAACAAGTACAGTGCATATTCTTTCGCCAGAAACTGACAACTGCCCTTCTTAAATCAGCGGAAGGGAGAGAATGACCGTAGAAAAGATTTCTTGATCAATCTCCACGAAAGAATGTTGCCGACACCGGCAGGTATCGAACCCGCGTCCTCCTGATCACCATTTAGGCGCTTACAAATGTAAGACCTATTCAAACATGCTTTACTACTTGCAAGCTTGAGTACAGTTATACTTTCTATGAGCAAATGCAGTCATCACTACACTGATCAGGCTATTTACAACCATATTAGTCAAAAGAGAGAGGCTGCTTGTATCTGTGTTATGAGCTGTGGAATGAATAACCCAGTTTCAGGATCAAGCATATGCCCTATGTCTATAGGGCTAGGCAAATTAATCTTAGATTTTATAGCTCCCCATCAAATCAGTAGCTGATATATACACCTGTATAAATGGAGCAAAATAAATATTAGTTGGTGGTATATGATAGGTCTAACTCTGGATTTTTGGAGCAACATTGTTGTCTAATGTGTTTGTCTGAACAGCAAACCTACAGAAAAGTTGCTGCTGCCTTAACTGGCCGTGAGACATTTGACTCAATACCAAGATCTTAAACCTAGTGAAGCTGTAAGTCTGATTTAGGCATTCTTCTTGTCTATACTATGTAAAGAAGAGCAGGTATCACGTCCTGTAAGGCAGTACAGACAGCATAATTGCCCTTTCATCTGGCTCTAGCTTCCTGAAAACAGTGTGAACTGGAATAACTGGTGCAGTCAGCATGAATACCCTTCCTGCCTGTCTTGAAGAATATGGTATCAACATTAAGCTGGCTAATGTGAAACAGAAGTAGAACGAAAAAATGGGTATATGGACTGACCAGAACAGCTGTGTTAACTCACAGAGAATCTGCAAACTGCAGGTACAAAATCATTCTACTATCGGCTTCTTCATAGTTGTATTCGAGTTAATGCTGAGCAGCAACAACCTCGCTGGATACTTTCAGAGGTTTGTTCTCAAAATAGAAGTAAAGCAATGATCAAGAATCGATAATTAATTTACACCACCCACCAATGACTCTAAAGGGAAAGAAATGCAAACATGAAGTAACTAGAACTTAATGGAAACAACAACAGAGGAAAGCCAAATGGACAGGTACTGTCCCACAAAATGGCAAACTGGCTATCCAGTTATATTATAGGAATCACCCACATTGAATTTATGAACAAGCCTTATAAGATGGTTTTTATCACGACCCATTACTGCTAAGTGTGCCATGCATAGTTGCAAGCTCTACCAAACACCATACCAATACACAGGCTTATAATAAGTCTATTAACAAGATGCTGGATTTATTTCACAATGACAGTTTTAAATTTATTGAACCGTTTTTCCTGACATTTGGACACATTACGATAACACACCCGTGCGGCATAGTGCATTTTTCACATCTCCAAAATGGCTACATTTTTGATGAATATCCTTGATATTTTTGTTGTAAATGTTCAAAACATAGGTTTTGGGTGCTCGTTAGAACCGCCTCATTGAGGCGGTTCTAACGAGTACCCACAACCTATGTCTTGGAGCAGAAATAAGAAAAAGAATGTTTACCCCCGTAAACCCCAGTTTTCTCTATATAAAGTGGGGTTTAGGGGGGTCTTCATTTCACGGACTTGTTCACGTGATGAATTTTGTCTGTTTGTTGTTTTGTTTGAAGTTTAACGTCCCCATCAACACTGTATAGGTCATTTTGGAGACGTTGATTCCGCTTTGTGGGACTTTTACCCGACATTGAGATGAAATGACATCTCAAGCTCTGTCGCCCACTGAAACCAATACAGCTTATAAGCATGGACGGTCCGACTCACACCGCTTTGCCTGGACAGGCTTAGATCCTCTAAGGGGTTTACCAATACTCATGTGTGGTCGGTTTCAGCTCTGCGTGGAAGCATCATGCAGCCCATCTATTTTTTCAAGCCCTGATGGGCGGGGGGCCGAAGACATTTGGACGATATAGCTACTGGAGATGAAGTTCCTCAAGAGTTAGAGGTTTGATAAGTTCCCATAAAATGAGTCAAAAGCCATTTGAGCCATTCATGCAGGACAGGCTCATACACATAGCTTGCTGGCCGTCCAAAGAACAATCTTATGAGCCTTTGCCTGGGTCAAAACTCCAGACTATGAGTGATAGCAGGTCAATGGCACAGGTGCCTGGGGAAACCAGTCTGAGGAAATGACTGCCACTGGTGAAGAGATATATGCTTTCTATACATCAATTCATTCATTCAAGTTCTTGTCTTTCAAAAATGCTCATGATCACGCGAGTTTGTTTACAGATGAAGAATGTATGGTGTCTACCAATAAGTCGGTCCTTGAAAAACTAGAAAGAATTGCTGGTTGTATAGTATTCGATCGACGGGATGTCTGTACTTAAAATGTTGCAGCATTCATCATGTCTCAAACTGACATATCAACAGATGGCTGCTATGTTTTGGTCTTACAGTCTTCTTACCGTTATTTGAGTAGCTACCATTCATGTCGGTTTTGACAGGAATGAGGCAAACAGTCTCAAATCACAGACCCAACAAAAGTGTGGAAATAATGTTTCTTCACATGCGCCTGTGTCTACGAGGAAAAATATAGTAACTGGTGATTAATAGATTCTTTCAAGCAGTAAAAGCAAGAACTTTTACTAGATACCTTAACGAATATTGCCATGAGCTTCTTAAGAAGAATGCTACTGTTGTTGGTGCAGGTTGACTTGAGAACAGGCTCTGAAGTTCCGCTGATAATGTTCCTTTTCAGCATGAACTTTATTCCAACCGTGAAGAAGCTGATAGTGGGGAGATTTGCAACTAGCCGTTGCAGGTTCTCTTGTTGTCAGTTCTGATACCGATGTTTTCTTTCTACTTGTGCATCACTTTAACCTGCTTCATGCTGATGACAGGCAGAAAAGGTATTCATGCTGACTGCACCAGGGATATTCCAGTTTACCCTGTTTTCAGGAAGCTAGAGCCAGATGAAAGGGCAACTATGCTGTCTGTATTGTCTTATGGGTTGTGATACCTGCTCTTCTTTACATAGTACAGGCACAGGTGTGCATATCAGCTACCTATTTGATGGGGAGCTATAAAACCTAAGATTAATTTGCCCAGCCCGGTAGACCTAGGGTATACAGAGTAAACCGCTTAGAGATTCTAAGCATGCCAAGGAAAAGTGGTGCGAGTTGGACCGTCCTTGCATATAAAACCTTTTGGTTTAAATGTGTGGCAGGGCTTGAGATGTAATTTCATCTCAATGTCGGGGAATGTCCCACAAAAAATTTGAAGCAATGTCTCCAAAATTCAAAATGACTGATACAGTGTTGACGGGGACGTTGTACCTCAAACTGAACAAAATATAACCTAGTTGTATAGCATATCCTCTTTATTACACGTTTTTATAACACAGTTTTGGATATAACACTTTATAACCCCCAAAACCTAGCCCGTTACCAAGCAAAAATGACAATGAAAGTCATTTTAGATCAATTTGATAAACACTATTTTGCTATTTTGTTTGGATGTAGCACTGCTTAATTAAGACGGTTAATGCTCAGATCCCGAAAACAGTGTTATAAAGAGGTGGTGTTTCCTAATGGCTGATCATAAAATACATAACTAAGCATTAGTTTCAATGCCCTCTTCTACTTGTGGTGTAAAATGAAATCCTCGCCTGCAAATCCCTTGAGTGTGAGTATTATGTAAATGAATTGTACTGGTAAACTGAGTGGGTGGGGTAATCCTGGGGCTAAATTTATGGTAAAAAAGTCATAACAAACCATAAATGTACTTGGGAATAGTGTAAAATGTATTTTAGAATAGTGTCTTAGTTGAAATAAAACAATAGATAAATAAAATCTGTTTAAAATTTTGAAACATCAGCATTGCCTTTATGTATCACCTATGAAACTAGACACAAAAACGATGAAATATCTTTTATTTCAACGGTTTTCAAGTAAAACCTAAAATATTGGTCAATATTCTAGCACAAATGGTCTTTTTATATCAGCAAAATAAATTAAAAAAAGTTTGTAAGATGATTTAGGGCAATATTATGTGAATGAATTATACTGGTAAACTGAATGGGTGGGGTAATCCTGGGGCTAAATTGATGGTAAAAAAGTCATAACCAACCATAAATGTATTTTAGAATAGTGTTAAATGTATTTTAGAATAGTGGCTGAGTTAAAATAAAACAAATAGATATGTAAAAACTGTTTAAATTTTGAATTGCTTTTATGTACCACCTATGAAACTAGACATCAACACAATAAAATATCATTTTTTTTTTTCACCGGTTTTCAAGTCAAACCTAAAAAGTTGATCTATATTCTAGCACAAATCTTCTTTCTTCACCAGAAAAATAAATTAAAATAAGTTTGTAAGATGATTTGTGGTATTTATATTCATATTTTACGAAAAACTGGAATGTACAGCTATGGTGGCCATCTTGGACGCCATCTTGGATTTCTCAGCTCGCCATCATTTATGCCAATTTATGCCGGCAGTTTCAGATAATACGGATGCTGACGAGCATTTTGGTATATGACATGTTTTGTTATACGGGGGGGGGGGGGGGGGGGGGTATGGGTTACTACCAAAGAAAAATGGACTTTTTGGCCCATTGTCACCCTACCAGGTGTTTTCACGCGCACGAGAGAGGCAGTGACTATTACACCACTGCTACCCATTTACACCTGGGTGGAGTGAGGCAGTGTCATTACGTGTCTTACCCTAGGACACACCTCGGTACCGGGTGCCGGATTCGAACGCACAACCTCTCAATCATGAGTCGAACGCGCTATCCACTGCGCTATCGAGGCTGACAGATTGTTTGAAAATAAAAAAACTAACACAAAAAAACAGCAAGGGATTGAAATTGCATTTAAACTGTACATTATACCCAATGAATTGTAAACCTTGGAAGGAAAGAAGATAAAAACAAAACAGTGTTTAAATTCAACAGGTTAAATTTAAAGTTGTGTTTACACTGTAGCCTTAAGCCATTGAATGCCAATCACGACAATTGCCCTCTGCTTTGACGTCTGCTGGTTACTTTAAAAGTCATTTTTAGCTCGGTTGTTTTCGAAGAATACGACGAGGTATTGTCATAGCTCGGCGTTTTTAGAAGAAAACGACGCGGTATTGTCATAGCTCTGGCGTCGTCGTCGTGCAAAAACTTGGATATTTTCGTCAGCGTCGTCGTCGTGCATTGGACATTTTGTAATATCTCTGTCATTACTGAACATATTTACTTGAAACTCGGACTAGTTGTTCATTCTGAAAAGGGGCTGCAGCCGAGCGTTGGCACCCGCATGCGGTGCTCTTGTTACAAATAGTGTGAACGCAAATCAGACAGCTCCTCTAGGAGCAGTCTGTTTTGAGTCCACACTGTTTGCCTGTTTGCAACAATATTCTTAAAACTTTTGCAAAAAAATAGCAGACGACATTTTCAGATTTAGTTTTTCTCGGTGTCTTAAGGGTTAATTGGAAAATTAAACAAGACTTACCTTCGAAGAAGGGAAGGTGCAGTTTGGTTGGAGCTATGAGACCCCTTTAGGGGCTCACAGAGAGATGCGCAACGTTTCAGCTTCAAGACTCTAAGATTCCAGAGACCGACAAGACGTTTCTTCTTGTATGACAAGGAAAAAGACCTTGCCCCTTTATGGAGAAACATACCCCATTAAAAACACGGGTTTGGGAGGGTGGGTGGGAGACCCTTAGGGAGTTTGTGATAAACGAAATTTCAACTCAACTGCACCTTCCTTTCTTCGAAGGTAAGTCTTGTTTAATTTTCCAATGTCGTTTCTCACATAACTCCTCAATGGGCATCACGGAGATTTTAGAGAGGTTTCTGCATAAACTAAATGAAACTGTACTTTTAACAAGGGAGATAACAAAATAAATGAATTACTACAATAAAATACTAAACAATTCTTTGTGCGCTTCCCTCTGTCAATGTGTCTAGAATTGCATCTTGGACAATTTTCTTCTTGCTAATGATGTGTTTGTTATAGAATTTAGCGAATACAGATGCTTTTGATCACCCTGCAGTTTTTATAATTGTTTCTAACGGGACCCCATGTAATTTTGCGCTTCAAGTAGTAGCTGTCCTAGTGCTATGAGGCTTGTACAAGAATCTTTACCTGCTTTTGCCATGGTGAGTTTTACCCATCTTGAAACAGTGCTTTTTGAAACTGCTTTGTGTGGTTTTATCGTGCTAATTAGCAATTTATTACCGACCCTCAAATCCTTCGTTCTTTCCAAATACTGAGAAAAAACCTTCACAATACACAAATTATCATCTTTTGGGTATGCTTTTAATTCAATCATGTCCGAGATGTTTCGTTTTAGCAGATGACGTGGAAAGACGGAAAGTTTGTCCATTGTAATGTGAATGTCCGAGATTTCTGTTAAATGTAGTGTCTGACAGCGTTGAGCTGTCAATAACTGAAACAACATGGATAGTTTACATGATAACAGATATAAGGTTGTTTCCTTCAATGTTTGTAAATAACACAACACTTTGTCCACTGACCAAGTGGAACATAACTTGGTAATGCTGGTCTTTCATTAAAGACCCCTTTCATAAACCTTGTTAGTTCTTCACATTGATTGATGTCTATATTGGAACACAACATTAGAAAGGTACTGACAGCTGATCGAGCTAGCCCCAATGACCGATATTGTAACCCTGTATGATATAGGTTGGTCAATAATTTTAATACGTCATTAATGTTGGGTCGAAGGGGGTTAACATTGCCTTCACAGAATTGGAACCATCTTCGAAGATATATTTTATATTGTTTTTTTCGTTGAGGACCGCCACGACTTGAGGATGATATCTCTGGTTTCAGTTGGTACGTCTTTTTTCGTAAGCGCTGCCCTGATATGGGACCCCCCCCCCCGGCTCATTTTTCCCGCAGGGGGTATTTTGTTTCCGGCTTGTGCGGCAGAAACAGAATTTTCTGTGCACTGGGTGCAAGTCCCGTTGATCAGGTGGATAAGAGACGGCCACCAGCTCTGTGTCGTCCAAGTTGGAGCTATGAGATTCGCTTCTGTGCCATCCTCTTCCACTTTTTGCAATATCCGTGGAATTAAGCTGAAAGGTGGAAAGATGAAAACCATCTCATTACACCATGTCATAGAAAATGCATATATTGCAAAAGCATGTGGGTCTGGCCTTCGTTACACATATTTATCTAGTTCAAAATTGAGCCTAGACGCAAACAAGTCTATGGAAATGTTTGGATGGAGATTTTGAATCTCTATGAAAATTTCAGGTTGTAAGACCATTCAGTGTCATCATTTTTTGCTCTCGATTCCTCATCTGCTTCGCGGTTCTTTTTACTCGGTACATGTGCTACAGTAAGATGAATATGTTTGTTAATGCACCGGAACCAAATTTCCCTTGCAATAGAATCAATTTCGGCCGTTTTCCCTCCGAATGTGTTGATATAAGCACTCACGTGAGAATGTGAAACATTTTTGCAGAAAGATCCTACACACAACTGACTTGCTTTGAGTTCAAGAATATCAATATGAGAGTTTGTTTAGTGAAAGACCATGCTCCCCCAGTTCTTACATTCTCAGTTGCATTGAAAGCACCCAAGCCCGTCTTTGCGAATGACACAAGATCCCATGTGAAACTTTTTTGTAACTTTTATCTGCGTGAAGAATCCACCATTCTATGACAAATGCACTTAGGAATGTTCATGAAACTATTGTAGTTGCCTTTGTGTTGTTTCAACTCAAACTCTTTGACTTTTTCAAGGGATTTATAAAACAGCGGTGCATATTCTACCCCTTGCTGGGTTACTACTAACTTGCCAATGAGTGAAGAAAAGTGTCTTATTTCCACTCTTTTCTGGCCTAAAATTTCTTTGCACAAGTTAATGATATCTTGTCACCTATCCGTTGGAAGTCCCATTGTCATTGTCACTGAACAGAGCAAGAACACGAGAAATATTATCTGTTGTATTTTAGAGAGAGAGAAAGAGACAGACAGACAGACAGAGACAGAGAGACAGAGAGAGAGACAGACAGAGACAGAGGGAGAGAGAGAGAGAGACAGAGAGAGAGAGAGGACAGACAGGCGGAGAGAGAGAGAGAGAGAGAGAGAGAGAGAGAGAGAGAGAGAGAGAGAGAGAGAGAGAGAGAGAGAGAGAGAGCAATGATGACGAACAGAAAACATTACAATACATCTAGAGAAATTTTTCGATTCTCTGTACTTGCCTTTTCCTGGCATCAATAATGACCATAATACACTCGTATTGGGAAGTTTTAGTTGCGCCTTGACTGGACCTATGGAAGATTTGTTATCTGAATGCAGACTTCTTTTGAGTTGGAAATAGAATGCTTTCTGCATTTTGTTGAGTCAACTTTATTAAGCAGGTTTTCTTTAGTGCATCTGCTGGCAGGTGTGCAACGGATATTCTTAACCCATTTGTACCGAATGGAATCTTCCTATTTATATATAGCAGGAGTCCATTTCAAAATTTAGGGGGGACAGGTTGTGTTACCTTCAAATATTGTGTTGGAAAAACTGATTTTTTGCAAGCAGTGGAGGCCCAGATCAGATGCCTCATTCTGCAGCGTCTGGTCTGGGCCTGCACTTTTTGCACAGTATCCCGTGTTTGGGATCCTGGTACAAAGTGGGTTAATGTTATAGTTTGTCTGTGAAAGGAATTATCTTCCTTTAGACCAAACTAAAGAACCGAATTTGAGTATATATTAAGGGGAATATTCACCATATCCCCCTCCCCACCACCGCATACTCAAATTCGGCTCTTTAGTTTGGTTGCTATGGCAACTTAGAAAAACTACATATGTGGGACAATCCTGTTGTAAATGCTTTGTAGATAAACAACAACAACAAATTTATAAAGGGAAGCAACTTCTGTTTTCTGGTGTTTGAATTCTTTCAGAACTGATGACTAGTTTGGAAGGAATGTACTACAGCACCCAGCAAAACCACAGCAGACAACATTATTACAGTAACACACCCATGTGACAAAGTGCATTTTCCACATCAAAATGGCTACTTTTTCTGATGAAAATCTGGGATATTTTTCTTATTTATACTGCAAACATAGGTTGTTGGTGCTCGTTAGAACCACCCCAATGAGGCGGTTCTAACGAGTACCCACATCCTATGTCTTGGAGCAGAAATAAGAGAAAAAATGTTTACTCCCGTACATCCCAGTTTTCTCTATATAAAGTGAGGTTTAGGGTGTTTTCATTTCATCGACTTGTTCTCGCAAGGTTTCGATTTTCTTAATTATTAGCCCTGGTCCTGCAGATTCAGAACATGCACAACCTTTTGGAAACAGTGTAGATACAGATCAGCTGGCTTCTTTTGAAGCCATCGGATCAGTATCTACACTGTTTGATATTCAGTTCGTGAATTCGTAGCAATAAATTACATGAAGTAATCTGATTGGTTGAAAATCAGACATGGATTTGGCAAAATTATTTTATTCGGCAAGATAAGAGTTAGTTTTCAGAGAAAGTCAAGCTTCAAATTTCATGTGAATTGTCTATGCATTACGAAAACACGCCTTTACAAATACATTGTGGACTTTCTTGCCGAAAAACGCAAAATTTCAGTTGAAAAATTGTGTTGTTTTTTCTTATTTCTGCTCAAAATATAGATTAAGGGTACTCGTTAGACCCGCCTCATCGAGGCGGTTCTAACGAATACCTACAATCTATATTTTAGAGCAGAAATAAGAATAATAAGGTTTACCCCTGTAAACCCCAGTTTTTCTATATAAAACTGGGGTTCAAGGGGGTAAAAATTATATAGGTGTGTTTTCGTGATGGTATCAAGCTAGGAAAATATTTCATATGATATATCAAGTCCTGTTTCCTCCAAGAAAGAGGAAATCAAAGCACTGAGAGCATGGTGGGTCGTTTGTCTCTGAGCATTACGATAGCACATCCGTGTGATATAGTGCATTTTTTCATACCTCAAAAAAGGTAATTTTATGGTGAAAAATTGTCATATTTTTCTTATTTATACTCTAAACATAGGTTTTGGGTGCTCGTTAGAACCGCCTCAGTGAGGCGGTTCTAACGAGTACCCACAACCTATGTATTGTAGCAGAGATAAGGAAAATGATGGTTACCCCCGTAAACCCCGGTTTTCTCTGTATAATGTGGGGTTCAGGGGTGTCTTTATTTCACGGACTTGTTCACGTGATGGTTTAGGCTGGAAAAATGGTTTTGATCTGATTAGGGATTTAGACTGTTTCGTTTAACCATTAAATTCATGTACAGTAAGCAAACATTGTATTTTGCAGCGTCTGATCTTGGTCTACACTGTCATGCCCAACCCATGATTCCAGCTCAGGTTCTATAGATAAAACTATTACGCATCATGCTGACCTCACTGCGATCAACACTGCTATTTTCTATAACTAAATTACCTGGATTTCCTACAAATCAGTGAGTCACATGGACTTTAGCACTGAAGAGTTTTTTGCTTTTTAACTTTAGGTTGATCGATAAAAAGTCAACCCCAAAATATTTTAAAATCCTACTACAGCTTAAATACATGCAGTGGTTTAAAATTTCAAACGTAGCTAGACTGTTGATGTAAGAGTTTGATGGATTGCTAGCTCATGGTGACTTAACTTCTAGGAGATTTATGTTAGCTCACCAGAGACGAAGGCTCCGGGGGAGCTTATAGGATAGGCTTTTGTCCGCGGTCGTTGTCGTCGTCGTCGTCGAAGTCGTCGTCGTGTGACGTCAACATTTTCAAACGACATCTCCTCTGAAGTCACTGGGCCGATTAAGCCCAAATTTTATCTGTAGCACCCTATGGCTTGGGGATTGAAAGCTTGTGTTCTTTTATGAAAATCAGCTCATTAGTTTGGTTGCTCTGGCAACTTATAGTTTCCATAGACTAATAATGGGGAAAATTGAAAAATGGAATTTATTGCCAAGCCTCTGCAGATATTATGACCAAGCTTTCATAGAAATGTTCGTTAGGCTATCTACCATCTGCCATATGATTTTAGGACTACTGCGCATTTCTGTTGGTTGTCATGGAAACCAAAATAAAAAAATAAATAAAAAAACAAATACTTTAAAATCTTCTCATCAGAAACTGTATGCTCTATAAAGCTGAGAGTTTACTGAAATATTCATCACATTTGCCTTTACAGGTTTTGTGTTTTTTATGAAATTCGGCTATCTATGGCAACTTAGATTTTCCATATACTTATATTGGGGAAAATTAAAAAATGGCATTAACGACCAAGCCTTTGCAGATATTTCGCCAAAACTTTCATAGAAGTGTTCCTTGAGTAAACTTGTGCATTTATGTCAACCTGGGGGTTCCGTAGGTTGTGCTAGGGCCAGGCCCCGCCTTCCACTTCATAAAATGCCTTATATCTCAGAAACCATACAGATTTTCACCCTTAAACCATATATATTCTTGTTTCTTATGATAAGATGCATAAAGTGCCACCAACCTGGGGGTCCCCCGGATGTGCCGGGGACATGCCCCACCCACTCCACTTCATAAAATGCCATTTATCTCAGAAACCATTGAGATCCCCACCCCTGAACCACATATATTCTTGTTCCCTATGATAAGACGCACTCACGCAACTTGAGCGTCCCCCCTGGATGTGCCGGTGCCATGCCCTTCACCCCCTCCCCCATTTCATAAAAGGCCCAATATCCCATAAACCTTACAGATCCCCACCCTAAACCATACATATTATTGTTCCTTATGATAAGATGCATTCAGTGACACCAACCGTGGCTGGGGGGGGGGGGGGCACCCGGGATGTGCCGGGGCCATGCCCAACCCCCTCCACTTCATAAAAGGCCAAATATTCCAGAAACCTTACAGATCCCCACCCCTAAACCATATATATTCTTGTTCCTTATGATAAGATGCATTAAGTGACACCAACTTAGGGGTCCCCCTCAGATGTGCCGAGGACATGCCCCACACTCTCCACTTCATAAAATGCCATTTATCTCAGAAGCCATTTAGATCCCCACTCCTAACCCATATATATTATTGTTCCTTATGATAAGACGCACTCAGTTACACCAACCTGGGGGTCCCCCTGGATGTGCTGGGGCCATGCCCCACCCATTTCATAAAAGGCCCAATATCCCAGAAACCTCACGATGAAGGTAACCCATGTACACTGTAGCAGTATGAGGGTGCGCATTATCCTGCATCAGAATGAAATTGTCACCGATTGCCCCAGCGAAAGGCCTCACAATAGGCTCTAGAAGTTCATCTCGATACCGTAATGCAGTCAATGTACCTCCGTTTATCACATACAAGTCCGTACGGCCTTCATAAGAAATTCCACCCCACACCATCACTGACCCATATCGCCGTGCACGATATTGCCTGGTGAGAATAGGCCCTCTTGCCGGACGTCTGACCCTCAAATCACCTTCATGTAACCTGTTACGTATAGTTTGATCGGATATTCTTTGACCAATTGCATGCTAGAAATCGATTTGTAGCCTTCTGGTCGTGTACTGCCGATTTCGTAGCGCTAGATTCGAAGATATTGATCTTCCCTTTGTGACCTCATGCGGTGTGGGACTTGCCCTTCTCGTCTAGGAAACTCGTCAAACTCGTCAACCATAGCCTGGCAACAACACTTCTCGATACATCATAGCGTTAGGCAACGATTCTTTGGGTGTACCCACTTTCAAGGAAAGCGACTTCAAACTCTTCCAAGAATCGCCTAACACCATATGAAGTCACAATGAAGCCCAAAATAACGCGTAACCGAAGGATTGACATGTTTCTGACTCAAACTCAAATTTTGAACAGATCGCCGCACACCGAATTTCTGCCGTTTTATAGGGGTATCCATGCTGTAGTTCACATTCTTGCGTTGCACGTGAACCTTGCTTCTTGAAGTTTGCATAAACATTGTATAGAGATGTCACTTTAAAAATAGTGTAAGTAAGTAAGTAAGTAAGTAAGTAAAGTAAGTGCCGTTCCTTGAGTTTAGTGTTTGCCATGCGGTATACTATACAGGCCTTAAAAATTTGCTGTTTTGAGCAGTGTATATCTGAGCTATCAAAATTCGATTGTATTTGGCTTCAAGCACACAACGGTAACACATACGTGTGACAACACAAACGTGTGACATAGTGCATTCTATGATGTCTCCAAAATACCTACTTTTAAGATGAAAATTGGTGACATTTGTCTTATTTAGGCACCAAACATGTGCTGTAGGTGCTCGTTAGAATCGCCTTATTTACGTATGTCTTGGAGTAGACATAAGAAAAATAGGGTATACTCCTGTAAACCCTAGTTTTCCATATATAAACTGGGGTTTATATCGGAGTCTAATTGTTGGTTTTCATTTGCTCCAGCATTTTAGTGTTTTCTTGCTGTCGAGTCCTCACCGTTGTTTCATCTCTGTGGTTGTTAGATTTTTTGTGTTCACGGAGATATTGCACTGATGAGTTAGGAGGCCATCATGCGGACTGAACAAATAATTTGTTTAAATCGCGACGGAAGTAAGGGCGAGGATTGTGGCCACGTAAAATCGATTTAAGCCCGCAAGTGGAATTCGTTCCACTGACCATTCCAAGGCGGTTCTTCAATCGCGGTTTAGGTTTTGTTATGGTTTGTCTTTGAGTGTTTGTACCGCTTATATTAGTTTGTTTTGGATAGCCAATTTGGCCATTTAGAGGGGAAAGTAACTGTCCTTTTGTCTTTCCGCTATTGATGTTTCAATTGGGTCTGTTGTTTCGCGTTTGTGTTTCTTTCCCTTTGGTGTCTCTGATTGGAGTTGTGGGTTAATTGTGTCGATTCCTGATCATTGCCTTCACTTCTATTTTAGAGGGGTTTTCATTTCACGGACTTGATAAAATGGGCCCCGTCAAGTGATTTTGGTACTTATCGCCTATGCGAGCAGCGAAGGTTCAGGCGAGCCTGCGCATTCGCGCAGTCTCGCCAGAACCTTCGCTGCTCGCTCATACAAGCAGTGAATCACGAGGAACCTTCAGACAGTAAGACATATCCCTTGCCCCTCTGAATCGCTGGGCATGCGCAGTTAAAATTTGTCATGACGGAATGCTCGAAGACACAAATTCGCTTGGTCGGTGGTCGAGACAATGTTTTATAAAAATTTATTATATGACGTTGCGTCCGAGAGTGAAATAACGTCATGTAATAAATTTGATAATGGATTAAATATGCAAATTAGTTAGATACTCCCCGTTACGTTAAATTTGCGACGTTTTTAATGACGTCGCATATACTAATGGCGGAATATTGACAGTTTTGTTAAACGATCATGAATAAAATGCGTTCAAAATGTTATATGATTTAATAAACTGGTTGAGGAAAAGAGATACAATGCTCGTCAAGACTCGCATTTTATCCCTTTTCCTAAACTCGTTTAATAAATTCATGAATACATGAATGCTCATGTAAGATCCTCTATATATTCTCATTGCAGGTACATACAGTTATTAATGACGAGGCTGACTGATGACAAGAAAAGATCTGTCCTGTATTGCCGGACAATTTGAACACTTGAGATGAAAATAAAGCATTCTGAAATCGTTTTAATTGTACCTTATCAGATACCAGTCTCAGTACGAAAAAATACCTGTATCTATTTTCATATCTTTACAAAAAGCATTTTGCAGATGACATTTTTGGGTCGATTGTTTGTCGGTTCTACAACGGTAATCTGTTAAATAGTTATTGATCTAAAACCTCTCCTGGCCAGGAAGTCTGATTTGCAGCCTCTCCACTTTCATCCAGTACTCTTCTTCAGTAGTTGTGGAATGTTGTTGTATTTCCATTTTGGAAGATTCTTTCGGTGGAAGACAGAACATAGATTCTTGAACCAAGTCATACTGGAAGCTTATGGAGAGAACTTAGAAACAGAAGTAATTAACCTGCTTAAACCTTAGCCTCACTATGACGCCCAAGTTTGCTAATCTTCTGGTGTCCAACTGATATTGACTTTCAGTTGGACAAGACCTGCTGCAAGGCCAAGACCTGCTGGCCTTGCAGCAGGTAAGGGTAGGGGGTGGTGGTAATGTTGTCATTTCTTCTGTTTCTTTACTTCCATTCATTATCCTCTGTCCCTCACTTTCATAGCATCTCTCTTTTCTCCCTCAACATAACAGCCTCGTGCAACGTAATGATTTTTTTCACAGCTCCAAAATGGCTACTTTTCTTATGAAAATCCGTGACAGTTTTCTTATTTATACTGCAAACATAGGTTGTGGGTGCTCGTTATAACCGCCTCATTAAGGCGGTTGAAACGAGTACCCACAACCTATGTCCTCATAAAGGCGGTTGAAACGAGTACCCACAACCTATGTCTGGGAACAGAAATAAGAAAATTAATGTATACACCCTATAAACCCTAGTTTTTTTCTATATAAAGTAGGGTTTAGTGGGTGTTCATTTCACAGACTTGTTCACGTGATGACTTTTTCAGGGAGTCGACACAAAATGGCCTACAATGTCTAACGTGTCGTTAACCCTTTACCACTAAGGGATTTTGTGAATTTCGCTGATTTTCACGGTGTTGCACCTGACAGCAACTTCAACTAGCCATTGTTTCATAATGAATGTTTTTTTTTTTTACACATAACACGGTATGAGTATTCATTGGGCAGTAGCCTTTAAAATGCAACCTTTCGTGACTTGAACATTGTTGTCATGGTAATAAGGGGGCATCTCTAAGTTGGCAAACAGTGTGTTTTCACATGAATTTTTGACCACATTTTAATCTTCACACAGCTTTCAAGGCAACAATTAAGGTGTTTGGCACTGGCCATTTTCACTGTTTGCAGCATGTTTTATCAGCATCAATTGTCAGGCATTTTTTACCCCAGACACCCTCAGATATAAATTTTAGCGGCCGGTTGAGCCATACACCCAAAATTTTTCGGGATGTGAGGGGGGAGGGCGTTGCCCCCCTTCAATCCCCCCCCATGATATTTTAGTGGGGAGGCTCGCGAAAAAACAGGTCACTTTTTTGCCCAACAAATCCTAAAGCAAAAATAACTATCCAGGGGTAGAAATGCATATTTTAGGGGCTTCTTGGGCTTAAAATTGGGAGGGGGGGGGGGGTGGTGCAGACACGTAAAACACGTATCTGAGTGGGAAAGGGTTAACTGAAATCTTGGAACATACTGAATTTTGGTCATAAATTCATTAATTATATCTGAAATATTGTTTCTTGCAATAAAATGATGAAAAAACATTATTTTGGTCAGTCGGGATTTTCTTCATTAACTGAAATCTGGGAACATACTGAATTTTAGTCTAAAATGCATTAATTATATCTGAAATATTGTTTCTTGCAATAAAATGATGAAAAACATTATTTTGGTCAGTCGGGATTTTCTTCATTAACTGAAATCTCGGAACATACTGAATTTTAGTCTAAAATGCATTAATTATATCTGAAATATTGTTTTTTGCAATAAAATGATAAAAAACATTATTTTGGTCAGTCGGGATTTTCTTCATTTAACCCTTTATCACTCAGGGATTTTGTGAATTTCGCTGATTGTTACAGTGTTGCACCTGACAGCAACTTCAACTAGCATTGTTTCATAATGGATGGTCTGTTTTACACCAAACTCGGTATGAATGTCCATTGGGCAGTCGCCTTACAAATGCAACCTTTCATGACTTGATCATTGTTGTCATGGTAAAGAGGGGGCATCTCAAATTCGGCAAAAAGTGTGTTTTCACATGAATTTTTGACCACATTTTAATCTTCACACAGCTGTCAAGGCAAAAATTAAGGTGTTTGACACTGGCCATTTTCACTGTTTGCAGCATGTTTTATCAGCATAAATTTTCAGGCATTTTTGACCCCAGACACCCTCAGATATAAATTTTAGCGGCCGGTTGGGCCATACACCCCCCCCCCCCAGAATATTTTTAGTGGGGAGGCGCGCGAAAAAACAGGTCACTTTTTTGCCCAACAAATCCTATGGCAAACATTACTATCCAGGGGTAGAAATGCATATTTTAGGGGCTTCTGGGGCTTAAAATTGGGGTGTGGGGGGTGCAGACACGTAAAAACACGTATCTGAGTAGGAAAGGGTTAAATGCAAATTCTAACACTGGTTGCCTACATAGCCATTGGTTAAATCCAGTGATATATTGAATGACAAATCACTAGGCAAAAACACGTAACGCAAAGAGCCGCCGTTTTATGATGTTTTGCGACGTCATTGATCGTTTACTTGACGTAAGACTGAGTAACGACTTTTTCACGCATTCAAGTACGTTACCAAAATAGGTAACTGCATGTGTTACAGTCAACATATTGGCGGGATTTCTTCAAGCAATGGCGGAATGTTGAGAGAATATGAAGGAAACAACATTATTTAGTCGACTACGCGCTCGTGATTTGATGTGCCTTACAACTAACACCCAAATAGTGATATATTACTCAACAAATCACTGCTGGGGCTGATCTGTTTCCTAAACAATCAATTCCTACAGTCTTCGAAATAAACATACAACATTATAGCAGATACCAGACCTAGGAATCTCGTATACGATCTAACAATATCAAAGGTATTCTTTCTAAACATTCAGTGGCCCTAAAAACTGCCGTTGTGCCTGGAGAACCACCAGAATATCAATTTTGTGCTGTCACGTTTAAAAGACTCATCGTCAGTGTCAGGGTAAGTGTGCTACTTTCCTACGTGCCTTAGCCCTTTTTGTACCAAATGGAATCTTCCTCCTTATATACAGCAGAACATTTCAAAATTTAGGGGTGTCAGGTTGTGTTTTCTTCAAAATTTTATCGAAAATTGACTAAACTTTTTGCAAACAGTGTAGGCCCTTATCAGACGCCGCGTCTGATCTGGGCCTGCGCTGTTTGCAAACTATCCGTTTTAGGGTTTCCGGTACAAAATGGGTTGGGTTAGTATGCAGTAGTACTTACCCCATTCAAGATATGTTGATGCACCACACTAACTACATGCAGCGGATCCATTGCCATGAAATATGATACCATTGACATAGGAACCAATCAAATTGGCTGAATAAATAACGAATCATAAGCATCTTCAGAGAATTCAATCGTTTTAGTGTGGAAAGGGTGTTCCATGGGTTTCTACCCTCTTCGAAACAAGCGTTAAACATCATTACAAATAACAGGCATAGAAATCTCGTCTATGAGCTAACACAATTATTATTAATTCTTTCAAAAAATTTGGTTGTGCTGATAAGGGTCGTGTTTTTTTTTTTTTTTTTTTTTTTTTTTTTTTTGTTTATTCAACTGACAGAGGAACCGGCCCCGATAGCGCCCTTTGACAGAATCTGGGATAGGCTCATCCAAGATGTTTTGATAGAGAGTCGAATTATCATCAGATACCCTCTGTATGAATTCATCCATAGCTAACCTTCATATATCCATGGATTGAATATTTCTCTAAGTGAAAATTGCTCCACTATAGATACATTCATATATCTGTGTGCTGGTCTTCTCTTCATATACGAGGACTGTTCAAATATGAATGCAAGTAGAACGTTTTCTCATGCACTAATGCGAAAATCACCAAGAAATAAATATCGCAGCGTAGAAAAACATTTTACCTATACATTGATAACAAACCTGTTAAAATCCGTCCACTTTAGCCATGTATATCGTTCGATAAACACTGTCTACTCTTGTATTCTAATACAAAACATGGTTGGAAGAAGGCCAGAGTACGCCGTTGAAATACCGTCCTATATTAAGAATCGTTGTATTCTTGGTACACGGTGCAAAGTCATTTTTGATGAAATATGTTCGGTTAATGGGCATAATGAAATGTCTTTTCCGACAGTTTTTCGTTGGTGTAAGAAATTCAGCTGTGGGCTAGGCTAAACAGAAGATGCACCACATGATCTTCGGCCGAAAAGAGCAACATCTGCAAAGATGGTTGCTAGAGTGAAAGAAATAGTTGCTACCGATGCACGATACACCACTAGGCAAATAGCTAGTATAGTTGGCATCTAATTAGGAGCAGCACATACAATTCGGAAACGGGTTTTGAAAATGAGAAAGATCTGTGCTATATGGATTCCCCATCTGTTGACAGATGAGCAGAAAAAGACACGCGTTCAGTGCGCCAAGAAGTTGCTTAAACAGTTTCCAAATTACAATGCACGGTCTTTCGCTAATGTCGTCCCAGGTGACGAGACATGGGTTACTTTTTTGAGCCAAAACGAAAGATTCAGAACAAAATATTGGCAACAAATTATTGCAAAAGACCATGCATTGCAAAGCGGACCATGAGCGTCAAGAAGGTAATGTATGCCATATTATTTTCAAATCAGGGCCCTGCTATTCAGGTTGCTGTGCCTAAAGGCATATCTGTAAATGAGAAGTTTTACAAGAATAAAGTTCTTCCAAAATTGAAGAAATATTTCAAAGAACGAAGACCCGCAACTGGTTTGGCCAATGTCAGATTGCTACATTACAATGCGTCATCGCACAAGGCGTTCATTGTGCAAGGCTATCTTAAGCAGGAAAAGGTTGTTGAACTCCCTCTTCCCCCGTATTCCCATGACCTTGCCCCGTGTGACTTTTTTTGTTCCCGCGGCTGAAAAAAATACCTTTCTGGTCGAAAATTTGTACAGCGCAAACACCTCGGTTCTGCAATATTCCAGTGCCTTCATAGTATACCTCAAAGACTACCAAAATGCATTCAATGATTGGATCAGAAGACTGAAAGTTTGTATATCTGTTCAAGGGGAATAATTTGAGGGGACAAAATAAATTTTTCATCGAAATCTATCACGAATCATTTTTAATATGACTGGGTGTAGTATCATGTAATGTGTCTGGGACATGATACTTCAGTGAGGCAGCACTATAAAAGTGACAGAAACGTCTTCCACATGCAGGACACCGAACTGCCCAGGACGAATACACAATCCTGGAACCAGTTGATAGACAGAACGGAGGCTCTGTGGCTTCGTGGCTCCAAACTTCTGTCTGTGTTACAGCATTATCAGAGAACACAGTCAACGCCACCTTTAAGTCCCCATAACTCAGCTACTGAACAGGTCATCCCCACATCATGAAAGCACAGCAGCATAATTTTAATCCCATTTAACCCTATTTTTATCATGTAAAAAGTATTCATATAGGCGTCTTTTCGTAGTAATGAGCCAATTTGACTGCCTTCTTTGTCATCTTCATCATCTTCACCAGGTTGTCGAGCGAGGAAATTAACCCATTGGCTTCTCTCCTGACAAGATGACATCAAACGAGACCATTATATACCCCACTCCACTCTTCAGTTACTCTGTCGTTTCCTCCAAAGCATTAAGGTATGCTTTGCTATTGTGGGTCATCTTGGAATCGCACCAGTAACACAATAAAAATAGAAGTGGAGGCAATGATCAGGAATCGAAACAATTAACCCACAGCTTCCATCAGAGACACCAAAGGGAAAGAAAAACAAACATGAAACAACAGACCCCAAATGGAAACATCAACAGCGGAAAGCCAAAAGGACAGTTACTTTCCCACATTTGTAGGTCATTGCAACTATATTTATTCAGTGAACACGGACGCTGAAGAAAACAGTTTATTGCAAGTAGGTCAGTCCCTCTCCGGAGTATAGAAAGGGCATGCCCTACTCCAGAGTGCTTAAAAACAACGGAAAGGTCTAACTTAAGGAAATCAATGACCTTAATTAAAGAAGAATAGAGCACATCGTCCTCAACAACCATCTTCTCTGGAAATAATTGCTATCAGGATTGCAATCTACTTCAATATTATCGCAAGTGTATACGCAGCCTTCATTAACAACACCAGACTACTGGACTTGGAGCTGCTACCAAACCCATTCGGAAAACCAATTAAGATCTAAGCTAGATATTTAAAAGCAAAACAACCCTTTTCAGGACTACCAAACAGTTTAGAAAGAATAATCATAATGGTGTAGTTATTTCTCATTGAGAGTTGTATCCTGACACTTTAGCTCAGTAATCAGAGCGCTTGCCTCGTAAGCAGGAGGTTGTAGGTTCGAATTTTTATTCGTGTCAAAGTATTATTTCACACAAGAGACTTTTTTTTCAAAATTAGCTTGAAGAAAAAAAAATACTACGAATTTCAGAGACTAAGTTATTTCAAGATTAGATAAATACAAAAATAAAAACATTCTGGTACCTGGTACCCATAAATTTCAGGTACCCAGAATTTTCTTGTCCCTTAAAACTTTGAAAAGTCTTGTTTTAGCTTGAAAAGTAGAAGTAAAACAAAGATCAGGAATTGATACAATTAACTTACTCCATCCATAAAAGACACCAAAGGGAAAGAAACACAAACACTAAGCGACCAGACCATAATGGAAACCTAAACAAAGGAAGGCCATATGGACAGTTACTTTCCCACAAAATGGCCATATGGCCATCCAAAATTAAAAGAAACAAGTGATACACACAGTAAGTAACAAACAACAACATAAATAAATCGCCACAGAAGAGCCGCCTTGGAACGGTCAGTGGAAGATTTCCACTGGGGGGCTTAAATCGATTTTACGTGGCCACAATCCTCGCCCTTACTTCCGTCGCGATTTAGACAAAAAATTTGTTCAGTCCACATGAAGGCCTCCTAACTCATCAGTGCAACATCTCCGTGAACACAGAAATCAAAGAACCACAGAGGTGAGACAACGGTGAGGACTCGACAGCAAGAAACCACTGAAATGCTGGAGCAAAAGAAAACGAAAACTGAAACTTTTGAGTACCTGGTCCCCAGAATCTTCAGAAACCAGGTACTCAGTCACTGAAAACTTATAGGTATCCACCTAGTCACTGAAAATATGCAAGCTCCAGAGACTAAGTTATTTTCATAGAAGATGCCAAAAACTTCTGTAAATTTATCATGCGTTCATAGATAAATATAACAAACATATCAAAATCACCTTAAATGATCAAATTCCTTATTTTCGAATTGTATCTATTTTCGGATAAACTTAATTAAAGGAAACGCCCGAAAAGTACCAAAAAGGGAAACAATATTATTTACTTCTAGCTTGGATTAAAGAAATATAAACATTGAATCTTATATTTGTTAACATCGATGTATGTGTATATTAAAATGATAAAGAAAAAATGCGAATTTTTATTTTTCATTAATTCCAGCTAGCAGTCAACAAAACTGTCTTCACTTTTGGTCCTTGACGGTCAATTAAGTCATTTTAAAAATAAAAGAAAATAGAAACAACTAGAAAATGAGAAAATTCATGATGGGTGGCTTACTTAATTTTATTTCATTTTCCTTTTATATCGAAGAATGATTTTACGAAATCGGGTGCTCAAGTCATTGCGGTTGTATATATTTCTGAATTTATATACTAAGTCACCATAAAATTCGGGTTCCGATAGTCCTTGTTGCAGAAAAAATTTAAGTCCGTTATTGAATTTTGAAATTAAATCAGAATGACGTCTATAAAATTGTGAAAAGACTTAGCGTAGTTTATGGTTCCGATAACCCTAATTTAGCGGTTTTGCACTTAACAATTTATTACGAGTGTTGAAGTCAGTTTCATGACAATACACTCTGGAAAATCGAATCGATTGCGAAATATAAACGCAAAAGGATGGCGCACGAGGAACATCACCATCCAAAAAAGGAAAGTTACAATTTTGCGTAGACAGTATGAGGTTTGTGTTAAATGAAAAATTGTATTTTGCTTTGAAAGATTGCACGAATCATCTACGTTCAAACGTAACCCAAAATTTGCACCTAACTTATAGCAAAACGTTGGTATTAAAATGTAACAAAAATAACAAAAATAAGAAATTCGGGACTTTTCGCATCTAAATAAGTGGTGTTGGCATTCATACCTGTCAATTTTTTCTGAATCATTACATATTTTGGGTCGAGTATAAAAAATAGAAATGAAGGCAATGATCAGGAATCGATACAATTAACCCACAGCTCCCACCAGAGACACCAAAGGGAAAGAAACACAAACATGAAACAACAGAGCGTAATGGAAACATCAATAGCGGAAAGCCAAAAGGACAGTTACTTTCACACAAAATGGTGATTTGGATTTCCAAAACAGGACAACATAAACGATACAAACAATCAAAGACAAACCATAACAAAAATAAACCGCGAGAGAATAACCGCCTTGGAACGGTCAGTGAAACGAATTCCACTGTGGGGGGGGGGGGCGGTCTTAAATCGATTTCACGTGGCCACAATCCTCGCCCTTACTTCCTGTGAGATTTTGGCAAAGTATTTGATCAGTCCGCATGAAGGCCTCCCATCCAATCAGTGCAACATCTCCGTGAACACAAAAAAATTAAACAGCCACAGAGTTGAAACAGCGAT
Organism: Lucinisca nassula; assembly: GCA_963580285.1. Classification (NCBI taxonomy): domain Eukaryota; kingdom Metazoa; phylum Mollusca; class Bivalvia; order Lucinida; family Lucinidae; genus Lucinisca; species Lucinisca nassula. Next base: position 55,275,689 of record OY757010.1, read on the forward strand.
GAGGACTCGACAGTAAGAAACCACTGAAATGCTAGAGCAAAAGAAAACTAACAGTTAGACTCCGATGGGCCCGACCAGGGACAGAGCATCAGGCACCAACCAACATTACATAGAAGTAGATTCTCTCTAATTCTTAGTAAGCCTTTAGGCTGGAACCGTCATAGAATCTGAAGCCTGACCCAATGGTGTGCAATTAAAGAGGGAAGCAAAGTTGTCAACCGTGATTGGGTTAACTACCATGCATGCAGTCTGTCGTATAACAGTTATGTTGTATCCAATCCTTTTATATCGAAGAATGATTTTACGAAATCGGGTGCCTAAGTCATTGCGGTTGTATATATTTCTGAATTTATATACTAAGTCACCATAAAATTCGGGTTCCGATAGTCCTTGTTGCAGAAAATTATTTAAGTCCGATACTGAATTTTGAAATTAAATCAGAATGACGTCTATAAAATTGTGAAAAGACTTAGCGTAGTTTATGGTTCCGATAACCCTAATTTAGACGTTTAGCACTTAACAATTTATTACGAGTGTTGAAATCAGTTTCATGACAATACACTCTGGCAAATCGAATCGATTGCGAAATATAAACGCAAAAGGATGGCGCACGAGGAACATCACCATCCAAAAAAGGAAATTTACAATCTCAAAATCAAAATCATCGCGTTTATCATAAATTTTGCAAGAAACAAACCCATCTTTAATAGATAGATGTAAATCCAAAAACGGGGCCTCGGTATCGGACGAATAGCCTTTAGGTTTCTTTCGAAGACAAGTATCGAACCCACGTCCTCCTAATTACCAGTTGGACGCGCATCCGTCTGAGTTAACGAGGCTGGCCCGATGTGATAATAAACATTTTTATAACGAAAGTAACAGGCCCGTGTAATAAACAGCCTATAAACCCATTTATATAAAGAAAGCTGAGTAGATAGGCTGCATGATACTTCCACGCAGAGCTGAAACCCGCCCGCACACGAGTACTGGTAGACCGCTTAGAGGATCTACAATACAAGTGGAGGAAATGATCAGGAAACGATACAATTATCCCACAGGTCCCATTAGAAACACCAAAGGAAAAGAAACACAAACATGCAAGAACTGACCCTAATGGAAACAGCAATAGCGGAAAGCCAAAAGGATAGTTACTTTCCCATAAAAAGGCCAATAGGCTATCCAAAAATAAAATAAACTAAGCGACACAAACACCCAAAGACAAACCACAACAAATATAAACCGCGACAGAAGAACCGCCTTGGAACGGTCAGTGGAAACGAATTTCACTGGGGGACTTAAATCGATTTTACGTGGCCACAATACTCGCCCTTACTTTCGTCGCGATTAAGACAAATAACTTGTTCACAACTCATCAGCGCAACATCCCCGTGAACACAAAAATCAAACAACCACAGAGATGAAACAACGGCGAGGTCTCCACCGCAAGAAACCACTGAAATGCTGGAGCAAAAGGTAACCTTCAGCTAGACTCCGATGGGCCCGACCAGAGACAGAGCATCAGGTACCAACCAACATGAGCCTTTACGCTGGAACCGTCATAGAATCTGAGGCCTGACCAACTGGCGTGCAGTTAAAGAGGGAAGCAAAGTTGTCAACTACCATGCATGCAGTCTGTCGTATAACATTTATGTTGTACACAATCTTTTTATATCGATGAATGATTTTACGAAATTGGGGACTGAATTAATTGCGGTTATATATTTTTCTGAATTTATATACTAAGTCACCATTAAATTCTGTTTCCGATAGACCTTGTTGCAGAAGAGATTTAAGTCCAATATTGAATTTTGAAATTAAATCAGAATCAGCCTGCCCAGGCAAAGCGGTGCGAGTCGGACCGTCCATGCATATAAACCATATTGTTTTCATTTGCCGGCAGGGCTTGAGATGTCATGTCATCTCTATGCCGCTATTGAGGCGGTTCTAACGAGTACCTACAACCTATGTCTTGGAGCAAAAATAAGAAAAATAATGTATACCCCCGTAAACCCCAGTTTTCTCTATATAATGTGGGGTATAAGGAGGGTCTTCATTTCACGGACTTATTCACGTGATGAGATTATAAAAAATTAATATTCTACGATTAATTTGATATAATTATATATAAGTTATATCATCAAATTAAGATTGGTTAATTTTACAATAAAAATAGGACCCTATCTCTAATGTACTTTAATAGTAAATTAGCAAAAATAAGCGACAGTATCTGATTTTAAACTACAGTAATTAAAACATTCATTAAGCAATGAAAAATGTGACTGAAAATTTAATTAAAAAAAAAAGATTTTTCTTTCCTCCAATGTTAAATTTGAGAAAATCAAAATTAAACAAATTGGGCCACTTTGAGGTTGTTTTATTTTTTTTTTTCGGGATTTTCGGAGCTGGAAAAACTGCCAGTACCGGTTAGGTCCCTTGATTTTACATGAGGCATGAGCGTATGTATGTTCTGCTTACATTTTTTTTAATTTACGTCGATAAGAAGCTTATTAACGCAAAATAAAACAATTTTATTACATTTTATTTCATTTCGCATCGACTATGCCAACGCAAAATGAAATAAAAAAAATCAAAATGATAAAAAAATCATTATTTCATTTTGAGACGCAGCATAAGCCGCGTTAGCAACCACTCCAGTTAACATCACAATAGTAGGTGATTCAAAAACACGAAGTCCTATACAAGAAGTGTAATGCAGACTACACACTGACGGAGAAAAAGAGAAGCCTCTGTGGCGCAGTGGTTACGCTACTCGCCTTGTAAACCAGGGATCGCAGGAATCGATCCGGGCTTCTCCAGACTTTCGGATGAGTCTTTAAACCGAGGTTCCGGCTCCATATGACCTTAGCTGTTAGTGAGACGTAAAACTCAAACACTCACTCACTCACAGAGAAAAAGACCGCCCCTTGGAAAGAAAAGGAAGCCGTGACAATATACGTAGTCGCGGACCGTAAAATTCCGCATTTAGTCGTGATGTTACGTAGTAAACCGTAACAGAATTTGAGAACGTTTAACCTTGTTAATTCTTAATTGTCCGTAATGCAGCGTAATGAGATCGTACCGCGCCGTGACAAATTCGTAACACAACGTATGGGATCCTCAGCTTATACGTAGTGTAACCGAACTAGTATGTAACTAACCGTAGAAATCATTGGGTTACTTTGGGCCAACGAATATGTACGGATTACTTGTATTGTTATGAAAGAGACTTCATGTTGTCGCTTTCTATTGATAACCAATCTGAAATTATTGAAGCTTTTAGTTCTACTTCTAGATATTTAGATGATTTATTCAATACTGAAAATACTTACTTTAATGGTTTGATCAGTCAGAGTTATCCCCTAGAACTTCAGTTAAACAAGGCAAATTCCTCTGATACCGAGGCCCCTTTTTTGGATTTACACTTATCTATTGTAGACGGATTTTTTTTCTTGCAAAATTTATGACAAACGTGATGATTTTGATTTCAAGATTGTCAATTTGCCTTTTTTGGACGGCGATGTTCCTCGTGCGACATCGTACGGGGTTTATATTTCGCAGTTAATTCGATTTGCTAGAGTGTTTGTCATGTATCCGACTTCAACACTCGTAATAAATTATAAACCGCTAGGGTTCTTAATCAGGGGTATCGGTATCATAAACTACGTAAAGCCTTTTCTAAGTTTTATAGACGTCAATCTGATTTGGTTTTAAAATTCAATGTCGGACTTAAAACACTCCTGCAACAAGGCCTATCGGAACCCGAATTCTATGGTGACTTAGTATATAAATTTAGAAAAATACATGCCTGTAATGACTTTAGTACACAATTTTGTAAAATCGTTCGTCGATATATAAAGATTGGGTACAACATAAATGTTATAAAACAGACTGCATGAATGGTGGTTAACCCAATCGCGGTATGCAACTCTGCTTCCCTCTTTGATTGCAAGCCGGTGGGTCGGGCTTAAGATTATATGACGGTTCCAGCGTAAAAACATAAATGGAATTTTATTTTATTTTAGTATACTTTATGTTGGTTGGCGCCTGATGCTCCGTCTTTGGTCGGGCCCCTCGGAGTCTAACTGTTGGTTTTCTTTTGCTCCAGCAAATCTGTTGTATGCTGTCGAGTCCTCAACCTTGTTTCATTTCTTGAGTTTTTAGCTCACCTGAGCACTTCGTGCTCAGGGTGAGCTTTTGGGATCGTTCTTTGTCCGTCGTCTGTGCGTGCGTCCGTCGTCAACTTTTGCTTTAAACAACTTCTTCTCCAAAACTGCTGGACAGATTTTGATTTAATTTCACAGGAATGCTCCTTGGATGATCCTCCACCGAAATTGCTCAAACTGTTCCGCTCAGGTAACCTTGATGGCCGCCAGAGCTAAAAATAGAAAAACCTTTAAACCACTTCTCCTGCTTAACCAGTGGGTGGATTTTGAAATTATGTCACAGGCATGTTCCTTGGATGACCTTCTACCATAATTGCCCAAACCGTTCCGCTCGATGCACAAAATGGCCGCCAGAGCTAAAATTAAAAAAAAACAACTTTAAACGACTTCTTCTCCTTAACCAGTGGCTGGATTTTGAAATTATTGCACAGGAATGTTCCTTGGGTGCCCCTCTACTAAGATTGCTCAAAAAGTTTCGCTCGGGTGAACAAAATGGTCGCCAGAGCTAAGATAAACCTTTAAAGGACTTCTTCTCCTTAACCAGTGGATGTATTTCGAAATTACTAAACAGGAATGTTCCTTGGGTGACCCTTTACGAAAATTGCTCCAATCGTTCCGCTCGGGTGAACAAGATGGCCGCCAGAGCTAAAAATAGAAAAACATTTGAACGACTTTTTCTCCTTAACTAGTGAATGGATTTTGAAATTACTTCAAAGGAATGTTCCTTGGGTGACCCTCTACCAAAATTGCTCAAACTATTCCGCTCGGGTGAACAAGATGGCCGCCAGAGCTAAAATAAGAATAACGTTTAAACAACTTTTTGTCTTTAACCAGTGGATGGATTTTGGAATTATTATCACTGGAATGTTCCTTGGATGACCCTCTACCAAAATTGCTCAAACCGTTCCGCTCGGGTGATCAAAATGGCCACCAGAGCTAAAAATATAAAAAACTTTAAACGACTTCTTCTCCTTAACCAGTGGATGGATTTTGAAATTATTTCACAGAAATGTTCATTTGGTGAACCTCTACCGAAATTGCTCAAACCGTTCTGCTCGGGTGAACAAAATGGACGCCAGAGCTAAAAATAGAAAAAAAAACCTTTAAACGACTTCTTCTCCTTAACCAGTGGATGGAATTTGAAATTATTTCACAGGAATGTTCGTTTGGTGACCCTCTATCAAAATCGCTCATACTGTTCAGCTCGGGCGAACAAAAGTGCTTTTCTGCTTAACCAGTGGATGGATTAATAGCCCTGGGGCTTAAAACGGCTCGACCCGGGGCCCACTGGTTTTGCATAGGCTTATATATGGAAAACCTTTAAAAATCTTCTTGTCTGAAACCAGAAGGCCCTGGTCTTTGAATTTGGTAAGTAGCTTCGTCAAGTAGACCGCTACCAAGTTTGTTCAAATTATAGCCCTGGGGCCAAAAACGCCCCCCCCCCCCCCACGCCAGGACCCACTGGTTTTACATAGGCTTTTATAGGGAAAACCGTTAAAAACATTCTCGTCTGAAACCATAAGACCCAGGTCTTTTATATTTGGTATGAAGCGTCATCTAGTGGACGTCTACCAAGATTTCCAATTTATAGCCCTGGGGCCAAATATGTCGACGCCCAGGGACCCTTTGATTTAACATAGACTTATAAAGGGAATTTTTTTTAAAAATCTTCTTCTCTGAAACTGCAGGGCCCAGGTCTTTGATATTTGGTATGGAGCTTTATCTAGTGGACCTCTACCAAGATTGTTCAAATTATAGCCCTGGGGCCACAAATGCCCCCAACCCCGAGGCCATTTGGTTTTACATAGACTTATATAGCCCTGGTGCATAGGCATATGTAGGGAATATCTTTATAAAAAATCTTCTTCCCTGAAACCGCAAGACCCAGGTCTTTGATATTTGGTGTGTAGCTTCATCTAGTGGACCTTTGCCAAGATTGTTCAAATTATAGCCTTTGTTGATGTTTGGTATGAAGCTTCGGCCCGCACACTAGTACTGGCAAACCGCTTAGAGGATCTAAGCCTGTCCTGAAACCGCGATGCTAGGCAGACCGTCCATGCTAATTATCCCTATTGGTTTCTTTGGGCGACAGGGCTTGAGATGTCATTTATCTCAATGTCGGGTAAATGTCGCACAAAATTGGAAGCAACGTCTCCAAAATGACCTTTACAGTGTTGACAGGAACGTTAAACCTCAAATCAACCAACAATTGGTATGAAGCTTCACCTTTATGACCTCCCTCAACATTATGCACACTTAAGCCCTTTGGCCAATAACGGCCCGCGGGCCCACTTGTTACACTATGGATCAGGTGAGCGATCCAGGGCCATTATGGCCGTCTTGTTTTATTTGTATGTTCTCAGAGATGTTTCACTGATGAATTAGGAAGCCTCCATGCGGACTAAACAAAATTAGTGTATACCGCGACAGAGGTAAGGGCGAGGATTATGGCCATGTAAAATCGATTTAAGCCCCCAAGTGGAATTCTTTCCATTGACCGTTCCATGGCGGTTCTTCTGTGGCGGTTTATTTGTATTGTTGTTTGTTACTTAGTACTTGCTGTGTGTATCACTTGTGTCTTTTTATTTTGGCTGGCCATTTTGTGGGAAAGTAAATGTCCTTAAGGCCTTCCTTTGTTTAGGTTTCCATTATGGTCTGGTCGCTGCATGTGTGTGTTTCTTTCCCTTTGGTGTCTTTGATGGGTGGAGTAAGTTAATTGTATCGATTACTGGTATTTGCTTTACTTCTACTTTTAATACGTACTACAACGGACCAGTACATTCTAATACGGTTTAGTAAGGATGTACTTCAGTTGTTTGATCCGTGGTCAAATCTTGAACATGTTCACAAATGTAACGGATATACACGGATATACAAGTAATACCACGTATGGCTACGGATCCAATATGGAAGGCTATGGACCAATACGGGTTGCTACGAATGATGCCGGATCGTATCCTTGGCTAATCCGGCGCTAAATCCGTGAATGTGTTACCTAGAATGTAAAGGAAAAAATCACGAAAACATGCCTTTATAGTTCTGTTACCCTGAACTACACTTTTATGGATATAGCTGGAATAAACCTTAGTAAACCTTATTTTGCTAACAAGAAAAATTTCACAACTTTTCATTTTAAAATTTTAGTTTTGTTCGGCGTAAAATTTGCAATGCATTTGTATAGGCGTGTTTTTTTGTAATGTTTCTGGTCTGGTATCATATTATGTGGCGCTCATTTTTTCGTCGAATTCGCAAAACTTATAAGAAATAAAAATGGATAATTCATGTTTCCTGAACGTGTGACACGATGTCTGGTTGATGGTATGTGGTGTAAATTCTTCTATTTCATTAGCAGTAAATTATTATTAGCAGGAGTAGCAGTAGAAGTACTAGCAGTGGTGGGATTAGTAATAAGTGTAGTATGTTTAATTTGAGATTTAACCTTCCGTCACCACTATTTAGGACATTTTGGAGGCTAAACCAAAATATGAATAAGGTTTATATGCATGAACTCGCACCCGTTTGCCTGAGCAAGCTATTAGTAAGAGTTGTGGAAAGAGTAAAATTATTATTATAATTGTTCGCCCCCGCCCATCGGGTTTGGGAAAAAGCTTGTGCTCCATGATGCTTCCCCGCAAAGCTGAAACTGACAATGCATGAATACTGATAAACCGCTTAGAAGGACTAAGCCTGCCCAAGCAAAGTGAGAGAGTCAGGCCGTTCAATGCATATAAGAATTTTGTTTTCATTAGGCGGCAGGGCTTGAGATGTCAGTTCATCTCAATGTCGGGTAAAAGTCTCACAAGATTGGAAGCAACGTCTCCAAAATGACCGAAATTGTGTTGACGGGGGCGTTAAACCAATTCAAACAAACACAATTATTATGATTGTTTTTATTATTTAAATCATTATCATTATATAGTAGAAGTAGTTGTAGTAGTAGTAGTAGTAGTCATAGTTTGTTTGTTTTAATCCGCGTCAACACTGTTCAGCTTATTTTTGAGACGCTCCTTTTGGACAATTTTACTCCGCATTGAGAAAAAAATGAATCTCAAGCCTTGCCGCCCAAGCAAACCAAAATGTTTTACATAAAGAAGGTGCGACCCGCACTATTTTGCCTGGGCAGACTCATATGTGGGCGGTTTCAGCTCTTCGTGGGGAACTAAATAAGACGACTCATTGGGCCATGAGGAGGTCAAAATAAACAAAAGCCTGCGAAATATCCAGCTTCCAGTTATGTTATGGTTCCTTTTAAAGCAGGGATGTTGATTTCTGGATCACTGTACAGTGTACCATTTACTTGGAAAAATAGACACAAGCGCCAGAAATACTTTTATCACATATGAAACATATAACAAGATATCATCAAATCTTAAACCAGAATTAAGGGAAGTGGTGAAGAAACTCCATGTAAAGGAGAAGGCATAATGTCAATAGAAATAGGAGGCAAAGAAATATTTTTCGACCTCTAGGTAGGAGCTGTTACAAGCAATGTGGTAGTAGAAGATTTCATACGTCATTTTGAATGTTACTTTGATTATGGTGCACAACAGTTTATCATTCAGTTAGGATGCATCTGCAATGTTAAGTTAAAACGTAGATTTTCGCATTTGGTGAGTGTGTGTGGGGGGGGGGGGCATTGAAAGTAGAGTTTGTTCAATTGCATGGTCTTGCTGTTCCTAGGACTCTTGTTGACACTTCCAATCCGACAGTCTGTGCCAGAATATTGAATCCTAGTGAGACTACAGCCACAACTAACAAAGGCACTCCGGTAATACTGTTATCTCCTTCAGAAAATCGGTATGTCTTTCACTCTTGAAGACTTAGCCATAAATACTTCAGACGATACATGTGAAACGACAGATATCCCAAGTCACATACAACAAATGTTTGAAAAAGGATGTGAACATTTATCAGAGGCTGAAATAAAGCAATTTAAGATGTTTCTTATACAACACAAGGGTTACCAGTCGAAGTAGGCCACACTACATTTGGCAGTCAAAAAATCAAATTAAAAGATGATACGCCAATCAAAGAGACGAGGAGACGGATACCTTTGTACAAGCGCGATGTATTAGACGAAGAAGGTAGAAAATTGGAAGAAGGGGTCTGATTGAGAAGTCCATTAGTCTATGATCTTCTCAAACCGTCCTTGTGAAGAAGAAAGGCGGTAGTTGGAGAATGTGCGTTGACTACCGGAAGTTGAACGAGAAGACTATAAAAGATGCTAACCCCATTTCTAGGATAAATCACAATCTCGATACGCTCTCCGGTTCCGATTGGTTCACAAGTCTTGACTGCGATATGGCTTACCATCAATGTCCACTCGAAGAAGAAGACAAAGAAAAGACAGCTTTTGCAACTCAAATGAGTGGCCTGTATCAGTATAACAAAATGCCGGTTGGACGATGCAATGCGCCCGCGACATTCCAGAGGCTAATTGAAAAGATATTGGAAGGATAACAGTGGTAGATTGCTGTCCTTTATTTGGATGACATGGTAGTTTTTAGCAAGACTTTTTACGATCACACTGATCATCTCATCAAAGTCTTCGCCAGATTGACATAGGCCGGATTTAAACATAAAGCTAAAACGTGTGTTTTCTTTCAGCATGAAACAACATTTCATGGTCACATAGTGTCAAAAGTAGTTGTTAAACCTGATCCGGCTTAGATAGAAGCTGTTTTAAAACTACAACGACCACAGACAATCATGGAAGTGGGAAGTTTCCTAGGCCTTACCTCACACAACAGGAAATTTTAGCAAGGACTATGCAAAGATAGCAAAACCATTGTGTGATCTGACAAACCCCTCGGTATCTTGGCTATGGTCGAAGGGCGGTAAGGCTTAAAGGAAAATTGACTAGTTCTCCTATCCTCGCATATCCGGCAGTCAATGGGTCGAAATGCATTTTGGATGCCTATGCCAGTTCTTTTGCTATCGGTGCGGTGTTATCGCAGGTACAAGAAGGAACAGAAGGAGTAATTGCATATGCAAGCAGAACACTAGAGAAGTCAGAACAAAATTATTGTGTAACCAGGAAAGAGATGCTAGCTGCAGTTTACTTTACAAAGTACAATAAGCATTATTTAGTTTGGCGTCACTTCATCCTACACACAGATCATGGATCATCATTTTCAAGAACCAGAAGGACAGGTTCAAAAATGGTTGCAACAGCTAAGTCAATTTAATTTCGAGATACTGCAAAGAGCAGGACAGAAATATGGAACCGCCGATTCCATGTCTAAGTTAGTGAAAGGAAATGCAATAGTATGTAGACAGTGTGATATGCCTTGGCCAGGCGCAGACTATAAGTCTAAGAATAATGTTTTTTTCTAAAGAGCAACTTGAACTTCATGAGAATTTAAATGCTACAAACAATAACAATAGAGATGGAAATGACAGAGGACAAAATGTGAATACTAATACAGAAGCAGAACAGCAAACGAAGAAGAAACCAGGTAGGAAAACAAACAAACCATCAGAACCAGAGGTAAGACAGGGACCAAAGCGAGCTTTAGATACAGATTTACTGAGACAAATGCAAGGTGAAAATGGCAGCATTTCTTTTCTCAAAGACTTTAAGAAGAATGGATGTAATAAGCCAAACTGGAAAGATTGTTCCGGAAAAAGTCCAGAAACTAATTTCAGGGAATTATTGGAAATTCAGAACGATCTCCTTTTTGTACAATTTGTATTCCTCATGAACTTGTGACAATTGTGTTGTGGCCCCTTATGATTCGCATACTCCGGCAATCCGGGCATCAAGAAAATGTATGACAACGCTAAATGGATTCCTTTGCATTGGAAACAAATGAAAGCTACAACAGCAGATTATGTCGTTTTTGTGGTGAGAGAAACGAGCCACAGTGTCGGAAAAGACATCAAATGAAATTATATGGTTGTCCTTTTGAAAAACATTGCTACAGATATCAGATCAAGGGAATATATTTTGGTAGTTGGAGACTATTTTACAAGGCTGACGGAGCTACACCCTCTACCTGACATACCGGCGAGCACCGTGGCCGACTACACCTTAAGAGTCTAGAAAAAAAACGATATGTGGTCCAAGAAATATTCATTCAGATCAAGGGAGGTAATTTGAGAGTGCTTTATTTGAAGAGCTTTGCTAGTTTCTACATATTGCGAAACAAGGACAAAACAGAAGTGAAGGCAATGTTCAGGAATCGATAAAATTAACCCACAGCTCCCATAAGAGACACCAAAGGGAACGAAACACAAACATGAAACAACAGACCCTTATGGAAACATCAATTATAGCGGAAAGCCAAAAGCACAGTTACTTTCCCATAAAATGGCATATTGGCTATCCAAAACAAAATAATATATGCGATACAAACACTCAAAGACAAACCATGACAAAAACAAACCGCAACAGAAGAACCGTCTTGGAACGGTCAGTGAAACGAACTCCACTGGGGTTGGGGGGGGGGGGGGCTAAATCGATTTTACGTTGCCACCTGGATCCCTTACATGGATCCCTTGCATGCAATATAAGATGGAATGATTGCAAAGACCAACAAAACAGTTTATAATATATTGTCGAAGTACGTTGCTGCTAATCAAAGTGACTGGGATCGGCATTTTGATTCCATACGTATGGCCTACAACAGAACAGTACATGAACGTACGGGAATGTCACCGCACCAGATGGTGTATGACGAAAGATGACAATACCAGTTGACATTATCATAGATCCGGGTCAAGAAGATGGCTTCACAGGTTCTGAATACGTGACTCAGCTGTGCCAAAAATTGAAGGAGGCGCATCGTGTTGTGCGAAAAACACATCGGAAAGCCGCCGAAAGACAGAAGATACAGTATGATTGTAGGGTAAGATAATTTACCCACAAGTGCGGCGATTTAGTATGGAGAAACCAGAAACAAGTCACACCTGGTATACATTTCAAAATCTCACGTCATTGGACGGGGCCCTGGGTGCTGACAGAGAAAATTTGTGACGTTCTTTTAAAGCTACAACATGCGTAACTTATCCTGCTGTCGTTGTACACGGTGACATCACCAAATCTTATATAGGGCCCGAAAAGTGCGAACGGTTCAAAGGTCCATCTCAAACGAGCGAGGTTTTTATCTTTCCAGATTTGACGGAATTCAATTCTTCTGTCATAATGACAGATTTAAGTTCTGATCAATCGCTTATGAGCAGTGGTTTACCGCAAGTGAGCAGATGTCAGGAAGCATATCCATAATCTACAAATAGCCAGAATGATGAAAAATGTAAAGAAGGAACGCAGAATACTTTGCACTCTTTCCCATTCCCTACATCCGATCGGGAAGGTCGGAGCGACAGAAAGAGAATACAGGACGAAACTATTTCGTTCTGTGATTTACATAATTGTAATGTTGCCCAAAGTTTCACAACGGATGGAAATGTAGACAGTTACTACAGCTCAGAAGCTCAAATCCATTCAACAGAGTCATTATTTACTCAAATAATGTCACGGTGGCAAAGGTGTGTTCAACGGAGCAAGGCATTTGTTCAGCGGAGCATGGCTACTTGCACGAGCAAATCGTACCGGAGTATAAAACCAAGACAACTCCGGTAAGATATACTCATCTACAAAATGCACGAGATTTTCGCACGAAATTGCAATTGCAATGTGAACATGTGTACATGTATGAATAACGTTTTTATCAGTGATTTGAACGTGAATGGACGTGTATTGAAATGGGAAACGAAATTTGAATGTAATGTTTGCGATAGAAAATTCTCTAATTATCGGGACTTTAAGAGACATGTAAAAGAGACACATGGTGAGACAAGGAGTTATTACGTATGTTCGGAGGCAGGGTGTAATGCAACGTTCTTGCGCAGAAATTACATTAAAACACATCTACAGCGGAAGCACAGTTTGTCGCATGTGGTTGCGAAGGCAAATGCTGAAGGAGAAACAGAGCACCATTGTTCTTCATAAGAGTACACGACTCGACGTAAGTCACCGCAAGAAGTTAGCCCTACAACATGTCAGATGCAAACTTCTACGCCGGAGGATGCTGCAGCAACAACATCTACGGCGTTCAACCAGGATGATATTGTAAGTCTGCATCCTAGCGAAGATGAGATCGAATCATTCATCAGTTGAGTAGATACTGTCAACACTAGGAATGGATATGTTCCAGTATTAGTGATTTCGATGAGAGCGATTTCGAGGATATTCCGGACAAGCTGTCAGAAGTATGTGAAAACATATCGCCGAGTGAGCCTTCCGCGGATTTCACTAACAACACGAACAAACCTGAGACATCCGAGACAGAGCCTCAACATGCTGCTGACCAGTCACAGTCCGTCGAAACTGCTGCTGACCAGTCACCGTCAGATGGACAGTCCGACGAACCCGCAGTGAATTTGGTGCATGGGATTAACCTTAGTTTGGTAAAAACAACAAGAATCTACCCAGATGGTCGTCAGGAGGAACATCGAGTAGCATCTGTTTTGTATACCAGGACAGTGGACCCAGGTGATGTTGATTCCATGAACTTATTTAACTATAGTCAGTGTGATGTTTTTGGAATTCATAAACGGAAATTATACGTATTAATGGATTTTAGTGTGATAATGCATTGGAAGTGCTTTATCAGAAAGAGTGCTTAAACTTATTTTTTTTATCAGCAATGATTATGCTGCCAGGAAGGCGGTATAGTGATGAAATTTGGAATGTCGGGTTAGATGGTTTGCAGCAAGTCTAATAGCATACTGAAGAGAAAGTTCGTCTCTGCGCGAAGTTAAAGATGGTTCACCTGCTTCAACATAAAGGCTTAATACGGGAGAAGTACGGAAGGCTCCTATAGCCAGACGAAGGCCTTGGTGATGGATAGTATCCAAGAATTTTAAATAGGACTTTCTGGCAGAACCATAAACAACAGACCCATAATCTAATTTAGATCTTATTAAAGACCGGTAAAGATGTAATAAAGTATACCGATCTGCTCCCCAACTTGAATGAGCTAAAACTTTCAAAAGACTCAAAGCTTTTAAGCATTTCGCTTTAAGATATTTAATATGGGGAATAAAAGATAACTTTTGGTCAAATATGACTCAAAGAAATTTGGCTTCTTCAACGACAGGAATTTGTGATCCATATAAAAACAGGGAAGGATGGTCGTGTTTCTTCTGTAGCTTACAAAAATGAACACACTGCGGTTTCGACTTGGAGAACTTGAAACCATTTTTATCAGTCCATTCTTCTATTCGTTTTAAATTTTGTTGTAACTTTCGTTCAATTGTTTTCATGTTTTTTGAACGGTAACATATACAAAAATCATCAACATACAATGAACAGTCTGTTTTGTCGTCCAAACATTGTACAATATTATTTATTTTGATGTTAAATAGCGTAGTTGAGAGAATACTACCTTGTGGGCACCAGAAAACAAATTGAAAATATATTATTCCATGTATGATTGTATGAACTGGTGGGTCATTCTCAAGGAAAAACAATTAAACATAAGATGAATTGCGGGCGAGAATTTAGGGTTGGATCTTACTTTGTTGATGGTAAATCGAATCTGAACGAAATGTATGAGTTTTTAGGACGTTCCTGTATTGATGCCCTCGCTGCTATCCCAATAGGGAAAAAGAGCATCTCAGTAAGTTCAACCAAACAATGCAACGTCTCGATTTTATAAGGGATCAAGGTTTCAAAGCTAACTTCATTTGGGAATGTGATTAGCGACAGCAGTTAAAACACATGAAAATATGAGAGCTTTTGTAAACAGATCTACACCAACATTCTGCCAAAAAAATCCGAAGAAGGTGACGCAAGAGCAAATAATAGATGGCAGTATGCATGATTATTTGTTTGGTTTTGTAAAGGTCGATATTAAAATTCCTGAATCATGGGATCAAGTGAAATATAAACCTGAAACCGAACTGGACCCATATGAGTACCATATGGACCCCTATGCCTCTACTTTTAGCTTTCAAGAATTCTGTCCGATTTTACTCCGCACAGAAGTACCGTTTGGATAGATAGGATCGCACATGCGAGAGCACGCTAGGGCTTTTAACTTATCGCAAAAACCTAGAAAACTTTTAGTGGGTGGGCTACGGGCTGAAAAGATATTAATCATGACACCTCTATTGAAATGGTACATTTCACATGGAATGCTGATCACAAATATATATCAAGTAGTTGAATATTGCAAAATGTCGTGTTTCAAAGAATTCGGTGAAGAAGTTAAAACAGCTAGAAGGGAAGGTGATAGCCAAAATAATAGAAAAATAATAGCTTTATTGTTTAAACTAATTGGAAATTCTGCATTATTATGAACAAGGAAAAATTTAGACAGCATAAATATCTTTCTTGATTCAGAAACGCGTGTATGGCCATCAATTATCCTACGTTTGTTACACTCATGGAATTTGATAATGAACTTTTTGAAGTTGAATTTAGAAAACCCAGTATAGTATTGGATAATCCTATAATTCTTTGGATAGCTATATTAAATATGGCAAAGTTACATCTTTTACGCTTTTATTATGAATTCCAAGATCAATTCATCGACAGAAAACATTTCGAGTGTCTCGAATGTGATACCGACAGTTCATATTTTGCTCTTTCAACGAAGAATATAGCTGACGCGATAAAACCTGACAAAAAGGCTTCATTCTCCCGTGCTATGCACGACAATTGCAGCAACGGCTATACGGTTGAGGCAGCTGTAAAAACACTTGGTTTTTTAGCTTCAAGTATGACGGGGTTATCTTCAAAATCATACGTAGCAAGACTGGATAGGACTGGAGAAGTGAAATATAGTTTAAAAGGGGTCAATAAAGATTTTATTGATCCTGGTGAAAAGTATGAACAGGTTCTATTTAATCAAAATACCATAAGTTCCACAAACGGAGGGATAGCCGTTTTCAGTAACAAAATATACTAATACACTCAACAAAAAAGTGCGTTTACCTACTTTTATTGTAAACGAGAAGTGTGTGAAGATGTTATACATACAAAACCTTTGGACATATGCTTTAAGACCGATTAAAAGAAAATTACTGGATTCGTAATAAAAGTACAAATGACACCATAGAATATATACATGTAAATGAACATGTAAATCATATAATATATACGTCATATAAGAATACATATATATTACACACCCTTGTTTTTTTTTTTTTTTTTTTTTTTCAATGATGAAAATAAAATGTTCATTTGTAATTAAACAGAACATGATTTGTTTTTCTATTTCCTCATCATCATCTTTGTTTTCTTTCTTCAGTGAATATTTTTAACATTTTTACCTTTGTAAACCCCCGCTTTTTTATAGAGAAAAGCAATGTTTAGAAGGTATACATTATTTTCCAACTGCTCAAATGCATGAATCATCAATCCAAAATGTGCATTTTTTAAGGTACCATTACGCTAGGTATTCTGTATTAAAGTTACTCCCAACAAACACCTGCTAATACCTTATATAATAAAACCAAGAAGCAACGGATATCACCCCTGAACAAGTACCAAGATCATCGTCGTATGAACTCCGTGGCTGCAACATGTTCCATCAGTCAGAACTTAAATAGGATGAGTGAGAAAAGTGTAGATACTGATCAAACAGATACGGTTCTGCCAGAGCTGATCCGGTTCTCCTGTTTTCTCAGTATTTCTCGAAGACACGAAGAAGAAGAAAAACTATTTCATATATATGTATATATACGGTCGCCTCTCGTTATCTCAAACTCTAACTAACTGGAATATTTGGTTGGAGGTAACAGTAGTTTGAGATAAAAAGCAGTTGAAACCTAAGGAACATATAGCAGAACTAACATTATAGTGCACAAAAAATAGTTTGACTTAACCCATTGTTTGAGATACAAGAGTCTGAGATAACGAGTGTCTTCTTTATATATTAACGTTATATTATACTAGCGTTTGTTTTATTTTTGATAAAACATTTATGTTTAGTTATATAATAGAGTTTTAATGTCATTCCAGTGTGTGCGAGCCTCAGATATAGCGGTGTCTATAAGAGGTGAGATTTGTTTGAGCCTTTGCCATTGTCGAATGTTTAACTGGATTCCAATTATAGGAGCCGTTCCATATATGAATCTTCTTGTAACTAGAAACACTTTTCCATTCCGATTGCAAACAGTGATGTATGCGAAATCATTTAAAGCATACTGCTTTATATAGCTTCACACCGTTTGGTTTATATTCCCTGACACCAGGTCATACACCGGAACGTTATTTGAGGTCAGAAAAACTATCCCAGGTACGCTGCATGATAAAGCTATCAAAACTACACCAACCCACTTGAAACCAGCAAACCGACGTTTCAGATATTCTGTAAAGAGAGTAATACCACTTTCTTGAAATGAACATCAACTTCGACGTTACCGTCATCAAAGCTATCTTGAACAAGCTTTGTCTGTTCGTACAAAGTTTTAGTAGCCTGCGTCATTATTTCTTTGCACTCAGTTGAGTCAATATATTGTCTACTCATTGATGGAATACAGGTTCAATCCGTCCAAAGAAGTAATATTAATACTGAGAGAGATATCCACTTTATTGTCTTTACTGCGATACTGTCCCGGGTAAATGATTAAATGGAGCCTATACTGCATATCGCGCTTTCTTTATATGTTTACTTTTCAGTGACGTTCTGTTAAATGGACTTTCATCACTAGTTGAATTCTCAATACCCTCATCATTTGTCTGGTTAGAAACATGTGTGTTCTCATTATTTCCTGATTCAGTTTAGTTAGAAGAATTGGTCTTTGTTTTACTTCTACTTAGTACTTTCCACAGTCTCTTGATCTTCCGTAAGGCTGTTGTACTTATGTTTCGGAATTAAAACAAGTTCTCTAGCTGACATTTTGAATCGATTTTATAGGAATCCACTTTATAGCCGCTCTCAAAATTTTACAAATTTCGTTGTAACGTCTCGCAACGAGTCTCTGTTTTCTATTCAACCGTAATTTTTTATCTACCAAAACCCTCCATGCAGCATTATATTTTTTCAATAACTTTACATTACTTTGTTTCACATCGAAAACCTTGTTTATAGCATTAAACACTATTCCACATATAGTATTTAATTTTGAGGCGGTCAAATGTTTGAAAACTTTTTTCTGATCATGGTCAGGTAAAGTCGTTAAATAATGGAGAAACAGGCCCTCCTATCTTAAAAAACTAATCATTTTTGGCTGAAAAATTAAAGTATCCTCATTAGGGAAAATCCTTGTCCTTAGGCGGAATTTATCGTCACCCAACTCATGAAGATCAACGACTAAGAAGCCCCAATGCGGGTTAACAGCAGAATGATAACTACTCATATAGAATGCTACTTTATTTGGATAAACTTGCCGCGCGAAATGTTGTATTTGTAAAACGTCTCGTTGATTTTTGAATAAAATGAAATATTTTGTATTCAAACTTATCGTTCGAGCTGACGGTGATTTTTGAAATAGATTATGCGCCAAGTAAATAATCGTCATATTTAAATGATGGGGCTGTACGGTCCACAATAGGTCTGATCTGGATTTGAAATTATTTGCGTGGCTAAATCATTTAATACAGGAGACAGGAGTGGTGTCCGGTCCTTGTCAAAGAGTGCAAGTCAGCATCGGTTGGAAGACAATTATTGAAAGTAATCGAAGGTATAGTTCGTAACATGTCATCAAATATATGTTGCCATGTACTACCGTAGCAGTCAAGTGTCTTTTATATTTTTGTTGTGAACATTCCTTCTTACTGTAAAAGTTTTTACACAAACGAAGTTTTACCTCTATTAGAAGGTGAAATTAGCGTAATTGTACAATTTGAAATTTCACTATGGATTCGTTATTATAACAAGCCATGATAAGAAAAAAAAAGTTTAATAATGAAACAATATGAAGACCCCCCCCCCCTCCCACACACACACAATGATAAATAAATAAATAAACAAACAACAATGGCACATTTAAAAGCAACTTATTCATAACATGTCTATATATGTACAAACATGAATATGGAATCAGACATAACTATTCAATTATAAGTTCGTAATAAGAACGTCCGAGTCAAATATTTATATGAACATATTTTACTTCAATTAAAGTTAACGGTTAACAATAACGTCTCTACTTTCGTTTATTTCGAAGTATCCTAGTTCTTCCGTATAGATTATACACGCGACCGGTTATGGATGCGGTTTGGAAAATTTCGCTGTAATTTTCACTATTCCTTGTTTAATAAGTGGTATATACCCTCTGTCTTGAAATGAAGGCTCTAAACTAAACCAATTATAAGGCGTATCCATTCGCAATGTCGTTAGGCTCAAGTTGATCACCATGGTCTGTTAGCCATTTACCAGATGAGCGAAGCATCCAATGGAGTGCTTCTGCGCAGTCTTCGCCTGAAGACTTATCAAAATTAAGTCGAATTGGATTACCATATTCAGGAATTCCGTCCACAGAAATGTTTATGCCGTGCAAAATAAACGATTCACAATTCCATGGAGATGTGAAAAATTTTCCGGCAACAGAACTTCCCTTTACAAAACATACTACAATTTTGTTTGGCTTTGTCCCCTGGCATACGTTATCAATACTGAAATTCACCTGGTCTTGAGACATTGCTGACATACGCACTTCTGTTTTAGTAAATGGGTATTTAGCGTTGGTTTTCTGAAGTATACTACTATGTGCGTAAATAACAGGAGGGTGAACTTGTATTTTACATATGTTCAATGCCATATCTTGTACCTTGGATTTATGGCATCAGTCATAAGATAAAACTCTGATTTAGTCCGTTAAAATTTAAGATTTATAGCCTCTTGATTCATTATATATCTATCGAGCTGTTGAAATAGGTCGTGAAAAATTGGTCCTATCATGTGCATAAGCTTACTACCGCCGAAAATAGCTGTGCGGTTTTGTAAAGTAGAAGTAAAACAAAGATCAGGAATCGATACAATTAACTTACTCCACCCATCAAAGACACCAAAGGGAAAGAAATACAAACATTAAGCGACCAGACCAAAATGGACACCTAAACAAAGGAAGGCCATAAGGACAGTTACTTTCCCACAAAATGGCCATATGGCCATCCAAAATTAAAAGACACAAATGATACACATAGTAAGTAACAAACAACAACATAAATAAATCACCACAGAAGAACCGCCTTGGAACGGTCAGTGGAAAGATTTCCACTGGGGGGCTTAAATTGATTTTACGTGGCCACAATCCTCGCCCTTACTTCCGCCGCGATTTAGGCAAATAATTTGTTCAGTCCGCATGAAGGCCTCCTAACTCATCAGTGCAACATCTCCGTGAACACAAAAAATCAAAGAACCACAGAGGTGAGACAACGGTGAGGACTCGACAGCAAGAAACCACTGAAATGCTGGAGCAAAAGAAAACCAACAGTTAGACTCCGATTGCCCGCATTTCGACCGTTTTTTTTTTCCATCGTTTTCATCAATTTGCGCGGGTGAATCTTTGTAAAACATTTTTGACGTTAACTGTGATGTTTTTTGCAACCCCACCGTATTTCAGCAATGTTTGAATCATTGTTTTGTAAGGGTAATGTCCTGTTGCGGAAGTTACAAATTTATTCTGCACCGTCGCATCCACTTGCTCAAATAAGGAATGAAAAAGCAAGTTTACAGGACCTACGTATTCCTCCGACGTGAGATGGCTTCCATCCGAATGTTCGATTTTAGCCTTTACGCTCATAAAACTGTTTCTGGTATCAACAAACTCCATGCCATTTTGACCAGGGACGTTAAACTGTATTGCAGACGTTTCAGTTATCTGACTTATAGGCAGTACCTGTTGGTAGTATATTTTTTCAACGGCAGTCTGAGTTGGTATCAAATTAAACAAAGCCAGTTCGCTAGGTTGAGCTTCGAAGAAATACTCGGTATTAACAACAGCCATTTTACACAAATATATTCTTTAATACTCCTTTTTTTCTGCTGTCGTGATTTTATCCCCTTCTTTTTACTTTTACTGACTTTTCGTTTACTCCTTTTCGGATTCTTTTTAGAAATGCGCTTACGTTTCCTTTGCACTCTCTTTTTAATCGGCTTCATTTCAGTTCTCTCAATTTCACTTTTTGCTTGTTGAACTGTTTGTTGCGTTGGAGAAAAAAGTTTTACCGGTGTTGCTTCGTTACTGGCACGTGGAAGTTTTCCTTTCTCAATAGGAATAATAAACAGGTTGGATAAAGTTGTCAGTCTTCCTTCTTCCTGCGCAGTAGCTGATGTTTAAACACCGGGAATTGGTGTAGTATGTTTGTGTTTAGCTGTATGTTCGTAATAGCTAAGCCATTTTTCGTGATTTGGAATGTACGTTATTGTATCCATATTTTCTTTTGTTCAAATGTTTACTACGTAGAAGATCTTAAATGTAGCACGAGCTCTACCGAACTTGTAAATGACAGTGCGCCAAGCCCTTCAGGGCTTTTTATACGTTTTTCTAAATCGTTAATTTCCGATTTAATTACATGTATATTTAAATCTTTGTGATCTAATAAGTTTCTCCTCGATCGCTTCTGATTTATTATACATTTTGTCCCAGATCTCTGCCTCGTTAGATTTTGTTACTTGTTCTGGAGCTAAATATCCGGGTAAACCTCTATATGGGGTAGAATTGTAACTTTTAACAAGCTCTTGAAGCGATTCTAGATATCGATAGGATCGTATATGCCGAAACATTCTGAACATCATATTGCGAAAAGTTCTGATGGTTCTTTCAGTTATAGCTACTTTTGTTTCCTGATTTCTAGTCGTAAAGTATTTTTTGTATCAATAGATGTAAGATATTTTCAGAACACAGCATTATTAAATTCACCACCCGAGTCGAAGTAAACGGTGTAAGGTGTATTTCCATTTTGTAAGATTCGATCGAAGGCTTCAACAACGTCCTTTACTCTTTTTTGTTTAATTAAGCGTTTGCACTCGTAAGTATCCAGAAAATACGCAAACGGCAAATAGCACATAGTTAATCCCGTTATTAAAAGATGCAATATTTTGCGTGCTACAAAGATCTAAGCCCCATTGAATGTTTACACCTGACGTAATAATTTTCCTAATCGGAAACTTTCGTTTAATATCGCGTGATGTAGAATGTTCATTCCTGTCGTTCAACCACTGTTTGACTGTCTTTCGCGTTATTTTGTATTTCCCTTCCTTTTTGATAATCTGATATAATTTTTCAGATCCCGTAAAAGCTCCCGGCCGTGATGTATCGAAATATATTTTTTCCAGATATTTACTGATATCCGTCACAATTTTCACTTTCAACGAACGAACAGCATGTAATTATGTAAAAGTAAAACAAAGATCAGGAATCGATACAATTAACTTACTCCACCCATCAAAGACACCAAAGGGAAAGAAACACAAACGTTAAGCGACCAGACCATAATGGAAACCTAAACAAAGGAAGGCCATAAGGACAGTTACTTTCCCACAAAATGGTCATATGGCCATCCAAAATAAACAGAGACAAGTGATACACACAGTAAGTAACAAACAACAACATAAATAAATCGCCACAGAAGAACCGCCCTGGAACGGTCAGTGGAAAGACTTCCACTGGGGGGGGGGGGCTTAAATCGATTTTACGTGGCCACAATCCTCGCCCTTACTTCCGTCGTGATTTAGACAAATAATTTGTTCAGTCCGCATGAAGGCCTCCTTACTCATCAGTGCAACATCTCCGTGAACACAAATAATTAAAGAACCTCAGAGGTGAGACAATGGTGAGGACTCCACAGCAAGAAACCACTGAAATGCTGGAGCAAAAGAAAACCAACAGTTAGACTCCTATGGGCCCGACCAGAGACAGAGCATCAGGCACCAACCAACATTACCTTGAATTAGATCTCTCTAATTCTCAATAAGCCTTTACGTTGGAACGGTCATAGAATCTGAGGCCTGACCAACCGGCGTGCAATTAAAGAGGGAAACAAAGTTGCCAACCGTGATTGGGTTAACTACCATGCATGCAGTCTGTCGTATAATATCAATGTTGTACCCAATCTTTTTATATAGAAGAATGATTTTACGAAATAGGGTGCTAAAGTCGTTGCGGTTATATATTTTTCTGAATTTATATACTAAGTCACCATAAAATTCGGGTTCCGATAGACCTTGTTGCAGAAGAGATTTAAGTCCAATATTGAATTTTGAAATTAAATCAGAATGGTGGTTTAAAGCCTTTCCCGATAATGGAAAACACAAAAAAACTAACTATAAACTGCGATGTATCAGTTTAATAGCGAAAAAGTCCGTCTCTCGTGTCCCTAACGATAAACCGCGACTTCTTCTTCAAAGCACACACTATTCACCCAGCAACCAACGTTCCGAGCGTTACGTCGCCAACGCCGACGCCGACGTAACAATATAACGCAAGGAACGTCGGGTAATTGCCGATTTATCATTAGGAACGTACAAAATTGCCCCAAGATCATAATTATCAACTTTACTTCTCCCAATTTTCCCCTCCTCAATTTTGGATTATCTTCGAACGCAAATAAGAAAGATGCACTAAAACTAAAATGCCAGTATTGAGACGTGCACCTGCTTTTAAAGAGGAAGTGAAGAAGTATTAACTTGAAAATAATTTAAAACCGTACTTTGCTTCAAATTTAAACTAAACATATCGAACTGTTTGAGACTAAACAAAGCACTTAAAGAAAATTCCATCTACATGTATCTATCTAAAGTTCCAGGTCTAATGGACACAGCTTGGTAACTGGTCTCATTAATGTCCCATTTCCGACCTGGATCTTAGCCACGCGTACATGGCCATCTTTCCCAGGATACACCTCGAGCACCCGTCCCAGCGGCCATTTCCCTCTTGATGTGTCGGGCGATACCACCAGCATCACGTCTCCTACACGGACATCCCGATGTGTTTGGTACCATTTCCTCCGTGCGTTTAGTGTTGGTACCCACTCCTGCAACCACCTTCTCCAGAAATGGCGCACAAGCTCCTGTATTCGGCGCAATCTTCTCCGGGGACTGAAGTCGGTCTCGTCACACGATGTAGGAGCGAACTTGCCCGAAATCTGCCCGTGAAGAAAATGGTTAGGCGTCAGTGGGACGTCATCCGCCGGATTTGCTGACTGGTATGTCAGCGGTCTAGAATTGATCAACGCCTCGGCCCCTATCATCGCTGTCATCAGTACCTCATCAGTCACATCCGTATTCCCAAGGATAGCTTGTATCGCCTTCTTTGCTGCCTTGATCATTGTCTCATAGACACCCCCGAAATGTGGAGCCAACAGCGGGTTGAAATGCCACGTAACTCCCTTGTTTGCCACAGACTGGTTTATTCTGACGTCATCTAGATTCCCTATCAACGATTTTAGTTCGGCATCCGCCCCTTTGAAATTCGTCCCGTTGTCAGAATACATCTCATCTGGAAGGCCTCGTCGACTAGCCATTCTATAAAAGGCATTCAGGAACGAGTCGGTGCCCAACCCGAATGCCATTTCCAGATTAACTACCCTTCTTTGCATGGTGCTGCAACACGAATTGGGCTAGGAAGGGAGACGAATTTACGCCGAATACGACCCTATCGAATTCGTAAACTTCCGGTTGACGAGTTTGGTCCATTCCCCTTCACAGGAAACGGTGAAAAGAATTGTCCTCTGGTGCAATGCCGATGCGCAGGTACATTTCTGCAATGTCACATACTACTGCGACTGCAAGGCGTCTGAACCTCAGCAGCACGTCAAACAAGTCCCGCTGGAGCTTTGGACCTTGGTATATGACGTCATTTAGCGAGTGACCGCCATGTTTTGCGGAGGCGTCGAACACAATTCTTGTTTTGGTCGTATCTTTGTCAGGGCGTAGAATAGGAAAGTGTGGCAGGTACCACATTGATGACGACCGGTCTGGAATCTTTCTGACGTACCCCTTCTCAACATACTGGTCGATGCACTGGCTATATGCATGGGCGACCTCTGGTGACCTTTTGAGCCTTTTCTCTGTATTCGCCAGTCTGCTAAGTGCCATCTCGTAATTATCTGGCAGGATAGGTTTATTTCTTTTCCACGGTATGCTGATGCGGTACATCTCGTTATCGTACGTCAGCGAACTTTCGACCCTCTTCAAAGCCAGCTGGTCTTCAATACGCACAATTGGTGTGTCATGTGGCGATGATACCTCTTCGATGTCCCAGAACTGTTTCAATGTTACATTTATCCTCTCAATATCAGACTGGTCTTTCACGAAATATGTGCAGGCGAAATTCGTGTGTATTGCCTGCTGATTAACCCCCGCCGGACTGCCTATACAAGTCCAACCCAGAGGTGTTAACCTGGCGATAGGCTCCCCTGGTCGGCCTCTCCTCCCTTCTATGGCGTAGAGTAGGTCTGCACAATCCAGGCCTATCAACATGTCGACTATAGGCTTCTTTGGTGATGGTGGAAAGTTTATTTCTTGTAGATGTGGCCACTGCTGCTTGTACTTGTTCCAGTCGACGACAAGCATATCTCCTGTGACTCTGTTGACCGTGTATGCATTTACTACCATGCTAACACTGCCTGTAATACTCCTCAGTTCGACGTTTACTGGTTTGGTCTCAAAAGTTTCAGCTTGACCATTTAGCACGTTGACAGTCACCCTTTCGGTTCTACCTTGCAGGCCTAGTTCAGCTGCAACGTCAGCATTTACGTAAGTCTTCGTACTGGCGTCGTCTAGTAATGCATTTACAGTCAATGATCGGCCCCCATTCTGCAGAATAACAGGAACAGGTCTCAGTCCAACAAATTCTGCCTTTACATACCTTTGGGTTACCATCGTTGTCTGCTCTGACTGCACCTTCCCCTCCGTGGCTTGCTCTATTGGAGCTTGCACGTCCTGACCACCGGTACGTTTCACCTCCGTCTTTTCTGACGAACGCTGCTTCTGCTCACTCGACCCTGGTTTATGTAGCAGCTTATGATGCAGGACTGTGCATCCATCTTGTCCGCATGGCCGGCTTCGTGGACACAGTTTGCCTGTGTGCCCTTGTCCTAAACACCGGAAGCAAAGCTGGTGTCATTTGGCTACAATCCATCGCTCTGGCACACTTTTCTTAATAAAGTCCCGACAGTTCCATATGCCGTGCTTCTTTCCACATTCCTCACATTGGAATTTTTGGGTCTTACGACCTTCATTTGTGTCACCGAAGAAAGTTCTTTGGTTGCCCTGCCGTGGTTTGAATCGAGTTGGTCCATCTGAGAGCTTGCCTTCTACACCACGCACTTTCTCTGACGCTATAGTCTGGAACTCTGCTTCTTGGAGGATCCATGTTTGCAGTGAAATGACAGACTCTTCTTTCTTATACTCGAACAACCAACGTTGATAGCGAGCAAGCATTGTTTCTGTAATCTTGCGCTGCAACTTGTTGTAGAGAGATCCATCCCCAAGCTCATGATGGTGCCCGGCCTCTTGTAGGGTAATCATGGCAATGTCAAGCAAATCGGCGAATTCCTCAATATCCTTAGCATTGCCTGGTCTTATCTGGCGGAACTGCTCTAGCTCTTCTAGGTACAACGCGATCTGACGACGTCTGCCACCGAACTTCCGCTCTAAACGCTCCTTGGCAGCTTCGTAGGCCGTTGCAGAATGGCCTAAACTGTCAATAACATTCAGCGCCTCCCCTGACAAGTACTGACGCAGTTGCAAAAGCTTGTACTCCCCCGTGGCTGGCGCGCTGTCGATACAAGCGAGGAAGGCAGCTTTCCAACTCTGGTAGTGACGTTTTTCTCCAGTGAAGACGGGAATTTGTACATGCTTTAACTGTCTCCATAAATCTTAGCCTATCGATGGAGTGGTGTTGTTAGCGGTTGGGTGAAAAGGCAAAGCCTCAGCGTTCATTTTCCTTTCCGTTACTGCTGGCTGTAAACCGTGATTTGCTTTTGGTAAGTTCGTATTTTGCATTCCAGTTTGCACATGTAACTCATTCGGCATTGAACCACAAGTTTGAATATGGTAAAGTTCATTCAAAACGTCACGTTTCTGTATTTCGGTAGTAGGAAATGAACTATCATTTGATCTTGATGATATTGAGCTTTCAAGTCCTACCTTTCTCGATGTCTCGTGCATTTGAACCCCAGAGTGACAGTCTTTACTACTAACCGGAAGCGCACTTTCCCGCTCTTCATTATCGTTTGAAATGTTCATTCTGTTCAACATGTCTATTGATAAAATGTCTGACCGTTCACTTGACTGTTCATTGAGTTTGTGGAGGAAATGTCTAGCTGCTTCATACGTTGATGTGAATTCTTCCTCAATCCTCTCCATTTCAAGCACAACTCTCTCACTATTCTCCGTTTCCTTACTTTTTAAGTAAACGTCCGATAGAGCTGTCATTGTGTCCATCACGCTCTCCATCGCGCTGTCTAGTCTCTCACAGGCATCTTCAATCTCCTGTTCACTAGGCGACTTCCGTTTTTCTATCAGAAATATCAACTTATTTTTTGTTCTAGTGAAAAAAGATTTTGTCCTGGTTTTGTCTCTCTTCAACCTTGTTTCTGAATCGGAATTATCATTCGAATTCCCGGCAGAATTGTCATTTTCGTCATCATTTTTAGCGTTGGCCCTATTCTCCGACGCCATCTTGTTTGAAGATCCGCGATTTTTCTTCAGTTTTCTCCGATTTTCTTCTAGTAACCTCGCTCTGCTACAACTTTTTTTGGTTTAAAGCCTTTCCCGATAACGGAAAACACCAAATAACTAACCATAAACTGCGATGTATCAGTTTAATAGCGAAAAAGTCCGTCTCTCGTGTCCCTAACGATAGACCGCGACTTCTTCTTCAAAGCACACACTATTCACCCAGCAACCAACGTTCCGAGCGTTACGTTGCCAACACCGACGTAACAATATAACGCAAGGAACGTCGGGTAATTGCCGATTTATCATTAGGAACGTACAAAATTGCCACAAGATCATAATCATCAACTTTACTTCTCCCCAATGGCGTCTATAAAATTTTGAAAAGGCTTTGCGTAGTTTATGGTACCGATAACCCTGATTAAGAAGTTTAGCCGTTAATAATTTATTACGAGTGTTGAAGTCAGATACATGACTACACACTCTAGCAAATCGAATTAATTGCGAAATATCAACGCCACAGGATGGCACACGAGGAACATCACCATCCAAAAAAGGAAAATTTACAATCTCAAAATCAAAGCCATCGCGTTTATCATAAATTTTGCACGAAACAAACCCATCTACAATAGATAGATGTAAATCCAAAAACGGGGCCTCGGTATCAGAAGAATTTGCTTTATTTAACTGAAGTTCTGGGGGGGGGGGAAGTCTCCTTCAAATCACAGATCTCTGATAAGTACCTTATACTTATAGATACGGAGCGGGAACCTTTCCTGATATTTATTACTGTTTTGTTTTCCTCATTTCGAAATACGGATATAAAATGTTGTCCGCCAATACATAAATTCACTTTGCGCTTTTGTTTGTCATCGCTTGCTATAATCTGCACGTCTTTTAGTGAATTTGATCTGTTCGTTACTTGCATCTGAGCCATTTTATCAAGTGGTAGTTGTACTATGTACATGTAAAATAATTTGTGATCGGGCTAGTAATACATGTTAACATATTATGAGAACTGCTTTGTAACCATCAGCTTTTGAATAAAGACCTTTGAGAACGTCTCATAGCCTGCGTCTGTACAGTTTACTATATTATGTCTAAAGCATAAGCGGATATATATACATATATGGCACATGTGTTCGGATAACCGTTTATCCGGGTCGCTGCACAACCTACGTGCGTAACTCCGCTTCGCCGCGGTGACGGCGATCCGATAAGTACATTTAATTACGACGCCCGGTACACGACCTGTCATTCGAAGTAGAAGTAAAACAAAGATCAGGAATCGATACAATAAACTTACTCCACCCACCAAAGACACCAAAGGGAAAGATACACAAACATTAAGCGACCAGACCATAATGGAAACCTAAACAAAGGAAGGCCATAAGGACAGTTATGTTCCAACAAAATGGCCATATGGCCATCCAAAATAAAAAGACACAAGTGATACACATAGTAAGTAACAAACAACAACATAAATAAACCGCCACAGAAGAACCGCCTTGGAACGGTCAGTGGAAAGATTTCCACCGGGGGCTTAAATCGATTTTACGTGGCCACAATCCTCGCCCTTACTTCCGTCGCGATTTAGACAAATAATATGTTCAGTCCACATGAAGGCCTCCTAACTCATCAGTGCAACATCTCCGTGAACACAAAAAATCAAAGAACCACAGAGGTGAGACAACGGTGGGGACTCATCAGCAAGAAACCACTGAAATGCTGGAGCAAAAGAAAACCAACAGTTAGACTTCGATGGGCCCGACCAGAGACAGAGCATCGGGCACCAACCAACACTACCAAGAATCAGATCTCTCTAATTCTCAATAAGCCTTTACGTTGGAGCCGTCATAGAATCTTAGGCCTGACCCACCGGCGTGCAAGTAAAGAGGGAAGCAAAGTTGCCAACCGTGATTGGGTTAACTACCATGCATGCAGTCTGTCGTATAACATCCATGTTGTACCCAATCTTTTTATATCGAAGAATGATTTTACGAAATTGGGTGCTGAAGTCATTGCGGTTATATATTTTTCTGAATTTATATACTAATAAAAATCTAAAATGAGTTACTTTAAGAGCAATGAAAACATTCATAAGAAAGAAGATGGGTCATACTACGTAGTTTCGGCTAATAAAGCCTCATCAGTGACCCTGTAATGATCCGACAAAGAAAGCCAGGGGAAACATACTGCAATTTTGCGAATTTCGAACAGACAGTCGATTCAAAGACTGATATAAATCAAAATTGGGTCCAAATCATTAAAAACCTGTCTACAATATGAGTCTAAACCAATAATATATTTCTGATTTCTCAGAATATTCACGCTGATCTCAAAGGACCAAAAGTAAAATATAAACTGCACTATGGTTGGTGTACGGGGAGACGTTTTGCGGCCGCCACACGGCACAACACCAGCTGCAGTGAAGGCAAATAAAAATCTAAAATGAGTTCCCATAACATTCGGGTTCCGATAGACCTTGTTGCAGAAGAGATTTAAGTCCAATATTGAATTTTGAAATTAAATCAGAATGGCGTCTATAAAATTTTGAAAAGGCTTTGTGTAGTTTATGGTACCGATAACCCTGATTAAGGAGTTTAGCAATTAATAATTTATTACGAGTGTTGAAGTCAGTTACATGACTACACACTCTAGCAAATTGAATTAATTGCGAAATATAAACGCCATAGGATGGCGCACGAGGAACATCACCGTCCAAAAAAGGAAAATTTACAATCTCAAAATCAAAGTCATCGCGTTTATCATAAATTTTGCACGAAACAAACCCATCTACAATAGATAGATGTAAATCCAAAAACGGGGCCTCGGTATCAGAAGAATTTGCTTTATTTAACTGAAGTTCTGGGGGGGGGGTGGTAAATCTGACTGATCAAACCATCGAAATAGGTTTTGTCAATATTTAATAAATCATCTAAATATCTGGAAGTGGAGCTAAAAGCTTCAATAATTTCAGATTGGTTATCAATGGAAAGCGACAACATGAAGTCTCTTTGATAACAATACAAGAACAGATCAGTCACAAGAGGTGCGCAATTCGTACCCATCGGAATACCCACAATTTGTCTAAATAACTTAGTACCGAATCTAATATAAATATTGTCAAGTAGAAAGGTGAGGGCATCACACACTTTCTGACATGACCAAAGTGTATAATTCTTATGCTCTTTAGAAGTGAAAAATGCATTTCTGACATTACATGCAAGATAGAGAGAATCTTCTCTGTGAAAAGCCCATTCAATTAAATCATTAAGCTTTTCTTTTATAAGATTATGAGGAAGTGTAGTGTAAAGAGTGGAAAAATCGTAAGAAGACAGACTTGAAGCACGAAAATGTCAGGATTTCAATTTATTTAAAACCTCATTCGAATGTCAATTTATAAATAACACATTCGTTAAGCTGTCACAACAAAAATGTCCACACCACAAAAATATACAGCATATGAGCGAGCTCCTTACTATACTACTGAAATGGACATGATGAAGTCTCTGTAATAACAAAACAAAAACTGTTCAGCCACAAGGGGTGCGCAATTACTACCCATCGGAATACCCACAACTTGTCTAAATAACGTAGTGCCAAATCTTATGTCAATATTGTCAAGTAGACAGGTGAGAGCTTCACACACTTTCTGACATGACCATAAAGTATAATTTTATGCTCTTCAGAAGTGAAAAAAAGCATTTCTTACATTGCATGCAAGATAGAGGGAGTCCTCCGTATAAATGTCCACTATCTCAAATCACTAAGTTTTTCGTTTATAGGGTTATGAGGAAGTGTAGTGTAAAGGGTGGAAAAATCATAAGTAGACAGACTTGGAAGCACGAAAATGTCTTCATTTCAATTAATTTAAACTTCATTAGAATTTTTATAGATCAAAACAGATTTCTACCTAATCTTTCAAAGGCTTTGTCGCAATATTTTATTACATGTTTTTTGATAGCAGTAAAACATGAAGTTAATAATTTGGAGAGTTCCGTGTGGTCATCAACTGAAGCCATCTCTACAGCTGAAGGCTGCAGTCCATAGGCCTTAGTACCACCAAGTTCTTGCTGAAGAGAGTTAACATAGTAGAGGCTGTCAAACAGTGACCACATTGTTAGCGGCCTTATCTGCTGGAGTAAAAACAAACTTCTTATGAAATTCCCGAATACCCCGTTTAAGGTGACGTAGTTTAAGACGACGTAAAGATTTCTTAGGTTTATGATGCAATAAGTTCGTATTTTAGGAATAAATAGAAAATGCGTTTGTTCACTAGTTTCAGAATGCTAAGTTTCCATTCTTTAAGAGCTTTATGCTCAACATACTCGTTTACTGATTCGAGACTGATTTTTCAGGTGAGACATGTATCTTAGCGGATTTGGGTGCCACTTTTTGTTATATTTTAAATTTTGCAAGTCTCGCTACTTTGGACATCTGCTTCCTGATGCACGGGACTTCCGTGGAGTGTGGGCGATGTTTGCTGATGTTGGCTCGGTTGGGGGCACCTATAAGTCCGCGGGTGGGCGTCTCTTGCCTGATGCCTCCAGTTGACCTGTCTCACGAGCTACTGTCGGTCGGTGTGTGGTCGGAGTGGGATGTGCTGTGTTTGCCGGGTCTTGTCCATCATTCGTTTTGGTTTCAGAACTTTGGGGTTGAGACACACTGATGAAGATTAAATATCAGAAAGGCCTCTGTGTCACTAAATTTGGTATAGTTACTCCTTAATTACACCATCGATTACCAAATTCATTCAAGGCAGCAGCGATATCATCTCAACACTTATAGAAATCAATTTTAGAAGGAAATCGATTTTTCGGTCCTTTAGAGATTATATTAAGTTTCCTAGAATCATGAATTATTTTTAAATTGTCAGTTATAATATGGCCAGCAGCAGGGTAGCAATTCACTGAAGTTTTACAATCACAGGTATCAGGAGTGGTAGTGTCTATATCAAGATCAGAAACAAGTTTATTGAAATTAAAAATTATAGATCTAATAGGTTTATTATATTTAGAGCGAATTATTGATAAGTAGGAATGGATGAAATCACCGAACTGTCCCGGAAGATACTAGGTAAATCTATAAAATCCAAACCCTTATTGGTGAAGGATATTTTGATGTAATAACGTTTGTGACTTATTCCAGAATTGATGAAAGGACGAAGAGCATGCTGAGCATAACCTGTAGTTAAAAGAGCAGCACCGTATAACTGATTAGAACCATCGTAGAATTTATTCGCCTCGGTGTCCAGAATCCGTAATACAGAAATAGGTCAAGAACTTAGAAAAGCAAGCATTGCTTGGCGTCCACGATTCGAAAAAATATTATGGACAATCACTTCAGCCTGGTATTGTTTCTTTTAAAAGCACGTAATTTACGCTTATAATTGCCATTTTTCTGGTGCCGTGCGATCAAGTTTTACGCTCTGTCTCTGGTCGGCCCATCGGAGTCTAGCTGTTGATTTTCTTTTGCTCCAGCATTTCAGTGGTTTCTTGCTGTCGAGTCGTCACCGTTGTTTCATCTCCATCTCTGTGGTTGTTTGATGTTTGTGTTCACGGAGATGTTGCACTGATGAGTTAGGCGGCCTCCATGCGGACTGAATAAAGTATTTGTCTTAATCACGACGGAAGTAATGGCGAGAATTGTGGGCACGTAAAATCGATTTTAGCCCCTCCAGTGGAACTCGTTTCCGCTGACCGTTCTAGGGCGGTTCTTCTGTCGCGGTTTATTTTTTATGGCTTGTCTTTGGGTGTTTGTGTCGCTCATATTATTTTATTTTGGATAGCCTATTGGCCATTTTGTGGGAACGTAACTGTCTTATTGGCTTTCCGCTATTGATGTTTCCATCAGGTTCGGTTGTTTCATGTTTGTGTTTCTTTCCCTATGGTGCCTCTGATGGGAGCTGTGGGTTAATTGTATCGATTCATGATCATTGCCTCCACTTCTATATCGACAGTACAGAAGCGAGAAAATATCAAAATCGGGCATGTTACCCTCATGATAAATGTTATCATTAGAGCCCAATGGAAAAAGGTGTCTGTAATAATTTAATCTATTTTAATTCAGTTTCATGACGTTTAATAATTTTAAATCAAGTAGAATTTTAATCGTAGTATATTTTTCCACTGGCTGTATAGAAATATCTTTTAAAGCATGACCTGTACGTTTGAAATGACGGTACAAGAAAGTGTCATTTTTCTAGGCTTACTCAATCACGATAGTGTCCGTTAAATCGTGTTTTAAACATGCGATTAGTTTGCCCGACATACTGCATTTTACAATTTGCAGTACGTCAGGTTATCACATATATCAAATCCGTAGACTTACATGTCAAATCGTACATGTTAACTACAGAAAAACGTCTACCGTTTACAGACGAAGAGACGGTAGACGCAGTGCATAAATGTGAACAGCACCTGCACCTCTTAGCATTGCATTTAGAAATGATA
Organism: Lucinisca nassula; assembly: GCA_963580285.1. Taxonomy (NCBI): domain Eukaryota; kingdom Metazoa; phylum Mollusca; class Bivalvia; order Lucinida; family Lucinidae; genus Lucinisca; species Lucinisca nassula. The sequence goes on from OY757010.1 coordinate 55,309,889, forward strand.
GGATACATTCCACTTCTTTTGAAATGATTGGTATATTTCCGAAGAATTGGCGATTTGATAGGAGATAATCTAACTCTCAGATTATTTTTAAATAAATTAGTACTACCTGCCCCACTTAAATTAACGGAAGCTGCAGAAAATAAATTTATGGGCCTCACCAGTAAGGACGGCAATATACAGTAGAACTTCGATGGCTCGAACAGCGATGGCTCGTTTACCATGGATGTGTCGAACCCATTCTTGAGCCCCTAGCGAAATCCTCTACATAACAAATAGTGGGGGATAATTAAGGAGATTTTAGTCTATTTTCTTGCAAATGTATGCTGTGTGTACTTATTAGAATCGCCTCGATGATGCAATTCTAATGAGTACACACAGCATACATTTTCATTATAGAACACCCAAAAGATGTCTACAAAGTATCTCGTTATGCCTCCTGACAGTAACCCTCAGTGGCTCGAACTACCCCTGCCTCGAACAGATTTTCGAGGTCCCAAAGTTGTTCGAGCCATTGAAGTTCGACTGTAGCTCTAAAATTATTAATAGAATGGGGAAGAAGAAGAATGTAACCTAAGGGGAGATATTGTAAGTTTAAATTGTAAGTTTAAATTTATTTGTGATACTCATGTGTGTTTAAAGGGGCGAAACCGTAAAAAGCGATAATCATACCGGTGATTAAGTTAAACAGTATATGGAAGAACGGCGAATCCTTCAAATAGAAAGCGCTTCAAAAAGAAGGCGAGTATAACAAAAGTCCACAAAACAGCTGTGCCTATAAAAAGCCCATAGATATCAAACAAGCAATTGTTATACAACGAGGTGCGAACATCGGTCCAATTAAGACCTTCAACAGGTATGTTAAGGATGTCAAATTAAGGAACGATGTCAAATTAAGGCACGATGAAGAGTTCATATGCCTTAGCACCACCAAGTTCTTGCTGAAGAGTGGTAACATAGTGGCGCCGTCACACAACGACCACATTGTTAGCCGCCTTATCTGCTGGAGCCAAAACAAACTTCTTATGATGACCTAAAGACGTCTGAGGTTTAGGAGTTAAAATATTCGTATTTTGAGAGAAAGAAATGCGTTTGTTCACTAGTTTCATCCGCCGCCTTTACTACTTGTACTGATGTACCTGGTGATCATGCCCTATATTTTGCGACCCAGAGACTTTGACACATTGTAGGTCAACTATCAAGTGTTGAGAATGGAATAAGCCTTTAATTAGTTATGTAATAACCACATTCTGATTGTGGCTCCTTGCCGTTTAGACGCCGCCTTCTGCGGAATTCTTGTTTTACATATTTTCTCTTATTACTAGTCTAATCATAGATTCTGGGTGCTCGTTAAAACCGCATCAATAAGTCGGTTCAAACACGTACCGACAATATTTGGTTTTGGAAAAAAAAATTAATACCCCCGCGAACCCCTCTTATTTTTAAATAAAGTGAGATTTAGATAGGGGTTCAATACACGGACTTATGGACCTGATGGAAATCCTGAAACTGTCTGTTGTTAGAAATCATTTGGTCTGCATTTTGCGCGGATTTACACTCGGAAATAGCTAGCGGTAACTAAATGATCAAGGAATTAACACGTGATGACACATATAGTCTTCTTCACATTCTTCTATACACTATAGTCTAATATGTGTGATATCTATGTATCTAACCCTTTTTGTACCAAATGGAATCTTCCTCCTTATATATCGCAGGAGTTCATTTCAAAATTTAGGGATGTCTGGTTGTGTTCTCATCGAAATTTATTTGGAAAATGACTGAACGTTCAGCAAACAGTGGAGGCGTCTGATCTGGGCCTGCATTGTTTGGCAGGGTACCCATTTTTGGGATGGGACAATAGAGAGTCAATTTTCTGACAAATATGTATACCAGAACCTGATAAATATTGAGTCTAATACCAGTCTAAAGAAACTTTTGTTTTGTTTGTTTGATTTGAGGTTTAACATCCCCGTCAACACTAAAGATCATTTTGGAGACATTGCTTCCAATTTTGTGGGACTTTTACCCGACATTGAGATGAAATGACATCTCAAGCCCTGCCGCCCAATGAAACCAATAGTGTTTATAAGCATCATTGGACGGGCCAACTCGCACTACTTTGCCTGGGCAGGCTTAGATCCTCTAAGCAGTTTACCAGTACTCGTGTGCGGGTCAGTTTCAACTCTGCGTGGAAGCATTATGCAGCCCATCTATTTCTTCAAACCCCAAAGAAACTTTCGTAAATATTGGAATACTTTAAGGTGATTGGATACACTAGGATCCAGTTGCTCAGAGCATCTTAACCCCTTTTGTACCAAATGGAATCTCCCTCCTTATCTATAGCAGGAGTCCATTCCAAAATTTAGGGGTGTCAGGTTGTGTTTTCAGCGAAATTTATTTGGAAAATGACTGAACCTTTAGCAAACAGTGGAGGCCCTGATCAGACGCCGCTTTCTGCGGCGTCTGATCTGCGCCTGTGTAGCGTGAGATCTTTAAACCCGTGAGAACCTTAATACCAAGGTATAACTGCGCATGCGCAAGAAGGCCGTGAGAAATGTCATCCATTTCCTGTTAGCCCCTGCCCCTTTCAACTTGAGCCTATGTTTAAAATGTGTAAAGAAATCTGCTTACATTACGAACTTTAAATAGAACACTATTCATTACAGGCTTTATTCATTTTTTATTTATTCGAAAGATACCTGTATTAAATCTGCGATAAATAGGTTTCCATATGTTCAATTTGTTTGTTTGATTTGAGGTTTATACTGTGTGTCTACCAGTTTGTGAATTTGAACGAAAACAGTATGCAATGTAGTTTGATTGGCTGATAGTATAGATGTGACTTATTATATTATCATTTGAACAGCCTCGTCGGGCGTTTCTACCGAGTATCCGCAATATTTGTTATGTGCTGAAATATTAAAATTATCAGGATTTTTTAATCTAAAAATTTCAATTTTAGGGTGGTAAAAGTTTTAATATAATATAATATAATATGATGTGAGTATAGGCTACTTTCGTTGTGTCTTGTCTAAATCTTAAAGTAAGAAAATTACGACACAAACCCACTTTCTTTATTCTGAAATGACTTCCCGTCAACACTATAAAGGTCATTTTGGAGACGTTGCTTTCAATTTTGTGGGACTTTTACCCGGCATTGAGATGAAATGACATCTCAAGCCCTGTCGCCCAATAACGGGCCTCCGTGGCCTAGTGGATAAGAGCGCTGACTCTTAGTCATTAGGTCTCTCACCGCCGTAGGTTCGAGCCTCGCTCGGGCCACGTGTGAGACGCCAAGTTCTGCAACGGAAGGTCAGGTGGTTTTTCTCCGGGTACTCCGGTTTTCGCCCACCTCTGATTAACGATCGGCTCGATATGAGTGAAATAATCTTGAAAGGGTCGTAAAACCCAAACCAAAAAAAAAAAAAAAAAAAACCTGTCGCCCAATGAAACCAATAGGGTTTATTAGCATGGACGGTCCGCCTCGCACCGCGGTTCCTGGACAGGCTTAGATCCTCCAAGCGGTTTACCAGTACTAGTGTGCGGGACGGATTCAGCTCTGCGTGGAAGCATCATGCAGCCCATATATTTCTTCAAGCCCCTATTCCATATGTTCAATATATATATATATATATATATATATATATATATATATATATATATATAAAATCAACAAAGTCCGATATCGCCACACAATTTTGTATATTTTATACGCTTCTACCGGTTTCACTGTTCTAACAGATTTTCAAGATTATATATATATGTATTTTCGTGGAATTATTACGAAACCATGTGTATATTTTAAACCCCATTAAACCCCACTTTTATACAGTAAAACTGGGGTTTCCAGCGGTGTATATTATTTTCATATTTCCGCTGGAAAACATAGATTGTAGGGACTCGTTATAACCGTCTCGGCGAGGCGATTCTAACGAGTACCTACAATCTATGTTTTCCAGCGGTAATAAGAAAAATATCAGAATATTTTATCTAAAAAAAATGATGATAAATTTCATTATACTTTTAATAGGCGTGTTCTCGCCATTAATACTTTAAAAGCAAGTTCGTTAGAAATTTTAAAATTATTATTCTGCCTAAATTGATTTGAACACTGTAGCATAAGCCTCAATATAAGTGCCCATTTGCAATAATGACAATACTAATTGTTATTAATAACAATTATAATGAATAATAATGATGATATTAATCATAATCCGAGGCTTAGAGAAAACATGTACACTCTTACCTTTTCAGTTCTACAATGTATTCCTAGCTTCCAAAGGATACTGAACGCTTTTAAACATGGGTTTCATGGAATTTAAATTTTGTTATATACCAACGTGATTAACATGTGTGATTTATGGTTTGACATTTCCTGTTGTCCCCATGCTTATCAAAATACAGTGACTAATTTTCACACCTTTTCTGCTTATATGGGGTAATAATGCCTAATGTCAACCGAACAGGTTTTCTCTTAACCGTTTCAATAATAATAAAAAAACAGAAGTAATTACCGAACCCACTGCTCACCAATCAAACTCGACCCACCAACCGGGGCTTGAAGAAACAGATGGGCTGCATGGTCGCTAGGTAGGCAGGTACGTAGGTATGCAGGTAGGGTGAATGGTCTGGTGGGTGCGTGGCTGGATGGACAGGTAGGTAGGTAGGTAGGTAGGTAGGTTAGGCTTACTTTTAACTTCTTCATTCGACGTTGTATGTTTGTTTGTTTTGTTTGATTTAAGATTTAACGTCTCCGTCAACACGGTATAGGTTTTTTTGGAGACGCTACTTCCAATTTTGTGGCACTTTTTCCCGATATTGAGATGAAATGACATCTCAAGCCCTGTCGTCCAATGAAACCAATAGGGTTTATTAGCATGGACGGGCCGACTCACACCGCTTTGCCTGGGCAGGGTTAGATCCTCTAAGCGGTTTACCAGTACTCCTGTGCGGTCAGTTTCAGTTTTGCGAGGAAGCATCATGCAGTCCATTTATTTCTTCAAGCCCCGATTAGCGGGGGCCGTAGGTCGTAGATTCGGAAAAAGAGATCCTGAACGGGGTTTTAGATTGTTTCTTTTAATTCATCATGCAGCCAATCTATTTCTTCAAACCCCGATGGGCGGGGGCCAACCTTCGACGTTGTAGGTAGGTAGGAAGTTAGGTAGACAGACTTTGTTTGTTTGTTGTTTGATTTGAGGTTTAACGTCCCCGTCATCACGGTACTGGTCATTATCGAGACGTTGCTTTCATTTTTGTGTGACTTATGCCCGACATTGAGATGAAATGACTTCTCAAGCCCTGACGCCAAATGAAACAAATAGGGTTTATAAGTATGAACGGTCCGACTCCGACCGCTTGCCTGGACAGGCTTAGAGCCTCTATGCGGTTTACCAGTACTCGTGTGCGGTCGGTTTCAGCTTTGCATGGAAGCATCATGCAGACCATCTATTTCTTGAAGCCCCGATGGGCGGGGGCCAACCTTCGACGTTGTAGGTAGGTAGGAAATTAGGTAGATAGACTTTGTATGTTTGTTTGATTTGAGGTTTAACGTCCCCGTCATCACGGTACAGGTTATTTTGGAGACGTTGCTTTCATTTTTGTGTGACTTATGCCCGACATTGAGATGAAATGACATCTCAAGCCCTGTCGCTCAATGAAACTAATAGGGTTTATAAGTATGAACGGTCCGACTCCGACCGCTTTGCCTGGACAGGCTTAGAGCCTCTGTGCGGTTTACCAGTACTCATGTGCGGTCGGTTACAGCTTTGCATGGAAGCAGCATGCAGCCCATCTATTTCTTGAAGCCCCGATGGGCGGGGGCCAACCTTCGACGTTGTAGGTAGGTAGGAAATTAGGTAGATAGACTTTGTTTGTTTGTTTGATTTGAGGTTTAACGTCCTCTTCATCACGGTACAGGTCATTTTGGAGACGTTGCTTTCATTTTTGTGTGACTTATGCCCGACAATGAGATGAAATGACATCTCAAGCCCTGTCGCCCAATGAAACAAATAGGGTTTATAAGCAAGAACGGTCCGACTCCGGCCGCTTTGCATGGACAGGCTTAGAGCCTCTGTGCGGTTTACCAGTACGCGTGTGCGGTCGGTTTCAGCTCTGCGCGGAGACATCATGCAACCCATATATTTCTTGAAGGCCTGATGGGCGGGTGCGACAGGTAGGTAGAGTGGAGGTATGCATGTAGTTAGGTATATCACGAAAACACGCCTATTCAAATATATTGACCAAATTTTACAACCAAAAAACGATTTTTTTTTTCAGATAAAACTCCTGATATTTTTTCCTATTTCTGCACAACACATATTGTGGGTACTCTTTAGAACCGCCTCGGCGCGTCGGTTGTAACGAGTACCCATAATCTATGTTTCTGAGCAGAAATAAGACAAATAATAATTTTCCCTGTAAACACCAGTTTTACTATCTAAAAGAGGGTTTAAGGCGATCAAAATTATACGCTTGTTTGCGTGATGAGGTAGGAATGGTAGGACTGGGCTGGTGGCGATGGGTAGGTAGGCACTGTTTGCCAGGGTACCGGTACTAAATGGGTTAATAACCTGTAACCGATCTGCGCTAATGCGAATAAATGTAGAAGCGGCAAGATAAAATATATAGAATTCGACAGTAAAATTTAGCATAGGATTCGATTCACTAGAAGTTAAGTCAAACCTTACTCGCGCACACGCACGTAAGCACGGTCCCGCCCATCGGGGCTTGGCGAAAAAGCTTGGGCTGCTCGATGCTTCCACGCAGAGCTGAAACTGATCGCACATGAGTACTGGTTAACCGCTTAGACGGACTAAATAGAAGTGAAGGCAATGCCCAGGCGATGCCCTGTTGGTTTCATTGGGCGACAGGGCTTGAGATGTCATTTCATCTCAATATCGGTTAAAAGTCCCACAAAAGTGGAAGCAACGTCTCCGAAGTGACCTTAATAGTGTTGACAGGGACGTTAAATCACAAACTAAATTACACACGCACGCGCGCACTAAATGAAAATAAATTAAAAATTCCTTCTGTTAGTGGTGCTTGGTGTTTTAAGAGGCAATTAGTGTTATTGTATTACAAAAGATAATGTTTCAGTAATTACAATATTTCCTTTCATTTGAATTGTATTCCCAATAAAAACGTAAAAAATGATATTAAACTTGCCTTCGAAGACAAAGAGCACTTTGTTGGCAGAAAGACTACAAGTAGGACGTGATCAAGTTGTCTAAGACGTAATATTATTACCAATTATGAGGCATTTTATTCTTGTCCTCGGTGCGGTGCTTGTCGCATTATATTGTGCAGAATGTTTGCCAATCGTAGAAGACAATCCGAATGGTATAACAAATGAGAGAAAAAGCATAACCTGTTTGCCGGACTTAGAACATAAGAGGATCACTGATGAAGGGAATGTCTACAAGTGTTTCCAGGATGACAATAAAAGGACAAACGATGAACAAACGGGTTTTGTCACCTGCATGGTATATGATGCTGTAGCTGAAACTACTGCTGATGGCTACGAGCACAAGTGTTTTCTGGATTGTTCCGGCTTTGAAGTTACCAAACGGAGATAAAGTATAAAGCGCTTAGCATGTGTAACAGTTGCACAGTATTCACAGTTCTACACAGAGCCACATGTAACACAAGAACGCCAGTGCTTTTTGCATTCTACAGAGTGCACAGAAACCATGAACAGACGGGTGAGTGCTCTGATCAGTTTTATATTAACCCATTTGGTACCAGAAACCCCTAAACGGGTACCCTGGCAAACAGTGCAGGCCCAGATCAGACGCCGCAGAACGCGGCGTCTGATCAGGGCCTCCACTGTTTGCTTACAGTTCACTCATTTTCCAAATAAATTTTGATGAAAACACAGCCTGACATCCGTAAATTTTGAAATGGACTCATGCTATATATAAGGAGGAAGATTCCATTTGGTACAAAAATGGGTTTATGCGAATTAGTAACATACGTCTTGCTTTTGACTTTGGTCATTTTTCAAAAAAATCTAAGAATTGGCTGAAGATTTTAATCTAACGAAACTACATGTAAAACACCACTTATATCTAAAGAAATTGCTTAACTTCTTTAAAAATTATTAATTGACTGATTGATTGATTGATTGATTGATTGATTGATTGGATTGATTGATTGATTGATTGATTGATTGATTGATTGATTGATATTTAACGACACGTCAACCATCGTTCGTCATGATTGATTGATTGATTGACTGATTGATTGATTGATTGATATTTAGCGACACGTCAACCCTCGTTGGTCATTTTTGTCCTCTTGCAGAGAAAGGAGGGAAATAGTAAAGTGTGACTACGATGTATTCTTTGCTTCCAAAAGAGACTCTGCAGTGTATTCGTTGCTTCCAAAGGATAAACCTTTTACAGAACACATTTAACGTCACTGCAGCTGGTTTAAGGCAATGTATGGCGGCCGCAAAACGTCTCCCTGCTCTTCATTATAGTGTAGTTTGTATTTACTTGTCATTTTGGATCATTGATTACATTTTGCAATTTTGAAAATATTTCATCACAAAAACATGCATATATAATTTTGTACCCCTCGAACGAAAAACTGGGGTTTACAGGGGTAAATATTATTTTTCTTATTTCTGTTCTAAAGTATAGATTGTGGGTACTCATAAGAACCGCCCCGATGAGACGGTTCTAACGTGTACCCACAATCTATATTTTCAGCAGAAATAAGAAAAATATCACATTTTTTCATCTAAAAAATCGATTTTTCGGAGGTAAAGTTTACAATGTATATGTATAGGTGTGTTTTCGTAATGGAAGGTCACTGATGGGTCTAGTCTTGCCCAGAAATATTTGTACACTCCTTACTTTTCAATCCTGCAGTGTATTATTTGCTTCCAAAGCAGAACCCATTTTATAGAACATATTTTACGTCACTAAGCTGGTTTTAATGGAATGTGTGGCGGCCGTAAGAAAATCTCCCAACCCTTCATCATAGTGTAGTTTGTATTTTCTTGTCCTTTGGGAGCATTGATTCCATTTTGCAATCTGAGGCTATTTTAGGGTCACTTATGGGGCCTAGTTGGCCGAAACTAGCTAGTCTTGCCCAGAAATATTTGTACACTTGTACACCCCATACCGTTAAATTCTGCGATGTATTCTTTGCTTCCTTTTATAGAACATATTTATATGAATGGACGGTCCGACTCGCGCCAAATTAGCTGGGCAGGCTTAGACCTTCTAAGCTCTTTACCAGTACCCATATCGATCGGTTTCATCTCTGCGTGGAATCATCGTGCAGCCAAATCTATTCATTACAATAAATAAATAAATAAATAAAAATAAAAAAAAGGAATTAAAAAAAAATAGTTCAATTTTTCATCTGACAATGTTCGTTTACTTCCGCGTTAAAATTAACAATGTACAGTAAAATTTCTATATTAAGACCATCTTTGGGACTGTTCAAAAGTAGCCTTAAAGACCACTTTTGAACAGTCCAAAAGGTGGTCCCTGACCAGAAGACATCGTAGGCAGAAAAAAAAAAAAATAAGTGTATACTTGAAAATAAGCTTTTTATAGCAGAATTAGTCCTAATTTTAGGTGGTCTTAATAGCGGAATTTTACTGTATTTGAAAATACATCTTTTCGTAATGATTATGTCCAGAGTTCGAATTTGCGTTGATCTAACAGGTGATTTTCTAAAAAGCTGATGTTGGATGGTTGTTGATTTCCCAAGCCTGATATATGTTTGCCTGCAGTTAGCTGAATGGAAGTTTATTAATTCCAAAGGTCTAGGCCATTACTAACCTGTGTTTTGGATGGCTCAGATTCAGTATTTTTATCTTCTTCAGTAAACCAGCTGTACTGATTGAAACTAAATTACATGAAAAACCTCTATGGGGGTTAGGCAATTAAACATTATTTGTGATATTGTTGTAATATTACCAAGATGGGCACCTTGCCTGTATATGGTATAAACCACATGACCTCTGGTGAGAGTGGTGGCCAATCGGCCTCTTGTTTCTTGTTTCTCTCCATGAGGACAAAATGATGGAGGCAGTGTGATCTGATATTCCTGCACTCTGGCGACATTCCCGGAGACCCGATAAACTCCCAATGTCATTGTCTTCAACCGGTGGCTCAGGTTTTCTCGTCCTGGTAATGTCAGTATCTGAGACACAGGCGGAAGAATGAACGATGGTGCAAAAACTAGACCCAGAAGACGAGGAAACTATGGCTGAGCTGTGAAGATTGGTGCAATCACTACTGCTTCGGAGGAATCCTGAAGTATCTTCTGAAGTGCTGCTCCTAGAACACTAAAAGGACAGAAAATTTATGCAAAATAATCAACCCATACCAATGAAAATGCATTGATTGCAAAAGCACGATAGTCAGGATTAAACGCAGCATATTTAACACATTTATGCTTTTTTGATGATGCAAACAAGTCAATATCAAACTGACCATAAATGTCTTGAATGCGAAAAAAGACAGAATCTGCCAATGACCATTCTAAATCGGTGTGTACAGCTCGCGACAATCTATCCGCAGTAAAATTTAAGCTACCAGGGACATGGAAACAATTGAGCCAAATGTCACGCTCTTGACACCAAAACCATATTTCACGGGTTAAGTTATTTAAGTAAGACTTGCGCCCTCCCATTTTAGAAATGTTTTTGATAGCAGTCTTGTTATCAAGATATCGATGAATATGTTCATTTGAAACAGAATGACACAGCACTTTCAAAGCCTGAAAAGCTGCCTTTAATTCCAGATAATTGATATGATTCAATTTATAATTATAAGACCACAGTCCCTGCATTTTCACATCATTTGTTACATTATGGCATCCCCAACCTGTGCCAGAACTATCAGATTCAATGGGCCTATGAGGTTTGGGTAGCCAAATAAGACGGAAAGCTGTTTCAACATTATTTATCCACCATTCAATACATGTTTCTACTTTCTACAGATAAACAAATTTTCCCATCAAATCCCCACTTATTCTGCTTCAATGTCAGATCTCTTTCTGTTTCCATTAATTTGTAATAAAGAGCGGCATACCGAACACCCGGCTCAAGAGCAACACGTTTCCCTATTAACTGTGCGAACTTCCTAATAGAAATTTGCCAATATTTCTTTGCAAAGCTCTATCATATCAGTACATTTTTCTGTAGGCACCCTAACTGTCACGGAAGCTGATCATATGAGGAACCCTACAAATGTAATTTGTTGGGTAGGAACCACGAGAGATTTTTTCATATGCCCCGTAAACCCCAAATCATCTGCCGGTTGTAAAATGTCAGAAACATTTCGAACGCATTCATTGTAAGTATCTGATTGTAATAAACTATCACCAATATATGCTACATTTGTGTGCCCTGACTTCCGCAGTGTGGAATACATCGGTATAAGCAGTTTTGTAAAGACTCGGGATCCAGATGAGAGCCCATTTGGCAAAGAAGAGTATTCATATACAACACCCTGCCAAATAAAGCGAAGACATTTGCGACTTTCCAAATGAATAGGTAGACAATAATATGCTTGGCGTAAATCTAAACTACCAAGTAAAACATTTGGTTTCACTGGCGTCAATGCTGTTTTTAAAGTTTCCATTTTAAAATGACGTTTCTCAACATGTTCATTCAAAAAATTCAAATTTAAAATAAGCCTGTGACCCCCATCATGCTTCGGCACCAAAAATATATTTTTAAAATCTGATCCCGCCTAGGTTCTACTGGTTTTAAAACTTCAATGTTCACTTTTTTTTTTCAATTTCTTTAGAAGTAATATCATTTTCCTTGGAAGAAAAAGAAGACTGGCAAAATGATTTTACAGGACAAGGCTCAGACTCAAATTCTATACAATACCCATATTTAAACAAGTCAAGCAGCCATTTATCTGAACTAATTTTCAACCATTTGAAAAATGCAAAGAAATATTTTCTGCTTTCAAAGTCTCAAAAGTATTTCTTAACTTAGACAGTACCTGCTCAGAATTTATTTGCTCTTCTTGTTGTCTTGGGAACTGTAGCCCATGCCCTTTTTGTATCTTGGCATGTGTCCCTTCTGCTTGTACGAAAAAGACTGGGAGTTTCCCTTAGAAACGTAATTGGACCTATGAGAAGTCGAAGTCGACGGCTATTGATAATCCCCGTCAAACGGCCGTTTTCGTGTCCCTGTCATCTTGGTCCCAATTTTCTTCTGCTCATTTATAGACTTCAGCTGTTTATCAAGATCATTCCCTAGGAGATTTTATGTTAACGAAACGTGATGAACAAAGGCGTTTATATTTCTTTGCCACAGCAGGTTTCAAGAACTTTCTACGTACATGAGATATCTCACGGTGGGTATAAGCAAGCAACAATAGGGAGTCGGTTGCTAAATCAAATATCTCACTGTCTTGGGAACTCATTTTTGATTTTTATTTGCCTTCACTGCAGCTGGTGTTGTGCCGTATGGCGGCCGTACAACGTCTCCCCGTACATCAACCATAGTGCAGTTTATATTTTACTTTTGGTCCTTTGAGATCAGCGTAAATATTCTGAGAAATCAGAAATAAATTATTGGTTTAGACTCGTATTCTAGACAGGTTTTTAATTATTTGGACCACATTTTGATTTTTATCAGTCTTTGAATCGACTGCCTATTCGAAATTCGCAAAAATGCAGTATGTTTCCTCTGGCTTTCGTTGCCGGATCATTACAGGGTCACTGATGAGGCTTAATTAGCCGAAACTACGTAGTATGACCCATCTTCTTTCTTATGCATGTTTTCATTGCTCTTAAAGGAACTCATTTTTGATTTTTATTTTCCTTATTCTCCAACAACTTATCCATTAACTGAACTAAGGGGATCACCCCTTTAGACAGCTACACTTGGGTTTTCTGCAGAATCCCATCATTTTTCTTGTACTGGGCTGCAATTCAGTCCTCAAAGAAAAGTTCCTCATTCAACTTGGGCACCTTTAAAATTCACAATTCTCGGGCTCTTGTAATTTTCCCCAAACACCAAATTAGTCTTAATAGAAAAACTATTACTGATGCCCCTAGTTCACGATTTTGCTAAGCTGTCATGTATTTTTGGCCCATGGTTCAGCTTGTCTGAAAACAAATTGTTCAGTTTTGAAACTTTACTTCTCTGATCTCGTGTTTCCCTTTTTGAATCATCGGGCTTGCTGACTTTAGTGAGGGGCTCATCTGCACCATCGTCAGACTGTCCCTCCTCCTCGTTTTCACTAGAATCCGAATCAGACGGCACAAGAAAACTAGAAGAAGCCCGTGTTAGAACCGGTGTCTGATCTACTTTCGTTTTCGCATTGTTGACATCGTGACCGGAACTACTTCCGAAAACTGCGCGCACTACTTTCTTTAAAGTTCTTCCTGGATCGTTTTAAGAGTTTCAGTCAATGATGACAACGTGACTTGTTGCTGATTTAACATCTGTATAGTTTCAACAACTTGCAATTCCAAAGAACTTCTATAAAGCGGACGATCGTGCTCGCCACTGTTCATATCCATCCGCCATGTTGATGATGAAAGAGGTCGAAGCGACTCGTGACCCGACCTTTCAGTAACGTGTGCACAACTTGAACTACTTGCAGTATGCGGTCCACTCAAGCGAAAAGACATGGCTCCACTGTCTGGGAATGACGTCATACTGGGTCGCCCAGACTGCGACACAAAGGAAAGTTCATTTCCCGAATTGGAAATCAGATAGACATATTTGTCTGACGGAATATGCACAATCTCCAATGTAACAGTGTCCATGGCACCTAGTGTGCTCATGTGATCGACAACAATACCATCTGTCACCAGTCAGATCTGTCCCTTCTGGTAAAGATTCAGTTTGGTCGGCCATGATTGCAGCCTCTGCAACAACACTAAGTAAATCCAACTTATTATCCGACCAAAAACTCAAACCACCAACAAAGTTTCCAACAATGAAATAACAGTAAAATCTTCTTAGCAATACTAACTTCTATCTATCAGTAAAATAGTAATTTGAACACGACAGAATTAGAAATCAAATAAAATCCCACTCAGACTTTTCAAGAAACATAACGCATAGTAAAATGTTGGTTCTGAAGTTATCACGTGACAGGTCACGGTTCATCTCATAATAAGGGTAGGCTACTTGTTAAAACTGCCTCGACGAGGATGTTTTAACAAATACATACACTCGATGCTGTTAGCAGTGGTAAGGCAGTTGCATTAACCATTGCAAAACCATGCAGTTTTTTTTTAAATTACAAGAATCATAATTAAAATGAATGCATGAATTCCACAGACGTACGGATTTAATATTTTCAGGCTATTAATCACCAAACGTCTAGAAATGACTACCCCAATTTATGCCTAGCGTTGCATAAAAGGGACAAAGAAATATGAACTCATTTTGCGAGAAGTAGAGACAGAAACCAGCCAGCGCATATGCACAGTCTGGTCAGGGTCTTTGTTTTTTGTCATAATACATGCAACGATCGAGCAGACGACAATTCTTCCGACTGACAATGAAGCACTGGGCGACCCAATTCAAGGTACCCAGAGTTTGCAGTTTAATTAACACTTCAGCTATCTGAAGAATTTTTATAAGGGAGGGATATTTATACAAGCAAAAGCAAGCTGGATTTATTATGCCCCCAACTTCGAAGAAGTTGATGGGGCATATTGGTTCTGTCCTGTCCGTCAGTCCTTGCGTCCGTCTGCCCGTTACGCTATCTACATATGTGAAACAGCTAGGATCTTGAAATTTTATATATGGAATGAGCATGACAATTAAGCGAACCCGTATTTTTTTCTTTTCCGTCGGACTTGTCTTTGCAGAGTTATGCCCCTTTTCGGCTTATGCATTTTGGCTATAGGGAAACCTTGTGAACAAAATATCTGGAGAACCGCTTGAGCTAGGCTCATGATATTTAGTATACAGTTTGGGTCTAAGGTGAAGATGACCTGATTAACTTTTGACGAAATTCCGAAAATACATAACAGAGTTATGCCCCTTTTGGACTTATGCATTGTGGCTATGGGGAAACCTTGTGAACAAAATATCTGAAGAACTGCTTGAGCTAGGTTCATGATATTTGGTATGCAGTTTGAGTCTAAGGTGTAGGTGACCTGGTTACTTCTGACGAAATTCCGACAATATATAATAGAGTTACGCCCCTTTTCGGACTTATGCATTGGCTATAGGTAAACCTTGTGAACAAAATATCTGGAGAACTGCTTGAGCTAGGCTCATGATATTTGGTATATAGTTTGGATCTAAGGTAAAGATGACTTGATTAACTTTTGACTAAATTCTGAAAATATATAACATAGTTATGCCTCTTTTCAGGCTTAGGCATTGTGGCTATAGGGAAACTTTGTGAACATAAATATCTGGAAAACGGCTTGAGTCTAACTGTTGGTTTTCTTTTGCTCCAGCATTTCAGTGGTTTCTTGCTGTCGAGTCCTCACCGTTGTCTCACCTCTGTGGTTCTTTGATTTTTGTGTTCACGGAGATGTTGCACTGATGAGTTAGGAGGCCTTCATACAGACTGAACAAATTATTTGTCTAGATCGCGACGGAAGTAAGGGCGAGGATTGTGGCCACGTAAAATCGATTTAAGCCCCCCCACCCCCCCCCCCAGTGGAAATCTTCCACTGACCGTTCCAAGGCGGCTCTTCTGTGGCGATTTATTTATGTTGTTGTTTGTTACTTACTGTATGTATCACTTGTGTCTTTTGGTTTTGGATGGCCATATGGCAATTTTGTGGGAAAGTAACTGTCCCTATGGCCTTCCTTTGTTTAGGTTTCCATTATGGTTTGGTCGCTTAATGTTTGTATTTCTTTCCCATTGGTGTCTTTTATGGATGGTGTAAGTTAATTGTATCAATTCCTGATCTTTGTTTTACTTCTACTTTGAGCAAGGCTCATGCTATTTCGTATACAGTTTTGGGTACTCTACATAAATTTTGAGCACATTTTATAAATATTGTACGAACGGACAGTTCTTTTACGACAGAGGCGATTTTTTTTTAAATTATGTGTCTATTAGTGGTAAGCATATGGTTGGGGGCATAGTGTTTCACAAACGTATTTTCCAGTTATCTCTCAAAGAATAGATGTAGACCATTATCTGACCGCACCTCTGTTTGTAACCGGGAAAACCGTTTTGTCATAAACACTTTTCAAATGCTTGGATTTTGAAAGCATTTGTGCGATACAGTTTACCATGGCGCTTTTAGCCCTGGTAAAAATGATTTTCTTAGTAGGAGTCTAGGAATTCTGTTCTATTCTATTCCAAAAGTGAGGTAATAGCGACGGGAGTCCAATCATAACGCTCTGCAGGTGTTGTAATAAAATTTTCTATTGCAAGAAACGTCCTGGTTAAGGTGCTAGTTTAGTCATCATCATAATGAAGTTTGCACACCATGGCACGAAGTTACGACACCATGTAATGTAACACTGACAGGACATAACCATCAACGCACAACATATAAACCTGGTGATTTGTCACAATATACAATTGCTAACTCAACATAAAAACGATGATCGCAAAGAATATAAGAAATTATAGACATCATAAAATGACTGTGAGACATAATATAAATGTGCATTGGCAAGATATAATGATGAATGGACATGATATAAAGAAAAGTGCACATCATGTAAAGAAAAGTGCACATCATATAATGAAAATACGTCACCATATAAACAAGTTATGACATCAGATAAAGAACAATGGGCATCAGATAAAGAACAATAGGCATCAGATAAAGAACAGTGGATAGCATGAATCGAAATAATGACACCAAGTCTTACATTTTGTCAACATAAGACAGCTGTGGCGTTCCATAATGTATTATGTTAGTGCAGCAGATGAGAGTAGTGTTAATTCAGCAGATATAGCGTTTATGCTGTAGATAGCATGAGAAGTTAACACAGCAGGTGGCACTACAGTAAAAAAATCCCATTGCTCACAGTGCAAAATAGGGCAGTTTTGTTGCACTCCCAATTCTTTGTCTGTCTAATGCTTCCAACTTGACTCATATAATTTGACAGAAAGCACCCTTACCTTCCAGCAGCAGTTAAAAAATAGGGGGGTTGTGCGGCATATTTCAGCCTTTATTGTAGTCTGATGTAAACAAACAGATTCCGCAGCAAATAAACCTAGCAATTTTCACTGGCTGGTCTCAAGTATTTTCTTTCTCATAAAAGCTGATGCTTTTCATTTTAGAAATAGCTACTAGCATTTCTCAAAATCAAAAACATTACCTTTCACAAAAATATTACTGTTTGTCGCCAACTCCAATCACAAGCACCCAAATATTCAGTTCTGTACTGAAAACTCTCCCCAAAACAAGCGGAGCTTTCAAAAAGCCTATTTTCTTTTACTGTAGTGCAACCAGCAGGTAGCATTGTGTAAATGTAAAGTATTATGACTATACAGAAACGATAATATTGGCAGGTCTTTGAAATAAAAAGCCTGAAAAACCCAACTTTGTGCATATATAAGGAAAAATAGTGTTTCTAGGGTATACACAATGCAGCTCTAAAGCCATTAAAGAAATCATTTTATTATATATCTGCAAAACTTTCTGGTGTCTACAACCAGTTTCTGACAAAAAAACATCACGTGTACAAGTCCGTGAAATGAAGACCCCCCCAAACCCCACTTTATATAGAGAAAACTGGGGTTTACGGGGGTATTAATTATTTTTCTTATTTATGCTCCAAGACATAGGTTGTGGGTACTCGTTAGAACCGCCTCAATGAGGCGGTTCTAACGAGCACCCACATCCTATGTTTTGAGCATTTATAAGAAAAATATGAAGGATTTTCATCAGAAAAGTAGTCATTTTGGAGATGTGAAAATGCACTATGTCGCACGGGTGAGTTATCGTAATGTACATGCAGGATAACTCCTATGGGGTACTTTGGCAAACAGTACAGGCCCAGATCAGATGCCGCAGAACGCGGCGTCTGATCAGGGTCTGCACTATTTGCTAACAGAATTGCCCCTTCAAAAATAGAATGAAAACGAAAACATAGGGCTGACACTCCTTATTTAACAAATGGACTTGTCCAACATAAAGCTATGGAAGAGTCCACCAGTATACAATGGGTGAAAACGAGGCTAACTCTGACATTTCGAAAACCCGCCTATTCAACTGAAACATTTCAGATAGAAAATCTGATAGTTTTCATATATAAATTGTGGGTACTCGTTAGGAATACCTCGCTTTGTTCGTTTTGTTTGTTGAATTTGATGTTTAACGTTCCCACCAACACTATATAGGTCATTTTGTAGACGTCGCTTCCAATTTTGTGTGATTTTTACCCGACATTGAGATGAAATGACAGCTCAAGTCCTGTCGCCCAATGAAACCAATAGGGTTTATAAGCATGGACGTTCCGACTCGCACCCCTTTGAATGGACAGGCTTAAATCTCTTTTGCAACAAGGTCTATCGGAACCCGAATTTTATGCTGACTTAGTATATAAATTCAGAAAAATATATAGACGCAATGACTTCAGCACCCAATATCGTAAAATCATTCTTCGATATAAAAAGATTGGGTACAACATAAATGTTATACGAGATACTGCATGCCTGATAGTTAACCCAATAACGGTTGACAACTTTGCGTCCCTCTAATTGCACGCCGGTGGGTCAGGCCTCAGATTCTATGACGGTTCCATCGTAAAGGCTTATGTTGGTTGGTACCTGATGCTCTGTCTCTAGTCGGGCCCATCCGAGTTTAACTGTTGGTTTTATTTTGCCCCAGCATCAGTTGTTTCTTGCTGTCGAGTCCTCACCGTTGTTTCATCTCTGTGGTTGTTTGATTTTTTGTGTTCACGGAGATGTTGCGCCGAGAGTTAGGAGGCCTTCATGCGGACTGAACAAATTATTTGTCTAAATCGCGACGGAAGTAAGGGCGAGGATTGTGGCCACGTAAAATCGATTTAAGCCCCCACCCCCCGTGGAATTCGTTTCCGCTGACCGTTCCCAGGCGGTTCTTCTGTCGCGGTTTATTTTTGTTATGGTTTGTCTTTGGGGGTTTGTGTCGCTTATATTATTTTATTTTGGATAGCCTCACCGTTGTTTCATCTCTGTGGTCGTTTGATTTTATTGTGTTAATGGCGATGTTGTACTGATGAGTTAGGAGGCCATCATGCGTACTGAACAAATAATTTGTTTAAATCGCGACAGAAATAAGGGCGAGGATTGTGGCCACGTAAAATCGATCTAAGCCCGCCAGTGGAATTCGTTTCACTGACCATTCCAAGGCGGTTCTTCTGTCGCGGTTTATTTTTGTTATGGTTTGTCTTTGGGTGTTTGTGTCGCTTATATTATTTTATTTTGGATAGCCTATTGGCCATTTTGTTGGAAAGTAAATGTCCTTTTGGCTCTCCGCTATTTATGTTTCCATTAGGGTATGTTGTTTTAAGGTTTTGATTTCTTTCCATTTGGTGTCTATGATGGGAGCTGTGGGTTAATTGTATCGAATCCTGATCATTGCCTTCACTTCTACTCAGATCCTCTAAGCGGTTTACCATTACTCGTGTTGGGTCGGATCCAGCTCTGCGTGGAAACATCATGCAGCCCATTCATTTAAAAAAACTATGTACACCACTGTAAACCCCATTTTTGTAATATAAAACTGGGGTTTAATAGGGTCAAAATTGTATAGGCATGTTTCTTGATGGAGGTCCAGGATCTGCTGCAACATAAGAAAGCAGTCATGAAGCGTGCACACCTGATGATATCATAGAGGTAACTTAACCCATATATGACAATGGAATATTCCATCTAATGAATTTGGAGTGGTCTGTTTCCAGTTATAGGGGTGTCAGGTTTGTTTTGTATTTAGTAAGTTTTACAAAAATGTGTGTACTTTAAGCAAACAGTGTACACTCAGATCAGATGCCATGTTCTGCGGCGTTTGCTCTGTGTCTACACCGTTTGCCAATGTCACAGAAAAGGCCGCTAATCATATATGGGTTTGACGTAAAATTTTTCAGTTTATTTACGTTTAATTTTGAAAATTATTTTATTGGAAGAAGAAAGATATATAATAATCAAAATATCACTATAGTAACTAGATCCGCCACACGAATCACATCTCAAGGATGTTCCCAGATCCCGACATTCCACCTCTCATGTTCAACATTGATCTGGAAACATCCATTCGACGTCATACATTGCAGCAGATCAGGCTACTGTACATATGATCCTCGTTATATCGACAAAAATTTTACCATAATAGTTTGTTGTAATAAAGAATTTGTCGCTATAAATATGTTCTACAAAAGGGTTATCCTTTGGAAGCAAGGAATACACCAAAGAAGTGAAAAATATGGAATGTACATGTTTTCTTGGCCAGACTAGCTAGTTTCGGCCAAGTAGGCCTCATCAGTGACCCTAAGATATTTTCGAAATTCCACAATGGAATTAATGATCCCAAAGGCAAGAAAATATAATCTACACTATGATGTCTAAGGGCAGGGAGACGTTTTACCGCCGCCATACATTGTCGTGATTGGCATTTAATGCTTAAGGCTACAGTGGTAAGTCCTTAGATATGATTACAGATAACCCTCTTTATACCTACATTAGAAAGAATCTATAAAGAATCCAAATAAGGAGTAGAATAATATAGGAATTAATTTCATTTGGTGGGTTTTATCGATGTGTAAACTCCAGTGAATCACTCACAAACTGCATGAAGCTCTATGTATAAACTCCAGTGAATCACTCACAAACTGCATGAAGATCTATGTATAAACTCCGGCGAATCACTCACAAACTGCATGAAGCCCGGTGATTCGCCGGAGTTTACACATTGATAAAATCAACAAAAAATGATAATTCGTTCCTTATATTCAATTTTGTCATCAAAATGTTAAAGATACCATCAAAAGGCTAAAAATGTCATTGAAATGTTAAAAATGCCATCAAAATGGTAAATGTTTGGAATTCTTTCGAAAGCGTAAGAATTTATTTTGCCAACGGCCACGGCGGAAGAATATTCAATTAGAAGCTTCCATCTTTGAAAGAAACCAAAGCGAAAAAACGTCAAGTCTTAAAATTCTGTTTAATATCTATCTCCTAACATTTACGTTTTCAATGGTTTCCCATCTTTAAATCGAACGATGTTGACGTCACTTCATACAATGACGTAATACGCAGGTTTTAAACATGCTCTTTAACGTCACGTTATATTACTAAACTAGTTTTGAGATTCTTGCTCAGAATAAAACTTTTACTTCAACCAATCAAATCGCTCGAAGTGTACATAGTGACGGAGAATTGAAATTTTTAGCTAATATTGGGCATTTTTCTTTTAATTTATCCATAGCTATTTGTGAGAATCACAACCACATAATTTGCATTTTTGAAGTATTAAGTACAAATATTCTAAAAAATTATCATTCCATCCCTTTTTGAGCAAAGGGTCCATTCCAGTAGAATTGTTGCTATACTGAGTTTTGTCATTATATCAAATGTAGGTATAAAGAGGCAATGTCGGTATAAAGAGGGTTATCTGTAATCATATCTAAGGACTTACCACAAGATGAGGACTTGAGGATTTTTTTTATATTTCTCCATTAAACCATTTTGTACCAGAAACCTCAAAACAGATAGTTGGCAAACAGTCCAGGCCCAGATCAGACGCCGCAGGGCTGATCAGGGCCTACACTGTTTGCAAAAAGTTCAGCTAACACAACCTGTCACCCCCAAATTTCAAAATGGATTCCTGCCATATATAAGGAGGAAGATTCCATTGGTACAAAAAATTATGTGATAACCTTTTTTTCTTTTACTACAGGACGACACAGCAGCAGCAGAAGTAGCAGCGGCTGAGGCAGCAAGAGAAGAGCAAAGAGAAGGAGAGGAAGAGGAGGCCGAGGCTCGTAGACAACAAGAGCGGGAAGAAGCAGAAGAAAGGAGGAGACAGGAGGCCGAGGCTCGTAGACAGCATGAGCGGGAAGAAGCAGAAGAAAGGAGGAGACAGGAGGCAGAGGCTAGGCGACAACAAGAGCGGGAAGAAGCAGAAGAAAGGTTGAGACAGGAGGCAGAGGCTAGGCGAAAACAAGAGTGGGAAGAAGCAGAAGAAAGGAGGAGACAGGAGGCCGAGGCTCGTAGACAGCATGAGCGGGAAGAAGCAGAAGAAAGGAGGAGACAGGAGGCAGAGGCTAGGCGACAACAAGAGCGGGAAGAAGCAGAAGAAAGGAGGAGACAGGAGGCAGAGGCTAGGCGACAACAAGAACTGGAAGAAGCAGAAGAAAGGTTGAGACAGGAGGCAGAGGCTAGGCGACAACAAGAGTGGGAAGAAGCAGAAGAAAGGAGGAGACAGGAGGCAGAGGCTAGGCGACGAGGAGGAAGAGGAGGAGGAAGACGAGGAGAAAGACGAGGAGGAAGAAGAGAAAAAAGAAGAAGAGAAGAGGACCGCCTCAGACGTGTAGGTATTTATGGTCTTTAGACAAGTGAGAAGGGGTTTAGGATTTCCACTGCAGATCTAGTGTGGTATTTGGTTCAAGAGTATATACATATAAATGTTGGGTGTGGCGGTGGAGAGGGGGATAAAATCCATTATTGTAGTATGTATAAACTGTTGAAAAGAGAGTTAAGTTCGGTTAACCTCTAGCATGCTATTATTAACATCAACAAAAACAAACTTATTTTTTCTTGCAAACACTTAATGTTTCATTTGTCTGACACTTCATCAGATTGTTTGAAAAAAACAAAAAACACACACACACACAAAAATCAGCAAGGGATTGAAATTGCATTTAAACTTTACATTATACCCAATGAATTGTAAACCTTGAAAGGAAAGAAGATAAAAACAAAACAATAAAAAAACGGAAATTTGATAAAATGTCTGTTGGTATTTAAATTCAACAGGTTAAATTTAAGGTTGTGTTTACACTGTAGCCTTAAGCCATTACAATTGTCCTCTGCTTTGACGTCTGCTGGTTACTTTAGAAGTCATTTTTAGCTCGGCTGTTTTCGAAGAAAGCGACGAGGTATTGTCATAGCTCGGCTGTTTTCGAAGAAAACGACGGGGTATTGTCATAGCCCTGGCGTCGTCGTCGTCGTCGTGCAAAAACTTGGACATTTTGTAATATCTCTGTCATTACTGAACATATTTACTTGAAACTCAGACAAGTTATTCATTATGAAAAGGGACTACAGCCGAGCGTTGGCACCCGCATGGGGTGCTCTCGATACAAACAGTGTGAACCCAAATCAGACAGCTCCTCTAGGAGCAGTCTGTTTTGAGTCCACACTGCTTGCAACAATACGGGTATTTATAAAACATTTGCAAAAAAAAAAACAACGACATTTTCAGATTTAGTTTTTCTCGGTGTCTTAAGGGTTAATTGGAATATTAAACAAGACGGGAAGGTGCAGTTAAGTTGAAATTTCGTTTTAGTCGAAATGTACATAATGATCCATAGCTATTTGTAAGAATCATCACCTCAAAATTTGCATTTTTGAAGTATTAAGTACAACTATTCTAAGAAAAATTCATTCAATCACTTTTTGGGCAAAGGGTCCGTTCCAGTGGAATTGTTGCTATACTGCGTTTTGTCATTATTATATCAAATGTAGGTATAAAGAGATTTACAGTCCTCATCTTGTGGTCAGTCCTTAGATATGATTACAGATAACCCTCTTTATACCGACATTGCCTTTTTTGCGGATGCAAAAGCTGCTCACATTTTTTTCAGCAAAAACATTAGCATATTTGCCATAATAAATGATCGAAATCTTAACGATACGTTAATTAACGACGTCGTTAGTTTTGAACAACTGGCCCCAGGTGGATAAGAGACGACCACCAGCTGTGTGTCGTCCAAGTTGGAGCTGTGAGATTCGCTTCTGTGCCATCCTCTTCCACTTTTTGAAAAATCCTTGGAATTAAGCTGAAAGGTGGAAAGAAGGAAAACATCTCATTACACCATGTCATTGAAAATGCATCTATTGCAAAAGCATATGGGTCTGGCCTTCGTGACACATATTTATCTAGTTTAAAATTTAGCCTAGATGCAAACAAGTCTATGAAAAAGTTTGGATGGAGATTTTGAATCTCTATGAAAATTTCAGGTTGTAAAGACCATTCAGTGTCATCATTATTTGCTCTCGAATTCTCATCTGCTTCGCAGTTCTCTTTACTCGGTACATGTCCTACAGTTAGATGAATATGTTTGTTAATGCACCGGAACCAAATTTCCCTTGCAATAGAATCTAGTTCGGCCGTTTTGCCTCCAAATGTGTTGATATAAGCATAGCATACTAAGTTGCCCATGAATATGCTCACGTGAGAATGTGAAACATTTTTGCAGAAAGTTCCTAAACACAACTGACATGCTTTGAGTTCAAGAATATTAATAAGATAGCTTTTTTCAGTGGCAGACCATGCTCCCCCAGTTCTTACATTCTAAGTTTCATTGAAAGCACCCCAGCCCGTCTTTGATGCATCAGAGAATAACACAAGATCCCATGTGAAATCTTTTTGTAACTTTTATCTACGTGAAGAATCCGCCATTCTATAACAGGGACAATGTACTTTGGAATGTTCATTAAACTATTGTAGTTCCCTTTATGTTGTTTTAACTCAAAGTCTCTGACTTTTTCAAGGGATTTATAAAAAAGCGGTGCATATTCTACCCCTTGCTTGGTTGCTACTAACTTGCCAATGAGTTGAGAAAAGTGTCTTATTTCCACTCTTTTCTGGCCTAAAATTTCTTTGCACAAGTTAATGATATCTTGACACGTATCCGGTGTAAGGCTCACTGCCATTGTCACTGAACAGAGCAGGAACCTTAGAAATAGTATCTGTTGTTTTGGCACAAATACAGATATCTCAGGTTGTACGGTTAACCCAAGTGAGTCCATGAGATTGACAGTGTCAGTTATTTTGGATAAACACTCTTCAAATAAAGAGCCCTTTAAACAGGAATCATCTATGTAGGCGGAGCTAACATGACCTTTGGCTCGTAACGAAGCGAAAACTGGTTTTAGCAAGTTTGTAAATACCAGTGGCGAATGTGTCAGACCCATTATGAGGGCTGTGAATTGATACTTCTTGCCCTTATGAAGAAATCTGAAAAAAGTCTGTCAGTTTCATGTATGGGTACAGAATAAAAGGCTTCGCTCAAGTTCACTGAGCCAAAGAAGCAGTCCTTTCTCATCGCGTCAATAGCCGATTGAAGAGTCTCCAAATGAACTTTTTCAAAAAATATTTCATTGAAAGATTTTACATTGAAAATAATACGGACCCTTCCGTCGTTTTTCGGTCTAAAAAATGTTTGAAATAAACTCATCCTAGTTTTGCCTGCTAGAAAATTATCAGGGGTGTTTTTAGGGAAAAAACCTGTACATTAAAGAATTGTCTTCAGGTTTTACATTATTTACTGGAAATTTCAGTGTGTGAATGGATTTGGATAACGGGTATCTACTATATTGATTATTTCTTGCTAGCGTGTTGATTCCTTTTCTTTGGATGTGCTTGGTTCCGGTTGTGGTTCTTGTGGCTGTTTTGGTTGTTGAACTTCTGTGTTGTTTTGTTTTGGATTCGATAGTAATGGTTTCCTTTGTGCTTCTGGGATGACCGATTCGTGTTTCTGTCGCCCCCTCTTTTCCCCCAAAAAATCCCCGAATTGATGGATATGTTCCCTTTATGTTTTCCAGATTTTTTCGCCCCCTCCTGAAAATTGTGTCCAAGAAGCTTAGTTGATGATGGTCCATCCTGGCAGAAGGACTTGTATTTTCCCTGTACTTCTTTTTGAATTTTTTCTAATCTCTTCATGTTGGTCAATTTTTAATTCAATACCAACATCTTGAAGGCATCCTTAACGAGCTCCGAAATGGTTGACATTTTTTTCATCTTTTTCAATGGCTTCCATAGCTTTGATTATAGGAACCATGACTTGGCAGTAATTTGCCACTGCGAGCTGATGCCCAAAATCTGATTGCCTGACCTCCCTCTTAAGTTGTCGCCAAAGGAAGTCATCTATATTCGGCACCTGTAAATTTTCAATGTTTTCTGGCCTTTGGTGTTTTTGTTAAGAGCTTGGAGCTTCTCGCCGTCGAGTTTTGTTTTGGTGCCCTGTAAAGCCTTTTTGTTTTGTTTATTCCAGCCACTTTGTCACCAACTGCCGTACCTGTTCCTTCGTCTACATCGAAATATTCTTATAGGTCTGCATAAATGTCCTCATCGCCATCTTTGGCTGTCAAGTAATTGTCCAGCTCAACATCTGAGATCTCCTCCAAATCCTCATCATCCCGAGAAGTCCCCTGTTGTGAAACGGGAGGTTGGTTTGAATCTCCCTGAGGAGTTGCTGAACCGTTGTCACCAACTGATGTCCCCTGGTGGGCTGTCTGTGGTCCATGGTGGGCTGTCCGCGGTCCATTGTTGTCATTTTGTTGATCAACTTGTTCTGGATCAGCATGGTCCTTAGTGTGAATGCAGTTTAATAAGATGGAAACTGAAGAGAGTTATTTAGAGAGAACTAAAGAAAAGTCTGAATGTGTTTGTTAGAGAGAGAGAGAGAGAGAGTGAGTGAGAGAGAGAGAGAGAGAGAGAGAGAGAGAGAGAGAGAGAGACAGACAGACAGACAGACAGACAGAGAGAGACGGAGAGAGAGCAATGGTGACGGGCAGAAAACAGTAGAATACATCTAAAATTCTTTGTACGGCATATCGGTCTTGCCTATTCCTGGCATCAATAATGACCATGATACACTTGTAGTTGGAAGTTTTAGATGCATCTTTACTGGACCTAAGGAATGTATGTTATATGAATGCATTTGAGTTGGAAATAGAATGCTTTCTGCATTTTGATGAGTGAATTTTATTAAGCATTTTCTTTAGTGCATCTGCTGGAAGGTATGCAACGGATATTCTTAACCCATTTGTACCAAATGGAATCTTCCTACTTATATGTAGCAGGAGTCCATTTCAAAATTCATGGGTGACAGAATGTGTTTTCTTCATTTTTTTCTGAAAATAACTTTTGCAAACAGTGTAGGCCCAGATCAGATGCCTCATTCTGCAGCGTCTGATCCGGGCCTGCACTTTTTGCACAGTATCCCGTTTTTTGGATTCTGGTACAAAATGGGTTAATGTTATAGTTTGCTGTGAAAGGAATTATCTTCTTTTAGACCAAATTAAAGAACCGAATTTGAGTATATTTTAGGGGGAATATTCACCATATCCCCCCTCCCCACCACCGCATACTCAAATTCGGCTCTTTAGTTTGGTTGCTATGGCAACTTAGAAAAACTACATCTGTGGGACAATCCTGTTGTGAATGCTTTGTAGATAAACAACAACAACAGGATTATAAAGGGAAGCAACTTCTGTTTTCTGGTGCTGGAATTCTATCAGAACTGCAGACTAGTTTTGAAGGAATGTACTACAGCACCAAGCAAATCATCAGAACACAACGTTATTACGGTAACACACCCATGTGACAAAGTGCATTTTTCCACATCAAAATGGCTACTTTTCTGATGAAAATCTGGGATATTTTTCTTATTTATACTGCAAACATAGGTTGTTGGTGCTCGTTAGAACCACCCCAATGAGGCGGTTCTAACGAGTACCCACATCCTATGTCTTGGAGCAGAAATAAGAGAAAAAATATTTACCCCCGTACATCCCAGTTTTCTCTATATAAAGTGGAGTTTAGGGTGTGTTCATTTCATGGACTTGTTCTCGTAAGGTTTCGATTTTCTTAATTATTAGCCCTGGTCCTGCAGATTCAGAACATGCACAACCTTCTGGAAACAGTGTAGATACAGATCAGATGGCTTCTAAAGAAGCCATGTGATCAGTATCTACACTGTTTGATATTAAGTTCGTGAATTCGCAGCAATAAATAACATGAAGTAATCTGATTGGTTGAAAATCAGACATGATTATTTGTGTTCACGGAGATGTTGCACTGATGATTATTTGTGTTCACGGAGATGTTGCACTGATGAGTTTAGACGCCTTCATGCGGACTGAACAAATTATTTGTCTAAATCGCAATGGAAATAAGGCCGATGATTGTGGCCACGTAAAATCGATTTAAGCCCCTCCCCCCCCCCCCCCCACGGTGGATATCGTTTCTGCTGACCGTTCCAAGGCGGTTCTTCTGTCGCGATTTATTTTTGTTAAATATTGTCTTTTGGTGTTTGTGTCGCTTGTGTCATTTTATTGTGGATAGCCTATTGGCCATTTTGTGGGAAAGTAACTGTCCTTTTGGCTTTTCGCTGTTGGTGTTTCCATTAGGTCTGTTGGTGCATGTTTGTGTTTCTTCCTCTTTTGTGTCTTTGATGGGAGCTATGGGTTGATTGTATAGGTTCTCTACTTCTATTATGGATGTGGCAAAATTATTTTATTCGGCAAGATAAGAGTTAGTTTTCACAGAAAGTCAAGCTTCACATTTCAAGTGAATTGTCTATGTATCAAGCTAGGAAAATATGTCATATGATATCTCAAGTCTTGTTAAAATAGAAAACAAAACATCGTTTCTTTGCTTCAAACGCGAATCTCCCTAAACCCTTGGGCAAATTTGATTCAAACTTCACAGGATAGTTGCCTTGGTGGCTCCCTACCAAAATAGCTAAAATCGTTCCGCTCCGATGAAGAAGATGGCCACCAGAGCTAAAAATTAAAAAACAAAATCTTTAATCTTTAAACGCCAACCCTTACTGTACCCTTGGGCCAAGTTCAGTTCATTCAAACTTCACAGAAACGTTGCTTAAGTGACCCTCTACCAGAATAGCTAAAACGGTTTCGCTCCAGTGAGTAAAATGGCCGCCAGAGCTAAAAAAAGAAAAAAAAAAACATCGTAAATTTGCTGCAAACGCGAACTCCTCCTAAACCCTTGGGTCAGTTTGATTCAAATTCTGGAGTCTGTCAGCTGTGCTAAATATCTGAGGGGCCGACATCACCAGTACCCTGTCCTGGGGCTCACATGTGGATAGGATATCCAATACTGCAAACAAAACCCTCCGATGTATAAAGAGGTTTGTCAAAACAAAGCCTATAACACCCTGGTCCGGTCGCAGCTAGAATATGCTGCTGCCACTTGGGACCCTCATACTAGGGTGGAGATCGAGCTAATTGAGGAGGTCCAGCGGCGGGCTGCACGCTGGACCACCTGTAACTGATCGAACAGCAAGTGTTTCGGCTATGCTTGAAACTTTGGATTGGCGAACTCTTGAACAGAGACGTTCTCTGCCTGTTCTACAGGGTAGTCAACAACATGGTCGCAGTACCTCTTCCTGATTATGTCAAGCCCAATCTCCGCACGTCCCATCGCGGCCATTCTCAGGCCTTTCGGCAAATTCACACTTGGAAGGATTTTAATAAACAGTCCTTTTTCCCACTGGTAATTCAGTGGAATGCCCTTCCAGAAGCCGCTGTTAGCGCGCCATGCCTTGACATATTCACGGCAGAAATTGGCAAGTTATAGCATGTCAAGCCCTAAGATCCCAAGGGTAGTGTGTTTTAACCTGATTTTAGATATTCTGATCTATTTTTTACCTATCGTCTTTCATCGCCTTCACTAGCTCACTGTCGTCACTCACTGACATGCTTTTATCTTTTTTCTAATAACACACTTGGTTTGCTCGACAGCGCAACATGCCAAGAATGTCCTCGCGGCCGTATGGCATTATGTTAATTGTTCAAGCAAGTACAGTATCTAAAATTTGGTAATTTTGCTGATAAAATGTGTGCAGCAGCTGCCCACACTTTTTTCAGCAAAACTATTTGCATATGTCAGCAAAACTATTTGCATATTTGTCACTTTAAATGATCAAAGATTAAACGATACGATAACTAAAGACATCATTGGATTCGAACAACTGACCCCTGATGTATGTATTTACAATCGACTCGTTTATGCGATTGTAATGAATGCATGCCACATGCACTCTTTAAAATCGAATCTTGATTTTCTGTTTAGTGTACACGTCCGATTGAGTGGAGTACCTTTTACATTATTCATTTAACCAAGATCGAAACAATATCCTTAAATCATTGGAATGATGTCCCATTAACTGTCGTTATGATAACTAGTTCGGACTAATCTTACAAATGCGTATCATTTTCTGATACACAATTCTGAAATTTTTCAATAACTACACTGCTCAAAACAATTAAAGGAGCGAACACAGATTTCCTCATAGTACAAAGGTGTTGGATAATGATGACGAAACAACGATTCAGAAAGATGAATAACTTATCTGCAACATGTTTATGGCAAACATTGGCAACCAGTTCACAAATTACGGCCTGTAACCTGTTAAGCAAGAATTTGCATAAATAGTAGAGAAATCGCCATCTTAACGTCAGATTATTTCAGTTGTCATATACATGCGCAAACCAGTCACTGTTTCCTGTCAGTAATGTGTTTGACCACCTCGAGCAGCACAGCACTCCTGGGTTTACCAAAGTTTGAACAGTTTGTAAAGCTGGTGTTTCCCACTCATGGCTAAGGATGTTTGTGAGTTTTTTAATAGTCATTTGTGGATGATCGCCATCGCCCTGTAGATACGTCTGTAAAGAACGCCCACACATGTTTTATTGGGTTTAAGTCAGGAGAGTGTGCCGGTCAGTCCATTACTTCAATTGTCTCACGATGAAGGTAACCCATGCACACTGTAGCAGTATGGGGGTGCGCATTATCCTGCATCAGAATGAAATTGTCACCGATTGCCCCAGCGAAAGGCCTCACAATAGGCTCTCGAAGTTCATCTCGATTCCGTAATGCAGTCAATGCACCTCCGTTTATCACATACAAGTCCGTACGGCCTTCATAAGAAATTCCACCCCACACCATCACTGACCCCCCCCCCTCCCCCTATATGTCTGTTTCCACAATGTTGCAGTCCTCGTATAGTTCTCCGTGTCGTCTCCACTCGAACACGTCGATCACATGCACTCAGGTTAAATCTGCTTTCATCCGTGAACAGAACTGTACGCCAGTCTTGCAATCGCAAGTTCTGATGATCTTGGGCAAACCCGTATCGCCGTGCACGATATTGCCTGGTGAGAATAGGCCCTCTTTCCGGACGTCTGGTCCTCAAATCACCTTCATGTAACCTGTTACGTATTGTTTGATCGGATATCCTTTGACCAGTTGCATGCTAGAAATCGATTTGTAGCCTTCTGGTCGTGTACTGCCGATCTCGTAGCGCTAGATTCGAAGATATTGGTCTTCCCTTTGTGACATCATGCGGTGTGGGACTTGCCCTTCTCGTCTAGTAAACTCGTCAAACTCGTCAACCATAGCCTGGCAACAGCACTTCTCGATACATCATAGCGTTAGGCAACGATTCTTTGGGTGTACCCACTTTCAAGGAAAGCGACTTCAAACTCTTCCAAGAATCGCCTAACACCATATGAAGTCACTATGAAGCCCAAAATAACGCATAACCGAAGGATTGACATGTTTCTGACTCAAACTCAAATTTTGAACAGATCGCCGCATACCGAATTTCTGTCGTTTTATAGGGTATCCATGCTGTAGCTCACATTCTTGCTTTGCACGTGAACCTTGCTTCTTGAAGTTTGCCTGAACATTGTATAGAGATGTCCGTTTAAAAATAGTGCCTTTCCTTGAGCATAGTGTTTGCCAAGCGGTATATTATACAGGCTTCAAAATTTGCTGTTTTGAGCAGTGTATATCTGAGCTATCAAAATTTGATTGTATTTGGCTTCAAGCACACAACGGTAACACATATGTGTAACAACACAAACGTGTGACATAGTGCATTCTATGGTGTCTCCAAAATACCTACTTTTAAGATGAAAATTTGTGACATTTGTCTTATTTAGGCACCAAACATGAGCTGTAGGTGCTCGTTAGAACCGCCTTATTTAGGTATGCCTTGGAATAGACATAAGAAAAATAGGGTATACCCCTGTAAACCCTAGTTTTCCATATATAAAATGGGGTTTATATCGGAGTCTAATTGTTGGTTTTCATTTGCTCCAGCATTTCAGCGTTTTCTTGCTGTCGAGTCCTCACCGTTGTTTCATCTCTGTGGTTGTTAGATTTTTTTGTGTTCACGGAGATATTGTACTGATGAGTAAGGAGGCCATCATGCGAACTGAACAAATAATTTGTTTAAATCGCGGAGGAAGTAAGGGCGAGGATTGTAGCCACGTAAAATCGATTTAAGCCCGCAAGTGGAATTCGTTTCACTGACCATTCCAAGGCGCTTCTTCTATCGCGGTTTAGGTTTTGTTATGGTTTGTCTTCGAGTGTTTGTACCGCTTATATCATTTTGATTTGGATAGCCAATTGGCCATTTAGTGGGAAAGTAACTGTCCTTCTGTCTTTCCGCTATTGATGTTTCAATTGGGGTCTGTTGTTTCGCGTTTGTGTTTCTTTCCCTTTGGTGTCTCTGTGGGTTAATTTTGTCGATTCCTGATCATTGCATTCACTTCTATTTTAGAGGGGGGGGGGGGGGGGGGGTTCATTTCACGGTCTTGATAACATGATGCAGAGATTAGCAAAGTGATGTACAAATGTACCTTTGTAAACCCCTACTATTGTGGCCCCCGCCCATAGGGGCTTGAAGAAATATATGGGCTGCATGATGCTTCCACGCAGAGCTGAATCCGGCCCGCACACTAGTACTGGTAAACCGCTTAGAGAATCTAAGCCTGTCCAGGAACCGCGGTGCGAGGAGGACCGTCCATGCTAATAAACCCTATTGGTTTCATTGGGTGACAGGGCTTGAGATGTCATTTCATCTCAATGTCGGGTAAAAGTCCCACAAAATTGGAAGCAACGTCTCCAAAATGACCTTTACAGTGTTGGCGGGGACGTTAAACCTCAAATCAAACAAACAAAAGCCCTACTTTTCGCCCGAAATAAATTCTTTAAGATCTTTAAGAACGTTTTATCACATAGACTAGGTAACGTGATTAATTGTAACCTTTGGAAAAAGTTCGTGGTAAATGGGCTATCGGTGGTCGAGACAATGTTTATAAAAATATATTATATGACGTTGCGTCTGAGAGTGTAATAACGTCATGTAATAAATTCGATAATGGATTAAATATGCAAATTAGTTAGATACTCCACGTTACGTTAAATTTTTGACGTTTTAATGACGTCGCATATACTAATGGCGGAATATTGACATTTTTGTAAAACGATCATGAATAAAATGCGTTCTAAATGTCATATGATTTATTAAACTCGTTGAGGAAAATAGATACAATGCTCGCCAAGAATCGCATTTT
This sequence comes from Lucinisca nassula, assembly GCA_963580285.1. NCBI lineage: Eukaryota > Metazoa > Mollusca > Bivalvia > Lucinida > Lucinidae > Lucinisca > Lucinisca nassula. Next base: position 55,343,134 of record OY757010.1, read on the forward strand.
ATCCCTTTTCCTCAACTCGTTTACTAAATTCAATAATACATGAATGCTCATGTATGATCCTCTATATATTCTGATTGCAGGTACATACAGTTATTAATGACGAGGCTGACTGATGACAAGAAAAGATCTGTCCTGTATTGCCGGACAATTTGAATACTTGAGACGAAAATAAAGCATTCTGAAATCGTTTTGTTTGTCCCTTATCAGATACCAGTCTCAGTACGAAAACATACATGCATCTATTTTTATATCTTTACAAAAAGCATTTTGCAGATGACATTTTTGGGTCGATTGTTTGTCGATTCTACAACGTAATCTAATTAATAGTTATTGATCTAAAACCTCTCCTGGCCAGGAAGTCTTATTTGCAGCCTCTCCATTTTCATCCAGTACTCTTCTTCAGTAGTTGTGGAATGTTGTTGTGTTTCCACTTTGGAAGATTCCTTCGGTGGAAGACATCACATAGCTTCTTGAACCAAGTCATACTGGAAGCTTATGGAGAGAACTTAGAAACAGAAGTAATTAACCTGCTTAAACCTTAGCCTCATTATGACGCCCAAGTTTGCTAATCTTCTGGTGTCCAACTGATATTGGCTTTCAGTTGGACAAGACCTGCTGCAAGGCCAGGACCTGCTGGCCTTGCAGCAGGTAAGGGTAGGGGGTGGTGGTAATGTGGTCATTTCATCTGTTTCATTACTTCAATTCATTAAACTCTGTCCTTCACTTTCATATCATCTCTCTTTTCTCCCTCACGATAACAGCCTCGTGCAACATAATGATTTTTTTTCACAGCTCCAAAATGGCTACTTTTCTGATGAAAATTCGTGACAGTTTTCTTATTTATACTGCAAACATAGGTTGTGGGTGCTCGTTATAAACGCCTCATTAAGGCGGTTGAAACTAGTACCCACAACCTAAGTCCTCATTAAGGCGATTGAAACAAGTACCCACAACCTATGTCTGGAAACAGAAATAAGAAAATTGTTGTATACACCCCGTAAACCCCTAGTTTTTCTATATAAAGGTAGGTTTAGGGATGTTCATTGAACGGACTTGTTCACGTAATGACTTTCTCAGGGAGTCGACACAAAATGGCCTACAATGGCTAACGTGTCGTTAATCGCAAATTCTAACACTGGTCGCCTACATAGCCAATTGTTAAATCCAGTGATATATTGAATGCCAAATTACTAGGCGAAAAAGCTTGACGTGAAGAGCCGCCCGTTTTATGAAGTTTTGCGACGTCATTGATCGTTTACTTGACGTCAGACCGAGTAACGTCTTTTTCACGCATTAAAGTACGTTACCAAAACAGGTAACTGCATGTGTTACAGTCAACATATTGGCGGGATTTCTTCAAATAATGGTGGAATGTTGAGAAAATATGCAGGAAACAACATTGTTTAGTCGACTACACGCTCGTGATTGGATGTGCCTTACAACTAACACCCAAATAGTGATATATTACTCAACAAATCACTGCTAGAGCTGATCTGTTTCCTAAACAATCAAATCCTACAGTCTTCGAAATAAACATACAACATTATAGCAGATACCAGACTTAGGAATGTCGTAAACGATATAACAATATCAAAGGTATTCTTTCAAAACATTTAGTGGCCCTAAAAACTGCCGTTGTGTCTGGTGAACCACCAGAAGATCATTTTTGTGCTGTCAAAAGATCCATCGTCAGTGTCAAGGCAGTTGTGCTCCTCTCCTACGTGCCTTAGCCCTTTTTGTACCAAATGGAATCTTCCTCCTTTTATATAGCAGGAGTCCATTTCAAAATTTAGGGGGGTCAGGTTGTGTTTTCTTCAAAAAAAATTTGGAAAATGACTAAACGTTTTGAAAACAGTGTAGGCCTTGATCAGGCTGGGTCTGATCTGGGCCTGCCCTGTTTGCCAACTCCCGTTTTTGTGTTTCCGGTACAAAATGGGTTAGTATGCAGAAGTACTTACAACATTCAAGATATGTTGATGCAGCACACTCACTACATACAAAGGATTCATGGTTATGTAATATCCAATAACACTGAACGATATATATACTCAGTCAAAAAAAGTTCCTATACATAAAAAATTATGTTACCATAGTGACTACAAATAAAAAAATACACAAGTTTTGTTTTCTTTTGGTAAGAGGACTAATTTTTACATGCAAGAGCGCAAACTGATTTTGTTTACGTAAACTCGCCATCCTGGGCTATCGTTGTAAACATCCAAGGGGACACTGTTACAATTTCCCAGAATAACTCATTACAAAAACCGAGCTTTAACACCATAAAAAATACACTTAGCACAAGATTTACTATAATTTGATACATGTATCCTTTTATTAGATACCATGTGTGTCTATCCACACAAGATTTGGTCCTTTAGTTCTATTTGCTAAGAGAAACAGACGATCCCGCATATGCCTCCGATTGTTTGAAAGTGTGTGCAAAATGCTTTCAATTGAAACGCCATAGAAAATGACCATTGGTAGTGTTACATGCTACATGAATTTTCTACATTATTTTCCATCATGGTTAACAGCAATGGTGACAACAAAGCGCTTTTTAAAGAAATTGCAAAAATTGAATGACAGGTATAGAAAAAATAACAGTTTGCAAATCGCTATATTTTTAATTGAAAGGGAAATAATGTCAGAATTTCACAAAATACAGCTTTGATTGTAGTGCGTGGTCATGAGATATTGTAGAGGTAAAGTGAGTTTTGAAGTTCAATGGACATGACCTTTCATCTCGGACATAAAATGACCATCTGCACATGCGCAATGCCAACTTCCTTGTAAAACATTTCTAGGCACTTATTGTAAGACAACTCTTGAGCAGAATAGTATGGGCAAATGCAAATCCATACGTTTTGTAGCTAAACGTCCGATTCACATGTTTACAGCCATTTTTAGCTGAATGCACACCGGATAGCTACTGGAATTTTTCCGTAAGTTGATATAGTTACTTTTTTGACGAGCCTATATACCATTGACATACTGGCTGAGTAAATAGTGAATCATAAGCATAGTCAGAGAATTCTTTGTTTTGGTGTAGCAAGGATGTTCCATGTGTTAATACCCTCTTCGAAATGAGCGTTAAACATCATTACAAATAACAGGCTTAGAAATCTCGTCTATGATCTAACAAAATTAACACTAATCCTTTCAAAAAGTTTGGTTGCGCTGATAAGGGTCGTTGTTTTTGTTGGTTTATTCAACTGACAGTAACTTCTTCCACAGGCAGGACACCGAACTGCCCAGGACAAATACATAATCCTGGAACTAGTTGATAGACAGCACAGAGCCTCTGTGGCTTCGTGGCTCCAGTCTTCTGTTTGTGTTACAGCATTATCTGAGAACACAGTCAACGCCTACTTTAAGTCCCCATAACTCAGCTGCTGAACAGGTCATCCCCCATCATGAAAACAAACCTGCATAATTTTAATCCTCTATAACCCCATTCTTTTATAATGTTTAAAATATTTATATAGGCGTCGTTTCGTAGTAATGAACCAATTTGGCGGACTTTGTCATCTTAATCATCATCACCAAGTTGTCGAGCGAGGAAAAGAACCCATTGGCTTCTCTCTTGACAAGATGATATCAAACGAGACCATTATATACCACACTCCACTCTTCAGTGACTCTGACGTTTCCCCCAAAGCAGCAAGGCAAGCTTTGCTATTTGGAATCGCACACAGTAACACAAGGAAGTAGGTCATTGCGGCGATATTGATTCAGTGAAGACGGACGCTGAAGAAAACATTTTATGGCAAGTAGGTCCGTCCCACTCCGGAGTATAGAAAGGACATGCCCTACTCCAGATTGCTTACACACAATGGAACAGGTCTAACTTAAGGACCTTAAGAAAAGAAGAAAAGAATCAAACAGCTAGAAGATCGTCCTCAGCAACCATCTTCTCTGGAAATAATTCCTATCAGGATTACAATCTACTTCAATATTGTGGTAAGTGGTGAAGCAGCCTTCATTAACAACACCAGACTACTGGACTTGGAGCTGCTACCAAACCCATGCGGAATACAAAATAAGATCTAAAGCTAGATATTTAGAAGCGAAACAGCCCTTTTCAGGACTACAAAACAGTTTAGAAAGAATAACCATAATGTTGTAGTTATTTCTCATTGAGAGTTGTATCTTGACACTTTAGTTCAGTAGTCAGAACGCTTGCCTCGTAAGCAGGAGGTCGTAGGTTCGAATTTGTATTTGTGTGTCAAAGTATTATTTCACACGAGAGAGTTATTTCAAAATTAGCTTGAAGAAAACAAATGCTACGAATTTCAGACACCATGTTATTTCAAGGTTAGATAAATACAAAAATAAAAACATTCTGGTACCTGGTACCCATAAATTTCAGGTACCTAGAATATTCAGGCACCAGGTATCCAATCCCTCAGAACTTTGAAAAGTCCTGTTTTAGCTTGAAAAATTGAAACTTTTGGGTACCTGGTCCCCAGAATCTTCAGGTACCAGGCACTCAGTCACTGAAAACTTCTAGGTATCCACCCAGTCACTGAAAATATGCAAAATTTATTTTCATAGAAGGTGCCAAGACCTATGATATTATCGTGTGTTCATAAAAAATATAACAAACATATCAAAATCACCTTAAATGATCAAATTCCTTATTTTCGAATTGTATCTTTTCTGGATTAACTTAATTAAAGGAAACGACCAAAAAGTACCAAAATGGACAAAAATATTGTTTACTTCTAACTGGAATTAACGAAATATAAACATTGTTTCTTATATTTGTTATAATCGATGTGTGTGTATATTAAAATGATAATGAAAATGCGATTTTTATTTTTCATTAATTCCAGGTAGCAGCAAACAAAACTGTCTTCCCTTTTCGTCCTTTACGATCGTTTTCTTTAATTAAGTCATTTTAAAAATAAAAAAAATAGAAACAACTAGAAAATAAGAAAATTCATGATGGGTGGCATACTTAATTTTATTTCATTTTGCGTCGACAGAACGAGGTTTGTTATAAATGAAAAATTGTATTTTGCTTTAAAAGATTGCACGAATCATCTACGTTCAAAAATAACCCAAAACTTGCACCTAACATATAGCAAAACGCTGCAATTAAAATCTAACAAAAATAAGAAAATCGGGACTTTTCGCATCCAAATTAAGTGATGTTGGCAAGAAAGAAATAAATAATTCATATCTGTCATTTTTTCTGCATTGTTTCATATTTTGGGTCGAGTATAAAAATAGAAGTGAAGGCAATGATCAGGAATCGATACAATAAACCCACAGCTCCCATCAGAGACAACAAAGGGAAAACAACACAAACATGAAACAACAGGACCTAATGGAAACATCAACAGCGAAAAGCCAAAAGGACAGTTACTTCCCACAAAATGGCGATTTGGCTTTCCAAAACAAAACAACATAAGCGATACAAACAATCAAAGACAAACCATAACAACAATAAACCGCAACAGAAGAACCGCCTTGGAACGGTCAGTGAAATGAATTCCACTGTGTGTGTGTCTTGGGGGCGGGGGGTGGGGGGTGGGGGGTGGGGGCTTAAATCGATTTCACGTGGCCACAATCCTCGCCCTTGCTTCCTTCGCGATTTTGACCAAGTATTTGTTCAGTCCGCATGAAGGCCTCCTAACTCATCAGTGCAACATCTCCGTGAATACAAAATCAAACAATCACAGAGATGAAACAACGATGAGGACTCGACAGTTATAAACCACTGAAATGCTGGAGCAAAAGAAAACTAACAGTTAGACTCCGTTGGGCCCGACCAGAGACAGAGCATCAGGCACCAACCAACATTACATAGAAGTAGATTCTCCCTAATTCTCAGTAAGCTTTACGCTGGAACCGTCATAGAATCTTAAGCCTGATCCACCGGCGTGCAATAAAAAGGGAAGCAAATTGTCAACCGTGATTGGGTTAACTACCATGCATGCAGTCTGTCGTATAACATTTATGTTGTACACAATCCTTTTATATCGAAGCATGATTTTACGAAATTGGGTGCAAAAGTCATTGTCGTTATATATTTTTCTGAATTTATTTAATAAGTCACCATAAAATTCGGATTCCGATAGACCTTGTTGCAGAAGAGTTTAAAGTCCGATACTGAATTTTGAAATATAATCAGAATGACGTCTATATAATTTCGAAAAGACTTTGCGTAGTTTATGGTTCCGATAAATATGTTTTATAAAAGGGTTATCCTTTGGAAGCAAGGAATACACCACAGAACTGAAAAAATATAAAGTGTACATGTTTTCTGGGCCAGACTAGCTGGTTTCGGCCAATTAGGTCTCATCAGTGACCCTCAAATATTTTCAAAAGTCCAAAATGGAATCAATGATCCCAAAGGACAAGGAAATATAAACTGCACTATGATGTAGGGCAGGGAGACTTTTTACGGTCGCCACACATTCTCAGACACAGCTCTAGTGACGTTAAATATGTTCTATAAAAGGGTTATCCTTTGGAAGCAAGGAATGCACCATAGAACTGGAAAATATGAAGTGCACATGTTTTCTGGGCCAGACTAGCTAGTTTTGGCCAATTAGGCCTCATCAGTGACCCTCAAATATTTCTATAACTCCAAAATTGAACCATTGATCCCAAAGGACAAGAAAATATATAAACTACACTATGATGTAGGGCAGGGAGACTTTTTACGGCCGCCACATATTCCCATAAACCAGCTGTACTGACGTTAAATATGTTCTGTAAAAGGGTTATCCTTTGGAAGCAAGGAATGCACCACACAACTGGAAAATATGAAGTGTACATGTTTTCTGGGCCAGACTGATTCAGAAGTTTAGCAGTTAACAATTTATTACGAGTGTTGAAGTCAGTTACATGACAACACACTCTGGCAAGTCGAATTGATTGCGAAATATAAACGCCAAAAGATGGCGTACGAGGAACACCACCATCAAATAAGGGGAAATTTACAATCTCAAAATCAAAATCATCGCGTTTATCATAAATTTTGCAAGAAACAAACCCATCTTTAATAGATAGATGTAAATCCCAAAACGGGACCTCGATATCGGAAGAATTGCCTTTGGGTTCCTTTCGAAGACAGGTATCGAACCCACGTCCTCCTGATCACGCATCCGACTGAGCTAACGAGGCTGGCCCGATGTGATAATAAACATTTTTATAACGAAGTTAACAGGCCCGTGTAATAAACAGCCTATATACATCATAGTGTAGATTATGTTTTCTTGTCCTTTGGGATCATTGATTCCATTGTGGAATTTTTAAAAATATCTGAGGGTCACTGATGAGGCCTAATTGGCCGAAACAAGCTAGTCTTGCCCAGAAAATATATACACTCCATATTTTTCAGTTCTGTGGTGTATTCCTTGCTTCCAAAGGATAACCCTTTTATAGAACATATTTAACTTCACTACAGCTGGTGTGTGGGAATGTGTGGCGGTGGTAAAACGTCTCCCTGTCCTACAACATAGTTTAGATTATATTTTCTTGTCCTTTGGGATCATTGATTCCATTGTGGAATTTTGAAAATATCTGAGGGTCACTGATGAGGCCTAATTGGCCGAAACTAGCTAGTCTGGCCCAGAAAACATATAAACTCCATATTTTTCAGTTCTGTGGTATATTCCTTGCTTCCTAAGGATAACCCTTTTATAGAACATATTTAACTTCCCCGTCAACACTGTATAGGTCATTTTGGAGGCGTTGCTTCCAATTATGTGGGACCCTTACACGACATTGAGATGAAATGACATCCCAAGCCCTGTCGCCCGACGATACCAATAGGGTTAATAAATATGGACGGTCCGTCTCGCGCCCATGGCTTTTCCTGGGCAGGCTTAGATCCTCTAAGCGGTTTACTCGTGTACGGTCGGTTTCAGCTCTGCGTGGAAGCATCCTGCAGCCCATCTATTTCTGCAAGCCCCGATGGACGGGTGCCTACTTTTCTGATGAAAATACATGATATTTGTCCGATTTATACTTCAAACATAGGTCGTGGTGCTCGTAAGAAACGCCTCATTGAGGCGACTCTATGTTCTAACGAGTACCCACAACCGCTGTATTGGAGCAGAAATAAGAAACATAATATTTACTATCCCTACAGCCCATAAACTCCAGTTTTGTTTTTTTTCTTTATTAACTGGGGGTTAAGGGGGGGGGGGGGGGTTCATTTCACGAACCTGTTCAAGTGATGCCATATAAAGTGAGATTTCATAAGGATATTGACTGCAAAGACTTGTTAACGTAATTGCAAGCAATTCACAGTCATTACCAAACGAAAGTAAAAGTAAACCTAGTCTCTGAAATAGTTTTATAATTAATATTTTTATTATTGTTGTTGTTTGTTTGTTTGTTCGTTTGACTGCTTTGTTTCTTCGCTTGTGTTTTCGAGCATGTGTGCAAGGTCTTTGGAATTCCGAGTAGGACAATTGTTATCCAATAAATTACCTGTGTCCGATTAAAGTTACGGGACAAAATATATAGAAGTTAATAGGGAACATGTTTCTATGACATTAAATTTTAGCATTACTACGGTAGATAGCGAAAATGTGGTTTAAGACTATAAATATTCATTATTTTACCGTTAATTTGATATAATTATATATTTTATATATATCATAAAATTAAGATTGGTTAATTTTAGAATAAAAATAGTACCCTATGTCTAATGTACTTTTATTGTAAATTAGCAAAAATACGCGACAATATCTGATTTTAAATTACAGTAATTAAAACATTCATTATGCAATGAAAAATGTGAGTGTGAAAATTTAATTAGAAACATGCGTTTTCTTGCCTCCAATGTTAAATTTGAGAAAATCAAATAAAAACAAATTGGGTCATTTTGAGGTTGTTTTTATTATTTCGGGATTTTCGGAGCTGGAAAAACTGCCAGTCCCTGGATTTGACATGAGGCATGATCATATGTATGTTCTTCTTACATTTTTTTTTTTTCATTTTACGTCGATAAGAAGCTTATTAACGCAAATTGAAATAATTTTATTACATTTTTATTTCATTTCGCATCGACTATACCAACGCAAAATGACATAAAAAATCAAAATGATAAAAAACCATTATTTCATTTTGAGACACAGCATAAGCCGCGTTTAGCAACCACTCCATTTAACATCACAGTAGAAGGGTGATTAAACAAGAGGCCCAAGAGGGCCTGTCGCTCCACCGGCTAACTTCAGACAATTGTCATATTTATTACATTAACCAATTGTATACTAGTGGACTCTTCTATTGCTATATGTTGGACCAGTCCATTTGTCATATAAGGGGTGTCAGGCGTATTTTTTTCTATTTTTGATGGAAAATTCTGTTAGCAAATAGTGCAGGCCCTGATCAGACATGGTGTTCTGTGGGGTCTGATCTGGACCAGCACTGTTTGCCAAGGTACCCATTTAGGGTTTTCCCGCATGCAATGGGTAAAAAAGAAACAAGTGATCCACCCAAGGAATGTCCATTCTATATTTTTTGGACCCCAAAGCCATGGTTGGCAGGATTTATGTGAGTGACCATTTGGCATTGCTCCGTTCTAAATATCTAAAGCTCTGGGCCTTATGGTTTCAGAGAAGAAGACTTTTTTTAAGTTTTTCCTATTATAAGTCTATGGGAACTAATATGCCTCTGGGCGTGACCAATTTTTTACCCCAGGGGCATTGTTGGCAGGATTTATTTGAGTGACCACTTGACGTTGCTGCATACTTAATATCTAAGCTCTGGGCACTGATGGTTTCAGAGAAGATTTTTGTCAGTTTTTCCCAGTATAAGTCTATGGGAGCTTATGGGCCTCAGGGTGTGGCCAATTTGGACCCCAGGGGCATAGTTGGCAGGATTTATGCAGTTGAATACTTCAAGTTGCTACATACTAAGCTCTTGGCCTTATGGTTTCAGAGGAGAAAAGTTTCAAGATTTTGTCATTATTAGTCTATGGGAGCTACTAAGCACCGGGGCGTTGCCAATTTGGACTCAAGAGTCATAGTTCGCAGGACTTAGTAGGTGACCACATAACTTTGCTACATACTACAGTTCAACCTGTATTAAGCAAGTGCCTAAGGGATAGTCAAAATATGCTTGCTTAAGACAGGTTCTTGCTTAATACAAGTGAAATTTAACACATCTGCCTTTCTTGGGAACTGAATGTCTGCTTGCTTAAGACAGGTTGCTTGCTTAATAGAGGTGGCCACTAAGATAGGTTTTACTGTAAATGTCTTAGCTTTAGGCTTTATGGTTTCAGAGAAGAAGTTTTTCCGTTTATTGGTCTATGGAAGCTAATGAGCCAAAGGTGGTGGCCATGGCGGCCATGTTTTTTGTCTGATCAAAATTTCTTCAATGAATCTGACAATGGTAGACACAAGGAACATTCATAAAAATTAAGAACGAAATCCATTTAGCGGTTTTGGAGAAGAAGATTAAAAAAAAAGATCCCTTTATGAGTCCATGAAAGCTAATTAGCCAATGGGCGTGTCCATGGCGGCCATGTTTTTTGTCTGATCAAAATTGCTTCAAGGAATCTGATAGAGGTCCACCCAAGGAACATTCATGCAAGGTAAGAATGAAATCCATTAAGTTGAGCAGTTTTGGAGGAGAAGGTTTTTAGAACTTTTCCCAATATAAGTCTTTGAAAGCTAATGAGCCAAGAGGCATGGCCATGGCAGTCATGTGGGGCATGGCCATGGTGGCCATGTTTTTTGTCTGATCCGAATTTCTTCAAGGAATCTGACAGAGGTCCACCCAAGGAACATTCATGCAAAATAAGAATAAAATCCATTGAGCGGTTTTGGAGGAGAAGATTTTTAAATATTTTTTTTTGGTTTCGATGCCATTTTGTTCTGCATGTAACAAAATTCTTTGAAGGAATTCAGAAGAGGACTATGTTAGAAACATTCCTGTGAAGTTTGGTTACAATCTACCAAGTAGTTAAGGAGATATTGTTTAAAGAAAAAAGTTAACGCAAGGATGCACAACCGCACAGACGCACAACAGACACAGGGCCATAACATATAACATAAGACCCGCCGGTCTTTGGCCAGTGGAGCTAAAAAATGAACAGATTTATGTTTTTATCTCTTTTTTTAATTAATTTTTCCTTTCCTCCGTCAGATTCGGTATGCCCCCCTTTTCAACTAAGCCATTTTAACCCTCAGGGATCTGGAGAACTGTTGACACTGTAGTATAATTAGGTCTAATAAATCAATCTCCCTCAGTATTTTGAATTTATTTTGAAACATCAAGTCGTATAAATAGAGTTTGTGTTGAAAACATCCGTTCTATCACCAGTGTGATGGGCAAGTGAAATTTCTGATGTTTTGAATTTTAGAATGACAATTTGTAGGTGGACCTCTATAGATATGTGATAGTCGGCAAAATTGGAGGAGATTAATTCAGATACAGGAAGGTACTTTTAAATAAATAAATAAATAAATAAATAAACAAGAACTTTTGAAGAAGAGAAGACTTTTTTAACATTACACTACATGTTATATAGTGAAAATAAACCCCGCCCACTGCAGCCATGTTTTTTGTCGGATCAAAATTTCTTCCAGGAATCTGACAGAGGTCCACCCAAGGAACATGCATGCCAAATAACTATGAAATAAAACAAGAACTTTTGCAGAAAATATTTTCAGCATTACACTATATGTTATATAGTGAAAATAAGCCTCGCCCATGGCGGCCATGTTTTTTTTGTAAGATCAATTTTTTTTCAAGGAATCTGACAACAGTCCACCCAAGGACAATTCATGCAAATTACAATGAAATCCCACAAGTACTTTTGCAGAAGAAGATTTTTTAGCATTACATTATATGTTAAATAGTGAAAATAAGCCCCGCCCATGGCGGCCATGTTTTTTGGCGGATCAAAATTTGTTCAAGGAATCTAAAAGAGGTCCACCCAAGGAACATTCATGCAAAATAAAAACAAGGCATCGCATGCGATACAAATCCCCTCGCACTAGACAACTAAAAATAGCCATAGTGACCTTGACTTGAGGCCATGACCACGAAAGTAGATCTTGCTCAAGATATTATCATAAGCATCTTTTGTGTGAAGTTATATTAAAATCTGTTAATAAATGTAGGCGGTAGAGCGATGACAAAGTTTTTCTAAAGATAGCCACAGTGACTTTGACTTTGAGGTCATGACCTTGAAAGTCGAAGTAAGTCGAGATATTATCATAAGAAACATTTGTGTGAAGTTCTATTACAATCCATCATTAAATGTAGGCGCTACAGCGATGACAAAGTTTTTCTAAAAATAGCCACAGTGACATTGACCTTGAAATTCTAAATAGCTCGAGATATTGTCATAAGGAACATTTGTGTGAAGTTATATTGAAATTGGTGAAAAATGTAAGCACTAGAGCAATGACAAAGTCTTTCTAAAAATAGCCACAGTGACCTTGACCTTGAAAGTCAAACTCGCTCGAGGTATTGTCATAAGGAACATTTGTGTGAAGTTATATTGAAATGGGTGAAGAAATGTAAGCGCTAGAGCCATGACAAAGTTTTTCTAAAAATAGCCACAGTGACCTTGACCTTGAAAGTGGAACTCACTAGAGATATTGTTATAAGGAACATTTGTGTGAAGTAATATTGAAATTGGTGAAAAAAATGTAAGCGCTAGAGCAATGACAAAGTTTTTCTAAAAATAGCCACAGTGACCTTGACCTTGAAAGTCGAACTCGTTCGAGGTATTGTCATAAGCAACATTTGTGTGAAGTTATATTGAAATCAGTGAAGAAATGTAGGCGCTAGAGCGATGACAAAGTTTTCTAAAAATAGCCATAGTGACCTTGACCTTGAAAGTCGAAATGGCGAGATATTGTCATAAAGAACATTTGTGTGAAGTTATATTGAAATAAATGAAGAAATGTAAGCGCTAGAGGGATGACGAAGTTTTTTATAAAAATAGACACAGTGACCTTGACCTTGAAAGTGGAACTCGCTAGAGACATTGTCATAAGGAACATTTGTATGAAGTTATATTGAAATTGGTGAAGAAATGTAAGCGCTAGAGCGATGACAAAGTTTTTCTAAAAAAAAAGCCACAGTGACCTTGACCTTGAGGCCTTGACCTTGATAGTCAAACCCACTTGAGATATTGTCATAAGGAACATTTGTGTGAAGTTATATTGAAATCAGTGGAGAAATATAGGCGATAGAGCGATGACAAAGCTTTTTTTTCTAAAAATAGCCACAGTGACCTTGACCTTGAGGCCATGAGTTGGAAAGTCGAACTCGCTGGAGATATTTTTATAAGGAACAATGTGAATTTATATTGAAATTGGTGAAGAAATGTAGGCGCTAGAGCGATGAAAAAGTTTTTCTAAAAATAGCCACAGTGACCTTGACCTTGAGGTCATGACCTCGAAAGTCCAACTCGCTCAAGATATTGTCATAAGGAACATTTGTGTGAAGTTATATTGAAATCAGTGACAAAATGTAGGAGCTAGAGCGATGACAAAGTTTTTCTAAAAATAGCCACTGTGACCTTGACCTTTAAGCCATGACCTTGAAAGTGGAACTCGCTCGAGATATTTTTATAAGGATCATTTGTGTGAAGTTATATTGAAATTGGTGAAGAAATGTAAGCGCTAGAGCGATGACAATGTTTTTCTAAAAATAGTCTCAGTGACCTTGAGGTCATGACCTTTAAAGTCAAATTCGCTCGAGATATTTTTATAAGAATCATTTGTTTGAAGTTATATTGAAATTGGGGGAGAAATGTAGGCGCTAGAGCCATGACAAAGTTTTTCAAACAATAGCCAGAGTGACCTTGACCTTGAGGTCATGACCTTGAAAGTCGATCTTTCTCCAGATATTGTCGTAAGGAACGTTCGTGTGAAGTTATATTAAAATCGGTCGTGAAATGTAGGCGCTAGAGCGATGACAAAAGTACGTACGTACGTGGCGCTAGAGCGGTGACAAAAGTACGTACGTATGTGGCGCTAGAGCGATGACAAAAGTACGTACGTACGTACGGGACAAATGCTATATCCCCCCTCACAACTATGTTGTGCGAGGGGATAATGAAATCCAACAGGTGGGTTTGGAGGAGAAGATTTTTAAAGACTTTTATTTTTTGTGTGGTTTTGTTGCCGTGGCAACCAGAGTTCTGGGTGTAACAATTCTTTGAAGGAATTTAGAAGAGGACTAAGTAAGGAACATTCCTGTAAAGTTTGGTTACAATTGGCCCAGTAGTTTAGGAGGAGAAGATGTTTTAGCATTACACTATATGTTAAATAGGGAAAATAAGCCCCACCCATGGCGGCCATGTTTTTTGTCGGATCAAAATTTCTTCAAGGAATCTGAAAGAGGTCCACCCAAGGAACATTCATGCAAAATAAAAATGAAATCCAACAGGTGGTTTTAGAGGAGAAGATTTTTAAAGATTTTTAATTTTTTGTGTTTGGTTTTGTTGCCATGGCAACCAGAGTGCTGGGTGTAACAAAATTCTTTGAAGGAATTTAGAAGAGGACTAAGTAAGGAACATTCCCGTGAAGTTTGGTTACAATGGGCCTAACAGTTTAGGAGGAGAAGATGTTTTAGCATTACACTATATGTTAAATAGGGAAAATAAGCCCCGCCCATGGCGGCCATGTTTTTTGTCGGATCAAAATTTCTTCAAGGAATCTGAAAGAGGTCAACCCAAGGAACATTCATGCAAAATAAAAATGAAATCCAATTGGTGGTTTTGGAGGAGAAGATTTTTAAAGATTTTTAATTTTTTGTGTTGTTTTGTTGCCATGGCAACCAGAGTTCTGGGTGTAACAAATTATTTGAAGGAATTTAGAAGAGGACTAAGTAAGGAACATTCCTGTGAAGTTTGGTTACAATGGGCCCAATAGTTTAGGAGGAGAAGATGTTTTAGCATTACACTATATGTTAAATAGGGAAAATAAGCCCCGCCCATGGCGGCCATGTTTTTTGTCGGATCAAAATTTCTTCAAGGAATCTGAAAGAGGTCAACCCAAGGAACAGTCATGCAAAATAAAAATGAAATCCAACAGGTGGTTTTGGAGGAGAAGATTTTTAAAGATTTTTAATTTTTTGTGGTTTTGTTGCCCTGGCAACCAGAGTTCTGGGTGTAACAAAATTCTTTGAAGGAATTTAGAAGAGGACTATGTAAGGAACATTCCTGTGAAGTTTGGTTACAATTGGTCCAGTAGTTTAGGAGGAGAAGATGTTTAAAGAAAAAGTTAACGCACGGACGCACGAACGCACGGACGCACGAACGCACGGACGCACGACGGACACAGGGCCATGACAATAGCCCCGCTGGCCTTCGGCCAGTGGAGCTAAAAAAACGAATTCCTATACAAGAATGGTAATGCAGACTACAAACTCACAGAGAAAAAGACCATCCCTTGGAAAGAAAAGGCAGAAGTGAAAATATACGTAGTCGTGGACCGTAATATTCCGTATTTAGTCGTGATGTAACGTAGTAAACCGTAACAGAACTTGAGAAACCTTGTTAATCCTTAACTGTCCGTAATGTAGCGTATTTAGTCCGGGATTTGAGACCAGATTTCGAAAAATTTAATGCACCCAAAATTCTCACGCTTTATTTGTGCCGTTTCATTGAGATAGGAGCCAAAACTATATGACATATGATTATTTAGCAAATCTGGTGGGGAAAAGGGGTTGAAAAATCTATGAGTTTACACCCACCCCCATGCGGATGGTATAGTTGGATTGAGTTTAGTTATGTGTAGCTTGCGCTTACATATGAAATTTGATTTATTGCATCAGCCAATATATTTGTCAATACTCGAAGACACCAAAATTCATGATATGACGTAATTACATCCGGTGTTACCTAAAAATTTGACCATTGAAATTTGACCCCAAATGTTTGGTAAATTTTACACTATTTTCGCGATAAATAATTTTTAGTACTTTTTGAAACGATTCCTTTTTCGTCAGTATGAAGGTCGGTTATTTTTGCACGTGCATATGAAACTGGATGACTCAGTTTCAATCCGGGCATGAACAATGGACTCCGAAACCTATGGACCATTGTACCACTTTTTCCTGTTGTGTCACAGATCGTGATAAAAATTTATATTAAAACCAACATAAACTAAATTATTTTACTGGCTGGTCATAGATGTATCATAACAGGGACCGATAGATTTATTATATATTTTTGAAAAGTTACTGATGGCCATTTCCTTCCGGTTTATATTTAGTGAGGGGAATATACATCACCAAGCATATTTGTCAGCGGGTGAACCGGCAAGTGATTCTCTAAACTGTTGATTGAAACAATCAACATTTAATGAATACATGGTATATTTCAAGAATCAGTATCCAAAGTTTCCGGTTTGTGTTGAAGGCTCCCCAAGTAACATCGGCATTATTATATTTTAAACACGTAAATGTTACTGGCCAATTGAAATCTTACTGGGTACCTTATTTTCTGTTAAGACGCACGACTTAAAATAAATTGTACCCGAGGTTTAATGTAACGTAAAGCCATTCCTTAAACATTCTTCTATCTTCCCCTTTCCCTGAGTTGTGGTATAACCTGTAAACGTGCATCTTAAGATGTCACCTGCACTTACTTTCTGCCATTTTGTTAAGCGACCTGCCTACGATAGCCTTGTCCCTCTATTCACCATTAGCTCTTAATCATCCTGTGACTCTTGTCACACACTGATTAATCTGTTCTTCATCTCCTTCATTACTACTTCCTTTTTCTGACATTTGTCCCATATATTGATTGTTTTGGGTTTAAAGACACGTCACCCCTTGTTGGTCATTTTTGTCCTATCTTCAGAGAAAGGGAGAAAAGCGACAGAAGAGATATTTGACCAGATGAAAGTAAGGGGCAGAGGAGAAATGGGAAAATAGAAAAGCAGAAACAGAAGAAATAACAGTTTTCCCCATCTACCCTTATCTGCTGGAAAAACAGCAGGTCTTGTCCAGCTGTAAGCCACTATCAGCTGGACGCCCTATTGACGCACGATACACGTCACCTTTGCCTCACCCAACCACCCCAAGTGTCCCATATAGATTGGCCAAAAAGGCCTTCTATAACAAGCCATCAGGAGTTATAACATTTGAAAAAGAGAGTGCATGCAATGATCAGGAATCTATACAAAATATCTCGCAGCTCCCATTCAAAACACCAAAATGAAAACGTCATGGATGGAAAGCCAGAATGACAGTTATCTCCCCACATGACCGAACGGCTATCTAAAAAAAGGCATTAGCAATACATACATCTTAAGGACTAACAGTGAAAATAATAAAACACAAAAAGGATCGACGACGGGGTCAGTAAGAAGTTTTACGGGGTCCGAGGTGGGCTTGGACACTTTAATAGATTTTAGATGGTCACATTACTCGCCCTTGATTGTCGTGGTTAAAACCGATAAGTTGTTCACTGTACATGATGGAGTTCTAGCTTATCAGGGCAACATCTCCGAGAACAGAAAATCAAACGACTAAAGAGATGAAACAACGATGAGGAATCGACAGCATGAAATAGCTAGAATTCTGCAGCAAATGAAACTAAACAGTTAGGCTCCGGTTAACCCTACCAGAGACAGAGCATCAGACACTTACCTTCAGGCGTTATGGCGGACATGCGTTCGTACATATGAAAGGAAGTAGGCGGGCGGGTTAATTTACTTGAGGTTGAAACCTTATATGTCAGATATATTGAACAGTGAACAGGGACGATGTTTGGCATAATAAATGTTACGATTCCTACGTAAATCAAGCTTCATATCCTCACCTTTGTCAAGAAGGGTGGGAACATTGGGTTCAACACCGACCCTCGCCTGAAGTTTTCTGCATCTTCATGTAACTTGGCGACCTCAATTTGCGCATGTTTGCAAAAACCAAAACCAGAGTCATTCAATCAGCAAATACGCTGAAGTATATTAAAACCGCAGCTGGAGAATTAGATGCCGATATTTATATTTAGTACAGTATCTTTTTTTTGCAGCAAATTAATGTTAAAAACCAAAACAATAAACCTCTAAAACATTTTAGTGAAATCGTTCCACCAAATACCGTATAATGTTTCTTTTTTGTTCGCAGTGAAATTTCGCACACCTTCAGTCAAAAGGAGGCTTGATTGTTCAGAGGCGTAAGCTCATTAAAACACGACTTTCCTTCAATTATGAAATACTGAACAAAAATCTGCCAACCCTTTGAAAAAACAAAACTGAAATACGGTCGCGCTGTTATCTTCACTGAACATTGTCGTCTTTCAGAGGTATTGCTGTCATTGTAACTTCATACCAAACTACCACTGGTCACCAATTAATTGTTTATGAAGGTAAGCAAAAAAAGATAACCAAACAAGCGCAATCAGTAAAGCAGAAAACTGTAGCTGCTGTATCATGACAACGCCAATTAGGTATGGTTTACGCTTGCCATCAAGTTTACGCGACTTTTCCCTGAACACAAAATTGTAAACAAGCGGCCGATGGGAAACTACGCTCACCAGAGCTCAAGTGGGCATAAAATAACCCCCCCCCCCCCCCCCACACACACACACCCATGGTGGCCATTTATTTTAACAGACCATAATGGTTTAGTAGAGGCCGATCCCAGGACCATTGATGCCAAATTATTTTGAAATCAACCATTGTTTTCTTTTGTTGCCGTCGCATACATTATAGTCAGCTTTGAACCATCTTAGGGCTAGGGTCCAAAATACTGCATACCAAGGTCTAGTATTTCTTGAGATGCAGAATTTAAAATCATTTTGGTCGTTTATTGGTGTGACGATCACACAGATCCCTCTAACAAACTTGGATTTCTCGACCACACTGACGCCGTATACATGTATGTAATTTGGTATCAGTTAGCCCAGTAGTTTTAGAAAAATTGAAAACTATTTAATCTTATGGCCCCAGGATCATTAAGCTGATTGCAAATATCAACTATGATGTCATATGCTGCAACAGAACCAGAAAACCCTGTCTTTTCCATACA
Source organism: Lucinisca nassula (assembly GCA_963580285.1). NCBI lineage: Eukaryota > Metazoa > Mollusca > Bivalvia > Lucinida > Lucinidae > Lucinisca > Lucinisca nassula. The sequence goes on from OY757010.1 coordinate 55,362,106, forward strand.
AAAACCCTAAGTGACCCCATGTGACCTTGACGTAAGAAAGGTCAAGGTCAGCGAAATGTCATCATTTGAACAAAATCGTTAGGGCCCGGGTCCCATATATTGTATACCAAGTCTCAAGGTCATCGGTGGATTGGTTACTGAGAAGGCGATTTTCAAAGGTTTTTACCATATATGGGCATGGCGGACATTTTGGTCATGTGACCCAGATATTCAGAATATATGTTGGTTCTTCCACCCCATGGCGGCTTCACATATAATTTGGTTCCAATTGGCCTTGTAGTTTAAGAGGAGATGTCGTTTGGAATTGTTTGGATGCTTAAATGAGAAAAGAGGGTAGGAACATTTATCTCCCCTTTTTATGTCTTTTTCCCCACTTTTTTGATTTTCTAACTCCATTTTCAATATGCTGAGAGACCTCTAAATAAATTCGCATCATAGTTAAGTGTGAGAAAGTAAGGTGCATTAAACTCCTTAAATACGCGTGCTACGAATTTCAAATCCCCGACTAATTGAGATCGCATCGCGCCGTGACAAATTCGTAACAAAACGTATGGGATCCTTAGTTTATACGTAGTGTAAACGAACTGGTATGTAACTAACCGTAGAAATCATTGGGTTACTTTGGGCCTACGAATAAGTACAGATTAATACGGTTTTAATACGGACTACAACGGACCAGTACGCTCTGATAAGGTTTAGTAAGGATTTACTTCGGTTGTTTGATCCGTGGTCAAATTTTGAACATGTTCAAAAATGTCACGGATATACAAGGAAATACAAGTAATACTAGGTATGGCTACGGATCCAATACGGAACGCTACGGACCAATACGGGTTGCTACGAATGATGCCGGATCGTATCCTTGGCTAATCCAGCGCCAAATCCGTGAATGTGTGACCTGGAATTTAAAGGAAAAACACATCACGAAAGCCTGCCTATTTAGTTCTGTCCACCTTGATTTGTTTTGTTTGATATGAGGTTTAACGTCCCCGTCAAAACTGTATAGGTCAGTTTGGAGACGTTGCTTCCAATTTTGTGGGACTTTTACCCGACATTGAGATGAGATGGCCTTTCAAGCCCTGCCGCCCTATGTAACCAATAGGGTTTATAAGCATGGATGGTCCGACTCGCACCACTTTGCCTGAGCAGGCTTAGATCCTCAAAGCGGTTTTCCAGTACTCGTGTGCGGTCGTGTTCAGCTCTGCGTGGAAGCATCATGCAGCCCATCTATTTCTTCAAGCCCCGAACGGCGGGGACGGTTGTCCCTCTTGAACTACACTTTTATTGGTAAAGCTCGGGTTTACAGGGGTAAACCATAGTATACCTTATTTTGCTAATAAGAAAAATATAACAACCTTCATTTTAAAATTTTAGTATTTTTCGGCGTAAAATTTGCAATACATTTGTATAGGCGTGTTTTTGTAATGATGTGCGGACTAAGTCTCCGGTCTGGTACCATATTATGTGGCGCTCATTTTTTCGTCGAATTCGCAGAACTTATAAGAAATAAAAATAGATACTTCATGTTTCCTGAACGTGTGACATGATGTCTGGTCGATGGCATGCGGTGTAAGTTCTTCTATTTCATTAGAAGTATAGATTGCTGTATTTGTTTGTTGATATACCCATTTTAGGATCCGTAGGTAGTGCCTCGACTAGTTGGACTATAAGTCAAATGGCAAAGAAGCTAGCCAAAATGTTCTATTTACAACATGTGACTATGTTCATGAAGATATTTTTCATGTGTAAAAAAAGTTTTTCTTCTTTCTTATTTTCCTAGATATTTCTAAAAGAAAATTAAAAAAAAAAATACATAAATATATTTCTATTTCATTTTCTTCATCACGTGAACAAGTCCGTGAAATAAATACCCCTAAACCCCACTTTATATAGAGAAAACTGGGGTTTTCGGGGGTAAGCATTATTTTCCTTATTTTTGCTCCAAGACATAGGTTGTAGGTACTCGTTAGAACCGCCTCAACGAGGCGATTCTAACGAGCACCCAAAACCTATGTTTGGAGCAGAATTAAGGAAAATATTAAATATTTTCATCAGAAAAAATACCTTTTTTGAGTTTTGAAAAATGCACTATATCACACGGATGAAGGGGCGTTGTTTATTTGTTAGAGCAACCAAAATACGGATTTCTTACGGCTCTCATATTATTAGAACTAGTTTATTCAGTATAAGTTATGGGTAAAAGAACACCTTCCTGCAGCAAATCTGAATTCTACTACAACTTATAAGATAGAGACGGGCTTGGCAATTTAATTTGTTATGATTAAAGCATTATGTTAGTTTGTTCGGTTTTTACAACCAGACCCACATTCAGCCGTACAGCTTACAGTACGTTGGCGTTCTGATTTTCTGGTTATGGATCAGGCAAGGGACTTCTTATCTATCACACTTTCAATTCTATTTAAATAGTGTAGACTACTGCCGAAAACCTATCTTTTCTGCCAATGGTAATCAAAGAATAGAATAATCCGATCTGCCATTAGAATTGCAGCAATATAGGTCTGTAAATTCATTCAAATATATAACTTAATCAAAGAAAAAGAGCAAACACCGAAATAATACTACACTTGCGTTACCATACCAGTTCTTAGAATCTGGACCTCTTCCTGAAAAATATCTCTGAAATTCCTATCTGTAGTTGTGGTAGTATAGAGAATTCGCAGCATTATTTCATCCACTGCATGCATTATCAAACTCAACGCACAGCATAGATCAATGCTATACCACAATTCAGAAACGTACTATACGTCTGCTGCTATATGGCAATTCAAACCTATCCGGACATAAAAGATGTCATTTTGACAAAGTGCATAATTTTATATTGAACACCAAATAGAAGTGAAGGCAATGGTCGGGAATCGATAGAATTAATCCATAACCCCGATCAGAGACACCAAAGGGAAAGAAATATAAACATGAATTAACTATACCCTAAGCGGCCCCCACCCATCGGGGCTTGAAGAAATAGATGGGCTGCATGGTGCTTCCACGGAGAGCTGAAACCGACCGCACACGAGTATTGGTAAACCACTTAGAGGATCTAAGCCTAAGCCTGCCCAGGCAAAGCGGTGCGAGTCGGCCCGTCCATGCTTATAAACCCTATTGGTTTCATTGGGCGACAGGGCATGAGATATCATTTCATCTCGATGTCGGGTAAAAGTCCCACAAAATTGGAAGCAGCGTCTCCAAAATGACCTATACATTGTTGACGGGGACGTTAAACCTAAAAAAAAAACATGCAAAACTAGACCCTAATGGAACCATCAATAGCGAAAGCCAAAAAGACCTTCGCTTTCCCACAAAATGGCCAATTGGCTATCCAAAACAAGAAAGTTTATGCGATACACGCACTCAAAGACAAACCATAACAAAATGAACCGCGAACAAAGAACCGCCTTGGAACGGTCAGTGAAATGAACTCTTATCTGTGGGAGGGGGGGGGGGGTTAAATCGACCTTACACGGCCGTAATCCTCGCCCTTACTTCCGTCGCGATTTAGACAAATCATTTGTTCAGTCCACATGAAGGCCTCCGACTTGCAGAACTTTGCCAGGGCAGACTAAGAGCCTCTAAGCGGTTTACCAGTACTCATGTGCTGTCGGTTTTAGCTCTGCGTGGAAGCAGCCGAATCTGTTTCTTCAACCCCCGATGGGCGGGGGGGGGGGGGCTACACAAACTGTCCCTTTTCATCACGTAAAGTGAAATATCTTATAAACCCCACTTGATATAAAGAAAAATGGGGGTTTACATGGGTATACATTATTGTCCTTATTTTTCCTTCAGGACACATGTTGTAAATTTGTGTATACTCGTTAAAATCGCCTCAATGAGGCGATTCTAACGAGCACCCACAACGTATGTTTGGAGTAAAAATAATTTTTCATCAGCAAAATGTCGGAAAAAAAAAACACCCAAAATTGTTCGAACATTAAGGTTCGACTGTACGATGTCATTACCAAATCCAATCTATTATAGCACTGTTACAAGAGAAAGACAGAAATCCGATTGACTCAGATAACATCTGTCTGCGTATTGGGTCTTTTTCATCATACTCAGCTCCCTTCTGCTCATGCGTAAGATACTCGTGCGGTCTTTCAACGGTCAACTTAAGGGATCCAGTGCAGCTATCAGACAGAGTCCTTTCTGTGCGCGCACACAATGGTTGACACATCCGCCCACATGCGTCGTATGCCGAAACAAGTACTTCCGTATCCCTGGTTTTGTTTGGCAACTGCAGTCCAATTAAAGAAGTAAACGTGATTTCAGACTTTGTTGTATCGACCAGCTGTACGTGTCTGTACTGCCCACGATAGTTCAACCCATCAGAAACGATCGAGATTTTCATGATGGAGGCATCTTTGTCGCACCAGTCATTAACCATGGCCTTAGAATCGTTCTGCACGTTTTGATATTTAACAGTTACAGGTATGTAAGCCCATGAGTATTGGTCCTTTTTCCCATCCAATGCAAACGTATTGGCATAGTTTAGATCAGCACTCCCATCAATAAATATTTCAGCAGGTATCATGTTTAAGTGGGCTGGTCGCTGTCTGTTTCGATTGCGTCTGCGTGTACTTCGCTTAAACTCGCGTATGCCCGAGGACCCATCCATTGGGATTCCCCGCGGAGTAAACATACGTATGGGGTCGAAGATAGAGGCTGACACGCACCTTGGTGTTTTTTGTTTGGTATCACATCGAATGTATCTAGATCCACATGAAGGGCGCTCACGTGTGCAAGATGGGGGAACCTCATATTTGTAGATATTCTCAGTAAAGCGGTCACTTAAACCATGATGCATTAAGTAATTCCCTAAACCTGCCGTATCGTTGTATCCATGTCCTGTAACGTTAGTATTCATCGGATAGTCTGTCGTCGGATCGACATCACGACGACGTTGAAGGTTCCTGAACAGTTCCCAAATCATATCGACATAGGCATGCAGAAGATAAAAGACGGGATCGAAAGCCGCTAACGCCGGCGGTGCCATGAACCCTCCGACCCATAAATGCACTTGAACATGGTGTTCTTCAAAGTTATTCTCCAAAGTGGCATCGGGATAGGATATGTTATCAAGATGTTTCATTGACAAAGAACTGTTGATGCTCGTCCAGTTGAACAACGCTCCCTCCTGGCCAAAGGAACGCAGTATTTGTCCATATGGAGTGTTCCAGTTTGCAAAAGGACCGTCTGCTAGATAGCCATATCCATATCCAAGGAAGTTTGGTGTCCAGATTATTGAGGACCTAGGATCCAGAAGGCCTGAGTCGAGGGTACTGTCCCAGTAGGGTATTGTGACGCTTGGGATCTTTTCACGTAGCGCATTTTCTACCCTGTTAAAACGGAATAACCGATAATGAATATGAAAACTCAACTTTTAATCATCACGTGAACAAGTCCGTGAAATGAAGACCCCCGCTAAGCCCCACTTCATATAGAGAAAACTGTGGTTAACGGGGGATTCATTATTTGTCTTATTTCTGTTCCGAGACATAGGTTGTGGGTACTCGTTTGAACCGCCTCAATGAGGCGGTTCTAACGAGCACATACAACATATGTAATGCGCATTTATAAGAAAAAAAATCAAGGATTTTCATCAGAAAAGTAGCCATTTTGGAGATATGAAATATGAATTATACCATATACGGGTGTGTTATCGTAATGGAATATAATTTTTATTTCATTGATCTAAAACATTTCGCGGACGAACTTTTTTTTTTTTTTTTTTTTTTTGTCTTATTTATGCTTAGAATTAGATTCTAGGCACTCCTTAAAAACAGCCTAACAATCTATCATTAAGAACAAATAAAAACAAAAATATACATTACAGTCGAACTTCGATAGCTCGAATACGTTTCGGACCACGAAAATGTGTTCGAAACAGAAGTAGTTCGAACTTCTGAGGTTTAATAATAGTTTCAAATCATGAAGGCTAATAGGGTTCACTTCAATAGCTTTACAATCTTCTGGTTTTCGTCCACCTCTGATTAACGATCGGCTAGATATGAGTGAAATAATCTTGAAAGGGCCGTAAAACCCAAACCAAAAAAAAAAATACAATCTTCTATAAAATAAAGGTATGCTGTGTGTACTCATTAGAATCGCCCAAACAGGGCGATTCTAATGAGTACACGCAACTTACCTTTTACTGATCATTCTAACACAGCGCGCCTATATAGGCAATGGAAAATAACTGTGTTTTATTCTGCAACAAATCACAGCTCGGAAGAGCGTGACGAGTGACGTCATTAAAATTCCCAATTTATGACGTCACTAGTCGATTTCTTGACGTTAGACGGTGTAACGTCATTTTCTCGCGTCGAAAACGTAAGAAAAGGATATAAATGCATGTGTTTCAGTCGATAATTTTAGCGGGATTTCTAATGACAATGGCGAAAGGTTGTGAGAGTTTGAAGGAAACAACAACATTATTGCCGATTTTCATCGTGTTAGAATCGAAATAGATAAGCTCTAACTGTGATTTGTTGAGTAATAAATCACAGTTTGTCGGTCAGTTGTAAATAGACAAATCACGCGCGCTACGCGCTTGTGATTTGTCTACTTTACAACTGACCTCCAAACTGTGATTTATTACTCAACAAATCACAGTTAGAGCTGATCTATTTCTTAAATAATATCCAATTATGGATGTCAGAATGTATTCTCATGGGACTCTAGAACAAGTTGGAATTAGCCATTCTTGCACACCAGACAAGGAAATCCGTGATTTTACCCTGGGATAGAAATTTATGTTCTGACCCTGGTGTTCCGACCCCAAATCGAATATAATCGTGTGTTTGATAAATGCACTGGTTGATTACAACCTAATGCGCGGCGTCGTCATGCGTGACGTCACTAAACATTCCTGTTGTGTCATCACAAAATGGCGGACGTCGGTAACCGAAGTGACAGCAGCATTAAAAATTCGCAATAGAAATGGAAGGTATGCAAGAAAAAGAATCTAATATGGGTGTGAGGGGTGGATGGAAAAATCCGTCCCTCGGGATCACTGTCTAGCATCACTCGGCAAGCCTCGTGATGCCGGACAGTGTCCCTCGGGACGGATTTTTCCATCCACCCCTCACACCCATATAAGATTCTTATATTGTAAACGAGCTATCCGTGTTCGAATTTTCGAAGTTTCACTGTATTTTCCTAATTGTTACTCAAAACCATACGAGTGTCGACTGTTTTTGTTTGATTTAGGGGATAACTGTACTGAAAATTGTCATTTGGGGAGGTAAATCGGAGGTTTTATGGTCGGAAATTTCGTTTTACGGCGACGCGTTAGCGGAGCCGTAAAACGTAATTTGCGATCGTAAAACCGACGATTTACCTCCCCAAATGACAATTTTCAATACAGTTATCCCCATTCTAATGCACTTATTCAGTTGTTAAGTTAAAAACTGTACTGTTTTGCACAAGGCGGCAAGCGCGGTGAGCTGCGTAAAACCGAATGACAACCAGTGGAAAGCGACGTTACATGATGACGTCGGATTTCCGACAGTATATCGCAGAATATACTGTCGCAAATTTTTGACGTAATCCAATCAGACGTCGCGTTACATACGCAAGTGCATTAGAATTGAAGTTTAACATCCCCGTCAACATTGTAAAGGTCATTTTGGAGACGTTGCTTCCAATTTTGTGGGACTTCTACCCGACATTGAGATGAAATGACATCTCAAGCCCTGTTGCCCAATGAAAACAATAGGGTTTATTAGCATTGATGGTCCGCCTCGCACCGCGGTTCCTTGACAGGCTTAGATCCTCTAAGCGGTTTACCAGTACTAGTGTGAGGGCCGGATTCAGCTCTGCGTGGAAGCATCATGCAGCCCATATATTTCTTCAAGCCCCTATGGGCGGGGGCTTACGAGTGTCGACTGTACGTTTTTGGTAGAATCGCCTCATTTAGGCTCCAAGTCTACGTTCTGCGATCCTTGAACGTATGCACAACATCAGGGGCCAGTTGTTCAAAACTAACGATGTCGTTAGTTAACATATCGTTAAAGCTTTGATCATTCAATATCACCATATGAACAACTCCCCCCTATATCCCACTTTAAATAGAGAAATCGGGGTTTACAGGGGTATACATTATTTTTCTTGTTTCTGTTCCAAGACATAGGGTGTGAGTACGCATAGGAACCGTGGCGGTTCTAATGAGCACCCACAACCTATGTCTGCAGTACCAATGAGAAAACTATCACGGATTTTCATAAGAAAAGTAGCCATTTTTGAGATGTGAAAAATGAACTATGTCGCACAGGTGAGTTATGGTAATATGGAAAATATGCTAATATTTTTGCTGAAAAAATGTGAGCAGCTTTTTTTTCAGCAAAAGTAACACAATTTTAATTATTGGACTTGCTGGAACAGTTAACAGTTTGATCACTTACGAGCCCGCTAAGCTAACGATGCTTTGAACAACTGGCCCCAGGTGGTTTCTCTTAGTGCGGAGCACCCAAATGGGGCTATTCTTAGCACTGGCACGGCTAACTACAGACCGTCATTACAACAGAGTAAGAACTTGGCGTCCATCACGAAAGCACGCCTATATAATTTTGACCCCCCTCGAACCCCACTTTTATACAGAAAAACTGGGGTTTACAGGGGTAAACCTTATTTGACTTATTTCTGCTCCAAAATATAGATTGTGGGTACTCGTTAGAACCGCCTCGATGAGGCGGTTCTAACGAGTACCCAATCTAGGCGGTTCTAACGAATACCCACGATCTATATTTTGAGCAGAAATAAGAAAAAAAATCACAATTTTTTATCTTATTTTTTTATTTTTTCGGCTATAAAGGTTACAATGTATTCGTATAGGCGTGTTTTCGTAATGTGACATGCACTTTATGTATTACGACAACGATTGTTTGTTTGATTTAGGGGATAACTGTTTTCAAAATTGTGATTTGGGGAGGTAAATCGGAGGTTTTACGGTCAGAAATTTCGTTTTACGGCGACGCGTCAGCGGAGCCGTAAAACGTAATTTGCGACCGTAAAACCGACGATTTACCTCCCCAAATCACAATTTTACAATACAGTTATCCCCATTCTAATGCACTTCTACGGCTGTTTTGTTTAAAACTGTATTAATTTGCACAAAACGGCCAGCGCTGTGAGCAGCGTAAAACCCAATGCCAGCCAATGAAAAACGACGTTACGCGATGACGTCGGGTTTCCGACAGTATATCGCAGAATATACTGTCGCAAATTTTTGACGTTATCCAATCAGACGTCGCGTTACATACGCAAGTGCATTAGAATTGAGGTTTAACGTCCCCGTCAACACTGTAAAGGTCATTTTGGAGATGTTGCTTCCAATTTTGTGGGACTTTTACCCGACATTGAGATGAAATGACTTCTCAAGCCAAATGAAACCAATAGGGACGGTCCGACACTCACACCGCTTTGTCTGGACAGGCTTAGATCCTCTAAGCGTTTACAAGTACTCGTGCGTGGGTCGGATTAAGCTCTGCGTGGAAGCATCATGCAGCCCATATATTTCTTCAAGCCCCGATGCGCGGGGGCCGATTTTTACGACAACAAATCCATGCAACAATGTGCATTCATTTATATTTCCAAAGTGTTTACATGTACATTTTGAATGAAAATATGAGATATTTTCTAATTTATATCGCAAACATAGATTGTGGGTGCTCGTTAGAACGCGGTTCTACTGAGTATCCACAACCTATGTCTTAGTGCAGAAAAATATAAACAATATATACCCCTGCGAACCCCAGTTTGACTCTATATAAACTGGGGTTTAGAGAGGTGTTTATTATACACTGTTGTTAACGTGACGATTGCTCTCTACTACTTATCCACAGTCCATTGCTTGCCACATAGGCCTAAGAACCCATGGACGGCCTTATTTAAACAGTTAACCCTCTTTTGTTCCCACATCCCATTGAACGTTATGGCGACAGTTTGAATGGCACGATCAGATAGATTAATTAGCGTGTTCAATGTTTGTTTTGTTTGATTTGAGGTTTATCGTCGCCGTCAACACTGTGTAGGTCATTTTGGAGACGTTGCTTCCAATTCTGTGGAACTTTTACCCGTCATTGAGATGAAAGGACATCTCAAGCCCTGCCGCCCATTGAAACCAATAGAGTTTATATGCATTGATGGTCCGACGCGCAACATTTTTCCTCGGCAGGCTTAGAATCTCTAAGCAGTTTAGCAGTAGTCATGTGCGGTCGGTTTCAGCTCTGCGTGGAAGCATCATGCAGCCCAATACATTTCTTCAAGCCCCGATGGGCGGGGGCAAAAATGAGTGTGTTCATGAATATTGCTTTATACTCCAAGAAAAAAATAGTGTGGGCATTTGTTAGAATCGCCTCGGTGAGGCGAGGCGATTCTGACAAATGTCCACAACATTTTTAACATCGTTAAAATATTGTGGGCATTTGTTAGAATCACCTCGGCGATTTTAACAAATGTCCACACCATTTGTTTACAACATTTGTTTAGTAACTAAGGGAAGTTCCATTTATTAACTGTTATACTACTGCTTATTTGAATTTCTTATGGAGCAGCAATTTCTGTATACTGGCATAACATCACGTGAACAAGTCCATTAAATGAACACCCCACTAAACCCCACTCTATATAGAGAAAACTGGGGTTTACGGGGGTATACAGTATTTCCTCATTTCTCATAGGCGGTTCTAACGAGTACCTACAACCTATGTTTGCAGTATAAAGAAGAAAAATATCACAAATTTTCATCAGAAAAGTAGCCATTTTGGAGGGGGAACAAATACTGTCGTTATAACGAGAGTCCTCTGTACCTCGAAACAGAAACCAACAAAACATACATAGTGGATAAACTGGTAATCTTCAATTTTACTAATTTTCTCGACCACAGGAGCTCGAAGTTCTATCCGTATGTGAATCAGAGAGTGTCATTTAGCCATTTCGTTAAGTGTGTTTGTTTGTTTGAAGTTTAACGTCCCCGTCAACACTGTATAGGTTATTTTGGAGACGTTGCTTCCAATATTGTCGGACTTTTACCCGACATTGAGATCAAATGACATCTCAAGCCCTGCCGCCCAATGAAACTAATAGGGTTTATTAGCATGGACGGGCCGACTCGCACCGCTTTGCATGGGCAGGCTTAGATCCTCTAAGTGGTTTACCAGTACTCGTGTGCGGGTCGGTTTCAGCTCTGCGTGGAAGCATCATGCAGCCCGTCTATTTCTTCAAGCCCCGGTGGGCGGGGGCCGTATTTCGTAAAGTTGCATCATTCTTTATACCTGGACATTTTCATTAAATTTGTTGGACCAAACTTCAAGCGCCTGTGGATCGATGTAACTTCAGACCAAACAGTTTAATCAAATTAAGGGGAATGGGAACACCTTCGGGGAAGGCAACTTCAGCAAAAGTATTCAATAGGGTCAACTCTTAAAGGAAATACTTTGCTTCTGAGAAGCAAATTCTTTCCCCATTTTTCCGTTGGGCAGGTCTTAGTATAGAAAGGCAAACAGGAAGTCCCGAAGGTAGTCTCCCATTGAAAAAGGCGGAAAAATCTGCCAAGTGTTCCCATTCCCCTTAATTGTTGAAAATCAAATTATAAACGCTTACATAAGAAGGAACATTCTATGCCATGGAAGGAAAGCTGGTCCATAATGTCCCCTTTGTACGGAGGCTTCATGGAGTGCACCTAGGGCGTCAAACTTGCTGGGAGACACAGTCTGAAAATATGAATATCGACAATGCTGCTACATCATGTGAAACATACGAGTTATAAATATTCGTGTAAATCAAAGTGGGGTTAACATCTGAATAACAAGTCCGTGAAATAAAGACCCCTCTAAACTGCTTTTTCTTGGGGGGGGGGATAAACATTATTTTTCTGATTTCTGCTTCATGATATAAGAAGTGAGTACTCATTAGGCGGTTCTAACGAGCACTCACAATCTATATTTGAACTGAAATAAGAAAAAAATACAGTGAAACTCCACTATTAAGGCCACCTAAAATTAAGACTAATTTTGCTTTAAAAAGCTTATTTAGTATGTTTCAATTATTGTTTCTTTGTGTATTCTGCATACAGTGTCCTCTGGTCAGAGATCACCTTTGGGACTGTTCAAAAGTGGTCTCAAAGACCACTTTTGAACAGTCCCAAAGGTGGTCTTAATATAGGAATTTTACTGTAACAAACAGGTGTTATCGTAATGATACATTGGTGTTCTACTTTTTGAACATACACATATACTGGCAGTTCTAATGGGCACCAACAATCTTTTACAGGCCGCCGTGGTCCATTGGATGAGAGGGCTGACTTTAAATCATTAGATCTCTTACCGCTGTGGTTCGCATCTCCTTCAGGACATATGTGAGACGCCAAGTTCTGCAACAGAATTGGTTAAGTGCTTTTTCTCCGGGTACTCCGGTTGGCGCCCTTTTCTTATTAACGATCGGCTTGCAATAAGTGAAATAATCTTGAATGGGCCGTAAAACAAAACAAACATATATTTATGTAATATAATTCAACAAGCTTGGCTCCTCTGGAGCAAACTCACACAGAACGCATAATTTCATTCATGTATAAATAGAGGATATTTGATTTTTTCAGTGTAAGATCGAATTTTATTTCATCGAATGAACACCAAAACTGTTATTTTCACGAGTGGCTACGCCACTCGTGAAAATAGCAGTTTTGGTGTTCATGAGTGAAATAAAATTTGATCTTGCACTGAAAAAATCAAATTTTCTGTTTCTTACATGCTTCAAAAGGCAATATTTAGCGACTTCAATGGTGTCGCTCACATTCGGAGAAAATTATCTTTGTTCCTGTTCGTTTCGCGTCAATTTAGTGGTGTCCATCGTGTTTAGTGGGTATACTATTGGGTGTAAACTGCAAGTTTGCACCTGAGAAATGGCCTGGGATGGTATTATTATGAATGATAAATGAAATAATTGAGAGAGTAGTTTTCCAAAAAAGTTGCTGGCAAGTCTAACATCGCGCGTCAAAAGACGTGACGTCAGCGTCATAAATGACGTCATTAACGTCCCCGTCACACATGAACGGGCTATGCGTCAATTAGAACACATTTCAGTATTGTTCAGTTATCTGACAAAGATAAAATTGAAATTAGAGTTAGATTTGAAGAAAAAAGTAGTCCCAAACAGTGAAAATAAAAAATCGTATTTTCACTGTTTGAAACAGTGAAAATATCGATTTATATTTCACTGATAAATCTCTATCATTCATTGAAAAGCATGTAAGAATATGTTTTCTGACATTCGCTTGTTAAATCAGGATGACATACAATTAGATATTATGCTACTAATTTAGGCTTAAGAAAGCATTACGATAACACATCCGTATGATATAGTGCATTTTTTTCATAACTCAAGGTAATTTTATGATGAAAATTTGTGATATTTTTCTTATTTATACTCCAAGCATAGGTTTTGGGTGCTCGTTAGAACCGCCTCAATGAGGCGGTTCTAACGAGTACCCACAACCTATGTCTTGGAGCAGAAATAAGGAAAATGATGTTTACCCCCGTAAACCCCAGTTTTCTCTATATATAGTGGGGTTTAGGGGGGTCTTTATTTCACGGACTTGTTCACGTGATGGAAAAGATGAAGTGTTGTCAGAGGAGGGGTTCCGGGAAGGGTGGTCCTCTTTACTTTCCTCGAACAATACACACCTTGTATGATTGTATGCTGAGGGGAAAAAGATCAAGTTGTAATTTGCAATTTGAAGTCGGATTTCATGTTTGCTTTCCAGTCACCTGTGACCTTCCGAAAGAAAGGTCTACTTTAAACCCATATATGCCAATAGAATCTTCCACCTTGTAAGTTTGGAGTGATCCATTTCCAATTATGGGGGTGTCAGATTTATTCTTGTGACAAATTTTACAAAAATGAATGTTCTTTAAGCTAGCAGTGTAGCCGCGTATTGCGGCGTCTGATCTGGATCTGCTCTGTTTGCCAATGCCCCAGAAAAGGGCGGCTAGGCATATGCGGGTTAAGGAAAGTAAACTGGGTCTTAACAGCAAAGGGAGACAAATTATTTTGAACGAGTTGCCTCCCTGGAGAGATACTTAAATAAGTTCAGTTGTTGTATTTTGTGACTGTCAAACAGGACGCTAGGCATATTGGCTAACCCATTACATGCGGGAAACAGCTAAAGTGGTACCTTGGCAAACAGTGCAGGCCCTGATCAGGACCTGCACTATTTGGTAACAGAATTTTCAGCCAAAAATAGAATAAAAACGAATAACTAGGCCTGGCATCCTTATACAACAAACGAACTTGACCAACATGTAGCAATGGAAGAGTCAACTAGTATAACCACTGTAGGGTCAGACTGATCATTAGACTGACAGGTGACAGGCATATCGTTAAAATAACACATCATGTGACAAAGTGGGGAGGGGGGATTTTTTTTTTTTTTTTTTTTTTTGGTTTGGGTTTTACGGCCCTTTCAAGATTATTTCACTCATATCGAGCCGATCGTTAATCATAGGATGGCAAAAACCGGAGTACCCGGAGAAAAACCACCTGACCTTCAGTTGCAGAACTTGGCGTCTCACACGTGACCCGAGCGAGGCTCGAACCCACGGCGGTGAGAGACCTAATGACTAAGGGTCAGCGCTCTTATCCATTAGGCCACGGGAGGGGGGGGATGGGCGGGGGCAGGGTTGAGGGATCGGTTTTCGGCCCTTTCAAGATTATTTCACTCATATCGGTGGGCGAAAACCGGAGTACGCGCGCAGAAAAAAAAAACCTGACCTTCAATTGCAGAACTTGGCGTCTCACACGTGACCCGAGCCAGGCTCGAACCACAGCGGTGAGAGACCTAATGATTAAGTCGGCCATTTAAACGTAAAACAGCAATAGCCCTTTCCATTTATAAAACTTCAAATTGTACGTACCGAAAAATATATCTACATTCAAATAAAATAAGATAAAACGTGTTAAATACTAAGCAGGAAAAATACTCTAAAATTTAACTTAAAATGGAATGTGGTTGACATATTGGTGAATTGGTCATAATCATTTTGTCAGAATCGAAGGTATTTAAGTGGAATGGGAACACCTTTAGGGGAGGCAACTCCTGCAAAAGTATTTTAGTTTCCAATGTCAGAAGGGTTTAACTCTCAAATTATTCCTTTTAGAGTAGACCCCCTTTTCCGTGGGACAGAACTGATAGAAAGGCGAAAAGGAAGTCCCGAAAGTTGTCTTCCTTTGAAAACTGGTGGAAAAATCTGCAAGGTGGTCCCATTCCCCTAAAAGGGTTGAATCACGCAGCAGGTTTCCTGCTGACTGTCAAACAGCGGTCTTTTCGTTGCAGTTTCTTAATACGTTGTTTCAACGTTGAGTCAATGTTTTGAGCCTGCAAGGTTTATACATTTGTGTGTGTATCTGGAAGTATTGCTTTGTGTTTCAGGTGGCTTTTAAGCCCGTCTATAGACCACTTTATATATCTCTTTTTAGTAACCTCACGCCAGAACGTTTTACATTTTGACTTAGAAAAACGTCTCCAATTTCTGCACAGTTCCTTAGAATCAGAAGCATCACACATGGTAAAAACAATTAAACTTATCTAGTCAGATTCATTCAAATCGAAAATGCCTTGCCGTATCCCATAATTTGTTTCGTTCATCTTGTGTTGAGGTTTTACGTCCCCGTCAACACTATTAGGCCATTTCGGAATCGTTGCTTCCGACTTTGTGGAACCCATCGAGTGAACAAGTCCGTGAAATGAAGACCCCCCTAAACCCCATTTTATATAGAGAAAACTTGGGTTTACGGGGTATACATTTTTTTTTCTTATTTCTGCTCCAAGACATAGGTTGTGGGTACTCGTTAGAACCGCCTCATTGAGGCGGTTCTAACGAGCACCTAAACCTATATTTTGAACATTTATAACAAAAATATTAAGGATTTTCATAAAAAATAGCCATTTTGGAGATGTGAAAAATGCCCTATGTCGCACGGGTGAGTTACCGTAATGGTTACCTGACATTTTGATGAAATAACATCGCAAGGCCTACCGCCCAAAGAAACCATAGAAACTGTGATTTATGCTGTTAAACGGTAAACTGTAAAACATGGAGTTGGGTTCGATGGTGATTTTCCAGAATAATTATTGTTTTAATTTCGCATAATAAACTATAACACCGTTTTGAGCAGAAATGGGAATTTTAAAATATACTCGAACACCTCAGGGGCCATGCATTACGAAAACACGCCATTTCAAATACAGTGTAAATTTAAGCGCCGAAAAAAGAAACTTTTAGATGAAAAATTGTGATATTTTTCTTATTTCTGCTCAAAATACAGATTGTGGGTACACGTTAGAACCGCCTCGTCGAGGCGGTTCTGACGAGTATCGACAATCTATATTTTAGAGCAGAAATAAGAAAGATAAGGTTTATTCTTTTTACTAGATAAAAAAGAGGTTATAAGTGGGTCAGAATTATATACATGTAGCTGTGTTTCCGTGATGACAATTTGCTCGAGATAGCGGTAGTTCGAACCACCGGGGGATAATGATAGCATCAGATCAGGGGGAGGCTGGTGGGGGAGGGGCATACCGGGGGATTGTATTTTTATCTTCTATATAAAATTATGTTGCGAGCACGCATAAGAATCGCTTCATTAAGACAATCCTAATGAGAACAAACAGAATACCTTTTCAAGAAATTATCCTAAATATACTTGGCTCATACAAATACGGTAAAATTCATATATACTAAGACCACCTTTGGACCTGTTCAAAAGCGGTCTTTAAGACCGCTTTTGAACAGTCCCAAAGTTGGTCACCTTTGGGCCTGTTCAAAAGTAGTCTTTAAGACGTGAGTGTCAATCCTTGCGGGCCATTTTGTGTCGTCTCCCAGAGAAAGGGAGAAAAAGAGAAAGAAAAAATAGCAGATTAGATGATAGTGAAAGACAGAGGAGAAAGAGGTAAACGAAAGAAAGTGTAGAAAAGAGAAAAAACAACCTTTCATTCCACCCTCTACCCTTACCTGCTGCAAGGACAGAAGGTCTCGTCCAACTGTAAGCCAATATCAGTTGGACGCCCTAGTGATCAAGATACACATCACCTTAGCCTCACCCAACCGCCTGATGTACCCAAGGTGGCATTTTTCGACTTACTCTATCAGCCTTGAGCATCTGGAATGCTCTGTGGAACATGTTTCTCTCCAGATCAGACAACCTTCGGTATTCTTTCCGAACACGAACGAATGGCTCTCCCTGTCCTTGCCCAACGACACTCTGTGAAATTCCTGGTTGTTGCTGAGGTGGTCCGAATGGTGTTCCTGGTTGCTGTCGAGGAGGCCCGAATGATATTCCTGGGAATGGATCTCCTTGCCCTGCTACACTTTGTGATGTTCCCGCCTGTTGTTGAGATCTTCCGAAAGGTATTTCTGGTTGTTGCGGAGGTGCTCCGAATGATATCCCAGGTTGTTGGCGAGGTTGTCCGAATGCAATCCCCGGTCGAACTTGACGTTTACCCCGATAATGAAAAAATTCAGGAGAATGTTGTTGTTGTCCTTCGTTCAACGTCTGCTCTATCAAACCTTTAAACCATTGAAGCGTTGGTTCTGGGAATTTAGATGTATCAATATGCATTTTCAACATCTCTGTAGCATAAACACATTTTTCAAGTACCACGTGACCAACTACTCTTGACAAGTCCCCGTTATTACGCTCATTATTAAAACAGTCCTGTTCTTCCTGTGGTAATGGTAAAACCTCAATTTTTCCCAAGACTGCAGGCGTGAATGCGCACAATACAAAGAGAATGACGTGGGTCTGAAATACGTGTAAAATAAAACAACCAATGACAATATTAAAGGAAAATATACACTTGATATATTTTCTATATTAAAAACCATAAAAAAACACTTTTATAATCACCAACTCTTTTGAGCATGAATTTTTGTTCTGCTCATAAAAATCATATATATTTGTGAGCACGTTTAGCGTTTTAATATTTATGAGAATGACAAATCTTACCGTAAGTTTTCATTACGCAAACACGCCTACACAAATACATTGCCACCTTTATCGCCGAAAAAATGAAAATTTTATATGAAAAATTGTGATATTTTTCTTATTTCTGCTCCAAATATAAATTGTGGGTACTCGTTAGAACCGCCTCATCGAGGCGGTTCTAACGAGTACCCACAATCTATATTTTAGAGCAGAAATAAGAAAAAAAGGTTTACCCCTGTAAACCCCAGTTTTACGATATAAAAGTGGGGTTCAAGGGGTCAAAATTATATAGGCGTGAATTCGTGATGATGATTTTTTTGTTCTGCTCATAAATATCAATGTGCAACAGTAGTTGGCATTTATATTTGTGAGCACGTTTGGCGTTTTAATAATTATGAAATCATACTTTCTGCTAATGTTAGCATGAGAAAAGGCATGACTTTTGGTATTTTATTATGAAGGGGAATGCATGCACCTCAAGGGGAGGCAACTTTTTCACAAATATTATGCATTCCTTACTTTTAGGGGTAAACCATGATGGGTCATTACTGGCACGCCGGGAACAAATTCTTTTATTTTTAATGGGTTCAAATTGTAATAGGAAAGTGAACAGGAGGTCCCTTGTGAAGATTGTCGAAAAAAGTACCAAATGTATCAACATTACGAAAACACATAAATACATTATAAACTTTACCACCGAAAAAAAAAGAAAATTTTGAGATGAAAAATTGGGGTATTTTTCTTATTTCTGCTCAAAATATAGATTGTGGGTACTCGTTAGAACCGCCTCATCGAGGCGGTTCTAATAAGTACCCACAACCTATATTTTAGAGCAGAAATAAGAAAAATAAGGTTTACCTCTGTAAACCCCAGTTTTAGGTATAAAAGTGGGTTTCAAGGGGGTCAAACTTATATAGGCGTGTTTTCGTGATGATCTCCCTTACTAAACAATAGAAAACACTCATGACTAGAAAGCTGAGCAAGAAGAAGATTCTAATTAACCCGTGTGACATAGTGAAGTCTTTAGTATCTTCTCTCATATCTCACTTTCCGTTTCCTCTATCTCGCAGCTTCTATACATTTCTTAGTGGTCTATCCTACGCCATGCTTATCTATAAACATTCTTATCTTTTGGAATGTTCATACCATGTGAACATATGTTATGTTTTGTTATGTTATGTTATGTTATGTTTTGTTATGTTATGTAATGTGATGTGATGTGATGTGATGTTATGTTATGTTATGTTACGTTTCGTTGCGTTATGTATCGTATGCGATGGTACGGTTCGGTACGGTATGGTAGTTTTGTATTAGTTTTGCATGGTATGTGACGTAACGCTTCGTTATTTTTCGCCACATCACGCTACGTTATGTTAAAAATAACATTTTTCTGATTAATCTTGGCGAACTTTTTTCTTTTTATCTGCTTCAGAGCTTAACATAGAATAATGGTGCTCGTTAGATACGCCTCACTGAGGCGGTTCTAACGAGTACCAACAATCTATATATTTGAAAAAATAAATGATGCAGCCTTTGTAAATTCCACTATTCTCTACATAATTTGGGGTCTTCATGGATATTCACG
Organism: Lucinisca nassula; assembly: GCA_963580285.1. Classification (NCBI taxonomy): domain Eukaryota; kingdom Metazoa; phylum Mollusca; class Bivalvia; order Lucinida; family Lucinidae; genus Lucinisca; species Lucinisca nassula. The sequence goes on from OY757010.1 coordinate 55,381,685, forward strand.
AGTTATTTGACATTGTGATTATCTCGCGCCCTGTTCTACGACAGTGAAAATGACCATGACGTTCCGTTGGCCTTCATATACCATTAGCGTTACACATCCGTATGGCAACACACCCGTGTGGCATTCATTACGAAAACACGCCTATACCAAAACATTGTAACCTTTATCGCCGAAAAAAAAAAATTGAGATGAAAATTTGCGATATTTTTCTTATTTCAGCTCAAAATATAGATTGTAGGTACTTGTTAGAACCGCTTCGATGAGGCGGTTCTAACGAGTACCCACAATCTATACCTTAGAGTAGAAATAAGAAAAATAAGGTTTATCCCTACAAACCCCGGTTTTACTATATAAAAGTGGGGTTCGAGGGGGTGGGGTCAAAATTACATAGGCGTGTTTTCGTGATGGTCTCCAAAATAACTACTTTTCCTATGAATATTTGTGAGATTTGTTTATTCATACTCCGATCATACGTTATGGGTGCCCGTTAGAACCGCCTCTTTTTTTTTTTTTTTTTCTTGGTTTTACGGCCCTTTCAAGATTATTTCACTCATATCGAGTTGAACGTTAATCAGAAGTGGGCGAAAACCTGAGTACCCGGAGAAAAACCACCTGACCTTCCGTTGCAGAACTTGGCGTCTCACATGTGACCCGAGTGAGGCTCGACCCCACAGCGGTGAGAGACCTAATGATTAAGAGTCAGCGCTCTTATCCACTAGGCCACGGAGGCCCGTAGAACCGCCTCATTGAGTACCCACAACCTATGTCCTGGAGCAGAAAAAATAATGTATACCCGTGTAAACCCCAGTTTTATCTATATAAAGTGGGGTTTACATGGGTCTTCATTTCACGGATTGGTTAGCATGATGCCTCCTCGGCATCTCGATGTGAACCCTTCTTTTCGGCATATGATTAAGATGACATACGATCCGATTGTGGTCAGAAGAAGCGATACAAGGATACCCTCAAAGCCTCCCTCAATGACTTCCAACAGAGACGTCGGAAAAAATTACATAAAACCAGTAAAGTGGCCTTATCAGAAAGGTTTGTGAATATGACGCAAAACGTATACCTGGTCCCGAGTAGAAACATGCACAGCGTAAATCCAGAGCTAAGGCATCACCAACAAGGCCTTTTCCTCTGGATCGGCAAAAAACAGTTTAGAGCTAGAATTGGTCTCATCAGCCATCGTTTGATTAAGACTGGCCATTGTCAGTGGGTGGGGGGGGGGGGGGGGGCGGCACAATTTTGACATGATAACAAACCTTCATCTACACATCCAGAACACACATGTTGATATAAGATAATTCCGTGTTTTGCGCAGTGTATATGGGAAATATCATAAATTATCACGAAAACACGCCTAACCCCATCAACAGCTAAGGTCATACGGAGACGGGACCTCGGTTTAAAGACTCATCCGAAAGTCTGGAGAAGCCCGGGGTCGATCCTGCGACCCCTGGTTTCAAAGGCAAGTAGCATAACCACAACACCACGGATGCTTCTTTAACCCCCTTGAATCCTACTTTTATATGGTAAAAACTGGGGTTTACAGGGATATACATTATTTTTCATATTTCTGCCTAAATACATATATTGTGGGTACTTGTTAGAACCGACTCGCCGAGGCGGTTCTAACGAATTTACTTAATCTATGTTTTGAGCAGAAATATGAAAAATATCCGATATTTTTTAGCAAACAATTTTCAATTTTCGGTGGTAAAATTTCAAAATATTTAAATAGGCGTGTTTTCATGATGGGAATTAAATTAAATCAACAGGAGATGATTAGTATAAGCAACTTTTCTTGTTTTCAAATCCTGTCCAATTCCGAAAAGAATGCCGGCCCAAAGTCGGGCCGACAGCGATACGACCTGGCAACGCCGTTTCGCTCTAGGCCCGACATTGGCCCGCCATCACGAAAACACGCCTATATAATTTTTACCCCCTTGAACCCCACTTTTATATAGTAAAACTGGAGTTTGCAGAGGTAAACTTTATTTTTCTCACACTTTTTCATCAGAACATTTTTCATTTTTTCGGCGATAAATGTGTCAATGTATTTGTATAGGCGTGTTTTCGTAATGAAAATATTTGAATCGGCGGGTTTTCATGATGGAAATTAAATTAAATCAACAGGAGATGATTAGTATAAGCAAGTTTTGCTTGTTTTCAAATCCTGTCAAATTCCTCAAAGAATGGCGGCCAAAGTCGGGCCGACAGCGATACGACCTGGCAACGCCGTTTCGCTCTAGGCCCGACATTGGCCCGCTGTTTGGTGCTGGCTTGGGTTGATCGTTTCTTGTATATTACATAACTGTAATTGAAGAGAAGAAGTTGCTAAATACGGGCCTCCGTGGCCTAGTGGTTAAGAGCGCTGACTCTTAATCATTAGGTCTTTCACCGCTGTGGTTCGAGCCTCGCTGGGGTCACATGTGAGACGCCAAGTTCTGCAACGGAAGTTCAGGTAGTTTTTCTCCGGGTACTAACGATCGGCTCGATATGAGTGAAATAATCTTGAAAGGGCCGTAAAACCAAAAAAAAAAAAAGAAGATGCTAAGATACTGTTTACCCTAAATGAACATTAACCCTTATCCTGTTGAATAAATTAATTTAGCCACACCCATTACTGACTATCAACCAAACCGATGATCAATTTACTTGATATCTATTCGTTCAATTCACAAACTGCATGACAAAAAGGGCTTGAGAAGTCATTTCTCTCAATGTCGGGTAACATTCCCATAAAATTGGAAGCAGCGTCTCCAAATATTGACGGGGACGTTAATCCTCAAATCAAACAAACAATACAATTAACAGGATGACAAACAGTGTAGATCCTGGAACTACACTGTGTTTTATTTTTTTTATTTTTTTATTTTTTTTTTTTTGGTTTTACGAACCTTTCAAGATTATTTCACTCATATCGAGCCGATCCTTAATCAGAGGTGGGCGAAAACCGGAGTACCCGGAGAAAAACAACATGACATTCCGTTGCAGAACTTGGCGTCTCACATGTGACCCGAGCGAGGCTCGAACCACAGCGGTGAGAGACCTAATGTTCAAGAGTCAGCGCTCTTAAGGTGACAGGACATCTCGGCCCCTAACAAACTCGGCCCCTGACAAACTCGGCCCCTAGCAAACTCGGCCCCTACAAACTCGGCCCCTACAAACTCGGCCCCTGACAAACCCGGCCCCCAAAATTAGAATACGTATATATTAATGTTGGAATTCTGTTTTACTCACCTCATAAACCAGGGGTCCTGGCTTCTCCAAACTTTCTGACGAGTCGTTAAATGAGGCCCCATCTCTGTATAACCTAAGCGGGTTGCTGAGACGTATAACTCAAAATACACACACGGTCATTCTCTCCCTTTCACTGACTCAAGAAGGGTGGGTGTCAAATTCTGGCGTAAGAATATGCACTGTGTTGGTTTTTAAAAGCCTTCAAGGTAAACTAACTGGCTCGATGTGACCTAAATAGTGCTTGTTGGGCTGTTAAACTCTCAACCAAACGAAGAACAAGCCAACCAAAGAAATCAGAGTGAGGGATAGATAGGAAAGTTTGTCCATCATACTCAGGGGCGTAGCTACCTGTACGCAGATACGCACTTGCGTACACATTACAAACGTAAAAAAAAAAGTTTTTCTGTATAAAAGTGTGGTTGCAGGTGGTCAAATTATATAGGCATGTTTTCGTGATGTCACTTAATTGTAATACCATCCCAATTACAGCATCGGTTTCCGTGATCTTTTATCGTGGATAAGGTTTCGTATTAAAACGATAAATTTGCTCAAACTTTCTGTGAAACTATCTATCCACCTTCCAAATTGATCTATCTATCTATCTATCTATCTATCTATCTCTATCTATCTATCTATCTATCTATCTATCTATCTATCTATCTATCTATCTTCTGATACTGCGTCGGTCACATTTGACCATTACCGCAGGTGTATATTACATACACTCCAGGTTTTGCAGGATGAAAGCCTACACAGTAATCATGTAATTACGGCAGGGATCTTTAACCTGCACAGGGGGTGGTTCTCCCTGCACAGGGGGCCTCCAGTTAACGTCCCGATCCGAAGGACGGTGCACTTTATGACATTCATCCCTGCAAATGATGCCAATGGAGCGTTTCGGACACCGAAATTTTATCGCCGCTGCCGGGGATCGAACCCGGGACCCCTAGCATCAGAGGCAAGTGCACTTACCACTGAGCTATCACGCTGATTATCGGAAACAAAAACATAGTATTTAGGACCTAAATGCTGCTAGGCCGGACTGAGTTTTTGGGGACGGTTTTGAGTGGGGGCCGAGTTTGCTAGGGGCCGAGTTTGTCAGGGGCCGAGTTTGCCAGGTGCCGAGTTTGCCAGGGGCCGAGATGTCCATAAATCGCTCTTAACCACTAGGCCACGGAGGCCCTTTACTGTGTTTTCAGAGGTAGCACTACCGGTTTACAGGGTTGTAAAGGTGAATCAGTTAGAACTTAGAATATTCATCGCCACCATCATTTTTATAAACAAAAGGTCATACCTTAGTATTAACTTCCATTATTTTATCCTTTAGTATCCGATAATACCAAACACAGCTGTTGAAAATGATTTCCGTTTAACGTATAAACGTGCCGTTAAACGTATACGTCGTCAATACACAAGTCCTGTCAAATGTATCAAAGCAATTAACAATTCATCAGACAGGTTTACTTTGTCTGACGTGACGTGACGACTGAAAAAAGCCATTAACCCTTTTTGTACCAAATGGAATCTTCCACCTTATATATAGCAGGAGTTCATTTCAAAATTTAGGGGTGTCAGGTTGTGTTTTTATGAAAATTTATTTGGTAAATGACTGAACTTTTGGCAAACAGTTGAGGCCCTGATCAGACGCCGCATTCTGCGGCGTCTCTGATCTGGGCCTGCACTGTTTGCCAACTACCCGTTTTGGGGTTTCTGGTACTGAATGGGTTAACCCATTTTGTACCGGAAACCCAAAACCGGTACCCTGGCAAACAGTACAGGCCCAGATCAGACGTCGCCAAACGCGGGGTCTGATCTGGACCTCCTCTGTTGGCTTAAATTTCTGTCATTTTCCAAATAAATTTTGAGGAAAACTGAACCTGTCCCCCACCTAAATTTTAAATGAACTCCTGCCATATCTAAGGAGGAAGATTCCATTTGGCACAAAAAGGGTTAACGCAGTGATTAAGACATTCTTAATTGATTGTTTGTTTGATTTGAAGTTTAACGTCCCCGTCAACACTGTAAAGGTCATTTTGGAGACGTTGCTTCCAGTTTTGTGGGACTTTACCCGACATTGAGATGAAATGACACCTCAAGCCCTGTCGCCCAATGAAACCAATAGGGTTTATTAGCATGGACGGTCCGCCTCGCACCACGGTTCCTGGACAGGCTTAGATCCTCTAAGCGGTTTACCAGTACTAGTGAGCGGGCCAGATTCAGCTCTGCGTGGAAGCATCATGCAGCAAGACATTCTTAATTGTTTCAAAATAAACTGCCAAAGAGAGAGATGTCTTTTCTCTCGAATGTAGGTTAATAAAAAGTGTTTGTTTTACATATTTTTATTTATTTATTTGTTTGTTTATTTACTATTAATTTATCTATTTATTTTCATTTTTCAGATCCGAACAAAAAATCATTAGAGTAAAAGTCCAAACATAACAACAGACGGCCCCCGCCCATCGGGGCTTGAAGAAATAGATGGGCTGCATGATGCTTCCACGCAGAGCTGAAACCGACCCGCACATGAGTACTGGTAAACCGATTAGAGGATCTAAGCCTGCCCAGGAAAAGCGGTGTGAGTGTCGGACCGTCCATGCTTATAAACCCTATTGGTTTCATTGGGCGACAGGGCTTGAGATGTCATTTCATTTTAATGTCGGGTAAAAGTCCAACAAAATTGGTAGCAACGTCTCCAAAATGACCTTTACAGTGTTGACGGGGACGGTGGTACTCGTTAGATCCGCCTCATCGCGGCCTCATTAAGGCGTTCAGACGAGCGTCAACGGCCTATTTTTTGGAGAATCAATAAGGAACATAGCACATATGTTTTCATCAGAAATGTCATTTTTGGGCCATAAATGCCAGAACATTTTTTCGTGCACGCAATATTGTTTTTTTTTTTTTTTTTTAATAACCAGCTTTTGCAGCTATGAACGGCCCGCTGTCAACGAAAAACAGAGACTTTCAAAAGACAGAAAATCGACCAATAAAATAAACGTTTCTACAAAACCAACAAATAATTACAGAGATTTCGAAAGTATACAGAATGAAACAATAATTAGAGGTTTCTTAACCCATTTCAGACTGGAAACCCCTAAACGGGTACCGTGGCAAACAATGCAGGCCCAGATCAGACGCCGCGTTCTGCGGCGTCTGATCAGGGCCTCCACTGTTTGCTAAAAGTTCAGCCCTTTTCCAAATCCATTTTGAAGAAAACACAACCTGGCACCCCTAAATTTCGAAATGGACTCCTGCGATATATAAGGTGGAAGACTCCATTTGGTACAAAAAGGGTTAAAAAAGGCTTGATTATAGAGAACTAACAAAAGTTGACCTTATCGCTCACTATTGAAGGGCCTTTGTAGTTTATTGCACTGTTACCAGAGTTTCGCCACTGCCCATAGGGCTTGAAGAAATATATGGGCTGCACGATGCTTCCACGCAGAGCTGAATTCGGCCTGCACACTAGTACTGGTAAACCACTTAGAGGATCTAAGCCTGTCTAGGAACCGCGGTGCGAGGCGGACCGTCCATGCTAATAAACCCTATTGGTTTCATTGGGCGACAGGGCTTGAGATGTCATTTCATCTCAATGTCGGGTAAAAGTCCCACAAAATTGGAAGCAACGTCTCCAAAATGACCTTTACAGTGTTGACGGGGACGTTAAACCTCAAATCAAACAAACAAACTGTTACCAGAGTCTAAAGAGCTTATCATACCTTGCGAGTAAATCAACCGCTAACGCGATATCGCGATAATGGGCTTCTGTGACCCAGTGGTTATGAGTGCTGTCTCTTAAACATTTAGTCTCTCATCGCTGTGGGTCCATGCCTCACTCAGGTCACATGTGGGACGCCAAGTTTTGGTACATTTCTACGCCCAACCCTGATACATAAATAAAATAATCTTGAAAAAGACCGTAAATTAGAAAACAAAGTATATATATCCCAACGGCGACCCGATATTTTTAAGGCCTGTTATGAATTTACATTTCCCCTTATGCGACCCTTATGACAGGCAAGTAATGTTAGACATCACGTAAATTGAAGTGCACGTTCCAAGGAAATTAACAACAATTTACAATCAGTACTTGACAGATTGGCTACACACGTAATTCTGACACTAAAATCGCTGTTTGTTTATTTTTAAAACATCTCTTAAGTCAAACGTCTCCTAGACTGCTGGCTCTCCGATACTTTTTTTTTGTTTCAAAATCCCGTATCCATGTTTGTCGAATGAATTCGAATCATTTTTCTTTTGGTCTTTGTTGTACGGCCGATCGTAAACCAGAGGTGGGCGAAAACAGGGATACCCAGAGAAAAGCACCTGACCTTTCGTTGCAGAGCTTGGCGTCTCACATGCGGCCCGAGCGAGGCGCGAACCACAGTGGTGAAAGACCTAATGATTAAGAGTCAGCGTCCTTGGGACAAGGTCTCCATGACACACACGATAAACATTTGGTTGATCATAGTCTTTTCTCACGCACATGATTATTATGAACACCTTCGCCCGTTTTGTACCGGAAACGCCAAAACGGGCACCCTGGCAAACAGTGCAGACTCAGATCAGACGGGGCCTACACTTTTTGCAAAAAGTGCATCTATTTTCCAAATAAACTTTAAAGCTAACGCAATCTGTCAACCCTAAATTTCGAGATGGATTCCTGCTATATACAACAAGGAAGATTCCATTCGGTAATGGAAATGTTTACGGACGTACGCCAGGATCCTATTCGATAGGGAGATAATCAAAGAACTGACAGTGCTGGTGGGGCGATGGTTTGTATTCTTTGAATAGCGTTAGGCAAATTTTGCATCTTGTTTGTAGTTTTTTTTTTTTTTTTTTTAATCAGGCTTAAAGTTTTTTTTTTTAATCAGGCTTAAAGAATATACATGTTTGTTTGTTTGATTTGAGGTTTAGCGTCCCCGTCAACACTGTAAAGGTCATTTTGGAGACGTTGCTTCCAATTTTGTGGGACTTTTACCCGACATTGAGATGAAATGACTTCTCAAGCCCTGTCGCCCAATGAAACCAATAGGGTTTATTAGCATGAACGGTCCGCCTCGCACCGCGGTTTCTGGACAGGCTTAGATCCTCTAAGCGGTTTACAAGTACTAGTGTGTGGGCCGGATTCAGCTCTGCGTGGAAGCATCATGCAGCCCATATATTGCTTCAAGCCCCTATGGGCGGGGGCTTAAAGAATATACATGTAGTAGTTTAAATAGGGCTAGAATAATTTGATGAAACTAGTTAGCCTGACCCAGATAATTTGCACACTTGTCGGTTTTCATGTCTTTGATCCAAAGCAGAAATCTTAACAGAAGACATTAACTGGGCCCCGTCAAGCGATTTTGGTACTTATCGCCTATGCGAGCAGCGAAGGTTCAGGCGAGCCTGCGCATCTGCGCAGTCTCGCCAGAACCTTCGCTGCTCGCTCATACAAGCAGTGAATCAAGAGGCAACTTCAGACAGAAAGCCATATCCCTGGTCCCTCTGAATGGCTGGGCATGCGTAGTTAAAATTTGTCATGACGGAATGCTCGAAGACAAATTCGCTTTGCGGGGCTCAACTACAGCTAAGGTACTAGGGGACTGTTTGATCACCAAAATTGTTTTCATTGTTGTGGTTGTTATTAATTTCCATTTTAGAAAAATAGTTTATATTTCTTTATCATATCTTGCAAGTATTTAAAATATATAAATTTATAAGAGTGGTATATTTCACCATCCCCAATATTAATAATAGTATCAATAAAATGGCTGTCACTTGATTCTCCATTACCTATCCCCGATTAGAACACCTAGGTAGAATAATTGCGGGATCATGAACAAATGCGTCCTAGGACAAATTGTCCCGGTTTTGTGACGGTTTGGGGCAAAACGTCTCCAGCACGAAACGTCCTGTTACCACGGTAGTCAGCAGTTTTACCCTCACCCGCTATTATTAGATTGGTCTCTCCTTAAAATCCTACTCGTTCGATTGTGCATGCCCTATTTTCTATAACAAAAAAAATAACTTCTTCATTGATAAGAAACACCCCCAAAAAATGACGTATGTGTATTCTTAACCAGGCGAATATAACTGAACTCTGCTATACATTCTAAAATGTCTATTTTATACTGAATAAATAAGCACAAGATAATGTCAAAATTTAGGGATGTCAGGTTGTGTTTTTTTTTCGAATAGCTAAACCATTTGCAAACAGTGTAGGCCCCAGTCAGACGCTGCAGAAGGCGGCATTTGATCTGGACCTGCACTGTTATACCATCATCCGCTATTTTTAAATTTGTCTCTCCTTAAAATCCTACCCATTCAATTGTGCATGTCCTATAAAGGACCAGCAAGTTTAATGTCATCAAAGAAATGCGATAAATTAATTTCTATCACCAAAAGAACTTCTTTATTGAACTAAAGAGAATATAATTGAACTCTACCGCCCCCGCCCATAGGGGCTTGAAGAAATATATGGGCTGCATGATGCTTCCACGCAGAGCTGAATCTGGCCCGCACACTAGTACTGGTAAACCGCTTAGAGGATCTAAGCCTGTCCAGGAACCGCGGTGCGAGGTGGACCGTCCGTGCTAATAAACCCTATTGGTATCATTGGGCGACAGGGCTTGAGATGTCATTTCATCTCAATGTCGGGTAAAAGTCCCACAAAATTGGAAGCAACGTCTCCAAAATGACCTTTACAGTGTTGACGGGGACGTTAAACCTCAAATCAAACAAACCAAACAAATAATTGAACTCTGCTATATTTTCTATAACTGAGCATCTTTAACCCATTTTGTACGGAATGGAATCTGCTACCTCATATGAGTACAAGATCATTTCAAAATTTAGGGATGACTGGTTGTATTTTCTTCAAAATGTAATTTGAAAATAGGACATTATACGCAAACAGCGTAGGCCCATATCAAACGCCGCAGCAGGTGGCATTTGATCTGGATCTGCACTGTTTGCCAATTACCCATTCTGAGTTTCCTGTGCAAAATGGGCAATTTGCAGTAAGACAATTTTCACTCTCTTCTCATCACTCTAGGGCCATCGCCCCAAAAATGCAAAGACTCGTTTCTATATCTAAAATCCAAAAAACTCAACCTGGTTAGTGTCGCAAAGCAGACCGGATTGTGCCATCAAATGCACAAGTCGTTGAAATGAGCACCCCCTAAGTCCCACTTTATACAGAGAAACCTGGGGTTGACGGGGATGTGCATTATTTTCTTAATCTTGCTACAAATATGAAAAATACCAGATTGTTTGGTCTGAAAGTTTTCCCGTTTTCGGTCGAAAAATTTTCAAATTGAATATATTTAATAGGTATGTTTTTGTAATGCTGGTCGAGGTTTTCTCTTGACTAGATTAAGTCGTGTCAAGCGAAACAATATCTTAACCCTTGTCCTGCTGAGCCCGGATACGCCTTATTTTTCCAAACAATGAAGATCCAGATCAGATGGCTTCTGACGAAGCCATCTGATCAGGATCTACAGTGTTTGCCATTCAGATTGTGAATTTGTTTCAATAATTTGCATCAAGTAATCTGATTGGTTGATAATCGGTAGTGGGTGTGGCAGATTAAAATATTCAGCAGGACAAGGGTTAAGACATGCAAACACAGACGTCGTATCTACTCGGTCAATGTATACAGGGAACAGCGAAGACAATGGTCAGTGATGATAGGCGAGACAAAATGTGTTTGTTAGAGTCATGAACCAATTCCATTTTAGCCGGCAAACAAATTTGAGCCAGTGCACGTCAAAACCTACAAAAAGACATGTGGGCCCAGCGAAGAATCAGATCATGCTGCGCATCCATTTAGTCTAGCCTAGAGACTTCTCTTGTTGCACGAAGGAGCAGCAATGGGCCCTAGTTATCCTTAGAGGGCACAGCGAAGACTCTGATCAGACTGGGCGGATGCGAAGGATGATCTGAGTCTTCGCTGGGCGCACATGTCTTAGTGTCGGTTTTGTCGTACGCTGGCTCATTTCACCTACGTGTTACATAGTGCACATTTTCCGTCCTTAAAAACGTTTATTTATTTATTTATTTATTCATTTATGAAAATGTGTGATTTTTTTTTTTCTATTTTATACGCTGATGATCGTTTGAACCGTCGCATTGGAGTGGTTAAAACGATTACCCACAACCAATGTCTTGGAACAGAAAAACAATAATGTATACTCCTGTTAATCTCAGTTTTCTCTAAATAAAGTGGGGCTTACATGGGTGTTCAATGTACTGACTTTTCAACGAGATAGGTGATTAAATCTATCTTAGTTCTTAATAAATGTTGTTGTTTTTATTTTGTTTTGTTTGAGGAGTTTATCGGTCCAATCAACACCTTAATGCCATGTCGAGCCGGTCAGTTTATCTGTCCACACTTTTCCTTGGAGGCTTTCGCGTAAGCGGTTAACAAATACAAAGCACATTCTTTCGCCAGAAACTGACAACTGTCCTTCTTGGAACGACGGGGGAAGAAAAGTTTCCATGTTGCCGACTCGGCAGGTAAAAATAAATATATTCCGGTAATATTATGCTTCAGGACTCTCTTTAATATCTGACATTGTTTAATTATTTTTAAACGTTAACTCGAAAAAAGTCACTAATGATCACAGACTTCACCGCTAAATTACTTTCTCTCAGTGACAAAAATCATGCACTCAATATAGTAACACTTGAGAAAAGAAATAAGTATGTTTCGAAGTACTATATAAAATGGTATCTTTTAGCAATCTGCAATATGATACTTGTCTGGAGGTAAAATGAAACTATAAACAATGGGATTAACCACAGTCGGACTATTTTTCATTATAGTGGTAGGCCTGGGCACTGCCTCTAATTGGAACTCTTCACAGCATAGACGGGTGCACGTGAGACCTGGGTAGGTAACTATACGCATACAAGCATTTACATTGTGTTACGTTAACAAGTCTGCGTAATGGACGCTCTTGCAAATCACACTTAACCCTTATCCTGCTGAATATTTGAATTAGCCACACTCATTTCTAACTACCAGCCAATCAGATTACATGATATATTTTTTTCATTTAAATTCACAAACTGAATGACAAACAATGTAGATCCAGATCAGATGGCTTCTTCAGAAGCCGTCTGATCTGAATCTTCACTGTTCGCAAAGGTAGGGTTGTCGTGATGAGCAGGATAAGGGTTAGAACATATTTAACGTCGCTACAGCTGGTTTTAAGGAAGGTGTGGCGGCCGTAAACGTCTCCCTGTCCTTCATCATAGTGTCGTTTATATTTTCTTGTCCTTTGGGATCATTGTTTCCATTGTGGATTTTTGAAAATATTTGAGGGTCAATGGTGAGGCATAATTGTCCGACCCAGCAAAAAAAATGTACATTCCATAATTGTCAGTTCTGTGCTGTATGCTTTGCTTAGAACTAACCCTTTCTTAGAACATATTTACTAATCATTTTCAGTGCGGTGTATTCCTTGCTTAGAACATGACCCTTTCTTAGAACATATTTGCTACCAATTTTGTTTTAACTGCAACATTTTATTCTCGGCACTGCTGTCAAATATTTATTTTTCATGTAAAGATCAAAGCTATTAATAGCAATCAAGTTTCTTTTATCGGAAATATTTTGACAATCAAAATGTTCACTATACTAGTTCAAGAGCTCACCCACTATTCAGTGATAACTACTGATTGGTCAATCGCAACAAACATATACCTTTGATTGTCGATAATGATTGACTTGCCTTTCAATGCATTGTGACATGTTGAGTAAATTCTTACCATCAAAGACATAAAGGTAAACAAAACCCTTTCGATTGATCTGACAATTTGAAAATCAAAATATTGTAGTTGAAAGAAACAGATGCTGCAGCAAAAACAAAACGGGTAGTATCGTCACTACAGCTAGTGTAAATGAATGTATAGCGGCCGTAAAAAGTCTCCCTGCCCTTCATCATACTGTAGTTCATATTTGCGTGTCCTTTGGGATTTTGGAATTTTGAAAAATATTTGAGGGTCACTAATGACGCCTACTTAAACTAGCTAGTCTGGCCTAGAAAAGAATTTGTACACTCTATAATTTTCAGTTCTACGGTGTATTCCTTGCTTCCAATTACGTTAACACACCCGTGCGCCATAGTGCATTTTTTCACATCTCCAAAATGGCCATCTTTCTGATGAAAATCCGATATACTTTTCTTATAAATACTGCAAACATAGATTGTGGGTGCTCGTTAGAACCGCCTCATTGAGGCGGTTCTAACGAGTTCCCACAATCTATGTCTTGGAGTAAAAATAAGAAAAATAGTGTATACCCCGTAAACCCCAGTTTTCTCTATATAAAGTGGGGTATGGGGGTCTTTATTTCACGGACTTGTTCACGTGATGCAAAGGATTCCCCCTTTCTTAGATAACATATTTACCGTCACTACATCTGGTGTTAAGGCAATGTGTGGCGGCCGTAAAAGCTACCCTGCCCTTCATCACAGTGTAGTTTATATCTCTTGTCCTTTTGGGATCATTGATTCCATTGTGGAATTTTGAAAATATCTAAGGGTCACTGATGAGGCCTAATGTGCCGAAACTAACTAGTCTAGCCCAGAAAAGAATTTGTACACTCCATAATGTTCAGTTCTGTGGTGCATGGATACCCCTTTCTTAGAACATATTTAATAAGGAGAACAGCGGAATTAAATAGGATATACAGTTATACATCGTGTTATTCGTGTTCAGACACACAGATTGTTGGGACATTGCAGAAGACATTACGAAAATACGCCTTTTCAAATAAGTTGAGAATTTTACCACCCAAATTGGAATTTGTCAGATAAAAAATCTTGATATGTTTCATATTTCTGCTAAAACATAGATTGTGGGTACTCGTAAGAACGAGTACCCACAATCTATATTTTGGGGATAGAAATAAGAAAATAAGTTGAACCCCTGTAAAGCCAAGTTTTACTTTATAAAGTGGGGTTCAAGGGGGGGATAAGAATTATATAGGCGTGTTTTGTGATGTAGGAGATTCAAACGAGCACTCGCCAACATTGGTGAAAGCATTTTAAAGAAAAAAATGTCATAAACGATTTAAAAAGAGGGCTTTAAGAGATGCGGTGGATAGTGCCATACCACACTGGTGTGTTATCCAATGTTAGAAGAGATGTGGAAGATAACACTATACCATATATACATGATACATTGTATCCGAGGTTTTTTGTACTAGCATTGCTGCAGGTCTTGGCAAATTATAGATTTCGCTCCACAAGGACAAATTCTTTCATTCCATCACGTGAACAAGCCCGTGAAATAAACACCCTCCTAATCCTCACTTTATACAGAGAAACCGGGGTTTACGGGATATACATTATTTGTCTTATTTCTGCTCCAAACCATAGGTGTTTTAACGAGTACCAACAATCTATATATGTTATGTTTCTGGGCAGAAATGCAGTATGTCTGTGAGGACAAAACATAAAACATTTTACCTGATCAAAATATTGATGGAGCTCGTGTTCATTTACCAACCACCTGTATTTTTGGGCAGAAATCCAGTATGTTTCTGAGCAGAAAAAAAGAAAATTCTATTTACAAACATTACGAGGATTGTGATTACATACGTGCCTTTCAACCCCCGCCCATAGGGGCTTGAAGAAATATATGGGCTGCATGATGCTTCCACGCAGATCTAAATCTGGCCCGCACACTAGTACTGGTAAACCGCTTAGAGGATCTAGGCCTGTCCAGGAACCACGGTGCGAGGCGGACCGTCCATGCTAATAAACCCTATTGGTTTCATTGGGCGACAGGGCTTGAGATGTCATTTCATCTCAATGTCGGGTAAAAGTCCCACAAAATTGGAAGCAACGTCTCTAAAATGACCTTTACAGTGTTGACGGGGACGTTAAACCTCAAATCAAACAAAAACGTGCCTTTCAATTCACGACGGCGTTCATTTGATCTTGTTGCAGTCGTCATGTTTGCCTGTCCGAGACGCTCGAGAGTAGACCTATACCGGTTATACAAACCTACAAGAAGGCCGTATATACCAAGAGAAGCAGAAACTGTTCACATCTCACAAGCTGTCCTCAATATGAGTAAGTTTTAGCTCTTATCATTCTCAAAGATCTTGGCCATGGCTTATTCATCACAGTGTGCGTTACATTTTCTCGTCCTTTGGGAGAATTGATTCCGCTGCCCAGTTTCGAAAATATTTGATGAGGCCCAACTAACCGAAACTAGCTAGCCTAACCCAGAAAGAAAACTTGAATACTCCATGCTTTCAGTTCTGTGTTGTAGTTCTTGTCTTTTTTATATGAGCCCCGCAAAGCGAATTTGTGTCTTCGAGCATTCCGTCATGACAAATTTTAACTGCGCATGCCTAGCCATTCAGATGGGCCAGTGATATGGCTTTCTGTCTGAAGGTTCCTCTTGATTCACTGCTTGTATGAGCGAGCAGCGAAGGTTCTGGCGAGACTGCGCGGATGCGCAGGCTCGCCTGAACCATCGCTGCTCGCATAGGCGATAAGTACCAAAATCGCTTGACGGGGCCCATATAGAACATGTCTAGCAAAGCTCATTCTTTCGATTCTTAAATTTCGAAATCCATATCTCCTTGTATTGACAAAATTATATCTATTCTCCTGAATGAACTGATTTAAATAGACTAGCTGGTGCCAAAATAATGTATTACGAAAACACGCCTATAGAAATATAGTATATATTTTCGCCTAAAAAACAATATTTTTATGATGAAAAATTTCTATTGTTTTTCTTATTTCTGTTCAAAACATAGATTGTGGGCACTCGTTATAACCACCTCATCGAGGCGGTTCTAACGAGTACCCACAATTTATGTTTCAGAGCAGAAATAAGAAAAATAAGGTTTACCCCACTAAACTCCAGTTTTACTACATAAAGTGGGGTTCAAGGGGGTCAAAATCATATAAGCATGTTTTCGTGATGCATACAAGAACAGGCATCACGTGAACAAGTCCGTAGAATGAACACCCCTCTAAACCCCACTATATATATGGAAAACTGGGGTTTATGGGGGTATACATTATTTTTCTTATTTCTGCTCCAAGACCTAGGTTGTGGGTACTCGTTAGAACCGCCTCAATGAGGCGATTCTAACGATCATCCACAAACTATGTTTCCAGTATAAATAAAAAATATGTTATGGATTTTCATCAGAAAAGTAGCCATTTTGGAGTTGTGAAAAAATGCACTATGTCACACGGGCGTGTTATCGGAATAACCTAACTATATAAATATTAATTCCTTGAGTTTAAGAAAGCCTTAAATTCATCAACTGAGAGCCTTGGCCGAGGTGATGGACAATGTCTCTCTATGTTTTGGTGTTAAATATACCTCCACTTTATAACTATGTTTTGGTGTTAAATATACCCCCACTTATATATGTCTGTCATTCCGTCCGTCCGTCCGTCCGAATGGATACTTATGTGTCTTTTGTTGCTAGGATTGGTACAGAAGTTAAAAATAATTATTTGGAAGAACCAGGGAGCGTCATAATAAAATGACGCAGTCTATCCCAAGCACCAAGAGGAAGCGGAAACCCGTACGAACAGAAACCACATACATGTAACTACAATAGGACTTCGATGGCTCGAACAACGATGGCTCGTTTACCATGGATGAGTCGAACCCATTCTTGGGCCAATAGCAAAATCCTCTACATAAGAAATAGTGGGAGATAATTAATGAGATTTTCGTCTTTTATCTTGCAAATGTATGATGTGTGTACTAATTAGAATCGCCTCGATGAGGCGATTCTAATGAGTACACACAGCATACA
Source organism: Lucinisca nassula (assembly GCA_963580285.1). Classification (NCBI taxonomy): domain Eukaryota; kingdom Metazoa; phylum Mollusca; class Bivalvia; order Lucinida; family Lucinidae; genus Lucinisca; species Lucinisca nassula. The sequence goes on from OY757010.1 coordinate 55,398,726, forward strand.
TGTTCATTATAGAACACCGAAAAGATGTCTAAAAGTATCTCGTTATGCGGCCTCCTGACAGTAACCTCAGTGGCTCGAACTACTCCTGTCTCGAACAGATTTTCGAGGTCAAAAGGTGTTCGAGCCATTGAAATTCGACTGAACAAATAAACATTAGCAGAAAAAATAGCTCTTGCTAAGACTTGCTTTTATAGTTACACAGGATGGCTGGTCTAGTTGGAAACATCTCGCGACTCGGCTCATCTCTTGTCCCAGAAGTTCCAACAGTAAAACATTGGAATTTTCCTTCCACGTTTATAAAATTATGATATGCATGTGAAAAATTGGTATCGGATGCAAAATGCAGCAGCTTTGGGAGAATTTTGTCGATGTGAGGAAATAAGACTACCTGTGTATTTCTGTCATACGTGAGAAATATTGGTATGGAAGTCGTGACGTATTGGTACCAATTCTTCACGCGCGTACCAATTCTTCACGGCGTGAAATTTACGAAATGAGAAATTTACGGTTGAACAGGGCTTTCTCAGCTGATTTTTTTTTTTTTGTATTTTCTTCTACTAAATAAGCTAGAAGCCTCAAACTTGGTATGCTAGAAAATGAAAATGACTTTTATTGTATTCTTAGAAATGCAATCGATGCATATCTGTAAGAAATAAAAGTGATATAAATGATATTTGCACAGTGTAAAAATTAACACGACCATGTTATTTTGGACTACATTTTAGGTTTGTTTTGCATATAAAATGAAAAATATTTTTTTTTTCTTTTTGGTAAATACAACTATTTCATCGAATGTTTTGAGAACATATTTGTTCGAGTGTGTTGAAAACATTTCGAGCGCATACACGTGTTCAGCTACAGTACATCGCCAAAGTGACGTTTTAAATAAAAAAAAAAACATTTACTCTTTCTGTTTTTTTTTTTTTTTTTTTTTTTTTGTTTTTTGTTTTGTTTTTTCGATAAATACAAAAAATATATCATCTCGTGTGTTGAAAACATTTAAATTTTCACTTGTGCTTCGCACGCGTGAAAAATCTGATGTTTTCAATACACTCGATGAAATATCTTTGGTATTCATCTCAAAACGTAAATATCCTCTATGTACTGTGCAAGAGACTATGAGCTTTCTTAGCTTATTTGTTTTTTCATCTCTTCTTTCACTCTTCCCCTTTTTTCCATAGAAGCACATGGCATTTTTTCGTCAAAGCTTACTCAGGAAATATAAAAGCTAAAAGCCTCAGACTTTGTACATGTATGTATTGCAATACTGCTGACATGTATCGTGTAAGAGACAAATGCCTTTCTCAGCATATTTGTTCATCTGTTCTTTCACTCTTTCTCTTTCTCTCCATACAAGCTAATGGTAATTGTTTCGTCAAAGATTACTCTGGAACTATAAAAGCTAAAAGGCTAAAGCTTGGTATGTAATGCAATCGTGTTGATATGTATCATGCGAGAGACAATAATGATTTACATCGTGTAAGAGACATTGGGCTTTCTCAGCTTATATTGTTCATCTATTCTTTCATTCTTCTTTGTATATGGGCCAATGTCAATTTTCTTATGATATTTCAAACTAAAAGCCTCAAACTTGGTATGCAATGTTATAATGTTGACTTTGTAAGAAACAATGGGGTTTTCTCTGCTTATTTATTCATTTTTTCTTTCACTCCATATAGGCCAATGTTAAATTTTTTCGTCACAGATTTCACAGGAAATATAGAATCTAGAATTTCAAATTTAGTTTGCTTTGCAACAATTGTGACTTATGTTATGTACTATACAATGGACGTTTTTTCACGTTTTTGTTCACCTTTTCCTCCATATTTGCCAGTCAAAGACTTATCGGGAACAGTAAAAGCCGGAAGCCTTCAACTTGGTGTACTTTGCAATGGTGGTGACTTTTAAGTTAGTGCGAGGATTGCGGCCGCGTCAGATCGATTTCAGCCTCCAAGTTGAATTCGTTTCACTGACAGTTCCAATGCGGTTCTTCTGTCGCGGTTTATTCTGTTATGGTTTGTCTTTTGAGTGTGTGTATCGCTAAGATTTTTTTTTGTTTTGGATACCAAATTGGCCATTTGGTTGGAAAGTAACTGTCCTTTTGTCTTTCTATCATTGATGTTTCCACTAGGGTCTTGTTATTTCATTTTTGTGTTTCGTTCCCTTTTGTGTCTCTGATGGGTGCCTTATGCTAATTGTATCGATTCCTGAACATTGTCTTCACTTCTATTTTTTATTTATCATGTCAATGATATCAGGCTTTCTGACTGGTGAGCAAAATGTTGCGAATGCCTGTAAAAGTGTGTTTCTGGAAAAAATGCGCTACAGTGGGAATATAGTCGGGTCTTCCGACAGTTTTAGTTTTTTCGAGCCTGTCAGCAAATCTACTCATACCGTTCCAGGACAGATTTAGAGCTCCAATTTGAGAACATATTACCAGTGCTTAGTGCAATTAAAGTTAATGTTTACAATGTTTACTTTTCTAAGACAAATAAATGAATAAATGCTTGTAAATAAAAGCAAAGCAATGGGGTAAGAGAAAATAAAATCAGTGTTGCTTAAGATCGAAAAATGCGCATAGGTTTTTCTTTATTTAAAATTGTATATACTTGACAAATGCAAATGTGCAGTATGGCATCATTGTTTGAGCATGTATTTGTCTTCACTTATAATAATTGTTTAATATTTTCCGATTCTTCTTATATTAAGTGGCTACTAGTGGCTATTAGACAAAACCATATTGCAACAACTCTCGAAAGCCTGTACACACTGACATGACACATTAACCTGCAAATCTGTTTGAGTGGTGCAGCTTGTATTGTATGCCATCATTGGCCTAGTGACAGACTGACCTATATTACATTTGAGCCCCGCCAAGCGAATTTGTGTCTTCGAGCATTCCGTCATGACAAATTTTAACTGCGCATGCCCAGCCATTCAGAGGGGCCAAGGATATGGCTTTATGTCTGAAGGTTCCTCTTGCTTCACTGCTTGTATGAACCTTCGCTACTCGCATATGCGATAAGTACCAAAATCGCTTGGCGGGGCCCATTTCAGAGAGTTCCTTCGAGTACATGCAGCAGACTTCGCGTAACCTTTAACTCCTGGATTTTGGGCTTTATTCTTACATGCAAGAATGGCTTAATTTCAAGCAGACAGTCATCGTTCAACGCTTTGCATGCTGGGTACTTTACACAGCAGACGACACTTAGAAACATTTTCCTTGAAAAATAAGAAAAGCTACCAAGAATTTATCGTCTGATGAATTAGCCCAGAGAGCGACAAATGTTAATACACACGCATTTCTACTTACGTATTAGATCTACAATTGTTGGTGAATGAACATATTATCTGTAAGACTTTTTGTTCTTTGCCGTCAGTGCATACTCTCTGATTTTAGTGTGACCTATGTAACCGCAACGAAGACTGGATACCGTACGCTGAAATCTGGTTCCTTCACCCACTCCTGTTGTCCTGGCTGGACCTCGAGAAACAGTAGAGAAAAGGGTTGCATGGAACGTAAGTTACGATGTCTGAGAGAGAGAGAAAGAGAGAGAAAGAGAGAGAGAGAGAGAATTCATCCTTGATATTGAAATTTATAAACCTGGTTAAAATATTTTAACATACTGTTTTTAATTACTCGAATTTAATTTTTAAGAAGACAGATGTCCGTGATGTGATGGCATTTTGCTTGTAGCAGAACTAGCATGGTTCAGATGAACAAGTTTAACATTTATTCTTATTTATGCTTCAAACACGGACACTGGTTGCTTGTTAGAACCGCCTTATCGAAGCGGTTCTAACGAGTCCCCATATTTAATGACTTCTGGGAAAATAAGGAACGTAATGTATAAGCTTGAAAACTGTACAGTGTTTGTGTGTGTGCGTGCGTGCGTGTGTGTTTTACGTCCCACCAATAGCTAGGGTCATACGGAGACGGAACTTCGGTTTAAAGACTCACCCGAAAGTCTGGAGAAGCCCGGGATCGAACCAAGAACCCCTGTTTTACGAGGTGAGTAGCATATCCACCAAACCACGGGGTCTTCTAAACCATACCTTGTACTATATAAAGTGTAATTTACTAAGAACATTCACTACACAGGTTTGATTGTTCCAAGGCTGTGCATCCTTTATCATCACGAAAACACGCCTATATAATTCTGACCCCCTCGAATCCCACTTTCATATAGTAAAACTGGGGTTAAGAGGGATAAACCTTATTTTTCTTAATTCTGCTCTAAAATATAGATTGTTAGTGCTCGTTAGAAACTCCTCATCGAGGCGGTTCTAACGTGTACCCACTTACTATATTTTGAGCAGCAATAAGAAAAATATCACAATTTTTCATCTTAAAATTTTCCGTTTTCCAGCGGTAAAATTTACAGAGTATTTATATAGGTGTGTTTTCATAATGATGGTTAAGTATTTTAATTGTTTGTCGTTGCATGTATTTTCTGGTACTATTTCTTTTTAGCTCACCAGAGCCGAAGGCTCCGGTGGAGCTTATAGTATAGGCAGTTGTCTGTCGTCTTCTGCGTCTGCGTCGTCGTCTTCGTCTGCGTCGTCGTTGTCTGGCGTCAACACTTTCAAACAACATCTCCTCTGAAGCCACTAGGCCGATTCAGCCCAAATTTCATCTGTAGCATCATTAGGCTAGGGGATTGAAAGTTTGTGTTTTTAATGAAAATTGGCTCATTAGTTTGGTTGCTATGGCAACTTAGAGTTTCTATAGACTTATAATTGGGAAAATAGAAAAATGGCATTTACTGCCAAACCTTTGCAGATATTTGGACAAAACTTTTATAGAAATATTTCTTGAGTGATCTTCTTTTAGCCACATGCTTTTATGCCAACCTGGGGGTCCCCCAGGGTGTGCCGGGGCCATGCCCCCCCCCTCCAGTGTATAAATGGCCATATATCTCAGAAACCATTCAGATCCCCACCCCTAAACCATATAAATTCTTTTTTCTTATGATAAGACGCATTCAGTAACACCAACCTGGGGGTCCCTGGGATGTGCCGGGCCCATGCCCAACCCCCTCCACTTTGTAAAAGGCCCAATATCTCAGAAACCATTTAGATCCCCACCCCAAAACCATATATATTCTTGTTTCTTATGATAAGACGCATTCAGTGACACCAACTTGGGGGTCCCCTAAGATGTGCTCGGGCCATCTCCCCCCCCCCCCCCCCCCTCCACTTTGTAAAAGACCCAATAGCTCAGAAACTGTTGAGATCACCACCCCCTAAACCATGTATATTCTCATTCCTTATGATAAGACGCATTCAGTGATACTAACCTAGGGGTCTCCTTGGGTGCGCCGGGGCCATGCCCCACCCCTCCACTTCAGAAAAGGCAATATATCCCAGAAACCATCCGGATCCCCACCCCAAAACCATATATATTCTTGTTTCTTATGATAAGACGCATTCAGTGACACCAACCTGGGGGTCCCCTTGGATGTGCCTGGGCCTTGTCCCAGCCCCTCCACCACATAAAAGTCCATATACCTCAGAAATCGTTCAGATCCCCACCCCTAAAACATATATATTTTTTGTACTTTATGATAAGACGCATTCAGTGATTTCAACCTAGGGGTCCCCCGGTGTGCGCCGGGTCCATGCCCCACCCCTCCACTTCATAAAAGGCAATATATCTCAGAAACCTTTCAGATCCCCACCCCAAAGCCATGTATATTCTTGTTTCTTATGATGAGACGCATTCAGTGACACCAACCTCGGGGTCCCCTTGGATGTGTCCAGGCCATGCCCCACCCCCTCCACTTCATAAAAGTTCCAATATATCAGAAGCCGTTTAGATCTCCGACCCATAAGTTATGGATGTAATCTGATGTAATCAGTAATCAGACATTTTTCTGATTACAAGTAATTTAATTTAATCAATTACTTCCATTTTTTGGTCTGTAATCATGATTATTTTCTGATTACAATTTGATTACATTTCTGTTAATATAGATGTTTAAATTGTGAATTTGTGCAAAAATATCAGGATTCTGGACATCAGACCAATTCTTTCATATACTTTTGCTAGCGTGTATACTCATCATAATATCAGTAATTCCTAATAAACTTCAATTAAACATGTTCAAACTTTTACCTTTCATAAAAGTTAATGGATGTGCTGAATGTTTTTCAAATCAGTTTATAAAGACTGCACATGTGCAAATAAAGTTGCTCATATAGCTGTCTCCCTTTAAAGTGTGTAAGGTATGGATAGAACAGAGAATGGGGTAAAGCTGTGCAGTCATAGTATGTTTATCAGCTACCATGATGATCCTAAGATATTGGACAGACAGGCCTGGTCAAACAGTGCATACTCAGATAAGACTGTCTAGAAGAGCACTCTGATCAGGCTATACACTATTTGCCTTTTAATTTGTTTTTTTTATGCATTTCTCCTTAGATAAGGTATCTTTTTGAAAAGTTCGAGGTGATTAAAACAAACTTTTCAGATGTCGATTTTTATATATATATTTTACAGTTGTTTTTTTTTTCACAAGTAAATTGTACAATGTATAAGCATCTCTAATTTATCTATTGTTCTGTTGAGTAACCATCTACATTCAGGAGTGAAAAAATATATAACTGTTGCCAGTCACTCTTTGTCATGTAAATGTGAAAAACAATATCAACTCAAATTTTGTCTAGTGTTGATAAATTTAGTTTTAATCACATATTGACCATTGAGACTGATTCACAAACTGAAATCCTAACACTTCACAGTTCATCTGAAAGTATTAATTGCATTTCATTAATTGTGCCCAAATGTAGACAGGTTGGGCAAAAAGTCTAGACACGGATCAAACTCCTCCTCCATGAGCAGCCTGATCTGGGTCAACACTTTTTGTCCAGCCTGTCCTTCTGTGTAGACTGAAAGATGCAACTTTTGAAAAGCTAATGATGATAAAGTGTAATTCGGATAGTTCATTTTTGGCTTCGGCTATGAGACCTAGTGCATTGTTCACAATGGATGCATTTACTATATCAACTCAAAAAGTACTGGTAGAACTTGACAAAAGCTAAAAGAGAACTTATATAAATTTAGTTTTGAATTAAGTTTGTTTGAAATTGTGCTTCATTCTAAACATGTAGTTTAAATGAACATCTATTAATTATTAGTAGTAGTATTTGTTAAATGGGAGTTAAAGTGTCATACCTGTAGTACTTCTAGATAATAAATTGCAAAAGTAATTGTAATTTAATCAATTACACTGCAAAAGTAATTGTAATTTAATCAATTACATTCATATGATGTTGTAATTGTAATTTAATCAATTGTAATTTAATCAATTACAATTTTAGGGCAAAGTAATTGTAGTTTAATCAATTACTTTCAGATGTAATTGGCCCCAAGCCTGCCCATAACCATATATATTCTTGTTCCTTATAGTAAGTGGCATTCAGTGATACCAACCTAGGGGTCTCCCAGGGTGCGCCGGGGCCATGCCCCACCCATCCATTTCATAAAAGGCGATATATCTCAGAAACCATTCAGATCCCCACCCCAAAACCATACATATTCTTGTTCCTTATGATAAGACGCATTCAGTGACACCAACTTGGGTGTCCCCTGAGATGTGCCCGGGCCATGCCCCACACCCTCCACATGGTAAAAGGCCCAATATCACAGAAACCATTTAGATCCCCATCCCTAAACCATTTATACTCTTGTTCCTTTTGATAAGACACATTTAGTGGTACCAACCTAGGGGTCTTCCATGGTGCGCTTGGGCCATGCCCCAACACTCCACTTCATAAAATGCCGTATATCTCAGAAACTGTTCAGATCCCCACCCCTAAGGCATGTTTATTTATGTTCCTTTTGATAAGACTCATTCAGACACATCAACCTTGAGTGTATTTGTGCAAGGGCAGTGTGTCGATGCCAAGACCCACCCTTCCACTTCGTAAAAGACCATATATCTCAGACACCATTAAGACCCCCATCTCGTAATTCTTGTTCCTTGTGATTAGACACATTCAGTCACACCAATTTGGCGGTCCACAGGGGCCATTCCTCTCCTCTTCACTTCATAAGAAGGCCTCATATCTCATAAACAGTTCAGATCCCCACTCCTAAACAATATATTTTCTTGGTCCTAATGATAAGACACTTTCAAGGACAACAATCTTTGATTTCATGGTGTCTGCCATGGCCAAGCTCCAACCCATATGCAGCTTAAAAGGCCTTATATCTCTGGAACTGTACACATCCCCATCCCTAAACCAAATATATTCTTGTTCCTTATGATAAGACGCGTTCAGTAATACCAACCTGGGCTCTGTTGGATCCATGTCCCACCCCTCCACTTCATAAAAGGCCTAATATTTCAGATACAGAGACCACATGGAATGGGGGTTCGTTTGGGAGACTTTATAATCGATAAATTGAAACCATACATGGCTGCCAGTGGGCAGTGCCTGCCTGAACTCTGGTGAGCATAGTGGCCCATGGGCCTCTTGGTTTTTCCTTACTTTTGACTTTTTGGGCGAAAGGAACTGTCATTTTGGCTTTTGACTTGTAACGTTTTAATTAATCCATTTGGCACCAGAAACCCCAAAACGGGTAATTGACAAACAGTGCAGGCCCAAACCAGACGTCACAGAATGCAGCGTGTGATCAGAGCCTACACTGTTTGCAAAAAAGAAAATCAGCCATTTTCCAAATCGATTTTGAAGAAAACACAAACTGACTTGTGCTGTGTATAAGGAGGAAGATTCCATTTTGTACAAAAAGGGTTAATCTTGGTACCCTTAATTTATGTGTTTGCTTCTTTCATTATTGACTGGGCCGTTAAACTCCAATACAAACAAGAAAAGCCTTGGCTAGATGGTGAAAGGTAATTGTTTCGATTACTGATCACTGCTTTGGTGCTAATTAACTACAAAACGACTGCATTGCTATGTCAAGTACCCATAGATAAAAAAACAACACTTACTTGATGTTGAGCAGGCCTCGATAGCCCCGTCGGATGCGCGTCTGGCTGGTGATCAGGAGGACGCGGGTTCGATACCTGCCAGGGTCGGCAACATTGTTTTTCATGTAGATTGATCATGAAATCTTTTCTACGGTAATTCTCTCACTTCCGCTGATCCAAGAGGGGCAGTTGTCAGTTTCTGGCGAAAGAAAGTGCACTGTACTGGTTATCCGCTTGCGTATAAGCCTGCCAAGGAAAAGTGAGGATTGGTTAACTGACTGGCTCAAAAATGACATTTAATAGTGTTGACTGGACCGTTAAACTCAAATTCAAACAAACAAACAAACAAACAAACTTACTGCATGGATGTTGAGGTGTTGGCTTGAATTTCAGCAATCTGTGACTCAGGATGTGGTGAACTTGGACGTTGTGTGCAGCCTGGTATTTGTGAGTGTCCGAAAGGTTTTGAGGGCCGGAACTGTGACACTGGTAGGTATTACACACCAGTAGCATTGACAACGTGTAATACGTACGTATGCATGTTATAGTCTTTCAAAACGCAGTGAGACGTGCCTGCACCTTTAATTTTGGACTAGTCCGTGTTTTAGGTAAGTCGCCTTCAGCTGGGATTTTACGTTGGGAGATAAAGTTGTATTGAGATTCGTACTGCATCATGCTAACCACTTGGCCACGACTTCTACATAATGACATTATCAAAAAAAAAACTAATTTATAATTTTAAAATCCTGTGAAAAAAGAAATCCGAAGCCTGTTTCCCCTGAAACATGGATTAGTCTTGCCACGCTTGAACGTTGAACTCTCAAAGGTCGTTGATAAACTATAAATGTTTGCAATGAAGAATGTTTGTTTGTTTGATTTGAGGTTTAACGTCTCTGTCAACACTGTAAAGATCATTTTGGAGACGTTGCTTCCAATTTTGTGGGACTTTTACCCGACATTGAGATGAAATGACATCTCAAGCCCTGTCGCCCTATGAAACCAATAGGGTTTATTAGCATGGGCGGTCCGCCACGCACCGCGGTTCCTGGACAGGCTTAGATCCTCTAAACGGTTTACCAGTACTAGTGTGCGGGCCGGAATCAGCTCTGCGTGGAAGCATCATGCAGCCCATATATTTCTTCAAGCCCCTATGGGCGGGGGCCATTGCAATAAAGAAGTCAACCAGGCAACAAATGAAATAATTCTCTCCTTTATTATCGAAACAACTGTTGAAGGAAAAACATTGTTCCAGAGACAAATGAGTCACCCCACCCCTACTTTTTCTAGCTTCTGACTACACCAATGTGACAGTTATCCGCGGATACAATGTGCACACTTTAGTTGCATGCCATAAAACACATATTATATTTAAGGTCAACAAAGTACAGTTTTTAAAGTTTAACGATGAAACAACGTTCGCCTTGAAACTACCCAAACCGTATGTATATATATTCCCAATTCCGTCACAGTATTTAAGTTGCGGCTCAACTAAATATATGCTGCTTTTAATGGTATTCAACAATGGAATGTTTCACCTTATATAAGTTTGGAGTGACCCGTTTCTAATTATAGAGGTCTCAGATTTGTTTCGTCTGTGGTATTTTGTACAAAATTCCTGGTCTGGGTGATCTGATCTCGGTCTGCACTGCTTGCAAATGTACCAACAATGGGACGATAGGCATTTATGAGTTAAAAATCATTAAACTTGACTCGTTATTCACAGTACATATACAATAACATTACGAAAACACGCCTATACAAATACATTGTAAACTATACCGCCGAAAAAGCAAACATTTTAAGATGGAAAATGGTGATATTTTTCTTATTTCTTCTCAAAATATAGATTGTGGGTACACGTTAGAACCGCCTCATCGTGACGGTTCTTACGAGTACTCACAATCTATGTTTAAGTAGAAATAAGAAAAATAATGTACACCCCTGTAACCCCAGTTTTACTATATAAAAGTGGGGTTCAAGGGGGTCAAAATTATATAGGTGTGTTTTCGTGATGAATTTCCTATTTTCAACCCCTTCAGGACCACTCTGGTGAACAATCCCAAAGGTGATCTCTTACAAGAGAGGAGGAAAACAAGACCCCACCCACCCCCCCCCCCCACACACACACATAAAGGTATAACCCGAACCTTTCAAATTTGACTTTTTAAGGACGATTTATCTTAAAATTAGCTTGTCCGAATTTCCCAGTTCTGCACCAAATCGGCGTCAGATACATAGCCGCAAGTTGTATTTGACCAAAATCTCTCAAACTTAAATTTCTTTTCTTGACAGATGTAGATGAATGTAGGTTGCGTAACCATGGCTGTCACCATTTCTGTGTCAATACTGCCGGAAGCTACTTGTGTGCCTGCCAGGAGGGGTTTTCACTTGCGGAAGATGGAAAAACTTGCACCTGTAAATATCTAAACAATTACATGTATTACAGTAATTAAGATTCAAAAGAAAGTTTTAAACTTTTCTGAACTGAATATGTCTAAAGCGTCCCATAAAATGAGCATCAACGGGACGCGTCGTGTGATTAGTGTCTATACTGTTTTCTAAAAGCATAGAAACTGATTGAACAACTTACAAAATGTTACAAAAGTAAAAAACAAAACAGACCCACCTTAAGCATGAAATAGACCTGTAGAAGAATCGGTTTGTCGTATACTAGTTATGAGTAAAATTTTATATAAAAATGTTTCAATAGCTAGCCATTTCATAGAACGTATTTATCATCACGACAACTGTTGCTGAGGGAATTTGTGGCGGATATTAAAGTGTCTTTGACCTTCATCATAGCGTAGGTTAAATTTTCAAGTTCTTTTGGGGTATTTGATCCCAGTTAGGAGTACTTTGAGTATCTGAAGAAAGCCTAATTAGGTAACACTAGCTAGTACCCTAATGTAGCTAGTCTCCTATGGGGAGGTTTTAACTATTGTTCTCAACTTAAATTTTTAAGCATTTAAGCAACAAAAAGCTGATTTTTTTTTCAAATATAGAGCAGCGTTTGAAAGTGTGTTTATAGCCAGGAATTTCTAATGTGATTTATTTTTCCTAGATTGCTACACGTGTTCCAAGGAGTACGTTGCCATGCAGCAGGAACTACAACAAATACACCAAGAGCTGAAGGAGTCGCAGGTACATATACATTTATAAATTGATGGACTTTTTTGAGGTCTTCTTTTTGTTGTATATGTTTTTATTGTAATATGTAATGACAAAGAATGTTCAACACATTCGATTGAGATAATTTGATGTTTCATGGCTCTGAATGTAACACTTTTAGCTGGTGGAGTTTCTTCTCCAAATAGGTAATTAATGTTTCTGAGCAGAAATACGAAAATAATATATGATATACATTTTTGTTTTAAAGAATAATTATGCTATCTCTTCTCCGTTTAATGAGAGACTCTCTTCTTTTCCAGTATTCCAGATATACGTCTAGCTTCAAAGAAGTAACTACAGTTACAAATCTAGCAGCCTTATTTTGAAGGTTTTTAATTTCTTCTTGAAACAGATTTTTTGGCTCTCAAACACAATTACTCGTTCCAAAATCGGGCGAACAAGCCATTTATAAGCGGTCTCGTTTACGTTTACATCCATCCTTAGTCTACTGATAAAGATTTCGTGTCGGTAAAACAAGTGATCTTTTTGCTTTTGTACATATTTTTGTACTCATTCAACGTATTAAATGGCATTGATAATCCACTTTTGTGTCTGAAATCGTATTCACTTACAAAATATATCGACACGCAAGTGTCATTTAATTGTCTGTTAGATCGTCCAGGAGCGTCACAAATGACAAATGAGTCACTCTGTCCTTCTATTATCCAAGATTATACCCGATCATTTATAGAAGTGGTCAGCTGAGATTCAAAACTATGCATTTTCATATTTGGCTATTTCCTGTCTGACAAATGTTGGTATTATTTGATCGTACTATATGTTCAAGCAATCTACATGATACTTACTTAGATCACAAACAGGGCGATAGTTGCAAACAACAGCTCTATTCCTGAAAAAGCAAGACTGTTTAGTTGACTTCATTGCTAAAACATATCTGCGAAAACTCAACCCTCCTCGTTTGCCAATTGCCAAGTACGTAAGTACTCTTGAATGAAGCTCATCAGGAGCTAACGTTTTAGAAAAATTCTTCCCTTTAAATAGAAGTCAAGACAATAAGTAATTTTATAACTCCTTCTGACGAAACAAACATGTTATCTACCAAATGCAATGGAACCTTGTATTCATAAGGACCTGATAGAGTTTTCTAACTTCCAAGAAACGTGTTCAATAGCAGTGTGTGTGTGTGTGTGTGTGTGTGTGTGTGTGTGTGTTTCAAGGTGCTGTACACATAATTTAAAAGAGTAGCTCAATAATGTTATGTGTATGAACACGAACCCATTACTAGAATAACGCCCATTTGCAAGAACGTTTTGCTTGACATGATACAGGCAAATGGCATAAGGAATAAAATATGGCTGTACTGAGTACACTTAGATATAATATTGTAAAGTGCTATAAAACTCTTATTGAAATGACAATAATAACAGTATAATACAATAAAATACATTTATATGGGATATTCACAACAGATTTTATAAAAAAATCACATGACCAGCTATAATTGCGTACTGTAATGATATCTACCTAATGAGCACACAGCGCCGAATCAACGTCGAATCAACGCTAAGTCGATGTCGCGACAACGAATCAACATCTATTCCATCACGTCAAAACGTCAGTGCAATAAAAGGAGCACCATGCAAACCCCATCTCATATAGAGAAAACGTACAGGGGTAAACGTTAGTTTTGTTATCTTCACCGCAGGACATAAGGTATGGGTACTCATAAGAACAGACTCAATGGGGCGGTTCCAACGAGTACTCAAAACCCACGCTCCGAGCAAAAACAAGACAAATATTGCATATTATTTGTTTTATCTGAAAACTAACAGTTTTGGGGATATGAAAGAATACACTTTGGCGCAAGGACGTGCTATCGCAATGCAATAATGCTTCGCTGTTGGTGCTACCGGTGGGGTCTGTTGCTTCATGTTTGTGTTTATTTCCCGTTGATGTCTCTGATGGGAGCTGTGTGTTAATTGTATCGATTCCTGATCATTGCCACTACTTCTAATTTTCAATGCCTTGTGGCTGCTATAAAATGATTGATTGGCAAGAAATGTGAAAAAGAACAGCTGGAGATGATGGAAAACACAATGACATTAACGTTAAATGTATGGTTTGAGATGCTTAGTGGAATCGTGCTACTTTATTAATGACCGAATTAATGGAATTTAAAAGATGTATTAATTGGTTTGTTCATCCAATAAATCTAAACTGGGACAGTGCTTTCTCAATGAAGCAAAAAGTACACCAACTACTCCTTATACCTGGGTAAGCAGTATACCGTAATAAAACGTGTTTCTTTTGTTTCGGAAATATTTTTGCCTTACAATATCCACATACCTATTCATTTCTTGATATTTTATAATTTATAAAACCTTCCCGTTTCTATAGCTAATATGTAGTGCTTATCCTCATTTGGTAAGTGTTACCATATCGGGTCTATTTGTTACCTCTGAAGTATAGCTTTCCATACCAAACTTACGTTTTACTGAGCTGTAAGTATCCAATTTGCTAAATGATTTAATGGAACCTGATAAGTATTGAACATATTTATGACATAGTTTCATCCTTAAACGTACAGCTGTTTCTAAAGCAACGCCAGCTGCTTTTATATCCACCATATTACTTAAGCTCGTAAAGAATGAATACTAAGTAAATATATGTTTTTTGTGGAGGTTTTCGGATATAACTAAAGCTTATAATCTATTATTTGATGTTTGAATATGAAACCAATATTTATGAAGCATGCATGAAGAAACAGTAGGGAAAACGTGATTGCTGAATTTACTGCCCTTTCATTAACACCCAGAATGAATTAGCAGAAGTTTATGTACCAAAGCATACATAATCTTTCAATAGAAAAAGCGCTTTTGTTTCGTGCAAAATTTATGATAAACGCGATGACTTTGATTTTGAGATTGTAAATTTACCTTTTTAGGATGGTGATGTTCCTCGTGCGCCATCCTTTGGTGTTTATATTTCGCAGGTAATTCGATTTGCTACAGTGTGTAGTCATGTAACTGACTTCAACACTCGTAATAAATTATTAACGGCTAAACTTCTTAATCAGGGTTATCGGTACCATAAACTACGCAAAGCCTTTTTAAAATTTTATAGACGCCATTCTGATTTAATTTCAAAATTCAATATTGGACTTAAATCTCTTCTGCAACAATGTCTATCGGAACCCGAATTTTATGGTGTTTGTTTGTTTGATTTGAGGTTTAACGTCCCCGTCAACACTGTAAAGGTCATTTTGGAGACGTTGCTTCCAATTTTGTGGGACTTTTACCCGACACTGAGATGAAATGACATCTCAAGCCCTGTCGCCCAATGAAACCAATAGGGTTTATTAGCATGGACGGTCCGTCTCGCACCGCGGTTCCTGGACAGGCTTAGATCCTCTAAGCGGTTTACCAGTACTAGTGTGCGGCCCGGATTCAGCTCTGCGTGGAAGCATCATGCAGCCCATATATTTCTTCAAGCCCCTATGGGCGGGGGCCGGAATTTTATGGTGACTTAGTATATAAATTCAGAAAAATATATAACCGCAGTGACTTCAGCACCCGATTTCGTATAATCATTCTTCGATATAAAAAGATTGGGTACAACATGGATGTTATACGGCAGACTGCATGCATGGTAGTTAACCCAATCACGGTTGGCAACTTTGCTTCCCTCTTTAATTGCACGCCGGTGGGTCAGGCCTCAGATTCTATGACGGTTCTAACGTAAAGGCTTATTGAGAATTAGAGAGATCTAATTCAAGGTAATGTTGGTTGGTGCCTGATGTTCTGTCTCTGGTCAGGCCCATCGGAGTCTAACTGTTTGTTTTCTTTTGCCCCAGCATTTCAGTGGTTTCTCACCGTTGTCTCATCTCTGTGGTTCTTTGATTATTTGTGTTCACGGAGATATTGCACTGATGAGTTATGAGGCCTTCAGTCGGACTGAACAAATTATTTGTCTAAATCGCGACAGAAGTAAGGGCGAGGATTGTGGCCACGTAAAATCGATTTAAGCCCCCCAGTGGAAAATCTTTCCACTGACCGTTCCAATGCGGTTCTTCTGTGGCGGTTTATTTATGTTGTTGTTTGTTACTGTGTGTATCACTTGTGTCTTTTTATTTTGGATGGCCATATGGCCATTTTGTGTGAAAGTGACTGTCCTTATGACCTTCCTTTGTTTAGGTTTCCATTATGGTCTGGTCGCTTAATGTTTGTGTTTCTTTCCCTTTGGTGTCTTTGATGGGTGGAGTAAGTTAATTGTATCGATTCCTGATCTTTGTTTTACTTCTACTTTTCAAACATCTGTGTGGAATGTTTGATTGTGCACTGCTCCATCAGACACATTAATTAAATTTAATTCCTAAATACTTATAGTTTGGCACGTTTTCTAAAGGCCTGTTTTAAATTGTTGAACATTAAAACTGAATTTCATGACTTTACTTTTACCACTTTTGATTTCCATTCGCCATTTTTGACATTAATCTCCCAATCTATTCAAAAGAACTTGAAGTCCAAGTTCAGGCCTTGAAATTAAAGTAAGGCCATTTATATACATTAGGTAATAAACTTTGCTACTGATCAATTTGTGCGTATCATTATCTGATCCGAGGTAGCTTTTTAAGGGTGACACGTAAATATTGAAAATAATGAGACGAATATTGTCTCCTTGGAGAAGACCGACTTTACTCTGAAAGAAACTTGTACTTTCGCCACCGTTAATTTTAACGCACGGGTCGTTGTTTATATACATTGATTTAAAAAAATTTAAAGTACATGCCCGACACGTTTTTCGAAAGAGATTTGAACATCAGTAGAACTGAAGGCAATGATCAGGAATCGGTACAATTAACATCCAGCTTCTATCAGAGACACCAAAAGGAAAGCAACACAAACACGTAATAACTAGACCCCCCCCCCCCACACACACACACAATGGAAACATCCAAAGCGGAAAGGCAAAAGGACAATTACTTTCTCATAAAATGGCTAATTGGCTATCCATTAAATTATCCAAAAATATTAGCGATACACACACGCAAAGACAAAACATATCGAAATAAATCGCGACATAAGAAGCGCTTATTTTCACTGGGTGTATGTGTGTGGGTGTGGGTGTGGAGGGGGGGGGTTTAAATCGATTCAAAGAAAAGATTCCCTCTATCTTGCATGTATCTTAAGAAATGGTTTTTTCACTTCTGAAGAGCATAAAATTATATTTCAGAAAGTGTGTGAAGCTCTCAGCTTTTTATTTACATACTTAAGAGTTGGTACTAAGTTCTTTAGACAAATTGTTGGTACGAATTGCGTAACTCTTGTGGCTGACCCGTTCCTGTTTTGTTAGGAAAGAGACTTCATGACGTCCCTTTCCGTTGAAAACCAATTTGAAATCATTTAAGTCTTTAGCTCGACTTCTAATTATGTTCTATAAAAGGGTTATCCTTTGGAAGCAAAGAATACACCAAAGAACTGGAAAATATGAAGTGTAAATGTTTTCTGGGCCAGAATTTTCTAAGTCGGAGTCTAACTGTTGCTTTTCTTTTGCTCCAGCATTTCAGTGTTTTCTTGCTGTCGAGTCCTTACCGTTGTTTCTTCTCTGTGGTTGTTTCATTTTTGTGTCCCGGAGATGTTGCACTGATGAGTTAGGAGGCCTTCATGCGGACTTGGCAGGTTGTTTTTCTTAATCGCGACGGAAGTAAGGGCGAGGATTGTGGCCACGTAAAATCGATTTAAGAAGTGGAATTCGTTTCCGCTGACCGTTCCAAGGCGGTTCTTCTGTCGCGGTTTATTTTTGTTATGGTTTGTCTTTGGGTGTTTGTGTCGCTTATATTATTTTATTTTGGATATCCTATTGGCCATTTTGTGGGGACGTAACTGTCCTTTTTGCTTTCCGCTATTGAAGTTTCCATTAGGGTCTGTTGTTTCATGTTAGTGTTTCTTTCACTTTGGTGTCTCTGATGGGACCTGTGGGTTAATTGTATCTATTCCTGATCAAAGCCTCCACTTCTGTTTTCTAGACATACATGTATATTAATTTTTGACAATACTTATTTCGGTGTTTGGATCAGGCAGATTTGCAAACCCCACCCCAACCCCACAGAACTTCATTTAAATGAAGAATATTTTTCTGATACCGAGGCCCCGTGTTTGGATTTACATCTGTCTATTGTAGATGGGTCTGTTTCCTGTAAAATTTATAACAGACGCGATGATTTGTATTTTTCAGATTGTTGTAAGGTCTCCTTTCTTGGATGGTGATATCCTTTGGCGTTTATATTTCGCAATTAGTTCGATTTGTCAGAGTGCCTAATCATGTAACTGACCTCAACACTAATAATCAAATGTTAACTTCTTAATCAGGATAACCGGTATCATAAACACCGCAAAGCCTTTTCTAAATTTTATAGACGTCATTCCGCATTAATGTCAAAATTCATTGTTGGACTTAAATCCCTTCTACAACATGGTCCATCGGAACCCGAATTTTATGCTGCCTTAGTATGTAAATTCAGAAAACATATATACTTGCAATGACTTCAGCACCCGATTTCGTAAAATCAGTCTTTGCTATAAAAAGATCGGATTCAATATAAAGGTTATACGACAGACTGCATGCATGGTAGTTAATCCAATCACGGTTGGCAACTTTGCTTCCCTCTTTAATTGCACGCCGGTCGGTCAGGCCTCCGAAACCATGATGGTTCCAGAGTAAAGGCTTACTGAGAATTAGAATTTAATTTTATGTGATGATATTTGGTGTCTGATGCTCTGTCTCTGGTCGTGCCCGTAAGAGTCCAACTGTTGGTTTTCTTTTGCTCCAGCATTTCAGTGATTTCTTGCTGTCGAGTCCCCACCGTTGTTTCATCTTTGTGGTTGTTTGGTTTTTGTGTTCTCGGAGATGTTGAACGGATGAGTTTAGAAGGCCTTCATGCGGACTGAACAAACTATTGGTCTAAATCGCGACCGAAGTAAGGGCGAGGATTGTGATCACGTAAAATCGATTTAAGCCCCAAAGTGGAATTCGTTTCAATGACCATTCGAAGGCGGTTCTTCTGTCGGCGCTTATTTTTTTATGGTTTGTCTTTGAGTGTGTGTATCGCTTATATTTTTGTTTTGAATAACCAATTGGCATTTTGTGGGAAAGAAACTGTCCTTTTGGTTTTCCGCTATTGATGTTTCCATTAGGGTCTAGTTGCTTCATGGTTGTGTTTCGTTCCCTTTGGTGTCTCTTATGGGAGCTGTGGGTTAATTGTATCGATTCTTGACCATTACATTCACTTCTGTGTTCAGCTAAAATCCGCCAATTATTATGGCAGTTATGGCCCTTTTCAACTTAATTTTTACATACCATATGGCTTCCTTGCAATATCTTGTGAAAACCTTGATTGATTAGATCCACATTCATACACAAGACTTAGTGTATAATCATTAAATACAGGACAAGTTCGATTTCAGGTAAAATCCGTTAATTATGTTGAGAGAGTTATGGCCCTTTTTCAACTTCATATTTTACTTGAAAAATGGATTCCATGCGATATCTTTTGAACATGTTGGTGGGTTGGATTCAAATTTCCTACACAGGTATATAATCATACAATTCTGGTCAGGTTTGATTGCAGGCACAATCCGCCAAATATTGTGAGTGTTATAGCCCTTTTTCAACTTCATTTTTACAGGACAAATGTTTTCCGTGCGATATCTTTTGAAAATGTGAGTTGATTGGATTCATATTTTATGCAACGGTAAACAATCAGCAAATACATGTCAAGTTCGATTTCTGATAAAATCGACCAGTTATTATGGGAGCTACGGTTCTTTTTTCAACTTCGTTTTTATTACACATAAAGTAGTTTGTGTTTGGTATCTTGGTAGATAATTATCAGATAACTTACACTGAATTCATACTTTGAACAGAATATACAATCATGAAATCTAGGACTATTTTGATTTGGTTTACAATATGCCGATTATTATGATAGTTATGGACCTTTTTGAACTTCATCCTTTTACAAAATGCTTGTTTCCTTGTGACGATGACCCCTGGTCGGGGCATCCGTGTCATACTGATACATTTCTGGTTTGTATTTAAATTTATCAAAAATTTGTAAGAAATGCAATGATTATAATTCAGAGCTTGTAAATGTTTCTTTCTTGGATGGTGATGTTCATCGTTTGGCATTCTACGGTGTTTATATGTCGCAATTGATTCGGCTTGGCAGAGTGACTGGTCATGTAACTGACTTTTACACTCGTAATAAATTATTAACTGCTCAACTGCATAAACGGATTATCGGTATCATAAACATTGCAAAGCATTTTATAAGTTTTACAGACGTCATTTTGGTTTAGTTTCAAAATTCGATGTTGGATAAATTTCTTCTGCAACATGGCCTATCGGAACCTGTATTTTATGGTGGATTACATGTAGTATATAAATACAAAAAAAATATGCTTGCCATGGTTTCAGTACCCAGTTTCGTAAAATCATTCTTCGATATAAAAAGATTGGTTACAATATACATCTTCAGTACCCAGTTTCGTAAAATCATTCTTCGATATAAAAAGATTGGTTACAATGTACATCTTATACGACAGACTGCAAGTATGGTTAACCCAATCACTGTTGGTAATATTGCTTTCCTCTTTCATTGCACGCCGGCGGGTGGGGCCTCCGAGTCTTTATTTATCTATTTTATTTATTTATTTGGTTTTGGTTTTACGGTCCTTCCAATATTATTTCACTTAATATCGAGCCGACCGGTTATCAGAGGTGGGCCAAACCCGAAGTACCTAAAAAAACACCGGATCTTCCGTTGCAAAATTTGGCGTCTCACATGTGATACCAGCCAGAAGGGCTGACTCTATAACTGCTCAAACCCAAAGACGTATTGGATCATTGCCTTCACTTCTATTATACTTAAACTTTTTAGATAATATCGGTTGGTACCTGATGCTCTGTCTCTGGTCGGCCCAACTGGAATCTAACTGCTGGTTTTACTATGATTGACATTAAGATACATGACATTGTATTCTGTGTCTAACACTAGTGTTGTCCTGTTATTAGGGTTCAGACTTTCACAGACACAATTTTGCTTTTAGATGTTTTGTAAATTGGTAAAACAGACCTCAGACAAATTAGAAGACAGAGTGAACAACATCACAGCGCAAAACGTAAGAGTTTTTATTCATCCATTACGAAAACACGCCTATTCAAATATATCAAAAATTTTACTAGCAAAAAAAAAGCAATTTTTTCCGATAAATAGTTCCGATATTTTTATATTTCTGCTCTAAACATAGACTAACGAGTACCCACAATCTATGTTTCTGAGCAAAAAGTGAGGAAAAATGTATACCCCGGCAAACCCACGTTTTACTATATAAAAGAGGGGTTAAGAGGTTCACATCATATAGGTGTGTTTTCGTGATGCAACGCATTGAAACAGAGGACCCTCGCTATAACGACAGTATTTGGTCCCATACAATTTGCCGCAAAAGCGAATTTGCCGCTGTAAATAATCCGATTCAGGAGATTGAATCCGAATAAGGAGTAGTATGATAGGTTATAAAGAGCATTCTCTCTTAATTACCCCAAGAAATAAATGTTGTGGACATTTGTTAGAATTGCCTCGCCGAGGCGATTCTGACAAATATTCACAACATTTTTTCTTGGTGTATTAAACATATAATATTCTAGAATATCTTCATTAATCCGTCTTATCTTGACCTAAGGATTCGTTCCATTGAAATTGTCGGTATAACAAGTTTTATGGTGATATCGAATGTCGGTATAAAGAGGGTAGACTGCACATTCAAAATTTATTTCAATAGTTACAGGGACAAGTCTTTGGATTACCTTGCTAACGCATCCGGGAAATGAATAACCCTGCAATTCCCACTTTATATAAAGAAAATTGAGGTTTATAAGAGTGTACATTTTAATGGTGCTCAACAACCTAGATCGCCCCCGCCCACCGGGGCATTAAAAAAGACTGGGCTACACGATGCTTCCATGCATAGCTGAAACCGACCGCGCACACGAGTACTGGTAAACCGCTTACATTCTCTTAGCCTGCCCAGGCAAAATGGTGTGAGTCAGACTGTCCAAGCATATAAACCGTTTTGGTTTCTTTTGGCGGCATCTCAATGTCGGGTAAAAGTTCCACAAAATTGCCCCCTGAATCAAAGGTCGAATTGATCTGAACCTTTATGGGAGGCATCGGGGTGACATGGAGATTCAGATGTGCTAAAATCATTCCGTTCCGGTATCCAAGATTGCCGCCATCTTGGCCGCCATGACAGCCATCTTCAAATTCTTCAAACGACATCATCTCTCGAACAAAAGGTCAAATTGAGCTGAAACTTGATGGAAAGCATCGGATGACATGGAGATTCAGATATTCTGAAATTGATCTGCTTGGATATCAAAGCTTGCCGCCATGACGTCAATCTTGAAATTCTTCAAAAGGCATCTCGAACCAAAGGTCCAATTGAGCTGAAACTTGATTGAAGGCATTAGGGCGACATGGATATTTAGATTTGCTAAAATTGTTACGTTCCTATATCCAAGATGTTGCCATGACGGCAATCTTGAAATTCTTCTAACGACATCTCCTCCCAAACCAGAGGTCTGATCAATCTGAATAAAACTTAATGGGAGGCACCAGGGAGACATGGAGATTCAGATTTGCTAAAACCATTCCATTCCGATATCATAGATGCCATCTTGCAATTCTTCAAACGACATCTCCCGAACCAGAGGTTGGATCAAGTTGAAACTTCATGGAAGGTATCGTGGCCATATGGCGATTCAGATTTGCTAAAATTGTTCTGTTCCGATGTCAAAGATGGCCTCTATGGTGGCCATCCAGAAATTCTTCAAATGACATCCCTACCCGAACCAAGGTTTGGACTGAGCAGAAAGTTGATGGACATGGAAATTCAGATTTATCGAAAATTGTTCTGTTCCGATATCCAAGCTCCAAGATGGTTGCGCACGGAGGACATAATGAAATTCTTCAAAAGACATCTCCTCCCGAACTACAGGCCAGATCAAGCTGAAACTTGATGGGAGGTATTGGAGCGACATGGAAATTCGGATTTGCTAAAATCGTTCCATTCCGATAAATAAAATGGCCACCATGGCGGCCATCTTCAAATAATTCAACCTACATCTCCTCCTGAACCAAAGGTCGGATGTAGCTGAAACTTGACTGGAGTCATTGGGGCAACATGGAGTTTCAGAATTACTGAAATTATTCTGTTTTGTTATCTAAGATGGCGACCATGTTGGCCATCTTGTAAATCTTCAACACCATCAAGTTTAACTAAGCCGAATCTTGATGGGAGGCATTGTGGTGACATGGAGATTCAGACTTAGAACCATTCTGTTCTGATCTCTCAGATGGCTGCCACATTGGCCATCTTGAAATTATCATCAAACCACATCTGCTGCCGAATGGTCTTTTGCATTGAGTTGAAATTGGTGGTTGGCATTTAGATGACATGGAGATTCAGATTGCAAATATTATTGCCTTCTGATATCCCAGATGGCGTCCATCTTGAAATTCTTCAAAACACCTGAGTGTATAATAATTGCATATTATAAGACTTACAGGGAGGGGTGCTCAGGTGTTGTCAGTATATGTCAAACTCGCTGTCCACAAGAAGATTCGGTATTGTGTTTTTTTATATCCGCACTTTTCGAAGAAAAGACGGATATACTGTGATCGGTCCCGTCCACCCGTCCGTCCGTCTGTTTGTCTGTCAGTCTGTCTGTCCTTTAGTGTAAAGTTCCTCGTAACGCGAACTCTTCCTACACCAGCTGCCGAACAATGTTCACATTTGGCAGTATGGTTGCCTAGGATGTGTAGAGTACACATAAGGTTTCAGATGCTGACTGTGACCTCTGGGGTCAAAGGTCAATGGTTGACTTGGTTTACTTTTTTGATAACAGGATATGCCAAAGACCGTTGCAAACGATATATCTGGCCTGCCAAACTATACACATCCACTGTGCATCAACATCATCTCTTCCTGAATCCTAAATCAGACAAAGCTGTTCAGAAACTTACGCAGAATCATCAAGATTTTTTATACATGCAGATTCAGAATTGCTAAAGGCAGTGTGATCTGATAGATAAAATGGCCACCAAGGCGCAATGTAATATAATATCAGTCTCATCCAGGTGAGCGAATCTGGACCAGTTGGGCCTTTAGTTATAAAAAATCATTTTTGAGCCACGAAAGAATTTTATTATGCAACACGGATGTTTCCTTATAAACAATTCGTGCATACATTATAGGTGTCTACTCTCAAAGACTAGAATTTACACACTTTTTGCATTTATTTTTCCGATGGAAAACTTACTGTACAGGAAAAGATGCAATAAGCTCAGAAAATTGTCTGCATTGAAAAAAACGTTCATGCATATTTTTTCATGAAAATTGCATATCCCTCCAAGAAAGAAAATTTATTTTCGATAGAAATATGAAACTGCTTTGACAGTAGCTCGAAGAAATAGATTAAGCTGCATGGTGCTTCCACGTAGAGATGAAACTGATCGCACATGAGTACTTGTAAATCGCTGAGAGGGTATTTTAATCCTGGGCAAAGTTATTCGAGTTCTCGTAGGACCGACCATGCATAAAAAATAGAAATAGAGGCAATGGTCAGGAATCGATACAATTAACCCACAGCTCCCATCAGAGACACCAAAAGGAAAGAAACAGAAACATGAATCAACAGACCCAAACGGAAACACCAACAGCGGAAAGCTAAAAAGGACAGTTACTTTCCCACAAAATGACCAAAAGGCTATCCAAAATAAAATGATATAAGCGACACAAACACCCAAAGACAAACCATAACAAAATAAACCGCGACAGAAGAACCGCTTTGGAACGGTCACCGGAAACGAATTCCACTGGGGGGCTTAAATCGATTTTACTTTTCATTATAATTATAATTTCATTTATTGGTTTGTAAAACGTACATTCTCTATCACTGGTTACTTTGAGATAGAATCATCACTATTGCCAAGCGTTCCGGGTAGGAGCTTGTCCTCTCTATGTAGAGGTGACGATTACGAGTCTGACTGGTGATCAGAAGGACGTGAGTTCCATACCTGCCGGGGTCGGCGGCTTTCTACTGTGGAGATTGATCATGAGATAATTTCTGCGGTCGTTCTCTCCATTCTATTGATTCAGGAGTGGCGGTTGTCGGTTTCTGGCGGAAGAGTGTGTGCTGTACTGGTTAACCGCTTTCGTATAAGCCTGCCCATGAGAAATGAGGATGGGTAAATTGATCGGCTCAAAAGTGGCCTAATTAGTGTTGATTAGGCCGTTAAACTCTGGTGCAGGTATTTCCCGCTTATGTTTAGGTAATTCATAGGTCACTGATGAGCGGTTGGTATGATATGCGCTTTACTATTCACTTATGTATATATACTAGACTGCATTGATTTGGTTAACACATCCGTGTGACAAATTGAACTTCTTATATCTTCAACACGGGGTATCCTGTGCCTCGCATAACGAAGTTACTTGTGTGTCATGTACTTAAATAAATACGCATGTACGTGCGTACGTACGTGCGTGCGTGTGAACGTGCGTACGTGCGTGCGTACGCATACGACTCTCCCAGCAGTCACTCAACGTCGAACTATTGTTGAAACAACGTTGAAAACGTTGGTTCAGCGTTGGGTTTTCTTTTTGTGCCTGCAGGACTGCCAATCTGTTGGGCTATATGTACAAAAAAATCTCTGCCATTGCTGTAAAGATCAAGGTCATTGTGTCTATATTTAGAAAAAATCCTTAAACAAGTTTTTTCGCCGTTTTAATGTTTTGCCCACGCTCAGTAGTCATGAACGAGGTGACTTGTATCGCCTGTGATGTAGTTTTTTTGTGTGTGTTTTTGTTTTCTCTTACTGTTGCTATGACTTGTTTTATATGTGTATGGGTCCCATACTTGAACTGTGGGTGCTCGTTTGGGCCGTATCAGTTAGGCGTTTCTAGCGAATACCTGTGGTCCGTCTATTGGGACGGATACAATAGAAAATCAAATGCGCATGAAGGTTCCAGTTATTCTGTTGAGTTGGATTCTGCAAGGGTATTTCACTAATTGTGATGGTTGAGGGACATCACTCTAGTGGGTAAAGCACTTTATACTGTCTTGATATATTCTATATTCTGTCATTCATTCCTTTTTTTCCACAACCGTGTGTACAGCTCCATCATTGGTATATTGTGAAGACATGTTGATGTTGTTCTTCTACTTCTTCTTCTGCTTCTTCTTCTTCTTCTTCTTCTTCATAGTGAGTGTAGGTCCTAAACATGGATTGTGGGTGCTTGTTAGGGCAGCCTAGATTGGGTGGTTTGGGCAGACATCTTCGGTCCGTGTTTTGGACCTTTATAAAATAAAAGCAGGATAATGTGTACTCCAGCTTTTTCTGTATGGTTGGGGTTTTCAGGAATGTTCTTTACAATGTCTTGATGGTATTCCTGCATAAACTGGTCAGGTACGCTTTTGTATGTCATTCCATTCTCCCTTGCACTTTCGCTTTCGTTATCCGAGGGAGATTGGTTCAATGGCATGTAAACTCCTCCCCATCTCTCTCTCTCTCTCTCTCTCTCATGAAAATTCACTGCTTAAAATATTAATTTCTCTCTCTCTCCCTCCCCATCCCCTCTGCATTTGGATGCCGATCTTGACGCCGTATCGACATATTGACACTTGACACTGGAGTGTCCGCGTCAAAGCATGTGTTCTCTCTCTCTTTCTCTCTCTCTCTCTCTCTCTCTCTCTCTCTCTCTCTCTCTCTCTCTGCACGTGGATCATGATACCATTGTCCGTATCGAAGCATGTGTTCTGGTTTGTTCGGGATTTAGTCAAACCTACCCGTTCTGTGACTAATTTAAATATCATAAGTCCCCCGCCATGGAGTGGGGATTATAGGAATGGTCTACGTCCGTCCGTCCGTCCGTCTGTTATTGTCATCATGGCTATGAAACATATGTCATGTCCAATCAATCTGTATTTATTTATTCTCTTCATGTGTCTGTAAGATCTAGATGTAAATAGAGCGTATGTCATGTTAAATATTACGTTAATAAGGCACATGAATATTGAAATTTACGCCCCCCATCAACATTTGCCCAATTCACATGTGACAGATTATATTAACCAAGAATCTGTATTGTCTTATATTTATACTCGCTTATTTCATATGTTTATTCCGTTTCTTGTGTGTCTCTATAGGGGTGGTTCTGTGGTCAACTCTGGGATGGGCAAATGGAAACGCAGCAGTAGAGATGATTTGTACTTGATATGGGTATTTGTGTAGAACAGTGGAGGGTTTCCATTGGCCACTTCCGTTGCTGTATATTCAGCGGATATGCAGATATTGTACTTTGTATTAGCTTTTCACGGTTATTGACTTGCCTAAATAAGCTACTTCAGTACTTCAGATATGTGTGCAACTGCACTCACAACATATTTGAATGTAGCTTTTTTAATTTTCATTTTGCAATAATAATGTGTATTCTTCTACTAAAAGCTGGTGATGTTGAAAATAATCCAGGTCCCGATCCAGAAAATTTGCTGTCCATTATGCATTTGAATATAAGAAGTATTAGAAATAAAATTGATTATATTAAAGATAACCTTATTGACCTTGAAGTTTTATGTTTTTCGGAAAGTCACCTGAGAGTAAATCTTTTTACCGAAACTCGAAATTTTCACCCCCTTAATTTAGATATTTTACTTTATGGTATTACACAGCTACCATTCGAGGAGAACATGATTATTTTCAATGCTGTACATAAACTTCGTTCAGATCTGTTGTATAAGGATCGCAAATAATATGATGGGTAAATTTAGTAAATCGCATGTGCTCAAGGGAACTGGGGGTCTTTAACTACACGGCTGCTCTTACTTTTTTTTTTATTTTATATATATATATATATATATATATATATATATATATATATATATATATATATGAAAATCAAAGTAATGCACGATACAGGCAATTAAATAGACAAATGAATTAGCGCACAAAAATCGGTCGCACCGCAACCGGGACTCGAACCACGGATCTCCTGCATTCCGGGCAGACGTGCTAACCATTACACCACCGCGGCCTTCCGACATTGTACGCCAATTTTAACATTTATAAACCTTTAACGTCATTAGCGCTATTTAGAGACCTTTCATTTACCGCCATAGGCGACCCTATCATTTTCGGTTCTTTTTTAACCTACGGTTTATAAATGTTAAAATTGGCGTACAATGTCGGAAGGCCGCGGTGGTGTAATGGTTAGCACGTCTGCCCGGAATGCAGGAGATCCGTGGTTCGAGTCCCGGTTGCGGTGCGACCGATTTTTGTGCGCTAATTCATTTGTCTATTTAATTGCCTGTATCGTGCATTACTTTGATTTTCATATACTTACTCCGATACAGTAGAACATTTGTAAATCTAATAAATAAATAAATAAATTGAATAAAATGGCCGCCGTCCGTAGGTTAAAAAAGAACCGAAAATGATAGGGTCGCCTATGGCGGTAAATGAAAGGTCTCTAAATAGCGCTAATGACGTTAAAGGTTTATAAATGTTAAAATTGGCGTACAATGTCGGAAGGCCGCGGTGGTGTAATGGTTAGCACGTCTGCCCGGAATGCAGGAGATCCGTGGTTCGAGTCCCGGTTGCGGTGCGACCGATTTTTGTGCGCTAATTCATTTGTCTATTTAATTGCCTGTATCGTGCATTACTTTGATTTTCATATACTTACTCCGATACAGTAGAACATTTGTAAATCTAATAAATAAATAAATAAATTGAATAAAATGGCCGCCGTCCGTAGGTTAAAAAAGAACCGAAAATGATAGGGTCGCCTATGGCGGTAAATGAAAGGTCTCTAAATAGCGCTAATGACGTTAAAGGTTTATAAATGTTAAAATTGGCGTACAATGTCGGAAGGCCGCGGTGGTGTAATGGTTAGCACGTCTGCCCGGAATGCAGGAGATCCGTGGTTCGAGTCCCGGTTGCGGTGCGACCGATTTTTGTGCGCTAATTCATTTGTCTATTTAATTGCCTGTATCGTGCATTACTTTGATTTTCATATACTTACTCCGATACAGTAGAACATTTGTAAATCTAATAAATAAATAAATAAATTGAATAAAATGGCCGCCGTCCGTAGGTTAAAAAAGAACCGAAAATGATAGGGTCGCCTATGGCGGTAAATGAAAGGTCTCTAAATAGCGCTAATGACGTTAAAGGTTTATAAATGTTAAAATTGGCGTACAATGTCGGAAGGCCGCGGTGGTGTAATGGTTAGCACGTCTGCCCGGAATGCAGGAGATCCGTGGTTCGAGTCCCGGTTGCGGTGCGACCGATTTTTGTGCGCTAATTCATTTGTCTATTTAATTGCCTGTATCGTGCATTACTTTGATTTTCATATACTTACTCCGATACAGTAGAACATTTGTAAATCTAATAAATAAATAAATAAATTGAATAAAATGGCCGCCGTCCGTAGGTTAAAAAAGAACCGAAAATGATAGGGTCGCCTATGGCGGTAAATGAAAGGTCTCTAAATAGCGCTAATGACGTTAAAGGTTTATAAATGTTAAAATTGGCGTACAATGTCGGAAGGCCGCGGTGGTGTAATGGTTAGCACGTCTGCCCGGAATGCAGGAGATCCGTGGTTCGAGTCCCGGTTGCGGTGCGACCGATTTTTGTGCGCTAATTCATTTGTCTATTTAATTGCCTGTATCGTGCATTACTTTGATTTTCATATACTTACTCCGATACAGTAGAACATTTGTAAATCTAATAAATAAATAAATAAATTGAATAAAATGGCCGCCGTCCGTAGGTTAAAAAAGAACCGAAAATGATAGGGTCGCCTATGGCGGTAAATGAAAGGTCTCTAAATAGCGCTAATGACGTTAAAGGTTTATAAATGTTAAAATTGGCGTACAATGTCGGAAGGCCGCGGTGGTGTAATGGTTAGCACGTCTGCCCGGAATGCAGGAGATCCGTGGTTCGAGTCCCGGTTGCGGTGCGACCGATTTTTGTGCGCTAATTCATTTGTCTATTTAATTGCCTGTATCGTGCATTACTTTGATTTTCATATACTTACTCCGATACAGTAGAACATTTGTAAATCTAATAAATAAATAAATAAATTGAATAAAATGGCCGCCGTCCGTAGGTTAAAAAAGAACCGAAAATGATAGGGTCGCCTATGGCGGTAAATGAAAGGTCTCTAAATAGCGCTAATGACGTTAAAGGTTTATAAATGTTAAAATTGGCGTACAATGTCGGAAGGCCGCGGTGGTGTAATGGTTAGCACGTCTGCCCGGAATGCAGGAGATCCGTGGTTCGAGTCCCGGTTGCGGTGCGACCGATTTTTGTGCGCTAATTCATTTGTCTATTTAATTGCCTGTATCGTGCATTACTTTGATTTTCATATACTTACTCCGATACAGTAGAACATTTGTAAATCTAATAAATAAATAAATAAATTGAATAAAATGGCCGCCGTCCGTAGGTTAAAAAAGAACCGAAAATGATAGGGTCGCCTATGGCGGTAAATGAAAGGTCTCTAAATAGCGCTAATGACGTTAAAGGTTTATAAATGTTAAAATTGGCGTACAATGTCGGAAGGCCGCGGTGGTGTAATGGTTAGCACGTCTGCCCGGAATGCAGGAGATCCGTGGTTCGAGTCCCGGTTGCGGTGCGACCGATTTTTGTGCGCTAATTCATTTGTCTATTTAATTGCCTGTATCGTGCATTACTTTGATTTTCATATACTTACTCCGATACAGTAGAACATTTGTAAATCTAATAAATAAATAAATAAATTGAATAAAATGGCCGCCGTCCGTAGGTTAAAAAAGAACCGAAAATGATAGGGTCGCCTATGGCGGTAAATGAAAGGTCTCTAAATAGCGCTAATGACGTTAAAGGTTTATAAATGTTAAAATTGGCGTACAATGTCGGAAGGCCGCGGTGGTGTAATGGTTAGCACGTCTGCCCGGAATGCAGGAGATCCGTGGTTCGAGTCCCGGTTGCGGTGCGACCGATTTTTGTGCGCTAATTCATTTGTCTATTTAATTGCCTGTATCGTGCATTACTTTGATTTTCATATACTTACTCCGATACAGTAGAACATTTGTAAATCTAATAAATAAATAAATAAATTGAATAAAATGGCCGCCGTCCGTAGGTTAAAAAAGAACCGAAAATGATAGGGTCGCCTATGGCGGTAAATGAAAGGTCTCTAAATAGCGCTAATGACGTTAAAGGTTTATAAATGTTAAAATTGGCGTACAATGTCGGAAGGCCGCGGTGGTGTAATGGTTAGCACGTCTGCCCGGAATGCAGGAGATCCGTGGTTCGAGTCCCGGTTGCGGTGCGACCGATTTTTGTGCGCTAATTCATTTGTCTATTTAATTGCCTGTATCGTGCATTACTTTGATTTTCATATACTTACTCCGATACAGTAGAACATTTGTAAATCTAATAAATAAATAAATAAATTGAATAAAATGGCCGCCGTCCGTAGGTTAAAAAAGAACCGAAAATGATAGGGTCGCCTATGGCGGTAAATGAAAGGTCTCTAAATAGCGCTAATGACGTTAAAGGTTTATAAATGTTAAAATTGGCGTACAATGTCGGAAGGCCGCGGTGGTGTAATGGTTAGCACGTCTGCCCGGAATGCAGGAGATCCGTGGTTCGAGTCCCGGTTGCGGTGCGACCGATTTTTGTGCGCTAATTCATTTGTCTATTTAATTGCCTGTATCGTGCATTACTTTGATTTTCATATACTTACTCCGATACAGTAGAACATTTGTAAATCTAATAAATAAATAAATAAATTGAATAAAATGGCCGCCGTCCGTAGGTTAAAAAAGAACCGAAAATGATAGGGTCGCCTATGGCGGTAAATGAAAGGTCTCTAAATAGCGCTAATGACGTTAAAGGTTTATAAATGTTAAAATTGGCGTACAATGTCGGAAGGCCGCGGTGGTGTAATGGTTAGCACGTCTGCCCGGAATGCAGGAGATCCGTGGTTCGAGTCCCGGTTGCGGTGCGACCGATTTTTGTGCGCTAATTCATTTGTCTATTTAATTGCCTGTATCGTGCATTACTTTGATTTTCATATACTTACTCCGATACAGTAGAACATTTGTAAATCTAATAAATAAATAAATAAATTGAATAAAATGGCCGCCGTCCGTAGGTTAAAAAAGAACCGAAAATGATAGGGTCGCCTATGGCGGTAAATGAAAGGTCTCTAAATAGCGCTAATGACGTTAAAGGTTTATAAATGTTAAAATTGGCGTACAATGTCGGAAGGCCGCGGTGGTGTAATGGTTAGCACGTCTGCCCGGAATGCAGGAGATCCGTGGTTCGAGTCCCGGTTGCGGTGCGACCGATTTTTGTGCGCTAATTCATTTGTCTATTTAATTGCCTGTATCGTGCATTACTTTGATTTTCATATACTTACTCCGATACAGTAGAACATTTGTAAATCTAATAAATAAATAAATAAATTGAATAAAATGGCCGCCGTCCGTAGGTTAAAAAAGAACCGAAAATGATAGGGTCGCCTATGGCGGTAAATGAAAGGTCTCTAAATAGCGCTAATGACGTTAAAGGTTTATAAATGTTAAAATTGGCGTACAATGTCGGAAGGCCGCGGTGGTGTAATGGTTAGCACGTCTGCCCGGAATGCAGGAGATCCGTGGTTCGAGTCCCGGTTGCGGTGCGACCGATTTTTGTGCGCTAATTCATTTGTCTATTTAATTGCCTGTATCGTGCATTACTTTGATTTTCATATACTTACTCCGATACAGTAGAACATTTGTAAATCTAATAAATAAATAAATAAATTGAATAAAATGGCCGCCGTCCGTAGGTTAAAAAAGAACCGAAAATGATAGGGTCGCCTATGGCGGTAAATGAAAGGTCTCTAAATAGCGCTAATGACGTTAAAGGTTTATAAATGTTAAAATTGGCGTACAATGTCGGAAGGCCGCGGTGGTGTAATGGTTAGCACGTCTGCCCGGAATGCAGGAGATCCGTGGTTCGAGTCCCGGTTGCGGTGCGACCGATTTTTGTGCGCTAATTCATTTGTATATATATATATATATATATATATATATATATATATATATATATATATTTATATGTCTTATATGTATGTGATCTGATTTTAATAATATTTGCTATGTTTCTGTGCTCATGTATCCTGGACGCCGGTTTGTGTTTCGTTTCGGCAAAGCGGAGTACTGGGAACATTAGCGCGTGTATTGGTATATACGACAGGACTCGTGCCAGTGTATGATCTTGTACAGGTGATAAGATTATTCCTGGCACAGGTTTCAAAGCTAAAACACAAAACACGATGCAGGTTTTATCGTTTAGCATCTGCATACATATTTATATGTGTCAAATTGTCATCAGATATGAAAACAAGTTTGTTTTTTTTTTTTCGCTCCTAATTTTGTGGGACTTTTACCCTGTCACCGAGATGAAATGACATCTCGGGCCCTGCCGCTCAGGTAGGCAAATAGGGCTTATATGCATGGACGGTCCGACTCGCACCACTTTTCCTGGGCTTAGAACACTTTTCCTGGGTTTAGCAGTACTCAAGTGCGTAATCATTACATGTACATTAACCCACCAGTGGGCTATATTGACGTCTAACTCATCTCTAGAATTAGCATGTTTTTTGAAAATGTTGATATATATATATGTATGTGTGTATATGTGCATGTATGTGTATGTCTATGCATGTGTATGTGTAAATATATGCTCGTTTGAACAAACTCAGTGAGGTGGTTCTGACGGGCAGCAGCAGTCCGTGTTTGTTGGGCGGAATAGGGGATATATAATGAATATTCCCGCAGATTTCCACTTTTTTCTTTAGAACGTTGGGTTTGGAAGGGTCTTCATTACATGGACTTGCTGACTTGACGGTAATCGATTTTGTTTGGCTGTTATATGGAACCAATCAGTAGACAAAACTAGTGATGTGATCTTTACAAAGTCTGTTACATACACCTTCTCCGTGGTAGTTGCTATATGTATAATACATATGTACCTTTATTATATATGTCATGTTATATTCATGTTATATTTATTGCCATTGCCATCACACATGTTTGTAATATGTCCTTATGGGCTTTTTAGCCTTTGGAAGTATGAAATAAAGATATCCTATCCTATCCTATCCATAAATACATCAAGAATACTGGTAGATTTTCTAATAACCTATGAGATTATGCATCGAATCATGTATGCGTGATGATCTATATCATACCGCTGAATCCCAAACCACAACCATTCTGTAGAGACACACACTTTATTTATTTATTTATTTATTTATCAAATACTGCTAAAGTATAAATGTTAATAATTTATGTGTTTGTCATTGTCGCGTGACTGTAATTTGATGATGTTACTATATGTAGGGGAAGGGTCGTAACTAATGTTGTGAGAACTTGTGACCCAACCCCATTGCATGCATGTTTTGTCATGTTTTAATGCAATAAAATACGTTTAAACTAAACTAATCGATTTTACGTGGTCGCAATCATCGCCCTTACTTCCGTCGCAATTAAGACAAATAATTTGTTCTGTCCGCACGAAGGCCTACCCTTTTGGTTTCATTGGATGGAAGGGCTTGATCATTGCCTCCACCCTTACTTTGAAATGTCATTGCCTCCACTTCTACTTTGAAATGGCATTGCCTCCACTTTTACTTTGAAATGTCATTGCATCTCAATGTTGGTTAAAAGTAAAAACAAATAAAAGCAACGTCTCGGAAATAACATAAATAATGTTGAAGGGGTCGATTACAAACAAACAAAATTAACTTGAGTTTCAGTCGGGTTTCAAAACCAATTGGGGAAGCTGGTTGTTTGCACTTTAAAATCGATGTCAAGTATTTGGGTGGCGACATAATATTTTCAGAATCTGTGCTTCATTTCTGCACTTACACCCTGAGAAAAATGTCCTCAGAAAACCCTAAGATCAGTAGTCGTTTAAAGCAGCAGAAACATCTTATGAAGGGCACTAAAACTCAATTTTTGTCCTAATAGGCTATGACACGTTGATCACATTCAAAGATCGTGAATTAAGCAATTTAACGTTCTGATTACATTGGCGATTAGGCAAGCTGGTACACATGCCTTTGTGCTGATAAGGCGGCCATAGTGGATTTATTTACACGACTGATGACAGGTCATTTTGGAGACGTGGCCTCCTATTTTGTGGAACTTTTACCCGACATTGAGAAGAATTTATTACACCATGCTATTCCGATGGAATGCATTTTGTTACAATATAACACCATAGAGAGTAATCAAGGGATAATTATCAAATTTGTTGTTAGAAATGTATGTTATAAGTATTTGTTAAAATCGCTTCATGTAGTACAAGTACCTATACCATAAGGGAGAAATAAAAAAAATCCCCCAACATTGTCACCATTAAGCTTCCGTAAATGGTTCTTTACAGGTTGAGTTGACGGGGCACTCAGATTTACGGGGTAGAGCTAGGACTGGTCGATCCAGTGTCAGGATAATGTGACTGGATGTGGTATCATGTAATGTGTCTGGGACATGATACTTCAGTGAGGCAGCACTATAAATGTGAGCATTGAGCTCCCTGTCGCAACCAGACACCGTCGTGATATGACTGAAAAATTGTTGAAAGCGACGTTAAACCCGATTTCACACACACACACACACACACACACAGGTTGAGTTGAGAAATAGCGTCACTGAAATCCAAAGCAAGTTTAATGAAACATTAGACGTTGTAGAGTCCTTCACAGACGAATGGTTTCGGTTAGTGACGCCGACTGCTTCTAAAACTACGCCAAATCCAATTACGTCATTGACAACCGGAGTTCAGTCAGAATCATCTTCGGCAGAAGCTACAAGTCAACCGCCAACTTTAGCTGATGGCGTTCATACTCTTAAACCAGAAAGTCCGACAGAAATGTCACAAGCATCAACTTCTGTAACTCAGTCTAGTTTACATGTTGATGACCAAGCAGACCACTCTCCGTCGGTCGCTAGTGAGTCCGCCGTGTCTACGCGAGAGAAAACAATCCATACAATAGTCATAACTACGCCAATCGAACAAGTCACTAAGACTGCATCTTATTCTATCCCCTCCACGCCTGAAGCACGACAAACTACAAGGCTGCGCTCTTCTGCATCTAATCTCCAAGACACGCAGTATATGCCATTGTTCTTGTACGAAAGGTTTGCCTCCCTAAGTCGACAGATTGGGATATTGGAAGAAAGAATTGGATTGTGTACGTGTGTCTTTTTTTTCTTGGGTTTCCTATTTAGTTTTTGCCAACAATTTTTGCGACTTTAAGACGTAGTCATCAATCTTAGCGTCTTGAGCTGGTTAGTTACAGATACCAAACTGGAGTTTTCGAGAGGAATGGGCACATATTTACGGCAGGCAACTCTTTAAGGGGAATGGATACACCTGCAGGGAAGGAAACTCCTGCAAATGTATTTTTTCATCCCATGTCAATAAGGGTCAACTCTTAAAGGAAAATAGATACAAATTCAGTGGGACAGGGCTTATAGAAAAGATAACTGAAAGTCCCGAAAGTTGTCTTCCTTTGAAACCTGGCAGAACATCTGCCAGGTGTTCCCATTTCCCTCAAATAAATAAAAAGTTTTAACCCTTTGTCAACAGATTTCTAACCGCAAAGGAAGAAATGCGCCATATGTATCAAACCACATGCATTAAGACCACCCCTTTATGGTCGGCAACATTCTTTCGTGGAGATTGATCATGAAACCTTTTCTGTGGTCATTTTCTCCCTTCCGCTGATTCAAAAAGGGCGAAAGAATGTGCACTTTACTGGTTAACCGCTTACGCATAAGCCTGCCCAGGAAGTGTGGATAAGTAAACTGACCGGCTCAAAAATGACCTAAATAGTGTCGACTGCGCCGTTAAACCCCAATACAAACAATTAAGACCACCCTTTGGGCCGTTCACATAACAAAAATTTTTCTTTATAAGTGCAACCTATCCGATAACATAACAGGGATGAAATAACGGCGTGGACTCGATAGCATGAAATAACTGAAATGCTGGAGAAAAAGAGAACCAACATTAAGACTCCGTCCCCGACCATCGGGGCTTGAAGAAATAGATTGGGCTGCATGAGGCTTCCACGCAGAGTTGGAACCGACCGCACGTGGGTAATGGAAAACCGCTTAGAGGGGCTAAGCCTGCCCAAGAAAAGGAGTGCAAGTCCATTCATATAGACCCTATTGGTATGCGGGTTTGAAGGGTCATTTCATCTCAGTGTCGGGTAAAAGTCCCACAAAATTGATAGCAACACCGTCAAAATGATCTATATAGTGTTGACGGGGACGTAAAACCCCAAATTAATCAAACAAACAGTTAGTCTCTGGTGCAGTTTGACCAGAGATAGCACATCATATGCTAACCAGTACTCGTACATGTACTTTAAAGTCTTTATATGAAGTAGGCTATATCGAGGCCGAAGGCCGAGGCCAATACAGCTGACCGAGGACCTGTAACTGGGCCAATACGAAATTACTTGATTAATGACAATTTTTATTAATTGACGCAATTAAAAACATGATTTATGACTTTTGAATATTGGTTGACCTTGTGTTATATAGGATAATCAATTAATAAAAGGGTTTTAATAACTTTTTATCTTGAATTTATCTATTAATTTCTAATCAATTTCCACAAAAGATATGTGGACTGCTGTAATTTGAGACAGTTGGACTGTGCTGTTTATAAATATACAATGTTAACTTTTTTCAGGTGAATGCATGGAACCACCTAGAGTTTGAGGAATATTGTGATGAGACAGGTGTGAATTCGCACTATATCCATTTAACAGACTTGAGCAGCGTGATTTGACAAGGCAAGAAAAATAACGAAGAGCACATACACTGGTTAGTCTTAAGAAGCAACATCAGTCTAATGTGGCTCAAGCGCATTTTGAGACCCTGAAATACTGTTCGAGTCCGTGGCATTTCGAGTTAGTGGTACATATAGTTCGAGTCACTTAGGATTAACCCATATATTACAATGGAATATTCAATCTAATGTGTTTGGAGTTGCCCATTTTTAATAATAGGTGTGTCAGGTTTTTTCTTGTGTGTGGCAAATTTACAAAATTGAATGTATTTTAAGCAAACCGTGTATATGTAAAACCAACGGGCCCCGGCGCGAGGTCGCTTTTGGCCCCAGGGCTATAATTTGAACAATCTTGGTAGAGATCCACTAGATGAAGCTTCATACCAAATATCGAAGACATGGGCCTTATGATTTCAGACAAGAAGATTTTTAAACGTTTTCCCTATATAAGCCTATGCAAAACCAGTGGGCCCCGGCGTGGGGGGCATTTTTGGCCCCAGGGCTATAATTTGAATAATCTAGGTAGAGGTCCACTAGATGAAGCTTCTTACCAAATATCAAAAACCTGGGCCTTCTGGTTTCAGAGAAGAAGATTTTAAAGGTTTTCCATATATAAGCATATGTAAAACCAACGGGCCCTGGCGCGGGGTCGTTTTGGCCCCAGGGCTATAATTTGAACAATCTTGGTAGAGGTCCATTAGATGAAGCTTCATCCCAAATATCAAAGACCTGACTGAGCCTTCTGGATTCAAACAAGAAGATTTTTATATGTTTTCCCTATATCAGCCTATATAAAACCAGTGAGCCCCGGGGCGGGGCCTTTTGCGCGTCAGGGCTATAATTTGAACAATCTTGGTAAAGGTCCACTAGATTCAGCTGCATACCAAATATCAAAAACCTGGGCCTTCTGGTTTCAGAGAAGAAGATTTTAAAGGTTTTCCATATATAAGCATATGTTAAACCAACGGGCCCCGGCGCGGGGTCGTTTTGGCCCCATGGCTATAACTTGAACAATCTTGGTAGAGGTCCACTAGATGAAGCTTCATACCAAATATCAAAGACCTGGGCCTTCTGGCTTCAGACAAGAAGATTTTTAAAGGTTTTCCCTATATAAGCCTATGTAAAACCAGTGGGTCCAGGCGCGGGGGCATTTTTGACCCCAGGGCTATAATATGAACAATCTTGGTAGAGATCCACTAGATGAAGTTTCATACCAAATATCAAACACCTAGGCCTTCTGGTTTCAGAGAAGAATATTTTTTTCTTATTTTCCCCCTTTTTGTTGCCATGGCAACCAGAATTTTGCATGGAATTGAATAACTTTGAGAGAGTACCACATTTCTACTAAGTTTGGTCAGAATCTGTTCAGTGGTTTAGGTGGAGATGGTGTTTAAAGAAACTGTGAACGGACGGACCGACGGACGACGACGACAACAACGGACGGTGGACGATCACAATAGCTCACCCTGAGCCTTTGGCTCAGGAGAGCTAAAAACAACATTTCCCATATAAAAGAAAACAAAAACAACATTTCCCAACATTTTGTTTGACTAAATAATTAGTTTGAGAAGGCTATGTTTGAGAAAGTCAGATGTAAAGGTATGTTATGTGTACATTCATATGCATTACAATCGCCGCTAGGAGTGCGGTTTCACACAAATTGCATTTTCAAGAAAGAAGTAAAAGACATGATCAGATAACTGTTTTCTTTTTTGTGTCGTCTTCTGCTTCTTCTAAAAAATATTTCTAACGTACTTTGCATATAGGTAATGAGTGTGGATCCTTATCAGTCTACTGTCGGACCCCGCTCATTCGGGCTTGTAAAAATAAATGGGCTGCATGATGCTTCCACGCAGAGCTGAATCCGACCGCACACGAGAATTGGTAAACCGCTTAGAGGATCTAAGCCTGCCCAGGCAAAGCGGTGCTTATAAACCCTATCGGTTTCAACGTCATCAAAATGAGCTAGCTTTACAGTGTTGACGGGAACGTTAAACATCAAATCAAACAAACAAATCAGTCTTCTGTATGAGACTCCTCCTAGAGTTGCTGTCAGACGTGGTCCATACCGTTTTCATTAATCACGTTTTCAAGAAACCAGCAAACAACAAGGCAGACAACAGTTGTTATGATTGGTGTCTTAAAAGGCTTCTTTCTCGAAAGCTGGTTACGCTACTCGCCTTGTAAACCAGGGATCGCAGGATGGATTCCGGGCTTCTCCAGACTTTCGGATGAGTCTTTAAAACCAAGGTTCCGTCTCCGTATGACCTTAGCTGTTGGTGGGACGTAAAATTCAAACACTCACTGACTCTTTCTCGAAAGCATGTCGTATAATTTTGACCTCTTACAACCTACTTTTCTGATGTTAGTAATCAATTAATTTCGAAATGGCCCAGTTACAGGTCGGATGTCTGCTGTATTTGCCCGAGGCAGAACAGTTACTGTGGCCGAGTTGCAGGTCCGATGCCTGCTGTATTGGCAATTAAACTGACCGATGGCCTATGACTGTTCTGCCTCGGACCAATACAGCAGACATCGGACCTGTAACTGGTCCTTGATTAATCCCAATTTTATAATCTGACACCATTGAAAAACACAGGTATTGATTTTTGACCTCAACCGTATATCAACTTACCGGAGATCATTTGACCTCCGGTCAATATTGGTTGACCTGGTGTTAATACGGATGTTTGTTGGAGCACGCTCAAACCAGTTCCCAGTTGAACAGA
The DNA here is from genome assembly GCA_963580285.1 of Lucinisca nassula. Lineage (NCBI taxonomy): Eukaryota > Metazoa > Mollusca > Bivalvia > Lucinida > Lucinidae > Lucinisca > Lucinisca nassula. The sequence goes on from OY757010.1 coordinate 55,439,486, forward strand.
AATGTGAAAAATTATCAGATATTTTTACCTGAAAAAGGTCTTCTTTTTTAGCTCACCGTCTTGTAGTGACGAGGTGAGCTTTTGGGATCACTTTTCGTCCGTTGTCCGTCGTCGTCCATGCTTCCATAAACGATTTCTTTAACCGACATCTCCTTCCAAACCACTGATCAGATTTTGACCAAACTTCACAGAAATGATCCTTAGGTGGTCCCCTTTCTAAGTTGTTCAAATGGTTCCGGTCCGCTGCCCATCACGGTCACAGGAGCCAAAAATTTTTTTTATGAAAACTTAAACAATCTTCTTCTCTGAAACCACAAGGCCAGGCAATATTTGGTGTGTAGCTTCGCCAAAAATGCCCCCGCTGCTGGGCACTTTGGTTTTACATAGACTTACATAGGGAAAACCTTTAAAAATCTTCTTGTCTTAAACCAGAAGCAAGGGTATTTGATATTTGGTATGAAGCTTCGTCTTATGGACCTCTATCAAGATTGTTCAAATTATAGCCCTGGGGCCAAAATGCCCCCATCCTGGACCCTTTTGTTTTACATTGACTTATATAGGGAAAATCTTCTTGTCTGAAACCAGAAGGCTCAGGTGTTTGATATTTGGTATGAAGGTTCGTCTTAGGGACCTCTATCAAGATTGTTCAAATTATATCCCTCGCCCCGGAGCCCTTTGGTTTTACATTGAATTATATAGGAAATATCTTCTCCTCTGAAACCGCAAGGCCCATGTCTTCAATATTTGGTGTGCAGCTTCATCTCTCGGACCTCTTCCAAGATTGTTCAAATTATAGCCCTGGGGCTAAAAAATGCCCCCGCTCCGGGGCCCTTTGGTTTTACATAGACTTACAGAGGGAAAACATTTAAAAATCTTCTTGTCTGAAACCAGAAGGCTCATGTGTTTGATATTTGGTATGAAGGTTCGTGTTATGGACCTCTATCAAGACTCTTCAAATTATAGCCTTGAGGCCAAAATGCCTCCGCCACGGGGCCCTTTGGTTTTACATTGACTTATATAGGAAAAAAAATCTTCTTGTCCGAAACCACAAGTCCAAGTCTTTGATATTTGAGTTGACGCTTCATCTAATGGATCACTATCAAGATTGTTCAAATTAGAGCCCTGGGACCAAAAATGCCCCCGCCCCGGCGCCCTTTGGTTTTCCATTGACTTATATAGGGAAACCTTTAAAAATCTTCTTGTCGGAAACCGCAAGGCCCATGTCTTCAATATTTAGTGTGCAGCTCCATTTAGTGGACCTCTACCAAAATTGTTCAAATTATAGCCCTGCGGCCAAAAATCCCCCTGGTCCGGGGCCTTTTGGTTTTAACATCGACTTACATAGGGAACACTTTTAAAAATATTCTTGTTTGAAACCAGAAGGCTCAGGAATTTGCTATTTGGTATGACGGTTCTTCTTATGGACCTCTATCAAGATTGTTCAAATTATAGCCCTGGTACCAAAAAAGACCCCGCCCCGGAAAAAACTTACAAAATCTTCTTGACAATGTCCGAAACCACAAGTCCGAGATCTTTGATATTTGGATTGAAGCTTCATCGTATAGACCTCTATCAAGATTGTTCAAATTAGAGCACTGGGACAAAAAATGACCCCGACCCATGGCCCTTTGGTTTAACATTGACTTATACAAGGAAAAACTTTAAAAATCTTCTTGTCCGGTATTTGATATTTGGAATGAAGGTTCGTCTTGTGGACCTCTATGAAGATTGTTCAAATTAAAGCCATGGGGCCAAAAATGCCCCTGCCCCGGAGCACTTTGGTTTAACATAGACTTATATAGGAAATATTTTCTCCTCTGAAACCGCAAGGCCCAGATGTTTGATATTCGGTGTGTAGCTTCATCTAGTGAACCTCTACCAAGATTGTTCAAATTATAGCCCTTGGGCAAAAAATGCACCGGCTTCGGGCCCTTTTATTTTCCATTGACTTATCTAGGAAAATATCCTTAAAAATCTTCTCTGAAACCGCAAGGTCTTTGATATTTGGTGTGTAGCTTCATCGTGTGAACCTCTATCAAGATTATTCAAATTATAGCCCTGGGCCAAAATTGCCCCCGCCCCGGGGTCTTTTGGTTTTACATTGACTGATATAGGAAAAATCTTAAAAAAATCTTCTCCTCTGAAACGGCAAGGCCAAGGTCTTTGATATTTCGTGTGCAGCTTCATCTAGTGAACCTCTTCCAAGATTGTTCAAATTATAGCCCTTTGGTTTTAAATTGACTTATGCAGGGAAAACTTTAAAACTCTTCTTGTCCGGTATTTGATATTTGGTATGAAGGTTCGTCTTGTGGACCTCTATGAAGATTGTTCAAATTTTAGCCCTGGGGCCAAAAATGCCCCCGGCTCGGGGCCCTTTGGTTTTACATAGACTTATATAGGAAATATATTCTGCTCTGAAACCAGGTCTTCAATGGTTGGTGTGTAGCTTCATCTAGTTGACCTCTACCAAGATCGTTCAAATTATAGCCCTGGGGCAAAAATGCCCCTCCTCCTGAGCCCTTTGGTTTTACATAGACTTACATGTACATAGGGAAAACCTTTAAAAATCTTGTCTGAAACCAGAAGGCTAAGGTTTTTGATATTTGGTATGAAGCTTCGTCTTATGGGTCTCTACCGAGATTGTTCAAGTTATAGCCCTGTGGCCAAAAATGCCCCCGCCCCGGGGCCCTTTGGTTTTACATTGACTTATATAGGGAAACCTTTCAAAAATGTTCTGATCGGAAACCGCAAGGCCCATGTCTTCAATATTTGGTGTGCAGCTTTATTTAGTGGACCTCTACCAAAATTGTTCAAATAATAGCCCTGCGGCAAAAAATGTCACTGGTTCGTCTTATGGACCTCTATCAAGATTGTTCGAATTATAGCCCTTTGATTTTACATTGACTTATACAGGGAAAACATTTAAAAATCTTCTTGTCTGAAATCAGAAGGCTCAGGCGTTTGATATTTGGTATGAAGGGTCGTCTTATAGACCTCTATCAAGATTGTTCAAATTATTTCCCTTGGGCGAAAAATGCACCCGCCCCGGGGCCCTTTGTTCAAATTATTGTAAACCAAGAGGATACACAAAACATGAGATGAAATACAATGGTATATATATTTTATTGCGCTCTGAAACATAACAATATGATTTATATACGCTGGAAAACGTAAATAACAATTCTTCACACAAGAAAAGGCTACACGACGCCACATGCAGGCTGTTTTGCAGTTTCGATATTACGTGATAAGAATATCAAAGATGATAAAATGGGTTGTTTCATGTTTCATGATGAAGATCTGTTTTATGTCTCTTACAAAACGATATTTATGAACTTATAAACATTTATATACGTAAGGTACGAGAAAATGTCAATATGCTTTTTGGAAATCATTTTTTCGTATAAAAGGACACGGTTTTTATCCTTCTTTGTTTTGTTGTTCAAAACTAAATGAAAGGGCTCCCAGGAGTAATCTTATCTAGGACCGTACTGTTTGCAATAATGCCTTTAAAAGTAACCAACAGTCAACAAAGTCGGGTTGGTTGGTCGCGTATCTTACGTCACCGGAGCCTCTGGCTGAATTTTTGTCCTTACAGCAGGTAAGGCCGATAATCTGAGAATATTTGTTATGACTTCTGTTTCTTTAATTGTATTCATTTTCCTTTGTCCCTCCCGTCTTACTATCTCTTCTATCTTTTTATTCCCCCGTAGGAGGGCATATAGTTTTTGCACTGTCCGTTTGTTTGTGGGTTTGTGGGTTAGTCCGCACATTTTTGTGATGCAAACTACTTCCCCATTTCTCAACCGATTAAGCTGAAACTTTGCACATGCATTCCTTGTGAGGTGCAGGGTTGCCTAACACAATTTTTACGGGTCCTCAAATTGGCTCCCACGGGGGTTATTGTTCACCTATAGTGACGGCTCTTGTTTCTCCCTCATTTTGAGAGACGACACAAAATGACCCACAATGGGTTGATGTGTTGTTAAATCTTAACACAATCAACCAGACAACAAAGCACATTACGAAAACACGCCTATACAAATACATTGTAAATTTTACCGCTAAAAATCGAAAGTTTTACGATGAAAAATCGCAATATGTTTCGTATTTATGCTCAAAATATAGATTGTGAGTACATGTAAACCGCCTCATTGAGGCGGTTCTTACGAGTACCCACAATCTATATTTTAAACTCTGATGTATTCGAAATTTGGCGAAATCGGAACTATTGACCATTAAGTTATATACGAAAACACGCCAATCCAAAACACTTTAAATTTTACCGCCGAAAAAATGACAATTTTCAGATGAAAATTTGTGATTTTTTCCTTATTTCTGCTCAATATAGATGAGGCGGTTCTGACGGGTACTCACAATCTATATTTTGAGCAGAAATAAGAAAAATAAGGTTTAAGTCTGTAAACCCAGATTTAACGATATAAAAGAGGGGATCAATGGGTTCAAAAATATATAGGCAATGTTTTCGTGATGCTGACGATAATTGTCGTGACTGGCATTTTTAGGTAAAAAATTCCCTCCAATAAAGTTGCATTTCCCTTAAGAACAAGAAGACCAAGATGGTCCTTAATGCTCACCTGTGCTTAACAGTAGGTCAAGGCCACTCAGTGTCTATAACATACATTGGCTTTAGCTATCAACGGAAATAACTCAATGTAATACTATCAGACTCTTGTGTGAGTTTTCAAACTGTCTCGAAATCAAGCTTTTTAAAGCATAATATAATGTTCCCTTCATATCCAATCAAAACTGAGGGAGGGTTACTCCTAAAGGCTTTTTAACAGTCTAGGAACATGTAAAGCGAAGTAAGCAAAAATGGATTAGATCATCAATCTATGGACTTCTGGCATTCAACAGGTTGAGAACAGCATGTAGAGATATTACTAGTCAAAGGTGCTTATGAAGGAAAGAAATAATGGAAGGATAGACTGATGGAAAGATAGATAATTAGATGACCAGCAACTATTCTTTAGCCAAATTACAAAACCCCTTGTCACTGTCCGCCTTCTGATCAAAACAACTGAAGTCATGCTCATAAAAAGATGGATAATAAGGTAAATCAGCATCAAATGTCACATAATGATCAGGCATTTTAATAAAGCCAGTTTTTTTTTTAACAAGTACAATGTTCTGTCCATGTCCATCTTTCATGCAAGTTTCAGGATGATCCACTCAAATATAATAGTAGGGCAAAACTAGGCACTTTCAGCAACAAGACTAATAGGCCGACCTAGCAATTTTTCAAACTCATCCCAGCTTTTATCCTCATCCTACGTATATGTAAGTTTCATGGAGATCTGATCAAATCTGAAAATACGAGTTTTCTGCAATAAAGTGGACATAACTCTATGAGTAATAGCCAAGGTTGAATAAGCCAGTTTTTGAACTTATCCAATCTTTCATCCCCAACATACCTTTGTAAGTATCAGAAAAGTGCTGATCAACAGTGAAGGGGTTATGCTGATGATAAGGTCGAAAATAGGCATGAGCATTTACCCTGTTGAATATCTTGTTTAGCCACACCCCTTTCTGACTATCCACCAATCAAATGACTTGATTTAGTGTTTCAGTTTAATTCACAAACTGCATGACAAACAGTGTAGATCCTGTATAGACTGCCTTTTCAGACGCCATCTGATCTGGATCTACACTGTTTGCAAAAGTTGGAGTTGTCTTGCTCAGCAGGACAGAGGTTACTAGATTGGCCTTTCTAGATTTCAAACTCGTCACAGCTTGCATTCCCAGTCTACTTATATGTATTATTCAGTGAAATCAAATATGTATAATTCTGACCCTTTTGAACCCCATTTTTATATAGTAAAACTGGGATTTACAGGGGTAAACTTTATTTTTTCTTATTTCTGCTCTACAAAGTAGATGTGGGTACTCGATAGAACCGCCTCGACGAGGCGGTTCTAACTTGTTCCCACAATCTATATTTTGAGAAAAATAAGAAAAATATCACAATTTTTCATCTTAAAACATTCGTTTGTTCTGGCGGTAAACTTTACAATGTATTTGTATAGGCGTGTTTTCGTAATGCATACAGTATGTAAACTATAAAATAGAAATAGATGAAGAACACATCTTGAAAAGTCCACTATTTTATAATAAAAATATTACAATAGACAGAAATTACATCTTTTATAAGAGTTTGTATAATAAAGGTATCAGATTTGTCAATGACTTGGTGAATGAAAACGGGAAGCTATATAGTTATCAAGAAATCAGGACGCTTTTAGGAATTCCTATTAACTTTCTGGAGTATCATGGAATTATAGATTCTCAAAAATCCTATTTAACAAGTTTGAAAATTATACTTAGAAGAAAACTTGAAACCCCTTTCATACCAAGTCATATAAAAGCCCCCGCCCATAGGGGCTTGAAGAAATATATGGGCTGCATGATGCTTCCACGCAGAGCTGAATCCGGCCCGCACACTAGTACTGGTAAACCGCTTAGAGGATCTAAGCCTGTCCAGGAACCGCGGTGCGAGGCGGACCGTCCATGCTAATAAACCCTATTGGTTTCATTGGGCGACAGGGCTTGAGATGTCATTTCATCTCAATGTCGGGTAAAAGTCCCACAAAATTGGAAGCAACGTCTCCAAAATGACCTTTACAGTGTTGACGGGGACGTTAAACCTCAAATCAAACAAACAAAAGACCAAGTCATATACAAATCTTCTTACAACAAAAATCTGGAGCAAAAGCGATGTATAACACTCTGAATAAAAACAATGAACAACCTACAGGCAAAAAATCATGGAATGAGAAGTTTAAGTTTACAGATCCAGAATGGAAAAAAATCTACAATTACCCATTTAGTATAATAAAATACCCAGCTTTACAATGGTTTCAGGTAAGCATCAATCATAATATTTTGGTAACAAGCACTCTTTTGGTTAAAATGAAAATGAAAAATGATTCTCAATGTTATTTCTGCCAGTCTCAGGATGAAACTATAAATCATCTTTTTTGGACTTGTGAAAAAATTCAGACATTTATTTGCAATTTGTTAGAATGGTTGAAAAATAATGGTATCGAATGTAAAATAACGGAAGATTTTTTTGTTTTCGGTCTCGACAGAAAGAATGTTATACCAAAGCCACTAAGCATAATTATTCTATATGCCAAATACTATATATATACTACCTGTTGTAATCAGCGACAATTGTTTCTTGGTGTATTTAAGAAGAAATTGTTTTTATTGTACGAAATACTTATGGACATTTCTCTTTCAAACAATGAATTAACAGAATTCCAAAACGACTGGTACTCATATCAAGCATTAATAAATGATATAAGCTAAGAATATAAACAAGAATATGCATCAACACATAAGGTCATAACCTGAGCACTTGAGAGATAACTATTCAAATTAAAGGAGTGAAATAAATAAAATCAAGTGTCTCAACAAATTGGAATTAGTGCTTAACCAATTCTGTACCGGAAACCCCAAAACAGGTGATAGCCGAACAGTGCAGGTCCAGATAAGACGCCGCAGAACACGACGCCTGATCGGGGTCTCCACCGTTTTGGAATATATTTCAACCATTTGCCTAATAAACGTTGGAAGAAAATGTAGCCTGACACCCCTACCCACCCACCACATCCCCTGAGTTGACCCAGGTAATAGTACAATGAACAGAAACTTAGATACAGTTAAAGACTTCATACAAATCTATGCCAGGACAGACTTTGGAGCAAGGAAAAATATAGTCACATCTTTTTTTTTTTTTTTTTGTTTCTATCTTATTGCAGAACACTAAATAATGTATATGCTAAATTTTAAGTTATGCGAGAAAGACAATGGGGAGAAAGGAGCACCCTCTAAAAACTATTAGCCAGAACATTTCAATCTCTTTTTAATTATGACAGGATCCAGACTGTCAGGGAGAATGCGGTGATCGAAGGGGTGCTCATTCTGTATGAAAAAGGAAGTAAAAGTCTGGAATAAACACTTCTGAAATTGCCTGGCTTTCAGAAGTGAAATGTAACAGGCATTATACTGAATAAATTGAACAAGAACAACAAAAAAAAAAACAGTATGTAATACTGGTACACTTCATGGCAGGTTTACAAATGTCAAACATTGTGTACTGCAATGCATTTTCTTAAAGTTTTGAAAATGCTTCCGAGAGCTTTTGTCTATTTCTGGCTACCCAGTCGCTGAATGAGAGCGTATTCGGATTGATTTTCAGGGTGTGTTCGATTTGATACCGCTGATCTTTGCGCACGAAATATTCGAACATGTTCCCAAAATCGATCGACCATGGATGACCCAGTTTCTTGTAGTCGTTAACTGTTATCTGAAAATTAAAGAAAAAACATATAGTACGTACACGTGCTGTAGTCCGAGGATAAGTAGAAAGTGACGACAAAGAACAATCACCATAGGTAGATAATTTATAAGTGTGTGTGTGTGTGTGTGTGTGTGTGTGTGTGTGTGTGTGTGTGTGAATATAAGGATCAACCATGGTTTTTCATGCATTAACATTCGCCGGGTCCCGAGGAAGCTGTTTAAACATGAGGCCGACAGGCCGAATGTTCAAATATCTTCCGAGGGATCCGGCAAATGTTAATGCATGAAATAACCATGGATGATCGTTGTTATTGCATAACTTACGATTCCGACAGCAGATTTTGACGAAAACGCCCAAAAACTCCATATAAACTCAATCTATACTTTTGAAATGCGACCGGCGAACCAACATGGCGGCCATTTCAGAATGACGTTGTTACGCAGTAACCATCTGACGTCATCATAGAACCATAAAACGCTACGTTCAGGGCGATAACGTTACGCCGCTCAACGTAACGTAAAAAAGCAAGGCCCGTCTTGTGATATCAAAAGCTCAAAATCCATGTTCAAACGGCACGCGAATGTCATGATTTGAACATGGTTTTTGTTGTTTGAGCACGGCTTTCGGTCCATTTGACAATGGCTTCAAACAGCCATGCGCATAGGTATTTATGCAAGAATTCGGGTTTAACGTCGCTTTCAACAATTTTTCAGTCATATCACGACGGTGTCTGGTTGCGAAAGGGAGCTCAATGCTCACTTTTATAGTGCTGCCTCACTAAAGTATCATGTCCCAGATACATTACATGATACCACCGTCACATTATCCTGACACTGGGTCGACCAGTCCCAGCTCTACCCCGTAAACCTGAGTGCCAAGCGAGGAGCAGCTAGTACCAATTTAAACGACTTTGGTATGTCGCGGCCCGGGATCAAACCCGTGACCTCCCGTTCCCCGGAGGGGACACTCTACCAACTAAGCTATCGGGGCCGGTATTTATAAATGAGACGCCAAGTTCTGGACTCGGGTTTTTCCTACCCCTGATTAACGATCAGCTCGAAATGAGCGAAATAATATTGAAAGCGGCGTAATACTCAACCCACCCCCCCCCCCCACGCCACCAAAAAAGAAGAAGAAAAAACATATAATTTGCAAACATGTACCTAAATATAATCTTGAAAATGCCGTAAAACAAACAAAAAATACAAATCAAATATATCACAACCGTCAAAATCACCACATAAACAGAAGTAATACACTCATTTTTGTACGGACCTCCGTTGCCAAGTGGTTAAGAACGATTATTATTAATCATTAGGTCTCCCATTGCTGTGAATCGAGTCTAGCTGGGTTTACATGTGAGGTGCCAAGTTCTGAAACGGATGCTCAGGCGGTTTTTATCCAGGCACTCCGGTTTTTTGCCTTCTATGATTAAAGATTGGCTCGATGTAAGCGAAATCATCTTGAGAAGCCGTAAAAACAGCAAAAATATATAAACCATTATTTAATATTATAACCAACATAAGTTTGCAAGACGGATTTTCATTACTGGGAAATTTGAAAAGGCATCGATGATGGCAAAGTTTAAGTCTTCTTGAGGGAAACTGCTAATAAACGAACATGATACACACACATATATAAACGTTATGCTGTTGGTTGATAAAAACTATACATATGTAACTGTCAATATAGTGTACATCAACACTGTTCTACCGTGTAGTAGGAAGATAGACATCATGTTGACCTGTCCATGTTATGGACATCAATCTAAACTCCACTTTATAAAGAAAATAGTGGGATTTACGGGGAATATATTATTTTGTTCATTTTTGCTCAAAAACATGTTTTGACTGGATATAAGAAAAAAAAAATAAAGTAAAAATATAAAGCTGATCGTTCGATAGGTTAGAAAGACGCCATTTTAGTTCACGGATGTGTTATCGTTAAGAACTTCACAAGATAATTTAGGAATTTGGGTAAAACAACGGGGCATGAGTTTCCGATCTATTTCACATTTTAGAACCCAGCACAGAGAAAACAATTCTGTCTTCCCTCAATACATAAAAAATTTAGGGTGCTTTCAGATTCGACGGGGAGAGAAAACATTTTATGAGTTGTCTTCCTCCTAATAAATTAATGGAAGAGGCTATTTGCAGTTAACTGTAAATTGCCAAAATACGTTAAAATAACAGCAAATAGCAAAAAAAAAAAACCGTTAAAATGGCTATTTGCAGTCAACTGAATATAGCCAAAAAAATATCTAAAAACAAACAACAACAAAAAACGTTAAAATGGCTATTAACAGTCAATCTATATTCCTGCAATTTTTACATGTGTTCCTATCGAGGATTCAGATCAGATCAGGATGCAGTCTATTCATAGTCTTTGTTAAGCGCTTTTTAGAGTTAAAGACACAATCGTGGATTCTTTTGGACGACCATCAAAAATGATCCGAGTATTCGCTTGGTGCACATGTGAAGTGCAGGAGTGATTGTTCAAAAAATTTATAATAAAGGAAATGAATGGGGAAAGATTTCTAACTCGGAATCTTAAGAAGTTTTGTAGGAAATGGGAAAATTTGTAACAACAGTGCAAACGAATATTAAGTTTTTTTGGTTGTGTTTTTTTTTTTTTTTTTTAAGTTTCATGCACAAGTAAAATAACTTTATCTGAAGATAACAAAACAGTTTAGTCTTATTTGTTACGAGGCTGGTATTATTATATACATTTACAACGGCTTAATTCGACAAACTAAACTGTTCATGGAATCTTTTCTACGGTCATTTTCTCCATTCCAATGATACAAGAAGGACAGATGTCAGTTTCTGGCGAATACTGGATAACCACTTACTTGCGTAAGCCTGCCCAGGAAAAGTTGGGATTTATAAACTGACCGGCTCAATATAATATAAATACTGTTGACTAGGCCGATAATACTCTAATACAAATAAACAATACAGTCATTCTGATTTAATTTCAAAATTCAATATTGGACTTAAATCTCTTCTGCAGCAAGGTCTATCGGAACCCAAATTTTATGGTGACTTAGTATATAAATTCATAAAAATATATAACCGCAATGACTTCAGCACCCAATTTCGTAAAATCATTCTTCGATATAAAAAGATTGGGTACAACATAAATATTATACGATAGACTGCATGCATGGTAGTTAACGCAATCACGGTTGACAACTTTGCTTGCCTCTTTAATTGCACGCCGGTGGGTCAGGCCTCAGATTCTATGACGGTTCCAACGTAAATAAAAATAAAAAATAAAGGCTTATGTTGGTTGGTATCTGATGCTCTGTCTCTGGTTGGGCCCATTGGAGTCTAACTGTTTTTTTTTTGTGTGTGTTTTTTTTTTTGCTCCAGCATTTCAGTGGTTTCTTGCTGTCGAGTCCTCACCGTTGATTCATCTCTGTGGTTGTTTGATTTTTGTGTTCACGGAGATACTGCACTGATGAGTTATGAGGCCTTCATGTGGACTGAACAAATTATTTGTCTTAATCGCGACGTAAGGGCGAGGATGGTGGCCACGTAAAATCGATTTAAGCTCCCCCCCCCACCCAGTGGAATTCGTTTCCGCTGACCGTTCCAAGGCGGTTCTTCTGTCGCGGTTAATTTTTGTTATGGTTTGTCTTTGGGTGTTTGTTTTATTTTGGATAGCCTATTGGCCATTTTGTGGGAAAGTAACTGTCCTTTTGGCTTTCCGCTGTTGATGTTTCCATTAGGGTCTGTTGTTTCATGTTTGTGTTTCTTTCCCTTTGGTGTCTCTGATTGGAGCTGTGGGTTACTTCTATCGATTCCTTGACATTGCCTCCACTTCTATTTTTTAAAATATGAAGTGACGAGAGATAATCACACTTTTCATCCTTTAGACTTGCAGGTATAGATTACAACTGGCATTGTGTACAGGATACCTGTTGACCAGACCTACCTCGTGCAAGGTAAACTATGTTTAAGAAGTCACCACGGCATTTGATACAATATGGTGCTCGGTATGAACCTTACAGTGCGCGATACGTATGGAGGCAAAAAGTAAAGTCAATTTTATACAGTTGACTCGTTATCTCAAACCTTGAAATCTTATACTATTGTTTAAGTTAAACTAGATCATAGAAAATGTTGCGTTAGGTTTGATATACATACCATGTACGTTTTGGTGGAACTCAATTTATCTCAAACTAACTAATTCAAACCAATGGCTGTTTTTTTTCTTGGCCGTCCTACAGAAACCAATTGTCTTTGACACTCTTAAAAGCGTACAACGAAGACTATGAATGATCTGAGTCTTCGATTGGCGCACATTTAAATTGCTGGTATATAGAATGACTGTCAATAATCAGCTTAAAGTTTCTGCTTATTTACAATTGACTGCCAATAGACATTTTAACCTTTTTTGGCTGCTTGACTGCAGATAGCCACTCAGTATATGAATACTGAAACTTGAAGTTGGATAACGGAACAACCCCTGACCGTTAACCTTTTAACCGTTATGGCACAGTTCAGATTTATCCATTTTAGGCATGTTTTAAACATCTATAAGCTTAAACTTACCGGTTTATCTTTGAAATACATTGGTTTTAAATACTGACTAAGGTAATGCGCCATCTCACTAATAGTAATCTTTGACCCACAGAGGCTGAGTGTTTTATGCTGTCCAGTATCCTGGCTATGATTTAGAAACACTTTCCTAGCCACTTCGCCAATGTCCTCCACGCTGATAAGGTCTAATGGCATCTGACCCATAGGAATTTCTGTAAAACGAAAAGAATATATGAAAGGAAATATTGTCGTTCATGTTGTCGTTCTGAAAGTCCGAAGGTAAGTGGTCGGCTACAAACTCCTCCCCGCAACAAGATAAAAATGAAAGAAGGGGAAATGGAGCTAATGGTCGTCTGATCAGATAAAATACATTTGCAATACTTGCTCGACAACAATAATGACTGAGTACACATACGTCGTAAAAGTATTCGGACACCTCAACTCCTCAATGAACTTGTTCTAAAAGTTTTACTACTTGTCGTTGTCTCTAAAAGTAGAAGCCCGAGGGGCAAGCAGTGAAAACCAAAAGGATCACCTGGGTCTGCACTGTATTATCAGGTATGTCTGTCCAAATATACATGTATACCATCATGATATCACGTCCGTATAATGAACACCCCTCTAAACCCCATTTTATATGGAGAAAACTGGGGTTTACGGGGAAACCAGTTTTGTTGTTTGTGCTCCAAGACATAGGTTATGTGGACTAGTCAAAACGCCTCAATGAAAGCTGGTCTAACAAGCACCCAAAACCTGTTTGAAGTATATATCAGAAAACAATCACAAATCATCAGAAGGATGTATTACCATAATGTGGTAAATAAGGTAACAGGGAAGTGTATCCATTTGTCATACAGAACTTACCAATCTATTAAAAAGAGGATCTAAGCCTGCCCATGCAAAGCGCTGTGAGTCGGATCGCCCATGTTTATAAACCCTATTTGTTTCATTGGACGACAAGACTTGAGATGTCATTTCAAAAATTGGAAGTACTACACAATTGGAAGCAGCGTCTCCAAACTGACCTATATAGTATTGAAGGGGACGATAAATCTCAAATCAAACAAACAAACAAACTCACATTTGTTCCAATTACCCGTCAGCCGTGATATACAACAACTATCAATAAACTACAGTGGGCTTCCGCTATAACGATCACCTAAAATTAAGACAAATTATGCTGTAAAAAGCTTAAATTATGCTGTAAAAAGCTTATTACGAAGGATGTAGTTATCCTTTCTTTGTGTTTTCTGCACACAGTGTCCACTCTGGGTGGGGACCACCTTTGGGACTGTTCAAAAATGGTCTTAAGACCACTTTTGAACAATTCCAAAGGTGTTCTGAATATAGGTATTTTACTGTATTCAGCGAAAAAGCCTCTCTGAAGCTAAGCAGTTGTTGCGGTTTTACGACCCCATCAACATTATTGTGGTCATTTTGGATACGTTGATTCGCCTTTATGGGTCTTTAACCAGACACCGAGATGAAATGACATCTCAGGCCCTACAAGCAAAAAAAAAAAAAAAACGAACTACTTAGAACTTGCTGAGACCACCTGTCAATAGACATTTTTCACTGGGACGGAGAAAGGACGTAGGAGATGGAAATGGACTTTATCAGCTGGGATCATCTCAACGTTATATGTTCCTATATCTAAAATGCGTATCTAGCTGAATAAAAGTCACTGACGAATTGTTTTATTATTATTTTTTCTACGGCCCTTTCAAGATTATTTTCCTAATAAAGAGCCGATCGTCAACTGAGAAGTAATCACGTACGACAGAGCATACGACAGTTGTTATGACTGGCATCTTAAGGGTTAATGTTTAGACCTAACCCCTACAAACAAGCGTTGTCAATGACCCTCAAATATGTTCAAAACTCAGCAATGAAATAAATGATCCCAGTAACAAGAAAATATAAATTGGGGGTTTACGTGAGTAAACCTTATTTTTCTTTTTTTTTTTTTTTTGCTGAATGTACACGTGAGAACCGCTTAATAGAGGCGGTTTAAAAAAGTACTCAAAGTTTGTGTTTTGCGCCAAAATAGGAAAAACATTGAAATTTTGCATCTGAACACGTTCGGGTTTGGGTGTTAAAAATTACGCTATATTTGCATAGATGTATTCGTAATGGTGACCTGTCCGGTCGACAAGATGAAAGATCAGTATACTAATCATCATAATATGTGCAGAATCTTCGCTGTCAGCACTTTTACTGTGATTTGTATTTGCTGTTTGTGTTCTAGGATCGTAATCATACGTAAAGGAGAGAATATGCTTCCTTTCATAGTGAATCAAAGTCAGCCGGCGACCGGAGAATGTTAGTAAAACACAGCAAATAATAATGGTATTTTGTAGCATGCTTCACTGGTTTATTGCACGATAGAAAATGGATTTTCCACCGCCATGTAAAACATGTATACATTCGACTGCTTCATTCCATTTTGGCCCCCGCCCATCGGGGCTTGAAGAAATGGATTGGGCTACATGATGCTGCCACGCAGAGCTGAAAACGACCGCACATGGGTACTTGTAAACTGCTAAGAGGTTCTAAGCCTGCCCGGGAAAAGAGGTGCAAGTCGGACCTGTGATGCATATAACCTTATTGGTTCAATTGGGAGGCAGGGCTTGAGATTTCGTTTCATCTCAATGTCGAGTAAAAATCCGACAAAATTGGAATCAACGTCTCCAAAGTGACCTTTATAGTGGTGACAAACAAACAAACAAAACTCCATTCCATTCTTTCTATTTTTTTTTTTTTTTTTTTTTTCTCTCCCTTTTTTTATTGATTTTGTTGTCACAGAGTGGTTTTATTGTTGAGTCAGCATAACAATAGGTCAAAGAGAACCAGGTTCTTTTTTGTTTGTTTTCGAATCAGGTGAGTTCCATTGTAAAACGTTCAGGCGAGTTCTCTTCATATTCTGCCTCATTTCAGTTCCCTGGCGAATTAAAGTGAGATAAATTACCTACTTATTAAAGAACAATCTGAAAAAAAGAGTCACACACTAATTTCAGTTGGAAAATAACTTGTTGACAAGAGAAAAGAGTATGGCATCATCCAGAAAGTTCGGGTTCACATTACGTTTTAGAATATTACCTTATTTTATTCCACAGCCCTCTGGAATTCTGGAATTCCACAGAATTCTGCGAGTGTATAAAAAGAACTGGATTTTTTTTTTTTTTCTCAAAAATGCTTGTTTGCTTTATCTTTCTGCTACACCTGGCTCGTAACAGAAGTTGGGGCTGCCTGGCTCGTAACAAGATGCGTAACCTTGAGATTCTACTTAGGTGAATTCGGCCCCCGCCCATCGGGGCTTGGAGAAATAGATGGGCTGCACGCTGCTTCCACGCAGAGCTGAATCCGACCCACACACGAGTACTGGTAAACCGCTTAGAGGATCTAAGCCTGTCCAGGCAAAACGGTGCTAGTCGGACCCGTCTATGCTTATTAACCCTATTCGTTTCATTGGGCGGCAGGGCTTGAGATGTCACTTCATCTCAATGTCGTGTAAAAGGCCCACAAAATTGGAAGCAACGTCTCCAAAATGATCTTTACAGTGTTGACGGGGACGTTTAACCTCAAATCAAACTAACAAACAAACAAAACTTAGGTGAATTCCAAAGCAACTTCCTTTCACGTAACTTCCGATGCTGATGCTACTTTTTCTCAGCTGGATTCACAGGAGACCTCGCAAAATAAAAGTACCCTATACATACCTCGCTCATCATCTGAGGTCCCTAGAGACTTCGTCCCAGATAAGATGCCTGCAGGTTTTGCTTGCTGTCAGTTTTGTCATTAGGCCTCTCACCGCTGTCGATTCGAACCTCGCTAAGGTCACATGTCTGCAGCTAACGGAAGGTCAGGTTGTCCCCCCCCCCCTCCCGAGTACTTTGGTTTTCTTTAAACTTAAACGATCGGCTCGACCTGAGTGAAATAATCTTGTAAGGGACGTAAACATGAAAAAAAAAAAGATAGATAAATAAATGTCTTATGTGCATTGCTTTCAGACCTTGCTTATGCGTGTTCCGGATATACATCCGTCTTACATCGAGACTTCACCTTATGTGAGTTCCCCGGAGAATAGGTCCCGCCCGTCGGAAATAGATTCGGCTGCATGGTGCCTCCGCGCAGACGGGAAACTGACGGCACATGAATACTGGTAAACCGCTTAGCACACAGCTTCTGCAGACAAAGTGGTGCGAGTCGGACCGCTCAATTCATATAAGCCCTACGACAGGACTTGAGATGTCATTTCATCTCAATGTCGGATAAAAGTTCCAAAAAAAAAGGAAGTTCAATCTCAAAATGAATGAAATAGTGTTAACGGGGACATTTAATCTAAATTTAAACAAAAGTTTGATGGAGCCCTCGCCCATGTGACCGTGATCACGAAAACACGCCTGTATAAATTTGAACCAATTGAACACCACTTTTATAAAGTAAAGCTGGGGTTTACAGGGGTAAACCTTAATTTTCTTATTTCTGTGCTAAAATATAGGTTGTGGGCACTCGTTAGAGGCGGTTCTAACGTGTACCCACAATCTATATTTTGAGCAGAAATAAGAAAATTAAAACAATTTTTCATCTGAAAAAAAAAATCATTTTTCGGTGGTAACATTTGCAGTGTATTTAAATAGGCGTGTTTTCGTAATGGAGTTCCCTAGAGACTTCGTCTGAGATGAGTACCCCCGCGGACTACGCCTCATAATACTTCCCTGCAGACCCCGCTTTTTGTCACTTCCCTGGAGACTTCTACGATAAGGAGTCTGGATATTCACCTCAGGACTAGTTGGTGAGGCTTAAGTTGAGTCCAGTGGAAACTTTGCCTCTGGTCAGTTCTCTGGAGACTGCGCCTTAGGCAAGTATCTGGAGACTTCGTCTCATGTGAATTCAAAACTGTCAGTTTGGGCAAAATACATTGCAGTCTTCGTTTTGCTAGATACGCCTTTTATTACAGATAACTTATACTTAAAGGTATTGTTGAGAACATCCCAGCGTGTAAACTCCGTTCTCGATCTTCGAAGTCCTAAATCGGTCTTCGTGAAAAATGTCTAATATTCATTTTGCTATACTTATATTTTCTGTGATAGCACAATCTTACCTAAAACAAAATTATTGCCGTCAACTCGTCTTGGTTTAAGGTAGTCAAACAGATTTTCATAGTAACAGGGGACTAGCAAACTAGTAACCGGTAAACGTTTACTAATCATATACTCTTCAATCTCTGCTTTAGCCACAAGATGTCGCACTTCTATGCCCTTTACTCTTGTCGTATGATGCTGTGTGCTATATACAATCTGAGGAACACCGGCTTGTTCGCATGCGTCAGCAATAAGTTTCCCACGTTCAATCTCTTTTCTAAGACAGTCCGGTTCGGTAAAATCTGTATATGTCACAACAAACGCACCATGCGTATCATTTAGGGCCATACGAATAGTGTTTACATTGTCAAGGTCACACTGAAGCACAGTTACACCGCTGTCTTTCAGTTCATCTATTTTCACTTCCTGATGTACATTTCGTGTTATCCCGCGCACAGTGAAATTTGGATCTCGTGCCAGAGCACGTGCAACGGCTCCACCTTGGTGACCAGTGGCACCGAATACTGTGATCGTCTTTTCCATTACTAATCTGCAAGAAAATAACACTTGGTGTTTCAGCCTGTATATAATGCACGTTGCAATATGTACAAACATGCAAAGAACAAAATAAGTGATAAAACAGAAAGAGCATCCATGTCTAACGTCCACAAAAATATGCCCCTCACTTGCTGCTGTGAAAAGGTGGGCGGCGGAATTTAAGCGCGGCAGACAGAGCCTTGAGGATGACCCCCATCCTATAAGGTCTGTCAATGTTGCAACCCCATAAATAGTCAATTCATGATATTGTAAGGACTGACAGACGAGTCACAGAAAGATATATAGCCAATAGAATTAGCATTTCACAGGAAACAGTACATTCCATTTTGACAGAGGATCTTGCAATAAGAAAGCTTTCTGCCCGATGAGTAAAACTTCTGACTTTTGATCAGAAGCACACCAGGCGCACATTATCGCGTGCTAATCTTAACCTTTTTGGTGAAGATCCAGCCAACTTTCTTCAGAGATGGAACGTGAGTCCATATTTTTACCAAACAGCAATCGAAACAATGGAAGCACCCTGGCTCCGCCAAAGAAGGCAAAGACTGTTCCATCCGCTGGGAATGTTATGGCCTCGGTTTTCTGGGATGCAGATGGTATTCTGCCGATAGATTATATCCAAAGGGACAGGCAATCACAATGTATGCCCTCACTTCTGACGCAGTTACGGGAAAAGATTAAACTTAAGCGCCGCGGAAAGTCCACTCAAGCTGTGTTATTCCATCAGGACAATGCTCCTGTTCACAAGTATGTCTTTGCTGTAATTGCCATCAACGGGTGTGGCTATAAATTGATTGAGCATCCGCCTAATTCACCTGATCTCGCTCTATCAGTCTTTCATCTATTTCCAAAGAACCCACTTTAAGTCCGATTAGGCGTTAAATTCTACTAACATGCTGAAAAAAGAAATGGTCGGTAGGTAGAAGAAAGTTATTATTACTATTATTATTATTATTATTTTATTTTTCTCCCGAAAAAAAAAAACATGGTCGGGCCTGTATCTTTTATGTGTATTTTGTTTTTGTACATTATTTTGTTAAGAAGACTTGCACTGTATATCATAATTAATTTTAGATGCTAAAAAAATCAGATCTGTAATTTGGAAGATACTAAACGCCAAAGACTACCAAAGTACCAAAATGTACTTAAAACCCGAAATTACTACCATGGTAAAATACTAAGACGACACTAGGTAGGGTCGGAAATTGAAAACGGTAGGCTCGGCGTTTTAATTTCTGTTTTGTTATTTTATAGATAAAAATTGTAGAGTCGGGGGCTGAAGCAGGGTTGGTCGGGTTTTTATACCCCACCACACGATAGTGGTGGGGTATTATGATATACCGTCGGGTGTAAGTCCATCCGTCCGCATTATTTCCGATCGATAACTTGATTAATTTTTGCACGGATTTTGCATACATGTCTATACTGGAAATGAGTGTTATGGGATTGCTAATGGGCAAAATCCGCTAGCGTTTGACAGAGTTATGGCCCTTTTTAGTTCAAAATAAGCGTTTTTGGGTGTTTCCAGATCAATAACTGAAACATTTTCCAGGGATTTCCTTCAAATTTTGTATAGTCATTGGTATTGGGTATGGGTTGTTTGGGATTATTAATGGGCAAAATACGTTAACATTTAACGGAGTTATAGCCGTAAACAATTTCCATTAAATAGTTTTGGGGGCACTTTTTCCTTTACTAAATGGAATATATGTATGAAACTTCACTGATATATTGACAACCATCAGAAGCAGATTTTGAATTGTTTATAGGCAAAATGCGTTAACATTTGACAGAGTAATTGCCGTTAACAATTTCCATTTAATTGTTTTGGACTCTTTTTCGTTTGTTTTATGGAATAATTGGATCCAATTTTGTATCTGTATTGGTATTGGGAATGTGTGGTTTGGGAATTGCTCATGGTATGAATACGTTAACATTTGACAGAGTTATTGTCGTTAAGAATTTCCATTAAATGGTTTTTGAACACTTATTCCATTACTAACTGGAATATATGGATGGAATTTCAGATGTATATAGACCACTATTGGTAAAATGTTTAGTATTGTTAATTGGCAAAATACGTTAACTCATTCAGCAGTTATGGCCGTGCCGTTAACAGTTTCCATTTTATGGTTTTTGGACTCGTTTTTGTTTATTTTATGGAATAATTGGATAAAATTTTGTATATATTTTGCTTTTGGGAATATGTGGTTTAGGAATTGCTCATGAAATAAATACGTTTACATTTGACAGAGTTATTGTCGTTAACAATTTCCATTTAATGGTTTTTGAACACTTATCCCATTACTAAATGGAATATATGGACGAAACTGCACAGATATATTGACCAGTATAGGTAATGTGTTTAGTATTGTTAATTGACAAAATACATTGACATATTCAACAGTTACAGCCGTGTACAAGTCCCATTAAATGATTTATGGGCTCTTATTCCTTAACTTAATGGAATATATGGATGGAACTTCACATATATATAAAGGAAGCATGTTTAGGATTGTTAATTGGCAAAATACGATAACATCTTTGTCAGAGTTATGGCCGTTAACAATTCTCATTAAATGTTTTTTGTTTTTTTTTATCCCTTTACGTAATGGAATATTGATAAAAATCATTGATATATAGAACATTTATAGAAGCATGATTGGGATGGTTAGTGGGCAAAATGAGTTAACATTTGGCAGAGTTACGGGTTTTAACCATTTCCTTTTAATGGTTTTTTGCCTCTTATTCGTTTATTTTATTGAATAATTGGATGAAATTTTGTATATGTATTGGTATTGGGAATGTATGATTCGGGAATTGCTCATGGCATAAATACGTTAACATTTGACAGTTATTGTCTTTAACAATTTCCACTAAATGGTTATTGAACACTTATTCCATTACTAAATGGAATATATGGATGAAATTTCACAGGTATATAGACCACTATTGGAAAAATGTTTAGTATTGGTTATTGGCAAAATACGCTGATATATTCGACAGTTGTGGCCGTGCCGTTAACAATTTCCATTTAATGGTTTTTGGACTCTTTTTCGTTTATATTATATAATAATTGGATGAAATTTTGTATATATATTGCTATTGGGAATGTGTGGTTTAGGAATTGCTCATGGCATAAATACGTTTACATTTGACAGAGATATTGTAGTTAACAATTTCCATTAAATGGTTTTTGAACACTTATTCCATTACTAAATTACTTATTCCATTACTAAATTGAATATATGGACGAAACTTCACAGATATATAGACCACTATAAGTAGAGTGTTTAGTATTGTTAATTGGCAAAATACGTTAACATATTCAACAGTTAAAGCCGTGTACAAGTCCCATTAAATGCTTTTTGGGCTCTTATTCCTTAACTTAATGGAATATATGGATGGAACTTCACATATATATAAAGGAAGCATGTTAGGTGTTTTAATTGGCAAAATACGATAACATCTTTGTCAGAGTTATGGCCGTTAACAATTCTCATTTTTTATTCCTTTACTTAATGGAATATTTGGATAAAAAAACATAGATATATAGACCATTTATAGAAGCATGGTTGGGATTGTCAGTGGGCAAAATGAGATGACATTCGGCAGAGTTGCGGTTTTTAACAATTTCCATTAAATAGTTTTCGAACTTTTATTCAAGTATTTATTTTCTATGTAAGAAATGTTTTTTGGCCCATAGCTGCTTCACTATATGGAATGCCTTGATAAAATTTTACAGATATATAGAACACTTAAGGAAGCATATTGTGGTCATGGATCGAGCCATATTGGCATGCAGTGGTTGGGTATCATGCAGTGTTAGCGACGCTTTTATAAGGCTTTATACTATGTACTAGAGTCTACAATAACATTTATTATTTGACATTTTGACGTCATATATGCATCGGGTGGCTTTCTGAACAGCCAAGAAAAGGAGTTCTATAAAAGAAGCATTGAGGCCCATATAATCCGCTCGCAAAAGTGTATAGACACTGAAGGGGATTATGTTGAAAAATAATCCAGTATGTCCGACAAAATTCAAACCCTTCAATACGAGGCTCACAACATACCAATCAGCTGTCGTATCACACATATTTAGTCAGAAAACTAACCATTTAGTTGTTAATGAAAGAATGCATTGTGTTACAACTTAAAGAGGACAAATGGTCCTAAGCCGTTCACCTGAGTGCTGAGCATTTATGGATCCATTTCATTTCTGAGAAGAAGATTTTTGAAGGGCCATTACTATGACAGCCATCTCGGTCATGTGACCTAAACCATTTGTACAAGCTTTTGTTCCTCGATCTTATAATGGTTTAATACGTAAATTTAGCCTAGATGTGCCCAGCTGTTTCTTTTTATTACTATTCTTTAAAAACAAAATATTTATTACCTGAGTGACCCAGGACCAAGGACAATGAGTAACATTGACCTTTGGTACTTTCGTTAAGTTGTTTATCTGATTGCATATACCATCTAAGTTCAGAGGTAATGACAATTAAGAAAACACGCCTATACAAATACATTGTCGGCCCCCGCCCATCGGGGCTTGAAGAAATAGACGGGCTGCATGATGCTTCCACGCAGCGTTGAAACCGGCCGCACAGGAGTACTGGTAAACCCAGCTCGGCAAACCGCCTAGAGGATCTAAGCCTGCCCAGGCAAAGCGGTGCGAGTCGGACCGTCCATGCTTATAAATCCTATTTGTTTCATTGGGCAACAGAGCTTGAGATGTCATTTCATCTCAATGTCGGGTAAAAGCCCCACGAAATTGGAAGCAACGTCTCCAAAATGATCTATACAGTGTTGACGGGGACGTTAAACCTCAAATCAAACAAACAAACAAACAAACAAATACATTTTCACCTTTACCACCGAAAAAATCAAACTTTTAAAATCTCTTTTTTCTGCTCTAAAATATAGATTGTGAGTACTGTTTAGAACCGCCTCATAGAGGCGCTTCTAACTAGTATCCAGATTTAATATTTTTAAATAGAGCAATATTAAGAAAAATAATGTATACCCCTGTAAACCCCAGTTATTTTTTTCAATATAAAAGTGGGGTTAAAGGGGGGTCAAAATTATGTAGGCTTGTTTTCGTGTTGAAATGGTCAATGCCAACACAGACCCATCGTTTGAGAAAGCTACAATGAGCTGGAGTTCCTAATGTTAAACTCACAATTTCAAGGCAATTGGCCCACTGGTTCCAGGGAAAAAGACCTTTGAAGACTTTTTACCATATATGGTCATGACCTCTACTCGGTCATGTGTCCTGAATCAGTTGAACAAATTCATTTCTTTAATCCCCCAAAAAGATTCATATTTGACTTCAGTTTGCTTAGCAGTTTGTGATAAATATTAGGTTCTAATTTTGATAACTGAATAACCTTGGTCCACGGTCAAAAATGACTGACTTTTAATACACATGAATGTGTGTGTTTGAGTTTTGCGTCCCACCAACAGCTAAGGTCATATGGAGACGGGACCTCGGTTTAAAGATTTCCGAAAGTCTGGAGAAGTCCTCAATGAGGCGGTTCTAACGAGTACCAACAATTTATATTTTGAGCAGAAATAAGAAAAATATGACATTTTTTCATCTTTTAAATTGTCGTTTTTTCGCGGCAAAATTCATCATGGCGTAGGCGTGTTTTCGTAATGATACTTTAACGCTGCTTGTATACAGATAGATTAGCCCCCGCCCATTGGGGCTTGAAGAAATAGATGAGCTGCATGATACTTCCACGCAGAGCTGAAACTGACCCGCACACGAGTACTGGTAAACGGTTTAGAGGATCTAAGCCTGCCCAGGCAATACCGTGGGAGTCGGCCTGTCCATGCTTATAAACCCTATTGGTTTCATTGGGCGGTAGGGCTAGAGATGTAATTTCATCTCAATGTCGGGGAAAAGTCCCACAAAATTCGAAGCAACGTCTCCAAAATGACCTTTACAGTGTTGACGGACCGGCCCCGATAGCTCAGTTGGTAGAGTGTCCGCTCCGGGGAACGGGAGGTCTGGGGTTCGACCCCGGGCCGCGACATACCAAAGTCGTTAAAAATGGTACTAGCTGCTCCTCGTTTGGCACTCAGGTTTACGGGGTAGAGCTAGGACTGGTCGATCCAGTGTCAGGATAATGTGACTGGGTGTGGTATCATGTAATGTGTCTGGGACATGATACTTCAGTGAGGCAGCACTATAAATGTGAGCATTGAGCTCCTGTCGCAACCAGACACCGTCGTGATATGACTGAAAAATTGTTGAAAGCGACGTTAAACCCGAATTCTCACACACACACACACACACACACACACACACACACAGTGTTGACGGGGACGTTAAACTTAATATCAAACAAACAAATCAAGTATACAGATACAGTCGAACTTCGATGGCTCGAACCCATCTGGACCATGGAAATTTGTTCGAGACAGCGGTAGTTCGAGCCACGGAGGGTTACTATTAGTGCCATACCAGGAGGCATAATGGAGATAATTGCGGGACATCTTTTCGGTGTTCTATATTTGAAATGTATGTTGTGTGTACTCATTAGAATCGCCTCACCGAGGCGATTCTAATGAGTACATACAGCATACATCTGCAAGATAAAAGAAGAAAGCCTCTCTTAATTCTGTCTGTTTCGTATTTGGAGGCATTCCCTTCGGACTTAAGAACGGCTTCGACCCATCCATGGTAAACGAGCCATCGGGGTTCGAGCCATTGAAGTTCTACTGTAGCTTCTTTTTATGTCATTACGATAACACACCCGTGAGATATAGTGCATTTTTACACCTCCAAAATTGCTGCTTTTCTGGTGATATGTTTCTTATTTATACAGGAAACATGGTTTGTGGGTGCTTGTTCACGTGGTGTGAACCGAGGTCGCTTTGATTTAACTATCTCAATTTATGTTTTCACTGCACAGCACGGCTCTGGTAGCTCAGTCAAATGCGCGCCTGACTGCTGATCAGGGCGTCGCGGGTGAGACATCTGCCGGGTCGGAAATATTCGTTTCGTGGAAATTAAACTGGTCAAGAAATGGCTATTCACTCTCTTCAAGAAGGGCAGTTATCGGTTTCTGGCGAAAGAATATTTGCTGCCCAGGTTGACGACTTAAGTACCACTGCTTAGGAAAAGTGAGACCGACTCGAGCTAAATAGTATTGACTGAGCTGTTAAACTCTAAAACAAACCAAAGTCCTCTTTTAAGGGGAATGGGAACACCTTGCATATTTGTCCGCTATATTGCAAAGGGAGACAACTTTCGGGAGTTACTGTTCGGTTTTCTGTAAGCCCTGTCCAACTGAAAAAAGGGTCTGCTCTTAACACCCAAGATAGTGATATGGATATCCATAGTGATATGGTAACAACACTAAGGAAAGATGTCCCTTCATATGCTGCAAGTTAAGCATGAAATTTGAAATGCTCAGAAATATTAAAAGCTATGTTCCTTTTCTGATCAAAAGAAAACGCCATTATGCAATATGCAGGACAATTTTCATGCCTCGCTTGAGCAGAGGCTCGGGCTCGGATACACAAGTGTTAGATGATGCCAGTCCCAGTGATATGCATCACAAAAACAAGTCCGTGAAATGAACCCCCTCCCACACATACACACCCCTTAACCCCACTTTAGATAGAGAAAACTGGGGTTTACGGGGGTATATATGTGGTTTTTTTTTTATTTCTGCTCTAAGACGTGGGTTTTGGTACTCGTTAGAACCGCCTCTTCAAACGAGACATACAACCTATGTTTGCAGTATCAATCAGTAAAACATCACGGATGTTCATCAGAAAAGCAGCATTCTGGGGAATTGAAAAAATACATTATGTCGCACGGGTATGTTATAATGGTGTGTCATCATCTGTACCGGTGAGACCAAAAGGAGTGCGTTATTCAAAAATGTGTGTTCGGGCATGCAATCTCAGAGAAGAATGATCATACTAATCAGAAAAAAATCTCTCTCTGAATGAATACGTATTCTGTCTATAGTCATCTATTTACGGCACAGGGAAGACTCAGATCAGTCTGTGGGAATTCAAACACTGATCTGAGTTTTGCTTTGAAACGATTTCCCAAGACACAGTTTGCATTATGCGGTCCACATTGACATAGAACACCCGTGCGACATAGTGCATTTTCTCATATCTCGAAAATCGCTACTTTTCTGGTGAAAATCCGTGATATTTTTCTTATTTATACTGCAAACATAGGTTGTGGGTGTTCGTTAGAACCGCCTCATTGTGGCGGTTCTAACGAGTGCCCACAACCTATGTCTTGGAACAGAAATAAGAAAAAAATATATGTATCCCCGTAAACTCCAGTTATATAAAGTGGAGTTTAGGTGGGGGCGGATGGGTCATTTAACGGCCTCGTTCACATTCAGATGATGCAAATGATAACAGCATCGACTACGAAACCAGCAAAGGCTCTATTGAGAATGCCCGTCACCGCCTACTCAAAGTGTCAGTCGGCGCACGATACATATATAGCCTCTTATCAGTCTGAATATAAGCACATCTTTACTAGAAAAAATTAAGAAAGAAACCAGAAGACAGACTTCACAGCAAGGTATACGTGAAAATTTGTATGGGGCGCCCTTTTACTATTTATTCCCTATTTATAGATATCCATTATTATTTATGGATATCAATAATTAGTTATGGATATCCATAGTTAGAATTAATGATATACATAATTCGAATTATGGATATCCATAAAATAGATCTGAATTATGGATATCCATTCATCGAATTATGGTTATCCATTATTCGATTTATGGATATCTATAATTCGTCCTGGCAAATAAATACAATAAATAATTACTGAAACCAAAATGATTTTGCGCTGAATTATGGATATCTATAATTCCAAAAATGGATATCCATAATTCAGCCCGATATATAGATATCCATAATTCGACTTATGGATATCCATAATTCGAATTATGGATATCCATAAATCAGAGGAATGATGGATATTCATATTTTGATTTTTTGATCTCCATAATTGGAATTAGTGATATCCATAATTCGAATTATTGATGTTCATAAATCGCTCTGAATTAATGATATCCATAAATCGAATTATGGATATCCATAGTTCGATTTATGGACATCTATAATTCGAATTATTGATATTCATTATTCGGCTTTTTTATGGATAGCCAAAATTCGAATTATGGATATCCATAAATCGAAGTATGGATAGCTATAAATATGGATTAAATAGTAAAACGGCACCCCATAAATTTATGATATTTTCCTTATTATTGCGTCAAGCATACATTGTGGGTGCTCGTTCGAACCACCTCATTGAGGTTGCTCGTATGAACCACTTCACCGAGGTCGCTCGTTTGAACCACCTCATTGAGAAAGTACTAACGCGTATCCCTATCTATGTTTTTTATCAATAATAAATGATATAAAACTATAGCTTTGTAAAACCAAATTTTCCTTAAGGGGAATGGATACACCTTCAGGAGAGGGAACTCTTGCAAAAGTATTTTGTCTCCCGTGTCAATAGGGGTCAACTCTTAAAGGAAAGAATTTGCTCTGCGACCCGCCCATCGGAGATTTGAGAAACAGATTGTGTTACATGTACACGGTGCTTCCGCACAGAGCTGAAACCGACCGAAATTCAAATCTTTCCCTCAGGCTGACAAAGTCGTGCGGGTCGGATCGTCTTTAAGAAACCTTCGCGTTTTTGATTGGCGGTAGGTCTTAGGATGTCTTTTTAGATCAACGTCGGGTAGAAGTCCCACAAAGTCCGAAGCAACGTCTCTAATGTGACCTAAACAGTGTTGACTGGAACGCAAACCCTCAACACAAACAAATCATCAACAAGCCACATTCGTCCCACGAGGAATGTGGTACTCTCCAATGGTGAAGCGAGAAAACAATTCAAAACTAGCACACAACATTGCGATGGCGTTGAAGCAATGTCCGAACATTTTCGTTTTTTATGTAGATAACGACTGTACTGACATCGCTGCGACATACATATAGTTGTATTTTAATGTCAGCTAAAAATTTGCACTAGGTCGCAATCCCCGGTTAGGTTTCTTCGTGACCAACCTTATATGTTAGGTGCACTGGTCTTTTACGCACATGCGTATTGTGCGTAATAAGCGAACTTCTCATTACGGCGTGTTAATCAAAGCACCGAATAAGTAACATTACTTGAATGGACTTAACCAACCGAGAAATAGATAAATGAAATTGATCTATGGACAACAATCTTTAAAACAGGCTCATTTTAAGTAAATTTGCACAGTATATGTTAACATAAATTATGAATGAATTTGTCAAGTAGTCATTAAATAAGGAACAAAGTCTTAGATGACACAGATAAACAAAAAACAAAGACTTACCCCACCTTATATTTACACTTACTGTATTTGGTATAATAGGCATTCACGCACTGTTGGCATTTTGCATAGTGATAGCGTAACTAGCAACGGTCAAAGGCGCATGCGCCAAGTCTAGACAGGAAAAGCTTAACCCATTTTGTACCAGAAACCCCAAAACGGGTACCATGGCAAACAGTGCAAGCCCAGATCAGACGCCGCAGAAAGCGGCGTCTGATCAGGGCCTCCACTCTTTGCTAAACGTATAGTCATTTTCCAAATAAAATTTGATGAAAACACAACATGACACCCCTAAATTTTGAAATTGGCTCCTGCTATATATAAGGAGGAAGGAAGAATTCATTTGGTACAAAAAGGGTTCAGTTATAATCGATACTAATCCAAACAAATCTTTTGAAAAGTTTATTATTGATTACTATCAAATGAGCCCCGCCAAGCGAATTTGTGTCTTCGAGCATTCCGTCATGACAAATTTTAACTGAGCATGCTCAGCCATTCAGAGGGGCCAGGGATATGGCTTTCTGTCTGAAGGTTCCTCTTGATTCACTGCTTGTATGAGCGAGCAGCGAAGGTTCTGGCGAGACTGCGCGGATGCGCAGGCTCGCCTGAACCTTCGCTGCTCGCATAGACGATAAGTACCAAAAACGCTTGACCGGGCTCAAATGTAAAGCGGTATTGAATGGTTCAATCTGCACAACAGGTAGTAAATACATTTAGTATTCGATTGATTGTTTTGGATTTAACGACACGTCAAACATTTAGGGTCATTTTGTGTAATATCCCAGAGGAAGGGAGAAAAGAGCTAGAAGAGATTGTAGAGGCCGTGGAAGGGAAGGCAGATGAGAAAGAGGGAGATGAATGGCAGTGCAGAAACAGACTACCCCTCTACTCTTACCTGCTGCAAGGACAGCAGACCTTGCGTAACTGTAAGCCAATATCAGTTGGACGCCCCGGTGACGCACGATTAACGTACGTCACCTTTGCCTTTTCTAACCACCCCCAAAATACTATCTATCTTCGAAAGAATTATCTGGAATATTCCACTTCGCAGCTTTCGATAAGTCCATAACCAATATCAGGGGTGTCTGGTGTGTTTTGTTTGTTGTAATTCTTATACTTTGAGCAAAATGTATAGACCCTTATAAGTCGCAGCGTTTGCCATTGTCCGATTTTACGATGTGAGGCAGATATGGGTTATTATTGATTGACCCTTGTGAGTCATTTTTGTGGAGAAAGGGAGGAAAGAGAGGGAGGGACAGGGAAGACAATGAAAAATGCATGGACGCGTAGAAACTGAAGAAATAACAGCCCCACCCCCATCTACACTAACCTGCATGGTACAAGGACAGCAGGTGCTGCACAACTGTAAACTAATATCAGAAAGCGGCCCCGCCCATCGAGGTTTGAAGAAATAGATGGGTTGCATGATGCTTCCACGCAAAGCTGAAACCGACCACACACGAGTACTCGTAAACCGCTCAGAAGATCTAAGCCTGTCCAGGCAAAGCGCTGCGAGTCGGACCGCCCATGCTTATAAACCCTATTGGTTTCATTGGACGACAGGGCTTGAGGTGTCATTTCATTTCAATGTCGGGTAAAAGTCCCACAAAATTGGAAGCAACGTCTTCAATATGACCTAAACAGTGTGACGGGGACGTTAAACATCAGATCAAACTTATATTAGTTGGACGCCCTATATTGATGCAAGATATATGACACCTTCGCCTCACCCAAACAGTCGTGACACGCATTATCATTACGAAAACGCGCCTATACAAATACATTGTAAACTTTACCGCCGAAAAATCGACAATTTTCGCATGAAAAATTGTGATATTTTTCTTATTTCTGCTCAAAATATAGACTGTGGGTACTCGTTAGAACCGCCTCTTCGAGGTGGTTCTAACGAGTACCCATAATCTATATTTTAGAGCAGAAATAAGAAAAATAAGGTTAACCACTGTAAACCCTAGTTTTACTATATAAAAGTGGGCTTCAAGGGGATCAAAATTATATAGGCATGTTTTCGTGATGTATAATTTTACCAACAAAAATGAAATCTTTCATATAAAATCCTAATATTTTTTCATATTTCTTCTCAAAATAGATTGTGGGTACAATTTCGATAACACATCCGTGTGACAAAGAGCATTTTTTCTGTGGTTACGGCTGACGCTGTGAAATTGCATTAATAATGTGAGTGAGTGTTTGAGTTTTACGTCCCACCAACAGCTAAGGTCATACGGAGACGGAACCTCGGTTTAAAGACTCATCCGATGCATTAATAATTACAGTTTAAAGCATGAAAGAAGCAGATTTGTTTTTCAGTGAAATATTGATTCTTATTGCAATCATGAATACAAAAGGACATATTTTCAGTCGTGAAAATACGTCTTTAGGTTTCATTCGGTGCAATAAAAATTGATCATACACTGCAAAAAAATCAACTATCCACTATTCCATGGCTGTAAAATAGCGGACTTCTGATATGGTATAGAGTTTTGGGGTCGATTGTTTATTAATCGGCCCAGTTGCTAAATGAATCAGAGTTATGTTGATTTCACCCACGGGAACATTTCGAAAACACAACCGTGCTATATTGTGCATTTTTTCATATCTCCAAAATGGCCACTTTTCGGATGAAAATCCGTGATTTTTGTTATTAATACTGCAAACATAACGAGTACCCACAACCTATGTCTTGGAGCAGAAATGAAAAAAAAAAAAAAATACTTTTCTGATCAAAATCCGTGATATTTGTCTTATTTATTCTGCAAACATAGGTTGTGGGTGCTCGTTAGAACCGCCTCGTTGAGGCGGTTCTCACGAGTACATACAACTTATGTCTTTGAGCAGAGATAAGAAAAATAATATATACACCCGTAAACACCAGCTTTCTCTATATAAAGTTGGGTTTACGGGGCTGTTCATTTCACGGACTGGTTCACGTGACTATCAATGACCTTGTAAATAATCCTGGGTCGTGCTTGATTCGAGCTCAAGAATCTTCTGAAGTAAAGACTTTTAAATCAAGTGGCGCCGAAGATTGTTCGGAAGGCTCTTCCAAATCTACTTTTAAAAAGGTGGGGTGAATGGGAGGATCACGTGATTCAAGCAGAGAAGTCGCAGAATGCATTGTAGTTGGATAATGTTGAGCAGAATCTCGACGCATTTAATTCAGTCATCAAAAAGATATACATCTGCAATTTACTCGATTTTATAATAAACCACCAGCTTTTATAATTGTGTTATTCATTATAAACTGTTTCGGCCCAAATTACTTCATGTACATTTAGGATCGACTTCGACACGAACTAAAGTAGGTACTTGGGTAGCTACCAATGACACGCGTACTAGCATTATCAGAGGAACACCTATGGTTGCTGATTTAGCAGACTGCATGACAGCATAACTATAAATATGTCATAGGACCTTCGTTGAAACAAAAGCATCATATATGTGTATGGTAAAGCTCCGACGGCACTAGGAGCTCAGCTGTATTTTTGGTAACTAAGGTATACTACTTTAGTTCCAGCCGAAGTCGCTCTATATGTATTTAGCTGCGTCTATTTGACATAATTATATTTTGCTTTAATTTAAAGACAATTATTTATGAAATGCTTTCATTTTCACACACACAAAAAAAAAAAGAAAAATAATGAAGACTATTTTGCTGTATTTTTATCCCGGGAGATTCTTTCTTCCCAAAGTCACTTGATTTATCGAGGGCCTTCAGGATATCCCAGAAGGCCCAGAAGACAGTGAATCAAGTCCGACCCAGGTAAGGGTTATCTAGAGATATTCTTGTTCTTAGGACGTTAGTGTGTTGTGTGTTAAACGGGTTGGTATCTTGTAAAATCTGGACAGGGTTCGTGTTTGTTTTTGAATTAAGGTTTTACGTCTCCGCCAACACCATATATATACCAAACCCTTATTTTCTTTATGCTGCATCAACAGAATTGCCAAATAGAAATTTAGGTCATACCTAATAATTTAGTCATGCATAATAAAAGTTCAGTCACGAAGAATCTTTCAAGTTTGCGAAAAAGTTATCGCTTTGAGATTCAACAATGAAAGCCGAACAAACCATAGTTTTTGAAAAGCGCAAAGTTTATCTCTTTCTGGAATGGAACCCAGACACCGGCTTGCATCAGCGGTTCTTCTCCAATACCTTTGGAACAATGCAATCCTAAAAAGCACAGAATTGCACGACCCGCAGAAAAAGCGACCGACTGAAGTCGGTTGATTTTCTAAGAGTGCCCTAAAATCACCGTGTCATTCTGTCATTCGGTCAATCGGTCATTCTGTCAGTCTGTCTGTCCGTCCGTAACCCGTTTGTGAAAATTGGTGATAGTGACTTAACCGCTTGGAATATTTAAACAATTTTTGGCATACTGATAGATATCAATGAGATCTAACCAATGAACTTGCGAAATATTGCATTTCATTTAGTATAGCCTCGCCGAGGCGAAAAATGTGAAAATTTTTGAACTGCTTCTCCTCGGAAACCGTTGGGCCGATTGAAGTCAAATTTCATATGGAGCCGCTATGGGATGGGGCTAACCAAAATTTGCTCATGGGGTCCAGCTCACATGACCAAAATGGCCGCCAAGCCATATATGGTCTGTCTGTCTGTCCGTCCGTAACCCGTTTGTGAAAATTGGTGATAGTGACTTAACCGCTTGGAATATTTAAACAATTTTTGGCATACTGATAGATATCAATGATATCTAACCAATGAACTTGTGAAATATTACATTTCATTTAGTATTGCCTCGCAGAGGCGAAAAATGTGAAAATTTTCGAACTGCTTCTCCTCGGAAACCGTTGGGCCGATTTAAGTGAAATTTCATGTGGAGCTTCTATGGGATGGGGGAAACCAAAATTTGCTCATGGGATCCAGGTCA
Organism: Lucinisca nassula; assembly: GCA_963580285.1. NCBI lineage: Eukaryota > Metazoa > Mollusca > Bivalvia > Lucinida > Lucinidae > Lucinisca > Lucinisca nassula. The sequence goes on from OY757010.1 coordinate 55,473,278, forward strand.
CATGGTAAAACCCTTCAAAAATAGTCTTCTCCACAACCAATTGGGCAGATTTCCACGAAACTTGATAAATGGCATCTGGGACGTAGGCCCGTCATAAATTGCTAAAATGGTGACCCTGGGTTGACCTTGACCTTCTTTGTGCCTAGGTCAAACTTTGACACATATGCTTTTGTATTGGAAAATGTGAGAATGCATTTTATCCTGCAAACGATTCAGAATACAGTACTAAAGTATAAGATATATTTTTGCTCCTTACGATAAGGCGCATTTATTGGGGGAATCGTTTTAGGTCCAGATCACATGACCAAGATGGCCGCCATACCCATATATGGTAACACTCATAAAGCTAAAAGCATCCGGCGGGTCGTGCACTTCAGCTGAAGCACTGGTTATGCCTAAATAACACCAATACTTATTTTATGGCTATTTTCACACCTACACCCCCTATTCAAAGTAAAAAATGGTAGTTTGAGGATATTTTGAGGACAAAACTGCCAAGAAAATGTTTATAAATGCCTTAATGCCATGAGGAATAGCTGAATAAATCTGCTCACATCCTTTTGCATGAATACAATAAATCAGAACTTTTAACGGATGAGAAAACTTATCCGGATATTGCATCGGGCTGTTTCGGAGAGACAATTTTGAAGTTTTGCTTTGGTTTGAGAATAGTCCTAGTGCCATGAAACCTTACTCTTATATTCCAGATGGAGTAGATTCTTTCTTGAGTTTGTGCAAATGCAATTACTGCAAGTCTCCCTTCCAAAAACATCAATAAAAACTGATTTACATGGCTTTAAAGTAAAACCCCCACCCCACCCTCCCAAGAACATCGATCAGAGGCAATAATTCATCAAATACACCCAGTCAGATCTAATTTTGCTCTACCGTCACATTATGTACATTATCTATGGCAAAACACATGCCATGAAGATACATTTTATGAAACAGAATTGGAGAGAACCAGGGGGCTTTCCACTAAATGTTTTTTCATAGACGACAATAGTAACCTTTTACCTGCTTCCACAAAAACTACACATACAAAACTTTTCAAACCTTACTTGTTCATAGAGCCATCCTAGCCCAACAAGTTAATGAGAAAAAATCCACATGTTGATTGCTCCTTTTCAAGTTACAGTCAACCATGTTTGTTTATCTACTAGAACGGAGTAAATACAAACCAACATTTTTTTAAGGAGGGGTGGCCATATAAAATCAGCAAAAATTTCTTTGAGCTTGCAGATATTTATAAACAAGAGGGCCCAATGGCCCTATATCGCTCACCTGTTTGCACCCCAGGTGCATGATTGGCAGGAATTATGTAGGTGACCACTTGCCGTCGCTACATGCCAAATATCTAAGCTCTGAGCCCTGTGGTTTCAAAGAAGAAGATTTTTTAATCTTTTTTTTCCATTATGAGTCTATGGGAGCTAAGGGGCCCCGGGACGTGGCCCATTTGGACCCCACGGGCATGATTGGCAGGATTATGTAGGTGACCACTTGCCATTGCTACATGCTAAATATCTAAGCTCTGGGCCCTGTGGTTTCAGAGAAGAAGATTTTTGAAGCTTTTTTTTTCCATATGTGTCTATAGGAGCTAAGGTGCCCCGAGGCGTGGCCCTTTTGGACCCCAGGGGCATGATTGGCAGGAATTATATAGGTGACCACTTGCCATTGTTACGTACTATATATCTAAGCTCTGGGCGCTGTGGTTTCAGAGAAGAAGATTTTTTAAGCTTTTTTCCATTATGAGTCTATAGGAGCTAAAGGGCCCCGGGGCGTGGCCCGTTTGGAACCCAGGGGCGTGATTGGCAGGAATGATGTAGGTGACCACTTGCCGTTGCTACATGCTTATTATCTAAACTCTGGGCCCAGTGGTTTCAGAGAAGAAGATTTTTTAATCTTCTTTCCATTCTGAGTCTAAGGGAGCTAAGGGGCCCCGGGGCGTGGCCCATTTGGACCCCACCGGCATGATTGGCATGATTTATGTAGGTGACCACTTGCCATTGCTACATGCTAAATATCTAAGCTCTGGGCCCTGTGATTTCAGAGAAGAAGATTTTTGAAGCTTTTTTTTCCATTATGAGTCTAAAGGAGCTAAGGGGCCCTGGGGCATGGCCCTTTTGGACCCCAGGTGCATGATTGGCAGGAATTATATAGGTGACCACTTGCCGTTGCTACATACTAAATATCTAAGCTCTGGGCCCTGTGGTTTCAGAGAAGAAGATTTTTAAAGTATTTTTCCATTATGAGTCTTTGGGAGAAAAGGGGCCCCGGCATGTGGCCCATTCGGAACCCAGGGGCATAATTGGCAGGAATTATGTAGGTGACCAATTGCCGTTGCTACATGCTAAATATCTAAACTCTGGGCCCTGTGTTTCAGAGAAGAAGATTTTTGAAGCTTTTTCCATTACGAGTCTATGGGAGCTAAGGGGCCCCGGGGCGTGGCCCATTTGGACCCCTAGGGCATGATTGGCAGGATTTATGTAGGTGACCACTTGCCATTGCTACATGCTAAATATCTAAGCTCTGGGCCCTGTGGTTTCAGAGAAGAAGATTTTTGAAGCTTTTTTCCATTATGAGTCTAAGGGAGCTAAAGGGCCCCGGGGCGTTGCCCGTTTGGACCCCAGGGGCATGATTGGCAGGAATTATGTAGGTGACCACTTGCCATTGCTACATGCTAATTATCTAAGCTCTGGGCCCTGTGGTTTCCGAGAAGAAGATTTTTGAAGCTTTTTGTTCCATTATGAGTCTATGGGAGCAAAGGGGCCCCGGGGCGTCGCCCATTTGGAACCCAGGGACATGATTGGCAGGAATTATGTAGGTGACCACTGGACGTTGCTACCTTCTAAATATCTAAGCTGTGGGCCCTGTGGTTTCAGAGAAGAAGATTTTTTAAGCTTTTTTTCCAATATGAGTCTATGGGAGCTAAGGGGCCCCGGGGTGTGGCCAATTTGGACCCCAGGGGCATGATTGGCAGGAATTATGTAGGTGACCACTTGCCGTTGCTACATGCCAAATATCTCAGCTCTGGGCCCTGTGGTTTCAGAGAAGAAGATTTTTGAAGCTTTTTTCCATTATGAGTCTATAGGAGCTAAAGGGCCCCGGGGCGTGGCCCGTTTTGACCCCAGGGGCATGATTGGCAGGAATTATATAGGTGACCACTTGCTGTTGCTACATGCTAAGTATCTAAGCTCTGGGCCCTGTGGTTTCTGAGAAGAAGATTTTTGAAGCTTTTTGTTCCATTATGAGTCTATGGGAGCGAAGGGGCCCCGGGGTGTGGCCAATTTGGACCCCAGGGGCATGATTGGCAGGAATTATGTAGGTGACCACTGGCCGTTAATACATGCTTAATATCTAAGCTCTGGGCCCTGTGGTTTCAGAGTAGAAGATATTTTAATTTTTTCCTATTGATAGTCTATGGGAGCTATATGTTGCCATGGCAACCAGCATTCCAATCTGATCAGCATAAAAACCTTATGCAGCCTTTCCCCCTACCTGATGATGCTTCCCATGAAATTTGATCAAGATTGGCCATGGGGTATTAGAGATATACTTATTTGAAATTGTTTACGGACGCACGCACGGACGCACGCACGCACGACGGACGGCGGACAAAAAGTGATCACAAAAGCTCACCTTGTCACTACGTGACAGGTCAGCTAAAAATGCATCATTTTAGTCCCTTATACCTATTATTTTCTCACATTGAAATAAAAAATGGGATATATATCCAATGGAAGCAAGTCTGGTATTTAGAACGCAACTAAAAGCTCGGTCCCAAAGCGATAAAACTCGGCACCTCTCAGTATTTAGTGCAATGCGGGATCACCTAAAATTCGTGACAAAGTAAAACCCCGTGACCGTCTTAAATATTTTATCTCCTAAAACCCGTGACGAACATGTGTTCCGTGACGATGTTGTCACTGGTTTCCCTCCACTTGCTTAAACAAGTAATAACACGCATAAAACATATTTTATTTACAAATATCCTTATGACTAAAATTATTTATTTGGAGTCTTAAGGTTAAACGTAACAGTCTTAGCTTCAGTTGAGGTCTATATGTTCCCAGCCTAAACCCACCGGGGCTCTCAGCGCTTTGCCAGTTTTGTTTTTCTCTTTTGCTCTAAAAACGGCTCTGAACAGAACATCATAATATGGCTATCAGAAGGGTGATTAGAATTAAACTACTCGGCCCCGCCCATCGGGGCCTGAAGAATTATATAAGCTGCATGATGCTTCCACGCAGAGCTGAAATCCGACCGCACACGAGTACTGGTAAACAGCTTAGAGGACCTAAGCCTTCCCAGGTAAAGCAGTGCGAGTCTGACCGTCCATGCTTATAAACCCTATTGGTTTCATTGGGCGACAGGGCTTGAGGTTTCATTTCATCTCAGTGTCGGGTAAAAGTCCCACAAAATTGGAAGCAGCGTCTCCAAAATGACATATACAGTGTTGACTGGGAAGTTAAACCTTAAATCAAACAAACACGAATTAAATTACGCATTAAATAGTCTGTTTGAAACTTAGACTTTTGATAATGTATTCACAGACATAGAAACATTTCAGCTAATTACATTGTCTGTAACTTAGACCTTCGATAATTTATTCATAAAATGGAAACATTTCAGCTACATGTAATTGCATGTTTTAGCAAACTAGAATTTCTTCAGTTTTCTTCCTTTTTCTGTTGCTATGAAAATGTTCGGATTATATTTCTTTATGTGGCTGTATTTACATTCTCATTACGCAAACACGCCTATACAAATACATTGCCACCTTTATCGCCGAAAACAAAATGAAAATTTTATGATGAAAAATTGTGATATTTTTCTTATTTCTGCTCAAAATATAGATTGTGGGCACTCGTTTTAACCGCCGGTTCTAACGAGTACCCACAATCTATATTTTAGAGCAGAAATAAGAAAAATAAGTTATTCCCCCGGAAACCCCAGTTTTACTATATAAAAGTGGGGTTCAAGGGGGTCAAAATTAAGCGTGTTTTCGTGATGGTGTGAAATTTTCGCCACTCTCAGAAGGCGTACCATGTAATTTAGAAAATCAAGTTTCATCACGAAAACTCTCCTATATTGTACTGACCTCCTGGAGCCAAACTTTTACATAGCAAAACAGGGGTTTACAAGAGATAAACCTTATTTTTCTTATTCCTGTTCTTAAACATAGATTATGGGTTTTTTGTCTGGGACAAACATAATAGAAATTTTAATGTCAACAGTCAGTATGTCGATATTCCGAAGCTATGCATCTACATGACTACTCCCCCCCCCCCCCCTACACCCATTTTATATAGAGAAAACTGGGGATTACAGGGGTACACATTTATATTTCTTATTTCGGCTCGCAGATCTAGGTTATGAGGCGGGTTGTAACGAGCACGCACAATCTATGTTTATGGTTCAAATAAGAAAAATATCACGAAATTTCAAAAGAAAAGTAGTCATTTTGGAGATATGAAAACATTCACTTCGTCGGACGGTTGTGTTATAGTAATGAGCATGAAAAATCTAGTATTTTGTTCATCTGAAAAAGGAGAGGACTATCTAATGTTGTATAACTTGTGTCCAGCCCCATTGTAATTACGAATATGCAATAAAATATGTTTAATCTGAAAAAGGATCTACCGTCACTCTGATCGTTGGAATTTAAATATTTTTTCTTATTTTCTCTCGAAACGAAAGTTGTTAGTGTCCCTTAGAACCGCCTTACAAGTACCCACAACCTATGCCATTGAGCAGAATTAAGAAAAATAATGTGTATCCCTTCAAACCCGTTTTTTTTTTTTTTTTTAAATAAAGTGGGGTTAAGAGGGACGTTCATTATACGGACAATATCTAGGCTTCTTTTAGAGACAACATTACTTGCTATTTTAACGGTAAGAAGTTGAGAGGTTAAATTCATGTGCGTATAATTTGACACCAACGACGTCAAAAGTGAACACGTAAACAAATCCATGTAATGTAGATCCGAGTTTACGTGGGGAAACTAGAATTACATTTGAGGCGGCGCATGACAAAACCCACAATAAGACCGGTGCTATGGTCGATCACTCGGTTCAGCCTGCACGTCAGGCCAGCCTTGTTGCCTTATGAACAGTCCAGGGGCTATAGAAGTCTCATGCGAACAGCGAAGACTCTGATCAGACTGCGCGGATGCGCAGGCTGATCTGAGTCTTAGCTGGTCGCACAGGTCTTATTGTACATTTTGTCATGCTCCAGCTCATTTGGTAAAGACAGTCGTAAACTGTTTTTAGCTCACCTGACCGACGGCCCCCGCCCATCGGGGCTTGAAGAAATAGATGGGCTGCATGATGCTTCCAAGCAGAGCTGAAACCGACCCGCACACGAGTACTGGTAAACCGCTTAGAGGATCTAAGCCTGCCCAGGCAGAGCGGTGCGAGTCGGTCCGTCCATGCTTATAACCCCTATTGGTTTCATTGGGCGACAGGGCTTGAGATGTCATTTCATCTCAATGTCGAGTAAAAATCCCACAAAATTGGAAGCAACGTCTCCAAAATGACCTTTACAGTGATGGCGGGGACGTTAAACCTCAAATCAAACCTGAAATCAAACATAACACATACATACATACATACATACATACATACATACATACATACATACATACATACATACATACATACATACATACATACATGCATACACGCACGCACGCACGCACGCACGCACGCTTGCATGCATGCAAACACACTAAAACACTGCATACACACATGCATGTATGCACGCACACATGCATGCATGCCATGCACACATACAGTTTCTCACAGGCATGCGAGCACATACCCTTGCATGCAAACACACATCCATGAATGCACACACACATCCATACATGCACACACTCAGACAGGATTGCACACATACATGAATTCACACTCATGCATGCATACAGACATACATGCTGCGTGCATACATATACACACTCATGCATGCATGTGCAATGCATGCATGTGCAAATACTTGCATTCACACAGTCATGCATGCATGCACACACACCCATGTTCCATGCACGAACACACTCAGGCATGCATGCACACATGCATGAATGCACAGACACATGAATGCATGCACACACACTCACCCATGCATGCATACATGCATGCTGACACGCATGTACACACACTCGTGCAAGCATGGACATGTGCGCCACTCATGCATGCATGCAAGCACACATACATGCATGCACACATGCATACTTGCCGGCACACATGCACTGACACATGCAAACACATACATACATACATACATACAGGCATACATACATACATACATACATACATACATACATACATACATACATACATACATACATACATACATACATACATACATACATACATACACACTCACATAAAGTCATGCATGCATCCACACACACTCATACATGCATATATACATGCATGTAGACATGCATGTACACACACTCATACAAGCATGCATGCACATGTGCATCACACATGCATGCATGCCAACACACACATATGATGCATGCACACACGCATGCATGCATGCAATCACACATACATGCATGCATGCAAGCACACACACACGCATGAACGCATGTTTGAATGCACAGATTTGCATGTATGCATTTATTCACGCACACGTGCATGCATGTAATGCACACATACAATTTCTCACAGGCATGTGTGCACATACCCTTGCATGCACACAATCCTGCATGCATGCACACACAGATCCATACATGCACACACTCAGGCAAGCACGCACACATTCGCATGCACACACTCACCTGCATGAATGCACACACATACGCTCTTGCATACATTTACACTCATGCATGCATACATGTTTGCACACCTGTATGCATGCACACACTCATGCAAGCGTATGCATGCACACACTCATGCAAGCATGCATGCACAAACATATGCTGTGTGCACAACCACATTCAGGCATGCATGCACACTTAAATGCACGCACATACATGAACACACACACACTCAACACGCATGTATGCATGCACACATTCAGGCATGCATGCATGCATACACACATGCATACATGCACACACGCACTCTTGCATGGGTGCACTCACACATTACTTGTTCAACTTAGGCCCCTATAGACGAGCTATGTTGCCTTCAGGTTACTCTTGAAGTTTCATTCTAATTAGAGTCGAACTTTGATGGGTCGAACTCGGTAGGCTCGAACACCACGTTTGGGTCGAACTGACTTTTCAGTCCCGGCAAAATCCCTATTCATTTTAACTAAACATGCCACCTTTGGCTCGAACCACGATGGCTCGAACCCTCGAACTCTAAGCCTGGTCCCTAGAGTGCATTTTCTATGTAAAATCGCACCGATGGCTCGCACTAATTACTGAAGCCTCCGTGGTGCAGTGGTTACGCTACTCGCCTTGTAAACAAGGGATCGCAGGATCGATCCCGGGCTTCTCCAGACTATCGGATGAGTCTTTAAACCGAGGTCCCGTCTCCGTATGACCTGACGTAAAACTAAAACTCACTCACTCGCACTAATTACTTAAAATTCCAATTTTATCGATCAAGTCACGCAGGCGCGTGATCAGTATCATAAGACGCTTTAATATTGATAAAGCGTCTTGCCGAAACAGCTGTTTACATAACACAGGTGTACTTGATTGGGACAATCCCTTTGATCAACAGGTCAAGAGATTAATGTTGAGAAGGTGTCAAAATAAGTTTATTGTAAACACCTACAATAACCCAGGGCTAAAAGATTTATAATTGTTGTATTTTCTTATCCACCTGAAAGTGCGAAAGGTATACTTCGTGGCTTAAAGTATGACCGATAACTGAAGTCACCAAAATCGCCGCAGCTATGATAAAAATTCATAGTACACAAAGATGGATCTTGCGGAGTTGGACTCCAATGGCTCGAACTACCGATGGCTCGAACTTTTTTCGGCGGTCCCGGCGAGTTCGAGCCATCGAAGTTCGACTGTTCGAACAATTTGACATGAGACTGGCCTTTATGCAAGGAATAAATTAGTCGATGTTATCGACCAATACGTCGGCTTTCGTAAACTTCTCGTGAATTTTTGGCATCTCCTGAATAGCGACCCATTTACCGACCTCTATGTATTGTATTTTCGGGAGACGGCGAAGATAAATATACTGAACCGAAAAAGAAACGCAACTCCAAATATAAATGCGAGTATTTGCAGACATAATCATGTTTGCAGAAAATCGATTTAATGACGCAATGATATAATCATTCCTTAATAAAACTACCATAGAGAATTCAATTTCCAGTGAGAATATTTGGAAGACAAATCCGTTTTGTCATAGAGGTAGTCATTTCACAAGTTCAAAACATAAGGAGTTAAGAGCGAGTAGTCCTCCGTTTGCATTCAGTCCTGCACGCTCACGCCTGGTCATGGACTGGATTAAAGATTGATCTCTGCCTGGGGAATAGCATTCCACTCCTGTATGAGCGCGAGACGCAAGGCTTGACGCGTTGTTGGCGGCTGGGGTGGTTACGTACGCGCCTATCCAAGACGTCCCACAAATGTTCTATAGGAGACAGATCTGGACTATACGGAGGCCAGTGCATCACGTCAACGTTGTTTTGCTGAAGAAACGCCATGCTGAGCCTTGCTACATGCGCCCGAGCGTTATCCTGTTGAAACGTAACATTGTGCTGTTGTACATATGGAACAACTACCGGTCGTAAAACGACGTCAACGTAACGCTGAGCCGTCAAAGATCCATCAATGAAAACCAGGGGCGTTCTACGACCATAAGATATACCAGCCCACACCATCAACCCACCGCCTCCAAATCGATCACGTTCAACCAAACAATTGTCACGATAACGCTCTCCGTCACGCCTATACACACGTTGACGGCCGTCAGCTCTGTACAACAAGTACATGTATCTGGACTCGTCAGAAAACATTACGTTACGCCACTGACGAAGGGGAAACAGGTCTGGCCTATGTTGTGTGAGCCACGCCATTCTAACCTGACGTCGTCGTGGTGTTAATGGCATACCAACGTACGGACGACGAGGACGTAAGCCAAACTCTCGAAGGCGATTCCTGACAGTATCTGCACTTATTCGATTGTTGTGCGTTCCTGGTGTCACCTGAGACGTCTCGACGGCTGTACGGAACCGATTACGAAGGTGGGTTAGACGGATGTATCGGTCCTGTCGACGTGTCGTGACGCGTGGACGTCCACTTCTGGATCTGTCATATGTCGTTCCTGTTTGACGTAGACGCTGATACAAGCGAGTTATCGTCGATTTACTCACTTGGAAGTTCCTGGCGATGACAGCCTGAGACGTCCCACGTAGAAGCATTTGGACCGCTACGTTACTTTGATCTTGCGTCAAACGTACCATATTCCGTAGAGAAATTTTACCGGACTTTTGAAACCTAAACTCCAGGTAATACAATATGCCAATATGATGAGGTGACTGTATACATTTAATTACTGCACGAGGAAATGTTGAAAACAACGAATTGCCAAGTGGATCGTTAAACTGTACAGATATCACCCAAATGTTTTCTGCATAAGAAAGTTTAACAAGTATGAAAGAAAATCGCAAAATGATTTTTCAGTGGACCTGATGGTTGCATGAAAATCTCTTGGGTTAAAAAGTTGCGTTTCTTTTTCGGTTCAGTATATATGCATTCAGTCGGGTGTGAAATTATTATTAGATTTCACCAGTCTCAGGCCAATTTGTTCGAATAAGCAGGATTAAAGAAGACTTAACCGGTTCCCAGCTCATTGTTCTGTTGCAATAAAGACATGGCACCAGTTCATATTGCTATTTTAAAAATAAATTCAAATGTCCCCCCCCCCCACTGCACAACCCCTTGTCATCATGATTCATTTACAGACTGAGCCTGTTCACACACAACCTCTGGTTGTCACACCCCGCCCTCCGACCAGCAAAACCCCTTGTTACAGCCTCCTCCCACACCGCACAACCTCTTGTCACCATGATTCATTGATAATTAGACTGAGCCTATTCATGCACAACATCTTGCCCCCCCCCCCTCCCCCACAACCCCTTCTGAGTCTGATCAGTCATTTACCAACATTAGCCTGCACATTAACACAGCCTGATCTGAATCGTTTACCAAAGTCAGCCTGCACATTAGCACAGTCCGATCAGAATCATTTAAAGTCATGGCACATATTAGCTTAGTCTGATCAGTCATTTACAAACATCAGCCTGCACATTAGCACATCCTGATCAGAATTGTTTATTAAAGTCAACCTGCGTATTAGCACAGTCTGATCGGAATCATTTACTAAAGAGGGTGTACATTAGCACAGTCAGTTATTTACCAACGCCAGCCTGCAATAAGCACACCCTGATCAGAATCAATTATTAAAGTCAGCCTGCATATTTACTCAGTTTGCATAAAGTAATTAACCCTAAAGACAACCTGCACATTACCACAGTCGGGTAAGAGACATTTACCAAAGAGTAAGTTTTGTTTTTGTTTTATTTGATGTTTAACGTCCCCGTCAACACTGTAAAGGTCATTTTGAAGACTTTGCTTCCAATTTTGTGGGACTTTTACCCGACATCCAGATGAAATGACATCTCAATCCCCACACTGGTCAATACATACGTACAGGCTGCGTAGCGGTCGCATAGGCTTCGTATTTTGGACGCATAGGCTTCGATGAAAAATGGCGGATGACAGTTCGTCAATGCAGGTAAGAAACTGTTTTACGTTAATCTAAATGTTGTATAGCGTTGCCCGATACTGACATCTGCCTTACGGACCACTTTATTAATGTGCAGCTTCGTCTGTTGCAAGAAAAAGTTTGAAAAACGGAATATAGAAAAAATGACCCCGGAAGAAATTTGGCATTCCAGACAGATTTACCTGTAGTTTCACTTTGGCCCGGTCGCCCTATGTAACTACACGTTTTTGGCTGGTGTTCTGGCCGATAAATTGTGAATAATGATAATGAAATCGAAAAGCTAATATCCAACTTTCGTCACATCTCTTGCGAAAAATAAAAATCTTGATATTTCGATACAACGAACGTAGCTTCGTTCCCTATTACCACGCAGAGGCTGCGAACTAAAGTTGAAAGCCCTGAATTATGTAGAATAATAACGAATGATATTAAATAAATGTCGAGAAATCAGCCAACCAGCGTTAGTTGGTGATGCTTAAGACATTCTGTATCATTTATACCAAACACATTTTCATTCTCAGCTATCCAAGTACAACATTATTATTCGAATGCCAAAATCTGTAAAGTTACAATTATTTACACTACCGTTCATAAACTTGGTAAGTTTTTTGTCAAATCTGTTAAGTATTAAGCCAAATAATATTTGCACTGTATGAATTTCTGTCGTGTTTTTATTACAACGCACATGGCTTCGGAATTTACGACGGGCAGGTTACAGAGATGGGAAGACGCATTACGAAAATACGCCTATTAAAATACCACTACAAAGATAAAACATTCAGATAAAACATCCTGCTAGTTTTGATATTTCTGCTCGCCCGGGCCAGGCGGTTCTAATATAAGGCTGAATATCTAAATTGAAGTCCCCTCAAAGAGTGGCCAGTTCTTGCTTATTTTGCTCCATTTTAAGCTTCTGTTTTAAACTTCAACATTACTTCATATGCCTATTCAGTACACAGCAAGCTTCTAGATTCCGCATGGATGACGTCAGGGCATATCTGTGGTTAATTGGAATTTTCAAGGTCAGTTCAGTAGCAGAGTAAATGGCTGGAGATTACACAGTGATAAAATCCTTATCAGACCACTTAGTAACCTACAGTATTCAGTAGAAGAACGGGTTTATTTATGTTTACCTATTTATTGTAACAGATTATCGCTTTCCTGTCTCCTTTAACAGATTTGATGAAGACAGACTTACCAAGTTTATGAACGGTAGTGTACATTGACAGATGTTCTGCATTACTTATAGTTCCTTATTTCTTCTAAGAAACACAGATTGTGATACTTCTGAGAAGAAATAAGGAAAATGTACACTACCGTTCATAAACTTTTTACAATCAATTCAGGTTTTCTTACGGTTGATTCGTCTGGTTTTCCACGCATGCTCTCTCATGAGCACTCTTAAGATGGAGGTAGCAGTCCTCATTTTTGATTAGGTGTTTATGGATTTGCCTAACTTTGACCCTTGCCGTAGGCGTGATATAGGAAAATGAAACAGCAACCAAAGTAGCCAAAGCTAGCCATTGGCTCCAGATGAATTCGGCCTAGGTTGGTATCCCTAACGAACGGTTGTATGTCAATTCATTATTGGTAGAGAATCCTCTCATGTCACAGCGCATGACTAAGTGGAACCTTTTTGTTTGTGTTGAGCTTAATGTCACCGACAAAGTCATTCAGGTCATTTTTGAGACATTGTTACCGAATTTATGGGACTTTTAGCCGACACTGAGACGAAATTACATCTCAAACCCTCACATATAAAGCATACTTGCAATTGTTAAATATGAATGACCCGTTGACTTTTTGAAAAGGCAAATACTAGTTTTTGGTCGATTATTTATCGATCGACCAAAGTAAACAAGTGCAAGTAGCTCTACAGTGCTTAAGTCCACGTGATTATCACTGATTTGTCGGAAATTCAGGGAACTTGTATATAGAAACAGCAGCGTTTATTTTTATCGAAGAGAGGTCAGCGTGCTGCGTAATACGGCAATCCATAGGTCATGGATTGGGCTTTTCAAACAGTGTAGGTCCAGATCTAATGCCGCAAAACGCAGCGTCTAATCAGGGTCTACGCTGTTTGCTCACATTACATGAATTGAAGGGCCAAACGCGGCGTCTAATCAGGGTCTACACTGTTTGCTCAAATTACATGACTTGAAGGGCCAAACGCATCGTCTTATCAGGGTCTTTACTTTTTGCTTTTAATTGTAATTTAAGGGTTAAAGGAAGGAGTTTAAATCCATAAATATGCATCCAGCCGACAGACTTTCTTAAAAAGTAAATCTTTAGGCCGGAGTCGTCACAGAGTTATGAAAGGGCCGTAAAGCAAAACAATTTTTCTACCTTATCTTATTATATCGAAGAATGATTTCACGAAATGGGGTACTGAAATCATTGCAAGCAAGTATTTTTCTGAATTTATATTCTAAGTCACTATGAAATTCAGATTCTGATAGGCTATGTTGCAGAAGACAGTCTGGTTAGCAAAAAAAATATGACGCAAGGACAGAGATTGAAAATAGATCTGAGATTAAGAAAAGTCTTGCATTTTTTTTTCTTATTTGATCCTACAAAGGCTAGAATTAGCTTATATGTTTACTGTTTAATGAGCACATGCTTCTCTTATCGGAAACGAAGACTCGGATCAGCCAGTGCAGGCGCGATTAATGGACCTTTGCTGAAGTTTTGTAGGAGCTGCAGGTTTTCGATCCAAGTATTTAAATAGAAGTCGGAGAATCACGAAAAAATGCCTATATAATTCTGACCCCCTTAAATCCAACTTTTATATAGTAAAACTGAGCTTTAAAGGGATATACGTTGTTTTCTTTATTTCTTCTCAGAATCACAGATTGTGGATACGCGTTAAAACCCCCTGGTCCGGGCGGTTGTAACAAGTTCCCACACACTATGTCTTGAGCAGAAATATTAAAACTATCAGAATGTTTTATCTGACAGCTTTTTATCTTTTTAGTGGTATTTTAATAGGCGTGTTTTCGTAATGCGTCTTCCCATCTCTGTAACCTGCGAAGCCACGTGCTTTGTAAAAGAAAAACACGACAGAAATTTATACAGTGCAAATATTATTTGGTTTAAAACATATTTGACGAGGACTTGCCGAGTTTATGAAAGGCGGTGAAAATAATTGTAGATTGACAGATTTTGTGCAATTCGAATCAAAATGTTGTACATGTATTTGCATGTCTGGGACTAAAAAGGTTTTCGGTATAAATGATACAGAATGTCTTTAGCATCAACAACTAACGCTGGTTGACTGATTCCTCGACATTAATTTAATGTAATTCGCTCTTATTCTACATAAAACAGGGCTTTCAAATTTTGTTCGCAGCCTCTGCGTTGTAATAGGTAACGAAGCTTTGCGCGTTGTATCGAAATATCAAGATTTTTATTTTTCGCAAAAGATATTACGAAAGTTGCATATTAGCTTTTCGATTTCATTATCGTTATTCACAATTTATCAGTCAGAAAACCAGCCAAAAACGTGTAGTTACATAGGGCGACCGGACCAAAGTGAAAATACAGGTGAATCTGTGTTGACTGACAAATTTCTTTTGGGGTCTATTTTTCTATATTCCGTTTTTCAAACTTTTTCTTGCAACAGACAAAGCCGCACATTAGTAAAGTGGTCCGTAAGGCAGATGTCAGTATCGGGCAATGCAACATAACATTCAGATTAACGTAAAAACAGTTTCTAACCTGCATTGACGAACTGTCATCCGCCATTTTTCATCGAAGCATATGCGTCCAAAATACGAAGCCTATGCGACCGCTACGCAGCCTGTACATATGTTTTGACCAGTGTGAAGCCCTGTCGCCCAATGAAACCAATAGGGTTTATTAGCATGGACGGTCCGCCTCGCACCGCGGTTCCTGGACAGGCTTAGATCCTCTAAGCTGTTTACCAGTACTAGTGTGCGGGTCAGATTCAGCTCTGTGTGGAAGCATCATGCAGCCCATATATTTCTTCAAGCCCCTATGAGCGGGGGCGAACCAAAGAGTAAGACCGCACAAAAGCACCGTCTGATCAGAGTTATTAACCCTAGAGACACCCTAGCACGGTCTGATGAGAGTCATTTACCAAATAGTCAGACTGCTCAAAAGCAAGGTCTGATCAGATTTATTTGCCTAGGAGTTAGCCTCCGCCTTAGCACAGTCTGATCAGAATCATTTACCGAATAGTCAGGCTGCACATTAGGAGTCAGATCAGAATCAGTAACCCAATAATCAACCTGTACATTAGCACAGTCTGATCAGAGTCAATTACCAAAAAGTCATTCTGCACATATGCACATATCATAGTCATGTACCAAATAGTAAGTCTGCACATTAGCACAGTCTGATCAGCGTCATTTACATAATAGTCGATCTGCACATTAGCACAGTCTGATCAGAATCATTTACCAAATAGTCAGGCTGCACATTAGCACAGTCAGCTCAGAATCATTTACTAAATAGTCAACCTGCAAACTACCACAGTCTGACCTGTCATTTGCCGAATAGCCAGCCTGTGCATAAGCACAGTTTGTTCTGAGTCATTTACCAAATAGTCAGCCTGCATAATCGCACAGTCTGGTCTGAATCATTTACCAAAGTGTCAACCTGAAAATTAGCATTTACCAAATAGTCACCCTGCAAACTACCACAGTCTGGTGTATGTCATTGGCCAAATAGTCAGCCCGTACATTAGCACAGTCTGATCTGAGTCCGCTACCAAATAGTCAGCCTACATAATCACACAGTCTGGTCCAAGTCATTAACCAAAGTGTCAGCCTGAAAATTAGCACAGTATGACAAAGAGTCGGGCTGCACTTTAGCATAGTCTGATCTGAGTCATTTACAAATAAGTCGGCCTGCAGATTATCATAGTCTGATCTGTAACATTTGCCAAAGAGTCACATCACGAATTATTATTTCTGCTCAAAATATAGATTGTGGGTACTCGTGAGTACCCACAATCTATATTTTAGAGCAGAAATAAGAAAAATCATTGTAAGGTTTACCCCTGCAAACCCGATTTTTACTATATAAAAGTGGGGTTCATGGGTGGTCAAAATTATATAGGCGTGTTTTCGTGATGGCATGAAAATTAGCACCGTCTGATCAGTCATTTACCAAAGCTTCTGCCTGTACATTAGCACAGTCTGAGCGGAGTTATTTGTCAATAACCAGCCTGTACATTAGGACAGTCCGGTCAGTCATTTACCAAAAGTTTCAGCCTGTATAAAAGTGGGGTTCAAGAGGGTCAACATTATATAGGCGTGTTTTCGTTGGTGGCATGAAAATTAGCAGTCTGATCAGTCATTTACCAAAGTTTCAGCCTCTTCATTAGCACAGTCTGAGCAGAGTCATTTATCAATAGCCAGCCTGTACATATGTACAGATCAGACATTTACCAAATGATACATGTAATATAGCAATTATGATAATTTCAAAGAGTCGATACAAAATCAACAGAACAATTAGCAGACATAAGATATACTTAAGAAAACAGAGACAATAATTGGATGATATATGTGTTTGATATGCCGTTTATGTCTATTAACCCATAAAATGTCAATCACGACAAATGTCGTCTGCTTTGCCTTCTGCTGGTTACCTTAAAAGGTTTTTTTTTTTTTTTTTTTGCAAACAGTGTTTGATCTGGGCTCACACTGTTTGCCTATGTACATTTGTTTTTTTTTTTTTTTTTGTTGTTGTTGTTGTTGTTTTGTTTGTTGCAAACAAAATTAGCAGACGACTTAAGCAGACGACATTTTCAGATACATTTTTTCTCGGCGTCGCAAGGGTTAAGGACTATCAAAATGTCTACCTGGCGCATTGGATACAATTTGCGGTTGCTCAGCGATGCCCGCACATGTCCGAAACCACCTTTTTGCTTGAAGCGACACAGGTGTTTTGAGCATTGGTGTTGCCATCTGTTGGCAGGACAACGAGGATTATGGTATTGCCTCCTGTAGTCTACGCTTTCTCCTGGTTACGCCCCGTTAACCCTATGTAGAGACGTTGCGCCCAATTTTGCAGGATTTTGCCCGAGATTGAGATGAAATGAGATGTCAAGCCCTGCCGCCCAATAAAACAAATAGGGTTAATATAAATTGGGCCCCGTCAAGCGATTTTGGTACTTATCGCCTATGCGAGCAGCGAAGGTTCAGGTGAGCCTGCGCATCCGCGCAGTCTCGCCAGAACCTTCGCTGCTCGCTCATACAAGCAGTGAATCAAGAGGAACCTTCAGACAGAAAGCCATATCCCTGGTCCCTCTGAATGGCTGGGCATGCGCAGTAAAAATTTGTCATGACGGAATGCTCGAACACACAAATTCGCTTGGCGGGGCTCAATTAACGGCGAATTCGAATGAGTTTGCCTGGGCAGGCTTATACCTGCTAAGTGCTCAGGTTCGGTCGGTTTCAGCTCTGCATGGAAGCACCATGCAGCCCAGTCTATTTCACCTACCCCCGATGGGCGGGTCTCTAAATCATAACGCAAACACGCCTATAAAAATACATTGCCACCTTTATCGCCGAAAAAATGAAAATTTTATGATGAAAAATTGTGATATTTTTTCTTATTTCTGCTCAAAATATAGATTGTGTGCACTCGTTAGAACCGCCTCATCGAGGCGGTTCTAACGAGTACCCACAATCTATATTTTAGAGCAGAAATAAGAAAAATAATGTATACCCCCGGAAACCCCAGTTTTATTATATAATAGTGGAGTTCAAGGGGGTCAAAATTATATAGGCGTGTTTTCGTGATGTGTTATCAAGTAGCTTTAGAGACCATAAGTGAAACAAAAAGACATGTAATACAGAGAAAACTTTCCAAATGGAATGTCGATTCAACTAAATCATTACGTTTATAATAAGTTTATGAGGTTTTGTTTGTTTGATTTGAGGTTTAACGTCCCCGTCAACACTGTAAAGGTCATTTTGGAGACGTTGCTTCCAATTTTGTGGGACTTTTACCCGACATTGAGATGAAATGACATCTCAAGCCCTGTCGCCCAATGAAACCAATAGGGTTTATTAGCATGGACGGTCCGCCTCACACGTATGAGGTACTGACATATTAAGCTTGGAAAAATCATACGAAAACAGATTTCATGCACAAAAACGTCTTGATTTTAGTTCATTTAAAACATAATTAAGCCCCAGACTTAGAACTAGTTGAACTATAGGACATATTGCTTCCGTGTCGCTCGTCCGTCCGTCCGTCTGTCCGTTTGCCCATTACGCATTTTGGTGTATTGCATAATTTTGAACAGTGCTAGGGTTTTGAAACCACTGATTTCTCATGAAAAAGTTTTGCGTGTATTGTTTTCTCATCAGGATTATGTTCTTTTCCTGAGTTCATCACGTGAACATGTCCGTGAAATGAACACCCCTTAAACCCCACTTTATATAGGGAAAACTGTGGTTTACGGGGGTCTACATTATTTTTCTTATTTCTGCTCCGAGACATAGGTTGTGGGTACTCGTTAGAACCGCCTCAATGAGGCGGTTCTAACGAGCACTCACAACCTATGTTTGAAGTAAAAGTAACAAAAATATCACAGATTTTCTTTAGAAAAGTTGCCATTTTGGAAGTGTGGAAAAATGCACTATCTCGCACGGGTGTGTTATCGTAGTGATTATTGTTATAAGAATAGGGATGATATCTTGTCAACATAATATCTCAAAACTACTTGAAGCTAGAGCCTTGAACCCCGGCACTTTATTTTTGTCAGCAAAATATCTCAAAAGCTGTTCGAACCATAACCTAAAAGTTTGAAACAAGAGCCTTGAAATTTGGTAAGTAGATCGGTAGTGATGAGTACTTAGATGACCTGATCAGCTTTGGAAGCAATTCCAAAAATGTTTCATGAGTTGTGACCCTTTGTAAATTTCGGCATTTTTAATTTTCCTGCATAATATATATCAAAAACTAATAGAAGCTACAGCCTTAAAACTTGGTAAATACATTAGAAGTGTTGAGTAGATGACTAAATAAACTTTTGAATACATTCTAAAATATTTCATCATATAAGTTACGGCCCTTTGTAAATTTGTGCATTTTACCTTGTAAGCAAAATGGCCAAAAACAGTTGAAGCTTGACCGATTTGTACTAATTAGTAGATGACCAGATTAACGTTTTTATTAGTTATCCCAGCAGGCACCGACGTAGATGTGACTTTGCATAAACGTCATGACGTTGTACCGACGTTGATGTGACGTCACAATTACGCCATGTGCCTGCTGGGATAGCTCTTTGTAAATTTGGGGATGTTTACCTTGTCAGCAAAATATACCAAAAAGTATTAAGTCTTAAAACATAGTACATGTTTCCTTGATTTGATGTTTAACGTCCCAATCAACACTGTAAAGGTCATTTTGGAGACGTCGCTTCCAATTTTGTGGGACTTTTACCCGACATTGAGATGAAATGACATCTCAAGCCCTGTCGCCCAATGAAACCAATAGGGTTTATCAGCATGGACGGTCCGCCTCGCGCCTCGGTTCCTGGACAGGCTTAGATACTCTAAGCGGTTTACCACTACTAGTGTGCTGGCTGGATTCAGCTCTGCGTGGAAGCATCGTGCAGTCCATATATTTCTTCAAGCCCCTATGGGCGGGGGCTGACACACAGTACATGTACATAGATATGGGATGATAAGTAGATGTCATTCTGAATTTATACAAACACATTATCAAAAGATTCGGTTTGTTGATAGTTAGTCTGGGTGTGGCAAAATTAATTATTCAGCAGGACAAGGGTAAAGACGAGGGCTTAGATTTCTGTGACTGAATCGGAGATAGATAACTGTGTATACTCTTCATCACGTGAACAAGTCCGTGAAATAAAGACCCCCATAAACCCCACTTTATATAGAGAAAACTGGGGTTTACGGGGGTAAACATTATTTTCCTTATTTCTGCTTTTAGACATAGCTTGTGGGTACTCGTTAGAACCGCCTCAGCGAGGCGGTTCTAAGGAATACCCAAAACCTATGTTTGGAGTGTAAATAAGAAAAATGTTACAAATTTTCATCAGAAAAATTACCTTCTTTGAGGATTGCATAATGCACTATATCACACGGATATGTTATCGTAATGTTATTTTTGTCTTACACATACGAGATGTAGCATACAAACATGTACTGTAAAATTCCGCTATAAGGACCACCTAAAATTAAAACTAAACCTGCTTTTAAAATTTATTGAGAAGGTCTGAGTTATTATTACTTTGTGTTTTCTACAGCCAGTGTCTCCTTATAAGAGACCACTTTTGGGACAGTCCCAAAGGAACTTTACTGTATTTGATCAGTTGTTGCACCTCTTATTATTTGAGTTTAAGTGTCGTAACATCATTCTGCGCCACTAAAAGTAGAAGAAATCATGTATCATAAGCCCTTACACCCCGGAGTTTCTGGAGTGGACTCTTCCGTGTTTGATTTAAGGGGACGTTAACCCTCAAATCAAACAAACAACCTGGTCTGCACTGTTTGTACAAATATCTGTATTAGGCTACAGTCGCGTTAAAAACGACGCATACAGAGTGCGAGAAAATCGGTAAACAATGCGTTTCAATTATTGAGTTTGCAATAATAAACAACATTCACGAATCATTGTTGAAGTAACTTAGTTTGAATGGTCGGATCCTAGGAACAAAGACAACATACATCGACTGCTGTGTGACTGTAATATGGGCTTGGAAGATACAGTATACCATTACAAGGAGCTAAGGCATGACCAAACATTCGAAAAGACCTTAAGACAATCTGGAAAATGTCTTATTTTTAGCGAGACCATAATAGAACAAAATCCGTTTGTTCAAAACATAGTTAGCTTATTCATTAAAAAGCTCGATATTGGTGAAACTGTTAATTATTAAAGTAAGT
The DNA here is from genome assembly GCA_963580285.1 of Lucinisca nassula. NCBI lineage: Eukaryota > Metazoa > Mollusca > Bivalvia > Lucinida > Lucinidae > Lucinisca > Lucinisca nassula. The sequence continues at coordinate 55,494,885 of OY757010.1, forward strand.
ACGATATCTCATAATGGTTTATTTTTGCTGAAAACAAATGTGAGCAGCGCTGCTTCTGAAAGCTGCTCATCATTACGCAAACACGTCTTTATAACTTTTCTCACCCTTAAGCCCCTTTTATTAGCTCACCTGTCACGTAGTGACGAGGTGAGCTTTTGGGATCACTTTTTGTCCGTCGTCCGTCGTGCGTGTGTCCGTGCGTGCGTGCGTCCGTCCGTAAACAATTTCAAATAAGTATATCTCTAATACCCCATGGCCAATCTTGATCAAATTTCATGTGAAGCATCATCAGGTAAGGGGAAAGGCTGCATAACGTTTTTGGGCTGATCAGATGGGAATTCTGGTTGCCATGGCAGCATATAGCTCCCATAGACCTATAAAGGGAAAATTTTTAAAAATCTTCTTCTCTGAAACCACAGGGCCCAGAGCTTAGATATTTAGCATGTAGCAAGGGCAAGTGGTCAACTACATAATTCCAGCCAATCATGCCCCTTGGTTTCAAATAGGCCACGCCCCTGGGCCCCTTCACTCCCATAGACTCATAATGGAAAAAAAAGCTTCAAAAATCTTCTTCTCTGAAACCTCAGGGCCCAGAGCTTAGATATTTACCATGTAGCAATGGCAAGTGGTCACCTACATAATTCCCGCCAATCATGCCCCTTGGTTCCAAATGGGCCACGCCCCGGGGCCCCTTCGCTCCCATAGACTCATAATGGAAAAAAGCTTCAAAAATCTTCTTCTCTGAAACCACAGGGCCCAGAGCTTATATATTTAGCATTTAGCAATGGCAAGTGGTCACCTACATAATTCTTGCCAATCATGCCCCTGGGGTCCAAACGGACCACGCCCCGGGGCCCCTTAGCTCCTATAGACTCATAATGGAAAAAAAAGCTTCAACAATCTTCTTCTCTGAAACCACAGGGCCCATGGCTTAGATATTTAGCATGTAGCAATGGCAAGTGGTCACCTACATAATTCCTGCCAATCATGCCCCTTGGTTCCAAATGGGCCACGCCCCGGGGCCCCTTCGCTCCCATAGACTTATAATGGAAAAAAGCTTCAAAAATCTTCTTGTCTGAAACCACAGGGCCCAGAGCTTATATATTTAGCATGTAGTAACGACAAGTGGTCACCTACATAATTCCTGCCAATCATGCCCCTGCGGTCCAAACAGACCACGCCCCGGGGCCCCTTAGCTCCTATAGACTCATATTGGAAAAAAGCTTCAAAAATCTTCTCTGAAACCACAGGGCCCAGAGCTTAGATATTTAGCATGTAGCAAGTGCAAGTGGTCACCTATATAATTCCTGCCAATCATGCCCCTGGGTTCCAAATGGGCCATGTCCCAGCACCCCTTCACTCCCATAGTTTATACTAATTTATTTTAGTTCGATTGCGATGAAAGCTGTAAGCTTATTGAATCGCTCTCGAACACTCATTCCGGGTGTTTTCACGCGCGCGAGAGAGAGAGGCAGTGGCTTTTACACCACTGCTACCCATTTACACCTGGGTGGAGTGGGGCAGTGTCATTACGTGTCTTGCCCAAGGACACACCTCGATACCGGTGGCGGATTCGAACGCACAACCTCTCGATCATGAGTCGAACGCGCTAACCACTGCGCTATCGAGGCTGACATCTCAATGTCGGGTAAGAGTCCCACAAAATTGGAAGAACGATTTAGGCAATTTTGAAAGAGGGTCAATGTAGGTGACCACTTGCCATTGCTACATGCTAAATATCTAAGCTCTGGGCCCTGTGGTTTCAGAGAAGAAGATTTTTGAACCTTTTTTTTCATTATGAGTATATAGTAGCTAAGGGGCCCCGGGGTGTGGCTTAATTCACTCCCATAGACTCATAATGGAAAAAAGCTCCAAAAATCTTCTTCTTTGAAACCACATGGCCCAGAGCTTAGGTATTTAGCATGTAGCAAGGGCAAGTGGTCAACTACATAATTCCTGCCAATCATGCCCCTGGGTTCCAAATGGGCCACGCCCCGGGGCACCTTCGCTCCCATAGACTCATAATGGAAAAAAGCTTCAAAAATCTTCTTCTCTGAGACCACAGGGCCCAGAGCTTAGATATTTAGCATGTAGCAATGGCAAGTGGTAACCTACATAATTCCAGCCAACCATGCCCCTGGGTTCCAAATTGGCCACACCCCGGGGCCCCTTAGCTACTATATACTCATAATGAAAAAAAAGGTTCAAAAATCTTCTTCTCTGAAACCACAGGGCCCAGAGCTTAGATATTTAGCATGTAGCAATGGCAAGTGGTCACCTACATTGACCCTCTTTCAAAATTGCCTAAATCGTTCTTCCAATTTTGTGGGACTCTTACCCGACATTGAGATGAAATTACATCTCAAGCACTGTCGTCCAATGAAACCAACAGGGTTTATAAGCATGGACAGCGCTTTGCCTGAGCTTAGATATTTAGTATGTAGCAATGTCAAGTGGTCTCCTACACTAATGATTTTCTGGTACACAGGTGAGCGATATAGGGCCATTGGGCCCTCTTGAATAGTAAAACTGGGGTTTACAACGGTATGCGTTATGTTCCTTATTTCTGCTAAAAGCATAGATTGTGGTACTCGTTAGAACCGCCTCACCGAGGCGGTTCTAACGAGTACCCACAATTTATGTTTTGAGCAGAAATATGAAAAATATCCGGATTTTTAACTGATAAAGAAAATTATTTTTGGTGGTAAAATGTTACCAATATATGTGAATAGGTGTGATTTCGTAATGCATTTTCAGCAAACAGCGTGACAGTCATATTAACCCTTATCATGCTGAATATTCATTTAAGCCACACCCAATTCTGTCTATCAACCAATCAAATTACTTGATGTAATTTATTGCTACAAATTCATAAACTGAATGTCAAACAGTGTAGATCCTGATCAGATGGCTTCTTCAGAAACCATCTGATCTGGATCTACACTGTTTGCAAAGATAGGGGTTGTCGTGAACAGCAAGATAAGGGTTAAATAATGAAACTTTACAAACGACATCCTTGGTTTTGACACTGGCGCTTAATCGAATAGTGACGCCTTGCTGGTGACAGATATCGCCATGTAGGTTTTGTCATGACCGGCTCAATTGAAATCTAGACTCTGGTTAAATATTGCCGTTCTGAATAGTTCAATTACAAAAAGATACAGCAGTTGTTTGTTACAGGAGAGGTAGAGTTAAATAAAACGGAACGCTTTCAAAGCATTTTTCAGCTGTACTGACGTCGTATTTACAAGGATGAAACGACTAGTTCTTCTCTGTGTTGCAGTCTTATATTGTGCAGAATGTTTGGCACTCTCGGATACCAACAACACTGTTAAAAAGAAATATTATGGAATAGTCTTAAACGCTAAATGTCCTAAACATTATTATAACTATTATATAAAAAGGAGGACACAAGTATGCGACTGTGCAATAGAATCACAGAAGGCCACTGGAACAAGTAATGGCAAATTATTCAACACACGTCTTCTGGCGGATTGCGGTGAATATGTGATATCAGCAGAATTCATGCCAAGCAAACGTTTCCTGAAGGTGGCCCGCAATCCTGCAGCGAACGGAAAACGAGCTTTCTGTATCAAGTCCCATCTAACCGCTGATCTGGCAAATACGTATTACAGAAAGAAGAAAAGAAATTATGTTGAATGTAATTATTAATTTTAGTTAAATAAAGAGCTAGGAGCAAAGTGTCTTGGAAAGTTGTTTTTATTTATGAGTGAAACACTCGGACATCCAAAACATAAAGACTCGGGTGCAATTTCACCTATATTTGGTCAACCGAGATTGGTCAGAGCCATTCATCAATATTAGAGTTGGCTAGTCAAATTCCTGTATTGGCTAATTCATTTTCAGTCCAAGGTTGTTAGAAGCTTACTTAACGAGGTCGTGTGTTGTCAAACTGTTACCTGTTCTAGAATATTCAATATGAAAAACAGGGGTAACTTTTGCAAAGTTATTAGCCAGTTTGCCTTGCTGTATGTTCAAAAGTTTAACTTCTCGTTTCTAACGTCGCTGTTAGTTTTGAAAAACCAGGACTGGCACTTAAAGCAAATAGTGTTGACCTTTGATTTCAACTGCACACCAACACCATTATGGTCATATCGAGCCTGTCAGTTTACCTTATTTCAATTTTTTCTGGACATGCTTAAACCCAAACGGATTACCAGTACATTGCACATTTTTTCTCTTGAACCTGGCCATTTCCCTACTTGAATTAGATGCAGGAAGAGAATGGCCAAACGAAACATTTCATTATTTAACTCCTCTTTATGGAACAGAATATTGTGGGACCCAGAGGAAATCGAACATCCAACCATCCGATCATCAGTCTCACGCGCGCATGCATGTTACACATTATGAAAACACGCCTATACAAATACATTGTAATCATTACCGCTGAAAAAAAACACGAAAATTTTCAGATGAAAAATTGTGATATGTTTTCTTATTTCTGCTGAAAATATAATTTGTGGGTACTACCAAGAATCTATATTTTAGAGTAGAAATTAGGTTTACCCCTGGGGATTTTTACTATATAGAATGGGGTTCAAGGGTGTCAAAAGTATATAGGCTTGTTTTTCGTGATGGTAAAATTCCTGTGTTGAGTTAGTTTCAGTGAAAAAGTGGAGACTCTGATCAGACACCTCGTTCTGTGGTATCTGATCTGGACCAGCACTTTTTTACAGACATGGATTAAATGAGTAAGATGGGTATAGGATGGGATACACTTGCCAATCGGAGCCCCGGAAAAGACAAGGTTCCGTGCAAATCGATTTTTGGAAACGATTGTCTCGATTAAAATTAGATATTATTAAAATATTATTCGTCTTATTATTCGTTATTATTATTATTATTATTATTATTGTTATTATTAAATCACTATTATTATCATTATTATTCATTTATTCGTCATTTTAAACTGCCGGCGCATTATGCTATATTTTATAACTGAAAAACGATAGAATAACTAAACCCAACCTAGTGCAGGTATGGCTTCGAAATTATAGCTACGAATTATAGCTACGCCAGGCCGGACACTAAGTCCACAGCATAAAAAGAAGCCATCTCCGGCTCCCGTAGCTATACTTCGTAGCTATAATTTTGTAACCATACCTGCGCCCTATACTACTCTTGTCGGTTACATGATATGATATCATTAATACTTCGCATAGCAAGTTTGAGGCTTCTAGATGTTTTAGTTTGTGAGAAATGTTGATGAAAAACACTGGTCTATACGGAGAAAAAGAAGAATGGAAGAATAAACAAAGAGACGAGCCAAGAAGCCCTTTGCTTTTTACATGATATAAACATCATTTAGGCTTGTAGCTTGTATAATTCTTGAGAAATCTTTACGAAAATTTTACATTTGCTTATATGCAGAGAAAAAGGGATGAAAGAACAAATAAGCCGAAAAGCCCATTGTCTCCTTTCTATTATAGTTCCTGAGAAATCTTTAACGAAAACAAATGACCAACTTTGTTTTTATTTGATCCTCAATTATTTGATACTGTTGGAAAGAAAAAACATTTTTCTTCTAGAATTTTCAATTACATTTTAACAACGTAATTTAAAATTTAATTATTACAGTATAAAAACAGACACCCTCGTGAGTTTTTGCTAATTTTCTATTGAAGTAAACGAGAGGTTCACGAGACGAATGGTCATATTTTCATTTAAAAATGACCAGTTTAAATTTTATTTAAAAAAATATAAAATTATAATCAAAATTAAGATAAAAGATTGAAATTTCATAATTTTAAATCACATTTTCGCTATATAGCCTAGTATTTTTTCAATCTTGTCTTAGATACAAATGCCCTATTAATTTCTATACAATTTGTCGCGCGGTTCAAATCGGACACAGGCAATAGGCGGATTACAATTGTCCCACATGAATAATAATAATGACTTATATGGAGATAAAGAGAAATGAAGGAACAAATAAGCCAAGAAAGCCCACTGTCTCTTACACGGGTCGTCATCATGGCCTAGTATAAAGTGATTAAAGCTTCCAGCTTTTCATTACGAAAACACGCCTATACAAATACACTATAAATTTTTCCGCCATAAAAATGAAAAAATTAAGATGATTTTTTGTTATTTTTCTTAGTTCCGCTTAAAATATAGATTGTGAGTACTCATTAAAACCGCCTCAAATATATAGATTGTGGGTACTCGTTAGAACCGCCTCGACGAGGCGGTTCTAACGAGTACCCACAATCTATATTTTAGAGCAGAAATACGAAAATTAAAGTATAACCCTCTAAAACCCCAGTTTTACTATATAAAAGTGGGGTTCAAAGGGATCAAAATTATATAGGCGTGTTTTCGTGATGTTAATTCTTGAGAAACCAATATAAGTAAATATTATTGTTTGGATACCAAATTTAAGGCTTCTAATTCCTAGCGTTCCTGAGAAATCTTTGACAAACAATAGCATTAGCCTATATGGAGATAAATGAAGAAAGAAAGAATAAATGAATAAGTAAGATACAAAAGCCCGATATAAATCATTTTTATTTCTGGGAAATCTTGATAAAAAATTAAAGTTGGTCTATATTGAGAGAAAGAAGAATAAAGGATAAATGAATAAATAAGCCGAGAAAGCCCACTGTCTCTTTCACGATATGTCATCATTACTACCTTGGGCTTCTAACTGTTATAGTTCCTGAGAAATATTTGACAAATACATCAACACTGGTCAAAATAAGGAGAGAAAGAAGAATGGAAGAAAAAGATGAACAAATATGCCGAAAATGCCCATTCTCTCTTACACGATACAAATAATCATGATTGCATAGTGTATTAATTTTGTGGGTTCTAGCTTCTACGGTTCTTGAGAAAAAAAAAACAATAATGGTTTATGGGGGACAGACGGAAGGACGGACGCATAAGGACGGACTAACAAATAGACCTATGGACGAATGGAAGGACGGAATGATATATGTAAACCAATATACCCCCACTTATATAAAATATTTATATAAAGTGGGACTATAACAACGGCTAGGAAAAAATGGTTCAAATACAGTGATATTCTTAGACTATTAAAGTCTGGGCCCCGCCAAGCGATTTTGGTACTTATCGCCTATGCGAGCAGCGAAGGTTCAGGCGAGCCTGCGCATCCGCGCAGTCTCGCCAGAACCTTCGCTGCTCGCTCATACAAGCAGTGAATCAAGAGGAACCTTCAGACAGAAAGCCATATCCCTGGCTCCTCTGAATGGCTGGGCATGCGCAGTTAAAATTTGTCATGACGGAATGCTCGAAGACCCAAATTCGCTTGGCGGGGCTCAGTCTGATAAGATGTGATTTTCTTCATAGTATTTTAGTTGGCATTACGATAACACACCCGTGTGACATAGTGCATTTTTTTCACATCTCCAAAATGGCTACTTTTCTTATGATATTTTTGTTATGTTTGCTTCAAATATAGGTTGTGGGTGCTCGTTAGAACCGCCTTATTGAGGCGGTTCTAACGAGTACCCACAACATATCTCTTGATGCAGAAATAAGAAAACGTATACCCCCGTAAACCCCAGTTTGCTCTATATAAGGTGGGATTTAAGGGGTGATCATTTCACGGACTTGTTCACGTGATGGCACCATTCCTCTGTTCCTCTCAAACACAGTTTCTCTTAAGCTATTACATCGTAGATGTTTTGCCCCCGCCCATCGGGACTTGGAGAAATAGATTTGGCTGCATGATGCTTCCACGCAGAGCTGAAACCAACCGCACACGAGTACTGGTAAACCGCTTAGAAAGTCTAAGTGATGGGAGTCGGCATGTCCATGCATATAAACCCTATTGGTTTCATTGGGCGGCAGGGATTGAGATGTCATTTCCGCTCAATGTCGGGTAAAAGTAAAAAAAAATTGGAAGCAACGTCTCCAAAATGACTTACATAGTGTTGACGGGTTACGTTAAGCCTCAAATCAAACAAGAGCACCGCATGCGGGTGCCAACGCTCGGTTGCAGTTTCTTTTAGTTAAACAGAATTTCTAAGACTAAAAAGGGGCATAACTGTGCCAAAATATTTTGAGGGTTACCTCACCTATTGGTATTAGTTCCCCTTTTCATAATGAACAACTAGTTTCAGTTTCAAGTAAATATGTTCAGTATTGACAGAGATATTACAAAATGTCCAGGTTTTTGCAAAAATTCTGAGTCGAAAAGGGGGCATAACTGTGCCAAAAATAATTTGAGGGTTACCTCACCTATTGGTATAAGTTCCCCTTTTTATAATGAACAACAAGTCCGAGTTTCAAGTAAATATGTTCAGTAATGACAGAGATATTACAGAATGTCCAAGTTTTTGCACGACGCAGACGCAGACGACGACGCAGACGACGGCAGAGCTATGACAATACCTCGTCGTTTTCTTCGAAAACAGCCGAGCTAACAAAACAAACAAACATTGTAGATGTTTGAGTCAGTATAAAATAAAATCTGGCCGTGCACAGTGGTATAATATAAAATATAGAATACATGTATCTACGACTGATAACAGTCTATGATATTCTTAAAAGATCCTTAAACAGAGACATAAATGATAATATAGCAATTATGATAATTTCATAGAGTCGATACAAAATCAACAGGCCAATCAGCATACATAAGTATATTCAATAGGGAAGAAAAAGAAAATAGAGACAATAAGTGGATGAAATACGAATTGATATGCCTTTTATGTCTATTTAACCATAAAATGCCAATTATGACAAATTGTCGTCTGCTTTGCCGTCTGCCGGTAACAAAATAAAATATTTTTGAAAACAGTAGGAGCAGTCTGATCTGGGTCTACACTATTTGCCTATGAGCAAAAATATGTTTAAAAAGTTTGAAAAAAAAAAAAACACCAGACGACATAAGCAGACGACATTTTAAGATGTAGTTTTTCTCGGCGTCTTAAGTGTTTGGGACTATCAAAATGCCTACCTGGCATGTTGCATTCAACTTGCGGTTGCTCAGAACGTTGACGCTTTCTAGAAAAGATCTATCATGTTCCAACTTATATGAACAATCATAAAAATGCATGTAAAACAATGATTTTTTGTTGTTGGAAGTAAACAAAAATGGAGAAAATTCATTTTGTAAGTCCATGCACTAGCAACAACATCATTTGTAACTTTATATTACGGAACTCAAGAAGGGACATTTCTGTTCCAGTATCTAGCAGAACAGAAAAACAATTAAATTAGAGTGGCAAAGAAAACAAGAAATATGTCGTTTAAACGACATATGTCTTGTTTTCTTTTCCACTCTTAAAAAGAAGGGTGGAGTTTAAAACAATTAAAAATTAGAATGCATCATGGCTACATAGAAATCGTGGTTAACATGTGGGAATAAAACATTGGATTTTAATATCACAATCAGTGTACCAGAGACACATAGTAATCATACTGTATAATCAACAAACAGCTCAAACAATTACAAGCAAAATTCTGGTACAATTAATATACGATTCGTAAATTATTTTGCAGTGTTTTTCCCACACAGTAGAAATATGCTTGAAGTTTATGCATTCATTTGTTTCATTAATTCTATCGTATATTTTATATGCCATATTTGTACTTGTTAGGTGGCTCGGCAGGTTGGAGGTGTGGTGAAATGGACCCTGGAAACTTATCACACTAGTTTATTCTCTTCAGATGTTATTAAATGAATATTTCAATTCCCCAGTGGCGAGTATTGTATAGGCCTATTTCAGAGCACGGCGTAGGAGCATCAAGGAAATAATACATTTCTGGTCTTTACAGATTCTTCTTAAATACTTACTAAGTTTACTTGAAGTTTTGCAAGTTTTACACTCTTCAAATATCTACTTTATCAGAGACAAAACTAAAACCATTCATTTAGTATTTATTACAATGACCCTTCTGTTGCTTGCCTCTGACATGGAACAGAACCATGGCCCTCCTAATAATCTAGCTGATTTATCAATTTTCCATTTGAATGTAAGACATATAAGGAACAAAATTGATTTTATTGTAGATAACTTTCTGAACTTTAATATTCTGTGCTTTTCCGAAACTCGTATAGCTATGCAGATTCATATCAATCTGCTGCTTCTTTCAGACATATTTAATCAACCATACAGGAAAGATAGGACAAATTATGATGGTGGACTACTTATTTATCTAAACTCAGATATTGTACATGCACGTAGACAAGACCTAGAACTTTATTTTGATGAATTAATATGGGTTGAAATAAAGTTCTCAAATGCAGTTTACTTACTGGGTTTATTTTACAGCCCAAAAACAGCTGATGTTATTGTTTTTAATCAAATGAATTTAAATATTGAAAAAGCTTATGGCGTCACTAAAAATGTGATAATAGTAGGTGATCTAAACGAGGATTTGTTAAATCATAACTTTCATGATCTAGAAAACGTATTATTGATAAACACTTCGCATAACCTCATAAGTGAACCAACCCGCTTGATGGCACTGCTTGATCCAATAATTGTACTGAATGACCTCCCTTATCTAGATGCAGGTGTAATTTCAATCCCAGAAAACGGCTCAGATCACAAAGATTCCCTTTCAATATGAGTGTCAGAAAACCTTCCAGCGTTTAGTATGGTTTTACAAAAAGGCAAATTTGCATCTTCTCAGGAGCTGCAAATGCTATCGAATTCGTGAACTAACCTTTGTGAAAAAAAGGTTTTCAGAAGAATCATGCAAAGTTGATTTCTTGCTACCTGGTGCAACCATTGTGGCCACAATACTGTGATTCACCCGAATGGTAATATTGTCTTGTCTATATGAAATGCACCTATCTCTAGGTCAGATAACATGTGCTCAGTCATGCAGAACAATTTTTTAGAAGGATTTTGAAGCCTTGCAGCCTCCATTTAGATTGTTTTTGTTTTTATTTAGATTTTAATGAAAACAATGTTGCATATTAAAGGGTATATAATGCCAGCACTTGCGCCCTCGAAGTAGTTGACAGAGTTGTTTCCTGTCTGTACCTATTGATCACCACATCATTCAGGGTGATAGAGTCGCCTTGTCTAACTTCGATTTCTGTACAGTCCATCCACAGTGTCACCTTGCTTTTTCCTGAAGTGTCCTGCATCATTGCAGTCTTTATTTGGACATCAATCCCCTTTACATTAACCATTCTAGTTTCATCTCCCTGAATGTTTCAAATGAATACACAATACATAATGGTATAGGAATGAATTTAAATTTTGTGGATTTTATTCATGTATTAACTCCTTCGTATCACTCACACTTATTGTGAAATTTTATTTGTGTTGGTTTGATTTTAGGTTCAACGTACGTGTCAGCACTGTGTAGATCATTTTGGAGATGTTAGTTCCAACTGTTGGACTTTTACCCGACACAAAATTACATTTCAAGCCCTGCTGCCCAATGAAACAAAACGGCTTATAAGCATCAGACTACCAGCTACCTGGGCAAGCTTAGTCCTTATCGGTTTAGAATACTTGTGTGTGGTCAGTTCTAGCTCTGGGGGAAGCAACATGCAGCCCAATCTTTTTCTCCGATGGAGGTATGATCACCCTTGCAGTAGTCTTCTTTTCATTGTACTTGCACAGAGATTCATTTTTACAGAGTGACTCGTCTTAAGTTCATTTTTAAGGGGTCACACATCCCAATGACGACAACTCCGGTTTTAGAGATTGTTCACTGTCCAGGAATTTGTTTCTCGGTTATTTGACAGACCAGTTTTGTCGGTTTTACTTCCTTTTTAGTTGACAACTACAATTGACACGTCTTGATAAGGGCCATGTAATAGCATGTTTGATATGAGGGAGGTGTACATTTGTGTAGGGGGACGGGTGTGGTCACTGTCAATATGTACTGCAAGTTTCATTGGCATCTATCACGGTTTGGAAAATACGAAGGAAAAAAGATGAAAAATACTGAAAACTTAATTATACAACGGGCCATAATTCTTGCAATATTGTAGCTAGAGGTAAATAACATGCCATGAAATCGGGCAGTGTGGTAGTGACCTTATGTTTTAAGTTTGAATTTGATATGTTTGACAGTTTGAAAGTTATCCAAACAAATCGCTCACCTGAATGTCACTGCCTCTAGTACATTCTATTTTGTTAGCTCCGACGGTCATTTTGCTCATTGGAGCAGAACCGGTTTAGCTATTTTGGTTGAGAGTCACCTAAGCAACATTCATATGAAGTTTGAATAAAATTTGCCCAAGTGTACAGGAGGAGTTGGCGTTTAAAAGATTTTTCTGTTTTTAGCTCTGACGGCCATCTTGTTCATCGGAGCGGAACGATTTTAACTACTTTGGTAGGGGCACCCAGACAACATTCCTGAGAACTTTGGATCAAATTGACCCAAGGGTTTAGGAGAAATTCGCATTTAAATCAAATTGTTGACGATGGACGATGCATGACGTACGACAGACATTTGCTGATCACAATACCTCACCATGAGCACTTCGTGCTCACGTGAGCTAATAACATGAAAAATGTGGACAGATTGACTGATAAAGGGGCATAAGTCAAAATTTATTAAAGCTAAAGTTGATGCCCTTTGCTAAACATGTGCATATTTTCACGGTCAATAAGACCAGCAAGTTTCTTATGATGAAAAAAAAAGAAAAATACTGAAAATTTGGTTAAACTTTGGTCAACACTGTACGGGACATTTTGGAGACGTTGCTTCCCACTTCCTGGGACTTTTACCCGACACTGAGATGAAATGACATCTCAAACCCTGCCGCCGAATGAAACCAAGGGGTTTTTGTGCATGGACAGACCAAGATGCACAATATTGCAGCTAGAGTAATGTTACTTGCCATAAAATTGTACATTGTTGTTGTGACTTTATGTTTAAAGTTTGAAATTGATGTGTTTAACAGTTAAAATTTGTATGTTACCAACAAAAACGTGCTTACGGACAAGCGGACAGACAGACATGGTGAATACTGAAGGATGCCCGCAAAACATATTTTAGGGCCTTGCCATGCAGAAAGTAAGTATCGGCTATGGCGGCAAAAAGGTTAAACTGAAAACTTTCGATTTCTAGATGGTGCACAAGGCAAATGAAGACGTAGCATGACAACCAGCCTTCGGCCAGTGGAGCTAAAAAACACCTAACCTGAATGATTTTCCCCTTTATTGAAATTCTTTTCTTGGCTGGTGATCTAAGAGCCTCCTTAATGGGAATGACTGCCGGTGGTGGTGGGTTTACTATTTTCTCTCCAATGGTCCGGTGATCAGGGGGCACCTCCAAACCACTGGGCACATAGACTTTTGTTGTTTTTGTTAAAACCACACATCTCTCCAAATCCTCTGTACGTCTGCTTATTTCTCTCAAAACAACTGTCTGACCAACAGTCAATGTACTGAACTTGTAGGCATCATAGCAGATGCATTTCACGCATGTAATACCATCACTAATGGCCACTGCTGATGTTGCTTCTGCACGCCGTTACTCCCCTGATAGGATTGCACTTCTCCACGTGCAACAACTTGTACTTTTGCTAAATCCGGCCCGCACACTAGTACTGGTAAACCGCTTAGAGGATCTAAGCCTGTCCAGGAACCGCGGTGCGAGGCAGACCGTCCATGCTAATAAACCCTATTGGTTTCATTGGGCGACAGGGCTTGGGATGTCATTTCATCTCAATGTCGGGTAAAAGTCCCACAAAATTGGAAGCAACGTCTCCAAAATGACCTTTACAGTGTTGAAGGGGACGTTAAACCTCAAATCAAACAAACAAAAAAACAACTTGTACTTTTACAGGTCTGCCATACGGACCTGTCGCTTTCTCCTCAAACAGAGCCTGGAGTGAAGTCATCTAGAAAAGATAAAACGACAATCAGTGTTGTGACTGCATGTATATGCAATGCAATCAAAATGGGCAGCTAAGACCTCTAAGCAGTTTACCAGTAATCAGTGTCAGCCAGTTCCAGACCAGGGAGGAAGCGACATGCAGCCCAATCTATTTCTCAAAGCTATGGAGCTTCCACAATGCTTGCTTTGCCATCTTGGTTAATTTCCAGTATGGATCATTATATTGAAAGCAGTTCTGACCCCGCTGATTCATTAATCAAGAAGTGCAGAACTTTGTCAGTTTCTGGTGAAAGAATATGCAATGTATTGGTTAACCGGTTACGTATAAGCCTGCCCAGGAAAGTGGAGATAGGTGAAATGACTCAAAAAGTGTTGGCTAGGCAGTTAAACACCAATACAAACAAACAAATTTGTTGTTAGATCTCTTATAGTACACTGGACACCTTGGACAATGTTATGCAGTTTCAATTTTTTAAAATACAGACAAGAGAATTTCACTACATTAAGTATGAATTGATCTTATTTGGTTTTAAACAACTTCCACTTGTAGTTAACGTATTGGGATTTCCTCAACCTGTATTGCACGACCCGCAGAAAAAGCAACCGACTGAAGTCGGTTGATTTCTAAGAGTGCCCTAAAATCACCGTGTCATTCGGTCATTCTGTCAATCTGTCAGTCTGTCATTCTGTCAGTCTGTATGTCCGTCCGTAACCCGTTTGTGAAAATTGGTGATAGTGACTTAACCGCTTGGAATATTTAAACAATTTTTGGCATACTGATAGATATCAATGAGATCTAACCAATGAACTTACAAAATATTACATTCCATTTAGTATAGCCTCGCCGAGGCGAAAAATGTGAAAATTTTCGAACATTTTCGAACTGCTTCTCCTCGGAAACTGTTGGGCCGATTGAAGTCAAATTTCATATGGAGCCTCTATGGGATGGGGAAAAGCAAAATTTGCTCATGGGGTCAAGGTCACATGACCAAAATGGCCGCCAAGCCATATATGGTTTGTCTGTCTGTCCGTCCGTAACCCGTAAGTGAAAATTGGTGATAGTGACTTAACCGCTTGGAATATTTAAACACTTTTTGGCATACTGATAGATATCAATGAGATCTAACCAATGACCTTGCGAAATATTACATTCCATTTAGTATAGCCTCGGCGAGGCGAAAAATGTGAAAATTTTCGAACATTTTCGAACTGCTTCTCCTCGGAAACCGTTAGGCCGATTGAAGTCAAATTTCATATGGAGCCTCTATGGGATAGGGGAAACCAAAATTTGCTCATGGGGTCAAGGTCACATGACCAAAATGGCCGCCAAGCCATATATGGTTGTCTGTTTGTCCGTCCGTAACCCGTAAGTGAAAATTGGTGATAGTGACTTAACCGCTTGGAATATTTAAAAACTTTTTGGCATACTGATAGATATCAATGAGATCTAACCAATGAACTTGCGAAATATTACATTCCATTTAGTATAGCCTCGCCGAGGCGAAAAATGTGAAAATTTTCGAACTGCTTCTCATCGGAAACCGTTGGGCCGATTGAAGTCAAATTTCATATGGAGCCTCTATGGGATAGGGAAACCAAAATTTGCTCATGGGGTCCAGATCACATGACCAAAATGGCCGCCAAGCCATA
The DNA here is from genome assembly GCA_963580285.1 of Lucinisca nassula. Taxonomy (NCBI): domain Eukaryota; kingdom Metazoa; phylum Mollusca; class Bivalvia; order Lucinida; family Lucinidae; genus Lucinisca; species Lucinisca nassula. The sequence continues at coordinate 55,510,344 of OY757010.1, forward strand.
TATGGTAAAAACCCTTCAAAAATAGTCTTCTTCAGAACCACTGGGCAGATTTCCACGAAACTTGATAAATAGCATCTGGGATGTAGGCCTATCATAAATTGCTAAAATGGTGACCCTGGGTTGACCTTGACCTTCTTTGGGTCCGTCCGTAACCCGTTTGTGAAAATTGGTGTTAGTGACTTAACCGCTTGGAATATTTAAACAATTTTTGGCATAGTGATAGATATCAATGAGATCTAACCAATGAACTTGCGAAATATTACATTCCATTTAGTATAGCTTCGCCGAGGCGAAAAATGTGAAAATTTTCGAACTGCTTCTCCTCGGAAACCGTTGGGCCGATTGAAATCAAATTTCATATGGAGCCTCTATGGGATGGGGGAAACCAAAAATTGCTCATGGGGTCCAGGACACATGACCAAAAGGGCCGCCAAGCCATATATAGTCTGTCTATCTGTCTGTTCGTAACCCGTTTGTGAAAATTGGTGATAGTGACTTAACCGCTTGGAATATTTAAACAATTTTTGGCATACTGATAAATATCAATGAGATCTTATCAATGAACTTGCGAAATATTACATTCCATTTAGTACAGCCTCGCCGAGGCGAAAAATGTGAAAATTTTCGAACTGCTTCTCCTCGGAAATCGTTGGGCCGATTGAAGTCAAATTTCATATGGAGCCTCTACGGGATGGGGGGAACCTAAATTTCCTCATGGGGTCCATGTCACATGACCAAAATGGCCGCCAAGCAATATATGGTAAAAACCCTTCAAAAATAGTCTTCTCCAGAACCACTGTGCAGATTTCCACGAAACTTGATAAATAGCATCTGGAACTTAGGCCCATCATAAATTGCTGAAATGGTGACCCTGGGTTGACCGTGACCTTCTTTGTGCCTAGGTCAAACTTTGACACATATGCTTTTGTGTTGGAAAATTGAGAATGCATTTTATCCTGCAAACGATTCAGAATACAGTACTAAAGTATAAGATATATTTTTGCTCCTTACGATAAGGCGCATTTATTGGGGGAACCGTTTTATGTCCAGGTCACATGACCAAAATGGCCGCCATACCCATATATGGTACCACTCATAAAGCTAAAAGCATCCGGCGGGTCGTGCACTTCAGCTGAAGCACTGGTTGTTTGTTTGAATTAAAGTCTTACGTCTCTGTGGACACTATTTAGGTCATTTTGGAGAGTTGCTTCCAATTTTTATGTGACCTTTACCCAACATTGAGATGAAATGACATCTCAATCCCTGCTGCCCAAACAAACCAAAATGGTTGATATGTAAGGACAAAGGACAAGCCGACTCGCACCACTTTGCCTGGGCAGGCTTTGACCCCTTAGCAGTTTACCAGTTCTCAATACTCGTGTGCAACTGGTTTCAGCTCTGGCAAGGTTTTACGGGACGCGAGATCCTGCGTCCATATACGCATATTTTCCCGCCTGTACGCCATTTTTGTATCTGCGTCCTGCGTCCAATGGGACGCACGTTTTTTCGTCATTAAAAAAACATCAAAAACTGGTATTTCCCACTTCTAATTTAAAAAATGACTGAGCCATGTATTTATATCGGCTAATAAAGGTTGGTGCTAATGTTATCGGCCAATCGTAATGCATCTTCCTGTGTAACTAAGCGATAAGGCGCTGTATTCAGAACGTTGGGAACTTTTCATTAATAATTTTAGTAAAGATAACTTCCAACGAACCGTCAATCCTTTCAGAGCAATCTATCTTAACAGACCACTCTGAAAAGGCTTTTTCGGAAAAAGAAAATATTCTGAAAATCGAGATGATGATCATGAGAGTCCGTCCTCTGAGTCAAGGCAGCAGTTTTTGATACCGAGGCTTCTACATCAAGTTCAACATTGTCCGCCGACTCGGCTGCCTCACCAAAAGTGAGCGGCTTTGCAAGTCTGTTTGGTTACAAAATTATAAATGGTAACGGTATGAGAATGTGACACTTGCATCCCTGCTAAAAGTGTAAACAACCCATTCACTGTAAGATATACAAACTTTCAATATTTAGAATTAATCCGAAAGTTACACGAAAGTCACCAAAAATAGTAAGAGTTACTCTTTTCTTTTTCGAATATGAATCATGCAGTAAGGATATGCTGCATTCTGTTTTCTTCTTTTATATATAAATAAAAGAACATAAACCTGGAATATTATTCTATAAGCCTGGATCCCTAATATTTGAGGTTGGACACCTGCGTCCACTGGACCCCTAAAATTTAAAACCAATGTAACACCCTGTCTGGATGGAAGCACCATGCACCGTATATATTACAGCAAGCCTCGATGGGCGGGGCATTTCCTCACCCTTTATATTTTATACTATAAATGTTATATTCGCAAAAATTGTCTTGAACAAACAAGTGAATGTCAGTGGAAATCTTCCACTGACCGTTCCAAGGCGGCTCTTCTGTGGCGATTTATTTATGTTGTTGTTTGTTACTTACTGTGTGTATCACTTGTGTCTTTTAATTTTGGATGGCCATATGGTCATTTTGTGGGAAAGTAACTGTCCATATGGCCTTCCTTTGTTTAGGTTTCCATTATGGTCTGGTCGCTTAATGTTTGTATTTCTTTCCCTTTGGTGTCTTTTATGGATGGAGTAAGTTAATTGTATCAATTCCTGATCTTTGTTTTACTTCTACTTTAAACCAATGGTGTGCATGGTTAGTGAACCCTGGAATGTAGTCAAATTCAGGTGACTGACCCTAGGCGAATGGTGAAATCGTTTTATATAACCCTTATCCCCCTGAGTAATTAATTTAGCCACCCACATTTCTGACTTCGATCCAATTAGTTTACTTGGTGTTATTTATACCTACATATGTCAAACAATGTAGATCCAGATCAGACAGCTTCTTCAGAAGCTATCCGATCCGGATCTACACTGCTTGCAAAGATAGGGTTTGTCGTGAACAGTGGGATAAGGGTTATTTAGAGCTGCAACACCATACCATCTAATACATTTGTCTGAGCCCTGAAAGTGGGATGGGGGTGGGTGGGGGGGGGTGCTACAATAAAATGAAATGGACTCTCTTAACATACTTAACTTTTATAACTTGTTCCCTCACACTGATCCAAGAAATGACACAAGACTTACGGACACTAGTTTTATTTGAAATCTGTACCTCTGCCTTGCGGGTGGCTGCACGGTGCTAATGTGCAGAGCAGAGACTGACCAAACATGAATGCTTGTAAACCGCTTTAATATCTAAACCTGTCCAGGCAAGTACATGTATTGCCAGTTGGACTACAGCTTCTTTGGGAGCCACAACCTGACATGTCGTATCTTAATATCAAATAAAGTCTCTCAAAATCCGAAGCAATGTCTACAGAACAGACCTCTTACTGACCAGGCTTTTCCATGCATGAAAGACCCGATCTTCTATCTTGCTGACACGACAATCATTACCTTTGCAAGCAGCGTTGACGCAGATCAGATGGCTTCTTTAAAAGCCATCGGATCAGGATTTACACTGTAATGCAGTGTAAACTGAATGAATACATGTCAAGTTTTGACTGGCTGCTAGTCAGAAATGGTTACAGCTTATTACTTCATTCAGCAGGACAAGTACAGAAATTGGAGGAAAAATAAAAATCTAAGAGCCAGAAATCAAGAAAATCATCAAGCTCTAAAAGCCTGAAATCGTGCAAATGCCGGAAAAATATGAGGCCCGACAAATTAACCCAAAACTAATGATGGGACATGAATTGAACAGAATGGACCTAGGTTTATCTCAATAAATAAGGATTTTTGGTCTGAAAAGTATGATTCCAATGTGCCAAAATGCTGTAGACGATGTAATGGCAGGTCAGTATAAATATGGTCTAAACAACTACTGTAGTCTGTAGTTGGGCCTTCAGTCAACTGCTTGAAGCTGTGCTTGTTCCTGAAAATCTGAGCAACACATCCATTATTTGCGTAGGCATAATTAAAGTCACCAATCTGTACACGCTTTGTTGTAGATAAAGACATGTAAGCCTCGTTAACTCTAGCGGACAGGAAGACAGTAATATTTGCAACAGTTGCTGCTTTTGGAGGACAATAAACAAATCCGATGGCCACATCTGAACTGCTGTTACAAGTGCATACTCAATGCTTGCCACTGTTCTGAAAGCAGGAGGACAAATGTTCATATCATTCCTGCAGTAAATGGTTATTCCAGGTGCTGATTGCTCCTTTCTATAAGTTAGTATTTTAAATCCACCAATACGTAAATCTGTTCTTGACCGGCTAAAACATCTTGTTTCCACAAAGCCAATAATGTCTGCAGATAGTAAAGCATATTCACGTTAGACTTCTTCAATGTGTTTATTGAGAGATCTACAATTCTGAAAGCAAACCCTGACAACATCTCCAGAAGTACTCCAAATATCAGGAACAGAAATTTGTTTTTGGGTCCTAAGACGGTCCATTTCCATCTCAACATCAGAAGAAATGCTTATTTTCGCAGAATTGAGTTTCAAAATATGCACACCATACAAACTGGTTACTCTGCTTAGACCACCATAGTGGATGTGATGAATAGCCTTTGACCAAAAGTGCATGGCAGCTGTTTTCATGGTTGAGCTATGTGCCTTGTGTATTGTTTTACCAGCAGATATATAAAGCAGAAATTGACGTCTAATGATTTGGTTAGTTTTACAGTACCTATACGTTAACCTTTTGCAAACTACCAGATCTGATGCCCAAGACCTATCTATACCTTCTCTATACAAATGTTTGTATTTGCAACGCCAATAATGACCCACAGACTGATCATCAAACTCAACCCACACTATGCTGCATCTGCTAAATTTCAACCCTAAAGTCAATTTTTAAGCAACAACATACACCATTTGTAGGACCATCAGATGTGTCTATATTCGAACAAAGCTCAGCAGGCATGCCTAAGCCAAGTTTCAAACTTTTCTGCAAGCCCATTGTTTTGTTAGGATCTAGGGGAATTCTAGACAGAATTTTATCATGTACCGATGAACTTGTATTCCCTGAAATAGTGTCAATCGTTTCAATGCTGATCTTGTTGGACACAGATACACAAGACATGATAGTATCATTGTGTGAAATCACGTCAGCACTTGTACAGAATAAATGAGGTATCCGTTTAGCAGTCTCCCTACCATCTGCAATATTTTCTACTTGCCTACTTTAAAGTACATCCAGATCCTCTTTGGTGTGCTTCCCTTCACGTAATCTGTTTAACAGGAATGCTTACATAGTTTTAGACTTAAAACTCATCCTGCTGAACACAATTAGCCCTAACATTGCAAACAGCGTAGATCCAGATCAGTTCATGATGTACACTGTATGTCATTCAGATTGTGATTTTATACAAATCAAGTAATTTTCTTGGTGGGAGTCGAAAAATTAATTATTCAGCAGGATAAGGGTTAATAAGATGACTGGAATTTTTCTGTTTGAATCGGAGATGAATTTCTTTTATTTCTTTTACCCATAGAATCAATATATTTATCATATGACGTCGCGTCTGAGAGTGTAATAACGCCATGTAATATTTTCGATAATCCACTAGTGGATCAAATATGCAAATTAGCTAGATACGCTCCGTAACGTTACATGGTCGGGCTCATCGGAGTCTAACTGTTGGTTTTCTTTTGCTCCAGCATTTCAGTGGTTTCTTGCTGTCGAGTCCTCACCGTTGTCTCACCTCTGTGGTTCTTTGATTTTTGTGTTCACGGAGATGTTGCACTGATGAGTTAGGAGGCCTTCATGCGGACTGAACAAATTATTTGTCTAAATCGCGACGGAAGTAAGGGCGAGGATTGTGGCCACGTAAAATCGATTTAAGCCCCCCAGTGGAAATCTTCCACTGACCTTTCAAAGGCGGCTCTTCTGTGGCGATTTATTTATGTTGTTGTTTGTTACTTACTGTGTGTATCACTTGTGTCTTTTAATTTTGGATGGCCATATGGCCATTTTGTGGGAAAGTAACTGTCCTTATGGCCTTCCTTTGTTTAGGTTTCCATTATGGTCTGGTCGCTTAATGTTTGTATTTCTTTCCCTTTGGTGTCTTTTATGGGTGGAGTAAGTTAATTGTATCAATTCCTGATCTTTGTTTTACTTCTACTTTCCTATTTACTTATGGCGGAATACTGATATTTTTCTAAACAATCGAATATATAATGCGTTTTAAATGCCATATGATAAATAGAATCTCGCATCCGTGCTCGTGTATTATTTAATTTATTAAACTTGTTGAGGAAAATGGATAAAATGCTCGGCAAAGCCTCGCATTTCATCCCTTATCCTCAACTCGTTTAATAAATTCAATAATACATGAACACTCATGTAAGATCCTCTATATATTTGATCGTTTGTTGTCCCTTTTGTTTTCTTTGGATTTAAGTAGGGTAACAGCCTACTGCAACGCTAAAATAGAACACAATAGCAGTGAAGGCAATTTAAGTAACCCTGTAATATGAGAAAGAAATTGTTAACCCTTACACCCCTAAAATCCTGAAGTGCACGCTTTCATCTTTTATTTGAGGATGCTTTCAGTGTTTCAATCTGTGTTTCGTATATGTCACTGAAACAGCTTGGCAGAGTGTGAAGGCTCGTTATGAGCCGTCTCATCTGCAGTTACACTGATTGCACAAGTATCTGCACCAGGCTACACTGTTAAAATACAAAGGACTAGCAAATAAACACACGCTATTATTAAGAGCAATGAGTCTTTTTAATGGCCCCCCAGCTGTGGTGAAACCTTTGGAACCAAGGACTACAATACAGGAGTGTACAATTTTTTTCTGGGCCTGACTAGCTAGTTTCAGCCAATGAGGTCTCATCAGTGACCCTCAACACATTCAAAGTTCCGCAACTGAATCTATTATCCCAAAGAATTAGTAGAAAATTGTTTTTATGAGTCAAGGCAAGACCAAACCTACAAGAGTACATATGCCTGAAGAAAATATGTTGATTGTCTTATTTGTAGCTTACTAGGTAGATCAGATACAATATAGAAGTGTGTTCAGTTGTTCAAAGCATCGTCGCTTGAGTATCGAGCTCAATAGTGGCGAAATTGTAAACTGATCTAGCAAGTACGATATCTAATTTAGTGTTATTTTTGTTAAAAAAAATGACTGCACAATTTAGCAAAGATATGGGCATGTTTTCCATATCAAATGATCAGAGCTTGAACGATACGTTAACTAACGGCATCGTTAGTTTTGAACAAATGACCTGAAGGCGTACACCTATCATGACACATTATGATGGACACTGTCTTCTTATCTTAGCATCGCACATACAACCAGCACGTCGAACAAACTAGCATAACGGTATTCATTATCTGTTTTGCCTTTTACCATGAAAAATGGTATCGCCTATTTACTATTCATTTTCAAAACATTAGTAAGCATTACACCATGGTCTTCTTGTTTTTGTTGTTGTTATTTTTTCTAGAAAACAGGATGCTATATCTCTGGTTGGCCCATCGGAGTTTTAACTTTTGTTTTCTTTTGCTCCAGCATTTCAGTGGTTTGTTGCTGTCCAGTCCTCAGCGTTATTTAATCTCTGTGGTTGTTTGATTTTTGTGTTCTCGGAGATTTTGCACTGATAACTAGGAAGCCTTCATGCGGACTGGGCAAATTAAATTTCTACGTCGCGACGGAATCAGGGGCGAGGATTGCGGCAGCGTAAAATCGATTAAAGCCCCCCCCTCCCCGCGCGCGCGCACACACACACACACACACACACACACACACACACACACACACACACACAATGTAGAATTCGTTTCACTGACTGTTCTAAGGCGGTTCTCCTGTCGCGGTTTATTTTTGTTATGGTTTGTCTTTGGGTGTGTGCCGATTATATTATATATATATTGGTTTGTTTGTTATGAATAGCCAATTGGCTATTTTGTGGAAACGTAACAGTCCTTTTGACTTTCCGCCGTTGATGTTTCCATTGGGGTCTATTTATTTCATGGTTATGCTTCTTTCCCTTTTGTGTCTCTGACGGGAGCTGTGGGTTAATTGTATCGATTCCTGATCATTGCCTTCACTTCTATTTTGGCCACAGCCGCTCATCAATATGGGAGTTGTCTATTTAAATTAATGTATTGGCTAATTCATTTTCTGAGCCAGGTTGTTCAAAGCATCGTTTGCTTAACGAGCTCGTAAGTGGTCAAACTGTTAACTGTTCTATTATATTCAATATAACATGAAATGGTATTTTTGCTGAATAAAAATGCAAATGCTACGGACATTTGTTTTTAATTATTAACTAGTTTGCCTCGTCATATGTTCAAAATTTTAACTTTGCGTTCACTGACGACGCTGTTTTGAAAAACTGAGACTTGTACTTTAAGGGGAATATGAACACCTTCAGGGGAGGCAACTACTGCAAAAGGATTTTTGTTTCCCATGTCAAAAGGGGTCCTGAGGAGCAAATTCTTTCCTTTAGGAGTAGACCCCTTTTTCCGTGGAACAGGGCTTATAGCAAGGCGAAGACGTCCACAAAGTTGAAAGTTGTCTCCCTTTGAAAATTGGCGGAAAAATCAGCAAGGTGTTCCCATTTCCCTTAAGCAACCAGTGTTTTTCTAGATCCGACACCACGTTCTAAGTCTGCACATTTTAGCAAAGATATGGGCATGTTTTCCATATCAACTGATCAAAGCTTGAACGATACGTTAACTAACGACATCGTTAGTTTTGAACAACTGGGCACTGACGGTTTATCGGATTGTTAAGACTCGTTGATGGCACATGCCATCTTGTAGATTTTGTCGCGATCGGCTCAATTGTAACCTAGACATCGATTAAATGATATTGTTCTTAACAGTTTAATTATAGAAGTTGTATGTTAGAGGTAGACTTCAATCAACAGACCGCTTTCAAACTATTTTAGCTGTAGAAAGTCGTGTTTACAAGGATGCTACGATTAGTTCTTCTCTGTGTAGCAGTCTCATATTACGCAGAATGTTTGCCAATCTCGGACAACAACAACATTGTTAAACGGGTATATTCTGAAGCAGGCATACCCTCTATCTGTTGGAGTTATTATGATAACGACGCTCTTAACAACATTCCATTATGTGCCTGTTCGGTATACGCTGAAAGAAGGAATAATCAAGCATTTAATAAACGGATTCTGGCGCATTGCAGTAAGCGCGAGCTATCCGCTGAGCTCATTGCAAGCAGACGTGACCTGAAGGCGTACAGCAATCCTACAGCGAAAGGAAAAAGAGCGCTATGTATCACTTCCCGCAGTATCTTTGGCCAGGAAAATACGAATTACAAAAGGATGCAAAGAAATTATCAACGAATGTACTGTCAACAATTTAGTTAAGTGAAGCGCTTGGAGCAACGTTTTTATGGTAAGTTATCTTATTTATGACTGAAACAGTCGAAGATTCATAAACATAAAGACTCGGCTGTCATTTAACCTATATTTGAACATTAAGGCTTGAAATTTATAAGATGAATATGGACAGAACTTGGTGTTATATTAGCTTATTATTCGTCTTATTACCAGTATAAATTCTTCAGTTTTGAACAGTTCTTTTTCCAACTTGCAGAGAAAGGGGTGTTGTGAACTGACCAAAACATGGCTGTCGGTCATCTGTTTATCTTTCTGTCCGTCAATCCATCCTTCCATTCCTTCGTTAACACCTTGTCTAATATCTGTACATAATGATCTCAACCTGTTGTATGCCTTGCTTACCTAGTTCACCTTTTCACACTCTGCTTTATATGGTCCTTGACTGCTAAAACGCATTTAGGACAAACCCTTCTTGAGTTTTGGTTGGATGTTTCTGCAGATGAAGATGTTTCGAAAAAAAAAGTGATTTCCAAAACGTTTGAAAACTAACAAATCAGTCTGACACATGGAGTTATGTCCCTTGATTGCTAAAGCTCCCTAAGATTAATCTTCTTTACTGCATAGTTCTGTCGGTTTTAATTGAGCCCCGCCAAGCGAATTTGTGTCTTCGAGCATTCCGCCATGACAGATTTTAACTGCGCATGCCCAGCCATTTAGAGGGACCAGGGATATGGCTTTCTGTCTGAAGGTTCCTCTTGATTTACTGCTTGTATGGGCGAGCAGCGAATGTTCTGGCGAGACTGCGCGGATGAGCAGGCTCGCCTGAACCTTCGCTGCTCGCATATGAGATAAGTACAAAAATCGCTTGACGGGGCCCAATTGGACTTTCTTTAAACCTGCAGATAAGGACAGCCTTGTAATCTTAAAGGATTATGTAATGTTATTGGCACTGGGTGACATTGACCTCCTTTTCAAGAACTTGTATAAAAGATTCAAAGATAACTTAGAACTGTTGTAATAGTCCGGCAGAATTCTTGAAAGACCTGGAAATACCGTATAAAGTTTTTTTCTTTGCTGATTCTTGAAGGACAGACCTTGCCAATACAGAATCCAACGGGTGCCACCCTGGCACCCTTGAGCGTTTTGAGATATCCAAGATGGCGGGAAAATATCGTTTTTAAGCATAGTATGGACTATACCAGCCATATTATGATAGTTTACTTAGATTTTGTTTTACGATTTGATAGGAGATGCATCATGGATGACCTGTTTGTCAAATGGTAGTCGTTTTACATGATACTTTTTAAAGGAAGGTGTCCAAAATGGCCGCCAAAACCATAAAATGCTCATAATCGCAACAAATCAGCTCCAAAAACTCCCTGCAATGTAATTTGTTTGGGGTTTCATGATGGTTGGAACTCATACTTATAAACAATGATAATTATTGTGTTGTTCCTCAGTCAGGCATCGTAGATGGCATTCAAGGTGGCTGCAATATATTGGACACTTTGCCGCTATTATAGTTAGTAGACTGAGATGCAATTTTGGTATCTCGTTATGCCTCCTGACAGTGACCTCGGTGGCTCGAACTACCCCTGTCTCGAACAGATTTTCGAGGTCCCAAAGGTGTTCGAGACATCGAAGTTCGACTGTAAATCCACCTGACCTTGCACCCGAGAACTTTGGATGGCTGAGCAATGAAGCTGACAGATCATTGTCGCCAACAACTGTACCCGATGGTGCTCAACTTGCCCCTGAAGGCATTCTTAAATTGATCAAATGTCAGTGTGAGAGTGTAAGTCCTTGTGCTTCCTTACGTTGCAAATGCAACAAGGCAAGACTCAGTTGCACAATATTTTGCTCGTGCCAAGGCGGTATAACTTGCTGCAATGAACAGTGCTTTGGATTTACAGTAGAACTTCGATGGCTCGAACACCGATGGCTTGTTTACCATGGATGAGTCGAACACATTCTTGAGCCCCTAGCGAAATCCTCTACATAAGAAAAGTGGGGGATAATTAAGGAAATTTTAGTCTTTTATCTTGCAGATGTATGCTGTGTGTACTCATTAGAATCGCCTCGATGAGGCGATTCCAATGAGTATACACAGCATACATATTCATTATAGAACACCGAAAAGATGTCTAAAAGTATCTCGTTATGCCTCCTGACAGTGACCTCAGTGGCTCGAACTACCCCTGTCTCGAACAGATTTTCGAGGTCCCAAAGGTGTTCGAGCCATCGAAGTTCGACTGTAAATCCACCTGACCTTGCACCCGAGAACTTTGGATGGCTGAGAAATTAAGCTGACAGATCATTGTCGCCAACAACTGTACCCGATGGTGTTCAACTTGCCCCTGAAGACATTCTTAAATTGATCAAATGTTCAAGGTCACTGTGACTACTTTTAGAAAAACTTTGTTATCGCTCTAGCACCTTCATTTATGGATGGATTTTAGTATTACTTCACACAAATGTTGGATATGAAGATATCTCGAGCAGCTTCGACCTTCAGGTTCAGGGGCTCAAGGTCAATGCCACTGTGGCTATTTTAGAAAAAAAACTTAGTCATTGCTCTAGTGTCTTATTTATTGATGGATTTTAAGATAACTTCACACCAATGTTGGGTATGATCATATCTTGAGCGAGTTTGACTTTCAGGGTCTGGGACTGAAAGTCAAGGTCACTGTGGCTATTTTTAGAGAAACTTTTGTTATCACTCTAGTTACTACATTTATTATTGGATTTTAAGATAACTTCACACAAATGTTGGATATGACGATAGCTCAGCTGAGTTCAACTTCCCGGGTCTGGGGCACAAGGTCAAGGTCAATGTAGCTATTTTCAGAAAGACTTTGTCAGCGTTCTAGTTGCTACATTTCTTGATGGATTTTAATAAAACTTCACACAAATGTGTGGTATCATATTTCGAACGAGTTTGACTTTCAGGGTCTGTGGCTAAAGGTCAATGTCACTGTTTTTAGAAAAACTTTTTCATCGCTACAGCCCCTACCTTTATTGAATGATTTCAATATAACTTCACACAAATGTTAGGTATGATGATATCTCGACTGAGTTCAACGTTCAGGGTCTGGTTCGCAAGGTCAATGTCACTGTGGCTATCTTTTGAAAAACTTTGTCATCGCTCTAGTGGCTACATTTCTTGATGGATTGTAATATAGCTTCACACAAATGTTGGGTATGATCATATCTCGGGCGAGCTTGACTTTCCGGGTCTGGGCTGCAAAATTGGAATTGTTATTTTTTTTTTTTTTTTTTTTTTTTTTTTTCAAATAAAAAACACTTATTTATTTTATTGTTTTAATAAAAACACTTAAAACAATATTTCTTCTTCAGTGGTTCTTATAGTACTATCTGGTTCTGTTTAAATTGCTGCAGTCTGTTGGGCTGTTTTCAGAAGAAAAATATCATTTTTGATAACTTTATTGCCCTCATCCAACTTAGGCCCCCAAAGGCGAGCTATTTTTTTTTTTTTTTTTTTTTTTTTGCAAGCGGACCAAATGGCCATACATGCATTAACATAATCGAGTGACTTTGTTTACCTTTTGACAGTGGGATAGTCTTCCAAAGGCATGCACAAACGAAAGCTCTGCCCTGTCAACCTTACCTGCGACTACTATACATTACGAAATCACGCCTATACAAATACATTGTCAACTTTACCGCGGAAAACACGAACAATTTAAGATGAAAAATTGTAATTTTTTCTCATTTCTGCTCAAAATATAGATTGTGGCTACTCGTTAGAACCGCCTCATCGAGGCCCACAATCTATATTTTAGAGCAGAAAATAAGGTTTACCCCTGCATACCCCAGTTTTACTATATAAAAGTGGGGTTCTAGAGGGGATCAAAATTACATAGGTGTGTTTTTGGGATGAAAACTTTTCAACCATCCGAAGATTTCATATGTGCTGCGAATTGTACGCATTACGAAAACGCGCCTATCTAAATATATTTAAAAAATTACCACCAAAATATGGAATTTTTCAGAAAAAAAAAATGTTATTTTCCATATATCTGCCCCAAACATAGATTGTGTGAACTCGAAATAATGTATATCGCCATAAACTCCAGTTTTACTATATAAAAGTAGGGTTTAAGGGGATCAAAATTATATAGGCGTGTTTTCGTGATGCTCTGGAAATAGGCGAAGTATTTACTACTTTCTAGTGAAACCACTTTAAGTCAGAAGATATCCATAAAGCGCAATGCTTTAGAATAGAATTGAAGGAAATGATCAGAAATAAAAACAAATTTCTCACTTTTGTATAGTGAAACTGGGCTTTACATGGGTATACAATGTGTTTCTTATTTCGGCTCGAAATGATAGATTACGAGCACTCATAAAAACCGCCTCGCCGAGACGTTCTAACGAATACCCACAATCTATGTTTTGAGGAAATAACTTTTATCAGATTTTTGGTGGAAACTTCAAGTACATCAAATTGTTTCTCATTGTCTTCCATTGGAGGACAGTTTGAAAAATTGCCGCGCGGGAATGAAGACATATGAGAGATGTTCGAAATGAATTGCTTATTTCTATCTGGAGACTTCAAATTTCAAGTTAGCCCAAAAGTGCTCATTTCATGCCCTCGAAGTACTCCCCGTGGCTAGAAATGCAAAGTTGCAGCCGATGCATTCCCTTCTTGAAGGCGCAACGGTTTGCTGATAAGGTACTGATGAATGGAAGACCCAAGTGCTTACTGGTATTTCCGCCCAGCAAGGAATGATTTCAATTTCGGAAACCAAAAAGAAATCTCATGCGGCGAGGTCTGGGGAATACGGGGGTGAGGCAAAACAGTTACTTTGCTTTCTTCAAAAACGCCGTAACTGTTGCAGAGGTATGAGCGGGAGCATTGTCATATGGGCCCCGTCAAGCGATTTTGGTACTTATCGCCTATGCGAGCAGCGAAGGTTCAGGCGAGCCTGCGCATCCGCGCAGTCTCGCCAGAACCTTCGCTGCTCGCTCATACAAGCAGTGAATCAAGAGGAACCTTCAGACAGAAAGCCATATTCCTGGCCCCTCTGAATGGCTGGGCATGCGCAGTTAAAGTTTGTCATTACGGAATGCTCGAAGACCCAAATTCGCTTGGCGGGGCTCATATATAATACGGACCTGTTTAAACCCAGTGCCTTGGCGTCGTTTCTGACAATACTGTTTATATTTCTTCAGTACAACGTCTTTGTAGTACTTTCCGGTGATGCTTTTGCCCCTTTTCACTGGCACTTTTATTGCGACTATTTCACCAGAGAAGAAGATTGCATGCAAAACCTATTTCGTACTCAAAGACCGTTTAGCAATTATTGCGCGTTGGCTGTGTTTAGTGGCCCAGATCTTATTGCTAACCTTTCTGGCGGGCTCAAAATAATAGACCCAGTTTCATCACCTGTGACGACATTGACAAGCTGCTTTTTGTGATATTTTGGAAACATTTGAAGCAGCTTTTTGGTCACTTTAACCCGTTGCCTCTTTGGTCATCAGTCAACAGATGTGGCACACATCTAGCATATTTTTCTCACTTTCAAATGCATCTTCAAAATAAGGTGAGCCGTTGATAGTGATATGCCTTCCTTTCTTGCAATATTACAAACTGTAAATCTGGCATTTCCTACAATGATTTCCTGTATTTTGGAAACGATTTCTTTACGAGATTTTGGCCTTCCTGATTTCGGTGCATTTTTGATGGACTCTACACCAGACTCAAATTCTTTTTTTACCGCCGAACTGTGCCATAAGGCACATAGGAAGGCCCGTAAGCAGTAAAAATTTCAGTCATCAGCTGCTTCAGAGCACAACCAAGTTCTGTAAGCTCATATTTCACCTTTCTTGTAGTGGACAATGGCTGCGTGTATTCAAAAGGCAAATGTTATGTTTTACCATTCGTGTAACATGTACATTTATACGCCCCCGCCCATAGGGGCTTGAAGAAATATATGGGCTGCATGATGCTTTCACGCAGAGCTGAATCCGGCCCGCACACTAGTACTTGTAAACCGCTCAGAGGATCTAAGCCTGTCCAGGAACCGCGGTGTGAGGCGTACCGTCCATGCTAATAACCCCTATTGGTTTTATTGGGTGACAGGGCTTGAGATGTCATTTCATCTCAATGTCGGGTAAACGTCCCATAAATTGGAAGCAACGTCTCCAAAATGACCTTTAAAGTGTTGACGGGGACGTTAAACCTCAACTCAAACAAACACGTTTGTGTAGGTATTAAATAACCCTATACATGTGTGTATTGTTTTTATTGTGCCCCGTGGATATTGAGCTAGATTAATTTCGAACATCCCTCGTAAAGGCAGCCACACAACCCTATAGTGCACAGCTAAATCTCTGACCAGACTTAACGACTGCTCCGGCTGATCCGAGTCTTTGTTGTAGACAAACATTACGAAAACACGCATATACATGTACAAATTCATTGAAAACCTCACCGCCTTAAAAACGAACATTTAGGTCCAAAAATCGTGATATTTTTCTTAGTTTTCTTATTTCTGCTCAAAATATAGATTGTGGGTACTCGTTAGAATCGCCTCATCGAGGCGGTTCTAACGCGTACCCAAAGTCTATATTTTACAGCAAAAATAAGAAAAATAAGGTTTACCCCTGTAAACCCCAGTTTTACGATATAAAAGTGAGGTTCAAGGGGACTAGACTTATATAGACGTGTTTTCGTGATGTTTTCGCTTGTCGCGGCCATAAACAACATTTTTGTCTCATTGCAGGTAACTCAAGACAACGCCGCGTCGCGCAAGACTTTGGTTGATTTTCGCTCTTCATCAACACCTTGTTGACAACGAAAATAAAATAATATTCAAAAATGTTAATTTTATTTATTCAACCATTCTGCATTTTGATGATAACATTCTGGTTAGAGCGTACGAGTTCGGTGATTACGATCATGACATCGGGCTTGGAGAAATAGATTTGGCTGCACGATGCTTCCACGCAGAGCTGATACCGACCGCACATGAGTACTGGTAATCCGCTTAGAACGTCTAAGCCTGCCCAGGAAAATTGCTGCGTGTCGGCCCGTCCATGCTTATAAACCCTATTGGTTGCACTGCGCGGCAGGGATTGAGATGTCATTTCATCTCAATGTCGGGTAAAAGTCCCACAAAATTGGAAGCAACGTCTCCAAAATGACCTAAATAGTGTTGACGGGGACGTTAAACATCAAACCAAACCAACAAATCAAACCTCACTCGGGGCAGTACTGAAAAACTCTCGGTTCATATGCTTCGGGTGTAAGCGGTTCATATGTTTTGAGTCCAAGACATGGTTGGTTGAAAAAAGCCCTTTTCGAAAACACGCCAATACAAATACTTTGTAAACTTTACCGCCGCAAAAACGAAGATTTTAAGATGCAAAATTATGATATATTTTTATTTCTGCTTATAATATAGGTTGTGGGTACACGTTAGAACCGCCTCATCGATGCGATTCTAACGAGTACCCACAATCTATATTTTAGAGCACAAATAAGAAAAATAAGGTTTACGCCGTGTAAACCCCGGTTTTGGCTTCAAGGTGGTCAAAATTATACAGGCTTGTTTTCGTGATGTATAATACCTATTATAAGCAAAATACCGAGATAATATTTGAAAAAAAAATCATTTTCTTGGTATTTGCCCAGCCGATAAATATTAACATGCCAACAATGTGAGCATGTTAATATTTATCAACAGAACACATTTCATGGTTATCTGTCGCTGGCATAAAATATTACAACCGTTGCCCAAGATATCCGCCATGCCACTTACAGGAAAACGCAATTTTTAATATACCTAAAGTCAAGCATCTGGTATCCTGTTTAACAGTTATTCATGTGACGTTGTTTACAACTTTTCTGAAGGTTGCTGATGAAGACAAAAGTTTTCTTATGTGGCACACGCGAATATACGATTATACGAAATGGTATCACATATCTCTGTCTTGTCCATTATTCATTCTGTTATGCGAGCCGAAGGTCTTTTTAGCTCAACAGGGCCGAATACAGACCAGCTACCGGTAAAAAAAAACAACATTTTTTTTTTGTTTCGCGGAGAAACCGACTAACGCGAAATCGGCTATTTTCTCCTCGAAACCGCGAGAAAAAATAAAATGAGCGAGAAATTTTCTCCAGGTTTCGCGGAGAAAATTCGCGGAGATTCTCGGCGAAAATTTGACCGATTGCTTTCATTGAAAATGAATTACCCGCATTTCGCGGAGAAAAAAAACAACAACTGGGCGTACGTGAAAGTAAGTCAAATTTTCGGCTCATTATTATTTCTTCGTTTGTTTGGCGTTGTTTTTGAAAACGAAGGCAAATGGTAGTCATTGTTAAATCATAATCAAAATATTCTTTCATGTTGTACAATTACAGTTTAGTAATTTATTTCTCCATTGTATAATCCCTTTTTAAAAGTCTCAAGACAACTTCTATTCACATCACGTAAACACGCCTATTTATTTGTAACCCCATTAATACCCCACTTTTAACTGGGTTTACAGGGGTATACATTATTTATCTAATTTCTGCTCACATAGAGTGTGGGAACTCGTTAGAATCGCCTCGCCGAGTCATTTAAAAGAGTACCCACACTCTTGAGAAGAAATATGAAAAATGTCAGAATTTTTATTCGAAGATTTTCCGCTTTTAGTGGAAAAATTTTCAATATATTTGAATAGGCGAGTGTTCATAATGAGTCGTACATGTAGGTTATTAACACCATAATGATGTGTGACATTTACCAAAAGCTCAGCGGCCCCCGCCAATCGCGGCTTGAAGAAATAGATGGGCTGCACGATGCTTCCACGCAGAGCTGAAACCGACCCGCACACGAGTACGGGTAAACCGCTTAGACGATCTAAGCCTGCCCAATCAAAGCGGTGTGAGTCGGAGCATCCATGCCTGTAAACTCTATTGGTTTCATTGGACGGCAGGGCTTGAGATGTCATTTCATCTCAGTGTCGGGTAAAAGTCCCACAAAGTTGGAAGCAGCGTCTCCAAAATTACCTTTATAGTTTTGACGGGGACGTTAAACCTCAAATCAAACAAAAACAAACCAAAAGATCAGATTCGTCTCAATTATTCATACTTACATACTGTCAAATTGGTACAGCAAGCGGTGCTTTGAATGCAATGTTAGTGACCAGTTTACGAAGCATACAGTAATTCCACCGCAGGCTAGTTCTATGTCGCGGACAAACGGACGAAAAACTAGACACCTACATATATATTGCGCCATGCTTTATGCAGGCGTGTGAAAAAGGAAA
Source organism: Lucinisca nassula (assembly GCA_963580285.1). Classification (NCBI taxonomy): domain Eukaryota; kingdom Metazoa; phylum Mollusca; class Bivalvia; order Lucinida; family Lucinidae; genus Lucinisca; species Lucinisca nassula. The sequence continues at coordinate 55,528,938 of OY757010.1, forward strand.
TGCTTCTTTGCATTGGCACGCGTTTATGAACACTCATTATTTGCGCTACCAAGTCTTCTTCCCCGACCCCTAACTAATAAATACTCCCAGTTGGAGCAAGCAGGTGGTGCATCAACATGTTAATAAACCCCATGTAATGAAGAACCCACTATTCCCCACTTTACATGCACACTGGAGTTTACAAGGTACATGTATACATTTTTCCTTAATCTGTTCCTAGACCTCCCATGTAGAATGTTGGTACCGTTACCAACTACCTCAGTGAGACGATTCTAATGAGATCCCGCAAGTTACTTAAGGAGTAAAATATGAACATTATCACATATTTTCAACTAGCCCCCGCCCATAGGGGCTTGAAGAAATATATGGGCTGCATGATGCTTCCACGCAGAGCTGAATTCGACCCGCACACTAGTACTGGTAAACCGCTTAGAGGATCTAAGCCTGTCCAGGAACCGCGGTGCGAGGCGGACCGTCAATGCTAATAAACCCTATTGGTTTCATTGGGCGACAGGGCTTGAGATGTCATTTCCATCTCAATTTCGGGTAAATGTCCCACAAAATTGGAAGCAACGTCTCCAAAATGACCTTTACATTGTTGACGGAGAACCTCAAACCAAACCAAAACCAAAACATATTTTCATCAGGAAATAACCGTTTTAGGTATGAATGATTGCATATGGGTATGTTATCGGATGTGTACTAAAAATATTTCGTATTAAAATGATATAAACAGTAAACATACAGAAAATTATATGGAGATTGAAAACTTTTCTACGATCATTCTCTCCCTTCCGCTGATTCAAGAAGAGCAGTTGTCAGTTTCTGGCGAAAGAATGTGCAATTTACTGGTTATACGCTTTTGTATAAGCCTGCCCTGTAAAAGTGTGGATAGGTAAATTGTCCGGCTCAAAAATGACACGAAATTGTGTTGACCGGGCCGTTAAACTCCAAAACAAACAAACAAACCAAATATTCTACCTATAGTAAAGAGTCACGAGCGAACCCCGAATACTATCCTGTACAAATGCTCCAATGTGAGCACCGTTTGACTCTTTGAGTCCGCCAAATTAAAATGTGGAAGCTCCGTTTGTTTGTTTGATTCGAGGATTAACATCCCCTTCGACACTATTTAGGTTATTTTGTAGACGTTGCCTCCAATTGTTTGGGACTCTACCCGACACTTAGCTGAAGTGACATCTCAAGCCCTGCCACCCAATGAACCCAACAGGGTTTATATGCATGGGCGGTCCAACTCGCACCAAGTGGCCTGGGCAGGCATAGACCTCCTAAATGGTTTACCAGTACCCATGTGCAGCGGGTTAGCTCCTTCTGGAAGCATGCATGTATATATGGGCGTACTGCGGCATTACCAAATGGTCTTGCTTTTGCATTCTTCCTCTCCTTTGAATTTGACAACTTTGTATATGTTCACATATGGGTGTTCTTTCTTTCTGTTTCGAAATTTTGTCTGATAGTAATAGAGAGTGTATGCAAGACGATATGTAAATATGCATTCAAGGTCACTCTGGATGTATGTACAGATCTACATGTAGATGTAGGTATACGAGCAGGGAACACGTACCATACCATTACAACAGGACAATCTCGTGCGAAGACAATTGAGAATGGGCTAAGTCAAGCTGGACAAGCTCCCCCCCCCCCCCCCGACTCCACACACACCACCCTACCATAGAAATAAGGAGAATTAGAAACTCTCTGAGGTCTAGAACCATTTTTGGCTATTAACCCATTCAGTACCAGAAGCCCCTAAAGGGTACCTTGGCAAACAGGGCTGGCCCAGATCAGACGCCGCAGCAGAACGCGGCGTCTGAGATTAGGGCCTCCACTATTTGCTCAAAGTCCACTCATTTTCCAAATAAATTTTGAGGAAAACACAACCTGTCAACCCTAAATATTAAAATGAACTGCTGCTACATGTAAATATAAGGAGAAAGATTTCATTTGGTACAAATAGGGTTAAAATGTTTATAATCCAGCTACAATCTGGGAGTGTCTAACCTTGCAAACAGGGGCGTTAGGTGTGACCCCAAGAAGAACGGCAAACAGTATAGAGCGTGATGAGACAACACATTATGAACCGTCTCATCTGAAGTTAGTGTGCAAAACCATTTATCCGAGCTACAGGTTTGAACAAAGAACATGCATTTCGTCATATCCCTCCAACTTTGTGTACGAAATTTGAATGCATAAAAAATACATGCACATGAACATGCAGGTATAGGCAGATTTCGCGGAGAAACACCGTGAACGTCTTCACCTGTACTAATTATCTTTCTCCGAGAAAAAGCGATTTTCGCGGAGAAATTTCGCGGCGTTTCGCGGAGAAATTAACCGCTTTGATACGCGAAATTTCTTTCTTCTCGGAGAAATTTATCGCTTGTTCTCCGAGAAAAAAAATCCTATTACCGCGGCGAACAAAAAACATGGATTTTTACCGGTAGCTGGTGTGTTTCTCTTTTGTTAATAACTGTACGGCTAAATGTAAATGACTGAAATACATTAGTATTCTTAAACGATCCTAAAAGAAAGACGACGTCAATGGTAAATAAAGCAATTATGATAATTTCATAGATTCGATACAAAATCAGCATACATAAGTATACTATATTGGAAAATTAAACGAGACAATGATAGGATAAGACATTTGTTTGATATACCGTTTATGTCTTTTTAATGTTTAGATGAGCTAATGAAGCGTAAAATGAGCTCCCTTCCAGCTTTTCATAGCTACGAATACTCAGATATACGTTTTTAACAGTCCTATTCGTATGCATACTATTAATGCCCATGTTACAAACATTTAAAAATATGTTGAAAAATTCAGGAAACTACAAGATTATCAATACATATTTGAGAATTCTTTGATCAAAATAAAGTCTCCTTTTAAAATGAATGCATTTCTTTCTACTCTCAAAATACGAAATTATTATTACCTCCTAAACCTAAGACGTCTTTTCGTCACCTTAAACTAGGCATTCAAGAATTTTGTAAGAAGTTTGTTTTGGCTCCAGCAAACAAGGCCGCTAACAATGTGGCCGTTATTTTAATGGCTCAACTATGTTAACACTCTTCAGCAAGAACTTGATGTTACTAAGGTCAATGAAATGCAGCCTTTGGCTGTAGAGAGGGCTGTAATTGATGACCACATTTGTCATTCAGCCACCAAGTTTGCTGAATGTGTTACAGAGGGCCAAGACAAGCTTCCTACGTTATATTTGTTACCCAAACTTCAAAAGACCATACAAAGCACGGATCATTGCCAGTTAATGCTCTTGAACCACCACTTTCCAAATTATTAACTTCATGTTTTACTGCCATCAAAAACATGATGAAATATTGTGAAACAGTCTTTAAAAGATCAGGAAGAAATCTGTTTTGGGCTTATAAAACTTCTAATGGAATTTTAAATAAATTGAAATGCATACGTTTTAGTGCATCAGGTCTGTCTACTTACGATTTTTTCACACTTTACACAACACTTCCTCATAATCTTATAAAAGAAAACCTTAATGATTTAACTGAATGGACATTTCATACGGAAGACCTTCTCTTTCTTGCATATATTGTAAGAAATGATTTTTTCACTTCTGAAGAGCATACAAATTATACTTTACGGTCATGTCAGAAAGTTTGTGAAGCTCTCACCTTTCTACTTGACAATATTTACGTAAGATTTTGTACTAAGTTATTTAGACAATTTGTGGTTAATCCGATGGGTACGAATTGCGCTGCCCCTTGTGGCTGATCTGTTCTTGAATGAGACTTCATGGTGTCCCTTTCCTCTGAAATCACTGAAGCCTTTAACTCGACTTCTAGATATTTGGATGATTAAATTAAATACTCACTATACCAATTTCGATGGTTTGACGAGACAAATTTAACCCCCCCCCCCCCTCAACACACACACATAACTTCTATTAACTAGAGCAAATTCTTCTGATACCGAGGCCTCGTCTTTGGATTTGCATCTTTCTATTGTAGCTTGGTTTGTTTCCTGCAAAATTTTAAATAAACGAGATGATTTTGATTTTGAGCTTGTAAATGCTTCTGTCTTGGATAATAAATTTCCTCTTGCGGCATCCTATGGCGTTTATATTTCAAGATTAATTCGATTCGTTATATTGTCTAGTCATGTAACTGATTTCAACACTCGTAATAAATTGTTAACTGCTAAACTTCTTAATCAGGCTTATCGGTTTCGTGAACTACGCAAAGTCTTTTCAAAATTTTATAGACGTCATTCCGATTCAATTTCAAAATTCAGTGTTGGACTTTAATCTCTTCTGCAGCAAGGTCTATCGGAACCTGAATTTTATGCCGACTTAGCACCCAATTTCGTAAAATCATCTTTCGATATAAAAAAATTGGATACAACATAAAGGTTATACGACAGACTGTATGCCTGGTAGTTAACCCAGTCACGGTTGACAACTTTGCTTCCCTCTTTAATTGCACGCCGATGGGTCAGGCCTCAGATTCTATGACGGTTCCAGCGTTAAGGCTTACTGAGAATTAGAGAGAATATAATGTTGGATGGTATTGATGCTCTGTCTCTTGTCGGCCCATTGGAGTCTAACTGCTACTTTTCTTTTGCTCCAGCATTTCAGTGGTTCCTGCTGTCGAGTCCTCGCTTTTGTATTATCTCTGTGGGTGTTTGATTTTTATGTTCTCGGAGATGTTGCACTAATGAGTTAGGAGGCCTTCATGCAGACTGAACACATTGTTTGTCTTAATCGCGAAGGATGTAAGAGCGAGGATTGCGGCCACGAATAATCGATTTAAGCCCCAGTGGAATTCGTTTCACTGACCATTCCAAGGCGGTTTTTCTTTGGCGGTTTATTTTTGTTATGGTTTGTCTTTGAATGTGTGTATCGCTTCTATTTTTGTTTTGGGTAGCCAACTGGCTATTTTGTCGGAAAGTGACTGTCCTTTTGGCATTCTGCTACTGAGGCTTCCATTAGGGTTAAGTTATTTCATGTTTGTGTTTTTCCCCTGTGGTGTCTCTGATGAGATTTGAAGGTTAATTGTATCGCTACCTGATCATTGCTTTTACTTCCGATTCCATTGTCGCCATCCTAGAAGGCATATATCAGCATGACAGAGAACAGCTTGCTTAACTACGCTTAGGCTAGTATTTAGTTAAATATCCATCATCTCAAGACACTGACTGTTATTTATTGATCCAATTTGTGTATTTATTTATTTATTTTTATTTATTTATTTTATTTATTTTGAGAAATAAAAAAAAAAAACATAAGTTAAACGCATGGTCTCTTGCATAGCGTCTCGTCTTCATGTCTTAGAACAATAAAAACACTTCCGATACTGCGCATGCCCACCGGAACCTTTGCTGGTTGCATTTGTGATAAATATGTTCTATAAAAGGGTTATCCGTTTGAAGCAAGGAATACACCACAGAAGTGAAAAATATGGAGTGTACATGTTTTCTGGGCCAGACTAGCTAGTTTCGGCCAATAAGGCCTTATCAGTTACCCTCAGTTATTTTCAAAATTCCACAATGGAATCAATGATCCCGAATGACAAGAAAATATAATCTACACTATGATGTAGGGCAGGGAGACGTTTTACCGCCGCCACACATTCCCACACACCAGCTGTAGTGAAGTTAAATATGTTCTGTAAAAGGGTTATCCTTTGGACTCATTGCGTATGAGCTGACACATTAATTTAGTATAATATGTACATGTATGTAGGATTTGAACACTACAGAACTGGATTATTGTTTGAAAATGCACGATTTGCCCCAAATGGTAAAGGACACAATGTTACAAAACAGTAGTGAAAGCCATCGATACAATAAACCCGCAGCTCCCATCAGAGACACCAAAGGGAAAGAAACCCAAACATAAAATAACTAAACCCTAATGGAAACATCAAAAGCTAAAGCCAAAACGACAGTTACTGTTCCATAAACCCACAAAATGTCCAATTGGCTATTAAAGAGGGATGTTAAGTCGTCAACAGATTTTGGGTTAACTACCAGGTATAACATTTATGTTGTACCCAATCTTTTTATATCGGACAATGATTTTACGAAATTGGGTGCTGAAGTCATTGCAAGTATATATTTTTCTGAATTTATATGCTAACTCACATAAAAATCGAGTGACGAGAGACCTTGCTGCAGAAGAGATCCAAGTCCAACATTGAATTTTGAAAATAACTCAGAATGACGTCTATTAAATTTTGCTAAGGCTTTGCGAAGGTTATGATACCGATAACCATGATTTTAGCAGTTAACAATTTAGTACGAGTGTTAAAGTCAGTTACATGACTAGACACTCTGGCAAATCGAATTAATTGTGAAATATAAACACCATAGGATGCTGCGCGAGGAACATCACCATTCAACAAAGGAAAATTTACAATCACAAAATCAAAATCTTCGTGTTTATCATAAATTTTGCAATTTTGCAGGAAACAAACCCATCTACAATAGATAGATGTAAATCCAAAAACCGGGCCTCGGTATTAGAAGAATTCGCTTTAGAAGTTCGGGGTGGGGTGGAATTTAACTGATCCAACTATCGAATAGTGATTGTCCATATTTAATAAACCATCCATATATCTAGAAAAAAGAAGTGAGGGCAATGAAGTCGCGCTCAAGGCTTCAATGATTTCAGATTGGTTTTCAAAGGAAGGGGACATCATGAAGTCTCTTTGAATCCATAACAGAACAGGAAAAGATCAGCCACAAGGGGTGCGAAATTCGAACACATCGGAATACCTAAAATGTGTTTAAATAGCTTAGTACCAAATTTTATGTAAATATTGTCAAGTAGAAAGGCCAGGGTTTCACACACTTCCTGGCATGACCATAAAGTATAATTTTTATGCTCTTTAGAAGTGAGAAAAATAATTTCTTACAATACATGCAAGACAGAGGGAATTTTTCGTATGAAATGTCCATTCAATGAAATAATTAAGTTTTTCTTTTATATGACGTGTAGTGTAGAGTGTTGAAAAATCATAAGTAGACGACTTGAAGCAAGAAAACGTATGAATTTCAATTAATTTAAAACTTCGTTAGAATTTTCATAGGTCGAAACAGATTTCTTCCAGATCTTTCAAAGAATGTATCGCAATATTTAATCACATGTTTTTGATGGCGGTAAAACATGAATTTAATAATTTGGAAAGTTAAGTGGTGGTACAAGAGCTTGAATTTACAATAAACCGTGCTTTGTATGGTCTTTTGTGAAGCTTAGGTAACCAATATAACGTAGGAAGCCTGTCTTGGCCTTTTGTAACACATACAGCAAACTCGGTGGCTGAATGACAAATGTGGTCATCAACTACAGCCCTCTCTACAGCCAAAGGCTGCAGTTCATAGGCCATAGTTCCACCAAGTTTTTGCTGAAGAGTGCTAACATAGTGGAGTCGCCAAACAATGACCTCATTGTTAGCAGCCTTGTCTGCTGGAACCAAAACAAACTTCATATGAATTTCTTCTTGATTATCTACTGTAAGGTCAAATTATTGAATGCCTAGTTTAAGGTGACGTAAAGACGTCTTAGGTTTAGCAGGTAATAAGCTCGTATTTTGAGGGTAGAAAGAAATGTTTTTGTTTACTAGTTTCAGAATGCTAAGTTTGCATTTTTTGAGAGCTTTATGCTCAACATACTCGTTTACGGCATCGAATGATGGTACACCATCGAATAAAAACCTTTTGGTTTGCATTTGACATTAATAATAATCATTAGTTTGTCTGTAATCACTAGCAATGATAAGTCGTTATCACATGCTACAAATCAAATGCTAGTGTGTGTGTGGTGATTAGATCAATTCTAGCCCTGAACTGTCTTTTGCAGGTAGAATAGCAGAGGTCAAAGGAAGACAGCTCTGTTAGTTTTGCCTTAGACCTCTCTGGCTTTGCGATGTGCACATTTCTAGTCGGTTTTACTGATTCTTTATATGCACTAGCACCTCTAGAAATGAGGCCTTGCCATTTTGATCGGTCTAATGAAATTTGTTTCGACGACTATGTTGGTATATTGAAATCATTGAGGGAGGCTTTTAAGAGCGTCCTTGTACCACTTCTTCGGACCACAATGGAAATATGTGTCCATTTCTATTTTCTTTGGCAAACGCTCATCAGGCATCCTGGTAACATGGACTCTCAGTCTTAAACGTACCAGTTTCAGAAGAGTTTTACACTCTGAATCCCTACCGTTTCCAGGACTTCTGTGTCCGGAATCCTGTCTTGCCACTAAATATTTAACGTTTTCTAAGGCAGCTTGTCTGGAAACGGTTTATAATTTTGGTAAGCATATTAAAGTGTTGATAGCACCACAGCTCTGTAGACATTCAGCTCTGTGCTTTCAAGGTAAGTGAACTAACCCATGCTGTCTTTGATCTTTGAATGAGCGCACCTTGTAATGCTTGTCAGATGCTGGTTATAGTAAATAAATGGTTAGTGTCTATAATAATAAAATATAATCGGTGAGCCTTAGACATTTTTAGGGGCGAGCTTTAGCGAGCCCCTATAAAATTGTCGCGGCGAACCGATTAGTTTTTATTATTAAAGACACTAATCATGTTATTAGTTTATACCGCAAGGGTTTTACAATAATTTAGCAAATTAAAGCAAAACAAGTCCACAAACAACGAGGCATGTTAAACGACATTCAGTGCCATGGCGCGCACACGTAGTACAGCGTGACGTCAAGGAGTGCAAAGTTTATGACGTCATCGCGCCACATAGACGTTGGAAACAACATGGACGCTAGAATAAAAGTTTCTCAGCGCTTTCCATTCTGTATGAAAAGCTGCAAATAAATAGCTTCTTTTAGCTTTAGAATTTATTTTCGAGGTTGAGACGAAACCTCAGTAGCAGTGCGCAATTATTCCAACGGATCATTCAAATCAGGAAAGCTCGACAAGGTAAGAATGTAGCTGAAATTTCTGAAAATCTGTTTAAATAAATATTGTAAAGAATATAACTTGCAGTTTCGTTGTTTCCCCGTGTACAAAAGGTTGCATGTTATTGTTTACACTTGCAAATTAGGAACATGAAAAGTAGGTTCAGTCTATAAACGGTCACTAGACGTATTATAGGTCAGTAGAATGTATTATAGGTCACTACCAATAATAGCGTGCAGTTATTCGACCCCTGTATTAGGTTACTAGAATGCCTGATTGTGGTATAAAATAAAATATAATTTGGTCTTTCTGATGCGGAGTGTGGTGTGGCTGTCACAGGTGTCAGATACTTGATCTACACATTTTTTTTTCCATCTTCTCTTCTATTGGAGCACCCTTCGCCATGCCGTCAGCAAAATGGAACTCGTCTAGAACTTCTTTCTGCAAGTGGCTTTGAACTTGCAGCATTTATATTTTGAAAAGCTTCGCATCAAAGCGATACCTAATAGGTATACCGGAGACTAACTGGTTTTTTTTATTATTATTATTTGCTTGCTCCAGTGGTTTCTTGCTGTCGTGTGCTCACCTTTGTTTCCTCTTTGTGGTTGTTTGATTTTTATGTTCTCGGAGTTGTTGCACTGATGAGTTAGGAGGAACAAATTATTTGTCTAAATCGCGACGGAAGTAAGGTGGAGGATTGCGGCCGCGTAAAATCAATTTAAACACCCCAGTGAAATTCTTTTCACTGACCGTTCCAAGGCGGTTCTTCTGTCGCGGTTTGTTTTTGTTATGGTTTGTCTTTGAGTGTGTGTTTCGCTTGGTTTGGTTTGGATAGCCAATTGGCCATTATGTAGGAAAGTAACTGTCCCTTTGACTTTCCGCTACTGATGCTTCTATTAGGGTCTAGTTGCTTCTTTCCTTTTGGTGTCTCTGATGGGAGCTGTGGGTTAATTGTATCGATTCCTGATCATTGCCTTCACTTTTATTTTTATTTCTCTAATATTAGTTGGTAAACTGTTCCATAGCCCAGGACCGGTGATGGAAAATGCTTTGTCGTAATACGTTGTATTTGATCTAAGAAAGTCAGTCTGCTGTCGATCCCGTTCGTCGGTCATAGTGTTTTAGACAACTTTAGCACAGATGAAACGTAATCAGCGGACTCTCCATTTATCCCTTTTGTATACCATGAGATATGTGTGATATTGTACTCGCTTTGGAAAAGCCAGCTAAGTTGCTCAAACATTTGATCGGATAGTGATGTTTCCATTAGGATCTAGTTGTATCATGTTTGTGTTTCTTTCCCTTTGGCGTTTCTGGTGGGAGCTGTGGGTTAATTGTATCGATTCCTGATCATTGCCTTCACTTCTATTTTTCATTTTCCCTAATATTAACCCGGGACCGTTGCCGGTAAAGGCTTTGTCGAATACGCGGTATGTGATCTAAAGAAACTTTGCTGTCGATCTCGTTCGTCGGTCATAGTGTTTTAGACAACTTTAGCACAGATGAAACGTAATCAGCGGACTCTCCATTTATACCTTTTGTATACCATGAGACATGTGTGATATTGTACTCGTTTTGGAAAAGCCATCTAAGTTGCTCAAACATTTGATCGGATAGTGTTAACATGTCAGTCTTTAATATGCGTTTTGCAGCAGGATTTTGTAGTTTGACAAGTCTTAACTGGTTGCGGTATGACCCCATATTATACAACAAAGCTAGAAATTGTGTTTGTAAAACACTATGCCCCCAACCATATGCTTGTCCCTAAATGGGACAGTAAACAGTACCTCATGAGCATTTGCATTAAAAATAAACCTGTCAAATATTAAGAGATTTTAAACAAAAGTTATTCAGGTCATCTATTCCTTAGTAGCAAACAGACTGCCAAATATCAGGAGCCTAGCTCAAGTGGTTCTCCAGTTATTTTGTTCACACGTTTTTCCTATAGCCAAAATGTATAAGTACAAAAAAGTGCATAACTCCATTACATATTTTCAGAATTTGGTCAAAAGTTAATCAACTCATTTACACATTTGACCCAAACGGTATACTAAATATCATGAGCCTAGCTCAATCGGTTCTCCAGATATTTTGTTCACAAGGTTTCCCTAAAGCCACAATGCATAAGTCCAAAAAGGGGCATAACTCCATTAAATATTTTCGGAATTTCGTCAAAAGTTAATCAGGTCATCTACACGTTAGACCCAAACGGTATGCCAAATATCATGAGCCTAGCTCTATTGGTTCTCCAGCTATTTTGTTCACAAGGTTTCGCTACAGCCACAATGCATAAGTCCACAAAGGGGCATACCTCCATTAAATATTTTCGGATTTTCGTTAAAAACTAATCAGGTCATCTACACATTAGACCCAAACTGTATGCCAAATATCATGAGCCTAGCTCAAGCGGTTCTCCAGATATTTTGTTCACATTGTTTCCCTATAGCCAAAATGCATAAGTCAAAAAAGGGGACATAACTCCGTTAAATATTTTTGGAAAATCGTCAAAAGTTAATCAGGTCATCTACACATTAGACCCAAACTGTTTGCCAAATATCATGAGCCTAGCTCAAGCGGTTCTTCCGATATTTTGTTCACAATGTTTCCTTATAGCCACAATGCATAAGTAAAACGGGAGGCATAACTCTGCAAGGACAAGTCCGACGGAAAAGAAAAAAATACGGGTCCGCTTATTTATCATGCTCATGCCATATATGAAATTTCAAGATCCTAGCTCAAGCCTTTCTGTAATTTACCTAGGTACTTAAAGCGTAACGGGCGGACGGACGGACAGGGCAGAAGCAATATGCCCATCCAACTTCTTCGAAGTTGGGGGCATAAATAAACAAGACTCTGCAAGTAGTGGGGGGGGGGGGCATTGGATATTAGTAAGATGGATCATATATATACTGACTGTTGTACAAGATTTGTTTTGTGCAATGTAATCAAGGAACAATATGTACTCCATATATAATACCTGCCACTCTGGTAATATTTGGCGGACTGAAACCTCAAACAATTATGCGCTGTTCCGCATCATGGTCTAGCTGTATGCAATGTTTCAGCTTCATCAGATGTAAAATATAGGGAGCTATGCGGAAACGGAATGTTTAGAAAATCTGTGAAAGGGGCATAACTCTGGTAATATATGGCGGACCGTAACCTCATAATAATATGCACTGTTCAATAGCATGGTCTTACTGTATTTAAAGTTTCAGCATCATTGGATGTGAAATGTAGGAGGAGTTATCCGGAAACTTAATGCCTACAGAATTGTTCAAAGGGGGCATTACTCCAATATTATTCGGTGGATGATAACCTCAAAACACTATGCGCTGGCCCACATCCTGGTCTAACAACATATAAAGTTTCAGCTTAATCGGATGTAAAGTGTAGGATAAGTCATCCGGAAACGGAACGTTGATCCAAATATTTCAAAAGGGAAAATACATTATGATTCGGTGGACGGTAACCTCGAAAAAATATACGCTGCCCCATATCATGGTCTAACAATATATGAAGTTTTAGCTTGATCGGATTTAAACTGTATGAGGACCTATCCGGAAACGAAATGTTTACTTAAAATTTCAAAAGGGCATAACTCTAATATTATTTGATGGACCATAAGCTCGAAATAAAATGCGCTGCCCTACATCATGGTCTAACTATGTATGAAGTTTCAGCTTGTTCGAATATAAACTGTAGGAGGAGTAATCCGGAAACAAAAAAATTACAAAAGAATCAAAGGAGCATAACTATTAATAGTTGGTGGACGGTAACCCCGAAACAATATGCGCTGCCCCGCATCATGGTCTAACAATGCATGAAGTTTCAGCTTGATCGGATGTAAACTGTAGGAGGAGTTATCCGGAAACGAAAGTTTTACAGACGCACGGACAGACGGACGGACGCAAGGGGGTATAACATAATACGTGCCGTTTTAATAAAAGTTTCATTAATGTCAGTTTACGACTGATGTTTTTGCAAACGTGACTTATATTGCCTTCCCCTGTTAAGTTCCTGTCCGTCGTAATGCCCGAGTGTTTCTGCGAGTTGACGATATCAATCGCTTGCCTATTCACTGAAGTAGAAATTGGTCCAAAACCACATGTCATGAATTTCGTGGCTAGTATCATTGCATGGGTTTTAAGCCAATTTACACGGGTCTTCGGGTGCACCCACTTTGTGAGTAAGGTATAGAGGGACTTTTTTTCAAAACATCGGTCATTACTCCGGTGTGGATGCTGATGTTGATCATTTGCAGCAGAAAAGAAAGCGAAACACCAGACGTAAGTTTGAGCATTTTTGGGCTAATGCAATCTATTCTTGTAGACTTGTTCTTGTAGAAATCTATTCTTGTAGAAATCTTCCAGTGATTTCTAAAACAGCTTCAGTTCATCTGTCTTAAGAAGATATATCTTGAACATAGCGTCGGTCGCCAGCTTAGTGCTAACATATTCCAGTCGATTTTGCTTATTACCTATTCAAACGGAAAGGTTATCCTCAGTTATGTGACGGGCATTATGGCATGTATTCATTGTCAATTACTTGGAAAGAGTTCTACCTGGCCGACTGAATGAACACTTTGAACAGCCAGGGCTTCTACCAGAAAGCCAGTGTGGGTTTAGAAAGGACAGAGGAAAAATTTACATGATCTGTACAGTAAGGCAGCTACAGAAAAATTGCCAGGAACAGGACAGAGACCTCCAAATCACATTTGTTGACCTTACCAAAAGCAATTAACACAACCGGTTGCGGGACAAGGATTGGTTAGTTTTTTTCCAAGTTCAACAACCAAAGAGATGAAATAACAGTGAACACTCGACAGCAAGAAACCACTGGAATGCTGTAGAACAAAAAGACTAACAGTTAAACTCCGATGGTCCCGACCAGAGACAGAGAATCGAAATAGAAGTGAAGGCAATGATCAGGAATCGATACAATTAACCCACAGCTCCCATCAGAGACACCAAAGGGAAAGAAATACAAACATGAAACAACAGATCATAATGAAAACATCAACAGCGGAAATCCAAAAAGACAGTTACTTTCCCACCAAATGGCCAACACCAAAACAAAACAATATAAGTGATAAAAACATTCATGACAAACCAAAACAAAAATTAAACCGCGACAGAAGAACCGGCTTGGACCGTCAGTGAAACGAATTCCAAGGAGGGGCTTTAATCGATTTTACGTGGCCACAATCCTCGCCCTTAATTCCGTCACGATTTAGACAAATAATTTGTTCAGTCCGCATGAAGGCCTCCTAACTCACCAGTGCAACATCCCCTTGAACACAAAAAAAAAATCAAACAACCACAGAGATGGACAACGGTGAGGACTCGACAGCAAGAAACCACTTAAATGCTGGAGCCAAACAAAACCAACAGTTAGAATCCGATGGGCTCAACCAGAGACAGAGCATTAGGCACCAACAAACATTACATAGAATTAGATTCTCTCTCAATTGCAGTAAAATAGAAGTGGAGGCAATGATAAGGAATCGATACAATAAACCCTCAGCTCCAATTAGAGACACCAAAGGGAAAGAAACACAAACATGAAACAACAGATCCTAATGGAAACATCAATAGCGGAAAGCCAAAAAGACACTTACTTTCCCACAAAATGGCCAATAGGCTATCCAAAATAAAATAATATAAGCGACACAAACACCCAAAGATATAACACAAATAAACCGCGACAGAAGAACCGCCTTGGAACGGTCAGCGGAAAGGAATTCTACTTGGGTGGTGGGGGTGGGGGGGGGGGCTTAAATCGATTGTACGTGGCCACAATCCTCGCACTTACTTCCGTCGCGATCTAGACACATATTTTTTTCAGTCCGCATGACGGCCTCCTAACTCATCAGTGCAACATCTCCTTGAACACAAATAATCAATCAACCACAGAGATGAAACAACGGTGGTCGAGCAGGAGACCACTGAAATGCTGGATCAGAAGAAAACCAACAGTTAGAGTCCGATGGGCCCGACCAGAGATATAGCATCAGGCACCAACCAACATTACCTTGAAATAGATCTCCCTCATTCTCAATAAGCCTTTACGCTGGAACCGTCATAGAATCTGAGGCCTGGCCCACCGGCGTGGAATTAAAGAGGGAAGCAAAGTTGTAAATCGTGATTTGGTTAACTACCATGCATGCAGTTTGTCGTATAAAATTTATACTGTACCCAATCTTTTTATATCGAAGAATGATTTTACGAAATTGGGTGCTGAAGTCATTGCGGTTATATATTTTTCTGAATTTATATATATCAAAGTAGAAGTAAAACAAAGATCATGAATTGATACAATTAACTTACTCCACCCATAAAAGACACCAAAGGGAAAGAAATACAAACATTAAGCGACCAGACCATAATGGAAACCTAAACAAAGGAAGGCCATAAGGACAGTTACTTTCCCACAAAATGGCCATATGGCCATCCAAAATTAAAAGACACAAGTGATACACACAGTAAGTAACAAACAACATCATAAATAAATCGCCACAGAAGAGCCGCCTTTGAACGTTCAGTGGACGATTTCCACGGGTGGGGGGGGGGGGGGGGCTTAAATCAAGCCTGTCTTAGTACAAACAATTTATTGCCTAAGAGTATAAACATAGACGAGGCTTGCCTACCGGAGACAAACCATAACTCTTTTGAAATTCTTGGATACCTCTTTTAGATCTTTATACATGTAAATTAGTATGTTGCCAAAAGAAAGAAATGCGTATATTAACTATTTTCCAAAGGATCATTTCCCATTCTTTGTGTTGATTGTTCGCTCGTTTGCACTATCAATTACCAATTTTTACGGCAGCTGAAATTCTTCCCTACCCTTAATACTAATGTTAGAAAATCCTTTAGAAATCATAGTTAGGGCTTATTTTTGAATTCCCATCGATTGTATTTGGTGCTAGTGTATCATAGTAATACACTTCATCTTTAAAATCTCAGGTCTCAGGAGTATGTGTATCTATATCAAAATCACAATCAAGTTTACTAAACGGGGGCTGCAATAGATCCTTTTAAGCAAATGGAATCTAACCACTACATGTAGACAGACGTTCCATGCTTACATAGTTTTAAACTTAACCGTAATCCTGCTGAACACAATTAGCCCTAACTTTGCAAATAGCGTAGATCCAGATCAGATGACAAATGCATCATATCAAGCATTTTTCTTGGTTTATGGTCACATTCCTTTAACACCAGATATGGTGAAGCTAAATATGTTCTAGAAAAAGGTAATCCTTTGGAAGCAAGGACTATAAGAAAAGAGCTTAAAACTGAGGAGTGTACACGATTTTTTTCTGGGCTAGACTAGCTAGTTTCGGCCAACTAGGCCTCGTCAGTGATCCCAAAACACTTCCATATCCCACAATTGAATCGATGATCCCAAAGGACTAGAAAATGTTTTTATGAGTTGTATTCCTGACTTAAGTATGACCATTGTCTTATTTGCAGCTTGCTAGGAAGAGCAGAAACTTTATAGAACAGTGTCCAGTTGTTCCAAGCATCATAAGCTTAACGAGCTCAATAGTGGTAATAGAGAATACCAGGTTCGTGTCTTTTGATATCAAGTTTATCAGTCAAGGCTTCGAGAACGCTTGTAGAATCAAATGACACGAATATGGTATTCTGTTTATCAGTTTATCCCCTTGTAAACTCTTTAAACTGACAGTTTACGATCAGTTACCCATTGTCCTTAGTGTCTCCCATCATTCCGGTGCGGAATATAATCGATCAGCTGACCGTTATTTTTCTTTTGATATTTTTAATGTATATACATATATATTTTTTTTTTTTTTTTTCAATTTTTCTAGTAATAGTAATATTTTGGCCATTTTTCCGGTTGTCCGTTTCATTCATAAAAGTGCAATGTCACGTTGACGTGATAAAGTTCACTTGACCTGAGATAGCATATCTTTATCAGGTCAATGCATTACAATGCAATATATACAGGGGGTAACTGATAAAAATGGTTATCTGTTCTAGCAAGTACGATATCTGTTATAATGTTATTTGTGTTAAAAATATGAAAGCTCATTTTTAGCAAAAATATGAGCATGTTTCCAATATCAACTGATCAAAGTTTGAACGATTTGTTAACTAACGACAACGTTAGTTTTGAACAACTGGACATTGACGGTTTATCGGATTGTTAAGCCTTGTTGATGACGCATGCCATTTTGCAGGTTTTGTCGTGACAGGCCAGTTGTAACCTAGACATCGATTAAATTATTTTGTTCTGAACGGTTCAATTACAGCAGCTGTATGTTAGAGGTAGACTTGAGCGGACTGTTTTCAAAGCATTTAAGCTGTACTTAAGTCGTGTTTAGAACGATGCAACGATTAGTTCGTCTCTGTGTAGCAGTCGTATATTATGCAGAATGTTTGCCAATCTCTGACAGCAACGGCATTGCTAAAAAGAAATATTCTGGAGCAGGCGAAGGATCTATCTGTTTGGTTATGCGGAGCTTTAATGATAACAAAGATTTTAACAAAAAACGATTATGTTATTGTTCAATAGGGTCACAGATGACCACTGGAACAAGCAATACTCAGGCATTCAATGGACCGCTTCCAGCGTATTGCGGGAAATACACAGATCACATTGCAAGCAAACGTTTCCTGAAGGCGTACAGCAATCCTGTGGCGAAAGCAAAACGTGCTATGTGTGTCTTTCCCCACAGTATCTTTTACCGGAAAAGTAGGAATTACAAAAGGATGCAAAGAAACTATCAACCAATGTACTGTCAAATTTAGATGAATGAAATAGTTTTGAACAAAGTTTTTATGGTAAGTTGGTTGATTGGAGGTTTAACGTCCCCGTCAACACATCGGGGCATAAAGAAATATTTGGGCTGCATGATGTATCCACGTAGAGCTGAAACCGACCGCACATGAGTACTGGTAAACCACTTAGAGGATCTAAGCTTGCCCAGGCAAAACGGTGCGAGTCGAACCGCCCATGCTTATAAACCCTATTGGTTTCATTAGGCGACAGGGCTTGAGATGTCATTTCATCTCAATGTCGGGTAAAAGTCCCACAAAATTGGAAGCAAACTCTCCAAAATGACATGTGCCATGTTGACGGGGACGTAAAACCTCAAATCAAACAAACAAAACAAATACAGTGTAAACTTAACCGCCGAAAAAAAAACCACGAACATTTCCAGATTTTGTGATATTTTTCCTATTTCTGCTCAAAATATAGATTGTGTGCACCCACAATCTATATTCTACAGCAGAAACAAGAAAAATACGGTTTACCCCTGTAAACCCCAGTTTTACTATATAAAGGTGGGGTTTAAGGGGGTCAAAACTATAAAGGCGAGTTTTCGTGATGCAATCAAAAGCGGCATTTCAAAGACACGCCTATACAAAAACGAGTACATTGACTATTTTTCCGCCGAAAAATCGAAAATTTTAAGATGAAAAATTGTGATATTTTTCCTTATTTCTGCTCAATATATAGATTGTGGGTACACGTTAGAACCGCCTCATCGAGGCGGTTCTAACGAGTACCCACAACCTATAGTTTAGAGCAGAAACAAGAAGTTTGAGGTTTTTTCCCTGCAAACCCACGGTTTACTATATAAAATTGGGGTTTAAGGAGGGTCGCGCATAATTAACTCTGCCGTAATAAGGTTCGAATTTTTACCTCAAAATGATTTTTGTTTCTATTTAGTTTTCAAAGTGTTTTCTGAGGTTTTTGTAACATTTAATAACCATTGCAATGTGCATTTTGTTATAAATTATTTTGCGACTTCATAGACTACTTTCCGGTCTAGTCCGCATGGCTGGAAGCACAGGAAAACAGAGGGATAAACAGACTAACCCTATATTTTTCCAGCTACTGGTTTGTTTCCTCCGATTGCAGCCCATCAGCTGTCCATGGCAAATCTGAACTCTCTTTAACGCACGATGTTTACTTTATTTTTCCATTGGTGTCAAAAATATAGCCTCGAAGAGTCTATCAGTTCACATATTCCACGGCCATACTTTATCAACACAAACAAAACAATGAATCAATAGTGACGTTTACTTTAGTTTGCGTGACGTCATATATATGGAAAGAAAACACTGCCATATTTGATAACTAAAAATGCAGACTGTAATGCCTGGCAGCACACAATATTCTTTTAACTGCCAGTCGCAGTCTCAGGTTCAATTACTGTTAAGCCATCTCAGTGAACAAATAGCCTGTGCCAGCACCCATAATTAGGATCTTGCACTCAGCAGGTGTAGGCCTACTTGTAAACTGCTTAGAGGATCTAAGCCTGCCCAGGCAAAGCGGTGCGAGTCTGCCTGTCCATGTTAATAAACTCTATTGGTTCAATTGGCGGCGGGGTTTTAGTTGACATTTCATCTTAAGGTCGGGTAAATGTCCCACAAATTTGGAAGCGATGTCTCCAAAATGACCTTTACAGTGTTGACGGGGACGTTAAACCTCAAATCAAACAAACAATAATCAAGCATAAGCAAATGGGTGTACAAGAAAAATCCCTTTGATCTGTTTCGAATATAAAGATGATGGTTTAGGTTGTGCCACACGGAGCCTTTGTATGCCCACACATCCACCATCATAACAGAA
Organism: Lucinisca nassula; assembly: GCA_963580285.1. Classification (NCBI taxonomy): domain Eukaryota; kingdom Metazoa; phylum Mollusca; class Bivalvia; order Lucinida; family Lucinidae; genus Lucinisca; species Lucinisca nassula. The sequence continues at coordinate 55,548,456 of OY757010.1, forward strand.
TTTTGTCAATGTACCGGCTCCAGCCAATCGGGCTGCATGATGCTTTCACGCAGAGCTGAAACCGACCGCACGTGAGAACTAGTAAACCGCTTAGAGGGTCTAAACCTGCCCAGGAAAATGGGTCCGAGTCGGACCGTCTATGCATATAAACCCTTTTGGTTTCGTTGAGCGGCAGGGCTTGAGATGTCATTTTAACGTCAACATAATATTGGTCATTTCGGAGAGGTTACTTCCCAATTTGTGGGTCTTTTTACCCGACATTGAGACGAAACCTGACAGCCAGTGAAACCAATCTATATGTTTATAAGGACCGTCCGTCTTGCACCACTTTACCTGGGCAGGGCGGTCTACTCGTACCCATGAGTGATTGGGTTAGTATCATGCAGCACAATCTTTTTCTTCAAGGCCAGTTCGGGGCTATCATGCATTGTAGAGACTATATATATGAGAAGTTTTTGGGCGACGCCTTTGAAGTGGTGTAGCACACTGAAGTGATTCAGCTATGATTACAAAGGCCCCCCAGAACAGAACTCGCATGACAAGACATAAAGCACAATGATGAAATGAATTAGGCTGAGAAAAGAGCCTTGAGGAACACCGACCTTCAATTCGAATTCTTCAATGGAACCAACACAAAAAACGCATACGGCTCCGCGAATTAGCATACACCCACTGGACCATTCGAACATTCCACTCCTCCACTTCAAATTTTCTCTGTGCCTCCCAGATGACTTTTCGAGACACTCAACCAAATGCCTTCTCAAGGTCCACGAAAGCCACTATGTGGGAATGCAACTGCCATTTTGGCTTTCCGCTAGTGATGTTTCCATTACGGTCTAGTTATTCATGTTCGTGGTTCTTTCCCTTTGGTGTGCCTGATCGGAGGTGTTGGGTAATTGTATCGATTCCAGGTCATTGCCATCACTTCTATCCACTTTCGGAAAGTAAAAGGATATTCACTTATCTCACCTCCCTTTCACAGTTTGCATAAACAGGCAATAGATAATTAAATAGCGTTTCCGGTCAATATGGCATGAAAAAAAAAACTTGTCAAAATTATAGAAAAAATAATAATTAGAAGTGTTTCTACTTTCCCTATAACGTTGGCAGGAACTTAAATGGGAAAAAGGAAATTTTTATATTATTTTGCATCAGCTTATTGTATTTTTTTTTTTATCAATTTCAACCCATTTCATAAGGGGGTGGGGTAATAAATTGTCAAAAAAGAAAGCTAAAATGTTTAATAATGTTTACCAACTATATTAATAACATACATCTGACATTGTTTGAATGTCTGCGACAATGTTAATGGCTTCATATCATTTCAACATGAACAAAACGACAATATGGCTATATCAGAACATGCATTTTTTGGCCAGAAAAATCCATTTTTCACACCATAAAACTTATAAATGAAATTGTGTTTCAATTCTAATGAAATACTTTGATTAATATCACATTAAGGAAGCAAAAGTATGTGCAATAATAAAGGTATAATCCTTGTTCTTGTCATTTAAACAATATCTTAATGCTTTTTTAGCCATTTTTATTGAGGGGTGGGGTAATTTTTTCAGCAATATTTCTCTCAGATGCCTGGTGACATGGTCAAATTTCACGCCTATTTCGTGTATCTAATATTATTACACAATATATGTGAAAATAAGAAAAATCTAAAGACGAAAAATGCATTCTTTTTTCAAATATAGCGAAAATTGCATCCCAAAACAGCAAAACATGCAGAAAAGGACATTTGTAAATAGGTGTTTCGACAAAAATCTGTGAAAGAGTTTGTCTTTCACACATAGGTACGCAAACATGACATTATCCTGCATTGTGTTTTTTACACCCAAACTTGGAAATATTGTTTTAAACAATTGTTATCGACAATTTGTCAACGACTGGGGTAATTATTGAAACATTCGATAAATTGGAAAACAGTACCCATCTTTAAGGCTAAAAAGCTCGAAAAAAAGCCTGGTGTGCCTATAATTTTATACCGGCAAACGAGTGCAGAGATTTCAAGCTACAAAATATAAGCAAATAAAAAAAATCTAAAGAGAAAAGAATTACTCCCCACCCTCCTTAAGGGGGTCAAAATTATATAGGCGTGTTTTCGTGATGAGATTTCTCACACTATAAAAGGCTTAACAACCAAACATGCTGCCTCGTCTCGTGCTGTATCATTTTTTATGCCTGCAAATCTGGTTTACCCCGCTTAAAATGTCACAAGATCGGTTTGAACCCTACTATCTGTTTCCTGCATTGAAGTTTATCCCAGGTTGTTTTTTCATAAACTCAGGAATTGAAGCACCCCACCGCATTTTCAACTACAAGTGAACAGTCTAATTAAAGGGCCAGACACAGCATGAGGAGCTTCCTAAAGGCTTTACGTATGCACAATCTACCTAATCCTTTTTTCTTAGGAGGGAAAGTCTAAGTTGTTGAACTATGTGTGCCAATAAGACGTCACTGCTTCGCCAGAGGTTGTTATGGCCTACATGCCTTTGTGTATGTACACAATGTTAATCAAAGTGCCAAAGGCACTGAAATGACATATTCTATGAGAAAATCAAAACACTGTGAAAACTTACAGACAAGCTTTCTAAAAAGATCTTAAAATTTATAAAAGTAGTTCTGCAAATTCCATTGCATGATATGTTTGCAGATGTATATATACCGGTGGTATCATGAAATGCCATTTGATGTTTCAAATTTTGGAAAGAAAGTACTGACGTTTTCAAAACCAAACATTAAAATTCAAGTTTTAAAAATGCCAGTGTCAATTAGTAACATTTTTGTCTGGTCGGTTGTGGATACCTCCCCCCAAAAGATACTCTATTTTTTCACAAAGAGATCGGAGGAGAAAGGCTGGTCAGTTCAGTACACGAATTCCATTGGCTTGAAGACATTTTTGAATAAGAGCAGCACTATAAACCTGCTGGATTAGATATCCCGGATTCTGAGCGTAAACAAATAAATGGAACCACGTGAGGCCGACGCACTTGATTGAAATAACGTCTCGCTGTTCAGTTAACGTCTCAGCCATGATCTTGAATGTTCTTAACGTCGCTAGCTACATGCAATAGCTCGACATACCATTTCGCTTATTCCATCCGATAGGTCATCCTCTATTACGCACGCGTCGCCTCGGCATACCTTACACCTATATGTCGAAACATCTCGAAACGACAATCGGCGTGATTCACGCTGAAGTGCGATGTGTCACTGAAACGCATATCACGCGAGTCGCTTTCACGCCAATATACAGGTACGTATTTCATGCACCAGCGTAAGTGTTCCTTACTTTTTCGACGTCTTTATTTTGGTCACGACAGGGACGTCTAGCTCTCAAAAGTGCATCGCATAAGGGCGACGAACAGTGTCAGTGCTTATTAGTCCGTAGTTGAAACCCTTTGTTAATCTACAGGATCAGTGTAGCAGATGCCGGCGGAAATCTGTTTCGCATATGCCTCTGTCGGATGAATCGATCTTGACGTACTGATGTCGGTCTTCCGCTACGTCGACGTCCACTAGCGTCTTCTGTTGATAGTAAGATGTTGCTCCAACAGACAAATAGATCACACACATGTGGCACCCAAAATCAGAGTCAACGCCATCCGCTTTCCGACCAGCTTCTAACTGTCCATTAGAAGCCTCTGTGGTGTAGTGGTTATGCTACTCGCCTTGTAAACCAGGGATCGCAGGATCGATCCCGGACTTCTCCAGACTTTCGGATGTGTCTTTAAACCGAGGTATCGTCTCCGTATGACCTTAGCTGTTGGTGGGACGTAAAACTCAAACACTCACTCACTCTAACTGTTCAGGGTTAAATGAAAAATGTTGCAATACGTTCTCACTTGATGCTTTTTGAGAACAAAATACAATTTCTTCTTTTCTAGGCTCGACCTTACATCACACATCAAAAGTTTGATCCTGAACATGTGGTTTCTATCGGTGCTGGTGTGAAGGTGGTACACAGGATCCTTGGCCCCCGCCCATCGGGGCTTAAAGAATTAGATGGGCTGCATGATGCTTCCACGCAGAGCTGAAACCGACCCGCACACGAGTACTGGTAATCTGCTTAGAAGATCTAAGCCTGCCCAGGCAAAGAGGTGCGAGTCGGACCGTCCATGCATATAAACCCTATTGGTTTCATTGGGCGGCAGGGCTTGAGAAGTCATTTCATCTCAGTGTCGGGTAAAAGTCCTACAAAATTGGAAGCAACGTCTCCAAAATGACCTATACAATGTTGACGGGGACGTTCAACCTCAAATCAAACAAAACAAAACACAGGATCGTAGCCGGACTGGTAACCATACGTCACGGTTGATTGATTTAACCTTTTTAGCTTAAAGGCATGGTGCCCAAGCGTGTCGTCATCATGCAATCGTTTGGTTTCAAAATCAAAGCACCGAAAGTGTTGACGGGATGTAGGTTGGGGTAAAGGTCCTGGGCTGAGATTAAACTGTTTAATTTAACTCTGAAATTCCAAACAAATAGTGAAGATATTGATAAGAAGCGCGTTCTGAAGCGTCCGAACTTGGTCTACACTGTTTTCCAAGCACACCCTAATATTCCAGGATGACCTCTTTAGTCTAGTGGAATACCCTGATCTCACTGCGGCTATTTTCTGCAAGAAAACGGTTATTCTGAGAAGTCAGTGATAGTCACGTAGACGTTAGCTCTGAATCGCTTTTTTTTATTACATGATTAGTAACCTCGGGTCGAATGCCAAACAATCAACCCAAACATAGCCGGGTCGTTTGTCAGTCTTGGGTACATGTAAGTGTTATCTGTAAAATATGCACTTGAATAAAATGTTCGATCTGGCAAACAATGTAGACTAAGATCAAACGACACAGAACATGGTGCTGATCTTGTTCTACTTTTTTGCATCAGCTACTAACATCCGTTAAGTTTAAACAGATAAGTCCAAGTCCTCGTTCATGACCAGCCAGCATTTAGAGACAATCGGCATGAGTGTTGTCAGTGATTTGATTTATTCACTGCCTTGAGTTTCTGGAGTGTACTTTTCCATCACTGAAGTTGGGCTCGTCCATTCTGCTAAATATGGCACATAGAATTATATCACAGGACCTACACTGTTTGCATAGGTATCTGTACCATATTCCAGGGTTGAAAGGGACAGCCTTTCTCGCAAAGTCTAATATACACCTAGTTGTAACTGACCTAGACTTGACCTCGAATGTCGGAAAACCCATTAATATTCTGATCCGCAGCTGACCGGCTGGTCTTTAAGGATTAAATATTGACAGCACTGTTAGAAAACAGTGTAAAACCTGAGCAGACGTCTGAGCAGGTGTCGCATTGATCTGGGTATACAGGCTCGCATGATGCAGCCGAATCGTATGAAATGCTGAATCTATTCTCTGAAAGGTAAGATAAAATCGTCAAGTCGTCTGCTTCAGAAGTTTGTGTTCCGATTATAGGATGTACAATTTTGATAACTGCGCCAAACCGGACTACATTTTTGTGCGGACTCATATTTCTTTGGCGGTCAAAGCCGGAAGAAAGTTGTAAGAAAGCCGGAACTACTTTACAACACGCAGGATAGCTAGAAATGACAGATTGAATCTGTCATTAAAAACCAAGCTTCAGCCTGCGCAACAATTTATTCAGAATTCCGTCGTCTCTCTGAGGCCTGAAACGCCGAGACAAGCTCTATGCATTACGAAATCACGCCTATACCAATACATTGTAAAACTTTACCGCCGAAAAAAAACTAAAATTTTGAGATGAAAACGTGATATTGTTCTTATTTCTGCTCAAAACATAGATTGTGGGTATTCGTAGATTGTGGGTCCTCGTTAGGACCGCCTCGACGAGGCGGTTCTAACGAGTATCCACAATCTATGAATTTGCGCAGAAATGAGAAACATAATGAATATCACTGTAAACCCCAGTTTACTATATAAAATTGGGGTTTAAAGGTGCATTATTGCGCTACCGGGTCTCAATTTTTTTTTCTGGTGTTTATCTTCAATGCATACTCCTTTGTCATGTGTACACTTTTGGAGCCAAATACAGCTTCAGAACTTTGTGAAAATGGTCGTTTTCATTCGTGTTTACCCTTCGCTCTGAACATGTGTTCGGAATTTCTGTTCTAAAAATAAATCTGTCACTTTACACATACATGGCGACAGTATCGTCTCTGAGTGTTGTTACTTATGGCATGGTATTCAGCGTCATATTTTTTTTCCCGATTGAGGCATGGCCTAAGCAAACAAGGCCAAGAATGAACGTCGCATAACGTCATATATGGGGATTCTATTTTTGTCACGAACTAAAACTAGATCTAACTAGTGTTCGAAACCTAGTTAGGGAATCCCTCTCAAACTCGTTTACCTGTCATCATAATTGTTCGCATTTTGCATAAAATGCATTCATTTGTATTGTTTTAAAGAAAAATACCGGTTATATGTATTGTATTTTTGGAAGCATTTTTTCCAGATAGCTCAATAATGCACATTTAAGGGGGTCAAACTTATATAGGCGTGTTTGCGTGATGGATATATTCAAGAACGCGAAGTCTCAGGTCAAGCTGTGTGTATGCGTAGGTAGATCAGAATCATCGCTGGGCAAACATGTCTGAAACCTCCTTTTAACTTGAGGCGACTCTCTTAACATTTTAATAACGATTTCTTTATAGTCCCGCTGTAGACAGTTTGATCTTTGATTCTTCAATGCCATAACCACTATTTCCTCATAAACTATTCATGCTAGAGCCCTGTGATTCAGTAAAGATAAGTGGCATTGATAGTCTCTTTCATATAGTAAGCCATTCTGTTGATAGATTTGGTAGAACACGCTTCTCATTCGTATTTCTGTCTGTGTATGAGTACCATATGAAAAGACACTGAGCCACATAATGTTATGAAGACACATGTCCCTTCATGTAAATCCAAACAAACATACGTGCTCCCAGTGTAGACAGGGACTATTCAAGCCAGGGCCCTGTGATTCAGTAAGATAAATCACATTGCCAGTCTCTGTCATAGTAAGCCATTCTGTTGATAGATTTTGGTTGTGCTGGGCGATTGCACAAGATTCTCTTCGTATTTCTGTCTGCGTATGAGTATCATATCAAAAGACACTGAGATACAAAATGTTATGAAGACAAATGTCCCTCCCTGTAAATCCTAAACTAACATACTTGCTCCCAGTGTGGACTGGGACCACAAGGAACGAAGCCGCGATGGCAAAGTGATAGTCTAATCCTCTTCCACCCCTCAACTTTTACATTTTCCTGAAATCCGAATTGTAAAATATAATCGCCATGGACTAGTACAAATTTATTTCTTACCGAGTCCAATGTAGGAAGAATTTGCGTTAAGCATTAAACGGTTTTTAATGACAGATTCATTCTGTCATTTCTAGCTGTCCTGCGTGTTGTAAAGTAGTTCCGGCTTTCTTACGACTTTCTTCCGGCTTTGACCGCCAAAGAAATATGAGTCCGCACAAAAATGTAGTCCGGTTTGGCGCAGTTATCAAAATTGTACATCCTCAGGAGCATATAATTTCACTCACAGTGAAATTATATGCTCCTGACATCCTATAATCGCAATACAAACTTTTGAAGCAGACGACTTGACGATTTTATCTTACCTTTCAGAGAATAGATTCAGCATTTCATATGAATCAGCTGCATCATGCGAGGCTTTATACCCAGATCAATGCGGCACCTGCTCAGACGTCTGCTCAGGTTTTACACTGTTTTCTAACAGTGCTGTCAATATTTAATCCTTAAAGACCAGCCGGTAGGCTGCAGACCAGAATATTAATGGGTGTTCCGTCATTCGAGGTCAAGTCTAGGTCAGTTACAACAAGGTGTATATCAGACTTTGCGAGAAAGGCTGTCCCTTTCAACCCTGGAATATGGTACAGATACCTATGCAAGCAGTGTAGGTCCTGTGATATAATTCAGGTGCCATATTTAGCAGAATGGACGAGCCCAACTTCAGTGATGGAAGAGTTCACTCCAGAAACTCAAGGCAGTAAATAAATCAAAGCACTGACAACACTCATGCCGATTGTCTCTAAATGCAGGCTGGTCATGAACGAGAAGTTGGACTGATCCGTTTAAACTTAACGGATGTTAGTAACTGATGCAAAAAATGTAGAACAAGATCAGCACCGTGTTCTGTGGTGTTTGATCTTTATTTAAGTGCAGATTTTACAGATAACACTTACATGTACCCAAGACTGACAAACGACCGGGCTATGTTTGGGTTGATTGTTTGGCATCCGACCCGAAGTTACTAATAAAAAAAAACGATTCAGAGCTAAGGTCTACGTGACTTTCACTGACTTCTCAGAATAACCTTTTTCTTGCTGAAAATAGCCGCTGTGAGATCAGGGTATTCCATAAGACTGAAGAGGGTAATCCTGGAATCATAGGGTGAGCTTGGCAAACAGTGTAGACCAAGTTCGGACGCTGCAGAACGTGCTTCTTATCAAAATCTTCACTATTTGTTTGGAATTTCAGAGTTAAACAGTTTAATCTCAGCCCAGGACTTTTACCCCAACCTACATCCCACCAACACTTTCGGTGCTTTGATTTTGAAACCAAACAATTGCATGATTACAACACGCTTAGGCACCATGCCCTTAAGCTAAAAAGGTTAAATCAATCAATGTATGGTTAAATTACCACTCCGGCCACGATCCTGTGTTTTGTTTTGTTTGATTTGCGGTTTAACGTCCCCGTCAACACTGTATAGGTCATTTTGGAGACGTTGCTTCCAATTTTGTGCGACTTTTACCCGACACAGATGAAATGACAGCCCTGCCGCCCAATGAAACCAATAGGGTTTATATGCATGGACGTTCTGACTCGCACCTCTTTGCCTGGGCAGGCTTAGATCCTCTTAGCAGATTACCAGTACTTGTGTGCGGGTCGGTTTCAGCTCTGCGTGGAAGCATCATGCAGCCCATCTATTTCTTTAAGCCCCGATGGGCGGGGGCCAACGATCCTGTGTACCATCTTTACACCAGCACTGATAGAAACCACATGTTCAGGAACAAACTTTTGATGTGTGATGTAAGGTCGTGCCTAGAAAAGAAGAAATTGTTTTTTGTTCTCAAAAAGCATCAAGTGAGAACGTATTGCAACATTTTTCATTAAACCCTGGACAGTTAGAGTGAGTGAGTGTTTTGAGTTTTACGTCCCACCAACAGCTAAGGTCATACGGAGACGATACCCCGGTTAAAAGACACATCCGAAAGTCTGGAGAAGTCCGGGATCGATCATCCTGCGATCCCTGGTTTACAAGGCGAGTAGCATAACCACTACACCACGGAGGCTTCTAATGGACAGTTAGAAGCTGGTCGGAAAGCGGATGGCGTTGACTCTGATTTTGGGTGCCACATGTGTGTGGTCTATTTGTCTGTTGGAGCGACATCTTACAATCAACAGAAAACGCTAGCGGACGTCGACGTAGCGGAAGACCGACGTCAGTACGTCAAGATCGATTCATCCGACAGACGCATATGCGAAGCAGATTTCCGCCGGCATCTGCTACACTGTACCTGTAGATAAACAAAGGGTTTCAACTACCGACTAATAAACACTGACACTGTTCGTCGCCCTTATGCGATGCACTTTTGAGAGCTAGACGTCCCTGTCGTGGCCAAAATTAAGACGTCGACACAGTACGGAACACTTACGCTGGTGCATGGAATACGTACATGTATGTTGGCGTCTGAGCGACTCGCGTCACGTGATATGCGTTTCAGTGACACATCGCACTTCAGCGTGAATCACGCCGATTGTCGTTTCGGGATGTTTCGACATATAGGTGTAAGGTATGCCGAGGCGACGCGTGCGTGTTAGAGCATGACATATCGGATGGAATAAGCGAAATGGTATGTCGAGCTATTGCATGTAGCTAGCGACATTAAGAACATTCAAGATCATGGCTGAGGCGTTAACTGAACAGCGAGACGTTACATCAATCAAGTGCGTCGGCCTCACGTAGTTCCATTTATTTGTTTACGCTCAGAATCCGGGATATCTAATCCAGCAGGTTTATAGTGCTGTTATTACTCAAAAATGTCTTCAAGCCAATGGAATTCATGTACTGGACTGACCAGCATTTCTCCTCCGATCTCTTTGTGAAAAATAGAGTATCTTTTGTGGGGAGGTATCCACAACCGACCAGACAAAAATGTTACTAATTGACAGTAGCATTGTTTAAACTTGAATTTTAATGTCTGGTTTTTAAACGTAAGCAGTTTCTTTCCAAAATTTGAAACATCGAATGGCATTTCATGATACCACCGGTGTATAGACATCTGCAAACATATCATACAATGGAATTTGCAGAACTACTTTTCTAAATTTTAAGATCTTTTTAGAAAGGTTGTCAGTAAGCTTTCACAGTGTTTTGATTTTCTCATAGAATCTGTCATTTCAGTGCCTTTGGCGCTTTGATTATATAAGCCAGCGCGTGACAAAACCTTCAAGAAGGCTTGAGCGACCAGCGAAGACTCGGATCAGCCTGCGCATTCGCGCAGTCTGATCAGAGTCTTCGCTGATCGCATGTACCTACTATAGGCTACGATATATGCAAAGATACATAAGCAAAGGCCTTGTCATAGTAGCTGGCTGCGCCGGTCGTCTTGTAGGTTTTGTCATGCGCCGGATCATGTAGGTTTCGGTTTCTTTGTGTTTGAGAGCTTGAAACATTATGAAATTCTGCAAAGTGTGAAGTATACAAGTTTAGTAACCAAGATTGGACTACTCGTCATGTTAACAGGTTCGTGAAATGAACACCTCTCTAAACCCCACTTCATATAGAACAAAATTGGGTTTACATGGTTATTCATTATTTTGTTTATGTCTGCTCCGATACATAGGTTGTGGGTAGTCGTTAGAACCGCCTCAATTAGGCGGTTCTAATGGGCACGCACAACCTATGTTATGAGTTAAAATAAGAAAAATATCAGACATTTTCATCGGAAGTGAAGCCATTTTAGGGATATGAAAGGATGCACTATATCACACGCGTTTGTTAGCGTAATGTGCAAAACATTAGTGAGCTGTTTTACTGAATAAAACTTTAATATGCTGTCTTGCAGCTTGTTCTTCCCATGTTCTTTTTATCTTTTATGCATAATGTTGACATTTCTGCAACATTTTCGCCCACATTGCACATCACAGACAAAAGTTTTATAATGTGATGCGTTCATGGACAATGGTGTATTGTGTCGTGGGATTTGACTTGTATTTGCTTCGGGCGCTTTGCACCATTTTTAGATATTTCAGGGAGATTGTGATTGGTTTTTGTCCTAGGTTCGACACTCATTTATACGCTCATTATGTACAATACTGAACTGGAATTACCGGCGAATAATATTTTTTTCTTTTCTATTTATTTTATTTTATTTTTTTCATAACACAGCGAGTTCGACTTTCAGGGTCTGGGTGGGGCTCAAGGTCAAGGTCACTGTGACTATTTTTAGAAAAACTTTGTTATCGCTCTAGCATCTGCATTTATTGATGGATTTTACTATTACTTCACACAAATGTTGGGAATGATGATATCTCGAGCAACTTTGACTTTCAGTGCCAGGGGCTCAAGGTCAAGGTCACTGTGGCTATTTTAGAGAAAAACCTTTGTTATAGCTCTAGTGTCTTTTATACTTATGTATTTTAAGATATCTTCGCACAAAACGTTGGGTATGATCATATCTTTAGCGAGTTTGACTTTCAGGGTCTGTGACTGAAGGTCAATGTCATTGTGGCTATTTTAGAAAACACTTTTGTTATCGCTCGTTGATGGGTTTCAAGATAACTTCACACAAGTGTTGGATATGATGATAACTCAGTTGCGTTCAAATTTCTGGGTCTGGGACACATGGTCAAGGTCATTGTGACTATTTTTGTTTTCGTGCTAGTGGCTTCATTTCTTAAATGGATTTTAATGAAACTTCACACAAATGTGTGGTATCCTATTTCGAGCGAGTTTGACTTTCAGGGTCTGTGGCTCAAGGTCAAGGTCACTGTGGCTATTTTTAGAAAAACTTTTTCATCGATCCAGCCCCTACATTTATTGATGGGTTTTAATATAACTTAACGCAAATTTTAGGTATGATGATATCTCGACTTAGTTCAACTTTCAGGGGTATGGGGCGCAAGGTCAAGGTCACTGTGGCTATCTTTGGAAAAACTTTGTCATCGCTCTAGTGCCTACATTTATTGATGGATTGTAATATAACTTCACACTAATGCTGCGTATGATCATATCTCGAGCGAGTTTGACTTTCTGGGTCTGGGGCTGCAAAATTGGAATTATTATTATGTTGTTGTTTTTTTTTTCTTCTTCAAATAAAACACTTATTTTTTTTTTTCAAATAAAAACACTTAAAACAAGATTTCTTCTTCAGTGGTTCTTAGGATATTATCTGGTTCTCTTTAAATTGTGCACTAATCCAACTTAGGCCCCCAATGGCGAGCTATACGGAACCCGGGAAGGGACATGATTTTTTTTTTAAATATGTTGTGCGAACAAGATATTATATTGTGCGCAGAAATAAGAAAAATAAGGTTTACCCCTGCATACCCCAGTTTTACTATATAAAAGTGGTGTTCTATAGTGGTCAAAATTACATAGGTGTGTTTTCGTGATGAAAACTATTCAACCATCCGAAGATTTCATATAGGATGCGAATTGTACCCATCACGAAAACACGCCTATTCTAATATATTTGAAAAATTTACCACCAAAATATGAACATTTTCAGAAATTATGTTATTTTCCATATATCCGCCCCAAACATAGATTGTGTGAACTCGAAATAATGTATACCCCCATAAACTCTAGTTTTACTATATAAAAGTGGGGTTTAAGGGGATCGATATCCATAAAGCGCAATGCAAAATCTAGTACAACACGAAACCACGCCTCTATAGAATAGAATTGAAGAAAATGATCGGAAATAAAAAAAAATCCCTACTTTTGTATAATGTAACTGGGGTTTACGTGGGTATACAATGTGTTTCTTATTTCGGCTCGAAATTGTAGATGACGGGCATTCATTAAAACCGCCTCGCCGAGGCATTCTAACGAATACCCACACTCTATGTTTTGAGGAAATAATTTTTATCAGATGTTTTGTTGTGTAAGTGATAATATTTCAATATATTTGAATAGGCGTGTTTTCGTGGTGAATCTGTGGAAACGATTTCTTTACGAGATGTCGATTTTGGCCGCCTGATTTCGGTGCATTTTTGATGGACTCTACACCAGACTCAAATTTCTTTTTTTTTTTTTTTTTTTTTTTTTTTTTTGGCCGCCGAACCGAGGCTGTCATAAGGCACAACCAAGTTTTGTAAGCCCGTATTGCATCTTTCTTATCGACGCTTCTACCAACCATTTTCAATGTAGTGGTCAATGGCTGCGTGTATTCAAAAGGCAAATTTTACGTCTTTACCCTTAGTGTAACATGTACATTTATACACCGTTGTGTAGGTATTAAATATAGAAAATACATGGTTGGTGTCTTTAATAATAAAACATAATCGGTGAGCCTTAGACAATTTTATAGGGGCGAGCTTTAGCGAGCCCCTATAAAATTGTCGGGCGAACTGATTATATTTTATTATTAAAGACACTATCCATGTATTTAGTTTATACCGCAATTCAAAACAACCAATGAGTTTTGCAATAATTTAGCAATTTTAAGCAAAAAAGACAGCAGACAGTGTGGCAAGTTAAACAACATCCAGTGCCATGGCGCGCACACGTTGTGTAACGTGATGTCAACGTGTGCAAAGTTTCTGACGTCACCGCACCAAGAAGACGTAGGAAACAACACGGACGCTCGAATAAAAGTTTCTCAGCGCTTTACTTTCTTTGTTAAAATCTGCAAATAAATAGTTTATTTTAGCTTAAGAAATTATTTTCGAGGTTAAGACGCAACTGCAGTAACAGTGCGCAGTTATTCCAACGGGCCATTCAAACCAAGAAGAGCCGAGAAGGTAAGAATTTAGCTGAAGTTTCTGAAAATCCATTTAAATAAATATTGCAAAGATTTTAACTTGCAGTTTCGTTGTTTTCCCGTGTATGAAAGGTTGCATGTTATTGTTTATACTTGTAAAATAGGGACCTGAAAAGTAGATCCGGTCTATAAACGGTCACTAGACGTATCATAGGTCAGTAGAAGGTATTATAGGTCACTAGCGATTATAGCGTGCAGTTATTCGACTCCCTTTGCTAGGTTACTAGAATTCCTGATTGCGGTATAAAACCCTTTATACCGCAATAGGCATTCTGGTAACCTATAATATAAATGCGCATAACTTTGGAACAAATGGGAATTTTCTCATGCGGTTTCCAATACAATGACCTGGTGTCTGCTTTCACCCTGCTTCATATTAAGAAATTTTAATGTAATTGCTCTTTAAAGACACTAACCATGTATTTACTATATACATGTATGTATTGGTTTTTATTGTGCTCCCGTGGATATTGAGTTAGATTCATTTCGAATATCCCTCGTAAAGGCATCAAAACACAACCTTATAGTGCACAGCGAAATCTCTGACCAGACTTACCGACTGCGCCGGCTGATCCGAGTCTTTGTTGTAGACAAACATTACGAAAACACGCCTATGCATGTACAAATACATTGTAAACGCTACCGCCCCACAAACGAACATTTTAAGTCGAAAAATCGTGATATTTTCTTATGTTTGCTCAAAATATAGATTGTGGGTACTCGTTGGAACCGCCTCATCGAGGCGGTTCTAACGAGTACCAACAGTCTATATTTCACAGCAGAAATAAGAAAAATAGAGTTTACCCTTGTAAACCCCAGGTTCAAGGGGACCAAAATTATATAGGCGTGTTTTCGTGATGTTTTCGCTTGTCGCGACGATAAACAACATTTTTTCTCATTGCAGGTAACTCAAGACAACGCCACGTCGCGCAGGAGCTTGGTTGATTGTTGATCTTCACCAACACCTTGTTGACAACGAAAATAAGATAATATTCAAAAATGTTAATCTTATTTATTTTTGATGATAACATTCTGGTTAGAGCGTACGAGCATTACGAAAACACGCCTATACAAATACATTGCCACCTTTATCGCCGAAAAAATGAAACTTTTAAGATGAAATATTGTGATACTTTTCTTAATTCTGCTCGAAATATAGATTGTGGGCACTCGTTAGAACCGCCTCGATGAGGCGGTTCCTACGAGTACCCACACTCTATATTTTAGAGCAGAAATAAGAAAAATAAGGTTTACCCCTGTAAACCCCAGTGTTATCATATAAAACTTGGGTTCAAGGGGGTCAGAATTATATAGGCGTGTTTTCGTGATATACGGTGATAATAATAATAATGAATAATAATAATCTACCTTATTTATAGAGGGTAACACATTCAGTACTAGTACTTATCTTCCATATGGCCTTTTTTCTCCCTCTTCCTGGGTAGAAAACGTATTAAGCAATGCGGATACAGTCTCTTGCACAAGGAAACAACACGATCGAACCGGCTACCTCTCGATCTCAAATCCGATGCTTTACCACTGCACCACAGCGCTCCCAAACGATTACGATCGTGACTCAAACCTTACTCGGACCACTACTGAAAAACTCTCTTTCGGTTCATATGTTTGAGTCCAAAACATGATTAGTTGAAAAAAGCCCTTTTCGAAAACAAGCCAATACAAATACTTTATAAACTTTACCGCCGCAAAAACGAACAGTTTAAGATGAAAAATTGTGATTTTTTTATTTCTGCTTATAATATAGATTGTGGGTACACGTTAGAACCACCTCATCGATGCGAGTCTAACGAGTACCCACAATCTATATTTTATAGCAGTAATAAAGTTTACTCCGAGTAAACCCCAGTTTTACTATATAAAGTTGGTTTCGAGGTAGTCAAAATTATACAGGCGTGTTTTCAGGTGGCACTACAGTAAAAAAAATCCCCTTACTCACAATGTAAATTGGGGCATATTCCATGTTCTACTACATTTCAGCAAGTCTAATGCTTCCATTATGAGGCATATAATTTGACAGGCTGACCATTTACCTTCCAGAAGCAGCTAAAAATATGGGTGCTGTGCGGCATATTTTGGCCTTTTTGGCAGCCAGGGTCAACAAACCCATACCGCAGCGAATAAATCCAGGTATTTCCAGTGGCCAGTCAGCACATTTTTTCTGGTTCAATTTAAATCAGCTGCATTTTACAATAGCAAATACCTACTAATATTTCTTCTAATAAACAATAAAACTTCTCATAAAAATAATGGCTTAGCACCAAATCCAATCAGAAACAGCATAATATTCAATTCTGTACTGAAAGCTCTTCCCAAAGCAAGTGCAGCTTTCATAGAGACCAATTATTTACTGTAGTGCAACCTATACCAAACCCTAATTTCTTTATGATCCACCAAAAGAATTGCCAAACATAAGTTTAGACCATATCTAATAATATAGTCATGCATAATTAATGTTCTGTGACAAAGAATCTTTAAACTTTGCAAAAACGTTATCGCTTCCAGATTCTACGATGAAAGCCGGACAAACCATGTTTTGTGAAAAAGCGCAAAGTTTACCTCTTTCCAGAATGGAACCCAGAAACCGGCTTGCATCAGTGCTTCTTCTCAGATGTCTTTGGAATACTTTAATCCAAAAATGCACTAAATCATGTCCTATTAGCACCCATGCTAGACATTTTGGCTGTTCTCACACCTATACCCCCTAATTGCAGTAAAAATTGGCATTTTGAGGATATTTTGGGGACAAAACTTTGAGAAAATGATTATAAATGCCTTAATGCCATGAGAATTGACTGAATATATCTATTCAAATCTTGTAACATGAACCCAATCAATAAGAACTTACAATGGCTGCGATATTGCAGAGGGCTGTTCGGAGAGACAATTTTGAAATTTTGCATTGGCTTGAGATCCTTGCCTAATGCCAAGTAACCTCAGTGTTATATTCAATATGGAGTATTTTCTCTTTCTTGTGTTCCTGTTTATACTTTTACTGCAAATAAAAATCAAAAATGAGTTCCTTTAAGAGCAATGAAAACATTCATAAGAAAGAAAATGGGTCATACTACATAGTTTCGGCTAATAAAGCCTCATCAGTGACCCTGTAACGATCCGACAACGAAAGCCAGAGGAATCATACTGCAATTTTGCGAATTTCGAATAGGCAGTCGATTCAAAGACTGATATAAATCAAAATGGGGTCCAACTAATTAAAAACCTGTCTAGAATATGAGTCTAAACCAATAATTTATTTCTGATTTCTCAGAATATTTACGCTGATCTCAAAGGACCAAAAGTAAAATATAAACTGCACTATGGTTGATGTACGGGGGGACGTTTTACGGCCGCCACACGGCACAACACCAGCTGCAGTGAAGGCAAATAAAAATCAAAAATGAGTTCCTTTAAGAGCAATGAAAACATTCATAAGAAAGAAGATGGGTCATACTACATAGTTTCGGCTAATAAAGCCTGTTACAACGCATAATGTAGTAATGTAGTAATTTCTTCATTTTGATTTTTTTTACTACATTATGCGTTGGCATAGTCGACGCGAAATGAAGTAAAAAAAATATTTCATTTCGCGTTGATATGCACCATATCGACGCATAATGAAGTAATGATGGTAGAACATAGCTGTCTTCGAAAAGACTTAGGAAGCAATACAGTTAAATTCCTACAATTTAGACCACATTTGAGACGGTTCAAAAGTGGTCTTTAAGACCACAGTTGAACAGTCCAAAAGACGGTCTTCCACAAAAGCACACCGAAGGTCAAAATCACAAAGAAAATGTAGCTTTAACCTTCCAAATATGCTTTAAAAACAAAATTTGTATTAATTTTAGGTGGTAAATGTTAACTCACAGACAGACAGACAGACAGACAGACAGACACACTGCGCCCCCGCCCATAGGGGCTTGAAGAAATATATGGGCTGCACGATGCTTCCACGCAGAGTTGATACCGACCGCACATTAGTACTGGTAATCTGCTTGGAAGGTCTAAGCTTGCCCAGGAAAACTGCTGCGAGTCGGCCCGTCCATGTATATAAACCCTATTGGTTTTATTGGGCGGCATCTCAATGTCGGGTAAAAGTCCCATGAAATTGGAAGCAACGTCTCCAAAATGACCTAAATAGTGTTGACGGGGACGTTAAACCTCAAATCAAACAAATCAAACAAAAGACAGACAGGCAGACAGACAGACAGACAGACAGACAGACAGACAGACAGAATGGACAAAAACTATATACCCCCCCTTGCATACTTCGTATGCCGGGGGTATAAATAGATGGGCTGCACGATGCTTCCACGCAGAGCTGATACCGCCCGTACATGAGTCCTCGTAATCTGCTTAGAAGGTCTAAGCCTGTCCAGGAAAACTGCTGCGAGTCGGCCCATCCATGCATATAAACCCTATTGCTTTTAATTGGACGGCAGCGATTGAGATGTCATTTCATCTCAATATCGAGTAAAAGTCCCATAAAATTTGAAGCAATGTCTCCAAAATGACCTAAATAGTCTTGACGGGAACGTTAAACCTCAAATCAAACAAACAAACTGTTGACGCATAATGAAGTAAAATTAAGTGTGCCACCCATCGCCGCAAAATGAAATAATTCTTTCATTTTGCTCAAACCTCTTAGTATCGACGCATAATGAAGTAAAAACGACATTTTATTTCATTTCGCGTCGACTATGCCAACGCATAATGTAGTAAAAATTTCAAAATGAAGAAATTACTACATTACTACATTATGCGTTGTAACAAAGCCTCATCAGTGACCCTGTAACGATCCGACAACGAAAGCCAGAGGAATCATACTGCAATTTTGCGAATTTCGAATAGGCAGTCGATTCAAAGACTGATATAAATCAAAATGGGGTCCAAATAATTAAAAACCTGTCTAGAATATGAGTCTAAACCAATAATTTATTTCTGATTTCTCAGAATATTTACGCTGATCTCAAAGGACCAAAAGTAAAATATAAACTGCACTATGGTTGATGTACGGGGAGACGTTTTACGGCCGCCACACGGCACAACACCAGCTGCAGTGAAGGCAAATTAAAATCAAAAATGAGTTCCTTTAAGAGCAATGAAAACATTCATAAGAAAGAAAATGGGTCATACTACATAGTTTCGGCTAATAAAGCCTCATTAGTGACCCTGTAACGATCCGACAACGAAAGCCAGAGGAATCATACTGCAATTTTGCGAATTTCGAATAGGCAGTCGATTCAAAGACTGATATAAATCAAAATGGGGTCCAAATAATTAAAAACCTGTCTAGAATATGAGTCTAAACCAATAATTTATTTCTGATTTCTCAGAATATTTACGCTGATCTCAAAGGACCAAAAGTAAAATATAAACAGCACTAAACTGCACCTGTCTGCTTTCCAAACAGACCAATGACAACTGATTTACATGGCTTTGACGTACCCCCCCCCCCCCTCCAATTACATGGAACAGAAGCAAAAACTGATACAATACACCCAGTTAGTCCTAAACTAGCACTAAACTTGCAATTTGTACAGTTTCTGTGACAAAATACATGCCAGGAAGATCCAGTTTAAGATACAGAATTGGAGGGAACCTTTTATTTGTGAAAATATTATGTAATGAATGAAAACATTAGAGAAGAGCTGGTTTTTCTACTTTCGGTTTAGGTGGCACTACAGTAAAAAAATCCCCTTACTCACAATGTAAATTGGTGCATATTCCATGTTCTACTACATTTCAGCAAGTCTAATGCTTCCATTATGAGGCATATAATTTGACAGGCTGACCATTTACCTTCCAGAAGCAGCTAAAAATATGGGTGCTGTGCGGCATATTTTGGCCTTTTTGGCGGCCAGGGTCAACAAACCCATACCGCAGCGAATAAATCCAGGCATTTCCAGTGGCCAGTCTGTACTTTTTTCTGGTTCAATTTAAATCAGCTGCATTTTACAATAGCAAATACCTACTAATATTTCTTCTAATAAACAATAAAACTTCTCATAAAAATAATGGCTTACCACCAAATCCAATCAGAATCAGCATAATATTCAATTCTGTACTGAAAGCTCTCCCCAAAGCAAGTGCTCCCCAAAGCAAGTGCAGCTTTCATAAAGACCAATTATTTACTGTAGTGTAACCTTCATGATGTATAATGCTTATTATAAGCAAAATACCAAGATAATGTTTGAAGAAATTTTCATTTTCTTTGTATGTGCCCAGTCGATAAATATTAACATTCCAACAATGTGAGCATGTTAATATTTAACAGCAGAACAAATTCCACGGTCATCTGTCGCTGGCATAGAGATTTATACCCATTGCGCAAGAAATCCGCCATTTCACTTACAGGAAAACGCCAATTTTAATACACCCAAAGGAAAGCGACTGGTACAGATCGATGAAAGTTTACTGAACACTACGTCATACAGACCGATCCATCAGATACCGTAATATAGGGTGACCGACTATACCCTCGCTTATTCGCTAATTGCTTGCGCATGAGAATGTATTTCAGCTTTTTTCTTAACTAATGACATTGTCATTCCAAAATAACGGTTTCAGATGGAGCGGCCCGTGTGACGTAATGTTCAATAAACATTAATCGACCTCATTCCTGTTTTAGTTATTTAACTCACAGCCATCATGTGACTTTGTTTAGGTTGCAGATGAAGTCGAAAGTTTTCTGATGTGGCACACGCGAATATACGATTTTACGGCAACCACAAGGTCCCTTAGACTTACCCCGTACATACATTTAATGCTCTTATTTTTCCATTCCTCAGGGAGATCTAATTCATGGTAATGTTGGTTGGTGCCTGATGCTCTGTCTCTGGTCGGGCCCATCGGAGTCTAACTGTTGGTTTTCTTTTGCTCCAGCATTTCAGTGGTTTCTTGCTGTCGAGTCCTCACCGTTGTCTCACCTCTGTGGTTCTTTGATTTTTTTGTGTTCACGGAGATGTTGCACTGATGAGTTAGGAGGCCTTCATTCGGACTGAACAAATTATTTGTCTAAATCGCGACGGAAGTAAGGGCGAGGATTGTGGCCACGTAAAATCGATTTAAGCCCCCCAGTGGAAATCATTCCACTGACCGTTCCAAGGCGGTTCTTCTGTGGCGGTTTATTTATGATGTTTTTTGTTACTTACTGTATGTATCACTCGTGTCTTTTTTATTTTGGATGGCCATATGGCCGTTTTGTGGGAAAGTGACTGTCCTTATGGCCTTCCCTTGTTTAGGTTTCCATTATGGTCTGGTCGCTTAATGTTTGTGTTTCTTTCCCTTTGGTGTCTTTGATGGGTGGAGTAAGTTAATTGTATCGATTCCTGATCTTTGTTTTACTTCTACTTTACAATGGGAAAATGGTTGTCATTCTTGTGAACGCTTTTGATCTAATCATCAGCAGACTTGGTTTTTGAATGATCATCACAACAGTATCTCGGTCAAGTTTGAATATGGGTCATGTCGGTTCAATAAGTAGGTCAGTAGGTCAAATCATATAAAAACCTTGTGAGCGGTCTGAGAGGCCACAGAGGTCCAGTCATCATCAATCTTGCTCAGAATGATCATCATGAGAATATCTCGATCAAATCCGAAAATGGGAAATGTCGGGTTCAAAAAGTATGGAGCGCTCTAGAGGCCACAGTTTTAGTCCAATCATCATCAATCTTGCCCAGATTGATGATCACCACAATATCTCAATGAAGTTCGAATATGGGGCATGTCGCATCAAACAGTAGGTCAGTATGTCAAATCAAACAAAATTCTTGTGTGCGCTCTATAGGTTACAGTTTTGGTCCGATCATCATCAAACTTGGTCAGAATAATCATCACAACACTATCTCGGTCAAGTTCTAATATGGGTCATATCGGAATAAACTTTATGCCAGTACGTCAAATCATAGAAAATCATTGTGTGCGCTCTAGAGGCCACAGTTTTTGTCCAATAATCATCGAACTCGGTCAGAATGGTCATCACCACAATATCTCTGTCAGATGGGTCATTTTGGGCCGAAATCTAGGTCAGTAGGTCGAATCAAAGAAAATCTTTTGAACGCTCTAGAGGCCACAGTCTTGGTCCAATAATCATCAAACTTAGTCAGAATGATCCTCACGACAATATCTGGATCGTTCGAATATGGGTCATGTCGTGTCAAAACAGTATGTCAGTATGTCAAATCATAGAAAATCCTTCTGAGCGCTCTAGAGACCTCAGTATTGGTCCAATCACCATCAATCTTGCTCAGAATAATTATCACAACAATAGCTGAAGTGAGTTCATATATGGGTCATGTCGGGAATAAGGTAGGTCAGTGGATTAAATCCTAGAAATACCTTGTCAGCACTCAAGATGGCACAGTTTTGGTCAAATCATATTCAATCTTGCTCAGAATGATCATCACTACAATATCATGATCAAGGTGGAATATGACTCATATCGATCAAAAAGTAGGTCAGTAGGTCAAACCATAGAAAAACTTTGTGTTCGTTCTAGAGGCTACAGTTTTGGTACAATCATCAACAAACTTAGAATGATCATCATAACACTATCTCGGTCATGTCCAAATATTGGTCGTATCGGAATAAACATAGGTCAGTAGGTCAAATCATAGAAAAACCTTGTGTGCCTCTAGATGCCACAGTTTATGTCAAGTGTTCTTAAAACTTTATCAGAATGATCACAACTACAATATCTCAGTCAAGTTAAAATATGGGTCATGTCGGGACAAAATCTAGGTCAGTGGGTCAAATTAAAGAAAAATCCTGTGAGCCCTCTTAAGGGCACAGTTTTGATCCATCGGTCATGTTTGAATACCGGACATGTCGGGTCTAAATCTTGGTCAGTAAGTCAAACCATAGAATAACCTTGTGTGCGCTCTGCAAGTCACAGTTTTGGTCAAATCATCATCAAACCTGGCTAGATTATCATCACGACAATATCTCGATCAAGTTCGATTATCTGTCAAGTCTGGTCAAAAGGTAGGTCGGAAGGTTAAATCAAAGCTTAAACTTGTGTGCCTTCCAGAGGCCGCAGTTTTGATCCAGTTGTCATCAATGTTGGTAAAAATGATCATCACGACAATATCTCGGTCAAGTTCGAATATCGATCATGTTTGGTTAATAAGCAGGTCAGAAAGTCAAATCATAGAAAAACCTTGTATGCACTCTAGATGCCACAATTTCGGTCCAATCATCATCAAACTTGGTCAGAATGTTCATCATGACAATAAATGTGTACAATTTGCACGTGGATCATATCGGGGCAAACAGAAGGTCACTTGGTCAAATGAAAATAAAAAACGTGTGCTCTAGTTTTAGGCCCCTTGGCATATGACCTACTTTTAAGACACTAGAGCCAGTGTTTATGAAACACAATGCCCCAACTGCTTGACCCTAACACTGCTTGACCATAGCACAAAAAAGTAGGTCAGTAATTGAGATATCTTTTTATCTGGCTGCAATGCTGAAATTTTAGAAGGAAAAACACAAGAAAAACTGAAGTTAATCAGGTCATTTATTTATCAACCCTTAATAGCTCATACAGTTTTAGACCAACCTGGGTTCGCGCACAACACATCGTCTCATGATGATTAACATTACTGTCAAATAATTTTAACATAAATCCCGGAATAAGAAAGATATTGATCGGACACGATAAAAAAGACGCTTTTTTGACCTTTCACCTCTAAGTATGCCCTTGACCTTTGAGGTACCAATCTGGATCTCGCGCGCGACACACTGTCACATTATGGTTAACATTTCTGCCAAGTAATATTTAAATCTATCCAGGTGTAAGAAAGTTATTGATCGGACACGATAAAAAAAACGCCTTTTTACCTTTTATCTTTAAGTATGACATTGAGGTATGGACCTGGGTCTTATGCGCGACACTCCGTCACATTATGGTTAACATTTCTGCCAAGTAATATTTAAATCCATCCAGGAATAAGAAAGTTATTTATCGGACACGACAAAAAGACCCTTTTTTGACATTTGGCCTCTAAGTATGACCTTGGCCTTTGAGGTACGGACCTTGATCTTGCACGCGACACTCCGTCTCATTGAGGAGAACAACTGACGAAAGTTTAATGAAATTCTATCAAAGGGTTCAGGAGATATGAAGCGGACAAGTGTTACGGATGGACAGACGGACGGACAGAGGAAAGCCATTCCTATAATCCCCGCTCCGCTTCGCGGCGGGGAAATAATCAGTTCATTTAATCATCATCCCCAACCAGTTTGTAAAGTTTCAGGACAATAGCTCAAACTGTTTTTTGAGATATCTTGCTTACAAGCTTGAAACGCAAAAACTTTCAAAGGGCCATAACTCAAGGAAAAAATATCGTATTTTTTTTCAAAAGTTGATCTGTTTATCTACTCATCATCCCCAACCAGTCTGTAAAGATTTAGGACAATAGCTCAAACAGTTTAAAAGATATCTTGCTTACAAGCTTAAAACATGCAAAATTTCAAAGGGCCACTTACAAGCTTAAAACATGCAAAATTTCAAAGGGCCATAACTCAAGAAAAAGTTCGGATTTTTTTCAAAAGTTAATCATTCCATCTACTCACCATCCCAAACCAGTCTGTAAAGTTTCAGGGCAATAGCTCAAACAGGTTTTGAGATATCTTGCTTACAAGCTTAAAACGCACAAAATTTCAAAGGGGCATAACTCGAGAAAAAAAATGGATTTTTTGTCAAAAGTTAATCAGTTTATCTTCTCATCATCCCCAACCATTCTGTAAAGTTTCACCGCAATAGTTCAAACATTTTTTAGTTGTCTTGCTTACAAGCTTAAAACACAAAATTTCAAAGGGCCATAACTGAAGAAAATAATTATGATTTTTTTTTCAAAGGTTAATCAGTTCATCTACTCATCATCCTTAACCAGCCTGTAAAGTTTTTAGTCCAATAGCTCAAATAGGTTTTGAGATATCTTGCTCACAAGCTTAAAAAGTGCAAATTTTTAAAGGGGAATAACTCAAGAAAAAAATGGATTTTTGTCAAAAGTTAATCAGTTCAACGTCTCATCATCCCCAACCAGTCTGTAAAGTTTTTGGACAATAGCTCAAACAGTTTACAAGATATCTTGCTTACAAGCTTAAAACATGCAAAATTTCAAAGGGCCATAACTCAAGAAAAAATCCGGATTTTTTTTTTCAAAAGTTCATCTGTTCATCTACTCACCATCCCAAACCAGTCTGTAAAGTTTCAGGGCAATAGCTCAAACAGGTTTTGTGATAGCTTGCTTACATGCTTAAAACGCACAAAATTTCAAAGGGGCATAACTCAAGAAAAAAATGGAGTTTTTGTCGAAAGTTAATCAGTTTATCTTCTCATCATCCCCAGCTATGAGCTGGATTTTTTTCAAAAGTTAATCAGTTCATCTATTTATACTCCTGAACCAGCTCCTAAAGTTAATCAGTTAATCTTCTCAAAGGGCCATAACTCAAGAAAAAAATTTCGGATTTTTCAAAAGTTAATCAGTTCATCTACTCATCATCAAAAACCAGTCTGTAAAGTTTCAGGGCAAAAACTCAAACAGTTTTTGAGATATCTTGCGTACAAGATTTCAAAGTATTTTGCAAAGGGGCATCACTCAAGACAGGGGCTAGTCCTTCAATTTTTTTCTAAAGTTAACCAGTTCATCTACTCATCAGTCGAAAGTTAACCAGTTTATCTTCTCATCATCCCCAACCATTCTGTAAAGTTGCAGGGCAATAGCTCAAACAGTTTTTGAGTTATCTTGCTTACAAGCTTAACCAAAAAAATTTCAAAGGGCCATAACTGAAGAAAAAAATTCGGATTTTTTTCAAAAGTTAATCAGTTCATCTATTTATACTCCTGAACCAGCTCCTAAAGTTTTAGGGCTATAACCCTAACATATTTTGAGATATCTTGCTTACAAGCTTAAAACGCGCAAAATTTCAAAGGGGCAAAACTCAAGAAAAAAATCGATTTTTGTCAAAAGTTAACCAGTTCATCTTCTCATTATCCCCAACCATTCTGTAGTAAGGTTTCAGGGCAATAGCTCAAACAGTTTTTAGTTATCTTGCTTACAAGCTTAAAACGCAAAAACTTTCAAAGGGCCATAACTCAAGATTTTTTTCAAAAGTTAAACAGTTAATCTACTCATCAGTCTGAACCAGCCTATTCAGATTCAGGGCAATAGCTCGAACAGTATCTGAGATATCATGCTTACAAGCTTCAAATGCGCAAAATTTAAAAGGGGCATAACTAAAGAAAAAATTGGATTCTTGTCAAAAGTTAATCAGTTAATCTTCTCATTATCCCCAACCATTCTGTAAAGTTTCAGGGCAATAGCTCGAACAGTTTTTAGTTATCTTGCTTACAAGCTTCAAACGCAAAAAAATATCAAAGGGCATAACTCAAGAAAAAAAAATTCGGATTTTTTTTTCAAAAGTTAATCAGTCCATCTACTCATCATCCCAAACCAGTCTGTAAAGTTTCAGAGCAAAAGCTCAAACAGTTTTTGAGATATCTTGCTTACAAGATTTCAAAGTATTTTTTGCAAAGGGACATAACTAAAGAAAGGTGCATAATCCTGACTAGAAATAAAGGACTTTTGTCGAAAGTTAATCAGTTCATCTTCTCATCATCCCCAACCATTCTGTAAAGTTTCAGGGCAATAGCTCAAACAGTTTTTGAGTTATCTTGCTTACACGCTTAAAACGCAAAAAAATTCAAAGGCCATAACTGAAGAAAACAATTCGGATTTTTTTCAAAAGATAATCAGTTCATCTGCTCATCATCCTAAACCAGCCTGTAAAGTTTCAGGGCAATAGCTCGTACAGATTTTGAGATATCTTGCTTACAAGCTTCAAACGCAAAATTTCAAAGGGGCATAACTCAAGAAAAAAAAAATGGAAATTTGTCAAAAGTTAATCAGTTTATCTTCTCATCATCCCCAACCATTCTGTAAAGTTTCAGGGCAATAGCTCAAAAAATGTTTTTGTTATCTTGCTTACAAGCTTAAAACGCAAAAAAAAAAATCAAAGGGCCATAAGAAAAAAAATTGGGATTTTTTTTCAAAAGTTAATCAGTTCATCTACTCATCATCCTAAACCAGTCTGTAAAGTTTCAGGGCAATAGCTCAAAAAATGTTTTAGTTATCTTGCTTACAAGCTTAAAACGCAAAAAAAAAAAAAAAAAAAAAAAATCAAAGGGCCATAAGAAAAAAATTTGGGATTTTTTTCAAAAGTTAATCAGTTCATCTACTCATCATCCTAAACCAGTCTGTAAAGTTTCAGGGCAAAAGCTCGATCAGTTTTTGAGATATCTTGTTTACAAGATTTCAATGTATTTTTTTGCAAAGGGGCATTACTCAAGAAAGGGGCATAATCCTTACGAGTGAAAAAAAACACGGGTCAATTATTTTTTCATAAGGAATCCATATATGAAATTTCAAAAACCTAGCACCCATGGTTCTTAAGTTACGCTATGCAGTAAAAAAGCGGGACGGACGGAAGGATGGGAGGACGGACGGACGAACAGGGCAAAACCAATATGCCCCCCACAACTTCTTCGAAGTTGGGGGCATAAAAAATAGCATTGGAAATAGACTGTGAACTGTTTGAGAAAGAGTCTCCATATTTGGGATAGAGGTACCTTGTGAGAAGGGCCGAATTTTATGGTGACTTAGTATACAAATTCAGGAAAATTTATAACCGCAATGACTTCAGCACCCAATTTCGTAAAATCGTTCTTCGATATAAAAAGATTGGGCACAACATAAATGTTATCCGACAGACTGCATGCATGATAGTTAACCAATCACGGTTGACAACTTTGGTTCCCTCTTTAATTGCACGCCAGTGGGTCAGGTCTCACATTCTATCACTGTTCCAGTGTAAAGGCTTATTGAGAATTAGAGAGATCTAATTCAAGGAAATGCCTGATGCTCTATCTCTGGTCGGGCCCATCGGAGTCTTACTGTTGGTTTTCTTTTGCTCCCGCATTTCAGTGGTTTCTTGCTGTCGAGTCCTCACTGTTGTTTCTTCTCTGTGGTTGTTTGATTGTTTGAGTTCACGGAGATGTTGCACTGATGAGTTAGGAGGCCTTCATGCGGACTGAACAAATTATCTGTCTAAATCGCGATGGAAATAAGGGCGAGGATTGTGGCCATGTAAAATCGATTTAAGCCCCCCCCCCCCCCCCCCCAGTGGATTTTCTTTCCGCTGACCGTTCCAAGGTGGTTCTTCCCTGTCGCGATTTATTTTTGTTATGGTTTGTCTTTAGGTGTTTGCGTCGCTTGTGTTATTTTATTTTGGATAGCCTATTGGCCATTTTGTGGGAAAGTAACTGTCCTTTTGGCTTTCCGTCGCGGTGTTTCCATTGGGTCTGTTGTAGCATGTCTTTGTTTCTTCCCCTTTGGTGTCTCTGATGAATGCTATGGGTTGATTGTATCGATTCCTGATCATTGCCTCTACTTTTAACTCATACAAAAACATTGACTTGTGACCTTGACCTGTGACCTACATTAAAGAATAAATAGCATTGGTCATAACTTTTGAACAGTTTGAGATAGAGCAGTCATAGTTGTCATGTAGGTGCTTTGTGACTTCCTACTCATATGAGATGATTTTGCTTTTGGCTTTGATGTGTGGACTATTTTAAAGAAAAGAATAACATTGGCCATAACTTATGAACTAGGAAGATCCTTCATATTTGATTTGTAGACTTCTTGTGACAAGGGCTTCTCAATCCTACAAACATTATGGCGTGTGACCTTGAACAAAAATAATCCGCGACAAAAGAACCTTCTTAGAACGGTCAGTGAAAAGTGTTTCACTGAGTGTGTGTGTGAGGGGAAGGGGTGGAGTGGCGGCTGCACGCAAAACAAACCTTGTGTTGCAAATCACAACGATTGTCGTCTGCCCAGTTGTCTTCTGTTTACTTAAAAAGTCATTGTTGCAAACAATGTGAACCCAGATCAGACCGTAAAAATATGTTTGAGAAGTGTGCAGGACGATTCAGCAGAAGACAAAAAAAAACGATTTTTTCAGATGAAGATTTTCTTGGCATCTTTAGAAAGTGAGCCGAGTACAAGTGTGACACCTCTATTTGCTTCAATAGTTAAGTTACCTCCTTTAGAACCAATAAGTTAAGGAAATCTAGTGGTTGTCACTCATTTTCAAATTTCGCCAGTCGTGAACAGTTGCTAATGTTAAAGAGTTATCCTTTGAAAGCGAGAAATACACTACACAACTGAAAAGTATGGAGTGTATGTAACAGACATATATAAAGCCCGATGCATCAAAGATATATGCAGATGTAAAACTAGACGCACTCCTTCGACAGCGAGAAATACACTACACAACTGAAAAGTATGGAGTGTATGTAACAGACATATATAAAGCCCGATGCATCAAAGATATATACAGATGTAAAACTAGACGCACTCCTTCGACAGCGAGAAATACACTACACAACTGAAAAGTATGGAGTGTATGTAACAGGCATATATAAAGCCCGATGCATCAAAGATATATACAGATGTAAAACTAGACGCACTCCTTCGACAGCGAGAAATACACTACACAACTGAAAAGTATGTAACAGACATATATAAAGCCCGATGCATCAAAGATATATACAGATGTAAAACTAGACACACTCCTGGTGCATATTAACCCGATTGCATGGGTGGCGATCCAGCAAATTAAGAAAGCACGCGCGTTTGACAGTTAATTACGTGTCTGGTGAAAGTTTGTGTTATTTCCCTACTATCATAAAGAGTGGGTGTTTATTAGAACCATCTCACTAATTCGGTTCTAAGGATTACAAACAATCCATTTGTTTGAACAAGAATGATGAACTCATCGGTAACAGGACACTTCGGCCCCAAAACCACCTCCGATTGTCATTTTATTGTATACTTACCTGTAAAATCAATCCATAATTGAAAAAAATATATTATTTACGCATTATGAAAAGATATAATATATTCAAAGTATGGAAAATAGTATGACTTTTTCATTTTCACAGTCGCAGACAGGACTACCTGTACATGTTTTTGGTTTGTTTTTCATATACAATAAAACGATAATTTACTCTTTTCTTATACCAAATTTATTTCGTCTCGTGTGTGGAAAACATCAGAATTTTTACTCGTGCTTCGCGCTCGTGAAAATTCTTATGTTTTCAACACACTCCATGAAATATATCAGATAAGAAAATATATCCTCTATATATACCAAAATTGGCGTCTTCTAGAGTGTTACTTTCATGCACGTGATAACTTGAGGCAAGCGAAAATATATGATTCAGAACTACGGAACCCGGGAAGTGACATTTCTTTTCCAGTATCTAGCAGAACAGAATTTAAAACAATAAAATTAGCGTGGAGTGGAAAACAAAACAGTATGTCGTTTAAACGACATATTTCTTGTTTTCTGTTCCACTCTGAAAAAGTAGGGTGGACTTTAAAACAATAAAATTAGAATGGAACAGAAAACGAATATATGTCGTTTAAACGACATATTTCTTGTTTTCTGTTCCACTCTGAAAAAGTAGCGTGGAATTTAAAACAATAAAGATGTCGTTTTAACGACATAATTTTGGCCTTTTCATTGGTTAAAGATGTCGTTTTATCAACATAATATGACGTTAAAACGAAAAATGTCGTTTAAACGATATAATATGTCGTGACATTGTTTTCTTTTCCACTCTGAAAAAGTAGGGTGGAATTTAAAACAATAAATTAAGAACGGAACAGAAAACAAAAATATGTCGTTTAAACGACATATTTCTTGTTTTCCTTTCCACTCTGAAAAAGTAGGGTGGAATTTAAAACAATAAAATAAGAATGGAACAGAATACAAAAATATGTCGTTTAAACGACATATTTCTTGTTTTCCATTCCACTCTGAAAAAGTAGCACGGAATTTAAAACAATAAAGATGTCGTTTTAACGACATAATCTTGGCCTTTTCATTGGTTAAAGATGTCGTTTTATCAACATAATATGTCGTTAAAACGATATAACCCTAGCCTTTCATTGGTTGGTCATATCACACGGTAATCATGGCGGATATTTCCAGGCGCGACACACTCGCCAATGAAAGGCTAGGATTATATCGTTTTAACGACATATTATATTGATAAAACGACATCTTTAACCAATGAAAAGGCCAAGATTATGTCGATAAAACGACATCTTTATTGTTTTAAATTCCACGCTACTTTTTCAGAGTGGAATGGAAAACGACATATTTTCGTTTTCGGTTCCATTCTAATTTTATTGTTTTAAATTCCACGCTACTTTTTCAGAGTGGAACAGAAAACAATAAATATGTCGCTTAAACGACATATTCTTGTTTTTTGTTCCATTCTAATTTTATTGTTTTAAATTCAACGCTCCTTTTTCAGCGTGGAACAGAAAACAAGAAATATGTCGTTTAAACGATATATTTTCGTTTTCTGTTCCATTCTAATTTTTTTGTTTTAAATTCCACCCTACTTTTTCAGAGTGGAACAGAAAACAAGAAATATGCCGTTTAAACGACATATTTTTTGTTTTCCACTCCACGCTAATTTTATTGTTTTAAATTCTGTTCTGCTAGATACTGGAACAGAAATGTCCCTTCCCGGGTTCCGTAGATATTTCCAGGCGCGACACACTCGCCAATGAAAGGCTAGAATTATATCGTTTTAACGACATACGTATTATGTTGATAAAACGACATATTTAACCAATGAAAAGGCCAAGATTATGTCGATAAAACGACATCTTTATTGTTTTAAATTCCACTCTACTTTTTCAGAGTGGAATTGAAAACAACATATTTTCGTTTTCTGTTCCATTCTAATTTTATTGTTTTAAAATTCCACGCTACTTTTTCAGAGTGGAACAGAATGCAAAAAATAAGTCGTTTAAACGACACATTTTCGTTTTCTGTTCCATTCTAATTTTATTGTTTTAAATTCCACCCTACTTTTTCAGAGTGGAAAAGAAAACAAAATGGCGCAGACTGATCAGAGTCTTCGTTGTGCGCTCTAAAGATAGCTGAGGGCCCAATGCTCCTCCGTGCAGCAATAGAAGTCTCTGTTTAGACTTACAGGATGCGCAGGCTGATCTGAGTCTTCGATTGGCGCATATGTCTTATTGTCGTGCGCTGGCTCTGTGTGCGACGGTTTTGCTTTTGCTTCATCTGCATGTCATTGTAATCTTGTACAAGATAAATACATCCCCTTTCAGTGGTTTGGATGTCGACTTGGCATAAAATGGTTTGTTTGCCGACATGTTAGTTATCATTAAATGACCACACTGTGACCACGGACTTGGGGCCGTGTTGATCAAGCCACAACTGTCATACAAATATACAAGTACTGTATATGGCTGACTCATTACCTTAAGACCGGACTGACACCACAGCTTACTACGGCTCCTGCAAAAGGGAGTGCTTTGTTTGGCCCCCGCGCACAGGGGCTTGAAGAAATATATGGGCTGCATGATGCTTCCACGCAGAGCTGAATCCGGCCCGCACACTAGTACTGGTAAACCGCTTAGAGGATCTAAGCCTGTCCAGGAACCGCGGTGCGAGGCGGACCGTCCATGCTAATAAACCCTATTGGTTTCATTGGGCGACAGGGTTGAGATGTCATTTCATCTCAATGTCGGGTAAAAGTCCCACAAAATTGGAAGCAACGTCTCCAAAATGACCTTTACAGTGTTAACGGGGACGTTAAACCTCAAATCAAAGAAAACAAAACTTCGCTAACACCATTGAGATACCGGGAGTGCTATTGCAAGGGTTATTTTCCAACAAAGCCACCCTTTTTCCTCCAATTTTTATGTAAACAGCCTTAGTTATTCCTTCAATTAATCTTCAGTTTATGAGTTCGTATACTTTTTTATATTTATTTTACACTTGAGTTACATTCATTTTATTTGTCTATCCCTTTCTACATTAATCTTTGTGCCGAGATGGCCTTTTAGTTATGCGTTTCTATCTACTGCCTAGTGTTGTAGATTTTCAGTTTCCACACTTTTTAAGTTATATATAACCAAAGCTTATATTCTGCTGGATAGACCTAACGGCGATCGAGTTGTAGACCGACTGACATAGACGACAAGACTGAAAATAACCCCGGTACTACCCTACCCCTCCAC
Source organism: Lucinisca nassula (assembly GCA_963580285.1). Lineage (NCBI taxonomy): Eukaryota > Metazoa > Mollusca > Bivalvia > Lucinida > Lucinidae > Lucinisca > Lucinisca nassula. The sequence continues at coordinate 55,581,638 of OY757010.1, forward strand.
TACCCCTACCACCCTACCCCCAACACACAAGACTGAAAATAACTCTAGTACTAATTGGGGGGGGGGGGGGGGGGGAGGGTGGCTTTGTTGGAAAATAACTCGTGCAATAGCACTCCCGGTATCGCAATGGTATCTTTGAGTGTGTGTATCGCTTATAGCTTTTTGTTTTGGATAGCCATTTGGCCCTTTTGTGGGAAAGTAACTGTCTTTTTGGCTTTCCGCTATTGATGTTTCCATTAGGCTCTAGTTATTTAATGTTTTTGTTTCTTCTGATGGGTGGTGTGGGTTAATTATATCGATTCCTGATCATTGCCTTCACTTCTACTTTTCAAAAATTTCACAAAGAAAAAACAAACGAACAAACAAAACATATATGAGCCAGCGCATGACAAAACCTACAATAGGACACGTACGTCCAACGAAGACTCAGACCAGCCTGCGCATCCGCGCAGTCTGATCAGAGGCTTCGTTGTGCGCTCTTAGGATAGCTAAGGGCCCAATGTTCCTCCTTGCAGCAAGAGAAGTCTCTGGTTAGACTATATGGATGCGCAGGCTGATCTGAGTTTTCGACTGGCGCACATGTCTTATTGTAGTTTTTGTCGTGCGCTGGCTGTGTGTGCGACGGTTTTGCTTTTGCTTCATCTGTCATTGAACTTATCTGCGATGTACAAAGCCATTAGGAAAACAATATCCGTGTTGAATAGTTGGCGTCCAACAAGGTGTCAGAAATAACACATTTTAGGTAAAAATTATAACATCTTTCTTACTTCTGCTTTCAACTTAGATTTCTGGTCCCCGCCCATCGGAGCTTGAAGAAATATATGAGCTGCATGATGCTTCCACGCAGAGCTGAAACCGACCTGCACAAGAATACTGGTAAACCGCTTAGAGAATCTAAGCCTGCCTAGGCAAAGCGGTGCGTGAGTCGGACCGTCCATGCTTATAAAACCTATTGGTTTTATTGGGCGACAGGACGTGAGAAGTCATTTCATCCCAATGTCGGGTAAAAGTCCCACAAAATTGGAAGCAACATCTCCAAAATGACCTTTACAATGTTGACGGGGACGTTAAACCTCAAATCAAACAAACAAATCAACTGTGATTTTGGGTGCTCGTTAGAACCGCCCTCAGTGAGACGGCTCTAACCACTACCAACAATCTATGTTTTTGAACAAAAATAAGGCAGATAATGTATACCCCTCTGAACCCCACTTTTCTCTATATAAAGTGGGGTTTAGAGGGGTCTTCGTTTCACGGACTTGTTATCGCGATGAATGATGAAATCTTAACCTATTCTACGGTCTGAGCCATGCAAACGCAAGTAATTTGTACCCGTTGGAGTTACCCGGATGTAGCGGCATTACGTCATGCCGACTTTTCTGATAAGCGCTGAAGAAGTCGCAGATAACATTGACAGGGCGCAGCTATTCGGGTGCTGTCAATATACGTCAAATTTGCCGAGTTCAAAAACAGATTCGTTAGAGTGCCTTTCGCATGTCTTTTGCAAGCGGACCAAATGGTAATATGCGCCACAGCACTGTTTGTATTACAGTTGAATCACACATACACGCCACAGCCTTGTTTGTTTTCACAGTTGAATTTCACACAGTCGGGTTACTTGGTTTACCATTTTGTTAACACAATGTTGCAAACTTAAGGAAGTTGCAAACAACAGTTTCGCCCTGTCAGTACTATAGTAGATTTAAGATATGTACCCGTATTTTGTTCTCGACAGATGCCATAGCAAAGAGGTTAAAATTGAGGAGACAAACAATTAAACATTAAAACTAGAATGGCTCTATCATATTTTATTTCATTTTCATGTTCATCAAAATATGTTCATATAATACAGGAAATAACACAGGAAAGAATCAGCCGAACTCTTCCGCCTTGCGCCTAGTCTCCTGAATTAAAAAAGACGAAAAACATTTTTATACCGCAATCAGGCATTCTAGTAACCTTATAAAGGCAGTCGATAATCGGTAGTGACCTATAATACCTTGTACTGACCTATAATACGTCTAGTGGCCGTTTATAGACCGGACCTACTTTCCATGTCACTAATTTACAAGTGTAAACAATAACATGCAACCTTTTACACATGGGAAAACAACGATACTGCAAGTTAATATATTTGCAATATTTATTTGAACAGATTTTCAGAAATTTCAGCTAAGTTCTTACCTTCTCGGCCTTTCCTGGTTTGAATGACCCGTTGGAATAACTGCGCACTGCTACTGTAGTTGCGTCTCAATATCGAAAATAATTTCTAAAACTAAAATAAACTATTTATTTGCAGATTTTCAAACAGAATCTAAACCGCTAAGAAACTTTTATTCGAGCGTCCAAGTTGTTTACTACGTCTTTGGGGCGCGGTGACGTCATAAACTTTGCACTCGTTGACGTCACGTTATACTACCCGTGTGTGCAATGGCACTGAATATAGTTTTAACATGCCGCACTGTCTGCTGTCTTTTTTGCTTAAATTTGCTTATTTATTGCAAAAACCCTTGATTGTTTTGAATTGCGGTAAAAATCGGTTCGCAGCGACATTTTTATAGGGGCTCGCTAAAGCTCGCCCCTATAAAATTGTCTAAGGCTCACCGATTATATTTTATTATTAAAGACACTAAGCATGTATTTACTATATATGCGGCTTCATCTGACATGGTAAACAGATACTTTTTGCATAAAGCTCTTACTTATATTTTTGATGACATCTACCTACTTTCATATCCATATGCCTACCTTAGAAACCTACAATGCACGCATTCGCTTCTGTTTTTGTGTTAATATGAAACACGTGGCTGTAAAGCGGAAGAAGTGCCGAGCTACATGTATCTCGCATAATTCAGGCAACCTTTTCATCGCAATAGAACTCAAATTTAATGTTTGAACATACTTGGGTAAAGAGATAGCAAACTATGTGTCAATATTTCCTGTCCATGTCAATGACACAGTGGCGCGACATAATGCATTTTTCATATCTCAAAAATAGTTAATTTTCTAGTGAAAATGTGTTATGTTATTTTTTATACTAAATCATAAGTTTAAGTTGCTCATTCGAACCGACTGGTTCAAACGAGTGTCCAAAAGCTTCATGTATGTCTAGGAGCATAAATAAGAGAAATAATGTATACCCCCGATGCACAGAATAAAACATTTACAATGTTCGTTTACAAAGCAGAAACCGTTGGATAGGTGAATATGCTTTAAACGTTCCATTACGAAAACATGCCTACACAAATCCACTGTAACCTTTATCGCTGAAAAAATGAAAATTCTAAGATGAAAAATTGCTATATTTTTCTTATTTCTGCTCAAAATATAGATTGTTTGTACTCGTTAGAACCGCCTCGTCGAGGCGGTTCTAATGAGTAACCACAATCTATATTTCAGAGCAGAAATAAGAAAAATAAGGTTTACGCCTGTAAACCCCAGTTTTACTATATGAAAGTGGGGTTGAAGGGGGTCAAAATTATATAGGCGTGTTCTCGTGATTTAGAACTCGTTCTTATGTCTTAAAATTAGGGTACTCCGGTTTTCGCCCACCTCTGATTAACGATCGGCTCGATATGAGTGAAATAATCTTGAAAGGGCCGTAAAACCCAAACCAAAAAAAAAAAAAAATGTCTTAAAATTAAACAGTTTCTCCTGCTCCAGTTAAAAATGTTAATGAAAAATTCACGCGCTGCATGATTGGTAATTCCAGCAGACGGCATTTTGAAATATATTTTTTTCTAGAAAACAGGATCTGACATTTCATGCAAATTGTCTCCCATGGAGATAATTTGCATGATATATCATATCCTGTTTTCTAGGAATAAAGAAATATATCAACAATTTGTCGTCTGCTGGATAAGCCAAGAGAGTGATTGAGAGATGTCAAGGTTAAGTATGGGATTCTTATTTCTTCTTGAACAGAAAGCTTGTGTGTACTCTCCACATCATGAAAACACGCCTATATGATTTTGACCCCCTTGAACCCAAGTTTTATATAGTAAAACTGGGGTTTGCAGGGGTAAACCTTACTTTTCTTAATAGATGGTGGGTACTCGTTAGAACCGCCTCATCAAGGCGGTTCTAACGTGTACCAACAATCTGTTTTTTGAGCAGAAATAAGAAAAATATCTCATTTATTTATCATAAATTTTCGGCGGTGAAATAGTCAATGTATTTGTATAGGCATGTTTTCGTAATGGATGCATGGCACAACATCCCTTTTACTTTTAGAGAAGATAGAAAAGTTATCGTGCATTTATCATATGACGTCGTGTTTGAGAATGTAACAACGCCATGTATTAAATAGAGGATCTTACACTCGTGGTCATTTCATATGACATTTATGAAACGAGCCTTCGGCGAGTTTCATAAATTTCATATGAAATGACCACGAGTGTAAGATACTATTTATTGTATGACCACTTTAAATTGGATTTTATCGCCTTAAAATTGACAATTTTTTCACACAAAAATATCATGGTTGACATGGACGTCGTCATGACGTTACTTAATCCCGCCAAAATGTTAATATCCTGTGGTCATACGAGTTTTATTACATGACGTTATTCACTGCTTATCAACGACGTCATATGATAAATTTCGTGATCTAATAGTGGTTTAAAAATGCAAATAAGTTAGATATGCCCCGTAGCGTTGCACGTACGACGTCAAGAATGACGTCTCGTTTACTAATGGCGAAATATTGACTTTTTTTGTGAAACAAATCGTAAATAAAATGCGTATTAAATGTCATATGATAAATAGAATGTTCCATTCGTGCTCATGCGTTTAATAAAATCATTCTAACATGACGTTAACGTTTTTCTCATTGAACCCAGTGGAAACGTCAGCGTTTGCAAATATGCGATAATTCACGTCGTCAACGTGGTGCGTGCAATTTGGCGTCATCGTGACGTTGCATGTAAACATTTCCTTCTGTCGACATCCGCTGCAAAATAGTCCCCAAGATAACGCTTTGTTACTACTGTATTTCAGTTTAGCATCATGTTAGAATCGAAATAATTTCCACGCACCCGGTGTGTTATCGTGATTAACACACGGTGTTGTCGGGCAGATGCGAATATTAATTCACTCCGGCTTCGCCGTCGTGAATTAATATTTCGCAATCTGCCCTCCAACACCGTGTGTTAATCACGATAACACACGGTACGTGGAGATTATTTCTTAATTAATACATAAACACTCCTGCAAGATTCTCTATTTCATTACCTTATGATTTGATGAACCCTCAGTTTCTAGTACTGTCACTTTTTAGAATTTCCACGCAGCAGTCGTTTGGTCCAGCCTCTGCAGTAATAATTCGAAACTTTTCTTGCACCTTTCATAATCTTTTTGTAAGGTACATTATCGTTGTTTTGCAGCAGAACACAGACCGTCGATTTTGTTCTGCTATAACCTATTTTCTCAGTTGAACAACGTGTCATCCAGTTTTTACGGTTTGCCTCTTTATTGGCCCGGCTAATGACTTCGTCGCTTCCGCGAGGCATTCTTAAACAGCTGCATTTTGTTTTAGATGTTTTTACAGACTTGCCACAGAATGCAAGAAACTCCACCCGTCTACTTATTCTCCGTTTAATGGTTTCGTTAAAAGATTCTGCAAAACACAACATAATGAAACCCACAACACAGAGAACGAAACTTCGACCCATCTTTGTCAGTTGGCAATCAGCTGAAATAAAGTTGCAAAAGGTTGTCGAATAACGAGAAATGTTTTTGATCGCGTCCAATATTCATATTTATATAGTTTTTAACAGGCAATTAGAGTAATTACATGTATATAATTACACATAAACCGGATGGGTAGCATTAAATATCCAACAAGAAATTATAGATGACGTTTCTTGGTTCAATTAACATGTATCGAATTTCTGGTCATTGCCATCTTTTTCTTGTTTTCTTCGTTTTCATCAGAATAGGAAACAAGTTGGCAACAGGTTGTAAGAAGCATCCAATCCAACGAATATCAGCATCTCAAACTTTATCAACTTAATGGTTTAAAAACGATCCTTAAACATTAATGCGAGAACTTGAAAATAAGTCGCAAATCTATGGTCTTTGTATCCGGGTTTAGGACAAGAAGGGCGGGATAGTGCTGGGTAATGTTAGGACAGGTATCTAACACCATGATATTGTTTGGAACGCAACAGATCTTAATTTATCATATGACGTCGCGTCTGAGAGTGTAATAACGCCATGTAATATTTTCGATAATCCACTAGTGGATTAAATATGCAAATTAGCCAGATACGTCCCGTAACGTTACATGTACGACGTACTGAACGACGTCGCGTTTACTAGCGCCGGACTATTGACATTTTTGTAAACAATTGTGCATAAATTGCGTTTTAAATGTCATATGATAAAAAGAATCTTGCATTCGTGCTCATGTATTATTGCATTTATTAAACTCGTTGGGGAAAAGGAATAAAATGCTCGGCATAGCCTCGCATTTTATCCCTTTTCCACAACTCGTTTAATAAATTCAATAATACATGAACACCCATGTAAGATCCTCTATATCAACAATTTATTAAACTCGTTTAGGAAAAGGGATAAAATGCTCGGCAAGTCTCGCATTTTATCCCTTTTCCCCAACTCGCTTAATAAATTCAATAATACATGAACACTCATGTAAATCCTCTATAAACAAGGCAACGCAATCATAGCATTCCTCGCAACTGCATACCATTCATAGAGGATCTTACATTAGTGCTCATGTATTATTGAATTTATTAAACTCGTTGAGGAAAAGGGATAAAATGCTCGGCAAAAGTGCTCATGTATTACTGAATTTATTAAACTCGTTAAGGAAAAGGGATAAAATGCGAGGCTTTGCCGAGCATTTTATCCCTTTTCCTCAACGAGTTTAATAAATTCAATAATACATGAGCTCGAATGCAAGATTCAATTTATCATATGACATTTAAATCGCATTTTATTCACGATTGTTTACAAAAATGTCACAATTCCGCCATTAGTAAACGCGACGTCGTTAAGGACGTCGTGCATGTAACGTTACGGGACGTTTCTACCTAATTTGTATGTTTAATCCACTAGTGGATTCTCGAAAATATTACATGGCGTTATTACACTCTCAGACGCGACGTCATATGATACGAGGACTGTTCAAATATGAATGCAACTAAGCACATAAAAATGATTCCGTGATAGATTTCGATGAAAAATTTATATTTTGTCCCCTCAAAGTATTTCCCTTTAACAGATATACAAACTTTCAGTCTTCTGATCCAATCAATGAATGCATTTTGGTAGTCTTTTCGAGGTATACTATGAAGGCACTGGAATATTGCAGAACCGAGGTGTTTGCGCTGTACAAATTTTCGACCAGAAAGGTATTTTTTTCTGCCGCGGGAACAAAAAAAAGTCACACGGGGCAAGGTCAGGGGAATACGGGGGGTGAGGGAGTTCAACAACCTTTTTTCTGCTTCAGATAGTCTTGCACAATGAACGCCTTGTGCGATGACGCATTGTCATGTAGCATTCTGACACTGGCCAAACCAATTGCGGGTCTTCGTTCTTTGAAATATTTCTTCAATTTTCGAAGAACTTTATTCTTGTAAAACTTCGCATTTACAGATTTGCCTTTAAGTACAGCAACCTGAATAGCAGGGCTATGATTTGAAAAGAATATGGCATACATTACCTTCTTGACGCTCATGGTCCGCTTTGCAATGCATGGTCATTTGCAATACTTTGATGCCCATATTTTGTTCTGAATCTTTCGTTTTGGCTCAAAAAGTGAACCCATGTCTCGTCACCTGTGACGACATAAGCGAAAGACCGTGCATTGTAATTTGGAAACTTTTAAAGCAGCTTCTTGGTGACTGAACGCGTGTCTTTTTCTGCTCATCTGTCAACAGATGGGGAATCCATCTAGCACAGATCTTTCTCATTTTCAAATCCCGTTTCAGAATTGTATGAGCTGCTCCTAATGAGATGCCAACCATACTAGCTATTTGCCTAGTGGTGTATCGTGCATCGGTAGCAACTATTTCTTTCACTCTAGCAACCATCTTGGCAGATGTTGCTCTTTTCGGCCGACGATCATGTGGTGCATCTTCTGTTGAGCCTAGCCCACAGCTGAATTTCTTACACCAACGAAAAACTGTCGGAAAAGACATTGCCCATAAACCGAACATATTTCATCAAAAATGTCTTTGCACCGTATACCAAGAATACAACGATTCTTAATATAGGACCGTATTTCAACGGCGTACTCTGACCTTTTTCCAACCATGTTTTGTATTAGTATACAAGAGTAGACAGTGTTTATCGAACGATATACATGGCTAAAGTCAACGGATTTTAACAGGTTTGGTATCAATGTATAGGTAAAATGTTTTTCTACGCTGTGATATTTATTTCCAGGTGATTTTCGCATTAGTGCATGAGAAAACGTTCTACTTGCATTCATATTTGAACAGTCCTCGTAAATCAACATCTAAATCCAATCTGAATATGTGAGCCATATTAGACCATTTGTGAAAGCTTTGATGCTTCTACGATCGTAACTGTGTCTTCTATGCTGTTCACAAGGTTTTTAAGGTCAATTCGATTTTGACCTTGACCTCCGACCCCTTCCCTTGCACGTCGATATGGTTCATCGTTTTTCAATAAGAAACATTTGTGGAAGGTTTGGAGCTTCTACGATGATAACTGTGTGTTCTATCCTGTTGACAAGGTTTCTAAGGTCAAGGCCATTGTAACCTTGACCTCTGACCCCTGACCTTGAAAGCCATTACGGTTCGTCGTCGTCTTTCCATGAGGAACACTTGAGGAATGTTTGAAACTTCTACAATGATAGTTGTGTACTCTATCCTGTTCATAAGGATTTTAAGGTCAAGTCCATAGTGACCTTGACCTCTGATTCCTAACCTTGAACGTCAATACGGTTCGTCGACTCTCCATTGGGAACATTTGTGGTAGGTTTGAAGCTTCTACGATGATAACTGTGTCTTCTATCCTGTTCACAAGGGTTTTAAGGTCAAGTTTATTGTGACCTTGACCTTTGACTCTTGACCTTGAAAATCAACAGGGTTCATTGTCTTCCCATGGGGAACATTTATGGATGGTTCGAAGCTTCTACGATGAAAACTTTGTCTTCTATCGTGCACACTCACACACGCACGCACGCACGCACGCACGCACGCGCACACACACACACACACACACTTGTGTGCGTTTGACCTTGTGCCCCAGACCCTGAAGGTTGAACTCACCTGAGATATCATCATACCCAACATTTGTGTGAAAAATAGAAGTGGAGGCAATGATCAGGAATCGATACAATTAAACCACAGCTCCCATCAGAGACACCTAAGGGAAAGAAACACAAACATGAAACAACAGACCCCAATGCAAACATCAACAGCGGAAAGCCAAAAGGACAGTTACTTTCCCACAAAGTGGCCAATAGGCTATCCAAAATAAAATAATATAAGCGACACAAACACCCGAAGACAAACCGTACAAAAATAAACCGCGACAGAAGAACCGCCTTGGAACGGTCAGCGGAAACGAATTCCACTGGTGTGTGTGTGGGGGGGGGGGGGCTTAAATCGATTTTACGTGGCCACAGTCCTCGCCCTTACTTCCGTCGCGATTAAGACAAAAAATTTGTTCAGTCCGCATGAAGGCCTCCTAACTCATCAGTGCAACATCTCAGTGAACACAAAAAAATCAAACAACCACAGAGATGAAACAACAGTGAGGACTCGACAGCAAGAAACCACTGAAATGCCGAGCAAAAAGAAAACGAACAGTTAGACTCCGATTTTAAAATCCATCAATAAATGTAGGGGCTAAAGTGATAACAAAACTTCTTCTAAAAATAGCCACAGTGACATTGGCCTTCCGCCCCAGACCCTGAAAGTCAAACTCACTTGTTGAAAGAGCTTAGACACGAGCTGGCAGAGATCATCAACCTCCTCTTTCAAAAGTCTCTGTCTACAGGTGAGGTTCCAAGCGACTGGACCAAGACAAACGTCTGTCCACTCTACAAGAAAGGCGACACCAGTGACCCGGCAAACTATAGTCCAATCTCTTTAACTTGCATTTTCTGTGAATCTCTTGAACATATAGTGGCCCCCATCTTTCTTCGCACTTCACTTCTTACAACATCCTCTACAAGCTCCAACATGGCTTTCGGGAGAAACGTTCCTGCAGGACTCAACTAATCGAACTCACAGAAAACCTTGTTAATAATATCTCCTCTGGTAAACAAACTGATCTGGTTCTTTTAGACTTTAGTAAGCCTTTCGACAAGGTCAGCCATCAGAAACTGCTGCTTATTCTACAGGAATATGGCGTCTCTCTACAAATCCTCAACTGGACTCGATCTTTCCTTTCTAGCAGGAATCAGTCTGTTGTTCTTGATGGCGACTGTTCGGCTGAGGTTCCTGTCTTTTCTGGGGTTCCCCAAGGATCAGTCATTGGGCCCGTCCTCTTTCTTGCCTATATCAATGAACTTCCCTCTTCTGTCTCCAAATCTCATGTGCGTCTTTTTGCCGATGACACGGCAATCTATCTTACTATAAACTCTCTATCTGACTGTGAATCTCCCCAACAAGACATAGACAGATTGCAGGAGTGGGGGCGTGACTTTGACATGGAGTTTAATCCCTCAAAATGTCAGGTGCTACATATAACACGAAACAGAGATGTTATCAAGCACGAGTATAAACTCGATGACCCGGTTCTTCGAATCTGTCCCTGATGCAAAATATATTGGTCTTGATCTCTCCTCCGATTTTAGCTACAACACTCATATCTCTCGAGTGGCCTCCTCTGTTAACAAACTAGAAGCCTATGTGGTGTAGTGGTTACGCTACTCGCCTTGTAAACCAGGGATCGCAGGATCGATCCCGGGTTTCTCCAGACTTTCGGATGAGTCTTTAAACCGAGATCCCGTCTCCGTATGACCTTAGCTGTTGGTGGGACGTAAAACTTATAGATACTCACTCACTCACTCCTCTGTTAACAAATCTTTAGGTTTTCTAAACGCAACATCACCACTATGAACGAGAGAGTCCGAGAACTGGCCTACAAGTCTATGGTCCGCCCACAGGTGGAATACGCGTCGACCGTCTGGAGCCCTCACACCAAGACAAATGTTACGAAGGTGGAACAGGTGCAGAGACGTGCTGCCAGATGGGTCAAGCATGAGTACTTCCCTCTCTCGTGTGTGACAGTCCTGCAGAAGGACCTGGGATGGAGATCTCTCGAACATCACAGATATGACGCAAGACCCATCATGTTCTATAAAATAGTACACAACATAGTTGCAATTGAACTACCATACTACATACAAACACCAACACGCTTCACACGACACATGCACCCACTATCCTTTAGGAAACTTCAGGTTAATTCTAATTACCTTAAGTTCTCTTTCTATCCCCATTGCATCACCCTCTGGAACCGGTTACCTGCTCACATCGCTACTCGTCCTGACTTCGATCAGTTTAAGAGAGCAGTGACTGGTATTCGGTACTAGGCTGACAATCTTTATTGGTTTGGTCGCCATGAGGCGGGCAAACCCGGTCTAATGACCAGATAGTAACTGTTCCATGGAGGGGCACGTGACGCGATCAACCAATCAGCTTTAACGATGATGCAATACTGTACTGCAACTACAGGAAACAGCCTGTCTGAATAGCGAAACAGACCAAAAAGCAAGCGTTTCAACTCCAACAATAAATATCTTAAGGGAAATGGAAACACCTGGCAGGTGTGGCAGTTACGGTAAATGACCAATTAATTCGAACAGTAAAAAAAATAAATACTGATCCGGGTGTATTATTAGAAAATATCAGATTGGGAATTTATCAGTGTTCGAACTGGTTGATCTGAAAGAATTCCATGCATTGGACCAGGCTGGGTTCAATATTTTAAACAACTACGTTTTTTTCCCGCGGCGCTGTCAATCCGCAAGTGATTAGAAGTTATAAATATCACTTATGCAGTGCAGAACCGTTTGATCTATAAATAAGTCAGTGTGTGCAGGGTGTCTTTGAATGCGAGCTTATCATGTATTTACAAGTATAAGGTTACACATTGTCATTAATGACATTTACACCTATTGAACTATCACTATTCCCTTTAAAATGGGCGAGTCAATTTGTGATCTCAGGAATAACAGAAATTGATTTGTTTGGAGCATATTCTTTTCTTAAGAGAAGCCCATATATTTTTCAAAGAAATTTCCTGATAGTCTGTAATATATATTTTTTTTTTGTTCCGGCTACACCGCAGCAGACAAAGTCCAGCTACATGTATACATATGGGATGCGATGTTGAAACCCGCACGTGCAGCTACCCAGTGGAGCTAGGCGCATAGATACTTCACCCCCTCCCCCCCCCCCCCCCCACACACACACACCTATATTGTTTAAGCGCATAGTGAAGCCTCAGGCGAGACTGCGCAGCCTTGTTTGTGTGTTCTCTATTTACACATAAGCTGTCTCAAATCAGCGTAAGCCGGGGGCATGTAGCAATTCAATGCCCATCGAAGAAGTCCGCTGAAGACTGATTAGACTGCGGATGCAAAACCATCATGTTATTTAGATAGGCAAGTAACAAAAAAAAGAAAATGCGGATATCATACACAATTTTAACATGTGCATGTGCGATCTTCACTTTGTGCGCGATGAAACGTTTCAAACCTCTTGAACATTGAAGACACAATCCCGATTGCACAACTGCGCAGACTTATCATTCTTTTCTGTACGCACATGCGCAATAAGTATTTTACTCGAGATAGGAGATCTGAACAGACTGATCCTTGCACTTGGTAGCTTAGAATGTGTTTGTAATATCGCAAGCAGATTTGGCCGGTTAAATGTAGTCGTTTTAAGCCGGCGCACGGCGAAAACAAAAACCGTTTCAAACGAATGACCAGATCAGCCTGCGCATCTAGTCAATGTGGCCATAGTTTTCACCTGTTGTTCTTTGATTAGCACAGAGGCCATGGTAGGCACATACGAACAACGAAGACTGTTCAGACTGCATGCATGTGCAGGCTGACCGGAGTCTTCACCCATCGCGTATGACTTATTTTCTCAATCATGTTCCCCGAAATTACTTCCAATTAAACCTTGTCACCGTAAAATAAATGGGCCTCAGAAAACCAGGGTAACCCAACAAGTAGCCTGAATTATACTACCTTTTTGCATGCAACAACCATGAATTTCAATCGCACGTGCTAAAAGACGTTCTGTGGAAAAAGGCGGGAAACTCTCAATTAATATTTAAAGGGGCGCTTCTGCTATCAAAGAGGCATTGAATCAAATGCCACAGCACATGGAAAATGGGTAACACTGTCACACAAATAATATTGAAAGTGGAAGCCACGCTCCAAAGAGTCTGAGAGCAAAGCGAAAACACTTGCGTATGCATGGTGATCCAAACCTTTGTAGGCCACAATGCTACATCACCGACTAGGATCAGCCTGCACATCGATGCAATGTGATCAGTCTTTACTGAACCCTTAAATCTTACGAAGTCACAAGGCTATGTGAAACTCTTTGCCTTACATACCGGTAGTGGGTGCGCATGTTCAGTGTTTGCAGGTAGTTGAGAAACCAGCGAAGACACATCTTAGCGTACTCATGCAATCCGATTAGGGTCTTCGCTGATCGCATGAACCTGATGCAGACGATGGGATTTCACAACATAAATAAGCGAAACTCCTGTGGCTCATCAAGGTTGATCTAAGCACTTGCTGCCTGCGTTTCTCACAGTCTGATCAGTATTCGGTGAGGGTATGAACCTTCCATAACCACAGGGCTATCCAAGTGAGAGAAGCGAAAACCATTTGCCTCACAGAGTGCATGTTAAGCCGAGTCTTTGGAAGTCGCACATATTTCATGCTAAGTTTTCTTTTTTTTTCGTGCGCTAGCTCATATACGACCAGTACGATGTTGTAATGATAAACCCGGGAACGGTCCGAAATGCTTGTTGTGGATGCATTTTTCGGCATTTTTTGTGTGTTCAAAGTATTAAAAATTCTGATTTCTAAACAATTTGGGAGTTCGAATTAAATGAGAAAGTTTTCAGCCACAGATTCGAAATAATTTTGGGTGTTCTAACTGCTAGGGTGTTCGAACTAATTGGTCACCTACCGTAGTCTACCATTTTTACCGTATTTCGAAACACACCTATTCAAATACAGTGTCATTTTTTGGCCAAAGAAAAAGAAATTTTAAAAAGAAAAATTGGAATATTCAAGTTGCCTTTTTTGCTCAAAACATAGATTTCGGGGAGTCGACAGAAACGCCTCGACGAGGCGATTCTATCGAGTACCCACAATCAAGTGTTTCAGAGCATGAATACGGAAATTAATGTGTATACCCCTGCAAACCCGAGCTTTACTATATAAAAGTGTAGATTATATTTTCTTGTCCCTTGGGATCATTGATTCCATTGTGGAATTTTGAAAATATCTGAGGGTCACTGATGAGGCCTAATTGTCGAAACTAGTTTGTCTGGCCCAGAAAACATGTACACTCCATATTTTTTAGTTCTGTGGTGTATTCCTTGCTTCCAAAGGATAGCCCTTTTATAGAACATATTTAACTTCACTACAACTGGTGTGTGGGAGTGTGTGGCGGCTGTTAAACGTCTCCCTGCCCTACATCATAGTGTAGATTATATTTTCTTGTCCTTTGGGATCATTGATTCCATTGTGGAATTTTGAAAATATCTAAAGGTCACTGATGAGGCCTAATTGGCCGAAACTAGCTAGTCTGGCCCGGAAAACGTGCAAACCATATTTTTCAGTTCTGTGGTGTATTCCTTGCTTCCAAAGAGTAACCCTTTTATAGAACATATTAAAGGGGAACACAATTCTATAGGCATGCTTTCGTGATGGAAATACAACTTTAAGGACCTTATGGCTGCTAGACTGTTGACTCTGTCCAACTGAAAAAGGGGTCTACTCTAAAAGGGGAAGAATTTGCTCCTCAAGGGGTCTACTCTAAAAGGGAAGACTTTACTCCACAGGAGCAAATTCTTTCCTTTAAGAGTATACCCCTTAGACATATCAAAAGAGAAATTACTTTTGCAGGAGTAGCAGTCATTTTCGCAAATTTTACGTTTTGCAATGCCATTATGGAGTAAGTCCATGGGGCCATGGAAACGAAAAACAACTACTACTACTACTCACAAAGTGTAGCTGGCTGCGGTAGCTCAGTCGGATGCAGTCTGACTGGCGATGAGGAAGACTCGAGTTCGATACCTACCGGGGTCGGCAACATTCTTTCGTGGAGATTGATTATGAAATCTTTTCTATGGTCATTCTTTCCCTTCCGCTGATTCAGGAAGGGCAGGGATCAGTTTTTGGCGACAGAATGTGCACTGAACTGGTAAACCGCTTACGGATAAGCCTGCTCAGGAAAAGCGTGGATAGGTACACTGACAGGTCCAAACATGACCCAAATCAGTGTTGACTGGGCCGTTAAATACAAATAAACAAAACTTGCAAAGTTTACTTCACACAGATAGGATCAGATTTATATATTCTGAACATCTTTCGGTACGGTGGTAGCTCTAATAATACGTAAATGTTGGAAAGACAGAGAACGTTATTTTTCCTCATTTATAAAGATCGCTGGGTGTAACGGGCCTCCGTGTGGCCTAGTGGATAAGAGTGCTGACTCTTAATCATTAGGTCTCTCAACGGTGTAGGTTTGAGCATGGCTCAGGTCACATAATGAGAAGTTCTGCAATGGAAGGTCAGGAGGTTTTTTATCGGGTACTCTAGTTTTCGCTCACCTCCGATTAACGATCGGTTTGATGTGAGTGAAATAATCTTGAAAGGATCGTAAAACCAAACATAAAAAAAGATCGCTTGGTGTGTAAAAACATTTTCATGTCTTTGCTAATAGAATAAACGGCAGTGCCAAGGTCGAAGGTTCTAACTCTTCCAAATATATAAACTATTTAGGGAGCGAAACAAAGTCATAACGTTGATGGGCCGTTGTTTATTGTTCTTTAGCCCAGCACAGATAGCAATAGTTTCTGTTCAAAAACTTCATGACTACTAAGTGACCTACCACCAGTTACAAACTGAGTTGTTAAAAGACTTTTTGGCGCATTCGATGGGAGCTATTGTATCTGATAAGCCGAGAATGGTGTTCTTTATTTCCACTCAATACTTGACGTTTTACTAATCAGTTTCTTTTACAATTAAATTGTGATCCAGAAAGGTATACAAAAGGATTGCAAATTTCAGGGTTTTGCGGAGGTACCACTCAAAGAAACTGCCGAGGTTTAAGATACAGTCTGATTCGCAGCACTTTGTCTGGGCAGACTTAGATCTTCCTAGACGGTTCAGCAATACAGCAGTCCAATATATTGCCCCAAGGTCTGATCGGCCCCAGTACATCGGGGATTGAAGAAATAGATTGGACTGCATGATGCTTCCACACAGAGCTGATACCGGCCGCACATGAGTAGTGTTAAATCGCCTAGAAAGTCTAAGCCTGCTCAGGAAAAGTGGCTCGAGTCGGTCTGTTCATGCATTTCAACCATTTAGTTTCATTGGGCGACAGGGCTTGAGAGGGAGTTTTATCTGCCCGTTTTATCTCAGTACTGAGCAAACGTCCCACAAAATTGGAAGCAATGTCTCAAAAAAGTCTCATACAGTGATAACAGGGACGTTAACAACAAATGAAATAGATAACCAAGGCCCAATAGAAGGCCTGATGACTTAGGAAAAATCTTTTTATATGCCCGTTTGAAAAACAACAACAAAAAACAAAACAACAACAAAAAAACCCGTCGTATTAAGTTATGGGGTTGGTGTCCGTCCGTCCGTTCGTAAACTTTTTTTTCGTTTCCGTATAACTCCTACTATACAGTTTTCATTCGATCAAGCCTAAAAATGTGTATGTAGTAAGGCTAAGATGTGAAGATATGCCACCAAATACTAACAGAGTTATGACCCTTTGAAAAATTTGGTTTACATTTTCGTTTGGTTAAGTTTTGTGCTATACATGTGTAAACCATATGTAAGTTACATTTAGTTTATACTTGCCATGGCGTTAAACAATTTACTTCAGAATACTCATCACTACCTACCCCTCCTGATACCAAGGTCACAGACTTCGAAATTTTATGTACACCTTTGTATTTTTATTATTTTTATTCAAAAAATGCATTAAGTGGGATAATGATGTCAGCTGGCTCAAATCAGAATGTAGACTGACAAGACCAAACCTATTGGATGCTTTTTGAAAGCAGCCAACTTGTTTTAACCCATCGTTTACTCTGCTCTCACCTACATAGAGTATCTTACATGAGTGCTCATGTATTATTGAATTTATTAAACGAGTTGAGGAAAAGGGATAAAGATAAAATGCGAGGCTTTGCCGAGCATTTTATCCATTTTCTTCAACGAATTTAATAAATTCAATAATACATGAGCACGAATGCAAGATTCTATTTATCATATGACATTTATAACGCATTTTATTCACGTTTGTTTACAAAAATTTCAATATTCCGCCATTAGTAAACATGACGTCGTTAAGGACGTCGTACATGCAACGTTTCGGGACGTATCTACCTAATTTGCATATTTAATCCACCAGTGGATTATCGTAAATATTACATGGCGTTATTACACTCTCAGACGCGACGTCATATGATAAAGACATTTTAACCATAAATCTTTATCCTTTTTCACCCACCTGACACCCTGTGCCAGGTCTCTTAGTCTTCTCACTTTAGTCTTTACTAACTCCAACGCGCACCTCCTGCCATTAACACTCGAAAGAGGGGTCGGCAGTATTCAAGAGATAGAGATAGAAATATGATCATGCCCAACATTTGTGGTGAAGTAACATTATTGATTGTTACCTATTGTTAATTTTATTTGAAAATAAGTTTGTAAAACATCACAAAGAAGAGCTTGCAGGTAAACTTTAAGTTAATGCGGACGCTGACGCCGTCGCCAGACGCCGGGGGTATAGCAATAGCTGCCCCTTACTTTCGTAAGGCGAGCTAAAATGCCCCATAGAAACTCGCAATCGGTAGTGCTACATGCTCCACGAATTTTCTGCATTATTTTCCATCTCGATGAACAGGGATGTCAGAAACAAGGCGTTTTATTTAAAAATGGCAAAAATTGATTGACAGGTATAAGAATAACAACAGTTCGAAAATTGCTATATTTTTAATTGCAAGGGAGATAATCTCAGAATTTCACAAATTAAAACCTTGCTTATAATGCTAGATCACGAAATATTGTAAAATTAAAGTGTTATCCGATGTTTAGAGGATAACGTCTTCCATCATAGACACAAAAGAGATTATCTGCGCATGCGCAATGCCCATTTCTTCCAAAATCGTTCTAGGCACATATTGCAAGACAACACTTGGGTAGAAAGGTCTTGGCAAATACAAGTTTGAGCATTCTCTAGCTAAACGTCAGATTCCCATGCCTACAGCCATATTTAACTCATTAGCTATCTGACATTTTGTAAGTTTCACCCGGAAGTTGGTATAGTTACTTTTTTGACTCTGTATATCTTTAACTGATTTTAGCTCAAACTAAATTCGAATCTTTGGGGCTTGAGACATGGAGAGTCTGTTGTACTTTAAGATCACAAATATATAAACAAGAGCCACTATGCTCACAGAGCTCATGGGGAGGGGGACACTGCCCACAGACAGCAATGCATTTTAGGGACACCATGTCATGTATTTTAGCTAACCATGGAAGCCCTGTGCCCCAGGAGCTACATATAAAATTTTGACCCAATCAGACTAGTGGCTTCAGGTGTCTGATGTCGCTTGGATGTGTTGTTGCAAAACAACAAATGACAATTGGCAATTTTCCATGACCCCGGCACATCCCGGGGACCCCCAGGTTGATGTCACTGAGTGCGACTTATCATAAAGAACAAGAATATATATGTTTTAGGGGTGGGGATTTGAATGGTTTCTGAGATAAATGGCATTTTATGAAGTGGATGTGGTGGGGCATGTCCCCAGCATATCCCAGGGGACCCCCAGGTTGGTGTCACTTAATGCGTCTTGTGATAAGGAACTTGAATAATATATGGTTTAGGGGTGGGGATCTGTAAGGTATCTGAGATATATGGCATTTTATGAAGTGATTGGGGCGGGGCATGGCCCGGGCATAACCTTGGGGACCCCCAGGTTTGACATAAAAGCATATGCCTGAGAAAAGTTGATCAAAAGGAACAAGAATATAAAGGTTCAGAGGTGGGGGTCTGTAAGGTTTCTGGGATATTGGGTCTTTTATTAAGTGGAGGCGGTGGGGCATAGCCCCGGCACATCCCGGGGGACCCCCAGGTTGGTTTCACTTAATGCGACTTATCATAAGCAAAAATAATAAATATGGTTTGGGGTGGGGATCTGTAGAGTTTCTGGAATATTAAACCTTTTATGAAGTGGAAGGGATGGGGCATGTCCCCAGCACATCCCAGGGACCCCCGATCGGTGTCACTTAATGCGTCTTGTCACAAGGAACAAGAATATATATATATGGTTTAGGGGTGGGGATTTGTAAGGTTTCGGAGATATTTGACACTTTATGAAGTGGAGGGGCGGGACGTGGCCCCAGCATAACCTTTGGGACGCCATGGTTGACAAAAGCATATGGCTGAGAGAAGTTTACTCAAGGAACATTTCTATGAAAGTTTTGTCACACAAACTGCAATGATTTGGCAGTTAATGCCATTTTTCAATATTCCCCGTTATAAGTGTGTGTAAACTATGAGTTGACATAGTAACCAAACTAAAAAGCCAAATTCGTATAAAAAAATTCAATCCCACAGCCCAAGGATGCTACAGATGATATTGGGCCCGATCGGCGCAGTGGCTTCAGAAGAAATGACGTTAAAAAATGTTGATGTCATACGGCTGACGTCGACGACGCAGACGACCACGAAGGACAAAAGCCTATCCTATAAGCACCCCGGAGCCTTCGGCTCTGGAGAGCTAAAATTATTGTAGGCAGCAAAGAAGTTATTACTTCTGATTTTATCATTTACAATAAACAACCTGGTATCAAACTATGAACTGAAATCGGGGTGGTTGGGTGAGGCAAAGGTGGCGTGTATCTTGTGTCACTGGGGCGTCCAACTGATATTGGCTTACAGTTTGACACGGCCCGCTATCCTTGCAGCAGGCAAGGAAAGATAGGGTGTGGAATGTTGCAATTTCTTCTGTTTCTACATGCTCAATCATTTTCCTATTTCTCCTCTGTCCCTCCCTTTCACCTCCTTTAATATAGATCTCATCTTTTTCTTTTCTCCCTTTCGTTGGGAGACGACACAAAATGACCCACAAGGGTTTCCGTGCCTTTAAGCCTCAAAACAGTAACAGTATGTACTAAATTGTTGCTTTGTTACCCGGAAAGATTTACATGTAAGATATTAGAACATACAAACAGTATGTGGAAACAATTTTTTTCTGATACCGAAGCCCCGTTTAGCTATTTGAGATTGATTTGTTTCAAGCAAACTTTATGATGCACGGGATGATTTTGATTTTGAGATTTAAAGTTTCCTTTCTTGGTTCCTCGTGCGGCATCCTGAGGTGCTACATATCGCAGTTACGAGGACTGTTCAAATGAGCCCCGCCAAGCGAATTTGTGTCTTCGAGCATTCCGTCATGAATAATTTTAACTGCGCATGCCCAGCCATTCAGAGGGGCCAGGGATATGACTCTGTCAGAAGGTTCCTCTTGATTCATTGCTTGTATGAGCGAGCAGCGAAGGTTCTGGCGAGACTGCGCGGATGCGCAGGCTCGCCTTAACCTTCGCTGCTCGCATAGGCAATAAGTACCAAAATCGCTTGACGGGGCCCAAATATGAATGCAAGTAGAACGTTTTCTCATGCACTAATGCGAAAATCACCTTGAAATAAATATCACAGCGTAGAAAAACATTTTACCTATACATTGATACCAAACCTGTTAAAATCCGTGCACTTTAGCCATGTATATCGTTCGATAAACACTGTCTACTCTTGTATACTAATACAAAACATGGTTGGGAGAAGGTCAGAGTACGCCGTTGAAATACGGTCCTATATTAAGAATCGTTATACGGTGCAAAGACATTTTTGATGAAATATGTTCGGTTTATGGGCATAATGAAATGTCTTTTCCGACAGTTTTTCGTGGGTGTAAGAAATTCAGCTGTGGGCTAGGCTCAAAAGAAGATGCACCACATGATCGTCGGCCAAAAAGAGCAACATCTGCCAAGATGGTTGCTAGAGTGAAAGAGTTGCTACCGATGCACGATACACCACTAGGCAAATAGCTAGTATGGTTGGCATCTCATTAGGAGCAGCTCATACAATTCTGAAACGGGATTTGAAAATGAGAAAGATCTGTGCTAGATGGATTCCCCATCTGTTGAAAGATGAGCAGAAAAAGGACACGCGTTCAGTGCGCCAAAGAGTTGCTTAAAAAGTTTCCAAATTACAATGCACGGTCTTTCGCTAATGTCGTCACAGGTGACGAGACATGGGTTCACCTTTTTTAGCCAAAACGAAAGATTCAGAACAAAATATTGGCAACAAAGTATTGCAAAAGACCATGCATTGCAAAGCGGACCATGAGCGTCAAGAAGGTAATGTATGCCATATTATTTTCAAATCAGGGCCTGCTATTCAGGTTGCTGTGCCTAAAGGCAAATCTGTAAATGCGAATTTTTACAAGAATAAAGTTCATCGAAAATTGATTTCAAAGAACGAAGACCCGCAACTGGTTTGGCCAATGTCAGATTGCTACATGACAATGCGTCATCGCACATGGCGTTCATTGTGCAAGGCTATCTGAAGCAGGAAAAGGTTGTTGAACTCCCTCACCCCCCGTATTCCCCTGACCTTGCCCCGTATGACTTTTTTGGTTCCCGCGGCTGAAAAAAATACCTTTCTGGTCGAAAATTTGTACAGCGCAATCAACTCGGTTCTGCAATATTCCAGTGCCTTCATAATATACCTCGAAAAGACCACCAAAATGCATTCAATGATTGGATCAGAAGACTGAAAGTTTGTATATCTGTTCAAGGGGAATACTTTGAGAGGACAAAATAAATTTTTCATCGAAATCTATCACGGATTTATTTTTATGAGCTTAGTTGCATTCATATTTGAACAGTCCTCGTAATTTAGTTAGTCATAGTGTGTAGTCCATCACGAAAACACGCCTTGAATTTGACCCCCTTGAACCCCACTTTTATATAGTAAAACTGGGGTTTCCGGGGGTATACCTTATTTTTCTTATTTCTGCTCTAAAATATAGATTGTGGGTACTCGTTAGAACCGCCTCGATGAGGCGGTTCTAACGAGTACCCACAATTAATATTTTGAGCAGAAATAAGAAAAATATCACATTTTTTTCATCATAAAATTTTCATTTTTTCGGCGATAAAGGTGGCAATGTATTTGTATAGGCGTGTTTGCGTAATGATATAACTTCACTCATTAATTGTTAACTGTTTAACTTTTAATCAGGGTTATGGGTATCATAAAATTTTCAAAGCCGTTTCAAAACTTTATAGACGTCATTTCGATATAATATTTCAGAGAATTTTGAATGGAATTCAGTAGGGAATTATGAATAACACAATTTTTCAAAATTACTCTTATTCAATATTTCGGCCAGAGGCCTTTATCGAGAAAAAACGTGTACTTTAAAGCCAACTACATTGTCAATGTAGTTAGCTTTAAAGTACAAGTTTTTTTTCTTGATAAAGACCTCTGGCCGAAATATTGAATGACAATGTAGTTAGCTTTAAAGTACACGTTTTTTCTTGATAAAGGCCTCTGGCCGAAATATTGAATAGATTAATTTTGAAAAATTGCATTTCGATATAGTTTCAAAATTCAATGTTCAACTTATGTCTTTTCTGAGTACCAGAAATTTACGGTGACTTAGTATTTCAATTCAGAAAAAAAAATGCTTTCAATGATTTCAGTACCCATTTTCGTGAAATTATTCTTCAATATAAAAAGATTGGGTACAATTGAGCACCTTTGGGACCAGCTCGGAAAACGTGTGTACAGCCGACGTCATCCGCCAGTCAACCGTCATCAGCTTGTTCTGGCGCTACAGAAAGAATGGGACAACATCACAAAAGACAAGATACAACGTTTAGTTCGAAGCATGAGGCGCTGATGCCAAGCAACACTTGATGCTAATGGTGGACATACCCGATAGTAAGATATGTGATTTTGATTTTTCGGGTGTTTGGACTTATTCGAGCCTCCGTATCTCTGCATCCAATGAAATGCTGTAACTTTGTAGTGAGTCTGTGGATAAGTTGGTGATAATTCATTAAACATGATCAAATGCTGGGAATATTGTGAATCAATATTTGAGGTATAGTACTAGTGGTCGTTTTCATTGAATCTGAGTATAGTTTGAACTCAAATGGGTGTCTGAATTGTTTTGTTTATAGTGAATTTTACAAAAGTAAATGTACAGTGTTTTGAACTTTAAATACGACTTTTCCTGGAACTCTTTATTTTTATTTATTTATTTTTATGTATATATATTTTAGTTTGCATATTGAACACTGCAGCGAAAATAAATTCCCTACAGGTGTGCATCAATATATTTCTATTAATAACTTTCGCAGTGAATGTTTCCTCCAATCAGAGAGTTTTTTTTTTTCTTTGTGCTGAGAATTGACGCCCCCCACCCGTCAAGACTAATTAGGACATTTAAAAGATGTCGCATCTAATTTTGTGGGACTTTCACCCGACACTGAGATGGAATAACATCTCAAACGCTACCGCCCAAACAGTTTAATCAGAGAGTGTGTGCCACGTGTACCGCCGAATAATTCCTCGTGAATGTAACATATAACGGTTGAAGTTTTTTCTTTAGTGTACATAAAATCATCAACCAAGTTGATATAGAGGATCTTACATGAGTGTTCATGTATTATTGAATTAATTAAACGAGTTGAGGAACAGGGATAAAATGCGAGGCTTTAACGACTCAATTCGTTTAATAAATTCAATAATACATGAGCACGAATGCAAGATTCTATTTATCATATGACATTTAAAACGCATTTGAGGGTGAACCCATTCTCCTTAAATGGGAAATATAGCCGGTCAGTTAGTAAGTTCCCATTTCTAGCAAATTTTCTTCTGGCATTCATCGCCAATTTATTTGAAATCCATTACGAAAACACGCCTATACAAATACAGTGTTAACTTAACGCCTTAAAAACTAAAATTTTAAGATGAAAAATTTGTGATATTTTTCTTATTTCTGTTCAAAATATAGATTGTTAGTACTCGATAGAACCGCCTCGATGCGGCGGTTCTAACGAGTACCCACAATCTATATTTTAGAGCAATATAAGAAAAATAAGGTTTACCCCTGTAAACCCCAGTTGTACTGTATAAAAGTGGTTTTCAAGGGGGTCCAAATTTTATAGACGAGTTTTCGTGATGTCAGTGATGAGACGGTTTATTCGAAAAATGTGGTATGAATCATTAAACCTCTTTAGAATTTATTTGTTTGAGGGCTCACCCATGCCACATACATGTAGTACATTCTTCAATATCTGATAATGCCACTTTTCTGATAAAAAAAATATTGGACAAGTCATGCTAACAAGTGAAGATCCCTCCATTAGGAAAACACGCCTATACAAATACATTGCCACCTTAATCGCCGAAAAAATGAAGATTTTAAGATGAAAAATTACGATATTTTTCTTATTTCAGCTCAAAATACAGATTGTTGGTACTCGTTAGAATCGCCTCATCGAGGCGGTTCTAACGAGTACCCACAGTCTATATTTTAGAGCAGAAATAAGAAAAATAAGGTTTACCCCTGCAAACCACAGTTTTACTATACAAAAGTGGGGTTCGAGGGGGTCAAAATTATATAGGCGTGTTTTCGTGATGCTAAACACTACTTTAATTAGAGAAAACTGGGGTTTATGGGGGTATACATTATTTTTCTTACTTCTGCTTCAAGACGTAGATTGTGAGTACTCGTTAGAACCGCCTCAGTGGGGTTGTTCTAAAGAGCACCCACAATCTACTAGTATATTTGGAATAAAAATAAATTAGAAAAAAAATCTCAAATTGTCTTCAAAAAAGTTACCATTTTGGGAATATGAAAGAACGCACTATGCCACACCTGGTATGTTATCATAATGTATTAAAGAAAATATTTTCATATAAAATATCCTTATTTCTGCTGCAAACATAAGCGTGTGGGTGGTTGCTGGTACATGTCCCAATAAGGCATTTCGAATGGGTATACCAAAATTTGCGTTCAGAAGCAGAAAGTTAAAACAATGTCGGCATTCTTATCAAGATAAAGTGGGCGTTTTATTGGTTTGCATTACGGACCTATAAAGCAAAGTATTTGGTCATGGTGGAAGGACTCTCAAACGGTATTCCTTTTAGTGGGCTCCAGTTATGTCTGGTGTCCCACAGAGGTCGTGCTTGGTCCATTGTTCTCCTTGTACATTGAATAGAATTTACACCACCATTAACTCAGAAATAAGACTATTCGCAGATGACTGTATCTGTTAACGCGAAATTAGGAATTCAGAAGACCCATTGAAACTTCAGAAAGTGATAGATATATTAACACTTATCCTGCTGAATATAGAGGATCTTACATGAGTGTTCATGTGTTATTGAATTTATTAAACGAGTTTAGGATAAGGGATAAAATGCGAGGCTTTGCCGAGCATTTTATCTCTTTCCTTCAACGAGTTTAATAAATTCAATAATAAATGAGCTCGAATGCAAGATTCTATTTATCATATGACATTTAAAATGCATTTTATCCACGATTGTTTAACAAAAATGTAGATATTCCGCCATTAATAAACGCAACGTCGTTAAGGACGGCGTACATGTAACGTTAGGGGCGTTTCTAGCTAATGTGCATATTTAATCCACTAGTGGATTATCGAATTTATTACATGGCATTATTACATTCTCAGACGCGACGTCATATGATAAATCTAATTTTGCCAAATCCATTTCTGACTTTGAACAAATCAAATTACTGTCCAAGGCATTCGACTGCCTCCCACTTGATCTCCCGACTGCTGAATTAACCCTTTTTGTTCCAAATGGAATCTTCCTCCTTATATATAGGAGGAACCCATTTCAAAATTTAAGGGTGTCAGGTTGTGTTTTCTTCAAAATGTATTTGGAAAATGGCTTAACTTTTCGCATCCATTAGGGTCTGTTGTTTCATGTTTGTGTTTCTTTCCCTTTGGTGTCTCTGATAGGAACTGTAGGTTAATTGTATTGATTCCTGATCATTGCATCCACTTCTATTTTACAAAGCAAGGGAAACCTGCTATTTATAACTCATTTATAGCTTCAAATTTCGGCTATTGTCCTTGGCGTGGCATTTCTGTAGTACGTCAAGCACTAAAAAACTTGAAGAAATTCAGCATATGGCTCTGAGGTTCATTAACAATGACTTCACATCTTCTCTCAGTTAACTTTAAGTATCTACAAATACCAAACCACCTCATGTCCGAAGACTAAAACAAATGGCATATGAATCTATAAAAATTGTAAATGAACTGGCACCTAAATACATCTGTAACCATGTCAATATAAAAAACCAATATATAATATCAGAAGTGACAGAACAGCAGGTGTCCCAAGTGTCAACACCAAAAGATAGGGTCTAAGGTACTTTAGGTCCGAGGCACCCAGTGTCTGAAACTCTCTTCCAAATGAACTGTCGCTCACAGTTCCGCAAATTACTCTGCAACTAGGGTGACTTTGGGTGTAAATCTCTGTGTTCTGCCTACTTGTTTTGTCTTTTTGCAAAATGTCAATGCGGCTTTAGTAAATTTGTAAATTTATACCTGGACAAAGCAAAAATTTTCGTTACATTTGGCACTCGTACATTCGAACGGACGAGTGTATGTTTCTAGCCCCGTTAACGTTTTACCATTAAAAAGTTCACCAAGCTAAATATGGTTGGTGGCCCCAGGTTTGTATCAGTGGTAGGTCTGAGACTCAGTCGGGATCCAAGTAAGATAATAAATACTGCTTCAAAATTATTACTACAGTCACTCGGTTTTAACTCTTTATTGAATTAACAACAGTACGACTAAATATAAAAGATTTAAATAAATAATATTCTCAAACGATCCTAAAACTAATTCGACGTCAATGGTAAATGGAGCAATTATGATAATTTCGGAGATTCGATACAAAATCAGCATATATAAGTATACTTTATAAGTATAAATTAAACAAAACTAGAGACAATAATAAGATTCGCCATTTGTTTGATATACCGTTTATGTCTATTAAATGTTTAGATGGGCTAATGAAGCGTAAAATGAGTTTCCTTCTAGCTTTTCATGCCTACATGACAGATATACATTTTAAAAGTCTTATTTCTATACATACTATTAATACACCTGTTAAAACATTTTAAAATAGGTTATTAACAATTCTGTTGAAAATTGCAGAAGATTATAAGTTTCCTTTTAAACGGAAGGCTTCCGAAGTTTTATTTAGTTAAAAATCATATTCAAAATAGGCTAACTGTTATTTATTTATTTATTTATTTATTTATATTGAGAAAAAAAACATAACTATAAGTATGATCTCTTGCATAGCTTGTCGCCTGTACGATAAAGACTCATTTCTCATGAGCTGACACATTAATGATGTGAATTGTGTACATATATGTAGGATTTGCTGGTGTTGTGCCGTGTGGCGGCCGTAAAACGTCCCCCGTACACCAACCATAGTGCAGTTTATATTTTACTTTTGGTCCTTTGAGATCAGCGTGAATATTCTGAGAAATCAGAAATAAATTATTGGTTTAGACTCATATTCTAGACAGGTTTTTAATTATTTGAAACCCATTTTCATTTATATCAGTCTTTGAATCGACTGCCTATTCGAAATTCGCAAAATTGCCGTATGTTTCCTCTGGCTTTCTTTGCCGGATCATTACAGGGTCACTGATGAGGCTTTATTAGCCCGAAACTACGTAGTATGACCCATCTATTTTCTTATGAATGTTTTCATTGCTCTTAAAGGAACTCATTTTTGATTTTTATTTACCTTCACTGCAGCTGGTGTTGTGCCGTGTGGCGGCCGTAAAACGTCTCCCCGTACATCAACCATAGTGCAGTTTATATTTTACTTTTGGTCCTTTGAGATCAGCGTGAATATTCTGAGAAATCAGAAATAAATTATTGGTTTAGACTCATATTCTAGACAGGTTTTTAATTATTTGGAACCCATTTTGATTTATATCAGTCTTTGAATCGACTGCCTATTCGAAATTCGCAAAATTGCATATGTTTCCTCTGGCTTTCTTTGCCGGATCATTACAGGGTCACCGATGAGGCTTTATTAGCCGAAACTACGTAGTACGACCCATCTTCTTTCTTATGAATGTTTTCATTGCTCTTAAAGGAACTCATTTTTGATTTTTATTTGAACAGTACAGAATGGGATTTTTATTTAAAAATGCTCGGTGTGTCCCAATTGATAAAGTCACAATGTAGCAAAGATTTTGGCTTGCTTTTGACATTAATAATAGTCATTAGTTTGTCTGTTATCACTAGCAATGATCAGACTTAATCACATGCGAAACATGCTACTCTGTGTGTGTTCTAAGATGGCTGATCAGACCAATTCTAGCTCTGAACTGTCTTTCGCAGGCAGAATAGCAGAGGTCAGAGGAAGACAGCTCTGTTGGTTATGCCTTAGAGCTCTCTGGCTTTGCACTGTGCACGTTTCTGTTCGTCTTCGCTAATCCCTTATATTCACTAGCACCTCTCGGGATGAAGCTTTGGCACTTTGATCGGTCTTGTGAAATTTGTTTCGACGACTATATTGGTATGTTGAAGTCATTGAGGAAGGCTTTGAGGGTGTCCTTGTATCGCCTTTTTCTGACCACCATGAAAATGATTGTTCATCTCTAATTCTCCATAGAGGATTTTCATCAGGGACCCTGGTAACATGGACTCTCTAAGCTTCCTTTCCACGACGTATTGGTTACCAAAGCTTCATAAAGCACATTACAAAACAGAAGCGAAGGCAATGATTGCTTTATTGCAAACTCCAGCTCTTGTACGACTACAGAACATTCTAAATTGTTTACTTTGTGTCTCACCACATGTTATTAGATATTGTGAAATTGTCTATGAAAGATCAGGTAACAATTTGTTTTGGTCTATAAAGAATTCTGGTGAGGAATTTAATAAATTAAAGTTAAGAGGTTTTCGGGCGTCTGGTCTGTCTACATACGTTTTTTTCCACTCCACAACTTTACCTCATAATGTGATAAAAGAAAAACTTCCAAATTTGTTTGAAAGCACTTTTCAAAGAGAGGGCGATACTTTCCTTGCATACAATGACAGATGTGCCGTCTTCGGAATCAGAATCCGACATTATACTGGTGATACGTCAAATGACATTCATACACCAGGACCTGTGATATGGGAAGTTAGTCCCTAGCTCTAACCAAAGCGGTAAACGTATCTACATAATCCTCAGCACCTTCAGCTGTCGGAATAAACGAATCGGGAAGGGCATCTCTAATGGTTCGGAGGAAGAACGAAACTTTTTAAATGTCATTTCTTGCACTGATGAGTTAGGAGGCCTTCGATCATGCGGACTGAACAAATTGCACGACCCGCAGAAAAAGCGACCGACTGAAGTCGGTTGATTTTCTATGAGTGCCCTAAAGTCACCGTGTCATTCGGTCATTCTGTCATTCTGTCAGTCTGACTGTCCGTCCGTAACCCGTTTGTGAAAATTGGTGATAGTGACTTAACCGCTTGGAATATTTAAATAATTTTTGGCATACTGACAGATGTCAATGAGATCTAACCAATGAACTTCAGAAATATTACTTTCCATTTAGTATAGCCTCGCCGAGGCGAAAAATGAGAAAATTTTCGAACTGCTTCTCCTCGGAAACTGTTGGGCCGATTGAAGTCAAATTTCATATGGAGCCTCTATGGGATGGGGGAAACCAAAATTTGCTCATTCAGTCCAGGTCACATGACCAAAATTGCCGCCAAGCCATATATGGTCTGTCTGTCTGTCCGTCCGTAACCCGTTTGTGAAAATTGGTGATAGTGACTTAACCGCTTGGAATATTTAAACAATTTTTGGCATACTGATAGATATCAATGAGATCTAAATAATGAACTTGCGAAATATTACATTCCATTTAGTATAGCCTCGCCGAGGCGAAAAATGTGAAAATTTTCGACCTGCTTCTCCTCGGAAACCGTTGGGCCGATTGTAGTAAAAATTCATATGGAGCCTCTATGGGACGGGAGAAACCAAAATTTGCTCATTCGGTCCAGGTCACATGACCAAAATGGCCGCCAAGCCATATATGGTATGTCTGTCTGTCCGTCCGTAACCTGTTTGTGAAAATTGGTGATAGTGACTTAACCGCTTGGAATATTTAAACAATTTTTGGCATACTGATAGATATCACTGATATCTAACCAATGAACTTGCGAAATATTACATTCCATTTAGTATAGCAACGCAGCGACGAAAAATGTGAAAATTTTCGAACTGCTTCTCCTCGGAAACCTTTGGGCCGATCGAAGTCAAATTTCATACGGAGCCTCTATGGGATGGATGAAACCACAATTTGCTCATTCGGTCCAGGTCACATGACCAAATGGCCGCCAAGCCATATATGGTCTGTCTGTCTGTCCGTCCGTAACCCGTTTGTGAAAATTGGTGATAGTGACCTAACCGCTTGAAATATTTAAACAATTTTTGGCATACTGATAGATATCAATGAGATCTAACCAATGAACTTGCGAAATACTACTTTCCATTTAGTATAGCCTCGCCGAGGCGAAAAATGTGAAAATTTTCGAACTGCTTCTGCTCGGAAACTGTTGTGCCGATTGAAGTCAAATTTCATATGGAGCCTCTATGGGATGGTAGAAACCAAAATTTGCTCATTCGGTCCAGGTCACATTACCAAAATGGCCGCCAAGCCATATATGGTAAAAACCCTTCAAAAATAGTCTTCTCCAGAACCACTGGGCAGATTTCCACGAAACTTGATAAATAGCATCTAGGACGTAGGCCCATCATAAATTGCTAAAATGGTGACCCTGGGTTGACCTTGACCTTCTTTGTGTCTAGGTCAAACTTTGACACATATGCTTTTGTATTGGAAAAGTGAGAATGCATTTTATCCTGCAAACGATTCAGAATACACTACTAAAGTATAAGATATATTTTTGCTCCTTACGATAAGGCGCATTTATTTGTGGGGGGGGGGGGGCGTTTTAGGTCCAGATCACATGACCAAAATGGCCGCCATACCCATATATGGTAACACTCATAAAGCTAAAAGCATCTGGCGGGTCGTGCACTTCAGCTGAAGCACTGGTTATTTGTCTAAATCGCGACGGAAATAAGGGCGAGTATTGTGGCCACGTAAAATCGATTTTAGCCCCTTTGGCGTCACTGGTGGGAGCTGTGGGTTAATTGTATCGAATCCCGATCTTCGCCTTCACTTCTATTTGCCGTAGGGGTATGAAACGCCATTGAATGTTACTTTCTACAGTGCCTAGCTGGGGAACAAGGTTATCTGTTGGAATGCTAGCAGAACCCTTAAGACTTTTTATAGGGGTTTGAGCCTACTATCTCTTCTCCTATTCTTGATTTCCTAGAATTCCAGTCATTATAGTAAGGGCAATTGATACTGAGCTGATGATACCCTCGGGGACGAACGAATCATCCACCAGCAGAGATACCGACCCAGTGGTTGCAATTAAGGCGTAACTATACCTAATTTAGTGACACAGAGGTCTTTCTGATATTTAATCTTCATCAGTGTGCCTCAACCCCAAAGTTCTGAAACCGAAACGGATGATGGACAAGACCCGGCAAACACAGCACATCCCCCTCCGAGCACACACCGACCGACGTAGCCCGTGAGACAGGTCAACTGGAGGCATCAGGCATCTGAGCTGCTGTTAAATATAGCCAATAATTCTGACATCAAAGCCCCTTTTTTATTTGCATTTGAGCGTTTTATTTCCACTAAAATCTATGATAACCGCGCTATGATTTTGATTGTAATATAGTTAACTTCCCATTTTAGATGGTGATATTCCACCTTCGGCATCCCACAGTGTTTATATTCCGCAGCTTATTCGCTTCGCAAGAGCGTCAAGTCATGTCACTGTAATAAAAGTTTTACTGCTAAACTACTGCATCAGGTATATCGATATCATAAACTTGGGAAAGCTTTTTCTATGTTTTATCCAGTTAATTATAAATTTAAGGTTGGGTTCAATAGAATGTTGCTGCAGAGGATGTCACAGCCTGATCATTTTGGCGACAATATATATAATTTAAGAAAAATTAAAGGCAAAATAGAAGCGAAGGCAATGATCAGGTATCGATACAAATAACCTACAGCTCCCATCGTTGACAACAAAGGGAAAGAAACAAAACCATGAAATAACTAGACTGATGGAAACATCAATAGCAGAAAGCCAAAATGACAAAAACCTTACGTTTCGGAACAATTTCATAATATTATTAGACGTTACAAACGCATTGCATATAATATGAATTCTATTATTCTATTCAACAGTCTGCATGCATTGTGTTTGACCCAACCACGGTCAGGCATTATGTTTTCCTCTTTAATTCACGCCGGTGGATCGGGGTCCAGACTCCATGATGACTTAGACTTATATCTATCTATTAGTTGGTCGGAGCCGGAACATAACGTGTTTCTTTCTTTCAGAAAAAAATGACCAAACATTCATGCTTTACTTATAGTTTGTTTTGTTTTGGCTGCTGGCATCATCTATCCCCACTAATGATTCTGCTCACAACAGGTGGCAAATTACTAGCTTTACCCGGGGAATTACTTTTATTCATTATATCTTTCAGTTCCGTTCGAAACGATTGCTCTTAAAATACTTATTTTTTCAGCTAGAAAAACGTTTGAAACTTCTTATTTGATTAAAATTTGATGCAGAGTTTTATTGACACCTCGGTTTGTACCAACTAATTGACTTTTTCAATGGAGAAATTTTAATATAGGCTTATAGTAGATAAACATATTTGTCATTCAGCCACCAAGTTTGCTGTGTGTGTTACCGAAGGCCAAGACAAGCTTCCTACGCTATACTGGTTACCAAAACTTCATAAAAGACCTTACAAAGCACGGTTTATTGCAAATTCTAGCTCTTGCACTACCACTGAACTTTCTAAACTATTTACTTCCTGTCTTACTGCTATTAAAACGCATGCGATTAAATATTGTGATAAGTCTTTGAAAGATCAGGAAGAAATCTGTTTTGATCTATAAAAAATTCGAATGAGGTTTTAAATAAATTGAAATCCAGACATTTTCGTGCTTCAAATAAAAATCAAAAATGAGTTCCTTTAAGAGCAATGAAAACATTCATAAGAAAGAAAAAGGGTCATACTACGTAGTTTCGTCTAATCAAGCCTCATCAGTGACCCTGTAATGATCCGGCAAAGAAAGCCAGAGGGAACATACTGCAATTTTGCGAGGTTCGAATAGGCAGTCGATTCAAAGACTAATATAAATCAAATCAAGTCTGTCTACTTACGATTTTTCCACTCTTTACACTACACTTCCTCATAATCTTGTAAAAGAAAAGCTTAATGATTTAATTGAATGGGCTTTTCACAGAGAAGATTCTCTCTATCTTGCATGTAATGTCAGAAATGCATTTTCACTTCTAAAGAGCATAAGAATTATACACCTTGGTCATGTCAGAAGGTGTGTGATGCCCTCACCTTTCTACTTGACAATATTTATATTAGATTCGGTACTAAGTTATTAAGACAAATTGTGGGCATTCCAATGGGTACGAATTGCGCACCCCTTGTGGCTGATCTGTTCTTGTATTGTTATGAAAGAGACTTCATGTTGTCGCTTTCCATTGATAACCAATCTGAAATTATTGAAGCTTTTAGCTCCACTTCTAGATATTTAGTTGATTTATTAAATATTGATAATACCTATTTCGATGGTTTGATCAGTCGATTTACCCCCAGAACTTCAGTTAAATAAAGCAAATTCTTCTGATACCGAGGCCCCGTTTTTGGATTTACATCTATCTATTGTAGATGGGTTTGTTTCGTGCAAAATTTATGATAAACGCGATGACTTTGATTTTGAGATTGTAAATTTTTATTTTTTTAATGGTGATGCGCCATCCTATGGGGTTTATATTTCGCAATTAATTCGTTTTGCTAGAGTGTGTAGTCATGTTACTGACTTCAACACTCGTAATAAATTATTAACGGCTAAACTTCTTAATCAGGGCTATCGGTACCACAAACTACGCAAAGCCTTTTCAAAATTTTATAGACGCCATTCTGATCTAATTTCAAAATTCAATATTGGACTTAAATCTCTTCTGCAAGAAGATCTATCGGAACCCGAATTTTATGGTGACTTAGTATATAAATTCAGACAAATATATAATCGCAATGACTTCAGCACCCAATTTCGTAAAATCATTCTTCGATATAAAAAGATTGGGTACAGCATGGATATTATACGACAGACTGCATGCATGGTAGTTAACCCAATCACGGTTGGCAACTTTGCTTCCCTCTTTAATTGCACGCCGGTGGGTCAGGCCTCAGATCCTATGACGGCTCCAACGTAAGGGCTTATTGAAAATTAAAGAGATAATGTTGGTTGGTGCCTGATGCTCTGTCTCTGGTCGGGCTCATCGGAGTCTAACTGTTGGTTTTCTTTTGCTCCAGCATTTCAGTGGTTTCTTGCTGTCGAGTCCTCACCGTTGTCTCACCTCTGTGGTTCTTTGATTTCTGTGTTCACGGAGATGTTGCACTGATGAGTTAGGAGGCCTTCATGCGGACTGAACAAATTATTTGTCTAAATCGCGACGGAAGTAAGGGCGAGGATTGTGGCCACGTAAAATCGATTTAAGCCCCCCAGTGGAAATCTTCCACTGACCGTTCCAAGGCGGCTCTTCTGTGGCGATTTATTTATGTTGTTGTTTGTTACTTACTGTGTGTATCACTTGTGTCTTTTAATTTTGGATGGCCATATGGCCATTTTGTGGGAAAGTAACTGTCCATATGGCCTTCCTTTGTTTAGGTTTCCATTATGGTCTGGTCGCTTAATGTTTGTATTTCTTTCCCTTTGGTGTCTTTTATGGATGGAGTAAGTTAATTGTATCAATTCCTGATCTTTGTTTTACTTCTACTTTGATGGGTAGAGTAAGTTAATTGTATCGATTCCTGATCTTAGTTTTACTTCTACTTCTAATAACCTCTAATTAACTGTCTTATCAGCAATTAAATAGCGATTGCGTAACTAAGCATCAATTCATTTGTCTCTCCGCGGTATTTTGGCCAAAGTCATAAGAAGATATCCCACTTACCCGACTTTTATATAATATTAGTCGGGGAGGTTGGGGGCAATTTCTCTAAGAGAAAAACACGGCATGACATTTATGTCTGTTGCTTGGTCCAACAGGGTCCAACTGCTGTTTTTTTTTTTTTTTTTTGTGGTTTTTGCTCCAGTGTTCATGTGGCGTTGCGTTCCGCACCGGATGGCTCAGCGCATTTTACTGTCGAGTCCTAATCCTTGTGTCAACTAGGGTATAATTGTGATTTCTTTTTTTACCGAGTTGATTCACTAATGAGTTGGAAAATCTTCACGCGGTTCTAGCAAATAATTGTTTGAACCACAGTGCAAGGGAGGGTGAAGGTTTGGATCCCGTAAAGTTAACTTAGAGCCACCAGTAATGTTAACTGACGGTTCGAAGTCGGTGCTTTTGCTGTGGTTCCTTCATGTTTTGTGCTAGTGGTTCTGATTCTTTCCCTAATCATATATGTTGTTACGTTGATTATTCTGATACTTCCCCCTTTTGGTTGTTCATTCTAGTTACGTTAGTCATGATGGCGATTCTGATTCTTTCCGCCATTATGTTTATTGCTCCTTTTTAGTTAGGTTTGGATATTCTGAGAGACCACCTGTTGGGAAAGAGCTGCTGACTCGGTTTACCTGTTGTCCGTTTTGTTTACTGTCGTCACTCTATGTTTTGACTTCTTTCCCTGGTGATATTGTGGGAAGAATTTGGCAGCTGATTTATTGTCTCTGTAAAATGCTAAATTTGCAGAGTACTTGGAATTCATCTATCCACGTGAACTTGAAATTAAGGAAACAACAGAGACTGCAACCGCCTCCTCATACTTGGATTGTTATCTCTATATTGACAACGGGAAGCTTACTACTAGGCTGTACGATAAACGAGATGACTTCAATTTTCCCATTGTTAACTTTCCCTTCCTGAGCAGTAATTTCCCGTCTGCACCAGCATATGGAGTTTACGTTTCACAGTTAATCCGTTATGCTAGAGCCTGTTCAAAGTATCAGGACTTTATGGAACGTGGGAAGGTGCTCACTACCAGGTTGTTATGCCAGGGGTATCACAAATCCAAACTGGTATCAACACTAAAGAAGTTTTATGGGAGGCACCATGATCTTGTGGATCCGTACAATGTGGCCATTTCCAGAATTATTTCTGATATGTTTGCCAATGGAAAGCCATAGGAAGACTTCCAAAATCTCGGACATACCCTTCCCGGCATTTACACCTTTTCTTCGTTCGGGTCGATGGGCATGGTTGGCGAAGCCTGCTTACCAAGTAATGCTTAATATCCGCGGACGCCTGATTACACTCTTCTGGAGTCCATGTCTGTTGATCCGAACATTGATATTTCCATTTTGTCTATGGATTTACGATTTTGGATTAACGCTTTGGTACTTCGACCTAAACTACTTCCAAATATTTTCTCTTTTTAATTTTCCAAGAGGAAATTCCAAGTGATAGAGGACAGTTTACGTCAGACATGATGGCTGAGGTGTCCAGCTGGTAAGTATTAACCACTTATTTATCATGGCCTGGCATCCTATGTGCAATGGGTTATGTGAGAAAATGAACTAAAAAGTATGTTGAAAAGAATGTGTCAGGAGAGGCCAAAGGATTGGGTCATACACTTGCCACCTGTTTTATTTGCAATCAGGGAAGTACCACCGGTAATGTCACATGTGGGTTTACGGCGTCCCGCAAACCCCCATGCTGACAAGATAACCGAGCGTCATCTCTGACAGGTGTACGGGCAGCTGTGGGGTAAGGCGCAAGAAAGATATTAGATGAATGACATGAATTATTTACAGTATCTATATACAACACTTACTAACACAAAACATCACAATTTGTTGCTTCTGTAGCCAACTCACGACGTCCGCTCCGAAGGCAAAACATGTTCTGTGCTCGGAACGGGTGACGTGAATACCTACAGAAGCAAACAACAAAACCAACAACAAAAACAAAAAAAAGAAACAACACAAGACGCGACTGGCCAGTTTATAACTTAGGGTGAATCTCCCTCTCGCGTGAATCTTCCTCTCGCGAACTAGTGCAAACTAGTCTATCGACATTGTTGCCGATCACAGGTTTAGCGATCGCACTAATCGGATTCGTCCGAATCACCTGCAGGTTATTTAGTTGACCTCTTCCATTTGGATGGTCTCACATTTGTTCACAATGGACATTGGTATGCGCTGATTACGGTGGTCTGTCCGCCCTTGCTGGACCCTAACCCCCAGCGTCGTACCAGTACCTGCCGCTATGAAGCAGGGAGCAGCAGGTCACCACACATTGTTGTGCCTGCAAATTACGATAACTGGACTAAGACACAAGTCACAAAACATACATGCTATATCATGATCACCCTCCCGGAGAAGTAAGAATATATTCATGCATATACCGTTATTGCGCATGCGCCGACCAGACACACAGGCTGATTAGTGCATGCGACAAATAACCGTACAGCAGAACTCAACTTGACTGTGCATCAAATTATCAGCACCCAGCGCTTGACACAATAATACTCAAAGTTCATGTTTCCTTACTGAGCACTACAGAAATCAATTAATGCTCATTACTACTGAGCATAATACTCATCAAATTTGTGCTCACTACATTATCACAAGTAAGAGGCAATTGAACAGACCACGCCTTTGCGCTACCTGGTCAGCCGCCAATTACAGGAAACATAACAATCTCTATTTCATATCCTTCTCCGCGACACGGCTCACAAATATAGCTATTCACAAATTCATTACATTAATAACAGATAGAAACTACAAACAGAAGATTTTCATCTATAATCCACAACATTTGTTAGTGTCTCATAAGGGCCAACACTGTTTGCCGTAAATTCTCTCTGTATTTGGTAGGCACCCCGTCACAACCGTCCTCGCGACGCCGATGACGCAGCTGACGTCATCCCCGCCACTCAGGCCGTTATGACGTGTGGCGACCAAATACTCCCACTTATCATCATCACGTTCTGTATATATACATACATGCACAAACTGAGTTATCAGACAAAAACGGCATCATTACAAAATGAACTCGTAATTCTTCTTGAACAAAATTATTTCTAATCAACGTGAACACGCTTGTAAAATAAAATTCATTACGGTTCATCATCACGGATAACCCGACAGGCTCTTGTAAGAGTTTGCCCTGATGATGAAGATATGGTTAAACCCGTCTTAAGTTTACGTCCCCTCTACACCTAATATCATATTGGGACGGAACCACGGTTTTCTAACCACAGCTAGACAAAAGTCATTGGTCAAACAAGTGACCCGGCGTTTATTAATTACATTCTACAAAAGGGGTCTAAAAGCCTAAATGAATCTAGAATGAGCGGGTGTCCAAACTTTACGTCTCACCAACATCTAGGGTCAGAATGAGACAGGACCTCACTTAGAAAGACTCATTCTACTACTGGAGAAGCCTGGGATCGATCCTGCGACGTCTAGCTGGCAAAGCTAGTAGCCTAATCACTACAGGCTTCAACAGTGAATTCAGAATAGGCTTCAGAAAGTTGGGGTATACTAGAAGTATACCCCTCCAAAACCTACAAGCATGTTCATACAAAAATAATACTAAACATAGATTTAACATACCTTTCAATATACTTTCTTTTTCCTGACACAATGTTGTTGATACTCTTTACAACTTGACCTGCTGCTAAAGTGTTCGTTTTTCTCAGGGTCTTTTAATTTTGGATGGCCATATGGCCATTTTGTGGGAAAGTAACTGTCCATATGGCCTTCCTTTGTTTAGGTTTCCATTATGGTCTGGTCGCTTAATGTTTGTATTTCTTTCCCTTTGGTGTCTTTTATGGATGGAGTAAGTTAATTGTATCAATTCCTGATCTTTGTTTTACTTCTACTTTATATCTATGAATACTACCGGAAAATCATGCCTACTCATATTACCTTGCTTAAATCGTGGCGAGGTGGAGATACCGTCCACAATTGAAGCTAGATAGCAAAAATCGAGTAGATAAAGGATTTGCGTTCAAATAGTATATTTCCCATAGGAAAAATTGATGAAACGACCCTATAAATCAATGCCATGACTCCTGTCAAAACGAACACCCACACAACACGTGACGGGAATGAAAATCATATATGGCACAATTTGGCGGTTGGCGATTTTTAGGCAAATTTTATAGAACTCAGCCTTATAGCGGCCCCCTATATTGTAAAAACAGATCTCCATAAACCACTCATGCATACATCGTATGATATGTGCATGACTTGTTCATGGAGCAGCACATTTTGCCTACCATATTTCACCTAAAATATTTCACTCGCACCGCCCTACCATATATCTACTAAAATAATTTAGATGTGCATTAGCACCAGAGAGGTTTCCTATTCCATCTCGTAACAGTACAGGCTATTCCGCTTTTGAACTTTTGTATGGACGATCCGACAGAGGACCCATGCAAGTTATCAAAAAACTCTGGACACAGCCATAGGAAACTGAGCTCCAAACTACATATGATTTTCGTAATTAACTTAAGGAACAAACTTGAAGACACCTGTCAGATAGCTAGAAAGAGTCTTGAAGATGCACAGGGTGTGTACAAATACTTCTATAATAGGAAGGATAGGAACAGAAAGTTTAACGGTCAAAGAGTCTTAGTTGTATTGTCTTCTGAACATAACAAGTTGACATTACAGTGGAATGGACCCTATGAAATTATTTAAGTTGTGAACAAGATGGACTATAAATTCAATATTGGAGGTAAAATAAAAATATATCGTGCCAATCTTTTGAAGCTGTACATAGAAAGAGAGACAGAAGAGCCAGTACAGACGGTAGGTATAGCTGTAATTGAAGTTGACTGTGACAGTGAGGAAGGCGTTGTGAAAGATGAGCAATTGTTGACACCAGCAACTTTTCTGGAGAGGAGATATATAGGGACGTAAGGTACAATCCACTGTTGACCGATAGACAGAAACAAGACGCGATCAATTTGGTAAGTGAATTTAAACATATA
Source organism: Lucinisca nassula (assembly GCA_963580285.1). NCBI lineage: Eukaryota > Metazoa > Mollusca > Bivalvia > Lucinida > Lucinidae > Lucinisca > Lucinisca nassula. The sequence goes on from OY757010.1 coordinate 55,622,095, forward strand.
TATACTGAGAAACCTGGGACTATACGTTTGGTAGATCACCATATTGAATTGGCTAATGGAGGACCAAACAGGGTAAAGCAGTACACTATCAATAAGGAATTGAGTAAAATGCTTAAAGCAGGTATCATGCAGCCTTAAACTCCTCCATATAATGCATCAGTGTCATACTATTAAACTGTTTCTACAAACACCTTCCTCTTTTACTGAAAGATATAATCATGCTCATTTAAATAGATACATGTTAACACTATCCTGCTGAATATTCAGTTTAGCCACACCCATTTCTGACTTTTAACCAACCAGATTACTTGATGTAATTTATTCTTACACATCAATATACCGAATGTCAAATAGTGTAGATCCTGATCAGAAGCCATCTGATCTGGATCTACACTGTTTCCAGAGATAGGGGTTGTCGTGAACAACAGGATAAGATTCAACCAGACTATAGGATTGTGCGTTTCCTGTCAAGCTTTGACACATGAAATAAATTCCAATTATTTAAGTCAAATCGCTCTTGAAAAACTCCAAACAGGACTCAAAGGGCTCAGCACCTCTGAAGCACAATGGTCAATTACATACAAACACCACTGACAAAGCCAACATTCTAAACCAGCAATTTCAGTCGGTCTTTACACCCCCCCCCCCCTTGCTCTACACCAACTATCACTCATGGCTGTACAGAATTGTGTGGATGATGGAAAGCTTCATCCATCCCAATTACCAAAAGAGACCCTCAATTCTGTTCCGCCCATGTCAAATATCACAGTCTCCCTCAATGGCATATTGAAACTGTTAAAGGATCTGAACCCCCACAAGGCTGCAGGACCTGACCAACTGAAACCCCTGGTTCTTCAAAGACTTCGTGACGTAATAGCGCCTATATTACAGGTAATCTTCCAGAAGTCCCTTGATACAGGAATGGTACCAAAAGACTGGACTACTGCCTATGTTTGTCCTCTTTTCAAGAAGGGAGACACTAGCCTTGCTTCCAACTATAGGCCCATCTCTCTGACTAGTATTTTGTGCAAGGTGCTGGAGCACATTGTCACAACCAATGTGGTTTCCCACATGGACCAGCACAACCTGTTGTACGACTTACAACATGGTTTTCGCACCAAGCGGTCATGTGAGACCCAACTTGTGACTCTCATAGAAGATCTAATGAGAAACTCTATAGCAGGTAGCCAAACTGACCTTGTCTTGCTTGACTTTTCAAAGGCATTTGACAAGGTCAGTCACCAAAAACTCCTACTAAAGCTGCACAAATACGGAATCAGAGGTCCCAGCTTGAAGTGGATACAGGCATTCCTTTCCGGCCTAACACAAACTGTTGTTCTCGAAAACGAACAGTCAGAAACGGTGCCTGTAACATCTGGGGTCCCTCAGGGTTCCGTCCTGGGCCCAATACTTTTCTTGATTTACATCAACGACCTACCGGACAGGACCAGATCTAAGGTACGGTTGTTTGCTGATGATACGGCCATCTACCTGGCAGTCTCCAGCCTACAGGATGCTCAAGTACTGCAGAAGGATCTTGACTGTCTTCATGAGTGGGAACTGCAATGGGATATGGAGTTCAATCCAAGTAAGTGTGTTGTCATACACGTGTCACGAGCACGAACTCCAGTCCCGAGTGAATACCTACTGCACGGTCAGATTCTTGAATCGGTTGAAGGCTCCAAGTATCTGGGCGTCGAAATCAGCAGCAACCTATCTTTCAACAACCACATCCAAAAGACATGCACAACAGCTAGCCGATCATTAGGGTTCATTAAGCGAAACATCAGGACAAAGTCACCAGCCATCCGCGAAATGGCATACAAGACACTGGTACGCCCCCTAGTAGAGTACTCCTCCTCTGTCTGGAGCCCTTACACCCAAAACAACATATATAAAATCGAGATGATCCAACGTAGGGCAGCCAGGTGGACACTTGACAACTACTACAGACAGGCGAGTGTTACAGACATGTTAGACCACCTTGGCTGGCGTACTCTGGAACAGAGAAGAAATGATTCCCGGCTCTGCCTGTTCTACAAAATTGTCCACGGACTTGTAGCTATAGACCTACCACCGTATGTTGTGCACCCGACCAGGATTTCCCATAAAAACTCTCACCCACTGGTTTATCGACTAATCCACACCAGAGTAGATTATTACAAGTATTCGTTCTACCCCCTCGCAATCGTGCAATGGAACCGGCTGCCATCCAATGTTGCATTACTGCCCACTTTCGATTCTTTCAAAAGGGCAGTATGCATGGCTAGCCACCCAATAACATAAATGCCAGCGCACTGTTTTTATCTTTTAGCTTTCACTGTCAGCTTGTTTCTGACTATTAACATTTTAACCCTATCATTTTTATTCCACCTCTCTAACAGTTCTTACGGAAATTTTTAATTTTAAACTTCTTCTACTAACATCGCACTGACGCGCACCTGCACGTAATCCCCGCGAGGGGGTGATGCAGTATTGATATAGATAGATATATATATATATAGATAGAATAAGATAACAGGGCGCAATGTTTTACGTTTGGATTTGTTTATACAAGTCAGCATTATAGCCACAAAACCGTTGAAAATGCCATGTTGAAACTCAGTAATAATCATCATATCTTGGTGTTTGGTACTTTTTCGCCCACTCCTAGTTGTTGTTGATGTAGCCTGACAGCTGTTATTTTCATGATTTTGATTTTCATGTTTATTTCAGCCGTACTGGTGCTTTTGTCAGTAAGGACTTCACATTTTGTTAGATGTGAGCAACTTGACCAGAGAAGACAAACACACAAATTAACTTTATTTTATAAAATGCTTTCTAATCTAACTCACTTAGCTTCTCTTATTCCTCTATCTGTCAGTGATATATCACGGTATAATCTTCGCAATTCTGATCACTTACAGATTTGTTTGATTCACGAACAAATCTATACAATAATTCTTTTCTACCAACGACTGTCAGAGTCTGGAATAAAATACCCACTGAAGTAAAGCAGTCTCAAACAACAGATTCTTTCAAGTACTATTTCAACAAGGACAAAACCATGGTGCCTAAATATTATTACTCCAAAAATAGAAAAAGTCCAAGTTCACCATACTAGATTACGAACAAACTGCAGCTCATTGAACCTGGATCTGTTTTTAAAAGGTATTTCTGACTCACCTATGTGTTCATGTGGCAGTATGGAGAACTCACAGCACTTCTTTTTCCACTGTCCCCTCTATCAGCAGCATTGAAACGTACTCCTAAATGCGATTTCTATCTATCACACTCCTACTCTCGATCTTCTTTTGTATGGAGATTCCTCTTTATCATATGACACAAACGCGATAATTTTCGAAAATATACATCGGATAATTTTAAACACTAAACGTATTGCTTGAGATGGCATGATTACCGGTAGAGTCATGCGATTGTTATATTACAATTACTTGGTTGTCAAAAGTCTTTGTATTCCATATCGAATGCCAGGTAACACCCCCCCCCCCCCCCCTCTCGCGCCTCCATCCCATCCCCATCCTTTTTCCCCTTATCTTTTGTCTTTTGATTTATTTTACCTGTTTTCTGTGTGTGTGTGTGTGTGTGTGTGTGTGTGTGTGTGTGTGTGTGTGTGTGTGTGTGTGTGTCTTTTTTCTAATTTAAAATTGCTTAATGCAACATTAATCCTATTTAGTACCATAACTTATACCAATATTTCCCCGTCTTTTTTTTTTTTTTTTTTTTTCACCCAAACATGTCTAACCAACACTTATTAGGTGTCGCTTCTCATTGCTAAATACCACGACATAATATTACTTGTTTCAATGTACTTTACTTGTAACTCGCCATTTTGTTTACATGTCATTTCTTTCTGGGAGAAGAACCATATGAGTACTTGTGCTTTCGTTCTAATCCCAAACTGAATCTGCTTGTCTCATATTGTAATGATGTTACTTCTATAATAAATATGTTTAAACCAAAACCAAGGACTTAACATTTTCAAATGTTTTTTTTTTGCTAAGGTCCCCAATATCACACCGTGTCATTTTTCAGCAGGTCCGTTATCGGACTAATGACAGTAGACAAGTTTTCTATGTACCTGCCAAGATAATTTATTAGACCTACTACTCGTTGTAGTTCTGTCATTAGTTATTTGTAGGTGGATATAGATTCAGCAGGGCCGCTACTTTTTGCGGCCTCGGACTTACGCCCTCGGCACTAATTGTCTAATTTTGATTGCCTGAACAGACATTTGTCTAGGTTCAACTTAAGGCCTGCCGTTTCGATACGCTATAGCACCGCTTTCAAGCTCCCATCGTGTTCCTGCATATCTTTGCCGTATACTAATATGTCGTCAATGATGACGTCGACGTTTTTCAGCCTGGTCAGTCTTTTTTTTTTTTTGGCACACCTCTGGTGTTGAATTTAAACCCATAGCAACAGGTCGGTAAGCAAGGCTACCGATAGGCGTTATGAACGTCGCTAACTTAGCGCTTTGCCGATCTAACGGAAGCGCGTAGAAACATTTTGACCCGTCCAATTTACTGAACACAGTCATGCCTGCGAGCTTTGGTGAAATGCCATCTAAATTAGGTTGCATGTACAGCTCACCCTTGGCCGATTCGTTCAACCTTTTGTAATCAACGCATATCCTAACGCTGCCGTCAGGTCGCACTCCAGTCTGTAGGTTCCAAAAGTTTCTCGATAATTCCATCGCATAGCATCTGCTCCAATTCCTGTTCTACCTTCGGCAGAACGGAAAAGGGATGCGGCGCGCTGTTGTGACACTATACGGAACAGCATCATCTCTGAGTTCACTTTTAACTGGGTCACAATTGATTAGACATGTTTTGCCAAAAACACGCTCAGGAATTTCATCAATTCTGCGTACTAATTTTATTGCAGATGAGGCTCCTCTGCTCGATAAATGACATTGACCATTGCCTTTGACAAAGAAATTTCTGATTATTTCTGTATGTTTCTGAAACAACTTACGTTTCTCCCAGGACTTGTCAAGACGGACAAAATTCTATTCAAAGGTGGAATTTGCTTCAAGTGTTTGTAGCAGCCTTCAGATATGATTGTTACATCTGCCCCCGTGTAAATCTTAAAATAAACTGTAGACTTACATATTGACAGATTTACAATTCAAGGACTTTCACTATTTTTGTCACAATCAACTGTATACCACATTTACCTCCAGAACTATTACTCGTAACGGTATCAACGGTTTGAGAAATTTCGTGCACTTGCTTGATTTTGGAACATGCAGCAAAACGATTTAATTTATGACACTTTTTAGTTCTTACACTCTTGACCCATGGCAAGACACTGTTTCTATGGTTCATGGCGTCTGTTGCATCTCGAGCACTTCTGTTGGGGCTGATTCCTATGTCTCTGTTGTTTCTTCGGTCCCGGCTTGATTTGGAAATGATACGTCTGTCTAGGTCTCACCGTTGCTCCCCGTTCTTCGCTGACAGATGTGTTTTCAGACTTGTCTCGAATCTGAGACTTGACGAGTTCTGACAATCGAGCAATAGTCGTGGCATTCTCGAGGGTAAGGTTGTCTTTGAGCTGCATTTTTTTTTCAGAAAGGTCTATGTCTAAGATTACTATCACGATGGCATATCTTAGTCTCTCATTTCTTTTAAGTTCAGAAGCCACAGTTTTCTGAAATTTAGTACAGACTTCTTATAACCTGTTCAGCAGTTTCATTCACGTTTTGTTTCCTCTGATTAAATTGCTCTCTTTCATGAATAATGTTCCTTTTAGGTACGAAATGTTCGTCGAACCTTTCAATTACTAATTCAAAGTTCTTTGGTTGCTCCCCATTCAGTCTGAATGACCTCATGATGTTTTTCGCTTCCATGCCCACTACATATATAAATGAATCTACTTGTAACTCCCCCGATGGGTTAGCCCCTATGTGCTTTTAGCGCCCGGTTACCTTACAAAATCTATCAAGTCAAGACTCTCTCGATTCTTTTGTCAACTTTGATGCAAGTTTGTACCTTAAAAAATCTATTTTTCCATTCTTCCCATTTGTTCTGTGAACAAAAAGTCGAACTCTGCTGGTGGCTGGAGTTTTGATGCCATTTTTTCTTCTTGTTATCCCTTTTGACTAATTGAGCCCCGCCAAGCGAATTTGGGTCTTCGAGCATTCCGTCATGCAAATTTTAACTGCGCATGCCCAGCCATTCAGAGGGGCCAGGGATATGACTTTCTGTCAGAAGGTTTCTCTTGATTCACTGCTTGTATGAGCGAGCAGCGAAGGTTCTGGCGAGACTGCGCGGATGCGCAGGCTCGCCTGAACCTTCGCTGCTCGCATAGGCGATAAGTACCAAAATCGCTTGACGCGGCCCAATTAGTGTTCATTCATTCCATTTGGAAAACTTCAATGGTCATTCGTTCCCTTTGGAAAAGATATCCACTTCTAACGCCATGTTTTATGTTGTTCGACAAGACCGAGTGGGTTACATGATTTTATTGAGGCATTACTGAAACTGATAATATATTTACAAGCATACAATATATTTAACACAAACAATGAGATACGCCTTTGTGGGAGGAGCTCAACCAATGGAACAGTCATACTATTAAACTGTTTCTCCAAACAGGAGGATAGATAGAAAGAAGTCGAACCATGGAGTGACCAGACCACTGGCAAACCGATTCTTGTTTGTTTGTCTGTTTGTTTGTATTGGAGTTTACCGACCCAGTCAACACTATTTAGGTCATTTTTGAGCCGGTCAGATATCTGCCCACACTTTTCCTGAGCAGGCTTATACGTAAGCGGTTAACCAATGCAGTGCACATTCTTTCGCTAGACAACTGCCCTTCTTGCATCAGCGCAAGGGAGAGAATGATCGTAGAACAGATTTCATGATCAATCTCCACGAACGAATGTTGCAGATCCTGGCAGGTATCGAATGCGCATCCTCCTGATCACCAGTCAGAAGCGCATCCGACTGATGCCACCGAGGCCGGCAGCTCTTTTCCAAACAGGTGGTGGCTCAGAAAATCCGTATCTAAATGCTTGAATCTAAAGCTAATGAGCTTCACACAAGGGCTCCGAAGGAACTAGCAAATGACTAGGTCCAGTTTTTTGCACATCTATTCCACAAGCCTCTCGTTTAGGGTGAAATCCAAAAAGAGTAAGACGGTTCGAGGACTCACTGAAACTTCAGAATGATATACATAGATAAGGACGTTGGGCACGGAAATGGGACATGAAATTTCAGTCCGTTAAATGCAGTATTATGCAAATAACTTGAAAAAGAACAAATAAAATTGAGGCTTGATGTTTGTGTTTCTTTCTCTTTGGTGTCTCTGGTTGGAGCAGTGGGTTAATTGTATCCATTCCTGATCATTGCCTTTACTTCTATTTCTTACACCTTAGAGGGAACGGTCCTCGAGAATGTGGATTCCATTAAAATACCTTTGTGTGACAATCTCATACAATTTGAACTGAAATAAACATAATAGCAACATGTGTTCTAAGGCATATAGAACGCTTGGTTTCCTGGGGCAGAATCTTCAACAGTGTCCCCATGATGTAAAAGAGGCAGCATATAAAGGACTTGTTCGCCGAATCTTGGAATATGGTAGTTGCACCAGGGACGACAGTGGAGTGGTCCTTAATGAAGAAATTGAAAAAAGTTCAGAACAGAGCTGCTAGATTTGTAACAAGCAGTTACTGCTTTGAAACTGGGAGTATGACTGGAATCCTAGGAAAATAAAAAAGTGAGTCTCTCATGAAAAAAAGAAGTGACAGTATGCTCACACTTTTATACAAAGGTCTAAAGGGTGTTGCCAGTTTTCTAAAAGATGACTTTATTCTCCCAAGCTAGGCATTGTAGAAATCATCATTCATTGGCGTTTCAGACCCTTACTGCAAGAACTGACATCTTCCCTCGAACCATTAGAGATTGGAATGTTCTCCCGGTTTGATTATTTCGACAGCTGAATGTGCTCCTAGCTTAGTTGACCACTTTGGTGAAAGCTAGGGGCTAACTTCCCATATTACAGATCCTGGTGTATGAATGTCAGTTGACGTGTCACCAGTAACAATTCTGATTCTGATTGGGTTAACTACCATTCATGCTGTCTGCCGTGTAACATTTATGTTGGACCCAATCTTTTTATATCGATGAATGATTTTATGAAATTGGGTACCGAAGTCACTGCAAGTATATATTTTTCCTGATTTTATATACTAAGTCACCATAAAGTTCGGGTTCCAATAGACCTTGTTGCAGAAGAGATTTAAGGACTATGAAAATGTATTCCTGGCGCATGGGCTAAAATTCATGGGTATTTAGCATGTTGACATATTTCTAGAAAAACAACCCATAACGTTCCAAATTAAATGAATAAATATAAAAAAATGCGTATTAAAAAATGTATTTTTGTTGTTGGAAGAAAAAAATAAAGATTCACTTTGTAAGAAAATTGCATTTCAAAATGGTCCATTTTTGAACGTCTGTTTCTCCATTGTCCTTCATTAGAAACATGCAATTTTTACACCAAAATATACTTTAGTCTGTGTACTAGCAAAGACGAGACGTGATTTGTCCAAAAAGTGGCATTATAACATTATATCCATGCCGATATAACACCTATCAACATGCAGAGTTCACTATACATTGTTATCCATGTACACAGTATGACGCACGGATTAAATTTAGCACTGGGGTAAATAAGCGAAGCGATAATAAAAACTCTGTCAAATCGTTATTATGGCTTTTGGACAAAACAAACACTGTTCCCCTCTTGTATCTATTAGATGCATAATAACATTTACCAAATTAACGGAAGAATAAAGGAAAATATGATCTGGGCATAAAAATATTTAGAATAAAATCCGTGTTTATACCCCTGATTTACCTGGAGAATTTACCTACCATGTATACAGTAATGGCTGTCAAAATGACCGTTCGGTAGGTGTTTAAAAGGATGGATATAATATTATTAGGGCAGTTTTTTGGAAATCTACTTCTCGTCTTTGCTAGGACATGGAATATATTTTAGGTTGTTGTAAAAACTGAATGTTTCCGGGAAAGGACAATGGAGAAACCGATGTTAAAAAACTAACTATTTTAAAAGGTAATTTTCTAATATAGTAATTTATTATTTTTTATTCTAACAACAAAAATACACTTTTTAATAAGCATATTTTTATGATTATTCATATAATTTGGAACATTATTGGTTGCTTTTCTAGAAACTTGTTGACATTCTGAACAACCGTAAATTTTAGCTCACGCGTCAGGTGGACATTTGTATATACCTTAACGTCTATGATGTCTATAAAACTTAGAAAATATTTGCGGTTCATTTCGCTATATAGATCAACCCGGTGGCCAACCCGGTAGTTTGCTTGGTGCACACTAATGTCCGCAAATTGACCGGGAAATGTCCGGGAAATGGGGGTAGTGGTGCGTTATCTCTAAAATCTCCACATCGTGTGGTCAGAAATTAATGAAATTAGTATCAAATAAAATTTTAAGCTCCAATCTGAAAGATTATTAAAAATTATTTTTCATTTTTAACATTTTAAGGGTCCATTTCTGAAGTTAATTTGTCCGGAAAATTCCCGGCTTGTGACCTGGATGTTGGGGTAGTAGTGCGTTAATCCTAATATCTCGACTTCGGGTGGTCATAAATTAATAAAAATTAGTATCAAATAAATGTTTTAGCTCCATTCTAAAAGATCATTATAGTTTTTTTCCTTTTTAACATTTTAGGGGTCCGATTTTTAAGTTGATTTGTCCGGGAAATTCCCGGATTGTGTCCTGGATGTTGTGGGTAGTGGCGCCTTATCCCTATTGTCTCCACTTTGGGTCGTCAGAAGTTAATGAAATTAGTATCAAATAATGATAATTATGTATGTCGTGTATTAAGATATATTAAGTGATCATTACTTACGGCTCAAGACCGTCTCATTGGTGGGACATTGGCAAACAGTGTAGATCTTGATCAAAGGTTTAACCTATTTATGCCTAGAGTCCCATTTGTGGGACATTGGCAAACAGTGTAGATCCAGATCAGATATTTAACCCATATATGCCAAGCGTCCCATTTGTGGGACATTGGCAAACAGTGTAGACCCAAATGATCGGACGCTGCAAAACGTGGCGTCTGATCTGGGCCGCAAAAATGCGGTATCTGATCTGAGTCTACACTGTTTGCTTAAACAACGACGAAATTTAACTGCATACATTTCTTGCTGGCGATGAATTAGGTGTACGGAGGTTGAGTGATTTTACGGACCATTATGATCAGACGCTGCAAAACTTGGCGTCTGATCTGGGCAGCAAAATATGGCATCTGATCTGGTTCTACACTGTTTGCTTAAACAACGACTGAATTGAGCCATATCCATTTCTTGCTGGCGATGAATTAGGTGTACGGACTTTGAGCGATTTTACGGGCCATTAATTTTCTAACGAGATTAAACATGTGTTAAGTTAATTGCTTACACTCATAATAAGTTGACGTGGGCTGCATACCTGGATTGAAATAGTAGAAAGTGACTACCACAGAAGTTGTGTCCAGTTGATATATTGAATGAATGCTGTTACTTTGATTGTTTGAATTGAGATTAAACATCACTGTCAACACTATTTTGGTCATTTTGAAGACTTTGCATTCCAATTTTGTAGGACTTAAGGTTTCGAAATCTAGTGCATTTTTCACATTTTCAAAATGGTTACTTTTCTGATAAAATTCGTCATTTTTTTCTTATTTATACTGCAAACATAGGTTGTGGTTGCTCGTTAGAACATCCTCGTTGAGGCGGTTCAAACAAGTAACAACAACCTATGTCTTGCCGTTTTCTTAAAATAAAATGCAGTTTATTATTATTTTACTTATTTCTGCTAAAAAAAAACGATTGGGGGTACTTTCAAGAATAACCTCACCGAGGCTGTTCTGGCGAGAAACAATACTGTACTTTTAAGCAGAGATCTAAAAAATGTGAATTTAGCAACCCTAAAATGAAATTCCGATAAAACAAAAAATCCCATATTTTTTCATATTTCTGCTTTAAACAGATAGTATACGAACTCCATAGAACGACGGGACGGTTTCAACGATTACCAACAACCAATGTTTTTGAGCAGAAATAAGGAACAAATGTATACCCCTGTTTTTGCTCCGGACTCATTTAACACTAGAATAATATTCGACGTGTCAAAAATGAGCATTTAGTCGAATGTTTGGCAAATGGAAAAAATGTCAGCGTTTCCGGAAGAAAAAGATACAGTCCGGCGTTAACTTCATTCCTTCACTTGTAAAATCGTAAAAAGTCCAGTCTGGTGCTTCTGCAAAATGCCTGAGTGTATTGATAATCGTCCGTAAAATCACCCAAAGTCCGTACACCTAATTCATCTCCAGCATTTTGCGGCCCAGCTCAGACGCCACGTTTTGCAGCGTCTGATCATTTGGGTCTATACTGTTTGACAATGTCCCACAAATGGGACGCGAGGCATATATGGGTTAAATATCTGATCTGGATCTACACTGTTTGCCAATGTCCCACAAACCGGGAATTTCCCGGACAAATTAACTTCAGAAATGGACCCTTAAAATGTTAAAAATGAAATATATTTTTTAATAATCTTTTAGAATGGAGCTTAAAATTTTATTTGATACTAATTTTATTAATTTCTGGCCACTCGAAAGGGAGATATTAGGGATAACGCACCACTACCCCAACATCCAGGTCACATTCCGGGAATTTCCCGGACAAATTAACTTCAGAAATGGACCCTTAAAATGTTAAAAACGAAAAATAATTTTTAATAATCTTTTAGAATGGAGCTTAAAATTTTATTTGATACCAATTTTATTAATTTCTGACCACCAGACGTGGAGATATTAGGGATAACGCACCACTACCCCCCCCCCCCCCCCCCCAATTTCCAGGAAAATTCCCGGCATTTCGCCAGTTCTTGTTCTTGTTCTTCTGTCTATTTTCTGCCTTTATAGGCACACCTGGTTTATACCAGTAAAATCTTCAGGAGTAAAAGTTCTTTGTACAGTATAAACTATTTTATGTCACAGTTAAAAGCCTAGTACCATTAAAAGAATAACATTAAAAGTTTCTTCAGCAGCGACTATATACAAAGTTAATCTACCACCATAAAATAGTCAATACACTGGAGCCATTCAATTGTATGTGTTCCCGAGCTAAGTAACTCAGTAATAATAAAATATAAAACTTCCACTATGTGTGGGTGGCTGTGCCCTTTCTTTTTCTGTTACGTTTAGGAACAAGTTCAAGTCTCTTATGTCTGCTTATGTTCAGGCTGTATACGAGTCTTCTGCTATAGAAGCGTAAGCGAATTTCGCCAATAATCGAATTTCGCCAATTGTACATAAGATCTGTATTTTCGTGTGCGTGACGTCACAGGACATTACCAACTCAGGGAATCCTAAGGTCAAATTTACCGCTATCTGTCACTCATGTCAAACTGAGAAGAAATGTCAATCCGAGAGGTAATACATAATTTCCTACCTGTAGCAATGTATTTCCCGCCATTTCGCTATGCCATTTCGTATCTCACATTTTTATTTTATTTCTCACGAGATTTGTAAGCTGCCAAAACAATCACCGGCGTCTGTTTACATTTTGACATTTCTAGTATGGAACTGACATATCCGTATTTTAGTATTGGGGCTCTCAAAGGGGAAATTAATGATTCAACTATTTGGGGGTTCTTATCGATGTTTAATGGAACACTGTAAATTTTCACAAGAGTTTTGAATGTAGGAGTGTATTTAATTATTTGCTCTTGATTGTACCTTTCCACCTTTGATCAAAATAATAAATATGTGTCAAAGTATGTACTTTCTTCTCTTCTTTTACTTTTTTTAAGTTACCTCCTGCATAGGGAACACCTGGTATTGGGGGCTCGAATTTTACTCCAAACTTTTAATGACAACAAAGATGGTGGAATTCCATTGATATATACATGATGATAATTTTTACATAATTTGACAGAAATGAATAGTTATCTTTTACATTCTGTTTGTCTTGCAAACCAAAGTTGCTCATATCACTCATGAAACACATTTCTAGTCTGATAAAGTTGATAGCGGATAATTTTACCCCCTCGGGTGCCCCTTTCATCAGGATTTCAAAAGTTGGCGAAATTCGCTTACTATTTTTCAAGATGGCGGATTTTGAGTGGTCTGAAATAGCAAAGGTTTTGATGATAGACATCGCTATTTTAATGCCGTAAAAGCTTCCCTTGTGTTGGATCAGGTCAGTATTTTTTTTTTATGAAAGGGTTTTCTATCAGATAAATATGGGTTCATGCATGCCGCACCAGTGTTTACGGTTACGTTGGCGAAATTCGATTACCCCAGTATATGGTAATGTAGAGTGTCCACAAGTGCAGACGTACTGTCAGTTCGTTTTACATTACAGTCATGTAACAGTGAGTTGCTGTCTATCAGTAACTGCAATAATGTCTCTTTTGAAGCACTCGGACTTTCTACCAAAAGTTTGTTTTATAGCAAACACACGAAGTGTTTGCTTTACTGTAGGGAGGCTGGAACAAAATACTTAGGCACCCAAATCTCGCCTGGAATCTCGATCAATTTCTCGAGATAATCCGCCATCTTTACAGAGTTCATGAGATTTGTATTCCCATCCAAAATTGCTTCTCAAAACCAAAAAAAGAGTCAAGTGCCATTACAACAGTAACACAAAAAACGTCAAAATAATTTTAAAAAGTTCTTTTCAAAGGCTGTTGCAGCAAACGCTGAAGTTTGACAGCGGGAAAGTTTCGAAAATACGTCACGTATTAGCGGGTAAAACACAGCACCGCGCTTGAACCACCGATTTACCGGAGATTTACCGAAGGATTTACCGGAACTTCTCGGTAGGGTGGAAAGCGCTTCTCGTCTGGACAAGCCATTATAACTTTTTCACAGATTTACTCAGGGGTATACAATAACGTTCTGAGAATAGTAAGAGACATAATGAGCTATCTGGCCACCGGCGGATTTCTATCTTCCCTAGATTTACAAAGTGATGATGAGCCCCAAATCCCATAGCATAGCGCTAGTGCTTCAGAATACTTTAAAGTATCCATGCTGCAAACTAGCTGATTTACCCTGTCTAATTTTCTTCCCATGAAGTGCACACAGGACCAACTTTGGAGCATCATCATATTTAGGGTATGTGCAAAGCGGCGGTGAAGCTCAAACTATTGACAAGGTCATTTTCAGACGTCTCCCCAAGAAAGGGACAAAAGAGATGGAAGTGGTAGTAGAGGAGAAGGGAGGGAGGGACAGGGGAGAAGGGGGAAAATGAATAAAGTGTAGAAACATTAGTAACATTGCCCTTACCTCCACCCTACCTGCTGCAAGGACAGCAAGTCCTACCTGCTGCAAGGACAGCAAGTCCTACCTGCTGCAAGGACAGCAGGCCTTGTCAAAATGTAAGTCAATATCAGTTGGGCTCTCCAGTGATGCAAGCGACACGTCACCTTTGCCTCACAACAGAACAAATAAAAAAATTGAAACACAGTTTTACGTAGGTTAGGGAAGACTTGCACGATCCCTCTTGAAGCCTTTAATGATCCCTGATGTGATAATACTCTGTGGAAGTTTGTCCTAAGTCTGAAGGAGAGCTGACAGATGATGTCGGTCCATATTTCCCAAGGAGTATCCTATACAGTTCGCTACTTTTGGGTCGGAGACCTTGCAAGCATGGATGTCCACTTAGCCCAGAGATATAACACCACAACGTTGACACAAGATGTCATTGCTGGTGAGTTTGTCTGCCAAAGTGGTGTATCACTCGGGAAGTAATGCTGGTTGTCTGGTAGTCACCTCTGACAAACCCAGCTAATCGCCGATGCACCGTCTCCAGCCGCTGGATACAAAATGTGGGTCTCATACTGATTGCAGGATAAGTCTAATCATGATCTTTACCATCATGCTTTAACATCCAAAGAAACGCCTGACAGCTTTTTTTTTTTTTTTTTTGCAGTTACAGTTGCATCAAAATGGGTTTCCCATGACATGTTTCTGAAATAAAGGATACCCAGGTACTTTCAAGTCTTTTAGACTGACAGTTCATGGCAATGTGTTCCATTTTATTTCCCTGACTGTCGCACATTTGGTTGGGTTGAAAAGACTTTTGCAAGTCTGTATTCTATTATGGGCATTGCTGTAGTCATTCAACTTCCCTGTGAAATGCTGCAGTATGAGTCATGCTTGAGAGCTGGTGATATAAAAGGCTGTCATTAGCAAGGATCCAGAGCTGACTTTCTGTGGCAGGTAATTTATGCATGGGCAGAATAATAGATGTCTGAGCATTGCACCTTGAGGGACACCGGATACAGCTGGGGCAATAGTGCAAACTGGCCTTGACCAGGTCTGGTTAGCCCCTGCTGGTCAGGAAGCTCTGGATACACTGTTAGAGGTTGCATGCTGGTATATCTGAGCTTGACAGTGCTCAAGCCATTCCATGTGGAACTTTGTCCAGAGCTGCGGTGTCTATCTGTTGACCTTCATCTATTCCTGCTGCAATGTCTTGCCTGGACTTTGGTCAAAGTAAGCTGGCTTTCACACGACTGCCTCTTTCGAAATCTGTTCGTTTGGTCTGCCAACAAGATGCAAATGATCTCAGTTGGGGAACGCATAGAAAGTACAGTATGCCAAAATAGTGAAAATACCATAGGAGAAGGTATCAATGACTCCCCTTATTTTGCTTAGGAGAAGATATAAGAAATGTTAAGTACGCCCCGCGTGTACATACACTCGAGATTTGCAGGACGAACGCCTGGGCGATAATCATGAAATTACGATAAGGATCTTTAACCTGCATTGGGGAGGATTCTCCCTGCACAGGTGGCCTCCAGTTAAGGTCCCGATCCGAAGGACGGTGCACTTTGTGGCATTCATCCCTACAATTGATGCAAATGGAACATATTTAGGCACCAAATTTTATTGTCACTGCTGTGAATCGAACCAGAGACCTCTCAGAATCAGAATTGTTACTGGTGACACGTCAAATGACATTCATACACCAGGACCTGTGATTTGGGAAGTTAGTCCCTAGCTCTAACCAAAGCGGTAAATTTACCTACACAATCATCAGCACCTTCAGCTGTCGAAATAATCGAATCGGGAAGGGCATTCCAATCTCTAATGGTTCTGGGGAAGAACGACTCTTTATAAATGTCAGTTCTTGCGCTAAGGGTCTGAAACGCCAACGAATGGTGATTTCTACAGTGTCTAGCTGGGGGAACAAGGTCATCTGTTGGAATGCTGGCAGCACCCTTTAGACCTTTGTATAAAAGGATTAGCCTACTGTCTTTTCTCCTTTTCTTGAGAGACTTCCATTTTAATTTTCCAAGTATTCCAGTCATGCTCCCAGTTTCAAACCTCTAGAATCAGAGGAAAGTGCACTAACCACTGAGCTACCAATCTAGCATGTTTTATGTTCTACACCACTATTAACTGAAGTGTTGTACAAATGAGTGTGTTTGCTCGAAAGGCAGTGCCTTTATTTCATATTACACATAGGAAGTCATCTAATATGGGTTTTCTGGTATCATCTAGGGTTTTACAGTCGATCGATAAGAAAATGCTGTAGTGTTTCATCACCGTTGTTACACAATGGACAGTTAGTCCCGCACTGCATGACTTAATCAAAGATTGTAGGTCATGAAACCACTAAACACGCCATTCGTTAAGAATACTGCGAAGGCAGCCGAGTATCCCAAATGATAGTATATTCCGCTATCGACGTATCTGTTTTATTTTTAGAAACAATTAATCAACTGGCATTTTAACTTGAGCCTGCAAAATTATATAAAGCATGTAGGACTATCTGTGCCGTTTACTTTCTTAAAATTGGGCAGTAAAAACATAATTGATAAATACAGAAAAAGAGGCAAAATTATATGCAGTTATTAAACACGTGTCTGATTAGTGTCTTCACTGTTTGCTTCCCAGCAGGCACGAATCACTAGGGCTTCGTCAAATCAACGTCGATGCATGACTTTACCCCCGATGTAGATATGACGTTGCATAAACGTCAAGATATAGTACCGACGTTGATGTCACGTTACTGAAATGTTACGACGTATGGCATATCAAAACAACAGCATGAAAACACCTGTCAAACATAAATTTTACTGTCTAATACTAACAAGTAACCAATAATGCAATTTTCTTGGAATACGGTAAGACAAACAGCTATGGCCATAAATAAAGATAAGAACCATACAATTATATCAGTCTTAGTCTGAGGATGCAAATCACAACAATCGTCGTCTGCTTTGTTGTCTGTTGGTTACTTGTAAACATTGTGGAGTCAGATCAGACTGTTACTCAAGGAGCAGATGGCAGTCTAGTCAGGGACCACATTGTTTACCTGTATGCTTAAACTGCATAAGGAAGTAGCAGACGACATAAACAGACGACAGTTTTAGGGTTAAGAATAAATATTTTGCAACTGGGGTCATGTTTACTCGTCCTAATGACACGTTCTTAGACAATCCTTCACCAGGTAATAAGATAGAGAAACAGGGTCGTACTCGGATGAGCAATAGCAGTTAAGCTATCAAAGTTCACATTTTGTTTTCATAGATACTTTATTTACACATGGTTTAAAAAACAGCTCAGAATATAAGTATTCATACCCTGAAAACATGAGTTGTTCTTCAGTATTAGCATCTGGCATAAGGTAGGTTTTCAGTAGCACAGCTACGTGTGTAGAATCTATATTGCTACAGAGGATTTCGTTTTTAAATAAGCTGCGCAACTTATATGCGCAAAAAAATCCGGCCAATTGGCTGTGATAGATTTACTAGGAGCCTAACCTCAAAGCTCGCTTAACACAGCGAGCGAGGGGAGGTAACTACCAGACTAAACGGACAGTTTGCTGCACAATCTCGGTAACTCGTTGCACCTAACACCGTCACAGTAAAACAAGTACGACAATCTTCTGTCAGACGGAAAAGTAGGAAAAAATTTCCTTATATCAATTGAGGCGAAAAATGGCGATTCTAACGAGAACGCTAAACCAACATGTTGGAGCAGAAATAAGATACTGTATACTGCTGTAAACCACACATTTTACCCATACAAGGTAGGATCTTGGGTCCCACAAGGCTCTGTACTTGGACCGGTCATTATGAATAGGTATCCCGGTTGCCTACTCTATCGCGGTACTAACAGTTAATCGCCAGTAATTAAATAAACACATCAACTTATCTTATATGTGCCTGTTTGTGTGTTATAAGTAACCCTACTTCGATATTGTAAAAGGGGTAGAAAGGTTCCGGGTCATTTCGGCCCATAACAAAATCGGCCCATGTCAAAATCGGCCCATGACAAAATCGGCCCATAGCAATTTCGGCCCATAAATGATTAAAAGGCTGTAATAGGGGTGAATTCCAGCCAAAATTAAAAAAATGAAAGATATAGTTAATTTATGATAAAATACATTTATATACAATTTATTTTACCGCTTTTCACCGCTAGGCATCTTTATCATTATTTTCAATAATTACCTCCCTCAGATGTGAGTCTTCTCGCAATGCAAACTTTGAAATGGAAGATTGCATTGCGAGAAGACTCACATCTGAGGGAGGTAATTATTGAAAATAATAAATACATTTTTTAATAAAAAAACACACCCTCTTTTATATTTTTTTTTATTTCTTAACTTTGAAATGGAAGATAAGAAATAAAAAAAAATATAAAAGAGGGTGTGTTTTTTTATTAAAAAATGTATATTTATGAACTCTGAAATACCAGTTCTGGTGTCATTGCTTATTTGTTTATATTGATGACACATGTCGGTATGTAGAAATGAAAATCACTACCTTAACCTCCCTACTGTCGGTACGGTAGTGAATTGAAAAGATCTTCGCAATGTAGCAGTGCATACGTGATTCACGTATCTACCTGTTGTGACGATCAGTGGTATTTTCCTATGGGAACAATGTCATAGAAAATTAAACTGATATATTTTCATCACGATCAAACCATTTCAAACTCCAGATTTTATCTTAAAGAGTATTAAAACCGTTCTGAAATGTATATACACTACTTTCACTTTGTTGTTGACGCCATACTTGTTGCTGGGTTCCGAATTTTTGCTGGTTTCCGACACTAAATTTAAAGCGCAACACGAACGGCCGAGAAATCTATACATCGCAGGATAAGCGTTTCCTCTCCTCTTCATCTCTTCTCTCCTCTTAATTATTAATCTTTCAACGTTTAATTTAGGATTCAAGCAGTTTCAAAGAAGATAGTATTCCAAATACTTCCCCGCTGGTACTAAATAACTCCGGCATTTCATGGCACCTTTATTTCTTTCTCTTTTTTCGAATTTCGCCTTAACAGACGGTGTATATTAGCAGACACATCAGATTTGCAGTGCTGATTGCTTTTTTCCGGGGGGGGGGGGGGGGGGGGGGGGGTCACGTGTACCCTTGTGGATCATTTTGTGTCGTCTTCCAGAGAACGGGAGGAAGAGATAGTATCGGGGCAGATGAGAAAAGAGGAAAATAGTTTTGCAGTATGAAAGACTACGAAGAACGGAGCACTGTATGAGATTCATCTCTGCAAATGATGCCAATGTGATTGGACCGGGGTTCTGACAACAAAATTATCACCACCACCGGGGATCGAATTGGGGACTTCTAAAATCAGAGGCAAGTGCCCTCACGACTGAGCTATCACGCTCCACATTCATCCATAGATAAAGATAAAGATAAAAGAAAAGAAGCTTTATTTAACGTCGCATATTCGAAACAAATAACATAAGCTCTGTAGAGCTTTTATTGCGACAAACAAAGTATCCTCTAACAAATACTTACCTGCCTTCATTTATCTTCCTAGGACTACCCCTGATACTGCGAGCGTCAGCCAAGGGAGCTCCTAGTACCATTTTTCACGCCTTTGGTATGGCGCGGCCGGGGATCGAACCCGCGACCTCCCATTCCCGAAGCGGACGCTCTACCACTGAGCTATCGGGGCCATAGAAGGATTTTAAGAGTGAATATAATTGTTGTAACTATGTAATGAGTTAAATTTCTATTTACTTGTAATATATTCAATGGCTATGCCATACATGTATGGAAAACACCATCTTTCTTGGGCCCTGCTTATTCCTGGCATACATAAACGATCTACCTGACTCTCTAAAAAGTAGAGCTCGCCTATTTGCTGACCACACAATTGCCTATCTCACTATCAACTCACCGTCAGATGCTGAAATTTTGCAAACCATCTCCATAAACTTGACAACTTCGAAAAATCGTGGGGGGCTTTGGTGCAGAGGTAGCGCATCGGATTTGTGAGCGAGAGGTTGCGGGTTCGATCCTCGCGCTGACCAAAGTATTGTGCCCTTGAGCAAGGCACATTGCTTAAAAAAGTTCTATTGCCATATAAACTGCACAATGAAGAACTAAAAACGACAGAAAACGCTAAATATTTAGGCATCACAATTAGTCAAGATTTGAGCTGGAAGACACACAACAAAAACATCTCATCAGAGGCAAACAACACATTAAAGTTTATCAAACGTAATTTTAAGACTCAGAATCAAAAAGTAAAAGAAACTGCTTACAATGCATATGTAAGGCCCCAGCTTGAATACTGCTCCTCTGTATGACACCCCTGGCAGAAGACACAATCATATAAGATTGAATGAGTGCAGATGGCAGCAGCCAGATACGTAGTAAACGACTATGACTTAACTAGCAGTGTTACCATTTTCTGAAAACCCTTTACTCGCAAACTCTGGAACAGCGCTGAATCCAAAACTCTGTTATCATGCTTTTCAAAGTCAACCATAATATAGGTGTTGTCGACCATCATTATTTAACTGAAACCAGAAATTTTAATTTCCTAGTACCCTATTCCAGGACACAGTTCAACTTATACTCTTACTTTCCGAGAACAATAAGATACTACAATTCACTCCCCTGTGGTGTCAAAGCCAGCTCCAGCCTAGATCAGTTTACTGCTGAGCTGACAACCATTCACTTCTAGTTCTTATCCCGTTTCAATTTGGACACATTTATTCTAGACTTCAAAAAGTCTTCACACTCCCTCATGAAGCAGAATCGGATTTGTTGCTCGTGACAAGTCAAATGACATTCATACACCAGGAGCTGTGACATGGGAAGTTAGTCCCTAGCTCTCACCAAATAGGTAAAGTTAGCTACACTATCCTCTGCGCTCTCAGCCGAGGAAATAATAGAACATTGTAGGGCATTCCAATCTCTAATGGTCCTAGGGAAGAAAGATTCTTGTAAATGTCAGTTCTTGCAGTAGAGGTATGAAAAGTCAACGAATGATGGTTTCGACAGCCCTTAGCTGGGGGAACAAGGACAGCTGTTGTAACGCTGGCAGCACTTTTAGACCTTTGTGTAATAGTATGTTGCCTACTGTTTCTTTTCTTGATTTACCCAGTGTTCCAGTCATACTCTCAGTTTCAAAGCAGTAACCGTTTGTTACAAATCTAGCAGCTCTATTCTGAACATTTTTTTTTTCATTTCTTCATTAAGGACCGCTCTATGTGGCCCCCAGGTACAGCTACCATATTCCAGGACTGGTGGACAAGTCATTTACAAGCTGCCTCTTTTACATTCTGAAAACACCGATGGAAATTTCGCCGCAGGAAATCAAGCGTTATTTTTGCCTTAGTACACATGTTGTTAATATGTATATTCCATCATAAATCGTGCGTGATTGTCACATCAAGATATTTAATAGAATCTACATTCTCGAGGGGGCGTTCCCTCTAAGCATCGGCTTTATTGGTTCTTCCTTTGTTATCAGCATAATATTGCATTTAACGGGCAGAGATTTCATTCCCATCTTCGCGCCTACCAGCCTGGTCTATCGATACCATTCTCAAGTCTCAGGGAGTCCTTTGTATCTCTAATTTTCCGGTAGCATATACGGCAGTCTGCGAACAGTCTTATGGCCGAAACTCACTAGTCTGGCCCAGAAAACATGTACACTCCATATTTTCCAGTTCTGTGGTGTATTCCTTGCTTCAAAAGGATAATCCTTTCTAGAACAAATTTATTTCTGAGTCAATGCCAGTGGAAATATCATGGATATACAGGGAGAAAAAAGTGGACAAAGAACAGTCCCTTGTGGGACCCAAGACAAAATGAGCCCACTCCCAAGATTCACCACTAACAACAACTCGCTGTTTTCTGTAGCAAAGAAAGAAATCTATCCATTTGAGGCCTTACCCCCAATGTCATAACTAAATAATTTGGATCCATGACCTTCAGCAGGGGGTGTAAAAAGCTTTCTTGCAGTCCAGAAAAAAATGTGCCCCCCCCCCCCCCCCACCTTTGTCACAAGATTTTTTCCCCGTCATTGATAATCCTGCTCATGTGTACCTTTTCCTAAATGCTCTCTTTACTGCGGTTGAGAAAACAGCGAGTTTTTGTTAATGGTTAATGGAGTGAGTTCCAGTTTAGTCTGGTGTCCCATTAGGGGCTGTTTTTGGTCCATAATTGTTTTCCTTGTATATTAATGACATTTCCAGTGACATTCAAACCAGAAGTAAGACTGTTCGCATTTATTGTAATTGCTAACGAGAAATTAGAGATGCAGTTGACTCACTTCTCTTAAGAAATATATAGATATATTAGGATGCTCAGCAAGTAAATAAGGTATAAGATTCAGCCCGTAACATGCAACATATGCAGATAACCAAGAACAAGACCGATATGGAGCGATCCTCGAAATGTGAATTCCGTCAAATACTTTGGCATGACAAACATACATAACTTGAGACAGAATGCACATATAAGCAACGTGTACATTGGCTACTAGAACATTTCGTTTCTTGCGACTTTATCAGTGGATTTAGAATGTAAAAGAGGCAGCATATAAAGGATTTGTTTGCCCAGTCTTGGGTTATGGTAGTTGTGTTAGGGACCCCACAGATTGGTTCTTCAAAACGAAATCGTAAAAAAAATCAGCATACAGCTGCTAGATTCCTTACTCGCAATTACCGCTCTTTATAACTTCGAGTATGACTGAAATACTACAAAAATGAAGATTGGAATCTTTTATGAAAAGGAGAAGAGGCAGCAGGCTTATAATTTTAACACAGGTCTAAAGGGTGCAGCCACCATTGTTTTGTTCGTAACTGATTACAATATTCCCCAACATAGGCGTTGTAGAAATAATCTCTTATTTTTATTTCTTACCCCTACTGCAAGAACTGACATTTACATAGGATCCTTCTTCCCTCGATCCATTAGAGATTGGAGTATACTTCCAAATTCAATAATTTCCTGAACTGAAGGTGTAGAAGATATTGTAGCTAGGTTAACCTCTTTGGTGAGGGCTAAGGACTGTACGTAATTTTACATATCTCCTGTCCTGATGAATGAATGTCATTTGACGTGTAGCCAGTAATATATAATGATTCTGAATACAAATATCGCACGGCAGATAGTAGATAACACCACGATACCCAAATATACTAAATATACTGGCGGTGATATATATCTAGCGGAAATAGCAGCAACCATGCAGGAATATTTTTCTTACATAATTTGTTGGCAAGTTCACATAGATATTTATTTCATAGTAACTGACACCTCATTTTCAAAATTAGTTGCTTTTGAATGCACTCCTTGAAGATACTTGGAGAATCTGGAAAAATACTTTATTAAATTCATTAAAAATTACATTTAAAAGATGGACTTGTTCTGATAACTTATTTAAAATTCTGCCCATATCTCACCATTATAAAGGGTAATAGAAAAAGTAGAAGTAAAACAAAGATCAGGAATTGATACAATTAACTTACTCCATCCATAAAAGACACCAAAGGGAAAGAAATACAAACATTAAGCGACCAGACCATAATGGAAACCTAAACAAAGGAAGGCCATATGGACAGTTACTTTCCCACAAAATGGCCATATGGCCATCCAAAATTAAAAGACACAAGTGATACACACAGTAAGTAACAAACAACAACATAAATAAATCGCCACAGAAGAGCCGCCTTGGAACGGCCAGTGGAAGATTTCCACTGGGGGGCTTAAATCGATTTTACGTGGCCACAATCCTCGCCCTTACTTCCGTCGCGATTTAGACAAATAATTTGTTCAGTCCGCATGAAGGCCTCCTAACTCATCAGTGCAACATCTCCGTGAACACAGAAATCAAAGAACCACAGAGGTGAGACAACGGTGAGGACTCGACAGCAAGAAACCACTGAAATGCTGGAGCAAAAGAAAACCAACAGTTAGACTCCGATGAGCCCGACCAGAGACAGAGCATCAGGCACCAACCAACATTATCTCTTTAATTTTCAATAAGCCTTTACGTTGGAGCCGTCATAGAATCTGAGGCCTGACCCACCGGCGTGCAATTAAAGAGGGAAGCAAAGTTGCAAACCGTGATTGGGTTAACTACCATGCATGCAGTCTGTCGTATAATATCCATGTTGTACCCAATCTTTTTATATCGAAGAATGATTTTACGAAATTGGGTGCTGAAGTCATTGCGGTTATATATTTTTCTGAATTTATATACTAAGTCACCATAAAATTCGGGTTCCGATAGACCTTGTTGCAGAAGAGATTTAAGTCCAATATTGAATTTTGAAATTAAATCAGAATGGCGTCTATAAAATTTTGAAAAGGCTTTGCGTAGTTTATGGTACCGATAACCCTGATTAAGAAGTTTAGACGTTAATAATTTATTACGAGTGTTGAAGTCAGTTACATGACTACACACTCTAGCAAATCGAATTAATTGCGAAATATAAACGCCATAGGATGGCGCAAGAGGAACATCACCATCCAAAAAAGGAAAATTTACAATCTCAAAATCCAAGTCATCGCGTTTATCATAAATTTTGTAAGTGAATAAAAAATATGAAGAACTGCAGATGTTTTGATAGTACTATCAAAATCACTTTGTTTTATTGAAAATAATGCTCTGTTTGCTTATAAGCTTACAATATTTTCAGCTACCAGATATTGGCCATTTGCGAATTCAATCACTCTCAAATATGTGTACTGGTCCATACATTCCAAACGTGTTTGTTTATTTGAAATCGTTGTCAACATTAATCACAAGACACCAGTTACCTTGACTAAATTAAGTGTTTTGTTATTCAGTTTCTGCTGTAGTTGACAATAATAAGAAATGATTAAACCAACAGAATAATGAAAATGACTACTTTTAGCTCCATGTAATTTTGGAACATTGTTTATACCTATAAGTATTCCCTGTATTGTACATAGCATACCCAGTATTACTTCTGCTGGCCATGTCATGGTATTTTACATTTGACTCTCGAATGGAAATTCTCATAAATAGATTATATAACCTCTGATCCCTATTCTCTGTATTTTCATGCAATACTGTATCTATTATATATAAAAACCGTAGAGTGTACAAGCTCATGGCCAAAGGAGGATTTGTGAACACATTTATTCTGGATATATCCACTCATGACTACATAAAAGTGAATTATTTTCTTATAGGCAGCCTCTCAAAATGGCTAGATTCCATTCTTTGTTACAAAAAACGAGTTGTGGTTAACGGTGAAACTTCAGGATAGTCTTCAGTTTTGTCTGGTGTCACGCAAGGGACAGTTCTTGGTCCATTGTTGTTCTCTTTGTATACTGATGATATTGTATATCTATCTATCTATCTATCTATCTATCTATCTATCTATCTATCTATCTATCTATCTATCTAGAGAGGCGGAACTTCAGGGGGGATATAGATAGATTAGAGTATTGGGAAAGAACATGGGGTATGATATATCTGTTTGTATGATGCAATATATTATGCAGAAATGTGATAGAGCTGTTGATCGGAACAATCGCCTGTATTATGCAGAAATGAGATAGAGCTGTTGATCGGAACAATCGCCTGTGTCATGATAGTTGCTTGAACATAATTTGTTGCTCAAATATTATTGCTCACTTGCTTAGCACCATCTTTTGTCAGACACGCATAATGCATTTAGGAAAATGCACATTTGTGAAACTCAGCTGATCACGGTTATAAATGACTTGGTAAAAAATCTTAGGTAAAGGACGACAGATGGATACATTTATTCCAGGTGTCGGAAGGGCCTTTGACAACGTCTCTCATGAACTGCTTAAAAGTAAATTATTTTGTTATGACATTGGCGGGAAGACACAAATGTATAGATTCCTTTCTGTGCTACATCAAAAAACGAGTTGTTGTTAAGTGTGAAACCACAGGGTGGACTCATGTTTTGTCTGGTGTCCCACAAGGATTCGTTCTTGGTCATATGTTGTTCTCTTTGAACAGTTATGACATTTCCAATGAAAACGACTCCGAAATAAGACTGTTCGCAGATGGCTGTGTTTGCGATCATGAAATTAGAAAGACCATGACTAATTGAAACCTCGGAGGGATATAGATAAATTTGGGTGTTGGGCAAGAGAATGGGGTTTGAGATATCACTTTGTTACGCAAATATTATGCAGATAACTGGGTAAAGAACAAAAGAAAACCTCAGGAAACCAAGCGTTCTATTTGCCTTAGTACACATGTTGCTAATATGAGTATTCCATCTCAAGTTGTGTGAGATTGTCACTCCAAGGTATTTAATGGAGTCCACATTCTCGAGGACCGTTCCCTCTAAGGTGTAAGAAGCCTCAACTTTATTAGATCTCTTCCTTATTATCCGCATAATATTGCATTTAACTGGCTGAAATTTCATGCCCCATTTTCGGGCCCAACATCCTAATCTGTCTATGTCAGCCTGAAGTTTCAATGAGTCATCTGTATCTCTAATTTCCCGGTAACATACACAGTCATCTGCGAACAGTCTTATTTCTGAGTCAATGTCCGTGAAAATATCATTGATGTACAGGGAGAACAAAAGTGGACCAAGAACGGTCCCTTGCGGGACTCCAAACAAAACTGGAGCCCACTCTAAAGATTCACCATTAACAACAACACGCTGTTTTCTGTAGCAAAGAAAGGAATTTATCCATTTGAGGGTCTTTCCCACAATTCCATAACCAAATAACTTAGATTTAAGTAGTTCATGAGGAGGGGTGTCAAAAGCCTTCTCGAAGTCCAGAATAAATGTGTCCACCTGTCTCCCTTTGTCCAAGATTTTTGCCCAGTCATTAATGACTGTGCTTATCTGAGTTTCACAACTATGAAAGACAAATGCTACGAAGGTGGAACAGGTGCAGAGACGTGCTGTCAGATGGGTCAAGCATGATTACTCCCCTCTCTCGAGTGTGACAGCCCTGCAGAAGGACCTGGGATGGAGATCTCTTGCACATCGCAGATATGACGCAAGACTCATCATGTTCTATAAAATAGTACACAACATAGTTGCAATTTAACTCCCATACTACATACAAACACCAACACGCTTCACACGACATATGCACCCAATATCCTTTAGGCAACTTCAGGTTAATTCTGATTACCTAAAGTTCTCTTTCTATCCCCTCCCCCACCTCAGGAACCGGTTATCTGCTCACATCGCTACCCTTCCTGACTTAGATCAGTTAAGAGAGCAGTGACCGGTATTCAGTCCTAGGCTGACAATCTTTGTTTTAACCCATCTTTTACTCTGCTCTCACCTACTAACATTTTAACCATAAATCTTTATCCTTTTTTCACCCACCTGACACCCTGTGCCAGGTCTCTTAGTCTTCTCACTTTGGTCTTTACTAATTCCAACGCGCACCTACTGCCAATAACACTCGAGAGGGGGGTCGGCAGTATTCAAGAGAAAGAGATAGATAGAAAGAAAGAAGTATAGATCATTTTGAGGGTACGTTCTCGGTACTGGTACCGGGTTCGGGGGAACAAGACAATCCATCGACAAGACAACTCATCGACACGGTTTTTGGAGACAATTCATCGACACTTTTTGGAGACAACTCATCGACACATTATTATGTTGAAATTATACACACGCTGATGAAATGAAGACAATGTTTTGAAAATAAAATGATCTGTTGTCACGTTTATGATCAAAATAACGAATTTAGAATATATTACTTCAATACTTGCTAATACTTTGGCTATCTATCTATCTATCTTCTTATACTGAGTCGGTCATATTTGGCCATTACCTCAGTTGGGTGGGTGGCTAAATTTAGAATTTAGCACACAAAAAAAACATCTCTGGATGAGTCCTTAAAACTATTTACAATCCAAACACAGAGGTATCCTAAAACGCATACCTCTGAGTCTCAATTGCTTATTGATGACAATTAAGAGACCATTTTAACCGCATAGGATGGCTGGCGTAAAAAAACTTACGCATTCTATTTTAAAAACATGATATAAAAGAAAATGTATTGGGAACTTGGTCAAATATTATTGAAAACTTTCATAATTAAAAATAAAAAAGATGGAAAGTGAAGCTGGATATTCGTTCATGGGAGTTATATGTATGTTTTCATTTTTTCCCTAAATTTTTGTTGTTCGAATTTTGATAATAAAATGAAATTTGACTGTAAATCACAATGAGCTTGTATGCGCGCATCAATTGATACCTACTTGTTCAAATACAATTGCATTTTGTTTCAGAGGGAACTTCTGTTTTTCTTATTTCTGCTCAAAACATAAAAAAATGGTTTCTCTGAATCCTAAATAAATGCATTTTAAAAAAGGTTTACTAGCACTGAACTGATTTGGTTCTTGATGGGTTTTCTCGCAGATAAAAATAAAATAGATTAGTCGCAAGTTACGGCCTTTTTTTTTTTTTTTCTTTTTTTTTTTTTTTTTTTTTGCTTATTTGACCAAGTTCCCTATACATTTTCTTTTATATCATGTTTTTATAATAGAAAGCGTAAGTTTATTTACGCCAGCCATCCCATGCGGTTAAAATGGTCTCTTAATTGTCATTAATAAGCCAAAATATTGAATTAATATATTATAAATTCGTTATTTTTATCATAAACGTGATAATAGATCATTTTATTTTCAAAACAGTGTCATCATTTCATCAGCTTGGGTATAATTTCAACATAATAATGTGTCGATGAGTTGTCTCCAAAAAGTGTCGATGAGTTGTCTTCAGTTGTGTCGATGAATCGTCTCCAAAAATCGTGTCGATGAGTTGTCTTGTCGATGAATTGTCTCGATTCCGGGTTCGGTACTGGTACCGCATTTTATAATGAACACATTTGTGTCATTCGTGGCATCTGTTTATCATGTCAATATGGCTGTCAATGGTCAGTTTATGATTCCAAAACACAGAAATCTATGAAACTACGTTGATAGTTGTGACAATCTGTCGAAATTTGTGCCAGCGAATAGTACTAAGGTAACACTTAAGGCAGATCGCTATAACTTTAAAAGAAATGTCAGAAAAATTTTGCTACACTGTCGTAGAATGAAACCCTTCGTTACGTCAAATGGCCAATTTATTGGGGAACCATTTGCGTAACGACATCGTTTCTAGTCGGTATGCAAAATGATTAATAATCACTTTAGGTTGTTGCCTTTATCGACACGTGCCTTAAAGCAACAAACAAACGATTATCACTTTACTCAAACCTCAGTCATTATTGTGGCACGTGCCAATCATCCATAAGTCTATGTCTCCTAGTGTGTGTCTTTAATTCTTTCTTTGTTTCTTGCTTTCGGTTTCGTTTTATGAATGTTATTGGACAAGGGCTATATGTGGGCCTAGCACCGGGGCCCAACGAAAGACACATCAGCCTGTGCATCCGCGCAGTCTGATTTGTGTGTAACTATAAATCATAAAGTAGGCAAAGCTACCTCATGCCTCCAGCGATCATGACCATACTGTGCGGCTGAGCAAGTCGATCTGTGTATGCTGGGCTCGTGAAGTAGCAAAAGTGGGACCTAGCAAATGTTAATGCACGAAAACCTATGCATGATTCTTGTAATAAAATTGAAGATTTTCTGCTAAAAGCTAATCAATGCGCCTCTTATTCATAGCATATTCCATTACGTAAATGGAAGTAATGAAAAGCAGAAATAAGAAATACAATGTACAACGAAACCCTTAACAATTTCATAAGCCAAATGTGACTGTGAACAACGCTTGATGTCAGTTTTCTAACCATTGCCTGCAGTGAAAACAATCAAATATCATATACCCTTAAGCATTTTCAGAACATTCTTAAGAGTGCATTTTCTATCTACTTCTTAACCTCCTAGGAGAACTTTCAGAAGGGATTCCAGTATACCAAGTACTGAAGGGGGTTAGTTGAAATGAAAGATAAGTATAGCAGGTGAAATTAGTTTGTACAGTGCTAGGCGAGTGTTAGTATAGTTAAAAGTAAAACAAACAGAGGCCAGTGACTTGGGGGACACATGCCAAACCCGGCACACAGCATCACTAAAACTGTGCCAGGGTGGGGAGCAAGACTATTTGGCGCGCGGTAGAGCATTCCAACTCGAGCCCGAGATTCTTATGAAAAAAGGTTTTGGGAAAGAATGAAAATTTGTAGTAATTTGTAGGGCTCGTGATGAGTCTGTATGCCAAATGGTGGTTTTGACTAGAGTCCCTCCTGATATGTGGATATGTGGATTTTCTTTCTTATATATCCATTACGAAAACACACCCGTGTGACATAGTGCATTCTTTCATTTTATCCAAAATGACTACTTTTCCTACACAAAAAAGTGATATTTGTTTTATTTATAATCCGAGCATGCGGTGGCGGTTCCATCGAGTACCCACAACATAAGTCTTGGATCAGAGATAAGCATAATAACATATACCCCCTATATAAAGTGGGATTAAGGGCGGTATTATTTTCTCGGACTTGTTAACACAATGTGTTTTTTATCAGAGGAAAGAATATTAATTTCTCAAACTGAACATATTTTCTTTTTATCCCATTTTCGACCTACATGCTACTGATTTAATTGGCCGTGCAAGCAAATCAGTTATATGCAAACATAATAATTATACCATCATTAAAATTGTTGATCGAAATTGCTATGGGCCGATTTTGTATGGGCCGATTTTGTTATGGGCCGATTTTGTCATGGGCCGATTTTGTTATGGGCCGAAATGTCCAGGGACCGGTAGAAATATATTTTAGCGTCAGTCAATTTTAAATTTTCCGGTTGTTGGCAGCCATGTTGTTTAGAGTTACGTCAGAGTGACTTCCTAGTCTATCGCGGCATTCACTTGAATTGAAAGTGTCAAAATATTTGAGGCCGGGTGCATATCCATGTAATATCAGTTATCAGCACTGATTCATAAGAACATATTTAGCACTTGAATTGAATCATTAAACGTTAATTAACCCTTTAAATAATCCAAAAATTCAACTTTAACAGAAATTAACGTATTTGCAATGTGTGGTGTTCTTAGTATGCTATTTACTGGTCACATGACAATCATGGACACCTTTACTCAGTGCCTTCATTCACAGAAAGGATTGTGGAGCAAAACTAAAGGGGTGCCCAATGACCGCATATGTCACACTCTGCCCAGTTCACAATTTTGACCGACTTAAACACTTTCAATTTAGATGCCCCCCATAAGCCGTTCGGGGTTTCATTTCCAATTATAGTCGCTAATTGTCCACGTGACTTTCGGCTCCAGGAAACCGTTTCCATATAAGGTAATAACGTGACTTTACGTGCGCGCGGCATTTGTCAACTTCAGACGACAACAGCCAGAATCGAACCAAAATAATACATTGAAGTTTTAATAAAGTAGAGTGGGATTTATATAGGTAGGGGTATAGAATAGATTCAGTGAAGAAAGTATTACTTGATTTTCTAAATAAATAAACTTTACTCAACAATATACTTGATATTTTGTTCAATTTCTCTCGTGATGTGGAGTTTGATGTTTGCCTCGGAAGGTAATTAATGTAAACAACCAGCAGGGGCCGCTGCTCGCGAGAATAAGAGGAGAACGTGAATACCGCGATAGAGTAGGACCCGCGATAGAGTAGGAAGGAAGTATAGTGGCTAGACGACCGGATCCGGTCTTCTATCTGTCTGTCTGTCTACTGATACTGTGTCGGTCACATTTGACCATTACCGCAGGTGTACATTACATACACTCCAGGTTTGCAGGATGACAGCCTACACAGTAATCATGTAATTACGGTAGGGATCTTTAACCTGCACAGGGGATGGTTCTCCCTGCACAGGGGGCCTCCAGTTAACGTCCCGATCCGAAGGACGGTGCACTTTATGACATTCATCCCTGCAAATGATGCCAATGGAGCGTGTTCGGACACCGAAATTTTATCGCCGCTGCCGGGGATCGAACCCGGGACCTCTAGCATCAGAGGCAAGTGCACTAACCACTGAGCTATCACGCTCCTAGCGGCTAGAAGACCGGGTCCGGTTGTCTAGCCATCCTCCCGTTGCCAGGCTAGAATGCCGGCAATAGAATATTTGATAAGGCCAAAACAAAATATATGTGTGGTTCCGGTTACCCGACCGTGCCTAGCTTTTTCCCGCCGACCCTAATAATTTTTTCTATCATGAATATTCCAAACATTTTATATCTTTCATTTTTTCATGGTCCAAGTATTTAAGTACATATTCATTAAAAAGCGCTACCATTAAAAGACAATCTGGTCGTATTTACGCATGAAAATGATGTGCGTCTGCCAAAAACAACATCAAAAGCATCCGTGTTTGTCTCTAATACATATAACTTGAGCCTAGAATAAAAATGCATATCGTAAACATTGGTATTTAAAAGCTGCTTTTATATCTATTGCCGTGAGCTGTCAGTTAACGGTGAGTGGCCTGTGATAATCAATAATAATTAGCCAATTGCAGTTCAAATGGGTCAGGGATGTGACACTTGGCTACTTCTGAAGAAGCCGATGCTTTGAAGTAACCCATAATTAAAATCCAAAATCTCCAGTACTTAGCACATGCAAGCCAACCAATAGAACCACCACCGGAAAGAAAATAAATAATAATAATAAAAAAACTACTACCAGAGGGTAAAACGTCTGTTGTCTCCTGTGATCTACAGGTATTTTGCACGGACCGGTAAGAGAAACAAAATTAGGAAGCAGTTGGAACCCACAAATTTTGAGTGCAATTTGTTTTCGGAAGCGCAAGATGCATAAAACCTATGTCTCGGACGCATTAAAAAAGACAATGGCGCACAATATTTCTTGCGGTATAATGACGGTATTACCCCTCTCAATAATCGGATTACTTTTGTGACGACAAAAAATTATCCAAAACATCTTTTACCACCTGTAGCGATAATCAGACACGTCTACACGCTTCAACAAACATAAATAATGCCGACAGCTTGTGTCAATCTCTCAAGTATTTTCACTATCTCCATGAACAGAAAGCTAAGCCTTCACAGATGCGCAGGATGATCGTAGTCTTCGCTGGTCACACATGTATAGATTTTGTCGTTCCACGCTTAATTTCCCGCCGTCATTTCTGAACGTGCATTTGTTGCAATCTGAAATTTTCCCACGTTTTTCAACAACACGTCATCGATAGTTTGCACACACGGTCTTCGCATGCAACCTTTGGAAAACATGACAGTAAAACTGTGCGACAGGTGAAGACACAGATCAGCCTGCGCAGTCTTATCAGTCTTTGCTCTTTCTACAATCCTTTTGTAGTATGGCTTCTGGTATATTCAGAGAGCAGCAAACAAAGAACTCAATGTACAGGCTGATCTTTCTTTAAAAGAAAAGTTTTTTCCTGAGTGCTGGATGCAGTTTTACGTGTTGTAAAATATAAGGCCCTTTCTGGGTCTGAAATACGGTAGCTAATGAGAGTATGTCATTTGGTAGTGGCATCAGAAATGCTTACCGAAAAAAAATGCACTGAATGCTTATGCGCACACAGAAAAGACTAAGATCAGCTGGAAGTTCTGCACAGTCTGATCTGAGTTTATTGTTCATAAGGTTTCATTTCTCGGAAAACTTAGACACTGTCGCTGATCAGACTGTCCGCATATGGCATTGTCTTCGCTACACGCACATGATAACCCTGGTCAGGTAACTTTTCACACCTAATCGTTTAATTGGTATCACTTACATACACTCGTTATCAAAACACTATTATGGTTTCTTAAAGTGAGATAATTTGGAACAATAAACAGCGGGATTAGCGGTAAACCGTCAAACGGGCAACAATCTATTGCTAAAAAATGGCTAAAATATCCATTCTTTAAACAGACATGACGTTGTTATTTTTTTTTTTTTTTTTTTTTTTTTTGTCAATTTCAGAGATTTTTGTTCCAAAATGTAAGGCAACATTTGCTCTTAACTGCAAAAAGGGTATGGTGCCAGAAAAAAAGATCTTGGCGCTAGATAAAATGGGTCTAGAGCCACGCCATCATAAAAAGGCTGGGAAAACAAATTAAAATAATAATTTGTGCAGTATGTCTGCATTTTTTGGTTCTTGAAACGAAATCAGCTGCCAGTTTTTAGATTCATGTCAGCGTGTCTAAAAGATTGGCTTACGGGTTGACAATAAAGGTACCATGTTGAGGCACGGAGGATACACCATGATCTGTGGCGGGAAAAGAAGCTAAGAGTACCAAGAGTAAACAGAAAATGGAAAGGAAATTTGTCCCACTGCGTCTTGGAAGTGTGTGTAAGGTTTGTGTGTGTGTGTGTGGGGGGGGGGGGGGTTTAGAAAGAAATTAATCAGCCATACTGTCGCTCAACTTATCTTTTTTAATCGCATATGATCAAAATAAAAATCCAACCTACCGACGCTAATTTGCTTTGAAAAAAAAACATACCTAGGTTAAAGTTGTAGGTCTTATCTAAGAGCCAAAATATTTGAAAAAAGCTGAAAGTTCTGGTGACAGACAGATAAAGCTCTAATGTTTTGGCACCCAGCCAATTTTTCAGTCACTATGGGTGACTGTCAGTCTTTATCCCTGCTCGCCCTTGTACGCACCTAGTTAACTGGGAAATCAGGCTTAACTGGGAATATATCTTTTCCCAGATATTGTGTAGAAATTTTGTCTATGTTTTGTTTGCAATCAAGATCAGGGACTTAACTTTTCAAAATGAAGGATTTTGGACTCCTGTTTTCAGTATCTATCTATCTACCATGTTAAGACCTAAGGACTACAATTTGAAAAGACTATATAAAAGTAAGTTTCTGCTGGTGCTAACTACTGGATGTTTAATTTGCAGCATTCAATATGTTCTATAAAAGGATTATCCTTTGGAAGCAAGGAAAAGACACTTTCTGATCTCGATTTACTCTGTCATTTCATCTGGATATTTTGAAATTTTACATTTATCTTCAATGTATATATGGTACAATAACAGTTACAACACCATTCAAGATAAAGCAACCTTCACTAGAACAGCAAGTCCCAAAGGCTGACCTATTGTAAAAGGCAAACACATACACAGGATGTCCAATCAAAATACTTTGTTCTGACTGAAGAACACCCTTATTTTATAACAATTAGGGTAATATGGATGAAAACTAAGCCTTATTTATTATACTTTTATTTGCATTTCATAAATTGTTTACAATGTTTTGAAGTACAATTATACAACAAATTAGCACGGCCCCCGCCTATCGGGGCTTGAAGGAATAAAGATAAAGAAGCTTTATTTAACGTCGCATATTCGAAACAAATAACATAAGCTCTGTAGAGCTTTTATTGCGACAAACAAAGTATCCTCTAACAAATACTTACCTGCCTTCATATATCTTCCAAGGACTACCCCTGATAATGCGAGCGTCAGCCAAGGGAGCTCCTAGTACCATTTTTCACGCCTTTGGTATGGCGCGGCCGGGGATAAAACCCGGGGCCTCCCATTCCCGAAGCGGACGCTCTACCACTGAGCTATCGGGTCCGGTATTATAAATATATGGGCTGTGTGATGCTTCCATCCAGAGCTAAATCTGACCCGCACATGAGTACTGGTAAACCGCCTAGAGGATCTAAGCCTGCCCAGGCAAAGCGTTATATGTGTCGGACCGTCCATGCTTATAACCCCTATTGGTTTCATTGGCGACAGGGCTTGAGATGTCATTTCATCTTAATGCCAGGTAAAAGTCCCACAAAATAGGAAGCAGCATCTCCAAATGACCTTTTCAGTGTTGACGGGGACGTTTACCCTCAAACCAAACAACAACAAAAGCAAAACAATATAAAAAAAATAAGTGCAATGTGTAACATAGTATAAAAGGTGAGAAAAAAATAAAAATAAAAAATAAAATAATTTTCCTACCTACCTACCCTATTTTTGAAAACCATGTAATAGGAACCACACATATAATTTGTTTTGGCCTAACTATAATCCACAAGGTAGCCTAAACTAAATTAGAAAGGAACATTTACCTGTCATGAATTCTCCGCCACTTTTAAGCTCCGATAGATCACTGTTGATTGTGTTTTACAACAACGCAATCGGCAAGTTAGCAATCTGTCTTCTCCCAGACGTACGTTTGATGTTGTTTGAGACGAATATCAAATACGTGCCGAAAGCTTTGTTGCACCGTTTTGAACTTTCCATCACGTGCTTCTGAACCGGTATTTTAGATGATTGACACACGTCTTTGGACGTTTTAAGCGTGGGCGGGATAATAGCGCTGTCAGTTAATGTTACAATCGATTTTAATACTGCTCAAAAGAAGATTGTGGATACTCGTTAAAACCTCGAAGCGGTTCTAACCAGCAGTACCCACAATCTATAGTCTGCTCAAAACAGAGATTGTGGATACTCGTTAAAACCTCTAGGTGGCGACATGGCTTGATATGTCATTTCATCTCAATGTTGGGTAAAAGTCCCAC
The DNA here is from genome assembly GCA_963580285.1 of Lucinisca nassula. Lineage (NCBI taxonomy): Eukaryota > Metazoa > Mollusca > Bivalvia > Lucinida > Lucinidae > Lucinisca > Lucinisca nassula. The sequence goes on from OY757010.1 coordinate 55,658,837, forward strand.
AAAATTGGAAGCAACGTCTCCAAAATGACCTATACAGTGTTGATGGGGACGTTAAACCTCAAATCAAACAAAATACACAAAACCTCGAGGCGGTTCTGACCAGCAGTACCCACAAGCGAATATATATTCATCTCAAAACAGATTGTGGATACTCGTTTAAACCTCGAGGCTGTAGCAGAAACAAGAAAGAACAATGGATGAACCCCTGTATATACATGTATTAAAGTGGTCGAGCCGGCACTCGACATTGAATCAAGCGTGGTAGCTCAATGGTATAGTGCACCTGCCTGTGATGCTAGAGGCCCCCGGTTTGATTCCCGGCAGCGGTAATAAAACTGCGGTGTCCGAACATGCTCCGGGTGAATGCCACAAAGTGCACCGTCCTCCGCATCGGAACGTTAACTGGGAGGCCCATTCTGTGCAGGTTAAAGATTTCTTCGTTATTACATGATTACTGTGTATGTTTTCATCCTGCAGACCTGGATCGGCAATGACCGATCACACTAGAATTGAAAACGCTCCAATGTTGATTCGACCGATATAGATAGAAATAGTAGAAAGAATGAATTGGAGAGGAGCAAATTCTTTCCTTTAAGAAAAGAAAATAAATAAATAAAAAAATCAGAAAATAAATAAATAAAAAAAATATTTGTCACTTAATTGCTCGACTCGATGGTTACTGATTTTGCGTGCCCCCCAGGAGACCTGTTGGGTCCACACTTTTAAATTTTGAAATCTTCCTGCACAACTTCATTTTCATATCTGTCTAGTGGTTACTGAGAACTTATCGGGACAAAAATTGGGCGGAAAAAAGAGAAGAAACCCAGAAAAACTAATGTCTCGTTTTGGAGACTTAACCCTTATCCTGCTGAATAAATTAATTTAGCCACACCGATTGTTGGCTACCAAAGCATCATGCAGCCCATGTATTTCTTCAAACGGGCCTCCGTGGCCTAATGGATAAGAGCGCTGACTCTTAGTCATTAGGTCTCTCACCGCCGTGGGTTCGAGCCTCGCTCGGGTCACGTGTGAGACGCCAAGTTCTGCAACGGAAGGTCAGGTGGTTTTTCTCCGGGTACTCCGGTTTTCGCCCACCTATGATTAACGATCGGCTCGATATGAGTGAAATAATCTTGAAAGGGCCGTAAAACCCAAACCAAAAAAAAAAAAAAAAATGTATTTCTTCAAGCCCAGATGGGCGGGGCCGCAACACTGTATAGGTCATTTTGGAGACGTCACTTCCAATTTCGTGGGACTTTTACCAGACATTGAGATGAAATGACATCTCAAGCCCTGTCGCCCAATGAAACCTATAGGGTTTATATACATGGACGGTCTGACTCGCAACACATTTCCTAGGCAGGCTCAGAACCTCTAAGCTGTTTACCAGTACTCGTGTTCGGTCAGCTCTGCGTGGAAACATCATGCAGCTCAGTCTATTTTTGCAAGCCATGATGGGCGGGGCTATTCACAGAAACAGAAGGAAGTTCCAACTTTGAGCGGTAGGGGTCAAAATTAAAAAGGTGTGTTTGAATGGTTCGTATCAACTACGAGACTATGAAGATGTAATCACAGTGTTGGGAACAGAACTTTATTGAGCATCAATGATGGGAAATGCCGGATTCGGCGTATTTTTTACGCCAGTTTTGTTTGTTTGATTTGAAGTTTAACGTCCCCGTCAACACTGTAAAGGTCACTTTGGAGACGTTGCTCCCAATTTTGTGGGACTTTTACCCGACATTGAGATGAAATGACATCTCAAGCCCTGTCGCCCAATGAAACCAATAGGGTTTATTAGCATGGACGGTCCGCCTCGCACCGCGGTTCCTGGACAGACTTAGATCCTCAAAGCCGTTTACCAGTACTAGTGTGCGGGCCAGATTCAGCTCTGCGTGGAAGCATCGTGCAGCCCATATATTTCTTCAAGCCCCTATGGGCATTTTTTACGCCAGATTTTGCGTAAAGTTTCCAGTCGTGGCCAGTATTTTTTCTCCTGTCGCGTTCGTCTTTGTAAATGACAGCGAGTGCTCAATTGATCAAAGGATTTAACAGTCTCAGGTCTGTAGGCTGGTGGGTATTGCCTATCGCGACCGCGGAAAAAAATGGCAGGTCCATCTTGCGACACTCGGGTGTGCTGTGACAAATCAAGCATGTGGCTGAATGTTTTGCTTCCCGGATTTTTGTACACACACTTGGATTATCGGTAATTTGATTGTTGAGAAAATGTCGGGGTATAATTAAAGAAAGCGCTCATTACCTATATTTTGATTAAAAAAAAACAAAAAAAACCCAGAATCGTCGATATTGCGATTCCCTATCTAACACCATTATCCATACCACCAACAAATAACAAAATGCGCTAAACTGGCAAATAAATCAATTTTTGGCTATTAAACTTTAAAAATAGAATAACCAAACTAATCATAACTGAACTTTATTTTATCAGATGCATTAGTTTGAATTTTAAAAATTGATTCGAAAATAAACATTTTTTATGTGGAAGTTCGCAATTGCGACTGACCGGAGAAATGACCCGAATTACATATGGTTCAAGCCCCAAAGTCTTTCGGATCCTTACGCGACACATGTTCATGGTGCTGCCTGACACAACAGCCTATAATACTGGCGCTTCAGATGTCTGTAAACTTTAGCCATAAACTCCCAAAGCCTGCCCTGGCGAGTCGGACATGCAACGCTTCAGATGTCTGTTAACTTTAGCCATAAACTCCCAAAGCCTGCCCTGGCGAGTCGGACCATCCGAGCATATAAACCATATCGGTTTAACTGGGCGGCAGGGATTGAAATGTCATTTTATCTAAACGTCGGGTAAAATTTCACACAAAACTGGAAGTAATGTCTCCAAAAGGACCTAAATAATGTTAATGGGGATGTTTAACCTCAAATCAAGTACACAAACAATCTAACAGAAAAGCAGAACTATTGGTCAATTAAAGTCCGTTATTGGTCACATGAAATCTGATGGGAATGACTTGGCAGATATTCCACATTTTTCAAAAGGGGGCAACTTTCGGAACTTCCTGTTTGCTTTTCTATAAGCTTTGTCCCACGAAAAAGGGGTCTACTCTTAAAGGAAAGAATTTGCTCCTTAGGAGCAAAAGAATTTGCTCCTTAAGAGCAAATTCTTTCGTTTAGAGTTGACCCTCATTGACATGGGAGACTAAAATACGCTTGAAAGAGTTGCCTCCCCTGAAGGTGTATGCATTCCACTGAAAGTCTGAAAAAATATATTTGTCACTTAATTGCTCGACTCGACGATTAGTAAAATATTTGGGCGGATTTTTGCGTGTTTTTTCGTGATTTTATGGGCCCACCCTTTTAAATTTTGAAACCTTCCTCACAACTAGCTACTCACAACTGGACAAAAAATGGGCGGGAAAAAGAAACCCAGAAAACCCAATAAGTCTTAACCCTTATCCTGCTGAATATATATATTTAGCCTCAGCCATTGCCGACTGTCAAACATGAAAATTTCTTAACGTTATTCACAAGCTGCATGGCAAACAGTGTAGGACCTCATCTCTGTTTGCAAAAGTAGGAGTTGTTATGGGTTAAATATACACTAAAGCCACTTTATAACTGAGCCTCCTGTTGTGCCCATTTCTGTTTGTTTGTTTGATTTGAGGTTTAACGTCACCTTCAACACTGTATAGGTCATTTTGGAGACGTTGCTTCCAATTTTGTGGGACTTTTACCCGTCATTGAGATGAAATGACATCTCAAGCCCTGTCACCCAATGCAACCAATAGGGTTTATAAGTATGGGCGGGCTGCCTCGCATCGCTTTGTATGGGCAGGCTTAGATCCTCTAAGCGCTTTACCAGTACTCGTGTAGTCTGCGTGGTAGCCTCGTGCAGCCCATCTTTATCTTCAAGCCCCGATGGGCGGGGGCCGACCATTTCTGTATGCATTGGAATTGCACAAGGAGGGTAAATTACAAGGATTCGTGTCAAAAATACATTGTGTATAAAGAAGTTGTTTTGTGAAAGCAAAATGTAGGACAAAGGGTTAATTCTTTCATGGAGGTTTAAAATATTAGGCAATAGTAATTATATATCAGTTCTCAACAAGCTGTTGTATGATAAGCACTAAATCAAGGCGAGATGCAAAGGACTAAACTCAAAAATTATAGATAAAGGTATGCACATGTATGTAATCAGACCGGACAGTCGTCGGCAGTCGCGAGCGGACGACAAAGGCGACCAGCGGAAAGGGGAAGCGTTCCCGACTGCCACCGAGTGTAGGCTGGGATTTTTTTTTTTTTGGTTTTACGGCCCTTTCAAGATTATTTCACTCATATCGAACCGATCGTTAATCAAAGGTGGGCGAAAACCGGAGTACCCGGAGAAAAACCACCTGACCTTCCGTTGCAGAACTTGGCGTCTCACATGTGACCCGAGCGAGGCTCGAACCACAGCGGTGAGAGACCTAATGATCCAGAGTCAGCGCTCTTAACCACTAGGCCACGGAGGCCCGTGTAGGCTGGGAAAATAGTCCCGGACTGAGATCCAAACTTTCGTTCAAGCCCTAAATTCCACTTTCTTTGTAAACAGTGTAGACCCCGATCAGACGGTGCGTTCTGTGGCACCTGATCTGAGTCTCCATTGCTTGCCAAGCCTCTCACAGCGAACATTCTCTACTGAAATCATATACGCTAATTGGTGATTGATTTTTTACATGACCCGTGGCGTCATGCAGTAGATTTTTGACAATCGCTTAGCTCCGCCCTCTCCTGTGGGTTAACCGGTATTGGATGGTGATGTTAAGTATTGATTACGGTCAGTTTGACATTCTTGTCTCTTGATACACCTATTCTTGTGTAGCGTGTCAGTGTTTTTTGACGTATCTGCTCTTTAATGAACCGACGGGACATGACGTATTGCTAACTTGCTGGGTGCGCGGTTGTAAGTATATCTACAACTGCAATATCATCGATATCGGTGAACAATATAACAAAATCTGCTTAAATTTGACCATCGTTTTATTTATTTGTTTATTTATTTTCAAAATTAGAATCTAATTTGCGGTGTCAAAAAATCACAATGGTAAATTACGTTGATTGCTAATTAGGCCTGAATGAGTTCACTCATCAGTAATTATTATCTCAGTGTCTTGTTTAATGATGAGATTCATTGTACCTGAGTGAGCTGTGTCATCAAAGAAGGGTCAGTCTATTCACCCCACGACACCCACCGACACCCCACGACACTTTAATTATGATATATACAGACAAAACGGAGGTTAATATAAGATATTTTATATTATTTAGTGACATTTAACCTTATTACAAACGTATACACCACCTCTACTATCAACGGCACATGAATTATCACACCATGACACTTGGTTTATTTAATTGCGGTATATGCTTTTCTTGGATTAAAATGGACTTTTAAAAGAGCATTTAGTTACAAACTGATGGAAGAAAGGAAAAAATAATAATTTCAAAGATCAAAGAGACATTTCATGTTAATTAGTGGTACTGCAATTTATGTTAATTAGTGATACTAAGCGTAATACCTATGGTAGATACCGCATACTGCATGCACTAACAGCGGCACATGAACTGATCACCCCACGACACTTTTATGTGTAGTGAGCGCTGGGGTATGGTTTTTACTTACATTTATAAGAGCGTTCAGTTACAAATGGATCAAGCAATAGGAAAATACAAAACATAGTTTTGCTCTTTGCATTCATTCATTTGCATCCAGGCCACACCACGAGGAGGCGCTCTTTCCATGGCCCATTTTTTTTTTTTCTTTTGCTAAAACATAAAGTTTCTCTTACATTTTTTTCTCTTTTTATCTCTCTTTTTAGCTCACCTGTCACGTAGTGACAAGGTGAGCTTTTGTGATCATTTTTCGTCCGTCGTCAGTGCGTGCGTGTGTGAGTAAACTTTTTCTTCAAATGACATCTCCTCCTAAACCACTGATTGGATTTTGACCAAACTTCACAGGAATGATCCTTAGGTGGTCAAATGGTTCCGGTCCATTGCACATCTAGGTCACAGGAGCTAAAAATAGATTTTTTAAACAAAAACTTTAAAAATCTTCTTCTCTGAAACCGCAAGGCCCAGGTCTTCGATATTTGGTATGAAGCTTTATCTAGTGGACCTCTACCAAGATTGTTCAAATTAAAGCCATGGGGGCCAAAATGCCCCCCCCCCCCCCCCCCCCCCAGATCTTTGATATTTGGTCTGAAGCTTCATCTAGTGGACCGCTTTCAAGATTGTTCAAATTATAGCCCTGGGGGCCAAAATGCCCCCACCCCGGGGGCCTATGGTTTTACATAGGCTTATATAGGGAAAATCATTAAAAAATCTTCTTCTCTGAAACCACAAGGCCCAGGTCTTTAATATTTGGTGCGAAGCTTTACCTGGTGGACCTCTACTAAGATTGTTCAAATTATAGCCTTGGGGCCAAAAATACCCCCGTCTCAGGGGCCTATGGTTTTACATAGGCTTATACAGGGAAAATCTTTAAAAATCTTCTTCTCTGAAACCGCAAGGACCGGATCTTTGATATTTGGTGTGAAGCTTCATCTAGTTGACCTCTAACAATCTTCTTCTCTGAAACCACAAGGCCCAGGTCTTTAATATTTGGTGCGAAGCTTTACCTTGTGGACCTCTACTAAGATTGTTCAAATTATAGCCTTGGGGCCAAAAATACCCCCGCCCCGGGGGCCTTTGGTTTTACATAGGCTTATACTGGGAAAATCTTTAAAAATCTTCTTCTCTGAAACCGCATGGCCCAGATCTTCGATATTGGGTCTGAAGCTTCATCTAGTGGACCTCTTTCAAGATTGTTCAAATAATAGCCCTGGGGGCCAAAATGCCCCCGCCCCGGGGGCCTATGGTTTAACATAGGCTTATATAGGGAAATTCATTAACAAAATCTTCTTCTCTGAAACCACAAGGCCCAGATCTTTAATATTTGGTGTGAAGCTTTACCTGGTGGATCTTTACTAAGATTGTTCAAATTATAGCCTTTGGGGCCAAAAATGTCCCCGCCCCGGGGGCCTTTGGTTTTACATAGGCTTATACAGGGAAGATCTTTAAAAATCTTCTTCTCTGAAACCGCAAGGCCCAGATCTTTGGTATTTGGTGTGAAGCTTCATCTAGTGGACCTCTTTCAAGATTGTTCAAATTATAGCCCTGGGGCCAAAAATGCCCCCACCCAGGGACCCTTTGGTTTTTCATAGGCTTATATAGGGAAAACCTTTAAAAATCTTCTTGTCTGAAACCAGAAGGTCCAGGTCTTTGATATTTGGTATGAAGCTTCATCTAGTGGACCATTTCCAAGTTTGTTCAAATTATAGCCCTTGGGCCTAGAATATACTGGAGACACCAATTCTCAGGTGAGCGATTCAGGGCCCTCTTGTTTATCTCTCTCTCTCTCTTTTTTTTTTTTTTTTTGATTTTTTTTTTATAGAGAAAACTTGGGTTTACGGGGGTATACATTATTTTTCTTATGTCTGCTCCTAGACATATGTTGTGGGTACTCGTTAGAACCGCCTCGATGAGGCGGTTCTAACGAGTACTCACAACCTATGATAGCAGTGTATATAAGAGCTATGTTTTTGTTATTATGTCTTTATCTTAATATATACAAACATACGGAAACTATACACACAAATTATATAAGTAGTTAATGTATATTCAAATATCAAGTACATAGGATAAATACATAAATATTCAAAATAGGATATGATAGAAACGACTTATTTTCTTTTTCAAAATAATTCCAAATGATAAGCACATATTAAAACAATAATCTAACGTATAAGGAAATGTGTCATAAGAAATGTGTATATAACTAATTTTAACAAGAACAAAAGTCAAACTAAGTACAAAAGGTATACACTGAAGTTTTATAACGGCATAATAAAATTATAAAATGTAAATTTGTGTAAATTAAAACAGATGATAATTAAAAGTGGCAAAGTAAATTGAACGATTTAAACAGCAAAATAAAAGCTTAAATAAAGTGGTTTTTTTTTGTGTGTGTGTAAAAAGACTGTAAACTGTTGCCTATAAACCCATAGCAGTATAATAAAACAGATGAAATAAAATTTGAGAATTGCATATACATTAAATAATTATATAAAGCAAGCATGGATCTGTAACATGTACGGTGAAATTCCTATATTAAGACCACCTTTGGGACTGTACAAAAGTGGTTTAAGACCACTTTTTAACAATCCCACAGGTGGTCTTAATAGTGGAATTTTATACTGTATTTAATGTTATTAACTACCGAGACCGGATTTTTTTTCCATATAGATACCCAAACACTGGGACGGTTGTAATGGGCACCCGCAATCTTTTGCATCACGTAAACAGGTCCGTGAAATGAATACCCCCTAAACCCCAATTTATATTGATAACTGGGGTTTACGGGGTAAACATTATTTTTCTTCTTTTTGTACCAAGACATAGATTGTGGGTACTCGTTAGAATCGCCTAATGAGCAATCACACCCTCTGTTGCAGTATAAATAAGAAAAATATCAGGGATTTTCATTAGAAAAGTAGCCATTTTGGAGATGTTATAAAAATCCATCAGTGGTTTGGGCTGTGAAATTCTAAAAAAAATTTCATTAGGTGTTTTTTTTTAATGGAAATTATAATGTCTGCCAAGACAAAGATGCTACAGTAATGAAATAATTAATTAATAAAAATATAATTTTAACGCCACTATCTCATTCAAACGCACATGTATCAATAATGGTCGTGGGGTGATAATACCAAGAACGAATCCAAGTATTTCGATGTCGTGTGGTGATGTCTAAAAGCTGTTGGTGTATACTTTATCAATGAATGTATGAATGAATCTGATGCTCCTTGTGGGACGCTTCATATTATTGATGCGGAATTATTGGTGCGGAATTGGTTTTCACACGGCTGTGTCGTGGGGTGATAAAACCAAGTACGGATCCAAGTATATCGATGTCGTGGGGTGACGTCTAAAAAGCTGTACACGTTTGTAAAAGGGTTAGAATGAATGAATGAATGCGTAAGATGCTCCTCTTGTGACACTCCAGATTATTGGTGCGTAAGGCTGCGTCGTGGGGTGATAAAACCAAGTACGAATACAAGTATATCGATGTCGTGGGGTGAATTCTAAAAAGTCGTTGGTGTTTATGTTTTTAAAAGGGTTAATTGTCACTAATAAATACATAAAAAATATTTTTTAAGCTTTGTTTCGGTCTGTATATATCATAATTAAAGTGTCGTGGGGTGTCGGTGGGTGTCGTGGGGTGAATAGACTCACCGATCAAAGAATGCCTTAAAACCACTGGCAATTTTAAATTTTGCATGACTTAGTTCATATGCCTTACAATGTCACTGCAAGACCAATTTCTAGAGTCACATTACTGGTACAATGGACGATAGAGACCTTACTGCTGCGTCTTTGGGCACAGTTTTGTTCGACGACTATGCGTGAGATGGAACCGACGGGTGACATAAAACGACCTTCCTTTCTCCGGCGAGGCTCACGGAACTGGGGGGCTTTCGGTAGTAGCTCTACAAAACATACTAAGAAACAGCGATTTGTCAAAGTTTGGCATGTGTTTTGTACATATTTATTATTATAATAATAAAAACCAATACATAAGTCATAAGTGTCCGTCCCGCATTAATAGTCGTTACATCTGGCCGTTACATCTAGAAAATTGCAGTTGCCGATATATATAAAACGAAAGTATTCTCCCCCTTCCAAAATGGCTGAAAAGGTTTGTCCGGTTCTTCATATGTATTTGTTTTCTGTTTTCGGTCAATTATTACTGCCATATATTATATTCCCGGCATTCTAGCCTTCCGTAATGGACTTGTCTAGAATACCGGACCCGGTCTTTTAGTCTCAGAGTCTAGAATGCCGGGTCCGGCGTTCTAGACTCAGAGACTAAAAGACCGTGTCCGGTCGTCTAGCCACTTCCTTATGAATATGATCTCTCCGATACTATCAAGTCATCTGTCGTTTCTTTCTTTCATTCTACTGATACTGCATCAGTCACATTTGACCATTACCGCAGGTGTGCATTACTTACACTCTGGGTTTGCAGGATGAAAGCATACACAGTAATCGTGTAATTACAGTATCTATCTATCTATCATCTTATACTGAGTCGGTCATATTTGGCCATTACCTCAGTTGGGTGCGTAGCTAAATTAAGAATTTAGCAAAAAAAAAAAGAGAGAAGTCACTGGATGAGCCCTTAAGTAGGGATATTTAACCTGCACAGTGGGTTCCGGGTCATTTCGGCCCATGTCAAAATCCGCCCATGACAAAATCGGCCCATAGAAATTTCGGTCCATAAATGATTTCAAGGCTTTTAAAGGGGTCAATTATCAGCCAAAACATAAATAAGAACGATACAGTTAATTTATGACAAAATACAAAAGTATAACTAACTATTGCCCCTTTTCACCACCCGGCATTTGTAGACCATTATTTTCAATAATTACCTCCTGCAGACGCGAGTCCTCTTGCAATGCAAACATCGTAATAGAATAGATATGGAATAAAAATAATATAAAAGAGGATATGTTTATTCAGAAAAAAATGTATATTTTATGAATTTGGAAATTGTAGTTCTGGGGTCATTAAAGATAAAGAAGCTTTATTTAACGTCGCATATTCGAAACAAATAACATAAGCTCTGTAGAGCTTTTTTTGCAACAAACAAAGTATCCTCTAACAAATACTTACCCGTCTTCATTTATCTTCCTAGGACTACCCCTGATAGTGCGAGCGTCAGCCAAGGGAGCTCCTTGTACCATTTTTCACGCCTTTGGTATGGCGCGGCCGGGGATCGAACCCGCGACCTCCCATTCCCGAAGCGGATGCTCTACCACTGAGCTATCATTATTTATTTGTTCATATTTTATATCAACACGTGCATTTAAAGTAACAAACAGAGCGATTATCACTTTACTCAAATCTCAGTCATTATTGGGGCACGTGCCAATCATCTATTAGTTTATGTCTCTAATGCGTGTCTTTAATTCTTTCTTTGTTTCTTGCTTTAGGTTTCCTTTAATGGGCACATCGATAGCTATATGTGGGCCTAGTGCCGGGGCCCAATGAAGACTCACATCAGCCTGTGCATCCACGCAGTCTGATTTGTGTATAACTATGAATCATAGCCCTCAGGCTGGTCTGTGTGTGCAGTCAAAATTTCCTCACTCCCTCAGCGATCATGACCATACTGTGTGGCTGGAAGCTGATCTGTGTATGCTGGGCTCGTGAAGTAGGCAAAGCTTCCTCACGCCCTCAGCAATCATGACCATACTATGTAGCTGAGCAAACTGATCTTTGTAAGTTTGTATGCTGTGCTCGTGAAGTAGTCCAAGCTTCCTCACGCCTCCAGCAATCATGACCATACTATGTAGCTGAGCAAACTGATCTTTGTAAGTTTGTATGCTGTGCTCGTGAAGTAGTCCAAGCTTCCTCACGCCTCCAGCAATCATGACCATACTATGTAGCTGAGCAAACTGATCTTTGTAAGTTTGTATGCTGTGCTCGTGAAGTAGTCCAAGCTTCCTCACGCCTCCAGCAATCATGACCATACTATGTAGCTGAGCAAACTGATCTTTGTAAGTTTGTATGCTGTGCTCGTGAAGTAGTCCAAGCTTCCTCACGCCTCCAGCAATCATGACCATACTGTGGGGCTGAGCAGGCTGATCTTTGTAAGTTTGTATGCTGTGCTCGTGAAGTAGTCCAAGCTTCCTCACGCCTCCAGCAATCATGACCATACTATGTAGCTGAGCAAACTGATCTTTGTAAGTTTGTATGCTGTGCTCGTGAAGTAGTCCAAGCTTCCTCACGCCTCAAGCGATCATGACCATACTGTGGGGCTGAGCAGGCTGATCTGTGTATGCTTGGCTTCTTAAGTAGTCAAAGCTTCCTCATGCCTCCAGCAACCATGATCATACTGTGCGGCTGAGCAGGCTGATCTGTGTATGCTGGGCTCGTGAGGTAGTCAAAGCTTCCTCACGCCTACAGCGATCATGACCATACTGTGCGGCTGAGCAAGATGATCAGTGTATGCTGGACAAATTATAAAAATTGCTTGGTCCTTATTTACTTGAGTTTCTATCGTCCTAATGTTCAAACGGCTTCCTCGGGACCCGGCAAATATTAATGCACGAAAACCTATTGGTGATTCATGTAATAAAGATTTTCTACAGAGAACTAGTTAATGTGACTCTTATTCATAATGAATTCCATTACATGTACTTAAATAGAAGTTGAAAAGCAGAAATAAGAAAAAAAATGTACACAACAAAACCCTTAACAATTTCATATGCCCAATGTAACTGTGAACAACGCTTGGTGTCAGTTTTCTGACCATTGTCTGCAGTGAAAACAATCAAATATCATCTCGTAGTGCATTCTTTCATATTCTCCAAAATGACTACTTTTCCGACAAAAAGTGATACTTGTCTTATTTATACTCTGAGCATACATTGTCTTTGCTCTTAAGAACCGCCTCGTTGTGGGGGTTCAAACGCATACCCACAACCTATGTCTTGGATCAGAAATGAGCATAATAGCATATACCCCTTATAAGAAATAAAAAAATATATACATGTACCCCTCTAAACTCCAAAATTCCCTATATAAAGTAGGGTTTAGCCTTAGGGCGGTATTATTTTCTCAGACTTGTTAATTTTTCATCATTTTGAGGAAAGAATATTAATTTCTCATTCTGAACATGATTTTTTTATCCCATACTTTAACCCATTTTTAGCTCACTGTCACGCTCCGAGGTGAGCTTTTGGGATCAACTTTTTGTCCGTGCGTGCGTAAACAATTTCTTCAAACGACATCTCCTCCTAAACCACTGATCCGATTTTGACCAAACTTCACAGGAATGATCCTAAGGTGATCCCCTTTCAAAGTTGATCAAATGCTTCCGGTATGTTGCACATCTAGGTCACTGGAGCCAAAAATAGATTTTTTCGCTGAAAACTTAAAAAAATCTTCTTCTCTGAAACCACAAGGCCCAGGTCTTTGATATTTGGTATGAAGCTTCATCTAGTGGACCCCTACCAAGATTGTTAAAATTATAGTGCTGGGGCACAAAATGCCCCCGCCCCGGGGCCCTTTGGTTTTACATAGGCTTATATATGGAAAATTTAAAAAATCTTCTTCTCTGAAACCACAAGGCCCAGCTCTTTGATATTTGGTATGAAGCTTCAACTAGTGGACCCCTACCAAGATTGTTCAAATTATAGTGCTGGGGAACAAAATGCCCCCACCTCGGGGCCCTTTGGTTTTACATAGGCTTGTAAATGGAAAATCTTTAAAAATCTTCTTCTCTGAAACCGCAAGGCCCAGGACTTTGATATTTGGTATGAAGCTTCATCCAATGGACCTCTACCAAGATTGTTCAAATTATAGCCCTTGGGCCAAAAATGCCCCCGCTCCATGGCCCTTTGGTTTTACTTAGACAAGGGAAAATCTTTAAAAATCTTCTTCTCTGAAACCACAAGGCCTAGGTCTTTGATATTTGGTATGAAGCTTCATCTAATGGACCTCTACCAAGATTGTTCAAATTATAGGCTCCATTGGGCCAAAAATGCCTCCGCTTCAGGGCCCTTTGGTTGTACATGGACTTCTATAGGGAAAATCTTTAAAAATCTTCTTCTCTGAAACCACAAGACCTAGGTCTTTGATATTTGGTATGAAGCTTCATCTATATGACCCCTACCAAGATTATTCAAATTATAGTGCTGGGGCCAAATATGCCCCCGCCCCGGAAACTATTTTTTAAACTAATATAACTTATTTTAAAATTTTTCAATTTGACAAACAAGTTCCGATTTAATCTAGTTGTCCGTTTAAATACCTCCAAAAAGATATCAAATAAGTGGAACTTTTATTTAATTAGCTGCCGGCATTTTTATTTTCAAATTAACAACCCTTAATCCTTATATGAAGCATACAAAACTGTGGAAAAACAACGACAGTACCCTACTTTAACGGCTAAAATCTTCACTTTCTGTTAATATTGCAAACAATCGCCCGTATCAGACGCAATGTGGTTACAATATTGTGCACTTTTATAGCAATTATAATATTTCAAAATTATATTTAATAGCGGCATTTTGCGATTAAATTTGGAGCTTATTCAGAAAAAGCTTTATCGTCTACACACGCGTGTAATCCCAAAGCGTGTCATTCTCCGTCGACCGTATATTAAACACATCTTCGCCTGGGCATCTCCTTGGAACGTAAATCAATCTAAAATGCGGTGTCTGATCTGCGTCTTATTTATTTATTTTATTTATCTTATTTATTTTATTTATTTATTTATCAATCTAAAATGTGGTGTCTGATCTGCGTCATATTTATTTATTTATTTATTTTTCATGACCCGATTAGTTGTGGGTGCTCGTTAGAACCGCCTCGATGGTTAGGCGAGTACCCACAACCTATGTTTTGGAACAAAAATAAGAAAAATAATGTATACCCCCGTAAACCCAAGTTTTATCTTTATGAAGTTGGGAATAGGGGTGGTCTTCATTCCACGGACTTGTTCACGTGATGATTTACAAATTATCAAGAACTGGCTGAGCCGCACGGATGTGTAATCGTAATTTGTTTATTTATTTGTTTTTATTTTTGCTCAATGCGAGGATTGTTTGTTATATTTAGAACCAGCTCATTCCGATTTATTTATTTTTATATTTATGTATTTATTTCAACTGTTAAATGATTTATTAAGATCAGGGTGTACACATTTTTGGTGTTCCTTCAATCATACCGGGGAAAAGAATTTGCATGTAAACCCAACTTTATATATTGAACAGTCGGATAATCAGGGATCAGCAAGATTTTAACATAACACAAAAATATAGTTCGAAAGTACTTGCTTCTTATTCTTCTATATTATTTTAGTCACTGTTGTTTTTTCACCACGGCAACAAGCTGTGTAATGAACACCCCCTTAAACCATGCTTTATATAGAGAAAACTGGGTTTTACTGTGGTATTCATTTTTTTATTTCTTCTCCAAGACATAGGTTGTGGGTACTCGTTAGAGCCACCTCAATGAGGCGGTTCTCACGAGAATACAAAACCAGTTTTGAGTATCGATAAGTTTTCATTAACAAATTAACTGTTTTTGAGATATCAAGAATACCCTACTATGCCGCACAGATGTGTTATCGTAATTTATTTATTTACGATTTATTTATTTAAAATGTATTTATTGCTCAATACGTTGATTGATGGTACTATTTAGAACCAGCTCATTCCGATTTTTTTTTATCTATTTATGCATCACGAGAACATGTCCGTGGAATGAAGGCCCCCTTAAACCCCAGTTTATATAAAGGGATTTACGGGGGTATTCATTATTTTTCTTATTTCTGCTCCAAGACATAGGTTGTGGGTACTCGTTACGACCGCCTCAATCAGGCGGTTCTAACAAGCACACACAACCTATGTTTTGAGCATGATTTTGACTAAATAAACACAAAAACATAGGTAGAAAGATTTCTATTTGGCGCTTCTGTGCCCATAATCAACGTTTTATTACACTCAGTGGAAAATATCACGGGTATTTAAGCAGAAGACAATTATCGCTTTTATGACACGTGGATTGTATATTGCGTTCCGGCTACCGACCGTCAGGAAGCCCGAAGATTAATGGACACGCGTGCACGTATAATGGATTACCTTATTTCCGGAAAGATTGTGTCATGGGTACTACTGTGCATTCTTTATTCATGTGAAGTATTGGTGTTATTTAGATAATGAGTACCGATTGTTGTTGTTGTTATTATTATTATTATATCTGTGTTTGTTTGTTTGATTTGAGGTTTAACGTCCCCGTCAACACTGTAAAGGTCATTTTGGAGACGTTGCTTCCAATTTTGTGGGACTTTTACCCTACACTGAGATGAAATGACATCTCAAGCCCAGCCACCCAATGAAACCAATAGGGTTTATAAGCATAGAGGGGCCGACTCGCACCGCATTGCCTGGACAGACTTAGATCCTCTCAGCGGTTTACCAGCACTCGTGTGTGGGTCGGTTTCAGCTCTGCGTGGAAGCATCATGCAGCCCATCTATTTCTTCAAGCCTTGATGGTCGGGGGATAATTATTAAATCTTGAATCGAATTTACATGTAAACTGGGTTTTTGTTTGTTTGTGTTGGAGTTTAACGACCCAGTCAACACTATTTTAGGTAATTTATGAGCCGGTCAGTTTACCTATCCACACTTTTCTAGGGCAGGCTTATATGTAAGCGGTTAAGTAGTACAGTGCGCGTCTGACAAGTGCCCTTCTTAAATCAGCGTGAGGGCGAGAATGACCGTAAAAGATTTCATGATCAATATCCACGCAAAAAAGTTGCCGACCCCGGCAGATATGGAACCCGCGTCCTCCTGATCACCAGTCAGACGTGCATCAGACTGAGCCACCGATGCCGGCTGTATACTAGGTCCGAGTTACGATGATACATTCCATTCGTTTGACGTCTTTCATATTTCCATGTATAGGTTGTGGTTTATTGCTAGAACCGCCCCATTGAGGCGGTTCTAAAGAGTACCCACAACCTATGTCTTGTAGAGAAAAAAAGGTTAAGGTGATTGCTGGAAACGCTGCGTTGACAATTTATGTCTCTGAGCGGTAGTTGGCAATCGCTAGAATCGCCTCATGGAGGCGAGTCTAACAAACACCCACAATTTTGTTTAACTTATATTGATTAGTCACAGTTAATTTCAAACAGTGTAAGTAAGCATTACCTTACATGGATATGTTACAATATTGAATGATCATTGTGACCATTATGATAACACATCCGTGTGAAATAATGCAGAAAATGGTTATTAAAAAAATGTGTCATAGTTTATTACTACTTTAAATATAGGTTGTGGATCTTGTTAGAACCACCTCGCTTCTAGCCGCGGTACCCACAACATATGTTTGGGACAAAAGTAATAGAAAAATATATATTTGTATGTTCCAGCAAACCACAGTTTTCTCTATATAAAATTGGATTTAGAAGGGGTGTTCACCAGTGACATGGACTTGTTAACATTATAATGATAGTCAAGCAGATTTAAGTGAAACACATGCTCAGATCAGACGTCGAGCTTAGATCAGGGCCTTTGCTGTCAACCCATTACGGCCTCCGCCCAACGGGGCTTCATCACGTGAACGAGTCCGTGAAATGAACACCCCATTAAACCCCAATTTATATAGAGAAAACTGGGGTTTACGGGGGTATACATTATGTCTCTTATTTATGCTCCTAGACATAAGTTGTGGGTACTCGTTAGAACCGCATCATTGCGGCGGTTCTAACTAGCACCCACGACCTATGTTTTGAGTATAAATAAGAAAAATATCACAAATTTTCATCAGAAAGATGACCTTTTTTGAGGTATGAAAAAAATGCACTATATCACACGGGTGTGTTATCGTGATGTGAAGAAATAGATTGGGCTGCATGATGCTTCCACGCAGAGCTGAAACTGACTGCACAGCACATGGGTACTAGTAAACTGCATGGGGGCTCTAAGGCTGCCCATGAAAAGTGGTGCGAGTTGGACCGTCCATGCAGATAAACCCTGCTGGTTTCATTGGTTGGCAGGGCTTGAGATGTCATCTCAGTGTCGGGTAAAAGTCCCTCAAAATTGGAAGTAACGTCCGCAAAATGACCTATACAGTGTTGACGGGGAAGTTAAGCCTCCAATCAAAAAAAACTGTCAACCCATTAAGAAAACATATCCTTGTGACAATGTTTTCTTTCTTATCTTCGAAATGTTAATTTATATATAAAAAAAAGCAAAACAGAAAAAGCACATTATTTTTATGATGAACAATACAATGTCTTGGTGCGGATAACACACACATTGTAACCCCTCTAAACCTCTCTTTTCTGTATATAATGTAAAGTGGGGTTTACAGAGGTTTTTATGCCCCCGGAATCTAAGATTCTGGGGGGCATATAGTTTTTGGTCTGTCCGTCTGTTTGTCCGTTTGTCTGTTTGTCCGTTTGTCCGTCTGCAAAAACTTTAACATTGGGCATAACTTTTGAATGGTAAGTGATAGAGCTTTCATATTTCACATGTGCATTCCTTGTCACAAGACCTTTCAAGAGGTACCATAAATTTTGACCTCGTGACCTTGGACCTTGACATTTGACCTACTTTTGGCCTCATTTTTAAAAACTTTAACATTGGCCATAACTTTTGATTGGTAAGTGATAGAGCTTTCATATTTCACATGTGCATTCCTTGTCACAAGGCCTTTCTATTGGTACTATAATTTTTGACCTCATGACCTTGACCTTGGCATATGACCTACTTTTTTAAAAACTTTAACATTGGCCATAACTTTTGATTGGTAAGTGATAGAGCTTTCATATTTCACATGTGCATTCCTTGTCACAAGACCTTTCTATTGGTACTATAATTTTTTACCTCATGACCTTGACCTTGGCATTTGACCTACTTTTTAAAAACTTTAACATTGGCCGTAACGTTTGATTGGTAAATGGTAGAGCTTTCATATTTCACGTGCATTCCTTGTCACAAGACCTTTCTAATGGTACCATAATTTTTGACCTCATGACCTTGACCTTGATGTTTGACCTACTTTTTAAAAACTTTAACATTGGCCATAACTTTTGATTGGTAAATGGTAGGGCTTTCATATTTCACATGTGCATTCCTTGTCACAAGACCTTTCTAGTGGTACCATAATTTTTGACCTTGTGACTTTGACCTTGATGTTTGACCTACTTTTTAAAAACTTTAATATAGTCCATAACTTTTGATTGGTAAGTGATAGAGCTTTCATATTTCACATGTGTATTCTTTCTCACAAGACCTTTCCAGTGGTACCATAATTTTTTACCTCGTGACCTTGTGGCCTCAACCATGACATACTTTAGTGATGGGGCTTTCATATTGCACAGGCGCTGTCCGGGGGCATCGGTGTTTCACAAACACATCTTGTTATTACATGGACTTATGAACAAATTGCTTTTCTAAACAATGCAATTTTAAATAATTGCAATATGACATTCATTAACGATAAATGTTTTTTTTTGTTTTTCAAAAAAATAATGTGGAATATCACATTCCAGAAAAAAATTGATTTATGAGAACCGATAATATTTTAAGTACAAAAAGGCTCAATTTTAACCGTTTGACAAAAAGAGAATTTTTCTCGCTTAAAGTACCAAAACACGCAGTTCTAAATTAACTAGACATATCTATCGCTCTATAACCCCCGGGGTCATTTTCACACACAGCCGGATTAAAACACAATATTACAATATTGATTACACGATAGGTTCACGATAGGTATCTATCGCAGGCCTCAGTCAAAGGGAGACAACCCAATATTGACTTTCTGTGCGACTGTCACGGTTGAAAGTCATCAGGCTAATGTCTGATATAGTTCGCCATGTACAGGGGTAATCTTTAAAAATATTCTTTTCTGAAACCACAAGGCCCAGGACTTTGATATTTGGTATGAAGCTTCATCTAATGGACCTCAACCAAGATTGTTCAAATTATAGCCCTGGGGCCAAAAGTACCCCCGCTCCGGGGCCCCTTGGTTTTACATAGACTTATATACTTATACATTGTTACATAGACTTACATAGACTTATTCAGCCCAACTGAGGTAATGGCCAAATATGACCGACTCGGTATAAGAAGATAGATCTATAGATAGATATAGGGAAAATCTTTAAAAATCTTCTTCTCTGAAACCACAAAGCCAAGGTCTTTGATATTTGGTATGAAGCTTCATCTAGTGGACCTCTATCAAGATTGTTCAAATTATAGCCCTGAGACCAAAACTGTCCCCGCTCTGGGGCCCTTTTTGTTTTACATAGACTTATATAGGGAAAATCTTAAAAAAATCTTCTTCTCTGAAACTGCATGGCCAAGGACTTCGATATTTGGTATGACGCTTCATCTAGTGGACCTCTACTAAGATTGTTCAAATTATAGCCCTTTGGCCAAAAATGCCCCCACTCCTGGGCCCTTTGGTTTTACATAGACTGATATAGGGAAAATCCTTAAAAATCTTCTTCTCTGAAACCACAAGGCCTGGGTCTTTGATATTTGGTGTGAAATTTCATCTAGTGGACCTCTATCAAGATTGTTCAAATTATAGCCCTGGGGCCAAAAATGTCGCCACCCTGAGACCCTTTGGTTTTACATAGACTTATAAAGGGAAATCTTTAAAAATCTTCTTCTCTGAAACTGCAAGGCCCATGTCTTTGAAATTTGGTATGGAGCTTCATCTAGTGGACCTCTACCAAGATTGTTCAGAAATTATAGCCCTTGGGCCACAAATGTCCCCAGCCCTAGGCCCTTTGGTTTTACATAGACTTATATAGCCCAGATGCAAATTTGGCTTTGCATAGGCTTATGTATGGAAAAAAATCTTCTTCTCTGAAACTGCAAGGCCCAGGTCCTTGCTAGCTTCATCTAGTGGAATTTTGCCAAGATTGTTCATATTATAGCCTTTGTTGATGTTTGGTATGAATGACCCTCCCTGTGGCCCACTCGTGACACTATGGATCAGGTGAGCGATCCAGGGCCATCATGGTCCTCTTGTTTGACTGCAGAGCTCTCACTAGGATTTTGAAAACAGGATTCCAGGAATCCTTCCTTGTAAAAAGTTGGATTCACAGGTAAAAAGTTGGATTCACAGATAAAAAGTTGGATTCCCATATAAAAAAGTGGAGTTCTGATCTTGATTTTGCATAGAACATAGACAAAAAATTCTTGTTATCAGGCTACACATCCATATGAATAACTGACGTGTAGATTGTGGGTACTAGTTAGAACTATTTCACTGATGTGTCTAAGAAGCAGCCACAATCTGATGTTTTGTAGAAATATCAGGAAAATAATGTATACCCTAGTAAAACTCACTCCCCCCCCCCCCCCACCCAACAAAACATGCAGTTGCTCCGATTTATTCTCACACTTCTAGCCAAATAATGCCATATCATAAAAATAATGTTGTGTTAGAATAACGACAGATATAATGTAAACCCAGATCAGAAAAGAAGCATTCTATACGGCCATGTTTGTGCTTTCAAATTCGGACACACTAGCTCATAATTTTGTGAGCAAATACGTAGGGCAAGCATCCTAACTAAGTCTGACTTCCTGTAATTGTTAAAATGATTGCATTTTGAAGAAGTACATACATTTATGTCACCAGAAAACATCGGAACACTCTTTGACCGAGCGATAAAAAGTACGATCGTGTGGTCGCGAAAATACATGACATTGGTAATTCGTCAAAAATATCGTCTTCGCCGTAACCCTGGTTTAACTAAATGTGATATTTTACCGACTAATGTTAATCCGTTGATTGTTCATGCTCACATCAATCAGTATACTAATTAATTGTAATCCTAAATAACGAAGGGATTAGCGCGGCGAGATCAAAAAGGTACAATTATTTTTAACACGTGCCGCAAACCGACCACTTGCAAAAATACCTGTCAATATATGGCACGTGTGCTTTCAACACAAAAAGCGGCGCCGCATTTGATCTTTTACTTGTATTGCGTAAGCGGCCTAAATAAGCTTCTGATTTTACCGCTTCTGTAATTTTTGACGCGTGTCGCAATAAAAACATGCGCACATAAGAATCGACGATTGTGAATTTTACGCGTACAACGGCAAAAAGTTGGCGTAAAATACGCAGAATCCTGCATTTCCGAGAGCTCTGTCAGACTTACATGTTACTGATTTGACCGTGCAAGCAAACCAATTATATGCAAACATGGTAATTATACCATCATTAAAATTGTGAATCGAAATTGCTATGGGCCGAATTGTTCAGGGACCGCACAGGGGATGGTTCTCCCTGCACAGGGGGTGGGCTCCAGTTAACGTCCCGATCAGAAGGACGTTGTACTTTATGATATTCATCCCCGCAAGTGATGCCAGTGGAGCGTGTTCGGACATCGAAATTTTATTGCCGCTGCCGGGGATCGAACCCGGGACCTCTAGCATCAGAGGCAAGTTCACTAACTACTGAACTATCACGCTCCTGGGATATCACGCTCGTTTGTTTGCTGATGAATTGTGTACTGTATAGGAATATATACTCTCCTTCTGACTGTCTTATTTTTCAAGATCATCTCCTGTGCAGGTTAAAGACCCCTACCGTAATTAGTATTACATGGTAACTGTGTAGGTTTTCAACCCTGCAACCTGGAATGTATGTAATGTACACCTGCGAGTAATGGTCAAATATGACCGATTGCAGTATATGTAGAAAGAAAGAAAGAAGGTGACCTGGAGCGTGATAGCCCAGTGGTTAGTGCAATTGCCTTTGATGCTAGAGGTCCCGGGTTCGATCCCCGGCAGCGGCGATAAAATTTCGGTGTCCAAACATGTTCCATTGGTATCATTTGCAGGGATGAATGTCATAAAGTGCACCGTCCTTCGGATGGGGTGGTTAACTGGAGGCCCCCTGTGCATGGAGGGTCATCCCCTGTACAGTAGGTTAAAGATCCCTACCGTCATTACATGATTACTGTGTACTGTGTAGGCTTTCATCCTGCAAACCTGGTGTGTATGTAATGTACACCTGGGAGTAATGGTCAGATGCGATCAATCACAGTATAAGAGAAAGAAAGAAAAAAAAGAAAGGACCAAATAGCACATTGGGAGGCTGATTGGCAGATGAAGTTCAAGTGGCCAAATGTCATTCGATGAGGGTGTCACGACATCTTCCAGACAATCAGATTAAATTTGATTATTCACTACACCACCAAACTTTGGAGCAGGTTCAATCCACCAAATATCTTCGTATCACCATCACTGACTCAACTTGAATATGCATCACCAATTTGGCACCCCCATGTTAAAACTCAGATTCAGAAGGTTGAGAAGGTTCAGAGGAGAGCAGCTCGATGGGCATGTCGTCGATGGCTGCTGACTACCTGATCCGGTTGCTGACTACCTGATCCGGAACACCCGTCCTTCTACCAGAAATCATCCCCTTGCATACAGACGGAACACGACTCTTAAAAGACAACTGCAAGTTCACATTCTTTCCCCCACTATCATCCACTGGAATGCCCTGCCAGCCCACATACCAGTTCTTCCTACCGTGGCACAGTTCAGCACAGCTGTCTGCTAGGTAGTCCACTCAACACCTTAAATGCCAGTATCTATTTTTATCTTTTAATATACTAACACTCTCGATCGCACTGTACAAACTCATTTCACCCACTTTTCTATCCCCCTTTTCCTTCAATTAACCCCCTTTAGCACTTGGTTTTACCAGAACACCATCTGAAGTCCTCTGCAGAGGTTAAGATGTCATGGAAGATAGATAAGAGTATTGTGGGTTATATGCTTAAAAGCAAGTTGGAATGGCCGTCCCTTGAGGCACAATATGAGCAGTCCTCTTTAACCTTCTTCTATAAGATACACTGTGATATAGTGTCTCTGGATAAAGATAAATACTTGACCCCTGTGACAGCTTCAACTCAAACAAGGGCATCAAAAGTTAATAACACACAATATCGTCAGTACCTGACCTACATGAACATGTATAGTGATGCCCTAAAGCATTCTTTTTTTCCCAGAACTATTCGTCAGTGGAATAGTCTTCCCTCGTCTGCGATAGATGCCAAGTCCTCAGAGGAGTTTAAAGCCCATACAGTGTAGATCAGGACTCAGAGGTATGCGTTTTAGTATACCTTTGTTAATCAGATTGTAAATAGTTTTAAGAACTCATCCAATTTTTAAGCTAAATTCTAAATTTAGCCACCCACCCAACTGAGGTAATGGCCAAATATGACCGACTCTGTATATGAAGATAGATTGATAGATAGGATTTAGAGGGTTATTCATCTGTTCATTTCAAAGACTTGTTGAAAAATGTTGTGCAAATTGACCCACAGGGACTTGTAACAATATAGTGATTAGTGAATATAGTTTATTAGGGGTATTTGGGAAAACCGAAAACAAAATTTTACCCGGAAATAACGGAAAACAAATTCTCATAACCGAAAACGATTTTATTACAGTCTTCATACAATTTTCATAGATGGATCATGCTCTACACTGCTTGTCTTGTTGTTTGTGATTGAAAATGTATACAATATATCCGGTGCATTTAATGACTGGAACAGACCTGCAATAACCGGAACGGACCTATTTTTAATCCCCCGCCACGAAGCGGAGCGGGGATTATAGGAATGGCCTTTGTCCGTCCCTCTGTCTGTCCGTAACACTTTCTTGTGCGCTCCATATCTCCTGAACCCTTTGATAGATTTTCATTAAACTTTGGTCAATTATTCGTCTCAGTGAGCTGGTGTGCAGAACCCATAAATGAACCATGCCGACTCAAGGTCAAGGTCACGGTTGAAGATCACAACTTTTAAACTTGGAATTTTTTGTCTGTTCCATATCTCCTTTACTCTTGGAAGGATTTTCATTAAACTTTGGTCAAATATTCTTTTCAGTGAGCTGATGTGCAGAACCCATAAATGAACCATGCCGACTCAAGGTCAAGGTCACATTTGTAGGTCACGAGTTTAAAACTTTGACTTTTTAGCTCACCTGAGCACGAAGTGCTCAAGGTGAGCTTTTGGGATCAGTCTTTGTCCATCGTCCGTGCGTGCGTGCGTCCGTCCGTCGTCAACTTTTGCTTTAAACAACTTCTCCTCCAAAACTGCTGGACAGATTTTGATCTAATTTCACATGATTGCTCCTTGGGTGATCCTCTACCAAAATTGCTCAAACTGTTCCGTTCGGGTGAACAAGATGGCCGCCAGAGCTAAAAATAGAAAATTCTTTAAACGACTTCTCCTGCTTAACCAGTGGATGGATTTTGAAATTGTTTCACAGGAATGTTCCTTGGATGACCCTCTACCAAAATTGCTCAAACCGAACAACTTCTTCTCCTTAACCAGTGGATGGATTTTGAAATTATTGCACAGGAAGGTTTCTTGGGTGCCCCTCTACTAAAATTGCTCAGACCATTCCGCTCGGGTGAACAAAATGGCCGCCAGAGCTAAAAATAGAAAAAGCTTTAAACGACTTTTTCTCCTTAACTAGTGGATGGATTTTGAAATCACTTAATAGGAATGTTCCTTGGGTGGCCCTCCACCAAAATTGCTCAAACTGTTTAGCTCGGATTAACAAAATGGCCGCCAGAGCTAAAAATAGAATAACCTTTAAACGCACTTTTCTCCTTAACCAGTGGATGGATTTTGAAATTATTTCACCAGAATGTTCCTTGGGTGACCCTTTACCAAAATTGCTCAAACCGTTCCGCTCAGGTCAACAAAATGGCCGCCAGAGCTAAAAATAGAAAAACCTTTAAATGACTTCTCCTTAACAAGTGGATGGATTTTGAAATTATTTCACAGGAATGTTCCTTCGGTGACCCTCTACCACAATTGCTCAAACCGTTCTGCTCAGTTGAATAAAATGGCCACCAGAGCTAAAAATAGAAAAAACTTTAAACGACTTCTTCTCCTTAACCCGTGGATGGATTTTGAAATAACTTCACAGGAATGTTCCTTGGGTGACCCTCTACAAAAAGTGCTCAAACCATTATGCTCTGGTGAACAAGATGGCTGCCAGAGCTAAAAATAGAAAAACCTTTAAACAACTTCTTCTCCTTAACCGGTGGATGGATTTTGAAATTACTTGACAGGAATGTTCCTTGGGTGACCCTCCACCAAAATTGCTCAAACTATGCTGCTCTGGTGAACAAAACCTTTAAACAACTTCTTCTCCTTAACCAGTGGATTGATTATGAAATTATTTGACAGGAATGAGGTTTGAGGTTTTTAGCTGTGGTGGCCATCATGCTCAGTTAAGCAAAATATTTTTAGCAATTTTGTTAGAGGGTCACTCATGGAACATTCCTATAAAATTGCTTCCTTTTAGAGACAGATGTCTTTTGAAAGTTTTGGCCCCCACCCACCCACCTTGGTTGCAAGGTGCTTCTACAGGAGTATTGGTAAACCACTTCGAAGGTTTTAGCCTGTCTAGGCAAAGTGGTGCAAGTGGAACCATCAATACATTTAAACCGCATTGGTTTCATTGGGCGGCAAGGCTTGAGATGTCATTTCATCAAAAATGACTTCTACTTCTCAAAACGACTTCTACTCCTAAACAGGCAGACTGATTTTGAATGAATTTCACAGAAATGGTCTTTGGGCCCAACCAAAATTGCGCAAACCCTCCACTTCACCATATATTACCCACAATTCCGTTTGTACAATAGGATCAGGTGAGCGATCCAGGGCCATCATGGCCCTCTTGTTGTCAGTTCCGTATCTCCTTTACCCCTCAAAGCATTTTGATTAACGATGGTGGAATGTCCCCATCAGTTAGCTGATGTGTGTAACGCATAAATAAACCATGCCAACTCAAGGTCAAGACCACAGTTGAAGGTCAGGAATTTGAAACTTTGAATTTTGTGTCCGTTCCATATCTCCTTTACCCCTAGAAGGATTTTCATTAAACTTTTGTGAAATATACCCCACAGTGAGCTGATGTGCAGAACCATAAATAAACCATGCCAACTGAAGGTCAAGGTCACAGGTGAAGGTCACAAGGTTGAGCCTTGATACAAAGTGCGGCGGGGAATTTGGCTGTCCTTCAGACTGCTTTCTTGTTTGGCTTATTCCTCATGTTTCTAAGTATTTATTTCCTTTCAGAACCCCAATATTCATGTAAATGTAATATCTGTACATAAAGCTAATTGTTTTAATATCAAGGGAAGCAATGATAACTGTCGAAATATTCTTTTCTATACTTATGGAAATATTCGGCAATTCCGATTGGGCCGCTCCGCTCATAACCATAATAATAGTAAATAGATACGATCATACCATACAGCATCAGCAACAGGACAACCACATGGTAATAACATCAATTAAATGAAATACATTCGTATTATATCTGTATTCCGTAGTACGTTTGAAATCTACACATCATAATTTTCTCTTACATTGCCAAAGTACCTATATTCGGCAAGAAACAATTCTGGCAAAACTGAAGGAGCTGGACAAATTCTGCCAACTTTTTTTCAAAATCTTATTTTACATGTTTTAATGACATGGTGATCAAATCTGTCAAACCAGTCTTTCTTGCGAGCTATTTACTTATCATTTTTATTTGTTGAAATATCTGTACGTCACACATGAAAGACTACTATACATGTATGAACAGGCTGATCACGATTTGTATTGTTGAAATATTACGTCTGCTTAAATGGAATTATAAATTGTCCACTTAAGGAAAAAAAGTTAAACTATAAATACGGCCTAGCAAAGCATGATTGCTTTCTTTTATCACCGCATTCATTTAAGTAACCGCTGGTGTTTTGACACGTTACTTAATTACTGTTGTTCTTTATTGACACCTGACTTAATTGCTCAAATATGTGGATTACAATGTTTTTGTTATTCAATAAGATATTTTACTGATGTTATAAAATAATAACAGAATTCTTATTTTATACCTTTTGATCATTAACCGACTTATGCTTATGACCCAAAACAGGGTTGATGCGTCGTTAAAAATGAAATCTTCATTATCATCATAATTCTTATTTTAGCTGGAACTGAATAAAAAAATGATATTAAATTTAGAAACCTGTATCCTGAAAAGAACTGAAAAAAAAAGAGATTACATTCAGAAACCTGTATCATGAAAACACCCCTATATAACCCTACTTTTTATATAGTAAAACTTGGGTTTTTTCAAAGTTGTGTCAAAAAATTATGTGGTATGCATGACTTTGCTTATTTCTGTTCAAAAACATAGATTGTGGGTACTCACCTATGTGGTTCTAATCAGCTTTCACAATCTATGTTTGGGACAAAAATTAAGAAAATATTTCAAATTTTTAATGCCCACAGAATGGTGGGAGGGCATATAGCGTTGCCCCTGTCCATCCGTCCATCCATTCTAACGAAAAAAATTTTATTTAACTGTCACTTAAAATTTTTGTTGCCTATGTAGAAATACATATTAGGTGACTACTTTTCAGTTGGAGTTACAGTCACATAAATTTTATGGGTAAGTTTGTCCATCATATGGACATCCATCTGTAATTTATGTGACGCTTGTCTAAAAAATATGTGACTTAATGTCCATATGTGATCCCTGTCCATGTATTTTTTTTTTTTTTTTTTTTGGTTTGGGTTTTACAGCCCTTTCAAGATTATTTCACTCATATCGAGCCGATCGTTAATCAGAGGTGGGCAAAAACCGGAGTACCCGGAGAAAAACCACCTGACCTTCAGTTGCAGAACTTGGCGTCTGTCCATGTATTTATGTGACTGTGATTAAGGCTGGCACGGTTAATCAGATAATCGATTATTCGGTCGATAAATTCCACAAAACAATTATCATTACTGATTTGCTTGCAATCGATTATTTGATAAGTACAATTTACTACCCAAAGTTGGGCCTAAAATAGCTGTATGATTGGCAAACAGTGCAGACCCAGATGAGACACCGCATTCTGCGGCGTCTCATCTGGGTCTACAATGTTTGCTCGGGCATGTCTGTTCAAATACATATGACAAAGTACAGCATAAGGTAGGAGTCATGCTCTGACAGGAAGCCAGACAGTTAAAATTATGACAAAATGATCAGTGATTACTAATCGATTATCGACCGCAATAATAGGAATGATAATCGATTATCTTTTCAGTTCCGATTAGCCAGCCCTATCTGTGATCCAGTCAGTAAGTTAAGTGACTATTAATTTAAATAATAGTTTCTGAACTTTCAGTGCTCTTGTCTTGGTCTGTCTGAATTTACAATCAAGCAATAATAGGTCATTTTAAATTTGGACAGTGTCACATAACTACCATTTCGTTAGAACATTTGAATTTATATTTTTAACGGGACGAGAAAGGATACCAAAGCTTTGCCTTCACGATCACGCGTGAAGCGCATGTGGGTTTTACACTTTTTTTCCTGACGAAATTTGTGAAATGGAACAAGACAGTTCAACTGCCAAGACAGCTTTTGTTTTTGTATGGAGTATGCGCTTAATAGTTTTTTTTTTTTACACAACTTTGAAAAAACTAAGTGCACGGTGCGGTAATGAGGGGGAATACAGTAAGTATAAAAACTTAAAAATGGTGTGTGTGTGTGTGTGTGTGAATTTGGGTTTAACGTTGCTTTCAACAATTTTTCAGTCATATCACGACGGTGTCTGGTTGAGACAGGGAGCTCATTGCTCACGTTTATTGTGCTGCCTCACTGAAGTCCCAGACACATTACATGATACCACACCCAGTCACATTATCCTGACACTGGGTCGACCAGTCCTAGCTCTAGCCTGTAAATCTGAGTGCCAAGCGAGGAGCAGCATTCTTAACGACTATGGTATGTCACGGCCGGGGATCGAATCCGTGACCTCCCGTTCCCTGGAGCGGACACTCTACCAACTGAGCTGTCGGGGCCGGTTAAAAAAAAATGGTGTAGATATGCAAACTTACAATTCAACTGTTGTAGATGTAGCTACGACCTTATAAGCCGTCTGATCTGGTGCTAGGCACTGCTCACAGTTCTCTTTGATAAATAAACATTTTAAGAGACCTCTCAGCAGGCACACGCCGTGAGGGCAACGCCACATCTACGTCGGTGCAACGTCATGACGTTGCACCGACGTAGATGTAGTGTTACATAAATGTCATGACGTTGTGCTGACGTTGATGTGCTCACAGTTATGTCATGTGTCCGCTGGGCTATTGCTATATATACTGGCACCGTTTTCTGTTAGAAATTATGGACCAATTTCCTTGAAAAAAGGTCAAAAACAGATTCCAAAAGTAATATATGGTGTTTTGGGGAGCTTCCATAAGCATTTTTAATAGGTCCGTTCCGGTTATTGTAGGTCCGTTCCGGTTAATAAACGCATCCTAATATAGCTAATAATTTGGTTGGTTAACAGTCAGAAATGGGTGTGATTAAATTAATTTATTCGCAGGATATGGGTTAGGATTTGTAAAAAATGGTTCATCACAGAACAATGGTAGCTCAGTCAGATGTGCATCTGGCTGGTCGTCGGGATCGAGGTCCCAGGTGAGATAACTGCCTGGCCAGTAACTTTCCAGCCACCAAAAAAATATCGGGCCAACAGCAATTCGACCTGTCAGCCAACGTCGCAACACTGTCTGCCCGGCATTGACCTTTTGTTTTGTGCTATCTTCTTCTCTGAAACCGCAAGGCCCAGGTTTTTGATATTTGGTATGTAGCTTCATCAAGTGGACCTCTAACAAGATTGTTCAAATTATAGCCCTGGGGCCAAAAAAGGCCCTTCCCAGGGGCCCACTTCTTTTACATAGGTTATAAGGAAACAACCTTTAAAAATCTTATTGTCTGAAACCAGAAGGCCCAGCTCTTGGGTATTTGGTATGTAGCTTCATCTAGTGGACCTCTTTTGTTCAATTTCTAGCCCTGGGGCCAAAAATGGCCCTGCCCCAGGGCCCACTTGTTTTACATAGCCTGTAAAGGGAAAAACCTTTTAAAAACATTCTTGTCTGAAACCAGGAGGCCCAGGTCCTTGGTATTTGGTATGTAGCTTCATCTAGTGGACCTCTACCAAGATTGTTCAAATTATAGCCCTGGGGCCAAAATTAGCCCCGCCCCGGGGCCCACATGTTTTACATACTTATAAAGTAAAAAACTTTAAAAATCTTCTTGTCAGAAACCAGAAGGCCTATGTTTTTGATATTTGGTATGAAGCTTCATCTAGTGGACCTCTACCAAGATTGTTCAAGTTATAGCCCTGGGGGCAAAACTGACCCCACCCTGGTTGTTTGTATCGAATTTTAATGACCCAGTCAACACTATTTTAGAGTATTTTGATCCAATTTTCATGTACATATTCATGCCTTTCCTGGGCAGGCTCATACGTAAGCGGCTAACCAGTACAATAGATATCATTTTGCCAGAAACTGACAACTGCCCTTCTTGAATATTCCTCTTCGAATTATTAATAAAAAACAGGTGGCTATACAGAGCTTTTCGGACAAATTATAGTCTAGTCTCTGAGATTCAAGTTCACCTTTGCCATTTTAAAAACCTCACTGATAACAATAGTGCTTGATTTTAGGCACTGGCAGGTAATTTATGGCCAGCAGGACAATAAATGAGTCTCAGGGGAGGTGTGCAGATAGCAGTATTCAATGTAGAATTTAGGGTTTGGGCGCCCTCTGGGCCCACAGGCCTTGAAAAAGGGGGCCATTTGGAAATTAAGAGGGTCCTTAAATTATTCTGTATAAAGTTGCCAGATTTATCTTTATGTTTTGGCTGCATGATAAAAATTGGACACAAAACGAGTTAGACATCACAGACAAAATTTGTTTTGTCTATCTATCCATCTTCTAATACTGAGTTGGTCACATTTGCCCATTACCTCAGCTAACCGGTACATAGCAATTTGGATAAAGTGTCTTGCTGAAGGACTAATAGAATGAATGCCATGAAATTATTTCTGGAAGAGAAGAACTCTATAATAAATGAGCTTTTTCAGTCTGGTATTTAGCGTAGGCCGCCTGGCGCATGGCTGCTTCCCTGGTAAACAAAACATGGATTTGGGTTTAAAAAATAAGAATTGTTACACTTTAAATAGATAAAACAAAACGTTTTTCTGAGTTATTTTGATTTGGCAACATGCGGTTTGTGATTAACTCATTAATACGCACCAGGCTGCCGAAAAATCACGAGAAAATCACAAAAATGAACTCAAGAAGAAACAGTCACTCAATTCTACAGCTGCGCCCGGCGGGCCCATTGAATGATCTTTAGTACACCCCTCATGTCGAAAGCGGTCTAAGGGCGCAATGGCACAGCCTAGATTGAATGCTGAGACAGTTCAGAGTGTAATTTATTAAATGAATTGGTGTCTGTCTAAAGTTTTGATCCCTCTTTTAGCTCTTTAATGTTTCCGGAGGTAAAGGAAGAAATGACTGGTGGCTTATCTACCTATCAATCTATAGGCTATTCAAACTGCATAACCCTCTTTTGAGCATTTAAACCTGTGATATGGAGTAACTGCCCTGCCATTGAAATAGAATCAGAACCAGAATTGGTGACTCGTCAAATGACATTCATACCTGTGGTATGGGAAGTTAGTCCCTAGCTCTCACCAAAGAGGTAAACTTAGCTAAACAATCCTCAGTGCCTTCAGCTGTTGAAATGATCCAATCGGGAAGAGCATTCCAATTTCTAATGGTTTGACTCAAATACTATTCTTCATAAATGTCAGTTATTGCAGTTAATTATTGTCTGCATAAACACCATATTTACTGTATTCAGACAGACAGGCCTGCATGACCAACAGTGTAAACCCAGACGAGATGCCGCCAAATGCGCTGTTTGCCACTTACAGCTATTTTTTGACACAGCATCGGTTAGTTAATTAGTAAATTGGTATATGTTGAATTTTCAAATTTTACAACAAGTATGTTAAGGAGTTGAGGTTCCAGAATATTAAGGTGAAAATACAGTAGTTGTTAAGCCATTTTGTACTGGAAACCCCAAACGGGTACCCTGGCAAACAGTGCAGGCCCAGATCAGACGCTGCAGAATGCGGCGTCTGATTGGGGCCTGCACTATTTGCTTAAAGAATTTTCCATCAGAAATAGAATAAAAAAAAAAAAAATAGGCTTACCAGCCCTTTTCTCTTATGCTGTTCACCACAACCCCTATCTTTGGGAGCAGTGTAGATCCAGATCAGATGGCTTCTGAAGAAGCCATCTGATCAGGATCTACACTGTTTGACATTCAATTTATAAATTCGTAGGAATAAATTATGTCAAGTAATTTGATTGGTTCAGAGTCATAAATGGGTGTGGCTAAACTGAATATTCAGCAAGAGAAGGGATAATGACAAATGGACTTCTCCAACATATAGCAATGGAAGAGACCACTAGTATACAATGGGTTAATCAATAAAACAGAAACTGTGAAATCTCTTGCTGAATACAGAGGACACAGGCATAGATAGAGCCAAACTGTCATTGTGCTGCTAATAAATACTGACATTCTGACCAAATTCTTCAAAATTTCTCTCGTCCTGCTTGATCCCAGGTATGTTGATTTTGGTTTTGTTTGTTTGTTTGATTTGACGTTTAACGTCCCCACTGACACTATTTAGGTCATTTTGGAGTCATTGCTTCCAATTTTGTCTGACTTTTACCCAACATCGAGATGAAATGACATTGATCACAATCACTGCTACCCAATGAAACCGATAGGGTTTATATGCATGGACGGGCCAACTCGCACCATTTTGCCTGGGCATGCTGAAACCTTCAATGCGGTTTACCAGTACTCATGTGCGGTGGGTTTCAGCTCTGCATGGAAGCATCATGCAGCCAATCATTTTCTCCAAGCCCAGATCCGCCCCCGCCCATCGGGGCTTGAAGAAATAGATGGGCTGCATGCTGAATCCAACCGCACACAAGTACTGGTAAACCGCCGCCAGGATCTAAGCCTGCCCAGGCAAAGCGGTGCGAGTTGGGCCGTCTATTCTTATAAATCCTATTGGTTCCATTGGGTGACAGGGCTTGAGATGTCATTTCATCTCATGTTATGTAAAAGTCCCACAAAATTGGAAGCAGCGTCTCCAAAATGACCTACCGTTATACAGTGTTGACAGGGACATTAACCCTTATCTTGCTGTTCACGACAACCCCTATCTTTGCAAACAGTTAAGATCCAGATCAGATGGCTTCTGAAGAAACCATCTGATCAGGATCTACACTGTTTGGCATTCAGTTTATGAATTTGTAGCAATAAATTACATCAAGTAATTTGATTGGT
The DNA here is from genome assembly GCA_963580285.1 of Lucinisca nassula. Classification (NCBI taxonomy): domain Eukaryota; kingdom Metazoa; phylum Mollusca; class Bivalvia; order Lucinida; family Lucinidae; genus Lucinisca; species Lucinisca nassula. Next base: position 55,692,691 of record OY757010.1, read on the forward strand.
TGAGAGACCGAAATGGGTGTGGCTTAAATGAATATTCAGCAAGAGAAGGGTTAAACCTCAAATCAAACAAACAAAACCAACCAAGCACAGATGGGTTGGGGAAATGCAGATTTTGGTAAATATTATTGGAACTAGTAATAATTTTTTTACACCTCCTCCAAAATTTTTACTAATCATAACGAGTGGACAAGTGGAATTATCCAGCCCTTATATTTTTTATTCTCAGTTCACTTTGATGTCTTGTTTGAAGCACAGAACGGTCAAAGGTGAGAGGGTGCTGTTTGCAGAATGGATACTCTCCGTATGAAACACATGGAAACTCTACGAGTAAGTATTGACTTTTGTTTCTTTTGTTTGTATCCATTACGAAAACACGCCTATACAAATACCTTTTAACCTTTATCGCCGAAAAAATGAAAATTATAGATGATTTTAAACTGTGATATTTTTTCTTATTTCTGCTCAAAATATTGATTGTTGGCACTTGTTAGAACCGCCTCATTGAAAAGTGAAAAATACTAACAGATTGACAAATAGTATAGATAGCAATGAGATAGTGACCACATGTGAGATGCCAAGTTCTGCAATGGATGTTCAGATGGTTTTTTCTCTGGTACTCCAGTTTTCACCCACTTCTTCTTAACGATCAGCTTGAAATAAGTGAAATAATCTTAGAAGCGAAAAAAAGAAAGCAAAAAAAAAAACAACAAGATGGCTCATTAAGAGTTGTCTTGTCTGGATCTGCACAGTTGAAACATAATCTACATATATATGATTCCAGCTTAACTTGGCCAGGATAATCTTGGCCAGGTTAAGCCAGCCTTGGTGAAGTTGTTCTGTTATTTCTATTACTAAGTAAGTCAGTCTACAAATGTACTTATATATGAAAACAGTAATCATTGATGTTAATTAACCAAAGCCCGGGCTGACTCATGGGCCAAGTTGGATACAGGCTGAGTTGACCTGCTTCCATCTGTGTCAGTCTTCTGAGTTGAAAGACTTGAACTGTAAATCATGGGCTGTATCTGAAAACAATTCAGATACATTATTACTTTAACTCTTCCTCCTTATATATAGCAGGAGTCCATTTCGAAATTTAGGGGTGTCAGGTTGTGTTTTCTTCAAAATTTAGAAGGAAAATGGCTGAACTTTTTGCAAACAGTGTAGGCCGTGATCAGACGCTGCATTGTGCGGCGTCTGATCTGGGCCTGCACTGTTTGCCCTGGTACCCGTTTTTGGGTTTCCGGTACTAAATGGGTTAATATTAGATTGATTAGCATTTCTGACAGGTAACATACCTTTGTTTTACAGTAGAACAAAAAGGTACCTTTACCCTTAACCCTTTTTTACCAAATGGAATCTTCCACTTACATATGGCAGGATTCCATATCCAAATTTAGGGGTGTCAGGTTGTGTTTTCTTTAAAATTTATTCGGGAAAAGGCTTAACCTTTTGCAAACAGTGTAGGCCCTGATCAGACGCATTATGCTGCTTCTGATCTGGACCTGCACTGTTTGCCACCTACTCCTTTTGGGGTTTCCGGTACCAAATGGGTTAACATGCCATTGAAAACTGCCTCTGTTGTCTGCTGAATCTTCCTGTACACTCTTCAAACATATTTGCTTACAAGCAAACATTGTGGACCCAGATCAGACTGCTCCTACAGGAGCAGTCTGATCTGGGTCCACAATGTTTGCAAAACCTTTTAAAGCTACTAGTACCAGCAGATGACAAAGCAGAGAACAAATGTTGTGACTGGCATCTTATGGGTTAAGTGATCCTCAATTTGCTTCATGATATGTTGTCACAATTAATTCTCAGTATGTATTTCAAATAAATTTGGTTGTTCCAAGAGATATTCAAGCTATCAAAGTAGACTGTATTTGGTTTATGACAGTATATGATATATATTTAATGGCCCAGTCAACACTATTTAGGTCATTTTTGAGCTGGTCAGTTTACCTATCCACACTTTTCCTGGGCAGGCTTATACGTAAGCAGTTAACCAGTACAGTGCACATTCTTTCACCAGAAACTGACAACTGCCCTTCTTGAATCAGCGGAAGGGAGAGAATGACCATAGTAAAGATTTCATGATCCATCTCCACGAAAGAATGTTGCCGACCCCGGCAGGTTTGGAACCAGTGTCCTCCTGATCACCAGTCAGACGCGCATCTGGCTGAGCTACCGAGGCCGGCAAGACAGTATACATGTATGACAAAAAATTTTATACTTTTCAATCGCTGTTACAATTTTTTTCTTTTATCTAATCAGACATTTTTATTACATTCACTGGAGCATTAGAACTTGGTTTTATAGCTGTGTTGATGAAACGACCACGTTCAATCCAAAATATGTACAGATTATATAGAAAAATGACCATTAAATGGTTATTCTATAAAATAAGGACATTTTTGGGATCCGTGTCTAATCTGTGTCATATTATAAACTGTTAACAATGAACAGTGTTATAAAGAGGTTGTGGTGTTCAAGTATGTGGACTCAAATTATCTCTGTAAGAGCAAACATGTAATGCCAATTGATTAAGATACCTGAATTAGTCTGAAGATATGAAGGGTATTCATTTAATGTTGTCCTTCACATTACTACTTCAACCTTTCTTGATGGAAACACGCTTTTGAAGTCTCGAAATCCATTCTGTAAAGGCGAAGAAGTAGGCCTTTTCAGGTATACCCTCAAGACACTGGTACATTTCAATACCAAGTGCATTTCTGGATTCATAACAACGACAAGAAATGGTATTCATTAGTAAAGGAAACAGGAAAAAGTCACAGGGACTGAGGTCTGGCAAATAAGGTGCCTGAGAGAGCTAAACTATCTTTTTCCTCTTTCAAGTCTTGGACAAGAACACACTTGTGAGCAGGTGCATTGTCATGGATAAGACACAGACTACTTAAACCCTTTGCAGGTCAACGTTTTTCATAGTGTGTCTTTACTTTTGACAACACACCATTCTCATAATTAACCTTGACTGTCTTGGTATTTATGTCTCCCCCGAAAAAATTTTTTTCGGAGAGACATATTGTTTTTCCCCCGGGCGTCTGTCTGTCTGTCTGTCCGTCTGTCCGTCTGTCCGTCTGTCCGTCTGTCACACTTTCGTGTCCGCTCTGTAACTTGAAAACCGTTAGAGCTATCGTCACGAAACTTCGTATAAATATTAATCAGCATTAGACGACGTGCAGTGCGCAAGAACCATAACTCTCGCATTTATACTTTTTGAATTATCTCCCTTGGAAGTTTGTTGGTATGTATAGATGTATGGGCAAATCGTGTCCGGTCAATAACTTTCTTATTTTTTGATGGATTTTAAAATTACTCGGCAGAAATATTAACAACCATAAGACGATGTGTGGTGCGCATGAGGCAGGTCGATACCTCAAAGGTCAAGGTCATACTTAGAGGTCAAAGGTCAAAAAAGGGGCCTTTTTTTCGTATTTGGTCAATAACTTTCTTATTTTGAGATGGATTTTAAAATTACTCGGCAGAAATATTAACAACCATAAGACGATGTGTGGTGCGCATGAGGCAGGTCGGTACCTCAAAGGTCAAGGTCATACTTAGAGGTCAAAGGTCAAAAAAGGGGCCTTTTTTTCGTATTTGGTCAATAACTTTCTTATTTTGAGATGGATTTTAAAATTACTTGGCATAATTATTAACAACCGTAAGACGATGTGTGGTGCGCATGAGGCAGGTCGGTACCTCAAAGGTCAAGGTCATACTTAGAGGTCAAAGGTCAAAAAAGGGGCCTTTTTTTCGTATTTGGTCAATAACTTTCTTATTTTGAGATGGATTTTAAAATTACTTGGCATAATTATTAACAACCATAAGACGATGTGTGGTGCGCATGAGGCAGGTCAGTTCCTCAAAGGTCAAGGTCATACTTAGAGGTCAAAGGTAAAAAAAGGGGCCTTTTTTTTCGTATTTGGTCAATAACTTTCTAATTTTGAAATGGATTTTAAAATTACTTGGCATAATTATTAACAATCATGAGACGATGTGTGGTGCACATGAGGCAGGTCGGTACCTCAAAGGTCAAGGTCATACTTAGAGGTCAAAGGTCAAAAAGTGGGCCTTTTTTTCGTATTTGGTCAATAACTTTCTTATTTTGAGATGGATTTTGAAATCACATGGCAGAAATGTGAACCAATATAAGGCGATGTGTTGCGCGCATGACCCAGGTTGGTACCTCAAAGGTCAAGGGCATACTTAGAGGTCAAAGGTAAAAAAAGGGGCCTTTTTTTTGGGTTTTGTCAATAACTTGCCTATTTTTAAATAGAATTTGAAGTTACTTGGCAAACATGTTAACTATCATGGGACGATGTGTTGCATGCATGATTCAGTTTGGTACCTAAAATGTCAAGGTCATACATAGAGGTCAAAGGTAAAAAAGGGGCCTTTTTTCGTGTTTGATCAATAACTTTCTTATTTTTAGATGGATTTTGAAATTGCTAGGCAGAAATGTTAACCACCATGAGATGATGTGTTGCACGCATGACCCAGTTTAATACCTGAAAGGTCAAGCTCATACATAGAGGTTAAAGGTAAAAAAAAGGCCTTTTTTGTGTTCTGTCAATAACTTTCTTATTATGCCCCCAACTTTGAAAAAGTTTGAGGGGCATATTGGTTCTGGTTCGTTCGTCCGTTCGTCTGTCCATTACGCTTTTGATGCATAGCATAACTAAAGAACCGTGTATGCTAGGGTTTTGAAATTTCATATATGGATTCCTCTTGGAAAATTAGCTGACGCGTATTTTTTTTCTCGTCCGGATTATGCCCCCTTCAAGAGTTATTGCCCTTTGGTTTTTTTTTTTTTTTTAATAAAATCTTGTCAGCAAGATATCTAAAAAAACTATAGGAGCTAGAGCCTTGAAAGTTGGTGATTATATTGATGGTGATAAGTAGATGAACTGATTAACTTTTGACAAAATTCCGAAAAATACTTTGTGAGTTATGGCCCTTTGTCATTTTGGTAATTTGTGCCCATTGTAATGTATGCTAAAAGTGATGCATAGCATAACTTTAGAACCATGTATGCTAGGGTTTTGAAATTTCATATATGGATTCCTCATGGAAAATTAGCTGACGCGTATTTTTTTTCTCGTCCGGAATATGCCCCTTTCAAGAGTTATTGCCCTTTGAAATTTTTTTAATAAAATCTTGTCAGCAAGATATCTCAAAAACTATTGGAACTAGAGCCTTGAAAGTTGGTGAATAGATTGTTGGTGATGAGTAGATGAACTGATTAACTTATGACAAAATTCCGAAAAATACTTTGTGAGTTATGGCCCTTTGTCATTTTGGTAATTTGTGCCCATTGTAATGTATGCTAAAAGTGATGCATAGCATAACTTTAGAACGGTGTATGCTATAATTTTGAAATTTCATATATGCATTTCTGATGGAAAATAAGCTGACGCGTATTTTTTTTCTCGTCAGGATTATGCCCCTTTCAAGAGTTATTGCCCTTTGAATTTTTTTTAATAAAATCTTGTCAGCAAGATATCTCAAAAACTATTGGAGCTAGAGGCTTGAAAGTTGGTGAATATATTGGTGGTGATGAGTAGATGAACTGATTAACTTTTGACAAAATTCCAAAAAATACTTTGTGAGTTATGGCCCTTTGTCATTTTGGTAATTTGTGCCCATTGTAATGTATGCTAAAAGTGATGCATAGCATAACTTTAGAACCGTGTATGCTAGGGTTTTGAAATTTCATATATGGGTTCCTCATGAAAAATTAGCTGACGCGTATTTTTTTTCTCGTCCGGATTATGCCCCTTTCAAGAGTTATTGCCCTTTGAAATTTTTTTAATAAAATCTTGTCAGCAAAATATCTCAAACACTATTGGAGCTAGAGCCTTGAAAGTTGTTGAGTATATTGGTGGTGATGAGTATATGAACTGATTAACTTTTGACAAAATTCTGAAAAATACTTTGTGAGTTATGGCCCTTTGTCATTTTGGTAATTTGTGCCCATTGTAATGAATCCTAAAAGTGATGCATAGCATAACTTTAGAACTGTGTATGCTATGGTTTTGAAATTTCATATATGCATTCCTAATGGAAAATAAGCTGACACGTATTTTTTTCTTTTCTCATCCGGATTATGCCCCTTTCAAGAGTTATTGCCCTTTGAATTTTTTTTTAATAAAATCTTGTCAGCAAGTAAAATCTTGTCAGCAAGATATCTCAGAAACTGTTGGAGCTAGAGGTTTGAAAGTTGGACCATGAGTCATGTGCAAGACCAAGGTCCATACCTCTAATGTCAAGGTCATACCTAGAGGTCAAAGGTAAAAAAAAGGACAGTCAATAACTTCCTTATTCTTTGATGGATTATGAAATTACTTGGCAGAAATGTTAACCATCATGAGACGATGTGTTGTACCGCAAAGGTCAAGGCCATACTTAGAGGTCAAAGGTAAAAAAGTGCTTTTTTTGTTTACGGCCAATAACTTTTTTATTTTTCTATGAACATTTTTAAAGTTACTATGCAGAAATGTTCATCTTCATTAGATGATGTGTTGCACACAAGACCCAGCTCAATACCTCCAATGTCAAGGTTATACGTAGCAGTCAAAAACGGGGGAGACATCTGTGTTTTTGTAGAAAAACAAATTCTAGTTGGTACAAGAATTTGAACAATGGTCCATCGCAATTGAAAAATACTGTACACAAAACTTTTGCCATGCTTTTAATTCTTTTGACAATGACCGGCCTTTCTTGGTCTTTTCACAGCCACTGCTTGTTATTGATGCATCTCTGCGGCTCAAAATAATAGACTTAGGTTTCATCACCTGTTAACAACTCCGAAATCCTTCTTTAATTGTTAAAATGTTTGTACTTTTTCAGAAGATTTTTAGCAATTTTTACACAAGTGTTTTTTGTTTGTTTGATTTGAGGTTTAACATCTCCGTCAACACTGTGTAGGTCATTTTGGAGATGTTGCTTCCAATTTTGTGGGACTTTTACCCGACATTGAGATGAAATAACATCTCAAGCCCTGCCGCCAAATGAAACCAATAGGGTTTATATGCATGGACGGTCCGACTCGCACCACTTTTCCTGGGCAGGCTTAAAATCTCTAAGCAGCTTACCAGTACTCATGTGTGGTTGGTTTCAGCTCTTCGTGGAAGCATCATGCAGCAAAATCTATTTCTTCAAGCCCCAATGGGAGGCGGGCCATTTACATGAGTGGTCTTTTGTACTTTGGTCAAGAGATGTGAGACCCATCGTGCAGAAACCTTTCTAAGTTTCAACTCCTGAGTCAAAGTCTTATGAACTGTCCCCAATAAAACACCAACACTATCAGCAATTTCTTTCACCACAGCAGCAACATTAGTTTTTGTAGCAGCTTTTCTGCTGGCCGGTATAGAGCTCATCTTTAAGGTTAAATTATTTATGCCACCTAAAAATTGGCGTTTTAGAGACAAAAGATGTCCCAAATATCTGACACAGTTCACTATATATCTGTGAAAATGAACCAGTAAGACCAACTCGACGACCTTTAATGTAGGCCTCAATTTCAAAGTTTGTTGTGTTTCTCATTTTGCATACAGTAAGGGTTGAGTGAATATGACTGAACAAACTTGAACTTTCAATAACTTTTGAAAGACTGAACAGATTAGACTGAAATTTCACCCTATTATAGAAAACCACTCCCCTGTGAAATCAACACAGTTTCCACTTGCTCCTTACAGCCATGGCTGTAAGGAGCAAGTGGAAACTGTGTTGATTTCACAGGTGATATGGTGGGCCATTAGTGACACAATTAAATAAATGCCCCCTGTACTACTCACAACATAGGTTTCTATGGAGAAATTAGAGAAGTTATCCAACCATTCATGGTGTGGTAGCAGTTGGTGGAGGCAAAGGTTTCCGGTATCTTACGTCACCGGGAAACCAATTGATATTGACAGTTTGATTTTGTTTGTTTGATTTGAAGTTAAAAGTCCCCATCAACACTGTAAAGGTCATTTCGGAGACTTTGCTTCCAACTTTGTGGGACTTTTACCCGACATTGAGAGGAAATGACATCTCAAGTCCTGCCGCCCAATAAATACAAAAGGGTTTATAAGCATGGACGGACCGACTCGCACCGCTTTGCCTGGGCAAACTAAGATTCTCTAAGTGGTTTATCAGTACTCGTGTGCAGTCAGTTTCAGCTCTGTGTGGAAGCATCATGAAGCCCATCTATTTCTTCCAGCCCCTGCAGTGGGTTAATAGTTGCTATGTACATTTTATTTGCAGAATGGTGTAGAGAACCTGTACCAAGATATGGATTTATCAGACATAGAAATAAAAATAAATAATCGTATCTTTGGATGTCACAAGTCGGTGCTGGCTGCTGTATCTCCGTACTTTAAGTCTATGTTCAGTGCTGGTATGAAAGAAAGTAGAGAACAGAGGATCACTCTGCAGGTACATAAACTTGTTTTTGTTTTACATCCTAGTAAACAACTATGGTTGCCTAGTCACACTTCTCCAGGCCACATGTACATGTTGTCCTTTGTTTGTTTGATTTGATGTTTAACGTCCCCATCAACACTATGAAAGTCATTTTGGAGACATTGCATTCAATTTTGTGGGACTTTTACACGACATTGAGATGAAATGACATCGCAAGCCCTGTCGCCCAATGAAACCAATAGTGTTTATAGGCATGGACGGTCCGACTCACACCGCTTTGCCTGGGCTGGCTTAGATCCTCTAAGCGGTTTACCAGTACTCATGTGCAGTTGGATTCAGCTCTGCGTGGAAGCATCATGCAGCCCATTTATTTCTTCAAGCCCCAATGGGTGGGGCCGTCATGTAGTCCTACAAGGCAGTTAACACATTCTTTGGCTGTGTCAAGCAAAAAGGCTTTTTCAAGCATGTGTCATCAGATGAGACTCAATTCAGCGTACACATTCAGATAAGGAAATTCATAGTTTTAGCTTGGGATAGAAAGTCTGTTCTAAACCTGGTGTTCTTACCCAGGGACAGGGTAAAAATTGAATATTTTCGCATGATTCATAAATGCACTGGTTGAATACGACCTTGTATGCGCCATTGCTAAGGTTGGTGTCACAGCTTGTTACGTGATGTCACTAAACATCACAATAGTGTCATCACAATATGGCGGATGTTGACAACCGAAGTGACTGCAGAATTACAAATCCACGTGCAGCAATGGAAAGTATGCAAAAAAAAAAAGAATCCTACATGGGTGTGAGGAGTGGATAGAAAAATCCATCCCTCAGGATCACTTTCCGGCAGCACTCAGCAAGCCTCTTGATGCCGGACAGTGACCCTTGAGATGGATTTTTCCATCCACCCCTCATACCCATGTAAGATTCTTATACTATGTGCTTTATGGTCTAGTGGCCCAAAGCTTTTTCATGTAGGCAAGAGTAACATGCTGATTGAGTGGATATCAAGGCTGTGGAATATGCCATGTCCAGCTCATCACGAAAACATGCCTGTTTAATGTTGACCCCTTTAACTTTTATACATTAAAACTTCGGTTTACAGGGGTAAACAAGCTTACTTTAACAAGCTTACTTGTCCTGACACAAGTACAGGAATAGACAATGTTTGTGGCCAGAGTTGCAGGAATTGTCTTATTAATGGGAGGCAACTCTTGCAAAAGTATTTCTGTCTTCCATGTCAATAGGGGTCAACTCTTAAGATTCCTTTAAGAGTAGACCTCTTTTTTCAGTGGGACAGAGCTTATAGACAAGCGAACAGGAAGTCCCGAAAATTGGCTCCCTTTATGGGGAATGGGAATGCCTTCAGGGGAGGCAACTTCTGCAAAAGTATTTCTGTCTCCCATGTCAATAAGGGTCAACTCTTAAAGGAAAGAATTTGCTCCTCAGGAGCAAATTCTTTCCTTTAAGAGTAGACCCCTTTTTCAGTGGGACAGGGCTTATAGAAAGCCGAACAGGAAGTCCCAAAAGTTGTCCTAAGTGAAAAATGGCGGAAAAATCTGCCAGGTTTTTACCATTCCCCTTAAAAAATGGCAGAAAAATCTGGTAGGTGTTCCCATTCCCCTTAAGGTGAATGGATAATTGTTAACCTTTTTATGAACCAAATGGAATCTTCCACCTTACATATAGCAGGAGTCCATTACAAAATTTAGGTGTGTCAGGTTGTATTTTCCTCAAAATATATTTGGAAAATGGCTAAACTTTTTGCTAACAGTGTAGCCCCTGATCAGACGCCACGTTTTGTGGCGTCTTATCTGGCCAAATACCCGTTTTGTGGTTTCTGGAACAAAATGGGTTTTGTTTGATTTGAGGTTTAACGTCCCCTTCAGCACTGTATAGGTCGTTTTGGAGATTTTGCTTCCAATTTTGTGGGACTTTTACCCGACATTGAGATGAAATGACATCTCAAGCTCTGTCGCCCAATGAAACCAATAGGGTTTATAAGCATGGATGGTCCGACTCGCACCACTTTATCTGGGCAGGCTTAGATCCTCTAAGCAGTTTGCCAGTACTAGTGTGCGGTCAGTTTCAGCTCTGCATGGAAGCACAAAATGGGTTAAAGGGAAGTGACTTTAGAACTGATTCTTTTGTGGAGATTGATCATGAAATATTTCTCTGGTCATCTTCTCAAACAGAAGTGTTGTCAATTATTGGCCAAAGAATGTAAAGGCTTATAATGTAAGTGTCTCCATATAAGCCTGTCCAGGAAAAATGTGGTAAGGTAAACTGGTAAGCTTTTTCTGACCTAGGATGTTAAACCTAAAACAAAGAAACAAAACATCTTCAGTCTGGAGCTGATAGCAGATAACCCAGTTTATATGGGAAAACTCCATCACGTGAACAAGTCCGTGAAATGAACACCCCCTTGAACCCCACTTTATTATACCCCCGGCATACGAAGTATGCAATGGGGGTATATAGTTTTTGTCTTTTCCGTCTGTCTGTCTGTCTGTCCGTAAACAATTATTTTGTGTCAAAGATATCTCAGGAACTGCTTCACATAGAAACTTGAAATTTTGCACACATGATCAGTATGACTACTTGTATTGTGGGAAAGAAAATAAGGGCCAAGGGGTCAGGCCTTATAGAGTTATTTCCCTTTGTAGTTCGGCACTGGCCGGGGGTATACGTGCCCCACTGGGCACTTTTGTCTAGTATAGATGAGTTTAGGACGCCACCGGTCGCTAAGGAAATGCTATCCCACGATTCCGTATTTTTGCGCATGCGCAGTTTTGTGTGGCAAAAAAAATAACCGTTGTTATAGCAGTTATTAATTTCTTTGAATTTGACAATTTTAAATAGAGCATAAGGTAAAGGTAACGTATGTCTTGCATCACTGTGGCGTCCAGATGGTGTTGGCTGACAATTGGGTAAGAACTGCTATCCTTGCAGCAGGTAAGGGTAGAGGGGAGTGCTCGTATTCCTTCTGTTTCTAAACTTCCATTCATTTTCCTCTTTCTCCTCGGTCCTTTGCTTTAACCTACGATCTCTTCTATATTTTTCTCCCATTCTCTGGGAGATGAGACAAAATTACCCACATGGGTTGACGTGGTAAACCCAAAACAATTAATAATCGACGAATAATTAACTGACAATGGTCGCGTCATGTTGCTCTAATTGCAAGACAAACGATGCGACAGTGAAGATGATTGGTTGAATTGTTGTTTAATGTCCCCGTCAACATTATTAAGGTCATTTTGGAGATGTTGCTTCGTGTTTTGTGGGACTTTTACCCGACCTTGAGATGAAATGACATCTCAAGCCCTGCCACCTAATGGAACCAAAAGGCTTATATGCATTTGACGGGTCTGACTCACATCACTTTGCCTGGGCAATCTTAGTCCTTCTAAGCGGTTTACCAGTAATCATGTGTGGTCAGTTTCAGCTCTGCGTGGAAGCACCATACAGCCCAATCTATTTCTCCAAGCCCCGATGGGCGGGGGCGAGACAGTGAAGATGAATCGAAGGGTTCAACATGTGGGTGATAAAGATCAATCGTTTACAACCAGTAACAGGGTTGTTTGAATATTGAAATTCACCGTCCCCGCGACCCCCGCCCATCGAGGCTTGAAGAAATAGATGGGCTGCATGATGTTTCCACGCAGAGCTGAAACCAACGCACACGGGTAGTGATAAACCAATTAGAGGATCTAAGCCAGCCCAGGCAAAACGGTGCGAATCGGATCGTCCATGCTTATAAACCCTATTGGTTTCATTGGGCGCCAAGGCTTGAGCTGTCATTTCATCTCAATATCGGGTAAAAGTCCCACAGAATTGGTAGCAACGTATCCAAAATGACCTCTACATTGTTGACGGTGACGTTAAATCTCAAAACAAACAGACAAACAAATCACCGTCCCTGTTAACACTATTTGGGTCATTTTTTGACACTTTGCTTCCTATACCCACATTGAGATTACAAGCCTTGTCGCCAAATAAAAAAGATGTGGCTTATAGTAGTTTACCAGTACTCATGTGCGTTCAGTTTTAGCTTTGCGAACCAAAGGCCTATCGTATACCGTACAAACACTCTACCGACTGAGATACCGAGCCACACCTTCGACCTTTTACATTATGCCCCCTGCCTAATGAGATTCCTCCCGAATCTCTAAGTGCATCCAGTCTGGCTATGGTACTTTCATGTTCAGGTTCTTCAAAGTATCGCTTCTGGAACTATGCCAGTAATATTTTTGCTTAACTGCTCATTTCTTTTCTTGCAAGTCAAGTCAGGTCAAAGATTTATTCAGGGCCCCCTAACTCAGGGTATGAGAATGAAATGACATATCAAGCCCTGTCGCCCAATAAAAGCAATAGGGTTTATAAGCATGGACGGTCCGACTCGCACCGCTTTGCCTGGGCAGGCTTAGATCCTTTAAGCGGTTTACCAGTACTCGTGTGCGGGTCGATCTCAGCTCTGCGTGGAAGCATCATGAAGCCCATCTATTTCTTCAAGCAACGATGGGCGGGGGCCGCTGAAGTGCAGTATAAAAGTCTATAAGTGTTGTGGATGAAATGACAAACACTATGCGTAAAAAAATCTTATTTTTCCTTAGTTTACTGTACACACACGGGCTCGAATGATTACTTTTTGCCACACAAGACTGCGCATGCGCAGCATAACCAAGGAAGTTCATCAGCCTAAACTCATCTATAGAGAAAACTGGGCTTTACAGGGGTATACATCATTTTTCTTATTTCTGCGCCAAGGCATAGGTTGTTGGTATTCGTTAAGAGAGGCGGTTCAAACGAGCACACACAACCTATGTTTAAAGCACAAATAAGAAAAATATCATGGATTTTCATCAGAAAAGTAGTCATTTTGGAGATGTGAAAAATTGCACAATGTCGAATGGGTATGTTGTCGTAATGCCAAAACGGGTCATTTGCAAGCAGTGCAGGTTGATCAGGGCAGTCACTGTTTGCAGAAAGTTCAGTAATTTCTATATCAGTTCCCAAATTCAAATCAACCTGGTACCCCTAAATTTCAAAAAAGACTCCTCCTATATATGAGGTGGATGATTCCATTGACTTCAAAATGGGTTAATACATTTGTTACTTTACAAAATGGGTTAATTACCCTTAACTGGAGCTATGAAACAGTATGTTAAGATTGTGACAGGTTCATGTTATCTTCCTTGGTTTGTGAGTTGTCTTGCTTGGCTAATATTGGTATTGGATACGAGGACTGTTCAAATATGAATGCAACTAAGCACATAAAAATGATTCCGTGATAGATTTCGATGAAAAATTTATGTTGTCCCTTCAAAGTATTCCCCTTTAACAGATATACAAACTTTCAGTCTTCTGATCCAATCTTTGAATGCATTTTGGTAGTCTTTTCGAGGTATACTATGAAGGCACTGGAATATTGCAGAACCGAGGTGTTTGCGCTGTACAAATTTTCGACCAGAAAGGTATTTTTTCAGCCGCGGGAACAAAATAAAGTCACACGGGGCAAGGTCAGGGGAATACGGGGTGTGAGGGAGTTCAACAACCTTTTCCTGCTTCAGATAGTCTTGCACAATGAACGCCTTGTGCGATGACGCATTGTCATGTAGCAATCTGACATTGGCCAAACCAGTTGCGGGTCTTCATTCTTTTAAATATTTCTTCAATTTTCGAAGAACTTTTTTTCTTGTAAAACTTCGCATTTACAGATTTGCCTTTAGGCACAACAGCCTGAATAGCAGGGCCCTGATTTGAAAAGAATATGGCATACATTACCTTCTTGACGCTCATGGTTCGCTTTGCAATGCATGGTCTTTTGCAATACTTTGTTGCCCATATTTTGTTCTGAATCTTTCGTTTTGGCTCAAAAAAGTGAACCCATGTCTCGCCACCTGTGACGACATTAGCCAAAGGCCGTGCATTGTAATTTGGAAACTTTTTAAGCAACTTCTTGGCGCACTGAACGCGTGTCTTTTTCTGCTCATCTGTCAACAGATGGGGTATCCATCTAGCACAGATCTTTCTCGTTTTCAAATCCCTTTTCAGAATTGTATGAGCTGCTCCTAATGAGCTGCCAACCATACTAGCTATTTGCCTAGTGGTGTATCGTGCATCAGTAGCAACTATTTCTTTCACTCTAGCAACCATCTTGGCAGACGTTGCTCTTTTCAGCCGACGATCATGTGGTGCATCTTCTGTTGAGCCTAGCCCACAGCTGAATTTCTAACACCAACAAAAAAATGTCGGAAAAGACATTTCATTATGCCCATAAATTGAACATATTTCATCAAAAATGTCTTTGCACCGTATACCAAGAATACAACGATTCTTAATGTAGGACCGTATTTCAATGGCGTACTCTGACCTTCTTCCAACCATGTTTTGTATTAGTATACAAGAGTAGACAGTGTTTATCGAACGATATACATGGCTAAAGTGTACGGATTTTAACAGGTTTGGTATCAATGTATAGGTAAAATGTTTTTCTACGCTGTGATATTTATTTCCAGGTGATTTTCACATTAGTGCATGAGAAAACGTTCTATTTGCATTCATATTTGAACAGTCCTCGTAGGCTTATGAACATTATGGGTTTCCAGCTTCCTATATTTCCAGTCATTCTTATGCAACAATCAGACAAGCACTGAAATAGGAAATCTGTGTCCTGTAGACTGACATCTGTGTTCTGTTGACATTTTTTCAAGTACATCACGAAAAAACGCCTATATAATTCAGACTCCCTTGAACCCCACTTTTATATAGTACAGTAAACCTGTAATAGTGGCCACCTCTATTAAGCAAGCAACCTGTCTTAAGTAAGCATGCCATCAGAAAAAGGAACATGCATTAATATTCACCTGTATTAAGCAAGCACCTGCCTTAAGCAAGCACATTTTGATTATCCCTTAGATACTTGCTTAATACTTGTTCAAAGCTCTCGGAAATGCATGATTCTGCGTATTTTACGCCGAGTTTTTGCCGTCGTACATGTTTAATTCACGATAGGCAATTCTTATGTGTGCATGGTTTTGGGCCTCACATGTTTCAAAATTACAGAAGCGGTAAATTCAGCAGCTAATTTAGGCCACTTATGCAATACCGGTACAAGATCAAATGCGGTACTGCTTTTTGGGTTGAAAGCACCGTTGCCACACATTAGTAGGCGCATCCTATATTGACAGGTATTTGGGAGAGTTGCTATTGGAAAGCAGTAGGTCTAGGGGCACATGTTGAAAATGATTGTACTGTTTAATCGCGCCACGTTTATTGCCATGTACACAGATTACAAAATTTTGATTAAAGTGCAGATAATGTCCATGCATGCTAACGGAACAGTTTGCCGCTGAGACTGATCAACGCACAGCAAGCATGCTGTCTTACATTGAAATTTTATCTGTCCTGCTTTGACTAGCAATACATGTACATGTAACCAAGACTTTTTACGCAAGATTATTTTTTTCTGTTCTTTTGTTTACAATTTGCTGGATTGAACTGTTACACTTTAAAAACATTACTTATTTATCTGCAGTAGACTGCGTGCAGCGCTGCATAATTACCGCCATTGATCTCAAGTAGCCGATAAAAAATCACACCCTTTTGAGCGGTGGCGTCTTTGGACTTTACATTGGAAAGCGCATCATAAAAGTTATTTTACATTCACGTGGATGCAGAAGGTAATTTTTTCGTGCCCAGTGCGATTTCACGGAAACTGTCGATTTTTACCAATGGCAAAATGTGGGAAAAAAGTTTGGGTCGGGAGGTTTTTCATTGAGTCGGTCGGGTTTCCGGAAACAAGACATTTGTTTTGGTCCTATACATCTATCAATCAATCAATTATCTTTGGCCATTACTTGCAGGTGTACATCACACACACACCAGATTTCGCAGATGTTCCCACAGTTTGGGAGCCATGAAAAGTATACAGTTATTCACATATGGATGTGTTATTCACATATAGTGAGAGCTCTGTTGTTAGAATGTAAAACTGAGGTTTACAGGGATAAATCTTATTCTTCTTATTTCTGCTCTATAATATAGTTTGGGGGTTCTCTTTAGATGGCCTTGATGAGGTGGTTCTAACATGTACCCACAGTCTATATTTTGAGCAGCAATAAGAAAAAAATCACAATTTTTCCCCTTCAATTTTTTTTGGGGACGATAAAATTTACAGTGAATTTAGAAAGGCATATTTTGGTAATGATGTATAATTATGCACCTATCATTGTTTTTATCCCCCGGGCTGAGGAAGGTGGGATCACCCTATGCAGTTAGACAATTTTGAAAACATGGTGACTAATTTCCTAATCTTGGGTATTAGAATTGACTAGAGTTTCCCGGTCACATATCTCAGACCGTACCCTGTCTGTAAGCGTTTTGTCCAATTCCCATGGTTTGTGGATTATTTGGCAGTTTAATCCCAAGGTATCACCACACTCCACTCCCACCACACCCATTGGGGTAAAACAATGTTAGGAACATTATTTGTTGTGTTGTTTCTGCAGGACATGAATGAAGTGGCATTTGAGAAGTTTCTGAAGTTTGTGTATTCTGGGAAGCAGGATGTTATAGGAGATGATATACCAGAGATGTTAAGAATGGCAGCTATATTCCAGGTTAGCATACCAGTAGCTTCAGATATTAATAATGAGAATTATAGTAATACTAATAATTAGTAATCAACTTTATTTATGGAGGGTAACACATGTAGTAAACTGTACTAATCTTCCATGTGGCCCTCTTTTCTTCCTCCTCCTGGGTAGAAACCAGTACTAAACAATGTGGATAAAGTCTCTTGCTCAAGGAAACACCACTTGGTGCTGAAGGGGATCGAACCAGTTACCTCTCGATTAATAAAAATAATTAAGGGGAGTGGGAGCACCTGGCAGATTTTTATGCCAATTTTCAAAGGGAGGCAACTTTCGGGACTTTCTGTTTGCTTTTCTATAAGCTCTGTCCCACTGAAAAAGGGGTCTACTCTTAAAGGAAAGAATTTGCTCCTCAGGAGGCATGAGTAAACCTGCATTCTCATCCTTCTGCTGAATTAAGATGGGTGGTTGTCAGTTTCTGACACTATACTGGTTCTATACTGGTTAACTGCTTATGCATTGGCCTGCCTTAGACTAAGGAAAAAATGTGGTTAGGTAAAGTGACCAACTTGATATGACCTAAATAGTGTTGACTGGGCTGTTTAAAGTGGAATGGGAACACCTGCCAGATTTTTCTGCCATTCTTCAAAGGGAGACAACTTTCGGGACTTCCTGTTCGCTTTTCTATAAGCCCTGTCCCATTGAAAAAAAAAGGGTCTGCTCTTAAAGGAAAGAATTTGCTCCTCAGGAGCAAATTCTTTCTTTTAAGAGTTGACCCCTATTGACATGGGAGACAAACATAATTTTGCAGGAGTTGCCTCCCCTAAAAGTGTACCCATTCCCCTTAATTCTAAAATAAACAAATTGTCATTTCACATCACCTGTGCATTTTAAAGCATCAGGTATTCAAGTCAGTAATGAATACCCTGCAAACCCTTACTTTGCAGAGAAATGTGGGATTTGTATGGGTACACATGAATTTCCTTTTTTGTGCTCAAAAACATACATTGTGGGTACTCGGCAGAACTGCCTCAAAGAGTTGGCACCCACAATCAGTGTTTGGATTTAAAAAAAAAAAAGGAGCAAAATATCACAAATTAACATCTAAAAATGTTCTGTAGCATGAAAGATCCCCATTTTGCACAGGGTTGTGTTATTATAATGGGATGTAAACTACTGTGGCCTGTTATTCAAAGCTAATGTTATCATTTATGTGGCATTAAAATATTGTACATTTAACTCTTGAAATGCCACAAAAACACTGCCCCCGCCCATCAGGGCTTGGAGAAATAGATTGGGCTGCACGATGCAGGGTGTCAATTACCTGTATACACAATAATATAATGCACCTGTGAAATCAGTCGGTGTGAACAAGCTCAAAGAAAACAAGAACTTCAAGCATGAATAATGTGCTTGATATATTTTGACTTCGAATTTGGAGATGGATTTTAATAGGAATTTCTTTCATGGGGACCGACAATTTTATTCGAAAATTGAATTTTTCGAATAATCGAAATTCGAAAAATCGGTAATATTTTTACATAAAATAATAGCAAAAAAGATCGAGACCGACACACACTTTTGAAAAATCTGGTAGTTTCGAAAAATCGGTGTTCGAATCACCGAGAGTCTACTGTATATTCATATTGCATGTATAGGATCCAGTGTCCCAGCTAATTCTTTTTGGCATTTGAGTATTAATCATCATTTTTTATTAAAAAGAGTATAATGGGGTGATCATGCTTGAGAAGAAAAAAAAATACTCAAAGAAATTTTCCCTGATGCGTATTTTTTCAATTTTTTGTCAAAAAACTTTGTTGTTGAGTGCTATTTGGTAAGATTTCGGATCTATGTTTATGATGTGTATGATTATTATCTTACACCATAAGTAGTTCTGATTAAGGTTCAACTAAATACCGGTAACAGTGTTTCGGCTACACGTTATTTCGATTTTCTAGTGATATGCATTCAGTCATATTTGACCATTACTCCAAAGTGTACATTGTATACACTCCACGTTCGCAGGTTGAAGGTCTTCACAGTAATAATCTAATTATGGTATGGGTTTTTGACCTGCTCAGGGGATGGTTCTCCCTGCACAATGGGGGCCTGCAGTCAACCTCTCGATGCCAAGGACGACACACTATTATGGCATTCATCCCTGCAAATGATGTCAGTGGAGCATGTTCTGACACTGCAATTTTATTGCCGCTGCCGGGAATCTAACAGGTGGGGGGCATCGACTGATCAAGTGGATGGTCCGTAGAAAAAAACTGTCTATAATGCGATCCTGTTACGCCTAGAGTGAAAATGTATTGACTTTGTTTCTTTGACATAAACTTTTATTATCACTGTCCTGCCCTCCCAAATTATGCACAACCTAGCCCCTTCCAGACCCCTTCCAGACCCCTCCCCGACCATACCATCATACCCTAGACTAATCTGCCCTTTAATCACAGTGCATAATGACTAGGGGCCAGATGTTAGCCACCTGCCATATCCATATCTGTTTTGTTCTTTGTCTGCATCTACCCCTCAAATCTTGATGAAAGATGCAATGAGAAACTTCTCTGATTGCTATGACCGAGGTGCTAAACGTTCGGTTAGTCGTTCTGTTTTGTGGTAGCTTGCTAATCAAGTACGACCTCAAGACGCTTGCATTTCCGTTTACAATGCACGCTTTGGGATAACAACGATCTATAACTAAATGGCGATTTTCGGAAATTTTCAGAAGTAAACAAAGGTTAATTGCGTATCCTGAAAAACTTATGCGTAAATGGTACGCATTGATATCAATATACTTGTGTATCTGTCTTAAAAATTTGCGAATCTGAACCTTGCCCTGAGGTTATAAAACTCTCCTTCATCCTCAACTCACTTGAGCATGAAATTTATCCTGCTCATAAATTTTAAAATGCCAACTACTGTTTGCATTTTAAAATTTATGAGCAGGATAAATGACATTCTATGCTGATCTGAGCAGGAACATTGCCTCATTAGTTTGTTGTTTTTATTTGAGCATACAGAAAGTTTTATAACCTTGGCCCCTGATCACTAAACAAGCCCCGCCAAGCGAATTTGTGTCTTCGAGCATTCTGTCATGACAAATTTTAACTGCGCATGCCCAGCCATTCAGAGGGGCCAGGGATATGGCTTTCTGTGTGAAGGTTCGTCTTGATTCACTGCTTGTATGAGCGAGCAGCGAAGGTTCTGGCGAGACTGCGCGAATGCGCAGGCTCGCCTGAACCTTCGCTGCTCGCATAGGCAATAAGTACCAAAATCGCTTGACGGGGCCAAAATAAAAGATGGCCTTTGACCCATTGCATGCGGGAAATCCCTAAGGGGTACCTTGACAAACAGAGCAGGCCCAGATCAGACGCCGCAGAACAGGGCCTGCACTATGTGCTAACAAAATTTTCTGTCAGAAATAGAATAAAAATGAAAAAATAGGCCTACCACCCCTTATGTGACAAATGTTTTTGTCCAACATATAGCAGTAGAAGAGTCCTAGTATTTGTTTGTTTAAATTGAGGTTTAACATCTTCGTCAACACTATTTAGGTCATTTTGGGGACGCTGCTTCCAATTTTGTGGGACTTTTACCCGACATTGACATGCAATGACATCTCAAGCCCTGCCACCCAATGAAACCACAAGAATTATATACATTAGTCAGTCGGACTCACACCACTTTGCCTGGGCAGGCTTAGTCCTTTTAAGCGGTTTACAAGTACTCATTTGTTGTCAGTTTCAGCTCTGCGTGGAAGCAATATGCAGCCCAATCTATTTCTTCAAGCCCTGATGGGCGGGGTTGACAGAGTTAACTAGTAATACAATTTATCATATGACGTCGCGTCTGAGAGTGTAATAACGCCATGTAATAAATTTGATAATCCACTAGTGGATTAAATATGCAAATTAGTTAGATACGCCCCGTAATGTTACATGTATGACGTCCTTAACTACGTCACGTTTACTTATGGCGGAATATTGATGTTTTCGTTAAACAGCGTGATTAAAATGCGTTTCAAATGTCATATGATAAATAGAATCTTGCATTCGTGCTCATGTATTATTGAATTTATTAAACTCGTTGAAGAAAAGGGATAAAATGCTTGGTAAAGCCTCGCATTTTACCCCTTTTCCTCAACTCGTTTAATAAATTCAATAATACATGCTCATGTATTATTGAATTTATTAAACTCCTTGAAGAAAAGGGATAAAATGCTCGGCACAGCCTCGCATTTTATCCCTTTTCCTCAACTCATTTAATAAATTCAGTAATACATGAACACTCATGTAAGATCCTCTATGGGTTAAATTTCAGGTTGACTGTTTACAAGATCATTGTGAGGAGGTGTTAATTGAGCAACTACGCAATGAAAACTGTTTTGAAATGTACGCCCTCGGAGTGATGTACAATTGCCAGGAACTCAGACAGAAAGCCTGGTGCACAATCCTAGATGGCTTCTGTACTGTGTGGAGATACACAGAGTTTTATGCCCTGCCTTATGATGAAGTTGTGAAAATTTTCCACGAAGACAGTTTGGTTACATTGGACGAGGAGCATGTTTGTGAAGCAGCATTCAAATGGTTGGATCATGACTTGGAGAAAAGAAAGCAGTATGTATATGAGTTATTTAAGGAAATACGACTGCCTCATGTCAGTGCAGAATATCTTGTTAATACTTTGTGCAAAAGTCCTATTTTGATGGAAAATTCGGACTGTCGGATGCTGCTTGATGAGGCAAAGGATTTTCTCCTTCAACCAGCTAGAAGAACAGATTTCAGCAGCCCTCGGATGTCATTCCGGCATGAAGATGACCTTGAAGAGGTTTTATTAGTGATAACAGAATATAATGAAGAGAAGGGGTCATTTTATCAGGGAGGCTGGTGTCTCTGGGCGTTCAGTTTTCATCAGAAGAAATGGTTTACTCTAGCTCCCGTGCCATTGACTGACTCACCTGGCAACCACTTTGCAATCTGCTCATTTCAGTATGATCTCTTTCTTAGTGGTGGCACAAGTAATCCCAAAGCTTTGCTCAAATTTGAATCTGAAAGAAATGAATGGATTACACATACAGCAGCTTTGAAGAAGGGTCGTTATTCTCATTCAATGGTAGCTGTTGGAAACTCTCTCTACTGTTTAGCTGGCAAAAATCAAAAGCTTCCTAGAGGCAACCAGGTTATCGGGCACATAGAAGAATTCTACATTCCTGGTAGTAGGTGGCGGACTGTGGGTGAGTTGCAGACAGCTGTACACTCTTGTGCTACAGCTGTTCGGGGTGAGGAGGTATTTATCTTTGGTGGGTTCACAGCTGATGAAACGGCAACCAATGTTGTCCAGCATTTTCAGACTCGCCTCAAAGCTTGCAGCATCATCTCACATTTACCGTATGTGTCACCAAGGATTTTGGCAACTACCATGGGCAGCACAATGTTCATCACTACAGTTGACACTGAAGGGAACGCAATTCTTAAAATGACGCAGGATATTGGTTTTGAGGACCCTGGATTTGAATTACCTGAAATTCCACATCTCCTGGGTGTTACGCATTATAATGGCCATATCATTTGTCTGACTGGAAGTCCCGACCGTCCAAAACAACTAAACAGGGTGTTGAAGGTGAATTGTGAAAATTCTGAAGTGGAAGAGTATGCATGGAAGGATGATCCGGGACCCAGGCCAATACATGCCTGTATGCGGTCATTTGTAGACAAGCGGTTTCTCTACCATACTTATTTCCAGTAGGCTAACCCATTGCATGCTGGAAACCCCTGGGTACCTTGGCAAACAGTGCAGGCCCAGGGCCTGCACTATTTGCTGACAGAATTTTCTGTCAAAAATAGAATAAAAACTAAAAAATTGGCCTGACACCCCTTATATGACAAATGGACTTGTCCAGCATATAGCAATGGAAGGGTCCACTAATAGACAATGGGTTAAGGGAAAAAGATGCACCACTGATGGGGTTAACTCTAAATTCTCACGCACTTGCAAATGTATTGTAATGTCTGTTTGAATAAGATGTTCCGTGGTTATAAAACTTGCTTCATACTTAGCTCATTGTAATGCTCATAAAAATTAAAATCCAAATCTGTGAGGAAGATTTCCTCCACTGTTCAGCAAAAAGTGTTATTTTGTTTCCTGCTCACAAATTCTAAAATTTGCGAGCAGGACAAATCTCATGCTCAAATGAGTTGAGCATGAAAAAGTTTTTTGGCCCCGGACCCTGAAATCTGCAAAAGTATACTCCACAATATATATTGTTGTAAACTCGACATTATCATGTTCCATTTTTATATGCCCCTTTTGTAAAAACGGTCTTATTATGGTATGGGTCAGGGTCTGTCTAACCATCTGTCTGTCTGTAAACTTTAGTTTCCGGATAACTCCTCCTACAGTTTTCTTCCGACGAATCAAGCTGAAAATTGGTAGATATTGAGACTATGAGCTGGTGTAGCGCATATTGTTTTGAGGTTACAGTCCCCCAAATATTTACAGAGTTATGCCCTTTTGAAAATTTTGCGAAATATTTTGTTTCCGGATAACTCCTCCTTCAATTTTCATTGGCTAAAGCTGAAACTTGGTAGTTAGTTAGGCTATGAGTTAGTGTAGTGCATATTGTTTCGAGGTTAAGGTCCACCAAATATTTACAGAGCTATGCCCCTTTGAAAATTTTGTGAACTCCTCCTGCAGTTTTCATCTGATGAAACTGAAACTTGGTAGTTAGTAAGACTATGAGGTGATGTAATGCATATTGCTTCAAGTATTTACAGAGTTTTGCCTCTTTGAAAATTTTGTTAACTATTTCGTTTTCGGATAACTCCTCCTACAATTCTCTTTAGATAGACTATGATGTGGTGTAGACCAAACATTTACAGAGTTATGCCCCTTTGGATATTTCTGTAAAAATTTCATTTCCGGCTAACTTCTACAATTAACATTTGATCAAGCTGAAATTTGATATTTAATTTGACCATGATGTGGAGCATTGCATGTTATTAGGGCCCCACACTGGCCATAAATTTATTGCTTTTGGCCGTATGTTTATCACATCCTAACCAAAAAACTTGAGTTTGGTCATAACATCAGAAGTATTTGCCCTACTCTTATGAAACTTTTCACATATACTAACCATTACAAAACCTACTTTCTGACAAAGGGCCATAGCTATATTCTTTTGTCCGTGTGTTTGTCACACTTTTACCAAAAAACTTAATAATCTTGGTCATAACTTCCAAAGTAGTTTCCCTACTGAAATGAAACTTCACACACATACTTACAATCACAAGACCTACATTCTGCCTTAACCTAACCTTGGGTAGTATTAGAGTACTTATATGGGATAGCCAAAAACGGGCCACTTGCAAGCAGTGTTTGCAGAAAGTTCAACCAGTTTCTGAATAAATTTTAAAAAATAACTGAACATGACACCCCCAAATTCCAAAATGTAATCATGTCCGTATGCACAGGTGCTTGTAGTTTGGTCCATCAAAGGGTATTGAAAATGTCCAAATATAAATCTCTGATGCAATTTCAAAGAAATGGTCTACTGTCTCTTGATTTAGGACATTACTTATGGACAGAACTTCAAGCTCCAGTGCTGTATGTAAGGGGGAAAAGTACGATTCAGTGGGTTAATCCCATGGGTGTGTTAAGGTAATGTAAGACTGTATCAGTATCCAACTCCTTCAGTGATGAAGATGTGTAATTATCCCTTATCTTGCTGTTCACGACAAACCATATCTTTGGAAACAGTGTAGATCCAGATCAGATGGCTTCTGAAGAAGCCATCGGATCAGGATCTACAATGTTGTCATTCAGTTTATGAATTTGTAGCAGTAAATTACATCAAGTAATTTGATTGGTTGATAGACAGAAATGGGTGTGGCTTAAATGAATATTCAGCAAGAGAAGGGTTAAAATCCAATACAGTCAAACTTTGATGGCTCGAACCCCTTTGGGACCATGAAAATTTGTTGAGGCTGGTAATTTGAGCCCTTGCGGGTTACTATTAGTGCCTTTTGTTTGTTTGTATTGGAGTTTAACGGCCCAGTCAACACTATTTAGGTCATTTTTGAGCCGGTCAGTTTACCTATCCACAGTTTACCTTACCTGGACAGGCTTATTCGTAAGCGGTTAACCAGTACAATGCACATTCTTTCACCAGAAACTGGCAAAGTTCTGCCCTTCCTGAATCAGCGGAAGGGAGAAAATGACTGTAGAAAAGATTTCATGATCAATCTTCAAGAAAGAATGTTCTCAATCCCGGCAGGTATTGAACCCGCCTCCTCCTGATCACCAGTCTGACCCGCATCCAACAGAGCTACTGAGGTCCGCTACTATTAGTGCCATACATTGTACCAGGAGGCATAATGGAGATAATTTTGGGATATCTTTTCGGTTTACTTTATTATAAATGTATGCTGCATGTACTCATGAGTATTGCCTCATCGAGGAGATCTTAATGAGTACACACAGCATACATTTTGCTGTGTGTACTCATTAGAACCACCTCATTTAGGTGATTCTAATGGGTACACACAGCATACATTTGCAAGATAAAAAAAGAAAATCTTCCTAAATTATTCCCATTTCATATTTGGAGGAATTCCCTTCGGACACAAGAGCAGGTTCCTCTCATCCATGGTAAACAAGCCATTTGAGTTCAAGCCATTGAAGTTCTACTGTATTTGAGTTTCCGTGTAAATTAATTTGATGGTGCTTTACTGACAACGAAATATTTATGAAGTAGTATATTATCAATTGTTACATGTTTGGTTTGATTTGAAGCTTTGTTGCCAAGTCGAAACTATTCGGGCCATGTCATACTGGTCGATTTACATTAGATCACTTGTGCTGAAAGCGCCTAACCAGTACAGAACACATTCTTTCACCAGAACCAGAAAACTGCCCTTCACGAAGCAGTGGAAGGGAGATAATGACAGTAGAAAATATTTGGTGTGATCAGTTTCCACGAAGCATGTAGAAATCATGGCCAGGGTCCAGTTCTTCAAAACTAACGACGTTGTTAGTTAACGTACCGTTAAAACTTTGATCATTTAATTTGGGAAATATGCTAGTATTTTTGCTGAGAAAATGTGAGCAGCTTTTGCAAATGCAAAAGCTGCTCACATTTTTCCAGCAAAAATACCAAAATTTTAGATATTGTGCTTGCTAGAAGAGTTAACTATGTGACCACTAACGAGCTTGTTAAGCTAACGATGCTTTGAATAACTGGGCCCTGGATACCAGTTTGAATTTCTTCTGCTTGAACCACTTAGACTGGCTCAGAAAAATTATTCTAATGCACTTGCGTATGTAACGTGACATCTGATTGGATAACCTCAAGAATTCAGGACAGTATATTCTGTGATATACTGTCGGAAACCCAACGTCATCATGTTACAGTGTGCATCGCATTTCATTGGGTAACTTCGGTTTTACGCAGCTCACAGGGCTTGTCGCTTTGATAAAAATAGTACAATTTTTAACAAAACACGTTTGGGAAGGTAAATCGTCGGTTTTACGGTTGCAAATTCTGTTTTATGGTTCCGCTGATGCATTGCTGTAGAACAATTATTTCCGACCATAAAAAGGCTGATTTTCCTCCCCAAATGACAATTTTGAATACAGTTATCCCCTTATTTACTTACATGTATATATATTATAGTTATGTCATGAGTATTTACAAGATTTTACATGTATTGATATTAAATCATAGTATGGTGAGCTGTCACTGTCAGACACCAAAAGAGGCATATCCGAGTTGTGGTCAGACAGTGAAAGTTCACCAAATCGTGATTTAAGTACATGTATATATTATATTGGATGTATATGCATGGACTGTTTTGGTGTTAGGTCGAAAGATTGCAAAGATAGTGTTTGTTAATGATACGCTGAGTGGTGTCTAGTCTTGTACAGTGTACCCTTATCTTGCTGTTCACGACAACCCTTATCTTAACAAACAGTGAAGATCCAGATCAGATGGCTTCTGAAGATCAGGATCTACCCTGTTTGGCATTTAGTTTATGAATTTGTAGCAATAAATTACAGCAAGTAATTTGATTGATTGATAGACAGAAATGGGTGTGGCTTAAATGAATATTCAGCAAGATAAGGGTTAAAATAATAACGGGCATATTTGATAAGTCTGAGATATAAGTAACTTTCTTACAACTTCCTTTCTTAGTTTATTCTTTCTGTAATGCTATGGATGGGGCAGACCCAAAGTAACTGCCCAGATGCCCGGGACAAGTTTTAAGTCTGGCTGGGCAAGTGATTTTCTGTTGCACTTGCCCAGCAAAATGCATACAATATACAGTAGAACTTAAATGGTTCGAACCCGATGGCTCGTTTATCATGGAAGAGTCCCACCTGTACTGGAGTCCGCAGTGAATTCTTCCAAATAGGATATAGGGATAATTTAGGGAGAGTTTCTTCTTTTATCTTGCCAGTGTATGCTGTGTGTACTCATTAGAATCGCCTCGATGAGGCGATTCTGAGTACACACAACATACATCTATAATATAGAACGCCGAAAAGATGCCCCACAATTATCTCCATTATGTCTCCAGGTAGTGCACTAATAGTAGCCATTTGTGACTTGAACCACATGTACCACTGTCCGGAATGAATTTTCATGGACCCAAAGGTGTCCGAGCCATCGAAGTTCGACTGTATAGGGATTTTTTTTATTCAGAGAAGCTGTGAATAGCTGGGCGAGAGGTCAAAACTTGGACATATCAGGCCATCCCTGTTAGGGTCTAAAGGAGAAGTCGTGTTATTTAACCTATTTTGTACCGGAAACCCCAAAACGGGTACCCTGGCAAACAGTGCAGGCTCAGATCAGACGATACAGAATGCAGCGTTTGATCAGGGTCTACACTATTTGCAAAAAGTTCAGCTATTTTCTGAATAAATTTTAAAGATAATACAACTTGTCACCTGTAGATTTCGAAATGGACTCCTGCTATATATAAGGATTTGGTTTGAGGTTTAACGTCCCTGTCAACACTGTACAGGTCATTTTGGAGATGTTGCTTCCAATTTTGTGGGACTTTTACCCGACACTGAGATGAAATTACATCTCAAGCCCTGTGGCCCAATGAAACCAATAGGGTTTATAAGCATGGACAGTCCGACTCAAATTGTTTTGCCTGGGCAGGCTTAGATTCTCTAAGCAGTTTACCAGTACTCGTGTGTGGTCAGTTTCAGCTCTGTGTGGAAGCATCATGCAGCCCATCTATTTCTTCAAGCCATATATAAGAAGGAAGATGTCATTTGGTACAAAAAGGGTTAAACAGCCTTGTTAAATCCAGAAAGAAATTGTAGAGGGGGAATATTCTTCTGTTTCTCCACTTTTATTCATTTTCCTCTTTCTCTCTCATCTCTTCTACTTTTCTCCCTTTCTCTGGTAGATGACACAAAATGACCAACTATTGTTGATGTGTCATTAAACTGCAACACAAGCAATCAATCAGAACAAAAATGTATATTATAGGAATCTTATATTGGTGTGAGGGGTGGATGGAAAAATCCGTCCCGAGGGACAAGCCTCGTGATGCCGGACAGTGATCTTGAGGGACGGATTTTTCCATCCACCCCTCACACCCATGTAGGATTCTTTTTCTTGCATACCTTCCATTTCTTAGCGCGGATTTTTAATGCTGCAGTCACTTCGAGTACCGACGTCCGCCATACTATGATGACACTTCAGGAATGTTTCTTGACGTCTTGTAACGTGCTGTGACGTCAACCTTAATGGCGGCGCATCTGAGGTCTTAATCAACCAGTGCATTTATCAAACACGCGATTATAATCGATTTTGGGTTGGAACACCAGGGTCAGAACATAAATTACTATCACAGGGTAAAATCACGGGTTTCCTTGTCTGGTATGCAAGAAATTACATTATATTTGGGGAACCTTGTTTATATCCAAAATTGTTATAGTGAACAGTGGTATAAAATGATTTATGTGTATTACTTGTTGTGAAGCATGTTTTTGTGAATTATAATCTTCACACTGCTGTCAGGGCAACAATTAAGGGGTTTTGCCCTGGCGATTTTCACTGTCTGCAGCATGTTTGCCAGCATCAATTTCGAGGCATTTTTAACCCCAGAAACCTTCGGAATTCTTTTTTTGTGGGGAGCCACTCGAAAAAACAGGCCATTTTTAGGATGCAAACATAGCTGTCCAGGGGTGGGGAATACTGATTTTAGATGCGAGACTCAGAAATTGTGGTGGTGGGGGGGGGGGGGGGGTGGAGTCACTCACGTAAAGACATTTCTGTGTGGGAAAGTGTTAACTGTATCATGCCAAGTTAGATGTTGTGTATTGGTGGTATGTTTGAGTGGACTGGTTCATTGTTTAACTGTATCATTGGGTAATGGTGTTGTGTTTGAGTGGACTGGTTCAGTGTCAAGTTAGGAATTGTGTAATGATGTTATGTTTGAGTGGACTGGTTCAGTGTTTAACTTTATCATGTCAAGTTAGGCGTTGGGTAATGGTGTTATGTATGAATGGACTGGTTTAGTGTTAACTGTATCATGTCAAATTCGTATGTGTCTTTGGATATCATCATCATCAACAGATTTTTGATTAACATGCAGGTACAGGGGCAACGTCCACATAAGTGGGTCTCCAGGTTTGTCTAACCTGGATATATGCATGCAGAAAAAAAATAAAAATCATGCTGTGTATCCACCCCAGTAAAACACAACCTTTGATCTCTTTTGGCTTAAGAAGCTTTAGTTAAATGAGTTTGTAGAGCATGGTGAATTAGTGCTGATTTATCACAATCCAGCAAGCAGTCCAAAATGTGTACATGGAATGGCAGCGTAGACTCCGATCAGACTGCTCCTTCAGGGTCTGCACTGTTTGCTTAGGCCTGTCTGTCCCAATACCTAGAATCATTACAGTAAAAAGTCTAAAACACTGAATGCAGTTTCAAAGAAACGGCTTGCTGTAACTTTTGATTATGGTCATTATGAATTACTTATCAACATAAATTCAAGCTCCTGTGATTTGGATTTGTTGTTATTTTGTTGTTGTCTGAGATTTTAAAATATAACCCATAATTTTTGTGATCAAATAATCGAATCTCATGTTTGGTCCATGTGACAAGAAAATACATGTATATGAGACTATCAGACAGAACAGCCAAAAGTAAAAACTAGTGTAAAACCTTTTCGTATGGTTGGGTAGCAGCCAAATAAGTGGCTCTTTTTACAGCACCCTGTCTCACAATGATAAGAATTGTGAAGCTACAAATAACCGCTATACATTGATTTTGTGAAATCTGTGATAGTCATTTGAACTTCAGCAACATAAAGCTAATGTGCTTAGTAATGACAATCAGTCAATCCAAAAATCAGTATATCAAGGATGTGAAGTGATGTCGTCCTACATGATGTGTAATAAATACTTAGATAGACTTTAAGGGGAATGGATTACACTGTAAGGGATGCCAACTCTTTCACAAATATTGTTTTTCCCCTTTGAAGTAGGTGTCTGTTCTTAGAGGCAAATTCTTTCCTCAAAGAATAGACTCCTTTTTATGTCCCCGCCATTCGAAAAATGGTGGAAAGGGCATATAGTGTTGCCCCTGTCCGTCCATCCGTGATCTGAAACTAAAGGCGGTCAGTAACTTCCTTATTTCTTGATGGATTTTAAAATTACTCGGCAGAAATGTTAACCATCATGAGACGACGTGTAACACAAAACCCAGGTCTGTACCTCCAAGGTCAAGGTCATACTTAGAGGTCAAAGGTAAAAAAAGGGTGCCAAACTTAAACACAGTCAATAACTTACTTATTTCTGGATGGATTTTGAAATTACTTTGAAGAAATGGTAACCATCATGAGACGATGTGTCACGTGCAAAACCCAGGTCCGTACCTCCAAGGTCAAGGTCATACTTAGAGGTCAAAGGCCAAAAAAGGGTCCGAAACTTAATCACAGTCAATAACTTTCTTATTTCTGGATGGATTTTAATTACTTTGTAGAAATGTTAACCATCATGAGATGATGTGTCTCGTGCAAAACCCAGGTCCGTACCTCCAAGATCAAGGTCATACTTAGAGGTCAGAGGTCAAAAAAAGGGTCCAAAACTTAAACACAGTCAATAACTTACTTATTTCTGGATGGATTTTGAAATTACTTTGAAGAAATGTTAACCATCATGAGACGATATGTCACTTGCAAACCCAGATCCGTACCTCTAAGGTCATACTTAGAGGTCAAAGGTAAAAAAAATTCTCCAAAATCGTGACACATCGTAGTCAATAACTTTCTTATCTCTGGATGGATTTTGAAATTACTTAGCAGAAATGTTGGCCATCATGAGTCAAATCTGCCGCACACAAAACCAATGTCCTTACCTCAAAGGTCAAGGTCATACTTAGAGGTCAAATGTGAAAAAAAGGGTCCAAAACTAAGACAAGGTCAATAACTTTCTATGGATGAATACGAACATAGACATATTTTCAGGCGGGGGCATCCGTGTCCTATGGATGCATTTCTAGTTTTGGAAGGATTCAGTTTATAGGAAAACTATAAAAATTCTGTCCAGCTTATCATGACATCTACCTTTGCAAACAATGTAGATCCAGATCAGATGGCTTCTAAAGAAGCCATCTGACCAGGATCTACAGTTTGTCATTGTGTTTGTGAATTGAAAGAATGCATCATTCTACTAAGTGATTTGATTGGTTGACTGTCAGAATTGGGTGTGGCTGAATTAATTTATTCAACAGGATAAGGGTTAAACAGTTAGGTCCCTTGTAACACTGGTGGAAAGTATGCCATGTGTATCAGAAGCCTCTGTGGTGTAGTGATTACGCTACTCGCCTTGTAAACCAGGGATCACAGGATCGATCCCGGGCTTCTCCAGACTTTCGGATGAGTCTTTAAACCGAGGTCCCGTCTCCGTATGACCTTACAGTAGGGCGGCATCTAAGGCCGTTGCTATGATTCTATTCGCAATCTGCTTCCGCCGGTTGGGACTATATTTTGTCAGAAAAAATAAGGAAGAAAATCACAAGAACTTCCGGTAATTTATAGGCCATTACATGTTGTTACGAGATGTAGATTGGAAAAAAACGAGAGACATTTAAAGAGAATCATCTTTTCTGAGGTCTACAGAAAAGGGTAGATAACTTGAATGCTTAAACCGACTAAGCAGACGCCGCGAAACCATGACCCCTCAATTTATTGACGTCCCCGTACTGCGATACACATGTCGGGAAAAAATGGCACAAAAAAATGCTCCCCTCCAGATTTAGATAATTTTTCGCACATTTGTCAAGGACATATCAGTCCGTCTTACGGACTGAGTGAGAATTGTCTCGAGCGTGTTACATTAACAAAAACCGTGTTCAACTGAGAGCCAATTCTGCGTTGGGTTACGGAGGTTACGCATGCGCGTTTCGATATCTTATCAAGTCATTATTTTCTCGCATGATTCAGAAAAACGGGGAGGGGTGGGGGGCATTGTTTAATGTGCTGTGCAGTCTGATACGTTGAATTATTTTGGTAATATAACCATACTTGAGAGAGAGAGAGGGAGAGAGAGAGAGAGACCCAGCCAGCAGAGCATGTCGAACTAACGTCGGGCCGACAGCGATACGACGTGTCTGTCCGTGCCCGACGTTGCCCCACTATTTTGTGCTAGGATGAGGAGAGAGAGAGAGAGAGAGAGAGAGAGAGAGAGAGAGAGAGATGGAGAGAATCAAAATGAAAGTTTAAAGATACGCGTAAGGAATGCATCATGAACCGAAAGAAATGACGAAGAAGAGAGAGAGACCAATCTGTCAGTTGAAAAAAAAAATCAGTAGTATGCGGACTTTGATTTAGTCGAACAGATTTACTGACGTCATTTAATATGACGTAATTTACTATGATTTCGTCACACCAAACTGTCTACACAGCTGTGTCATGCTTGTGTAAATACTACTACTGTACATTCAGTGTATTGACATATTTTTGATATAAATTATAAACAAACATGGTTGAAAGGTGGATTGTTCAGTGAAGAAGATGAGTATGATACCACAAGACTTGTATTCAACTCGCTTTTCATTCAATGTTATCGAATACAGGGGAATTCTGTGAGTTTCACTTAAATCTTTTTGCCAAACCTGCCATTTTGGAAAGAAAAAATGGTTTTGTACACACGTTTCGACCGGAAGTGGGTAGAAAAAAATGGCACAAAAAAATGCTCCCTCGCCGATTTTGGCACAAATTTCAAGGTGAACAGATTAATATATGCCGTAATTGATGATATAGGTGAGAATAATCGCGAGGAATATTATTGTAGTTTATTTTTGGTTTTCCCGATGGTACCGACATGGTTGAAAATTCGCCATTTTCAAACCCTTGGTCTGCCCACACAAAAATGCTAATTCTTGTTTTAGTCTTTATATTGAATACAGCAATATTTATATTTATCTCTTGTATCTTTGTCAAAGCTAATAATTAAACGACAATCACGTAATTTGATGTGAAAATAGTCAGTCGAATGGGAGCATCAAAATCGGAAGTAGTCCCATCGAATCGACGCACGAGAATTTTGTTTTTAAATCTACCTACGCTGGCCACTCTGATGCCCTACTGTTAGCTGTTGGTGGGAAGTAAAACTCAAACAGTCACTCACTTATGCCATGTGTATCCATTCCCCTTTAACCCATATATGACAATGGAATCTGCCACCAAAATAAGTTTGGAGCAGTCCATTTTCAATTATAGGTGTGTCTGATTTGTTTTGTTTGAGGTAAGTTGTACACAGCATTTACTTTGAGCAAACAGTGCATACCCAAATCAGACTCCACATTCTGCAGCAACTGATCTTGGTATACACTGTTTGCCAATGTCCAAAAAATGGGAGACTAGGCATATACTGGTAAAAATTGTGCATCAGAGGATGGCGTTGGTCACATGGTCTGTTTTTTTCTTCTTCTGTTTTTGTTTTTTATAATGGTAGATGTTATTACGGTGATATTTAACTTATTGACTTGTTAGAGTATTCAGAACCGTAAAAATCCTAAAAGTTCGGACACCTTGAGGACTGGCCATAATACTCCTAATATTTTAACAAATTTGCTTCATAATCCATCAAGGAGTCCAAAAGGTGCAGACCGAATGGCAAACAGTGTAGACCCTGATCAGACTGCTCCTGAAGGAGCAGTCTGATCTGGGTCTACACTGTTTGCTTGGGCCTATCTGTCCCAATACTTAGGATCATTACGCTATTTAATTTATTGACATGTAAGATTATGTAGTATATTTATAAAATAATTTAAAATACAACTCTTTATATTTTACTCACAGTTGATTTTACTGACAGTGGATTACTACTGCTCCTATATCATCAGTGATAGTACATGTATCTGCTTTTTGATATTAGAGCAGCGGTGTGTATTCAAGTGTGTGTGCAAAGGTTCTGATCAGCTTGCACATCTGCCCATATACTGATCAATACACCATGCTGTGTTTTTCTCTAAGAGAAATTGCCCCTCATCTTCCGACTAATACTGTTCACCATATTTGCATTATTTGCTGGCTCCCAGCTAGCACATTGTCAATATTGGAAGAACAGGTAACCAGACCCCCCTGACCTTTTAAGGTCAGGGGGGTCTGGTTTCCTGTTTTTCCAACACTGATAACCTTCAGACTAGGAACCAGCAGATAATACAAATAAGGTGAATATAAAAGTCGGGTAATTGGGGTATAACATTTCCACATGTTTTTTATGACTTTGACCATAAAATACTGCGGAGAGACCAATAAAATGATGCTAAGTTATGCAATCGCTAGGTAATGCTGTTAATTAGAGGTTATTAGAAGTATACTAAAATTTCTGAATTTAAAACTTCAATAAATTAGTAAAAAAACGAAATGACAATAAAAATCTGCATCAAATTTTAATCAAATTACAAGTTTCAAATGTTTTTCTTGCCGGAAAAATAAGTATTCAAGATAAATCGTTTTAATGGAACTGACAGATATATTAACTCTTATCTTGCTGTTCACGACAACCCCTATCTTTGGAAACAGTGTAGATCCAGATCAGATGGCTTCTTCAGAAGCCATCTGATCAGGATCTACACTGTTTGACTTTCAATGTATGGATTTGTAGGAATAAATTACATCAAGTAATCTGATTGGTTCAAAGTCAGAAATGGGTGTGGCTAATCTGAATATTCAGCAAGAGAAGGGTTAAATAAAAGTAGTTCCCCAGGTAAAGCTAGTAATGCCACCTGTTGTGAGCAGAGTCATTAGTGGAGATAGATGATGACAGTAGCCAAAAAAAAAAAAACATCCGGTTAAGTTATCAGTTAAGCATGAATTTTTGTCATTTTTCTCTAAGAGAAAAAACTCGTCATGTGGACATCTGCTGATCTCTGTAGTTCAGTCTGATAGTTCACCTGAAAAAGTGTCCTTGAGGCCATAGGTATTGGTGGGGGTATTGTCAATTACACCTTTCGACAGATATGTACAGTCGAACTTCAATGGCTCGAACACCTTTGGAACCTCGAAAATCTGTTTGAGACAGTAGTTCGAGCCACTGAGGGTTACTGTCAGGGGGCATAACGAGACACTTTTTGACATCTTTTCGGTGTTCTATAATGAATGTGTATGCTGTGTGTACTCATTAGAATCGCCTCATCGAGGCGATTCTAATGAGTAAACACAGCATACATTTGCAAGATAAAGACTAAAATCTCTTTAATTATCCCCCACTATTTCTTATGTAGAGGATTTTGCTAGGGACTCATCCATGGTAAACGAGTCATCGGTGTTCGAGCCATCTAAGTTCAACTGTATATACATGTGCTGTGCTGTTTGTTTGTCTACTTATATGTTTTATGTATTAGTCGGTTAATAGCTATACATGGGCCGGACAAAACGTCCCATGGACAAAACGTCCCATGCCATTTTTGACCAGGTGGACAAAACGTCCCACATCATTTTGTCAGGGTGGACAAAATGTCCCACATCATTTTTGCAGGGTGGACAAAACGTCCCACATGATTTTGACAGGGTGGACAAAACGTCCCACACGGTTTTGACAGGGTGGACAAAACGTCCCATGCTATTTCGACAGGGTGGACAAAACGTCCCATATTCAATTCAAAGGGAACCATTATACCTAATCTAATCTATCTAATAAATAACTAATTGTTGTTTATTGGAATGATGTAATTGCCCTCTAGTGTCATGCATTTCGCATCCTACCATGGGACCCACATGTATATCTCTTATCTCAGGTGAGCAAATTAGGACCAAATGGATTCATCCTCCTTATAAATGACAGGAGTCCATTTTGAAATTAAGGGGCGTTTTCTTTTAGATTTATTTGGAAAATAAGTGAACTTTTTGCAAATAATGTAGGCCCTGATCAGATGCCCAAAACATAATGCCCCCACCCCCGGACAAAATCCCCTCTTTTTATAAAGACTGACAATATCCCCCCACACCTCCACATGCACAATTACTGATTTTGGAAAATCAGTCTGTATATACATGTGTTGAAAACTGTAGATTTCAATACTTCAAAGCTATTTTGGTGCTCATGGAGAAATTATTGCAACAGGCAGGTAGTACTGCACATGTACAAAAGGTGAAAAATTGTATAACAGTGAAATCATCAATGCAAAAATTCTAACAATGAATAAGAAAATTACCACCTTAGAGTAAATTCATTGAACTGACTTAATAATGTTTGTTCAATTATGATCAATTTGATCATCACCATTAATTTTCATCATACAGATTATAAAGACTTCACAAAAATCAATCAGAATTTTCAAAAGTTATACATTTTCCCACCAACAAATTAATTCTGTAATAAGCAGCTAATCAAAGAAAAAACATTTGTTAGATTAAAGTGAAAAGGGCATAATTACTTGTAATAACTTTTTATAATTATACATGTGTGTTTAGGGGTTTTATGGACCTCTCAACCCATTAGGATTATATTTGGCATGATCAGTAGTTCCAGGCATACTTGTAAAGTGAATTTTAAGGGGGTAAAAATTATAAAGGCATGTTTTTCGTGATGTTTTCAGTATGTTATACAAGATACCTTTTAGTATTTTTATACAAGATATATCCAGTAATAAAATAATAGGTGAAAACTGTGTTTCAGATAGGGCTATCAGGTTGTGTTTTGTTT
Source organism: Lucinisca nassula (assembly GCA_963580285.1). Taxonomy (NCBI): domain Eukaryota; kingdom Metazoa; phylum Mollusca; class Bivalvia; order Lucinida; family Lucinidae; genus Lucinisca; species Lucinisca nassula. The sequence continues at coordinate 55,729,892 of OY757010.1, forward strand.
TAAATAAATTTGGAAAGTGGCAAACAGTGTAGGCCCTGATAAGACCTCGTGTTCTGAGGCATCTGGTCTTGGCCTGCACTGTTTGCCAATTACCCACTGATACTATTATTTTTTTTTTCAACAGATTAAGATAAGTTGTACACATTTTCTTATATGAGAATGTGCTCTTAACCATGTGCTCTTGCATATTCATGTTTTGTAAATAAAAGCATCTAACTAAATTTCCACATTCATTTTTGTAGTGTTCATGTTAGTACAGTAAAATTCATATATTAAGACCACCCTCGGGACTGTTCAGTAGTGGCCTAAAAGACCACTTTTGAACAGTTCCAAGGGTGGGCTCCAACTAGAGCAGACTGGACACTGCAAACACAAAGAAAATGTACCTAAAACGTTCTAAATATGCTTTTAAAAGCATAATTGGTTTTAATTTAAGGTGGTCTTAATAGTGAATTTTTACTCTATATTGTCACATACCCTTCCAAATCCCTTCCACCTCCCTTACACCACCTCAAGAATATGGGACGTTTTGTCCACCCTGTCAAAATAGCATGGGACGTTTTGTCCACCCTGTCAAAACTGTATGGGACGTTTTGTCCACCCTGAAAAAATGATGTGGGACGTTTTGTCCACCCTGACAAAATGATATGGGACGTTTTGTCCACCCTGAAAAAATGATGTGGGACGTTTTGTCCACTTGGTCAAAAATGGCATGGGACGTTTTGTCCGTGGGACGTTTTGTCCTACATTCGCTATACATAGCTAATGTTATATTTGCTGATACTTTCCGACTTTAAATAAATTTGTATCTGTATCATAAATACAAAATATGAACCAAATCATATGGTTTGGAAACTATAAGCTTTTAAAAACTTCAACATTAAAAATTTCTATGCCTGCAACATTGACCTTGAGGTCATGGGCATGTGAGTGGAGAGAGGGTGAATAAAACTATGGACCTGTATCTATCACCATACCAAATATGAACCAGATCCATTCCATGGCTCTTAAGGGCATATGCGGGTAAATACTTCCCACACTGAGAATTGTTTCAGAGTCTGCATATGTTCAGTTTCATATACGGGCTTACCACATTTGAACTAAAAAAATGTGTGTCACCGTGCTGAATCTTAAGTAATCTGAACTTTAAGAAGATCACCCTAAGCTGTTTTCCAAGAAATATCAGAAAACAACCATGTTAGTAAATAACATGTCAAAAATGACATTCGTCTAGCTTTTAAGCATTTTTTAACCCTTGTCCTGCTGAGCCCAGATATGTCTTATCTTTAAAACAATGAAGACCCAGATCAGATGGCTTCTGAAGAAGCCATCTGATCAGGATCTTCATTGTCATTCAGCTCAATTGAATTAATTGCAATAATTTGCATCAAGTAATCCGATTGGTTGATAATCAGTAGTGGGTGTGGCATATATAAATATTCAACAGGACAAGGGTTAAGTCAGAATTATGAAGTAAAAGTTACTGCTGCTTTTCTTTATCCTATTTTTCAAGCTCATGAAAAGTTCTGCAAAACCAATTTTTGTCATCAACCAAAATATCTTACCCGACATTGAGATGAAATGACATCTCAAGCCCTGTCGCCCAATGAAACCAACCCCGCCCATGACCATGACCTCAAGGTGAAGGTGACAGACTTAGATACCTTTTGATCGTTAACCGTTTGACATTTATCACCCATAAAGAGGGCACGTCATTAAATATAAAATCATTATCACTGCAGACTTAGAAATTTTTAATGTTAAAGACTCAGTTAAAGGCATTTGTACCTTTTACGATGGATTTGGTTCATATTTGGTATGATGATAGATATAGGTCAGAAGTTTTATTCAGCACTACCCATGCCCATGCCCTGAAGGTCAAGGGCACATACTTAGAAATATTTAATGTTAAAAGTTTTTAAAGAGCTCAGCTCAGATTTTTCAAACCATACGATGGATCTGGTTTATATTTACTATGATAATAGATTCCGGTCCAAAGGTTTAGTCAGCAGTACCCTCATACCCTCCCCCCATGTCTATAACATCAAGGTCAAGATTACTTAGAAATTTTTAACATTAAATTTTTTTAAGAGGTCATATTTTCCAAACCATATGATGGATCGGGTTCATATTATGGTATGATGATAGCTAAAGGTCGAGTGATATACAGAAACATCCCCACCCATGCAAGGGACCTGAAGGTCAAGGTCACAGAAGTTATTTAATTTAAAAGTATGTTAGCTAATATTTTCCAAACCATACAATGGATTTGCTTCATATTTGGTATGATGATAGTTTCCAAACCAAAGTTTTATTCAGCCATACCGCACCCCTGACGACAAGGTCAAGGTCACAAGACTTAGAAATTTTTTGTTATGTTTTTAAAGCTCATATTTTCCAAACCATATTATGGATTTGTTTCATATTTGGAATGATGATGGATACAGGTCCAATGTTTCATTCAGTCATGCCCCTGTTCTTGGCCTCAAGGACAAAGCCTCAGACTTAGAAATTTTAAATGTTACAAGTATTTTCCAAACCATTTGATGGATTGGGTTCATATTTGGTTTTACGAAAGGTTTAATCGGCGATACCCCCAACTATGCATATGACCTCGAGGGTACTTTTCCAGGTGAGCTATGCTGTTCGATGACAGCTGTTTTTGCAGCATGATTTTTTGGGGTGAGATGGGCCACAGGTCAGAGCATCTGTGACATACTGACACACTTCTAGTCTGTTTGTTTTGTTTTAGAGAAAATCAGATTTGATATTTTATTTCATCTGCCCGCAGTTGATTTATATGAAATGTGAAGCCTGATTTTCTTGCAAATTATGAAAAAAAAATGAAAATGACATCTGGAAGTCACAACTTGTGGTATTGGTATTCATTGGGCATGCCCTTTCGTCTGTATTGTGATATTGATATAAATTACAGTTTGTGATAATATAATTTTGAGTCTTATCTTATTAATTCCTTTATGTTTTCCTCCTTTCTTTGCAAAGGAGACAACATTTTCCTCCTTTCTTTGTAAGCGAGACAGCATTTCCCTCATTTCTTTGCAAAGGAGACATGTTCCTCCTTTCTTTGCAAGGGAGACAACATTTCACTCCTTTCTTTGTAAGGGAGACAACATTTTCCTCCTCTGTAAAGGAAATATTTCCTCCTTTCTTTGCCAAGGAGACAACATTTTCCTCCTTTCTTTGTGAAGGAGACAACTATTGACCAGGGGCTAGTTGTTCAACACTAATGATCTAGAGGAAGTTTGATCATCTTTAGTTTAGTTTCGTTTCTGTTACTTTTCCCCCTATGTCAGTATAACAACCAATCAAGAACCACTCATGCCCAAGAACCACAACTGTGGCTGACATGGCTTTTGAGTTATCTCCCCTTCCAATAAAATAGCGTGACTATCTTGTGGTGGCCATAACTCCAATACCCTTTGAGATATATTGATGGTACCTGGCACAGTTGTTCACAAGTCTGAGACAGCATGTCAAGCGCAAAAACCACAACTCTGGGTGCCATGGTTTTTTAGTTATCTCCCCTTCCAATAAAATAGAATCACTAGCTTGTGATGGCGATATCTCCAATACTCTTGAGATATATTGATGGTACTTGGTACAGTTGTACATGAGGTTAAGCAGGCATGTCATGTGCAAGAACCACAACTCTTGGTGCCCTTGGTTTAATTATCTCCCCTGACAATATAAAAAGTAGAAGTAAAACAAAGTTCAGGAATTGATACAATTAACTTACTCCATCCATAAAAGACACCAAAGGGAAAGAAATACAAACATTAAGCGACCAGACCATAATGGAAACCTAAACAAAGGAAGGCCACATGGACAGTTACTTTCCCACAAAATGGCCATATGGCCATCCAAAATTAAAAGACACAAGTGATACACAACCTTGTGATGGCCATAACTCCACTACCCTTTAAGACAACTTGGCACAATCGTATACAAGGTATAGAAGGCATGTTATGCACAAGAACCACAACTCTTGGTGCTGTGGTATTTGAGTACCGTATTCGGATGTGTACTACCCGCATTTGCTTACTACCCGCACCCGCTTTTTTGCCAAAGCCTGGGGGAAAACTGTTATTCTGTTGTATTACCCGCATGGAACATTTGCTGAAATTTTGGTGGATGTGTAAGGGAGAAAAAGTAAGAATTTGGCCAGTTTTTGTAACACACAACATTGTCTTCAAAAGGCGGGAAAATGCGCGTGCGTGCGAGTATCACCAGAAAGCATGTATTTTACATTAAAATGTTGAAAAAACCTTTACCTGTTCACCATTGTTATTTATTTATTAACCCATATATACCCGCGGCCCTTTTTGGGACATCGGCAAACAGTGCAGTCCCAGATCAGACACCTCAGAAAGACGCCACAGACGTCCGATTTGGATTTACACTGTTTGATAATTTATAACGGTTCAATTATGACACTATTGTTAATCCCTGTCAGATAATTGCCACCCTGCGGTGCTTGTCTGTAAGGTGTGAAAATATGGTCAAGTTATGTCTCTAATTTGCGTTTATTCCCCAATCATAAAATTTAATCCGCAATCAATGTGAAAATTATTTAATTGCTCCTAAGACGAGTTGCTACGACTATTCTACTATCTCGTGAATGATTATGTTTTGGCGCCAAATAGCAGACGCTTGGCAAGACAAGTTGAATGCTTTAATTTGTGTTAACACATCTGTATGCTGTTGTTGGTTATTGACACGGAGCTTACAGAAAGCGCTATTTTCAACAACCGTTTTGCTATCGAGATTTTTTTTTACCGTTTCCAAACAATTTTATATGAAAGAGATACGCCCCATTAAGATAAAACAATAGACACGTGTGGGGTTGCTGGGGGTCCGATGACGTCATTTACCGATCGTGTGCAGAAAAAAAAATAGCGGTGGTTTGTGGGCGGCAGTTTGGATGCCGAAAAACTTTGATGTTCGCATTGAACTTGCTTGTTTATTTCGTTTAAAATCCGAGTTTTAGGAATAATACTTACAAAATCGGGCTTGCTAGTAATGGAGATTGTTATATTACTCATGTGTAAGTAAAATTGAGTGGATAATTAAACGTTATTTATGTCGGGAATCGTAAAAGGATAGAGAATAACATGAGATGCATCGTATTTTCAGCTGACAAAAGTAAAAATAAAATGGTCCGAAAATAATTCGTGCCGATTACCCGCACCCTGAACTTGGGCCTGTAATTGGAGGGAAAAAAACTGCGGGTAATACACGCCTGAATAAGGTAATCTCCCCTTTCAATATAACAGTACAACCACCTTGTGATCATCCTATCTCCCATACCCTTTGAGACATATTGATGGTACTTGGTACATATATACATGAGGTTAAGCAGGTGTGTCATGCACACGTACCACAATTCTGAGTGTCCTGGTTTAAGAGTTATCTCCCCTGACAGTATAATCTTGTGATGGCTATAACTCCCAATACCTTTGAGATATATTGCTGGTACCTGCCACAATTGTACATGCATATACAAGATTGAAAAGGCATTTCATTTGCAAGAACCACAACTCAGTATACCTTTACTTTGTGCATTGGAAATTTTGGATCTTCATCATGTTGAGAAGCGATCCTTTGTATCATTAGGCGAAGATAGTCTCAATAAACATTACTTATACAAAATATACTATGGGCTTACCAGTGTGTTTTAATTCTGGTGCACTTTCTATTTGTGAACAATCTTCTGAAGGCCATATTGGCTTTTGGTCGGGGGATTTGCCATCTCCTCTGATAGTCCGGGATTTGAGACCAGATTTCGAAAAATTTAATGCACCCAAAATTCTCACGCTTTGTGATGTTTCATTGAGATAGAAGCCTAACCTATATGGCATGTGATTATTTAGCAAATCTGATGGGGAAAAGGTGTTGAAAATTCTACGAGTTTACACCCACCCCCATGCTAATGTAATAGTTTGATTAAGTTTAGTTATGTGTAGCTTGCGCTTACAATTGAATGTTGATTTATTGCATCATCCAAAATATTTGTCAATACTCGAAGATACCAAAATTCATGATATGACGTAACAACATCCGGTGTTACCATAAATTTTGACCGTTGGAATTTTACCCCCAGAAATTTTACACTATTTTTTGCGCTAAAGGATTTTTAGTATTTTTTAAAACAATTTCTTTTTCGTCAGTATGCAGGACGGTTATTTTTGCACATACATGTGAAACTTGATGACTCTGTGTCAACCTGGGCATGAACAAGGGACTCAGATACCTAAGGACACTTTTGCTGGTTTGTCCTGCTGTGTCACAGATCGTGATAAAATCCATATTAAAACATACATAAAATAAATTATTGTACTGGCTGGTCACAGATGTATCATAACAGGCACCAACAGATATATTTTGGAAAAATTACTAATGGCCATTTACAAGAACCACAACTCTTGGTGCTGTGGTATTTGAGTACCGTATTCGGATGTGTACTACCCGCATTTGCTTACTACCCGCACCCGCTTTTTTGCCAAAGCCTGGGGGAAAACTGTTATTCTGTTGTATTACCCGCATGGAACATTTGCTGAAATTTTGGTGGATGTGTAAGGGAGAAAAAGTAAGAATTTGGCCAGTTTTTGTAACACACAACATTGTCTTCAAAAGGCGGGAAAATGCGCGTGCGTGCGAGTATCACCAGAAAGCATGTATTTTACATTAAAATGTTGAAAAAACCTTTACCTGTTCACCATTGTTATTTATTTATTAACCCATATATACCCGCGGCCCTTTTTGGGACATCGGCAAACAGTGCAGTCCCAGATCAGACACCTCAGAAAGACGCCACAGACGTCCGATTTGGATTTACACTGTTTGATAATTTATAACGGTTCAATTATGACACTATTGTTAATCCCTGTCAGATAATTGCCACCCTGCGGTGCTTGTCTGTAAGGTGTGAAAATATGGTCAAGTTATGTCTCTAATTTGCGTTTATTCCCCAATCATAAAATTTAATCCGCAATCAATGTGAAAATTATTTAATTGCTCCTAAGACGAGTTGCTACGACTATTCTACTATCTCGTGAATGATTATGTTTTGGCGCCAAATAGCAGACGCTTGGCAAGACAAGTTGAATGCTTTAATTTGTGTTAACACATCTGTATGCTGTTGTTGGTTATTGACACGGAGCTTACAGAAAGCGCTATTTTCAACAACCGTTTTGCTATCGAGATTTTTTTTTACCGTTTCCAAACAATTTTATATGAAAGAGATACGCCCCATTAAGATAAAACAATAGACACGTGTGGGGTTGCTGGGGGTCCGATGACGTCATTTACCGATCGTGTGCAGAAAAAAAAATAGCGGTGGTTTGTGGGCGGCAGTTTGGATGCCGAAAAACTTTGATGTTCGCATTGAACTTGCTTGTTTATTTCGTTTAAAATCCGAGTTTTAGGAATAATACTTACAAAATCGGGCTTGCTAGTAATGGAGATTGTTATATTACTCATGTGTAAGTAAAATTGAGTGGATAATTAAACGTTATTTATGTCGGGAATCGTAAAAGGATAGAGAATAACATGAGATGCATCGTATTTTCAGCTGACAAAAGTAAAAATAAAATGGTCCGAAAATAATTCGTGCGGATTACCCGCACCCTGAACTTGGGCCTGTAATTGGAGGGAAAAAAACTGCGGGTAATACACGCCTGAATAAGGTAATCTCCCCTTTCAATATAACAGTACAACCACCTTGTGATCATCCTATCTCCCATACCCTTTGAGACATATTGATGGTACTTGGTACATATATACATGAGGTTAAGCAGGTGTGTCATGCACACGTACCACAATTCTGAGTGTCCTGGTTTAAGAGTTATCTCCCCTGACAGTATAATCTTGTGATGGCTATAACTCCCAATACCTTTGAGATATATTGCTGGTACCTGCCACAATTGTACATGCATATACAAGATTGAAAAGGCATTTCATTTGCAAGAACCACAACTCAGTATACCTTTACTTTGTGCATTGGAAATTTTGGATCTTCATCATGTTGAGAAGCGATCCTTTGTATCATTAGGCGAAGATAGTCTCAATAAACATTACTTATACAAAATATACTATGGGCTTACCAGTGTGTTTTAATTCTGGTGCACTTTCTATTTGTGAACAATCTTCTGAAGGCCATATTGGCTTTTGGTCGGGGGATTTGCCATCTCCTCTGATAGTCCGGGATTTGAGACCAGATTTCGAAAAATTTAATGCACCCAAAATTCTCACGCTTTGTGATGTTTCATTGAGATAGAAGCCTAACCTATATGGCATGTGATTATTTAGCAAATCTGATGGGGAAAAGGTGTTGAAAATTCTACGAGTTTACACCCACCCCCATGCTAATGTAATAGTTTGATTAAGTTTAGTTATGTGTAGCTTGCGCTTACAATTGAATGTTGATTTATTGCATCATCCAAAATATTTGTCAATACTCGAAGATACCAAAATTCATGATATGACGTAACAACATCCGGTGTTACCATAAATTTTGACCGTTGGAATTTTACCCCCAGAAATTTTACACTATTTTTTGCGCTAAAGGATTTTTAGTATTTTTTAAAACAATTTCTTTTTCGTCAGTATGCAGGACGGTTATTTTTGCACATACATGTGAAACTTGATGACTCTGTGTCAACCTGGGCATGAACAAGGGACTCAGATACCTAAGGACACTTTTGCTGGTTTGTCCTGCTGTGTCACAGATCGTGATAAAATCCATATTAAAACATACATAAAATAAATTATTGTACTGGCTGGTCACAGATGTATCATAACAGGCACCAACAGATATATTTTGGAAAAATTACTAATGGCCATTTCCTTCTGGTTTTTATTTAATGAGGTGAATAGGCCTATACATCACCAAGCATATTTGTCAGCGATGAACTTTCAAGTGATTCTCTATACTGGTGACTTGAATCTATCAACATTTAATAAATACATTGTATATTTCAAGATTTATTATCCAAAGTTTCCAGTTTGTGCTGAAGGCTCCCAAACTAACATCGACATTATTTCATTTTAAACACGTAAATGTTACTGGCCACTACAAGGTTTCTATTGAAATCTTACTGGGTACCTTATTTTCTGGTAAGTCGCACGATCAAAAATAAATAGTACCCGAGCTTTAATGTAATGTAAAGCCATCCCTTAAACATTCTTCCTTCTTCCCTTTTCCCAGTGTAGTGGTATAACCTGTAAACGTGCATCTTAAGATATCACCTCCACTTACTTTCTACCTTTTCATTGGACAACCTGCCTTCGATAACCTTGTCCCTCTATTCGCCATTAGCTCTTAATTATCCTGTGTCTCTTGTCACACATTACAATAACCAGGCATGAGACTTTTCAGAGTTTGGCAGATTTCAGATTTTATGGTTGTAAAAGAGTTTTACATAGTTGCTTGTTTTTGTTTGAAAGTTGCAAAAATGACATTTTGGAAGGGGTGATAGGAGTTTCAGCCTTTTTTCACTCAGGTTTAAGATTTTTTCAGCAGCCCTCCAGTCTCATGCCTGGATAACTCACCCGTGCGACATTGTGCATTTTCGCATCTCCAAAATGGCTGCTTTTCTAATGAAAACCCTTGATATGCTTGTTATAAATGTTCAAAACTAAGATTAGAGTGCTCGTTATTACCGCATCAAGCGGTTCTATCGAGTACCCACAACCTATGTCTTGGAACAGAAATAAGAAAAATAATGCTTACCCCGTAAACCCCAGTTGTCTTTATATAAAGTTGGGTTTAGGGGTCTCCATTTCACGGTCTTTTTCACGTGATGCACTGATTAACCTGTTCTTCATCTACTTTTTTTACTACTTCCTTTTACTGACATTTGTCCCATATATTGATTGTTTTGGGTTTAAAGACACATCCACCCTTGTTGGTCATTTTGTGTCCTCTCCCAGAGAAAAGCGATAAAATAGATAGTAGAGCAGATGAAAGTGAGGGACAGAAGAGAAAAATAAAATAAATATAAGTGCAGAAACAGAAGAAATAACAGCATCCCCACTCTACCATTACCTGCTGCAAGAACAGCAGGTCTTGTCCAGCTGTAAGCCAATATCAGTTGGACGCCCTATTGACGCAAGGTAAACGTCACCTTTGCCCAACCACCCCAATTGTCCCATACCGATTTGCCAAAAGGGTCTTCTATGTCAAGCCATCAGGAGTTATCATGATTTGACAAACAGAGTGTAGGCAATGATCAGGAACCTATACAAAATACCTCGCACCTCCCATTCAAAACACCAAAATGAAAACGTTACGAATGGAAAGCCAGAAGGACAGTTATCTCCCCACATGGCCAAACAGCTATCCAAAATAAAAACGGCATTAGCAATACATACATCATAAAGACCAACTATAAAAATAAGAAACCACAACAGAAGGACCGCCTTGGAATGGGGTCAGTAAGAAGTTTTACGGATGTTGGGGTTTGGGGTGGACACTTTAATTGATTTAAGGTGGTCTCAATCCTCACCCTTGGTTGTCTTGGTTAAAACCCATTAGTTGTTCAGTCTGCATGATGGATTTCTAGCTCATAAATGCAACATCTCCGTGAACATAAAATCAAACGAATAAGGAGATGAGACAATGACGAGGACTCGACAGCATGGACTAGCTAGAATGCTGCAGCAAAGGAAACCCATAGTTAGGCTCCGGTTAGCCCTACCAGAGTCAGAGCATCAGGCACCTACCTTCAGGCGTTCTGGCGGAAATGCATTCATACTTATGAAAGGAACTGAATGAAAGGTTAACTTACTTGAAGTTGACACCTTATAGGTCAGATATTTTGAACAGGGACGATGTTTGACATAATTAATTTAACGATTCCCATGTAAATCAAGCTTGTTCTTCTAAACCTTTGTCAAGAAGGGTGGGAACATCGGGTTCAAAACAGATTCTCGTCTGACCTTTTCTGCATCTTCATGTAACTTGGTCAACACAAATTGCGTATGTTTGCCAAAAGATCAACCAAAACCAGAGTCATTCAATCAGCAAATAATAGCTGAAGTATATCAAATCTGCAGTTGGAGAATTAGATGCTGATATTTAAATTTAGTAGAGTATCTTTTTCTGCAGCAAATTAATGGTAAAACCAAAACAAACCTATAAAACGTGTATGTAAAATCGTCGTTCTAAATTGCAAATACTATATAATGTTTCTTTTTGTTCGCAGACAAATTTCGCAGACCTTCAGTCAAAATGAGGCTGGATTGTTCAGAGGCGTAAACTGATTAAAATACGTCTTTCCTTCAATTATGAAATACTGGATGAAATTCTGCCAACCCTTTGAAAAAGACTGAAATAGGGTCGCGTTGTTAAATTCACTGAACATTGTCGTCTTTCAGAGGTATTGCTGTCATGGTCATCATACCAAACTACCACTGGTTATCCAATAAATGGTTTATGAAGGCTGGAAAATGCAGCTAAGCAATAAAAGATAACCAATCAAGCGCAATCAGTAAAGCAGAAAGCTGTGGCTGCTGTATCATGACAACTCCAATTAAATATGGTTTATGCTTAACTTATCTGAACACAAAGTTATAAACTAGAGCCAGTGTTTATGAAACACAATGCCCCCAACTGCTTGACCCTAACACTGCTTGACCCTAACACTGCTTGTCCCTAACAGTAATTGAGATATCTTTTTTTTATTTGGCTGCAATGCTGAAATTTTAGAAGAACCAGAAAGAAACACAATTGAGAGGCAAAAAATTATAAAGGGCCATAACTTTAACAAAATTTTATAGAATTGGTTGAAACTTTAATCAGGTAGTCTCCTCCTTAGTCCCAATCACTATACCATGTATCAGGGCTGTAGCTTAAATACTTTTTGAGATATCTTGCTAACGAGAATTCTATGTTTTTTAATTAAAGGGGAAATAATTCAAGAAGGGGAGATAATTTGGACAAGAAAAAAATACGGGTCAACTATTTTTTCATGAGGAACTCATATATGAAATTTCAAAACACTAGCATACACGGTTCTGAAGATATGCTATGCACCAGAAAGCAACACAATTGAGTAGCAAAAAATTACAAAGGGCCATAACTCTAACAAAATTTTATCGAATTGGTTGAAAATTTAATCAGGTAGTCTCCTCCTTAGTCCCAATCACTATACCAAATATCAAGGCTGTAGCTCAAATACTTTTTGAGATATCTTGCTAACGAGAATTCTATGTTATTTAATTAAAGGGGAAATAATTCAAGAAGGGGAGATAATTTGGACAAGAAAAAAAATACGGGTCAACTATTTTTTCATGAGGAACCCATATATGAAATTTCAAAACACTAGCATACACGGTTCTAAAGATATGCTATGCACCAGAAAGCAACACAATTGAGTGGCAAAAAATTACAAAGGGCCATAACTCTAACAAAATTTTATAGAATTGGTTGAAAATTTAATCAGGTAATCTCCTCCTTAGTCCCAATCACTATACCAAATATCAAGGCTGTAGCTCAAATACTTTTTGAGATATCTTGCTAACGAGAATTCTATGTTATTTAATTAAAGGGGAAATAATTCAAGAAGGGGAGATAATTTGGACAAGAAAAAAAATACGGGTCAACTATTTTTTCATGAGGAACCCATATATGAAATTTCAAAACACTAGCATACACGGTTCTAAAGATATGCTATGCACCAGAAAGCAACACAATTGAGTGGCAAAAAATTACAAAGGGCCATAACTCTAACAAAATTTTATAGAATTGGTTGAAAATTTAATCAGGTAATCTCCTCCTTAGTCCCAATCACTATACCAAATATCAAGGCTGTAGCTCAAATACTTTTTGAGATATCTTGCTAACGAGAATTCTATGTTATTTAATTAAAGGGGAAATAATTCAAGAAGGGGAGATAATTTGGACAAGAAAAAAAATACGGGTCAACTATTTTTTCATGAGGAACCCATATATGAAATTTCAAAACACTAGCATACACGGTTCTAAAGATATGCTATGCACAAGAAAGCGTGACGTACGAACGGACGAACGGACGGACAAGCCAGAAGCAATATGCCCCCCAACTTTTTTAAAGTTGGGGGCATAACAAGCAGCCCATGGGAAACTACGCTCACCAGAGCTCAAGTGGGCATAAATTATCACACCCTTGGTGGCCATTTATTTTAATTGACCATGATGGTTTAGTAGAGGCCAATAGCAGGACCATTGCTGCCAAATTATTTTTAAATCAACCATTGTTCTTAGATGTCGTCGCATACATTATGGTCAGCTTTGAACAATCTCAGCAGGTCTAAAGTTCAAAATGTTGCACACCAAGGCTTTGTATTTCCTGAGATGCAGAATTCAAAATCACTTTTGGCCAAACATTGGTGTGACAATCTCACAGATCCCTTAAACAAACTTTGATTTCTAGACCACACTGATACAGTATATGTAATTTGGTATCAGTTAGCACAGTAGGCTTGGAAAAAAATAGAAATATGTAATCTTATGGCCCCAGGATCATTTAGCTGGTTGCAAATATCAACTCTGATGTATACGCTGCAAGGGAACCAGAAAATCCTGTCTTTGCCATACAAAACCCTAAGTGACCGTATGTGACCTTGACGTAAGAAAGGTCAAGGTCAACCGAATGTCATCATTTGAACAAACGTGAAAGGGACCGGGTCCCCAATATTGTATATCAAGTTTCAAGGTCATCGGTCTATTGGTTCCTGATAACGGGCGATTTCAAAGGTTTTTACCATATATGGGCATGGTGGACATTTTGGTCATGTGACCCAGACATTCAGAATATATGTTTGTTCTTCCACCCCATGGCGGCTTCACATGTAATTTGGTTCTAATTGGCCTTGTAGTTTCAGAGTAGATGTCGTTTGGATTTGTTTGGATGTTCAAATGAGAAAAGGGGGTAGGTACATTTATTTCCCCTTTTTATGTCTTTTTCCCCACTTTTTTGATTTTCTGACTCCATTTTCAAGATGCTGAGAGACCTCTCAATAAATTCATATCATAGTTAAGTGTGAGAAAATAAGGTGCATTAAACTCCTTAAATACGGGTGCTACGAATTTCAAATCCCCGACTATGATGGCTATTTTTACTTCACTATTTCTACACCCATTTAACCCTTATCTTGCTGTTCACGACAACCCCTGTCTTTGCAACCATTGTAGATCCAGATCAGATGGCTTCTGAAGAAGCCATCTGATCAGGATCTACACTGTTTGACATTCAGTTCATGAATTTGTAGGAATAAATTACATCAAGTAATCTGATTGGTTCAAAGACAGAAATGGGTGTGGCTAAACTGAATATTCAGCAAGAGAAGGGTTAAGAAGGCAAACGTTTTGGCACAGGGAGTCCTGATCCATATATACATGAAGGTCAATCAGTACATGTATTTGCTTTTTATTTGCCTTGGCCTGTAACAGCCCAGTCATCTCTATAAAGGTCATGTTGAGCCAGTCAGATTACTTAACCACACCAGATGCATGCAAAAGCGGTTAACTAGTACAGTGCACTTTCTTTTGCAAGAAAATTACAACCACCGTTCTTGAATCAGCGTAAGAGAGAGAATGACAGTACACCCCAATCTTTTTATAACACTGCTGCTGGGGTCCAAAGTAGAAACCATGTTAGTTAACCATGTTACATCTGAACAAAATTGTATAGATTATGCAGATCAAGCACCCTGCCCTATCGGGCCTGGAGAAATGGATTGGATGCATGATACTTCCATACAGAGCTGAAACAAACCACACCGCTTAGAGGGTGTAAGCTAGCCCAGTCAGAGTTGTACCGTCCATACATATAAACCCTACTGGTTTCATTGGGTGGCAGGGCTCGGGATGTCATTGATCTCAGTTCCGCAAAATTGAAAGCAACATCTCCAATCTGACCTATATAGTGTTGAGGGGAATATTAAACCTAAAACAAATTATGCAGATCATTTTTCCATATAACCTACTGTAATGACCCTAAGTATTGGGACAGACAGGTCTAAGCAAACAGTGAAGGCCCAGATCAGCAGTCTGATCAGGGTCTATAATGTTTGCCATTCCATCTGCACGTTTTGGACACCTTGCAGGATCGTGCAACAAATTTGTTAAAATTTTAGGAGAATTACAGCAAGTCCTCAAGGTGTCTGAATCTTTAGGATTTTTATGGCTTACGTTATTGGAAGCCATCTTCCATCTGTGTCAAATCCAAATCATGTTCTAAACAACCATGCTATAATGAGGTTGTGGTGTATTTCATTATCATTCTCTATGATAGCCCCCGCCCATTGGGGCTTGAAGAAATAAATGGGCTGCATGATGCTTCCACGCAGAGCTGAATCCGGCCTGCACATGAGTACTGGTAAACCGCTTAGAGGATCTAAGCCTGCCCAGGTAATGCGGTGCGAGTCCGACCGTCCATGCTTATAAACCCTATTGGTTTCATTGGGCGACAGGGTTTGAGATGTCATTTCATCTCAATGTCGGGTAAAAGACCCACTAAATTGGAAGCAACGTCTCCAAAATGACCTTTACAGTGTTGACGGGGACGTTAAACCTCAAATCAAACAAACAAAAATCATTCTCTATGACAGCAAGTTGCTGGTTGCTGGACCCAGTGGGAATAAACCCAAAACCAGGGGCCGGTTGTTCAAAGCATCATTTGCTTAACAAGCTCATTTGTGGTCAAACTACTGACTGTTCTAGTGAGTGAGTTGCTGACTGAGTTTTACGTCCCACCAACAGCTAAGGTCATATGGAGACGGGACCTCGGTTTAAAGATTCATCTGAAAGTCTGGAGAAGCCCGGGATTGATCCTGCGACCCCTGGTTTATAAGGTAAGTAGTGTAACCACTACACCATGGAGGCTTCTGGCTGTTCTAGTAAGTACAAATCTAATATAGCGTTATTTTTGCTGAAAAAATAAGAGCAGCTTTTGCATTTGCAAAAGCTGCTCTCATTTTTTCAGCAAAAAATATTAGCATATTTGCCATATTAAATGATCAAAGTTTTAACAATATATTAACTAACGACATTGTTTATTTTGAACAACTAGCCCCTGATCACCAACTGGATGTGTATCTAACCGAAGCACTCAGAGGCCAGTTGTGGATCTGCATAGAAATGAGAAATTCATATAAATTATCAGATTTATTTATAAACATACAGAATTTTTATGGCATAGGATTTCTGCGAAAATTTGTGAAAAAAAATATAGTCTATATAAAATGTACAGAAACTTGTGATTAAATATTTTGCTTAAGTCAGGCACATAATAAAAGTCAGAAAGAGTAATGCCCCTTTGATCACTGAATATCAATGCATAGCAAAACAAACAAGCATCAGCATGAACACAAATAATACAGAAGCTCCCGCTTCTTTGTAAACCTAGATAAAGCAATGACAGCACTGATGGGTTGACTGTCTGTGTGTATGCTGGTAAAATCATTAACCCTTATCTTGCTGAATATTCATCTAGGCCACACCCATTTCTGTCTATCAACCAATCAAAATACTTGATGTAATTTATTGCTACAAATTCATAAACTGAATACCAAACAGTGTAGATCCTGATCAGATGGCTTCTTCAGAAGCCATCTGATCTGGATCTACACTGTTTCCAAAGATAGGGGTTGTCGCGAACAGCAAGATAAGAGTTAAATGGTTCTGAAAAGGAGACAAATTACTAATTTGAACACATTTTGTACCAGAAACCCCAAAACTAATTCGCAAACAGTGCAGTCACAGATCAGACGCCAAGGAATGTGGCATCTGATCTGTGCCTACACTGTTTGCAAAGTGTTCAACCATTTTCCAAATGGATTTTGAAAACAACCTGACAACCCCAAATTTTGAAATGGACTCCTGCTATATTAGAGGAAGATTCTGTTTGGTATAAAATGGGTTAAATTCCTGTATTTTCAAGCAAATAGTGTAGACCCTGGTAAGAATCTGATCTGGGTCTACACTTTTTGCCAATATCACAGGACAAGAGCCCTGTCCAGGTTTCACAAATAAAACTCTTTACAAGGCACACGGACATCAATGCAGCAAGGATAGCCCAGATATAAATAACCGTTAACTGCATTCTATACAAAACCAATGTGCGTGCAGTTTAGCTTAACCCATTTTGTACCGGAAACCCCAAAACTAATTGGCAAATAGTGCAGTTCCAGATCAAACACCACAGAATGCAACGTCTGATCAGAGCCTACACTGTTTGCAAAATGTTCAGCCAATTTCCAAATAGATTTTGAAGAAAATACAACCTGTCACCCCCAAATTTTGAAATGGACTCCAGCTATATCTAAGGAGGAAGATTCCATTTGGTATAAAAAGGGTTAACTAAATTGGTCAAATGGACAATCACGGGGAAACTTCTAGATCCCTAAATAACTGAGTCAATTGATAAGCCATATTAAGGGGACACCTGGCAGATTTTCTGCTATTTTTGCAAAGGGAGATGGCTTTCGGGACTTCCTGTTTGCTTTTCTATAAGCCCTCTTGCTGAAAAAGGGGTCTACTTTTAAAGGAAAGAATTTTCTCCTCGGGAGCAAATTCTTTCCTTTAATAGGAGTTGACCCTTATTGGCATGGGAGACAAAAATACATCTGCAGGAGTTGCCTCCCCTGAAGGTATACTGTATCCATTCCCCCTTAAGCAAAAACGTATCTTCAGAAGTGCATTGAGACATTGAACCTCACACTGGAGTCCAAAAGTCGTTTTAATGTACCAGGGCTTCGAGAAATATATTGGGCCGCATGGATTTTAAGCCTGCTCAGGAAAAATGATGGGGAGAGTTTTCCTTTAACTCTAGTGGATTCTTTGGGCAGTAGATCTTGAGAGATGTCACTTCAATGTCTGGGGTGTTGTTTATCTTGTGTCACTGGGGCATCCATCTGATACTGGCTGACAGTACAAGTTTGGCAAGGCCTGTTGCACTTGCAGCAGGTATGCTGTAGAGGGGGGATGTCACTTCTTTTATTTCAACACTTCCATTTACAGTCGAACCTGTGCTTACGGTCACCTCCGAATAACTGTCCCCTTATTACAACGGTCATTTTCAACCCCTCCTATCGAAATTCCCTAATAAATTAACTGGGAATAGCGGTCCACTGTGCACTACGGTCAACGGTCACGTTATTCAGTCCCAAACTGAGTTGCTGTCCTTGAATAACGGTCTATAATTGAATCCATCACGCTCATGATTTTAACTTTGAGGTTATTATCTCCATTGATTGGCATATAATTGGCCTGCTTGACTGGTATTGCTGTCCTTAATCCTGCCGATCTGGTCAAACATGTTACGGTTTGTGAGTGAGTTGAATTGAATAAATTCATTGCATTCTATTTTACACAAGAACTGTATATAGTTTATTTGAAAAGTGAAGAAAAATTAACTAAACATTTTTTTTTTAAATTGGCGGACAGTCCTTAAGACGGTAAAACTAGCCCAGTAAGTAAATCACACAATAATTGCGGCACTGTCAATTCAGAGACAAACCGTCTGTGTATTTATTAGGGTTCAAGTATGACACTATTGTTAATCCCTGTCATATAATTGCCACCCTGCGGTGCGTATCGATAAGGTGTGAAAATATGGTCAAGTCATGTCTCTAATTTGGGTTTATCCTCCAGTCATAAAATTTAATCCACAATCAATGTGAAAATGATTTAATCCTCCTCAGACAATTAGCTACATCTCATGAATGGTCTCATGAATGGTTAAATAGCAGACGCTCGGCGGGAAAAGTCGAACGCTGTTGTTGGTTATTGACACGGAGGGATAAATCTGGAGCTGTACAGCGCTGTTTTCTATCCGCCTCTATTCACAACCGTTTAGCTATCGAGAAAATATTTTTTACCGGTTCCAAACATTTTTTATGAAAGATTTAAACACGTGTGGGGTTGCTGGCGGCGTATGACGTCATTTACCGATCGCGTGCAGAAAAAGGTAGCGGTGTTTTGTGGGCAGCAATTAATATCAATTCAAAAATCACTGATCGGCTTTTTCCGTATGTCTGGTCTTCGCCGGACATTGGCGGGGAAAAAAAAGCCTGCAGTCCATGACCTCGGCTATAAGACGGGGTGATTTTTGGGGGCTCATTTTGGAGGGAAAAATCCTTGTCTTATAGTCAAATTTCTACGGTACTGTATTAATTTTGCAACAAATAAACATGTAAATTAAAATGGAAAACAATATGCTTCTTCATCCAGTGACAGCTTGCAATTTCATCAATAAATGTAAGAATTTTTTGACACTGTCGGCCTGATGGTAATTGTCAAACCTCCGAATAAAGGTCACCTGTGAATAAAGGCCAAATCTGTCCTGTCCCACAGATGGCCTTTGTTCACAGGTTTGTCTGTATTTCCCTCTTTCTCCCCTGTCCCTCACTTTTATCTCCTCTACTGTCTCTCCTAAAAGCCCCCGCCCATAGGGGCTTGAAGAAATATATGGGCTGCATGATGCTTCCACGCAGAGCTGAATCCGGCCGGCACACTAGTACTGGTAAACCGCTTAGAGGATCTAAGCCTGTCCAGGAACCGCGGTGCAAGGCGGACCGTCCATGCTAATAAACCCTATTGGTTTCATTGGGCGACAGGGCTTGAGATGTCATTTCATCTCAATGTCGGGTAAAAGTCCCACAAAATTGGAAGCAACGTCTCCAAAATGACCTTTACAGTGTTGACGGGGACGTTAAATCTCAAATCAAACAAAACTGTCTCTCCTAAGACTTTTCTCCCTTTCACTGGGAGATGACACAAAAAGACCCACAAGGGTTGATGTGTCATTAAACCCCAACACAATCAATCAATCATCTCAATGTCAGGTAGAAGTCCCATAATGTCTCCAAAATGGCCTAGTGTTGATAGGGATGTAAAACCTCAACATAAACAAACCAATGTACTTGTGAAAATAACATAATTTAATTGGATACTGTCAAAACTATGGCAGTATGGAGAAATACCGCTTTTAAGACCAGCCAAAATTAAGACTCAGTCTTCTCTGAAAATCAAATTTAACCTTTAACACTGTCTAAGTTAATTCAGCAGATGACAAATTGTTGATATTTTTCTTATTATACCCAGAAAACAGCACTTGACATCTCATGCAAAATGTCTCCTCATGTCAAATCCTGTTTTCTGGGAAAAGTAGAAAAAAGTATTTCAAAATGTCGTCTGCTGTGAAAAAATAGCCAACATGCAAAGCATTAAAAGGTTACAATTATTCTTTCTTTTGCCACAGTGTCCTCTAGTCTGCACTAAGCAGCTTTTTGTTCAGTTGGCATCCATACAGTACACAGCAGACTGATCAGACTGCACAGACATGCATACTGATCTGAGTATTTGCTGCGGGCAAAAACACATTTTTGCCTGTCATGGCTCAAACAACGATCACATTTAAAGAGGGTTTCTTTTTTCATTTGCCATAAGAGCTAGCTCGAGAAACAAGGGCCAATATTGTGGACACTTGTTTAGAATCACTTTGGTGAGATTGTTCTACTGAGTATCCATAATATTTTTCAAACAAGAAATAAGATAAAGTATCCCTTTATTGTATTTGTTAACCATTGTCTTGCTGAATAAGTCAATTTTGCCACACACATTTCTGACTATAACCAACCAAATCAGTTGATATTACATATCCATTCAAATTTGCAAACTGAATGATAAACAGTGTAGATCCCGACTTTCTTGCATACCAGATAAGGAAATTCATAGTTTTAGCTTGGGATGGAAATTCTGTTCTAATCCTGGTATTCTTACCCAAAATCAAACATTCTCCTGTGTTTGATAAATGCACTGGTTGAATACGACCTCATATGCGCCATCGTTAAGGTTGACGTCACAGCACATTACGTGACGTCACTAAACATTATTGTAGTGTCATCACAATTTGGCAGACGTCAGCAACCAAAGTGACTGCAGTATTAAAAGCTATGCTTCGAAATGGATGGTATGCAAGAAAAAAAATCCTACATGGGTGTGAGGGGTGGATAGAAAAATCCGTTCCTTGTGATGCCGGACAGTGACGCTCGGGATGGATTTTTCCATCCACCCCTCCCACCCATGTAAGATTCTTATTCTTGCACACCAGACAAGGAAATCTGTGATTTTACCCTGGGATAGAAATTTGTGTTCTGACCCTGGTGTTTCGACCCAATATAGAATATTCCCGCGTGTTTGATAAATGTACTGGTTGAATACGACCTCGTATGCGCCGTCGTTAAGGTTGATGTCATGCACTTTTGTGACGTCACTAAACATTCCTGTAGTGTCATCACAATATGGCAGACGTTGGTAACCGAAGTGACTGCAGCATTAAAAATCCGCGCTAAAAATGGAAGGTATGCAAGAAAAAGAATCTTACATGGATGGGAGGGGTGGATAGAAAAATCCGTCCCTCGGGATCACTGTCCGGCATCACTCGGCAAGCCTGGTGATGCCGGACAGTGACCCTGGGGACGGATTTTTCCATCCACCCCTCACACCCATGTAAGATTCTTATAATCTGATCTGGATCTACGCTATTTGCAAAGTCAGGGGTTATCCTGATTCTGCAGGACAAGGATTAATCCTCTGTACCTAGAGCTATGAGTTATTGATAAAGAAGTCCTAACCAACCCAGCTGGTCTGGAGAAAATTACCCTGGAAAGTCTCTGAGATTCAGTTCTGTGAAAGGCACTATTGGTCAGTCCATACACAGTGAAACTTCAATGGCTCGAACACCCTAGGCTTTGGCTAATTCCACCTCATTCTAGCAACTCCTAAGAATTTCTCACAGCTCCAGATATCACTATATTAACATCTTTTGTACCAAATGGAATCTTCCACCTTATATATAGAACAAGTCCATTTCAAAATTTAGGTTGTGTTTTCTTGAAATTTAAGTCCTTTTGCAAACAGTGTAGGCCCTGATCAGACCCATGTTCTGTGGCATCTGATCTGGGCCTGCACTTTTTGCCAGGGTACCCATTTTGGGGTTTCCTTGCTAAATGGGTTAAGGGTAATTTGTTTGTTTGAATTGAGATTTAACATCTCCAGCAACTTTATTTAGGTCATTTTGGAGAGGTTGCTTTCAATTTTGTGTGACTTTTACCCGACATTGAGATGAAATGACATCCCAAAGTCATGCCAATCAATGAAGCCAATAGAGCTTGTATGCACTGGACAGTTTGACTTGCACCACTTTGCCTGGATGACAAGTGTCCTTCTTGAATCAGTGGAGGGAGAGAATGACCATATAAAAGATTTCATGCTCAATCTCTATGAAAGTATAATGCCGGCCCCAACAGGAATCGAATCTGCCCAAACACGCATCCAAATGAGCAACCAAGGCCGGCAAACTTTTGAGTAATCATGACAGACTTTCAATTCAAATGCAAACTGAGACATTTTTATCACAGAATGTTTGTCCCAGTCATTGTCATGGAAACCGTTTGGTGTCAAAATATTTGGCATAGTAATGATAGACATGCTTTTAAAATAGGAAGGTATGCATTTCAAATAGAAACAGACATTTTCTTCACAGAATGTTTATCTCCTTTTGTTTCCATGGCAACTATTTGATTTTTGGCAATTTTTATCTGTTCTAAATAACCACATGTACATCAAGCTTCAAACAGAAACTCAGGCTTGTTTATGCTCAACTTTTTCCATGGCATATTTTTGATATTTGAAAATTCTGAACAATTCCAGCCAACAACAATGACATAGAAACATTTGGCTGATACTGTCACAGCTACAGATAAGAATAAGTACTGAGGACAGTAAAGGGATATTGTTGTGGGTACATGAAAGAAATGTATAACTGAGACAATTCTAACAAGTACCTAAACCACATCTTTCTAACAAGAAAAAAGGAAATTTATACCATTAATAGAGGATTTTACATGTGTATTCATGTATTATTGAATTTATCAAACAAGTTGAAGAAAAGGGATAAAATGCGAGGCTATGCCGTGCATTTTATCCTTTTTCCTCAACAAGTTTATTAATTCAATAATACATGAGCACAAATGCAAGATTCTATTTATCACATGACATTTAAAACGCATTTAATTCACGATTTTTGTAAAATAATGTCAACATTCTGCATTAGTAAGCGTGACGTCATGTAACGTTACGTTACATGGCGTATCTAACTAATTTGCATATTTAATCCACTAGTGGATTATCAAATTTATTACATGGCGTTATCACATTCTCAGATGCAACATCATATGATAAATACCCTTATTACCATACAAATAAAAAATTTGGACACCTTGAGGACTTGCTGTAATTCTCCTTAAATTTTAGCAAATTTGTTTCACGATCCAGCAAGGAGTCCAAAAAGTGCCAACAGAATTGCAAAAGGTGTAGACCCTGATCAGACTGCTCCTTCAGAAGCAGTCTGATCTGGGTCTGCACTGTTTGCTTATGCCTGTGTTACCAATACTTAGGATCATTACAGTACTCCTCCTGATCTTGAGTTGGGCACTATCTAACTGTGACTCCCTTCTCCAAAAGAAATTCAGACATTTTCATCACAGAATGTTGGGAGTACAGTCATTTTCAGGACATCTGTTTGATTCTTGCAGCAAGAACAGATCTACTCAACCAAGCTGACATTAAGACAGTGTGGACTACTACTGTCTGGCACATTTTCAGCAGAAAATGTGGGTACAGTCATTGACAACTGTTTGATTATTGCAGCATGAACAGATCTGTTGAACCAGATTAATATCAAGATGGTGGACTATTACTGTCTACATGTAAGTCCTTTCTCAAATAGAAATCAACAAAGTTTCTTGCCCCCACCCATTGGGGCTTGAAGAAATAGATCGGGCTGTATGATGCTTCCATGCAGAGCAGGAACGGAGATCTCATTTCATCTCAATGTCGGGTAAAAGCCCCACAAAACTGGAAGCAACATATTCAAAATGACCTAAATAGTGTTGACAGGGTCATAAAACCTCAATTCAAACAACCAACCAAATTTTCATCACAGAATGTTAGAGTTCAGTCGTTGTCATGGCAACTGTTTGATTCTTGCAGCATGAACAGATCTATGTGACTAGAATGAAAACAAGTTGGTGGGCTACTCAGTCTATTGTCTAACTGTGAATAGAAATCAACACATTTCCATCACAGAATTTTGGGATCCAGTCATTGTCATGGCAACTGTTTACAACCAGACTGGCATCAAGAAAGTGGGTTACTACTGTCTTCCTGTGGGTCGCTTCTCAAATAGAAACTTTTGCATCACAGAATGTTGGGGTCCAGTCAATGTGATGACAACAGTTGCACTGTTTGATTGTTGCACAATGAACAGATCTACACAATCTGACTGACATCAAGATGGTGGGCTACTACTGTCTAACTGGGAGTCTATACTCTGGTGTGATAATGGAATTGGTATTCTCAGGGTACTGAGAGGGTCAGACACATAACCTGCAATGATACAATACAAACTATGGTCAGCACAAAAACCATGTTATTCCATCACTTTTAACAAGTTAATCCATCAGAAGAAAGCATCTACTCTTCAAGAAAAGAATTTTCTTGCACATCAGATAAGGAAATCCGTGATTTTACCTTGGGATAGAAATTTATGTTCTGACCCTGATGTTCCGACCCAGGTAAATAACATAAGTGCGCGTCAATTCTATTCAACTGCCGGAACTACTTCTGCCCTACTTTCATTTTGTAAACAATATACATGTGCGAGCTGTCAAAACTAACGGCAAAAAAAAAAAAATCAATAAGAATGTTAATTATTTGTCTCATTTATTGTTAAAGGACACTGAATACAAGTGTTTTTTATGAAATTTTAAAAAGAAGAAAAGAAATACTGTCTGTAGTTCTGCTATTTGCTACAAAATAAAAAGGAAATGTTTGGGAGGTGTTGTGCAAGAAAAAGAACCCAATATGGGGTTCTGTTGTAGATGACCGTCTCCAACCCTCGGGATGACCGTGCTAAGCGGAACCTCGGCATAGCCTCGGTTCCGCTCAGCACGGTCATCCCTAGGGTTGGAAACGCCGATCTACAACAGAACCCCATATAAGATTCTTATATTCTTGCACACCAGATAAGGATATCCCTGGTTTTAGCATGGGATAGTACGTTCTTACCCTGGTGTTCTTACCCAGGCAAACCACATAAGAAGAGTGCGTGAAAAGTAAAATGTTTAATCCTTATCCTGCTGAACACGACAACCCCTACCTTGGCAAACAGTGCAGATTTAGATCAGATGGCTTCCATCTGATCAGGATCTACACCGTTGGTCATTCAGTCCATGAATTTGAACGAAAACATTCTATCATGTTTGTTTGATTTGAGGTTTAAAGTCCCCGTCAACACTGTAAAGGTCACTTTGGAGACGTTGCTTCCAATTTTGTGGGACTTTTACCCGACCTTGAGATGAAATGACATCTCAAGCCCTGCCGTCCAATGAAACCAATAGGGTTTATTAGCATGGACGGGCCGACTGGCACCGCTTTGCCTGGGCAGGCTTAGAGCCTCTAAGCGGTCTACCAGTACTCCTGTACGGGCCGGTTTCAGCTCTGCGTGGAAGCATGGGTGGGGGCCATATTCTATCATGTAATCTGATTGGCCGATAATCAGAAATGGGTGTGGCGAATTAAAATATTCAGCAGGATGAGAGATGATAACGTAAAATGAAAAAGTTCGGTGGTATTGTGCAATAAAAAAAATCTAATAGGGTTCTGTTGCAGATGGATATTTCTTGCACACCAGACAAGGAAATCCGTGATTTTACCCTGGGATTGAAATTTATGTTCTCACCCTGGTGTTCCGACCCCAAATTGAATATAATCGCGTGTTTGATAAATGCACTGGTTGATTACGACCTCCTATGGGCCGTCGTTAAGGCTGACGTCACAGCAACGTCACTAAACATTCCTGCATTGTGAACACAATATGGCGGACGTTGGTAACCGAAGTGCAGCATTAAAAATTCGCATTAAGAAATGGAAGGTATGCAAGAAAAAGAATCCAATATGGGTGTGAGGGGTGGATAGAAAAATCCGTCCCTCGGGATCACTGTCCGGCATCACTCGGCAAGCCTCGTGATGCCGGACAGTGTCCCTCGGGACGGATTGTTCCATCCACCCCTCACACCCATATAAGATTCTTATAATCCAACCCTTGGGATGATCGTGCTGAGCAGAACCTAGGCTACCTCCGTTCTGCTCAGCACGCTCATCCAGACATGTCAAGTCTCCCGAAAATCACGGGAGACTCCCGAAAAAATAGTTTTTCTCACGCCTCACGAAATTCAGGATAAAACTCCCGGAAAAATGAAAATACCGTTTTTGGGCAAATTTTTGAAAAGCTGCGCTTGTGTTTTCGTGTGTGCAAACCAGCGGACAAATCCGAGTTAATCCGTGATAATAATAATACTGATAATAATTAATGCACTGTCCGGTATTATTGGGGATTTGTTTGTTTGATTTGAGGTTTAACGTCCCCATCAGCACTGTGTAGGTCATTTTGAAGACGATGCTTCCAATTTTGTGGGACTTCTACCCGACATTGAGATGAAATGACATCTCAAGCCCTGTCGCCCAATGAAACCAATAGGGTGTATAAGCATGGGCGGTTCGACTCGCACCGCTTTGCCTGGGCAGGCTTAGGTCCTCTGAGCGGTTTACCAGTACTCATGTGCGGTGGGTTTCAGCTCTGCGTGGAAGCATCATGCAGCCCATCTATTTCTACAAGCCCCGATGAGCGGGGGCCGCTATTATTGGGGATTAAAACACGGTTCCACACCTGTAGATTTTAACAAATAAACAGCCGTTTCTTGAAGTGATTGCAAAAATGAAAGTAAATCATAACGGTTAATTTCCTTCAACCAACGGACCATGTGAGTTAACCGAATCGTGTTATAAACGCTGACCGTATTTGTCACGGACCAGTCTATTCTATTATCACACTGTATACACAAGCCTCCGATGCTCTCGACAAGCCTACAATCTTCTGCGTGACAAGGTGTGAAAATAAGATTAAGTTATGGCTCTAATTTGCATTTATCCCCCAGTCATAAAATTTAATCCACAATCAGCGTGAAAATGATGTAATCGCTCCTAAGGTGTTTTGCTACATCTAACAGTAAATGTATGCATAACAAAAACACACTATTTTAGTGTCCCGTGCATGGTTATGTTTTAGCGCCAAAATAACAGATACTTAGCGGGAAAAGTTGAACACTTTAATGTGTGTAAACACATTTGTATGCTGTTGTTGGTGATTGACACGAAGCTTCCCGGGATAAGTCGGGAATTGTGGAAGGCACTGTTCCCTATCCAGCTCTATCCACAACCGTTAAGATATCGAGAAAATATTTTTTACCGGTTGCGAACATTTACGCCCCATTAAAATAAAACAAACATTAAACACGTGCGGGGTTGCTGGGGTGGGATGACGTCATTTTCCGATCGCGTGCCGAAAAACGGTAGCTGCTGTTTGTGGACGGCGGATTTTATGGCGATTTTGGTGGTGGAGATCATTGATGTTCGCCTTGAACTTGCTTGTTGAGCGGGTGTGAAAGTTTTGAATGGAGGGAACCTCGTCTTGTGGCTGGATCATTAAATTATAAACTAATCTGCATTCTTTATTCTCGCTAACCTGACACTTTTGATCTTTTGAGTATATCGGCTGCAGCTTGTGATAATCATGCGTGTCAAGTTTATATAACTATCAGTATCTTTAATTGCTAATTGGACTGTCTGCAATTAGTTTGAACTTGAAAAAGTACCTTTATTGAACGTGACAACTACAGTATTATCTACCGTATTTCCGCACTTAAAAGTCGGAGGGGAATAAAGTTGTTGTGCTTGAAACTTGATCGAAACCTTGGATTATTATACCTGCTTTTGCGAAGAATAATCGGATGTATTGTTTTCGTGTCAGAGTCGAGTGTCTGTCAGTCTGTGGTCTGTATGTATGTATGTATGTATGTGCGTGTGCACCTACGTCCATCACATTTCTATGGAATGGATCTCCTCTGAAACCGGTTAAGGTACACTTTTCAAACTTTGCCTGTGGATAGTACATGGGATGTAGATGGCACTAGGCTACTTTTGGCGTGACCTTGACCTCAACATGACCCCAAGGTCAAAGGTCAAAATGTATGATTTTGCCATATCTCCTAAACTATTCGAGTTACACTTCTGAAACTTTGGTTACTGGATGACCCTTGGAATATAGAATAAATTGGGCTACTTTCAGTGTGACCGTAACGTAACCTCACCATGACCCCAAGGTCAAGGGTCAAAAAGTATTATCTTGCCATATCTTCTAAACTTTTGGAGTTACACTTCTGAAACTTTGGTTATTGGATAGCCCTTGGAATATAGAATGAATTGGGCCACTTTTGTCCTTGACCTCAACATGACCCCAAACTCAAATGTCAAAAAGTATGACTTTGCCATATCTCCTAAACTAGTGGAGTTACACTTCTGAAACTTTGCTTATTGGATGGCCCTTGGAATATAGAATATATTGGGCTACTTTTGGTGTGACCTCGGCCTCAACATGACCCCAAGGTCAAAGGTCAAAAAGTATTATTTTGCCATATATTCTGAACTATTGGAGCTACACTTCTGAAACTTTGGTTATTGGATGACCCTTGGAATATCTAATTTATTGGGCTTCTTTTGTTGTGACCTTGACCTCAACCTGACCCCAAGGTCAAAGGTAAAAAGTATGACTTTGCCATATCTTCTAAACTATGGGAGTTACACTTCTGAAACTTTGGTTATTAGATGGCTGTTGGAATATAGAAACATTGGAATACTATTGGTGGACCTCAACATAAACCCAAGGTAAAAAAGTATGACTTCGGCATATCTTCTAAACTATAGGAATTACACTTCTGAAACTTTGTTTATCAATAAGAATGTTTTCACAACTTTTTTGGTTATTGGATGGCCCTTGGAATCTAGAATGAATTGGGCTACTTTTGGTATGACCTTGACCTCAACATGACCCCAAGGTCAAAGGTCAAAAAGTATTACTTTGACATATCTCCTTAACTATTGGAGTTACACTTCTGAAACTTTGCTTATTAGATGGCCCTTGGAATATAGAATAAATTGGACTACTTTTGGGATGACCTTGACATCAACATGACCCCAAGGTCAAAGGTCAAAAAGTATTATTTTGCCATATCTTCTAAACTATTGGAGTTGCACTTCTGAAACTTTGCTTATTGGATGGCCCTTGGAATATAGACTAAATTAGGCTACTTTTGGCATGACCTTGACCTCAACATGAGCCAAAGGTTAAAGGTCAAAAAGTATGCCATATCTCCTAAATTATTGGAATTATACTTCTGAAACTTTGCTTATTGGATTGCCCTTGGAATACAGAACACATTAGGCTACTTTTGGTGTGACCTTGACCTCAACATGACCCCGAGGTTAAATGTCAAAAATTTTTATTATGCCATAACTTCTAAACTATTGGAGCTACACTTCTGAAACTTTGGCTACTGGATGGCCCTTGGAATATAGAATCAATTGGGCTACTTTTTTGTGACCTATCTGGGCATAAATGATAAGATATGCTCTTGTGCTGAAGCATTATACACCTGGGACAGGAGTGGGGGTGGGGGATGGGGGCACTGGTATGGCTAGGTGTTAGTTTGTAGGCATCTTCCCAAGGAAATGATTTTAAAATTATTTATTAGTTATTTATCCATGAACAGGAGTGTAAAGAATAAACAAAAAAAAAATGTTCAAAAAGCTCTCAGAATGCACCATTTTCTAGCCTATCCTGAGAGCTTGCCACCATTACATCCCGCCTTTGGCACTCGCCAATCCTCCTCGCTGTCTCCCTCATTTTTATTTTTAAAACTTAACATGTCTGCTCATCCCAAGGGTTGGAAATGCCCATCTACAACAGAACCCTATAAAATATTCTTATATTTTTCTCAGGAGCAAATTCCTGGAAGACCCTGGAGATTTTTCCACCATTTTTCAAAGGGAGGCAACTTTTGGAACTTCCTATTCGCTTTTCTATTAGCCCTGTCCCACAGAAAAAGGGGTCTACTCTTAAAGGAAAGAAATTGCTGCTCAGGAGCAAATTCTATCCTTTAAGAGTTGACCCCTATTGATATGGGAGACAAAAATACTTTTGCAGTTGCCTCCCCTGAAGATGTATTCTTTCCCTTTAAGTCTAACCCTTTCATTAAATTTCATCATCCGGTGATCTTCAGAATTATGAAACAATCTTGCAAAACGGGCCAGCAATTACCAAGGACAGAATATACGAGTAAAACTGCATGTACTTTTGAGAATTTTTCAAATACATGTAGGTTCAAAACCATGTTAGCTTACCGAAGTGGCCAAAACATTCACTGTTCTAATACTAGTAAGTACATTTTTAATACAATGCTATTTTTCAGCAAACATATAAGGTTTTCTATCTTAATGAATGTTTGTTTAAACATAATATCACCAAATGTCCTCATCTGTTTTGAACAAAAGGAAATCACTTTCATATGAGCACTATGTTTTTTTATAGAAGCCTCCATGGTGTAGTGGTTCACCCACTCTTCTCATAAACCAGGGATCCTAGGTTTGATTCTGGGCTTCTCCAGACTTTCGGATTAGCCTTTAAACCCCAAGGTCCCTTCTCCATATGATCATAATCGTTGGTGGGACATAAAACTCTCACACACACACACTATGGTTATAGTCAGACTCTTGTCTCACATTGTGTATGTATCCCTGTATGTATCTGCACTTTATTATCAAATAATACTGTTTTAACCATTTGTTCTTTAGAGGACATGTGAAATTTTTGAAGCTGAAGTTCAGATCCCACCAAATGAGCTTTCCCACACTTACATGCCATGTAGGGGAGTTAATAGCACTACAAGTTTTTAACAAGTCTCACCGTTTTTGTCCAGCTGTGGAAAGGGTAGTCTTCTGAGTTCTTCAGTGCTGAAATAATCATTACAATTTACATTTCATGGTCAAAATTACTTTCAAAATTGCTAAACTTTCTTTATATAAGAAATTTATTATGTGCAATTCTCATCTCCTTCAGCAACACTGCATCAAGATTTCATTACAAGATTACAACTTACTGCAAAACTGCAGATGCAATATTTAAAGGTAAATTTTGTGTCAAGACAGCTGGAGCCAAGCCCCAATGCAGTAGATGTCATTAAAACTTTGATCATTTAATATAGCGAATATACTGATATATTTGCAGAAAAAATGTGAGCAGCTTTAGCAAATAGCCCTTTTTTACCTTTGACCTCGAAGTATGGCCTTGACCTTTGACAGCCCATCGTCTGATGATGGTTAACATTTCTGCCAAGTAATTTCAAAATCCATCTAAAAATAAGAGTTATTGACCAAACACAAAAAGGCCCCTTTTTTACTTTTAACCTCTATGTACGACCTTGACCTTTGAGGCATCAAACTGGGTCATGCACGCAACACATTGCCTCATGGTGGTTAACATTTCTGCCAAGCAATTTCAAAATCCTTCTAAAAATACGGAAGTTATTGACGAAACACGAAAAAAGCAAGGCCCCTTTTTTTACCTTTGACCTCTATGTATGACCATGACCTTTGAGGTACCAACCTGAATCATGCGTGCAACACATTGTCTCATAACAGTTAACATTTCTGCCAAGTAATTTCAAATTCTATCTAAAAATAAGAAATTTATTGACAAAACGCCAAAAAAGGCCCCTTTTATTACTTTTGACCTCTAAGTATGACCTTGACCTTTGTGCTACCAACTGACTTGTGTCATGTGCGCCACACATCGTCTCATGTTGTTTAATATTTCTGCCAAGTAATTTCAAAATCCATCTGAAAATAAGAAAGTTATTGACCGGACACGATTTGCCCATACATACATACATACTGACAAACTTCCAAGTAAGATAACTCAAAAAGTATAAATGCGACAGTTGTAGTTCTTGCACTCTGCACGTCGTCTAATATTGATTAATATATATATATGAAGTTTCGTGAAGATAGCTTGAATGGTTTCCAAGTTATAGTGCAGACACGCTTTTGTGACAGACGGACAGACAGACAGATGTCCGGGGGAAACACAATATGTCTCTCCGAAAAAAAATTTTTCGGGGAAGACATAATTTAACCACTAACGAGCTTGTTAAGCTTACCATGCTTTGAACAACTGGGCCCAGTTGTTCAAAGCATCGTTAGCTTAACGAGCTCGTTAGTGGTCAAATTGTTAACTGTTCTAGGAAGTACAATGTCTAATATAGTGTGATTTTTGCTGAAAAAATTTAAGTATATTTGCCATATTGAATGATCAAAATTTTAATGTTACGTTAACTAACGATGTCATTAGTTTTGAACAACTGGCCCCTGGTCACTGATATGAGTCTACAGATACCCGATGATGCAAATCTTCTTTATGCAGACTGGTATGGCTGCCTCCTATGTGTGTACACCGTATGAGTCGAGTCTTTGCTGAACATACATGCTGTGAGACCTCATTACCCTTGTCCCAGCCCAAATGATTGACTATTTTGGCAAGAACAGAATATACCAACGAATTTCAATGCCCCAAACACCTTTAGAACCATGAAAATTTGTTCAAGATAGGGGGAGTTTGAGCCACTGAGGGTTATTTGCTTGAATTGAGGTTTAACATTCCCATCAACACTATTTAGGGCATTTTGGAGATGCTGCTTCCAATCTGTTGGACTTTACCCCACACTGAGATAAAAAAATAACATCTCAAGCCCTGCAGCCCAATGAAACCAATAGGGTTTATATGCATGGACGGTCAGACTCCCACCACTTTGCCTGGGCAGGCTTAGACCTTCAAAGCAGTTTACCAGTACTCATGTGCTATCAGTTTCAGATCTGCCTGGAAGCACAATGCAGCCCAATGTATTTCTTCAAGTTCCGATGGGCAGAGCGTCAGGACAGGAGGTTTAATGGTGGTGACCTAGGAGTATCTTTTTGAGCTTCTCTTTTTGTTTGTTTGTTTGTTGTTTGTTTTTTTTTTTGTTTGTTTGTTTGTTGGGGTTTAATGTCCCTGTAAAAACTAATTAGGTCATTTCGGAGATGTCGCTTCTGATTTAGTGGGACTTTTACCTGACACTCAGATGAAATAACATCTCAAGCCTTACAGCACATAGAAACCAGTTTAAGGAAGGATCAGACTCCCATCACATTTCCTGGGCAGGCTTAGACCTAAGCGACAAAATAAAGGTATTTTATGTATACTCATTAGAATTGCTTCATCAAAGCAATTCTAACAAGTACACACAACATACTATGCGCCCCCCCCCCACTAACCATTGGGTCTTGGAGAAATAGATTGGGCTCCAAAAAGCTGAAACCAACCAAACAGGATTACTGGTAAACCGCTTAAGCCTACCCAGGCAAAGTGGGGTGAATTAAGCCATCCCTGCATACAAACCCTAATGGCTCCTTTGGGCATTAGGGCTTCAGATGTCATTTCATCTCAATGCTGGGTAGAAGTCCCACAAAAGTGAAAGCAAAGTGTCAACAAGAGCACCGCATGTGGGTGCCAAAGCTCGGCTGCACCCCCTTTTCATAATGAACAACTAGTCCGAGTTTCAAGTAAATATGTTCAGTAATGACAGAGATATTACAAAATGTCCAAGTTTTTGCACGACGATGCAGACAATGCCAGAGCTATGACAATACCTTGTCATTTTCTTCGAAAACAGCTGAGCTAAAAATGATCAAAATAGTGTTGACGGGGATGTAAAACCTCATCACAAACAAACAAATACACAAAATACATTCTACTGATAAAATTAGAAAAAATGTCTCTACATTGTCCTTGAATAAGTGTTAAGTGTTAGGGTACTGGAAGAATATTTTTAGGAACAACAGGACAAGTTCCAATCAGCCATGGTAAACCAAATATCTGTGTTTGAGTCAGTCTCAGTAAAGTTTCACTACATACTGTAAAATTTCACTTAAGACCACCTAAAACTGAGACTAAATCTGCTTTTAAAAGCTTACTAAGACTACCTTTGGGACTGTTCAAAAGTGGTCTTAAAGACCACTTTTGTACAGTCCCAAAGGTTGTCTTAATATAGGATTTTGATGTACTCACCTATTCCTAGAAGCCTCCATCTCCCAGTGTGTTCTCAAAGCAAGGACATTCCCAGCAAGTGGAGGTGTTGCCCTGCCCTCTCCTTCAGCATTGTGGTCTCGTATCACTGCCGGTAGGCTGGCAGACAGCGACAGTGGAGGATAATCTGGTGGATTACTCAACATCATCACAGCAGGTGAGTTGCGAACCTCCTCCAAAATAGGGAGGATTTCGCCAAAATCTGGACGGTCCTGATAAGAAAATTAACTTGTTCAGTTATTCACAAATACATTCAATACGAGCTGGCGCATGACAAAACCTACAATAAGACAAATGTGACCAGCAGAGACCCAAATCAACCTGGGCACCCATCCACTAAGACAAGACCTTTTGCTTATGTCTCTTTTCATAGATATTAGCCTATAGTAAGTATGCGATCAGAGAAGACTGATCAGACTGTGGGAATGCACAGGATGATCTTAGTCTTTGCTGGTTGCCCAAGCCTCCTTGTAGATTTTGTCATGCGCTGGCTCGTATCAGAATCGAAAATCATGTTTCTATGACAGCCACAGGGCCACTGCGTTTATATGCTTCCAATATCAGGGATGTTAGAGCAATGCAATGGACACTAGTAATGCTCTCTCAGAATAGCAATAGGAGTCACACTTTCCAGGTGCAAATTTTTTATATTTTTCTTATGCTTCAAATGTAGAGCAAGGGTTCATGTCAGAACCGTCCCACTGAGGTGGTTCTGATGAGTACCCACATTTACAGCTCTAACCAAATAGTCGGCTCCCTGACGCAAGTTGTCAGAGATTGTTATAACTGTGTTAGCCATGCTTAAGCTACCATAGATAATTGAAGTGAGGAATTGTGGTATGTAACACAGTTATACTGTATACAAGCTTTGTTTTGATGCAGAAATAAAAAAAATAATGTGCATCCTTTTAACCACCACTTTGAAATGGGGTGTACAAGAATGTTCACTGCATAGAGTTGCTTACATGATGTGCATCAACAACAAAATACTGTGATATTCTATTCTGGTGGACTCTTGTTTGCTATATGTTGGACAAGTCCATTTGCCATTTTAGGGGTGGTAGGCTTATTTTTTTCATTTTATTCTATTTGTGATGGAAAATTCTGTTAGCAAACAGAGCAGGCCCTGATCAGTCACCACATTTTGCCTAGCCTGATCTGGGCCTGCACTGTTTGCCAAGGTACCCCTTTAGGGGTTTCCCGCCTGCAATGGATTAACCCACTGTATATCGTTGGACTCTTTTTTCTTTGTTATATGTTGGAAAAGTCCGTTTTTCATTCAAGAGGTGTTAAATTCAATTTTTTTTGTTCCTATTCTATTTTTGGCAGAAAATCCTCTTATAACCCAGTGTAGATGCTGGTCAGATGCCAAATTATGCAGCATCTGATCTAAGTCTGCAGGGTTAGCCTATGTCCCATTTATAGGTTTCCAAGTAAAAAAATGATTATTAATTCTTCTTTTAAAAACATAAGTAAAAATGTTCCAATTTTCAACACCCGATGTCCTGAATCAAAAGACCACCTTTGGAACTGTGCAAAAGCAGTCTTACAGACCGCATTTGAACAGTCTCAAAGTGGTCTTAATATAGGAATTTCACTGTAAATTCAATTCGTTAATTTTCTCCCTTATATTCTGATAAACAAGAGGGCCATGATGGCCCTGGATCGCTCACCTGATCCATAGAGTAACAAGTGGGCCCCGGGGAGGGCCATTATTGACCCCAGGGTTATAATGTGCATAATGTTGAGGGAGGTCTAAAAAGGTGAAGCTTCATACCAAATATCAAAGACATGGGCATTGCAGTTTCAGAGAAGAAGATTTTCCCTATATAAGTCTTGTTAAACCAAAGGGTCTCAGGGCAGGGGCATTTTTGGCCCCAGGGCTATAATTTGAACAATCTTGATAGAGGTCCACTAGATGAAATTTCACACCAAATATCAAAGACCTAGGCCTAGTGTTTTCACAGAAGAAGATTTTTAAAGATTTTCCCAAAATAGGTCTATGTAAAACCAAAGGGCCCCGGAGCGGGGGCATTTTTGGCCCAAGGGCTATAATTTGAACAATCTTGGTAGAAGTCCACAAGATGAAGCTTCACATCAAATATCAAAGATCTGGGCCTTGTGGTTTCAGAGAGGAATTTTTTAAGATTTTCCTATTATAAGCCTATGTAAAACCAAAGGGCCCCAGGGCGGGGGCATTTTTGGCCCCAGCACTATAATTTGAACTAGACTATCAAGTGAGCATATGCTCACTAATACCCCCGGCCAAAGCCATCGGTAACTTTCTGGCAATTCAAAGCATAATCCGGACGAGAAAAAAAAATACGTGTCGGCTAATTTTCCATGAGGAATCCATATATGAAATTTCAAAACCCTAGCATACACGGTTCTAAAGTTATGCTATGCATCACTTTTACCATACAGTACAATGGCACAAATTACCAAAATGACAAAGGGCCATAACTCACAAAGTATTTTTCGGAATTTTGTCAAAAGTTAATCAGTTCATCTACTCATCACCACCAATCTATTCACCAACTTTCAAGGCTCTAGCTCCAATAGTTTTTGAGATATCTTGCTGACAAAATTTTATACAAGAGGGCCATGATGGCCCTGGATCGCTCACCTGATCCATAGTGTAACAAGTGGGCCCCAGGGAGGGCCATTATTGGCGGAAGGGCTTTAATGTGCATAATGTTGAGGGAGGTCTTAAAGGTGAAGCTTCATACCAAACAAAAACAAAGGCTATAATTTGAACAATCTTGGCAAAGGTCCACTAGATGACGCTACACACCAAATATCAAAGACCTTGGCCTTGCTGTTTCAGAAAAGAAGATTTTTATAAAGATATTCCCTACATAAGCCTATGCACCAGGCTATATAAGTCTCTGCAAAACCAAAGGGCCCTGGGTGGGGGGCATTTGTGGCCCCAGGGCTATAATTTTGACAAACTTGGTAGAGGTCCACTAGATGAAGCTCCATACCAAATATCAAAGACCTGGGCCTTGCAGTTTCAGAGAAGAAGATTTTTAAAAATTTCCCTTTATAAGTCTATGTAAAACCAATCGGTCTCTGGGCGGCGACATTTTTGGCCCAAGGGCTATAATTTCAACAATCTTGGTAGAGGTCCACTAGATGACGCTTCATACCAAATATCAAAGACCTGGGCCTTCTGGTTTCAGACGAGAAGATTTTTAAAGGTTTTCCCTATAAAAGCCTATGTAAAACCAGTGGGCCCTGGCGCGGGGGCATTTTTTGGCCCAAGGGCTATAATTTGAACAATCTTGGTAACGGTCCACTTGACGAAGCTACTTACCAAATATCAAAGACCTGGGCCTTCTGGTTTCAGACAAGAAGATTTTTAAAGGTTTTCCCAATATAAGCCTATGTAAAACCAGTGGGCCCCGGGGCGGGGCCGGTTTTGGCCCCAGGGCTATAATTTGAACAATCTTGGTAGAGGTCCACTAGATGAAGCTTCATACCAAATATCAAAGACCTTGGTCTTCTGGTTTCAGACAAGAAGATTTTTAAAGGTTTTCCATATAAGCCTATGTAAAACCAGTGGGCCCCGGGGTGGGGCTGTTTTTGGCACCAGGGCTATAATTTGAACAATCTTGGTAGCGATCCACTAGACAAAGCTACATACCAAATATCAAAGACCTGGGCCTTCTGGTTTCAGACAAGAAGATTTTTAAAGGTTTTCCCTATATAAGCCTATGTAAAACCAGTGGGCCCCGGGGCAGGCCGTTTTTGGCTCCAGGGCTAATAATCCATCCACTGGTTAAGCAGGAGAAGCTCTGGTGGCCATTTTGTTCGCCCTAGCTGAACAGTATGAGCAATTTTGGTAGAGGGACACCAAACGAACATTCCTGTGAAATAATTTCAAAATTCATCCACTGGTTAAGGAGAAGAAATCGTTTAAAAGTTTTTCTATTTTTGCTCTGGCAGCCATTTTGTTCACCCAAGGGGAACGGTATGAGCATTTTTTGATGAGATTCACCAAAGGAACATTCCTGTGAAATAATTTCAAAATCCATCCACTGGTTAAGGAGAAGAAGTCGTTTAAAGGTTTTTCTATTTTTAGCTCTGGTGGCCATTTTGTTCACCCGAGCGGAATGGTTTGAGCAATTCTGGTAGAGGGTCACACAAGGAACACTCCTTTGAAATAATTTCAAAATCCATCCACTGGTTAAGGAGAAAAAGCCGTTTAAACGTTATTCTATTTTTAGCTCTGGTGGCCATCTTGTTCACCCGAGCGGAACGGTTTGAGCAATTT
The DNA here is from genome assembly GCA_963580285.1 of Lucinisca nassula. Classification (NCBI taxonomy): domain Eukaryota; kingdom Metazoa; phylum Mollusca; class Bivalvia; order Lucinida; family Lucinidae; genus Lucinisca; species Lucinisca nassula. The sequence continues at coordinate 55,768,307 of OY757010.1, forward strand.
TGGTAGAGGGTCACCCAAGGAACCTTCCTGTGAAGTAATTTCAAAATCCATCCACTAGTTAAGGAGTAGAAGTCGTTTAAAGGTTTTTCTATTTTGTAGCTCTGGCGGCCATCTTGTTCACTGGAGGGAAATGGTTAGAGCAATTTTGGCAGAGGGTCACCCAAGGAACATTCCTGTGAAGTAATTTCGAAATCCATCCACTGGTTAAGGAGAAGAAGTCCTTTAAAGGTTTTTCTATTTTTAGCTCTGGCGGCCATTTTGTTCACCCGAGCGGAACAGTTTGAGCAATTTTGGTAGAGGGTCACCCAAGGAACATTCCTGTGAATTAATTTCGAAATCCATCCACTGATTAAGGAGAAGAAGTCCTTTAAAGGTTTTTCTATTTTTAGCTCTGGCGGCCATTTTGTTCACCCGAGCGGAACGGTTTGAGCAATTTTAGTAGAGGGGCTCCCAAGGAACATTCCTGTTCAATAATTTCAAAATCCATCCACTGGTTAAGGAGAAGAAGTCGTTTAAAGGTTTTTCTATTTTTAGCTCTGGCGGCCATTTGGTTCACCCGAGCGGAACGATTTGAGCAATTCTGGTAGAGGGTCACACAAGGAACACTCCTTTGAAATAATTTCAAAATCCATCCACTGGTTAAGGAGAAAAAGCCGTTTAAACGTTATTCTATTTTTAGCTCTGGCGGCCATCTTGTTCACCCGAGCGGAACGGTTTGAGCAATTTTGGTAGAGGGTCACCCAAGGAACCTTCCTGTGAAGTAATTTCAAAATCCATCCACTAGTTAAGGAGTAGAAGTCGTTTAAAGGTTTTTCTATTTTTAGCTCTGGCGGCCATCTTGTTCACTGGAGCAAAATGGTTAGAGCAATTTTGGCACAGGGTCACCCAAGGAACATTCCTGTGAAGTAATTTCGAAATCCATCCACTGGTTAAGGAGAAGAAGTCCTTTAAAGGTTTTTCTATTTTTAGCTCTGGCGGCCATTTTGTTCACATGAGCGGAACAGTTTGAGCAATTTTGGTAGAGGGTCACCCAAGGAACATTCCTGTGAAGTAATTTCGAAATCCATCCACTGATTAAGGAGAAGAAGTCCTTTAAAGGTTTTTCTATTTTTAGCTCTGGCGGCCATTTTGTTCACCCGAGCAGAACGGTTTGAGCAATTTTAGTAGAGGGGCTCCCAAGGAACATTCCTGTTCAATAATTTCAAAATCCATCCACTGGTTAAGGAGAAGAAGTCGTTTAAAGGTTTTTCTATTTTTAGCTCTGGCGGCCATTTTGTTCACCCGAGCGGAACGGTTTGAGCAATTTTAGTAGAGGGGCACCCAAGAAACATTCCTGTGCAATGATTTCAAAATCCATCCACTGGTTAAGGAGAAGAAGTCCTTTAAAGGTTTTTCTATTTTTAGCTCTGGCGGCCATTTTGTTCACCCGAGCGGAACTGTTTGAGCAATTTTGGTAGAAGGTCATCCAAGGAACATTCCTGTGAAATAAATTCAAAATCCATCCACTGGTTAAGCAGGAGAAGTCGTTTAAAGGTTTTTCTATTTTTAGCTCTGGCGGCCATCTTGTTCACCCGAGCAGAATAGTTTGAGCAATTTTGGTAGAGGATCACCCAAGGAGCATTCCTGTGAAATTAGATCAAAATCTGTCCAGCAGTTTTGGAGAAGAAGTTGTTTAAAGCAAAAGTTGACGACGGACGCACGGACGCACGGACGACGGACGACGGACAAAGACCGATCCCAAAAGCTCACCTTGAGCACTTCGTGCTCAGGTGAGCTAAAAATCAAAATATTTATTTTCTACACCCCCTTTTCATGATATTTAGTACATGATAGAATCTACATTATAAGGTCCAAGATTGAAATGATACTCACTTCAGGATTTGGGCTCCAGCCCACATGTAGAAGTGAGACAAGGGGTTTTGGAAATGTCACAGCTATCGGTGGACGGGTATTGTGGTAGGCCATCTCTGCTGCAGCTGCCGCTAGGAGGTGAGAAAAACCAATTTGTGTGAACAGTGCTATGCATACACATTATGGGTCTCAGGTGTGTGAAAAATATTTTGAAAGACTAGAAATGCGTCCATAGGACACGGATGCCCCCGCCCGAAAATATGTCTATGTTCATATTCATCCATAGAAAGTTATTGACAGTGTTTAAGTTTTGGACCCTTTTTATGCCATTTGACCTCCCAAGTATGACCTTGGAGGTACGGATCTGGGTTTGCACGTGACACATTGTCTCATGATGGTTAACATTTCTTCAAAATAATTTCAAAATCCATCCAAAAATAAGTAAGTTATTGGCTGCGTTTAAGTTTCGGACCGTTTTTTTGACCTTTGACCTCCAAGTATGACCTTGACCTTGGAGGTACGGACCTGGATTTTGCATGTGACACATCGACTCATGATGGTTAACATTTCTACAAAGTAATTTCAAAATCCATCCAGAAATTAGAAAGTTATTGACTGCGTTTAAGTTTCGGACCCTTTTTTTGACCTTTGACCTCCAAGTATGTCCTTGACCTTGGAGGTACGGACCTGGGTTTTGCACGTGACACATCGACTCATGATGGTTAACATTTCTCCAAAGAAATTTCAAAATCCATCCAGAAATAAGAAAGTTATTGACTGCGTTTAAGTTTCGGAGCCTTTTTTTGACCTTTGACCTCTAAGTATGACCTTGACCTTGGAGGTACGGACCTGGGTTTTGCACGTGACACGTCGTCTCATGATGGTTAACATTTCTCCCGAGTAAATTTAAAATCCATCAAGAAATAAGGAAGTTATTGACTGCGTTTAAGTTTCGGACGGACGGACGGACGCACGGACGGACGAACGGACGGACGCACGGACGAACGGACGGACGGACAGGGGCAACGCTATATGCCCTTTCCACCATTCTTCGAATGGCGGGGGCATAAAAAGGCTGAAAATGTTAGCTATTAGAGGAAGTCACGTGTCTCTTCCTCGGAAAACTTCACTTAACCTTCATCAAATTTAATATCACCAGACTAATTTTAGATTAAAGGTTAAAATTTACTTTTTTCATGAAACAGGCCCTAAGGTTTATTCAAACCATGGTTTTTGGAGACAAGCTGATTACCATGTCAGTTTGTTTGTTTGTATTGGAGTTTAATGGCCCAGTCAACACTATTTAGGTCATTTTTGAGCCGGTCAGTTTACCTATCCACACTTTTCCTGGGCAGGCAGATTAAGCAGATTACCAGTATAGAAACTGACAACTGCCCTTCTTGAATCAGCGGAAAGGAGAGAATGACCGTAGAAAAGATTTCATAATCGATCTCCACGAAAAATTACCATGTCAAGCAGTTTTATTAAACAAGGCTCTTCACGAGAAAAGTTATTTTGCCAAAGGAGAATGACAAAGGTGCAGATAAGCCTGCACAGTCTGATCAGCACTCCAGTGTTTGCGGCTTTCCTCTCCTAAAAATTTGGACACCATGAGGACTTACTGTAATTCTCCTAAAATATTAATAAATTTGTTTCATGATCCAGCTTAGAGTCCATAAGGTGCAGAAGGAATGGCAAACAGTGTAGACCCTGATCCTTCAGGAGCAGTCTGATCTGGTTCTGCACTGTTTGCTGAGGCCTATCTGTCCCAATACTTAGGATCGTTACGGTAATGAAGTACCTCTTGTTTTTATATCTAAAATCTCAAGACTCTTGCTAGTCTGTGACACTGAGGTAGCTGTTTTGTGTTTTACTGGTCACGCACCCTAAAGACAAGTTTTCTCTTGTTAGGCTTCAAGGAAATTGTACATTTGGACAAAACAAAACATTAACCATACCAAGTGACAGTGATATTTCCTCTAATCAATTGTATTTTTACTGCTACTATTTACCGGCCCCGATAGCTCAGTTGGTAGAGTGTCCGCTCCGGGGAACGGGAGGTCTGGGGTTCGATCCCGGGCCGCGACATACCAAAGTCGTTAAAAATGGTACTAGCTGCTCCTCGCTTGGCACTCAGATTTACGGGGAAGAGCTAGGACTGGTCGATCCAGTGTCAGGATAATGTGACTGGGTGTGGTATCATGTAATGTGTCTGGGACATGACACTTCAGTGAGGCAGCACTATAAACGTGAGCATTGAGCTCCCTGTCGGAACCAGACACCGTCGTGATATGACTGAAAAATTGTTGAAAGCAACGTTAAACCCGAATTCACACACATACTGCTACTATTAAGCCGGCCTCGGTAGCTCAGTCGAATGCGTGTTTGACTGGTGATCAGGACACGGATTCGATACCTGCCGGGCTTGGCAACATTCTTTCATGGAGATTGATCATGAAATCTTTTCTACGGTCATTCTCTCCCTTCCACTGATTCAAGAAGGGCAGTTGTGAATTTCTGGTGAAAGAATGTGCACTGTACTGGTTAGCCGCTTACGTATAAGTCTGCTCAAGAAAATTGTGGCTAGGTAAACTGACCAGCTCAAAAATGACCTAAAATAGTGTTCACTGGGCCATTAAACTCCACTATAAACTGCTACTCCAAGTTAAACTGCTACTATTAAAGTATGACTAATCCCAGGTTTACAAGTACACTGAAGATCCAATATATCGCGGTGTTTGGGGTCCAAGTTCCGCTAGCGTGATATATCCAGATCCTGATATAAGTCGGGGTAGTCTGCCGAGATGCCAATAAAAGTCGCGATGATAGTTTGGTGAGATACTGCTTATCAATCCACACTAATGGCTGTCAGTAATGCTATCGGCTATATTTCACCATTAAAGTAGGTTCAGAATTACTCATGACAGAACAGACAACAGGGACTATGTCTACCAATTAACTTACATTTGAGAACAGCCGAAAAACTGCGTTTGAAAACATGTGATCACTAAAATGACAAAACAGGACGCCATTTTGGATGTGCTGGTTCCCTGCATGAAGGCCAAGGGCCACAACTACCATAAGCGCTAAGTGCTAAAGCAATTTGAGTTGTTTCCCTTTGCTTGCCAGAGGTCGGAATTGTTAAAAGAAGCGGTTGGAAAAAAATTATTTACCGTCTGCCACGACAATAAAACTATCATTTTATTGTCTTTTGATTTCTTTCATTTTATTTTCACATGGAAAGCATGATAGATCACAATTAGGATGTTCTGCATGAGGACAAGCGGACATCGGTGTCTGATTGAGTAGATTACTCAATTATGACACTGATTATGACAAGTGTGAGGATTAAGATAAATTGGTTCCCAATACTTGTTCTTACTGACGCTAATTGGATCATTTGGTCATAATGTGTGAACTGAAGTGATTTCACGTCTGAATGTGTGTGAAAAGTCAATACCGAAATAACAGTCAATTATTTTCTTCCAACTGTGAAAATGTCAGCTCTGAACAAGTCATTTAGTTTAGTGTGGACTGATAAACGGCATCTTAGCAAATAACAACCGCAACTTATATCGGCATTTCGGCAAACTACCACCCCAATTATATTGGTGTCTCGGCAAACTACTGCCGCGACTTATATACCGATCTGGACGTTTTTTTTTGTGTGTGTTTTTTTTTTACTTTTGCTCATGGTAAATTTGGGGTTCATGGAAAATTTGCGATATACTGGATTTCGCTAAATAATGGACCATGAAGTATTAGATCTACAATGTATTCTGCTGCAAAAGTTGCCAAAAGACTTGCATAAAAGTCTGTCAAAGTCAGTTTTAACCCTTTTTGTACCTAATGGAATCTTCCTCCTTATATAAAGCAGGAGTCCATTGCAAAATTTAGGGGTGACAGGTTCTGTTTCATTCAAAATTAATTTGGAAAAAGGCTGATTCTTTTGCAAACATTGTAGGCCCCGATCAGATGATCTGGGCCTGCACTGTTTGCCAATTACCCCTTTAGGGGTTTCCGGTACGAAATGGGTTAATATACAAAACTAAACTTACCTGGTTTGAGATGAGCAAAAGGCAGTTCCCCAGCCAGTAGTTCCCACAGACAGAGGGAGTAGCTAAAAACATCAGCTTTTACACTGTACTTTGTACACTGTGTGAAGATTTCTGGAGCCATCCAACGGAGATTCTGTAAATAGCAAGTCATGATTGTAGAGAATCTTTCATGTTTTATCTGTACGAAAGATTTTGTTTGATTTGAGGTTTAACGTCCCCGTCAACACTGTAAAGGTCATTTTGGAGACATTGCTTCCAAATTTGTTGGACTTTTACCCGACCTTGAGATGAAATGACATCTCAAGCCCTGTCCCCTAATGAAACCAATAGGGTTTATTAGCATGGACGGTCTGCCTCACACCCCGGTTCCTGGACAGGCTTAGATCCTCTAAGCTGTTTACCAGTACTAGTGTGTGGGACCGATTCAGCTCTGCGTGGAAGCATCATGCAGCCCATATATTTCTTCAAGCCCCTATGGGCAGGGGCCAGCTGTACGAAAGAATGTTGCCGGACACAGTGGGGATCAAATGCGTGACCTCTTGATCATCAGTATGGCATGCATCTGACTGAGCCAATAAGGCCAGTTTCTGTAGAGGACTGAGGAAAATTAACCCATAATTATCCTTGTTACTCCACCTTACCTGAAGCCATGTTCTTTCTTATGAAGGTTTTTTCTGGTTTTGGTTTTATGCCACTTTCAAGATTATTTCAATTATTTTAACCCTTCTCTTGCTGAATATTCAGTTTAGCCACACCTATTTCTGGTTTTGGACCAATCAGATTACTTGATGTAATTTATTCCTACAAATTCATAAAATGAATGTCAAACAGTGTAGATCCTGATCAGATGGCTTCTTCAGAAGCCATCTGATCTGGATCTACACTGTTTGCAAAGATAGGGTTTGTCGTGAACAGCAAGATAAGAGTTAAGCCAATCTTTAATCAGAGGTGGGCGAAAACAGGAGTACCTAGAGAAAAAACATCTGAACTTCCATTGCAGAACTTGGCATCTCAAGTGACCTAAGTGAGATGCAAATCACAGAGGTGAGAGACCTAATAATTTGAAGTCAGCAATCTTACCCTTTCTTCTAAATTTATTTGGAAAATGGTTGAACTTTTTACAAACAGTGTATATCCTGATCAGATGCAACATTCTGGTGTCTGATCTGGGCCTGCATTGTTTGCAAATTACCTGTTTTGGGGTTTCCGTCACAAAATGGGTTAACATATCAGGGCATGAAAAATCCACTTGTCCGCTCATAATTGCAAGTAGAAGTTGGCTAAGGGCAAGTGAAAAACTTCAACTGCTCGCCCAAAAGGACAAGTAATGTTTTTCGGTACTAGAAATTAATTTTTCTATGGATAACTTTGAACCCATCCAGGAAATAAATATGTCCCAATAATGCATTGAAAAGATCATTGAGAACCAAAAAAATGCCCCATTTTGGGCTGAAATGTCAAAATATTACATCCGGTTTTTGGCTGAAATGTTAAAAATTACAATAACCACATTACTATTCTGCAGAAAATCAACATTGGTAGATTTTTGTTATTTTATTGTTATTTTTTTATTTAAGATAAAAGAAAAAACAAGTGCTGTCATCAGACAGTAAGGTTCTCCTGGAAAAGTGGGAAAGCATCCTTTCGGTCACAGGCATGGGTGGGGGTATTGCTGAACAAGAGGGCCATGATGGTCCTGGATCGCTCACCTGATCCATAGTGTAACAGGTGGGCCCCAGAGAGGGCCATTATTGGCCCCAGGGCTTTAATGTGCATAATGTTGAGGGAGGTCTTAAAGGTGAAGCTTCATACCAAACATCAACAAAGGCTATAATTTGAACAATCTTGGCAAAGGTCCACTAGATGAAGCTACACATCAAATATCAAAGACCTGGGCCTTGCGGTTTCAGAGAAGAAGATTTTTTTTAAAGATATTCCCTACATAAGCCAATGCAAAACCAAATGGCCCCGGGGCTATATAAATCTATGTAAAACCAAAGGGCCCCGGAGCGGGGACATTTTTGGTATCAGAGCTATAATTTGAATAATCTTGATAGTGGTCCACTAGATGCAGCTTCATACCAAATATCAAAGACCCAGGCCTTGTGGTTTCTGAGAAGAAGATTTTTAAAGATTTTCCCTATATTAGTCTATGTAAAACCATAGGGCCCCAGAGCGGGGGCATTTTTGGCCCCAGGGCTATAATTTGAACAATCTTAGTAGGGGTCCACTAGATGAAGCTTCATACCAAATATCAAAGTCCTCGGCCTTGTGGTTTTAGAGAAGAAGATTTTTAAAGATTTTCCCTATATAAGCCTATGTAAAACCAAAGGGCCCCTGGGCGGGGGCATTTTTGGCCCCAGCACTATAATTTGAACAATCTTGGTAGGGGTCCACTAGATGAAGCGTCATACCAAATATCAAAGACCTGGGCCTTGTGGTTTCAGAGAAGAAGATTTTTAAAGATTTTCCCTATATAAGCCTATGTAAAACCAAAGGGCCCCGGGGTGGGGGCATTTTTGGTCCCAGCACTATAATTTGAATCATCTTGGTAGGGGTCCTTTAGAAGAAGCTTCATACCAAATATAAAAGACCTAGGCCTTGCCGTTTCAGAGAAGAAGATTTTTAAAGATTTTCCCTATAGAAGTCTATGTAAAACCAAAGGGACCCGGAGCGGGGGCATTTTTGGCCCAAGGGCTATAATTTGAACAATCTAGGTAGGGGTCCACTAGATGAAGCTTCATACCAAACATCAAAGTCCTGGGCCTTGCGGTTTCAGAGAAGAAGATTTTTAAAGATTTTCCCTATATAAGTCTATTTAAAACCAAAGGGCCCCAAGGCGGGGGCATTTTTTTCCCCAGCACTATAATTTGAACCAGAGGACCAGTGGTCCTGAACCGCTCACCTGTCTGGTGACAATTTTCCTACTTAGATCAGCAGAAAAAGTCATTTACCCTGCTCATAAATTTTAAAATGCCATCTCAATATTTGTTGGCATTTTAAAACTTATGAGCAGGGTAAATTTCATGCTGAAGTGAGTTGAGCGTGAAAAAAGTTTTATAACCTCGGTGCCTGGCTCACAGAAAGGGAAAATATGAGGAACTGTCCATTGGACATAAATGGTATACTGTATACAGAAGCAAATGAAACAAAAAGAAAACTTGTTCCAATTTTCACTTTGCCCCATGCAAAAGCCTAAGTCGGCAAATTTGACTTTGCCGTAAAATAGGTCAAGGTCAACCAAGGGTCACCATTTGTACAAACCATGATGGGCCTGAGTACCATATGCTACATGCCAAGTTTCAAGGCCACTGGCCTTATGGTTCTGGAGAAGAAGATTTTTGAAGGCTTTTTGCCATATATGGGCATGGCGGCCATCTTGGTCATGTGATCCAGACCCCCCGAACAAACTTTCGTTCCCCCATCCCACTGAGGCTCCATATGAAATTTGGCTTTGATTGGCCCTGCAGTATAGGAGAAGAAGATCTTTGAAAATGGTGGACAGACGGACGGACGACGGACGGACGACGGACCATGGCTATACTATAAGCTCACCTATGAGCCTAAAGGCTCAGGTGAGCTAAAAATCCATTATTTTCACTTTTTCCTATGCAAAAGCCTAAGTCAGCATATTTGACATTACTGTAAAATAGGTCAAGTTCAATCCAGGGTCACCATTTGAACAAATTATGATAGGCCCGAGTACCATATGCTACATGCCAAGTTTCAAGGCCATTGGCCTTACGGTTCTTGAGAAGAAGAATTTCGAAGTGTTTTTACCATATATGGGCGTGGTGGCCATCTTGGTCATGTGATCTAGACCATATTGGCAGCTTTTCATTTGTTCAACTCCCAAAGGCTCCATATTGAATTTCACTTCAATTGGCTCAGTAGTTTCTGAGAAAAAATGTTTGAAATATGGAACCTGCGTGACCTTGGTCTAAGGTCAATTAATGACCTTGACCTTTCTTACACATAGATCTTCATGTGTTCAGCTACTTTACCTTATCTACTAATTTTGGTGACAGTGTCTTCAATGGTTTCCTAAAAATCCATTATTTTCACTTATTCCCATGCAAAAGCCTTAGTCGGCAAATTTGACATTGCTGTAAAATAGGTCAAGGTCAACTCAGGGTCACCATTTGTATAAACTATGATGGGCCTGAGTACCATATGCTACATGCCAAGTTTCAAGGCCATTGGCCTTACTGTTCTGGAGGAGAAGAATTTTTAAGGCTTTTTACCATATATGGGCGTGACGGCCATTTTGGTCATGTGATCTAGACCGTATTGGCATTTTTTCATTTGTTCAACTCACAAAGGCTCCATATTAAATTTTACTTAAATTGGCTCAGCAGTTTTGGAGAAAAAAATGTTTGAAATATGGATCCTGAATGACCTTGGTCTAAGGCCAATGAATGACCTTGACCTTTCTGACCCATAGATCTTAATGTATTTAATTACTTTACCTGATCTACAAATTTTGTTGACACTGTCTTCAATGGTTTCCTATAAATCCATTATTTTCACTTTGCCCCATGCAAAAGCCTAAGTCGGAAAATTTGACATTGCTGTAAAATAGGTCAAGGTCAACCCAGGGTCACCATTTGTACAAACCATAATGGGCCCGAGTACCATATGCTACATGCCAAGTTTCAAAGCCACTGGCCTTATGGTTCTGGAGAAGAAGATTTTTGAAGGCTTTTTACCATATATGGGCATGGCGGCCATCTTGGTCATGTGATCCAGACCCACGAACAAGGCCAATGAATGACCTTGACCTTTCTGATCCATATACATTCATGTATTCAGTTACTTTACCTGATCTACAAATTTTGGTGACACTGACTTCAATGGTTTCCTATAAATCCATTATTTTCACTTTGCCCCATGCAAAAGCCTAAGTCGACAAATTTGACATTGCTGTAAAATAGGTCAAGGTCAACCCAGGGTCACCATTTGTACAAACCATGATGGGCCCGAGTACCATATGCTACATGCCAAGTTTCAAGGCAACTGGCCTTATGGTTCTGGAGAAGAAGATTTTTGAAGGCTTTTTACCATATATGGGCATGGCGGCCATCTTGGTCATGTGATCCAGATCCCGCGAACAAACTTTCGTTCCCCCATCCCACTGAGGCTCCATATGAAATTTGGCTTTGATTGGCCCTGCAGTATTGGAGAAGAAGATCTTTGAAAATGGTGGACGGACGGACGCATGGACGGACGACGGACGGACGGACGACGGACCATGGCTATACTATAAGCTCACCTATGAGCCTAAAGACTCAGGTGAGCTAACAATCTTGGTAGGGGTCCACTAGTCGAAGCTTCATACCAAATATCAAAGTCCTGGGCCTTGCAGTTTCAGAGAAGAAGATTTTCCCTATATAAGCCTATGTAAAACCAAAGGGCCCCAAGGCGGGGACATTTTTGGCCTCAGCACTATAATTTGAATAATCTTATTAGGGGTCCTTTAGATGAAGCTTCATACCAAATATAAAATACCTAGGCCTTGTGGTTTCAGAGAAGAAGATTTTTAAAGATTTTCCCTATATAAGTCTATGTAAAACCAAAGGGCCCCAGGGTGGGGGAATGTTTGGCCCAAGGGCTATAATTTGACATTCTTGGTAGAGGTCCATTAGATGAAGCTTCATTCTAAATATCAAAGTCCTGGGCCTTGCGGTTTCAGAGAAGAAGATTATTAATGATTTTCCCTATATAAGCCTATGTAAAACCAAAGGGCCCCTGGGCAGGGGCTTTTTTTGCCCTAGCACTATAATTTGAACAATCTTGGTAGGGGTCCACTAGATGAAGCTTCATACCAAATATCAAAGTCCTGGGCCTTGTGGTTTCAGAGAAGATTTTTAAAGATTTTCCATATATAAGCCTATGTAAAACCAAAGGGCCCCGGGGCTGGGGCATTTTTGGCCCCAGCACTATAATTGGAACAATCTTGTTAGGGGTCCACTAGATGAAGCTTCATACCAAATATCAAAGACCTGGGCATTGTGGTTTCAGAGAAGAAGATTTTTAAAGATTTTCCCTATATAAGCCAATGTAAAACCAAAGGGCCCCGTGGCGGGGGCATTTTCTGTCCCAACACTATAATTTGAACAATCTTGGTAGGGGTCCACTAGATGAAGCTTCATACCAAATATCAAAGACCTGGGCCTTGTGGTTTCAGAGAAGAAGATTTTTAAAGATTTTCCCTATATAAGCCTATGTAAAACCAAAGGGCCCCGGGGCGGGGGCATTTTTGGTCCCAGCACTATAATTTGAAGAATCTTGGTAGGGGTCCCCTAGATGAAGCTTCATACCAAATATCAAAGACCTGGGCCTTGTGGTTTCAGAGAAGAAGATTTTTAAAGATTTTCCCTATATAAGCCTATGTAAACCCAAAGGGCCCCAGGGCGGGGGCATTTTTGGCTCCAGCACTATAATTTGAACAATCTTGGTAGGGGTCCACTAGATGAAGCTTCATACCAAATATCAAAGTCTTGGGCCTTGCGGTTTCAGAGAAGAAGATTTTTAAAGATTTTCCCTATATAAGCCTATGTAAAACCAAAGGGCCCAAAGGCGGGGACATTTTTGGCCCCAGCACTATAATTTGAACAATCTTGGTAGGGGTCCACTAGATGAAGCTTCATACCAAATATCAAAGTCCTGGGCCTTGTGGTTTCAGAGAAGAAGATTTTTGAAGATTTTCCCTATATAAGCCTATGTAAAACCAAAGGGCCCGGGGCGGGGGCATTTTTGGCCCCAGCACTATAATTTGAACAAGCTTGGTAGGGGTCCACTAGATGAAGCGTAATACCAAATATCAAAGACCTGGGCCTTGTGGTTTCAGAGAAGAAGATTTTTAAAGATTTTCCCTATATAAGCCAAAGTAAAACCAAAGGGCCCCGGGGCGGGGGCATTTTTTGTACTAGAACTATAATTTGAACAATCTTGGTAGGGGTCCACTAGATGAAGCTTCATACCAAATATCAAAGACCTGGGCCTTGTGGTTTCAGAGAAGAAGATTTTTAAAGATTTTCCCTATATAAGCCTATGTAAAACCAAAGGGCCCCGGGGCGGGGGCATTTTTGGTCCCAGCACTATAATTTGAACAATCTTGGAAGGGGTCCACTAGATAAAGCTTCATACCAAATATCAAAGACCTGGGCCTTGTGGCTTCAGAGAAGAAGATTTTTAAAGATTTTCCCTATAAAAGCCTATGTAAAACCAAAGGGCCCCGTGGCGGGGGGCATTTTTTGTCCCAGCACTATAATTTGAACAATCTTGGTAGGGGTCCACTAGATGAAGCTTCATACCAAATATCAAAGACCTGGGCCTTGTGGTTTCAGAGAAGAAGATTTTTGAAGATTTTCCCTATATAAGCCTATGTAAAACCAAAGGGCCCCTGGGCGGGGGCATTTTTGGCCCCAGCACTATAATTTGAACAATCTTGGTAGGGGTCCACTAGATGCAGCTGGTGTGTGGGAATGTGTGGCGGCGGTAAAACGTCTCCCTGCCCTACATCATAGTGTAGATTATATTTTCTTGTCCTTTGGGACCATTGATTCCATTGTGGAATTTTGAAAATATCTGAGGGTCACTGATGAGGCCTAATTGGCCGAAACTAGCTAGTCTGGCCCAGAAAACAAGTACACTCCATATTTTTCACTTCTGTAGTGTATCCCTTGCTTCCAAAGGATAACCCTTTTATAGAACATATTCATACCAAATATCAAAGACCTGGGCCTCGTGGTTTCAGAGAAGATTTTTTAAGTTTAGGGTGAAAAATTCTATTTTTGGCTCCTGTGACCTCGATGTGCAACAGACCAGAACCATTTGAACAACTTTGAAAGGGGACCACCTAAGGATCATTCCTGTGAAGTTTGGTCAAAATCCGATCAGTGGTTTAGGAGGAGATGTCGTTTAAAGAAATTGTTTACGCACGGACGCACGCACAGATGCACAGACGCACGCACGACGGACGACGGACAAAAAGTGATCCCAAAAGCTCACCTCGTCACTACGTGACGGTGAGCTAATAAACCTTTGGACCTATATATATATCTATACCAATATACTAAACATGAACCAAATCCATCACATAGTTGGAAAAAGTATAAGCTCTTAAAAACTCCCACATAAAAATTCTAAGTCAGTGAACTTGAATTAGAGATCATGGGCATGGACACTAAAATTTTAAGGGTCACTAGCTGATGAAGCCTAATTGGCCAAAACAAGCTAGTCTGGTCAGTTCTGTAATGTAGTCCTTGCTTCTGAGGGATTACCTTTCTATAGAACATTTCTATAACCCTACCAAATATGAACAACACCCATTGAATGATTTGGAAAATATGAGCTCTTAAAAATCTTCAACAATAAAAATTTTCATGTCTGTGACCTTGACTTTGAGACAAAGGGAATGGGCAAGAGGAATTGTTGAATAAAACTTTGGACCTATAGCTATCACAACTAAATATCAACCAAATCCAACATATAGTTTGGAAAATAAAATTATGAGCTCTTAAAAAACTTTCAAGTAAATAAATTAATATGGATGCAGAAGCGGATTCCAACACTGACGTCAACACGAATGCTGATACCAATATCAACACTGGGGGTAATAAAATAGATCTGCCCTGACTTTGTCCAGGTGAGCTAAAAATGATATCACTTACCCCAGGCTGTTTAGTCATGTTGTCCTCCATGGACCGTAAAAACTGAGATTCTGAAAGCAGAAAAGCATTTGTCAATTGTCATAGCTCCAGGTTAAGTGAGTAACAGCGATAATCTTTGAGTAATCTTTCTTATTAATCAATAAAAACGTATGCTGTGGGTACTTTTAGAATTGTCTCATGAACACAAAGACTGAGTCGACAATTTTCAGGCTATGTTAAGCTGGTCACTATTTAGGTCATTTTGGAAACGTTGCTTCCAATTTTGTGGGACATTTACCTGACACTGAGATGAAATGGCATCTCATGCCCAACTACCTAAAGAAACTGCTAGGGTTTAAGGGACGGTTGGACTCATATATATAACTTTTCCTGGACAGTCTTAGATCTTCTAAGCATTTTACTACTACACAAATGTTTGGTCGGTTTCAGCTCTGCGCAGAAAGACCATGCAGCCCAATCTATTTCACCAAGCCCCAATGGGCTGGAGCCCGATATAACATGGTTGTTCAACAAACAGGGTTTCTGCTTTAGACCCCATCAAAAGTGTTATAAAGAGGCTGTGATATATTTTCATCTTTCACCTGAAAAGCTATTGTTGAAATGAAATGCATACTAAATATGACATAAGTTGAGCTTTGAACACATAAGTAGTACTAGGCAATAACTATGGGATCTACCTTTGGCAGATCTCTTGTCTTTTAAAATAGACCTTCAATGAATACACCACAACCTCTTTATAACACTTGTCATTATAACATGGTTTTGATTATAGCACAGTTTAAAGATGGTGCCCACACTCCCAAAAATGTATAGATTACAGAGAAAAATAATCTATACATTTTTGTTTTGATATAACACAGCTGTTAAACTGACACAGTTTCTTATCTGGACAGTTTAAAGATGGCTCCTAAAATGTCTAGATTACATACTAGATAAATGACCATAAACGGTCATTTTTCTATATACAGTGAAATTCTGCTATTAAGACCACCTAAAATGAAGACAAATTCTGCTTTAAAAAGCTTATTTAGTAGGCTGCAGTTATTCTTTCTTCATTTTTCTGCATATAGTGACCTCTGATCGGAGACCACCATTGGGACTGTTCAAAAGTGGTTTTAACAGTCCCAATGGTGGTCTTAATATAGGAATTTTACTGTAATCTATATGTTTTGTGTGGATATAAATGCAGCTACATCTGTTCGAGTGAATATCAAAAACCAGCTTACCACCAAAATCTGCCACTACAGCACGGCCATTTTCCTCCAGCAGTATATTCTGACTGTTGAGATCTCTGTGGATGATGGGTTGGGGAAGGTTGTGGAGGTAACGCATACCCCTAGCTACATCTGTTGCTATAGTTAACTTAGAGTGAATATCTATCAACCTGCAAATGAACAGAATTGCTCAAGTACTGGTGCTTGAATTTCGACACATCAACCATGCCTATTACACCCAAATTAAAAAGACTCGGAAGAAATCTTACGAAATGGCTAACAGACACTTTGGATTTTGGATGATAGACACAACTGAGGTACAAACCTTCAAGTTACTGTGGTTCAAGATAGCATAATTTTAAGCATGGCAGAGAGTTAATACAACATTTGCTGTAATTCTAGTAGAAAGACTTCAGATGGGCCTAGTTGCAACAGATTAGACTTGTCGTGTGTTGGCAAATCAGGGTGTTTCTGCTTGTCCCTTACTTTAACTTCTCTACAAGCACGAATCTGTCCAAAGTGACAATGAAGATCTATATGTCGTTTAACCCATTCTGTACCGGAAACCCCAAAAGGGGTAATTGGCAAATAATGCAGGCCCAGATCAGACACCATAGAACGCGGTGTCTGATCAGCAAAAAGTTCGGCCATTTTTAATCCCCCCGCTGCGAGTGGAGCGGGGATTATAGGAATGGCCTTTGTCTGTCCATCTGTCCGTAACGCTTTCTTGTCCGCTCCATATCTCCTGAACCCATTGATAGATTTTCATTAAACTTTGGTCAATTATTTGTCTCAGTGAGCTGGTGTGCAGAACCCATAAATGAACCATGCCGACTCAAGGTCACGGTTGAAGGTCACAAGTTTGAAACTTGGAATTTTTTGTCCGTTCCATATCTCCTTTACCCTTGGAAGGATTTTCATTACACTTTGGTCAAATATTCTTCTCAGTGAGCTGATGTGCAGAACCCATAAATGAACCATGCCGACTCAAGGTCAAGGTCACATTTGAAGGTCACGAGTTTAAAACTTTGAATTTTTGTCTGTTCCGTATCTCCTTTACCCCTCAAAGGCTTTTCATTAAACTTTGGTCAATTATTCCCCTCAGTGAGCTCACGTGCAGAGCCCATAAATGAATCATGTCCATCCGTCCGTCCTTCCGTCCATCCGTCCGTCGTCTGTCTGTCCATAACACTTTCTTGTCTGCTCCATATCTCCTGAACCCTTTGATAGGTTTTCATTAAACTTTGGTCAATTATTTGTCTCATTGAACTGGTGTGCAGAAACCATGCCGACTCATGGTCAAGGTTGAAGGCCACGAGTTTGAAACTTGGAATTTTGTGTCCGTTCCATATCTCCTTTGCCCTTGGAAGGATTTTCATAACTTTGGTCAAATATTCTTCTCAGTGAGCTGATGTGCAGGACCTATAAATAAACCATGCCAACTCAAGGTCAAGGTCACAGCTGAAGGTCACAAATTTGAAACTTTGCAGAAACCATGCCGACTCAAGGTCAAGGTTGAAGGCCACGAGTTTGAACCTTGGAATTTTGTGTCCGTTCCATATCTCCTTTGCCCTTGGAAGGATTTTCATTAAACTTTTGTGAAATATACCCCACAGTGAGCTGATGTGCAGAACCATAAATAAACCATGCCAACTGAAGGCCAGGGTCACAGGTGAAGGTCACAAGGTTTAGTCTTGATACAAAGTGCGGTGGGGGATTTGGCTGTCCTTCAGACTGCTTTCTTGTCCTAATAAATTTTGAAGAAAACACCACCTGACACCCCTAAATTTTTAAACCGACTCCTGCTACATATAGGAGGAAGATTCCATTTGGTACAAAAAGGGTTATGTCATTTGAACCAGTGCAAGACTAAACTTATACAGCATATGCGAAGACTCAGATCAGTATGTGCATCCGCAAGTGTTTTTACACACTCAATTCAGAGATTAGCAAAAACTTGGCATACTGAATTGCCATACAGGCTGATCCCAGACATTTTTAATTTTAGAGGTCTTAGAAGGTTTTGTTGATATAGGTTATGGGTTATGAATGTCCTACCTTTTCTGTTCGTGTAGCAAGCTATACACTGATCCTCCTGATACATACTGTGTGACTATAGCAAATTGCTGAAATGGAGAAGGTAAATGCCTTACATACAGCAGATAGAAATGAACAGTCATGGAGAGTTATAACAGAAAATGAAATTGCCCTGCTACAATAAAATCAATGTTTTTGTTTTTGGAGTTTAAAGGCCCTGTCAACACTAGGTCATATCAAGCCAGTCAGTTTACCTAACCACAATTTTCCTGGACTGGCTTATACATAAGCTGTTAACCAGTACACTGCACATTCTTTTTGCCAGAAACTGACAACTGCCCTTCTTGAATAAGTGGAATGACAATCATTTGTAATGATGAGAGAATGTTTGCAATACAAAGGCAATACACCAATTCAATCTAAAATCTGAACACCTGTAACCTACATCTTGGGGGAAAACAGGCCACTATAAGAGAACAGGGGTCACCGAGCATGTGTATTCAGCACAGTCTCAAATCAGTCTGCATACCAACACAGTCAACCCATTTTGTACCAGAAACACAAAAACGGGTAATTGGCAAACAGTGCAGGCCCAGATCAGACGCCGCAGAATGCGGCTTCTGATCAAGGCCTACACTGTTTGCAAAAAGATCAGCCATTTTCTGAATAGATTTTGAAGAAAATTCAACCTGACACCCCTAAAATTTGAAATGGATTCCTGCTATATATAAGGAGGAAGATTCCATTTGGTACAACAAGAGGGCCACAATGGCCCTGGATCGCTCACCTGATCCATAGAGTAACAAGTGGGCCCCAGGGAGGGCCGTTATTGGCCCCAGGGCTATAATATGCATAATGTTGAGGGAGGTCTAAAAAGGTGAAGTTTCATATCAAATTTCAACAAAGGCTAAAATTTGAACAACCTTGGCAAAGGTCCACCAGATGAAGCTACACACCAAATATCAAAGACCTGGGCCTTGCGGTTTCAGAGAAGAAGGTTTTTTTTAAAAGATATTCCCTACATAAGCCTATGTAAAACCAAATGGCCCCGGGACGGGGGACAGTTTTGGCCCCATGGCTATAATTTAAACAATATTGATAGAGGTCAACTAGATGAAGCTTCACACCAAATATCAAAGACCTGGGCCTTGCTGTTTCAGAAAAGAAGATTTTCAAAGATTATCTCTATATAAGTCTATGTAAAACCAAAGGGCCCCCAGCGGAGGCATTTGTGGCCCAAGGGCTATACCAAATATCAAAGACCTGGGCCTTGCAGTTTCAGAGAAGAAGATTTTTAAAGATTTCCCTATATAAGTCTATGTAAAACCAAAGAGTCTCGGAGCGGGGGCATGGCCAACTATATCTGACATTAGCCCGATGACTTTCAACCGTGACAGTCGCACAGAAAGTCAATATTGGGTTGTCTCCCTTTGACTGAGGCCTACGATATATACATATCGTGTACCTATCGTGTAATCAATATTGTGTTGTAATCCGGCTATGTGTGAAAATGACCCCGGGGGATACTGAACGATAGATACTTCTAGTTAATTTAGAACACCGTGTTTTGGTACTTTAAGCGAGAAAAATTTTCTTTTTGTCAAACGGTTAAAATTGAGCTTTTTCGTACTTAAAATATTATCGGTTCTCATAAATCCATTTTTTTCTGGAATGTGATATTCCACATTATTCTTTTGAAAAAAAACAAAAAAACATTTATAGTTAATGGATGTCAGATTGCATTATTTAAAATTGCATTGTTTAGAAAAGCAACATGTTCATAAGTCCATGTAATAAAAAAACCCTGTAAACCCCACCTTACATTATATACAGAAAAGAGAGGTTTAGAGGGGTTACAATGTGTGTTATCCGCACCAAGACATCGTATTTTTCATCATAAAAATAATGTGTGTGTGTGTTTTTTGTTTATTTGTTTATTTGTTTGTTTTCTTTAGATATAAACTAACATTTCGAAGATAAGAAAGAAAACATTGTCACAGGGATATGTTTTCTTAATGGGTTGACAGTTTTGTTTGACTGGAGGCTTAACGTCCCCGTCAACACTATTGGTAATTTTGCGGACCTTGCTTCCAATTTTGAGGGACTTTTACCCGACACCGAGATGACATCTCAAGCCCTTACACCCAATGAAACCAGTAGGATTTATCTGCATGGACAGTCCAACTCGCACCACTTTTCATGGACAGGCTTAGAGCCCCCATGCAGTTTACTAGTACCCATGTGCTGTGCAGTCAGTTCAGCTCTGCGTGGAAGCATCATGCGGCCCAATCTATTTCTTCAAGCCCCGATGGGCAGAGGCCGTAATGGGTTGACAGCAAAGGCCCTTATCTAAGCTCGACGTCTGATCTGAGCATGCACTGTTTCCAGCATAAGTGTCCATGTTTGGGCTTTCCCGTCCAAAATGCACTTAAATCTGCTTGACTATCATTATAATGTTAACAAGTCCATGTCACTGATGAACACCCCTTCTAAATCCAACTTTATATAGAGAAAACTGTGGTTTGTTGGAACATACATATATATTTTTCTAATACTTTTGTCCCAAACATATGTTGTGGGTATTCGTTAGAAGCGAGGCGGTTCTAACATGATCCACAACCTATATTTTAAGTAGTAATAAACTATGACACAATTTTTTTAATAACCGTTTTCTGCAACCTAAAAATGTATTATTTCACACGGATGTGTTATCATAATGGTCACAATGATCATTCAATATTGTAACATATCCATGTAAGGTAATGCTTACTTACACTGTTTGAAATTAACTGTGACTAATCAAAAATATAAAACGAAGCATCAGGTTTTAAATACTCTTTATTTAGCTGTAACCATTTTAATAATCTATAATAACATACTGCAAATTCAAACATCAAATATTTATTCTGGAAAGAAAGCTGGAGGTGTGTGGCTGACGACTCGGATTGGTCGCGCCATGGTCTTGCTCATTGTGACTCATAGCGAATAATTCCTAACTAGTTTCTGCCTAATAGTAGGCTTTCATCAGAGGATGTGTGCGCTTGTCACAGATTTGTGACGAGCTGTGCGATTTTCGCTGTTTATATACCCTCTGGGTCACCCATGGTTACCCATCATTATGTATGTAGACCGGCCCTTTTGGGGGCTGGTGGGCGATTTTTGCCTTTGTGAAGACTGTCACTGGCCCTTTGGGGGCCGGTTGACATTATTTCCATTTAGTTGTTATGGAGATAACGTCGTCACCGGCCCCTGGGGGCCGGTGACGTTATAATCCATTGTTGTTAATGGGCACAAGACGTTCATCGGCCCCTACGGGGCCGGGCGACGCTTTCCTTTACTATTGTGGTTAGGATTGTGGCGTTAGTTGGTCCGTTTGGGGCCGCTTTGTATTATCGGTAGCCTAAATTCATGTATTTATATGTATCGTATGTATTTTATTGTCGGCACCGGTACCGATTTTTGGACAGTCTTTGAAAGGGAATACATTTTCGCTGTTTATTTACAGGCTTTGTGGGGTTACTGAAATGAGGCGCATTTGCAATTTATTGTTAATTTATGTTAATTGACGGGTGGGATGGGGGAGAGAATGTTTGTATAACATGTATAAGATGATTGTTTACATGCAAAGGTATGAAATTTCGAAATCGAAGTGCCAAGGACCCGAACACACGGGACTTCACAATAGAAAAATTAGATAGAATTCTAGGACCTACCCTAGAAGAGAAATTCAAAACAGAACTCTCCTTAGGTGAAGATTTATTCACAATGGCCAACTTCGAAATAAAGGTATGTAAATGAAAACAAATAAGTTTCATTTTGACCGTTTATTATAAACAATTTCATACCTTTGCATGTAAACAATCATCTTATACATGTTATACAAACATTCTCTCCCCCATCCCACCCGTCAATTAACATAACAATAAATTGCAAATGCGCCTCATTTCAGTAACCCCACAAAGCCTGTAAATAAACAGCGAAAATGTATTCCCTTTCAAAGACTGTCCAAAAATCGGTACCGGTGCCGACAATAAAATACATACGATACATATAAATACATGTATTTAGGCTACCGATAATACAAAGCAGCCCCAAACTGACCAACTAACGCCACAATCCTAACCACAATAGTAAAGGAAAGCGTCGCCCGGCCCCGTAGGGGCCGGTGAACGTCTTGTGCCCATTAACAACAATGGATTATAACGTCACCGGCCCCCAGGGGCCGGTGACGACGTTATCTCCATAACAACTAAATGGAAATAATGTCAACCGGCCCCCAAAGGGCCGGTGACAGTCTTCACAAAGGCAAAAATCGCCCACCAGCCCCCAAAAGGGCCGGTCTACATACATAATGATGGGTAACCATGGGTGACCCAGAGGGTATATAAACAGCGAAAATCGCACAGCTCGTCACAAATCTGTGACAAGCGCACACATCCTCTGATGAAAGCCTACTATTAGGCAGAAACTAGTTAGGAATTATTCGCTATGAGTCACAATGAGCAAGACCATGGCACGACCAATCCGAGTCGTCAGCCACACACCTCCAGCTTTAATGCACCCCTCTCTGCTCGGAGACGGATGCGCCGGGTCAGCGTTCCATGGGAGAAGTCCAACACAGACCAACAGCGACATGTCAGTTAGCTCAAGCCTGAGCAATCTGACCCTGACCTCTGCGTCAGCCAGTTCGTCGCGAATTACGGTTGTTCCCAAAGAGAAGAGTTCCAAGAAGAGGACCAGGGAGAACACTTCGGAAGAGGAGGCCGTCTAAGAAGGAAGACGCTTAAGTTACCGGCATAGATCCAACCGGCCTATAGAAGCCAGAAGAATCCTATCGAGGCTTATCAAGAAGGTTCGAATGACGGAACACCAGCGCGACACCCGAAAAAATGGGATACGCCGGTGGCAAACCATTTCAACCTCCTTGACCATGCCCTCGAACAAATATTTCAAATTATTGAAATCTTACCATCAGACCCTGATGACCATAGGAGTACAAACCCCCGAAAATCAAGGAATTGTACTGGATCTATCAGCTACACACTCTCCGACCGGTCGGGACTAATGTTCAGGGATAGAGACAGGAAATTTCAGCCATGCACCTTTCACATTTATTCTGGAAAGAAAGGTTCATTGATTGTTCATTTGTTTGATTCGAGGTTTAACTTCCCCGTCAACACTGTATAGGTCATTTTGGAGACGTTGCTTCCAATTTTGTGGGACTTTTACCCGGCATTGAGATGAAATGACATCTCAAGCCCTGCCGCCCAGTGAAACCAATAGGGTTTATAAGCATGGACGTTCCGACTCGCACCGGCTTAGATCCTCTAAGCAGTACTCATTATCTAAATAGCACCAATACTTCATATGTATAAAGAATGCACAGTAGTACCCATGACTCGATCTTTCCGGAAATAAGGTAATCCATTATACCTTGCACGCGTGTCCAGTAATCTACGGGCTTCCTGACGGTCGGTAGCCGGAACGCAATACACAATCCACGTGGGGCCGGTCTAAAACGCTGAATTTCTTGCTGAATTCAGCGACCTGCTGATCAGCTTAAGGGGTCTAAAACGATGAATTGCTGATATGCTGATTTTTATTTTTTACATGTTTTTCACGGCGTATTTTGCTTGGGTTTAGGGATTTGTTATTGTGCAGTCCATAAATATAGTAAGCAATGATAAAGAAATGATTATATACTTTTTTACTTTGTTTTACGGAAGAGCGACTGACACTAGCCATAAAACGTGCAGTCAACTACAAGTACCTACAAAGCGTTTAAATGACTATCTGCAGTCATTCTATATTCCTGTAACTTACATGTGTGCAACTGATGACTCGGATCAGTCTGCGCATCCAAGCAGTCTATTCATAATATGCATGGACGTTCATCATGATTACATGCCTATATATTTTGACCCCCTCAAACCCACTTTCTATTGTAAACGTGTGTGTGTGGGGGGGATTGTTGGAGGGATAATCATTATTTTTATTTCTGATCTAAAACATAGGTTGTGTGTACTCGTTAGAACCGCCTCCAATCTAGGTTTTGTGCAGAAACAAGAAAAATCTTTTAATTTTTTATCTGGAATTGTTCATTTTTAGGCAATAAAATTTTCACTGTTTGAATAGGCGTGTTTTCATTATGCGGATACCAGTTAAGTCTGAGGCTTAACTCTGAACATAGCCAATCAGGCCAATACCTATATACGGGGTTATGTAGTGCCTCTATACATAAGATTAAGGTGAACTAGAGCTATCACTAAAGGTGATGAATACCCCCATAAAACTGCCTTGATAGTACAACAGCGGCATTTTGCAATTTTTTCACTTGAAAGGGGCCATAACTATGTCGAAAATTGACGAATTGTAGTGGAAATCGAACTTGACCTGTATTTTATGATGTTACATCAGTGTACCAAAAATTATAAAAATTGGTGAAGCGCTTTTGGAGTTATCGTCTGGAAACCAAGTCAACAGACCGACCGACAGACCGACAAGCTCACTCCTATATACACCCCAAAATTTCATTTGTGGGGGTATAAAAATTTAGAGACATATTTGTTTCTTATTTCCGCTCGTGTGAACACTCTTCTAGACTATTCTAATGAGCCACAATGAAGCAATTCTAAAGAGAACCGGTCAAATCTTGAACAGACATCAAATATCATGTATGCGCACGTACAACCCATGCACTTTACCATTTTGGTAACTCATTACATGTACTTGCTTAATTAAATGTCAGCTAGAATGATGTACATAACTGCTTGATGCAGAATAGCAAGCTGAACCACTTTTTGTTCTATGTAACATTAATTCCAGCTTATTAAATAATCTTGACTGGGCCATTAAACTCTACTAGCCAAACAGGGAAAAATAAAGAAAAACAAAACAAGTGCCGTGTAAGATTCCATTTGAAAATTTGCTACAGACCGCTGGCAAACAACAACTTAACAGTTAATCCTGCAATACTTATATAAGAATGAAAGAAATACGCTTATACATAGACCACAAAACCTCTGCATAAACATGTAAACCCGGATCAGACATACTGATCTGGAGCGTCGCTTCGCACCGAATACATCACGTAAACACGCATATAAAATATGACCACCTTAACTCCACTTTTACATAGTAAAACTTGGATTTTGGTCTTTCTTTTTTTCTCTTAAAAAACAACAACATAGATTGTGGGTACTCGTTAGAACCGCATCCCCAAAGAGGTTCTAACAAGTTCCTACAGTCTATATTTTTAGCAGAAATATGGATAATATCAGAATTTTCTATCATAAATATTTTTTTTTTTTTTGGTGTTTCTCTATTGCTATTTCGCGTTGCCCTTAAATATATCAGGGTTAACCATTAATTTTCTTATTTCCGATCAACATCCTACAAGTCCATGCAATGTTTACCCCTTTAATGAGAATGAGAACACCGGACATATTTTTTCGCCATTTTTCAATGGGAGACAACTTTCTGGACTGCCTGTTCGCTTTTATATAAGCCCTACCCTACTGAAAATGGGGTCTGCTCTTAAAGGAAAGAATTTGCTCCTCAGGAGCAAATTCTTTTCTTTAAGAGTTGACCCCTATTGACATTGGAGACAAAAGGTGCTCTCCTGAAGGTGTTCCCATTCCCCATAAACCCCAATTTTTATGGAGAAAACTGGGGTTTTCTGTATATATAAGGACACCGTGCACAAATAAGGTTTGCTGTGCTAAACAATATTTCTCTCCATTCTGTTCGAAAACAAAGGTTGTGGATACTCGTTCTAGTAGATTAACTACTGTATCATAGTCTTTAACAACACACTTACCTAAATGATAGGATTAACTACTGTTGTCCTACTTGTAGGTGTGAATTGTCCTACTTGCAGGTGTGAATTGTCCTACTTGTAGGTGTGAATTGCCGTCAGGGCCACCGCACACTTTAATACTTAATGGAATTAACACATATAGGATAATACTATCTTCCCAATAATAATTTCTGAGTGATCCATTGCCAATTAAAGTGGAATGTCAGGGCTGTTTTGGTAAGTATACAAAAAAGTGTATACTCTTGTAGAAAATAGTCTGACCCAGGTCATCTACATAGTGTCCAAGGTGCGAGGAAACAAATCACAGGAAACAAAGTAACGGACTTAAAATGACTCCCCCATTCTGATTTGTTATGGTGATGGGTACATGTTAAATGTTCATCTACTGATAAAATACAGAACTAGTAAATTCCTTTATGAAAACCACCTATGGGACTGATCAACTGATCAAAAATGGTCTTCAAGACCACTTTTGAACAGTCAAAAAGGTGGTCTCTTAAAAGGGGGCAGTAGGTATAGAATGAATATCCCTCTTAACCCCACTTTGTAAAGAGAAGAATGGGGTTTTACGGGGGTATAATCATAATACCCTATTATTTTTCTTATTTTTGTTCAGAAACAAAGATTGTGTATTCTTAGTAGTACCACCTTACCAAAGTACGAGCGCCCACAATGCATATTTTGACTAGAAGCATGAGTAAAACGACAACCCACAACCCGTGTACTGAACTAGAAATTTGAAGATTCACGCAAACCCCCAAACCAAAAGAAATAGAATGGCTACATGATCATTGTCAGCAACGTCAATGACTGGTAATAGTCCAACAAAACATGATAGTTTGTTTGATTGGGGCCTAATGTCCCCGTCAAAACTGTAAAGGTCATTTTCGAGACATTGCTTCCAATTTTGTTGGGTAAAAATAGTCCTACAAAATCTGAAGCAACGTTTCCAAAATGACCTATACATAGTGTCTTCCCTCAATTCCTAGCTTATTCAGCCACATAAAGATTTGTTTGATTTGATGTTTAACGTCCCCGTCAACACTGTAAAGGTCATTTTGGAGACCTGGCTTCCAAATTTGTGGGACTTTTACCCGACATTGAGATGAAATGACATCTCAAGCCCTGTCGACTAATTATACCAATAGGGTTTATTAGCATGGACGATCCGCCTCGCACTGCGGTTCTTGTACAGGCTTAGATCCTCTAAGGGGTTTACCAGTACTAGTGTGCGGGCCGGATTCAGCTCTGCGTGGAAGCATCATGCAGCCCATATATTTCTTCAAGCCCCTATGGGCAGGGCCACGTAGGGAAGCAATCGGGCTTTTCTTATGAAATTCTGTGTCACGCCTTCGCGTGTACCCGGGCAGATCAATCTGTTCAGCCACGCAGCCGTGCATCAATTGAACTTCATTCATTTCAGCTCAAAACAAAGATTGTGGGAACTCGATAGAACAGCCTCAGCCTCAGTACCTACAATCCATTTGTGAGCAAAAATACGAAAAATAATGTATACCCTGTAAACCCCCCAGATTAACTGTATTAAAGTGGGATTTAAGAATTTAAATGCTCAAAGGTAAGTTTTCTGGATGCAATTCCTATTTTTTCTTATCTATGACTGTACGGGGACCACAGAGACATGTATACCTTTTTGTGGTTGTGATTGTAGAGCTATAATGCAATTATCGATGACAAATGACATGTCAATAACCACTGAACGCCTTCGTTAATCGATTATCGGGCTACCGTTTATTGAAATCCTATAATGTATTTATCAATAAAAACTAACATTCCAATAACCACTCAACGCCTTCGTGTAACCGATTATTGAGTCACAGGGCAGTTGTCATTAATTATACGTCAAGATTTATTTATTCCGCTTTTAGCTTGTTCACCCCAAATCCAACAAAACAACCAAGCATGCAATATAAAACATACATGTAAATACTTTGTTTTGGCAAATTAAAATATACTTACAGAATGAACAATTCCAGATAAAAAATTAAAATATTTTCTTGTTTCTGCACAAAACCTAGACTGGAAGCGGTTCTAACGAGTACACACAACCTATGTTTTAGATCAGAAGTGAGAAAAATAATAATTAGCCCTTCAACCCCCGATTTTACTATATAAAAGTGGGGTTCGATGAGGTCGAAAATATATAGGCATGTATTCATGATGAGCGTCCATGCATATTATGAATAGACTGCTTAGATGCGCAGCCTGATTCGAGTCTTCGGTAGCGCATTTGTTTGATTTGAAGTTTAACGTCCCCGTCAACATAGTATATGTCATTTTGTAGACATTGCTTCCAATTTTTTGGGACTTTTACCCGACATTGAGATGAAATGACATCTCAAGCCCTGTCGACCAATGAAACCAATAGGGTTTATAAACATGGACGGTCCGACTCGCACCACATTGCTTGGGCAGGCTTAGATCATCTAAGCGGTTTACCACTACTCGTGTTCGGGTCGGTTTTAGCTCTGGGTGGAAGCATCATGCAGCCCATCTATTACTTCAAGCCCCGATGGGCGGGGACCGAAAAATGTAAGCTGCAGTCATATAGAATGACTGCAAATAGTCATTAAAAATTTTTGGGTTACTTGCAGCTGACTGCGAGTTTTATGTCTATTTTCAGTCGCTCTTCCGGAAAACAAAATAATAATAAAAAATGTCCCCGGGCATGGTCATTTTTACTCAAAGTTGCTCACAGTTCAAGATTTTTGTTTGTGAGGGAAGCCCTTGATACAAGAAACTTACATGCCAAATATGAAAGCTCTATCTTAAAGGCAATTATTCTCGTTTATTGAGGACAATCATTGCATTACATAATATTATATAGCTCTCAGTGCTGGCTGAAGTGAAGTCCTCTGTCTTCAACAGGTAAGGGGCCTCTTGGGGAAAAATCAATAGTTTACTAACTGTTGATTAGACTGTACCTTATTGATTTTCCCCTTACATGCCTCAGTCAGGGATTCAACAAGAGCTACTAATCACCATATTAGGGACTGCCTTTGATCTGCTGCAGAGAGTATTTCATAGGGGGCAATAAAACAATTATGAGCACACGGTGTGTCATACCTTCCAAGAATAAATGCCTTTAAACGGTTCAAAAGTTATGAACAATAATATTTTTTCTTTAAAGTAGGTCAAGGTCACAGGTCAAAAAAATTTGCATGAATGTAAAGCTGTTGTCACAAGGAACCTAATGTTAAGGCTCTATCTTAAACGGTTCAAAAGTTATGAACAATTTTTTTTTCTTTTAAATAGGTCAAAGGTCAAGGTCCCAACATTTTGCATGAATGAAAAGCTCTAATCACAGGGAACCTACATGCCAAATAGGAAAAGCTCTATCCCAAACGGTTCGAAAGTTACGACTAGAAATGTTTATTTTTTTAAGTAGGTCAAAGGTCAAGGTCACAGGTCAAAATTTTTGCATGAATGTAAAGCGTTTGTCACAAGGAACATACATGCTAAATAGGAAGGCTGTATCTCAAAGGGTTCAAAAGTTATGACCAATGTTAACTTTTTCTTTTATGTAGGTCAAAGGTCAAGGTCACAGGTCAAATTTTTTTGTGTGAATGTAAAGCTCTTGTCACAAGGAACCTACATGCAAAATATGAAGGCTCTATCTCAAACCGTTCGAAAGTTATGACCAAAAATGTTTATTTTTTAAGTAGGTCAAAGGTCAAGGTCACAGGTCAAAATTTTTGCATGAATGTAAAGCGTTTGTCACAAGGAACCTACATGTTGAATATGAAGGCTGTATCTCAAACGGTTCAAAAGTTATGACCAATGTTAACTTTTTCTTTTATATATGTCAAAGGTCAAGGTCTCAGGTCAAAATTTTTTGTGTGAATGTAAAGCTCTTGTCAAAAGGAACCTACATGCAAAATATGAAGGCTCTATCTCAAACCGTTCAAAAGTTATGACCAAAATGTTATTTTTTATTTTAAGTAGGTCAAACGTCAAGGTCAAGGTCATAGGTCAAAATTTTTTGCATGACTGTAAAGCTTTTGTCACAAGGAACATACATGCTAAATATGAAGGCTGTATCTCAAGTGGTTTAAAAGTTATGACCAATGTTATTTTTTTCTTTTAAGTAGGTCAAAGGTCAAGGTCACAGGTCAAATTTTTTTGCATGAATGTGAAGGCCTTGTCACAAGGAACCTTCAGGCCAAATATGAAAGCTCTATCTCAAACGGTTCAAAAGTTATGGCCAACGTTAAAGTTGTCCATGTACAAACCAACAAACAGACAGGGCAAAAACAATATGTCCCCGCTATCGCTACCGGGGACATAATAATCATTTCTCTTAATCATTGCTTACTATATTTATGGACCGCATAATAAACTAGAAATGTGTCCAAAGTACACAGATGCCCCCGCTTAGCACATTAATCTTTAAGTGGTGCAAATACCAATCTGTGCGAGTTTCGGCGTTCCACCAATAGTGACCTTGACGTTAAAAGTCGAAATCGCTCGAGACATTGTCATAAGGAACATTTGTGTGAAGTTATTTTGAAATCGGGAGACCGGCCCCGATAGCTCAATTGGTAGAGTGTCCGCTCCGGGGAACGGGAGGTCTCGGGTTCGATCCCGGGCCGCGACATACCAAAGTCGTTAAAAATGGTACTAGCTGCTCCTCGCTTGGCACTCAGATTTACGGGGTAGAGCTAGGACTGGTCGATCCAGTGTCAGGATAATGTGACTGGGTGTGGTATCATGTAATGTGTCTGGGACATGATACTTCAGTGAGGCAGCACTATAAACGTGAGCATTGAGCTCCCTGTCGCAACCAGACACCGTCGTGATATGACTGAAAAATTGTTGAAAGCGACGTTAAACCCGAATTCACACACACACATTTTGAAATCGGTGAAGAAATGTAAGCGCTAGAGGGGTGACAAAGTTTTTCTAAAAATAGCCACGGTGACCTTGACCTTGAAAGTGGAACTCGCTAGAGATATTGTCATAAGGAACATTTGTGTGAAGTTATATTGAAATTAGTCAAGAAATGTAAGCGCTAGAGCGAAGAATAAGTTTTTCTAACAAGAGGGCCATGATGGCCCTGGATCGCTCACCTGATCCATAGTGTAACAAGTGGGCCCCAGAGAGGGCCATTATTGGCCCCAGGGTTTTAATGTGCATAATGTTGAGGGAGGTCTTAAAGGTGAAGCTTCATACCAAACATCAACAAAGGCTATAATTAGAACAATCTTGGCAAAGGTCCACTAGATAAAGCTACACATCAAATTTCAAAGACCTGGGCCTTGCAGTTTCAGAGAAGAAGATTTTTTTTAAAGATATTCCCTACATAAGCCTATGCAAAACCAAATGGCCCCAGGGCTATATAAATCTATGTAAAAACAAAGGGCCCCGGCCCGGGGTGGGGGCATTTGTGGCCCCAGGGCTATAATTTGAACAATCTTGGTAGAGGTCCACTAGATAAAGCTCCATACTAAATATCAAAGGCCTTGGCTTTGCAGTTTCAGAGAAGATTTTTAAAGATTTCCCTATATAAGTCTATGCAAAACCAAAGGGCCCCGGAGCGGGGACATTTTTGGTACCAGGGCTATAATTTGAATAATTTTGATAGAGGTCCACTAGATGCAGCTTCATACCAAATATCAAAGACCCAGGCCTTGTGGTTTCAGAGAAGAAGATTTTTGAAGATTTTCCCCATATAAGTCTATGTAAAACCATAGGGCCCCAGAGTGGGGGCATTTTTGGCCCCAGGGCTATAATTTTAACAATCTTGGTAGAGGTCCATTAGATGCAACTTCATACCAAATTTCAAAGTCCTGGGCCTTGTGGTTTCAGAGAAGATTTTTAAAGATTATCCCTATATAAGTCTATGTAAAACCAAAGGGCCCCGGGACGGGGCCACTTTTGGCCCCAGCACTATAATTTGAATCATCTTGGTAGGGGTCCTTTAGAAGAAGCTTCATACCAAATATAAAAGACCTAGGCCTTGTGGTTTCAGAGAAGAAGATTTTTAAAGATTTTCCCTATATAAGTCTATGTAAAACCAAAGGGCCCCTGAGCGGGGGCATTTTTGGCCCAAGGGCTATAATTTGAACAATCTTGGTAGGGGTCCACTAGATGAAGCTTCATACAAAATATCAAAGTCCTGGGCCTTGCGGTTTCAGAGAAGAAGATTTTTAAAGATTTTCCCTATATAAGGCCATGTAAAACCAAAGGGTCCCAGTCGGAGGCTTTTTTTGCCCCAGCACTATAATTTGAACAATCTTGGTAGGGGTCCACTAGATAAAGCTTAATTCCAAATATCAAAGTCCTGGGCCTTGCAGTTTCAGAGCAGAAGATTTTTAAAGATTTTCCCTATATAAGCCTATGTAAAACCAAAGGGCCCGGCGGCGGGGACATTTTTGGCCTCAGCACTATCATTTGAATAATCTTGTTAGGGGTCTTTTAGATGAAGCTTCATACCAAATATAAAAGACCTAGGCCTTGTGGTTTCAGAGAAAAGGATTTTTAAAGATTTTCCCTATATAAGTCTATGTAAAAACAAAGGGCCCCTGAGCGGGGGCATTTTTGGCCCAAGGGCGATAGTTTGAACAATCTTGGTAGAGGTCCATTGGATGAAGCTTCATTCTAAATATCAAAGTCCTGGACCTTGCGGTTTCAGAGAAGAAGATTTTTAAAGATTTTCCCTATATAAGTCTATGTAAAACCAAAGGGCCCCTGAGCAGGGGGATTTTTGGCCCAAGGGCTATAATTTGAACAATCTTGGTAGGGGTCCACTAGATGAAGCTTCATACAAAATATCAAAGTCCTGGGCCTTGCGGTTTCAGAGAAGAAGATTTTTAAAGATTTTCCCTATATAAGCCTATGTAAAACCAAAGGGCCCCAGGTGGAGGCTTTTTTTGCCCCAGCACTATAATTTGAACAATCTTGGTAGGGGTCCACTAGATAAAGCTTAATACCAAATATCAAAGTCCTGGGCCTTGCAGTTTCAGAGCAGAAGATTTTTAAAGATTTTCCCTATATAAGCCTATGTAAAACCAAAGGGCCCGGGGGTGGGGACATTTTTGGCCTCAGCACTATCATTTGAATAATCTTGTTAGGGGTCTTTTAGATGAAGCTTCATACCAAATATAAAAGACCTAGGCCTTGTGGTTTCAGAGAAAAGGATTTTTAAAGATTTTCCCTATATAAGTCTATGTAAAAACAAAGGGCCCCTGAGCGGGGGCATTTTTGGCCCAAGGGCGATAATTTGAACAATCTTGGTAGAGGTCCAATGGATGAAGCTTCATTCTAAATATCAAAGTCCTGGACCTTGCGGTTTCAGAGAAGAAGATTTTTAAAGATTTTCCCTATATAAGGCCATGTAAAACCAAAGGGCCCCGGAACGGGGGCATTTTTTGCCCCAGCACTATAATTTGAACAATCTTGGTAGGGGTCCACTAGATAAAGCTTAATACCAAATATCAAAGTCCTGGGCCTTGCAGCTTCAGAGCAGAAGATTTTTAAAGATTTTCCCTATATAAGCCTATGTAAAACCAAAGGGCCCGGGGGCGGGGACATTTTTGGCCTCAGCACTATCATTTGAATAATCTTGTTAGGGGTCTTTTAGATGAAGCTTCATACCAAATATAAAAGACCTAGGCCTTGTGGTTTCAGAGAAAAGGATTTTTAAAGATTTTCCCTATATAAGTCTATGTAAAACTAGAGTGTTCACAAGTTTTTTCTTTAATTTGACCTACTGACCTACTTTTTGACCCGAAAAGACCTTTATTCAAACTTAGCCAAGATATTGTCACAATGACCATTCTGAGCAAGATTAATGATTTAACCAAACTTGTGGCCTCCTGAGTATTCACAAGGTTTTTCTATGATTTGACCTACTGACCTACTTTTCAACCGGACATGACCCATATTCAAACTTGACCGAGATATTGTCATGATGATCATTCTGAGCAAGTTTGATTATGATTGGACCAAAATTGTGGCCCCTGGGGTGTTCACAAGGTTTTTATATGATTTGACCCGCTGACCTACTTTTTAACCCAATATGACCCATATTCGAACTGGACTGAAATATTGTCACAATGGTCATTCTGAGCAAGTTTCATGATAATTGGACCAAAACAGTGGCCTTCAGAGTGTTCACAAGGTTTTTCTATGATTTGACCTACTGACCTACTTTTTGACCGGACATGACCCATATTCGAACTTGACCAAGATATTGTCATGATGATCATTCTGAGCAAGTTTGATTATGATTGGACCAAAATTGTGGCCTCTAGGGTGTTCACAAGGTTTTTCTATGATTTGACCCGCTGACCTACTTTTTAAGCCGACATGATCCATATTCAAACTTCACTAAAATATTGTCACAATGATCATTCTGAGCAAGTTTGATGATGATTGGACCAAAATTGTGGCCTCTCGAGTGTTCACAAGGTTTTTCTATGATTTGACCTACTGACCTACTTTTTTACCCGACATGACCCAAATTCGAACTTGACCGAGATATTGTCATGATTATCATTCTGAGCAAGTTTGATGATAATTGGACCAAAACTGTGGCCTCTAGTGTGTTCACAAGAAAAAGTTTACGCACGACGGACGACGGACGACGGACGACGCACGACGACGCCGGACATCTTACTGTCACAAAAGCTCACCATGACCTTCGGTCAGGTGAGCTAAAAATAGCCACAGTGACCTTGAACTTGAAAGTCAAAATAGCTTGAGATATTGTCATAAGGAACATTTGTATGAAGTTATATTGAAATTGGTGAAGAAATGTAGGCGCTAGAGCAATGACAAAGTTTTTCTAAAAATAGCCACTGTGACCTTGACCTTGAGGTGATGACCTTGAAAGTTGAACTCGCTCAAGATATTGTCATAAGGAACATTTGTGTGAACTTATATTGAAATCAGTGAAGAAATGTAGGCGCTAGAGCAATGACAAAGTTTTTCTAAAAATAACCTCTGTGACCTTGACCTTGAGGCCATGACCTTAAAAGTCGAACCTGCACGAGATATTTTTATAAGGAACATTTGTGTGAAGTTTATTGAAATTGGTGGTACAAATACCTTAACCAAAGTCTTAAACATTAAAAATTTTCTAATTCTGTGACCTTGACC
Source organism: Lucinisca nassula (assembly GCA_963580285.1). Classification (NCBI taxonomy): domain Eukaryota; kingdom Metazoa; phylum Mollusca; class Bivalvia; order Lucinida; family Lucinidae; genus Lucinisca; species Lucinisca nassula. The sequence continues at coordinate 55,803,081 of OY757010.1, forward strand.
TTGAGGTCATGGGTATGGGTGGAGGTATTGCTGAATAAACCATTGGACCTATATGTATCATCATAGTAAATATAAACCAAATCCATTGTATGGTTATGAAAATATGAGCTCAAGTTCTACCTGGTACAAATACCTTAACCTGGGTCTTAAACATTAAAAATTTCAAGTCCATGACCTTGACCTTGAGGTCATGGGTATGGGTGGGGGTATTGCTGAATAAAACTTCAGTCCTATATCTATCATCATACCGAATATGAACCAAATTCATTACAGGGTTTGGAAAATATGAGCTCAAGTTCTACCTGGTACAAATACCTTAACCTGGGTCTTAAACGTTAAAAATTTCAAAGTCCACGACCTTGACCTTGAGGTCTAGGGTATTGGTGGGGGTATTGCTGAATAAAACTTTGGACCTATATCTATCATCATACTAAATATAAACCAAATCTATTGTATGGTTTGGAAAATATGAGCTCAAGTTCTACCTTGTACAAAAACCTTAACCTGAGTCTAACAGGATTACGTACGTACGTACACACTTTCGTACGTTCGGAAACCGTACGCACGTACCCACGGACGCACGTACGGAAAACCGAAAAACTATATGCCCCCGGCATCATACGATGCGGGGGCATAAAAATCCCAAAACCCAAGCAAAATATGCCGTGAAAAACATGTAAATAATAAAATTCACTATATCAGCAATTCAGCGTTTTAGACCCCTTAAGCTGATCAGCAGGTCGCTGAATTCAGCAAGAAATTCAGCGTTTTAGACCAACCCATAAAAGTGATAATTGTCTTCTGCTTAAATACCCGTGATATTTTCCCCTGAGTGTAAAAAAATGTTGATTATGGGCACAGAAGCGCCAAATTGAAATCTTTCTACCTATGTTTTTGTGTTTATTAAGTCAAAATCATGCTCAAAACATAGGTTGTGTGTGCTCGTTAGAACCACCTAATGAGTACCCACAACCTATGTCTTGGAGCTGAAATAAGAAAAATAATGAATACCCCCGTAAATCCCTTTTATCTCTATCGGAATGAGCTGGTTCTAAGTACACCTCAGCCCCGTTATAGCACGGTTGGTTACAACACGAATTTGGATATAACACGGTTGTTGTTTGGACCCCAAATTTTCTCCAACCTTAATTTTTTTGCTTCGGCAAAAAAAGAAATCCTAGTGAGTTAACACGGTAGTTAGAAGAAATCCAGGCGTGTTAACACGGTAGTTAGCGTTAAATCTTAATGTCGCCTTAATCACTTGTCAATTATCCAATTTAACACCGTTATTGTATATCAGTAAACATGCAATAAACAACTTCTTCACACGGTCTGTACATTTTACTAATGACGTGTGAAAACACCTGTGAAAACTCGTGGCTAATATCCAGCTGAAAGATCAAAGGGTAAACACTTCTGCTAGCTGGAGGCTGCTCATCGAAAATTGGTCATTTGATCATGCACATCGATAATTTAATTAAGTAAACAAAACCCTGCAAACATTTCAAAGAAATTTTTTGCATACATGTGGCAAACAGGATGGGCCAAGATCAGGCAGGTAGTCTGATATGGATCCGCACTGTGCAACAATGATTTTTAAATTAACCAGCAGACGAAAAGAGCAGACAACAATTATTGTGATTGGCACTTTAAGGGTTAACACTTCAATAGAGACAACGCTATGCTCATGCTTGGTAAAGTACAAGAAGGATGAAAAATTGCGCATTAGATCACATCTAGACCCATCTGATGCTACGATTTGACATTGCATCGACGTTGGTGCGACCTTGCAGAGACATCATGTGCCCTCCATGCGCTAGGGGATTTCTTATTTGAGGAAGAATTTGCTCCCGTGAAAAGAAATTGTGTTGGAAAAGAATCTGCGCCAATGCAGCAAACCTCAGTGCAAAACCTTTCCCGTTTGCATATAGTCTATCTGCGGAAGAAAAAAAAAGAGAAAAAAAAACAAACAGATTATTGACCCATGAAAGGAAAGAATTTGCTCCCGTATGCAACATCGTTTTAACACCGATGTAACGCATTAAAGTTGGAAAAGAATCTGCCCCGACGCATCAAAGCACCGACGCAGCAAACCTCAGCGCAAAACCTTTCCCATTTGCATAGTCTACCGTATCTGCAGAAGAAAAAAAAAAGACATAGAAAGGAAAGAATTTGCTCCCGTATGCAATGTCGTTTTAACATCGATGTTTACAACGAATTAACGTTGCACCGACCTTTGTGCGGCCTTGCTAAGGCATCTCATGCTATCCTTCCACTGGGAAGATTTTCTGGCATCACTTGCCTGGGCAGGGTTAGACCTAAGCAGTTTACCAGTACTCATTTGCGGTCCGTTCCCAATCTATTTCTCCAAGGCCCGATAGGCGGGGGTGCCCGTTTACTTATTCAGTTGCAGTAAGAAAGTTAACTGTGGAAGGGAAAAATATAGTCAGATAGAGTTTTTTTCCTTGTGCATTGCAATTGCTTATACAAATGGGAACCAGTCACCGGGAACCACGGCCCATCTAAAAATACACACCGGGATTACACATGGACATATTGGAATAGAATTCAAACACAAACGTATGAATCACTGTTTTTCACAAATTTATTTTAATAAAACAATCATGCAACGAATTTAAAGCAATAAATGCAACATCTAAAAGCAAAACAAACAAAAGAACAAACAATAAAATAGCCTGAAAAACATTGCAATAACACAAAACAAAGGTAAACAAACTGTGGCAGACGAACTTCTTCCGGGTCATTGACCAGGTCAATGACGATCGTTATAGCACGGTTAGGTTAACTAACACGGTCTTCTGATTGGACCCCGAGAACCGTGCTATAACGGGGTTGAGGTGTATAACCAACAATCCAGGAAGACGGAATTAATAATCAAATGTATGTTACGAAAAGGAAAAATTCAAACATCTCTTTTGTGTTCTTGTATTCAATCAAAACAATGTGCGAACAGCGAAATGTCACAAATGCGAAAATGCGAACAGCGAAATGTCAGATTAGCCTGCCCATACGGCATCTTTCTTTCTTTCTTTTGTTCTTTCTTTCTTTCAATTGTAATCTTATTACTAGCAATGTTTGTTTAAATTGCTTAGTAAGTATAAAAAATCTAATCGGGTCATGAAAAATAAATACATAAATAATAGGGATTATCAACTAAATGATAATCCCATTTATTTGGTGCGAACAAATTGAATGGACTGTCATTAATGTGTCATGATTGCAGCTTCAGGGTGGCTTGACCTCTCATTATTTAGGTTTAAACAATGTCTGATCGCAATTTCGATCTCGTCATCCACCATGACAGTTGGTCCAGGTTACTGGACGCTTGCACCGTGTTTGTTATTCAGCAGTCAAGCGTCTTAAGGGCCAAACTATGGTTTGGCGTCTTGCGCATGCTCAGGGAAACCTTCCTTTTCCGTTTTCAAATCCAGCAAAAGAAAGTTGTATTTTTTAAGAAGAATCTAAAACTAAAAATCCAGCAAGAGAAAGTTGTCGGGACTCGGTTGAGATATGTTTCATAATAAAAGAAGAAGAGGGTGTCCTTTAGCTATAATATAAGAATTTCCATTGGTTGACCTCGAACAACAATAATATTATCGGTACTTTCGTTTTGCAACCGGAAATGATAAAATGCGTTAGTGACGAGGTACAACTAAATAGGGAAAAGTGACAACTAAGACAGTTCACCGTTACGAAAATATTAGGAAAAGTGACACTACGGCGGCATAAAAATCGCCATTTTAATTGCAAAATATACATGGGTGACAATGGTGGCCCGGCGAGTTTTTGGTACCTTATAAAGCTTGGGGAAAAATGTTATTATGGAAGATAAATAGTATGCAGCGAAGAAATTAAAGGGCTAAATATGATTTCTGATATAAGGACGGTCGGCCGGGAACTCTTCAGTAAAAAGAAACAAAGAACGGATATCTTTCCCGCCAGTTTCTCATTTGGTGGAGGTGAAAGCTTCGGTTTTTATTGCTAAAATTTGATCATTTTTGAACAGTTAAAAGCAAAATCTTTGCCAGAGGTGTGGGACTGATTGAAAATATTTCTTGTGTACATTTGGTAAGGTCATATAGCAGAATACCTTTGTTTGCACCTCCGAAAACGGCGGACCTCAGTGGAAGTGACTTCACGCCGATCGTCCTTATATATTTTGTACCACAGGGACGCCCGGTATCTGTTTATTTTGAGTGCAAATCTTGGGAATTTATCTGTAGATAGATTGTAGACAAGATGATGGCCGATATTTACAAACTGACCGGGGAATTTCCACAGGGGTCATGACCTTTGGCACTCATTGTGTAACGCTAAATTAACTTACAATACCATATTTTAAGTAAATACGCTTTTAGAATTTTCTTTATATTTTTGAAGGGATTATGCCTCGACTTTCGGGTATTATAGCGTCAGTTTGGGTTGTCAGAGTTAAACAGCGCAGGCATTGTGGGATAGCTTGACGGCTCGGCTGACCAGCTATGTTATTTTTAAATATGCAAATGACCATGTGTTTGTCGAATGTTAGTTTATTTATGAACACCCGACCTACTTTTGAGCCAGACATAGCCGCTTGAATCACAGGTGTGATATACCGGTATTATCAATAGTAACCTGTCAATTAAACATATATTGGGAATTCAATGACCACAAACAATATATTTTCTAAAGGTAATTTTATTGACTTTCAAAACATATTTGAAGCCACAAACCTCATCTGATTCGATATGACAGAGTGGCTGGACCTTTTGACTCTTGTCCGCTATGAACTCTGAACATATCACCATTAGGTCTTGTATATTATATTGTGCAAATGGTACAAGCTTAAGGCTGTGGTTGCCTTTTGGTAAATTCCGATATAAAAGGAAAATTTGGGCTATTACTCGTCTCTCCTTTAGACACTGATCAGCTCAGATTCAAGCTTGACGGGAAGTTTTATTTTGTTTAAGCAATGCCATTTGGTCGCAGCATAGCACGCCAGACTTTCGAGACTGTCGCTACTTTTTTTGGAATTCTGGGTAGCTAGACATGTTTCTGAGGGACGATTCATATGTTATCTTGACAGTTTCCTGCTTGGTACTAGGGAGTCCATTTTGTGGGCAATTTATAAATGTTACATGTGGTTTATCAAAGATACACTGTCACCTTCGCATCACAGCAGATATGAAGGAATTTGAACTTTGGGTACAATTTTTCCAAAAAAAAAAAAAAAAAAATATGGTATTTCCGTTTCTCATGACCGGTTCTGGATGTCAAATGAGGACTTACAGCACTGCACCATTCGTGCAAGGGGTTTGAACTCGGTTTTGGTGCCTACTTTGTAGGTAATGAGATAAGACCAGTGGTCCAGTGGATAATTTTTCCATCTTTGGAGCATCTTCTGTTATTTATTTTTGATTTATAAAAAAAAAACAAAAAAAAACAAGAGGGCCCAGAGGGCCCTGAATCGCTCACCTGAGAATCAGTGTCTCTTAGTGCATTCTTGGCCCAAGGGCTATACTAGGTGAAGCTTCATACCAAATATCAAAGACCTGAGCCTTGTGGTTTCAGAGATGAAGATTTTTGAATATTTTCCTTATATAAGCCTATGAAAAACCAAAGGGCCCCGGGGATGGAGGCATTTTTGGCCCCAGGGCTATAATTTGAACAATCTTGGTAGAGGTCCACTAGATGAAGCTTCACATCAAATATCAAAGATATGAGCCTTGCGGTTTCAGAGAAGAAGATTTTTATAGATTTTCCCTATATAAGCCTATGTAAAACCAAAGGCCCCCAGGGCGGGGGCATTTTCGGCTCTCGGGCTATAATTTGAACAATCTTGGTAGAGGTCCACTAGGTGAAGCTTCACACCAAATATCAAAGACCTGGGCCTTGTGGTTTTAGAGAAGAACATGTTTAAAGATTTTCCCTATATAAGCATATGTAAACCCAAAGGCCCCCGGGCCGGGGGCATTTCTGGCCCAAGGGACATAATTTGAACAATCTTGGTAGAGGTCCACTAGATGAGGATTCATACCAAATATCGAAGACTTGGGCCTTTCGGTTTCAGAGAAGAAGATTTTTAAAGATTTTCCCTATATAAGCCTATGTAAAACCAAAGGCCCCGGGGGCGGGGGCATTTATGGCCCTAGGGCTATAATTTGAACAATCTTGGTAGAGGTCCACTAGGTGAAGCTTCGCACCAAATATCAAAGACCTGCGCCTTGTGGTGTCAGAGAAGCAGATTTTTAAAGATTTTCCCTATATAAGCCTATGTAAATCCAAAGGCCCCCGGGGCGGGGGCATTTTTGGCCCCAGGGCTATAATTTGAACAATCTTGGTAGAAGTCCACTAGATGAAGCTTCACACCAAATATTAAAGATCTGAGCCTTGTGGTTTCAGAGAAGAAGATTTTTAAAGATTATCCCTGTATAAGCCTATGTAAACACAAAGGCCCCCGTGGCGGGGGCATTCTGGCCAAAGGGCCATAATTTGAACAATCTTGGTAGAGGTCCACTAGATGAAGCTTCACACCAAATATCAAAGACCTGGGCCTTGTGGTTTCAGAGAAGAAGATTTTTAAAGATTTTCCCTGTATAAGCCTATGTAAAAACCAAAGGCCCCCGGGGCGGGGGCATTTTTGGCCCTAGGGCTATAATTTTAACAATCTTGGTAGAGAACCACTAGGTGAAGCTTCACACCAAATATCAAAGACCTGGGCCTTGTGGTTTCAGAGAAGAAGATTTTTAAAGATTTTCCCTATATAAGCCTATGTAAACCCAAAGGCCCCCGGGGCGGGGGCATTTCTGGCCCAAGGGCCATAATTTGAACAATCTTGGTAGAGGTCCACTAGATGAAGCTTCATACCAAATATCAAAGACCTGGGCCTTGCGGTTTCAGAGAAGAAGATTTTTAAAGTTTTCATTTAAAAAATCTATTTTTAGCTCCTGTGACCTAGATGTGCAATGGACCAGAACCATTTGAACAACTTTGAAAGGGGACCACCTAAGGATCATTCCTGTGAAGTTATATTAAAATCCAATCAGTGGTTTAGGAGGAGATGTCATTTAAAGAAAAAGTTTACGCACGCACACACGCACATACGCACACACGCATGACGGACGCCGGACAAAAAGTGATCCCAAAAGCTCACCTCGTCACTACGTGACAGGTGAGCTAAAAACAGTAGTGTACTGGGAACTGCACCCTGCAGTACACCACATTCTATTCAAAATTACAGACCAGCCTTACCAAGTCACGGAAGGCAATGTTAATCGAGATATTTCCATGACATATTAAAAATGTAGAGTGCCGAGCACTGAACTTTGCAGTACACAACATTCTTTTCAAATCTACGGATCAACCTTACCACTCACGGAGGGTAATGTTTAATGAGATATTTCCATTTATGTATTTATTTATTTATTTATTTTAATTTATGCATCTATTAAAATGTAGAGTACTGAGCACTGCACCTTGCAGTACACCACATTCTAATCACACATACCCACTCACGCAGGGTAATGTTGGATGAGATAGTTCTAATCAGATAAATAAACTAGATAAATATTTAATTCATCTTTAGAATTAGTTGAGACATAACTGCCCTCCAACAATATCGTGCATCCCACTTGCAATCAATGCATCTATATGTTGCCTTGGTTGTCAAACAATATATGATGTGGAAGCCTGAGGGTAGTCTAGACTTCTTTTGCCTCCGGAATGGCCATTCATTAAAGCACTGTCAGCTCAGTGGCATTCTTGTGACAGCTGTAGAAAATAAATTAGGACTTCCAAAGCAACTTTATGCTGCACATTCCTTTAGAATTGGAAGGGCTATTAATTTGGCAGCTAAGGGTATTCTAGTATAGCCATAAAAGAACTTGGTTGATGGAAAACTGGGGCGGTAACATAGTACATACTTTTTTAAATTGTCTGTTACAGATATATTGATTATCGGTGATTCCCTGGTTTCACACCTTGCTGACAGTGTATCAGCTCTCAGACCTCCAGCTAATGCAGTGATTGTTAGCTAAAATTTTTATTAGGGTTCAGCGGTGCACTGGGATCACTATGACACCGAGCTCCAATGGTCGCTGCAGTTTCATTCAACCCTTGTGATGATAATTATTCACCTCGGGGGCAACAACCTTGTTGAGTGGTCCCAAAGCAAACTTCTTAAAGACTTTTAAAAGCTAATTTGCATACATGGCTTCTATCTATCCCGAAGCCCAAACGGTATGATCAGACATCCTCCCTAATTGTCAGTCGTGGCTGGGGGCGGACAACACTCATGAAGGGCTTAAAAAGCTGGATCAAAGGAGGCGTATAAACCAATCGGGTAGACAGCCTGCTTTAATTGTAGTGACCGAACAATCAAGCATGTGCTCGATTTCAATACAACAGGGCTATTTAAGACGGATAGGGTTCATCTCACTGCTGTGGGCAATATCATATTTTTAAATACATTTGAGGAAGTAGTCAATCAATTTGTTACAGACCCTTCTTCCCAAATGTAAAATCCTAATATGTAGTTAGAATAACAGGACAAGGATAAAAAGGCTATATTCATAAAAATGTTGACTTGCTGAATTGGGGGACAAATTTATGTGGGGCATCATAAATTTGCTGTGGCGGAATTCAGCATTCGATAGGGGGGACGCTTTGCTTAGACAGCTGTTTGGTTGTAATGAAACTTTACGCCTTGAGCCTAGATTCCAAATACTGGTTGCTGGGAGCAAGGCTGAAGTTTGTTTCTTTCAGGACTTCTACTTGGACTGGGTGGCATCTCCTTCATGGAAGTGGTCCGCCATAACCTGAAGATTTGTTCTTGAGCCTAGATTCCGGGTACTGGTTGCTGGGAGCAGAGCTGAGGCTTGTTTCTTTCAGAACTTCTTGAACTGGGTGGCGTCTCCTTCAGGGAAATGGTTCGCCATAGCCTGAGGATGTGTTCCCCCCAGGGTCATACTAAAACTTTCTAAATTGCAAGTCATAAGTAAGGTTCGCACGTGCAGCCGGGGCTATTTGAATATATGTAATATGGGATGGATTACATGGTATGCATTGCATAATGCAGAAGATGGTATGGAATGCGTGTCATGGAATGCATTTTGGAGTGCACATTACGGAGTGCTCACTGTCAAGATTAGTTGGAGTGCATAAATTGGAGTGCACAAGAGTTGGGATAGAATGGAGCGTACAAATAGGATGTGCGCAATATCTGGATTTTTACATAATTTGGAGCGTACAGTCAGGATGTGCACAATATTTAGAATGCTAAAAAATTGTAAAGCATACAAACAAGATGTATGCAATATTTGGAATACTTGGAGCGTACAAATAGGATGTGCGCAATATTTGGATTGTTACAAAATTTGGAGCGTACAAACAGGATGTGCGCAATATTTGGAATGTTAAAAAATTGTGGAGCGTACAAACAGGATGTACGCAATATTTGGAATACTCTGTTACAAAATTTGGAGCGTACTATAGGAAGTGCGCAATTTTTGGAATGTTACAAAATCTTGGAGCACACATTTGGAGTGTGCGCATATTTTGGAATACTCAAAATTCAAAATTGGACTGCACAATATTTTGAGTGCAAACAAATTAATAATTTGGTGCCCGTTTTCGTGCGAGCAAGGTTATATGCTGTCACTGCGTCCCCCCTTCGACCTGAATCTACTCGGTGTCCATATACTGCCAATAATGTTTTATTAACTATGTGAAAAAGGAGATAAATAAAAGTAGTTGTATCTATATATATTTTGTTGTATGAGTGAGCATCCTTAATAATAGGGATTATCAACTAAATGATAATCCCATTTATTTGGTGCGAACAAATTGAATGGACTGTCATTAATGTGTCATGATTGCAGCTTCAGGGTGGCTTGACCTCTCATTATTTAGGTTTAAACAATGTCTGATCGCAATTTCGATCTCGTCATCCACCATGACAGTTGGTCCAGGTTACTGGACGCTTGCACCGTGTTTGTTATTCAGCAGTCAAGCGTCTTAAGGGCCAAACTATGGTTTGGCGTCTTGCGCATGCTCAGGGAAACCTTCCTTTTCCGTTTTCAAATCCAGCAAAAGAAAGTTGTATTTTTTAAGAAGAATCTAAAACCCACCCACCCGCCGCTGTCGTTGTGATCTTATTGGCAGTCCAGGAAGTTTAATACCTGATACTGTCTTAAGTTCTTTTCATTTCAGGCTTGTTTGGTGCCTCCTGGTGCTGAGGCTGGCATGTCCTAATTAAAGATGCTGTACATACGACAGTCTACTTGTATAAATATAGCAACAATACTTAGTTCTATAAGTCAATATATAATTAACAAATAAGTAAATACGTGTTAAATTGGATATATATATTGTTCTCCCGACGCTGGATATTATTCTCCCGTTGCTGTAGAGAGACTGTTGGATGTGACAACGCTGCCTATCGACGTATATCTTCGACTTGCCCACAAAATGGATTGATGTGTTAACACTATATATATGTATACTGGCTACTTAGTGACGTTTAATGCCCATGGTTTTAACTACATATACGCATGTGACATTGAACATAAACTAAAAGCCCGAAATTCAGCGACAGCTGTTGCAAAATATGGAGTGTGCATGTTTTCTGGGCCAGACTAGCTAGTTTCGGGCAATTAGGCCTAATCAGTGACCCTCAGATATTTTCAAATTTCCATAATGGAATCAATGATCCCAAAGGACAAGAAAATATAATCTACACTATGATGTAGACTCCGGATCGGTTGTTTATGGCCACTTAATTTCTTCACCGAGAGATTCTGCTGACTTTTGATCAGCTGAGCTTCGAGGTGCAATGCGGAATTCAGCATTCGATAGGGGGGACGCTTTGCTTAGACAGCTGTTTGGTTGTAATGAAACTTTACGCCTTGAGCCTAGATTCCAAATACTGGTTGCTGGGAGCAAGGCTGAAGTTTGTTTCTTTCAGGACTTCTACTTGGACTGGGTGGCATCTCCTTCATGGAAGTGGTCCGCCATAACCTGAAGATTTGTTCTTGAGCCTAGATTCCGGGTACTGGTTGCTGGGAGCAGAGCTGAGGCTTGTTTCTTTCAGAACTTCTTGAACTGGGTGGCGTCTCCTTCAGGGAAATGGTTCGCCATAGCCTGAGGATGTGTTCCCCCCAGGGTCATACTAAAACTTTCTAAATTGCAAGTCATAAGTAAGGTTCGCACGTGCAGCCGGGGCTATTTGAATATATGTAATATGGGATGGATTACATGGTATGCATTGCATAATGCAGAAGATGGTATGGAATGCGTGTCATGGAATGCATTTTGGAGTGCACATTACGGAGTGCTCACTGTCAAGATTAGTTGGAGTGCATAAATTGGAGTGCACAAGAGTTGGGATAGAATGGAGCGTACAAATAGGATGTGCGCAATATCTGGATTTTTACATAATTTGGAGCGTACAGTCAGGATGTGCACAATATTTAGAATGCTAAAAAATTGTAAAGCATACAAACAAGATGTATGCAATATTTGGAATACTTGGAGCGTACAAATAGGATGTGCGCAATATTTGGATTGTTACAAAATTTGGAGCGTACAAACAGGATGTGCGCAATATTTGGAATGTTAAAAAATTGTGGAGCGTACAAACAGGATGTACGCAATATTTGGAATACTCTGTTACAAAATTTGGAGCGTACTATAGGAAGTGCGCAATTTTTGGAATGTTACAAAATCTTGGAGCACACATTTGGAGTGTGCGCATATTTTGGAATACTCAAAATTCAAAATTGGACTGCACAATATTTTGAGTGCAAACAAATTAATAATTTGGTGCCCGTTTTCGTGCGAGCAAGGTTATATGCTGTCACTGCGTCCCCCCTTCGACCTGAATCTACTCGGTGTCCATATACTGCCAATAATGGTTTATTAACTATGTGAAAAAGGAGATAAATAAAAGTAGTTGTATCTATATATATTTTGTTGTATGAGTGAGCATCCTTAATAAATAAATAAGACGCAGATCAGACACCGCATTTTAGATTGATAAACAAATAAATAAATAATACGCAGATCAGACACCGCATTTTAGATTAATTTACATTCCAAGGAGATGCCCAAGCGAAAATGAGTTCATTACACGGTCGACGGAGAATGACACGTTTAGGGATTACACGCGCGTGTAGACGATAAAGCTTTTTCTGAATAAGCTCCAAATTTAATCGCAAAATCCCGTTATTAAATATAATTTTGAAATATTATAATTGCTATCAAAATGCACAATATTGTAACCACATTGCGTCTGATACAGGCGATTGTTAGCAATATTAACAGAAAGTGAAGCTTTTAGCCTTTAAAGTAGGGTACTGTTGTTGTTTTTCCACAGTTTTGTATGCTTCATATAAGTATTAAGGGTTGTTAATTTGAAAATAAAAATGCCGCCATCTAATTAAATAAAAGTTCCACTTATTTGATATCTTTTTGAAGGTATTTGAACGGACAATTAAAACGGAACATGTTTGTCAAATTGAACAAGATGTGTTTGTGAAACACGAACATGTCCCCGGTCATTTTTTATTCAAAGTTGCTCACAGTTCAAGATGTTTGTGTGGGAAGCCCTTGACACAAGAAACTCACATGCCAAATATGAAAGCTCTATCTTAAACGGTTCAAAAGCTATGAACAATAATATTTTTTCTTTAAAGTAGGTCAAGGTCACAGGTCAAAAAAATGTGCATGAATGTAAAGTTCTTGTCACAAGGAACCTACATGCCAAATATTAAGGCTCTATCTTAAACGGTTCAAAAGTTATGGACAATTTTATTTTTTCTTTTAAGTAGGTCAAATGTCAAGGTCATGGTCCAAACGTTTTGCATAAATGAAAAACCTTAATCACAGGGAACCTACATGCCAAATATGAAAGCTCTATCCCCAACGGTTCGAAAGTTATGACCAAAAATGTTTATTTTTCTTTTATGTAGGTCAAAGGTCAAGGTCACAGGTCAAAATTTTTTGTGTGAATGTAAAGCTCTTGTCAAGAGGAACCTAGGTGCAAAATATGAAGGCTCCGTCTCAAACCGTTCAAAAGTTATGACCAACATGTTATTTTTATATTTTAAGTAGGTCAAAGGTCAAGGTCAAGGTCACAGGTCAAATTTTTTTGCATGGATGTAAAGCTTTTGTCACAAGGAACATACATTCTAAATATGAAGGCTGTATCTCAAACGGTTCAAAAGTTATGACCGATGTTAACTTTTTCTTTTATGTAGGTCAAAGGTCAAGGTCAAGGTCACAGGTCAAAATTTTTTGTGTGAATGTAAAGCTCTTGTCACAAGGAACCTACATGCAAAATATGAAGGCTCTATCTCAAACCGTTCAAAAGTTATGACCAAAATGTGATTTTTTTTATTTTAAGTAGGTCAAAGGTCAAGGTCAAGGTCACAGGTCAAAATTTTTTGCATGAATGTAAAGCTTATGTCACAAGGAACATACATGCTAAATATGAAGGCTGTATTTCAAGTGGTTCAAAAGTTATGACCAATGTTATTTTTTTCTTTTAAGTAGGTCAAAGGTCAAGGTCAAGGTCACAGGTCATATTTTTTTGCATGAATGTGAAGGTCTTGTTACAAGGAACCTTCAGGCCAAATATGAAAGCTCTATCTCAAACGGTTCAAAAGTTATGGCCAACGTTAAAGTTGTCCACGTACAAACCAACAAACCAACAAACAGACAGGGCAAAAACAATATGTCCCCGCTATCGCTACCGGGGACATAAAAATAAATAAGATATATTTGTTTAAAAATTATTTTCCATTAAAGCGCCTGCTATTTCCAAGAAGACATTCTGTACAGGTAAGCCGAGAAGGTCAGCGCACAATAAAAGGTTTAATCCTTTGCGCCAACGGCATAAATGTCAATAATAGTTGCGGATGCATTTTTGGCTATAGGGCTATAATTTGCACAATCTTGAAAGAGGTCCACTAGATGAAATTTCACACCAAATATCAAAGACCTAGGCCTTGTGGTTTCACAGAAGAAGATTTTTAAAGATTTTCCCTATAGAAGTCTATGTAAAACCAAAAAGGGCCCCGGAGCGAGGGCATTTTTGGTCTCAGGGCTATAATTTGAACAATCTTGGTAGAGTTCAATAGATGAAGCTTCATACCAAATATCAAAGACCTAGGCCTTGTGGTTTCATATAGATTTTCCCTATATAAGTCTATGTAAAACCAAAGGGCACCGGAGCAGGGGCACTTTTGGCACCAGAGCTATAATTTGAACAATCTTGGTAGAGGTCCACAAGATGAAGTTTCATACCAAATATCAAAGACCTAGGCCTTGTGGTTTCAGAGAAGAAGATTTTTAAAGATTTTCCCTATATAATCCTATGTAAAACCAAAGGGCCCTGGGGCAGGGGCATTTTTCACCTCAGCACTATAATGTGAGCAATCTTGGTAGAAGTCCACTAGATGAAGCTTCCTACCAAATATCAAAGATCTGGGCATTGTGGTTACAGAGAAGAAGATTTTTAAAGATTTTCCCTATATAAGTCTATGGAAACCCAAAGGGCCCCGGAGCGGGGGCATTTTTGGCCCCAGCACTATAAATTGAACAATCTTGGTAAAGGTCCACTAGATGAAGCTTCATACCAAATATCAAAGACCTGGACCTTGTGGTTTCAGAGAAGAAGATTTTTAAAGATTTTTCCCTATATAAGCCTATGTAAAGCCAAAGGGCCCCGGGGCAGGGCATTTTTGGCCCCCAGCACTATAATTTGAACAATCTTGGTAGGGGTCCACTAGATGAAGCTTCCTACCAAATATCAAAGACCTGGGCCTTGTGGTTCCAGAGAAGAAGATTTTTTAAGTTTTCAGTGAACAAAAATCTATTTTTGGCTCCTGTGACCTAGATGTGCAACGGACCGGAACCATTTGAACATCTTTGAAAGGGGACCACCTAAGGACCATTCCTGTGAAGTTTGGTCAAAATCTGATTAGTGGTTAAGGAGATGTCGTTTGAAGAAATTGTTTACGCACGCACGGACGACGGACAAAAAGTGATCCCAAAAGCTCACCTTGTCACTACGTGACGGTGAGCTAAAAAGGGTTAATATTCAACCTTCTCAAGTCTGTTGGAAGACATTTTGGGTTGAAGATCTTCCAAAAAGTGCACAACAAAGATTCTTATCAGACTGGGTGGATACGAAAGCTGGTCTGAGTCTTTGCTGGGCACATAAGCTTGAAGACCCCTTTTTGCTAGGGGAGAGGGGCCAAATGAAACACCTGAAGCAAAATCCCTTAAGATACTGTTGTCTGCTTTGCTGTCTGCTGGTTACTTTAATAGTCATTGTTGCTAATAGTGTGGACCCAGATCAACTGCTAGTCTGGAAAGTTTGCCAAAGATGCTGCAGATGACATAAACCAAAGACATTATCAGATGCAGTTTGTCTTGGCATCTTAAAGGTTAAACGGTCCCCGCCCATCGGGGCTTGAAAAAATAGATGGTCTGCATGATGCTTCCACGCAGAGCTGAAACCGACCAGCACACATGTGCTGGTTAACCACTTAGAGGATCTAAGCCTGCCCAGGCAAAGTGGTGCGAGTCGGCCCGTCCATGCTAATAAACCCTATTGGTTTCATTGGGCGGCAGGGCTTGAGAAGTCATTTCATCTCAAGGTCGGGTAAAAGTCCCACAAAATTGGAAGCAACGTCTCCAAAATGACCTTTACAGTGTTGACAGGGAGGTTAAACCTAAAATCAAAAAAACAAACCAACAATCATAAAGGTTAAAGGGAATATACATAGCAGCAGGCAAATTTTACGCCAGCTTTAAATGGGAGACAACTTTTTGTGACTACCTTTGTGCTCTCCATTACACAAAACTCCTCTGAGAAAAAGGCTTGCTTTTTAAGGGGAATGGGACCACTTGGCAGATTTTTCCGCCAGTTTTCAAAGAGTGGCAACTTTTGGGACTTCCTGTTTGCTCTTTTATAAGCCCTGTCCCACTGAAAAGGGGTCTACTCTTAAAGGAAAGAATTTGCTCCTCAGGAACAAATTCTTTCCTTTAAGAGTTGGCCCCTTTTGACATGGGAGGCAAAAATACTTTTGCAGGAGTTGCCTCCCAGAAGGTGTATCCATTCCTCTTAATTAAAGGGAAGAACAGCATATGATATTTTACCCCTACCCCTACTGTCAAGTGAGACAAAACATCATGCAATACTTAACAATACTACTTCTAATTGGCAAAAGTACAGACTATGGCCAGACTCCTCCTTCAGGAGCAGCCTTATCAGATTAACCCATTGTATACTGGTGAAATTTTCCTTTGTTATATATTGGACAAGTCCTTTTGTCATTTAAGGAATGCCAGGTCTATTTTGTTTTCTTTCTGTTCTATTTTTTGTGGAAAATCTGGTTAGCAAACAGTGTAGAACCTGATCAGATGTCGCATTCTAATGCATTTGCCTATGCAATGCCACATCTGATTGGATAACATCAAAAATTTGCGACAGTATATTCTGCGATATACTGTTGGAAACCTGAGGTCATTGTGTAACGTTGCTTTTCATTGGCTGGCATTTGGTTTTACGCAGCTCACAGCACTCGCCGTTCTTTGCAAAATAGTACAGTTTTTAACAACCCTATAAGTGCATTAGAATGGGGATAACTATTCAAAATTGTGATAATGAGAGGTGAATCATCTGTTTTAGGGTCACAAATTACGTTTTACAGTGACGCGTCTGCGTCGCCGTAAAACAAAATTTCCGACCGTAAAACCTCTGATTTACTTCCTCAAATTATAATGTTGAATACAGTTATCCCCTAATTATGTGGCGTCCGATCTTGGTCTGCACTGTTTGCCTATGCATTATATCAAGTAATTAGACTGGTTAAAATGAGTGTGGCTGAACCAATTTATTCAGCAGGTCGAGGGTTAAATAGAAACTGTCAAGAAACTTACACTAGGGTCATCCAAACAGGCCCCGAGAAAATTTATCACGTAAGGACTGTTCAACTTGGCTAATATTGCAACTTCCCGGCAGAACATATCGACATCTGACTTTGTCCCAAATGAGGTGGCTTTGTATCTGTAACATATAAATTTAAAGTGAATGGACCCACCTGAAATATTCCTGCTATATTTGTAGGGGAGACAACTTTTGTGATTTCCTGTTCGCTTTCTTATAATTCAAGTCCCTTCGAAAATGTTTACCCTTAACCCTTTTTGTACCAAATGGAATCTTTCTCCTTATATATAGCAGGAGTCCATTTCAAAATTTAGGTGTGTCAGGTTGTATTTTCTTCAAAATCTATTTGAAAATTGGAAAAATGTTTTGCAAACAGTGTAGGCCCTGATCAGATGCCACATTCTGCAGCATCTGATCTGGGCCTGCACTGTTTGCCAATTACCCATTTTGGGGTTTGTGATACAAAATGGGTTAAGATGCCAACAAAGCCTGCATCTGAAAATGTCATCTATTAATGTCATCTGCTGTATCTTCCAGAAAACATTTCAAACATACAGCCCAATCTATTTCTCTAAGCCCCGATGGGCGGAGATGCCAAAAACAGAAGTAGCAGGAGAAATCTGCCTGACCTACTGTTGTTGTTTTGTTTGGTTTTGAAGTTTAACAGTCCATTCAACATTATTAAAGTCATTTTGAGCCAATCAGTTTACCTTATCATGTTTCCTGAGCAGGCTTACACACAAGTGGTTAACAAGTATAATACACATTCTTTCACTAGAAACTAACAACTGTTTGTCTGCTTGTGTGTGAATATGGCTAGTCAAATAACCATTCTTTCCTGGGCAGGCTTATACGGAATATCCCTTTAGTGACTTGAATTACCCTTGTCTCAAACAAATTTTCGTGGCCTTTAGGGTGTTTGGGCCATTAACATTCAACTGTACTTACCTTTTAATTGCTACAGTTTTCCCTCTACATCTTCCCTTGTACACTTTACCAAAGGAACCACTGCCTATCACATCTTGGAAGTCAATGTCAGAGATGAGAATGTGGAAATGGTGAGGTAGCTCAGATCTTAGTTGTAAGACATCTATCTTCTCTATAATAATAAATATAAGACCCATCTTGAAAAATCCTGGGATCAAGGTTATATAGAGGATCTTACATGAGTGTATAAGTATTAAAAGCCTTGCATTATATCCTTTTACTCAACTTGTTTAATAATTTCAATAATACATGAGCATGAATGCAAGATTCCATTTATCATATGACATTTAAATACATTTTATTCATCACTGTTTTACAAGAATGCCAATATTCTACCATTAGTAAATGAGTCATCGTTAAGGACACAGTACATGTAACGTTAAGGGGCGTACCTAACTAAATTGCATATTTAATCCACCAGTGGATTATTGAATTTATTACATGGCATTATTACATTCTCAGATGCAATGTCATATGATAACTAGAAAAAGTGTCCATAGGACAGGGATGCCCCCGCCAAATGCCATTCATAAATCAGGCTCTACCTGTTACAAAAACTTTAACCTGAGGTTACAGGATCACGTACGTACGTACGAACGTACGTACGTACGTACACACACACGTACAGACGGACGTACACATGTACGCACGTACGGAAAACCGAAAAACTATATGCCCCCGGCATCATATGATGCGGGGGCATAAAAAAGTTTTTTTCATGCTCAACTCAACTCAAATTATTTTAGTTCTTTCAGTAAACTAATAGTGAAACTGGGTCCATTTGTTGTTATTTTGAAATATATAGGTGATTTCATTTTTTGCAGGATACAACATCCAAAATCATGTTATTTATAAACTTAATAAGGCCCTAAACCCATTACAGCAATACATGTACAGAAATATGCCTTATGTTTGTTTGCATTTCACATCCAAAAACAACTAGAGAAAGTGACCAGTGGGTCATGTATTCCCCCGGCCAGCGCCATACTCTGATATAGCTTTCAAGCTTGTATGTAATATGAATGAAGGTGTCAAGAAGCTATAAGAATCTATAAATGTGCTTGTAAAAGCTAAACTAAACATAAAATTTCTAAATGGACCAAGGGAGTGAGGGCATCAAAGTTACTGAAGGAGTGGGGGTATCAATGTTAATGAAGCAGCAGGGTGGGTTATGCATCAATGAAATCTTTGGAATGGTATGCAACATCGATGCAAGTATGAATTGAATTTGTCTTAGAGTTTAGAACATACAGGCATCTATAAACTTTGTTATAAAACTTTAACCAAATGAAAAATTTCTAAGTCCATGACCTTGAGGTCCAGGACGCCAAGGGTGGGGGAAGGGACATACATCACAAAATGTTGGGAATGGTACATTGATGTAAGCATTAACTGAATTTGTCTAGAGTTTAGAACATAATAGGCATCTATAAACTTTGTCATAAAACTTTAACCAAATGTAAAATTTCTAAGTCTGTGACCTTCACATCAAGGTCACTGTTGGGGGTGGGACATGCATCAATGAAATCTTTAGACCTGTATGTAACTTCAGTGTAAGTATCAACTAAATCTATCAAAGGGTTCAGAAGATACAGAAACTTTCTCCTAGAAACTTTGAGGCAAAACTTTAACCAAAATGTTAAGTGATGGACGGACGGACGCACGGACGAACGGCAGGACGAAAACTATATACCCCCATAGTATACTTCGTATATCGGGGGTATAATTAAGCCACATGGATGTCAGTTTATTATCTGTTAAGTCTGGAGAAGCCTGGAACTGAAAGTATGCCTCATGCATTTTAACAACTGCCTCATGCATTTTAACAACTACACCACAGAGGATTTTGAAGTATGCCTTAAATGTTTTACTTGAATATATTATTTTAAACACAGAAAAACATGTACTTTTATGGAAAAAAAATCAACTTTGTAGTGAAGACTTTTTAAAATAACTAACCTTGTGTCATACTTCTAAGCTTCCCTATGGGAGAGGGAACAGAGACATATGACCCCTCACCCCCAGGCTGTGAGTAATCACCACAGGCTGACTCCTCTGAGGGTCTCTTATGGTGTTTTAACAACGTCACTATAGTGTCATGACCTGGAAAGACAAGTACAGTCAGGAGAATGGAACACCTTCAAGGGAGGCAATCACTTTCATTAACATCTTTGTCTTTCTTATTAAAAGAAAGAATCTTTCCTTTAAGGGGAATGGGAACACCTTCAGGGGAGACAACTCCTGCAAAAGTATTTTTGTCTCCCATGTCAATAGGGGTCAAATCTTAAAGGAAAGAATTTGCACCTGAAGAGCGAATTCTTTCCTTTAAGAGTAGACCCCTTTTCCATGGGACTATGCTTCTAGAAAAGTGAGCAGGAAGTCCCGAAAGTGGTCTCCCTTTGAAAAATGGCGGAAAAATCTGTTGGGTGTTCCCATTCCCCTCACTTTCAGAAGAGCTGAGTTCACAGGAAAGGTCATATAAGTTGTCTCCCTTGTTAAAATGGCCGAAAATCTGCTTGGTGTATCCATTCCCATTAACCCTTAAGCTGCTCTGAAAATGTCGTCTGCTTATGTCGTCCGCTGAATCTTTTTGCAAACTTTTGAAAAATATTTTTTTTTTTTTGCAAACAGGTAAATAGTGTGGACACAGATCAGACTGCTCTGGCAGATGACAAAGCAGACAACAACTGGGTTAAATGGTTACAATTTATTTAGTACAAATGTTATTACATTAACATAAAAGGGAAGAGTTGGTTTGAATTTGAACTGCTTTGACAAGTAGCAGGATATTTCTGTCAAAGACCATGAGAGGATGCAGTAAACTAAGTCTTACATGTAAGTACTATTAATAATTTTTACATGTACACAATCATTGTACATATACATGTACATTTGGAGAATCATATGTGCGACTGGAGGATCAGTGATTTATGTTTTTGTTTGGAGTTTAACAGCCCAATCAACACTAAGTTGGTCAGTTTGCCTTAGAACAATTTTCCTAGCCAAGCTAATAATGCATAAGCAGTTTACCAGTAAAGTGCAAATTCTTTCACTAGAAACTAACTACTGCCTTTAGGTATGATTTCTTTGTGTTTCTTACTTCCAGTGCTCTCTAGTGGGGGATCACCTTTGGGACTGTTCATAATTGGTCTTAAAGACCTATAGGAATTTTACTGTACCTAAATTTGGTTTAAAACGTTTTCTGGGACCAGTTGTTCAAAACTAACAATATCCTTGGTTAAAATATCGTTAAGATTTTAACCATTTAATATGGAAAATATACTATTAAATATTTTTGCAGAAAAAAAAATGTGAGAGCTTTTGCAAATCCAAAAGCATTTGCAAAAGCTGCTCATAATTTTCTCAGCAAAATACCACCTGTATCAGATATTGATCATACTTGTTAGCACAGATGACATTTTGACCACTAACAAGCTCATTAAGCTAACATAAAAATCTGAAAAATTCGGACAGGACTAGCTGTAATTCTCCTTAAATTTTAACAAATTTGTTTCACTGTCCTGCAAGGAGTCCAAAGAAGGCGCAAATGGAATGGCAAACAGTGTAGACCCTGATCAGTCTGCTCCTGAAGAAGTCTGATCTGGGTCTACATTGTTTGCGTAGGCCTACCTGTCCAATACTTAGGTTCTCTATGGTAATGATGCTTTGAACAATTTAGAAAATTCACTGGCTGCTATTACTTCAGGAGCAGTCTGGTCTGGGTTTGCTTAGGCCCACCTGGCCCAATACTTAGGATCTTTACGGTAATGATGCTTTGAACAACTTTGAAAATTTAGTGACTGCTATAACTTCACTATTACCTTGTTCATAAGCCCACATTAATGCAGTCTGTTCCTCTCTTTTCTCACTGCCACCATTCTGGTCACTAATATATGCTACAAGATTGATATCTGCTCTCTTCTCCAACAGGAACTGCACCACTCTGATATGACCATGATAGCTGGCACTGTGTAGGGCTGGAAAGGGAAATATATGACTAAAGTTGCACAATACTACACCACAACCCCAATATAACACGGTTCTTTATAACATGGGTTTGCATATAACACGGTTTCAAGATGGATCCTAAAACTGTATTGATAATATAGAAAAATGACCATAAATGGTCATGACCATAAATGGTCATTTTTCTATACAATCTATACATTTTTGTTTGGATAAAACACTGTTGTTTAACTAACACAGTTTCTGCTTTGGACTTCATTAATAGTGTTATAAAGAGGTTATGGTGTATATGGTTCTATAACATAACGTTTTTTTGGTATTTTATTTTCAAATAATTGCTATACACGAATATCTTCAAACTACAATGCAGAATGATTTTACATGGGGCATCATCATCAACGGATTTTTTATTAACGTGCAGGTACAGGGGCAACGTCCACATAAGTGGGCCCCCTTCCAAGTAGCTGGCTTGCTGCACGCACGGCAGATCTTACACCAGATCTCCAGGCTTGTCTATCATAAAGATCGATAGCAAATAAGGGATAAATTATTTCTTGTACATAACTCTTTCAACTCTAACACAAGTCAAGGTCAGATATGTGTCAGTTCTTCTTTATCCCACTTCATACAGGTAAAAACAAAAGAACCGGACACTGGCAAACAATCGCAAAATGTGGCGTCTGATTAGGACATTCACTGTCTGGAAAAATGTTGGCCATTTCTAAGTAAATATCTGAAAGTAGCTCACCCTGATGTCTCTAAATTTTGAAATGAACTCCTGCTATATTACAAGGCAGAAGACTCTATTCATTACAAAATGGGTTCAACGCACATGTACAGCAGCTCTAATGGCCCTAGCCCATATTGTATGGAATGGGAATTTAAACTGAAGGTCAAATCATTTAAGGACATCCGCTGATAATTGCTTAATAAGCAAGGTCATCCAAATAGCTATGAACTTGCAATGTCATAAAACATTATCATGCTGTCCGTGACAATGTACAAATTACCCCTTTTTTGGTACCAAATGGAATCTTTCTCCTTATATATAGCAGGAGTCCATTTCAAAATTTAGGGGTGATGGGTTGTATTTTTCTTCAAAATTTATTTGGAAAATGGCTGAACTTTTGCAAAACAATCTTGGCCCTGATCAGACACCGCATTCTGCACGTCTGATCTGGGCCTGCACTGTTTGCCAAACACCCGTTTTGGGGTTTCTGGTACAAAATGGGTTACAAACAACTTTATACAGAGAAAATACAAAGAAAATGGTAAATGTTAAAAAAATTCTCATGTAGGTGTTCATTCCATATGACATTTATGAAGCTCATCGAAGGCTGGTTGGATTGGGATTTGTAGAACTTAACCCTTTAGATGATGCAAAGAAAAACTGCATTTGAAAATGTCATATGTTAATGCCATTTGCTGCATCTTCATTTAAGCCACACCCATTTCTGTCTATCAACCAATCAAATAACTAGATGCAATTTATTGCTACAAATTCATAAACTGAATGCCAAACAGTGTAGATCATGATCAGGTGGCTTCTTCAGAAGCCACCTGATCTGGAGCTACACTGTTTGCAAATATAGGGGTTTTCGTGAATAGCAAGATAAGGGTTAATGCCATTTGCTGCATCTTCTTGCAAACATTTCAAACATACTTTTGCATGCAGGTAAACAGTGTAGATCCAAAGCAGAATGCTCTAAAAGGGTTAAAAGCTGTTTGCAAAATGTATGGTCTATATAGAAAATCAGTTATCTGTATAAACTATACATTTTGAATTGATTATAATCTCAGGTTGTGCAGTGAACACAAAGTCCAATGCATTTGCATGACTAACATGTCGTAACTGTGTTGAAAATTGTCATTTGGGGTGGTAAACCAGCAGT
This sequence comes from Lucinisca nassula, assembly GCA_963580285.1. NCBI lineage: Eukaryota > Metazoa > Mollusca > Bivalvia > Lucinida > Lucinidae > Lucinisca > Lucinisca nassula. The sequence goes on from OY757010.1 coordinate 55,826,880, forward strand.
TTTATGGTTGCAAATTCCGTTTTACGGCTTGGCTGGCATGTCACTAAAATTTCCAACCATAAAACCACCAATTTACCTCCCCTAATTTTCTCAGGATCCAAACTAAAATATAAAGATTTGATTGATGGTTTTGGATTTAATGACACGTCAACACTTGTGTGTCCTTTTGTGTCATCTCCTGGAGAAAGGGAGAATAGATAGAAAAGATAACAGAGGAGAAGAAGGAGAGGGACAGGGACAAAAGAAAAAGAATGAGAGTCTTGGAACAAAAGAAATAACAACACTTCCCTTCTACCTTTAATTGCTGCAAGGACAGCAGATCTTACCCAACTGCAAGACAACATTAGTTGGACACCCCAGTGACGCAGGATAAATGTAACCTCTGCCTCACCCAGCCACCCCCTAAAATATAAAGGGCTTGTTATGTATGTTTGTTTGTTTCAGAGTTTAATGGCCCAGTCAACAATATTTTAGGTCATTTTTGAGCTGGTCAGTTTACCTATCCACACTTTTCCTGGGCAGGCTTATACGTAAGCGGTTAACCAGTACAGTGCACATTCTTTCGCCAGAAACTGACAACTGTCCTTCTTGAATCAGCAGAAAAGAATGACCGTAGAAAAGATTTCATGATCAATCTCCACGAAAGAATGTTGCCGACCCAGGCAGGTATCGCACCCACATCCTCCTGATCACCAGTCAGATGCGCATCCAACTCAGCTACCGAGGCCGGCTTGTTATGTATGTAAAGTAGAGCTTAGTACATACATATATATATATATATAGAGTGCAAAGTTTAATTGATCATGACAAACCATAATCAATTATTTATTCATCTGTCTTATATAAGTAACCATCCAGTAAATCAAGCAATCTGCCAACCACTAAATATCACTTACCAGAATGTCCATCTTTTCCCTGATAATTTATCTTCACCACTGGCTGGTCCAACAGAAATTTGATCATTTCAAGGCTACGGCCATTGGTACATGCACTGGAAGAAACAGCACATACTAAGCAGCTAAAGAGAATATTCGACGACATAGCTTACGCCACGCATCTTATTTGATTTGTTGCTAAGGTCTGAGACAACACTAATTGACCAATAAAATGCTAATCAAGACTATTGTTGTCTGCTTTGCCATCTGCCGGTTACCTTTTAAAGTATTTTTTGCAAACAGTGTGGATCCAGATCAGACTGCTCCTAAAGGAGCAGTCTGATCTGGGCCCTGTAGGAGCAGTCTGATCTGGGCCCACTCTGTTTGCGTGTATGCAAAAATATTTTTAAAAAGTTTGCAATGAAAATCAGCAGACGACATAAGCAGACAACATTTTCAGATGTAGGTTTTCTCGGTGTCATAAGAAATGCAACACCGAAGTGTTTCGAAACCTGTTGTTGGTTTTGGCTGCTCTGGCATGTCTATAACAGACTTTACATACAGTCTGATATTTAGAGATTATCACATGGGATTTTGGTTATCGCCCAATGTATCAACCCGAGACCCCATTATCTGCCCGAAGGCTTTAGCCTGAGGGCAGATAATGGTCGAGGGTTGATACAGATATTTAGAGATTATCACATGGGATTTTGGTTATCGCCCGATGTATCAACCCGAGACCCCATTATCTGCCCGAAGGCTTTAGCCTGAGGGCAGATAATGGTCGAGGGTTGATACAGAGGGCGATAACCAAAACCCCATGTTATAATTTGTTTATCACATATTCAGATCCTATTCTTACTGTGTTTGACGTTCATAAATTGAAAAAAAAAGTGATAAAAAGCGTAATTCAAGCAAAAAAAGCGCGTAACGTCACGCCTAACTATTCGCGTTAAGTCATGTAATTGGCAACGTCACAATAACGTCATGAGTGGGCTGATAACCGCTGTCCGTTCAAAATACACTGTTTCTGGTTATCAGACCTGGCGGGCTGATAACCGGAAATGGAAACAAGTATTATCACACATGCAAAACATGGGTTATCATGTTAAATATAGTACTGAATATGTGATAAAGATCTTTACCAGCTGCCTATATGACCTGTTTCTGGTCTCCCTTTTTATTGATAAAATACCTTGTCATCAAATAATTCTTGTTTTACATTCAACTATCATTTTGCACAATGTTGACGGATGTTAAAGAAGGTAAATGTCTATGTAAAGAAACTTACTGGCATACTGGATAAAACAGGGAAAACAAGAGCTGTCATCAGACAGCATAGTTTGCCTTGAAAGGTGACCTTGAGGTCATAGGAATAGGTGGTAGTATTATCAAATAAACCATTAAACCTCTGTCTATCATCAGATCAAATATAAACCAAATACATCTTTGGTTTGGAAAATATGAGCTCTTAAAATTAAAACTTAAAACATAAAATTTTGTAAGTTTTAGACCTTGACCTTGAGGTCATAGGCATGGGCAGGGTATTGCTGAACAAAACATGTGACCTATATCTATCACAATATGAAGTATTAACCAAATCCATCATATGGTTTGGAAAATATGAGCTCTTATAACATCTTTAACATTAGAAATTCTAAAGTCCTTTATCTTGAAGTCATGGGCATGGGCGGGGGAAACCCCGAGGTCATGAGCATGGGTGGTGTCATTGCTGAATCAAATGTTTGACTATATCTATCATCAATCCAAATATGAAGCAAATCCATCATATGGTTTGGAAAACCTGTAATGTTTAAAAACTTTAACATTAAAAGTTTTGGGTCCATGACCTTGCCATTGAGGTCATGAGCATGGGTAAGGGTATTGCTGAATAAAAGATTGAACCTATATCAATCATCATACCAGATATGAATCAAATCCATTGTATGGTTTGGAAATGAAGATTAAATATCAGAAAGGCCTCTGTGTCACTAAATTTGGTATAGTTACGCCTTATTTGGAAAGCTTAAGAAGATGGAGATAATTACAAGACTATAACATTAAAAAGAATTTTTAAGTCTGTCACCTTGACTTTGAGGTCATGGGAAAGGGTATTTCTGAATAAAACTCTTGACCAACATCTATGATATATGCTAAATAAGAACCAAATCCATCACATGGTTTGGAAGATATGACCTGTTAAAAAACTTAAACATAAATGTGGACGCCAATGCCAATTTCAATGCCAACACTGCCATTTCAAAACAATGCTGGTTGGTTTAAAATACAATGGAACTTTGATGGCTCGAACACCGACGGCTCGGTTACCATGAATGAGTTGAACCCCTTCTCGAGTCCGCAGGGAATTCCTCCACATAAGAAAGAGGGATAATTTAGGAGCTTTTCTTCTTTCATCTTGCAAATGTATGCTGTTTGTACTCATTAGAGACGCCTCGAAGAGGTGACTCTAATGAGTACACACAACATACATTTATAATATAGAACTACGAAAAGATATCCAAGAATTATCTCCATTATGCCTCCTGGTAGAACACAAATAGTAACCCTCCATGGCTCGAACTACCGCTCTCTTGAACAAATGTTCATGGTCCCAAAGGGGTTCAAGCTATCGAAGTTCGGCTGTACAATTATTTGGTATTTTCTTCCATACCTATGCAGAGGTGTTTCACTAAAGATATTCTCCCTGTTGAGACTCTGAGGACCTGCTTTTGAGACTAGCTGTTTCACAACCTCAGTCTTCCCACTGTAACAGGCTCTAGAAAATAGACAGACAGGAATACATTATGCCAAGGTTTGGTTGCAATATTCTGCATTTCATCTTTTTCTCATTTCACTTGAAAAATTAACCAATTTTATACAGGGAGCCCCAACATGGGACAAACAGTCAAAGGTGGAGAATCAGGGGCCAGTTGTTCAAAGCATTGTTAGCTTAACGAGCTCATTAATTGTCAAACTCTTAACCTTTCTAGCAGATATATCCAATATAGTGTTATTTTTGCTGAAAAATGAGAGTAGCTTTTGCATATGCAAAAGCTACTCACATTTTTCAGCAAAAATTGTAGTATATTTGCCATATTAAATGATCAAAGTTTAAACAATATGTTAACTAACAATATCGTTAGTTTTGAACAACTGGACCCAAATGTTACATATTCTTATTTTTAAAGAGATATGTCTTTTCATAAAAATAAAATCCTTTAAACTTGACATTTTGTTCATCTAGGTTTTAACCTTATACAATTTCCTGTTGATGGGAATCTTTAATTCATTATTTTCTAACCTTTTCTTCATCCACACCTTTCTCCATTCACTTTTTACTTCAGTGTGATACAACCTATTCACCATATTTGCATTATTTGCTGGCTCCCAGCTTGCACATTGTCAATATTGGAAAAACAGGTAACCAGACCCCCTGACCTTGAAAGGTCAGGGGGGTCTAGTTACCTGTTTTTACAACACTGCTAAAATTCAGACTAGGAACCAGCAGATAATGCAAATAAGGTGAATAAAATACTAATCAATTAATCAATCCATATAAAATGAGTTAAGAATGTGGGTTTTAGAGTTTTACATCCCACCAACAACAAAAGTCATTTGGACACGGGACCTCCGTTTAAAGACTCATCCGAAAATCTACAGAAGCATGGAATCGAACCCATGACCCCTGGTTTATGAGTCATGTAGCTTAACCACTGCACCATGGAAGCTTCAAAAATGAGATAAGAAACTAATGATCATCATCTACATTTATGCATACGATGCCCTATCAACATTTTTAACCTCATTTTAGCCAGAAATCTGGAGATAAAAATCATAATTTAACGACTTATGTACATGTAAAAGCTTGAAAATCCATTCAGGGGGTAAATACCCCCGTCGCCCAAGTTTCTGAGTTAGCCAAGAGCATATAACACTTCCAATAACTGTTCAATCACAGTTTTCTGATCTTCATGGGCATGCTCAAATTATATAATATTATACAAGTTTAAACTATGAGTTTGAAAACTTCATGAGAATTGCAGAGACACCAGCAGTACAAGAAATGTGATAGAAATACATGTGAATGTATGTTTGATTGTTTGTATGTTGAGATGCAAAAATAGGCAGGGGTAAAATTATAAACCCTCTCCCACTTTGTGCCACTTTGTGCCAGGGGTATAAAAAATGTCCTTCTGAAACAACTGTAAAAATCCTAAAAAGTCAGACACCTTGAGGACTTGATGTACAGTAAATTCTTATATTAAGACCACCTTTGGGACTGTTCAAAAGTGGTCTTTAAGACCACTTTTGAACAGTACCAAAGGTGATCTCTGACCAGGGACACCATAAGCAGAAAAGCCAAAGAAAGAATAACTGCAACCCACTAAATAAGCTTTTTATAACAGAATTAGTCTTAATTTTAAGTGGTCTTAATAGTGGAATTTTACTGTAATTCTCCTAAAATGTTAGCAAATTTGTTTCGCGATCCAGCAAGGAGTCCAAAAAGTTGAGACAGAATAGCACACAGTGTAGACCCTGATCAGACTGCTCCTTCAGTGAAGGAGCAGTCTGATCTGGGGCTGCACTGTTTGCTTAGGCCTGTCTGTCCAAGGACTAAGGGTCATTACGGTATTTGTATATAATATTTCAACTTACAGATGTAGCGGTGTGTCCCCATAAATATTAGCCACATGTGGGTCAGCTCCCTGTTCTAAGAGATAGTGTAGAACAACCAGGTGGCCGGACTTACAACAGAAATGGATGGGTCTGTGTTCTTCATCATCTTGGACATTCACTGAAAAGAGGAAAATATTGTAATGAAGTAATTAATCTAGATATCTAGACAATGTTACATGCTACGGTCGTAGCTCTGGAAAAAGGAGGATTTGGGGAATTTTCTTCATTGTTTGTCAGAAATTATTTTTATGGGTACTTGTTAGAATCGCCCCTTTGAGATAGTTCTAACGAGTACCCACAACATATGGTTTAAAGAAGAAATATGAAAAAAATATCCTCAAAAAACCTTATTACGCCGCCTTTTCTTTCTTTTTTGAGGGGTTTGGGTTTTACAGTGAACACTTCCAAGATTATTCCACTTATTTCAAGTTGATCGTTGATCAGAGATGGGCAAAAACAGGAGTACCCAGAGAAAAACCCATCTGACCTTCCATTTGCAGAGCTTGGTGTCTCACGTGACCCGAGCGAGGCTCAGATCACAGTGATGATTCAGAGTAAGAACTCTTATCCACTAGGCCAAGGAGGCCCACTGTATGTTCATACTATAATCATACATAACACTGTATTCACAGTAATTAAAACTGGATTTGTTTTCTGAGAAAACAGATGTGTCCCACTACATATCCCTTTCAAAACAAGCTTAATTTGACAGCACCGCTTTGATCTTTAAAATAAGGCCAATGTCTCGAAAACCTAATCAGTTCTTCATCCCGAACAAATTTTATATCCATGCAAATTTGATTAAAATCGACCCAGTAATTCATGAGATATTCTGCACACAACCTATATTTGGCCTAAATCTGACCTATTTAGCATGGCTTTGATCTTGAAAATAAGGTCAAGGTCACCAAAATCTAATCAGTTCGTCATCCTGTGTCAATGTTATATCCATGCAAATTTGATTAAAATCCACCTGGTAGTTCATGAGATACATTGCACACAACCTAAATTTGGCCTAAATTGGACCTATTTAGCACGGTTGTGACCTTGAAAATAAGTTCAAGGTCACCAAAACCTAATCAGTTCTTCAAATACCCATGCAAATTTCATTTAATTCACCCAGTAGTTCATGAGATATACTGCACACAACCTAAATTTGGCCTAAATTTTACCTATTTGGCATGGCTGTGACCTGGAAAATAAGGTTTCAGTCCTTCAACCTGAACAAATCTTATATCCATGCAAAGATTAAAATCGACCCAGTAATTCATGAGATATACTGCACACAACCTACATTTGGCCTAAATTTGACCTATTTAGCATGGCTTTAATCTTGAAAATAAAGTCAAAGTCACCAAAACCAAATCAGTTCTTCATCCTGTCCCGATGTTATATCCAAGCAAATTTGATTAAAATCCACCCAGCAGTTCATGAGATATCTTGCACACAAAGTGTCGCACCGGCGCATACGTTGACGCCGATGGAATCCATACCAAAAACAATATATCCCCCACTCCCCTTCATTGGTGGGACATAATAAGGGTACAGGGCACTTAAACATTTCATTCCAATCATAAAACAAGCCCTACAAACTCTCATCTGGGTCAACATTGATTGTTGAGATAGTTCTAACGAGTACCCACAACATATGGTTTAAAGAGCAATTACAAAGAAATTTTAAAAATTCTTCGTATGAAGCAAGGTGAAAGCAGACAGAAGGAGGGTCATTTTATTGAAAACCGCATGAAAAAATTCCCATTCGTTCCAAAGTTATGCGCATTTATATTTGATACACACCTATTTTCCTCTAAGAGTAGCCTCCCCTGAATTTTCTTTGATTTTAACCCACAATGTAATATTCTGTGATGTCATAGTGGCTTTAAACTTTTTTAAAATAATTTTAAACTACCATATTTTCCATTTTGCAGTTGCCTTATACAGTTTTCTCATGTCCTTTGATTACTGTGTATCTTGTTCATAATTTAGAATAGAAATGAGAAATTTGATTTTGAAATTCAAGCTTAAATTTACAATTAAAGTATCTTTTAAAAATGTTTAAAACTACCATTTAATTCAAAATACCATTGCAACTAGCTAATGTAAGTGTTTTCACATGCCTTTTGAACAGATCTGTAAGTTGTGTATGTTACATCATCCTCTTACAAAACCAGGAACTTGAATTTAAATTATTTTAAAAAATATTTAAAATTTGAATTTAAGGTTTGCAATTGAAAATATGAGAAAACTGGTTTAGCATATCAGTTGAAATCAGTTTAATTAATTCAAATAGATGATTATACAGTTCCTAAGGGCTATAAAACACAAGTTATTTCATATTTAAAAAGTTAAAAAAAATTAATGTGCATCTATGACATCATAGAATACCTCATGAATATTAATGAGGCAGTCTGAAGCTGCTCTGTTTCCATGAAATATTTCACACTTCAAATTGTAATATCTTGGAAACTAATAAAGATAATTTGATGCGGTTTTCGCCCTTGGATTTCTTTAATCAATGTCTATGTAAATTCAATGGATTTCTATACCTTTGTATATGACCTTTAAAGAAGAAATATGAAAAAAATATCTTCAAAAAACATTTTTCAAGCATTTTTTTTTTTAAATCATGTGCTACAATGTCTCAGCAATGAGAGTGATAAACCCTTGTTCTGCAGAATTCATTTTGCCACACCCATTTCTGACTATCAACCAATTGAATTACTTAATGTAATTTATGCCAATAAATATACCAACTGAATGACAAACAGTGAAGATCCAGATCAGATGGATTCTGCAGAAGCCCAAAGCCATCCAATCTGGATTTACAGTTTGCAAAGGGAGAGAATATCCTGGCTCAGCAGGACAAAGGTTAAGGTACAAATTGCTTTAATCAGAAATGCATTGAGTAGAACTTCGATGGCTTGAGAACCGATAGCTCTTATTTCAGAAGAACTTCGATGGCTCGAACACTGATGGCTCGTTTACCATGGCTGAGTCCAACCCGTTCTTGAGTCCCTAGGGAATTTCTGTTTATAAGAAATAGGGAGGGTAAAATTTTGGATATTATCGACTTTTATCTTGCAAATGTGTGCTGTCTGTACTCATTAGAATCGCCTCGATGAGGCAATTCTAATGAGTACACACACAGCATACATTTTTCATTATAGAACACCGAAAAAGATGTCCTAAAGTATGTCGTTATGCCTCCTGGCAGTAACCCTCAGTGGCTAGAACTACCCCTGTCTCGAACAGATTTTCATGGTCCCAAAGGTGTTCGAGCCATTGAAGTTCGACTGTATATACCATGGCTGAGTCAAACCTGTTATTGAATCCCTAGGGAATACCTCTTCAAATAGTGCAGGATAATTAAGGAGATTTCGACTATTATCTTGACAATGATGAGGCGATTTTAATGAGTACACACAGCATATATTTTTATCATAGAACATCGAAAAGATGTCCCCGTTATTCCTCCTGCCAGTAACCGCTCAGTGGCACTAACTACACCTGTCTCAAACAGATTTTCATAGACCGAAAAGTGTTCGAGCCATTGAAATTTGACTGTATATGTAAACAAGGCATCGCATGCGATACAAATCCCCTCGCACTAGACAACTTCGTGTGTGGAAAACAATGAAATGGCAAAAGTCCAACTTGCTTGAGATATTATCATATGCAACATTTGTGTAAACTTTGTTTAAAAATCCATCAATAAATGTACATTCTAGAGTGATGACAATGTTTCTCTAAAAATAGCCATAGTGACCTTGACTTGAGGCCATGACCACGAAAATAGATCTTGCTCAAGATATTTTCATAAGCATCTTTTGTGTGAAGTTATATAAAAATCTGTTAATAAATGTAGGCGGTAGAGTGATGACAAAGTTTTTCTAAAAATAGCCACAGTGACCTTGACCTTGAGGTCATGACCTTGAAAGTCAAAGCAACTCGAGATATTATCATAAGAAACATTTGTGTGAAGTTCTGTTAAAATCCATCAATAAATGTAGGCGCTAGAGCGATGAAAAAGTTTTTCTAAAAATAGCCACAGTGACCTTGACCTTGAAAGTGGAAATAGCTCGAGATATTGTCATAAGGAACATTTGTGTGAAGTTATATTGAAATTGGTAAAAAATGTAAGCCCTAGAGCAATGACAAAGTTTTTCTAAAAATAGCCACAGTGACCTTGACCTTGAAAGTCAAACTCGCTCGAGGTATTGTCATAAGGAACATTTGTGTGAAGTTATATTGAAATCGGTGAAGAAATGTAAGCGCTAGAGCCATGACAAAGTTTTTCTACAAATAGCCACAGTGACCTTGACCTTGACAGTGGAACTCGCTAGAGATATTGTTATAAGGAACATTTTTTGTGAAGTAATATTGAAATTGGTGAAAAAATGTAAGCACTAGAGCAATGACAAAGTTTTTCTAAAAATAGCCACAGTGACCTTGACCTTGAGGCCTTGACCTTGAAAGTCGAACACGCTCAAGATATTTTCATAAGGAACATTTGTGTGAAGTTATATTGAAATTGGTAAAGAAATGTAGGCGCTAAGGCAATGACAAAATTTTTCTAAAAATAGCCACAGTGACCTTGACCTTGAGGTCATGACCTTGAAAGTCGAACTCGCTCGAGATATTGTCATAAGGAACATTTGTGTGAAGTTATATTGAAATCAGTGAAGAAATATAGGCGCTAGAGCGATGACAAAGTTTTTCTAAAAATAGCCACAGTGACCTTGACCTTGAGGCCATGACCTTGAAAGTCGAACTCGCTCGAGATATTTTTATAAGGAACATTTGTGTGAAGTTATATTGAAATTGGTGAAGAAATGTAGGCGCTAGAGCGATGACAAAGTTTTTCTAAAAATAGCCACAGTGACCTTGACCTTGAGGTCATGACCTTGAAAGTCGAACTCGCTCGAGATATTGTCATAAGGAACATTTGTGTGAAGTTATATTGAAATCAGTGAAGAAATGTAGGCGCTAGAGCGATGACAAAGTTTTTCTAAAAATAGCCACTGTGACCTTGACCTTGAGGCCATGACCTTGAAAGTCGAACTCGCTCGAGATATTTTTATAAGGAACATTTGTGTGAAGTTATATTGAAATTGGTGAAGAAATGTAGGCGCTAGAGCGATGACAAAGTTTTTCTAAAAATAGCCACAGTGACCTTGACCTTGAGGTCATGACCTTGAAAGTCGAACTCGCTCGAGAAATTTTTATAAGGATCATTTGTGTGAAGTTATATTGAAATTGATAAAGAAATGTAGGCGCTAGAGCGATGACAAAGTTTTTCTAAAAATAGCCACAGTGACCTTGACCTTGAGGTCATGACCTTGAAAGTCGAACTCGCTCGAGATATTTTTATGAGGATCATTTGTGTGAAGTTATACTGAAATTGGTGTTTATCTGTTTGTGTGAAGTTATATTAAAATCGGTCAAGAAATGTAGGCGCTAGAGCGATGACAAAAGTACGTACATACGTACGTATGTACATACGTACGTACATATATACGTACGTATGTGTACGTACGTACGGGACAAATGTTATATCCCCCTCACAACTATGTTGTGCGAGGGGATAATAAAGAACATGTAGCACTGTGTCACTGTAACTGTGTGACCTTCAAATGACTTTTAGAACAAGCTTCTTTCATTTGGAATTTATGTTTTTTCCATACATGTACACCAAGCTTACCTTTTATCAGATGTGGACAAAACCAGACTACCTCGAGAAAAACACTTTATTTTCGACTTTTCATAGTGATCTAGATAAATGCAGTAAAACTGAAGGTTTTTAAATGTTAAGGGTCCATAGCAACAGATAAGGTAAGTATTTTGTGATAACTGAAGGATAGTTTTTGTCAATTCTCCATAAAAACCTATGTTGTGGGTATTCATTAGACGGTTCTAATAAATACCCACAACATAGGTTTTTATGGAGAAATAAGGAAAACTATCCTTCAATTATCACAAAATACCTACCATATCTATTGCTATGTAACCACTTGGCCAAGAGGCCTGACTTGGCACATCATTACAGCTCCAGATAAGGAGTACTGAAGATAATTCTGGGATGCTTTCTCTTATTGTTTAGGGTACTTGTTAGAACAGCCTTGTTCAGGCAATTGTAACAAGTACTGGCAGCATATTTTTCTAATTAGAAATAAGGAACACTGTCTCTTACCGTAATGATTCTAAGTTTTGGGAAACAGTTAAGACCCAGATCAGACTGCTCCTGAAGGAACAGTGCAGACCCAGACCAGAGCAGTCTGATCTGGGTCTGCACTATTTGCAATTTCATCTGTACCTTCTGGACTCCTTGCTGGACCGTGTAACAAATGTAAAAAACTTAGGATAATTACGGAAAGTCCATAAGGTGCCCAAATTATTTGGATTTTTACAGTACCGTAATGATCCTAAGAATTGGGACAGACAGGCTTATGCAAACAGTGCAGACCCAGAGGAGCAGTCTGATCAGGGTCTACACTGTTTGCCATTTCATCTGCACTTCTTGCATTGGTAGGTTGTGAAACAAACTTATTTGAATTTTAGGAGAATTACAGCAAGTCCTCAAGGTGTCCGAATTTTTAGGATTTTTACTGTAGTCATCCTTCTCCCTTGTCTGGAACAATGGCACATGCTACATAGACAAACAGCTGTCTATAAAGACAGAAGCACTAACCATCAGCTTTTTGTCTCCTGTTTCCTTCCATAAGTAACTGTGTGACCTTGAGGTGACCTTTGGCACAGGCCAGATGTAGAGGTCTGTCACCAACACTACCACTTATGTTGACATCAGCACCATTAGACATTAAAACATCAACAACCTGGAAATGCGAACAAATACTGTTACCATATTTATATGGACAAATTGGTTCATATGTTATATCAAGCTATTTTTTTCTCTGAAAAATATAAAAACAAATTTCCTTGACACTGTCATCTGCTAGACCTGAATCGTGTGTTAAACCTTATCCTGCAGAATAAATTAATTTAGCAAAACCCATAGCTGAATATCATCCAGTCAATATACTTGATATAATGTATTCATTCAATTCACAAACTGAATGACAAACAGTGTAGATCCTGATCAGATGAGCCATCTGGTCTGGGTCTACACTGTTTGCAAAGGTAGGGATTGTCGTTTTCAGAGGGATAAGGGTTAAGGTTTTTTTTCTCTTTTATTTCAGTTTTACGGACCTTTCAAAATTATTCCCCCCCCTTTTTTCGGGGGTTTCGGTTCTACGGACCTTTCAAGATTGTCTCACTTAATTTGAGCCAACATTAATCAGGTGGGCGAAAACTGGAGTATCCATAGAAAAACCACCTGACCCTCCTATTGCAGAACTCGGCGTCTTACATGTGACCTGAGCTCAAATTATATCAAGCCAATTGTTAATCACGTGAAAACTGAAGTACCTGTAGAATAAAAGCATGGCTAACACTGCATGATACCTCACCACTGCAGGCCAAAAGCATTCATTTTTCAGGTGTTTATAGAGCAGACAACTTAAGAGATAGGACACCTATTATCCAAAAGCCTTGATAAATCTGTGACTATAATTTTTTATCTCTGGTACAGAAACTACAGGCAAAATGATTATAGTGGTGGTCCTTGGCCACAATATGCTTCCTTTAGTGGTCTATGTATCTGTGGAGTTTCATCCATATAGTCTCTATTTTGTAAAGGAATACGCCAAAAGCCATTTAATGGGAATTGTTAATGGCTTTCACTCTGTCAAATGTGAACAGATTTTGCCCATTAACAATCCCAAACCACTCCTTCCCAATACCAATGTATATGCAAAATCTGAAGAAAATCTGTGAACAACTACTCCAGTTATCAATAAAACATCTTATTAGGACTTGACAAGGGCCATAACTCTGTCAAAAGTTAACGGATTTTGCCCATTAACAATCCCAAACCTCACATCCTCAACATAAATGTGTATACAAAATTTGGAAAAAAAAAATCCGTGAAAAAATAATTTATTGATCAGGAATGGTGCGGACAGGCATGGACGTCGGAAGGTATACCATCATGCCCCACCACTATCGTGTGGTTGGGTATAAAAATCTGCTGACCTTCCCTTGCAGAACATGGCATCTCGTGTGTGAACCGAGCAAGGCCCGAAACAACAGCAGTGAAAGATCTGTTTACAAGTCAGCGTTCTTGATCACTAGGCCAAAGAGGTTCATGCTTTAAGGGTTAAATTTCACAGGTTACGAACAGGATAATATGCTATTTAAAAACCTATATCAAATGGCCAATGGATCAATCTATCACTCTGGGTTTCAAAAAGCATATGGGCCCCAGATAGTGTTCATACGTTTTTTGAAAACCTAGATAGTGCTAGGGTAGGTCCCTTGCTTTCAACTGTTGCAATCACAGTTTGATTCATCATGTGGCAGGGAGGTGGCACTTGTCCAAGGTCAGTGGTTTTCTATGGGTGCCCCAGTTTTCCTCAATAAGCCTTCATTCATACCTTTGAGGGTGTTTTAGAAGCAAGTATCAACATATGCAACATGTATTTCAAAGACTACCAACCTTATCATGGCCAAAGTTGCAAGCGATATGTAGTGGTGAGAATTTGACAGCATCTCCAGCATTCACATCAGCACCATTTTCTAACAGACTTGTAGTAATCTGAAATAGTAATCAATGTGAGACTGAAATACAGCAAAATTCCTATATTAAGACCACCTTTAGGACTGTTCAAAAGTGGTCTTTAAGACCACTTTTGAACAATCCAAAAGGTGGTCTCCCACTAGAGCACACTGTGCGTAGAAGCGCAATGACAATGTACCTGGAACCTTCTAAATATGCTTTCAAACGCATAATCTGTCTCAGTTTCATGTGGTCTTAATGGCGGAATTTTACTGTACATTTATCATTGTATGAAACAACTAGAGCTGTCAGATAATAATAATAATACTAATAACAATAATAATCGACCTTATTTATAGAGGGTAACACATTTAGTACTAGTACTAATCTTCCATGCGGCCCTCTTTCCCTGGGTAGGAACCAGTACTAAGCAATGTGGATAAAGTTTCTTGCTCAAGGAAACAACATGTGGCGCTTGCGAGGATTGAACCGGGTACCTCTCGATCGCAAATCTGATGCTTTACCACTGCACCACAGCGCTCCACTTTACCTGACTTTACCTCTGCTATAGCACCTTTTCATGAACAGAAGCCATGATTGTAAAGGATGTTCAGGGTCTATCATGTTAACAAACAGGACCTCATTATGACAGGGTTCATTATAACATGGTTTGGATATAACACAGTTCCAAGATGGATCCCAAAAATGTGTAGATTATATTGAAAAAAATTATACTCTATTTACCCTATTAAAAAAATTCTGACACCTAAACTCCTAACCAAACTTATTTAAAAACTTGAACAAGAACAATTTACTACCTGGGGCCAGTTGTTCAAAATCTTGTTTGCTTAATGAGCTCGTTAATTGTTCCAGTAAGTACAATATCAAGTACAGTGGTATTTTTGCTGAAAAAATGTTACAATATTTGCCATATGAAATGATCAGAGTTTTAACGATATATTAACTAACGACATTGTTAGTTCTGAACAACTGGCCCCTGGTGTTGTGTCTAAAAATATCTGTATGACTGGTAAGCAGTGCAGACCCTGATAAAACACCATTTTCTGCTGCATCTCATCTGGTCTACACTGTCTGCTCAAGCCTGTCTGTCCAAACATACAGTATATATGGTAGTTCTTGAGAAATCTTTTGATGAAAAATTTAACATTGCAGAGAGAAAAAAAAATAGCCATCGGAAGAGATGGCAAATCCCCCGACCAAAAGCCAACATGGCCTTCAGAAGATTGCTCACCAATAGAAAGTGCACCAGAATTAAACCAGCAATATATCACAAAAGTATTGCAGTTATGGCCATCACAAGATTATACTGTCAGGGGAGATGACTAAAAAACCAGGGCACTCAGAAATGTGTTTTTTGCGCATGAAATGCCTGCTTCAGCTCATGTATTTCTGTACAAAGTACCATCAATATGTCTCAAAAGGTATTGGAGATATGGTGATCACAAGCTGGTGCTGCTGTTATCTTGGAAGGGTAGATAACTCAAATACCACTGCCCCAACAGTTGTGGTTCTTGCACATGACATTCCTTCTATACCTTGTATACAATTGTGCCGAGTTCCTTCAATATATCTCAAAGGGTGTTGGAGTTATGGCCATCACAAGGTTATATTGCCAGTGGAGATAACTAAAAAACCAGAGCACCCAGAATTGTAATTCTTGAGCATGGCACACCTGCTTAACCTCATGTACATATGCATCAAGTACCACCAATATGTCTCAAAGGGTATTTGAGGTACGATGATCACAAGGTTGTCATACTGTTATATTGGAAGGGGAGATAACTCAAATATCATAGCACCCAGAGTTGTGGTTCTTAGGCATGAAGCGTTGTCTCAACGTTGTATACAATTGTGCCAAGTACACCCGGACCTCGTTATAGCACGATTCGTTACAGCACGAATTCGGATATAACACGGTTTTGGTTTGGACCCCAAATTGTCCCCAACCAACATTTATAAATATTATCCATGGATTGTATCAGGTTTTAAGCACAACTTTATTATCCTCTCACTTTTAACTGCGGTAATACGGTAGCTAACACGGTAGCTAACACGGTTTATAACGCTACTTTTTGATATGTATTGTAGGCCTCCCGCAGAGTTGAATATACAGTATATAAACTTGTTTAGCTTGACACGCATGATAAACATGAACTGCCATCGGCACAATCAAAAGTGTTGGCTTAGTGAGATAAAGAGATTAAAGAATTCAGTTACGCAACCGGAAAAAAATATTTATCACGCTCTGTTAAGGATCACTGCTCAGACGATGTGATCGGTCAACTGCAATAAAACTCATTTTCTAGAGCCGCATGTAAAAGAAAGTCAAATTTATTCCAGCTTAAAAGCAAATGATTAAACATATTCAAGATCGATTTTCGCGGTAAAAAAATCATCCAAAGACATGTGTGTCATTAAAAATCGTTTCAAATGGCTAAAATATTAAGGGTAAGGCATTTCAAGGGAAGTAATTCAAATTTCTTGTAAGGGTTGATCATTGTCCTGTTCCGAACCCTAACCCGGTAATTTCACCATTGAAATGTATTAACGGTACTGTAGTTCGGTACGGTTCCGGACGCTCAGTTACAACAAAGTTAGCCGGGAACCAGCTATCAAAATGGCGTCATACTCGCTGTCAGATCGGACGATTTCTGGATATAAAACATGGTTTATCAGCTGGTTATGATTAAAAAGACTTGTTTGACTTGATGGGCCATGGTATTTACTGCCATTGATTAGTTCTAAACACATTTTAGTCGGGAAATACGGTCATTTACCGGACCGCATTTCATCATGTTTGGGAAAGTATTGATCACCATTGTGTCAATGGTTGATCTGTGGCAAATACGGTCGGCGTTTATAACACGATTCGGTTAACTAACACGGTCCGTTGGTTGGACCCGGAGTTCTGTGTTATAACGAGGTTGAGGTGTACCATCAATATATCTCAAAGGGTATTGGAGTTATGGCCATCACAAGGTCATATTGTCAGGGGAGATAATTAAAAAACTAGGGCACCCAGAGTTGTGTTTCTTGCACGTGACACACCTGCTTAACCTCACGTACAACTGTACCAAGTATCATCAATATATCTCAAAGAGTGTTGGAGATGTGGCCATCACAAGGTAGTGATTCTATATTATTGGAAGGGGAGATAACTAAAAAACCATGGCACCCAGAGTTGTGGTTCTTGTGCATGACACACCGTCTCAGCCTTGTGAACAACTGTGCCAGGTATCATCAATATATCTTAAAGGGTATTGGATTTATGGCCATCACAAGGTTGTCACTCTATTTTATTGGAAGGGGAGATAACTAAAAACGTATGACATCCAGAGTTCTGGTTCTTGCGCATGACACGCCGTCTCAGCCTTGTGAACAATTGTGTCACGAACCATCAATGAATCTCAAAGGTTATAGGAGTTATGGCCATCACAAGGTTGTCACCCTATTTTATTGGAAGGGGAGATAACTCCAAAACCATGGCAACCAGAGTTGTGGTTCTTGTGCATGACACGCCGTCTCAGCCTTGTGAACAACTGTGCCAGGTACCATCAATATATCTCAAAGGGTACTGGAGTTACGGCCATCACAAAGTAGTCATTCTATTTTATTAAAAGGGGAGATAACTAAAAAAGTATGGCATCCAGAGTTCTGGTTCTTGCACATGACACGCCGTCTCGGCCTTGTGAACAATTGTGCCAAGAACCATCAATGAATCTCAAAGGGTATAGGAGTTATGGCCATCACAAGGTTGCGTCTACGGACGGACGGACGGACGGACGGACGTTCTGACGGACGGACGCACTGACGGACGCCAGGCTGATCGCTATATCCCCCGAACCTATTCGGTCGAGGGGATAATAATAGAATGACAGAAGAACAAAAATAAGCCAAGAAAGCCAACTGTCCCTTACACAATAGAGCTCACCATCATTTTTTTATTCTGCCAAGTTTGAGGCTTCTGGCTTTTATTGGTCTTGAGAAATCTGTGACAAGACAATTAGCATAGGCCAATATGGAGAGAAAGAATAATTGATGAACAAATCTGTCAACAATAGCTCATCATCATTGTATACTATATCAACTTTCAGGCTTCTATGATAGTTCTTGAGAAATCTGAAAATTTAACATTGGTCTGTATGGAGCGTATAGTTGCCTATATGGAGTGAATAGACTCAATACATCTCAAATAATTTTGGGGGATTTTTCTTATCATCAGCTTATCAAGCGATTTTGGTGCTTTTCGCCTATGCGAGCAGCGAAGGTTCAGCCGAGCCTGCGCATCCGCACAGTCTCGCCAGAACCATAGCTGCTTGCTCATACAAGCAGTGAATCAAGAGGAACCTTCAGACAGAAAGCCATATCCCTGGCCCCTCTGAATGGCTGGGCATGCACAGTTGAAATTTGTCATTACGGAATGCTATAAGACACAAATTTGCTTGGCGGGGCTCATATAGAGGAAAGTAAAGTTTATGGGGGGTATTCATTATTTTCCTTATTTTCACTCAAAACATAGATAGTGGGTACTTGTTAGAACTGCTTCTAACGAGTACCAACAAACATTTTCATATGAAAAATGGAGCCTGCCTTGGCAGCTCTGTCAGATGCGCGTCTGACTGGTGATCAGGAGGATATAGGTTCGATACCTGCTGGGGTCGGCAACATTCTTTCGTGGAGATTGATCATGAAATCTTTTCTATGGTCATTCTCTCTCTTCCACTGATTCAAGAAGGGCAGTTGTCAGTTTCTGGCGAAAGAATGTGCACTGTACTGGTTAACTGCTTACGTATAAGCCTGCCTAGGAAAAGTGTGGATAGGTAAACTGACCTGCTCAAAAATGACCTAAAATAGTGTTGACTGGGCTGTTAAACTCTAATACAAACAAATAAACGAAAAATGGAAGTTCTAGAGATGAGGAAGATACCATGTTAGCAGCCGGGTACGTCTCTGCAATGTTTATCTTGAAAATGTGTGTTGTCCCTACTCACTAGAAAAGCCTCAATAAGGTGATTCTGATGAGTACACACATCATACCTGTACTTTACAGAATTGCTAAAACTTTTCATTAATCAGGGGCCACTTGTTCAAAGCATTGTTAGCTTAACTAGTTCGTTAGTGGTCATATTGTTAATTCGTCTAGCAAGTACAATATCTTAAATTTTGGTATTTTTGCTGAAAAAATGTGAGCAGCTTTTGCGTCCTCAAAAGCTGCTCGCATTTTTTCAGCAAAAATTTCAGCATACAGTCCAACCTGTATTAAGCAACCACCTTATGGACGATCAAAATGTGCTTGCTTAAGACAGGTGCTTGCTTAATACAGGCGAATTTTAATACATTTTCGTTTTGGGGGAACTGAAGGCATGCTTGCTTAACATAGGTTGCTTGCTTAATAGAAGTGGCCTCTATGACAGGTTTTACTGCAATTGCCATATTTAATGATCAAAGTTTTAACGATACGTTAACTAACGACGTCGTTAGTTTTGAACAACTGTTCCCTAATATTTTCTTCTGCTTTTACCTCATTATGTCCACACATAGCAGCTATGTGTAGAGCTGTAAGACCACTGTTCCCAGGCTGGTTGACATCTACACTACCCTCTAACAGAGCCTGAACACAGTCTAGATCTCCCTGGAAATACAAACAGACTAATTACAGAAAATACTCAGAAAATTATGGCCCGTTCAGTGATCTTGAAATATGAACAAAATGAGTACCTGGTGATGCATGAAAACTATATGCTAGCTGAAACTGTATCACACACTTAACTCCGGATAAGAATAAAATATGGTAATTTTGCAATATTTATCCCCACGTTTTTCAACGAAAAAGTGGGGATATTGTTATCGCCTCCGTCCGTCCGTCCGTCCGTCCGTCCGTCCGTCCGTCCGTCCGTCTCCACCAAAACCGTTAGCCGGAATTCAACCAAATTTGGTATGCGAGTTGCTTACATGAATGGCTTGCGCAAGAGCACATTTTTTTTGTCCCCGACCCCAGGGGCCCTGGGGAGGGGTCAAAAGGTCAAATTTTGACCTACTGTGGAGAAAACGTGGGGATTTGCGATGGCTTGCCATCGACTGCGCGCTCTAGTTTTCTAATTTCTCTATAAAAACTTAGAATCAACTCATCAAGATGACATTTTTAGGGCTGAAGCCAAGCGATGGTCTCCCTGTTCACCAGCAACAGGGAATAGGGGTACCACCGAACAGTTACGGTGCAGTGCCAGCATGGATTCGTTCCCTGGGACCCCACCAGCTGATGACCTGCAACACGGGGAAACTGGAAAACAACTAGAAAAAGTGTGCATAGGACACGGATGCCCCTGCCAAATGCAATTCATAAAAATATTACAAATGTACTTCAAATCAATCATAAAATATATGCATCAAGGGCAGATAATACAAAAACCAAAAATGCAAGAGTTGTCTTCCTTGTTCATGACACATCGTCTCAGTGTGATGAATGCACCTGTGAAGTTTCATGAATATATTCCATACGGTTTAGGAGTTATGGCCCGGACACGGTTTACAATATGGTACTTACGTCAAGGGCATATAATTCAAAAACAAAAATGCAAGAGTTGTCTTCCTTGTTCATGACACATTGTCTCAGTGTGATGAATGCACCTGTGAAGTTTCATGAATATATTCCATACGGTTTAGGACTTATGGCCCGGACACGACATACCATTTGACTATATATGGATGTAAGTCAAGGGCAGATAATTCAAAAACTAAACAAGCAGAAGTTGTCTTCCTTGTTCATGACACATCGTCCAAGTATGATGGATGCACCTGTGAAGTTTCATAATTATATTCCATACGGTTTAGGAGTTATGGCCCTGACACAGTTTCCTATATGGTACTTAGTCAAGGGCAGATAATTCAAAAACCAAAAATGCAAGAGTTGTCTTTGTTCATGACACATCGTCTCAGTGTGATGAATGCACCTGTGAAGTTTCATGAATATATTCCATACGGTTTAGGAGTTATGGCCCGGACACGGTTTACTATATGGTACTTACGTCAAGGGCAGATAATTCAAAAACCAAAAATGCAAGAGTTGTCTTCCTTGTTCATGACACATCGTCTAAGTGTGATGAATGCACCTGTGAAGTTTCATGAATATATTCCATACGGTTTAGGACTTATGGCCCGGACACGACATACCATTTGACTATATATGGATGTAAGTCAAGGGCAGATAATTCAAAAACTAAACAAGCAGAAGTTGTCTTCCTTGTTCATGACACATCGTCCAAGTATGATGGATGCACCTGTGAAGTTTCATAATTATATTCCATACGGTTTAGGAGTTATGGCCCTGACACAGTTTCCTATATGGTACTTAGTCAAGGGCAGATAATTCAAAAACCAAAAATGCAAGAGTTGTCTTTGTTCATGACACATCGTCTCAGTGTGATGAATGCACCTGTGAAGTTTCATGAATATATTCCATACGGTTTAGGAGTTATGGCCCGGACACGGTTTACTATATGGTACTTACGTCAAGGGCAGATAATTCAAAAACCAAAAATGCAAGAGTTGTCTTCCTTGTTCATGACACATCGTCTAAGTGTGATGAATGCACCTGTGAAGTTTCATGAATATATTCCATACGGTTTAGGAGTTATGGCCCGGACACGACATACCATTTGACTATATATGGATGTAAGTCAAGGGCAGATAATTCAAAAACTAAACAAGCAGGAGTTGTCTTCCTTGTTCATGACACATCGTCTCAGTGTGATGAATGCACCTGTGAAGTTTCATGAATATATTCCATATGGTTTAGGAGTTATGGCCCGGACAAGATGTCGGGATGGACGAATGGACGAACGGATGAACAGAATAACGGACAGGGGTAAAACATAATGCCCTTCCGGTATTCTCCGAATACACGGGGGCATAACATTCAAGACGATTTGATTGAGTATCCATAACAAATTTTTCTAACAAGAAATACCATTAGGAAATTATCCCCAGTTATCCTCATTACACCTACTACTAAGATATGCTAACAAACGTCTCCAAAATGACCTTTCCAGTGTTGACAGGGATGTTAAACCTCAAATCAAACGAAAAATATGCTAACAGCTTCTTTTTCTGTGTCAGAGGTGTAGATTGTTTTGGGTTTAACGACATGTCAACCCTTGTGGGTCATTTTGTGTCAAAAGGAAGAAAATAGATAGAAGAGGAGATGAAAGTGAGGGACAGAGGAGAAAGAGGAAAATGAAGTGAAGTGAAGAAACAGAAGAAATAACAACATTCCCCCACTACCCTTACCTGCTGCAAGAACAACAGGCCTTGTCTAACTGTAAGCCAGTATCATTTGGACGCCCCAGAGATGCAAGATACACGTCACCTTTGCCTCATCCAACCACCCCGCAGAGGTGTAATGGGATTACTTTACTGGGTAAAAAATTTAGAGACAAAAAGTATCCAAACGGTGAAGCCAGACACACCTCATTTGGATAAATGGTCATTTTTCTATATAATCTATACATTTTCGGGATCCATCTTGAAACCGTGTAATATCCAAAACCGTGTTATAACCAACCGTGTTATAATGAGGCTATGGTGTACTGTATTTACCTTAAGTATTCGGACACCTTAACTCTTTACCATACTTGTCCTACAATTTGAGGGAGTACGGTTTACTACCCGATGCTGTGTCTAGAGGTAGCTGGATGAGTGACAAACAGTGTAGACCCTGATGAGACATCCTGTTTTGCTGCATCTCACCAGTCTACACGGTTGCCTCAGGTCGAATACATACAGTACATATGGTAACTTCTGTCCTTTTCTGTTTACTTCAAATCTATTGTAGCGCCCTATACAAAGCTATAGAAAACTCAGAATTTCTTCATTAACTAAAGCTTTGTTTGTTTGTTTGATTTGAGGTTTAACGTCCCCGTCAACACTGTAAAGGTCATTTTGGAGACGTTGCTTCCAATTTTGTGGGACTTTTACCCGGCATTGAGATGAAATGACATCTCAAGCCCTGTCGCCCAATGAAACCAATAGGGTTTATTAGCATGGACGGTCCGCCTCGCACCGCGGTTTCTGGACAGGCTTAGATCCTCCAAGCGGTTTACCAGTACTAGTGTGCGGGACGGATTCAGCTCTGCGTGGAAGCATCATGCAGCCCATATATTTCTTCAAGCTCCTATGGGCGGGGGCGGTTTAACTAAAGCTTGTCAATGCTTGATAACATCTATGAAAATCAAATTTCTGTAATAATTTAAGCTTTTCATATTGATACAAAGCTATGGAAATCACAATTTATGTCATAACTGAAGCTTATCAGTGCTTGATACAAAGCTATGGAAATCAGAATTTCTGTAACAAATAAGGCTTACCTGTGCTTGACACAGAGCTGTGGAAAACAGAATACAGTAGAACTTTGATGGCCCGAACACCGATGGCTCGTTTACCATGGATGCGTCGAACCCATTCTTGAGCCCCTAGCGAAATCCTCTACATAAGAAATAGTGGGGGATAATTAAGGATATCTTAGTCTTTCATCTTGCAAATGTATGCTGTGTGTACTCATTAGAATCGCCTCATAGCAAATGTATGCTGTGTGTACTCATTAGAATCGCCTCTATGAGGCGATTCTAATGAGTATACACAGCATACATTTTCATTATAGAACACCGAAAATATGTCTAAAAGTATCTCATTATGCCTCCTGGTAGTAACCCTCAGTGGCTCGAACTACCCTTCTCTCGAACAGATTTTCAAGGTCCCAAAGGTGTTCGAGCCATTGAAGTTCGACTGTAGTGCAATGAAATATGACAAATAATAGAATTTAAGAGAAAAGTACTTCCTACCTTGTAAGTGGCAAGGTGTAAGGCAGAGAATTGGTTCTTGGTAAGAGCCCCAGGTTTTACGCCTTTCTCTAGAAGAATCTCTATCAAGTGTTTGCTACCTGTCAAATATAAATGTCAGGGATGGAAAATTCCACGGATCCGCTCGACATGACCAGTAAAAATTTTGGAGGATAAGTAAAAAATTTGAATTTAGCATTTTTAATCTACATGCCCTTGGCCATGCAGCTTGAGCAAAATTTTGAAGAATTCTCCAGTCCTGAATGAGCTAGCTCATGAAAAAGAAAGGTCATTATTTCATAGACGAGCAGCAAAGGCTCTGGCAAGACTGCACATTATGTGCAGTCTTGCTGGAGCCTTTGCTGCTTGCTGTCAAGGAGAGGAAAATGGCAAAATTTGAAAATCTAACGTGGGACATATCTCCAAGAGTTATGGGCTTTTGAGACCAAGTGTAGCAGACAGACCACAAACCTAAAAGTTATTAAGCAAAAGGCATTCTAAAATTTGAAAACCCATCAACAGTTATGCACCCTTGGTCACTATTCTGCTATAACATCTTCCTTACCTTAGGTCTTAAAAGACTAACTGTAGTGAATGTTTCATCAAAACTGGACCACTAACATAAAAATTATTAAGCAAAATGCATTTTAATTTTGCAGTCACAGAATCACAGAGTACGGAATGACAGAATCACTGAATAACTGAAGTACATGTACATGGCAAATCCAGTATAACCCCACTTTCAAAGTGGGGCAAAAATAAAAAGTAACTCCAAGACAAAAGGAAGGAAATCAGTATTGCATTTGGTAAGAGTCTTAGAAAACTATCTTTTAACAAGTCATTATGCCCAGGGGCTGACAAATCCATTGCCCGGCCGCCCGGGACAAGTCCGAAATCGCGCCGGGCAGGTGCACTTTGACCTTTCGACGCCCGGTCGGGCAAGTGCAAAAAAATCGTCTACAACTGTCAGTCTTTCGAGTCCTTAAATACGGTAAAACTAGACCCGTAAGTAAATCACAATAATATCCGCTTTGTCGGCAATTCAGAGACAAAAAAAACATCTATGTTTTTATAACGGTTCAATTATGACACTATTGTTAATCCCTGTCATATAATAACCAATTAAACAAGATTGCCCGGCGGTGCGTGTCTTTCATTTCTGGTGTAGTGTGTACAACCAGCGCTATCGATAAGCGTGAAAAGGTGTGAAAATAAGATTAAGTTATGTCTCTAATTTGCGTTTATCCCTGCCATAAAATTTAATCATCAATCAATGTGAAAATGATTTAATAGCTCCTAAGACGATTTGCTACATCTTACGGTAGTAAAAACGGACTATTCTACTATCTCGTGAAGGGTTATGTTTTGGCGCCAAATAGCAGACGCTGGCGGGAAAAGTCGAATTTTTAATGTTGGTAACCGCGGATTGGTCGCGCCACTATCCACAACCGTTTAGCTAGCGAGAAAATATTTTTTACCGGTTCCAAACATTTTTTAATGAAAGAGATACGCCCCATTAAAATAAAACAATGACGTTAAACACGTGTAGGGTTGCTGTAGTCTGATGACGTCATTTACCGATCGCGTGCAGAAAAATGGGAGTGGTGGTTTATGTAGGACGATTTGGATAGGAAATGATGATCGCATCGAACTTGCTTGTAGGGCGGGTGTGAAAGTTTGGGTTCGTTTTGGATCGAGGGGGTCCTCGTCTTGTGGTTCAAGCTAAATAAATTGCATACTTTTAATCTTTTATCTCGCTGTCCTGACACTTCTGATCTTACGAGATCTATATCGGCTGCAGCTCTTGTTCATCAAGCTAAATGTGTTTACATAACTGTATCTTAAATTGCTAATCGGTAAAGGTATTATGTCAATTAACTTGAAAAAGTACCGATATTGACTGTGACAACAACAGTATTATCTACCGTATTACCGCACACAGGGAAATAAATAGAAATGAATGCAATGATCAGGAATCGATACAATTAACCCTGAGCGCCCACCAGAGACACCAAAGAGAGAGAAACACAAACATGAATTAATTAGATTCTAATGGAAAGTGGTTGTGCTTGAAACTTGATAGAAACTTTGGATTATATTTATAAATGTCGGTCGTCATCATCGTCACCATTGTCCCCCCCCCCCCCCCCCCCCCCCCCCCCCCGCACCCAACTCCACTTTGAGTTCCAAAATCCTGGGCAAGTAGGATTTGGCAAGTGCAAAAATATTTTACTTGCCCGGTGGGCAAGTGGAAAATTTTTGGATTTGTCAGGCTCTGTTATGCCTCTTAACTCTTGTTACTACACCAATTATTGACTATCAACCAATCAATACATAATCCATTTTTTTATCAACCAATCAAATTTCTTGATGCAATTTATTCAAATAATTTCACAAGCTGAATGACAAACAGTGAAAATCTAGATCAGATGGCTTCTTAAGGGGAATAGGAGCACCTGGCAATTTTTTTCCGCCTTTTTTTTCAAAGAGAGACAACATTCAGAACTTCCTGTTTTCGTTTTTTTTTTCATAAGGCCTGTCCCACTGAAAAAGGGGTCTACTCTTAAAGGAAAGAATTTGCTCCTAAGGAGCAAATTCTTTCCTTTAAGAGTTGACCCCTATTGAAATGGGAGACGAAAATTGCAAGAGTTGCCTCCCCTGA
This sequence comes from Lucinisca nassula, assembly GCA_963580285.1. Taxonomy (NCBI): domain Eukaryota; kingdom Metazoa; phylum Mollusca; class Bivalvia; order Lucinida; family Lucinidae; genus Lucinisca; species Lucinisca nassula. The sequence continues at coordinate 55,853,562 of OY757010.1, forward strand.
AGGTGTATCCATTCCCCTTAAGAAGCCATCTGATCTGAATTTTCAGTTTGCAAAGGTTGAGCAGGACAAGGGTAAACATACCCTTCAAATTGTTTGTTTGTATTGGAGTTTAATGGCCCAGCCAACACTATTTAGGTCAATTTGAGCCGGTCAGTTTACCTATACAGGCTTTTCCTGGACAGGCTTATACGTAAGCGGTTAACAAATACAGTGCACATTCTTTTGCCAGAAACTGACAACTGCCCTTCTTGAATCAGTGGAAGGGAGAGAATGACCGTAGAAAAGATTTCATGATCAATCTCCATGAAACAATGTTGACAACCCCTGCAGGTATCGAACCCTGGTCCTCCCGATCACCAGTCAGACATGCATCCGACTGAGCGACCAAGGCTGGCATACCCTTCAAACAAAACTTAAATTGCTTACCCCCAGATATACAAGCAATGTGTAATAATGTGTGTCCTGTCTCAGTTCTTTCATTGTGGTTTTCATCTGTCAGTAACTCCTGTACTTTAGTACTGTCACAATGACTGAAATATACAATGAGACACGTTAATATCACTGCAACAAAGTGATTCTAAATGACCGCTCTGGTTAGCTAAAAAAGAAGAGAAAGGGCACTGTTTGTAAAGTAAAGATGCACTTAAAATTTTATAATTATAGACAATAATTTTCAAGACTACTGTGATTTCTTTTCATTTCACTCAGACTTAGCCAATTGTTTTGTGGTATATGAAGAGAAACTACCAGACCTTCAGCAACAAAAAATGCCAAATAAAAGTGTGGTTCAGGCTATATCTGCTTTATATTCAGATTGCAGTGTATGTTTAAACACTGGAGGTCCACTGGAGGTCCGGAATTCTGGAATTCCAAGTGCGTATGTCCTCTTTATAACGCTGTTCTTTATAACACAGGATATAATACGTTTTAAAGATGGATCCCAAAATTATGGAAAATGTGTAGATTATATAGAACTAGAAATGCGTCCATAGGACACGGATCCCCCCCCCCCCCCCCCCTGAAAATATGTCTATGTTCATATTAATCCATAGAAAGTTATTGACAGTATTTAAGTTTTGGACCCTTTTTTGACATTTGACCTCTAAGTATGACTTTGTATGGACCTGGGTTTTGTGCATGACACATTGTCTCATGATGGTGAACATTTCTGCAAAGTAATTTCAAAATCCATACAGAAATAAGAAAGTCATCAATAAAAGTGTTTAAGTTTCGGGCCCTTTTTTGTTACCTTTGACCTCTAAGTACAACTTTGACCTTGGAGGTATGGGCCTGAGTTTTGCACGTGACACATCATCTCATGATGGTGAACATTTCTGCTAAGTAGTTTCAAAATTCATCCAGAAATAAGAAAGTTATTGACCGTGTTTAAGTTTAAGTGTTTGACCTTGGCAGTACTGACCTGGGTTTTGCGAGCAACACATATTTTTTCCTTTAATATTCTTTTCATGTAATTTGTCCAATTTTTCCAATAATTATAACATTTTTGCCCTTTTTTCTACTAGTCAGCTTCATTCATAAAAGTGCAATATCAAGTTGACATGATAAAGCTCACTGTTCCTGAGATATATAGCATATCTTTATCAGGTCATTGTGTTACAAAGTAATTTATATAGGGGTAACAGATAAAATATGATTTAGTGTGTGCGTGTGTGTGAATTCGGGTTTAACATCGCTTTCAACAATTTTTCAGTCATAACACAACGGTGTCTGGTTGCGACATGGAGCTCAATGCTCACTTTTATAGTGCTGCCTCACTGAAGTATCATGTCCCAGACACATTACATGATACAACACCCAGTCACATTATCCTGACACTGGGTCTACCAGTCCTAGCTCTTCCCCGTAAATCTGAGTGCCAAGCGAGGAGCAGCTAGTACCATTTTTAACGACTTTGGTATGTCACGGCCCGGGATCGAACCAGTGACCTCCCGTTCCCTGGAGCAGACACTCTACCAACTGAGCTATCGGGGCCAGTAAATATGATTTAGTAATTTATATAGGGGTAACTGATAAAAGATGATTTAGTTCCACTGTTTGCCAATCAACTAACCTGCATGCCTGTTGTATCTCATTCCATTCAGACTCCCTGATTGGACGCAAGTCTTCTATCACATGAGAACGAAACAATGAATAACTCTCACTAATTTTCTTCTTTAGTTCATCTGAAAGAACAAATACTAAAAGAATGCCCAATAAGTCCCATCAAGGTACACCACAGCTCACCTAAACCATGTGTGTTCATCTTGAACACAAGAGTACACATAAACTTTTTAGAGCATTTTTCATACTAACACAGTTTGGATGTTTTCATTATAACAAGGGTTAATTAAGTACATGTAGTTGAATTAACCCATTTAGTACCAGAAACCCCAAAACGGGTACCCTGGCAAAAAGTGCAGGCACAGATCAGACGCCACAGAATGCGGCATCTGATCAGGGCCTACACTGTTTGCAAAAAGTTAAGCCATTTCCCAAATAAATTCTGAAGAAAAAACAACAAGACACCCTTAAATTTTGAAATGGACTCCCGGTATACATGTACATAAGGAGGATGATTCCATTTGGTTTTGTTTAATTTGTTTGATTAGCGGTTTAACTGCCCTGTCTACACTGCAAAGGTCATTTTGGAGACGCTGCTTCCAATTTTGTGGGACTTTTACCAAACATTGAAATGACATGACATCTCAAGCCCTGCCGCCCAATAAAACCAGTAGGATTTATAAGCATGGACAGGCCGACTCACACCACATTGCCTGGGCAGGCTTAGATCCTAAGCGGTTTACCAGTACTCGTGTGCCGGTCGGTTTCAGCTCTGAGTGGAAGCAACATGCAGCCCATCTATTTCTTCAAGCCCAGATGGGTGGGAGCAATGATTCCATTTGGTACAAAAAGGGTTAAAACAAGGGTTAAAGTAGTTGAACAAATTGGTGGAAAACAACAAATAAAACAAACCTGACAGTTTGGTCAGTGATTATCACTTGAACAGCAGCACAGAAGCTTCATGAGTATTATCCCATTGTATACTGGTGGACTTTTCCATTGTAATATGTTGGACAAGTCCATTTGTCACACAAGGGGTTTCAGGCCTATTTTTTCGTTTTAATAATATTTTTGAAGGAAAATTTGTTTAGAAAATAGTGCAGGCCCTGATCCGACACCACATTCTGCGGCATCTGATCTGGGCTTTCACTGTTTGCCAAGGTACACCTTTAAGGGTTTCCCACATTCAGTGGGTTACTGCCGGCCTTGATAGCTCAGTCGGATGCGCGTCTGACTGGTGATCAGGAGGACGCGGGTTCGATACCTGCCAGGGTCGGCAACATTCTTTCGTGGAGATTGATCATGAAATCTTTTCTAGGGTCATTCTCTCCCTTCTGCTGATTCAAGAAGGGCAGTTGTCAGTTTCTGGCAGAAGAATGTGCACTGTACTGGTTAACCGCTCACATATAAGCATGCCCAGGAAAAGTGTGGATAGGTAGACTGACCGACTCAAAAATGACCTAAATACTATTGACTGGGTTTCATTGGGCGACAGGGCTTGAGATGTCATTTCATCTCAATGTCAGGTAAAAGTCCCACAAAATTGGCAGCGTCTCTAAAATGACCTATACAGTGTTGATGGGGACGTTAAACCTCAAATCAAACAAACAAAACTAGAGCTATCACTAAAGGTGATGAATACCCCCACAAAAACTGCCTTGATAGGACAACAGCGGCATTTTGCAATTTTTTCACTTGAAAGGGGCCATAACTATGTCGAAAATTGACGAATTGTAGTGGAAATCGAACTTGACCTGTATTTTATGATGTTACATCAGTGTACCAAAAATTATCAAAATCGGTGAAGCGCTTTTTGAGTTATCGTCTGGAAACCAAGTCAACAGACCGACCAACCGACCGACAAGCTCACTCCTATATACCCCCCCACAAATTTCATTTGTGGGGGTATAAATAGGGCGCCTGCCCTACATAATATGTATAATATACATATATATAATAGTATATTATGCTAAAACCATTGAGGTTATGCAGAATGTCAGATCTTAGACTCATACAAATTCTAAGGCTGTGACACGGATTTCAAGAAAACAAAGGCAGGAGTTACATATAAACAGATAAGGTGGGTATTTTGTGATAATTAACCCTTATCCTGCTGTTCACGACAACCCCATGTCTTTGCAAACAGTGTAGATCCAGATCAGATGGCTTCTGGCTTATGTAGAAGCCATCTGATCAGGATCTACACTGTTTGGCATTCAGTTTATGAATTTGTAGCAATAAATTACATCAAGTCTTTTGATTGGTTGATAGAAAGAAATGGGTGTGGCTTAAATGAATATTCAGCAAGATAAGGGTTAAAAGATATTTTTTGACAGTTTCCTATAAAAAGTGTTCATTCTCTACAACCGGGTACCCTGGCAAACAGTGCAGGCCAAGATCAGATGCCGCAGAACGCGGCATCTGATCAGGGCCTGCACTATTTGAAAAATGTTCAGATATTTTCCAGATAAATTTTAAAGAAAATACAACCTGTCACCCCTAAATTTTGAAATGGACTCCTGTCATATATAAAGAGGCAGATTCCATTTGGTACAAAAAAGGGTTGACAGTACTTACCCGCACATGAAATTGTAGGCCTTGACTTGTAGTTTCCCATTATATGACATCATTCTGATTCAGCTTACTTGTCACCTGCAAGTGAAGATACAAATTAACCCTTATCTTGCTGTTCACGGCAACCCCTATCTTTACAAGAAGCCATCTGATCAGGATCTACACTGTTTGGCATGCATTTTATGAGTTTGCAGCAATAACTTACATCAAGTAATTTGATTTGCTGATAGACAGAAATGGGTGTGGCTTATATGAATATTCAGCAAGATAAGGGTTAACCAGCATAAAAATCCTTAAAATTGGGACATCTTGAGGACTTGCGGTAATTCTCTATCTATCTATCTATCTATCTATCTATCTATCTATCTATCTATCTATCTATCTATCTATCTATCTATCTATCTTCTGATACTGCGTCGGTCACATTTGACCATTACCGCAGGTGTATATGACATACACTCCAGGTTTTGCAGGATGAAAGCCTACACAGTAATCATGTAATTACGGTAGGGATCTTTAACCTGCACAGGGGATGGTTCTCCCTGCACAGGGGGCCTCCAGTTAACGTCCCGATCCGAAGGACGGTGCACTTTATGACATTCATCCCTGCAAATGATGCCAATGGAGCGTGTTCGGACACCGAAATTTTATCGCCGCTTCCGGGGATCGAACCCGGGACCTCTAGCATCAGAGGCGAGTGCACTAACCACTGAGCTAATTCTCCTTAAATTTTTAACAAATCTGTTTTGTGCTCCAGCAAGGAGTCCAAAATGTGCAGACAGAATGGCAAACACAGGATCAGACTGCTCCTTCATGTTTTATACAGGTGTGTTTGTAATAGTATGTGTGTAAATATGTTTTTTGTTTTGATTATGATAAGGACGCAATTTTAAAAGTCCTGTGGGCACACAAGGTCAAAATGATGTATCAACGTCGATGCAACACCATGCCAGCAAAAGGACCTCATTACGACACTGGGTGCCCGCAGGGGTATACCAAGATATATGATTAATGTTAAGCTGTTACAGAGGATAGATTAAACAGGGTTCTCTTGGATGCAGGATTCTGCATGACAGTTTTATACCAAACCCCCCATTCTCGGTAGCCCAGGTGTGATCTATTACGTTTAACTTCATTCATCGCGATGAATATAGTTTACGAACTGAAGTGCACCTGGGTCACCGAGGATACAAACCTGTCTGTCCTACAAGATCCCATCCTGCCCTGCTTATCCTTCCCTGCAAAAATTACCATACCATATCCAACTAACAATACCTACCATACATTCTCCTACTCTTATCATCCATGCTCGCCCATTTCCTGCAATTACCCGCCCTACTACCCCCCTCCCCCTTTTACACCCTACCCCAAAAGAACTCTCTCCCAAACTTCACCTACCCACACTATTTCACCCGTAACCCTTACTCTACTCTATCCTGCATCATTGCTCAGGAGGTCTGAAGGTGTTGGTTTTGTTGGCCAGTCACTGGAACAACAATAACTGCTGTTTGCTCTTCTACTACTACTACTACTACTACTACTACTACTACTACCACGACTACTACTATTACTCAATGTTCTTTCACGTCTGTTCTACTACTAAATGTACTTGAAAAGAAGTGAAGGCAATGATCAGGAATCTATACAATTAACCCAAGCTCGCAACACACCAGAGAAAAAGAAACACAAACATGAAATAACTTAGACTCTAATGGAAACATCAATAGCCGAAAGCCACAGTCACTTTCCCACAAAATGGCTAATTGGCTATCCAAAACATTTTTATATAAGCGATACACACACTCAAAGACAAAACTATAGCAAAAAAAAAAAAGTCTGCTTAGGAGATATGTAGTAACAGAGTTCTAGTTCTAGTAGTAGCAACAACAGAAATTAAAGTTACGATAAAAGAACTAAATAGAAGCCTCCGTGGTGTAATAGTTATATGCTACTCGCTACTACTAGGGGTGTGGTTTCGACCACGAGCTCTCCTGACTTTCGAGTGAGTCTTTAAACTAAGGTCACATCGCTGTATTTGTTTGTTTGATTTGAGGTTTAACGTCCCCGTCAACACTGTAAAGGTCATTTTGGAGACGTTGGTTCCAATTATGTGGGACTTTTACCCGACATTGAGATGAAATGACATCCCAAGCCCTGTCGACCAATGAAACCAATAGGGTTTATTAGCATGGGCGGTCCGCCTTGCACCGCGGTTCCTGGACAGGCTTAGATCCTCCAAGCGGTTTACCAGTACTAGTGTGCGGGCCGGATTCAGCTCTGCGTGGAAGCATCATGCAGCCCATATATTTCTTCAAGCCCCTATGGGCGGGGGCCGAGATTTATTTGTACTTAGCTTGTTATAATTTCTTCAAGCCCCTATGGGCGGGGGCTTTCACATCGCTGTATGGCCTTAGTTGTTGGTGGGACATAAAACTCAAAATAAAAACACAAAAGAACTCAAAGTTGTTGGTCTTCGTAGTGACAACACCTGCTGCTACTCCTGCTCGTTCTATTAATAACGTAGTTGTATTTAAAGGTAGGAATAAAACCACCAGAAACAGTAGCAGCAGTAGTTTATTTGTTTTTGTTTGTTTGTTTGATTCAAGGTTTAACGTCCCCGTCAACACTGTAAAGGTCATTTTGGAGACGTTGCTTCCAATTTTGAGGGACTTTTACCCGACATTGAGATGAAATGACATCTCAAGCCCTGTCGCCCAATGAAACCAATATGGTTTATTAGCATGGGCGGTCCGCCTTGCACCGCGGTTCCTGGACAGGCTTAGATCCTCCAAGCGGTTTACCAGTACTAGTGTGCGGGCCTGATTCAGCTCTGCGTGGAAGCATCATGCAGCCCATATATTTCTTCAAGCCCCTATGGGCGGGGGCCGAGATTTATTTGTACTTAGCTTGTTATAGATACATGTATTTTTCTACTCATGTAAGTGAACTGTAACTACCTCTTCAGCTAAATTAGGCAGAAGTCAAACTGTTGTCATTGGTGGGGTAAGCTCGGGTCAATTTCCTGTACTCTTGAAGTTCCCAATGGAACTGTTGTGGGTCCCATTTTTTCTTGCTTCATATTAAGGAACTTCTAGAAAACATACAGTCACAGTTCGTTTATTTGCAGACACATTGCAAGGAAAGCTTCAGAATGAATTTGCCTCAAGAATGGAAGGGAAAAAAGGATATGGAGTTTAATCCATCCAAGTGTCAAGTCTTGCACATTACGAGATCTCGTCACCCTATCTGGTCTTACTTTTGGACTTACAGTTGAAATCAGCCTGCAAGTAAACCTCGCGAGGCAGTGTTCCAGTGTGCAAAGATAGAAATTTTCATCATCAGCATCGATTTGTTTTTTAACATAACCTATCAGTAGGCCATTTATTAGTACACACCGGGGATGCAAGCAATGCTACATGCATCCCAACCAACGTGACACATCGAGAAGCTTGTGTCCGAATAATTTTTTAATATGAGGGCACAGCTCTGCTCACATGCATCAGCAACAAGACTCATACTATAAATATTGCACTTTTTCCCTTGCTCCTAGAATTTGGAAATGCTCAAGGGCGACTGCCACATTATAGCAAAATAAATACCTACTTTTAAAAATGTATTTCAATAATGCAGTTGTAAGGTGCCAATTAATTGTCATTTAATTGGCTGTTTAACTACTATACTATAGGAGCTTTTTTCGTGACGTACTTCCGGTTCTAAAAATAGAACGGGAAAAGCCCTGGCCGTCATCTGTCGTATTGCTTAATAGGCAGTGGGACAGATAAAGTGTTAATTACAGCGTAAAACAGTGGAATTCTTTTTAACTTTTGGCGAATTCTAATGTAAGATAATGGGAGAAACACCGATATGCTGCCAGATGTGAAATTTCGCATTACGAAAATGATATATTGTACATACGACCCAACAGGGTCCTCTCTCTCTCTCTCTTAGCGCACCAACAATAACCGAGTGAGTGAGTTTTAGTTTTACGTCCCACCAACAGCTTAGGTCATACGGAGACGGGACCTCGGTTTAAAGACTCATCCGAAAGTCTGGAGAAGCCCGGGATCGAACCTGTGATCCCTGGTTTACAAGGCGAGTAGCGTAACCACTGCACCACGGAGGCTTCCAACCAACAATAACCGAACGCAGGCATTTGTCGTTAAATGACGCCACGTCAACCGACATGTAGCGTGTCAACAACGTCGTGTCTACATCAAACCAACTTCAAAGCGATGCATTGAATTTGACATTTGCAACGTCAGAACGATGCGTTAGCGATAATACGGCGTTGCTCAATAAAATGTCATTTGCCCAATGCTCGGACCCATCAAGACTCAGTGGGATTGGAACATTGAATTCAAAACAAACGTAGGACACCCTTTCAGTGCATGAGAATGAATCACTCCTTCGCAAGTGCAAAATTTATAGTAAAATCTGGTAGATTCGTGTCTATTTAACCCATTTGGTACCAGAAATCCCAAAAGGGGTAAGTGACAAACAGTGCAGGCCCAGATCAGACGCCTCAGAACGGGGCGTCTGATCAGGGCCTACACTGTTTGCAAAAAGTTAGGCCATTTTCCAAATAAATTTTGAAGAAGACACAACCTGACACCGCTAAATTTTGAAAATGACTCCTGCTATATATAAGGAGGAAGATTCCATTTGGTACAAAAAAGGTGAAGTGCTTCTTGGATACAGGGATCAGTCAACCTCTCTCTCATCTCAACGGTCACGTGACACTGAAGTGAGTTGGAGTGGTTTTCAACGGCATGACGTCGAGCCAACGTTGACTCGACGCCCGTCTGTCAGTCCACTCATTAGTGTTTTTTTTTCGACTGTCAGTATGTTTATTTGTCTGTCTAACTATCCGTCCGTTCGTCTGTTAGTCAGTCATTCAGTCAGTCGGTCTGTCTGTCTACTGTCAGTCAAACCTCTCTCTCTCTCTAATGCCAACGGTCATGTGACATTGAAGTGAGTTGGAGTGGTAGTCGACGGCGTAACGTCGAACCAACATTGATTCAACGCCCCTCCGTCAGTCCACTCATTAGTTTATTTCGACTGTCAGTGTGGAAATTTTAAATTGCACATGTAGACAGATCGTTGGACAGATTTCTCGATAAATAGATAGATTTCTCGATCGATCGATAGATAGACTTGGATAGCAAATAATACTAAAGTTACGTAAAAACTTATTTTGTAAGTAAGCTTTCGTGAATAACGGTATCTCAAGCCATTGACATGGGTCATTCACGAAGAGATTTTCGTCAATTAAAAACGGATTTAGGATAAAATGAATTTCGGTAATAAAAGCAAAATATCATTCTTTCCTTCTCGAGGCATTATTTCAACGAAAACGGGCATATTTTCTCTCAAAATGTCTGAATATTGTTAGCCGTTTAAGTTCCGCCAATACATTTGAATAGCGATGGCCGTTTCAATTGACGGCCAGTACTTTGCGCATGCGCAAGAATGACGTCATAAACGGAATTCCTAAAACCTCCTATACTATATCAATACTGCATCACCCCCTTGCGGGGATTACGTGCAGGTGCGCGTCAGTGCGATGTTAGTAGAAGAAGTTTAAAATTAAAAAAGTTTCCATAAGAACTGTTAGCAAAAGAATCAGTGGCAAAAGACCGTCTGACAGGTGGTGAACCAGTCCAGAAAGGTTCAACTAATGGCAGTGGCTAGCCGTCCGGACCCGGACAACCAGCCTCTGGGTCTGCCCGTCCGGTACCGGACGACCAGCCAACGAGTCTGCTCGTCCGGTACCGGACGGCTAGCCAACCCACATAGGAATGGCTAGCCGTCCGGTAGTAAATTTAAGTCTTATCATTTTATATAGGGTATGCATTCCAAATACATGTAATATTACCCACTGTATGGTGTAATTAAAATATTTCTAATTTACTCTAACTGTATTCTTATCAGCTGTTTGTCACCATTTTTTCACTAAATTTCAGTTAGTGACATATTTAAGTATTGTAATTGACCCTGATGCAATATATTGCTGTACTCAAAGCCTTGTCCGGGCACTGTAATAGTTATTATTATTATGATGATGATCATGTCAATGTTATAATTTATATTTTTATATTATTATTGTTATTATTAAAATCTGCAAATGTTTGTCCGATGTTGAGCTTGATATTAATCGTGATAGATTAACATTAAATTTGGGAAGCATATTTATTTAACCTACCAGTTCAACATGGTAGGTACAAAGAAATATTAATTAGGGCTAATTATCTTGTTAGCAGGGCAAACATAAAGGCAACGATCCGAAACAATAGCAATTACCATAATGATCCTATGTATTGCGACAGATAGGCTTCGGCAAATAATGCAGTCCCAGATCAGACTGCTCCTGAAGCAGGGTTTACACTGTTTGCCATTCCATCTGCACCTTTTGGACTCTTTGTTTGATCGTGAAACAAATTTGTTTAAAAAATAGGAGAATATCTGCAAGTCATCAATATCCTTATTTCTTAGAATTTTTATGGTACTCCTCAATTGCTATTAGTTGTTTTTCGCGACGCTTGGATCAAACGTTTTAGTACCTTCAAGTTGTATTTAATTAATTTTCAAAATTTAAGCTGAGTTACGCATGCACACGAGCAACATTAGTATATGGTACAACGTGTTTTGGCACATATGAGAAGAAGAAAAGCACAAGGAGGCCATAAGCAGCATGATATTGCTTAAAGATCAACAACAACAACAACATGTATTTGCATAAACAAAGAAAAAGTAAAATATATAAACTTATGAAAAATATTAAGCCTTATTTTTAAAATGACCTCAATGACATTTACATAGTCTCAAAGCAGGAACTATTTAGCATCCGGTACTCCAAAAAATTATATAAGTGCTATTCAGCATTCATACCCTACTAAAATTTACTACCGGACGGCTAGCCATTCCTACGTGGGTTGGTTAGCCGTCCGGTACCGGACAAGCGGACTCGTTGGCTGGTCGTCCGGTACCGGACGGGCAGACTGGTAGGCTGGTCGTCCGGTACCGGACGGCGGTCGGGTATAAAAGCCAAGGCCGCGCCGGGCCGGGCCGAGCCTCCCGAAAATTTTATTTTTAGTCTCTAGTTACAAGTTAGATATATATTTGGGTGAATGTGGGATTAAATTATTATATATTAGATATGTTATAACTAGAAGTAGTTTTACGTGTCTACATGGCTTATTTATCTTTTAATAGCTGTTTTCCAAAATCCAGGGGTATAAAAGCCAAGGCGGCGAAAAAGTATTGACAATTCCAAATTTCTTTCAAATTCATCGGTTAAATTACCTCTTTTTGGCCTTATGATATTTGAAATTTATTATACTTATTATGTGTTCGTGATAAAATTAAATATATTCACCAGAATCAACTTAATGATCGAATGACTTATTTTATTTTTGTTTCTATTTTTAGAATTACCTTATTACAGGAAACGACCAAAAAGGACCGAAAGGGAAGGCACACAACGACCGGAATGATACGAATCGAATGACGACCCATGCTGTTCAGTGACATCAGACTGTTATCCCAGTGAACAAAATTTGTATATTCGAAGTTGTCAAAATGATTGTCCAAGGACTTCAGGGTTTTATGACGTTGATTCGACGTCGTAAAAGGGAAATCAACACTCTTGTCCACCAAACTTTTTTCATAAAAAAGTGTAAATAGATTTTCCCAGCAGGCACTCTACGTTGAATCAACGTTGAAACAACGTAGATTCAACGTTGTGTGCCTGTAGGGTTCTGTTTACTGCCAGTAGGAGCTGTTTACTGACTGGTGACCAGGAGGACGCGGGTTCGATACCTGCTGAGGTCGGCAGCATTCTTTCATGGAGATTGAACATGTAATATTTTCTACGGTCATTCTCTCTGTTCCATTGATTCAAGAAGGGCAGTTGTCAGCCTGCTCTGGAAAAGTGTTGATAGGTAAACTGACCGGCTCAAAATGACTTAAATAGTGTTGGCTTGGCCGTTAAAAATAGAAATGAAGGCAATGATCCAAATTCAAACAAAACAATAAAGAATAAAAATCTTTTTTTTTTCTTTTTTATTCGAATGTATACATGCATAATGATAATAATAATAAAGAACATTACTGCTAAGCAGTTTATGTCTATTTAATTTAGAATCCATCAAACCCCAATTTTTATAGTATATACATTATTTACAATAAACATTATTTCGGACACTTAGAATGTGGGTACTCGTTAGAACTGCCTTGTCGAGGTTGTTCTAACGAGTATACACAATCTATGAACAGATAGATTGTGGGTTCTCATCAGAACTGCCTTGTCGAAGCGGTCCTAATGAGTATCCACAATCTATATTTACGACCCTTTCAATCACCAAGGCGGTGGTATTGCCCATCTATGTATGCAATCTATGAACACATAGATTGTGGGTACTCATCAGAACTGCCTTGTCGAAGCGGTTCTAACGAGTATCATGATGATCGCGGTTCAATTAACTTAAAGAATCGAATGCTTTAAGAACCTTAATTGACAAGATCTCACTAATTAAAACAATTAGATGAGTCAATTAATGCACTAATCACTCACTGACTGATGCATATTAACAAGCAATAATAATACAATAGGTAAGTATCAAAACATAATTACTATGTCTAAAACATGATTAAGAAATATGATGAGTTTCGTAAAGCTCTATCTTTATTTCCTACCATTCAGATATTATATTTAAATGCCATTATCATTTATTTGACATTGCCGTCCGTTGCGGTTCATTACGACGTGGCCTACATAAATCCACCAAAAATACGGTTATTACAAATACTAAAAGGAATTGACTGGAATTTTTACAATAAAAGGTTTAGAAAATACTTTTTGGGGTAGTCATGTACATGTTTTCACACATTCATGTCTATTTCATTCAAATTCGATCAAAACGTACGAAGAAACCGCCTTGGCTTTTATACCCCAAAAATTTGGCAAATTTGCTATAAAACAAAAATTAGGGCACCAAAAAGAACAAAATTTATGCTGAGTATCAGATTTGATATAATTAACATGGAATCAAGACAGTTCCCCGACAAGACAGTTCCCCGACACGGTTTTTGGAGACAGTTCCCCGACATATTTGAAGACAGTTCCCCGACACTTTTGAAGACAATTCCCCGACACTATTGTTCAAAGTCAAATGACCTGTGACTGATCATTATGATTATCATAATTGATAGTTAGTATGTGTTCATCAATATTTTGAAGACAATTCACGGACAGACGTTAAGAAATATTAAATTATGGGTTCGTCGACATTTTTGAAGACAGTTCCCCGACAGTCTTTTACATGTATAAAATAAAGGCGAGGTCTGCTGACAGCCGGCTGGCACCAGACTTTTAGGTCTAGTGACAGCCGGCTGTCACCAGACCTAAAAGTCTGCTGACAGCCAGCAATAATATTTCTTCAATACTAAGTACATTTTCATATTCTTATCTTCACCATATGTCTGGATCCAAATATAGAACTAGAAATGTATAAAGTTTGATTAAAATTCATCAATTGGGCATGAGCTAGGGTGCAGAAAACCAATTTTTGGCTGAAAATCAAGTTTTCTGGAGCCTATGACCTTAAAAATTAGGACTAGGTCAACCTAGTCTAATTAAATTTTTTGTTGCTGGTATATTGAAAAGTTGGACCAAAATCCATTGATTTGTTCATGAGATAGGGTGCAAACAAGCCGTTTTTTGTCCAAAGTTGGCAGTTTTCAGGGGCCTGGGCCTTTTAAAACCAAAACATGACTGATTTCCCCCTCCTAGTGAACCATGTAAGATTGGTCACAAATCCACAATCCATCCATAGGTTCAGGAGATATAGTGCCTAAATCAGGATATGCCGAGCCGCTGATGGAAACAGGATCTGCACCTAAAACAACATATCCTTCTCCCCGTTATTTTTTTTAGCTCACCAGAGCCGAAGCTTATGGAATAGGCAGTTGTCTGTCAACACTTTTAAATTACAACTCCTCTGAAGCCACTGGGCCGATTCAGCCCAAACTTAATCTGTAGCATCCTTGGGCTGGGGGATCGAAAGTTTGTGTTTTTTTATGAAAATAGGCCCATTAGTTTGTTTGCTGTGGCAACTTGGAGTTTCCATGGGGAAAATAGAAAAATGGCATTTACTGCCAAGCCTTTGACAAAAAATTTATAGAAATGTTCCTTGAGTAAATTTCTTTCAGCCATATACTTTGATGCCAACCTGGTAGTCTTGGAAACCATTCAGATCCCCACCCCCAAACCATATTTATATACTCTTGTTCTTTGTGATAAGACACACTCAGTGACACCAACCTGGGGATCCCCTGGTTGTGCTGGGGCCATGCCCCATCCCCTTCACTTAGTTAATCCAATAACTCAGAAACCGTTCAAATCCGCATCCCTAAACCATATTATTCTTGTTCCTTATGAGACACATTCAGTGATACCAACCTAGGGGTCTCCCAGGGTGTGCCCGAGTGCCATGTCCCGACCCTCCACTTCAAAAAAGGCGAAATACCTGAGAAACTGTTCAGGTTACCCCATCCCTAAACCACATTAAATTTTTTTCTTATGATAAGACGCATTCAGTGATACCAACATGTGGGCCCAGGGGGTGTTCCGAGTCCGCCGGCCCACCCCTCCACTTCATAAAAAGCCATATATTTCAGAAACCATTAAGATCTCCGCCCCTAAACCATATATTTTCTTATTCCTTATGGTAAGATTCATTCAGTCACACCAACCTGAGGGTCTCTTTGTGCTGCAGCAATGTGCTGGGGGCATGCCCCGCCCCTCCACTTCATAAAATGCCATATATCATAGAAGCCATTCAGATCCCAGACCCATAATCATATGCATTCTTATTCCTTATAATTAGACATATTAAATCACACCAACTTGTGGGGTCCTCTCCCCTCCATTTCACAAAAGGGCCTCATATCTCAAAAACTGTTCAAATCCCCACCCTTAAACCATATATATTCTTGGTCCCTATGATAAGACACATTCAGAGACAACACAATCTAGAGCTTTTCTGGTGTCCAGCGGGGCCATGCCCCAACCCCCCTGATGCCGAAAAGGCCTTGTATCTCAAGAATCATACAGATCCCCGCCCTTAATCCATATTATATTCTTGTTCCTTTTGATATGGCGCATTCAGCGATACCAACCATGGCTTCATTGGGTCCATGCCCCATCCCCGCCACTTCATAAAATAACAAATATTTCAGATACAGTGTCAACATGGGTGCTCCGGGGTATGGGGGTATGTTTGGGAGACTTTAAAATCGGTATATTAAAATCATATGTTAAAATATATTGCTGCCAGTGGACAGTGCCCAACTGAGATCTGGTGAGCAAAGTGGCCTATGGACCTCTTTGTTTTTGTTTTGGTTTTATGGCCGTTCAAGATTTTCACTTATTTTGAGCTGGTTGTTAATTAGAGGTGGGCAAAAACCAGAGTTCCCAGATAAAAACCACATGACCGTCCCTTGCAGAACCTCCTAATGATTAACAGTTGGTGCTTTTACCCACTAGTCCATGAAGTCTATTTCTTGGGGGACATAATTCTGGTCATACTTGATAGTCATAACAAAGCATTAATTCTACCTGCAGTGACATTATATTCTGAGATGTCTTAGAAGCTAGACTAATTATACCCCCGCCATATGAAGTATGCTATACGAGTATATAGTTTTAGCCTGTCATTCGACAATTTGTCTGTCCATCCGTCCATGTGTCAGTCTTTCTGTCCCAACGGTAACATTTTGGTTAAAGTTTTTGTTTTGTTTGAGTTGCGGTTTTACATCCCCATTAACACTATTAAGGTAATTTTGGAGACATTGCTTCCAATTTTGTGTGACTTTTACCCGACTTTCAGAGATGAAATGACATCTCAAGCCCTACCACCCATAAAAAAGTTAAAAAACGTTATGGTTTAAGGAGCCATCCAACTCGCATCACTTTTCCTGGGCAGACTTAGACCTAAGCTATTTACCAATATTCAAGTTCGGTCGGTTTCAGCTCTGCGCGGAAACACTGTGCAGCCCAATCTATTTCTCCAGGCCCCGATGGGGGGGGGGGGGAGGGTGCTTGGATAAAGTTTTGCGTCAAAGTTTCTGTGAGATTTTATCTTCTGAACCCTTTGATAGATATAGTTGATACTTCATTGAAGTTACATACTGGTCTCAAAATTTCATTGATGCATGTCCCACCCCCACAGTGACCTTGAGGTCAAGGTTACAGACTCAGAAATTTTACATTTGGTTAAAGTTTTAAGACAAAGTTTATAGATGCGTGTATGTTCTAAACTCTAAGACAAACTCAGTTGATGCTTGCATCAATGTTGCATACCAGTCCAAATATTTTGTGATGTATGTCCCTTCCCCAACCCACGGTGACCTTGACCTCAAGGTCACAGACTAGAAATTTTACATTTGGTTAAAGTTTTATGACAAAGTTTATACATGTAGATGCCTGTATTTTCTAAATTCTAAGACAAATTCAATTGATACTTGCATGGATGTTGCATACCAGTCCAAATATTTCATTGATGTATACCCCACCCTGCTGCTTCAGTAACATGGATGCCCCCACCCTTCAGTAACTTTGATGCCCTCACTCCATTGGTCCATTTAGAAATTTTATGTTTGGTTTAGCTTTTACAAGCACATAATAGTCATTTGTAGATTCTTATAGCTTCTTGACTTCTTCATTCATTTTACATAAAGCTTGAAAGATATATCAAAGGGTGGTGCTGACCGGGGGTTTGTGTGACTCTTTCTCTAGTTTTTAAGCACTCATATTTTCCAAACCATTTGATGGATTGGGTCCATATTTGCAATGTGTTTGTTTTAATTGAGGTTTAACATCCATGTCAACACTTATTGAGGTCATTTTGGAGACGTTGCTTCCAATTTTGTGGGACTTTTACCTGACATTGAGATGAAATGACATCTCAAGCCCTGCTGCCCAATGAAACCAAAAGGCTTATATGCATTGGACAGTCTGACTCATTCCACTTTAACTTGGCAGGCTTAGTCCTTCGAAGTGGTTTACCAGTACTCATGTGTGGTCAGTTTCAGCTCTGCGTGGAAGCAGCATGCAGCCCAATTTATTTCTCCAAGCCCCGATGGGTGGGTGCAGGTCCATATTTGGAATGATCATAGTTGTTTTTATAAAGTTTAATCAGCCATACACCCCACCACCACACAAACACCTATGCCAATAACCTCAAAGACACTATTCCAGGAGAGATATGCTGTCTGATGACAAGTGTTGTTACATGCCTTTTTTGGGGGTGAGGTGAGCCCCTAGACGGGGGCATCTGTGTCGTATTGACACATTTCTAGTTCTGTCAGTGCTGTTCAAACCCAGATGAAGTGTGTGCCCATCACTCTTCTCAAGTTTGTACATGTAAGTTCTGCTGATGGTATGCCTAGACCTTATGATTTAGAACTAAGCTGCAATAATACCAGCATTGTTACATAAAGTTTGAACAAAAATACAAGTCCCCATTAGAAATTATTGCATCCTTCACTGTTCAACAAAGTTCTGTAAGCGGTATGGTAGCTCATGAAACAGGATAAGTTATTTAGTTAAAAAGAATATGCTTATTATTAAGTAAATATTATAGCCGGCTGTCAGCAGACTTTTAGGTCTGGTGACAGCCGGCTGTCACTAGACCTAAAAGTCTGGTGCCAGCCGGCTGTCAGCAGACACTTCCTAAAATAAAAGCTTATACTTGATTCAATAATCGATAAAGGCATCATATTCATCTGAATTTGGTAGTATATAACTAAACAAAGATCCAATCCCACTAAATGACATAACATGCGTTGTCGGCAGACTAACGACAATACATTTTTTAGGCTTTAAAGCTGACCGAGCATTAAGACCACCTACATTTAAATTGCATCTTGACGAATGCTAACTGATGAAGAAATTCCACATTACCTCTCTATTGGCTAAGACTTCCAGACAGATCAACGTCAGAACGAA
Organism: Lucinisca nassula; assembly: GCA_963580285.1. Taxonomy (NCBI): domain Eukaryota; kingdom Metazoa; phylum Mollusca; class Bivalvia; order Lucinida; family Lucinidae; genus Lucinisca; species Lucinisca nassula. Next base: position 55,872,205 of record OY757010.1, read on the forward strand.
TGTCGGCGAGCTGTCTTGAAATCAACGAGGAAATTTCAGGCAACTCATTAATATAGTTGCCACAGCAAGAAACGTCCAAATTATAACTGATATATCATTAGACAATTCCCCGACACAGAAATACACTGCCTCTCTAAATCACAGGTACACTTAATCTATTCACAATGAATGATCACTTAGCCTTTATTATCCCCAATTATCCCTAATTGCCAATTAGGCCATTAAGACAGTGTCGGGGAACTGAATTCAAAAGTGTCTGGGAACTTATTTCCAATTATAATTATCAGTCACAGGTCATTTAACTATGAACAATAGTGTCGGGGAACTGTCTTCAAAAGTGTCGGGGAACTGTCTTCAAAAGTGTCGGGGAACTGTCTCCAAAAACCGTGTCGGGGAACTGTCTTGTCGGGGAACTGTCTTGTTCCCAATAACATTATCATATCTAGAAAATCAGGATGCAGATGAGTACTTGAATTATGACATATCCCTGGATGAGACCGAAGCAGTGCTACAGCTTTTGAGGAAAAATAAAGCCCCAGGACCAGACCAAGTTTACTCGGATTTGATAAGGATGGCGGGGGAAGAAATGACAAAAGCAATTCACAGTCTGTTCCAGAAGTCCTGGAGAGATGGTAAGGTACCAGATAGATGGAAAGAAGCTGAAGTGAAGTTCTTACGGAAACAAGGAAAGAAATCATACCACGAGCCAGGTTCGTATCGGCCAATCAGCTTGACAAGTGTGCTGTGCAAATGTATGGAAAGAATTATTGCTCACAGACTGTATGGCTTTGTAGAACATTTCGACCTACTTGACAAAGAACAGGATGGCTTTCGGCGATTTAGAGGAACATGTGATGCTTTGCTAAGACTGACTCAGGACATATATGATGGCTTCAATCAAAAGGAACATACTGCTGCTATCTTCATTGACCTGGAAAAGGCTTATGATAGTGTTTGGAGGCAGGGCCTTTTAGTGAAATTGGGCAGAAAGGGAATTTGTGGGCGTATTTGGAAGTGGATTCAAAGTTTTCTTACAGACAGAGAGGCCTTCATAAACTTACAAGGGCAAAAGGGTCAGATGTTTGGTACCAACATCGGACTTCCACAAGGAGCAGTTCTCTCACCCCTGCTCTTCAACCTATACACAGCGGATATGTATGAAGGATTGGGCGGTAAAGGTGTGAAATTTGCAGACGATGGAACTGTATGGGAGAGAGGTGAAGATTTGATGATGATCCTTGAGGCAGCAAAGAATTACCTTATCCGGGTGTTGGAATGGGGGAAAAAGTGGCGAATGAAAATCAGCATGGAAAAAACAGAAATATGTGTGTTTTCTCTGATCAGTGAAATCCTAGATGAAGCAAGAGCAGTAGAGATAAGTTTAGATGGAAGGAAATTAAGTACAACAGTTGTCCAAAGATTTTGGGAGTGACACTAGATGAAAAATTAAAATTTGACAAGCACATTGACAATATGGAGAAGAAGGCACACAGAGCTCTTGAAATGCTGAGGAGGGTGAAGGAGACAGAAGGGATTTCTCAGAAGTGCATGCTGCAGTTATATAAAGCCATGGTTTCCCCTCAGCTGGAATATGCTGCTCCTGTATGGCAAGTGGGGAACTGTGAGCCACTGAATAAAGTGCAGAGGAAGGGGTTATCCTTGTGCTTGGGATTACCAGGAACGGCAGGAATTGAGGCAATGGAGGTAGAGGCAGGTATTAAGCCCCTGGACATAAGAAGGGAGGAACTTTCTATCAGACAGGCAGCAAGGGTCATGATGAAAGATTACAGCCAGCTTATTAAGAGTGTTTGGGTCAGCTGGACAGAGAGTGATGTCAATGAAAGCAGGATATCCCCTTTTGGTCTCATGAATGTCCAGCTGGCGGACATGGTATCTAATACAGACATCAAGCTGCATAACCTCGAAAAGGAATTTAACTACATGGATTCACTGCAGCCCAGTAAAAGGATGCCGGAATATTGGCGGAATCTTGGTTCTTCTAAGAACAAGAGTCATTGTCAAGAGAGTTAATAGAGGAGAAAGTCAGAGACTGTGGAGGGGACACAATCATCGCATTCACAGACGGTTCCTGCCTTGGTAATCCCGGCCCATGTGGATCTGGTGCATGCATCTACCTTCCCAGTATTGAGGACCCAGTTCAGCTTAGAAGGGCTGTTTGCAAGAGGGGGTCTATCCTGTTAGGCGAACTTTTAGCTATTCAGATGGTGGTAGAGTATGTGACTAACCATAGAAGGAGTGTAAATGAAAGGGTCAGTTCCAATCTGCACATTTTCTCCGACAGCCAGTCAGCTATTGGGCTACTCACTCTTGGATGGGAGGCCACCACACATAAAGGTGCAGTTCTTGAAGGAAAGGCTGGCATACAGAGTCTTCAGAAGGAAGGAGTGACTGTTGAGCTGTCTTGGACACCGGGACACTCAGAAATTAAGGGCAATGAGCTGGCAGATCAGCTAGCCAAAGAGGCAGCTAAGGAAGCTCAGGAGATGGAAGAGGACAATGGAGTAGTCACGTTGGAGGACATAAAATCAGCAGCAAGGAGGTCAGGTAGCATGAAATGGCAGGAGAGGTGGGAAGTCACAGAAAGAGGAAGGACACTGTTTCAGTTCAGACCCATTGTAGGTTACAAGACACAGGTTCCACACCAGTTTGAAACAGTCTCCATGGAACGCCGTGTGGCACAGTTGAGAACAGGGTATGTAACACTGAAGGACCAGCTACACAAGTGGGGCCTGGCAGAAAGCAACTCATGTGAGTGTGGAGAACCGGAGACTGTGCATCACTATCTGTTGGCATGCCCTCAATATGAGGAACAGAGGGAGATTCTCCAGAAAAGAATATTTGAAGCAATAGGGATTCCCTACTTGAACCTAGAGTTGCTATTGGACATGAAACCAGACGACGAATTCAAATCAGACCGAACATTCATCCTATCTGAATTAGAGTCATTCATAAAAAATTCAAAAAGATTTTAAAAACAATAAGTCATTACAACAACCGAACCTCGTTACGCAATTGTACTAATATACCTGTGTGAATATACTTTGTTTGAACCTACCTGCGAAAGAACCTACCGGCGAGGATCATCGGCCTAATGGCTTAGCTAAAGACTAAAGACTATCAAAATTTACAACTAACATTTCATTTTCGGTTAAAATTCCGAAAAATAAAATCTTCGGATCGGCAATTTTTGGCTCGGCGGCTCGGCCCGGCGCGGCCTTGGCTTTTATACCCGACCCCGGACGGCTAGCCACTGCCTCAACTACAGTCATGTAGGCTAATTCTGCGCATCTGCCAATTCGGCGCATTGGGATTATTTCAAAATTAAATGAACCTGATTAAATCTTTTCAATTTTCTTTGACAGGTATCAAAACAAAGCTTCAAATATTATTTTGGATGACACTTGGGGGGTAAACTGGAAGAAAGAAATGTATTTTTTGTTTTTACCTGAATCAGGCTTAATGAGCGCCACAGGCCCTTACTTAATTTTGATTTTTTTTTTTACAGACATCTATTTTTTTCAACCAACTGGACCATCAGCATTTAATAAACACATGACAAATCAAGTATAACAACACAACATCTTTCCTTGTCTAAAGTATTGTATCTTGACTGGATGTTATTGTTTGGGTGCGCGGAATTAGCAGACAAAAGTGATGGCGTCTTAACATGGGGGTGTGTCTATTTAAAGACAGACCACAACATAACTGCACCAGAGAAATTAAAGGTTGCTATTGTCTTTTAACAAGCTAAGACAACTGTATAGCATAGTGCTGCAAAATAGGTTTTAGATCCCTGGAATGGATGAAACAAAAGCTCAAAGTCTTAAGTGCGCAGAATTAGCCTACAGCACTGTAATACCCCAAACGATGCACATAGGGAATAACTACCTGTGGATGGAAAGAACAAGCAGTTTAGTCTCAAGGTGTTCGACTTATGGGCGAATTACCCTAATGGCCAAATATGACCGACTCAGATATTTCATTTCATATCTTACACCGCGTAACGGCAACTGATACCGACCGATGATATGGCAAACAACTAAGCAAGTTAGTACAAATGGTGGAAACCTCTGATAAGCCCTGGAATTCAATCAATGCAATGTGTATAATATTCGTATTTGTTCATTCTTTACCAATGAAATTAAGTAAAAGTAAGTAACAGGCGCCCCGAAACGTCAAAAACATCGAAATTTCAGGCAATTTTCTCTTCCGGAAGTATACTGCTATACATCTCGCAAGATCGCGTTGGGCTGGTTTTCGACCTTTCAATATTCGTAACAGCATGGTTCGTATAAAAGGATTCGGGTCAATTCGGCCCGAAACAAAATGATCCCGTGAAAAAAATCGACCTATGTCAAAATTGGCCCATTGCAATTTCGGCCCATAAACGATTTTTATCGATAAAGATTTCTTTCTTTCTACTGATACTGCGTCGGTCACATTTGACCATTACCGCAGGTATGATATGAAATAAAGGCACTGCCTTTTGAGCAAACACACTCATTTACACCGGCACCGGGACAACTCGGCACATTCACACCCCCTAGGTAGTTAACAGTAGTGCATCAAAAATATCAATAGTGCTAGCGTGGTAGCTCAGTGGTTAGTGCACTTGCCTCTGCTGCTAGAGACAGTCGGTCTTGCGAAACGCAGCTTGTTCAATTTTACCATGACATTGTGAGCAATCTGGATGGGGCCATAAATCGTGGCCACAAACAGACTGACTTGATCATCATGGACTTTGCTAAGGCCTTTGACAAGGTACCTCACAGAAGGCTATTACATAAACTGGAGTACTATGGTATAAGAGGATCCACGCATAGGTGGATTAGCTCATGGCTCTCTGGGCGCTCACAACAAGTTGGTACCGGCCCCGATAGCTCAGTTGGTAGAGTGTCCGCTCCGGGGAACGGGAGGTCTCGGGTTCGATCCCGGGCCGCGACATACCAAAGCCGTTAAAAATGGTACTAGCTGCTCCTCGTTTGGCACTCAGATTTACGGGGTAGAGCTAGGACTGGTCGATCCAGTGTCAGGATAATGTGACTGGGTGTGGTATCATGTAATGTGTCTGGGACATGATACTTCAGTGAGGCAGCACTATAAACGTGAGCATTGAGCTCCCTGTCGCAACCAGACACCGTCGTGATATGACTGAAAAATTGTTGAAAGCGACGTTAAACCCGAATTCACACACACACAACAAGTTGTACTTGATGGCCAAGCGTCTGATCCAGTCCCTGTTTTATCTGGAGTCCCCCAAGGTTCGGTCCTTGGACCGGTCCTTTTCTTGGTTTTCATTAATGATCTCCCTGATAATATCAGGTCATCGGTCCGTTTGTTTGCTGATGATTGTGTCCTGTATAGGAACATATATTCTCCTTCTGACTGTCTTATTTTACAAGATGACCTGGATCAACTTGCACAGTGGGAGGCCGATTGGCAAATGAAGTTCAATGTGGCCAAATGTCACTCAATGAGAGTGTCACGACACCCTCCGGACAAGCAAATTAAGTTTGACTATACTCTTCACCAGCAAGTTTTGGAGCATGTTCAATCCGCCAAATATCTTGGTATCACCATCACTGACGATCTTGATTGGGGTCAACATATCTCAGAGATTACATCTAAAGCAACTAGGACTTTGGGATTCCTTAGACGGAACTTGGCTTTTGCACCTAGGCAGACAAAGGATGTTGCATATAAAACATTGGTTCGCCCTCAACTCGAATATGCATCACCCATTTGGCACCCCTATGTTAAAACTCAGACTCAGCAGGTGGAGAAGGTGCAGAGGACAGCTGCTCGATGGACCTGTAGGCGATGGCGCAATAGAAGTAGCGTCGGTGACATGCTTAATGAGCTAGAGTGGCCGTCCCTGGAGGCCCGTCGTGAGCAGTCCTCTTTAACCTTCTTCTACAAGATACACTCTGATTCAGTGTCTATTGATAAAGATAGGTACTTGACCCCTGTAACACTGTCGACCCAAACAAGGGCATCAAAGTTAAACGACTCACAATATCGTAGATACCAGTCCTATAGTGATGCCCTGAAGAACTCGTTTTTTCCTAGAACTATTCCCCAATGGAATAGTCTTCCCTCCTCTGCGGTGAATGCCAAGTCCGCAGAAGAGTTCAAAGCCCGCACAGTGTAAGATTGGGTCTCAGAGGTATGCGTTTTAGGATACCTCTGTTATGCAGATTGTAAATAGTTTTAAGGACGCATCCAGTGCCTCTCTTTTTTTTTTATCCAGCTAAATTCTAAATTTAGCCACCCAATCAACTGAGGTAATGGCCAGATATGACCGACTCAGTATAAGAAGATAGATAGATAGATAGTTCGATTCTTGGCAGCGACAATAAAATTTGGTATCCGAATATGTTCCATATACATAGCCATGAGCTGTCAATCTTAAAAACTTGAAAGTACCTGGGCATCATTTATTTCAGAAACATGTCATGGAAATCCCATTTTGATGCAACTTTTAAAAGGCAAACATCAGCCTGGCGTTTCTTTGGAAGGAAGATAACCAGCTGGTCTGAAGATGTTAAAGCATGATAGTAGAGACTATGAGTAGACTTATCCTTGATTATGCCACATAAGTATGTGCCCCATATAGTATCCAGCAGCACGAGACGGTGCAACGGCGAGCAGCTCGGTTTGTCAGAGGTGACAAAACCTGAATTACCGCCCAAGTGATACAACACCTTGGCCAGCAAACTCACCAGCATTGGCATACCAGCATTGACTCTGGGCTAAGTGGACAGCCATGCTTGCAGGTTGTCCGACCAGAAAACAGCAAACAGTAGAGGATACTCCCTTGGCTATATTGACTGACATCTTCTCTCAGCACAAACACTCACTCACACAGAATATTGTCACTTCAGGGATCCTTGGGGACTTCAAGAGAGATCTTGCCTAAATTACATAAAAACTGTTTTTCAAAGTTTTTCATTTGTTCTGTTGTGAGGCAAAGGTGACGGGAGTCCAACTGATATTGACTTACAGTTGGGCAAGGCATATTGTCCTTGCAGAGGTAGGGGTAGAGGGGGTATTGTTGTTACTTCTTCTGTTTGTACACTTTTGTTCATTTTCCCCTTTCCCCTTTGTACCTCCCTCTCTTTTCCTCTACTACCTCTTCTATCGCTTGGTCCCTTTCTCTGGGAGATGACAGAAAATAACCGACCAGGGTGGACATGTCGTTTAACCCAAAACAATTTTTATGAGCTTCACCCTTGTTTGCACAAAGCCTTCGTATGACGATGCTCCAGTGTTGGTCATGTGTGCACTTTAGCCTGCACTTCAGAAAATTAGATAAGGTGACTCAGTTAGTTTGCAGCAGTTAGTTTGCAGCATGGACACTTAAAAGTCTCCCGAAGCACTAGCGTTATGCTATGGATTTGGGGCTTATCATCACTTTACAAATCTTGGGAAGGTAGAAATCCACAAGTAGCCAGATAGCTCATTGCGTCTCTTTCTATTCCCAGGGCTTAATTTTATACCCCTGAGTAATAGTTTTTGAAAAGTTTTAATTGCTCGGTCAGACGAAAAGCGCTTGTCGCCCTACCGAGAAGCTCCGGCTCCGGTAACTCGTTGGTCCAAGCGCGGTGTTGGGTTTTACGTTCAGTTCATTTAGACGCGTGACGTAGTTTTGAAACTTTCCCGCGATCAAACTTCAGTGTTGGACGAAAGGGTCTTCGAAAAGAGCTTTTTAAAATTATTTCGACGCTTTTTGTGTTTCTGTTGTAATGGGACTTGACTCCTTTTTGGTTTTGAAAAGCAATTTTTGGATGTGAATACAATTCTCATGAACTCTGTAAAGATGGTGGATTATCGCGAGAATATGAACGAGATTCCAGGCGAGATTTGGGTGCCTAAGTATGTTGTTCCAGCCTCTCTACAGTAATGCAAACACTTCGTGTGTTTGCTATTACAGGTTTTGCAGGATGAAAGCCTACACAACGGTCATTCTAGTTCTCGGTCGGTACAAGAAAGTTTCAACCTTATTACTTGTTTTATACTGGAGGCAGCAGATAAACACATCCCCTCAAAATTGAGCAAATCGAAATTTTCTATCCCTTTGATCACATCTGAGATCAGACGAAAAAATCGTAGAAAAACTAAGACTCACGCAAAGGCTAAAAGGCAGTAAGAAAAATTGGTCAAAGTTCCAGGATCTGAAACGGGAAATAAAGGCTGCTATTAAGATTCAGCATGATTCGTATGTGAATAACTTGGTTCCAATCCTCGAGATTTTTATCGGTACATTAATGGTCAAAAGAAGGACACCCAAGATATCCCCCATTGAAAAAAACGAAATGGAACAGGCATCACTGAAACTGAGGCAGAACAAGCAGAGGAATTAAACGGTCAGTTCACGGATGTGTTCACAAAAAAAGAGCATAACCATGTTCTTATGCTTGAAAGGACGGCCCCGTTCATGGAGAACATTCTTGTAGCTAAAGAAGGTGTAATCAAACTTCTGAACCCTTCTAAGGCATTAGGACCCGATGAGTTGATGAGTTGCATCCCAGAGTCCTAAAGGAACTTGCAGCTGGATTAGGTCCGGTTTTCGCACACCTTTTTCGACAGGCACTTGATTCGGGTGAAATTCCCAAGGAATGGTCTTTAGCAAATATATGCCCATTGTACAAGAAAGGTGATCGAACTTGTGCTGGAAATTATCGCCCTGTATCACTCACATGTGTACCTTGCAAACTTTTGGAGTACATTGTTTGTTCAAATGTACTGGCCCACCTTGACCAACATAAACTATTATCTGATAGACAGCATGCTTTCAGAAAGAACCATAGCTGTGAAACACAACTGGTGACAGTGATAGATGATTGGGCTAAAATCTTGGATAATGGTGAACAAATTGACACTTTCATCTTGGATTTTGAGAAAGCTTTTGGCAACCTCCTCATGAGCTTCTGAAAAGCAAACTTAATGGATATGGCATTGGTGGCAAAACTTTAAAATGGATTGACACTTTTCTATTCCATAGAGAGCAACGGGTGGTTGTTAATGGAAGTAAATCTGATTGGGCCCCTGTCCTGTCTGGGGTCCCACAGGGGACGGTTCTTGGTCCACTTCTTTTCTCCCTTTACATAAATGACATCTCACAGGAAATTGATTCAGAAATAAGGCTCTTCGCTGATGACTGTGTTTGCTACCGAGAAATAAAAACTTCGGAAGATACCGTGAAACATCAGTATGATATCGACAAAGTCGGTACCTGGGCTAGGAAGTGGGGAATGCGGCTCCAACCCAGTAAATGTAACATGATGCAACTTACAAGAAAGCGGATCAAAAAGATCAATGCTACCTATGAATTGGAAGGAACTCTCCTTGAAAATGTAGAAAGCATTAAATACCTTGGTATGACAATAACGAAAGATTTAAGGTGGAACACTCATATTAGTAATGTTTGTACTAAGGCAAATAGGACCCTTGGCTTCTTGAGATGGAATCTGTCAGCATGCCCACAAGAAGTAAAAGAAACGACATACAAGGGACTGGTTCGTCTAGTCCTGGAATATGCAAGTACGTCCTGGGATCCACCTACTGTTACCCTCCAGGAGGAACTGGAGAAAGTCCAAAAACGTGCGGCCCGTTTTGTAACTGGGAATTACTCGTTTGAAACTGGGAGTATGACTGGCATTCTGGAACAGTTAAAGTGGGAATCTCTTGAAGAGCGGAGAAAACAAAGTAGGCTGATACTTTTATATAAAGGTCTAAAGGGTAGAGCCAGTATACCCATGGGTGACCTTGTTCCCCCTTCAAAGACAACACGTCGGAAAAAAAAAACCATTCATTAGCTCTCCAAAAAATCGGCACAAGGACTGACATCTACAAATTTAGCTTCATCCCTAGGACAATCTCAGATTGGAACGAGCTTCCCTCTTCTCTCTTGATGTCTGCATAAGGTGCAGATGACCCCATCTCTAGATTCACCACCCTTGTGAGGTCTAGAGACTAGTTCTGTAGGTCGAGGGTCCTGGTGAAGGATTGTCTAAGGACGTGACACAAGTAAACAATTCTGATTCTGATTCTGACACAGTAATCATGTAATTACGGTAGGGATCTTTAACCTGCACAGGGGATTGTTCTCCCTGCACAGGGGGGGGGGGGGCTCCAGTTAACGCCCCGATCCGAAGGACGGTGCACTTTATGACATTCATCCCTGCAAATGATGCCAATGGAGCGTGTTTGGCACACCGACATTCTATCCCCGCTGCCGGGGATCGAACCCGGGACCGCTAGCACCAGAGGCAAGCTCATTAACCACTGAGCTATCACGCTCCAGTTAACGCCCCGATCCGAAGGACGGTGCACTTTATGACATTCATCCCTGCAAATGATGCCAATGGAGCGTGTTTGGCACACCGACATTCTATCCCCGCTGCCGGGGATCGAACCCGGGACCGCTAGCACCAGAGGCAAGCTCATTAACCACTGAGCTATCACGCTCCTAAAAGCCGACTCAGCATCTACACCTTTGACATCCTGAAAGATTTTTTTGAGGTTTAACGTCCCCGTCAACACTGTAAAGGTCATTTTGGAGACGTCGCTTCCAATTTTGCGGGACTTTTACCCGACATTGAGGTGAAATGACATCTTAGCCCTGCCACCCAATGAAACCAATAAGGCTTTTAAGCACGGACGGTCCGACTCGCACCGCATTGCCTAGGCAGGATTAGATCCTCTAAGCGGTTTACCACTAGATCTACTCGTGTGCGTGTCGGTTTCAGCTGTGCGTGGAAGCATCATGCAGCCCATCTATTTCTTCAAGACCCGATAGGCTTTATCGATAAATATGTTCTAGAAAGGTGAAAGCTCAGTGGTTAGTCCTGGTGTATGAATGTCATTTGACGTGCCACCAGTAACAGTTCTGATTCTAATTTATATATCTTCATATACTGACACACGCCCTCGCGGACATTCTTGACAGGTGTGCCAGCCCCCAGGACAGACCACCGTTTCCCAAATATCATTAAAGATATCTAAAAGTGTTGAAAGAGAACCTTTTGTTCTTTAAAACTTTGAGGGAGAAACAGTTCCCATAAACTTGTGATAATATAAACAAAAAAAATGTGTTGTGAGCAATTGTCTTATTTTCCATTAAGGTTGTGAGCAGTTGTCTTGTGGGTAATTGTCTTGTGAGCAAATGTCTTGTGAGCAATTGTCTTGTGGGCAATTGTCATGGAATCAACATTGATGACAGATTCGGTTACATTTTCAAGAAAGGTGTATTCCGATTGATTTCTAAAAGCTATTATCGCGTCAAACTTATCTGGCGGTTTTTGACGACTAAGCCTAAGGTTTGTATATTCCCGTCTCCATTACAAAAAAATAAAATAAACATGAAACGTCTTTTATCTGGTACATAAGAGTGCAATTTCTGCTGTTTTCATTATGTAGGAAAATGTCTTTACTGAGGGTAGGGGCAATCCGGGTAAATACGGACATAGGTATAAATACGGTCACTGATGAGGCCTAATTGGCCGAAACTAGCTTCTCTGGCCCAGAAAACATGTACACTCCATATTTCCCAGTTCTTTGGTGTATTCTTTGCTTCCAAAGGATAACTCTTTCTAGAACATATCAAACCTCACTACAGCTGGTGTCTTGCCGTAAAGTCTCCCTGCCCTACATCATAGTGTAGTTTATATTTTCTTGTCCTTTGTCCCTGTACAGGGGGATGGGGTCTCTACTCCAATTAACGTCCTGATCCGAAGGACAGCGCATCATCCCTACAAATGATACCAATTGAGCGTGTTCGGACACCAATTACCCTGGCAAACAGTGCAGGCCCATATCAGATGCCGCAGAACACGGCGTCTGATCAGGGCCTCCACTGTTTGCATAAAGTTCAGCCATTTTCCAAATAAATTTTGAAGAAAACACAGCCAGACACCCCTAAATTTTGAACTGGACATCGGCTATATATAAGGAGGCGATTGCAGGCCCTGATCCGCTTCTATCGTCGGTCAGGGTATTTTTCCCGATTCGGAAAGGACAACTGTTTATCCTGTTGTAGGTTGTGATTTGTAAAACCACCTGCACTGCATATTTTAAGCATTTTCTTTTCAGTCTCTCAGATTTTACGTGTGAATATGTGAATATCGTTCGTATTCAAATAAACGGTAACTCAAAAATGGCATAGGTTTTCACCTCCGGTTTTGGTTGCTATGCAGAAAGTCACGTAACTATCGAGAAGTACCCGGATGACCGACTTCATTAATTGTAAAGATTCGGTGTATTGCTATCCTGCTGCTGGTCATATTATTACTGGCAATTTAAAAAATATTCCTGATTCTAGGCTACGTAATATAATATCTAAAGGACCGAAATATCGATTTCAATAAATGTAGAGATGAAATCGCTGCTGCCTTGAATGAATTTGGTAATTGATGGTGTAAACAAGAGTATGTTGAGCATAAAGCTCTTAAGGAATGGAAACTTAGCATTCTGAAATTAGTGAACAAACGCATTTCTTTTTATTCGCAAAATACGAACTTATTACCTCCTAAACCTAAGACGTCTTTACGTCACCTTAAACTAGGTATTCAAGAATTTCATAGGAAAGTAGAAGTAAAACAAAGATCAGGAATCGATACAATTAACTTTATCCACCCATCAAAGACACCAAATAGAAAGAAACACAAACATGAAGTGACCAGACCATAATGGAAACCTAATCAAAGGATGGCCATAAGGACAGTTATTTTCCCACAAAATGGCCAAATGGCCATCCAAAATAAAAAGACACAAGTGATACACAAAGTGAGTAGTAACAAACAACAACATAAATAAACCGCCACAGTTTGTTTTGGCTCCAGCTGATAAGGCCGCTAATAATGTGGTCGTTGTTTGACGACTTCACTAAGTTAACACTCTTCAGCAAGAACTTGGTGGTACTAAGGCCTATGAACTTCAGCCTTTAGCTGTAGAGAGGGCTTTAGTTGATGACCACATTTGTCATTCAGCCACCAAGTTTGCTGTCTGTGTTACAGAAGGCCAAGACAAGCTTCCTACGTTATATTGGTTACCTAAACTTCATACAAGACCATAAAAAGCACGGTTTATTGCAAATTCAAGCTCTTGTACCACTACTGAACTCACCAAATTATTAACTTCATATTTTACTGCCATCAAAAAACATGTGATAAAATATTGCGACAAATAAAAATCAAAAATGAGTTCCTTTAAGAGCAATGAAAACATTCATAAGAAAGAAGATGGGTCATACTACGTAGTTTCGGCTAACAAAGCCTCATCAGTGACCCTGTAATGATCCGGCAAAGAAAGCCAGAGGAAACATACTGCAATTTTGCGAATTTCGAATAGACAGTCGATACAAAGACTGATAAAAATCAAAATTGGGTTCAAATAATTAAAAACTTGTCTAGAATATGAGTCTAAACCAATAATTTATTTCTGATTTCTCAGAATTTTCACGCTGATCTCAAAGGACCAAAAGTAAAATATAAACTGCACTATGGTTGATGTACGGGGAGACGTTTTACGGCCGCCACACGGCACAACACCAGCTGCAGTGAAGGCAAATAAAAAATGAGTTCCTTTAAGAGCAATGAAAACATTCATAAGAAAGAAGATGGGTCATACTACGTAGTTTCGGTTAACAAAGCCTCATCAGTGACCCTGTAATGATCCGGCAAAGAAAGCCAGAGGAAACATACTGCAATTTTGCGAAAGATCAGGTAGAAATCTGTTTTGGTCTTTAAAAATTTCTAATGAAATTTTAAATAAATTGAAATCCAGGCTTTTTCGTGCTTCAAGTCTGTCTACTTTTGATTTTTCCACCCTTTACACTATACTTTCTCATAATCTTACAATAGAAAAACTTAATGATATAAATGAATGGACATTTCAAAGAGAAGAATCCCTCTATCTTGCATGTAATGTAAGAAATGTTTTTTTTTTTTTTTCACTTCTGAAGAGCATAAACATTATACTTTATGGTCATGTCAGAAAGTGTGTGAAGCTCTCACCTTTCTACTTGACAATATTTACATAAGATTTGGTACTAAGTTATTTAGACAAGTTGTGGGTAGTCCAATGGGTACTAATTGCGCACCACTTGTGGCTGATCTGTTTTTGTTTTGTTATGAGAGAGACTTCATGATGTCCCTTTCTGCTGAAAACCAGTCTGAAATCCTAGATGCTTTTAGCTCCACTTCTAGATATTTGGATGAGTTATTAAATATTGATAATACCTATTTCGATGGTTTGATCAGTCAGATTTACCCCCCCCCCCCCCCCCAGAACTTCAGTTAAATAAAGCAAATTCTTCTGATACCGAGGCCCCGTTTTTTTAGATTTACATCTATCTATTGTAGATGGGTTTGTTTCGTGCAAAATTTATGATAGACGCGATGATTTTGATTTTGAGATTGTAAATTTTCCTTTTCTGGATGGTGATGTTCCTCGTGGGCCATCCTATGCCGTTTATATTTCACAATTAATTCGATTTGCCAGAGTGTGTAGTCATGTAACTGACTTCAACCCTCGTAATAAATTGTTAACGACTAAACTTCTTAATCAGGGTTATCGGTACCATAAACTACGCAAAGCCTTTTCAAAATTTTATAGACGTCATTCTGATTTAATTCAGTATATAAATTCAGAAAAATATATAACCGCAATGACTTCAGCACCCAATTTCGTAAAATCATTCTTCGATTTAAAAAAATTGGGTACAATATAAATGGTATTCCACAGACTGCATGCATGGCAGTTAATCCAAACACACTTGACAACTTTGCTTCCCTCTTTAATTGCACGCCGGTGGGTCAGACCTCAGATTCTATGACGGTTGCAACGTAAAGGCTTATTGAGAATTAGAGAGATCTAATTGAAGGTAATGTTGGTTGGTGCCTGATGCTTTGTCTCTGGTCTGGCCCATCGGAGTCTAACTGTTGGTTATTTTTTGCTTCAGCATTTCAGTGGTTTCTTGCTGTCGAGTCCTCGCCGTTGTTTCATCTCTGTGGTTATTTGATTGTTTGTGTTCAGGGAGATGTTGCACTGATGAGTTAAGAGGCCTTCATGCGAACTGAACAAATTATTTGTCTAAATCGCGACGGAAGTAACGGCGAGGATTGTGGCCACGTAAAATTGATTTAAGTGCACCCCCCCCCCCTCCCAGTGGAATTCGTTTCCGGTGACCGTTCCAAGGCGGTTTTTCTGTCGCGGTTTATTTTTGTTATGGTTTGTCTTTGGGTGTTTGTGTCGCTTGTGTTATTTTATTTTGGATAGCCCATTGGCCATTTTGTGGGAAAGTTACTGTCCTTTTGGCTTTCCGCTGTTGGTGTTTCCATTAGAGTCTGTTGTTTCATGTTTGTGTGTCTTTCCTTTTGGTGTCTCTGATGGGAGCTGTGAGTTGATAGCATCGATTCCTGATCATTGCCTCCACTTCTATTTTGTGATAAACGCGATGATTTTGATTTTGAGATTGTAAATTTTCCTTTCTTGGATGGTGATGTTCCTCGTGCTGCAGGCGCCAATTTTCTAATCAGTTAAAGTAATTAGCTTACCACGTCGTAAGATATTATTAGAAAATTAATGGCCCGTAAAATTACTCAGCCTTTAGATTGCATAACCTCAACAACTATAATAAACTTGTAATCATGTTGCATGTTAGAATAAATAAATAAATAAATAAATAAATTATTTGCCATGGGTATATTTGAAGCCCCCTTGTAGTTTTACTACTGGCCGTCCCAAGGCGGTCCTTCTTTTGTAGTGTCTTGTTTGTTAATTGTCTTTGTGCCGTTGGTTCGTGTTTCGTCTGTTTTTGTGTGTGCCTCCGTGTCACTTACTTTCTTTAAGTGACTTGGGATGGCTGTGTCAGAATCAGAATCAGAATTATTTACTTGTGACACGTCCTTAGACAATCCTTCACTAGGACCTTCGACCGACTGAACTAGTCCATAGACCTCACAAGGGTTGTGAATCTAGAGATGGAGTCATCTGCACCTTCTGCAGACATCAAGAGGGAAGAGGGAAGCTCATTCCAATCTGATATTGTCCTAGGGATGAAACTAAATTTGTAGAAGTCAGACCTAGTGCCAATTTTTGGAGGGCTAATGAATGTTTTTCCGTAGTGTTGTCTTTGAAGGGGGAACAAGGTATCTCATGGGTATATTGGCTTTACCTTTTAGGCCTTTAGGGAATTTGTGGCGGCGGTAAAACGTCTCCCTGCCCTACATCATAGTGTAGATTATATTTTCTTGTCCTTTGGGATCATTGATTCCATTGTGGAATTTTGAAAATATCTTAGGGTCACTGATGAGGCCTAATTGGCCGAAACTAGCTAGTCTGGCCCAGAAAACATGTACACATCATATTTTTAGTTCTGTGGTGTATTCCTTGCTTCCAAAGGATAACCCTTTTATAGAACATATTTATATAAAAGTATCAGCCTACTTTGTTTTCTCCGCTCTTTAAGAGGCTCCCACTTTAACTGTTCCATAATGTCAGTCATACTCCCAGTTTCAAACGAGTAATTCTTAGTTACAAAACGGGTCGCAAATTTTTGGACATTCTCCAGTTCCTCCTGGAGGGTAACAGTAGGTAGATCCCAAGACGTACTTGCATATTCCAAGACTGGACGAACCAGTCCCCTGTATGCCATTTTTTTACGTCTTGTGGACATGCTGACAGATTCCATCTCAAGAAGCCAAGGGTTCTATTTGCCTTAGTACAATCATTACTAATGTGCGTGTTCCATCTTAAATCATTCGTGGTTGTCACACCAAAGTAGATAATATAGAAATTAGAAGTGGAGGCAATCATCAGGAATCGATACAATTAACCCACAGCTCCCATCAGAGATACCAAAGGGAAAGAAACACAAACATGAAACAATAGACCCTTATGGAAACATCAATAGCGGAAAGCCAAAAGGACAGTTACTTTCCCACAAAATGGCCAACAGGCAATCCAAAGCAAAACAAAATAAGCGACACAAACACCCAAAGACAAACAATAACGAAACAAAAACCGCGACAGAAGAACCGCCTTGGAACGGTCAAAGGAAAGGAACCCCATCGGGGGGGGGGGGGGTGGGGGTGGGGGGGGGGGTAAATCGATTTTACGTGGCCACAATCCTCACCCTCACTACATGTTCTAGGGGAGTTCCTTTCAATTCATAGGTAGGATTGATCTTTTTGATCCGCTTTCTTGAAAGTTGCATCATGTTACATTTATTGGGTTGGAACCGCATTCCCCCTCAATTCCTAGCCCAGCTTAGAAGTTTGTCAATACTGAAGTTTCACTGTATCTTCCGAAGTTTTTATTTCACGGTAACAAACACAGTCATCAACAAAGAGCCTTATTTCTGAATCAATTTCCTGTGAGATGTGATATATGTAAAGGGAGAAATGGAGTGGACCAAGAACCGTGCCTTGTGTGACCCCAGACAGGACAGGGGCCCAATCAGATTTACTTCCATTAACAACCACCCGTTGCTCTCTATGACATAGAAACGCATCAATTCATTTTAAATTTTTGCCACCAATGCCATATCCATTAAGTTTGCTTTTCAGAAGCTCATGAGGAGGTGTATCAAAAGCTTTCACAAAATCCAAGATGAATGTGTCAATTTGTCCACCATTATCCAAGATTTTAGCCCGATCATCTATCACTGTCACCAGTTGTGTTTCACAGCTATGGTTCATTCTGAAAATATGCTGTCTATCAGGTGCTCACTACCAGGTTGTTATGCCAGGGGTATCAAAAAAACAAACAAACTGGTATCAACACTAAAGAAGTTTTGTAGGAGACACCATGATCTTGTCGATCCGTACAATGTGGCCATTTCCAGAATTATTTCTGATGTGTTTGCCAATGGAAAGCCATAGGAAGACTTCCAAAATCTCGGACATACCCTTCTCGGCATTTACTACTTTTCTTCTTTCAGGTCGATAGGCATGGTGGGCAAAGCTTGCTTACCAATTAATGCTTATCCTAGGATGCCTGATTACATTCTTCTGGAGTCCATGTCTGTTGGTCTGGACATTGATATTTGCCATTTGTCTATGGATTAATGATTTTGGATTAACGCTTTGGTACTACGACCTCATCTACATAATATTTTATGTTAGTCAAGGTATGCCATTACATTTGAACAAACAATGTGCTCCAAAAGTTTGCAAGGTACACATGTGAGTGATACAGGGCGATACTTTCCAGTACAAGTGCGATCACCCTTCTTGTACAATCACGAGCAGGATTTCCTGGGTGGTAACCAGTACTTGTTTTCTTCTTTCTTTTTTGGTTTAAGCAATGTGGATGAAGTGTCTTGCTCAAGGGCACAAGACTTTGGTCAGCGCGAGGATCGAACCCGCAACCTCTCGATTACAAATCCGATGCGCTACCACTGCACCAAAGCGCTCCACGGAATTTCACCCGAATCAAGTGACTGTTAAAAAAGGTGTGCGAAAACCGTTCCTAATTCATCTGCAAATTCTTTTAAGACTCTGAGATGCGTTCTTTACATGAGTCGTTTCGCCGGTGATCGAGTCGTTTCGCCTGTAGGTCGTTTCGCCCTGAGTCGTTTCGCCCTGTGTCGTTTCGTCCGTGGATCGGTTCGCCTTCATTTTTGGGTCGTTTCGCCCATATTTTTTTCAAGCCCTATGGATTGAGGTCAGATATGTTTTGATATACAAAGGGGTTGATAGGGGTACGGGGAATCCCGGAAAATATTGTAATATCCTCGTTTGGTGCTACATTTGACCTTGATCTACTTTTCATGGTTCACTGACTTTAAAACTATTATTCAAACCTAATGTTCACCCTACTATTTATGTTCATTTCTCAAAAACTGTAAGAGTTTCATTAATGATACTTGGTACAAGCTTGCATCTTGGGATGGCGGCGATAATTCAAGCATACATATTTGACCTTGACCCACTTTTCGCGGTTCACTGACTTTGTAAAATAATTGCGTCAAACGTAGCAACCATCCTACCTATAAAGTTAATTTCTCACAGAATATAAGGGCTTCGTTAGTGAACTTTGTAACAAGCTTGCATCTAGTGATGACAATTATAATGCAATTATCCATATTTGACATTGATATAATGGGACTTATGTCTGTGAAAATTACTGTGTACATGTAAAAATGTGATATTTTCTCATTTCTTATTGTCCAGTGGGTGTGTTTTTTTTTTGTTTTTTTTGCTAAATTCTAAATTTAGCGCACCACCCAACTGAGGTAATGGCCAAGTTTGACCGACTCAGTATATGAAGATAGATAGTCTATATTTTATAAACTGAAATAAAGTATATGTGAGTACCCACTTACTGCTGTATAGAGTGGGGTTTAGGGGGGGAGGGGGGTGGAGAGTTCTTCATTACATAGACTTGCATCGATTTTCAACACACACACACACAAAATCCATTTTTTTTCTTGATAAACAAATTCTGTTTTTTTTTTGTTTTTTTTTTTTTTTAGACAACTCAGATATTACGTAAAAGAGTCTTTGACAATCAGATATGAGCCTCGTCACGAGAAACAATAATCACTGTCATTTTGTAGGAAAGTAACTGAGTAATTATTCTTTTGGCTTTCCGTTTGAGATGTCGTTTCATCTCCATGTCGGGTAAAACCCCACACAACTGTAAGCAACATTTGCAAAATGACCTATACAGTGTTGACTCGGACGTGAAACCTCAATCAATCATTCATTCATTAATTCACTTATTCATCTCCGTATTCACCATATTTGCATTATTTGCTGGCTCCCAGCTTGCACATTGTCAATATTGGAAAAAACAGGTAACCAGACCCCCCTGACCTTTTAAGGTCAGGGAGTCTGGTTACCTGTTTTTCCAACACTGATAACCTTCAGACTAGGAACCAGCAGATAATGCAAATAAGGTGAACATTCAACCGTCCGTTCGTTCATCTACCAACGCAGAACGCACAACTCTATTCATTTAGTCATTCGTTTATTCATCCAACCGTCTGTCTGTTTACCAATCCATTCTGTTTGTCACTCCTTTAAAATGTAATTGCACCGAAACGACCCACGGGCGAAACGACTCACGGGCTAAACGACTCATCCGAAAAGGGCGAAACGACCAACCCCCGAAATCAGTGCGAAACGACTCAGGGCAAAACGACCCACGGGCGAAACGATCAGCATTTTATTATGGCTCCCAGCTTGCACATTGTCAATATTGGAAAATCAGGTAACCAGACCCCCCTGACCTCCCAGTTCAGATGCCAAGGGGCTATGGTGGCACAGGCATTCTGTGGCGAAAGAAGTTAGATCATCTGATCACTCCAGTGACGGATGGAGGGAACCGCATCCAATGTGTTGAACTTCAAGGGAAACACCCTATGCTGATTATATCGGTCTACATGCCATGCAGGGGGCTGAAGGATAGTACTAGCGACTTTGAGGACTGTCTACTTCAACTGCAAGAAGTGATGACTAAATACCAAAATACCCATACTGTAATAATTGGGGGGGGGGGGGGATTTCAAAGAAGATCTGTCCAGAGAACCCATCTCAAAGAGGACTAGAGCATTACAGATGTTCCTGTCTAACTACCGTCTGGAAACTAAACCAACTGATAAGACATACATCAACCCTGGAGGAGCCGACGCAAGTACCATTGACTACATCTTCTACAGTCATTACTTAGTGGATAGGGTCCGACAAATCGAGACCCTATCGGATCATCATACTAATGTGTCTGACCACCATCCCGTGTGTTGTACATTAGATTGGACAATCAACTACAACCTGGCAATAAAGCAAGATAGGTCAGTGATTCCATCCAAAAGGGTCAGATGGGAGAAGATAAACAAGGGTGAATATAACAGAGCAGTGACTGAGAGAATCGTAGAACAGGAACACGACATTATGTCAGAAAGTGTACTTGACGCACAGATCTGCAAACTAAATCAAATTATGGTGCAGGCGGCTGAAGCTCAAGGGCCAAAGAAAGTCAGAAGACAACGCAAAGCAAAGTTAGAAACTTGGACCCCAGACATAAGCAGAGCGATTAAAGCTAAGAATAAGGCATTTTATGAATGGAAGGGTGCTCAGCGACCTTCTAACCCATCCAACATTCTAGTCATCAACAAAAAGTTGGCGACAGCCAACCTCAGGAAGTTATGCAGAATTGAGGCAGCTAAGACAAAAGAAAATGCTCGGCAAGAAATTTTAGATGCCAGAACCAGCGACATAGGTCTATTCCATAAACTAGTTGCCAAACAAAGGGGGAAATTGAAGTACTGTGTCAGTGAACTGTCAGTGGATGGGAAAATCTACAAAAACAGAGGATGGTATACTCCAAGGATGGTATGAACACTTTTCCAATCTAGCCACCCCGCATTATGACGAAGATTTTGACGCCCATTACAGGGAGCAAGTACATGCTGAGATGAGGGAGATTATTGACATATGTACCAATTGTGGGAATCCAGACAACCCCATACCTGTGACAGTGAATCAGTTATATGATGCGGCTCTCTTAACTAGAGGCTATACTCAGCATACTCTCCGTCCTTACATTGATTCTGAAATTAATCATAAACGCCATTTCTTCAAAATATCCTTCATTAATAAGGGTATGGATTTTATAGATTTGCCCAGTATCTTCCGTGAGAGATCGGTGCTTTCTTCCATTCCTGCTTATTTTCAAAATACTGAAACACCTATAATTTGCTATAAATATAACAAACCTGTTAGATCTATCATTTTTAATTTCAATAAACTTGTTTCAGATCTTGATATTGATACTAATACTCCTGATTCATGTGATTGTAAACACTCAAAGTATTGCTATCCTGCTGCTGGTCATGTAATTACTGGCAATTTGAAAATTATTCCTGATTCTAGGATAAGGAATATAATTTCTAAAGGACCGAAATATCGGTTTCCTTCTAATATTGATTTCAGTAAATGTAGAGATGAAATCGCTGCTTCCTTGAATGAATTCGGTAATCGATGGTGTAAGCGAGAGTATGTTGAGCATAAAGCCCTTAAGGACTGGAAACTTAGCATTTTAAAACTAGTAAATAAACGCATTTCTTTCTATTCTCAAAATACTAACTTATTACCTCCTAAGCCCAAGACGTCTTTACGTCATCTTAAACTAGGTATTCAAGAATTTCATAAGAAGTTTGTTTTGGCCCCTGCAGACAAGGCCGCTAACAACGTCGTCGTTGTGTGACGGCTCCACTATGTTAACACGCTTAAGCAGGAGCTTGGTGGTACTATGGCCTATGAACTTCAGCCTTTAGCTGAAGAGAGAGCTATAGTAGATAAACATGTTTGTCTTTCAGCCACCAAGTTTGCTGTGTGTGTTAACGAAGGCCAAGACAAGCTTCCTACGCTATACTGGTTACCAAAACTTCATAAAAAACCTTACAAAGCACGGTTTATTGCAAATTCTAGCTCTTGCACTACCACTGAACTTTCTAAATTATTAACTTCCTGTCTTACTGCTATTAAAACGCATGTAATTAAATATTGTGATAAAGTCTTTGAAAGATCAGGAAGAAATCTGTTTTGGTCTATAAAAAATTCGAATGAGGTTTTAAATAAATTGAAATCTAGACATTTTCATGCTTCTAGTCTGTCTACCTACGATTTTTCCACTCTTTACACTACACTTCCTCATAATCTTATAAAAGAAAAGCTTAATGATTTAATTGAATGGACTTTTCACAGAGAAGATTCTCTCTATCTTGCATGTAATGTCAGAAATGCATTTTTCACTTCTAAAGAGCATAAGAATTATACACTTTGGTCATGTCAGAAAGTGTGTGATGCCCTCACCTTTCTACTTGACAATATTTATATTAGATTCGGTACTAAGTTATTTAGACAAATTGTGGGTATTCCGATGGGTACTAATTGCGCACCTCTTGTGGCTGATCTGTTCTTGTATTGTTATGAAAGAGACTTCATTTTGTCGCTTTCCATTGATAACCAATCTGAAATTATTGAAGCTTTTAGCTCTACTTCTAGATATTTAGATGATTTATTAAATATTGATAATACCTATTTTGATGGTTTGATCAGTCAGATTTACCCCCTAGAACTTCAGTTAAATAAAGCAAATTCTTCTGATACCGAGGCCCCGTTTTTGGATTTACATCTGTCTATTGTAGATGGATTTGTTTCGTGCAAAATTTATGATAAACGCGATGACTTTGATTTTGAGATTGTAAATTTTCCTTTTTTGGATGGTGATGTTCCTCGTGCGCCATCCTATGGCGTTTATATTTCGCAATTAATTCGATTTGCTAGAGTGTGTAGTCATGTAACTGACTTCAACACTCGTAATAAATTATTAACGGCTAAACTCCTTAATCAGGGTTATCGGTACCATAAACTACGCAAAGCCTTTTCAAAATTTTATAGACGCCATTCTGATTTAATTTCAAAATTCAATATTGGACTTAAATCTCTTCTGCAACAAGGTCTATCGGAACCCGAATTTTATGGTGACTTGGCATATAAATTCAGAAAAATATATAACCGCAATGACTTCAGCACCAAATTTCGTAAAATCATTCTTCGATATAAAAAGATTGGGTACAACATGGATATTATACGACAGACTGCATGCATGGTAGTTAACCCAATCACGGTTGGCAACGTTGCTTCCCTCTTTAATTGCACGCCGGTGGGTCAGGCCTCAGATTCTATGACGACTCCAACGTAAAGGCTTATTGAAAATTAGAGAGATAATGTCGGTTGGTGCCTGATGCTCTGTCTCTGGTCGGGCTCATCGGAGTCTAACTGTTGGTTTTCTTTTGCTCCAGCATTTCAGTGTTTTCTTGCTGTCGAGTCCTCACCGTTGTCTCACCTCTGTGGTTCTTTGATTTTTGTGTTCACGGAGATGTTGCACTGATGAGTTAGGAGGCCTTCATGCGGACTGAACAAATTATTTGTCTAAATCGCGACGGAAGTAAGGGCGAGGATTGTGGCCACGTAAAATCGATTTAAGCCCCCCAGTGGAAATCTTCCACTGACCGTTCCAAGGCGGCTCTTCTGTGGCGATTTATTTATGTTGTTGTTTGTTACTTACTGTGTGTATCACTTGTGTCTTTTGGTTTTGGATGGCCATATGGCCATTTTGTGGGAAAGTAACTGTCCTTATGGCCTTCCTTTGTTTAGGTTTCCATTATGGTCTGGTCGCTTAATGTTTGTATTTCTTTCCCTTTGGTGTCTTTTATGGGTGGAGTAAGTTAATTGTATCAATTCCTGATCTTTGTTTTACTTCTACTTAGAAAGCCATCGCAGCCTTGAACAAAGGAAAAGCACCAGATTATCATGGTGTCCAGGCCGAACACCTACTACACGGAGGGGATGAACTACTTAAGTACTTAACCATTTTGGTCAACAGTGTCCTTCGTCTTGGGAAGTTAACAAATACTCTCAAAATTGGTGCCCTTACTCCAATTTAAAAAAAAAAGGCTCTAGTGGTGAGGCAAAGAATTATCGAGGTATAACTGTACTGCCTATTATTACAAAAATCATAGAGGTCATTCTTAGAAACCGGATTCAACCGTTTATTGATGAGAACCAGAATAACATGCAAAGAGGGTTTACTCGCCACTCGTCTCCAATGAATTGTTCTTTGATCCTTGAGGAGGTGATTAGAGAATACAGTAACCAACGAAAACCCTTGTACCTAGCCTTTCTTGACGTCAAATCAGCGTGCGATGTGGTCTCTCATGAGAGCCTGCTGAGGAAACTTTTTCACGTTGGGGTTGAGGGAAGCATATTGACCATGATTCGCTCTCTACACAGGGATGCAGAGTCAGTTATTAAATGGAACGGGGCATATTCAGATACTTTTAGTGTTAAACAAGGAGTCCGGCAGGGAGGGATACTCAGCACAGATTTATTTAAGCTCTACGGAAATAACCTTTTAGACCGTCTCAAGATACCCGGTATTGGATCCCATATTGGAGAAATCTCATGTATTGTGCCAACTTGTGCAGATGACATGGTAATTGCATCAGATAGACGTGACACTCTGCAGACCTTGCTGAACATCTCAGTTGACTATAGCTGCCAGGAACATTATCTCCTCCAGCCAGTAAAGAGTGTGCTACTTGAGATTCTTCACAGTCATATGAAGCAAGACTCTGAAGAAACAGATATCACCCTGAAGGGACAGACTATGCCTGTCGTACAGGAGACAATGCACATGGGTATTTTGAGATCAGCTAATAGCCAAGAGTCGTCAGTAGAAAGTAACATAAGGAAAGCTCAACGAACTATCTACGCACTAATGGCCGCAGGTCTTCATGGGGAAAATGGTTTGGATCCCGAAACCTCTATACAGCTTACATATACATACGTCCTTCCAGTTTTGGTATATGGACTAGAGGTGATCCTGCCCAACAGATCTTTAATGGATAAGCTAGAGAGGGCATATAAAAAGTTCCTGAAACAAGTGCTTTCACTACCAGATACCGTAGCTGACCCTGCAGTGTACGTTCTAACGGGAACCATCCCAATTGAAGCAGTTGTTCACAAGCGGGCACTGACGCTGTTTGGTAACATCTGTAGGTTGGACGAAGACTCAGTAGAAAAGCAGCTGGCCAGAAGACAACTGTCTGTCAAGTGCTTCAGCAGTAATAGCTGGTATATTGCCATTGCAGTGGTAGTGCAGTGGTAGCGCATCGGATTTGTGATCGAGAGGTTGCGGGTTCGAGCCTCACGCTGACCAAAGTGTTGTGCCCTTGAGCAAGGCACTGCATCCACAGTGCTTAAAAAAGTACTGGTTACCACCCAGGAAATCCTGCTCGTAATGCTCAGATGTGAGCGAGTAGCAGTAATAGGAGAAAAAAAGAAAAGAAAAAGTATGATTTACCTCAAGCCTGGACCCTACTGGACGAACCAACAACTAAGTCGAGATGGAAAACCTCAGTGGACAAATGTGTCAATAATTACTGGTGCTTGAGAATAAGAGAGAAAGCTGCATTATATCCCTCCCTGCAGTACCTGAATTCAGAAGATTATACACCAAACAAGAAGCACTGGTTGATACAGCATACCAGGGAAGTGAGAGATGCTGCACGGCTAAAGACCAAACTCAAGCTCGTGACTGGGTCATATACCCTACAGGTAAACAGGGCGGCCTTCAACCAAAGCCAAGTTAGCCGAACCTGCATGATATGTAACAGTGGTGACGAAACTATTGAGCATTTTCTGTTGACCTGTGGTGCTTTAGAAGAAAAAAGACATGCTATGTTGGATCGACTGGTGAGACTTGCTGGTGGCATACTGCAGTTTACTCAAGATGATTCCAGCATCCTTACACAGCTTATTCTAGACTGTAGTAAAATCATAAAGTACTCAGATACAGCTGATCACCATTCCCATTTAAGAGCCATAGAAAGGCAGTCAGTTAGCCTTTGTCATACCCTACATGTCGAACGGTACAAGAGACTTTCACTAATTCCAAAGCGGAAAAGATGATCGCAGTACACACCACCCGGGAACAGATTTCTTTTAAAAGATTTTAAAGACTTTTACAGTAACAGACGTTTAAGATGTAAATAGAGTGGTGGAACAGTCACCATTTTAGCCCTGTGTAAATATCCCGAAAAAAAAACGTTCACTCAAGAAGACTCCAACTGAATCTTCTGAATTCAGGTACTGCAGGGAGGGATATAATGCAGCTTTCTCTCTTATTCTCAAGCACCAGTAACTGACTTCAACACTCGTAATAAATTATTAACGGCTAAACTCCTTAATCAGGGTTATCGGTACCATAAACTACGCAAAGCCTTTTCAAAATTTTATAGACGCCATTCTGATTTAATTTCAAAATTCAATATTGGACTTAAATCTCTTCTGCAACAAGGTCTATCGGAACCCGAATTTTATGGTGACTTAGCATATAAATTCAGAAAAATATATAACCGCAATGACTTCAGCACCCAATTTCGTAAAATCATTCTTCGATATAAAAAGATTGGGTACAACTTGGATATTATACGACAGACTGCATGCATGGTAGTTAACCCAATCACGGTTGGCAACTTTGCTTCCCTCTTTAATTGCACGCCGGTGGGTCAGGCCTCAGATTCTATGACGGCTCCAACGTAAAGGCTTATTGAAAATTAGAGAGATAATGTCGGTTGGTGCCTGATGCTCTCCCAGCGGGCAATAATCGGTTGATTCAACGTTGAGTCAACGTTGAAGGCAAACGTTGAATAAACGTTGATTTTGGGTTGAGTATGAAATTTGAATCAACGTTGCACAGTCAACGTTGACTCAAAGTTGACAATCCAACAGTGAATCAACGTTGATATTTCAGTGTTGATTCAACGTTAAGATATTAATGTTGAATAAACGTTGATATTCGGTTGAATATGAAAGTTGAATCAACGTTGAGCAGTCATCTTTGAACCATAGCTTAATTTTCAACCTTGCATCAACGTTGAAATATCAACCATTAAATCAAACTGATATAACTACAGAAACAGCGTTTAAGAAACCATGATTTATTAAAGGATCGAAACTAACATATAAATTTGCAAACTGTAAATATTTCATACGCATGCAAGGGCGCCCACTTTTTCACTTAAATTTTCTTTTAAGATATTACGAGCCACAAACACTGTTGTACTTAAAGTTTGTAGAACTGATCACTGTGTGTGTGTGTGTGTTTTTTTCTTTCGACATTAGCTACCGCCTGTTCTGTAAGCTGTCTATTTTAGTCGAACGCTAATTTCTTTTCTTTTCTTTTTTAATTCCGTCGGGTCAAGGGTGGTCCTATTCATAACGCTATCTGAAAAACAAGAAAGGCAATTCTTCAAATTACACCACAGATGTATTTTCTCCTATAGATGCATGTTTAGTTTCTGGAAGGAATTATTGTGTATTGTGTAGAAAATCCGTACACTTTAGAAATGCATTTTATCTTTCTGCTGTTTATGTTAATATGAACGCAGTGGGTCACATGCAAATTAAATGAACCCCGAAGGGGTTCGCGTAAACTTTGACCGCGATCCGCTGTCGTTCAATTTTTCTGGAAAAGTATGTATGTGTAAGTGCTGTATGCTCTGAAGTATCAATACCACCTCGCATTAGGATCGTTTTCTAAAAAGCCACCTCTCCTCGACAGACTGGTGTGAGGATCGATCGAAAATTGAAAAAAAAGCATGAGCATAGGGAAGTTTAAATTCTTAGTATTTCCTTACTTCATGTGCTAATTACGTAAATAATGAAACCATGCTTGTAAACCGAAAGTATGTATGTGTAAGTGCTGTATGCTTTGAAGTATCAATACCACCTCACCGTGAATGCAGGGCATGAGGATCGTTTTCTAAAAAGCCACCTCCCTTCAACAGACTGGTACGAGGATCGATCGAAAATTGAAAAAACCATGACCATAGAGAGGTTTACATTCTGAATTAGGGTTTCCTTACTTCATGTGCTAATTACGTAAATAATAAAACCATGCTTGTGAACCGAAAATATGTATGTGTAAGTGTTGTATGCTTTGAAATATCGATACCACCTCACCATGAATGCAAGGCATGAGGATCGTTTTCTAAAAAGCCACCTCTCCTCAACAGACTGGTATGAGGATCGATCGAAAATTGAAAACAAAATAAAACATGCGCATAGAGAAGTTTAAACTCTGAATTAGTATTGCCTTACCTCATGTGCTAATTACGTAAATAATGAAATCATGCTTGTAAACCGAAGGTATGTATGTGTAAGTGTTGTATTCTTTGAAGTATCGATACCACCTCACCATGAATGCAAGGCATGAGGATCGTTTTCTAAAAAGCCACCTCTCCTCAACAGACCGGTATGAGGATCGATCGAAGATTGAAAAACAAAACATGAGCATCGAGAAGTTTAAATTCTGAATTAGATATTTATTGTGTTTAATTCCTTACTTTATGTGCTACTTAAATAGTGAAATCATGAGTGGTGTATGCTTTGCAGTATCGATACCACCTCACCATAACTGCTAGGTATGAGGATCGTTTTCTATGTTGTAAGCCACCTCTCCACAACAGACTGGTTTGAGGATCGACCGATAATATAAATATATATGCAGCAAGAGTTTTAATTATGAATTAGTAATTTAAATCGCACATCATGATAAGTTCTTATTTATGAACAATTTACACTGGATCCTCAATTCTACACGAAAACATGCGGAAAATAACGTTTAATCTTGAAATTGCCACAACCAAGAATAGGATTGAACTAAAAATCAGAGTTATTTAACCTTACAATGACCAAACATTTTTTTTTTCGGTTTTACTTATCGTGGTAGACTGGAATCAGTCCAAATGTTCACTCTAATTCACTCTAGACCTATAAATGTCTCTCTGATTACCTACCATATCCCTCTCTGAAACTTGTTCCTTCATCTTCAAAATTTCATTCATTAAAGAAGTCATTATTTATTAGAGGAGATAAAGATAAATATGCTAATGAACAAACTAGCTAAATAAATGTGGCTGCATGCAGGTAGTGTTTGTTAATGCCATACGCTTTGCTGCGTCTATACCACCTGACCATGAATGCTGAATATACTGTTATTGCCATTATGTATGACACTGCATCGGAATTGGGGGCGATGGTGACAATTTCGTAAACTCCGGATTTGAATCCCAACCAGTAGTTTAACTACTGGCGGTCACATTATGTTAACAAGTCCACCCAATGATTACCCTTTTAAACACTACTTTATATAGAGAAAGGTGGGGGTTACATTATTTTACTTATTTCTGCTCCAAAACATAAATGCGCTGGGGTGCAGTGGTAAAGCATCGGGTTTGAGATCGAGAGGTCGATTATTATTATTATTATTATTATTAATTGTGGATACGCGTTAGAACCTGCTCTAACGAGCATCTACAATCTATGTTTGGAGCAGAAATAAGAACAAATCACCAATTATCATCTCTGGATACATAAAATATCGTCCTGCATTACATAGGCATGTTGTCGTAATGATTCCGTTGCAGCTTCTGGTTTTGTACTTTTGGTGCACGCACATTTCAATTGTGTATATGACGTGTCATCTCATCATTTCTAACTGTTATTTTGGTGGCTTGTGGTGGCTGTGGTCTTTGATTGTGGCTTTTCCTGAGTAACCTTTTCTTACTAAATAAAATTAACGTCTAGCATGTTCCATGCATACGTACCCATAGCTTGTTGTTGCTTGTTGGAACCGCCTTCTAACGGGTACCCACGACCTATGTTTTGAGAAGAAATAAGAAAAGTAAAATAATAATAATAATAATAATGCAGGGGTAGGCCTATGCTGCTGTTTATTTCACTATTAAAGTTTTTTTTTCTAGATAAAGTGTTATGATTTTAGTTTTGTTTTATTTGAGGTTTAACGTCCCCGTCAACACTGTATAGGTCATTTTGGAGTCGTTGCTTCCAATTTTGTGGGACTTTTTCCCGACATGGAGATGAAATGACATCTCAAGCCCTGTCGCCCAATGAAACCAATAGGGTTTATAAGCACGGAAAGTCCAACTCGCACCGCTTTACCTGGGCAGGCTTAGATTCTCTGAGCGGTTTACCAGTACCCATGTGCGCTCGGTTTCAGCTCTGCGTTGAAGCATCATGCAGCCTATTTATTTCTGTCAGCCCCAATGGGCGGGGGCCGCACATGTCTTGTAACAAACGTTTAAATATGCATTTTTATTCTAAACCCTGTTGGATTACATTTGCACATTATAGTGCCTATATAGGGAACAATGGATGAGATTTGGGCAAATAGTGTAGACCCGCGTACTACGTACACCCAGGGCATCTTACACTATTTGCATAAAAATACATGTATAATAACAGTAACATATAATAGGGAACGGAATCGTCCAAACTAACCATGTACAGGCATAAAACATATTGGCCTCCTTTGCCTAGTGGATAAGAGCGCTGACTCTCAATCTTTAGATCCCTCACCGCTGTTGTTCGAGCCTGGCTCGGGTCACACGTGAGACGCCAAGTTCTGCAAGGGAAGGTTAGGTATTTTTTTCTCCGGTTACTCCGGTTTTCGCCCACCTCTGATTAACGATCGGCTCGATATCAGTGAAATAATCTTGAAAGGGCCGTATAATCCATCACGTGAACTCGTCCGTGAAATTAACACCTCCTAAACCCCACTTCATTTAGAGAAAACTGGGGTTTACGGGGGTATATATTATTTTTCTTATTTCTACATTTCTGCTTCAAAACATAGGTTATGGGTACTTGTTAGAACCGCCTCAATGAGGCAGTTCTTACGGGCACCCACAACATATGCTTACAGTAAAAGTAACAAAAATATCACAAATTTTCATCAGAAAAGAAGCCATTTTTGAGATGTGAAAAAATGCACTATGTCGCACGGGTGTGTTATCGTAAAAAAAGGCATAAAACTTGTAGCATAAGCTGGGAATCATAAACACCAGACGCTCTAATATTACACGCCTATAATGTGGAAAAACGGATAAGCACAGTTATGTATACACAAAGGAGTACAGCCAGAGCATAACACAATTTTAAGTAGTTGGTTGAAAATCACATTTTCTAAAAATTTTCCCTGTGACTTAAAATAAGCATTACAAGGCCCAGAAGCTTGATTTTACTGTTAAGTAATAGAAATAGAATCGTGCATTTTACCGGGCATTTTAATTTATATATTTTCCTTTGACTGGCCAATTATATATTCATCATTGCACTTCGTTTCGTTCGATTTAAAAGTTAACTGGAAAAATGAAAGTTTCTCTTCATTTAAAAGTTAATTTTAAAATTTATAAAGAACAAAGCTATTACAAAATCACTTTTAAATGATATTTTGTATTAACTGCAAGTTGAGAAGCCCGTTTCAGTTTCTGGCGGTGTATTTTCGCGTGCATGCGCTTGTAATGCGCTCTTGAAAGAGTACAAAATTTATGAATCAAAAGTTTCTTCGTTTCCATTGTATTGTGTGTAATAACACATGCTTTTATGAAAATGTATGCAGTAATAATGATAATAATAAATCTTACCTCGCACAATGAATACTTTTTTTCTTTGTTTTTTTTCCCTCTCTGTCTCAAGTTCACGCAAAAACTTACACGCTCTGTGAGCATATGATTTTCCCGGCGCGTCACGTCACGACCAAAGGATCAAAAGATATGAAAATAAGATCTAACAAAGCCTGCATTTTTTTATAAGAACCATCTCATCAACTAGTATTCGTTTAGACGCAGGATAAGCCGAACACTGGGTATGCCAGCGACGTACGTTAGGATAAAACTCTAAATACCTTTTTCTGTTCGGCGCCGCCATTTTTGTTTCTGCGAGCTTCGTGGGAAAGTTCATTCAAAACTTACAAACTGATCAGATCCATATATAATTGGTATTTGACAAGCAAACAGCGTAGACCCTGATCGTTTGCCGCACATGCGCGCCTTCTGGATTTTTATCCCAGTGGGCACATGACGTTTAGGTAACGTCGCATGAACGTCGATGCGACGACGTTGATACGACGTTGACCCGACGTGATGTGCTCTTTCTTATTTGCGAGTGTTGTTTTAAAGCAGCAGCAGCAGCAACAACAACAATAATAATGATAATAGCGTTGCTATTGTTGTTGTTTATTATGTCGTAATAACCAACTGTTGGTTGTCAGCCAAATTTCAACGTTGATTAAATAATAAGAACATCAACGTTTAATCAGCAGAGTTTTACCAACTTAAGTTCAACTTTGCGGAATCAGTTGTTTATATACAACGGCATATCAACTTTGATTCAACGTTATACTGCCAACGTTTAATCAGTGTTGATAAATCACCGTTGAACAGAGGTTGATATAAGGTTGATCAACCAATCAACCTAATTTCAACACAAACTCAACGTTGATTCAACGTTGAGTGCCTGCTGGGGCTCTGTCTCTGGTCGGGCTCATCGGAGTCTAACTGTTGGTTTTCTTTTGCTCCAGCATTTCAGTGTTTTCTTGCTGTCGAGTCCTCACCGTTGTCTCACCTCTGTGGTTCTTTGATTTTTGTGTTCACGGAGATGTTGCACTGATGAGTTAGGAGGCCTTCATGCGGACTGAACAAATTATTTGTCTAAATCGCGACGGAAGTAAGGGCGAGGATTGTGGCCACGTAAAATCGATTTAAGCCCCCCAGTGGAAATCTTTCACTGACCGTTCCAAGGCGGCTCTTCTGTGGCGATTTATTTATGTTGTTGTTTGTTGCTTACTGTGTGTATCACGGGTCAGTATAAAACGCAGCACTTTAGTGCAGCTATATTAAACATATAGGAAAATGCAGCCATAAGGAAATCATAGGTAATGCAGCTATTATAGAAAAAAGTATAAAACGCAGCCGCATAT
The DNA here is from genome assembly GCA_963580285.1 of Lucinisca nassula. Classification (NCBI taxonomy): domain Eukaryota; kingdom Metazoa; phylum Mollusca; class Bivalvia; order Lucinida; family Lucinidae; genus Lucinisca; species Lucinisca nassula. The sequence goes on from OY757010.1 coordinate 55,905,586, forward strand.
GCAGCCAATATAAAATATATAGTGTAGTATTCACTTTTCGCTTTTCAGTTAAAAATTATCTTATATTTTCATACATCTGCTCAAAACATAGATTGTGAGAACCGCCTCGGCGAGGCTGTTCTAACCAGTTCCCACAATGTATGTTTTACCTACAATCTATGTTTTTGAGCAGAAATATGAAGACTAATGTACACACCTGAAAACCATTTTCAGCTATATAAATGTTGGGTTTAAAGGTATCAAAATTAAATAAGCGTGTTCTTGTTATGGCTTGATGAACCTGTGACTCTCCATCTTTGTGCTGTTTGAATAAAGATCGCGGATTGAACTGATGCCTAAGCCCCAGTTTATATAGAGAAAACGGGGGTTAAGTGGAGGGATACATTATATTTCTTATATCTGCTCTTAGACATAGGTTGTGAGTCCTCAATGAGTCGGTTCTAACGAGCACCACAACCTATGTTTGCAGTATAAAGAAGAAGAAAAGCACTATGTTGAGCTCATTAGCGGGGGTGGAGCGTAACTGTATATAACGTCAAGCAAGAATGCTCTCAAACTGGAGGTATCTTGGCAATAAGACATAGAAAAGAACAAAATAAAGAGAATATATTAACTTCATTTTTAGCTTGTAAATACAAAAATGCATAATATGAAAACATATGGAAAACAACCTAACAGTTAAATTTGAGCAATCACACAAGATTATATCCTCTTTAGAAGTAGTTTGCCAGTACTCGTTTGCGGCCGGTTTCAGCTCTGCGTGGATGCATCATGCAGCCCCATCTATTTCATCAAGCCCCAATTATATAAATCCATGTACCAGAAACCCCAAAACGGGTATTTGGCAAACAGTGTAGGCCCAGATCAGATGCCGCAGAACATGGCCTCTGATCAGGGCCTACACTGTTTGCAAAAAGGAATGGCCCATCACGTGAACAAGTCTGTGAAATAGAGACCCCTAAACCCCACTTTAAAGAGAAAACTGGGGTTTATTGGGGTATACATTATTTGCCTCATTTCTGCTCCAAGACATAGGTTGTGGGTACATGTTAGAACCGCCTCAATGAGGCATTTCTAACGAGCACCCAAAACCGATGTTTGGAGTATACTGAAGAACAATATCTCAAATTTTCATCAGAAAAAATACCTTTTTTTTAGGTTTGACACCCCTGAATTTTGAAATGTACTCTTGTTATATATAAGAAGTAAGATTCCATTTGGTACCAGAAGGGTTAAAGTTGTAAATACAATATATACAAAAAATATACATGCATAATTTGAGTTAATTTGTATATCTCAATGCATTGGTCAGTTATAAATTTATACTGTAATCTTCACCATTCCAAAACCTCTTGGTTATGAGCAGTATACTGTTCACACAAAAGTGGGGTTTAAGGGGGGCGTCTGATCTGGGCCTGCACTATTTGCCAGGGTACCTCTTTTGGGTTTTCTGGTACTAAATGGGTTAATTTAGATTGAAGCATAGTTTCTGGGTACTCAATGAGGCGATTCCTTTGAGTTCCCATAATTTATGTTTTCATTTATTATTTCTGCTTAATTTTTTTTCTGCAATAAATGTGGCTTACAGGGGTATTCATCACATAGACATGTTATCAAGATGAAGCCCTAAAATTACATTATATATATTTTATATCTGTAGGCATGTTTTAAAATTGGCACAAAAAAGAACCATTACGAAAACACGCCTATAAAAAAACATTGTATATTTTACCACCGAAAAATGAAAAATTTCAGATGAAAAATTGTGATATTTTTCTAATTTCTGCTCAAAACATAGATTGTGGATACTCGTTAGAACCGCCTCTAACGAGTACCCACAATCTATGATTTTGAGCGGAAATAAGAAAAAATAATGTCTACCCCTGCAAACCCCAGTTTTACTATATAACAGTGGGGTTTAAGGGGGTCAAAATTATATAGGCATGTTTTCGTGATGAATATGATAACACACTAAAAAATTAGATGCCAAAATCAGGCCCATTTTCTCTATCAGTACCATTTAAGTAAAGGTGTGCTAACCCTATATCAATTAAATTTATGAGGTAATTGATAGACACACTTACTAATGTATCTTGCTAACACTTAATAAAACACTTGACTGCAGGTAAGTGTGCATGACAATTTAAAGAAGCCTGTTTATTACCTGGGCATACTTTTATTAGATCATTATATCAGATAAACAGATTAACTTTTGAAATATAATAATTCAATCAGTTATGACAAGTATGGTTACCTGTGCAATAGGGGGTCTGACAGTAAAATAAAAAATAAGTACAATAACATAATTAATATAAAGTATGTAATAATGAAAAATTACAGGATGAAAGAAAATGATATTTTTTATTATTTCTGCTTAATTTTATTTTTCTGCACAAAACGTGGCTTACAGGGGTATTCATCACATAGACTTGTTGTCAAGATGAAGCCCTTAAATTACATTATATTTTGTTTATAAATTGTGATAGATTTCTAATTTCTGCTCAAAACATAGATTGTGGATACTCGTTAGAAACGCCTCGGTGAGAAACAATAATGTCTACCCCTGCAAACCCCAGTTTTACTATATAACAGTGGGGTTTAAGGGGGTCAAAATTATATAGGCATGTTTTCGTGATGAATATGATAACACACTCGTGCAAATTTGTACATTTTTACACATCTCCATTTAGGCGGTTCTAACGAGTACCCACAACCTATGTCTTGGAGCAAGAATAAAAAAATAATGTATACACCCATAAACCCCTGTTTTCTCTATATAAAGTGGGGTATAGGGGGTCTTCATTTCACGGACTTGCTCATGTGATGACTGAAACAAAAATACTTGCAATCATTGGCGAGACACGTGGATTTAAGTTACATCTAGCTTATCTTCGGCCCCAGCCTATCTGGGTTTGAAAAAAATAGATTGGGCTACATCTTCCATGCAGCGCTGAGAGCTGAAACCAACCGCATATGAGTACTGGTATACCGCTTATAGGTTATAAGCCTGCCCTGGTGGTGTGAGTCGGACCGCCCATGCATATAAACCCTATTGGTTTCATTGGGCGCCAGGGCATAAAATGAGAAAGGAAATAAATAAATAAAGGATACTTTCGGGAAACGATGGTACCATCTCCGAAACAATATCTAAGTCCATAAATTCACGTACGCGAAAACCTGGATAGCACAATGTCACTATATTATCACTGAGTAAATACTCATGCATATATTTAACCTGACTATGTCCCAGAATAAGAGCCATGATTAATGCACAGACTTTATCCAAATTTAGCACACAATATCTTGCTATCAACTTAGAATGGAATACTTCAGTCATTTTTTGTATGCTGTTATATATTCTTGGAGATGGCATTGTTTGATTTCTGGTGTGAAGGCAATAATTAAATAATGATTTGGATTAACTATACAAACCAGTTGTGTACATATAATCTTCTTCTTAAGTCAGGTCATTATTGTGATTAAAAGAAAGTTAAACAAAGTTATTAGAACCATCAAAGACAAACTTCTAACGGGCCACTTCTAACAATTAATCTTTACTTGCTAACATCAAAGTTTTTGTTAATTAAGCAATTATTGTGAGTTGACCCTCTGTCCATATTTATCATTCTTCCCCTCTTTTGTCAGTCAAACAAAACATTTCACCATAATACACAAGAAAATATGCCTATTCAAGTATATTGAAAAAATTACTCCCCCCCCCCCTCCCCTAAAAATAGGATATTTATTTATGCACTATTTATTTATGCACTATCATATTGTGGGTAATCGTTAGAACAGCCTTAACGAGTACCCACAATTTATGTTTTTGAGCAGAAATAAGAAAAATAATGTTTAAATTTACAATCTATGTTTTGGAGCAAAAATAAGAAAAATAATATATACCCTAGTTGTACTACAGCAAGTGGGGTTTAAGGGGGTCATTATTATATTGGCACATATATTTGTATGATGTTAATATAACACAAGTGTTATTTGTATCCTAATGAAACCTGTATTTATACTACACTATATATTTTATATTGGCTGCATATGCGGCTGCGTTTTATACTTTTTTCTATAATAGCTGCATTACCTATGATTTCCTTATGGCTGCATTTTCCTATATGTTTAATATAGCTGCACTAAAGTGCTGCGTTTTATACTGACCCGTGTATCACTTGTGTCTTTTGGTTTTGGATGGCCATATGGCCATTTTGTGGGAAAGTAACTGTCCTTATGGCCTTCCTTTGTTTAGGTTTCCATTATGGTCTGGTCGCTTAATGTTTGTATTTCTTTCCCTTTGGTGTCTTTTATGGGTGGAGTAAGTTAATTGTATCAATTCCTGATCTTTGTTTTACTTCTACTTTCCAGACTGGAGGTGTGCCTCAAGTGGCAGAATTTATACAAACTACAATGGCCTTTCCTGAGTGACCTTTTCTTAATAGTTTGCATCAATCTACTGGTGAACAAGCGAACTCCCAAAATTGCAAAATTTTAAATCTTAACCCTCCTCTCCCTACACAGACAGAGCGAGCAATGGGAGGTAACTGCCAGACTTGAGTTAAAACCTGTCGGTAGGAAACTCTCTCTGGCCGAATCGTTCATCTCGTGAAATCTCGTCCGGGCAGCCATATTAGAAAATCTTTGGTTACAGGACGCTGAAAACTGTCAACATGTAGCACCTTACTTTTTCTCTAATTCCGTATACTTATTTGTCAGCCTAAGTTAGTGATGGATATATCTGAAACCTAAAAACTCAAACATGTGCACATGGATGAAAGAAGATTATTTTTCTCTGTTGATGTTGGCAGATAAACGAGCACATGGGGCACTTGAGATGCTTGTTGATGATCTCCACTCGGAGAAAGAGAAAACTGTCAATGCTTTTCTTTGCCATTCTGGCTCAGAAGATTTCCTTTGGGGTCTTGTCAGATTACTTGGCAATGACAACTCGAGGTAATAAAATTTTTTGATAATGAAATTTATTGCCAGTCTTCGGGCTCAGCCTTCTGGTCAGCAAAGTGAATCCGGGACGTTTCAGCCCTGAGTCGTTTCGGCCGGGTCATTTCCGCCTGGGTCGTTTCGGCCTAGATTTGGACCTGGGTCGTTTCGGCCTATTTCGGTGGGTCGTTTCGGCCCTGGGTCGTTTTGGCCTGGGACATTTCGGCCCGATTTTATTTTTCCTGTATAAAACATTATTATTTAAATTTGGAATATTATTTAAACGCCTTGTCATGTTATGTTATGGTTATGATAGCCCAAATAAAGTGTTTTAATTAATTTAATTTATTCAGCAGGATAACGTTTATACTTTTCTTTCTACAATGATTGAATTTGGTAACACAATCAGCAGACAAAATCACATACATCCATCCATCCATCCATTTATCGTCTGCGGCCCCGCCCATCGGGGCTTGAAGAAAATGATGGACTGCATGATGCTTCCATGCAGAGCTGAAACAGACCGCACACAAATACTGGTAAACCGCTTCGAGGATCTAAGCCTGCCCAGGCAGAGCGGTGTGAGTTTGTCAGCTCATGTTTATAAACCCTATTTGTTTCATTGGGCGACAGGACTTGAGATGTCATTTCATCTCAATGTCGGGTAAAAGTCCCGCAAAATTGGAAGCAGCGTCTCCAAAATGACCTATACAAATCAAACAAACAAATCGCCCTCGCCCTACATCATAGTGTAGATTATATTTTCTTGTCCTTTGGGAACATTGATTCCATTTTGGAATTTTGAAAATATCTGAGGGTCACTGATGAGGCCTAATTGGCCGAAACTAGCTAGTCTGGCCCAGAAAACATATACACTCCATATTTTTCAGTTCTGCGGTGTATTCCTTGCTTCCAAAGGATAACCCTTTTATAGAACATATTGGAGAATAGATTGGGCTGCATGATGCTTCCACGCATCAATAAATAAAGATTATATTAAATAAAAGTTAAAATACCTGTTCCATAAAGGTCGATGGTGCCACCGGTCACACACGTCACACGTAACGGCATAGCGTCGGCCATTTACTTCCTTGTCGCATGAGATGCACAATTCAGTCATTTTGAAAATAACTTCGACAATCTTTATAAGCGATTTCAGAGATAAGTGATGGGGTGGTGTCTCGGAGCACCTTATATACATTGGTTGCCGACATTTAAAAGACTTCAGTGAAACAAATTTTAAAGCATATCAATCATAACATTTTTTTTTTTTTTTTTTGGAAATTAACAGAACCGCCATTTCCCGCCGAACTCAAAGGGCTTCTAATTAAAGACGCTCCCATTTAACGTGTGTTTTCAAACTGTTACGTTAACGTAATTACACCGCCACATAGTTGATCAATTATATACAAAAATAAGGGGATTAGCTAACTCCATCCAAAGTGATTAACGGGTGATTGATTAACGGACCATTATCATTTGAAGATATAATTACTTCTTAAAAAGCCAAGAACTTTAAAGTCTGTAAATAAATAAATAAACATATAACAATTGGGGTGTCATGGTGGCTGCAGAAGGTTCATAGTTTTGAAGACCATGATTAGACGGCACACTACTCTTGCGCAGGATTGCCTGAGTCTTTCTCTTTGGTGGATAATGACAAAATTATATAGGCATATTTTCATCATGTTGTATGTCGCTGTGTCTGCAGAATGTTCCCAATGATTTTGAAGGTTTGTGAAGTTCGTCTCAATGGTATGATTAGACTGCACGCAAGCGCTCAGTGGTCCATTTCACGTGCCACATACATACAGACATGCATGGTGCGCATCCATTCTAAGGTTTTTTTTTTTTTTCTCTAAATAGCCCTGGGCGGCAAAAGGCTTCTGCAGTTAGCAGATACTGATCACACGGCACTGACTTGCAGGGTTTACTAGTATCAATGGCACGCACATTTTGAGAACAGCATGCGAAATATTTGCGAAATTTAGCCTAATTATTTTATATGATCAGCCTCCATCTGTCGTTGTGATACCTTCAAATACTAAATAACCTATAAATCTGTTCATTGTGATCAGAGTCTGCGCAGTTTGAAAAAGCCCTCTTTTTTGAGCTATTAATATATCTGAACGCTGTAATCAGTTAATATGATCAGCCTGCATCTGATACCTTCAAAGACCTTATAACCTATAAATCTTTTAATTGTGATCAGAATCTACACGGTTTGAAAAAGCCCTCTGTTTTCTTGCCTATTGAAGTGTTAACGAGAATAGATAGCAAAAGCACAGGCTGATCTTCGACAAACAAAATATATATACATATAAATAAAGTGATAAAAAAATCAGGCCGAAACGACCCACCAATATGGCCGAAACGACCCACCCCCGAAATTAGGCCGAAATGACCCAGGCCGAAACGACCCGGCCGAAACGACCCAGGGACCGAAACGACTCAGGACCGAAACGACCCGCAACCCAGCAAAGTAGGTCGCGTGATGTTGCGGTCCCGAGTCGTTTTGGACCCCTGCTTGTTTTGCATGTGCTATAATGTACCAGTAATTTTTGCTGTGAAAAGAAAACTCCCGGGCAGGGGTGGATGGCTCGCAGTGTTGTGGATGCCAGTCCTGTCTGTAGTGGTGCCCTGGGGGCTCGTTCTTTCCTGGAGCTGTTCTCCGGTGGAGTGATCTTCCCTCCTCTGCGGTGGGTGTTGGGTCCGGGGGGTGGGGGGGTTGTTGCATGGCGGTGTAAGATTGGGGCTCGGAGGTGTGCGTATTGGGGTGCCTCTGTTGTGCGGGTTGTGGGTGGTTTTGGGCGCGCGTCCGGTGCCTCTCTCTTTTTTCTTTTCAGCTAAATTCTAAATTTAGCCACCCAATCAATTGAGGTAATGGCCAAATATGACCGACTCAGTATAAGAAGATAGATAGATAAAACAAAATCAGAGCTGGTATTTGAGGTTTTAAAGTTATGCCATGCATCAAAAAGCGTAACGAACAGATGGGCACACCCGCATAGACCAACGACCCTGAAGCAATACATGTGTATGTCTGTATGAATAAAACTAGCTGACTTTTAAGGCCAAAGAGACTGTGTGCGTAATGCATCGAGCAGTGGCATCCAGTGCTGTACACTCTAGTTAATGTTAAGTTTTAGAACACTGACTATTCTTTATACATGTATATACTCCCACCAAGCATTTCGCATCACAACGCATGAATTGGGTACATGTTCTAAAACTTTACACCGTTGTTTACGACGCCACTGGTCAGCGCTCAGCTCAGTGGTGGTAGCTCAGTGGTTAGCATGGTAACTTAGCGTGTAGTGCACTTGCCTATCATGCTAGAGGCCCCCGGTTCGATTTCCGGCAGCAGTAAGAAAATCGCGATGTCCGAACATGCTCCACTGGCATCATTTGCAGGGATGAATGCCACAAAGTGTACCATCCTTCGGATCAGGACGTTAGCTGAAGGCCCCCTTGGCAGGGAGAACCATCCCCAGTGCAGGTAAAAGATCCATCATCCCTACCATAATTACATGTACCTGATTACTGTGTAGGTTTTCATCCTGCAAACCTGGAGTGTATGTATTGTACACCTGCACGTAATCCTCATGAGAGGTGTTGGAGTAAGAAAGAAACAAGCCGGTCTATTTCGCTCTTAATATATAATAAGTCTTAACAATGGCAGTTTGATTTACCTAAAAATAGTGTTGACTGGGCTGTTAAACTCCAAACACTTAAACAAAGAAACAAAGATAAGATGTTCTTCATTGCTTTGTCCTTTCTCAGTCTGTATGCGTTACATGATTTTCCCTGAGTGTCATCAGGATACACGCTTTTGTGCTGGGAATATTTCAGCATTAAAGGTTTAAAACTAGTAACTATCGGGAACTGATACAGTCATTTCATAAGAGTGAATGGGGGTAATGCGATATAAGGACATGAGCAGTGGGGTGGTCCTTTACTTGGCTTTCCACAGACACCAACCACTGAGGCGACATACACCTGAGTCAGTTTTAACCACTGTCCTTACTGGATTGGGCAATAGCGGGGACTTTCATTTAATTTCTAAAAGGAAACTCCGGCTCATATATTGTACCTTGATCAAGTTCGAATCTGGTTTAATACATATAAGCCAGGATTCCTAGAAATGGAACATAGACAAGCAGAGCAGATCCAGATGAGACGCCGGATGATGCATGATAATAGAGATAAAATCAACCATACACCCCTATTTATACCCTGGCATACAAAGTATGCTATGGTTATACCCCCGGCATACGAAGTATGCTATGGGGGTATAATGTTTTTGTCCTGCTGTTCGTCCGTCTGTCCGTCCGTCCGTTTGCGTCAAAGTTTCTAAGAGATTGTATCTTCTGACCCCTTTGATAGATTTAGTTGATACTTACACTCAAGTTACATACTGATCTAAAAATTTCATTGATGCATGCCCCCCCCCCCCCCACCACACACACACACAGTGACCTTGAGGTCAAGGTCACAGACTTAGAAATTTTACATTTGGTCAAAGTTTCTAAGAGATTGTATCTTCTGAACCCTTTGATAGATTTAATTGATACTTACACTGAAGTTACATACTGGACTAAAGATTTCATTGATGCATGTCCTCCCCCCCCCCCCCCCCCCCACACACACACACAGTGACCTTGAGGTCAAGGTTACAGACTGAGAAATTTTACATTTGGTTAAAAGTTTTATGACAAAGTTTATAGATGCATGTATGTTCTTACCTCTATGACAAATTCAGTTTATACTTGCATCAATGTACCAATCTAAACATTTTGTGATGTATGTCCTTTCCCTCCCATGGTGACCTTGACCTCAAGGTCACGGACTTAGAAATTTTACATTTGATTCAAGTTTTATGACAAAGTTTATAGATGCCTGTATGTTCTAAACTCTAAGACAAATTCAATTGATGCTTGCATCGATGTTACATACCAATCCAAAGATTTCATTGATGCATACCCCACCCTGCTGCTTCAGTAACATTGATACCCCCCACCCCTTCAGTAACTTTGATGCCCTCACTCCCTTCATCCATTTAGAAATTTTATGTTTGGTTTAGCTTTTACAAGCACATTTATAGATTCTTACAGCTTCTTGACATCTTCATTCATATTACATACAAGCTCAAAAGATATATCAGAGTTTGGCGCTGGCGGGGGTCTATGTGACCCACTGGTCGCTTTCCCTAGTTTAACTAGTGTACAGTGGACTCACCCAATGAAATGACACCCCTCTAACTGAAAAAAATGTTCTATCACCATCCTCACTAACGGGGTAAATCTTTTTACAACACACAGAACATTTCAAGATGTTGACCATTTGCCAGAAAGTGCCATATTCGGATACTTCAGTTAATTTTTCTGGGAACTGTAGCCTCTAACAAATGACCACCCAACTTCCCATGAAAGATAATGATTCTAATAAATGCCCAGGGCGTTTTACGGAATGTGTTTTTTTTTTTTTTCTACTTTATTTTAATAATAAAATAAACAAATGGAAAGTGAAACTGGATACGATACATGTTGTTTTCGTTCATGAGTTACTTTTCCATTTATTTTCTAACTGTTTGTTTTGTGAGCTACATGTATAATGTAAGAAGAACCTGAGCGCCAATCATTAATCAATCACATTACGAGAACACTCCTATACAAATACATTGAAAATTTTACCGCCGAAAAAAACAAAAATTTTAAGATGAAAAAATGTGATATTTTTCTTATTTATGCTCAAAATATAGATTGTTGGAACACGTTTGAACCACCTCATCGAGGCGGTTCTAATGTGTTCCCACAATCTACATTTTAGAGCAAAAATAAGGTTTACCCCTGTAAACCACAGTTTTACTATATAAAAGTGGGGTTCGATGCGGTCAGAATTATATAGGGGTATTTTCGTGGTGAGTGTCACGTAGTAGGGTTGATGAGCTTGGAAACGTCCAAGCATCCATTAACTTTTATGAAATTTAAGAGAAATTTGAACATGTATAGTGTCAGTTTATTAGGAATTTATGGCATAAAGATGAGTATACATGCTAGCTGAAGTACAAATGTATATAAAGAATTGGTCTGATGCTGATATTTTTGCAGAAGTTCACAATTTGTACATGTATATGAACAGACATGTAATCAAATTGTAATTAGAAAATAATCATGATTACAGGCCAAAATTTGGAAGTAATTGATTAATTAAATTGTTGTAATCAGAAAAATGAGGTTACATCAGATTACTTGAAAATATGTAATCGATTACAGCTGATTACGATTACAGATTACGATTACCCAAAGCCTGGTACACTCCATTGTGAGGTCCTTGCTTCCAAGGGTCCTCTCCAAACACAGTTCAGTTTAACCCTTTTTGTACCAAATAGAATCTAGCAGGAGTCCATATCAATATTTAGGGGTGTCAGATTGTTTTTTTATGCCCCCGGAATCTAAGAGATTCGGGGGCATATAGTTTTTGGTGTGTCTGTCTGTTTGTCCGTTTGTCTGTCTACAAAAACCTTAACATTGGGCATAACTTTTGAATGGTAATAGATAGAGCTTTCATATTTCACATGTGTATACCTTATCACAAGACCTTTCCAGTGGTACCATAATTTTTGATCTCGTGACATTGAACTTGACCTTTGATCTATTTTTTCAAAATTTTTAAAAACATTAACATTGGCCATAACAACATGCACTGTCCGGGGGCATCAGTGTTTCACAAACACATCTTGTTTTTACAAACACATCTTGTTTTTTTTTTCAAGTTTTGTTTGTAAAATGGCTGAACTTTTTGCAAATAGTGTAGGCCCTGATCAGACGCCGCATTCTGCGTGGCTTATCAGGGCCTGCACTTTTTGCCCAGGTACCCGTTTTAGGGTTTCTGGTACAAAATGGGTTAATTTGAATTGAAATAATATAATTTGAAAATTGTTTTCTTTTTATCCTCTGGGCTATGAATGTAATATGAAAATGTGTCGGTGAATTGTCTTCAGAAAGTCGGTGAATTGCCTTCAATTGTGTTCGTTGTCTTGTCGGTGAATTGTCTCGATTAAATTCCTCTGTGGTCACAGGTTCTGCAGCGAAGGTTCGCGGTTAGTTTCAGACTCCAGGTCATGACAGTCCTGGGTCCTTTTGGCCTGAATGGTTGGGCCCAATTTTGAGGTACTTCAGCAGGTTGGTTTGGCCAAATATTATTTATTCTAACTATCCTTGTTATTTTGCATATCAGAGATCAACTTGTGCATATAATAGCCATCTTCGCTTGTTGCTTTTTGAATAGCGCAGAAACCGTAGAGTGCTCATTCAAACAGGGAAGAATCTGATCACAATGCAATGGATGTACAGGTTGTTTAGTGTTACAGTATTGCAATGACAGGTGCAGGCTGATCATTATGAAATTGTTGGAGCAGATTTGCCTTTTTCGCAAATTGCAAAGACTAATCAGTCATTATATTTTTCAACACACAGCACAATCCAATAATTTTTGACCTTGTGACCTTGACATTTGACTGACTGAACTGGTTTTTAAGGTAACCGTGCGCTATAAGCACATAGGGGCTACCCCATTGACGTTTGACCTACTTTTTTTAAAAACCTTAACATTGGCCATAACTTTTGATTGGTTAGTGACAGGGTGTTCATATTTCACTTGTGCATTTCATGTCACAAGACCTTTCCAATGGTACCATAATTTTTGACCTTGTGACCTTAACCTTGACATTTGACCTACTTTTTAAAAACTTTAACATTGGCCATAACTTTCGATTGATAAGTGATTGGGCTTTCATTATTCACATGCGCATTCCTTGTCACAGACCTTTTCAGTGGTACCATAATTTTTGACCTTGCGACCTTGACCTACTTTTTTTAAGACTTGAACAGTGGCCATACCTTTTGATTGGTTAGTGATAGGGCTTTCATATTTCACATGCGCTGTCAGGGGGCATCAGTGTTTCACAAACACATCTTGTTATTTCTGACATTTTTAGGGTTGCTGGAAATGCTGCATACATCATTGGGACTCTAGCTGAGTGTGACCTTGGATGTATGAGAATTCTCTCCCTTGTGAAGGGAGGTTCCCGAGAAAGCAAAAAGATTCTCCCTGATCTGACAAGGATGTTGACTTTTGATGACTCAGAGAGTGTCATGAATGCTGCTGGGACGATGGGAACACTGGTTTGTAGTTACCTGCACTGTTTAGTGTTCTGCTTTTGACATGCTAACTGACTTAACCATTGTCCTGCTGAATATTTAAATATGCCACACCCACTACCGATTGTCAACCAACCAGATAACTTGATGCAAATTATTGCAGCAAATTCATAAACTGAATGACAAACAATGAAGATTCTGATCAGATGGCTTCTTCTGCATCTACATTGTTTGAAAGATAAGACATATAGGGGATCAGCGGGACAAGGGTTAACCCTTGTACTGCCGAGAAAATTGATTTTGCCACTGCCATTCTGACTAACATCCAATCAAATAACTTGATGTAATGTATTCATTCAGTTTACAAACTGAATGACAAACAGTGAAGATCCTGGTCAAATGGCTTCTTCAGGAGCCATCTGATCTGAATCTGCACTGTAAATGTAAAGCATAAGGGTTGTTATGTTCAGCAGGATATGGGTTAACCCTTGTCCTGCTGAGCCCGGATATATCTTTGAAACAATGAAGATCCAGATCAGATGGCTTCTGAAGAAGCCATCTGATCAGGATCTTCATTGTTTGTCATTCAGCTCATGAATTTGTTGCAATAATTTGCATCAAGTAATCTGATTGGTTGATAATTAGTGGTGGGTGTCGCATATATGAATACTCAGCAGGACAAGGGTTAAGAGGAGTGCCTGTATTTTGAGTGTTATATTAACCCTTTTTGTACCAAATGGTTTCTTCCTCCTTATATATAGCAGGAGTCCATTTCAAAATTTAGGGGTGTCAGGTTGTGTTTTCTTCAAAATTTATTCGGAAAATGGCTTAACTTTTCACAAACACTGCAGGCCCTGATCAGACGCCCGTTCTGTGACGTCTGATCTGGGCCTGCACTGTTTGCCAGGGTACCCGTTTTGGGGTTTCCGGTACAAAATGGGTTAAGAGATGGTGTAAAATAATTTTGCTATAACAGTGAATTTTGTTTGTTTGTTAGTTTGATTTGAGGTTAACGTGCCCGTCAACACTGTTTAGGTCATTTTGGAGTGGTGGCTTCCAATTTTGTTGAACTTTAACCCGACATTGAGATGAAATGACAGCTCAAGCCCTGTTGCCAAATGAAACCAATAGAGTTTATAAGCATGGACGGTCTGACTCGCACCCGTTTGTCTGGGCAGGCTTAGATCCTCTAAGGGGTTTACCAGCACTGGCATACAGTCGGTTTCAGCTCTGCGTGGAAGCATCATGCAGCCTATCTATTTCTTCATGCCCCGATGGGCAGGGGCCGAGCTATTACAGTGAAAAGCCAGCTTTGGTGACTCTGTGTGACTGGTGATCAGGACGTCACAAGTTCGATCCCCATTGAGTTAGCAATATTCCTTCATGGATATTGATCATGAAATCGGTTCTATGGTCATTGTTCCTTCTGTTGATATAAGAAGGGCAGTTGTCAGTTTCTGGGAAAAGAATGTATAATGTCCTTATTCACCGCTTATGTATAAGCCTGCCCAGGAAAAGTATTGTTACTGTAAAACACTTATATTTGGCACTCATTTTATTTTGGCGCTATTGGCGGTCAATGAAAAAGCCGCCAAAATAAAAATCTGCCAATAAAGATCGTGTAAAAGAAGAATAACATAATGGCAGAGATATTATTCTCAATACGCATTCAAGTATGATATTGGTAAATATCATTAAGTAAAGGGCATTATCTATGACAAAAGAAAACATATATTTTACTTCTTTAGCAGTTGAATATAATGTTCGAGTGCATAAAGTTTTTTTACATCCAGCAAGAGTAAACAATGTTTTACAAGTCTTTCGCTTTGCTTAACTTATCAATTATGAAGCCATTTAACATTCTCAGCAGGGCTTAATAAAAGCAAATACATCTTGACAGTAAAAAAGTGTCAAAAATTGAATGTATAATTGTTAATTGATTGACGGCTTTGCCTTTGAGTCAATCTAGTCCACGAAACCGTGAAGGCAAGACAGAAAACTACAGCTACTTATAACTCAAAATCTGTTTTGTTGAGTAATTAAATAATAGGACTGATTTGTATTCATTCACACTTAATGGCACATCAGAAAACAACTGGAAATCGCAGTGTATGACTTGATAACCACCCTGTAGAACTTGCATGGATAAGACACACAGGGCTACGTCAGATATCACAATCTTTTTTTTGCATTTCGGAAATTGAAAAGATGCCAAAACAAAATCCGCCAAATGGTCTACTTCTGAAAACCGCCAAAATTTGCTGCCGCCAAATTTATGTGTTTTACAGTAAGTAAACTGACTGGCTCAGCATGACCAGAATAGTGTTGTCAGGGCTGTGAAACTTAAAACTAAATTAAGTACTGTAAAACTTCAATGACTCAAACATGGATGACTAGTTTACCATGGCTAATACAAATTGGCTCCAGAATTGCTAAAGAATGGCTCTATTTAACCCATTGTATACTGGTGGACTCTTCCATTGCTATATGTTGGACAAGTCCGTTTGTTATATAAGGGGTGTCAGGCCTATTTTTGGTTTTTATTCTATTTGTGACAGAAAATTCTGCTAGCAAATAGTGCAGTCCATGATCAGACGCCACGTTCTGCGGCGTCTAGAACGTGGCATCTGATCTTGGCCTGTACTGTTTGCTAATGTACCCCTTTAGGGGTTTCCCGCATGCAATGGATTAAGATAATTTAGGGCGACCTTCAAAATGTGTGTTGTGTGAACTGACTAGAAATGCCCCATTAAAGCCCAACAACATGCCTTTGAAATTGAAGAAAATACTTCGTCTGTGGAGGAGAATTTAAGAACATAATCTTCAAAGGCACTCTTACTTTTTTTTTCTTTCAAATTATGCTAATATTATTTGTAAACTTTTCAGTTGGCATTGGTAAATTGACCTTGTGCACGACTTCTTAATAATTCATGTTTGTTTTGAATTTACAAGATAAATAGGCTTATGTAAATAAAATTTTCTATGTTAATGGGTAATCTGATGCTTTTATTATACTTATGAAAATTTGTGAAATAGTTCAATATTTTTATCAGGCTTAAACAAGAGGTTGCTAAATTCATACCATACTTACCTTAAATATGATTTTTAAGGCCCCTGCTCATCAGGGCTTGAAGAAATAGATGAACTGCATGAGTACTGGTTAACTGCTTAGTGGATCTAAGCCTGCCCAGGCAATGCGGTGTGAGTCGGTCCATGCTTATAAACCCTTTTGGTTTCATTGGGCGACAGGGCTTGAGATGTCATTTCATCTCAATGTCGGGTAAAAGTCATACAAAATTGGAAGCAACGTCTCCAAAATGACCTTTACAGTGTTGACAGGGACATTAAACCTCAAATCAAACAAACAAAAATATGATTTTTCATTTATTTATTTTTTAGCTCACCAGAGCCGAAGGCTCCGGGGAAGCTTATAGGATGGACATTGTCCGTCGTCGTCGTCTGGCGTTAACACTTTCAGACGACATCTCCTCTGAAGCCACTGAGCCGATTGGGCCCAAATTTTATCTGTAGCATCCTTGGGCTGGGGGATTGAAAGTTTGTGTTTTTTATGAAAATCGGCTCATTAGTTTGGTTGCTATGGCAACTTAGACTTTCCATAGACTTATAATGGGGAAAATTGAAAAATGGTGTTTTCTGCCAAGTCATTGCAGATGTTTTGACAAAACTTTCATAGAAATGTTCCTTGGGCAATCTACTATCTGCCATATGATTTTAGGCCTACTGCTCATTTCTATTGGTTGCCATGGAAACCAAAATAAACCCCCCCGCCCACCCCCTCCATTTCATAAAAGGCCCAATATCTTGGAAACCTTACAGATCCCCACCTCTTAACCCTATATATTCTTGTTCCTTATGAAGAGACTCATTCATTGACACCAATTTGGGGGTCTTCCTGGGTGCGCCGGGGCCTTGCCCCACCCCTCCACTTCACAAAAGGCCATCTATCTCAGAAACCATTCAGATCCCCGCCCCAAAACCTTATATATTCTTGTTTCTTATGATATGGCGTATTCATTGACACTAACCTGGGGGTCCCCCAGGATGTGCCGGAGTCGTGCCCCACCCCTTCATTTCATTAAAGACCCAATATCTTGGAAACCTTACAGATCCCCACCTCTAACCATATATGTTGTTGTTCCTTATGATAAGACACATTCATTGATGTCAACCTGGAGGTCTCCCGGGTCAAGCCAGGGCCTTGCCCCACCCCACCACTTCACAAAAGGCTATATATCTCAGAAACTGTTCAGAGCCCCACCCCTAAACCATATATAATTACCTTCTTTGTGATAAGACACATTCAAATAACACTAGCTTGGGAGTCATCCGGACTGCCTGGGTCATGCCCCACTGCTTTACTTCATTAAAAGCCATATATCTCACAAATCATTCAGATCCCCACCCATAAACTATAATATTCTTGTTCCTTATGACAAGACTCATTCAGTCACACCAACCTGGGGGTCACTTTGTGCTAGAGCAATGCGCCCCGCCCCTCCAGTTTAAAAGGCCATATATTTCAGAAACCATTCAAATGCCCACCCCATAATCATATATGTTCTTGTTCCTTATCAATAGCACACCCACTTGGCGGTCCAGGGGCCATTCCTCTCCTCTCCATAGAGGGGCCTCATATATCAGAAACCATTCAGATTCCCACCCATAAGCCATATATATATATATTCTTGGTCCTTATAGGGACAACAATCTTGGACTTTCCTGGGATCAACAGGGCATGCCCCAACCCCTCCACTGCTTAAGAGGCCTTATAACTCCGGTACACTGATCTCCACTGCTACACCGTATATATTCTTATTCCTTATGATAAGAGGCATTTAGTGATACCAACCAGGGCTCCATTGGGTCCATGCCCTACACCCTGTACTTAATAAAAGTCCTAACGTTTTAGATACTGAGTCCAGATGGATGCTCATTTGGATATAGGGGTTCATTTGGGAGACTTTATAATTGGTAGATTAAAATGATATCATGTTAAAATTCATGGCTGTCATTGGGCAGTGCCCACCTGAGCTCTGGTGAGCATAGTGGCCCATGGGCCTCTTGTTTTATTTATTTATTTTTATTTTACAGTCCTTTCAAGATTATTTCTCCGCCCCTGCCCATAGGGGCTTGAAGAAATATATGGGCTACACGATGCTTCCACGCAGAGCTGAATCCGGCCTGCACACTAGTACTGGTAAACCGCTTAGAGGATCTAAGCCTGTCCAGGAACAGTGGTGCGAGGCGGGCCGTCCAGCCTAATAAACCCTATTGGTTTCATTGGGCGACAGGGCTTGAGATGTCATTTCATCTCAATGTCGGGTAAAAGTCCCACAAAATTGGAAGCAACATCTCCAAAATGACCTTTACAGTGTTGACAGGGATGTTAAACCTCAAATCAAACAATTCAAGATTATTTCTCTTATTTCAAGCTGATCATTCATCATGAGATGTGGGTGAAAACCAGAGTATCCGGAGAAAAACATCATGTCCCTAATCTTCCCTTAGAGAACTTGGCATCTCCTGAAATGTTAAGACAGCAATAGCTGAGCCAGCACAAATATGCAGCCTTGTCTTTAATAGGCAGCAGGAGGCTAGACCATGTGCAGCTACTCTTATACTTTTGTGTCCTGTTGGACTCGTCCTGTGCAGTCTTAAGGGGAATGGATAAACCTTCAGGGGAGGCAATTGTTTCAAAATGTTTTTTGGTCTACTCTTAAAAGGAAAGAATTTGCTCATCAGGAGCAAGAATTTGCTCATCAGGAGCAAATTCTTTCCTTAAGGGTTGACCCATTTTTTTCAGATGAGCTAAATTTACGTGAATTCAAACAGGACATCACAAAAATGGTCTCCCTTGAAATAATGATTATAACTATGGCAGGTTTGCCCATTACCCATCATGCCTGCTACCTTCTACTTTCAGATTCTCCCATCATGCCTGCTACCTTCTACTTTCAGATTCTCCCATCATGCCTGCTGCCTTTTACTTTCAGATTCTCCCATCATACCTGCTTTCATTTTCTTTCAGATTCCGCCCCCCTGAGTCTAAATTCAATGACTACGCTTGGCACAAATCTGTTCACACCCGAAAGGAAAAATGATACATATGGAAATTTCTGTTATTTTTGCTAGGAAAACAAAGTTTTTGTTTCCCTGTGTAGAAAGCGAGCCCCAATGAAAAAAAGTCCAAAGCTCCTGATAAGGTGTTTTTTAATAAGGAAAGTACCGGTACTGATATTTTTCTTATTTCTGCATGAAAACATGTTGTGTGGGTATTCGTTAAAAGTGCCTCAATGAGATGCTTCTAATGAGTACCCACAATTTATGTTTTCATGCAGAAATAAGAAAAAATAATATGTGGATACCTCCTATCTGGGGCTATGAAAATCTATTCAGTAACATCAACCCAGACATACCTGATGCCCTTTCAAGAGAAGACCCATGTTGCCAAAAAAAAAAAGGAGAAAAAAAATCTATACGAAAACTTTCAAAAATGTCTGATTGCCATTAATCCCACTTCGCCACTCTGGGAGAAAACATTGATAAATATGCATTTAATATCTGGCCAGCAGTTTTTGGGCAATATCAGGCTGTCCATGTATGTACAGTTAAAGCTTATGGTGTCAGAATATTTCAAGTTTGAATTTTAATAACATGTCATAATGTCATAAAGTATCAATAATTATAAAGTGAAGAGATACACCAGGCATTTTTACCCACCATTTATTACAAGGAAGACAATCTTTGGGATAATTTTGCCTGTTTCCTTTCCTTTTGTCTAAGCCACTGTGAAAATAGTGTTTTACACTTACATCAGGTGAAAAAGTCCGTGAAATGAACACCCCCTAAACCCCAGTTTATATAGACAAAACTGGGGTTTACAGGGGTATTTATTATTTTTCTCATTTCTTCTCTAAGACATAGGTTGTGGGTACTCGTTTGAACCGCCTCAATGAGGTGGTTCTAACGAGCACCCACAACCTATGTTTTCTGTATAAATAAGAACTATCATGGATTTTCTTCAGAAAAGTAGCCATTTTGGAGATATGGAAAAATGCACTATCTCGCATGGATGTGTTTTGCGCACTGAACACAACAACACCGACTCTGCAGACACTGTAGACCTAGAACAAATGGCTTCTGAAATGCTGATCCAGGTCTACACTGTTTGTCATGCAGTTTGCTAATTGAATGGACACATTTTATCAAGTATTTTGATTGGTGGATAGTCAGAAATGGGTGTGGCTAAATTAGTTTATTCAGCAGGATAAGGATTATTGGAAAGAATTTGCTAGAGGAGCAAATTCTTTGCTTTAAGAGTAAATACATGTACATGTACCTATTGATAGGGGAGACCAAAATATTATAGACAGAGTTGCCTACCCTGAAGCCTGAAGGTGTATCCAGTTGCATTAAGATGGAAATTTATGTGCCACTCAGATTATGAACCTGAGTATATCAACTTACTAAGCATCAAGTAGAAGAAGTTTTGATAGTGAGATCATAGGAGCATGTGCGCACAATAAGAAACAATTTGATATGTGCCACCATCTTAGATTGAAATGAGCACCCATGCAGACACAGAAGCATTTTTCTTGCACACCAGACAAGGAAATCCGTGATTTTACCCTGGGATAGAAATTTATGTTCTGACCCTGGTGTTCCGACCCAATATCGAATATTCCCGCGTTTGATAAATGTACTGGTTGAATATGACCTCGTATGCGCCGTCGTTAAGGTTGACGTCATGCATGTTACGTGATGTCACTAAACATTCCTGTAGTGTCATCACAATATGGCGGACGTTGGTAACCGAAGTGACAGCAGCATTAAAAATCTGCGTTAAAAATGGAAGGTATGCAAGAAAAAGAATCCTATATGGGTGTGAGGGGTGGATAGAAAAAACGTCCCTTGGGATCACTGTCCGGCATCACTCGGCAAGCCTCGTGATGCCGGACAGTGACCCTCAGGACGGATTTTTCCATCCTTCCCACACACCCATATAAGATTCTTATATTATCCCCCACCTGCCAAACAGGTTTGGGGATAAACTGATCAGTCTGCCGTCCATCTACCTATATGTCTGCATGTCAGTCTGTCTGTTGACACAACCCTGTGATTGCAAAGATATACATGTATTGATGGTACTTAGTTCAATTGTACAACCATGAGGTTGAGGAGACCAGCAACTCTGCATGCTAGTTTTCTCCTTGACAATCACTATTACTCCATCACTGATAGCTTGTTCACACTATGGATGATAAAGGGTCAGAGATGACATACACCAAGGGGGGTTATGTCTGGAGGGGATTTTGTCCGCCCTTTCAAAAAGGGGGTGTTATGTCTGGTGGTGTGGGGGTGGGGGGGGGGGTGGTGGATTTTGGTGAGGCAAAGGTGTCCTGTAGCTAACATGTACATCACCAGGGGGTTCAACCGATACTGGCTACCTGCTATCCTTGCTGCAGGTACATGAAAGGGTAGAGTGGAAATATTTTTAATTCTGTTACTTCACTTTTATTCACTTTCCTCTTTCGACCCCGTCCATAGGGGCTTGAAGAAATATATGGGCTGCATGATGCTTCCACGCAGTGCTGAATCCGGCCCGCACACTAGCACTGGTTAACCGCTTAGAGGAGCTAAGCCTTCCAGGAACCGCGATGCGAGGCGGACCGTCCATGCTTATAAACCCTATTGGGCGACAGGGCTTGAGATGTCATTTCATCTCAATGTCGGGTAAAAGTCCCACAAAATTGGAAGCAACGTCTCCAAAATGACTTTAACAGTGTTGACGGTGACGTTAAACCTCAAATCAAACAAACAAACACTTTCCCCTTTCTCTCCAATGTTCCTCTCTTTCATCTTATCTTCTATCTTTTTTCTCCCTTTCCATGGGAGATGTTGATTTTTATTTGTAGGCTGAAAGCCACGAAGGAAGAGAATGGATTTTGAGTGAACCATGTCTGATCCAGACATTAGAACACATCACAACATTGTTACACTCAGACAACCTCTGGACTGCCAGTAATGCTGCCTTAGTCCTAGCAAGGTGAGAATTACATGTATTCCATACATACATGCATACATTGAATGAACTACCATAATAATTCTAATTTTTGACAGAAAGGCCGAAGCAAACAGTGCAGACCCAGATCAGACTGCTCCTGAAGGAGCCGTCTGATCAGGGTCTACACTGTTTGCCATTCTGTCCAAACCGTTCAGACTCCTTGCTGGATCATGAAACATATTTGTTAAAATTTTGGGAGAATTTCAGCAAATCCTCAAGATGCCTGAATTTTTTTTGGATTTTTACTGTACACTTATGAGCCAGTGTATGACAAAACTTGCAATAAGATTTGTGCAATCAGCGAAGGCTCAGATTAGCCTGTGCAGCCACACAGTCTGATCAGAGTTTTCATTGTATGCATGAGCTTTCTTTTTGTTTGACATGCGGTTTAATGTCCCCATCAACACTATTCTGGTCATTATGGAAACGTTAAATTTAATTTTGTGGGACTTTACGGAACATTGAGATGAAATGACATCTCAAGCCCTGCCACCCAATGAAACCAAAAGGGTTTGTATGCATGGATGATCTGATTTGAATCACTTTGCTTGGGCAGGCTTAGACCTTCAGCAATGGATGGGGTGCCATGAGCCTTCTATAGCCTCTGGGCTATCCAAAAAAACGAACTAGAGAAGACTCAGGCAAGACTAGCTCGATGAAGCAACTGATTTGTGTTTTTGCTGGTTGCACTGGACTTACAGTAAGTTTTGTCATGGGTTGGCTCATGTTGTGACTTCAAGGTCTGCATTGATCCACACTGGGTTCTGTATCACACTGATGTTAAAGGAAGAGTAAAATAAATTCCTCTATTAAGACCACCTTTGGTATGTTCAAAAGTGGTCTTAAGACCTTATTTGAACAGTCCCAAAGGTGGTCTCTGAATAGAGGGCACTGTATGCAGAAAACACAAAAAAGAATAACTAAGCTTTTTGAAGCAGAAATAGTTTAATTTTAGGTGGTCTTAAAGGGATACATAGGCAAACAGTACAGGCCCAGATCAGACGCCGCAGAACACGGCGTCTTATCAGGGCCCATACTGTTTGCAAAAAGTTAAGCCATTTCCCGAATAAATTTTGAAGAAAACACAACCTGACACCTTTAAATTTTGAAATGGACTCCTCCCGTTTATAAGGTGGAAGATTCCATTTGGTACAAAAAGGGCTAAGCTAACATTTTGCGGAATTTCACTGTATGTCCATGCAAGTTTTTGGGTTGATAGCTTGTCAACCAAGACAAAGTAACTAAGCACAGATGCTCTCTGCAATTGATATCCGAATAATAATTTGTGAAAAGTTGTAATTGCTTGGCCGGACGAGAAGCGCTTTCCACTCCGGTAAATGCTTCTGTAAATGCTCCGGGAACTCGTTGGTCCAAGCGCGGTGCTTGATTTTAACCGGCTAACATTTTCGGCTCAGTGCGGTACATTTCGGTTCCTTTAATACGCGCGACGTAGTTTCGAAACTTTCCCGCGATCAAACTTCAGCATTTGATGCAGCGGTCATTGGTAAAGGTTATACAAAATAGCTGTGCTATTCTCATATTTTTTAGGTCAGAGTGCTTTGTAAAGAGGGCTATAAAAATTAGTATAAATCTGTAAAAAATAGACTGGCTCATGTACTGGGATGTTTGCAAACAGTGTAGTCCCACTGACCAAGATTAGATGCCACATTAAGTGGTGTCTGATCAGAGACTACAGTGTTTTCTTAAAAGACAGTAATTTAATGTTTAATGGAAACAGTCTAAGTCTCTGTTCAAGACCATTTACCCAGCCTACAGTCAAAAATAATTGCTCAACCAGTACTGTCATTGCTTTGATTTTTAGAGGACATTGTTGGCCATTTTTTACAAGGGATATAAATTCCAGAATGCCTGTTTGAGTCCTGAAAATTGGATCTGCTCGTAAAGGAAGGAATTTGCTCCTGAGGAGCAAATTCCTTTATTTAAGAGTAGACCCCTATTGATATTGTAAACAAAAATGTTTTGGAAACATTTACCTCCTATAAAGTGTAACCATTTTCCTTTAACAAAACAATACAAAAATTAAAATCTTGAACAAATTACAATAATTCTTGTATTAAAGAGTATCATAAATGCACAACACAAATTGTGCAGGACACTCAGTCAAGCATACTTTCAAGAAAGTGTACAACATTCAGTAAATTGCTGGTTTTTTCATGTGGCCCTGCAGTTTTTGCGGAAACTGTAAATACAAATTCTAACTGTTGTATATTTCTCCTCAGGCTGAGTATATCAGAGTATGGTTGTACCCAGTTACTCCAGCATGAACACTCTCAACATATTTTATCAAAGTTAGTTCTCTCCCTTGGAGTTGATGAAGCAGGTGGGTATTAACCCTTAGCAGTTGGTTATTAGCCCTCATGAATAGCAGACAGGATTTCTTATTTTTCAAAGAAAATAAGCCATGACATTACATGTGAATTCTAATGCACTTGTGTAGTTCTGATTGGATAAGGTAAAAAATTTGCGACATATACTGTCCGAAAGCCGATGTCATCATATATCGTTGCTTTTCATTGATTGGTATTTGATTTTACGCAGCTCACTTCGCTTGCCGTTTTTAGTAGAAAGAAATTTTTCAAACAAAAGTGAATATGTGCATTAAAGTAGAATGGGGATAACTGTATTGCAAAACTGTCTTGAAGGAAAATTGACTGTATTACGGTAGAAAATTATATTTTATGGCTCTGGTGGCATGTTGCCTTAAACAAAATTTCCAACCATAAAAACACCAATTTATCTCCCAAGATGACAATTCCCCCAATTGTCTACTGGGCAGACAATTCACATGAAGCGTCTGGCCTAATTTTCTATGAAAAATTAGATTGTCATGTCTGCCCTAGAATTTTCTGTAGTGCTTGTAGAGTTTACTTCTGCAACACACTTGAACTAGCCTATGTGAAAAGAGTTATTACATAGCCAAGTTGCAAAATTCAGACCATCTTCAGTCCTCATAACCATCATCTTGCCAGATCTGTTACAGGTTGCTTACATGTGATATTGACCTTGTTGAAACTTTACCAAAAAAGTCCAGGATCAGGACTGTAGGATAAATATGATAGTTTTTGCTCAACTAAGTTATATCGGCTGCTGAGGGGTTTGCTGTCATTCTCCACACAATACAGCCTCAAGTTCAGCAGGGATCTGCACTGCAGGTGTAATGAGGGTTCAAATCAGGTATGCGAGCAGGTCATGGCATTTTGCAGTTCAAGGGGGTTACATAAAATTCTGACTCAAATGTACGGAAATTGTCTTGGATAGTGAAATTCTTATCCCCAGCCTGTTATTTAACCCTCCTTATCCTGCCCTTCTGTCCCCTTTTTGAAAGGCATGCAGGTGACAAAACTGCAATTGAAAATTTGCATTTAATGCATTAACCCATTGTGTGCTGGCGGACTCATCCTGTGTCATATGTTGGACATGTTGTTCATTTGTCAATGAAGAGTGTTGGGTTTATTTTTTCTGTTTTAGATGGAGATTCTGTTTGCAAACTGTGAAGACCCTGATCAGATGTTGCATGATGCAGCATCTGATCCGGGTCTGCACTGTTTGCCTATGTCCCTTTTTACAGGTTTTACAGTAAGAATGGGTTAAAACTCCACCCATCGGGGCTTTGGAGAAATAGATTGGTCTGCATGGTGCTTTCACGCAGAGCTGAAACTGACTACACATGAGTACTGGTACACCGCTTAGAAGGACTAAGCTTGTCCAGGCAAAGTGGTGTGAGTCAGACTGTCTAATACATTTTAGCTTTTTGGTTTCATTGGGTGGCAGGGCCTGAGATGTGATTTCATTTCAGTGTCAGGTAAAAGTCCCACAAAATTGGAAGCAACATCTCCAAAATGATGTAAATTGTGTTGACGGGGACGTTATAAACAAACAAATCCACTAAAGCTTCAGCACAGTTAGCATTTGTTGTCTTTTCATTTTCCATTTACCGTAAAAATCATAAAAATCGGACACCTTGAGGACTTGCTGTATTTGCATGATCCAGCAAGGAGTCCAAAAGTGCAGATGGAATGGCAAATAGTGTAGACCCTGATCAAACTTCTACTTTAGGAGCAGTCT
Organism: Lucinisca nassula; assembly: GCA_963580285.1. Taxonomy (NCBI): domain Eukaryota; kingdom Metazoa; phylum Mollusca; class Bivalvia; order Lucinida; family Lucinidae; genus Lucinisca; species Lucinisca nassula. Next base: position 55,931,860 of record OY757010.1, read on the forward strand.
GATCTATGTCTGCACTGTTTTCTTAGTCCTGTCTGTCCCAATACCTAGGATCATTAAGGTATCTCATCTCTGTTTTTCTGTATTTTCATGAAGCACTGTTCATAATGCATAATATTACATCATAGTTTGCCTTGACAATGCAACAAGAAATATGCAGGAGGTAATCCAGTTCACCACAAGAAATAATTGTAAAGATAACGACTAAATCGAAAAGAAAAAGTTTTGGTATTCAAGAAAAAGAATCTTTTATTTATTTTGATTGGATATTGTTGTTTCCAACACTCGGGATAACTGGACAGATCCAAACTTCAACTTAGCCTCAGTTCGAATCGGCCCAGGGTTCCCTTGGGTTGGAATTGTCAACTATTAACCCATTTTGTACCAGAAACCCATAAACGGGTAATTGGCAAACAGTGCAGGCCCAGATCAGACACCGCAAAACGTGGCATCTGATCAGGGTATACTCTGTTTGCAAAAAGTTAAGCCATTTTCCAATTAATGGAAGAAAACACAACCTGGCTCCCCTATATTTTGAAATGGACTACTGCTTTATATAAGGAGGAGGATTCCATTTGGTACAAAAAGGGTTAAGCTAATATTTTGCTTATTCCAGGCCGTGGTATGAATGCAGCATTTGCCATAGGTCGTCTCTGTGATATGGACAATGGCAGGAAGAGGTTGCTACAGCTGTCAGAATCAGAAAGAATGGTAATTTCTTTGTTTTCTTTATGAATCTACTTTTGTGAACAAATTGATGAAATTTGCTCAAATTTGGTATAATATTTCATTGCAACCCACCAAAAAGGTGTTGACACTATTTTCAAGGGCACAGGCCCCCAAAACCTGTCAATTCGGCTTGTCCGCACCCTGTCTCATGAATGAATTGTCATCATCATAAATTACCAAAGATTTCCCGACCTTTGTCCAGGACGACTCAGATGCAGTATTTTCATCTTCTTCTTCACTTAAACTACTCGGCCAATTGAAACCAAATTACATATGGAGCCTCTATGGAATGGTGGAACAAAAGTTTGTTTGTGAGGACTGGGTCGCATGACCAATATGGCCGCCATGCCCTTATATGGTTAAAAACCTTTGAATATCTTCTTCTCAAAAGCCGAATGGTTGATGATCTTGAAACTTGGTATGCAGCATCGGGGGCCCTACCAAATTTGTTCAAATGATGACTTTTGTTTGACCTTCGCCTATTTTATGTCAAGGTCAACTTTGGTCACTTAGACATTTGTATGGAAAAAAAAAGGCAAAATAGTGGATATATTGATTGCCTGGTAGGCTGTGACATCAAAAATGATATCTGCAGTTAGCTGAATGGAAGTTTATCAATTCCAAAGGTCAAGGTCATTTATTGACCTTTATCCTGGATGCCTCAGATTCAGTTTTTTTTTTTATCTTCTTCTCCACTTAAACTGTTGGGATGATTGAAACCAAATTACATTTGGAGCCTCTATGGGTAGGGGGAATGAAATTTGTTTGTAAGGACTGGGTCACGTGACCAATGTGGTCGCCATGCTCATATATGGTAAAATAATTTAAGAATTTTCTCCTCAGGAACCAAATAGACGATGACCTTGAAATTTGGTATGTAGCATTGGGGACTCAGGCCCTACCAAATTTATTCAACTGATGACCTTAGCTGACCTTGACCTGTTTTACATCAAGGTCAAATTTGGTCACTTAGACAATTGTATCGAAAAAGAGCAAGACAGTGGATTTCACTGATTGCCTGGCAGCCAGATTCATCATAAATCATATTATTTACAATCAGATGAATGGAAGTTAATCAATTCCAAAGGTCAAGGTCATTACTGACCTTTGTCCTGGATAGCTGAGATTCAGTAATTTTATCTTCTTCTCCAGTAAAAGAGCTGTGATGATTGAAACCAAATTACATTAAAAGCCTCTATGGGGATGAGGCAATTGAACATTATTAGTGGTATTGTTGTCACATGACCAAGATGGGCACCTTGCCTGTATATGGTGTAAACTACATGGCCTCTGGTGAGCGTAGTGGCCCATGGGCCTCTTGTTTCTAAAAGTCAGAGCAAAAACGGTGTAACTGACAAAAAAAATGCCAAAATGCTGAAATAAATCATGATTGAGGCAGAATCCAGCTGTAGAAGTTATTTACCAAGTGTGTCATGTCCTAAGGCACCCATTTATGCAAAAAAACTATTTTTGCCAAAATGTCAGTTACACTGTTATTGCACTCAGCAGACGATTTACTAATGGCAGACTATTGACATTTTTGTGATACAATCTTGAATAAAATGCATTTTAAATGTCATATGATAAACAGAATCTTGCATTCATGTTCATGTATTCTTGAATTTATTAAACTTGTTGAGGAAAAGTGCTAAAATGCTTGGCAAAGCCTCACACTTTATCCCTTTTCCTCAGCTCGTTTAATAAATTCAAAAATACACTCATGTAAGATCCTCTATTAACGTTCATTATCAGGAAACGGCAAAAGTTTAAGTGAACCCCTTCGGGGTCGCTTACTTTGTTTGCGACCCAATGTTATTCATACATTAATAAATGTTAAAAAAATTATATTCATGTCTTAACCCATTTAGTACCAGAAACCCCAAAACGGGTACCCTGGCAAACAGTGCAGGCCCAGATCAGACGCCGCAGAACGCAGCGTCTGATCAGGGTCTCCACTGTTTGCTAAAAGTTCAGTCATTTTACAAATAAATTTTGGTGAAAACACAACCTGACAGGAGGAAGATTCCATTTGGTACATAAAGGGTTAAAAGACAGATTTTCATGTGACAGAGCTCATGTATCACCTTTGAATTACAGATCTCATCATTGGCCAAAATGTTAAGTTGTGATGATACAGGAGCCAGTAAGAATGCCTGTTTTGCCCTCAGTTGCCTAGCAACCAACATTGAAGGTCATACCAGACTACTGAACAATATTCACTCAGAAGATATTCTGAGGACTCTGTCCAGCTTACTCAATGCAGAAGATAGTGAAACAGGCTGGTTTGCTGCAATGTAAGTAACATTGAGATCATACCACTGACTACTGAACAATATTAACTGAAGATATTCTGAGGACTCTGTTCAGCTTACTCAAAGCATATGATAGTGAAACAGGCTGGTTTGCTGCAATGTAAGTAACCTGTCGGTGTAAGAAATGTTGCCTAGCAACCAACACCTTAAGTACTATAGAAGAATAATGGAATAAAATTCTTTATCACATGAAGTCGTTGATAAGCAGTGGATAACGTTGTGTAATAAAATTGTATGACCACAGGTGTAATAACACTTTGGCGGGATTTAGTAATGTCATGACAACGTCCATGTCAGCCATGCATTTTTAGCTCACCTGAGCCGAAGGCTCATGTGAGGTATTAGTATACCACGAGCCGGCGTCCGTCGTCCGTCGTCGTCCGTCGTCCACACTTTCAAAGAAGTATATCTCCGGAACCAGTGGGCCAATCTTGATCAAATTTCATGTGAAGCATTATCAGGTAGGGGGAAAGGCTGCATACTGTTTTCGGGCAGATCGGATTGGAACTCTGGTTGCCATGGCAACAAATAGCTCCCATAGACTTAACATTGGAAAAAGTTTGTCATCACTCTAGCTCCGTCAATTTTTTTCTGATTGTCTTCATTCTTGCAGATAACGAGGACAGGCATGAAATCTCGATCAAGTTCGATTTTGGGCTGAATCGGATTATTCACTCAGGAGTTACGTGCCCTTGAGCATTGAAAAAATTGCCTATTGACTTAACATGGGGAGAATGTTGTCATCACCGTAGCTGCTTCAATTATTTTCAGATTGGCTTTATTCTTGCAGATAACCAGCACAGCCATGAAATCTCGGTCAAGTTCGATGACTGGCAGAATCGGATCATTCACTTAGGAGTTACCTGCCCTTGTGTGTTTTTGCATTAGGGTTAATGGGAATTTCAAAAATGTATATCTTAAAGACTACTTGGCCAACTTTGATCAAATTTCATGTGTCGCATTATTGGGCAAGTGGAAAGGCTTCATTAGGTTTTCAGGCAGATCTGAGTGGAACTCTGGTTGCCATGGCAACATCTAGCTCCCATAGACTTCACATAGGAAAAAGCTTGTCATCACTCTAGCTCCGTCAATTTTTTTCTGATCGACTTCATTCTTGCAGATAACCAGTACAGGCATAAAATCTCAGTCAAGTTCGATTTTGGGCCGAATCAGATAATTCACTCAAGAGTTACGTCCCCTTGAGCGCCCGAAAAATTGCCTATCGACTTAACATGGGGAAAATGTTGTCATCACTGTAGCTGCTTCAATTTTGTTCGGATTGGCTTCATTCTTACAGATAACCAGCACAGCCATGAAATCTCGGTCAAGTTCGATAATTGGCAGAATCGGATCATACACTTAGGAGTTACCTGCCCTTGTGCATTTTTGCATAAGGGTTAATGTGAATTTCAAAAATGTATATCTTGAAGACTACTTGGCCGACTTTGATCAAATTTCATGTGTAACATTATTGGGCAAGTGGAAAGACTGCATAAGGTTTTCATGCAAATCTGAGTGGAACTCTGGTTACCATGGCAACATATAGCTCCCATAGACTTAACATAGGAAAAAGCTTGTCATCACTCTAGCTCCGTCAATTTTTTTCTGATCGACTTCATTCTTGCAGATAATAAGGACAGGCATATAATCTCGGTTAAGTTCGAATTTGGGCAGAATCGGAATATTGACCTCGGAGTTACGTGACCTTGAGCGACAAAAAATTTGCCCATAGACTTAACATAGGGTAAATGTTGTGACTACGATAGCGACTTGAATTTTTTTCAGATCAGCTTCAAACTTGCAGGTAACGAGGACAGACATAAAATCACGGTTAAGGTTCGATTTTGGGCCGAATCGGATCATTTGCCTCTGCCCTTGAGCATGAAAAAATATGTTGTGACCACGATAGCAACTTTATTTTTATTCAGATCAGCTTCAAACTTGCAGGTAACGAGGACAGGCATAAAATCCCGGTTAAGTTCGATTTTGGGCCGAATCGGAATATTGACCTCGGAGTTACGTGACCTTGAGCGACAAAAAATTTGCACATAGACTTAACATAGGGAAAATGTTGTGACTACGATAGCGACTTGAATTTTTTTCAGATCAGCTTCAAACTTGCAGGTAACGAGGACAGACATAAAATCACGGTTAAGTTAGATTTTGGGCCGAATCGGATTATTTGCCTTGGAGTTACCTGCCCTTTAGCATAAAAAAATACGTTGTGACCACGATAGCAACTTTATTTTTATTCAGATCAGCTTCAAACTTGCAGGTAACGTGGACATAAATAAAATCTCAGTTAAGTTCGAATCGGAATATAGACCTCGGAGTTACATGACCTTGAGCGACAAAAAATTTGCCCATAGACTTTACATAGGGAAAATGTTGTGACTACGATAGCGACTTGAATTTTTTTCAGATCAGCTTCAAACTTGCAGGTAACGAGGACAGACATAAAATCTCGGTTAATTTTGATTTTGGGCCGAATCGGATTATTTGCCTTGGAGTTACCTGCCCTTGAGCATAAAAAAATACGTTGTGACCACGATAGCAACTTTATTTTTATTCATATCAGCTTCAAACTTGCAGGTAACGAGGACAGGCATAAAATCTCGGTTAAGTTCAATTTTGGGCCGAATGGGAATATTGACCTCGGAGTTACGTGACCATGAGCGACAAAAAATTTGCCCATAGACTTAATTAGGGAAAATGTTGCGACTACGATAGCGACTTGAATTTTTTTCAGATCAGCTTCAAACTTGCAGGTAACGAGGACAGACATAAAATCTCGGTTAAGTTCGATTTTTGGCCGAATCGGAATATTTGCCTTGGAGTTACCTGCCCTTGAGCATAAAAAAATATGTTGTGACCACGATAGCAACTTTATTTTTATTCATATCAGCTTCAAACTTGCAGGTTACGAGGACAGGCATAAAATCTTGGTTAAGTTCGATTTTGGGCCGAATCGGAATATTGACCTCGGAGTTACGTGACCTTGAGAGACAAAAAATTTTGCCCATAGACTTAACGTAGGGAAAATGTTGTGACAGAAATAGCGACTTGAATTTTTAGCTCACCTGAGTCAAAGGCTCCAGTGAGCTGATAGTATACCAAGGCTCCGGAGTCCGTCGTCTGTCGTCCGTCCATCCGTCGTCCACACTTTCAATGAAGCATATCTCAGAAGGCAGTCGACCAATCTTGTTTAAATTTTATGTGTAGCACCATTGGGCAAGGGGAAAGGCTGCATTAGGTTTTAGAGCTAGTCTGGTTCATTTGTTCCTTCATTTTTCTTTCTCTCCATATAGAGATAATAGACCAATGTTAAATTTTTAATCAAAGATTTCTCAGGAACTATAAAAGCTAGAAGCATCAAATTTGGTATTCAATAGAATAATGATGACTTATTTTGTGTAAGAGACATTGGGCTTTCTCAGCTTATTTGTTCATCTGTTCTTTCATTCTTCTTTCTCTCCATTTTGACCAATGTTAAATTTTCGTCAAAGATTTCTCAGGAACTATAGAAGCTAGAAGTCTCAAACTTGGAATGCAATGCAATAATGATGACTTATATCCTGTAAGGGTCAATGGGCTGGATTCTATCAGCAGATTTAGTAGTCAAGTCTGTGAATTGTTAAAACTTAAGTTCCTCAGGTGAGCGGTTTAGGCTCATTGAGCCTCTTGTTTAGCTCACCTGGGCCGAAGGCTCCAGGGGAGCTTATAGTATAGTGGGTCGTCCGTCGTCCGTCCGTCGTCCGTCCACACTTTTGAGCAGCTATATCTCTGTATCCTGCAGGCTGATCTCAATCATTTCTCACCTGTAGTATGCCTCTGGTGGGGCATTGATGACATAAACTTTTTTTTGAAATCGCTCTAAAACTTTGGTTCCTATGGCAACCACAAGGTCCCATAGACTTACTATGGGAAAATGCTTGTCATCACCGTAGCGCCTTCAGTTTTGATCGGATCTTTCTGAAACTTATATGTAAGGTGACTGGGGATAAAAACTCTGATGAGTTCTAAAACCGGCCAAGTCGGCCTATTTATCATAGAGTTACGTCCCTTTGATTTCTGAAAATGCCCATTTTCGACCTTGTCATCACCGTAGCCCCTTCAGTTTTGATCGGATCTTTCTGAAACTTATATGTTATGTGGCTGGGGATAAAACCTCGGATGAGTTCGAAAACCGGCCTAGTCCGCTGGTTTATCATAGAGTTAAGTCCCTTTGATTGCTGAAAATGCCGATTTTTGACCTTGTCATCACCGTAGCCCCTTCAGTTTTGATCGGATCTTTCTGAAACTTATATGTAAGGTGGCTGTGGATAAAATCTCGGATGAGTTCGAAAACCGACCAAGTCGGCCCTTTTATCGTAGAGTAACGTCCCTTTGATTGCTGAAAATGCTGATTTTTGACCTTGTCATCACTGTAGCCCTTTCAGTTTTGATCGAATCTTTCTGAAACTTATATGTAAAGTGGCTGGGGATAAAATCTCTGATGAGTTCGAAAACCAGCCAAGTTGGTCCATTTATCACAGAGTAACGTCCCTTTGATTGATGAAAATGCCAATTTTTGATCTTGTCATCACCGTAGCCCTTTGAGTTTTGATCGGATCTTTCTGAAACTTATATGCAAGGTGGCTGGGGATAAAGCCTCGGATGAGTTCGCATACCGGCAAAGGTGGCCTATTTATCATAGAGTTAGGTCCCTTTGATTGCTGAAAATGTTGATTTTTGACCTTGTCAACACTGTAGCCCCTTCAGTTTTGATCGGATCTTTCTGAAACTTATATGTAAGGTGGCTGGGGATAAAACCTCGGATGCGTTCGAAAACCGGCCAAGTTGCCCCATTAACTATATAGTTATGTCCCTTTGATGGCTGAAAATGTCGATTTTTTACCTTGTAATCACCGTAGCCCCTTCAGTTTTGATCGAATCTTTCTGAAACCTATATGTAAGGTGACTGGAGATAAAACCTAGGATGAGTTTGAATACCGGCCAAGTTGGCCCATTTATCATTGATTTACGTCCCTTTGATTGCTGAAAATGCCAATTTTTGACCTTGTCATCACCATAGCCCCTTCAGTTTTGATCGGATCTTTCTGAAACTTATATGTAAGGTGGCTGGGGATAAAATCTTGGATGAGTTCGAAAACAGGCCAAGTCAGCCCATTTATCGTAGAGTTCTGTCCCTTTGATGGCTGAAAATGTTGATTTTTTACCTTGTCATTACCGTAGCCCCTTCAGTTTTGATCGGATTTTTCTGAAACTTATATGTAAGGTGGCTGGGGATGAAACCTCGGATGAGTTCGAAAACTGGCCAAGTCGGCTCATTTATTTTAGAGTAACATCCCTTTGATTGCTAAAAATGCCAAATTTTGACCTTGTCATCACCGTAGCCCCTTCAGTTTTGATCGGATCTTTCTGAAACTTATACGTGAGGTGGCTGGGAATAAAATCTTGGATGAGTTTGAATACTGGCCAAGTCTGATCGGATCTTTCTGAAACTTACATGTGAGGTGGCTGGGAATAAAACCTCAGGTGAGTTCGAATACCGGCCAAGTCGGCACATTATTTTATCATAGAGTGACGTGCCTTTGATTGCTGAAAATGCCTATTTTCGACATTGTTATCACTGCTGCCCCTTTAGTTTTGAACGGATCTTCATGAAACTTACAAACAAGGAAGTCAGGCAGAAAGCTTGGAGGAGTTTGAAAACTCTTGTTTTTGAACTTGTCATCACCATAGCCACTTCAGTTTAGATCGGATCTTCTTAGCAAGTCAGAAATAAAAGCTTGAATGAGTTTGAAAACCGGTGAGGTCAGCCTGTTTATTTTTGAACTTGTCATCACCATAGCCACTTCAGTTTAGATTGGATCTTCTTAGCAAGTCAGGAATAAAAGCTTGAATGAGTTTGAAAACAGGTGAGGTCAGCCTGTTTATCATAGAGTTAAATTCTACTTGATTTTCAAAAAATGCTTACCCTGTCATCACCATGTCCTCCCATAAAGCCTTCAGTAAAGGTTGGCACTTCCTTAAACTTTGAATCTGTTAGCTCAGGTGAGCGATACAGGACCAAGCTAGCTTGGTCCTCTTGTTTGTGGAAATGTTGTCAAATTTAGAGGCAATTAAATCCAATTTAATCTGGTCATATGATTAACAGGATCTTACATTCGTGGTCATTTCATAGGAAATTTATTAAACTTGCCGGAGTCTCCTTTCATAAATATCATATGAAATAATTACTCGTGTAAGATCCTCTATATCAAAGATACTTTGATGAGTCTGTCTTGATAACCCAGAACTCAACAGAGAAAAAATCTTTGCTGAATGTAATTTTTGTTGTGCCTGCCATTAGCATGGCACGATATAGGCGCCTGGTTTTCCGTCCGTTCATCCGTTCGTTTGTCAAGGCGTCAACATTTGCGACCACCCTAGCATTCACCCTAATGGTCAAGTTTATTGCTCAAGAACTATAAGAGCTTCATTAATGATACTTGGTACAAAGTTGTGTCTGGGGATGACAACTTACATGCAAGCATCCATATTTGACCTTGACCTACATTTCATGGTTCACTGACTTTGTAAAATATTGCGACCACTGTAGCGTTCACCCTTATGGTCAAGTTTATTTCTCAAGAACTGTAAGAGCTTCATTAATGACACTTGGTACAAACTTGTTTCTGGGGATGACAACTTACATGCAAGCATCCATATTTGACCTTGACCTACATTTCATGGTTCACTGACTTTGTGACATATTGCGACCACCCTAGCGTTCACCCTAATGGTCAAGTTTATTTCTCAATAACTATAAGAGCTTCATTAATGAGACTTGGTACAAACTTGTGTCTGGGGATGACAACTTACATGCAAGCATCCATATTTGACCTTGACCTACATTTCATGGTTCACTGACTTTGTGACATATTGCGACCACCCTAGCGTTCACCCTAATGGTCAAGTTTATTTCTCAAGAACTTTAAGAGCTTCATTAATGATATTTGGTACAAACTTGAATCTGGGGATGACAACTGAAATGCAAGCATCCATATTTGACCTTGACCTAAATTTCATGGTTCACTGACTTTGTAAAATGTTGCGACCACCCTAGCGTTCACCCTATTGCTCAAGTTCATTTCTCAAGAATTATAAGAGCTTCATTGATGATACTTAGTACAAGCTTGCATTTAAGAATGGAAACTTTTATGCAAGCATCCATGTTTGACCTTGACTACCTACATATGGTTGGGTGACTTTGCGCTCCCACAAGCGCGACATAGCCTTTGGCAGATTTCTTGTTCTGTCCTCTTGTTTCTAAACTACCAGATTAAAGACCAATTGCAGACCATTGAATAATTTTCGCACAGAAGTAAGTACTCTGCTTAATGAATGCTGAAGATAATGAAGCAGCAAGGTTTCGTGCTATGTAAAAATTGAAATGTGTTTTTTTTTTTTTCAGTTACAGTACACAAGCTGAGGTGAATGAGGTGATTCTAATGAGTACACACAACACAAATTTATTTAAAAGAAGATGAGTGAGTGTTTGAGTTTTGCTTCCCACCAACAGCTAAGGTCATACGGAGACAGTACCTTGGTTTAAAGACTCATTCAAAAGTCTGGAGAAGCCCGGGATCGAACCTGCAACCCCTGGTTTACAAGGTGAGTAGCGTAACCACTACACCACGGAGGCTTCTATTTAAAAGAAGATAGAAATATTATTGCCATTTTGGAGCATCTGGCCTCATTATCATTAACCTTCAATGGCTAGAACTACCCCTATCTCAAACCAATTTTCATGGTCCCACATGTGTTTGAGCCCTTGAAGTACTACTGTAATTCATACAGTAAAATTTCATGGGCTAAGTCACTGATGGCTTGTTTACCAGTCCCTAGGGACTCGTATGAGTTCCCCCTAGGGACTCGTATGAGTTCCTTTCAGAGTGCCAGATAAAAAATAGGAGAATTTAACAAATTTTCGTGGACCCAAAGGTGTTCAAGCCATAAAAGATGGACTTGTACTTTGTTCACCTTCAGAAAATGGAAATTGATTCCTTATCTATATTGTTGTTCCCTGCTGGAACATTATTTGTGCAAGATATTAACACTTTGGTATGTTCTTTTTTCCCCAGGACATTAAGAACTTTGGCTAGTCAACCTAAGGGCTGTCTGAAGTTGAGAGATCATCCACAAGTAGTTCCATGCTTAAAAGTGAGTGCTTCAGCTAGAGTAAGAATTAGAGTGTAACTGAACATGTTAATTTGACAGAAAAGTTTTATGAAAAGCTAAGAATGAATTCTACAGTTCTTAAAACATCCATGATAGTTGCTTATTAGAAAGTCAGCAATGCCTTGCAAAAGCAAAGAATTTTCTGAGACACCATGCTTACCTTATGTTTTCCGACAGATAGGCCTGAGCAAACACCCTAAACCCAGATGAGATGACCCTACAATGAGGCCTGGGTGGGGCTTAGAAGTCAAGAATTAGGTCACATTCACTTTTAAGTTTTACAACAAAGTTTTGCAAAAGTTTATATCTACGTATGCAACCACCTACATGTTGTCTTTTTAGCTCGCCTGTACGAAGTACATGGAGAGCTAATGTTGTCACCTCGGTCGTCTGCGTGCGCGTTTGCGTTCCCGTCACACTGCGTTAAAGTTTTTGAAATGCTTATATCTTAACAGTCACTCATCACAGATCACTCATATTTGGAACTTAAGTACCTGGGAGGGTCTTCTAATCTTCAAAGTGAACAGACTGTGGGTTCATGCCCTGGGGTGGGGCTAGGGGTCAAAATCTATAACACCTTTGTAATTCTGTGTTAAAGTTTTTGAAATTATAATATCTCAACAGTCACTCATCACAAAGCATTCATATTTACAACTTGGGTACCTGGGAGTGTCTTCTGAGATTCCAAGACAACACACTCCTGGATTCGTGCCTGGGAGTGGGGATGGGGTGGGGCTAGGGGTCAAAATCAAGGACACCTTTGTCCTTTCCATTATGCTAGCAAGTTATAGACACATTTGGTTAAACATCAGCCAATCAAGTGATATTGGTTCAAGTGTAAAAGGGTGAAGGTCATGGTGACCTACATTCCACGGTCCAGTGATTTTGCCTAAAATCTTGAAGACTATTTGTTCGAGAAATGTCATACCTGGGATATTAGTTCCGTGTGACTCCATGATTTACCTCAAAATATATCTAGGTCACTGTGACCTATATTTCATGGTTCAGCAATTTTGCCTATTATTTCGAATAATATTTGGAAGAAATGTCATACCTGGATTATTAGTTCCATGTGACCCGATATTTGACCGCAAAATATATCTAGGTTATGGTGACCTACATTTCATGGTCTAGTGATTTTGCCTATTATCTTGAATAATGTTTGATGTAGAAATGTTATACCTGGGTTATTAGTTCCATGTGACCCCATTATTGACCTCAAAATATATCTAGGTCACTATGACCTATATTTCATGGTTCAGTGATTTTGCCTATTATCTTGAAAACTATTTGATGGAGAAATTTCATACCTGGATTATTAGTTCCATGTGACCCGATAATTGACAGAAAAATATATCCAGGTCAGTGTGACCTATATTTCATGGTTCAGTGATTTTGCCTATTATCTTGAATACTATTTGATGGAGAAATGTCTCACCTGGATTATTAGTTCCATATGACCCGATGATTGACATAGAAATATATCTAGGTCATTGTGACCTATTTTCATGGTTCAATGATTTTGCCTTTTAATTCAGACACAATTTGATTCTGAAATGTAATATCTGGAATATATGTTCCATGTGACCTGATTATTGATCTCAAAATATATCTAGGTGATTGTGACCTATATTTCATGGTTCATAAATTTTACCTTATATCTTGAAGGTGCGAAACAGGCGAGCTATGCTGTCATGCGACAGCTCTTGTTATATCTTCTACTGAATCTTCTTGCAAAATTTTTAAACAGTTTTGCATACAGACAAACAGTGTGGACCAGATCAGACTGCTCCTACAGGAGCAGATGACAAAGCAGAGATGATTCTAGGCCGCGCGATCGCGGGATTTGCGCCAATTTCTACTATCATCACTCATTTTTATAGACTTCATGGGGGAGTGCTCCTGCAAAAAAATACGATCTCCCACACTGTAAAACTCCTGCTGTGTGATCTTTTATACAGAAATATTATAACCATTTGTTTTTTCTTTAATTTTCCAGCAATATGATAGCAGGATATCAAATTTATCGGCACTCGTTATCCGAATATGATCAAAAACCCGGTAATTTTTACTGTTAAAACCCATTGACGGTACTGTAGTTCCGTGTGGTTTGGTGTGTTTTGTTTTGTAGCCGGGAACCACTGGTAAAAACCAGATAAAAATGGCGTCGTTTTCTGTCAGTTTCAGAAATAATCCCATTTCAAAAGTTGTTTATAAGCTGGTCTTGATCCAAATTACTCGTTTGACTTGATGGGCAGTGGTATTTACTGCAGTTGAGCAATTCCAATCCCATTTTAGGTGGGAAATGCAGTTACTTACTCACTGAATTTCAGTGTGGTAAGAAGCTATTGATCACAACTGCAGCAAAACCACACTAGAATAAAAGATGTAGAAATGTCAACAGTTGGTATCAGGACATGAAGTTATAGTGCAGTGGCCAACATTGGACCCTGACTACATAGAGGATCTTACATGAGTGTTCATGTATTATTGAATTTATTAAACGAGTTGAGGAAACGGGATAAAATGCGAGGCTTTGCCGAGCATTTTATCCCTTTTCCTCAACGAGTTTAATAAATTCAATAATACATGAGCACGAATGCAAGATTCTATTTATCATATGACATTTAAAACGCATTTTATTCACGATTGTTTACAAAAATGTCAATATTCCGCCATTAGTAAACGCGACACCGTTAAGGACGTCGTACATGTAACGTTACGGAACGTATCTAGCTAATTTGCATATTTAATCCACTAGTGGATTATCGAAAATAATTCATGGCGTTATTACACTCTCAGACGCGACGTCATATGATAAATCCCGATATCATGGATCAATAGTTATAACCCCCCACCCCCACCTGTGTGTTTGACCCTCCACCTCATTTTGAAAGTCAATTGGGGAGCTCCCCCTTCCTCTGCAAATTTCTAGAATCATTGCAAAGCAGACAGCGATTGTTGTGATAGGCATCTCAAGGGTTAAAAGGAATTCCACCCAACATGTTCACACATTTTATACTGACAGTATGTTACTGTTACATTTCAGATTATAGAAAATAAAATAGATGTTAATGGTGATCTAAAAGAGGAGGTATTGATAACATTAGAGATACTGAAGAGACTGTCTAAACCTAACCCTCCTGTCATTGAAGGTAACACGAGATACATTTATGAAGAAAGAAAGCTTAAGGGGAGTGGATACACCTTCAGGGGAGGCAACTCCTGCAACTCCTGCAAAAGTATTTTTGTCTCCCATGTCAATAGGGGTCAACTCTTAAAGGAAAGAATTTGCTCCTGAGGAGCAAATTCTTTCCTTTTGGAGTAGACCCCTTTTTTAGTGGGACAGGGCTTACAGAAAAGCGAACAAGAATTCCCCAAGTTGTCTCCCTTTGAAAAATGGCGGAAAAATCTGCCAGGTTTATCCATTCCCCGTAATTGTTTACACTAGGCCACATCATGAGAAAACTTGCTTCTGCCATTTGTAAACAACAAAGTTTCAGATAGGCTATTGTAAAAATCTTAAAAATTCGGACACTATGAGGTCTTGCTGTAATTCTCCTTAAATTTTAACAACTTTGTTTCATGATCCAGCAAGGTGTCCAAAAGGTGCAGATGGTCTGGTTAACAATGTAGACCCTGATCAGACTGCTCCTTCAGGAGCAGTCTGATCTGGGTCTGCACTGTTTGCTTTGGCCTGTCTGTCCCAATATTTAGGATCATTGCGGTGCTTTCTTATCTTTTTTGTCACATCTTTGGTGATAACTTTTTCATTTTTGTTTTTTTATGCTCCCCGAGAATGTTTGATTCGGGGGGCATATAGTATTTGCCCTGTCTGTCTGTTTGTTTGTATGTCTGTCCATCACAAAAACTTTAACCTTGATTATAACTTCAAAAGTATTTGACCTAGCTCCGTGAAACTTCACACACTTATTCACCATCACAAAAGCTACATTCTGACCAAGGGCCATAACTCTGTTATTATTTTTGGCTGAATTATCTCCCCTTGAAAATTTGCTTCCATGGGGGGCATTGGTCACCTATAGTGACAGCTCTTGTTAGTAAATTATGCCGTGACTGAGTTAAAGAGGAGAATTTCTGTCAACTTCTTAGAAATATTTCCAACACCTAAATTGTCTGAGTAGAGCTGCAATTAGTTGACAGCTTCAGTAATTTCTAATTTATATAAAAAAAATGTTTCAACAAACCCAGCTTTTATGGTGTGGTTTGATGTTTTATTGTCTGTTCGGTGCTTGACTGATGGATACCGTATTTACCGTGTGTATTCAGACAGACAAGCTGAGCAAACAGAGTAGACCCAGATGAGACGCCGCAGAATGCGGTGTCTCATCTGGGTCTACACTGTTTGCCACTCATCCCACTATTCTTAGACACAACATCGGGTAGTAAATTGTACTTGTTCAAATTTTAGAACAAGTATGGTAAGGAGTTGTGGTGTCTGAATATTTAGGGTAAATACGGTAATTATGATGGGCATATCCGTAGAGCAGATGTGGATGTACATAAGCTATGGATAATCTTTTCCTTTATGCAGGTGTTCTTGCAATGCAGATCAGTCATAACTGAACTCTGTAGCCATACACAGGTTCCAAGGTCCTCATATCTGAAAAGAAGTCACTGAAAAATACATGCACAACTAGTTGCCAGCTGAATATTCAAATTCAGTGATTGACATAATTATCCAGGTACCTGAATCATTTTTGTGGTAGAGAGAGAGAGAGAGAGAGACTCAGAAAGAGACTGAAAGAGAGTCCTTTATTAGCTTACAGTGATCTCCCTTTGGCCCATTTGTTTGAACAAGCCTTCTATTTTTCAGTTGTAGGTGCTAACACTATCAAAGCTAGCTGGGATGAAGTTGTAACAAAGAGTGGATTCCAAGTCAGATACCAGCTCTTTGACAGTAAGCTTTATAAAGATAACACACCCATGTGACAAACTTTCATATCTCAAAAACAACATTTTTCCAATGACAATATGTGATATTTTTATTGCATGCTCCATAGGTTCAAAAGGCTATTCTAAGAAGTACTCACAGGCTATGTTTTCAAGCAAAAATAAAGAAACTTATGTTTACCCTCTTAAACTCGCACTTTCCTGTATATAGAGTGTGTCATAGCAACAGATATGGTAAGTATTTTGTGATAATTGAGGATAGTCTTCCTTATTACTCGATAAAAACCTATGTTGTTGGTATTCATCAGAACCGCCTCGCTGAGGCGGTTCTAATGAGTACCCACAGCATAGGTTTTTATGAAGAATTGACAAAAACTATCCTCCAATTAATATCACAAAATTCTTGTTTGTTGCTATGGTGGCTTTGGAAAGGTATTCCTTGCATGGAATTTTTCATGTAGTGTCAATTTCTTACACATTATATCTAGCCAGCCCTTGAAGTCTTATGTGCTTTCTATCAAAATCCTTTGAAGCATATTCTCAAAAGTCTTCAAGAGCTCAAGCCTTAGTTGTGGAAGGTTGCTGGTATGGACATGTGGAATGCTCCAACGGTGCAGTCAAGACTGCCTGTGACATACAGGTAGGTGGAAAGCGGGGGCCAGGAAGGCCAAAGATGACTTGGAAGCAGCTAACAGAAAGAGATTGCAGAGAATGGAAGCTCTCTGCTATCGATCCTCATGATAGACAAGCCTGGAGATCTGGTGTATGATCTGCCATGAGTGCAGCAAGCCAGCTACCTGGAAGGGGGCCCACTTATGTGGACGTTGCCCCTGTACCTGCATGTTAATCAAAAATCTGTTGATGATGATGATGATGATGTGTTATTTTCTGCTGGAACTACCCTTTTCCTTACTTCTGCAGGGATAAAGACTAACAAAGGCCCAATGCTTTTAGCCTCTAGCTTAATCCTTTTTTGTACTGAATGGAATCTTCAACCTAATACGTAGCAGAAGTCCATTTCCAAATTTAGGGGTACCTGGTCAGTTGATTTTAGCGATTGATTTAAAAATGGCTGAACTCTTTGCAAGCAGTGAAGGTGCTGATCAGAAGCCGCATTATGTGGCATCTCATCTGGGTCTACACTGTTTGCCACTCATTCATCTGTTTTAGACGCAACATCAGGAGCCAGTTGTTCAAAGCATTGTTAGCTTAACAAGCTCATTAGTGGTCATATTGTTAACTGTTCTAGCAAGAAAAATATCGAAATTTTTTTTATTTTTGCTGAAAAAATGTGAGAAGCTTTTGCGTCTTCTTTCAGCAAAAATTTCCGCATATTTGCCATATTTAATGATCAAAGTTTTAACAATACGTTAACTAACGATGTAGTTAGTTTTGAACAACAGGCCCCAGGTAGTAAATTGTGCTTGTTAAATTTAAGAGTGAGTGAGTGTTTGAGTTTTACGTCCCACCAACAGCAAAGGTCATACGGAGACAGGACCTCGGTTTTAAAGACTCCTCCGAAAGTGTGCAGAAGCCCGGGGTTGATCCTGCGATCCCTGGTTTACAAGGCGAGTAGCGTAACCACTGCACCACGGAGGCTTCTATTCAATTTAAGAACAAGTATGATAAGGATTTGAGTTGTTAGGTAAATATGGTAGGAACAAGGTCTTCTTTTAGGCTGAACTCATTTTCGGAGAAGAGGAATACAAAACCGGATGTTGCGTAAGTTGTTTCCCCTGCAAAAATGGCAGAACATAATACATAATACAGTAATATTCTTATATTAAAACCGCCTTTGAACAGTCCCAAAGATGGTCTCCCACTAGAGCATTCTGGATGTGAAAAACACAAAGGAAATGTAACTGAAACCTTCTAAATATACTTTTAAAAGCATAATTTGTCTCAATTTTAGGTGGTCTTAATAGCAGAATTTCACTGTATATACATTTACTTTAATTTTATTTCTTTCCAGATACTAAGTGTGTATATACAGGCAAGGTCTCTGAGTGTGAGGTTCTTAGTTTACAGCCAAACACTCATTATACCTTTAAAGTCAGGGCCTACACAGAGGGTGATGAAAGTCCCTTCAGTGATACAGTTTCCATAACAACAGAAGAGTCAGGTAAATAATCCCACTCACTAGAAAAAAAAATACAGACTTCTGTAATTTGTAAGAAACAATCTTTAAAATGCCTTGCACAGTCAATAGGGCCAGAAGTGTTTGGTTAATGATCACACTTACCAGAAAAAAACACGCACACTTCTGTACTTTGTGAGAAGCAATCTTTAAAATGCAAAACAGTCGATATTGGAAGAGTTTGGTAAATTATCTCACTTACCAGAAAAAACTCAGACTTTCGTACTTTGTTAGAAGCAATCTTTAAAATGCCAAATAGAGCCACTAGGCCAGATCTTGGACTGTTTTTCTGAAACGTTGCTTAGGGCCAAAGCACCATGCCAACAAACTGACCTCTGGAACTTGTTGTCAGGTTAGATAGTTTAAAAATACACAACAGTATGTGATCACTTTACATTTCCTTTGCATCCTTAACATCTCTGTAAATAACAACTATACAAAGACATATGTGCCAGGGCACAGCATTTCCTACCATTCACATGTTTGCCTAGTGAAGACTCAGATCAGCCTGCGCATCCACACAGACTGATCAGAGTCTTCGCTGTGTGCTCTAAGTTTAAGTAAAGGCCTAGTGCTCTTTCATGTAGCAAGAGAAGTCTCTGGTCATACTATATGTATGTGCAGGCTGATCAGATTTTTCGCTGGGCGCACATGTAAATTGTAGAAAATGTTGTGTCCCGGCTCATATTAAAAGTATTGAAGAAGTAGGAGAACTTGACATAATAAACAATATACATAGGAAAAACAAGTGGCACCCAGTTAGGATATTCACAAACTGTTTCACCAGCCAACTCCATGGTCTCTTTAAGCCCTACTTCGTATAACAAAAGTCACACGTTTGGTATTTCAGCCTTTTTTTTCTTGAGTCTAACTTCATTTAACAAACACATGTTGATAGAATAGCTGTTTGAATTTTCCTGGTGGTGATCCAAACCCTTGAACAAGTTGCTTGCTTTAATTTCCAGTACCTAGTCCTCCGCAGAATGTTCGTATTCTCGGTTCTACAATTACTCAGTTGAAGGTTGGCTGGGATACTCCAGAAGACATTAATGGTGTTCTTAAAGGCTACTACGTCTTCCTTGGTAAGTTAAAAAAATTTCTGAACTTTATGAGAATGGGAACATCTGGCAGATTTTTCTGCCGTTTTTCAAAGGGAGACAACTTTTGGGAATTCCTGATCGCTTTTCTATAAGCCTTCTCCCACTGAAAAAGGGGTCAACTCTTAAAGGAAAGAATTTGCTCCTCAGGAGCAAATTCTTTCCTTTAAAAATTGACCCCTATTGACATTGGGGACAAAAATACTTTTGCAGGAGTTGCCTCCCCTGAAGGTGTATCCATTCCCCTTATGGGAATAAATATGCAGTCCAAACTTCAGTGGCTTGAATACCTTTGGGTCTGTGAAAATTTGTTTGAGATATCATAGGGGTTTCTTGCACACCAGACAAGGAAATCGGTGATTTTACCCTGGGATAGAAATTTATGTTCTGACCCTGGTGTTCCGACCCCAAATCGAATATAATCGCGTGTTTGATAAATGCACTGGTTGATTACAACCTCATGTGCGGCGTCGTCATGCGTGACGTCACTAAACATTCCTGTTGTGTCATCACAAAATGGCGGACATCGGTATCCGAAGTGACAGCAGCATTATAAATTCGCAATAGAAATGGAAGGTATGCAAGAAAAAGAATTCAATATGGGTGTGAGGGGTGGATAGAAAAATCCGTCCCTCGGGATCACTGTCCGGCATCACGAGGCAAGCCTCGTGATGCCGGACAGTGTCCCTCGGGACGGATTTTTCAATCCACCCCTCACACCCATATAAGGTTCTTATAAGTTTGCACCACTGAGGGTTAATCATGGCACCATGTCATCAGGCATAATAGGGATGACTAGGGATATATTTGCAGTCTTCTTTAAAATGAGCCCCACCAAGGGAATTTGTGTCTTTGAGCATTCCGTCATGACAAATTTTAACTGCACATGCCCAGCCATTCAGATGGGCCAGGGATATGGCTTTCTGTCTGAAGGTTCCTCTTGATTCACTGCTTGTATGAGCGAGCAGCGAATGTTCTGGCGAGACTGCACGGATGCGCAGGCTCGCATGAACCTTCGCTGCTCGCTTAGGCGATAAGTACCAAAATCGCTTGACGGGGCCCAAATATAGGTACAGTAAAAAATCCTTAAAGTTTGGACACCTTAAGGACTTGCTGTAATTCTCCTAAAATTTTAACAAATTTGATTCATGATCCAGTAAGGAGTCCAAAAGGGGCAGACAGAATGGCAAACAATGAAGACCCTGATCAGACTGCTCCTGAAAGAGCAGTCTGATCTGGGTCTGTACTGTTTGCTTAGGCCTTTTAGCCTAGTACTTAGGATCATTATAGTGTGTTGTGTGTACAAATTAGAATCGCCTCATTGAGATGATTCTAATGATGACACACAACATACATTTTCATGATAAGAAACAGTTGCCTAATTTATCCCAAATCCTTGATTTCTGCAATTATGGGAAGCATTCCAAAGGATTTAAGACTTAATTTGAATCTGCCATGTAAACAAGACATTCGGTCTGAGCCATAAAAGTTTATAAGACTACACACAACATACATTTTCAAGATAGTGAAGGTTCCCTAATTTATCCCATATTATTGATCTGCAGTTACGGTAAATATTCTCTAGGGACTTAAGACCAAGTCTGAATCAGCCATGTAAAAAAGCCATTGGTGGTTGATAGGGCTGGCTAATCGGAGCTGAAAAGATAATCGATTATCAGTCCTGCCATTGCGATAGATAATCGATTAGTAATCGCTACGGTTTTTGTCATAATTTTTCCTGTTTGGCTTTCTGTCTGAGCATGACTCTTACCTTACATTGCACTTTACCACATGTATATTTGAACAGACAGGCCTGAGCAAACAGTGTAGACCCAGATGAGACGCCGCATAATGCGGCGTCTCATCAGGGTCTGCACAGTTTGCCACTCATCCAGCTATTCTAGGCATAAGTTTGGGTAGTAGTATTTGATAAAAAGCAAATCAGAAATGATAATCATTTTTGTGGAATTAATCGATCGATTAATCGATTATACGATTAATCGTGTCAGCCTTAGTGGTTGAGCCATCCAAGTTTTGCTGTACAGACATAACTTTTACCAGTTTTTATATGGGATGCAACTTTTATGAGTGTTGGCTTTCCTAGAAACTTAGTCCTGAGTAACTTAGTTTGAGCAACACTCGGGTCAAATGTGAGTTGCTGAATACTACAATGGAAGGTTATTAGTTTTTCTTTGGATCCTTTTTTTTGCCCGTGTGACCTCTGATTAATGATCAGCTTTATATAAATGAAATAGTCTTGAAAGGGGTCTTAGAACTTAATTGAAAAAGTATTAAAAAAAATTATTGAAAATGCTGGGCTAAATGTACGAGGACTGTTCAAATATGAATTCAACTAAGCACATAAAAATGATTCCATGATAGATTTCGATGAAAAATTTATTTTGTCCCCTCAAAGTATTCCCCTTTAACAGATATACAAACTTTCAGTCTTCTGATCTAATCATTGAATGCATTTTGGTAGTCTTTTCGAGGTATACTATGAAGGCACTGGAAGGGGGTGAGGGAGTTCAACAACCTTTTCCTGCTTTAGATAGTCTTGCACAATGAACGCCTTGTGCGATGACGCATTGTCATGTAGCAATCTGACATTGGCCAAACCAGTTGCGGGTCTTCGTTCTATGAAATATTTCTTCAATTTTCGAAGAACTTTATTCTTGTGCCCTGATTTGAAAAGAATATGGCATACATTACCTTCTTGCAATGCATGGTCTTTTGCAATACTTTGTTGCCCATATTTTGTTCTGAATCTTTCGTTATGGCTCAAAAAAGTGAACCCATGTCTCGTCACCTGTGGCGACATTAGCGAAAGACCGTGCATTGTAATTTGGAAACTTTTTAAGCAGCTTCTTGGGGCACTGAACATGCGTCTTTTTCTGCTCATCTGTCAACAGATGGGGAATCCATCTAGCACAGATCTTTCTCATTTTCAAATCCCGTTTCAGAATTGTATGAGCTGCTCCTAATGAGATGCCAATCATACTAGCTATTTGCCTATTGGTGTATCGTGCATCGGTAGCAACTATTTCTTTCACTCTAGCAACCATCTTGGCAGATGTTGCTCTTTTCGGCCGACGATCATGTGGTGCATCTTCTGTTGAGCCTAGCCCACAGCTGAATTTCCTACCCCAATGAAAAACTGTCGGAAAAGACATTTCATTATGCCCATAAACCGAACATATTTCATAAAAAAATGTCTTTGCACCGTATACCAAGAATACAATGATTCTTAATATAGGACCATATTTCAACGGCGTACTCTGACCTTCTTCCAACCATGTTTTGTATTAGTATACAAGAGTAGACAGTGTTTATCGAACAATATACATGGCTAAAGTCAACAGATTTAACAGGTTTGGTATCAATGTATAGGTAAAATGTTTTTCTACGCTGTGATATTTATTTCCAGGTGATTTTCGCATTAGTGCATGAGTGAGTGAGTGAGTTTTAGTTTTACGTCCCACCAACAGCTAAGGTCATACGGAGACGGGACCTCGGTTTAAAGACTCATCCGAAAGTCTCATTAGTGCATGAGAAAACGTTCTACTTTCATTCATATTTGAACAGTCCTCGTACTCTAAAAAGAAAGAATTTTATCTTCTGCAGCCAATTCTTTCCTTTATCAGTAGACTGATAAAGGAATGAATTGGCTCCAGAAGAGAAAATTCTTTAATGAATTGGCTCCAGAAAAATTCTTTAATGAATTGGCTCCAGAAGAGAAAATTCTTTCGTTTTAGAGTACATGTAGACCACTATTTTTAGCTCACCTGAGCCGAAGGCTCATGTGAGGTATTAGTATACCACGAGCCGGCGTCCGTCGTCGTCGTCGTCCGTCGTCCACACTTTCAAAGAAGTATATCTCCGGAACCAGTGGGCCAATCTTGATCAAATTTCATGTGAAGCATTATCAGGTAGGGGGAAAGGCTGCATACTGTTTTCATGCAGATCGGATTGGAACTCTGGTTGCCATGGCAACAAATAGCTCCCATAGACTTAACATAGGAAAAAGTTTGTCATCACTCTAGCTCGGTCAATTTTTTTCTGATTGTCTTCATTCTTGCAGATAACGAGGACAGGCATGAAATCTCGATCAAGTTCGATTTTGGGCTGAATCGGATTATTCACTCAGGAGTTACGTGCCCTTGAGCGTTAGGAAAAAGCTTGTCATCACTCTAGCTCCGTCAATTTTTTTCTGATCGACTTCATTCTTGCAGATAACGAGGACAGGCATGAAATCTTGATCAAGTTCGATTTTGGGCTGAATCGGATTATTCACTCAGGAGTTACGTGCCCTTGAGCGTTGAAAAAATTGCCTATTGACTTAACATGGGGAGAATGTTGTCATCACCGTAGCTACTTCAATTATTTTCAGATTGGCTTTATTCTTGCAGATAACCAGCACAGCCATGAAATCTCGGTCAAGTTCGATAACTGGCAGAATCGGATCATTCACTTAGGAGTTACCTGCCCTTGTGTGTTTTTGCATTAGGGTTAATGGGAATTTCAAAAATGTATATCTTAAAGACTACTTGGCCAACTTTGATCAAATTTCATGTGTTGCATTATTGGGCAAGTGGAAAGGCTTCATTAGGTTTTCAGGCAGATCTGAGTGGAACTCTGGTTGCCATGGCAACATCTAGCTCCCATAGACTTCACATAGTAAAAAAGCTTGTCATCACTCTAGCTCCGTCAATTTTTTTCTGATCGACTTCATTCTTGCAGATAACCAGTACAGGCATAAAATCTCAGTCAAGTTCGATTTTGGGCCGAATCAGATAATTCACTCAAGAGTTACGTCCCCTTGAGCGCCCGAAAAATTGCCTATCGACTTAACATGGGGAAAATGTTGTCATCGTTGTAGCTAGTAACGAGGACAGGCATAAAATCTCGGTTAAGTTCGATTTTGGGCAGAATCGGAATATTGACCTCGGAGTTACGTGACCTTGAGCGACAAAAAATTTGCCCATAGACTTAACATAGGGAAAATGTTGTGACTACGATAGCGACCTGAATTTTTTTTAGATCAGCTTCAAACTTGCAGGTAACGAGGACAGACATAAAATCACGGTTAAGTTCGATTTTGGGCCGAATCGGATTATTTGCCTTGGAGTTACCTGCCCTTGAGCATGAAAAAATACGTTGTGACCACGATAGCAACTTTATTTTTATTCAGATCAGCTTCAAACTTGCAGGTAACGAGGACAGGCATAAAATCCCGGTTAAGTTTGATTTTGGGCCGAATCGGAATATTGACCTCGGAGTTACGTGACCTTGAGCGACAAAAAATTTGCCCATAGACTTAACATAGGGAAAATGTTGTGACTACGATAGCGACTTGAATTTTTTTCAGATCAGCTTCAAACTTGCAGGTAACGAGGACAGACATAAAATCTCGGTTAAGTTAGATTTTGGGCCGAATCGGATTATTTGCCTTGGAGTTACCTGCCCTTGAGCATAAAAAAATACGTTGTGACCACGATAGCAACTTTATTTTTATTCAGATCAGCTTCAAACTTGCAGGTAACGTGGACAGGCATAAAATCTCAGTTAAGTTCGAATCGGAATATTGACCTCGGAGTTACATGACCTTGAGCGACAAAAAATTTGCCCATAGACTTTACATAGGGAAAATGTTGTGACTACGATAGCGACTTGAATTTTTTTCAGATCAGCTTCAAACTTGCAGGTAACGAGGACAGACATAAAATCTCGTTTAAGTTCGATTTTGGGCTGAATCGGAATATTGACCTCGGAGTTACGTGACCTTGAGCGACAAAAAATTTGCCCATAGACTTAATTAGGGAAAATGTTGCGACTACCATAGCGACTTGAATTTTTTTCAGATCAGCTTCAAACTTGCAGGTAACGAGGACAGACATAAAATCTCGGTTAAGTTCGATTTTGGGCCGAATCGGAATATTTGCCTTGGAGTTACCTGCCCTTGAGCATAAAAAAATACGTTGTGACCATGATAGCAACTTTATTTTTATTCATATCAGCTTCAAACTTGCAGGTAACGAGGACAGGCATAAAATCTTGGTTAAGTTCGATTTTGGGCCGAATCGGAATATTGACCTCGGGAGTTACGTGACCTTGAGAGACAAAAAAATTTGCCCATAGACTTAACGTAGGGAAAATGTTGTGACAGAAATAGCGACTTGAATTTTTAGCTCACCTGAGCCAAAGGCTCCAGTGAGCCGATAGTATACCAAGGCTCCGGAGTCCGTCGTCTGTCGTCCGTCCATCCGTCGTCCACACTTTCAATGAAGCATATCTCAGAAGGCAGTCGACCAATCTTGTTTAAATTTTATGTGTAGCACCATTGGGCAAAGGGAAAGGCTGCATTAGGTTTTGGAGCTAGTCTGGTTCATTTGTTCCTTCATTCCTCTTTCTCTCCATATAGAGATAATAGACCAATGTTAAATTTTTAATCAAAGGTTTCTCAGGAACTATAAAAGCTAGAAGCATCAAATTTGGTATTCAATAGAATAATGATGACTTATTTTGTGTAAGAGACATTGGGCTTTCTCAGCTTATTTGTTCATCTGTTCTTTCATTCTTCTTTTTCTCCATTTTGACCAATGTTAAATTTTCGTCAAAGATTTCTCAGGAACTATAGAAGCTAGAAGTCTCAAACTTGGAATGCAATGCAATAATCATGACTTATATCCTGTAAGGGTCAATGGGCTGGATTCTATTAGCAGATTTAGTAGTCAAGTCTGTGAATTGTTAAAACTTAAGTTCCTCAGGTGAGCGGTTTAGGCTCATTGAGCCTCTTGTCTATATTTATTTGTATAATTCTTTTTTATCTCAAAATTACTTTGATGTCCTTGTCAATAGGATCTTTATCAGTAGCCTCCTATTGACAAGGGCATGTTAGTAGCTTGTAAAGATTGTCCTCCCTTGAAAATGTATTCATTTTCTCTTTAACCTTTACCCTGCTGTAGGCGAAAAGCCCTATCTTTGCAAACAGTGTAGATCCAGATCAGATGGCTTCTGAAGAAGCCATCTGATCAGGATCTACACTGTTTGACATTCAGTTCACGAATTTGTAGCAATAAATTACATCAAGTAATTTGATTGGTTGATATAACGAAATGGGTGTGGCTTATATGAATATTCAGCAGGTTAAAGGTTAAAGTGTTTATTTATTTCTTTCAGATGACAAACAAGTGGAGCATACTACAGAAAATAATGTGATTTTAACAGGACTTGCAATCAATACTACTTATGAGATTCAGGTAAACTGGTTTGTGTACAGACTGCTTTGCTTGAAAACCAAAGCCTAGTTGTTTAAAGAGATGTTAGCATAAGGAGAATTGGAACTCCTGCCAGATTTGTCTGCCATTTTTCAAAGGGAGACAACTTTTGGGACTTCCTGTTTGCTTTTCTAGAAGCAAATTCTTTCCTTTAAGATTTGACCCCTATGGACATGGGACACAAAAATACTTTTGGAGGATATGCCTCGCCTGAAGGTATTCCGATTCCCCTTAATGGGCTTGTTAGTGGCCAAAATAACTGATCTAACAATTACAAAATTTAATACTCTGGGGCCAGTTGTTCAAAGCCTTGTTGGCTTATCAAAGCTCATTAGTGGTCATATTGTTAACTGTTCTAGCAAGGACAATATCTAAAATTTTTGCAAGAGCTGCTCACATTTTTTTCAACAAAAATATTAGCATATTTGCCATATTAAATGATCAAAGTTTTAATGATACGTTGACTAATCATGTCATTAGTTTTGAGCAACTGGCTAAGTTTGCTGATAAAATGTGAGTAGCTTTTGCAAATACAAAAGCTACTCACTATTAGCATGTTTGCCATATTAAATGAGCCCGCCAAGCGAATTTGTGTCTTCGAGCATTCCGTCATAAAAATTTTTAACTGCGCATGCCCAGCCATTCAGAGGGGCCAGGGATATGGCTTTCTGTCTGAAGGTTCCTCTTGATTCACTGCTTGTATGAGCGAGCAGCAAAGGTTCTGGCGAGACTGCGCGCATGCGCAGGCTCGCCTGAACCTTCGCTACTCGCATAGACGATAAGTACCAAAATCGCTTGACGGGGCCCAAATGATCCGAGTCTCAACAGTACTTTAACTAATGACATTGTTAGCTTTCGATAACTAGACCCAGGTCTAACATATTTCTTTTTCAAAATTATCTCTTCATTAAAAAGATTTTTGGCCAGTGAAACAAACAGAACTTCATGCAAATAACATTAAAATTAGTGACGGTCAAATTTTGGGCCTTGACCCTTTAAATGAGATATGCAGTGATATCCGGGAAGTTCCTGAAAGGGACTTACTTTAACACTGAGTCTTCGATTTTATACATCATTTAAGATTAAGATTATTGTCAGTGAACCTGCAATAACAGTTGAAGTTTGTATCTGCAGTGTCCTCAAAATGTTAAAATTTTACCTTGAAATTTTATTTAAAAATTTGAGGAATTCTTATTTTTAAAAATGCTACGGTGAATTAAATTTATTCTCAGTATGAATGTAGGTACTGTTCCAAAGTTTAAATTGAACAGAACCTTTGTCACTGCCTGTGACTACAGTGTCCATGTCACAGACTTAGAAACTTATTTTACAAAGACCAGACAGAAACAGGTGATATGGGGTACCCTTGGTGAAAAGGTGTCTTCTGAAATGCACCAGCAAAGACACAGATCAGCCTGTGCATCTGTACAGTCTGATTAGGTTTCTCTGTACACTATATGAATGCCCGCTGATGCAAAGCTCCTTGCAGACCAGAGAGAATGAGTTCTTACTGAGTATGCAGGCCAATTTTTATCTTGGCATACCAGTAAAATCCTAAAGATTTGGACACATTGCGGACTTGCTGTAATTCTCCTGAAATTTTAACAAATTTGTTTCAAAATCCAGCAAGGAGTCCAAAAAGTGCTAACGAAATGGCAAACATTGTAGACCCTGATCAGACTGCTCCTTCAGGAGCAGTCTGATCTGGGTCTGCACTGTTTGCTTAGGCCTATCTGTCCCAATACTTAGGATCGTTATGGTATCCTATTGCTTGAAGACCACTTTTCCCTTGGCATGGCCAGTACATTGTGCATCTGTATACCTGTAGTTTGGAAAAGGGAGATTTCAAACACAACATTTGATCCAAATTCTATCATTTGAGCTGGTGCACAACAAAAGCTTATCTGTACAGTCTGATCTGATTCTTTGCTGATTGCATGAGCCTTCTACAGCCTCAGGCTACTCAAGAAGAGATAAAAGAAACCTTTACCACACTGGATAGATGTGTAGACTGATCTAAGTCTTCATGCATGTCTTGTAGATCTTGGGCTTGCTCATTTGTTGCTATTTCCAGGTTTGTGCTGCAACATCTAGAGGTCGTGGTGAGAAAGCTGGTGTTTTGGGCTCAACTGCTGAACAAGGTAGAACACAACCCCTTTAACCCATTGCATACTAGTGGACTCTTCCATTGCACTATGTTGGACAAGTCCATTTTTCATATAAGGGGTGTCAGCCCTATTTTTTCGTTTTTATTCTATTTTTGACAGATAATTCTGTTAGCAAATAGTGCAGGCGCTGATCAGACGCTGCGTTCTGAGGCGTTTGATCTGGGCCTGCACTACCAAGGTACCCCTTTAGGGGTTTCCCGCATGGAATGGGTCTGATCTAGGCCTCCACTGTTTGCCAGGGTACCAGTTTTGGGGTTTCTAGTACTAAATGGGTTAAAGCAGAATCGGTGTTTTATCCAAACAGAAATATATACAAGTAGATTATGTAGAAAAACACTATTACAGTAAAACTTTGATGGCTCGAACTCCGATGGTTTGTTTACCATGGACGAGTCAAACCCGTTCTTCAGTCCACAGGGAGTTCCTCCAAATACGATATAAGGGTAATTTAGGAAGATTTTCTTCATTTATCTTACAAATGTATGCTGTGTGTACTCATTAGACACAACATTCATTTATAATGCAGAACACCCAAAAGATATCCACAATTATCTCCATCATGCCTCCTGGTATGGCACTAATAGTATCCCTCTGTGGCTCGAACTACCACTGTCTCGAACAAATTTTCATGGTCCCAAAGTGGTTCGAGCCATCGAAGTTCGACTGTATATTTCATTTTTCTATAGAACCATTTTTTTTCTATCAGAACCCTGTTTGTAATGAACAGTGTTTTAAGGAGTTATTTGTGTATTTGGATAGGCAGAAGAAAACCTAGTGTGAACCATGTCTCAAATACACTTCTGAAACCAAATCCTATTGGAACAGGGCCCAGTGCTTCTTTAAACCAATAGGAAATGAGGATTTGGACCTCATCAAATAAAGAGGTGTCTTTGAGCATGTGTACCCAGCAAATTCTATGCATCTGCATAGTCAGATAAGGATCTTTGCTTAAGCCTATTGTATGCTAGTGGACTCTTCCACTGCTATATGTTGGTCAAGTCCATTTATCATATAAGGGGTGGTAGGCCTATTTTTAGGGCCCCACACTGAAAGTGTGGGTGCCCTATAGTAATCACTCTGTCTGTCTGTCTGTCCGTCCGTCTGTCCGTACACAAATTTTTTTATCCTCCATAACTTTCTTATTCCTGGATGGATTTAAATATTACTTGGCGGAAATGTTAACCATAATGTGATGGAGTGTTGCGCGCAAGACTCAGGTCCGTACCTCAAAGGTCAAGGTCATACTTAGAGGTTAAAGGTCAAAAAAGGGTCTTTCCTGTGTCCAATTACTTTGTTATTATTCCTGGATGGATTTAAATATTACTTTGCAGAAATGTTAACCATAATGTGACGAAGTGTCACACGCAGTACCTCAAAGGTCAAGGTCATACTTAGAGGTTAAGGGTCAAAAAAGGGTCTTTCCTGTGTCCAATTAATAACTTTGTTATTATTTAGGGCCCCGCACTGAAAGTGTGGGTGCCCTATAGCAATCACTCTGTCCGTCTGTCTGTCCGTCCGTCCGTCTGTCCGTCCACAAATTTCTGATAGCGCTGCCGGGGCCCTAGTCAGTTTCACTGACAGCTCTAGTTTCGTTTTTATTCTATTTTTGATGGAAAATTCTGTTAGCAAATAGTCCAGGCCCTGATCAGATGCCACA
The DNA here is from genome assembly GCA_963580285.1 of Lucinisca nassula. NCBI lineage: Eukaryota > Metazoa > Mollusca > Bivalvia > Lucinida > Lucinidae > Lucinisca > Lucinisca nassula. The sequence goes on from OY757010.1 coordinate 55,962,374, forward strand.
TTCTGTGGTGTCTGATCTGGGCCTGCACTGTTTCCCAAGGTACCCCTTTAGGGGTTTCCCCTCATACAATGGGTTAAAGATGACTGCATAATAATTGAGTAGGTATAGCTATGCAATATGATACGAGACTGATGACCTCTATTACCATAATTACACCCCTGACTGAATGCATATTTTTTTCTTACATGCTTTTCAATGAATGATAGAGATTTATCAGTGAAATATAAATCGATATTTTCACTGTTTCAAATAGTGAAAATACGATTTTTTATTTTTCACTGTTTGGGACTACTTTTTAGCTCACCTGTCACGTAGTGACAAGGTGAGCTTTTGTGATCACTTTTTGTCCGTCGTGCGTCCGTCTCGTGCATCCGTGCGTCCGTAAACAATTTCAAATAAGTATATCTCTAATACCCCATGGTCAATCTTGATCAAATTTCATGAGAAGCATCATCAGGAAGGGGGAAAGGCTGCATAAGGTTTTTGGGCTGATCAGATGGGAATTGTGGTTGCCATGGCAACATATAGCTCCCATAGACTTACAATGGGAAAAAATTAAAATATCTTCTTCTCTGAAACCACAGGGCCCAGAGCTTAGATATTTAGCATGTATTAACGGCCAGTGGTCACCTACATAATTCCTGCCAATCATGCCCCTGGGGTCCAAATTGGCCATGCCCCGGGGCCCCTTCGCTCCCATAGACTCATAATGGAACAAAAAGCTTTAAAAATCTTCTTCTCGGAAACCACAGGGCCCAGAGCTTAGATATTTAGCATGTAGCAATGGCAAGTGGTCACCTACATAATTCCTGCCAATCATGCCCCTGGGGTCCAAACTGGCCACGCCCCGGGGCCCTTTAGCTCCTATAGACTCAAAATGGAAAAAAGCTTCAAAAATCTTCTTCTATGAAACCACAGGGCCCAGAGCTAAGGTATTTGACATGTAGCAACGGCAAGTGGTCACCTACATAATTCCTGCCAATCATGCCCCTGGGGTCCAAATTGGCCACACCCCGGGGCCCCTTAGCTCCCATAGTCTCATAATGGAAAAAAAAGGTTCAAAAATCTTCTTCTCTAAAACCACAGGGTCCAGAGCTTAGATATTTAGCATGTAGCAATGGCCAGTGGTCACCTACATAATTCCTGCCAATCATGCCCCTAGGGTCCAAATTGGCTACGCCCTGGGGCCCCTTCGCTCCCATAGACTCATAATGAAACAAAAAGCTTCAAAAATCTTCTTCTTGGAAACCACAGGGCCCAGAGCTTAGATATTTAGCATGTAGCAATGGCCAGTGGTCACCTACATAATTCCTGCCAATCATGCCCCTGGGGTCCAAATTGGCCACGCCTGGGGCCCCTTCGCTCCCTTAGACTCATAATGGATCAAAAAGCTTCAAAAATCTTCTACTCGGAAACCACAAGGCCCAGAGCTTAGATATTTAGCATGTAGCAACGGCAAGTGGTCACCTACATAATTCCTGCCAATCATGCCCCTGGGGTCCAAACGGGCCACGCCATGGGGCCCTTTAGCTACTATAGACTCATAATGGAAAAAAGCTTCAAAAATCTTCTTCTCGGAAACCACAGGGCCCAGAGCTGAGATATTTGGCGAGTAGCAACCGCAAGTGGTCACCTACATAATTCCTGCCAATCATGCCCCTGGTGTCCAAACGGGCCACGCCCCGGGGCCCTTTAGCTCCTATAGACTCATAACGGAAAAAAAACATTCAAAAATCTTCTTCTCTGAAACCACAGGGCCCCGAGCTGAGATATTTGGCATGTAGCAACGGCAAGTGGTAACTTACATAATTCCTGCCAATCATGCCCCTGGGGTCCAAATTGGCCACACCCAGGTGCCCCTTAGCTCCCATAGACTCATAATGGAAAAAAAGCTTCAAAAATCTTCTTCTCTGAAACCACAGGGCCCAGAGCTTAGATATTTAGCATGTAGCAACCGCCAGTGGTCACCTACATAATTCCTGCCAATCATGCCCCTAGGGTCCAAATTGGCCACGCCCCGGGGCCCCTTCGCTCCCATAGACTCATAATGGAACAAAAAGCTTCAAAAATCTTCTTCCCAGAAACCACAGGGCCCAGAGCTTAGATATTTAGCGTGTAGCAATGGCAAGTGGTCACCTACATAATTCCTGCCAATCATGCCCCTGGGGTCCAAACGGGCCACGCCCCGGGGCCCTTTAGCTCCTATAGACTCATAATGGAAAAAAGCTTCAAAAATCTTCTTCTCTGAAACCACAGGGCCCAGAGCTGAGATATTTAGCATGTAGCAACGGCAAGTGGTCACCTACATAATTCCTGCCAATCATGCCCCTGGGTTCCAAATTGGCCACACCCCGGGGCCCCTTAGCTCCCATAGACTCAAAATGGTAAAAAAGCTTCAAAAATCTTCTTCTCTGAAACCACAGGGCCCAGAGCTGAGATATTTAGCATGTAGCAATGGCAAGTGGTCACCTACATAATTCCTGCCAATCATGCCCCTGGGTTCCAAATTGGCCACACCCCGGGGCCCCTTAGCTCCCATAGACTCAAAATGGTAAAAAAGCTTCAAAAATCTTCTTCTCTGAAACCAAAGGGCCCACAGTTTAGATATTTAGCATGTAGCAAGGGCAATTGGTCACCTACATAATTCCTGCCAATCATGCCCCTGGGTTCCAAATGGGCCACGCGCCTGGGCCCCTTTGCTCCCATAGACTCATAATGGAAAAAAAGACTTCAAAAATCTTTTTCTCTGAAACCACAGCGCCCAGAGCTTAGATATTTAGCATGTAGCAACGGCAAGTGGTCACCTTCATATTTCCTGCTAATCATGCCCCTTGGGTCGAAATGGGCCACGCCCCGGGGCCCCTTAGCTCCCATAGACTCATAATGGTAAAAAGCTACAAAAATGTTCTTCTCAGAAACTGTGAAGCACAGAACTTAGATATTTAGTATCTAGCAACATAAAATAGCCAGCTACATAAATCCAGCTAACCCTGCCCCTGGGGTCAAAATTGGCCTCGCCCCAGCTCATCACCTCCAATAGACTTATAATGGAAAAAAACTTAAAAGATCTTCTTCTATGAAACCATAAGGCCCAGAGCTTAGATTTTTAGTATGTAGCAACATCAAGTGGCCACCTACATAAATCCTGCCAGTTATGCCCCTGGGATCCAAATTGGCCCCACCCCAGGGCTCTTTAGCTTCCATAGACTTAAAATTGGAGAAACTTCAAAAATCTTCTTCTCTGAAACCACAGGGCCCTTATAATGAAAAAAAAAAAAAAACAACAACTTAAAATGGGGAAAAAATCTTCTCTGAAACCATAAGTCCCAGAGCTTAGGTATTTAGCATGTAGCAATGTCGAGTGGTCGCCTACATGAATCCTGCTAATCATGCCCCTTGGGTCCAAATCCTGTGGCCCCTAAACTCCAACAAACTTATAATGGAAAAGGCTTCAAACATCTTCTTTGAAACCATGAAGTACAGACCTTAGATATTTAGTATATAGCAACACAAAATGGTCGCCTACATAAATCCTGCCAACCATGCCCTTTGGGTCAAAATTGGTCCAGCCCCAGGGCTCATTAGCTCCTATAGACTTAAACTGGAAAAAACTTAAAAGCATCATTTTTCTCCAAAACCATAAGGCACAGATTTTGTTTGATTTGTGGTTTTACATCCCCATCAACACTGTATAGGTCATTTTGGAGATGTCTCTTCCAATTTTGTGGGACTTTTACCAGACATTGAGATGAAATTACATCTCAAGCCCTGTTGCCCAATGAAACCAGTAGGGTTTATAAGCATGGACACCGCTTTGCCTGAGCTTAGATATTTAGTATGTAGCAATGTCAAGTGGTCTCCTACACTAATGATTTTCTGGTACACAGGTGAGCGATATAGGGCCATTGGGCCCTCTTGTTTCTTCAAATCTAACTCTAATTTCAATTTTATCTTTGTCAGATAACTGAACAATACTGAAATGTGTTCTAATTGACGCATAGCCCGTTCATGTGTGACGGGGACGTTACTGACGTCATTTATGACCCTGACGTCACGTCTTTTGTCGCACGACGTTAGACTTGCCAGCAACTTCTTTGGAATACTACTCTCTCAATTATTTCATTAATCATTCATAATAATACCATCCCAGGCCATTTCTCAGGTGCAAACTTTCAGTTTACACCCAATAGTATACCCACTAAACACGATGGACACCACTAAATTGACGCGAAACGAACAGGAACAAAGATAATTTTCTCCGAATGTGAGCGACACCATTAAAAACGCTAAATATTGCCTTTTGAAGCATGTAAGAAACAGAAAATTTGATTTTTTCAGTGCAAGATCAAATTTTATTTCACTCATGAACACCAAAACTGCTATTTTCACTCGTGGCTGCGCCACTCGTGAAAATAACAGTTTTGGTGTTCATTCGATGAAATAAAATTCGATCTTACACTGAAAAAATCAAATATCCTCTATATCTTCGCCGTTTTCCGAAGAGGTCAATATTGTTATCCAATACATAGAGGTCGGTAAATGGGTTGCCATTCAGGAGATGCCCAAAATTCACAAGAAGTTTACGAAAACGGACCAATTAGGCGATAACATTGACTAATTTATTCTTTGCATAGAGGTCAATCTCATGTCAAATTGCACCAGCTATACACAAGTTGATCTGGCCCCGATGTTGTAAAACCTTTTTCTTGCTCTGAATTGAGCATGAAATTAAACCTGCTCATAAATTTTAAAATGCCAACAAATGTTTTACTCACAGATGACATTTCAAACATTTGAAGACCCTTTGCAAATAGTGATTGAAGACAGCATGGCTCATTTACATATCTGTTTCAGGTGCTCATGCCCCCTCCAAACCTCACATAAATGTGATTGGAAGGAATGAACTGCATGTGTCATGGAATGCTCCAGAGGTGCCTCTTGGTCGTTTCAACAGATATGACGTTCTCATGGATGACAGGATAGTTTACTCTGGCACTGATCATTACCTGAATATTAGAAGGCTCACTCCTGACACAGAATACTCATTTGTGGTAGGTAAACCTTGTTATGCCCCCGCCATTCGAAGAATGGTGGAAAGGGCATATAGCGTTGCTCCTGTCCGTCCGTCCGTGCGTCCGAAACTTAAACGCTGTCAATAACTTCCTTATTTCTTGATGGATTTAAAAATTACTCGGCAGAAATGTTAACCATCATGAGTCGACATGTCACGTGCAAAACCCAGGTCCTTACCGCCAAGGTCAAGGTCATACTTACAGGTCAAAGGTCAAAAAAGGGTCCGAAACTTAAACACAGTCAATAACTTTCTTATTTCTGGATGGATTTTGAAATTACTTTGGAGAAATGTTAACCATCATGAGTCGATGTGTCACGTGCAAAATCCAGGTCCGTACCTCCAAGGTCAAGGTCATACTTGGAGGTCAAAGGTCAAAAAAAGGGTCTGAAACTTAAACGCAGTCAATAACTTTCTTATTTCTGGATGGATTTTGAGATTACTCTGTAGAAATGTTAACCATAATGAGTCGATGTGTCACATGCAAAATCCAGGTCCGTACCTCCAAGGTCAAGGTCATACTTGGAGGTCAAAGGTCAAAAAAAGGGTCCGAAACTTAAAGGCAGCCAATAACTTACTTATTTTTGGATGGATTTTGAAATTATTTTGAAGAAATGTTAACCATCATGAGACAATGTGTTACGTGCAAACCCAGATCCGTACCTCCAAGGTCATACTTAGAGGTCGAATGGCATAAGAAGGGTCCAAAACTTAAACACTGTCAATAACTTTCTATGGATGAATACGAACAAAGACATATTTTCGGGCGGGGGCATTCGTGTCCTATGGACGCATTTCTAGTTTTTGAATAAGGCATAACATAGCACGCCCAATATTTGGAAGTCTGATTCAATTACTTAAGGGAAAGGGTTCTCTTTCATTGGAGGCAACAATTTCAGAAGCTTTCTTACCGATAGGTGTCCACTAAGGTGTCCTTTATTTACCCGAAGTATTTGGACATATCAACTCTTTTCCATACTTGTTCTAAAATTGGATCAAGTACAATTTACTGATCATAAAATCTATTCTGCAGTCATTCATTAACCGAGGCAGTTCTAATGAATACCCAAAGCAGAGGTTTTTATAGAGAATAGACAAAACTATTCTTCAATTATCACAAATTCTTACTTTATCTGTTGCTATGGCAAAGTATGGATTTCCATTGATGCAAAGTTTCTTCATCCATATTGGGTTTAGTTTGTAGTTTACACCACAGTCAACACGAAGTAGATTATTGAGAAAGTCAGTTTACCAAACCACGCTTTTCCTGGGTAGGCATAAGCAGATACCTAGTACAGTGCACATTCTTTCATCAGAAACTGAAAACTGCTCTTTTTTAAATCAGTGGAAGGGAAAGAGTGACCACAGAATATATTTTATGATCAATCTCCACAAAAGAAGGTGCCAGCCCACTGGGGATCAAACCATCAACCTCTTGATCCCCAGTCTGATGTGCATCTGACTTTGCCACAGAGGCTGGCTTGCGAATAGGGAAGGCTGTACACTGAAGTTACATACTGGTCTAAAGATTTCATTGATGCATGTCCCCCCCCCCCCACAGTGACCGTCAGGCCAAGGTCACTGACTTATAAATTTTACATTTGGTTAAAGTTTTATGACACAGTTTATCGATGCCTGTATGTTCTAAACTCTAAGACAAATTCAGTTGATACTTGATTCAGTGTTGCATAGCAGTCCAAAGATTTCGCGATGCATGTCCCTTTCCACCCATGGTGACTTTTACCTCAAGGTCACGGACTTAGAAATTTTACATTTGGTTAAAGTTTTATGACAAAATTTGTAGATGCCTGTATGTTCTAAACTCTAAGACAAATTCAATTGATACTTGCATCAATGTTGCATACCAGTCCAAAGATTTCATTGAAGCATACCCACCCTGCTGCTTCAGTAACATTGATGCCCCACCCCTTCAGTAACTTTGATGTCCTCACTCCCTTGATCCATTTAGAAATTTTATGTTTGGTTTAGCTTTTACAAGCACATTTATAGATTCTTATAGCTTCTTCACTTCTTCATTCAGATTACATACAAGCTCGAAAGATATATCAGAGGGTTGCGCTGGCCGGGGTTATACGTGACCCACTGGTCACTTACTTTCTCTAGTTATAGAAATTTCAGGATTGTTCTCAGTGTTGGCACCATTGATGTTTCATTTTTTCATTTCAGTCATTTTCATTTTATAAAAAATTATAAAAGTTCAGTCTGTGCATTGTTTCCTTTATCATTTTATGAGCCAGCTCATGAGAAAAGGGTACTTTTCACATTGACAACATATTCCCTTAAATATTCTGACACCACAAATTCTTACAATACTTGTCTAAAATTTGAACAAGTACAACTTACTACCCAATGTTGTGTCCAGAAATAGCTGGATGGGTGGTGGACAGTGTAGACCCAGATGAGAGGCTGCATTATGCAGCCTCTCATCTGGGTTTACACTGTTTGCACAGGCCTATCTGACTGAATATGGTAAAGCCTGCGCATCAGCACAGTCTCAGCTGGGCCATTACTGCTTGCAGACATATAAGAGGAGACTTTGACGTAGCTTTAACTCTTATATTGCTGTTCATAACAACCCCAGCCTTTGCAAACATTGTCGATCCAGATCAGATGGCTTCCAACCCTTATCCTGCCGTTCACGACAATCCCAGCCTTTGCAAACAGTGTAGATCCAGATCAGATGGCTTCCAACCCTTATCCTGCCGTTCACGACAACCCCAGCCTTTGCAAACATTGTCGATCCAGATCAGATGGCTTCCAACCCTTATCCTGCCGTTCACGACAATCCCAGCCTTTGCAAACAGTGTAGATCCAGATCAGATGGCTTCCAACCCTTATCCTACTTTTCATGACAATCCCAGCCTTTGCAAACAGTGTACATCCAGATCAGATGGCTTGTCATGCAGTTTGTGAATTGAACAAATATAGTATAACAAATAATTTGATTGCTTGATAATCAGCAATGGGTGGGACTTAATTAATTTATGCATCTGGATAAGGGTTGAGCAAAGCCCTATTAGTTGGCTGTGCACATGTACATTTGAAGAAGGGGTAGTGCTTTTAGAGCCCGGTAACCTTACAAAACCTATCAAGTCAAGTCATTTGAAGAACATAGAGCAAAAAGTGCTAAGGGCACATTCCTCATGTAGTGGCTCATGTACTTTTCCTCTGGTACAGGTGGTTGCTCTGACAAGTGAAGGAAACTTTGCTGATGTAGTGGCTTATATTATTTTAACTCTATTATAGGTGGTTGCCCTGACAAGTGAAGGAATTTTATCATGTAGTGGTTTATATTACTTTTCCTCTATTACAGGTGGTTGCACTGACCAGTGATGGAAAATTTGCTCATGTAGTGGTTTATATTATTTTTCCTCTATTACAGATGATTACTCTGACCAGTGATGGAAAATTTATCATGTAGTGGTTTATATTATTTTTCCTCTATTACAGGTGGTTACTCTGACCAGTGATGGAAAATTTGCCCATGTAGTGGCTTGTATTATTTTTCCTCTATTACAGATGGTTGCTCTGACCAGTGAAGGAAAATTTGCTCATTTAGTTGCTTATATTACTTTTCCTCTATTACAGGTGGGTGCTCTGACCAGTGAAGGAAAATTTGCTAATGTAGTGGCTTATATTATTTTTCCTCTATAACCAGTGGTTGCTGTGACAAGTGAAGGAAAATTTGCTCATGTAGTGGCTTATATTATTTTTCCTCTATTACAGGTGGTTGCTCTGACCAGTGAAGGAAAATTTGCTCATGTAGTGGCTTATATTATTTTTCCTCGATTACAGGTGGTTGCTCTGACCAGTGAAGGGAAATTTGCTCATGTAGTGGCTTAGACAGTCGAAAAAATTCGATGAATCGAACTCACCGGGACCGCCGAAAAAAGTTCGAGCTATCGATAGTTCGAGCCATTGGAGTCCAACTCGGCAAGATCCATCTTTGTGTACTATGATTTCTTATCATAGCTGCGGCGATTTTGGTGACTTTCGGTACATTTATCGGTCATAATTTAAGCCACGTAGTATACCTTTCGCACTTTCAGGGGATAAGAAAATACAACAATAATAAATCTTTTAATTTTGTTTACAAGATACTTTTCCTCAAGCGTCTTCTGTTCCATTTTTCTTTTTATTCCCTGTTTTCCCGTTGCCTATCTGGGTATTTTCCCCCCCCCCCCCCCCCCCCGTTAATGGGTCCTTCACCAGATTGCTCGGCAGTGCCAGCAGAAACCTCCGATCTGGGTATCCCCCCCTTGCCGGGTCCTTCACCAGATTGCTCGAAAGCTTACATACACTCTGACATGACGGCAGGAGTGAATGATGAGCCGTATTTTCGGCAAGACGCTTTGTCAATATCAAAGCGTCTAATGATACTGATCACGTGCCTTCGTGATTTGATTGATAAAATTGGACTTTTTATAAAGGTAATTAGTGCGAGCCATCGGTGGGAAATGCACTTTAGGGACCAGGCTTAGAGTTCGAGGGTTCGAGCCATCGTGGTTCGAGCCAAGGGTGGCATGTTTAGTTAAAATGAATAGGGATTTTGCCGGGACTGAAAAGTCAGTTCGAGCCAAACCTGGTGTTCGAGCCTACCGAGTTCGACCTATCGAAGTTGGACTGTATTACTTTTCCTCTATTACATGTGGTTGCTCTGACCAGTGCAGGAAACTTTGCTCATGTAGTAGCTTATATTATTTTTACTCTATTACAGGTGGTTGCTCTGACCAGTGATGGAAAATTTGAAAGCAAACACGCTAAAAAGAGAACAGCAAAGGATGAATGTAAGGAGAACCGTTTGAGAAATTTGTTCTGCTGATTAATTTTAAAATGCCAACAAATTGTTGGCATTTTAAAATTTATAAGCAGGACAAATAAAATTCTCTGCTGATCTGAATAGGAAAATTGTCTGATTTGTTTGTAATTTACTGTTTATAAGCATTACAGATTTCATCCAAAATGTCAGCACCCTGCAGCTCTTTTTCTGGTCTTTTTCTCCAATCTGATCAGTTTCTGCTGCCCTCTTGCCTAGATTCACGGAAAACTGTAGTCGGGTCATGCCATTTATGATCACACATGATATTTTGAAGCCTCAATGGTGAAGTGGACAAGCTACTAACCTTATAAACTTTAGGCTTGATCCTGTGCTACTCCAGACTTTTGGATGCATCTTTAAACTGAAGTCCTGTCTCCATATGACCTTGGTTGTTGGTGGGATATAAAACTCAATCAAACAAACACCTAGTTTGTTTAACTTGCTGCATCTTAGCACAGACTGTTATTCATATGTGCCCTATATTTGTATGTATCTATGCCTTTGCACTAATAGTGCTAGAAGTTGAAAGATAAAATTAAGTTCAGTGATGATAATATGCTACTTTTTGGACTTAAGATTGGTTTGTTTGTTTGGTTAGAGGTTTAACGTCCATGTCAACACTGTATATGTCATTTTGGAGACGTTGCTTCCAATTCTGTGGGACTTATTTCAAGCTGATCATTAACCAGAGGTGTACCCGGAGAAAAATCACCTGACCTTGCAGTTCAAACCAGCTTTTATAGCAACATGGTAGAGTGTTTGCTTATCGCTTTGGCGGCCTGGGTTTGATTCCCAAACCATCTAAATTTTTCTCCACCTGTGACAGTTACACTGTATAGTAAAGACTTACTTGTTTGTTGGACTTCAATTTTCTTAATTTCAAAGCAAACTAAGCTATGTTAATTGAAATGGATACACCTTCATGGGAGGCATCTCCTGCAATTATTTTTTATCCCATGTCAATAGGGATCTTCTCATCAAGGAATTCTTTCCTTTAAGAGTAGGCCCCTTTTCAGAGTGACTGAGTTTACAGAAAAACAGGAAGTTACAAAAATTGTCTCTCTTTGAAAAACGACAGAAAAATCATCCATTCCCTTAACAAAATAATTTCTTCTGTTTCTAGATGATACCACAAGACCACCTCTCTACCAGCCTCCTAGAAAAGGTAGTGCTGAGCTGGGTGGAGACAAGACCCCTACAGTGTCTACACCAGCTAAAACCTCTACCTCAGTAACACCAAATCTGAAGAAAAGGAAGTCCCTTGATTCAAAGAGGGGATCCAGTGCCAAAATTGCTGCTAAGGTAAGCTTTGGCCCATGCCTTCAAATGTGTATGTTTAGCAAGGACTCCGATGAGCCTGCATACCCACTCATGAAGCTTTGAGTCTGGGCAGCCATAGTATATATTTTATACTATAGATCTGTAAATATTGAATAAATGATAAATCCAAGGATATTGTTAGTTATTTTTATTCTTTGCGGTGATCATGGGATCACAATCCCCACCTGAGAGCGATATTTACCAGAGCCAGTAGGCTCGGGCAATTATCGCTCTCAGGCGGGGAATGGATTTCAGGCTGGGAATGTGATCCCAGTTTCCCCACCAAGAATAAAAATAATTACTCACAGGTGGGGAATGTACCGTAAAAATTCGGCTATAAGACGAGGATTTTTCCCTCCAAAATGAGCCAAAAAAACGACCCCGTCTTATAGCCGAGGTCATGGACTGCAGGCTTTTTTCCGGCAATGTCCGGACATACGGAAAAAGCCGATCGGTGATTTATGAATTGATATAAATCGCCGCCCACAAACCACCGCTACGATTTTTCTGCACGCGATCGGAAAATGACGTCATCCGACGCCATTACCCACACACATGTGTAATGTCATTGCATGTATCTTTTTCATAAAAAAAGTTTGGAACCGGTAAAAAAATATTTTCCCGATAGCTAAGCGGTTGAGAATAGAGGTGGATAGAAAATCAGTGCTTTGCACAGCTCCAGAATTATCCCCAGAAGCTCCGTGTCAATAACCAACAACAGCGTTCGACTTTTTCCCGCCAACGTCTATTTGGCGCCAAAACATAACCATTCATGAGATCGTAGAAAAGTCCGATTTAATAATGCAAACATCTACCGTTAGATGTAGCTAATTGTCTGAGGAGCAATTAAATCAGTTTCACACTGATTGTGGATTAAATTTATGACTGGAGGATAAACGCAAATTAGAGACATAACTTGACCATATTTTCACACCTTATCGACACGCACCGCAGGGTGGCAATTATACGACAGGGATTAACAATAGTGTCATACTTGAACCGTAATAAATAACCAGATGGTTTGTCTCTGAATTGACAGCGATTTACTTACTGGGTTACTTTTACCGTATTTAAGGACTCAAAAAGACTGGCGATTTTTTTTTTTTTTTTTTTGCACTTGTCCCGACCGAGCGTCATAAGGTCAAAGTGCACCTGCCCGGCGTGATTTCGGTCTTGTCCCGGACGGCCGGGAAATGGATTCGTCAGCCCCTGTCGTCTATTAAATAGAAGTTTGTGTAGCCTAAGCCAGCAAAGCATGTACCGGGCCGACAGCGATACGACGTATCGGCCCGACGTTTGCCGCTATTTTGTGCTAGCTGGGGCGTTGGTTCTGAAACTGAATAGCTAGGTGTTGTGTTCCCCGATAAAAAAAAAACGTTCAGTTACTTATAAAAAAGCTGCAACAAATATTTTTAAATTTTGTGGCTGGAAATGAGGGGTAAGTAGAGGGGTTTTCTGACGAAAAAAAGGCCGATTTCTCACATCTAAATGGCATCTGGCGGTAGCAGATAGGTCCCGACAGATATGGCAAAAATTTGACCCGTCTTATAAAAGAGTATAAGCAAAATCCCACTTTAGAATAACTGAAAAAGGGGTCCCGTCTTATAGCCGAATCGCCTTATAGCCGAATTTTTACGGTAGTCCCATGTTCCCTGTCAAGAATCAAAATAACTTAATTTGTTATACTGCAAAGCTTTTTCATGACATTTTGTACATCGTTACAATGTTTTCCTTTTGTAGCAGGCGTGGTGAGAAGTAAATGTTTACATGTGACGTCATCAAACGCACCCTTCTGCATGCACTATGATCTTGATCATGGCGCTCAGTGGGAAAATGTTTATGTCATGTTAGAATGAGAGTTTTATGATGGGAAAACACTGAAATAAAGTACTGAACGAATGAAAAACAATCAAAAGTTCCTATTTTATTGTGGTGCATGAAATTATTTTGCTTATATTTTTTATCAACTGCAGTAAATCCAAGATGGCGGACACCGCAATTCAGCGAAGGCAAGCACAAGAGGGGTATATATTTTTGCTCAAGGGGTATATGGAAAATAATTGCCCTTGTGCTGTCCAATCAAAAGCCTTAAAATTTCTTTGCAGTATAACAATGCTTGATATCAGCAGACTATTTTTATACTGCATACTTACTTGGATGCTTACTGTTGGGCAAAGTTGGCGGTGATGACGTCTTACTTCAATGATGTCATACTTAACAATTGTTACACACATGAACTTTTTCGCCAATGGCTTATCAGTTACCATAACCTCCATTTTCATCATTCTGTGTGTCCAAACTTCCTGTCAATACTGTCCCTACCACCTCAATTGTTTCTTAAGGGGAATAGGTACACCATCAGGGGAAGCAACTCCTGCTAAAGTGTTTTGTCTCCCATGTCAATAGGGGTCAACTCTTAAAGGAAAAAAATTTGCTCCTGAGGAGCAAATTCTTTCCTTTAAGAGTAGACCCTTTTTTCAGTTCAGGAGCAAATTCTTTCCTTTAAGAGTAGACCCTTTTTTCAGTGGAACAGGGTTTATAGAAAAGTGAACGGAAAGTCCTGAAACTTGTCTCCCTTTGAAAAATGGTGGAAACATCTGCCAGGTGTTGCCATTCCCCTTATCTGTAACTGGCTTTTGATGAAGATGTCAGGGCCCATTTGGCCAAAGCCTTGCCAGCTCAACAAATTTGTTTGTGGCCAAAACATAAAATCCAGCATGTACATTATGTAGTAAAGTACAGTAGAACTTCAATGGCTCGAACACCGATGGCCCGCTTACCATGGCTGGGTCGAACTCATACTTGAGCCCCTAGGGAAATCTTCAAGATAAGAAATGGTGGGGGATGATTAAGGAGATTTTAGTCTTTTATCTTGCAAACGTATGCTGTGTGTACTCATTAGAATCGCCTCGGTGAGGCGATTCTAATGCGTACACACAGCAAACATTTTCATTATATAACATCGAAAGATGTTCAAAAGTATCTCGTTATGCCTTTTAGCAGTAACCTTCAGTGGCTCGAACTACCGCTGTCTCGAATAAATTTTCATGGTCCCAAAGGGGTTCGAGCCATGGAAGTTCGACTGTATCTAATATTCAGGTACTTATGCTGAAAAAAATGTGAGTAGCTTTTTCATTTACAACAGATACCCACATATTTTTCAGCAAAAAATATTTGCATACATGTATTTTCTGCATTCCTGCTTCCCAAAAGGTATATAAATCGTCCACCCTCACCGAGAGTATTCTGAACTCAGTCTACACTTTTTCGGGCCACCATAGATGAAAAAGTGTCTGTTAGCATGTGTACCTAGCAAAGACTCAGATCAGACTATGCATCCACTTAGTCTGAATAGTCTTCGCTGTGTGCTATATTGATGGGTATAGGCCTAGGCAGTAGAAGCGCCTCAATGGGGCTGTTTTAATGATTTTGTTTGTTTGATTTGAAGTTTAACATCCCCGTCAATACTGTAAAGGTCATTTTGGAGACATTGCTTCCAATTTTGTAGGACTTCTACACGACATTGAGATGAAATGACATCTCAAACCCTGCCGCCCAATGAAACCAATATTGTTTATAAGCATGGGTGGGCCGACTCGCACCGCATTGCCTGGGCAGGCTTAGATCCTCTATGCGGTTTACAAGTATTTGTGTGCAGGTCGGTTTCAGCTCTGCGTGGAAGCATCATGCAGCCCATCTATTTCTCCAAGCCCGGATGGGTGGGTGCTACCAACAATCTCTCTGTACTAGAAATAAAAAAACTATCAAACATTGTCATCTGAAAAATGATAGTTCTAGAGAAAGGAGAGATACTATATTAGCTATATTAGCATGTCATTTATTTCTTGCTAGCAAACATAGCCAGAACACAAACAAAAAAAAGATGTACCATTTTATTGTCGCGCCTGCTATTAGCATGACGCGATATAGGCGCCCGGTTTTCCGTCCGTTCGTTCGTCCGTCCGTTCGTCAAGGCGTCAACATTTGCGACCACCCTAGCGTTCGCCCTAAGGTTCAAGTTTACCACAGGCGCGACATAGCCTTCGGCGGAATTCTTGTTAGGCATATTTTGACATATCTGACATGAAACAGATTTTTAATATTTCAGCGAACTGGTACTGGGAAGGAAAGATCAAAAAGTAGTGTAGGGCAGCCAGAAGTCCGGCCAGATTCTGGTAGGTCACTTGCATTCCCAGCTTTTATGTTTGATACAAGACCTGGGGGCAGTTGTCAAAAGTAACAATTCTGTTAAGGGGATTGGATGCACCTTCAGTGGAGGCAACTCGTGCAAAAGTATTTTTGTCTCCCAGGTAAATAGGGGTCCACTTTTAAAGGAAAGAATTTGCTCCTGAGGAGCAAATTCTTTCCTTTAAGAGTAGACCCCTTTTTCCACAGGACAGAGTTTATAGAAAAGCAAACAGGAAGTCTGGAAAGTTGTCTCCCTTTGAAAAATGGTGGAAAAATCTGCCAGGTATATCCATTTTCCTTAATAAATATACAGTTGAAACTTTTAACATTTATTTCAAGGAAATATGCTGTTAGATATTTTTTGTAGAAAACATGTGAGTAGCCAATGTGAGTCGAAGAGGCTATAGTAATGGGTATGTTGTACGTCCATCTGCCTGTCCATGTTCGCGAATGGGTTTTTTTAAGCTCAATAGGCATTTGTTGGGTATATTTGTTTTGTTTGGTAGGCCATGTTGGGTACAGCTTATGATAGTGGGAGGTCATAGGGTAGGGTGCATAAATTTATTAGGTAAGAATGCGCTGACTCTTAATTATTAGGTCTCCATCGCTGTGGGTTCGAGCCTGGCTCGAGTCACATGTGAAACGTCAAGTTCTGTAACAGAAGGTCATGTGGTTTTTCTCCGGGTACTCCAGCTTTCCCCCACCTCTGATTAAAGATCGGCTCTATGATTGAAATAATCTGGAAAGGGCCATAAAACCCAAACCACAAATTTTGTTTTTGGACGGGTTTTTAAAAAAAATCCGTCCTTTAAAATAGCGATGTCCGGGCGGGCGGGCGTCCTGCGGGCGGGCGGGCGTCGGGTGGGCGTCGTCCCAGGTTTACCTTTTGGTTAACCTTTTTTCAAAGTGATATTTTTCATCTATTCTGTAGCAGATTGTTTTAATATCAGGACTGATGCATAAGTGGAGGTACCGCTTTCATGTATTATCCATAAATGGCACAAAAGACTAAAATTTTGGCGGAAATTGTCATTTTTCAAACTTTTTCAAATGCCAGTGTAGTGGATAGAGTGCTGGACTACGAATCCTATTGTTGACTATGAATCTGAGGGGCGTGAGTTCAAACCCCTGTGGAGACATTTTTTTTTTTTTTTTTCTTTCTTTTTTCATTCTTTTTTTTTTCTTTATTTTTCTTTTCTTCTCCATAAACACATATGAACAATTATTATCTTCCTCCCCTGATAGTTGCTAGTAATAATACATACATGCATGCACAGGTGTGGAATTTTCTTTCTTTCTTTTTTTCCTTCTTTTTTTAGCTCACCTGAGCACGAAGTGCTCAAGGTGAGTTGATGTCCGTCGTCCGTCAACAATTTCTTTAAATGACATCTCCTCCTGGGATAATGAATGGCCCGATTTCAAAATTATTTTACAGAAATGTTCATTAGGTGACCCTTTTTCAAAATTGCTAAAATCAGTGGCCACTAGAGCTAAAAATAGAGCTAAAAATAGAAAAAAACTTTATTTTTTTTTCTTCGTAAAACACATAAACAAATCAACCCCCCCCACCCCCCCCCCCCCTCCACAAAAAGTTGTTACTGGGTTAGGATATTGCATTTGTTCTGTACATACATGCATACATAGTTTTACATACATACAGAAATGTTCATTAGGTGACCCTTTTTCAAAATCGCTAAAATCAGTGTCCACCAGAGCTAAAAATAGAAAAAAAAACTTTATTTTTTTTATTCTTCTTAAAACATAAACAAATCACAACCCCCCCCCCCCCCTCCACAAAAAGTTGTTACTGGGTTAGGATATTGCATTTGTTCTGTACATACATTCATACTTAGTTTTACATACATACCCTACCCACCCCACCCTACCCTAGCATACCCTACCCCACAACCCCACCCCACCCCATCCCAAAACAACCCCAATCCACCCCCAACCCCACCCCATCCCACCACTCCCGACCTCACCCCATCCCACCCAAGCCCACCCCACTGTACTGAAAAAAAAAACCCGTCCATAATGCCATTAGGCATTTTTCTTGTTCATGGTTGTCATAAGTATTGTTGATGATACCTTTTCACCACAACCTATTTATAACACTGTTCATTATAACACTGTTTTGGATGTAACAGGATTAAAAGGTGGATCAAAAAAAATTTATAGATCATATATAAAAGGTCATTTTTAGGAAAGTCCAGGAAGAGCTATTGCACTACTGGTGTTTGCGTTAGTGCCGGCTTTGGTGTTGGAATAGGTGTCAGCGTCCACATTTACTGTAAAGTTTTTTAAGAGCTCATAATTTCCAAACCGTATCTTGGATTTGGTTCATATTTGGTGCTATGATAGATATAGACTCCAAGTTTTATTTAACAATACCCCTGCCCATGCCCAAGAACTCAAGGACAAGGTCACTGACTTAACAAATTTTTAAGAGCTCATATTTTCCAAATCAAATAATGGATTTGGAATATACATGTATTTGGTTTTGTTTGTTTGTTTGATTTGAGGTTTAATGTCCCTGTCAGCACTGTATAGGTCATTTTGGGGACGTTGCTTCCAATTTTGTGGGACTTTTACCGGAAATTGAGATGAAATGACATCTCAAGCCCTGCCGCCCAATAAAACCAATACAGTTTAATTCAGACCTGGGGTAATTGTATTCTGTATTCTTATTCGAATACAATTTGAATACATTTTTGAGTATTCGTGAAGTATTCTGTATTCGTGGATTTTTTAGAATAAAAGTATTTGTATTTGTATTCAAATACATTTCAAAAGTCATGTATTCATGAATAGTTTTACGAATACATTATGAATACTTTTGCTCTTTACAGGAAAAAATATGAAACAATACATATATGTTTTAATTGATGTGACTAAAGTCCTTGACTGCTCATATAGGAACTTCTGAAATTACTATTAGATTGTTTAATACAATACATAACAGAAATCCAAGAATAATAATTTATTATTTGACTGATTGGTGCAAATAAAAGCTTTTAAGATGACAAACATTTCATTATCATGAATATTTTGCTTTTAAAGTGACTGACATTATAATTTGTTGACTGAGAGGTGTGAAAAACAGAAGAAAATAACATCTGTTTTCAGTTAGATTTTTTTTTTATTCAGAGACACTTCAATCACATATAACTCACATTCATGGCCCACCACTATGGCACATGACTATTTCTAGTCTGTTCTTACAAATGTATCCATTTGTTAATATATGATGTTTTAGGCTGATTTGTGCTGATTGCATAAAATAATTTCTGCTACCCATTTATGTCCAGTGACCTTTTCAATTTTAATTATTAGACAGGTCCATTTCAATCTAAGAGGTGTCTGCTTTTTGCAAAATTGTATGATCTTTAGAAAATTAGAAAGTACTGTACACTTTGATCAGACACTATATTCTGTGACATATGATATTAATCTACACTGCCAGGGTCCCTTTTTAAGGGACTGTAGGCATTAATGTGTAAATCTATGAAGTTACCTGTATGTCATCTTCCAATAGATTGCCTCAGGATAGAAAGATAGGGGCAAGACATGGTGTTTTTACAACTGAGCCATATGCATGCCAAAGTAAAAACCTACAAATTACCCGCATGTATGTAATTCCAAATACTGGTAAATTGATGAGCTTTGTCTGATAAGAACATTCTCCCTGTTGATAACATATTAAAAATCATACACCAAAAAAATGCCTAAGTAGTAAAATGAAAGTGAAGGCAATCTGAAAACTGAAATCCCGAAAGTAGAAAAAGAAGGCAATAGGCAAACTGATTATTTTATTATGTGCTTGCCACCTTTGACACTTGTTTCTCACAAGAAACAGAACACAATAATGACCCTTATTTAGTTTCAGCAGTATATGAATTGATAATACGAAAACATGCTGCCTATATACAAATACATTGTAAATTTTATCGCCAAACATCACAAATTTTAAGATGAAAAATTGTGATGTTTTTCTTATTTCTGCTCAAAATATAGATTGTGGGTACTTGTTATAACTGTCTCAGTTTTATCACAGACAAAATCCCCATCCCCCTGACAAAATCTCCCCCACCATTTGTTTAGGTGGACAAAATCCCTTTGGACATAATCCCAGCTGCTGTTTGTGAAGGTGGACAAAATCCCTCACACCTCCACATGCACAACTACTGATTTTTGAAAATCAATTTGTATGTACATGTATCGTTTTAAAAACTGCAGATTCCAAATCATATTTGGAATATCATAGCTATATTGGTGCTAATGGAGAAATTATTGCAACAAGCAGCTACTACCGGTGACAAAATACAGAACAGTAGAATCAACAATATGACTAAATTCTAACAATTAATAAGAACATTAAAAATGAAACAAAGTACTTCTTTAGTCATGGCAAGAGATTTAATTCATTGAACTGACTTAATAGCATAATGTGTATTTACATCATGAAATTTATAAAGAAATGTGTTAAAAAGTCATCACAATAATGGAGCAGAATTTTCAAAAGTGATACATTATCCTAATGAGGCGGTTCTAATGAGTACCCACAATCTGTATGTTAGAGTTGAAGTAAAAAAAAATTGGGTTTACAGTAAACCCTAGTTTTACTGTATAAAAGTGGGGTTCAAGGGGGTCAGAATTATATAGGTGTTTATGTGATGTAATGTAAATCATCAATCATTAGCTTTTGATTGATAAATGCTGCAGACACTACAAATGACCTGTGTCATACAAGATCCTGCACACCTTCATGATTGTGTCTTAAATTGTTCTAGAGGAAACAAAGAGATGTGTATCTGTCTATAACCCAAACATTACTACAGTCACCAGGTGTTTTTGTTTTGTATAAGTCCTTCATTTTGATTGAAATGTATTCAAAAGTATTCTAAAAGTATTTGAATACATTTGCAAAGTATTTGTATTCTCATTCGAATACATTCATAAAAAATGTATTTTTATTTGTATTCTGTATTCGTGAAATGCAAAGTATTTGTATTTGTATTCAAATACTTTTGAAATTATTCGACCCCAGGCCGGCAGTTTATAAGCATGGACGGTCCCGACGCACACCGCTTTGCCTGGGCATGCTTAGATCCTCTAAGCGGTTTACCAGTACTTGTGTGCAGGTCGGTTTCAGTTCTGCGTGTAAGCATCATGCAGCCCATCTATTTCTTCAAGCCTCGATGGGCGGGGGCCAACATGTATTTGGTAGGATGATAGATATAGGTCCAAACTTCATTTAGCAATACAACCGCCCATGACCTCCAGGTCAAGTTCACACACTTAGGAAAGTTTTGTTAAAGTTTTTTTAAGAGCTCATATTTTCCAAACTGTATGATAGATTTGTTTCTTATACATTTATGATATGATGATATCAGCCCAGTTTTATTCAGCAATACCCCTGCCCATTACCATGAACTCAAGGTCAAGGTCACAGACTTAAAGATTTTATGTTAAAGTTGTTTAAGAGCTCTTATTTTCCAAACCATATAATGGCTTTTGCAAATATTTGAAATAATGATGGATATAGGTCCAATGTTTTATTCAGCAACACTCTTTCAGTCATGTCCATGACCTCAAGATCAAGATCACAAACTTCCATTGTAAAGTTTTAAAATCTTATATTTTCAAAACTACAGTCAACTCTTTGTTATCTCAAATGCCTAGGGGCAAGAAATTTTGGTTTGAGATAACAGTAGAGTGAGATAACAGGAGTAGAAATCGAATGAATATATAGTCAAACTTCAATGGCTCGAACACCTTTGGGACCACGAAAATCTGTTTGAGACACGGGTAGCTCGAGCCACCGAGGGCTACTAACAGGAGACATAAAGGGAATATTTTTGGGACTTATCTATGGTGTTTTATAGTGAAATATATGCTGTGTGTACTCATTAGAATCGCCTCATTGAGGCAATTCTAATGAGTACACACAGCATACATTTGCAAGATAAAAGAAGAAAATATCCTCAATTTTCCCCTCACTATTTCTCATGTTGAGAAATTCCCCCAGGGACTCAAGAATCGGTTCGACTCAGCCATGGTAAACGAGCCATCAGTGTTCCAGCCATCAAAGTTCTACTCTATAGTAAAAATTAAACAACAATGGCAAAAATTTATTTAGTTTCTCTTAAGCAATAATTTGTGAATATCAGTATTTGAAATAACAAGAGACAACTTTAAAAGAAGGATATGGTTCATAATTGGTATGATGATAGATAAAGGTCCAAAGGTTCCTGCTAATGCCTATGACCTCAGGGACACTTCCAGGCAAGCTACACTGTCTGATGACAGTTCTTGTTGTATGTGACTTATCAAAAATGTATAGAATATATAGCAAAATGACCATAAATGGCCATTTTTCTGTATAATCTGACATTTTTGTGTAGATATAACATGATTCTTTGACTAACACAGTTTCTGCTTTGGACCTAAACAATAATGTTTTTACCGCAAACAGGCATTCTGTAAACTAATAAAGGGGGTCGAATAACTGCACGCTATAATCGGTAGTGACCTACAATACCTTCTACTGACCTGTAATACGTCTAGGGACCGTTTATAGACCAGACCAAGTGTGAACAATAACATGCAACTTTTCATACACGGGAATACAATGAAACAGCAAGGAATAATCTTTGCAATATTTATTTAAACAATATATGCTAAAATTCTTACCTTCTCAGGCTTTCCTGGTTTGAATGGTCTGTTGGAATAATTGCGCACTGCTATTGCGCTTGCGTCTCATCCTTGAAAATAATTTCTAAAGCTACACTAAGCTATTTATTTGCAGATTTTCATACAGAATGTAAAGCGCTGAGAAACTTTTATTTGAGCATCCATGTTGTTTCCAACGTCTGTCTGGAGCGATGACGTCAGAAATTTTGCACTATTTGACGTCATGTTATACAACATGTGCGTGGCATGGCACTGAATGCCGTTAAATATGCCACACTGTCTCCTTCCTTATTTGCTTAAATTTGCTAAACTATTGCAAAACCACTTGATTGTTTTGAGTTGTGGTATAAACTAAATACATGATTAGTGTCTTTAATAATAAAATATAATCGGTTCGCCCCGACAATTTCATAGGGGCTTGCTAAAGCTCGCCCCTATAAAATTTTTCTAAGGCTCACCGATTATATTTTTCATTATTAAAGACACTAACCATGCATTTACTATTATAAAGATGTTGTGATGTACTTGCAGCTGGTGGTAGTTTGATGTCTAGTCAAGTTGAGAGTGAGGACAAACAGGAGTTATACAAACAAGCTGTACAACCAGACATGTCTCCCAGGCTTCCCTTGGAAAAACCCCAGGTATGTTCTATTTCATGCCCATTCAAAAATGGGATGTTTTAGGATATGATGCTGACATCTGTACATTTGTAAACATTTTGTTTCTGGATAAATTATCCTGTAATTCACATCCCATCAAGCTGAAACTTGGTAAATAAAAAGATAATAATGAGGTTGAGCAACGCATTTCATTTCAAGGGAAATGGTCCAGTGAATTTTAGGAGAGTAACAGCTTCTTATGGAGAATTTCTTACTTGAGCATTTTGGGATAGCATTCAAGTGAGATGCAGTGAAATTCCGCTATTACGACCAGCTAAAATTAAGAATTCTTCTTCCTTTAAAATACATATTTAAAAAGATTTAAATGTTTCTTTCTAAGTGTTTTCTATACCCAATGTATTCCAGTAAAAGGCCACTTTTGGGACTGTTCAAAAGTGGTCTTAAAGACCACTTTTGAACAGTCTCAAAGGTGGTCTTAATATAGGAATTTTACTGAAATAAAATCGATGTTGAGTAGCTCATATGATTTCAAGGTTACACTCTGATAATTAAACCCCACTTTTGACACAATGGGTTTTATGCTTGTTTAGTTATGTCCTTCCATCATTCTGGCTATCCATCCTTCCATCTTTCAGCCCCTATTTTTTATGCCCTGCTATTGGAAGAATGGGGGACAAGGCATATAGAGTTACCCCTGTACATCCCTCCGCCGCTGCATCCGTGAACGTGTCCGCATCTGTGGCTGAGATGGCATTAGCAGTTTGCGTTTAAGTTTTTAGCTCACCTGAGCCGAAGGCTCATGTGAGGTATTAGTATACCACGAGCCGTCGTCCGTCGTCCACACTTTCAAAGAAGTATATCTCCGGAACCAGTGGGCCAATCTTTATCAAATTTCATGTGAAGCATTATCAGGTAGGGGGAAAGGCTGCATACTGTTTTCGGGCAGATCGGATTGGAACTCTGGTTGCCATGGCAACAAATAGCTCCCATAGACTTAACATAGGAAAAAGTTTGTCATCACTCTAGCTCCGTCAATTTTTAGCTCACCGTCACGTAGTGACGAGGTGAGCTTTTGGGATCACTTTTTGTCCGTCGTGCGTGCGTCCGTCCGTGCGTCCGTGCGTGCGTAAACAATTTCTTCAAACGACATCTCCTCCTAAACCACTGATCGGATTTTGACCAAACTTCACAGGAATGATCCTTAGGTGGGCCCCTTTCAAAGTTGTTCAAATGGTTCGGTCCGTTGCACATCTAGGTCACAGGTCTTTGATATTTGGTATGAAGCTTCATCTAGTGGACCCCTACCAAGATTGTTCAAATTATAGTGCTGGGGCCAAAAATGCCCCCGCCCCGGGGCCCTTTGGTTTTACATAGGCTTATATAGGGAAAATCTTAAAAAATCTTCTTCTCTGAAACCACAAGGCCCAGGACTTTGATATTTGGTATGAAGCTTCATCTAGTGGACCCCTACCAAGATTGTTCAAATTATAGTGCTGGGACAAAAAATGCCCCCGCCACGGGGCCCTTTGGTTTTACATTGGCTTATATAGGGAAAATCTTTGAAAATCTTCTTCTCTGAAACCACAAGGCCCAGGTCTTTGATATTTGGTATGAAGCTTCATCTAGTGGACCCCTACCAAGATTGTTCAAATTATAGTGCTGGGGCGAAAAATGCCCCCGCCCCGGGGCCCTTTGGTTTTACATAGGCTTATATAGGGAAAATCATTAAAAATCTTCTTCTCTGAAACCGCAAGGCCCAGGACTTTGATATTTGGTATGAAGCTTCATCTAGTGGACCCCTACCAAGATTGTTCAAATTATAGTGCTGGGACAAAAAATGCCCCCGCCACGGGGCCCTTTGGTTTTACATTGGCTAATATAGGGAAAATCTTAAAAAATCTTCTTCTCTGAAACCACAAGGCCCAGGTCTTTGATATTTGGTATGAAGCTTCATCTAGTGGACCCCTACCAAGATTGTTCAAATTATAGTGCTGGGGCCAAAAATGCCCCCGCCCCGGGGCCCTTTGGTTTTACATAGGCTTATATAGGGAAAATCTTTAAAAATCTTCTTCTCTGAAACCACAAGGCCCAGGACTTTGATATTGGTATGAAGCTTCATCTAGTGGACCCCTACCAAGATTGTTCAAATTATAGTGCTGGGACAAAATATGCCCCCGCCACGGGGCCCTTTGGTTAATATATGGAAAATCTTTAAAAATCTTTAAAAATCTTCTTCTCTGTAACCACAAGGCCCAGGTCTTTGATATTTGGTATGAAGCTTCATCTAGTGGACCCCTACCAAGATTGTTCAAATTATAGTGCTGGGGCGAAAAATGCCCCCGCCCTGGGGCCCTTTGGTTTTACATTGGCTTATATAGGGAAAATCTTTGAAAATTTTCTTCTCTGAAACCACAAGGCCGAGGTCTTTGATATTTGGTATGAAGCTTCATCTAGTGGACCCCTACCAAGATTGTTCAAATTATAGTGCTGGGACAAAAAATGCCCCCGCCACGGGGCCCTTTGGTTTTACATTGGCTTATATAGGGAAAATCTTTAAAAATCTTCTTCTCTGAAACCACAAGGCCCAGGTCTTTGATATTTAGTATGAAGCTTCATCTAGTGGACCCCTACCAAGATTGTTGAAATTATAGTGCTGGGGCGAAAAATGCCCCCGCCCCGGGGCCCTTTGGTTTTACATAGGCTTATATAGGGAAAATCTTTAAAAATCTTCTTCTCTGAAACCACAAGGCCCAGGACTTTGATATTTGGTATGAAGCTTCATCTAGTGGACCCCTACCAAGATTGTTCAAATTATAGTGCTGGGACAAAAAATGCCCCCGCCACGGGGCCCTTTGGTTTTACATTGGCTTATATAGGGAAAATCTTTAAAAATCTTCTTCTCTGAAACAACAAGGCCCAGGTCTTTGATATTTGGTATGAAGCTTCATCTAGTGGACCCCTACCAAGATTGTTCAAATTATAGTGCTGGGGCCAAAAATGCCCCCGCCCCGGGGCCCTTTGGTTTTACATAAGCTTATATATTGAAAATCTTTAAAGATCTTCCTCTCTGAAACCACAAGATTGTTCAAATTATAGTGCTGGGACAAAAAATGCCCCCGCCATGGGGCCCTTTGGTTTTACATTGGCTTATATAGGGAAAATCTTAAAAAATCTTCTTCTGAAACCACAAGGCCCAGGTCTTTGATATTTGGTATGAAGCTTCATCTAGTGGACCCCTACCAACCAAGATTGTTCAAATTATAGTGCTGGGGCCAAAAATGCCCCCGCCCCGGGGCCCTTTGGTTTTACATAGGCTTATATAGGGAAAATCTTTAAAAATCTTCTTCTCTGAAACCACAAGGCCCAGGACTTTGATATTTGGTATGAAGCTTCATCTAGTGGACCCCTACCAAGATTGTTCAAATTATAGTGCTGGGGCAAAAAATGCCCCCGTCCCGGGGCCCTTTGGTTTTACATAGGCTTATATAGGGAAAATCTTTAAAAATCTTCTGCTCTGAAACGGCTAGGCCCAGGTCTTTGATATTTGATGTGTAGCTTCATCTAGTGGACCTTTGCCAAGATTGTTCAAATTATAGCCTTTGTTGATGTTTGGTATGAAGCTTCACCTTTAAGACCTCCCTCAACATTATGCACATTAAAGCCCTGGGGCCAATAATGGCCCTCTCTGGGGCCCACTTGTTACACTATGGATCAGGTGAGCGATCCAGGGCCATCATGGCCCTCTTGTTTTCTGATTGTCTTCATTCTTGCAGATAACGAGG
Source organism: Lucinisca nassula (assembly GCA_963580285.1). Lineage (NCBI taxonomy): Eukaryota > Metazoa > Mollusca > Bivalvia > Lucinida > Lucinidae > Lucinisca > Lucinisca nassula. The sequence continues at coordinate 55,988,888 of OY757010.1, forward strand.
ACAGGCATGAAATCTCGATCAAGTTCGATTTTGGGCTGAATCGGATTATTCACTCAGGAGTTACGTGCCCTTGAGCGTTAGGAAAAAGCTTGTCATCACTCTAGCTCCGTCAATTTTTTTCTGATCGACTTCATTCTTGCAGATAACGAGGACAGGCATGAAATCTCGATCAAGTTCGATTTTGGGCTGAATCGGATTATTCACTCAGGAGTTACGTGCCCTTGAGCGTTGAAAAAATTGCCTATTGACTTAACATGGGGAGAATGTTGTCATCACCGTAGCTGCTTCAATTATTTTCAGATTGGCTTTATTCTTGCAGATAACCAGCACAGCCATGAAATCTCGGTCAAGTTCGATAACTGGCAGAATCGGATCATTCACTTAGGAGTTACCTGCCCTTGTGTGTTTTTGCATTAGGGTTAATGGGAATTTCAAAAATGTATATCTTAAAGACTACTTGGCCAACTTTGATCAAATTTCATGTGTCGCATTATTGGGCAAGTGGAAAGGCTTCATTAGGTTTTCAGGCAGATCTGAGTGGAACTCTGGTTGCCATGGCAACATCTAGCTCCCATAGACTTCACATAGGAAAAAGCTTGTCATCACTCTAGCTCCGTCAATTTTTTTCTGATCGACTTCATTCTTGCAGATAACCAGTACAGGCATAAAATCTCGGTCAAGTTCGATAACTGGCAGAATCGGATCATTCACTTAGGAGTTACCTGCCCTTGTGTGTTTTTGCATTAGGGTTAATGGGAATTTCAAAAATGTATATCTTAAAGACTACTTGGCCAACTTTGATCAAATTTCATGTGTCGCATTATTGGGCAAGTGGAAAGGCTTCATTAGGTTTTCAGGCAGATCTGAGTGGAACTCTGGTTGCCATGGCAACATCTAGCTCCCATAGACTTCACATAGGAAAAAGCTTGTCATCACTCTAGCTCCGTCAATTTTTTTCTGATCGACTTCATTCTTGCAGATAACCAGTACAGGCATAAAATCTCGGTCAAGTTCGATTTTGGGCCGAATCAGATAATTCACTCAAGAGTTACGTCCCCTTGAGCGCCCGAAAAATTGCCTATCGACTTAACATGGGGAAAATGTTGTCATCACTGTAGCTAGTAACGAGGACAGGCATAAAATCTCGGTTAAGTTCGATTTTGGGCAGAATCGGAATATTGACCTCGGAGTTACGTGACCTTGAGCGACAAAAAATTTGCCCATAGACTTTACATAGGGAAAATGTTGTGACTACGATAGCGACTTGAATTTTTTTCAGATCAGCTTCAAACTTGCAGGTAACGAGGACAGACATAAAATCACGGTTAAGTTCGATTTTGGGCCGAATCGGATTATTTGCCTTGGAGTTACCTGCCCTTGAGCATGAAAAAATACGTTGTGACCACGATAGCAACTTTATTTTTATTCAGATCAGCTTCAAACTTGCAGGTAACGAGGACAGGCATAAAATCCCGGTTAAGTTTGATTTTGGGCCGAATCGGAATATTGACCTCGGAGTTACGTGACCTTGAGCGACAAAAAATTTGCCCATAGACTTAACATAGGGAAAATGTTGTGACTACGATAGCGACTTGAATTTTTTTCAGATCAGCTTCAAACTTGCAGGTAACGAGGACAGACATAAAATCTCGGTTAAGTTAGATTTTGGGCCGAATCGGATTATTTGCCTTGGAGTTACCTGCCCTTGAGCATAAAAAAATACGTTGTGACCACGATAGCAACTTGATTTTTATTCAGATCAGCTTCAAACTTGCAGGTAACGTGGACAGGCATAAAATCTCAGTTAAATTCGAATCGGAATATTGACCTCGGAGTTACATGACCTTGAGCGACAAAAAATTTGCCCATAGACTTTACATAGGGAAAATGTTGTGACTACGATAGCGACTTGAATTTTTTTCAGATCAGCTTCAAACTTGCAGGTAACGAGGACAGACATAAAATCTCGGTTAAGTTCGATTTTGGGCCGAATCGGATTATTTGCCTTGGAGTTACCTGTCCTTGAGCATAAAAAAATATGTTGTGACCACGATAGCAACTTGATTTTTATTCATATCAGCTTCAAACTTGCAGGTAACGAGGACAGGCATAAAATCTCGGTTAAGTTCGATTTTGGGCCGAATCGGAATATTGACCTCGGAGTGACCTTGAGAGACAAGAAAATTTGCCCATAGACTTAACGTAGGGAAAATGTTGTGACAGAAATAGCGACTTGAATTTTTAGCTCACCTGAGCCAAAGGCTCCAGTGAGCCGATAGTATACCAAGGCTCCGGTGTCCGTCGTCTGTCGTCCGTCCATCCGTCGTCCACACTTTCAATGAAGCATATCTCAGAAGGCAGTCGACCAATCTTGTTTAAATTTTATGTGTAGCACCATTGGGCAAAGGGAAAGGCTGCATTAGGTTTTGGAGCTAGTCTGGTTCATTTGTTCCTTCATTCTTCTTTCTCTCCATATAGAGATAATAGACCAATGTTAAATTTTTAATCAAAGATTTCTCAGGAACTATAAAAGCTAGAAGCATCAAATTTGGTATTCAATAGAATAATGATGACTTATTTTGTGTAAGAGACATTGGACTTTCTCAGCTTATTTGTTCATCTGTTCTTTCATTCTTCTTTCTCTCCATTTTGACCAATGTTAAATTTTCGTCAAAGATTTCTCAGGAACTATAGAAGCTAGAAGTCTCAAACTTGGAATGCAATGCAATAATCATGACTTAAATCCTGTAAGGGTCAATGGTCTGGATTCTATTAGCAGATTTAGTAGTCAAGTCTGTGAATTGTTAAAACTTAAGTTCCTCAGGTGAGCGGTTTAGGCTCATTGAGCCTCTTGTTTTAATTGCAGGGGCATTGATGTCCTTTAGATACATTTCTAATTGTCAAAGTTTTCTCAAGAACCATTTAAGCTAGACCTTATTGAGGATACTGAAATTTTATATACAGGTTCTCTGTGGCTATGTACGAGCATTGTGTTGTGTAAAGGACAATATAGGGTAATTTGAAGAACACAACACATGTATCAACATCCTTTGGAATCATGGCTTCCTGTTTTTGAAAGGGCAATGTAGCAGGGTATAGTCGATTCTGATCAGAGTCTTCATTATGCATTATATGGTTGGACATGTAACCCATATCCTGCTGAATAAATTAATTTAGTCACACGCATTTGTTACTATCAGCAAATCAAAGTACTTAATAAAATGTTTTCATTCAATTTGAAAATGGAACGACAAAACAGTGTAGATCCTGATCAGATGGCTTCTGTAGAGGCCATCTGATCTGGACCTACACTGTTTGCACAGGTAGGAGTTGTTTTGTTCAGAGTGTAAGAGTTAATGCAGTCAGAGTAGGTTGTATTCTAAGTTTAAGTACAGGCTGATTTGAGACTTTCCTGATTGCACATGCTCAAGGACCCCTTTTTAGCTTACCGGGACAAAGTCCAGGAAGAGCTATTGCACCACCCCCGGTGTCAGCCATGGCATTAAAATCCACATTGGCCTCCATATTTCTGTTGAAGTGTTTTAGGAGCTCATACTTTGGTCTGGTGATAAATGCAGGTCCAAAATTTTATTTAGCAGTACCCCTGCCCATACCCATGAGCTCAAGGTCAAGGTCATGGACTTAGAAATTTTTAAAGTTACAGTTTTTTAAAAGTATTGCACTACTGCTGGCATTGGCATTGAAACAATGTCAGCATCCACATTTACGTTAAAGTTTTTTAAGAGCTCATAATCATCAAACCTTACGATGGATTTGGTTCTGTTATAGATGTAGATTCAATGTTTTATTCAGCAGTACCTCTGCCCATGCCCAGGTCATGGACTTAGAATACCCTCATCTATGCCTGCGATCTCATGGATACTTAAACTTTTCCTGGCAAGCTATGCTGTCTGATGACAACTCCTTACTTATCAAAGCCCATGTTACTTTTGTAGCAATTGATCCCACAACAGCATAATAATCAATAGATATTGAAAGCAAATACAGTAAAATTCCGCTATTAAGACCACCTAAAATTAGACTAAATCTGCTTTTAGAAGCAAATTTAGTAGGTTTGCAGTTATTCTTTCTTTATCTTTTCTGCATACAGTGTCCTCTGGTCAGAGACCCCCTTTGGGACTGTTCAAAAGTGGTCTTACAGACCACATTTGAACAGTTCCAAAGGTGGTCTTAATATAGGAATTTTACTGTACATGTTACACGTGTAATTTCAGACTCCTGTCCCTTCTGTTACTGACTCCGATCGAGGAAAACCAAGTGCTGAGTGTAAACCAGAGCCAAGGCCAGTGTCAAGGTCTCGAACTCTGCACCCATTGAATCGACAGGAACGTACACAACCAAAGCAGCCACCTCAGCCACTGGTCTTAAGTCAGGTATCAATGCAGAACACAAAGACTGATGAAAAATCAGAAGATGATTCAGTGAAAAATTCTGAGACAGATCCAGGTGGGAAGAAACAGTTAAAAAGTATTGATTCCTCAGGGCAAAATGGGCTCAAAGTGGAAAGGACTAAAAGTAATTTAACAGGTGTACATAATAAAAAGACAAAATACTCAGGTGGTAAAGATACTCAAGGAACAGACAAGAAAGCAATAGACCAAAAGTTAGCATTACAAAGGGAACACACAAGCTCAATACCAAATAAAAATACGCCTAAGTCTGTTGAAGAGTGTTTAAAACAGGAGCTCATTATAAGCTCAAGTGATTCACCTAAGGTGTCAGACAATCAGAACGCTTCCAAAGATAATTCTAAGCCTCACAGAGGTCACAGTGTCTCAGACAAAGAAAAGAGTCGAAGCCATCATGCTAAACATGCAAAAGAGAAAGTCTTGCCAAAGCCATCTCCTCCTAGTCAGCAGTATCTTGAGGGAGCTTACACTAGTCTTGCAGGGGGTTCCAAGCATGGGGAACCAATGTGGAGCCAAAAGATGCCACCAAGTCCTCTTTCTTCTAAAGATGGTGGCCATCTGTCAGATGACTTGGACTGGATAAACACAGTCAAAAGGTAAGAAAACCCATTGAAATTAAATTATTGATGAAAGCATCGCAGGAAAGGGATATTGGCAAGAATATTTCTTGAACTGTTTACTTCTCTCCAAGGAATCCTACAGAATGTTAGCAGATGAGCATGAAGAAATTTTAAAAGTTTTTTCAAAAAAGTTTGCTTTACACTTTTAGTGTTGAATGGCCAGGCCCAGTGCACTACTGGCACTAAAGATTAGCAGCCTCGCTAGCTCAGTGGTTAGTGCATTTGACTTACGATCGAAAGGTTGTGGGTTCGAATCCGCCCACCGGAGTTGAGCTGTGTCTTTGGGCAAGACACGTAATGCCACTGCCCCACTCCACCTAGGTGTAAATGGGTAGCAGTGGTGTAAAAGTCACTGCCTCTGTCTCCCGCGCACGTGTTAACATTCGGAAAGTGTGTTCGGGAGCGATTCAAATAAGCTTGAATGAAGTTTTCATCACAATTGAGCTAAAATAAATTAGTATAAACTAAAGACTGACCATTATAAAATTCTTGGTAAAGTAATGACAGTTAGCTATAGGCAAGCATGGAAGTTAACAAATGCAAACGTAATGAAGATAATGTGATTATCGTAAAAATCCAAAAATTGGGACACCTTGAGGCCTTGCTGTAATGCTCCTAAAATTTTAACAAATTTATTTCATGATCCAGCAAGGAGTACAAAAGATGCAGATGGAAGGCAAACAGTTTAGACTCTGAACAGACTGCAGGAGCAGTCTGATCTGGGTCTGTACTGTTTACTTAGGCCTGTCTGTCTCAATTCTTAGGATCATTACAGTGTGTCTTTTGCACTGGGTTGTGTATTGTTGGTTTTAGGTGAAATTATGCTCAAACATTATTTTAAAAAGAAAGCTAGTTTCCAAAAGAGGCAGGGGCTTTCTGTGTGCCTTCTAAATGAGATTGGCCTGTAAAGGAGGGAATTTCTTCCAAGGAAATTGACTTGGGGATATTTTCTTTCTATATGGGCCCCCTTTTCATGATCAATATTTGTGTTACTGCAGTGAGGCGCCATTCACAGTAACAGATCCTTTAACATATAAAGAGAATTTTGACCATTCATATTAGCTTCAACATTCAAAAAAGAAAAAAGGGCCCTACATATGACTCTGATCAGTTCTAAAATATGACAACAGAACATTTGTTTTATAAGAAAAACAATTCTATAGGAACAGATAGGGAAAGGCTAAAAAAAATCAAATTATTTCTTTTTTGTGCAAGCATGATTACTTGTTTAACTCTCACCATGGTTACTATTTCAATATGCTGCTCTCCCCTCAATGTTCAGCCATTAGTGTTGCATGATCTCAATTTTTACCGTGAATTCAGAAACAGAATGGAAAACAGTGTAGATCCTGCCTGATCAGCTGATGTCTGAGAAGTCAGCTGATCTGGATCTATTCTGTTTTAAAAAAAGGATATACAATAATAATCCTAAGTATTAGGACAGATAGTCCTAAGCAGGCCTAAACAAACAGTGCAGACCCAGATCAGACTGCTCCTGAAGGAGCAGTCTGATCAGGGTCCACACTGCAATTCCATTTGCACCTTTTGGGTCCCTTGCAGAATTGTGAAATTATTTAATAAATTAAAATTTTAGGAGAATTACAGCAAATCCTCCTTTTTAGGATTTTTACGGTACTCAAGTTCAGCATGGTGAGGGTTAACATTGTTTTGTTTGATTGATATTCCTTGTAAAAGTCATTTCCATTTTTTATGCCAAAAACAGAAGTAAGACAGGTTGTAATATGGGAATTTTTACATTTGTTCCACAATAACGATATTCTGGTCTAAGAAAGTCCTAGTTTTAAGGAATATATGTGTACAGATGTTCTGAAAGTGAGAATTTACTTTTTCAATTAAGAGAACTGCGGGATGGTTCTAATGAATACCCTCAACATTAGTTATCACAAATTATCCATTGCCATGACCCATTATAGCAAAGACTCTGATCAGACCTCACAGATGTGCAGGCTGATCTGATTTTTCAGTTGGTGCACATGTTCTCAGATCCATTTTTGCCTTGCATAGCCCATATAAAGTCAATTTTAAAATTTTGCTTGTCCCATATAAAGTTAATTTTAAAATTTTCCATCTCTGCCAGACAAGGTACCTGAATGCGAAATTTCCTCTTGCATGATTTTGATGTTCTTATCTCTCTAAATCTCTCTAAATTTTGAGATTGTTGGTAGATTCAGGGACACTGTAGGACCTTTAATCCTTTCATCCCAAGTTTCTGCCTTGGACTGTTCCATCTTTGAATTTGGACAAGTCCATTCTTGTAAACAGCAGGTTTAGTTAAAATCATGAACAGGATTGCAAGTCACTCCCGCCCATCAGGGCTTGGTGACATAGATGGGCTGTGTGGTGCTTCTACGCAGAGTTGAAACTGACCACACATGAGTACTGGTAAACCACTTAGAATGTCAGACCGTCCAATGCATATAAGCATTTTGGTTTCCTCATTGGGATTGAGATGTCATTTCATATCAGTGTTGGGTAAAAGTCCCACAAAATGGGAAGCAACATCTCCAAAATGACCTAAATAGTGTTGACGGGGACGTTAAACCTCAATTCAAACAAAACAGGATGGCAAACAGTGTTGGTCTAGATGAGACCGCTCATTACAGGTTTAGTTAAATTCATTAACAGGACGGCAGTGTTGATTCAGATGAGATGGCTTATTTAGAGCCATCTCATCTGAATCAACACTGTTTGCATAGTAATGAACCATCTCATCTGGACCAACACTGTTTGCTTAGTAATGAAATGTCTCATCTGGACCAACACTGTTTGCTTAGTAATGAACTGTCTCATCTGGACCAACACTGTTTGCATAGTAATGAACTGTCTCATCTGGACCAACACTGTTTGCTTAGTAATGAACTGTCTCATCTGGACCAACATTGTTTGCATAGTAATGAACTGTCTCATCTGGACCAACACTGTTTGCTTAGTAATGAACTGTCTCATCTGGACCAACATTGTTTGCATTGTAATGAACTGTCTCATCTGGACCAACACTGTTTGCATAGTAATGAACTGTCTCATCTGGACCAACACTGTTTGCTTAGTAATGAACTGTCTCATCTGGACCAACACTGTTTGCATAGTAATGAACTGTCTCATCTAGATCAACACTGTTTGCTTAGTAATGAACTGTCTCATCTGGACCAACACTGTTTGCTTAGTAATGAACGGTCTCATCTGGACCAACACTGTTTGCATAGTAATGAACTGTCTCATCTGGACCAACACTGTATGCTTAGTAATGAACTGTCTCATCTGGACCAACACTGTTTGCATAGTAATGAACTGTCTCATCTGGACCAACACTGTTTGCTTAGTAATGAACTGTCTCATCTGGACCAACACTGTTTGCTTAGTAATGAACCAGCTCATCTGGACCAACACTGTTTGCATGATATTAACCATCTCATCGGACCAACACTGTTTGCTTAGTAATGAACCATCTCATCTGGACCAACACTGTTTGCATGGTAATGAACCATCTCATCTGGACCAACACTGTTTTCTTAATAATGCACCATCACATCTGGACCAACACTGTTTGCTTAGTAATGAACCATCTCATCTGGACCAACACTGTTTGCTTAGTAATGAACCATCTCATCTGGACCAACACTGTTTGCTTAGTAATGAACCATCTCATCTGGACCACCACTGTTTGCATAGTAATGAACCATCTCATCTGGACCAACACTGTTTGCATAGTAATGAACTGTCTCATCTTGACCAACACTGTTTGCATAGTAATGAACTGTCTCATCTGGAGCAACACTGTTTGCATAGTAATGAACCATCTCATCTGGACCAACACTGTTTGCATAGTAATGAACTGTCTCATCTGGACCAACATTGTTTGCATAGTAATGAACTGTCTCATCTGGACCAACACTGTTTGCTTAGTAATGAACTGTCTCATCTGGACCAACACTGTTTGCTTAGTAATGAACCAGCTCATCTGGACCAACACTGTTTGCATGGTAATGAACTGTCTCATCTGGACCAACACTGTTTGCATAGTAATGAACCATCTCATCTGGACCAACACTGTTTGCATAATAATGAACCATCTCATCTGGACCAACACTGTTTGCATAGTAATGAACTGTCTCATCTGGACCAACACTGTTTGCATAGTAATGAACCATCTCATCTGGACCAACACTGTTTGCATAGTAATGAACTGTCTCATCTGGACCAACACTGTTTGCATAGTAATGAACTGTCTCATCTGGACCAACACTGTTTGCTTAGTAATGAACCATCTCATCTGGACCAACACTGTTTGCATGGTAATGAACCGTCTCATCTGGACCAACACTGTTTGCTTAGTAATGAACCATCTCATCTGGACCAACACTGTTTGCATGGTAATGAACCATCTCATCTGGACCAACACTGTTTACTTAGTAATGAACCATCTCATCTGGACCAACACTGTTTACTTAGTAATGAACCATCTCATCTGGACCAACACTGTTTGCATGGTAATGAACCATCTCAACTGAACCAACACTGTTTACTTAGTAATGAACCATCTCATCTGGACCAACACTGTTTGCATGGTAATGAACCATCTCATCTGGACCAACACTGTTTGCTTAGTAATGAACCATCTCATCTGCACCAACACTGTTTGCATGGTAATGAACCATCTCATCTGGACCAACACTGTTTTCTTAGTAATGCACCATTTCATCTGGACCAACACTGTTTGCTTAGTAATGAACCATCTCATCTGGACCAACACTGTTTGCTTAGTAATGAACCATCTTATCTGGACCAACACCGTTTGCTTAGTAATGAACCATCTCATCTGAACCAACACTGTTTGCATAGTAATGAACCATCTCATCTGGACCAACACTGTTTGCTTAGTAATGAACCATCTCAACTGAACCAACACTGTTTGCTTAGTAATGAACCATCTCATCTGGACCAACACTGTTTGCATGGTAATGAACCATCTCATCTGGACAACACTGTTTGCTTAGTAATGAACCATCTCATCTGGACCAACACTGTTTGCTTAGTAATGAACCATCTCGTCTGGAGTGAGTGAGTTTTAGTTTTACGTCCCACCAACAGCTAAGGTCATACGAAGACGGGACCTTGATTTAAAGACTCATCCGAAAGTCTGGAGAAGCCCGGGATCGATCCTGCAATCCCTGGTTTATAAGGCGAGTAGCGTAACCACTGCACCACGGAGGCTTCTCCATCTCGTCTGGACCAACACTGTTTGCTTAGTAATGAACCATCTTGTCTAGACCAACACTGTTTACTTAGTAATGAACCATCTCATCTGGACCAACACTGTTTGCTTGGTAATGAACCATCTCATCTGGACCAACACTGTTTGCATGGTATTGAACCATCTCATCTGGACCAACACTGTTTGCATGGTAATGAACCATCTCATCTGGACCACCACTGTTTGCATAGTAATGAACTGTCTCATCTGGACCAACACTGTTTGCATGGTAATGAACCATCTCATCTGGACCAACACTGTTTGCATGGTAATGAACCATCTCATCGGACCAACACTGTTTACTTAGTAATGAACCATCTCATCTGGACCAACACTGTTTACATAGTAATGAACCATCTCATCTGGACCAACACTGTTTACGTGGGTATCTGCACCAGTCTGCAGTGTTGATAGGGTTAAACTAGGACTTCCTTAGACCAGAATATATGTGTTTTACATTGTAAAATTTATGTGCAATTATCACATGCTTATGTATTGAAATTTTAGAAATTGTCTGTATGAACATCACTATACCTTGAGTGAACACCACTTCACCCTTTATCTTTCACTTGCTATATCTTTTGAAGTTTGTATCCTCTTTTCTCTTAACATCTCTCTCATAAGACAGAAATTAATGGTTGATTTTCATTTTGAGCAAATATTGAAATGATGGTTTTGAATTCTAAGAAGTTGCAACAGAATTTTCAGCTAATCATGTTTTCTTAATTAAAGTGTTATCCCATCCAGCACAAAACTATGGACCATCGTAGCCTGCTATTGATACGACCTTAACATATCATATCTGTGTCACCCCATTGGCCAAACAGTCCATGCTGGCTGGGATAAACCTGTAAGATAGTAGCTAAGATCCTTGTGCTTTCATCTGCATTGTTGTTTTTTTATGCCCCCGGAATCTAAGAGATTCGGGGGCATATAGTTTTTGGTCTGTCTGTCTGTTTGTCCGTTTGTCTGTTTGTCCGTTTGTCCGTCTACAAAAACCTTAACATTGGGCATAACTTTTGAATGGTAATAGATAGAGCTTTCATATTTCACATGTGTATACCTTATCACAAGACCTTTCCAGTGGTACCATAATTTTTGATCTCGTGACCTTGAACTTGACCTTTGACCTATTTTTTTCAAAATTTAACATGCGCTGTCCGGGGGCATCAGTGTTTCACAAACACATCTTGTTTTTGTTTTTTGTTTTTTTTCAAGACCAAGGAGATATGGATTTAGAATTTTTGATCTTAATAATATTTAAGACTCAAATTTATGTCCATTACAAAAGGTACCAAAGAAATTCTGTAAGCAATCACTGCGTTTGTTTAATTGTGTATTGGTTAACCTACACAATACATTCTTTACTTAATCCTTAAGACGCAGAGAAAAACTTAATCCGAAAATGTCTTCTGCTTATGTCGTCTGCTGAATCTTATTGCAAACTTTTTAAAAATATTTTTGCATACAGTCAAACAGTGTGGACCCAGATCAGACTGCTCCTACAGGAGCAGTCTGATCTGGGTCCACACTGTTTGCGAAAACTAATTTTAATGTACTTGGCAGATGACAAAGCAGACCATAATTGTTGTGATAGGCATTTTATGAGTTAATCTTTGTCTCACCAAAAATGTTTTCTTTATACAGCTGGGCCTTGAATTCTGTTTTAACTCTTACCCTGCTGATCATGACAAGCCCTACCTTTAAAGACAGTGTAGATCCAGAGAAGCCATCTGATCAGGATCTACACTGTGACATTCAGTTTGTGAATTTATAAGAAAAACTTTCATCAAGTAATCCGATTGGTTGAAAGTCAGTAATTGGTGTGACTAAATTAATTTATCATATGACGTCGCGTCTGTGAGTGTAATAACGCCATGTATTATTTTCGATAATCCACTAGTGGATTAAATATGCAAATTAGCTAGATATGTCCCGTAACATTACATGTACGGCGTCCTTAACGACATCGCTTTTACTAACGGCGGAATATTGACATTTTTGTAAACAAACATGAATAAAATACCTTTTAAATGTCATATGATAAATAGAATCTTGCATTCGTGCTCATGCATTATTGAATTTATTAAACTCGTTGAGGAAATTGGATATAATGCTCGGCAAAGCCTCGCATTTTATCCCTTTTCATCAACTCGTTTAATAAATTCAATAATACATGAACACTCATGTAAGATCCTATATTTATTCAGCAGGACAAGAGTAAAAGTGAATAAATACACTAAAGTTCGCTCCAACTTTCAAAAAGGAGACGGCTTTTAAAGATCAAACTCTTGTTTTGACAAAGTTTGTCGTTAATTGAGAGAAGTAATCGCTACTTCAAGATCTTATACTTTCTTTTAAGGGGAATGGATACATTTTCAGGGGAGGCTACTCCTTCAGAACGTTTTTTTTTTTTTTTTTTGGTTTGGGTTTTACGGCCCTTTCAAGATTATTTCACTCATATCGAGCCGATCGTTAATCATAGGTGGGCGAAAACCGGAGTACCCGGAGAAAAACCACCTGACCTTCCGTTGCAGAACTTGGCGTCTCACACGTGACCCGAGCGAGGCTCGAACCCACGGCGGTGAGAGACCTAATGACTAAGAGTCAGTGCTCTTATCCATTAGGCCACGGAGGCCCGTCCTTCAGAACTATTTAGTTTTCCTTTTGCATAGGGATCTACCTCCAGATGCCTTTTTGAAAGAGATTTATAAGAATGGATACCCCTGGAATATAATTAAAATCTGTGACTTCCATTAGGACTCTTACACCTGACACAGCTCGCATGACGTTGTGAGATGCAAACAACTGAAATGGGAGGTCACAGTTTTTTTCTCTGCATACTCCAGTTTTCACCCACCTCTTATTAACGATTGGCTCAGTAAAAGTGAAATATTCTTGGAAAGGCAGTAAAACTAAAAAAAAAAAAATTCTTTGGACTTTGCGGTGCATCTATTTACCTTACGGAAGAACTCTGAATATTGACGATACTTTATAGAGTATCTTACACAAGTGATCATTTCATAGGAAATTTATGAAACAAGCCTTTGGTGAGTTTCATAAATTTCATATGAAATAACCAGGAGTATAAGATTCTGTTTATCATATAATGATTTGAAGTAAGATTTTTAACACCGTAGAAGTTCAAAAGTAAACATAGGGTTGTCACAGATGGTGTCATGACATTACCATGTGTTATGTTAAGTTTGATTGTATCATTCCAGTGACAGCAGGTTATCCTCTAATTAGCAGCAACTTTATATGATAAACTTGATTTATTGCATTTATTTATATGTTTTACAACATGAATATATATTTTCAGAATGTCCGAGGCATTCACCAAAGGTCACCACAACCCTAACCTTCTTCCGTCTAACACTGACAGCACTTACTATATTGACTCCTCACAATTCTTACAAAGGACTAACACTTACATAAACTCTCACAGGTAAATATCTAACACTCACGGTCACAGTTTTATGTAAATTTTATCATTTTTTCGTAAATTTTGCAAAATTTTGTCTGTTCATTCATAGCTCCAGATAAGGGGGAGGGTGGGGGGGGGTACCGTAATGATCCGAAGTATTGGGACAGATAGGTATAAGCAAACATTGCAGACCCAGATCAGACTGCTCCTGAAGGAGCAGTCTGATCAGGGTCTACACTGTTTGCCATTCCATATGCACCTTTTGAACTCTTTGCAGGATCATGAATCAATTTTATTAAAATTTTAGGACATTTACAGCAAGTCCTCAAGGTGTCCAAGTTTTTAGGATTTTTACGGTAATAAGGATAGTCAAAGGATAGGTTTCTTTATTTCTTTTTTAGGAGCATATATTGTGTGGGTATTTGTTAGAATTGCCTCATCCAGACAATTTTTCAATTAAATCATGTCCATTACAACATGTGTTCTAAAAAAAATAAAGAAAACTATAATATTATCCTTGTAACTTTCCCTTAGCCTGAGCTGTTATTCTTTATTGTAGATTTTTTGTAGATATCTATATTTTTAGCACTGTTTTATATTTTTAAGGTTTCAGTTATTAGCTGTTTTTACTATCTATTACTGTAAAAATTCGGCTATAAGACGATTTGGCTATAAGACTGGGCCTGTTTTTCAGTTTTTCTAAGGTGGGATTTTGCTTTGCTTTTATAAGAGGGGTCAAATTTTTGCCATATCTGTCGGGGGGGGGGGGGGGGGGGGGGCCTCTCTGCTGCAGCCAGATGCCGTTTAGATGTGAGAAATCGGCTTTTTTTTGTCAGAAAACCCCTCTACTTAGCCCTCAGGTGCACTTTGACCTTATGACGCCTGGTCGGGCAAGTGCAAAAAAAATCGTCTACAACTGTCAGTCTTTTGACTCCTTAAATACGGTAAAACTAGACCAGTAAGTGTTGCACTGTACCGCTTTGTCGGCAATTCAGAGACAAACCATCTGTGTATTTATTACTTTTCAATTATTACACTATTGTTAATCCCTGACATGTAATTGCCAAATAAACACGATTGCCCTGCGGTGCATGTCGATCCAACTTGAACAAGGTGTGACAATATGGTCAAGTTATGTCTCTAATTTGGGTTTATCCCCCAATCATAAAATTTAATCCACAATCAATGTGAAAATGATTAAATCGCTCCCCAGACAGTTAGCTTCATCTAACAGTAGATGTATGCATAATAAAAATGCACTATTCTACTATCTCATGAATGGTTATGTTCTGCAAATAGCAGACGCTTGGCGGGAAAAGTCAAACGCTGGTGTTGTTTATTGACACAGAACTTCTGGGGATAATTCGGGAGCTGTGCAAAGCACTGTTTTCTATCCACCTCTATTCACAACCGTTTAGCTATCAAGAAAATATTTTTTACCGGTTCCAAACATTTTTTTATGAAAGAAATACACCTCATTAAAATAAAAACAATGAAATTAAATGTGTGGGGTTGCTGGCGTCGGATGACGTCATTTACCGATTGCGTGCAGAAAAATGGTAGCGGTGGTTTGTGGGCGGCGATTTATATCAGTTCAAAAATCACCGATCAGCTTTTTCCGTATGTCTGGTCTTCACCGGACATTGCCGGAAAAAGCCTGCAGGTCATGACCTCGGCTATAAGACGGGGTTATTTTTTGGGGGGCTCATTCTGGAGGGAAAATCCTCGTCTACTAGCCGAATTTTTAGGGTAGTTTTAATGTTTTAGAATTTATTGTTACACTGACAGAAGAGTTACAATCTTGGTTATGAATAGATGGTCACATCTGAGAAATACATATTACCGCTCTTCCTATTCTAAACAAGTGCCATGTCTATAATATCCCATTTTAAACTGGGAAACCCAAAATGAATCATTCCGTATTCGGATACCTCAACTCCTTACCACATTTGTTCCAACATTTGAACAAGTACAATTTGCTGCCCGATGTTGTGCCTATGAATAACAGGATGAGTGGCAAATAGTGTAGACCCTGATGAGACAGCGCTGATGAGACGCCATATTCTGTAAGTCCGAATACATATGGTAAATACGGTAGGCAAATAGTGCAGGCCTAGATCAGACACAGCAGAATGTGGTGTCTGTTCAGTGCCTTGACTATTTCTAAAATGTTCAGCCATTTTTTAAGTGAATTCCTAAAAAAGAACTCAAACTGACAACCCTAAATTTCAAAAAGGAGTCCTGCTATAAAAGTGAGTAAAATTCTATTCAGGTGAAAATGGATTATCAGGACTGTTTTTCTGTTGTAAGCTCACCTGGATATGAGTCTGACAGGTGATCAGGAGGTTGTGGGTTCGACTCCTGCCAGGTCTACAACATTTCATGGAGATTGATCGAGAAATCTTTTCAACTGTCATTCTCTGAACTTCGATTCAAGAAGGGCAGTTGTTAGTTTCTGGCAGAAGAGTGTGCACTGGTTAACCACTCATGCATAACCCTGCCTAAGAAATGTGTGGTTAGGTAAACTGATCAGCTTGATAAGACCTAAATAGTGTTGACTGGGCCTTTGAAGTACAAAAGCGCACTGAAATCTACCATAATGATCCTAAGTATTTGGACAGACAGGCCTACGCAAACAGTGCAGACCCAGATCAGACTGCTCCTAAAGGAGCAGTCTGATCAGGGTCTACACTGTTTGCCATTTGGTCTGCACGTTTTGAACTCCTTGCTGGATCATGAAACAAACTTGTTGAAATTTTAGGAGAATTACAGCAAGTCCTCAAGGTGGTCAAATTTTTAGGATTTTTACGGTTTTACTTTAAATAAAAACAGGTTTTTCATTAACTGATAGAATCAGCCACCAAATAGTTTTGGACAGATCCAGTTACAATATAAGGGGTTTCAGGCTTTTATATTGCAAGTTGTTCACCAGTTCCTGTACTTTAAGGGGAATGGGAACGCTTGGCACATTTTCCGCCATTTTTAAAAGGGAGAAAACTTTTGGGACCTCCTGTTTGCTTTTCTATAAGCCCTGTCCCACTGGAAAAGGGGTCTACTCTTAAAGGAAAGAATTTGCTCCTGAGGAAATTCTTTCCTTTAAGAGTTGACCCCTATTGACATGGGAGACAAAAATACTTTAGCAGGAGTTGCCTCCCTTGAAGTTGTATCCATTCCCCTTAAGCAAACGGTGAAGACTGTTCAGACACCGCATTGTGCAAAAGTGGTGTGAGTCAGACTGCTCCTAAAACGCTAGTGGTTTCTTTGGGCTGTAGGGCTTGAGATATCAATGTCGGTCAAAAGTCCCACAGAATTGGAAGCGATGCCTCCAAAATGACCTGTATAGTGTTGGCAGGGACGTAAAACCTAAACACAAACAAAGCCAGCACAAATGAGCCAGCGCACAACAAAAGTTACAAGAATCTGTGTGACCAGAGAACACTAAGATTAAGGTAAAATTCTTAAAATTTGGAAGACTTGCTGTAATTGTCTTAAAATTTTAACAAATTTGTTTCATGATCCAACAAGGAGTCCAAAAGGTGTCCACGGAATGGCAAACATTATAGACCCTGATCAGACGTCTGATCTCGATCTGCACTGTATGCTTAGTTCTATCTGACCAATACCAGACATGTTAAGTCTCCCCAAAACCGCGGGAGACTCCTGAAAAATAGCTTTTCTCATGCCCCACGAAATTCAGGATAATACGCACGGAAAAATGAAAATACCATTTTGGGGCAAACTTTTGAAAGCTTCGCTTGTATTTTCGTGTGTGAAATCCAGCAGAAAATTCGGTGTTAATCCGTAAGTAAATACGGTAAACTGATTATAATTAATGCAATGTCCAGTATTATTGGGGATTAAAATATGGTTCCACACCTGCAGATGGGCATTAACCAATGAAAACAGTCGTTTCTTAGCGTGTTTGCAAAAAAGAAATTAAATCATAACGGTTAGTTTCCTTCAACCAACAGACCGTGTTAGTTAACCAAATCGTGTTACAAATGCCGTATCTCTCACGGATTAGTTTATTCTACTATTACACTGTAAACACAAGCCTCTGGCACTATTGATAAGCCTACTATGTTCCGCGCGGCAAGGTGTGAAAACAAGGTCAAGTTATGTCTCTAATTTGCATTTATCCCTCAATCATAAAATTTAATCCTCAATCAATGTGAAAATGGCTTAATCGCTCCTAAGACAATTAGCTACATCTAACGGTAGATGTATGCATCATAAAAATGGACTATTCTACTGTCTCATGAATGGTTATGTTTTGGCTCCAAATAGCAGACGCTTGGCGGGAAAAGTGGAATGCTATAATTTGTGTAAACACATCTGTATGCTGTTGTTAGGGATTGACACGCAGCTTCCGGGATAAGTCAGGGATTGTGCAGGGAGCCGTTCTCTATCCACCTCTATCCACAACAGTTTAGCTATTGAGAAAATATTTTTTACCAGTTCCAAACGATTTTTTTATGAAAAAATATGACCCATTAAAATAAAACAATGACATTAAAAAATGAGGGGATGCTGGGGTCAGATGATTTCATTTACCGATCGCGTGCAGAAAAATGGTAGTGGTGGTTTGTGTACAGTTGATTTTATAGCGATTTTGGTGGCAGAAAACTTTGATGTTTGCCTTGAACTTGCTTGTAGGGCAGGTGTTTAAATTTGGGCTCATTTTGGATTGAGGGGCCCTTGTGGTGAGATCATTAAATTGTAAACTAAAATGTATTTTTTTTATTAATTTTTATTCTCTTATCTCGCTAAGTTGACAATTTTAATCTTTCAAGTATATTGGCTGCAGCTCATGTTAATCAAGCGTGTCAGGCTAAATGAGTTAATATAACTGTATCTTTAATTGCTAATTAGATAATCTGTTTTGACATGTTTGCAATTCACTTGAAAAAGTACCGTTATTTTCAACCATATTATCATACTTAAAAGTCGGAGGGAAAAAAGTTGTTGTTGTTGAAGCTTGATAGAATCCAAAAAGCTTTCAGAATGCACCATTTTCTAGCCTTTCCTGGGAGCTTGCACCCGGATCCCATCTTGCAAGGCTTCGTGCCTTTGGCGCTCGCCAACGCGCTGTCTCCCTCATTTTTATTTTCATAACTTAGCATGTCTGCAATACTTAGGATCATTACGAGACTTCCTACTTATAGTCAACAGGATGCTGTAGAAGGCTCATGTGTGATCAGACTGTGCAGATGTGTGGCCTGATCTGAGTCTTTGCTGGTTGCACATGGTTTATTGTGTGTTTTATCATGCACTGGTTCAAATCTGGTGTTCAGTTATTGTTTTCACAATTTGGCAGAGACAGTTTGTCTGTTTATTAAAATTAACTCTCAGCTTAGCTAAAACACACTTCATCATAATGAATCTGAACACCAGGTCAGTTGTTTGTTTCTGAAACCTTTTCATATTCCATATGGAAGCAGGTAGTTCAGAAACTTTAATATGTTTACATGTTCATCATAACAGCAAACCATTTCCACCACAAAATGCTCACAGGTAAGTTACCATAGTCAGCCATATACCAACAGAAAAGATGGGTATTTTGTGATAATTGAAGGATAATTTTCATAATTATAAAACTATGCTGTGGGTATTCATTTAACCCTTTTTGTACCAAGTGGAATCTCCCTCCTTATATATAGCAGGAGTTTGTTCAAAATTTAGGGGTCTCAGGTTGTGTTTTCATCAAAATTGATTTGGAAAATGACTGAACTTTTAGCAAACAGTGGAGGCCCTGATCAGACGCCGCATTCTGCGGCGTCTGATCTGGGCCTGCACAGTTTGCCAGGGTACCCGTTTTGGGGTTTCCGGTACTAAATGGGTTAACTGCTTCACCAAGGCTGTTCAAATGAATCCCCACAACATAGGTTTTAATGGAGAATTGACAAAAATGATCCTTGATCAACAATTATCCACCTTATCTGTTTCTATGATTACATTAACATGCTTGTGCAAAAATGTTCTGTCAAGTTCTTTACACAAGAAATGTAGTTATAGCCAGACTTGTATACAATAGTGAAAAATGTTGAAAGAGAAGAAAACTGTTGTAAACCTAAACAGATGTTAACAATTTACACTAATTGCTGTGATTAGCACACAGGCTGTAATAAGCACACCATTTTTTTGGCCCCAGCCCATCGGCTTGGAAAATAGATTGGGCTGCATGATATTCCACGCACATGGGTGCCCCGTAAACTGCTTAGAAGGTCTAAGCCTGCCCAGGCAAAGTGGTGCAAGTCAGACCATCCCTGTGTTACAAGGAGGCTGTGGTGTAATATTGCAGATCCTCGCTGGTTTGGTGGGAAATCAAAACTTGAGAAAATGAGAAGCTTCATGCTGTCCTCCACCCTTCCAATCTGGGGTGGGACAAAGTGATTGCACATAACTGATGATTTACATAAGCATGTTGAGCCCCTGCCAATCAGGCCTAGAAGAAATAGATTGGGCTACATAGGGCTTCCTTGCAGAGCTGAAACCGACCACACACATATGAGTACTGGTAAACCCCATAGAAGGTCAAAGCCTGCGCAGGTAAGTGATGCCAGTCGGACTGTCCTTGCATATAAACCTTATTTGTTTGTTTGGACACTAATGCTTGAGATGTCATTTCATCTCAGTGTTGCGTAAAAGTCCCACAAGATTGGAAGGAATGTCTCCAAAATGACCTAAATAGTGTTTATGGGGATGTTAAACCTTAATTCAAACAAACATAAGCATGTTTATGTAATATTGGTTGATGCACACATATATTCAGGATATGTAAACAGACCATATACATGTACTCCGGATACTCACATAATACTCTGTCTGTTAGTTTCATAGCTCCAGGGATAATTTTGAGGGATAATTTTCCTGAAACATTTTGTGGTGAGTTGTTAGAATCACCTCGACAGTTCTAACAATTATGCACCATGTGATTTTGTTGAGAATTCTAACACAGCGTGCCTACAATATAGGCAATGGAAAGGAACTATGTTTAATTATGCAACAAATCACAGGGCGGAAGGACATGCTGAGTGACGTCATTAAAAGTTTCCAATTTATGACGTCACTTGTAGATTCTTTGACATTAGACAGTGTAGCCTCACTTTTCTGCACCAAAAACATTACAAAAGGACACAGGTTTCTTCTGTTGTGAGAATTTGAAGGTAACAACAACATTATTACCAATTATCAGCGTGTTAGAATCAAAATGGATCAGCTCTAGACTGTGATTTGTTGAGTAATAAATCAGTTTGTCGCTCAGTTGTAAGTAGACAATTCGCACACGCTACGAGCTTGTTATTTGATCTCCTTTACAACTGGCCTCCAAATTGTGATTTATTACTCAACAAATCACAGCTATAGCTGATCTATTAAATAAGAAAAATTGTCTCCAAATTATCCTCATTGATCCACCTCAACTTTGACTGTATAGTTTTTTGTTTCTTGTCTTCATTATTTATATGGGAGACTTCAAGTTCTTAAACATTTTTGAGCTGCCTATTAGGTAGTTTACTTATATACATCTATAACAAATATATATGAGTAATTCTAATACAGCGTGCCTTTATAGGCAATAGAAAATAACTGTGTTTTATTCTACAACAAATCACGGCAAGGAAGAGCGTGACGAGTGATGTCATTAAACACTGCCAATTTATGACATCACTAATCTATTTCCTTGACGTTGAATGGTGTAACGTCATTTTCTCGCATCCCTGTGTTATAAAGAGGCTGTGGTGTAATACTGCAGATCCTCGCTGGTTTGATGGGAAATCAAAATTTGAGAAAATGAGAAGCTTCATGCTGTCCTCCACCCTTCCAAACTGGGATGGGACAAAGTCAGATAAGGATATAAATGCATGTGTTTCAGTTGATAATTTTAGCGGGATTTCCTTAACAATGGCTAAAAGTTGTGAGATTTTATAGGAAACAACAGCATTATTGCTGATTTTCAACCTGTTAGAATCGAAATAGATCAGCTCTGGTTTGTGATTTGTTGAGTAATAAATCACAGTTTGTCGGTCAGTTGTAAGTAGACAAATCACGCGCGTGTTGCGCACGTGATTTGACCTACTTTACTTCGACCTACTTTACAACTGACCTCCAAACTGTGATTTATTACCGTAAAAATTCGGCTATAAGACGGGGATTTTTCCCTCCAAAATGAGCCCAAAAAAAACGACCCCGTCTTATAGCCGAGGTCATGGACTGCAGGCTTTTTTCCGGCAATATCCGGCGAAGACCAGACATACGGAAAAAGCCGATCGGTGATTTATGAATTGATATAAATCGCCGCCCACAAACCAACGCTACGATTTTTCTGCACGCGATCGGAAAATGACGTCATCCGACGCCATTACCCCCACACGTGTTTAATGTCATTGCATGTATCTCTTTCATAGAAAAAATGTTTGGAACCGGTAAAAAATGTTTTCCCGATAGCTAAGCGATTGTGAATAGAGGTGGATAGAAAATCAGTGCTTTGCACAGCTCCAGAATTATCCCCAGAAGCTCCGTGTCAATAACCAACAACAGCGTTCGACTTTTCCCGCCAACGTCTATTTGGCGCCAAAACAACCATTCATGAGATCTTAGAAAAGTCCGATTTAATAATGCAAACATCTACCGTTAGATGCAGCTAATAGTCTGAGGAGCAATTAAATCAGTTTCACACTGATTGTGGATTAAATTTTATGACTGGAGGATAAACGCAAATTAGAGACATAACTTGACCATATTTTCACACCTTATCGACACGCACCACAGGGTGGCAATTATACGACAGGGATTAACAATAGTGTCATACTTGAACCGTAATAAATACACAGATGGTTTGTCTCTGAATTGACAGCGATTTACTTACTGGGTTACTTTTACCGTATTTAAGGACTCCAAAAGACTGGCGATTTTTTTTTTTTTTTTTTGCACTTGTCCCGCCCGAGCGTCATAAGGTTAAAGTGCACCTGCCCGGCGTGATTTCGGTCTTGTCCCGGACGGCCGGGAAATGGATTTGTCAGCCCCTGTCGTCTATTAAATAGAAGTTTGTGTAGCCTAAGCCAGCAAAGCATGTACCGGGCCGACAGCGATACGACGTATCGGCCCGACGTTTGCCGCTATTTTGTGCTAGCTGGGGCGTTGGTTCTGAAACTGAATAGCTAGGTGTTGTGTTCCCCGATAAAAAAAAAACGTACAGTTACTTATAAAAAAGCTGCAACAAATATTTCTAAATTTTGTGGCTGGAAATGAGGGGTAAGTAGAGGGGTTTTCTGACGAAAAAAGGCCGATTTCTCACATCTAAATAGCATCTGGCGGTAGCAGATAGGCTCCGACAGATATGGCAAAAATTTTACCCGTCTTATAAAAGAGTATAAGCAAAATCCCACTTTAGAATAACTGAAAAAGGGGTCCCGTCTTATAGCCGAATCGCCTTATAGCCGAATTTTTACGGTACTCAACAAATCACAGAGCTGATCTCAATACTGTGATTTATTACTCAACAAATCACAGTTAGAGCTGATCTATTTTTAAATAAAAATATGAGTAAAATATAAAGTATAACATTCCCTAACATACTGGGCTGTAAATGTAACCACCTATCCCACATTGTCCATGGTTATTATCTCACTTTCAAGAAGGAAAGTTGTCACTTTTTAGCCGAAGGTTATGCATTATTCTGAGTATATTAACAGCCTATGTATAAGCATGCCTAAGAAATGTGTGGTTGAGTAAATTGACCAGCTCAACATGACCTTATGTGTTGTCTTGGCAGTTATACTTAAATCAAAAATAAAAAAGTAACCACCCATTGACAGTTAAAGGTGAATAATAGGATCATTACGGTATATAAAGTTGAGAAAAGTCCCATTTTCTATAAGAAACCTGTTCTTTGTTTCCAAAGGAAACCTACAAAGCAATATTTAAGCATGACAGGTATGCTAACATAAACAAACTGCCAGTAAATCTAAAATGCTTATTTACAAACACATACAGACACATTTTGCAAATGTTCATGATTGTTTTGCAATTACTATCAGCTGTTTGCTGGTACTTGAAAAATACTTTAATCTATCTTTTTGTAGACGATCAGGGATCACACCCTTTCTTAAGAAAGGGGAGGAGAGAAAAAGGCTGGTATATGAGATTTATTGGCTTAATATGTAGCTTCAAGGTAGATGGACCTAATCCAAGGAAATGCATGCATGCAATAAATAATTCATGTATTAATGTTGTTGTAGTTTGTAATAACTTCTTTTATGTGTTGCTAAATTAAATACTTAGCTAAGGCTTTCGATAAAGTCCCCCACAGAAGACTTCTGTATAAACTGGAGTACTATGGTATCCGAAATGATACCCTCCAGTGGATTTCTGCTTGGCTATCCGGACGAACACAAAGAGTCGTACTTGACGGTGTTTGCTCTGACCCCGCCCCGGTGCTGTCTGGTGTCCCACAAGGTTCCGTGCTGGGACCGATATTGTTTTTGATTTTTATTAATGACCTGCCAGACAACATCAACTCTACAATCCGCCTTTTCGCTGACGATTGTGTACTGTATAGAAATATAAGAGTGTCTGATGACCTACAGATACTTCAAGGTGACTTGGAAAAGTTGGCTACCTGGGAAGAGGCATGGCTCATGAAATTTAATGTCGCCAAATGTCACTCTATGAGAGTGACAAGGCACCCCCCACATAAACAGATGGTCCATGGTTATACATTACATAACCAGGTTTTAGAGAACGTTTCTTCTGCTAAATACTTAGGAGTTCAAATCACTGATGACCTCGAGTGGGGTCAACACATTAATGAGATAACTAGTAAGGCTACTAAGACACTCGGTTTCCTTCGTAGAAATTTGGCCTTCGCACCGAGGGAAACCAAGGATGCTGCATACAAAACCTTAGTCCGCCCCAAGCTTGAATATGCAGCTCCAGTTTGGATGCCCTATCATCAAAAGGAGACTGATAGAATAGAAAAAGTTCAGAGGACTGCTGCTCGCTGGACCTGCAGACGTTGGCGCAACCAAAGTCACGTTGGAGAGATGCTTGAAGAACTCCAGTGGCCGACTCTGCAGGAAAGGCGAGAGCAGGCTTCGCTGACTCTATTCTATAAAATCCACAATAATTTAGCCATTATAGATAAGAGAAGGTACCTATCTGAAGCTGGTGGAGGATGTAGGAGAACCAGGTCCCATCCCTTTCAGTATCACCGTCCTAATGCTTATACGGATGGTTTTAAGAGTTCTTTTTTTCCCCAGGACAATTGCAACTTGGAATGGCCTTAGAATCGAAGCTGTCTCTTCTGAGACAGTTGATGGGTTTAAGGCCAAAATATAATATCCTAGGGTTGGGCAGGGGATAGGCATGGATTCCTTCCCCTGATGGCTTCTTGTAAATAGTTTTAATCTGCTGGTGGCTGTGTCACAAAGCTCTTTTTGGGGGTGGGGATTGAAAACATTTGTGCCACACCCCAAACCTGTTATCATGGTCAGAATTGACCGAAAACAGTATCGGGAGAAAGAAAAAAAAGAAAGAAATACAGCAAATGTAGGGTGTTCAGTATTTAACTAATTGCTCATAGGCATTTCATAAGTGCTCGTTACACATACTACAAACATGCATAATGATACGTATTTGTAATAAAGAGAAACCACTGTTATAAAAAGCATTTGCCTTCACATACCATAGGGGCCACTCTTAAAGGTGCATTATTGAGCTACCGGGCCTCAAATTTTTTTTCTGGTTATTATCTTCAATGCATACCCCTTTGTCATGTGTACACTTTTGGAGCCAAATACAGCTTCAGAACTTTGTGAAAATGGTTGTTTTTATTCGTGTTTACCCTTCGATCTGAACATGTGTTCGGAATTTCTGTTCTAAAAATAAATCTGTCACTTTACACATTCATGGCGACAGTATCGTCTCTGAGTGTCGTTACTTATGGCATGGTATTCAGCGTCATATTTTTTTCCGATTCAGGCATGGCCTAAGCAAACAAGGCCAAAAATGAACGTCGCATAACGTCATATATGGAGATTCTATTTTTGTCATGAACTAAAAACAGATCTAACTAATGTTCGAAACCTAGTTAGGGAATCCCTCTCAAACTCATTTACCTGTCATCATAATTGTTCGCATTTTTGCATAAAATGCATTCATTTGTATTGTTTTTAAGAAAAATACCGGCTATATGTATTTTATTTTTGGAAGCATTTTTTCCGGATAGCTCAATAATGCACCTTTAAAGGAAAGAATTTGCTCTACATGGGAGCAAATTCTTTCTTTTAAGAGTACCCCCCTGCCTTAAAGAGGATCTAATTTTACCCATAAGAGTAGCTCCCAAATAGAAAAAAAGATTTTTCCCAGGACTTTACTTTTTGTACTTAACCCTTGTCCTGCTAATCCCGGATATGCCTTATCTTTGAAACAATATAGATCCAGATCAGATGGCTTCGTCATGGCTTCTGACGAAGCCATCTGATCAGGATCTACATTGTTTGCCATTCAGATTGTGAATTTGTTGCAATAATTTGCATCAAGTAATCTGATTGGTTGATAATCGGTAGTGGGTGTGCCATATATAAATATTCAGCAGGAAAAGGGTTAAAACTGTTTTACTGTACTTCTTGGAATGTCACTGTTGCTGGCATGATTTATACCTTATACTAATGCAGCCTTTCAGTACTTTGATAATAATTTAGAGCTTGCAGAAATATGCAAACCTGCTTTATAATTGAAAGTTAGTACATGTATAGTCTTAACAATCTGGCAGAAATAAACATTTTTGCCATCTGACATGCAGTGCATATAATAGGCAACAAAGACAATGTCAATGCAGGGCAACGAAAATAAAAGACCTTCAAGTTCCAGAAAATATGTTTTGATATTGAATTTGAAAGACAAAACACCAGGGCTGTCAGGGCTTTGATCTCAAAATAAGAAGATATAGATACTATTTAAAGGGAATGGGAACACCTTGCAGATTTTTCCGCCATTTTTCAATGGGAGATAACTTACCGGACTTCCTGTTCGCTTTTCTTATAGGCCCTGTCCCATGGAAAAGGGTTCTACTTTAAAGGAAAGAATTCACTCCTCAGGATCAAATTCTTTCCTTTCTAGAGGATAGAGTCTACCCCTATTGACATGGGAAACAAAAATATTTTTGCAGGAGTACCTCCCCTGAAAGAGTTCCCATTTACCTTAACAGATCAGAATTTCTTAGTATAAAAACACTGGTAGTGCTAAAAATCAGGAAATTAATTGTCATTCTTTTATGAAACTGTTGCCAAAACAGTATGTAAACAGATATTTTGCATAAGGTAAATTGTAGATGCAGCTTGCGTTCGTTCGTTCGTTCAAGTTAAGGCATTTTACGTCTGCCAAGGTCGAGCGGACTGAACTCCATAGCTCCACAGCGAGACGTAAGTTTTGTGCTTCTGGGCTGCGAATCGCGGCAGTTTGTCCAACAAGAGTCAATCGCGTTGGTCTGCCTGTGCCCTGCCAAGGAAAAATGAAGCACTGCCAGTTTTAAAAATTTTGAAGGCCGGTCTAAATCGAGCCCAAAATGTAGAGTAATCAGTGCCAATTCGTCTGCAAATCGCGATTTCTCTACTGTGCTCGAGAGCGGAAAGTAGGTCAACAGTGCTCTCTCTTGGGGCCGCGCGATTTTGGCCATCGGACTTAGGCTGCCAATGAGGCATGCCTATGCAGGTTTCCATTCAAGAAAACGCACGGCTAACGGTCCAGGAAGTAGACTGGTCGCAAGTCTTATTCCCAACCAGCAGGCAGGATGAGCGCTTAACGATCCAGGCGTTGGTACAAGCCCTCAGATGCAGCTTGCGTTCAGCAGAATGTAAGAATATTGGAAGATAAAATTTGTCATAAATTACCTTTATCCTGCTGAAAACTCCAACCCAGACCTGTGCCAACAGTTTAGGTCCAGAGCCATCTGATCAGGATCTTCACTGCCATGCAGTTTGTGAACAGAACAAGTACATTATTTCAAGTAATTGAATTGGTTGATGGCCAGAGATGGGAGTGGCTTAGGGCTGTAACGATACAGTCACCCCATGATACGATACGTATCGGGATACTTGCCTCACGATACGATACATATCACAATACTACTTTCTTGCTTAAACCACGGCTCGAAAATTTTCTAACTGGCTCAACACCATCTCAGAGTTCAATCTTGTGTACCAATGTATCTCAGTAACAATTAATATCTTTGTAATTTGTTATGAAAATAGTCTTGAAATATGTTAAAGCTGTCATTTTCTTTGTAAATTGTACTTTTTGGCGAATCCTCAGGTATCGCGATATTAGCCTCACTACACGATACGCGTATCGTCAGCAAAAGTATCACGATACGATACAAGTTAAATGAATCGTTTCACCCCTAGAGTGGCTCAATTAATTTATTCAGCAGGACAAGGGGTTATATTGAGAAAATTGTTTCCTTTGTTGCCTGGTAGGAGTGACAGATCTCAGTGTAAAATGTGTGTCTATATTGCTGACCTTTACAAATGTTCTAGTCAACAGAAGAATATGTCACTGAGCTTGTAAATTGTTTTCCTTATGTCAGTAACATTGATTGGCATTAGTATGTTAATGTTTCACATCATGATTTATTTGGCAAACTTTATAATACTGTCCGCCCATAATGTTATAGAAAGTGTTATGTCTTATTTTTCTTGGAAAGAACATTGATGTAAATTATTATATTGCAAACTGCATAAACTGCAGTAAAGCCTTATCTTGCTGAATATTCAATTTAACCACACCCATTTCTGTCTTTGAACCAATCAGATTACTTGATGTAATTTAATCGTACAAATTCATAAAGTGAATGTCAAACTGAATGTCAAACAGTGTAGATCCTGATCAGATGGCTTCTTCAGAAGCGATCTGATCTGGATCTATACTGTTTGCAATGATAGGGGTTGTCATAAACAGCAGGATAAGAGTTAACACCACCTAAAACTAAGTGGGCCTTCTTACTGCTTGCTTTAGACAACAAATAGTAGCACATAGTTTTATTTTAGTATTCACTTTTGAACAAAGTACAACAGATTAAAAAGTAAGAAATGTTTAATTGGTCAACAACCACTCACTCACAACCACTGTGTTTGTTCTAAATTTCATGCATGTATATATTCATATAAAAATATAGATAGTTATGTACCGGCCCCGATAGCTCAGTTGGTAGAGTGTCCTCTCCGGGGAACGGGAGGTCTCGGGTTCGATCCCGGGCCGGGACATACCAAAGTCGTTAAAAATGGTACTAGCTGCTCCTCGCTTGGCACTCGGATTTACGGGGTAGGGCTAGGACTGGTCGATCCAGTGTCAGGATAATGTGACTGGGTGTGGTATCATGTTATGTGTCTGGGACATGATACTTCAGTGAGGCAGCACTATAAACGTGAGCATTGAGCTCCCTGTCGCAACCAGACACCGTCGTGATATGACTGAAAAATTGTTGAAAGCGACGCTAAACCCGAATTCACACACACACACACAGATAGTTATGTACCTGTATGTGTATCAGCTTCAAAAATGATATTCCACGGCTAAATATTAAGATATAGTGCATACTTTTATCTCTAAAATTGGTACTGTTCTGAAAAGTTATATTTTTCTTATTTACATGCCAAACACCTCATTGAGGCGGCTCTAACAAGTACCCCAAACCTATGTCTTGGAGTAGAAATAGGAAAAAAATTTATACCCCCTTAAACCCCACTTTTCTCTATTTAAAATGTGGTTTACAGGGGTTTTCATTTCACAGACTTGTTAACATGATGGAAAAGACATAAAAACAGTTTCTAAAAGCTCTTCATGTGGTGAAAATATTTGAACAGAATCAAATAAATAGATGCAATACTGTTATATCCCACTGTCCCATTCAAACAGTTAAACAAGTTTTTTTGGCCAATCAGTATATTTATACAGTAAAATTCCACTATTAAGACCACCTAAATTTAAGGCTAAATCTGCTTTTAAAAGCTTAATGAAATGGTTTCAGTGATTCTTCCTTTGTATTTTCTACACCCAGTGTCTCCTAATAAGGGACCACCTTTGGAACTGTTCAAAAGTGGTCTTAAAGACCACTTTTGAAGTCCCAAAGGTCGTCTGAATATAGGAATTTTACTTTATAATGCAATGTTCAGAAAATGTTGTCAGTATTATAGTAGAATTACACATGTGACAAACAGCTTTTTGCTCATCCCTCATATATTCCTTCTGCTCAAAGAATAAGCTCATGCACAAAATGTTTGTTGCAGTTTGTATAATAATGCTAAATATTCTGTGTTTTTAGGCCTGTAGGTCGAAAGTCTTTAGAAAAACTCCAGCGTTCATCAGGCGGGGGTAAGACTCTGATGTCAGTGAAAGTTGGTCAGTCCATGACCTTTGACCCTGACATACCAGAGAATACTTCATCCAAACTGGCTAACAAGTTTATTCCGATGCAGTTGAGGACACAGCCATCCAACCTGGGTATTGGTCAGTTACAAAGGGTCAATACAACACTCCTTGGAGATTTATCAGGTATATTTACATTCTAGTGCATTTCATAACGAAAACATGCCTATATAAGTTTTACCCCTTTATTGCTTTAAACCCCACTTTGATATAGTAAACTGGGGTTTGCAGGGGTGTACATTATTTTTCTTATTTCTGCTCAAAAGCATAGATTGTGGGTACTCCTTATGACCCACAATCTTGAAAGCAGAAATAAGAAAGATGTTACACTTTTTACCCAATATGTATCACTTCTGACACCATGTTGGATGCCATTATTTCACATGGACATGCTTTCCTAATGTACAGAAAAAGAAGTTAAATATGGGATGTACTGTTTGCACTATCTCACGATCATTAGGTGACGTAAGAATAAACCATGGTTCTCTCCAATATATTGAAAGATGGTGAAGCCAAGATGTCAACAAATCTGTGCCCTTGTTATTAGAAAAATTGTGTGGAGTAATGGCCTTTTGATAAAGTAAAGATTGCAAATAGCCATTTTTGTTACTATGTTCTCATGTCCACTTTGCAAGTTTGAAACCATATCAGATATTTGATGAAACTTTGCACAATTGTAAAGTACCATGTGAAAAAGTACAGAACACATGAACTGTAATTCTGGCATGCCACCTTTTTCACTTCTCGCTTTTTGAACATTTCACATTGCTACTTCTACCATGAACTTGTGTCTGCTTTATTAAGTTGAAAATCGATTGAGATATTTTCATGCAATTTAGTACAAAAACCATATTAGATGACAAGCAGAAAACAAGAACCATAACTCTGACCAGCCTACTGTTGACCCTTTGAACATAGTATATATTGAAAATAATCAATTTTTACCATGTCGACTCTTTTAAGTTGGAAATGGTTCCAGATATTTTGTGGAAACTTCACACATATGTTAAGCACCGTGAGGTGAGGGGCAGAACACAAGAATTGTGATTATGGTTACTGTTTGCCAGGATACCCGTTTTGGGGTTTCTGGTACTAAATGGGTTAAGGATAGTTTTCCTTATTTCTTGTTAACATAGTGTGCGTGTGTGTTTGAGTTTTACGTCCCACCATCAGCTAAGGTCATATGGAGACCAGACTTCGGTTTAGAGATTCTTTTACGTCCCACCAACAGCTGAGGTCATATGGAGACCAGACCTCGGTTTAAAGACTCATCTGAAAGACTGGAGAAGCCTAGGATCAAACCCAGGACCCCTTGTTTATAAGGCGAGTAGCATAACCACTGCACTACAGAGGCTTCTAGAACTATAGTAGTATGTTTTGTGTATTCATTGAGGTGATTCTGTCAGATACCTACAACTTTAGGTTTAACCCATTTAGTACCAGAAACCCCAAAACGGGTACCCTGGCAGAATGCGGCGTCTGATCAGGGCCTCCACTGTTTGCTAAAAGTTCAACCATTTCTCAAATAAATTTTGAAGAAAACACAACCTGGCACCCCTAAATTTTGAAGTTGACTCCTGCTATATATAAAGAGGAAGATTCCATTTGGTACAAAAAGGGTTAATTGAGAAATAAGAAAATTATCAATTAATTATTCTTAGTATTCCTGCTTCTCTTGTATGATGAGAAATGAGCTTGTATTATATTAACCCATTTAGTACCAGAAACCCAAAAACGGGTACCCTGGCAAACAATGCAGGCCCAGATCAGATGCCGCAGAACGCGGGGTCTGATCAGGGCCTCCACTGTTTGCTGAAAGTTTAGCCATTTTCCAAAAGAGTTTTGATGAAAACACAACCTGACACCCCTAAATTTTGAAATGAACTCCAGTTATATATAAGGAGGAAGATTCCATTTGGTACAAAAAGGGTTAATGGTACATACTTTATTACAGGTGATAGTGTTCAGTTCCAGCGTATTCAGGCGATGACTCGCAGTCAGACCCAGATTGACATGAAACAACATCACTCATCTCCTACAGGCCATAACAGTCTAAATGAAGATATTCATAGTGTGAAACAAGAACTGGGCCTGTCAGCCAGCCCCAGGAAAACAGACAGGTAACTGACACAGTCTAGAATATGCTAGTGGTTCGACTTAGCTCAGATTTTGTGATCGATCATCAGTTCATGCAAGTGATTGAAGATCGATGAAATATTGACCGATGAAACTGCCTGAAATAGTTATAGTACTGTTCTTTATTAAATGGACTCGATATAGTAGAGTGGAGCCTGCTTGGAAAATGTAGAGTTTAAAGAAAAATAACCATAAATGGCCTCAATGAGGCAGTTCTGATGATTTCTAAAATCTGTGTTTGAGCACAAATAAGGA
Source organism: Lucinisca nassula (assembly GCA_963580285.1). Classification (NCBI taxonomy): domain Eukaryota; kingdom Metazoa; phylum Mollusca; class Bivalvia; order Lucinida; family Lucinidae; genus Lucinisca; species Lucinisca nassula. Next base: position 56,021,450 of record OY757010.1, read on the forward strand.
CAATAATGATAAAAGCCCCGTTAATCCTAAGTTTCTTTATATAATGTGGGATTGACATGGGGTGTTGATTACACAGACCTGTTAACCTGATGTGTTAGTTTATATAAAAAAACAGTGTACATGTAAACTTAAAAAAATCATACCTCATGAGCTACAAGTTGTAATAAGAACATCACAGAATCATTCTTCACACAAAATACCGTAATGGTCGGTAAGTATTGGGACAGACAGGCCTAGGCAAACAGTGCAGACCCAGATCAGACTGCTCATGAAGGAGCAGTCGGATCAGGGTTTACACTGTTTGACATTCTGTCTGCACCTTTTGGACTCCTTGCTGGATCATGAAACAAGCTTGTTAAAATTTTAGGAGAATTACAGCAAGTCCTCAAGATGTCCCAATGTTTAGGTTTTTTACGGTAAGATTCAATTACAGCACATATAAACGTAATGACATATTTTATATTTGCAGCCAGACAAGGAAAGCTCGCAGTGGTTCGGCCAAGAAACTGAGCCGTGGAACTCTTGGTTCCTCCCAGAAGGAGCCAGACTCGGTGTTGTTGCAGCAATCATGGGGAATTAACCCACCTCAGGAAACTGTACTACAAAATGTCAGATAGGGACTCTTCAATTTGTCATAGTACTCATCATATGAGCCAGGGCGTGACAAAACCAACAAGATGACCTGGCACCGAGGTTACACAACTTTTTTTTCATGCTCTACTGAACGGAGCATGAAATGTGTAATGCTCATAAGTACGGTCAAATTCCAATATTAAGACCACCTTTGGGACTGTTCAAAAGTGGTGTTTAAGACCACTTTTGAACAGTTCCAAAGGTGGTCCCTGACCAGAGGACATTGTTTGCAGGAAATTCGAAGAAAGAATGACTGCATCCTTCTAAATAAGCTTTTTAAAGCAGAATTAGTCTTAATTTTAGTTGGTCTTAATAGCAGAATTTTACTGTATTATAATACAAACAAATCAGACCCCTTTCCTGCTCAAATCAACAATGGGCATTGTTTGTCCTGCTCATAAATTTTAAAATGCCAACAATTGTTGGCATTTTAAAATACATGTATATGAGCAGGACAAATTTCATACTCAAGTGAGTTAAGCATGAAAAGAGTTTCATAACCTCCGGCCCTGTGTGACCACCAAAGACTCGGATCAGCCTGCTCATATGTATAGTTTGATCAGAGTCTTCACTTTTTACAATAACCTTCTCTAGTGTCTCCTAATAACATTAACCCTTATCTTGCTGCATTTTAAGACAACCCCTATCTTTGAAAACAGTATAGATCCAGATCAGATGGCTTCTGAAGAAGCCATCTGATCAGGATCTACACTGTTTGGCATTCAGTTTATGAATTTGGGGCAACAAATTACATCAAGTAATTTGATTGGTTGATAGACAGAAATGGGTGTGGCTTAAATGAATATTCAGCAAGATAAGGGTTAAAGCATTGACAGCACTGGTGGGTCCAGTGTCTCTGAGAGTAGGTTTGAAAAATGATCCTGAACAGGTACCAATTATAGACCTTTTCTTTGAACCCTTAGATTCCTGTATTTTGAGGGAACAGTATAGACCTTTTCTTTGAACCCTTAGAATCCTGTATTTTGAGGGAACAGTATAGACCTTTTCTTTGAACCCTTAGATTCCTGTATTTTGAGGGAACAGTATAGACCTTTTCTTTGAACCCTTAGAATCCTGTATTTTGAGGGAACAGTATAGACCTTTTCTTTGAACCCTTAGAATCCTGTATTTTGAGGGAACAGTATAGACCTTTTCTTTGAACCCTTAGATTCCTGTATTTTGAGGGAACAGTATAGACCTTTTCTTTGAACCCTTAAATTCCTGTATTTTGAGGGAACAGTATAGACCTTTTATTTGAACCCTTAGATTCCTGTATTTTGAGGGAACAGTATAGACCTTTTCTTTGAACCCTTAGATTCCTGTATTTTGAGGTAACAGTATAGACCTTATCTAATGCCACACTTTGTGGTGTCTCATTTCGGTCTAAATCATTTACCAGTGTCCCAGCATATTGGCCCAGTCCTTGACAGATAATCCTCTTTATACTGCACTAAGATGTCACAGAAACGTTTAACCCTTGTCATGCTGAGCCCGGATATGCCTTATTTTCCAAACAATGAAGATCCAGATCAGATGGCTTCTGACGAAGCCATCTGATCAGGATCTACATTGTTTGCCATTCAGATTCTGAATTTGCTGCAATGATTTGCATCAAATAATCTGATTGGTTGATAATCGGTAGTGGGTGTGGCATATATGATTATTCAGCAGGACAAGGGTTAAAAATGGTATGCTATGAGACAAGAATGGTATGGCTATAAATAGTGTTGCCCTAGATTTTGAACATGGTCAGCGATAGTCACAAGGACAATAGCAGGCAGAAAGCTTCTGGTGTATAGTAATATGGATAAGCAAAGACACTTTTGAGACAGGTGGGATATGCAGGTTGTTCTGAGTCTTCACTGGTTATACACAGGTAGGTTTTGTCATGCTCTGGCACTTATTTCTTTGTGGGTTGGGCAGTAGGGAAGGGGGCATAGCAAAATCTACAGAAAGGCCTGAGCGGCCTGCAAAGATCCAGCCAGCTGACTCTTAACTTCTTGCTCTTTTAACCCTTGGCAGGACATGCTTTGCCTTTGCAAATGGTATAAATCCCGATTAGATGGCTTCAGAAGAAGCCATCTAATCGGGCTCTTCACTGTCTTTCACTTGCTGAATTTTTAGGAATCAATTAATTGGCTGGTAGTTACAAACGGGTGTGGCAAAAAACTGATTTATTCAGCAGGACTGGGGTTTAATAGTAAGATGCCTTGGAAGAGTCATTTTGCCTTGTCCCAGCTCAATTATGAAGTATTTCTAGTATGGCTGTGGCCACAAGAAAACCTGTCTTGGGAACCAGTGAAGATAAAACCAAGCCTTTTAGGAAAGGAGGCATCACTGCTTCCCATCTGGCGATCTTGGGTGCCAAGAAGCCTTGTGTGGAGAGCAAAGGTCCTGATCAGACTGTGCTCTTACTTTGCTGGCCACACATCATAAAACAGGTTTTCTTAAGATGAGGGTCAAATGTTGTATTCAGAGAATAACGTCAATCTATGGTCCTTGCTAGTTACCAGGGCCAGTTGTTCAAAACTAACGACGTCGTTAATTAACATATCCTTAAAACTTTGATCATTAAATATGGCAAATATGCTGAAATTTTTGCTGAAAAAATGTAAGCAGCTTTTGCAGACGCAAAAGCTGCTCACATTTTTTCAGCAAAAATACCAAAAATTTGTATATTGAACTTGCTAGAACAGTTAACAATATGACCACTAACAAGCTCGTTACGCTAACGATGCTTTGAACAACTGGGCCCAGTTGTGTTGTTTAATGAAATACTCGAGAAAAGGTTCCCAAAATCAGCAGCAAATGTTTTTGTGGCTGTTAACCCTTCAGCTGCTAATATGCCAAATCACTACATGCAAACAGCATTTTTTTCTTCTTTTTCAAAGGAAATAAGACTTGACATTACATGTGAATCGTCTGTCTGCCAGACGATTCACATGTAATGTCAAGTCTTATTTTATTGAGCCTTATTTTCCATAAAAAATAATTCAAAACAGTACAGTAGAACTTTGATGGCTCGAACACCGATGGCTCGTTTACCATGGATGTGTCGAACCCATTCTTGAGCCCCTAGCGAAATCCTCTATATAAGAAATAGTGGGGGATAATTAAGGAGATTTTAGTCTTCTATCTTGCAAATGGATGCTGTGTGTACTCATTAGAATCGCCTCGATGAGGCGATTCTAATGAGTACACACAACATACATTTTCAGATTCTAATGAGTACACACAACATACATTTTCATTATAGAACACCGAAAAGATGACTAAAAGTATCTCGTTATGCCTCCTGACAGTAACCCTCAGTGGCTCGAACTACCTCTGTCTCGAACAGATTTTCGAGGTCCCAAAGGTGTTCGAGCCATTGAAGTTCGACTGTAGATTGTCATCTGATCAAGGATTTTATGTAGCAGTTGAAGGTGAAAATAATTGGCATACAAAAAGTACAAGTCTATACACAAACTTCAGGGTGATAACTGATATGATTTAGGTGGCCAAAAACTTAGGCTAATTTAAGGGGAATGGATACAACTGCCATAACTTCTGCCAGCCATGTTTTACAATGGAGATCAATTTTGGGACCTCTTGTTCACTTTCAGAAAAAAGATTTTACTTTTAAAGATAAAAGTTTGCTCCTCAGGGGCAAAGTCTACAGGAAAGCAAAAATTCTTTCCTGATACAGTAAAACTTCGATGGCTCGAACTCCGATGGGTCGTTTACCATGGATGAGTCGAACCCGTTGTTGAGTCCGCAGGGAGTTCCTCAGAATACGATATAGGGGTAATTTAGGAAGATTTTCTTCGTTTATCTTGCAAATGTATGCTGTGTGCACTCATTAGAATCGCCTCGATGAGGCGATTCTACTGAGTACACACAACGTACATTTATAATACAGAACACCGAAAAGATATCCACAATTATCTCCATTTTGCCTCCTGGTATGGCACTAATAGTATCCCTCTGTGGCTCGAACTACCGATGTCTCGAACACATTTTTATGGTCCCAAAGTGGTTCGAGCCATCGAAGTTCGACTGTAGTTGTCTGTATTGGAAATCAAAGTACTGACAATACAGGTTGGTTGATTGTCTTCGAGTGTAAGGCTGGAAATGGTCTCGAATGGAAACTTAGACTGGTTTGTTTAACCTTTAAAGTCCAGGGCCCAGTTGTTCAAAGCATTGTTACCTTAAGGAGCTTGTTAGTGGTCATATTGTTTACTGTTCTAGCAAGCTTAATATTTAAATTTTTTGTATTTTTGCTGGAAAAATGTGAGCAGCTTTTGTAATCACATTTTTTCAGCAAAAATTTCAGCATATTTGCCATATTTAATGATAAAGTTTTAACGATACGTGAACTAACGACGTCGTTAGTTTTGAACAACTGGCCCCTGTGTTTTAAGCAAACAGTGCAGACCCTGATCAGATGCCACGATCTGGGTCTACACTGTTTGTCAATGTACCAGTACACAAGCCCAGGCCAGATTTTACAGACAACGAACCCTTTTCATACAACACTCTGACATAACTGGGACAAGAATAGCAGGGCTATAAGCAATCATTAATTAAATTTCATACATATGCTATTTGCATGGTCAATACTGTTCCCTTAATTTCTTAGGAATGTTATTTTTGCATGGTCAGTTGTAGTCATAAGGACATTTGCAGCATAACTCAGATTGGGTCATTTGATAACAGCCTAAACAACAACAATAACAAAAAAGACAAACAAAAAAAACATGGAAAGCATGCAAGTTGTTTTCATACTCCTTAAATGAGATGCCTCATAGCAGCAGAAATGCTTTACAAGTAATGCAGGTACATAAATTGCTCAAGTGAATTTAAATCAGTGAAACCTATTATTGATTGTTATATACTTTGTATTTGTTAGTATTACGATATTTCTATTAAGTTAAGTACATTTTATTAGGGCTGAAACAAAAATATGTTCATTGCCCTCATACTGAGGTGGTCATAACAGAAACATATCAAGAGAGGAGCATTCAAACTATGAAATATAATAAAATACAATAGTATAGGTAAACATGACTATTCAATAGTATCCATAGTGTCCTAAATTGCACTCGCCATTCACATGTTCTGCTCGTTCATTTCATCAACAGTGTGTCACATGACAACCCAGCTGATACTCAGCCAGCTAAAATCAAGTGCTGCACATGATCACTCCAGATTTAAGCAGATGCTGATGTGTTTATTCACTTAGGATGTATGTGGATGTCGATTACTGCACAAACATGTCTTCAAAGATAGATTTTATCCATTTGAGACAAATTTAATTGGAATGGGTACACCTTCAGGGGAGGCAACTCCTGCAAAAGTGTTTTTGTCTTCCATGTCAATAGGGGTTATTCTTAAAGGAAAGAATTAGCTCATGAGAAGCAAATTCTTTCCTTTAAGAGTAGACCCATTTTTCGGTGGGACTGAGCCTATAAAAAAGTGAACAGGAAGTCCCGAAAGTTGTCTCCCTTTAAAAATGGCAGAAAAATGAGCTAGGTGTTCCCATTCCCCGCAAGTAGAAAAGCAGTGTAAAGAACGGTAAGAACTACATTTGCCATGTTTCAGGACAACTTACAGGTTCATTTGGTTGGTTGGTTTTGCAGATTCATGACCCAGTCAACGCTATTAAGGTCATATTGTGGTGGTCAGTTCATCTTACCACACACACTTGTCCCTGGCTGGCTTATACCCAAGCAGATAGCCAGTGAAGTGCACATTCTTTTGCTAGAAACTAACAACTGCCCTTCTTTGAATCATTGCAAGGGAGAGAACAGCTGTAGAAAACATTTCATGATCAACAGATAGAAAATAGTCCATGATCTATCTTAAAATTCACTAAAGATATAATCTATAAATGTTGCCACCTGTATCACGAAAACATGCCTATAAAAAATCGACCCCCTTGAACCCCACTTTTATATAGTAAAACTGCCCTAAAATATAGATTGTGGGTACTCGTTAGAGCCGCCTCATTGAGGCGGCTCCAACAAGTACCCACAATCTATATTTTGAGGTATCCAGAATTTTCATCTTAAATTTTTTTGTTTTTGGTGGTAAAGTTTGCAAGTGTGTTGTCGTAATGAAACACAAACTCTTTATTCCACTATTGTTGTGGTCCAAAACAGAACCATTTTAATAACAGCTGTGATATAGCCAAACAAAAATTTATAGATTGTATAGAAAAATGACCATTTTTCAGTGTAATCTATACATTTTTGGGATCCATCCATCTATACCTTTTTGGAAACCATCTTTAAACTGTATTTTATCCAACCAAAATTTTATTATACTGAACAGTGTTATAAAGAGGTTATGTTGCAGTAAATATAGGACGTTATGTAGTTTTAGATCATTTACATAAAAAGGTTATTTAGCTTAGGTCACAGTTTGGGGTGCCATATATTCTTACACAAAAATGCACTGTCAAACCTAAAAAGGTTTGATATTAGCTGTTCAGTCTAAACCCTTAAGATGCCAATCACAACATTAATTGTCTGCTTTGTTGTCTGCTGGTTTCTTAAAAAGTCATTGTCGCAAACAGTGTGGACCCAGATCAGGGTCCACACCATTTTTCTTGCACACCAGACAAGGAAATCCGCGATTTAGAAATTTATGTTCTGACCCTGGTGTTCCGACCCCAAATCGAATATAATCGCGTGTTTGATAAATGCACTGGTTGATTACGACCTTGAGTGCACCGTCGTTAAGGTTGACGTCATGCACGATCTGTGACGTCACTTTACATTCCAGCAGTGTCAACACAATATGGCGGACATTGGTAACCGAAGTGATTGCAGCATTGAAATTCCGTGCTCAGAAATGGAAGGTATGCAAGAAAAAGAATCCAATATGGATGTGAGGGGTGGATAGAAAAATCCATCCCTCGGGATCACTGTCCGGCATCACTCGGCAAGCCTCGTGATGCCAGACAGTGACCCTTGGGATGGATTTTTCCATCCACCCCTCACACCCATATAAGATTCTTATAATCTTTATTCAAGAATAAGTTTAAAAGGTTTGCAAAAATATTCAGCAGACAACATAGACAACATTTTCTGGTGCAGTTTTTCTTGGCATGTTAAGGGTTAACCCTTAAAGCATCAAGTTCAATTGCTGAGCAGATGACAATTGTTTTGAAGAAGTTCAGCTTGACATGTCTTTCTTTCTTTCTACTTATACTCAGGCCCCATATTTTTCAGGCATATGCAGGATTTCAGGCTTTTAGGGCTTGATTGTTTCTTGATTTCAGGCTTTTTAGATTTTGATTTTTCCACCTATATTCTGTGTGAAATGACTATTGAACACTTATCCTCTGAATAAAATTATTTTGCTACACCCATTTATGCCTATTCACCAATCAAATTTTTTGATATAATGTATTCAAGTCACAAACTGTATTGCAAACAGTGTAGATCCTGATCAGATGGCTTCTTCAGAAGCCAGCTGATCTGGATCTACACTGTTTGCAAAGGAAATGGTTGTCATGTACAGCAGGATAAGGGTTAAGGCTGCAAAATCAGGTCTTTCCGGTTTTGAAAAGCTTGGTCAGTATGAGGCCTGTTATACTGCGATTGACCACATCTGACCATTACTCGCAGGTGTACATTACATACACACCAGCTTGTGTGAATCAGCTGCCTATCAAGCCTTATTTGTCAAAGAAAAAATATTTGAAAAATGGAAAAAAGCTGTCTTCTATATTTGAGATTGGTGTCTTAACCCTTGTCCTGCTAATCCCGGATATGCCTTATCTTTGAAACAATGTAGATCCAGATCAGATGGCGTCTGACGAAGCCATCTGATCAGGATCTACATTGTTTGCCATTCAGATTGTGAATTTGTTGCAATAATTTGCATCAAGTAATCTGATTGGTTGATAATCGGTAGTGGATGTGGCATATATGAATATTCAGCAGGACAAGGGTTAAGGGTTAAAATTAAAAAGTGATATTTTGTAGTATCCTATCAGCAAATTACTGGTTGCATAGTGTTTAATACCATATGAGCTAGCACACGACAAAACCAGGCCTAGCAAAACCTATAAAACCTATAATAACCTATAATTTTGTGCCAAACCTATAAAACCTTTATTTTGTTCATAAAACCTATAAAAAGCCTGTATTTTCATGAAAAAACCTATATTTTTCACTTTTTGAACCTTCTTGCGACTCAACCCTAACTTTTCTTCAAAATGCACTACTATTATTTACTTTTTAGTCCCATAAAAAGTGATGAAAACTGTTAAGAAATTGTAATTTTTTTCCTTGCTCGCTTCGCTCGCTTGGACTTTGTAAAATTCAGATCAACTTTATCTGAGTAATTGTGGCACAAAAATTCATCAAATATTTTTTCTTCAGTTTTAAATCTTTATGTAAGTTTGGAAGACTCTTTTTTTAACCTGTATTTTTATTGAAAAACCTGTAAATAACCTATATTTTGAGTAAGAAGAACCTATATAAAAACCTATATTTTAAAAGTGGGCTACTAGGAGGCCTGCAAAACCTACAAGAAGACCTGTCCCACCAGCAAAGACTCAGATCCACCTCCATATTCTCACAGTATGGCAAGAGTTTAAGCTTATCACCCTTTGGGTAGCCCGAGGGCTATAGAAGGCTCATGCGCTGATGCGCAGTCTGATCTGAGCCTTTGCTGGTCGCACAGGTCTTATTGTTGGTTTTGTTGTGCGTTAACTCATATGTCTTTGCATGTTTGTGTGGGCAGGGATCTAGGTAAATCACTAAGAGGCATAACCCTGGGTGTGTGTGCATGTACAGTAAAATTCCTTTATTAACACCACCTTTGGGGCTGTCCAAAAGAGTCTTTAAGATCACTTTTGAATAGGCCACCTTTGGGGCTGTTGAAAAGAGGCCTAGAAGACCACTTTTGAACAGTTCCAAAGGTGGTCTCTTACTAGTGGACACTGGGTGTAGAAAACTTAAAGAATGACTGAAAAGTATGCTTTTTAAAGTCGTAATTTAGCTGTTTTATTATAGCAGAATTTCATTTCATTTTTAACATGGGGAAAAGGTGTTTAAATAATAGTCTCTTACTTTAGGAAGGGTTCAAGTATCCTATGCTGTCCTGTGATATCTCCAGTTTGTTAACCCATTGTATGCTATTGGACTCTTCCATTGCTATATGTTGGACAAGTCCATTTGTCATATATGGGGTGTCATGCCTAGTTTTTGTTTTTATTCCATGTTGATGGAAAATTCTGTTAGCAATATTACAGGCCCTGATAGACGCAGCGTTCTGTGGCATCTGCTCTGGGTCAGGTACCCCTTTAGGGGTTTCCCCCATGCAATGGATTAAAATAAATCACTTCTGTCATTTGAGCCCCGCCAAGCGAATTTGTGTCTTCGAGCATTCCGTCATGACAAATTTTAACTGTGCATGCCCAGCCATTCAGAGGGGCCAGGGATATGGCTTTCTGTCTGAAGGTTCCTCTTGATTCACTGCTTGTATGAGCGAGCAGCAAAGGTTCTGGCGAGACTGCGCGGATGCGCAGGCTCGCCTGAACCTTCGCTGCTCGCATAGGCGATAAGTACCAAAATCGCTTGACGGGGCCCATTTATTTATTATATTTCAAGCTACACTTTTTTCCGGTTTAAAAATCATTTATGTTTATACTTTGAGAGTATTTTCACCTTCCCAACATCACTTCAGTCATCAACTTCTTCAAAATTTGATTTTAGGGAAAATAGTATGCTTTTATCTCCTCCTTTCAAGACTGTTTGTACTGTTACATGATAAAATACTAAATCTGTTTATACTGTTACTACCATAAAATGCTAAATCATCTGTAATCACTGTTACCATATTTACCCTAGATATTCAGACACCTCAACTCCTTACTGGACTTGTTCTAAAATTTGAACAAATACATGTACAATTTACTACCCGCTGTTGTGTCTTTAAAAATCTGGATGAATGGCAAACAGTCAAGACCCTGATGAGACCATTTATCTGGGTTTACACTGTTTGCTGTGGCCTATCTGTCCATAAACTTAAGTTAAATACAATACTCATGGAAGAATTCGGATGTATAACAACCAAACTCTGGGAAATTGTACAATAACTGTAATGCATGTATACATATCTTGTATACTGTAATCTATGTATAGAAGTTTTAGCTAAGAGTGGCATAGGGAGGCAGTATGTGTTGGCAATATTTGTCAAAAAAATAAAAGACTGTAGTGCCTTTTGGATACTTTTATGCAAAAGCACTAAATAGCGATATACACCACATCTTCCTTTGTGTTACAACTGGGTAACTTGGGTTATCTTTTTGTCCATAGAACGTTCTAAAGGCAGGTACAGACAACACTGTGCCCTGCCAATTTTCAATGGAACTACTATATGACATTGTTTCTTTTTATTATATGATGTCGCTTCTGGGAGTGTAATAATGCCATGTAATAAATTTGATAATCTACTAGTGGATTAAATATGCAAATTAGTCAGATACGCCCCGTAACTTTACATGTACTACGTCCTTAACGACGTCGCGTTTACTAACAGGGGAATATTGACATTTTTGTTAAACAATCGAGAATAAAATGCGTTTTAAATTTCATATGATAAATAGAATCTTGCATTCGTGCTCATGTATTATAGAATTTATTAAACTTGTTGAAGAAAGGGGATAAAATGCTTGGCAAAGCCTCACATTTTATTCCTTTTCCTCAACTCGTTTAATAAATTCAATAATACATGTTTAATAAATTCAACATGTATTATTGAATTTATTAAACTCGTTGAAGAAAAGGGATAAAATACTTGGCAAAGCCTCGCATTTTATCCCTTTTCCTCAACTCGTTTAATAAATTCAATAATACATGAACACTCATGTAAGATCCTCTATTTATTTGCATGAGCCAGCTCATGAGGAGAGTACTTACCACCATAGCAACAGAAAAGCTTGGTATTCTGTGATAATTGAAGGATAGTTTTTGTCAATTCTCAATAAAAACCTATGTTGTGAGTATTCATCAGAACCGATGTGGCTGAGGACTGCAGGAACATATTCAGAATTTTGATGTGACCCCCCAGACATGTTGTTCAAACATACTCATGTTGCATATCAAATTGATGGTAATGCAGAGTAGAATACAGTGGTGCAAAATTTTTGACCTGAGGGCATGTCTGGGGATCATCAGAGGTCAAAAAAGTAGGATTTTGCATCCTTTTTGCAATTGTCACACTTCTCCTAGGCTTTTTGAGGTAGAATCTGTGACTGTCACAGTTAATAGCCCTGGAGATGAGGACTGGAGGAATGTATTCAGAATTTTTATGTGTCAAATAGAAGGTAATGAAGAGTGGAATACAGCTGTGCAAACATTCTGCCCGAGGGTATGACGGGGTCACCAGAGGTCAAAAAGTAGGATTTGGGTCCTTTTTTAAGACATTGAGGCGGTTCTAACGAGAATCCATAATCTATGTTCCTGAGCAATAATAATGAAAACCCCCTGTAAATTCCACATTTATCTATATAAAGTGGGGTTTACAGAGGTTTTCATTACATGGAATTGTTAACATGATGAACAAGAGCATCGTTGAAACCGAGGAATGCTCCCTGAAGATGCGCAGTAGTAGGAGGATTATTTTAGTGAAATGATCCTATACACTTTGAAGTTTGATAAGATTTGTTTGAAGACAAAGGTTATGGGTACTCGCTAGAACAGTCTGAATGAGGAGGTTCTAATGAGTACCCTCAGCTGATGTTTGGAGTACAAATAAAGTAGGTAGTGATTTTCAACCAAGAATGCCAAAAAAAATGAGAAATGTAAGGCCCCTTCCCTGCAAGGACCTGTAAATCTTAAACCATAAGGCTAAGAAACTCAATTTTGTGTTCCCTAGTAAGTGATTTTCAATGGAAAATGTCACAAGGAATACACATGTGAAACATGAAAGCCCTATCACCCATGGTTATGAAATAACAGGATATTTTTTTTTTGAAAAAGGGGAGATGATTAGTGAAAATAAGCAATATAGTAATGGCCTTTTGTCAGAATGTAGCCTGACAAACACACACCCAAATGCAATCTGTCAGGATGTAGGTCTTGTGATGGTAATTATGTGTGTCATGTTTCATGAGAGTAGACAAAATACTTTTGAAGTTATCACCGAGGTTAAGGTTTTTGGTTTAGGTGTGACAAACACACAAGTTATTCTCCTTTGTCAGAATGTAGGTCTTGTGATGGTAAGTATGTGTGTGAAGTTTCATAAGAGTAGGGCCAGGTTAAGGCGTGACAAACACAAGTTTCGTGGCGTCTGATCTGGGCCTGTACTGTTTGCCACTTACCCCTTTTGGGGTTTCCGGTACCAAATGGGTTTAACCTAAAGTCTAAGAATTCCCTAGTTAGTGATTTTCAAAAAAGACTGCAAAAATAAGGAGAAATGTAAGGCCCCTTCCGTGCAAGGGCATGTAAATCTTAAACCATAAGACAAAGAAACTCAGTTTTGTGTTCCCTAGTAAGTGATTTTCAATGAAGAATGTCACAAGGAATATATATGTGAAATATGAAAGCCCTATTACCCATGGTTATGAAACAACAGGAGATATTTTTTGGAAAAGGGGAGATAATTCAGTGAAAATAAGCAACATAATTATGGCCCTTTGTCAGAATGTACGTTTTGTGATGGTCAGTATGTGTGTGAAGTTTAATGAGAGTAGGATAAATACTTCTGAAATTTTGACCCGAGTTTAAGTTGTTTGGTTATTGCCTGACAAACACACACCGAAAAGCAATATAGTTATGGCCCTTTGTCAGAATGTAGGTCTTGTGATAGTAAGTAAGTGTGTGCAGTTTCATGAGAGTAGGGCAAATACTTTTGAAGTTATGACCGAGGTTAAATTTTTTGGTTAAGGCGTGACAAACACACGGACAAAAGCAATATGGTTTGTCAGAATGTAGGTCTTGTGGCTGTTAGTAAGAGTGTGAAGTTTCATGGGAGTAGGGATGAGTTTAAGTTGTTTGGTTATTGCCTGACAAACACACACCGAAAAGCAATATAGTTATGGCCCTTTGTCAGAATGTAGGTCTTGTGATAGTAAGTAAGTGTGTGCAGTTTCATGAGAGTAGGGCAAATACTTTTGAAGTTATGACCGAGGTTAAATTTTTTGGTTAAGGCGTGACAAACACACGGACAAAAGCAATATGGTTTGTCAGAATGTAGGTCTTGTGGCTGTTAGTAAGAGTGTGAAGTTTCATGGGAGTAGGGATAATACTTTTGAAGTTATAACCGGTTAAATGTTTTGGTTTACATTTGAAACTGACTGACAAGATTACTATAGGGCACCCAAAATACTGTGTGGGGCCCTAATTAAGAAGGGAAGTAACTCCGTAAATACTGATGGTAGGGTTATGCTTCTTGCATTCTGCGATTTCTCTCATAGCCCCCTATCAGTGTATCAAGTTTCACTAAATTACCTTTAAAACTTTTAGAGATATGCTCCGGACAAGCTTAATATAGCAAAAACTAAAAAGGGAATTAACTCAGTAATTACTTGTGATAGAGTTACAGTTCTTGCACTCTGCACTTCCTCTGATGGCCATCTATCAATGTATCAAGTTTCACTTAAATCCCTTCTATACTTTCAGAGATATGCTCAGGACAATCTTTTCATTGAAATAGTTAAGAAGGGAAGTAACTCCATAAATACTGGTGACAGGGTTATGGTTCTTGTATTTTACGATTCCCCTCATCGCCCTCTATCAGTATATCAAGTTTCACTTAAATACCTTTAATACTTTTAGAGATACAGAGCGTGACGGACGGACAGACGGTCGAACAAAGCGGCAACTATATGGCTCCCCCTTCGGGGAGCATAAAAATGTAGATATTTGCCAAAAACAGTATTCTCTCCCAGCTGCATAAAACCAAAAAGGGACACGACCTGATGACCTTCGGTTTCTGAACATATATTAGTCCCAGTCCAAAGTATTCTAGAGAATATACCTCATAACATAAGTGCATTAGAACTGAGTTTCACTAGCTGTCAGCAGCACATGTACAGTTGCATGTTTATTTGAGCTGATAATGAAAATTATCCTGCTCATAACAATTTCACTTAAGCATGAAATTTGTATGTTAATGTTAACCCTTGTCATGCTGAATATTTCAATTAACTACACTCCTCCCCAATTTTCAGCCAGTTGTGTCAGGATTTCAGTTTCTACCATGGATCAGAAGCAGGATTGAAAACAGTATAGATCCTGATCAGCTGGCTTCAGAGGATCTATATTGCTTTCAAAAAAAAAGGATATATCCTGGTTCAGCATGGTAAGAGTTAAACATAAATTGTTAAAATACCAATAAAATAGTCTCTTTTTGAAATTTGTATTCCACATAAATTGTTAAAATACCAATAAAATAGTCTCATTTTGAAATTTGTATTCCACATAAATTGTTAAAATACCAATAAAATAGTCTCTTTTTGAAATTTGTATTCCGCATAAATTGTTAAAAAAATACCAATAAAATAGTCTCTTTTGTGTTAAACATGGCTAATTGTTGACAGTTTAATATTAATCTTCACACAGGATAACCTCTGACAGATAAGTTAAGCATCAAAGAAAGCTTTATAACCTCAGGTTCAGGCTGGTTTGAAATTTTGGCGTTTAAATACGACAAATACAACTTTTAATGTGCTCCATATAATGTGATGATCGGTTATTTTATCAAATAATTATTTTATCAAATACTGTGCTTAGTATCTGTTGCTTAAAAAATGTGCTTAGTATCTATCTCTTAAAAAATGTTTATATACATGTACTTCATTAACCAATTGTATACTGGTGGACTCTTCCATTGCTATATGTTGGACAAGTCCATTTGTCATACAAAGGGTGGTAGGTCAATTTTTTTTTCTTTTTATTCTATTTTTGACAGACAATTCTGTTAGCAAATAGTGCAGGCCCTGTTCAGACGCCTGATCAGACACCATGATTATTTTTATCATAATCTCATCAGGTTAACAAGCCAGTGAAATGAAGACCCCTCCAATAACCCCACTTTATATAGGGAAAATGGGGGTTTACAGGACTATACTATATTTTTCTTATTTCTGGTCCAAAACATAGGTTGTGGGTACTCATTAGAACTGCCTCATTGAGATGGTTCTAACAAGCACCTACAAACTCTAAGAAATATAAAAAAGGAACCATTTTGGAGATAGGAAGTATGCCCTATGTCACAAGGGTGTGTTATTGTAATGTATACATTTTTGGAATCCATTTTTGGGATCCATCTTTAGAGCATAATATCTAAATTATGCTATAAAGAACAATGTCATAAAGAGGTTCATATTTGAAAAACCGTCCATTTTTGTCCACCATTTAGAATGTTCATTTACTCGACATGATGCAATGTTTTTAATTGTGCATTGGAAACCTGTGATATGTGATTGTTTTTGTTTGTTAGTGTTTGTTAGTTTGATTTATTGTTTGTTTGTTTGATAGGTTTACTGTCACTGACAACACTATTTAGGTAATTTTGGAGACATTGCTTCCAATTTTGTGACTGTACGAGACATTGAGATGAAATGACATCTCAGGCCGCACTAGATGAAACTAATAGGTTTATGAATGGACAGACGGGCTGCCTGGGCAGGCCTAGACCTTATAAGCGGTTTATCAGTACTCTTGTGACTGGTTTCAGCTCTGTGTGAAAGCATCATGCAGCCAAAGCTGTTTCTTCAAACCCCAATTGGTGGGTGGGGGTGGGGGGCTAGTTTGAATTATATATCCTGCCAAAATCTAAGGTGATATGGACACAGAACCTTGTTTTAAAGACCATCGAAAGTCTGCAGAATAGAAGTGAAGGCAATGATCAGGAATCGATACAATTAACCCACAGCTCCCATCAGAGACACCAAAGGGAAAGAAACACAAACATGAAACAACAGACACTAATGGAAACATCAATAGTGGAAAGCCAAAAGGACAGTTACTTTCCCACAAAATGGCCAAATGGCTATCAAAAACAAAATAATATAAGCGACACAAACACCCAAAGACAAACCATAACAAAAATATACCAGAAGCCCAGAATTGAACCCCTTTATTGGCCATACATGTCTGTTTAGAAAGGCAGGCTCTGTAGTTCCAGATATAACAGGTTATTTGACACAATTCTTCTACTTGACGAAAATTATACACGGATGGAAGGATCGACTGATGGACAGATGTAAACCAGTATACTCTCACTTTTTCAAAGAAGGGGTATAATATGTTGGACCATGTGTTGAGGTAAGCTGGTCCTGTGGAGCAACAGACTTTTGATCCTACATTTCTCAGAAAATTATAGAAAATCAATTATCCTTGACTATGCTTGTTACTCACATATCTAGAGCTCTTGAGTCTATTGTTTGCTAATGGGTCGTCATGTTAACAAATCAATGTAATAAATACCCCCCAATGGGGTATATCTAACAAGCACCAGACTTCTATGTTTGGAATGGTAAGGTCCTTCATTAAAGAGACAGTATTTTGTTCATTAACCCTTATCTTGCTGAATATTCATTTAAGCCACACCCATTTCTGTCTATCAACCAATCAAATTACTTGATGTAATTTATTGCTACAAATTCATAAACTTATTGCCAAACAGTGTAGATCCTGATCAGATGGCTTCTTCAGAAGCCATCTGATCTGGATCTACACTGTTTGCAAAGATAAGGGTTGTCGTGAACAGCAAGATAAGGGTTAACATTTTGCCGTTATCATCATGTTAATGAGTCTGTGAAATGAACATCCCACTAAACCCAACTTTATATAGAGAAAACTGGGGTTTACGGGGGAATTCATTTTTTTTCCCCAATTTCTGCTCCAAGACATAGGTTGTGGGTACTTGTTAGAACCGCCTCAATGAGGCAGTTGTTGTAAGGAGCACCCACAACCTATGTTTGTAGTATAAATTAGAAAAATATCACGTATTTTCATCAGAAAAGCAGCCATTTTAGAGATGTGAAAGAATGCACAATGTTGCACGGGCTTGTTATCGTAAAGAAGTTGCCACATACAGAATCCCAGTATGAAGTATAATATATCACTGCCTCTTTATAATGCTGTTAATGGTGTCCAATGCAGAAACCATGTTAGTTAAACAATGGTGTTATGCCCAAACAAAAATGTGTAGATTATATAGAAAAATGACCGTATAAGGTGATTTTTCTATATGATCTATACATTTTGGGATCCATCTTTAAATCTTGCTTTATCCAAAGCGCCTTATAACAAACTGTTATAATGAGATTGTGGTGTTTTATGTAGTGATGGGTCCTTTATTACTCCCAAGCCTCAATTGATGTGGACATTTGTTAGAATCACCTCAACGAGGCGATTCTAACAAATGTCCACAACATTTCATGTTTTATTTATATTTTAATATACAATAACCTTGAATGGTTGGTTGGTTGGTTGATTTGAGGTTTAACATCCCCGTCAACACTGTAAAGGTCATTTTGGAGATGTTGCTTCCAGTTTTGTGGGACTTTTACCCAACAAAGAGATGAAATGACATCTCAAGCCCTGGCACCCAATGAAACCAATAGTGTTTATCAGCATATGGGTTCCTGCACGGTTCCTGGACAGGCTTAGATCCTCTAAGCGGTTTACCAGTACTAGTGTACGGGCCGGATTCAGCTCTGCGTGGAAGCATCATGCAGCCCATATATTTCTTCAAGCCCCTATGGGCGGGGGCCTCAATAACCTTGAATATCTCCATCGATCCATCTTAAGTTGAAGATTCATTCAACTGAAATTGTTGTTCTAATGAGTGTTGTTCTTTTATTGAATGTCAGTATAAGATTGGCGGTATTCACCAGAAAAAATAATGCCATTTTTAGCGCCATGAAAAGTAGCATTTTCTTACATCTTACATGGGTGTGCTTTCCCAATGTTTACATTTCTATTTATAGTTCTATTTTTCTTATAAACATTCTTTTTATATTCATATATTGTATTTATACAAGATTTCTATTTTGTGTCTCATGAATCTGTTTCCAGATAAGGGAGTGTATTGAAGCTATATAAGGGAAAATTTTCCGTTAACCTCTTCAGAAAGCCCTTAATCATCTCTTCAGACACCTACCCTAGGAGTTTGTTAGAATTGCCTGATCAGGACGTTTCTGACAAGTACCCACAACACAAAGTTTTATGAAGAAATAAGAAGAAAATAGTCTTTAATTATCCTCCTTACTGCCCCTTATCTGGAGCTATGAATAGTGCATTGTTTGGAACTATTTTTCAAGATTAATGAGAAATATTTAATATAATGTTATTAATCAAATAATTTCGTATTGGCCCAGTTACAGGTCCGAGGTCTGCTGTATTGGCCCGAGGCCGAAGGCCGAGGCCAATACAGCTGACCGAGGACCTGAAACTGGGACAATACGAAATTACTTGATTAATGACAATTTTATTAATTGACGCAATTAAAAACATGATTTATGATTTTTGAATATTGGTTGACCTTGTGTAATATAGGATAATCAATTAATAATTTAAGGTATATGCAGTAAAACCCCAATATTAAGACCACATTTGGCGCTGTTCAAGGCGATTCTAATGAGTGCACACCACATACATTTTTCATTATAGAACACAGAAAAAGATGTCATAAAGTATGTCGTTATGACTCCTGGCATTAGCCCTCAGTGGTTCGAACTACCCCTGTCTCAAACAGATTTTCATGGTCCCAAAGGTGTTCGAGCCATTGAAGTTCGACTGTATATCTACATGTATGCTTTTGTTTTGGCATTGATAAAGTATGCATTTCATTGATGATGCAAAAAAAAAAAAAGAGTCCAATTCGGTTGCTATGACAACTGAAAGATCTAGTAGACCCAGGGTTACCCCCTCTCCCTCAGTGTTCATTGTATTTTTATGAAACTTGCAGATGCCTCAAAGAGGTATAAAACCTTGGACAAGTTTAAAACCTGGCCAGAGACAATAGTTAATTGGAGTTATATCCCTTTGAATGATAAACCAGTAGTTTTTGTTTGATTTGATGTTTAACGTCCACGCCAACACTATGTAAGTCATTTTGGAGACGTTGCTTCCAATTTTGTGGGACTTTCACCTGACATTGAGATGAAATTACATCTCAATCCCTGTCGCCCAATGAAACCAATAGGGTTTATAAGCATGGACGGTCCGACTCGCACCGCATTGCCTGGGCAGGCTTAGATCCTCTAAGCGGTTTACCAGTACTCGTGTGCTGGCCTGATTCAGATCTGCATGGAAGCATCATGCAGCCCATTTATTTCTTCAAGCCCCAATGGGCGGGGGTCCTAACCTCCGAGAGTTTTAATCAGATCATAATAAAACCTGCTGGTAAGTAGAACAGGGTTAGAACCTCGGATGAAATGGCCAGATTCAATAGTAAACATTATATAGTTAGGTCCCTATGAACGACAAAAATGGTTAAATTTGATCTTTGTCAGCAACATTACTCTTTTAGTTTCATTCAGATTCTCATAAAACATGCAGAAAACTAGGACAGGCATTAACCCATATTGTACTGGAAACCCTAAAACAGGCAGTTGGCAAACAGTGCAGGCCCAGATCAGATGCTGCAGAACACAGTGTCTGATCAGGGCCTACAGTGTTTGCATAAAGTTCAGCCAGTTTCCAAATAATTTTGAAGAAAACACAACCTGTCACCTCTAATTTTTGTAATTATCCTAATTTAAACAAATACCAGTCAGCTGATAAGTTCAAACTAACAGTGCTGGCCCAGTCAGACTGCTTGTTTTGCAGCCTGACCAGGGCCAGCACTGTAACCTGGGTCCACAGTACCCAGACCTTTTAATTTGAATAGTTGTAATAGTTATGGAAGCAGGTTTAGGAGATCACTGGCTTTAATTACATTACTGTCTTTCAGCATTATATTTGTAGATTGTAATGGGCTTTTAATATGTTTGTATTTATTTTTATCAAAAGAATAAATGAACGATTTATATGGTTAGTCTTGCCTTTATTTATCTTCCAGATAACCCTGAATTTTACCGTTATATACAGCCAAAATCTAGGGGTGTAAGGTTGAGTGTTTTCAGAAATCTATTTTCTGATTCTTGCCTGCATTGTTTTGCTAGTGACCAGCTTTGGGGTTTCCCGCAAAAAAATGGGTTAACCCTTATCCCGCTGTATAAATTAATTTAGCCACAACCATTTCTAATTTTGAACCAATCGGATTACTTGATATGATTTATTCCTACAAATTCACAAACTGAATGTCAAACAGTGTAGATCCTGATCAGATGGCTTCTTTAGAAGCCACTTCATCTGGATCTATCTACACTGTTTGCAAAGGTAGAGGTTGTTGTGAACAGCAGGCGTCTGATCAGGACCTGCACAATTTGCAAACAGAATTTCTGTCAAAAAAAAAAAAAAAAAAAAGAACAAAAACGAATAAATAAGCCTACCACCCCTTATATGACAAATGGTCTGGTCTTAAATATAGCAATGGAAGAGTCCACTAGTATACAAAGGGTTAAATACCCTTTCTCATAAGCTGGCTCATTTTCAATACTTGTCAAACATTATATACTATGTGTGTAACCATTACAATTGCCTCAATATAAGTTTCAAACATAAAGAGAATTATCTCTAAATTATCTTTAATACTGGCGCTATGTCAACTGAAATCTACTGGATTTACACTAAGTAGAAGGGAACCTCAACTACTGTCTAAAAATAGCTGTATAGGTGGCAAACAATGTAGACCCTGATGAGAAGCTGCATTCTGCGGCATCTCATCTCGGTCTACACTGTTTGAGCTGCTCAGGTTTATCTGTCGAAATACATAGTCAATACAGTAATAATTAAAAGGTGCAGATATATTATTTTTTGTCTGTTTATCTTTAATCAACATTTCACTATCCACAAAATGTTGGATGTAAAAAGAAAATTTACAGTGAAATATCGATGGCTTGAACACCGATGTCTCGTATACTATGGCTGTTTCAAACTCGTTCTTAGTCCCTAGGAAACATTAGCATTAGTGCAGATATTAATATAGCTATATTTTGGAATGATATTTTTAATCTGGAAAAGTGTATGTTGTTAGTACTCGTGAGAATCACCTCAATGAGGTGATTCTATTAAGTACACATGACAAACCTTTATTCTAAAGAAAACCAAAAAGATATCCAGCTTATGCCTCCTGATGTTGCACCTTTATCTACCCTAAGGCTAAGTGACTCGAACTTTCATTGTCTTGAACATAATTTGTGGTCAAAAAGATCTTCCAGCCATTGAAGTTTGACTGAAAATGCTGCATTGTAAAGTCTGGCTGCATTTCTGTGTACAAAAAGTAACACAGTATTAACACCACTGTGTTATTACTGTTGGAAACATGAGATAGTTTTATGGTACACTGTTGCAAGATATTGTTAGGCCAAAAATTAGCCTAACAATATCTTGCAACAGTGCATAGGACTAATGATTTGAACACCTTTGGGACCATGAACATGTGTTTGAATTTGGTAATTTGAGCCACTGCAGGCTAACTTCAATACTAGATCAGGAGACATAATTGGAATAAATCCTTCTTCTATAAAATAGAAATACAGTGGAACTTCGATGGGTCTAACCCCTTTGGGACCATGGAAATTTGTTCGAGACAGCGGAAGTTCGAGCCACTGTTGCATACTTCCAGAAAACATAACGGGGGTATTTTTGGACTTCTTTTCGGTGTTCTGTAACATAAATGTATGCTGTATGTATTCATTAGAATTGCCTCGTTGAGGCGATTCTAATGAGTACACACAGCATACATTTGCAAGATAAAAGTCGAAAATCTCCTTAATTATCTATCCCACACTTTTTCCTTTGCAGAGGAATTCCCTAGGGCTCAAAAATGGGTTCGACTCAGCCATGGTAAATGAGCCATCGGTGTTCGAGCCATCGAAATTCGACTGTATGTTTTGTGTACTTCATTAGACCCCCCCCCCCCCCCCTCCTAAATTATCCCAAAAACTTGGATATCTGGAGCTATGGAAAAAATTACCCATGAAATTCTGAAGAAGTCATCTGATCAGGATCTACACTTTGTCATTCAGTTTGTGAATTTGGAAGAAAACATTATATCATGTTATATGATTGGCTGAAAGTCAGAAATCGGTGTGGCTAATTCCAATATTCAGCAGGATAAGGGTTAACAGGCCATTGGTACATTAAAATTTCAATGTATTTATATTACTCATTGCCCATCAAATTATTTAATAGTTTTATCTGTTTGACTAACATTCCATTTTACCACAATCTTGTCAGATCAATTATCAGAGTATAGCCAGACCAACCTTGTATGCATATCATGGACTCTACAGTTTGTATTCGGACAAACAGGCCTGAGCAGTGTATATCCACGAGCAGTGGCAAAACGCAGAACATCATCAAGTAGTAAATTGAACTTATCTATCTATGTATCCTGCAGCACCCTCTCGCGAGGATTATGTGCAGCTGCGCGCGCCAGAAAAAGAAAAGTGTGATAGAAGAAAAAGTATTAGATTTAAGGAGAATTGAAAGTAAAAACTGTTAGTAAAGTAGAGATTAAAAGCAGATAAAAACAATGTTTGTTCAACTTGTTCAAATTTCAAAACAATTAAAAGAATGAGTTGAGGTGTCTGAATATTTAGGGTAAATACAGTGTGGTATGTGTGCTACACTTGTGCTGACACACTGCATGTTATAAATATCCAGCAGCAAACACTTATACACCTAAACTTCTTCATAAAACTGTTCATTATAAAAAACGGTTTAAAGATGGATCCCAAAATTGCATAGAAAAATGACCATAATGGTCATTGTTATGTTCTGGAATATTTCATTCTCGTGGATTTGCCTAAAAACACATGAGGATAAATGTTCGCAGTTTTTAATTTTAGGAGCCGTTCAAACCCGTGAAAATAAAAACTGTGATTGTCCCAAGAAAATTTGACAAGACTGAAACTTTCAATATCACATGTAAAGATTGGCTGACAACCATTTTATTATGGACAACTCTATTAAAACAAATAAAAGTGGTAAAATAATCTGATACAGATCAAGAGTGAAACAATATTGTCACTGCATGTATACCCAGGCTCAGTGGGTGCTCAGTCACATTTAATTGTACCTTTCACACTTTTATACATTGTAGTGACAGTAGATCTAAATTGGACTGCTTGTATGCTTACATACAACAACTTTTGGCTTTGAGACGGGTCATGGTTTGTAACAAAAGATCATGCACAGAAAGCTGTTGGGTCAAGGCTTATCGATTTGACTCGGCGCATGACAAAACCTACAATAAGACGTGTGCACATCGAAGACAGATCAGCCTGCGCTTCCATATAGTCCAACCAGAGACTTCTCTTGCTGCATGAAGGAGCATTGGGCCCTTAGCTATCCTTAGAGCGCACAACGAAGACTCTGATCAGCCTGCCCAGATGTGCAGGCTGATCTGAGTCTTCGTTGGGTGCACGTCTTATTTCAGGTTTTGTCATGCGCTGGCTCATTTTACATTGAACAAAACCATGTCAGTTGTAATAGTGCAAAGGTAAAGATGTGTATTGGAAAGGGCTATTGTTCGGAGTAAGAGTAAACAAAAACTTTTTTACTGAATATTCAATCAAGTTGCAAGTTGTTAGTGGCAGGCTTTTCAGTGACCATAGCATAATACAAGCCTTGCTGCAGGTTACACCTGTATTCGACTTTCTTTGCCCTTAATTAAAGGGAGTCTGTAGCTGCTATCCAAACGCCACTAGCAGCTGCTGTCTTTGTCGCTCGGCAAACAGCCATCCCCTGATTTTTTTAAACTGTAAATAGACATTCTTTTAACAGCTTTTATCTGGAAGGTGACGGCTGTCCCATCCTCCTTACCAGGTCAACAATACAGTCTTAGGAGACCTTTTCTTGGAAGAAGAAGAAAAAGAAGAAGAAGGGAAGTAACTACTGCAAAAAGGTATCATTAGACTATTGAAGATTATCGCTGCTACTTTAGACAAACTTAGAGACTATTTCGCTGTTTTAGTTTTCACAGATCCAGACTGACCGTGAAATTCCACAAACATTGGGTGACACCAAAATTTTCCAGAATACAGTATTCTATATAAGCTATACATTTTGTTTGGTTGTAACATAGTTACCGTAATGATCCTAAGTATGTATTGAGACAGACAGGCCTAAGCAAACAGTGCAGTCCCAGATCAGACTGTTCCTGAAAGAGCAACCTGATCAGGGTCTACACTGTTTGCCATTCCGTCTGCACTTTATGGACACCTTGCTGGACCATGGAACAAATTTGTTAAAATTTTAGGAGAATCAGAGCAAGTCCTCAAGGTATCCGAATTTTTAGGATTTTTATGGTATGTAACTAACATGGTTTCTGCTATGGACCCCAACAATAGTGTTATAAAGAGGCAGTTATGTAATTGTTCTGTCTGCAAGGAATGTCACCATGTTCCTTCTGATTGGTTTGCGTTCTTGCAGGAAAACTATATTTACTGGCACCTTGAGGTAGTTATGGTTTCAAAGACAAGGTAGAACCATTCTGAGATTTATCCATGTTCTTCATCTTTATCTCAATGGTTTGTATCTTGGTGTCAGCCTTGACACACAAGTGGCGATGGAACATTCTTGCACACCAGACAAGGAAATCCATGATTTTACCCTGGGATAGAAATTTATGTTCTGACCCTGGTGTTCCGACCCCAAATCGAATATAATCGTGTGTTTGATAAATGCACTGGTTGATTACAACCTCATGCGCGGCGTCGTCTTGTGTGACGTCACTAAACATTCCTGTTGTGTCATCACAAAATGGCGGACGTCGGTAATCGAAGTGACAGTAGCATTAAAAATTCGCAATAGAAATGAAGGTATGCAAGAAAAAGAATCCAATATGGGTGTGAGGGGTGGATAGAAAAATCCGTCCCTCGGGATCACTGTCTGGCATCACTCGGCAAGCCTCGTGATGCCGGTCAGTGTCCCTCGGGACGGATTTTTCAATCCACCCCTCACACCCATATAAGATTCTTATATGCAATGCATTTTGGTTCTTATGATCCAGAGCCCACGATAAGGATTCGTCTGGTCAATTTTGAGTAAAAAGGCCAAGTGATTTAGGGTAAATTCTTATTTCTTCATAGCAATGTATGTTGTACTAGCTAGTATTACTTGTTAGAATGTGGTGATTCTATCACTGTAACCACAATGTAATTATAAGACATATTGCAAATATTCCAAGTTTTCCTCAGTATGTCTGTACATGTATGTTTAATTTCTTTCATTTCTATAATATTCAGAACTTTTAAGGCATCATGTTTTTCCAGTATTGTCTTTCCTAGCTTCATTTGTTTTATTTTATTCACATTTCTCTGTACAGTGTCGGATCTTGGGACAATGAATTTTGTAACTGTCCACAATTACAATGATTTCAAAAACTCAATCACCTATGGCTCTTTTACCATGGCCAAGTCAAAACTATTCTTCAGTCCCATTGGATTTCTTCCCAAAGCCCAAGATAAGAAAAAGAGAGGGATAATTTAGGGAGACTTTCTTTTGCCTAGAAAATTATGTTATGTGTACTCATTAGAATCGCGATTCTAATGAGTACACACAACATAGCTTAATAACATAGAACATCAAAACATTACACATAAACCATTCCCATTTTATCATATGACGTCGCGTCTGAGAGTGTAATAACGCCATGTAATATTTTCAAATCCACTATGCAAATTAACTAGATACGTCCCGTAACGTTACATGTACAACGTCCTTAACGACGTCGCTTTTACCAATGGCGGAATATTGATATTTTTGTAAACAATTGTGAATAAAATGCGTTTTAAATGTCATATGATAAATAGAAACTTGCACTCGTGCTCATGTATTATTGAATTTATTAAACTCGTTGAGGAAAAGGGATAAAATGCTCGGCAAAGCCTCGCATTTTATCCCTTTTCCTCAACTCGTTTAATAAATTCAATAATACATGAGCACTCATGTAAGATCCTCTATATAACACACAGGGTCTGTTGTTTGAAGCATCGTTAGCTAAATGAGCTCATTACTGGTCAAATTGTCAACTGTTCTAGCAAGTGCAATATCCGATTCTCTGGTATTTTTGCTGCAAAAATGTGAGTAGCTTTTGCATTTGCAAAAGCTGCTCACATTTTTTCAGCAAAAATATTAGCATGTTTGCCATATTTATCAGTTTTAACAATTTTTTAACTAACAGCATCGTTAGTCTTAAACAACTGGCCCCAGGTCTGGCACTATAAGTAACCCTCAGTTGCTTGAACTACCCCTGCCTCAAACACATTTTCATGGTCCCGAAGGTTTTCGAGCCATTGAAGTTTGACAGTGCATTAGTTTTCCTTACAAGTGCAATGTGCACAACGAGCCTTCACCTGTGCTGTTACACTGAATGTTGTACATTGTCTAGAGACAAATGCTATCTCTTATAATTGTTCCGTTTGTAAGGCTTGTCACCGTGTTTCCTCTGACTGGTTTCCGTTCTTGCAGCAACACTGTATTTACTGGTACCAGGAGGTAGTTCTGGTTTCAAAGACAATGTAAACTCTTTATGAGATTTCTCCATGTTTTTTAGCTTCATCTCGATGGCTTGTATCTTGGCATCAGTGCTGGAATGGGAAGTAGGTTTGTGTATAAGCGGATACGGAGGAGAAAATACATGTACACCACAACTTCCTTAATGTTACTTTTGTTGGGGTTTCAAGCAAAAACAATGTTAGTTTGTTTTTATCACCCCCCCACCCCACCCCCTCCCCCCCGGCCGAATAGGTTTGGGGGATATAGCGATAAGCCTGGCTTTCGTACGTCTGTCCGTCCATCCGTAGACGCAACCTTGTGATGGCCATAACTCCAATACCCTTTAAGATTCATTGATGGTTCTCGGCACAATTGTTCACAAGGCTGAGACGGCATGTCATGTGCAAGAACTAGAACTCTGACTGCCATAGTTTTTGAGTTATCTCCCCTTTTTATAAAATAGAATGACTACCTTGTGATGGCCATAACTCTAATACCCTTTGAGATATATTGATGGTACCTGGCACAATTGTTCACAACGCTGAGACGGCGTGTCATGTGCAAGAACCACAACTCTGGCTGCCATTGTTTTTGAGCTATCTCCCCTTCCAATAAAATAGAGAGACTATCTTGTGGTGGCCATAACTCCAATAACCTTTGAGATATATTGATGGTACCTGGCACAGTTGTTGACAAGGTTGAGACGGTGTGTCATGTGCAAGAACCACAACTCTGGGTGCCATGGTTTTTTTTAGTTATCTCCCCTTCCTATAAAATAGAATCACTACCTTGAGATGGCGATACCTCCAATACTCTTTGAGATATATTGATGGTACTTGGTACAGGTGTACATGACGTTAAGCAGGCGTGTCTTTGTGCAAGAACCACGAGTCTGGGTGCCCTGGTTTTTTTCATTATCTCCCCTGACAATATAATCTTGTGATGGCCCTTTGAGATATATTGCTGGTACCTGGCACAATTGTGGACAAGGTGGAGATGGCATGTCATACCTAAGAGCCACAACTCTGGATGCTAGGGTATTTGAGTTATCTCCCCTTCCAATATAATCGTATGACCACCTTGTGATCAAACTCCAATACCTTTTGAGATATAATGAAGCAATTTGGCGCAATTGAATACAAGGTATAGAAGGCATGTCATGTGCAAGAATCACAACTCTTGGTGCTGTGGTATTTGAGTTATCTCTTCTTTCAATGTAACAGTATGACCACCTTGTGATCACCATATCTGGAATACCCTTTGAGACACATTGATGGTACTTGGTACAAGTATACATGAGGTTAAGCAGGCTTGTCATGCAGAAGAACCACAATTCTGAGTATGTTGGTTTAACCCTTTACCACTCAGAAAATTAGCAAATATAGTATCTTAACAGAACACTGATATAGGTAAATCAATAATCAATAGTCCATATATGGCTGATAGGCCTGACAGTCTTATCTGAACAGACATATTGGCATTTTTGTGTGATTTACACCCTTATGTTACAATAATGATTATTTTAGTATTTTCTGTACATTTGACAATATTTATGTAAATGTAAAGTTTCTAGGAAATTAAATTTTCTTTCCAATGGTACTAATTTTATTATAATTTCTCTTTGCGTTTTGAAAATATGAAGTGTCAAAGTAAGCAAAATATTTTCTTTAGCAAAAATTTCTGTTTTTGGTTGGTCAAAGAAAGTATTTTTAACCACCATAGCCCCAGAAAAGAGGGGGTATCCACGTATTATTTTTCTTATTTCCGCACAAAAACGTATTTTGAAGGTAATCATCAGGGCATGTCACTGAGGCTCTTCCAACAAGTTTCCATAACATACTTTTTTATGCAGAAATAAGATCATGTTCATAAGTCTGTGAAATGAACATCTATCTGAACCCGGTATACAATATTTTCATTATTTCTGCACCAAGACCAAGGTTGTGGGTACTCATTAGAACTGCCTCAATTGGCACCCACAACCTATGTTCTGAGTATAAATAAGAAAAATATCAAAGTTTTCAATGGAAAAGTAGCCATTTTGGAGAAATTAAAGAATGTACTATGACCCATGGGTGTGTTTTTTTATGAAAAATTCAGTACTTTTGCATAAGATTAAAATAACTATTACAGCCTATCTATCCTTTTTTGCACCCAATTCCCCAACTTTACCTTTTTTTTAAATCATTGTATCAACCACCCCATAGCCAGCTCACCCCAAAGAGCCGTCTCTGTATTTTTTTTTTTTTTTTAGCAATAAGATTCGTTTGTTTGATTAGAGGTATAACATCCCCCTCAACACTATTTAGGACATTTTGGTGATGTTACTTCCAATTTGGTGGGACTTTTACCCAACACTGAGGTGAAATGACATCTGATGCGCATGATCATTGTACAGCATCTGGTCTGGGTCTGTGCCATCGCATGTGCTGTCTACAACCCTGTAGACCCTGATCAGACGCCTTATAATAATTGTCTGGGATCTGATCCCAATCTGCACTGTTTGCACCTTTGTGTTCTGTCTGTTGTCATACAGACAGACGGGTGGATGATGCCAGGCTGATAGCTACTGGTCTGGGTCTGTGCCGTTGCATGTGCTGTCTACAACCCTGTAGACCCTGATCAGACATCTTATAATAATTTTCTGGGCTCTGATCCCTATCTGCACTGTTTGCACCTAGGTGTTCTGTCTATAGTCATACAGACAGACGGATGGATGATGCCAGGCTGATCGCTATATCCCCCGAACATGTTCAGACTAGGGATAAAAAAAACACCGTCAGCGATAAGTCCCTGATCAGACACCGCATTATTGTTGTGCAGCGTCTTGTCCAGGTCTGCGCTGACCCATATGCCATCTACAAACCTGTAGACCCTCATCAGATGCCGTTTAATAATTGTACAGGTCTGATTCGAATCTGCATTGCTTGCATCTGTCTGTTGTGTCTACAGACGGACGGACATGTGAATGGACACCAGACTCATTATTTTGTTTGCAGACGGACAGACGGATGGACAGACGCTATTTGGTCAGGGGATAAAAATAAAACGCACCATCGGCGGTCAGACCATGATTAGATGTCGCATGATCATTGTACAGCGTCTGGTCTGGGTCTGTGCTGTCGCATATGCAGTCTACAAACCTGTAGACCCTATCCAGACGCCGTATCATCATTGTAAGGTGTCTGATTCAAATCTGCACTGTTTGCACCTTTGTGTTCTGTCTATTGTTATACAGACAGTTGGGTGGATGATGCCAGGCTGATTGCTATATCCCACGAACATGTTCAGACTAGGGATAAACCAGAGGACCAGTGGTCCTGTAAACGCTCACCTGACACCTGGTCCTGGTGTACATTTTAATGTTTTTATATATGTATATAGCCTCAGAGCAGGGGTACACAACTTGTGGGGACAAAATTTTGATGTCTAACAATGTGATAAAACTTTCCACCTATTCCTACCTTTCTGACAGTTCGAAGGCCATGCTTTCATTATGGTTTATTCCATTTGTCATATTGTTTTTAACTTTTCATATTATTTAGGGAATGTCTGATTGACAATGTGCTGGGAAAGAGCACTTGACTCCTTGATTTTCCACTTGTACAGTTTTACTTAATACCATCTACATTATAGGTGTTTCTTTGCAGTATGGTGGCTGGGACACAACGTGAATTTGTTTTATCAGATCCTGGTCAATGCATTTTATCTACTTTGTGACCAGAAACAGCAGATGAGACCTATTTGATTGAATTTTTGCATTAACCCCAATTTTGTATTATATATTCCTTCCAATTTGGTATTCTAGAAATTATGTGCTTATTTTTTAAATTAATTTTACTTTACCTGATCTACCAATTTGGTGACATTGTCTTCAATGGTTTCCTAAAAATCCATTATTTTCACTTTTTCCCATGCAAAAGCCTAAGTTGACAAATTTGACACTGCCATAAAATAGGTCAAGGTCAACCCAGGGTCAGCATTTGTAAAAACTATGACGAGCCCGAGTACCATATGATATATGCCAAGTTTCAAAGCCATTGGCCTTACGGTTCTGGAGAAGAAAATTTTTGAAGGCTTTTTACCATATATGGGCGTGGCGGCCATCTTGGTCATGTGATCTAGACCGTACTGGCAACTTTTCATTTGTTCAACTCACAAAAGCTCCATATTGAATTTCACTTAAATTGGCTCAGTAGTTTCTGAGAAAAAATGTTTTGTTTTTAAATATGAAATCGGAGTGACCTTGGTCTAAGGTCAATGAATGACCTTGACCTTTCTTACCCATAGATCTTCATGTATTCAGTTACTTTACCTAATCTACAAATTTTGGTGACACTGTCTTCAATGGTTTCCCTAAATATCCATTATTTTCACTTTTTCCTATGCAAAAGCCTAAGTCAGCAAATTTGACATTACTGTAAAATAGGTCAAGATCAACCCAGGGTCACCATTTGAACAAATTATGATAGGCCCGAGTACCATATGCTACATGCCAAGTTTCAAGGCCATTGGCCTTACGGTTCTTGAGAAGAAGAATTTCGAAGTTTCTTTACCATATATGGGCGTGGTGACCATCTTGGTCATGTGATCTAGACCATGTTGGCAGCTTTTCATTTGTTCAACTCCCAAAGGCTCCATATTGAATTTCACTTCAATTGGCTCAGTAGTTTCTGAGAAAAAATGTTTGAAATATGGAACCTGCGTGACCTTGGTCTAAGGTCAATTAATGACCTTGACCTTTCTTACACATAGATCTTCATGTATTCAGCTACTTTACCTTATCTACTAATTTTGGTGACACTGTCTTCAATGGTTTCCTAAAAATCCATTATTTTCACTTTTGCCCATGCAAAAGCCTAAGTCGGCAAATTTGACATTGCTGTAAAATAGGTCAAGGTCAACTCGGGGTCACCATTTGTACAAACTATGATGGGCCTGAGTACCATATGCTACATGCCAAGTTTCAAGGCCGTTGGCCTTACGGTTCTGGAGAAGAAGAATTTTTAAGGCTTTTTACCATATATATAGGCGTGACGGCCATCTTGGTCATGTGATCTAGACCGTATTGGCATTTTTTCATTTGTTCAACTCACAAAGGCTCCATATTAAATTTCACTTAAATTGGCTCAGCAGTTTTGGAGAAAAAAATGTTTGAAATATGGATCCTGAATGACCTTGGTCTAAGGCCAATGAATGACCTTGACCTTTCTGACCCATAGATCTTCATGTATTCAGTTACTTTACCTGATCTACAAATTTTGGTGACACTGTCTTCAATGGTTTTCCTATAAATCCATTATTTTCACTTTGCCCCATGCAAAAGCCTACTTCGGCAAATTTGACATTGCTGTAAAATAGGTCAAGGTCAATCCGGGGTCACCATTTGTACAAACCATGATGGGCCCGAGTACCATATGCTACATGCCAAGTTTCAAGGCCACTGGCTTTATGGTTCTGGAGAAGAAGATTTTTTAAGGCTTTTTACCATATATGGGCATGGCGGCCATCTTGGTCATGTGATCCAGACCCCGCGAACAAACTTTCGTTCCCCCATCCCACTGAGGCTCCATATGAAATTTGGCTTTGATTGGCCCTGCAGTATAGGAGAAGAAGATCTTTGAAAATGGTGGACGGACGGATGGACGACGGACGTTCTCACGGATGTATACTTATGTGGCTATTTTTGGCAGGATTGATACTTAAGTGGCTAATTTTAGCCACAGAAAAGAAGTATTTTCGGTGTCTAACGGAATAAATCCCATAGACTTACATTGATTCTGTCCATTTACATAGCCACCTAACTATACATTTGTTGGTGCGGACAGACGGACGGACGGACGGATGACGGACCATGGCTATACTATAAGCTCACCTATGAGCCTAAAGGCTCAGGTGAGCTAAAAACGCCACCGTTGGTGATTAGTCCCTGATCAGACGACGCATTATCGTTGTGCAGTGTCTTGTCCGGGTCTGCGCCGACCCATATGCCGTCTACAAACCTGTAGACCCTCATCAGATGCCGTTTAATAATTGTACAGGGTCTGATTCGAACCTGCATTGCTTGCATCTGTCTGTTGTGTCTACGGATGGACGGACATGTGAACGGACCCCAGACTCATAATTTGTTTGCGGACGGACGAACGCCAGGCTGATTGATATATCCCCGAACCTATTTGGTCAGGGGATAAAAAATAAAACACACCGTCGGCGGTCAGACCATGATCAGACGTCGTATGATCATTGTACAGCGTCTGCTCTGGGCCTGTGCCGTCGCATATGCCGTCTACAAACCTGTAGACCCTATCCAGACGCTGTATAATAATTGTATGGCGTCTGATTCAAATCTGCACTGTTTGCACCTTTGTGTTCTGTCTTTTGTTATACAGACGGTTAGGTGGATGACGCCACGCTGATCGCTATATCCCCGAACCTGTTCGGACTAGGGTTAAAAAAACACCACCGTCGGTGATAAGACCCTGATCAGATGCCGCATTGTCGTTGCACAACCTCTTGTCCGGGTCTGCACCGTCTCAGATACCGTCTTCAAACCTGTAGACCATCATCAGACGCCGTTTAATAATTGTACATCTGGGGCCAGTTGTTCAAAACTAACGATGTCGTTAGTTAACGTATCGTTAAAACTTTGATCAATAAATATGGCAAATATGCTGAATTTTTTGCTGAAAAAATGTGAGCAGCTTTTGCGGACGCAAAAGCTGCTCACATTTTTTCAGCAAAAATACCAAAATTTACAATATTGTACTTGCAAGAAGAGTTAACAATATGACCACTAACAAGCTTGTTAAGCTAACGATGCTTTGAACAACTGGCCCCTGATCCGGATCTGCATTGTTTTCATGTCTGTTGCGTCTTTGGACGAACATTTGAACGGACGCCACTCATAATCTTGTGTCTACTAACGGGCGAATGAATGGACGCCAGGCATCGAACCTGTTCAGACTAGTGATAAAAAACACCACCATCGGCGATAAGACCCTGATCAGATGCCGCATTACGGTTGCGCAGCGTCTTGTCCCGGCCTGCGCCGTCACAGATGCCTTCTACTAACATGTAGACCCTCATCAAATGCCGTTCAATAAAAGTACGGCGTCTGATCTGCATTGTTTGCATCTGTCTGTTGTGTCTACGGACGGACGGACATTTGGACGGTCGCTATATCCTCCAAACTTATTCGGTCGCGGAAAATAAAATAACCGTCGGCGGTTGGAGCTGAATCAGACGTCGCGGCGATAATTGTGGAGCGTCTGATCCGGGTGCCGTAGCATTATAAGGTCCAAAAACCTGAAGACCCTGATCAGGTGCCGCTTATAATTGCATCTGTCTGTCTGTTAAAGTGTCTGCGGCGAGACCCTGATCAGACGTCGCAATTTTTTTTGTAGAAATTAATATTCATTAAAGGGGCTGAAACTATTGACCAATGAAAGGCCTTCTACCCATCTGTGGGTTTTATTGCCCATCGATGACCACCTGGGTACACTTTTGGGTACTGCTACGTAATTTATTCCGGCTCAAGGCTCGGCATGCTCCGGGTGGCATCCACTGTATAAACATTCCTAGGGTATCATAATCCCCAATTAACTAATTATCTTGGACCATAAATCCCTTGAAGCTAACTGATTATATAGCGCTAATTGTCTTTACATAAATCATGCAAATCATGCCCGACCTACACACAAATATTGCATCATTCAGTAACTCAACCCAGTAATTTTCCATTACGGTCAGGCAAGGTCATCGTGATTCAGTAGAAGAAACCCCTGGTGTGTTTGGTTGCATATTACACAAAAACTTTGTATAGAAACATTGTTTTTTTTTCGCAAATATTGTTGGCAAAAGACCAAACTTAACATTAATAAACATCCGGCGTTTTTATATTTAGGAAAAAGGTAAAAATAACGCGATTGATTTTGAGACACGGGCAAACACGTATTTGTTCAAATGGCGACACACAGGAATATATGTATCTGTACGTTAATCTATAAACTCGGGAATATACGGGTCTGAGTGTTAATGGACAGACTCGGGAAAATACGTATCTGAGTGGTAAAGGGTTAAGAGTTATCTCCCTTGACAGTACAATCTTGTGATGGCTATAACTCTGAGATATATTGCTGGTACTTGCCACAATTTTACATGTATATACAAGGATGAAAAGGCATTTCATGTGCAAGAACCACAACTCAGTATACCTGTATTTTGTGCGTTGGAAATCTTGGATCTTCATCATGTTGAGAAGCGATCCTTTGTATCATTAGGTGAAGATAGTCCCAATAAACATTACATATTCAAAATATACTATATGCATACCAGTGTGTTTAAATTCTGGTGCACTTTCTATTTGTGAACAGTCTTCTGAAGGCCATATTGGCTTTTGGTTTGGGGGTTTGCCATCTCCTCTGATGGCTATTTTTAGCCTTTTTTACTGTAAAATAAAATCAAACACCCTAAGGACATGCTGTAATTCTCCTAAAATTTTTAACAAATCTGTCTCATGATCCAGTAAAGAGTCCAAAAAGTGCAGGCGGAATGGTAAACAGTGTAGACCCTGATCAGACTGCTCCTTCCTGATCTGGGTCAGCGCTGTTTGCTAGGCCTATCTGTCCCAAGCCTTAGAATCAATAGGGTACTTGAGTTTTAGGGCCCCTTCAAGGTTGATCTCTATATCACACCATGCCAAAAGCTGGTGCAACAAAAATAATTAAACAATGGTCCTACCTCAGCTGAGGTCTGGTGTCTTCAGCTGCCTTAGCTTGAGCTGGCTTTGGAACATCACCTGACTGAAACAGAACAATTTGAATGCATAAGGGGCTTTTTTGTGACATTTGAAAAGCACTGGTAGTTTTCTTATTTCTGCACGAAAACATATGTTGCAGGTATTCAGTAGAAGCGCCTATGCACTTCTAATGAATACCCACAACATATGTTTCATGCAGAAATAAGAACAAGAATTCCGCAGAAGGCGGCGTCGCACCTGCTGGGGGCAAAAGTCATAGAAGCCACAATCAGAATGTTGTTATTAATTAAGTAAATTTCATAGCAGTTGACAGTTGATGTAAAATGTGTCAAAGTCACTAGACCAAAAATATAGGCCATGGTCACCAGGTCAAGGTACGTGCCAAATCAGTACAATGAGAAGTACTATGCAAAGTTTGGTGGCTGTAGGCCATTTATTTTAGGACATATTGAACACTGACGTAAAAGTCGCTGGAGTGCATAATATAGGTTAAGGTCACCAGGTCAAGGTACCCATAGAGTAAGTAAATGTAGGAGAAGCACTATGCAAGGTTTGGTGGTTGTAGGCCTTATAGTTGAGAAGATATGGAATGTCGACCTAAAATGTGTTAAAGTCAATGGAGTGCAAAAAATAGGTCAAGGTCACAAGTCAAGGTACCTGCATAGTCAGTACATCTAGGAGAACCACTATGCAAGATTTGGTGGTTGCAAGCCTTTTATTTAAGAAGATCTGGAATATTGACGCAAATTGTGTCAAAGTCAATGGAGCGTAAAATATAGGTCAAGGTCATCAGGTCAAGGTACCTGCAGAATCAGTACATCCAAGAGCAGCATTATGCAAGCTTTGATGGTTGGAGGCCTTTTATTTGCAGAGATCTGGAACTTCGACATAAAAAATTGTCAAAGTCGCTGGAGGGTAAAATATAGGTCAAGGTCACCAGGTCAAGGTACCTGCAGAGTCAGTACATCTAGGAGAAGCACTATTCAAAATTTTATTGGTGTAGGCCTTTTATTTGAGAAGATCTGGAACATTGACGTAATCTGTGTCAAACTCACTGAAGCGTAAAATATAGGTCAAGGTCACCGGGTCAAGGTGCTTGCCTAGTCAGGAGCTCAGGGTGATGTTTAATGAAAGGTTTGATGTTTGTTTAGTCTTATAGTTGATTACAATACAAACTTCGACGTAAATGTCGAACTTCGACATATTGGTAAAAGTCACTGGAGCGCAAAATATAGGTCAAACTAGAAATGTTTTCAGAGGAAAACAATGTCCCCCCATCATAAATATATCTTAAAACACCCATTAGACTTTAAATAACTAAGTTATGGTCACCAAAATGTAAGCTGCAAACAAGCCATTTTTGACCAAAAACTAACAGTTTTTGGGAGCCTGTGACCTTAATCCATCCACTGGTTCAGGAGATAGAGTGCAGACAAGGCAATTTTCAAGTCTAAGTCCCGTGGTGACCTTGAAAATTAGGTCAAGGTCACCAACATCTAATCAGTTCTTAAGACCAGCCCACTGATATAATGTACCAAGTTTGATCAAAATTCATCCACTGGTTCAGGAGAAAGAGTGCAGACAAGCCAATTTTTAAAAGTCTTACTCCCGTTGTGACCTTGAAAATTAGGTCAAGGTCACCAAAAGCTAATCAGTTCTTAAGACCATCCCACTGATATAAAGTATGAACCAAATCCTTCCATTGGTTCAGGAGTTAGAGTGCAGACAAGCTTTTTTGGTCTAAAATTTGACAATGGTTTCAGCCCTGTGACCTTGAAAATTAGGTCAAGGTCACCAAAATCTAATCATTACTTTTTCCCCTCCCAATGGTGTATCTGTGTAAGTTTAATCAAAATCCATCCATCCATTCAGGAGATAGAGTGCAGACAAGAGGCAACGCCGACGCCGACAGGATCCGCACCAAAACCAATATGTCCCCCTCCCTTTCAGGTGGGGGGACATAATTCACCAGGTCAAGGTGCTTACAAAGTGAGAAGGTCTATGAGATGTTTCATGTAAGGTGTGATGGTAGCTGAGGTTTGAAAATAAAAACTTTGACGTAAATGCCGAACTTTGACGTAAATGTCAAACTTCGATGCAATGGTCAAAGTCACTGGAGCGCAAGATATAGGTCAAAGTCACCAGGTCAAGGTGCATACGAAGTGACAAGGTCTATAAGATGTTTCATGTAAGGTCTGATGGTAGCTGAGGTCTGTAAATAAAAACTTTGACGTAAATGTTGAACTTTGACGTAATGGTCAAAGTCACTGGGGCGCAAAATATAGGTCAAAATCACCAGGTCAAGGTGCTTACAAAGTGAGAAGGTCTATGAGATGTTTCATGTAAGGTTTGATGGTAGCTGAGGTTTGTAAAATAAAAACTTTGACGTAAATGTCGAACTTAACAGACGGATGGACGAACGGACGGACGTACAGACGGAAAATCGGACGCCTATGTCGCACCCTGCTATAAGCAGGTGCGACAAAAATAAAATGTGGATGTTTGTTTGTTTGTAGTGGGGTTTAATGTCCCAGGCAACACAATTTACCGGTAGGTCATTTTGAGCCGGTCAGTTTACTAATCCAAACTTTTCCTGGCAGGCTTACACGTTAACGGTTAACCAGTACAGGGCACATTCGTTTGCCATAAACTGACAACTGCCCTTCTTGAATCAGCGGAAGGGAGACAATGACCATAGACAAGATTTCATGATCGATCTCCATGAAAGAATGTTGCCCACCCCGGCAGGTATCGAACCTGTGTCCTCCTGATCACCAGTCAGACACGCATCTGACGGAGCTTCCGAGGCTGTGAAGGTTTTGTTTTGTTTGGAGTTGAATAGGACAGTCAACACTATTAAGGTCATATCAAACCAGTGA
Source organism: Lucinisca nassula (assembly GCA_963580285.1). NCBI lineage: Eukaryota > Metazoa > Mollusca > Bivalvia > Lucinida > Lucinidae > Lucinisca > Lucinisca nassula. The sequence goes on from OY757010.1 coordinate 56,060,284, forward strand.
GTTTACCCAACAACCTTTCCTGTACAGGCTTATACATACAAAGGTTGACTAGTACAGTCTACAATCTTTAGCCCAAAACTGACAACTGCCTTCTTGAATCAGCTGTAGGAGAGAATGACTGTAAAATACTGCATTCTCTCCATTCTGCTGATTGCTACTTGTACTTCAGACAAGCAAAAGCTTTTGAAAGGTGTTAGCTTTTTTTCCTACTTGCTTTCAGACAAATAAAAGCTTTCAAGAAGTTTAACATTCTTTCTTTCTTTCTGGCATTTCAGACAGGCAGAAGTTTTTCAAAAAGCTTTGGAAAGACATACTCTCCAATTCTATCTGTTAATTCATTCTTGTCTACTGTCAAATTCAAGGCTGGCATAAATTTTTCAGGTCAGTCGAACCTCTTTAAGCAAGCACCTGTATTAAACAAGCAATTTTGCCTTTTCCCATAGTCGCTTGCTTAACCCATTGCAGGCGGGAAACCCCTAAAGAGATATCTTGAAAAAAATTGCAGGCCATGAGCAGACGCTACAGAACTTGGCATCTGATCAGGGCCTGCAGTATTTGCTAACAGAAGTTTCCATCAAAAATAGAATAAAAACAAACAAATAGGCCTACCACCCCTTATACACCACAGCCTCGTTATAACATGATTCATTATAACACGGTTTCAAGATGGATCCCAAAAATGTATAGATGATAAAAGATAATCCATACATTAGATAATCCATACATTTTTGTTTGGATATAACACTGTTGTTTAACTAACACGGTTTCTGCTTTGGACCCCAATAATAGTGTTATAAAGAGGTTGTTCTGTATGACAAATGGACTTGTCCAACATACAGCAATGGAAGAATCCACAATGGATTAAGACAGGTTGAACTGTACTTACCTCCTCTGTATGTGCCCATCTGACCACCAGACGTTTTGACAGAGCTTTTTTGCCATTCAAACCCTTAAGGGCTTTTTCTGCTTCCTGTAGAGTAAAAATGGTACAGGGTAAATCAAGTAAGCCATTAATATATACACCACAACCTTGTTATAACACAATTCATTATAACACAGTTTGGATATAACACGGTTTCAAGATGGCTCCCAAAAATGTGTAGATTATATATTTTTTGGATATAACACGGTTGGTTAACTGACTCGGTTTCTGCTTTGGACCCCATTAATAGTGTTATAAAGATGTTATGGTGTAATGTCATCTTTTGGATGAAATCGGCCATGCTAAGCAAAAAGGGATCTTTGAGCTTTATGCACCTTGCAAAGACTTAGATCAGCCTGAACATCTGCAGAGTATGATCAGTATCTACTGTGTGCAATATGGATGGCCATTGATCCAAAACTTCATGCAGAGAGGGAAGGTTGTATTTTGATTAAGTTTGTGTACAAAATGACAGCTTAAGGGGAATGGGGTCAAATTCAGGGGAGGCAACTCCTGCAAAAGTATTTTTGTCTGCCATTTCAATAGGGGTCAACTCTTAAAGGAAAGAATTTGCTCCTGAGGAGCAAATTCTTTCCTTTAACCCTTTACCACTCAGGGATTTTGTGAATTTCGCTGGTTTTCACAGTGTTGCACCTGACAGCAACTTCAACTAGCCATTGTTTCATAATGGATGGTCTGTTTTACACCAAACTCGGTTTGAATGTTCATTGGGCAGTAGCCTTTCAAATGCAATCTTTCATGACTTGATCATTGTTGTCATGGTAAAGAGGGGGCATCTCAGAGTTGGCAAAAAGGGTGTTTTCACATGAATTTTTGACCACATTTTAATCTTCACACAGCTGACAAGGCAACAAGGTGTTTGGCACTGGCCATTTTCACTGTTTGCAGCATGTTTTATCAGCATCAATTTTCAGGCATTTTTGACCCCAGACACCCTCAGATATAAATTTTAGCGGCCGGTTGGGCCATACGCCCAAAAATTTTCGGGATGTGAGGGGGGCGTTGCCCCCCTTCAATCCCCCCCAGAATATTTTTAGTGAGGAGGCACGCGAAAAAACAGGTCACTTTTTTGCCCAACAAATCCTAAAGCAAACATAACTATCCAGGGGTAGAAATGCAGATTTTAAGTGCTTCTGGGGCTTAAAATGGGGGGGGGGGGGGGGGGTGCAGACACGTAAAAACACGTATCTGAGTGGTAAGGGTTAACTGAAATCTGGGAACGTACTGAATTTTAGCCTAAAATGCATTAATTTTATCTGAAATATTGTTTCTTGCAATAAAATGATGAAAAAACATTATTTTGATAAGTTGGGATTTTCTTCATTAACCCTTTACCACTCAGGGATTTTGTGAATTTCGCTGGTTTTCACAGTGTTTCACCTGACAGCAACTTCAACTAGCCATTGTTTCATAATGGATGGTCTGTTTTACACCAAACTCGGTTTGAATGTTCATTGGGCAGTAGCCTTTCAAATGCAATCTTTCATGACTTGATCATTGTTGTCATGGTAAAGAGGGGGCATCTCAGAGTTGGCAAAAAGGGTGTTTTCACATGAATTTTTGACCACATTTTAATCTTCACACAGCTGACAAGGCAACAATTAAGGTGTTTGGCACTGGCCATTTTCACTGTTTGCAGCATGTTTTATCAGCATCAATTTTCAGGCATTTTTGACCCCAGACACCCTCAGATATAAATTTTAGCGGCCGGTTGGGCCATACACCCAAAAATTTTCGGGATGTGAGGGGGGCGTTGCCCCCCTTCAATCCCCCCAGAATATTTTTAGTGATGAGGCACGGGAAAAAACAGGTCACTTTTTTGCCCAACAAATCCTAAAGCAAACATAACTATCATGGGGTAGAAATGCAGATTTTAGGTGCAACTTGGGCTTAAAATGGGGGGGGGGGGGGGGTGCAGACACGTAAAAACACGTATCTGAGTGGTAAGGGTTAACTGAAATCTGGGAACGTACTGAATTTTAGCCTAAAATGCATTAATTTTATCTGAAATATTGTTTCTTGCAATAAAATGATGAAAAAACATTATTTTGATCAGTTGGGATTTTCTTCATTAACCCTTTACCACTCAGGGATTTTGTGAATTTCGCTGGTTTTCACAGTGTTGCACCTGACAGCAACTTCAACTAGCCATTGTTTCATAATGGATGGTCTGTTTTACACCAAACTCGGTTTGAATGTTCATTGGGCAGTAGCCTTTCAAATGCAATCTTTCATGACGATCATTGTTGTCATGGTAAAGAGGGGGCATCTCAGAGTTGGCAAAAAGGGTGTTTTCACATGAATTTTTGACCACATTTTAATCTTCACACAGCTGACAAGGCAACAATTAAGGTGTTTGGCACTGGCCATTTTCACTGTTTGCAGCATGTTTTATCAGCATCAATTTTCAGGCATTTTTGACCCCAGACACCCTCAGATATAAATTTTAGCGGCCGGTTGGGCCATACGCCCAAAAATTTTCGGGATGTGAGGGTGGCGTTGCCCCCCTTCAATCCCCCCCAGAATATTTTTAGTGAGGAGGCACGCGAAAAAACAGGTCACTTTTTTGCCCAACAAATCCTAAAGCAAACATAACTATCCAGGGGTAGAAATGCAGATTTTAGGTGCTTCTGAGGCTTAAAATGGTGGGGGGGGGGGTGCAGACACGTAAAAACACGTATCTGAGTGGTAAAGGGTTAACTGAAATCTGGGAACGTACTGAATTTTAGCCTAAAATGCATTAATTTTATCTGAAATATTCGTTATATTGAAAGGAGAGATAACTCAAATACCACAGCACCAAGAATTGTGATTCTTGCACATGACATGCCTTCTATACCTTGTATTCAATTGTGCCCAGTTGCTTCATTATATCTCAATGGGTATTGGAGTTTGATCACAAGGTGGTCATATGATTATATTGGAAGGGGAGATAACTCAAATACCCTAGCACTCAGAGTTGTGGCTCTTAGGCATGACACCATGGTTATATTGTCAGGGGAGATAATTAAAAAACCAGGGCACCAAGACTCGTGGTTCTTGCACACGACACACCTGCTTAACGTAATGTACAACTGTACCAAGTACCATCAATATATCTCAAACAGTATTGGAGATATCGCCATCTCAAGGTAGTGATTCTATTTTATAGGAAGGGGAGATAACTAAAAAAACCATGGCACCCAGAGTTGTGGTTCTTGCGCATGACACGCCGTCTCAGCCTTGTCAACAACTATGCTAGGTACCATCAATATATCTCAAAGGTTATTGGAGTTATGGCCATCACAAGATAGTCACTCTATTTTATTGGAAGGGGAGATAACTCAAAAACAATGGCAGCCAGAGTTGTGGTTCTTGCGCATGACATGCCGTCTCAGCGTTTTGAACAATTGTGCCAGGTACCATCAGTATATCTCAAAGGGTATTAGAGTTATGGCCGTCACAAGGTAGTCATTCCATTTTATTTAAAGGGGAGATAACTCAAAAACTATGGCAGCCAGAGTTCTAGTTCTTGCACATGACACACAGTCTCAGCCTTGTGAACAATTGTGCCAAGAACCATCAATGAATATTAAAGGGTATTGGAGTTATAGAAATGCAGATTTTAGGTGCTTCTGGGGCTTAAAATGGGGGGGGGGGGGGGTTGGGTGCAGACACGTAAAAACACAAATCTGAGTGGTAAAGGGTTAAGAGTTGACCCATATTTTCAGTTGAACATGGCTTATAGAAAAGCAAACAGGAAGTTATGAAAGTTGTCTCCTTTTGAAAAATGGCGGAAAAAATCTGCTAGGTGTTCCCATCCCCCTTAACACACACACTCGATGACCCCTTTTCACTTGATAATTATGCACCCAGCAAAGTCTGAGCTAACATTGCTGCCATCCTAAAAGAGCCTAAACTGCATTCTGAAGTAATCTTTGGGCCTTCTAAATGCTGGCAATAAGGTTAAGGCAAAGATTCAGACCAGGGGAAAAGAATATGATTTTTATCATGCTGTACTCAGTTGAACATGAAATTTTTCCTGCTCATTAATATTAAAATGCCAACATTTTTTTGGCATTTTAATATCTATAAGCATGACAAATTTAGGTTATGTAAGCTTTCTCAAAGCCTTATTTGTTGATATCTGAATATTTGTGAGCTATGGTAAAGCCTTATTTGTCAATATTTGAATATTTTTGAGCAAACACTGAGCTCATATCCCTGTAGTCCTAAAAGAGCATACATTGCATTTTGAAGTAATCTTTTGGCATCCTAAAGGTTGGCAACAAAGCTAAGGCAAAGATTCAGATCAGGGCAAAAGATTATGTTTTTGTTTTTTTATTTTCATGCTCCACTCAGTTGAACATGAAAATTGTCCTGCTCAGGAATATTAAAATGCCAACAATTGTATTTCAATTTGGCATATCTCGGTCATTATAAAAGCAATTTGCACGATATAAACTGTTATCAGTAGCTACTTGCAAGGCTATTCAAGTGCATTGAAGCGTTATCAGAAGTACATACGATAAAACTACAGAACCTATTAGTGACAAAACCTTTTGAAGGACCCTCATATTAAATGCCAAAATTTTTTTGCATTTTAATATTTATGATCAGGACAAATTTAGGTTATGTACTACATACTGTTAAGGACAGAGAAAAGACCTTGTTTGTAGGTACACCACAACCTCGTTATAAAATGGTTCATTATACCACCATTTGGATATAACACGGTTTCAAGATGGATCCCAAAAATGTGAAGATTATATAGAAAAAGAGGGCCCACAGGGCCCTGGTTCGCTCACCTATGTGTCATTGTCTCGAGTACATTCTAGTTTTAGCTATGGTGGCCATCTTGTTCATCAGTTGAGTGATTTTAGCTTATTTGGTAGGGAGTAACCTAGGCAACATTCCTGTGAAGTTTGAATCAAATTGGCCTTAGGGTTTAGGAGGGGTTCACATTTGAGTCAAATTTACAATATTTTTCTATTTTTAGCTCCAGTGGCCATTTTGTTCATCGGAGCGGGACTGTTTTAGCCTTTTTGGTAGAGGGTCATATAAGCAACATTACTTCCAAGTTTGAATGAAATTGGCCCAAGGGTACGGAAGGAATTGTTGTTTGAAGATTTTTTTTTTTACAGTCGAACTTCAATGTCTCGAACTCGCCGGGACCGCCGAAAAAAAATCGAACCATTGGTAGTTCGAGCCATTGAAGTCCAACTCGGCAAGATCTATCTTTGTGTTCTATGACTTTTTATCATAGCTGCGGCGATTTTGGTGACTTTTGGTACATTTATCGGTCATAATTTAAGCCACATAGTATACCTTTCGCACTTTCAGGGAGATAAGAAAATACATCCATAGATTGCAGTGCCAGCAGAAACCTCCGATCTGGGTATCCCCCTGTTGCCGAGTCCTTCACCAGATTGCTCAAAAGCTGACGTACTCTCTGACATGACTGCAGGAGTGAATGATGAGCTGTATTTTTGGTCCATATTTTAAGGCAAAGACTGTAATTTTGGCAGGTCTTACTCAATGTCGTTGTGAAATGTTACCAGGTGAAAAATATTTTGCCAGCTTTCATTTCCTTATGCTGCCTCATTAGCCCTGGGTTATTATAGGTGTTTACAATAAACTTAATTTGACACCTTCTCAACATTAATCTCTTGACCTGTTGATCAAAGGGATTGCGCCAATCAAGTACACCTGTGACATGTAAACAGCTGTTTTGGCAAGACGCTTTGTCAATATCAAAGCGTCTTATGATACTGATCACGCGCCTGCATGACTTGATCGATAAAATTGGAATTTTTAAAAAGGTAATTAGTGCGAGCCATCGGTGGAACTTTACATAGAAAATGCATTCTAGGGATCAGGCTTAGAGATCGAGGGTTCAAGCCATCGTGGTTCGAGCCAAGGGTGGCATGTTTAGTTAAAATGAATAGGAATTGTGCCGGGACTGAAAAGTCAGTTCGACCCAAACGCGGTGTTCGAGCCTACAGAGTATGACTCATCGAAGTTCGACTGTATTTTTAGCTCTGGCAGCCATCTTGTTCATTGGAGTGGAATGAGTTTTAACTATTTTGGTAGGGAGTCGCCTAGGCAACATTCCTGTGAAGTTTTAAATCCAATTGGCCCAAAGGTTTAGGAGTTCCCATTTGAAGCAAATTTACAATGTTTTCCATTTTTAGCACTTGTGACCATTTATTAATTGTTATTCTATTTTCCTAGAGGGCCATCTACACAACATTCAAATGAAGTTTAGAAGCCTTCATGGTGAAGTGGCCATGCTACTTTCCTTGTTAACCAGGGGTAGCAGGATCAATCTCAGGTTTCTCCAGACTTTCAGATTGGTCTTAAAACAGAGATCCCATCACTGTATGACCTTAGCTGTTGATGAGACTTAAACTCAAACACACACTCCTATCAAGGAACCTATATGCCAAATATGAAGGCTGTATCTTAAATGCTTCAAAAGTTATGACAAAGTAGGTCAAAGGTCAAGGTCATGACTCAAAAGTTTTGAATGGTTGAGAAAACCTTGTCACAAGGAACATACATGCCAAATATGAAGGCTCTATCTCATATGGTTCAAAAGTTATGATAAAGTAGGTCACAGGTCAAATCTTTATACGAGTGGGAAGCCCTTGCCACAAGGAACCTACACGCCAAATATGAAGGCTTTATCTCAAACGGTTCAAAAGTTATGACAAAATAACCTACTGATCTACTTTTCGATTTTGACATGACCCATATTCGAACTTAACTGAGATATTGTCCAGATGATCATTCTGAGCAAGTTTTATGATGATTTGACTAAAACTGTGGCCTCTTAAGTTTTCAAAAGGTTTTTCTATGATTTGACCTGCTGACCTACTTTTTGACCCGACATGACCCATATGTAAACTTGACCCAGATATTGTCAAGATGATCATTCTGAGCAAGTTTGATGATGAGCGGACCAAAACTGGGGTCTCTAGTGTGTTCACAAGGTTTTTCAACACTCTGACCTACTTACTGACCAGATATGACCCATATTCGAAATTAACTGAGATACTGTCAATTGATCATTTTGAGCAAGTTTGATGATGATCGGACGAAAACTGTGGCCTCTAGTGTGTTCAGAGGAATTTTCTATGATTTTATCTATTGACCTACTTTTTGACCGACATGACCCATATTCGAACTTGACTCAGATATTGTCAAGATGATCATTCTGGGCAAGTTTTATGATGATTAGACCTAAACTGTGGCCTCTAGTGGGTTCAGAAGGTTTTTCTATGATTTGACCTACTGACCTACTTTTTGACCTGACATAACCCATATTCGAACTTAAGCAAGATATTGTCAAGACTACTATTCTCAGCAAGTTTGATGATGACTGGCCTCTAGTGTGTTCACAAGGTTTTTCTCTGATTTGACCTACTGACCTACTTACTGACCAGATAATTATGACCCATATTCGAATGTGACCAAGATATTATCAAGATGATCATTCTGAGCAAGTTTGATGATGATCGGACCAAAACTGTGACCTCTAGTGTGTTCACAAGGTTTTTCTCTGATTTGAATTATTGGCCTACTTTTTGAACCGACATGACCCATATTCCAACGTGACTCAGATATTGTCAAGATGATCATTCTGGGCAAGTTTGATGATGATTGGACTAAAACTGTGGCCTCTAGTGTGTTCACAAGGTTTTTCTATGATTTGACCTACTGACCTACTTTTTGACCCGACATGACCCATATTTGAATGGGACCAAGATATTATCAAGATGAACATTCTGAGCAAGTTTGATGATGATCGGACCAAAACTATGGCTTCTAGTGTCTTCACAAGGTTTTTTTTTTCTGATTTGACCTACTGACCTACTTTCTGACCTGACATGACCCATATTCGAACTTGACCGAGATATTCTGTGGTGGTACACAATGTGTACAAGTTAAGTTAAAATCAAATCATAAATGAAACAGCTATCATGCAGACAAGACCAAAATAGGCAATTTTTTGCCCTTTCAGGGGCCGTAACTCCGAAACACATGATGGGATATGGCTTGTTCAAGAAAGGAACCCAGATCTCATGGTGGTACAAGTTGTGTGCAAGTCTGGTTAAAATCAAATCATAAATGAAGATGCTATCGTGCGGACAAGACCAAAATAGGCAATTTTTGCCCTTTCAGGGGCCGTAACTCCGTAACACATGATGGGATATGGCTGGTTCAAGAAAGGAACCCAGATCTCATGGTGGTACAAGTTGTGTGCATGTCTGGTTAAAATCAAATCATAAATGAAGATGCTATCGTGGGGACAAGACCAAAATAGGCAATTTTTGCCCTTTCAGGGGCCGTAACTCCATAACAAATGCTGGGATATGGCTGGTTCAAGAAAGGAACCTAGATCTCATGGTGGTACAAGTTGTGTGCAAGTCTGGTTAAAATCAAATCATAAATGAAGATGCTATCGTGCGGACAAGAAATTGTTTACGGATGCACGCATGGACGCACTGACGACGGACAAAATGTGATCACAAAAGCTCACCTTGTCACTACGTGACAGGTAAGCTAAAAATGACCATAAATGGTCATTTTTTATATAATCTACACATTTTTGTTTGGATAACACGGTTGTCTAACTAACACAGTTTCTGCTTTGGACCACATTAATAGTGTTATAACGAGGTTGTGGTGTATTTCAATATTTATGAGCTATGTTAAAGCCTTATTTGCTGATATCTGGATCTTTGTGAGCTAGTTAGATAAGTTCTGAATAGTTAGAGCCTTATTTCTTGATATCTGAATATTTATGAGCTATGTTAAAGCCTTATTTGTTGATATCTGAATATTTGTGAGCCATGTTAAAACCCTATTTGTTGATATCTGAATATTTATGAGCTATGCTAAAGCCGTATTTGTTGATATCTGAATATGTGTGACCTGGATTGATATCTGAATTAAAATATTTGTGAGCTATGTTAATGCCTTATTAGTTTATGAGCTATGTCAATTCTATTACCCTTGGACCAGTCTGAGATTTAACAAAACATGTACAGAACTAGAATTTGTTTTTCTACAAAAACACAGATGTCTCCCCCATTTTTGACCTCTAAGTATAACCTTGACATTGGAGGTATTGAGCTGGGTCTTGTGTGCAACAAATCATCTAATGAAGATGAACATTTCTGCAAAGTAACTTTAAAAATGTTCATAAAAAAATAAAAAAAGTAAATGGTCGTACATAAAAAAGCCCCTTTTATACCTTTGACCTTTAAGTATGGCCTTGACCTGTGAGGTACAACACATCGTCTCATGATGGTTAACATTTCTGCCAAGCACTTTCATAATCCATCAAAGAATATGGAAGTTATTGACTGTCCCTTTTTTTACCTTTGATCTCTAGGTATGACCTTGACATTGGAGATATGGACCTTGGTCTTGCACATGACTCATGGTCTAATGACGGTGCACATTTCTGCATGGTTACTTTATAAAGTCCATCCAGAAATAAAAAAGTTATTGACTTGACACAAAAAAACAAACTTTTTTTACCTCTGACCTCTTAGTATGACCCTGATCTTGGAGATATCGACCTGGGTCTAGCGTGCACCACATCGTCTCATGATGGTTAACATTTCTGCCAAGTAATTTCACAATCTATCCAGGAATAATAAAGTTATTGACTGAACACTAAAAAAGGCCCCTTTTTTGTCCTTTGACCTCTTAGTACGACCTTGACATTTGAAATACCAACTTGGGTCATGCACGCAACACATCGTCTCATGGTGGTTAACATTTCTGCCAAGTAATTTCAAAATCCATCTAAAAATAAGAAAGTTATTGACAGAACACAAAAAAGGCCTTTTTTTTTTTACCTTTAATCTCTATGTATGACCTTGACCTTTCCGGTACCAAACTGGGTCATGCATGCAACACATCATCTCATGGTGGTTATTATTTCTGCCACGCAATTTCAAAATCCATCTCAAAATAAGAAAGTTATTGACCAAACACGAAAAAAGGCCCTTTTTGACCTGTGACCTCTATGTATGACCTTGACATTTTAGGTACCAAACCAAATCATGCATGCAACACATCGTCTCATGATAGTTAACATTTTTGCCAATGACTTCAAATTCTATCTAAAAATAAGCAAGTTATTGACAAAACCCCAAAAAAGGCCCCTTTTTTTACCTTTGACCTCTAAGTATGACCTTGACCTTTGAGGTACCAACCTGGGTCATGCAGGCAACACATCGTCTTATATTTGTTAACATTTCTGCCAAGTTATTTCAAAATCCACCTCAAAATAAGAAAGTTATTGACCAAACACGAAAAAAGGCCCCTTTTTTGACCTTTGACCTCTAAGTATGACCTTGACCTTTGAGGTACCGACCTGCCTCATGCGCACCACACATCGTCTCATGATTGTTAATATTTCTGCCAAGTAATTTCAAAATCCATCACCAAATAAGAAATTTATTGACCAAACACAAAAAAGGCCCCTTTTTTGACCTTTGACCTCTTAAGTATGACCTTGACCTTTGAGGTACCGACCTGCCTCATGTGCACCACACATCGTCTTATGGTTGTTAATATTTCTGCCAAGTAATTTTAAAATCCATCTGAAAATAAGAAAGTTTTTGACGGGACACGATTTGCCCATACATATATACATACTGACAAACTTCCAAGGGAGATAATTCAAAAAGTATAAATGCGAGAGTTATAGTTCTTGCGCACTGCACATCGTCTAATGCCGATTAATATTTATATGAAGTTTCGTGAAGATAGCTCTAACGGTTTTCAAGTTATAGAGCGGACACAAATGTATGACAGACGGACAGACAGACGCCCGGGGGAAAAACAATATGTCTCTCCGAAAAAAAAAATTTTCGGGGGAGACATAATAATTTATAGGTTTTCTGCACCTAAGGTCAAGATTTCTTTTTCAAGAACATAGCCCAGTTTCAGTTAACCTCAACATTAAAGCCTTCATGGACTTTGAATTGTCTTTTGATGTTCTAATGTACATGTACCACAAAACAAATCTATCTTCAGTACAATATGAAGGATTAACAAGGTAAACCCCTCCCAGAGGCAATTAAAAATGACTGTCATATTAATATCAACTTCTGTGTGGCCATGTAGCTACAGATTAGAAAGTATCTGGATGTACATTGCTACACCTGGGGCCAGTTTTTCAACACTAACTACATCTTTAATTAACATATCTTTAAAACTTTGACTGTTTAATATGGCAAGTATGTTAATATTTTTGCTGAAAAAAATGTAAGCTGCTTTTGCAAACCACATTTTTTTTTCAACAAAAATATCTGAATATAAGAAACTGTAGTTGCCAGACATGTTAATCCTCATCCTGCTAAATATTTCAATTAGCCGCACCCAATTCTGAATATCAGCCAATCAGATTACATGATACAATGTATAATGTTTTCGTTCAAATTCACAAACTGACTGAAACAGTGTAGATCCTGATCAGATGGCTTCTTCAGAAGCCATCTGATCTGGATCTACACTGTTTGTAAAGGTATAGGGGATGTTGTGAACAGCAGGATAAGGGTTAACATTTTGTCAGCGGAAAGGCGGGAATGACAGTAGAAAAGATTTCATGATCAATTTCAATGAAAACAATGTCGCCAACTCCAATAGATATCGAACCAGCAACCTCCTGGTTACCAGTCAGATGCACATCCCACTGAGCTACACAGACAAAGTTGCTTTCCCTGAAAATGCATCTATTCCTCTTAAGGGGAATGGTGTTTCCGCCATTTTTCAAGGGAGACAATTTTTGGGACTTCCTGTTCACTTTTCTATAAGCCCTGTCCCACTGAAAAAGGAGTCTACTCCTAAAGGAAAGGATTTTCTCCTCAGGAGCAAATTCTTTAAATTCTTTCCTTTAAGAGTTGACCCCTATTGACATGGGAGACAAAAATACTTTTGCAGGAGTTACCTCCCCTGAAGGTGTTCCAATTCCCCCTAATTTAGCCACACCCATTTGTGACTATCCACCAATCAAATTACTTGATGTAATGTATTCCTTCAAATTTGCAAACTGAATGACAAACTATGATAAGATATCTAACCCTTATCTTGTTAAATTTGACAGTCCCTACATTTGCAAACAGTGTAGATCCAGATCTGATGGCTTCTGCATGGCTTCTGAAGAAGACATCTGATCAGGATCTACACTGATCAAAAGCCCATCAGGATTTGTTTGTATTGGAGTTTAATGTCCCAGTCAACACTATTTAGGTCATTTTTGGGCCGGTCAGTTTACCTATCCACACTTTTCCTGGGCAGGCTTATCCGAAAGCGGTTAACCAGTACAGTGCACATTCTTTCGTCAGAGACTGACAACTGCCCTTCTTGAATCAGTGGAAGGGAAAGAATGACCTTCTGATCAGGATTTACATTGTTTGTCAAGCCCTTTGTGAAGTGAATAAATACATTATGCAAAGTAATCTGATTTGTTGATAGTCAGTAATGGGCATGGCAAATTGATTTATTCCACAGGATAAGGGTTATTTGCACTGTGTACATATTATGGAAACACTGTCCTATGTTTTGTTTCTTTTGTTTCCATTTTCTTGAAACAGACACAGCTGTCTTACCTGCCTACAAGAGTAAGTGACGAAACAATATCCTCGAGGTTTTCCCTGATCAGGTCCAACAGTGTGGTAGAGGAAATCAAACTTCTCCAGCTCTCCAAACTTTTGAAGAATCTTCAACAGGACAAACCTTCAACAAAGTTAAGTATAACTGAAGCACAGATATCACAACACATAGCTTCTGATAAACTGCTTTTTTAACCCATTTGGTACCGGAAACCCCAAAAGGGGTAAGTGGCAAACAGTGCAGGCCCCGTCTGATCAGGGCCTACACTGTTAGCAAAAAGTTCAGCTATTTTCCGAATAGTTTGTGAAGAAAACACAACATGACACCCCTAAATTTTGAAATGGACTCATGCAAAACATAAGATGGGAAGATTCCATGGTTTGTTTGATTTGAGGTTTAACATCCCCGTCAACACTATAACATTCCATTTGGTACAAAATGGGTTAATGTAAATAAATAAAAATCCCTAACAACATATTTTTCAGCCTCTGTGTGTGCAAAACACTATTGCCAGTGGAAAGGCAAACATTGCAGACACAGATCAGATTGCTAAAATCAATCTGATCAGGGTCTACAATGTCTGCACAATGTCTAGTGTCACCAAACTTAGGATGTGGTTGGGATTGGCGAAGGTGCTGTGTATCTTATGTCACCAGGGCATCCAAATGATATTGGCTTACAGTTATGCAAGGCCTGATATCCATTATGTTATGTTCCCACTATCACGATTCACGCCACGATTGCAATCGTGTTCTTAATCGTGGTCCTATCAGATCTTGAGGTCAGTCTTGGCAATCGTGTTAATCGTACAAACTTTTTGAACAGTTCAAAATTTTTCCACATTCAACACGATCAATTGACCAATCTGGATCATTGTATCACATCGTAACAAAGCGGGACAGATCGCATCTAGTCGTGCTTCTAAATCGTGGTGATCATGGTCGATCTTGGACAAGACAAACACCCCATTCTGTTGAGATGTGTTGCGATCTCCCACAATCTGTCACTATTTGATACGATCTGTCGGGTCCCATTGCTCAAGACCTGTCACGAATGACTCGCGACCAGATACGAGGTGATACGAGAAGATATGAGTAAATGCGAGTAGATACAAGTAGTTAAGTTTTTACATGAACGTTCACGATCTGTTACATGTTCTTGTGCCCATATGTATACCGGACAAGATTTTATGCGACTCATTCAGTGATCTGCTCTTCAAGAGAGTATATCTAGGTACATGCCTTTGCTAGTATTTTACAGCCTTTGAAATATGCCACCCAAGGGTACTAGAGACAATAAGGGAAAAGGAAAGGCTGTCCAATTCCAGGAGCCTGAACCATTCCAGCCAGAGAAAATGCCACATTGTCATCATCTGCAACTCCTGCCATCATCAATGGTTGGGGATTAGTGTTTATGCTGTTAAAGTTAAAGAAACAATGAAGTCCGTGGTCAGTCTGGCTGTATATATATCCCTCTGGGTCAAGTCGTAGCTCAAATCGTGATCGCCCTCGATCATGATTGTGAAAAACATCGAGACGACAGTCGTATGCTGTCGTAACGCATCGCATCGGTTCTTGATGAGTGTATAAGAACGTATCTGCACGTATCAGATCATCCTGATTCGGGCAACCAGATCGTGATGATCGTTTCAGATCGAGACCAAGTCGTAGACTTGATCGCAACAATCCTATCGGAATGTATATGATCTTATCTGAACGCGAGATCAGATCGTAACACCTGAAATTGACCAGTCGTGATTGGATCTTATCCGAGCGCAACAAATCGTACCAAAATGTATCGACTCTCATCACCTCATATTCAAACCGGAAATTTCTGAAAAGTTCCACAACCAGCTACGAATGGCCAATTGTGGCGTTCGTAATGGCTCGCAGGACAGTGGGAACCTAGCATTAGCAGTGTAGGGTAGAAGGGGAATGTTTTTGTTTCTTCCGTTTCTTCATTTTCATTCCTTTTCCTCTTTCTTCCCTGTCTCCTTATCTCCTCTACTATCCCGTCTATCTATTTTCTCCCTTTCTATGAGAGAAGACACAAAATGACCCGCAAGGGTTGATGTGTCAATAACCCATTGTATACTAGTGGACTCTTCCATCACTATATGTTGGACAAGTCCATTTGTCATATAAGGGGTGGTAGGCCTATTTTTTCTCTTTTTTTCTATTTTAAAGGAAAATACTGTGAGCAAATAGTGCAGGCCCTGATCAGACGCCATGTTCTGCGGCGTCTGATCTGGGCCTGCACTGTTTGCCAAGCTACCCCGCTACCCCTTTAGGGGTTTCCCGCATACAACGGGCTAAACTCCAACACAATCAATGTCGCAAAACTTAAGAATAGAGCAATAAATCAAAAGTTTCAAAACAAAAAATACTGCATGTAAACAGAATGTATAAAACATTTTTTTATCAAGCTCATAAACTAAACAACTTTGTGCATAGCAATCTTGCATCTTGTTACATAGGCCAAAGCCAGTGCCTTACACACAGATACTTACTCAGTGACCTTGGTGTCAAGGTTACCAATCCACAATCTACAGACATGGTCATCCTCTACTGGGTCTTCTGGCACAGGGACAGGAACAGATAATGGGCTCTACAGATAGAATCAGAACTGTTTTTAGAAAAAAAGAAAGAAAGAAAAAAAAACATTTATCTAACACCAACCACCATACATCAATTATCAAGTCCTATTCTGACCTTACAAGTCAGGTCAAGGTCACCAAAAATCTCAATACCCATTACGATAACACACCCGTACAATATAGTGCAATTTTTACATCTCCGAAATGGCTACTTTTCTAACGAAAATCTGTGATATTTTTCTTATTTATACTGCAAACATAGGTTGTGGGTACTCGTTAGAACCGCCTCAATGAGGCGGTTCTAACGAGTACCCACAACCTATGTCTTGGAGCAGAAATAATAAAATATTGTTTACCCCCGTAAACCCCAGTTTTCTCTATATAAAGTGGGGTGTAATGGGGTGTTCATTTCACGGACCTGTTCACATGATGTTTCAGTTTCACTCTTACCTGTAATAGGACCTATAAATTATCCATGTCCAAATATGTAATAGGACCTATAAATTATCCATGTCCAAATATTTACAGCCCAGTTGTTCACAGAATCATTGGCCTAACATGCTTGATAGCAGTCAAAATGTTAACTATTTTAGCAAGTACAATACTTAATGTAGGGGTATTTTGCCGGAAAAATCTGAGTAGCAAAGCTACACATACTTTTTTTTGTTTTTCATAAAAAATATCAGCACACTTGCCATATCAAATAATCAAATTTTAGCGAATCTGTCAACTAATGACATAATCAGTTTTTAATAACTGGATCCTGATATCGATCTAAGTCTTTACTGTTTCATAATTATTCTTAGATAGGTATACATATGAAAGCGTAAATAAGTAAGGAACATTTTCATGTTTATTAAGTGAAATTTCATTGACTTTCATAGCAAATCCCAATTCAAATATGTTATGTGTACACTAGTATTGTGTTTGAGTTTTACGTCCGACCAACAACTAAGGTCATATGGAAAGACTCATCCAAAAGTCTGGATAAGCCTTGAAATGGCCCTGTTTGCACTTGTAAATGACAAAGTTCTATGGTGTTTCATTCTTTTTTTATTACAAAGAATTTGTCTCATTTGTGTGAAATGTCAAGTCCTACTTAATAACAACAGGAAAAAACAGAAAGTCATCAGTTGATATTTCAAGATACAAGACCAAAAGTATAAGCCCAGTTTCAAGAGAACATGTCTTCCTGGCCTTGGGCCCGTAGATCAGGGGGGCGGCCCCCGCTCATCGGGGCTTGAAGAAATATATGGGCTGCATGATGCTTCCACGCAGAGCTGAAACCGACCCGCACACTAGAACTGGTAAACAGCTTAGAGGATCTAAGCCTTCAAAGGCAAAGTGGTGCGAGTCAGCCCGTCCATGCTTATGAACCCTATTGGTTTCATTGGGCGACAGGGCTTGAGATGTCATTTCATCTCCATATCGGGTAAAAGTCCAACAAAACTGGAAGCAACGTCTCCAAAATGACCTTTACAGTGTTGACAGGGACGTTAAACCTTAAATCAAACAAACAAACATAGATCAGGGTCCAGTTGTTCAAAGCATTGTTAGCTTAACGAGCCTGTAAGTGGTCAAACTGTTAATTGTTCTAGCAAGTACAATATCTAATATAGTGTTATTTTTGCTGAAAAAAAGACAGCAGCTTTTGCAGATGCAAAAAGCTGCTCTCATTTTTTCAGCAAAAATATAAGTATACATGTATTTGCCAAATTAAATGATCAAAATTTTAACAATACGTTAACTAATGAGGTTGTTAGTTTTGAACAACTGG
Organism: Lucinisca nassula; assembly: GCA_963580285.1. Taxonomy (NCBI): domain Eukaryota; kingdom Metazoa; phylum Mollusca; class Bivalvia; order Lucinida; family Lucinidae; genus Lucinisca; species Lucinisca nassula. Next base: position 56,078,218 of record OY757010.1, read on the forward strand.
CCCCAGTTGTTCAAAAGTAATGCTGTCGTTAGGGAACAAATTGTTAAAACTTTGATTATTTAATATGGCAAATATGCTAATATTTTTGCTGAAAAAAATGTGAGCAGTTTTTTGCAAATACAAAAACTGCTCACATTTGTTCAGCAAAAATACCGAAATTTTAGATAGTGTACTTGCTAGAACAGTTAACAATATGACCACTCAGCTTGTCAAGCTAAAGAGGCTTTGTTCAAATTGTTAACTGTACTCGCAAGAACAGTAACTAATATAGTGTTATTTTTGCTGAAAAATGAAAAGCTGCTCACATTTTTTCTGCAAAAATGTTGGTATAAATTATTTTTTTATATTAAATTGACCCATTGTATGCTAGTGGACTCTTCCATTGCTATATGGTGGACAAGTCCATTTGTAATGTAAGGCGTTTCAGGCCTATTTTTTCATTTTTATTCTATTTTGATGGAAAATTCTGTTAGCAAATAGTGTAGGCCTGCACTGTTTGCCAAGGTACCCCTTTAGGGGGTCCCCGCACACAATGGGTTAACTAATGACACTGTTAGTTTTGAACAATGGGCCCCTGGTTTTCTACTAAGACTAGAAGAGACTTGAAATTTTAGATATAGATGCAGGAGTTATTGTACTATCGAAGCAGCAATCAGAATGGCGCTGATCAGACTACACAAATGAACAGGCTGATCTGTGCCTTTGTATTTTGTGAATGGCAAAAAAAAAGGTTTTCCCAAAACACAGCTCATATTTACCTGGGAAGCCATATTTATCAACTGCAAGGCATCCTAATTTTTTTACTTCCTTTGTCAGACAGGAGTGGACATGCTCACAGCCAATAAATGTACATTCAAGTACTAGAAATCTGGAAATAAAAAAATCTTATTAACCCTTCTCTTGCTGAATATTCACTTAAGCCGCACCCATTTCTGACTTTGAACCAATCAGATTATTTGATGTAATTTATTCTTACAAACAGTGTCAAACAGTGTAGATCCTGATCAGATGGCTTCTTCAGAAGCCATCTGATCTGGATCTACACTGTTTCCAAAGATAGGGGTTGTCGTGAACAGCATGATAAGAGTTAAGAGCAATTATCAAATGGTCATTCTCTCCATTACACCGATTCAAGAAGGGCAGCTGGCAGTTTCTGGTGAAAGAATGTGCACTGTCTGGTTAACCGTTTATGTAGAAGCCTGCCCAGGAAAAGTGTGGCTAGGTTAACTGACCAGCTCAAAATGACTTAAATATTGTTGGCAGGGCAATTAAACTCCAAACTGAACAAAACAAAATAAGAAAACACAGCTTGTCTTAACCCTAAAGGTGTCAGTCACAATAATTGTCATCTGCTGGTTACTTTAAAATGCATTGTTGCAAACACTGTGGACCCAGATCAGACTGCTCCTTGAGAAGCAGTCTGATCAGCACCCACACATTTTGCCTGTATACAAAATTATTTTTTTAATAACTTTGTAAGAAGATGCAGCAGAGGACATATAAAGAGGACATTGTCAGATGCAGTTTCAAGGTTCAAGTTTAACTTCCCAGCAATCAGCCTTACCCAATATCAGGAAACCCAACTCTTAATAACCCTTCTCTTGCTGAATATTCAGTTTAGCCACACCCATTTCTGTCTATCATCAAATCAAATTGCTTGGTGTAATTTATTGCTACAAATTCATAAGCTGAATGCCAAACAGTGTAGATCCTGATCAGATGGCTTCTTCAGAAGCCATCTGATCTGGATCTACACTGTTTCCATAGATAGGGGTTGTCGTGAACAGCATGATAAGAGATAATATATCTTAACCCATTTTGTACTGGAAACCTCAAAATGGATATCCTGGCAAACAGTTCGGGCCCAGATCAGATGCCACAAAACTCAGCGTCTGATCAGGGCCTACCCTATTTGCAAAAAGTTAAAAGGTTAACTCTTATCCTGCTGTTCACGACAACCCCTATCTTTGGAAACAGTGTAGATCCAGATCAGATGGCTTCTGAAGAAGCCATCTGATCAGGATCTACACAGCTTGACATTCAATTAATGATTTTTTAGGAATAAATTACATCAAGTGATCTGATAGGTACAAAGTCAGAAATGGGTGTGGCTAAACTGAATATTCAGCAAGAGAAGGGTTAAACAATGTGCATAAATTGTGTAAATCTTAATTCTGAAACCCATGCATAGACAACATTTTTCAGTCTAGCAGCTACTATCATGGAGACTGCACAGTAAAGTTCATGAAAAGTACATATACAGGTTATTGTATCCATCACGAAAACACGCCTATATAATTTTGACCCCCTTGAACCCCACTTTTATATAGTAAAACTGGGGTTTCGGGGGGTATACCTGATTTTTCTTATTTCTGCTCTAAAATATAGATTGTGGGTACTCGTTAGAACCGCCTCGATGATCAGCCTCGATGAGGCGGTTCTAACGAGTGCCCACAATCTATATTTTAGAGCATATAGATTGTGGGTACTCGTTAGAACCGCCTCGATGAGGCGGTTCTAACGAGTGCCCACAATCTATATTTGGAGCAGAAATAAGAAAAATATCACACTTTTTCGTCATAAAATTTTCATTTTTTCGGTGATAAAGGTGGCAATGTATTTGTATAGGCGTGTTTGCGTAATGAAATATTCTGGGGTTCTGTATTAGTCGTTATTACTGCCCATGTTCTAATTCTTATCCTGCTGAATAAATTAATTTAGCCACACCCATTTCTGACTATAACCAATCAAATAACTCAATATTAATGTACTTGTTCAAGACACAAACATAACGGCTTACAGTGTGGATCATGAACAGCCATCTATTCTGCATCTGCACTGTTTGTAAAAGCAGCTATTGGGTTCAATAGGATAAGGATTTTTACTATTACCAATTTACCAATTATGTGTAAGATTTTGTAGAATGGTGCTAAAAGATTCCTCTAACATAACAATTACAAGTACTAAGTTTTTTTAATAAATTACAAGCACTAATTTTTTTTTAGATTACAAGTACTAAGTTTTTTTTTTATAAAGAGTCACAAATTGCTGACTTGTGTTTATTAAGAACCTTATATATTGTTTTAATATATGTGCTTCTTATGCCAATTTCGGAAACATGTCCAAACATTACATCAACACATATGTGCGGCATAGTGCATTTTTTTACATCTCAAAAATAAAATCCGTGATATTTTTCCCATTTATACAGCAAACATAGTACCCACAACCACCGAGTACAGTCCAACCTGTATTAAGCAAGCACCTATGGGATAATCAAAAAGTGCTTGCTTAAGACAGGTGTTTGCTTAACACAGGTGAATTTTAATACATTTTCCTTTTTTGGGAACTGAAAGCCTGCTTGCTTAAGACAGGTTGCTTGCTTAATAGAGGTGGCCACTAAGACAGGTTTTACTGTACCAACAACCTATGTCTTGGAACAGAAATAAGAAAAATAATGTGTACCCCCACAAACCCCAATTTTCTCTGTATAAAGTGAGGTTGGGGGGTGGAGGGGGTTCATTTCACAGACTTGTTTGTGCTATGGTTGGCATCAAGAGCATGCAGTGGCACCTGACAGTATGCTTAACCTTTACCCTGCTGTAGGCGACAAGCCCCATCTTTGCAAACAGTGTAGATCCAGATCAGATGGCTTCTGAAGAAGCCATCTGATCAGGATCAACACAGTTTGACATTCAGTTTATGAATATGTAGAAATAAGCTGCATCAAGTAATCTGATTGGTTCAAAGTCAGAAATGAGTGTGGCTTAATTGAATATTCAGCAGGTTAAAGGCTAATAAAAGGCCTTTTTAGGGCTTGTTTTTTTATGATTAGAATGAAATATCTATATGCAGTGCGCCCTTTTTTTATGGGGAATACAGCAATTACTGTACAAACTGCATGACTAATAATAAAACATGAAGTTAACACCCGGTAGCTAATGATGCTGTCACTGAAGACCTTTGACTTGTTGTTTATATTGTCATTATTATACTCTGACTGTCTTCCCCTTAGCTACTGTTTATGTATGGACTTGAGCTGCGCAACAAAAATGTTATTCATTTACGAGCTGTTTTTTTTTAATGCTTTAAGCCTCTGGTAAAAAAAACAGCTGACTCAGGTAGTAATATCCTATTAACAAGGCTCTGTTTTGAACACCCTCATACAAAGTTAATCCAAATCCTGCTGAATAAATAAGTTTGGCAACACCAATTGTTGACTATTAGCTAATCAAACTACTTGATATAGTGCATTCACTGAATGTCAAACAGTGAAGATCCTGATCAGATGGCTTCTTCAGAGGCCATCTGATCTTGATCTACACTGTTTGCTGTTGTGTCGTGTTAAGCAAGATACCGTAAAAATCCTAAAAACTGCACACCTTGAGGAGTTGCTGTAATTCTCCTAAAATTTTAACAAATTTGTTTCATGATCCAGCAAGGAGTCCAAAAAGTGCAAACAGAGTGGAAAACAGTGAAGATCCTGATTAGCAGTCTGATCTGGGTCTGCACTATTTGCTTAGGCCTCTCTGTCCCAGTACTTTACACTAAGGGTTAAAATTGGTGTGTTTTCCAATACCTTGCAAAATAACAGATCTCTTTTATGTTTTCCAGAACACTGAAAGATAGCTTTATCTTTCATAAATATTTTCAAATAGCTTGCACCCCTGCCCATTGGGGGTTGAAGAAATATATGGGATGCATGATGGGTCCAAGCAGAGCTGAAACTGACTGCACATGAGTACTAATAAACCGTTTAGAGAATCTAAGCCTGCCCAGGAAAAGCGATGCATGTCGAACCGTACATGCTTATAAACCCTATTGGTTTCATTGGGCAACAGGGCTTGAGATGTCATTTCATCTCAATGTGGGGTAAAAGTCCCACAAAAGTGGAGGCAACGTCTCCAAAATGACCTATATGGTGTTGACGGGGATGTTAAACCTCAAATCAATCCAATAACTTGGAAGATAATGTATCTCTTTTGTGCTTTTCCAGAACCCAGAAAGATAGACTTATCTCTCATAGGTACGTTAACCAGAACCCTGAAAGGTAACTTTACAATGTACCTCTCATTTGTGTTTTCCAAGACCTTGAAAGATAACTTTCCTCTCATATGTGTGTTGTCAAGAAACTTGAATGATATTTCATCACTCCAGAACCTTGAAGGATATACAGTGAAATTCCGCTATTAAGACCACTTTGCAGACTTCTAAAAAGTGGTCTTAATAGCGGGGTGGTCCTAATATTGGAATTGCTGAATAAAATATTTTTGCCAAGACTGTTTTAAATTCATTTTCATGTGCATTATGCCGCTTCTTACTAGAGGGTACATGTATTTAGTAATTCTTACTATCTTTAACTTTACTGATCCTCAGTTTAACTTTAAAGTTCTAATTTCCCTTTTAAATACAGACAATAAAAATCCCATTAGTGATAACAGTATGAACTTAATGTTGCTTTATACCATATTCAGTTGTTCCAAAATTACCTTCTTAAATATCTAAGGAAAACAGAGCTGCAGATTACCAAAATCATTAAAACTATATAGTCAATTAGCCTTGCCAGTGGTACTCGTAACACTTCTTGTTAAAACAACAGGCAGATTAGTACAGGTAGCCTACTGTTTTTCACACCTTTAGGGATATGTGTGAACTATAAACTGTCTCATTACCAAGAGCTGTTGTAATGGTGAAGAACCAAGCATAAAGTGGTCTGAGAGATACAAATTAACTTGGTCTGACCAAAAAGTGGTCTCAATAGCGAACAGTAATGACAGATTTGGTCTTTTGAAAGCGGTCTTAATACGGAATAGCGGGGTGGTCTCTTTATCGGAATTAATTGCAATTAACTATATAGGAAATAATTTGGGTCTGGCAAAAACCGGTCATATTAGCGGAGTGGTCCTAATATAGGGGTGGTCTTTAAGTGGAATTCTATATCTCTCATTAGTGTGTTTTCCAAGACCTTGAAAGATAACTTATCTCTCATAGGTGTGTGATGTTGAGAACCTTGAATATAATTTTTGTCTGTCATAGGTGTGTTTTCCAGAAACTTGAAAGATTATAGTTATATCTCAGTGTGTTTTCATGCAAGGACCTTGAAAAATAACTTGATCTCATATAATACATGTAGGTGTGTTTTCCAGAACTGAGGAAAATAGCTCATCACACACAGGTGTGTTTTCCAAGTCCTTGATGGACTGAGTTGTCCCTCAGAGGTATCTTTTCCTAATGACAGTGTTCACCCTGGAATCTTGGTTCCTTTCTGAAGGAGCGCTATTGATCCTCTGGGAGGATTTAAAGTACAGTACGGCTCAGGTATAAGAACCAAAAAACTCTTAATTCTGAATCTCGGCATTTCGAGCACTTTCCAAAACACTCGGAATTGTTACGAGTAGATGTATATATTCCGCGGACACTCCTCGAAAACACTCGCAAGGTACGCGCTAAGTATGCAGTATGCGAAGTTTCGCGAAATTATTCCGAGTCGTAATATTGTACCTGGAGGCAATATTTTCTCGCGAAGTTATGTGGAAATACTCGGAGGAATTTGACGAAATACCTGGGCATTTTTTTTTTTGTTTATTTAATGTTCTTTTACCATCATATATATTTATATATAATTATAAGATAATATATATCACTGATAGTTACAGTAGAACTTCGATGGCTCGAACACTGATGGCTCGTTAACCATGGCTGAGTCGAACCCGTTCTTGAGTCCCTATGGAATTTCTCTGCATAAGGAATAGGGAGGGTAAAATTGAGGATATTTTCGTCTTTTATCTTGCAAATGTATGCTGTGTGTACTCATTAGAATCGCCTCGATGAGGCAATTCTAATGAGTACACACAGCATACATTTTTCATTATAGAACACCGAAAATATGTCCTAAAGTATGTTGTTATGCCTCCTGGCAGTAACCCTCAGTGGCTCAAACTACCCCTGTCTCGAACAGGTTTTCATGGTCCCAAAGGTGTTCAAGGCATTGAAGTTCGACTGTATTATAATGTAAACTATGTCAAAAGTCAACAAAGAGGTAATCACTAATTACCCAGGGTGTGAAACTGTACAGTGATTTCAAACAAGGGAATCAGTTGGGCATGAAGAGTAAATACAACTCTTTCAAGTGCGTAAATGAAAGCATGTTGAACATTATAAAATTATGGTTAAATTCGATGTAATTACCTTAGAAATGTTAATTAGGTAATTGTAAGAATCCCTGTGATAACGTCGTATTGCCTATTATGTGGTCGCTGTCTACAGTCAGTTAGAGTTGTCTCTCTAAATAAACTGTCAATCAACCGGCAAGTTTCCCTTCAGACAATAGTGCAAAATCGGTCATTTTGAACTCAAAATTTCTCCATGTAATTTTGATATTTTCAAAAAAAGAAAATTATTTTGATATAATACAATCATTTGTCTTTCATTCTTTAATAATTTTAATATGAAGTATAATCGAACAAATGAGAAACAAATAACCAAAGGTGATAACTGTCAGCGAAATTTTAACGGGTTTCGGACGCCATTATTGGCTTCTTTTAAACTCAAAATTTCTCCATGTAATTTTGATATTTTCAAAAAAAAGAAAATTATTTTGATATAATATAATCATTTGTCTCCCAATCTTTAATAATTTTAATGTGAAGTTTTATCAGACAATTGAGAAAAAATAATCAAAGGTGATAACTGTCAGCGAAAATTTGATGGGTTTCGGCCGCCATTATTGGCCTCTGATACAGAGAACAAAAAAATGACCGTCCCGTTCTCAAAGTTTAAATAAATTAATCACCACTCGCAAATACTCCCAAACACTCCCAATATCACAGGTAAGCTCTGAGGTCCGTGGAATTTCCTCGGAATATCGAGCACATAACTTGGAGTAAAATATTTTCACTTGGAGTGGTTTACTCCAAACCATTCGGCGGAAAAACGCGGATTTACAAAGTTGTCCGTGGAATGAAAAAGAAAATGGTTCAAATACCTGAGCCGTACTGTAACTAACCCTTAAATTCCCCATTTAATCATAAATGAACAATAAATTATAATATTCAATTTTAAATTATCAGACAGAGTCACTAACAGAAATTCATTTAGCAAATGGCTGAACTTTTTGCAAACAGTGATGACCCTCGTCAGACACTGTAGAATGTGACACCTGAGCAGGGTCTGCTTTTCTAAAATGGGTTAAAATTATGTGACAGTATTGAATTTCCTCAAAAATGAGTTACAAAAAACTTTGATTTCAATAAATCTGACATTGCATTCTGTGGAGTATGATATCATCTGGGCTTGTGCCACTTTTTGCCCACATTGTTTTTGGGTTTAATTCCCAGCAAAACTGGGTTACTCTGTCCGAAATGTGAACTGTGAAAATTTACAATAAATATGGCATACATACTAAAATGTATTCAGAATAATCTAGCATATTACGTGTCCTGTAGAAAGCATCTTGTTTATTTACAAATCTCCATTTTTACTCCTTTAGGCAAACATATCAAATATATGGAATATACCATATTTACGATAAGTATTTAGATTCCTCAACTCCTTACCAATAATTATTTGTGCTTATTTAAACTTGAACAAGTGTAATTTGCTGCCAAATATTGTGACAAAAATAGCTGGATGAGTGGCAAACAATGTAGACCCTGATGAGATGCTGCTTTTTTGGTGTCTCAACTGAGTCTACTCTGTTTGCTCAGGCCTGTATGTCCAAATATATATTATGTTCAATATGGTAAATAAGTTCTGAATTAATCAGCATCTTCATCATAAACAAAGTAACTTTTGTCACATTATTTTTCTCTTACAGTATTATTCACAGTAAACAATGACTGACAATGCATGTGAATAATTCACATGGAATGTCAACCCTTATTCTGCTAAATAAACTTATTTAGCCACACCCATTTCTGACTATCAAACAATCAAATTACTTGATATAATGTATTTGTTCAAATTTACAAACTGAATGACAGTGTAGGATCAGGACAGTGTAGATCCTGATCAGATGACTTCTGTGTGCTGTGTTCAGCAGAATAAGGGTTAAGCCTGCTTTTCTCAGAAAAATAGAAAAGCATCTGTCTTTAAATTTTAAAGTGTTAAATTTGGAAGGTGAACAGTTAGCCCTTATCCTGATGTTCATGACAACCCCTACCTTTGCAAACAGTGTAAATCCAGATCAGATGGCTTCTGAAGAAGTCATCTGATCAGGATCTACACTTTTTGTCATGCAGTTTGTGAATTGAATGTACACAGTACCCGGTATATCAAGTAATTTGACTGGTGAATACTCAGCAATGGGTGTGCCTAAATTAATTTATTCAGCAGGGTAAGGGTTGACTGACAAGCAATACAGCACAACAAAGTGGGAGGACAGTGAATATTCTACAAAGGGACAAAAAAGTAAGAGATTAATGTCGCTGTCTGACAGCCTAGCTATATAAGATCTATTGGACTACCTGCATCCAGCATTTATCTTCTTAATGAGACAAGTGTGTACACCCATATTAGTCAAAGTAGCAAAGAGCTTGTTGAAAATAAATACAGTATACTCTGACATTGTAATTTAGTGTAGAGGGACTAAGATCAACAGAAAATATCTAGATTTAAGCAAGATACTTTAAAAGTCAAGCACTGTAAAACTGAAGTGGTTACAAAAAGAAAGTGAATTTCTGCATTTTGGATTGATTACTAACGTTGCAACATCTGTGAACTGCTGAAAGCTCGGACTAAAATCCTTATTTACCAGTGAACAGTAGAAGTGAGGAGAAAAAATGTCAAGGCATTATTCAAGCAGTTACGAATCTTCAAGAAATATTCCGGTTCGATATGAGACTGATCTCTGGCGGCCAGTAAGATGGGAGCATTCTTTCCCAACCTATCGCTATTCACCGCCTTCACCACCACCACCACCACCACCAGAGTTTAGCTCCAGTTTGGTTCACTATCCTTCCAGGGAACGTCAGCTGGGAACCTTTGATACAGAAATGCGTAGAATGAATGATGAAATGGGGCGAATGATGCAGAACATGCAGCAACTAGCACCAGCTTCTGCTCCAGCCTCATCCGTAGATGACTGGAGATTAACGGAAAACTTCCGCTTAGAAAACCCGATTATAACAGAACGGGATGGCTCTCGTAGGTTCAAATTGCAGTTCGATGTCCGTCAGTTCAAGCCTGAAGAAATAAGTGTGAAAACAGCTGGCAATAGTCTCAGCGTACATGCCAAACATGAAGAAAAAGATCAGGGCAAATCAGCGTACAGGGAATACAACCGCCAGTATGTACTACCGAAGGATGTGCACTCTGATCAACTTGTTTCCAAACTAAGCACCGACGGAGTTTTGACGATAGAGGCACCACTACCAGCTATCGAGGGAAGAGGTGAGAAGTTGATCCCAATAAAACACAACTGAGGCTGGAAAAATGACCACAAAAAATGATACAAACTTTATGTTACTGTGTTTTCTGAAAAGTGAATAGAAAAGTGAGAAACAGGCTAAGATCAAAAAGTATGGGCATCGGCAAACAAACTGAAACAGTAGTCACAAAGAAGACTATCCAAAGATATAGACATAAACCTCTTTAAAATACTGTTCATTATAAGTGTTAGATATAACACAATTTGACCCTTATCCTGCTGAATAAATTAATTTAGCCACACCCATTTCTTACTATCAATCAGATTACTTGATATAATGTAGTTGCTCAGTTTACAAACAGTGTAGATTCTGAACAGATCTGATCTGGATCTACACTGTTTGTAAAGGCAGGAGATCTTTGTTCAGATGGATAAGGGAGAGGGATCCCAAAAATATATATATCATTATTTATAAAAATGACGATAAATGGTCAATTGCTATATAATCATTGGATATAACCAGCTCTTTAACTAAAATAGTATCTGCTAGAACATTTTTATGAAGAAGTTGTGGAGTATTAAAACTAAGAAAGGGTAATATTAACTCTTTCACTGATTTTGTATGGAATGGAATCTTCCGCAGGTGTCCGGTTGAGTTATATCTAGAAGTTAGAAACTTGCTGAATTTTTTCCAAACAGTGATGGTCCTGATCAGACACCATAAGGCTATGGCATCTGATCTGAGCCTGCACTGCTTGCCAGTGTCTCGTTTTGAGGTTTCCTATATGAAACAGTTTAACCCTTATCCTGTTGAATAAATTAGTTTGGCCACACCCATTTCTGATTATCAGCCACTCAAATTTCTTGGATTTAATGTATTCATCAAAATTTGCAAACCGAAAGCCGAACAGTGTAAATCATCTTGATCAGATGCGTCACGAAAACACGCCTATATAATTTTGACCCCCTTGAACCCCACTTTTATATAGTAAAACTGGGGTTTCCGGGGGTGTACCTTATTTTTCTAATTTCTGCTCAAAAATATAGATTGTGGGTACTCGTTAGAACCGCCTCAATGAGGCGGTTCTAACGAGTGCCCACAATCTATATTTTGAGCAGAAATAAGAAAAATATCACAATTTTTCATCATAAATTTTTTTTTTCCGCGATAAAGGTGGCAATGTATTTGTATAGGCCCGTAATGGCTTCTTCAGAAGCCTTCTGATCTGGATCTACACTGTTTACAAAGGTAGGGGTTGTTGTGTTCAGCAGGATAAGGGTTATAATTAATAAAGGGATTGTCTGCAGCTGAATCAAGACAATAATATTTGAGATAGCATGACTACTTAATTAAAAATTGTGAAGTTCTAAACTTATCCGGAGAGCAAAGTCATGGAAATGCTTTCAAATAAGTAGAATTAAGATGTCTGGTATCTATCTGTATTTATCTCTCACATGTTTTCGAAATTAACATTCATTTATACAAATATTTTCAATATTTTTATATTATTTAGCCAGTCATTGTGGGTAAAAATTAAGTTACATGTATCTTAAGTACATTTCATGTCCGTATAAACTGCTTTACAACACTACCGGTATTCATTTTCACATGGGTTTGAATTAAACACGGTTTAAAGAGGGACAAACTATGAAAAATATGAAAAATGTATAGATTATATAGAAAAATGACCATAAAATTTAAATGATCATTTTTCTATATAATCTATACATTTTTGTTACGACATTACACTGTTGTTTAACTAACACGGTTTCTGCTTTGGACCCCAACAACAGTGTTATAAAGAGGTTGTGGTAACGGGCCTCCGTGGCCTAGTGGTTAAAAGCGCTGACTTTTAATCATTAGGTCTCTCACCCCTGTGGTTCGAGCCTCGCTCGGGTCACATGTGAGACGCCAAGTTCTGCAACGGAAGGTCAGGTGGTTTTTCTCCGGTTTTCGCCCATCTCTGATTAACGATCGGCACGACATGAGTGAAATAATCTTGAAAGGGCCGTAAAACCAAAACCAAAAAAAAAAAATAAACAAAAAAGAGGTTGTGGTGTAAATTTATCGTATGACCACAATTACTGTCAAACAGTCCTTGCCGAACATTACCACATTTATGCAGCTATCAATGCTTTCCAATCGGGAGTATACGATTTCTCATCCATGAGACAACGTTGGATCAAAAATTCCCTTAGAAGGTGGGCAATGGAATTAGCACATGCTTTCTTATTATGATAACACATCTGTGTGATATAGTTCCTTCTTTCATATCTCTATGACGATTACTTTTCCGACCAAAATTTGTGATATTTTTCTTATTTTCACTCCAAACATTGGATGTGGGTGCTCAATAGAACCACCTCACTGAAGCAGTTCTACAAAGTACCCACAGTCTATATTTTGGAGCAAAAATAATGCATAACCCTGTAAACCCCAGTTTTCTCCATAATAAAGTGGGGTTTAGAGAGGTGTTCATTACACAGACATGTTACCCTGATGCTAGAATTTCTTAACCCTTCTCTTGCTGAATATTCAGTTTAGCCACACCCATGTCTGACTTTGAACCAATCAGATTACTTGATTTAATTTATTCTTACAAATCCATAAACTGAATGTCAAACAGTGTAGATCCTGATCAGATGGCTTCTTCAGAAGCCATCTGATCTGGATCTACACTGTTTCCAAAGATAGGGGTTGTCGTGAACAGCAAGATAAGGGTTAATAAGACATCTAAGACCCCATGGAAATGTGTCTAAGTGTTCCATCAAAGTCCAAAAGGTTGGGATTTTTTGGATGCTTAATTCCCCAGGGTATCCCTGTCACAACACACTCCACCCCATTCTGGGGGATAACAATTGTTTGTTTTGTTTGATTTGAGGTTTAACGTCCCCATCAACACTGTAAAGGTCATTTGTGAGACATTGCTTCCAATTTTGTGGGACTTTTACCTGACATTGAGATGAAATGACATCTCAAGCCCTGCCGCCCAATGAAACCAATAGGGTTTGCAAGCATGGACGGTCTTCTGACACTCACACCGCTTTGCCTGGGCAGGCTTAGATCCTCTCAAGTGTGGGTTGGATTCAGCTCTGCGTGGAAGCATCATGCAGCCCATATATTTCTTCAAGCCCCAATGGGCGGGGGCCAGGGGGATAACAATGACAGGCACATTAAAATCTGGAGAATAATGGTATGGTGCCATCAGTGAGAACGTACTGAAATTTTGAAGAGATTTTGTACACCTCTCAATGCACCTAAAACTTTTTATAACATGGTTTGGGATATAACATGGTTTAAAAATGGATCCCAAATATGTAGATTATACAGAAAAATGGTCATTATTCTATATTATCCATACATTTTTGTTTGGATCATATATCACAGTTGCTTAACTAACAAATTCTGCTTTGGATCCCAACAACATTGTCGTAAAGAGGTTGTGGTGTATTATAAGAATCTTATATGGGTGTGAGGGGTGGATTGAAAAATCCGTCCCGAGGGACACTGTCCGGCATCACGAGGCTTGCCGAGTGATTCTGGACAGTGATCCCGAGGGACAAATTTTTCTGTCCACCCCTCACACCCATATTGGATTCTTTTTCTTGCATACCTTCCATTTCTATTCCGAATTTTTAAATGCTGCTGTCACTTCGGTTACCTACGTCCGCCATTTTGTGATGACACAACGGGAATGTTTAGTGAGGTCACACATGATGCCGCCGCACATGAGGTTGTAATCAACCAGTGCATTTATCAAACACGCGATAATATTCGATTTGGGGTCGGAACACCAGGGTCAGAACATAAATTTCTATCCCAGGGTAAAATCACGGATTTCCTTGTCTGGTGTGCAAGAATATCTTTTCTGTGCCTAACAGTTAAAAAAAAACTTTCTATCTGCACCCTAATAACTGAAGAAGCCATCAGGATCTATACTGTCATTCAGTTTGCTAATTTGAATGCACACATTATTTCAAGCAATTTAATTGGTTGATAATCAGAAATTGGTTTGGCAAATTAATATTTGTTCAGCAGGATAAAGGTTTAACCAGTACAGTGCAGATTCTTTGGCAAGAAACATACCGCAATGATCCTAAGTGCTGGGATAGACAGACCTAAGCAAATAGTGCAGACCCAGATCAGACTGCTCCTGAAGGAGCAGTCTGATCAGGATCTACACTGTTTGCCATTTGGTCTGCATGCAGACCCAGATCAGATTGCTCCCAAAGGAGCAGTCTGATCAGGTCTATAGAAGCCTCTGTGGTGCAGTGGTAATGCTACTCGCCTTGTAAACCAGGGATCGCAGGATCGATCCCGGGCTTCTCCAGACTTTCGGATGAGTCTTTAAACCGATGTCCCGTCTCCGTATGACCTTAGCTGTTTGGTGCGAGGTAAAACTAAAACTCACTCACTGATCAGGTCTACGCTGTCTGCCATTCTGTCTGCACCTTTTGGACTCCTTGCTGGATCAATAAATAAATTTGTAAAATTTTAGGAGAATTACAGCATGTCCTCAATGTGTCCTAACTTTAAAGATTTTTACAGTAATACTGCTCTTCCTGAATCAGCAGGAGGGAGTGAATGTCTGCAAAAAAAATAGTTCATGACTATTCTCCAAGACTTAGAGCTAAGATAATGTTACTTAAGCCAATTCAAAATTTTCCTATATTATTATCTATAAATTTTACCAACAAGATTTCTTCGCCCCCGCCCATCAGGGCTTGGAAAAATGGAATGGGCTGCATGATGCTTCCATGCAGTGCTGAATCTGACCACACACGAGTACTGGTAAACCGCTTAGAAGGACTAAGCCTGCCCAGGCATAGCGGTGTGAGTCTGATTGTCCAATGCGCATAAGCCTTCTGGTTTCATTGGGAGGCAGGGCTTGAGATGTCATTTCATCTCAATGTCGGGTAAAAGTAAAAAAAAAATGGAAGTAACGTCTCCAAATGACCTAAATAGTGTTGACGGGGACGTTAAACCCAAACTCACACAAACAAACCAACAAGATTCCGGTTCAATTGTACAGTTTCATTGGTTGACCTCAATAGAGCATCGCTGTTTTTTGTTTTTTGTTTTGGTTTGGGTTTTACGGCCCTTTCAAGATTATTTCGCTCATATCGAGCCGATCGTTAATCAGAGGTGGGCGAAAACCGGAGTACCCGGAGAAAAACCACCTGACCTTCCGTTGCAGAACTTGGCGTCTCACACGTGGCCCGAGCGAGGCTCGAACCTACGGTGGTGAGAGACCTAATGACTAAGAGTCAGCGCTCTTATCCACTAGGCCACGGAGGCCCGTTAGAGCATCGCTGTTGCACAAGCTGATGAGCGACTACAAAATTATAACCCATTGAGTCCCACCACAACTTATGAGCCTGTCAACAGGAACAGGTGTGACACTGTGCAGGGTATACCATATTTACCATATCTATTCGGACAGACAGGCCCAAGCAAACACGGTAGACCCAGATTAGACACTGCCAAATGCAGCATTTCATCAGGGTTGCAGTGTTTCATCTGGGTCTACACTGTTTGCCACTCATCCAGCTATTTTTAGAAACAACAAAACATGGTAAATCCTAGAGCAGACAGAATTCTGATTTTCCAAAATATTTTTCATAGTAAGTGTACATAAGACTTAACCCTTGTCCTGCTGAATATTCATATATGCCACACCCACTACCAATTATCAACCAATCAGATTACTTGCTGCAAATTATTACAACAAATTCACAACCTGAATGACAAACAATGTAGATCCTGATCAGATGGCTTCTTCAGAAGCCATCTTATCTGGATCTACATTGTTTCAAAGAAGAGGCATATCCGGGTTCAGCAGGACAAGGGTTAACATTCCTCATGCTTTTTGTGGAGTCGAGTACAACTCTGCTCTTGCATGCCTTCTTCATGTAAAAAAGCCATGTACCAAATTTGGTTGCATTCTGGCCAGTGGTTAAGGAGATGATAGTGCGATGGACAGACAGAGGGACAGAGGCACATTCACAATATCCCCAAACCCTAAAGCGTTAGGATAAAAAGTACTTTGAAAATGCCATATGGCCATCATGATTGGTAATCTCAGACATATTATAATTGTTGAATATATGAGCTTATAACAAGGCCCATTTGTAGATTATAGACTAAGTTAAAATGAAGACAAAAATCTTTTGGTTGTAATCTGAGTAGCTTTTGTACTGCAAAAGCAACTCACATTTTTCAGCACAAATAACACTGTATTAGATAATATTATTGCTAGATTTTTTTTTTGCTCTGGTTTTATTTCACTTCTATTGAGCCAATCATTAATCAGAGGTGGGCAAAAAGTGGAGAACCCGGAGAAAAACCACCTGGCCTTCCGTTACAGAACTTGGCATTGGTTGATTGGTTGATTTGAGGTTTAACGTCCCCGTCAACACTGTAAAGGTCATTTTGGAGACGTTGCTTCCAATTTTGTGGGACTTTTACCCGACATTGAGATGAAATGACATCTCAAGCCCTGTCGCCCAATGAAACCAATAGGGTTTATTAGCATGGACGGTCCGCCTCGCACCGCGGTTCCTGGACAGGTTTAGATTCTCTAAGCAGTTTACCAGTACTAGTGTGCAGGCCGGATTCAGCTCTGCGCGGAAGCATCATGCAGCCCATATATTTCTACAAACCCCTATGGGTGGTGGCCGTACGCATACATGTGACCTGAGCCATGCTCAAACTACAGTGGTGAGAGACGTAATGATTAAGTGTAAGCACTCTTATCCACTAGGCCACAGAGACCCGTCTCTTGCTGCATTGATTACGTTGGGGTTTAACATGTCAACCTTTGTGGGTCATTCTATGTCATGTAACAGAGAAAGGGAACAGAGAAAGAAAAGGCAGTAGAGATGAAAGTGAAGGACAGAAGAGAAAGAAGAAAATCAAATTTGAGGTTGAACATACCCTTCAACACTGTATAGGTCATTTTGGAGATGATGCATCCAATTTTGTGGGACTTTTACCGGACATTGAGATGAAATGACATCTCATGCCTGGCTCCCAATGAAACCAGTAGGGTTTATAAGCAAAGGACGGTCCGACACACAGCTTTGCCTGGGCAGGCCTAGATCCTCTAAAAAGTTTACCAGTATCCGTGTGCAGTCGGTTTCAGCTCTGCGTGGAAGCATCATGTAGCCCATCAAACTGAAGAAGTAACAACATCCCCCCTCTTAGTGGTGGTAACCCTTACCCTGTACCTGCTGCAAGGACAGCAGGCCTTGCCCAACTGTAAGCCAATATCAGTTGTACACCCCAGTATTACAAGATGCATGACACTTCCACCTCTCCCAACAAGTGCCGCCCCGATATTCTTGCCAGAGCAGTTTACATTTGTTTGTTTGATTTGAGATTTAACGTCCCCATCAACACTGTAAAGGTCATTTTAGAGACGTTGCTTCCAATTTTGTGGGACTTTTACCCAACACTGAGATGAAAAAACAACTCAATCCCTGTCGCCCAATGAAAACAATAGGGTTTATAAGCATGGACGGTCGGACTTGCAACGCTCTGCCTGGGCAGACTTAGATCCTCTAAGTGGTTTACCAGTATTCCTGTGTGGCCCGTTTCAGCTCTGCGTGGAAGCATCATGCAGCCCATCTATTTCTTCAAGCCCCAATGGTGGGGGCCAGGTTTACATTACAACCACTTAAGAAATGATTATCTTTTTAAACTTTTTTACTTATACTACATGAATTTGCCTTATTTTTCATCCATTATTTGATGAAAAAAAAAAGGTTTGAGAGCAAAAAATTGAAACAAGAAAACATGTTTTTTACAGCACAGTTTTCCTATTACCGGTAACTTTTTTTTATCAAATGGAATCTTCCTCCTTATATATACATGTACCAGGAGTCCATTTCAAAATTAAAGGGTGTCATGTTGTGTTTTCTTCAAAATTTATTTGGAAAATGGCTTAACTTTTCGCAAACAGTGTAGGCCCTGATCAGACGCCGTAGAACTCTGGGCCTACACTGTTTGCGGCCTACACTGTTTGCCAGGGTACCCGTTTTGGGGTTTCCAGTACAAAATGGGTTAACAGTATACTTGGCATCACAATGTCATCACAATATCTTCACATTACTTAACCCATTGTATGCTAGTGGACTCTTCCATTGATATATGTTGGACAAGACCATTTGTCATATAAGGGGTGTCGACCAAGCCTATTTTTTTGTATTTATTCTATTTTTGACAAAAAAAATCTGGCAGCTAATAGTGCAGCCCCATTCTGCTGTGTCTGATCTGGGCCTGCATGATTTGCTAAGGTACCCATTTAGGGGTTTCCCGCATACAATGGGTTAAAGATAGATCATGTGAGGTCACATGTGTGAAGTCACATGACTGTCAGGCTGTCAATGTAGTCATTCCAGATCGAACAACATTACATCCGAACAGTTAACCATGGGATTTTTTTTTTCTTATAAATGCACTGAGGATGTTAATACATGTATTAGCAAAAATGTTGAAAACTCGGCCCTGTTGTACCCTATTAACCGTATGTATTCAGTCAGACATTGTGATGAGACTCGTCAGGGTCTATACTGTTTGCCACTCAGACTAAGTATCAAGTAGTAAATTGTACTTGTTCAAATTTTAGAACAAGTATGGTAAGCAGTTGAGATGTCCGAGACTTTGAATACTTAGGGTAGATACTGTATGCCACTATTGTTTCTTTCTGTCCTTTTTAAATCCTTAAGGGGAATGGGAACACTTTCAGGGGAGGCAACTCCTGCAAAAGTCTTTTTGTCTCCCATGTCTATCTATCTATCTATCTTCATATACTGAGTCGGTCAAACTTGGCCATTACCTCAGTTGGGTGGTGCGCTAAATTTAGAATTTAGCAAAAAAAAAAAAAAAAAAAAAAACACACCCACTGGATGAGTTCTTAAAACTATTTACAATCTGCTTTCAGAGGTGTACTAAAACGCACACCTCTGGATCCCAATCTACACTATGCGGGCTTTGAACTCCTCTGCAGTTTTGGCATTTACCACAGAGGAGGGAAGACTATTCCACTGAGGAATAGTTCTAGGGAAGAAAGAATTCTTCAGGGCATCACTATAGGCCTGGTACCTACGATATTGACTGTTGTTTAGTTTGATGCCCTTGTTTGAGTTGAAGTAGTCACAGGGGTCAAGTATTTATCTTTATTAAGAGACACTGTGTCAGAGTGAATCTTATAAAAGAAGGTTAAAGAGGACTGCTCGCGACGGGCCTCCAAGGATGGCCACTCCAGCTCATCGAGCATATCACCAACACTGCTTCTGTTCCGCCATCGCCTGCAGGTCCATCGGGCAGCCGTTCTCTAAACCTTCTCAACCTGCTGAACCTGAGTTTTAACATGGGGGTGCCAAATAGGTGATGCATACTCTAATTGAGGTCTAACCAAGGTTTTGTATGCAACACCCTTTGTCTGCCTAGGTGCAAAAGCCAAATTACGTCTAAGAAACCCTAATGTCCTTGTTGCTTTAGAGGTAATCTCAGAAATATGTTGACCCCAATCAAGATTATCAGTAATGGTGATACCAAGATATTTTGCGGATTGGACATGTTCCAAAGTATGCTGATGTAATGAGTAGTTGAATTTAATCTGCTTGTCTGGAGGGTGCCGTGACACCCTCATTGAATGACATTTGGCCACATTGAACTTCATTTGCCAATCGGCCTCCCAACGTGCTAGGCTATCCAGGTCATCTTGTAAGATAAGACAGTCAGAAGTAGTATATATGTTCCTATACAAAACACAATCATCAGCAAACAAACGAACAGATGACCTGATATTATCAGGAAGATCATTAATAAATATCAAGAAAAGGACCGGTCCAAGTACCGAACCTTGTGGGACACCGGACAAAACAGGGACTGGATCCGACGCTTGGCCGTCAAGTACAACTTGTTGAGTGCGTCCAGAGAGCCATGAGCTAACCCACTTAAGTGTGGATCCTCTAATCCCATAATGATCTAGTTTGTACAATAGCCTCCTGTGAGGTACCTTGTCGAAGGCCTTTGCAAAATCCATGATAATCAGGTCAGTCTGTTTGTGGCCACGATTAATGGCCCCATCCAGATTGCTCACTATGTCATGGTAGAACTGAACTAATTGAGTTTCACAAGACCTTCGACTTCGGAAACCATGCTGGCAGTCAGCAAGAATGCTTTCAAAGGCTAGGTGCTTGTTAATGTTGCTGACTAATATATGCTCCAGGGTTTTGCAACAGATGCATGTGAGCGACACCGGTCTGTAATTCGCAGCATCATATTTTTCTCCTTTCTTAAAGACCGGGGTTACGTTTGCTTGTCGCCAGTCATCTGGTACAGTGCCCCGAGCAAGTGATTCATTGAAAATAAAGGCCAGCAGGGGAGATATTTCAGCACTACATTCCTTAAGCACCCTGGCATGCAGACCGTCAGGCCCAGATGCCTTATGTATGTTGAGCTTGTCCAACAGTTTTGCGACCCCTTTGGGGTCAACTGTTATGTCCCCCATAGAGGGGAACGGACTTGTACCTTTTGATGGTAGCTCACCGTCAGCTTCACGTGTAAACGCCGATTGAAACTGCTTGTTACATATATTTGCCTGCTTGTTACATATATATGTCAATAGGACCGAAAGAATTTGCTCCTGAGGAGCAAATTCTTTCCTTTAAGAGTAGGCCCCCTTTTCAGTGGGAAAAGCGAACAGGAAGTTTCGAACGTTGTGTCCCAATGAAAAATGGCAGAAAAGCTGCCAGGTGTTCCCATTGTCCTTAAAATATCATGTAAATGTTTTTAGCAGACAGTATTTTTTTAACATTAACTGGGAAAATAAGGCTTGACATTTCATGTGAATTTTCTGCCAAATTGGTGAAAAAAATGTTGACCCTTATTCTGCTGAAAATGTCAACCCTACCTTTGCAAACTGTATAGATTCTTCACTGTTTACAAAGGTTGTGGTTGTCATTCTCAGCAGGATATCGGGCTGGAGCCGAGAGATGGTCTCCCTATTCACCGGCAACAGAGAAAAGGGGTACCACCGAAGGGCTACGGTATAGTGCCAGCATGGATTCGTTCCCTGGGACCCCACCAGCTGACGACCCGCGACATGGGGAAACGGGAAAACAATAACAATAAGGGTCAAAATCAGTAGATCCAGATCAGACGGCTTCAGTTTGTGAATTGGTGGGAATAAAATACACCAAGTAATCTGATTGGTTCAAAGTCAGAAATGGGTGTGGCTAAACTTATATCCATCTGCAAATGTGATGATTGGCAGTATTAGGATTAACCCTAAAGATGCCAAGACAAATGTCATCTACTGCACCTTCTTGCAAACTTCTAGAAAAATATTTTTGCATAGTGTGAACCCAGATCAGACTGCTCCTTAGAGATCTGGTCCAAACTTTCTGCAACAATGACTTTTAACCCTTTCAAAAGATGCCGAGAAAAACTACATCTGAAAATGTTGTATGCTTATGTGGTCTGCTGAGTCTTCTGGCAAACGTCCTTAAAATATCTTTGCATACAGGCAAACAGTGTGGACCTAGATCAGACTGCTTCTAGAGGAGCAGTCTGATTTGGGTCTACATTGTCTGCAAAAATGACTTTTAAAACTAGAAATGGTGTTTGTAAAACACAATGCCCCCAACCTTTGCTTGTCCTTAGATGGCAAAATATTCAACAAATATTGTTAAAGACTCAAAAACATACAACAAGAATTCCCCCGAAGGCTATGTCGCGCCTGTGGAGGCGCAAAGTCACCAAACCATGAAATCTAGGTCAAGGTCAAACATGGATGCCTGCATAAAAATTTCACTCCTAGTTCCAAGCATGTACCAAGTATCATCAATGAAACTCTTAACGAGAATTCTATGTTTTTTAATTAAAGGGGAAATAATTCAAGAAGGGGAGATAATTTGGACAAGAAAAAAAATACGGGTCAACTATTTTTTCATGAGGAACTCATATATGAAATTTCAAAACACTAGCATACACGGTTCTGAAGATATGCTATGCACCAGAAAGCAACACAATTGAGTAGCAAAAAATTACAAAGGGCCATAACTCTAACAAAATTTTATCGAATTGGTTGAAAATTTAATCAGGTAGTCTCCTCCTTAGTCCCAATCACTATACCAAATATCAAGGCTGTAGCTCAAATACTTTTTGAGATATCTTGCTAACGAGAATTCTATGTTATTTAATTAAAGGGGAAATAATTCAAGAAGGGGAGATAATTTGGACAAGAAAAAAAATACGGGTCAACTATTTTTTCATGAGGAACCCATATATGAAATTTCAAAACACTAGCATACACGGTTCTAAAGATATGCTATGCACCAGAAAGCAACACAATTGAGTGGCAAAAAATTACAAAGGGCCATAACTCTAACAAAATTTTATAGAATTGGTTGAAAATTTAATCAGGTAATCTCCTCCTTAGTCCCAATCACTATACCAAATATCAAGGCTGTAGCTCAAATACTTTTTGAGATATCTTGCTAACGAGAATTCTATGTTATTTAATTAAAGGGGAAATAATTCAAGAAGGGGAGATAATTTGGACAAGAAAAAAAATACGGGTCAACTATTTTTTCATGAGGAACCCACATATGAAATTTCAAAACACTAGCATACACGGTTCTAAAGATATGCTATGCACAAGAAAGCGTGACGTACGAACGGACGGACAAGCCAGAAGCAATATGCCCCCCAACTTTTTTAAAGTTGGGGGCATAATAACCTGCAGATGACAATTGTCATGATTGGCATTTTATGGGTTTTTAAAGTAACCAGAGGACAAGAAAGATGGCTACAATTGTTGTTTTTTAACCCTTGTCCTGCTGAATATTTAAATATGCCACTCCCACTATGGATTATCAACCAATCAGATTACTTGAAGCAAATTAATGGCACAAAGTCATAATCTGAATGAAAAACAATGCAGATCCTGATCAGATGGCTTCTTCAGAAGCCATCTGATCTGGATCTACATTGTCACAGTTTGACAGGTAAGGCATATCCGGGCTCAGCAGGACAAAGGTTAAGGGTTAAGACTAGATTATTTCCAGAGACTGTACACAGTAGCCTTCTTTGCTGACTGTAATAAACCTCATGTCATTGACAATGAAATATAGCCACCCTGGCATAACTTTTGACAGGTGATTAAAGGGATGATTATAATACTGAACAGTTACACCATTCTTTTATTTGTTTGATTTGAGGTTTAACGTCCCCGTCAACACTGCATAGGTCATTTTGGAGATGTTGCTTCCAATTTTGTGGGACTTTTACCCAACACTGAGATGAAATGACATCTCAAGCCCTTTTAAGGTCAGGGGGGGTCTGGTTACCTGTTTTTCCAAAACTGTTCATGTGTCTCAGTGGTTAGTGCACTTGCCTATCATGGTAGAGGCCCCCTTTCTTTCCTTTCTTTATTTCTACTGATACTGCAATTGGCCACATTTGACCATTACTCCCAGGTGTACATTACATACACACCAGGTTTGCAGGATGAAAGCCTACATAGTAATCATTTAATTATGGTAGGGCTCTTTAACCTGCACAGGGGATGGTTTTCCCTGCACAGGGGGCCTCCAGTTAACTTCCTGATCCGAAGGACAGTGAACTTGTGGCATTCATCTCTGCAAGTGATGTCAGTGGAGCCTCTAGCATCAATGGAAAGTGCACGAACCACTGAGCTACCACTCTCGATTCCCGCAGCGGTAAAATCGTGGTATCTGAACATGCTCCACTGGCATCATCTGCAGGGATAAATGTCACAAAGTGCACCATCATTCAAATCGGGATGTTAACTGGAGGTCCCTGCGCAGGGAGAACCACCCCCTGCACAGGTAAAAGATCCCTACCGTAATTATGTACATGATTACTGTTTACAGACTTGCCTACCCCCTGAGACAGAAAATAGTAAGATCACATAAAAAAAATGGTGAGATTCAAATTTTATACGTAAGTGTTTTATTAAGGTATCCAATGCGAGGTCAAAATGACTGCAAGGAAACGGCCGATTCAGCTTGTCTTTTTTCCCCATGTTTTTCCTTTATAAAGGCAACCATCTTGGCGATCATACTGAAATGAATTTGTTAAATGAACTGTGATTGGATTACTTCCCTATCATTAGCCAATGAAATTTAATTTCGCAATAAGGGAAAGCCAGGAACGACAACTATTGTCTTGTTCCGGTATAAACATGCATGCTTACCCAAAGCGAATCAATAATCGTGCAGATTTACTGATTTTTACAAACACCGAAAATCGTACGGATTCGGCCGGGTCGTAATCATTACGACCAAATCGTAAGGGTAGGAAAGTCTGTGTTTAGGCTTTCATCCTGCAAACTTGGAGTGTATGTAATGTACACCTGAATGTAATCCTCATGAGAGGGTGTTGCAGTATATACAGAAAGATAGAAAAGCGCCGTTATCAGACTGACCGATTTACACACACACAAAAAAAAAAAAAGTACTGGTTACCACCCAGGAAATCCTGCTCTTAATGCTCAGATGTGAACGAGTAGCAGTAATAGGAGGAAAAAAAAAAAAAAACATGTTGCTACTGTACTGTAGGGCCCACAGGAATCAGTTTCAAGCTTTTAGAGAGGAAAAATATAGCCTGGAAACCCATATCTCCATTTACCTAAGGTTGAGCAATCCTGCTTTCAATTTTTTGTTTCAAAAATAATTTTCTGCAGGTATTTTTCAAACATTTGACTAAATGCCTATGAAAATCTCAAGATTTAAGAAAATAAACATCACTTCTGTTTATTCTACAGCCGTCTAGACATGCAGGGTGTTTCTTGGGCATGTTCTCATAACTCTGTTCACCCAAATTTATTTGATTATCATCTGATCATAAGTAATCAGATTCATTCTATGAATATTATACATGATGAGTATTTTATTTAGACTGTGCACTATTCTAATTTGTTGATACTTATCATTTTCAGTCACATGCTTGTCATTGGTTAGAGATTAGTTTTGGGGACCCCTAAAATATTAAGCATTTTGTGACAAATTTCGATTTTTGTGAATTGAATAGTTAGTCAAAACTGAATTTCTTCAAAACTGGTTTAAATGTTCGTTATTAACAACAGATTTTGATGTGTAATAACTGTAAAAATGATTCCGTTTCATATCAATCAAAGAAGAGGGTGAACGGACTTGGCCAACTGAGGGTGAACGGACTTGGCCAACTGAGGTAATGGCCAAGTTTGACCGACTCAGTATATGAAGATAGAAATGAGACTGAACGGAGATATGAGAAAAGGGGATACTATCCTATATTAATCTGTTAATAATATACATATCATCAGGGACCAGTTTCAAGCTTTTAGAGAGTAAAGATATACTATTCTATAATAACATACATGTATATATGTATATCACTATTCGAGTATATATTTCCTCTCTAAAAGCTTGAAACTGGTCCCAATGGTAGGGCCGAAATGATTGGGGGCGATTTTGATTCGACTGAACAATAAGCTAATAAGAATCTGTACTGATTTGACGCATAAAGCGAACCAGAAACCAGCCCTAAAGCATCAAGCTTGCATATTTTTAAGCTTGATCCACAGATCTGATCAAAAACATACTATAAGACATGTTGTTGTGGACAAATGTATACTTTGACAGCTTAGTGTTCGTTTTGTCATTCCTGGACGGCGTAAGCCACGGTTACAATGAGGTAGTTCGATCACGAACCGTTAAACACGGTTCGTGATCGAACTCAGTCTGGTAGCGGCCTGGTAGCATGGCGGAAGTGTCGTGACGTCACTCTGGTCGAACCAGACTAAAGCGTGGGTTACTCTGGTAGATACGTCACACAATACGTAACAAAGATGGCGGCGAAAGAATGTCCGGGAATTGACTGCTTCTATTCATGAAATAGAGGGTCTGTGTACCAGTCAACCAAACATCTACCAGACGTCGTTCGATCACACCGGTGAAAAAAATGGAAATCATGGGGAGAACGTGCACAATTTGACTTCCGCTACCGTTCGTTCGTGTTTGTAGATCCCTCCTCTTCCAGGAGAACCACGCAGTAACGTGTAAGTCCTTAAATTGATATGCACCCACCAATATTATTACATATTAACAGACGTCACAGACGTTCAACGAACATATATACAGTCACTGTACAAAGCTTTTGGCCCATACTGCAGAGTCTCATTAACTTTGATTAAGGAGTTGAGTGCGTTTGTTGTGGTGGGCAGAGCAAAGTCCCCTAGACGTTGATTCCAGATCGTGCAAAAGAGTGCCCAGAATTGGTTGCTGAATTTCACATTCCAGAACTGTATAATCCAGAATAATCGCCACGAACTTGCTTTCATTAGATTTAAGTTCTTTTGACCGATCACCACCGCAGCACTCACTAAGAGAAGAAATGAACTTGTCCACAAAAGGTGCTCTAACTCCTGATAAGGCGTCACATCTCAAAATGAAATGTTCCAAATTCTCTGGTTCATTATGACATAACAAGCACAGGGGATTTACTTCATACTGATTAAACCCAGCACGAGTAGCCTGCAACATATATGTGCCAGTCATTAACTTACACTTAATGCCCGCTTTACGTATTGAGATTAAGTCAAACCCTGCATCCTGCCAGACCAAATGAGACGACCCTACTGAGAATTTAGTAGTATTC
The DNA here is from genome assembly GCA_963580285.1 of Lucinisca nassula. NCBI lineage: Eukaryota > Metazoa > Mollusca > Bivalvia > Lucinida > Lucinidae > Lucinisca > Lucinisca nassula. The sequence continues at coordinate 56,105,259 of OY757010.1, forward strand.
ATAAACCTTAAGGTACTTTTCTCCTTAGCATCTGATAAGATCTTACTTGACCAGTACTCATGTATTGCTTTCTCACAGAGCTGTTTCCATTGAGATTTAGAATAGAAAGTATAAAGTGAATCAACCGAGCCTGGTAGTTCATACTGCTTCAATACCCTGTTCACATATACGAACCAACTCTTTGACCCTCCATCCTTGACCAGGATTTGTCTTTCAGCCAACCTGCGTTCAATAGAATCACTACGTAATATACTACCCAGCATTCCCAACATACATTTATGGATTTCCCCCTCTATTGGGATATGACCTGATAATATGTAGATTGCAGAATCAGCAGTCCTGTCTGGAAGATGCATAATTTGTTTTAAGAATTTTTGTGATACTGAGCGATTCCTCCAAGGTCAGATTTATTCAGGGTCAAGATGTCTAGTCCATACAAAAGGCATGGCAATACATAAACTCCCCACATCGAGAGTGACACCCTGGGACTTACACCATTTTGCCCATGTAACCCCGCCCCCATCAGGGAATAGGCACACCTACGGGCAGACTGAACACGTTCATCTATAGTCTTAGAATGTCCCGTTCTTGATACACTGTCCCTCTGAATGCCCAAATGAGTACATTCCTCAACAACCTCAACATTATTACTGTTTAAATTAAACACATTACTGTCATTCCAAGTTTCAGTAGATATTGGACTATCTACTATAAATACCTTTGTTTTTGTATCACTAATATCATAATGTTTATCACCTGCATAGAATTCTTGCACATACAACATTTCCTGAAGTTCAACAGGAGATCTTGCCAGGAATAGAAGATCATTAGCACAAGCCGGAACTCCTAGGTACACATTCCCTATCTGCAAGCCAATTCTGTTTCCACTGTACAGGTCCAACAGAGGATTTAAGAACATTTTATAAGCTGGGGGTGATATAATACCACCTTGTCGGACTCCCTGACGTTCCACAAAAGGCGATGAAGCAGCACCTCCATGGTCTGGTAGATGGTCGAACTCCCTCAATTTGAACTAATTTCCGGTCGGGTATAAAAGTGGAAAGTATAAAACCCGGGAGTAACAGCCAGAAGCCGGAAGTAAAATCCGGAAGTAAATTTTGGCAATCGAATAAAGATATTAAACATTAACATATCTGGATGAATTGTGGATCAAAAGTAGAATATAGACTCCTCTTTAAAATGCATATAAGTTTTATATTAATAATTGAGTACTTTTTAAGATATGAACCAAATATATGACCATGTCGCAAATTTTTCGCCCGGGAGTAGCTTTTTGCGGTATTGGCGATGTCAAGCAGTTCGCAAAATATGTTCAGTCTGGGATTACTATACAAATAAGTATTACCAATTAAAAACACATCAAAGATTAAAAAATACAAAAATAAAATTATTTCATCCCTCCGTGAAGTAAGTAATTGACCCGGGAATAGGCTGAGAGTATTTTTTGGGTTGAAATCGGCGCTTATTGGCGTTACTGCCTATGTCACATACATTGTATCAATTAAACGTTGTCTTACTACCCTGACAGCTAATAGCAAAGGCACTGACCAGACTGCGGGGTTAATTTGGGTCATAAATCAAATAGCGCCAAATATAAATATTCCCGGGTCACACAATCAAACACCTCTTAAATCATAGGCGCAGGAGAAGGGCGTGAGTTGGGCTAGGGGTTTGGATGTGTGTTGAGTCCCGATATGACAAGTAAATAAATAAATGTACTCCATGCTGAATCTCAGCTTTTTCTTCTGACAAAAGTTTAAGAAATACAATGTTTACGTAATAGAAGCAATAAGACTGAAAATAAGGCAAATAAACGCCGATTTCAACCCAGAAATTACTCGCGGCCCACTCCCGGGTCAATTATTTACTAGGCGGAGCGATAAAATAACTTTAATTTTGCATTTTTCTAATCTCTGATATGTTTTTAATTGCTAATACATAAAGTAATTATTGTAGAAACCCCGCTATTTTGCAAAATGCTTGACGTCGTCAATAACGCAAAAGTTACTCCCGGGCGAAAATTTTGCGACGTGGTCGTATATTTCGGTTCATATCTTGAAAAGTGCATGATAATAATTTTAAAACTTATATGCATTTTAAAGAAAAGTTTATATTCTACTTTTGGTTCAAATTTCATCCAGATATGTGAATGTTTAGTACCTTTATTCGATTGTCAAAATTTACCCCCGGATTTTACTTCAGGCTCCCGGTCGATACTTTCAGGTTGGTGCCTGATGCTCTGTCTCTGGTCGCCCCCATCGGAGTCTAACTGTTGGTTTTCTTTTGCTCCAGCATTTCAGTGGTTTCTTGCTGTCGAGTACTCACCGTTGTCTCACCTCTGTGGTTCTTTGATTATTTGTGTTCACGGAGATGTTGCACTGATGAGTTAGGAGGCCTTCATGCGGACTGAACAAATTATTTGTCTAAATCGCAACGGAAGTAAGGGCGAGGATTGTGGCCATGTAGAATCGATTTAAGTAAGCACCCCCCCCCCCTCCCCCAGTGGAAATCTTTCCACTGACCGTTCCATGGCGGTTCTTCTGTGGCGATTTATTTATGTTGTTGTTTGTTACTTATTGTGTGTATCATTTGTGTCTTTTTATTTTGGATGACCATATGGCCATTTTGTGGGAAAGTAACTGTCCTTATGGCCTTCCTTTGTTTAGGTTTCCATTATGGTCTGGTCGCTTAATGTTTGTGTTTCTTTTCCTTTGGTGTCTTTGATGGATGGAGTAAGTTAATTGTATCGATTCCTGATCTTTGTTTTACTTCTACTTTTTATACTTTCCCGTTACTCCCGGATTTTATACTTTCCCTATAAAAGCAAGGCAGCGCCGCGCCGGGCCGGGCCGAGCCGCCGAGCCAAAGATTTTTTATTTCGTTTCTTGTCACAATGAAGTTATATATTGTATAAAATTATTATGAATAACATATTTGACAACTGCACGAAGGTTCATCTCTCTACATTGTTTTATTTTCTTGTAATTACTATTTTTTCCAAAATCGAGGGCTAAAAGCCAAAGCCGGAAAAAATGTAAATATTTCTTAATTCCTTACGATTTTATCAGTTAAAGAAATTCTCTTTTCCCTGATGATATTTAAATTTGATAATTTATATCATGTGTACATAGAAAATATAATAAACATATCAAAATCACCTCAAATGATCTAATTTCTTATTTTCTAATTGTTTCTATTTTTCTAATGGTTTCTATTTTTAGATTAGATTTCCTGAAGGAAACGACCGAAATGTACCTAAAAGGAAAGAAAAAGTATTGTTACTGCTAGCTGGAATTAAAGAAATATAAAAATTGATTGTTATATTTGTTAACATGTATGTGAATATTAAAATGATAAAGAATAAATGTATATATTTTTTTAATTCCAGCTAGCAGTAAACAAAACTTTCTTGACCAAGATTAAGATTAAGATTTATTCAGGTAATAAGACCAGGTATACATACAATATTAAAAAATGATGTTTGATATTAAAATTTTAACTTAAACAATGAAAATTAAAATCACACTTGAATGATATTTGTGAAAACGGAGACAGGGGCAAAAATATAAAAAGTATCACATATAACTTTTGACTAGACTTTATGTTTTAGGTAATGGGCTAGGCTGTTATAAAATAAACATCCACACCCATTTATCACTGTGTATAAAATTAAAAGAATGATCTTAAAACCTATGGATGACCCATAAATCCAACAGGCTTATCTCCAATGGGGTCCATTTGATAATGTTTCAAGATTTTGGCTCGACAACTTCGGGAATTTTCTTTAATTAAGTCAATCAGAAAATAGAAACAATGAGAAAATAAGAAAATTGATAATTTAAAGTAGTCTTATTTGTTTGTTATATTTTTGCATGGACAAATGATGACAATAATCAAATTCAAATATTTTCAGGACAAAAAGAAGTACTTTAACCTGTAAATTTGCAAGAAATTAAGAAATACTACCATTTTTCTCGGTCTTGGCTTTTCATACCCCTCGATTTCGGAAAAACGGTTATTACAAGAAAATTAAACATTGTAGAAAGATCAACCAGATATCAAATATGTTATTTATAATAATTTGATACCCAAATGACTGCAATATATATCTTAATTATAACAAGAGACGAAATATAAAAGTAAAAGTAAAACAAAGATCAGGAATCGATACAATTAACTTACTCCACCCATCAAAGGCACCAAAAGGGAAAGAAACACAAACATGAAGCGACCAGACCATAATGGAAACCTAAACAAAGGAAGGCCAAATGGCCATCCAGAATAAAAAGACACAAGTGATACACACAGTAAGTAACAAACAACAACATAAATAAACCACAACAGAAGAACCGCCTTGGAACGGTCAGTGGAAAGAATTCCACTGGGGGGGAGGGGGGGGGTAAATCGATTCTACATGGCCATAATCCTCGCCCTTACCTCTGTCGCGGTATACACTAATTTTGTTTAGTTCGCATGAAGGCTTCCTAACTCATCAGTGTAACATCTCCGAGAACATACAAATAAAAAAAATACAGAGATGAAACAAGGTTGAGTACTCGACAGCATACAACAACAGAATATCTGGAGCAAAAGAAAACCAATCTTCCGATCGGCATTTTTGGCTCGGCTCGGCCCGGCCCGGCGCGGCCTTGGTTTTTTATACCCGACCCTAATGTCGAAGTACCCAGGACACCTTTATTTATTCAGTAAAAGAAATAAATGCCTAGCTATACATTACAAGAAGCCCAAAGGCAACGACCGCTCGTCTGTGTCACTGATACGATTGACCCAGTATGAATAAAGTTCTTAGAACACAAGCCAAAATATGTTTACATTGCTGGCAGTTTTCAGATCTGAGAGAGAGAGAGAGAGAGAGAGAGAGAGAGAGAGAGAGAGAGAGAGAGAGAGAGAGAGAGAGAGAGAGGACGTGTGTGTTAAATAGACAGAATATAATAATTAGAATAAGATTTATTTTGAAACAAATTAAAAAATACTGTTTTATTTATTTTTTTATTTATTCTTATGTCAAAGCTCTGAATATTTTAAATAAACAGAATTTAATCCTGAGAATAAGAATTGACTTAAAAAAATACTATTTTATTTATTTATTTATTTATTTATTTATTTATTTATTTATTTATTTATTTATTTATGCTCTTGTCAAAGCTATGAATTTATGATTAGCAAGCGGAGTCAAAATAATATGTGGACCAAATGCTAATAACACAAGCTTGTGATTAATCAACCGATATAACTCAAAACTGAGTAACAGCAATTATCTTCATGAATGGCGCACACACGATTAAGGAGGGAAGGAAAGTAGAAGTAAAACAAAGACCAGGAATCGATACAATTAACTTACTCCACCCATCAAAGACACCAAAGGGAAAGAAACACAAACATTAAGCGGCCAGACCATAATGAAAACCTAAACAAAGGAAGGCCATAAGGACAGTTACTTTCCCACAAAATGGCCATCCAAAATAAAAAGACACAAGTGATACACACAGTAAGTAACAAACAACAACATAAAAAAATCGTCAAAGAAGAACCGCCTTGGAACGGTCAACCTTTACGTTGGAACCGTCATAGAATCTGAGGCCTGACCAACCGGCGTGCAATTAAAGAGGGAAGCAAAGTTGTCAACCGTGATTGGGTTAACTACCATGCATGCAGTCTTTCGTATAATATCCATGTTGTACCCAATCTTTTTATATCGAAGAATGATTTCACGAAATTGGGTGCTAAAGTCATTGCGGTTATATATTTTTCTGAATTTATATACTAAGTCGCCATAAAATTCGGGTTCCGATAGACCTTGTTGCAGAAGATATTTAAGTCCAATATTGAATTTTGAAATTAAATCAGAAAGGCGTCTATAAAATTTTGAAAAGGCTTTGCGTAGTTTATGGTACCGATAACCCTGATTAAGAAGTTTAGCCGTTAATAATTTATTACGAGTGTTGAAGTCAGTAACATGACTACACTCTCTAGCAAATCTATCCCAACTGCTTGTTTGTTTGTATTGCGGTTTAACGGCCCAGTCAACACTATTTAGGTCATTTTTGAGCCGGTCAGTTCATTTATCCACACTTTTCCTGGGCAGGCTTATACGTAAGCGGTAAACCAGTACAGTGCAATTCTTTCGCCAGAAATAGACAACTGCCCTTCTTGAATGCACGGGTGACCTATAATGGGTTCGTCCCCGCCAGTCTGGGGCTTGGAGAAATAGATTGGGCCGCATGATGCTTCCACTCAGAGCTGAATCTGACCACATACGAGTGCTGGTAAACCATTTAGAAGGACTAAGCCTGCCCAGGCAAATGAGAGTAAGATCGTCCGATGCATATAGGCCTTCTGGTTTCATTGGGCGGCAGGGCTTGAGATGCCATTTCATCTCAATGTCGGGTGAAAGTCGCACAAAATTGGAAGCAACGTCTCCAAAATGACCTAAATAATGTTGACGGGGACGTTAAACACCAATTCAAAGTAACAAAAATAAAAAAATCATAATGGGTCAGCCCAATTTTCTCTATATAAAATGGGCTTTCACGTGTAGGAAAATCACGTGAATCCTGGTAAAATCCGCTTTTATATTTATAAAATGAGACGACATTGTTTTTGAGCCTGATTTTATTTGAGAAATCTCTTGTCGGTAAATGCGGTTAACCCCCGTCTTCGGTTATTACGAGTACCCACAGTCTATGTTTATGAGCAGAGAAAAAACATGAAGGAAAGTCACAGATACCTATTTAAAATTCACTTTTTTGCTTATAAAATGAAGTGACTTTGAATATAAAGAGAACTTTCTTGTCGGTAAATGCGGATAAACGTCTGAATAAAGCATGTTGCTTTAAATTTGGCCAAAATTAATTTCTAACTCAAGAATAACATTAAATTTATCATTTTATAAGCAATAATATAGTTTGATTTTGTGTTAGAAAATTTCTTGTCACCATAAAATAGCTCTTGTCACCTCTTGTCACTTCTTGTCACCAAATAGGGAGACCCCCAAAGACAGTTAATTGTACTAAACATCATCGAGTCATCATGGTCATCACACCATCATCGAGTCATCACTCAGTCAACATGTGTTATCCTATGAAGGAATACCGACTACCAGAACCTCTGGTAGCCTTCTTGAAGTCCTGTCGACTCCATGGTGTACCTCAAGTAAACACAGAATTTGAGCCGCAGAGGGTAGCTGTCACCCTCACTTGGGACTTGAGCCTTCCAGTCCTGAAAGACCCAAGAAACCAGCAACACAGACCCGCCTACAGATCTGGCAAGCAGCGCCTCCTGTAGAAGAGACCGTGACAACCGCACCAGCGACGATTACTCTTCAGCGCCAGCCAACAACCGACGCCGCACCGGCGCCCGCCCCACCCACCAACCAGCTACCGTCGCCACCACCAGAGCCCTCTTCACCAGAGCCCACCAAACCCACCCGTCCAGAACCACCAAAGAAGAAACAACGTAGAAAGTCTTCTCAACTTCCAAGACCAGCTCCAGCTCCAGCACCCACGCCAGAACCAGAACCAGAACCAACGCCGACCGTCGACCCTCCTCAACGCGCGTCTCCCAGAATAGATCTACCCGTCCCAAAATTAAAAGGAGACGAAATCTTCAGAGTCCGAACACACGACCCCGAACGACCATGGCACAGCAAGTATACGCTAGGAAGAGCATGGACCCAAGATCGCCACAGGATGAACATCATCGAACTCATCCGACAGCCGAGACCCGACGAAACCGATAATCTGGACCTCCCTGCATTCGCTCTCCACATACCAGGAATGATCCGCTGGAACGTCGTCAAAGGACCAACATCTAAATACCACATCGAGAACTGGTACACCTATTTAGAAAAACAGACGGAAGGCACCCCTCTAAACAGGAATAAGACAAAGAAGCTCCACAAAAACGTCTTCGACGCGGTAACAACGGTGGGCGTATCAACGTAACCATCCTGGGTTACAGGATCTATCGAGAACTTAGGGCCGCATGTCCGAAAACCCTGTTTCCCACGGGTTTTGCAAGGTTACTTCATGTGTAACCTATCCGACGCCAACCGCGCGGCCCTTAGAGTGAGCAACGTGACCTAGTTTGCTCTCGGGCGAGACAGAGAAGTACCGATTTGCAGCCGAAATTGGCAATGACTTCCCTGTCGCTTCAAGCCCACTTTAGACCTGGCGTTCAAAATTCAAAATTACAGTGCTTCTATCTTTACTAGGGGAAGGGCACGGGCAGACCAGCACGATTTGTACACCGCTGACAACTGCCACGATTCGCAGCCCAGAAGCACTTAAACTTAGCCTCTTGCCTCCCTCCTCTACCATGGCCAGACGGACACTGAATATGGAACACGATGTGCAGGTCGAATTGACCACTGTTCCCTAGCAGCGATTGGCAGCCCGCAACCTTTTTGGAGAATACATCAAAAACTGCGGAAACTTACAGACCACTTTCACCTTTAATGCATCGCGACCGAGGCGAGAGGAGTACACCGGAATTAGTGTACAACTCCATGCAAAAGCCTCTAGAACGTGGGAAAAACTAATCCTGGACTCGGTCTAGGGGTAGCCCCTATGTGCTTATAGCGCCCGGTTACCTTAAAAACCAGCTCAGTTCAGTTCAGTTCAGTACTAAACATATTTCTGGGAGGGTTCCCCTTAATAGCGAAAAGGACTCCTTTTCGCGAAAAGAACTTTACCCTAAATAGCGGAAAGGACTTTTTTCTAAAAGGATCCATATTATTGATATAAATTAATTATTCAACATTTTGTGTAAGATTTTCGGCTTCAGTCTTGCACAAACAATATATTTTTAGACTTTTATACTAGAAAAGTACTTTTTCGATGACCTTTTCATTAATTCGAAAGTATTGAAAATTTACCACCAAAAAGGAAAAAAAAATATTTACAACAAAACAGCAACAATAAACATAACCAACTTCAACAGAATATATGTTTCTATTTTACTTCATGACGCTCGCCCCACGCCAATCGGGGCTTGAAGAAATAGATGGGCTGCATGATGCTTCCACGCAGAGCTGAAATCGATCGCACACGAGTACTGGTAAACCGTTTAGAGGATCTAAGGCAAAGCGGTGCGAGTCGGCCCTCCATGCTTATAAACCCTATTGGTTTTATTGGGCGACAGGGCTTGAGATGTCATTTCAGCTCAATGTCGGGTAAAAGTCCCACAAAATTGGAAGCAACGTCTCCAAAATGACCTTCACAGTGCTGACGGGGACGTTAAACCTCAAATCAAACAAACAAAACCAGTCAAAACAGTCTTAGAAAAACACCTTGTCAACTGTTTATACCCTGTTTTCCGAACAGAAATAAAAAACGCAGTCTTGTGCCAAAAAAGCAACAACAAAACATAGGCACGAGTATCAATGTGTGATAAAAGTTGACAACTTGTGCAGACGGGAGTACTGACTGACATTAGTACGGAAATGTATAGACTCCTCCTTTCGTACCGACATGTACAAAATTAAAATCAGAAGACTTGTGGGGACGGAACAAACGGACGAACGGACGGATATTAACTAAATAAAAGATTCTTTTCTAGCTCAACAATATCTCATCACAAGTGAGAACTAACCCGTCAAACTTTGCGCGAAAGCATCATGCAGTCTAATCTATTTCTCCAAGCCCCGATAGGCGGGGGCTACAAAGAGAGAGAGAGAGAGAGAGAGAGAGAGAGAGAGAGAGAGAGAGAGAGAGAGAGAGAGAGAGAGAGAGAGAGAGAGAGAGAGAGAGAGAGAGAGAGAGAGCATTAGATTAGGAAAACATGTCCTTGTGACATAATGGCGGCCAACATGGTGTTAGAAATTACAAATTTTGGGCAAAACTGACAGCATTTTATTATTTCTGCTTTCAACATAGATTGTGGGTGCCTTTAGAACCGGCTCAATGAGACGGTTCTAACGAGTACCCACAATCTATGTATTTGAGCAAAAATAAGGCGGATAATGTATACCCCCGTAAACCACACATTTCTCTATATAAAGTGGGGTTTAGAGGGGCCTTCCTTTCACGGACTTGTTATTCTTCAAAAGGGTACCAGTGATGACTGGCGTAATGATGCGGTTTTAACAAGTAAACACAATCTATGACCTAAAAACGTTGCATTTGTGCTGCTGCTTTTCATATAGACCTGTTAAGGCCGCTCAACTTCCTTAGTAACGCCGCGCATGCGCAGTTTTGTGTGGCAAAAGAAATCACTTGAGCGCGTGTGTGTACAATAGACAAAGATTTTTTTAACCTTTTTTGTACCAAACCTTATATATAGCAGGAGTCCATTTAAAAATTTAAGGGTGTCAGGTTGTGTTTTCTTCAAAATTGATTGGGAAAATGGTTGAACTTTTTGCAAATAGTGTAGGTCTTGATCAGACGCCGCGTTCTGCGGCATATGATCTGGGCCTGCACTGTTTGCCAACTACCCCTTTTGGGGTTTCCGGTACAAAATGGATTAAACAAGAATAATGATTAGTTAAGCAAAAACCTTACTGTCAAAGGTTCAGAAACGATACTTGAACATGAAAGAGTGTGATGGCCCGACTGGATAGTACATTCGGGACGAATCTCTACAGTCAGTAGCGTGTATGCACGGTATGCGAGAGGCCCTGGTTTCAAAAAACCCCGGTCGATTTATGTTCTCTCCGTCCCCATTTGTTGGCTCAGAGTGCGTCCAGCACCACGTCTAAGAGCATGAATGATTATGGAATATATATTTCGCAGCCGGACTGGATAGGACCTGATCTCACAATCGTTTGGTTCGTTAGCTCAACCAGCTAAGTGTTCACACGGTATGCGAGAGGCCATGGGTTCAAGTCCGGGTCGATTCATTTTCTTTCTGTCCCCTATGATATTTGGTGGCTCAGTGTGGGTCCTTCTCCACGTCTGAGAGCATGAGTATGGAGAACCAGGTTAAAGCTCAACACCATAAATTTGAAATTATGTTTCTGATATAAATAACATCAGGTTTTACAATTACGAAACACGCCTATTCAAATATATTGAAAATTTTACCACCAAATAATGAACATGTTCAGATAAAAAGTTTTGATATTTTGCGTATTTCTGCTAAAAAAAAAAAAAAAAAACAGATTGTGGGAACTCGTTAGAACCGCCTCGGCGTGGATGTTCAAAAGAGTACCCATAATCTATGTTTTTGAGATGAAATAATAAAAAAGTAATCTACGAGTCCCTGTCGGCCCCCGCCCATAGGGGCTTGAAAAAATATATGGACTGCATGATGCTTCCACGCAGAGCTGAATCCGCCCCGCACACTAGTACTGGTAAACCGCTTAGAGGATCTTAGCCTGTCCAGGAACCGCGGTCCGTCCATGCTAATAAACCCTATTGGTTTCATTGGGCGACCGGGCTTGAGAAATCAGAAATAAATTATTAGTTTAGACTCAAATTCTAGACAGGTTTTTAATTATTTGGACCTCATTTTGATTTATATCAGTCTTTGAATCGACTGCCTATTTGAAATTCGCAAAATTGCAGTATGCTTCCTCTGGCTTTCGTTGCCGGATCATTACAGGATCACTGATGAGGCTTTATTAGCCGAAACTACGTAGTATGACCCATCTTCTTTCTTATGAATATTTTCATTGTTCTTAAAGGAACTCATTTTTGATTTTTATTTGAGATGTCATTTCATCTCAATGTCGGGTAAAAGTCCCACAAAATTGATAGCAACGTCTCCAAAATGACCTTTACAGAGTTGACGGGGACGTTAAACCTCAAATCAAACAAACAAACAAACGAGTCCCTGTGTATCCAAGTTTTAATCTATGAAAGTCGGGTTTAAGGGGTCAAAATTGTATAGGCGAGTTTTCATGATGCTATGTTTATATTTGTGCAAGAGCGAGGGGGGGGGGGGGGCTATTTTTTTATGAAAAATAAGTTCCCATAGCCCATCTGCCATGTACAAGTGTTGGTCCATCGGGGCTTGGAGAAATAGATTGGGTTGCATGTTGCTTCACACAGAGCTGAAACTGACCGCCCATGAATGAGTACTTGTAAACCGCGTAAATTTAAAGGTTTAAGCCTGCCCAGGCAAAGAAGTGCGAGTTGGAGCTTCCATGTATATAAACCGTATTTGTTCCATTTGGCTGCTGGGCTTCAGATCACGTTTATTTCATCTCAATGTCGGATAAAAGTCCCACAAAATAGATAGCAACGTCCCCAAAATGACCTAAATGATGTTGACGGGGACGTTAATCATCAGTTCAAATGAACCAAAACATCCGCCCTTCGTCACCCAATTCGTTAAGCTGGTAATCCTTCGAATGGAACCGCCTCATATTCACAGTCGCATCATTTGTCTTGAGATTTGTGCAGCCCAGAACCCAACATGACGAGACCATTTGCAGTTTATTATTCGGTTAAGTTTCATTGAAAATTGTTACATTCAAATCAACAAACTAACGACTGTTATGGGATCATTCTGTCCAACGGCTCGTTGACTTCAATGAATGGCCGCGACAATACGGAATCGTGGGATAGCATTTCCTTTGCGACCGCTGGCGTCCTAAACTCATCTATATTTGATAGATTGTGGATGCGAGTTTAAACCGAAAGGAAGTACAAGGTTACAAAGCACTCATTATCGAATCAAAGACTGCATGTATTGGTTTCTCTTGTTTGTTTGTTTGATTTGAGGTCTAACGTCCCCGTCAACACTGTATAGGTGATTTTGGAGATGTTGCTTCAAATTTATGGGACTTTTACCCGACATTGATATGAGATGGCATCTCAAGCCCTGTCGGCTAATAAAACCAATAGGTTCATTAAAATGGACGCTCCGACTCGCACAGCTTTGCCTGTGCAGGCTTAGATCCTCTTAGCGGTTTACCAGTACTCGTGAGCCGTCGGTTTCAGCTCTGCGTGGGAGCATCATGCAGTCCAACTATTTCTTCAAGCCCCGATGGGCGGGGTCGTGGTTTTCTTGTTTAGATATAAAAACTATAGTGTATTTTAATGAGACGATTCCAATGACCACCCACAATATACAGTTTTGCAAACAATATTTTTCCCCAGCAAAGTAAAGCTTTCAAACCTTGTGATTCAAACATAGATTGTGGATGCTGGTTAGAACAACGTGGGTGTAAGTTAGAACCATCTTTTTGCATGGGCAATCTACCGCTTCGCTGATAAATACATGTATGATGAGAATTGTTTGTATGTTTGAATTGAGTTTTTACGTCCCCGTCAATACTATTGAGGCCATTTTGGAGAGGTTACTTCCAATTTTGTGGGACTTTTACCTGACATGGAGATGAAATTACATCTCAAGCCCTGTCGCCCCAAAAAAACAAAAAAAGGTTCACACCACTTTTCCTGGGCAGGACTAGACCCTCTAAGCGTTTTAGCTCTGCGTAGAGGCATCATGCAGCCCAATCTATTTCTCGAAGCCCCGATGGGCGGGGGTCGGATGAGTAGTGTACACTGTTAAAAACTCAACTTTTCCCCATCAACGTATCTAACTTGTATAGCTGTCTTATAGAGCATTGGGTCCTTATATAGCTTGTATAGCTGTCAATAGAACGAACAGTAAAGATTGATCAGATTGCGCTGATGTGCAGGCTGATCTGAGTCTTTGCTGCATGCACATGTGAATTGTTGGAATTGCTTTGCCCAGGCTTAAAATAATCGTGTATGGTATTTCAATACTGTGTGATAATTGCCAATTATAGTTGCTTTGGATCGGTTTCAAAATAGATACAATTAATTTAAGTATGACATTTGGCGCGTGTCGATGATAAAGGGATTCAAGAGATAAAGATAAATACCCGAGTGATAGTTATCGCTCTGTCAAACTTGTACAAGATAAAATCTTTCAGCGGCCACTTTTTTATGAATATTTTGTTACAATTAAGTGATTGTTTCTTTTTTGCCCCTTATAAGTGCATTTTTGAGGAAAAGAAATCCTTTCCGCTATTTAGGGTAATATCCTTTTCGCGAAACGGAGTCCTTTTCGCTATTAAGGGGAACCGTTTCTGGGATATATAACTCTAGACATTCTAGTTTTTTGTAAAAGTTATACTTGTCAGTACTGATTTTTGGTCCAAACAAGTGCGACACAGTACTTACAACGAGTATATTGTGACAGGTAGGGTAGGAATATGGATAGAATAATGATATAAATTTATCCCATTCAGCCATGTTAGCCGACATTCATTCAGCATCTAAATGGAAATTGCCGTGGGCTCGGGATATTCGGTTCCCATGTTGCATTTTAGACTTGAATTTTGACTATACTCACGACTCGTTTCGGCCTTAGATAGCTTCGACCTTGGTTCGGTTCAAACAAATTCACCTTATTTGCATTATCTGCTGGTTTCTAGTCTGAAGGTTATCAGTGTTGGAAAAACAGGTAACCAGACCCCCCTGACCTTAAAAGGTCAGGGGGGTCTGGTTACCGGTCGCGGGACGTTTCTGTCCTGAGTCGTTTCGGTCCTGAGTCGTTTGATTTATGGACATCTCGGTCCCTAACAAACTCGGCCCCTGACAAACCCGGCCCCTGACAAACTCGGCCCCCATTCAACTCCGTCCCTAAAATCTAAGTCCCTTGCAGCATTTAGGTCCTAAAATACAGTGTTTTTTTTTTTCGAGAATCAATTTGGAAGGTGGATAGGTAATTTCACAGAAAGTTTGAGCATATTTATCGTTTTTTAATACGAAACTTTATCCACGATAAAAGATCGCAGACACACATGCTGTAATTGGGACCGTATTGGATTTGAGTGTGGCATCACGAAAACATGCCTACATATAATTTTGATCACCTGCAACCACACTTTTATATAGTAAAACTGGGGTTTACAAGGGTTTATATCAATTTACTATTTTCTTCTCAAAAACATGGATTGTTGGTTCTTGTAAATCGCCTCGTCGATGCCGTTTTTACAAGTACCCAAATCTGTTTGCTCAAAAACATTGGTTGTTGGTACTTGTTAGAATCACCCTGTTAATGTGGTTCTAACAAGAACCCAAAATCTATGTTTATAGCAGAAATAAGAAAAAAATGTTCATGTTTCATCTGAAAATTTTGATATTTGGGTGGTGAAAATTCAATAATTTAGAATAGGCGTGTTTTATCCCCACGTTTTTTGAAGAAAAGTGGGGATATTGTTATCGCCTCCGTCTGTCCGTCTGTCTGTCCGGCTATCTCCTCCTATACCGTTCATTGGAATTCAACCAAATGGTGTGTGAGTTACTAACATGAATGGCTTCTGCAAGAGCACATTAATTTTTGGACCAGCCCCCAGGGGTCCCTGGAAGAGGTCAAAACGTGGGGATTTGCGATGGCGCGCCATCGACTGCGCGATCTAGTTTTTTTTTTTTTGTGATATTAACATTTCCAGTGTAAAACCAAATGTAACCCTATAGAAAACAATATTCGCCCCGCCCATCGGGGCTTGGAGAAATAGTTTGGGCTGCATGATGCTTCCACGCAGAGCTGAATCTGACCACACACGAGTACTGGTAAACTGCTTAGAAGGACTAAGCCTGACCAGGCAAAGAGATGTGAGTTAGATCATCCAATGCATATAAGCCTTCTGGTTTCATCGGGCAGCAGGGCTTGAGATGTCATTTCATCTCAATGTCGGGTAAAAGTCCCACAAAGTTGGAAGCAACGTCTCCAAAATGACCTACATAGTGTTGACGGTGTCGTTAAATCCCAATTCAAACAAACAAATAGAAAACAATATAGTTCATGATATACATGGTTCTCCACGATCTGATTGTGTGTCGGCGGCGTTCATTACGAAAACACTCCAATACAAATACATTGTCATTTTTTTTTCTCCAAAACTGGAAATTTGAAGATAAAAAATTGTGATATTTTTCTTATTTTTGCTCGAAACATAGACTACGGGGCTACACTAGTGCGAGTACTGACAATCTGTTTGTTTTGAGCAGATATTAGAAAAATAATGTTTTAAGAAAGAAACTTAATTTTTCTGCCGTTCATGATATCGGAGCGTGATAGCTCAGTGGTTAGTGCACCTGCTTCTGATGCTAGAGGTCCCGGGTTCGATCCCCGGCAGCGGCGATAAAATTTCAGTGTCCGAACACGCTCCATTGGCATCATTTGCAGGGATGAATGTCATAAAGTGCACCGTCCTTCGGATCGGGAAGTTAACTGGAGGCCCCCTGTGCAGGGAGAACCATCCCCTGTACAGGTTAAAGATCCCTACCGTAATTACATGATTACTGAGTAGGCTTTCATCCTGCAAAACCCTGAGTGTATGTAATATACACCTGTGGTAATGGTCAAATGTGACCAACGCAGCATCAGAAGATAGATAGATAGAGGGCAGGGCAGGCAGGCAGGCAGGTTTCATACTTTCATTGTTTGTTTTTGTTTGAGTTGAGGTTTAACGTCCCCGTCAACACTGTAAAGGCATTTTGGAGACGTTGCTTGCAATTTCGTGGGACTTTTACCCGACACTGAGATGAAATGACATTTCAAGCCCTGCCACCCAATGAACCCAATAGGGGTTATAAGCATGGACGGGTTGACACGCACCGCTTTGCCCGAGCAGGCTTAGATCCTCTAAGCGGTTTAGCATTACTCGTGTGCGGGTCGGTTTCAGCTCTGCGTGGAAGCATCATGCAGACCATAAATTTCTTTAGGCCCAGACGGGCGGGGGCCGTCATACTTTCATGAACAGCAGAAAAATAAAATACATTTCTAGTACCTCATGGGTTAAGGTCGGGTAAAAGCCCCACAAAATTGGAAGCAACTTCTCCAAAATGACCTATACAATGTTGACGGGGAAGTCAAACAATCAAAATCATTGGTATTAATAGAAAAAAAGGCCAATGGATGTGGAATGGTCAAACCCTGTAAATGATAATAAAAACAAAATGGTTCAATTTTTTTGTAAGTGCGCAACAGAACATACTACTAGTTTCTTTTAAGTGGCAGAGATGTAATTACACACCACAATCAATTAGTTTATTAATTACTTCGGAAGGTGAGTGACAGTGGACCCACAGCAGTGTGTCATACACTAGTTCAATCAATGGCATTAGGTTCATTTAACTCATGTGAGATGGGTTCCTCATAATTTCAACAAAATGAGTTCAAAAGGTAATTAGGCATATGGACATTAAAAATATGTGTAATAGTTTGATAATAAGTCAATTCCAACACTAATATATACATATTCTAATTTTAGGGGCCGAGTTTGCTAGGGGCCGAGTTTGTTAGGGGCCGAGATGTCCTGTCACCAGTCGTTTCGGCCTGGGTCGTTTCGGCCCAATTTCAGTGGTGGGTCGTTTCGGCCAAATTGGTGGGTCGTTTCAGCCTGATTTTTCTATCACTTTATTTAAATTTTGTTTTTCGAAGATCAGCCTTTGCTTTTGCTATCTTCGCTCGTTTTAAGCCTTTAATAGGTCAGAAAACAGAGTGCTTTTTCGAACTGCGTAGACTCGGAGATCAGCCTATGCTTTTGCTATCTTTGCTCGTTCAGTTTTTAATAGCTCAGAAAACAGAGGTCTTTTCAAACTGTGTAGACTCTGATCACAATGAACAGATTTATAGGTTATTAAGTCTTTGAATGTATCACAACGACAGATGCAGGCTGATCATATAAAATAATAACATCGTTCAGTTTTTAATAGCTTAGAAAACAGGGGGCTTTTTCAAACTGTGCAGACTGTTCACAATGAACAGATTTATAGGTTATTAAGTCTTTGAAGGTATCACAACGACAGATGCAGGCTGATCATAAAAAATAATTACATCGTTCAGTTTTAATAGCTCAGAAAACAGGGTGCTTTTTCAAACTGTGTAGGCTATGATGACAGTGAACAAATGTATAGGTTATTAAGACTTTGACGGTATCACAACGACAAATGCAGGCTGATCATATAAAATAATTAGACTACATTTAGCAAATATTTCGCATGCTGTTCTCAGAATGTGCGTGTCATTGAACCTAGTACAGTAGAATTCCGCTTAAAGACCACTTCTACATGTATATTAGGGCCACTCCGCTATTAAGACTGGTTTTCGCCAGACCCAAATTATTTCTTATATAATTAATTAAGACCACCCCGCTATTCAGTATTATGACCGCTTTCAAAAGACCGAATCTACCATTACTGTTCTTTATTGAGACCACTTTTTGGCCAAGTCAAGTTAATTTGTATCTCTCAGTCCATTGGTCAATATAATTGGACGGGTTTTTAAAAAAAATCCGTCCTATAAAATAGCGATGTCCGGGCGGGCGGGCGGGCGGGCGTCCTGCGGGCGGGCGGGCGTCCTGCGGGCGGGCGGGCGTCGTCCCAGGTTTACCTTTTGGTTAACCTTTTTTCAAAGTGATATTTTTCATCTATTCTGTAGCAGATTGTTTTAATATCAGGACTGATGCATAAGTGGAGGTACCGCTTTCATGTATTATCCATAAATGGCGCAAAAGACTAAAATTTTGGTGGAAATTGTCATTTTTCAAACTTGTGTTTTTCAGGTTTACCTTTTGGTTAACCTTTTTTCAAATGCCAGTGTAGTGGATAGAGTGCTGGACTACGAATCCTATTGTTGACTATGAATCTGAGGGGCGTGAGTTCAAACCCCCGTGGAGACTTTTTTTTTTTTTTTTTTTTTTCGTTCTTTTTTTTTCTTTCTTTTTTCATTCTTTTTTTTTTCTTTCTTTTTTCATTCTTTTTTTTCTTTCTTTTTTCATTCTTTTTTTTTCTTTATTTTTCTTTTCTTCTCCATAAACACATATGAACAATTATTATCTTCCTCCCCTGATAGTTGCTAGTAATAATACATACATGCATGCACAGGCATGGAATTTTCTTTTTTTTTTTTTTTTTTTCGTTCTTTTTTTAGCTCAATAGAGTGCTGGACTACGAATCCTATTGTTGACTATGAATCTGAGGGGCGTGAGTTCAAACCCCCGTGGAGACTTTTTTTTTTTTTTCGTTCTTTTTTTTTCTTTCTTTTTTCATTCTTTTTTTTTTCTTTATTTTTCTTTTCTTCTCCATAAACACATATGAACAATTATTATCTTCCTCCCCTGATAGTTGCTAGTAATAATACATACATGCATGCACAGGCATGGAATTTTCTTTTTTTTTTTTTGTTTTTTTTTTTTTTCGTTCTTTTTTTAGCTCACCTGAGCACGAAGTGCTCAAGGTGAGTTGATGTCCGTCGTCGGTCAAAAATTTCTTTAAACGACATCTCCTCCTGGGATAATGGCCCTATTTCAAAATTATTTTACAGAAATGTTCATTAGGTGACCCTTTTTCAAAATTGCTGAAATCAGTGGCCACTAGAGCTAAAAATAGAGCTAAAAATAGAAAAAAACTTTATTTTTTTTTCTTCGTAAAACACATACCCCCCCCCCCATCCCACCGACTCCTAACCCATCCCACCCCACCCTACCCCACACCAGCACACCCCACCCTACCCCACCCATGCCACCACCATCCTAACCGTACTGAAAAAAAAAACCCGTCCATAATGCCATTAGGCATTTTTCTTGTTTTTTGCAGGATTCCTCATCATTACAACAGATCTTGGTAATGTTGACACATTTCCCTAAATGTGTGAAAAACAGCTTTTTACCTGTACTAATCAGTGTGTTGTTTTAACAAGATTTTTTATGCTAGGTGAATAAATAGTTTTAATGATTTTGGTAGTGGGCAGCTCTGTTTTCTTCAGAAAGAAGATTATTGTGGAACAATTTTTATCATTAATGTGATTTTTATTGGTGTAATATTGCCTATAATTACATATCGTCTGCTGAGTGCAATAACGGTGTAACTGACATTTTGGCGTTTTTTTGCATAAACGGGTGCCTTAGGACTTGACACACTTGGTAAATAAGTTCTACAGCTGGATTCTGCCTCAATCATGATTTATTTCAGCATTTTGGAAAAAAAATTGTCTGTTACACCGTTTTTGCTCTGACTTTTAGAAAAAAAAAGTTGGCGCAAAAACAGTGTAAGTGCACTTACCCCATTTTTGCGCAAAGTTTTTTAATACCTCAAAAATATTGAATCCTGCTGCTTGATATTTCAGAATAAGCATTTGTGTACCATGCAGAATGTATAAAATGTGACCTATTACCTACCAAGTGTCTTTAATTTACTGCTTTACCATGTAAAAGGCAAAGAAATAAGGTTTGTAAATTTACACCGTTTTAGCGCTGGATGCACTTACACCGTTTTTGCACCAAAACACTCGGTGCAGAAATGGTGTATCAACCCTTAAATGCTAAATATTTCTTTTCAAATGTCATTTATCCAACAATAAACATCACACACAAATGAAAGAAATCGCCATGAAGTTAAGAAACCAGCCATGCCATTCTTTAATAAAACAGTTTTTTTGTCTCTCCTGAAATGTTGCCATTTTGCACTTACAATGTTATTGCACGCAGCAGACGATATAATGAGGAAATGAACAGTAAAGTTAAAGACAGCAACATTTACTAAAAAGCAATAAAATAGGCCCAGTGCACATAAAAACTATTTAAATCAGTCTTGCCAGCAATATTTTTTTCACCAATTCCATTAGCGGCCCCCGCCCATAGGGGCTTGAAGAAATATATGGGCTGCATGATGCTTCCACGCAGAGCTGAATCCGGCCCGCACATTAGTATTGGTAAACCGCTTAGAGGATCTAAGCCTGTCCAGGAACCGCGGTGCCAGGCGGACCGTCCATGCTATTATACCCTATTGGTTTCATTGGGCGACAGGGCTTGAGCTGTCATTTCATCTCAATGTCGGGTAAAAGTCCCACAAAATTGGAAGCAACGTCTCCAAAATGACCTTTACAGTGTTGACGGGGACGTTAAACCTCAAATCAAACAAACAAACAAACAAAACCAATTCCATTATAAGGGACCACCCCGCTAATAAGACCACTTTTTAGAAGTCTAGAAAGTGATCTTAATAGCAGAATTTTACTGTAAATACTGATCATTCTCAGACAATAATCAAGTCCTAGTCACACCTCCTCGTTGGTGCTAACTGGAAACATGGCTATGAATAGAACTTTTAAAACACTTTATTTGGGCTATCATAACCATGGCTAACGTGACAGGTCGTTGAAATAATATTCCAAATTTAAATAATAATTACTATTCAATATGTTTTATGCAGAAAAAAATGCTATCTAATAAAATCGGACGGAATCAACCAAGGGCCTAAACTCACCGAAATAGGCTGAAACGACCCAGGTCCAAATTTGGGCCGAAACGACCCAGCCCGAAACGACCCGGCCGAAACAACTCAGGACCAAAATGTCCCGGATTCTGGTTACCTGTTCTTCCAATATTGACAATGTGCAAGCTGGGAGCCAGCAAATAATGCAAATATGGTGAATACTTCATCCGCTACGGTTGGAATATAGAATAAAATTCATCCCAGAGCAGTAATCTAAATGTTCAAAATGGCTGATTTTCTGTTTGATTTGCTTGTTTTCTAGCATGATTGCCTAGAGGCGAATCAGAGTCGTTTCGCCCCCAAACCATTTCCTCCCCTAGTCGTTTCGCTCCCAAGATGTTTCCTCCCTGGTGGTTTCCCCTCTAGTCATTTCGCCGCCTGGTGGTTTCGTCCCCCTAGTCGTTTTGCCCCATTTCCAAGGTAAAACTAATTGTTACTGTAAAACTTTTATTCAGCATTGAGAAGAGGCTCAGTGGTTAGTACACTTGCCTCTGATGCTAGAGGTCCCGGGTTCGATCCCCAGCAGCGCCCATAAAATTTAGGTGTCTGAACATGCTCCATTGGCATCATTTGCAGGGATGAATGTCATAAAGTGCACCGTTCTTCGGATCGGGACGTTAACTGGAGGGCCCCTGTGCAGGGAGAACCATCCCCTGTGCAGGTTAAAGATCCCTACCATAATTACATGATTACTGCGTAGACTTTCATCCTGCGAACCTGGAATGTATGTAATTTTCACCTGTGGTAATGGTCAAATGTGACCGACGCAGTATCGGTAGAAAAAAAAGAAAGAGGCAAATTTTTAAGAAGCATCATCGTCCTGTCACGTCAGCCTAAGGATAACTTATCCTTAGTAACCGGCCACACCGTGCAAATTACCACTTGCGGAGCTGTGACTAGGACTTGCTTCCCTAAAATTATTGAAGTTGTTTTCTTCAAACAATTTTCATCATTGTTAAAAAATCACATTATATTGCGTAAGGAATTGTTTCAGCAATAACATTTAATTGAGTTCAAGGAAAATGGTCACTTTCTCGTCTGTTAATGGATTCATTGTTTTATTCAATTTTGGGATTTAATATGGGAGAGGTCCTTATTTGTTCTAATTTACATTCAAAGTCATGGGTTGTGGGTACTTGTTAGAACTGCTGTAAGGAGCACCCACAACCTATGTTTGCGATATGAAGCTTCACAGGTACTTTGTCTGGTCTGAAAAAGAAATGTTATATAAAAAAACAGAGTACAATTAACAAAAAAGAAAGAAAAAAGAAAGAAGGAAAGCACCAACATAAATCTGTACTGGTAATCAATAAATAAATAAATAATGAAGAAAGTCGAGCGCCATGGGTAATTTGTGTGATCAGAAAACATTAAAGGCCTAAATCGCTATACAGTGAACAAAACAAACTATAAATACATGTAAATACATTTATATGTTGTGAAAAAGATATAAAGAGTTACAAGACAATGCTTTTTTCATAGAGCACACATTTTCATCCCCACCATGAATCGTTACCCACCGACACTGTTAACGAACCAACCAACCAATTTAAAACAAAACTGATTAAGGTACTAAAGAGATTATTAAAGATGTTTAACTTTGCAAAGAGCATTTATTTTCACACCTCATCATTAATCGCATTAATGCATGATTAATAAGTTAGACGAGTCCAACCAAATAAACAAAGTGATTGATGGTATTAATCAAAACAGGTAATACTTATCATCAATCCTAATTAACATTTCCATTCAAACTACATGTTTTTTCTCTCTCTCTCTCTCTTACTTCATAAATCTTTTATACAAAACAACTAGGGAAAATGGTTTGAGGGGAAACAACTAGGGGCCAAAAAGGGGGAGCCAAACGACTAGGAGAGGAGGGAAAATGACAAGAGAGGAAACATCTTGGGGGCAAAACATCTTGTTACCCTGGAGGTCCCCAGTTCAATCCCTGGCAGCGGCGATAAATTTTTGGTTCCAAACACGCACCATTGGCATCATTTCCAGGGATGAATGTCGTTTAAGTGCACCATCCTTTGGATGTTGACATTAACTGGAGGCCCCCTGTGCAGGGAGTCATCCCCTGTGCAGGTTAAAGACCCCTACCATAATAGAATGATTACGCTGTGGGCTTTCATCCTGCAAACCTGGAGTGTATGTAATGTACACCATCTATGTCGTCTTCTGGGTTAAGGCAAAATGTAAGAAAGAAAGAAAGTCTGGCAACGGCATTAAAATTTTGATGTCCAAACATCATTAACATGTTTCACTGGCATCATTTGCAAGGATGAATGCCATGAAAGGTGCCAGCCCTCCGATCAAATTCGTATAATCTTGAGGCCCTCTGCATGGGGATTCCTGCGATTTGCAGGTAAAAGATCCTTTCAATAAATTACTACATAGATTGTCATTGTGCAAGCCTGCACATAATCCTTATGAGGGAGTGTTGCAGTATATAGAGAAACAAAGAAATCCTGCAGTGTAATGGTCAGTTATGATCTCAGTATTTATGGAAAGAAAAGAGATTAATGGTCCATTCAGCCAGAATATGCGGCTAACAGTGCTCACAAAAAACTTACAACTCCTGCAAATGTATTTTTGTCTCCCATGTCAATGAGGGTGACCCCTATTTTAGTGGGACATGGCGTACAGAAATGCTAACAGGAAGTCCCGAAAGCTGTCTCCCTTTGAAAAATGGCGGAAAAATTGCCAGGTGTTCCTATTCCCCTTAAATTGTGAGCCTTGCTGTAATTCTGAGGGGGGAGATTTTTCTATCAACACCTGACAACAATTTAAGATATCTCATTTCTGAGTGTGAGTTTTTGATAATGCATTTAAAGAATGAGCTTTATGCATGTAGCTTGATGAAAATTGACTTGCATACACTAGGTCTTCCACATTTACAGAAAATTGTACTATGTTCTGAAGACTAAACAATTCATTGCTTACACATTGCTTAGTACTGGTTCCTACCAAGGAAAAGAGGGCCACATGGAAGATTAGTACTAGTACTAAATGTAAGAGGGCCACATGGAAGATTAGTACTAGTACTAAATGTGTTACCCTCTATAAATAAGGTTGATTATTATTACATGTATTATTATTTTATTATTATATACATGTATATATATATTTTTTTGAGAAAAGCCCTTTGAAAAGCTTTTCAGGAACCAAAGGCTGATTACCTTGAAACATAGCATGCAGCTTTGGGGAATCAACCAACCAAGTTGATTCAGTTATGACCCTTGGTTGAAAGAGCCTCCATGGCCTAGTGGATAAGAACGTTGACTCTTACTCATTAGGTCTCTCACCCCTGTAGTTCAAGTCTGGCTCGATCTGCAACGGAAGGTCAGGTTTTTTTTTCTCCCGGTGCTCTGGTTTCCGCTCACCTCTGACTATCGATCGGCTAGATATGAGTGAAATAATCTTGTAAAGGGCCGTAAGATCAAAACCCAAAAGAAAAACTGACGCTTGGTTGACCTCGTATTTCGTGTCCAGGCCCCAATTAGACAGCAGGTTCTCTTGCCTCTGATCTGGGCCTGTGTTGTAAGTGACCTGTTTTCATTTTACGCATATAAAATGAGCCAATGCATGACAAAACCTACAATAAGACATGTGCGCCCAACAGAGACTCAGATCAGCCAGTGCATCCATGTAGTCTGATCAGTCTTCGTTGTGCACTCTAAGGATAGCTAATTAAGGGCCCACTGCTACTTCATGCAGCAAGAAAAGTCTCTGGTTAGACTTTATGGATGCCCAGGCTGATCTGAGTCTTCAATGGGCACACATATCTTATTGTAGGTTTTGTCATGCGCTGGCTCAAATAGGTTAATAAAACTCCCATAGTTCCAGATAAGCGGGAATAACAAGGGTATTTGAAGGATACTGCAAGAATCCAAAAAATGCAGACTTGATGTAATTCTCCTAAAATCTTAGCAAATTTGTTTTGGCAGAGCTCTCACTAGGATTTTGAAAACAGGATTCCAGGAATCCTTTCTTGTAAAAAGTTGGATTCACAGGTAAAAAGTTGGATTCACATGTAAAAACATGGATTCCCACATAAAAAATTGGAGTTCTGACCTTGATTGCGCATAGAACATAGACAAAAATGTCTTATTATTACACATCCATATGAATAACTGACATGTAGATTGTGGGTACTGGTTAGAACTATTTCACTGATGGGTCTAAGAAGCAGTCACAATCTGATATTTGTAGAAATATTAGGAAAATAATGTATACACCAGTAAGCCCACTCTTCCCACCCCATCCCCTCCAAAAAAAAAACAACAAACAAAACAACAATAAAAAAAACATGCAGTTGCTCCGATTTATTCTCACACTTTTAGTCAAATAATGCCACATCATAAAAATCATGTTGTGTTAGGATAACAGCAGATATAATGTAAACCCAGATCAGAAAAGAAGCATTCTATACACCCATGTTTGTGCTTTCAAATTCGGACGTGCACGTACGTGACACTAGCTCATAATTTTGTGAACAAATGTGTAGGGGAAGCAATTAGCATCCTAAGTCTGACTGCCTGTAATTGTTAAAATGATTGCATTTTGAGGGATTACAGACATTTATGTCACCAGTAAACATCAAAACACTCTTTGACCGAGCGATAAAAAGTACGATCGTGTAGTCGCGAAAATACATGACATTGGTAATTCGTCAATTATATTGTCTTCGCGGTAACCCTGGTTTACCTAAATGTGATATTTTACCGACTAATTTTAATCCGCTGATGGTTCATGCTTACATCAATCAGTAAACTAATTAATTGTAATCCGTAATAATACAGGGATTAGCGCAGCGAGATTAAAAAGGTACAATCATTTTTAGCTCGCCTGTACGAAGTACAAGGAGAGCTATTGTTGTCACCTCGGATGGCGTGCGCGTGTGCGTTTGCGTTCCCGTCACACTGCGTTAAAGTTTTTCAAATGCTTATATCTCAACAGTCACTCATCACAGACCACTCATATTTGGAACTTAAGTACCTGGGAGGGTCCTCTGATGTTCAAAGAGAACAGACCCCTGGGTTCATGCCCCGGGGTGGGGCTAGGGGTCAAAATCTAGAACACCTTTGTAATTCTGTGTTAAAGTTTTTGAAATGCTTATATCTCAACAGTCACTCATCACAAAGCATTCATATTTACAACTTGGATACCTGGGAGTATCGTCTGAGATTCCAAGACAACACACCCCTGGGTTCATGCCTGGGATTGGGGATGGGGTGGGGCTGGTGGTCAAAATCTAGGACACCTTTGTAATTTGTTGTATACCTTTCCATTATACTAACGAGTTATAGACACAATTGGTTATACATCAGCCAATCAAGTGACATTGGTTCAAGTGTAAAAGGGTGAAGGTCATGGTGACCTACATTTCATGGTCCAGTGATTTTGCCTTATATCTTGAAGTCTATTTGTTGGAGAAATGTCATACCTGGGATATTAGTTCCATGTGACTCCACGATTGACCTCAAAATATATTTAGGTCACTGTGACCTATATTTCATGGTTCAGCGATTTTGCCTATTATCTAGAATATTATTTGATGGAGAAATGTCATACCTGGATTATTAGTTCCATATGACCCAATAATTGACTGCAAAATATATCTAGGTCATGGTGACCTACATTTCACGGTCCAGTGATTTTGTCTATTATCTTGAATACTATTTGTTGGAGAAATGTTATACCTGGGTTATTAAATGCATGTGACCCCATTATTGACCTCAAAATATATCTAGGTCACTGTGACCTATATTTCATGGTTCAGCGATTTTGCCTATTATCTAGAATACTATTTGATGGAGAAATGTCATACCTGGATTATTAGTTCCATATGACCCAATAATTGACCGCAAAATATATCTAGGTCATGGTGACCTACATTTCACGGTCCAGTGATTTTGTCTATTATCTTGAATACTATTTGTTGGAGAAATGTTATACCTGGGTTATTAAATGCATGTGACCCCATTATTGACCTCAAAATATATCTAGGTCACTGTGACCTATATTTCATGGTTCAGCGATTTTGCCTATTATCTAGAATACTATTTGATGGAGAAATGTCATACCTGGATTATTAGTTCCATATGACCCAATAATTGACCGCAAAATATATCTAGGTCATGGTGACCTACATTTCACGGTCCAGTGATTTTGTCTCTTATCTTGAATACTATTTGATGGAGAAATGTTATACCTGGGTTATTAGTTGCATGTGACCCCATTATTGACCTCAAAATATATCTACGTCAGTATGACCTATATTTCATGGTTCAGTGATTTTGCCTATTATCTTGAATACTATTTGATAGAGAAACGTCATACCTGGATTATTAGTGCCATGTGACTCTATAATTGACCGCAAAATATATCCAGGTCAGTGTGACCTATATTACATGGTTCAGTGATTTTGCCTATTATCTTGAACACTATTTGATGGAGAAATGTCATACCTGGATTATTTATTCCATATGACCCCATGATTGAGCTTGAATTATATCTAGGTCAGTGTGTCCTATATTTCATGGTTCAGTGATTTTTCCTATTATCTTGAATACTATTTGATGGAGAAATGTCTCACCTGGATAATTAGTTCCATGTGACCCGATGATTGACATAGAAATATATCTAGGTCCTTGTGACCTATTTTCATGGTTCAATGATTTTGCCTTATAATTCAGATACAATTTGATCCTGAAATGTAATATCTGGAATATATGTTCCATATGACCTGATTATTGATCTCAAATATATCAAGATGAGTGTGACCTCTATTTCATGGTTCATAAATTTTTCCTTATATCTTGAAGTCGCGAAACAGGCGAGCTATGCTGTCTGGTGACAGCTCTTGTTAACACGTGCCGCAAACCGACTATTTGCAAAAATACCTGTCAATATGTGGCATGTGTGCTTTCAGCACAAAACGCGGCACCGCATTTGATCTTTTACTGGTATTGCGTAAGCAGCCTAAATTAGCTTCTGATTTTACCGCTTCTGTAATTTTGGACGCGTGTCGCAATAAAAACATGCGTACATAAGAATCGGCGATAATGAATTTTACGCGTACAACGGCAAAAAGTTGGCGTAAAATACACAGAGTCCTGCGTTTCCGAGAGCTCTGATCTGGGTCTGCACTGTTGGCTTAGGCCTATGAGTCCCAATACTTAGGATGACGGGATCATTAAGGTAATTTTTGAGTTGATTGTTTATCAAAATTATCAGTTGACTCAAAGTTACTAACTACAGAAGCTTCCTGTCTGCTATTGTCCATGTAACTAACTACATGTAACTATTGCTGACCATATGCAAAATCAGATCAAAGCACTGGATAAAAGTAAATCTGGACTGTGCTCATGTACTGAGTCATTGGCAATGTAGTCCAAGATCAGACAAACAAAAACGTCTTCCGAGTCCCCCATCAGGCCCATTTTCCCAAAGACGATTGACCCACCAGTGCTGTCAGTGTTTGGATTCTTATTCTATTTTGTGGGCACTGGCCTTGGTAGCCCACTCACATGCGCGTCTGACTAGTGGTCAGGAGGACACAAGTTCGATACCTGCCGGGTTCAGCAACATCCTTTCGTGGAAATTGATCATGATTTTGTTTGTTTGATTTGAGGTTTAAAGTCCCCGTCAACACTGTAAAGGTCATTTTGGAGAAAATGCTTCCAATTTTGTGTGACTTTTACCAGACATTCAAATGAAATGACATCTCAAGTCCTGGCACTCAATGAAACCAATAGTGTTTATAAGCAAGGACGGGCCGACACACACCGCTTAGATCCTCTAAGCGGTTTACCATTACTGGTGTGCGGGTCGGTTTCAGCTCTGCGTGGAAGCATCATGCAGCCCATATATTTCTTCAAGCCCCGATGGGTGGGGGCCTTAAATTGATCATGAAACAAGTACCCACAGTATACAGTAATGATCCAAAGTATTGGGACAGACAGGCCTAAGCAAACAGTGTGGACCTAGATCAGACTGTTACTTTAGGAACAGTCTGATCATGGTCTACACTGTTTGCCGTTCCGTCTGCACCTTTTGTACTCCTTGATGGAACGTGAAACAAATTTGACAAAATTTTAGGAGCATTACAGCAAGTCCTTAAGGTGTTTGATTTGTTGGGATTTTTACTGTGGGTTTCTGAACAGAAAAAGGAAAAATACCCATTAACCCTTGTCCTGCTGAGCCCGGATATGCCTTGTCTTTCAAACAATGTAGATCCTGATCAGATGGCTTCTGATCTACATTGTTTGCCATTCAGATTGTGAATTTGTTGCAATAATTTGCATCAAGTAATCTGATTGGCTGATAATTGGTAGTGGGTGTGGCATATTTAGATTCAGCAGGACAAGGGTTAATTATCCTTGTTTCTCCTCTGGAGCCTTGATTACTTTGTTTTTTCAGAACTTATAAAAAAAACAGTCTATTCATTAGTCCTTATTCTGCTGAATAAATTGATAAAACCACATCCATTTCTGACTTTCACATCACGTTAACAAGTCCCGTGAAATGAAGAACCCCCTAAACCCCACTTTATATAGAGAAAAATGTGGATTATGAGGGTATAGATTGTATTTCTTATTTCTGCTCTAAGACATAGGTTGTGGGTACTCGTTAGAACCGCCTCACTGAGGCGGTTCTAACGAGCACCCTCAACCTATGTTTTGAGCATTTATAAGAAAAAATATTAAGGATTTTCATCAGCAAAAGCAGCCATTTTGGAGATGTGAAAAATGCACTATGTCGCATGAATGTGTTATCGTAATGAGCCGATCGGATTACTTGATGTAATTATTTCTACAAATTTACAACGGCCCCCGCCCATCGGGGCTTGAAGAAATAGATGGGCAGCATGATGCTTCCATGCAGAGCTGAAACCGACCGCACATGAGTACTGGTAAACTGCTTAGAGGATCTAAGTCTGCCCAGGCAAAGGGTTGCGAGTCCGACCGTCCATGCTTATACACCTATTGGTTTCATTGGGCGACAGGGCTTGAGATGTCATTTCATCTCAGTGTTGGGTTAAAGTCCCACAAAATTGGAAGCAACATCTCCAAAATGACCTTTACAGTGTTGACAGGGATGTTAAACATCAAATCAAACAAACAAACAAACAAAGGCAGCTACTATTAAGGAGAATGATCACTACTGCTATATTGTCCGCCATTTTTACATTGGAGACAACTGCTGTGGCTTCCTGTTTGTCTTGCGGTAAATTGAGCCCCTTCAAGGAAAGGGCC
This sequence comes from Lucinisca nassula, assembly GCA_963580285.1. Lineage (NCBI taxonomy): Eukaryota > Metazoa > Mollusca > Bivalvia > Lucinida > Lucinidae > Lucinisca > Lucinisca nassula. Next base: position 56,135,764 of record OY757010.1, read on the forward strand.
CAGGGGTCCACTCTTAAAGGAAAGAATTTGCTCCTCAGGAGCAAATTCTTTCCTTTAAAAGTAGACCCTTTATTTATAAAGGGGGATAAAACTATTTTTAAACAAGTTGCCTTCCCTGAATGTGTATCCATTCCCCAAAAAATTTCACAGGACTAAAAGTCACAAGTAGATGATTGTGCTTAACCCTTGTCCTGCTGAATATTCATATATGCCACACCCACTACCAATTATCAACCAATCAGATTACTTGATGCAAATTATTGCAACAAATTCATAAACTGAATGATAACCGGCCCCGATAGCTCAGTTGGTAGAGTGTCCGCTCCGGGGAACGGGAGGTCTGGGGTTCGACCCTGGGCCGCGACATACCAAAGTCGTTAAAAATGGTACTAGCTGCTCCTCGTTTGGCACTCAGATTTACGGGGTAGAGCTAGGACTGGTCGATCCAGTGTCAGGATAATGTGACTGGGTGTGGTATCATGTAATGTGTCTGGGACATGATACTTCAGTGAGGCAGCACTATAAATGTGAGCATTGAGCTCCCTGTCGCAACCAGACACCGTCGTGATATGACTGAAAAATTGTTGAAAGCGACGTTAAAACCGAATTCACACACACACACATAAACTGAATGACAAACAATGTAGATCCAGATCAGATGGCTTCTTCAGAAGCCATCTGATCTGGATCTACATTGTTTCAAAGAAAAGGCATATCCGGGCTCAGCAGGACAAGGGTTAAGAGTAGAAAGCTAATATTCAAGTCCATTTCTCAAGAACTAAGAGAGCTTCATTAATTAATGATACTTGGTACAAACTTGCATCTAGGGAGAGCAAGCTTAAAGACAGGATTTTCATGCCGGGGGGGGGGGGGGGATCTGGTTCCCGGCTTAAATATGTACAGGTAACAAGCACAGATGAAAGCAGGTGTGGCTTGGTCTTGGTGGGCTGGCTACCTATAGGGGCCATAAAATTGATAAGGATTATAGGATATAATTGACTAATAATCAGCTGCTGTCCTGTCCATATATTTATCAAAGACTTACCTTCAAACATTGAACATAAATATGCTTCAAAAACAAATAGAAAAAGAAAATAGAAAAACAAAAATCTAGTTTTGTGTAGTAGAAAATAAAATAACATACTTGACAAGAATATTGTGGGTGCTCGTTAGAACTGCCTGATTAAGACAATTCTAACGAGCACCCAAAATCTATATTTTGTATAAAAAAAATTAACTGAGATCAGAATGAGAGAAGTCTTGACATCTGATTTATTCATTCAGCCATTCCATCATTTGTTTAGCTGTGTCAATTTTATTTCATTTATTTTACTAAAGACTGTCTGAGCATAATTATACCCCCACAAATGAAATTTGGGGGGGGGGGGGGGGGGTATATAGGGGTGAGCTTGTCGGTCGGTCTGTTGACTTGGTTTCCAGACGATAACTCAAAAAGCGCTTCAACGATTTTTATAATTTTTGGTACACTGATGTAACATCATAAAATACAGGTCAAGTTCGATTTCCACTACAATTCGTCAATTTTCGACATAGTTATGGCCCCTTTCAAGTGAAAAAAATTGCAAAATGCTGCTGTTGTACTATCAGGGCAGTTTTTGTGGGGGTATTCATCACCTTTAGTGATAGCTCTAGTTATGCCCCCAACTTTGAAAAAGTTGGAGGGGCATATTGCTTCTGGTTCGTTCGTCCGTTCGTCCGTCCGTTACGCTTTTGATGCATAGCATAACTAAAGAACCGTGTATGCTAGGGTTTTGAAATTTCATATATGGATTCCTCATGGAAAATTAGCTGACGCGTATTTTTTTTCTCGTCCGGATTATGCCCCCTTCAAGAGTTATTGCCCTTTGAAATTTTTGGACGGGTTTTTTTTTAAAAAAAAATCCGTCTCTTAAAATAGCGATGTCCGGGCGGGCGGGCGTCCTGCGGGCGGGCGGACGGGCGGGCGGGCGTCGTCCCAGGTTTACCTTTTGGTTAACCTTTTTTCAAAGTGATATTTTTCATCTATTCTGCAGCAGATTGTTTTAATATCAGGACTGATGCATAAGTGGAGGTACCGCTTTCATGTATTATCCATAAATGGCGCAAAAGACTAAAATTTTGGCGGAAATTGTCATTTTTCAAACTTGCGTTTTTCAGGTTTACCTTTTGGTTAACCTTTTTTCAAATGCCAGTGTAGTGGATAGAGTGCTGGACTACGGATCCTATTATTGACTATGAATCTGAGGGGCGTGAGTTCAAACCCCGGTGGAGACATTTTTTTTTTAGCTCACCTGGGCCGAAGGCTCCAGGGGAGCTTATAGTATAGTGGGTCCTCCGTTGTCCGTCGTCCGTCCGTCCGTCCGTCGTCCGTCCACACTTTTGAGCAGCTATATCTCTGTATCCTGCAGGCTGATCTCAATCATTTCTCACCTGTAGCATGCCTCTGGTGGGGCATTGATGACATAAACTTTTTTTTGAAATCGCTCTAAAACTTTGGTTCCTATGGCAACCACAAGGTCCCATAGACTTACTATGGGAAAATGCTTGTCATCACCATAGCGCCTTCAGTTTTGATCGGATTTTTCTGAAACTTATATGTAAGGTGACTGGGGATAAAAACTCGGACGAGTTCGAAAACCGGCCAAGTCTGCCCATTTATCATAGAGTTACGTCCCTTTGATTGCTGAAAATGGCCATTTTCGACCTTGTCATCACTGTAGCCCCTTCAGTTTTGATCGGATTTTTCTGAAACTTATATGTAATGTGGCTGGGGATAAAACCTCGGAGGAGTTCGAAAACCGGCCAAGTCCGCCGATTTTTCATAGAGTAACGTCCCTTTGATTGCTGAAAATGCCGATTTTTTACCTTGTCATCACCGTAGCCCCTTCAGTTTTGATCGGATCTTTCTGAAACTTATATGTAAGGTGGCTGTGGATAAAATCTCGGATGAGTTCGAAAACCGACCAAGTCGGCCCTTTTATCGTAGAGTAACGTCCCTTTGATTGCTGAAAATGCTGATTTTTAGCTCACCAGAGCCGAAGGCTCCGGGGGAGCTTATAGTATAGGCAGTGATCCGCCGTCCGTCGTCCGCGTCTGCGTCCGCGTCCGCGTCCGCGTCTGCGTCAACATTTTCAAATGACTTCTTTTCTGAAACTACTTGACCAATTGAAACCAAATTACATGTGGAGGCTCTGTGGGAAGGGGGAACGAAAGTTTGTTCTTGAAGACTGGGTCACATGACCAAGATGGCCGCCACGCCCATATATGGTAAAAACCTTTAAAAATCTTCTTCTCAAGAACCTAATGGCCGATGATCTTGAAACTTGGTATGCAGCATCGGGGACTCGGGCCCTACCAAGTTTGTTCAAATTATGACCTTTGGTTGACCTTGACCTGTTTTACGTCAAGGTCAAATTTGGTCACTTAGACATTTGTATGGAAAAAAGGCAAAACATAGGATTTTTCTGATTGCATGGTAGCTAGTGGCATCAGAAATGGTATTTGCAGTCAGCTGAATGGAAGTTTATCAGTTCCAAAGGTCAAGGTCATTTCCCGACCTTTTTTCCAGGACGGCTTAGATTCAGTATTTTCATCTTCTTCTTCCATTAAACTACTTGGCCAATTGAAACCAAATTACATGTGGAGCCTCTATGGAATGGGGGAACCAAAATTTTTTTCGTGAGGACTGGGTCACATGACCAATATGGCCACCATGCCCATATATGGTAAAAACCTTTAAAAATCTTCATCTCAAGAACCAAATAGCTGATGATCTTGAAACTTGGTACAATTAACTTACTCCATCCATAAAAGACACCAAAGGGAAAGAAATACAAACATTAAGCGACCAGACCATAATGGAAACCTAAACAAAGGAAGGCCATATGGACAGTTACTTTCCCACAAAATGTCCAGGACAGCTCAGATTCAGTATTTTCATCTTCTTCTTCACTTGAACTGCTTGGCCAATTGAAACCAAATTATATATATAGCCTCTATGGAATGGGGGAAGTAAAGTTTGTTCGTGAGGATGGGGTCACATGACCATTATGGCCACCATGCCCATATATGGTAAAAACCTTTAAAAATCTTCTTCTCAAGAACCGAATGGCCGATGATCTTGAAACTTGGTATGCAGCATCAGGGACTCGGGCCCTACCAAGTTTGTTCAAATTATGACCTTTGGTTGACCTTGACCTGTTTCACGTCAAGGTCAAATTTGGTCACTTAGACATTTGTATGGAAAAAAGGCAAAACAGTGGATTTTCTGATTGCATGGTAGCTAGTGGCATCAAAAATGGTATTTGCAATCAGCTGAATGGGAGTTTATAAGTTCCGAAGGTCAAGGTCATTTCCCGACCTTTTTTCCAGGACGGCTTAGATTCAGTATTTTCATCTTCTTCTTCCATTAAACTACTTGGCCAATTGAAACCAAATTACATGTGGAGCCTCTATGGAATGGGGGAACCAAAATTTTTTTCGTGAGGACTGGGTCACATGACCAATATGGCCACCATGCCCATATATGGTAAAAACCTTTAAAAATCTTCATCTCAAGAACCAAATAGCTGATGATCTTGAAACTTGGTATGCAGCATCAGGGACTCGGGCCCTACCAAAGTAGAAGTAAAACAAAGATCAGGAATTGATACAATTAACTTACTCCATCCATAAAAGACACCAAAGGGAAAGAAATACAAACATTAAGCGACCAGACCATAATGGAAACCTAAACAAAGGAAGGCCATATGGACAGTTACTTTCCCACAAAATGGCCATATGGCCATCCAAAATTAAAAGACACAAGTGATACACACAGTAAGTAACAAACAACAACATAAATAAATCGCCACAGAAGAGCCGCCTTGGAACGGTCAGTGGAAGATTTCCACTGGGGGGCTTAAATCGATTTTACGTGGCCACAATCCTCAAATTATGACCTTTGGTTGACCTTGACCTGTTTTACATCAAGGTCAAATTTGGTCGCTTAGACATTTGTATGGAAAAAGGCAGAACAGTAGATTTTTCTGACTGCATGGTAGCTAGTGCCATCAGAAATGGTATTTGGAATCAGCTGAATGGAAGTTTATAAGGCCAGAAGGTCAAGGTCATTTACCGACCTTTGTCCAGGACGGCTCAGATTTAGTATTTTCATCTTGATCTTCACTTAAACTACTTGGCCAATTGAAACCAAATTACATGTGGAGCCTCTATGGAATGGGGGAACGAAAGTTTGTTCGTGAGGACGGGGTCAACTGACCAATATGGCCACCATGCCCATATATGGTAAAAACCTTTAAAAATCTTCTTCTCAAGAACCGAATAGTGGATGATCTTGAAACTTAGTATGCAGCATGGGGGACTCGGGCCCTACCAAATTTATTCAAATTATGACCTTTGGTTGACCTTGACCTGTTTTACGTAAAGGTCAAATTTGGTCATTTAGACATTTTTATGGAAAAAAGGCAAAACAGTGGATTTTTCTGATTGCATGGTAACTAGTGGCATCAGAAATGGTATTTGTAATCAGCTGAATGGAAGTTTATAAGTTCCAAAGGTCAAGGTCATTTCCCGACCTTTGTCCAGGACGGCTCAGATTCAGTATTTTCATCTTCTTCTTCACTTAAACTACTTGGCCAATTGAAACCAAATTGCATGTGGAGCCTCTATGGATTGGGGGAACGAAAGTTTTTTGTGAGGTCCGGGTCACATGACCAATATGTCCGCCATGCCCATAAATGGTTAAAAACCTTTGAATATCTTCTTCTCAAAAACCGAATTGTTGATGATCTTGAAACTTGGTATGCAGCATCGGGGACTCTGGCCCTACCAAATTCGTTCAAATGATGACTTTTGTTTGACCTTCACCTATTTTATGTCAAGGTCAAATTTGGTCACTTAGACATTTGTATGGAAAAAAGGCAAAATAGTGGATATTTCTGATTGCCTGGTAGGCTGTGACATCAAAAATGATATTTGCAGTTAGCTGAATGGAAGTTTATCAATTCCAAAGGTCAAGGTCATTTACTGACTTTTATCCTGGATGCCTCAGATTCAGGTTTTTTTTTATCTTCTTCTCCACTTAAACTGGTGGGATGATTGAAACCAAATTACATTTGGAGCCTCTATAGGTAGGGGGAATGAAATTTGTTTGTAAGGACTGGGTCACCTGACCAATGTGGCCGCCATGCTCATATACGGTAAAAGAATTTAAGAATTTTCTTCTCAGGAACCAAATAGCCAATGACCTAGAAATTTGGTATGTAACATTGGGGACTCAGGCTCTACCAAATTTATTCGACTGATGACCTTTAGCTGACCTTGACCTGTTTTAGGTCAAGGTCAAATTTGGTCACTTAGACATTTGTATCGAAAAAGAGCAAGACGGTGGATTTTACTGATTGCATGGCAGCCGGATCCATCATAAATATTATTTACAATCAGATGAATGGAAATTAATCAATTCCAAAGGTCAAGGTAATTACTGACCTTTGTCTTGGATGGCTCAGATTCAGTATTTTTATCTTCTTCTCCAGTAAAAGAGCTGTGATGATCGAAACTAAATTACATTAAAAGCCTCTATGGGGATGAGGCAATTGAACATTATTCGTGGTATTGTTGTCACATGACCAAGATGGACACCTTGCCTGTATATGGTGTAAACTACATGACCTCTGGTGAGCGTAGTGGCCCATGGGCCTCTTGTTGACCTTGTCATCACTGTAGCCCTTTCAGTTTTGATCGAATCTTTCTGAAACTTATATGTAAAGTGGCTGGGGATAAAATCTTTGATGAGTTCGAAAACCAGCCAAGTTGGTCCATTTATCACAGAGTAACGTCCCTTTGATTGCTGCAAATGCCGATTTTTGACCTTGTCATCACCGTAGCCCTTTCAGTTTTGATCGGATCTTTCTGAAACTTATATGCAAGGTGGCTGGGGATAAAGCCTCGGATGAGTTCGCATACCCGCAAAGGTGGCCTATTTATCGTAGAGTTAGGTCCCTTTGATTGCTGAAAATGTTGATTTTTGACCTTGTTCACACTGTAGCCCCTTCAGTTTTGATCCGATCTTTCTGAAACTTATATGTAAGGTGGCTGGGGATAAAACCTTGGATGAGTTTGAATACCGGCCAAGTTGGCCCATTTATCATTGATTTACGTCCCTTTGATTGCTGAAAATGCCGATTTTTGACATTGTCATCACCATAGCCCCTTCAGTTTTGATCGGATCTTTCTGAAACTTATATGTAAGGTGGCTGGGGATAAAATCTTGGATGAGTTCGAAAACAGGCCAAGTCAGCCCATTTATCGTAGAGTTCTGTCCCTTTGATGGCTGAAAATGTTGATTTTTGACCTTGTCATTACTGTAGCCCCTTCAGTTTTGATCAGATTTTTCTGAAACTTATATGTACGGTGGCTGGGGATGAAACCTCGGATGAGTTCGAAAACTGGCCAAGTCGGCTCATTTATTTTAGAGTAACATCCCTTTGATTGCTGAAAATGCCAAATTTTGACCTTGTCATCACCGTAGCCCCTTCAGTTTTTATCGGATCTTTCTGAAACTTATTTGTGAGGTGGCTGGGAATAAAATCTTGGATGAGTTTGAATACTGGCCAAGTCTGATCGGATCTTTCTGAAACTTACATGTAAGGTGGCTGGGAATAAAACCTCAGGTGAGTTCGAACACCGGCCAAGTCGGCACATTTATCATAGAGTGACGTGCCTTTGATTGCTGAAAATGCCTATTTTCGACATTGTTATCACTGCTGCCCCTTTAGTTTTGAACGGATCTTCATGAAACTTACAAACAAGGAAGTCAGGCAGAAAGCTTGGAGGAGTTTGAAAACTCTTGTTTTTGAACTTGTCATCACCATAGCCACTTCAGTTTAGATAGGATCTTCTTAGCAAGTCAGGAATAAAAGCTTGAATGAGTTTGAAAACCGGTGAGGTCAGCCTGTTTATCATACTTGATTTTCAGAAAATGCATACCCTGTCATCACCATGTCCTCCCATAAAGCCTTCAGTAAAGGTTGGCACTTCCTTAAACTTTGAATCTGTTAGCTCAGGTGAGCGATACTAGCTTGGTCCTCTTGTTGACCTTGTCTCCACCGTAGCCCCTTCAGTTTTGATAGGATCTTTCTAAAACTTATATGTAATGTGGCTGGGCATAAAACCTCGGATGAGTTCGAAAACCGGCCAAGTCCGCCAATTTATCATAGAGTTACGTCCCTTTGATTGCTGAAAATGCCCATTTTCGACCTTGTCATCACCGTAGCCCCTTCAGTTTTGATCGGATCTTTCTGAAACTTATATGTAAGGTGGCTGTGGATAAAATCTCCGATGAGTTCGAAAACCGACCAAGTCGGCCCTTTTATCGTAGAGTAACGTCCCTTTGATGGCTGAAAATGCTGATTTTTTACCTTGTCATCACTGTAGCCCTTTCAGTTTTGATCAAATGTTTCTGAAACTTATATGTAAAGTGGCTGGGGATAAAGTCTCGGATGAGTTCGAAAACCAGCCAAGTTGGTCCATTTATCACAGAGTAACGTCCCTTTGATTGCTGAAAAGCCGATTTTTGACCTTGTCATCACCGTAGCCCTTTCAGTTTTGATTGGATCTTTCTGAAACTTATATGCAAGGTGGCTGGGGATAAAGCCTCGGATGAGTTCGCATACCGGCAAAGGTGGCCTATTTATCATAGAGTTAGGTCCCTTTGATTGCTGAAAATGTTGATTTTTGACCTTGTCAACACTGTAGCCCCTTCAGTTTTGATCGGATCTTTCTGAAACTTATATGTATGGTGGCTGGGGATAAAACCTCGGATGAGTTCGAAAACCGGCCAAGTTGCCCCATTAACTATATAGTTATGTCCCTTTGATGGCTGAAAATGTCAATTTTTTACCTTGTCATCACCGTAGCCCCTTCAGTTTTGATCAAATTTTTCTGAAACCTATATGTAAGGTGACTGGAGATAAAACCTAGGATGAGTTTGAATACCAGCCAAGTTGGCCCATTTATCATTGATTTACGTCCCTTTGATTGCTGAAAATGCCAATTTTTGAACTTTGTCATCACCATAGCCCCTTCAGTTTTGATCGGATCTTTCTGAAACTTATATGTAAGGTGGCTGGGGATAAAATCTTGGATGAGTTCGAAAACAGGCCAAGTCAGCCCATTTATCGTATAGTTATATCCCTTTGATGGCTGAAAATGTTGATTTTTGACCCTGTCATTACCGTAGACCCTAAAGTTTTGATCAGATTTTTCTGAAACTTATATGTACGGTGGCTGGGGATGAAACCTCGGATGAGTTCGAAAACTGGCCAAGTTGGCTCATTTATTATAGAGTAACATCCCTTTGATTGCTAAAAATGCCAATTTTGACCTTGTCATCACCGTAGCCCCTTCAGTTTTGATCGGATCTTTCTTAAACTTATATGTGAGGTGGCTGGGAATAAAATCTTGGATGAGTTTGAATACTGGCCAAGTCTGATCGGATCTTTCTGAAACTTAAATGTAAGGTTTGGGAATAAAACCTCAGGTGAGTTCGAATACCGGCCAAGTCGGCACATTTATCATAGAGTGACGTGCGTTTGATTGCTGAAAATGCCTATTTTCGACATTGTCATCACTGCTGCCCCTTTAGTTTTGAACGGATCTTCATGAAAATTACAAACAAGGAAGTCAGGCAGAAAGCTTGGAGGAGTTTGAAAACTTTTGTTTTTGAACTTGTCATCACCATAGCCACTTCAGTTTAGATCGGATCTTCTTAGCAAGTCAGGAATAAAAGCTTGAATGAGTTTGAAAACCGGTGAGGTCAGCCTGTTTATCATAGAGTTACATTCTACTTGATTTTCAGAAAATGCTTACCCTGTCATCACCATGTCCTCCCATAAAGCCTTCAGTAAAGGTTGGCACTTCCTTAAACTTTGAATCTGTTAGCTCAGGTGAGCGATACAGGACCAAGCTAGCTTGGTCCTCTTGTTTTTTTTTCTGTTCTTTTTTTTTTTTCTGTTCTTTTTTTTCTCATTTTCTTTTTTCATTCTTTTTTTTCTTTATTTTTCTTTTCTTCTCCATAAACACACATAGAAGCCTCCATGGTGTAGTGGTTACGCTACTCGACTTGTAAACCAGGGATCGCAGGATGGATCCCGGGCTTCTCCAGACTTTCGGATGAGTCTTTAAACCGAGGTCCCGTCTCCATATGACCATAGCTGTTGGTGGGACGTAAAACTCAAGCACTCACTCACTCTCCATAAACACATATGAACAATTATTATCTTCCTCCCCTGATAGTTGCTAGTAATAATACATACATGCATGCACAGGCATGGAATTTTCTTTTCTTTTTTTTTTTTTTTTTTTCGTTCTTTTTTTAGCTCACCTGAGCACGAAGTGCTCAAGGTGAGTTGATGTCCGTCGTCCGTCAACAATTTCTTTAAACGACATCTCCTCCTGGGATAATGGCCCGATTTCAAAATTATTTTACAGAAATGTTCATTAGGTGACCCTTTTTCAAAATCGTAATATCAGTGGCCACTAGAGCTAAAAATTGAGCTAAAAATAGAAAAAACTTTATTTTTTTTTCTTCGTAAAACACATTAACAAATCCCCCCCCCCACACACACACAAAAAGTTGTTACTGGGTTAGGATATTGCATTTGTTCTGTACATACATGCATACTTAGTTTTTAGCTCACCGTCACGTAGTGACGAGGTGAGCTTATGGGATCACTTTTCGTCCGTCGTCCGTCGTGCGTCAGTGCGTCCGTGCGTCTGTGCGTCCGTAAACAATTTCTTTAAACGACATCTCCTCCTAAACCACTAATCGGATTTTGACCAAACTTCACAGGAATGATCCTTAGGTGGTCCCCTTTCAAAGTTGTTCAAATGGTTCCGGTCCGTTGCATATATAGGTTTTTGGGGCCAAAAATAGATTTTTTTCACCAAAAACTTAAAAAATCTTCTTCTCTGAAACCACAAGGCCCAGGTCTTTGATATTTGGTATGAAGCTTCATCTAGTGGACCCCTACCAAGATTGTTCAAATTATAGTGCTGGGATCAAAAATGCCCCCGCTCCGGGGCCCTTTGGTTTTACAAGGGCTTATATAGGGAAAATCTTGAAAAATCTTCTCTGAAACCACAAGGCCCAGGTGTTTGATATTTGGTCTGAAGCTTCATCTAGTGGACCCCTACCAAGATTGTTCAAATTATAGTGCTGGGGCCAAAAATGCCCCCGCTCCGGGGCCCTTTGGTTTTACATGGGCTTATATAGGGAAAATCTTTAAAAATCTTCTTCTCTGAAACCGTAAGGCCCAGGTCTTTGATATTTGGTCTGAAGCTACATCTAGTGGACCCCTACCAAGATTGTTCAAATTATAGTGCTGGGGCCAAAAATGCCCCCGCCCCGGGCCCCTTTGATTTTACATGGGCTAATATAGGGAAAATCTTTAAAAATCTTCTTCTCTGAAACCGCAAGGCCCAGGTCTTTGATATTTGGTATGAAAGCTTCAACTAGTGGACCCCTACCAAGATTGTTCAAATTATAGTGCTGGGGCCAAAAATGCCCCCGCTCCGGGCCCTTTGGTTTTACATGGGCTTATATAGGGAAAATCTTAAAAAATCTTCTTCTCTGAAACCGCAAGGCCCAGGTCTTTGATAATTGGTATGAAGCTTCATCTAGTGGACCCCTACCAAGATTGTTCAAATTAAAGTGCTGGGGCCAAAAATGCCCCCGCTCCGGGGCCCTTTGGTTTAACATGGGCTTACATAGGGAAAATCTTTAAAAATCTTCTTCTCTGAAACCGCAAGGCCCAGGTCTTTGATATTTGGTCTGAAGCTACATCTAGTGGACCCCTACCAAGATTGTTCAAATTATAGTGCTGGGGCCAAAAATGCCCCCGCCCAGAGCCCCTTTGATTTTACATGGGCTAATATAAGGAAAATCTTTAAAAATCTTTTTCTCTGAAACCGCAAGGCCCAGGTCTTCGATATTTGGTATGAAGCTTCATCTAGTGGACCCCTACCAAGATTGTTCAAATTATAGTGCTGGGGCCAAAAATGCCCCCGCTCCGGGGCCCTTTGGTTTTACATGGGCTTACATAGGGAAAATCTTTAAAAATCTTCTTCTCTGAAACCGCAAGGCCCAGGTCTTTGATATTTGGTCTGAAGCTACATCTAGTGGACCCCTACCAAGATTGTTCAAATTATAGTGCTGGGGCCAAAAATGCCCCCGCCCAGAGCCCCTTTGATTTTACATGGGCTAATATAAGGAAAATCTTTAAAAATCTTTTTCTCTGAAACCGCAAGGCCCAGGTCTTTGATATTTGGTATGAAGCTTCATCTAGTGGACCCCTACCAAGATTGTTAAAATTATAGTGCTGGGGCCAAAAATGCCCCCGCACCGGGGCCCTTTGGTTTAACATGGGCTTACATAGGGAAAATCTTTTAAAATTTTCTTCTCTGAAACCGCAAAGCCCAGGTCTTTGACATTTGGTATGAAGCTTTATCTAGTGGACCCCCACCAAGATTGTTCAAATTATAGTGCTGGGGCCAAAAATGCCCCCGCTCCGGGGCCCTTTGGTTTTACATGGGCTTATATAAGGAAAATCTTTAAAATCTTCTTCTCTAAAACCGCTAGGCCCAGGTCTTTGATATTTGGTATGAAGCTTCACCTAGTGGACCCCTACAAAGATTGTTCAAATTATAGTGCTGGGGCAAAAAATGCCCCCACTCTGGGGCCCTTTGGTTTTACATTCGCTTATATAGGGAAAATCTTTAAAAATTTTCTTCTCTGAAACCCTAAGGCCCATGTCTTTGATATTTGGTATGACTTCACCCCACAAGGCCCAGGTTCAAACCCCCCCCCCCCCCCCCCCCCGCCCCCTTTGGTTTTACATGGGCTTATAAGGCCCAGGTCTTTGATATTTGGTCTGAAGCTACATCTAGTGGACCCCTACCAAGATTGTTCAAAATTATAGTGCTGGGGCCAAAAATGCCCCCGCCCCGGGCCCCTTTGATTTTACATGGGCTAATATAGGGAAAATCTTTAAAAATCTTTTTCTCTGAAACCGCAAGGCCCAGGTCTTTGATATTTGGTATGAAGCTTCAACTAGTGGACCCCTACCAAGATTGTTCAAATAATAGTGCTGGGGCCAAAAATGCCCCCGCTCCGGGGCCCTTTGGTTTTACATGGGTTTATATAGGGAAAATCTTAAAAAATCTTCTTCTCTGAAACCGCAAGGCCCAGGTCTTTGATAATTGGTATGAAGCTTCATCTAGTGGACCCCTACCAAGATTGTTCAAATTAAAGTGCTGGGGCCAAAAATGCCCCCGCTCTGGGGCCCTTTGGTTTAACATGGGCTTACATAGGGAAAATCTTTTAAAATTTTCTTCTCTGAAACCGCAAAGCCCAGGTCTTTGACATTTGGTATGAAGCTTTATCTAGTGGACCCCCACCAAGATTGTTCAAATTATAGTGCTGGGGCCAAAAATGCCCCCGCTCCGGGGCCCTTTGGTTTTACATGGGCTTATATAAGGAAAATCTTTAAAAATCTTCTTCTCTAAAACCGCTAGGCCCAGGTCTTTGATATTTGGTATGAAGCTTCACCTAGTGGACCCCTACAAAGATTGTTCAAATTATAGTGCTGGGGCAAAAAATGCCCCCACTCTGGGGCCCTTTGGTTTTACATTCGCTTATATAGGGAAAATCTTTAAAAATTTTCTTCTCTGAAACCCTAAGGCCCATGTCTTTGATATTTGGTATGACTTCACCCCACAAGGCCCAGGTTCAAACCCCCCCCCCCCCCGCCCCGGGGCCCTTTGGTTTTACATGGGCTTATAAGGCCCAGGTCTTTGATATTTGGTCTGAAGCTACATCTAGTGGACCCCTACCAAGATTGTTCAAATTATAGTGCTGGGGCCAAAAATGCCCCCGCCCCGGGCCCCTTTGATTTTACATGGGCTAATATAGGGAAAATCTTTAAAAATCTTCTTCTCTGAAACCGCAAGGCCCAGGTCTTTGATATTTGGTATGAAGCTTCAACTAGTGGACCCCTACCAAGATTGTTCAAATTATAGTGCTGGGGCCAAAAATGCCCCCGCTCCGGGGCCCTTTGGTTTTACATGGGCTTATATAGGGAAAATCTTAAAAAATCTTCTTCTCTGAAACCGCAAGGCCCAGGTCTTTGATAATTGGTATGAAGCTTCATCTAGTGGACCCCTACCAAGATTGTTCAAATTAAAGTGCTGGGGCCAAAAATGCCCCCGCTCCGGGGCCCTTTGGTTTAACATGGGCTTACATAGGGAAAATCTTTAAAAATCTTCTTCTCTGAAACCGCAAGGCCCAGGTCTTTGATATTTGGTCTGAAGCTACATCTAGTGGACCCCTACCAAGATTGTTCAAATTATAGTGCTGGGGCCAAAAATGCCCCCGCCCAGAGCCCCTTTGATTTTAACATGGGCTAATATAAGGAAAATCTTTAAAAATCTTTTTCTCTGAAACCGCAAGGCCCAGGTCTTTGATATTTGGTATGAAGCTTCATCTAGTGGACCCCTACCAAGATTGTTCAAATTATAGTGCTGGGGCCAAAAATGCCCCCGCTCCGGGGCCCTTTGGTTTTACATGGGCTTACATAGGGAAAATCTTTAAAAATCTTCTTCTCTGAAACCGCAAGGCCCAGGTCTTTGATATTTGGTCTGAAGCTACATCTAGTGGACCCCTACCAAGATTGTTCAAATTATAGTGCTGGGGCCAAAAATGCCCCCGCCCAGAGCCCCTTTGATTTTACATGGGCTAATATAAGGAAAATCTTTAAAAATCTTTTTCTCTGAAACCGCAAGGCCCAGGTCTTTGATATTTGGTATGAAGCTTCATCTAGTGGACCCCTACCAAGATTGTTAAAATTATAGTGCTGGGGCCAAAAATGCCCCCGCACCGGGGCCCTTTGGTTTAACATGGGCTTACATAGGGAAAATCTTTTAAAATTTTCTTCTCTGAAACCGCAAAGCCCAGGTCTTTGACATTTGGTATGAAGCTTTATCTAGTGGACCCCCACCAAGATTGTTCAAATTATAGTGCTGGGGCCAAAAATGCCCCCGCTCCGGGGCCCTTTGGTTTTACATGGGCTTATATAAGGAAAATCTTTAAAAATCTTCTTCTCTAAAACCGCTAGGCCCAGGTCTTTGATATTTGGTATGAAGCTTCACCTAGTGGACCCCTACAAAGATTGTTCAAATTATAGTGCTGGGGCAAAAAATGCCCCCACTCTGGGGCCCTTTGGTTTTACATTCGCTTATATAGGGAAAATCTTTAAAAATTTTCTTCTCTGAAACCCTAAGGCCCATGTCTTTGATATTTGGTATGACTTCACCCCACAAGGCCCAGGTTCAAACCCCCCCCCCCCCCGCCCCCTTTGGTTTTACATGGGCTTATAAGGCCCAGGTCTTTGATATTTGGTCTGAAGCTACATCTAGTGGACCCCTACCAAGATTGTTCAAATTATAGTGCTGGGGCCAAAAATGCCCCCGCCCCGGGCCCCTTTGATTTTACATGGGCTAATATAGGGAAAATCTTTAAAAATCTTTTTCTCTGAAACCGCAAGGCCCAGGTCTTTGATATTTGGTATGAAGCTTCAACTAGTGGACCCCTACCAAGATTGTTCAAATAATAGTGCTGGGGCCAAAAATGCCCCCGCTCCGGGGCCCTTTGGTTTTACATGGGTTTATATAGGGAAAATCTTAAAAAATCTTCTTCTCTGAAACCGCAAGGCCCAGGTCTTTGATAATTGGTATGAAGCTTCATCTAGTGGACCCCTACCAAGATTGTTCAAATTAAAGTGCTGGGGCCAAAAATGCCCCCGCTCTGGGGCCCTTTGGTTTAACATGGGCTTACATAGGGAAAATCTTTTAAAATTTTCTTTTCTGAAACCACTAGGCCCAGGTCTTTGATATTTGGTATGAAGCTTCACCTAGTGGACCCCTACAAAGATTGTTCAAATTATAGTGCTGGGGCAAAAAATGCCCCCACTCTGGGGCCCTTTGGTTTTACATGGGCTTATATAGGGAAAATCTTTAAAAATTTTCTTCTCTGAAACCCTAAGGCCCATGTCTTTGATATTTGGTATGACTTCACCCCACAAGGCCCAGGTTCAACCCCCCCCCCCCTCCCCCCGCCCCGGGGCCCTTTGGTTTTACATGGGCTTATATCTTAAAAATCTTAAAAAAACTTCTTCTCTGAAACTGCAAGTCCCAGGTCTTTGATATTTGGTATGAAGCTTCACCTAGTGGACCCCAACCATGGTTGTTCAAATTATAGCCATAGGGCCAAAAATGCCCCCACTCCGGGGCCCTTTGGTTTTACATAGACTTAGATATGGAAAATCTTGAAAAATCTTCTTCTCTGAAACCAAAAGGCCCAGGTCTTTGATATTTGGTATGAGGCTTAATCTAGTGGACCCCCTACCAAGATTGTTCAAATTATAGTGCTTGGGCCAAAAATTTCTTCTCTGAAACCGTAAGGCCCATGTCTTTGATATTTGGTATGAAGCTTCACCCCACAAGGCCCAGGCCCTGGGGGCCAAAAATGCCCCCATCCCACAGCCTTTTGGTTTTACATGGGCTTAAATAGGGAAGATCTTTAAAAGTCTCCTTCTCTGAAGTCGTAAGGCCCAGGTCGTTGTTATTTGGTATGAAGCTTCATCTAGTGGACCCCTACCTAGATAGTTCAAATTATAGTGCTGGGGCCAAAAATGCCCCTGCCGGTGGCCCTTTGGTTTTACATGAGCTTATATAGGGAAAATCTTTAAAAATCTTCTTCTCTGAAACCGCAAGGCCCAGGTCTTTGATATTTGGTATGAAGCTTCATCTAGTGGACCCCTACCAAGATTGTTCAAATTTAAGTGCTTGGGCCAAAAATGCCCCCGCTCCAGGGCCCTTTGGTTTAACATGGGCTTACATAGGGAAAATCTTTTAAAATTTTCTTCTCTGAAACCGCAAGGCCCAGGTCTTTGATATTTGGTATGAGGCTTCATCTAGTGGAACCCTACCAAGATTGTTCAAATTATAGTGCTGGGGCCAAAAATGCCCCCGCTCTGGGGCCTTTTGGTTTTACATTGGCTTATATTGGGAAAATCTCTAAAAATTTTCTTCTCTGAAACCGTAATGCCCTTGTCTTTGATATTTGGTATGAAGCTTCACCCCACAAGCCCCAGGTCCCCCCCCAGCCCCAGCAGGGCCTTTTGGATTTACATAGGGTTTTATAGGGAAAATCTTTAAAAATCTTCTTCTCTGAAACCGCAAGGCCCAGGTCTTTGATATTTGGTATGAAGCTTCACCTAGTGGACCCCTACCAAGGTTGTTCAAATTATAGCCGAAGGGCCACAAATGCCCCCGCTCCGGGGCCCTTTGGTTTTATATAGACTTATATATGGAAAATCTTGAAAAATCTTTTTCTCTGAAACCGCAATGCCCAGGTCTTTGATATTTGGTATGAGGCTTCATCTAGTGGACCCCTACCAAGATTGTTCAAATTATAGTGCTGGGGCCAAAAATGCCCCCGCCCCGAGACCCTTTGCTTTTACACAGACTTAAATAGGGAAATCTTTAAAAATCTACTTCTCTGAAACCCGAAGGCCTATGCCTTTGATATTTGGTATGGAGCTTCATCTAGTGGACCTCTACCAAGATTGTTTTAATTATGGCCCTGAAGCCAAAAATGCCCCCGCTCCGGGGCCATTTGGTTTTACATAGGCTAATGTAGGGAATATCTTTAAAAAATCTTCTTCTCTGAAACCCCAAGGCCCAGGTCTTTGATATTTGGTGTGTAGCTTCATCTAGTGGACCTTTGCCAAGATTGTTCAAATTATAGCCTTTGTTGATATTTGGTATGAAGCTTCACCTCTTTAGACCTCCCTCAACATTATGCACATTGTAGCCCTGGGGTCAATAATGGCCCTCCCCGAGGCGCACTTGTTACTCTATCATATGGATCAGGTGAGCGATCCAGGGCCATCATGGCCCTCTTGTATATACATACCCTACCCACCCCACCCTACCCTAGCATACCCTACCCTACCCCACAACCCCACCCCACCCCCATCCCAAAACAACCCCAATCCACCCCCAACCCAACCCCATCCCACCACTCCCCACCTTACCGACCTCACCCCATCTCACCCACCCAGGCCCACCCCACCCCACCCCACAACCCCACCACACCCCATCACACCCCACACCCCACCCCACCACAAATTCCACCCCATCCCACCCGACTCCTAACCCATTCCACCCCACCCTACCCCACACCAGCACACCCCACCCTACCCCACCCATGCCACCACCATCCTAACCATACTGGAAAAAAAAACCCGTCCATAATGCCATTAGGCATTTTTCTTGTTTTAATAAAATCTTGTCAGCAAGATATCTCAAAAACTATAGGAGCTAGAGCCTTGAAAGTTGGTGAATAGATTGGTGGTGATGAGTAGATGAACTGATTAACTTTTGACAAAATTCCGAAAAATACTTTGTGAGTTATGGCCCTTTGTCATTTTGGTAATTTGTGCCCATTGTAATGTATGCTAAAAGTGATGCATAGCATATCTTTAGAACCGTGTATGCTAGGGTTTTGAAATTTCATATATGGATTCCTCATGGAAAATTAGCTGATGCGTATTTTTTTTCTTGTCCGGATTATGCCCCTTTTAAGAGTTATTGCCCTTTGAAATTTTTTTAATAAAATCTTGTCAGCAAGATATCTCAAAAACTATTGGAGCTAGAGCCTTGAAAGTTGGTGAATAGATTGGTGGTGATGAGTAGATGAACTGATTAACTTTTGACAAAATTCCGAAAAATACTTTGTGAGTTATGGCCCTTTGTCATTTTGGTAATTTGTGCCCATTGTAATGTATGCTAAAAGTGATGCATAGCATAACTTTAGAACCGTGTATTCTAGGGATTTGAAATTTCATATATGGATTCCTCATGGAAAATTAGCTGACGCGTATTTTTTTTCTTGTCCGGATTATGCCCCTTTTAAGAGTTATTGCCCTTTGAAATTTTTTTAATAAAATCTTGTCAGCAAGATATCTCAAAAACTATTGGAGCTAGAGCCTAGAAAGTTGGTGAATAGATTGGTGGTGATGAGTTGATGAACTGATTAACTTATGACAAAATTCCGAAAAATACTTTGTGAGTTATGGCCCTTTGTCATTTTGGTAATTTGTGAAAAACTTTGTCATCGTTCTAGCGCCTACATTTCTTCACCAATTTCAATATAACTTCACACAAATGTTCCTTATAAAAAAATCTCGAGCGAGTTCGACTTCAAGGTCATGACCTCAAGGTCAAGGTCACTGTGGCTAGTTTTAGAAAAACTTTGTCATCGCTCTTACGCCTACATTTCTTCACCAATTTCAATATAACTTCACACAAATGTTTCTTATGACAATATCTCAGCGAGTTCGACTTTCAAGGTCATGACCTCAAGGTCAAGGTCACTGTGGCTATTTTAAGAAAAACTTTGTCATCACCCTAGCGCCTACATTTCTTCACTGATTTCAATATAACTTCACACAAATGTGCCTTATGACAATATCTTGAGCCAGGTCGACTTTCAAGGTCATGACCTCAAGGTCAAGGTCACTGTGGCTATTTTTAGAAAAACTTTGTCATTGCTCTAGCGCTTACATTTCTTCACTGATTTCAATATAACTTCACACAAATGTTCCTTATGACAATATCTCGAGTGTGTTCGACTTTTAGGGTCATGACCTCAAGGTCAAGGTCACTGTGGTTATTTTTAGAAAAACTTTGTCATCGCTCTAGCGCCTACATTTCTTCACCAATTTCAATAACTTCACACAAATGTTTCTTATGACAATATCTCAGCGAGTTCGACTTTCAAGGTCATGACCTCAAGGTCAAGGTCACTGTGGCTATTTTAAGAAAAACTTTGTCATCGCTGGAGTGCCTACATTTCCTCACCGATTTCAATATTACTTCACACAAATGTTTCTTATGACAATATCTCTAGCGAGTTCCACTTTCAAGGTCAAGGTCACTGTGGCTATTTTTAGAAAAACTTTGTCAATGCTGTAGCGCTTACATTTCTTCACCGATTTCAATATAACTTCACACAAATGTTCCTTATGACAATATCTCAAGCCATTTCAACTTTCAAGGTCAAGGTCACAATGGCTATTTTTAGAAAAACTTTGTCATCGCTCCAGCGCCTACATTTCTTCACCAATTTTAATATAACTTCACACAAATGATCCTTATGACAATACCTCGCAAGAGTTCGACTTTCAAGGTCAAGGTCACAGTGGCTATTTTTAGAAAAACTTTTTCATTGCTCTAGTGCTTACATTTTTTCACCAATTTCAAAATCGATTCACACAAATGTTCCTTATGACAATATCTGTAGCGAGTTCCACTTTCAAGGTCAAGGTCACTGTGGCTATTTTTAGAAAAACTTTGTCAATGCTCTAGCGCTTACATTTCTTCACCAATTTCAATGTAACTTCACACAATGTTCCTTAAGACAATAACTCGAGCGATTTCGACTTTCAAGGTCAAGGTCACTGTGGCTATTTTTAGAAAAACTTTGTCATCACCCTAGCGACTACATTTCTTCACTGATTTCAATATAACTTCACACAAATGTTCCTTATGACAATACCTCGAGTGAGTTTGACTTTCAAGGTCAAGGTCACTGTGGCTATATAGAAAAACTTTGACATGGCTCTAGCGCTTACATTTCTTCACCGATTTCAGTATAACTTCACACAAATGTTCCTTATGACAATATCTCGAACTATTTCGACTTTCAAGGTCAAGGTCACTGTGGCTATTTTTAGAAAATCTTTGTCATCGCTCTAGTGCCTACATTTATTGATGGTTGTTAATAGAACTTTACACAAATGTTTCTTATGGTAATATCTCGAGTTGCTTTGACCTCAAGGTCAAGGTCACTATGGCTATTTTTAGAAAAACTTTGTCATTGCTCTACCGCCTACATTTATGATTTTAATCTAACTTCACACAAAAGATGCTTATGATAATATCTTGAGCAAGATCTACTTCGCGGTCATGGCCTCAAGTCAAGGTCCCTATGACTATTTTTAGAGAAATATTGTCATCACTCTAGAACCTACATTTATGGATGGATTTTTAAACAAACTTTACACAAATGTTGCATATGATAATATCTCAAGCAAGTTGGACTTTTGCCATTTCAGTGTTTTCCACACACGAAGTTGTCTTGTGCGAGGGGATTTGTATCGCATGCAATGCCTTGTTTTTTTTTAATAAAATCTTGTCAGCAAGTCCATATCTTGAGAACTATTAGAGCTTCATTAATCATTCTTGGTACAAACTTGCATCCAGGCATTGCAACTTCAACACAAGCATCCATATCTGACCTTGACCTATATTTCATGGTTTACTGACTTCGTGAATTATTGCGACCACCCTGACTTTCACCATTTCTCGAAAACTATTAAAGCTTTTTAAATTATAATTGGTACAAACTTGCATCTAGGAATTGCAACTGCAACGCAAGCATCCATTTTTGACTTTTACCCATATTTCATGGTTCACTGACTTTGTGAATTATTGCGACCACCCTGACTTTCTATCTAATGTAAGAGTCCATTTCTCAAGATCTATTAGAGCTTCATTAATTGTATTTGGTACAAGCTTGCATTTAGGAATTGAAACTTCAATGCAAGTATCCATTTCTGACCTTGACCTACATTTTATGGTTCACTGACTTTGTAAAATAGTGTGACAACCCTAACTTTCACCCTGATGTAAGAGTCTGTTTTTAAGAGTTTCATTGATGATACTTGGTACATGCTTGCAACTAGGAGTGAAATTTTTATGCAGGCATCCATGTTTGACCTTGACCTAGATTTCATGGTTTGGTGACTTTGCGCCCCCCCACAGGCGCGACATAGCCTTCGGGGGAATTCTTGTTGTATGTTTTTGAGTCCTTAACAATATTTGTTGAATATTTTGTCATCTAAGGACAAGCAAAGGTTGGGGGCATTGTGTTTTACAAACACCATTTCTAGTTCATTTTACTTTTTTTTTTTTTTCTTCTATAAGAAGAAAAACAAGAAGAATAATGAAAAAATCTTTCTAGTATATCAAATGTATATAATTAACCTTTATGAACTTTGTATTTTGTTTCTTTGTAATGTAAAAATAAAAAAATAAATACATTAATCATGACTAAATTGTTTTGTTTGTCTATTGAAACCAATTATGGAATGTGCCTGCTGTTACATAATTGAGATAACAAGGTTAGCTTCAAACAGCACAGCTGTCAATCATTTATTAAAAAAATGTCAATCATTGTGATGTCACAATAGCTCCCCATTTACAGCCAATCAGATAAATAGAATTTGATGTTAACCCTTCAGAGGTCAGACAAAGAATGACTCAGGTTTTCCTGTGCTCCGTTATATAGTCCAGTCCTGTCTTTAATGCAAGCATCCATATTGTGACATTGAGCTACATTTCATGGTTCACTTACTCTGTTAGGTATAGCATCAACCCCAGTTTTTGCCTAATGTTCAATAACTTTAAGAGCATCATTAATCATATTTGGTACAACCTTGCATCTAGAGATTGCAACTTTAGTACAAGCACCCATGTTTGACCTTGACCTACATTACATAGTTCACTGTCATTGTGAATTGTTCCTACCCCAAACACACACATGCAAGATATACATGTAGCTTTCAGTGGGATTCTTATAATATGGTTTTGGATACATAACAGTTTAAAAGTGGGGACAAAATATATATCCATGTAGATTATATAGAAAAATGACCATAATTGTAAAGTACACACACACTTCTTTTTACCACTTTTCATAATAGCATGGTAGTTAAAAGATGGATCCCCAAAATGTGTATTATATGCCTAGTAGTATAGAAAGACGACCAAGGTCATTTTTTGCATGAGGCTTGACATCTCAGGAAACAATTTGCATGAGATGTCAAGTCCTGTTTTCTGGGAAAAATTAGAAAAAAATCAACAATTTGTCATCTGATGAATTAGCCTAGGGAGTGCAAAAGATTAACTGACACAGTTTCTGCTTTGGGTTCCAGCATTAATGTTATAAAGAGGTTGTGGTGTGTTAAAATAATTTTTCATTTCAGATTAAAAATGTCACTTGTGAGACATATGATCCTCTCAGCTGTACGTTTGAGAGCTACACTTCAACAGACTGCTAGGCATCGGAGTACATGTATAAGCAATAGACCTAGTCTTTATGACAGCTGCTTTCTGCGTAAACCTGTCATGGTATCCTG
Source organism: Lucinisca nassula (assembly GCA_963580285.1). Lineage (NCBI taxonomy): Eukaryota > Metazoa > Mollusca > Bivalvia > Lucinida > Lucinidae > Lucinisca > Lucinisca nassula. The sequence continues at coordinate 56,159,088 of OY757010.1, forward strand.
GTCAGTCATGAGAAGTTACGCCTCAAAAAAGAAAGCTAAAGAAAAGAAAAAAGAGAAAGGTAGGCCAAAGCTTATGATGAAAAAGTAGCATTGAATTTTTAGTATCATATTGGTTTTTCAGCCCTTTTAAGATTAGTTCACTTATATCAAGCCAGTCATTAATCACAGGTGTGAAAAAACTGGAGTACCCGGGAAAAACACCTGGCCTTCCATTGCAGAACATTTTCTTTCTATTTATACGGCTATCGGTCATATCTGACCATTACTTGCAGGTGTACCTTACATACACACCAACATATTGATGCTTTAGCTTGGAAAGGTTTCATAATTTTACATATACCGCATTCGCCCTAATTACCGGACATGCTCCTATAAGCGCACACCAAAGCTATTTTTTTAAAAAAATTGCATAAGCGCACACCATACAGTAACCTCCCATTAAAGTTTTCACAGGAAATCTATAAAAACTTACTGTTCTGCACCTGCTGGAATTTGCTGGCACAGGATGGTCGCACAGACCCAAACTCCCACCCGACTGCATAACATGACTCATTAGGTAGTCGGAAAAGGAGCCCCGAGGGGCATCTTGAATATTCATGAGGCCCATCGTATCTCAGGAAAATAGTTACAGTGTATGGATGTAACAAGTTGGCTTCTTTCAAAAGAAGCCAATGTGAGGGCTACAGCATAACTGCAATAATTGGCATGTGGGTTTTAAGAAAGTATTGATTTTTTTTCCTGACGAAATTTGCGAAGCAGGAAACAAGACAGTCCAACTGCAAGGACAGTAACTGTTACCCAATATGATTTGTGAGCGCTTAATAGGTCGATTTTTCACCACCATTTTATGACACAATTTTGAAAAAATTAAGCGCATGATGCGGTAATTAGGGCGAATACGGTAACTGTAAATGAATCAGGCAGCATTGACTGTCTCCACCCAAAACAATCTAGATTGTCAGATCATTTCTCTTTTTGGGAACATAACCCATAAGATGCCAGTTGCAACAGTTTTCATCTGCTTTGTCATCTGCTGGTTAATTTAACAGTTACCTTTGCAAACAGTGTGAACCCAGATTAGACTGCTCCTTTCTTACCAGAATGTGCCATCTGATCTGGGCCTGCAGCCCTGTACTATTGTCATTCATTAACCCATTCAGTACCAGAAACCCCTGAAGGGTACCTTGGCAAACAGTGAAGGCCCAGATCAGACGCCGCAGAACGTGGCATCTGATCAGGGCCTCCACAATTTGCTAAAAGTTCAGTCATTTTCCAAATAGATTTTGATGAAAACACAACCCTATATTTTGAAATGGACACCTACTGTATATAAGGTGGAAGATTCCATTTGGTACAAAAAGGGTTAATTGCCCTGTGTTGAAGTTTCCCATATAAAATGTGATATTATCCGATTCTTTTTCAGAAGTGAAATCAAAAGTATCAAGAATTCAGCTGAGTGAGGAAGAAATAGATGGCATAATAGATGTTGAGGCTATGAAGCAGGATTATCAGGCAGTACTAGACAATCTGAAACATGAATATATACACAGTCTAGCTCTTAGAACATCCTCAGGTATGTGTACCAGTCTGTAATTGAATAGTTTACAGACATGTGTTTTGAATGATATAGACAATAAGTAATAGCCTTAAACATGGCAAGCCAATTACACAATAAATATTTAAACCACATTTTGAACTTGAAACCCCAGTTGTACTTTTTCAGATTAGGGTTTGAAAACTTCAAACAAGGGTTACAAAAATAAACTACACAATAGTTCTTTAAACCACGGTTTCAACTTTCAAACTGGGGTTTAAGCATTCATTTTGCATCAGGCATTAAAACTGTTGTTTGAAAACATGTTTAAAAGAATTATTTGTAGTTTTTCTTTGAAACTGTGGTTTAAGTTTTCAAACCCTGTCTAGTTTGAGAACTTTGAACTGGCGTTTCAAGTTTAAACTGTGGTTTGAAGATTAACAGTTCAGTTCACTTGCCATGGTAAACAATAATGAAATATTTATTGTGCAAATGGCACAGTAGTTTGAAGATTTATTATACATTTAGCATTGAAACTGGGGTTTCAAGTTCTTAAACTAAGGATTGAAATGAAAGTATTTGCGAATAAATTAAAACCCCAGTTTAAAATTTGAAACCATGGTTTAAAGAATAATTGTGCAGGTTTTCTTTGAAACCGTAGATTGAAAAGTTAAAACTGGGGTTTCAAGTTCAAAATGTGGTTTAAAGATTTACTGTGCACTTGGCTTGCCGTACTTTAGCATTTACAGAACATCTACATGTCTGTAGTAGTCAGTATAGTGATAACAAAACAGACATGTGATCCAGTCAGCAATTGTACAGATACAGTCAAGTAACTTGACTGTACTTGTTCAATTGCTGACTGGTTTGCATGTCTGTTTTGGATCACTATTTACGGATCTAATGTTTTGGCATGTGACTTCATTTACATTCCATTGTGCATGCACCAGTTACCTCCTCTATTTAGTACACTGTAGCGTCGTTATAACGCTGTCATCGGGATCCATCGACGTCGACCGCGTTATATGTGATCCAGCGCTATATTGATCCCGAAAATATAGCGTTATATTGTTACCCCACCCACTTTTTCTGTATGCATGGCTACTGTTTCTGCCAGTTTATTATGAATATTACATACTGCATGTATTTTATAAATTATATAGTTACTAGATTAAATAATAATCTGATTCTATACTTCTAGTGGTCATTTAGCTTTTCATTCAAACCATTGCTGAATTTATTTATTACTGTACTTTCGTTTCTGTATCTCTGGCCGCCATTTTTATTTACCTCCTCCGGTCTCAAGAAGGTATCACTAAATAGTGAAGTAAAATGCAACTTGACAATTCCGAAAGCTTAGCTTGAAAGAGGGGCTATTAATGTAAGCGAACCAAGTTTAACATGGGGATTATGAATGTTTATTGTTGTACCTTGCCCGATTTCCGTTTCTTTGTTTTTATCTAGTGAATAATAAATAAATATCAAAAAAATAAAACCCCGTCTGCTATGCTCTGTTTTGGCGGGAAAAATATTTAGCGTGTGCAAGTGACAATTACAAAGGGATTAATTGAGACAAACAGTTACAAATACCTTGATTACCTAGTTTTCACACCTTACCACACAGTTAATTGCCGTCTTATCAATAAGCCATAGGCGAGTATTCACACTTTAATAGTGTTGACAACTTGAGTAAATAAGCGAGAATACAGGTATTGCCTTGGCTGATGGTATTTTGACTGCCGAGTTCGGCAGGAAATGGGGAAAAAAAATGACCATTTTCAAAACTGGCGGACAAAAGCAAAAAAACGGAGCGACAGACCAACAGCGTTATAACGATTTCCCCCCCCCCCTAACAAACGGCCCCACGGATTTACCGCATGCAGATGCACAGGTGAAAAACAGCGTCTGCATTGCTCTGTTTTGGCGGGAAAAATGTTTAGCATATACAGGTGTCAATTTAATTTCACACCTTGTCCAGCTTATTTTTAATGCCTTAGGCGAATATTCACAGTTTGATAAGTGTTGACAGCTTGAGTAAATCGGCAAGTATACACATCTTACAATGGCTGACGATGTTTTGACTGCCGAGTTCCACAAAAAAAGGGCAAAATTTTCAACCAAACTTTCAAAACTGGGAAAAAACGTAAAAAAAAAACGGGAGCCACAGACCAACAGCGTTATAACGATTTCCGCGCTATAAGCATCAGCGTTATAACGACTCTACAGTGTACCACTTTTATCTGGTTGGCAAAACAAACATGTTTCCATATAGTGTTAATGAGATTTTCAAATATTCATCTTAAAATTAAACTCATTTTTTCCTCACAAAATTAACAAATTGTTGACAAGTATTAAATGATACAGAACCAGTCTCTTCTGTCATTTTATCGCACATTTTGTTGCCTTAAAAACGTTATAATACTACCTGCCATTATGACAATAAGTAGTTGATGCACCTTATTTGATGAACGGAAATAATTAAAGCAAATATATTTTCCGTCTTAATTTATTCGATAAAGAAGTAGTTGAATGTCCAATATGATTTATGCCAAACAATTTTGATAGGACAATGATTAAACATTTATTATTGAAAATCATTTGTGCTATATCAACGGTAGAGTATGGAACCAGAAGTCTTTTTGCCCACCAGAGAAATCAAGGCTAATGACCTTTTACCTTGTGTGACGTAGATTTTGTATGTGCCTACACTCAAGTATTTTGAACATTACAGACATGTGTACCAGTCTTTAACATACATACATTTGTATACACAGTCAGATTCATAGAACATCTGCATGAGTTCTGCGGCATCTGATCTGGGCCTGCACTGATTTGCCAAGGTACCCCTTTAGGGTTAATATACCATTAGACACTTGCTAAAGTAAGGTTGATGGCAAAAATTTAGCTGACTCCAACCACTAGCATATATTTTCAGGTATTATTGATCAGTTTGATGACAACAATTTTAGCTACCATATAGATAGGCCTGAGCAAATAGTGTAAAACCCAAATGAAATGCCACAAAATGTGGCATCTCATCAGGGTCTACACAGTCTGCAACTCGTCTAGCAATTTTCAGACCCAGCATCCGGTAGTACAGTGAAATTCTGCTATTAAGACCACATAAATATAAGACTAATTTTCCTTTAAAAGGTTCATTTAGTTGGTTGCAGTTTTTATTAGCTCGTCTGTTTTTTGAAAAAAAACTTTCGAGCTATTGTCATCACTCCGGCGTCTGCGTTGTCGTCCTGCGTCGTCCTGTGTCGTCCTGCGTCGTTCCAAAAAAACTTAACCTTGGCTATAACTTAAAAAGTATTAGACCTAGCCTCATGAAACTTCATACACACACTCATCATCACAAGAGCTACATTTTGACCAAGGACCATAACAACATTGTTGATTTTGGCTGAATTATCTCCCCTTTTCCAATTTTTTTCTGAAACACATTTTTTGCTCTCATTTTAATACTATTCACAACAGAGCCTTCAAACTTCACATGAATGTTCCTTGGGACAAGACCTTTTCAGTGATACCACACTTTTTGATCTGTGACCTTGACCTTTGAACTTCGACCTATTTCTCGAAAATTTAACCGAAAACCTTAACCTTGACCATATTTCCAAAAGTATTTGGCCTACCTTCATGAAACTTCATACACATACTCACCATCACAAGAGCTACATTCCCTACAAGTTTTATAACTCCATCTTGCAATTTGATTGAATTATCTCCCCTTTTCTCTCCGTTTTTTTTTTATTGTTTTTGTCTCTTATTTCAATACTATTCACAACAGAGCCTTCCAACTTTACATGAATGTTCCTTGGGACAAGACCTTTTCAGTGATACCACACTTTTTGATCTGTGACCTTGACCTTTGAACTTTGACCTATTTTTCGAAAATTTAACCGAAAACCTTAACCTTGACCATATTTCCAAAAGTATTTGGCCTACCTTCATGAAACTTCATACACACACTCACCATCACAAGAGCTACATTCCCTACAAGTTTTATAACTCCATCTTGCAATTTGATTGAATTATCTCCCCTTTTCTCTCCATTTTTTTTAAATTGTTTTTGTCTCTTATTTCAATACTATTCACAACAGAGCCTTCCAACTTCACATGAATGTTCCTTGGCACAAGACCTTTTCAGTCATACCACGCTTTTTGACCTGTGACCTTGATCTTTGAACTTTGACCTATTTTTCGAAAAATTAACCAAAAAACTTAACCTTGACCATATTTCCAAAAGTATTTGGCCTACCTTCACGAAACTTCATACACATACTCACCATCACAAGAGCTACATTCCCTACAAGTTTTATAACTCCATCTTGCAATTTGATTTGACTTAGAACTTTTGTGTTCTAAAAGAAACTGCAGACGAGCGTTGGCACCCGCTTGCGGTGCTCTTGTTTAGCTCACCTGTCACGTAGTGACAAGGTGAGCTTTTGTGATCATATTTTGTCCGTCGTCCGTGCGTCTGTCCGTGCATCCGTCCGTGCGTGCGTAAACAATTTCTTGTCCGCACGATAACATCTTCATTTATGATTTGATTTTAACCAGACATGCACACAACTTGTACCACCATGAGATCTAGGTTCCTTTCTTGAACCAGCCATATCCCATCATGTGTTACAGAGTTATGGCCCCTGAAATTGCAAAAATTGCCTATTTTGGTCTTGTCCCAATGATAGCATCTTCATTTATGATTTGATTTTAACCAGACTTGCACACAACTTGTACCACCATGAGATCTGGGTTCCTATCTTGAATCAGCCATATCCCATCATGTGTTATGGAGTTACGGCCCCTGAAAGGGCAAAAATTGCCTATTTTGGTCTTGTCCGCACGATAGCATCTTCATTTATGATTTGATTTTAACCAGACTTGCACACAACTTGTACCACCATGAGATCTGGGTTCCTTTCTTGAATCAGCCATATCCCATCATGTGTTACAGAGTTATGGCCCCTGAAATCGCAAAAAATGCCTATTTTGGTCTTGTCCGCACGATAGCATCTTCATTTATGATTTGATTTTAACCAGACTTGCACACAACTTGTACCACCATGAGATCTGGGTTCCTTTCTTGAATCAGCCATATCCCATCATGTGTTATGGAGTTATGGCCCCTGAAATCGCAAAAATTGCCTATTTTGGTCTTGTCCGCACGATAGCATCTTCATTTATGATTTGATTTTAACAAGACTTGCACACAACTTGTATAACCATGAGATCTGGGTTCCTTTCTTGAACCAGCCATATCCCGTCATGTGTTACAGAGTTATGGCCCCTGAAATTGCAAAAATTGCCTATTTTGGTCTTGTCCGCACGATAACATCTTCATTTATGATTTGATTTTAACCAGACTTGCACACAGCTTGTACCACCATGAGATCTGGGTTCCTTTTTTGAATCAGCCATATCCCATCATGTGTTACGGAGTTATGGCCCCTGAAATTGCAAAAATTGCCTATTTTGGTCTTGTCCCAATGATAGCATCTTCATTTATGATTTGATTTTAACCAGACTTGCACACAACTTGTACCACCATGAGATCTGGGTTCCTATCTTGAATCAGCCATATCCCATCATGTGTTATGGAGTTACGGCCCCTGAAAGGGCAAAAATTGCCTATTTTGGTCTTGTCCGCACGATAGCATCTTCATTTATGATTTGATTTTAACCAGACTTGCACACAACTTGTACCACCATGAGATCTGGGTTCCTTTCTTGAATCAGCCATATCCCATCATGTGTTACAGAGTTATGGCCCCTGAAATCGCAAAAATTGCCTATTTTGGTCTTGTCCGCACGATAGCATCTTCATTTATGATTTGATTTTAACCAGACTTGCACACAACTTGTACCACCATGAGATCTGGGTTCCTTTCTTGAATCAGCCATATCCCATCATGTGTTATGGAGTTACGGCCCCTGAAATCGCAAAAATTGCCTATTTTGGTCTTGTCCGCACGATAGCATCTTCATTTATGATTTGATTTTAACAAGACTTGCACACAACTTGTATAACCATGAGATCTGGGTTCCTTTCTTGAACCAGCCATATCCCGTCATGTGTTACAGAGTTATGGCCCCTGAAATTGCAAAAATTGCCTATTTTGGTCTTGTCCGCACGATAACATCTTCATTTATGATTTGATTTTAACCAGACTTGCACACAGCTTGTACCACCATGAGATCTGGGTTCCTTTTTTGAATCAGCCATATCCCATCATGTGTTACGGAGTTATGGCCCCTGAAATCGCAAAAATTGCCTATTTTGGTCTTGTCCGCACGATAGCATCTTCATTTATGATTTGATTTTAACCAGACTTGCACACAACTTGTACCACCATGAGATCTGGGTTCCTTTGTTGAACCAGCTATATCCCATCAGGTGCTACGGAGTTACGGCCCCTGAAAGGGCAAAAATTGCCTATTTTAGTCTTGTCTGCATGATAGCTGTTTCATTTATGATTTGATTTTAACTGAACTTGCACACAATTTGTACCACCACAAAATTTCTCGGTCAAGTTTGAATATGGGTCATGTCGGGTCAAAAAGTAGGTCAGTAGGTCAAATCGAAAAAAAAACCTTGTGAAGACACTAGAGGCCACAGTTTTGGTCCGATCATCATCAAACTTGCTCAGAATGATCATCTTGATAATATCTTCAACTTGGTCACGTGCGAATATGGGTCATGTCGGGTCAAAAAGTAGGTCAGTAGGTCAAATCAGAGAAAAACCTTGTGAACACACTAGAGGCCACTGTTTTGGTCCAATCATCATCAAACTAGCTCAGAATGATTGTCTTGACAATATATCGGTCAAGTTCGAATATGGGATATGTCAGGTCAAAAAGTAGGTCAGTAGGTCAAATCATAGAAAAACCTTGTGAACACACTAGAGTCCACAGTTTAGGTCAGATCCTCATCAAACTTGCCCAGAATGATCATCTTGATTATATCTTGGTCGTGTTCGAATATGGGTCATGTCAGGTCACAAAGAAGGTTAGTAGGTCAAATCATAGAAAAACCTTGTGAATACATGTACACTACAGGCCACAGTTTTGGTCCAATCATTATCAAACTTGCCCAGAATGATCATCTTGCTAATATCTCGGTCAAGTTGAATACAGGTCATGTCGGGTCTAAAAGTAGGTCAGTAGGTCAAATCATAGAAAAAACCTTGTGAACACACTAGAGGCCACAGTTTTGGTCCGAACATCATCAAACTTGCTCAGAATGATCATCTTGATAATATCTTCAACTTGGTCACGTGCGAATATGGGTCATGTCGGGTCAAAAAGTAGGTCAGTAGGTCAAATCAGAGAAAAACCTTGTGAACACACTAGAGGCCACTGTTTTGGTCCAATCATCATCAAACTAGCTCAGAATGATTGTCTTGACAATATATCGGTCAAGTTTGAATATGGGTCATGTCAGGTCAAAAAGTAGGTCAGTAGGTCAAATCATAGAAAAACCTTGTGAACACACTAGAGGCCACAGTTTAGGTCAGTTCCTCATCAAACTTGCCCAGAACGATCATCTTGACAATATCTGAGTCAAGTTCGAATATGGGTCATGTTGGTCCAAAAAGTTGTTCAGTAGGTAAAATCATAGAAAAACCCTCTGAACACACTTGAGCCACAGTTTTGGTCCGATCATCATCAAACTTGCTCAAAATGATCATTAGACAATATCTCAGTTAATTTCGAATATGGGTCAAATCTGGTCAGTAAGTAGGTCAGTAGGTCAGATTGTTGAAAAACCTTGTGGACACACTAGAGGCCCCAGTTTTGGTCCGATCATCTTCAAACGACAATTCCTCCTCTACCCTTGGGCCAATTTCATTCAAACTTTGAAGTAATGTTGCTTAGATGACCCTCTACCAAAAAGGCTAAAACAATCCCTAAAAATAGAAAAAATATTGTAAATTTGATTCAAACGTGAACCCCTCCTAAACCCTAAGGTCAATTTGATTCAAACTTAACAGGAATGTTGCCTAGGTTACTCCTTACCAAATGAGCTAAAATCACTCTGCTGATGAACAAGATGGCCACCATAGCTAAAAATATAATGTACTCGAGACAGTGACTCACAGGTGAGCGAATCAGGGCCCCGGTAGTTATAACGGGAACATATTTATTGTTTTTCTCCTGTCTGTTTGTTTGTTGGACAACATAAACATTGTTCATAACTTTTGATCGTTTGAGATAGAGCCTTCATATTTGCCATGTAGGTTCCTTGTGACAAGAGCTTTACATCCATGCAAAATTTTTGACCTGTGACCTTGACCTTTGACCTACTTAAAGAAAAAAAAAATAACATTGGTCATAACTTTTGAACCGTTTGAGATAGATACTCCATATTTTACATGTATGTTCCTTGTGACAAGGATTTGATGCCGAACAAAAAGTTTTGACCTGTGACCTTCTTAAAAGAAAAAAAATAACTTGGTGATAACTTATGAACAGTTTTAGATATGGCCTTCATATTTGGCATGTAAGTTCCTTGTGCCAAGGGCTTTCCACTTGTACAAAAAATTTTGACCTGTGACCCTGACCAACTTTAAATTAAAAATGTCACTGGTCATAACTTTTGAATCATTTGCGGTAGAGCCTTCATATTTTGCATGTTGGTTTCTTGTGATAAGGGCTTCACACACATGCAAAAATGTTGACCTGTGACCTTAACCTACTTTCATTGGTCATAATTTTTGAACCGTTTGAGATAGAACCTTCATTTTTAGCTTGTATGTTCCTTGTGAAAAGTTTTTTACCTTGTCATCACCATAAAGCCTTTATTGTGATTAAATCTTCCTGAAACTAGTATATGAGTAGGTTGGTAATGAAAGGTCAGATGAAATTGAAAACTGGTGATGCCTGCCTATCTCTCATAGAGTTACATATACCTCCACTTGAAAACTGAAAATGCCTGTTTTCGACCTTGTCCTCAGCATAAAGCCTTTGAACAGTAAAGATCTGTTAGCTCAGGTGAGCGATATAGGACCATCATGGTCCTCTTGTTCATTTCTTGTATCTTCTGCATAAAGTGCCCTCTGGTCAGAGACCACCTTTGGGGCTGTTCAAAAGTGGTCTTAAAGACCACTTTTGAACAGTCCCATGGACCCAAAGGTGGTCTTAATGTTAGAATTTTACTGTATATCCGCCCCCGCCCATAGGGGCTTGAAGAAATAAATTGGCTGCATGATGCTTCCACGCAGAGCTGAATCCGGCCCGCACACTAGTACTGGTAAACCGCTTAGAGTATCTAAGCCTGTCCAGGAACCGCGGTGCGAGGCGGACCATCCATGCTAATAAACCCTATGGTTTCATTGGGTGACAGGGGTTGAGATGTCATTTCATCTCAATGTCGGGTAAAAGTCCCACAAAATTGGAAGCAACGTCTCCAAAATGACCTTTACAGTGTTGATGGGGACGTTAAACCTCAAATCAAACAAACAAAATCATTCCTTGTTTCTTCTGCATGAAGTGCCCTCTGGTCAGAGACCACCTTTGGGGCTGTTCAAAAGTGGTCTTAAAGACCACTTTTGAACAGTCCCAAAGGTGGTCTTAATGTAAGAATTTTACTGTATATTGGACTTGTTCACATTTTAGAACAAGTATTATTTTAAGGAGTTGAGGCGGCCAAATATTTAGGGTAAATACTGTAAGTCCAACCACCAGCATATATTTTCAGGTACATTTGACCAGTTAGTGATCCAAACTGAAGATGGACCATTCCCACTAAACCAGCTGGCACAGATAATTCAGAAGAATCCTTCTTTACTCATCATTAATTTGGCAGCCATGCCACAGGTAGCTTGCTGTACATTCACCCTGACTTTATGTTTGCTTAGATCAAAGACCTTTGAGAATTCAAGCTAGATGAGACTTTTCCATATTTTTGGGGGAAGCAGCAAGTTTTGGATACCTTTTGTCACGGAATTACCAAAATATGAAAACCATAAGGTAGATTGTCATGACCAGGTGTCTTTTCAGTAATAACAAGAGAATGGTATCTATTGGCCCATGTAAAATCCTAATTAAAGGGTTTTTTCTATCTAAAACATAGTTAAGTCCAAAATTAAAACTGCAGTCACTACCTTTTGAATAGCTTAACAATTTTAAAAGGGTTGCCACCCTTTTAAATTGCCACCCTTTTAAAGAAAACCATCCCCTTTACTGTTTTTCTGCTGAATAAATTAATTTTCCACCTAGCTGCAGATAAGACACTAAATTTTACGTCTACCAACAGCTAATGTCAAATGGAGATGGGACCTCAGTTTAAAAACTCATCAGAAAGTCTGGAGAAGCCCAGGATCAAACCCATAATTTATGAGTTGAGTAGCTTAGCCACTACCCCACCACGGTTTCCCTACTCTTCAGTATTGACCAAGCACATCTTTAGCAAACACATTTTGGTTGTTGGTTGGTTGATTTGTGGTTTAACGTCACCGTCAACACTGTAAAGGTCATTTTGGAGACGTTGCTTCCAATTTTGTGGGACTTTTACCAGACATTGGGATGAAATGACATCTCAAGCCCGGTAGCCCAATGAAACCAATAGGGTTTATTAGCATGGACGGTCCGCCTCGCACCGCGGTTCCTGGACAGGCTTAGATCCTCTAAGCGGTTTACCAGTTCTAGTGTGCGGGCCGGATTCAGCTCTGCGTGGAAGCATCATGCAGCCCATATATTTCTTCAAGCCCCTATGGGCTGGGGCCTAACACATTTTGGTTATCTCATAGCTTGCTTGATGCAGGCTCAGCTGTATTCAGGAAAGGAAAAGGTTAAATGTCCTGCTAATATGATTTACAATATAATAGCAAACACACGAAGTGTTTGCTTTACTGTAGAGAGGCTGGAACAACATACTTATGCACCCAAATCTCGCCTGGAATCTCGTTCTATTTCTCGCGATAATCCGCCATCTTTACAGAGTTCATGAGAATTGTATTCACATCCAAAAATTACTCTTCAAAAGCAAAAGGAGTCAAGCCCCCTTACAAAAGAAACACAAAAAGCGTCGAAATAATTTTAAAAGGCTCTTTTCGAAGACAGTTCCATCAAACGCTGAAGTTTGATCGCGCGAAAGTTTCGAAACTACATCACGCGCACTGAACCGAAAAGGTTAGCCGGTAAAATCCAGCACCGCGCTTGGACCGACGAAATACCTGAGCATTTACCGAAGCATTTACCGGAGCTTCTCGGTAGTGTGGAAAGCGCTTCTCGTCTGGCCAAGCAATTAAAACTTTTCACAAACTATTGCTCAGGGACATAAAATAAAACCCTGTGAATAGTTGGGGACACAAAGACCTATCTGGCTGAACCCGTCGTTTCGCCCCAGACCGTTTCCCCCTAATCGTTTCGCCCAAAAGAGGTTTCCTCCCTGGTCGCCCCTCCCCGCCCCTGGTCGTTTCGTCCCCCTAGTCGTTTCGCCCACTTTCATATACCCCAGGGAGTTGTTTCGCCCACTTTCCAAGGTAAAACTAATTTCCACTGCAGAAATTTTATTCATCTTTAACTTAACAGAGGTGAGAAGAGGCAAATATTAAAGGAGCACCATCGCCCTCTCACGTGAGTCCAAGGATAGCTGATCCATAGTTATTGGCCGACACCGGGCCTTAAAAGTGGCTACTCGATGAGTTGTGACTAGAACTTGTTACCCAAAAATTATTGATTGTTTGATTTATGGTTTGGGGGCGAAACGACTAGGGTTTGGGGGCGAAACGACTGGGGGCCATAAAGGGAGGGGAAACGACTAGGGTGGGTGGGGGGAGGAACGTCTTGGGAGCGAAACGTCTTGTTACCATCTGGCTACCTGTGGATTTCTACCTTGCCAAGATTTATAAAGTGATGATGAGCCCCAAATCCATAGCATAATGCTAGTGCTTCAGGACACTTTAAATTGTCCATGCTTCAAATTAACTGAATCACCCTATGTAATTTTCTGCCCATGAATTGCACACAGGACCAACACTGGAGCATCGTTAAACTAAGGCTATGTGCAAAGCAGCTGTGGAGCTCAAACAATTGCTTTGGGTTTAACCACACACTAACCCTGGTTGGTCAGTTTGTGTTATCTCCAAGAGAAAGGGACTAAAGAGATAGAAGAGTTAGTAGAGGAGAAGAGAGGGAGGGACAGGGGAGAAAGGGGAAAATGAATAAAAGTGTACAAATAGAAGAGATAACAACACTCATTTTCTACCCTTACCTGCCGCAAGGACAGCAGGCCTCGCCCAACTGTAAATCAATATATGTTGTACTCTGGTCACCTTTGCCTCACAACAGAACAAATTAAAAACTTTGAAAAACAGTTTTATGTAGTTTATGGAAGATCCCTCTTGAAGCACTCAAAGATCTCTGAAGTGACAATATTCTTTGGAAGTTGGTCTAAAGTCTGATGCTCGTGTCGATGAAGGTGGGCTGATAGCAGATGCCGGTCCATATACCCCAGGGAGTATCCTCTACTGCTCGCTGCTTTCAGGTCGGAGAACCGGCAGGCATGGATGCCCAGAGATAGATGATGCACGGGATTGACATCTTGATGTCAATGCTATCGAGTTTGCAGGTCAAGGTGTTGTATCACTTGGGAGGTAATGCTGGTAGTCACCTCGAGACAAATGCGTTGCTCGCCGTTACACCGTCTCGAGCTGATACTATATGTGGGCCCCATACTGATGTGACATATTCCAGGAAAAGTCTTATCATAGTCACTACATCGTGCTTTAACATCTTCAGACCAGCTGGTTATCTTCCTTCCAAAGAAACACCAGGCTGCAGTTTGGCTTTTAACAGCTGCATCAAAAAAAGGATGTCAAGGTACTTTCAAGTTTTTAAGATTGACAGTACATGGCTGTATTCCATTATAGACATTGCTGTAGTCTGTAAAGATCCCTCTGAAGTGCTGCAGTATCAGCAATGCTTGAGGTCTTGTGGTATAAAAGGCTGTTATTAGCAAAGAGGTGAACTCCAGAGCTGACATTCTGTGGCAGGTCATTTATGCGTGGGCAGAATAACAATGGTCTGAAAATGGCACCTTGAGGGACACCAGATACAGCTGGGCCAATCGCGGTAATCAGGCCTTTTTAGCTCACCTGTCACGTAGTGACAAGGTGAGCTTTAGGGATCACTTTTTGTCTGTCGTGCGTCCGTGCGTGCGTGCGTCCGTAAACTTTTCTTCAAACGACATCTCCTCCTAAACCACTGATCGGATTTTGACCAAACTTCACAGGAATGATCCTTAGGTGGTCCCCTTTCAAAGTTGTTCAAATGGTTCCGGTTCATTGCTTATATAGGTCACAGGAGCCAAAAATAGATTTTTTTCACCGAAAACTTAAAAAATCTTCTTCTCTGAAACCGCAAGGCCCAGGTCTTTGATATTTGGTATGAAGCTTCATCTAGTGGACCCCTACCAAGATTGTTCAAATTATAGTGCTGGGGCCAAAAATGCCCCCGCACGGGGGCCCTTTGGTTTTGCATGGGCTTATATGGGGAAAATCTTAAAAAATCTTCTTCTCTAAAACCGCAAGGCCCATGGCTGCAGAAGTTTGATATTTGGTATGAAGCTTCATCTAGTGGACCCCTACCAAGATTGTTCAAGTTATAGTGCTGGAGCTAAAAATGCCCCCGCATGGGGGCCCTTTGGTTTTACATGGGCTTATATAGGGAAAATCTTGAAAAATCTTCTTCTCTGAAACAGCAAGGCCCAGGTCTTTGATATTTGGTATGAAGCTTCATCTAGTGGACCCCTGCCAAGATTGTTCAAATTATAGTGCTGGAGCTAAAAATGCCCCCGCATGGGGGCCCTTTGGTTTTACATGGGCTTATATAGGGAAAATCTTGAAAAATCTTCTTCTCTGAAACCGCAAGGCCCAGGTCTTTGATATTTGGTATGAAGCTTCATCTAGTGGACCCCTACCATGATTGTTCAAATTATAGTGCTGGGGCCAAAAATGCCCCCGCACGGGGGCCCTTTGGTTTTACAAGGACTTATATAGGGAAAATCTTTAAAACTCTTCTTCTCTGAAACCGCAAGGCCCAGGTCTTTGATATTAGGTATGAAGCTTTATCTAGTGAACCCCTACCAAGATTGTTCAAATTATAGTGCTGAAGCTAAAAATGCCCCCGCACGGGGGCCCTTTGGTTTTGCATGGACTTATATAGGGAAAATCTTTAAAAATCTTCTTTTCTGAAACCGCAAGGCCCAGGTCTTTGATATTTGGTATGAAGCTTCATCTAGTAGACCCCTACCAAGATTGTTCAAATTATAGTGCTGGGGCCAAAAATGCCCCCGCACCAGGGCCCTTTTGTTTTACATAGGCTTATATAGGGAAAATCTTGAAAAATCTTCTTCTCTGAAACTGCAAGGCCCAGGTCTTTGATATTTGGTATGAAGCTTCATCTTGTGGACCTCTACCAAGATTGTTCAAATTATAGCCCTGGGGCCAAAAATGCCCCCGCTCCGGGGCCCTTTGGTTTTACATAGACTTATATAGGGAAAATCTTGAAAAATCTTCTTCTCTGAAACCACAAGGCTTAGGTCTTCGATATTTGTTATGACGCTTCAGCTAGTGGACCTCTATAAAGATTGTTCAAATTATAGGCCTGAGACCAAAAATGCCCCCGCCATGTGGCCCTTTGGTTTTACATAAACTTATATAGGGAAAATCTTTAAAAATCATCTTCTCTTAAACACAAGGCTTAGGTCTTTGATATTTTTTATGAAGCTTCAGCTAGTGGACCTCTACCAAGATTGTTCAAATTATAGCCCTGGGGCCAAAAATGCCCCCGCTCCGGGACCCTTTGGTTTTACATAGACTTATATAGGGAAAATCTTGTTTTACATAGACTTCTATATGCAGGGTATACCTTTAAAATCTTCTTTTCTGAAACCAGAAAGCCCAGGTCTTTCATATTAGATATGAAGCTTCATTTTGTGGACCTCTACCAAGATTGTTCCAATTTTAGCCCTGGGGCCAAAATTGACCCTGCCCGGGGCCCACTTGTTATGCTTTGGATCAGGTGAGCGAACCAGGGCCCTCTGGGCCCTCTTGTTTACCAGGTCTGGTTAACCCCTGTTGGTCAGGAAGCTCTGGATCCACTGTAAGTGGTTTATATTTTGTCGTGTCTGAGCTTGATAGTGCTCAAGCCATTCATGTGGAACTTTGCCAAACACCCCCTCTCTCTCTATATATCTATCTATCCTTACTGCATTGGGTCACATTTAGTTATTGCTCACTTGAGATTTGAAGTACAAACGCCTACGCGGTAATCATGGCATTGCGGTAAGGATCTTAACCTGCAGAGGAGATTATTCTTTCTGCACGTGGGTGGTGGGGTGGGGACATCCATCCCTACAAATGATGCCAGTGGAACACGTTCTTCGGATACTAAACTGTACTGTCGCTGCCGGGAATCGAACCTGGGATCTCCAGCATCAGAGGCAAGTGGTTTAACCCGTAAGCAACCACTGTTGGTGTGTTTTTGATGTTCAACACCACTAGTCTTTCTTTCTATATATATACTGCAACACCCCGCCCACGAGGATTACGTGCAGGTGTACATTTCATACACGCAAGGTCCTACGGTAACTGGTCAACTCGTACCTACGTCAACTCGTACCTAAGTCAACTCGTACCTGTTTTTGGTCAACTCGTACCCGTTCTTTGGTCAACTCGTACCCCCTAGTCAACTCGTACCTATTTTGGTCAACTCGTACCCCAGGGGTAGTTGGGGTACTCTTTTTTGGCCGAACAATAGTTGAAATGGGTCATAGCTTGCCCCCGAGACATGTCTTGAGTTCACCGGAGGCGAGAAAGAAGTACTTTGGTCCTTTTATTGTAACATGGTTTTCACAGCGCGGGGATATGCGATGGCGTGCCATCAACCTGCTCTAGTTATTATTATTTTTATTATTGTTATTATTATCATTGTTATTATTATTATGCACTTTTAACCCATTCAATACCAGAAACCCACAAAGGGGTACCTTGTCAAACACTGCAGGCCCAGATCCGACGCCGCAGAACGCGTACCCACAATCTATGTTTTTGAGCGGATATAAAAAAATAATAATGTATACCCCTGTAAATCCCAGTTTTACTATTTATATATGAAAGTGGGTTTTAAGAGGGACAAATTCATATAGGCTTGCATTCGTGATGATTTTTTTTATTTAAGAGTTTGTTAGTTAAACGGTATAACAAATGTTTATAATTCAAGCAATAAAATTATATAAATAACTGAATTTATTTTTATTGTGCTACCTGTACATGTTGCTGTGTTTATACTCGCCGACATGTAACCAGTTTTGTCCGTGCATGGGTACACCCCTAAACCTCACTTTATATAGAGCAACTCGGGTTTACGGGGATATACATTATCTTCCTTTACTTATGCTCCAATACATAGGTTGAGGGTACTCGTTAGAACAGTCTCAACGAAGTCGTTCCAACTAAAGATCACAGCCTATGTTTGAAGTATAAATAAGAAAAAAAAACACGGCTTTTCGTAAGAAAAGTTGCCATTTTGGAGATGGGAAAAACGCACTATATTGCACGGGTATGTTATCGTAAAGTAACAGTAATAAGGAATAATTTATGCAACATTTATGTTTTGAGCATATATGAGAACAAATTATAATTGTATAACTACATTTTATTTTCAAATGAGCATGAAATGTAAGTTCTACAATTATATTTTTCTCGTTATTTTCATTTGCATATTTACATATGAAGTTTGTCTTATGTTGAGCAGGGTGTTATGTACCAATCAAATCCCTCTGGAGCATAGATTGTTGGCACTCGTTAGAGCTGTCCCACAGGGATAGTTCTAACGACCACCGATAAATTATGTCTGGCTAAAGGGATATGGCGGTCATACACATGAAAGGCGTCATTTTTGCGCACATGCGTAATGGCGTCATGCACACACTACTCGTATGTATCGTCTTCGTCGTCGGGGGGAAAAGGATCCGGAGTCTGCATAGACCATAAAGTTTACCTGTATATATGTGTACTTAAGCCAAACTTACCCCAAAACAAATTTTATTTTTACTAAGGTACGAGTTGACTTAGGTACGGGTTGACTAAGGTACGAGTTGACCAAACTCGGGTACGAGTTGACTAAGGTACGATTTGACTTAGGTACGAGTTGACCAGAAACCGGTCCTACACAGTAATCATGTAACTACGGTAGGGATCTTTCTTTCTTTCTACTTACCGGGTATACTCCGATCGGTCACATTTGACCATTACTCGCAGGAGATGGTTCTCCCTGCACAAGGGGGTCTCCAGTCCAGTTAACTATTAACTATCTAAGGGGTGTAAATGAGTGTGTTTGCTCAAAAGGCAGTGCCTTTATTTCATATTACATGTCAACATGTAGCTACTGAACAAACTGTCTAAAGGTGTTGGAAATTTGATCCATCATAAGTATTGAAAATGTCCAAAAATAAGGTCTCAGAAGCAATTTCGAAAACATTTATTGACAGTTATGATTTTGGACATCATGAATTACTTATGAACAGAATCTCAAGCTCCTGTGATTTGATAGACACTAATGTTTTCTCTCTCAATATTACAGTATACAGGGCCAGTTTTAGAAGCCATCAAGAACTCAGGAATGAATGTGAACCCTCAACAGGAAGGAACTCATACCATCTATGTACCTATACCAAAGTAAGTATGATATCTCACATTCTGTCGGCCTGACAAGATGTATCAGTTCACCGGAAACATTTGTGGCACATCTTACAAAACTTTCTTGAGCTGTACAGGTAAATAGCTATGCACAGCTAACACAGATTTTTGAACGTCTTTCCAGCCATCTGATTAATATAAAATGTTGCAGTTATTGAAAGAATACGTTGTAAATCATACTTGACCCTTGTCCTGCTGAATATTTAAATATACCACACCCACTACTGATTATCAAACAATCATATTTCTTGATGCCGATTTTTGCAACAAATTAATTAACTGAATGGCAAACAATGAAGATCCTGATCAGATGGCTTCTGAAGAAGCCATCTGATCTGGATCTACATTATTTGAAAGATAAAACATAACTGGGCTCAGCAGGACAAGGGTTAAACAAACACATGACATTGGGTTCCTCTTGGTCTCTATATTTTAGTCTTCAAAGCAATTTTGTCTATGAAATAAACTTAATTTTCTTGGTATGTCTCAACTTAACCAGTGACATACAGTCATTAGCAATGTTTACATGAGCCTTTTCTGCATTTGTTTATTCAGCACATTACACAATCTATCCCATGTCTCAATATGCATCTGAAAAAGTATGTCATGTCGCAGTTCAACAAACATCACATAAAACTAGCTCATTTCTCAATAAACATCAGAAAAAAAATAACTTGTCTCATTAAACAGCCAGAAAATAGCTAATGACTTGATAAACAACAAAAATAGCTTGTCTCAATAAACAGCAGAAAAAAGTATCGTGTCTCAATAAAAATAGCAAATGTCACAATAAACATCACATTAAAGTACATGTAGCTCATGTCTCATTAAACATCAGAAAAAGAAGCTCATGTCTCAATTATCATCACATAAAAGTAGCCCATGTCTCATTAAACACCAGAAAAAAAGCTCATGTCTGAATATACATAACATAGAAGTAGCTCAAGTCGCAATAAACATTAGAAAAAGTGACTTGTGTCTCAATGAACATCAGAAAAAAATAGCTCATGTCTTAACCTTTATCTTGCTGAATATTCATTTAAGCCACACCCATTTCTGTCTATCAAACAATCAAATTACTTGATGTAATTTATTGCAACAAATTCATGAACTGAATGTCAAACATTGTAGATCCTGATCAGATGGCTTCTTCAGAAGCCATCTGATCTGGATCTACACTGTTTGTAAAGATAGGGGTTGTCGTGAACAGCAAGATAAGGGTTAATAAACATCACATAAAAGTAGCTCATGTCTCAGTAAACATCAAAAAAGTATCCCAATACACATTAGAAAAAGTAGCTCATGTCTCAATAAATATCGGAAAACTGAATTTCATTCCTTAATCTTTACACCCCTGAGTTTCTGAAGTGGACTCCTTCCTTGAATTAGAACATATCCAGTCTTGCAGACGGGGTTTAGTCAAAACCATTAACAGGATGGCAAACAGTGTTGAGCCTGAGGAGACAGCTCATTATGAGTAATCTCATCTACATCTATACAGTTTGCATACGTATTTGTACTGGTGCACAGGTTGAAAAAGTTAGATTACAGCCGACCAACCAAATTGCTCTAAAGCCCTTTATGAACAGAGAATACGCTGTTTGTGTGCAATTTAGAATAAAGTATTTAGGGTACTTTATGGGAATGAATACTCATTAAGGTTAGGCAACTGTTACTCAAAAAGGGTATCTTCTTGAGGGAAGGAATTAGTTTTTGAGGTACAAATTCTTTCATTTCAGAGCAGAAGCAGACTCCTTCTTTGGATGGGCAAAGTGTAAAGAAAAGCAAACACAAATTCCTGAAAATTGTCTTGCTTGTCAGTGGTATCCATCCACCAACCCTTAACCCTTATCCTGCTGAATAAATTAATTAAGCCACACCCATTTCTGACTATCGACCAATCAAATTTCTTGATACAATGTATTTGTTCCATTCACAAACTGTATGACAAACAGTGTAGATTCTGATCAGATTCAGAAGCCATCTGATCTGGATCTGAGCCCCCGCCCATAGGGGCTTGAAGAAGTATATGGGCTGCATTATGCTTCCACGCAGAGCTGAATCCGGCCCGCACACTAGTACTGGTAAACCGCTTAGAGGATCTAACCCTGTCCAGGAACCGCGGTGCGAGGCGGACCGTCCATGCTAATAAATCCTAATGGTTTCATTGGGCGACAGGGCTTGAGATGTCATTTCTTCTCAATGTCGGGTAAAAGTCCCACAAAATTGGAAGCAACGTCTCCAAAATGACCTTCACAGTGTTGACGGGGACGTTAAACCTCAAATCAAACAAACAAATGATCTGGATCTAAACTGTTTGTAAAGTTAGAGTTTGTGTGTGTATTTGGGTTTAACGTCACTTTCAACAATTTTTCAGTCATATCACGACGGTGTCTGGTTGCGACAGGGAGCTCAATGCTCACTTTTATAGTGCTGCCTCACTGAAGTATCATGTCCCAGACACATTACATGATACCACACCCAGTCACATTATCCTGACACTGGGTCGACCAGTCCTAGGTCTTCCCCGTAAATCTGAGTGCCAAGCGAGGAGCAGCTAGTACCATTTTTAACGACTTTGGTATGTCGTGGCCCGGGATCGAATCCGTGACCTCCCGTTCCTCTACCAACTGAGCTATTGAGGCCGGTTTGTAAAGTTAGAGGTAGTTGTGCTCAGCACCATAAGGGTTAAAGAAAGTGCGGGTTGAAGTCATATTGAAAACTATATTTCTTTTCAGAATTTCAAGAGAACACCGAGAAAATTTAGCAAAGTCAGCTAAAATGTTATTCAACCAAGCAAAAGACGGAATGAAACATGTCCATCAGAAGTACACAAAAGCCACAAACAAGTCAAAAGACCACCATTCAGAAGATTTAATTAGAAATATTAATAAATTGGTAAGTTTTGGATTTTAAGGAAAGACTGGAAATTTATAATACACTTAAACCTCTTTATGACACTGTTCATTATAACATGTTTGTGGATAAACCATAATGATCCTTAGTATTGGAACAGATAGGCCTAAGCAAACAGTGAAGACCCAGATCAGACTGCTCCTGAAGGAGCAGTCTGATCAGGGTCTACACTGTTTGCCATTCTGTCTGCACCTTCTGGACTCCTTGTTGGATCACAAAACATATTTGTTAAGATTTTAGGAAAATTACAGCAAGAAAGGTGTCCAAGTTTTTAGGATTTTTACGGTAACATGGTTTAAAAGCTTACTTAAAGATGGATCCCAAAATTGTATACAATATGTAGAATTCTTTCTTGATCATTTATCTATAAAATCTATACATCTTTTTGGAAAGGACATGGTTTTATAACTACCACAGTTTCTGCTTTGGACCCCAGCAACAGTGTTATAAAAAGGTTGTGGTGTATTTAGAATAAAGCACACCTTTTTTTGGGAAACAGGAAGTTGTTTTCTTGTGTTTGTGGAGTGGATGGGGCTGATGGGGGGTGGGATTTGCTTTAACTGGACGCTTATTCTTGTTTTTAAAGGGGAATGGATATACATGGCATATGTTCTGCCATTTGAAGAGAGACAAATTTTGGACATTTTTGTTTACTTTTCTGTATAAAATCCCAGATTCTTTAAAAATAGGGTTTTCTCTTAAAGGAAAGAATTTGCTCCTCAGGAGCAAATTCTTTCCTTGTAAGAGTAGACCCCTAATGACAAGGGAGTCACCTGTTTTTAGCTCACCTGTCACGTAGTGACAAGGTGAGCTTTTGGGATCACTTTTTGTGCGTCCGTGCGTGCGTCCGTCCGTCCGTAAACTTTTCTTCAAACGACATCTCCTCCTAAATCACTGATGGGATTTTGACCAAACTTCACAGGAATCATCCTTAGGTGGTCCCCTTTCAAAGTTGTTCAAATGGTTCCGGTCCATTGCACATATAGGTCACAGTAGCCAAAAATAGATTTTTTTCACCGAAAACTTAAAAAATCTTCTTCTCTGAAACCGCAAGGCCCAGGTCTTTGATATTTGGTATGAAGCTTCATCTAGTGGACCCCTACCAAGATTGTTCAAATTATAGTGCTGGGGCCAAAAATGCCCCCGCATGGGGGCCCTTTGGTTTTACATGGGCTTATATAGGGAAAATCTTTAAAAATCTTCTTCTCTGAAACCGCAAGGCCCAGATCTTTGATATTTGGTATGAAGCTTCATCTAGTGGACCCCTACCAAGATTGTTCAAATTATAGTGCTGGAGCTAAAAATGCCCCCGCACGGGGGCCCTTTGGTTTTACATGGGCTTATATAGGGAAAATCTTGAAAAATCTTCTTCTCTGAAACCGCAAGGCCCAGGTCTTTGATATTTGGTATGAAGCTTCATCTAGTAGACCCCTACCAAGATTGTTCAAATTATAGTACTGGGACCAAAAATGCCCCCGCACAGGGGCCCTTTGGTTTTACATAGGCTTATATAGGGAAAATCTTTAAAAATCTTCTTCTCTGAAACCGCAAGGCCCAGGTCTTTGATATTAGGTATGAAGCTTTATCAAGTTGACCCCTACCAAGATTGTTCAAATTATAGTGCTGAAGCTAAAAATGCCCCCGCACGGGGGCCCTTTGGTTTTACATGGGCTTATATAGGGAAAATCTTGAAAAATCTTCTTCTCTGAAACCGCCCAGGTCTTTGATATTTGGTATGAAGCTTCATCTGGTGGACCCCTACCAAGATTGTTCAAATTATAGTGCTGGGGCCAAAAATGCCCCCGCACCAGGGCCCTTTTGTTTTACCTAGGCTTATTTAGGGAAAATCTTTAAAAATCTTCTTCTCTGAAACTGCAAGGCCTAGGTCTTTGATATTTGGTATGAAGCTTCATCTAGTGGACCCCTACCAAGATTGTTCAAATTATAGTGCTGGAGCTAAAAATTCCCCCTGCACGGGGGCCCTTTGGTTTTACATGGGCTTATATAGGGAAAATCTTGAAAAATCTTCCTTCTCTGAAACCGCAAGGCCCAGGTCTTTGATATTTGGTATGAAGCTTCATCTAGTAGACCCCTACCAAGATTGTTCAAATTATAGTGCTGGGGCCAAAAATGCCCCCGCACTAGGGCCCTTTGGTTTTACATAGGCTTATATAGGGAAAATCTTGAAAAATCTTCTTCTCTGAAACTGTGTGTGTGTGTGTGTGTGAATTCGGGTTTAACTTCGCTTTCAACAATTTTTCAGTCATATCACGACGGTGTCTGGTTGCGACAGGGAGCTCAATGCTCACGTTTATAGTGCTGCCTCACTGAAGTATCATGTCCCAGACACATTACATGATACCACACCCAGTCACATTATCCTGACACTGGATCGACCAGTCCTAGCTCTTCCCCGTAAACCTGAGTGCCAAGCGAGGAGCAGCTAGTACCATTTTTAACGACTTTGGTATGTCGCGGCCCGGGATCGAACCCCAGACCTCCCGTTCCCCGGAGCGGACACTCTACCAACTGAGCTATCGGGGCCGGTTTCTCTGAAACTGCAAGGCCCAGGTCTTTGATATTTGGTATGAAGCTTCATCTTGTGGACCTCTACCAAGATTGTTCAAATTATAGCCCTGGGGCCAAAAATGCCCCCGCTCCGGGGCCCTTTGGTTTTACATAGACTTATATAGGGAAAATCTTGAAAAATCTTTTTCTCTGAAACCACAAGGTTTAGGTCTTCGATATTTGTTATGATGCTTCAGCTAGTGGACCTCTATAAAGATTGTTCAAGTTATAGCCCTGAGACCAAAAATGCCCCCGCCATGTGGCCCTTTGGTTTTACATAGACTTATATAGGGAAAATCTTTAAAAATCATCTTCTCTGAAACACAAAGCTTAGGTCTTTGATATTTGTTATGAAGCTTCAGCTAGTGAACCTCTACCAAGATTGTTCAAATTATAGCCCTGGGGCCAAAAATGCCCCCGCTCCGGGGCCCTTTGGTTTAACATAGACTTATATAGGGAAAATCTTGTTTTACATAGACTTCTATATGCTGGGTAAACCTTTAAAATCTTCTTCTCTGAAACCAGAAAGCCCAGGTCTTTCATATTCGATATGAAGCTTCATCTTGTGGACCTCTACCAAGATTGTTCAAATTTTAGCCCTGGGGCCAAAATTGACCTTGCCCGGGGCCCACTTGTTATGCTTTGGATCAGGTGAGCGAACCAGGGCCCTCTGGGCCCTCTTGTTGAAGGAGTTGCCTCCCATTGAAACTTCATCCATTTCTCTGAGAAGGGAAGTAAATCATAGGCAAATATTGATACTGATATTTGTGGTGATTCTCTCCCTTTCACTGGTGGGTAGGACTTTTTAACTGATTTCAGCTCACCGGTCTTGAGTAAGAAATACCAAAGTACATGTACTTGGGGGAATTCACCGATATGACCTTAATGGTAAAGATTTATCATGAAATATTTTCTACAGTCATTCCCAGCTCCCTTCCGCTGATTCATGAAGAGAAGTTGTCATGTGTGCACTGTACTGGATAACCGCTTCTATATAAGCCTGCCCACTGTGGTTAGGAAAACTGACTGACTGGTTAAGACCTTAATTGTTTTGACTGGGTCATTAAACTTCAAACTGAAAACCAAACCCAAATAGTGCTGACTTGGCTCTTACAGCCTTCTGTAAGCAAGGTATATGTATATCTTAATACCATGTACATCAGACTGGTGACCTGGAGGTCATGAACTTGATCCCGGGGTTTGTCAACATACTTTATGGAGATTGATTATTAAATATTTTCTCAGATTATTCACTCAAGAAGGAGGAAGGTCAGTTGCAATCTTGTCGGTTATTAATGTAGAGATGTGCACTGTACTTTTTAACTGCTTAGCCGAGTCAAGTGTGGTTATGTTAACTGACCAGCCCAGCATGACCTTAGCACTGTTAATAGGTCAATAAAACTCCACAACAAACAAACAAAATGACAATAAAGTTGTGTTGACTCAACCATTAAACTCCTGACCAAAACAGAATCTTGGGGACAGGATATCAGCTAGCCAGTCTTAATACCAGAATAAACAATACACTCATCATCTACAAGCATCTTGTCTTTAGCACTTACAACCCTTTTGAATGGTAGAGATACCAATGAAAACAGAGTGGATCCAAATGAGATGGCTCCTCATGAATGAGCTGTCTCTTCTTGAACAACATTGTTTGCTATCCTGTTCATGGCTTTGACTAATCTCCTACCAAGGGCCAGTTCTTCAATAATAACTACGTTGTTAGTTAATGTCTTGTTAAAATTTTGATCATTTAATATGGCAAATATACTTACATTTTTGCTGAAAAAATGAGAGCAGCTTACATTTTTGCTGAAAAAATGAGAGCAGCTTTTGCAGATGCAAAAGCTGCTCTCATTTTTTCAGCAAAAATCTTATTGTGTTAGATATTGTACTTACTAGAACAGTTAACAATTTGACCACTAACGAGCTCATTAAGCTAAGGATGCTTTGAACAACTGGCCCCTGAATTACAAGAACGGATGTGTCCATATTCAATATTCAAAGATGAAAGAGTCCACTGTAGAAACTATGGGGTGAAAGTGTTAGATTCTATGTTCCTATGTTCAAAACATATGCTTATGATTATTATGATAATTTGAGCTAGCACACAAGATAAAGGTACTTACTGCACATGTGAGCTGCAAAACCTCCGGTGAGACTGCGCACCAGGGGCCAGTTGTTCAAAACTAACGACATCGTTAGTTAACGTATCGTTAAAACTTTGATCACTAAATATGGCAAATATGCTAATATTTTTGCTGAAAAAATGTGAGCAGCTTTTGCATCCGCAAAAGCTGCTCACATTTTTTCAGCAAAAATACCAAAATTTTACATATTAAACTTGCTAGAACAGTTAACAATATGACCACTAACGAGCTCGTTAAGCTAACGATGCTTTGAACAACTGGGCCCAGAGCTTTTGCTGCTCTCAGATACATAGAGGAGACCTTGATGTAACATCATGCAAGAAATCATGTGTCTGGCCCAATTACATGTAACTGGACGAACATGTGCCTTTGAAGAACAGAAATCAGGGGAAATGCTAAGGTCGCTTTCCCTTTTCTTACTGTGCATGAGAGCTGCAAAAGCTCTGGTGAGACTGCGCATATGCGCAGTCTCACCAAAGCTTTTGCTGCTCTCAGATACATAGACGAGACCTTGATCTAGTTTCATACAAGAAATCATGTGTCTGGCCCAATTAACTGGACGAACATGTGCCTTTGAAGAACAGAAATAGGGGAAATGCTAAGGGCGCTTTCCCTTTTCTAATGGTACCACAGGGGAGATTGGTTATTACCTTATTGACCCTAAATATTAGGACACCGCAACTCCATACTGTACTTGTTCTAAAATTTGTACAAGTGCAACCTGTTATCCAATGTTGAGAAATAGTTGGATGAGTAGCAAATAGTGTTGATCCTGATGAGATGTCACATTTTGTTTTGTTGTTTGTTTGATTTGAAGTTTAACATCCCCGTCAACACTGTAAAGGTCATTTTGGAGACATTGTTTCCAAGTTTGTGGGACTTTTATCCGACATTGAGATGAAATGACATCTCCAGCCCTGCCGCCCAATAAAACCAATAGGGTTTATAAGTATCAATGGGCCGACTCGCACCGCATTGCCTGGGCAGGCTTAGATCATCTAAGCGGTTTACCAGTACTCGTGTGCGGGTCGGTTTCAGCTCTGCGTGGAAGCATCATGCAGTCCACCTATTTCTTCAAGCCCCGATGAGCTGGGGAATCCACATTTTGTAACATCTCATCAGGTTCAACACTCTGTGCCACTCATACAGCTTTTTATAGACACAACATTTGATAGTAGATTGCAGCATCTTATCTTGGTCTACACTGTTTGCACAGACCTGTCTGTTCGAAAACGTATGATAAATATGGTAGTTACTGATTATTATTATTATTATTATTATTTAAGCTGGCCTCGGTAGCTCAGTCTGATGTACGTCTGACTGGTGATCAGGAAGATGGGGGTTCGATACCTGCCACGGTCGGCAACATTCTTTCATGGAGATTGATCATGAAGTCTTTCCTACGGTCATTTTCTCCCTTCCACTGTTTCAAGAAGGGCAGTTGTTAGTTCTGGCGAAAGAATGTTCACTGTACTGGTTAACTGTTTACGTAAAAGCCTGCCCAGGAAAAGTTTGTATCGGTTAACTGACCTGCTCAAAAATGACCTAAAGTAATTAAAAATAGTGTTGACTGGGCCGTTAAATTTCAGTACAAACAAACAAAATTATTATTAATATATTTGGCTCAGTTTTGTTTATTCATTTCAGATTTTAGAAGAACTCCATCTTTATGACTATGAAGCAGAGAAACTGATGAAAGCCAAAACCAAAGAACTATTGGGTGAAAAATGACTTTGAACAACAATAGGTCTTGTTTGGTGGAGTACATTAAAACTTGGATGGCTAGTACCCTGATGGCTGGTTTAACATGGATGAGTCAAAATAGAAGTGAAGGCAATGATCAGGAATCAATACAATTAACCCACACCTCCCATCAGAGACACCAAGGGAAAGAAACACAAACATGAAACAACTAGACCCTATTGGAAACATCACTAGGGGAAAGCCAAAAGGACAGTTGGTTTCCCATGAAATGGCCAATTGGCTATCAAAAAAAAACCCGTCCTTGAATCTGCAGGGAATTGCTCCAAATATCATATATGAATACTGTAGGGAGATTTTCATCTTTTATCTTGCAAATGTATGCTGTGTGTACTCAATAGAATCACCTTGATGAGGCAAATGTATGCTGTGTGTACTCAATAGAATCACCTCGATGAGGTGATTCTAATGAGTACACACAACATACATGTATAGTATAGAACACCAAAAAGCTATCACACAGTTATCTCCATTAAGCCTCCTCATATGGCACAAATAGTAACCCTTTTGGGGCTCAACCTACCGCTGTCTAGAACAAATTTTCATGGTCCCAAAGGGGTTCAAGCCATCGAAATTCAGTTGTATTTTATGACAGTTCAGCATAGGTCCAGATAATGAGGAATAACAAGGATAATTTTGGGGATAACAGTCTACAGGACTGCCATTGAGGCAGTGTCTTCAAAGTTGCCATTTGGGGAGGTAGATTGTTGGTCTGATTGTAAAACCGTTGATTTACCTCTGCAGTTGACAGTTTTGAGGACATTTATCGTCAGCCTAATGCTTTCATATGTTATGTTGGGGCAGTGTCTCCAAAGTTGTCATTTGGGGTTGGGTCGGGGGGTAGATTGTTGGTCTGACTGTAAAAACTGTTGATTTACCTCAACAGCTGACAATTTTGAAGACGGTTAGCATCACCCTAATGCATTTATTATGTTGAAAAATTGTACTCATCATCATCAGGGGCCAGTTGTTCAAAACATCGTTAGCTTAACGAGCTCATTAGTGGTCATATTGTTAACTCTTCTTGCAAGTACAATATCGTAAATTTTGGTATTTTTGCTGGAAAAATGTGAGCAGCTTTTGCGTCAGCAAAAGCTGCTCACATTTTTTTCAGCAAAAATTTCAGCATATTTGCCATATTTAATGATCAAAGTTTTAACGATACGTTAACTAACGATGTTGTTAGTTTTGAACAACTGGCCCCTGATTTTTTATTAAAGTAGAGGTACAGGGACAACAAAATAACGTGTGCTGTCAGCTATGTAAAATTGAATGCCAGCCAGTGAAAATCAATGTAAATAATAATAATAATTGACCTTATTTGTAGAGGGTAACACATTTAGTACTAGTACTAATCTTCCATGTGGCCCTATTTTCTGGGTAGGAACCAGTACTAAGCAATGTGGATAAAGTCCCTTGATCAAGGAAACAACACTTGGCGCTTGCCGGGATCGAACTGGGTACCTCTTGATCTCAAATCCGTTGCTTTACCACTGCACCACAGCTCTTCACACTTATGACTGTAGATTTCTGAAAGTATATCACAGAATATTCTATAGCAAATTTTTTGTCCCATCAGGCATTGCATTGCAATCACATTAGAATTAGGGATAATTTGATAATGAGCTGGGGCACAGCATTTCCTACAATTTACGTGTGCTCCCAGTGAAGGATCAGATCAGCCTGCACATCCATATAGTCTGGCCAGAGGCTTATATTGCTGCACAAAGGGGCCCTTAGCTATCCTTAGAGCACAAAATGAAGACTTTGATCAGACTGCATGGCTGACCTGATTCTTTGCTGGACACACATGTAAATTGTAGGAAATGCTGTACACCGGCTTATATTTTCTGCATTTCAACAAATATGTCAGTACATAATAGAATGTCCCAGATATACTATTAGCTCGCCTGTACGAAGTACATGGAGAGCTATTGTTGTCACCTCGGTTGGCGTGTGCGTGTGCGTTTGAGTTTGGGTTACGGTCACACTGCGTTAAAGTTTTTCAAATGCTTATATCTCAACAGTCACTCATCACAGAGCACTCATATTTGGAATTTTAGTACCTGGGAGGGTCTTCTGATGTTCAAAGAGAACAGACCCCTGGGGTCATGCCCCGGGGTGGGGCTAGGGGTCAATATCTAGAACACCTATGTAATACTGTGTTAAAGTTTTTGAAATGCTTATATCTCAGCAGTCACTCATCACAAAGCATTCATATTTACAACTTGGATACCTGGGAGTGTCTTCTGAGATTCCAAGACAACACACCCCTGGGTTCATGCCTGGCAGCGGGGATGGGGTGGGGCTATGGGTCAAAAGCTAGGACAACTTTGTAATTTGTTGTATACCTTTCCCTTATGCTAACAAGTTATAGACACGATTAGTTATACATCAGCAAACCAAGTGACATTGGTTCAAGTGTAAAAGGATGAAGGTCATGATGACCTACATTTCACGGTCCAGTGATTTTGCCTTATATCCGGAAGAAATTGGAGAAATGTCGTACATGGGATATTAGTTACATGTGACCCCATGATTGACCTCAAAATCTATCTAGGTCACTGTGACCTATATTTCATGGTTCAGTGATTTTGCCTATTAGCATGAATACTATTTGATGGAAAAATGTCATACCTGGATTATTAGTTCCATGGGGCCCAATTATTGACTGCAAAATATATCTAGGTCAGTGTGACCTATATTTCATGGTTCAGTGATTTTGCCTATTATCTCGAATACTATTTGATGGAGAAGTGTCATACCTGGGATATTATTGCCATGTGATCCCATGATTCACCTCAAAATATATCTAGGTCACAGTGACCTATATTTCATGGTTCAGTGATTTAGCCTATTATTTTGAATACTATTTGATAGATAAATGTCATAACTGGACTATTATTTCCAACTGACCTGGTAATTGACCCCAAAATATATCTAGCTCACTGTGAACAATATTTCAAGGTTCAGTGATTTTCCCTATTATCTTCAGTACTATTTGATGGGGAAATGTTATACCTGCATTATCAGTTCTCAGTGACCCAATTATTGACCACAAAATATATCTAGGTCACAGTGACCTATATTTCATGGTTCATAAATTTTACCTTATATCTTGAAGGTGCAAAACAGGTGAGCTATGCTGTCGTGCGACAGCTCTTGTTTCTATTTACATGTATCATAATAAGTACGCTACAACCACAATTTCTTTATAATACTGTTAATTATAACATGCATCCAAAAATGTATTAATTATAGAGAAAAATGACCATGCAATGGGGAAGCCAGTTTGGGTTTGCAAGAGACTATGAAATATGGGGAGCATGTTCCTGTTGGGCCAGCCAGGCTGGCTAAAGTCTTACAAGGGCATTCTGTTTCTAAAAAACTATTACAACTAAAATAATATAAGTATAGAAACAAAATGCCCTTGTAAGACTTTAGCCAGCCAGAAACAAAATGCCCTTGTAAGACTTTAGCCAGCCAGCAAGGCTGGCTAAAGTCTTACAAGGGCATTTTGTTTCTATACTTATATTATTTTAGTTGTTATAGTTTTTTTTTACCAAAACAAACTTACAGAAGTATGTATAATAATATTGGAATTGTTACTGGTGACACGTCAAATGGCATTCATGCACCAGGAATGGCATTGATACACCATGTTACCAGTATATAGGCTGTTCTATGTTGGAAGTGTGGAGTGGACAATTTTACTTCATCAGACCCTTTCGGGGATGGATGTTGGTACATTGTATATGACATGAAAGTTGGTAATGGTCAAGACATTGTATCTGGTAGTTTTAACCCTTTCAGTGATAGCAGATGGCACTTTTCAGCATATTTTAAGCTCACGTGTAGCTTACAGGATGGTAGTCCTCCGTCATCTGTCCGTCCATAAACCATCTTCAAATTTTCTTCTCTGAAAGCACAGAGCCAATTTCAGTTAGATTTTATGTGCAGCCTCCTGACAGTGGATGAGCAACATTCTGTATGAATGGTCCAGGTCACATGAAAAGATGGCCACTATGCCAAAATGTGATAAAAACCTTACAAAATCTTTGCTAGAACCAATGGTCCAATTGTCTTGAAACTTGGTATGTGGCATTGGGTGACCGAGTACCACCAAGTTTGTAAAAATCATGAATAGTTTATCTTCACCTATTTAACAGAAAAGTCAAATTTGTTTTTAGCTCACCTGTCACATAGTGACCAGGTGAGCTTTTGGGATCACTTTTTGTCCGTCATGCCTGTGTGCGTGCGTGTGTGTGTGCTTAAACTTTTTCTTCAAACGACATCTCCTCCTAAACCACTGATCGGATTTTGACCAAACTTCATAGGAATGATCCTTAGGTGGTCCCCTTTCAAAGTTGTTCAAATGGTTCCGGTCCATTGCTGATCTAGGTCACAGGAGCTAAAAATAGATTTTTTAAATGAAAACTTTAAAAATCTTCTTCTCTGAAAGCGCAAGGCCCAGGTCTTCGATATTTGGTATGAAGCTTCATCTAGTGGACGTCTACCAAGATTGTTCAAATTATTGCCCTGGGGCCAAAAATGCCCCCGGGCCGGGGCCCACCAGTTTTACATAGACTTATATAGCGGAAACCTTTAAAAATCTTCTTGTCTGAAACCAGAAGTCCCAGATGTTTGATATTTGGTGAGAAGCTTCATGTAGTGGACCTCTATCAAGATTGTTCAAATTATAGGCCTGGGACCAAAAATGCCGCCACCCTGGGGCCCTTTGGTTTTACATAGGCTTATAGAGTGAAAATCTTTACAAATCTTCTTCTCTGAAACTGTAAGGCCCATGTCTTTGATATTTGGTATGAAGCTTCGTCTGTTGGACCTCTACCAAGATTGTTCAAATTATAGCCCTGGGGCCACAAATGCCCCAGCCCCAGGGTCCTTTGGTTTATATTGACTAATATTGGGAAAATCTTAAAAATCTTCTTCTCTGAAACCGCAAGGCCTAGGTCTTTGATATTTGATGTGTAGCTTCATCCAGTGGTGCTCTACCAAGATTGTTCAGATTATAGCCCTTGGGCCAAAAACGGCCCCGCTCCAGGGCCCTTTGGTTTTACATAAACTTATATAGGGAAAACTAAAAAATCTTCTCTAAAACCACAAGGCCCAGGACTTTGATATTTGTTGTGAAGCTTCATCTAGTGGACCTCTATCAAGATTGTTCAAATTTAAGACCAGGGGCCAAAAATGCCCCTCGCCCAAGGGCCCTTGGTTTTACATTGGCTTAATTTGGGAAAATCTTTAAAAGTCTTTTTCTCTGAAACCACAAGGCCCAGGTCTTTGATATTTGTTGTGAAGCTTCATCTAGTAGACCTCTATCAAGAATGTTCAAATTATAGCCCAGGGGCGAGAAATGCCCTGCCCAAGGGCCTTTGGTTTTACATTGGCTTTTATAGAGAAAATCTTTAAAAATCGTTTTCTCTGATACCACAAGGCCCAGGTGTTTGTTATTTGGTGTGTAGCTTCATCAAGTGGACCTTTACAAAGATTGTTCATATTATAGTCCTTGGGCGAAAAATGCCCGCCCCGGGGCCCTTTGGTTTTACAGTGACTTATATGGGAAATATTTTTAAAAATCTTGTTCTTTGAAAGTGCAAGGCCCAGGTCTTTGATATTTGGTGTGAAGCTTCATCTAGTGGACCTCTGTCAAGATTATATAAATTATAGCCCTAGGGTCAAAAATGCCCCCACCATGGGACCCTTTGGTTTTTACATAGACTAATGTAGGCAAAATCTTTAAAAATCTTCTTGTCTGAAACCAGAAGGTTCAGGTCTTTGATATTTGATATGAAGCTTGTCTTGTGGACCTCTATCAAGATTATTCAAATTATAGCCCTGGGGCCAAAAATGCCCTCTTCCTCGGAGCCCACTGAGTTAACATTGACTTATATAGGGAAAATGTTTATTAATCGTCTTGTCTGAAACCAGAAGGCACAGTTCTTTTATATTTAGTATGAAGTTTTGTTTAGTGGACCTCAACAAAGATTGATCAAATTATAGCCCTGGGGCCAAAAATGGCACCGCCCTGGGGCCCACTGTTTTTACATAGACTTATATAGAGAAAATCTTTAAAAATCTTCTTGTATGAAACTAGAAGGCTCAGGTCTTTGATATTTGGTATGAAGCTTTGTCTAGTAGACTTCTACCAAGATTGTTCAAATTATAGCCATGGGACCAAAAATGGGCGGGCCCACCCCGGTGCCCTCTGGTTTTAGATACACTTAATATGTAGGGAAAACCTTTGAAAATCTTCTTGTCTGAAACCAGAAGGCCAAGGTCTTTGATATTTGGTATGAAGCTTCATGTAGTAGACCTCTACCAAAATTGTTCAAATTAGTGCCCTGGTGCCAAAAATGGGCAGGTATAAAACCTGCTCATAGACTTGTATAAGAAAAACCTTTAAAAATCTTCTTGTCTGAAACTAGAACGCTCCGGTCTTTGATATTTGGTATGAAGCTTCAATTTTAAGACCACTACCAAGATTATGCAAATTATAGCCCTGGGGCCAATAATGGCTCTCCCCAGGGTCCACTTGTCACCCAATGGATCAGGTCAGCGACCCAGGGCCATCATGGCCCTCTTGTTTTAGTGTTTTAAATGGGAAAAAGGTAAAACTTTTTTTTCTTTTTCAAAATATAAATAAATGTGTCTATGACATGAGAATAGGTACAAAATGAATGTTGATGTATGCTAGAGGTCTAGGTCATTTGGATATGGTTAAAACCTTAAAAAAATTTATTCAGCAGAACCACTGGTCCAATTATCTGGAAGCGTGGTACTAAGCATCAAGGGTCTAAGTACCAACAGGTTTGTTCAAACGATGACCCTAGGTTGATCTCCTTTTCAGCAAGGTCAAATCTGGTTTTCTAGGCTTTTAAATGGGGAAAAGTTAAGTCATTTTTCGATATTGCGGTCTATGACATGAGATTAAGTACAGTATGAATGTCTATGAATTCGGCAACCTTGGCTCGAGGTCACTTGGATTGACATTTCAAAGGACATTTTCTCTAAAACGGACAGGCCAATTTCAGTTTTTCATATGCAGCCTCCTGACAATGGTGGAAGACTTTTGGATAAATCTTTAAACCGAGGTTCCGTCTCTGTATGACCTTAGCTGTTGGTTGGATGAAAAAACTCAGACACTCACTCACTCACTCACAAATGGCCACCATGCCCAAAAATGTTAAAAAAAAAAATTAAAAATCTCTTTCTCCTGAAACTTTTTTCTGTCTTGAAACTTGATATGTGGCATCTGGTGACTTAGTACAAATGATGACTCCAGATCGACTTTGACCCATTTGTAAGTATCAGTTAAAAGAAAATCTCTTTCACCTGAAACTCAGCCAATTGTCTTGAAACTTGGTATGTGGCATCTGGTGACTTAATACTTCCAAATTTGTTCAAATGATGACTCCAGATCGACTTTGGCCCATTTGTAAGTATCATTGATTAATCATTACAATAACACCCGTGCGACATAGTGCACTTTTTTACATCTCCAAAATGGCCATTTTTTGGATGAAAATCTGTGATATTTTTCCTATAACTACTGCAAACATAGGTTGTGGGTGCTCGTTAGAACCTCCTCATTGTGGCAGTTCCAACGAGTACCCACAACCTATGTCTTGGAGCAGAAATAAGAAAAATAACAAATACCCCCGTAAACCCCAGTTTTCTCTATATAAAGTGGGATGTAGGGGGGTCTTCATTTCACGGGCTTGTTCACCTGATGCATGGCCATGCAGATGAGGAAAAAAAGTGGCCAAATAATACTCGAGGTTCAGGGGCGCGATCAGGGGTCAGTTGTTCAAAACTAATGATGTTGTTAGTTAACGTATCGTTAAAACTTTGATCATTTATTATGGCAAATATGCTAATATTTTTGCTGAAAAAAATGTGAGCAGCTTTTGCATTTGCAAAAGCTGCTCACATTTTTTTCAGCAAAAATACCAAAGTTTTGACTATTAAACTTGCTACAACAGTTAACAATATGACCTCTAATGAGCTTGTTAAGCGATCAATGCTTTGAACAACTGGCCCCAGGACTTCTTGGTCCTACTGTATCTTATTTCTCAGAGCTGATAAGGCTTGACATTGCATGTGAAAGCATCCATTGTCCAGAAAACACACATGAATTGTCAAGCCTTATTTTCTCTCAGTGAGATTGTCATTTGCTCTACAGCCTTTTATAGCACTTGGGGGTGGGGTGTTATTATGCCATATTGTACAAATTATATGATTCTGAGCAGTAAGTTTCATAAAATCATGAAATAAAGCATGTGTGCAACATCGTCTTGGAACACCAGTTCTCATGATTCAATCAGATGTGAGTTACATTTGTATTTTTTTAATGTTTGTAAGAAATAAGGAAGCATAACTGACCAAACCAACTGTGCAAAGCTTTCACTTAAAGGCTTGAAAATCAAATACAATTTGACTGGACCATGTAGCCAGCTGTTGCAAGAGGCTATTACACTTCTTTATCATATGACCGCGTCTGAGAGTGTAATAACGCCATGTAATATTTTTGATAATCCACTAGTGGATTAAATATTCAAATTAGCTAGACACATCCTGTAACGTTACATGTAGGACGTCCTTAACGACGTCACGCTTGCTAATGGCGGAATATTGACATTTTGTAAAACAATTGTGAATAAAATGCATTTTAAATGTCATATGATAAATAGTATCTTGCATTCATACTCATGTATTAATGAATTTATTAAACTCGTTGAGGAAAAGGGATCCTCGCATTTTATCCCTTTTCCTCAACTTGTTTAATAAATTCAGTAATACATGAGCACTCATGTAAGATCCTCTATATTCCCAATGATTACCAGGTTCTATCAGTATATGTTTGACCTCTTCTGATATTAGATAACCTATTCTGGCTAGCAGCAGGGCATGTTTTGGATCAGGTCTACCTTACGATAATACATCTGTATGAAATAATGCATTCATTCATATCTGCAAAACAGTTGTTTTTCTGATGAACATTTCCATTTTTTTTTCATTTATACTCCAAACATAGATTGAGGTGCTCGTTAGATCTGCCTAATTGAGGCGGCTCTAATGAATACCCACAACAAATGTCTTGGAGTAGAAATAAGAAGAATAATGTATTCTCTGGTTAACTCCAATTTTCTCTGTATAAAGTGGGGTTTAGAGAGGTGTTTATTACAAGACTTGTTGACGTGATGAATATGTCTTGTATAGAATAGCTACCTTGGTTGTTATCAGGAACAGGAATGTTTTGTTTATAAGATAATTAAACATATATATCTCTGATTGCCATGTATTTGTTTGCTTCCATGCAATTTTTGCCCAGTGAGAAACTGCAATCATTTATTATGTCTCCCCCCAAAAAAATTTTTTCGGAGAGACATATTGTTTTTCCCCCGGGCATCTGTCTCTCTGTCTGTCCGTCTGTCACACTTTCGTGTCCTCTCTTTAACTTGAAAACCGTTTGAGCTATCTTCACGAAACTTCATATAAATATTAATCAGCATTAGATGACGTGCAGTGCGCAAGAACTATAACTCGCGCATTTACACTTTTTGAATTATCTCCCTTGAAAGTTTGTCGGTATGTATATATGTATGGGCAAATCGTGTCCGGTCAATAACTTCCTTATTTTCAGATGGATTTTAAAATTACTTGGTAGAAATATTAACAACCATGAGACAATGTGTGGTGCGCATGAGGCAGGTCGGTACCTTAAAGGTCAAGATCATACTTAGAGGTCAAAGGTAAAAAAAGTGCCCTTGTTTTCGTGTTTGGTCAATAACTTTCTTATTTTGAGATGGATTTTGAAATCACTTGGCAGAAATGTTAACCAATATAAGATGTGTTGCGTGCATGACCCTAGTTGGTACCTCAAAGGTCAAGGTCATTATTAGAGGTCAAAGGTAAAAAATGGGGCCTTTTTTCGGGGTTTGTAAATAACTTGCTTATTTTTAGATAGAATTTGAAGTTACTTGGCTAAAATGTTAACAATCATGAGACGATGTGTTGCATGCATGATTCAGTTTGGTACCTAAAATGTCAAGGTCATACATAGAGGTCAAAGGTCAAAACAGGGGCCTTTTTTCGTGTTTGGTCAATAACTTTCTTATTTTTAGATGGATTTTGAAATTGCTCGGCAGAAATGTTAACCCCCATGAGATGATGTGTTGCATGCATGACCTAGTTTGGTACCTGAAAGGTCAAGGCCATACATAGAGGTTAAAGGTACAAAAGGGGGCCTTTTTTGTGTTCCGTCAATAACTTTCTTATTTTAGATGGATTTTGAAATTACTTTGCAGAAATGTTAACCACCATGAGACGATGTGTTTGCTCATTTGAGCAAAATCGATTCATAAGCAATAACAAGTTTTTTGTTGTTGTTTTTTTTTCTTCTAAAAATAGCTACAGTGACCTTGACCTTCAGCCCAGAACCCTGAATGTTGATCTTGCTTGAGAATATTATCATACTTAACAATTGTCTGTAGTTACATCAAAATACATTGATAAATCTAGGTGCTAGCTAGAGCCATGAAAAAGTTTAAAAAACAGCCAGAGTGACCTTGACTTAAGCTCGGGACCCTGAAAGTCGAACTTGCTTCATATATTATCATACCCAACATTTGTGTGACGCTTCATTAAAATCCATCAATAAATGTAGGCGCTAGAGCAATATGCCAATGTTTTTTTTCTATAAAATAGCCACAGTGACCTTGACCTTGAGCCCAGAATCCTGAAAGTCAAACTTGCTTGAGATATTATCATACCCAACATTTGTGTAAAGTTACATAAAATCCTTTGATGAATATAGGGGCTAGAGATGATGAAATTTTTCTGAAAATAGCCACGGCACCTGGGACCTTGAAAGTCTAACTTGCTGGAGATATTATGATACCCAAAATGTGTGTGAAGTAACATTAAAATCCATTAATAAATGTAGATGCTATAGTGAAGACAAAGCTTTACTAAAAATAGCCGCAAGAACCTTGACTTTTTGCCCAACACCCTAAAAGTCTGATTTGCTTGAAAATGGAAGACCTGGGCCTTGTGGTTTCCGAGAAGAAGGTTTTTAAAGATTTTCCATATATTGCGGCAAGTCTATGTAAAACCGTGGGCCCTGGGGCGGGGCCACCTTTGGCCCAAGGGCTATAATTGGAACCTTCATAGTAAAGGTCCACCAGATGAAGCTTCATATCAAATATCAAAGACCTGGGCCTTCTAGTTTCAAACAAGAAGATTTTAAAGGTATTCCCTATATAAGTCAAAGTAAAACCAGTGGGACCCGGGATAGGGACCATTTTTGATCACAAGGCTATAACTGGAACAATCTTGGTGTGTGTGTGTGTGTGTGAATTCGGGTTTAACGTCGCTTTCAACAATTTTTCAGTCATATCACGACGGTGTCTGGTTGCGACAGGGAGCTCAATGCTCACTTTTATAGTGCTGCCACACTGAAGTATCATGTCCCAGACACATTACATGATACCACACCCAGTCACATTTTCCTCACACTGGGTCGACCAGTCCTAGCTCTACCCCGTAAATCTGAGTGCCAAGCGAGGAGCAGCTAGTACCATTGTTAACGACTTTGGTTTGTCGCGGCCCGGGATCGAACCCGTGACCTCCCGTTCCCCGGAGCGGACACTCTACCAACTGAGCTATTGGGGCTGGTGGAACAATCTTGGTAGAGTCACGCTTGATGAAGCTTCATACCAAACATCAAAGACCTAGGCCTTGTAGTTTCAAACAAGATTTTTAAAGGGTTTCCCTATATGTCTATGTAAAACCAGTGGGCCCCGGGGCGGGGCCAGTTATGGTCCCAGTGCTATAATATGTACATTCATAGTAGGGGGCCACCAGATGAAGCTTCATTCCAAATAGCAAAGACCTGGGCCTAGACAAGAAGATTTTTAAAGGTTTTTCCTAAGAAGGCTATTTTAAAACCGGTGGACCCCGGGGCGGAGCCATTTTTGGCCCCAGGGTTATAATTTGATCAATCTTGGTAGAGGTCAACTAGATGAAGCTTCATACCAAATATCAAAGACCTGGGCCTTCTGGTTTCATAAAGGTTTTCCTTATATTTGGCCCCAGGGCTATAATTTGAATAATCTTGGTGCAAGTCCTCTAGATGAAGTTTCATAGCAAACATCAAAGACCGCGGCCTTCTGGTTTCAACACGAGAAGATTTTTAAAGGGTTTCCCTATGTAAGCCAATGTAAAACCAGTGGGCCCAAATGTGGGGCCATTTTGGCCCCAGGGTTATAATATGAACAATCTTGGTAGAGGTCCTCTGGATGAAGCTTCATACCAAATATCAAAGACCTGGGCCTTCTGGTTTCAGACAAGAAGATTTTTAAAGGTTTCCCTATATAAGTCAAAGTAAAACCAGCGGGACCCGGGATGGGGCCATTTTTTACCACAAGGCCATAATTGAACATTCTTGGCAGAGGTCCGCTTGATACAACTTCATACCACATATCAAACATCTGGGCCTTCTGGTTTCCAGTGTTTAAATGTTTTCACTGTATAAGTCTATGTAAAACTGATGGGCGCGGGGACATTTTCGGCCCCAGGCTTATAATTTGAACAATCTTGGTAGAGGTTCACTAGATGAAGCTTCATACCAAATAACAAAGGCCTGGGTCTTGTGGTTTCAGAGATTTTTTTTTTTATTTTAATGAAAAAACAGACAAACTATTTTGGCTCCTGTGACCTAGACGTGCAACGGAACGGAACCATTTGGACAACTTTGAAAGGGGACCATCTATGGATCATTCCTGTGAAGTTTGGTCAAAATCTGATGAGTGGTAGGAGGTGTCGTTTGAAGAAATTGTTTACGGCTGCACGGACGGACAGATGCACACACTGACTACGGACAAAAGTGATCACAAAAGCTCACCTTGTCACTACGTGACAGGTGTGCTAAAAACCTGTAAAAGTCTTCTTGTCTAAAACCAGAAGGGCCCAGGTCTTTGCTAGTTGGTATGAAGCTTCATCTAGGGGACCTCTACCAAGATTATTCAAATTATAGCCCTGGGGCCAAAAATGACACCGCCCGGGGCCCACCGATTTTACATAGAATTATATAGGGCAACCCTTTAAAAATCTTTTCCAAAACCGCAAGGCCAAGGTCTTAGATATTTGGTATGAAGCTTCATTTAGGGGACCTCTACCAAAATTGGTAAAATTATAGCCCTTGGGCCAAAACTAGCCCCATCCCGCTGCCAAATGGTTTCATATAGACTTATATTAGGAAACCCTTTAAAAGCTTCATGTCTGAAACCAGAAGCCCCCGGTCCATGGTGTTTGGTATGAAGGTTCTGCTAGGAGACCGCTACCAAGATTGTTCAAATTATAGCCCTCGGGTCAAAAATGGCCTCGCCCCGGGCCACATCCCTTTTAGATAATCTTATATAAGGAAATCCTTTTAAAATCCTCTTTACTGAAACCGCAGAGCCCAGGTCTTTGATATTTCGTATGAAGCTTCATCTAGGGAACCTTTACCAAGGTTGTTCAAATTTTAGCCCTGGGGCGAAAAATGGTAGTGCCCCGAGGCCAACCGGTTTTACATAGACTTATATAGGGAATTCTTGTCTGAAACCAGAAGTCCAAGGTCTTTGATATTTGGTATGAAGCTTCATCTGGTGGACCTCTACCAAGATGTTCAAATTAAAGCCCTTGGGCCAAGAAGGCCCTGTCCCGGGCAGTTCTTCTGTCGCGGCTTATTTTTGTTATGGTTTGTTTTTGAGTGTTTGTATCTCTTATATTATTTTGTTTTGGATAGCCAATTGGCAATTTTGTGGGAAAGTAACTGTCTTTTTGGCTTTCCGCTATTGATGTTTCCATTATGGTCTGTTGTTTCATGTTTGTGTTTCTTTCCCGTTGGTGTCTCTGATGGGAGCTGTGGGTTAATTGTATCGATTCCTGATCATTGCCTTCACTTCTATTTTACATAGACTTACATTGGGAAACTATTTAAAAATCTTCTTGTCTGAAACCAGAAGCCCCTGTCTTTGAAGTTTGGTATGAAGCTTCATTTAGGGGACCTCTACCAAGATTGTTCAAATTATAGCTCTGGTATCAAGAATAGCACTGTAGCCTTTTTTGGAAAACCTTTAAAAATCTTCTTTCCTGAAACTAGAAGGCTCACGTCTTTGATATATGTTATGAAGCTTCATATAGTTGACCTCTACCAAGATTGTCCAAATTATAGCCCTGGGGCCAAAAAACGGCTCCGCCCAGGGGCCCACTTGTTTTGCATAGACATATATAGACAAAGTCTTAATAACCTTGTTTGAAACAAGAAGGCAATTTTGCAATGTATCAACGTCGATGCGAAGTTGCTTAGACGCCATCTGCCTGCTTGGTAGTTAGTTGTTTATGTTTTTTTACTTGTTCTTGGCCGAAAGAACGACCCGGACCGGCCGCGACAGCCTCATTACCACAACCGTAAGAAATGCCTGACTAGTACGAAAGAAAGTGTTTCGGACAGGCCAGATCATTGACAGTGGCCTTGACGAAGTGTGGATTTTTGGGCTACACCGGTCTCGGACTTGTAATCGCACTAACCCATTTTGTATCGGAAACCCCAAAACGGGTATTTGCCAAACAGTGCAGGTCCAGATCAGACGCCACAGAACGCGGTGTCTGATCAGGG
Organism: Lucinisca nassula; assembly: GCA_963580285.1. Lineage (NCBI taxonomy): Eukaryota > Metazoa > Mollusca > Bivalvia > Lucinida > Lucinidae > Lucinisca > Lucinisca nassula. The sequence goes on from OY757010.1 coordinate 56,202,414, forward strand.
CCTACACTGTTTGCAAAAGTTCAGCCATTTTCCAAATAAATTTTGAGAAAAACAACTTGGCACCCCTAAATTTTGAAATGGACTCGTTCTATATATGAGGTGGAAGATTCCATTTGGTACAAAAAGGGTTAACGAATCCATGTAATGAACACCCTTGAAAATCACCCTTTAACCCATATATGGAATCTTCCACTTAGTAAGTTTGGAGTAGTCCATTTCCAGTCATAGGGGTGTCAGGTTTGTTTCTGTTCATGGCAAATTTTACAAAGGTGAATGTACTTTAAGCAAACAGTACAAGACCCAGTGGCGTCTGATCTGGGTCTACACTTCGCCAACGCCACACAAAAGTGCTAGGCATATATGTGTTAAATAAAAGGGCACACAACTTTTCATATATATTTGTTCAAAAAAGGGGTGGGGCGGTTTGAACGCATTTTGTACCAAAACGGAATCTTCCTCCTTAAAATATAGCAGGAGTCCATTAAAATGTAGGAATGTAAGGTTGTGTTTTCTTGAAAATCTACTAGGAAAATGCCTGAACTTTTTTGTAAACAGTGTAGGTCCTGCGCGTTCTGCGGCGTCTTATCTGGGCCTGCACTGTTTGCCAATTGCCCGTTTTGGGGTTTCTAGTACAAAAAGAGTTAACTAGTGGCCACAATCTATTTTTGCAGATATATATGTATTAGAAAAATAATCATACATTTTCATCAGAAGAAAAGTCAATTTCACTATGTCACACGAATGTTTTATCCAAATTTTATTGGTAAACCGCTTGGAGGATCTAAACCTGCCCAGGCAAAGCGGTGCGAGTCGGCCCGTCCATGCTTTTAAACACTATTGGTTTCATTGGGCGACAGGGCTTGAGATGTCATTTCATCTCAATGTTGGGTAAAAGTCCCACAAATTTGGAAGCAACGTATCCAAAATGACCTTTACAGTGTTGACGGGGACGTTAAACCACAAATCAATCAATCCAAATGTTTTTTTTTTTTTTTTTTTTGTTTCTTGTTGTTGACGTGGCTCAAAGTAGCCTATGGGCTAGTTTAAAATGAACAAGGCCACCTCCTTTGACCTTTGACTCAGCCTTCCAGTTGGTCCTCAATAAATCATTTCATAATTGCACATAGTCTGAAAGAGTGAATAAAAGCGATAAACATTAATGTTGCTAAAAACCATAAAACAATATTAAAGTAATGCAGCCTTACCAAATTAAATGTCTTTGGGTCTTGATGTCAGGTACATGTATACATACTTTTTTGAAGTTCTTCACTGAACATGAAATTTACAGTTAATGTGTCACAATAAAAAAATTTGGGAATAATTATTATGACTTATCATGAAAATTAGAAGTGAAGGCAATGATCAGGAATCGACACAACTACCCAACACCTCCAATCAGAGACACCAAAGGGAGAGAAGTACGAACATGAAATAAATAAATCCAAATGAGACCATCACGAGCGGAAAGCCAAAAGGAAAGTTACAGTAAAATACCTATATTAAGACCACCTTTGGGATGTTCAAAAGTGGTCTTTAAGACCACTTTTGAACATCCCAAAGGTGGTCCCTGACTATGGGACACTGTATAAAGAAAACACAAAGAAAGAATAACTGCAGCCTACTAAATAAGCTTTTTAAAGCAGAATTAGTCTTAATTTTATGTGGTCTTATTAACGGAATTCGGTGTAAACATATAACATGATAATAGTAACAATACAAAATTTAAGGATTGGAAAGGAAGCACAAATTGCTTCAGTTCTTCTCCTTGAATTTCTCCGGAATTTCGCTGTTCTTTCCCACAAAATTGCTTAACAGCTTTCTAAAATAAAACAAAGATATCAGCAATACATACATGCAAAAACAAACTTTAACAAAAATAAACCCCGACAGAAGAACCGCCTTGGATTTTTTTTCCGAGACTTATAGAGATCAACGTGTGCATGCAAAACTCTGATTTTTCAAAAGTTGACGTATGTGTCATTCCGAATCCTGCGTTGCCCAACTAAAAGATCAGTCACATGAGCTGTACAAAAACTCTACGATTCTCAAACAGACTCATTTATGATAAAATCTTATTTCTGCTCCAACTGTAGGTTGTTGGTGTCGTTAGAACCAAACCTAAAGTATGTGTTTTGGAGCAAAAATAAGAAAAAATGATGTTCTTCTTACAAACGCCACTTTTCCTTACATAAAGAGTTGTCCATACACAGACTAATTATTATGCTGAACGAGACAGTAGTCTTGAAAATGGGCACAATTTGAAAAGTGCGGACTTGGCATTGTGGAGCTTATATTATTATTTCCTTTGTCATTAAGCCTTATACCGCTGAATACAACAGCCATTACCATTGCAAACAATGTAGATCTAGATCAGACTGCTCAGGATATACACTGTTTGACATTCAGTTTGTGACTTTGTAGCAGTAGGTTCCATCAAGTAATCTGGTTGGTTCAAAATCACAAATTGGTGGGACTAAATTAATTATTCAGCGGGATAAGTGTGTGTGTGTGTGTGTGTGTGTGTGTGTGTGTGTGTGTGTGTGTGTGTGTGTGTGTGTGTGTGTGTGTGTGTGTGTGTGTGTGTGTGTGTGTGTGTGTGTGTGTGTGTGTGTGTGTGTGTGTGTGAATTCGGGTTTAACGTCGCTTTCAACAATTTTTCAGTCATATCACGACGGTGTCTAGTTGCGACAGGGAGCTCAATGCTCACTTTTATAGTGCTGCCTCACTGAAGTTTCATGTCCCAGACACACTACATGATACCACGTCCAGTCATATTAGCCTGACACTGGGTCGACCAGTCCTAGCTTTATCCCGTAAATCTGAGTGCCAAGCGAGGTGCAGCTAGCACCATTCTTAACGACTTTGGTATGTCGCGGCCCGGGATCGAACCCGTGACCTCCCGTTCCCCGGAGCGGACACTCTACCAACTGAGCTATCGGGGCCGGTCAGCGGGATAAGGGTGAAGCCCACGCCCGGTCTTGAAAGTAAATATGAGGTTCACCGATGAGGTCTACTTGGCCGAAACTTGCTAGTGTGACCCAGAAAACATTTCTTTTTTCTATTTTCGTTCTCGTGGATGTGTACTTTGTTTACAAAAACTACCCTTATAGCTTTATTTGAATGAGAGCCGGCGCACAGCATTTTCTACAATTAACATGCGCGCCCGACAAAGACTCATTTTTGCTCCTTCATGCAGCAAGAGAAGTCTCTGGTCAGTCTATATGGATGCGCAGGCTGATCTGAGTCTCCGTTTGTGCACATGTACATTGTAGGGAATGCTGTGCCCCGCCTCATGTGTCTTTTCATTTGCCACAGAACTTACGAGTCCGTGTTGAGACGGCCTTGTAAACCACTCTTCATATTGGGGGGTGAAAGTGGGGTTTTCAAGCGAAAACAGTAACTTTCTTATTTAGGCAGTAAAACATGGTTTGTGGGTACACTTAAGAACCCACAGTCTATGTTTTGAAAAGCAATACGAACACCCACAATACGGATTTGGATCAATAATGATGTTTTGATTAATTGATTGCATTACGAAAATACACCTATACAAATGCATTGTAAATTTTACCACCGAAAAATGAAAATTTATAGTTGAAAAATTGAGATATTTTTCTTATTCTTATGCTCAAAACATAGATTTTGGATACTCGTTAGAACGCCGCCGAGGCGGTTCTAACGAGTACCCACAATCTATGTTTTTGAGCAGAAATAAGAAAAATAACGATTACCCACGATCTATGTTTTTTGAGCAAGAATAAGAAAAATAATGTACACCCTTGCGAACCCCAGTTTTACTACATAAAAGTGGGGTTAAATAGGGTCAAAATAATTTAGGCGTGTTTTTGTGATGTTTGGGTTTTACGACACATCAACCCTTGGGGATCATTTTGTGTCGTCTTCCAGAGAGTAAGAGAGAAAAGATATATAAGAGATAGTAGAGGATAGAGGGGATGAAAGTGAGAGACACTGTAAGCCACGGCCCCCGCCTATAGGGGCTTGAAGAAATATATGGGCTGCATGATGCTTCTTCGCAGAGCTGAATCCGGCCCGCACACTAGTACTGGTAAACAGCTTAGAGGATCTAAGCCTGTCCAGGAACCGCGGTGCGAGGTGGACCGTCCATGCTAATAAACCCTATTGGTTTCATTGGGCGACAGGGCTTGAGATGTCATTTCATCGCAATGTCGGGTAAAAGTCCCACAAAATTGGAAGCAACGTCTCCAAAATGACCTTTACAGTGTTGAAGGGGACGTTAAACCTCAAATCAAACAAACAAACAAACGCTGTAAGCCAATATCAGTTGGACGCCGCAGTGATGGAAGACACACGTCACCTTTGCCTCACCCAGCCACCCCCAATAATAATGTTTTAGATCTAGCAACGTGTAAGATAACATTTTATCGCATACCTGATAAGGATTTTCGACACTTGCAGAGGGGATAGAAATTTGTTTCTCTCAATCCCTTATTCTACTCGTGCTATGTTCTATTTACTCGCATTTAATATATCGAAGCCTTTCTTTTCATTATCAAATTTTACGACTTTTGTAATTTTGCAGTATTAATTACGCACTGAGATGCTTTGTAATAAGTCCTTACAAATGCTATATATTGAAAGCAACATCTCCAAAATGACATGTACAGTGTTGACGGGGACGTTAAACCTCAAAGCAAACAAACAAAACCAAATGCTAAAATGTAGGCCTATGTATTCTCTCGGTGATCCAGTAAACATTAAAATTAATGAATAAATCGATACGAAAAGTTGTGGCATGCATGAAAACGAAACTTCTGTTTGTATGGATTCGATATAGCCGTCCTAGGACCAACCCCTCCCCCCCCCCCCCCACACACACACACGCGCCTCTGGTTTCCCCCAACTGGATATTCCCTTGGCGTGGCCCATTCGTTCAGACTAACCAAGTACGGACCAAGTTGATCCAGAATAAAAAAGACATTGGGATAACACACTATAGTGTACAAATACAAATAGTAACCTAAGCTTGTGGGACTATCAAGGTTTATGGACAGCCCGAGGGCAAGGGCCTGGACCGCCGGGGTGATATGGCCCGCGCCGCAGACCAGAGCCATATCAACCAGGCGGTCCAGGCCCTGGTCGGAGGGAAGTCCATAAACCTTGATAGTGCTAGGTTTCTATTGCTTTTTAGTGCATCACGAAAACACACCTATCTAATTTTGACCCTCTTGAACCCCACTTTTATATAGTAAAACTGGGGTTTCCGGGGTTATACCTTATTTTTCTTATTTCTGCTCTAAAATATAGATTGTGGGTACTCGTTAGAACCGCCTCGATGAGGCGGTTCTAACGAGTGCCCAAATCTATTTTTGGAGCAGAAATAAGACAATCTAAAATATAGATTGTGGGTACTCGTTAGAACCGCCTCGATGAGGCGGTTTTAACGAGTGCCCAAATCTATATTTGAAGCAGAAATAAGAAAAATATCACAACTTTTCAGCATAAAATGTTCATTTTTTTCGGCGATAAAGGTGGCATTGTATTTGTATAGGCGTGTTTGCGCAATGGCATTGAACAACTACTGCAAAACGATACAACAATTAAAATGTGAAGGACGTGTTGTTGTTCGGCTGGTTGGAGCGAAACCAGTACATTAACCGTGATTGTCCGTAAGAAAAATCCGGTTATCTCCGTTGCGGGCACTAGAGTTGGACCGGTCCGATTCAAATGTGCCGCCGTGCTTCTACCGCAGAATAGCAACTTGCACGTGATACGTCACTAGCCAATGAAAAACGTGTTTCATTTATGATATGCACGAATGTGACAAAGTTCATCCTTCCGCTCAAAAAAGGCATTCTACTGATGAAAATATTTGAAATTTGTCTTAAATCTGTGTATCTTAACGAGAACCCACAATCTATGGTTTAGCCCCCGCCCATCGGGGCTTGAAGAAGTAGATGGGCTGTATGATTCTTCCACGCAGAGCTGAAACCGACCCGCACACGAGTACTGGTAAACCGCTTAGAGGATCTAAACCTGCCCAGGCAATGCGGTGCGAGTCGGACCGTCCATGCTTATAAACCCTATTGGTTTCAATAGGCGGCAGGGCTCGAGATGTCATTTCATCACAACGTCGGGTAAAAGTCCCACAAAATTGGAAGCAACGTCTCCAAAATGACATTTACAGTGTTTACGGGGACGTTAAACTTCAAATGAAACAAAACCAACAAACAATCTATGTTTTTAGCAGGATTAAGCACAATTATGCATTTTCTTGATAACCCCCGGTTTTTCTCTATACATAAACCGAACTTATAAAACTGCTTTCGTGCTCAACTCATTTGAGTATAAAATTTGTCCTGCTCATAAATTTCAAAATGCCAGCAATTGCTGGCATTTTAAAATTTATGAGCAGGACAAATAACATTGTGTTGAACTGAGCAGGGAAATTGCCCCATTTGCTTTTATTATAATAATTATGGACATTAAAAATTTCATGCTCAGCTGAGTTGAGCATGAAAAAACTGTTATAACTTCCTGGCCAGGCTGTGATCATTCAAAGGATCAACTAGTTATTGTCCAACTTGTGCTAATCCTGATGTCCCTGGTGTAAACGCAACTTGACTGGACCAGCTTGGTCAGGGTCGAGTTACGCCTAAATTGATGCTTGAATGCAATTCGGTCTGGGTTATCTTGTTACGCACCGACTTGATGCGTGTCAAATTACTCTAGATCGAGCCTAGGAATCTGGAAAAGCTGTCGTATAAAATGTAGAAAAACGATAAGCGTTTCAGGGCACGACAGTTTGTGCAAAAAATTTATAAAATACGTTTATTTTAACCTTCACATAATTGTATCTTCTGCAGTATAAATCTTTATCGTATATATTTAACGTTTCAATTACAACCACCCTGTCCATATATCATCATTATCTTTAAGGTTCAAACCAAAATGTTTGTTAATGACCAAAATTAAGTAATTTTCCTGTTAAAATCAAATTTGATTTAATGGTCCGAAAAATGATAAACCATTTTAATTTAACATTATGACACGTTGCAATGTTATGAACAGTGTGAATGCAACGGTAGTGATATACAGTGTAGTACCTGTAAAGTCTACTAAATGTCAAGATCTTTCCCCCGCCAATCGGGGCTTGGAGAAATAGATTGGTCTGCATGTTGTTCCCATGCAGAGCTGAAACCGACCGCACATGAATACTGGTAAACCGCTTAGAAGGTCTAAGCCTGACCAAGCAAAGTTGTGCGAGTTGGACGGGCCCTGCATATAAACCCTATTGGTTTGTGGCTTGAGATGTCATTTTATCAAGTCCCACAAAATAGTGTTGACGAGGACATTAAACCTCAATTCAAATCAAATCATGTGCTGCTGGCGAAGGCTCAGATCAGCCTGCGCATATGCGCAGGCGGATCTGAGCCTTTGCTAGTTTTGTAGATCTTCCATAGCTGTCGGGCTATCCATTGGGTCACTAGTGAAGACTCTGACCACACTGCATTAATCACAGTCTCCGCTCTCGCAGCTTTTTGGTGTGCCTGGAATCATTAACAACCACGAGGTCTTTCGAACAGCACAAACTGAGGAAGGCCGCACAAATAGGCCGATATATGTATACAAAAAAAGACAGGTGTATATCACTATTTAATGCCGATCCCGTCTTTAATGTCACATAAATTAAATGAATAAAATGTGACCGCAAATTGTAATTAAATGAACTTATTATTTAAAACCACCCTTTGCAGATGATCACGTCACGTTGCTCAGAGAAGGGCCAGATAAAATTGCGCCAGTTGTTCGGAGAGCTTTCATTTTCATCGAACTTGGTGCAATATGACCTAATTACTACGGAGTCAACAGGCGTGGCTTTTAATTGCTCCGCTATCTTGTCAGCACAAATCACAAGTCAGCGAGAAAGGATTGCCAAGTTGACCATCCGTTACAAAACTGAGCCATCATGTGACCCGAGCGAAGCTTGAAAAAAAGCGGTGACAGACCTAATGTATCCTCAGAATCAGAAAATGTTTTTTTTCAAAATCCAGATAAGGAGGAATGGGGAATGGGAACATCTGGCAGATTGTTCCGCTTGTTTTCCAAGGGAGACAACTTTCGGGACTTCCTGTACGTTTTTCTATAAGCCGTGTCCGACGGAAAAAGGGGTCTTCTCATAAAGGAAAGAATTTGCTCCCCAGGAGCAAATTCTTTCATTTAGGAGTTGACCCCTATTGGCATAGGAGGCAAGAAATACTTTCGCAGAACTTGTCTCCCCTGAAGGTGTATCCATTCCCCTTAAGGGATTTCTTGTTGGAAACACATTGTTAGATGATCGCCTTATTGAGGCGATTCTACCTGAAATCCATAAGGAAGTGGCCAGAGATCCTGTACCGGACCTCTAGCCTCCGAGCCAAACCTAGTAAAGACCCTCTATCCACTGCCAGTCCATAAACCTTTGATTGCGTTCAGGTGTATTCATACACACTGCGTTGAATGGTAACAAATTTAATGTTGCTGAAATAAGGGGTTATATAAAAGCCCGCTAGAAGTTGGGATCTAGTATCGAAAGCACACCCAATGGGATAATGTGCTATTTATGGGGATAAACAAATGTCATTTTCCACAGTTTAAGGTGGTTTACCAAATTTCGTTCCGGTCAAAAATCAGTCAAAGGTGCAGTTACCAAGTCTAACATGAACTAGAGGCCCAAGTGGGCCAAAATTGCTCACCTGGATTAGGCTGACATAATGCAATGGTTGCTATCTTGGCTATACCTTTAACAATCCTGAATCTGTATCTTGATGATACCTCTTAAGTTCTGAACAGGGCTATCCCAATTAGAACTCAGGAGGAGATGATGTTGGTGCAGAATGGCTGGTTAAGTGTACAGGATATTATAAGCAGGACAATAAGCCACAATCTAATGTATATTTAAGTTTACCCCTGTAAGTCCCGGTTTTGTCATATAAAAGTGGGGTTCAATGGGGTCAAAATTATAAAGCCCTGCTTTCGTGATGTTGATTCTTGTATATTGGCAAGGAACAATTTGAAAAATTCAGTCTCATGTCGCCCCGATGCATCCCATCAAAGTTCAATTTAATCAGACTTCAAGGGAATAGGAACACCTGGCAGATCTTTCCGCCATTTTTCAAAGGGAGACAGCTTTCGGGGCTTCTTGTTTGCTTTTCTATAAGCCTTGTCACACTGAAAAGGGGTCAACTTTTAAAGGAAAGAATTTTGTGCATGTCCTCATAAGTGCAAATTTACTGAGGATCCGAGAAAAAAATAGAGTCGCTATTGCTCGGACAACATTTTCCCCATTATCTGTCTATGGTAGACTAAAGGGCAAGTGACTCTTATGCGAATAGTCCAATCTGTCCCAAAATGCAACTCGTCCAATATTTTTAGCTGACCTCATTACCTGCAAGGCCGATGCAGATTCCATCAAAAAAGAATTTGATATCATCTGGACAACAAATTCCTAAGTCAATGAGACCATAAAAGGCGGGTAATTCTTATGTCACTACCGAAAGTGGGGCAAAATGGAACTTGTCCGAGATTTTATGCATGTCTTCATTAACTGCTAGTTTGATGAAGATTATATCAAAAATGCAGTCACTTCTATTGGACATTTTCCCTATTGTGAGTCTATGGGAGACTAAAGGGCAAGTAACTCTCGTGTTAACAATCCGATCTGCCCAAAATTCAAACTTATCCAAGATTTTATGGTTGCTCATTATCTACAAGTTGATTGAGGAGTCAATCGAAAATAATGTTTTATGAAACTGCTCTATTTAACAGACTGATACCAGTCTAGTATTGAGGACAGCCATAAAATATTGGACGATGTCGAATTTGGGTCACATCGGATAATTCACATGAGGGTTACTTTTGCACTTTCATCTCCCTTGGGTGTATAATGGGGTTGGGGAAATAGAATAGCAACTTTAAATTTGATCTGATCCTCGATAAACTTGTAGGTAATGAGGCAGCCATAAAAACTTGGATGAGTTTGTTTTGAGAGGAGATCGGACTTTTCGCATTAGAGTTACCAGTCTTTTTGTTTCCCATTGACAATCAATGGAGAATTGGCCCCAGCCCATCGGGGTATGGAGGAATAGATCGAGATGCATGATGCTTCTACGCAGACTTATACACCTGTGGACACAAAACTGTTCAAACTCCTATGAAGTACCTTTCAGTGAATTGTGTTGTATCAAGTTAGTTTGACAAGCAAATGCCATTCATACTGGATCAAGAAATATATATTGATTGGTCTCATTGTGGCAAGCACTTTTTCCATTTTAGGTCTGATTGACATTTGAGATGTGTTCTGATTGGACAGTGCAGGAGTCTACAACGAACTGTACAACACTGTGTTTTGAATGTATTCCTATCTTGCAGTTGACTAACAGGATGTAAGGAAATATTGAATGAAACGCCAAATCAAAATGAAATGAAGCCCATCAAAGTTTGAACGGATTTGTGTCCACAGGCGTAGACCAATGGTATGTACTCGAGTAATGTCTGATTTAGATAAGGGGCAAATATCTATAGGTTTACTGTAGATGTGTACCTTGTTAATAAGAATGCCTTAAATGCAGGGCCTGGTTGCCAGGCTATCCTCAATACTTACACGTTTAAAGATGAACAGGGAAAATAATGAAGTTGATATCGTCTGGACGACACTTTCCCCATTATATGTCTATGGGAGATGAAAACGCAAGTAACTCTCATGTGATCTGCCCCGCATTCGAATTCGTCCAAGATGTTATCGTTGTCCTCATTATGTCTCCCCCGAATTTTTTTCCGACAGACATATTGTTTTTCCCCCGGGCGTCTGTCTGTCCGTCTGTCACAAAATAGTGTCCGCTCTTTAACTTGAAAACCGTTTCAGCTGTCTTCACGAAACTTCATATAAGTATTAATCAATATTAGTCGACGTCCAGAGCGCAAAAACTATAACTCTCGCATTTATACTTTTTGAGTTATCTCCCTTGGAAATTTGTCGGTATGCTGTGTGTGTGTGGGGGGGGGGGGGGGGGGGGCGCAAATCGTGTCCGGTCAATAACTTTCTTTTTTTCTGGATGGATTTTAAATTACTTGGCAGAAATGTTAACCACCATGAAACGATGTGCGGCGCGCATGACGCAGGTCGGTACCTTACAGGTCAAGGTCATACTTAGAGGTCAAAAAAGGGGCCCTTTTTCGTGTTTGATAAATAACTTTCTTTTTACATGGATTTTGAAATTACTTGGCAGAAATATGAACCGCCACGAGACGCTGCGCTGCGTGCATGATTCAGGTTGTTACCTGAAAGGTCAAGGTCATACTTAGAGGTCAAAAAGGGGCCCTTTTTCGTGTTTGATAAATAACTTTCTTTTTACATGGATTTTGAAATTACTTGGCAGAAATATTAACCGCCACGAGACGCTGTGCTGCGTGCATGATCCAGGTTGTTACCTGAAAGGTCAAGGTCATACTTAGAGGTCAAAGGTAAAAAAGGGGCCTTTTTCGTGTTTTGTTAATAACTTTGTTATCTTTAGATAGAATTTGGAATTACTTGGCAGAAATGTTAACTACCATGATACGATGTGCCGCACGTTTGATTCAGGTGGTACCTCAAAGGTCAAGGTCATACATAGAGGTCAAATGGGGCCCTTTTTTCGAGTTTGTCAATAACTTTCTTATTTTTAGACGGATTTTGAAATTGCTTGGCAGAAATGTTAACCACCATGAGACGATGTATTGCGCGCATGACCCAGTTTGGTACCTCAAAGGTCAAGGTCATACATAGACGTCAAAATTAAAAAGGGCCTTTTTTGTTCGGTCAATAACTTTCTTATTTTAAGATGGATTTTGAAATTACTTGGCAGAAATGTTAACCACCCTGAGTGGATGTGTTTCGTGCATGACCCAGGCTAATACCTCAAAGGTCAAGGTCATACTTAGAGGTCAAATGAAAAAAAAATGGGCCTTTTTTCGTGTTTGGTCAATAACTTTCTTATTTGTAGATGGATTTTGAAACTACATGGCAGAAATATTACCCACAATGAGACGATGTGTCTCTTGCAGGTCCCATGTTGATACCTCAAAGGTCAAGGTCATACTAAGAGGTCAAAGGTAAAAAGGGGCTTTTTTAGTGTTCAGTCAATAACTGTCTTATTCCTGGATGGATTGTGAATTTACTTGGCAGAAATGTTAACCATCATGAGACGATGTGTTGCGCGCTAGACCCAGGTCGGTACCTCCAAGGTCAAGGTCATACTAAGAGGTGAAAGGTCTAAAAAATGTTGTTTTTTTTGTGTCCAGTCAATAACCTTTTTATTTCTGGATGGACTTTTTAAAGTAACCTTGCAGAAATGTTCAACTTCTTTAGACGATGAGTCGTGTGGAAGACCAAGGTCAAGGTCATACCTAGAGGTCAAAGGTCAAAAAGGGGCCTTTTTGTGTACAATCAATAATTTTCTTATTCTTTGATGGATTATGAAATGACTTGGCAGAAATGTTAACCATCATTAGACGATGTGTTGTACCTCAAGGCCATACTTAGAGGTCAAAGGTAAAATAGGGGCTTTTTTTGTGTACGGTCAATAACTTTCTTATTTCTCTCTGAACTTTTTATAGTTATTTTGCAGAAATGTGTTGCACACAAGACCCAGGTCAATACCTCCAAAGTCAGGGTCATACTTAGAGGTCAAAAAGCGGGGAGACATCTGTGTTTTTGTAGAAAAACAAATTCTAGTTACCTTCAAGTTTTATGAGAATCCGATCAAAAATAGGGCCGCTATCACAAGAATAACATTTTACCGCTATATGGCTATGGGAGATGAAAGGTATTTGTTTGTTTGATTTGAGGCTGTCTGTCCCAAATTCGAACTCGTCCAGGATTTTATGGCTGTCCAAATAACTTACAATGTTAATAAGGATCAGATCAAAAGCATAGTCGCTATCGTTGGGGCAACATTTTCCCCATCATATCGTGGAGCGATGTGGTGCATCGGATTGAAGATCGAGCGGTAGCCGGTTCGATCCCCGCAAGCGACAAGTGTTGTCTTGAGCAAGAGACTTTATCCATATTGCTTATAGTACTGGTTTCTACCCAAGAAGAGGAAGAAAAGCGGACCACATGGAAGTCTGGTACTAGTTTACAAAATGTGTTACCCTCTATAAATAAAGTCGATTATTATTATTTTATTATTAATATGTGTATGGGGGATAAAAGGGCAAGTAACTCTCATGTGAACAATCTGATCTGCCCTAAATTCTAACTCGTCCACTATTTAGTGACTGACCTCATTACCTCATTACCTACTAGATTAATATAACGAAGATCTGAAAAATTAAGTACGCTATCCCCTGAACAGTTGAACTTATCCAAGATTAAATGTCTGTCGCACGGACAACTATTCCCCCATTATAAGTCTATGGGGTGAAAGGGCAAATAACATTCAAAAGGACAATCGGATCTGCTGAACATTCGAACTCGTCCGAGATTTTATGACTGTCCTCATTACCTACAGCATTAATAAGGATCGGATCAAAAATAGGGTCGCTATTGCCCGGATAGCATTTTCCCCATAACATGTTGGTGGGAGACGAAATGGCAGGTAAATCTCAAGTGAACACTTATGATCCGATCTGTCCCAAATTCCAAATTGTCGAAGATTTATGGATGTCCTCACTACCTACAATTTTGATCAGGATTTAATTAAAAAAGTTGCTATTGTCCCGACAAGAAAAAGCTAACAATGGGCGGACGGACGGACGACGGACGCCGGACAACAGGCCACAGCATAAACAGACCAGAAGCTGTGCTCAGCTGTTAATTCTCGTGTGAATAATCCGATCTGCTCAAATTCCAACTTGTCCAAAATTTTATAGCTGTTCTCATTACCTACAAGTTTAATGAGAATCAGATAAAAATAAAGAAGTTATCGCCCAGACAACATTTTCCACATTATATAACATATGGAGATGAAAGGGCTAGTAACTCTCATGTGAAAAATCCAATCTGCCCTAAATTCGAACTTATCCTAGATTTAATGGCTGTCTTCATTGCCTATAATTTTAATGAGGATCTCGTGAACAATGAAGTTGCTATCGCCCAGACAGCATTTTCCCCATTATGTGTCTATGGGAGACGAAAGGGCAAGTACCTCTCACGTGAACATCCAATCTGCCCAACATTCGAATTTGTCCAGGATTTTATAGTTGTACGTCCTCATTACCTACATGTTTAATGAGGATCCGATCAAAGATAACCGGACAACATTTTCCCCATTATATGTCTAGATTCGGACTCGTTCACGATTTTATAGCTGTCTTCATCAACTACAAGTTTAATAAGGATCTGATCACAAAATAAGGTCGCCATTGTCATGACAATATTATATGTCCATGCGGGACGAAAGGGCAAGTAACTCATACGGGAACAATCCGATCTGACCCAAATTCGAAGTTTTCCGAGTTTTCATTACGCAAACACGCCTATACAAATACATTGCCACTTTTATCTCCTAAAAATGAAAATTTTATGATGAAAAATTGTGATATTTTTCTTATTTCTGCTCAAAATATAGATTGTGGGTACTCGTAAGAACCGCCTCATCATAGATTGTGGGTACTCGTTAGAACCGCCTCGATGAGGCGGTTCTTACGAGTACCCACAATCTATATTTTCGAGCAGAAATAAGAAAAATAAGGTATACCCCCGGAAACCCCAGTTTTACAATATAAAAGTGGGGTTCAAGGGGGGGGGGAATTATTAGGCGTGTGTTTTCGTGATGTTATAGCTGTCACCACTACTTGCAAGTTTGTTGAGGATCTAATCAAAAATAAAGTTGCTATCGCCCGGACAAGAAAAAGCTTATGCCGGACAGTTGACGGACGCCGGACAACAACAGGTCAAGGCATAAGCTGACCTGGAGCTGTGTCCATGTGAGCTAATAAAGTTGCTATAGCCCAGACAGCATTTCCCCATTTTAAATCTATGGAGGTGAAAGGGCAAGTAACTCTGACACGAACAATTCAATTTGTTCAATATTCGAACTCGTCCAAGGTTTTATGGCTGTCCTCATTACCTACAAGTTTGTTGAGGATCAAATAAAAAATAAAGCGTCTATTGCCCGGACAACATTTAATCCATGATAAGTCTATGGTGAACGAAAGTGTAAGCGACTCACGCGAACAATCCGATCTGTCCCGAATTGAACCCGTCCGATATTTTATGGCTGTCCTCATCATCTACAAGACTGTTGAAGAATTGATCAAAAGTAAAGTGTCTATCGCCCGGAGACCATTTTTCCATTGTAAATATGTGGGAGACTAAAGGGCAAGTATCTCTCACATGAACAATCCGGTCTGCCCCGAATTCGAACGTGTTCAAGATTTTATGGCTATCCTCATTACCTTCAAGTATGTTGAGGATCCGGTCAAAATTAAAGTTGCTTTAGCCCGAACGACATTTTTGCCCATTATATGTATGAGGGAGACGAAAGGGCAAGTAACTCTCACAAGAACAATCCAATCTGCAATCTGCCCCATATTTGAACTCGTCCAAGATTTTATGGCTGCCCTAATTACCTACAAGTTTGTTGAGGATCAAATAAAAAATAAAGCGTTTATTGCCCGGACAACATTTACCCCATGATAAGTCTATGGAGAACGAAAGTGTAAGCGACTCACGCGAACAATCCGATCTACCCCGAATTCGAACTCGTCCGAGATTTTATGGCTGTCCTCATCACCTACAAGTTTGTTGAAGAATTGATCAAAAGTAAAGTGTCTATCGCCCGGAGACCATTTTTCCATTTTAAGTCTGTGGGAGACTAAAGGGCGAGTAACTCTCACATGAACTATCCGATCTGCCCCCAATGCGAACGTGTTCAAGATTGTATGGCTATCCTCATTTCCTTCAAGTATGTTTAGGATCCGGTCAAAATTAAAAGTTGCTTTAGCCCGAACGACAATTTTGCCCATTATAAGTATATGAGGGACGAAAGGGCAAGCAACTCTCACAAGAACAATTTATCCAACCTGCCCCATATTTGAACTCGTCAAAGATTTTATGGCTGTCCTCATTACCTACTACAGTAGAACTTCGATGGCTCGAACACCGATGGCTCGTTTACCATGGATGTGTCGAACCCATTCTTGAGGCCCTAGCGAAATCCTCTACATAAGAAATAGTGGGGGATGATTAAGGAGATTTTAGTCTTTTATCTTGCAAATGTATGCTGTGTGTACTCATTAGAATCGCCTCATCGAGGCGATTCTAATGAGTACACACAGCATACATATTCATTATAGAACACCGAAAAGATGTCTAAAAGTATCTCATGATGCCTTATGACAGTAATCTCAGTGGCTCGAACTACCTCTGTCTCGAACAGATTTTCGAGGTCCCAAAGGTGTTCGAGCCATTGAAGTCGACTGTAGTTTGTTGAGGATCAAATAAAAAATAAAGCGTCCATTACACTGACAACATTTTCTCCATATTAAGTTTATAGGGGGAGAAAAGGCAAGTAACTCTCACACGAACTAACCGATCTGCTCCAAATTCGAACTCGTCCAAGATTTTATGGCTGTCCTTATTACCTGCAAGTTGGTTTAGGATCAACTAAAATATAAAACGTCTATTACCCGAGCAACATTTTCCCCATATTATCTATGGGGGAAGAAAGGACAAGTAACTGTGACACGAATAATCCGGTCTGCCCTAAATTCGAACTCGTACAATGTTCTATGACTGTTTTAGGCCTTCGACAAACCGTAATCATCTTAAAAATTTATGAGGCAAATTTCTTCATGATAATATCTACGAATTTCGACAGTTTTATAGGCGTTGTTTCGCTGTTGGTAGTTAAGAGTGTCTTATATTCTAAAATAGTTTATCTTACGTAAAATAATGGTCTCAGATATTGCTTTCTTTCGTTCATTAAAAAAGTCACATGAAAATAAGTAATGGTATTCATCACCTATATCGTTTTTACTACATATATTACATTTTTTTTATTTACAGCTGTATCGTCCCATCTGCCTATTATAAATTTTATGATTTTATCACGATAAAATTTTGGGATATCAATTAGACATCTTCCAAAAGTCAAATTATCTTTAAATAATGACTACTGGCGGCCTCGATAGCTCAATGGTTAGCGCGTTCGACTTATGATCAAGAGGTTGTGGGATCGAATCCGGCCACCAGCGGCGAGGTGTGTCCTTGGGCAAGACACGTTATGCTACTGTCCCACTCCACCTAGGTATAAATGGGTAGCAGTGGTTTAAAAGTCATTACCTTTCTCCCGCGCGCGTGATAACATCCGGAATGGGTGTTCGAGAGCGATTCAAATAAGCTTGAAGCTTTCATCGCAATCGAACTGAACATTACGGAAACACGTCCATACAAATACATTGAAATTTTACCGCCGAAAAACGAAAATTTTAACAAGAAGAATTGTGATATTTTTTCTTATTTCTGCTCAAACTATAGATTGTGGTTACACGTTAGAACCGCTTCATCGAGGCGGCCCCATCGAGGCGGTTCTAACGAGTACTCACAATCTATATTTTAGAGCAGAAATAAGAAAATAAGGTTTACCCCTGTACACCCCAGCTTTAGTTTAGTTTAAACAATATTTTATTCAAATATAAGGTACACATAATACTACATACAATGTCTGTTTACAATGCTTACATTTGAAAGGGATACAGAAGTAAGTCTTAGACTTTTTTGAATCTGTCTCCCTTACAGATCGTACAAACAATTGATATGCGAAAAAGCAGTGATAATTGTAGAAACGAAGTTTCTCTATCAATTAGTATAACCTATGAATTCATAGATTATATGTGTTGTAATATCTTAAAGACTATTGTTGATCAACACGGAGAATAATAAAAGATAGACGAAAGCAAGATGCAGGAAAGACAGTTTGTCACACGGCATGAATCCCAGAGAGAGTGTATGACAAATTTAGCTTTAATTATTGCTGATTAAGGTGGAGATACTTTTCGTTCTGAACACACATACCAGATTGAGGCATTTAGAATTAAGTTTGTAAGATGTAATCCTGCACAGCTTCAAATATTAAAGTATTGGTTTGGTTTATTAGTCTATGATCACCGTAAAGCAGGATGTCAAGAGTCAGTGGACAGTGTTGGGCAATCTTTTCTGTCATTACTTGTCTCTGTGCTAGGTATCTAGGACAGTGAAAAAAGAAGTGGCAGGGGTCTTCGATTTCACCACATGAACAAAACTTATTGTGTATTATGTTTTTGCGAAATAGGACAAAATTGAGACTGCTACAGTTTGTTCTAATTCTTGTGTGTAGTATTTGGCCCCTACGAGTTCCGTGTGAATAGTATTTAGGAATGATTTTCAGTTCTGCAATTGATCTTTTAAAACTTGTCACTGATTGGGAGGAATGGACAGAGGCGTCAAGAGAATTTCAATCACGTATTACTGACGGTAAAAAGGAATTATAATACAGCTGAGATTTGGCATCAATTAATTGGTATTGGCCACTATTTCTTAATGAATATCTGGAGATTTCACCAACAAGAAGGGGGAGTAGCGAGGACAAGTAAGGAGGGCTTATGTTATTATCCACTTTATAGAACAAGATCAATCTATGTTGCCTTCGTCTTGACTTAAGTATTTCCCATCCCGTTTCCTTGTAAAGATTTTCGATAGAGACTAATTTGGTTGTTCCTGTGGTAATTCTTGCGGCTTCCAGTTGTATTTTCTCCAGTTCATCTTCATCGTATTTTTTAAGATTGCTCCATACAATATCGGCGTATTCTAAAATAGGTCTAATGAATGCTATGTAAATAGTTTCCAATGCTTTCCTATCTAATAAGAACTTAAGTTTTCTCATAATATAAATACGTTGCCACGCTTTCGAAGTAATCAGTTCAATATGTTTATGCCAACTACCATTTGTTTCTATTGTTACGCCTAAGTGTTTATGGTTATCAACCTCTATTATGGGATCATTATTCATAAATACAGGTGGGTGTATTGGAGGGTTAGTTTTTCGAGATAATATCATAGATTCGGTTTTTCTGGCATTAAATGATACTAGCCATTTTTCAGCCCATGACGATATTTTAGCTAGGTCTTGATTGAGCTGTCGCGATGCATTATCTGGAGTATCCACTATAATATAAAGACTTGTGTCATCGGCGAAAAGGCGAATTTCAGAATTTATGTCCTGAACAATATCGTTTATATAAACGAGAAATAATAATGGCCCTAAAATCGAGCCTTGGGGCACACCAGCTGTTATGATGACCCAGTCGGATAAGCCACCCGGCAGAACAACTCTTTGCTTGCGATCACTCAAAAAGTGTTTGAACCAGTCTAAAAGAGAATCAGTTATACCTACAGCCATCAGTTTTAGGATTAAACCTTTGTGCCAAACGCGATCAAAAGCCTTGCTAATATCACAGAAAATTGCCCTTACTTCCAAACCATTATCTAGAGATTTGCAAAAGGTATCATAAATATCTACTAATTGATTTACCTTAGAGTCTCCAGGAACAAAGCCTGACTGTAGGGAAGTTATTACATTATTTTCATTAAAGAAATTAAAGACATGTTTATGAACTATTCTTTCAATTACCTTTCCTACCGTACTGAGTAATGAAATGGGTCTGTAGTTTTTACAATCAGCGGGATCATCTTTTTTGAAAACTGGAGTCACATTAGCCTCTTTCCATGATCTAGGAACCTTGCTAGTTGAAAATGACATATTATAGATTCGCGACAACGGATATGAAAGCTCTGCAGCACATGTTTTTAAAATAAGATTATTAATATCGTCTGGTCCAGCTACTTTTCCGGTCTTTAATGTTTCGAGCACAGACTTGACTTCACTCTGAGTAGTTGCCAACGTCGGCATACAATTTTGGTTCGTTGTAGGTATGTGTTGTAGTGGTGTTCCAGAATAATCAAGGTCGGATTGTGTTTTAAAAAATGAATTTAATAAATTAGCCTTCTCCTGATCTTCAGAATACATGATATCATTTTCTTTCAAGGGTGGTATTGAGGATTTAGTCTGAGTGGCAATAAATGTTTTCAATGTTTTCCACCAATCTTTACTGCTAAGATTGTTATTAGATTTAAGTTTATTTGCCAGATTTTCAAAGTATGTTTTCTTAGAAGTTCTCAATAAATTAATAGTTTCATTTCTGATCTTTTTATATTTCGTCCAGTGTTCGTTTGTTTTGGTTCGTTTTGCTTTGTCATATGCCCGTTTTCGTTTCCTCATCATTTTTCTTAGTTCGTTATGCATCCATGGCGCATCAGATTGGCGTATGTTAACAAATTTATTCGGTATGCATTCGCTTGATAATTGTAAGATATTGTCACAGAGGTTGGTTTTCCGGTGCTTGTTTGTAGTTACGGTATTTCGTACTGGCATTGGAAAATACCCATAATTACCCTTCAACCAATCGGTACGGTTGTTTTAAAATTCTGTATGTAAGAGGACGAATGATTGGTTTTCCAATAGCTTAACCTTTCACCTGTTTTGCACTTTTCCGCGGTTCGACACGAGAAAGAACAAGAAAGACACCATCAGCTTCACACTGAAAATGTCGTCTTTTCATCTTTACCAGTGGTTTTTATAATCACTGCTTATTTTTATATATAGCCAGGTATGTCCTTGTTATTTGTGTCACCTTGATTACGTCGGTTTTATTGGAAACTGGCGATGCCAGTTCTCAACAAAACCGATGTCAAACAACAAGAAGTGTCGCCAGTATGATCGTCTTCTGTGCCCTTTGTCTACAGCCCAGTAACATATGTATGTTGGTATCTACCAAAATAGAACAGCGAAGGCTTGATCATTATAGCAGCTGCTTCGATACTGTCCCTCCTATAATATGTATTTCTATATTTGAAAGGTTATTGCTATTGTCATATAATTTCGTGGTTTTACCATAGTTGATAGTTATCACCTATGCATCCCGGTGTAACATAAGATAATAATATCTTCTACACTCCTTTGTAGAATGATCTGTCTGTATTGTTCGTCCGTCCGTCTGCAACTGTGTCTGTTTTCTGTATTGTATGTTATGTGTATTGTTCTGTGATCGGTGTCACATTGTTGTCTTTTGTATGTTGCAGGCACCCTCTATTTTCATCATATATATATATATCATCGAACGAACCATCAACATAAACCCATAAACCATATACGGAGTTTATTGTATTTATGACCCCTGTGTCATTGGAGCCCTCAGCGAGTTTTTAAGGGTGTCTGGCAGTATTTCCATCAGCTATATTGTTCATCTAGATCTGTCAAAACCAGCTCAACATGAATCAGCATTCATCGACCGGTTGATAGTTTCGGGATATGAGACGTTGATTTGTGGTGTGCTAATATATAGAAAAAAAATGGCCATTATTGTTCAACACGCGTGTTCAGTGTAATATACTGTGTTGTTATATCACAGCCTATAAAATAGGAGGAGTCCTTCCACCGCCTATAATTCTTCATTATCTGTGACCGGGTGCACATACTCTATCTGTGATATTTTCTTGTTTCATTATGTGTTTATTTGTGTTGTGTAGTTTTTATTGTGTATGATCATGGTCTTATAGCTTTTGTTTCTCATGGATCTGTCTATCAGAGACAAAAGAATGGAAAAAGGCCTTTCATACATGTTTTTCTTTTAAATCTTGTCATGTTTGTGTATGAGGGGAATTTCAGTGAAATTTTCTTCATGGATGAATATTGACGGGTTTGTATTGTGTTGAATGTCCTAAATGTCTTGTTTTGTGTGCTATTTATTTTTATTGTCATTGACTGATCAATATGGGCCATTTTTGAATTGTTATGGGTGTCATGGAGGAGCAAATTCTTTCCTTGTAGTGAGTTTGACTCCAAGGAGCAAATTCTTTCCTTGTAGTGAGTTTGACTCCAAGGAGCAAATTCTTTCCTTGAAAAAAATTTTTGTCTCCAAAGGAGCAAATTCTTTCCTTAAAAACATAAAAATACACCCAAAGGAGCAAATTCTTGCCTTTAAGGAGCAAATTCTTGCTTTTTAGGGTCAGGATCTGTGTTTTCAGATTATTTTTGTGAGTGAACTGTTCATTTACACTTAATGGCCAATAGTTTTCTTATGATCTTATGTTTGTGTTGTGATTTTTGTGATATTAGATCTGTCTATCAAGTGTATACACTTATATATTGCATGCTAGAGATTATCACAGCACTGCATGTTTCACAACAGCACTAGCACTGTATAACAGGCCATTATCATAAGTCCATGGATGTAAGTAAAGAGTGATCGATATTTTAAAGGCCCTTTCTCCCCTATCGCCCTGTGTTTCATTTACATGACATTTCAGGCTAGGTAAAGTGTTCTATTATCCTGGTTTCCCATACAGTTTTCCTGTCATGCTAAACAGCCTTTTTAGCTGCTGGAAGATGAAAATATAAGGTAAGTTATATATTTTGCAATTAATTGTCATTATTAGTTGTAGAAAATATTCTGAATATTCCATATTTAGTGTTTTTCAGTCATCAACACTATCAGAGTTACATATTTGTGTTTCTGCTTGTAAAATTGGTGACCTTTTCGAAAAAAAATAAAGCAGAGAGATTTATTGACCTTTATAGCAGCACTTCACTTGAATATGTTACTAGACATCATAAAAAAAGAAAAGAAAAAAGTTTTAACCCCTAATGCTTAAAACTGTGTCTTACAGCTTGTTGCTTGAATAGGGCATTCACCCTGGTAATGGTTTATAAGAAGATTGGTGAACACAGTGATCTGTAAGCTGTGCTTTTATTAATCGGCTACTTGTTAATTAAATGCCTGTGTTGAGAGTAGCAGTATTGCTTATGTGTAAAGCAAATAATTTCATTTTGCTTTATTTACTTCGGTAGTTTAATGGTGCATACGGTTTTTGTGATCCAACGTCTTGTGTAGCAAATGCGCTGAACTTGACGCACTTAAACCCTAAGCTCTATTAAATTTACTATTTTGTAGGTACCCTTCTATTGTGTGTGTTATTGTGCTCTCTACATTGGTAGTGATTTTTGTGGCTTACTTACAATACTTTGTGTTTGTGATTTTGTTTAAACATAATTACAAGGATACCACAGGGTGATTTCCTTTTCCCCCATCCATTACCTTTTATTT
The DNA here is from genome assembly GCA_963580285.1 of Lucinisca nassula. NCBI lineage: Eukaryota > Metazoa > Mollusca > Bivalvia > Lucinida > Lucinidae > Lucinisca > Lucinisca nassula. The sequence goes on from OY757010.1 coordinate 56,225,556, forward strand.
TCTGTAATAGCCATAGATTAATTTCAGTATTTAAATTTAATTATTTGATATATTAATTACTAGTCTTCAGATAACTGGTCTTACCAATTTTCATAATACCCAATTATCATGGCTAAAAATACTGAAAAGGGATTTAATTTGACAGAAATGGTAAAAACCATTAATGAAGATGCGGACTATAAAGTCTTGACAAGGGAAGAATATGAGTTGCTTTTGGCACGAGCTTCATCTTCTAATCGGGGTACACAAAATACCAGTACACCCATAAGTGGTGAACACAACACCTTTGTTAAATTTCCACCTCCAGCATCAGCTAGACCCAAAATTGTCAACCCTGGTGCAGGTGCTAGTCCAAGGTTAAATTTACTTCAAAATACCTTGTTGCAAAATACATGTACTGCTAATTTTCAGAACACATATGTTCCCAAACTGCCAATATTTAGTGGCTCAGAAGAACCACAAAAAGGGGAAGCATCGTATGAAGTGTGGAGTTTTGAGGTTAAATGTCTTAAAAATTCTGCAAACTTACCTGAAAATCTCCTTTTTCAGTCTATTCGCAATTCCCTAAGGGGCACATCAAGAGATATGTTGGTTCCCTTGGGTGAATATGCGACAGTGGATGAAATCCTAGAAAAATTAGATGGTTTCTTCGGAAATGTTTACACTAGTGAAACCTTGATGCAGTCTTTTTATAGCGACTGCCAAAAAGACAATGAGTCTATAGTTGTTTATGGTTCAAGGTTAGAGCAAACCCTGTCAAGGGCAGTATCTTTCGGCCATATTGATGCCTTAGCAAAGGATGCAATGCTCCGTAGTAAGTTTTGGACAGGTTTGAAAAGTCAAACCTTGAAGAACTCTACGCGGCATTTATATGATAGCGTCAGAGATTTTAAATCTTTGTTAAGGGAAATAAGGAAAGTTGACATTGAGGAGTCTAGTACGAAACCTCCTGCCAATCCTAAAAAGTCCGCCCATCAACTCAGTGGACAAGTGTCTACTGAGGATACCAACACTCTGCTTTTAAAGCAGATGACTGAGTTAATGGGCCGTATGAAGGCAATGGAAGATAGGTTAGACCAGCAGAGTAAGGCTCTTGCTGAATCGAAGAAAGATTCTTCGAGTCAGCAAAGCTTTTCTCCTGGTGGTTTTAGAGGTCGAGGCCGAGGTTATGGTAGAGGCTCGTATGGAGGAGGTTATGGCAGGGGTTATCAAAATGATAACTCTCAAAATAACAACTCCTATAGAGGCAACAGGGGCGGTCGTTCCGGAGGAGGTTATCGTGGTGGTTCCAACGGCCGTGGAGCATACCACGATGACAGCTCTGCCGGAAATACCGGTCATTTACACTAGCATCTTCCTCTGTTGCTGGGCAAACGGAGGAAGCCACAGTTAATTCTCAACATGGCCCAAGTGTATCAATTGATACAAAACCGAATTTATATAGTAGGTTAGTTGGGAGTGCCAACGAAGGAGAATTTGTTATATGTGGAGTTAAGACAGTTGCTCTAATTGACACTGGCTCCATGGTAACATCTATCTCTGAGACCTTTTACTCTTCAATGGACCCTAAACCAGATTTGCACGACATCAGTGAATTCGGTCTTTCATTGTCCGTTTCAAGTGCCACTGGTGATAAACTTCCATATAAGGGTTTTATTGAAGCAGATGTGTCTGTACCCTCCTTGGGAAATAATAGTTTTATTGTGCCAGTGCTTGTTGTAGCCGACACTGAGTATAATAGTGAGGTACCAGCCATTATTGGTACCAATGTTATTAGATTGTGCAAACAATCAGATCATGAAACTGATGTTCCCAATGAGTGGCAAACAGCATTTGATAGTTTGTGTGATGACACAGTACCTGTCAGAACTACCAATAATTATGGTATTCGTTTAGCTCCTGGTGAAGTTAAAACTATACATGGTATTGTTCGTGGCACAAAAGATATACAAAATGCTGTGACAGAACATATAGAAGGCACATTATCAGGAAATTTGACAATATGTCCAAGAGTTGTTTCATTAAAAGCACATGGTGCGACTGTTCGTGTTCCAGTCCGGGTCTGTAATTTATCTGCTAGAGCGGTAGAGATTCCTCCAAAATCTTTATTGTGCTCTCTTACGAGTATCAATGTAGTAGATTCATGGACACCTGATTCTACACAGAAACAGGAACATAAGTCTATGGCTACATCTTTAGATGATCTAGGCATCAAGATTGAAGGTGAAAATCTAAATGCTGACCAGTTATTGAGAGCAAAACAAGTTCTTGGTGATTGGTCACATATTTTTTCTACAGGTCCTACAGACTTGGGTAGAACAGATGCCGTTAAACATAAAATAAATTTAACGGATAATGTTCCTTTTAAAGACCCTTACAGGAGAATCCCTCCAGGATTATACGAAGAAGTGCGACAACATTTGAAGGAAATGCTTGAGGCAGATGCAATCCGTCCATCCAGTAGCCCATATTCTTCAAATGTTGTTCTTGTTCGTAAGAAGGATGGCAGTCTTCGTTTTTGTATAGACTTCAGGAAATTGAACAGTCGTACTATTAAAGATGCTTACACATTACCACGCATTGATGACACCATAGATACATTACTTGGTGCAAAATACTTTTCAAAACTGGATTTGCGGAGTGGCTATTGGCAAGTCGAAATTGACGAAGCCGATAAATACAAGACTGCATTCACCGTTGGAAATCTGGGCTTCTTTGAATGCAATCGCATGGCATTTGGACTAACTAATGCCCCAGCCACATTCCAACGGTTAATGGAGCGTTGTATGGGTGAAATGAATCTCAAGGAATGTCTTATATTCCTTGATGATATTTTAATTTTTTCGGAAACTTTCGAAGAACACATTTCTAGGCTTGAAGCTGTTTTTAGCCGTTTAAATCATCATGGTTTAAAACTAAAAGCATCTAAATGTGAGTTTTTTAAGAGTTCAGTTAGATACCTTGGCCATGTTGTCAGTGAAAAGGGAGTTGAAACCGATCCCGACAAGATAGAAGCTTTGATCTCTTGGCCTCAGCCGACTAATGTAAAAGAGCTTCGTTCATTCTTAGGTTTCACAGGTTATTACAGGCGTTTTATCAAAGACTATGCACGCATTGTGAAACCTTTGAATGACCTTCTTATAGGGCATCCTACTAATAAAATCTCTGACCAATCAAAGAAGAAGAAGAAGAAGAAGTCTATCGCACCTTGGCAGTGGGGTAATGCTCAACAGTTAGCTTTTAATACTTTAAAAGATAAGTTATCTTCACCTCCTGTCTTGGCTTATGCCGATTTTACCAAACCTTTTATTCTCCACACTGATGCTTCTTGTGAAGGTTTGGGAGCAGTGTTGTACCAAGAGCATGATGGTATTGAGAAAGTCATTGCCAATGCCAGTAGAGGTTTGAGAAACAGTGAAAAACTCTATCCAGCCCATAAGTTGGAATTTTTGTGTCTCAAATGGGCTGTGACAGATAAGTTTCATGATTATTTATATGGTAACACTTTTACAGTGTGTACCGATAATAATCCTTTAACTTATGTGTTAACTTCTGCAAAAACTTGATGCTACTGGCCATAGGTGGCTGGCTTCTCTTGGCTCTTATGACTTCCAGTTGAAATATAAGAGTGGTAAGTCCAACGGAGATGCTGACGGTTTGTCCAGAAGACCTCAGCAAACAGTACAATTATTTCCTGAGGCAGTGAATGCTATTTGTCAGTCTTACACTGTCCAAAGAAATACATGTCCATATGTTGAAACATTGCTTGTTTCACAAGATGATGATGTATTGGACACACTTTCAACCCAATCTTCGGGTTCTTCTCCAGCTTCTGAGTTTAAGGACATTAACTGGTCAAGGGAACAGCTTGCGGATCCAAGCATTGCCAGAATTATCAGTTTACTTAAAACTGGATTTAGTCCCAAGTACAGTGATCTCAAGACAGAAACACCTACTGTTTTGAAATATCTTCGTGAGTGGAAGAAATTTTCACTGGTTGATGGTATTCTGTACAGAAACACAGTGTTAGATGGACAGAATACTCGTCAACTGGTATTACCTGCTCATTTAAGGGATACTGTCTTGAGACATTTGCACGATGACTTCGGTCATCAAGGTCGTGATCGAACAATGTCTTTGGTTCGCCAGAGGTTCTATTGGCCAGGTCTAGAAAGTTGTGTCGAACAGAAGATCAAAAATTGTGTTCGTTGCATTCAACGAAAAACTGTTCCAAAACCAAGTGCTGAGCTAGTGAACATTGTCACTACTCAGCCAATGGAACTGGTTTGTATAGATTTTCTTTCGTTGGAGAGGTCGAAGGGTGGTCATGAAAACATTTTAGTGATCACCGATCATTTCACTAGATATGCCCAGGCCTTTCCAACGAGAAACCAGTTAGCCAAGACCGTTGCCAAAGTTCTTTTTGAACAGTTTATTGTTCATTATGGCTTCCCTGCTCGGCTACATAGTGACCAGGGAAGAAATTTTGAATCTTCTGTTATAAGTGAGTTGTGCAGTCTGGCGGGTGTTCAAAAGTCCAGAACCACACCATATCACCCTATGGGGAATGGTATGGTTGAAAGGTTCAATCAGACACTTTTGAACATGCTCGGCACACTGCAGGACAATCAGAAACAGGATTGGAAATCCTACGTGGCTCCGTTGGTCCATTCTTATAATGCTACCAAACATGATTCCACTGGATACTCCCCATTCTTTTTAATGTTTGGTAGACACCCCCGTCTTGCAGTGGATGCATATTTAGGCCTACAAAGCCCAGTTGAGCCAGATTCTTCAAGGGAGCACTATGTCTCCAAATTGAAGAAGCGGCTGAACTTTGCTTATAAGGTCGCTGCAAGGGAAGCTGAAAAGAGTGCCAATCGGAGTAAGTCCAATTATGATCTTAAAGTAAGAGAAGCAACTCTAGATGTAGGGGACCATGTTTTAATCAGAAATGTTGGTTTGCGGGGCAAGCACAAATTGGCAGACAAGTGGGATAAACACCCGTATGTTGTTACTGGTATACCCGATAGAAATGTGCCTGTGTATACTGTTCAGAGAGAATCAGGTGATTCAACAGTAAAAACTTTACACAGGAACATGCTGTTACCATTTTCAGTAATACCGGGTATATCAGAGACAAATATAGAGCCAGATCAAAATGTAAGTCCTAAAACTAAGAAAATTACCAGGAAACAAAAAGCTGTACCTATTTCTGACTCTGATCCTGATTCAGATTCAGATCAATCTGACTATGTCCTGAGATACATTCCTCCACATAGGAGGAAAGGAAAAACTTCTATACCTATTGGTGTTTCATCTCGTGAAAGTGCTGAAAGGTCTATCACAATCAATGATTCTTCTTTCCAAGATTCATTTGGTAGTTCAGTCGTTAGACCATCAGCAGCCATAGGTAGAAGTCAGTTAGACACAGCGATTAGTCAGGAGTCTGATCCATTAGTTAGTGGTGGCCATCATTCTTCTCTAGGTAGAACTTTGGATCAGACTGAACAGCAAGTTGTAGGTACAGAGCAGGTAGAGCAAAATGTAGGACCCCGTAGATCAGGTAGAACACGCCAGCCACCAAATAGATACGGCGACTGGCTAATGAACCAGCAATCGGTCCAGGAATGGTTTGTTTAATTTTCTTATACTGACACTGTGTTTTTATCAAGTCATATGTCTTTTAATTTTCAGTACAGGGGAGAATGTCATATAGTAAGTTTCCTCTGTTTTTGTCTCCTTGCTTTGATTATTTAAATCCTGACCAAATTTTAAATGCTGAGTTTCAAATATATGTACATTTTGTTTTGCTGAGTTTCATATAATGTTGTGATACAAGTTAATTGTCTCACTTGCATATGTTTATCTATATAGATATAATTGTCAGTACTAATTTACTGTCAGTAATGAAATTAGTTTCAGTGTTTGCATATAATGCTGTATCTGATTTGGATAGATTTCCAATATCAGCAATCCAGTATTCCGGATGCCATTGATGCATAAGCATGTCTGTGATAGAATATAATTCTGACTTTGTTTGTTGGAGACTCAGCTATAACTCAGCTATCATTATTCTATGTTATACTTTAATGTTTCAAAATGTCAGGAGCCATTTTTTTCAAAGCAGGGGAGAATGTCACAGAGGTTGGTTTTCCGGTGCTTGTTTGTAGTTACGGTATTTCGTACTGGCATTGGAAAATACCCATAATTACCCTTCAACCAATCGGTACGGTTGTTTTAAAATTCTGTATGTAAGAGGACGAATGATTGGTTTTCCAATAGCTTAACCTTTCACCTGTTTTGCACTTTTCCGCGGTTCGACACGAGAAAGAACAAGAAAGACACCATCAGCTTCACACTGAAAATGTCGTCTTTTCATCTTTACCAGTGGTTTTTATAATCACTGCTTATTTTTATATATAGCCAGGTATGTCCTTGTTATTTGTGTCACCTTGATTACGTCGGTTTTATTGGAAACTGGCGATGCCAGTTCTCAACAAAACCGATGTCAAACAACAAGAAGTGTCGCCAGTATGATCGTCTTCTGTGCCCTTTGTCTACAGCCCAGTAACATATGTATGTTGGTATCTACCAAAATAGAACAGCGAAGGCTTGATCATTATAGCAGCTGCTTCGATACTGTCCCTCCTATAATATGTATTTCTATATTTGAAAGGTTATTGCTATTGTCATATAATTTCGTGGTTTTACCATAGTTGATAGTTATCACCTATGCATCCCGGTGTAACATAAGATAATAATATCTTCTACACTCCTTTGTAGAATGATCTGTCTGTATTGTTCGTCCGTCCGTCTGCAACTGTGTCTGTTTTCTGTATTGTATGTTATGTGTATTGTTCTGTGATCGGTGTCACATTGTTGTCTTTTGTATGTTGCAGGCACCCTCTATTTTCATCATATATATATATATCATCGAACGAACCATCAACATAAACCCATAAACCATATACGGAGTTTATTGTATTTATGACCCCTGTGTCAATATGTTGGGCTAAATTTTCTGAATATATGTCTATGTCATCATTTACAAGAGAGTCCCAGTCAGAATCGCGAAATTTTTGTTTTAGAGTCTCGTAGTCACCGTTTTTATATTTCCAAATATGTCTTTTTAGAACTTTCGAGTGAGGTTTTATAAATTTGAAAACGCCAAATACGGGACAGTGGTATCGAATTTCCTGATTTAAAAAAGGATCGCCTACGCCACTTAAAATAACATTTTGTGGATTAGAGACCAGACACAAGTCAATCAGAGAAGATGATCGTTCGGTAAAGTGCGTAGGTTCACTAATCATTTGATGTAGGTTAAACTGGCGACAAAGATTAGATATTTTTATATTAGAATTAGGTTTGTTTACATCTAAATTAAAATCTCCCAGAATAATTAGATCTGGAATTCCAGTATCTATGGCCATGTCAATTGAGTTTTCTATATTTGATAAGACAGTTTGATCAGAATTAGGGGGTCGGTAAAATGTTCCTACAAGTAATCGTTTATTATGGAGTCGAACTTCTACCCTGACACATTCTATATTTAAAATTTCAAGGTCATTCCTACGTATGCATGGTATATCATTTTTGACGTATACTGCCACACCACCGTGTCCGTCACCAGTACGATCCTTCCGGAAAGGTGGACGGAAACCCGCTATACTTACATCAGAATTATTCATATTAGGGGTGTACCAGCTTTCAGTTATAGAGATTAGGTCAAAATTTGGCAATTCACATTCTATGAGGTCGAGTTTATGTAGTGCACTTTGAACGTTATAATGAACGACTGAGAAATTGTTTCTAATTAGGTCAGAGGTCTCGTCTGTTAAGCTAGAACATTCAGTATCAGAGTCAGAATCTGGCCCAGGGTTTAATTCAATGTCACCGGCACGGAAAAGCAGCATTCTTAGGAATGTGTAATATTCGAAAGTGTTCAGACAGCTTAAACCTTTTAGCTTTTGATGCCTACTGTAGTGCAAGCCAATCCAAGCTTTATTATATGAAAGTTGGGTTCAAGGGGGTCAGAATTATATAGGCGTGTTTTCGTGATGTAAATTAGTGTAAACTAAACTAGTAAATACTGTTTTCCTTTAGATGAGATGTTAACCTTCTCATTCCATTCTTGAAAATACAAATCAGACAATGCTTTGGAAATACTTGTTTTAACAGCTTTTGTTTGGATTGCTGATGAACTTTTCCTAAAAACAAAGCACAGGGCGGCCTACAGAAATAAGAATGTCTTTAATGCACCGATCCATTTATATTCATATAAGTCATTTCCGTGTTCATTAAACATAATTTTGTACATCAGTTTGGATAATTTTTACACCCCAGTTACACAGACGGTCGGTCCCCAGTCGGTCATTTTATATTTAATTTCTCGCTGTTTTGATCGGTTGTCATGCGTGATTTTATTTCTGGCTTTCTGTGTAAACGGCCATCGGTGATGGAAAAGTGTACAATCGGTTAACCAAACATTTCATGGGTTGCTGGTAGGTGACCGAAAGCAACTCAAACGGGGTTGGATCGGTGATAAGGATGTTTTCATCGATAAAATACTGAAATTCTAACCATTTTTATCGTTTGTAAATCGGAGCTAAATCGGGCGTATCGCTGATTAATCGGTATTTGATAGCTAGTCATCGGTGGTTAAACACTTTCCGTCAATATGGTCGGTGGTTCATATTTGGTTATCTTTGTCCGATCGGCGATATCGGTGATTAAGAGCTTGCATATCTCGTGCTATAGGTTGTTGTCGGTTCTTTTATTAAAACCCACCGATGACACGATGGCGGCAACCGATTGATCACAGATTGGGTCCCTATTAACCACCGATCAAAACTGACGAAATCCGACATTTTAATTCTTATCTTTTTTCTGTCGGTGGTAAGTATTAGTTGATCGGTTGCTTATCGGTGGCCCATAGGTGATATCGGTTGTAGACAGCTTGTCTATCGGTATTTGTAAAATATTTTCACCGATCGAGAATTTTAAACATCTTTAAAAATCCCAATCGGTAATTTTTCACCGATAAAACTTATCTTTCCCCAATTGCAGTTGATAGGTGGAAAACAAGTGACCCAAAGGTGATATCGGTGTTAAATACGTTGTCATCGGTTCAAGCTAAAAATACTACCGATCAATCACCGATGGCTCTATGTAACTGCTCATGCTGCAACATATATACTGGAATTGACTTTCGAAGACTGACAATAAGCCTCGGGAACTCATTTAATATGGAAATTTTCGATAATTTGGATATTTTCGAAGGCCCAAACTCACATCCTTATAGGGCTATCGGTAAAATGTTATGGTCAAATAGATGTAACTGCGGATCAACTCGAATACTTAAATAGCGTATTCGCTTATATAATACACACCTCGCTTTTTGGCCTGTTTCATGCTTTGAAAAGTGCCTGGATTTGCTAAAGAAAACACCAAGATACTTAAAATCACTACATATATCAATGTCATGGCCACCAAGATGGAAACTGAAGCGCCGGTCACATCGCGACCCAAAGATAATTATTTTAGTTTTGCTGTAATTTATATCCAACTCCCATTGATTTGTGTACTCGAAGAACATATCTAAATTCGTTTGGAATTCTGTTTTATCTGTCCCGAAAACAACTGTATCGTCGCCGTAAAGCAAAGCAAATAATTTAAGATATAATATCATTCCATGATAATGATATTCAAGATTAACAGCACTGCAATGTTTATCAGTCAAATATCTTTCGAGATCGTTCAAACATATTGCAAATAATACAATCGACATAGTCTCACCTTGTCCTACGCCCCGAAAACTTGAGAAAAAGGTGGAATGATCTCCATTATATGAAACGCTTGACTTAATTCCTTTGTACATGTGGAAAATGATTCTAAAAGGGTTTTCATTAATAATATTTGCTAATATCTTCATCCATAAATCTACCCTACAGAGTCGAAGGCTTTACTGACAGAACAGCTTCTTTTTCTTTGTTTTTAAAATTTCTGTTAGTGCATATAATACAAATATTTGGTCTGTCGTTGAGTCCAGACTGGTTTTCCTCCATTATGTTGTGAACATTAAGGAAGTCATTTAGATGGGAGTTAAGAATGGAGGTGCGCAATTTTCCAAAGCAACTTTACTATACTACATCACTGTACTGGATATTACCCGGTTAAGTCCATTATTGAGAAAAATGCTCGTTTCAGTCAGACAGTTGGAACAAATGACAAACTTGGATTTAGTATCTGTCCACTTCAAATGCTGACGGTTACAAAGAAAGCGCTCGCTGAATCCTGAATTTGCTAACCGATAAGCGAATTCCCACTCACAAGTCTATGTTTGGGTCAGAAATAAGGTTGGTAGCAAAACTTGCCGTCAGTTCTGCGGATAAGAAATACACTATTGTAGCACACGAGAGTGTCCGTTTGTTTGACTGATTTGGGGTTTAACGTCCCCGTGAACACTGCATAGGTCATTTTGGAAACGTTGCTTCCAATGTTGTGGGACTTTTACCCCACATTAAAGTGACATCTCAAGCCCTGTCGCCCAATGACACCAATAGCGTTTATAATCATGGACAGCCCAACTCGCACTGCTTTGTCTGGGCAGGTTTAGTTTATAGTGTAGTTTATATTTTCTTGTCCTTTGGAATCATTGATTCCATTGTGGAATTTACAAAATATTTGAGGGTCACTGATGAGGCCTAATTGGCCGAAACTAGCTAGTCTGGCTCAGAAAACATGCACGCTCCATATTCTTTGTTCTGTGATGTATTTCTTGCTTCCAAAAGTACAACCCTTTTATAGAACATATTAGATCCCCTAAGCGGTTGACCAGTACTCGTGTGCGGTCTGTTTCGGCTCTGCGTGGAACCAATGGGCGGTGACCACACGAGTGTGTTTTCCTATTGATAGGATACTACTTTATGACAACAGAGGATGGGGTCGAGGCTGGGGGGGGGGGGGGGGCGTCGAGTTAGTCTGGCCCAGAAAAACGTGTACACTCCATACTTTTCAGTTGTTTGGTTTATTCCTTGCTTCAGAATAACCTTTCAATAGAACATATTGAAACATGACCTCATTTAGTACAGCCAAGAATTATCTTAACTTTTTTTTTCCGATGGCGCCCAAGTAAAACATTTTTTACGAAATTTTAAATTCCATCCCCGAGGAAACATTTTGTGGAAATTTGAAGGAATCGCCTCGACGAGGTAATTCTAACAAATAGCCACTTTCTTTGTTTCTTTGAGTATTAGATATAGTTGTCTTTTGATATCTTCATAAATCCGTCACATTTTGTGCTAAACATCACGTGAACAAGTCCGTAAAATGAACATCCCCAAAACCCTACATGATATAGAGAAAACTGGGTTTACAGGGTTATACATTATTTTACCTATTTATGCTCCAACCAAGACATGGGTTGTGGGTACTCGTTAGAACCGCCTCAAGGAGGTGGTTCTAACGAGCACCCACAACCTTTGTTTGAAGTAAAATTAACAAAAATATCACAGATTTTCATCTTAAATGTAGCCATTTTGGAGATGTGAAAAATGCACTATGTCACATGGATGTGTTATCGTAATGAATTGGTTCCATTGATTGTTGTTATAATGGGTTTTCTGTTATGCTGAATGTATATATAAAGAAGGTTGACTGTACTTTTGGAAACGACAAAGATACAGTTTGATACGAGTGAGCATCTGTGTTGAATTCGACAGCGCTGAATTAATAAACGATGATCACTTCAGAATAACACATCCGTGTGACATAGTGCTTTTGTTCAGATCTTCAACACTGGTTTATTTATGATGAAAAACGTTTCTCGTATTTCTGTATTTTAAAAAGAATAATATTTTATACCCCTGTAAACCCCAGATTTCTCCATATAAAGATGTGTTTACATGGGTTTTCATTATACGCACTTGTTAATGTTTTGGTGTAAATCAAGAAAAAAAACAACAACACTTTTTTATAAGTACTTTATTGAGAAAATAAACTGAAAACACATCTTCATTCCGCGAAGGTAACAATACTAAAAATAACAGTATAAAGACTACTAATTAAAGGACTACTAAAGCGCTTTATACTTGTACTATGAATGGTAGGTTTAAACAAAGACAATCATCGGTTGATGCAGTTGTTTTATTTGCTTTTTATGCCCCCGCATCGTATGATGCCGGGGGCATACAGTTTTTCGGTTTTCCGTACGTGCGTCCGTGGGTACGTGCGTCCGAATGTACGAAAGTGTGTACGTACGTAATCCTGTTAAGGCTCAGGTTAAGGTTTTTGGTCCAGGTAGAACTTGAGCTCATATTTTTAAACCATGCAATGGATGTGGTTTATATTTAGTATGATGATAGATATGGGTCCAAAGTTTTATCCAGCAATACCCCACACCTACCGATGGTCTCAAGGTCACGGACTTAGAAATTTTTAATGTTTAAGAACCAGGTTAAGGTTTTTGGTCCAGGTAGAACTTCAGCTCATATTTTCAAAACAATGTAATGAATTTGGTTCATATTTGGTATGATGATAGATATAGGTTCAAAGTTTTATTCAGCAATACCCACACCCATACCCATGGCCTCAAGGTCAAGGTCACATACTTAGAAATTTTTAGTGTTTAAGAACCAGGTTAAGTTATTTGTACCAGGTAGAATTCTAGCTCATATTTTCTAAACCATGTAATGAATTTGGTTCATGTTTGGTATGATGATAGATATAAGTTCAGTTTTATTCAGCAATGCCCCCACCCATACCCATGACCTCAAGGCCAAGGTCACATACATAGAAAGTTTTAATGTTTAAGACTCAGGTTAAGGTATTTGTACCAGGTACAACCTGAACTTTTATGATTCATTTGGTTCATATTTGGTTTGATGATAGATACAGGTTCAAAGTTTCATTTAGTTATACGCCTACCTATGCCTATGACTTCAAGGTCAAGGTCACAGACTTAGAAATTTATAACGTTTAAGAGCCAAGTTAAGGTATTTGTACCCGGTAGAGCTTGACCTCATATTCTCCAAACAATACGATGGATTTGGTTCATATTTAGTATGATGATAGATATAGTTCTAATGTTTTATTCAGCAGTCCCCCATCCATACACATGACCTCAAGGTCAAAGTCATGGACTTAGAAATTTTTAATGTTTAAGACCCAGGATAAGGTATTTGTACCAGGTAGAACTTGAGCTCATATTTTCCAAACTGTGTAATGAATTTGCTCTATATTCGGTATGATGATACATATAGGTCCAAAGGTTTATTCAGCAATACCCCCACCCATACCTATGACTCAGGTTAAGGTACTTGTACCACGTTGAACTTGAACTTTTATGATTCATCGCTTCATATTTGGTTTAATTATAGATACATGTCCAAAGTTTTATTCAGTAATACCCCCACCCATGCCTATGACTTCAAAGTCAAGGCCACATAGAAATTTTCAAATTTAAGTATGTTAATAGCTTATATTTTCCAAAATTTATAATGGATTTGCTTCATATTTGGTATGACAATAGTTGCAGGTCCAAAGTTTCATTGAGCCATACCCCCCACCCCTGACCTCAAGGTCAAGGTCACAAACATAAATTTTTTTTATATTATGTATTTTGAGAGTTCATATTTCCTGAACCATTTGATGGATTTGCTTCATATTTGGAATGATGATAGATGCAGGTCAAAAGTTTCATTCAGCCATAACCCTGCCCCTGCCCCATGACCTTAAGGTCAAGGTGGCAGACTTAAAAATGTTTAATGTTAACGTTTGTAAGAGCTCATATTTTCCAAACCATTTGATGTATTGAGTTCGTATTTGGTAAAAGTTATTTTTCAAAGGTTTAATCAGCAATACACAAATCCAATGACCTAAAGACTTTTTTTTCCAAGCCAGTTGTGCTGTCCAATGACAGGTGTTATTGTGATATGATTTTAGCTCACCAGAGCCGAAGGCTCCGGGGGAGCTTATAGTATAGGCATTGGTCCGTCGTCCGTCGTCGTCGTCTGCGTCTGCGACGTCAACATTTTCAAACAACATCTCCTCTGAAACTACTTGGCCAATTGAAACCAAATTACACATGGAGCCACTATCGGAAGGGGGGAACGAAAGTTTGTTCGGGAGGACTGGGTCACATGACCAATATGGCCGCCATGCCCATATATGGTAAAAACCTTTAAAAATCTTCTTCTCAAGAACCGAACAGCCGATGATCTTGAAACTTGGTATGCAGCATCGGGGACTCGGTCCCTACCAAGTTTGTTCAAATGATGACCTTTGGTTGACCGTGACCTATTTCACGTCAAGGTCAAATTTGGTCACTTAGACATTTGTATGGAAAAATGGCAAAACGGTGGATTTTTCTGATTGTATGTTAGCGAATGACATCAGAAATGGTATTTGCAATCAGCTGAATGAAAGATTATCAGTTTAAGCGGTCAAGGTCATTTACCGTCCTTTGTCAAGGAAAGCTCAGATTCAGTATTTTTATCTTCTTCTTCACTTAAACTACTCGGCCAATTGAAACCAAATTACATGTGGAGCCTCTATGGAATGGGGGAATGAAAGTTTGTTCGGGAGGACTGGGTCACATGACCAGTATGGCCGCCATGCCCATATATGGTAAAAACCTTTAAAAATCTTCTTCTCATAAACCGAATAGCCGATGATCTTGAAACTTGGTATGCAGCATCAGGGACTCTGGTCCTACCAAGTTTGTTCAAATGATGACCTTTGGTTAACCTTGACCTGTTTTACGTCAAGGTCAAATTTGGTCACTTAGACATTTGTATGGAAAAATGGCAAAACAGTGGATTTTTCTGATTGCATATTAGCTAGTGGCATCAGAAATGGTACTTTACAATCAGCTGAATGGAAGTTTATCAGTTCCAAAGGTCAAGGTCATATACCGACCTTTGTCCAGGACGGCTCAGATTTAGTATTTTTATTTTCTTCTTCACTTAAACTACTTGGCCAGTTGAAACCAAATTACATTTGGAGCCTCTATGGAATGAGGGAACGAAAGTTTGTTCGTGAGGACTGGGTCACATGGCCAATATGGGCCGCCATGCTCATATATGGTAAAAACCTTTAAACATCATCTTCTCAAGAACCGAATGGCCGATGATCTGGAAACTTGGTATGCAACATCAGGGACTCTGGCCCTACCAAGTTTGTTCAAATGCTGACCTTAGGTTGACCTTGGCCTGTTTTATGTCAAGGTCAAATTTGGTCACTTAGACATTTGTATGGAAAAATGGCAAAGTAGTGGATATTTCTGATTGCCTGGTAGGCTGTGACATCAAAAATGATATTGCTGTTAGCTGAATGGAAGTTTATTAATTCCAAAGGTGACCTTTGTCTTGGATGGCTCAGATTCAGTATTTTTATCTTCTTCTCTAGTAAAAGAGCTGTGCTGATTGAAACCAAATTACATGAAAAGCCTCTATGGGGGTGAGGCAATTAAACATTATTCGTGGTATTGTTGTCAAATGGTATAAACCACATGACTTCTGGTGAGCGTAGTGGCCCATGGGCCTCTTGTTTTTGGAGGGGGTGGGGATGAGGCATGCCCCTGGGCGGGGGTATTTGTGCTATATTGACACATTTCTAGTTTAAATATAACTTAAGGGAAATACATTCGAATATTTTGGCTGCTGTGTTGCTTTCCTGCAAACAACATACCAATCCGAAAGCATCATCACGAAAACACGCCCATATTATTTTGAGGCCTTTAAATATAGTAAACTGGGTGTCAGGGGTATACATTATTTTTCCTTATTTCTAGTCAACAACGTAGATTGTGGGTTCTTGTTAGAACCGCCTCGACGAGTTCGCACAATTTATGTTTTGAGCTATCAAAAAAAAAAAATCATTTTTTGTTGGCGAAAATATTCAATATATTTAAATAGGCGTGTTTTTGAAATGTTGCTCTACTCTTGCAGAGAAAATAAGTCGAACTTCAATAATTCGAACATTATAGTGACCATGAAAATTGTTCCAAATTAGGTTTGTTCGAATTATTGAAGCTAAATTATAGTGCCAGGGAATGATGCATAACGGTGATCACTAAAGGATATCTTTACCATCTTCTATAAAATAATGGTTTGTTGTGCGCACTCATTAGAATCGCCTCACAGAGGCGATTCTATTGTGTGCGTGCAACATACCTTTCAAGACAAAAACAGAACAAAATCCATATATTATTCTAAATATATGTATATCTGAAGCTTTGAAAAAAATTCTCAAGGGACTCGAGAACTAGTTCGAATGGTAACGAACTATCCGTGTCCGAGTTATCGCAATTTCACTATACATTCCTTTGAGAGTAGATTGGCAAGGGAATCCTTTCTATGTCCCCGCATCGGATGATACCGGGGGAATATAGTTTTTCGGTTTTCCGTCCGTGGGTACGTACGTACGAATCCTGTTAGACTCACGGTAAGGCATTTGTACATGGTAGAACCTGAACTCATATTTTCCAAACCATGCGTTGGATTTGATTCATATTTGGTATGATGATCATATAGGTCCAATGTTTTATGAAGCTGTACCCCCACCCATGCCCACGACCTCAAGGTCAAGGTCAGGGACTTAGAATTTTTTAATGTTAAAAACTCAGGTTAAGAGGTATTTGTACCAGTAAGAACCTTATTATTTAAGAGCGCATATCTTTCAAACCTTTTGATGGCATTGGTTCATATTTGGTATAATGATAGATATAGGTCCAAAATTTTATTCACCAATACCCCCACCCATAACCATGCACGGACTCTGAAATTTTTAATGTTAAAGGCTCAGGTTAAGGTATTTGAACCAGGTAGAACCTGACCTTTTCAATAGGTTTGGTTCACGTTTTGCATGATGATAGATATAGGTCCAAAGTTTTATTCAGCTATACCCCCATGCTCGTGACCTCAAGGTCAAGGTCCAAGACTTAGAAATTTTTAATTTCAAAACTTTCAAAGATCTCATATTTTCCAAATCATATGGTGAATTAAGTTTATATTTGCTAGGTGATAGATACAGGTCCAAATGTTTATTGGGTAATACCGCACCCATGCCTAAGACTTGAAGGTCAAGGTCACAGACTTAGATATTTTAATGTTAATTTAGAGTTCATATTTGCCAAACCATAAGATGGATCATACTGAGTGGATATGCAGGCTGCTGTGAGTCTTCCCTTGGTGCACCAAGAACTCTTTTCCCTTACGCATATGACATTAAGGCACAGATTGTGGTTTTCGGTATAAATAACTGCCTCATCGATGTGGTTTCAGTTAAACGGTTCACGTAAAAAACAGAATGGTTTCAAAAATCAGCCAAGGGGAATGGGAACACCTTCAGGCGACGCAACTTCTGCAAAAGTATTTTTGTCTCCCATGTCAATGTCAATAGGGGTCAAGTGTTAAAGAAAAGAATATTTCCTTTAAGAGTAGACCACTTTTTCACTGGGTCAGGTTTATAGAAAAGCGAACAGTAAGTACTGAAAGTTGTCTCCCTTGGAGAAATGGTGGAAGAATCTGCCAGGTGCTCCTATTCCCCTTAAAACAGCGAGTAGAGACGAAATTACTCATCATATACGTGCACATAATCATGCATTTGTCAAGTTCGTAAATTAAATAACAACAAAATGACGCAAAATAGTTCATGAGAAGTTTTCAGACAGTTCATGAATGAATGATCCAAGATTCTTCCCAGCGTGTCTCAGCATGCATCATCCTGTTTCTCCCATGACCCTTTTCAACACTGCGCTTCTTTCGTTCATGTGAAATAATTTCAACGGCGTGGGGTGTTACGACTGCCCTACTCCATTGAGGACATACAGTAAGAGACCATTCTTCCAAATGCTGCTGAAGTGATTTGGTGATCGCAAGCCGATTGATATCCGGGTCAATGTGGAATAAGACAAATGTGACATTCTTGTTATACATCATGATTATCTGAAATGAAACAAAACGCTATCATTTCTTTGGTCAATGGATTATCCACCATGTTGTCTGTGAAATGAACACCCTCTAAACCCCACTTTGTATAGAGAAAACTGGGGTTACGGGGATATACATTATTTTCTTATTTCTGACCCAATACATAGGTTGTGGGTACTCGTTAGAACCGCCTCAATGAGGTGGTTCTAACGAGCACACACAACCTATGTTTGCAGTATAAATAAAAAAAAATATGACGGAATTTCATCAGAAAACTAGCCATTTCGAAAAGTTAACCCATTTCATAACGAAAACCCTAAATTGGTCACTAGGAAACAGTGTATGTGTTACGAGATGGAATAGGAAACCTCTCTGGTGCTTATGCACATCTAAATTATTTTAGTAGATATATGGTAGGGCGGTGCGAGTGAAATATTTTAGGTGAAATATGGTAGCCAAAATGTGCTGCTCCATGCACAAGTCATGCACATATCATACGATGTATGCATGAGTGGTTTATGGAGATCTGTTTTTACAATACAGGGGGCCGCTATAAGGCTGAGTTCTATAAAATTTGCCTAAAAATCGCCAACCGCCAAATTGTGCCATATATGATTTTCATTCCCGTCATGTGTTGTGTGGGTGTTCGTTTTGACAGGAGTCATGGCATTGATTTATAGGGTCGTTTCATCAATTTTTCCTATGGGAAATATACTATTTGAACGCAAATCCATTATCTACTCAATTTTTGCTATCTAGCTTCATTTGTGGACGGTATCTCCACCTCGCCACGATTTTAGCAAGCTAATATGAGTATGCATGATTTTCTGGTAGTATTCATAGATATAAAAACCCTGAGAAAAACGAACACTTTAGCAGCAGGTCAAGTTGTAACGAGTATACACAACATTGTGTCGGGAAATTGAAAGTATATTGAAAGGTATGTTAAATCTATGTTTAGTATTATTTTTGTATGAACATGCTTGTAGGTTTTGGAGGGGTCTACTTCTAGTATACCCCAACTTTCTGAAGCCTATTCTGAATTCACTATTGAAGCCTGTAGTGATTAGGCTTCTAGCTTTGCCAGCTAGAGGTCGCAGGATTGATCCCAGGCTTCTCCAGTAGTAGAATGAGTCTTTCTAAGTGAGGTCCTGTCTCATTCTGAACCTAGATGTTGGTGAGACGTAAAGTTTGGACACCCGCTCATTCTAGATTCATTTAGGCTTTTAGACCCCTTTTGTAGAATGTAATTAATAAACGCCGGGTCACTTGTTTGACCCATGACTTTTGACTAGCTGTGGTTAGAAAACCGTGGTTCCGTCCCAATTTGATATTAGGTGTAGAGGGGACGTAAACTTAAGACGGGTTTAACCATATCTTCATCATCAGGGCAAACTCTTACAAGAGCCTGTCGGGTTATCCGTGATGATGAACCGTAATGAATTTTATCTTACAAGCGTGTTCACGTTGATTAGAAATAATTTTGTTCAAGAAGAATTACGAGTTCATTTTGTAATGATGCCGTTTTTGTCAGATAACTCAGTTTGTGCATGTATGTACATATAAAGAACGTGATGATGATAAGTGGGAGTATTTGGTCGCCACACGTCATAGCGGCCTGAGCGGCGGGGATGACGTCAGCTGCGTCATCGGCGTCGCGAGGACGGTTGTGACGGGGTGCCTACCAAATACAGAGAGAATTTACGGCAAACAGTGTTGGCCCTTATGAGACACTAACAAATGTTGTGGATTATAGATGAAAATCTTCTGTTTGTAGTTTCTATCTGTTATTAATGTAATGAATTTGTGAATAGCTATATTTGTGAGCCGTGTCGCGGAGAAGGATATGAAATAGAGATTGTTATGTTTCCGGTAATTGGCGGCTGACCAGGTAGCGCAAAGGCGTGGTCTGTTCAATTGCCTCTTACTTGTGATAATGTAGTGAGCACAAATTTGATGAGTATTATGCTCAGTAGTAGTGAGCATTAATTGATTTCTGTAGTGCTCAGTAAGGAAACATGAACTTTGAGTATTATTGTGTCAAGCGCTGGGTGCTGATAATTTGATGCACAGTCAAGTTGAGTTCTGCTGTACGGTTATTTATCGCATGCACTAATCAGCCTGTGTGTCTGGTCGGCGCATGCGCAATAACGGTATATGCATGAATATATTCTTACTTCTCCGGGAGGGGGATCATGATATAGCATGTATGTTTTGTGAACTGTGTCTTAGTCCAGTTATCGTAATTTGCAGGCACAACAATGTGTGGTGACCTGCTGCTCCCTGCCTTATAGCAGCAGGTACTGGTACGACGCTGGGGGTTAGGGTCCAGCAAGGGCGGACAGACCACCGTAAGCAGCGCATACCATTGTCCATTCGGAACAAATGTGAGACCATTCAAATGGAAGAGGTCAATTAAATAACCTGCAGGTGATTCAGACGAATCAGATTAGTGCGATCGCTAAATAATACATATCAGCCGGCCTCGGTGGCTCAGTCGGATGCGCGTCTGACTGGTGATCAGGAGGTCGCGGGTTCGACTCCCGCCGGGGTCGGCAACATTCTTTCGTGGAGATTGATCATGAAATCTTTTCTACGGTCATTCTCTCCCTTCCGCTGATTCAAGAAGGGCAGTTGTCAGTTTCTGGCGAAAGAATGTGCACTGTACTGGTTAACCGCTTACGTATAAGCCTGCCTAGGAAAGTGTTGATAGGTAAACTGACCGGCTCAAAAATGACCTAAATAGTGTTGACTGGGCCGTTAAACTCCAATACAAACAAACAAACAAATAATACATATCAACCTGTGATCGGCAACAATGTCGATAGACTAGTTTACACTAGTTCGCGAGAGGAAGATTCACACGAGAGGGGGATTCACCCTAAGTTATAAACTGGCCAGTCGCGTCTTGAGTTTTTTCTTTTTTTGTTTTTGTTGTTGTTTTTGTTGTTTGCTTCTGTAGGTATTCACGTCACCCGTTCCGAGCAGAGAACATTGTTTTGCCTTCGGAGCGGACGTCGTGAGTTGGCTACAGAAGCAACAAATTGTGATGTTTTGTGTTAGTAAGTGTTGTATATAGATACTGTAAATAATTCATGTAATTCATCTAATATCTTTCTTGTGCCTTACCCCACAGCTGCCCGTACACCTGTCAGAGATCACGCTCGGTTGTCTTGTCAGCATGGGGGTTTGCGGGACGCCGTAAACCCACATGTAACAGTATGTCCAGATCAAATGCCACAGAAGGCGGTGCTTACATGTAAATACTGATAGGTCTTTGTGTGACAGAAGAGGGCTAGGTAGCGCAGAGGTTTGTAACTCCCGGCCCCCAATCATGGTGGCGACAGGTGTCAGGTAACCCATCTAAGGTCAAAACATGTAGTATTTCTCCCGTTACTTCGGTCTTCCACTACGTATGAACAAAAAACCCGAGCCTTCATGTCTTTGCTTTTTGTGTTATAAAAACAAAAATTAATATGTCGATATTTTAGATGTGCTGGAACTTGGGATACTGTCATGTAAGGAAATTTATTATATAGACCAGAATTTCGAGATAAACGTAATGAATACTTTATTTTACTTGAAGCCTAAACATCACGAAACATGCCCATATAATTCTGACCGCATGAACCCCATTTTATACGGGAAAACTTTGGTTTACTCTGGGTAAACCTTGTGTTTCTTATTTCTGCTCTAGCCTATAGATTGTGGGTACTCGTTAGAATCGCTTCAATGATGCTGATGTGTACCTAGAATCTATATATTTGTACAGAAATTAGAAAAATATCACATTAAAAATTTTTATCTGAAAATTGTCATTATTTTCGGCGGTAAAATTTACAATGTATTTGAACAGGCGTGTTTTCATAATGAGATTTTTTTTTCCGTTAGGTTATATTTTGCGGTAAATGTGTCAAGCGAATTGCTTTGCAGATAACATGTATGTTTTTAAGCTAAACCGGAGAAAATTAAACTAAGCTATATAAATGTGGTAGTTAATACTATGCCTCGTTTGTTTGTTTGTATTTGGGTTTAACGGCCCATTCAACACTATTTAGGTCATTTTTGAGAGCCGGTCAGTTTACTTATCAATACTTTTCCTGGGCAGGCTTATATATGATAGGCGGTTAATACGTACAGTGCACTTTCTTTCGCCAGAAACTGACAACTGCCCTTCTTGAATCAGCGGAAGGGAGAGAATGACAGTAGAAAAGATTTCATGATCAATCTCCAGTAAATAATGTTGCCGACCCCGGCAGGTATCGAACCCGCGTCCTCCTGATCAACAGTCAGACGCTCATCAGACTGAGTTACCGACGCCGGCCTGTGCCTCGTAAGGATACCATCACATCACAATTATCAGCGCAATAACCATTTATTTCTGTATCACGTTCGGAAAACTAATGTTTGATATTTAAGAGATAGATCAATCCTTACTGTGATTTGTTGAGTAATAAATCATAGTTTGGAGGTAAAGTAGATCAAATCACAAGCGCTTAGCATGCGTGATTTTTCTGCTCACAACTGACCGACAAACTGTGATTTATTATTAATTCTAACACAGCGCGCCTATATAGGCAATGGAAAATAACTGTGTTTTATTCTTCAACAAATCACAGCTCGGAAGAGCGTGACGAGTGACGTCATTAAAATTCCCAATTTATGACGTCACTAGTCGATTTCCTTGACGTTAGACGGTGTAACGTCATTTTCTCGCATCGAAAACGTAAGAAAAGAATATAAATGCATGTGTTTCAGTCGATAATTTTAGCGGGATTTCTTCTAACAATGGCGAAAAGTTGTGAGATTTTGAAGGAAACAACAACATTATTGCCGATTTTCAGCGAGTTAGAATCGAAATAGATCAGCTCTAGCCAGTGATTTGTTGGGTAATAAATCACAGTTTGTCGGTCAGTTGTAAGTAGACAAATCACGCGCGCTACGCGCTCGTGATTTGTCTACTTTACAACTGACCTCCAAACTGTGATTTATTACACAACAAATCACAGTTAGAGCTGATCTATTTCTTAATTCAAACACAGCGCGCCTATATAGGCAATGGAAAATTACTGTGTTTTATTCTGCAACAAATCACGACAAGGAAGAGCGTGACGAGTGACGTCATTAAAAATGCAATTTTATGACGTCACTAGTCGATTTCCTTGACGTTAGACGGTGTAACGTCATTTTCTCGCATCAAAAACGTTAGAAAAGGATATAAATGCATGTGTTTCAGTCGATTGTTTTAGCGGGATTTCATCTAACAATGGCGCAAAGTTGAAAGATTTTGAAGGAAACAACAGCATTATTGCCGATTTTCAGCGTGTTAGAATCGAAATAGATCAGCTCTAGCCAGTGATTTGTTGTGTAATAAATCACAGTTTGTTGGTCAGTTGTAAGTAGACAAATCACGCGCGCTACGCGCTCGTGATTTGTCTACTTTACAACTGACCTCCAAACTGTGATTTATTACACAAAAAATCACAGAGCTGATCTATTTCTTAAACAACTCACAGACTAGAGCTGATCTATTTCGTTTCTAACACAAAACAAGAGGGCCATGATGGCCCGGGGTCGCTCACCTGATCCATAGGGTAACAAGTGGGCCCCGGGGAGAGCCATTGTTGGCCCCAGGGCTATAATTTGCATACATTTGGTAGTGGTCTAAAAGGTGAAGTTTTTTGTCAAATGTCAAAGACCGGAGCCTTCTAGTTTCAGACAAGAAGATTTTCAATGGTTTTCCCTACATAAGCACCGGGGTGGGCACATATTTGGCCCCAGGGCTATATATTACAATCTTGGTAGAGGTCTACTAGACATAGCTTCATACCAAATATCGAAGACCTGAGCCTTCTGGGTTCAGAACAGAAGATTTAAAGGTTATCCCTATGTAAAAACAGTGGGCCCTGGGGCGGATCCATTTTTGGTCCCAGGGCTATAATTTGATCAATCTTCGTCGAGATCCACTAGGCAAACATCATACCATATATCAAATAACTGAGCCTTCTGGTTTTAGACAAGAAGATTTATAAAGACTTTCCCTATATAAGTCAGTGTAAAACGCATGGGCCCCGGGGAAGGGGCTAAAATTTGAACAATCTTGATAGAGTTCCACTAGACGAAGCTTCATACCAAATATCAAAGAATTGTACATTCTGTTTTCAGATAAGAAGATTTTTAAGATGTTCCCTACACATGTATAAGTCTATGTAAAGCCAAAGGGCCCCGGGGCGGGGGCATTTTTTTACCTTAGGACTATAATTTGAACAATCTTGATGGAGCCCACTAGATGAAGCTTAACACCAAATATCAAAGAAGTGGGCCTTGTGGTTTCAGAGAAAAAGATTTTTAAGATTTTCCATATAAGTTTATGTAAAACCAAAGGGCCCTGGGGTCAGAGCATTTTTTGCCCAAGGGCTATAATTTGAACAATCTTGGTAGAGGTCCACTAGATGAAGCTACACATCAAATATCAAAGGCCTGGTCCTTGTGGTTTTATAGAAGAATATTTTTTAAAGATTTTCCCTATATAAGCCTATGAAAAACCAAAGGGCCATGGGGTGGGGGCATTTTGTTGGCTCTAGGGCTATAATTTGATTAATCTTGATAGAAGTTCAGTAGATGAAGCTTCAAACCAAATATCAAAGACCTCGGCCCTGGAAGAAGATTTTTAAAGTTTATCCTTTATGAGTTTATCTAAAACCAAAGGACCCTGGGCGGGTGTATTTTTTACCCAGAGGCTATAATTTGAAGAATCTTGGTAGAAGTCTACCAGATGAAGCTACACATCAAATATCAAAGACGAGAAGATGGTTTTTAAAGATTTTCCCTATTTAAGTCAATATAAACCAAAGGGCCCCGGGGCGTGCGCATTTGTGGTCCCAGGGCTATAATTTGAACAGTCTTGGTAGAAGTTCACCAGATGAAGCTTCATACCAAATATCAAAGACCTAGGCCTAACGTTTTCAGAGAAGAAGAATTTTAAATATTTTCACTATATACGCCTATGTAAAACCAAAAGGCCCCGGGGCGGGGGCAGTTTTAGCCCCTGGGCTATAATTTGAATAATCTTGATAGAGGTCCACTAGATGAAGCTTCACACCAAATATCAAACACCTGGGCCTTCTGGTTTCAGACAGGAAGATTTTTAAAGGTCTTCCCTATAGCAGTCTAAGTAAAACTGGTTGGCCTCGGCGCGAGTGGGGGGGGGGGGGGCGGGGGTGTGGGGGTGCATTTTTGGCCCTAGGGCAATAATTTGAACAGTCTTGGTAGAGGTCCACTAGATGAAGCTTCATACCAAATATCGAAGACCTGGGCCTTGCGGATTCAGAGACGAAGATTTTTTAAGTTTTCATTTATGTGCAATGGACCGGAACAATTTGAACAACTTTAAAGGGGGACCACCTAAGTGAAGTTTGATCAAAATCCGATCAATGGTTTAGGAGGGGATGTTGTTTGAAGAATTGTTTACGCACGCACGGACGGACGGACGCGCGAATGACGGACGAAAAGTGATCACAAAAGCTCATCTTGTCACTACGTGACAGGTGAGCTAAAACTCGGCAATAATGTTGTTGTTTCCTTCAAAGTCTGACCACCTTTCGCCATTGCTAAAAAAAATCCCGCAAAAATTATTGACTGTAACACGCGCATTTATGTCCTTTTGTAACGTTTTCGGCGTGAGAAAGTGATATTACACCGTCTGACGTCAAAGAATCTACGTGTGGCGTCATTAATTGGGCCCCGTCAAGCGATTTTGGTACTTATCGCCTATGCGAGCAGCGAAGGTTCAGGCGAGCCTGCGCATCCGCGCAGTCTCGCCAGAACCTTCGCTGCTCGCTCATACAAGCAGTGAATCAAGATGAACCTTCAGACAGAAAGCCATATCCCTGGCCCCTCTGAATGGCTGATCATGCGCAGTTAAAATTTGTCATGACGGAATGCTCGAAGACCCAAATTCGCTTGGCGGGGCTCATATGGTAGCTTTTAATGCCCTCACTTGGTACACTCTTCCTCGCCGTGATTTTTTGTATAAAAAGTTTCTTCCCATTGTTTATATAGGTGCGCTGTGCTAGAATTTAATACAGTGAAATTCCGCTTTTTAGACCACCTAAAATGAAGACTAATTCTGGTTTAAAAGACTTATTAGAAGTGTGCAGTTATTCTTTCTTTGTGTTTTCTCTAAACAGTGTCTTTTGGTCAGGGACCACCTTTGGAACTGTTCAAAAGTGGTCTTAAAGACCACTTTTGAACAGTCCCTAAGGTGGTCTTCATATAGGAATTTCACTGTATTTAACGGCACAGCAAAGACTATTTAGATTACATCGTGCAAGTCAGGTTACATAAGCGGTTGACCAACCAGCACAGTGCAATTTTTGTGAGATACTGACAACTGTCCTTATTGAGTCAGCAGAAGTGAGAGATTGACCGTAAATTGATTTCATGATCAATCTCCACGAAAGATTGTTGCTAACTATGCAGGTAGCCTATCAAACCGCGACCGCCTTAGTGACCGGGCTCAGTGATCATCAAACTGAGCTACCGAGACCTACCAGAAAGCTTATGACAATGGAGAGAATTTCTCAGGAACTCAAAAAACGAGTTCGCAACAGCCACAGTAAACGAGTCATCAGTGTTCGAGCCATTGGTTTTACTGTATTTTATTACGAAAACGCCTATTCAAATATATGAAAATTTTACCGGCGAAACAAAAAAAAAAAAAAAAAAAAAACACGATTTTTTTTATGAAAAATTGTTCCAATTTTTCTTCTTTCTGCTCATAATATAGATAGAACCGCCTCGGTTCCTACGAGTACCCGCAATCTATATAAGAGAAATAAGGTTTACCCCTATAAACCCCAATTTCACTGTATAAAAGTGGGGTTCAAAGGGATCATAATTATATTTGTTTGTTTGAATCGAGGTTTAACGTCCCCGTCAACACTATATAGGTCATTTTTGAGACGTTGCTTCCAATGTTGCAGGACTGACATATCAACCCCTGATGCCACCCAATGTAATAAATAGCGTTTATTTGCACTGACGGTCCGAGGCACACCACTTTGCCTGGGCAGACTTAGACGTTCTAAGCTGTTTACCAGTACTCATGTGCGCGGTTGGTTTCAGCTTTGCGTGGAGTGTGTGTGTGTGTTTGAGTTTTACGTCCCACCAACAGCTTAGGTCATACGGAGACGGGGTCTCGGTTTAAAGACTCATCCGAACGTCTGGAGAAGTCCGGTCCGGATTCGGACCGCGACCCCTGACTTATAAGGCAAGAAGCTTAACCACTACATCAGGGAGGCTTCTAGCACTGCGTGGAAGCGCAATGCAGCCAAGTATATTTCTCCAAGCCCCGATGGGCGTGTTTTCGGGATGATATTATATAGTGGACAGACTATTTTGAGTCTTTGCTGATCTTGTTTGTAGACATTTTTCACCTGACGCTGCTTACAAACCTTGAGCACATTCCGAAGAGCAACAATATCTCTGATTCCATCAATGAAGACGTCAACGTGACCCTCCGCTCTCCAAGCCAACTCCTGTTCCACGATCTCCATTAATGGACTGGGATTGTCGACCGCGCCGAACAGTTCTTCTGGTGATTTTTCATGGTAATACTTGGCAGTTAGCAAACGTTCTTGTATATGAAAATAAAAAACGTATTTAAATAAATGTAACAATACATGTATTATTGGGTTTTATCATATGACGTCGCGTCTGAGAATGTAATAAGGCCATGTATTAAATTCGGTAATCCACTAGTGGATTAAATATGCAACTTTTGATTACATGTACATGTAGTTAGATATGCCTCGTAACGTTATAAGTACGACGTCCTGAATGACGACGCGTTTGCAACTGGCAGAATAGTGGCATTTTTGTAAAATAAAAATCGTGTATAAAATGCGTTTTAAATGTCATCTGATGAATAACATCTTGCATCCGTGCTCATGTATTATTTAATTTATAAAATGGGTTGAGGAAAAGGGTTAAAATGCTCGGCGAAGCTTCGCATTTTATTAAGAAATGAAATTTATTTTTCTGCAGTTCATGGAAGTATGAACGCAGTGGGTCGCGTGCAAAGTAAATGAACCCCGAAGGGGTTTATGTAAACTTTGCTAGCCACCCACTGCCGTTCATACTTTCATGAAAAGCAGAAAAATTAAGTTTATTTTTTATATTTACAATATTTGCCCCTCATCACTGGGTGAAAAAATGCCTGTAGGGCAAACGTTTAAAGCTGAAAAAACATTTACACGCTGTTTTTCTACAAAGAGCGGAGCAGCGTTGACGTCATCAACGCCCGTAGAGAACAATGGTTTAGAATGACGTCACTTAACGTCACTGAAAATCATGTGATTCGATGCGTTCATGGAAGTATGAACGCAATTATTTTATATAGGTTTACATTAGACTTTACATTGGAAATGTAAATATTCCATTTTTATCAACTCGTTTAATAAATTCATTATACATGAACACTCATGTAAGACACTCTATATCGTATTGCTTTTGAGTGACATCATTGATGTAGCGTCTAAAGGAAACAATTAAGAAATTTATAAAGGTGATATCTTGCGGGAACTGATAAAGAAACAAGAACTAAAAATATATGTTTATAAGAATAAATACATGTATTTAAATTGGCCCCCGCCCATAGGAGCTTGAAGAAATATATGGGCTGCATGATGCTTCCACGCAGAGCTGAATCCGGCCCGCACACTAGTACTTGTAAACCGCTTAGAGGATCTAAGCCTGTCCAGGAACCGCGGTGCGAGGCGGACCGTCCATGCTAATAAACCCTTTTGGTTTCATTGGGCGACAGGGCTTGAGATGTTATTTCATCTCAGTGTCGGGTAAAAGTCCCACAAAATTGGAAGCAACGTCTCCAAAATGACCTTTACAGTGTTGACGGGGACGTTAAACCTCAAATCAACCAACCAACATGTACATGTATTTAAAATTAAAGCAATCAGTATTTGTTGTATATACTTTTTAAAGAGGTAGTCCTATCTTTTTCCGACTCCGATGCGTCCATAAAACGGGTTTTCCTTCTGTTTTCCGTGTGCGTTTTTGTGGTGGGTTGGGGGATTGGTTTTATGGCCCTTGCAAGGTTATTTCACTTATTTCGAGCCGATAGTTAATCAGAGCTGGGCGCAAACCGTGGTACCCGGAGGAAAACCACCTGACCTGCCGTTGAGGAACTTGGCGTCTCGCATATGGCTCGAGAGAATCGCGGAATTCTCCGCATCTAATCCCCACATGGATTAATTGTGGATATGAAAAACTGCCTCCTAGAACGAATCGTCCCGGTTTTGAGACCGGTTTGGGCGGAACATCTCTACCGCTAAACGTTCCGTTACCGCGAAAGTCACGGGTGTTACCCTCGCCGCGGCTTTCATTTAACGCAATGTCATCAATCGTTTGGTCTAGTCTCCCCTTCTTGATTTTAACTCTTATCCTGCTGTTCACGACAACCCCTATCTTTGGAAACAGTGTAGATCCAGATCAGATGGCTTCTGAAGAAGCCATCTGATCAGGATCTACACTGTTTGACATTCAGTTTATGAATTTGTAGGAATAAATTACATCAAGTAATCTGATTGGTTCATTGTCAGAAATGGGTGTGGCTAAACTGAATATTCAGCAAGAGAAGGGTTAACTGCGAATTCAGGCAAACTATGAAGTGGTCTTGGTTTCTACGTTCGTTCTCATTGACGGAAAGCCGTCGTTGAGAGGTTACCAAGCTACTAAATATGGCCTGGGTTAAAGAACCCATTAACCTTCGGAGCTGAGACCTGCAAGAGGATAGGCATCTCAGCTGGTAGCTGAGGCTAATCATGATGGCCTCCGAAGTTCAGGACTGCGGTAATCAAATAGGGTAACGAGTTTGAGACCAATAGACCGCGTTGATCATAGTTAAAGATAGTTGTTGTTTCTCTTGATTCCAAGTCATCATTTTGTGCAGCCAATCATTTTAGGAGAAATCGTTTGTAGGCAATCCATCCGCAAGATAGCCCAAGGAAAATTATCAGTATATTTTTATTGTCATATAATGTTTATTGTCACTAATGTGACTAGCGCTGGACATAACGCTACACTAGTTACAGTCAGAATACTCTAAAATGGCGAGTCCTTAACCAAAAAAGGAGTTGAAGTTCCTATTTACAGTCAGCTGTCAAATATAGCATTTAATTTAGAAGCAATAGACTTTCTTACATCTTGAGTATGTATCACCAATAAATGTCGCACAAGGTGATATGAGCCTACAACTTACATGTACGTACAGCCAATGATCAGATCAGCCTGCGCATCCATATAGTCTAACCAGAGACTTCTCTAGCTGCATGAATGAGCACTAGGCCCTTAGCTATCCTTAGAGCGCACAACGAAGACTCTGATCAGAGTGCGCGGATGCGCAGGCTGATCTGAGTCTTCGTTGGGCGCACATGTCTTATTGTAGGTTTTGTCATGTGCTGGCTCATATAACGTTCTTTCAGATCTCTGAAAACGAAATTTTATTGATGGAATACAGGTGACATTTTTTCTTATTTCTGCTTCAATCAGAGACCGTAGATGTATCACCGAGCCAGTTCTCACGGGAATTTAGTAAGAATAAGTATGACACGTATACTCAGAGTATACCCTTGTAACCAAACTTTTTTTCATATGTAAAATGAGGGTTTTCAGGATGTTAATGCCATTTGCATGTTATGGTTATGTATTTACTCACTGAGCTGGCTATAGATTTGTGTATTTTCTACACAGATCCTTGGATTATCACATGCCTCTGCATAAACACTGGAGTCTCTGTTTTCAGTGTTGAAGATAGAAACCTTGTCCCTCAAAGGCTGGTAGGGCACGCTGGCGTGGGACAGATAGTTCAGTACCATCCTCGTACATGCTATCACTTTATGATTCCACATACTGCCTAGAATGCAAGATAACATCAACGTGTACAAAACAGCTAGTCTGGCCCTGAGACTCTTGTATACTCCATGATTTTAAGTTATGCGCTGTATTTTCTGCTTTCAAAGGATAACATATTTAACGTCAATACAGCTGGTGTTAAAGGAATGTCTCCATGCCCTTCATCATAGTGTAGTTTATATTTATTTGCCATCACGAAAACATGCCCTGTATAAGTTTGACACCCCCCCCCCACTTGAACCCAACTTTAATATAGAAAAACTGGGGTTTACAGGGGTAATCATTATTTTTCTTATTTCTGCTCTAAAATATAGATTGTGGGTACTCTAAAATATAGATTGTGGGTACTCGTTAGAACCGCCTCGATGAGGCGGTTCTAACGAGTACCCACAAGCTATATTTTGAGCAGAAATAAGAAAATTATCACAGTTTTTCATCTGAAAAGTTTAGTTTTTTTCGGCCGTAAAGTTTACAATGTATTTGTATAGGCGTGTTTTCGTAATGTCCTTCTGGATCATTGACTCCATTGCTGAGTTTTGAAAATCTGAGGGTCAGTGATGAGGCCTAATTGACCGACACTAGCTAGTCTGTCCAAGAAAGTCTTGTACACTCCATACTTTTAAGTTCTACGGTATATTCTTTACTCCAAAAGAAAAACCCTTTTATAGAATATATTCAACCCAACCCAAAACGGGTCATTAGCTAACAGTGAAGGCCTAGATCAGACACGGCGTCTGATCAGGCGCTTCACTGTTTGCTGCAGAAAATTAAATTATTTTGTTTTAATAAATTTGTTGAAATAGTCAATCTGACAGCCCTTAATATATATGTTCTGCACAAATTAGGAATTGACACAATTCCGGAATTGTCCTGCACAAAGTAGGAATTCTCACTTTGTTGGGTGTGTGTCGGGGGGGGGGGGCGTCTGATCAGGGTCTACACTGTTTGCAAAAAGTTCAGCCATTTTCCAAATTAATTTTGAAGAATACACAGTCTGACACCCTTAAATTTTTAAATGGACTGCTTCTATATCAAAGGAGAAATAAAGGTTAAATAGCCATTCTAAGTATCTTGGAAAGAAAAAAAAACGTGGTTTGGAATGCAAGAATAAACTAACCTGCATCAACGCATCCACCGCAGAGAGTGACTAGGCATTCCTCGATATCGTCCTCAATGTCGGACACCATAAGCTGTTTCTTGCCGGCAATAGCAATTAATCTAGTCATAAACTCTCTGCTCTCAGTTCTTCGATGTTCCAGTGTTTCATCACAGAAAGATTCCTCTTCCGGAATGGATGGACATTGCCTACAAATAAATACGCTCGATTATGCCATGGTTTAACTTTCCCATTACGATACACATCCGTGTGATATAGTACATTTTTCAAACCTCAAAAATAGCAATTTTTCTGATGAAAATGTCTGATATTTTTCTTAATTATCCTCCAAACATAGGTTTTGGGTGCTCGTTAGCACCGAGGCGGTTCTAACGAGTACCCACAACCTATGGCTTCGAGTAGAAATAAGGAAAACTAGAGCTGTCAGTGAAACTGACTAGGGCCTCGGCAGCGCTATCAGAGGAGTAAAAATTTGTGGACGGACAGACGGACAGACAGACAGACAGACGGACGGACAGAGTGATTACTATAGGGCACCCACACTTTCAGTGCGGGGCCCTAATAATGTTTACACCCCCCCCCCCCGTATACCCCAGGTTTCTCTATATAAAGTGGGGTTTAGGTGGTCTTTATTTCACGAACTTGTTCACGTGATGGCAATGACTGATAACTCAGAATAACATGTTTGGTATCTTTGACGTTGATTTTTGGTTTGGTTTTTAGTTTGACTTTAGTTTGACTGTTATGTCAACAATATTACGGTCATGTTAAGGGGAATGGGAATACTTGGTAGATTTGTCCGCCATTTTTAAAGGGAGACAACCTTTGGGACTTCCTGATCGCTTTTCTATAAGACCTGTCCCACTGAAAAAGGGGTCTACTCTTAAAGAAAAGTATTTGCTCCTCAGGAGCAAATTCTTTTCTTTAAGAGTTGACCCCTTTTGACATGGGAGACAAAATACTTTTGCATGAGTTTTCTCCCCTCCCCTGAAAATGTATCCATTCCCCATAAGTCGGTCATCTGCCTAAGCACACTTTTCTTGCACAGGCTTGTACTAAAACCAGAAACTCACTGGGGGGCTTAAATCGATTTTACGTGTCGATTAGCCTTGCCCTTGGTACTGCCGTAGAAGCCTCCGTGGTGCAGTGGTTACGCTACTCGCCTTGTAAACCAGGGATCGCAGGATCGATCCCGGGCTTTTCCAGACTTTCGGATGAGTCTTTAAACTGAGGTCCCATCTCCGTATGACCTTAGCTGTTGGTGGGACGTAAAACTAAAAACTCACTCACTCACTGGTTCTGCCGTGTTTTAGACAAATGAGCCAGCGCACGACAAAACCTACAATAAGACATGTGCACTCATCGAAGAGTCATATCAGCCTGGGCATCCATATAGTCTAACCAGAGACTTCTCTTGCTGCATGAAGGAGCATTAGGCCCTTAGCTATCCTTAGAGCGCACAACGAAGACTCTGATCAGACTGCGCGGATGCGCAGTCTGATCTGAGTCTTCATTGGGCGCACATGTCTTATTGTAGGTTTTGTCATGCACTGGCTCAAATAATTTGTTTAGTCCGCATGAAGCATTCTAGCTCAATAGTCATTCATCTCCGAGAACATAGACAGAGATGAAACAGCGATGAGGACTCGACAGCATGAAATAACTGAAATGCTGGAGCAAACGAAAACAAAGTTAGACTCTGGTGAGTCAGACCAGAGACAGAGAATCAAGTACCAACCAACATTACCTAAAAAAATTAGTAAGCCCTTACGCTGGAAGGTTCATAGAATTTGTGGCCCGACCCGTAGGCCAACTGTGATTTGGTTAATTTCCAAGCCTGCAGTCTGTCGTATAACATTTATGTTGTGCCCAATCCTTTTATATCGAAGCGTGAGTTTATTTGTTTGTTTGATTTGAGGTTTAACGTCCCCGTCAACACTGTAAAGGTCATTTTGGAGGCGTT
Source organism: Lucinisca nassula (assembly GCA_963580285.1). Classification (NCBI taxonomy): domain Eukaryota; kingdom Metazoa; phylum Mollusca; class Bivalvia; order Lucinida; family Lucinidae; genus Lucinisca; species Lucinisca nassula. The sequence goes on from OY757010.1 coordinate 56,259,502, forward strand.
GCTTTCAATTTTGTGGGACTTTTACCCGACATGGAGATGAAATGACATCTCAGTCCCTGTCGCCTAATGAAACCAATAGGGTTTATAAGCATGGACGGTCCGACTCGCACCGCTTTGCCTGGGCAGGCTTAGATCCTCTAAGCGGTTTACGAATAGTGAGTTTACAAAATCTAGTACTGAAATCATTGCAAACATACATTTTTCTGAATTTCTATACTAAGTCACCATAAACTTCGACTTCCGATAGGCCTTGTTGTTCAGGCCCAACATTGAAATAAGTTCCTCAAAATCGTAGCTTTCATTCTTTGTCTCTAATGACGTCTATACTCGGAAAAAAGGCTTTGCGTATTTTATGATACCGATAACCCTGATTAAGAAGTTATGCAGTTAACAATTTGTTAGAGTGTTGAAGTCAATTATATGACTAGACACTCTGGCAAATCGAATTAATTGCGAAATATAAACGCCGTAAGTTGTCGCACGAGGAACATCACGATCCAAGAATGGGTATATAATCCAAATCAGCGCGTTCATAATAAATTTTGCAGGAAACAAGTGAGTGAGTTTTAGTTTTACGTCCCACCAACAGCTAAGGTCATACGGACACGGGACCTCGGTTTAGAGACTCATCCGAAAGTCTTTGCAGGAAACAAACCCATCTACAATGGATAAATGTAAATCCAAAAAACGGGGCTTCGGTATCAGAAGAATTGCTTTATTTAAGGGGACTGGGCATGCCTTCAGGGGAGACAACTCCTACAAAAGCGTTTTTGTCTCCCAGGTCAAAAGGGGTCAACTCTTAAAGGAAAGAATTTGCTCCCGAGGAGCAAATTCATTCCTTTAAGAGCAGACCCCTTTTTCAGTGGGACAGGGCTTATAGAAAAGCACAAAGGAAGTCCCAAAAGTTGTCTCCCTTTGAAAAAGCGGAAAAATCTGCCAGGTGTTCCCATTCCCCTTAACTGACGTTCTGTAGGTCTTCTACATGGCAGCGAACAGTAAAGGCTCACGCTAGACTGTGCTTATTGCTGGTCATCTACTATGTGATAAGGGCCGGCGCATGGCAAAACCTACAACAAGACCGGTGCGACCAGCAGAGACGCAAATCAACGTACGACACCCATTCACTACGATAAGACCTTTTGCTTGTGTCTTTTTGCATAGATATTAGCCTATAGTATGTACTTGCGATCAGCGAAGACTCTGATCACACTGCCCGAATGCGCAGGCTGATCTGAGTCTTCGCTGGTAGCTCAAGCCTTCTTGTAGATTTTATCTTGCGCTGGCTCATAAGGATTCCTTTCCGGCTCATATAATTAGTTTTTTCTGTTACTTTCAAAGCACAAAGGCTTGGGACTGGAACGGTGTGATAGCCAAACGGTGAGAGAAGAGCTTGGGGCACCGCATCGGTGCGGAGATATGCCAGTATGGATCAGTTTGCTTGGGCTTCCACCAGCCGGCGGTCCGCGACACGCGGAAACTGAAAACAAACAAACAAACAGACAAAGGCTCGAAAAAACGACCGCGGATTTTTGTTTGTTTGATTTGGTGTTTAACGTCCCCGTCAACACTATATAGGTCATTTTTGAGTCGTTGCTTCCAATTTGGGGGATGCCTGGGGGGGGGGGGGCTTTTTCCGACATTGAGATGAAATGACATCTCAAGCCCTTTCGCCCAATGAAACCAATAGGGTTTATAAGTATGGACAGTCCAACCCCCACCGCTTTGCCTGGGCAGACTTAGATCCTCTAAGCTGTTTACCAGTACTCGTGTGCGGTCGACTTCAGCTCTGCCAGGAAGCATCATGCAGCCCATTTATTTCTTCAAGCCCCAATTGGCGGGGACCGACGACCGCGGATGTTGTTGTCCTTAAGAATGTGCCTTAGAAGTTAAAATGTCAGCCCTACACTCCTGGTAAAGCTGAACTAGTTCTAGCTAGGCTACAACTTACCCTTCCTCATTAAGGTCGAAATTGAAGTAGAAGTGGTCCTCCCCAAGGACAGGTTCCGCACATACTTCGGAGTCTGACCTAGCCATGATAATGAATCCGCCTAAAAAAACAAAACAGGGTAAACAGCATGATAGCCCATTGCAAAGGAGGTGTCTTGGCAAACAGTGCAGGCCAAGATGCGGCGTCTGATCAGGGCCTGCACTGTTTGCTAACAGAATTTTCCGTCAAACAATAGAATAAAACCTAAAACAAGAGGGCCCAATGGCTCTATTTTGCTCACCTGTGTACCAGAAAATCATTAGTGTAGAAGACCACTTGACATTTCTACACTAAATATCTAAGCTCTGGGCCTTATGGCTTCGGAGAAGAAAATTTTTGAAGCTTTTTTCCATTATAAGTCTAAAGGAGCTAAGGGGTCACGGGGTGTGGCCCATTTGGATTCCAGGGGCAGGTAGCAGGATTTATGTAGGTGACTATTTTATGTTGCTAGATACTAAATATCTAAGCCCTGTGCTTCACAGATTCAGAGAAGAAGATTTTTGAAGCTTTTCTGAATTATGAGTCTATGGAAGCTAAGGGGGGTCACAGGGCTTGGCCCATTTGGATCCCAGGGGCATGATTGGCAGGATTTATATAGATGACCACTTGCCATTGCTACATGCTAAATATCTAAGCTCTGGGCCCTGTGGTTTCTGAGAAGAAGATTTTTTGAAGCTTTTTTTCCATCATGAGTCTATGGGAGCTAAGGGGCCCCGGGGCGTGGCCCATTTGGACCACTGGGGCACGATTGGCAGGATTTATGTAGGTGACCATTTACCGTCGCTAGATCCTAAATATCTAAGCTCTGGGCCCTGTGGTTTCAGAGAAGAAGAGTTTTGAAGCTTTTTTCATTATGCTTCTATGGGAGCTAAGGGGCTCCGGGGCGTGGCCAATTAGGACCCCAGGGGCATGATTGGCAGGATTTATGTAGGTGACCATTTGTCGTTTCTACATGCTAAATAAGCTCTGGGCACTGTGGTTTCTGAGAAGAAGATTTTTGAAGCTTTTTTCCATTATGAGTCTATGGGAGCTAAGGGGCCCCGGGGCGTGGCCCATTTTGACCCCAGGGACATGATTGGCAGGATTTATGTAGGTGACCATTTACCTTTGCTAGATCCTAAATATCTAAGCTCTGGGCCCTGTGGTTTCAGAGAAGAAGATTTTTTAAGATTTTTTTCCATTATGAGTCTATGGGAGCTAAGGGGCTCCGGAACGTGGCCAATTTGGACCCCAGGGGTATGATTGGCAAGATGTATGTAGGTGACCACATGCCGTTGCTACATGCTAAATATCTAAGCTCTGGGCCCTCTGGTTTCTGAGAAGAATATGCTTGAAGCTTTTTTCCATTATGAGTCTATGGGAGCTAAGGGGCCCCGGGGCGAGGCCCATTTGGACCCCACGGGCATGATTGGCAGGATTTATGTAGGTGACCATTTACCGTCGCTAGATCCTAAATATCTAAGCTCTGGGCCCTGTGGTTTCTGAGAAGAAGATTTTTGAAGCTTTTTTTCCATTATGAGTCTATGGGAACTAAGGGGCCCCTGGGCGCGGCCCATTTGGACCCCAGGGGCATGATTGGCAATATTTATGTAGGTGACCATTTACCCTTGCTAGATCCTAAATATCTAAGCTCTGGGCCCTGTGGTTTCAGAGAAAGAAGATTTTTGAAGCTTTTTTCCATTATGAGTCTATGGGAGCTAAGGGGCCCCGGGGCGTGGCAAATTTGGACCCCAGGGACATGATTGGCAGGATTTATGTAGGTAACCACTTGCCGTTGCTACATGCTAAATATCTAAGTTCTGGGCCCTGTGGTTTCAGAGAAGAAGATTTTGAAGCTTTTTTCCATTATGAGTCTATGGGAGCTAAGGAGCCCCGGGGCAAGGCTCATTTGGACCCCCAGGGGCATGACTGACAGGATTTATTTAGGTGACCACTTGGCCTTACTACATGCTAAATAACTAAGCTTTGGGCCCTGTGGTTTCAGAGAAGAAGATTTTTGAAGCTTTATTCCATTATGAGTCTATGGGAGCTAAGGGGCCCCGGGGCGTGGCCCTTTTGGACCACAGGGGCATGATTGGCAGGATTTATGTAGGTGACCACTTGCCGTTGATACATGCTAAATATCTAAGCTCTGGGCCGCATGGTTTCAGAGAAAATGTTGTTTTTTTTTTCATTATGAGTCTATGGGAGCTAAGAGGCTCCGGGCCGTGGCCCATTTGGACCCCGGGTGCATGATTGGCAGGATTTATGTAGGTGACCACTTGCCGTTGCTATATGCTTAAAATCTAAGCTCTGGGCCCTGTGGTTTCAGAGGGGAAGATTTTTGAAGCGTTTTTCCATTATGACTCTATAGGACCTAAGGGGCCCCGTGGCGTGGCCCATTTGGACCACAGGGCCATGATTGGCAGGATTTATGCAGGTGACCACTTGCCGTTGCTACATGCTTAGTTTTTGGCCCTGTGGTTTCAGAGAAGAAGATGTTTGAAGCTTTTTTCCATTATGAGTCTATGGGAGCTAAAGTGTCCCGGGGCGTGGCCCATTTCGACCCCAGGGGCATGATTGGCAGGATTTATGTAGGTGACCATTTACCGTCGCTAGATCCTAAATATCTAAGCTTTGGGCCCTGTTGTTTCTGAGAAGAAGATTTTTGAAGCTTTTTTCCATTATGAGTCTATGGGAGCTAAGGGGCCCCCGGGGCGTGGCCTGTTTGGACCCCAGGGGCATGATTGGCAGGAATTATGTAGTTGACCACTTGCCATTGCTACATGCTAAATATCTAAGCTTTGGGCCCTATGGTTTCAGAGAAGAAGATTTTTGAAGGTTTTGTTTTTTTCATTATGAGTCTATTGGAGCTAAGGGGCCCCGGGTGTGGCCAATTTTTACCCCAGGGGCATGATTTGCAGGGTTTATGTAGGTGACAACTTGATATTGTTACAAGCTAATTATCTAAGCTCTGGGCCCTGTGGTTTCAGAGAAGAAAAGTTTTAAAAATTTCCCATTATAAGTCTAAGTGAGCTATATGTTGCCATGGCAACCAGAATTCCAATCTGATCAGCCCAAAAACCTTATGCAGCCTTTCTCCCTACCTGACGATGCTTCACGTGAAATTTGATAAAGATTGGCCATGGGGTATTAGAGATATACTTATTTGAAATTGTTTACGGACGCACGCATGCACGCACGCACGACGGACGACGGACGACGGACAAAATGTGATCACAAAAGCTCACTATGTTACAAGTGAGCTAAAATTAGGCTGACAAACGGTCTTATACTTATATACAATGGGTTAACCGGGGTCTGTAATTATTACCCTTGCAAATTCCACTCTATATAGAAAAAAGTTGGTTGCTCAGTGGTTAACAATATATGCATGTGTTTACCTTAAATCATAGGCTGTGGGTACCCGTTAGAATCGCCTCAAAGAGGGGTACTAACGAGTACCCACAGTCTATGTTTTTGAGCCTTGAAAAGAAGAAATCAAACATTTTCATCTGAAAAGTGGCCGTTGTAAAGACACGAGAGAAAGTAATCACACATGGGTATGTTTTCCTAATGAATATTTCTAAACTTTTCATTGATCGATGTTTAATCGGACATCGGTCAATCGTAAAAAATGAACGAGGGTTTAACCACTAGCCGTCTTGAAATCAATTTATATAATTTGTTCCACCCGCTAATGCAGGGTCTTTCAGTTGTTCCTAGAAGCCTCCGTGGTGGAGTGGATAAGCTACTCGCCTCATAAACCAGGCGTCGTGGGTTCGATCCCGGACTTCTCCAGACTTTCGGATGAGTCTTTTAAACGAGGTCCCATCCCCTTATGACCTCAGCTGTTCACACTCACACTCACTAACTCTAGTTGTTCCCATGACAGTAAAAGTCCTTCTCACTCTTTCAACCCCACTTTTAAGTCGTTGTTCTCCTTAGGCCGTGTACAGATAAGAAAGAAACTGTTTCTACCAGACGCTTTAATAATAAGACCCTCGCCATTCCTTGAGCCATAAATAGCGAGAGGATATGACACTCTTAGTCATTCCATATGAGCCCCGCCAAGCGAATTTGTGTCTTCGAGCATTCCATCATGACAAATTTTAACTGCGCATGCCCAGCCATTCAGAGGGGCCAGGGATATGGCTTTCTGTCTGAAGGTTCCTCTTCATTCACTGCTTGTATGAGCGAGCAGCGAAGGTTCTGGCGAGACTGCGCGGATGCGCAGGCTCGCCTGAACCTTCGCTGCTCGCATAGGCGATAAGTACCAAAATCGCTTGACGGGGCCCATATAGAATTCATGGAACGAGCGACGAGGCTCTGGCCATGATTCTAGCCTAGATTCTACAGATACACCCTGTTACGCAACACGCTGGCCTCATTGAGATAAAATTAGTTACGCTATTTTCTATAAATGACTTACCTGGATTTCCAGTCAGGTGGATTTTTGCACTGAAGAGTTTCTTGGCTTTATAACTTTGGATCGATCGATGGACAATCGACCCAAAAATGGTTACTGCACTGGTTGGTACTGTTCCTCGTTGGGATATGGAAGAACAGTTGCAGGGTCGTGTCCTCCGCTATCCCAACTTAGTACACCATTCTCTCAAGCAAAGCAATGGAACAAAAACTCAGCATGCACTACACGTAGGTTCAACATTGATTTAGCAATGGTTAAAGACTAATTCAGTGTCGCTTAGTCTTCAAGTGTGCTCCCTGTTCAGAAGAAACTTGTTGAAAAGACAGCATTTAGATAAGGAAATCAATAGTTTTAACTTGGGATAGAAATTCTGTTCTAACCCTGGTGTTTTTACCCCAAATCGACGGCCCCCGCCAATCGGGGCTTGAAGAAATAGATGGGCTGCATGATGCTTCCACACAGAGCTGAAACCGGTCGCACACGAGTACTGGTAAACCGCTTAGAGATCTAAGCCTATCCAGGCAAAAGCGGTGAGATTCGGACCTCCGTGCTTATAAACCCTATTGGTTTCATTTGGAAGTATCTCATTGTCGGGTAAAAGTCCCACAAATTGGAAGCAACGTCTCCAAAATGACCTATACATTATTGACGTGGACGTTAAACATCAAATCAAACAAACAAACAAACAAACAAAACCCCAAATCGAATGATAAATACACTGGTTGACTACGACTTCATATGCGCCGTCGTTAAGGTTGGCGTCACCGCACGTTACGTGACGTCACTTAAATCACTGTAGTGTCATCACAATATGGCGGACGTCGGCAACCGAAGTGACTCCACGCTCAGAAATGGAAAGTATGCAAGAACAAGAATCCTACATGGGTGTGAAGGGTGGAGAGAAAAATCCGTCTCTCCTCGGGATCACTTTGCAAGCCTCGTGATGCCGGGCAGTGCCCCTTGGGAATGATTTTTTCCAGCCATCCCTCGCACCCAAGAAAGATTATAGTATATTAAAATGGGCACATCCCTGCTAGCATTCTACATAAATCTACAGCGGGCCGTTAGCGGCCCGTCAGCTACCCTGACGGGCCGCTAACGGCCCGCTGTAGATTTATGTAGAATGCTTACTGGGATATTATTACCTTGAGCTATTTGATCTAGTATCTGTCTAAACTTCTCATAGAGGAATGGATTCCCACTCTCCCAGATTTCCGGAGATGTTTCGTTGTGATATAGTGATCTAACATGGAAGTAAAGCCTGTCTTTCTTCGCTCCAATCCCTATCCCTAACCTCTGTTCTTGAACAGTTCTGCTAGCTTTTATGAGAGAGACTCCAAGATCAAACAAAGTATCATTATTTACAGCCCCGCTTGGCTTTAATTCGACCGCCTGTCCCATTTGGAAGCGATACCTCTCCTGTTCATGCCTGCCATCAACGTTATCTAGGACGACTGATCTAGGTCTGTACGCAGAGCCAGGGATAACCGAGAATCCATTCGGGCAGTCTTCATATGCATACTCCAGGAGATTTATTATTTGTGTATCCAGTCGAACATACCTTGCACCAGGACTCAGAAACATATGCACTTGAAAGTGTTCTGAAAGCTCGTTGGAAATCGTACTTTTGTCAAACAAGAGTGGCTTCCGGATTTCATGAGCATGCGTATCTGGATAGGCGAACTCGTATTCATCGTCATGCGGTAGAGCGACGGCGGTAAGAACTGACTTGGGAAACATAACTATCTGAGCTTCAAGACCGTCTTGTGGCTTTGCGCAGACTTCAATGCAAGTAGGCGTAGAAAAGCGAACATAATCGAATCCCGCTAGTTTTGCCCAAGCAGTTAGCTCGTCCATAGACATGGAGGATGTGGGTGACAGTTCAATAGCCGCCGCCCTGACAACAAATACACACAAAGTGCATAATAATGCCTAGACACACACAATAAAAATTAAAGATGAATAAAATAGAGTAGGCGCTCTAATTCTAAATTTAGGAGTTTTATTTATACATAAACTATTTAGAAAATACATCACGAGAACACGTCTATATAATTCTGACCCCATTGAACCCCACTTTTACATAGTAAAACTGGGGTTTGCAGGGGTAAACCATATTTCTTCTTATTTCTGCTCTAAAATATAGATTGTGGGTACTCGTTGGAGAACCACCTCAACAATCTATATATTTTGAAATAAGAAAAATATCACAATTTTTCTTCTTTAAATATTCGGGTTTTCGGCAGTAAAATTTACAATGTATTTGTATAGGCGAATTTTCGTCATGGCTTAACTACTTTCTGAGTGTGAAGGTCCAGACATCATGTGGTGAACAAGTCCGTTAAACGAATACCCCTAAACCTAACAATATAAAGGGAAAAGTGGGGTTTACGGGGTATACATTATTTATTTATTTCTGCTCCAAGAGGCGGTTCTTACGAGCACTCAAAACATATGTTTGCGGAAATAAGAAAAATATGACTGATTTTCATCAGAAAAGTAGCCGTTCTGGAAATATGAAAAAAAGATGCACTATGTGGCAAGGGTGTGTTATCGTAATGTATTTGTGCTGTAGGCATTGTCTTTGAGTGCTTTTTAGAGACGAGTTCAAGCATATACACATTATATATTTTCAGCAAGAACTTATACACCCCACGTTTCTCATATATAGAGTGGAAATTGCAAGGGTATTAATTAAACATAGTGCTAGTTGTTGTAAGTTATCGTATTGTTAAAATTTTGATCATTTAATTTGGCAAATTTGCTAACAATTTTGTTAAAAAAATGAGAGCAGCATTTGCAAATCCTGCTATCATTTTTTCAGCAAAAATGCGACTAAATTAGGAATTGTACTTGCTAGAACAGTTAACAATTTTACCCCATTACGATAACATACCCGTGCGACATAGTGCATTTTTTCACATGTCCAAAATACCAAATTTCCTAATGGAAATCAGTGCTATTTTTCTTGTAAATACTGCAAACATAGGTTGTGGGAGCTCGTTAGAACCGCCTCATTGAGGCGGTTCTAACGAGTACCCACAACCTATGTCTTGGAGCAAAAATAAGAAAAATAATGTTTATCCCCGTAAACCCCCGTTTTCTCTACATAAATAAGGGTATATGGGGGTCTTCATTCCACGGACTTGTTCACGTGATGACTAACGAGCTCGTTAAGCTAACAATGCTTTGGACAACAGTTCCCTACTTCTTTACGCGATGATACAACACTCTGTTTGTCTCATATAAACGCTTATACATGTACTTGATTATTATCTTATTAAAATAGCAATGCTTATATATAAGATACCTAGTTTTTTTTATTTGCGTATAAAAATAATTTTGCTGGCATTCCATTATTTATGGACAATGCATATAAGTTGCCCCCAGCATCAATAAAGTTAAATATCCGGTAGACAAATAACGGGGTAATTTTACCTTCCTTCCTGATAAAGTCTTGACATGTTACTTGTCAGTCGTGTGGTATGGGCTTGAGTTACGGCAACTGAAAATATTAGAAAATAATAGAAAATCAAAGCGCTGACAGCATTGGTGTGTGGATTGTCTCTGATTGTAGGCTGGGAAACTGTTACTGGATGGGGACTTAGAGGAATGAATACACCTTTCAGGGGAGGCAACTCTTGCCTCCCATGTCAATAGGGGTCAACTCTTAACACATTCAGTACCAGAAACCCTAAAGGGGTACCTTGGCAAACAGTGGAGGCCCAGATCAGACGCCGCAGAACGCGGCGTCTGATCAGGGCCTCCACTGTTTGCTAAAAGTTCAGTCATTTTCCAAGCAGATTTTGATGAAAACCCAACCTGCCACCCCTAAATTTTGAACTGGACTCCTGTCATATATAAGGAGGAAGATTCCATTTTGGTACAAAAAGGGCTAAAGGAAAGAATTTGCTCCTCGCATTTCCTCCCCGCACCAAATCTTTTTTATATTTAAGAATGACCCCGAAAAACGGGGCGCCGAAGCCACTACAAGTATACTCTCACACAGAATCCACACACCAAGCCACCACAAAACTCGGGCTCCGACAGACCCCGCCGCAAAAGAGACCCAAGCCCTACACCGAATTTTGAAACCAAATCGGAACGACGCCCGAGAAACCCAGTAAAGTCTAAGATACCGACGACCCCGACCAAGAAGCTAAGCAGTCAACAATCCACCACGAGCGCTGAAGTCAGCCACAAGACCAGACACTCTGGCAAACCTAATCAACCGCGAAACACAAACGCCACCGAATGCCACACGAGGAACATCGCCATCCAAAAAAGGAAACCATGCTGAAAGCAGCCACCTGTTCAATGGCAGATAACTCAAGACTTTAAATAGTCAGAGTATGGTTTCTTGGCCACGACAGGCTTCCTTGAGTGTTGTAAACATAGGTAGAATTTCTTCAAGGTATTCCATATAGTAAAGGAGCTATGAGCCAAAAACAGTTTTACATATAGCAATGGCAAATATTTCGAGGAATAGAATGCACAGAGCGACCGTCTTTTGGCCATTACATGCTTCCGTTATAGTTTTGTACATATGTATCATTCCATCAAGATATTCCATATAACCCAAAAACATTTTCACAACCATTAAACGCTGATAACTCAAGATCAAGGATGATTAGAGTAGTGGTCCTTAGCCATAATATGCTTCCTTCTGTGGTCTATATACATAGACCACCTTCGAAACTAAAAAGGTTTTAGTTTCGAGAGACGCAGCAATAGACTGAGTTTTTTTTTTTGCAATAGTGAGATACACAAAAGAAAACTCCGTTTAATTCTACGTCTCTCTTAACTAACAACTACACATGTAGTTGTTAGCTCTTAACTAACAACTACACATGTAGTTGTTAGTTAAGAGAGACGTAGCAATAAACTGAGTTTTCTATTTTTGCAACATTTAGTTACATAGAAGGAGTGCACTTCTTTCATTTTCCTCTGTAGTTTTCAACTAACCCTCTCACAAAATAGTTTTCTCTATTTAACGGACCACTTCTTTTTCTCTCTATCTTAATCATACTTGTCAATAACTAACCACTTCTGTCAGCTGTTTCATTTTATCTATAACTATCCCCACTCTTATTAATTCCACGTCTCCATAACTTACCTCTTTACTTCTTTCTGCCTAACCACTTATCTGTCTGTATGCACCTAACCCATTTTTTTTTAAACAAAACACCTTTCTTTCTCTATCTCGATAACGAATGACTTCTATAACTAATTACTTTTCTTCTAACTTCTCTCTCCAGCAAAGAACTTCCGTCACTCCAGCTAAAAGCATCACTTCTCTTTTTTTCTTCAACTACCAATTGTCTATTTATCTCTCTAACTACCACTTCTCTTTTTACCCCTCTAATTCACCATTTTGCTGCCTTTCAACTCGTCTATTTAACCAGCTAGCAAACCATTTCTGATTCTGTCGAACTAACCAAGCGACCAACTACTCAATCTTCTTTCTAACTTACCAACCAAACTGCCAACTATCCACTTTTCTATTTCTCTTTCTTACTAACTTTTTTCTCCCTGTGACGGATCCCTTTCAACTTCAATGACTTTTTTCTTATTTTAACTGATCTTTTACCATTTCTCTCCTTCCATTTCAGTATTTAATATTGGCTTGTAAATGGGCCAAATCCCATTAAATGGGTTTTGGACTAATTCACCCTTACTTAACAGAAAATATAGATGACACTTCACAGATAGATAGATCACTAAAGAATGCATATTGTGGCCAAGGATCAATACTCTAACCGTCCACGATCTTGAATTATCTCTCTTTATCAGTTCCTCACAAGCGGTTTTTGGGCGTTTTCCACCGATAACTTGATTATTTGTCATGGATTTTCTCCAAATTTTGAATATACATTGCTCCAGGGAAAGTATGGGTTGCCTTGTTTAATGGACAAAATCCGTCACTTTTGACAGTGTTATGGCCGTTAACAATTTCCATTAAATGGTGTTTGAACTTTATTCGTTTACGAAATGGAAAATATGAATGAAACTTCAAAGATATGTAGACCACAGATGGAAACATATTATGGCTAAGGACCACTACTCTAATCACCCTTGATCTTGAGTTATCAGCCCTTAATGGTTATGAAAATGTTTTTGGGCTATATGGAATATCTTGATGGAATTTTTCAGATGTATAAAACAATAATGGAAGCATGAAATGGCAAAAGACGGTCACTCTGTGCACTCTGGTTCTCGAGGTATTTGCCATTGATATAAGTAAAACAGTTTTTGGCTCATAACTCCTTTATATATAGAATACCTTGAAGAAAATTTACCGATGTTTACAACACTCAAGGAAGCCTATTGTGGCCAAGAAACCATACTCTGACCATTTAAAGTCTTGAGTTACCTGCCTTTGTACAGGTGGCTGCTTTCAGCAAGAATAGACAGATGGAACTTCATAGATTTATCTGGGGCCCCGTTTTCATATTCATCTCAAGACTACACGGTACAGCTCTTGAGTATCTTTATCAAAAAGTTCCGACTCACTATCCTAACACAGTCGAAATGTAGACCTCTCATGCAAAAAATGATAATTTAAAACTTATCCTGCTGAATACATTCTCTTTGATTCTGATTATCAACAAACAAATTATTTGATATGTTATTCATTCAATCTACAAGTTAAATGATAGTGTAGATTCAGATCAGATGGCTTAGAAGTTTAGCCATATAATCTTGATCTACACTATTTGTACCCATCTCCAAAAGCTGCATGATCTAACTTGGTTGTATCCTGTAGCCTTGGCTTAACATAAACCGTAGCATGTCCTATCGAATAAAAAGAGGTACAAGAAAGAAAATATAGTCTCATATGATGCATAGATGTTTTGTAGTTAATTTTGCATAATTGATTTGCATAGTTTAATTGAAAATAAAAATAAAACAAGAGCAACGCATGCGGGTGCCAACGCTCGGCTGAAGTTTCTTTTAGAAAACAAAATATCTAAGTCGAAAAAGGGGCATAACCGTGCCAAAATATTTTGAGGGTTACCTCACCTATTGGTATGAGTTCCCCTTTTCATAATGAACAACTAGTCCGAGTTTCAAGTAAATATGTTCTGTAATGAAAGAGATATTACAAAATGTCCAAGTTCTTTGCACGACGACGCAGACGACACAGACGACACCAGAGCTATGATAATACCTCGTCGGTTTCTTCAAAAACAGCCGAGCTAAAAAATACACTTCTTCGTCCTTTTCTCTCTCTCACATTGCAGGTACCGCCTTTTGAATTTAAAAACGATGTTCAAAAGCAAATACGTGTAATCCATCACGGATATTAATATGCAGGGATTCGTTTTTACATGTGTTTAACGGCCCTAGTCAACATTATTTAGATCACTTTTCTGAACTGGTCAGTTACCTATTCATACTTTTCTTGACATGCTTTACACGTAAGCGGTTAATCGGTACAGTGCGCATTCTTTCTCCCCCAAAACGACAACTGCCTTTCTTAATTCAGAGGAAGGAGAGAATAAAATGAGGATGAAAAAATTCAAATGAATATTTCACCGAAATTTTCGGGGCTTATCCCGAGCTCTAGAAAGATAAAGCAACTGGATCTTCTCATTTAGACCCATTTACTTACAAAGTTCAATTTCCCCTGTGTCCGCACCGATTGCTCCCCCCCCCCCCCCCCGACCGATAACCTACGTTTTCGCTTTTACATAAATATGTCATTTGCTCTGGTACCTATTTTGGCGCCTATTATACACTGCTCAAAATAATTAAAGGAACACTTATTTCTTAGAAAATTTCGGTATTTTACTACTTATTTTTTTCGAACAACTTTTACTTAATATCAAAGTATATTACTTCAAGTTTATACAGGTAGTTCGACATGTGTCTACCTGTCATCATGAAAAGCCTGCAAACCGCTGAACCGACAACACGTGTTTATCCATATTGTCAGTACATGTAAGTGGTCACTGTTTCTCCAATTTAATGCTTGAAAATGCATGTTTTCGGAATTGTGTGGATTCTTTTCTGTTTCTACGCATTATCAGTCTCTGTTAGACACCATTTGAACAGTATTGAAACAGTCAGGGTTTCGCAAATCATCGAAGCTGGACTCTCGCAACGCCAAGTGGCACGTTACCTTGGTGTGTACCCCAGTGTTGTGAACAGACTTACGGCTCGCTACCAGGAGACTGGTGATTACAGCAGATGACCGGGACAGGGTCGGCCAAGGGCGACAACTGCCGTTCAGGATCGATATTTGCGGACTTTAGCTTTACGTAAAAGTCACTCACCAGCTAGAGGTAAACGTAAGGACTTCCAGCACGCAACAAGAGTCCGTCTGTCGGATCAGACAATTAGAAACAGGCTTCATGATCATGATTTACAAGTCAGACGCCCTGCCACAGGCCCGATTTTGACCGTAGCTCACCGCAGAGACAGAAGGACATTTGGCCAAAATCATGTCGGGTGGCAACTGGATCAGTGGCGTTCAGTATTGTTTTCGGACTAGAGTAGATTTCATGTTTGCACTTGTGATAGACGTGTTCGTGTATTGAGACGTGATGGTGAACGATAATGGACTGTAACATTGTCGAACACGACCCGTTCGGTGGTGGCTCAGTCATGTTCTGGGGAGGGATTTGTTACGACGGACGTACGGAGTTGTACAGGGTTGGCGGAGGAAGTTTGACGGCTTTTATGTATAGGGATGAGATCTAAGATCCCATTGTCACGCCGTTTCTGGGTGCCATGTGTAACAATGCGGTTCTTGTGCAGGATAATGCCAGACCTCACACTGCTCATGTGGTGCATGACTACCTTGAACAAGAGTCTATAGAGATAATTGACTGGCCAGCCAGGTCACCGGACCTGAACTGTATTGAACACATGTGGGACATTGTTTATCGACAGGTTTCGGGCAGCGCTAACCCTCCTGGTACTGTCCAAGAACTGGAAATCGCAGTTGTGCAGGCTTGGGCTAATGTACCCCAGCAACAGATTCAAACTTTGGTGCAAAGCATGCCAAATCGATGCAGAGAGTGTCTTAATGCCCGTGGTGGCCATACACATTATTAGCTTGATGAACTTGAAGAAAATTGTTGAAATTGAACAGGATTTATGAAATTTTGAATAGTGCCGAAAACAGTCATTTTTCTGTTTTTCCAACGTTTTAGGGACACATGTACAATGGTCATTTTCCACTGCTGCTTACCTGATGAAGGGTGTAATAAACTATCATGAAATACCATAAAAAGTTTGTCTGTATAACTTCCGTATTTATTTCTGCACAAAACGTAAGTGTTCCTTTAATTATTTTCAGCAGTGTACTACTCTTATATTTCAAATATAATTATTCACTTTTTGGCTCGACAACAATGCACAAAATCTAGGTAGCGGTTATACAATGTACATTATACTTCTTTTGGAGCCGTGAAGGGCCTGTAAAAATGATTGGGCTCGTGTATTAGGACATTGGCACACAATGTGGGTCAGGGTTTACGTTGTATGATTAAAGTACTAGATTTTAAAGATTTAAACGCAGTTGAGTCCCCCTTTCAGGCTCATTTCCCTATCTACACTCAAAGACAATCTTTGAACCTTGGTATAATAAAGCAGCAATTGAAAACAATGTTAATGTGTTCTTTATATATGTGTTGTGTTCACATGCTAAAGATTGAATGGTGTTTTCTTTTTCTAGATCTGGAAGAACCATCTCTTTAAACAAGAGGGCCACGATGGCCCTGGATCGCTTACCTGAGTCCAGGACGTTTAATAGCTTATAGAAGTATAAGATGTCACTAGTTAAAAGACATGTGGACCAAAGATTTGTTTCCAGTTTAAACTTTTGAGGCCATCTTTTTCATCGGAGTGAATCCCTTTAGCAACATTAGAGGAATATTTCTGTGCATTGTTTTTTTTAAAAGAGAGCCATTGACATAGATGTTGTTTAGCTATTTTCAGCTCTGGAACGTCACGCTAACAAGTCCGTGAAATAAACACCCCCTTACACCTCACATTATATAGATAAAACTCGGAATAAAGTGGTTATGCATTATTTTCCTTATTTCTGCTCCTAGACATAGGTTGTGAATACTCCTTAAAATAAGGCGGTTCTAACGAGTACACACAACCTATGTTTTGAGTATGAATAAGAATAATATCACACATTGACCGTTTTCGAGATTTGAAAAATGCACTATGACGCATGGGTGTGTTATCGTAGTGAGTACTATTTTAGCAATTTTGAAACATTCTGTAAAAGGTCATATAAGGAACAGTTCTGTGAAACTATTTTGAAATTGGGCCATTAGCCTAGGAGGACATGTCCATTAAAGGCATTACTATTATTTTCTTTTTGGTTCTGGTGGCCATTTTCTTCAGCAGAGCGGAACAATTTTAGCAACTGTGGTAAACGGTCATAACAGAAACGTTTTTGTGAAATTATTTTGAAATTAGGCCATTTGCTTAGGAGGAGATGTCGTTTAAAGGGTTCTACTATTTTTAGCTCTGGAGGCAATATTTTTCAGTGGAGCGGGTCAATTTTAGCAGTTTTGGTAGAGGGCAACCTAAGGAACATTTTTATGAAATTATTTTGAAATCGGGCAAGTGGGCTAGGAAGAGATGTCATTAAACGTTGTTCCCCTATTTTCAGCTCTGGTGGCCATTTTGTTCAGCGAAATGGAAGCATTTTGGCAATTTCGGTACACCATTTCTTGAGGAACATTTCTGAAATTATTTTGTAATCTGGCCAGTGGGCTAGGAGATGTCCTTTAAAAGTTTTTTTTTTCTATTTTAGCTCTGGTGACCATTTTTCCAGCGGAATGGAACCATTCGAGGGTCACCCAAGGAACACTTCTGTGAAATTATTTTGAAATCAAGCAAGTGTGCAAGGAGGAGATGGCGTTTAAGGTTTTTCATTTTTCAAGCATTCACTGGAGGCCAGTGGGCTAGGAAAAGATGTCGTTTAAGGGTTTTTTTTCCAATTTTTAGCACCCCTGTCAAGTAGTGACAAGATGAGCTTTTGGGATCACTTTTTGTCCGTCGTCCGTCGTGCGTGCGTGCGTGCGTCCGTGGGTGCGTGCGTGCGTGCGTGCGTCCGTCCGTAAACTTTTCTTGTGAACACACTAGAGGTCACAGTTTTGGGCCAATCATCATCAAACTTGGTCAGAATGTTCATCATGACAATATCTCGGTCAAGTTCGAATATGGGTCATGTTGGGTCAAAAAGTAGGTCAATAGGTCAAATCAAAGAAAAACGTTGTGAACACTTTAGAGGCCAAAGTTTTGGTCCGATCGTCATCAAACTTGCTCAGAATGATCATTTTGACATTACCTCGGTCAAAATGGAATACGGGTCATGTCAGGTCAAAAAGTAGGTCAGTAGGTCAAATCATAGAAAAACCTTGTGAACACTCTAGAGGTCACAGTTTTGATCCGATGGTCATCAAACTTGCTCAGAATGATCGTCTTGACAATATCTGGGTCAAGTTCGAATATGGGTCATGTCGGGTCACAAAGTAGGTCAAATCATAGAAAAACCTTGTGAATACACTAGAGACCACAGTTTTGGTCCGATAATTATCAAACTTGCTCAGAATGATTATCTTGACAATATCTCGGTCAAGTTCGAATATGGATCATGTCGGGTCAAAAAGTAGGTCAGTAGGTCAAATCAGAGAAAAACCTTGTGAACACTCTAGAGGCCAAAGTTTTGGTCCGATCCTCATCAAACTTGCTCAGAATGATCGTCTTGACAATATCTGGGTCAAGTTCGAATATGGGTCATGTCGGGTCAAAAAGTAGATCAGAAGATCAAATCAGAGAAAAACCTTGTGAACACACTAGAGGCCACAGTTTGGTCCGATCATCATCAAACTTGCCCCGAATGATTATCTTGACAATATCTCGATCATGTTCGATAGCCTTGTTGTCAGGTCAAAAGTAGGTCAGTAGGTCAAATCATAGAAAATTTTTCTGAACACACTTGAGGCCACAGGTTTGGTCCAATCATCATCAAACTTGCTATGAATGATTATCTTGATAATATCTTGGTCAAGTTCGAATATGAGTCATGTTGGGTCAAAAAGTAAGTCAGTCGGTCAAATCAGAGAAAAACCTTGTGAACACACTAGAGGCCACAGTTTTTGTCCGATCATCATCAAACTTGCTCAGAATGATCATCTTGACAATATCTCGGTCAAGTTTGAATACGGGTCATGTCGGTCAAATTATAGAACAACCTTGTGAACACTCTAGAGGCCACAGTTTTGGTCCGATTTGGTCCGATCATCATCAAACTTACCCAGAATGATCATCAAGTTCGAATATGGGTACAATATGTAGGGTCAAAAAATAGGTCAGTAGGTCAAATCACAGAAAAACCCTCTGAAAACACTAGAGGCCACAGTTTTGGTCCGATCATCATCAGACTTGACAATATCTCGGTCGATTTCGAATATGGGTCATGTCTGGTCAATAAGTTGGTCAGTAGGTCAGATTGTTGAAAAAACCTTTTAAACACACTAGAGGCCCCAGTTTTGGTCTGATCATCTTCAAACTTGCTCAGAATGATCATCTTGACAATATCTGGGTCAAGTTTGAATATGGGTCATGTCGGGTCAAAAAGTAGGTCAGCAGGTCAAAACATTTTGAACACTCTTAAGAGGCCACACTTTTAGTTAGACCATCATAAAACTTGCACAGGATGATCTTCTGGACAATATCTCAGTTAAGGGCGAATATGGGTCATGTCAAATAGCTTGTGGCATCAGAAATGATATTTGCAATCAGCTGAATCCAAGTTTATCAATTCCATAGGTCAAGGTCATTTACTGACCTTTATCCTGAAGGCTCAGATTAAGTATTTTTATGCCCCCGTATTTTATGCCCGCGTAGGAGGGCATATAGGTTTTGCACTGTCCGTTTGTTTGTGGGTTTGAATGTCTGGAGAAGCCCGGGATCGATCCTGCTACCCCTGGTTTACAAGGCAAATAAAAATCAAAAATGAGTTCCATTAAGAGCAATGAAAACATTCATAAGAAAGAAGATGGGTCATACTACGTAGTTTCGGCTAATAAACCCTCATCAGTGACCCTGTAATGATCCGGCAAAGAAAGCCAGAGGAAACATACTGCAATTTTGCGAATTTCGAATAGGCAGTCGATACTAAGACTGATATAAATCAAAATGGGGTCCAAATAATTAAAAAACTGTCTAGAATATGAGTCTAAACCAGTAATTTATTTCTGATTTCTCAGAATATTCACGCTGAGCTCAAAGGACCAAAAGTAAAATATAAACTGCACTATGGTTGATGTACGGGGAGACGTTTTACGGCCGCCACACGGCACAACACCAGCTGCAGTGAAGGCAAATAAAAATCAAAAATGAGTTCCTTTAAGAGCAATGAAAACATTCATAAGAAAGAAGATGGGTCATACTACGTAGTTTCGGCTAATAAAGCCTAATCAGTGACCCTGTAATGATCCGGCAAAGAAAGCCAGAGGAAACATACTGCAATTTTGCGAATTTCGAATAGGCAGTCGATACAAAGACTGATATAAATCAAAATGGGGTCCAAATAATTAAAAACCTGTCTAGAATATGAGTCTAAACCAGTAATTTATTTCTGATTTATCAGAATATTCACGCTGATCTCAAAGGACCAAAAGTAAAATATAAACTGCACTATGGTTGATGTACGGGGAGACGTTTTACGGCCGCCACACGGCACAACACCAGCTGCAGTGAAGGCAAATAAAAATCAAAAATGAGTTCCTTTAAGAGCAATTAAAACATTCATAAGAAAGAAGATGGGTCATACTACGTAGTTTCGGCTAATAAAGCCTCATCAGTGACCCTGTAATGATCCGGCAAAGAAAGCCAGAGGAAACATACTGCAATTTTGCGAATTTCGAATAGGCAAGTAGCATGACCACTTCACCATGAAGGCTTCTAAACTTCATTGGAATGTTGTGTAGATGACCCTCTAGGAAAATAGCATAATCGATTAACAAATGGTCACAAGAGCTAAAAATAGAAAAACATTGTAAATTTGCTTCAAATGCGAACTCCTTCTAAACCCTTGGGCCAATTTGATTTAAACTTCACAGGAATGCTGCCTAGCTGACTCCCTACCAAAATAGCTAAAACTCATTCCACTCCAATGAACAAGATGGCTGCCAGAGCTAAAAATAAAAAAAATCTTCATACGACAATTTCTCCTGTACCCTTGGGCCAACTTCATTTAAACTTCGAAGTAATGTTGCTTAGATGACCCTCTACCAAAAAAGGCTTAAACGATCCCGCTCCGATGAACAAAATGGCCATCAGAGCTGATAATGGAAAAATATTGTAAATTTGATTCAAACGTGAACTCCTCCTAAACCCTAAGAACAATTTGATTCAAACTTCACAGGAATGTTGCCTAGGTTACTCCCTACCAAATAAGCTAAAATCACTCTGCTGATGAACAAGATGGCCACCAGAGCTAAAAATAGAATGCACTCGAGACAGTGACACACAGGTGAGCGAACTAGGGCCCTCTGGACCCTCTTGTTATCTTTCCAGATGCGACCTTTTATCATGCCTTTACCTACTTTGGCATGTTATTGTGAATCTAGGTCTCACTCCATTTTGGAGAAGTCGGTATTGCTTCCATCTCAAGATACTTCTCCTTTTTTCAAGCCCTACGACCTCCGATTTATGCCAGGAGTTGCCGTTCCTTCTATTAGGAATTCAGACCTGTTTCCCTGGGAAACTTCACATAGACCGCTCCAGTTTTTAGCTCACCTGGGCCGAAGGCTCCAGGGGAGCTTACAGTATAGTGGGTCGTCCGTCGTCCGTCCACACTTTTGAGTAGCTATATCTCTGCAGCCTGCAGGCTGATCTCAATCATTTCTCATCTGTAGCATGCCTCTGGTGGGGCATTGATGACATAAGCTTTTTTTGAAATCGCATGAAAACTTTGGTTGCTATGGCAATCACAAGGTCCCATAGACTTACAATGGAAAAATGCTTGTCATCACCGTAGCCCCTTCAGTTTTGATCGGATATTTCTGAAACTTATATATAAGGTGGCTGGGGATAAAACCTTGGATGAGTTCGAAAACCGGCCACGTCGGTCCATTTATCATAGAGTAATTGCTGAAAATGCCGATTTTTGACCGTGTCATCACCGTAGCGCCTTCAGTTTTGATTGGATCTTTCTGAAACTTATATGTAAGGTTGCTGGGGATAAAATTTCGGATGAGTTCGAAAACCGACCAAGTCGGTCCATTTATCATAGAGAAACGTCCCTTTGATTGCTGAAAATGCCGATTTTTGAACTTATCATCACCGTAGCCCTTTCAGTTTTGATCGAATCTTTCTGAAATTTATATGTAACGTGGCTGGGGATAAAACGTCGGATGAGTTCGAAAACCAGCCAAGTTGGTCCATTTATCACAGAGTATCACAGAGAAACGTCCCTTTGTTGCTGAAAATGCCGATTTTTGACCTTGTCATCACCGTAGCCCTTTCAGTTTTGATCAGATCTTTCTGAAACTTACATGTAAGGTGGCTGGGGATAAAACCTCGGATGAGTTCGAATACCGGCCAAGGTGGCTCATTTATCATATAGTTAGGTCCCTTTGATTGCTGAAAACGTTGATTTTTGACCTTGTCATCACTGTAGCCCCTTCAGTTTTGATTGGATCTTTCTGAAACTTATATGTAAGGTGACTGGGGATAAAACCTAGAATGAGTTTGAATACCGGCCAAGTTGGCCCATTTATCATAGATTTACATCCCTTTGATTGCTGAAAATGCCGAGATTTGACCTTGTCATCACCATAGCCCCTTCAGTGTTGATCGGATCTTTCTGAAACTTATATGTGAGGTGGCTGGGGATAAAATCTTGGATGAGTTCGAAAACAGGCCAAGTCAGCCCATTTATCGTAGAGTTTTGTCCCTTTGATGGCTGAAAATGTTGATTTTTGACCTTGTCATCTCCGTAGCCCCTTCAGTTTTGATCGGATGTTTCTGAAACCTATATGTAAGGTGGCTGGGGATGAAACCTTGGATGAGTTCAAAAACGGGCCAAGCCAGCCCATTTATCTTAGAGAAACATCCCTTTGATTGCTAAAATGCCAAATTTTGACCTTGTTATCACCGTAGCCCCTTCAGTTTTGATCGGATGTTTCTGAAACCAATATGTAAGGTGGCTGGGGATGAAACCTCGGATGAGTTAAAAAACTGGCCAAGTCGGCCCATTTATCTTAGAGTAACATCCCTTTGATTGCTAACAATGCCAAATTTTGACCTTTTCATCACCATAGCCCCTTCAGTTTTGATCGGATCTTTCTGAAACTTATATGTAAGGTGGCTGTGAATAAAACCTCGGATGAGTTTGAATACTGGCCAAGTCGGCACATCTATCATAGAGTTACGTGCCTTTGATTGCTTTAAAATGCCTATTTTCGACCTTGTTAGCACTGCTGCCCCTTCAGTTTTAATCGGATCTTCATGAAACTTACAAACAAATAAGTCAGGCAAAAAAGCTCGTCGGAGTTTGAAAACCCGTGAGGTTTGTCTATTTGTCACAGAGTAACATCCCTTTGATTGCAGCAGTTAATTGCTTATTTTTTAACTTGTCATCACCATAGCCCCATCAGTTATATCGGATCTACTTAGCAAGTCTGGAATAAAAGCTTGAATAAGTTTGAAAACTGGTGAGGTAAGCCTATTTATCATAGAGTTACATTCTACTTGATTTGCACAAATTCCTTACCCTGTCATCACCATATCCTCCCATAAATCCTTCAGTAAAGGTTGGCACTTCCTGAAACTTTGAATCTGTTAGCTAAGGTGAGCGATACAGGACCAGCTTGGTCCTCTTGTTAGCTCTGGCGGCCATTTATTTAATCGAGCGGAACCAATTTGATAATTTTGATAACGAACCATTTTAGCAATTTTGTTTGAGGGTCACCCAAGGAACAATTCTGTGAAATTATTTTGAAATCAAGCAACTGTGCTAGGAGATGTCGTTTAAGGGTTTTCTTTTTTTTAGCATTGGAGGCCATTTGGTAATGGAACGGAACCATTTTAGTAATTTTGGTAACGGGTCACCCAAGGAATATTTCTGTGAAATTATTTTGAAATCGGGCCAGCGCGCTCGTTTAAAGGTCTTCCTATTTTAGCTTTCAGCAGATAGAAACATTTTAGTGATTTTGGTAGAGGGTAACCAAAGGGTCATTTCTGTGGAATTATTTTAAAATCGGATCAGGGGCTAAGAAGAGATGTTGTTTAAAGGTTTTTTTTTTTGTTGTTGTTTTTAATTTTAGCTCTGGCAGCCATTTTGTGCAGCGGAGCAAAACCATTTTAGCAGTTTGGTAGAGAGTCACCCAAGAAACATTTCTGTGAAATTATTTTGAAATCGGGCCAGTAGGCAAGGAGGAGGTGTAGTTTAAAGGTTTGTTGTTTTTTTATTGTTGTTGTTTCTGCTTTTTAGCTCTGGTGGTCATTTTTTACAATTTCGTTAGAGGGTCACCCAACGAACATTTCTGTGAAATTATTTTGAAATCGGACCAGCGGGCTAGGAGGAGATGTTAAACAGTTTTCAATTTTTAGCTATGGAGGCCATTTTGTTCAGCGGAGCGGATAAAGTTTCTGTGAAAGTACAGTAAAACCTGTCATAGTGGCCAGCTGTATTGAGCAAGCGACCTGTGTTAAGCAAGCATGCATTCAGTTCCTCCAAAAGACAAATGCATTAAAACACACCTGTATTAAGCAAGCACATGTCTTAAGCAATACAGGTTTGACTGTATTTTGAATTCGGGCCAGTGGACTAGGAGGAGATGTCGTTTATTTTTTTTATTTTTAGTTCTGATGGCTATTTTGTTCAGTGGACCGGAGCCATTTTAGCAACTGTGGTAGAGCTAAAATGGTCATATATCTCTTATACAGTGTATTCGATGGATTGGGTACTAAAACACTTATTACATGGCAGCTTTGAGCTAAGTCAAAACTACATGTATTTTCCCTCGGTACTGTGGACGACCTGATGCAATATTGCCCTCTGGCTTTGGCCTCGGGCAATATTGCACAGCACCTCGTGGCAATAGTTTTGACTATACACCAAACTGCCAGGAAATAACTATTTACTTTTACCTATCAAAATGTCAAATACAGTAAAATTCCGCAAATAAGACCACCGAAAATTAAGACTAATTCTGCTTTAAAATACTTATTCAGGAGGGTGAAGCTGTTCTTTCCTAGTGTGTTCAGCACAAGGTATGCCCTGGTTAGGGACCACATTTGGAACTGTTCAAAAGTGGTCTTTAAGACCACTTTTGAACAGTCCCAAAGGTGGTCTTAATAAAGGAATTTTACTGTATTTGTATTGGTTTGCAAGGAAAAGCTCTAGTATACCAGATAAGAAATAGCAATTCTTATCTCACTCTGTTTCCTCGAGTTGGAAAAGCCTATACCTAATCCGAACTCAGTTACTCGTGAGATTCTTATATTCTTTCGGGTTGCAATTAGAAGCATCTTACGTGAGTGGTAAATTAATGTTGTATTTTTGTATTAAACTCGTTTAGGAAAAGGGATCAAATGTTCGGCTTTTTATCGCTTTTCCTAAACCAATAATACATGAGCACGAATGCAAGATTCTATTTTTCATATGACTTTTAATGTGTATTTTAGTCACGATTTGTTTACAAAAATGTCAATGTTCCGACATTTGTAAATGCGACGTCGTTTAGGACGTCGCACGTGTAACGTTACGGGGCGTATCTAACTAATTTGCATATTTTTAAAATCCACTAGTAGATTGCGGAATTCATTACACGGCGTTATTACATTGTCAGACGTGACGTCTTGTTGAAAACACTCACTCTGCAAAACTCCTCTGAAGTTGAAGCCTTCTCAAGTTGAACGGTGAGGGGGGGGGGGGGGGGGGTGAGGAATCAAACCATACGATTTAGCTTGCGCATTAGAACCGCCTCGATGAATGATTTGTCGGGATGTTCGTAGAGTGATCAGGTAACTATGAAATAATATAATATGAAATGACGTACTATTTCCGCCTGTAAGAATTGCTAGTCTCTGAATTCGTACTGCTAGGCGCATGCTCATGGTCCGTGTCCCACACCATCTCCAAGTGTCTGCGACGTATTCATTCTCAACTGGCAACGTACAGTTCTGACAACGGCGTGTTTCAACACCACACCACGTGTCAAATGACCCTTCAGGTAGGAAGATAACATTATTCAAAGGGTACTCAACCAATCTGAAAAAAAAAAAAAAAAAAAAAAAAAATCCATGAAACAGATTTTTGTGTACCTGCCAACAAACTACAGTGGCTCGAACACGATAACAAGTCCATGCAATGAACACCCTTTAAACCCCACCTTTTTAATATATAGAAATCTGGGGTTTGGTAGAAACATATCTTTTTCGACATATAACATGATAGTAACAATACAGAATTTAAGGATTGGAACGAAAGCACAAATTGCTTATTTAGTTCTTCTCCTTACAAAACTGGGGTTTGCGGGGGTATAACCTATTTTTTTCTTATTTCTGCTCCAAGACATAGGCTGTGGTTACTCGTTAAAACCGCCTCGTCGTGTGGTTCTAACGAGCACCCACAGCTTATGTTTGCTGTATTCATAAGAAAAATATAACAACTTTTTGTCAGAAATATTACATTTTTTTATATGACAGAATGCACTAAGCCGAACTGCATGGTGTGTTATTGTAGAGTGAGTGAGTGTTTGAGTTTTACGTCCCACTAACAGCTAAGGTCAAACGGAGACTGGACCTCGGTTTAAAGACTCATCCGAAAGTCTGGAGAAGTCCGGGATCGATCCTGCGACCCCTGGTTTACAAGGCGAGTAGCGTAGGTGTGTTATTGAAATGCGATTACTTTTGGGACCACGTACAGAGGTACTTCGAGTCAATGACGGTTAATCATAACGCAAGGTCAATAGGGAAAATAGGGATATCTTTTTAATGTTCTTTAACATTAAGGTATGTCGTGGGTTCTCATAGCAATTGCTTCATCGAAGTGGGAAGACGAAAGCATGAGAACGAAAACCAGATCATGCCTACACAAATGCATTATAAACTTCTCCGCCGAAAAAAAAAAAGAGAAAATTTAACGGTGCAAAAATTTTGATATTTTTCTTATTTCTGCTCAAAATATGGATTTTGGGCACTCGTTAGAACCGCCTCATCGCGGCGGTTCTAACGAGTGCCCACAATCTATATTTTAGAGCAGAAATACGAACCAGAGGACCATTGGTCCTGAAGACGCTCACCTGACAGCCTTAGGTCTAAAGGGCTAAGGGACGTGCACCCAAGGTCCATCTAGACCTCTTATGGATCTAAGATCTATGTCACCAAACGTGTTTTAATGTTCTGTTTTTGTCCTCTGATAATGATATTTCGGAGATTCGTTATAGTAAACAAAGACAAGGATTGATGATTTCTTTAGCAAAAGTTGCTTATAAATTTCTTGAAACATGTGCCACAAAAATTTTGAAAATCGGTTCACTATTAAAAAAATTATGACCAAAATAAGATTTGAATAGAGATTTTACATTGAAAGGGGAGGTAATCCATGATCATAAAGTTTTGATTCTGGAATCTTTTTGGCCTCGATTTAAATGTTTTGAACTTCATGATGTGTTTTGCATCATTTATGATTATTTCAGTTATTTAGTAACAGTGTATGAAGAAATTGAAAGTTTGCGGGGAAATATTTACCTCCCTTGCTAGCAATTTAACAATGGAAATTTCCCTATTCAAATGTGTTTTTGGTTATAAAATCCTTATTTGTCAACAGATTTTCTAAATTATTGCAACGCTAGTTGTTTTAAACCTTGTTCTTTATCCTGATGTAATTTTTATTGAGTTTTTTTTCTGAAAACCCATTATCAAAAGAGAAAATGTCCACATTAGTATATAGAGAAAGAATATATATGGTTAATGGGTGGGGAAATATTACGCATTTTATAAAATGATGTGGGTAGGGCATGCCCCCAGGGGCCCAAATTAAGGTCCATGTCACTAAATGCATCTGACTGTATGACCAAGTGGTCCTTAATAACATTCCTGACTCTTGAAGATCAGTTGGAAAACTTTTGAGTTTGAATTTTCAGTTATATTTAGCCAAGATAAAGCCTTAGATGAGCTAAAAGGTCAGGAACAAGAAAATATATGGTTAATGGGTGGAGAGCTTAACCATTTCTAAAGGGGGTGTCGGCCCCCAATTTAACCTATGGTGTTCAAAGATCCATGTAACTAAATGCCCCTTATCACAAGAAACAAGAAAATATATGATTTATGGGAGGGGATCTGAACAGTTTCTGAGATTTCATACATTTTATGTAATGCAGGGGTGGGGCATGCCCCAGGGTCTCAAGATGCATGTCACTTAAAGCCCCTTAGAATATATATTGTTTATGGGTGGGGATCTGAACAGTTTCCAAGATATTGGGCACTTTTTGAAATGAAGGGGGTGGGGCATGTCCCCGGGGGACCCCCTAGACTCCCAAGGTCCATGTCATTAAACATGCTTAATCACAAGGAACAAGAATATACATATGGTTTAGGGGTGGTATTCTCAACCATTTGCAAGATATCAGCCATTTAGACTTTTTCCCATACAAATGCCAATGTGACCAAATTTGACCTTGGCATAAAATAGGTCAAGGTCATCCCAGGGCAATTCTTTGAACAAACTATGATGGGCCCGAGTCCCGAGGCTACATACCAAGTTTGGTGGAAATCGGCCCAGCGGTTCCGGAGAAGAAGATTTTTGAAGGTTTTTTTTAAGGGACCTGGTGGACCCCATGTCAATAAATGCGCCCTATCTTAAGGAACAAGAATCTATATGATTTAGTGGTGGAATATTGAACGGTTTGTTAGATATAATGCATTTTCACTTTTTCCCATACAAATGCATATGTGACTAAATTTTACCCTGGCATAAAATAGGTTAAGATCATCCGAGGGTCACCATTTTAAGAATTTATGATGGGCCCGCGTCCCAGATGCTACATGCCAAGTTTCATGAAAATCCGTCCAGTAGTTTCAGAGAAGAAGATTTTTGAAGGGTTTTAACCATATATGGGCATGGCGACCATCTTGGTTATGTGACCCAACATCAACTTAATTTACATGTCCTTCTCCCATAAAGCTTGCATATGAAATTTGGTCAAAATTGACCAAGTAGTTTCCCTGACAATAAGTTTAAAGTTTGACATATTAAAAAAACTTGACCCAAGGTCACGGAATGACCTTGACCTATAAATCTCATGTATACTTATTAACTCATTTAGCTGATGTCATCTACCAACTTTCAGGCCAAAGGCTGCAACAGTTTTCGAAAAATCCACCGTTTTCACTTTTTGCCATTCAAAAGCCTATATTACCAAATTTGACCTTGGCATAAAATAGATCAAGGTCATCCAAGGGCCATTATTTTAACAAACTATGATAGGCCCGAGTACCCAAGGCCACATACCAAGTTTGGTGAAAATCGGACCAGCGGTTCCGGAGAAGTAGGTTTTTGAAGGGTTTTTACCATATATGGGCATGGCGGCCATCTTGGTCATGTGACCTGGACCCCGCGAACAAACTTTCGTTCCCCCATCCCACTGAGGCCCCACATGAAATTTGGCTTCAGTCCGCCCAGCGGTTCCAGAGGAGAAGATGTTTGAAAATGTTGACATACATACATACATACATACATACATACATACATACATACATACATACATACATACATACATACATACATACATACATACATACATACATACATACATACATACATACATACATACATACATACATACATACAGACAGACAGCATGACCACCCTATAAGCTCACCAATGAGCCTACGGCTCAGGTGAGCTAAAAATAAGGTTTACCCCTGTAAACCCCCGTTTTACTATATACAAGTGGGGTGCAAGAGGGTCCAAATAACACAGGCTTGTTTTCGTGATGTATATACAGGCAATAACATATTATCTTTTTAGATATTTTCTTTACAATAAGTGAAATATATTTCTTTAACATGCAATACATGTTTATATTAATTAATATTTATGCCGATGCAGTTCAATGCAATCTGGGATCATATAAGTCCTAATTACAGTTTGGTAATAAACTTAATATTATTGCTTATATATCATCAGTTTGAATTGTAAAATATATCATAATAAGCTATAATCGTTAAACTTAATGCCAAGACATTGATTTATGCTACCAAAATCAGTTATCGACATGATTTAAAGACATACTTTTGTCATAAACTGTCCTGGCAAGACACACTAAATTGGTCTATACTAATGGTCTGGATTTTCATCAAATATAGTTAAAATATTAGAATCTCTACTCTGCTTTTACCATGGGTCGCAGGATCGATCCCGGGCTTCTCCAGACTTCCGGATGAGTCTTTAAACCGAGGTCCCGTCTCCGTATGACCTTAGCTGTGGGTGGGTCGTAAAACTCAAACACTCACTCGCTTTAATTTTGCTTTTCACCCATTTTGTACCCCAAACCCCAAAACAGGTACCCTGGCAAACAGTGTAGGCCCAGATCAGACGCCACAGAATGCGGCGTCTGATCAGGGCCTACACTTTTGACAAAAAAGTTAAGCCATTTTCCAAACAAATTTTGAAGAAAATACAACCTAACACGCCTAAATTTTGAAGTATACTCCTGCTATATATAAGGAGGAAGATTCCATTTGGTACAAAAAGGGTTAAAGAAATAAACTGTATTGGCGAGACAAAATAAATTGGTCTATACTGATGGTCTGGATTTTCTTCATAGTTAAAATATAAGAATCTCTACTCTGTCCGACAGCTCTGCTTTTAAATATAACGAATGCTTCTAATTGAACCAGCACATGACAAAACCTACAATCAGACATATGCGCCCACCGAAGACTCAGATCAGCCTGCACATCCATATAGTCTAACCAGAGACTTCTCTTGCTGCATGAAGGAGCATTGAGCCCTTAGCTATCCTTAGAGCGCACAACGAAGACTTTGATCAGACTGCGCGGATGTGCAGGCTGATCTGAGTCTTCGTTGGGCGCACGTGTCTTATTGTAGGTTTTTTTGGCTCAATTGCAACCCGAAAGTTATAAACTTAACTTATTTGTTACTTAAATGCTTAAAGCACCAAGGAAAATGTAGAGAAGACGGAAATGTATACTTTTCTGATTTTAATTTTCAGAGAAAAAAGGGCTTGATGCTATACGGTTTTGCCTAGCAGACAATTCACAAGTAATGGTAAGCCATCTCAGTGTCATCACAAATACATAATTTTATAATTTTGACCCCCCCACCCCCCATCCCTCCACCAAATCTCACTTTTATAGCAGAAATAGTAAAACATGTTTACAGGGGTGTATAGGAGAGACCGGGGCTAGTTGGTCCGAAAATTGTATTTTTTTCAGATGCTGACATAAATATTTATTATCTTGAAATACTTTCACATATGCAGCTAGTATAATCCATTCTCTACCTTATTTCATAGTTTCATGTCCGGAAAATGACATATTCTTACAAACATTGGCGTTTTCCAAGACGAGGTAAAACGGTCCGACTTACCTCACTATCGGGGTAAGTTGGTCCGAGCCGCGGGGTACATGTAAGTTGGACCGACTGGGATTCAACGAGAAAATCAGGAAGTAATGATGGGTCGATAAAATCTTTTTTGACAAAAGATCTGAGAAATTACGTGGCTTCAGTAACAATGCAGTAGACTGTCGGGTGATAAACTTAACACAAATTCCTCAGATGATCAGCCAACTGTGCATTTTGTTAGTTATTTTTCTCAAAAACCGCCGAATTGATAGGAAATCCCCATTTAAATGTATTACCGTAGAGCAGACCGGGGCTAGTTGGTCCGAAGACGATGATTTGTCTTCAACAGCTGGGGCTAATATCAATTTACCAGAACGATTTTGGTACTATGTAACTTGTTCAATAATTTGCTGCTATTTTTCATTCAGAAAAAAACCAGTTTCTGATAAATACAAAGGTTTTTTCGACGGACCAACTTACCCCGTCGCGAATGGACCAACTTACCCCGACCCTAGCACCTGGTAGATCTTCACGAATGTCAGGAACATAATTGAATTTAGAAACACCAAATACATTCATTTGAATACCTTAGATAATGATCTTTCACGAAAAGTATAACATTTGCATGTTATTTGTTACAAACAAAAAAGACCAACAAATGATTCCAAGTGTGATAAAGTCACTTTTGTGGTACAAAATCAGTTTTTGTTCCCTGAATTTTTTACGCCTTTTTTGATCGCCATCTAATTTTCTTCAGAAAGTGTGTCACGGTCAAGCAGTCCATTGAGCCAAATCATTTTGCCATGACCCTTCTCAGTTCAGAGAAATTGCGCTCGGACCAACTTGCCCCACGGACCAACTAGCCCCGGTCTCCCCTACTATTTTTCTTATTTCTGCTCCAAATTAAGGCGTAACTATACCAAATTTCTGATATTTAATCTTCATCCGTGTGTCTAAACAAAGATTGGGTACACGTTAGAACGTCACGACGTCGAAGCGGCTCTAACGAATACCAGAATCTATGTTTAGAGCAGAAATAAGAAAACATCAGAATTTTTATCAGAATTTTTTACCGTTCCATTCGTGCTACGTTATCCTGAGAGACGATACCAGTGACGTCACCACACGCTTTCTCCATCGACATATCTGATGGATATGACGTTCCTTCAGTAAGTCCTGGCGGTGGGGTGATGTCATCAATCACCCCCTCTAGTGCGGTCCCTGTAAACAAAAATGGTTACACGTGTATCTCACACAAGAAAGAAATTCGGTTGAATTAACCGGTCACTGCATTTACAAATACGCCATAGCAATGGCGATTTTGCGAACATAAACGCTAGGCAAATAGTGGATATTTACTTTTTTGAAGTGGAAACCAGAACTATTTCATCGAGTGTGTTCATCAAAATTTTTAGGAGTGCGAAGCACGAGTTAAAATTCGGATGTTTTCAACACACGAGATAATATATTTTTGGGACCCGCTGAAAAAAGTAAATTTTCTTTTTATTTTATAATTTTATATGGATATGTACGGTAATTGATCAATTTTATTGTACGTCACAATTTTGACCTGGCTCGTATATGACGTAAAAACTGTCAGTTTCAAAACATAAACATATCACCATTTTGAATACAGCATTTTTGCAGTTCAAAAGGTGGTTTTCAAGGTATTTTAGAGAATTATTTTATCGGTAACATATGACTTTTGACAGGAAAATGTAGTACGGTCTGCTACTGTGAAAATAACAAAGTCATGAAATATATGATCATATCACAGTGTGAAAATATCATTTTTATTTTTTTCCGATATGCATTGATTTCACTGCAGATTCTAACACAGCGTGCCTATATATGCAATGGAAAAGATCTGTGTTTTATTCTGTAACAAGTGCGTGTCGAGTGACGTCATTAAAAGCTACCAATTTATGTCGTCACTACTCGATTCCCTTGACGTTAGACGATGAAAGGACATTTTCTCGCATAGAAAACGTTAGAATCTTGTAACAGTCGATAATTTTGGCAGGATTTCTTCTAACAATAGCGAAAGGTTGTTAGAACCTGACTGAAACAACAACATTATTTCCGATTTTAGTGTGTTAGAATCGAAATAGATCAGCTCGAGTCTGTGATTTGTCGATTAATAGATCACAGTTTGTCGGTCAGTTGTAAGTAGACAAATCACACGCGCTACGCGCTCGTGATTTTATCTACTTTACAACTGACCTCCAAACTGTGATTTATTACTCAACAAATCACGGTTAGAGCTGATCAATTGCTTAAGTATAAAATGATTCGAAATATTAACGTTCGTTTTCCAAATTTGTATCAATGCATACGATCGAACTTGGAACGCTCAGGCGAATCTTTGTAGAGCTTTTGCTGTTTAACATCACATGGAAAACAGAGTACAGTCGAACTTCAATGGCTCGAACACCTTTGGGGCCTCGAAAATCTGTTCGAGACTGGGGTAGTTCGAGCCACTGAGATTACTGTCAGGAAGCATAACGAGATACTTTAGACATCTTTTCGGTGTTCTATAATGCAAATGTATGCAGTGAATACTCATTAGAATCGCCTCGATGATAATGAAAATGTATGTTGTGTGTACTCATTAGAATCGCCTCATCGAGGCGATTCTAATGAGTACACACAGCATACATTTGCAAGATAAAAGACTAAAATATCCTTAATTCTTTTGTAGAGGATTTCGCTAGGGGCTCAAGAATGGGTTCGACACATCCATGGTAAACGAGCCATCGAAGTTCTACTGTAATAATATTATTCTCAACAGGCTCATCAGGGGAATATTTCTCGTACAATGACGTACAATAACAAAGTACAGTTAAATTTCTATATTCAGGCCACCTTTTGGACTGTTAAAAAGTGGTCTTAAAGACAGTCCCTAAGGTGGTCTCTTACTAGAGCAGACTTGATGTGGAAAATGTTTGCAAAGAACAGTTGAAGTCTTACAAATATGCGTTTAAGGGGAATGGGAGAGAACTCCTGCAAAAGTATTTTGTATCCCATGTCAATAGGGGTCAACTATTAAAGGAAAGAATTTGCTCCTGATGACCAAATTTTAGTTCCGTATTCGCTATAGCTATATGCTTAATTATTAGTTGACTGTCCTGCTTTGTTCGGAGGTCATTCGTATTAACACTGAGGTCAAAAATCATGTTTTTAATGGTGTCAACTGATAAAATTGTCATTAACCAAGTAATTTCGTATTGTCCCAGTTACAGGCCCTCGGTCAGCTGTTTTTGCCACGGCCTTCGGCCTCGGGCCAATACAGCAGTCCTCGGACCTGTATCTCGGCCACAACGCTTGATTAATAATATCATATTTTCTGTGCTGTACCTATCTCTAGACGAATGTTGACCGAAACAGTACCAATTGGAAAGGACTAAAATAGGCTATGCCTATGTCCAATCCAATGGTTCATACGTTTTTGTATGTATGTATGTATGTATGTATGTATGTATGTATGTATGTATGTATGTATGTATGTATGTATGTATGTATGTATGTAACCATGAAATTTCTTATATATAAATAAATTGGGGCCAACTCTTAAAGGAAAGAATTTGCTCCCGAGGAGCAAATTCTTTCCTTTAAGAGTAGACGCCCTTTCGAGGCGGTTCTAACGAGTACCGACAATCAATATTTTAGAGAAATAAGAAAAAAAAAGGTTTACTCCTGTCCACCCAAGTTTAACTATATACAATTGGGTTTCAAGGGGGTCAGACTTATAAAGGCGTGTTTTCGAGATGTCAAGCCATCGAAGAAGTCAGTAACTATCATTTATTCACACAAGGTCATTGAGGCGCTTGTCATAATAAAGGGACATACCCACAGTTTCTAGAATTTCTCTTACACTGGGATGGTGGACGTCCCCAGAGCGTCTTGTACGTGACAGGATTGCTCGTTTTTTGACATGTGAAGCAGGTGTCTTCGCCACACAAGCCCCAACTACATTATCAGTGGCATTTCTTTTCACCTGTTGAAAGTTAGAACAGGTTGCCAGCTGATGGAATCGAGTAAGAATTCCATGGTCTGTTTCTGTTTGGACGTCTTCAAGGGGTGAGGTTGTAGGGTTTGGTGCGGTAAGTGTTAGCAACGCTGCCCTGCCCTCGTTGAAGACCGTGCAGTTTCCGTATCTACCCTCGGGGAACTCAGATGTTGGCTCGTCCCAGGCTTCTTGTACTAGAAGTTTTCCTGGAATAATAAATAAGTTGCGTTATGACAAGAATGCGTAGTTTGTGGTTTGAAGGTTTGAAGCGCAATGCGCCGTGGTTTGAAGCGCAATGCGCCGGGGCACAGCATAACCTTCGCACCCTGCGAAGATTCAGATCAGCCTGCCGTGACTCAGCGAATTTGACATATATTGACAACACCGGAATAGTTCCGTCTAGTCAATCTTATCTGCGACTACTATAACAAATTAGACTGAAGCAGCGACAATGCTTAGTTCTTTAACATGTAAGAAAACTCTTGTAAACATGCTTTATTGTGAGGATGAGGATTGTGGCCACGTAAAGTCGATTTAAGCCTCTTCTGTCACGGTTTATTTTTGTTATGGTTTCTATCGCTTATTTTGTTTTATTTTGGATAGCCAGTTGGCCATTTTGTGGGAAAGTAACTGTCCTTTTTGGCTTTCCGCATTTGATGTTTCCATTAGGGTCTGTTGTTTCATGTTTGTCTTTCTTCCCATTTGGTTCTCTGAAGGGAGTACTTGTATCGATTTCTGACCATTGCCTTCACTTCTATTTAATTTTAGCAGGAATATCGGAAAAATTCTTGAAATTGTCAAGCTTCCGAAATTAAACATAATTTGCACAATACACGATATGGCAGCACGTATATGAGAATACTAAGTGACCTTTACTCCTATCTACTGCAAGCGCAACATGCCTTGGCAATATTCGTCTGGGCTGGGAGAAATAGAACGAGCTGCATTTTGGGAAGAAAAACAAAACGTTTACGCACTCGGCCTCTACAAACTTCGCAAGACGTGTTAAAACGAGTAACCATATGCCACTGCGATTACAAGGATCAATCCTGGTTTCCAGGTCCCGAGGAAGCTGTTTGAACATGAGGCCCCTAGACCGAATGTTCAAATTTCTTCCGAGGGAAACCGCAATGTATGGCCATAAAACCAACGATTTACTTCCCCAAATAATACATTTTGACGCCATTATAATGAACTTACTTATTTGTATGGATTAACAAGAGCACCACATGCGGGTCCCAACGCTCGGCTGCAGCCCCTTTTCACAATGAACAACTAGTCCGAGTTTCAAGTAAATATGTTCAGTAATGACAGAGATATTACAAAATGTCTAAGTTTTTG
Source organism: Lucinisca nassula (assembly GCA_963580285.1). Lineage (NCBI taxonomy): Eukaryota > Metazoa > Mollusca > Bivalvia > Lucinida > Lucinidae > Lucinisca > Lucinisca nassula. The sequence continues at coordinate 56,295,827 of OY757010.1, forward strand.
CACGACGACGACGCAGACGAAAATATCCAAGTTTTTGCACGACGACGACGCCAGAGCTATGACAATACCTCGTCGTTTTTTCGAAAACAGCCGAGCTAAAAATTCTAAGTCGAAAAAGGGGCATAACTGTGCTTAAATATGTTCAGTAATGACAGAGATAATACAAAATGTCCAAGTTTTTGAAACAATTTTTAAACAAAAATTCTAAGTCGAAAAAGGGGCATAACTGTGCCAAAAATATTTTGAGGGTTACTTCACCTATTGGTATGAGTTCCCCTTTTCATAATGAACAACTAGTACGAGTTTCAAGTAAATATGTTCAGTAATAACAGAGATATTACAAAATGTCCAAGTTTCTGTCACGACGACGACGCCAGAGCTATGACAATACCTCGTCGTTTTCTTCGAAAACAGCATAGCTAAAAATGGCATGTTTTTTTTTTTTTTCAAAAACGGCAAGCGCTCTCAGTTATGAGCCAATGAAAAGCGACACTACGTGCTTTCCGACGGCATTAGAACTTCTTTTAACCATCAAAAGACAGTTAAAATTCGAGAGCAGACGGCCGTCAAAAATTCGGTTTGGCATTTTATGTAACAGCCTTGTTTTTGCCACAAAATAAAAAAAAAAAACCTTGAAAATGCTGTCTGCCAATGGTGCTTAGTGCTGGGAGAATTAATTGGGGGAGAAAAATGACATTTTGTTGGGAAGAAAAACAAAACGTTTACGCACTGTCGCCCCACTCGGCCTCTACAAACTTCGCAAGACGTGTTAGACTGGCTGCAAGATCGGAATTCACCATCCTGGTGGCGCATTTATCCGTATCACTGTCACCAATTATCCCCGTCCGGCAATACACACACAGTCTGTCTGGGCTACCACACCATGTCCCTTGAGGTTCTTCAGTGGCAAACATGACGTAATCGCCCCATAACTGATGTAATCTGTGAAAACACAAATATATAGATAAAATAAGATTTGAGCTGCAAAGGCCAATTCAAAAGTAGCACACATTGTTTATCTGTATCCACCACAATAATGAATACTTTTTGACGTCGGCCCCCGCCCATCGGGGCTTGAAGACATAAATGGGCTGCATGATGCTTCCACGCAGAGCTGAAACCGACCCGCATACGAGTACTTGTAAACCGCTTAGAGGATCTAAGCCTGCCCAGGCAAAGCGTTGCGAGTCGGACCGTCCATGCTTATAAACCCTAATTGGTTTCATTGGGCGGCAGGGCTTGAGATGTCATTTCATCTTAATGTTGGGTACAAGTCCCACAAAATTAGAAGCAACGTCTCCAAAATGACCTTTGCAGTGTTGGCGGGGACGTTAAACCTCAAATCAAACAAACAAACAAAACTTTTTGACGTGTTTTGTACCGAATTGAATCTTCATATATATCTTTATTGGCCCCGTCAAGCGATTTTGGTACTTATCGCCTATGTGAGCAGCGAAGGTTCAGGCGAGCCTGCGCATCTGCGCAGTCTCGCCAGAACCTTTGCTGCTCGCTCATACAAGCAGTGAATCAAGCGTAACCTTCAGACAGAAAGCCATATCCCTGGCCCCTCTGAATGGCTGGGCATGCGCAGTTAAAATTTGTCATGACGGAATGCTCGAAGACACAAATTCGCTTGGCGGGGCTCATATGTAGTTGAACTTTCGCAACAGTGAAGGCTTGATCTCAGCTCACAGAATGAGCAATGTTTGCCAAGGTTCCATTTTGGAGTTTTCCATTAAAAACTGTATGTGGACAAGCCAAATTTTCCTACCGAGTCCTCTTAAATACTCTTTGTTAATTTACATGATAGAGTTCTAATACAAAATATCAGCCTTCAGAATCAGTGCATGAAAGGGAAAAAGTTTACAAGAGACCAGTCTCAATTTGTTTAGAGTTGAAATAAGAAAATTAAGGTTTACTCGTGTAAACCCGAGTTTAACTACATAAAAGTGGGATTCAAGGGGTCAAAATTTCGTAAGGTTAACGAGATCCTTAGTGGACAAAATGTCAACTGTTCTAGTAAGTACAATTTCTAATATTTTTTTGCTGAAACAATGTTAGCATGTTGTATTTGCAAAAACTGTTCTGTTTTTCTTCTGTAACAGTATTAGTTTATTTGCCTGACGTCGTTAGTTTCCCAGGTTTGGAAAGTACAACCGTACAAGCTTCCATGCAATAAACATTAACTTACTTTTGAAAGTTCTCATCGCCTCTGACTATTCTTTCTCCTGGACTTCCACAAGCTTCTTCCATTGTCCTGTTGTCATCCAGCACTATCAAACCTTTGCAATCCGCCCGGCACGTGTGCATCAACGACTGATCGAGCACATCCATTTTCTTTGATAGGCTCTCCATCAGGACAACGCTCCTGCATATTAAAATTGAATAGACCTAGCACATTACGCAAACACGCCTATACAAATACATTGCCACCTTTATCGCCGAAAATATGAAAATTTTATGATGAAAAATTGTGATATTTTTCTTATTTCTGCTCAAAATATAGAAATAAGAAAAATAAGGTATACCCCGGAAACCCCCGTTTTACTATATACAAGTGGGGTTCAAGGGGTTCAAAATTATATAGGCGTGTTTTCGTGATGATCCAAGATGCATATTAGGCTTGTGTGAGCTTGGTCCATTACGAATACACGCCTATTTAAATTCATTCTAAATTTTACCGCCGAAAATACGATTTTTTTTCAGATGAAAAATTGTAATGTTAATCATATTTCTGTTAAAAATATTGATTGTGTGTACTCGTTAGAACGAGGGGTTTAAGGAGGTCAACAGTATATAGACGTGTTTATTGATGCATTTACGAACTTAGATTTTGAATACTCAGTGATATGATTCTAACGTGTATCCACAGGAACTACGCTTCAGCGGATACAAGGAAATAACTCGAACTCATACCCATCCCCATTCCCTAAAAAGTTTTCTTTTTCTGACCATTAAATTCATGGATTTATTAAGGTCCTCGACACCTAATGGTGCCATTTTTAGAGCAGATATTTAATAACTAAATTTGCAAAAGACTTTAATTAAAAATTAGCCATTCGGCGCATGTTTATGTTTCAAGAACGAACTAAATTTAAAAAAGACTTTACATACAAACTAGCCATTCGGCACATGTTTTTATTTCAAGAACGAACTAAAATTTCAAACGACTTTAAATACAAGCTAGCCATTCGACATATGACGCTGAAACAGTGTCGCATCAACTCTCATACACGCCGTGTGCCCGCTTGGTAGTAAAACTGTAGTAAAACGGACGAAGTGAGGCCTAGATCGGGTTCAGATAGTACTAAATCAAAAGACAGTTTAACCGACATTTGACAAAAAAACTCCCACCCAATGCTTTGGGCAATTCCATTGTCATTTTAAGAAGTGATTGGTCATTTTCATTTATTGAAAATTTTATGATAAGTGTCCTGTTAGTAACGGAGTAGTCTGGGAACATGAACAGACGCCATGTTTTTGTTAATGTCCTGTTTATGGGTCGCTTGGCTTAAACGGATTAAATCTGTACCCACCAGTTATGGAAATTTTCAAAGCCAAAGGCATCAAAGCTGAAGTCTGTCTCCGCGACTGTGACATTACTGTCTATTGCCACAGAACTGGATGAGCAGCGGGTCGTCCCGTCTGTCGTTGAGACAACGTTGATTTTTGGACGTATACTGTAAAGTAAGAGGAAAATATCAAATACAGCTGAACTTCAATAATTTGAACACCTATTCTTTCTTTGCGGTTTCTGTTGCCAGTGCTCTTTTGAAAAGCCCCAAACATCACGTGAACAAGTCCGTGAAATGAAGACCCCCTTAAACCCCACTTTATATAGAGAAAACTGGGGTTTACGGGGGTATTCATTATTTTTCTTATTTCTGCTCCAAGACATAGGTTGTGGGTACTCGTTAGAACCGCCTCAATGAGGCGGTTCTAACGAGCACCCTCAACCTATGTTTTAAGCATTTATAAGAAAAATATCAAGGATTTTCATCAGAAAACTAGCAATTTTGAAGATGTGAAAAATGCACTATATCACACGGATGTGTTATCGTAATGAAGGTGGTCTTACTACAGGATTTTACAGCATATACTTATTAAAATAAAAATACATGTACAGCATTAATGAATGCAAAACAAAACTCTATCACAATGGTCTTTGGGGCTATTGTTTTCTGTGTTGCCAAGATGCAGGATCCCATTTCCCAAACATCAAAACCGTATGATTTTGTGAAAAAAATATAATGACTTGTCAAAATTAAAATGATACTTATGCTGAAGTTTATGATTTAATCTTCTAGTCATAATAATGCTCTCTCCCTCCCTCTCTCTCTCTCTCTCTCTCTCTCTCTCTCTCTCTCTCTCTCTCTCTCTCTCTCTCTCTCTCTCTCTCTCTCTCTCTCTCTCTCTCTCTCTCTCTCTCTCTTACCTGACTTTTATAGGCGGACCGAGATTGAAATCCACGTCCCTCTGAGCCCAAGAGATTGCAGGAGCTAAAGTCATGTTCTGAAATACTGCTATTGATGTGTTTAGGTTCCGGTGTGCCTCAATATCCTCACCATTGGAAACGAACGTCCAGTTATAAGCGGTGACGTCATTTACGGTTGGCATGTCCTTCTCAAATGTTTGGGCTGTGAAAAAAAGTAAAAAGTTTGTTTGAAAATTAGAGATTTACGCATCATGATAACAAGTCCGTGGAATTCACATCGTTCTAAACCCCATTTTATATAGAGAAAACTGGGGTATATCGGGTTATACATTTTGCGTATTTCTGCTCCTAGACATAGGTTGCTGGTACTCGTTAAACTCTAACGAGCATCCACAACCTATGTTTGCGGCCTCGGAAGCTCAGTCGGATGCGCGTTCGACTGGTGGGTTCGATGCCTGCCGCGGTCGGCGACATTCTTTCGTGGTGATTGATCATGAAATCTTTTCTACGGCCGGTCTCTCCCTTCTGCTGATTCAAGAAGGGCAGTTGTCAGTTTCTGGCGAAAGAATGTCCAATGTACTGGTTAACCGCTTAAGTATATGCCTACATGGAAAAGTGTGGATAGATAAACTGACCGGCTCAAAAATGACCCAAAATAGAGTTTACTGGGCCGTTAAACTCCAATACAAACAAACAAACAAACAAACAAACAAACAAACAACCTATATTTGGAGTATAAATTGAAAAATATCACAAATTTTCATCGGAAAAGAATCCATGTTGGAAATATGAAATAATGCACTTTGTCACACGAGTGTGTGTTATCATAACCTTAGCCGACATTGAAATGAAAGAGCATCGCAAGCCCTACTGCCCAAAGAAACTGCTATAGGGTGTATTCCTTGCTTCCAAAGGATAACCCTTTTATAGAACATATTTAACTCCACTACAGCTGGTGTATGGGAATGTGTGGCGGCGGTAAAACGTCTCCCTGCCCTACATCAGTGTAGATTATATTTTCTTGTCCTTTGGGATCATTGATTCCATTGTGGAATTTTGAAAATATCTGAGGGTCACTGATGAGGCCTAATTGGCCGAAACTAGCTAGTCTGGCCCAGAAAACATATACACTCCATATTTTTCAGTTCTGCGGTGTATTCCTTGCTTCCAAAGGATAACCCTTTTATAGAACATATTTAACTCCACTACAGCTGGTGTGTGGGAATGTGTGGCGGCGGTAAAACGTCTCCCTGCCCTACATCATAGTGTAGATTATATTTTCTTGTCCTTTGGGATCATTGATTCCATTGTGGAATTTTGAAAATATCTGAGGGTCACTGATGAGGCCTAATTGGCCGAAACTAGCTAGTCTGGCCCAGAAAACATATACACTCCATATTTTTCAGTTCTGTGGTGTATTCCTTGCTTCCAAAGGCTAACCCTTTTATAGAACATATTTAAGGCAGCTCTGTATTTTCAATGGGATTTAAGGGACGGCCCGAATCGCACGACTTTTCCTGAACAGGGTTAGTCTTTCTAAGCGGTCTGTTAGTACTCAAAATCGGCTCTACGCATAAGCACAGGTAATGTGGTTTATCAGTTACCGCCTATATATATTGTATTGTGACACATTGACATGATAAAGATATTCTATTTCAGGACAAGTAAGCTTTATCACGTCAACGTGACACTGCAATTTTTTCAATGAAGCGAAATATTGGAAAAATTGGCAAAAATGTTATTATTACTGGAAAAGAATGGGAGAAATGGAACAAAATACTTTAAAAAATATCATAGGAACAATAGGCTTATCCGGTAGTGCTGCTAGCAGGTGTATCAGATTACAAAATCAGCTGAGTGCGGTAAATCATTCAGTCTGCTAGGTAAAACCTGATGTCTTTCTATAGAGTAATGAGCTTAATTAATTGTTAATTTTAAGGTCAATTAGTAAAAGTAGATTGTGTAAATTTCAAAAGCAAGTCTGTAAAAGTTATATACATGTACAGCAATGTTTAAAAGACACAGCTGTAATATTTGATGACCAAAAGAATATAGATTTAGTACAATGGCATGTGACCTGTTTGGAACTGAACATAGAAGTAGACCTGATGACTTGGTTGAAGAAAGGGCTGAATTTTTGAACTATAATTTATTGATCCGGATGAAACAAATCTTCCTAATCCCGACACACTTACAGGGTGCAGTGACATTTCTATTCTGTCACATGTGGGTATTTTTGACATCTATAACTACCTGGCATCTGCTGAATATGATTTTGCAAGTCTAAGAAACTGCCATAAGCTGTAAGCTTATGGTATGTTCATAGATGGCTGTGTGCTTCATCTTGAATTTGTAACTCTCAATGACTACTATACAGCTCTGAGAGCCCGGGTTCGTCCAAGAACCAATGAAAAAGACTCAATACTATAAATTATGGGTGGTCTTCAGTAAAACCGAGGTAGCAGATAATAAAGGAACTATTTGTTCTGCCCTATACTCATGTAAAATAGGGGAGTTTTACGTAACTATATCTGTCAAATTGTTTGCGGGGCTGCGCTTAAAAAGTGTTAAGCATAAAACTTCTAAAATGCAATGAAAATGATAAATTGGTTACCTATAAAATGCCATTTGCCAATCACGAAAATTGTCGTCTGCTTTGTCGACTTCCGGTTACTTTCGCAAACAGTATTGACCCAGATCGGACTGCTCCCCTAGCAGCAGTAGGGGAGCAGTCTGATCTGGGTCCACACTGTTTTTTTGTTGTTGTTTTTTGCAAAGTTTGCATGCATGCAAAGTTTGCATAAGATTCAGCAGACAACATAAGCCGACAACATTTTCAGATGAAAATTTTCTCAGCATCTTAAGGGTTAATACTGACAACTAGATATGATGGCTAGCATACCTTGCCGGCATACACCGTTACCTCAACGTCATACCGAGGTCTAGTCAACATCGAATCGATGTTAGTTCGACGTTTGGTAAACTCTGCCAGGCACTAATATACATAGGATCAAAGAGTGGTTGTATAGTGATGAAAAACGTAGATATTTGAAGAACAAATCTATACCACATGTTGTCATTTTAATTTATCAGACCAAACAATCTTAGGCTATTCCATTATTTAATCGTTTAAAGTAGAAGTAAAACAAAGATCAGATATCGATACAATTAACTTACTCCACCCATCAAAGATACCAAAGGGAAAGAAACACAAACATGAAGCGACCAGACCATGATGGAAACCTAAACAAAGGAAGGCCATAAGGACAGTTACTTTCCCACAAAATGGCCAAATGGTCATCTGAAATAAAAATGCACAAGTGATACACACAGTAAGTAACAAACAACAACAGTAATAAACCGCCACAGAAGAACCGCCTTGGAACGGTCAGTGGAAAGAATTCCACTGGGGGCTTAAATCGATTTTACATGGCCATACTCCTCGCCCTTACCTCTGTCGCGGTATACACTAATTTTGTTTAGTCCGCATGAAGGCTTCCTAACTCATCAGTATAACATCTCCGAGAACATACAAATAAAAAAAACTACAGTGATGAAACAAGGTTGAGGACTCGACAGCATACAACAACAGAATTGCTGGAGCATAAGAAAACCAACAGTTAGACTCCGAGGGGCCCGACCAAAGTCGGAGCATCAGGCGCCAACCAACATAAAGAATACTAAAATAAAATTCCATTTATGCTTTTACGCTGGAACCGTCATATAATCTTAAGCCCGACCCACCGGTGTGCAATCAAAGAGGGAAGCAAAGTTGCCAACCGTGATTGGGTTAACCACCATGCATGCAGTCTGTTTTATAACATTTATGTTGTACCCAATCTTCATATATCGACGAACGATTTTACGAAATTGGGTACTAAAGTCATTACAGGCATGTGTTTTTCTAAATTTATATACTAAGTCACCATAGTTTTAAGTCCAACATTGAATTTTGAAACCAAATCAGAATGACGTCTATAAAACTTAGAAAAGGCTTTACGTAGTTTATGATACCGATACCTGATTGAGAAGTTTAGCGGTTAATAATTTATTACGAGTGTTGAAGTCGGATACATGACTAGACACTCTAGCGAATCGAATTAACTGCGAAATATAAACACCGTACGATGTCGCACGAGGAACATCACCGTCCAAAATAGGAAAATTTACAATCTCGAAATCAAAATCATCACGTTTATCATAAATTTTGCAAGAAACAAATCCATCTACAATAGATAAATATAAATCCAAAAAGGGGGCCTCGGTATCAGATAAATTTGCCTTGTTTAACTGAAGTTCTAGGGGATAAATCTGACTGATCAAACAATCAAAGTAAGTATTGTCAATATTTAATAAATCATCTAAATATCTAGAAGTAGAACTAAAAGCTTCAATAATTTCAGATTGGTTATCAATGGAAAGTGACAACATGAAGTCTCTTTCATTACAATACAAGAACAGATCAGCAATTCGTACCCATCGGAATACCCACCTACATATTTTCACTTGGCTTTGGGAAAGGATTGAAGGTCATTCCCTGTATATTACAGAAGCATATTCTCACTGCTACATTTACCCCAGACATATCTTTTTGTAACCATTATCAAAGCATTTTACACACCAAATCTACACAATTTCATGGTACATATGTCAAGACAAATCAAAGAATGTAAATGGGCTTGAACTTTTCTCACATTTTCACTCCAGGAATGGATTTTAATATGCAATAAATGCAGCTAACCTCAGTGTAACCCCATGGCAGATATAGTGTATTGGCTCTGAAGCTTGCAGATAATGTACCCCACCTGGCTTATTAGCTATGACCGGAGTAGGCCTATTGCGGTCAGCTGATACTGAATATATGGACTGCCGGAATGTGGGGAGGCAATGGTGACCATTGAAAACTGATCGTAAATTGCTAATTTAAGTGTCTACAAGGGCATAAACTGGTAAATAGAATACCAGATTCGTGTCATTTGATATCAAGTTTATCAGGCTCGGCATCGAGAACGCATGTAGAATCGCTCGGCAAGCCTCGCGATTCTACAAGCGTTCTCGAAGCCTTGCCTGATAAACTTGATATCAAAAGACACTCACCTGGTATTCTCTATTTATTAAGTAATACTTTTTTCATTAATTCTTGTTCATTACAAATGTCATGGGTACTTGTTAGTGTATCCAACACGTTTGTTTTAACTCTTATCTTGCTGTTCACGACAACCCATATCTTTGGAAACAGTGTAGATCCAGATCAGATGGCTTCTGAAGAAGCCATCTGATCAGGATCTACACTGTTTGACATTCAGTTTATGAATATGTAGGAATAAATTACATCAAGTAATCTGATTGGTTCAAAGATGGAGATGGGTGTGGCTAAAATGAATATTCAGCAAGATAAGGGTTAAGCCAAATTTTGTTTCATTTTCTGTTGGTGTATTATTTGTTAGGCTACATGTACGAACAACGATAATTTAAGAATACACACAAAAGGGACAGATGCTCAAAACAGAATTTCTGCTTATTTTACAAGGGAAAACACTTTCATGGCCTCTTGTTATTTTGAACTTAGCCCAAATCCCCCCCCCCCCCCCCACCATTCCCCTCCCCCCCCCCCCTCACACTTCTTGCCTCTGGGGCGATTGTTTTCCTTTAGTAAAAAGTAGTCCCCTATTGTTAAGAAAAACAAAAATATGTTCAAATAAAAACACACACAAACAAACTCTAGGTAATTTTGCATTTTTGTTTCGGGAAACCACAGGGACAAAAAGAGCTATTTTCGATGTAACTTGATTATTGTAACACAGATATGAATTTTTCATTGAACTAAAGTGACACGATTTTTTTATCAAACTCGCCATTCGCCAAAGACGCTGATTATAATTTCCATGACCTTTCATGTGACATCCTCTGTTTATTTGAGCCACGAATTGATGTTTTTGGCTTCCAATTTCGATTGGAAGCCATTTAGATTGGATTGGTGATACCTCAGTTTATTTCTAACCGTCTTATGACGTAACTAGGAAAGCCCTACAGATAAGACTGCTCTCCACATATTTACGAAGTGAAAACTCGTTCGGGATAAACAGGAATATGCAGCACCCGTCGATGTCTATTTATAAAGCGTTTCCAGATATCTATTTAAGAAGCGTTTCCAAGAAGTCAAACCAAGCAAAAAAAAAAAAAAAAAAAAAAGGTTACCTACTTTCACTTTCGTCCGTTTGACGTAACCTCAACATTAACCCATAGGTGCCAAAAATATTCCACCTTTACGTATGTCTGGAGTGGTCAATTTCTAAGCATAGAGATACCATTTTTTGTTGTAAGTTTTACAACAAGAGGCTCAATAAGCCTAAACCGCTCACCTGAGGAACTTAAGTTTTAACAATTCACAGACTTGACTACTAAATCTGCAAATAGAATCCAGCCCATTGACCCTTACAGGATATAAGTCATCATTATTGCATTGCATTCCAAGTTTGAGACTTCTAGCTTCTATAGTTCCTGAGAAATCTTTGACGAAAATTTAACATTGGTCAAAATGGAGAGAAAGAAGAATGAAAGAACAGATGAACAAATAAGCTGAGAAAGCCCAATGTCTCTTACACAAAATAAGTCATCATTATTCTATTGAATACCAAATTTGATGCTTCTAGCTTTTATAGTTCCTGAGAAATCTTTGATTAAAAATTTAACATTGGTCTATTATCTCTATATGGAGAGAAAGAAGAATGAAGGAACAAATGAACCAGACTAGCTCCAAAACCTAATGCAGCCTTTCCCCTTGCCCAATGGTGCTACACATAAAATTTAAACAAGATTGGTCAACTGCCTTCTGAGATATGCTTCATTGAAAGTGTGGACGACGGATGGACGGACGACAGACGACGGACTCCTGAGCCTTGGTATACTATCAGCTCACTGGAGCCTTTGGCTCAGGTGAGCTAAAAATTCAAGTCGCTATTTCTGTCACAACATTTTCCCATATAAGTCTATATAAGTCTATGGGCAAATCTTTTTGTCTCTCAAGGTCACGTAACTCCGAGGTCAATATTCCGATTCGGACCAAAATCCAACTTAACCAAGATTTTATTCCTGTCCTCGTTACCTGCAAGTTTGAAGCTGATATGAATAAAAATAAAGTTGCTATCGTGGTCACAACGTATTTTTTTATGCTCAAGGGCAGGTAACTCCAAGGCAAATATTCCGATTCGGCCCAAAATCGAACTTAACTGAGATTTTATGTCTGTCCCCGTTACCTGCAAGTTTGAAGCTGATCTGAAAAAAATTCAAGTCGCTATCGTAGTCGCAACATTTTCCCTTATTAAGTCTATGGGCAAATTTTTTGTCGCTCAAGGTCACGTAACTCCGAGGTCAATATTCCGATTCGGCCCAAAATTGAACTTAACCGAGATTTTATGCCTGTCCTTGTTACCTGCAAGTTTGAAGCTGATATGAATAAAAATAAAGTTGCTATCGTGGACACAACGTATTTTTTTATGCTCAAGGGCAGGTAACTCCAAGGCAAATAATCCGATTCGGCCCAAAATCGAACTTAACCGAGATTTTATGTCTGTCCTCGTTACCTGCAAGTTTGAAGCTGATCTGAAAAAAATTCAAGTCGCTATCGTAGTCACAACATTTTCCCTATGTAAAGTCTATGGGCAAATTTTTTGTCGCTCAAGCTCATGTAACTCTGAGGTCAATATTCCGATTCCAACTTAACTGAGATTTTATGCCTGTCCACGTTACCTGCAAGTTTGAAGCTGATCTGAATAAAAATAAAGTTGCTATCGTGGTCACAACGTATTTTTTTATGCTCAAGGGCAGGTAACTCCAAGGCAAATAATCCGATTCGGCCCAAAATCGAACTTGACCGAGATTTTATGCCTGTACTGGTTATCTGCAGGAATGAAGTCGATCAGAAAAAAATTGACGGAGCTAGAGTGATGACAAGCTTTTTCCTATGTGAAGTATATGGGCGCTAGATGTTGCCATGGCAACCAGAGTTCCACTCAGATCTGCCTGAAAACCTAATGAAGCCTTTCCACTTGCCCAATAATGCGACACATGAAATTTGATCAAAGTTGGCCAAGTAGTCTTTAAGATATACATTTTTGAAATTCCCATTAACCCTAATGCAAAAACACACAAGGGCAGGTAACTCCTAAGTGAATGATCCGATTCTGCCAGTTATCGAACTTGACCGAGATTTCATGGCTGTGCTGGTTATCTGCAAGAATAAAGCCAATCTGAAAATAATTGAAGAAGCTACGGTGATGACAACATTCTCCCCATGTTAAGTCAATAGGCAATTTTTTCAACGCTCAAGGGCACGTAACTCCTGAGTGAATAATCCGATTCAGCCCAAAATCGAACTTGATCGAGATTTCATGCCTGTCCTCGTTATCTGCAAGAATGAAGTCGACCAGAAAAAAATTGACGGAGCTAGAGTGATGACAAGCTTTTTCCTATGTTAAGAACGCTCAAGGGCACGTAACTCCTGACTGAATAATCCGATTCAGCCCAAAATAGAACTTGATCGAGATTTCATGCCTGTCCTCGTTATCTGCAAGAATGAAGACAATCAGAAAAAAATTGACGGAGCTAGAGTGATGACAAACTTTTTCCTATGTTAAGTCTATGGGAGCAATTTGTTGCCATGGCAACCAGAGTTCCAATCCGATCTGCCCGAAAACAGTATGCAGCCTTTCCCCCTACCTGATAATGCTTCACATGAAATTTGATCAAGATTGGCCCACAGGTTCCGGAGATATACTTCTTTGAAAGTGTGGACGACGGACGACGACGACGACGACGGACGACGGACGACGGACGACGGACGCCGGCTCGTGGTATACTAATACCTCACATGAGCCTTCGGCTCAGGTGAGCTAAAAATGCATGTACGTTGAGCAAAAAGTTTAGATCTTGATCAGATGCAGTGTCTGATCTGGGTCTGCACTATTTGCCAGTGTCTCAAAAGATGGAGGCCTAGGTTAATTCCAATAATTGAAGGTCGATGTATAAAGCAGGAATTCTTGATTCCAGTTTCCCATTTCTCAGTAGGATGGTGAACCGTATTCGACGTAATAAGCGTTTGTTGTGACTAGAAACTAACCCTATGGTCTTCTCCATTGGAATCATTATAAGACATCTATGGGCTAAAATCTCATGAACGAGCATTTTCATTTCATTACGAAAACACGCCTATTCAAATATATACAGTTTTGCCACCCAAATGAAAATTGTCCGATAAATAAATTCAGATTTTTTTTCATATTTCTGCTCTAAACATAGAATGTGGGTACTGGTTGGAACTGCCTCGATGACGCGGTTCTTACGGCTACCCACTGTCTGGGGTTCAAAATTTGGCAGGCGTGTTTTCGTGATGTGAAAAAATATTATTTTCTTTTCTAGTCTAAATATAGATTGTCGGTGTTCTGACTGATTGATTGATTGATTGATTGATTGATTGGAGGTTTAACGTCCCCGTCAACACTGTAAAAGTCATTTTGGAGACGTTGCTTCCAATTGTGTGGGACTTTTACCCGACATTGAGATGAAATGATATCTCAAGCCCTGTCGCCCAATGAAACCAATAGGGTTAATTAGCATGGATGGTCCGCCTCGCACCGCGGTTCCGCCATGGACAGGCTTAGACGCTCTAAGCGGTTTACCAGTACTAGTGTGCGGACGGATCAGCTCTGCGTGGAAGCATCATGCAGCCCATATATTTCTTCAAGCTCCTATCGGCGAGGGCCGCTCGATGTTTTGAACCACCCAAAAAAGGAAAATAATGTACCCCTGTACACCCCACTTTCTCTATATAAAGTTGGGTTTATAGGGTTGTTCAGTACATATGGGGTAGCCTCAATGTGCTTCTAGTGCCCAGTTACCTTAAAAACAAGATCATTGTTGTTCAGTACAGGGACTTGTTGATGTACGTAAATGTATGCTTTTCTTTTCTTAAGGATTTGTAAAAAAAAAAACCTGAAGGAAAAACTAAATGTCGATGGATTACAAAAGTTAATTCTGTCACTTGAGTCACACTTCTCTTGAGTCTCAAACTTTTCATGGTCACTCAGAATTTCCAGGACGAGTTTACGAAGAGAGTTTGACAGTTGAAATCAGTAAAAATAGTTTTGCAGAGTCCAGTTACAGGCCAATAGTCTAACTAGCTGATAACTTATTGTGTAAAACAATTTTCCGAGTTGTATTTCACGAAGGTAACCAATCAAGTGTGCTTGTTGTAGGGTGGTCTCTATGAAAGTGATATGTCATGTTTTCTTCATTTATTTAGGAACATTATTAACCGTGTCTTTTTAAGCGGTGGGTGAAGAGAAAGACAGTTTTAAACAATTGCAGAACTTGTCTCGATCGTGCCGCGAACTCAGGCATGCAGAAAGAGATCTCATATCCTACCAACATGGTCAATTTTACAAAACATGTTCATCTCTGAAATCAAATTGCGTGTCAAACGAGTAATTTAAATGCTTAACATGGTTCAGTCTTTTCTGACAAATTTTCCACCAGCATAAAACTTGTGCGAGTGAACAGCTCGCCACATTCAGCCTTCGCTGTTCATAAATGCCGATTTTTTTAACCGTTACAGTTAGATGCGCACCGACGTTGCGGTTTCGCTCCTCGCCGGGTCCGTGAATATGTTTCTACGTACATTGTCCTCCGTTCAATTGTTTAAGACGGACAGCTAACACTGAAACAGTTTCCGTAAAAGTCGGATTATATTTTCTGGTCCATTGGGATCCTTCAGTTCATTTGGTATCATTTTGAAAATAAAGTTCTGCTTAAGCCGGTGCTAGAGGGCGTGGCCGGTGTTGCACATTTCAGTACTGGTCATGAACAGACTCAATAAAACCGAGTCTGCTATTTTCGTTTATTTGGTGTATTCCTTGCTTCCAAAGGATCTAACTTCAGAACTTTATTTACATGGAAAATCGTGCTTATTAAGGGGATGCCAATGTACAAAAAGTGGGTGGGGTAATGGTGTGGTGTTCAAAATTTGTTTAATTGAATTTTGCAAAACTGTCAAGTTTTTTGAAAAGTTACTTGGCCCATAATTTATTTCAACTTATTCACATGTTCTATTAGAATTTTTTCAGAAATTCAGGAATTATTGAGAAAAACATACCTCTTTTTATGTGCTTCAATCCATTTGCGTTCATACATATTCTCCATGGTAATATAGCCAAATAAAATTGCATAAATAGGTTCACAGGTTATTCTACTACAATGTGTGAGAATGTCATTGCTCAAAAATATTCCACAGTAGAGCATACAGCAAATTTGTGCCCATACTGTGTATCAAAATAATACAATTTCCAGACATATTTGTTGCTAAAAAGTAGTCTAGAAAAAAGGTATGGTGGACAATAACTGCTGCAGCTACTACAACTGAATCATTGGAAGTTTTAGTTGTCTCCCTTGTTTTCATGTCATTGTTTTGTTTGATTTGAATTTTAACGTCCCCGTCAACACTATATAGGTCATTTTGGAGAAGTTGCTTCCAATTTTGTGTGACTTTTACCCGACATTGAGATTGAATGACACCTGAAGCCCTGTCGCCCAAAGAAACCTTTATAGATAAGAGTAGGTACCTATCTGGAGCTGTTGGAGGATGTAGGAGAACCAGGTCCCATCCCTTTCAGTATCACCGTCCTAATGCTTACATGGATTGTTTTAAGAGACAATTGCAACTTGGAATGGCCTTCGATCGAAGCTGTCTATTTTGAGACAGTTGATGGGTTTCAGGCCAAAATATAATATCATAGGGTTGGGCAGGGGATAGGTATGGATTCCTTCCCCTGATGACTTCTTGTAATTAGTTTTAATCTGCTGGTGGCAGTGTCACAAAGCTCTTTTTTGGGGATGGGGATTGAAAACTTTTTGTGCCACACCCCAAACCTGTTATCATGGTCAGAATCGACCGAAAACAGTATTGGGAGAAAAAAAAAGAAAACCAAAAGGGTTTATAAATAAGCATGGAGGGTCCGACTTGCACGGCTTTTCCTGGGCAGGCTTAGATTCTCTATAAAACCGGTTTACCAGTCCTTGTGTGCTTTCGGATTCAGCTCTGCGTGGAATCATCATGCAGCCCATTTATTTTTTCAAGCCCAGATGGGCGGGGGGGGGGGGATGATTACTGTGTAGGCGTGAAAGTACAATCGAGGACAGTTACAATGAGTGAAGAAGATACATAGGAGGCAATCTACATAGGCGACAAACTGTGCCGTTGAGGCCGTGGATTGAGGATTGAGGATAGGCTTTTATCCTGCAAACCTGGTGTGCATGTAATGTACACCTGCGAGTAATGGTCAGATGTGACCGATCGCATTTTAAGTAGAAAGAAAGAATACACATTCAAAGGAGCCAAATTATTTTTGTCTCCCTTATCAATAAGTGTTTAAATTGAAAAGGAACAATTTTGGTCCTGTGCAGCAAATTCTTTCCTTAGAGAACTATGTATCTTTTTCAGGACCACATATTTTAATTATAACAACATTGACAGTATGCCACAAAATAATTGCAGAGAGCACATAACTGCCGTCTTCTATTGACCACCATACATGTTTACATTTGGTCACGAGGTGTAGGTTTACTATCAATAACGTAAATTAGACTAGATGTTGAAACACAAATAAGTGGTGTTTTTTCGACAGTCGAACTCTTGAACCTATTCATTCTTACAGCAAAATCCATAATCTAAGTCTCTTTATAAATGCTTACCTTGATTCACATGTCTACAGTGCAAAATTTGTGAAATTTGTTAACGTGTTTTTTTTCAAAGGCTTGTCAATGAAACCGGAAACACCTAAGGACTTCCATATCTGGTGACACGAACGCAAAAATATAGTCCCAAAATATTCAAATTTTTGAAGAATTACCATTTATTCAAGAACAATTTTAAGCAATTTAAGCACAAAAGTCATTTAGATTTATGAAACAACAAAAACTATGAGGACATATCGGAATTTTTCCGATGTTTTGTCCTAGTTCCGCTTGAGGCGTAGTAATATTTATGTGATAAAGCCATGACTTCCTCATGCTCAACAACAAATGTTTCCAATCAGCTGTTATGACTAAAAAATGACTTTAAAATTGACCTGATGGATGATTAATCGTAAGTTTGTAAAATACTTAAACTTGCACAAAACGATGCAGAAAGGGTTCCTGTTTCACGGCGCATAGTTGTCATGTTACGTCGTCGAGCCGATTTGGCGATATGCGTTTCCAAATAAGTGTTGATATTTTGTTTACCAATCCCATGAATGAAAAATGGCGACCAAAGAACTTATGGAAAATATCTCGTGGTGGCACAAATGTTTCTTAGACAGGAGACAATTTTGGTTAGTAATACTCTAAGACATTGTAGTTCACCCTTCCAAGAACAGTACACTGTACATTTTAGGTCCTGAAAAATTACGTAAATATGACTTTGAGCGCAAATGCTGTCACCCTCATTTTTTGCATCGGCTGTGTAAACCTACAAGCAGTTTGATAATTGCTTATTAGATAATGTTATGTTTGAAGACGTGTTACTTTCCAGTATATTCAAACTTTTTCTCCGACTCCGTGTTTTGGCTGAAAAGAAAAGTCATGTTGAAGGGTACCCCACCCACTTTTTGTACTTCGGTCAACCCTTAAGAGCGACAACGTCGATGCAACGTCAAGACGTGGCCATGACATGGGTCTTTTTCACAAAGGCGACCAGCACTGACTCAGGCGAGCCTGCGAGTACGCACAGCCTTACCAGAGCCTTTGCTGCCGTCGGATATGTAGAAAAGAAGATGTGTTTTAGTTGGCTACGCACATGCATTTTACAAAATGTATTCTAATAAGGGAGGTAATACAGAGGGAATGATTAACTTTTTAAGCCCCAAAGCCTGGGAAATCGAGTGAACAAGAATGTGAAAAATATTGTTTTTTCTTTTGTTTTTTTTTGTTTTTTTTTTACCAGCTGATATCATTACTTGAAAATAAATTTGTACAATGGCACAAATGAACTTCAACCAAATGCGGACACCGATGCTTACGCCGACGACGGACGTTGGGGGTATGGCAATAACTCCCCATTACTTTCGAGGGCGAGCAAAAATGGCGGATTTTCAACTTTACAAACTGGGGAAGCCTTCCTTTTAAAAGGAAACTTTATTCGATGTTCACACGAGCATACAGCTTACTTATAACGGTGTTTCCTGTTGCAGTGAAATTGACAGCATAATGTGTTTCATCCCTCGTCTTTGACGTCAGCTCAAGGTTTGTTTGTCCCGTGTAGACCACTCTAAGCATTACTGGCTCCAGCTTCTGGAACTCTATCAGTTTGGTTTCAAAGATGGTTGTCGGCTCTTCACGCCATAACATATCCGACTTCGTCAAACTAATCTCGTCATTTACCTCGATATCGTAGCTTTGTTCTATTCTGGTGTCGATTTCTAGCTGCATCATGTACTTCTGAACTTGGGGTTTCTTGTCAACCTTTTTAACGTTTAACTCACTGAAACAGAAAAAGTTGTCCACACGATCATATTATATATTTTAGCTACGTCACAAGAAACTCTATCGTCTTGCAGCCAGATTAGAAAATCTTGGATTTTACCCGCGATAGGAATTCTTATCCAACCCAGGGCTTAGAATAAATTATTGCTCGTTTGATGTGCACTGGCTGAAGAGGACGTCATGTACGCCGTTGTTAAGGTTGGCGTCATTGTGCCTTACGTTACATCACAATATATTAAATACATGGTTAGTGTCTTCAATAATAAAATATAATCGGTGAGCCCTAGACAATTTTATAGGGGCTAGCATAAAATATAATCGGTGAGCCTTAGACAATTTTATAGGGGCTAGCAAGCCCCTATAATATTTTCGCGGCGAACCGATTATAATTTATTATTAAAGACACTAATCATGTATTAATTATTCTGGGAGATTTTAATTTAGATGTAAACAGACCTAATTCTAATATAAAAATATCTAATATTTGTCGCCAGTTTAACCTACATCAAATGATTAGTGAACCTACGCATTTTACCGAACGATCATCTTCTCTGATTGACTTGTTTCTGGTCTCTAATCCACAAAATGTTATTTTAAGTGGCGTAGGCGATCTTTTTTTAAATCAGGAAATTCGATACCACTGTCCCGTATTTGGCGTTTTCAAAGTTATAAAACCTCACTCGAAAGTTCTAAAAAGACATATTTGGAAATATAAAAACGGTGACTACGAGACTCTAAAACAAAAATTTCGCGATTCTGACTGGGACTCTCTTGTAAATGATGACATAGACATATATTCAGAAAATTTAGCCCAACATATCTTACAATTATCAAGCGAATGCATACCGAATAAATTTGTTAACATACGCCAATCTGATGCGCCATGGATGCATAACGAACTAAGAAAAATGATGAGGAAACGAAAACGGGCATATGACAAAGCAAAACGAACCAAAACAAACGAACACTGGGCGAAATATAAAAACATCAGAAATGAAACTATTAATTTATTGAGAACTTCTAAGAAAACATACTTTGAAAATCTGGCAAATAAACTTAAATCTAATAACAACCTTAGCAGTAAAGATTGGTGGAAAACATTGAAAACATTTATTGCCACTCAGACTAAATCCTCAATACCCCCCTTGAAAGAAAATGATATCATGTATTCTGAAGATCAGGAGAAGGCTAACTTATTAAATTCATTTTTTAAAACACAATCCGACCTTGATGATACTGGAACACCACTACAACACATACCTACAACGAACCAAAATTGTATGCCGACGTTGGCAACTACTCAGAGTGAAGTGAAGTCTGTGCTCGAAACTTTAAAGACCGGAAAAGCAGCTGGACCAGACGATATTAATAATCTTATTCTAAAAGCATGTGCTGCAGAGCTTTCACATCCGTTGTCGCGAATCTATAATATGTCATTTTCAACTAGCAAGGTTCCTAGATCATGGAAAGAGGCTAATGTGACTCCAGTTTTCAAAAAAGATGATCCTGCTGATTGTAAAAACTACAGACCCATTTCATTACTTAGTACGGTAGGAAAGGTAATGGAAAGAATAGTTCATAAACATGTCTTTAATTTCTTTAATGAAAATAATGTAATAACTTCCCTACAGTCAGGCTTTGTTCCTGGAGACTCTACGGTAAATCAATTAGTAGATATCTATGATACCTTTTGCAAATCTCTAGATAATGGTTTGGAAGTAAGGGCAATTTTCTGTGATATTAGCAAGGCATTTGATCGCGTTTGGCACAAAGGTTTACTCCTAAAACTGATGGCTGTAGGTATAACTGATTCTCTTTTAGACTGGTTCAAACACTATTTGAGTGATCGCAAGCAAAGAGTTGTTCTGCCGGGTGGCTTATCCGACTGGGTCATCATAACAGCTGGTGTGCCCCAAGGCTAGATTTTAGGGCCATTATTATTTCTCGTTTATATAAACGATATTGTTCAGGAGATAAATTCTGAAATTCGCCTCTTCGCCGATGACACAAGTCTTTATATTGTAGTGGATACTCCAGATATTGCATCACGACAGCTCAATCAAGACCTAGCTAAAATATCGTCATGGGCTGAAAAATGGCTAGTATCATTTAATGCCAGAAAAACAAAATCTATGATATTATCTCGAAAAACTAACCCTCCAATACACCCACCTGTATTTATGAATAATGAACCCATAATAGAGGTTGATAACCATAAACACTTAGGCGTAACAATAGAAACAAATGGTAGTTGGCATAAACATATTGAACTGATTACTTCGAAAGCGTGGCAACGTATTTATATTATGAGAAAACTTAAATTCTTATTAGATAGGAAAGCATTGCAAACTATTTACACAGCATTCATTAGACCTATTTTAGAATACGCCGATATTGTATGGAGCAATCTTAAAAAATACGACGAAGATGAACTGGAGAAAATACAACTGGAAGCCGCAAGAATTACCACAGGAACAACCAAATTAGTCTCTATCGAAAATCTTTACAAGGAAACGGGATGGGAAACACTTAAGTCAAGACGAAGGCAACATAGACTGATCTTGTTCTATAAAATGGTTAATAACATAAGCCCTCCTTACTTGTCCTCGCTACTCCCCCCCTCTTGTTGGTGAAATATCCAGGTATCCATTAAGAAATAGTGGCCAATACCAACTAATTGATGCCAAATCTCAGCTGTATTATAATTCCTTTTTACCGTCAGTAATACGTGAATGGAATTCTCTTGACACCTCTGTCCATTCCTCCCAATCAGTGACAGGTTTTAAAAGATCAATTTCAGAACTGAAAATCATTCCTAAATACTATTCACACGGAACTCGTAGGGGCCAAATACTACACACAAGAATTAGAACAAACTGTAGCAGTCTCAATTTTGTCCTATTTCGCAAAAACATAATACACAATAAGTTTTGTTCATGTAGCGAAATCGAAGACCCCTGCCACTTCTTTTTTTCACTGTCCTAGATACCTAGCACAGAGACAAGTAATGACAGAAAAGATTGCCCAACACTGTCCACTGACTCTTGACATCCTGCTTTACGGTGATCATAGACTAACAAACCAAACCAATACTTTAATATTTGAAGCTGTGCAGGATTACATCTTACATACTAAAAGATTCTAAATACCTCAATCTGGTATGTGTGTTCAGAACGAAAAGTATCTCCACCTTAATCAGCAATAATTAAAGCTAAATTTGTCATACACTCTCTCTGGGATTCCTGCCGTGTGACAAACTGTCTTTCCTGCATCTTGCTTTCGTCTATCTTTTATTATTCTCCGTGTTGATCAACAATAGTCTTTCACATCTTACAACACATATAATCTATGAATTCATAGGTTATACTAATTGATAGAGAAACTTCGTTTCTACAATTATCACTGCTTTTTCGCATATCAATTGTTTGTACGATCTGTAAGGGAGACAGATTCAAAAAAGGCTAAGACTTACTTCTGTATCCCTTTCAAATGTAAGCATTGTAAAACAGACATTGTATGTAGTATTATGTGTACTTATATTTGAATAAAATATTGTTTAAACTAATCATGTATTTAGTTTACACTGCAATTCAAAATAATCAAGGGGTTTTGCAATAATTTAGCAAATTTTATCAAAAAAGGACAAGACAGTGTGGCATGTTAAACGACATCCAGTGCCTTGGTGCGAACACGTAGTATAACGTGACATCCAAGTGCAAAGTTTCTGACGTCACCGCGCAACAAAGACGTAGGAAACAACATGGACGCTCGAATAAAAGTTTCTAAGTGCTTTACATTCTGCATGAAAATATGCAAATAAATAGTTTATTTTAGCTTTAGAAATTATGTTCGAGGTTGAGACACAACTGCAATAGCAGTGCGCAGTTATTCCAGCGTGCCATTCAAACCAGGAAAGGCCGGGAAGATAAGAATTTAACTGAAATTTCTGAAAATCTGTTCAAATAAATATTGCAAAGATTTTAACTTGCAGTTTCGTTGTTTTCCTGTGTATATAAGGATGCATGTTATTGTTTACACTTGTAAATTAGTGATCTAAAAGTAGGCCCGGTCTATAAACGGTCACTAGACGTATTAGCCTATAGGTCAGTAGAAGGTACATGTATTATAGGTACTACCGATTATAGCGTGCAGTTATTCGACCCCCTTTATTAGTTTACTGGAATGCCTGATTACGGTATAAATTGTTTTATACCGCAGTCAGGTATTTTAGTAACCTAATAAAGGGGGTCGAATATCTGCACGCTATAATCGCTAGTGACCTATAACTTCTACTGACCTATACCCTTATACGTCTAGTGACCGTTTATAGACCGGGCCTACTTTTCAGATCCGTAATTTGCAAGTGTAAACAATAACATGCAACCTTTTATACCCGGGAAAACAACCAAACTGCAAGTTATAATCTTTGCTATATTCATTTTAATGAAAGTAATTTTTGCTATAGATTCTTACCGTCTCTGGCTTTCCTGGTTTGAATGGTCTGTTGGAATAACTGCGCACTGCTACTGCGGTTGCGTCTAAACCTCGAAAATAATTTCCAAAGCTAAAATAAATTATTTATTTGCAAATTTTCATACAGAATGTAAAGCGTTGAGAATTTTTTATTCGAGCGTCCATGTTGTTTCTTTCGTTTCTGCGGCGCGGTGATGTCAGAAACTTTGCACTCTTTGACGCCACGTTATGTTACGTGCGCGCGCCATGGCACTGAATAACGTTTAACACCGGAACGGTGCCTGCTGTCTTTAATGGTTAAATTTGCTAAATTATTGGAAAATCCCTTGACTTTTTCGATTGCGGTATAAACTAAATGCATGATTAGTGTCTTTAATAATAAAATATAATCGGTTCGCCGCGACAATTTTATACGGGCTCGCTGAAGCTCGCCCCTATAAAACTGTCTAAGGCTCACCGATTATATTTTATTATTAAAGACACTAACCGTGTATTTACTACATCACCATATGGCCGGGTTTACTTAACCTTTGCTCGTGACACGATGTTGTTCATAATTCAATGAACGTTAGATAAATATTTTTTGTTACTTTTATTTCCATTATTCCCCACCCATCGTATGAAGAAGAGATCTTGTTCAAGAGTTAAAATGAAAGAAGAAAACAATTGCACGCATTCTTCCTATTGATAGCAGAACAGCGTCTTTGGCGCCATAACGTAACCATCGTCCAATCATAATGAAGAGAATCACTGTTTACTTTGACGTCACGGAGTGAGTCAATGTATTCATTGAAGTATGACTAACATTGCTTGAAGGCATTTATTCTTGATTATTGGGGACTATTATTTCATTACATAACATTATGTAGCTCTCAGTGCTGACAGAAGAGAAAACCTCTGTCTTCAAAAGGTATGGGCCTCCTTGGGGAAAATCAATAATTTACTTACTGTTGGCAGGTGTACATTATTGATTCTCCCCTTAAGTGCCTCAGCCAGGAGATTTAACAAGAGCTACTAATCACCCTATTAAGGACCGCCTTTGATCTGCTATAGACAGTATATCAGAAGGGGCAATTAAACAATTATGAACACACAGTGTGTCCTACTGTTACAAGAATAAATGCCTTTAAAGCCTTCCCAGTAGTTTACTATAGGGTTTTTCTGTAAATGCAATGAGAATGTAAATACAGTAAAATTCCTTTATTAAGACCACCTTTGGGACTGTTCAAAAGTGGTCTGGTCACTGACTTGAGGACACTGGGTGTTGGAAACACACAGATAGAATACCTGAAACCTTTTAAATTTGCTTCTTAAAGCAGAATTGGTCTTAATTTTAGGTGGTCTTAATTGTGGAATTTTACTGTATAGCAGAATACGTACAAGAAATAGGAAATCTGACTGTGTCCACGACAGGCCAAACACCGGAAGAGAAAGTGTGTGTTATTGTCAAACTCAACTTGATTGCTGTCCATGTCTGTCTCAAGGTCTTGTAGACCGGTCAGTTTGTACACGTTGATAGGTCTTTCTTCCTAAAAGTCAATCAATCAATCAATCAATCAATCAATCAATCAACCATCAATTCAAGCAATCAATCAAGCAATCAATCAATCTATCAATCAATCCATCAACGAATTCAACCATCCAATCAATCCATCAATTAATCAATCAATTAATCATTCGATCTTCTTAAGTGAATGATCTTTCTACTGGCAAATTTCCTGAAACAAGTCCTTATGACGAATAAAACATTAGGCCCCCGCCCATCGGGGCTTCGAGAAATAGATGGGCTGCATGATGCTTCCAAGCAGAGCTAAAACCGACCGCACACGAGTATTGGTAAACCGCTTAGAGGATCTCAGACTGCCCGGGCAGAGCGGTGCGAGTCGGCCCGTCCATGCTTATAAACCATATTGGTTTCATTGGGCGACAGGGCTTGTGATGTCATGTCATCTCAATGTCGGGTAAAAGTCCCACAAAATTGGAAGCAACGTCTCCAAAATGACCTATACAGTGTTGAAGGGGACGTTAAACCTCAAATCAAACAAATAAAACAAAACGAATAAAACATATTAACCAATATATGACTCTGGAATCTCCCACCTTATAAGTTTGGAGTCGTCCATTACACATAATAGGGATGTCATGTTTGTTTGAGGTCAGCTGTAACAAAAATGCGTGCACTTTGAGCAAACAGTGTATACCCAGATCAGACGGTGTGGATTGCGGCGTCTGATCTGGCTATACATTGTTTGCCAATGTCCAAAAAAAGGGCCGCGCTTGGCATATATGGGTTAAACATTTACTTGTTGTCACCATTCACAGTGCTTAGTTTTGCTTCACTCTATAAGTCTAGACCTTCGACTCTACGACGGGGCCACACTGATTAATTTGTTATCATAGTTTGAACCTCATACTTAAGTTTTGATTGTTGCCCACATTCACGTGGTTAGTTTTGCTTCGCTGTACGAGTCTAGGCCTTAGACTCTATGACGGGCCCCCCACTGATTAATTTTTTATCATATTAAAGTTTTTATTGTTGCCCCCATTCACAGGGATTAGTTTTGCTTCGCTCTATAAGTCTAGACCTTAGATTCTATGACTCTATGACGGGCCCCCACTTTTGTTATCATGGTTGGTCCTTCAGATTAAAGTTTTGATTGTTGCCCTATTGATAGTGGTTAGTTTTGTTTCGCTCTAAAATTCTGGACATAAAACTCCATGACGGGCACCACTGTTGAAATTGTTATCATGGTTCATACCGCATCAGGGTAACAAGACTGTGTAATGAATACGTCTGTAAACCCCATTTTAGTTGAAGAAAACTGGTGTTTATAGTTACATACATTGTTTCTCTTATTTCTGCTTCAAGACCTACTCTCAGGGACCAAGGAGTGTTATCGTGCTTAGATACTGACACTGTATCGGAAGTGAGGACGGATGATGAAATTCAGAAAGCTCTATATATTTATGACAGATCGTATCTGTATTTAGTACAGAGACTATTAAACATGCAAGACCATGGACCATGTATGACCAGCATAAGACTTATGACTGGGAAAATACATTTGAAAACACCAGTTTCTTAAAGACCACTACAATGTAACATTTTGAAGTTGACAAGTCCATGTAACCGAAATTCTTAAAAGCTTGTCAACCCCATTTTATACATGTATAGTGTCAACCATTTTATAAAGATAAATAGTGAAGTTTACAAGGGCATGCATTATTTTCGCTACATGGATTTTGGTTGTAAGTTAGAACCGCCACGGTTGTATCAAGCACCCAAAATCAATGTTTGGAGAATGTAAGAAGAAGAAGAAGAAAAAAAAAAAACACGCCATTTTAATTGCATAAAACGGAACATTGTCTCACACCATCACGAAAACACGTCTATATAATTTTGACCCCCTTGAACCCCACTTTTATATAGTAAAACTGGGGTTTCCTGGGGTATACCTTATTTTTCCTGTTTCTGCTCTAAAATATAGATTGTGGGTACTCGTTAGAACCGCCTCGATGAGGCGATTCTAACGAGTGCCCACAATCTATATTTTGAGCAGAAATAAGAAAAATATCCAGTTTCATCATAAAATTTTCATTTTTTTTTCGGCGATATAGGTGGCAATGTATTTGTATAGGCGTGTTTTCGTAATGCGGAGAAAGAATGTATAAATGTGGAAGTCAGTAGCGATTACGATAACACGTCCGTGTTTTCATATCTCCAAAGACGGCAATTATGTTCTGATGTTTTTTTTTCTCTTACATATATTCCAAACATAGGAAGTGAGTGCTCGTTAGAACTGCCTCAACAATGAGGCGGCTCTAACGAGTACCCACAATCTAGTATGGTTTTAAGCAAAAATAAGAGAATACTAAATACAACATATAAAGTGCCGGACTGTGATCCCGAGGATGTCTTACCTCGTTGAAGTGAACATCAGAGACGAAGGAAGTGTTCCAGTCTATGGCATCCAGGGCCTCGGAAATAAACCGTTTCTTACGCTTAGGGGCTTTTGTGCCTTGCTCATAGTGTACTTGGATTGACGCTTCCTTCAACATGTCTAGAGGTCTGAATAAATAAATAAATAAATAAATAAATAAATAAATAAATAAATAAATAAATAAATACCAGTGTTAGTTATAGAGTCATAGTTTGAATTTTCCTCAAGCCATTACGAAAACACGCCAATACAAATAGATTTTAAACTTTACCTCCGAAAAATAGATTTTTTTAGATGACAAAGTGTGCTATTGTTCTAATTTGACAAGTCGGTGAAATGAATACACATGTAAAGCCTACTGTATATAGAGAAAAAGTGGTTTACAGGTTAATACAGTATTTCCCCCTTTTTTTTACTCAAAACCATAGATTATGGATTCTCATTAGAATGAGGCGGTTTGAGGCGATTCTTACGAGCATCCATAATCTATATTTGAAGAAGAAATAAGAAAAAATATCCCATTTCTTCATCAGAAAAAAATGTCACCCTTTTCCTAATAACATTACGGTAACTCACCCGTGCGACACAGAGTATTTTTCACATCTCCAAAATGGCTACTTTTCTGATGAAAATCCTTGATATTTTTCTTATAAATGCTCAAAACATAGGATAAGGTTGCTCGTTAGAGCCACAACATATGCCTTGGAGCAGCCTCATTTTTCTCGATAAAAAGTGGGGTTAAGCCTAATAACATTACGGTAACTCACCCGTGCGACACAGAGTATTTTTCACATCTCCAAAATGGCTACTTTTCTGATGAAAATCCTTGATATTTTTCTTATAAATGCTCAAAACATAGGATAAGGTTGCTCGTTAGAGCCACAACATATGCCTTGGAGCAGCCTCATTTTTCTCGATAAAAAGTGGGGTTAAGGGGGTCTTCATTTCACGGACATGTTCACGTGATGAAAATGATTTCCTTAGAACATTGAAATACAGCATGATATGTTATTGGAACATGTGCAATCGAAAATGTGTTACTGGATAAAAACGGTTCCTTTAATCACAGACACACTCGTCTGGTAAAATTAAAGCTCTTACATCACAGGTGCGTCGATTGTCTTTGGGTGTAGGCTGGATTATAAGAATCTTGTATGGGTCTAAGGGGTGGATGGAAAAATCCGTCCCAAGGGTCACTGTCCGGCATCACGAGGCTTGCCGAGTGATGCCGGACAGTGATCCCGAGGGACGGATTTTTCTATCCACCCCTCACACCCGTATTGGATTCTTTTTCTTGCATACCTTCTTCCATTTCTTAAAGCGGATTTTTAATGCTGCAGTCACTTCGGTTACCAACGTCCGCCATATTGTGAATGTTTAGTGACGTTGCTGTGACTTCAACCTTAACAACGGCGCATACGAGGTCGTAATCAACCAGTACATTTATCAAACACGCGGGAATATTCGATATTGGGTCGGAACACCAGGGTCAGAACATAAATTTCTATCCCAGGGTAAAATCACGGATTACCTTGTCTGGTGTGCAAGAAAAAATGGTCCTGAATGGGGACACACGCTTTGTTTAACCCTTAAATTCCTGTACTGTAAACAAACAGTGTAGACGCCGCATAACCCATCAATGTTTGCCAAGCCCATCACATGTTTCAAGGCCAGATTCTAAATTTCTAGTTAGCCCTCCTTCGTAACACTGAGCAAAGCGCGTCCTTTTCTATAAATGGGCCCCGTCAAGCGATTTTGGTACTTATCGCCTATGCGAGCAGCGAAGGTTCAGGGGAGCCTGCGCATCCGCGCAGTCTCGCCAGAACCTTCGCTGCTCGCTCATGCAAGCAGTGAATCAAGAGGAACCTTCAGACAGAAAGCCATATCCCTGGCCCCTCTGAATGGCTGGGCATGCGCAGTTAAAATTTGTCATGACGGAATGCTCGAAGACACAAATTCGCTTGGCGGGGCTCATAATAACCGTTACCTGGATTTCAAACAGATCAGTGATGGTCACCTTGACACCAACAACGAAAAACTATTGTGCTTACTGCTTAGTAACCTTAGGTCGCCTGACATACACTCGATTCAAAATATTGGTCTTGGTTCGATTGAGACTCCTCAGCGGGGTGGTAAATTTGACTGATCAAACCATCGAAACAAATATCTAGAAGTCGAGCTAAAGGCTTCAATGATTTCAAATTGGTTTTCAACGGAAAGTGACATCATGGAGTCTCTTTCATAACAAAACAAGAACAGATCGGCCACAAGTAGAGCGCAATTCGTACCCATCGGAATACCCACAATTTGTCCAAAAGCGTATGTTAATATTGTCAGATAGAAAGGTGAGAGCTTCACACACTTTCTGACATGACCATAAAGTATAATTTTTATGCTCTTCAGAAGTGAAAAAAGCATTTCTTACATTACATGCAAGATAGACGGAATCTTCGCCATTAAATGTCCATTCAATTAAATCATATAAGATAATGAGGAAGTGTTGTGTAAAGTGTGGAAAAATCATCAGTAGACAGACTTGAAGCATGGTAACGTCTGGACTTAAATTTATTTACAACTTCATTAGATTTTTTATAGACCAAAACAGATTTCTCCCTAATCTTTTAAAGACTTAGTCGTAATATGTTGACGGCAGTAAGATATGAAGTTAATTATTTGGAAAGTTCAGTGGTGGAATAAACCGTGCTTTGCGTGGTCTTTCATGAAGTTTAGGTAACCAATACAACATAAGACGCTTGTCTTGGCCTTCTGTAACACAGACAGCAAACTCGGTGGCAGAATGACAAATGTGGTAATCAACTAAAGCCCTCTCTCTAAAGCTAAAGGCTGCAGTTCATAGGCCTTAGTACCACCAAGCTATTGCTGAAGAGTGTTAAACCATTTTGTACTGAATGGAATCTTCCACCTTATATAGAGCAGGAGTCCATTTCGAAATTTAGGAGTGTCAGGTTCAGCTTATTGTAGCTACAGATTTTAAAATGGTTGAGCTGTCTGCAAACAGTGAACGCTCTCATCAGACACCGCGTTCTGGGCCTGCACTGTTGGCCAGTGACTCTTTTATGGTTTTCCGTTTTGGCCTAAACGGCAACGTAAGATTAACCCTTTTTGTACTAAATGGAATTTCCTCTCTTTTTATTAAGCAGGAGTCCATTTCAATATTTAGGGATGTCAGGTTGTGTTTTCTTCAAAATTGATTTGGAAAATGGCTGAATAATGAGCAAACACCGCAGGCCGAGATCAGACGCCGCGTTCTGCGGCGTCTGATCTTGGCCTGCACTGTTTGCCAATTACCTGTTTTGGGGTTTCCAGTACAAAATGCATATTTAATGTTTATGAAATTGACCGGGAAGCACGTAGTAATATATATCGGACCAGATCCGGTCCAAATAGGTGTATCGTGACACAGTTTTAGAATAGCTTACCCAGCCTCTCGGACGGCTAGTTCAACAAAGTACGCCTTCGGTTGGTTCACGGCCTCAATGATAGCGTAAATTGTGTAGGACTCTGAAATGGTCACTTTATCATTACACTGCCAGCGCTTGCTGATCATCAATTGTTCCGGTTCCCATGGAAACGATGGCTCACTTTCATTCAAAGCAACCAGGATGGTGTTGCCTCTACATAGTACTCTCTGTAAACGAGATCATATATATGTACAGGTTAATTTAAAGCTCCCCGACAGACACCATTATAATTATAGAAGCTGAGTTTTTTTTTTGTTTTGTTTTTTTTGGGGGGGGGGGGGGTGGGGGTGGGGATGTAACGGCTTTTTCAAGCTTATGTCATTTATTTCAAGCCGACCGTTACTCAGAGGAAGGCGAAAACCTAATACCTGACCTTCCGTTGCAGAACTAGACGTCTCATATGAGGGCACGAGCGAGCCTCCAACTAGAACGGTGAGAGACCTAACGATTAAGTGTCACTGAGCGCTCTTACCCATCAGGCCATGGAGGCACAAAGCTGAGGTTTATCTGTAAAGCATATCGTACATGTATCCTTTCTTTTTTTCTCCCCCAAAAGAATCTTCATTGAAACTTCGATGGCTCGAACACCGATAGCTCGTTTGCCCCAAATGTTTCTAACTCGTTTTTAGTCCCTAGGTAAAAATCACATAATTGCAGATAATACATTTGGGATACTTTTATTATGTTATCTTGAAAACAGGATGTTGTATGTTCTCATAAGAATCGCCTCGATGAGGCGATTCTAATGTGCACACACAAATACCATTCTTTCAGTAGAAAATATATCCCTGTATTCGCGAAAACACGCCCTGTATAATTTTGACCCCATCGAACCCCACTTTTAGTCAGTAAAACTGGGATTTACAGGGGTAAACCCTTATTTTTCTTATTTCTGCTCTGAAATATAGATTGTGGGTACTCGTAAGAACTGTCTCAATGAGGCGGTTCTAACGGGTGCCCACAATCTATATTTTGAGCAGAAATAAGAAAAATATCACAATTTTTCATCTTAAGATTTTCATTTTTTCGGCGATAAATGTTACAATGTATTTGTATAGGCGTGTTTTCGTAATGTATGCCTCATGACCTGGCGATATGATTAACCCTCAGTCGCTCGAACTACCTCTGTCTCGAACAAAGTTCCATGGTGTCACACGAGTTTGAGCAACTGAAGTTCGGCGTAACCATATCAAGTTCTATTCAATGTTTCTGCGTGGCTACCACTGCGCATAGAAGGAACATTGTTGGATTAAAAAATATACTGATACTGATATCTAATTCTGAAACAGATCGCACACGAGCACTGGTAACCCTAACCCCGGTATCCGTGACGGTGTCTTCCTAGGTATTCCGATTTCCCTTCAGGCTCTTCAGACACCCGCCGTAGGTGTAGATTTCACCCGAAAAGGGAAAAATAGAAAAATAAAGAAATCTACACTAAACGGATGGGTGGCCAGCCTATGGTAACCCGCTAAGAGGATCTAAGCCTGTCCAGGCAAAGCGCTGCGAGTCGGACCGTCTATGTTTATAAACCCTATTGGTTTCTTTGGGCGACTGGGCTTGAGATGTCATTTCATCTCAATGTCGGGTAAACGTCACACCAGTGCCACAAAATTGGAAGCAACGTCTCCAAATTGACCTAAACAGTGTTGACGGGTAAGTTAAACCTCAAATCAAACAAAAATGGCATTACATTTTCCTTCTCCACCAAGTGTCGATGCTTGTGAATCAGGTCATAACTGGGACTTAATACACTTGTGAGGGATGCTGCCTCTTTTTTCAAAGAGTGGGGGGGGGGGGGGGGTATCCCTTGTTACTGAGCTCTCCTTTTAGAAAGAATTAAACACATGGAGACTTAAACCCCTTTTCCCAGGCTGAGGGTGCTGTCTGTGCTTTGGATAAGATAAACTGATATCAGAATCTGTAATTCTAATTCCTTTACGCGGTCTGTACACCCGGACCAATCGCTCGCCGAATCTCGTGGCACCTGAACTGTTTGCATAATTAGCCTATACGCATTGGCGCCAAAGCATGGAATTCGCTTACCTTGACACACGGAGTCTCGTCCAAGTCGACAAATTTCGTCAATTTTCCATGGCTCTGGAGTCGCAGTGTTCCACCTGTTTCCTCCTCTATAAGCCGGCGGTCATTGTTAAACTCCATCTCAGATTCTCCACCAGCAGCTGTAGCTGCCAGAAAGGCCACTCCGATGCATACAACCAACCAGTTCATTTTAGCATTTCCTGGGCTGCTCTAGAGAAATGATTTTTTTCCAATGTCTCATCAAGTGAACAAGTCCGTAAAACAATCATGTACGGTAAAATTCCTATTTTAAGACCACCTTTGGGACTGTTCAAAATTGGTCTTTAAGACCAATTTTGAACAGTTCCAAATGTGGTCTCTTACAAGAGGACACACAGGGTGAAGAACACAGTAAAGAATAATAGGACCCTTCAATATATGCTTTTAAAAACAAAATTGGGCTGAATTTAAGCTGTTACTTATTCCATTGTAAACTCAGGTTTTCTCTGCATGTAGAAAGGTAGGTTTACAAGGGTATACGCATTTTTTGTGTTTTTGGCGGAAACATAAATTGAGAGAAAGTATTGCATTGAGAAATAAGACAAATATCCATCAAAAAGTTATCACTTTTTTCGGAGAACAGAAAGATAGCATTATCTCACATGGGTGTGTTATAGCATTTCGATTACGCGCTGAACTGATCCAATGAAATGTGTTTTCGAATGTCTTAAATGCGTCTCCAAAATTGCGAGAAAAAAAGTAAAATTTCGCAAAGGCAGCTGTGCCATAAGCATGTCTGTCTTAGAGACGTGCTTCGTGCAGATGAACAACAGTCGCTGCGGGTCGTTGCGGGTATCTCTACAGAGATGACAGAGGATCCAGACAGACTAAGTTCAAATTTAGACGGGTCTAATCAGACCATTAAATTTCGTAGGCTGAGCTATAGCTTCTCATTTTACTCTGCAGTTACATTTTTGTAAGAGGCGTCACCAATTAATTTTGTAAAGAATATTGAAAATGGGTGTGATTGAGTCATTAAAATGTTGTCATTTTTCTACGTGGCTCTGGGTAGATATACCTGAAGTCAATAAAAGCCAATTACTGACAAGATTAAACGATTTGGGCGGCTATATTGAAAGTAAGGCACTACCTCTTTTTGAAAGCTCCCTGTCCAACCAACAAAATTGGGCGTTGAAATTTTGACAGGTTTGATCACAACTTTTTATGCCAGGCTTGTAAGAATTCCCATTTTATATCGCGCAACTACCAGAGAGGATACAAGGATTCGATAGAATGATGTAAATTTTCATGATGGTCGCAAACAGCCAAATGTTACTGCGGCTCGTGTTCTTAGTCCTGCTGCTGGGCGGCGCATGCGCACTGTATTACGAGGATGGGTTCGACCACTACTACACGTACTCTTCGGAATCTGATATTCTCGGACTTCATAATGTCACCTCAGTCATCAAGGTGAGACCAGGGCTCGAGGTTATAAACCTTTTTTCATGCTAAGCTCATTAAATTTATTATGTTTTAAGAATTTCAAAGCTGATTTTCTTGCTCAGATCAGCTGACAATGAAAGTTGTACTGCTCGTATACAGTCGAACTTCACTGGCTCGAACACCTTTGGGACTTCGAAAATCTGTTTGAGACAGAGGTAGTTCGAGCCACTCGGGGTTACTGCCAGGAGGCATAAGGAGATCCTGTTTTACATCTTTTCGGTGTTCTATAATGACAGTGTATGCTGTATGTACTCATTAGAATCGCCTCATCGAGGCGATTCTAATGAGTACAAACAGCATACATTTGCAAGTAAAAAAGGCGAAAATCTCTTAAATTATCCCCACCATTTCTTATGTACAGGATTTCTCTAGGGACTCAGTTATGGGTTCGACTCAGCCATCTGTGTTCGAGCCATCGAAGTTCTAATTGTTAGAATTTTTCTTTAAATATTATAGGCAGGTCTAGCGGGCTGAGCATGAAAAAGTTGTAAACCTCGAGGCCAGAATATTTTTGATGGCATTGTATTTTCTTGCTTGATTTTCCTCTATTCATCGGAATAATTGGGATATTCTCTTTTAACATGTCTACAGTCGCGGACGGAATGAGAACCTTCCACTGTAATAGATAAATATTTCTTTCAAATGTCTTTTACGGGCATGTTTACAAGAAACTGCACACAGTGAAATTCTGCTATTAAGACCAACGAAAATTAAGACTTATTTTGCTTCAAAAAGCTTATTTTGAAGGCTTTACTTAATCTATCTCTGTGTTTTCTGCTAACAGTATCCTCTGGTCTGGGACCACCTTTGGGACTGTTCAAAAGTGGTCTGAACAGTCCCAAAGGTGGTCTTAATGTAGAATTTTTACTGTATAATGTCTTGTATTAAGACCACGTTTGAGATTTCCCAGAAGTGGTCTAAATAGTTGAGATTGCTTTATATCGGATTGTGTGTGTGTGTGCGTGCGTGCGTGCGTGCGTGCGTGTGTGTGTGTGTGTGCGTGCGTGCGTGTGTTTTCAACCAACAGCGGCCAAGGTCATATGGAGACGGGACCTCGGTTTAAAGGCTCTTACATGTACCGATAAATTTCTTTAATGCATCATGTTAGAATCGTATTTTTTCTCTTTTTCCATGTTAAGTCGTGATTTACGCATGTTGCGAATGGTCGTGCATTAGAATTTTCAATTGGCACTCTAACAAAAGCTAACAGCCGAACTTCAATATCTCGAATACCTTAGGGACCATACGTTCAGCCAGGAACCATACAGTGACAGTTCGATGGCTCAAACACCGATAGTTCGTTTACCATGGCTGATTCGAACTAATTCTTGAGTCCCCAGGAACTACTTTCCACAGCTCCTCGTAAGACACAGTAAGGTATAATTTAGGAAGATATTTCTCAGCAGGCACATGACGTAATTGTGACGTCACAGCAGCGTTTGGTGCCACGTCATGATGTATCATGCAACGTCACATCTTCGTCGGTGCAACGTCATGCACCGACGTTGATTTGACGTTGCCCTAGCGACGTGTGCCTGCTGAGTTCACTATGAAAAGTATGTTGTGTAACATTCTTAACTAATCTTTGAACTGCAAGATAGAAAGAAAGAAAGAATGAAAGAAAGAAAGAAAGAAAGAAAGAAAGAAAGAAAGAAAAAAGACTGGAAGGACAAATGAAATAATTAATTAAATAATTAATTATTAATTAATTAATTCATGAATTAGTTGATTTATTAATTAATTAATTCATGAATTAGTTAATTAATTAACACGTTTCACGAATTATCATGTGATTGATATATCTGTTCTGTTTCAGTTCCGTATCAGGGCCGTGAATTCAACTGACGAAGGTTCTCTGAACATGCTGATGGTAGACAGTTTTGTCCAGTTTACGGAGAAAGGATACTGTTAGTAGGATAACACATTGACCCTTTTTGTACCAAACCGTCCAAGTTAATAAACCCTATTGGTTTCATTGGGCGACAGGGCTTGAGTTGTCATTTTATCTCATTGTCGGGTAAAAGTCCCACAAAATTGGAAGCAACGTCTCCAAAATGACCTTTACAGTGTTGACGGGGACGTTAAACCTCAAATCAAACAAACAAAAACAAACAAAAACCCGTTTGGAGATGGGTTAATGCGGTACATGGTTAGTGTCTGTAATAATAAAATATAATCGGCGAGCCTTAGACAGATGTATAGGGGCGAACTTCAGCGAGCCTCTAAAATTGTCGCGGCGAACCGATAATATTTTATATTTTTAAAGGCACTATCATAACGGACCCCGACCATAGGGGCTTGAAGAAATATATGGGCTGCATGATGTTTCCACTCAGAGCTGAATCCGGCCCGCACACTAGTACTGATAAACCGCTTAGAGGATCTAAGCCTGTCCAGGAACCGCGGTGCGAGGCGGACCGTCCATGCTAATAAACTCTATTGGTTTCATTGGGCGACAGGACTTGAGATGTCATTTCATCTCAACGTCGGGTAAAAGTCCCACAAAATTGAAAGCAACGTCTCCAAAATGACCTTTACAGTGTTGACGGGGACTTTAAACCTCAAATCAAACAAAATCATGTTTCAAAATAGACTGCAAACAGTGTGGCATGTTAAACGATATTCGGCGCCATGGTGCGCACACGTAGCATACCGTGACGTCAAAGAGTGCATTTTTTTCTGACGTTTCTGTGCCATAAAGACTTCAGAAACATTTTCTCGGTGCTTTACATTCTGTAAAAAATGTATATATATTTTCGAGGTTTAGATGTAATTGCAATAGTAGTACTCAAGTATTCCAACGAACCAGCCCGAGAAGGTAAGAATCTACTTGAAAATTCTGAAAATTTACTTAAATAAACATAGATCTAGTAAAAAAACTTGCAATTTGGTTGTTTTCTCGTATAAAAAGGGTTACACTTGCAAATTAGGTACCTGAAACGTAGGTCCGGTCTATAAAGGGTCACTAGACGTATTACATGTCAGTAGAAGGTACAGTGTTCAGTTATTCTACCGATTTATTAGGTTATGCTTTGGTCACAACACCTTCCGATTTGGCTTAGAATGTACTCCCGGCATGATTTTTAACCATTTTGGCCTGGTCCCTGGCCGGACAACGGACATGGCCGGCCGGTGGCCGGGGCTCTGAGGCAGCACCGGGGAGGTGCCCGAAGAGTTTCAACTCGAAGTTAAAATTTCTCCGGTGTCCCGTTCAGTTTCATAATCGGCCACATATCCTTCACACATCGTTTAAGTATCGTCCGATATCCGGCCTGGAATCGAGCGGTGATCGGCCGGTGTATGTAGCCTCAGAGAAATTTTTGGGACCGGACATGGGCCGATGACATTGGAAAGTAACCCACCGATGTCCAATCGGCTTGAACCGATGTGGACCAGATATGTAACAGACATCGGCCGGTCACCGGTCGGCTAAAACCGGACATCGGCCGGGCATCGGGCGGACTATATAAACCCCCGCCAGTCGCCGTGTACAACATTATAGCGCGTTTCTACACAAGAGACAACACACCGCCCGATAAACGCCCGACATCCGACCGTAGGATACTCGGGAGATATTCGTACGATGTCCGGTGAATAGGCCGGTTATCGCCAGGACATCATAGGATAGTCGGCCGATTAGTATTAGATGTTCGGTCGGTATTCACTGCCTCGCCGGCCCCCAAATAATTCTCTTTGGAAACAGACACCGTACGACGGTCTTCGGACGGCCTCCGCACGGCCTCCGGACGGTTCCATTTATGTAAATGATGTGTGACAAATTTTTTGACCTGTGTTGTCCGATGTCGGAAAAAAGTCCAAAACCAGCGGTGTACTCCCGATTACCCCCTATCCCCGGATACCGGCCGATCTTTGTGACCATAGCATTACTAGAATGGCTGATTGCGGTGTAAAAGAATCTTACATGGGTATTTGGGGCGAATAGAGAAACCCGTCCCGTTGGTCACTGTCTGGTATTTCATGATGCATTCACTTCGATTGTTCACGTACGTCATATTGTGATAGCATTAATGACGTCGACATTACATTCAGAGGCGGCAGTCTTAACGACACCGTACATGACGTCCTATTAAATCACTACATGTCCGAAACACTTGAGAGGTCTCGAGTTTGTCCTGGATAAAATGGGAAGGATAAAACGATATTTATCCATGATAAAATCCAGTATTTCCATATCTGGTGTGTGTTAAATGGGTGTGGATTGGTGAAGAAAGTAAAAATTGGTGGAGCTTATCAAAGTACTTGTGCAAATAATACTTTGTTATAAAAGTTGAGGTGTACCGTGGTAAACAACAGGGGGAATAGGGGCTGAAAATGATGTACATAATTTTCCTTTTTTTATTTTTTTTTCTCTTAAAAACATAGATTGTGGGTATTCCATCAAATCGCTAACTAGCCCCACAACCCATGTTTGTAGCAGGATAACAAACAGCACAGGGATTGTAAAGCAGCGAGAATAGTTTTATTATGTGTACTGTGTTATATTTCAGATACTGACAACCCACTAAAATGGGACCTCGATCGAGAGTAAGTCCTTGCCTTCCTTCCTTCCTTCCTTCCTTCCTTCCTTCCTTCCTTCCTTCCTTCCTTCCTTCCTTCCTTCCTTCCTTCCTTCCTTCCTTCCTTCCTTCCTTCCTTCCTTCCTTCCTTCCTTCCAGTACCCAGCAGAATTCGATCACTTATGTTTTGTTTCCTTCTATTTTATGGAAAGAGATAATATAAATTCACAGAAAGAGTTCACAGTAGAAGCTCTATAAATAAATAAAGTATGACGAGCAGAATTGTCCTGAACCCAACTTTGGAAGGAAAAGATTACATGCGGAAGCTATTACTAGTATTCATTCCTCGATAAGGGTCCACCTGTCTTAAATGAGAATTGTCACCGTTTCATAGGAATGGAAACCCTTCTAGGGAGGCAAGTTGGTCGAAAAATATTTGTTCATTTTCAGTCGGAAGGGTCTTCAGCTAAAGAAAATAAGTTTCTCCCGAGGAAGGAGCAATTTCTTTTCTTTAAGTGTAGAGGCGCAAATTCTGGCCCAAATTCTTTTTTTTTTTTTTTTTTTGAAGTGCATACCCCTTTTTCAGACAAACAAACAGACAGTCCTAGTAGTTATCTCCATTGTAGGAAATGACGGAAAATTTGACAGGTGGGTCCGCTCCCCTTAATGTGCAGCAATCCACTTTATATAGAGAAGAAAATTGGGGTTTACAGGTGCTTATTTCTGCTCCAAGACATAGGTTGTGGGTACTCGTTAGAACCGCCTAAATGAACATTCTCAGCCTAAGTTCGGAGTGAAAATAAGAAAACATATCACACTTTTTCATCGGAAAAGTAGCCAATTTCGGGAAATGAAAGAATGCAGTATGTCACACGTTTGTCGGATGTGTTATCGTAATGATGTATTCATTTATCTTTTAATGGATTAAGTTCACCTTCAGGGAAGACAACTCTTTCAAAAATAGTTTTGTCCATGTTATCAACGGGGGTCACCTTTCCTATAAAAGTACACCTCTATTTCGAAGGGACTTAGTTTATGTATATAAAACAAAAAGAAAGTAAAAATGTTGCTAGTTGTGGTTATTTCTCTTTTGAAACTATATAAATCAACGTGAATTTTCAGGTTTCTATTCTTCGTTGCCAAGGACGGGCTGGTTACCATGGTCCACCATCACCCTGACGACAAGAACGAGATACTTTCGCTGAAGAAGGTTCTTGCTAGCACGCTGTCAGCTAAAGTTGTGGTAAGTGAGGTGTCTTTCTTTGGTACCTAAGACTGGGACCACGCCAATCGTGGCTTGGAGAAACAGATTGGGCTGCATTGTGCTTCCCTAATGGTAAACAGCTTAGAAGGTCCATGCCTGCCCAGGATTAGTGGGTGCGAGTCGGTCCGTTCCTTAAACTCTAGCAGTTTGTTTGACTGCTAGGGCTTGAGATGTTATTCCATCTCACTATCGGGTAAAAGTCCCACAAAGTCGTAAGCAACGTCTCTTAAGTGTTGACGGGGACGTAAAACCACAATGTAAACAAAACCCAAGACTGAGCCGCCTCTCAATACTTCAAGTTGCATAGGGACGAATAAAGTACATTGAAACATTGGTGACGCGAACATCGATGAGTCGTTTTACATGGCCGAGTCAAACACGTTCATGAGTTCTTAGGGAATTCGTTCCATATCTCCCGATAAGATCTGGTGAAGGACAGTATAGGAACATAATCTTGAAAGTGTATTCAATCGATGAGGCGATTCCAATGAGTACACACATACCCCTTAATAGAAGATTGAAAAAAAAAATCCTAAATTATCCCCGTTAACCCTCTTGCCCTTGTGCTGTAACCATCAGTGGCTCGAACTCCCACTGTCTCGAACAAAGTTTGTATTGTCCCAAAAAGGTTTGCGAATCATTAAAATTTGTCTGTATATAAATAATGTGCATTTACGCAGCAAGCTCGGAGTGAGACCAACACTTTGGTCATTTTTGTCGCGCATGCAGTTTAGCATGGCGCGATATAGGAGTCCAAATTTCCGTTTGTCCGTCCTTTCGTCAAACCGTCACAATTTGCGACCACCCTAGCGTTCACCCAAATGGTAAAGTTTATATCTTAAGAACTATTAGAGCTTTATAAATGTTACTTGTTACAAACTTGTATGTAGGGATGACACGTTTAATGCAAGCATCCAGAGTTGACCTTGACCTCCATTTCATGTTCACTGACTTTATGAAAATTGACGACCACCCTAATCAATAGCTCGTCAGTCATTACTGACGATGACCAATCCTTATCATATTTGAGAAATGTTACTACATGTATTTGTGTGTTCTAAGATGGCTGATGAGACCGATTCTAGCTCTAAACTGTCTGTTGCAAATAGAGCAACAGAGGCTAGATGAAGACAGCTTTGTTGGTGATGCCTTAGCTCTGGCTTTGCGCTGTGCGCGTTTCTGCTCAGCTTCACTGATACTTAATGAGACCACGCCATATTGCTCTGTCCTGTGCAAAATCTTTCCACGACTCTGTTGGAATGTTGATGTCCCTGAGGGAGGCTTTGAGGGTGTCCTTGTCGCCCTTCTTCTGACCGCCTTGGTAGCGTTTGCCCATTTCTAGTTCTCCATAGAGAATTTCTTTGGCAAACGTTCCTCAGGCATTCTGGTAAGATGGCCTGTTCATCTTAACTGTGTTAATTTCAGAAGGGTATGTACAGTTTGCATCTCTGTCCTGTTCAGGACTTCCGTGTCTTGAATCCTGTCTTGCCACTTAATCTTTTAGAGTTTTCTAAGACAGCTATTATGGAAGTGATTCAGTCCTTTGGCGTGCCGTTGGTAAACTGTCCATGTTTCATATACAAACAATAGTGTTGACAGCACCACAGCTCTGTAGACTTTCAGTTTTGTGTCAAGTCTGATTCCACTTCGATCCCAGACACTACCACATAGTCGGCCAAATGCTGCACTAGCTTTGGCAATCCTGGCATTGACTTTATCATCAATGTGCACGGCTCTTGACAGTGTGCTCCCAAGGTAGGTGAACTTGTCTACCACTTGCAATCTTTGACCTTTCTCTTTGCGGTGCTGGCTGATAGACTACTTCAGTGTTTTTGATGCTGATTGTGAGATCATAGCTATCTCAGGAGTCGGGTACTTGATCTATACCTTTTTGCACCTTCTCTTCTGTAGGAGCACCTTTTGCCATGCTATCAGCAAAGAGGAACTCATCTAGAACCTCTGTCAGCACCTTGGATTTGACTTGCAACCTTCTGCGATTGAAAAGCTTCCCTAATAGATGTGCCATTGTCACCACCCTGGAAAGCATCTGTGAGCATGACAGAAAACATCATGCTGAACAGTGTTTGGGCTAACACACAGCCTTGCTTGACTCCGTTTGTCTCAGGGAATGGATCTGGAAACTCACCATCATTTTGGACCCGTGCAAGCATGCCATTGTGGAACTCGCCATTTTTATGAACTTGGTTGGAAATCCATACTTCTCCATGATCTTCCAAAGGCCCTCACCACTGACTGTGTTAAATGCTTTGGGGAGGTTAACAAAAGTCAGGTGTAGGTCCATGTTCTGTTCCTGGCATTTCTCTTGCAGCTGCCTTGCTGTGAAGATGATGTCAATTGTTCCTCTGTCCTTTCTAAACCCACACTGGCTTTCTGGTAGAAGCTCAGAATATTCAAGATCTTCATTTAGTCGGTTTTGCAAGGACTTTCCCAGCAATTGACAATAAAGTGATTGTCACAGATCTGAGGGTTCCCTTTCCGTTTGAATAGATGGATAATTGACGCATCCTGGAATTCTTGAGGGATGGTTTCTTTTCTCCGCATAATGTGAAATAACTCTGTCAACGCCTTTGCAACTGGAGTACCTCCTGCTTTGTAAATCTCAGCAGGTATTGCATCTGGCCCTGGAGCCTTGCCAGATGCCTGAAGTTTTATTGCTTTCACTGTTTCAGTAACTGTTGGGAACTTGTCAAGCATCAGATTACATTCAACATGTGGTAGTCTGTTGGTAGCATCATCATTGATAGAGGATGGCCGATTAAGAACTCTATCAAAGTGATCAGCCCATCTTTTCAATATAGCCTCTTTGTCAGTCAGAAGACAAGTTCCATCTGCACTGAGGAGAGGAGTGGTTCCTGAGCTCTGGGGACCATAAACAGCTTTAAGTGCATCAAAGAACTTCTTCATATCCTTTCTGTCTGCAAAGGACTGGGTTTCATCGGCCTTGTTGCTTAGCCAGGAGTCTTGCATGTCTCCGAGTCTGATTGAATTGTCTTGAATATATCTGAATAGGCCGCCTTTTTAGATACTGAACTGGTATCCCCGAGGCATGCCCTCTGTTTTTTGTGCTACTCTTCAAGGAGTCCCTGGATTTCTTCACCATTCTCTTCAAACCAGTCTTGGTGATTGCGAGATACTGGACCTAGGGAATCCATTGCTGAAGACAGAACAGTGTCTCTGAAGATTTTCCAGTTCTTTTCAGGATCATCTTAACTGAATTCCATTACATCTAGTCTGCTGCAGATATCATTGGTGAAGGCTTGCTGTCTTGTTTCAGCTTAGAAGCATCCAGTCTCTTGGGCACTTCCTGGCCTTGTGGTCGCGGCCCCGCCCATCGGGGCTTGAAGAAATAGATGGACTGCATGATGCTTCCATGCAGAGCTGAAGCCCCCGCCCATAGGGGCTTGAAGAAATATATGGGCTGCATGATGCTTCCACGCAGAGCTGAATCCAGCCCGCACACTAGTACTGGTAAACCGCTTAGAGGATCTAAGCTTGTCCAGGAACCGAGGGCTTGAGATGTCGTTTCATCTCAATGTCGGGTAAAAGTCCCACAAAATTGGAAGCAACGTCTCCAAAATGACCTTTACAGTGTTGACGGGGACGTTAAACCTCCTCAAATCAATCAATCCATGCAGAGCTGAAACCGACCCGCACACGATTACTGGTAAACCGCTTAGAGGAT
Organism: Lucinisca nassula; assembly: GCA_963580285.1. Classification (NCBI taxonomy): domain Eukaryota; kingdom Metazoa; phylum Mollusca; class Bivalvia; order Lucinida; family Lucinidae; genus Lucinisca; species Lucinisca nassula. Next base: position 56,339,681 of record OY757010.1, read on the forward strand.
CTAAGCCTGCCCAGGCAGAGCGGTGCGAGTCGGACCGTCCATGCTTATAAACCCTATTGGTTTCATTGGGCGGCAGAGCTTGAGATGTCATTTCATCTCAATGTTAGGTAAAAATTTGAAGCAACATCTCCAAAATGACCTGTACAGAGTTGACGTGGACGTTAAACCCCAAACCAAACAAACGAATTGCATTGTGGTCGCCGTGTAGGCTAGATACGTAGGTTGAGTTTGCTGACAACAAGCCTGTGATCTGTCCAGCAGTCCGCACCACACACAGTCTTTGTCTCCCTGACACAAATGGTCAAGTTTATTTCTCAAAAACTATTAGAGCTTGATTAATGTTACTTGGTACAAACTTGTATCTAGGGATGATAAGTTTAATGCCAGTCACCATATTTGACCTTGACCTACATTTCACTGACTTCTTGAAAATTTGAGACCACCCTAACATTCGCCCAAATGGTCAAGTTCATTATTTAAGAACAATAAGAGCTTCAGTAATGGTACTTGGTACAAACTTGTATCGAAGGATGGCAAGTTTAATACAAGCACATATTGTTTACCTTGACCTACATTTTGTGGTTCCTTGACTTCGTTATTATTTGACATAATTGTGTTAAACCTAGTGTTCACCCAAATGATCAAGTTCATTTCTCAATAACCGTAAGAGCTTCATTAATGATAGTTGATACAATCTTGCATCTAGGAATGCCAACAATATGCAAGAATCCACACAATGTATTTCACCCTGACCTACATTTTATGGTTCAGAGACTTTTTATATATTGGGTCAACCCTAGCGTTTACTCTAATATTTAAGTTCATAAGAGCTTCATTTCTGATACGTGGTACAAGTTTGCATCTAAGAATGACAGCTTTTATGCAAGCATCCATTGTTTGACCTTGACCTACATTTCGTGACTCGTTGACTGCGCCCCCACAGGCGCGATATAGCCTTCGGCGGAGTTCTCATTCACATTATGTAACAAAATAACAGGCAAAAATAACAATCTTGATACGTTGGAGCTTAAGTGGCAAAACATGCAACGTCAAAGTATGCAACTAGGTCAACGTTTTTATAAAGGAAATTGTGTACCGCAATACTTCTCACGTGTATCATTCAACATTAATATTTTCTCCAAAACTTACAGTAATGAAACCGTAATTTAGAGCTGGTAACTTGAAACCCATTATTATTATTATTATTATTATTATCATTATTATTATTATTATTATTATTATTATTAGGAGATAATGACATGAGATGATAACAAAAACATGTGTGCCTAATTACTGTCTTCTGTCATTACAGATAAAGAAAACAGCCAAATGGGATTTCACGACCGTAGAAGAAGACCACGCAGGTGTGTATCATATAAAAAACATATATATCACGTGACCAAGTCCGTGAAATGAATACCCCCTTAAACCCCACTTTATATAGAGAACACTAGGGTTTACGGGGGTATATATCATATTACTTATTTTAGCTCCAAGACATAGGTTGTGGGTACTCGTTAGAACCGCCTCAATGAGGCGATTCTAACGAGCAACCACCACCTATGCTTGGAGTATAAATAAGAAAAATATCACAAATTTCAAAAGAAAAAAAAACGTTTTGGAGGAGATATGAAAGAATGCACTTTGTCACAAGGATGCGTTATCGTTATGATGACAATGCCCAGCAGGCACATGACGTAATTGTGACGACACATCAACGTTTATGCAACGTCATATCGACGACGGTTCAACGTCATGACGTTGCACCTACGTTGACTTGACGTTGCCCTAACGACGTAAGCCTGCTGGGTGTAAACCCGGCTATTACTGTGACAATCTACGTTATTCTGACATCGGTATAACTGTGTTGCAATTTTGTATTTCCCAAACCATATAATAAATTTGGTTCGTATTTGGTATGCGGATAGATATAGATCAAAAGTTTCATTCAGCAATACCACCGCCCATGCCCATGCCCATGACTTAAGGTCAATTTTTATTTTTGAAGTTTTTAACAGCTCATATTTTCCAAACCATATGAAGGATTTGGTTCTATTTGATATGATGATAGATGTAGGTCTAAATTTTATTCAGCTTTAACCCCACCCATGCCCATGACCTGAAGGTTATGGACATGGACTTTGAATTTTTATGATAGAGGTCATATTTTCCAAATCATATGATGGATTTGGTTCATATTCGGCAAGCTGATAGAAACAGGTCCTAATAGCCTCGCCCATGACCTCAAAGTTAAGTTCACAGACTTGATTTTTTTATGCGAAAGTTTTAGAGCTCATATTTGACATACCATATGGTGGAATGGTTCATATTTGGAATGATGCTAAGATATAGGTCCAAAAGGTCCAAAGGTTTTATTCAGAATGTCGCTGCCCATGCCCATGTCCTCAAGGTCAAGGTCACGGACTTTGCATTTTATGTTTTAAGAGCTTATATTTTCCTAACTATGCAATGGATTTTGGTTGGTAATATAGGACCAAAGATTTATTAGGCATTACCCCCACCTATACCCATGGCTTAAATGACGCTTTCCCAGGCGAACTATGCTGTCTCATGACAGCTCTTGCTTTACAACACATAGACCACTTTTAGTATTGTGCGAGTATTTGTGTGTTTGTATCGGAGTTTAACGGCCCAGTCAACAATATTTAGGTCATTTTTGAGCCGGACAGTTTACCTATCTACCCTTTATCTGGGCATGCTTATACGTAAGCGATTAACCAGTACAGTTGCCTTTCTTTCGCCAGAAACTGATAACTGCCCTTCTTGAATCAGCGGAAAGGAGATAATGACTGTAGAATTTTTTTTACGATCTCTCTCCACGACAGAATGTTGCCGACCCCGACAGGTATCGAACCCGCGTCCTCCTTATCACCAGTCAGGCGCGCATCTGACTGAGCTACCGAGGCCGGCGAGTGTTGGTGTGTACGCACGTTAAATTCTTCCCATCACGATAAAATAGCAGCTGTAAAACTGGTACGTAGCATATCAAATATACTTTATTACTGGTGAAAAATATTAGGATTAAAATATTCTGAAATGCATTTTAAAATTTTCTTTGGTCATACATTTTATATCAGATTTAAATTTAATTTTAGGAACTTTGAAACATGATTACACGGGAGAAAAAACGTCTAAGGGCTTGAAGTTTCAACGGACCCACACCAGCTCCACGAATGTAATCAGGTCACACAACAAGGTAAAGCTCTAGGCCCAGTTGTTCAAAACATCATTAGCTTAACGAGCTCGTTAGTGGTCAGGGGCCAGTTGTTCAAAGCATCGTTAGCTTAACGAGCTCGTTAGTGGTCATATTGTTAACTCTTCTAGCAAGTACAATATTGTAAATTTTGGTATTTTTGCTGAAAAAATGTGAGCAGCTTTTGCGTCCGCAAAAGCTGCTCACATTTTTTCAGCAAAAATTTCAGCATATTTGCCATATTTAATGATCAAAGTTTTAACGATACGTTAACTAACGACGTCGTTAGTTTTGAACAACTGGCCCCAGAATGTTAACTATTATAGTAAGTACAATACCTAATATTCTGATATTTTTGCTGAAAAAAAATTTGAGCAGCTTTTTGCATTTGCAAGAGCTGTTCACATTTTTTTCTGCAAATAACGTCGTTAAGTTTGAATAACTGGCCCCTTGGAGTGATAACATAGCCTGTGATGGTCGCCCATAACATAACTTCAGAGAGAGAGAGAAGAGAGAGAGAAGGAGAGAGAGAAAGAAAGAGAGAGAGAGTGAGAGAGAGAGAGAGAGGGAGAGAGAGAGAGATGCTCGACTATCTTTACGTTTGTACGGGCAGTGGCAAGTTACTCAGACCACAACACAATCGGAGACCACAGCTATCTGACAGACTGCAAACACAGGCGCTTGGCCCGTTGATTTGTCCGAAAAACATGTGGAATGTGTTTAAAGTCAAATATGAGTAAAAAAAAAATTTTTTTCATACTGGTATAGCTTTCTATACCAGCATGAAAAAAATCTGGAATTTATTTTTACTCATATTTTGACATTTTTTTTTCGGACAAATCAACGGGCCAAGTGCCTGTGACTGCAAAGCCTCTCACTAAGCCACACAGCATCAATAGTTTACATTTTACTAAATTTTACCAGAAGAGTGGGAAAGCACTGAAGACCCCAGGTACCTCTTATTGACAAATGTGTGTATGTGGGCGTACATTTCGACTCTCGAATATAAGAATCGGTGTGGAATGAAAAGTCCGTCCCGAGGGTCACTGTCCGGCATCACGAGGCTTGCCGACTGATGCCGGACAGTGATCCCTCGGGACGGATTTTTCTATCCAGCCCTCACATCCATGTAGGATTCTTTTTCTTTTATACCTTCCATTTCTGAGCGTCGGTTTTTGATACTGCAGTCACTTCGGTTGCCGACGTCCGCCATATTGCGATGACACTACAATGATGTTTAATGACGTCATGTAACGTGCTGTGACGTCAACCTTAACGACGGTGCAGATGAGAACGTATTCAGCCAGTGCATTTATCAAACACGCGAGAATATTCGATTTCGGGTAAGAACACAAGGGTTAGAACAGAAATTCTATCCCAAGCTAAAACTATGGCTTTCCTTTTCTGGTGTGCAAGACTAACATTTTCCTGACACGCGCTTTGACGATGTTTTTCTTTTCATATTGTGAGCACTCTTTAGAACTGCCTCATATAGAGGCAGCTCCTTCGAGTGTAAATGTTTGGAGCGAAGGTAAGGAAATAACATATACATGCACCGTGGTAAACTCCAGTTTTCTCTAGACAGACAGGGGTTTACACCACTTTAGATAACATGGACTATCTTGTTTTCAGACTTTGCTGCTAGACCATAATGGCACTCCCCTGGAAGTCCACAGTGTGGATAACATTACACTACATCATGACACCAACACCTTCAAGAGGTAATAATTAAGCATGCGCACGACAGCTACAAAAAGACGCCCGACCTTCAAATATCCGGATCAATCTGCTCATTTACTCACTAAGACGAGAGGCTATAAAATGTACATGCGATCAGCGAAGGCTCTGATCAGACTGCGCGAATGCGTCGGCTGATCTGAGTCTTCGCTGGTCGCACACGCCTTAACGTAGGTTTTGTTGTGCGCTAACTCAGTTGTATTTATCAGTATTAATTTATTCATTTTATCCCCTTCGGGGAATATAGCGATCAGCCTGGCGTCCGTCCGTCAGTCCGTCCGTCCGTCCTTCCGTATACGCAACCTTGTGATGGCCATAACCCCTATACCCTTTGAGATTCATTGATGGTTGTTGGCACAATTGTTCATAAGGCTGAGACGGCGTGTCATGCGCAAGAACCAGAATTCTGCATGACATACTTCTTGAGTTATCTCCCTTTTTTAATAAAATAGACTGACTACTTTGTGATGGCCATAACTCCAATAACTTTTGAGATATATTGATGGTACCTGGCACAGTTGTTCACAAGGCTGAGACGGCGTGTCATGCATAAGAACCATAACTCTGGTTGCCATGGTTTTTTAGTTATCTCCCCTTCCAATAAAATTTAGTGACTACCTTGTGATTGTCATAACCCCAATACCCTTTAAGATATACTGATGGTACCTGGCACAGGGATTCACAGAGCCAAGACAGTGTGTCATGCAGAAGAACCTTATCTCTGGGTGTCATGGGTTTTGGGTTATTTCCTCTACCAATAAAATAGAATGACTACCTTGTGATGGCCACATCTCCAATACTCTTTTAGATATATTGATGGTACTTGGTACAGTTGTACATGAGGTTAAGCAGGTGTGTCCCTTGCAAGAACCACGACTCTGGATGCCCTGGTTTTTTTAATTATCTCCCCTGACAATATGACCTTGTGATGACCATAACTCAAATACCCTTTGAGATATATTTATGGTACTTGGCACAATTGTATACAAGGTTGAGACGGTGTGCTATGCCTAAGAACAACAACTCTAGGTGATATGGCATTTGAGTTATCTCCCCTTTCAATATAACAGGATGATCACCTTGTGATCATCATATCTCCAATACCCTTTGAGACATATTGAATGCACATGCTTGGTTCAGATGTACATGAGGATAAGCAGGTGTCATGCGCAAGAAATACCACTCTACGTCCCTGGCTTGTTTTAATTATCTCCCCTGACCATATAACCTTGTGTTGGCCATAACTCCAATATCCTTTGAGATATGTGGAATGAACTTTGCACAATTGTATACAACGTATAGAAGGCATGCCAGAAGAACCACAACTCTTGGTGCTGTGGTGTTTGAGTTATCACCCCTTCCAATACAACTGTGTGAACAGCTTGTGATCACCATATCTCCAATACTCTTTTAGTCATATTGATGTCACTTTGTGCAAATGTACATGAGATTAAGCATCGTGTCGTGAGCAAGAATCACAATTCTGAGTTCCCTGATTTTTAGCTCACCAGAGCCGAAGGCTCCGGGGGAGCTTATAGGATAGGCAGTTGTCCGGCGTCGTCGTTGTCGTCGTCGTCGTCGTCTGACGTCAACACTTTCAAACATCTTCTTCTCTGAAGCCACTGGACCGATTCAGCCCAAATTTTATCTGTAGCATCCTTGGGCTGGGGGGATTGAAAGTTTGTGTTTTTTATGAAAATTGGCCCATTAGTTTGGTTGCTATAGCAACTTAGAGCTCCAATAGACTTATAATGGGGAAAATTGAAAAATGGCATTTACTGCCAAGCCACTGCAGATATTTTGACAAAACTTTCATAGAAATATTCCTTAGGCAATCTACTATCTGCCATATGATTTTAGGCCTACTGCTCATTTGTATTGGTTGCCATGGAAACCAAAATGAAAAAATAGAAAAAAATACTTAAAAAATCATCTCCTCAGAAACCGTATGCTCTATGAGGCTGAAAGTGTATGGAAATATTCACCATATTTGCCTTTACAGGTTTTGTGTTTTTTATGAAATTCGGCTCTTTAGTTTGGTTGCTATGGCAACTTAGATTTTCCATAGACTTATAATGGGGAAAATTGAAAAATGGCATTAACTACAAAGCCTTTGCAGATATTTTGACAAAACTTTCATAGAAATGTTCCTTTAGTAAACTTCTCTCAGCCATATGCTGTTATGTCAACCTGGGGGTCCAGTAGGTTGTGCCGGGGCCATGCCCCGCCCCCAGTACTTCATAAAATGACTTATATCTCAGAAACCTTACAGATCCCCACCCCTAAACCATATATATTCTTGTTCCTATTGATAAGACACATTCAGTGACACCAACCTGGAGGTCCTCCGGGATGTGCCGAGGCCATGCCCCACCCCCTCCACTTCATAAAAGGCCCAATATCTCGGAAACCATTCAGATCCCCACCCCTGAACCCTATATACTCTTGTTCCTTATGATAAGACGCATTCAGTGACATCAAACTGGGGGTCCCCCGGGATGCGCCGGGGCCATGTCCCGCCCCTCCATTTCATAAAAGGCCCAATATCTCGGAAACCTTACAGATCCCCACCCCTAAACCATATATATTCTTGCTCCTTATGATAAGACGCATTCATTGACCCCAAATTGAAGGTCTTCCGGGGTGCGCCGGAGCCATGCCCCACCCCTTCACTTCACAAAAGGCCATATATCTCAGAAACTGTTCAGATCCCCACCCCTAAACCATATATGTTCTTGTTCATTATGATGAGACACATTCAGTGACACCAACCTGGGGGTCCCCAGGGATGTGCTGGGGCCATGCCCCACCCCCTCCATTTCATAATATCACAATATCTCGGAAACCTTACAGATCCCCACCCCTAAACCATATATATTCTTGTACCTTATGATAAGACACTTTCATTGACACCAACCTGGGGGTCTCCCTGGGCCTTGCCCCACCCCTGCACTTCACAAAAGGCCTTATATCTCAGAAACTGTTCAGAGCCCCACCCCTAAACCATATATATTCATCTTCCTTATGATAAGGCACATTCATTGACACCAGCTTGTGAGTCCCCGGGGCATGCCCGGGCCTTGCTCCACCGCTTGACTTCATTAAAAGCCACATGTCTCAGAAATAGTTCAGATCCCCACCCCTAAACCATATATATTCTTGTTCCTTATGATAAGACTCATTCAGTCACACCAACTTGGGGGTCTCTTTGTGCTGAGGCAATGTGCCCCGCCCTTCCACTTCATAAAAGGCCATATATTTCAGAAACCATTAAATCCCCACCCCATATTCATATATGTTCTTGTTCCTTATTATTAGCACACCTACTGTAGGTGTGTCCGCAGGGGCCAGTCCTCTCCTTTCCACTTCATGAAAGGATATCTTGGAAACCGTTCAGATTCCCACCCCTAAACCATATATATACTTGGTCCTTATGATGAGACACATTTAGGGATAACAATCTTGGGCTTTCCTGGGAACGACAGGGCATGATCCAACCCCTCCACTTATATCTCCAGCCATGCAGATCCCCACTGCTAAACCATATATATTCTTGTTCTTTGTGATAAGACACATTTAGTGATACCAACCAGGGCTCCATTGGGTCCATGCCCCACCCCCTCTACTTCATAAAAGGCCTAATGTTTCATATACTGAGTCCACATGGATGCTCATTTGGATATGGGGGTTCATTTGGCAGATTAAAATGATATCATGTTAAAATACATGGCTGCAATTTGGCAGTGCCCACCTGAGCTCTGGTGAGCATAGTGGCCCATGGGCCTCTTGTTTAGATATCTCCCCTGACAGTATAGTCTTTAGATGGCCATAACTCCAAAACCTTTGTGATTTATTGCTGGTACTTGCCACAGTTGAATGCAAGGTTGAAAAGGCATTTCATGTGGAAGAACCACAACTCAGTATTCCCATACTTTGTGCATTGGAAATCTTGGGTCTTCGTCGTGCTGAGAAGCGATCCTTAGTATCTTTAGGTGAAGATAGCCTCAATAAACATCTCATATACAAAATATATTGTGGGCTTACTAGTGTATTTTAATTCTGGTGCACTTTCTATTTGTGAACAATCTCTTCTAAAGGCCATATTGGCTTTTGGTCGGGGGATTTGCCGCATCGTCTGATGCGACTGAATCCATTTTAATTTGCAAATTGATTTGTTTGACATGTGGTAGTTTGTTTTTGCTGGTTGGTTGATTGATTGCTCGATCGATTAATCCAACGATTGGTTGATTGACTGATCGACAGACGCACTGAGCGTGATAGATTGATCGGTTGGTTGACGGATTGATCGAATCGATCGATTGGTTGATTTTCCTCTGTGACATGTCGATTAGGGGCGTCGATTCTTGATATTTAGTTTTTAAGCCTCAGCCGAATGTTCGAGACCGGCTGGGGTCAAAATGAAAACCAACGGTTTGCAGTTAAAAATCAGCTTGCAAAAGTTGCAGTTTTACTTTCTTTGTGTTTACTACACATAGTAACTTGCGCCAGTTAAAGACCACCATTGCAACTGTTCAAATGTGGTCTGAAGAACACGTTTGAACAGTGCCAAAGGTAGTCTTAACATAATAACTTTGCTGTTTTTTATTACGAATGTGATATGTCAGACACACATGATGGATATAGATATTCGCCCCGATAACAAGTCAATGATATCCACACCCTTGTAACCCTCAGTTTATATAGAAAAGTGGGGTTTACAAGGGTTGGCATTATTTTGTTCAGAAACATCGATAGAAGCTCCACCTGTCTAAAAGTGAATCAGCAAGGAGAAAAAAAATCACAAATTTTCAACCAAAAAAGACTTTTTTGCGACATTAAAGATACCATAATCTGATATTGGTATCTGTGCATTGTCTTTCTTACCGAGCACTTTAACAGGATTGGATAGTTCTTCATAAGAGGCAACTCTTTCGGTTTCTTTTTCTTTGACTTATACTAGTTTTCTTTTGAAAGGTAACCGGACGCTATAAGCATATAGGGGTTACCCGTGGAGGTCTGTTCTTTAAGGAAATTCTTTAAGAGACGACCCTTTTCATCACGATTACCCATCCGTGAGATAAAGTGCAATGATTTCATATCTCAAAAATGGTTATTTGTCTCGCGAAAATTTGTGATATTTTCCTTATTCATACTGCAAAAACAGGCTGTAGGTGCTCGTTAGAATCACCTCATTGAGGCGGTTGTAAAGAATACTCACAACCTATGTCTTGGAACAGGAATAAGGCAAATAATGTATACACCTGCAAACCCCAGTTTTCTCTAAATAAAGTGGGGTTTAGAAGGCAGTCATTTCACGGACTTGGTAACGTATGTCAAATGACTTAGTATATAAAGACAAAATCAATAGGAAGTCACATGCCAAGTAAACCCAGATCAGAAAATGTCGTCAGTTTATGTCGTCTGCTGCGTCTTCTTGCAAACGTTCTTAAAATATTTTTGAATACAGGTATGCAAATAGTGTGGACCCTGTTCCCAGAGGAGCAGTCTGATCTGGGCCCACACTGTTTGCAATAATGACTGTTAAAGTAACCAATAGATGACAAAGCAGACGACTATTGTTGTGATTGGCATCTTATGGGTTAAGGAGGACGTATTCTCATTTCTAAATATATAAAACTGACCATATAAAGTTGTTGCTTTTTTTTCATTCTACCACAGGAAACTAATGGAGGGAGAAGAAGAAATTCTGGATGAGCAATCTGGAGGTTGGTATTCCAAGCACAGATGGATTTAGATTCTGAAATTGTGGAAACTGAAGCAATTACTGTTACTGCCCTTAGAATGTATAAAATTGTTTTGTCAAACAGGAGAGAAAAAACAAAGTCTTCGAAAAATACCGTCTGTTGGTCTTGATTAGCGCTTAAAAAGTGTCCAAACCACGGCTCCATGGTCCTCCGTAGCCCCTTTAGTGGTTGCATGTAACAGTGCTGACGCTGAATACAGAGGTTCATCTAGGTTTGGCCTGTTCGATCCAATAATTGTCTCCTGACATTACGGTAGCACACCCATGTGCTTTTGTGCCTTCTTTCACATCCCTCCATGCGGCGGTTCTAACGAGTACCCACAACCTATGCATTGGAGCAGAACTAAGAAAATATATTGTAAAACCCCTGTAAACCCCAGTTGTCTCTATATATCTGAATCTTAATCTGAATTGTTACTGGTGATACGTCAAATGACATTCATACGCCAGGACCTGTGATATGGTTAGAAGCCTCCGTGGTGTAGTGGTTACGCTACTAGCCTTGTAAACCAGGGATTGCAGGATCGATCCCGGGCTTCTCCAGACTTTCAGATGAGTCTATTAACCGAGGTCCCGTCTCCGTATGATCTTAGCTGTTGGTGGGACGTAAAACTCAAACACTCACTCACCTGTGATATGGTAAGTTAGTCAAGAGGTAAAAATAGCTACACAATCCTCAGCACATTCAGCTGTCGAACCAATCGAAACGGGAAAGGCATTCCAATCTCTAATGGTTTGGGGGAAGAACGATTCTTCATAAATGTCAGTTCTTGCAGTAAGGGTCTGAAACGCCATTGGATGATGCTTTCTACAGTGCCTAGCTGGGGAACGAGGTCATCTGTTGGGATGCTGGCAGCACCCTTTAGACCTTTGTACAAGAGTATGAGCCTACTGTCTCTTCTCCTTTTGTAGCCATTTTGGAAATGTGAAAAATGCACTGTCAGACGGATGTGTTAACGTAATGACTGTGTTTTACTGCCCTACTTTGTGTGACGCCAAGTTCTGCAACGGAAGTGCGGGAGTTTTTCTCCAGGTACTCCGGTTTTCGCCCACCACTTATTAAAGATAGGCTTGATATAAATAAAATAATTATGAAAGGGCCGTAAAGCCAACCCCGAAACAAAATGCCCTGTTGTTTGTTGTATTAATATCATTTAATAAAATTACGCCCTAATCAATGCTTTCTGTTTGCATTTCTATTTCAGAGTTTCCGAGAATAGGCACTGTTTCAAAAAATAGATTAAAACTGGATGCAAAAAGGTAGGGTTTTCAATTTCAAACATTTGTCAAAATCGCCATGTTTGGAACATTCGCAAACAGTGCAGATCAAGAAAATCCTAAATGATGTATATTTTTAATTTTGCCGGGATTGACCCCAGACTGTTTTGGTTCGGGAAGTCAACATTATCATGGTCATATGGAACCGACCAGTTCACCCAACCACACATTACTTGTCCAGGCTTACATCACGATAACAAGTCCGTGAAACGAAGACCCCCCTAAACCCCATTTTATATAGGGAAAAGTGGGGTGTAAGGGGGTAAACATTATCTGCCTTATTTTTGCTCCAAACCATAGATTGTGGGTACTCGTTAGAACCGCCTCATTGAGGCGGTTCTAACGAGCACCCACAATCTATGCCGAAAGCAGAAATTAGAAAGATGTTATCATTTTTATCTAATATATTTGACTTCTGACACCATGTTGGACGCCATTATTTCACACGGCCATGTTTTCCTAATGTAAATAAGCGGAAAAATGAACTCTTGTGAACAATATACAGTGGAAATTGTTGCTTCCGATGTTATTTGCCTAATATACTCCTTCAGGAGAGGCAACTCAAAAATATTTAGCAGGTACATTGGAAAGAAAGGCCCATTCTCAGTTTCGAGGAAAAAAGAAAGTTTTTTTTTTCTCAATACAACACATATCCCAATCTCTTTATAATGAATCCTCTGACAGCACTGAAGGCTAAACTATTTGATTTAACTCTTCTGTTCTTGAAATAAACAGTGCAGGGCCTGATCCGTCACCGCATTCAACAGCGCGTTTTACAATGTACAGGTGTTCTAATACATTACAACGACAGGAATAACAAGTTATACTATATTGTTATTGATCAAGTAATTTCGTATTGGCCCAGTTACAGGTTCCGTGATCTGCTGTATTGGCCCGAGGCCGAAGGCCGAGGCCAACAAAACAGACCGAGGACCTGTAACTGGGACAATACGGAATTACTTGATTAATGACAATTTTATCAATTGATACAATAAAAACATGATTATTGATTTTTGACCTCAGTGTTAATATGGATGACTTCGAAACAATACAGGATACTCGTAGTAAATATCTGTTACCTACAGAGACGTGCGGACATTAGCAATTTACTTCAGCATCACTTTGTAACTTTGATTCGAATGACAAAAAACCACCCTGAAAGGTGATCATATATACTTCGTTGAGAGAAAAACCAGGCCGTGAGGTAATAAAACAATTTTCATGCTCCACTCACTTGAGCATGAAATTTGTTCTGCTGATAAAAATTAAAATGCCAACAACTGTTTGCATTTTAAAATCAGTCTTTGCTGATCCCAGTAGACATATTTCCTTATTCGTTTGTATTTGAATCTTATGAGCAGTTCAAACTTCATGCTTAAGTGAGTTGAACATGACAAAAGTTTTATAACTGTGGGGTACGGAACCCGGTGTAACAGGCCGGTTCTTCCCGCCAGTCAGTTTCTTCCCCGTGGAAGAATTGGGCCGGCCCGTTTCTTCCCCGGGGAAGAAACTGACTAGTCAGTTTCTTCCCCACCCAGTCAGTTTCTTCCCCACCTGAAATTTTTTTAGAACGACAGAAAACGAGATATTTATGCCTCACAAATTGTTAAACATTCGAAAAAAAAAACCATTCTGAATTAGTTGTGAGTCTTTACAGCTTGAATGGCAAAATTTTCTCTATGCCATACAATATATGGAGATCCAAGGAAATTTTCATCCCAATTCCAGTATCTATGATTAATTTTCTTAGCTTTTTATGACATTAATTGGTATTAACTACACAGATATGATAAGCAACAACTCTTTAGTGCTCCAATCTAAATATTATTTGGAAAGTGGGGGTGGTGAAGAACTGGGCCGGTCCATTTCTTCCCCGGGGAAGTACCGGGCTGGCCAAGTTCTTCCCCACCCATGATTTTTCTGTTTACTAAAGATTCTTGTGATTAATTTTCTTCACTTTTAAAGACATAAATTGGTATTAACTACAGAGATATAATAAGCAACAAATGTTTGGCCCTTAAGTTTCAATAGAATTCAGAGGCTGGGGGTGGGGAAGAACTGGGCCGGCCCAGTTCTTCCCCACTTTAGATGCTTCTGTTTACTAATAATTCTTGTGATCAATTTCCTTTGCTGTTTAGGACAAAAATTGGTAGAAACTAAAAGGATATAATAAGCAGCAAATGTTTGAGCTCTAATATCAATAGAATTTGGAGGCTTGGGTGGGGAAGAACTGGGTCGGCGCAGTTCTTCCCCACCCATGATTTTTTCTGCTTACTAATAATTCTGGTGATAAATTTCCTTTGCTTTTTAAGACATGAATTGGTATAAACTAAACAGATATAATAAGCAACGATTGTTTGGAGCTCAAATCTTAATAGAATTTGGAGAATGGGGGTGAGGAAGAACTGGGCCGGACCGTTTCTTCCCCACCCCAGATTTTTCTGTTTACTAAAAATTCTTGTGATAAATTTTCTTCACTTTTAAAGACATAAATTGGTATTAACTAAACAGATATAATAAGCAACAAATGTTTGGCACTTAGATTTCAATAGAATTCAGAGACTCAGGGGGTGGGGAAGAACTGGGCCGGCCTGTTTCTTCCCCAACCTTGAGTAGTGTTGTACAGTTATGTCAGTTATATTGCTGAAGATTTCTTGGATGGGGAAGAACTGGGCCAGTCCATTTCTTTCCCACCCTTGGTAAGTGTTGTACTGTTAAGTCAATTATGACGTTGAAGGTGTCTGGGGTGGGGAAGAACTGGGCCGGCCCATTTCTTTCCCACCCCTGGGTAGTGTTTTACAGTTATGTCAGTTATATCACTGAAGATGTGATTTGAACACCAAACAGTTTTTGCTTATTATATCTGTTTAGTTAATACCAATTTATGTCTTAAAGGTGCATTATTGAGCTACCGGGTCTCAATTTTTTTTTTCTGGTTTTTATCTTCAATGCATACTCCTTTGTCATGTGTACACTTTTGGAGTCAAATACAGCGTCAGAACGTTGTGAAAATGGTCGTTTTCTAAAAATAAACCTGTCACTTTACACATACATGGCGACAGTATCGTCTCTGAGTGTCGCTACTTATGGCATGGTATTCAGCGTCATATTCTTCCGATTCAGGCATGGCCTAAGCAAACAAGGCCAAAAATGAACGTCGCATAACGTCATATATGGGGATTCTATTTTTGTCACCAACTAAAAATAGATCTAACTAGTGTGCGAAACCTAGTTAGGGAATCCCTCTCAAACTCGTTTACCTGTCATCATAATTGTTCGCATTTTTGCATAAAATGCATTCATTTGTATTGTTTTAAAGAAAAATACCGGCTATATGTATTTTATTTTTGGAAGCATTTTTTCGAGATAGCTCAATAATGCAACTTTAAAAAGGGAAGGAAATTGATCACAAGAATTTTTTGTAAACAGAAAAATCTGGGGTGGGGAAGAAACAGGCCGGCCCAGTTCTTCCCCACCCCCAGTCTCCAAATTCTATTTAGATTTGAGCTCCAAACATTTGTTGCTTATTATATCCTTTTAGTTTAAACCAATTTATGTCTTAAAAGGCAAAGAAAATTTATCACAAGAATTTTTTGTAAACAGAAAAATCTGGGATGGGGAAGAAACGGGCCGGCCAAGTTCTTCCCCACCCCCAGTCTCCAAATTATATTTAGATTTGGGCTCCAAACATTTGTTGCTTATTATATCTTTTTAGTTTATACCAATTTATGTCTTAAAAAGCAAAGAAAATTTATCACAAGAATTTTTTGTAAACAGAAAAATCGGGGGTGGGGAAGAAACGGGCCGGCCCAGTTCTTCCCCAACCCTAGTCTCCAAATTCTATTTAGATTTGAGCTCCAAACATTTGTTGCTTATTATATCTTTTTAGTTTATTCCAATTTATGTCATAAAAAGCGAAGAAAATTTATCAAAAGATTTTTTTGTAAACAGAAAAATCGGGGGTGGGGAAGAAACGGGCCGGCCCAGTTCTTCCCCACCCCCAGTCTCCAAATTCTATTTAGATTTGAGCTCCAAACATTTGTTGCTTATTATATCTTTTTAGTTTATTCCAATTTATGTCATAAAAAGCGAAGAAAATTTATCACAAGAATTTTTTGTAAACAGAAAAATCGGGGGTGGGGAAAAAACGGGCCGGCCCAGTTCTTCCCCACCCCCAGTCTCCAAATTCTATTTAGATTTGAGCTCCAAACATTTGTTGCTTATTATATCTTTTTAGTTTATTCCTATAGATGCCATAAAAAGCGAAGAAAATTTATCACAAGAATTTTTTGTAAACAGAAAAATCGGGTGGGGAAGAAACGGGCCGGCCCAGTTCTTCCCCACCCCCAGTCTCCAAATTCTATGTAGATTTGAGCGCCAAACATTTGTGGCTTATTAGATCTGATTAGTTAATACTAATTTATTCTTAAAAAGCAAACAAAATTCATCAGTGATGCTCGAATATGGATGCATATTTTATTGCATCTCCATGAATGGTGCAGCATAGAGCAAATTTTGTCATGTAAGCTAAAAGGACTCAGAAGTTACTCAGAATGGTCTCATTTCTCATTTATAACAAATTGTGAGCTGAAAATTACTTGTTGACTATGGTTCTGAAAAAAAATTCAGGTGGGGAAGAAACTGACTGGGTGGGGAAGAAACTGACTAGTCCCCCGGAGAAGAAACGGGCTGGCCCAGTTCTTCCCCGGGGAAGAAACGGGCCGGGGGAAGAAACTGACCGTTACACCGGGAAGGGACATGTTTTTTTTTTTTTAAGATGTTGTGCTAACAAGATATTAAGTTGTGCGAACAAGATATTATGTTGTGCGCACAAGATATTATTTTGTCTGCACAAGATCTGTGTTGTGCAAACAAGAAAATATGTTGTGCGAATAAGATAATATGTTGTGCGAACAAGATAATATGTTGTGCACACAAGATATTATGTTGTGCGAACAAGATAATAAGTTGTGCGCACAATATATTATGTCATCCGCACAAGATATATGTTGTGCGCACAAGATATTATGTTGTCCACACAAGATATATGTTGTGCAAATAAGATAATATCTTTTGCACACAAGAAATTAAGTTGTGCGATCAAAATATTATCCTGTGCGAACAATATATTATCTTGTGCACACAGGAAAATAACTTGTGCGCACAAGATATTTTGTCCGCACAAGATAATATCTTGTGCGCACAAGATAATAAGTTGTGCGCACAAGATATCATGTTGTCTACACAAGATATATGTTGTGCAAATAAGATAATATCTTTTGCGCACAAGAAATTAAGTTGTGCGATCAAAATATTATCCTGTGCGAACAATATATTATCTTGTGCACACAGGAAAATAACTTGTGCGCACAAGATATTTTGCCCGCACAAGATAATATCTTGTTCGCACTACATAATATCTTGTTCGCACAACATATTAAGAAAAAAGCATGTCCCTTCCCGGGTTCCGTAGTGGGGCCTGTCTTTGGGGATGAGGCGCAAACCGCTAAATTGTCGGCATTTTAAAATTAATGAGCAGGACAATCTTCTATAACCTCTGGCCAGTTTTTTTCTGATGTGTTCCATATGTTTATTTCTTTCAGACCTCACAACGAAAAGAATCGCCATCCTCCTACAAATCTGAAAAGAGACAGACTGTTGATCACATATGTATGTATAGCATCACAAACTGTTACAAAACGAAGCGACTGATCCAGAAAGTTTAACCCTTGCACCCCTGATTTTCTGAACTGCACTTTTCTATAATTGAGTTTGGGCATGCGCATTCTGTTTAATAGAGCTTTTAGTCATTAATCTTCATCAGGGTGGCAAGCAGTGAAGAATCTGATGAGATGCCACATTATGACTGGTTCTGCACTATTTGCATAAATATCTGTACAGATCTAGAAGGATAAAATCGTTAAGAAACCTGTGATAAATGAAACTCGCCAGACATCCCTTAGTTTTGTAATAGACCTGACCCAAGCTATAAGGTGGAAGATTCTATATGCCATTAAGCGATTAACCCTTTGTGTTGGGTAAGACCCTTTGTAATTTAAGGGGTTTCAGGTCTATTTTTTGTTTTTATATTTTTAGAGACTATCCTGAAAGCAACCAGTGTAGATCCTGATCAGACGCCACAAATGCAGCATCTGAACTGGGTCTGCACTTTTTGCATGAGTCCCTGCAAAGGGTTTCCAGGCAAGAACATGTTAACAAATCCTTGTAATAAACCCTCAGATAGACCGTACTTCATAGGCCCCCGTCCATCGGGGCTTGGAGAAATAGATGCATCACAAAAACATGCCTACACAGTTTTGACCCCCTTGAACCCCACTTTTATATAGTGAAACTGGGATTTACAGGGGTAAATCTTATTTTTCTTATTTCTACTCTAAAATATAGATTGTGGGTACTTGTTAGAACCGCCTCGCCGAGGTTGTGCTAACAAGTACCCATAATCTATGTTTTGAGCAGAAATAGGAAAAATATCAGGATTTTCATCTGAAAAATTCCATTTTTGGAGGTAAAATTTTATCAATATATTTCAATAGGCGTGTTTTCGTAATTGGGACAGAGCTAAAACTGACCACAAATGAGTACTGATAAACCGCTTAGAAGGTCAAAGCCTGCCCAGACAAAGTGGTGCGTGTTGGACTGTCCCTGCATATAACCCCGTTTGGGTTGTACGGTGAGGCTTGAGATGTCATTTCATCTCAATAACAGGTAAAAGTGCCATAAAACATATTAACTTTTTTAAACCAGTTTGTACTGGAAACCCTAAAAGGGGTAATCGGCAAGCAGTGCAGGCCCAGATCAGGCGCCGCAGAACGCGGCGTCTGATCAGGGCCTCCACTGTTTGCTAAACGTTCAGTCATTTTCCAAATAAATTTTGATGAAAACACATCCTGACGACCCTAAATTTTGAAATGGACTCCTGCTATATATTAGAAGCCTCGGTGGTGTAGTGGTTATGCTACTCGCACTGGTGAACCAGGGATTGCAGGATCGATCCCGGGCTTCTCCAGACTTTCGGGTGAGTCTTTAAAACCGAGGTCCCGTCTCCGTTTGCCATTAGCTGTTGGTGTGACGTAAAACTGAAACACGCTGTTTAAGGAGGAAGATTCAGTTTTGTACAAAAAGGGTTAAGCATAAGTGAACAAAAGCATCATAATTAGGAGCTTCTAACAATTACAAAATTAATGTTCGTAGCTTGAAAAAGCAGAAAAGAAAGACAAAAAGGAGAACTGCACAAAACAAGGCCTTTTTCTCATATAGTTATTTATTTTTTACAGAAAGAGCCAGACAAAGTAGCTCTGGACACTGTGGAACAAGACGTCAAGAAGAACTTGAAGTGTATTCGAAGCTATGAAAACAAGTGTAAGTCACCTAAAGAAGAGAATGAAAATTTCTTAAATTTCATAAGGGGAATGGGAACACCTTCAGGGGAGACAACTCCTGCAAAAGTATTTTTGTCTCCCTTGTCAATAGGGGTCAATTCTTAAAGGAAAGAATTTGCTCCAGAGGAGCAAATTCTTTCCCTTGAGAGTAGACCCCTTTTTCAGTGGGACGGGGCTTATAGAAAAGCGAACAGGAAGACCCGAAAGGTATCTCCCTTAGCAAAATGGCGGAAAAATATGCCAGGTGTTTCCATTCCCCTTAAATTTTTAAATATTGAAAAAGCGAGAAAAAAAGCATCCTATTCTTCGTTCGGACCAGCATTATCGTCTCTGTAATAAACACCATTATCAACCCCAGTTTTTTTATAGAAGTAAGTGGTGTTTACAAGAGTATATTCTTGCATAAAACATAGATTGCGGGTGCTCGTTGGAATCGTCTCAATAAATCAAAAACTCAACACTTTTGTGGAAAAATCTCCTCAGTTTTTCGCAAAAACTACGGTCGAATTATATATATTACATTTGCTAGAACAGTCAACGAGTTTGCTAACATATATGTTTGTTTGTTTGTTTGTTTGTTTGAAGTTTAACGTCCCCGTCAACACTGTAAAGGTTATTTTGGAGACGTTGCTTCCAGTTTTGTGGGACGTTTACCCGACATTGAGATGAGATGACGTCACACGCCCTGCCACCCAATGAAACCAATAGTGTTTATAAGCATGACACTCGAACCGCTTTGCCTGGGCTGGCTCAGATCCTCTAAGCGGTTTACCAGTACTCGTGTGCGGGTCGGTCTCAGCTCTGCGTGGAAGCATAATGCAGCCCATCTATTTCTTCAAGCCTCGATGGGCGGGGGCGCTAACCTATATGTGACAATGGAATCTTCTGCCTAGTAAGTTTTGAATTGTCCATTTTCAATTATAGGGGTGCCAAGTTTGTTTGGTTAATGTGAGTTGTACAAAAATGTGTGTTCTTTGAGAAAACAGTGTAGACACAGATCAGACGCCGCGATCTGATCTGGGTCTACACTGTCTGCCTACGTCCCAAAAAAAGGACGCCAGGCAAATATGGGTTAAGCTTACAAGAATCTGAATCTTTACAATTGAGCAGTACATGATACCATGGTACTCATCGCATCGGCAATCAGCGAAAGCTCAGACTGTGCATAAACGCAGTCTCGGTAGAGCTTTTGGTGCTCCCAAATATGTAGAAGAGACATTGGCAAAACCTTAAGCCTCTAGTTCTATTAGTTGGCTAAGAGCGCGTATTTAACCATTTTTATACCAAATGAAATCTTCCTCCTTATAAACAGCAGGAGTTCATTTCAAATTACAGTGGTTCCATGTTGTATCTTCTTAAAACGGCTTAATCTTTCGCAATTAGTGAAGTCCTTGATCAGACTTCGCGTTCCGCACTGTCTGATCTTGGTCTGCACTGTTTGCCCGGTTTTCTGGTACAAAATTGGTTAAAGAACTTAAATAAGAGCCAAGGGCCATTTTTTCATGGGTCGAGTCAGTTATTTTTCTTATCTTTCCAGATGAAAGGAACAGGACGGAGTGTGTGAATGCTCTGCGCAAACTGTTCATGTCCGTTCATGACGATGACTTTCTCAGGCTTGCCAGTAAAGTGTTAACAAGAGTATGTGACGTCAATGACACCATGTGCAACGATGAAAGGTCTTTATTCATTGACCTGGTGGGAGGTCATGGTAGTTCTGCGGCACAGAAGATGTTTCTTGAGCTTATCGTCCTACAGCCAAATGTTTCAGAAGAGGACATGAGACGGTTTCTTTTCCATTGTATTGCCCTTAAAAACCCGATTCCAGTACGTTCAAGTTTTAAATATTTACTTTTTCTTATTTTGTTTTTAAATTTCAGGCAAAATATTATCAATTTGATCAGTATTTAACGCTCTGAATCCTGGGTAGTTTTCAGCAGACGACATTTGAAATATTTTCCTAATTTTCCCACAAAACAGGATTTGGTATAGTGTCAATTTGCATGAGAAGTCAGATCCTGTTTAAATAATAAGAAAAATATCAACAATTTGTCGTCTGCTGAATTAGTCTAGAGGGTGCTTAAGGTTAAACTATCAGTATACATCAGAGCACACAAAAATCTGTATGGCATATTGTTAACCTATGGACTTTTGGCCTTGGTAATGCAGTGTTATTCTTTTTATGCTTTAATCTCGTTATGGATAAATACAAACAGGTTCACACAAACAGTTTTGATCATGTTGATTCTGTTACAGGCTTGAGAAGCCTCCGTGGTGCAGTGGTTACGCTACTCGCCTTGTAAACCAGGGATCGCAGGATCGATCCCGGGCTTCTCCAGACTTTCGGATGAGTCTTAAAACCGAGGTCCAGTCTCCGTATGACCTAAGCTGTTGGTGGGACGTAAGACTAAAACTCACTCACTCACTGTTACAGGCTTGATTGTTGCAGGAATGGAAGTTTACTCATTTTGTCTGCTTCTTTTGCATCCGAAATTGCTTCGAAATTATACAACACTATACGGACGCCTTAGGGAAGTCTTAACACACGTACAAGCTCAACACATATACGTGATTGAAGCAAAACTAAATACCATGCCTGCACACATGCTGAACACTTTGAAACTTTTATTTTTGCAGGATGTGGTACAAATTGTTGAGCATCTCTGCCACAGTGAGGTCAAGTATATAGAAGGTACAAATAAATATGCATTCTAAAGCACTTTTGTATGTAACGCGGCATCTGATTGGACAACGTCAGAAGTTTGCTATAGTATATTCTGTGATATTCTGTCGGAAACGCGACCTCATCACGTCACATCGCTTTTCATTGGCTGGCATTTGGCTTTGCACAGCTCACAGCGTTGCCGCTTTGTGGAAAAATAGTACAAACAACGGAGTTAGTGCATTAGAATGGGGATAACTGTATTGAAAATTGTCATTTTGGGAGGTAATCTTCAGTTTTACGACTCCGATGAGGCGCTTCTAACGAGTACGTCCAACCTATATATTGGAGCAGAAATTAGAATAATAATGTATACCCCTCGTAAACCCCAGTTTTCTCTATATACAGTGGGCTTTAGAGGGGTGTTTATTTTACGGACTTGTTCACGTGATGCTGTGCGAATGCGCAAGGTGATATGAATCTTGATGTGTGGGAATGTCCAAAGACAGATTTTCTCCCTTGTGGCAGTGGCTCATTTGTTTTCAAAACAAAGATTTTTGGTGCTCAATAGAACCCTTTGTGTGTACAGAAGAAATGAGGAAGGAAGAAAAATTGCATACCCATACAGATCCTACTGATTTCTATATTCCAGGGCAAGTCAATAAGTAACCAGCCTATCCAATTTCCAATTAACCGAGACACCCACGATTGTCATGCCTTATTTTTAATACATGTTTAAGGCATGACTGCAAAATTGCACCCTTATCCACTCATACGATATTGAACGTCAAACATGGCTAGCGATGCAAAAGCAAGCTTTTCACCAAAAGTTGAGTACCGTGCTGTAATTCGGTACTTGTATTTGAAAGGGAAAACATGTCAGGAAATACATTGCGAGTTGACCAATGTTTATGGGTCTTCTGCACCATCGTATGTACAAGTTAAATTCTGTGTTGGGGAATTCAAACGCGGTAGAACGTCTTTAGAAGACGAAACCAGGTCTGGACGCTCATTAGATGTCACCGATGAAGAAATGTGTAACAAAGAACGGGATCTGGTGTACTCTGATAAATGAATTTAGGTGGAAGAAACAGCGAATGCAGTATACATTTCAAATGGTAGCGTTTCAACAATTTTACACGATCGCTTGGGTGTGCGCAAGCTAAAAGCCCATTGGGTCCCAAAAGCCCTCAGCGACGAGCAAATGGCAACCAGCGCAGCAGTATGCAGCGCATTGTTGAAGCGGTTTAGGTCAAAGAAGATGATTTTCTTTCACATCTGGTGACTGTAGTTGATACCTAGGTCCATTATTATGAGCCAGATAATAAAGTTCAAAAGTCGCCAATGGGTATGGCCGGGATCTCCGAGGCCAAAGAAGTTCAAAACACAACTCTTCTGCTGGCAAGGTGATGGCAACTGTATTTTGGACGCACACTGCGTTATTATGGGCCTTTCTAGCAAATAGAAGTACAATAACAGGTGCGTATTATGGAAATTTGCTCAAACAACTTAGAACTGCGATCCGTAAAAAACGCGAGGTAAACACGCCAAAGGGTTTCGTACAGGACAATGCGAGAGTCAACACTTGCAAAATTGCAATGTGTGCTGTTGAACGGAATGGGTACGAGCTAGTACCGTACCGGACCCCGCCTGTTCTCCAGACTAAGCTCCTAGTGACTATATCCAATTCCCAAACTTGAAAAAGGATATCCATGGACGTAATTTCCGGTCCAACGAAGAAATCATGACAGCAGTTGTGGAGTGGTCGCAGACAATGACCCTGACATCTTCATTTCTGGGCTGATGGTACTGGAACAGCATTATTCTATTGGGCAATAACATCGAAAAAGAAGAGATCGATCTCACCCAGAAATAAGTTAGGCTGGATTCTTATTGACTCGCCCACGTAAGTTGAGAGTCGCCGAAGCGTTTGTTGCATAAACTCATTTAACCCTTGTCTTATTTCCATTAAGAAATTTGATTCGTTGATAGTCAAAAAAAGGTATGACAAAATCAATTATTAATGCATATATGCCTTGCGGCCCTTTTCTTGGACATTGGCAAACAGTGCAGACCCAGATCAGACACCACAGAACGTGATCTTGGTCTTCACTGTTTGCTTAAAAACATTCGTTTTTGTAAACTTTGCCACCTGACACCCCTATAATTGGAAATGAACCACTCCAAGCTTACTAGGTGGAAGATTCCACTGTCATATATGGGTTAATCAGAACAAGGGTTAGACAGAAATAAGTAAAAAAATATGTGGCCCTATAAAACAAACTGAAGCGTTTGTTGCATGAACAGAACTTATATTGCAATGGCGTTTTGTTTGAAGGTGTGCCGTCAATGACAAAGACTGGTAAACGAGCATGCCTTTCCCTTGGTGCTATGGCGAAAACTTTACATGATACCAATGTCACTGTGTCCGACAGGATTGTGGAGAGACTGGAGGCATGGCTGGAACCTCATAACCAAAGTAAGGAAACAGTACATTCTAACATGACGTTAACGTTTTTCCCATTGAACCCAGTGGAAACGTCAGCGTTTGCAAATATGCGATAATTCACGTCGTCAACGTGGTGCGTGCAATTTGGCGTCATCGTGACGTTGCATGTAAACATTTCCTTCTGTCGACATCCGCTGCAAAATAGTCCCCAAGATAACGCTTTGTTACTACTGTATTTCAGTTTAGCATCATGTTAGAATCGAAATAATTTCCACGCACCCGGTGTGTTATCGTGATTAACACACGGTGTTGTCGGGCAGATGCGAATATTAATTCACTCCGGCTTCGCCGTCGTGAATTAATATTTCGCAATCTGCCCTCCAACACCGTGTGTTAATCACGATAACACACGGTACGTGGAGATTATTTCTTAAATAGCGCCTTTCGTCAAGTATGTTTTGTATCCAGATCTTAGCAGCTTTAATTGATGTTTTATGATTTTTATAACTGGTGATATATGAACTGACATCCTTTTGTAAAAACATGGACTGCATTCTTTTCCTTTTTTCTGCTTTTGGTCTCTTGTCTATACAAGCAGATAAACTTCATGGAAAGGCAGGTGTACATTGGAAAATATGATATAAAATTATTTCTTCATTTGTAATGTAGTAAACAAGGTTAGCATTGTTTTACAGCAAGCCAGTAATATTTTGTGTGCTATTTGGAACCGGGCAGTATTTATTGTGGGCATGGGGCGCACACTTTTTTACCGATTCCAGACATGGGGCAAATACTTGTTCTCCTGTCGCAGGCATGGGGCGGAATCTTTTTTCTCGTTCTTCAGCTATTGGTCGGATAGTTTTTTCTTTCATTGTTAAAGGATTAAACAATGAATAGAGGATTCATATAATATCCAGTTTCATATACCTGTTGAAAACTATGACAATGTAAGTTAGTAACGGAAACTTGTAGTGACAATAATTTTGCTAATCAAAGGCCCGTGTTCAGTTCAACATTTTCCCAGTTTCAGGTCCAAAATCCTTTCTAGATTTTTCTCTGGATAAAATGCTGTATTCTTGTAGCAAGAATACATGCCAATTTAAATATATTAATTTCTTCAACTGTAAGAATGAAATTATTTGTGGCATTTTTTTTTATTTCTGTTCAAAACTTAGCTTGTGGGTACACTTTAAAACCCACATTCTATCTATCAGAGCAGAAATAAGAGAAAACTTGGTTTCGAGGGAGAAAAATTTACATAGGCGTGTTTTGTGATGGTTGCAAATTAACGGTGCCCTTTTGCATATTTAATAAAGTCAGTAAGTGATGCTTCTTGCAGTCACATTTCAAAAAAGACCTAATGATGTCCCATGTAGCAAATTTTAACAAATATGACAGTCACTAATACCACCATATTTGAAAATCAAATTTAGGACTTTAATGCCCAGGTCATTCAGAATTATCCATTTTCGCTATTTGGGTTTTGTGCCTTTTTCATTGCCAAGGTTATTTGAATATGCGGTATAGGCAAATACAGCCATTTTTAAATTTTGCACCGTCAAATTAGTTTGCCCTTTTTATAATATATCTGTAAACACATCTACACAAAACGCCTGTTGTAAAGTGTTCAAAACAGTTTTAAAATAGAAGTGAAGGCAATGATCAGGAATCGATACAATTAACGAACAGCTCCGAAGGGAGACACCTAAGGGAAAGAAACACAAACATGAAACGACTAGACCATAATGGAAACATCACCAGCAGAAAGCCAAAAGGACAGTTACTTTCCCACAAAAATGCCAATTGGCTATCCAAAACAAAATAATATAAGCGATACACACACTCAAAATCAAGTCATAACAAAAATTAACCGCACCAGTGAAACAAATTCCACTGGGGGCTTAAATCAATTTTACGTGGCCACATTCCTCGCCCTTACTTCCATCGCGATTTAGCCAAATAATTTGTCCAGTCAGCATTAAGGTCTCCTAACTCATCATCGCAACATCTCCGTGAACAGAAAAATCAAACAACCACAGAGATGAAACAACGGTGAGGAATCGACAGTTAGAAACCACTGACATGCTGGAGCAACACTTTTTGTACCGGAAACCCCAAAACGGATAATTGGCGGCGTCTGATCAGGGCTTACACTGTTTGCAAAAGGTTCAGTCATTCTCCTAATAAATTTTGAAGAAACACAACCTGGCACCCCTAAATTATGAAATGGACTCCTGCTATATATAAGGAGGAAGATTTCATTTGGTACAAAAATGGTTAAACAGGGAATAAACTGTATTGGCGGTAAGTTGCACTGTAATACATTTTATGTATCATCTACAATGTGTAATGTAAAATAATGCGATATCGCATGGGCTCAGAAGTTTTTTTTCTGCCTCTCGGCCATCGGGCGAATACTTTTTTCAACAGCTGTCTACTATAGGGCAAATGTTTATTTTTCTCTCTGGTGTTAGAATTTATTTATATCCTAAGCTGATGTGTTTGTTTGTGTTAGGGTTTAACGGCCCAATCAACACTATTTTAGGTCAGTTTACTTATCCACAGTTTTCGTGGGCAGGCTTATATGTAAGCGGTTAATCAGTACAGTGCATATTCTTTTGCCAGAAACTGACAACTGCCCTTCTTAAATCAGGGGAAGGGAGAGAATGACCGAAGAAAAGATTTCATGATCTATCTCCACGAAAGAATGTTGCCGACCCCAGCAGGTATCGAACCCGCGTTCTCCTGATCACCAGTCAGACGCGCATCCGACTGAGCTACCGAGACCGGCCTATCCTAAGCTGAATACCGACATACTGTAATGAAAATTTGCCTTCAACGCTAGAAACTAGCTTTCCACAGGAAATTACGTTCATTGAGACAATGACCAATAAATGAAGACAAACACGCACAAAAGATCCTTAGTGCAGATTTATAGTGCGATGGCTCTGACGGAAATGCACAGCTGTCCTGATTCATTGCGCTGTTTACAAATTCAACGAAAAATGGACCCAAGCAACTTTCAGCAGTCTACAAGTGACCAATCACGCATTTGCATTTTAGAGATCATTTTCGCAAACGATTGGTACCTGTGCATTGTCTACCTATATATTGTTGTAAGTCCTGCCCCGGATCAAAATTCATGGAATGTCATTATAACTCCTTGAAAGACGCGACAAGGTGCCAAGATGCGAGCTAAAATCCATAATTCGAAGAGTAAAATGGTAAGAGTAAAATTGGACTAGTGACTGCATCAGGTTTAGCTATTTGCGAATTAAATCCCCACAATGCCCGTGCGTGGCTGAGGTTAAAATAAAATATTTTATATATTAACAGCACAGACAGCAGAGATTATCAAGCCCAGACACAGACGGTCAATTTCACAGGTGGACCGGTCGACAAGGAAACACATCGAAACGAAGATGGTTCTTCTACAGAGCTTGGGAAATGCCGCCAAGAAGAGGTCGCTGCGTCATATCAAGTCTTACCTGGAACCAAATGCCGGACACACCGTGTGGAGACGTGCTGCAGCTCACAGTCTCCGACATTTCAAATGTGACGAGGTAGGTGGTCTTAGGGCGTATCAGCACGATCAGTCTAGTCGTATTCAACACTTCGACCAAACTGATCGTGTGGACACTGGATAGGCTGTTTGAAAATTCTTATTTATCGAGTTTGAAGATGAGATTTTCACATGTTCATACACGTAGACATCAGAATTGAATTTGACTCGTTGAATTCGATGATGTCGTTTCGACAACATAATCCTGGCCGGGTTCGGCAACATTCTTTCATGGAGATTGATCCTGAAATATTTTCTACGGTCATTCTCTCCCTTCTGCTGGTTCATGAAGGGCAGTTATCAGTTTCTGGCAAAAGAATATGCACTGTACTGGCTACCCGCTTATGTATAAGCCTGCCCAGGAAAAGTAAACTGACCGGCAAAAATGACCTAAATAGTGTTGACTGGGCCACTAAACCCCAATAAAAACAAACAAACAAACAACATAATCCTGATGTGCATCATGGTGACAGCAATTAGTTCCTCCTAATATTGTAACATCTTAACGATCAATCTTGTCGAGTTCGAAATGACGACAATTGCTTTTTGTCAAATTTGATATTAGAAAGGGTTGGTGTCAAATGTTTGATTCATGTAGACACCAAAGTTGAATTTCACAACTATCGATTGCGACAAGATGATCGTGTGAATCGCGGTGACAGCAGTTACAGTAATCATCGCTAACATGATAACATCTTTAGGCCATGTCTACACGACCAGTATTTGCCGAATTGAACATGATGATAATTTCCCTTTGTCAAATTTGACAATAGGTAAAATTGGACACGTGAAAGACACCGGTGTTGATTACGATATTGACGAATTCGACTAAAATGCTTGATCGTGTGGATCTTGTTATTATTACAACACAATTACAACATCTGAAATATCGTTACACCCAGGATCTTTCTAGTCTTATTACGACAATGTCAAATTCGACAAGAATTATCATGCAGAAACAATATATATTGGTTGACAAAAGGGTTGAATTCGACGGTGTTGGTAAAAGTAGTTTCGAATTCGACAAGGATTGATCTTATTGACATTGTCTATTTGTCTGCGGTAATAGTGGCCGGCTTTAGTAGCTCAGTCGGATGTGCGTCTGACTTGTGATCAGGTGAAAGCTGGTTCGTAACCTCATTCTTTCGTGGAGATTGATACACCCAGCAATTAGTCCCCCCCCCCCCCCCCCAATATTGTAACATTTTTCATATTAAAATTTTCATTTTGTCGGCTATTCAATGTATTTGTATAGGCGTGTTTTCGTAATGCTAACAATGTTTACTGACATTTTATAAAAAATATTAATGCATTGGTCATATTAAATGATCAGAGTTTTAACGATAAGTTATTCCAACGTCATCTTTAGTTTTATACAACATGCCACAGGATGTTAACTCATATAGCACCAAAGAAAGTTCTGCAACAGACAACAGTCTGGTTTTTTTTTTTCAGAGAAAATAAGACTTGGCATTCCATGTGAATCGTCTGTCCGACAGATTATTCACATATGAGCCCCGCCAAGCGAATTTGCGTCTTCGAGCATTCTGTCATGACAAATTTTAACTGCGCATACCCAGCCATTCAGAGGGGCCAGGAATATGGCTTTCTGTCTGAAGGTTCATCTTGATTCACTGCTTGTATGAGCGAGCAGCGAAGGTTTTGGCGAGGCTGCGCGGATGCGCAGGCTCGCCTGAACCTTCGCTGCTCGTATAAGCGATAAGTACCAAAATCGCTTGACGGGGCCCATGTGATGTCAATCCTTTATTCTCTGAAAAATTATATAAAAAAAATACCTTGAAAATACCATGTTCTGGTGGTGATAGATGCACTGAGCATCAATTTGTTAACCGTTGTCCTGTTTTATATTTTTGCAAACAGTGCAAATCCAAATCACAGGGCTTTCGGAGAAGACATTTGAATTGGATCTTCACTGTTTGTCATTCATTTGCTAAATTCATAGGAATTAATTACATCAAGTAATTTGATTGATTGACCATAAACAAAACAGGTGTGGCCAAATTTATTTATTCAGGTTGATACTCCTGGCAATAGATCACCATTTTACTGGCGCTGTCCGATGACAGACCAACTGATCAGCAGGGGACTCGGGACAAGCAAAACCTAAAAACCCTGCTTATTTAATAAGCCAGGGCAGTCGAAAACACCATGCACTTAACTCGATTAAGTATGTCTGAACCAACACAGCGACCCACAGCGCTGGCTGTTCAATACCAAAACAAAACAAATTATGAGCATAAGAATGGGGGTATATCGAAACTTTTTATTTGGAGATGTAAATCTTCGGTTTAAGCTCGCAACTTAAGGTCGTAAAGATCGCAGTTTAAGGTCGTAAAATACGCCCTTTTAACGGTTGCAAAGTACTTTTTACGAATCCTTGTCAGTTTGCAACCATATTACCCTCATTAAGGCAGTGTCCATTGTTTTGTTTATTTTAGAGTGCGACGGTTTTAATGGAAGCTGCAGTCAATGACAAGGACGGAGTAGTTTGCCAAACGGCCCAAAAAGTATTAAGCAAACACCCGAAAGGTGGCAACATAACACGAGAACAAGAAGACATTGTGTTAAGGTAAAGTCGTGTAAATAGTCGCCCGGGTCCAGTTATACAGATAGCGTTCTATTGGGGCGCTAAAAACGCTCTCTGTTCTCCCAGCAGTGAATGGGCACCTGATTTAGTTCAGGGAAGGTTGGATTATACACCGTCACGAAAACATGCCCATACAATACTGACCCCCTTGAACCCCACTTTTATACAGTAAAGCTGGGGTTTACAGGGGTAGACCTTATTTTTCTTATTTCTGCTCTAAAATATAGACTGTGGGTACTCGTTAGAACCGCCTCGATGAGGCGGTTCTAACGGGTACCCACAATCTATAATTTGATCAGAAATAAGAAAAATATCACAATTTTTCATCTTAAAATTGTCGCTTTTTTGGCATTAAATTTAATATGTATTTGTATAGGCGTGTTTTCGTAATGCGTTTGCAATATCGACGCTACATTCACATGAAGGTACCATAAATGGATGTATAAGGAGTGACACGGTATAAAGAAAACGCCATCTCTGCATCGCGCTGCCAAGCTATGATCCGAGGGATGGAATTGTCTATCTACCTCACACACCCATGTTAGATTCTGTTTCCTTGACTATAAGAAACCAATATCTGTCATTTGCAAAGGGTATAGAAATCCTTTTCTTGCACACCAGACAAGGAAATCCGTGATTTTATCCTGGGATAGAAATCTATGTTTTGACCCTGGTGTTCCGACCCAAAATCGAATATAATCGCGTGCATGTTCATTACGACCTCGTTTGCGCCGTCATTAAGGTTGACCTCACAGCAACGTCACTAAACATTCCTGCATTGTCAACATAATATGGCGGA
Source organism: Lucinisca nassula (assembly GCA_963580285.1). Classification (NCBI taxonomy): domain Eukaryota; kingdom Metazoa; phylum Mollusca; class Bivalvia; order Lucinida; family Lucinidae; genus Lucinisca; species Lucinisca nassula. Next base: position 56,371,151 of record OY757010.1, read on the forward strand.
CGTTGGTAACCGAAGTGACTGCAGCATTAAAAATCGGCTTTAAGAAATGGAAGGAATGCAAGAAAAAGGATCCAATATGGGTGTGAGGGGTGGATAGAAAAATCCGTCCCGAGGGATCACTGTCCGGCATCACTCAGCAAGCCTCGTGATGCCGGAGAGTGTCCCTCGGGACGGATTTTTCCGTCCACCCCTCACACCCATATAAGATTCTTATAATATCACCGTGTTTATCTCGTCCACCTTATCTCACGCTGCTGTGCACTACTCGCAACGTATTTTAGTAAAGTGTTTAAATTTGAGAAGAAATGTTGTAGCATGCAAGAAAAAAAAGAATCTTTTACTTTATATTTAGCAGTGAAATCAATGAATATCTGAAACAAATAAAAATATTCTGTAAAATCAAAAGTCATGCAATATATTTTGCTCGTTATCCTGCGCATTACAAACCTGCAATAGGACTCGCACGACCAGCAAAGACTTAGATCAGCCTTCTTTGCTGTTCGCATGTGTTCTAAGGCCTCCGGAGTATCCAGAGAGCAACAACCGAAGACTGGCCAAACTGATTGTATGCACAGATTAATCTGCATCTATTCGTATTGTAGGTGTTTAATTATTTTTGGAAGTAGTGAAGTAGTCTGTTGTCTAGATATGTAAAGAAATCTTGTACTCACCGCGTGAACAAGTCCGTGAAATGAACACCCCTTTGAACCCCACTATATATAGAGAAAACTGGGGTTTACGGGGGTATAAATTATTTTTCTTATTTCTGCTCCAAGATATAGGTTGTGGGTACTCGTTAGAACCGCCTCAATGAGGCGGTTCTAACAAGCACCCACAACCTATGTTTCCTGTATAAATAAGAAATATATCTCGGATTTTCATCAGACAAGAAGTCATTTTGGAGATAAGAAAAATGCACTATGTCACACGGGTGTGTTATCGTAATGTGTACTTGGATGATTTTTATACATACCCTTGGCTGATTGCCCTGTCATGTGAGTTGATTTTCCCTTTTATCTTTGCTGTGTTAGATGTCCTTTGACTCCAATAGCAAACTTTGCAACTTTAGCCAAAAAGAAATATATTTTTGTCTCCCATATAAAAAGGGACCAACTCTTAAAGGAAAGAGTTTGCTCCCCCGAAGCAAGTTATTTCTGTTAAGAAGGGGTCTACTCTTACAGGAAAGAACTTTCTCAAAAAGAGCAAAATTCTTTCTTTTTAGAGTAGACCCTTTTCAGAGAGAATAAGTAAACACATCAAGTAAACAATATGTTCTATAAAAGGGTTGTCCGTTGGAAGCAAAATGCACCATAGAACTGAAAAGTATGGGATGTACACGTTTTCTGGGCCATAGTAGCTGGTTTCGGCCAATTATGCCTCATCAGTGACCCTAAGATATTTCCAAAATTGCACAATGAAATCAATAATCCCATAGGCCGTGAAATGAACACCAACTAAACCCCACTTTATTTAGAGAACACTGAGGTTAACCCGGGGATAAACATTATTTTTCTTATTTCTGGTCCAAGGCATAGGTTATGGGTACTCGCTAGAACCGCATCAATGATGCGGTTCTAACGAGCACCCTCAACCTATGTTTTGAGCATTTATAAGATAAATATCAAAGATTTTCATCAGAAAAGAAGCCAGTTTGGAGACGGAAAAATTCACTATGTCTCATGGATGTGTTTTTTTTTTTTTTTTTTTTTTTTTTTTTTTTTTTGGTTTGGGTTTTACGGCCCTTTCAAGATTATTTCACTCATATCGAGCCGATCGTTAATCAGAGGTGGGCGAAAACCGGAGTACCCGGAGAAAAACCACCTGACCTTCCGTTGCAGAACTTGGCGTCTCACACGTGGCCCGAGCGAGGCTCGAACCTACGGCGGTGAGAGACCTAATGGCTAAGAGTCAGCGCTCTTATCCACTAGGCCACGGAGGCCCATCATGGATGTGTTATGGTAATGAGAGAGCAAACAGGAGGAACAGAAATTTGATTCACTTGTTGAGAAGTGTGGAATGCAGCTGGCATATGTTTGTTTGATTTGAGGTTTAACGTCCCCGTCAACACTGTAAAGGTCATTTTGGAGACGTTGCTTCCAATTGTGTGGGACTTTTACCCGACATTGAGATGAAATAACATCTCAAGCCCTGTCGCATAGGGTTTATAAGCATGGACGGTCTGAAAAATAATGTATACCACTGCAAACCCCAGTTTTACTCTATAAAAGTGGGGTTTAAGGGGCTCAAATTTATATAGGCGTGTTTTCGTGATGAGTACCTCTGAAAAAGGGCCCCTGCTCGGGAGTTAACATTTTTCTCCTTTAGAAGTAGACCCCTGTTGATAAAGCTGGGCGGAAAACTTTTCGAAATGTTGGTGTATCCATTCACCTTAACCCTTATCTTGCTGAATATTCATTTTAGCCACACCCATTTCTGTCTAACAACCAATCAAATTACTTGATGTAATTTATTGCTACAAATTCATAAACTGAATGTCAAACAGTGTAGATCCTGATCAGATGGCTTCTTCAGAAGCCATCTGATCTGGATCTACACTGTTTGCAAAGATAGGGGTTGTCGTGAACAGCATGATAAGGGTTAAATGAAAAACATTCTGTACTTTTTTCAGTAAAAATTATTCGTACCCTATCGTGGCACGAGTCCGTCGAGGAGCCCGCAAGATTCTGGAGAAACTTTTCGAGGGATTTGAATGGCGGTTTGAAGCTCCAGGCATCGAGTGGGATAAAACGATTGGAACTAAGGACATTGGCGCAAGCATGGGACTAACAATTAGAAATCTGATAGACATCTCTTTAAGTAAGTTATAATATGCGTAGTTGTGAGACGCCAAGTTGTGCAACAGACGGTCAGTTGGTTTTTCTCCGGGTTGTTCGGTTTTCGCCTGCCTCTGATTAACGGCTCATAATAAGTGAAATAATCTTGAAAGGGCCGTGAGAATGCGAGGCGCTTATTTCGTATGTGCGTAATGGCAGTGTAGATCATAATTATACAGAATCGAATTTTCTAATTTGGCATATAAATTTGGATTGTGTTTTTGTCTGCCTTTTCCCCAAAATAGCCAAATAAAAATAGGTCAATTACCGTTTTTTTTCATTGTTTATTATAATGATTTCTAACACAGCGCGCCTATGTATAAAATGGAGAATAACTGTGATTTATTCTACAACAAATCACGGCAAAGAAGAGCGTGACGAGTGACGTCATTAAAACTGCCAATTTATGACGTCACTAGTCGATTTCCTTGACGTTAGACGATGTACATAACGTCATATTCTCGCATCGAAAACGTTAGAAAAGGATATAAGTGCATGTGTTTCAGTCGATAATTTTAGCGGGATTGGTTCTGACAATGGCGAAAAGTTGTTAGATTTTGAAGGACACAACAGCATTATTGCCGATTTTCAGCCTGTTAGAAACGAAATAGATCAGCTCTAGTTTGTGATCTGTTGAGTAGTAAATCACAGTTTGTCGATCAGTTGTAAGTAGACAAATCACGCGCGCTACGCGCTCGTGAGTTGTCTACTTTACAACTGACCTCCACACTGTGATTTATTACCCGACAAATCGCAGCTAGAGCTGATCTATTTCTTAATCAAAAGGTGGTATTTTCGAATAAATATGCAATTCGGAGATGATGCCGGCAAAACAATCAAGCTTTTGAAAGCTTTAAAAATGAGATAATTTCTATTATTATCACAGATATTATTTTTATTATTATTGTTGTTCTAAGGTCGTGCTTGGTCAGATAATCATGTCTCATTTTCATTGTTAATGATTATTATTAGTAGTAGCAGTATCAAACTCCATTAATTTCTATCTTCCTGTTTGTTTACTAGAGTTAATGGAAGGCCATCTTCTGGTGGACGTTTACGATGGGGCGTTTGCGGAAGCTCACGTGGCCATGCTTGACTTCGAAATTGACATCATAAAGGCGTTCGTCTGCTTCAAGGGGCACATAAACTACAACATGAATATATTGAAGGTATCTGAGCCGTGACACGCAATCAAAGCCATTACAATCACGCATCCGTGCCACATAGTGTATTTTGTCATATCTTAAGTGTATTGGGAATGCCTGACAGGTTTTTCCGCCAATTTTTCAAAAGGAAACAATTGCCGGGACTTCATGTTGGCTTTTTTATAAGCCCTTTCTCAGTGAACAATGGGTCTACTCTTAAAGTAAAGAATTTGCTCCTCAGGAGCAAATTCTTTACTTTAAGAGTTGACCCCTATTGACATGGGAGACAAAAATACTTTTGCAGGAGTTGCCTCGCCTGAAGTTGCATCCATTCCCCTTAAAAACGGTTATTTTTTTCTGGTGAAAATTTGTTATATTTTTCTTATATTTACTCTAAACATAGGTTGAAGGTGCTTGTTAGAACCACCTCAATGAGGCGAGTATCCACGACCAATGTTTTGGACCAGAAATAAGGAAAATAATGTATAATGCCGTAAACCCCAGCTTTCTCTATATACAGTGTGGTTTACGGGGGAGTTCAATATAGGGCTGGAGCCGAGCGAAGGTCTCCCTGTTCACCGGCAACGGGGAATAGGGGTACCACCGAACGGCTACGGTGTAGTGCCAGCATTGATTCGTTCCCTGGGATCCCACCAGCTGACGACCCGCGACACGGGGAAACTGGAAAACAACAACAAGTTCATTATATGGACATGTTAACCTGATAACAAACAGAGATCACTGACAGACCAACGTGTCTGAGTGTAGGCCAAATAAATGGACCTGAACATATAGCCTTAAATTCCTTTATTATACCTCATTAATATTCATAAGATATTCTAAAATTCTGATTGGTCGAGAGCATGCCACGCGCAGGGCAATAAATTATCATATTCCCTTGCAATATTCCATTCTCATATCAATGTTCAAAAGAACAAGTGTATTCAATGGAAATATCTCTAGAAGTCACGCGCAGGGCCATAAATTACCATATTCCCCTGCAACATTCTCCTCTGACGTCACTGCTCAAAAGTACAAGGAATTTCGAGAAGTTAGAATTCGGTATAATAAATCATTTCTTGCCCTTGTGTGAGGGGAATATTAAGCTTGTTAATATTGCCCGAGGGTGAATAATATAGCCCTCGGGCTTCACCCTCGGGCAATATTACATGCTCGGAGAAAAAGTGCAGACCTGGGTCAACACTTTTCATCAGTGTTCCAGTTTGGCCCCACAGACATTTTTGGTCACCTTTACCTCATCCAACCACCCATAAGGGGAATCGAATAACGTTCAGTAGAAATAACACTTCTGAAATATTTTCATTACGTAATTGATTGGTGAAAAGAATTGTTCCTTTTCTAAGCGGCTGGTTGTATATGGGCGGAGCGTGGTAGTTCAGTGGTGTGTGTTCTTGCTTATCATGCTAGAGGGCCCTGGTTCAATTCTCGGTAGTGGTAATGAAATCGCAGTGTCCGAACATGCTTTCACTGGCATCAATTGCAGGGATGAATGCCACAAAATGCACCGTCCTTCGTATCGGGACGTTAACTGGAGCCCCACTGTGCAGGGAGAATCAACCCCTGTGCAGGGAGAACCAACACATTGTGCAGGAAAAAGATCCTCATCGTAATTAAATGATTACTGTGTAAGCTTTCATCCTACAAACCTGGAGTGTATGTTATATGGGCCCCGTCAAGCGATTTTGGTACTTATCGCCTATGCGAGCAGCGAAGGTTCAGGCGAGCCTGCGCATCCGCGCAGTCTCGCCAGAACCTTCGCTGCTCGCTCATACAAGCAGTGAATCAAGAGGAACCTTCAGACAGAAAGCCATATCCCTGGCCCCTCTGAATAGCTGGGCATGCGCAGTTAAAATTTGTCATGACGGAATGCTCGAAGACCCAAATTCGCTTGGCGGGGCTCATATACACCAGCAAGTAATCCTATCCTAGCCGTGTGCTTACATGGCGTCTGGGATACCTCCAGAAATAACATTTTTCAGATGAATATTTGAGCCCCGCCAAGCGAATTTGGGTCTTCGAGCATTCCGTCATGACAAATTTTAACTGCGCATGCCCAGCCATTCAGAGGGACCAGGGATATGGCTTTCTGTCTGAAGGTTCCTCTAGCTTCACTGTTTGTTTGAGCGAGCAGCGAAGGTTCTGGCGAGACTGCGCGGATGCGCAGGCTCGCCTGAACCTTCGCTGCTCGCATAGGCGATAAGTACCAAAATCGCTTGACGGGGCCCATTTGTGATATTTTAGCTCACCAAAGCCGAAGGCTCCAGGGGAGCTTATAGTATAAGCCGTGGTGCGCCGTTCGTCGTCGGCGTTCATGTCTGCGTCTGCGTCGGCGTCGACGTCAACATTTATAAAAGACATCTCCTCTGAAACTACTTGGCCAATTCAAATCAAATCTATTGGAACGGGGAACGAAATTCGTTCGTAAGGAGTGTCACACAACCAATATGGCGGCCATGCCCATATATGGTAAAAAGTTTAAGAATCCTCTCCTCAGGAACCAAATGGCCGATGACGGTGAAACTTGGTTTGCAACATCGAGGACTCGAGCCCTACATATTTTATTCAATTTGACCTCAACCTGTTTTACATCAAGGTCAAATTTGATCACTTAGAAAGATGAATGGAAAAGGCAAAACACTGGATTTTCTAACTGCATGGTAGCTTGTGGCACCACAAATGATATTTGCAATCAGCTGAATGGAAGTTTATCAATTTAAAAGGTCAAGGTCATTTACCGACCTTTGTCCTGGATGCCTCAGAATCAGTATTTTTATTTCCACTTAAACTGCCGCGTTGATTAAAACCAAATTACATATGGAGGCTCTGTGGGAAGGGGGAATGAATGTTTGTCTGTAAGGACTGGGTCATATGAACAATATGGCTGCCATGCCCATATATGGTAAAACAATAAAAAATCTTCTCAGGAACCAAACAGCTGATGCCCTTGAAACGTGGTATGCAGCATTTGGGACTGGGGACCTACCAAATATGTTCAAATGATGACCTTTGGTTGACATTGACCTGTTTTATATCTAGGTCAAATTTGGTCACTTAGACATTGTATGGAAAAAAAAGCAAAACAGTGGATTTTACTGATTGCATTGTCGCCTGTTGCATCAGAAATATTATTGGGAGTAAATCAATTTCAATGGTCAAGGTCATTACTGACCTTTGTCTTGGATGGCTCAGATTCAAATTTTTAATCTTTCTATCCACTTAAACTGCTGGGTTGATCGAAACCAAATTACATATGGAGTCTCTATGGGAAGGAGGAACGAAAATTAGTTCATAAGGAAAGGGTCACATGACCAATATGGCCACCATGCCCATATATGGTAAAATCCATTAAAATATTATCCTCTGGAACCCAATGAAAAATGACCTGCTGGCTTGGTATATAGCATTACGGACTTGGGTTCTACCAAGTCTGATGACATTTCGTTGACCTTGGCCTGTTTTACATCCAGGTCAAATTTGGTCACTTATACATTTTTATCGGATAAAAAGGCAAAACAGTGGATATTTCTGAGTCTATTGTAGCTTGTGACTTCAGAATTGATATTTGCAATCAGCTGATTGAAAGTTTATAAATTCTATAGGTAAAGGCTATTTACTGACATTTGTCCTAGATGGTTTAAATAGATCTTACATGAGTGTTCATGTATTATTGAATTTATTAAACGAGTTGAGGAAAAGGGATAAGATGCGAGGCTATGCCGAGCATTTTATCCCTTTTCCTCAACGAGTTTAATAAATTCAATAATACATGAACACGAATGCAAGATTCTATTTATCAAATGACATTTAAAACGCATCTTATTCACGATTGTTTACAAAAATGTCAAAATTCCGCCATTAGTAAACGCGACGTCGTTAAGGACGCCGTACATGTAACATTACAGGGGCATATCTACCTAATTTGCATATTTAATCCACTAGTGGATTATCGAAAATATTACATTGCGTTATTACACTCTCAGACGCGAGGTCATATGATAAATTGAGTATTTTTATCTTCTTCTCCACTAAAACAGCTGTGCTGATTGAAACCAGGTTATATGAAGAGCCTCTTTGGGAAGAGGGAATGAAAAGTTATTCGTTGGATTGTAGTCACATGACCAATATGTGTGTCATGCCTGATATGGTATAAACAGAGTTTTGGTGAGCATAGTGGCCCATGGGCCTCTTGTTCTTATTTCTGATTCAAAACAGATTGTGGTGTGCGTTTAAACGACCTAATTGATGCGATTCTAACGAGTACCCACAGTCTATGTTTTAGCAAAATGATAATAATAATAATGTACACCTCTAATAACCAAGTGTTTCTCTATAGAAAGTGGGGTTTGTGGGGTATTCATTTCGCGTACTTAATAACGTGATGAGAAAGAAAGCATTAAAACATTAAGATAATACGTCCGTGTGATATAGTGCATTTTTAATACCCTAAAAAAGGTCATTTTTCTGATGAAAATATGTGATACTTTTCATATTTATACTCAAAACACAGGTCGTGGGTGCTCGTTAGAACCGCCTCATTGAGGCTGTTCTAACGAGTACCACAACCTATGTCTTGGAGCAGAAATTAGAGAAAAAATGTATGCTCCCCGTAAACCCCAGTTTTCTCTATATGCAGTGGGGTTTAACTCTTATCATGCTGTTCACGACAAACCCTATCTTTAAAAACAGTGTAGATCCAGATCAGATGGCTTCTGAAGAAGCCATCTGATCAGGATCTACACTGTTTGACATTCAATTTATGAATTTGTAGGAATAAATTACATCAAGTAATCTGATTGGTTGAAAGTCAGAAATGGGTGTTGCTAATCTGAATATTCAGCAGGAGAAGGGTTAAGGGTGTGTTCATTTCACGGACTTCTTCACGTGATGGAAAGAAAAGAAAGAAAGAAATGTTTGTTATAAAACGTCATAATAATCTCCAAAACGTTTACAGGACTTTGGAATAAACGATGCGCAAGACCTGTTAAACATCTACGACAAGATACTAGAAAAGATAGTCAACCCCATAAAGGAAGTCATCGATGGCTTCAAAGATATCATCCAGATGTTCAGAAGTGGTACGATGACGGAAGTGTTCAACAGCTTTAAAGAAACCATCAAAGCCTTGCCCACCATGGCTGGCGATGTCGCGGAGAAGTTTAGGGATTTCTTGAAGGATCTGTACAGTATAGCGGGCTCTGTGGTGGTGGAAGAATTGAGACTTATGGTTGGACACGTCAGACATTTTATTAGCGGTGTCATAGAAGAAGTAATGAAACTCTTTCTTGTAAGTGTTTAAGGTAAAGTGGACGCACCTTCGTGAAGGCAACTATTTCAAAAGTGGCTTTGTCTCCTGAGGAGCATTTTTTTTCTTAAAGAGTAACAGTTGAAGGTAACAGTTGAGTGCAGCTGTCTCTGATGGGAGGAGTAGGTTAATAGTATTGATTTCTGATCATTGCCTTCACTTCTACGAGATTTGTCATTACAAAAATATATTATATTAAAAAGAGGTCTGCCAATTTGGCCTGTTTTAGGTTTCTATTAAGGTTACAACAGTACTAAATACTGATCTAATGAAACTTTCTAGCTGATGTAGGTATGAGTGTGTAATATAACAAATCGAAGAAAGTTTCAAACCTTTGGGGTTTAGACACACAAGACATTAAGTTGTGCAAACAAGATACATGTAATATCTTGTCTGCACAAGATAATACCTCGTGTCTCGGACCCATCAATACGGTATTAATGGGTCCGAGCTTGTGTGCACAAGATATTATCTTGTCAGCACAAGATCTATGTTGTGTGGACAATATATTATCTTGTGCGGACAAGATAATATCTTGTGCAGACAAGATAATATCTTGTTCACATAACTTAATAACTTAATATTGTGTGTGCACAAGATAATATGTTGTGCGAACAAGATATTATGTTGTCCACACAAGATATTATCTTGTGCGCACAACTTATAAAACGAAAAAAAAGATACATGTAATTTCTTGTAAAACAAAATACATGTAATATCTTGTAATATCTTGTCTGCACAAGATAATATCTCGTGTCTCGGACCCATCAATACGGTATTAATGGGTCCGAGCTTGTGTGCACAAGATATTATCTTGTCCGCACAAGATCTATGTTGTGTGGACAATATATTATGTTGTCCGCACAAGATTATATCTTGTCCATTAACTTGTGCGCACAACTTATAAAAAGAAAAAAAAATCATGTCTCTTCCCAGGTTCCGTAAAAATGTGCCAAAAGTGTTAGGATTTGCATGAGTTAGAGCTCATTTCGTATGACCTTTATTGGACGACTTTACAGCAAGTTTCTTCAAGTTTGTATGAAAAGATTTCTATCCCAGCAGGTACTTGACGTAATTGTGACGTCACATCGACGTTGGTGCAACGTCGGGACGTTTATGCAACGTCGCATCGACGTCGGATTTTGCACCGACGTTGATTTGACGTTGCCTTAGCGACGTGTGTCTGCTGGGTATGGAACGATAACAAGTATCAGATTTTGTCTCTCATATGATCTGCTTCATCGAATGTTCCGCTCAAAAATACCAATCCCAACCTGATACCCCTAAATTTCGAAATGGAATCCTGCTTTATATAAAGAGGAAGATTCCATTTGGTACAAAATGGGTTAGATCGTTTTCCATTACTGCCATTTCAACCCTTAAGATTCCGAGAAAAACTACATCTGAAGATGTCGTCTGCTTATGCCGTCTGTCGAATCTTCTTGCAAACTTTTTAGAAATATTTTTTCTTGCAGGTAAACAGTGTGGACCCAGGTTAGAGCAGTCTGATCTGTGTCCATACTATTTTCAAAATGGCTTTTAAAGTAAACGGCAGACGACAGTTGTCGTGATTGGCATCTTACGGGTTAATCAAACGCGCGAAGTGCTCCTGTTTGTGTGTTATGAGATGACTGATGTCTGGAACCAATCATTACGAAGATATACTGAAAATTTTACCACGAAAAATTGAACATTTTCAGAAGAAAAATGCCAATATTTTTCATATTTCTGCACCAAACATAGATTGTGGGTACTTGGGTATCCACTATCTATGTTTTTGAGCAGAAATAAGAAAAATAATGCATACCTCTGTAAACCCCAGTTTAACAATATAAAAGTGGGGTTTAAGAGGGTCTAAATGGGCCCCGTCAAGCGATTTTGGTACTTATCGCCTATGCGAGCAGCGAAGGTTCAGGCGAGCCTGCGCATCCGCGCAGTCTCGCCAGAACCTTCGCTGCTCGCTCATACAAGCAGTGTATCAAGAGGAACCTTCAGACAGAAAGCCATATCCCTGGCCCCTCTGAATGGCTGGGCATGCGCAGTTAAAATGTGCCATGACGGAATGCTCGAAGACACAAATTCGTTTAACAGGGTCTAAATAATATAGGCGTGTTTTTGTGATGCTTAGTAGCAGGCAGTGCAAGAGTAATCAGTAGAAGAAAGCTCTGCTGGTGATTACGATATCACGCCTATACAAATACATTGTAACCTTTATCGCCGATAAAATGAAAGTTTTAAGAGGAAAAATTGTGATATTTTTCTTATTTATGCTCTAAAATATAGATTGTGGGTACTCGTTAGAACCGCCTCGATGATTGTGGGTACTCGTTAGAGCCGCCTCATCGAGGCGGTTCTAACGAGTACCCACAATCTATATTTTAGAGCAGAAATAAGAAAAATAAGGTTTACCCCTGCAAACCCCAGTTTAACTATATAAAAGTGGGGTTCAAGGGGGTCAAAATTATATAGGCGTGTTTTCGTGATGTGATGGCTTTGCGTTGATCACCCTTTCTGCTCAGCGTCGCTGATTCTTTTTACTTCATATTCACTAGCACCCTTCTGATGTGCTGATCCTTGCTCGGTCCTGAGAAATTTGTTCCCCCGACTCTCTTGGTATGTTGTAGTCCCTGAGTTAACGTTAGGCGCACACAAGTAAATAAATAAAATACTGTTTATAACCCGATTCTTTACGTGTTTTTTTTTTTCTAACAAAATGCTTTGTTTGTTTCAACAGGACGTAAAAGATGCAGTTTTTGCGGCATTACCGTTCATTGGCAAGAAAATAAAGGAAGCATTCAATCTGATCGTAGATGCATTCAAAGAAATTATCGATGCGCCAGTACAGGGCTTCACGGCTATGACAAGAGGAATCAGCCAGTAAGTGAGTTGCTAGCTCCACTTTGTGGTGAAAACACACACACACACACACACACACCCACACACACACCCACACACAACGCTATCTCGGTTTCAGGAACAATTAACATCAAAGTTCTCATCACGTGAGCAAGTCCGTGAAATGAACACCCCCCCCCCTAAACCCCACTTTATATAACGAAAACTGGGGTTTAAGGGGGTATTTATTATTTTCTTATTGCTGCTCCAAGACATAGGCTGTAGGTGGCGGTTCTAACGAGCACCTACAACCTACGTTTGCAGTATAAATAGGAAAAATACCACGGATTTACATAAAAATTAGCCATTTTGGGGATGTGAAAAAGTGCACTATGTCGCACGGATATGTTATCGTAATGTTGCCACTAGGAAGTGGTCTCCCGCAGTATAACTGAGCTGACACAAGACCCTTAAAAAGCTCCAATTTATTTTCTTCAAATGCGCGTGTGCAGTCAACTAATAGGACAAGGAAAGACGTCACGTAGCCTTGATAAAGGCCTTGATTTGGCTTCATGTAAGACGTCACGTCTCACATGAAGCCCAATCAAGATCTTTTTTACATGTCTGCGAGCAGAAAATGCACCGGTAAGACCGCACTTGTTAACGTATCGACATTCTACAGCGCCGTTCAATGTTTACGTTAAGGAGCATTAAATGACGTCACCAACTGTATTAGCTTCATTCTTAACCTCGCGTGTAACGTGTCTCAACAGTTGTAACTGCACCGCTAAAAACAGAAGAAAAAGCTATGAATTATAGGTAAGATAACGAATCACAAAATAGAAGTGAATGCAGTGATCAGGAATCGATACAATTACCCCGCACCTCCCATCAGAGACACCAAAGGGAAAGAAACACGAACATGAAACAACTAGATCCAAATGAAAACATAACAAGCGGAAAGCCAAAAGGACAGTTACTTTCACACAAAATGTCCAAACGGCTATCCAAAATAAAAAGATATAAGCAAAACATACATGCAAAGACGAACTATATCAATAATAGACCACAAGACAAGAACTGCCTTTGAACGTTTTTAACTGTCGGGTGGGGGTGCTTAAATCAGTTTTACGTGGCCACAATCCTCGCCCTTGGATCCGTCGTGGTTTAGACAAAAAGTGCGCTCAGTATACACGAAGGATCTCTAAATCTCCAGTGCAGCATCACAAACAAACAAAAAACAACAAACGAACACATACTGGTGAAACAACGATGAGGGGCCAGTTGTTCAAAGCATCGTTAGCTTAACGAGCTCGTTAGTGGTCATATTGTTAACTCTTCTAGCAAGTACAATATCGAAAATTTTGGTATTTCTGCTGAAAAAAAATGTGAGCAGCTGCTCACATTTTATCAGCAAAAACAATATCAGCATATTTGCCATATTGAATGATCAAAGTTTTAATGATACATTAACTAACGACATCGTTAGTTTTGAACAACTGGACCCAGGACATTACGATAACATACCCGTGTGACAAAGTAAATTTTTTCACATCTCCAAAATGCCTTTTTCTGCTGAAAATCTGTGATATTTTTTCTAATTAATACTGCAAACATAGGTTGTGGGTGCTCGTTAGGACCGCCTCATTGAGGCGGTCCGAACGAGTACCCACAACCTATGTCTTGGAGTAGAAATAAGAAAAATAATGTGTACCCCAATAAACCCAAGTGTTCCCTATATGAAGTGGGGTTTAGTGGGGTGTTCATCTCACGCACCTGTTCATGTGATGAATCTAAAGCACGAAAACCAACAGATGGACCCCGGTGAGTCCTCTGTGGGAAAGGTCAATCGGCTATCCAAAATAAAAAGCCACTAGTAGTACACACATACAGACGACGTACATGCATAAGAACAACAAACCACAACAGAAGAACCTCCTTGGAACGGACCCAATGATTTTCTGATCATACTTGTTTTTTCTGCAAACCTTGGTACCTAATCATAGAATTATGATACCACGTTTAGGCCATGCTTGTCCTAAATTGCTTAACATCAACACTAAAGATAGTAATTATGTTCCAGAAAATAGTCCTTTACCTAAAAAGCTGTTTTCAAAAGAAATAGTTTCCTCCTTAAAGAGTAGCCTCCAGTTTTGACAGAATTGCTGTGTAAGGAAAAATGGCGCCAAAACCTTATAGCTTACCAGTTCATTTTAAGTGGTATTGATACTCCTCCCGGACAGGCAACCCTCACCTTTCAGCAATATTGGTCTACTTTATAAAAAGAAATTGCTCCCAGTACGGGTCTACTCTGAAAGGAAATAATTTGCTCCTGGGAGCAAATTTGATTCCCATCTTCAGTGGGATTGAATAGGAAAGCGTGCCGAGTGGCAGAGTTCTCGCCTTTCATAAAACGGGAAATATGGGAGGTTCATCCATTCCCCTAAAGATGTATTATTTATTCAAAACTTCATGTCAAGAACAATTCCGCTATTAAGACCACCTTTGGGACTGTTCAAAAGTGGTCTATAAGACCACTTTTGAACAGTCCAAAAGGTGGTCTGTGACCGGAGGATACTATTTGCAGGAAGCACAAAGAAGGAATAACTGCAGCCTGTTAAATAAGCAGAATTGGTCTTAATTAAAGGTGGTCTTAATAGCGGAATTTCACAGTACAAGCAAATCTCAAATTCAGCCTATATTTATCCTCTCCTTCATGTGGCTGTTTATATATATACATATATGTTTGAGTTGCTTTAATTTGTTATTCTACAGTATCAAGACTGCGGTGGCGATGGCTGTTGATGTCAAAGATAAAGTTGTGAAAACGTGTGGCTTAGTGAAAGGTGTGTAGAAACTGACAAAATATATGATGAAAAAGAGGGTATTTGCAGATGTATACATTTTGTTTTCATTTATATTCATAACATACATGTCGTTATTGGAGGGTATTTGTTAGAACTGCCTTATTTAGTACCCAACATAACCACCGCACCGACAATTTCCGTTTACAGCATATGTAAGAAAATACATTTATATTTTTATATGCCAGAACCATTTTTTGAAGCCAGGGAAATACCATTTTATTACATAATGTACTTTTGTTTGTTTGATTTGAGGTTAAACGTCCCCGTCAACATTGTATAGGTCATTGTGTAGACGTTGCTTCCAAGTTTGATAGACTTTTACCAGACATTCAGATGAAATGATATCTCAAGCCCAATAGGGTTTATAAGCATGGACGGTTCAATTTGCACCGCTTTACCTGGACAGGCTTAGATCCTTTGAGCGGTTTACCAGTACTCGTTTGCGGTCGGTTTTAGCTCTGCGAGGAAGCATCATGCAGGCATTTTATTTCTTCAAGCCCCAATCTGCGGGGGCCGACATAATTTATTTTATAGTTTGATACTTTTATTTGCATTTCCAGCGTAAAACTGACTGTAATCTTACGAGACGAATGTGCACAGCAGGCACACAACGTTTATGTATCGTCATGTCATCGTCACTGCGACATTTTGAATGCTGTATCGACGTTGATGCGATCTTGCGTAGAGGTCACACACCTGCTGGGTAATTCACATTTCAAAAACTGCATCGAGCCATGCATCATAACCTTACCCCAAAGCAAGTGAGAATTTCAATAAGGATTTCAATAATTCGATTGTATGTCAACGAGTAGACAATATTTTTGTTATTTATTCGTCTTTTGAAAGGCTCTATGGCTACAGGAAAAGCATATCCATTATTAGACTGAAGGAACCCTCGAACTGCTAGTCAGCAGTCAGGCATGTTTAGAAAATTTCATTTAATATGTTCAACAGATATTTTCATAAATAATAATACAGTAAACTTCCTATATTAAGACCACCTTTGGGACTGTTCAAAAGTGGTCTTAAAGACCACTTTTGAACAGTCCCAAAGGTGGTCCCTGACCAGAGAACATTGTAGGCAAGAAAACACAAAGGAAAATCAAGTGTGCCCTTCAAAATAAGCTTTTACAGCAGAATTAGTCCTAATCTTAGGTGGTCTTAATAGCGGAATTTCATTGTAAATGATTATTGGACTCATTACGATAACACATCCGTGTGATATAGTGCAATTTTTCATACCTCAAAAAAGATAATTCTATGATGAAAATTTATGATATTTTTCTTATTTATACTCATAACATAGGTTTTGGGTACTCGTTAGAACCGCCTCATTGAGGCGGTTCTAACGAGTACCCACAACCTATGTCTTGGAGCAGAAATAAGGAAGATAATGTTTACCCCCGTAAACCCCAGTTTTCTCTATATAAACTGGGGTTTAGGGGGGTCTTGATTTCACGGACTTGTTCACGTGATGGATGGTGGTAAAACTGAAGCTACTCCCTCGTTTGAATATCGAGTAATGTTCATAGTGTACCTCGCTAGGATATCGAAGAACACTCGCGAGGGTCAATATTCACAAACCCTTTTATGATACAGCAAATATTATGCATCATTACTAATATTTTTTGCATTTTATCAGAATACATATGTCTGTTCAAGGCAGTGCATTATCAGATGATGACATTAAAATCGAGTAATATCACTCTGATTTTATCATTTATTTCTAATCATTCAACATTTATTGGTATAATAAAAATAATGTATAATGCTTACACTGTACATAGGTCGTGTAATGAAATGGATGGACACTGCCAAAACGATTCCACCTATGCTCAGACGGGTTGAGACAGCTTACGAAAAAGCTTACGGAAAAATGGGCGAGGCGAGTGCAGTGGGTGGCTCTGAGAATAGTTCAGCTTACAGTGACGGTGTACAACCGATGGTAAGTACAACATTATACAGTTATTTCATGGCCGTTTTGGGGGATAGTCAAAACTATTGTCCATGCACTATTGCCCGAGGCCGTAGGCCGAGGCCGAGGTTAATGGTGCTTTGGGTCATCAGAGGTGCCGATGCCATGAAATAAATGGCCTTGAAATAGTTTTATTACCTTGTTGGTTACGACAAATACCCACGAAGAAAAAATAAGCAAATAAGAACAATATGAAGTTTGAACAACAATATGACGTTTTAGGTAATCAGACTGCTCCTTCACAGCGGTCTGGTCTAGGTCTGCTTTGTTCGATTTTAGAGCTGCGTCACCATACATGCCGGATGCCATCTGGCAGAAATTACTGCTTCCCGTCTCATCTTGGAAAATCTCCGCGTTGCGCAAGCGCAGAAAAGGTAATATTACATTCGAAGCCGGAAACCAAAATCCAAGCATTACACAATTTATTGCCCGGGTAATATCACTAAACTCGAGCAGTAGCCGGCATCGGTAGCTCAGGTGGATGCGCGTCTGACTGGCATCGGGACGGATTCATCACGAAAACACGTCTATGATTTTTACCCCCTCGAACCCCACTTTTATATAGTAAAACTGGGGTTTGCAGGGGTATATACATTATTTTTCTCATTTCTGCTCAAAAACATAGATTGTGGATACTCGTTAGAACCGCCTCGACGAGGTGGTTCTAACGAGTATCCACAATCTATGTTTTGAGCAAAAATAAGAAAATATCGAAATTTATCATCTGAATTTTTTCATTTTTCGGTGGTAAAACGGTATTTGTATAGGCCGGTTTATGTAATGTTGCGATTAAGATTCGCTAAAATAATTCTGTTCCGATATCCAAGATGACCACTACGGAGGCCACCCTGAATTTCTTCAAATTACATTTCTTCCCGAAGTGTTGGATTGAGCTGAAACTTGATGGGAGGCACTGGGGTGACATTGGCGTTCAGATTTGTTAAAATTGTTTTGTTTCGGTATCCAAGATGTATGCTCACTGAGGACATTTTGAAATTCTCCAAAAGACATCACCTCCCAAACCAGAGGTCTGATCAAGCTGAAACTTGATAGGAGGCATATGGGCAAAATGGAAATTCGGATTTGCTAAAATTGTTCCATTCCGATATGCAAGATGGCCATTGAAATTCTTGCTCACCAGACAAGGAAATCCGTGATTTTACCCTGGGATAGAAATTTATGTTCTCACCCTGGTGTTCCGACCCAGGCAACTAACATAAATGTGCTTCAATTCTATGCAACAGCCGGAACTACTTCCGCACTACTTTTATTTTGCAAACAATATACATGTGCGAGCTGTCAAAACTAACCGGAGGTATTGTGCAAGAAAAAGAATCAAATATGGGGTTCTGTTGTAGATGGGCGTTTCCAACCCTCGGGATGCCCGTGCTGAGCGGAACCTCGGCGTAGCCTCGGTTCCGCTCAGCACGGTCATCCCTCGGGTTGGAAACACTCATCTACAACAGAACCCCATATCAGATTCTTAAATTCTTAAAACTACATCTCCCAAACCAAAGGTCGGATGGAGCTGAAACTTGATTGGGGGCACTGGGACAACATGGAAAATTGCTGAAATTGTTCTGTTCTGTTATCTAAGATGGCTTCCATTGGCCAGCTTGAAAATCTTCAAAGCGCATTCAGTTGAATTAAGCCGACACTTGATGGAAGGCATTGGGTAGACATGCAGATTCAGACTTCTTAGTACCATTCTGTTCTGATATCCTAGATTGCTGCCATGTTTGCCATCTTGAAAATCTTCAAACCACATATGCTACTGAATGGGTCTGTTGAATTTAGTTGAAATTGGTGGTGGGCATTTGGGTGACATGGAGATTCAGTATTGCTAAAAGTGTTGCATTCTGCTATCCCAGATGGCGATCATCTTGAAATTCTTCAAAGCACCTGTATAGTAATTACATATAAGATTTACAGGGAGGGACAGCTGAAGTATTCATTACGAAAACACGCCTATACAAATACATTGTAACCTTAATCGCCGATAAAATGAATATTTTAAGATAAAAAAATTGTGATATTTTTCTTATTTCTGCTCAAAATATTGAATGTTGGTACTCGTTAGAACCGCCTCATTGAGGTGGTTCTAACGAGTACCCACTATCTATACGTTGGAGCAGAAATAAGAAAAATAAGGTTTACCCCTGAAAACCCCAGTTTTACTATATAAACGCGGGGTTCAAGGGGGTCATAATGATAAAGGTGTGTTTTCGTGATGTTGACAGTATATGTCGAACTCGCTGTGTCCACAGGAAGATTCGGTATTGTGGCTTTTTTGCAAGCGGCCATATACACCACAGTTGTTTTGTGTTACAGTTGTATATTCACATGATTGGTTGACTTGGTTTACTTTTTTGGAAACAGAGTATGCCAAAGCAGGTGCAAACGATAGCTCCGGTCTGCCAAACTATACACTTCCACTCTGCATCAAAAGCATCTCTTCCTGAATCCTTAATCAGACTAAGCTGTTAAAAAACTTAATCAGAACCATCAAGATAACATGCAGATTTAGAATTGCTAAAAGCAATGTGATCTGATAGACAAAATGACCACCAAGGCACAATGTAATATATGATAAGCCTAATCCAGGTGAGCGATTCTGGCCCACTTGGGCCTCTAATACTAATTGCTGCACAAAATATAGATTGTTGGCACAGGTAAGAACAGCCTCGTCGAGGCGGTTCTAATGAGTACCCGCAATCTATATTTTTTGACAGAAAACCAAGATAACCCCTGTAAACCCCAGTTTTACAATAAGTTAGGTTCAAGTCGGTCAGAATTATATGGGTGTATTTTCGTGATGGAATTAACCCATTTGGTACCGGAAACCCCGAAACGGGTACCAGGGCAAACAGTGCAAGGTTTGCAAAAAGTTCAGCCCATTTCCAAGTATATTTTGAAGAAAACACAGTCTGACACCCCTAAATTTAGAAATGAACTCCTGCTATATATAAGGAGGAAGATTCCATTTGGTACAAAAAGGGTTAAGAAAAGTGGATTTACAGAGTACGAAGTGCTCAGAATTATGATAACACACCCGAGTACTACAATGGCATTTAGCATCCCAGTAGAATAATGCATTTCCTACAATTTACATGTGCATCCGGCGAAGAATCAGATAAGCCTGCGCATCTATATAGTCTGACCAGAGACCTGTCTTGCTGCATAAAGGAGCAATGTGCCCTTAGCAATCCTTAGAGCACACAACGAAGACTCTGACCAGACTGTGCGGATGCGTTGGCTGATATGAGTCTTCGTTGGGCGCACATGTAAATTGTAGGAAATGCTGTGCTCCGGCTAATAGAATTTCTGTCCCAAACATAGATTGTTGGTGCTCGTTGAAGAACAAACAAAAAAAAAACGAATGCATTTTATTAGCTTGTGGTTTTTGTTTCATTTGAGGTTTAACGTCCCCGTCAACATCGTAAAGGTCATTTTGGAGACGTTGCTTCCAATTTTGTGGGCATTTTATCCGACATTGAGATTAAATTACATCTCAAGCCCTGCCGCCCAATGAAACCAATAGGGTTTATAAGCATGGAAGGGCCGACTCGCACCGCTTTGCCTGGGCAGGCTTAGATTCTCTAAGGGGTTTACCACTACTCACTTGTGGGTCAGTTTCAGCTCTGCGTGGAAGCATCATGCAGCCCATATATGCCACAAGCCCCGATGGGCGGGGGCCATATTAGTTTTTGGTAGGTTGCACAGGATGTACAGAAGATTACGTTTACACTTCTGTGAGATAGAAAATTAATTTAGGCACATCCACTTATGACATTCAACCAATCAGATTTGTTACATGTGGGTTTACGGCGTCCCGCAAACCCCCATGCTGACAAGACAACCGAGCGTGATCTCTGACAGGTGTACGGGCAGCTGTGGGGTAAGGCACAAGAAAGATGTTAAATGAATGACATGAATTATTTACAGTATCTACATACAACACTTACTAACACAAAACATCACAATTTGTTGCTTCTGTAGCCAACTCACGACGTCCGCTCCGAAGGCAAAACACTGTTCTGTGCTCGGAACGGGTGACGTGAATACCTACAGAAGCAAACAACAAAAACAACAACAAAAACAAAAAAAAGAAACAACACAAGACGCGACTGGCCAATTTATAACTTAGGGTGAATCCCCCACTCGCGTGACACTTCCTCTCGCGAACTAGTAAAACTAGTCTATCAACATAGTTGATAATCCTAGGATTAGCGATCACGTTTGCTGATCAGACGTTTAGTGATCGTCTAAATGACCTGCAGGTTAATTGACCTCTTCCATGGTCTCACATTTGTTTACAACGAACAATGATCTAGATTCTGCTTCTACCCTGGTAGGCGCTGATTACGGCGGTCTGTCCGCCCTTGCTGGACCCTAACGCCTAGCGTCGTACCAGTACCTGCTGCTATGAAGCAGGGAGCAGCAGGTCACACATTGTTGTGCCTGCAAATTACGATAACGGGACTAGAAACGAGTCACAAAACATACATGCTATATCATGATCCCCCTCCCGGAGAAGTAAGAATATGTTCATGCATACACCGTTATTGCGCATGCGCCGACCAGACATACAGGCTGATTAGTGCATGCGACAAATAACCGTACAGCAGAACTCAACTTGACTGTGCATCAAATTACCAGCACCCAGCGCTTGACACAATAATACTCAAAGTTCATGTTTCCTTACTGAGCACTACAGAAATCAATTAATGCTCTCTACTACTGAGCATGATACTCATCAAATTTGTGCTCACTACATTATCACAAGTAAGAGGCAATTGAACAGACCACGCCTTTGCGCTACCTGGTCAGCTGCCAATTACAGGAAACATAACAATCTCTATTTCATATCCTTCTCCGCGACACGGCTCACAAATATAGCTATTCACAAATTCAATACATTAATAACAGATAGAAACTACAACAGAAGATTTTCATCTATAATCCACAACATTTGTTAGTGTCTCATAAGGGCCAACACTGTTTGCCGTAAATTCTCTCTATTTGGTAGGCACCCCGTCACAACCGTCCTCGCGACGCCGATGACGCAGCTGACGTCATCCCCGCCGCTCAGGCCGTTATGACGTGTGGCGACCAAATACTCCCACTTATCATCATCACGTTCTTTATATGTACATACATGCACAAACTGAGTTATCAGACAAAAACGGCATCATTACAAAATGAACTCGTAATTCTTCTTGAACAAAATTATTTCTAATCAACGTGAACATGCTTGTAAAATAAAATTCATTACGGTTCATCATCACGGATAACCCAACAGGCTCTTGTATGAGTTTGCCCTGATGATGAAGATGTGGTTAAACCCGTCTTAAGTTTACGTCCCCTCTACACCTAATGTCATATTGGGACGGAACCACGGTTTTCTAACCACAGCTAGTCACAAGTCATGGATCAAACAAGTGACCCGGCGTTTATTAATTACATTCTACAAAAGGGGTCTAAAAGCCTAAATGAATCCAGAATGAGCGGGTGTCCAAACTTTACGTCTCACCAACATCTAGGGTCAGCATGAGACAGGATCTCACTTAGAAAGACTCATTCTACTACTGGAGAAGCCTGGGATCAATTCTGCGACGTCTAGCTGGCAAAGCTAGTAGCCTAATCACTACAGGCCACAACAGTGAATTCAGAATAGGCTTCAGAAAGTTGGGGTATACTAGAAGTAAACCCCTCCAAAACCTACAAGCATGTTCATACAAAAATAATACTAAACATAGATTTAACATACCTTTCAATATACTTTCTATTTCCCCGTCACAATGTTGTGTTCACTCTTACAACTTGACCTGCTGCTAAAGTGTCCGCTTTTTTCAGGGTTTATATATCTATGAATACTACCGGAAAATCATGCCTACTCTTATTACCTTGCTCAATTCGTGGCGAGGTGGAGATACCGGCCACAAACAAAGCCAGATAGCAAAAATCGAGCAGATAATGGATTTGCGTTCAAATAGTATATTTCCCATAGGAAAAATTGATGAAACGACCCTATAATCAATGACATGACTCCTGTCAAAACGAACACCCACACAACACGTGACGGGAATAAAAATCATATATGGCACAATTTGGCGGTTGGCGATTTTTAGGCAAATTCTATAGGACTCGGCCTTTTAGCGGCCCCCTGTATTGTAAAAACAGCTCTCTATAAACCACTCATGCATACATCGTATGATATGTGCATGACTTGTTCATGGAGCAGCATAGTTTGCGTACCATATTTCACCTAAAATATTTCACTCGCACCGCCCTACCATATATCTACTAAAATAATTTAGATGTGCATAAGCACCAGAGAGGTTTCCTATTCCATCTCGTAACAAGATTGCTTGATGCAATGTATCACTACAAATTCACGAACCAATCCGATGGCTTGATGTAGTGTAATTTATTCCTACTTTAACTTAATATACTCAGAGTCAATGAAAACGCACCACTTTTAGAATTTTGATTTCTTTGGTTTAAAGTAAAAATGACTGACTTTTTCAACTGATAAATACAGTATTGTAAAGTTGTCGTCGAAGCATGAGTTTGTTTGACACGAATACTGCGTGATTTTCATTAAATGCAAAAACTGCAAAAATTTTCCATCACGAAAACACGCTTTTATAATTTTGACCCCCTTAAACCCCACTTTTATAAAGTAAAACTGGGGTTTACAGGGGTAAACCTTATTTCTCTTATTTCTGCTCTAAAATATGGATTGTGAGTACTCGTTAGGACCGCCTCGATGAGACGGTTCTAACGAGTACCCACAATCTATATTTTGATCAGAAATAAGAAAAATATCACAATTTTTCATCTCAAAGTTTTCGAATTTTCGGAGGTAAAGTTTACAATGTATTTATATAGGCGTGTTTTCGTAATGATAATCACGACGTTTTTGGCAAATTCTCCTCATTTCATCACGTGAACAAGTCCGTGAAATGAACAGCCCCTTACACCCCACTTTATATAGAGAAAACTGGGGTTTACGGGGGTAAACAATATTTTTCTTATTTCTGCTCCAATACATAGGTGGTGGGTACTCGTTAGAACCGCCTCAATGAGGCGGTTCTAACGAGTACCCACAACCTATGTTTGCCGTATAAATAAGAAAAATATATCAGATTTTCGTCAGAAAAGTAGCCATTTTGGAGATGTAAAAATTGCACTATATCGCACGGGTGTGTTATCGTAATGTGACTTATTGTATAATTTTGCTGCCAACAGGAAATAAAGAAGCACGAGGACCGATAGAGGTGATTGTTTAGGTTTACTCAGTACTGAGATAATCTCAACTTCATATTCATTATGAAGGATATACTCGTATGACAAACTCAATATTCCATAACTATTCACCATATTTGCATTATTTGCTGGCTCCCAGCTTGCACATTGTCAATATTGGAAAAACAGGTAACCAGACCCCCTGACCTTGGAAGGTCAGGGGGTCTGGTTACCTGTTTTCCCAACACTGATTATCCTCAGACTAGGAACCAGCAAATAATGCAAATAAGGTCAATGGTCATTTACAGTTCACAAATATGATTGAAATTTTGTATTTCATATAATATGAAATGCTACAGATCTAGAATCATTAATTTCATATTAATATGAAACATGAAACAACAAACCCTAATGGAAACATCAATAGCAGAAAACCAAAAGCACAGTTATTTTCCCACAAAATGACCAATTGGCTATCCAGAACAAAATAATATATGCGATACAAACACTCAAAGACAAACCATAACAAAAAATAAACCGCGACAGCAGAACCGCCTTGGAACGATAAAACTTTGTAAGTATCCCTTTCTTTACTGTCATTATAAGGTCCAGTTTCTTTAAGTTAAAAAGCCAGCAAAACATTTCATTAGAACAAGCCAATAGGACGTATAAGTAACATCGATCGTCGCCGTACCCTCGGTATGGTTGAAGGTGGGCTTTCATACCGCCAAGTTGTAGAGAGTATGGGTTGTTCGCATACTACGATTGCTCGATCGGTTGACAGGCACAACGTTACGGGGTCTGTGGAAGATAGACACCGCCCAGGACGTGAATGTGTTACTACACGTCAACAGGACCGAAACATTGTTTTGAGTCTTTAACGCGACCGATTCGGGACGTTTATGGAAACTGCCCTGGAGACAGTGTGAACACATTACCTACGAGTAAGTGCCTTAACTGTACGGCGGCGTCTGCAGGAATGCGGTATGTCTAGCAATAAGACGTATAGGGGGAAAGTTTTGACGGCGGAACGTCAATCAGTCGCTTTAATTGGTGTCGACAGCTTATCCGATGGACACAACAGCGTTGGCGTGTTGTACTGTTCACAGACGAGTCCCGTTTTTAGCTCACCTGTCACATAGTGACGAGGTGAGCTTTTGGGATCACTTTTCGTCCGTCGAGCGTCCGTGCGTGCGTCCGTCCGTCAGTGCGTGCGTGCGTAAACTTTTTCTCCAAACGACATCTCCTCCTAAACCACTGATCAGATTTTGACCAAACGTCACAGGAATGATCCGTACATGGTCCCCTTTCAAAGTTTTTCAAATTGTTCCGGTCTGTTGCACATCTAGGTCACAGGAGCCAAAAATAGATTTTTTTCACCCATAATTTAAAAAAATCTTCTTCTCTGAAACCACAAGGCCCAGGTCTTTGATATTTGGTTTGAAGCTTCATCTAGTAAACCCCTACCAAGATTGTTCAAATTATAGAGTTGGGGCCAAAAATGCCCCCGCCCCGGGTCCCTTTGGTTTTACATAGGATTATATAGGGAAAATCTTTAAAAATCTTCTTCTCTGAAACCGCAAGGCCAAGGTCTTTGATATTTGGTATGAAGCTTCATCTAGTGGACCCCTACCAGGATTGTTCAAATTATAGTACTGGGGCCAAAAATGCCCCCGCCCCGGGGCCCTTTGGTTTTACATTGGCTTATATAAGGAAAATCTTTAAAAATCTTCTTCTATGAAACTGCAAGGCCCAGGTCTTTGATATTTGGTATGAAGCTTCATCTAGTAAACCCCTACCAAGATTGTTCAAATTATAGTGCTGGGGCCAAAATTGCCCCCGCCCCGGGGCCCTTTAGTTTTACATAGGCTTATATATAGGGAAAATCTTAAAAAAACTTCTTCTCTCAAACCGCAAGGCTCAGGTCTTTGATATTTGGTATGAAGCTTCATCTTGTGGACCTCTTCCAAGATTGTTCAAGTTATAGCCCTGGGGCCAAAAATGCCCCCGCTCCGGCCCCCTTTAGTTTTACATAGACTTATATAGGGAAAATCTTGAAAAATTTTCTTCTGTGAAACCACAAAGCCTAGGTCTTTGATATTTGGTATGAAGCTTCATCTAGTGGACCTCTACCAAGATTGTTCAAATTATAGCCCTGAGACCAAAACTACCCCTTTGGTTTTACATAGACTAATATAGGGAAAATCTTTAAAAATCTTCTGTGAAACCACAAGGCCTAGGTCTTTGATGTTTGGTGTGAAATTTCATCTTGTGGACCTCTATCATGATGGTTCAAATTATAGCCCTGGGGCCAAAAATGTCCCCGCACTGAGACCCTTTGGTTTTACACAGTCTTAAATAGGGAAAATCTTTGAAAACCTTCTTCTCTGAAACTGCAAGGCCCATACCTTTGATATTTGGTATGGAGCTTCATCTACTGGACCTCTACCAAGATTGTTCAAATCATAGCCCTCGGGCCACAAATGCCCTGCCCCGGGCCCTTTGGTTTTACATAGACTTATATAGAGATAATCTTAGAAAATCTTCTCTGAAACAGCAAGGCCCAGGAATCTGATATTTGGTGCGAAGCTTCATCTAGTGGACCTCTATCAAGATTGTTTAAATTAAAGCCCTGAGGCCATTTGGTTTTACATAGGCTTCTGTAGGGAATATCTTTATAAAAAATCTTCTTCTCTGAAACTGCAAGGCCCCGGTCTTTGATATTTGGTGTTTAGCTTCATCTAGTGGACCTTTGCCAAGATTGTTCAAATTATAGCCTTTGTTGATATTTGGTATGAAGCTTCACCTTTTTAGACCTTCCTCAACATTATGCACATTATAGCCCTGGGGTCAATAATGGTCCTCCCCGGGGCCAACTTGTTACTCTATGGATCAGGTGAGCGATCCAGGGCCATCATGGCCCTCTTGTTGTGTTGATTGATGTTGATAGGCGGCGTAAAGTATGGCGTCGACGTGGGGAGCGGTTTCAAGGCTGTTGTCACGGTTTAACAGGTGTCACGTTGGGGTGGTACTAACGAGCGCCCACAACCTATGTTTGAAGTATATATATAAGAAAAATAGATTTTCATCAGAAAAATAGATTTTCATCAGAAAAAGTAGCCATTTTTGAGATGTTGAAAAATACACTGTGTCGCACAGGTATGTTATCCTAATGTATAGTACTTTCTTTCATATCTTTAGAAAAGTTATTTTTCTGATGAACATTGGTGATATTTTTTATACATAGGTGGCATGTGCTCGTTAGAACTGCCCCGATTCGTTATGACCGGCGTCTTGGGGTGGTTCTAACGAGTACTCATAACCTATGTCTTAGAGCAAGGGTTGCGTTGCGCTTCAGAACCACGGTTCTATCGAGTACCCACAACCTATGTTTTGAGTATAAATAAGAAAAAATAATGTTTACCCTTGTGAATCCGTTTTAGTGGGGTCTACGAGGGTTTTCATTTCACGGACTTGTTAACACACTTAGCAAAGCGTATAAATGAAATAGAAAAGTGACTGTAAATGATCATATTTTGTATTATTTGGTTTATTTTAAGGGGAATGGGAACACCTTCCGGGGAGGCAACTCCTGCAAAAGTATTTTTGTCTCCCATGTCAATAGGGGTCAAATCTTAAAGAAAAGAATTTGCTCCTGAGCAGCAAATTCTTTCCTTTAAGAGAAGACTCCTTTTTAAGTGGGATAGGGCTTATTGAAAAGCGAACATGAAGTCCCGAAAGTTGTCTCCCTTTGAAAAATGGCCGAAAAATCTACCAGGTGTTCCCATTCCCCTTAAGTTATCTTATCTGGTTATAGAGTGAACATTACATTTATTTTGATCCTACATGTAGAAATGGTATCGAAAAAAACATACACAAAATAGGAACTGTAACTAGATATTACAAGGGTCCCGCAGAACCTTCCCGAAGACCTTTGTGACCGTATCATATTAGCGTGCGCATGCGCACAGTGTAACCAGTTTCTAAGCTATTCATGGGCGACTTCTCAGGTATCAAAGTCTCAGGTATAAAAGTCACAACAAGCAAAGGCTCTGATCAGTTCGGCTTTACACCTAATGTTAACAGGTCCGTGAAACGGACACCCTCTAAACTCTACTTTATTTAGAGAAAACTTGGGTTTCCGCTCCATAACATAGGTTGTGGGTACCCGTTAGCGAGCTCCAACAATCTATGTGATGAGTTAAAATAAGAAACATATCACACATTTTCGTCGGAAATGAAGTCATTTTGGGGATATGAAATAATGAACTATATGCCCCATGCTTGTGTTATCGGTAAGACAGTACGCTTGTTGTATAGATGGTCGTGTAGATTTCGCCGTGCGCTGGCTGACCCATTTTAACACTCTTCAACTCCGTAGACTGATACAGACACACATGCAAACAGTGTATATCCAGATGAGATAATTCATACTAAACTGCCTTATCAGGATCTACACAGTTTGCTGTCCTGTTAATAATTTTTACTCAATTCCAAAACATCAAGGACGAACGTGTCCAGATTCAGAGAAGAAAGAGACCACTTAAGGGGAATGGGAACACCTGGCACATTATCCCGCCATTTTTCAAAGGGAGACAACTTTTGGGACTTCCTGTTCGCTTTACTGTAAACCCTGTCCCACTGAAAAAGGGGTCTACTCTTAAATGAAAGAATTTGCTCCTTAGGAGCAAATTCTTTCCTTTAAGAGTTGACCCCTTTTGACCTGGGAGACAAAAATACTTTTGCAGGAGTTGCCTCCCCCGAAGGTGTTCCCATGCCCCTTATAATCTCTGGGTAAAAGATTTTTAATATTCTTTGTTTATTGTAGAGAAATTCATTCGTCATCCTCAGAGATGAAATTATGGCTAAATGGGAACAAGTTTTGAAACCTTTCCGTGACTTGATGGAGGTGTCACAGCCCTTTCTGCAACAATTCAGAAACATAAAAGAACTTATCAAAGGTGTCAAGTGGGCTTACAAGAATTTGAAGGACGTGTAAGTAGCATTTATTATGCCCTCCCCCTCCCCATCCCCCCCCCCAATCAAGGTTGAGAGGGACATTTTATTTATGGTGCGGATCCCGTTTGTGTTGGCGTCGGTAGCCTGTTTGAAACACTATATCTCCGTAATCTGTTGATGGATTCTGGCTAAACCTGCATAATTATATCACTAGGATAGAGGAAAACAGACATTATGTTTTGATGGCCTTGACCCTATTATCAAGGCCACAGTCCCCCACTCACCCCCACCCTACCCTCAACCCCACCCCCCCCCCCCCCCAGAAAAAAAAATGTTAAATTTGGGCCAGAAATGGCTTGTCTGCACTCTATTTCATGAACTTATTGATTAAATTTGGACATACTTGGTGCAATATATTATTGCAACATACCAAATATTTGATTAGATTTTGGCGACCTTGACCATTGACAAGCCCCCCAAAACTGTCAGTTTTGACTTGTTTGCACCCTATCTTGTGAACGCATTGATAAAATTTGGTCAAACTTTGTACAATGTATCATTGCAGCCCACCAAAGATTAGATTTTCATTACGAAAACACGCCTATACTAATACACTGTAAATTTTACCGCCGTAAAAATGAAAAATTTAAGATGAAAAATTGTGATATTTTTTTCTTTTTTTTTTTTGCTCAAAATATAGATTGTGGGTAAACGTTAGAACCGCCTCATCGAGGCGGTTCTAACGAGTACCCACAATCTATATTTTAGAGCAGAAATAGGAAAAATAAGGTTTACCCCTGTAAACCCAAGTTTTACTATATAAAAGTGGGGTTCGAGGGGTCAGAATTATATAGGCTTGTTTTAGTGATGTTTGTGGCATTGGACTTATTTTCAAAGTGACAGGCCTCCCTAATTCTGTTCTGTCGATTTTGGCTTGTCTGCACCCTATCTCATGAGCGTGAACAAATTGATGAAACTGGGTCAAACTTTATACAATATATCATTGCAACCTACGCAAGATTTGATTAGATTTTGGTGATCTTGACCTTATTTTCAAGAGCTCATGCTCCCAAAAAATGTCGATTTTGGTTTGTCTGCACCGTGTCTCGTGAAAGAAGAGATGAAATGTGGTGAAACTTTGTATAATTGGTCATTGCAATATTTAGATTTTGGTGACCTTGGCCTAATTTGCAAGGGCACAGGCCTCCAAAAACTTAAAATTTTGGGCCAGAAATGACTTGTCTGCATCCTATCATATGATCGAATCAATGAAATTTGGTCAAACTTTTTACAATATATATATCAGTGCAACCTACCACAGGTTTGTTAAGATTTTGGTAATCTTGACCTTATTTTCAAGGACACAGGCCCCACCTCTGCGAAATGTTTAAGAACATTTCAAGAAAAGTTCTTTCACAGTTCAAGAACAGTTCTTTCACAGTTCAAGAACTGGACCTGAATTGCCTTTAAAGTTTTCCAGAACAGTTCAAGAACATTTTAAGAAATGTTAAATTGGACAATTTTTAAGAACAAGTAATGAAAAACGTTCTTGAACAGTTCAAGAATGAGGTTCTCATACAGTTCAAGAATAGTTCTTGAACTCTTTAAAGAACTTTTGTTCTTGAACTATTCAAGAATAGTCTTTAAGAACTTTTCAAGAATACAATGTACTTAAAATTCAAAACATATGTTTTTTAAAAATTGTCCAATTTTACATTTCTTAAAATGTTCTTTGACTGTTCTTGAACACTTCAAGAGCAGCTCATGTTCATTTCTTGAACATTTCAATAGAAACAATAGTTATTCAACTGATCAAGAACTGCTCCAGAACATTATAGTTCTTGCATACTTCAAGAACATGTTTCAATCACTTTGAGAACAGGTGTTCTTGAACTGTTCTTCACATTGTGAACTGCTCAAGAACTTTTCAAGAACTGCACTTGATCAATATATGCCATTGCATACTTTTTATGAGAAGTAGATCTAAACAGTAAACATTCAAGTTTGGCAAGGGCAGATAACTCATCAAATAAGCAATTTAGAGTTGCCATTCTTGTGTAAGCCATATTGTCCCATGGTGTTGAATCCACCTGTGGAGTTCAAGATCATAAATCAAATCAGTCAAATGGTCAAAGAGTTTCAGCCCGGATACAAAATTATGTCAAGGGAAGGTAACTCATAAATGCAGCAATGTAGAGTTGTCATTCTTTTGCATGAGACATTGTCCAAACATATTGAATCCATCTGTGGAGTTGGACAGATTTCACTTTATGATACCAGACCTTATTTTTTTTTTTGGATAACAAATGTGACAAAAGTGACAAAATGGGGGTCCAGCTCAGACTCAGATAAGCCTTGGCACTGCCCATGCTGATCAGAGTCTTTGCTCAGTTAGCTGTCTACATGAAGAAAATTAGACCATTTTTTATGCCCCGCCACTTTCTGTGCCACCAGAAAGTAGCGAAGTATTATGTTATACCCTCCGAAATTTTGAGTGTCCGTCCATCTGTCTGTCTGTCTGTCTGTCCGTCCGCCCGTCCATCCGTCCGTCCGTCCGTCCGTCAGCGCCCCACACCATTCCTGTGTGCGCAACTCCTACATTTTTGGCCAATCCTTTACAGGTACTTTTAGGATGGTCTGAAGATATGCATATTTTTTTTCAGAATTTTTGAATTTTTTTTATCACTTTTTTAGCATTTTTAACTTAGACGTTTTTCGCGCCCTAATACAACAGAAACATAGGGAGTATGTACCTTGTGTGTGCAACTCCTCCAACAGTTTTAGTCCAATCCTTTTGAAACTTCATATGTGATTTGAAGATGGTCTGAAAGTATGCATATTGTTTTGTTTTTCAGAATCCTGAATTTATTTTCTATCACTTTTTTGCATTTTCAACTTGGACTTATTTTTAGCTCTAATACTATAGAAATGTATAGGGAATATGTACCTTGTGTGCGCAATTCCTACTACAGTGTTTTGCGAATCCTTTTGAAACTCTACAAATGCTTTTAGCATAGTCTGAAGATATGCATATTGTTTCTTCAGAGTCCTGAAATTACTTTTATCACATATTTGTACTTTTAACTTAGACTTTTTTAGCCCTATAATACTACAGAAATGTATACAGGTGCGTGCGCAACTCCTCCTTCAGTTTTAGGCCAATCCTTTTGAAACTTTTCAGGCCGTTGTAGAATGGTCTGAAGATATGCATATTGTTTTTTCCAGAAACATGAAATTCTTTATTATCACCTTTTTTGCATTTTTAACTTCGACTTTTTTCAAGCCCAAATACTACAGAAATGTATACTTGTTTTTTTTATATAAGTGCAGTGCCGGGGCATGGTGCATGGCTTACAGTTTTATTACAAACTTAGGACACAGCAAAGACTGTGATCAGACCCTGTGTCTTTGGTGGGCTCATCTTGTGCTGCAAGAAGAAATTATACCCACCCACACATCAAATAAATGGTGCTACCATGCGGACAGCAGTAGATTTAAACATTTGCTCAACCATATTTAACAAAAACACCTACAAATTTTGGAAACTGTCGGCAAAAAGAGGCTAATCACTAATCAGAAATAAACAATATTCGGAAATCAAAATCATTTTGTTTACCCTAACAGTAAATCTAAGAGGAAGCCATTTTGAAAAGGAAAGTTAAAAAACTGGCCAACGAAAGCTGAGATCTGATTGACATCATCAATCATGTGACTTAAATCATGAGACAAAGTTCTGAAACTGTTCATAAAGTGTTATTGAAAGAAAACTCAAGACAAGTTTTAGAACAATTTAAGAACACAAGTATCAAGAAAAGTCTTTGAAATAATCAAGAACAAATTGAAGAACGGTTTCAGAACATCTGTCATTACAATTCGTTCAAGAAATGGCTTTGAAATAAAACAGAACAAATTTAAGAACAATTTAAGAACGCCTTTCAAGACATTTTGTCCAAGAAAAGTCTTTAAAGTAAACAAGAACAAATTTAAGAATAGTTTGAGTACATCAGAGTCATCATATTATTTAAAAAAAGTCTTTAAAGTGATCAAAAAAGTTGAAAATAGTTCAAGAATATCAAAATTCTTAAAAAGTTCTTCAACTGTTCCTATAATGTGTTGTTGAATAGTTGAAGTGCAGGTATTCTTGAAAACCTTCATGAACAGATTAAGAACTCTTAAGAGCAGTTCAAGTACAGTTCTTAAGAACTTCATTTCGCAGTTTTGGCTTGTCTCCACAGTATCTCGTGAATCAATTGATGAAATTTTCTCTTACTTGTTACAATATATCTCTGCAACCTACCAAAGATTTGATTAGATTTTGTTGACCTTGACCTTATTTTCGAGGGAACAGGCCCCCAGGCAGTCAATAATTATTTTGTTCATCCACACCTTATTTCATAAACGAATCGTAGAACTTTGGTCAAATTTGGTTCAATATATCTTGCAACCTACCAAAGAATTGATTAGATCTTGGTGACCTTGACCTTATTTTCTATTTTCAAGGACACAGGACCACAAAAACTGTCAATTTTGTCAATAGGGTTTATATGCAGGGATGGTCCTACTCGCATCACTTTGCCTGGGCAAGCGTTTAGACCTTCTAAGAGATTTACCAGTACTCGTGTGCGGTTGGCTTCATCTCTGTGTGGAAGCATCATGAAGCCCCATCTTTTTGTAAAAGTGGGCAGGGGCATAATTAATGGCATCACTGAACATTACGGCCGTTTTGTATATTGTGGATGGCAGTAAGTTACTGTACTGTTGAAATTCCCCTTTCAGAAATGAAAGTTATGCAAGAAAAGAATTTTCCATAGATGGCTATGGTGATAGCAAAATCTGTCCCTAGGGATCATAGTGAAGCATCACCAGCAAGCCACGTGATGCCGGACAGTGACCCTCGTGGCAAATTTTCTATCCCCGCCTCGCACCATGTAAGAATGTTTTAACTCTTATCCTGCTGTTCACGACAATCCTTTTCTTTGCAAACAGTGTAGATCCAGATCAGATGGCTTCTGAAGAAGCCATCTGATCAGGATCTACACTGTTTGACATTCAGTTTATGATTTTGTAGGAATAAATTATATCAAGTAATCTGATTGGTTCAAAGTCAGAAATGGGTGTGGCTAAACTGAATATTCAGCAAGAGAAGGGTTAAAACCGCCTTCTGTTTAACCTGCGCCTAAAGATATTTCTTTTTTATTTTGCACTCTAGTATAAGAAACATGTATGCTCAATAGAACCGCCTCATGGAAGTTTTTACTAACACGAATCCAAAATATAATATGATTTTGCAGAATAGAAATTGGAAAATCTGTAGTACAAAAGGTATTTGGGCCAAAGTTCCATCCCAAATTTCTCACCATCAGAAGAAGGGCAGACGACAGGTGTGAGGCCGGTATGTGGCCGACTACCACCAGTAACAATTTCAAGACAACCGGAGTCGACATCTCCGTCGGCGCCGGGCAGACGGTGAGTGGCATTATTGAAATATGTAGCAGAAAACATTTTCGTAAACTCGCGAATGCATCAAGTATGATACCAAATCCTCCCCTTTCATAACTCGTCTGACAAAAAAGTGTATTTTTATACGTCCTTTTGAAAAAGGTTGTATTATGTTATGACCCTCGGCGTCCGTCCATCCGTCCGTCCGTCCGTCCGTCCATCTAAAAACTTTTCGTTTCCGGATAACTCCTCCTACATTTTACATCCGATCAAGCTGAAACTTGATATAGGGTCAGACCATGATAAACTGCTTAGAGGATCTAAGCCTGCCCAGGCACACCGTCCATGCTTATAAAATAGAAGTGGAGGCAATGGTCAGGAATCGATACAATCAACCCACAGCTCCCATCAGAGACACCGAAGGAAAAGAAACACATGCAACAACAGACTCTAGTGAAAACATCAGTAGCGGAAAGCCAAAAGGATAGTTACTTTCCCACAAAATGGCCAATAGGCTATCCAGAATAGAACAATATAAGTGACACAAACACCCAAAGACAAACCATAACAAAAATAAACCGCGGCAGAAGTACCGCTTTGGAACGGTCAGCGGAAACGAATTCCACTGGGGGCTTAAATCGATTTTACGTGGCCACAATCCTCGCCCTTACTTCCGTCGCGATTTAGACAAATAATTTGTTCAGTCCGCGTGAAGGCCTCCTAACTCATCAGTGCAACATCTCCGTGAACACAAATAATCAAACAACCACAGAGATGAAACAACGGTGAGGACTCGACAGCAAGAAACCACTGAAATGCTGGAGCAAATAAGCCCTATTGGTTTCATTAGGCGGCATGGTTTTAGAAGTCATTTCATCTCCATGTCAGGTAAAAGTTCCACAAAATTAGAAGTATCATCTCCAAAATGACTTATTCAGTATTGACTGGGACTTTAAATCTCAAATCAAACCAACAAACAATATTAATAGGGTTATGCCCCTTTGAAAATTTCTGTTAACATTTCATTTCTGGCTGACTCCTACAATTTAGATCCGATCAAACTGAAACTTGATAAATAGTTAGACCATGATGTGAAGCATTGTGAGAGAGCTATAGTAGATAAACATATTTGTCATTCAGCCACCAAGTTTGCTGTGTGTGTTACCGAAGGCCAAGACACGCTTCCTACGCTATACTGGTTACCAAAACTTCATACAAGACCTTACAAAGCACGGTTTATTGCAAATTCTAACTCTTGCACTACCACTGAACTTTCTAAATTATTAACTTCATGTCTTACTGCTATTAAAACGCATGTGATTAAATATTGTGATAAAGTCTTTGAAAGATCAGGAAGAAATCTGTTTTGGTCTATAAAAAATTCGAATGAGGTTTTAAATAAATTGAAATCCGGACATTTTCGTGCTTCAAGTCTGTTTACTTACGACTTTTCCACTCTTTACACTACACTTCCTCATAATCTTATAAAAGAAAAGCTTAATGATTTAATTGAGTGGGCTGTTCACAGAGAAGATTCTCTCTATCTTGCATGTAATGTCAGAAATGCATTTTTCACTTCTAAAGAGCATAAGAATTATACACTCTGGTCATGTCAGAAAGTGTGTGATGCCCTCACCTTTCTACTTGACAATATTTATATTAGATTCGGTACTAAGTTATTTAGACAAATTGTGGGTATTCCGATGGGTACGAATTGTGTACCTCTTGTGGCTGATCTGTTCTTGTACTGTTATGAAAGAGACTTCATGTTGTCGCTTTCCATTGATTACCAATCTGAAATTATTGAAGCTTTTAGCTCCACTTCAAGATATTTAGATGATTTATGAAATATTGATAATACCTATTTCGATGGTTTGATCGGTCAGATTTACCCCCACCCCCCCCCCCCCCACCCCCAGAACTTCAGTTAAATAAAGCAAATTCTTTTGATACCGAGGCCCCGTTTTTGGATTTACATCTATCTATTGTAGATGGGTTTGTTTCATGCAAAATTTATGATAAACGCGATGACTTTGATTTTGAGATTGTAAATTTTCCTTTTTTGGATGGTGATGTTCCTCGTGCGCCATCCTATGGCGTTTATATTTCGCAATTAATTCGATTTGCTAGAGTGTGTAGTCATGTAACTGACTTCAACACTCGTAATAAATTATTAACGGCTAAACTTCTTAATCAGGGTTATCGGTACCATAAACTACGTAAAGCCTTTTCAAAATTTTATAGACGCCATTCTGATTTAATTTCAAAATTCAATATTGGACTTAAATCTCTTCTGCAACAAGGTCTAGCGGAACCCGAATTTTATGGTGACTTAGTATATAATTTCAGAAAAATATATAACCGCAATGACTTCAGCACCCAATTTCGTAAAATCATTCTTCGATATAAAAAGATTGGGTACAACATGGATGTTATACGACAGACTGCATGCATGGTAGTTAACCCAATCACGGGGTTGGCAACTTTGCTTCCCTCTTTAATTGCACGCCGGTGGGTCAGGCCTCAGATTTTATGACGGTTCCAACGTAAAGGCTTATTGAGAATCAGAGAGATCTAATTCAAGGTTATGTTGGTTGGTTGGTGCCTGATGCTCTGTCTCTGGTCGGGCCCATCGGAGTCTAACTGTTGGTTTTCTTTTGCTCCAGCATTTCAGTGGTTTCTTGCTGTCGAGTCCTCACCGTTGTCTCACCTCTGTGGTTCTTTGATTATATGTGTTCACGGAGATGTTGCACTGATGAGTTAGGAGGCCTTCATGCGGACTGAACAAATTATTTGTCTAAATCGCGACGGAAGTTAGGGCGAGGATTGTGGCCACGTAAAATCGTTTAAAGCTTCCCCCCCCCCCCCCGTGGAAATCTTTCCACTGACCGTTCCAAGGCGGTTCTTCTGTGGCGGTTTATTTATGCTGTTGTTTGTTACTTACTGTGTGTATCACATGTGTCTTTTTATTTTGGATGGCCATATGGTCATTTTGTGGATAAGTAACTGTCCTTACGGCCTTCCTTTGTTAAGGTTTCCATTATGGTAAGGTCGCTTAATGTTTGTGTTTCTTTCCCTCTGGTGTCTTTGATGGGTGGAGTAAGTTAATTGTATCGATTCCTGATCTTTGTTTTACTTCTACTTTGCAAATTGTTTCGAGGTTTTGCTCCACTAAATATTAATAGAGAAATGTCTCTTTGAAAATTTCTGTAAACATTTCGTTTCTGGATATAACCTCTCCTTCAATTTACGTTTGGTCAAGCTGAAACTTGATATATAGTTAGACCATGATATGGAGCAGTGCATTTTATTTCGAAGTTACCGTCCACCAAATATTTACAGAGTAATGCCCGTATGAAAATTATGTAAACATTCAGGTTCCGGATAACTCCTCCTACATTTTACATCCGATCAAGCTTAAACTTGATATATAGTTAAGACCATGATGTGGAGCAGTGCATATTGTTTCGAGGTTACAGTCCACCAAATATAAATATAGAGTTCGGCCACACCAATTTGGGCTTGAAGAAATACATGGGCGGCATGTTGGTTCCATGCAGAGCTGAAACTGACCACACACGAGTACTGGTTAACCGCTTAGAGGACCTAAGCCTGCCAAGGCAAAGCGGTGCGAGTCACACCGTCCATGCTTATAAACCCTATTGGTTTCATTGGCCGACAGGGCTTTAGATGTCATTTCATCTCAATGTCAGGTAAAACTCCCACAAAATTGGAAGCAACATCACCAAAATGACCTGTACAGTGTTGACGGGGAGGTAAACCCCAGATAAAACAAACAATATTACATGGGCCCCGTCAAGCGATTTTGGTACTTATCGCCTATGCGAGCAGCGAAGGTTCAGGCGAGCCTGCGCATCCACGCAGTCTCGCCAGAACCTTCGCCTCTCGCTCATACAAGCAGTGAATCAAGAGGAACCTTCAGACAGAAAGCCATATCCCTGACCCCTCTGAATGGCTGGGCATGCGCAGTTAAAATTTGTCATGACGGAATGCTCGAAGACACAAATTCGCTTGGCGGGGCTCATATAATGATGGAGAATTGAAATTACACACCGACAGTAGAACTTCAGTGGCTCGAAACCCCACAGCTCGTTTACCATGTGTGAATTGAACCCGTTATTGAGTCTGCAGGGAATTCCTCAAATTCCAACATAGGGATAATGTAGGGAGATTTTCTTCTTTAATCTTGCAAATTTATGCTGTGTGTACTCATCAGAATTGCCTCCATCAGGCGATTCTAATGAGTACACACAACAATTTAACCCTTATCTTGCTGTTCACGACAACCCTATCTTTGCAAACAATGTAGATCCAGATCAGATGGCTTCTGATCTGCACTGTTTGGCATTCAGTTTATGAATTTGTAGCAATAGATTACATCAAGTAATTTGATTGGTTGATAGACAGAAATGGGTGTGGTGTAAATGAATATTCAGCAAGGTAAGGGTTAATATAGAAAACTGAAATGATATCCCACACCATTATGAAAACATGCCTATACAAATACATTGTAAATTTTTGCTGCCGACGAAACGAAATTTTAAGATAAAAATTGTGATACTTTTCTTATTTCTGCTCAAAATACAGTTTGTTGGTACACGTTAGAACCGCTGCATCGAGGCGGTTCTAACGAGTTCCCACAATCTATATTTTATAGCAGAGATAAGAAAAATAAGGTTTATCCCAGTTTTACTATACAACTGTAGGGTTAAAAGGGTCAAAATTATATGGGCCCCGTCAAGCGATTTTGGTACTTATCGCCTATGCGAGCAGAGAAGGTTCAGGCGAGCCTGCGCATCCGCGCAGTCTCGCCAGAACCTACGCTGCTCGCTCATACAAGCAGTGGATCAAGAGGAACCTTCAGACAGAAAGCCATATCCCTGGCCCCTCTGAATGGCTGGGCATGCGCAGTTAAAATTTGTCATGACGGAATGCTCGAAGACACAAATTCGCTTGGCGGGGCTCATATAGGCGTGTTTTCGTGAGAAATAACTTATGAGCCGGGGCACAGCATTTCTTGCAATTTACATGTGCGCCCAACGAACACTCAGACGTCTGATCAGTCTTCATTGTGCGCCCTAAGGATAGGTAAGGGGCCAATGCTCCTCCATGCAGCAAGAGAAGTCTCTGGTCAGACTATATGGATGCGCAGACGGATCTGATTCTTCGCTAGGTGCTCATGTAAATTGTAGGAAATGCTGTGTCCCGGTTCATATGCCCATGAAAATCATACTTTGTGTATACACAATTTGGGTATACATGGGTTTTCGTTATGCGAACTTACTGAGTACTCTGAATCAATATAGAATACCTGCAACGTAAGCATCATACTAAAATGTCTGTGTAACGAATACCCCTTGGTAACCCAATTTCATATAAAGAAACTTGGGATTTAACAGGGGTATTCATTATTGTTTTAATTATTTCTGCTGTAAGACATACGGTAGGTTGAGGGTCCTCGTTAAAGCAGGCACTCACGACCTACGTTTCGGATAAAAATAAGAGAACAAGAGCTCCGCACGCAAGCGGGGCATTATACGCCATCGGTATGTTATCGGCTATAACAAATATATGTATTCTGACAAAGAGTAGGAGGGGTTAGCCCAAAACGAAACGTTCATGGACAGACAGATGGACATAATTCTGTTAATAACTGGTGGACTACAACCTCTTAAGAATAATGTGCTTCTTACTATGAATCATCTTCATTACGAAAACACGATTATACAAATACATTGTAACCTTTATCGCCGAAAAAATGAAAATTGTAAGATGAAAAATTGTGGTATTTTTCTTATTTCTGCTTAAAATATAGATTGTGGGTACTCGTAAGAACCGCCTCATCGAGGCGGTTCTCACGAGTACCCAAATCTATATTTTAGAGTAGAAATAAAAAGATAATGTTTACCCCTGCAAACCCCAGTTTGTTGTTTGTTACTCACTGTGTGTATCACTTGTGTCTTTTCATTTTGGATGGCCATATGGCCATTTTGTGGGAAAGTAACTGTCCTTATGGCCTTCCTTTGTTTAGGTTTCCATTATGGTCTGGTCGCTTAATGTTTGTGTTTCTTTCCCTTTGGCGTCTTTGATGGGTGAAGTAAGTTAATTGTATCGATTCCTGAGCTTTGTTTTACTTCTACTTTACTATATAAACGTGGGGGTCAAATTTATATAGGCGTGTGTTCGTGATGTCAGCTTGATGGGATGTAAACTTTTGGAGAAATTAGCAGGACATGAAAATGTCAGGAGAATAGCACTGCTAGAATTTGGTGGATTGTAACCTCAGAATTGTATGTGCTGCACAACATCATGATGTAACGTTTTATAATGTTTCAGCTGAAGAGTAAGCTAACGAAATTTTCAAAAGGCAATTAATACTGACATTTGGTGGACTGTAACCTCAAAACAATTTGTGTAACCATGAATCAAGACGTTTCAGCTTGATCAGGTGTGTGTGTGCCGCGTGCGTGCGTGCATGCGTACGTGCACGCGTGCGTTACGTCCCGCCAACAGCTAAGGTCATATGGAGACGAGGTATCTGTTTACAGACTCATCCGAAAGTCTTGAGAAGCCCGGGATCGAACCAACGACTAGATGTAAATTGAAGGAGGAAATGAAAAGTTTACAAAAGTTTTCAAAGGAGTTTAACTCTATTGATAATTGGTCAACTGCGTCCTTGACACAATATGCACTGCTTCACAATATGGTCTAACTCAGCTGGATGGGATGTTAACTGTAGGAGGGGTTAGCCTGAAACGTTTGTCTTATGGGCATAAC
Source organism: Lucinisca nassula (assembly GCA_963580285.1). Classification (NCBI taxonomy): domain Eukaryota; kingdom Metazoa; phylum Mollusca; class Bivalvia; order Lucinida; family Lucinidae; genus Lucinisca; species Lucinisca nassula. The sequence goes on from OY757010.1 coordinate 56,412,577, forward strand.
TCGCAAAACTTGGAGTGTTTGTCATCCTAAGTATGGGTCAGAAATCCTGTCCAAACAGTGCAGCCTAAGATCCAAGAAGCAGTCTGATATGGGGATGCACCTTTGTTTGTCATACTGGAAGCAATCAGAGTGTACAACCAGTGCTTCAGCTGAAGTGCACGACCCGCCGGATGCTTTTAGCTTTATGAGTGTTACCATATATGGGTATGGTGGCCATTTTGGTCATGTGACCTGGACCTAAAATGGTTCCCCCAATAAATGCGCCTTATCGTAAGGAACAAAAATATATCTTATACTTTAGTACTGTATTCCGAATCTTTTGCATGATAAAATGCATTCTCACTTTTCCAATACAAAAGCATATGTGTCAAAGTTTGACCTAGGCACAAAGAAGGTCAAGGTCAACTCAGGGTCACCATTTTAGCAATTTATGATGGGCCTACGTCCCAGATGTTATTTATCAAGTTTCGTGGAAATCTGCCCAGTGGTTCTGGAGAAGACTATTTTTGAAGGATTTTTACCATATATGGCTGGGCGGCCATTTTGGTAATGTGACCTGGACCCCATGAGCAAATTTTGGTTTCCTCCATCCCATAGAGGCTCCATATGAAATTTGACTTCAATCGGCTCAACGGTTTCCGAGGAGAAGCAGATCGAAAATTTTCACATTTTTCGCCTCGGCGAGGCTATACTAAATGGAATGTAATATTTCGCAAGTTGATTGGTTAGATCTCATTGATATCTATCAGTATGCCAAAAAGTGTTTAAATATTCCAAGCGGTTAAGTCACTATCACCAATTTTCACAAACAGGTTACGGACGGACGGACAGACAGACCATATATGGCTTGGCGGCCATTTTGGTCATGTGACCTGGACCCTATGAGCAAATTTTGGTTTCCCCATAGAGGCTCCATATGAAATTTGACTTCAATCGGCTCAACGGTTTCCGAGGAGAAGCAGTTCGAAAATTTTCACATTTTTCGCCTCAGCGAGGCTATACTAAATGGAATGTAATATTTCGCAAGTTCATTGGTTAGATCTCATTGATATCTATCAGTATGCCAAAAATTGTTTAAATATTCCAAGCGGTTAAGTCACTATCACCAATTTTCACAAACGGGTTATGGACGGACAGACAGACTGACAGAATGACAGACTGACAGACTGACAGAATGACAGACTGACAGAATGACACTGTGATTTTAGGGCACTCTTAGAAAATCAACCGACTTCAGTCGGTTGCTTTTTCTGCGTGTCGTGCAATTCCTCTTTACTTTACTTCTGTCTATCACCATGTGTACAGACTAGTTTTAGGATGATTACATCAAATGTCCAAAATTAAGAGACATTCATAGCAAATTGCGTGACACAGCACAACTCATTTATTTACTTCAAAAAATAAACTAGTGGGCTACTTTTTAGAACTGCAATTTCTCTCAGCAGCCTGCAGTGGCATCTTCTCTTCTTCACCCACTTGACTGGAACAAATTGTAAACTCTGCGGAACCACCGGCCACTGCAAATCTGTGCGATCTAGTAAGCTTTCCATTGGATTTTGCAGCCTACAGGAATGGGTGCATTACGAAAACACTCCAATACATTGAGGATCTTACATGAGTGTTCATGTATTATTGAATTTATTAAACGAGTTGAGGAAAAGGGATAAAATGCGAGGCTTTGCCGAGCATTTTATCCCTTTCCTCAACGAGTTTAATAAATTCAATAATGCACGAGCACGAATGCAAGATTCTATTTATCATATGACATGAAAAACGCCTTTTATTCACGATTGTTTTACAAAAATATCAATATTCCGCCATTAGTAAACGCGACGTCGTTAAGGATGTCGTACATGTAACGTTACGGGACGTATCTAGCTAATTTGCATATTTAATCCACTAGTGGATTATTGAAAATAATACATGGCGTTATTACACTCTCAGACGCGACGTCATATGATAAAAATGCCTTGTAAACTCTACCGCCGCAAAAACGAAAATTTTAAGATAAGAAAATAAGGTTTACCCCTGTAAACCCCATTTTTTATATTAAAGTTGATTTGACGTTGTCCTATTATGCCATTCTTTCAACAGATTGTATGCCCAGTGGACGCAATTATACATCTTAAAGGAAGCAACAGGGTAGTGCTTCAGCCCACAGAAACTGAATTCTCAGGACTAGAGATAGTCATTGACAACATAGAAACTCTCAAAGAGAACGTCACTGATGGTAGACGATTTAAAGCGGGCGATGTTATCGGCAAAGGTATTGATGTTGATATATGCAAGGATAACTTCATCCACTTGGCAGTAAGACAGGCACAGAATGGATCACAACCTGACGACGAGTACCAGTATATGGATCCTTCCCATTTCTTGGATAAATGGTTTCCATTCTCAAAATGGATTCAGGAATGCAACGACTACGAGTTTCGGTAGGTTTAACGCGATCAGTCGACAGAACAACGCACTAAAAATACTAGCTAGCTATGGTCTGGCACAGAAATCTGTACACTTCATACTTTTAATTTCCGTGGTGTACTTTTGGCTTCTAAAGGATAACCCTTTTATAGAACATATTTGAGTTCAGCCTTGGCTCAGGAGCCTGCTGGCAGCATTTTTTCCAGTACAGCATTTCCGAAATGTTTGTCAGCATATATACCCATCTGTTGATTTTAAATTAAGTGTTGTTCAATATGTTCACATGAATTTTAATATATGAGCCAGGGTACAGCATTACCTACAATTTACATATGCGCCCAACAAAGACTCTTTTCAGCCTGCGCATCCGCACAGTCTGATCAGAGTCTTCATTATGCACTCTCAGAATAGCTATGGGTCCAATGCTCCTTCATACAGCAAGAGTATCTATCTATCTATCTATCTATCTATCTATCTATCTATCTATCTATCTATCTATCTATCTATCTATCTATCTATCTATCTATCTATCTATCTATCTATCTCTCTCTCTATCTATCTATCTATCTATCTATCTATCTATCTATCTATCTATCTATCTATCTATCTATCTATCTATCTATCTATCTTCTGATACTGCGTCGGTCACATTTGCCCATTACCGCAGGTGTATATTACATACACTCCAGGTTTTGCAGGATGAAAGCCTACACAGTAATCATGTAATTACGGTAGGGATCTTTAACCTGCACAGGGGATAGTTCTCCCTGCACAGGGGGCCTCAAGTTAACGTCCCGATCCGAAGGACGGTGCACTTTATGACATTCATCCTTGCAAATGATGCCAGTGGAGCGTGTTCGGACACCGAAATTTCATCGCCGCTGCCGGGGATCGAACCCGGGACCCGTCTAGCATCAGAGGCAAGTGCACTAACCACTGAGCTATCACGCTCCGATAGTAGTCTCTGGTCAGACTACATAGATGCACAGGCTCATTTGATTCTTCGCTGCGCACACATAAAAATTGTAAGAAATGCTGTGCCTCGGCTCAATTATGTTAGAACATGTATATTGTCCGTATTGCCACCATAGAGGGTATCATTTCACAGATATAGAGCCTCGCGACTCTACAAGCGTTCTCGAAGCCCTGCCTGATAAACTTGATATCAAAAGAAACCCACCTGGTATTCTATTTGAGCCCCGCAAATCGAATTTGTGTCTTCGAGCATTCCATCATGACAAATTTTAACTGCGCATGCCCAGCCATTCAGAGGAGCCAGGATTATGGCTTTCTGTCTGAAGGGTCCTCTTGATTCATTGCTTGTATGAGCGAGCAGCGAAGGTTCTGGCGAGACTGCGCGGATGCGCAGGCTCGCCTGAACCTTCGCTGCTCGCATAGGCCATAAGTACCGAAAACGCTTGACGGGGCCTATTTATCAGTTTATCCCCTTGTACACTCTTAAATTAGCAATTTACGATCAGTTATCGATGGTCCTATGTGCGTCCAAACATACCGGTGGTCGATAGATTTTGTATCAGCTGACCTTATTTTTTCCTATATTATTTTTTTTCAAGTAATACCTGTATTTCCATTTTTTTTTCAGTAATAATAACTTTTTTGCATTTTTGTAGTTGTCTGGTTCATTCATAAATGTACAATGTCATGTTGACCTGATAAAGCTGACTTGTCCTGAGATAGCATATCTTTATCAGGCCAGTATGATACAATGCAATTAATACAGGGGGTAACTGATAAAGGATGGTTATAACAAGGGAGCTAAGGCCAATTTTGGTTAGTGGTCTATATTCAAGATGACTTTTTATCGCAGTATTGAAGAAACATCTAGTTAACTCTTTTTGTACCAAATGGAATCTTCCTCCTTATATATCGCAGGAGTCCATTTCTACATTTAGGGGTGTCAGGTTGTGGTTTCTTCAAAATTTATTTGGAAAATGGCTGAACTTCCTGCAAACAGTGTAGATCCTGATGAGATGCCTCGTTCTGCGGCGTCTCATCTGGACCTGCACTCTTTGCCAAGATACCCATTTTGGGGTTTCTGGTACAAAATGGGTTAATGGTCAAGTCTATGTTCTTTAGAAAATCAATGTTTTTTCATTGGTCTGTGGGCCGTGCATAGCTGCAGAAGCAGGATTCGTTTCAGTTGAAGGATATTTTTGTTCAATCTTCATTGATAAGGAAAAATAAGGAAATTTATCCTTCAGTTATCATAAAATACTCACCTTATCCATTGTCAGTTTAAACAATGGTGACATATGGGCTTGCTGGTCTTAATTCAATATTGTAAATAGAGAATCTTACACGAGTGGTCATTTCATATGAAATTTATGAAACGAGCCTTTGGCTAGTTTCATAAATTTCATTTGAAATGACCACGAGTGTAAGATTCTCTTTATCATATGACTACTTTAAATTGGATTTTATCGCCTTTTAATTTGACAATTTTTCTGCGAAAAATGCATTGTTGACATGGACGTCGTCATGAGGTTACTTAATCCCGCAAAAGTGTTATTACACGTGTGGTCATACGATTTTTATTACACGACGTTATTCACTGCTTATCAACAACGTCATGTGATAAGGGAATTTATCAGCTATCCCCCATATTAATTGCATTGTCACATACTGACGTGATAAAGATATCCTATCTCACGACAAGTGAGCTTTATCAAGTCAATGGGATTTTGCACTTCTATGAACTGGACTACTGAAAAAAATGGCATAACTGTATTCTTTCATACCTCCAAAAAGGTCAGTTTTCTGATAAATAGAGGATCTTACATGAGTGTTCATGTATTATTGACTTTATTAAACGAGTTGAGGAAAAGGGATAAAATGCGAGGCTTTGCCGAGAATTTTATCCCTTTTCCTCAACGAGTTTAATAAAGTCAATAATACATGAGCACGAATGCAAGATTCTTTTTATCATATGACATTTAAAACGCATTTTATTCACGATTGTTTACAAAAATGTCAATAATCCGACATTAGTAAACGCGACGTCGTTCAGGACGTCGTACATGTAAGGTAACGGGACGTATCTACTTAATTTGCATATTTAATCCACTAGTGGATTATCGAAAATATTACATGGCGTTATTACACTCTCAGACGCGACATCATATGATAAAAATAGTTAATATTTTTCTTAGTTACGCTCCAAAGGTAGGTTGTGGGTGCTCGTTAGAACCGCCTCATTGAGGCGGTTCTAACGAGTACCCACAACCTATATCTTGGAGCAAAAATAAGAAAAATAATGAATACCCCGTAAATCCCAGTTTTCTCTATATAAAGTGGGGATTAGGGGACTCTTTATTTCACGGACTTCTTCACGTGATGGATTGCGATGAATAAGTTCTGAATAGTTAGATCCTTTGTAAGGAAAGAATACACCCAAATAAACGAAAATACAGACTCGGTTTTACTGGGTCTGTTCATGGCAAGTACTGAAATGTGCAACCAGGTCAATGAGCTTTATCAGGTCAATGGGATATTGCACTTCTATGAACTGGACTACTGAAAAAAATGGCAAAACTGTATTCTTACATACCTCCAAAAAGGTCAGTTTTCTGATAAAAATTGTTAATATTTTTCTTAGTTACGCTCCAAATGTAGGTTGTGGGTGCTCGTTAGAACCGCCTCAATGAGTACGCACATCCTATGTCTTGGAGCAGAAACAAAAATAATGTATACCCAATTAACCCCAGTTTTCTCTTACAATTTGGATTTGTGGGGGTGTTCATTTCCCGGACTTGTTCATGTGATGAGGAAGTCATATGTGTCGACTTAGTTTGCCGCATTCGCGCATTTCATAGAGGATCTTACATGAGTGCTCATGTATTAGTGAATTTAACCAATTTTGTACCAGAAACCCCAAAACGGGTACCTGGCAAACAGTGCAGGCCCAGATCAGAATGCAGAATAAGCCAATTTCCAAACTAATTTTGAAGAAAACACAACCTGACACCCCTAATTTTCGAAATGGACTCCTGTCATATATAAGGAGGAAGATTCCATTTGGTACAAAAAGGGTGAAACGAGTTGAGGTAAAGGATTAAATGCGTGGTTGTGCGAGGCGATGCGAGGCAGGCAATGTGTCCTTGGGCAAGATACTTTATGACAATGCCCCACTCGACCCAGGTGTAAATGGGTAGCAGTGATGTAAAAGTCACTGCCACTCTCTTGCGCGTGCTTAACATCCGGAATGAGTGTTCGAGTGGGATTCAATATGCTTGAACTTATTTCTCTCCAGCTGGTGTTGTGCCGTGTGGCGGCCGTAAAAAGTCTCCCCGTACATCATCCTAGTGCAGATTATATTTTCTGGTCCTTTGGGATCATCAAGTTCATTTAGAATCATTTTGAAAATAGAGTTCTGCTTAAGCCGGCGCTAGAGGGCGTGGTCGATGTTGCACATTTCAGTACTGGTCATGAACAGAATCATTAAAACCGAGTCCTCTATTTTCTTTTATTTGGTGTATTCTTTGCTTCCAAAGGATCTAACTATTCAGAACTTATTTATCTCCACTGCAGCTGGTGTTGTGCCGTGTGGCGGCCGTAAAAAGTCTCCCCGTACATCATCATAGTGCAGTTTATATTTTCTGGTCCTTTGGGATCATCGAGTTCATTTAGAATCATTTTGAAAATAGAGTTCTGAGGGCGTGGTAGGTGTTGCACATTTCAGTACTGGCCATGAACAGACCCAATAAAACCGAGTCTGTATTTTCGTTTATTTGGGTGTATTCTTTCCTTACAAAGGATCTAACTATTCAGAACTTATTCATCGCAATCCATCACGTGAACAAGTCCGTGAAATAAAGATCCCCCTAAGCCCCACTTTATATAGAGAAAACTGGGATTTACGGGGGTATTCATAATTTTTCTTATTTTTGCTCCAAGATATAGGTTGTGGGTACTCGTTTGAACCGCCTCAATGAGGCGGTTCTAACGAGCACACACAACCTATTTTTGAGCATTTAAGGGAAAAATATCAAGGATTTCCATTTGAAAAGTATCCATTTTGGAGATGTGAAAAAAATGCACTATGCCGTTCGGGTGTGTTATCGTAATGGAACTAAAATAAATTATTATAAACCAAATTCAATAAAACATGAGCACGAATGCAAGACTCTATTTATCATATTACATTTAAAACGCATTTTGTTCACTATTGTTTTACAAAAATGTCAATATTTCACCATTTGTAAATGAATCCTCGTTAAGAAAGTCGTACATGTATATGTTTTTTGTTTGTTTGATTTGAGGTTTAACGTCCCCGTCAACACTGTAAAGGTCATTTTGGAGACGTTGCTTCCAATTTTGTGGGACTTTTACCCGACATTGAGATGAAATGACACCAATAGGGTTTATTAGCATGGACGGTCCGCCTCGCACCGCGGTTCCTGGACAGGCTTAGATCCTCTAAGCGGTTTACCAGTACTAGTGTGCTGGCCGGATTCAGCTCTGCGTGAAAGCATCATGCAGCCCATATATTTCTTCAAGCCCCTATGGGCTGGGGCTTGTACATGTACATGTAACTTACGCGACGTCACGTGATAAACTATGATAAAACATCTGTGCGACGCAGTGCACGCTTTCATGTCTCAAAAACGTTTATTTTTCTGATGAAAATATGATATGATATTCTTTTAAATGTCCCAAACATACATGTAGGTGATGGATTCTCGTTAGAAGCGGTTCTAGTTGAGGCCGGTCTAAAGAGGCCGTTCTATCGAGTACGCACAACCTATGTCTTCTAAACATATGTTGTGGATGGTCGTTAGAACTGCCTCATTGTGGCAGTTCTAACGAGTATACACAACCTATGTCTCGGAACAGATATAAGAAAAATAATGCAGACCCCTCTAAACCCCAGTTTCTCAATATAAAATGGGGTGCACGGGGGTATTAATTTTACTTACTTCTTTATGTGATGTGATGAATTAAAATAGGAGAATGCTTCTCATCACGCCAACTAATCCGTGAAATGAAGACCACCCCACTTCATATAGAGAAAACTTGGGTTTACGGGGGTAAACATTATTTTTCTTATTTCTGCTCCAAGGCATGGGTTGTGGGTAGTCGTTAGAACCGTCTCAATGAGGCGGTTCTGACGAGCCCCCACAACCTATGTTTTGAGCATTTATAAGAAAAATATCACGGATTTTCATCAGACAAGTAGCCATTTCAGAGATGTGAAAAATGCACATGCGCACGGGTGATTGATCGTAATGTGACCTTTTTCTGATATGATCTCCGCAGTTTTTGCAAAAAGTTAAACTTCAACCTGGAACCCCTAAGTTTTGAAAACACCTCTTTTTGTATATAGTAAAACAGACTTTTTTCATGTTAAAATCTTTGAACCCTTTTTTGTACCAAATGGAATCTTCCTCCTTAGATATAGCATGAGTCCTTTTCAAAAGTTAGGGGTTGTAAGGTTGTGTTTTCTTCAAAATTTATGGGGAAATGGCTGGACACTTTGCAAACAGTGTAGACCCTGAACAGACGCCGCGTTTTTCGGCCTCTGATCTGGGCCTGCACAGTTTGCCAATTACACGTTTTGGGGTTTCTGGTATAATAAGGGATAAATAGTGCATCCATTACATATATATGGACAATTCTGATAAGGAGTAAGGAGGAGTGTCCACAATAATGTACTATAATTAATTTAATTTAAGAAATATATCTGCTCTAGCTGTGATTTGTTGAATAATAAATCACAATTTGGAGGTCAGTTGTAAAGTAGATCAAATCACGAGCGTGTCTACATACAACTGACCGACAAACTGTGATTTATTACCAAACAAATCACAAACTACGAGGACTGTTCAAATATGAATGCAACTAAGCACATAAAAATGATTCCGTGATAGTTTTCGATGAAAAATTTATTTTGTCCCCTCAAAGTATTCCCCTTTAACAGATATACAAACTTTCAGTCTTCTGATCCAATCATTGAATGCATTTTGGTAGTCTTTTCGAGATATACTATGAAGGCACTGGAATATTGCGAGGTGTTTGCGCTGTACAAATTTTCGACCAGAAAGGTATTTTTTCAGCCGCGGGAACAAAAAAAAAAGTCACACGGGGCAAGGTCAGGGGAATACGGGGGGTGAGGGAGTTCAACAACCTTTTCCTGCTTCAGATAGTCTTGCACAATGAACGCCTTGTGCGATGACGCATTGTCATGTAGCAATCTGACATTGGCCAAACCAGTTGCGGGTCTTCGTTCTTTGAAATATTTCTTCTATTTTCGAAGAACTTTATTCTTGTAAAACTTCGCATTTACAGATTTGCCTTTAGGCACAGCAACCTGAATAGCAGGGCCCGGATTTGAAAAGAATATGGCATATATTACCTTCTTGACGCTCATGGTCCGCTTTGCAATGCATTGTCTTTTGCAATACTTTGTTGCCCATATTTTGTTCTGAATCTTTCGTTTTGGTTCAAAAAAGTGAACCCATGTCTCGTCACCTGTGACGACATTAGCGAAAGACCGTGCATTGTAATTTGGAAACTTTTTAGCAACTTCTTGGCGCACTGAACGCGTGTCTTTTTCTGCTCATCTGTCAACAGATGGGGAATCCACATAGCACAGATCTTTCTCATTTTCAAATCCCGTTTCAGAATTGTATGAGCTGCTCCTAATGAGATGCCAACCATACTAGCTATTTGCCTAGTGGTGTATCGTGCATCGGTAGCAACTATTTCTTTCACTCTAGCAACCATCTTGGCTGATGTTGCTCTTTTCGGCCGACGATCATGTGGTGCATCTTCTGTTGAGCCTAGCCCACAGCTGAATTTCTTAAACCAACGAAAAACTGTCGGAAAATACATTTCATTATGCCCATAAACCGAACATATTTCATCAAAAATATCTTTGCATCGTATACCAAAAATACAACGATTCTTAATATAGGACCGTATTTCGACGGCGTACTCTGACCTTCTTCCAACCATGTTTTGTATTAGTATACAAGAGTAGACAGTGTTTATCGAACGATATACATGGCTAAAGTGTACGGATTTAAACAGGTTTGGTATCAATGTATAGGTAAAATGTTTTTCTACGCTGTGATATTTATTTCCAGGTGATTTTCGCATTAGTGCATGAGAAAACGTTCTACTTGCATTCATATTTGAACAGTCCTCGTAGAGCTGATCTATTTCGAGTCTATCAGGCTGAAAATCGGCAATAATACTGTAGTTTTCTTTAAAATCTCACAACTTTTCGCCATTGTTAGAAGAAATCCCGATAAAATTATCGACTGAAACACATGCATTTATATCCTTTTCTAACGTTTTCGATGCGAGAATATGACGTTAAACCGTCTAAAGTCAAGGAACTCAAATAGTAACGTCATTAATTGACATTTTTTAATGACGTCACTCGTCACGCTCTTTCTTGTCGTGATTTGTTGCAGAATAAAACTCAGTTATTTTCCATTGCCTATATAGGCGCGCTGTGTTAGAAATAAGAAATAAATCAGCTCTAACTGTGATTTGTTGAGTAATAAATCACAGTTTGGAGGTCAATTGTAGCGCGCGTGATTTGCCTACTTACAACTGACCGACAAACTGTGATTTATTACTCATCAACTCACAGACTAGAGCTTTTCTTTTTCGATTTTAACACGCTGAAAATCGGCAATAATGTTGTTGTTTCCTTCAAAATCTCACAACCTTTCGCCATTGTTAGAAGAAATTCCGCTAAAATTATCGACTGAAACACATGCATTTATATCCTTTTCTTACGTTTTCGATGCGAGAAAATGACGTTGCACTGTCTTACGTTAAGGAAATCGACTAGTGACGTCACAAATTGGCAGTTTTTAATGACGTCACTCGTCACGCTCATCCGAACCGTGATTTGTTGCAGAATAAAACACAGTTAGAATTCTTATTCAAACACAACGCGCATATAAATTATAAGCAATTGAAAGGAACTGTGATTTATTCTCCGCGAAGAAGATAATTATGCGAAAAGCTGCCGTTTTATATTCTTTTACGCTAGACGGCGTAACGCCATTTTCTTGTTTCGAAAACGTTACAAATAAACTGAAGTGCATGTGTTATGGTCAATGGTTTAGCCGGGATTTCTTTTAATTATGTCCAAAAGTTGGGAAAGTTTGAAGACAACAGCGTTGCATTAATGTCGATTTTCAGCGAGTTAGAATCAAAACAACTCTGCTCTAGTAGGAAGAGAAATAAATTACAGTTTGTCGGTCAGTTGTACATGTTAGTAGATAAATCACTTGGTCTATGCGCTCGTGGTTTGATATATTTTACAACTGACCTCCAAACTGTCCTTGATGAACATTTGAATTCTTAAAACTTTTAGCCCATTTTGTTCTACTAAGATACAGCTGTCATATTTATCATATGACGTCGCTTCTGATAGTGTAATAACGTCATGTATTATTTTCGATAATCCACTAGTGGATTAAATATGCAAATTAGCTAGATACGTCCCGTAACGTTACATGTACGACGTCCTTAATGACGTCGCGTTTACTAACTTCGGAATGTTGACATTTTTGTAAACGATCGTGAATAAAATACGCTTTGAATATGATAAATAGAATCTTGCATTCGTGCTCATGTATTATTAAATTTATTAAACTCGTTGAGAAAAAGGGATAAAATGCTTGGCAAAGCCTCGCATTTTATCCCTTTTCCTCAACTCGTTTAATAAATTCAATAATACATGAGCACTCATGTAAGATCCTATATGTCATATATAGAGCATGAGTCACTTTCTAAATTTAGAAGTATCAGGTTGAGCTGTTTTTACCCTTATCTTGCTGAATATTCATTTAAGCCACACCCATTTATGTCTATCAACCAATCAAATTACTTGATGTAATTTATTGCTACAAATTCATAATCTAAATGCCAAACAGTGTAGATCCTGATCAGATGGCTTCTTCAGAAGCCATCTGATCTGGATCTTCACTGTTTGCAAAGATAGGGGTTGTCGCGAACAGCAAGATAAGGGTTAAGAACTCATGAAGTTTTTTTTTTTTTTCAAGCATTGAAGGCCCTTACAAGGGAACATGATTGTAAGCCAGTCCCCAATGATATGGGTTCTTATATCAAATCGGTTAAGATAATTGATCAAATCACGATCGACTAAAATTTGAAGTCTTCGTTGAAGGTTTATCGGTCAAATATTTTACTTACTAACGTTTGAATGTTTTCGAAATTTGTTTGTCAAATCTTTGATTGCCTAACTTTTGAAGTCTTAAGGCTTATCGGTCAATTTTTTGACTGTCTTACACAAATGATCTGGGTTTTATAAGGTTTCTCCACGAAAACATACCAATATAATTTTGATCCCCTCGAACCCCACTTTTATATGGTAAAAATTGGGTTTACAGGGGTAAACCTTATTTTTTTATTATTGCTCTAAGATATAAATTGTGGGTACTCGTTAGAACCGTCTAACGAGTACCCACAATCTATATTTTGAGCAGAAATAAGAAAAATATCACAAGTTTTCATCTAAAAAATTGATTTGTCGGAGGTAAAGTTTACAATCTATTTGTATAGGCATGTTTTCGTAATGATTTGTCATAGCTTTGACTGCCTAACGTTTGAATTCTTAAGGTTTATTGGTCATATCTTTGACTGCCTAACATTTGATTTCTTAAGGTTTATTGGTCATATCATTGACTGCCTAACATTTAAATTCTTTAGGTTTATTGGTCATATCTTTGACTGCCTAACGTTTGAATTCAGGTTTATTGGTCATATCTTTGACTGCCTAATGTTTGATTTCTTAAGGTTTATTGGTCATATCATTGACTGCCTAACGTTTAAATTCTTTAGGTTTATTGGTCATATCATTGACTGCCTAACGTTTGAATTCTTAAGGTTTATTGGTCATATCTTTGACTACCTAATGTTTGAATTCTTAAGGTTTATTGGTCATATCATTGACTGCCTAACATTTGATTTCTTAAGGTTTATTGGTCATATCTTTGACTGTCTAACATTTGATTTCTTAAGGTTTATTGGTCATATCATTGACTGCCTAACTTTTAAATTTTTTAGGTTTATTGGTCATATCATTGACTGCCTAACGTTTAAATTCTTTAGGTTTATTGGTCATATCTTTGACTGCCTAACATTTGATTTCTTAAGGTTTATTGGTCATATCTTTGACTGCCTAACGTTTAAATTCTTTAGGTTTATTGGTCATATCTTTGACTGCCTAACGTTTAAATTCTTTACTTTTTTTGGTCATATCTTTGACTGCCTAACGTTTGAATTCTTTAGGTTTATTGGTCAAACGTTTGAGTCTGGAGATTCAGAAGATGAGGAGAACGATGGAGAACCAGTATCCAAAATTGATAAACTAAAGCGGACCTTTGAAGATGCCATTGGTTCAAAAGAAGATTTAGAAGAATCAATGAATAACAGAATGGCTGATCTTAAACGTCGCAGTATTTCTGATATATTTGGAGCCATCAAGGATAATGTTGAATGGGGAGATAGCATGAGGAAAAGTATCAAAGAAAATGGGGACGCGTTTAATGAATTCTTTAAAACTTCGTTTTTCGACAAAGAGTAAGTGTGTTGTATTTCTAACCCTTGTCCTGCTGAGCCCAGATATGCCTTATCTTTGAAACAATGTACATCCAGATCAGATGGCTTCTGAAGAAGCCATCTGATCAGGATCTTCATTGTTTGCCATCCAGTTTATGAATTTGTTGCAATAATTTGCATCAAGTAATCTGATTGGCTGATAATCAGTAGTAGGTGTGACATATTTAAATATTCAGCAGGACAAGGGTTAAACTTTTTATCATGTTAAATGCGACTTAGCATAAAATTTGTATATCAGAACCCTGTTAATCAAAGCATCGTTAGCCTAACGAGCTTGTTAACATTAGGAAAACACGCCTATGCAAATAACATCACGAAAACATGCCTATATAATTTTGTCCCCTTGAACCCCACTTTTATATTGTAAAACTGGGGTTTCCGGGGGTATACCTTATTTTTCTAAGTTCTGCTCTAAAATATAGATTGTGGGTACTCGTTAGAACCGCCTCATCGAGGCGGTTCTAACGAGTACCCACAATCTATATTTTGAGCAGAAATAAGAAAAATATCACATTTTTCATCATAAAATTTTCATTTTTTTGGGCGATAAAGGTGGCAATGTATTTGTATAGGCGTGTTTTCGTAATGGATTGTAAACTTTACCGCCGAAAAAAATTTAAGATGAAAAATTTTGATAGTTTTCTTATTTTTGCTCGAACTATAGATTGTGGGTACTCGTTAGAACCGCCTCATCGAGGCGGTTCTTACAAGTACCAACAATTTACAGATCAAAATGTAGATTGTGGGCACTCGTTACCAACAATCTATATTTTAGAGCAGAAATAAGAAAAATAAGGTATACCCCTGAAAACCCCCGTTTTACTACATGTATGTTAAAGTGGGGTTCAATGGGGTAAAATTATAAGGCGTGCTTTCGTGATGATGGTCAAGACGTTAGCTGTTCAAGCACAATATATAAAATGGTGATATTTTTGCTCAAAAAGATGAAGATACAAAAGTTGCTCACCATTTTCAGCAAGAATATAAGCATGTATGCCATATTAAAGGATCAGAGGTTTAACAATATGTTATTTAATGACATTTTAATTTTGAAAGCTGGACCCAGATAAATAAAATACTAATGAATATGATTATGTAATTCCAGAGGTCCCCGCCCATTTGGGCTTGGAGAAATACATGGGCTGCATGATGCTTCCACCCAGGGCTGAAACCGACCGCACATGAGTACTTGTAAACCACTTAGAGGACCTAAGCCTGTCCAGGCAAAGCGGTGCGAGTGGGACAGTCCATGCTATTAAACCCTATTGGTTTCATTGGGCGACAGGGCTTGAGAAGTCATTTCATCTCAATGTCGGGTAAAAGTCCCACAAAATTGGAAGCAACATCTCCAAAATGACCTATACAGAGTTGACGGGGACGTTAAACCTCAAATCCAACAAAACAAAATGTATTTCCAGGACAGCATTAACTTTTTAGCTCACAAGAGCCGAAGGCTCAGGGAGAGCTTATAGGATAGGCAGTTGTCCGTCGTCGTCGTCGTCGTCTGCGTCGTCTGCGTCGTCTGCATCGTATGTCCGTACGTATGTCCGTCAACACTTTCAAACGTTTTCTCCTCTGAAGCCACTGGGCCGATTGGGCCCAAATTTTATCTGTAGCATCCTTGGGCGGGGGGATTGAAAGTTTGTGTTTTTTATGAAAATCGGCTCATTAGTTTGGTTGCTATGGCAACTTAGAGTTCCCATAGACTTATAATGGGGAAAATTGAAAAATGGCATTAACTGCCAAGCCTCTGCAGATATTTTGACAAAACTTTCATAGAGATGTTCCTTAGACAATCCACTCTCTGCCATATGAATTTAGGGCTGCTGCTCATTTGCTTTGGTTGCCATGGAAACCAAAATGAAAAAAATAGAAAAAAAAATACTTAAAAAATCATCTCCTCAGAAACCGTATACTCTATGAGGCTGAGAGTTGAAGGAAATATTCACCATATTTGCCTTTACATATTTTGTGTTTTTTATGAAATTCGGCTCTTTAGTTTGGTTGCTATGGCAACTTAGATTTTCCATAGACTTATAATGGGGAAAATTGAAAAATGGCATTAACTACCAAGCCTTTACAGATATTTTGACAAAATTTTTATAGAAACGTTCTCTGAGTAAACTTCTCCCCGCCATATGCTTTTATGTCAACCTGGGGGTCCCGGAGGTTGTGCCAGGGCTATGTTCCGCCCCCTCCACTTCATAAAATGCCTTATATCCCAGAAACCTTACATATCCCCAACCCTAAACCATATATATTCTTGTTCCTTATGATAAGACATATTAAGTGAGACCAACCTGGGGGTTCCCCCGGATGTGCCGGGGACATGCCTCACCCCCTCCACTTCATTAAATGCCATTTATCTCAGAACCATTCAGATCCCCACCCCTAAACCGTATATATTCTTGTTTCTTATGATAAGACGCACTCAATGACATCAACCTGGGGGTCCCTCGGGATGTGCCTGGGCCAATCCCCACCCCCTCCATTTCATGAACGGCCCAATATGCCAGAAACCCTACAGATCCCCACCCCTAAACCATATATATTCTCGTTCCTAATGATAATTCGCATTCAGTGACACCAACCTGGGGGACACCCAGGATGTTCCGGGTCCATGCCCAATCCCCTCCACTTCATAGAAGGCCAAATATTCCAGAAGCCTTACAAATCCCCACCCCTTAACCATATATATTCTTGTTCCTTATGATAAGATGCATTAAGTGGCACCAACTTGGGGGTTCCCCCAGATGTGCCGGGAACATGCCCCACCCCCTCCACTTCATAAAATGCTTTGTCACAGAAACCATTCAGATCCCCGCCCCTTAACTATATATATTCTTGTTCCTTATGATAAGACGCACTCAGTGACACCAACCTGGGGGTCCCCCGGGATGTGCTGGGGCCATGCCCCATCCCCTTCACTTCATAAAAGGCCAAATGTTCCAGAAACATTTCAGATCCCCACCCTAAACCATATATATTCTTGTTCCTTATGATAAGACACATTCAGTGACACCAACCTAGGAGTCACCCAGGGCATGCCCGGGCCATTCTCCACCCCTCAACTTCACAAAAGACCATATATCTGAGAAACTGTTCAGAGCCCTACCCCTAAACCATAATATATTCTTGTTCCTTATGATAAGACGCAATCAGTGACACCAGCATGGGGGACTCCGGGGTGCCACCAGTCATGTCCCACCCCTCTACTTCACTAAAAGCCATATATCTCAGAAACTGTTCAGATCCCCACCCCTAAACCATATATATTCTTCTTCCTTATGATAAGTCCCCACTTTATAATAGGCCATATATCTCAGAAAACATTCAAATCCCCACCCCATAATCACATATATTCTTGTTCATTGTTATTAGACACATTCAGTCACCCCCATCTTGGGGCGTCCGCAGGGGCTATTTCTCTCCCATCCACTTCATAAAAGGGCCTCATATCTCAGAAACCGTTCAGCATTCAGTTACAGCAATCTTGGGCTTTTCTGGGATCCGCCATGCCCGAATCCCTCCACTGCTTAAAAAGCCTTACATCTCAGGAGCCATACATATCCCCACCGCTAAACCATAATATCTCTGTTCCTTTTGATAAGAAGCATTTAGTGACACCAACCAGGGCTCCATTGGGTTCATGCCCCACCCTCTCTACTTTATAAAACACCTAATATTTCAGATACAGTCCACATGAGTGCTCATTTGGGTATGGGGTTTGTTTGGGAGACTTTATAATTGGTAGATTAAAATCATACCCTGTTAAAATACAATGTCATGGGCAGTGCCCACCTGAGATCTGGTTTATGAAATTTGGCTCTTTGGTTTGTTTCCTATGGCAAGTTAAGAATTTTCATTGACTTATAAATGGGGAAAATTGAAAAATGACATTTATGCCTTTCAAGATATTTTGTCAAACTTACATAGAAATGTTCCTTTAATAATGTTCTTTTAGGCCTATTAGTTGCCACAGATGGGAAATTGTCAATTGTCATCGGTTGTCCTGCAACAACACATTCAAGCGACATCAGACCTCTGAAGCCACTAGGCTGATTGGGTCCAAATTCTATCTGTAGTATCTTTGGGCGCAGGGCTTCCATGGTTAATGAAAATACATTGCTGCCAGTGGGCAGTGCCCCCTGAGCTCTGGTGAGCATAGTGGCCCATGGGCCTCTTGTTCATACAAAGTTTGAGGCATTTATGACCATAAATGTTGGTCTGAAAATAAATGTTATCCCTTGAGCGCGAACAGTGTAATATAAATAATTGATCGAGAGCATGATAAAACAAACAATAATACTAGTGCGCACAGCGAAGACTCGAAAAAGCCTGCCTTGCAGGCTGATCTGAGTCCATAACGATAACACAGCCGTGTGACATACAGCATTCTTTCATATCTCTAAGACAGTTATATTTCAGGTGAAATTTTGTGGTGATTTCTTATTATTACCCAAAACAAAGGTTGCTGGTGCTCGTTAGGTCTGTCTGAATGATTACCGATAAATTTCTGCTTCACACAGAATGTGGGGGCGGAGCTTAGCGATTGCCAAAAAATCTTATCTACGGCAATACCGCCTTCTTCACCTCACGAAAACATGCCTATATAATTTTGACTCCCTTGAACCCTGCTTTTATATTGTGAAACTGGGGTTTGCCGGGGTAAACCTTAATTTTCTTATTTCTGCTCTAAAATTATAGATTGTGTGTACTCTTAGAACCGCCTCGATGAGGCGGTTCTAATATGTACCCACAATGTATATTTTGAGCAGAAATAAGAAAAATATCACAATTTATTATCTTAAAATTTTCCTGTTTATGGTGATAAAATTTACTATGTATTTGTATAGGCGTGTTTTCGTAATGAGAATTGCGCTTCATATAAAAGAATGTTATTGACATTACGCTAGGTGTCTTAAATACGGCTGGCTAATCGGAGGTGAAAAGATAATCGATTATCAGTCCTTTCATTGCGATCGATAATCGATTAGTAATCGCTAAGGTGTTTGCCATTATTTTACCTGTCTGACTTTCTGTCTGAGCATGACTCTTACCATATGTTGCACTTTACCGTATGTATATTTGAACAGACAGGCCTGAGCAAACAGTGTAGACCCAGATGAGACGCCGCACAATGCGGCGTCTCATCAGGGTCTGCACTGTTTGCCACTCATCCAGCTATTTTAGACATAACTGTGGGTAGTAAATTGTACCTATCAAGTAATCGATTAAAAGCAAATCAGAAATGATAATCTTTTTTGTGGAATGTATCGATCGATTAATCGATTATACGATTAGTCGTGGCAGCCTTAGTCTTAAAGTTGCAGCTAATCAAATGAGAAGGACTATCTATGCAATCGTTCCACTCTAATTGTCAGTCTGTTCAGAAGAAAGTTGAACACGGTGAGACAAAGCTTTCGACGCGTCTTTGATTCTCTTTGCAAACGCACGAAGAGGTGAGTGAGTGAGTTTTTGTGTTTTACGTCCGACCAACAGCTAAGGTCATACGGAGACGGGACCTCGGTTTAAAGACTCATCCGAAAGTCTAGAGTAGCCCGGGATCGATCCTGCGACCCCTGGTCGCAGGAAGAAAAGTCTTATTGCTAAACTGCTGGTTGCGTGGTTCCACACGAAAATGCGCCTATATACTTTATAGTAAAACTGGGGTTTGCAGGGGTAAACCTATTTTTCTTATTTCTGCTCAAAATATAGATTGTGAGTACTCGTTAGAACCGCCGCATTCTATTTTTCGTTTTTCTGCTCTAAAAGTTTGAGCAGAAATAAGACAAAATATCATAAGCTTTCATCTTAAAATTTTCATTTTTTAGTGATAAAGGTTAGAATGTATTTGTATAGGTGTGATTTCGTAATGTGTATGAAACAAAATAAAAAATGCCATTTCAGCTCTCAGTCAAAATAAACCATCTTTACACATGGTTGTGCAATTCTAATGGAAAGGCGCAAAGATAAAGTGGTAGCAGCATTAGATTTCAATGCTGAAAGCTATTGGGTCGATTCCAACTCTGTGCAGTGACTGAGAACTTCGCTATAATTACCTCGTGTTGATTGGTTACTCGGCAATATGTCAGGAAGGTTAAAAGCAGCTAAAGCGAAAAATATATTCTTGCACACCAGACAAGGAAATCCGTGATTTTACCCTGGGATAGGAATTTATGTCCTGACCCTGGTGTTCCGACCCCAAATCGAATATAATCGCGTGTTTGATAAATGCAGTGGTTGATTACGGCCTTATGTGCACCGTCGTTAAGGTTGACGTCATGCACGATCCGTGACGTCACTTTACATTCCTGCAGTGTCAACACAATAGGGCGGATGTTGGTAACCGAAGTGACTGCAGCATTGAAATTCCGCGCTAAGAAATGGAAGGTATGCAAGAAAAAGAATCCAATATGGATGTGACGAGTGGATAGGTAAATCCGTCCCTCGGGATCACTGTCCGGCATCACTCGGCAAGCCTCGTGATGCCGGACAGTGACCCTTGGAACGGAGTTTTCTATCCACCCCTCAGTCCTCACACCCATATAAGATTCTTATATTCTAAGCCTTTAATTTGTTGTGACAAAGACTGGCGAGGCTCTTAATAAACACTTTTGATAGACATTGAGATGAAATGACTTCACAAACCCTACCGCCCAAAGAAACCACAATGGTTTAATGGGCGGTCCGACTCGTGCCACAGTTTTTTGGGTAAGCTTAGACCTTCTAAGCGGTTAACCTGTACTAAATATTGGTCGGTGAACACCATGGAGCCCAATCCTATTCTACAAGCCACGATAGGCAGTGGCGCAGTTTGCATGATTAAACTGTCTACTATCCGTTTCTTTATTACCCATAAAAAGTCAAACAGCAAGCTCTTATGTTTTTGCTATTGCACGATCCGCATAAAAAGCGACCGACTAAAGTCGGTTGATTTTCTAAGAGTGCCCTAAAATCACTTAACCCTTTACCACTCAGATACGTGTTTTTACGTGTTTGCACCCCCCCCCCCCCCATTTTAAGCCCCAGAAGCACCTAAAATCTGCATTTCTACCCCTTGATAGTTAAGTTTGCTTTAGGATTTGTTGGGCAAAAAAGTGACCTGTTTTTTCGCGCGCCTCCCCACTAAAAATATTCTGGGGGGGGTTGAAGGGGGGCAACGCCCCCCTCACATCCCGAAAAATTTTGGGTTTATGGCCCAACCGGCCGCTAAAATTTATATCTGAGGGTGTCAGGGGTCAAACATGCCTGAAAATTGATGCTGATAAAACATGCTGCAAACATTGAAAATGGTTAATGCCAACCACCTTAATTGTTGCCTTGACAGCTGTGTGAAGATTAAAATGTGGTCCAAAATTCATGTGAAAACACACTTTTTGCCAGTTTTGAGATGCCCCCTCTTTACCATGACAACAATGATCAAGTCATGAAAGGTTGCATTTGAAAGGCTACTGCCCAATGAACATTCATACCGAGTTTGGTGTAAAACAGACCATCCATTATGAAACAATGGCTAGTTGAAGTTGCTGTCAGGTGCAACACTGTGAAAATCAGCGAAATTCACAAAATCCCTGAGTGGTAAAGGGTTAATGAAGAAAATGTCAACTGACCAAAATAATGTTTTTTCATCATTTTATTGCAAGAAACAATATTTCAGATATAAATAATGCATTTTAGACTAAAATTCAGTATGTTCCCAGATTTTAGTTAACCCTTTACCACTCAGATTATGTGTTTTTACGTGTTTGCACCACCCCCCCCCCCCCGCCCCATTTTAAGCCCCAGAAGCACCTAAAACCTGCATTTCTTCCCCTTGATAGTTAAGTTTGCTTTAGGATTTGTTGAGCAAAAAAGTGACCTGTTTTTTTCGCCCGCCTCCCCACTAAAAATATTCTGGGGGGGATTGAAGGGGGGCAACGCCCCCCTCACATCCCGAAAAATTTTGGGTTTATGGCCCAACCGGCCGCTAAAATTTATATCTGAGGGTGTCAGGGGTCAAACATGCCTGAAAATTGATGCTGATAAAACATGCTGCAAACATTGAAAATGGTTAATGCCAACCACCTTAATTGTTGCCTTGACAGCTGTGTGAAGATTAAAATGTGGTCCAAAATTCATGTGAAAACACACTTTTTGCCAGTTTTGAGATGCCCCCTCTTTACCATGACAACAATGATCAAGTCATGAAAGGTTGCATTTGAAAGACTACTGCCCAATGAACATTCATACCGAGTTTGGTGTAAAACAGACCATCCATTATGAAACAATGGCTAGTTGAAGTTGCTGTCAGGTGCAACACTGTGAAAATCAGCGAAATTCACAAAATCCCTGAGTGGTAAAGGGTTAACCGCTTGGAATATTTAAACAATTTTTGGCATACTGATATATATCAATGAGATCTAACCAATGAACTTGCGAAATATTACATTCCATTTAGTATAGCCTCGCCGAGGCAAAAAATGTGAAAATTTCGAACTGCTTCTCCTCGGAAACCGTTGGGCCGATTGAAGTCAAATTTCATATGGAGCCTCTATGGGATGGGGGAAACCAAAATTTGCCCATGGGGTCCAGGTCACATGACCAAAATGGCCGCCAAGCCATATATGGTCTGTCTGTCTGTAACCCGTTTGTGAAAATTGGTGATAGTGACTTAACCACTTGGAATATTTAAACAATTTTTGGCATACTGATAGATATCAAGGAAATCTAACCAATGAACTTGGGAAATATTACATTCCATTTAGTATAGCCTCGCCGAGGCGAAAAATGTGAAAATTTTCGAACTGCTTCTCCTCGGAAACCATTGGGCCGATTGAAGTCAAATTTCATATGGAGCCTCCATGGGATGGGGAAACCAAAATTTGCTCATGGGATCCAGGTCACATGACCAAAATGGCCGCCAAGCCATATATGGTAAAAACCCTTCAAAAATAGTCTTCTCCAGAACCACTGGGCAGATTTCCACGAAACTTGATAAATAGCATCTGGGACGTAGGCCCATCATAAATTGCTAAAATGGTGACCCTGGGTTGACCTTGACCTTCTTTGTGCCTAGGTCAAACTTTGACACAGATGCTTTTGTTGGAATATTTAAACAATTTTTGGCATACTGATAGATATCAATGAGATCTAACCAATGAACTTGCGAAATATTACATTCCATTTAGTGTAGCCTCGCCGAGGCGAAAAATGTGAAAATTTTCGAACTGCTTCTCTTCGGAAACCGTTGGGCCGATCGAAGTCAAATTTCATATGGAGCCTCTATGGGATGGGGGAAACCAAAATTTGCTCATGGGGTCCAGGTCACATGACCAAAATGGCCGCCAAGCCATATATGGTAAAAACGCTTCAAAAATAGTCTTCTCCAGAACCACTGGGCAGATTTCCACGAAACTTGATAAATAACATCTGGGACGTAGGCCCATCATAAATTGCTAAAATGGTGACCCTGAGTTGACCTTGACCTTCTTTGTGCCTAGGTCAAACTTTGACACATATGCTTTTGTATTGGAAAAGTGAGAATGCATTTTTATCCTTCAAACGATTCAGAATACAGTACTAAAGTATAAGATATATTTTTGCTCCTTACGATAAGGCGCATTTAATAGGGGAACCGTTTTAGGTCCAGGTCACATGACCAAAATGGCCGCCATACCCATATATGGTAACACTCATAAAGCTAAAAGCATCCGGCGGGTCGTGCACTTCAGCTGAAGCACTGGTATTCACCTAAAAGTACAGTGAACTTCCACTATCTTGACCACCTAAAATTAAGACTTCTTCTGCTTTGAAAACTTTATTTACAGTAAAACTTCGATGGCTCGAACACCGATGGCTCGTTTACCATGGCTGAGTCGAACCCGTTCTTGACTCCCTATGGAATTTCTCTATATAAGAAATAGGGAGGGTAAAATGTTGGATATTTTCGTCTTTTATCTTGCAAATGGATAATGTGTGTACTCATTAGAATAGCCTCGATGAGGCGATTCTAATGAGTACACACAGCACACATTTTTCATTATAGAACAACGAAAATATGTCCTAAAGTATATCGTAATGCCTCCTAGCAGTAACCCTCAGTGGCTCGAAGTACCCCTGTCTCGAACAGGTTTTCGTTGTCCCAAAGGCGTTCGAGCCATTGAAGTTTGACTGTATTATGTTTCAGTTATTCTTTCTTTGTGTTTACTACATTCGGTGTCCTCTGGTCAGAGACCAACTTTGAGATATTTGAAAAGTGGTCTAAAAGGCCACTTTTGAACAATCCCAAAGGTTGTCTTAATCGTATTAACACCAGGTCAACTGATATTAACTGAGGTCAAGTGAGGTAAAATAAAACAATAATCAGGTCCTCGGGCAGCTGCATTGGCCCTCGGCCTTCGGCGTCGGGCCAGTGCAACAGACCTCGGACCTGTACCTGGGCCAGTACGAAATTACTTGACCCATTCAGTACCAGAAACCCCTAAAGGGGTACCTTGGAAAACAGTGCAGGCCCAGATCATACGCCGCAGAACGCGGCGTCTGATCAGGGCCTACACTGTTTGCAAAAAGTTAAGCCATTTTCCAAAATAAATTTTGAAGAAAACACAACCCGACACCCCTAAATTTTGAAATGGAATACTGCTATATATAAGGAGGAAGATTCCATTTGGTACTAAAAGGGTTAATAACATAATATTAACAAATATTTCAGATAGATTCTCACCTCTAGGGCTTGCCTGGTTCGAATTGTTTGTTGGAATGAGCACGTTCCTCATAATTCGTCTTACGTCTTATCTTAACTGTACTTGAGCCAGCATACGACAAAACCTACAATAAGACATGTGCGTCCATCGAAGACTCAGATCAGCCTGCGCATCCATATAGTTTAACCAGAGACTTCTCTTGTTGCATGAAGGAGCATTGGGCCCTTAGCTGTCCTTAGGGCGCACAACGAAGACTCTGATCAGACTGCGCGGACGCGCAGGTTGATCTGAGTCTTCATTGGGCGCACATGTCTTATTTTACGTTTTGTCATGCGCTGGCTCAAGTCTTACTTTCATTTACCCATAATGTGACCAGCGTTCAATTTTTGGAGAGTTTTTAGCGAGTATAGACACATCAGATGCCACAGAACGCGGCGTCTGATCCGGGTCTACATCGTTTGCTAAAAATACACAGTGTTTTGTAAAACTTACCTTGGTTAAATCAAACCATACAAATCGTGAACTGAAAAAGGACCACTCCGGCCTTATTGTGAAATTCTGCTATTAGACCATCTAAAGTTAAGCTCAATTTTGCTTTAAAAAGCATATTCAGTAGGCTGCGGTTATTCTTTCTTTGTGTTTTCTGCATACTGTATCTACGGTCAGTGACCACCTTTGGGACTGTTCAGAAGTGGTCTTAAAGACCACTTTTGCACAGTCCAAAAGGTCGTCTTACTGTATTGTACGTAAAGAGCGTTACATGTATCCCGCTTTCCGTTGACAGGCCGAAAGTACCCGACGTTCTCGACATTGTGAACACCAATGACAAGACAGTAGGATGGTTGAAAGACAAGCTGAATACCAATTCCGGTCCTCTTTTCAAAGTTTAATGGAATAATCGAGAAGCTGACTTCTGGGTTAACACAAATACCTACGGACAATGCCAAACTGCAGCCGATGACGTACCTGAAAAGACTGTTTCCGTCGATTGAAGGAGGTGTGACGGAACTAGCCGAAAAGCTACAAACAAGCGCTGAGAACTGTAAGTACATTTATATGAAACAAAACTTTAAATACATATGATTTGGCTCATTTTTACACATCTCACATGTGCATGTGCAGGCAAATAACAGGCTAAACACGCGGACATTTTGCATGCGGAATAGGTTTCATGTAAATGTCCGCGATTAGGAAAGTTTCTGGTGCGCAGTCTCGACTTAGCAATAGCTTGTCATCTTAGCGATAAATACCGTTCTCTCATGAGCATGCATATATATTTTGACGCCATTGGCAATAAAGAGAGAAATAAAAAAAATAGATCACCAATACATCACGAAAACACGACTTTATAACTTTGACCCCCTTGAACCCCACTTTTATGTAGTAAAACTGGGGTTTACAGGGGTAAATATTATTTTTTTTATTTCTGCTCAAAATATAAAATGTGGGTTCTCGTTCTAACGAGTACCCACAATCTATTTTTTGAGCAGAAATAAGAAATCTATCACAATTTTTCGTCTTAAAATGTGCATTCTTTTAGCGGTAAAATTTGCTATGTATTTGTATAGGCGTGTTTTCGTTATGATTTCAATGTGGCCCGTCAGGGAAAAGGGAGCTTATGGGTGTCTTAAGTGATTTTAGAAATAAACAAGATAAAGGCGTTATTCAGATATCATTTTGTAGGAAATGTAAGATACTAGACTGTGTTTTTTTATAGCTGAAGATACTCAAACCACCCATTTTGCATAACCAGTCACGTGCAAATTGAAATACTTTGCTTCGGTCAATATTCCCATATTTGTAGGGGACACTCAAAGCTTTCCAAAACTGCTTTATTTGGAAAATCGGTTCAGCGGTTGTCAAGAAATTTTAGGATTATTTTGTAAATTATTTGCATATATTTCCATACAATATGCAGATTAGCTTACTTTAAAATATTTCACCTTGTACTTAACCTATTTTTAAAACCAAAATGTCTTTGACATCAAAGTTCAAATGCCTCATTCATAAGAGTCTAACTATGGTAACAAACCATTTCGATTTTTTTCCAGGCTAATTAGACCGTTCGATTTCTTAAAACTTCAGTCCATTGTCTTACATTTCCTACAGAATGAAATCAAAACGACACCTGTAGACTTTCGCGTTCAAATATTAGCAATTTTAGACACCCAGAAGGTCCTTGCATTTCAAAAACACATCTATACAAATTCAGTGTAAATTTTACCACAGAAAAAAGGAAATTTTTAAGATGAAAAATTGCGATATTTTTCTTATTTCTCCTTAAAACATAAATTGTGGGTACTCGTTAGAACCGCATCGACCTTGTCTATGTTTTAGAGCAAAATAAGAAAAATAAGGTTGACCCCTCTGAACCCCAGTTTTACTATATAAAAGTTGGGTTCAAGGAGGTCAAAATTATATAGATGTATTTTCGTGATGGTTCCCCGACAGGTCAGTCCGAAAGCGAATGAGTTTATGTCAGGGGAAGCAACCAGGTTTTTATGTACAAGTTGAATATGATGATTTAAGGTATGAGCGGTGCCACGGAACAAAGGTCTTTAAGGTTCTATAGCAAGTCCAGAATTAAATCAGCCTTGATTTAGACATTCGACATGAATGCAACTTGTTTGCCGATGATTTTTGGTAGCGCAGGTTGGTATAGGCCAATGAAATTTTCTTATTCGGATTTGCCATTTAAACATAAAAATAACAGATTTTGTTGATCATTTCTGAATTTAAATTCTCCCCACGTTCAGAGGTTGTTTTTTGTAAGACTTTTGGAGAAGGGCTAGTCATTAAATGGAAAAAACTAAACACCTCTGTTTCTACTGGTAACTGTGTCATGCCCAAACCCCTACCTGGGCTCAACTAGCTTATGAGGAGAACAGTTATTGGAACCCTCAATGCAAACGTGTTGCTGTATCCCATATTTGAATAAATATAAAAGATAAAAAAATAGAATTCATCACGAAAACATGCCTTTATAATGTTGAACCCCTTGAACCCCACTTTTATACAGTACAACTGGGATTTACAGGGGTAACCCTTATTTTTTTATTTCTGCTCTAAAATATAGATTGTTGGGCCTCGATGAGGTGGTTCTATCTATATATTGAGCAGAAATAAGAAAATATTACATTTTTGCCTCTTAAAATGTTCATTTTTTGGCGATAAAATATACAATGCACTTGTATAGGCGTGTTTTCAGAATGACTAGATAAAAATGAAGGCGCTATTTTAAAAAAAAAAAAAAAGTCAAAAGACGACGCAGCAAAATCGCATTTCCCACTCAGTACACCAGGTTTGATTGATTCGAGGTTTAACGTCCCCATCAACACTGTATAGGTCATTTTGATGATGTTGCTTCCAGTTTTGTGGGACTTTTACACACAATTGAGATGAAATGACATCTGAAGCCCTGTCGCCCACTGAGTTTATAAGCAAAGACAGTCCTACTCACACCGTTTGCCTTGGCAGGCTTAGACCTTCTAACGGGTTAACCAGTTCTCGTGAGCAGTCGGTTTCAGCGCTGCGTGGAAGCATCATGCAGCCCATCTATTTCTTCAAGCCCCGATGGGCGGGGCTGCTCAGTACACCAGGTAATTTAGAAACCACGGAGTCAGACATACAAGAAATCAATGTCATCTTCTTGATCATCAGTTCGCACCCTGTATGACATGTATGAATGTATTGCATATTTCTTTACCGCAAGGGCTTAAAAGGCTCATTTGGACAGAGACGGCTCTGATAACATCACGAAAACACGCCTATATAATTTTGACCCCCTCTAACCCCACTCTTATATAGTAAAACTGGGGTTTACAGGGGTGTACCTTATTTTTCTTATCTCTGCTCAAAAATATAGATTGTGGGTGCTCGTTAGAACCGCCTCGATGAGGCGGTTCTAACGATTACCAACAATCTATATTTTGAGCAGAAATTAGAAAAATATCACAATTTTTCATTTTAAAATGTTCGTATTTTCGGCGGTAAAATTGACACTGTATTTGTATAGGCGTGTTTTCGTAATAAGCTGGCTGATAAGGAGCACTGATATGAGCACTGTGCCTTAGTAAGCTGCTCTATCCCTCTGTTTGAATGGGATTTTACGTCCCCGACAACACCAGTTCGGTCATTTGGAGACGTTGCTTCCAGTTCTGTGTGACTTTTAGCCGACATTGAGATGTAATGAAATACACCAAAACATGAATTTACACCACTTTGCCTGGACAAGCTTAGACCTTCTAAGCGGTTTACCAGTGTTCATGCAGTCCAATCTATTACTCCAAGTCCAGATGGGCGGGGCGACCCAGCCTTCTGTACAATCGAACCACGTTTAAACTTGTTTCAGCTCTATATGTGGAAAAAGTGCAATTCCACTATTAAGACTAGCTAAAATCATGACTAATTCTTCTTCTAAACACATATTTATACGGTTTCAGTTTTTCATCATTTGTATTTGGTGCATCCATTTTCCTCTTGTAAGAGGCCACCTATGGGACTGTTCAAAAGTGGTCTTAAAGACTACTTTTGAATATAATCCCAAAGGTGACCTTAACATTCTTCTCTTTCTTTTGCAGTGTGTTCCATGTTTGTTGATGCGATATCATCTCAACATATGTGTGTTCCCCGCTGCGACTGTATGGGAATTGTGTGCACCTTAAATCTACC
Source organism: Lucinisca nassula (assembly GCA_963580285.1). Lineage (NCBI taxonomy): Eukaryota > Metazoa > Mollusca > Bivalvia > Lucinida > Lucinidae > Lucinisca > Lucinisca nassula. The sequence continues at coordinate 56,441,979 of OY757010.1, forward strand.
TACAGCACACAAGCTGACATCACTCAAAATTGGATTTTACCTTAACCTTGAGAAAACGCAGTTGGAAATTTTGTTCAACAATAACTTGCTTTTGTTGGAGGTAGACGGTACGTAGCCCGATGGAAAATTAATCTTATAGCACCAAGCTAAATTCTGAAACAGATGACATTTTGGATCGATTGTTTGTCAATCGACCTAAAACTCCTAAGCACAGTAGGTTTACGTCGTTACAGCCGTGATTTCCTTGTCATTGTGACGTCAGAATCATTATGAAAACACGCCTATACAAATACATTGTAAATTTCACCGCCGAAAAAATGCAAATTTAAAGACGAAAAATTGTGATATATTTCTTATTTCTGCTCAAAATATAGATTGTATACCAACAGTCTATATTTTAGAGCAGAAATAAGAAAAATAAAGTTTACCTCTGTAAACCCCAGTTTTACTATATAAAAACGGGGTTATAGGAGTTCAAAATTATATAGGCGTGTTTTCGTGATGTCTGGGTAAAAGAACTCGTAAAACATTGACTCGGCTATGTGCTGGTAAACAGTGTAAACCTAGATGAGACACCACAGAATTTGGCGTCGGATTCAGAATCTTCACTATTTGCTTACAATACAGGGACTTAAGGGATAAATGCTTTCCAGCCTATACGTGGGGACAGAGACCCACCAGTGCTTCCACATTACGCAAACACGCCTATTCAAATACATTGCCACCTTTATCGCCGAAAAAAATGAAAATTTAATGATGAAAAATTGTGATATTTTTCTTATTTCTGCTCAAAATATAGATTGTGGGCATTCGTTAGAACCGCCTCAACGAGGCGGTTCTAACGAGTACCCACAAACTATATTTTAGAGCAGAAATAAGAAAAATAAAATATACCCCCGGAAACCCCAGTTTTACTATATAAAAGTGGGGTTCAAGGGGGTCAATATTATATAGGCGAGTTTTCGTGATGAGAGCTTTGATTTATTATAATAATAATAATAATATTCATAATATTCATAAGAATAATAATCAACTTCAATTAGAGAGGGTAACACATTTAGTAAACTATAACTAATCTTCTATGTGGCGCTCTTCTTCCGGTGTATAAATAGAAGTGAAGGCAATGATCAGGAATCGATACAATTAACCCACAGCTCACATCATTGACACCAAAGGGAAAGAAACACAAACATGAAATAACTATACCCTAATAGTAGCATCAATAGCGGAAAGCCAAAAGAACAGTTACTTTCCCACAAAATGGCCAATTGGCTACCCAAAACAAAATAATACAAGCGATACACACACTCAAAAAAAATAACCGCGACAGAAGAACCGCCTTTGAACGGTCAGTGAAGCGAATTCCACTGCGGGACTTAATTCGATTTTAGACAGCTGCCATCCTCGCCCTTACTATGTGTAAAATCTTCTGCTCAAGGAACCAACACCTCATGCTAGTGGAGATCGAACTCGGTACCTCACGATCGCGAGTCCGATGCTTTACCGCTGCACCACAGCACTCCATGATCACCATTGCTAACTTGCTTCGGTGGGGATAAAAGAAGGGTTAACATGAGTCTAACAAGTCTATGTAATGGACACCCTCTTAAACCCACTTTAACTAGCGAAAACTGGGTTAACAGAGGTAAACATAATTTTTCTTATTTCAGCTATGAAACACGTTAGAGCCGTCTTAACAAGGTGGTTCTAACGAGCATCTTCAACCTATGTTTGGAGTACACATAAGAAAATATCACAATTTTTCATCAGAAAAATAACCATTTTGGTGATACGAAAGATTTAACTATGTCCCACGTGTGTTCTCGTAATGATAAATGTGTAAATGTGTACATACTTTCTTTTCTTTTTTTTTTCTTTCTTTTTTTATCATAAAAATGAATAGTGATACTCATTGGAACTGCTTTAATAATGCGGTTCAAACGAGCACCTAAAAGCAATGTTTGAAGCAGAAATAAGAAAATCGCACAAATACTCTACCACAAAAGACGATTTCAGAGGAATGGGAACACCTGGCAATGTTTTCCGACATTTTTTAAAGGGAGACAACTTTCGGAACTTCCTGTTCACTTTTCTGTAAGCCCTGTCCCGCTGAAAAAGGGGTCAACTCTTAAAGGAAAGAATTCTTTTCTGTAGGAGTTGACCCCTATTGACATTGGAGACAACAATATTTTTGCAGGAGTTGCCTCCCCTGAGTTGCCTTCCCATGAAAGAAAGCATACATTCACATGAGAGTTTTATGGAAAAGAAACACTCAAGTGGACTGTACTTATTTTTCCCTTCAGGTCTGCAGACAAAAGTGCTGTGCTTGAAATTTCGCGCCACAAAATTTGTATGTTTTATTTCTTCTCTGCAGGATTGGACCATAAAGTGGATTTAGGATTTAAAGTCTTTGGAATGACAATCGATCTGGTGGGAAATATTGGCCTCAACCTAGATAAATTTTCCCTGACAATTGAGGCGAAGATATGCTCCGACCTGCTGCAGATTTGCTTCCCAAATATTGAAGTTCTGACCGATATTCAGTTCAGCACAATCAAGCCGGAAGGTAGGGTGGTAAAATGTACCTTCCAAACTTTAAATATAAACAAGCAATATTAATGAATGTTGAACACATATCGCCTAAAACAGTTATTAACATTCCATTAAGGTTGCATTCTTGATTTTTGTCATCCCTATCAGTACAGGTCTGCTTTTACAGGAATTATATACGTGCTTCTTTGTACAGTCGAACTTCAATGGCTCGAACACCTTTTGGACCTCGAAAATCTGTTCGAGACAGGGGTAGTTCGAGCCACTGAGGGTTACTGCCAGGAGGCATAACTTGATACTTTTAAACATCCTTTCGCTGTTCTATAATGAAAATGTATGCTGTGTGTACTCATTAGAATCGCCTCATCGAGGCGATTCTAATGAGTACATACAGCATGCATTTGCAAGATAAAAGACTAAAATCTCCTTAATTATCCCCACTATTTTTATGTAGAGGATTCTGCTACGGGCTCAAGAATGGATTCGACTCATCCATGGTAAACGAGCCATCGGTGTTCGAGCCATCGTAGTTCTACTGTATATCATTCGTAACGGAGCAAAAACACATTCCAGTAGGGGCCATGTTACACGATCCAATGTTCTTTAAATATAAAATATTTATAAGCATTGCTACATTTTAATGGTCCACGTATGTTCACGTTCTTAAGAGCTCATATTTCCAAACTGTATGATGGATTTTGTTCATTCTTGGTATGACGATAGATATAGATCCAGTTTCATTCAGTTATACCTCGCCCATGCCTATGACCTCAGTGTTATGGTTATTGACTTATAATGTTATGTTGAAGTTTTCCAGAAATCTTTTAACTCCTCATATTTTCCAAACCACATGGTTAATTCGGTTCATATTTGGTATTATGACTATATAGGTCCAAAGTTTTACACTCCTGTCAATAGTAATCTGTTTAAAAGCTAATGTTTTCAAAACTGTATGAGGCATTTGGTTCATATTTGATATGATGATAGATATAGGCCCAAAGTTTTATTTAGTTATACCCCCACCCATGCCCATGACCTGAAGGTTAAGGTCATGGACTTAGAAATTTTGATGTTAATTTTAAGAGCTCATATTTTCCAAACCATATAATGGATTAGGGCCATATTTGGTATGCTGATAAGATAAAGGTCCAAATTTTATTCAATGTTTCTCCCATGCCCGTGACCAACTATAAAATGGATTTGGTTCATAGTTAGTATAATCATAGATATACGTCCAAATGATTATTAGCAAATACCTCCACCTATGCTCTTGGCCTCAAAAGACACTTTCCCAGGCGAGCTCTGCTGTCTGATGACAGCTGTTGCTGCTGAAAAGTGTTGCAAAAATCACTAGCATGTTTTTAAGCAAAATTATTAGCATACGACCACATGAAGCAATTTCGTAACGAAAACCCCAAAACGGGTACCCTGGCAAACACTGCAGGCCCAGATCAGACGCCGCAGACGCGGCGTCTGATCAGGGCCTACACTGTTTGCTAAAAGTTCAGCAATTTTCTAAATAAATTTTGAAGAAAACACAACCTGACACCCTTAAATTTTGAAATGACTCCTGCTGTATATAAGGAGGAAGATTCTATTTGGTACAAGAAGGGTTAAATGATCAAAGGTGTAGCGATCTTTTAACCACCGAACTACTGGGTCCAGAATTTTATTCACCTTATTTGCATTATCTGCTGGTTCCTAGTCTGAAGGTTATCAGTGTTGGAAAAACAAGTAACCAGGTCCCCCTGACCTTCAAAGATCAGGGGGTCTGGTTACCTGTTTTTCCAATATCGACAATGTGCAAGCTGGGAGCCAGCAAATAATGCAAATATGGTGAATTGCCAATATCTGCATTTTCTTACAGGGTTTGTAGTCACATGTTACATGTTTGTTTGCTATCTGTTCAACGGCTTTCTCGCAATAATTGTAACAAAAAAGTCTAACGGTGTTTTGGGTGGGTGTACAGTACAGTTTTGAACAGATTTCTTACTCTGGCTGTAGCAAAGACGTTTGTCTAAAACCTAAGTGATCAAATTTTCCACAATCAAACTATTAAAATGGCAAGAAGCAAGACGGTTTTTACCTTCTGAAAGAGCTATAGGTGTTGGAACAACTTAAAATGAATTCCTTATATCCTAAACAAACGTCAAACCAAACTTTCCCGTGTAAATAAAGTTAAAAGACAATTAGTTACAAAGGATTTTGAAAAATAATTTCTTAACCAAAAGGTAAAATAGAAGTCAACAATGTGACCAGGAATCAATAAAATTAACCCACAGCCCCCATCAGAGACATCAGTGGGAAAGAAACACAAACATGGAATAACTAGATTTTAATGGAAACATCAACAGCAAAGAGTCAAAAAGACAGTTACTTTCTTCGCGATTTAGACCAATAATTTGTTCAGTCCGCGTGAAGGCTTCCTAAGTCATCAGGGCAACATCTCCAAAAACACAAAAATCAAACAACCACAGAGATAAAACAACGGTGAGGGCTCGACAACAAGAAACATCTGAAATGCTTGAGTAAAACTCCGAAGACAGGGCATCAGGTACCAGCCAAATTAATCAAGTAAGCCTTTATGCTCGAACTGTTATAGAATCTGAGGCCTGAACCACGGGTGTGCAATTAAAGAGGGAAGCAAAGTTATCGACCATGATTTGGTTAACTAACATTCATGCTGTCTGTCGTATGACATTTATGTTGTACCCAATCTTTTTATATCGAAGTCACCATAACATTCGGGCTCCGATAAACTTTGTTGTCGAATGGATTAAGTCCAACATTGAATTTTGAAATTAAATCGGAATGACGTCTATAAAATTTAGAAAAGGCTTTGCGTAGTTAATGATACCGATAACCTTGATTAAGAAACCCTGGATGACACCTGACAACCTGTCAATAGATACATTATGTCATTTGCGTTTATACATGTATATGAAAGTTTTATAACAGAATATATAACCGTACATGAACAGTCGGATTAAATGTCTCTCCTCGCCGACCTTGCTTCGTAAACAAAGTCGATATTAACCCTTATCTTGCTGTTCACGACAACCCCTATCTTTGGAAACAGTGTAGATCCAGATCAGATGGCTTCTGAAGAAGCCATCTGATCAGGATCTACACTGTTTGGCATTCAGTTTATGAATTTGTAGCAATAAATTACATCAAGTAATTTGATTGGTTGATAGACAGAAATGGGTGTGGCTTAAATGAATATTCAGCGAGAGAAGAGTTAAAGAACCTTGCGGTGGGAATGGTGACTGTCATTGTGATCTTGCTTGCATTCGTATTTACACATAATGTAGAATCACGAATTACACACGAAATGAGTACCCAGTCGAACTTTAATAGCTCTATTTGGGACTTCAAAATATGTTTGCGGAAGGGTAGTTCAAACTACTGACGTTTAATTACAGGCCAGATCATGAGTCATAATGGGGTGACTTAAGGAGAAATTTCGATCTTCTATCAAATAATGAACTGATGTGTTGATCATGAAAATCGCCTTAATTGATAACACCTTTTCGACATAAAATCAAACAAACGTCAATACACCCAACCTCTTTATAACACTATTGTTGGACTCCGGAGCAGAAACCGTGTTGGTTATACAACCGTGTTATATCCAAACAGAAACGTAGAGATTATAATTACCAATGATCAATTATAGTCATTTTTCTATAAATCTATACATTTTGGGACCCATCTTGAAACGTGTTATATCCAAAACCATGCAAAAACTAACCGTGTTATAATGAGGTTGTGGTGAATATGGTATCTGTTCGCAAAGAACTCTAGAACGAAATTGTATTAGCCATATTATACGAGCCATCCAAGTTGATGTTATTGAAGTTTAACTTTAATTGTTGAATTGTTTCAGCAATCGTGTCTAAGGACTGTTCTCCTGATGGTGAAAACCTGGGTTCTCTGCTTGATGCGAGTGGAGAGGTACATAACATGAGCATACCGGACTTTATCAGCGGCCTAGGAGACTTTTCTGGTATGATCAATACGAATCTCACTGATGTGTTCGACAGTTTATCAGAGACTGTTTCGGATGAGGTACGCTTTTAGTCAATTTTACACTGAATAAACTATTCTGTCGTTTATATAGCGTGTCGGAATTTTCAGTGTTTAGTAATATTTCGTTGAAAATTGCTGAGGGTATGCGAACTGTGATGTTTTTGATCAGATGCCACGGGTCCTACACTGTTTACAAGTGTCCTGTTTTGGGTTTGTCAATATACAACGGAAGTGCGCCGTTTACCGCCCAGTAATATTGGAGAGGATCGTTACGAACACACGCCTATACTAATATATTCATCACGAAAACACGCCTATATAAGTTTGACCCACTTGAACCCCACTTTTTTATAGTAAAACTGGGGTTTCCGGGGGTATACCTTATTTTTCTTATTTCTGCTCTAAAATATAGATTGTGGGTACTCGTTAGAACCGCCTCGATGAGGCGGTTCTAACGAGTGCCCACAATCTATATTATCGAGGCGGTTCTAACGAGTGCCCACAATCTATATTTGGAGCAGAAATAAGAAAAATATCACAACTTTTCATCATAAAATTTTCATTTTTTCGGCGATAAAGGTGCCAATGTATTTGTATAGGCGTGTTTGCATAATGGTAAATTTTACCGCTGAATAAATGATGAAAAATTGTGATATTTTTCTTATTTCTGCTCAAAATATAGATTGTTGGTACTCTTTGAACCGCCAGATCGAGGCTGTTCTATAGAGTACTCATCGAGGCTGTTCTAACGAGTACCCACAATCTATATTTTAGATTGAGGCGGTTCTAACGAGTACTCACAATCTATATTTTAGAGCAGAAATAAGAAAAAAAGGTTTACCCTGGCCTCTAAACCCCAGTTTTACTATATAAAAGTGGGGTTTAAGGGGGTCAAAAGTATATAGGTGTGTTTTCGTGATGCCATGGTTATTTTGACGTCAACTAATTAACATGTCACGTCGCGAGAGTCAAATGTGTCTCTTCTATTTTTTTATATTGTTTTTTTTTATTAGTTTGTGATCTACATGATACTGTATGTGTGTTTAAGCATCAGGTCCTTGGTGCGAAAGATGAACTCATTTTCAGAATAACAAACCTGTTTGGCTTCGTTCATAAGTTCATATCTCCAAAAGCGCAAGTTTATCTGATTAAAACGTGTGATTTTTTTTTTAATGTTCACAACACAGTTTGTGAGTACATGTAAGAACTGAGTCAGTTGTAACGAATGCTATTTATACCCGTGTAGACACAAGGTACCTCATGCACGGGCTTGTTAACGTACACGTCAGACTTGGCAGCATCAGTCTTTCCTGGTGGTAGGTGACTTAAATGTAAACATATTACATTCATTGAGTAAAAGTGTATGTGAAGTTCGAAGCATACCTTTAGTTCTGTCATAAGACTTTTTGACGCCTTCCATGACAGCCTAATAATTTTGGTAATGGAAATTGTCATATTTACCCGCGTCATGAGAAAACCTGGTAAGACGAAAACGAACCTTCTCACCTGCACAGACCAGCAATAGTCTTGCATTTTTAGATTTAGAACCTAGAGATACACATGTATGGTTCTATCCCTTACACAAACCAGCAACAGTCTTTATATTTAAGCGTAGAATATAGAGGTATTGCACCATTTTACCATCCAAGCAGATTAAGACATGCTTTCTTATGCCTATGTTATTAATCTTTCTCTCTGTCTTCTCCACCCTTTGTTTGGGTTAAAACTCATATTGAGCGTAGCCTGTTTTCTGTCGTTCGTCCGTTGTCCGTCTGTCTTCAGTGCATCGATCGGTAACTATTCATATTTTCATATTTTTACATCTCCAGAATCATAAGTGTGATGGAGCTGATACTTGTGGGAGGCATTATTGTGACTTGTTTATTCAGAAGTGTACAAGCCGTACTGTTCCGATATCCGAGATGGCCGCCATGAAAACCATCTTAAAATTATTAAAAAAACGGAAGTTGGACCGGTTAAGCTAAATTTTGAGAGGAAGCATTGGGGCGAGATGGGCGGTCAGAATTGTTAAAATCTATTCCGTTCCGAGTCCAAAATGGCCGTTTCGTTTTTATAATTCTTAACACGAAATCTCCTATGGAACCGAAAATCATATTCAGCTTGGTGGAAATATGGGGTTGACATTGAGCATTACGAAAACATGCCTATACATTGTAAATTTAACCGCCGCAAAAAATGCAAATTTAAAGTCGAAAACTTGTGATATTTTTCTTATTACTGCTCAAAATATAGATTGTGAGTGCACGTTAGAATTGCGAATAAAGGGTGTCCTAAAAACAAACAAACACGATTGACAATACACTATCTACAACACAATACAAATGGCTACTGCGAAATATACTCAACAGTTATTATAACTCCTCCACCTTTATAAACAAATATAATATGGATGAATGACAGCATTACACGTTATACAGGAAAATATACAAAGAAAACTGTGAACGACGATGCACACTCTGCTGGGATGAAGTGAATGGATGAGTGGGGATTTTGGGCTGTGATTACACCCGTATAGTCCCCCAAGCCAGATATAAGGTTGACTATGAAAAAAGGCAGTATTGTAGAGACTCGGTCATTCTAGCTGAGTACATTGTAATGTAATAAAGCACTCAAAAATAAAGCTACAGGTTAAGCTAAAAGAGCAACCCTTACAACCTACACTGAAAGATTTCAACTGCAAATAATATAGCGAAAAAATAAATAGTTGATATTAAGGATCAGTTTGAGGCAAAATGGCAAATTATGAAATATGCTCAATATTTAGAATAAAGAAGTATGAAAAAGAACAATAGGATAAACAGGTTATAGAACAAAATTCATACCTGGCTATGACATCTTCAAGTTTTAAAATTTACAGACAGTGAATGTCTAGAAGATTAATATGAGAAAGGCTGCCAGTTGAGCAAGTGACCTGCTCGTAATCATTCACCTGTCCAATTGACTACAGGCGGTAAAAATCGGTGGCGCGAAGTGTGCAGACGGTGACATGCGGGGTTAGAGAATTAGATTAGCCAATCATACAAAAGCATCCACCCTGGCAATGCTCAAAACATAAAAATACTAGGTAAAACAAGAAGTTTGGTATTAAACCTAACCACACAGATCTTCGCATGAATCCAGTCAGATTGAGCTGTTCAGAAAAGTTAGAGGCAACCTGCAGATTCAGAATTGCTAAAGCTAATCTGATCTAATAACATGGCAAAGTGTACATATTGGACCAACTTAATCCAGGTGAGTGATTTCTGGCCCCACTTGTCCTCTAGTTTCTGTTGAATATTATCAACTTGTCGGAGGTGTGTGCCATAATATGTTCTAGAGCAAGCTCGTTTTGAAAGGGCCACTTATATGAAAACCTCTATTTCTTACGTTTACAGCTAATGGGCGAGCCTGTGGATGAAATGGGTATAGTGACTGTTGAGTTCCACGACTCCGTAGACTTCTGTATCTCAGCAAGAATCAAGATTCCCACTTTTGAAATTGAGTTTTTCAGCATTCGACATATATTCATGATCGGACCAGTCCCTCTGGGGTTAGGTGAGTTTAAGACAGATATGTATATCTACTATAACAAATTTCATATTGTAAACGTGCGTCGAGTTTGCAACACGTAATAAGAGTATTATAAAAGATGAAAAAGGCAAATAAAGACAAAATGTTTTTTTTTTCTGTTTAGAAAATAATGCCTCTGTCAGCACCCTGTGTCCAATAAAGAGAAAGAGAAAACATACTTTTTTTGCATTTCTGCAACCATTTTACAAAAGTTAAAGGATCTTACAGGAGTGCTCAGGAACTTTTTAAATTTATTAAACGAGTTGAGGAAAAGGTATAAAATGCGAGACTTTGACGAGGATTTTATCCATTTTCCTCAACGAGTTTTTAATACATTCAATATCATAAGCAAGAATGCAAGATTCAGTTTACCATATGACATCTAAAACTTTTTTATCCACGATTTGTTTACAAAAATGTCAATGTTCCTCCATTAGTAAACGCGACGTCGTCAAGGACGTCGTACATGTAACGTTACGGGCTGTATCTAACTAATTTGCATATTTAATCCGCTAGTGGGTTACGGTATTTATTACATGGCATTATTGCATTCACAGACGCGTTGTCATATGATAAATAATCTTTATCTAACTGTGAGTGGAAAAAAGAGTTTGTTCTTAAAGTACTTTTGCAGATAATATAGGGCTTAAAGTAGCATGAGGGTAACACAACATCACGTGAACAAGTCCGTGAAATGAACACCCCCTTACACCCCACTCTGTATATAGAAAACTGGGGTTTACGGGGGTAAACATTATTTTTCTAACTTTTACTCCAAGACATAGGTTGTGGGTACTCGTTAGAACCGCCTCAATGAGGCGGTTCTAACGAGCACCCACAACCTATGTTTGTAGTATTTATAAGAGAAATATCACGGATTTTCATCCGAAAAGTAACCATTTTGGAGATGTGGAAAAATGCACTATGTCGCACGGGTGTGTTATCGTAATGAGATAGCATTATAATCCTAAATTATGTTAGCCTCATAATTCTGTTTCAGGTTTTGGTGCTGGAGGAGCTTTGGGACTTGGTGTGAAGTTAAATCTGTGTATCATGACTATGAAACTGAAGGTATGTCAGAAAATAAGGTTAGAACTTAAGCAATTCATTACGATAACACACCCGTGCGATATAGTGCAATTGTACATCTCCAAAATGGCTACTTTTCTGAAGAAAATCTGTGATATTTTTCTTATATATTCTGCAAACATATGTTGTGGGTACTCGTTAGAACCGCCTCATTGAGGCGGTTCTAACGAGTACCCACAACCTATGTCTTGGAGCAGAAATAAGAAAAATATTGTTTACCCCCGTAAACCCCAGTTTTCTCTATATACAGTGGGGTGTAAGGGGGTGTTCATTTCACGGACTTGTTCACGTGATGTTCTGCACAAAATCTGATGACATTCTGAGTTTTAATGCAGAAGTACATTTGACTGTTTACTCCTTGGGAACTGGAGTGCTGACCATTTCTATAAATGTCCAATATACATGTGTAGTTGTCCTTTTGATGCAAGTTAATCAATAGCATGACACACATTTTTATATATTGATAAATCGATAGTACCACATTGAGTTCTCGTTTGCCCAAAGTCAATGAATATTGTCACATAAAGTTCTCTACTTAACTGAAGTCATTGTTACATACAATTTCTACTTGACGGAAACTAATCAGAAGCTCTTCAATGTCGTGATCTTTTCAGTTTTTGCAATATTTGTACCGTACATCTATATGGCGCATGGCATTTACATCGTTTGTGCCTAATAAATGCTTGGTTTTGGTAACATAATATATGAGGATTTGCTCTACTTGACAAAAGTAAATCTGTTGTGTCTCGGTGGTAGATAATGTGCTGTATGACTGAAGTAAATAATTGTATCATTTATAGTTCTCTTTTTGACTGAAGTTAAACAAATCATATCACACATACACATTATTTCTCGACTTTAATAACATCAGTCAATACATTAGGAAAACACGTCTAAACAAATAAATTGAAAAGTTTATCGCCGAAAAAAAGGAAAAGATGAAATGAAAATGTATGATATTTTTCTTATTAAAGCCGGGACACAGCATTTCCTACAATTTACATATGCGCCCAGCGATGAATCAGATCAGCCTGCGCATCCATATAGTCTAACCAGAGACTTCTCTTGCTGCATGAAGTCGCATCGGGCCCTTAGCTATCCTTACAGCACACAACGAAGACTCTGATCAGACTGCGCGGATGCACAGGCTGATATGAGTCTTCGCTGGGCGCACATGTTTTTTTTCTGTTCAGAATATAGATTGTGGGTACTCGTAATCTATATCTTAGAGCAGAAATAAAAAATTAGGTTTACCACCCCCCCCCCAAAGAAAATCCCAGTTTCTCTATATAAAAGTGGGGTTTAAGGGGATCAAAATTATATAGGATTGTTTTCGTGATGGTATCCGAGGACATACAGTCGCCTATTTGACTGTAGTTAATCTACAGTTTCAGAAAAAGTTTTGCTACTTCACTGAAGATAATCAATTATACGAACGAATATAATTTAAAACTGGTTTAAATCTATCTTTCAAGTCGTAAGTGCGTGCATACTCGTGAAAAGACCTTGTTTGTTGTTTTATCATTTAAAATATACTTAATTGTTTTATTGAAACTGTACCGACTGACCACTGAGAGCTTAAAACATAACGAGAGTTTGCCAGTTTAATAAGTTGTTCCTAAGATAGTGTTTCTCATATAGATTCTAATGGAAATTGAACTCGCAACTTACTGATGGCGTATCATAAGGTTCATAAAAGCACTGACAGCACTGTTCCTAATCCTGGACAGAGTCTATTTCTTTCGAACCCTACATTTCTATACTTAACACAAATAATTTAGACTCTGATCAAACGCCACATTCTATGGCGCCAGATCTTTGTCTAACTGCATGCCATTGTTCCATTTTGGTACAATCGGGACATAAGTGTTAATCGATGCCAGTTCGAAAAACTTACCTTGATTTTCTTAGCCTTTACTTGTCATGGTGCTCTGCCAAAAGCCTTTAATTTGCATGCGCTTCAGCTTTGTTGTTCACTGGTAATAATGTGAAAAAAAAACAACAGAAATATAATCGCTGCGGTATTATTAAGCTTGACTCATTTGAGCACACAAACGTATGTTTGATAGCGTAATGAATAGAAGTAAATCAATGATCCGGAATCGATAGAATTAACCCACATCTTCCATTAGAGACCCTGAAGGGAAAGAACCACGAAAATGTAATGACTAGATCCTAATGGAAACATCACTAGTGGATAGCCAAAATGGCCAATTGGCAATCCAAAGCAAATACATAAGCGGTGCACACATTCAGAATCGAAGTATATGAAAATGACCCGCGGCAGAAGAATCACACGTGAACAGGGAAGGAACACCTTCGTAAAACCCGCCATATATAGTAAAATTAGAGTATAAATTTTGTTTTATTACTAAGGAAAAATAGTGTTAGTGCTAACAAAGACGAGCGATTTATGTTGCCGAAATAACAAACACCTTACAAGTAAACAAAAGAGAATTAAAATGAAGGCAATGATCAGGAAACGATACAATTTACGCACATCTACCATCAGAGACACCAAAGGGTCAGAAACACAAGCATGAAATAACTAGACCCAAATAGAAACATCAATAGCGGAAAACCAAAAGGACAGATTCCCACAAAATGGTCAATTGGTATCCAAAACAAAAAATATAAGCGAAGCACACACTGAAAGACAAACCACAACAAAAATAAAAGGCGACAGAAGAACCGCCTTGAAACGGTCAGTGAAACAAATCCCACCGTTGAGAGAGGGGGATCTTAAATCGATTTTACGCTGTCGCAATTCTTGCCCTTACTTCCGACGCGATCCAGACAAGTTTTTTGTTCAGTCCGCATGAAGGCCTGCCATCATTGCAACATCTCCGAGAACACAAAAATCAAACAACTACAGAGATGAAACAACGGCGAGGACTCGACAGCAAGAAATCACTGAAATGCTGGAGCAAATCTCTGAAATGCTGGAGCAAAAGAAAAGCGACAGATAGACTTCTATGGGTCTGACCAGAGACAGATCATCATTACATAAACCAACATTACATAAAATTAAATTCTAATTCTAAATTCTAATTCTCAGTAAGCCTTTACGCTGGAACCGTCATAGAATCTGAAAAGTAGAAGTAAAACAAAGATCAGGAATTGATACAATTAACTTACTCCACCCATAAAAGACACCAAAGGGAAAGAAATACAAACATTAAGCGACCAGACCATAATGGAAACCTAAACAAAGGAAGGCCATAAGGACAGTTACTTTCCCACAAAATGGCCATATGGCCATCAAAAATTAAAAGACACAAGTGATACACACACTAAGCAACAAACAACAACATAAATAAATCGCCACAGAAGAGCCGCCTTGGAACGGTCAGTGGAAGATTTCCACCGGGGGGCTTAAATCGATTTTACGTGGCCACAATCCTCGCCCTTACTTCCGTCGCGATTTAGACAAATAATTTGTTCAGTCCGCATGAAGGCCTCCTAACTCATCAGTGCAACATCTCCGTGAACACAAAAATCAAAGAACCACAGAGGTGAAACAATTGTGAGGACTCGACAGCAAGAAACCACTGAAATGCTGGAGCAAAAGAAAACCAACAGTTAGACTCCGATGGGCCCGACCAGAGACAGAGCATCAGGCACCAACCAACATTACCTTGAATTAGATCTCTCTAATTCTCAATAAGCCTTTACGTTGGAGCCGTCATAGAATCTGAGGCCTGACCCACCGGCGTGCAATTAAAGAGGGAAGCAAAGTTGCCAACCGTGATTGGGTTAACTACCATGCATGCAGTCTGTCGTATAATATCCATGTTGTACCCAATCTTTTTATATCGAAGAATGATTTTACGAAATTGGGTGCTGAAGTCATTGCGGTTATATATTTTTCTGAATTTATATACTAAGTCACCATAAAATTCGGGTTCCGATAGACCTTGTTGCAGAAGAGATTTAAGTCCAATATTGAATTTTGAAATTAAATCAGAATGGCGTCTATAAAATTTTGAAAAGGCTTTGCGTAGTTTATGGTACCGATAACCCTGATTAAGGAGTTTAGCCGTCAATAATTTATTACGAGTGTTGAAGTCAGTTACATGACTACACACTCTAGCAAATCGAATTAATTGCGAAATATAAACGCCATAGGATGGCGCACGAGGAACATCACCATCCAAAAAAGGAAAATTTACAATCTCAAAATCAAAGTCATCGCGTTTATCATAAATTTTGCACGAAACAAATCCATCTACAATAGATAGATGTAAATCCAAAAACGGGGCCTCAGTATCAGAAGAATTTGCTTTATTTAACTGAAGTTCTAGGGGGTAAATCTGACTGATCAAACCATCAAAATAGGTATTATCAATATTTAATAAATCATCTAAATATCTAGAAGTGGAGCTAAAAGCTTCAATAATTTCAGATTGGTTATCAATGGAAAGCGACAAAATGAAGTCTCTTTCATAACAATACAAGAACAGATCAGCCACAAGAGGTGCGCAATTAGTACCCATCGGAATACCCACAATTTGTCTAAATAACTTAGTACCGAATCTAATATAAATATTGTCAAGTAGAAAGGTGAGGGCATCACACACTTTCTGACATGACCAAAGTGTATAATTCTTATGCTCTTTAGAAGTGAAAAATGCATTTCTGACATTACATGCAAGATAGAGAGAATCTTCTCTGCGAAAAGCCCATTCAATTAAATCATTAAGCTTTTCTTTTATAAGATTATGAGGAAGTGTAGTGTAAAGAGTGGAAAAATCGTAAGTAGACAAACTAGAAGCACGAAAATGTCTGGATTTCAATTTATTTAAAACCTCATTCGAATTTTTTATAGACCAAAACAGATTTCTTCCTGATCTTTCAAAGACTTTATCACAATATTTAATTAAATGCGTTTTAATAGCAGTAAGACAGGAAGTTAATAATTTAGAAAGTTCAGTGGTAGTGCAAGAGCTAGAATTTGCAATAAACCGTGCTTTGTAAGGTCTTATATGAAGTTTTGGTAACCAGTGTAGCGTAGGAAGCTTGTCTTGGCCTTCGTTAACACACACAGCAAACTTGGTGGCTGAAAGACAAACATGTTTATCTACTATAGCTCTCTCTTCAGCTAAAGGCTGAAGTTCATAGGCCTTAGTACCACCAAGCTCCTGCTTAAGCGTGTTAACATAGTGGAGCCGTCACACAACGACGACGTTGTTAGCGGCCTTGTCTGCAGGGGCCAAAACAAACTTCTTATGAAATTCTTGAATACCTAGTTTAAGATGACGTAAAGACGTCTTGGGCTTAGGAGGTAATAAGTTAGTATTTTGAGAATAGAAAGAAATGCGTTTATTCACTAGTTTTAAAATGCTAAGTTTCCAGTCCTTAAGGGCTTTATGCTCAACATACTCTCGCTTACACCATCGATTACCGAATTCATTCAAGGAAGCAGCGATTTCATCTCTACATTTACTGAAATCAATTTTAGAAGGAAATCGATATTTCGGTCCTTTAGAAATTATATTCCTTATCCTAGAATCAGGAATAATTTTCAAATTGCCAGTAATTACATGACCAGCAGCAGGATAGCAATACTTTGAGTTTTTACAATCACATGAATCAGGAGTATTAGTATCAATATCAAGATCTGAAACAAGTTTATTGAAATTAAAAATGATAGATCTAACAGGTTTGTTATATTTATAGCAAATTATAGGTGTTTCAGTATTCTGAAAATAAGCAGGAATGGAAGAAAGCACCGATCTCTCACGGAAGATACTGGGCAAATCTATAAAATCCATACCCTTATTAATGAAGGATATTTTGAAGAAATGGCGTTTATGATTAATTTCAGAATCAATGTAAGGACGGAGAGTATGCTGAGTATAGCCTCTAGTTAAGAGAGCCGCATCATATAACTGATGAGAACTATCGTAGAATTTATTCGCCTCGGTGTCCAGAAGACGTAAAACAGAAACGGGTAATGAACTTAAAAATGAAAGCATAGAGTGGCGTCCATGATTTAATAATATAATTGACAGTCACTTCAGTCTAGTATTGTTTCGTTTAAACGCACGTGATTTACGTTTAAAGTTACCATTTTTCCTGGTGCCGTGAGATCTAGTTCTGCGTTTTCGACATTCCAGGAGTGAGAAAATATCAAAGTCCGGCATTCTGGAAATATTACCCTCATGATAAATGTTGTCATTAAATCCCAGTGGAAAAGGGGTCTGTAAAAATTTAATCCATTTTAGTTCAGCTTCATGTCTTTTGATTATTTTGAATCTAGATGTAGAATTTGCATCGTAATAAAGTTTTTCCACTGGTTGTATAACAATGTTATTTACAGAATGACCTGTACGTCGAAAGTGACGGTACAAGAAAGTGTCAGTTTTCTTAGGCTTACTCATTCTTCGATAATGCTCGTTCAATCTAGTTTTAAGCATGCGGTTAGTTTGACCGACGTACTGCATATAGCAGTTTGCAGCACGTCAAGTAATTAGATAAATTAAATCTGTAGACTGTCATGTCAAATCAGACATGTTAACTACAGAGAAGCGTCTACCGTTTACAGATGAAGTAACAGTAGACGCAGTGCTTAAATGCGAACAACATCTGCACCTCTTGGCATTGCACTTAGAAATACTAGGATACATTCCACTTCTTTTCCACGGATTAGTATATTTTCGAAGGATGGGCGATTTTAGAGGAGATAGTCTTATACGAAGACTACTCCCAAAAACATTGGTATTGCCTGCTCCTTTGAGATTAACTGAAGTTACAGAAGACAAATTTAAGGGTCTAACCAATACCGAAGGCAACATAGTATTAAAGTTCTTAATAGAATGGGGAATCCGTACAGAAGAAGCAGAGTGTAACCTAAGGGGTGATATTGATATTTTAAATGTATTTGTGATACTCATTTGGGTTGATAAGGTTGTGATACCGTCAAAACTAAAGCGATGTTCATACCGGTTATTAAATAATTAAATACTGAAGAAGATTCCTTCGAATAGAAGGAAGGTACAACAAAAGCCCACAAAACACCCCAGTCTACTTAAAGTACAGGGATGTCAAACAAGCAGTTGTTATACAACGAGGAACGAACATCGGTTTAATAAAGACCTTCAACAGGTATCTAAAGGATGTCAATTAATGGAACAGTGAAAAGCAATTGCATAAGCAATCCCTGAGGATTGGAAAAATAAGAGCATTAAATGCATGTACGGGGAGACCTTTTACAGCCGCCACACGGCACAAACAAAACAGCCCTGATATGCAAAGTAGAAGTAAAACAAAGATCAGGAATTGATACAATTAACTTACTCCACCCATAAAAGACACCAAAGGGAAAGAAATACAAACATTAAGCGACAAGACCATAATGGAAACCTAAACAAAGGAAGGCCATAAGGACAGTTACTTTCCCACAAAATGGCCATATGGCCATCAAAAATTAAAAGACACAAGTGAAGCCTGACCCACCTGCGTGCAATTTAAGAGGGAAGCAACGTTATTGGGTTAACTACCATGCTTGCTGTCTGTCATATAACATTTATGTTGTACCCAATCTTTTTATATCAAAGAATGATTTTACGAAATCGATTGCTGAAGTCATTGCAAGTATAATTTTTTCTGAATTTATACACTAAGTCACCACCGAATTTAGGAAGGTTCCGGCGCCAGCGCCTTTGCGGCGTAGACATTTACGGTTGATCTGAAGTAAGCTTCATGATGAAGCCATGCGTAACCCGTATAGTGAGTATATATGTTCTTCGCAAATTAAGAAAGTTACAATTTCGGAATTGCCCTGCTCAAGGTAGAAATTCTCACTTTGTTGCGCAAAGAGAGAATTCCTACCTTGCGCAAGACAATTCCGGAATTGCCCCTGCGCAAAGTGAGAACTGGGAAAAAGTAAGAATAATTAAATAATTCTGTGTTTAATTTCGTATTATTTGCCATTATGAATCATATCATAAAGTTTTGTTAATTTAACCTTGAGAAGTTAATTAATAATTCAAATAATTTAAGTTCGGAATAAAATAATGCATTTAGTTCATATTTTGTGTAAAGATACATGGAAGTAATTGAACACAAACTAGCATCATGCGTCATTGAAGCTGATCATTGTGCATCTATCAATTTTGTGGCTGATTCAAGCAGGATAGTAATCAGTTTGTGGCGAAAGAACATACTCTATACTGTTCACCGTTTACGTTAAAGCATTTCCAAGAAATACTTGGATATGTAAATATCCTCGATATGACCTTAACAGTATTGTCTGAGTCAATGAACTCCAAAACCAAGCATAGCTTCTGTACAGAAGTACACTTAGATATTGCACTACCCCAGCATCAGTAGCTGCAACTGTAATACTTTCTGTGGTCACTGCAATGGTTAAAGATACATATAAGTATGTCGAAGAACAGTGTGGTTAGGTAAACTGAATAGTATCTGCTTGACATGGCGATAACTGTGTTGACTGAACCATGAGAGTCAGCATTTTATCATATGACGTCGCGTCTGAGAATGTAATAACGTCATGATATTCGGTAATCCACTTGTGGATTAAATATGCAAATTAGTTAAATAAGCTCCGTTACGTTACATGTACACGTCCTTAACGACGTCAAGTTTACTAATGGCGGAATATTGACATTTTTAAATGCGTTTTAAATGTCATATTTTAAATAGAATCTTGCATTCGTTCTCATGTATTATTGAATTTATTAAACTCGTTGAGGAAAAGGGATAAAATGCTCGGTAAATAAATTCAATATTAATTGATACTCACGTAAGATCCTCTATATCTCACATGGCTGTGTTATCCTATTGCATAATTTTGTTAATGAATCGGATGCACTGCTTCAAGGTTCCTGTGGAGTGTTAAACAGTGTGTGGTTGTGCATATGCTCGTATGAATTCTTGTCTCATACAAGTACATCGCTAGCGCGCATTGACACGTATTATTATTATTATTATTATTATCATTATTATTTTATATTTGAAATGAAGACGCGGCATGGTGTGAGAAGAACAATACTTTTAAAATTTGCTTTGACTTGTGCTATCCATTTTATTTTTCCTTTTGTCATGAAATTTTAGTTCTATACGATTGTTTTCCAAACTTTGCATTATAGATACATGTATCTTTATTCCGGAAAACCCTACTGGTTGCAGGGAAAGAAAGAAAATAAAAACTAATCGAAAAGTCATTCTTTCATCGAAAAACTCAATATGATTTGATTCTTTGTCCAAAACATTCCTACCATATGCAGAGACATTTACCTTGGTAAATAATCGATATGGCAGCAACCTGTCACTTGCGCAATTTTAAAATTGTACCGATACGATTCCGGAATTGTTTCGCAAAGTGAGAATTCCTACTTTGCAAAGGACACTTCCGGAATTGTGTCGATTCTTACTTTTCTCAGAACATATATACGCTTATTTGAAGAACATAAATTGGAAAATGCTATGAAATCTTTCGCAAGGTATACTCATTGGGAGAAACGCCAAATAATGCATGGGCTGCCCAATGTTTGCTCATATTTTGGCATACACTTTCAGGTGACACTGATGCCATGGGTGGGTGGAAAAGTCTGGGGCGATGTGGCTTTAGATATTGGATTTGCTCGAGGAGGCGTACGGCTGATTGGGCTTATTATGGAGACAAAGTTCATTGTTACTGGTGAACTGGCATTTACGAAATTTCCTATAGACCTTGGGTATGTTTTACGTAATAATAATACTTCTCCTATGTTCTAAAACATTGTCCATTTTACCTTTTTAAGAATGTAAGAAGGGGAACTATTGGTTTGAGGCCGGGCCTTGATGCCTTGGTGTCATTGGCAGGCTGTAATCTTTGATTGTGGCATTTGCCAATGGCATCTATTTCTATAATTGTTTTCTTGAAACAAGCAGAATCGTCAAATGTACATAAACATGATAAATTTAAACTTTGTTTTATTTGCTTTTAATACATGCTCAAATACAGTAAATATTTAATACAATTATTTTTATAAATGGGTTTCAGAAAAAAAGGTTATGAGTCATTTTGTCCTTCCATCTGAGATTGAAACCTTAAGATGCCAAGGAAAACTGCATCTGGGATTGTCGTTTGGTTATCTTGTCTGCTGTATAGTCTTGCAAACATTTTAAATATGGTTATTGAATACAGGCAAAAAGTATAGACCCTGACCAAACTGCTCCTAGATGATAAATACCATCTGTGTCAATAATGTTTGTAAAGATTAATTTCAAAGTAGCCACCAGACAACAAAACAAACGACAGTTAATGTCCTCAGCGTTTTAAGGGCTAACATTATGCAATGTCCACTTTCAGTGCAAGATTGGACCTTGTACTGGTTCCCATCAAGCTGAAGCTGAAAGGATTTGCCGAGTTAAACCTGCTTATAAAGAAAGTGACCATATGGGAAGGGAACATTTGGGAGTATGCTTGTCCCACCATCAACAAAAATATCTTCATCAAGCATACGCTTAATAAGGATGTGTCTCCTCCAGAAATTTTGCCAACAACCCTGCACATGCTTGGAGAGAAAAAGCGACCCAAGCGAGAAGACCAAGAGGGCTGTTCTGTTCATCAGGTAACTGGTCGCTCACACAAGGACACAGCATTTCAGTTAGACATGAATGCTCAAGATCCTACCAGCGATGTGAAAATGTCTTATACTATTGGAACTCACCGAGGCGGCACTAATGTCCAGAACTGGACTGACATTGGGGGATTTTCTATTCTCGAGCCAGCTCAGTTACCAGGAGGTGTTCCTCTGTACTGGACAGTGAAAGCGAAAAACAGCGAGGGTTTAGAGGCTACTGCTCAGTGTTCACTCGACACTTTTGACAGCACGCTGCCGGATGGCCGCGTCGAGCATGCGTACAAATACTCGAGTCATCCAAGCAAACTTATTGCCTCCGTTGTTGTATTTGAGGATAGCCCTCTGGCAGACATCCAATCTGCAGCTATTGGATACAGTCCTGGTGAGTTTGGTTCACAGTTTCTCTACTGGCACGAAATCAATCTTGGTCATTCTTCTGATAGAATCGACGGCCACGGAAATTTGAAGAAGTTCACAGTTCCAAGGCTTGGCGCACTCATTGCCCCGAAGGTGCAAAGTCAGAAAGCTGAAACTGCTGATCACTGTGCGGGTGTTTGCTTAGACTATGGTTCGACTTGCGTATCATTTGATTATGAAGGTAGTTCACAAACCTGTGACTTATATGATCGTGTGGAAGGTGCAAACGCGTACCTGAGAATAAGTGGTAGCTTTCAAAACTACGAGAGACTTGGAACTGGGTATCATGCTCCTTTAGAATATACAGATCTTGAGCTCCTACATGGTACAACGTATTATGTCAACGCTATGATAACAAATAATCTAGGATACATAGCCTACTTGTTTGGAGAAGGAACTATGATGGACTTTACTCCCCCGGAGCCCGGGCCGATTGGAGAAGCATCTCAAGATATGCTAAGGGCGGATAGTTGTACAGCTTCAGTTACACAACAGTGTTTGGATGTTACATGGCAAGAAAATCACAGGTAAAATAGAAGTGAAGGCAATGATCAGGAATCGATACAATTAACCCACAGCTCCCATCAGACACCAAAGGGAAAGAAACACAAACATGAAACAACGGACCCTCACTGAAACATCAACAGCGGAAAGCCAAAAGGACAGCTACTTTCCTACAAAATTGCCAAAAGGCTATCCAAAACAAAATAATATAAGCGATACAAACACTCAAAGACAAACCATAACAAAAAGTAACCGCGACAGAAGAACCGCCTTTGAACGGTCAGTGAAACGAATTCCACTGGGGGGCTTAAATCCATTTTACGTGACCACAATCCTTGCCCTTACTTCCATCGCGATTTAGGCAAATACTTTGTTCAGTCCGTATGGTGGCCTCCAAACCCACAAGCGCAACATCTCCGTGAACACAAAAATCAAACAACCACAGCTATGAAACAACGGCGAGGACTCGACAGCAAGAAACCACTGAAATGCTGGAGCAAAAGAAACCCCACAGTTAGACTCCCTGGGCCTGATCGGAGACAGAGCATCAGGCACCAACCAACATTACATTGAATTTGATTTTCTCTAATTCTCAGTAAGCTTTTACGCTAGAACCGTCATAGAATTTGAGGCCTGACCCACCGGCATGCAATTAAAGAGGGAAGCAAAGTTGTCAACCATGATTGGGTTGACTACCATGCATGCAGTCTGTCATATAACATTTATGTTGTACCCAATCTTTTTATATCGAAGAATGGTTTTACGAAACTGGGTGCTGAAGTCATTGTGGTTATATATTTTTCTGAATTTATATACAAAGTCATCATAAAATTCGGGTTCCGATAGACCTTGTTGCAGAAGAGATTTAAGTCCAATATTGAATTTTGAAATTAAATCAGAATGACGTCTATAAAATGTTGAAAAGACTTTGCGTAGTTTATGGTACCGATAACCCTGATTAAGACGTTTAATAGTTAACAATTTAGTTTAAATCCATCCGAGAATACTTGTGTGACCAATGACCAATACTCAGATCTTGTGTGTCGCTCTTTGAATAGCCCAAAGGTGATACAAGTAACATGCGGACCGCAATAATTCCCATTACGAAAACACGCCTATACAAATACATTGTGAATTTTACCATTGGAAAACCGGTGGTTTTCTGATGACAAATTGTGATATTTTTCTAATTGCTCCTAAAAATATAGATTGTGGGTACTCGTTAGAACCGCCTCATCGAGGCGGTTCTAACGAGCACCCACAATCTATATTCTAGAGCAGAAATTAGAAAAATAAGGTTTACCCCTGCAAACCCCTGTTTTACTGTATAAAAGTGGGGTTCAAGGGGGTCAAAATTATATAGGAGTGTTTCGTGATGCGATCAGAATCCGCAGTCTGCACTGAGTTGTGGCAGGTCAATCAGGCCTTGTTTGGTTTTCATGCTTTGGCTGAACATATATAATCATCCGAGACATTTTCTAACAAAATCATTGTATCCTTATGATAACTCTGCATATTTTGTGAAAAATAGTGTTGACTTTTATGACGCAGGGAACATAATCATATAAAGTTGAAATTTGTAATATTATATTTTTCTAACAACATTTTGAAATGTTTGATGTTCTGGCTTTTAGCATTAACCCTTTTTGTACCAAATGGAATCTTCCTTCTTATATATAGCAGGAGTCCATTCCAAAATTTAGGGGTGTCAAGTGGTGTTTTCTTCAAAATTTGTTCGGACAATGGCTGTACTTTTTGCAAACAGTGCAGGCTCTGATCAGACGCCGGTACCCCTTTATGGGTTTCTGGTACTGAATGGGGTAATCTGTATTCATGGAAATAAGAAATTGTAAAGAATAGCCAGTACAATGTCTTTAGGGTAGCTTAACATTCTGTACAAATGGCCTGATTTAATTTCCATGCACATTTTCCTGATTGCATCATATTACTTTTTCTCAGTTTTGTTATAAGCTTTCCCTGCTAAACCTGGGTATGCTGAAGCTTTGCAAATAGTGAAGATCCTGATCAGAATAATTTTGATCTTTACAGTTTTTCATTTTCATTTGTAATTAGAAATTAATTCCATTAAGTAATTTGATAACCTGATAGCAAACAAAGGTGTGGCATAATTAATTTGTTCGACAGAACGCAAGGGTTACTGTGAATTGTGTGACCTGGATGCACGTGCTATCTTTTAGAAGGAATGCAACTTGTATAGAGTTTTCTTTTTCCTTGCTGATTAATTAAGCTCCTCCGTAAAAGTTATCTCCGCAGAAATTTAATACCCATTTATATTAAAAAAAAAAAACAAAGAAAACAGTTGGTTCCTTAGGACTAATCTTTTTCTTTTGACCCTTGTCCTGACAAATGAATTACTTTTTCTACATCTTTTTCTGACATATCAACCAATTAAATTACTTGATATGATGAACATGTATTTATTCAAATCAAAATAAATGACGAATTGTGCATGTCCTGATCAAAATGCTTCGTCAAAGGCCATCTGATCTGTATCTGTACTGTTTGCGAGGATAGAATGGTTGATAGCAAGATACTGTTGATATGGGATACAAAAATATCTTAAAAGAGTTGCTAGAATGTTCATTTATTCTCATTAATTTAAATTTCTGTTTCAACAGACTCATAATTGATGGTCCCGGGGGTGAGACCGTATTCAATGGGCATGAACCATTCGTCGACAAATTGTATACTTTAACTAACCATTACATTACAGGTAAGTGTTACGTTCGTATTACATATCTATTTTTACATACAGCTCCAAATAACAAGGATTCTTGGATATCGGATCTCAGATCTTCCATGAAAATATGTTCTGGGTGCTTGTTAGAATCGCGTCAACGAGACAATTCTAACATGTGTCCATTACATTTATTTCCAACAAGATATAAGAAAAATAGCCATCCCTATATGGAGCATGGTAACACGTATCTCATTTTTGATATCACAGATATGATTTTGATATTACAAAATTGACCATTCAGCAATTCTATATAAAGCATGCTTATATGTAGTTCTGTAAAACGGTGCCGAACCCATGTTTTACAAAACGTTTGCTTTCTAAAATTCAAGAAAAAATATGACAAAACTGAAACCAAAGTTTAGCCTCTCAAAATCATTACTTGATGTTTATTTCTACGGCTAAGCCTTCCTTGCCAAGGGTTATTTTTTAGCTCACCTGTCACGTAGGTGAGCTTTTGGGATCACTTTTTGTCCATCGTGCGTCCTCGCATGCGTCCGTGCATACACCATTTCTTCAAACGACACCTCCCCCTAAACAAAAATTGGATTTTGACCAAACTTCACAAGACTTATCCTTAAGTAGTCCCCTTTCAAACTCATTCAAATGGTTTCGACCCGTTGCATATCTAGGTCACGGGAGCCAAAATAGATTTTGTTTACTGAAAACTCTTCTTCTCTTAAACCGCATGGCCCAGGTCTTTGCTATTTGGTATGAAGCTTTATCTAGTAGACATATACAAGGACTGCTCAAATTATAGCCCTGGGGCCAGTTTATAATTTGAGTAAAACTAGTGGGCCCGGCTCGTGGGCATGTTTGGCCCAAGGCTATAATTTGAGCAATTTTGGTAGAGGGCTCTGTTCTTGGGGCTGTTTTTACAAAAGCTTTGTCTTCACTTCATCCCCTACAATTATTGATGGATTTTAATGTAACCTCACACAAATGTTGGATATGATAAATATCTCCAACAAGTTAGAAATCTTCCACTGACCGTTCCAAGGCGGCTTTTCTGTGGCTATTTATTTATGTTGTTGTTTGTTACTTACTGTGTGTATCACTTGTGTCTTTTGGTTTTGGATGGCCATATGGCTATTTTGTGGGAAAGTAACTGTCCTTATGGCCTTCCTTTGTTTAGGTTTCCATTATGGTCTGGTCGCTTAATGTTTGTATTTCTTTCCCTTTGGTGTCTTTTATGGGTGGAGTAAGTTAATTGTATCAATTCCTGATCTTTGTTTTACTTCTACTTTAAGCCCCCACCCCCACCCCCAGTGGAATTCTTTTCATTGACCGTTCCAAGGCGGTTCTTCTGTTGTGGTTTATTTTTGTTATGGTTTGTCTTTGAGTGTGTGTATCGCTTATATTATTTTGTTTTGGATAGCCATTTGGCCATTTTGTGGGAAAGTAACTGTCCTTTTGGCTTTCCGCTTTTGATGTTTCCATTAGGGTCCATTGTTTCATGTTTGTGTTTTTTCCCTTTGGTGTCTCTGATGGGAGCTGTTGGTTAAGTTTTAATCATTGCCTCCACATCTATTCCAGGGTCCAAGGTGCAGTGGCTATTTTTTGAAAAACTTTGTCATCTATCTAGCGCCTACATATGTCAAAGAAATTTATGTAACTTTGCACATAATATCTCAAGCAAGTTTACATTTTAGGATCCTGGGCTCAAGGTCAATGTAGCTGTGGCTAATTTTAGAAGAAAAAAAACATTGACATATTGCATTAGCGCCAACATTTATTGATGGATTTTAATTTAGCTTCACACAAATGTTGGGTATGATAATATATGAAGCAAGTTCGACTTTCACTGTGGCTGTTTTAAGAAAAACACTTTTTCATGGCTCTAGCTAGCACCTAGATTTATCAATAGACTTTGATTTAACTTCACACAAATGTTAGGTATGATAATATTCTCAAGCAAGATCAACATTCAGGGCTGTTCTTCTGTTGTGGTTTATTTTGGTTATGGTTTGTCTTTGAGTGTGTGTATCGCTTATATTATTTTGTTTTGGATAGCCAATTGGCCTTTTGTGGAAAAGTAACTGTCCTTTTGGCTTTCCGCTATTGATGTGTCCATAAGGGTCCAGTTAATTCATGTTTGTGCTTCTTTCCCTTTGGTGTCTCTTTCTGTGAGTTTATTGTATCGATTCTTGACCATTGCCTTCACTTCTATTCTGGGCTGAAGGTCAACGTCACTGTAGCTATTTTTAGAAAAATCTTGTTATGGCTTATGTTTCGTTTATGCTCAAATGAACGTGATATCCACCAGAGCTAAAATATCCAAATATGTTCTATAAAAGGGTTATCCTTTGGAAGCAAGGAATACATCACAGAACTGGAAAATATGAAGTGTACATGTTTCCGGGACAAACTAGCTAGTTTCGGCCAATTAGGCCTCATCAGTGACCTTCAACTATTTTCAAAATTCTACAATAGAAACAATGATCCCAAGGACAAGAAAATATAAACTACACTATGTTGTAGGAAAGGGAGACTTTTTACAGCCGCCACACATTCCCTGACAGCAACTGTAGTGACGTCAAATATGCTCTATAAAAAAGGTTATCCTTTGGAAGCAAGGAATACACCACAGAACTGGAAAGTATTAAGTGTACATGTTTTTAACATGGGCCAGACTAGCTAGTTTCGACCAGTTAGGCCTCATCCGTGACCCTCAGATATTTTCAAAATTGCACAATTGAAACAATATTCCCAGAGGACAAGAAAATATAAACTACACTATGATGTAGGACAGGGATATTTTTTACGGCCGCCACACACTCCCAGACACAAGCTGTAGTGACTTTAAATATGTTCTATAAAAGGTTTATCATTTGGAAGCCAGGAATACACCACAGAACTGGAAAATATGAAGTGTACATGTTTTCTCGGCCAGACTAGCTAGTTTATGCCAATTAGGCCTCACTAGTGTCCCTCAAATATTTTCAAAGTTCCACAATGGTATCAATGATCCCAAAGGACAAGAAAATATAAACTACACTATGATGTAGGGCAGGGAGACTTTTTATGGCAAGAAAACGAGAAAATCTTAAAATGAGCTAGTCATAAACAGCTAGATTGATGTTGATAGAGTTTCCCAAAAATGTTCCTTGGGTCACTGTCAATCAAAATTGCTCAAACCCTCCACTACACCTTACTATATCTCTTACCATTTCATTTGTACAGCAGGGATCAGATGAGCGACCCAGGGCCATCCTGGCCCTCTCGTTTCATGACAGTTACATCTGTGAAAAGCAAATGATCTAGGTCACTTCTATGTATTCTCGTTACAACTGCATCGTTGTGTCGATTCTAATGTATGCACACAATATACATTTATATTATAAGTAACCATTTCCCTAATCATGCATAGAATGTTATTTGTCATGAGTAATGGCAAAAATATTTAAGTATTCAAAACGAGTTCGACTCAGTCATGGTAAACAAGTCATTTTTGTTCCAGTTTTCGAAGTTTCATTGTTTGGTTGACACGCGGTGGAACCAGCAACCACAATCGAAATTTGAAGCAAACAAAATTATTAAAACACTTTGAATATAGGTGTTTTCCAAATGACAACCTTCCTCGTGACTTACCAAGAGACAGTTTCTCTTTCCACTGAAGTATACTGGCTAACGAATGTGTATGGTGCATTTTAATAAACTGCTTAGGGCATCTAAATCCGCTCATTAAGGAAAAAAGTTTGTACATTGACCCATTTAGTACCAGAAACCCCAAAACGGGTACCCTGGCAAACAGTGCGGGCCAGGTCAGACGCCGCAGAACGCAGAGCGCGGCGTCTGATCAGGGCATACACTGTTTGCAACAAGTTCAGCTATTTTCCCAATAGTTTTTGAAGTAAACACAACCTGATACCCTTAAATATTGAAATGGATATATTTATAATATAAGGTGGAAGATTCCACTTGGTACAAAAAGGGTTAACTGACAGTACCGACTATGGCTATTTGAAGCGATGATAAACAACAGATCAAACTTCTTTAAACATGACAAGGAAATATAGAAGTAAAGGAAATGGTCAGAAAGTCATCATATTGAATATGCACTTGTACAACACCAGAAAAAGAATAGATATGAAGCAGCGTATGAAGAGCACAGCGAGGCAATATAGGCGCTAACGATCGGACATTTGCAGTGTTCCTTGGTCGAAAGGCCAAAGCAATGTTTACACTGAAATACATGCCTTGCTTTTAATTACATTTTGAACAGCTTTAAAATTTAGCTTGTAAGTTTAGGGGTTACGGAAATAATTATCTGTTAAAATGATTGGGCATTCTTTCACAAATATATTTACCACCATTAGCAAAATGAATCTTTCTGATGAATAGGTTGAACTCCAATACCCTTCGAGATTCATTGATGTACTTGGCACAATTATTCACAAGGCTGAGACGGCGTACCATGCACAAGAACCTCAACTCTGGGAGTCATAGTTTTTTAGTTATCTCCCCTTACACTAAAATAGAATGACTATCTTGTGATGGCCATAACTCTAATACCCTTTGAGGCATATTGATGGTACCTGGCACAGTTGTTCACAAGGCTGAGACAGTGTGTTATGTGCAAGAGCCACATCTCTGGTTGCCATGGATTTTGAGTTATCTCCCCTTCCAATAAACTAGAGTGACTACCTTATGACGGGCATAACTCCAAAAAGCCTTTGAGATATATTAATGGTACTTTGCACAATTGTTCACATGGCTGACTCGGCGTGTCATGCACAAGAACCAGAACTCTGGGTGCCATGGTTTTTAGTTATCTCCCCTTGCAATAAAATAGAACCACTACGTTGTGATGGCCATATCAACAATATATTGATAGTACTTAGTACAGTTATACATGAGGTTAAGTTGTGTGTCATGTGCAAGAACCACGATCCTGGGTGCCCTGGTTTTTGACTAATCTCCTCTGACAATATAACCTTGTGATGGCGCTAACTCCAATACCCTCTGAGATATATTGATGATACTTGGCACAATTGTATACAATGTTGAGGTTGCTTGTCAAGCCTAAGAACAGCAATTCTTGGTCCTGTGGTATTTGAGTTATCTCCCCTTCCAATATAACAGTATGTCCATTTTGTGATCACCATATCTCCAATACCCTTTGAGACACATTGTTGGTACCTGGTACAGATGTGCATGAATTAAGCTGGCGTGCCATGCGCAAGAATCAATTCTGAGGGCCTTGGTTTTTAAGTTATCTCCCCTGACAGTATAATGTTGTGATGGGCATAACTAAAGTACCTTTGAGATATATTGTTGGTACTTGACACAGTTGTATACAATGTTGAGGTTGCTTGTCAAGCCTAAGAACAGCAATTCTTGGTCCTGTGGTATTTGAGTTATCTCCCCTTCCAATATAACAGTATGTCCATTTTGTGATCACCATATCTCCAATACCCTTTGAGACACATTGTTGGTACCTGGTACAGATGTGCATGAATTAAGCTGGCGTGCCATGCGCAAGAATCAATTCTGAGGGCCTTGGTTTTTAAGTTATCTCCCCTGACAGTATAATGTTGTGATGGGCATAACTAAAGTACCTTTGAGATATATTGTTGGTACTTGACACAGTTGTACACAATGTTGAAAAGGCATTTCATGTGCAAGAACCACAACTCAGTATACCAGCACTTTGTACATTGGAAATCTTGGATCTCCATCTTGTTGAGAAGCGACCCTTAGTATCATTAGGTGAAGATAGTCTCAATAATGCATTGCATATTTTTAATTCTGGTGCACTTTTTATTTGTGAATAATCTTCTGAAAGCCATATTGGCTTTTGATCAGGGGATTTGCCATCTCTTCTGATTACTATTTTCGAAGATGAAAACGAAGGTAGTCTGCTATGTTACCTTACCTAATGTGCTCACACATTTATTTCTGAATATAAATGAAAGCAACGATCAAGAATGGATGAAATGACCTCACATATCCTTTCAAAGTCATCAAAGAGAAACAAACATGAACATGAAATAACCTCACTGTGACCAAAACGTCACAGGCGGAAAGCGAAAAATACAGTTCCTTTCCCACAAAATGGCCAAACGGCTATCTAAAATATTACGATATTAGCAATACACACATGAAAGAACAACTATGAGAGTAATAAACCACGACAGAAGAACCGACTTGGAACGGTCAGCAAACAGTATTTCTGTTCATGCAAACACGCAACTTTACTATAACTCCTTCCTACCCTCTGTCATACGTGAATGGAACGAGCTTCCTCAAGTTATACGTGAATTACCTACGTTATCGTCTTTTAAATATAGACTCAATACTGGATTGAGCAAGCCTCCGTTGTTTTATTATGAAGGTCGACGTCTAGGACAGATTTACCATTCTCGATTAAGAACACATTGCAGTTCCTTGAACCAACATCTATTTTCTAAAAATATTGTAGACAGCTTCCTTTGTGACTGTGGGTCAGTTGAAGACACCAGGCATTATTTCCTTGATTGTGCTAAGTACGTAGGTATCAGACAACAGCTTCTCGATAGTATCTCTGAGTTTTGTGGCCCAACATTGAATACTCTACTATTCGGCGACTCAAACTTGACATACGAACAAAACAAAACCATTATGTTGTCAGTGCAAGAATTTATCATTCAAAGCCGCAGATTCAAAATTCAAAATTCAATAGACAGTAAGACATTTAATATAGAAATTTCAATAGATTCAAAATTCAATAGACAGTAAGACATCTAATATAGAAATTTTCACCTGTAGACAAACTTTGGAATAAGGACGATTACCCTACTTGAAGTAAATCGAGATGTCTAGTGAGCGTTATACCAGTGTCATCACCGTTGCTCCCTCCGCCCCCCCCCCCCCCCCCCCCGATCCCCAGCCAAGCAGCAGCATAGCATATCATTTGTTATACATGTATTGATTTTCACTCTAGTAATATTCTCTAAATCCATGTTAGTAACAACTGCTTTATCATGTGTGTACACATATATAGTGATGCTTCAGTCAGAGTACCCAATGGGAAACAGATTACACAAGTCTTATGACTTTCTTCTGGATCCCATTTTGTATATATTGACATGTTTGTGCTTTGTGTATTGTATCACTCATATTACGTGTAATATGTATGTACAAAAAGAAATAAAGTTTAAACTAAACAGTTTTTTACTTGGGGGCTTAAATCCATTTTACGTGGCCACAATCCTCGCCATTGGCTCTATCGTGGTTTAGACAAATGAGCCCCGCCAAGCAAATTTGTGTCTTCGAGCATTCCGTCGTGACAAATTTTAACTGCGCATGCCCAGCCATTCAGAGGGGCCAGGGATATGGCTTTTTGTCTAAAGGTTCCTCTTGATTCACTGCTTGTATGAGCGAGCAGCGAAGGTTCTGGCGAGACTGCGCATCGCGAGCAGCGAAGGTTCTGGCGAGACTGCGCGGATGCGCAGGCTCGCCTGAACCTTCGCTGCTTGCATAGGCGATAAGTACCAAAATCGCTTGACGGGGCCCAAATAATTTGTTCAGTCCGCATGAAGGATATCTAGCTGATTAATTCAAAATCTGTTCAAACGAATACAGAGAAAGAACGACAACGACTCGACAGCATGTCATAACTAAAATGCCCGAGCAGAAGAAAACCAACAGTTGGACTCCGGTGGGCCCGACCAGAGACAGAGCATTTAATCCCTCTGATAGGCATAATTTGTATAATTGTCGGTATGTTTTCTTTAATTGCATATGATAATGCGTAAAAATCAGGTATATTTTGGCTTTAAAAATATGTTGAGAAAGCAATGAAACAGGAAGTATTCCCCTCGACCGAAAGATTAAGGCAAAACTACCTGATATTTATTTATCTTAACTGAAATGTTCCATGCCGACGTACCTGTAAGGGTTTATCGATTGCCTGCTTATTTCAGCAAACTGGCATGGTTTCCATGACGATGAAAGTGGCATCTTTGGATACACCTGGGCGGTAGGGCGTGAGGTTTGTGCAAGTGACATACTTGAGTTCAGTGACCCGCATGATCACTTAGCAAGCAGAAATTTCTGGACCAACTCTGGATTCGAAAAGGGCTTCCATTTATCAGACGGCCAATATTACGTTACGGTACAGGCGTTGAACAATGCTGAGCTCGGTGGGTCACTCGTTACGACGGTGTGTCATTCAACACCTTTCAGCATTGACACAAGTCCACCAACCTTCAGTGGCGTTACAGAAATTATCTACGATGAAGAATTTGATCTGATTGCTATCTACTATGAGGCTACAGATGATTTATCTGGCATTAAGAAGACTGAATTTGGCCTTGGCAAGACAAAGTACGACGTTCAGCTGAGAGCCTACAGCTTGCATCCAGCGCTAGATAGGATAGACCCGTTCGTGTCGATAGAAGATCTTGGGCTTCAAGAAGGGATTCCGGCTTGGATACGTATCCGAGTGACAAATAATGGTATTTTTTCTACATCCACTTTAATTGCTTTGCACTAAACGTATTCATTTATAGCGCATGTAAATCTTTCTACTCACATAGGCGTATCGAAAATTGCGCATATTACGAATGTAGGTAATGTAAGCAATACAAAGTATTTGCAGTAAAGAGAAATCAGCTAAATATTAGCATTTTTCTACTACATATTATAAGGGGCGGCTCCTGTTGGAAACATTTGGCGAGCAAATTCTTTCCTTTAGTGTAGCAACCATCTCGGATGAATATGTCAGGAGGGGAGGGGATGGGGACATATATGTTTTTGCGGATTCGGTTTGCGTCGGCAAAGACTATTTGAAGCACTATACCTCCTAAAAAGGAGATGTATTCTTACCACACTTTTGCGGTTACGTCACTAGCATTGGAGAATAGGGGTGTTCGTTGCTGACGTTATCAGTACATGTGTTGCGTACTACGTGGTACAAAATAGAAGTGGAGGCAATGATCAGGAATCGATACAATCAACAATCGATACAATCAACCCACAGCTCCATTTGCAAGAAAAATTTACTGTAATGATTAATCTCTGACTTTTATTACCAATTGACATCTGCTAAGGAAATTAAATCAACATTTAATGGTTTCAGTGAAGCCTTCTGGAAGCGGTCATATTTTCCCCAAGGTAATCCAAATGTATCCCAGCGTCCACCATGTTTGTTCAATTCCTGACCTCAAGGAGACCATTGAAGCTCTATGTCTCTCTATGTAGCTACTAAAGGAGAAGTAATTAGGCTTTCAATCAGGTTGCATTCTCAAAAATCCTTAAATAGGCTGTCAGTTCAGGATCTTACATACTGGCTTCATTATGTTTTTGGATGAAAATAAAGACTTTGAAGACAGTTTTCCTGAGTTTGGTGCCATTGGTTTCATTGAGTGTCATTCTTCTCAATGTCGGGTAAAAATCCCACAAAATTGGAAGCAGCATCTCCAAAATGCCCTAAATAGTGGTGATGGGAATGTTAAACATCAATTCAAACAAACAAAATCTGTTCTTTCCTACAAAACAATTGTTTTCTGTAATCCTTGTCTGATCTACAGTTAATCACGTTGTACACCTGTACACTGGTTGCATTAAATCCAGGACTTTATCCAAAAATGAAAACATAAATTATGGGTACTCAAAGAAATCGCCTCATTGAGTACCCACAATCTATGCTTTAATCTGGATTAACCCATTCACTACCCAAAACCCAAAAAAGAGGTACCCTGGCAAACAGTGCAGGCCCAGATCAGACGCCGCAGCACACGGCGTCTGATCAGGGCTTACACTGTTTGCAAAATGTTCAGCCATTTTCCTAATAAATTTTGAGGAAAACAACCTGACAGCCCTTAATTTTGAAATGGACTCCTGGTATATAAAAGGAGGAACATTCGATTTTGTACAAAAAAGGTTAAGAAAAATAACACAAAAGACCATATGAAGTGCCATGAAATATTACCTAAAATTGTCAAGGCGTGCTAAGGAAATGATTGGTTAAATGATACTGATAGGCAATAATTAATGAAGAAAAGAAAAGAAACAAGTAATCAACACACTTTCAAGTCCACTTGAAAACAGCTATCTTGAAAATGTTTAGCACAAATGTTATGCTCTGCATAAACAAATGTCTTGATGTTAAGATTATCTGTTCCAAGATTATGAATCCATTATTTTACATAACTCTTTATTTTTCTAAGGGTCAGGGATAGAAAACAGTTAATTCCTTGTCCAGTATTTGCCCTTACAAGAAGGCATTTTTATTATTTTAAACTTCACTTTTTCCTCTAAAATCCTCAGCTGCTAAAGATAGCTGTCGGAACATGGACTGAACAGTCTCCTTGAGATCACTGCAGGAGATATAATCTGTAAACATGTCTGACACCCTATAAACAACTTTAATGAGCCATTACAGTTAATTACAGCAACAGTTTAGGAGGAGAATATGATTTTATCATTCCTCAATGGTGTTATTGTAAAATGGATCTGAGAAAAAAAATGGTGGTCATTCATTTTAAACACCGACGGTGTACATTACAAACGGACGAGGTTTGTATAATTAAAATAGCATACACAGTAATGATGTGATTATTTCTGGACTATTGACATTCTAGTGCAGCATGTTCGAACAACGAACTTAAATCACCGCTGCCAGGGGTCGAACCCGGAACTTCTAGCGTCAGAGGAAAGTACAATAACCACTGAGCCATGACGCACGTTATTGTAAACTCATACAAGCTCTCAGTCTCCTGCGAGCTCTTAGAGTCTGACAAATTGAGGCGAAGTTTATAAGTACTTTTATTTATTAATCTTACTTTTCGCCAAAGCAGAAAAACAGATTGCTTTAACCCTGGAAGCTCCCTTATTTATCCATATTTAAAATGCGGTTGTGGGGTTCTTCTAGACAAACGCACCATTCTGAGATCAGTGGTACACTGCAGTTAGTGGAGAAATTCCATCATTATAACATGTCCGCATAATAAATATCTGTGCTTAACTCTGCTGTACAGGACAATTGTAGGTTTAATTCGTATGAGATTTGATACTTTAAGCACCAGAATTATGTGAGTGTTTACTCAGTAGACCAAAATGAGGCGATTTTAGGGGCCTAAATAAATTATATTTGGAGCATAAATTAGGAAAACGATCGTAACATTTTTCATTTGAGAAATTACTTTTACTGGACCATTTACTACAAAGTTAACCACCTGAACTGAGACAAACAATGTCCACCACGATCTAGCTGTTTGCTTAACGCATAGAATTTCATGTAAAACTTGTACAAAAATTGGAACAAATCTAACACCCCAAAAACTGGAAGTTGACCTGTCCCAAAACTGAAGTAAAGGCAATGATCAGGAATCGATAAAATCACCCCACAACTCCCATCTAAACGCAAAAGGGAATAAACACAACACTACAAGCGAAAAATCAAAAGGACAGATGCTTTCCCACAAAATGGCCAAATCGGTGTCCAAAATGAAAATATATTAGCAATACATACATGCAAAGACGAACTATAACAATAATAAACAGCAACTGAAGAGCCGCCTAGGAACGTTCAGTGAAACGTTCTTTACTCGGGGTACATGGCCACAATCCTCGCCCTTGGTTCTGTCAACTTACTGGATGGAACTCCTATGTGTCGCGTATTGTTTAAGTTTTAAGATGTGTGTTCCTGATAAAACTAAGAATATCCAAGCTGTTGTAGTCTTTTATCCGTACATTAGTCCTCATTTAATTAATTTCCGTTATATTCTTTTGCCAGTGAATCTTTTTACGGCGGGTCACGGAGACGAACCAATACTTATTGACAGATCCCCGCCCTTTGCCGGAGAGGTCCTTGATGGCAATAAGTTACAGAGAGATTCAATGTATCAGTCGGACAATACAAGCATCTGTGCCCAGTGGATCAACTTTTACGATCCGGAATCAGGAATAGACAGGTACGCCTGATGAAACAAAAGTGTAAACACTTTGATGAATCTCATTTCATTTCGATATGAACAATCATTTTATATGTCTTAAAGGTGCATTATTGAGCTACCGGGTCTCAAATTTTTTTTCTGGTTTTTATCTTCAGATACAGCTTCAGAACTTTGTGAAAATGGTCGTTTTCATTCGTGTTTACCCTTAGCTCTGAACATGTGCTCGGATTTTCTGTTCTAAAAATAAATCTGTCACTTTACACATACATCGCGACAATATTGTCTCTGAGTGTCGTTACTTATGGCATGGTATTCAGCGTCATATTTCTTTCGATTCAGGCATGACCTAAGCAAACAAGGCCAAAAATGAATGCGCATAACGTCATATATGGGGATTCTGTTTTTGTCACCAACTAAAAATAGATCTAACTAGTGTGCGAAACCTAGTTAGGGAATCCCTCTCAAACTCGTTTACCTGTCATCATAATTGTTCGCAATTTTGCATTAAATGCATTCATTTGAATTGTTTAAAAGAAAAATACCGGCTATATGTATTTTAGTTTTGGAAGCATTTTTTCCAGATAGCTCAATAATGCACCTTTAACAGTCTGTCTTATCTGTCAAATACATGCAAGGTAAAAATTCAAAACATAAGATGGTGTATATTTCATTGCAGACTCCTGTATTGCTCAAGTAGAACACATATTAAACGCCATTCAAAAACATAAATCAGACCTTAAGATGAAGAAATTGCTTGGCGAAATAAGAGATACCAATGTACCTTGCTTGTGCTTGATCTGGTTTTTTAAGTCTTTGATTTTAAAATGAGATTATTTGACAGTTATTTCATAGGAGATTGTAATGGTGTATTTATGTGTACGTATGTATGCAGTCTGATCAGGGCATGTACTGTTTGCTTAGGCCTTTAGGATTATTATGGGTATAGCAGAATAGTATGAAAAGGAGCTGTGAAAAGCCACATGTGCCTAATAGCTAATGCGCATAAAAACAAAGACCCAGGTCAATCGGCGCATCCAAACAATCTTAGTGTTGTCTGCCAGGCATTGTATGCCCAGACAAGATGTGGTTTTGCCTCTGCCAGGTTAACCCTGTCTCGAGATAATCTGTCTTCGTTATTATGCTCCCCAGAAGTTGGATGGTCATATTGCTTCTGGGAGGTATGTGCGTCCGTCCGTCCGTGCGTGTGTGCGTCCGTTTCACTTTATGATACATAACATTACTTCTGAACCGTGCAAGCTAGGGTTTTGTAATTCAATATATGGATTCCTAGTGCAAAATTAGGGGACGCATATTTTTGTCTATATGGTTTGTGATGCATAGCATAACTTTAGAACCGTGTATGCTAGGGTTTTGAAATTTCATATATGGACTCCTCATGGCAAATTAGAGGACGCATATTTTTTCTCATCCGGATTGTGCCCCTTTCAAGAGTTATTGCCCTTTGAATTTTTTTAACAAAATCTTGCCAGCAAAATATCTCGAAAACAATAAGAACTAGATCCTTGAAATTTGCTAAATAGATTGGTGGTGATGAGTAGATGGCCTGATTAAAGTTTGACTAAATTCCGAAAAAAACTTCATGAGTTATGGCTCTCTATCACTTTGGGTATTTGTACATTGTGAACTAAGTACATTGTGAAAAAGCATGTGCCACTGTAGTGGATAGAGTGCTGGACTAAGAATCAGTTTGTGGACAATGAATCTGAGGGGCGTGAGTTCAAACCTCGGTGGAGGACTAGTTTTTTTCTTCTTTTCTTATTTTCGTCATAAAAACACTTAAACAGCTATTATGCCCCTCCCACAACAAAGTTGTTAGGGGGCGGGGATATTGCATTTGTCCTGTACATACATACATACATACATACATACATACGAGCACTTACACAAACACGCATACATGCACACACATGCATGCATGCAGACTTACGCATGTATGCATGCATGCAAAACATGCACTCATGCAAAAATGTTTGTTTGTTTGAGGTTTAACGCCCCCTTCAACACTCTAAAGGTCATTTTGGAGACGTTGCTCCCAATTTTTTGGGACCTTTACCCGACGTTGAAACGAAATCACATCTCAAGCTCTGTCGCCCAATGAAACCAATAGGGTTTATAAGCATTGACGGTCCGACTTGCACCGCTTTGCCTGGGCAGGCTTAGATCCTCTAAGCGGTTTTCCAGTACACGTTTGCGGATTGGATATAGCTCTGCGTGGAGGCATCGTGCAGCCCATATATTTCTTCAAGCCCCGATGGGCGGGGACCGTCATGCAAAAATGTACACATGCATACATGCACACATGCATTCACACTCATGCATGCATGTACATACACACATGCATGCACACACATGCTTGCATACATACGTGCATGCATGCAGGCACACATATACATTCATGCATGCATGCATACACACATGCATGCATGCATGCAAAGACACTCGTGCAGGAATGCATGCACACATACATGCATGCACTCAAACGTATGTATGTATACATGCACGCATGCATGCACATGCACGCTCATACATGCATGTGCACATGCATGCACAAACATGCTTGCATGCACTCATGCATGAATGCTCATACACATACTTGCATGCACATGCACACACACTTACACATAAATACAAACACTCACACAATGAAGGCATGCAAGCACACATGCATGCAAACATGCACCCTTGCATGCACACACACATGCACACATGCATGCACACACACACACTCATGCAGGCACGCACGCAAACTCACATACATACATGCACATGCATGTGCATGCATGCATGCAAATACATGTGCATACATGTGAATGCACTCATGCATGCATGCACACATGCTAATACAAAAATGCACACATATACATATGCATGCATGCATGCACACATGCATGCATGCACCCACACATACATGCACGCATACATGCACACATGCATGCATGTACACACACACTCGTACATGCATGTACACATGAAGGCACACACATGCTTGCATGCACACATGCATGTATGCACCCATGCATGCATGCACACATACATGCATATGCATGCACTCATGCATGATTGGACACACACTTATACATTATACAAGCAGTAACACATACACTCATGCACACATACATGCATATGCAAGTGTATGCACTACTCACACTTGCATGCACACACTTATGCATAAATACACACACTGAAGCATGCATGTATGTAAGCACACTTGTATGTACACATACACTCATGCATGCATGCACATACATGCATGCATGCATGCACACATGCATTTATGCAGGCATGCATGCACACATATATGCATGCACTCACACATGCATGTACTCATGCATGCATGCACACATGCACACACACACACACACACACACACACACATGCATTTGGTTATGGCCCTTGGAAAATTGGGCATTTAGGGGCAAGCATATGGTTGGGGGCATTGTGCTTTACAAACACCATTTCTAGTTTGTGAACAAATTATACACAAAACAGCCTATTCAGCCAGACAGATTGACCTGATAGGAGTTAGGAAATTTGAGATATAGATATCAAAGCAGTAAGAACTAAGATGATGATCTGACTGCACAAAGGCTGATCTGTACCTTGATGTCCGCGAATAGCAAAACAGATTTCCCCATGGAGTGGCTTATCTTTTATTTTCCGTGATAGCCACATTTCGCGATTTGCGTCTCACCATAGTTTTCAACTAAAATTTGCCACAAACTTCTTCGTTTTCTTTTTAGTTTCCTGTGGGGTGTTGGAACAGAACCAGAAAAGGATGATATTGTTGAGTACAGTACCTTAACCCAGTATGAGAAGAGTGGTTGCACGGCTGCTGTACTAGAACACAACAGAACCTATTATTCAACAGTAATTGCCTACAACAATGCACTTAATTCAAAGCCTGCCGAAGCTTCGTCTAATGGAAGTAAGTGGCAATAAGGGCAAAAATATCCAATGGGGATTCCCCTCAAGTTACCTTCCGCTGTGTGTCACTAGAGTGCACATTACGATAACTCACCCTCGGGACATTGTGATTGTTTTCAAATCTCCAAAATGGCTAATTTTCTTATGAAATTCTTTAGTTTTAAGCTTATTTATATTGCAAACATGGGTTGTGGATGTCCGTAAGAACTGCCTCAATGAGGCGGTTCTAACGAGTACCCAAAACTTACTTCTTGGAGCGTAAAAACGTTGTTTAATATATACCCCCGTTAACCCTAGTTTTCTCTATTTAATATGGGGTTTAGAGTGGTGTTCATTTCACGGAATTGTTGACGTGATGACCACTAGAAATAATGATACTGGGTTATCATTACCTGCGTAGTCACATATGCCCTAATGGGTACATGTGTTTTACGCGATATTTAGATCATTTAACTCTTATCGTAGATTATTTAACTCTTATCGTGATGAATAAATAAATTAGCCACACCAATTTCAGAATATCATCCAATCAAATTACTTGATATAAAGTATTCGTTCATTTCACCAACTTCAGGACAAACGGTGTAGATCCTGATCATATGGCTTCTTCGTAAGTCCACTGATCAGATCTAGATCTACGCTGTTTACAAAGGTAGATGTTGTCGTGTTCAGCTGGATACAGGTTTAAACAATTTTTGGCTTGAATTTTAACACAAATTATTTTTAAATAAATAAGGAAACAACTGTTTTTTTCAGGTTCATGCTTTAAAACTTATTTCATAAGGGCATAAAACTGCATAATTATGAAATAAGCACACAGTTATTCAAAGATGAGCACAATTACATCATATTAACAAGTTCATATAATGAAAAACCCTCCAAACTTCACTTTATATGGATAAAACTAGGGTTTACATGGACACTTTTGTTTTATTTCTGCCCCAAAACATATCTTTTGAGTACTGATTAGAACCGCCATAATGAGGCGATTCTAACGAGCACGAACAATTCAAGTTTGCAGTAAAAAAACAACAAAATATCAGAGATGCAACCAATTTGAAGATATAAACAAATGCCCTATATTGCACGAGCGTGCTATCTTTATGATACCTTAGTAAATTAGAAGTGAATGCAATGATCAGGAATCGATACAATTAACACACAGCTTCCATCAGAGATATCAAGGGAAAGAAACACAAACATGAAACAACTAGACCCTAATGGAAACATCACAAGCGGAAAGCCAAAAGAACAGTTACTTTCCCACAAAATGGCCAATTGGCTATCCAAAAGAAAATAATATAAGCAATACACACACCAAAAGACAAGCCTGTAAGCTTAGTAGCATGTATTGCTTACACGGGGAAGCTACCAGACTGCAGTTACTCATATCGTATTATTGTGTTGTGGTGTAGGGTAACAAAAATCACACCTACTTACTGAGATATTTAGTTTCACCGTCAGTTATTCGCGGTGATTGCTGAGGCCATTCGATACATTAAATTACGAAAACGCACAGATAAGCCGACAGATGAGTATACAAAGTCGGACTTCATTTGCTTAAATGCCTTTAAAACTATGAAAATCTGTTCGAAACATTGGTAAGCTAGTGGTGGTTACTCATAGCACGAGTTAATAAGGCATAACGAGAATAATTAAGGCACACATAACATATGAGCCAGTGCGCGACAAAACCTGCAATAATACATGTGCGCCCAGTGAGGACTCAGATCAGCCTGTGCATCTGATCAGAGTCTTCGTTGTGCGCTCTAAGGATAGCTAAGGGCCCAATACTCCTTCATCCGGTAAGAGAAGTCTCTGATTAGACTAATTGGATGCGTGGGCAGATCTGATTCTTCGCTGGGCATACATGTAAGTTGTAGGAAATGCTGTGTCCCGGCTCATATGTTTCCAATATAGAGGAT
Source organism: Lucinisca nassula (assembly GCA_963580285.1). Classification (NCBI taxonomy): domain Eukaryota; kingdom Metazoa; phylum Mollusca; class Bivalvia; order Lucinida; family Lucinidae; genus Lucinisca; species Lucinisca nassula. The sequence goes on from OY757010.1 coordinate 56,485,243, forward strand.
CTTACATGAGTGCTCATGTATTATTGAATTTATTAAACGAGTTGAGGTAAAGGGATAAAATGCGAGGCTTTGCCGAGCATTTTATCCCTTTTTCTCAACGAGTTTAATAAATTTAATAATACATGAGCACGAATGCAAGATTCTATTTATCATATGACATTAAAAGCGTATTTATTCACGATTGTTTACAAAAATGTCAACATTCCGCCGTTAGTAAACGCGACGTCATTAAGGACGTCGTACATGTAACGTTACGGGACGTATCTAGCTAATTTGCATATTTAATCCACTAGTGGATTATCGAAAAATAATACATGACGTTATTACACTCTCAGACGCGACGTCATATGATAAATGATTGAATTGCCTCTCACTATTTCTTATCTGAAGATATTTTAACCCTTGTCCTGCTGAATATTTAAATATGCCAGACCCATAATTGTTATCATCTAATCAGATTACTTGATGCAAATCGTTGCAACAAATTCATAAACTGAATTACAAACAATTACGATTCTGATCTACAGAAGCCAACTGATCTGGATCTAGATTGGTTTGAAAGATAAGACATATCTGGGCTCAGCAGGACAAGTGTTAAGAATTTCCCAGGAACTAAAGTACGAGTTACACTAAAATATATGAAACCAGTCATCGGTTAGGAGGTCATTGAAGCTTTCATGTATATTTGAATGATTGTGAGTAACACAATGTCTAACCCTACCATAGCCGCACCCATTTCTGATTATCAACAAATCAAATTACTTGATAAACATATATCCATTCACATTTGCAAACTGAACGACAAACAGTGTAGCGCCTGATCAGGTCATTTGATCTGAATCTACACTCTTTACAAAGGTAGGGATTGTTCTGTTTTGCAAGATAATGTTTAAGTTCTGTCTTCAGATCTTGAGATATCTCTTACTTGTTTCTGTTGAAATTATAGTTTTGGTGGACACAACACCTCCATTGACGGGTCACGTGATTGACGGCGAAGAAACAGACGTTGAAGACCTGGTGTATACTTCAGAAACAGTCTCCAAATCTTGTCACTGGAATGGGTTCTCGGATCCGGAGAGCGGTGTAGAGAAATATCTGGTAGATGTGTATGTCAACAACCAACTCCAAGACACATTCGATGTAGAACAAGCGGAAACATTTGAGGACAAAACCATATCACTTGAACATAACGACTTTGTACATTTTAAAGTTCATGGTGTGAATGGGGCTGAGCTAAGTGCGTCCGTTGATAGCGACGGGTTTCTTGTAGATCACACGCCTCCTATTCTTGTGGGAATGGCAGATTCAAGAGATGGCTTGCCATATCAGAGTAATGATAGCGTCATGCATCTCATGTGGCATTTTAGGGATGAGGAATCGGGAATCAAAGAGTTTCGAACAACCATTCTTGAAACGAAGGAGGGAGTTAAACAAAAGATTTGGCCTCAAGGAGAACCGTACAATTGTTCAACACCTACCACGCAATTTCCAGGAAGGACGGATATAATTCTGGACAATCTAGCGTTGAAAAATGGTGGAAAGTATTCTCTCCACGTGACGTCACTGAATGGCGCTCTTTTATCAACTGCGCATGAATCAGTCGGTGTTATTGTTGATATGACACCACCAAACACGCCAAAGGTAATATTTATTATGATAATCATAAACTGCATATGAAATGGCACCGAATGTGAGATTTCGTTTATCATGTATCGAATTGAAATCGGATTGTGCCAAAGACGTTCAATTATTTACAGTAAATAACATAGGGTTGTCACTTACGGCGTCATGGCGTTACGAGCAAGTTCATGTGAGGGAATATCATTGTCATGGTGTGACATTACCTATAAAATAACAGCTACATTATGAGATACAGTAGAACTTCGATGGCTCGAACACCGATGGCTCGTTTACCATGGATGTGTCGAACCCATTCTTGAGTCCCTAGCGAAATCCTCTACATAAGAAATAGTGGGGGATAATTAAGGAGATTTTAGTCTTTAATTTTGCAAATGTATGCTGTGTGTACTCATTAGAATCGCCTCGATGAGGCGATTCTAATGAGTACACACAGCATACATATTCATTATAGAACACCGAAAAGATGTCTGAAGGTATCTCGTTATGCCTCCTGACACTAACCTCAGTGGCTCGAACTACCCCTGCCTCGAACAAACTTTCGAGGTCCCAAAGGTGTTCGAGCCATTGAAGTTTGACTGTAAATGTGAAGCGTGTCATTCTAATGTCAAATCGTGAGAAAGACCGTTCAAACATCACGAAAACACTCCTATATATTTATGACTCACAGTATAGTAAAACTGGACTTTAAAGGGGTTTATAGTTTATCTTATGTTTACTCAAAAACCTAGATTGTGGATACTTGTTAGAACCGCCGCGACGTGGCGGTTCACACGAGTACCAACAATCTATGTTTTGAGCAGAGATACGAAAAATAGCAGAATTTTTATCTGCAATTTTTCAGTTTTTGGTGAAAATGTTTTCAATATATTTGAATTGGCGTGTTTTCGTAATGAAGGCTGACATTGCGAAATAAAACTTGTTATGAGTATAACCTGTTTTGCTAATTGCGAACAACAAAGGAGCAGATCGCAATTATATGGCAGCTTGGTTAGTACATTATCACGAAAACACGCCTATATAATTTTGACACCACAATATTATACACCCATTTGGAAAACGGGACGAATTATGTTGTACCCCTAGGCGTCCGTCCGTCCGTCGGTCTATAGACATTCCTTTCCGGATAACTCCGGATAACAGTTTACACCCGATCAAGCTAGAACTTCATACATAGTTAGACAATGATGTGGGGCAGCGCATACTGTTTTGAGGTCAAAGTCCACCAAATATTAATAAAGTTATGCACCTTTTGATTTTTTTTTTGTAATTTTTTGTTTCCAGTCTAAAAGAATTCATACCGTTTTCGACGTTTTTGGCGTACATACTCTAATAAGCACACATCAATACTTTTCAAGAAGTCTATTTGACATCAATTAAGGATCAAATATTTTTTTTTTCAGTTTGTTCCAGTTGAAACATATGACACGTCATACTATAAGATAAATCTGCATGTCAATTATTGTGTTTCTATGGTAAAGGGGGGCATATTGTTGGCTTAGTTTGACATGACATTTATTGTGTTTTAACATACTTTGTACATACTCCGTATGCCAACCTTGGGCGTTTATAATTCGACATGACATGTCCAAAGTCGACATAGAAAGCATACGAATGTGCCTAGCCATGTGCGTAATTCTAAATATGTTCTAGAAAGGGTTATCCTTTGGAAGCAAGGAATCCCCCACAAAACTGGAAAATATGAAGTGGTAATGTTTTTTGGGCCAGAAAAGCTAGTTTCGGCCAATAAGGCCTCATCAGTGACCCTCAAATATTTTCAAAACTCAACAATGGAATCATTGATCCCAAAGGACAGGAAAATATAATCTACACTATGATGTAGGGCAGGGAGAATTTTTACGGCCGCCACACATTCCCAGACACCAGCTGTAGTGACGTTAAATATGTTCAAGAAAGGGTTATCCTTTGGAAGCAAGGAATACACCACAGAACTGGAATATATGAAGTGTTAAAGGTTTTTTGGGCTAGACTAGCTAGTTTCGGCCAATTAGACCTAATCAGTAACCCTCAAATATTTTCAAAACTCAACAATGGAATCAATGATCCCAAAGGACAAGAAAATATAATCTACACTATGATGTAGGGCGGGAAGACTTTTTACGGCCGCCACACATTCCCAGACACCAGCTGTAGTGACGTTAAATATGTTCTAGAAAGGGTTATCCTTTGGAAGCAAGGAATACACCAAAGAACTTGAATATATGAAATGTTATTGTTTTTCGGCCAGACTAGCTAGTTTCGTCCAATTAGGCCTCATCAGTGACCCTCAAATATTTTCAAAACTCAACAATGGAATCAATGATCCCAAAGGACAAGAAAATATAAACTACACTATGATGTAGGATGTAAGACTTTTTATGCCCCCGAGAATCTTTGATTCGGGGGGCATATAGTTTTTGCCCTGACTGTTTGGTTGTTTGTTTGTTTGTCTGTCCGTCACAAAACTTTAACCTTGACCATAACTTCAAAAGTATTTGACCTAGCCCGATGAAGCTTCACACACTTATTCACTATCACAAGGGCTCCATCCTGATCAAGGGCCATAACTCTGTTTTCATTTTTTGGCTGAATTATCTCCCCTTGAAACTTTTACAAAATGGTAACCTTGATCATTACTTCAAAAGTATTTGACCTAGCCCGATGAAACTTCACACACTTATTCATCATCACAAGGGTTACATCCTAACCAAGGGCCATAACTATGTTGTCATTGTTTGTTGAATTATCTCCCCTTGAAATATTTTTAAACTTTAACATTGGCCATAACTTTCGATTGATATGTGATAGGGCTTTCATATTTCACATGTGCATTCCTTGTCACAAGACCTTTCAAGTGGTACCATTATTTTTACAAAACTTTAATCTTGATCATAACTTCAAAAGTATTTGACCTAGTCCGATGAAACTTCAAACACTTATTCATCATTACAAGGGCTACATCCTGACCAAGGGCCATAACTCTGTTGTCATTTTGGCTGAATTATCTCCCCTTGAAAATTTTTAAAACTTTAACATTGGCCATAACTTTCGATTTATATGTGATAGGGCTTTTATATTTCACATGTGCATTCCTTGTCACAAGACCTTTCAAGTGGTACCATAATTTTTGACCTCTTGACCTTGATCTTAACATTTGACCTGCTTTTAGTAAACTTTAACATTGGTCATAACTTTCGATTGGTAAGTGGTAGGGCTTTCATATTTCACATGTGCGTTTCTTGTACCATCAATTTTTTACCTCGTGACATTGACCTTGACGTTTGACCTACTTTTTAAACACTTCAACATAGTCCATACCTTTGTATTGGTAAGTGATAGGGTTTTCATATTTCACATGTGCATTCTTTTTACACGACCTTTCTAGTGGTACCATAATCTGTGACCTCGTGACCTTGACCTTGACCTACTTTTATAATCTTACATTGGTCATAACTTTCGATTGGTAAGTGGTATGGCTTTTATATTTCACATGTGTATTCCTTGTCACAAGACCTTTATAGTGGTACCATCATGTTTGACCTCGTGACCTTGACGTTTGACCTACTTTTTAAAAACTTTAACATTGGCTTTAACTTTCGATTGGTAAGTGATAGGGCTTTCATATTTCACATGTGTTTTCTATGTCACATGACCTTTCCAACGATCCCATAAATTTTGACCTTGTGACCTTGACCTTCTTTTTTAAGACATGGACATTGGCCATACCTTTTGATTGCTTAGTGATACTGCATATTTAACATGCGCTTTCCGGGGGCATCAGTGTTACACAAACACATCTTGTTATGGCTTGGTTTTATGATAACAGTGAGAGTTCTAAGCCCACTGTAGCGGTAATGGTATCTTAATTGCATTAGAATAACAACAGCCGAACATCAACGGCTTGAGAGTTGGCCATTGGGAGTAAATTACAGCGCCAGATAAACCAGGAGGCGTAGTTACCGTTGTTTCATATCTGTTGTTGTTTGATTATTTGTGTTCACGGAGATGTTGCACTGACGAGTTAGGAGGCCTTCATGCGGACTGAACAAATTTTTTGTCTAAACTGCGACGGAAGAAAGGGCGAGGATTGTGTCCACGTTAAATCGATTAAAGCCCCCCCACACCCCCCCCCCCCCCCCCCACAGTGGAATTCGTTTCCACTGACCGTTCCAAGGCGGTTCTTCTGTCGCGGTTTATTTTTGTTAGGGTTTGTCTTTGGGTGTTTGTGTCGCTTATATTATTTTATTTTGGATAGCCTATTGGTCATTTTGTGGGAAAGTAACTGTCCTTTTGACTTTCCGCTATTTATGTTTCCATTAGGTCTGTTGTTTCATGTTTGTGTTTCTTTCCCTTTGGTGTCTATGATGGAAGCTGTGGGTCGATTGTATCGATTCCTGATCATTGCCTCCACTTCTATCTTTTTAAAATAAAGGTATTTTGTTCGTTTGCATTTAGATCGTCTCGTTCACCACACGTTTTCAAGATAGAAGAAGAACAATTGAGAAAATAAGAACAATATGTGTTCTCTAATTTATCCTAAATATATGAATATCTGGAGATATTAGAACTATTCTCAAGGGACTCACATCACGTGAACAAGTCCGTGAAATAAAGACCCGCCTAAACCCCACTTTATATAGAGAAAACTGGGGTTTGCGGGGGGAAACATTATTTTCCTTATTTCTGCTACAAGACATAGGTTGTGGGTACTAGTTAGAACCGCCTCATTGAGGCGGTTCTAACGAGCACCCAAAACCTATGTTTGGAGTATAAATAAGAAAAATATCACAAATTTTCTTCAAAAAATTGCCTTTTTTGAGGTTTGAAAAATGTACTATATCACACGGATGTGTTATCGTAATGAGAACGACTTTGAATTAATCATAGTAAACGATCAATCGGTGTCTGGGCCATTAACGTTTACCTGTATCAAGAAAAATGTTATATTTTTTATGTCTATTGTTAACAGGTACATATTGGACTGCTGCATGAAGACGAAGACTTAAATGAAGAGGGCCAAGTACTACAAAGTGACCAACATGGCATTCTTGTTAGCTGGAGTGGTCGAGACTCTGAAAGTGGGATCGAAGACTTCTTTGTTGCAGTCGGGAAGCACGAAAACCCTGAAAGTGTGATATCGTTCACTAGCTACGGCACGAGCACTTCTTCTTACATTGGGAACATCTATCTAGAACCTTCCGCAAACGCTACAGACACATATGTAGTGTCTGTAAAAGCAACCAATGGCGCTGGAATAATGTCAGCTACAGGCCAATCAAAACCAATATTTATACAGAAAGCCAATGTTGCTGGAGTTGTTTTTGATGGCAGATCTCTTTACCAGGATGAAATTTACACCGCTGACCGCACATCATTGGCAGCGTCTTTTTACGGCTTTGAAAGTGACACTTGCAATATCCAAGGGTATGAATGGGCTGTTGGAAATGAACCATTTGGAACAAATATTCTTACATACACTAATTATGGTGTGGTAATGGAAGATGCAACTCATGGCTATATGCAGGTTCATACGGAACTGTATGAAAATTCTATCTACTACATCACAGTTCGTGCTATTACCGGATGCAGAGACGAATTCATTGTATCGTCTTCTAATGGTGTTACTCTAGATACCAAGTCTCCAGTTGTGACATTTATTGAAAAGGCAGACAACGATACAATACTCATACTCCACAATGGAGTTTATTATCAGGATAGTATAGACTCCATCCATTTAACTGCAACAGTCGAAGATGCACAGGAGATAAGGACATCAGAATGGGCTCTAGGCTCTTCTCCAATGGCGAGTGATCTACACGAATATACAAATGATCTTACCAGGATCACAAACGCTATCACACTCATACCAGGGCAAGCAGCTTTTCTATCAGCTTCAACTTCCGATGGAGCCGGCAACATCAAATATTCATATTCTCAACCTATAATTGGAGACAATACACCTCCGCATTTGTCTAATCTGATGTGCACAAAACATGCATCTTCCAGACAAGGATTAATTACCTGTAAATGGGATGAAGTCGTAGAGTACGAAAGTGTCGTTAAGGACATTTTAATTTCAATTGGAACAGAACCAGATCTTGGTGATATCCTGTACGAATTTAATCAGCCCGTAACGACATTAGAATTCAGCAAAGATCTAACAACTTTCCTGAAAAATAATCAGGACGTTAACTCCTTGTTTATCGAGTTTAAGATAAGGAACATAGTCGAAAGAAGGAACGAGTATGTTCACAAAGTTATCATAGACAGAACACCACCAGTTGTTAACGGGGTCAATGTGGTAACAAGAACAAATGACAAAATGCCTTACGTTACGATGAAATGTCAGTTGCCTACTTCATTTGTAGAGGTCAGTGTGGATAGCTTTGAAGATGCCGAGTCCGGTATTGACGAAAACAGGTAATAGCCGAACAAAATCGTCTTATACCCCACCTCAAACTTTTACACCCCCCCCCCCCCCCCGCAAACAAAGTTTGAGTCAGCTTGTTATCCGTTGGTATATCTGTACTAGTAAGAAAAGGTATATCAGGAAAGACCACAATCCAAGAACGCAGCCGTCTCAAGTCACGTATGGACAGTGAAACGGAGGAACACACAAAACAGGGAAAAACTGAACCAACGGCACAAAGCCAAATAACAGTGAAGACGCTGCCGAAGAACGACCGCCTTGGAACGGTCAGTAGTAAAGTAGATGTAAAACAAAGATCAGGAATTGATACAATTAACTTACTCCACCCATAAAAGACACCAAAGGGAAAGAAATACAAACATTAAGCGACCAGACCATAATGGAAACCCAAACAAAGGAAGGCCATAAGGACAGTCACTTTTCCACAAAATCGCCATATGGCCATCCAAAACCAAAAGACACAAGTGATACACACAGTAAGTAACAAACAACAACATAAATAAATCGCCACAGAAGAGACGCCTTGGAACGGTCAGTGGAAGATCTCCACCGGGGGGGGGGGCTTAAATCGATTTCACGCGGCCACAATCCTCGCCCCCACCTCCGTCGCGATTTAGACAAATAATTTGTTCAGTCCGCATGAAGGCCTCCCAACAAGTACAAGTTGGCGCAATAAAACTACTTTGGGGCTTCAACTCCGGAGTTTATGAAATTTCAATCCTCACCCTCAGTTCCAGTACAGTATCAAACAGAATAAAAATAACAAAATGATCCGCATGAAGGCTTTCTAGCTAAACAATGAGTCATGATAAAATACATGTTAAAATGGTTATGTATAGATAATATTATCATGAATCTGGGTTGAGGACTCAACAACAATCCGTCATCAAAGCATAAGAAAACCACCAGTTAGATCAGGGAGGGTCTGTCATTCCGCAAGAATCATGTCTGAACGATAATTCGAAAACAACTTTGAGATACCCAAATGAAACTTCACACACTTGTAAAGGGCTGTGGGAAACGTTCAGTGCACTTGAGCAAGAACTCTATCTGCAATATTAACGGAGTTATTGGGCTCTATACAGTCGAACGTCAATGGCTCGAACACCTTTGGGACCACGAAAATCTGTTCGAAACAGGGGCAGTTCGAGCCACTGAGAGTTACTGCCATGAGGGATAATGGGGTTTATTTTGGGACATCTTTCGGTGCTCTATAATAAAATGTATGCTGTGAGTACTCATTAGTATCGCCTCATAGAGGCGATGCTAATGAGTACATACAGCAAACATTTGCAAGATGAAAGTCGAAAATCACTGTAATGGTCCCACAATTCTTCTTATGTAGAGGAATTCCCTAGGGACTCGAAAACGGATTCGACTCAGCCATGGTAAACGAGCCATCGGTGTTCGAGCCATCAAAGTTCTACTGTATTTTGTGTTTGCTTTAGAATTTTGTACGGATAATAACTCGCAAACCGCTTGAGGAATCCAAATTAGACTTCAAACACTTCTAAAGGGCACTGTGGACTACTGAAGTGCACAAAGGTCATAACACTATCTGCAGTATTAGCGGAGTTATTGGACTTTGCATTTTTATACCCCCGTAATCGAAGTTTGAGAGGATATATAGGAGTCAGCTTGTTGACCCGTTTGTCAGTTTTTCTGTCCATTTATTTGCAGATTGTCACTCCACGAGCATTTTGTCCGGACTATAACTAGAAAACCTATTGAGGTATCCAAATGAAACTTCACACACGTGTACATTAGGGTACTGAGCAGAAGTCCAGTGCACAAGGGCCATGACTCTATCTGCAACATTAGTGGTGTTTGAACTTTATACTTTCTTGTTTAGAATTTTGTGTGGATAATAACTCGAAAACCGCTATAGGTATCAGATTCTGAGCAGAAGTGCAGTGCACAAGGGCCATAACTCTAACTGTAATATTAGCGGTCGGTCCCCGCCCATCGGGGCTTGAAGAAATAGATGGGCTGCAAAGAATGGAGCGCAAAATACATTGGCTTTTGCAGTTGAATAAATGTAAAACGTGCTTTGTCAATCTAAATTTATTCTTTTTGCTAGGAAATTCAGTAAATGTCTTCTTACAATTATGTCTTAATCACTGAGCCGCAGTAAAATATTAAATTGCGGATATTTTGACAATATTGAACTTGATGACTTTGTTTCTCTATTATTTACTTGTATATGTGAGAATTGCAGTTTAATCTTTGCATAAGATAAATGGTTGAAAGGTAATTGCGTCTATCTATATTTTAATTTGCTTTCCATTCCCTGTAGGTTTGAAGTAGCTATCGGATCAGACGCACTGGCAGCTGATATACTTGCATATAATAGGGCGACACCCGACAACAACAATCTGTTCTTTATTGACAACCTCGCATTACCATTTGGCCAGAAATTCTATGTAACTGTGAGGAGCTATAACAAAGCTGGGCTCAATGGGGAATCATCGTCAGAAATGGTGGTTGTGAGTCAATCTCCTTTCCTGGGGGTAATTGATGGTGGAGATATTGTTGATGTTGACTTTCAGCCATCACCTAATGTAATAAGAGGGAGCTGGAGATATTCAGATGATTGTCCTGTTGTTGAAGCTAGCTGGAAACTTACCAATCTTCTTGGACACGTTTTATTAGACTACCGGTTAATACCACAAACGGAAAATACATTCTATGATGATGAAGTCAAACTGCAAGTTGGCGTTAAATACTTTGTAACTGTTAAGACTTTTGATGCAATGAATCGTACAAAAATTGCGCGTTCAGATGGTGTAACAGTCCGTATTCAGCCGCCGTACCCTGGTGCCGTTCGGGATGGATTAGACGAGGATATAAATTATCAATTTTCCGTCACAGAACTTTCGGCAAACTGGGATGACTTCGGAGATTCTTCAAAAGATCCAACTCAGTCCATATCATACTATGAAGTCGCAATTGGTAATGACCTGCGTAACGAAGAAACTCGCGCAAACGTTCACTTTTTCGTGAATGTAGGCCTGGACAAAAGGTATACTTTCTCAAATCTGAACCTCACCGCTAAGGTGGTTACCTTCTATATCACTGTTAGAGCTCATAGCTTTGCTGGTGGTCGCGTAGAAGGCTATTCAAACGGCATAAAGGTCGGGTTTGATGAAAACATCATTCCAGGGTCTCTTGTTTCTGTTCGCTATCAATATTCAACTCGGAGTATAGAATTCTCATGGAGCAAGTTCCAGTCAGATATAGGAATAATGCAATATATAGTTGGCATAAGCAGTCAAAGACCGTTCATAACGATGGGTGCACTGGACTGCAGTCTTATATCGACGAACGACACTATTTTCGACATAGCAATAGAACATGTTGGCTTAAATGAATATGTAAAAGTTGATGGCTTAAGTCTTAATCATACGTTTTCGTATTACCCTTCTGTTATGGCAGAGGACGAGTCAGGACTGTGTAGTCTAGTGACAGGACATTCTATCACGGTGGACATAACCCCGCCGGAAAATGGTAGTATTTATATCAACAGGCTGCTAAGTGACTCACGTCTGTTTGCACAGTCGCGAAAAGAAATGGAGGTAAGCTGGAAACTGTTTGATGATCCAGAATCTGGTATTGAATCTGTCAGAGTAACTTTATTAGACTGCGGAAAATGTGACGCAGATCATTCATCTTGTATTTTACTTGATGAAGAAATTGCACAGAACGACACTGTTGTTACATTTTATGAACTTCAGCTAGTTCCGAATAATATATATAAAGTTAGACTTTTAATCACTAACGGAGCAGACACATCTATAGTGGTGTATTCAAAAGCTATCCTTCTCGATCTTTCTCCACCAAATGCAGGGGTTGTTAAAATAACTGACGACTGGACTGTGACCAGAAGCTTCCAATACAAAACTGATGTTATCCATGGCAAGATGGCAGTAACGCTCTTCGAAGAGATTCACAAATGTGCAAATCAATTATCAGTATATCCACCTATCAAAAAGTCCCCATATAAATGGTCTGTTTTTGATGGCACCTACAGCGAAGACTTCTATATAGTAAACAAAACTGGTGGATTTTTGGGCATAGGTTACAACGCAGACTTGTCAGCAATTACCCGGAGCGGTGTATTATCATCAGTTGTGACACTTCGAGACGGACAATACTCAACCATTATTCGCTGTGCCAAAGGTCCTAATATTGTTACAACATTTGCATTCGTTTCGACGCCGGCAGCAGTTCCGTTTGAAATAAACAATAAGCCAGTCGAATTCCATTTTGATGTAGCTGAATTTGCAAACAAAACTGGTTTGTCTGCTAACAATAATCAAACAGGCACTGAAGTGCCAGGCGTGTTAAAACCAAGCAATGAATCACGAGAATCAAACACGTCATACTTCAGCACTGATGAATTCGGATATGGGTTTCACATACTGGGATACAAGATTGAGAATAACACGTACTTCCATGGCCTTTTCTGGGCCCAAAGCAAATATGCTAAAGTAGAGAGATGGTTCCAACTTGAATTTGACCCAACGGCTACTGAGCATGCGTATACAATTTCTGTAGAAAAATATATATCGGATTTACAAGAGCTGACCGATTTAATACTGGTGATTGACGACGCCGAGCGTGTCGACATAACTGGTTTAGAATTAGGCAATGAAGCGAAGATCGCATTATTGACTTGGAATGAAAACGGTAGTAAACCGATAATTGAAGATGTATTCAAGCCATTTTACTCTGATGCATTTGTTGAATACATTCAAATTCCAAACGAAGTTGAAAAAGAATGTCGATATGGAAAAGCTTTCTTTGACGGAGAAAGTGGCATTAAAGAGATATGGGCTGGTGTATCAGACAACGCTTCTTCAGATGGCAATATTGCACCTCTTCAGCTAGTGCATCAGTTTTGCCCATCCTGCATAGGATTTTGTAATGACACATGTGGCGACCCGTGTCCTTATGAAATAATAGACAAAGAGTATCTCATCATAGATTTAGAAAGTAATGATTTGCAGTTGAAAGAACTTAGTCCAAACGAAGCCTGCTTCAACATCACCAACGATCAGAGTTGTAATTCTACCTCGTATTACATAACAATAAAAGTTGTAAATTTTGCAGGACAAGTTACTTACGCACATTCAAACGCCATACAAGTAGATATAACGCCTCCAATATGTGGTTCTATGCAATGTCTTGATCCTGAGTACGCAGAAGATGAACCCGTGAAATATTTAGGCTCAACCTCGTCTATAGGATCATACTGGAACTGCACGGACGACATCAGTCTTATTGACCATTACGAGGTGCTTGTGGCCTCTCTGGATGATAATGCGACCATAATGAGTCCAGCAAACGTGGGTGGGAAATCAAGAGTGAAATTTGATTTAGGGGATGGCGCCTTTAAGAATAACCAGGACTACATTGTAGAAACGACAGTGGTTAACACAGCAGGAATGTCGGCATCGTACAATTGTTCTGTAAGAGCCTATCAGGACCCGCCAGATATTCAGTCAACAGTACTTACACCAATCCATGCAGTTGAGCTTGAATCGTTAGCAAACACACATTTCGTGGAGGCACCTAATATTGTTGGTGTAAAATGGGAATCGGGAAAGGAAGACACCCAGTTCTATGGTATGTATTTAGGTGAATGGATACATCTGTCATATTTTACCATTGTTTCAAGCGAACATTGTTACATTCTGGAACCCAATATCATTTTTTATAACTGCTCCCCCCCCCCCCCCTGAAAGCCCATTTATAAAAAGGAAGAATTCGCTTCTTTTATTATGTACATTAAAGGCATTTATTCTTGTAACAGTAGGACACACCGTGTGTTCATAATTGTTTTATTGCCCCTTGTGATATATTGTCTGAAGCAGATCAAAGACAACCCTCAATAGGGTGATTAATCCCCTGACTAAGGCACTTAAGCGGAAAATCAATAATGTACACTTTAGTAAACAGTTAGTAAACTATTGATTTTCCCCAAGTAGGCCCCTTGCCTGTTGAAGACAGAGGACTTCCCTTCAGGCAGCACTGAGTGCTACATAATATTATATAATGAAATGATAGCCCCCCTATTCAAGAGTAATTGCCTTAAAGAGCAGTCGTCATCTGACAATGGAGACAAAAATAATTTTGAAATACTTGCCTCCTCTGCATATATATCCAGTCCCCTTACTTAAGAAGCATTACGTAGAGTGGGAAATTTTAATGATGATGGCAAATTGTGATCGATAATTGAACAAGTAATGGGTTTGAACCGAGTAACCAACGATTAAATCATATTTACAAGTCCGTGTAATAAAGGCCCCTTGAACCCCATGCAACCCACCACTAGCGTGTTTTCATTGTGCATGTACCTCATATGTCAATAGCTTTTACCTTGAGAGTAATGAATAAATGTTCTGTTCTGTGCCTGTCCTAGAGAATATAAGTGGTTGCAATGATCAGGAATAAATACAATTACCTCAAATATCCCATCCATGACACCAAAGGAAAAGAAAAACCGACATGAAACAACATCACCATAATGAAAACATCACAAGCTAAAATTAGTTTTTCTCACATAAAATGACCGTATGGCAATCAAAAATATCCGGTAATTAAATTTTGGCAGTCAGTATATGCAAAGGAGACCTGCCTCGGTAGCTCAGTCGGATGCGCGTCTGACTGGTGATCAGGAGGACGCTGGTTCGATACCTGCCGGGGTCGACAACATTCTTCCGTAGAGGTTGATCTTGAAATCTTTTCTACAGTCATTCTCTCCCGCTGATTCAAGAAGGGCAGTTGTCAGTTTCTGGCGAAAGAATGTGCACTGTACTGGTTAACCGTTTACGTATAAGCCTTTACAGGAAAAGTGTGGATAGTTCAACTGACCGGCTCAAAATGAGCTAAATTAGTTTTGACTGGGCCGTTAAACCCAAATACAAACAAATATGTAAAGGAAATTTGTAACAATAGAACCAACAACAGAAGAACCGACTCTGAATGTCAATGAAAGTTTTACTGTTGGAATTTATTGATTTTGTGGCGATAATCTCCGCCCTTTGTCATGTCGTAGTTTTGATAAATAATTTGTTCAGCCCGCATGAAAATTTAGGTTCGTTAATTCTGCCCCAAGACGTAGTTGCTGCTACTCGTTAGAACGAGTAATGAGCCTTTTGGATAACCAATTGACCATTTAGTGGGAAAGTTACTGTCCTTTTGGCTTTCCGCTATTGATATTGCCATTATGATTCTAGTTATTTCATGTTTGTGTTTCTTTCCCTTTGATGCCACTGATGGGAGGTGTTGGTTAATTTGTATCGATTCCTGATCATTGCCTTCACTTCTGTTTAGACAATTGCACATGCGATTATACACATATTCTCATTGCTTGGTTTAATATATATATATATATATATATATATATGCTTATCCAAAACCAGGGCACTTGCATACCGTGAATGTTACGACACAGATCAGACGCCACAGAACGCGGTATCTGATATGTGTCTTCATTAGTTGTTTAAAATGTAGGGACATTTGTAAAACTAATGACAACTGTTGTAACACAGTACGCCTATATTGGCAAGAGAACTGTACAATTATTAAATATGCAATAAATCTCTTGGCGGAAGAGCGTGACGACTAACGTCATAAAAGCGCTTTTTTATGAAGTTACTCGTAGATTCTTAAACCTAAGACGGTGAAATGTTATTCTCTCGCAAGAAAAACTTACAAACGGACAAGGAATTGTGTGATACGGTCTATAGTATTGGCGGGAATTCTTCAAACACTGGCGGAAGGTTTGAAATTTGAAGTAAACAAAAAAATCTTTGTCGATTAAAAGTGTGTTAAAATCGAAATAGTGCAGCTCTAGTGTGTGGTTTCTGACCTCCAAACTCTGATTTGTTTATTACCAGATTACTGCTAGAGCTAATCTATTTCTTAAATATAAATCAGACACTCTTTAAACTCCTAATGGACGTCTATCAAGCTGTTAGGTGAAAGAATCTTTGTATCATATATGTGTTGACCTAATATGAATATCCTTTCTAGAGTGGCAGCTTGGAACAACACCAGGAGGTAGTGACCTTTTCCCACCAGTACTTGTCGGTACGGAAAGCAATGGGATTGCGGCCATCGAAGACGGAAAGTTGAAGCTAAACGAAGTATCTACTGATAAAACATTGGCGGAGTTCAAAGCCCAAGACACCGAAACCATCAATGCTTTACATAACTCTGCGGAGAAGGACAAAACATTCTTTTCAATGGAGCCTGGTAGATGTGTCTATCATACAATGAGTGCTATTGGGTATTCACATTTGAAGAGTACCATGGAGTCAAAACCTGTTTGCAGAAAACGTAAGTCAATTTGACTGAATCAGGACTCCTAACAACCCACAAAGTAGAAGTAAAACAAAGATCAGGAATCGATACAATTAACTTACTCCACCCACCAAAGACACCAAAGGGAAAGAAACACAAACATTAAGCGACCAGACCACAATGGAAACCTAAACAAAGGAAGGCAATAAGGACAGTTACTTTCCCACAAAAGCTCATTTTGCGGTCTGTCAAGAATTCACTGTTTTATCTGTACTTGTCCAAGCTTTACAGATCAGTCTTGCTTTTGCATATACATAAAATTTGCCTAGATTATTAAAACCATCAGCAATGCTCTATTCTGCATTACATTCTGACCATTGTACGGGGTAGATGGGACTTGGCTAAATTTTTGTGTCGATTACCGGCCAATACAAGTTACAGGCTATAGTTTAAACTCGATCATGGTACTAATTCAAATGGTTTCAATTCACTTTAATCATATGATTTTGGTTTTAATGAATTTGCAATTTAAATTAAATGGACAAAGGACTTTAAATTGTCACCTGTCTGTAGATTTTAAATTAGTATTTCAGATTTAGCAGTGAAAATAAGTTTTCTGTTCATCCGAGCAGCAGTATAAAGAGAACCTAATACATATTGCTACAAACATTTTAGCTAGGTTTGAAAACCACTATGTTAACAAGTTAGGGTGATTGATACTGCTGTTAACCCAATTTATACAGAGAAAACTTGGATAACAAAGGTTTACATTATTTTTAGCTCGCCAAACGAAAGTTAGGGGGAGCTATTGCCATACCCCGGCATCAGTTGTCGACGTCGGAGCCCGCATTTAAAAGTTTACCTGCAAGCTCTTATATGTGATATTTTACAATTTTATTTTCAGTTCAACTTAACAACAGGAAAAAACTATTTATCATATTCTTTTTAACCGCATTTCCCGATTTTGTTTGGCTGAGATTGGACTTGTTTTTAGAAGTTATTTCATCTGCATTACCTCCCTTTGTACCCTTTGTTTAAGTTTACCTTCAAGCTCTGCGGTGCAGTGGATAGAGTGTTGGAATTTGAACCACAGGATCGCAAGTTCAAATCTAGGTGTAGGCCTTTTTTCTTATTTTTATCTCTATGAAAAAATATATACAGTTATTATTACTTGCAAATTTGTAGATTTTCCTTTTGATCAAATATAAATTTATTTTTTAAAATGCATAGGCTTAAAATAAGATTTCTGGTTTATTTATTCTGATGGATAGTTATTTGTTTCTTTTTTAAATGCTGCAGTCTGTGTAGCTCTTTTGCATAAGAAAGTAAAATCTGCAACATTTAAATTTCACATTTTTAAAACAAAAAAAAATTAAAACGAGATTCAGTCGGATGGGTACTTTTCGATTCTCTTTGAATTATTGCAGCCTGTTGGGCTCTTTTACAAAAGAAAATGTCATTTTTGGAAAACCTGCACAATGGAAATTTCGTTTGTGATAAGTTTTCCTCGTCCAAATTAGGCACCCATAGGGGAACTATGTTATCTTCTGGCAATTCTTTTTCTTATTTCTGCTCCAAGCCAAAAGTTGTGGGTTAACGTTAGAACCGCCTGAATGCGGAAGTTCCAGCGGGCACCCACAGCCGATGCTTTGGTTATCAATAAGCAAAAATTCACAAATCTCATCTGAAAATTAACCGTTATAAAAATGTGAAAGAATGGACGATAGTCGCAGGGATTTTATATTGTAATAGCCTATAAACCTAGATCCACTCCCATCGGAGCTTGGAGAAATAGACTGGACTGCATGGTGTTTTCACGCAGAGCTGAAACCGGCCACACATGAGTACTGCTAAATAGAAAGTGGAGGCAATGATCAGGATCGATACAATCAATCCACAGCTCCCATCAGATACACCAACGGGAAAGAAACAAAAACATGAAACAACAGACCTAATGGAAACATCAATAGCGGAAAGCCAAAAGGACAGTTACTTTCCCACAAAATGGCCAATAGGCTATCCAAAACAAAATAATGTAAGCGACACAAACACCCAAAGACAAACCATAACAAAAATTAACCGCGACAGAAGAACCGCCTTGGAACGGTCAGCGGAAACGAATCCCACCCGGGGGGGGGGGGTGCTTAAATCGATTTAGACAAATAATTTGTTCTGTCCGCATGAAGGCCTCCTAACTCATTAGTGCAACATCTCCGTGAACACAAATAATCAAACAACCACAGAGATGAAACAACGGCGAGGACTCGACAGCAAGAAACCACTGAAATGCTGGAGCAAAAGAAAACAGTTAGACTCCGATTGGCCCGACCAGAAATAGAGCATCAGGCACCAATCAACATTACCTTGAATTAGATCTCTCTAATTCTCAATAAGCCTTTACGCTGGAACCGTCATAGAATCTGAGGCCTGACCCACCGACGTGCAATTAAAGAGGGAAGCAAAGTTGTCAACCGTGATTGGGTTAACTACCATGCATGCAGTCTCTCGTATAACATTTATGCTGTACGCAATCTTTTTATATCGAAGAATGATTTTACGAAATTGGGTGCTGAAGTAATTGCGGTTATATATTTTTCTGAATTTATATACTAAGTCAACATTAAATTCGGGTTCCGATAGACCTTGTTGCAGAAGAGATTTAAGTCCAATATTGAATTTTGAAATCAAATCAGAATGACTCTATAAAATTTTGGAAAGGCTTTTAGCGAGTCTAAGACTGCCCAAACAAAGTGGTGCGAGTCGGACCGCCCATGCATATAATCCCTAATGGCTTCATTGGGCTTGAGATGTCATTCCATCTCAATGTCGGCGAAAGGCCCAATTGAATTTGAAGCAACGTTTCCACGATGACAGATAAAGTGTTAAGGGGACAGTAAATCCTCAAACCGGTTAAATTTACCGAAACACAAGTTTAATGTTGCAAAAAAAACATCAAACGCATCACTTTCAATTACCTAGACAATTAAGACGCCAAGAAAACTGCATTGTATGTTTATGTCATCTGCTATGATTTCTTGCATTTTTAAACATATTTTTGCATATAGACAAAGTTTGTTGACCCTAATCAGATTGCTCCTAGACTAGTAGTCTGAGGTGGCACCACACTGTTGGCAACAATGACTTTTAAAGTAACAAGCCGGTAAAAAGCAGACGACAATTAGCTTTTAAAATTAACCCTTGTCCTGCTAATCCCGGATATGCCTTATCTTTGAAACAATGTAGATCCAGATCAGATGGCTTCTGACGAAGCCATCTGATCAGGATCTACATTGTTTGCCATTCAGATTGTGAATTTGTTGCAATAATTTGCATCAAGTAATCTGATTGGTTGTAATCTGTAGTGGGTGTATCATATATGAATATTCAGCAGGACAAGGGTTAAGACCTTATTGTCACATTTGGGATATTATGCTGTTTGATTGCGCTAAGGGGTGAGAAACAAGAACGCATTTTATCACAGTTAAATGCTATTTCAAAGAGGTGCCATTGACTGGGAGCCACTTTCATGGATAGTATTGCTGTGTCATCGGATGTTATGATAAAATTTCTTAAGAGTTTGAATCCTTCTAAAGCTTAAGGAGCCGATGAGCTTCCTCCTAGACTCCTGAAGGAACTAGCAAATGAGCTGGGTCCAGATTTTGCACATCTGTTCCAACAGTCTCTTGATTCGGGTGAAATGCTAAAGAATGGCTTCGAGTGAACATTTGTCCACTCTTTTGCAAAAGGAGAAAGGACTCTTGCTCATAATTATCGCCAGGTGTCCCTGACTTGTGTTTCATGTAAATTATTTGAAAATATATTCTTCTCAAACAGCATGTCCCACTTTGATGAACATAAACGCATTGTCTGACACACAGCATGCATTTAAGTGAAGGCATAGTTGTGAAAGTAGGTTGACCACGCTTTTAATGACTAAGGTAAAATCTTTGACAAAGGGTGGCAGGTAGACTCATTTATTCTGGACATCGAGAAGGCTTCTGTCAATCATAAACTACCAAAATCCAAATTATCTGGTTTTCTTACACGATTTGAGATGAAAAACACACATTAGCGAATAGAACGCGTTGTTTCCTGTATTGAAATCTTCATCAGTGTCCACAGAATGTAAAAGAGACAGCATATAAAGGACTTGTTCGCCTAATCTTGGAATATGGTAGTTGTTAGTAAATTGAAAAAAAAAATCAGAACACAGCTGCTTCGTAACAATCAGTTACTGCTTTGTAATTGGGCGTATCACTGGAATACTAGGAAAATAAATTAGAATTATACTGTCTCAAGAAATGGAGAAGAGACAGCAGGCTCATAATATATATAGGTGTTGCCATCATTCTAACAGATGACCTTGTTTCCCCAACTAGAGGCTGCAGAAATAATAATTCGTTGGCGTTTTAGACCCCTACTGCAAGAACTGCCATTTTCAAATAACCTTTCGTCCCGGGGAACATTAGAGATTGGAATGCCCTTCCTGATTCGACATTTTCCTCAATTGGAGGTGCAAAGGACAGTGAAGCTAAATCCCTAGCTATCACCTGAACCTCCTGGCTTTCTCCCTATATTACAGTCTTAGTGAATGAATATCATTTGACGTCTCATCAGTAACAATTTTGATTCTGATCTGAAAGGTAAGACTGAATGACAATTTTGTGCAGAGTTGGAACAGCAGGATTAATGAGTCCAGTAGAGGCAGTTTTTAGCTCACCAGAGCCGAAGGCTCCGGGGGAGCTTATAGGATAGGCAGTTGTCCGTCGTCTGCGTCGTCTGCGACTGCGTCTGGTGACGTCATCACTTTTAAACGACATCTCCTCTGAAGCCGCTAAGCCGATTAGGCCCAAATTTCATCTGTAGCATCGATGGGTTGGGGGATTGAAAGTTTGTGTTTTTTATGAAATTCCGCTCATTAGTTTGGTTGCTATGGCAACTGAGATTTCCATAGACTTATGATGGGGAAAATTGAAAAATGGCATTTACTACCAAGCCGATGCAGACATTTTGACAAAACTTTCATAGAAATACTCCTTAGGCATCTACTATCTGCCATATGATTTTAGGCCTACTGCTCATTTGTATTGGTTGCCATGGAAACCAAATTGAAAAAATAAGAAAAAAAAAAATACTTAAAAAATCATCTTCTCAGAAACCGTATGCTCTATGAGGCTGAGAGTTTATCAAAATAGTCACCATATTTGCCTTTACAGGTTTTGTGTTTTTTATGAAATTCGGCTCTTTAGTTTGGTTGCTATGGCAACTTAGATTTTCCATAGACTTATAATGGGGAAAATTGAAAAATGGCATTAACTACAAAGCCTTTGCAGATATTTTGACAAAACTTTCATAGAAATGTTCCTTTAGTAAACTTCTCTCAGCAATATGCTTTTATGTCAACCTGGGGGTCCAGTAGGTTGTGCCGGAGCCATTCCCCGCCCCAAGTACTTCATAAAATGCCTTATATCTCAGAAACCTTACAGATCCCCACCCCTAAACCATATATAATCTTGTTCCTTATGATATGGTGCATTCAGTGACACCAACCTTGGGATCCCCACGGATGTGCCGGGGACATGCCCCACCCCCTCCACTTCATAAAATGCCATTTATCTCAGAAACCATTCAGATCCCCACCCGTAAAGCGTATATATTCTTGTCTTTTATGATAAGACGCACTCAGTGACACCAACCTGGGGGTCCCCCAGGATGTGCCTGGGCCATGCCCAACCCCTCCATTTCACAACAGGCCCAATATTCAAGAAACCTAACAGATCCAAACCCCTAAATGAAATATATTTTTGTTCCTTATGATAAGTTGTATTCAGTGACACCAACCTGGGGGACACCCGGGATGTGCCGGGGACATGCCCAACCCCTCCACTTCATAAAAGGTTGGCCCCCGCCCAAAGGGGCTTGAAGAAATATATTGGCTGCATGATGCTTCCACGCAGAGATGAATCCGGCCCGCACACTAGTACTGGTAAACCGCTTAGAGGATCTAAGAATGTCCAGGAACCGCGGTGCGAGGTGGACCATCCATGCTTATAAACCCTATTGGTTTCATTGGGCGGCAGGGCTCGAGATGTCATTTCAGCTCAATGTCGGGTAAAAGTCCCACAAAATTGGAAGCAACGTCCCCGAAATGACCTTTACAGTGTTGACGGGGACGTTAAACCTCAAATCAAACAAGCAAACAAAACTTCATAAAAGGCCAAATATTCCAAAACCTTACAAATCCCCACCCCTAAACCATATATATTCTTGTTCCTTATGATAAGAAGCATTAAGTGACACCAACCTGGGGGTCCTCCCAGATGTGCCGGAGACATGCCCCACCCCCTCCACTTCATAAAATGTCATTTATCTCAGAAACCATTCAGATCTCTACCCCTAAACCATATATATTCTTGTTCCTTATGATAAGACGCACTCAGCGACACCAAGCTGAGGGTCCCTTGGGATGTGCCGGGTCATGCCCCACCCCCTCCACTTCATAAAAGGCCAAATATTCCAGAAACCTTACAGATCCCCACCCCTAAACCATATAGATTCTTGTTCCTTGTGATAAGACACATTCAGTGACACCAACATAGGGTTCCCCCAGGGCTCGCCTCGGCCATGCTCCATTCTTCAACTTCACAAAAGATCATATATCTGAGAAACTGTTCAGAGCCCTACCCCTAAGCCATATATATTCTTGTTCCTTATGATAAGATGACCCCCCCCCCCCATGGTGCCACGGGCCATGCCCCACCCCTTTACTTCATTAAAAGCCATATATCTAAGAAACCGGTCAGATCCCCACCCCTTAACCATATATATTCTTGTTCCTTATGATAAGACCCCACTTCATAATGGACCGTATCTCAGAAACTATTCAAATCCCCACCACATAATCACATATATTCTTGTTCATTGTTATTAGACACAATTAGTCAACCCATCTTGTGGGGTCTGCAGGGGCCATTTCTCTCCCATCCACTTCATAAAAGGGCCTCATATCTCAGAAACTGTTCAGCATTAGGTTGCAACAATCTTGGGCTTTTCTGGAATCCACCATGCCCGAATCCCTCCACTGCTTAAAAGGTCTTACATCTCAGGAGCCATACATATCCCACCGCTAAACCATATATGTCTCTGTTCTTTTTTATAAGACACATTTAGTGACACTAACCAGGGCTCCATTGGGTTCATGCCCCACCCTCTCTACTATATAAAACACCTAAAACACCTAATATTTCAGATACAGTCCACATGAGTACTCATTTGGGAATTGGGAGACTTTATAATTGGTAGATTAAAATCATACCATGTTAAAATACATGTCTGCCATTGGGCAATGCCCATCTGAGCTCCGGTTTATGAAATGTGGCTCTTTGGTTTGTTTGCCATGGCAAGTTAAGAGTTAAGAGTTTCTATTGACTTATAATGAGGAAATTTGAAAAATGACATTTATGCCTTTCAAGATATTTTGTCAAACTTACATAGAAATGTTCCTTTAATAATGTTCTTTTACGCCTATTGGTTGCCACAGATGGGAAATTGTCAGTGTTGTCATCAGTTGTCCTGCAACAACACATTCAAGCGACATTAGACCTCTGAAGCCATTAGGCTGATTCGGTCCAAATTGTATCTGTAGCATCCTTGGGCGTAGGGCTTCCATGTTTAATTAAAATACTTTGCTGCCAGGTGGCAGTGCCCCCTGAGCTCTGGTGAGCATAGTGGCCCATGGGCCTCTTGTTATATCCTGTTTTCAAAGTTTGCGCACCAGCTTTTTTGGAAACCATTTAAGTAAAACAATTCAGGTTTGCTATGTCAATTACGAACATCAATTCATCGTCTAGAAATTGAGATTTGCAGGTGGACAAGACCAAACAGAACACCTATTGATGATAGGCAATCTTGTTATTGCAATAGAGTAGAAAATGAGTTGTTTTTTTTTTCGCTCGAATATCAGTTACATAATGCTTCAAAATTCCAAAATGTAAACAAGTATTACGGGAAAATGCCAAACATGTACGAGAACTTGTTTTCAGTGTATATTCAATTGAACCTGTTGTATAAGTAGATGCATATTGACACTGTCATATGTATGTTCGGTATTTAAACTGAACGACAAAAGAAATGCCAACAACAAATTAATCGCAGGAAATTTATTCCCAAACAGAACAATCAAAATTTCACCATTTGCTTTGGTAGAAACTTCCTTAATTTCACGTCCATCAGAGAAAAACGAGTTTATTCACTGCTGTCATTGCGTAATGTTCTCACATGTGGCACAACCATCAAAACAAAAGTTCACAGATACATTATGGATATACACAGTATCGAGTATCACCTCCATTAGCTGCGACACAGCGTTTTTGCATGGATCCGAATTACGTATTGATGCTAGATCGTGATCGTTGGCGAAAATGTGCCAGTCGGGTATGCCTATCTTGCCGTCGGATGCATATCTTGCCGTCGGATGCATATCTTGGTTGATGGTCATCACCCTCGACCTGCCGCTTCCTTTGGAAGCAAAGAATTTACCACAGAACTGGAAAATATGGAGTGTGCATGTTTCTGGGCCAGACTAGCTAGTTTCGGCCAATTAGGCCTCATCAGTGACACTCAAATGCTGTTTGAGTGGCGGTAACGAAATTCCATTCGGCTGATGATTCTAGGATCCACTCCAAAATTGGAAGCGACAACACGAAGCGTAACACCAGCGTCTTGTTGTCCAAGCGCTCAGTGGCGCTGGTTTACATTCAACCATGGCATCTGACGTCAGTGCAAAAGTAGGCGTTTTAATTCGGATTCCTGTTACAAGCCCAACTTGCTGTTGTTTAATATTTGATTTTTTAATACGAGGCTGCACAAGGTCAGTGCACGTGGAAACCCTGTTTACCATACATGTGTAGCTACGCTTGAGCAGACTGTATCGTGAAGGCCAATAAAGTGACTGACCACGGTTAGACGACTGGGAAGTTCATTAAAGGACATTTGAAACGAAATTTAAACCGATTGCAGAAATAATCAGAAATTGAACTTGTGGGTGTCTCTTTTAGCGTTCAGCATTAAGTACCACACATAATCATGCTTTGTTTAAAGTGAATAAATAACTTCTTACTACTTAATTACAGTGATCGTTGTTTGAATCTCGAGAATTAAATGTTTCTACATTTCTATATCCCATCAGTGTTAGATTCGTCTCCCTAAATTGGTCCCTTGTTTATTTTAGGACCAGAAGACGTCATTCTGAAACCAAGTCTGCTTCCGAAACAGATCATTGCAAAACCGCTGTCATCAACTGCTTGGACCAAAGACACCATTCCCTCACCTGAAGTAGTCATTGAAGCTGAAGGTAAATAGAAAGTCTGGGTTACATTACGAAAACACGCCTATACAAATGCTTTGTAAACTTTACTGCCCAAAAAACGAAAATTTTGCGGTGACAAATTTTGACATTTGTCTTATTTCTGCTCAAAATAAAGATTGTGGATACTCGTTAGAACCGCCCCATCTCAAGGGGGGGGGGGGGCAAAAATTATATAGGCGTGTTTTCGTAATGGACATTTTGAAAGATTTTAAGGCCCATATATTTTACATAGAACTTAATAGGAAAAAACTTCAAAAATCTTCTTGCCAGAAACCAAAGTGCTTAGGCATTTGATATGTGATACACGGCTTCGTCATGTGGCTTTCAGCCAAGAATGTTCAAATGAAAGTCCTGAGGTCAATATGACCCCACACAGGGGCTTTCATAATTTACATAGACTTATAATATGAAAAACCTTTTAAAATCTCGTCTGAAGCAAAGCTAAAATGTTACCGTTGGAAACAAGGAATACATAAAAGAACGAAAATCGGAGACTAGGTTTGATTGAGTCGCTTCATACACAGCAATGTAGTTTGCAAGCCTCCTAGCACCGGCTATTTTCAAAGTAAATAGAATTGGCTCAATAATCCCAGAGGAAAAGAAAATATAATCTACACTATGATTAAGCACGGGGAGACTTTTTAAGGCCGCCACACGGCCCTTAACACCAGCTGCAGTAAGTTTAAATAGAAAGCTAAAAGGTTGCCTTTGGAAACAAAGAACACATAACAGAACGAAAATCGGAGACTCGGTTGTATTGAGTCTTTTCATGCACAGCAATACAGTTTGCAAGGCTACATACCAGAAGACTCAGGTATTTGATATTTGGTACACAGCTATGTAATGTGGACCTCTACTCCTATTGTTCAAACAATATCCCTGGAGCCAAATAACCCTGGGTCAAAAATGGCTCCGTCCAGGGGCCCAATGGTTAACATAGACATATAAAGGGATAACCTTTAAAAATGTTCGAGAAAGGGTTATCCTTTGCGGCAAGGAATACACCACAGAATTGGAAAATACGGAGTATACATGTTTTCTGGGCCAGACTAGCTATTTTCGGCCATTTAGGCCTCATCTGTGACCCACAAATATTTTCAAAATTCCACAATGGAATCAAAGATCCCAAAGGACAAGAAAATATAAACTACACTATGATGTAGGGCAGGGAGACTTTTTACGGCCGCCACACATTCCCAGACAACAGCTGTAGAAGTCTTCTTGTCAAAAACCAGAAGGCCCATACATCTGATTCGTTCATAGCTTAATCTAATAAACCTTTGACACTATTATTAAAATTATAGCTCTTGGGCCATTAGGGGTCCTGCACAGGGGCCCGCATTTTCGAAAGACTTATATAGGGAAACCTTTAAAAAAATCTTCTTGTCTGAAACCAGAAGGGTTAGGGTTTTTATATCTGACACACCCCTATATTAAGCGAACCTCTACCAAGAGTGTCCTGATTATAGACTTGGTGCCAAAGGTGGCCCCACCGCGGGCCCTTTTGTTTTACTAAGGTTACTGGGGTTGCGGTCGCGTAAAATCGATTTAAGCCCCCCAGTGAGTTTTTGTCACTGACCATTCCAATGCGGTTCTTCTGTCGTGGTTTATTTTTGCAATGGTTTGTCTTTGAGTGTCTGTATCGCCTACATCGTTTTGTTTGGATAACCAAATGGCCGTTTTGTGGGAAAGAAGCTGTCCTTTTTGGCTTTCCACCAGGAAGGCCCAGGGCTTAGTTATTTGGTAACTATCATATAGCTTCGTCTGGAGGACCTCTACTCCACTTGTTCTATAAACTTTGGGTACAAAATGGCCCTGCCTTAGGCCTTCTTTTTTACACACTATGAAAATCTTTTTGTCTGTAACCAGGAGGCCCATGCCTTTGATTTTTATGCCCCCGGAATCTAAGATTCTGGGGGGCATATAGTTTTTGGTCTGTCCGTCTGTTTGTCCGTTTGTCTGTTTGTCCGTTTGTCCGTTTGTCCGTCTGCAAAAACTTTAACATTGGGCATAACTTTTGAATGGTAAGTGGTACAGCTTTCATACTTCACATGTGCATTCCTTGTCACAAGACCTTTCAAGAGGTACCATAAATTTTGACCTCGTGACCTTCACCTTGAGATTTGACCTACTTTTGACCTCCTTTTTAAAAACTTCAACATTGGCTATAACTTTTGATTAGTAACTGATAGAGCTTTAATATTTCACATGTGCATTCCTTGTCGCAAGACCTTTCTATTGGTACTATAATTTTTGACCTCGTGACCTTGAGATTTGACCTACTTTTGACCTCCTTTTTAAAAACTTTAACATTGGCTATAACTTTTGATTGGTAACTGATAGAGCTTTTATATTTCACATGTGCATTCCTTGTCACAAGCCCTTTCTATTGGTACTATAATTTTATAGTTTTTGGTCTGTCTGTCTGTTTGTCCGTTTGTCTGTTTGTCCGTTTGTCCGTTTGTCTGTCTACAAAAACCTTAACATTGGGCATAACTTTTGAATGGTAATAGATAGAGCTTTCATATTTCACATGTGTATACCTTATCACAAGACCTTTCCAGTGGTACCATAATTTTTGATGTCTTGACCTTGAACTTGACCTTTGACCTATTTTTTTCAAAATTTTTAAAAACATTAACATTGGCGCTGTCCGGGGGCATCAGTGTTTCACAAACACATCTTGTTTATATAGTAGACTTCTGCTAAGATTGTTTTAATTATAGCTCTGGGGCTTAGACTGGCCCCGCCGAGAGGCTCATAGACCACTTTAGGGAAAGTCTTAAAAATCTTCTTTTCTGAAACCAGAAGTCCCGCTCGTTTTATAAACGGCATGCAACTTCGTCGAGGGGACCACTGCCAAGATTGTTCAACTTAAGGCCTTTGTTTCCAAAAATGGTCCCATCTAGGGGTCAATAAGTTTAACAAATATTTAATAAGGACATAGGAAGACCTTTAAAATCTATCTTAAACCAGAAGACCCTGACATTTTATATTGGTACATATCTTCATCTACTGGATCTTAACGGAGATTAGTCAAATGTTAGTTCTGGGACCAAAATGCCTCCTTTCCGCATCCAAACCTCCACTGGGACCCTCTTGTTTTACACAGGCTTAATCATTTCACGGACAGTTCAAGGGCGGTTCTTCTGTCGCGGTTTACTTTTGTTATCTCTTTGTGTATGTGTATCTCTTATATCTTTTTGTGGCAAAGTAACTAATCATTTGAATTTTCGCAAGTGATGTTGCCATTAGGGACTAGTTATTTAATGTTTGCGTTCCTTTCCCTTTGGTGTCCATGATGGGAAGTGTGGGTTAATTGTATCGATTCCTGATCATTGCTTTCACTTCTATTTTATGTAGAAAAACCTTTAAACCCTTCTGTTCTAAACCAAAAGACCCTGCCATTTGATAATTGGCCTGTACCTGCGTCCAGTGGACCTCTACCAAGATTGTTCAAATAAAACCCCTGGGGTCAAAAATGACCCCGCTTAAGGGGTCACTTATTTTACACAGACGAATATAGAGAAAACTTTAAAAATATCCTTGTATGAAACCAGAAAGCCCAGGCCTTTCATCACGAAAACATGCCTATTTAAGTTTGACCACCTTGAACCAAACGTTTATATAGCAAAACTGGGGTCTTCAAGGGTAAACCTTATTTGTCGTATTTCTGCTCAAAAATATAGATTGTGGGTACGCGTTAGAACCGCCTCGATGAGACGGTTCTAACAAAGTACCAACAATCTATATTTTGAGCAGTAATAAGAAAAATCTCACAATGTTTCATATTAAAATTATGGTTTTTTTTCGGAGGCAAAGTATTTGTAGCGGCGTGTTTTCGTAATATATATTTGGTTCATAGCTTCATCTAATGGATCTCTGCCGCGAATGTGCGAATTATAGTCTCCGGCTAAATATTTGAACATAGATTTATAAAAAGTCTAAGAAAGATCTACCTTTTGAAACTGCAATATTATGGATAAATCGCATCACGAAAACACGCCTATATAATTTTGACCCCGGCCCTTGAAGCCCACTTTTATATACTAGGTGCCCGGGGGTGCACTGGGGTGCCCGGGGGTATACCTTATTTTTCTTATTTCTGCTCTAAAATATAGATTGTGGGTACTCGTTAGAACCGCCTCGATGAGGCGGTTCTAACGAGTGCCCACAATCTATATTTTGAGCAGAAATAAGAAAAATATCACTATTTTCACAATAAAATTTTAATTTTTTCGGCGATACAGGTGGCAATGTATTTGTATAGGCGTGTTTTCGTAATGAGGTGCACGATATAGGTCAATCATGATCCTCATGTTTATTATAGCTACTTGCGCTCTTTGAGTTGTTGAAATGGTAAAAGCATTCCGATGGAACAAGAGGCATACATAAACAACATTACGACATACGCCTATACAAATACATTGTAAACTTTACCGCGGAAAACCTAAACTTTTAAGATGAAAACTTGTGGTATTTTTCTTATTTCTGCTCAAAATATAGATTGTGAGTACTCGTTAGAACCGCCTCGAATGTTAGTACTCGTTAGAACCGCTTCATCGAGGCGGTTCTAACGAGTACCCACAATCTATATTTTTCAGCAGAAATAAAAAAATAAGGTTTACCACTGTTAACCCCAGTTTTACTATATAATAGTGGGGTTCAAGGGGGTCCAATTTATACAGGCGAGTTTCCGTGATGACAAGTTGTTTCAAGTCGCTGCAGAACATGAAAATTAATGCGAAAAACTGGAAACATCAATGTTCACATAAGCGGAACTTGATAATATGCAATAAATGTTTGAAATGACTTTAGACAAAAGCATTGTTTATTCAAGTAGATTTCTTAAATGATGATACTCTTGATGTCCTGGTTCAACATTTTGAACAACGAAACCTGTTTTCGCTATATAATTGTAGCGGTTCATTTTCTCTTGAATTCACCAATAAATCACAGCTTCTTTGAACTGACATATCAGCAGATTAGGATCATTGCTTTAAAGATATGTCCGAATACATACACTATCTATGACTCTGTGGCCGTGGCGGATTAGCGTCTGCGGCTTGCAGGACGTCATGTGTCGCTGCGTCAAATAGCATACTTTCGTGGAGTTTCGTCATGGCATGTTATCCAATGTCATTCTCACACATCCGTAAATGTACACCTGATGTTTGTGTCTGATTTATAGCACTAGATGGCAGCCTGATTGCTGGCACATTGACTGAAAGTGACAAAACAACACCTTACGGATCAGCAGCTTCGGACAGTTTCAAGCCTTATATATCGGATCCCGCTATCACAAATCTACAGACAAGCAGAATTCTTAGAAACAGGTACAGTTCCTAATGGATATCTATAATTTTACGTCAAATTTGGTAGATGACACAGTTGGGTGGTCAGATAGGACGTATGTTTCATAGGTATAGAAGATCTTACATTTGTGGTCATTACATATGAATTTTTTAAACGGGATACATTTCATAAAATTCATATGAAATGACCACGACTGTGAGATTCTTTTTTATCATATGACCATTTTTCTTAGTAATTCTCCTTTGAAATGAGCCAGCGCACAACAAAACTACAATAAGACATGTGCGCCGTACGAAGACTCAGATCAGCCCGCACATCCGCGCAGTCTGATCAGAGTCTTCGTTGTGCGCTCTAAGGATAGCTTAGGGCCCAATGCTCCTTCAAGCAGCAAGAGAGGTCTCTGGTTAGACTTTATGGATGCGCAGGCTGATCTGATTCTTTGCTGTGATTATTTATTAATTTATTTTTAAATAGCTACGCCTCCAGGGGAACCGAAATTATTCACAAAGCATTCAGAAATATAAAAAAGAAGTGAAGGCATTGATCAGGAATCGATACAATTAACCCAGAGCTCCCATCAGAGACACCGAAGGGAAAGAAACACAAACATGAAACAACATACCCTAATGGTAACATCAATAGCGGAAAGTCAAAAGGACAGTATACAGCAAGCCATCCATAAAACGGGGTCTACTCTCAAGAATAGAATGTTTTCCTGAGAATAAAATTGTTTCAGAAATATTAAAATACCTCGTTTGTGACCTCCTGATTGCATCTATATACAGCATGCCATCTGTAAAACAGGTTAAGCCTAAACAATAGCTGTGCTTCCGCTAACCCGACTGACCCTGATTTTTTGTGCCGACCTGGTAAATTTTATGGCCATCCAGAAAACATAAGGTAGATTTTCTTACCTACCGACATTAATAATTTCTAGCACTTCTGAGAAAATAATATGAAATAGGTGCGACCTAACTGCAACCAACTGTTTTGATGCTTAAAAACCTCCCATTTTGTGTATTGTATATTTGGTGGGTCTTTTTGAAATGAAAAGATTTTCTAAATGGACATTTGCAGTAGTTCCGTAAAATTCCTATATTAAGATCTCCTTTTGAACTGTTCTAAAGTTTAACAGTCTCAAAGGTGGTCCCAGACTGAACAACGACAGCAACAAATTTAAACTTGAACTGTGCAGTAGATAGTTAATCTAAATAATAATAATAATTTTAATAATAATAATAATTATAATAAAAACAAGAGCTGTCACTGTAGGTGACCAATTAAAATCACTCCGCCCAGAGAATGGTATCTGTCTTTAGTAGCACCAGTATTACATGATGCTTCCACACAGAGCTGAATCCGACCCGCACACGAGTACTTGTAAACCGCTTAGAGGATCTAAGCCTGCCCAGGTAAAGCGGTGCGACAGAGCTTGAGATTTCATTTCATCTCAGTGTCGGGTAAAAGTCCCACAAAATTGGAAGCAACGTCTCCAAAATGACCTTTACAGTGTTGACGGGGAAGTTAAACCTCAAATCAAACAAACAAAAGAACCAGTATTTTTTTTTTTTTTGAAAACTGCAGTTGCACTCTACCAGTATTAATTTTGAAAACTGCAGTTGCACATATACATCTTTAGGGTAGGGAAGAGTTCCTATTTCTGTTCAAGAGATAGAAATGTACCTTGTTCTATC
This sequence comes from Lucinisca nassula, assembly GCA_963580285.1. Taxonomy (NCBI): domain Eukaryota; kingdom Metazoa; phylum Mollusca; class Bivalvia; order Lucinida; family Lucinidae; genus Lucinisca; species Lucinisca nassula. The sequence continues at coordinate 56,517,998 of OY757010.1, forward strand.
TATCAGAATTCTATCGATCTATCAGAATTCTATCTATCTATCTATCTATCTATCTATCTATCTATCTATCTATCTATCTATCTATCTATCTATCTGTCTGTCTCAATCCCCGAAGTGGCCCCCGCCCATCGAGGCTTGAAGAAATAGATGGGCTGCATGATGCTTCCAAGCGGAGCTGAAACCGACCGCACAGGAGTACTGCCTGGTTAACCGCGTAGAGGATCTATGCCTGCCCAGGGAAAGTGGTGCGAGTCAGACCGTCCATGCTTATAAACCGTATTGGTTTCATTGGGATACAAGGCTTGAGATGTAATTTCACACAGAGCTGAATCCGACCGCACACAAGTACTGGTTATCCACTTAGAGGATCTTACCCTGCCCAGGGAAAGCGGAGCGAGTCGGATAGTCTAAGCCTATAAACCCTATTAGTTTCATTGGGCGACAGGGCTTGAAGTGTCATTTCATCTCAATGTCAGGTAAAAGTCGCACAAAATTGGAAGCAACCTCATCAAAATGACCTATATGGTGTTGATTGGGATGTTAAACATCAAATGAAGCAAACAAAACACTCAAACGGGATGTAAGATGGGTCTAAAAGACGATTCTTCGTGAATCATGATTCCACTATACACAAGTTACAAGTACGTCACATTCGGTGTACATTATTACATACACTCCGAAAGCTTACACAGTAATTCTGAAATTACGGCATCTATAACCTGCACAGGCACTGAAAATTCTCTATCAGACTATAGATGTGACTAATTCAGTATCACAGGGTTTGTAGTTGGCCCGTTGATTTGTCCAGTAAACTTAGTGAATGTGTAAAAGTCAGAATATGGGTAAAAAAATAGATCTACAATGCAATCCAGTAACATTGCATACATTAAGTTTTGATAGCTCTTATGTGTGACTTTGTCAAAGCCACCATTGACAATCACAAACATTGCAACACTTTCCCTACTAACTATCTGCAATGAAAATTGATCTCGGTATTTTTAACAAACAGGACAAAGGGATACCCCTTGAAATGGAACTACCAATTTTGTCGCCCAACACTGCACACTAAAAAAGTTTTGAGCTACTTGAACATGCGGCTTGTCACAAACAAGTTGTTGATAAGTTATTCTGCAATGTTGTTAGATGCAGTGAGTTGAGATATAAAATATTTGTGCCTTTGGCTAGTTTAAACTCAGTCTTGACTATGGAAATCTTCAGATTTTTCTTATTTTGAGAAAAATTGAAAAGTTCTGCGAAACAAGCACATCTGCATGTGCAAGCTCATGTTTTCAAGGCTATACACAACTTAATCTGACCATCGGGGCTTAAAGAAATTGATGCGATGCATGATGCTTGTACGCGGACGAGTACTCCGCTTAGAGAATCTGAGCCTGTCCTGGCCCAGGCAAAGTGGTGTGTGTCAGAACATGCATGTTTATAAACCCTAATGGTTTCGTTGGGTTACAGGGCTTGAGATATCATTATATCTCAATCTCGGGGGGTAAAAGTCCCACAAAATTAGAAGCAATGTCTCTATATAGTGTTGATGGGGATGTTAAACCTCAAATCAAACAAAACACTCCTGTTGTAAATTACATACACTCCAGGTTTAGCAGGATGGAGCTGCCTACACAGAAATCACGCTGTTGTTGATGTAATTATGGTAGGGATCACTCATTTTTGCTTTTTACACATTCCACAAGTTTTTAGGGCAAATCAAGGGGCCAAGATAGAAACTATAGATGGGAAGATATGTGTTCTTAGGGGAGATTCTGGGTAATTGATAGTATTTTTTTTGCTGTCCAAGCAATAAAGCGGCAATCATTATGGGTCAGGCCTTGGCAAAAGATAAGAATAAGACCAGATTAAAAACTAGAAAAAGTGTCCATGGGACACGGATGCCCCCGCCAAATGCCATTTATGAAACGGTTTACTATATGGAACTAAATCCAGGGTAGATAATTCAAAAACCAAACATGCAAGAGTTGTCTTCCTTGTTCATGACCCATCGTCTCAGTGTGATGAATGCACCTGTGAAGTTTTATGAATATATTCATACGGTTTAGGAGTTATGGCCCGGACACGGTTTACTATATGGAACTAAGTCAAGGGCAGATAATTCAAAAACCAAAAATGCAAGAGTTATCTTCCTTGTTCATAACACATCGTCTCAGTGTGATGAATGCACCTGTGAAGTTTCATGAATATATTCCATAAAGTTTAGGAGTTATGGCCCGGACACGGTTTACTATATGGAACTAAGTCAAGGGCAGATAATTCAAAAACCAAATATGCAAGAGTTGTCTTCCTTGTTCATGAGACTGTTGACACATCGTCTCAGTGTGATGAATGCACCTGTGAAGTTTCATGAATATATTCCATACGGTTTAGGAGTTATGGCCCGGACACGGTTTACTATATGGTACTAAGTCAAGGGCAGATAATTCAAGAACCAAAAATGCAAGAGTTGTCTTCCTTGTTCCTGACACATCGTCTCAGTGTGATGAATGCACCTGTGAAGTTTCATGAATATATTCCATACGCTGTAGGAGTTATGGCCCGGACACGGTTTACTATATGGTACTAAGTCAAGGGCAGATAATTCAAAAACCAAAAATGCAATAGTTGTCTTCCTTGTTCATGACACATCGTCTCAGTGTGATGAATGCACCTGTGAAGTTTCATGAATATATTCCGTACGGTTTAGGAGTTATCGCCCGGACACTGTTTACTATATGGTACTAAGTCAAGGGCAGATAATTCAAAAACCAAAAATGCAGGAGTTGTCTTCCTTGTTCACGACACATCGTCTCAGTGTGATGAAAGCACATGTGAAGTTTCATGAATATATTCCGTACGTTTTAGGAGTTATGGCCCGGACAGGATGCCAGGACGGACGAACGAACGGACAGAGGTAAAAATTAATGCCCTTCCGCTATTCTCGGAATAGGCAGGGGCATAATTATTTGATTCAACGTTATTTTTACACCAGGAGAAATATATTTGGCTGCATGGAGTTTCCCGGTAAAGCGAAATCAACAGCACCTTTACATTACGAAAACATGCCTATATACAAATACAACGTAAACTTAAACGCCGAAAAAAAAAACCCTGAAAATTTCAAGATGGAACAGTGTGATGTTTTTGTTACAATGTATTTCGACTCAAAATATAGATTGTGGGTACAAGTTAGAACCGCCTCATGGAGGTGGTTCTAACCAGTTCCCACAATCTATGGTGGGAGGGGGGGGTTAATTTTAATATTATTTCACTCATATCGAGCCGATCGTTAATCAGAGGTGGATGAAAACCGGAGTACCTGGAGAAAAACCACCTGACCTACATGTACCATTGCAGAACTTGGCGTATCACATGTGACCCGAACCACAGTGGTGAGAGACGTAATGATTAAGAGTGAGCGCTCTTATCCACTAGGCCACGGAGGCCCGTCACAATCTATATTTTAGAGAGGAAAAACGAAACATAAGGTTTTCGCACTGTAAACCCAAGTTGTACTATTAGGGTTCAAGGGGCTCAGGATTATATAGGCTTGTTTTTTTGTGATGAAACTACTTGTAAACTGCTTAGAGGATCTAAGCCTGCCCAGGCAGAGTGGTGTGAGTCTGACTGTCCATACATATACACTGGTTTCATTGGATGGCAGGGTTTCACACAATGATTTGTATAGACTTCTGATACATTAGATGTATGCATTGCTGTTATCTATCAAAGATGTTTTATTAGCCAGAAAAAATGAAATGGTTAAAGTGCTAGATAGATTCTAAACTCTAGCTCAGGCAAATATTTTAATGCACTTCTAAATGAGAACTTCTAATAAGCAGGGCCTGACAAATCCATTGCCCAGCTGCCATGAGGGCAAGTCCAAATTTTTCAACATAGTCCTGTTTATATTTTTTTTTTGTTTTTTATTTCATCTGTCCATTACTTTTATAATACATTTGAATTTCTGTCCCTAAATATTATATCTCGTGGAAAATGAAATACAATGGTCAATGGTTTCGAAAAGCTATCCATTTAATTATTCTGCTACTTTTATGGCATAAGAGTATGGCAAAATATGAGCTGTTGATATTAAGATGGAAAAAGATGGTTTTGATTTGTGGGTGTGGTAGGGCTTGAGATGGCATTTAAATTTAATACAAAGATCAGTTAAAAGTCCCACAAAATGTGAATCAACATCTTCAAAATGATGTATATAATGTAAACAGGGACGTAAAGGCAAATTCAAACAAATGAAAAGGTAGCGTTATCTGTGTGGTAATTATTAGCAGTATGATCTTTGTCAGTTTCACCCTGGTTTAGTAAAAAAACTGAAGTGTGATAGCTCAGTGGTTAGTGCACTTGCTAGAGGTCCCATGTTCCGTCCCCGGCTGCGACTATAAAATTTCTGTGTCCTAACAGTAACACGCCCCATTGGCATCATTTGCAGGGATGAATGTCATAAAGCGCACAGTCCTTCGGATCTGGACGTTAGCTGGAGGCCCTGTGCAGGGAGAGTTATGCCCTGTGCAGGTAAACCCTTTTTGTACCAAATGGAATCTATTTCAGGAGTTCATTTCAAAATTTAGGGGTGTCAGGTTGTGTTTTTATCAAAATGTATTTGGAAAATGACTGTACTTTTAACAAACAGTGGAGACCCTGATCAGTCGCCACGTTCTGCGGCATCTCATCTGGGCCTTCACTGTTTGCGCGGGTACCCATTTTGGGGTTTCCGGTACTAAATGTGTTAAAGACCCCTACAATAATAATTACAAGATTACTGTGTAGGCTTTCATCCTGCAAACCTCGGGTGTATGTAAAGTACACCTGAGAGTTATGGTCAGATTTGACCGATCGCAGTTAAAGTAGAAAGAAAGAAAAGAAACTGCTGCATACTTCAAGTATGTGAAATGAACATAAGGTGTAATTTTTGGACACCTATTTCTATCTATCTATCTTCATATACTGAGTTGGTCAAACTTGGCCATTACCTCAGTATTTTTGATCAGGTATTGAAGTTTTTCTGGGCAGTATGTACAATTGGATAATCTTTGTAAGGAGGCGTATTGAGACCACTTGCACTTCCACATTTCACTTGTGCTGGAGTTTATAATGAAAATGGTGGCCTCAATAGAATGTTTGGAGTGTAAAGAACTTCAGCTGTTGAACAAGTTATGCATGTGACCTCCAATGCTGCTTTGTTTGTGGCACTTTAAAACTGAAACACCAAAATTTGAACAAGATGTCTGTATCACAATTTACCTATTGTTGTGATTCTGGCCATCAGGGTGTAGAGTTTTGTTGTTTTCTTCTGAAGCTTGAAGCTGCATGCTTAGATTGATCGGTCCTGATTTTCTTCGACTGCAGTGGAAAAATCCTCACTGAGCATTGTTGGCTGTATTGTTTTAACAACAGGTACATTGAACTGAAACACCAATTTATAAGCAAGATGTTTCAAGAAAAATGTACCTACTGTATTATTGTATTCACTCATTTCACAACTGGGAAACCTTTTGTTTACTTCCTCTCGCCTAGATTGGTTCCCTTGTCAACACTAACGGCTATTAGTTTTGACACGGTCTGTGACACTGTGTGTGTAGTACTACCTCATGCAGTGGAATATACCAGCGAAAGGGTAAAGCATACACGTTATCGTTGAATAAGATGCAGCTGTTAAACTGGAAAAGGCTGTATGTGAGTTGATATAGCCATGATAGCGAAGCCAAGTTTGTTTATTTCGAAAAGATGAACGTGCGTCCATGGTAACAAGGAAGTTCAAGTTTTATCCAATCAGGTGCCTAATGTAACCGGAACCAATATATTTAAACCGGAAGGACCATTAAATTTTCAGCCCAACAGCTGTTGGCTATTGAGGTTTTGAATGGGTGGGGTATGTTCCAATAAACAAATACACGTGTTACCGTTAAGCAACCAACTCTCGTTGTTTGCCGCCTTCGGCGGCAAACAACTCGTTGGTTGGTTGCTATAAAACTGTCAAGAAAGTAAAACTAATACTTAAAACTCTGTTCTCTTGCTTCCATGATGCTCTAAACCTCATTATTTGAATGTTTTCTGGTTATATGGCTGGAATTAAGCCCTTTTAAAGATTTTTGCTCTTTTTCCATCAATACAAAGTTGATAAAAAAAAGTTTAATCGACCTACCGACCCTTATGTTTTTCGGCATGTTAGCGGAAACACAGCTATTATTTAGGCATTATGTTTCTAGAGTAGTATAGAAATCTGATGATAAGTATAAGATAAAGTGCATAATATTATGCTCGTAATTTATATCATTACGCAAACATGCCTATTCAAATACATTGCAAATTCTACCGCCGAAAAATAAAAAAAAATTCATATGAAAAAATTGTGATATTTTTCTAATTCTGCTCAAAATATAGATAGGGGGTACTCGTTAGAACCGCCTCGTCGAGGCGGTTCTGACGAGTACCCACAATCTATATTTTAGAGCAGAAATAAGAAAAATAAGTTTTACCCCTGTAAACCCCAGTTTTACTATATAAAAGTGGAGTTCAAGGGGGTCAGAATTATATAGGCGTGTTTTCGTGATGTGCTGAATTTCACCTTAATCTTTCAGCACTGAATTCGATTTTCACGCTTTTCATGTATAAGAATACTCGATGCATTTTTTGTATCATGTGTATGGCAGTTACTTCCGTTGCGTGCATATGGCTGTAATTAAGCCTTTTTAAAGATTTTTGCTCTCTTTCCATCAATACAAAGTTGAGAAAAAAAAGTTTAATCGACCTACCGACCCTTATGTTTTTCGGCATGTTAGCGGAAACACATAGAGGATCTCACATGAGTGCCCATGTATTATTGAATTTATTAAACGAGTTGAGGAAAAGGGATAAAATGCTCGGCATAATATATGAGCACGAATGCAAGATTCTATTTATCATATGACATTTAAAACGTATTTTATTCATGATTGTTTACAAAAATATCAATATTCCGCCACTAGTAAACGCAACGTCGTTAAGGACGTCGTTTATGTAACGTTACGGGACGTATCTAGCTAATTTGCATATTTAATCCACTAGTGGATTATCGAAAATATTACATGGCGTTATTACACTCTCAGACGCGACGTCATATGATAAAGCTATTTATTTGGGCCTTACTTTCAAGATTAGAATTTGCTTCTGAAATATTATTAAATAGCTTCAGAAATATTAGTATACCTCGTTTGTGACTTCCGTTTGTTTCTGAATACAGCAAGCCATCCCTAAAATGGGGTCTACCCTCAAGAATACAATTTGCTCCTGAGAAGCATATTACTTCCTTTGCTTATGATGAGTAAAGGTCTTTTCTAGAAGAGTAATTCTCAATTTAGGGATGACTTGCTGTATACAGAAACAACCAGGATTTTAGGGCCCATGCAAAATCATAAAAAAATGTCCATTCACCTAAAAACAATGTTTCACCATTCTTATTCAGCTTGAAAGGGGTACAGTAACTTATGGAATGTTTTTTGGTTCTGCCTTTTCTAATTACATTTTCTGTCCCAGTGTTTGTTTTCCTGGATCGCAATTATTTTATGCATCACTTAAAAGAGAAATCAAGACAGTCCGACTTCTAGATATTCGGATGTTTTTCGTGTTTTTTTTTTTTAATATTGACAATACCTATTTCGATTGGCTGGACAAATGATTTGTCTAAATCGCGACGGAAGTAAGGGCAGCTGCGTAAATTCGATTAAAGCTCCCCCCCCCCTCACCCCCGCTCCAGTGGAATTCGTTTCACTGACTGTTCCAAGGCGGTTCTGTTGTCGCGGTTTATTTTTGTTATGGTTTGTCTTTGAGTGTGTGCTTCGCTTATATTATTTTGTTTTGGATAGCCAGTTGGCCGTTCTGTGGGCAAGTAACTGTTCTTTTGGTTTTCCGCTATTGATGTTTCCATTAGGGTCTAGTTATTTCATGTTTGTGTTTCTTTCTCTATGGTGTCACTGCTGGGAGCTGTGGGTTAATTATATCGATTCCTGATCATTGCCTTCACTTCTATTTTAATCAGCCAAATTTACACCCCCTGAACTTCAGTTGGGGATGGCAGATTCTTCTGGTACCGAGGCTTCGTTTTTGGATTTACATCTATTTTAGGTGGGTTTGCTTCCTGCAGAATCTATTATTAACGCGATGATTTTGATTTTGGGATTGTGGATTTTCCTTCTTGGGTAGTGATGTGCCTCGTGCGGCATCCTATGGCGTTTATTTTTCGCAATTAATTCGATATGCCGGAGTGTCTATTAATGTAAATGACTTTAACACTAGTAATTAATTGTTAACTGCTGGATTTCTTAATCAGGTTCATCGGTATCATAAACTACGCAAATACTTTTCTAAATTTTATAAACGCTGTTCCGATTTGGTTTCAACATTCGATGTTGGACTTGGGTGTCTTCTGCAGCGGGGTCTGTCGGGGACCGGTTATTGGGGTGACTTAGTGCATATATTCAGAAAAATATATGTACTTTCAATGACTTCAGCCCCCAATTTTGTAAAATCATTCTTCGATATAAAAATATTTGGCACAACATAAATGTTATACGACAGACTGCATGCATGGTAGTTAACCCAATCACGGTTGGCAACTTTGCTTCTCTCTTTTATTGCACGCCGGAGGGTCAGGCCTCAGATGCTATGGCGGTTTCAGCGTAAAGGCTTACTGAGAATTAGAATTTAATTTTTTGTAAAGTTGGTTGGTGTCTGATGCTCTGCCTCTGGTTGGGCCCACCAGAGTCTAATTGTTGGTTTTCTTTTGCGCCAGCAATTGTGGTTTCTTGCTGTCGAGTCCTTACCGTTGTTTCATGTCTGTGGCAGTTTTATTTTTGTGTTCTCGGAGATGACGATTAATGATGGGGTGGAGGGCTTTTTGCGGACTGAACGGGTTATTTGTTAAATCGCGACGGAAGTAGAGGCGAGGATTGCGGTGACGTCGATTTAAGCCCCTCCCGCCTCCCCAGTAAAATTCGTTTGACTGACCGTTCCAAGACGGCTCTTCTGTCGCGGTTTTTTGTTATGGTTTGTCCATGAGTGTGTGTGTCGCTTATGTTTTTGTTTTGGATAGCCAATTGGCCATTCTGTGGGAAAGTAAATGTCCTTTTGGTGTTCCGCTATTGGTGTTTCCAAAGCCTCCATGCGGATCAACTTGTTATTGTTATTTTGTTTGTTACTGAGGGCGAGGGTTGAACTTTTTTAAACTCCGGAGTTGAAGACCCTAGCAGTTTTACTATTGACCGTCCCAAGGCGGTCGTTCTTTTACAGTGTCTTAACTGTTATTTAGCTTTGTGGCGTTGGTTCGTGTTTCGTCTGTTTTTTATGTCTGCCTCCGTGTCATTTTCTATAGGTGACTTGAGCCGGCTGTGTTCTTGGATTGTGGCCTTTCCTGAGTGCCCTTTTCTTATTAGTTTGCTCTTCTAGCTTATTCTGTAGCTTTATTTTGAGTGCTTTATTACATTACATTGTACTCAGCTTTTGTTAGAATTCATTGTCATGTCATTCTCCAGATGACTGAGTTTCTACAATACTGCCATTTTTCATAGTCAACCTTACACCAGGCTTTGGGGCATATACGGCTGTAATTTTTTATGTTTGTGTTTCTTTCCCTTTGGTGTCTCTGATGGAAGCTGTGGATTATTTGTATCGATTCCTTATCATTGCCTTAACTTATGTTCTACTACAATATAAAATTAGCGCTTAACAGTTATGAATTTACCAGTATTGAAATGGGTTCATTTTAAGTTTATATTTCGTCATACTTTGTGAAAGTTCTCATCTGGAGCAATGTGACCTCTCCGTTTTTTTTTTTTTTTTTTTTCAGAATTAAACATTTTTGTGACGTATCTTTCTTCCTCGGCCCGTCACCATCCATCACATATAACAACATCGGAATCGACATAAAAGTTCCCGAAAGATGCAAGACTAACAGTCTACAGCAACCGGCATTGATTCACTGGAATTCAGGTAAAAAAATCAATTCAGACTCGAACGAAAACTCAGATTTTTGTCTGGATTCTATGGAAGTCGCCTACTTTTGATTAAGGCGGAATCGGCACAGTATAAGGAAATTTTCCTGAAAGGGTGGTATAAATTGAAATAAAAAGTAAGCACTCTTTCAGGGGCGGCACTCTTGTGAAAAACGATTTGTCTTCCTTATTATAAGAAGCTCCTTTACAAGAAAAGGTTTTCCCCTATGTTGAAGTAAAACTTCCCCTCTTTTGGTAGAGCCTCGTTTTTAAATGAGCGCACTTTGCAGAAAATTTTTCTTGAATATTGTCTCTTTCGTAAAAATAAAAGATTAAATAATGAGCCGGCACAAGACAAAACCTACAAGAAGACCAGAGCGACCAGCAGAGACTCAAATAAACCTGGGCACCCATCCACTATGACAATACCTTTTGATTATGCCTCTTTGCATAAATAATAGCCTATAGTAGGTACATGCGATCAGCTGACTCTCTGATCACACTGCGCGAATGCGCAGGCTGATCTGAGTCTTCGCTGGTCACTCAAGCATTCTTGTAGGTTTTGACATGTGCCGTCTCATATCTATTGCCACTTATGTATTAATTTACAATCATGGCCCCACCCATCGGGGCTTGGAGAAATAGATTGGGATGCATGATGCTTCCACGTAGAGCTGAAACTGGTAGCACATTTTTATGGTAAACCGGTTACACGGACTAAGCCTGCCCAGACAAGGTGGTGAGCGTCAATCCACCCGGTCGGTTTCATTAAGCGGCAGGGATTGAGATGTCATTTCATCTCAGTGTCGGGTAAAAGTCCCACAAAATTGGAAGCAACCTCTCCAAAATGACCCAAAAAGTGTTGACGGGACGTTAAACCTCAAACAAACATACCATTCACTTAATTTGGCCTAAAATGAATTTGCATTCTGCTGGTCAAAGTCGATGGCAATTCAAGGGGAGACAACCTTACAGAAACTATGTGAATATCATAATCACATGAGAAATTGGGGCAACATTTTTCACAATGACCTGCTTTATTTTTTCTTTCGCCATGCAAAACAGATGATATATGTACTATTTCTTAAAGATGGTTCTTAATTATTTAATAGCAAGTCTACATAGCATGCTATCTATCCCTTGAAGTGCTCACCAGGATTTGCACATTGCGGCAACTGGCAATGATTATTTTAATTGTCTTCCATACCTAACATTTTATGCTATGATGTTATTAATCGAGTAGTTTCGTATTGGCCCAGTTAATGGTTCGAGGTCTGCTGTATAGGCCTGAGGCCGAAGGCCGAGGCCAGTACAGCAGAGGACCTGTAACTTGGCCAATACGAAATTACTTGATTAATGACAATTTAATTTATTGACACGATTTAAAAAACATGATTATTGAGTTTTAACCTCCGGTTAATATTGGTTGACCTGGTGTTAATACGGATGACCTCCGATCTTATCATCCTTTTTTATTTATTTGTTTATTTATTTATTTATTTCTGTACCATAGATCGATGGTGTTCGTCAGAACCACGTGAGTGAGGTGGTTCTAATGAGTATCTACACTCGTAGGCTTGGTGCAGAAATAAGGAAAACAATGTTCACCCTTGTATACATGGTGGCTTTTAAGTTGTCTGTACACGGACTTAATATGATTAGATGGCATTTTCAAAGTAGTCGTCTTTCTTTTTTCAGAGAAAATAAGGCTTGAAATACCAAACCTATTTGTCTCCGAAAAAATACCAAGCCAATTTTCCTCTGAAAAATAAGAACAAAGCATTCTCATCTGCTTTAGAATTTTCTGCAGAACTTGAAATTTAAAATACTTGCCATTCTATCTTATGTTTATATCTATTCTAACAGAAAAAGACTATTGGGAACACGAAGATGAAGGTTGTTCCGCATATCTTACCGCCAGTGAAACTGATGGTCGCTACAAGACAAGTGTAAGTGTTCATGCTTGAATGGATGTTCCTTCATAACCAAGCAACATACAACAGATTTTTAGCTCACCTGAGCACGAAGTGCTCATGGTGAGCTATTGTGATCGGTCAATGTCCGTCGTCCGTCGTCCGTCATGCGTCGTGCGGCGTCAACAATTAGCTTTAAATGCTAACTCCTCCTTAACCCTTGAGCCAATTTCAATAAAACTTCATAGGAATATTGCTGAGGTGACCCTCTACAAAATAGCTAAAATTGTTCCGCTCCGCTGAACAAGATGGCCGCTAGAGCTAAAAATAGAAAAATCTTGAAACGACAACTTCTCTTGTACCTTAAGGCCAATTTCATTCACACTTTATAGGAATGTTGTTTAGGTGACCCTCTACCAAAAAAGCTAAAATGTTTTCACTTCGGTGAACAAAATGGCCGCCAGAGCTGAAAATGGAAAATTCTTTAAACAACAACTCCTCCTGTACCCTTGGGCCAAATTAATTCAAACTTCATAGGAATGTTGCTTAGGTGACCCTCTATTAAAATAGCTAAAACGGTATTGTTCTGATAAGCAAAATGGCCGCCATAGCTAAAAATAGAAAAACATCGTAAATTTGCTTCAAACACAAACAACTCCTCCTCAACCCTTGGGCCAATTTGATTCAAACTTCACAGGAATGTTGCCCAAATGACTCCCTACCAAAATAGTTAAATCGTTGTGCTCTGACAAACAAGATGGCCCTCAGAGCTAAAAAAGAAAAAAAATCTTTAATCGACAAGTCCTCCTGTACCCTTGGTCCAATTTTATTCAAACTTCATAGGAATGTTGCTTAGGTGACTATCTACCAAAATAGTTGAAAAGGTTCTGCTCTGTTGAGCAAAATGGCCGCCATAGCTAAAAATAGAAAAACATCGTAAATTTGCTTCAAACACAAACTCCTTCTTAACCCTTTGGCCAATTTGATTCTAACTTCACAGGAATGTCATGTAGGTGACTCCCAAAAGAAATAGCTAAAATCATTCCACTCTGACTAACAAGATGGCCACCAGAGCTAAAAATAGAAAAAATCTTCATACGACTACTGCTCCTTTACCCTTGGGCCAATTTCATTAAAACGTCATAGGAATGTTGCTTAGATGACCCACTACTAAAATAGCTAAAACGTTTTCGCTCTGATTAGCAAAATGGCCGCCATAGCTAAAAACAGAAAAACTTTGTAAATTTACGTCAACACGCAAACTCCTGCTCAACCCTTGGGCCAATTTGATTCAAACTTCACAGGAATGTTAGTTGCGTGACTCCCTTCCAAAATAGCTAAAATCGTTCAACGCAGCAAACAAGATGGCTGCCAGAGTTAAAAATAGAAAAAATCTTCAAACGACAACTCCTCCTTACCCCTTGGGCCAATTTGATTAAAACTTCACAGAAATATTATGTCGTTGACTCACTATCAAAATAGCTAAAATTGTTCCGCTCTGACTAAAAATATGGCCGCCAGAGCTAAAAATAGAAAAATTCTTCAAACGACAATTCATCCTTACCCCTTGGGCCAATTTGATTCAAACTTCACAGGAATATTATATCGTTGACCCTATGCCATATGAGCTAAAATGATCCCGCTCTGATGAACTAAATGGTTCTGCTACATAGAACAAATAGCACATAGACAAAATTAAAAACATCATCAAAAGATAATACAACTTGACTCAGGTGAGCGAATTACAGGCCTCCTAGCAAAACCTATAAAATCTATAATAACCTATAATTTTGTGCCAAACTAATAAAACCTTTATTTTGTTCATAAAACCTATAAAAAGCCTGTATTTTCATGAAAAAGCCTATATTTTTCACTTTTGAACCTTCTTGGGACTCAACCCTAACTTTTCTTCAAAATGCACTGCTATTTTTTACTTTTTAGTCCCATAAAAAGTGATGAAAACTGACAAGAAACTGTATTTTTTTCCTCACTCTCTTTGCTCGCTTGGACATTGTAAAATTTAGATCAACTTTATCTGAGTAATTGTGGCACAAAAATTCATTAGATATTTTTTCTTCAGTTTTTAATCTTTATGTAAGTTTGGAAAACTCTTTTTAACCTGTATTTTTATTGAAAAACCTGTAAATAACCTATATTTTGAGTAAGAAGAACCTATATAAAAACCTATATTTTCAAAGTGGGCCACTAGGAGGCCTGGAATAAGGTCCATCATGGACCTCTTGTGTCATATGACGTCGCGTCTGAGAATGTTATAACGTCATGCAATAAATTCGGTAATCCACAGGTGGATTAAATATGCATGACCAAGATGGACGCCATGCCCATATAAGGTAAAAACCCTTAAAAATCTTCTTCTCCCAAACCAAAGGGCTGATTGTCATGAAACTTGATATGTAGGAATGGGAACTCGGGCCCATCATAATTTGTTCAAATAATGACCCTCTGATGACCTTGACTTATTTTACGCCAAGGTCAAATTTGGTCGCATAGACTTGTATCGGAAAAATGTCAAAACTGAGTATTTTCCGGAAACTATTGCAGTCTCTGATCTGAAAAATTGTAAATTCATTGAGCTTAATGAATGGATGAAACTACATGAGTATTCAAGGTCAAGGTCTTTCCTTGACCTTGACCTAAGGCTTTTCAGATATGAAGATTAAAAATTGTTTTTCGACTGGACTGCTGGGCCGTTTGTGACCAAATTTTAAATAAAAGCTTATAGAAACAAGACAATTAAAATTAATAATATGAGTTTGGTCACATGACCAATATGGCCACCCTGGCCATATAAGGTTAAACACTTCATAAATCTTCTTCTCCGGAACCAAAAGACCGATTTTCATGAAACTTGGTATGTAGCATTTGGGAACTTGAACCACTTATAGTTTCTTCAAATGACGACCCCTGGATGGCCATAACCTATTTTATGTCCAGAACAAATCTGGTCACCATGCGGCCGATAGCTAACATACTTAGTATGAAACAATATTTAATGGTCTTCTACATAAATCCTGCCAACTTTGCCTCCGGGGTCAAAATTGGCCACGCCTCTGGGTTCGTTACCACACATTGACTTATGATAGGAAAAGCTTTAAAATTATTCTTCTTTGAAACCATGTGACCCACTGCTTATATATTTAGTATGTTGCTTATAATTAGTATGTAGCAATTTTTAGTGGTCTCCTACATAAATCATGCCAAACATGCTCCGGCGTCCAAACTGGTCACCCTGGGGGTCATTAGCTCCCAAAGACGTATAATGGGAAAAACGTAAAAAAAGTCTTTTTCTCTGAAACCATAAAGCCCATAGCTTCTATATTAAGTATTTAGCAATGTTTAGTGTTCCACTACATAAATCATGCTGATCAAGCTCCCGGGTCAAAACTGGCTACATCAAAGGGGTCATTTTTCTATACAGCTAAACAGCCTTAAAATTTTTCTCTGAAACAATGAAGTTGAGGGTTAACCTACCTAGTTTGTTTGTCTGAGGTTTAACTTCCCTGTCAACACTGTGAAGACGTTGATTCCAATTTTGTGGGACTTTTACCAGACATTGAGATGAAATGGCATCTCAAGCCCTGCCGCCCAGTGAAGCCTATAGTATCTACATGCATATTTGCTCGAACCACTTGGCCTGGGCAGGCTATGACCCTCTAAGTAGTTTACCAGTACTCATGTGCGGTCGGTTTCAGCTCTGTGTGGAAGCATCATGTAGCCCAATCTATTTCTTCAAGCCCCGATAGGCGGGGGCTGCTAACATACCTGTAACAATGTTTAATGGTCTGTAACACAAATAGCTTCTGAATAGTGAGATCTCTCGGAAGCAAGGAATACACCAAACAAACGGAAATAGCAGACTCGGTTTTATTGAGTCTGTTCATGACCAGTACTAAAATGTGCAACACCGGCCACGCCCTCTAGCACCGGCTTAGGCAAAATTCTATGTTCAAGATGATTCTAAATGAACTCAATGATCCAAAAGGACCAGAAAATATAATCTACACTTTGATGATGTACGGGGAGACGTTTTACGGCCGCCAGACGACATAACGCCAGCTGCAGTGAAGATAAATAAGTTCTGAATAGTGAGATCCCTCTATGTTCGAGGAGACGTTTTAAAGCCTGTCAACAATGGAATGGTTTTAGGATGGTTTCAAAGAATCTTTTTACCAAAATTATTAAAATGGTTCCACTCCGCTTAGCAGAATGGCTACCTGAGCTAAAATAGATAAAATAAACGTCTCCCCCTTAGCCAGTAGACGGATTTCAAAATAATTTCACAAAAAATTTACTCTTATGCATTTTAAATGAAATTGCTAAACTGAATTCGCTTTCCGAACAAAATAGCCGCCAGAGCTAAATATAGAAAAAAAGACTCTTAGACCACCAGAAGTGGAGGCAATGATCAGGAATCGATACAATTAACCCACAGCTCCCATCAGAGACACCAAAGGCCTGATTTCTAGCACACTGAGCGCAAAGTGCTAAAGGTGAACTATTGTGATCAACCTGTGTCCGTCGTACGTCCGTCGTGCGTCAAACGTCGTGCGTCGTCAATATTTACCTTGTCAAATTTTAAATCTAATTTTTATGAAACTTTACCAATATGTGTGTCTTGTTGATTTCTCGGTCAAGTTCGAATACGGGTCATGTCGGATCAAAAACTGGGTCACTAGGTCACATTTCGTTAAAACCTTGTGTGCACTCTAGAGACCGCAGTTTGGCTTTAATCTTCCTGAAACTTCATCTGAATGCTAAACTTGATGATATCTCAGTCAAGTTCGAATATGGGTCACGACGGATATTAAACTAGGTCACTAGGTCAGAGTTCATTAAAACCTTGTGTGTACCTTGTTGTTATTTTGTTTTGGATGGCCACACTTTTGCTTTAATCTGCATGAAACTTCACCTGAATGTTTGACTTGATGATATCTCAGTCAAGTTCGAATATTGGTCATGTTGGATTAAAAACTAGGTCATTGGGTCAAATTTTATTAAAACATTGTGTGCTCGCTAGAGACCACAGTTTTGCTTCAATCGTCATGAAACTTCACTGGAATGTTTGACTTGATATCACATTCAGGTTCGAATATGGGTCATATCGGATCAAAAACTAGGTCACTAGGTCTGATTTCGTTAAAACCTTGTGTGCACCCTAGAGGCCGCAGCTTTGCTTCAATCTTCATGAAACTTCATTTGATTGTTTGACTTGATGATACCTCAGTCAAGTTTGAATATGGGTTATGTCGGATCTAAAGATAGGTCAAATTTCGTAAAAACTTTGTGTGCACCTAAGAGACCACAGTTTTGCTTCAATTTTATGAAACTTCACAGAAATGTTTGACTTGATAATATCTCGATCAAATTTGTATATGGGTCATGTCAGATTTCGTCGAAACCTTGTGTGCACCATACAGGTCACAGTTTTGCTTCAATCTTTATGAGACTTTACCTGAATGTTTGACTTGATGATACCTCAGTCAAGTTCGAATATGGGTCATGTTGGAGCAAGAACTAAGCCGGTCACTAGGTCAAATTTCGTTAAAAATAGAAGTGAAGGCAATGATCAGAAATCGAAACAATTAACACCTACCATCAGAGACAACAAAGGGAAAGAAACACATACATTAAATAAATAGACACTAATGGAAACGTCAAAAGTGGATAGCCAAACGGACAGTAACTTTCCAATTGGCTATCCAAAACAAAAAGATGTAAGCGATACACACTCGAAGACAAACCATAACAAAACTAATTCGCGACAGACGAACCGCCTTGGAACGGTCAGTGTGCACCTTAGAGACCACAGTTTTGCTTCAATCTTCTTGACACTTCACCTGAATGTTTGACTTGATAATATCTTGATCAGGTTTCAAATATGAATCATGTAGGATCAAAACCTACGTCAGTAGGTCAAATTTCGTTAAAACCTTGTGTGCACCCCACAGACCACAATTTTGCTTCAATCTTCATGAATTTTCCTTTGATGATGTGTCGGTCAAGCTGAATATAGGTCATATCGGATAAAAAAACTAGGTCCCTAGGTCAAAGTTCGTTAAAACCTTGTATGCACCCTAGAGACCACATTTGCTTCAATCCTCATGAAACCTCAGATTAATATTTGACTGAATGATATCACGATCAAGTTCGAATATGGGTGATTTCAGATAAAAAAGGTCACCAGGTCAATTTTCGTTAAAAGCTTGTGTGCACCACAGAGGCCCGTTCCGGGGCGGTTCTTCTGTAGCGGTTTGTTTTTGTTATGGTTTTTCTTTGAGTGTGTGTATCGCTTGTGTTATTTTGTTTTGGATGGCCAGTTGGCCGTTTTACGGAAGGGGGTGGGTGGGAGGGGCTGTCATTTTGGATTTCCGCTTATAGTGTTTCCGTTAGGGTCTGGTTGTTTCGTGTTTGTGCTTCTTTCATTTTGGTGTCTGGTGGGGGCTGTGGGTTAATTGTGTCGATTCCGGATCATTGCCTTCACAACTATTTTGCTTCAGTCTTCTGAAAACATGACGTGAGATATCTCAGTCAAGTTTAAGTATGGGTCATTTCAGATTAAAACCTAGGTCAGATTGTGTTAAAATCTTGTGTGCACCCTTGACATCACAATATTTCTTCAGTCTTCGCAACCCTTTGCAAGAATATTGGACCTGATTATATCTCTAATCAGTTAGAAAGCAGGCCATGTCCAATAAAAACCAAGGGCAAGTTTTGTTAAAACTTATATTAATGATGTCTTTTTTCAGATTCAAATACTGGTTATATGGGGTCAAAACAAGGTCATAATGTCATATTTCTTACTCTAGCGGCTACCGTTTTGCATTAATCTTCATAGCACTTTACGAAATGTATGACTTGATGATACGTCATTCAACTTACTATGGTAAGTGTCACATAACTAGGCCATGTTTCTGTAAAACCTTGTTCTCTTTCTATAGAGGTCACAGTTTTGTGTCATTTGTCAGATCAAAGACTAAGACATCAGGTCAAATTGCTTTAAATGACTCAGGTGAGTGATTAAAGGGCAATCGTGGCCCTCTTGTTAAATAATTTCACAGAATGGTTCCTCTCGTGTCCCTTTACTACAATACTAAAATGGTTATGTTTGGCTGAATGCAATGGTCCCCAGAGGTAGAAATAGAAAAAAATCTTCAAATGAAATCTCCTGTTAGGCAATCTTCCTGATTTCAAAATAATTTTTACAGAAATGTTTCCATTATGCTTCTACCAAAACTGCTAAAAATCCACTTGACTGAACAAACTGGCTACCAGAGATAAAATAGTAAAACAGTAAACAGCATTATATCCTATGCCAATAACATGGTTTTAAATCAAAGCACTGAGAGTACTGTTGGGTCGATTATCTCTGGATGTAGTTAGGAAAAATGGACCTGAGCGTGGACTGTTTCGTTTAACTCTTTAACTCCTTTACTGAAAGCAAACCGTGTAGACCCTGTTTACGCTGCGTTTTTCGGCGTCTGACCCTTAAATTCCTATACTCTAAGCAAGCAGTGAAGACCCTGATCAGACGCCGCGTTCTGCGGCGTCTGATCTGGGTCTACACTGTTTGACTAGCCCAACCCATGATTCCAGCCCAGATTTTACAGTTAACCTTTTTACGTAAACACGCTGACCTGACTGCGATAAAATTCTATAAATAATCTGCGTGTATTCCTACAAATCAGCGATAGTCACGTGGACTCCAGCACTAATAGAGGTTTTGTCCTTTATACCTTTGGGTCGATTGATAAACAGTCGACCCAAAAAATAAAAGAAATATATTTTTCTAATGTCTGCATACCAAACTAGCTGACATAGTTCCTTCGACTGAATAAAATGCCTGCGGGGGGGGGGGGGGAGGGGGTAAAAAATTAATGGCATCACCAAGGCCAATGACCTGTTTTCATATAAATTTCACAGAACTGATCCTTTTATGCTCTTTTACCAAAATTGTTAGAACTTGGAACACTCCAATGAAAAAGATGGCATCCAGCTAAACTATTTTTAGCACAGAGCTCTGCTTAAACCATTGACTCGTTCTCTTTCATTTGCTACGGAACATTTTCGACTGAGGTGGGCGATCCAGGGCCATCATGGTCCTCTTGTTGCTTAAAGTATGGGAATGCACGGGTTTAACCAAACCGTCTCAGTCTACATTCAGGATCATCCTTCCAGCCTTCTTTCTCTCAGAGACAATAAACCAATCAGTCTTGAATCGTAGGGGCTCACCTTCCTTGTACAGCATTGTGGGCGAAAATCCCGGGCCCAGTCATTCACAGCATCTTTAGCTTATAAGTAGTCAAAATTCTAAACAGCTCTAGCAAGTGCAATAATAAATCAAACTACTGAAAGTACTGTGAGGTGGGCGAGTAATGTCTTATTTCTTTGCAACGCCTATGAATAAAACTTTTTATCGATTTTTTTCTAATCTAAATATTAACAAAATGACTATAGTCTTTTTACGTTCTAGTACATGTAATCGTTCTCTAATTTTCATCTTCATTTTTATCTTCAAATGGGCTATAAAATACCACATACTGGAGTCATGTCCCCGAGAAGTTATCCCTTTTTTCTAGCTGGAAGAATTATTTATTTATTTTTTTAATTTATTCATTCATTTATTTATTTATTTACCTTCCTATAGCTTAATTAATTTCCACCGACTTAGCTGGCTTTTAGAGGTCCATCCTTACAAATTATCATCTTGTGTATCGCACTCGAGAAAATTATGATATTTCAGTACACTCATATTCTGATCTGGGACTTCACGACTTTATTTATACAACTATGTGTTCTAACTGGAAGTACAGAGGGAGGTTGGTTTATGAATCCTTACTATACAAAAGTGTCAAGCAGTTCTCTAGATATCCCGGAAGGTTAAAATGATTGAGTGGAAATGGGAGACATACCAAGAACAAAAATAAATAAACAAATACAAACGTGTCTGTTCATCTTTCATGCTTATAGCGTACAATCGATAATATAGCTCGTCCTGTGCCCCCCCCCCCCCCACTGCTTTAAAGTCTAACGGACGCCACAGTATCAACATGCCACCTCAGTTCCTTCCGAAGTGGAAAAGTGTGAACAAAAAAAGACGCCAAAAAAGGTTTTGATTCAATTTTCCTTGTCAATCGTTTACCCTTTAATTTCTCAGCCTCTGCCCCTCGGGTGTTGAAGAAATAGATGGGCTGCATGATGTTTCCAGGCAGAGCTGAAACCTACCGCACACGAGTACTGGTAAACCGCTTAGAGGATCTCAATCTGCCCAGGCAAAGCAGTGCGAGTCGGACCCTTTTGCTGTCATTGAGCGACAAGGCTTGAGATGCCATTTCATCTCAATGTGGGGTAAAAGTCTCACATCAAACAAACAAAACACTTTAATTTCTGCCTTTTAATTTAGCAGTGTAGACCCTGTTCAGACGACATGCTTTGTGAACTTCGAAAATGATTCGTCTCACCAAGGGTGTATAAAACGCGTCCTTGGACACGCATATATGCCAAGCATCACTTTACTGGGGCATTTGATCTGGGTCTACTAGATTTACTTATATCCCATAAAAGTGACGCTGGGCATATATGGGCTAAGTATCTATTATGTAATTTGCCTCTCCAAAATGTTCGATAAGCGTGACTAATCAGTGACCCTTTACCCCTTCAACCCTGTACACCGGTTCAGATACCAATACAAAGCTTGTATATCCAAACCATGAGGCTCGCGTGTGACGAGCAGTCCCATCAGGATCTACACCGGCTCCCCATGGGCCAGTGGTTCTAGGTGCTCCCTAGGCACAACATGGATGTTATACGACAGACTGCATGCATGGTAGTTAACCCAATCACGGTTGGCAACTTTGCTTCCCTCTTTAATTGCACGCCGGTGGGCCATGCTCAGATTCTATGACGGTTCCAACGTAAAGGCTTATTGAGAATTAGAGAGATCTAATTCAAGGTAATGTTGGTTGGTGCCTGATGCTCTGTCTCTGGTCGGACCCATCGGAGTCTAACTGTTGGTTTTCTTTTGCTCCAGCATTCCAGTGGTTTCTTGCTGACGAGTCCTCACCGTTGTCTCACCTCTGTGGTTCTTTGATTATTTGTGTTCACAGACATGTTGCACTGATGAGTTAGGAGGCCTTCATGCGGATTGAACAATTATTTGTCTAAATCGTGACGGAAGTAAGGGTGAGGCCTGTGGCCACGTAAAATCGATTTAAGTCCCCAGTGGAAATCTTTCCACTGACCGTTCCAAGGCGGTTCTTCTGTGGCGGTTTATTTATGTTGTTGTTTGTTACTTAATGTGTGTATCACTTGTGTCTTTTTATTTTGAATGGCCATATTGCCATTTTGTGGGAAAGTAACTGTCCTTATGGCCTTCCTTTGTTTAGGTTTCCATTATGATCTGGTCGCTTCATGTTTGTGTTTCTTTCCCTTTGGTGTCTTTGATGGGTGGAGTAAGTTAATTGTATCGATTCCTGATCTTTGTTTTACTTCTACTAGGAAGATAAATGAAGACAGGTAAGTATTTGTTAAAGGATGCTTTGTTTGTCGCAAAAAATTGTTAATTGTTTCTAATATGCGACGTAAAATAAAGCTTCTTTATCTTTACACCGTTTACCAGCAGTCAGTAACTTAAAACAAAACACCTTTCTATAATAAATAGAAGTGGAGGCAATGGTCAGGAATCGATACAATTAACCCACAGCTCCCATCAGAGAAACCAAAGGGATAGAAACACAAACATGAAACAACACACCCTAATGGAAACATCAATAGCGGAAAGCCAAAAGGACAGTTTCTTTCCCACAAAATGGCCAATAGGCTATCCAAAATAAAATAATATAAGCGACACAAACACCCAAAGTCAAACCAGAACAAAAAAAAACCGTGACAGAAGAACCGCATTGGAACGGTCAGCGGAAACGAATTCCACTGGAGTTGGGGGGGGGGGGGGGGGGCTGGGGGGGAGGGCTAAAATCGATTTTACGTGGCCACAATCCTCGCCCTTGCTTCCGCCGCGATTAAGACAAATGATTTGTTCAGTCCGCATGAAGGCCTCCTAACTCATCAGTGCAACATCTCCGTGAACACAAAAATCAAACCACAGAGATGAAACAACGGTGAGGACTCGACAGCAAGAAACCTCTGACATGCTCGAGCAAAAGAAATCCAACAGTTAGACTCCGATGGGCACGACCAGAGACAGAGCATCAGGTACCAACCAACATAGGCCTTTACGCTGGAACAATAAAATTCGGGTTCCGATAGACCTTGTTACAGAAGAGATTTAAGTTCTATATTGAATTTTGAAATTAAATCAGAATGACGTCTATAAGAATGGTTAGGCCCAATATTAAAGTTAGAAGGGTTCTGTTGAGAAGCTGGAGGATGAAAGGGAATGTTTTCAAGGAAACGGCGCAGGAAAATAGTGCCGCAATATGTTGTCTTCAGAACTCAGCAATTATTTTTGTTATTGTTTGTCTTTGGGTGTTTGTGTCGCTTATATTATTTTATTTTGGATAGCCTATTGGCCATTTTGTGGGAAGGTAACTGTCCTTTTGGTTTTCTGCTATTGATGTTTCCATTGGGTCTGTTGTTTCATATTTATGTTTCTTTCCCTTTGGTGTCTCTGATGGAAGCTGTGGGTTGATTGTATCGATTCCTGATCATTGCCTCCACTTCTTTTTTTAACGCAAATGTATTTGTTAAATTTAATTAGCAGGTCTTTGTTCACGAAATTTTGTCATTTTTCAAACAGTCCGGCCGAACCTAATTGGTTTCATTGCGTGTAATGCAATAGAAGTTTCATTCTTTGCTTTTGTTTTTAGTTTGTTTGTTTGTTTGTTTGCGGAGGACTAAGCGTAGACAGGTCTAAAGAGGTGCACAAATTTGATGCTGTACGACGGCTTTAAAAGGGTTCACGCCTGCCTAAACACATACACTTTTTGCTTGAAATATGTGAGTAGCGTTTGCAAAAACAAGCGCTACTTACATTTATTTTTCAACAAAACGGTACTATATTTGCCACATATAACTAATGACGTCGTTAATTTTGAACAACTGGAGCCACATCACGTGAACAAGTCCGTGAAATGAAGACCCCCTAAAACCCACTTTATATAGAGAAAACTCTGGTTTACGGGGGTAAACATCATTTTTCTTATTTCTATTCCAAGACATAGGTTGTGGGTACTCGTTAGAACCGCCTCATGGAGGCGGTTCTAACGAGCAAATGAGGCGGTTCTAACAAGTACGCACAACCTATATTTTGAGCATGTATAAGAAAAATATCACGGATTTTCATCAGATTAGTAGCAATTTTGGAGCTGTGAAAAATGCACTATGTCGCACGGGTGTGTTATCGTAATGCAGGTCTATTCAGCCCCTTTATTTTCAACTTTCTTCTTCAAAGGTATGCTCGAGCTTGAGGGACAGTGTTTACACAAAAAGAAAGCGTGACACGTCTAGAACGTCTAATAGTCCTGTCGCATTCGAATTGGTATCGATTTCTGTAGATTTCATCAACAATCCACCTAACATTACTACAGATGAAATCAACACTGTCGAGGACTTCTTCCAACCAATGACTATCGAAGCAATCGATCTCGAAGATGACGATTTGCTGTTTGAAATTGCGGAAATGCCCGCCCATGCCAACTGTTCGATCACATCTACAGGAATTCTAGAGTGCCTGTTTGAGGATGACTTCAATGGGGATGATCAGATAACTATAAATGTAACGGAAACGAACCTCCTCGAAGGCGTAGAAGCAAACAGCGTTCAGAAGACAATACCGATTCACGTGAACCCTGCTGGCGACTTTACAGATAGATTTTTTGTTGATCCGGTTGGAAAGGTTTATCGCGATAAACGCCCTCGCATGCTTCAGACTTTCTACAGAGAAGCCAATGCCTCTGAGATATTCCACGCCGGGTACATTATTCTGGCGACTACAGACTGGGATGAAATGTTTGCATATGATACGTTCACGAAATTTATCCCTTTAGGCTCATCAACAGTTGCCATAGAACCAGTTCAGGTGTACAAAATCTACGCTCAAAATCTTACACTCATAAATCACTACAGCACAGTGGAAGCATATAATGTAACATTTTCGTATTCAAAACTTTTAAACGGTCAGATGACTCTTTCTTTCATAGCTACAACGAGAAAGAACACATTTACACCAAGCATTACTTTGGATTTATATATTTTATATAACCCTTGTGTGCACGGAGTTTGTAGTCACAAATTCTTTGGGCCTGTTGGCTGCCATGACCTCTCACGCTCACTATCGTTTGATGACTTTGACTGTGTCTGTGATATTGGGTATACTGACCAGTGGTGCCAGACAAATATAAACGAATGCGCTCCAACGCCTTGTTCATTCCTATTCGACTGCGAAGATCTGGTTAATGCCTATCGTTGTAACATCAACATACCTAAGCTGATCGCAATAATCGCCTGTTCACTCATCGCTATCGGCCTGGTTGTGTTCGCCATCCATAGAATCTGCAAGTGTGTCAAGAAGCACAATGAGGCGAAGGACGCTCTTCGAACAAGGTTTGTTGATATGTTGTTATTAGTATTATTATTATGATAACACATCCATTTAACATTGTGCATTCATAGAGGATCTTACATGAGTGTTCATGTATTATTGAATTTATTAAACGAGATGAGGAAAACGAATAAAATGCGAGGCTTTGCCGAGCATTTTTTCCCTTTTCCTCAACGAGTTTAAGTGCTCATGTATAAGTGGAATTTATTAAACGAGTTGAGGAAAAATGATAAAATGCGAGGCTTTGCCGAGCATTTTATCCCTTTTCCTCAACTCGTTTAATAAATTCAATAATACATGAGCACGAATGCAAGACTCAAACCACTTTTCCTAAGCGGTTTGCCAGTACTAAAGTTCGGTCAGTTTTAGCTCTGCGCGGAAGCCCCATGCAGCTCAATCTATTTATCCAAGCCCCGATGGGCGGGGGCAAATATCAGAACACCTCCGCCGATTTTCTCTTTAGAATCAGTGTTGTTTGAATATTCATTGAGACAGTTACAGATTCCCTGAAACTTTGCAGTATCTCTGCCAAATATTATAACGATAATACATCTGTGTGACAAAGTGCATTCTTTCATGTCTTCAAACCGGTTATTTTTTTCTGACAAAAAAGGTGCTTTTATTCTTACTCGTTAGAACTGCCTGTCGAGAACCACCACAGGCGGTTCTAACGAGTACCCACAACCTATGTCTTTGAGTAGAAATGCGAAACATAATGTATACCCCTGTTCTGTATAACTTGAAAGTGGCTTTACAGGGTTGTTCGATACATGGACTTGTTAACATGATTTAATTTTTCGATAAATCATGTTTGATATTTTTAGAAATGCCTTGTAGACCGGCGATTCATATAATGACTTATTATATACCAAGAAAGTGTCCCGTTTACTTTCTACAGAAGTTACCGGTCAATATTTTTCCATATTGCCCGTAGTTAAGTTCATATTGCCCGTAGATAAGCATTCACGTTCACAATAGAACTACTTTCAAATTTGTCCATTTCGATACTAAAAATCGGCAGCTTTCTTGTCGTGTGTGTCGACTGAATGAACGTAAAACAAAACGAACATAGGTTCTGACAAAGTGCACAAACCGCATTTTATGCTGTCAAATATGACCTACTTGCAATCTGTTTAGATTTTCAATACTTTCTTCTAAGAAATCAGGAGTATTTTGAAAGAAATATAACCGACGCTTCGGCAAAATGGCGTCCTGTTGGTAAACGTCAATGTTTTTATTGACGTCACATCCACCAACGTTAACGTCGTCTTCACTTTGGCGCCGTTGGGCGTGGTTTTCAACGTATAGGGAGACACTTAACAACCTTCATTATTTTCCATTTCAAACCGCTTAAAGATGTATATTCTGATTTTATGTTCAGAAACACATACCAGGCAATCCTGGATTCTAGCCGACATTTGAAATTTTGGGTAGATAATAAAAAGGTTATTGACTTTATATTGTGAAATATTCGGCACTCATTCATATGGCGAAGATGCACTCGCAAGCTCGTGCGTCCTTCGCCATATGAACTCGTGCCGAATATTTCACAATATAAAGTCAATATCATATAAACATTGATCATTGATAGGGAAAGAAAAAAAGGAGCAAGGTCTAAAACAGCCATGTTTTAACCCATTTTGTACCGGAAACCTCAAAACGGGCACCCTTGCAAACAGTACAGGCCCAGATCAGACGCCGCAGAACGCGGCGTCTGATCAGGGCCTACACTGTTTGCAAAAGTAAAGCCATCTTTCAAACAAATTTTGTAGAAAACACAAACTGACACCCCTGAATCCAGCCCCCGCCCATAGGGGCTTGAAGAAATATATGGGCTGCATGATGCTTCCACGCAGAGCTGAATCCGGCCCGCACACTAGTACTGGTATACCGCTTAGAGGATCTAAGCCTGTCCAGGAACCGCGGTGCGAGGGGGACCGTCCATGCTAATGAACCTTATTGGTTTCATTGGGCGACAGGGTTTGAGATGTCATTTCATCTCAATGTCGGGTAAAAGTCCCACAAAATTGGAAGCAACGTCTCCAAAATGACCTTTACAGTGTTGACGGGGACGTTAAACCTCAAATCAAACAAACAAACAAACACCCCTGAATGTCGAAATGGACTCCTGCCATATACATGTATAAGGAGGAAGATTCCGTTTGGTACAAAAAGGGTTAATGCGGCTTTTAGGATCAATCCCTAGAATTATCTTATATTCTAAGACAGTGTGCTTATATAGGTAATAGATAGGATCTGTGATTTGTTATGCAGGAAACAACTACATGGAAAGCCGCCGTTTTTCGACGTCACTCTTAGATTCCTTTACGTTACGCGTCGTTTTCTCGCATAAAAACGTTAAAAAGGGACCTTAAGGGGAATGGGAATACCTGGCAGATCTTTTCGCCATTTTTAGCTCGTCTGTTTTTTGAAAAAAAACTTTCGAGCTATTGTCATCACTCCGGCGTCTGCGTTGTCGTCCTGCATCGTCCTGCGTCGTCCTGCGTCGTTCCAAAAAAACTTAACCTTGGCTATAACTTAAAAAGTATTAGACCTAGCCTCATGAAACTTCATACACACACTCATCATCACAAGAGCTACATTTTGACCAAGGACCATAACAACATTGTTGATTTTGGCTGAATTATCTCCCCTTTTCCATTTTTTTCTGAAACACATTTTTTGCTCTCATTTTAATACTATTCACAACAGAGCCTTCAAACTTCACATGAATGTTCCTTGGGACAAGACCTTTTCAGTGATACCACACTTTTTGATCTGTGACCTTGACCTTTGAACTTTGACCTATTTTTCGAAAATTTAACCGAAAACCTTAACCTTGACCATATTTCCAAAAGTATTTGGCCTACCTTCATGAAACTTCATACACATACTCACCATCACAAGAGCTACATTCCCTACAAGTTTTATAACTCCTTCTTGCAATTTGATTTGACTTAGAACTTTTTTCTAAAAGAAACTGCAGACGAGCGTTGGCACCCGCTTGCGGTGCTCTTGTTCAAAGTGTGATAACTTTCGCGACTTCCTGATCGCTTTTCTATAAGCCATGTCCCACTGAAAAAAAGGAACTCTCTTAAAGGAAAGAATCTGTTACTCAGGAGCAAATGCTTTCCTTTAAGAGTTGGCCCCTATTGATATGGGGGACAAAAAAACTTTGCGTTGCATCCCCTGAAGTGTACCCTTTCCCCTTAAGGTATGTGTAGAGTAATGAATGATCGTTTGTGTTAGATTGTCGATAAACACAACACTCGTTCTACGCGCTTATGAATTGTTATACTTAAGATCAGGGGCCAGTTGTTCAAAACTAACGACATCGTTAGTTAACATATCGTTAAATCTTTGATCATATAATATGGCAAATATGCTAATATTTTTGCTGAAAAACTGTTTTTTCACATTTTTTCCAGCAAATAAACCAAAATTTTAAATATCGTACTTGCTAGAACACTTAACAATATTACCACTAACGAGCTCATTAAGCTAACGATGCTTTGAACAACTGGCCACTGGCCTGCAAAATGACTTATTACACAATTCACTACTAGAGCTGATGCATTTCTTAATTGCAGATTAGTTGTGGTAGAAACCGTCTCAGACTGTGACCCTAACCCACTCTACAGACGACCGCAGATGATGAGAGAAATGACAGAAGGTGAATTGCCACCATTCAGTTTATTTACAAATAAACCCAAGCTTGAACCGACCCCCGGTGGTATCAGTTCTATGTTTGGTCTAGGTATGAAAGCCCCAACCCACCTCTTGATTAAGCTGAGTAAAGGACGAGACAATAAAGTGGGCAATACGGACGAGGACACCGATAAAAATGAAAGGTTCAAAAGTTTGTTGAGTGGATCGAAAAAGAAAATGCTTGCTGCTCCAAGATCAACCAACTTGGAACGAGTGAAAACCCCAAATACGAAATTGATTAATCATGACCATGTGATAAAAGATACAGCTACACCTTTGAAAGCTGAATCAGACTCTGCTGTTCACCCGCGTAGACCACCAGTCGCAACAACTGGCATGGACGACAGTTCAAAATTAGAGAGAGGTAATTCGGCAATAGCAGACAAAAAGACAGCGCCACAGCCGCCTACGTCATCAAGTCCGAGTCATTCTGATGTCAGAAGCGTATATTCATTTGATAATGCAGGTTTCGGAAAAGAATCACCTCATAATTCGAAATCGACAGGAATATCTGTCTCGGAATCGGGCTATATTTCTGATGCGACATCTGACGAAGTAGATACTGCTTCTGTCAGACAAAGTTATTCGAATCTTCAGAGTTCTGCAGGAGTATCTAGGTCCGATTCTAGGCAAGATCAAGACGGACAGTCCGTGAAACTGGAGAGTACCTTTACTGGTTCGAGAGCAAAATCTCCACAAAAAGAGTCGCTTCCATTTAATGCTACAATGCTGACTGAGTCAGAATCAGTGCAAGCAAGTGCGAATCTATTGAAATCGGCGGGGATATTGAGTACTGAGTCTAATGTCAATGAAAACGGCAGTCAAGATACCAAGGATAGGCCTTTGTCGGCTAACAGAAATATCGCCGAGACTGACCAAGAAAGTAAGAGGGAGTCCGAGTCTCAGCTGGGAAGACCTTTGTCGGCGAAAATGAATGACATATTTGCTGACCAAGAAAGTCGGAGGGAGTCTGAGTCGAAACTGGAAAGACCTTTGTCGGTGAAAAAGAATGACGCAGTTACTGACCAAGAAAGTCAGAGGGAGTCTGAGTCGAAACTGGAGAGACCATTGTCGGTGAAAAGGAATGACACTTTTACTGACCAAGAAGGACAGAGAGAGCCTGAGTTCCAACTGGACCCGCCAGTCAACTTTACAAGTGTAAAGCAAGCCCGTTCAACTCTGAAGAAATCGACTGGAGAGTCCAGTTCTTACTCCAGTGACAATCGAGACGCAAACGCCGATATAAATGAAAGTTCTCTCAATACCACTGTTGAATCTGCGAAGGATTTTGGCCGATCGATGTCCCGTAGTCCTGGAATGTCAGTAAATTTGACCACATGGGAGGGATTATCCGGTGATCAAGCACGTTCTGACCTTCTGGGCACAATCGAAGCGACCAGTTCTGAATCAATGAAAAGCACAGGTATGGATAGGAATGAAACAGCAAACTCTAAAATGACTGAAGGTATCCTTTCTTCGATGGTAAGTTCCGAACTGACTCCGACTACAACTGTCAAGACCACCGACAATACCAGTGCATATGTGCGATCATCTGATGAGAGGAAGGTTCCTGGGAAACCTATATCTGTAGAGAGCAGAACTGCTACTAACCAGAAAGACATGTCAGCACAAGCAAAACCTATTTTGAAAGGAACAGATTCTAGACCAAAACCAGCCCACACTACCGTAAATGACCTGAAAGGCCCACCAGTAGAGGCAAAGGCCACAACCAAAATGGTCAGAAATTACCTGAAAGGACCGCCACCGACAACGTTTACTTTCTTGAAAGGACAACAAGCAAAACCTACCGACCCAGATAATTCGGGCAAGACACGAGAGGAACTGGCAAGACGTAATAAATTGATGGCCAAACAATTTGCATCACTTTCTTTGGTCGTACCCCAGAAGGCAGGACCATCCCAGCCGAAAACTACAGCTGCAAAGCCAAAGACTGTGGCTAAGAAAAAAGAAGTCAAGCGTCCCGAAGACAAGCCGGGGAAAGCTGACAGTAAAACTACCGCCAGCATTGGCTCACATGAAAGACCATCAAGCGCGGTTTCAGATGTCGACGTCTGAAAGAAAATATTGCTTTTCTTTTCTACAACCTTCCATTTTTTCTATTTTTTTTTCTGTCTGTTTCTTTTTTCAAATTAATTTTATTACAGACAATATTAATTTTACAGTTTATTTTTTTGTATGAAATGAACTGGAGTTGTAAAATCAATTCACTTGTTGACAGTTTCGTTCATAAGAGCTGATTTTTATTAGACTATAGACTTTTAATAGATACGTTTAATTGTACGCGGAGACACAGCATACAGATAGTTTTTTTTGTGCAGTAAGATAAACAGTAGATGTGATTGCATCATGAAATTATCAAGCTTACTGGCTACACACTAATGAAGTCGAAGATCTGAGATTCTTACAAAGGCTGCGTTGTCGCAATTGAAATTTTTCTGTATGATAATTGATCCCACTCAAATGAGTCTTGAATACAAGTGACGTATTTTTTTTCAGTTCTGCTTGACGGAGATCTGAGATTCTTACCTGGATTTTTTCAAAGAATGTCTCGTCGCGAATGATTTTTTCTAAATGATAACTGATCCCTCTAAAACGTCTCTTGAATACTCGTACAAGTCAAGTATTTTATTAGTTCTGAGCTCTATTGGTCTCCTTAAAATCGTGAACAAAACTTTTAAAGGTACCTCATAAATCGGTCTATGCACATCATCTGTAAGAGGCTTGTGAGAGCGGCGAAGACA
This sequence comes from Lucinisca nassula, assembly GCA_963580285.1. NCBI lineage: Eukaryota > Metazoa > Mollusca > Bivalvia > Lucinida > Lucinidae > Lucinisca > Lucinisca nassula. The sequence goes on from OY757010.1 coordinate 56,549,943, forward strand.
CTGATGAGCCTGTAAGTATGCACATGTTAAGCAGAGTCTCTGCTGTGGTTGCACATATGATCTGCAAGGCCGTGGCGAGGTCCAACTAAAGTTAAACACTGATTATAGCCCCGCTTTGAAAAAGTGGGGCTATATTGGATTTGCCATGTCCTTCTGTCATTCCGTGATTCCGTTAATTTGTGTTGGCTCCATAACTTTGTATCTGCTTAACATATTTTCATGAAACTTCACACAAATGTTAAACACCATAAGACAATGTGCAGAGCGAAGGAATTATAACTGTGGATTGCCTACTTTTGGAGTTATTGCCCTTTGAACATTTTCCGTAATTCCGTAATTCCGTGATTCCGTTAATTTGTGTTGGCTCCATAACTTTGTATCTGCTTAACATATTTTCATGAAACTTCACACAAATGTTAAACACCATAAGACAATGTGCAGAGCGAAGGAATTATAACTGTGGATTGCCTACTTTTGGAGTTATTGCCCTTTGAACATTGAAAAATGGCAATTTTAATTGTGTCCGCTTCATAACTCGAAAACGGTTTGAGATATTTTTAGGAAACTTCACACAAATGTTAAGCACTATGAGACGATGTGCAGAGCGCAGGAACCATAACTCTGCATTGCTTATTTTTGGAGTTATTGCCCTTTGAACATTGAAAAATGGCAATTTTAACAGTGTCCGCTTCATAACTCGAAAACCTTTTGAGATAATTTCATGAAACTTCACACAAATGTTAAGCACTATGAGACAATGTGCAGAGCGCAAGAACCATAACTCTGGTTTTCGTATTTTCTGTGTGTCTGTCTGTGTGTCTGTCTGTGTCTGTTAACAATTTTCGTGTCCGCTCCATAACTTTAAAACCCATTCACATATTTTCATGAAACTTCACACAAACATTAAACACCATGAGATGGTGTGCAGAGTGCAGGAACCATAACTCTGGATTGCCTAATTTTTGAGTTATTTCCCGTTGAATATTGAAAAATATCAATTTTAGCCGTCTTTGCTCGATAACTCAAAAACCGTTTGAGATAATTTTATGAAACTTCACACAAATGTAAAGCACCATATTACGTGTGCAGAGCGCAGGAACCCAAACTCTGGATTGTCTACTTTTTCAGTTATAGGCTTTTGAATATTAAAAAATGGCAATTTTAACTATGTCCGCTCCATAACCGTTTCTGATATTTTCATGAAACTTCAAATAAATGAAAAGCACCTTGAGATGATGTGCAGAGTGCAGGAACCATAACTCTGGTTTGCCTACTTTAGGAGTTATTGCCCTTTGAACATTTAAAAAGGCAATTTTGACTGTGTCGGCTCCATAACTCACAAACCATTTGAGATATTTTCATGACACTTCACACAAGTGTAAAGCACCATGAGACAATGTGCAGAGCGCAGGAACCCTGACTCTGATTTGCCTACTTTAGGAGTTATTACCCTTTGAACATTGAAAAATGGAAGATGAAATTTAGTATAAACATGGACATTCTGGTAATGTATCATGCTCATTGAAATGAGGGACAAGGGCTCACAACTCTTAGAGTTTTTCCAGATAATGTAAAATTTTCAACAGTTATTTCTTGTTCATAACTGTTTTCTCTACAGCTTAAATAACTTTCTTCTCTGACAGCGCTGAAGCGGGGCTATAGTCAGATCCTCTGACAGCTCTAGTTTTTTTTATTGATTGATTTGAGGTTTATCGTCCCCGTCAACATTGTATAGATCATTTTCGAGACGCCGCTTCCAATTTTATGGGACTTTTACCCGACATTGCGATGAAATGACATCTCAAGCCCTGTCGCCCAATAAACCAATAAGGCTTATAAGCATGGGCGGGCCGACTCGCACCGCGTTGCCTGGGCAGGCTTAGATCCTCTAAGCGGTTTACCAGTACTCGTGTATGGTCGGTTTCAGCTCTGCGTGGAAGCATCATGCAGCCCATCTATTTCTTCGAGCCCCGATTGGGCGGGGGTCTGAAATTAGACACTGAAACTTTGATACCTCGAACACGGATGGCTCGTATACCATGGCTAATTGGAACTTGTTATTGACTCCCTAGAAAATTCCTCTCATTACGAAAACACGCCTATTCAAATACATTGTAATCTTTATCGCCGAAAAAATGAAAATTTTAAGATGAAAAATTGTTTATTTTTTTCTTACTTCTGCTCAAAACATAGATTGTGGGTACTCGATAGAACCGCTTCGGTGTGGCGGTTCTAACGAGTACCTACAATCTATATTTTAGAGCAGAAATTAGAAAAATAAGACTTACCCCTGTAAACCCCAGTTTTACTATATAAAAGTGGGGGGTCAATGGGGTCAAAATTATATAGGCTTGTTTTCGTGATGTATAGTATATAGTTTCAGACATCAATATGTAGCGTGTACCGGGTCGTCCACGAAGTCAAGCAACGCGGTCACCCATCCAGGTACTAACCGCAATCTCCGTTGCTTAACTTCGTGAATAAGCCAACCACTCTACCCGCGTCGCTAAAAGAGCCGGCTCCTACAGCAAGGCTGTAGAAGTGGTATTTATCCATAACCGTTACATTTCTCCCCCTCATCTCTTGACTTCGTCCCGAAGTCACACATGCCTCACAAGGCTAATCCCGAGGGCGGAGTCTATGTAACAAGCCAGCGGCACTGTTTCTATCCCACCGCTGCCACCAATGTAGCGTGTACCGGGTCGTCCACGAAGTCAAGCAACGCGGTCACCCATCCAGGTACTAACCGCAATCTCCGTTGCTTAACTTCGTGAATAAGCCAACCACTCTACCCGCGTCGCTAAAAGAGCCGGCTCCTACAGCAAGGCTGTAGAAGTGGTATTTATCCATAACCGTTACAAATATATTTAGGATAATTGGTAGATATATGTCCAATTTCATCCTGAAAGGGAATGCTGGGTGTACTCATTAGAATCGCCTCAATGAGTACATGTAACATTCCTTTATTTCATAAAAGGTCGAAAAGTTATCCCTGAGTCATCTATATAAGGTTTTATGACCTAATGTTATGATAAACCGTCAGTAAACATCCCGACTGCATGGTGCTTCCACGCAGAGCTGAAACTGGCTACACACGAGTACTGGTAAACCTCTTAGAAGGACTAATTAAAAATCAAAAATGAGTTTCACTGCAAATAAAAATCAAAAATGAGTTCCTTTAAGAGCAATGAAAACATTCATAAGAAAGAAGATGGGTCATACTACGTAGTTTCGGCTAATAAAGCCTCATCAGTGACCCTGTAATGATCCGGCCAAGAAAGCCAGAAGAAACATACTGCAATTTTGCAAATTTCGAATAGGCAGTCGATTCAAAGACTGATATAAATCAAAAAGGGGTCAAAATAAATAAAAACCTGTCTAGAATATGAGTCTAAACCAATAACTTATTTCTGATTTCTCAGAATATTCACGCTGATCTCAAAGGACCAAAAGTAAAATATAAACTGCACTATGGTTGATGTACGGGGAGACGTTTTACGGCCGCCACACGGCACAACACCAGCTGCAGTGAAGGCAATTAAAAATCAAAAATGAGTTTCACTGCAAATAAAAATCAAAAATGAGTTCCTTTAAGAGCAATGAAAACATTCATAAGAAAGAAGATGGGTCATACTACGTAGTTTCTGCCGAGGCAAAGTGGTCTGAGTCAGACCGTCAAATGCATATAAGCCTTTTGGTTTCATTGGGAGGCAGGGCTTGAGATGTCATTTCATCTTCATACGGGTAAAAGTCCCACAAAATTGGAAGCAACGTCAGCAAAATTACATAAATGGTGGGGACATTAAACCTCAAGTCAAACAATAACCATCGGTAGTTCGAACTACTCCTATACTGAACAGATTTTCATGGTCCCAAGGTACTCGAGTTATTGAAGTTTCAATGTATTTGTCATTGTCAGCGTTCTTAATCCATATATAAAAATGGAATCTTCCACCTAGTAAGTTTGAAGTGGTCCATTTTCAATTATAGGGGTGTCAGGTTTGTTTTTGTTTGTGCCAAATTTTGCAACAATGAATGTTCTTTAAGCAAACAGTGTAGACCTAGATCAGACGCCGCGTTCTGTGGCGTCTGATCTGGGTCTGTACTGTTTGCCAGTGTCCCAGAAAAGGGTCGTTAGGCATAAATGGGTTAATTTTCAGATCATTTTCTCTTACAATACTAAACTCATTGTTTTTACTCAATCTTCTTGTAAGGGAACAGAAGCATTATTATACGAATCTTTGACTGCTTTCACACTAGAATTGCCGGCCTCGGTAGCTCAGTCGGATGCGCGTCTGACTGGTGATCAGGAGGACGCGGGTTCGATACCTGCCGGGGGTTGGCAACATTCTTTCGTGGAGATTAATCATTGGTCTTTCTCTCCCTTCCGCTGATTCATGAAGGGCAGTTGTCAGTTCTGGCGAAAGAATGTGCACTGTACTGGTTAACCGCTAACGTATAAGCCTGCCTAGGAAAAGTGTGGATAGGTAAACTGACCGGCTCAAAAATGACCTAAATTTGTGTTGACAGGGATGATTAACCTCAATTCAAACAATAACCATCAGTAGTTCGAACTACACCTATATGGAACAGATTTTCATGGTCCCAAGGTATTCGAGTTATTTAAACATTGTCAGTGTTTTAACCCATATATGGCGACGGAATCTTCCACCTAATAAGTTTGAAGTGGTCCATTTTCAATTATAGGGTTGTCAGGTTTGTTTTTGTTTGGGGCAAATTTTGCAAAAATGAATGTTCTTTAAGCAAACAGTGTAGACCTAGATCAGACGCCGCGTTCTGCGGCGTCTGATCTGGGTCTGCACTGTTTACCAGTGTCCCAGAAAAGGACCGTAAGCCATAAATGGGTTTAATTTTCAGATAATTTTCTGTTACAATACTAAACTCATTGTTTTTACTAAAACTTCTTGAAAGGGAACAGAAACATTATTATACGACTCTTTGACCGCTTTCACACTAGAATTATAATCTGGACTAGCTCGACCTAGTCAGGGAAGATCCATGTTGGCGTTCACATTAGACGTATCAAACTGGTTGAAATAAGGCAGGTACAGTTCAGAGCTGCAGTCACCCTAGAAGCAATGATTGGTTTCTCTAGCGTGAACGCAAACTTTGAGCCGTATTAGACAGGTCTGGACGAGCCTACGTGGCCTAATGGTTACAGCGCTGTGGTTCGAGCCTTGCTAAGGCAACATGTGAGACGCCAAATTCTGCAACGGAAGGTCAGGTGTTTCTTCTCCGGGTACTCCGATATTCGGTCACCTCTTATCCTCAATCGGCTCAAAATAATTGAAATACTTTTGAAAGAGTCGTAAAACCAAAACCTAAACCAGCTTGGTTCCTCATGTGAACACACATCTAAATCTGAACCGTACGTGTTTGGTGTTATTCAGGTCCCAGTAACGTGTGAACGCGACCTTTATGGGCTTCAGCAGATCAGCTTGGGTGTAAAACATCAAGCATATCATTTTTTTTGCGAAACCCCTGTTACAATTTCTGTAACACGAGTTGATGTAATGCCAAAGTTTCAAATAAGTACTTGGTATGTAATAACGAAATCTCAACTTCTTGGCCAAACCTGTACAAGCCACAACGCAACAAAAGGTACCTTCTGGCATGTCGAAACAGAAAAGTCAGATGCATGGTGCTGATCAGGGTCTGAACTGCCCGCCAATGTATACTACACTGACGATAAACTTGACCACAAAATCCGTACTCAGTTTTGGGGTATGACACAAACGCCCCCATATATGGTAAAACTGGGGTTTACAGGGGTATACATTATTTTTCTTATTTCTACTCAAAACCGTTAGAACAGCCTCGCGTTCCCAAAAACTATGTTTTGAGCAGAAATTTGAAAACTATCAGGATTTTTATCTAATTGTCGGGTAAGTTTACCAATATATTTTACTAGGCGCATTTTCGTAATGGGGTGGTAACAATAATAATAATAATAATAATAATAATCGACCTTATTTATGGAGAGTGACACATTTAGTAAACTGGTACTTTTCTTCCATGTGGCCCTCTGTTTCCTCTTCAAAGCAATGTGGATCTTGCTCAAAGAAACAACACTTGGCGCTTGCGGGGACGAACCGGCTACCTTTCGATCTCAACTCTGATGCTTTTTCACTGCACCACAGCGCCCAAATGCGTTGTGATCGCATGTATGGTTCAAAAGCGGCGCGACAAGCAGAAATTGTTTTCGGACATGACCGCACCCCAGCCAGCAAAGAATGACGAACCAACGTCGAACCGACATCGATACGGCGTGTCGTATCGCTGTCAGCCCGACATTGCCCGCTTTTTGTGCTAGCCGGGACAACAAAGGCTCAGATGCGAAGGTTTGCTCAGAACCTTCGCTGAGAGTTGCTGACAGACGTTACTGGCATCATATTGGTTTTGGCCGATTTGCGTCGTTGCTGAACGGAACACACCTGGAATGGGAACACCTGGCAGATTTGTCAGCAATTTTTCAAAGAGAGACAACTTTCGGGCCTTCCTTTTCGCTTTTCTATAAGCCCCGTTCCACTGGAAAAGGGGTCTACTCTTAAAGGAAAGAATTTGCTCCTCAGGAGCAAATTCTTTCCTTTTAGAGTTGACCCCTATTGACATGGGAGACAAAACTACTTTTGCAGGAGTTGCTTCCCCTGAAGGTGTTCCCATTCCCCTTAAGAAAGCATGTTCTTGCTTGTCTCGCCGGTTAGTAATGTTTTACCCTTTCAGCTCAGTTTCGCCCGTCTTTGAATTTGGCGCGCCTATTTAATACACTCCCAAAACATGCCTATACATAAACATAGTAAAATTTACGGCCGAAAAAAACTAAAATTTTAATATGAAAAAAATTGTGATATTTTTCTTATTTCTGCTCAAAATATAGATTCTGGGTACCCTTTAGTTGAGGCGGTTCTAAGGAGTACCTACAATCTATATTTTAGAGTAGAAATAAGAAAAATAAGGTTTACCCCTGTAAACCCCAGGTTTACTATATAAAAGTTGGGTTCAATGGGATCAATGTTCATGATTGATGTGTGGTCACTTGTCGTCAGAGTGATGGCAAGCGGTGTAGATCCTGATGAGAAGGCTCACTGTGATCTGAAGTTGTATTGGTGTACAGGGCTGAAAGCCGTTTGGCAAGGAACTTTCTGGCAATAGTCTTCAGCAATTATACAGAAGATATGGCCCAGTTTTAACCATTGTCCTGCTGACTACGTTAATCTTGATTCAAAGTATTGCAATAAATTCACAATCTGAATGACAAACAATGTAGATCCTGATCAGATGACTTCTTCAGAAGCCATCTGATCTGGATCTACATTGTTTGAAAGATAAGGCATATCCGGGTTCAGCAGGACAAGGGTTAACCCTAATCCTGATGAATATTCATTTTAGCCACACCCATTTCTGACTTTACACCAATCAAATTACCTGATGTAATTTATTCCTTCAAATTCTTAAAAGTTAATGTCAAACAGGGAAGATCCTGATCAGATGGCTTCTTGAGAAGCCATCTGATCTGGATCTACACTGTTTGCAAAGATAGGGTTGTCGTGAACAGCAGGATAAGAGTTAACTTTTTTTTTTCATATGAATACTTGTTAAACTAACGTTTCCTTATCTGTCAGAAATAAATTAACAGTCTAAGCATGGCGTTGGTTTGTTTGTTTGTTTGTTTGTTTGTTTGTTTGTTTGATGTATAGTAAATCTGGGGTTTGCAGGGGTAAACCTTATTTTTCTTATTTGTGCTCAAAATATAGATTGAGGGTACTCGTTATACAAGCCTCGTCGAGGCGGTTCTACTGAGTACCCACAATCTCTATTTTAGAGCAGAAATAAGAAAAATAAGGTTTACCCCTGCAAACCCCAGATTTACTATACAAGAGGGCCATGATGGCCCTGGATCGCTCACCTGATCCATAGAGTAACAAGTGGGCCCCGGGGAGGGCCATTATTGATCCCAGGGTTATAATGTGCATAATGTTGAGGGAGGTCTATAAAGGTGAAGCTTCATACCAAATATCAACAAAAGCTATAATTTGAACAATCTTCGCAAAGGTCCACTAGATGAAGCTACACACCAAACATTAAAGAACCGGGCCTTGCGTTTTCAAAGAAGAAGATTTCTTTAAAGATATTCCCTGCATAAGCTTATGTAAAACCAAATTGCCCCGGGGCGGGGGTCCACTAGATGAAGCTTCACACCAATATCAAAGACCTGGGCCTTGCTGTTTGAGAGAAGAAAATTTTCAAAGATTATCTCTATATAAGTCCATGTAAAACAAAAGGGCCCGGGGCAGGGGCATTTGTGGCCTCAGGGCTATAATCTAAACAATCTTGGTAGAAGTTCACTAGATGAAGCTCCATACCAAATATCAAAGACATGGGCCTTGCAGTTTCAGAGAAGAAGATTTTTAAAGATTTCCCCATATAAGTCTATGTAAAACCAAAGGGTCTCGAGGCGGGGGCATTTTTGGTCCCAGGACTATAATTTGAACAACCTTGATAGAGGTCCACTAGATGAAATTTCACACCAAATATTAAAGACCTAGGCCTTGTGGTTTCAGAGAGGAAGATTTTTCAAGATTTTCCCTCTATAAGTCACTGTAAAACCAAAGGGCCCCGGAGCGGGGGCATTTTTGGCCCCAGGGCTATAATTTGAACAATCATGGTAGAGGTTTACAAGATGAAGCTTCATACCAAATATCAAAGACCTGTGCCTTGCAGTTTAAGAGAAGAAGATTTTTAAAGATTTTCCCTAAATAAGCTTATGTAAAACCAAAGGGCCCCGGGGCGGGGGCATTTTTGGCCCCAGCACTATAATTTGAACAATCTTGGTAGGGGTCCACTAGTTGAAGCTTCATATCAAATATCAAGGACCTCGGCCTTCTGGTTTCAGAGAAGAAGATTTTTAAAGATTTTCCCTATATAAGCCCATATAAAACCAAAGGGCCCCGGGGCCGGGGCATTTTTGGCCCCAGCACTATAATTTGAACAATCTTGGTAGGGGTCCACTAGATGAAGCTTCATACCAAATATCAAAGACCTGGGCCTTGCGGTTTCAGAGAAGAAGATTTTTTTAAGTTTTCGGTGAAAAAAATCTATTTTTGGCTCCTTTTCCCTATATAAGTCTATGTAAAACCAAAGGGCCACGAGGCGGGGGTATTTTTGGTCTCAGGGCTATTATATGAACAATCTTGGTAGAGGTCCACTAACTGAAGCTTCATACCAAATATCAAAGACATAGGCCTTGTGGTTTCAGAGAAGAAGATTTTTCAAGATTTTCCCTCTATAAGTCTATGTAAAAGCAAAGGGCCCCGGAGCGGGGGCATTTTTGGCCCCAGGACTACAATTTGAAATTCTTGGTAGAGGTCCACAAGATGAAGCTTCATACCAAATGTCAAAGACCTGGGCCTTGCAGTTTAAGAGAAGAAGATTTTTAAAGATTTTCCCTAAATAAGCTTAGGTAAAACCAAAGGGCCCCGGGGCGGGGGCATTTTTGGCCCCAGCACTATAATTTGAACAATCTTGGTAGGGGTCCACTAGTTGAAGCTTTATACTAAATATCAAAGACCTCGGCCTTCTGGTTTAAAATAAGAAGATTTTTAAAGATTTTCCCTATATAAGCCCATGTAAAACCAAAGGGCCCTGGGGCGGGGGCATTTTTGGCCCCAGCACTATAATTTGAACAATCTTGGTAGGGGTCCACTAGATGAAGCTTCATACCAAATATCAAAGACCTGGGCCTTGCGGTTTCAGAGAAGAAGATTTTTTAAGTTTTCGGTGATAAAAATCTATTTTTGGCTCCTGTGACCTATATGTGCAACGGACCGGAACCATTTGAACAACTTTGAAAGGGGACCACCTAAGAATCATTCCTGTGAAGTTTGGTCAAAATCCGATCCGTGGTTTAGGAGGAGATGTCGTTTGAAGAAATTGTTTACGCACGGACGCACTGACGCACGCACGCACGCACGACGGACGACGGACAAAAAGTGATCCCAAAAGCTCACCTCATCACTACGCGACGGTGAGCTTATAAAAGTGAGGTTCAAGCGGGTCAAAATTATATAGGCCTGTTTTCGTGATGCAAGATATGGGACATTAGAATAAGGAAAGATAGGGCAGAGAGGAAGGAAACAACTAAAAAGTCGTCCGTTCCGCACCTACTGCAAGCACAACAGTAGAACGATCTGGTCATAAGGCAATTGTGTTATATTACTAACACCACTCATGCACTGAGACGTAAGCCATACCGCAACATTTAATCCTTTTTGTACCAAATGGAATCTTCCTCCTTATATGCACCAGAAGTTTCATCAGGCTAACAAGTCCGTGAAATGAACACCCTTACACCCCACTTTTTAAAGAGAAAACTGGGGTGTAGGGGGTATAGATCATTTTCCTTATTTCTGCTCATAGGCATAGGTTGTGTGTACTCGTTAGAACCGCCTTAATGAGGCGGTTTTAACGAGCACCCACAATCTATGTTTTGAGTATAAATAAAAATAATATCACAAATTTTCATCAGAAAATTTACCGTTTTGGAGATGTAAAAAATGCATTATGACGCACAGGTGTGTTATCGTGATGATTTTAAAATTCAGGGGTGTCAGGATGTGTTTTCTTAAAATTTTATTTGGAAAATTGCTGTTCTTTCCGCAAATAGTGTAGGCTCTGATCAGACGCCGCGTTCTGCGGCGTCTGATCTGGGCCTGCACTGTTTGCAAATTACCCGTTTTGGGGTTTCTGGTACACATGGGTCAAAGTAAACAGTGTAGAATCGATACTTAAGAATTGTCATTATTAAACAAACAAAGAAAAAAAGAATGTCATAAACACCCTTGTAAACCCCACTTTCTACTGCCATTTATTCGCTCCCGCTGGTTCAAAAGAGGTAGTTTGCAGTTTTAGGCTGTAAAATGTGTATGGTTAAGCCTTCCGCTAGGTAAGCTTTTGTTTGTGTGTTTGATTTGAGGTTTAACGTTCCCGTCAACACTGAAAAGTACATTTTGGAGACGTTGCTTCCAGTTTTGTAGGACCTTTACCCGACATTGAGATGAAATGACATCTCAAGCCCTGCCGCGAAATGAAACCAATAGGGTTTATTAGCATTGACAGTCTGACTCGCACCGCTTTGCCTGGGCAGGCTTAGATCCTCTAAGCAGTTTACCTGTACAAGTGTGCGGGTTAGTTTCAGCTCTGCGTGGGAGCATCATGCAGTCCAGCTTTTTTTTTTTTTTCGTTATGTAAAGGAATCGGTTTTTAGGAGCACACACCGCCCCCGCCCCCGCCCATAGGGGCTTGAAGAAATATATGGGCTGCATGATGCTTCCACGCAGAGCTGAATCCGGCCCGCACACTAGTACTGTAAACCACTTAGAGGATCTAAGCCTGTCCAGGAACCGCGGCGCGAGGCGGACCGTCCATGCTAATAAACCCTATTGGTTTCATTGGGCGACAGGGCTTGAGATGTCATTTCATCTCAATGTCGGGTAAAAGTCCCACAAAATTGGAAGTAACGTCTCCAAAATGACATTTACAGTGTTGACGGGGACGTTAAATCTCAAATCAAACAAACAAACAAATTTTAGGAGCACACACAAATCATATTTCTAGATAAAACAAAGATAATTGTCACATTTTACCAGATCAAAATGAGTGAGTATTTGAGTTTTACGTCCCACCAACAACTAAGGTCATACGGAAACGGGACCTCGGTTTAAAGACTCATCCGAAAGTCTGGAGAAGCCCGGGATCGATCCTGCGACCCCTGATTTACCCAGATCAAAATGACCACTTTTCGAGACATGAAAGAGAATATTACTCCGAACGGAACACAGTAGTTAAAAGCTATTTAATGCTTGCTTGATCATTCAGTTTAGTAAACACTTTTTTTTTGTTGGAAAAAATGTTAGATATTTTTGCAAATTGATCTCTGAGCCCTGATGCACAAAGCATCGTTAGCTTAATAAACTCGTTTATTTTGGTTTAATTAAGTTGAACGTCACCGTCAACAGCATGTAGGTCATTTTGGAGACATTGCTTCCAATTTGGTGTGACTTTTGCCCGACATTGAGATGAAATGACATCTCAAGCCCTGCGACCCAATGAAACCAGAAGGCTTATATGCATCGGACAGTCTGACTCACACCACTTTACATGGGCAGTCTTAGTCCTTCTAAGCGGTTTACCCGTACTCAAGTGTGGTCAAGTTTCAGCTTCAATAAGCACCATACAGCCCAATCTATTTCTCCAAGTTCCGATGGGCGGGGGCGGAAACTCGTCTGTGACCATTACAATAACATACCCGTGCGACATAGTGGATTTTTTCACATCTCGAAAATGGCTAACATTGATATTTTTCTCATTTATACTGCAAACGTATGAGGCGGCCACAACGTACGAGCCATAAATCCCAGTTTTCTCTATATAAGGTTGGGTTTAAGGGGTGTTCATTTTGCGGACTTGTTCACGTGATGCCATGGTTAATTGGCCCCGTCTGGAGAAAACCTCACTTCGGGATTTGCGGAGTGGTAAGACACAAATATGCCTGTTCACCTACGTCTGTGTAATGAATACCACTCTAAACAGCACTTTTCTTTCTATCATCCAATCAAATTACTTGATGTAATTTATTGCAACAAATTCATAAGCTGAATGCCAAATAGTGTAGATCCTGTAGATTCTGAAGAAGCCATCTGATCTGGATCTACACTGTTTGCAAAGGTAGGGGTTGTCGTGAACAGCAAGATAAGGGTTAAGCTAACAATGCTTTGAACAGTTGGGCCCTGGTGAAAAGATTACACAGACAAAAATTACAGTTAAAGAAGACAACCATCTCAAATCAATATAATAATTGATAATGGCAAGCAGACCCATACAACAGTGCGAAATAATGTGCGCACCAACATCACACAGCCCATTAACATGAATAAAAAAACACAAAGGAACGAACGATTGAGACGCTCAGCAGTAAAACTACTGGGGCTTAAACTTCGGAACATCCCTGTAAACATCACTTTATACAGAGAAAAGTGGGGAATTCAAGGGTTCTCATTATTTTTAGCTCGTCTTACGCAAGTAAGGGGATAATATTGCCATACTCCCGGCGTTCATCGTCGCGTTCAGCGTCGGCGTCCGCATTTGAATAAAGTTCACCCGCAGGCTCTTATTTGTGATATTTTAGCTCACCAGAGCCGAAGGCTCCGGGGGAGCTTATAGTATAACCAGTGATCCGCCGTCCGTCGGCCGCGTCCGCGTCTGCGTCAACATTTTCAAACGACTTCTCCTCTGAAACTACTTGGCCAATTGAAACCAAATTACATGTGGAGGCTCTGTGGGAAAGGGGAACGAAAGTTTGTTCGTGAAGTCTGGGTCACATGACCAAGATGGCCGCCATGCCCATATATGGTAAAAACCTTAAAAAATCTTCTTCTCAAGAACCGAACGGCCGATGATCTTGAAACTTGGTATGCAGCATCGGGGACTCAGGCCCTACCAAGTTTGTTCAAATTATGACCTTTGGTTGACCTTGACCTGTTTTACGTCAAAGTCAAATTTAGTCACTTAGACATTTGTATGGAAAAAAGGCAAAACAGTGGATTTTTCTGATTGCATGGTAGCATGTGGCATCAGAAAAGGTATTTGCAAACCGCTGAATGGAAGTTTAAAAGTTCCAACGGTCAAGGTCATTTACCGACCTTTGTCCAGGACGGCTCAAATTCAGTATTTTCATCTTCTTCTTCACTTAAACTCTTTGGTCGATTGAAACCAAATTACATATGGAGCCTCTATGGAATGGGTGAAGGGAAGTTTTTTTGTGAGGATGGGGTCACATGACCAATACCATAACTTGGTATGCAGCATCGGGGACTCGGGCCCTACCAAGTTCGTTCAAATTATGACCTTTGGTTGACCATGACCTGTTTTACATCAAGGTCAAATTTGGTCACTTAGACATTCGTATGGAAAAAAGGCAAAACAGTGGATTTTTCTGATTGCATGGTAGCTAGTGGCATCAGAAATGGTATTTGGAATCAGCTGAATGGAAGTTTATAAGGTCCAAAGGTAGGGTCATTTACCGATTTTGTCCAGGACGTCTCAGATTCAGTATTTTCATCTTCTTCTTCACGTAAACTACTTGGTCAATTTAAACCACATTACATGTGGAGCCTCTCTGGAATGGGGGAACGAAAGTTTGTTCGTGAGGACGGGGTTACATGACCGATATGGCCACCGTGCCCATATATGGTAAAAACCTTTAAAAATATTCTTCCCAAGAATCGAATAGCCGATGATCTTGAAACTTGGTATGCAGCATTGGGGACTCGGGCCCTACCAAGTTTATTCAAATTATGACCTTGGGTTGACCTTGACCTGTTTTACGTCAAGGTCAAATTTGGTCACTTAGACATTTGTATGGAAAAAAGGCAAAACAGTGGCTTTTTCTGATTGAATGGTAACTAGTGGCATCAGAAATGGTATTTGCAAACAGCTGAATTGGAAGTTTATAAGTTCCAAAGGTCCAGGTCATTTCCCGACCTTTTTCCAGGACGGCTCAGATTCAGTATTTTCATCTTCTTCTTCACTTAAACTACTTGGCCAAGTGAAACCAAATTACATGTGGAGCCTCTATGGAATGGGGGAACGGAAGTTTCTTTGTGAGGACTGTGTCACATGACCAATATGGCCACTATGCCCATATATGGTTAAAAACCTTTGAATATCTTCTCAAAAACCGAATGGTTGATGATCTTGAAACTTGGTATGCAGCATCGGGGACTCTGACCCTACCAAATTTGTTGAAATGATGACCTTTGTTTGACCTTCACCTATTTTATGTCAAGGTCAAATTTGATCACTTAGACATTTGTATGGAAAAAAGGCAAAAAAGTGTATATTTCTGATTGCCTGGTAGGCTGTGACATAAAAAATGATATTTGCAGTTAGCTGAATGGAAGTTTATCAATTCCAAAGGTCAAGGTCATTTACTGACCTTTATCCTGGATGCCTCAGATTCAGTTATTTTTTTATATCTTCTTCTGCACTTAAACTGTTGGGATGATTGAAACCAAATTACATTTGGAGCCTCTATGGGTAGGGGGAATGAAATTTGTTTATAAGGACTGGGTCACCTGACCAATGTGGCCGCCATGCTCATATATGGTAAAAAAATTAAGAATTTTCTTCTCAGGAACCAAATAGCTGATGACCTTGAAATTTGGTATGTAGCATTGGGGACTCAGGCCCTACCAAATTTATTCAACTGATGTTCTTTAGCGGACCTTGACCTGTTTTACATCAAGGTCAAATTTGGTCAATTACATGTAGACATTTGTATCCAAAAAGAGCAAGACACTGGATTTTACTGACTGCATGGCAGCCGGATCCATCATAAATATTATTTACAATCAGATGAATGGAAGTAAATCAGTTCCAAAGGTCAATGTCATTACTGACCTTTGTCTTGGATAGCTCAGATTCAGTATTTTTTTCTTCTTCTCCAGTAAAAGAGCTGTGATGATTGAAACCAAATTACATTAAAAGCCTCTATGGGGATGAGGCAATTGAACATTATTCGTGGTATTGTTGTCACATGACCAAGATGGGCACCTTGCCTGTATATGGTGTAAACTACATGACCTCTGGTGAGCGTAGTGGCCCATGGGCCTCTTGTTTACAAATTAATTTTCAAATATGATTAACAATTGTTGAAAAAAAAATATTTTTTTATATTCTGTTACACTTCATTTCCCAGGTTTTTTGGCTTAAATTAGAGGCTGTTAATTATTTTCTCTATATTACCCCCTTTATCCGCTAGGCGTTTTCTCTACCACGGCAGGGGTGGGGGTAGAGTCTAATGGAAGCCAAAACCGATAATGCATGAGAAGCTTTTTTCCTCGGTCAGACAAGGGCGGTGTACTGACGCATTTTGCAGCCGGAATTGGCAACGTGTCACCACATTCTAGAGCCCGACCATTGGTCTGCATCTGCATTCAAAATTCGAACCCCGCCAGAGGACTGCCCATTTTACAGGACAAACGCTTAACATTGGGTGCGTTCTGTGCCTACATGACATCTTGAGCGGGGGATGTGGGAGGTGGGATTGACCTACTTCTCACATCCTCCGCGAAAGAAGTCACCTAACTCCCAATCGGCTAGCTGATAACTGTCAAGCAGACAGGAGTCAGCATATTGGCAGCCTAGGGAAAAGAGCAGTTCCTACAACTAATCCCAGATGGCGAACTAGGGGGTAGCCCCTATGTGCCCATGGCGCCCGGTTACCTTAAAAACAACCGTCAGTCAGTCAGCCCCCCTTATCTCCCTTGGTTAAAGTTTACCTGCAATGGAAAGAGCAGAGGACTCTGAAGTTCAAATCTCGGTTGTCGTGAGTTCAAATCCCGGTGTTCTTTTTTTTTTCTTTTTACAGTGCAAAGGCTTGAAAACAGGATTTCTTGTTTGTTTGGTTTTTTTTTGTGTTTTTTTTTTTTTTTTTTTTGTTCTTTGGGGATACTTTATTGGTTCTCTTTCATTTGCTACGGTCGGTTTAGCTCTTTTACATATGAAAATGACTTTTTTCGGGCAAAACCTTTAAAACTGGAATTGTTTTATCTTTTTAATAAAAACACTTAAAACAAGATTTTCTTCTTCAGTGGTTTGTAGGGGTACAATTCGTATCTGGTTCTCTTTCAATTACTGTAGTCTGCAGAGCTGTTTTACAGAGGATAATGTCATATTAGATAACTTGCCCCCATCCAATTTAGGCCCATGAAGGCGAGCTATATTGTCTTCTGGCAACTTTTGTCTTTATTTTCGCTCATACGGGCCTCCGTGTCCTAGTGGATAAGAGCGCTGACTCTTAAAAAATAGGTCTTTCACCGCTGTGGGTTCGGTTCTATGTCAGATGCCAAGTTCTGAAACGGAATGTCAGGTTGTTTTTCACTGGGTACTCCGGTTTTCGCCCACCTCTGATCAACGATCGGCTCGATATGAGTGAAAAAATCTTAAAAGGCCATAAAACTTAAACAAAACTAAATCGCGCAGTCGATGGTAAACCATCGCAAATACCCGTTTTTTCTATGAATAACACTAATGACTATGTATTAGCTAGCCAAAACTATATGTAAGTTAAAAAAAAAAGTTGCAGAGAATATTGTAACTGATAAGCAAAGTTTCAGAAGTGTAACTCTTATAGTTTAGAAGATATGGCAAAGTCATACTTTTTTACCTTTGACCTTGGGATTATGTTGAGGTCCACTAAACGTATGCCAATTTATTCTATATTCCAACGGCCATCCAATAACAAAGTTTCAGAAGTTTAACTCCTATAGTTTAGAAGATATGGCAAAGTCATACTTTATGACCTTTGACCTTGTGGTCATGTTGAGGTCCAGGTCCCACCAAAAGTATCCCATTTATTCCATATTCCAAGGGTCATCCAATAACCAAAGATTCAGAAGGGTAACTCCAATAGTTTAAGAGACATTGCAAATTCATACTTTTGACATTTGACCTTGGGGTCATGTTGAGGTCAAGGTCACACCAAAAATAGCCCAATTTATTCTATATTTCAAGGGCCATCCAATAACCTAAGTTTCAGAAGTGTATCTCCAATAGTTTAGAAGATATGGCATAGTCATACTTTTTAACCTTTAAGCTCGGGGCCATGTTGACGTCCAGGTCACACCAAAAGTGATCCAATTATTCCATATTCCAAAGGCCATCCAATAACCACAGTTTCAGAAGTGTAACTCCAATAGTTTAGAACATATGGCAAAATCATACTTTTTGACCTTTGACCTCGTGGTCATGTTGATGTCAAAGTCACACCAAAAGTAGGCCAGTGCCATCTACATTCCATGTACTACTGTATCCACAAGCAAAGTTTGAAAAGTGTACTTTGACCGGTCTCAGAGGAGATCCATTCCATAGAAACGTGATGGACGTACGTACACACACACATACATACATACAGACCCACGGACTGACAGACACTCGACTCTGACACGAAAACAATATACCCGATTTTCTTCGAAAATGCGGGTATAAAAATCGCTCATAAGCAATGACTGCAAGTTACACGTTAAACCGGTGGAAAAAATGTCCTGAACGGGGACTTAAAATGTTTCTCTTAACCCTTAAATTCATGTACTGTAAGCAAACAGTGTAAACCCCGATCAGACGCCGCGTTCTGCGGCGTCTGATCTGGGTCTACACTGCGAAACCCAACGCATGATTCAAGTCCAGATTCTATAACTATCCCACTTACGTTTCACTCTGAAAGTGCGGCTATTTTCAATACATAACCATTACCTGGACTTGCTACAAATCAACAACGAAAAGCTTTTGTGCTTAGTAGGTTTGTGTCGATTGACAAACAATCGACCCAATAACAAAAAAAAAAAAATAAATATATCTCACCAGAAAAACATCTGTTCTGGGGTCATGAAAGAATACACTGTCCAACGAGTGCGTTATCCTAAAAGAAGAAATGACAGAGGAACGATTGACATTATCTTTACAACAAGGCAGCCTCAAGAGAAATGCCAGGAACAGAACATGGACCTATACATGACCTTTGTCGACCTTACCCAAGCTTCCGACACAGTCAGTCGTGAGGGTCATGGTGAAGGTTGGATGTCCATCCAAGTTCATAGCAATGGTGAGGCAGTTCAACGATGATATGCTTGCACGGGTCCAAAATGATGGTGAGTTTTCCCAGTGATACATTCCCTGTGACAAATGGAGTTAAGCAAGGCTGTGTGCTAGCCCCAACACTGTTCAGCATGATGTTCTCTGCCATGCTCACATGTGCTTCTCTGGATGGTGACAATGGTATACCTATTTGGTATCACTTTGATGGAAAGCTTTTCAATCTCAGAATGTTGCAAGCCAAATCCAAGCTGCAGACAGAGGTGCTAGATGAGTTCCTCAATGACATGGTAAAAGGTGCTCCGACAGAAAATAAGATGCAAAAAGGTATAGAACAATTATTTAAGTGCTATGAAAGCTATGACCTCACAATCAGCATCAAAATGACTGAGGTAGTCCATCAGCCAGCACCTGGCAAGCCTTTCAAAGAGCCCACAATCATCGCTAAAGGTCAAAGATTGCAAGTGGTAGTAAACACGTTCGCCTACGTTGGGAGCGCACTGTCAAGAGTCGTTCACATTGATGATGAAATTAATGCCGGGATTGCCAAAGCTGGTGGTCGACCATGTGGTAGTGTTTGTGACTGGAGTGGAATCAGGCTTGACACAAAACTGAAAGTCTACAGGGCCATGGTGCTGCTAACACTATTGTATGCATGTGAAACATGGACAGCTTGCCAACGGCACGCCAAAAGACGGAATCACTTCCATGCAAGCTGTCTTAAAAAACTCTTAAAGATTAAGTGGCAAGACAGGATTCCAGACACGGAAGTCCTGAAAAGGACAGGTGTGCAAAGTGTACACACTCTTCTGAAACTAGCACAGTTAAGATAGACAGACCATATTACCCGTCTGCCAACGAAAATTCTCTATGGAGAATCAGAAATGGGCAAACGCTCCCATGGTGGTCAGAAGAAGCGCTACAAGGACACCCTCAAAGCCTCCCTCGTTGACTTTATCATATCAACAGAGTCGTGGGAACAAAATGCACAGGACAGAGCAAAGTGGCGAGGCCTCATCAAAAGGGGTGCTAGTGCATATGAGGCAAAAAGAATGCGAAACTGAGAAGAAAACGGGCACAGCTGAGGTATCACCAACAGAGCTGTCTTCCTCTAACCTCTGTTGCTCTATCTGCAACAGACGGTTTAGAGCTAGAATTGGTCTCCTCAGCCATCTTAGAACACACAAACAATAACATTTCGCAAATGTGATTAAGACTGGCCATAGTCAATAATGACAGGCGAACTATATTATCCTAAAAGAGGAGCCCACGCCTTCAATATCAATAAAGCATCAACTGAGATAAAATGGGCCCCGTCAAGCGATTTTGGTACGTATCGCCTATGCGAGCAGCGAAGGTTCAGGCGAGCCTGCGCAGCCGCGCAGTCTCGCCAGAACCTTCGCTGCTCGCTCATACAAGCAGTGAATCAAGAGGAATCTTCAGACAGAAAGCCATATCCCTGGTCCCTCTGAATGGCTGGGCATGCGCAGTTAAAATTTGTCATGACGGAATGCTCGAAGACACAAATTCGCTTGGCGGAGCTCAAATAACAAGCTGATCCACATGCAGGCTTCATAGCGGGACAGAAATAACATACCCGTGTGTTAAACTGACGTCTTTTATATTTTCAGATGCAAATTTGTGGTACAGTCGAACTTCAATGGCTCGAACACCTTTGGGACCTCGAAAATCTGTTCGAGACAGGGGTACTTCGAGCCACTGAGGTTAATGTCAAGAGGCATAATGAGATACTTTTTGACATCTTTTCGGTGTTCAATAATGAATATGTATGCTGTGTACACACGGCATAGATTTGCAAGATAAACGACTAAAATCTCCTTAATATCCCCAACTATTTCTTATGTAGAGGATTTCGCTAGGAGCTCCGGAATGTGGTCGACTCATCCATGGTAAACGAACCATCGGTTTTCGAGCCATCGAAGTTCTACTGTATTTTTCTTCTTTATACTCAAAATATAAGTTGTGGGTGCGCGTGCGAACTGCCTTAATGAGTACCCACAATCTATGTCCTGGAGCAGAAATAAGGAAAATAATGTACAGTAAAATTCCTGTATTAAGACCACCTTTGGGACTGTTCAAAAGTGGTCTTTTGATCAGTCCCAAAGGTGGTCTCTGACCAGAGGCCACTGTATGCACAAAAGACAAAGTCAGAATAACTGCAACCTACTAAATAAGCTTCTAAAAGCAGATGTCTGGGAATGTGTGGCGGCCGTAAAAAGTCTCTCTGCCCTACATCATAGTGTAGTTTATATTTTCTTGTCCTTTGGGATCATTGGTTCCATTGTGGAATTTTGAAAATACTTGAGGGTCACTGATGAGGCCTAATTGGCCGAAACTAGCTAGTCTGGCCCAGAAACCATGTACACTTAATATTTTCCAGTTCTGTGGTGTATTCTTTGCTTCCAAAGGATAACCCTTTTATAGAACATATTAGTCTGAAGTTTAGGCGGTCTTAATAGCGGAATTTCATTCTATACCCCTGTAAACCCCAGTGTTTGCTATTTTAAGTAGAGCTAAGAGGGGAGTTCATTACATGGACTTTTCAACACGATGGACATCAAGATACATGCAAACAACAAACGGGCTTCGGAGTCCATCGGAGTCTAACTGTTGGTTTTCTTTTGCTACAGCATTTCAGTGGTTTATTGCTGAGTCCTCGCCGTTGTTTCATCTCTGTGGTTGTTTGATTTTTTGTGTGTGTGTGTGTGTTCACGGAGATTTTGCACTGATGATTTAGGAGGCCTTCATGCGGACTGAACAAATTATTTGTCTAAATCGCGACGGAAGTAGGGGCGAGGATTGTGGGCCCGTAAATTCGAATTAAGCACCACAGTGGAATTCGTTTCCCTGACCGTTCCAAGGCGGTTCTTCTGTCGCGGTTTATTTTTGTTAAAGTTTGTCTTTGAGTGTTTGTATCGCTTATATTATTTTGTTTTTGACAGCCGATTGGCCATTTTGTGGAAAATTAACTGTCCTTTTGGCTTTACGCTATTGATGTTTCCATTGATGTTTCATGTTTATGTTTCTTTCCCTTTGGTGTCTCTGATGGGATCTGTGGGTTAATTGTGTCGATTCCTGATCATTGCCTATGGAAATATCTTGACTCAACACAAATATCTGACGCGCAAAACTGAAACGGAAGGCCAGGTGGTTTCTCTCCGGGAACTACAGGTCTCGTCCACCTCTGATGAACCATCGGTTCCAAATAAGCGACATAATCTTGATAGGGTCGTAAAACCAAAACAAACATTAATATCTGACGCCAGAGCAGAAGAACACCAGCTACGTTACTCACTGATTTTCAAAACCAACACATCATACATATACCCGTACTCAACATGTACTTAAGGGGAATGGGTACAACTTCAGGGGAGGCAACTCCTACAAAAGTATTTTTGTTTCCTTTGTAAATAGGGGTCAACTCTTAAAGAAAAGAATTTGCTCCTGAGGAGCAAATTCTTTCCTTCAAGAGTAGACCCATTTTTTCAGCGGGACAGGGCTTATAGAAAAGCGAACAGGAAGTCCCGAAAGTTGTCTCCCTTTGCAAAATGGCGGAAAAATCCGTCAGGTGTTCCCATTCCCGTTAAGGCGGACAGAAAATGAGGTTTTCTGAGTACTGAGCTGCCCAAGCTGATTTTACACCCCACTCCCCTACCCCGCCCTAAGCACACTTTTCCAGAGAGACGCTTTTTCGCTTTAATATATCACCTCATTTGCATAAAAAAATGTGGGTGCGAAATTTTCTGTGCCGCAGGACAATGACGAGTTTATCTTCAAACCGGTGACCTCTGCTGACCCTTTAAAAGCAAATAAATATATCATATTATAGATAGTCGACGTATTTCTGTATGATCTATGTACACTTTAAATAATTTAAATCGAACACTAAATTTCTCAAACGAAAAATGACGTTGATCGTGCTATTAGTCACGGGTATATTCTTGTATGGTTTATGGCATTTATTTGCAAAATTAAGACGTAATACTGGCCTTCCACCTGGACCAAAAGGTGACTATTTCATAGGCGTCCTGAGAGGTCTAGACCCCAAAACAGCCCATCTAACGCTTGCAAAATGGGCGGAAAACTATGGAAAAATATATTCTTTTAAAGTTTTTGGACTTAAATCCGTAGTCATAAGCGATGTTGAACTTATACGCAAAGCATTCACATCGGAGAAATTCCAAACACTACTGAACGACCGCCCGGATACATTTGTGGGAAAGCATGTTGCTTTCAACTATAGTGACGTAGGATTTGCTAAGTTCCACGACGCAACAATGAAACTGCGAAAGTGTCTACACAAAGCTTTACATTTCTATGGCGATGGAGTGAAACGATTTGAAAACCTTTTCACCAAGGAATTGGAGCATCTTGTTATTGACTATAGCAAATCCTCCAAAACACCAGTTAATCCACGTGACGGACTGGAGCATTCTTTTTGTCGTCTGATTTGTACACTGGTAAGTAAGTTTCAAGCTCATGTTCAAATATTTAAAGTGCCCCGCCCATCGGGGCTTGAAGAAATAGATGGGCTGCATGATACTTCCACACAGAGCTGGAACCGGCCACACACGAGTACTGGTAAACCGATTAGAGGATCTAAGCCTGCCCAGGCAAAGTGGTGCGAGTCGGTCCGCCCATGCTTATAAACCCTATTGGTTTCATTGGGCGACAGGGCTTGAGATGTCATTTCATCTCGATGTCGGGTAAAAATCCCACCAAATTGGAAGCATCGCCTCCAAAATGGCCTATACAGTGTTGACGTGGATGTTTAATCTCAAATCAATCAATCAAGCAAACACAGTGAATTTCCGCTATTAAGTCCACCTAAAATTAGGACTAATTCTGCTATAGAAAGCTTGTTTTGAAGGGTACACTTAATTTTGCTTTGTATTTTCTGCCTACAATGTCCTTTGGTCAGGGACCACCTTTGGGACTGTTCAAAAGTGGTCTTTAAGACCATTTTTGAACAGTCCCAAAGGTGGTCTTAATAACTTTAGGATTTTTTCTGTATTTATATTCTGTGCAATTACAGAACTCCTGGGAAGCAATGTTGTTCATTCTTCAAAATTTACATTCTCAATGCATATACGGAAAAGAACCCCATTAGTTAACTAATGGGAAGCAATTAATGCATTGACTCACGCGACGTCCAAATAAACAATGGTTCTCTTATGATTCGACAGTGGCAACGTTTGGCACCAACGACGGTGTTCCGCTGTCAGTAGGAAAACTGCGAGCAATTGTTTTCTTGTGTCAGTTTAGCCCTCAAACCTTATCCTGCTGAATATATAAATTAGGCACACCCATTTCTGACTATCAGCCAATAAGATTGCATGATGTATTGTTTTAGTTCAAATTCAAAAACTGAATGACAAACAATGTAGATCCTGATCAGATGGCCATCTGATATGGATCTACACCGTTTGCAAAGGTAGAGGTTGTCGTGAACAGCATGATAATGGTTAAACAAGAATTTTCCGTCAAATAAAGTAAATAAAAGTAATAGATGTAATTTATTTAACGTTCATCGACAAGCCTCAGTGGTATAGTGGTGACGCTACTCGCCTTGTAAACCAGGGGTCGCAGGATCGATCCCGGTTTCTCCGGACTTTCGGATGAGTCTTTAAACCGAGGTCCCGTCTCCATATGACCTTAGCTGTTGATGGGACAAAAACTCAAACATTCACTCACTCAGAATGATCTTTTTTGTGAAAAGAAGCCTCCTTGGTGTAGTGGTTACGCTGTTCGTCTTGTAAACCAGGGGTCGCAGGCTCGATCCCGGGCTTCTCAAGATTTTCAGATGAGTCTTTAAACCGAGGTCCCGTCTCTGTATGACCTTAGCTGTTGGCGGCACTTAAACTCACTCACAGCATCGCGACACGAGTAAAAATTCGTTTCCCGATGTAAAGCATACTTCGATGAACGTTAAATAAATTACAATCATTTAAGAAATAAATTTCATTTTTCTGCTGTTCATGGAAGTATGAACGCATTGGGTCGCGAGCAAAGTAAACGAATCATGTAAACTTTTCTAAGGAAACCCGCTGTCCTTCATACTTTCATGAAAAACAGAAAAATCAAGTTTATTTTTATATTTACATTCTTTGCCCCTGCTCACTGGACGAAAAAATGCAAATAGGGCAAACTTTTAAAGCTGAATAACATTTACACGCTGTTTTTTCTACAAACAGCGGAACAGCGTTGACGTCACCAACACCCATAGAGAATCATGGTTTAGACTGACGTCGTTTGACGTCACTGAAATAGTGTGACTCGATGCGTTCATGGAAGTATGAACTACATTGTTTTCTCTTGATTTACATTAGACTTTACACTGGAAATGTAAATATTTCTTAAATGAACAACATCGGCTCACGAGTGTAAGTTTAAATATTTACATTTCCAGTGTAAAGTCTAACGTAAACCTATAGAAAACACTTGCGTTCATACGTCCATGAACGCGACGAATCGCATGATTTTCAGTGACGTTAAGTGACGTCATTCTAAACCATTGTTCTCTACGGGCGTTGATGACGTCAACGCTGCTCCGCTCTTTGTAGAAAAACAGCGTGAAAATGTTTTTCAGCTTTAAAAGTTTGCACTACAAGCGTTTTTTCGCCCAGTGATGAGGGGCAAATAATGTAAATATAAAAAATAAACTTAATTTTTCTGCTTTTCATGTAAGTATGAACGACAGTGGGTCGCTAGCAAAGTTTACATGAACCCCTTTGGGGTTCATTCACTTTGCACGCGACCCACTGCGTTCATACTTCCATGAACTGCAGAAAAATAAATTTCATTTCTTAAGTGAACCCCTTCACGCTTGATAACTTTGCTTCCCTCTTTAATTGCACGCGGGTGGATCGAGCCTCAGACTCTCTTACGGCTCCAGTCTAAAGACTTACTTGGGCCCTCTAAGCGGGTTACCAGTGCTCATGCGATCGGCTTCAGCTCTGCGTGGAAGTTTCATGCAGCCCAATCTATTTCTCCAAGACCCGATTGGTGGGGCCCAAGAGATGCATTTATGATTAAGTATTGTGGCTGCTGCCTACAGATGAGACGTGGCTGCTGAGCAGAGGTTAAATATATTCCAAAGAGTTTTGAGGAATTTTGTGTCTATCTATCTGAGCGAGTTAATTTGGCCTACTAGAGTTAACTAGAGTTACACCAAAACAGGAGTTAACTAGAGTTCAACCCAGCTTGGTATTAGAGTGGGACGAGTAACAACAACAAACATGGCGGACGATGTAATCGCAATCCAAAATTCGATTATTTCAAACTCTTGTACATATGCCAATTATTAGAAATTTTGGCTCTGCATTTACAGGCAATTGTTGCAAAAATAACATCCAACTTGAAAACATGTTATTTACTGATACAGTCGACTGAAAAAGGAAAAGTGCGAGTATGTCATTTGCGTCCGCCATGTTGTTTATACTTTCGAATTACTCGAGGGTCAACTTGATTGGTTTTGTTGACATTTCTTGACGTCAGAAGAGTTAACCTTGATAGGTCAACTGATTTTGTTGACATTTCTTGACGTCAGAAGAGTTAACCCTGGTAGGTCAACTGAACTCGCTCTCTATCTTCCCGAGTCAGTTGTAGCTGCTGAAGAGAGGTTCCCGCTAAACAGAAGTGACCGTTACTAGGAGTTTTACTGTATTTTATCTAGTTACTTGGAAGAACGCTGAATGAGGGAGATACCATGACAACAGACTTTATATGGGACTACCTAAACAACGCCAACAAACTGCTGGATCCAACCGTTGATACCGTCATGCAAAACCTGCCATTCCTTCGATTCGTCCCATGCAAGTTTCGTACCTTTTTCAACGACGTAATGTTTAAACGGAATAAGCTTTTGGATTTTTTCTACAAAGAGCAAAAAGTAAGTAAATGCATCACTCCATTAAATAGCACCAGTTTATTACAGTACTTTTAAAGGAGAAAACTGATCTTTAAGAACCCAATCACTATAATTGTCGTCTGCTTTGTTGTCTGTTGATTGCTATATAAGTCATTCGAACTCGTTCTTGAGTTCCAGGGTTTGGTTGGTTGATTTGAGGTTTAACGTCCCCGTCAACACTGTAAAGGTCATTTT
The DNA here is from genome assembly GCA_963580285.1 of Lucinisca nassula. Classification (NCBI taxonomy): domain Eukaryota; kingdom Metazoa; phylum Mollusca; class Bivalvia; order Lucinida; family Lucinidae; genus Lucinisca; species Lucinisca nassula. The sequence goes on from OY757010.1 coordinate 56,576,737, forward strand.
GGAGACGTTGCTTCCAATTTTGTGGGACTTTTACCCGACATTGAGATGAAATGACATCTCAAGCCCTGTCGCCCGATGAAACCAATAGGGTTTATTAGCATGGACGGTCCGCCTCGCACCGCGGTTCCTGGACAGGCTTCGATCCTCTAAGCGGTTTACCAGTACTAGTGTACGGGCCGGATTCATCATGCAGCCCATATATTTCTTCAAGCCCCTCAGGGCGGGGGCCTATATCGTACGGTGAGTTATCGTAATGAGAAGTAAAGTCACCGGCTGCAGAAATTTATGCATTACGAAAACACGCCTATATGATTTTGACCCCCTTGAACCCCACTTTTATATAGTAAAACTGGTGTTTAGAGGGGTAAACCTTATTTTTCTTATTTAAATATAGATTGTGTGTACTCGTTAGACCGCCTCATTGAGGCGGTTCTAATCAGGGCCCACAATATAAATTATGAGCAGAAATAAGAAAAATATCACAATTTTCATCTGAAAAGTGTCTTTTTTCGGCGGTAAAATTTACTATGTATTAGTATAGGCGTATTTTCGTAATGACAAAGATACACAGAAAAGCAAACTTAGACCCTAGGTAATCCCCAGATAGGAAAGAGTGAGGCCAGGATAAATTGGGGAGTTTTTCTTTCTTCTATCTTGGAAGTGCATTACGATAACACACCCGTCCGTCATAGTGCAATTTTTTTACATCTCCAAAACGGTAAATTTTCTGAAGAAAAATTTATGATAATATTCTTATTTATACTTAAAACATAGATTGTGGGTACTCTTTAGAACCGCCTCATTGAGGCGGTTCTAACGAGTACCCACAACCTATGTCTAGGAGCGGAAATTAGAAAAATAATGTTTACCCCCGTAAACCCTAGTTTTCTCTATGAAAAGTGGGTGTAAGGGGTGTTTATTTCACGGACTTGTTAGCGTGATGGTATGTTGTATGCACTCATTAGAGTCGCCACGATGAGGTGATTTTAATGTGTACAAGGACACACAACATACCTTTATATTAAAGAACATCGGAAATGTATATCTAAATTATTCCTGTCATGCTTTCTGTCCTGGCGTTGTCCTGATATTATTATTATTATTATTATTATTATTATTATTATTATTATTATTATTCAAGGCTACATATGTCTCGGAACATGAACGTGGACTTGTTGACGCGTTGATTCGAATGCAGCGTCAGGATGGAGAGGGTCTAACAGATGAACAGGTTATGGGCCTGCTTTTGGATGCCATTGCAGGAAGTAAGGCTCTATGTAAAGAACATCGCATTAACACAGCACTGATCTTACATTGTCAATTCAACAGTTTACGTGAACGAGCACTCCATCTTAAATCACTTGGTTTACATGGAAGAGAACTCCACGTTAAATGTTCATTGTAAAAACCTGCGTACGTTAAACAGTTTACATGGAGGATCGCTTGATCTTCTTTTGCCCAATATACAGTTTACCTCGAGAAGGACTTGGCCTTGCATTGTCCAGTAAACACTTTAAATGGAGGACCATTTGACCTTGCTTAATCAAATTAAACATTTACATTTGGGAACATTTACTTTGCATTGTCCATTAAACAGTTTACATAGAGGCGCACTTGACCTTGCATTGCCCATTAAACGTTACTGTAGAGGAGTAGTCGGCTTTGCAATGACCATTAAACAATTTCATGGGGGACCACATGATCTTCGTTTGTCCATTTATCATAAAGGAGCCATTGCCTTTTGTAATAGTTCACATCGAAAATCACTTGACTTTAATTTGTCCAGCAATCAGTTAAGAAGGCGGACCATTTTACCATTTTTCACATTGAACAGATTACATGGATGGGTCCCTTACATTATTGCAGTTCCTTAAGCTGTTTACTTGTAAGAGAACTTGCCATTTATTTTGGCCATTTATCGGTCTACACTCCACGTGTTATTTTTCCACCAATAAACAGTGTACTTGCAAAAGCATTTGATCTTGTTTTGTCTGTTTACCCATATATGACAATCGAATCTTTCACCTAATAAGTTTGGTGTAGTCCATTTCCAATTATCAGTGTATCAACTTTGTTTTGTAAGCAGTAAGTTTTGTAGACTCAGATGAGACGCCGCGTTTTGCAGCGTCTGATCTGGGTCTGAACTGTTCGCAAAAGTAAAAAAAGGCTGATTGGCATATATGGGTTAAACAGTTTTCAAGGGGCATCTGATCTCGCCGAACTGGAGGAGCATTTAAACTTGCTATATTCATTTAACAATTCACAAGCGAGAGCACTTGGTTACCTTTGTACATTAAACAGTTGACATTGAGTAGATTCTGATCTTTCTTCGTCCATAGAGGAGCACTTGACCATTAAACAGTTTACATTAAGGAACGCTTGACACTGAGATGTCCATTACATTGTTTGCATGGAGGAGCATTTGATCTTGCAGTGTCCATTTACTGTTTGCTGGGGAAGCCTTCCGTTATTTACACTGATGAGTTTTATCAGAACATACCTGTGTTTTTGCTTGTGTACGTGCGTGTGTTTACGTTGTTTTATTTATCTATTTATTTATCGTATTATTTTGCAATTTAGGTTTGCTGACATCAACAAACGGAATTCTAGCAGTATTATTAATTCTAATGAACAACCCTGACATAATGGCGAAAGTTTATGATGAAGTTTCGACCGTCGTCGGCACCGACAGACTTCCCCAGTTTAACGACAGGGCGGATATGCCATACTTGGAGGCTGTTATACTAGAGAGTCTTAGATATACTACTCATTTTCCGCTTATGCCTCACAGGTAAATACTATAAGAATCTGATATGGGGTTCTGTTGTAGATGGGCGTTTCCAGCCCGAGGGATAACCGTGCTGAGTGGAACGGTTCCGCTCAGCAATGTCATCCAGAGGTTTGGAAATGCCCATCTACAACAGAACCCCATATTGGATTCTATTTCTTGCACAACACCTCCCAAATATTTCCTTTTTATTTTGTAGCAAATAGCAGAACTACAGCCAGTATTTCTTTTCTTCTTTTTAAGATTTCAAACAAAAGTCCTGTATCCAGTGTCCTTTAACAATAAATGAGTCAAATAATTATCACTCTTATTGATTTTTAGCCGGTTAGTTTTGACAGCTCACACATTTATATAGTCTACAAAATAAAAGTAGTGCGGAAGTAGTTCCGGCAGTTGAATAAATTTGAAGCGCACTTATGTTAGTTGCCTGGGTCGGAACACCAGGGTCAGAACATAAATTTCTATCCCAGGGTAAAATTAAAATCACTGATGTCCTTGTTAGGTGAGTTGCCGAACCAAGTTCAATGGACAAAAACATACCTCATCGTCATAAAGGATCAAACTGGTCTCAAATTAAAGATAAATATCCATACTTTATTTATAAATTGATCGTACGCTCCAAAATGCGTAGCATCATACTAGAAATGGGGAGATAACTCTTTATTCGTTGCAAACAAAATGAAAGAGCTCGTTATTCAACATGAATTTTATTCATTTCAAAACTGTCTTTATTTCGCAAATTGTTCCGTTTTCATCTAGAACATTTCAATTTTGTACTTTTTGTGTGCAATTTGGGCGCTTGTTTAGATTGGTTGATATTTTATGAGGAGATAACTCTTCCTACCATAAGAAATTGGATTTTCACCTATGATCGTTCTTTCTGCTACCTTTAGTTTTCAAAACACGGCATAAAACTTGTAATTTTCTAAACATGTAACCATTTGGCTAATCAAAACATTACATTTGGACATCCTGATACCCATAGTGGCTTTGAAACCCACTGTCAAAGGTACACACCCTGTGTGAAAAAAAAGTATAGGTTTAATGCGTTTTTCCAATACATTTCGTAAGCAACTTTAAGAAAGTCATTTTACATCCAATTGTCGGCGCATTTATCTCCGTGAACACAAAACGTCGACACGTAACCGTTAAATCAACGCGGAGCCGACGTTAAGGCGTCCAAAATTTGACATTGATTCAACGTTGTGCGAATTCAGTGAGTCCAGGGACTCTCTGTCTGGTCGGATAGTAGACTTAATTTCATGGGCAGCTGTTCATGAAAACGCGAGGTTCTCTAAAAGAGGATTCTATATATGTAGCAATTGCACCAGGTTGTGCCGGCACAAATTTAAAATGTCATTACATTAACAAGCTCATGCTAAACCCCACCTCCGGAAAGTGAGGCCTACCCCCAACCCCGTAAAAGTGGGATTTACAGAGGCAAACGTTATTTTCAGTATAACCGTTCAAAACAAAGAGCGTTGGTACTCGTGCGAACCACGTCAATGAGGCGGTTTTAACGAGTACCTACAAGCAATATTTAGCGTAAAATAAAACAAATAATAAAATTATCATTTGTATTTTTTTTTAATGTTTGCACTTTAAAGTCCTAAAAATCACTTTATACTATAAAGTCGTGTTAATGAAATGAAAAGGCTCGACTTGCGAAAAATGAAAGAGCCTTCAGTTAAGCATTTTATAGAGTTTTTATTAATTTCGGTGCGAAATCATTTTAAAATGACTTTTAATAACTGCCCTCTCCTCAGCCTCTGCGCACTCCTCCCCGATACACACAATCAAAGGCCGTGGGATGGGGTAAGTTTCATTGTGGCATAGTTATCAATATTTGCATGTTGAGTCTGAGCTCAGTATTGTGACTTATTTAGTTCAAAGACTCTGTCTAAACACATCGGAATTACTATTCACTGGGCCGCAAAACGTGAATAAAAATCAAGCCAACAAAATAAGTCCTTGTAAAAATAGAATGTACGCCTTCGAGATTGATCATTGTCGTTGTAAAAATACTTTGTACGCATTTCGAGATATTCTAAATTTCGAGTGAACTTTGTAAACAACGACACGCAAAAATTATGTAGATCAAGTATATGACTCCTGTGACAGCAATGACCAAGCAATCAGCATCACAAATACTGAGGTGATCTATCACCTGGCATCTGGCAAACCTAACAAAGGGTTCACCATCCCAATGAACGATTAAAGACTGCAAATGCCTACCTTGGGGTATACTGTCAATAGCCCTGCATATTGATGATGAAGTCAAAATGACAGGATTGCCAAGGCTAGTAGAATCAGACAGAAAGCCGAAAGCCTACAGAGTTGTGGTGCTGCCAACACTATTATATGCATGTGAAACGTGGCACGCGAAAAGACTAAACCACTTCCATAAAAGCTGTCTTAGGAAACTTTTAAATATTAAGTGGCTACACAGGAGTCCAGACATAGAAGTCGTGAAAAGGTCAGGTATGCAGATTGAACATTATCTTCTGAAACTGGCATAATTAAGATAGACAGGCCTTTTTACCAGGAAGCTTGAGAACCGTTTGCCGAAGAAAATCCTGTATGGAAACTAGAAATGGTCAAACGCTCTAAGGTGGCCAGAAGAAGCGTTACTTTATCACCCTGTAAAATAGAAATAGAGACAATGATCAGAAATTGATACAATTAAACCACAGCTCCCATCAGAGACACCAAAGGAAAAGAAACACAAACATGAAGCAACATAGTCCAACGGAAACACCAACAGCGGAAAGCTAAAAGGACATTTACTTTCCCACAAAATGGCCAATAGGCTGTCCAAAATAAAATAATATAAGCGACACAAACACCCAAAGACAAACCATAACAAAAATAAACGTGGCACAATCCTTGCCATTACTTCCGTCGCCATTTTAAGACAAATAATTTGTTCAGTCCGCATGAAGCCTCCTAACTCATCAGTGCAACATCTCCGTGAACACAAAAAGCAAACAACCACAGAGATGAAACAACGGTGAGGACTCGACAACAAGAAACAACAGAAATGCTGGCGAAAAAGAAAACCAACAGTTAGACTCTGATGGGCTCGACCAGAAACAGAGCATCAGGTACCAACCAACATAAGCCTTTACGTAAAACCCTTCCAGGACTTCAGCATACCAACAGATTCGTGGGAACAAACTGCACAGGACCGAGTAAAGTGGCAAGGCCTCATCAGAAGGGGAGCTAGTGAAAAGAATCAGAGAAACCGAGAAGAAACGCGCACAGCGCAAATCCACAGCTAAGGCATAACCAACAGCGCTGTCTTCCTCTAACCTCTGTTGCTTTATCTGCAACAGACAGTTCAGAGCTAGTATTGGTCTCATCATGGTCCCATCTAAGAACACACGAAGCCTAGCATTTCTCGCATGCGAATAAGATTGGTCACTTTCAGTAATGACAGACGAATTGTTACTTTTAAAACTAACTGTCAGGATTTCGATCTTAATAAAACCGTAAAAAAATACCAGACAGGTGGGAGCTTTAGTACTTATATATACGGCCACTTGTTAGCTCAGCTATTACGAATTGCTTACGGCTTGGGCCGATTTGATTCAAACTTCACAGGAACGTACGTAGATGGATTCCCACCAAAAATGCTTAAACCGTTTTGCTCCGATGAACAGGATAGCCACCGGAGCTCAAAACAGAAGAAAAAACTTCAAACGACATCTCCTCCTTTACCCCTGTGCCAATTTTATTCTTGCTGTTGCTGAGGTGACCATCTAAAAATAGAAAAACGCCAACAACTCGCTTTAAATGTTATCTCCTCATGAACCCTTGTGCCAATTTGAGTCAAACTTTACAGGAGTATTGCCTATTGACTCCCTACCAAAATAGCTAAAATTGTTATGCTTTCATGACAAGATGGCTGCCAGTGCTAAAAATAAAAATATCTTCAATCGATAGTTCCTCCATTATCCCTCGGCCAATTTTAATTCTAGCTTAATGTGAATGTTGCTGAGATGAACCTCCGAATGCATAAAAAATGCAAAAATTTGCTTTTTTGCATATTCCTCCTTAACCCTAGGGCCAATTTGATTTAAAGTCCACAGGAATGTTGCCTAGCGGGCTCCCTACCAGAACAGCTAAAATTGCTCCGCTCCGATGAACAGGATGACCACCAGAGGTAAACTAGAAAATGTCTTTAAACAAAACTCCTTTAGCTTGGGTCAATTTCATTCAAGCTTCATAGGAACGTTGATTAGGTGACAGTTTACCAAATAGCTAAAACGGTTCTGCTTTGATGAGCAAAATGGCCAACAGAGCTTAAAATAGAAGCAAATTAATTTTGCTTTAAATGCTAATTTCTCCCAAACACTTGCGCAGATTTGATTCAAACTTTACGGGAACATTGCCTAGGTGGCTGCCTACCGTAATTGCAAAAATCGTTTCGCTCTGATTAACAAGCTGGCCGCCAGAGCTAAAATAGGTAAAAAACGTCTTCCAACGACAACTTCTTCATTATCATTGGGCACTTGCATAGGTGACCCTCTACCAAAGTAACTAAAAGGTTCCGCTGTGATGAGCAAAATGGCCATCAGAGACAAAACTAGAGTAACGTTAACATGTTAATTTAACGGTGCTTCGAATTCTAACTCTTCCTAAATAGAGTTGGAGGCAATGATCATGAATCGATACAATTAACCCACAGCTCCCATTAGAATATTGATAAGGTGGCTCCTTATATAGCTACCAAATAACTGAAATTGATCCGTTCAGATGAACCAAGTGGCAACAGGAGTTAAAGTTAGAAACATATTTGAACGACATTTTTTTCAATTTTATTCAGACTTCATAAGAATGTTGCTTAGGTGACTCTTTATCAAAATAATAAAAATGTGGTTCCGTTCTTAAATTAAAAATGGCTACTAGAGATAAGATTTTAAAACGTCAACAATTTGCTTTAAATGCCAACTCCTCCTTAACCTTTGGGCCACTGATTAAAACTTCACAGGAATGTTGCCATATGTGGCTGCCTACTAAAATAGCTGCAGACATAAAACTCTGATAAACAAAATGTCCAGCAGTTCTAAAAAAAAAATAATAATAAATAATGAAAACTTCAAGCGACAACTTTTACTTTACCTCCTTTACACCTAGACGAATTTCATTCATACCCCATGGGAAAAGTTCTTAGGTGACTGCTATAAAAAAAAAATAAATAAATAAAAGGCTTCTTCTTCATGAATAACATGGCTATCAGAGCTAAAGATAGAAAACACCTCAACGATTTGCTTTAAACGCCAACTCCTTCTTAACCCTTTAGCCAATTTGATTCAACCTTTACAGTTATGTTGCCTAGGTGACTCCCTACCACTATAGCTAAAACAGATTCACTATGATGAATAAAATGGCCACCAATGTTAAAAATAAAAAAAAAAAAACATCTTTAAACGACCACCACTCATATACACTGAGGCCAATTTCAATCAATGATCATAGTAATATTGCTCAGGTGACCCTCCACCAGAATAATAAAAAAAGCTCCACTGTGATTGACAAAATGGCCATCAGAGCTAAAACTAGAAAATATTTAAATGATAACTTCACCTACACCTTTTGTTCTATATTTCCCCCAAACTTCACAGTAATGATGAACCAAATGGCCAACAAAGCTAAAAATAGAAAAACGACCTTCAAGAGACTCCTATTCCTTTGGTCCCATTCCATTCAAGCTTCACGGGAATGTTGCTGAGAAGCCCGCTACCAAATTAGCTATTAAAGTTTTGCTTGGATGAGCATGATGGCCACCACGGCTTAAAATAAAATAAAATGATAATAATAATAATACTAGAATACTGTCGATGGCGCGCCATCGCAAATCCCCACGCTTTCTACAGAGGGGCCAAGTACCGAAAACCCCTCACCCTGGGCCCTAATTTGACTCCATGGTCAAAATATTACCTGTATTATATTCTACTAATCATGCCCTTCAATTTCATATGCCACATGACTATGTTCCAAAAAACTTAAATTTTGACCCTTTGACCCCTCTCCCAGGGCCCCAATCTGACCCCAGGGTCAAAATTTTACTTGTAGTTTATTCTACCCATTATCCCCTTCGCATTCGCATAGATATGCAACATGACTATGTTCTGAAAAACTTTAATTTTGACCCCCCCCCCCCCTAAGTCCGACCCCAAGGGCGTGACCTAGGGGTCACAGCCAAAATCCCGTTCAATATGTTTTACTTTTTTCATAACTAAGTACATGTGCAAAGTTTGGCATCAAAATTGACTTTGTAATTGAATTTTATTGATATTTGACCTTTTGATCCCTCCCCAGGGCCCCTGGGGGCGGGGACAAAAAAAAAATGTGCTCTTGCGCAAGCCATTCATGTAAGCAACTCGCATACCAAATTTGGTTGAATTCCGGCTAACGGTTTAGGAGGAGATAGCCGGACAGACAGACGGACATACGCACAGACGGACAGACAGACAGACGGACAGACGGACGGAGGCGATTGCAATATCCCCACTTTTTTTAAAAAACGTGGGGATAATTAATGATAATAATACTAATAATAATAAACGCACTTTAAATGACAACTCCATCTGCACCTTTGGGCCAGTTTCGTTCAAACTTCATAGCTCATAGGATTCTTGCTTAAAAGACCCCAAAAGTTGCCTCACCGTGGATAGGTACCCACAACACACGTTTCCGAGCAGAAATAAGAAAAATATTGTGTGGATACCTCATTTGGGGCTATGGCTGACCCATTTTTGCAGAAATAAGAACAATAATGTATCGAGACCCGCTCATATCCGGGGCTATGGATGACCCACTACCAAACACGTTACAACAGTTCCACCCAACTGAACAAGGTGGCCACCAGAGCTAAAATAGAAAACTCTTTAAATGACAACATCCTCTTTATTCATAAGTCAGTTTCATTCAAACTGTAAGTTTGCAAGAATGTTGCGCAGGTGTCCATCTATCTAAATGCAACAGTTATGCTTCATGGATTAAGATGGCTGTCAGTTATCCACATTACTTTCCGAATCTGTGTGACATCTTGAAATCAGGTGAGCGATTCAGGGCCATCTTGGCCCTCTTTTTTAATGAAATATTATTGACCAATGGTTTACAGAACTTTAGAAAATCGACTGAGATTTAGTCGGTGACACGAGTAAACGACACGAAACATTCTGTCAACGAGTTTCTGACTATATACACATTTTACTGATAGTGGGTGGGGTAAGTTGACCCCTTGTAAAATAGCAAAATCAAGAAGTTAGAGAACGCAGCTGACTCAGTAAAAACATTGTTGTTGTAATGGATTGGATTGGAATAGTGTCTCGTTCCAAAAGTTTAGTTGTATAAAGTATGTTTGGTTGGTTGATTTGAGGTTTAACGTCCCCGTCAACACTGTAGAGGTCATTTTGGAGACGTTGCTTCCAATTTTGTGGGACTTTTACCCGACATTGTGATGAAATGACATCCCAAGCCCTGTCGCCCAATGAAACCAATAGGGTTTATTAGCATGGACGGTCCGCCTCGCACCGCGGTTCCTGGACAGGCTTAGATCCTCTAAGCGGTTTACCAGTACTAGTGTGCGGGCCGGATTCAGCTCTGCGTGGAAGCATCATGCAGCCCATATATTTCTTCAAGCCCCTATCGGCGGGGGCCGCATATATAAAGTATGTTTATTTTTGTTTATACCTTTATTCTTATTTGTCCGATACTTGGCAGTCCTATTTCAACTGTTCTATTTACGCTGTTCTAATTGCAAACATAAAACAGTATTTTCATACTTCATCCATTGCAGAGGCTTCAGACCTTCATTCTTTTAAATTTATACAGCATAATACAGCAGAAATAGAAATAAGCGTGAAGGCGCGAAAACATAGACATAATAATAAATATCCAATAAAATATATATATAAAAAAAATACCAACAAGACACCCAAATGACATTATCGTTTTTAGAAAAAATTTTATATATGGGTAAAATCTTTGTAAACAAATTGATTCCTAATGATTGTGTTCAGTGAATGTTTGGTTTTTGTTTTGCGGGAAGTTACAAAATTGTGTTTTTAAAAATGTTTTCTAGGCTTATACTAAGTTAAGCGTAAACACTTTTTATAGCGAAACTCCAACATAAGGGCAAGGGCAAATACTGCGTTTAGCTGTACTTCCAGTCACATACAACAGAATGTGCATAAAGAAGACGATCACAAACTTTGAAATATATATATACATTTATGGATATAAACTAAAATCTATAAGCACGTAATAATAAAGCTTCAAAACACAATTTTCGACACTCTTATTTGCAGATTTTACCATTTTCTAGTATCAGAGTTATCTCCCCATTTTAGACATGACGCTACCCATTTCTGAACGTACGATCCCTAGAAAATGAAAGATAAGACATTTATCTTTAGTTTGAGACCCATCTTAATCTTTAGGACGATGAGGTAAGTTTTCGTAAAATTTAGGCCTTGTATGAAGTTCACCAACCCGCCATGTCTGGTGTGCAAGAATAACTGTTTATCATATGACGTCGCGTCTGAGAGTGTAATAACGCCATGTAATAAATTCGATAATCCACTAGTGGATTAAATATGCAAATTAGTTGGATACGCCCCATAACGTTACATGTACGACGTCCTTAGCGACGTCGCGTTTACTAATGGCGGAATATTGACATTTTGTTTAAAACATTGTGAATAAAATGCGTTTTAAAAGTCATATGATAAATAGAATCTTACATTCGTGTTCATGTATTATTGAATTTATCAAACTCGTTGAGGTCTTTTCCTCAACTCGTTTAATAAATTCAATAATACATGAACACTCATGTAAGATCCTTTATTTCCTACCCCAGCCACAGTCCCATTTAAACCATTGTACTAAAGGGGTACATCGGCAAACAGTGCAGGCCCAGATCTGACGCCGCAGAAAGCGGCGTCTGATCAGGGTCTGCACTATTTGCTAACAGACTTCTCCGTCAAAAATGGAATATAAACGAAAAATAGGCCTGATGCCCCTTATATTACAAATGGTCTTGTGCAACATAAAGCAATGGAAGAGTCCATTAGCATACAATGGGTTACGCAGCTGATGCCCATGTGACCAACATTGACCAATTAAACCGCAAAATTTATATTTCAAACTGTTTGCCTTATTTACTAATATATGCAAACCCATATTATGCAAAGGTAACAAACTGTGACATTGGCAAACAGTGTAGACTCAGATCAGATGCCACAGAACGAGGCGTCTGATCATGGTATACGCTGACCATTTTCCTGCCACAACTCAGCAGACACAGCCGGCCCACCAATGATGTCAGTGCTTTGATTTGTATGGAAGGTCGACGGGCTTCCGTTGCCTAATGGGTAAGAGCGCTAACTCTAAATCACTAGGTCTCTCGCCGCTGTGGTTCGAGTCTGGCTCAGGTCACATGTGAGACGCCAAGTTCTGCATCTGATGGCCAGGTGTTTTTTTCTCCGGGTACTATGGTTTTAGCCAGCCTATGATTAACGATCGGCTCAAAATAAGTGAAATGATCTTGAAAGCGTCGTAAAACCAAAACCACAGTAAAAAAAAATAATGAAATTAAAATGACTCAGAATCAGAATCAGAATTGTTACTGGTGACACGTCAAATGACATTCATACACCAGGACCTGTGAGTGTGATATGGGAAGTTAGTCCCTAGCTCTAACCAAAGATGTAAACATAGCTACACAATCCTCAGCACCTTCAGCCGTCAAAATAATAGAATCGGGAAGGGCATTCCAATCTCTTATGGTTCAGGGGAAGAACGATTCTTTATAAATATCCGTTCTTGCAGTAAGGGTCTGAAACGTCATTGAATGGTGCTTTCTACAGTGCCTAGCTGGGGGGGACAAGGTCATCTGTTGGAATGCTGGCAGCACCCTTTAGACCTTTGTATAAGAGTATGAGCCTACTGTCTCTTCTCCTTTTCTTGAGAGACTCCCATCTTAATTTTCCTAGAATTCCAGTCATGCTCCCAGTTTCAAAGCAATAATTTCCAGTTACAAATCTAGCAGCTCTATTCTGAACTTTTTCAATTTCTTAATTAAGGACCACTCCGCTTGGGTCCTAGATGCAACTACCATATTCCAAGATTGGGCGAACAAGTCCCCTGTATGCTGTCTTTTTCACATCCTGAGGACACTGATGAAGATTTCGCCTCAGGAAACCAAGTGTTCTATTCGCCTTTGTACACATATTGCTAATGTGTGTATTCCATCTCAAATCGTGAGTGATTGTCACACCAAGGTATTTAATGGAATTCACATTTTCGAGGACCGTTCCCTCTAAGGTGTAAGAAGCCTCAACTTTATTAGATCTCTTCCTTGTTATCTGCATAATATTGCATTTAACTGGTTGAAATCTCATGCCCCATTTTCTGGCCCAACATCCTAATCTATCTATGTCAGCCTGAAGTTTCAGTGAGTCATCTGTATCTCTAATTTCCCGGTAACAAACACAGTCATCTGCGAACAGTCTTATTTCTGAGTCAATGTCAGTGGAAATATCATTGATGTACAGGGAGAACAATAGAGGACCAAGAACAGTCCCTTGTGGGACTCCAGACAAAACTGGCGCCCATACTGAAGATTCACCATTAACAACAACACGCTGTTTTCTGTAGCAAAGGAAAGAATCCATCCATTTAAGAGTCTTCCCTCCAATTCCATAACCAAATAATTTGGATTTAAGTAGTTCATGAGGAGGGGTGTCAAAAGCCTTCTCAAAGTCCAGAATAAATGTGTCCACCTGCCCCCCTTTGTCCAGGATTTTTGCCCAATCATTAATAACCGTGCTCAACTGAGTTTTGCAACTATGCCTTTTCCTAAATGCATGTTGTCTGTCTGACAAAAGTTTATGTTCATCCAAGTGGGCCATGATGTTTGAGCAGACTATGTGTTCAAGCAATTTACATAGAACACAGGTCAGTGACACCGGGCGATAATTACGAGCAAGAGCCCTGACCCCTTTTTTGAAAAGTGGACAGATGTTCGCTAGGAACCATTCTTTGGGAATTTCACTCGTATCGAGAGATTGTTGGAAAAGATGAGCAAAAGCTGGACCTAACTCGTTTGCTAGTTCCTTCAGGACTCTAGGATGAAGTTCATCAGGCCCTAAAGCTTTAGAAGGGTTCAAGCCTTTAAGTAACTTGATCACTCCCGCAGGGGATACAACAATATTTTCCATGAAAGGGGCCGATCTTCCAGTCAATGGAACCTCGTTGAACTCAGTTTTATTAAATGCATCATTTAATTGACCAACCAATTCCTCTGCCCTTTCAGAGTCCGATTCAGCGACCCCGTTCCATCCTCTTTTATTAAGGGGTGGGATACCTTGCCTATCTTTCTTCTGGCTATTGATATATCTGTAGAAGTCTCTGGGATTTGCCTTTACATCACCTACCAAGTTATTTACATACTGATCATGCTGATTTTTATATGTCATTTTTAATTTCTCGCCTCAAGTTTTCAAATTTTGCTCTGAGTTTACCACTTCCCAACTTTTTTGCCTTAGCATGAATCTTATTTCTCCTCCGAATTTTTCTTCTTATTTCTGGTGTGATCCAAGGAATTGAAGATACAGACCTGCTAGTTTTGGAGGGGATATGATTTTCGGACGAAGCTTGAATGAAAGACTTTATCAAATCAAAGTTCTCCTGGACAGACCGAGCGTCTGAATGACCATTAAAGTATTTCTCTCTTGCAAATTTTAGGGCATCCTTCCTCATAGTTTCATAGTCACCCTTATGATATAAGTACACCTTTCTACGAGGTTTCTTTATATGTAGTATGAAGATTTTCAAAAATCCAGAGACAATATCATGATCACTTAGTTTGTCCGGGGATTGAATATCCCCAAACAGTTGGCAAAGTTGTAAGAATCAAATCCAAAGTGTTTCTATCTCGAGTAGGAAAGTCAACAACCTGTTCCAAGCCATGATCATTCATGATGTCTACCAACACCTGTCCTTCATCGTGCCTTGTTTGCTGAGCCTATCTGGCCAAACAATCTCTCTGAAGTTGAAGTCACCTAAGATATGTACTGCAGGAAGTTTTTTACCCTTATTCTGAGACTTAATGCGATCAAGCTGATCTTTAAATAACTGGAAGTTTTCGACAGGGTCGTTAGGTGGTCGATACCAACTTGTAATAAAGTGGGAAGTTTTGTTTGCGAAAACCTTAACCCAAACAGATTCTGAATCGTTTTCCAGTTCCATGAATGGCATATGAGGGATAACTCCGCCGCCATGAGTGTTTCTATCTTTTCTGTAGACACTGTATTCGCAAGTTTCAGGGAAAAGCTCCGAAGTCATAATTGAACTGTCAATCTTTGTTTCCTGAATAGCTACAATATGTGGTTGGTGAGTAACAAGGAAAGCTAAAAGTTCAAGTATCTTTCCTCTTAAACCGTTAATGTTAATACTGCAAAGTTTCAAACCTTTTACAAAATTCGGCTTTCTCATGTCAGTAGTCGGAGATTTAACTCCTTTCTCCTTTGACAGAGGTTCAAATTTATTTATTTATTCCAGTTCTATAGGTTCGCTGAAGAACGAGTCAGAAAAATTAAAAAACTCGCACTTCGGGCATATCCATGAACAACTCGAGTTAACCAGTTTGCCATACTCGATTGATTCTTACTCGTTCATTTGTCCCTCGGGTATTTGTCCCTCGGGCTCCCGATAACAAATGTATAAGGGGAATGGACAAACTTTCAGGGAAGGCAACTCCTGCAAAAGTTTTTTTGTCTCCCATGTCAATAGAGGTCAACTCTTAAAGGAAAGAATTAGCTCCCGATCTATAGATGATTCAAAAAATTTCTAAAATGACCCTAATTATGGTCCCATACATGGCGCCACGATGAATACTAAAAGACTGTAACGCCAGTTCAGAACTACCTTCCAGTCTAGAAAAGGCTCCCCCACCCCCACCCCCACCCCACGCACACACACTTCCGTTTGATGTAGATTTCCTTTCAATTGCAATGTATGAAAAGTCTTATGAGGAATCGGAATACCGTCGGATACGTGTTATGGGTGCGTTAACGCCGAATGCGGGCACTTGTTTCGTAAATGCCATAAAAAAAAATCTGAAAAAGACGATCCGTTTACCATTTCCTCCTTTTACCTTTATTTCAGCTGCATGAAAGATGTAGAGTTTGAAGGATACATTATTCCGAAGAATGCACAGGTAAAAACCCTATTTATTTGTTGATGAAAGTCAAAATAGGAAACTGATCGGAATTAATTATTTTGATGATATTTGACTCCTTCATCAAAGATGGTTAGAACTGGTAAATGGGTATAACCATGTAAATGCATTTTTGCAAATTGTGCACCTTAGCTCAGTCAGCACAAAAAGCGGGCTAACGTCGTATCGATGTCGGCCCAACTTCCTTGATGGTCTGAAGGTAAATCTTTTATGACAAAAAGATTTTCGAACTTTTTGATTTGGTTGGTTGATTTGAGGTTTAACGTCCCCGTCAACACTGTAGAGGTCATTTTGGAGACGTTGCTTCCAATTTTGTGGGACCTTTACCCGACATTGAGATGAGATGACATCACAAGCCCTGCCGTCCAATGAAACCAATAGTGTTTATTAGCATGGACGGTCCGACACTCGCACCGCTTTGCCTGGGCAGGCTTATGTCCTCTAAGCGGTTTACCAGTACTCATGTGAGGGTCGGTCTCAGCTCTGCGTGGAAGCATCATGCAGCCCATCTATTTCTTCAAACCCCGATGGGCGGGGGCCGAAATGTTCGAACTAATATCTTTGGATAAATTTTTATCGCATTTGGTACAATTAGCGGCTTGATTACTGTTGTTACTAGCGTTTTATTATTTTATTACAAAATAAAAATAATAATAAATAAAAAAAAAAAAACTGGCATTTGACAATTGGCATTGGTTAGGTCGTTTCACTATTTGACGGACAGACCTCAAGCGTTGAGGCCATTTATGAAAAAAAACTAGCATTTGGTAATTTCAGTCTTTGCCAATATGTATTTTTATTTGCATGCCAAAGTTATCTATGTATTTAAAGCTATATATATATTATAGCGATTTGCGCAAACTGATTATGGGGGTTGGAGAAATAGATTTGGCTGCATGGTGCTTTCACGGAGCGCTGAAATCGACAGAACCATTTGAGTACTGGTAAACCGCTTAGGTCTATGTACTAGTATGCCTAGGAAAAAGGGTGCGAGTTGGACCGTTCCTTAAACCCTTCTTTGGGCGGTAGGGCTTTGGATGTCATTTCATCTTAATGTCGGGTACTAGTCCAATATAATCGGAAACAACGTCTCCAAAATGACCTAAACAGTGTTGACGGGGACGTAAAATCACAACTCAAACAAACTGATTACGGAAAGACGGACATATTGGTGGACTGGAATCATGGATTGGGCTAAGAAAATAGAATAGACCAAAATCAGACGCCACAGAACGCTGTGTCTGATCAGGGTCTACACATTCTGCTGAAAAAAACACACACGGAATTTGTGGGTTAAACTGTTTCAGCCCAAGAACTATTTTCCCAGCCTAAGCCCAGAGACAATCGACCCACCAGTACTCTCAGCGCTTTGATTAACCCATTTTAGTACCAGAAACCCCAAAACGGGTACCCTGGCAAACATTGTAGACCCAGATCAGACGCCGCAGAACGCGCGTCTTATCAGGGCCTCCACTGTTTGCTATACGTGTAGCCATTTCCCTAATCAATTTTGAAGAAAACACAACCTGAAACCCCTAAATTTTGAAATGGACTCCTGCTATATATAAGGAGGAAGATTCCATTTGGTACAAAAAGGGTTAATCCTCTTTTCTGTCCTAGGTATTTGCAAATTTGTGGTATATTCATCATGATCCCAGCCTCTGGCCTGACCCGTGGAAGGTAAAACCGGAGAGGTTCTTAGATGGTGAAGGAAAGCTACTCCCAGCTAACAGTCCACAAAGATACAAGTAATTTATACCTATACAAAATATGAACGGTCGTTTATGGTGGCATATTTCTGCCACGAGATAGCTAGATAGCTATTGCGAAAATTTTGGAATGTATCGCAACAATTTTGGGTTTCCTGCCAGACAATCGAAAATTTTTTCGCGATAAATTTAACATTATTATCCCGCTTTTTAGCTCACCTGGGTCTTCCGTCGTACGTCCGTCCATCCGTCGTCATTCCACATCTTTGACCAGTTATGTCTCTGCAACATGCACGCTGATCTCAGCCATTTCTCATCTATAGCATGCATCTGGTGGGGCATTAATGGCATAAGCTTTTTTTCGTTTTCGAACAAAAACTTTGATTGCTATGGCAACCACAAGGTCCCATAGACTTACAATGGGAAAATGCTTGTCATCACTGTAGCGCCTTCAGTTTTGATCGGATCTTTCTGAAACTTATATGTAAAGTGTCTGGGGATAAAACCTCGTTTGAGTTCGAAAACCGGCCAAGTCGGCCCATTAATCATAGAGTTACGTCCCCTTGATTGCTGAAAATGCCTATTTTTGACCTTATCATCACCGTAGCCTCTTCAGTTTTGATCGAATCTTCCTGAAACTTACATACGAGTAAGTCAGGGTTAAAAGCTCGGATGAGTTCGAAAATTAGTGATGTCGGTCGATTACTGATGGAGTTATTTATTTATTTTATTTATTTATACATTATTTAAAGAGGGTAAGCACATTTAGCTAAAAGCTAATCTACCATGTGACCCTCTATAAAAGTTAAAACAATATGTACATGCAACATATATACAGCTACAAGCTTAAATGTACATTGTAAAATACATGTATAAAATGGATGACAGAATGTACTTTTTTAAAATTGTTGTTATGACACAGGCAATAATAACGCTGATGCATAATGATCTATGGGTCGGGTCGCGCATCGATCCAAGCGGAACTTAAATGTCACAGAACACCGCCTCACGGGATACGGATGGGCAAGTTACGTGTGGCGGAAACCAATGTCCAGACAGCACGATACACATCTGCACCCAGCGAGGCAAGCGTAAAAATTCCTAGTTGAACCTTTGCACGATCCAACCAATAGCCAGGCAAAAAAAAAAAAGACATCTAGAGCCAAATTAACGAATGCAAATTGTATAAAAATCATATTTAAAAAAAAAATCTAAAAGTTTTATCATCGGAAAACGTTAAACTTTATCACTAAAATACAGGGCGGATAGAGCGTACCATAAAAATGATACTGCAATTTAAATTACTATGTGTATGTGGTAAAATATGCGATATGGTGCACGAATGTCGTTATCACAGGTAATGAGATTAAAGTAATGGTTTAACATTGATTTTAAAACTTGCCAAGCTCGGTGAGTTTCTAACTGAAATTGGAATCGAATTCCACAGTTTTGGTGCTGAATACGAAAACGACCTGTCGAACAACGACGATCGTGACCTTGGAACAGATAATGCGCCATTGACCGATGACCTCAATGTGCGTGCGCAAGCTTCAGACACTGGTCTCAACAAATCCGTGATATACTGTGGGTTTAAATCATTTATTGCTTTGTATATAAAGACGGTCTTATTGTATTTCAATCGTTTGTTAACTGGGAGCCAACCTAATTCATTGAACATTTCATTAGATGGTGTAGTGAAATCGGTACGTAATATTATGCGGGCTGCGCGTTTCTGCAGTTTTGTTATTCTGTCTAGGTTAGATAAGGAAGTAGCTCCCCATACTACTGACCCATAATCAATTAATGGCAGGATGTACCCTTGATAAAATTTCTTTTGGATATTGGTAGGGACGTATTTTGACAATTCCCGCAACAATGATATCTTTGATGAGATTGCAGAGCATAAGTGGTCAATATGAGTAGACCAAGTAAGTCTTTGATCAATATGTACGCCAAGTAAATTTTTGGTTTCGTGTATGTTCAACTTGAGTATTATCAATTTCAAGATTTAATGGGTTGGCATTTGTTAATTTATGCGTTGTGCCTAGAACCATATATTTGGTTTTATCATAATTGATATGCATTTTGTTCCGTCTACTCCAGACACTTGCGGTGTCAGCGGCACATTGTAATTTCTTTTCGACTGTTACTGTGTTTTTGTCATGAGCGTGAAACGTTGCATCGTCTGCGAAGAAATCTGAATAACAGTGTTTCATAAAAAGTGGCAAATCATTTATAAAAAGTAAGAAAAGTGTAGGCCCTAGAATAGAGCCTTGTGGGACCCCAGAATTGACATTTGTAAATTCTGACATGCCTTTACAGCTTTCGATAGCTTGTTTCCGATAACTCAAGTAGGAAACAAACCAGTCGACAGATTTATCACTGAATTTGTAACATGCGAGTTTACGTAACAAAATTTTATGGTCAACTACATCGAATGCCTTTCGAAAGTCGACAAATAAGGCACCATTGATATCCCCATTATCAATGCAGGTCATCCACTGGTCTATGAGTTTAACAAGTGCCGTCTGACAGCTATGTTTTTGACGGAAGCCGGATTGACTTTCTCGAATAAGTTTGTATTTATTTAAATAATTCATAAGATGTTAATTCACTTGTTTTTCAAAGATTTTTGAAATTGTAGGCAAAATGGAAATGGGTCTGAAGTTGGATGGATCTGATTTTTGTCCACCTTTATATATAGGGAACACTTTTGCAGATTTTAGTACGTTTGGAAATAAGCCAGAGTTTTTGCTTTTGTTAATGAGATAAGATATAGAAGGAGAAAGACACTCGGCTGCCAATTTGATAATTCTTGGACCAATGCCATCCAGGCCTGTGGCTTTAGATGGGTCTAGATCATTTATATACGATAAGACTTGCTCATCTGAAATATATGGGATTCTGAAGCATATATTTTCAGGTATCTTTCCATTAACAAAATCAGTGAGTTTCGAAAGATCTAAGTAAGATTCATCATTTTCACTAGTGTTTAAAATCTGCCCTATCTTTGCAAAAAAAATCATTTAGTTTAGTGGCTATCGACTGAGGGTCGGTGAGGTGCTCTTCGTTAATTTTAAGTTCGCCTGGCAATTTATTTGCAGCAGTTGTGTGTCCGTTTTTGACGGCTCTAAGATGTTTCCAAATAAAGCTAGTATCTTTGGAATTTTCTACTGCATCAGTAAAATGATTCTGCTCAGCTTTTAGGATCAGATTCTTTGTTTTGTTTCGAAATTTTTTATATTCGGACCATTGTTTTAAGCGTTTATAATTGTCTCTTGCTTTACGAGCCTCCCAAATTTCGGGTGTGTACCAGGCAGGAAGTTGAGCAGTTTTTACTCGTTTAGTTTTAATGGGGGCATGCCTATCAAGACATTGCATTAAAGTAGAGTGCCATGTTGCAAAGTCTTCATCGACTGTCCTCTCAGTGAGTTCAATATTAAGTAGGCTACTAGAAAGGTCAGACAAAAACAAGTTTTCATCGAAACTTTTGAAGCACCGATAAGAAGTTGTGACATGGTCAGATTTTTGTATTTTTGAATTTACCTTTCTTGAGAAACAAACAGGAAAATGGTCACTGATCGCATAATGTGGTACAAAGCTCTCTGTAATATATTCGGGTTTACTCGTATAAACATGGTCTATGATTGTAGATGATGTATTTGTAATACGGGTAGGCGAAGCTATTAGCTGAGAAAGATCAAATAGCTGGATAAGGTTCTTCCATTTACTATTTGTAGTTTGTGAAAAATCTATATTAAAGTCACCCATAAGTATAATTTCTAGCCCAGTCGTATGCGCAATAGATAGCTCCTTTTCAAACAGGTCTATCCACTCGGATTTTGCACAAGGGGGACGATATACTGTACAAATGAGGAAAGGCTTTGAGTTGGGTAAAACAACTTCAACCCATAATGTTTCGATATGGGACATTTCTAAGTCGCCGCGTCGTTTAATATTTACTGAGTCTCTAGCGTATAGTTGTAGCCCACCGCCGTTCTTTTCTTGAGTGTCTGAGCGATCTTTACGGAAGAAGTTAAAACCATTAATTGATATTTGACAGTCTGGATTTTCTCTTAGCAGAAACGTTTCACAGATACCCAGTATGTCTGGACTGTATTTGTTTGCCATTAAAACACGAATTTCATATGTTATGTCCCCTACTTTGCTGAAAATATTTATTTTTGGCCTTGTCATCACCGTAACCCCTTCAGTTTTGATCGGAACTTCTTGAAACTTACAAACAAGTAAGTCAGGGATAAAAAAATCGGATGAGTTCGATCGAAAACTGGCGATGGTGGTCGATTACTCACGGAGTTATGTCCCCTTCTGTGCTGAAAATGCCTACTATTCACCTTGTCATCACCGTACCCCTTCAGTTTTAGGTGAGTCAGGGATAAAAGCTTGGATGAGTTCGAAAACTGACGAGGTCAGCCTTTCTATCATAGAGTTATGTCCCTTTGATAGCTGAAAATGCCTTTTTTGATCTTGTCATCACTGCAGCCCCTTCAGTTTCCATCGGATGTTCTTGAAACTTACATGTAAATAAGTAAGGGATAAAACTTCAGCAGACTTTAAAATTAGGTGAGGGCGGCCAATGTTTCAGAGACTTATGCCCCCTTGATTTCAGAAAATGCATATTTTTACCTTGTTATCACCGTAGCGGGCCTTCAGTTTTTATCGGATCTTCTAGAAACGTACTTGTAAGTAAGTCAAGGATAAAAGCTTGGATGAGTTCGAAAAGTGATGAGGTCAGCCAATTAATCATAGAGTTACGTCCCTTTGATTGCAGAAAATGCCTTGCCATCACCGTAAATCCTTTAGTTTTCATCATGTCTTCTTGACAATTGCAAACAAGTAAGTAAGGTATAAAACCTCGGATGAGTTAGAAAACTAGCGATGTCGGTCTTTAACAGAGTTATGTCCCCTACTTTGCTGAAAGTGCTTATTTCTGAACTTGTCATCGCCGTAGCCCCTTCAGTTTTGATCGGATCTTCTTGAAACTTATATATAAGCAAGTCAGGGATAAAAGCTCAAACGAGTTCGAAAACCCGTGAAGTCGGCTTATTTATCATAGAGTTGGGTCACTTTGCAGAAAATGCCTATTTTTTTTATCTTGTCATCACCGTAGCCTCTTCAGTTTTGATCAAATCTTCTTGAACCTTACATGTAAGTAAGTCAGGGATAAAAGCTTGGATGAGTTCAAAAACTGTTGAGGTCGGGCAATTTATTATAGAGCTATGTCCCTTTGATTGCTGAAAATGCCCATTTTTCACATTGTAATCATTATACGTCCCTAAGCTTTGGACGGACCTTCTGAAACTTACACAGTGTATAAGTAAGTTAGAGATAAAAGCTTGAATGTGTTTGCAAACTAACATTGTTGGCACAGTACTGACAGAGTTATGTCCCCTTCTTTGCTGAAAATGCCTATTTTGTACCTTGTTATCACCATAAGTCCTTTAGTTTTGATCGAATCTTCCTGAAACTAGCATATAAGTAGGTTGGGAATGAAAGTTCAGATGATTTTCACAACTGGTGATGTCTGCCTATCTCTCATAGAGTTACGTTCCCTTGGATGCTGAAAATACCTGTTTTTGACCTTGTCATCAGCATAAATCCTTCGGTAAAGATTGGAACTTCCTGAAACTGTTATTCTTTTAGCTCAGGTGAGCGATATAGGACCATCATGGTCCTCTTGTTTCGTGATAGTGCCCAGAACTCCCACGAGGTACATGTAGCTAGTTATCTATTGTGATAATATCAAAACGTATCGCGAAAACTCTCAAGTTTCCTGAAATTATTATCGCGATAATGTGAATTGTTATCACGATATTTTCGCCATTTTATTCTGATATCTATAAATAGAGCATCTGCCAAAAAGTGAATGACTTAATAGTGGTACCGCCCAATCATTTCGTCTCTATTTCTAACCTTAATCGTTTAGTCCCCAAACCCTAGTCATTTCGCCACAGACCAGACCGTCCTATCATTCGCTTCAGATACAAGGAAGTTAATCTAGATCCGAGCTCTTTCTGGCGTATTTAACGCATACAGGAGAGAATTAATATTTAGACTTCTGTTTATATATACATTGCGGAAATATCAAGAAAATAATTTAGATTATCGCGATAATATTTCCAGGAAAATCCAAGCTATCTAGATAGTCTTTTCAGATTTTGAGATATCTTTAATATCACGATAGTTATCTAGTTATCTCGTGGCA
Source organism: Lucinisca nassula (assembly GCA_963580285.1). Taxonomy (NCBI): domain Eukaryota; kingdom Metazoa; phylum Mollusca; class Bivalvia; order Lucinida; family Lucinidae; genus Lucinisca; species Lucinisca nassula. Next base: position 56,600,712 of record OY757010.1, read on the forward strand.
GCTCTGGGCAAAATCATAAAAACAAGCGAGTTAATATTGTTAAATTATCGCAATAAAATTTTAAGGGGAATGGGAACACCTTCAGGGGAGGCAACTCCTGCAAAAGTATTTTTGTCTCCCATGTCAATAGGGGTCAACTCTTAAAGGAAAGAATTTGCTCCTGAGGAGCAAATTCTTTCCTTTAAGAGTAGACCCCTTTTTCAGCGGGACAGGGCTTACAGAAAACTGAACAGGAAGTCCCGAAAGTTGCCTCCCTTTGAAAAATGGCGGAAAAATGTGCTAGGTGTTCCCATTCCCCTTAAGTCATCTGACAGGAAACTCGAAATTATCGCGGTACTTTTCTATATCACTAGCTATCTGGTGGCAGAAATATGCCACCATAGTCGTTTATATGAAATTTATAAGAACAGCCTTCATCGAGTTTCATCAATACAGAGGACCCGCGTTATAACGTCAGTATTTGTTCCCTATTATTGTGCCGTTATAAAGAGTCCCAGTTCGGCCCCCGCCCATCGGAACTTGAAGATATAGATGGGCTGCATGATGCTTCCACGCAGAGCTGAAATCGACCGCACACGAGTACTGATTTACCGCTTAGAGGATCCAAGCCTGTCCAGGCAAAGCGGTGGGAGTCGAACCGTCCATGCTTATAAACCTTATTGGTTTCATGTGGCGACAGGACTAGAGATGTCATTTCATCTCAATGTCGGGTTAAAGTCCCACAAAATTGGAAGCAACGTTTCCAAAATGGCCTATACAGTGTTGATGGGGACGTTAAACCTCAAATCAAACAAACAAACAAACAAACAAACAGACAAACAAACGAATCCCAGTTTGGATTATGATACATTATTAAAGATCTTTTCCACATAATTACTCCAAGCAACAAATGTTATAGACATTTGTTAATATCGCCTCGATGAGGCGATTCTAACAATTGCCTATAGCATGTGTTTCTTGGAGTATTAAATTACAAGAATCTTTCATGACTATGGATTCGATTTGGGCATTTGCAACCCGAGGGAAGCACAAGCAGCTCGGGATCGAGGCTAAACCTTGAGCTAAGAATTCATTCCACTGAAACGGTCGTTGTAACGAGTTTTGTCGTTATAACGAATGACGTTATAAGGCAGGTTCTCTGTATTATATAAATCAAAGACTCATAGTCCTAAGAGTCTGCTAGAGTTCATAGTACTGATGTAGTGCTGTGTATATTCTCTGTAAACACAAAGCATGCAAAGAAAACAGATGGCATTCGAATTCTACGCCATAGGAGCTCTGTGAAACATATCAACCATCTGGGCATTGTACTTCGTGAAAAGAAGACTTTCTTACAATTTACCCGACAAAATAAAAAAAAAATATGCATTAGTAAGATTTTCCCGTTTAGTTTGCCTTTTTATCTAACTTAAACCAGCAATAAAATTGGAATCAATTGAAATTTTAACGTGGCATAGATTAATATCCGTATATACTATTTACATGCATGGAAATTTCGATTGTTTGGTACCGTTCAGTAAGTTTTTCATGAACTTATTCAAATCTACTGTATACATGAAGGTGTCACTGTTTGTTTCTGGATTTTTTTTCTTTGGGTCTTGAGGTCTTGTTTGTCTCTGCGCATTACCAAGACTGCAAGGTTATGAACGGCTTGCTTTTCGCTGGAAGAAGTGATCGACATGTAGCCAGAGCCTTTGGTGTACACCAAACTACCATTAGCCGTCTGGGATTACGCTTTCAAAAGTGATGCTCCGCGTCCTGGACTTCCCAAACTTCTGTCAAACGCTGATGACCGTTTCGTTAGACTGGCGTCACTCAGAGATCGCTTTCACCCGACAACGTCAATAACCAAATGATCTGGACAGAGTAAGGAATGTATACGTAACGGCACATGCAGTGCGAAACCGCCTGCATCAGTTTGGACTCCAAGCCAGACGTCCTGAAATTGGTGTTCCTTTGACTCGCAACCACTGACGTTTACGACGTATATACGCTAACACCCAAATGTGGACAAGGGCACAGCGGAGTAATGTCCTATTCTCAGACGAGAGTCGCTTCAGTCTTGATTTTGCTGACAGACATCGACGTGTATGGAGACGTGGGAATGAACGTTACGCTTGGTGCTGTATTGCGAAACATGATCGGTATGGTAGGGGCAGTGTAATGGTTTGGGATGCACTGAGCTGGAATCATAAATGTTCTAGAAAGGGTTATCCTTTGGATGCAAGGACTACGCTACAATACTGGAAAACATGGTTATACAGGTTTACTGGGCCAGACTAGCTAGTTTCGGCCACTAAATCACTAATTTAGTAATTGTGGATGGAAACTTGAATGTCCAGCGATACGTTCATGAGGTCTTGCGACCGCATGTAGTACCACTTGTTAGGCGGTACAATCTGCGATTCCAACAGTAAGAATATCACAAGACTTTCTTAACAACCAAAACGTGACAACTGCCCCTTGGCCAGCTAGAAGTCCCGATATGTCACCCATAGAACATGTTTGGGACAGTCTTGAACGTAAAGTTAGAAGTCGTCATTACACTGGTACACGTCAACAGATGATTGCGGCGTTATATCATGAATGGAATGAAATGCCTCAGAACGACATTATTAACATTAGTGGCTCAATGCGTCGGCGGTGTATAGCCTGGCGTGTCTGCGTGCGGATGGTGGTCACACTTCTTATTGAAACGCTTGTGACTTTTGATTTTGCCCCGACCCTTATTTCAAGACTGTTTACTTACTCCGATTTGGACTACATCACAGGAAATTTTAGGCACAGACTGGTAAATAATTGGACTACCAACCTGTATAAATGAAATTGCTGAAGTATGTGTACTAATTCTGAAAATCGAAAAAAAATCTACTATATGCGTTTTTCATTATGTCGGGTACTTTTAAAATCTGCTGGTAAACGCATGTGCATGACAAATCTGACCTGGAAGAATTTCAAACTACACTTTAAGATGATTTCTAGCTACCTGCTGGACAAATACGGAGACATAAAATACCCACAGCAAAATAAAATGAGACAGCGCACGACAAAACCTACAAGACAGGTGCGCCCAACAGATCAGACTGTGCGGAGTCCTCGTTGTGCGCTCATAGGATAGCTAAGTGCTCAATGTCCCTTCATGCAGCAAAAGAAGTCTCCAGTAAAACTATATGGATCCGCAGGCTGGTCTGATTCTTCGCTGGGCGCACATGTAAATTGTAGGAAATTCTGTGCCTCGGCTCAAATTATCTTGTTTCTTCTTTCACTAAAATTCAGTTTCATTATCTGCATTTTTTTTTGAGGGGGGGGGGTTTGGTTTTACGGCCCTTTCAAGATTATTTCACTCATATCGAGCCGATCGTTAATCAGAGGTGGGCGAAAACCATTATCTGCATTGTAGTATATAGACCAATGCAATTATTGAAGTAATGAACCTTTTTGTTAAAAATTCACTTGCGTATGTAACGCGACGTCTGATTGAATAACGTCAAAATTTTGCGACAGTATCTATATTCTGCGATATACTGTCGGAAACCTGACGTCATCACGTATCGCTTTTCATTGGCTGGCATTTGGTTTTACGCAGCTCACCGCGCTTGCCGCCTTGTGCAAAATAGTACAATTTTTAACCGAAAAAGTGCATTAGAATTGGGATAACTGTGTTGAAAATTGTCATTTAGAGAGGTAAATCGTCGGTTTTACGGTCGCAAATTACGTTTTACGGCTCCGCTAACCCGTCGCCATTAAAAGAAATTTCCGACCGTAAAACCTCCGAGTTACCTCCCCAAATGACAATTTTCAGTACAGATATCCCCTAAATGAAGTTGTATCACCTGATGTTTCAAATGAGTAAATCTCCAAAAAAGTTCACCTCTAGTTCATACAAATTCAACACCTGGTGTAGCTCCATGGTTAAACTTTCTGGAGCAGTTTTTTTGTTTTTTTTAATTTATCCTATCTTTATCAACTTATCATCAAGACTTTACAAAAACAACAACAACAACAACAACAACAATTATTTTAATCTTTACAAATTTGAAAATTAAACAGCTAGTTCAGTTTCTTCATTGCCATATTAGCTTTAATAACATTTTGCCATTTGCTTGGGCTTCACCTAAGCAACAAAAGATTATCAGCCTAACCTGCTATATCTGACCACAAAAAGAAGGGAAAAGAGGCATAAATGTCTTATAAGTCGTGAGATCGATGTTGTTGACCGATGTGTGAATGTCATTATTTCATGCAGAACGAATGAAGTAAGTACCTTATTTCTTGCTGTTCATTACGCAAACACGCCTATACAAATACATTGCCACTTTTATCGCCGAAAAAAATGAAGATTTTAAGATGATTAAGATGAAAAATTGTGATATTTTTTTATTTCTGCTCAAAATATAGATTGTGGGCACTCGTTAGAACCGCCTCATCGAGGCGGTTCTAACGAGTACCCACAATTTATATTTTGGAGCAGAAATAAAAAAATAAGGTATACCCCCTGAAACCCCAGTTTTAGTATATAAAAGTGGGGTTCAAGGGGGTCAAAATTATATAGGCGTGTTTCCGTGATGATTATACAGAGTTTATTTGTTTTGTTTTTGTTGTTGTTGTTGTTGTTGTTGTTTGTTTTTTTCGATCACGGAGAAATAATTCCCAAGCGTTCTAAGGCTTCCGAGTAAAAACGAGTGAGTTTTTTACACGAAAGTCTTAGAACAGGATTATGACGTCAACAGTTTCGAAATGAAATAAGTCACTCGGATGATAATTCACTGAGAAATCTCTGTCAGTAAATCACTACTGTAAATGTAATAAAATTATATATTCAGTATCGAATAAGCAGAGCGGGGGTGGGGTGGGGTTTGAGGCAAAAGTGACATGTTTCTGGCATTACTGGGGCGTTCAACAGATATCCAGGTGGACAAGGCCTGCTGTCATTGCAACTGGTAAAGGTAGAGTGGGAATGTTATTTCTTCTGTTTCTACACTTCCATTCAGTTTCCTCTTTCTGCTCTGACCCTCACTTTCATTTCCTCTACTATATATTCCATCTCTTTTCTCCTTTTCTTTGAGTGACGTCACAAAATGACCCACAGGGTTGACGTGTCGTTAAATCCAAATCAATCAATCAACCAATCAATCAATCGAATAAGCAGACTCTGATAAATGCTGATACCATTCTTTTCATTCACTTCAGGAGAACATCAAATATGGTGCGTACCGAGAAAAGTAGCGAGCGCGTGTAGTATTCCACATCGACTTTTGAAGTTGATATTACAAATTGCATTATCAAAATTAGTTTGCTAACGAAATAACAAATCGCTGATTCAAGGTGACATTACCCTACCAATGTTGCAGTGCACCTGGTTGAAAAGTAGTGCGCGGATGAATATACGCATAATGAGCAGTGATCAGAGTCATTGTGATGTGGTGAAAACCCATACGATTGCAAAGAGCCTTCTAGCTTCTCTACCCGACTCAAAAATGGGCCGCTCCATTTGGTTCAAATGTGTCGTCGCACAGTCTGATCAGAGTCTTAGCTGATGTCTGTTGACTTAATGCTTCTCTATGCAGGAAGGAAATGATATATTCTGATTAAATCTACTTCTGTTCTCACAGAACACATTGCTCGAACACACCTTTTGGCTTGATAACGATTTTACGACGAAGTTTTACAGAAAGTTACGTTACGTTATGTTATGTTATGTTATGTTATGTTATGTTATGTTATGTTATGTTATGTAATGGGCAGTATTTTAAAACATTGTATCGGATTGTGCATGAGGTTTCTTGTTGTGTAACGCGTTGCCGTGTTGACATGTGAGCGTCAGACTATAAGCGCAGAGTCCGATTATACATGCGACATCAAAATGATGAATGAGTCAAGTCAAACAGATCAACTCCATTGGTAAATTATTGAGTAATGAATCACAGTTGAGAGAAAAGTTTGTAAAGTAGATCAAATCACGAGAACGTAGCGAGAGGGGTTTGTCCACTTACAACTGACCGACACACTGTGATTTATTTTAACACAGGAGGCCTATAATTGCGTCTGTATTGGCAATAGTTCACAGGGAAGAAGTGCGTGACGCGAAAACCATTGTTTTATGACGTCACTCCTAGAATCTTTGACGCTTGGTGGTGTAACGGCATTTTCTCGCATCGGAGTGTTGAAAAAAGGACAAAAATGCATGTGTTACAATCAATTCATTTGGTGAGATTTCTTCTAAGAATGTCGAAAGCATGGGAGAATTTAAAGAAAACATTATTACCGATGTTGAAATCGAGATAGGTCAGCTCTAGTACTTTATTTGTTAAGTAATAAATCGTAATTTGCCGGTCAGTTGTAAGTAGACAAATCACTGGTGCTTCACGCTCGGGATTTGATCTATTTTACAACTGACCTCCAAAAAGTTATTTACTACTCTACAAATCACAGCTACAGCTGATCTATTTCTTAATTATTACTCAACGATTCACACACTAGAGCTGATCTGTTTCGATTCTAACACTTAAAGCGACAATGATTTTGTTGTTGCCTTCCAGTTCTCCCAACAGTACGCCATTGTTGCAACAATATTGACTGTAATACAAACTTTTGCGTGCTTTTGCTATAACATTCTCGGTGCGAGAAAATGACATAGTCTCACGTCAAATAAACTACGAGTGACGTCGTAACATTTGTTGCAGAATGAATCGCAGTTATATAGGCGCGCCGTGTTATAATTGAGTAGGCCTAGTAGATCAGCTCTAGCAATGAAATGTTGACAAATAAATCAAAGTTTGGAGGGCAGTTGTAAAGTAGATCAACTCACGACCGCGTAGACTTTACAATTGACCGACAAACTGTGCTTTTTGTACTCAACCAGCCATACACTATAGCTGATCTATTTAGATTCTAATGCATGGAAAATCGACAATAACATTGTTGTTTTCTCCAAATTTTCCCAATCACGCTAAGTTGACTGCAACACATGTATATATGTCCTTTTGCAACGCTCGCGATGCGAGAAAAAAACTTTTCAACGTCTCATATCACAAACTCTTCAAGTGACATAATAAAACAGCGGGTTTTCGAGTTATGTGATTTGTTGCAGAATAAATCACATTTTTTTCCGAATGCATATATACTATAGCCGTGCTGTGTTAAAGTACATCATGTTACACATATTGCAGTCGAAAGTTCCAGCCGGTCTCGATAGCTCAGTCTGACCGATGATCAGGAGGACGTGGGTTCGATACGTGCCGGGCTCGGCAACTTTCTTTCGTGAAGACTGATCATGAAATCTTTTCTATGGTCATTCTCTCCCTCTCGATGATTCAAGAAGGGCAGTTGTTAGTTTCTGGCGAAAGAATGTGCACTGTTTTGGTAAACCGCTTATGTATAAGCCTGGGATAGGTAAATGTCTGGCTCAAAACACGGCCGAAGCATGGTTGACTTGGCCGTTAAACTCCAACACAAATTCTTCTAACACAGCGCACCTATATAGGCAATGGAAAATAACTTTTTTTATTCTACAACAAATCACGGAAAGGAAGAGCGTGACGAGTGATGTCATTAAAACTGTCAATTTATGACGTCACTAGTCGATTTCCTTCACGTTAGACGGTGTAACGTCATATTCTTGCATCGAAAACGTTAGAAAAGGATATAAATGCATGTGTTTCAGTCGATAATTTTAGCGGGATTTCTTCTAACAATGGGGAAAATTTGTGAGATTTTGAAGGAAACAACTGCATTATTGCCAATTTTCAGCATGTTAGAATCGAAATAGATCAGTTCTAGTTTGTGATTTGTTGAATAATAAATCACAGTTTGTCGGTCAGTTGTAAGTAGACAAATCACGCGCGCTACGCGCCCGTGTTTTGTCTACTGACCTCCAAAATATGATTTATTACTCAACAAATCACAGCTTCATCTGATCTAGTTCTTAAACAAAACACTCGGAAATTTTGCAATGACATTACGTCATGATGTGTTCATTTCAGCCACCTTTCATTTGGCGTGGGACCCAGAAGTTGCCTTGGAGAAAGTCTGGCAAAATCTCGACTGGTGTTGTATATTGCGACACTCGTTCAGCAGTTTGAGGTAAAACCTGGACCTGACATAGTGTCAGATAATCCCCGCCAGTACGACGGAGGACTTATTTTGGAGCCGCCAACGTATCTGTGCAGATTTGTTCCTAGAAATAACAGCAAGGTGTTGACCAGCGTTGACCTTAAGTGAATGGACGCGTCCAACATAATTATACAGCAAAATTAAAGACCACTTTTGAACAGTCCCAAAGGTGGACTCTGATCAGAGGATACTGTATGCAGAAAACACAGAGAGAGAATAACTGAAACGTTCTAAAAAGCTTTTAAGGGGAACGGGAACACCTTCAGGGGAGGCAACTCCTTCAAAAGTATTTTTGTATTCCATGTCAGTAGGGGATCAACTCTTATAGGAAAGAAGAGTAGACCCCTTTTTCAGTGGGACAGGGCTTATAGAAAAGCGAACAGGAAGTCCCTTCCAAAAATGGCGGAAAAGTTGGCCAGGTGTTCCCATTCCCCTTAAAGCAGAATTAGTCTCAAATTTTGGTAGTCTTAACAGTGGAGGATTTTTTCTGTAATTATACTCGATATTCAGTGGCTCAAACAATTTGGGACCACAAAACTTTATTCGAGCAGGAGTAGTTTGAGCCACTGAGGGAACTTAGATTTTGTTTGATTTGAGGTTTAACGTCCCCGTCAACACTGTAAAGGTCATTTTGGAGACGTTGCTTCCAATTTTGTGGGACTTTTACCCGACATTGAGATGAAATGACATCTCAAGCCCTGTCGCCCAATGAAACCAATAGGGTTTGATAGCATGGACGGTCCGCCTCGCACCGCGGTTCCTGGACAGGCTTAGATCCTCTAAGCGGTTTACCAGTACTAGTGTGCGGGCCGGATTCAGCTCTGCGTGGAAGCATCATGCAGCCCATATATTTCTTCAAGCCCCTATGGGCGGGGGCTTTGAGGGAACTTAGAACTGCAGAACTGGGGAAAACATCAGGGTTCAGTTGTTCAAAGCATCGTTAGCTTAACGAGCTCGTTAGTGGTCATATTGTTAACTCTTCTAGCAAGTACAATATCGTAAATTTTGGTATTTTTGCTGGAAAAATGTGAGCAGCTTTTGCGTCAGCAAAAGCTGCTCACATTTTTTCAGCAAAAATTTCAGCATTTTTGCCATATTTAATGATCAAAGTTTTAACGATACGTTAACTAACGACGTCGTTAGTTTTGAACAACTGGCCCCAGATATTTAGATTTAGATGTCATCGCAAATTTCGTATCGAGGCGACATAGATGGTTGAGTAACGTGGACAGTCATGTGAAATTATGCCCCCCCCCCACCCCTCCACTGGAGGGGAGGGGGGCATATTGGTTTTGGTGCGGATCCCGATTGTGTCGGCGTCGGCGTAGCCTGTTTGAAGCACTATATCTCCTGAACCTATGGATGGATTTTTACCAAACTTGCATAGTTACATCACTAGGATGGGAAAAACAGTCATCAGGTTATGATGACCTTGACCTCATTTTCAAGGTCACAGGCCCCCAAAACGGTCATTTTGGGGACAAAAATGGCTTGTCTGCACTCTCTCATTAACCAATTGACCAATTTACTCTAACTTGGTACAATATATCTTTACAACAATCCGCAGATTTGATTAGATTTTGGTGACCTTGACCTTTTTTCAAGGTCACAGGCCCCGAAAAACTGTCAATTTTTGGCCAAAAAAGGCTTGTCTGCAATCTTTCTCATTAACGAATTGATTAATTTTAGCCAAACTTGGTACAATATATCATTACAACATACCGCAGATTTGGGTAAATTTTGGTGACCTTGCCTTTTTTTTTCAAAGTCACAGGCGCCCAAAACAGTCAATTTTTGGCCAAAAATGGCTTGTCTGCACTCTATCTCATTAACAAATTGACCAATTTTAGTCCAACTTGGTACAATATATCATTACAACATACCGCAGAATGAGTTAGATTTTGGTGACCTTGGCCCCTTTTCAAGGTCACAGCGCGCCAAAAACAGTCAATTTTGGGGCCAAAAATGGCTTGTCTGCACTGTATCTACTTAATGAGTTGATTAATTTTAGTCAAACTTTGTACAATATATCATTACAACATGACTCAAATTCGATTAGATCTGGGTGACCTTGGCCTTTTTTCAAGGTCACAGGCCCGCCAAAACAGATAATTTTGGGACAAAAATGGCTTGTCTGCACATTCAGTTTGTGAATTTATAGGAATAAATTACATCAGTTTAACCCAGTTTGTGCCGAAAACTTAGAATGGGATACTGGCAACCCGGGATTGGCAAACAGTGAAGGCCCAGATCAGATGCTGCAGAACTTGACGTCTGATCTGGGCCTACATTGTTTGTAAAAGGTTCTGCCATTTCCATATTAGGGGTTGAGGTTGACAAAACAGTGTAGACCTAGAACAGATGCCACAGAATATGGCCTCTGTCTGATCAAAGTCTCCTTTGTTACTTACAGCACAGGAAATTTTGAGTCAGATGCTGCAGAATGTGGCGTCCAATCGGAATTTACACATTTTGCTTACAGTACAGAAATGTACAAGTAATAAACGAAATGTAAACAGTCTATACCGCAATTCAGGATCATTTTCCTAGCCTACATTCCGACACAATTGGCCCACTAGTGCCGTCAGTGCTTTGAAATATGCTATTGTTTCCCAAAATAAAACTGACTTCATAACGAACTTAAGTGTTTACGAGTATGCTCGAAAATCTAATGCCATTATTTCCAGAACCAAAACTTAACGTCATTTATATTCAACTACAAAAACTCCAGTGCAAACTAACACAATTTCATGTTATCAGAAAATAAGTGTTCTTGCATAAAAACCTATGCGCATGACTGTTTGAAGCCATTGTCAAACGGACCAAAAGCCGTAGTCAAACAGCAAAAACCATGTTCAAATCATAAAATTCGCGTGCTGTTTGAACATGGATTTTGAGCTTTTGATATCACAAGACGGGCCTTGCTTTGTTTACGTTACGTTGAGCGACGTAACGTTATCGCCCTGAACGTAGCGTTTTAGGGTTCTGTGATGACGTCACTGCATGACAACGTCATTGTAAACATCATTCTGAACTGGCCGCCATTTTGGTTTGCCTGTCGCATTTGAAGAGATTATATGGAATTTATATGGAGCTTTTGGGCGTTTTCGTCAAAATTTGCTGTCGGATTCGTAAGTTATGCAAGAACAACGATCATCAATGGTTATTTCATTGCATTAACATTTGCCGGATCCCTCGGAAGATATTTGAACATTCGGCCTAGCGGCCTCATGTTCAAACAGCTTCCTCGGGATCCGGCAAATGTTAATGCATGAAAAACCATGGTTGATCCCTATATTAGAAGCTTCTATGGTGAAATGGTTAATCTACTTGCCTAATAAACCAAGTTTCTTGGGTTCAGTCCCATGCTTCTCCACACTTGAGGCGTTTTTGATGCCGAGAATCCACATCCTTTGAACACAGTGACTGAATTTAAGAAAAAATATACAAAATCTCCACCTAAGTTCTTAAATGGTTCTGCTACATTGAACAAATAGCACATAGACAAAAATAAAAACATCATCAAAAGATAATACAACTTGACTCAGATGAGCGAATTAGGTCCATCATGGACCTCTTGTATTAATTTGATGACATCTACAGATGATGCGGTTTTGAAAATCTGTCGGACTGTTTATTAGTGAATGTAATATTTCATAGCATGACTCTTGTGTTTCAATGCCGTTTCCTGTTTTGGTTTGTTTTTGTTTGTGTTTTTGTTTTTAGTTTTTTTAATTGTTCCATATTATCCTCAAATTGTTTCATGTTGTCGTGTTTATAATATGTCATGTATGTATTTGCTTGCCTTTAACCCATATAGGGTATAGCTGTGCAGTAAATAAAATTCTATTCTATTCTCTTCTATAAAATTTATGAAACAAGTCTTCGGTGAGTTGTATAACTTTTTTTTCAAATGAAATGACCACGAGTGAAAGAATATGTTTACACCCCTGTAAGTCAAAGTTTGCTCAATATGTGAAGTTGGGTTTAAGTTTACACGGATTTGTAAACGTGATGGAAAACATCACGCGGAGATATGTCAGTCATGATTATTCGCTGGTTGCGATTTCGATGTTTGCATCAGTCTTTCGCAGATATAACAAGAGATGCAGATGTGAAGGCCGGTGATGAATATTCGCTGGTCGATGCACTTATTCTGCCCTGTTCAATTCTCTACTATAATTCCGTACGTCACGTTTACAAGTCCGTGATAATTTTAAATTATAACATTTTCACGCATGCGCACATATCAATATGAGTTTAGTACCATGAAATTTTATTTTACCCATTGTAGTATACTGGTGGACTCCATTGTTGTGGTTTTGGCTCTTTTTGGCGGAAAATCCTGCAAGCCAACAGTGTATAGCTTGATCAGACGCCGCGTTCTGATCCGGGTCTACACTGTTTACAAATGTCCCTTTTTGACATCCGTTACACACACCTTGGTCCAGTTAGTCAAAACTAAAGTCGTCGGTATTAGCTAACGTATCGTTGAAACTTGGATCATTTAATTTGGCAAAAATACCAAAAGTTTAAGGGTTTAGGTATTTTACTTGCCAGAAGCATAAAACAAAAAGACCACTAACAAGCTCGTTAAGCTAACGGTGCTTTGAATAACTGGCCCCAGGTGGCAGTGATAGAATGCTTTATAGATTAAAATGCTTTATAGATAAACAACAACCTGTAATGAATTTAATACGAGAATAAGTCTGCAATAGTATTTGTTACTCTAAAAGACAAATTGTTGTAACTCTGTGCTTACAGAAAAGTTTTGAGGCGCCCGCCCATCGGGGCTTGGACAAATAGATTGGGCTGCAATGTGCTTCCACACAGAGCGAAACCGACCGCACATGAGTACTGGTAAACCGCTTTGAAGGTCTAAGCCTGTCCAGGAAAAGTGGTACGATTCGGACATCCATGCATATAAACGCTATTGGTTTCATTGGGCCGCAGGGCTTGACTGGGTAAAAGTTCCACAAAATTGGAAGCAACATCTCCAAAACGACCTAAATAGTGTTGACGGGGACGTCAAACCCCAGTTGAAGCAAAACCAGAAAACAATTGTTCAAACTACGTAAAGTGTCCAAAATTTTCACCTGCTAATTGCTAGTTTGAGAGCTACGGGCCCGAGATACGAAAAGCCACATTGTGTTATCATATCAGAGCCTTAAGATAGTTCAGCCATGTTGTGAGAAAACCTGTTTTATGGCATTCGCGAACAACAAAATTGCAGATCAGCCTGCGCATGCGCGCAGTCTGATAAGCAATTTTGTGTTCGCGGACAGGATAGACGTCGTGTTAACAAGTCCGTATAACGAACAACACCTTATATAGTGAAAACTGGGGTTTACTGGGGTATACATTATTTTGCTTATTGCTTCTCCGGGACATAGGTTGTGGGTACTCGTTAGAACCGCATCAATGAGGCTGTTCTAACGAGCACCCACAACCTATGCTGAGGCGGTTCTAACGAGCACCCACAACCTATGCTTTGAGTATGAATAAGAAAAAGATCACACATTTTCATAGGAAAAGTCACCATTTTGGAGCTATGAAATAATATACTATGCCACAGGGATATGTTATCCTAACGACAACCTACCCAGTTCCGATATCTGAGCCTGCAATATTGTTGCAAGTGTGTGTAGCTGAGCAGCACAGTTAGTGTCTTACCTGATCAACACCCCCACCCCCAAAACAGATTTTCTCATGAAAGGGGTCATACCCATTATCGCAGAAAGTTTGTTCTTGTTTCTACCACGAACTACACGTACACGGTAAAACAGTGCAGTGCCCTCTGGTCAAAGACCACCTTCTGGACTGCTGTTCAAAAGTTGTCTTTAAGACCACTTTTGAACAGTAAGGCCACTTTTGAACAGTCGCAAAACTGGTCTTTAAGACCATTTTGAACAGTCCCAAAGGTGGTCTTTGACCAGAGGGCACTGTATGCAGTAAACACAAGGAAAAATTAAAAACAAACTACTAAATAATGTTGTTAAAGCAAAATTGGTCTTATTTTAGGTGGTCGTAACAGCGGAATTTCACTATACAGTTGTTTATTTGTTTAAAGACACAACCAACTGCTTTTTGTCCGGAATATTTATTTCCTCTGTCGAGTATTCGGTTTTGTTAGGTGTAATCTCTGCTTGCGCCAGTCACTCCAAGACTTCTTCAGGAATCCAAACACGCAGTATATCAGGACAATAACGCGGATGAAGTTCATCATAAAGATATAGCCACGCTGCTCAAAGGCGTTGAAGACTGCTTCGGCCCCACTGACGTAACGCTTCAAGTTATTGTACAGAACAAATAGGGTGATATCAGCTATGAAGAAATGAATTAGAACTGCTGTGAAATCATACACAAGTCTTAAAGTTAATTTGCTGTAGAGGTATGGAAGACTGAAGAAAATCCAACAACAATAGACAAATACCATGATGCTTGTATCCATGAAGTTTTCCGATCCCTTGCTCGAGATGAGAGCATATGCGGCTCCAACGATCGCACTGCACAGGAATTTTTCCCATGGTCTTCTATGACTAAGCATTTTCACCATCATTTTCATCCCGCTGAGTATAGATTGGAGGTATCCCATTTTTTGAAACGGCATTTTGCACAATTAGGAAGAGAACCATCGAATGAAACGGCTTTAGATATGCGAAGAAGCGTACTTTCATAAAGCCGTTAAGTAAAACAATATGGTCGGCAGTGACGTCACTTAATTTGACGTCTTTTCCCAGTTTGTGAGCAGCAATATCGCGCGTTATTCATTTGCGTCAAGTAAGTTTTAGCATTACGTAACTCGCTGCTTTATCCACGCCCCTTAGCCCACCAGCACTCCCCACCCTAAAACAAAATATCATAACTCATAAGATGCCAAGCACAACAATTGTCGTCTGCTTTGACATATGCTGGTTTCTTCAAAAATCATTTTGCAAACAGTGTGGACCCAGATTAGACTGTTCCTCTAGGAGCAGTCTGATCAGGATCCACACTGGTTGCCTGTATGGAAAAATATGTTTGAAAACTTCTCAAGAATATGTAGCAGACATAAACAGACGACATTTTCAGATGCAGCTTTTCTCGGCAGCTTAAGGGGTAAGGAAGATTACATGTAATCAATGCACACACAGCACTGGTGTGTCAATTGTCTCTGAATGAAGGCTGGAAAATGTTTTGACTGTTCAATTTTTTTACTGTTCAATATTATAACACACTTGCCGGTACTTTATTCTCTTGACCCTAACGGGTTTCCGTGGCCCAGTGGAGAAGAGCGCTGACTCTTTATCATTACGTCTATCGCCCTTGCTCGGGTCATATGTGAGACGCCAAGTTCTGCAACGGAAAGCCAGTTGGTTTTTTTACGGATACTCCGGTTTCCCTATCTCTGATTTATAATCGGCTCGAAATAAGTAAAATACTATTGAAAGGGCCGTAAAACTAAAAAATAAAAAAAAATATTATCCCAAATATGCCTAGCGTCCAAAACATGATGCATTGGCAAACAATAAAAGCAATGAAAACCGTGATTAGATTCTGCGGCATCTGATTAGGGGAATAGGGTCTTCGCTGCTTAAAGTGATGAAATCGATCTAAAACAACGAATAAAATTAGTCTGACACCCCTTATATTGTAACTTGACCTGCCCAAACCTATTGGTCGGGCCTCCGTGGCCTAGTAGATAAGAACGCTGACTCTTAATCATTAGGTTTCTCACCGCTGTGGGTTCAGTGAGACGGTTCTAACGAGCACCAACAGTCTATATATGACGTATGAATAAAAAACGCTTTGTATGTGCAGTGAAACTTCGATGGCTCGAACACCGATGGCTCGTTTACCACGGCTCTTTCGAGCACATTCTTGAAAATGCTTTCCGTACTGAGGTCTTGATAAAACATAGGTATAATATAGAAATATATATACTTTTCATTGTGAAAAGGAATGCTGTGTGTACCCATTAGAATCGCCTCGATGAGGCGATTCTGATAAGTACACACAACATACCATATTTTCAGACCAGGCCTGATTTTCTCTAGAAAATGAATAATGGGTAAACTATTTGAAAAAAACAAAAACAAAAAAACACCTGTTGCAGTGTCATGAATGACACGTGGAGCATTAAATATAACAAAATGCGACAATTACTTGTTGGAGGTGACACTTTGGATTGTCATTCCCATTTGAAACAATTTGTTCCAATTTTTGAAGGAAACAGTTTTTCTTAATGCAGGTTAGTGCACCAGCCTAGGTAGTTAAAAATAAAACAGCAACAGCTTTCCTTTAAGAAGATTATCTCACAACTATCCAATACATCTCAATGTTTGTTTGTTTGTTTGTTTGTTTGTTTTAGGTCATTTTTGAGCCGGTCAGTTTATCTATGCACACCCGCCCATAGGGGCTTGAAGAAATATATGGGTGCATGATGCTTCCACACAGAGCTGAATCAAACCCGCACACTAGTACTGGTAAACGCTTAGAGGATCTAAGCCTGTCCAGGAACCAGGGTGCGCGGTGGACCGTCCATGCTAATAAACCCTATAGATTTCATTGGGCGACAGGGCTTGAGATGTCATTTCATCTCAATGTCGGGTAAAAGTCCCACAAAATTGGAAGCAACGTCTTCAAAATGACCTTTACAGTGTTGACGGGGACGTTAAACCTAGAATCAAACAAACAAACAAATCTATGCGGTGAACCAGTACAGTGCACATTCTTTCGCCAGAAACTGACAACTGCCCTTCTTGAATCAGCGGAAGGGAGAGAATGACCGTAGAAAAGATTTCATTATCAATCTCCACGAAAGAATATTGCCGACCCCGGCAGGTATCGAACCCGTGTCCTCCTGATCCCAGTCAGATGCGCATCCGACTGCGCTACTGAGGCCGGCCCGACCAGAGACAGAGTATCTGGTACCAACCGACATTATCTAAAATGTAAAATTTAAGTAAGCCATTACATAGAAAGTTGCATAAAATTGACACAAAGGCTTAGAAGGGGATGTGAATGAAAGATTTCTTTTCTAGTTTTAGATATGACAACCACCTTGTAAAAGCCTCCATGGTGTCGTGGTTATGCTACTCGCCTCATAAACCAGGGGTCGTGGGATCGATTCTGCGCTTCTCCAGAATTTCGGTAGAGTCTTTAAATCGAGGTCCCGTCTCCATATGACCTTAGCTGTTGGTGGAACGTAAAAACGCAAACACACACCCACATACAACCACCGTGTCAGAGCGGAACCGTTTATTTATTTATTTATTTGCGAAATCGATCTGAGCGTTTTGGAGAAGCTGTCATCGAGGGAGTTTCCTATTTTTCGCCCTGATGAACAGTTTGTTCAATGGATTGAAACCATTTAAGTTGCTTTGATAGAGCTTCGCCTAGGCAACCTTTCTGTGAAGTTTGAATGAAACTGGCACATGCTTTTAAAAGTAGTTGTAATTTATTGATTTTTTTTTTTTGGGGGGGGGGAGGGGGGGGGGGGTGTTTTGTTTGTTTTTCAGCTCAAATACCATCGTTCGTCGTCAACAATAGCTTTAAAAGACTACTCCTCCTAAATCCTTGGGCCGATTTCATTTAAACTTCACAGAAATGTTGCCTAGGTGGCTCTCTACCGAAAATAGCTAAAACGGTTCCGCTCTGATGAACAAGATGGCCACCTGAGCTAAAAATATAAAAAATATTTAAACGACTTCTCCCATACCCCTTGGCCAATTTCATTCAAACTTCATAGGAAAGTTGCCTATGTGAACCTCTAATAAAATGGCTAAAGTCGTTCTGCTCCGATGAACAAGATGGCCGCCAGAGCAAAAAATAGAAAAAATATTTCTTCTGCCAAACCCCTGGGCCAATTTCATTCAAGCTGCATAGGAATGATGCATAGGTGACCCTCTACCAAAATAGATAAAATCATACTGATTTGGTGAACAATATGGCCGCCAGAGCTAAAAATAGAAAAAACATCATAAATTTGCTTCAAACGTGTACTGCTCCTTAAACTTTGGGCCAATTCGATTCAAACTTCACAGGAATGTTGCCCAGACGATTCCCTACCAAAATAGCTAAAATTGTTTCGCTCTGACAAACAAGATGGCCGCCACATATTCACAGTTGGAAAAATGCGTGATTTATTACGAAAACACGCCTATACAAATGCATTGTAAGCCGAAAAAGGAAAATTTTCAGATGAAAAAAATGTGATATTTTTCTTCTTTCTGCTTAAAATATAGAATGCGGGTAAATCGATAAGGCGGTCCAAACGAGTACCCACAATCTATATTTTAGAGCAGAAATAAGAAAAATAAGGATTACCCTTTTAAACCCCAGTTTTTCTATATAAAAGTGGGGTTCAAGGGGGCAAAATTATATAGTCGTGTTTTCGTGATGTGAAGCAAAAATGTAGGCCTATATAATAAACAGGGTGCCAGAAAAGTAATTTGATCTGCCACAGTACCACGTCTTTAGGATGCTTCCAGATCTTAGGCATCACATCCGACGCCCCCGCCCATCGGGGCTTGAAGAAATAGATCGGGCTGCATGACGCTTCCACGCAGAGCTGACACTGACCACACATGAGGTGAAACGCTTAGAAGCATTAATTAAGCCTGCCCAGGCAAAGTGGAATGAGTCGGACCGTCCAATGCATATAAGCCTTTTGGTTTCATTGGGCGGCATGGCTTGAGATGCATTTCATCTCAATGTCAGGTAGGCCTAAAGGTCCCAGAAAATTGTAATCAGACTCTACAAAATGCCTGACGGGGACGTTAAACCTCAATTCAAACAGACAACAAATCACATTCGTCGCTCCGCATCTCGTGTTATACGTCCACTCGACCCAGGCCAAGTTACTGCAGTGTGTGTGTGTGTGTGTGCGCGTGCGTGCGTGCGTGCGTTTAAGGTATATGGTTTAACAAACGGTACAGACAAATACGCCTTTGGGACCTTTAACGCATAAAGATAACATCAGCCACGTCATGAGAATTCCTGTTTTAGCCATTTACGAAAGACAATTGTGCAGCTAAACCCGTGCACCCACGAAATCTTGCGCACTAGCATTTTTCATATCTCCACTATCTAAAATTTCAAGTCTTGCTCAGGCCGATATATTAAGACCACCTAAAATTAAGACTAATTCTCCTTTAGAAAGCGCATTTAAAGGTTTCAATCATTCTTTCTGCGTACCTTTTGCATTCAGGGACTTCTAGAAAGAGACCACCTTTGGGACTGTTCAAAAGTGGTCTTCGAGACCACTTTTGAACAATCCCAAAGGTGGACTTATTATATGAATTTTACTGTATATGAGCCAGCGCATGACAAAACCTACAATACGTGCGCCCAACGAAGACTCGGATCAGCCTGCGCATCCACGCTGTCTGATCAGAGTCTTCGTTGTGCGCTCTAGGGATAGCTAAGGACCCAATGCTCCTTCGTGCAGCAAGGGAAGTCTCTGGTTAGACTATACGGATGCGCAGGCTGATCTCATTCTTCGCTGTGCGTAGAAATGCTGTGCCCCGGCTCTTATGTCTTACCTGCCATGGTTGCATACCCCGGACAGGTTTTATCGCGACGATGCTCAGTTTTCCTAGTGTTGACGAAGTATCGCCTATAAGCAATTTCCGTATCAACTGACCTTCTTCAAGTGGCAAAGACTTGGCGATCTTCAGTGTCCATGTAGGATCAGACAGTGTACAACAGCGTTTTCGCACGCCGCGGCTTGTATGTAAAACTGCGTGCTGAATTAGAATACAAAGTGGTACCTGCGACTCAAATAAAGATTCTTTACATGTACGCTTATCAGTCAAATTATCCATTTATTCTCTCATCTATCTGTCTTTGCTGTTCGTTTGAATCTTTATATAGGTCTTAATTCATAAGCGCTCGGCAGAGACCAGCCGGCACAGATTGCAAAGACAATGAGCGCATGCCGACCTGTCTTCACCGCTGGGATATGGAAACTTGTTGGTTTTACTAAAGCAGGTTTAGATAAGACGGTATTGATATAAAAATGGGTCATTTGTAGTTTTGTTTTGCATGTTCTTAAGTCAATACATGGATTTCTTTTCGAAGTATAAAGCTAAACTCTCTGGTTCTAAAACATCCCCCAATTCTCTGCAGGCAAGACTGATAGAACGTTATTCGTCACTAGTTCAAGACAAAGACTCTGGACATCGCCATGAAAGGTGGTGGAAACATGTTAATGTTAACAGACACAGACTGTCACGCAAGGAAGCGACTGAAAACAAACATAGAATCGCAGCTCTGGCAGATTTAATGAGTGTTTTTGTTGATGATGACGAGTGTTCATCTGACCAGGATGACATGATTAAGGAACTGAAGGACATAGGTTACATCATTGCTGCAGAGGATTCAGATGGCAAAGCAGATAGTAAGGATGTAATTAAATACGGGAAAAGTGGTGGAAACAAATTCTTAAATGCAACAACTACCGATACAACAAGAAGTGGAATGCAACAAAAGGAGCTCAAACCTAATAATTTGCAGCTAAATAGTGAAAATAATCAGATAGATAATAATTCAAAAGTGACACAATCAAATTGTCCGAGCGATTCAGGGTCCACATGCTTTGACTCAGACAGAGAAAATGCCAGCGGAACCAACCGGCCACACTTTTATGCCAGCGCATCAGATGAAATCTCCACATCGGAGTTTTGTTCTTTATCAAGATCTGTCTCAGAAATTTGTTTTAAAACGTCCGACAGTAATGGTGACCAGAAGAAGAACAAGAGTTCAGTGTCATTAACGGGGGAAACAAATCTTGGTGACAGTCAAGATACTGTGACTACAATATGGAAAAGTAAATCATCAAAGGATTTGTTTTACCTAGAAGTTCCACTGCCAAAATGCACAATATCGACTGGCATTAAAAATCTGTTGGAGGAGCGAGCTAGAAATACAGCCAAAATATAAAACATTTGTACCAGCTGGACTCGTAGGCACCACCCTTCTTAAAAAGAGTCATACCGTATTTACACTACCATTTACCATTCTTGTTCTAAAATAGGAATAAGTGCAGTTTATTACCCGAGGTTGTGTCAAAAAAGTTCATCACGAAAACACGCCTATATCATTTTGAGTTTTTGACCCCCTTAAACCCCACTTTTATATAGTAAAACTGGGGTTCCCGGGGGTATACCTTATTTTTCTTATTTCTGCTCTAAAATATAGATTGTGGGTACTCGTTAGAACCGCTTCGATGAGGCGGTTCTAACGAGTACCCACAATCTATATTTTGAACAGAAATAAGAAAAATATCACCATTTTTCATCTTAAAATTTTCATTTTTTCGGCGATAAAGGTGGAAATGTATTTGTATAGGCGTGTTTGCGTAATGTAGATGAGTGGCAAAAAGTGCAAAAACAGCTAGATGAGTAAAAAAGAGTGCAGAACCTGTTCTGTGGCGTCTCATCGGGGGTTACACTGTTAACTCGAATACTGGTACTACTTTCGACAGTGGCTTTCATTAACCCATTGCATGCGGGAAACCCCTAAAGGGGTACCTTGGCAAACAGTACAGGCCCCGATCAGACGCTGATCGGGGCCTGCACTATTTGCTAACAGAATTTTCCATCAAAAATAGAACAAGAGGGCCATGATGGCCCTGGATCGCTCACCTGATCCATAGAGTAACAGGTGGGCTCCGGGGTTGGCCATTATTGACCCCAGGGCTATAATGTGCATAATGTTGAGGGAGGTCTAAAAGGTGAAGCTTCATACCAAATATCAACAAAGGCTATAATTTGAACAATCTTGGCAAAGGTCCACTAGATGAAGATACACACCAAATCTCAAAGACCTGGGCCTTGTGGTTTCAGAGAAGACGATTTTTTTAAAGATATTCCCTATATAAGTCTATGTAGAACCAAATGGCCCCGGGGCGGGGGCATTTTTGGCCTCATGGCTATAATTTAAACAATCTTGATAGAGGTCCACCAGATGAAGCTTCACACCAAATGTTAAATACCTGGGCCTTGCTGTTTCAGAAGAAGATTTTCAAAGATTCCCTCTATATAAGTCTATGTAAAACCAAAGGGCCCCGGGGTGGGGGCATTTGTGGCCCGAGGGCTATAATTTGAACAATCTTGTGAGAGGTCCACTAGGTGAAGCTCCATACCAAATATCGAAGACATGGGCTTGCGGTTTCAGAGAAGAAGATTTTTTAAAGATTTCCCTATATAAGTCTGTGTAAAACAAAAGGGTTTCAAGGCGGGGGGCATTTTTGGCCTCAGGGCTATAATTTGAACAATCTTGATAGAGGTCCACTAGATGAAGTGTCACACCAAATATTAAAGATCTAGGCCTTGTGGTTTCACAGAAGAAGATTTTTAAAGATTTTTCCAACATAAGTCTATATAAAACCAAAGGGCCCCGGAGCGGGGGCATTTTTGGCCTGAGGGCTATAATTTGAACAATCTTGGTAGTGGTCCACAAGATGAAGCTTCATACCAAATATCAAAGACCTGGGCCTTGCGCTTTCATAGAAGAAGATTTCTCAAGATTTTCCCTATATAAGCCTATGTAAAACCAAAGGGCCCCGGGGCGGGAGTATTTTTCGCCCTAACATATAATTTGACAATCTTGGTAGGGGTCCACTAGATGAAAGTTCATACCAAATATCAAAGACCTGGGCCTTGCGGTTTCAAAGAAGACGATTTTTAAAGATTGTCCCTATATAAGCCCATGTAAAACCAAAGGGCCCCAGGGCGGGAGAATTTTTAGCTCCAGCACTATAATTTGAACAATCTTGGTAGGGGTCTGCTAGATGAAGCTTCATACCAAATATCAAAGACCTGGGCCTTGCGGTTTCAGAGAAGAAGATTTTTAAAGATGTTACCTATATAAGCCCATGTCAAACCAAAGGGCCCCGGGGCGGGGGCATTTTTGGCTCCAGCACTATAATTTGAACAATCTTGGTAGGGGTCCACTAGATGAAGCTCCATACCAAATATCAAAGACCTGGGCCTTGCGGTTTCAGAGAAGAAGATTTTTAAAGATTTTACCTATTTAAGCCCATGTAAAACCAAAGGGCCCCAGGGCGGGGGCATTTTTGGCCCCAGCACTATAATTTGAACAATCTTGGTAGGGGTCCACTAGATGAAGCTTCATATCAAATATCAAAGACCTGGGCCTTGCGGTTTCAGAGAAGAAGATTTTTAAAGATTTCCCTATATAAGTCTTTGTAAAACCAAAGGGTCTCAAGGCGGGGGCATTTTTGACCTCAGGGCTATAATTTGAACAATCTTGATAGAGGTCCACTAGATGAAGTGTCACATCAAATATCAAAGATCTAGGCCTTGTGGTTTCACAGAAGAAGATTTTTAAAGATTTTTCCAACATAAGTCTATGTAAAACCAAAGGGCCCGAGGGGGGGGGGGGGGGGGGATTTTTGGTCTCAGGGCTAGAATTTGAACAATCTTGGTAGAGGGCCACTAGATGTAGCTTTATACCAAATATAAAACACCTAGGCCTTGTGGTTTCAGAGAAAAGATGATTTTTTCAAGATTTTCCCTATATAAGTCTATGTAAAACCAAAGGGCCCCGGAGCGGGGGCATTTTTGGCCTCATGGCTATAATTTGAACAATCTTGGTAGAGGTCTACAAGATAAAGCTTCATACCAAATATCAAAGACCTGGGCCTTGCGGTTTCATAGAAGAAGATTTTTCAAGATTTTCCCTATATAAGCCTATGTAAAACCAAAAGGAACCGGGGTGGGGGTATTTTGGCCCTAGCATTGTAATTTGAACAATCTTGGTAGGGGTCCACTAGATGAAGCTTCATACCAAATATCAAAGACCTGGGCCTTGCGGTTTCAGAGAAGAAGATTTTTAAAGATTTTCCCTATATAAGCCCTTGTAAAACCAAAGGACTCCAGGGCGGGGGAGTTTTTGGCTCTAGCACTATTATTTGAACAATCTTGGTAGGGGTCCACTAGATGAAGCTTCATACCAAATATCAAAGACCTGGGCCTTGCGGTTTCAGAGAAGAAGATTTTTAAAGATTTTACCTATATAAGCCCATGTCAAACCAAAGGGCCCCGGGGCGGGGGCATTTTTGGCTCCAGCACTATAATTTGAACAATCTTGGTAGGGGTCCACTAGATGAGTGCCTGATGCTGTCTCTGGTCGGGCTCATCGGAGTCTAACTGTTGGTTTTCTTTTGCTCCAGCATTTCAGTGGTTTCTTGCTGTCGAGTCCTCACCGTTGTCTCACCTCTGTGGTTCTTTGATTTTTGTGTTCACGGAGATGTTGCACTGATGAGTTAGGAGGCCTTCATGCGGACTGAACAAATTATTTGTCTAAATCGCGACGGAAGTAAGGGCGAGGATTGTGGCCACGTAAAATCGATTTAAGCCCCCCAGTGGAAATCTTCCACTGACCGTTCCAAGGCGGCTCTTCTGTGGCGATTTATTTATGTTGTTGTTTGTTACTTACTGTGTGTATCACTTGTCTTTTAATTTTGGATGGCCATATGGCCATTTTGTGGGAAAGTAACTGTCCTTATGGCCTTCCTTTGTTTAGGTTTCCATTATGGTCTGGTCGCTTAATGTTTGTATTTCTTTCCCTTTGGTGTCTTTTATGGGTGGAGTAAGTTAATTGTATCAATTCCTGATCTTTGTTTTACTTCTACTTCATACCAAATATCAAAGACCTGGGCCTTGCGGTTTCAGAAAAGAAGATTTTTTCAAGATTTTACCTATTTAAGCCCATGTAAAACCAAAGGGTCCCAGAGCGGGGGCATTTTTGGCTCCAGCACTATTATTTGAACAATCTTGGTAGGGGTCCACTAGATGAAGCTTCATATCAAATATCAAAGACCTCGGCCTTGTGGTTTCAGAGAAAATGATTTTTAAAGATTTTCCCTATATAAGCCCATGTAAAACCAAAGGACCCCAGGGCGGGGTAATTTTTGGCTCCAGCACTATAATTTGAACAATCTTCGTAGGGGTCCACTAGATGAAGCTTCATACTAAATATCAAAGACCTGGGCCTTGCGGTTTCAGAGAAGAAGATTTTTCAAGATTTTACCTATATAAGCCCATGTAAAACCAAAGGGCCCAGGGCGGGGGCATTTTTGGCTCCAGCACTATAATTTGAACAATATTGGTAGGGGTCCACTAGATGAAGCTTCATACCAAATATCAAAGACCTGGGCCTTGCGGTTTCAGAAAAGAAGGTTTTTCAAGATTTTACCTATTTAAGCCCATGTAAAACCAAAGGGCCCCAGGGCGGCGGCATTTTTGGCTCCAGCACTATAATTTGAACAATCTTGGAAGGGGTCCACTAGATGACGCTTCATATCAAATATCAAAGACCTCGGCCTTGTGGTTTCAGAGAAAATGATTTTTAAAGATTTTCCCTATATACCAAAGGGCCCCGGGGTGGGGGCATTTGTGGCCCGAGGGCTATAATTTGAACAATCTTGTGACAGGTCCACTAGGTGAAGCTCCATACCAAATATCGAAGACATGGGCTTGCGGTTTCAGAGAAGAAGATTTTTTAAAGCTTTCCCTATATAAGTCTGTGTAAAACATAAGGGTTTCAATGCGGGGGCATTTTTGGCCTCAGGGCTATAATTTGAACAATCTTGATAGAGGTCCACTAGATGAAGTGTCACACCAAATATTAAAGATCTAGGCCTTGTGGTTCTACAGAAGAAGATTTTTAAAGATTTTTCCAACATAAGTCTATATAAAACCAAAGGGCCCCGGAGCGGGGGCATTTTTGGCCTGAGGGCTATAATTTGAACAATCTTGGTAGAGGTCCACAGGATGAAGCTTCATACCAAATATCAAAGACCTGGGCCTTGCGCTTTCATAGAAGAAGATTTCTCAAGATTTTCCCTATATAAGCCTATGTAAAACCAAAGGGCCCCGGGGCGGGAGTATTTTTCGCCCTAACATATAATTTGACAATCTTGGTAGGGGTCCACTAGATGAAAGTTCATACCAAATATCAAAGACCTGGGCCTTGCGGTTTCAAAGAAGACGATTTTTAAAGATTTTCCCTATATAAGCCCATGTAAAACCAAAGGGCCCCAGGGAGGGAGAATTTTTAGCTCCAGCACTATAATTTGAACAATCTTGGTAGGGGTCTGCTAGATGAAGCTTCATACCAAATATCAAAGACCTGGGCCTTGCGGTTTCAGAGAAGAAGATTTTTAAAGATTTTACCTATATAAGCCCATGTCAAACCAAAGGGCCCCGGGGCGGGGGCATTTTTGGCTCCAGCACTATAATTTGAACAATCTTGGTTGGGGTGCACTAGATGAAGCTCCATACCAAATATCAAAGACCTGGGCCTTGCGGTTTCAGAGAAGAAGATTTTTAAAGATTTTACCTATTTAAGCCCATGTAAAACCAAAGGGCCCCAGGGCGGGGGCATTTTTGGCCCCAGCACTATAATTTGAACAATCTTGGTAGGGGTCCACTAGATGAAGCTTCATATCAAATATCAAAGACCTGGGCCTTGTGGTTTCAGAGGAGAAAATTTTTAAAGATTTCCCTATATAAGTCTTTGTAAAACCAAAGGGTCTCAAGGCGGGGGCATTTTTGGCCTCAGGGCTGTAATTTGAACAATCTTGATAGAGGTCCACTAGATGAAGTGTCACATCAAATATCAAAGATCTAGGCCTTGTGGTTTCACAGAAGAAGATTTTTAAAGATTTTTCCAACATAAGTCTATGTAAAACCAAAGGGCCCGAGGGGGGATTTTTGGTCTCAGGGCTAGAATTTGAACAATCTTGGTAGAGGGCCACTAGATGTAGCTTTATACCAAAATATAAAAACACCTAGGCCTTGTGGTTTCAGAGAAAAGATGATTTTTCAAGATTTTCCCCTATATAAGTCTATGTAAAACCAAAGGGCCCCCGGAGCGGGGGCATTTTTGGCCTCATGGCTATAATTTGAACAATCTTGGTAGAGGTCTACAAGATAAAGCTTCATACCAAATATCAAAGACCTGGGCCTTGCGGTTTCATAGAAGAAGATTTTTCAAGATTTTCCCTATATAAGCCTATGTAAAACCAAAAGGACCCGGGGTGGGGGTATTTTTGGCCCTAGCAATTGTAATATCAAATTTACCTATTTAAGCCCATGTAAAACCAAAGGGCCCCAGGGCGGGGGCATTTTTGGCTCCCAGCACTATAATTTGAACAATCTTGGAAGGGGTTCACTAGATGAAGCTTCATATAAAATATCAAAGACCTCGGCCTTGTGGTTCGCAGAGAAAATGATTTTTAAAGATTTTCCCCTATATAAGCCCATGTAAAACCAAAGGGCCCCAGGGCGGGGGAATTTTTAGCTCCAGCAACTATAATTTGAACAATCTTGGTCGGGGTCCCACTAGATGAAGCTTCCTACCCAAATATCAAAGACCTGGGCCTTGCGGTTTCAGAGAAGAAGACTTTTAAAGATTTTCTCTATACAAACACATGTAAGCCCAGGGCGGGGGCATTTTTGGCCCCAGCACTATAATTCGAACAATCTTGGTAAGGGTCAACAAGATGAAGCTTCATATCAAATATCAAAGACCTGGGCCTTGCGGTTTCAGA
Source organism: Lucinisca nassula (assembly GCA_963580285.1). NCBI lineage: Eukaryota > Metazoa > Mollusca > Bivalvia > Lucinida > Lucinidae > Lucinisca > Lucinisca nassula. The sequence continues at coordinate 56,628,388 of OY757010.1, forward strand.
GAAGAAGATTTTTAAAGATTTCCCTATATAAGTCTATGTAAAACCAAAGGGTCTCAAGGCGGGGGCATTTTGCCTCAGGGCTACAATTTAAACAATCTTGATAGAGGTCCACTAGATGAAGTGTCACAAACCAAATATCAACAGATCTAGACCGTGTGGTTTCACAGAAGAAGATTTTTAAACGATTTTTCCAACATAAGTCTATGTAAAACCAAAGGGCCCGAGGCGGGGGAATTTTTGGTCTCAGGGCTATAATTTGAACAATCTTGGTAGAGGTCCACAAGATGTAGCTTCTAGTACCAAATATAAAACACCTAGGCCTTGTGGTTTCAGAGAAAAAGATTTTTCAAGAGTTTCCCTATATAAGTCTATGTTAAACCAAAGGGCCCCGGAGCGGGGGCATATTTGGCCTGAGGGCTAATAATTTGAACAATCTTGGTAGAGGTCCACAAGATGAAGCTTCATACCAAATATCAAAGACCTGGGCCTTGCGGTTTCATAGAAGAAGATTTTCCAAGATTTTCCCTATAAAAGCCTATGTAAAACTAAAGGGCCCCGGGGCGGGGGTATTTTTTGGCCCTAACATTATAATTTGAACAATCTTGGTAGGGGTCCACTAGATGAAGCTTCATACCAAATATCAAAGACCTGGCCTTGCGCTTTCAGAGAAGAAGATTTTAAAGATTTTTCCCTATATAAGCCCATGTAAAACCAAAGGACCCCCAGGGCGGGGGAATTTTTGGCTCCAGCACTATTATTTGAACAATCTTGGTAGGGGTCCACTAGATGAAGCTTCATACCAAATATCAAAGACCTGGGCCTTGCGGTTTCAGAGAAGAAGATTTTTAAAGATTTTACCTAATTAAGCCCATGTCAAACCAAAGGGCCCCGGGGCGGGGCCATTTTTGGCTCCAACACTATAATTTGAACAATCTTGGTAGGGGTCCACTAGATGAAGCTTCATACCAAATATCAAAGACCTGGGCCTTGCGGTTTCAGAAAGAAGAATTTTTAAAGATTTTACCTATTTAAGCCCATGTAAAACCAAAGGGCCCCAGGGCGGGGTGCAATTTTTGGCCCCAGCACTATAAATTGAACAATCTTGGTAGGGGTCCACTAGATGAAGCTTCATATCAAATATCAAAGACCTCGGCCTTGTGGTTTCAGAGAAAGAGATTTTTTAAGTTTTCGGTGAAAAAAATCTATTTTTGGCTCCTGTGACCTAGATGTGCAACGGACCGGAACCATTTGAACAACTTTGAAAGGGACCTCCTAAGGATCATTCCTGTGAAGTTTGGTCAAATCCGATCTGTGGTTTAGGAGGAGATGTTGTTTGAAGAAATTGTTTACCCACGCACGCACGCCACGGACGCACGACGGACGACGGACAAAAAGGGATCCCAAAAGCTCACCTCATCACTACGTGACAGGTGAGCTAATAAAAACGATAAAATAGGCCTGACACCCCTTATATGACAAATGGACTTGTTCAACATATAGCAATGGAAGAGTCCCACTAGCATTCAATGGGTTAAGATGACTGAGAACCAATGGACTTAACCCTTCAAGTTGTACGGAAAATTCTAGAGCAGAACGACAAAAATATTCATGTTTTAGGGAGCGGCTTTGGATACGGGTCCATATCTCCAGTCGTGTAGGCTAGGGATACGGATCCATACTGCTAGACAAAGCCCGCTACTGAACACGGTAGATATATAAATACTGGATCCTATTGGTTTCAGCTACATGGATAAATGTAATTTTACACTATCATTATCGTGAATAATAATGATAAGAACAACAAAACAACAACAAAAGTACAATCTACCCGCGTAACACTGTCCAAGCGTAATTGTTTTGTTTACCTCAATTTCGATTGAAAGCTTCGGCTATTATGGATTTAATGTAACAAACACCATTAATTAAGTGAAAACTAGAAACAATTTGAAACACAAAACGAATTGTACATAAACCTTTGAAATAAACCTGCCGTATTTGCCTTACATTCTATTTAATTTTAGAAGCCTCCGTGGTGTAGTGGTTACTCACCATATTTGCATTATTTGCTGACTCCCAGCTTGCACATTGTCATTATTGGAAAAACAGGTAACCAGACCCCCCCCCCCCCCCCCCATCGCCTGACGTTGAAATGTCCGGGGGGGGGGGTCTGGTTACCTGTTTTTCCCATCTCTGATAACCTTCAGACTAGGAACAATGCAGATAATGCAAATAAGGTGAATGTTACTCGCCTTGTAAACCAGGGGTTCGCAGCATCGATCCTGGGCTTCCTCAGACTTTTCGGTCACCGCTGTCGGTGAGATGTAAACCTCAAACTCACTCACTCTAATTTTCAGTGCCGTTTTCCAATCCAAACTAACAGGGTTTTGGCAAGCGGACTACATGGCTAGCCAACAGGGCTAGAGGTATAGACTCAAATCCCCAACCACTGCATTGTTTTATATTATTGAGGAGCGAAAAGAATCAACGCACTTACAGTACTGGTGGGTCGATTGTCTCTGAGTGTAGGTTGGGAAAATATTCCTGAACTGAGAATCGAACCCTTCTTTTAACCCTTAAATTGCAGTATTTTAAGCAAGAACAGTAGCCCTGTTCAGACAGCTATGTGGCGTCCTGAATTAGGTATACCACTGTTTTCCAATGCCCAAGTGCACGAGCTCAGTCCAGAATTTCCTTTTTACAGCAGCGGTCTGAGGTCTTAGGGAGAGACGACTATCGACGCTATGAACTGGATTTTGTTCAAGATCGGCGGCAGTCAGATGGTCAGTGATTGGGTACTTATTACAAGAGGGCCATGATGGCCCTGGATCGCTCACCTGATCCATAGAGTAACAAGTGGGCCCCGGGGAGGGCCATTGTTGACCCCAAGGTTATAATGTGCATAATGTTGAGGGAGGTCTAAAAAGGTGAAGCTTCATACAAAGATCAACAAAGGCTATAATTGTCCACTAGATGCAGCTCCATACCAATATCAAAGACATGGGCCTTGCAGTTACAGAGAAGAAGATTTTTAAAGATTTCCTTATATAAGTCTATGTAAAACCAAAGGGTCTCGGTGCGGGGGAATTTTTGGCCCCAGGGCTATAATTTGAACAATCTTGATAGAGGTCCACTAGATGAAATTTCACACCGAATATCAAAGACCTAGGCCTTGTGGTTTCACAGAAGAAAATTTTTAAGGATTTTCCCTATATAAGTCTATGTAAAACCAAAGGGCCCCGAGGCGGGGGCATTTTTGGCCTTAGGGGTATAATTTGAACAATCTTGGTAGAGGTCCACTAGCTGAAGCTTCATACCAAATATCAAAGACCTAGGCCTTGTGGTTTCAGAGAAGAAGATTTTTCAAGACTTTCCCTATATAAGTCTATGTAAAACCAAAGGGCCCTGGAGCGGGGGAATTTTGGCCCCAGCACTATAATTTGAACAATCTTGGTAGCAGTCCACTAGATGAAGCTTCATATCAAATATCAAAGACCTGTGCCTCACAGTTTCAGAGAAGAAGATTTTTACAGATTTTCCCTATACAAGCCCATGTAAAACCAAAGGGCCCAGGGGCGGGGGCATTTTTTGTCCCAGCTCTATAATTTGAACAATCTTTGTAGGGGTCCACTAGATGAAGCTTCATACCAAATATCAAAGACCTGGGCCTTGCGGTTTCAGAGAAGAAGATTTTTTAAGTTTTTATTAAAAAAAAATCTATTTTTGGCTTCTGTGACCTATATGTGCAACGGACCGGAACCATTTGAACAACTTTGAAAGGGGACCACCTAAGGATCATTCCTATGAAGTTTGGTCAAAATTGGATCAGTGGTTTAGGAGGAGATGTCGTTTGAAGAAATTGTTTACGCACGGATGACAGACAAAAAGTGATCCTAATATAAAACACAAGAGGGCCATGATGGCCCTGGATCGCTCACCTGATCCATTGTGTAACAAGTGGGCCCCAGAGAGGGCCATTATTGGCCCCAGGGCTTTAATGTGCATAATGTTGAGGGAGGTCTTAAAGGTGAAGCTTCATACCAAACATCAACAAAGGCTATAATTTGAACAATCTTGGAAAAGGTCCACTAGATAAAGCTACACATCAAATTAAATTCAAAGATTTTCCCTATATAAGCCTTTGTAAAACCAATGGGGGCCCTGGGGGGGGGGGGGGGGGAGCATTTTTGGCCTCAGCACTATTATTTGAATAATCTTGGTAGGGGTCCACTAGATGAAGCTTCATACCAAATATAAAAGACCTAGGCCTTGTGGTTTCAGAGAAGAAGATTTTTAAAGATTTTCCCTATATAAGTCTACATAAAACCAAAGGGCCCCGGGGCGGGGGCATTTTTGGCCCAAGGGCTATAATTCGAACAATCTTGGTAGAGGTCCATTAGATGAAGATTCGTTCTAAATATCAAAGTCCTGGGCCTTGCTGTTTCAGAGAAGAAGATTTTTAAAGATTTTGCCTATATAAGCCTATGTAAAACCAAAGGGCCCCAAGGCGGGGGCATTTTTGGCCCAGGCACTATAATTTGAACAATCTTGGTAGGGGTCCACTAGATGAAGCGTCATACCAAATATCAAAGACCTGGGCCTTGTTGTTTCAGAGAAGAAGATTTTTAAAAATTTTCCCTATATAAGCCAATGTAAAACCAAAGGGCCCCGTGGCGGGGGCATTTTTTGTCCCAGCACTATAATTTGAACAATCTTGGTAGGGGTCCACTAGATGAAGCTTCATACTAAATATCAAAGTCCTGGGCGTTGTGGTTTCAGAGAAGAAGATTTTTAAAGATTTTCCCTATATAAGCCTATGTAAAACCAAAGGGCCCCGGGGCGGGGGCATTTTTGGCCCCAGCACTATAATTTGAACAATCTTGGTAGGGGTCCACTAGATGAAGCTTCATACCAAATATCAAAGACCTGGGCCTTGTGGTTTCAGAGAAGAAGATTTTTTAAGATTTTCCCTATATAAGCCAATGTAAAACCAAAGGGCCCCGTGGCGGGGGCATTTTTTGTCCCAGCACTATAATTTGAACAATCTTGGTAGGGGTCCACTAGATGAAGCTTCATACCAAATATCAAAGTCCTGGGCCATGTGGTTTCAGAGAAGATTTTTAAAGATTTTCCCTATATAAGCCCATGTAAAACCAAAGGGCCCCGGGGCGGGGGCATTTTTTGCCCCAGCACTATTATTTGAACAATCTTGGTAGGGGTCCACTAGATGAAGCTTCATACCAAATATCAAAGACCTGGGCCTTGTGGTTTCAGAGAAGAAGATTTTTAAAGTTTTTGGTGAAAAAAATCTATTTTTGGCTCCTGTGACCTAGATGTGCAACGGACCGGAACCATTTGAACAACTTTGAAAGGGGGCCACCTAAGGATCATTCCTGTGAAGTTTGGTCAAAATCCGATCAGTGGTTTAGGAGGAGATGTGGTTTAAAGAAATTGTTTACGCACGCACGCACGCACGCACGGACGCATGCACGGACGCACGCACGACGGACGACGGACAAAAAGTGATCCCAAAGGCTCACCTCTTCACTACGTGACGGTGAGCTAAAAACACTCATGATAAGAAAAGGATTCAGAATAATATTTTGTCTGAAAAAAAATATATGTAGCATTTTCCGTCAAAGTTTTTCAATTATTTACTTGTCATTTGTTAACCCTTATCTTGCTGTTCATGAGAACCCCTATCTTTGCAAACAGTGTAGATCCAGATCAGATGGCTTCTGAAGAAGCCATCTGATCAGGATCTACACTCTTTGGCATTCAGTTTATGAATTTGTAGCAATAAATTACATGAAGTAATTTGATTGGCTGATAGACAGAAATGGGTGTGGCTTAAATGAATATTCAGCAAGATAAGGGTTAATGTAATTACATGCACATGTATTTCCCTTCTGTATACACATATATTCAACCAGCACAACAGATTCATCTTTCTGAATTAACAATATTCCATTGATAATGCTTCACCTCATATGCTACACAATCTGTGCTGGAAAAGTATTATATGAATAACATTTTATCCAGCTGCAAACAGTGTAGATCCATCGATGACTTCTGATCAGAACCTACAATGAATGTTTGTCATAATTTCAACTCTCTCTCTTCTCCTCGCTCAGTCCCGCCGCTGCATCCCAGCTCCTGATGTTTTTTTTTTTTTTGTTTTTTTTTTTTTGGTTGTTCGGCCCTTTCAAGATTATTTCACTCATATCGAGCCGATCGTTAATCAGAGGTGGGCGAAAACCGGAGTGCCCGGAGAAAAACCACCTGACCTTCCGTTGCAGAACTTGGCGTCTCACATGTGACCCGAGCGAGGCTCGAACCCACAGAGGTGAGAGACCTAATTTTTAAGAGTCAGCGCTCTTATCCACTAAGCCACGGAGGCCCATTCCCAGCTCCTGAATAACTGTGATAAGAAACAGAGCCCCTACTTTCGGATGGGTCTATAAACCGAGGTCCCGTCTCCGTATGACCTTGGCTGTTGGTGGGCCGTAAAACGCAAAACACTCACTCATTCTCTACCATCGATTTTAGAGTCATGGTCGTTCCGGTATTTCTGGTCGTTTTGGTATTAAAAGGCACGAAAAAAAAAAAAGGCTTTGATTTCGCGTGAATCGTCTGCTCAGTGGATTTTTGGCATGTAATAACAAACCTTATTAATTGATTATCCTATATTACACAAGGTCAACCAATATTCAAAAATCATAAATCATGTTTTTAATTGCGTCGTTAATAAAATTGTCATTAATCAAGTAATTTCGTATTGGCCAAGTTACAGGTCCTCGGTCAGCTGTATTGGCCTCGGCCTTCGGCCTCGTGCCAATACAGCAGACCTCGGACCTGTAACTGGGCCAATACGAAATTATTTGATTAATAACATTATATCATTTTCTCTTGAAAATAGGCAAAGTGGTTTGAAAATGCCATTATTATGTTAGCCGTGATTAGTGCGTGCACATGAAGGGTTTATGAAAGATTATGATCACAAAAACATGCCTGAATAATTCTGACCCACTTGAACCCAATTCTATATAGTAAACCTGAGGTTTACAGGGGTAAACCTTATTTTTCTTATTTCTGCTCCTAAATTGAGGCGGTTCTAACGTCTACCCACAAGCTATATTTTATTGAACAATCTTCTTAGAGGTCTACTAAATGAAGCTTAATATCAAATATCAAAGACATGGGCCTTCTGGTTTCAGATAAAAATATTCTTAAAGGTTTCCCTATATAAGCCTAGGTAAAACATGTGGGCCCCGTGGCGGGGCCATTTTTGGCCCCTTTGCCATAATTTGAACAATCTTGGAAGGGGTCTACCAGATGAAGCTTCATATCAAATATCAAAGATCCAGGCCTTTTGGTTTCAGACAAGAATATTTTTAAATTAGCCTGTGTAAAACCTTGGGCAGCACCGTTTTTGGCACCAGGGCTATAAGTTTAACAATCTTGGTAGAGGTCCACTGCATGAAGATTTATATCAAATATTAAAGACCTGGGCCTTCTGTTTTCAGACAAGAAGTTTTTTAAAGGTTTTCCCTTTATAAGCGTATGCAAATTATGTAGGTCCTGTGGCTGGGCCATTTGGACCCCTGGGATAAAATTTGAACAATCTTGGTAGAGGATCACTAGATGAAGCTTCATACCAAATATCAAAGACCTGGGCCTTCTGGTTTCTGACAAGAAATTTCTAAAAGGTCTTCTCTATATAAGCCTATGTAAAACAGTCGGCCTTGGCGCGGGCCCAGGGCTATAAATTGAACAATCTTTGTGGAGGTCCATTAGATGAAGCTTCATACCAAATATCAAAGACCTGGGCTTTCTGGTTTCAGACAAGAAGATTTTTAAAGGTTTTCACTCTATAAGCCTATGTAAAACCAGTGGGTCCCATTTTTGGCCCCAGAGCTATCATTTGAACAACCTTGGTAGAGGTCCACTAGATGAAGCTTCATACCAAATATCAAAGACCTGGGCCTTCTGGTTTCAGACAAGAAGATTTTTAAGGTTTTCCCTAAATAAGCCTATGTAAAGCCAGTGGGCCTCGCCGCAGGGGCATTTTTAACCTAGGCCATCTGAATTCTTAAAGGTTTTCCCTATATAAGCCTATGTTAAATCAGTGGGCCCAGGGCTATAATTTGAACAATCTTTGTAGAGGTCCACTTGATTAAGCTTCATACTAACTAGTAAAGACCTGGGCCTTCTGGTTTCAGATAAGAAGATTTTTAAAGGTTTTCCCCAAATAAACCTATGTGAGTGAGTGAGTGTTTGAGTTTTACGTCCCACCAACAGCTAAGGTCATACAGAGACGGGACCTCGGTTTAAAGACTCATCCGAAAGTCTGGAGAAGCCCGGGATCAATCCTGCGATTCCTGATTTACAAGGCGAGTAGCGTAACCACTACACCACGGAGGCTTCTAATAAGCCTAAGCCTATGTAAAACATTTGGGCCACGGCGCGGGGGAAATTTTTTCAACCCAGAGCTACAATTTGAACAATCTTGGTAGAGGTCCATTAGATGAAGCTTCATACCAAATATCAAAGACCTGGGACTTCTGGTTTCAGACAAGAAGATTTTTAAATGTTTTCCCAATATAAGCCTATGTAAAACCAGTGAGCCCCGCTGCGGGGGCTATAATTTGAACAAACTTGGTAGAGGTCCACTAGACAAAGCTTCATACCAAATATCAAAGACCTGTGTCTTCTGGTTTCAGATAAGAAGATTTTTTAAGGTTTTTCCTATATAAGCCTATGTTAAATCAGGGGCCCCGCTGCTGGGGCATTTTTGGCCCCATGGCTATAATTTGAACAATCTTGGTAGAGGTCCACTAGATGAAGCTTCATACCAAATATCAAAGACCTGGGCTTTCTGGTTTCAGACAAGAAGATTTTTGAAGGTTTTCCCTCTATAAGCCTATGTAAAACAAGTGGGTCCCATTTTTGGCCCCAGAGCTATCATTTGAACAACCTTGGTAAAGGTCCACATACCAAATATCAAAGACCTGGGCCTTCTGGTTTCAGACAAGAAGATTTTTAAAGGTTTTCCCTATATAAGTCTATGTTAAACCAGGAGGGCCGGGGCGGGGCATTTTTGGCCCCAGGCTATAATTTGAACAATCTTGGTAAAGGTCCACTAGATGGAGCTTCATACCATATATCAAAGACCTGGGCCTTCTGGTTTCCGACAAGAAGATTTTTTAAGGTTTTCCCTTGGTCCCAGGGCTATAACTTGAACAATCCTGGTAGAGGTCCACTAGATGAAGCTTCATACCAAATATAAAAGACCTGGGCCTTCTGGTTTCAGACAAAAAAAATTTAACGTTTTCCCTGTATAAACCTATGTAAAACCATTGGGCCCTGCCGCGGGGGCATTTTTGGCCCCAGTGCTATAATTTAAACAACCTTGGTATAGGTCCACTAGATGAAGCTTCATACCAAATATCAAAGACCTGGGCATTCTGGGGCCAGTTGTTCAAAGCAAAGTTAGCTTAAAGAGCTCGTTAGTGGACATATTGTTAACTCTTCCAGCAAGTACAATATCGTACATTTTGGTATTTTTGCTGAAAAAATGTGAGCAGCTTTTGCATTCGCAAAAGCAGCTCACACTGTTTCAGCAAACATTTCAGCATATTTGACATATTTTATGATCAAAGTTTTAACGATATGTTAACTAACGACGTCGTTAGTTTTGAACAACTGGCCCCTGGTGTCAAATAAGACGATTTTTAAAGGTTAAGCCTATGTAAAACATGTGAGCCCCAGCGCGGGGGCATTTTTCACCTCAGGGCTACAATTTGGATAATCTTGGAAGAGGTCTACTAGACTAAGCTTCAAACCAAATACCAAAGACCTGGGCCTTCTGGTTTCAGACAAGAAGGTTTTTAAAGGTTTTCTCTATATAAGTCTATGTAAAACCGGTGGGCCCAAACGCAAAGCCATTTTGGCCACAGGGCTATAATTTGAACAATCTTGGTAGAGGGTCACTAGATGAAGCTTCATACCAAATATCAAAGACCTGGGCCTTCTGATTACAAACAGAAGGTTTTTTTTAGTTTTTACCCTATATAAGGCTATGTAAAACCAGTGGGCCCCGCAGCGGGGCATTTTTGGCCCCAGGGCTATTATTTGAACAATCTTGGTAGATGTCCACTAGATGAAGCTTCATACCAAATATTTGGCCCCCACCCATAGGGGCTTGAAGAAATATATGGGCTGCATGATGCTTCCACGCAGAGCTGAATCCAGCCCGCACACCAGTACTGGTAAACCGCTTAGAGGATCTAAGCCTGTCCAGGAACCGCAGTGCGAGGCGGACCGTCCATGCTAATAAACCCTATCGGTTTCATTGGGCGACAGGGCTTGAGATGTCATTTCATCTCAATGTCGGGTAAAAGTCCCACAAAATTGGAAGCAACGTCTCCAAAATGACCTTTACAATGACCTTTAGCCCCGGGGCTATAATTTGAACAATCTTGGTAGAGGGTCACTAGATGAAGCTTCATACCAAAAATCAAAGACCTGGGCCTTCTGATTTCAAAAAGAAGGTTTTTTTAGTTTTTACCCTATATAAGGCTATGTAAAACCAGTGGGCCACGCTGCGGGGCATTTTTGGCCCCAGGGCTATAATTTGAACAATCTTGGTAGATGTCCACTAGATGAAGCTTCATACCAAATATTTGGCTCCCACCCATAGGGGCCTTCTGGTTTCAGACAAGAAGATTTTTTAAGGTTTTCCCTAAATAAGCCTATGTAAAGCCAGTGGGCCTCGCCGCAGGGGCATTTTTGGCCCCATGACTATAATTTGAACAGCCTTGATAGAGATCCACTAGACAAAGCTTCATACCAAATATCAAAGACCTGGGCCTTCTGGTTTCAGACAAGAAGGTTTTTAAAGGTTTTCACTTTATAAGTCTATGTAAAACCGTTGGGCCCCAGGGCGTAGCCATTTTGGACCCAGGGCTATAATTTGAACAATCTTGGTAGAGGGCCACTAAATGAAGCTTCATACCAAATATCAAAGACCTGGGCCAAAAAATCTGGTTTCAGACGAGAAGATTTTTAAAGGTTTTCCCTATATAAGCCTATGTAAAACCAGTGGGTCCCATTTTTGGCCCCAGAGCTATCATTTGAACAACCTTGGTAGAGTTCCACATACCAAATATCAAAGACCTGGGCCTTCTGGTTTCAGACAAGAAGATTTTTAAAGGTTTTCCCTACATAAGTCTATGTTAAACCAGGAGGGCCAGGCGCAGGGCATTTTTGGCCCCAGGGCTATAATTTGAACAATCTTGGTAGAGTGTCACTAGATGAAGCTTCATACCAAATATCAAAGACCTGGGCCTTCTGATTTCAAAAAGAAGGTTTTTTTTTTAGTTTTTACCCTATATAAGGCTATGTCAAACCAGTGGGCCCCGCTGCGGGGCATTTTTGGCCCCAGGGCTATAATTTGAACAATCTTGGTAGATGTCCACTAGATGAAGCTTCATACCAAATATTTGGCCCCCACCCATAGGGGCTTGAAGAAATATATGGGCTGCATGATGCTTCCACGCAGAGCTGAATCCAGCCCGCACACCAGTACTGGTAAACCGCTTAGAGGATCTAAGCCTGTCCAGGAACCGCAGTGCGAGGCGGACCGTCCATGCTAATAAACCCTATTGGTTTCATTGGGCGACAGGGCTTGAGATGTCATTTCATCTCAATGTCGGGTAAAAGTCCCACAAAATTGGAAGCAACGTCTCCAAAATGACTTTTACAGTGTTGACGGGGACGTTAAACCTCAAATCAAACAAACAAATCATACCTAATATCAAAGACCTGGGCCTTCTGGTTTCAGACAAGAAGATTTTTTGAGGTTTTCCCTATATCAGTCTATGTAAAACCTGGAGGGCCCGGCGCGGGGCATTTTTAGCCCCAGGCTATAATTTGAACAATCTTGGTAGAGGTCCACTAGATGAAGCTTCATACCAAATATCAAAGACCTGGGCCTTCTGGTTTCAGACAAGAAGATTTTTTAAGGTTTTCCCTAAATAAGCCTATGTAAAGCCAGTGGGCCTCGCCGCGGGGGCATTTTTGGCCCCATGACTATAATTTGAACAGCCTTGATAGAGATCCACTAGACAAAGCTTCATACCAAATATCAAAGACCTGGGCCTTCTGGTTTCAGACAAGAAGGTTTTTAAAGGTTTTCACTTTATAAGTCTATGTAAAACCGTTGGGCCCCAACGCGTAGCCATTTTGGACCCAGGTTTATAATTTGAACAATCTTGGTAGAGGGTCACTAAATGAAGCTTCATACCAAATATCGAAGACCTGGGCCTTCTTGTTTCAGACGAGAAGATTTTTAAAGATTTTCCCAACATAAGTCTTTGTAAAACCGTGGGCCCCGACGCGCGGCTATTATTGGCCCCAGGGCTATAATTTGAACAACCTTGGTAGAGGGTCACTAGATGAAGTTTGATACCAAATATCAAAGACCTGGGCCTTCTGGATTCAGACGAGAAGATTTTTAAAGATTTTCCCTATGTAAGTCTTTGTAAAACCCTGGGCCCCGACGCGTGGCCATTATTGGCCCAAGGGCTATAATTTGAACAATCTTTGTAGAGGTCCACTACATGAAGCGTCATACCAAATATCAAAGACCTGGGCCTTTTGGTTTCAGACAAGAAGATTTTTGAAGGTGTTCCCTATATAAGCCTATATAAAACCATTTGGTCCTGCCGCGGGGGCATTTTTGGCCCCAGGGCTATAATTTGAACAATCTTGGTAGAGGTCCACTAGATTAAGCTTCATACCAAATATCAAAGACCTGGGCCTTCTGGTTTCAGACAAGAAGATTTTTTAAAGGTATTGCTAAATTCACCCTATCTGTTGCCATGGCAACCAGAGTTCTGCCTCTTCAAGAGATTTTGTTTAAAAAATTGTGAGTGGACGGATGGACGGACAGATGGACGGACGGTGAGTGATCACAATAGCTCCCCCGGAGCCTTCGGCTCAGCTGAGCTAAAAATATCAGACTTATTCATCTCAACATTCACAGTGTACGTATTTGAACAGGCGCGTTTTCGTAATGCATCAAACAAATAGCTGCACCGACGGACTGCACTGACAAGGTAACATTATTACTTCAAAAGTTTTGGATGATTAAGTGGACACTAAGTATATAATTAAACGTGGAAACGGCAATAAATTAAAGCAAAATAAAACAATGCTTGCTTGAATAGAAGAAAATTGATGCAGAAAGAAATGGAGTAAAACAAAAGTTTTACCAAAATAATTTGCAGCTGAAAATAGATTCCAATTTAAATAAATCAAACTACGTAAGAGATTCATAACATGCGACGGCATCAGATGGTGACTCCACACCATATCAGGGACGATTCTTTCTTTTTTTTTTCTTTTTTTTTTTAAATAGGCAGGAGCTAGTTGTCCGGTACCGGACGAACAGACTCTTATGCTGCTTGCCCGGCTCCTGTATTAGAGTCTGCTCATTTAGCCAATCCCTGTAAGAATGGTCAGTTGTCCTATACAATGCTAAGTTGCCAACCCTGATGATTCGCCCCCGCCCATCGGGGCTTGGAGAAATAGATTGGGCTGCATGGTGCTTCCACGCAGAGCTGAATCTGACCAAACACGAGTACTGGTAAACCGCTTAGAAGGACTAAGCCTGCCAAGGCAACGAGGTGTGAGTCAGATCGTCCAATGCATATAAGCCTTCCGGTTTTATTGGGCAGCAGGGCTTGAGATGTCATTTCATCTCAATGTCGGGTAAAAGTCCCACAAAATTGGAAGCAACGTCTCCAAAATGACCTTAATAGTGTTGGCGGGAACGTTAAACCCCATTTCAAACAAACAAACAAACCAATGCTGAGGCGATAAGGCGCTCTCTCTCTCTATATATATATACCGGTACAAGACGACTTTTTTATCGATTTTGAAGAAACATCTAAAAACAAAATAGTTATTGGTCAATTCTATGTTCTTTATATTGGGCGATAAACATGGCCAATTCGGTCAAGCTCACTTTTTATAGTTTTTTTAAGAAACACATTCTAGTAGTTATAGGTCAATTCTTTGTTCGCTAGAAAATCTTTGTTTTTCATTGTAATATTGTGCGAAATATTTATTTTTGTTACTGTAATTTCATTCTTTTCTCACCATTTTAAACAAAACGTCCTAAAAGCCTCGGGTGTATTGAATCATTATTCTACTTCTAAAAGAAGAATATCGTTTCAGTTTTACGTTCCCCTCCATTATATCACCTTCTGTCTGGCAAAGGGTTTTTTCCTTTTCTTCTAGCCTATTCAAAGCAAATTCTTCTGATACCGAGGTCCCGTTTTTGGATTAACATCTATCTATTGTAGATGGACAAAGTTTGTTTCGTGCAAAATTTATTATAAACGCAATCATTTCGATTTTGACATTGTAAATTTTCCTTTTTGGTTCATGTTTCTCGTGTGCCATCCTATGGCGTTTATATTTCGCAATTAATTTGATTTGCCAGAGTGTGTAGTCATGTAACTGACTTCAACACTCGTAATAAATTGTTAACGGCTAAACTTCTTAATCAGGGTTATCAATTCCATAAACTACGCAAAGCCTTTTCAAAATTTTATAGACGCCATTCGGATTTAATTTCAAAATTCAATATTGGACTCAAATCTCTTCTGCAACAAGGTCTATCAGAACCCGAATTTTATGGTGACTTAGTATATAAATTCAGAGAAAATATATAACGGCAATGACTTCAGCACCCAATTTCGTAAAATCATTCTTCGATATAAAAAAAATTGGGTACAACATAAATGTCATACTACAGACTGCATCAGAATCAGAATCAGAATTGTTACTGGTGACATGTCAAACGACATTCATACACCAGGACCTGTGATATGGGAAGTTAGTCCCTAGCTCTAACCAAAGAGGTAAACTTAGCATGCATGGTAGTTAACCCAATCACGGTTGACAACTTTGCTTCCCTCTTTAATTGCACGCCGGTGGGTCAGGCCTCAGATTCTATGACGGTTCCAACGTAAAGGCTTATTGAGAATTAGAGAGATCTAATTCAAGGTAATGTTGGTTGGTGCCTGATGCTCTGTCTCTGGTCGGGCCCATCGGAATCTAACTGTTGGTTTTCTTTTGCTCCAGCATTTCAGTGGTTTCTTGCTGTCGAGTCCTCACCGTTGTCTCACCTCTGTGGTTGTATGATTATTTGAGTTCACGGAGATGTTGCACTGATGAGGTAGGAGGCCTTCATGCGGACTGAACAAATTATTTGTCAAAATTGTGACGGAAGTAAGGGCGAGGATTGTGGCTATGTAAAATCGATTTAAGCACCCCCCCCCCCCCCCCCCTCAACCCCGACAGTGGAATTCGTTTCCGCTGACCGTTCCAAGGCGGTTCTTCTGTCGCGGTTTATTTTTGTTATGGTTTGTCTTTAGGTATTTGTGTCGCTTATGTTATTTTGGATAGCCTATTGGCCATTTTGTGGGAAAGTAACTGTCCTTTTGACTTTCCGCTGTTGGTGTTTCCATTAGGGTCTGTTGTTTCATGTTTGTGTGTCTTTCCATTTGGTGTCTCTGATGGGAACTGTGGGTTGATTGTATCGATTCCTGATCATTGCCTCCACTTCTATATTCAATGTAAATATACAAATACTTGGAATTTTCTCATAGACCATACTTAGTGATATTAGAAGAAATTAAGTGTACACCATATTGTGTTATGTTTATTTGTCATGTTATGCCAAGTCCCCCAAAGTCAGGCAGACATAGTACAGTATTTGCCCGGATGTATACATTATGCTGAAAAAAAAGCATACACGAACTGTTTGACTATCTTCAGGGGTAAAATTGAAGTTGTTGTTTCTACGACTCATCAATGTATTGATGGGTCTGAGTTGGTACTGACAGTCGCTCCGAGTTGCCTCAGTTATAAACAACGCCGACACTGTTTAATTCAAGCAAATGTACTGTTTACATGACTCTGTGCATATATATTTTGTTTCGTTTTACGGCACTTTCAAGATCATTTCATTTATTTCGAGCCGATCATTAATCGTAGAGGGACGAAAACCGCAGTACCCCGACAAAAACTGCCTGACCTTCGGTTGCAGGGATTGGCGTCTCACTTGCGACCTGATCGAGGCTCGATCCCACAGCGGTGAGAGAGATAGTGACTAAGGGTCAACACTCTTGCCCATTAGGGCATTGAGGCACGCCTCTGTGCATTGAATCATGTGTTTGACAATGTTCATAATTTGCTGTTACAGTTGTCTATCGTTTTACCCTGTATGTGCTGTAAGCTAGACTTAACCTTCATCCCACTGAATAATTAATGTAGCCACACCCATTTCTGACTTTGAACCAATCAGATTACTTGATGTTCTTTATTCCTATAAATTCACAAAATGAATCTGATCTGGAAAGTACGGAACCCGGGAAGGGACATGATTTTTTTTTTTATTTTATAAGTTGTGCGCACAAGATAATATCTTGTGCGGACAAGATATTATCTTGTGCGGACAACATATTATCTTGTGCGGACAAGATATTATCTTGTCCGAACAAGATAATATCTTGTCCGCACAACATAATATCTTGTCCGAACAAGATATTATCTTGTGCAGACAAGATATTAACTTGTGCAGACAAGATATTATCTTGTCCGCACAAGATATTAAGTTGTGCGAACAAGATATTATCTTGTCCGCACAAGATAATATCTTGTCTGCACAACATAGATCTTGTGCGCACAAGATATTATCTTGTCCGCACAAGATATTATCTTGTCCGCACAAGATAATATCTTGTCCGCACAAGATAATATCTTGTCCGCACAACTTCCCAAGATCTATGTTGTGCAAACAAGATAATATGTTGTGCGAACAAGATAATATCTTGTGCGGACAAGATAATATGTTGTGCGAACAAGATCATATCTTGTCCGCACAAGATAATATCTTGGTCGCACAAGATAATATGTTGTCCGAACAATATAATATCTTGTCCGCTCAAGATATTATCTTGTTCGCACAACATAATAAAAATAAAAAATCATGTCCCTTCCCGGGTTCCGTAGGAAAGGCAGGGTTTGTCGTTAACAGCAGGATAAAGGTTGTTTTTGATTCAAGTTTTCATTGTTGCAAAATATGACTAGCTTGGGGAAAACTCGTATTCCTCATCTGGGAATAATAATAGCTTTGGACAGATTAATTCCGATTTTTGGCTGAAAGCTTTGTTGATGAACTGTATGGTATACGTACTTTCCTATGCTTTATGAAAACAGTGTAGAGCCAGATCAGACACAGCATTATGCATATGGTAGCATAGGCTTCTGACCCGGATCCACACTATTTGCAAATATCTAATTTTGGGGACCCTTGACCCAACCAAAAAAGGGGCTTGAAAAAATAGATTGGGCTGCATGGTGCTTCTGCGCAGAGCTGAGACTGACCAAACTCTGGGGTACTGAAGGTCTAAGCCTGCCCAAGAAAAGTGGTCAAATCAGACTGTCCTTTAAACCATAGCGAGTTCTTTTGGGCTGTAGGGCTTGAAAAATGTTATTTCACCTCAAATGGGAAAGAGCCCCCAAAAATCGGAAGCAACCTCTCCAAAATTATCTAAATGGTGTTGACGGGGATATAAAACCTCAATATAAACAAACAGAAATTCTCGTGTTTTATGGACGTGGTGAAGTAACTGAACACCGATCTGAGCTTAGCTGTTCCTCGCTGACCTTTTTAGATAGCTACATGTAGGCATAAATGGGTAATATGAGGGGGTGTGGGTTTGGACCAAGGCAGATGGATCAAAGGAGTATTTGCCCATTTTGCAGCTCATTCATGGTTCTTCTCACCTCTAGTGATGTGCACATTTTTCTGTAGAACATATTTAACTTCACCATAGATGGTGTACAGGGAAACTGTGGCAGCTGTAAAAAGTCTCCCTGCCCTCCATCATAGTCTGGGTTATATTTTCTAGTCCTTTGTGATCAGAATTATGCAAAGATTTTGAGAGTCACTCATGAGGCCTTATTGGACAAACCTAGCTAGTCTGGCCAAGAAAAGGAAAGCCTGTACACTCTAGACTACAATTTTAACCCTTCTCTTGCTGAATATTCATTTAAGCCACCCCCATTTCTGTCTATCAACCAATCAAATTACTTGATGTAATTTATTGCTACAAATTCATAAACTAAATGTCAAACAGTGTAGATCCTGATCAGATGGCTTCTTCAGAAGCCATCTGATCTGGATCTACACTGTTTCTAAAGAAAGGGGTTGTCGTGAACAGCAAGATAAGAGTTAAATTGTGTGTGTCCCCTTTTTTCCAAAGGATTATCTTTCTATAGAATATATTTGTTTTTGCTTCCCTTTGTGAGTCATTATTCATTATTTTTGGATGTTTGTTTGTTTTCAAGTTTTATGGCCCAGTCAACACTTCTGGCTGGTCAGTTAACCTAACAATACTTCCTGGGCAAGACTATTCATTAGCATTTAAACAATACAGTGCACATTCTTTTGTGAGAAACTGAAAACTGCCCTTCTTGAATCAGTGTAAGAAAGAGAATGGCCATAGAAAGATTTCATGATCAGTCTCCATGAAAGAATGTTGCCTACCCCTGCATGTACTGAACCCGTAACTCCCCTGCTCACCATCAGATGCACATCTGACAGCAACCAAGCCACGATTTTTGGCTGTGTTTTTGGCTGCCATTTGACTTAAGGGACCTTTTTGTTTAGAACAACAGCCTGTCCACATACACAGAGACAATGTGCACGTCATTTCCATACCATTTCGCAACTTTATTTTACCAACTTCCACAGATCCACAAAAGTTTTGAAAACATAAACATTTTACCTCTGAACATGACAAACTCTACTTTTGCATACAGTGTAGATCTGTAGATCCAGATCACAGAAGCCATCTATTCAGTAACTACATTGTAATTCAGTTTATGAACTGAGCAAATACATTATATCAAGTAATTTGATTGGTTGATAGTCAGAAATGGATGAGGCAAACCTAATTTATTCAGCAGCACAAGGGTTAAAGAGATGATGATGAGAGTTCAGTTTCCGTGAAGTCTGTACAAGATCAGCCCAGAGATTCAGGAGATGAACGAAGACCATGAAAAACGGACAGCAGGTGATCTCAATAGTTGACCATGAGCACTTCTTGCTCAGGTGTGCTAAAAATAAGTTTCTAGGAGCAAATATCCATCTTATGGTACAATGCCAATCCTTTTTTTGATATTCATTTCTTCTGGGTCCACTTGTTCAAAACAAACAATGTTGTTATCCTTAAAACTTTGATCACATGCTAATATTTTTACTGAAAACATGTGAGCAGCTTTTGCAGATGCAAAAGCTGCTCACATTTTTTTCAGTAAAAATACCACTACATGTATACAGTCAAACCTGCCATTGTGGCCACCTCTATTAAGAAAGCAAACTATCTTAAGCAAGCATGAATCAGGTTCCCTAAAAAGGTAAATGAATTAAAATTCATCTGAATTAAGCAAGCATCTGTCTTAAGCAAGCACAATTTGATTATCCTTAAGGTGCTTGCTTAATACAGTTCGGACTGAATAAGATATTATACTTGAGAGAACAGTCAACAGTTTGGTTACTAACGTATGCTTGAAAAACTGGGCTCTGCATTGCAAAATAAAAGGCATTTCTTCAAAAATGACATTTTTGGTTTCATAAACTCAGCATGTGATGTAACAAAATGGGAAAACCAAGGCATATCAATTTTCACACATTTATTAGTGAATAATAATATGAAACAGTCACAGAACATACAGTTCAGATCAACAGGCATCCTTTAACTTTTATCGCACCCCCACCCCCCCCCCCCCCTCCCCCCTTATCCGGGCTTGAAGAAATAGATTGGGAAGCACAATGCTTCCACGCAGAGTACTAGTAAACCGCTTAAGAGGCTCTAAGCTAGCCCAAGTAGAAATGGTTCATTGGGCGGCAGGGCTTGAGATGTCATTTCATCTCAATGTCGGGTAAAAGTCCCAAAAAATTTGAAGCAACGTCTCCAAAATCACCTTAATAGTGTTGACATGGACGTTAAACCCCAATTCAAACAAACAAAACATACAATAACCCTTAACTTTGCAAACAGTGAAGATCCAGATCAGAGGAAGAAGCCATCTGATCAGATGGCTTCTTTGGCTTCTTCAGAAGCCAAAAGAAGCCATCTGATCAGATGTTTTCTGATCAGAATCTACACTGCCTTTCATTTAGCTTGAGAATGTGAATACATTATTTCAAGTAATTTGGTTGAGTGTCAGAAATGACTGTGGCGAAATTAATTTATGCAGCAGGATAAGGGTTAAGGTTATGTGTGATATTATGATAATGCATACCTTGTGAAACCCAACTTTTTTCTAGATAAAGTGCAATTTACAAGGCTAGTATTTGTATAGTCATAATAGTTTGATGATAGGCAGTTTTCAACATGATATGTCTCCATTCACCCCACTTATACCTAACCATAAAGCAGACAATGTTCTGATGTACGGCCCCCGCCCATCAGGGCTTGAAGAAATAGATGGGCTACATGATGCTTCCACGCAGCACTGAAATCTGACCGCACACGAGTACTGGTAAACCACTTAGAGGATCTAAGCCTGCCCAGGCAAAGCGGTGTGAGTCGGACCATCCATGCTTATAAACCCTATTGGTTTCAATGGGTGACAGGGCTTGAGATGTCTTTTCATCTCAATGTCAGGTAAAAGTCCCACAGGTAAAAATTGTAAGCAATGTCTGCAAAATTACCTATACAGTGTTGATGGGGAAGTTAAACCTCAAATCAAACAAAAAATGTTCTGCTGTTTTTGTTTTTTGTTTGTTTTGGAGTTTTAATAGCCCAGTCAACACTATATAGGTCACATCAAACTGGTCAGTTTAAGTACATACCTAACCACACTTTTCCTGGGTAGGGTTATACAAAAGCACTTAACACTAAAGGGGGCTGGATACACCTTCATGGACAGCAACTCCTTCCAAAGTATTTTTGTCTCCCATGTCAATAGGGGTCAACTATTAAAGGAAAGAATTTGCTCCTCAGGAGCAAATTCTTTCATTTAAGAGTAGACCCCTTACCTCGTGGGACAGGGCTAATAGAAAAGTGAACAGGAAGTCCCAAAGGTTGTCTCCCTTTGGAAAATGGCAGAAAAATCTGCTAGGAGTTTCCATTCTTGACAAGAAACTGACAGCTGCACTTCTTGACTCAGTGGGAGAATATGACCAAAAGATTTCCAGAACAATCTCCACAAAAGAATGTTGCCAACCTGGCAGGTATCATGTTTTGCTGTAAAACAAACTTTGTGACTGTGGAACTTTACATCTCCAAGTGACAATTATCAATGTATACAGGTATTTATCCATTACTTTGACACAAATATAGTAGTCCCTGATAAGATTGGCGTGCAGAGCTATCGCTTGCAACTGCTTTTGGAATATTCTTTGAACAAAAAGGAAAAGCAGGTCACCCGATCATGTGAATTCAATTGTAAAACAAACAATAGCTATTGTGTATGGTAATCTGGTCCGCTTGCAAAAAGCATGCATAAGGCCCTTACCAACACATCTTGTGCACTCAGCGAATTTGACATACGAGCCAGCGCACTACAAAACCTACAATAAAACATGTGCACCCAACAAAGACTCAGATCAGCCTGCGCATCCACGCAGTCTGATCAGAGTCTTCGTTGTGCGCTCTAAGGTAGCTATGGCTCCAATGCTCCTGCATGCAGCAAGAGAAATCTCTGGTTATACTATATGGATGTGCAGGTTGATCTGAGTCTTAGCTGGGCACACATGTCTTATTGTAGGTTTTTTTGTGCGTTGGCTCATATATTAACAACACCTGAACTGCCCTGCACTGCCACTCTTACATGCGACTACTATACCATGTCTCAAATTAACATCTCATCATTTTATTCATTTACTGCCCCCACCCACTGCGGCTTGATAAATAGACTGGGCTGCATGGTGCTTCCATGCAGAGCTGAAACCAACCACACATGAGTACAGTGCTGGTAAACCGTTTAGAAGTTCTAAGCCTGCCCAGGCAAAGTGGGCGAGTCTGATCATCCTGGCATATAAAACCTGTTGGTTTGTTTTGGCGGTAGAGTCATCTCAATGTCGGGTAAAAGTCCTATAAAATTGGAGGTAATGTCTCCAAAAAGACCTAAATTGTGTTGATGGGTATGTAAAACCTCAATTCAAACAAATTTACTAGCATACAGGAAATATTTTCTTTGAGAAATACTGGCTATATTTAGAAATCTCCTTATGGCACAATTGGCTAATGACATTTCTACTATCTGTACACCACTGGTACCAGTGGCTTCCAACATTACCAACCAGTGACTGCAATTCTGTATACAATCTAGAGCATTGCCAAAATTGCTAATGTGAGAAAGAGGATATTTACTTTTTTGAGGTGGATATCAAAATTATTTCATCGAGTGTGTTGAAAACATCGGAATTTTAAAAGTGCGAAGCACTCGTGAAAATTCGGATGTTTTCCACACACGAGATGAAATATTTTGGTATCTGCCGAAAAAAGGAAAGTTTCTTTTTATTTTATAATTTAATGCGGATATTTACGGTAATTGATCAATCAAATCATAGGTCACACTTTTGACATGGCTATGACGTCAAAAATGTCAGTTTCAAAACATAAACATATCGCAGTTTTGAATACACCATTTTCACAGTTCAAAGAGTGCTTTTCAAGGTATTTTACAGAATTATTTTATCGTTAACATATGAATTTTAGCAAGAAAAAGTAGTCCAGGCTGCTACTGTGAAAATAACAAGGTCATATAATTTTTGACAGGGTGAATATTTTCACAGTCATTTTTATTTGTTTCCGATATGCATTGATTTCACTGCAGAGTATAAAATAAAAAAACTATATCATCGCACTGTGATTTTATGAAAAAAAAGATCAAGTGATAGCAATCATGACATAAACATCACATTTTTAATGTTATTGGTACAAAATGAAAATTTTTCAGTTTCTTGATCAGTTGGTGCAAAAATAGAAATATTATTTTTGATAAAAAAAGCACATGCAAACCAAAAATATCTTCAACAATTTGCGACCAATTGTTAATGAACACTATTAAAGCCACTGGCTTCAAAAACGATTTGGGTTTTTTGATACCCAATACAACCATTGCTATCAATACATGTAGTACCTGGCCCCCACCCATCGGGGCTTGAAGAAATATTGGGCTGTATGATGCTTCCCTGCAGAGCTGAAACCGACCACAAATGAGTACCGACCGTACAGAGCTTATAAGCTTGCCCAGGAAAACTGATGTGTTGGACCGTCCATGCATATAAACCCTACTAGTTTCATTGGATGAACGGACTTGAGATGTCCTTTCATCTCAATGTCAGGCAAAAGTCGCACAAAATTGGAAGCAATATCTCCAAAATGACCTTTACAGTGTTGATGGGGACGTTAAACCACGAATCAAACAAACAAACAGTACCGTAATGGTCCTAAGTAATGGTACAGACAGGTCTAAGCA
Source organism: Lucinisca nassula (assembly GCA_963580285.1). NCBI lineage: Eukaryota > Metazoa > Mollusca > Bivalvia > Lucinida > Lucinidae > Lucinisca > Lucinisca nassula. The sequence continues at coordinate 56,651,959 of OY757010.1, forward strand.
AACAGTGCAGACCCAGATCAGACTGCTCCTGAAGGAGCAGTCTGATCAGGGTCTTCACTGTTTGACATTTTTGCCATCCCATCTGCACTTTTTGAACTCCTTGCTGGATCGGGAAACAAATGTGTTAAAATTTTAGGAGAAGTACAGCAAGTCCTCAAAGTGTCTGAATTTTTTGGATTTTTACAGTAATTTTCCTGATGGCACAACTGGCAAAACTCCTAATGCACATACTGTCAATAATTTATCAAAATAGCTGCAGAAATGGAGGCATAACATAGATAATTGAGGGTTAATTTTTCTTACTTTCGTTAGAAATTAATGTTGTAGGTACTTGTTAGAATTGCCTCATTGAGGCAATTCTGACAATTACCTACAGCATAATATTATGTTTTGTTTAGTTTTATGGCTTTTCAAGATTATTTCATTTATCAAGAGCTGATCATTAATCAGAGGTGGGAGAAAACGTAGAGTACCCTGGAAAAACCAGCTGGCCTTCAGTTGCAGAACTTGGTGTCTCACATGTAACCCGAGCCAGACTTGAACACACAGCATTGCGAGACCTTATGATAAAGTGTCAGCACTATTACCAACTCGGCCACAGAGGACTGAAAAATATGAAAAATTATCCCAAAAATAATCCTCATTAAACCTCCTTTAGTACAGTGAAATTCCGCTATTAAGGTCAGCTAAAATTAAGCCACAATTTGCTTTAAAAACATGTTTAAAATGATTCAGTGATCCCCTCTTTTTTCTACTCCCAGTGTCTTCTAGTTAGAGACCTCCTTTGGGACCTTCCAAAAGTGATCTTTAAGACCACTTTTGGACAGTCCCAAAGGGGGTCTTCATGTAGGAATTTTACTATATCTGCAGCTATGCACTGGCAATAAATAATTTGTCCTTTTAGGAAATTTTTATCTATATAAAAACTAATAGTCTCTATAAGAAACTAAGCTTCTACATTTGTTATCTCTCAGGATAGTTCTGTAAAATGTGTTGAATTTCCGGTGATGAGTCTAACATTACTGCGGTCTCCCCATCACTATTTTCTATTGTCCTATCAGCACCACTGGATAACAGCACTTTAATCACATCCTCATGGCAACTAAAAGTAGCTGTAAATAGACAAATATACAAGTAGATTCAAATGCAATGAAGTTGATGTTGCACCTGCGCTCCACCTGCCCCAGCCAAAGTATAAATGTTTTTAAAGGCAGAAGAAAGGAATATAGGACTTTAAGAGGTATCCATAGTCTATATATCTGAGGTAAGAAACTGACTAAGTTCACATATGCAAAAAGTAGTTAAAATTCATTAAAGAATTATATGGGCCCCGTCAAGCGATTTTGGTACTTATCGTCTATGCGAGCAGCGAAGGTTCAGGCGAGCCTGCGCATCCGCGCAGTCTCGCCAAAACCTTCGCTGCTCGCTCATACAAGCAATGAATCAAGAGGAACCTTCAGGCAGAAAGCCATATCCCTGGCCCCTCTGAATGGCTGGGCATGCGCAGTTAAACTCTTGTCATGACGGAATGCTCGAAGACACAAATTCGCTTGGCGGGGCTCATATCCAAATCACACGCACATCCTAATACCATGGAGAAAATACATGCAAAGTTTCAAAATGATTGGTATAAAACTGTAAGAGGAGTTGCGATGACAAGAGGTGCCTACTGCCTATCAATTGAAGGTTGAAGGTTACAAATGACCACCTGATCTGGATCTACATTGTTTGCAGAATTAGGGGTGGTCATGAACAGCAGAATAAGGGTTAACTAGAGCTGTCAGTGAAACTGACTAGGGCCCCGGCAGCGCTATCAGAGGAGTAGGAAAATTTGTGGACGGACAGACGGACAGACAGACAGACAGATGGACGGACAGAGTGATTACTATAGGGCACCCACACTTTCAGTGCGGGGCCCTAATTACAATAAAGTATGATATTAGTAGGAGAAATTACTTCTTAAATAAAGCAAATACATGTATGTATACTCATAAAACTGTAAGAGGAGTTGCGATGACAAGAGGTGCCTACTGCCTATCAATTGAAGGTTGAAGGTTACAAATGACCACCTGATCTGGATCTACATTGTTTGCAGAATTAGGGGTGGTCATGAACAGCAGAATAAGGGTTAATTACAATAAAGTATGATATTAGTAGGAGAAATTACTTCTTAAATAAAACAAATGCATGTATGTGTGCTGTAAAAATGTAAGAATGCTCATTTCAAGCTTGAGTGACTGATTGATTGTTTTACAGCACATCAGCACCAGGTAGGCCATACTAAGCCAAAGCATTTCAAGAAGTGAACATAGTTTTGATAGACGGTACTCTACTCACCAAAATGAAGAGGTGTCTGTCTATCTGCATCATCCTGAAATGATATTGACTAAGAGTTTTCACCGACAAATAGTCACATGAGTAAAGAATTCCAGCAAAAGGCTATGTCATGGCTCAGTCTTTTCAATCCGGATCATTTATTTTGCCTCAAAGGCAATCGATTGGAATTTTTTATCCTGGTGGATACAAATTTTGTTCCCAGGTAATTGTGCTAACTGTTTGTCCCAGCCCAATCACAAGACCCCAAGTTAAATGTTTTTCATGTCATACTCTGTTCAGCTGAGCATAAAATCTGTCCCTGAAGAAGCCATGATGGTGAAACTTTGTTTGTTATTGTTTGATTTGTGGTTTAATGTCCCCATCAACACTGCATAGGTCACTTTGGAGACGTTGCTTCCAATTTTGTGGGACTTTTACCCGACATTGAGATGAAATGACATCTCAAGCCCTGTCGCCCAATGAAACCCATAGGCTTTATAAGCATGGACGGTCCATCTTGCACCACTTTACCTGGGGAGGCTTAGATCTTCTAAGCGGTTTACCAGTACTCTTGTGCTGTCGGATTTCAGCTCTGCATGGAAGCATCATGCAGCCCGTCTATTTCTTCAAGCCCTGATGGGCAAGATTGCGACATGTTGATGTTAATACATAATAAAGATTATTTCGTTTTGGTGTTGATTTACTATACACAATATTCCACTTCTTTGCACAAATTTTTCATGTCCAAATTAGCAAAGAATGGTATGTTAAGCTTAAAACTATTAAAATGCTTTTAGAGTACCTAGAAATTTTTTTTGCATAACTGCAGATATAGAGGATCTTGCAGGAGTGGTGCTTTCATATAAAATTTATGGAACACGCCTCTGGTGAGTTTCATAAATTTAACATGAAATGACCACAAGTGTAAGATTCTGGTTTATATCATATAGCACTTTTAAACTGGATTTTATTTCCGAAAAATTTCAGCAGAAAATAGGGTTTTCATGGACCGCATCATGACATTATATACCAGTAACTATGGTTATTACATGTTTTGTCATATAGCAAAGTTATACCATACAAAATCCTATAAATTTGAGCACCTTAAGAACTTGCTGTAATTCTAATATTTTAACAAATTTGTTGCAAGGAGTCCAAAAGGTGCAGATGGAATGGTAAACAGTGTAGACCATGATCAGACTGCTCCTTCAATTTTGACCCCTTTTTTTAATATTTGACTTCTGAGAACGACCTTGACCTTAGAAGTACGGAGCTAGGTATTGTGCAAGACAGATTGTCATGTGATGGTTAACATTTCTGCCAATTAATTTCAAATTTCATCCAGAAATAAGGAAGTTATTGACTGTGTTTAAGTTTTGGACACTTTTTTTTTTACCTTTGACCTCCAAGTATGAGCTTGAACGAGGAACGGACCTGGATTTTGCGCACTGACACATTGTCTAATGATGGTTAACATTTCTGCAAAGTCATTTCAAAATCCAACCAGAAATAAGGAAGTTGTTGACCATGTTTAAGTTTCGGGCACTTTTTTTTTACCTTTGACCTCCAAATAGAACCTTGACCTTGGAGGTACGGACCTGCTTTTGGGCAAGACACATAGTCTCATGATGGGTAACATTTCTGCTAAGTAATTTCAAAATCCCTTCAGAAATAAGAAAAGTACTGGCTGTGTTTAACATTTCGGATGGACACACAAACTGAGGAACAAACGAACAAACATACGGACAGGGGCACACTATATGCCCTTCCAACATTCTTATAATGCCAGGGGCATAAAAAACATCACTACTAAACTCTGTGATTAATCCTCAGTGGATTGAACAACCACTGTCTTGAACATATTTTTGAAGTCCTTCGAATTTAGACTGTATTTAACATAACATTTGTTCGTGCAGAGTGATCATGAAATCTTTTCTACGGTCATTCTCTCCCTACTGCTGATTCAAGAAGGGCAGTTGTCAGTTTCTGGTGAAAGAATGTGCACTGTACTGGTTAACTGCTTACTGATAAGCTTGCCCAGGAAAATTGTGGATAGGTAAACTGACCGGCTCAAAAATGACCTAAGTAGTGTTGCCTGGGCCATTAAATCCCCAATACAAACAAACAAACAAACAAACTGTATTTAACATTGTTTTTGAGTTGCCCTTGAAAGTATTGTAAAAGTACAACCGAGTATTGTTTTTTTTTTTCATTCTTATTACCTGTAGATTGACTGAGGCCCCCTTCTTCAGAAGTTGTTCAACCAAGTCACAGTGACCTCTGTCACACGCCCAGTGTAATAGGGACATACCCTGTTGAAAGAAAACATGCCAGAATATTATCTAAAGGTCTAACAAACTGTTCAATTACTATACTGTAGATAGATCGATTGAATATGACCTTAATTCTAACAAGCCCAAGATAAATTCATCTTTTAACAGTCAAGTTAAAATTACTTGACTGAAGTACTTGATTCACATAAACCATAAAACTCTTTACAATACTGTTTATTACCTGTAAAGTCCTAAAAATTCAGACACCTTGAGGACTTGGAGTAATTATCCTAAAATGTAACAAAGCTGTTTAATGATCCAGCCAAAGAGTCAAAAAAGTGCAGATGGAATGACAAACAGTGTAGACCCTGATCAGACTGCTCCTTTAGGAGCAGTCTGATCTGGGTCTGCACTGTTTGCTTAGGCCTGTCTGTCCTTATAATGAGGATCATTACGGTACAACACAGTTTATAGATGGATCTCAAAAACCATATAAATTACATTGAAAAATGACAACAAATGGTAAATTTTCTGTATGATATATACATTTTTGTTTTGCTATGACACAGTTGTTTAACCCTTGTTCTGCTGAATAAATTAAATTAGGCACACCAATTTTTTAGTGTCAACCAATCCAATTACTTAACCCTTTTTGTACCAAATGGAATCTTCCTCCTGATATATAGCAGGAGTCCATTTCAAAATTTAGGGGAGTCAGACTGTGTTTTCATCAAAATTTATTTGGAAAATGGCTGAACTTTTTGCAAACAGTGGAGGCCCTGATCAGACGCCGCATTCTGCGGCATCTGCTCTGGGCCTGCACTGTTTGCCCAAGTACCTGTTTTGGGGTTTCCAGTACAAAACTGTTTAATGTAAATTATACCTATACTTTCACGAACTGAATGACAAACAGTGAAGATTCAGATCAGATATGATATAGATTTGCACTGTTTGCAAAGGAAGTGCATATCCTGGCCCCCGAGGTTATTAAACATTTTCATGCTCATCTGACTTGAAATTTGTTCTGCTCATAAATTTTAAAATGCCAACAATTGTTGGCATTTATAATATCTATAAGCATGATAAACAGCATTCTTTGCTTATTTGAACAGTATAACTATTGCAATTTGACATCAGACTAATGACCACTACTACCATAATGAAACCAATAGGGTTTATAAGCATGGACAGTCCATTTCGCACTGCTTTGCCTGGGTAGGCTTAGATCCTCTTAGCGGTTTACCAGTACTTGTGTGCGGGTCGGTTTCAGCTCTGCGTGGAATCATCATGCAGCCCATCTATTTCTTCAAGCCCCGATGGGCGGGGGCCATGAAAAGCAGGTCAAGGTAAAATATGGATGCTTGCATTATTGTTGCCACCCCCGGATGCAAGTCTGTACCAAATATCAGTAATGAAACTGTTATAGTGCTTGAGAAATGAACTTGACCATTTGGGTGAAAGCTGTCGAAATCTTGAGATTGTCGAATAAACAGACAGAAAATCGGATGCCGATATCGTGCCATGCTATTAGCAGGCTTAACATAAAGAAGTAGTTTATTTTAGATAACGTAACATCAAAACTTCAATAGTGACAAATGAGCCCAAATTTTTGCTAAAACAATATCGGTGAATTTGAAAATGTACAGTCAAACCTGTCATAGTGGCCACCTCTATTAAGCAAGCAACCTGTCTTAAGCAAGCATGCATTTAGTTCCTGAAAAAGGCAAATGCATCAAAATCTACCTGTATTAAGCAAGCACCTGTCTTTAGCAAGCACATTTTGATAATCCCTGAGGTGCTTGCTTAACACAGGTTGGACTGTACTTGCCAGACTGGTTAACAAGGGCCAGTTGTTCAAATCTTTGTTAGCTTAACAAGCTCATTGCTGGTCAATTGTTGACAGTTCTAGCAAGTTTAATATCTAAAATTTTGTTATTTTTTGCTGAAAAAAATGTGAGTAGCTTTTGCACAGGCTGCTCACATTTTTTCAGCAAAAATACTAGTACATGTACATGTATATCTGCCATATTAAATGAAAATTATTTTAACAATATGTTAACTAATGATGTTATAAGTTTTGAACAACTGGCCCTTGATCACAAATGGGCTCATTAAGCTAACAAAGCTTTGAATAACGGGGCCCAGCAGTCATATGGTCAGTATTTTTAGCACCTCAGCTGCAGCTGCTGTATCCTTTTCTAGGCACAGATCAAATACGACTTCATCACCAATATAATGTACAGTGAAATTCTGCTGTTAAGACCACCTAAAAAAGTTTATTTAGAAGGTCGCAGTTATTCTTTCTTTGTGTTTTCTGCATTCAGTGTCCTCTGGTCAGGGACCATCTTTGGAACTGTTCAAAAGTGGTCTTAAAGACCACTTTTGAACTGTCCCAAAGGTGGTCTTAATATAGGAATTTTACTGTACATCATTTCAAGTACCTCAGAATCTTTATCATCCACTCCAACCCCTCCTCTATTGAGTATTTTTAACACTTCAGTTGCATTTCCCTCTTGGCACCAGTCAAAAACTGTCTTCTCATCATCAGCAATCACATCATCTGTCTTGGCTAGAGTACTCACTACCACGCCCAAGCTGTTTTTATCGACATTCTTACCCATTTTGGAGTCATCTAACTGTAGAAGGTACTGAAATACAAACAAATACATACAAAGCTCTGGTGGCCATTTTGTTTAGCACAGCAGAACCATTTTCTTAATTTTGGCAGAGGGTTACCAAGGAACATTCCTGTGAAATTATTTCAAAATCCATTCACCAGTTTAGGGAAGATATTGTTTGAGTAAATTGTCAATGGACAATGCATGACAGACAACATACTGTCAAACTTCAATGGGTCGAGCACCTTTGGGGCCATAAAAATTTGTTCGAGACGAGGGTAGTTCCAGCCACTGAGGGTTACTATTAGTGCCACGCCAGGAAGCATTATGGGGATAAATTTAGGATATCTTTTCAGAATTCAGTAATATAAATGTATGTTGTGTGTACTCATTAGAATCGCCTCATCGAGGCGATTCTAATGAGTACACACAACATATATTTGCAAGTTAACAGAAGAAAATCTTCCTTACCTACTCCTCACTATTTGGTATCTACAGGAATTCTCTGGGGACCCAAGAAAGTGTTCGACTCATCCATTGTAAAAGATCCATCGAAGTTTGAGCCATCGAAAGTTTACTGTACAATGAAAAACATAGCCTGCTCAGGTGAGCAAAAACATTTGTAATCTTTAACGTATGTATTCAAACAGACAGGTCTGACCAGTATATGACCAGATGGGACATTGCAGAATCCACAGTTTGCAACTCATAAAGCTATTTTTAAATGAAACATTGTTAGTAATTGTACTTGTTCAAACTTGACCTGTTTTAAGGAAGCAGGTATTCACTTCCCGAAAAAGGAAAAAAAACATTAAAATTCATCTGTGTTAAGGAAGCACTTGTCTTAAGCAAGCACTTTTTGAATATCCCATAGGTGCTTGCTTAATACAGGTTGGAATGTATTGTATGGAGTGGATATGTCCCAATAGGCAGATCTAATGTTCTGACATGTGACTTTGTTTACATTTCATTGCACATGTGCGAATTACTTCCCCTTGAAATCTGACATGGATTATCGTTCGTCGTGGTAAGCGAAAAGCATCTGGCTCAATATAACACACTGCAAATAGGGTTCTGTTCCGCATTTATTTCAGTTAACTACCACAGATAATCTATCGAATTACACTATAAATGGGTACTTAGATATATTCTAATACTAATTCATGCATTTTCTGCTTTGGATCATTAGTAAAACACATTTTTATTAAAACAGAACTAAAACCATCCCTGCCTTGTAACCTCCGTAGTACATACATGTATCATTAAAACAGTCCCCAATTCTTCTAGAAATCATTAAATACAAGCTAAGGCATGTCTATTTTAATTGTTTAAAGGTCAAGATCATCGTTTCAAATCCAACGATTGTGCACAGAATGGTTTTGTGCCTCATAATAATGGTTAAAGTATAAATTATAGAAACAGTCCTGCTCAGACATTAAGCCAGGAAAGGTAAAATTATGACAAAATATTCAGTGATTACCATAATGATCCTAAGTATTGGGACAGATAGGCCTGTGCAAACAGTGCAGACCCAGATCAGCCTATACATAAAGGAACAGTCCGATCAGGGTCTAACCAGTTTGCCATTCTTTATGTACCATTTGGACTCCTTGCTGGATCGTGAAACACGTGTCAAAATTTTAGGAGAATTACAACAGATCCTTAAGGTGTTCAAATTTTTCGGATTTTCATGGTACACCACATTCTCTTTATAACACTATTAATGGGGTCCAAAGCAGAAACCGTGTTAGTTAAATAACCATGTTATATTCAAACAAAAATGTGTAGATTATATAGAAAAATGGCCATTTATGGTCAATTTTCTATATAATCTACATATTTTTGGGATCCATCTTGAAACTTTGTTATACCCAACCCGTGTTATAATGAACCATGTTATAATGAGGTTGTGGTGTACTAATAGATTACCGCTCAGAAGGACAGGCCTGATAACTGAGTATCATTTCAGCTCAAATTAGCCAAACATTATTCATCCTTGCAAAATTATGTGATGAAATGCCAACCTTTGTCTCCCAATCTGGTTCATGTTTCTCCACCTCTGTAATATATTCCATCATCGCCTGGGATTTCTCCATACAGCCAACAGACTTCCAAGCTTCCCTTAAAAGGACACATGTTATCAATTCGCTTGTTGTGTTAGTTTGATGACCCAGACAACACTGTAAAGTGTTTATGTCATTTTGACCCAGTCTATTAGCATAACCCTTATCTTGCTGTTCACTTCAACCCCTATCTTTGCAAACAGTGTAGATCCAGATCAGATGGCTTCTGAAGAAGACATCTGCTCAGGATCTACACTGCTTGGCATTCAGTTTATGAATTTGTTGCAATAAATTACATCAAGAAACGGATGTCGCTGAAATGAATATTCAGCAAGAGAAGGGTTAACTACACTTTTTCTGAACAGGTTTAAACCTGTTAAGTGGTTAACCAATACAGTGCACATTCTTTAACTAGTAACAACAATCACCCTTCTTATATCAGTGAAGACAGCCCCCGCTCACTGAGGCTTGAAGAAATAAATGGGCCGCATGATGCTTCCACGCAGAGTTTAATCCGACCGCACACAAGTACTGGTAAACCACTTAGAGGATCTAAGCCTGCCCAGGCAAAACAGTGCGAGTCGGACCACCCATGCTTATAAACCCTATTGGTTTCATTGGGTGACAGGGCTTGAGATGTTATTTCATCTCAATGTTGAGTAAAAGTCCCGAAAAATTGGAAGCAACGTCTCCAAAATGACCTATATAGTGTTGACGGGGACGTTAAACATCAAATCAAACAATATCAGTGGAGACAATAACATAGTGAAAAGGTGCAGATTGATCATGAAATTGCTCTCCCTTCTGCTGATTCAGTTATCAGTTCCTGGCATGCCTAACTGCTGATGTAAAAGCTTGCCCATGAGAAGTGTGGTTAGGTGACCTAGCTGCCTCAATATGACCTAAATAGTGTTGACTGGGCCACTAAAGACTGAACAGGCTGATCAAAATCTGCATGTCTTGAACATTGTTGGTCCCAGTTCAGATTAAAGGCACCATAATACCCCATATATTCTAACAGAAGATCTGTTTGTACTGGAGTTTAATGGCCCAGTCAACACTATTTAGGTCATTTTTGAGCCGGTCAGTTACCTATCCACACTTTTCCTGGACAGGCCTATACATAAGCGGTTAACCAGTACAGTGCACATTCTTTCACCAGAAACTGACAACAGCCCTTCTTGAATTAGGAGAAGGGAAAGAATGACCGTAGAAAAGATTTTAGGATCATTCTCCACGAAAGAATGTAGCAAACCATGGCAGGTATAGAACCTGCGTCCTCCTGATCAACAGCTACCAAGGCAGGCATTTTCAAAATACATGTATAGCAAACCACCTGACAACTGCCTGTCTTGATTTGTTTGTTTATGTTGAGGCTTTATGTCCCTGTCTGTGTCAACACTATGTCATGCTGGGGACTATTTTTCTATTTTTGTGAGACTTTTACCCGACATCAACATGAATTGGCATAAATCCTAAAACACAAGTGAATTACACCCGTGGACACAAAAGCGCTCTAACTTTGATGAGCTTCATTTCATTTTGACTTGAAACATCATTCAATATATCCTAACATCCTATCAGTCAACTGCCAGACAGAAATAAATTCAAAACACAAAGTAGTGTACATTTCATTGCTGACTCCTGCACTGTCCAATTTGAATACATCACAAAAGTCAATCAGAAAGTGTTTGTCAAAATGAGACCAATCAACTGCTTGATCTAGTTTTAGAATTCTATGATAAATGACATTTGCTTGTCAAACTAACTTGATGCAATGAGATTCATTGAAAGTTATTTCATAGGAGTTTGAACGGTTTTGTGTCCACAGGTGTATAGTTGAACCACCTTTGGGACCTCAAAAATCTGTTCGAGACCGGGGTAGTTCGAGCCACTGAGGGTTATTGCCAGGAGGCACAACTTGGTACTTTTGGACATATTTTTCAGTGTTCTATAAGGAAAACCTATGCTGTGTGTACTCATTAGAATTGATGCATCGAGGTGATTCTAATGAGTACACACAGCAATCAATTTGCAAGTTAAAAGACAAAAATCTCCTAAAATATCCCCCACTTTTTCTTATGTAGAGGATTTCCCTAGGGTTCGAATCAAGCATGGTAAACAAGCCATCAGTGTTCAAGCTAGACAAGCTACTAGTCGGATATCATATTTTAAAGTTAGTCAGTAATATCCTTCTATATTTTTTTTACTTCTTTTTCCCTCTCTGATAGCAACTTATTTTATCTTGTTTTACGAGGACTGTTCAAATATGAATGCAAGTAGAACTTTTTCTCATGCACTAATGCGAAAATCACCTGGAAATAAATATCACAGCGTAGAAAAACATTTTACCTATACATTGATACCAAACCTGTTAAAATCTGTACACTTTAGCCATGTATATTGTTCGATAAGCACTGTCTACTCTTGTATACTAATACAAAACATGGTTGGAAGAAGGTCAGAGTACGCCGTTGAAATACGGTCCTATATTAAGAATCGTTGTATTCTTGGTATACGGTGCAAAGACATTTTTGATGAAATATGTTTGGTTTATGGGCATAATGAAATGTCTTTTCCGACAGTTGTTCGTTGGTGTAAGAAATTCAGCTGTGGGCTAGGCTCAACAGAAGATGCACCACATGATCATCGGCCGAAAAGAGCAACATCTGCCAAGATGGTAGCTAGAGTGAACAAAATAGTTGCTACCGATGCACATTACACTACTAGGCAAATAGCTAGTATGGTTGGCATCTCATTAGGAGCAGCTCATACAATTCTGAAACGGGATTTGAAAATGAGAAAGATCTGTGCTAGATGCATTCCCCATCTGTTGACAGATGAGCAGAAAAAGACACGCATTCAGTGCGCCAAGAAGTTGCTTAAAAAGTTTCCAAATTACAATGCACTGTCTTTCGCTAATGTCGTCACAGTTGACGAGACATGGGTTCACTTTTTGAGCCAAAACGAAAGATTCAGAACAAAATATGGGCAACAAAGTATTGCAAAAGACCATGCATTGCAAAGCGGACCATGAGCGTCAAGAAGGTAATGTATGCCATATTCTTTTCAAATCAGGGCCCTGCTATTCAGGTTGCTGTGCCTAAAGGCAAATCTTTAAATGCGAAGTTTTACAAGAATAAAGTTCTTCGAAAATTGAAGAAATATTTCAAAGAACGAAGACCCGCAACTGGTTTGGCCAATGTCAGATTGCTACATGACAATGCGTCATCGCACAAGGCAGTCATTGTGCAAGACTATCTGAAGAAGGAAAAGGTTGTTGAACTCCCTCACCCCCCTGACCTTGCCCCGTGTGACTTTTTTTGGTTCCCGCAGCTGAAAAAATACCTTTCTGGTCGAAAATTTGTACAGCGCAAACACCTCAGTTCTGCAATATTCCAGTGCCTTCATAGTATACCTCAAAAAGACTACCAAAATGCATTCAATGATTGGATCAGAAGACTGAAAGTTTGTATATCTGTTAAAGGGGAATACTTTGAGTGGACAAAATAAATTTTTCATCGAAATCTATCACGGAATCATTTTTATGTGCTTAGTTGCATTCATATTTGAACAGTCCTCTTATCTTGATGTGTGAGACAAGATTTAAGTGTAACAAGGTTTCATATTTGATAACAAGAGGGCCATGATGGCCCTGGATCGCTCACCTGATCCATAGAGTAACATGTGGGGCCCGGGGAGGGCCATTATTGACCTGTTTTATAATGTGCATAATATTGAGGGAGGTCTAAAAAGGTGAAGCTTCATACCAACTAGCAACAAAGGCTATAATTTGAACAATCTTGGCAAAGGTCCACTAAATGAAGCAACACACCAAATATCAAAGACCTGGGCCTTGCGGTTTCAGAGAGAGAAAATTTTTTTAAAGATATTCCCCACATAAGCCGATGTAAAACCAAATGGCCCCGGGGCAGGCATTTCTGGCCTCAGGGCTATAATTTAAATACTCTTGATAGAGGTCCACTAGAAGAAGCTTCACAACAAATATCAAAGACCTGGGCCTTGTTGTTTCAGAGAATAAGATTTTCAAAGATTATCTCTATATAAGTACATGTCTAGGCTATAAATTGAACAATCTTGGTATAGGTCCACTAGATGAAGCGCCATACCAAATATCAAAGACATGGGCCTTGCAGTTTCAGAGAAAAAGATTGTTAAAGATTTCCCTATATAAGTCTATGTAAAACCAAAGGGTCTCGGGGGGGGATGGGGGGGGGGGGGGGGGGCATTTTTGGCTCCAGGGCTATAATTTGACCAATCTTGATAGAGGTCCACTAGATGAAATCTCACACCAAATATCAAAGACCTAGGCCTTGTGGTTTCATAGAAGAAGATTTTTAAAGATTTTCCCTATATAAGTCTATGTAAAACCAAAGGGCATTTATCGCCCCAGCACTATAATTTGAACAATCTTGGTAGGGGTCCACTAGATGAAGCTTCATACCAAATATCAAAGACCTGGGCCTTGCGGTTTCAGGGAAGAAGATTTTTAAAGCTTTTCCCTATATAAGCCCATGTAAAACCAAAGGGCCCTGTGGCGGGGGCATTTTTGGCCCCAGCACTATAATTTGAACAATCTTGGTAGGGGTCCACTAGATGAAACTTCATACCAAATATCAAAGACCTGGGCCTTGCGATTTCAGAGAAGAAGATTTTTTAAGTTATTGGCAAAAAAAATCTATTTTTGGCTCCTGTGACCTATATGTGCAACGGACCGGAACCATTTGAACAACTTTGAAAGGGGACCACTTAAGGATCATTCCTGTGAAGTCCACTAGATGAAGCTTCATACCAAATATCAAAGACCTGGGCCTTGCGGTTTCAGGGAAGAAGATTTTTAAAGCTTTTCCCTATATAAGCCCATGTAAAACCAAAGGGCCCTGTGGCGGGGGCATTTTTGGCCCCAGCACTATAATTTGAACAATCTTGGTAGGGGTCCACTAGATGAAGCTTCATACCAAATATCAAAGACCTTGGCATTGTGGTTTCAGAGAAGAAGATTTTTAAAGATTTTCCCTATATAAGCCCATGTAAAACCAAAGGGCCCCGGGGCGGGGGCATTTTTGGCCCCAGCACTATAATTTGAACAATCTTGGTAGGGGTCCACTAGATGAAACTTCATACCAAATATCAAAGACCTGGGCCTTGCGATTTCAGAGAAGAAGATTTTTTAAGTTATTGGCAAAAAAAATCTATTTTTGGCTCCTGTGACCTATATGTGCAACGGACCGGAACCATTTGAACAACTTTGAAAGGGGACCACTTAAGGATCATTCCTGTGAAGTTTGGTCAAAATCCGATCAGTGGTTTAGAAGGAGATGTCGTTTGAAGAAATTGTTTACGCACAGATGACAGACAAAAAGTGATCCTAATATAAAACACAAGAGGGCCCAGAGGGCCCTGAATCGCTCACCTGAAAATTAGTGTCTCCAGTACATTCTAGGCCCAAGGGCTATAATTTGAACAAACTATGTAATGGTCCACTAGATGAAGCTTCATACCAAATATCAAAGACCTGGGCCTTCTGGTTTCAGACAAGAAGATTTTTAAAGGTTTTCCCTATATAAGCCTATGAAAAACCAAAGGGTCCCGGGGTGGGGGCATTTTTGGCCCAAGGGCTATAATTTGAACAATCTTGAAAGAGGTCCACTGGATGAAGCTTCATACCAAATATCAAAGACCTGGGCCTTCTGGTTTCAGACATGAAGATCTTCAAAGGTTTTCCCTATTTAAGCCTATGAAAAAACCAAAGGGTCCCGGGGTGGGGGCATTTTTGGCCCAAGGGCTATAATTTGAACAATCTTGAAAGAGGTCCACTAGATGAAGCTTCACACCAAATACCAAAGATCTGGGCCTTGCGGTTTCAGAGAAAAGGATTTTTAAAGATTTTCCCTGTACAAACCTATGTAAAACCAAAGGCCCGCACGGCGGGGGCATTTTTGGCCCCAAGGCTATAATTTGAACAATCTTAGTAAAGGTCCACCAGGTAAAGCTTCACACCAAATATTAAAGACCTGGGCCTTGTGATTTCAGAGAAGAAGATTTTTTAATGATTTTCCCTATATAAGCCTATGTAAAACCATAGGCCCCCACGGCGGGGGCATTTTGGCCCCAAGGGCTATAATTTGAACAATCTTGAAAGAGGTCCATTAGATGAAGCTTCATGCCAAATATCAAAGATCTGGGCCTTGCGGTTTCAGAGAAGAAGATTTTTAAAGATTTTCCCTGTATTCCCTATGTAAAACCAAAGGCCCCCAGGGCGGGGGCATTTTTGGCCCAAAGGCTATAATTTGAACAATCTTAGTAGAGGTCCACCAGGTAAAGCTTCACACCAAATATTAAAGACCTGGACCTTGTGGTTTCAGAGAAGAAGATTTTTTAATGATTTTCCCTATATAAGCCTATGTAAAACCAAAGGCCCCCGGGGCGGGGGCATTTTGGCCCCCAGGGCTATAATTTGAACAATCTTGGTAGAGGTCCACTAGATGAAGCTTCATACCAAATATCGATGACCTGGGCCTTGCTGTTTCAGAGAAGAAGATTTTTAAAATTTTGTTTTAAAAAATCTATTTTTAGCTCCTGTGACCCAGATGTGCAATGGACCGGAACCATTTGAACAATTTTGAAAGGGGACCACCTAAGGATCATTGCTGTGAAGTTTGGTCAAAATCCGATCAGCGGTTTAGGAGGAGATGTCATTTGAAGAAAAAGTTTACGCACACACACACACACACACGCACGCACGCACTGACGACGGACGAAAAGTGATCCCAAAAGCTCACCTTGTCACTACGTGACAGGTGAGCTAACAAGAGGGCCATGATGGCCCTTGATCGCTCACCTGATCCAACGAGTAACAAGTTGGACCCAGGGAGGGCCATTATTAAACCCAGGGCTATAATGTGCATAATGTTCAGAGACGTCTAAAAAGGTGAAGCTTCATCCCAAATATCAACAAAGGCTATAATTTGAACAATCTTGGCAAAGGTCCACTAGATATGCTACATACCAAATATCAAAGACCTGGGCCTAACGGTTTCAGAGAAAAAGATTTTTATTAAAGATATTCCCTACATAAGCCTATGAAAAACCAAATGGCTCTGGGGCGGGGGCATTTTTGTCCTCAGGGCTATAATTTAAACCATCTTGATAGAGGTCCACTAGAGGAAGCTTCACACCAAATATCAAAGACCATGGCCTTGCTGTTTCAGAAGAAGATTTTTAAGGAATATCTTTATATAAGTCTATGTAAAACCAAAGGGCCCCAGGTCGGGGGCAGTTTTGGCCCTAGCACTATAATTTGAACAATCTTGGTAGGGGTCCACTAGATGAAGCTTCATACCAAATAGCAAAGACCTGGCCCTTGGGGTTTCCGAGAAGAAGATTTTTTCAAGATTTTCCCCATATAAGCCCATGTAAAACCATAGGGCCCCGGGGCGGTGGCATTTTTAGCCCAAGCACTATAATTTGAACAATCTTGGTAGGAGTCCACTAGATGAAGCTTCATACCAAATATCAAAGTCCTGGGCCTTGCGGTTTCAGAGAAGAAGATTTTTAAAGATTTTCCCTATATAAGCCCATTTAAAACCAAAGGGCCCCGGAATGGGGGGGGGGTGGGAAGAAGGACCATGGTCTTGTGGGATGAAGCTTCATACCAAATATCAAAGACATGGGCCTTACAGTTTCAGAGAAGAAAATTTTTAAAGATTTTCCCTATATAAGCCCATGTAAAACCAAAGGGCCCCGGAGCGGGGGCATATTTGACCCCAGCACTATAATTTGAACAATCTTGGTAGGGGTCCCCTAGATGAAGCTCCATACCAAATATCAAAGACCTGGGCCTTACGGTTTCAGAGAAGAAGATTTTTAAAGCTCTTCCCTATATAAGCCCATGTAAAACCAAAGGGCCCTGCAGCAGGGGCATTTTTGGCCCCAGCACTATAATTTGAACAATCTTGGTAGGGGTCCACTAGATGAAGCTTCATACCAAATATCAAAGACCTGGGCCTTGCGGTTTCAGAGAAGAAGATTTTTAAAGATTTTCCTTATATAAGCCCATGTAAAACCAAAGGGCCCCTGAGCGGGGGCATTTTTGGCCCCAGCACTATAATTTGAACAATCTTGGTAGGGGTCCACTAGATGAAGCTTCATACCAAATATCAAAGACCTGGGCCTTACGGTTTCAGAGAAGAAGATTTTTAAAGATTTTCCCTATATAAGCCCATGTAAAACCAAAGGGCCCCGGAGCGGGGGCATTTTTGGCCCCAGCACTATAATTTGAACAATCTTGGTAGGGGTCCACCAGATGAAGCTTCATACCAAATATCAAAGACCTGGGCCTTGTGGTTTCAGAGAAGAAGATTTTTTAAGTTTTTGGTGAAAAAAATCTCTTTTTGGCTCCTTTGACCTAGATGTGCAACGGACCGGAACCATTTGAACAACTTTGAAAGGGGACCACCTAAGGATCATTCCTGTGAAGTTTGGTCAAAATCCGATCAGTGGTTTAGGAGGAGATGTCGTTTAAAGAATTGTTTACGGACGGACACACGCACGGACGGACGCACGCACGACGGACGAAAAGTGATCCCAAAAGCTCACCTCGTCACTACGTGACGGTGAGCTAAAAACACACAGGAAGGTTGGTCATTGGCCAATATGACATCAAGGTCTAGGAGCTAGACTATGTTCAAGCCACTGCCATCGAAGCTCTACTGCACATTTATTTCTCTGTTATCTCAAAACAACAAAATAAACTGTATATTACATTTCCATTGATGTGTTACCTTTGAATTTTCAAATTCAGCCATTCTGATTTCCATCCTAAATAGTAAGTTTCAGTCATGGGAATATTTCAGGTGGCGTGGTTTTGTTTGAAAATCAGTCACCATCTTGTTTTCATTCCAATCCAAAAACCATCCTGTGCTTGAAACACAGATGTAACATTGTCACAAAATAGGACTGTATTATCAAGACAAGAGCTGTCGCATGACAGCATAGCTCATCTGCTTCGCACCTTAAGGATATAAGGTAAAATTACCGAACCATGAAATATAGGTCACACACACACGTAGATACATTTTGAGGTCAATGATTAGGTCACATGGAACATATATGCCAGATATTACATTTCATAATCACATTGTGTATGAATTATAAGGCATTTCGAGGTCAATCATGGGGTCACATGGTATAAATAATCCAGGTATGACGTTTCTTCATGAAAAAGTATTCAAGATAATAGGCAAAATCACTGAACCATGAAATAAAGGTCACACTGACCTGGATCTATTTTGAGGTAAATCATGGGGTCACATGGAACTAATAACCAAGGTATGACATTCCTCCATCAAATAGTAATCAAGATAATAGGGAAAATCACTGAACCATGAAATATAGGTCACAATGGCCTGGATTTAGTTTGTGGTCAATAATTGGGTCACATGGAATAAATAATCCAGGTGTAACATTTCTTCATCAAATAGTATTCAAGATAATAGACAAAATCACTGAACCATGAAATATAGGTCACAGTGACCTAGACACATTTTGGGGTCAATCATGGGGCCACATGGGACTAATATCCCAGGTATGACATTTCTCCATCAAATAGCATTCAAGATAATAGGCAAAATCACTGAACCATGAAATATAGGTCACACTGACCTAGGTGTATTATGAGGTCAATCATGGGGGTCACATGGAACTAATTACCCAGGTATGACATTTTTCCATCAAATAGTATTCGGGATAATAGGCAAAATCACTGAACCATGATATATAGGTCACAGTGACCTAGATATATTTTGCGGTCAATTATCGGGTCACATGGAACTAATAATCCAGGTATGACATTTCTGCATCAAATAGTATTTGAGATAATAGGCAAAATCACTGAACCATGAAAAATAGGTCACAGTGACCTAGATATATTTTGCGGTCAATTATCGGGTCCCATGGAACTAATAATCCAGGTATGACAGTTCCCCATCAAATAGTATTCGAGACAATAGGCAAAATCAATGAACCATGAAATATAGGTCACACTGACCTAGATATATTTTGTGGTCAATTATCAGGTCACATGGAACTCATAATTTCAGGTATGACATTTCTCCATCAAATAGTATTCAAGATAATAGGCAAAATTACTGAACCATGAAATATAGGTTACGGTGACCTAGATATATTTTGAAGTCAATCATGGTGTCACATGGAACTAATATCCCAGGTATGACATTTCTCCAACAAATAGTCTTCAAGATATAAGGCAAAATCACTGGACCGTGAAATGTAGGTCACCATGACCTTCACCCTGTAACACTTGAACCAATGTCACTTGGTTGGCTGATGTATAGCCAATTCTGTCCATAACTTGTTAGCATAAGGGAAAGGTATACAACAAATTACAAAGTTCTCCTAGATTTTAACCCCTAGCTCCACCCCATCCCCACTCCCAAGCATGAACCCAGGAGTGTGTTGTCTTGGAATCTCAGAAGACACTCCCAGGTATCCAAGTTGTAAATATGAATGCTTTGTGATGAGTGACTGCTGAGATATAAGCATTTCAAAAACTTTAACAGAGTATTACATAGGTGTTCTAGATTTTGACCCCTAGCCCCACCCCGGGGCATGACCCCAGGGGTCTGTTGTCTTTGAACATCAGAAGACCCTCCCAGGTACTTAAGTTCCAAATATGAGTGCTCTGTAATGAGTGACTGTTGAGATATAAGCATTTGAAAAACTTTAACACAGTGTGACGGGACCGCAAACGCACACACATACACGCACACGTCATCCGGGTTGACAAGAATAGCTCTCCATGTACTTCGTACAGGCGAGCTAAAAATCATACTTTACCCTTGTGTTGCAGACCTTTCCTCAAAAACATCAAATGTATGCGAAAATTGAAATCTGATTTCAATGATTTTATCAGATTTCCTGCAAAACGTCAACTATTGTTATTGTTGTTACAAACGACGTCAGCAACATCGCCTAGCAATAATAACAAAATGTTTGAAATGAAATTATTCACTCAGTGAATTACAGATTTATAAATTCACTGAGAAATACTGAAAATGTTATAAATGTAGATAGTGCACTTCTTAGAATAATTACCGTAATGATTCTAAGTATTGGGACAAAATGGTTTAAGCAAACAATAGACCAATATCAGACTGCTTGTCAAGGAGCAGTCTGATCAGCATCTACACTGTTTGTCCTTCCATCTTCCCCTTTTGGACTCTAGCAAAGGAAATGTTGACCAACTGGTCCCTGATCAACAAAATTACTCATAAATGTAAAAAGAACAAATTCTTTCCTTTAGGCCATCAAGAGCTGCAGAGGGAGGGCCGTAACTAATGTTGGCAGAACTTGTGGCCCGACCCTGTTGCTTGATTTATGATGCAATAAAATATGTTTATACTAAGAGCTGCAGAAAATGCTTCAGTAAATAACATTTTTTTTCACTGTTTTTCAGAGAAAATGAGGCTTTATATGCCTAGCAGACAATTCACATGTAATATCAAGCCTTATTTTCACTGAAAAATAATGAAATAAAATATACTTTGAAAATGCTATCTGCTAAAGGTGCTTAGCACTTGAAGGGGCTCAGTTTATGAGAACTGCTGACACGAAGACACAAACTTGTCTACCTTGCAAATGACAAAAATATGAAGCAAACCACAATAAAAATCCTAAATATTGTGACACCTTGAGGACTTAAGGGGAATGGGTACACCTTCAGGGGAGGCAACTCCTGTAAAAGTATTTTTGTCTCCCATGTCAATAGGGGTCAACTCTTAAAGGAAAGAATTTGCTCCAGAGGAGCAAATTCTTTCCTTTAAGAGTTGACCCCTTTTTCAGTGGGACAGGGCTTATAGAAAGGCGAACAGGAAGTCCCGAAAGTTGTCTCCCTTTGAAAAATGGCGGAAAAATATGCCAGGTGTTCCCATTCCCCTTAATGTAATTCTCCTAAAGTTTGAACAAATTTGTTTCACTATCCTGCAAGGAGTCCAAAAGGTGCAAAGGGAGTGACAAACAGTGTAGACCCTGATCAGACATCAGTAGGAGTCAGATCTGTGCAGACAATGGAAACAGTGTAGATCCTGATAAGACTGTAGATTAGGCCTATCTGTCCCAATACTTAGGAACATTATGGTAACTGATTAACCCATTCAGTACTGGATACTCCAAAACGGGTACCTGGCAAACAGTGCAGGCCCAGATCAAACGCCGCAGAACGCGGCATCTGATCAGGGCCTACACTGTTTGCAAAACATTAAGCCATTTCCCAAATAATTTTTGAAGAAAACACAACCTTATACCCCTAAATTTCGAAATGGACTCCTGCAATATATAAGGTGGAAGATTCCATCTGGTACAAAAAGGTTTTTTTTTGGGGGGGGGGGGGTTTGGGTTTTACGGCCCTTTCAAGATTATTTCACTCATATCGAGCCGATCGTTAATCATAGGTGGACGAAAACCGGAGTACCCAGAGAAAAACCACCTGACCTTCCGTTGCAGAACTTGGCGTCTCACACGTGACCCGAGCGAGGCTCGAACCCACGGCGGTGAGAGACCTAATGACTAAGAGTCAGCGCTCTTATCCATTAGGCCACGGAGGCCCGGGACAAAAAGGGTTAACTTACCATTTCTGTTTTCCTTGAAAATCAAAGAAACCTGGCTTTGTAGTGTTGCATGGACCTTCTTTAGCCTACAAAAGACGTACAAGGCATTACAATAGCATGCCCGTGCGACAAAGTGCATTTTTTCACATCTCCAAAATGGCTACTTTTCTGATGAAAGTCCTTGGTATTTTGCTTTTTTACACTGCAAACATAGGTTGTGGGTGCTCGTTAGAACGGCCTCATTGAGGCCGTTCTAACGAGTACCCACAACCTATGTCTTGGAGCAGAAATAAGTAAAATAATGTATACCCCCTTAAACCCCAGTTTTCTCTATATAAAGTGGGGTTTAGGGGTTGTTCATTGATGTTTTCTGCAGTTAACATCCAAAGGTAAAAGATGTGGTGAACTGTCTCCCCTCAGCCTGACCCCATTGAGAAAAACAAGAGGGTCATGGTGGCCCTGGATCACTCTCCTGATCCATATTATACAAAGAAATGGTAGGTACATGTAATCTATGGTTGAGTAGAGGGTTTGAGCAATTTTGGCTGAAGGTGACCAAAGGAGCAGTTCTGTGAAATGATCTCTTATCTTGCTGTTCACGACAACCCCTATCATTGCAAACAGTGAAGATCCAGATCAGATGGCTACCCTATCATTGCAAACAGTGAAGATCCAGATCAGATGGCTTGTTCAATGGAGCAAAATATTTGCAGCAATTTTGGTAGAGGGTCACCCATGGAACATTCCTATAAAATTGCTTCCTTTTAGCATGTTTAGAATAAGAAGTCTTTTAAAAGAATCTGTTTTAAGTTCTTGCAACCATCTTGTTCAGCAGAGTGGAACAATTTGAACAAGTTTGACAGATGGTCCCTAAAGCATGCCTTTGAAATAATTTATCAGAGCAGAACAGTTTAAGCAATTTGTTTGTATTGGAGTTTAACAGCCCAGTCAACACTATGTAGGTCATTTCGGTCTGGTCAGTTTACCTATCCACAGGTTTCCTGGGCAGGCTTATATGTAAGTGGTTAACCAGTACAAAGCATATTCTTCCACCAGAAACTGACAACTGCCCTTCTTGAATCAATGGAAGGGAAAGAATGACTGTAGAAAAGATTTCATGATAAATCTCCATGAAAGAATGTTGCCGACCCTGGCAGGTATCGAACCCGTGTCCTCCTGATCACCAGTCACACGCATATCAGACTGAGCTACTGAGGCTGGAATTTAAGCAATTATGGTAGAGGGTGATCAAAGTAACATGCCCAAGAAATTATTTCAAAATCCATCCACTGGCTAAGGAGGAGAAGCTTCTTTCGCAATCAAACTAAAATAAATTAGCATAAACTGAAAGAATTTTTCTATTTTTAGCCCATGTGCAAGCGCAATGGTTTGACCAATTTTGGTAAATGGTCACAAAAGGAACATTCCTGTTAAATTATTTTAAAATGCATCCAATGGTTTAGGAGATGAAATGGCTCAAGGTTTTTTTTTTCTCTTTTTAGCTCTGATGGTCATATCCACCTGAGTGGAACAGTTTGTGCAATTTTGATAGAGGGTCATCCAAAGAACATTCCTGTAAAATAATTTCAAAATCCATCCACTGGTTAAGGAGAATCATTTAAATCCTTTTTCTATTTTTAGCCCTGGCAGCCATCTTGTTCATCTAAGTGCAACGGTTTGACCAATTTTGGTAAATGGCCACAAAAGGAACATTCCTGTGAAATTATTTTAAAATGCATCCACTGGTTTAGGAGGTAAAATGCTTCAAGGGTTTTGTTTTTTACTTCTATTTTAGCTGTGATGGTCATATCCACGCGAGCAGAAGTTTGAGCAATTCTGGTAGAGGGTCATCCAAAAGAACATTCCTGTAAAATAATTTCAAAATCCATCCACTGGTTAAGGAGGGTCATTTAAATTCATACTTACTTTACTTTAACTTTACTTTACTTTAACTTTACTTTATGGCAACCAAAACAAAGTGCCTTTGAAACGCCCACTTTCTAATATCTTTTTGATACTTGTTATTCAGAATCTGGATTGTTTCTGGTGACACACCAAATGACATTCATTCACCAGGACCTGATGTGATATGGGAAGTTATTCCATAGCTCTGACCAAAGAGGTAGACTTAGCTATGCTATTCTCTGCACTGTCAGCTTTGGAATTTATTGATTCCAGAAGGGCATTCCAATCTCTAATAGCCCAAGTAAGAAGGAGCTTTGTAAAAGTCAGTTCTTGTAGGAATTAATGAGGTGCATCTCAAAGTCCCTAAATTTTCTAAAGTAGAAAATGATTGCAGTTTTCATATCAGAATTTTCAAATGGCAGTCACTGTTAAATAAAGTGAAAAACAAAAATGTCATTTCTTTATGTTTGAGTGATAGACATGTGCTTTTAGAGCATGACTTTACACTTTCCGAATTCTTTTGTCAATGATACCATAATGATCCGAAGTACAGAGCAAGAATATAATATGGTTTAGGGGTGGTTTCTGAGATATTGGGCCTTTTATGAAGTGGAGGGTATGGCACATGGCCCCGGCGCACCCAGGTAGACCCCTAGGTTGCTGTCACTGAATGTGTCTTATCATAAGGAACAAGAACATAATATGGTTAAGGGGTAGGAATCTGAATGGTTTCTGAGATATGTGGCCTTTTATGAAGTGGAGGAGGTGAGGCATGGCACCAGCGCATCCCCGAGGACCCCCAAGTTGGTGTCACTGAATGTGTCTTATCATAAGGAACAAGAAGATATATGGTTTAGGGGTGGGGGATCTGAATGGTTCCTGAGATAAAAGGCCTTTTATGAAGTGGAGGTGGTGGGGCATGGACTCGGCGCACCTCGGGGGACCCCTAGATTAATGCCACTGAATGTGTCTTATCATAAGGAACAAGTACATATATGGTTTAGGGGTGGGGATCTGCAATGTCATCAGTTTTCGTGGCTTTCGAAAACGGACAATTTTCGGCTGGTTTTTTTTTCAACTTCTGATTGGAATTTTTTTCCAGCCTATTGGGACAAGAGGCTCAATGAGCCTAAACCGCTCACCTGAGGAACTTAAGTTTTAACAATTCACAGACTTGGCTACTAAATCTGCTAATAGAATCCAGCCCATTGACCCTTACAGGATATAAGTCATCATTATTGCATTGCATTCCAAGTTTGAGACTTCTAGCTTCTATAGTTCCTGAGAAATCTTTGACGAAAATTTAACATTGGTCAAAATGGAGAGAAAGAAGAATGAAAGAACAGATGAACAAATAAGCTGAGAAAGCCCAATGTCTCTTACACAAAATAAGTCATCATTATTCTATTGAATACCAAATTTGATGCTTCTAGCTTTTATAGTTCCTGAGAAATCTTTGATTAAAAATTTAACATTGGTCTATTATCTCTATATGGAGAGAAAGAAGAATGAAGGAACAAATGAACCAGACTAGCTCCAAAACCTAATGCAGCCTTTCCCCTTGCCCAATGGTGCTACACATAAAATTTAAACAAGACTGGTTGACTGCCTTCTGAGATATGCTTCATTGAAAGTGTGGACGACGGATGGACGGACGACAGACGACGGACTCCGGAGCCTTGGTATACTATCAGCTCACTGGAGCCTTTGGCTCAGGTTCAAGTCGCTATTTCTGTCACAACATTTTCCCTACGTTAAGTCTATGGGCAAATTTTTTTGTCTCTCAAGGTCACGTAACTCCGAGGTCAATATTCCGATTCGGCCCAAAATCGAACTTAACCGAGATTTTACGCCTGTCCTCGTTACCTGCAAGTTTGAAGCTGATATAAGTTGCTATCATGGTCACAACGTATTTTTTTATGCTCAAGGGCAGGTAACTCCAAGGCAAATAATCTGATTCGGCCCAAAATCGAACTTAACCGAGATTTTATGTCTGTCCTCGTTACCTGCAAGTTTGAAGCTGATCTGAAAAAATTCAAGTCGCTATCGTAGTCGCAACATTTTCCCTAATTAAGTCTATGGGCAAATTTTTTGTCGCTCAAGGTCACGTAACTCCGAGGTCAATATTTCGATTCGGCCCAAAATTGAACTTAACCGAGATTTTATGCCTGTCCTCGTTACCTGCAAGTTTGAAGCTGATATGAATAAAAATAAAGTTGCTATCGTGGTCACAACGTATTTTTTTATGCTCAAGGGCAGGTAACTCCAAGGCAAATAATCCGATTCGGCCCAAAATCGAACTTAACCGAGATTTTATGTCTGTCCTCGTTACCTGCAAGTTTGAAGCTGATCTGAAAAAAATTCAAGTCGCTATCGTAGTCACAACATTTTCCCTATGTAAAGTCTATGGGCAATTTTTTTGTCGCTCAAGGTCATGTAACTCCGAGGTCAATATTCCGATTCAAACTTAACTGAGATTTTATGCCTGTCCACGTTACCTGCAAGTTTGAAGCTGATCTGAATAAAAATAAAGTTGCTATCGTGGTCACAACGTATTTTTTTATGCTCAAGGGCAGGTAACTCCAAGGCAAATAATCCGATTCGGCCCAAAATCGAACTTAACCGAGATTTTATGTCTGTCCTCGTTACCTGCAAGTTTGAAGATGATCTGTAAAAATTCAAGTCGCTATCGTAGTCACAACATTTTCCCTATGTTAAGTCTATGGGCAAATTTTTTGTCGCTCAAGGTCACGTAACTCCGAGGTCAATATTCCGATTCGGCCCAAAATCGAACTTAACCGGGATTTTATGCCTGTCCTCGATACCTGCAAGTTTGAAGCTGATCTGAATAAAAATAAAGTTGCTATCGTGGTCACAACGTATTTTTTTATGCTCAAGGGCAGGTAACTCCAAGGCAAATTATCTGATTCGGCCCAAAATCGAACTTAACCGTGATTTTATGTCTGTCCTCGTTACCTGCAAGTTTGAAGCTGATCTGAAAAAAATTCAAGTCGCTATCGTAGTCACAACATTTTCCCTATGTTAAGTCTATGGGCAAATTTTTTGTCGCTCAAGGTCACGTAACTCCGAGGTCAATATTCCAATTCTGCCCAAAATCGAACTTAACCGAGATTTTATGCCTGTCCTTATTATCTGCAAGAATGGAGTCGATCAGAAAAAAATTGACGGAGCTAGAGTGATGACAAGCTTTTTCCTATGTTAAGTCTATGGGAGCTATATGTTGCCATGGTAACCAGAGTTCCACTCAGATCTGCATGAAAACCTTATGCAGTCTTTCCACTTGCCCAATAATGTTACACATGAAATTTGATCAAAGTCGGCCAAGAAGTCTTCAAGATATACATTTTTGAAATTCACATTAACCCTTATGCAAAAATGCACAAGGGCAGGTAACTCCTAAGTGTATGATCCGATTCTGCCAATTATCGAACTTGACCGAGATTTCATGGCTGTGCTGGTTATCTGTAAGAATGAAGCCAATCCGAACAAAATTGAAGCAGCTACAGTGATGACAACATTTTCCCCATGTTAAGTCGATAGGCAATTTTTCGGGCGCTCAAGGGGACGTAACTCTTGAGTGAATTATCTGATTCGGCCCAAAATCAAACTTGACCGAGATTTTATGCCTGTACTGGTTATCTGCAAGAATGAAGTCGATCAGAAAAAAATTGACGGAGCTAGAGTGATGACAAGCTTTTTCCTATGTGAAGTCTATGGGAGCTAGATGTTGCCATGGCAACCAGAGTTCCACTCAGATCTGCCTGAAAACCTAATGAAGCCTTTCCACTTGCCCAATAATGCGACACATGAAATTTGATCAAAGTTGGCCAAGTAGTCTTTAAGATATACATTTTTGAAATTCCCATTAACCCTAATGCAAAAACACACAAGGGCAGGTAACTCCTAAGTGAATGATCCGATTCTGCCAGTTATCGGACTTGACCGAGATTTCATGGCTGTGCTGGTTATCTGCAAGAATAAAGCCAATCTGAAAATAATTGAAGCAGCTACGGTGATGACAACATTCTCCCCATGTTAAGTCAATAGGCAATTTTTTCAACGCTCAAGGGCACGTAACTCCTGAGTGAATAATCCGATTCAGCCCAAAATCGAACTTGATCGAGATTTTATGCCTGTCCTCGTTATCTGCAAGAATGAAGTCGATCAGAAAAAAATTGACGGAGCTAGAGTGATGACAAGCTTTTTCCTATGTTAAGCCTATGGGAGCTCTTTGTTGCTGTGGCAACCAGAGTTCTCATCCGATCTGCACGAAAACCTAATACAGCCTTTCCTCCTACCTGATGATGGTTCATATGAAATTTGATCAAGGCCGGCCAACTGGTTCCAGAGATATACTTCGTTGAAAGTGTGGACGACGGACGACGACGGACGACGGACGCCGGCTCGTGGTATACTAATACCTCACATGAGCCTTCGGCGCAGGTGAGCTAAAAATGGGATACTTTTTCCATTTGGAATGGTGCCGAATTTCGGCCCCAAATTATGCAGATCGAGAGCCCTGCAACCTGTGTGTAAAAACATGTTGATGATGAATTCACACTATCTCTACCATTTATATTGACATATCTATGCTAGATTACTCCCAGTCCTTCAACTGTCAAAAACAACACATGCAGATGTAATTTTTAAAATGATTTGTCTTATTTTTTCAGAGACAATAATGCTTGACATTATATATGATTCATCTGCGTATTCATATGTAATGTCAAACCCCACTTTCTCTGAATATAATGTAAAAGGTGGATTTTTTTCTGCCTTTAAAATTTCCAAATCACTTTAAGGGTTATTGAATCTTATCTGCCAAATGCATAGCTTACCTGTAGAATTAGGACATTTCATACCTTTTGAAGAACAATGGACACAAGTATCAAACAAACTTCCCTGCAATCGCTCAGATTGGCCAAGTGACCAGTTTTGATTTTGTATTGGGATTTTACAGTCTTGTCTACACTACTTAGATCCTTTTGGAGACGTGGCTTCCCATATAGTGAGACGTTTACCCAACATTGAGATGAAATGACATCCCAGGCCCTGCGATCCAAGCAAACCAAAAGGGTTTATACATGTATGTAGGGACTCTCCTACTCGCACCACCTCCCCTCGGGGTCATGGGTCGTTTCGCCCCCGAGTCGATTCGTCCTGTGTCGTTTCTCCCCAAATTTGGTAGATCGTTTTGGCAATATTTTTGTTTAGGCCGCATGGATCGAGTGAAGGTTAGTTTCAGTTTATAAAGGAGTTTAGGGGGAAATGAGGGGGTCAGTGTGCTCTGGCCTGTTTATTCAGGATCAATTGCTTTTGAGCTTTATATCATAATATCCTCTTTTGGTGCAGCTGGTCGACTTACTGAAGACTTCTACAGTAGGTTTGGGAAAATGAGCTACGAAATATTTGAGAATTTTGTATGACTGAGGTTTGACATCCCCGACAACACTAAACAGGTCATTTTGGAGATGTTGCTTAATATTTTGTGGGACTTTTACCCGACATTGAGATGAAATGACATTTCAAGCCCTGCCGTCCAACGAAACCAACAATTAGCTTATAATTATGTACTGGACGGTTTGACATGCGACACTTTGTCTGGGCAGGCTAAGGCCTTCTATCTACGGTCATTCTCTCCCGCTGATTCAAGAAGGGAAGTTGTCAGTTTCTGGTGATAGAATGTGCACTGTACTGGTTAACCCCTTACATATAAGCCTGTCCAGGAAAAGTGTGGATAGGTAAACTGATCGGCTCAAAAAAAGATCTAATTAGTGTTGACTGGGCTGTTAAACTCCAATACAAACAAACAAACAAAGGCCTTCTAAGCGGCTTACCAGTACCCACGTGCAGTAAGTTTCAGCTCTGCGTGGAAGCATCATGCAGCCAAATCTATATCTCCAAGCCCCTTGTTTTGAGAAAGAGATGCGAGCCCACATTATGTTTACACGCCCCCAGGGGCCTTTGGGAGGGGTCAAAATGTCAAATATCAATTAAATTCAATTTCAAAGTCAATTTTATAGATTTTGAAACCAAACATTGCATAAGTAATGATTAATGATATATGTAACACATATTGAACGGGATTTTGGCTGCGACCTCTGGGTCATGCCCAAGGGGTCAGACTTGGGTGGGGGGGGGGGGGGGTGGGGGGCAGGGGGGGGTGGGGGTGGGGGGGGGGGGGCACAGTCGATGGTATACATGTACCATCGCAAATACCCACTTTTTCTATTAATAGCACTAATGACTATGTACAATGTATTAGCTAGCCAAAACAACATGTAAGTTCAAAAAAGTTGCAAAGAACATTCTAACTGATAAGCAAAGTTTCATAAGTGTAACTCTTATAGTTTAGAAGATATGGCAAAGTCATACTTTTTGACCTTTGACCATGGGGTTATGTTGAGGTACACCTAAAGTATCCCAATTTATTCTATATTCCAACAGCCATCCAATAATGTAACTCCAATAGTTTAGAAGATATGGCAAAGTCATACTTTTTGACCTTTGACCTTGGGGTCAAGGTCACACCAAAAGTAGCCCAACATATTCTATATTCCAAGGACCATCCAATAAGCAAAGTTTAAGAAGTGTAACTCCAATAGTTTAGGAGATATGACAAATCATAATTTTTGACCTTTGACCTAATGGTCATGTTGAGGTCAAGGTCACACCAAAAGTATCCAGATTTATTCTATATTCCAAGGGCCATCCAATAACCAAAGTTTCAGAAGTGTAACTCTAATAGTTTAGAAGATATGGCAAAATCATACGTTTTGACCTTTGACCTTTGGGTCAAGGTCACACCAAAAGCAACCTGACATATTCTATATTCCAAGGACCATCCAATAAGCAAAGTTTCAGAAGTGTAACTCCAATAATTTAGGAGATATGGCAAATCATAATTTATGACCTTTGACCTTGGGGTCATGTTGAGGTCAAGGTCACAAAAAAGTTGCCCACTGCCATCTACATTCCATGTACTATCCACATGCAAAGTTTCAAAAGTGTAACTTCAGTGGTTGCAGAGGAGATCCATTTACAAGAAACGTGACGGAAGGATGGACAGACAGACAGACAGAAGGACGTCTCTACGAATGGACATTTGTTGGGTACTTCAATGTTAATTTTCCCATTCAAAGTACCCAACAACTGGCAAAAATGCCCCTAAAATACCCAACAAGCAATAAATTTTGTTGGCTATTTTTCTTGGACAACAACGGAATAAACGGCAAGTACCCAAGAAAGGCCTACCCAACTAGTGTCCTATCATCCGCCCGGACAGACAGACAGATGCCAGAGTGAACTGTGGTATGAAAACAATATACCCGATTTTTCTTTGAAAAAGCAGGTATAAAAACCTTATTTATAGAGGGTTACACATTTAGTACTAGTACTAATCTTCCATGTGGTGCACTTTTCCTGGGTAGGAATCAGTGCTAAGCAATGTGGATAAAGTCTCTTGCTCAAGGAAACAACACTTGGCGCTTGAGGGCATCGAACAGGTTACCTCTCAAGCTCAAATCCGATGCTTTTCCACTGCACCACAGTGCTCCACATTAAATGAAGAGTGGGATACACTGAGTGGTGCAAACATTTTGCCCTGGGGGCGTGTCCAGGGGTCACAAGAGGTCAAAAACTAGGTTTCCAGGTCCTTTATTTATTATCACACAACTCCTAGGCTTTTTTGAGTTAGAATCTTGAAACTGTCACGGGTATTGGCCCTATGGAAAAGGACTGGAAGAACATATTCAGAATTTAGTGGGGCCTGACCCTGCCCAAGGGGTCAAAAGTCTATTTTGTAGAAACATAGTCATATTGCATATCAAATCAAAGGTTATGAAGAATAGAACACAGTCGTGCGAAATTTTTGCCTGGGATCTTGGGGTCACCAGAGGACAAAAAGAAGTATTTAGGGTCTTTTTATTGTGACAGCGAGGGGATATCTGATATGCGATGGCGTGCCATCGACTTGCTCTAGTTTATTTATTTCCATCCCATCCATTCAACTGATTGACTGATTGTTCATCCATCTACCCAAGCACCATTCTATCTATCTATCTATCTATCTATCTATCTATCTATCTATCTATCTATCTATCTATCTATCTATCCCTTCCATTTGTATACTCAAGTCCGTCAGTCTGTCTTCCCACCCACCACTCTGTCCGTTTACCTATCCATCCCATTTGTCCCCTTACAAAAATATAAAGTTGGGCGAAATGACCCACGGGCCAAATGACTCACTACATAAGGGCAAATCGACTCACCCCTAAATCAGGATGAAACGACCCAGGGCGGAACCACCAACGGGCAAAACAATCCGGATTCCCCCTGGGCAGGTTTAGACCCTCTAAGCGGTTTACCAGTACATATGTGGGGTCAGTTTCAGATCCGCCTGGAAGCATCTTGCAGCGCAATCTATTTCTCCAAGATGGGTGGGGCCGGTAATCTGGGTATCTATTGTTTATAGCCATGCTAGTTTTGTCACAGTGACCACAGACTGCCATGTAAAGAGGGTTGCCTCTAAAACCTGGACATGACTCATGTGCTGAAACACTGGCAAACAGTGTCAGTCCAAATCAGACATGCCAATAAAACTTGATACTGGTCTGTTTCTAATTAGAGGATGTCAGGTTTGTTACCTTATCTGGAGAGTAACACCAGAGACAGAACACTTGTTGCAGGTCTTTTTTTCTTTCTTTCTACTGATACTGCGATGGGTCACATTTGAACACTACTCGCAGGTGTACATTACATACACTCCAGGTGTCAGATGTGTGTGCCTGTGCTTGCCTGCATACCCATGTAATATCTGGTGGACGACCTCAGTTTTGTTTGATTGTTTGATCTGAGGTGTAATATCCCTGTCAACACTGTATAGGTCAGCCTTTTTTGTATGGAATAACTTGGAAGATCTATAGTTCCTTGTCTTCATACAGAATGTATATAATTCCTTTCCGAACGTGATTCTAAAATATTAGTTTTGACTTGTAAATACATGTAATTTTAATACTTAGGTAAGAAACCCTTTGTGCTTAAATTAACTACATGTATGTTCTTTTAATACCTGTCTCAAACAAACAATTAAATTATCACACCTTTTAGCATGAGGAGTATGATTACTTGACAAACTTGCAAACAAACCTTTTCTGGTGTAAACATCCTTAAAATTCAAACATCAGAGTTGTTTTAAATCTCAAAAAAAATTGAACTGTGTGGTTTAGTGTTACACTAAAGCATACAAAACATGTAGTTCCAATGGCAAACTCTCTTAAAGAAGCTAAGTGATTCTGAGGTCTGCACTGTTTGCCAAGGCATGTCTGTCCCAAACATTGGGATCATTATGGTATTTTGTCTTCTTAAGCATATGAGTGATTTCAAATAACTCCCTGCACCCTACATAACAACAGATCACTTTATATTTATGCTTGTGTTTGGTTGAATAAAAGCAGACTTATGACATATATATATATAGGGACAATCGGCATGACGTTACTTCCGCTGAGGTCCACCATTTTCGGAGGTGTAAACAAAGGTATTCTGCTATATGACTTTACCAAATGTGCACAAGAAATATTTTAAATTGGTCTCAAACTTCTGACTAAGACTTACTCTATATTATTGTTCCATATACTTCCTTTTATTATTGATGATTGTCAATAAAAAATCTAACACATTTTGCTTTTAAAACTTTTTAAAAATGATTAAATTTTAGCCATAAAAGAGAAAAATGGCAGGAAAGATAACCGTTCTTTGTCTCTTTTAACTGAAAAGTTCCCTGCCGACTGTCCTTATATATGGGAAGGCATATTGCAAAATAGCTAACTGTTCATTATTTCAATAAAATTACACAGATATTAAAAGTGTTTACTATGAAATAATTAAACAAAAATCATAGTTCCCACTATTTCCCACTTTTGCTGAAATTTGGAGTATTTCCCAGGACGGTAATTACCGGTAAATACCAATGGGAATTCCCGCCACCGGTATTTACCTACCAACCGTGCTTTTATTGCGACAAACAAAGTATCCTCTAACAAATAATTACCTGTCTTCATTTATCTTCCTAGGAATACCCATGATAATGCGAGCGTCAGCCAAGGGAGCTCCTAGTACCATTTTTCACACCTTTGGTATAGCGCGGCCGGGGATCGAACCCCGCGACCTCCCATTCCCCAAGCGGACGCTCTACCACTGAGCTATCGGGGCTGGTTGATACACAATCCTCAAACCTGAAGGGTTGGGGGTCGGTTGTATATTAAAGATTGAACGTCTAGCACGATAGGTTGATGGATAACTTGTTAATAAAACAGTATCAAAAGTGCCGACAAGCAAGCAACGGTATTGACTCCAACGCTCGTGGTGCATAAACCACGAAAACTAGTGACTTCTCAATTTTAAGTGCAAGGGCGTTCACTGACAGATAACATACTTGTTTAAATCTTGAGTAAAGAAACAGTAATGCGTTAGCATCAAACAATTGTGGATTTTGTCTCACGAACTGAGTGGCGTCTTGAAAAATCTCCTCTCGCTCCCGTTTGTCAACCTCCATTGTTGACAAGGAATCCGGACGTTTCGGCCTGAATTGTTTCGGCCAATTTAAGAGTTGTGGTCGGGTAGCGCTCTTCGAAGAAAAGACGTATGGGAGAGCGATTTAAAAGGAACAAACAGTGATAAAAAATGAGAAAATAAAGACACAATTTCAATTTAAATCTAAGCTAAATATAAATAAAATAGAACTGTTGCTGTCACCATACAAAACTACTGAGAATCTGTACCAGGTCAAGTGCAGATGCACCTCGTAAAGGGTAACGGTAAATAAATTACGTCAGGTTATGTAATCTGTATTAGCAGCCAGATCATGTTTATTCTGTGCAGTCAGCTGAGACAGAACAAAGAATTATCGGCTTTTTGAAGTTGATGTTTACCGTTAAGTATCCGATATATTCTCCTGCTTATTTGTTAATTGCCTTCAGCAGTCAAAATTTTAAGTCTGTTACCGCTTACCGCAAATGGTACCAATGGAAAAAATCGAGGAATGCGGGAGATTCTGTTTCCCGGACGGGAGAGCGGGAGGTATGCTTCAAATGCGGGAGCCTCCCGCATGATCCGGGAGAGATCACAGGTATGGCTTTTTAGCATGGCGCGGCGCCATGCCCCGTTTCTCTACCGCCATGCCTTTTTTCTGGCGTCATGCCTTTTTCAGATAAATTATATGTTTCCCTACATTTTGGTAAAAAATCACTGAAATTGCCAAAAAAAAAAAATAACAAAGTGATGCCTGTTTAAATAAGAACTGTTAGACACTTTTTAGCAATAAATTGTTGACTATTTAACAGTCCCCATTTATGGTTTTACTTTACTACTATGCTTATCACCCTGTTAATTGTACGTAATTAACTCACCTTCTGAAGTCATAACTATGTTTTGACAACAAGTGAGAGTGGCACCAATTAAACAATTGAGGTGTGAAAGTGTGCCTGACCAGTGTGTTGTCAGTGTTTGTGTGTATTAGAGAATGGGAGCTGTGGCCCAAACCTCGAGCAAACTCATCTTGTTTGTATCAGTTATCAGCTTGCTTTCTTGCCACTAATAGTTAAAGCGTTGAAATGGAACCTTCAAACATGTATTTAGGTTTATTTTCATTTTTTTTTTTTTTTGTGATAGGTCTCGGACCCATCAATACCGGTATTGGTGTGTCCGAGGAGATTTGATGAAGTTTTCCCTATGTTCCCCATTTCAAAGCATTTATCAACAGATGGTTCAACAGTAAAAACTACATAAATATGGGTTTTGATTTTAAAGAGGTTTGCCATTAAATTTTGTTACACCGACTTGAATTTTTCTGCATTTAAGGCAAATACCTAGTTGAGACGCTGAAAATGAACTTGTACCATCTATTGCGTATGTGACGCTGTCAACTGATCAGTATGCCCCATTGTTATGCGTGTAGTCCACACTTATATCACTTTTAAGTCGGTATGTATACAGCTTTTTGAGACATGCATTACGAACACATGCCTATATAATTTTGACCCCCTGAAACCCCACATTTATATGATACACTGGGGTTTACAGGGGTAAACCATATTTTTCTTATTTCTGCTCAAACATATAGGTTGTGGGTACTCGTTGAGGCGGTTCTAACGTGCACCAACAATTTATATTTTGAGCAGAAATAAGAAAAAAATCACAAATTTTCATCTTAATTTTTTTCAGTTTACGGCGATAAAATTTGCAATGTATTTGAATAGGCGTGTTTTCTTAATGAAAGTTAGTTGTCATTACTCGTACGACAACACAGCCATGTGACAAAGTGCATTCTTTCAAATCTCAAAAAAGGTGATGAAAATGTGTAAGGTCAATGGTGCTGTTAGAACTAAAAGCCATGCTCAAACAGTAAAAACCATGTTCAAATCATGAAATTCGCGTGCTGTTTGAACATGGATTTTGAGCTTTTGATATCACAAGACGGGCCTTGCTTTGTTACCTTACGTTGAGCGACCTTACATTATCGCCCTGAACATAGCGTTTTAAGGTTATTTGATGACGTCTATCTATCTATCTATCTTCTTATACTGAGTCGGTCATATTTGGCCATTACCTCAGTTGGGTGCGTAGCTAAATTTAGAATTTAGCTGAAAAAAAAAGAGAAGTCACTGGATGAGTCCTTAAAACTATTTACAATCTGAATAACAGAGGTATACTAAAACGCATACCTCTGAGTCTCAATCTTACACTGTATGGGCTTTGAACTCCTCTGCAGTCTTAGCATTCACCACAGAAGAGGGAAGACTATTCCGGGGAGTAGTCCTAGGGAAGAAGGAATTTTTCAGGGCATCACTGTAGGACTGGTACCTGTGATACTGTGAGTTGTTTACTTTTGATGCCCTTGTTCGAGTTGAAACTGTCACAGATGGTTACTGCGTAGCAACGTCATGGTAAACAACTTTCTGAACTGGCCACCATGTTGGTTCGCCGGTCGCATTTGAAGAGTTTATATGGAGTTTATATGGAGCTTTTAGGCGTTTTCGTCAAAATTTACTGTCGGAGTCGTAAGATATGCAAGAACAACGATCATCCATGGTTATTTCATTGCATTAACATTTGCCGGACCCCTCGAAAGATATTTGAACATAGCGGCCTCATGTTCAAACAACTTCCTCGGGATGCGGCAAATGTTAATGCATGAAAAACCATGGTTGATCCCTATAGTCGCAGGTAATAATGCAAGGAAACATCTGAAAGGCATTTAAAAACAGTAAAACATTTATTTCCTTAACACCGTTTCTTTATTAAGCATTTCTATGAGAAATCTGGCATATTGTCGTCGTCTGAAACTGTTTTTTTACACATTACTCGAGTATACGAGCAAGAAAACCTGCTACTTGCACGTGTGAGTAAACGTGCAGATCAGCCTGCGCATCCGCATAGACCGATCAGCGCATATAATGCAAGATTTTGTGATCGTGACTATATGCCAGAATTCAGGACACCTACATTACGATAACACACCCGTGCGACATTGTGCATTTTTCTCATCTCCAAAATGGCTACTTTTCTGATGAAAATCCGTGATATTTTTCTTATAAATACTGCAAACATAGGTCGTGGGTACTCGTTAGAACCGCCTCATTGAGGCGGTTCTAACGAGTACCCACAACCTATGTCTTGGAGCAAAAATAAGAAAAATAATGTTTACCCCCGTAAACCCCAATTTTCTCTATATAAAGTGGGGTATAGGGGGGTCTTCATTTCATGGACTAGATCACGTGATGAGGCTTCTGAGACTGAGCAGACTGGTTTGTTGTCTTATCTGTTTGGAAACACCAAAGACCGATTTCTTCGTGATAAGGCGTATATGAGATATGATAAATAAATAAATAAATAACTCACTTTTCACCGCTATAGTTCGAGCCTTGCTCGGGTCAAAAGTGAGACGCCATGTTCTGCAACGAAAGGTCATTTTTTCTCGTTACTTTGGTTTTCGCCCACATCTGAATAACGATCGGCTTGAAATAAGTGAAAAGTGTTTTTCAAATATTGACAATGTGCGAGCTGGGAGCCAGCAAATAATGCAAATAAGGTGGATAGTGCAGGTAAAAGACTTGGGCAAATACATCAGGCCAGACTAAGATATGGTGAATGTCGGTGGTTTTCGTGTTAGACTGTAGTTTGTGCTTACAAGATGCTAATGAGGGTGCAGTTTTCTTGACATCTGACAAATCATTCGTGCTGATGGATTCTGACTAAACTTGCATGGTTACAGCACTAGGATAGGGAAAAAACACCCATTCGGTTTGATGACCTTGACCTTATTTTCAAGGACCCCCACACACACACACACACACAAACAAAAAAAAAATCAATTTTGGACCAAAAATGGCTTGTCTGCACCCTACCTTGAAATCAATTTTGGACCAAAAATGGCTTGTCTGCACCCTACCTTGAAATTTGGTCAAACTTGGTATATTCCAACCGCCCAAAGATGTTAGATTTTGGTGACCTTGATCTTATTTTCAAGAACACAGGCCCCCAAAACTGTCAGTTTTGGCTTGTCTGCACCCTATATTTTCAATGAATAAAAGACATTTGGTCAAACTTTGTACAATATATCATCGTAACCTACTAAAGATTTCGTTTCCTTTTGGTGTCGTTGACCTTATTTTGAAGGTCACAGCCCCCCCCCCCCCCCCCCCCCCCCAAAAAAAAAAAAAAAAAAAACTGTCGATTTTGGACCAGAAATGGCTTGTTTTCACCCTTTCATTTGAACGAATCGTTGAAATTCGGTTAAACTTGGAACAGGTTTATGGTTCTTTGAACATTGAAAGTAACGGTTTCTGTGATATAGTTGTAGCTACCTGTAAACAGGGAACTATTTTGAGAGTGTTATGTTGTTTTTGTTTTTTTGTTTGTTTTTTTTATTCTCACATTCACCACAGTGGGTTATTTATGTCATGTTTATTTATTAACTTCTTAAGGGGAAGGTTCTAGAAAATGAGTCATATTATGCTTACAAGAAGAAGGGACTATATAAAGTAGAAATGGGGGCAATGACCAGGAATCGATACAATTAACCCACAGCTCCCATCAGAGACACCAAGGGAAAGACACACAAACATGAAACAACAGACCATAATGGAAACATCAAAAGCGGAAAGCCAAAAGGACAGCTACTTTCCCACAAAATGACCAAATAATATAAGCGACACAAACACCAAAAGACAAACCATAACAAAAATAAACCGCGACAGAAGAACCGCCTTGGAACGGTCAGCGGAAACGGAGCTTAAATCGATTTTACGTGGCAACAATCCTCACCCTTACTTCCGTCGCGATTAAGACAAATAATTTGTTCAGTCCGCATGAAGGCCTCATAACTCATCAGTGCAACATCTCCGTGAACACAAAAATCAAAC
The DNA here is from genome assembly GCA_963580285.1 of Lucinisca nassula. Taxonomy (NCBI): domain Eukaryota; kingdom Metazoa; phylum Mollusca; class Bivalvia; order Lucinida; family Lucinidae; genus Lucinisca; species Lucinisca nassula. Next base: position 56,691,224 of record OY757010.1, read on the forward strand.
AACCACAGATATGAAACAACGGTAAGGACACGACAGCAAGAAACCACTGAAATGCTGGAGCAAAAGAAAACCAACAGTTTAGACTCCGATGGGCCCGACCAGAGACAGAGCATCAGGTACCAGCCAACATAAGCCTTTACGTTGGAACCGTCATAGAATCTGAGGCCTGACCCACCGGCGTGCAATTACAGAGGGCAGCAAAGTTGTCAACCGTGATTGGGTTAACTACCATGCATGCAGTCTGTCGTATAACATTTATGTTGTATCCAATCTTTTTATATCGAAGAATGATTTTACGAAATTGGGTGCTGAAGTCATTGCGGTTATATATTTTTCTGAATTTATATACTAAGTCACCAAAAAATTCGGGTTCCGATAGACCTCGTTGCAGAAGAGATTTAAGTCCAATATTAAATTTTGAAATTAAATCACAATGACGTCTATAAAATTTTGAAAAGGCTTTTCGTAGTTTATGTTCCGATAACCCTGATTAAGAAGTTTATCCGGCCCCCGCCCATCGGGGCTTGAAGAAATATATGGGCTGCATGATGCTTCCACGCAGAGCTGAAACCGACCACCACACGAGCACTGGTAAACAGCTTAGAGGATCTAAGCCTGCCCAGGTAAAGCGTCGAGAGTCGGTCCGTCCATGCTTATAAACCCTATTGGTTTCATTGGGCAACAGGGCTTGAGATGTCATTTCATCTCAATGTCGGGTAAAAATCCCACAAACTTCGAAGCAACGTCTCCAAAATGACCTTTACAGTGTTGACGGGGACGTTAAACCTCAAATCAAACAAACAAACAAGAAGTTTAGCCATTAACAATTTATTACGAGTGTTGAAGTCAGTTACATGACAACACAGTCTAGCAAATCGAATTAATTGCGAAATATGAACGCCATAGGATGGCGCACGAGGAACGACACCATCAAAAAAAAAGAAAAAAAAAAAAAAAAAAGAAAAGATTTTTACCATCTCAAAATCAAAATCATCGCATTTATCATAAATTTTGCAAGAAACAAACCCATCTACAATAGACAGATGTAAATCCAAAAACGGGGCCTCGGTATCAGAAGAATTTCAACTGGTGCTCTGGGGGGTAAATTTGACTGATCAATCCATCGAAATAGGTATTATCAATATTTAATAAATCATCCAAATATCTGGAAGTGGAGCTAAAAGCTTCAATGATTTCAGACTGGTTTTCAGCAGAAAGGGACATCATGACGTTCCTAGAAGATTCTAGATCGCCTTATTTTAGCATATGAGCTCATTTATTCATTTATTTCTTCACCATTTTGGGCATTTCCATGGCTTTATAAAAGAGAGAAATTTACCTTTAGTTTCGGTTTGGGTGTCTTAATAAAAATGAATTCTAAATTCTGTGTTGGATTACTTGAGGATTATTATTATTTTTGGAAGCAGTGATCATTCTTTGGGTTCAGAAAATATGATTATAAGGATATTTAGGATTCAGAGTAAAGTACACTTTTGTTTATTACAACTTAAAGTTAAAAGATTTTTTCAATAAAAATTTTAAAGGCTTGTTTGCTTTTCCATTCTGCTATGCTGGGCTCGTAACAAGATATTTTCCGTAAACTTCACACAAAGGTTAGTACCATAAGGGGTTCTGCAGGAAAACAAGAACTGTAATTCTGGATTTCGTACTTCCTTCTGGAGCTATTACCAATGAACATTGAAAATAGTCATCTCAGTCATGTATTTATGTCAACTTTATTTAGGGAAAGACTAATGCACCTGCACTTTGAGTTCCTTTTTGACATGTAACATGTGTTTCAGTTTTACGTCCCAACAACAGCTAAGGTCAAACGGAGACGGGACCTCGTTTAAAAGACTCGTCCGAAAGTCTGTCTTTTTTGACAGTGTTATGGCACTTGCTTGATGTAAATGTAGTGGCGGGGCATGATGCAGTGCTCGAAGCGCTTTTATTTATTTATTTAGTTAGTTTATTTATTTATAAGTGGCAAGAAGACTCCACTGGCTCAGCGCTCAGGTCCCCTCAAAGGATCCAACGATGCACCATCTGTCTATTGGAATAAGAACACTGGCCCAGCGCTCAGGCTACGCTTCGGGTGTCGCGTGAAAGTCGATCAAGTGCTGCACCACCTGCCTGTTGGTAGACAAAGCGGGCTCAGGCATCTCTTGTGACGTCACAATAGTGAACCACGTGTCTGTTGGCTATGAGGGACAAGGTGGCATGACTAGCCAAGCGTAAAGGCTATTCGTATGACGTCGCCTCATCGTCGATCCAGCGCTATACTATCTGCCTGTCAGATATATGGCACAAGAAGATAACACTGTCCCAGCGTTCAAGCAATCCTTGGGAGGCCGCCCCAACGTCGATCCTCAACATCAATCATGAGATGACTTCTAGGCAAGCATTTTTAGTTACTGTCAGATCATGAATTTTAGGATATTGTTTGTATTTTATATTTTTGCATGCAAATATTTGAAATAAATGTTGTTTAAACCAAAGTCGATCCAGTGCTATACCACCCGCCTGTTCGATTTATGTAACAATTAGAAAACGCTCTCCCAGAGCACAGGAAACGTTTGTGACTTCGCCTCAACGTTGACCCAGCCCTATTCCACCTGACTGCTGGATATGTGGGACAAGTAACTTTTGTGGCGTCGCCTAAACGTCGATACAGCGCTGGACCACCGCCTGTTGTAAATAAGGGGTGAGTAGACAACACTGGCCCAGGTTGAAGGCAACTCTCGCGACGCATCTTCTAGGTCAATCGAGCGCTATAGCACCTACATTTTGGATATATGGGCCAAATGGACAACACCGGCCCATGCAGCGCTCAGGCAACTATTGTGTCGTCGCCTCAACATCGATCCAAGCGCCACTTGACTGGTGGGATGTATCTGACAAGTAGACAACACTGGAAAACTAGCCCAGTGCCCAGCTAACTCTTGTGACGGCGCCTCGACGTCGGTCCATTGCTGCCTCTGTAACAACAGCTGTCATTGGAGAGCATGGCTCACATGGAACAGTGTCCTTGAGGTCATTTATTTGTTTGTTTGATTGATTTGAGGTTTATCGTCCCCGTCAACACTGTATAGGTCATTTGGAAACGTTGCTTCCAATGTTGTGGGACTTTTACCCGACATTGAGATGAAATGACATCTCAAGCCCTGTCACCCAATGAAATCAATAGGGTTTATAAGCATGGACGGTCCGACTCGCACCGCTTTGCCTGGTCAGGCTTAGATCCTCTAAGCGGTTCACCAGTACTCTTGTGCGGTCGGTTTAATCTCTACGTGGAATCATCATGCAGCCTATCTATTTCTTCAAGCCCCGATCGGCGGGGGCCTGTCCTTGAGGTCATACATATAGGTGAGGATACTGCTGATTAAACCTCTGGACAAATAACTATCATACCAAATATGAACTAAATCCATCAAATGGTGTGGAAAATATGAGCTCTTAAACTTTTAAATTTTTAAGCGTGTGAGCTTGACCCTGAGGTCATGGGTAGGGTTATGGTATGGCTGATGGAAACTTTGGACCTGTTCCAATCTTCATTCCAAATATATGAATTTAATATGGTTTGGAAAATATCCGCCCTAAAAACTTTAAACTATCAAAAAATTAAAAGTCTGTGACCTTGACCTTGAGGTTAGTAATAGGAGTATGGCTTAATAAAGGTTTGGACTTGTAACTATCATCTTACCAAATATGAGGGAAATCCATTATATTTTTTGGAAAGTATGAAGTCTTAGAATACTTAAAATTCAAAATTTTATATGTCTGCGACCTTGAACTTGAGGTCACATGCATGGGTGGGGGTACTGCTGAACATCAGTTTTGACCTGTATCTATCATCGTACCAAATATAAACCCAATCCATCTGATGGTTTGGAAAATATCAACTCTTAAAAGATTTCACGTCAAAATTTCTGAGTCTGCGACCTTGACCTAGAAGTCATGGACATGAGTGGGGGCATTGCAAATTAAACTTTTGGACAAGTATCTATCGTCAAAGCAAATATACATAAAATCAATCCTGTGGTTTGGAACCTATGACCTCTAAAATCTTTAACATTAAAAAGTTCTAAGTCTGTGAACTTGACCTTGGGCGGGGGTATTGCTGAATCAAACTTGTTTCTGCCATGATACCAAATATGAACCAAAAACCATCAAAAAGTTCAGATTCTACCTGGTACAAATACCTTAACCCGAGTCTATAACATTAACATTCTAAATAGAAGAGAAGGCAATAATCAGGAATCGATACAATTAACCAGGGAAAGAAGCACAAACATGAAGTGGAAACATCAATAGCGAAAGCCGAAAGGACAGTTACTTTCCCACAAAATGGTCAAATAATGAAAACAAAATAACAGAAGCGTTACACACACTCAAAGACAAACCACAACAAAAATAAACCGCGATAGAAGAACCGCCTTGGAACGGTCATTAAAACGAATTCCACTTTGGGGTGGGGGTGGGGGATGGCTTAAATCGATTTTACATGGCCACAATCCTCGCCCTTACTTCCGTCCCGACTTAGACAAATAATTAGTTCAGTCCGCATGAAGGCCTTCTAACTCATCAGTGCAACATCTCCTTAAGGTCAAGGGCCTGGGTGGGGGTATTGCTGAATAAAGCTTTGGACCTATATCTATCCTTTGGACCTATATCTATCATCATAGCAAATATGAACCAAATCCATCGAATGCTTTGGAAAATATGAGCTCAGCCTGGTACAGAAACCTTAACCTGGGGTTACAGGATCAAGTACATACATGTATATGTACGTATACACACACGTACAAACGGACGTACATGCGTACGCACGTGCGAAAAAAAACAAAACGAAAAAACTATATGCCCATGGCCACGGCGGTGCCATAAAAAATGTTGAACCCTGAATTATGGTACAAATCCGAACCCTAGACGAGCGCTCTGGCAACTCTTGTGACGTCCCCTATTGTCGATCCAGCGCTGCAAAAACCTGCCTGTTGGATACATGGGACAAGCTGACAACACTGGCGCAGTGCTCACGTCGATCCAGCGCTGCAGAACATATTGGACAAGTAGACAACACTGGCCTAGCGCTCCGACCACTCTTGTGATGTCGCCTCAACGTCGATCCAACGCTGCTTCACCTGTCTTTCTTTCTTTCTTTCTTTGATTTTAGTTTTAAGGCCCTTTCAAGATTATTTGCTCATATCGAGCCGATCGTTAATCAGAGGTGGGCGAAAACCAGGGTACCCGGAGAAAAACGACCTGACCATCCGTTGCTGAGCTTGGGGTTTCGCATATGACCCGAGTCAGGCTCGAATCCAATGCTTCACCTGTCTGTTGCATATATGGGAAAAGTTGACAATACGGGCTCAGCGGACGAAGGAGACAACTCTAGCTTAACACTCAGATAGCTCTTGTGACGTCATTTCAACGTCTTTGCAGCGCTTTACCGTCTACCAGTTGGATGAAAACAACTGTGTAGCGCTCAGGCAACTCTTGTGATGTCGCCGCCTGTCTGTTTGTTATAGGGCAAATGACAAGGCAGTCATTTTGATCCCAGAGCTATAAATTAAACAACCTTGCTAATAAGGATAAAAATAGGAGAAAATAAAACAAGTAATGTTAATTTCATTATTTATTCGTTGTTTCTACACTTGCTCTTTTGTGTCCGTGTCCAACCATTCCCAGCAGGCAAACGTCGCTAGGGCGACGTCAAATCAACGTCGGTGCAACGTCACGACGTTGCACCGACGTTGATGTGACGCTGTATAAACGTCATGACGTTGTACCGACGTTGATGTGACGTCACAAGTACGTCATGTGCCTACTTGGTTAGTAAATGAAACAAAAAGAAACAAAAAAGGAAAAGAAAGAAACAAATACATATAATTTGAATAATTGAGTAGCTTTTAACAGCAAACCAACAGATAATTGAATCTAAACCAGTTGTCATCTAAAAAAAAAAAAACCTTAACTGAAACAATTATACTATTGTGTACACTTATTTCCCAAAGTCACATTACACAAGAAACAAAAATAACATAATAAACTAGAGCACAAATATATATCAGCGTCAGCAAATGAAAAAAAAGGGGAAAAATCGAACTTAAAAGGCCAGTCTGAGTAGATATTAACGTAGTTGCAAATATTGCGACATACAGACCAAAGCAAACAGTGCTGACCCAGGGTTGCAAAAAGCCACAAAACCGAATCTTCTTGTTTGACATATACTGACAACATCCCAGCTAGCCCTCCCTGTAAATCTTATATGCAAATACTATACAGTCGCTTTGTAGAATTTCAAGAATTTCAAGATGGTCTCCATCTGGGATATCAGAATGCAATAATATTAGAATCTCAATGTCACCCAAATACCTCCAATTACAACAGACCATTCAGTAGCAAATGTGGTTTAAAGATTTTCAAGATGGCCAACGTGGCAGCCATCTGGGACATCAGAATGGTTATAAGAAGTCTGTATCTCCAAGTCACCCCGATGCCTTTCGGCTCAATCAAGTGGTTTGAAGTTTTTCATGTTTTTCAAGATGGCCAACATGGAAGCCATCTTAGTTAACAGAATAGAATAATTTCAGCAATTGGCTTAGGAGATGTGGTTTGAAGAACTTCAAGATGGCCGCCCTGGTGGACATGTTATATATCAGAGTGGAACGATTTTAGCAAATACGAATTTCCATGTCGCCCCAAAGCCTCTTATCAAGTTTCAGCTTGATCTGACCTCTGGTTCGGTAGGAGATGTCTTTTGAAGAACAGAACATTTTTAGCAAATCTGAATCTCAATGTCGCCCCAATGCCTACCAACAAGTTTCAGCCCAATTCAACAGCTGGTTCGGTTTCAGCTCAATTCGACCTTTGGTTTGGGAGAATTGCAAGATGGACGCCATCGGAACGGAACCATCTGAGCAAATCTGAATCTTGATGTCATCCCGATGCCTCCCATCAACTTTCAGCTAAAATAGGCCTTTGGTTTGGGAGATGTCGTTTGAAGAATTTCCACAATGCCGCCATGGCGGCCATTTTGGCTATCAGAACAGAATGATACCCTTCATATCGTTTGAAAAATTTCAACAATGCCGCCATGGCGGCCATCTTGGCTATCAGAACAGAACGATACCCTTCATGTCAGCCCGATGCCTCCCATCAATTTCCAGCTCAATCTGATCTTTGGTTCTGGAGGAGATGTTGCTTGAAGAATTTTAAGAATCTTGGATATGGAACGGAAGGATTTCAGCAAATCTGAATCTACATGTCACCCCGAAACAGGATTTTACATTTCATGGATTTGGATGAGACCTGTTTTCTGGGTAAAATAAGAAACATATCAACAATTTGTCGGCTGCGGAATTAGCCCAGAGCGTGGTAAAGGTTAACCGATTGTATGCGAGAACTCCTAAAGGGGTACCTTGGCAAACAGTGCAGGCCCAGGACCTGCACTATTTGCTAACAGAATTTTCCGTCAAAAATAGAATAAAAAGGAAAAAATAGGCATGACAGTCATTAATTACAAATGGACTTGTCCAACATATAGCAATGGAAGAGTCCACTAGTATACAATGGGTTAATAAAGGCTGATCTTATGACATTAGCATGATAAGAATGATAACGTTTATATCACTATCAATGTAAATAATAAGAACAAAGTTGTTCTCTAAAATCTATCATAAAAATGCAAACATTGAATGTTTCTAAACACCATCATGTGGATGGCATGTGAGCATCATCATGTGAGTGAGTGTTTGAGTTTACGTCTAAATAACAGCTAAGGTCATACAGGGACGGGATCTCGGTTTAAAGACTCATCCGAAAGTCTGGAGAAGCCCGGGAACGATCCTGCGATCCCTGGTTTACAAGGCGAGTAGCGTAACCACTACACCACAGAGGCCTCTAGCATCATCATGTGAAAAGAAGTATATGCCATTATGCAAATAACAGGTGCAGATCACCTTGTGCACCCACGCAGCTATCACAAATAGCGGGCCGACGTCGGGCCGACAGCGATACGACGTGTTAACGTCGTATCGCTGTCGGCCCGACGTTGGTCCGATATGCTTTGCTGGCTGAGTAAGCACTTCAACTATCTTCGCATCTTGGATTGTACAATAGTTCTAGCTTCTATATCTGGCATGCCTTTTTGTGTCGTATACCTGATCTTAACTTCTGAAAGTATGTTTTCTCTTTGCGGGGCCCATGACACTAATTGTATGCACAAAGGACCTGAATTCTCTCCCACTCTTTCAACACACATCCAGATCATTGAACATGACCGGCGGAGCGCGTATACCTCTGCAAATTTTAAACCACTTAACCCTTATCTTGCTGTTAACGACAACCCCTATCTTTGCAAACAGTGTAGATCCAGATCAGATGGCTTCTGATCAGGATCTACTCTGTTTCACATTCAATTTATGAATTTGTAGGAATAAATTGTATCAAGTAATTTGATTGGTTGATGGACAGAAATGGGTGTGGCTTAAATGAATATTCAGCAAGAGAAGGGTTAATGGCACTTATACCCATTTCTGATATAAGGCCTAAAAATGCGGTGTTTCCGCTAATCCGACCGACCTTGATTTTTGTGTGGACCCCTACAGTTTTTATTGCCATCCAGAAAAAAAAAATAAATAGATTTTCTTGCCTACCGACCTTAATATTTTCTAGCACTTCGATAAAAATTCATAAAACTGGCAAAATAGCTAAAACCAATACTCGAAACCCTTT